>CM034400.1:6325000-11892500 GCA_019925095.2 Dendrolimus kikuchii
TACATCGCCAAACGCCACGCTACCGCGACACACGCGATTTGGCTCGCACCCGCCGTTATAACCGCACACAAATTGAACTATCGCTTTCCGCGTCCTACAGTTATTTAGTAGGATATTTGCCTCGTGATCTGTGTATTTCCGTCCCTGGCGCCCTGGAGCCCGAGTAGAAGGACATTATTAGCAGCGGTAGACGCCTGAACTAGAACTGTCGTGAGCTGGAGGCTAACTGCGAGATAAGTGCAAGATTCTGTATTCTCCGGGCACCAGGTTTAATTGGGGAATAAGGAATGGCCATACATTGAACACATAAACCCCATCTCGCGGAGATTGCCTGATTGCGTCTCCACTACCATATATCGGTGTCTTGAGCTCCTACGTCTGCTTGTCCAGTGGTATTTTTTTTATTGCAGGAGTTAAGCATACCGGCAGACGGCCCACTTGACGGAAAGCGGTTACCATCGCCTATGGACATTTACAACACTGAAGGTACTACTACTAAATGGCACTCTGTTGTTCGTGCCTACCCCGCGAGGGAACTGGCGTGAAGTTATGTATGTATGTATGTAAGGTACTACAAATGCGCTGCTGCTCTCTTAAGGGAGACTGGAACCTGGTCACTAATGCCGGAACACAACTCAAGGTTGTTATGGCGACATACTTTAGACCAGGGGTGGTAGCCATCCATTCGGATAAATGCCCTACCACCTGGCTGTGGGTTGTTTCGTCGTCTCTTACGACAGGCCGCCCGGCCGCAGGAAACTATATTATTTCTCCGTTCCTGCACGGATAGAAAGGCGAGGGAAGAATTAATTAACTAAAAACAGCACCTTATGTTTTAATTTGATCTACTTCAGGATACAGAAGATATTAATATAAAGTACGAGACATGCAAAACGAAATGTCGTGTATGACTAGTTTTAATTAGGTTTTTCAAAGGACAATATTAAAACAAAACTATAATGTAACAATTCAACCCTAATTATAATTTCAAACAAGTACCGAAAGTACTAAAAACACCAATTTGTGCGGATAATATCACTATAACAGTCATAAAGTCTTAAGAGGATAGTGGTTTGTGCTTGCTCCTCTAATGAAAGTTTTCATAACCATGAAATTTCAGGTAAAACTACATGAAGCGCTATTAACTATATGGCTTTAGTTTAAAGTAAACTGATTAAATAACGTGAATATACTTTAGATTCCGCATAATTTTCGATTTTTCAAAATCCATAGTTTTTGAAATAAAATAATATAGGCACATGTAGATTATCGGTGTGTAAAACCCGCCAATCCACCTTAAATAATTATGATGGATACATATTAGTGTTAAACTTACATTAATAATAATAATGACAGACATTATTGTCCCAATCCTGGGCTCGTGTCTCTCAATTTCTCACGGGAACGGATCGTATACCCGTCAAGCTTGTCCAAGGTGGCTTAGCGGGTTTGACACATCGGTTACCTCGATGTTTTCCTTCATTGTCAGCACATCACATCCATAACAATATACACGTTTAATCAGAAAACTGACTAAGAGCCGATTCCTATATCCTAACGATCGTTCATTTGCCTTACTATCGGTTAAAATTTGACATAAGCTTGAAAAAACTAATATCGAAATTCAACTGATGCGAAGGCAAGTGAATGAATATAGGAACCGGCCATGAGTGATGCATGGTTTCCGGGCCAGGATTCGAACCCCTGCCCTTTGGGATGCCAGAGCGTGAATTATTGTACAAAGTGTGCATTTAATTTATAAAATATGTAGTTTAAGTATGTCTGTTTAAGTTCGTCCTAATAATCTGCGCTACCTATATCGCCAGATTAGGTTAAATTATTCCTTAAGTTAGGTTGCTTGGAAGAGATTGCTTTAAGCGATAAGGCTGCCTGTTATTTCTACCATGACAATACTGTAATCATGCATTTTTGTAATTATATATATGGGAGCAATAAAGTGTTATCTATTCTTTGTTATCTTATACTAATATATAAAGCTGAAGAGTTTGTTTGTTTGAACGCGCTAATCTCAGGAACTATTGGTCTGGTTTGAAAAATTCTTTCAGTTTTAAATAGCCCATTTATCAAGGAAAGCTATAGGCTATATATCAGCACGGTAAGACCAATAGTTTCAAAATCCGGGGGTTTTTTTAACTATTCCACGCGGATGAAGTCGCGGGCAGAAGCTAGTATAGGTATATACGGGTTGTCTAGAAGAGATCGCATCTTAGAGGTAAAACCGCCCATTGTACACATTTAAAATATTTTTAAACTATAAGTTTTTCTGTGTTTTCTGTAATAGTGTACAATAAAGTGTTATATCTCTCTCTCTCTCTCTTCTATTCTAAGCAACCTTGAATGCGGCTACTTACATAAAAAAATTACACTAATTGTCTGAATACTTATTATAACTTACCCAACAGATATTCTTTATATTTAATTTATTTACATCTAGCTGTTGCCCGTGGCTTCACTCGCCTAGATTAAAAATAGTTATACTTTAAGTACTTTAAAAGTTTAAATGGTAGCGCCTTTTAAACCACCCCAGGTACAGAATTTCTAAAAAAAACGATACACTTGTGCATTTAATTCTAACCGGAAGCACATACATTAAATTTCGTGTTACTTACTTTGAAAATGACGAATTTTCATACAAACTTTCATCCCCTTTATCACCCCGTTAGGGATTAAATTTTCAAAAATCTTTGTTAGTGCGCACTTACAGTATAAAAAAAATCCGCGTTAAAATTTTGACGGTCCCAGCTCCAGTAATTTGGACGTTGATATTTCAGTCATTGAGGTTCAGTAATTATGTATATAGATAGGTACAAATAAAACTACGTTTTAACGGTTTTGCGCGTGATATTTTATTTGATTTTATTCCAACGTTCGGCTTCTTTTCAATAGCCATGATCACGGAAGACACAGATGTGAAGTGTCAATGAGTTATGTTTTTATTTAGCCTACCGCCGACTAGTTCAATTTAATTATTTAATTTCGTTATCTTTATCGTTTCATTATCTAATGTAGTAAAGTCTTGATACATACACATTCCTTCTCTTTTTGTATAATAGTATGTCTGTACATCCATCTCTGTTCCCCCCATTTCCCCTTACAACTTAAAAGATGTCGCCATTTTGTCGTCGGATTAGTTTGAGGTGTTAAAAATACACATGTAAGAACAATAAGATTTTTGGCAAGTACAGTGAGTTGTTGAATCAAACTAAATGGTGGCCGCTCTGAAAAGTAATTGTTATTTTTGGGATTATTGATTAAGAAGGTTTCAATTTCCGTTCATGTATGATATCTACTTCTGAAGCCAAGGCGGATGTTCTTATTCGACGAGGCTCTGGGTGAGTGTACCTAATTAATTAATATTATTATTACAAGCTTTTATTTAACTTGCAATGGATGTACCTATGTATGTATGTAAGTTCGGGTGGAATCGTGCAAGTTAAATTTGACCAACTTTCCGGTTCCGATTGAGCTGAAATTTTGCACACATATGTATATCGCGTGACAATGCAATAATATGGTACCATGGAGCTTATTTGATTATGGAGTCGGAAGGTGGCCATAGGAACTCCTGTACTAAACAAGATAGACCCGTCGTATTTGGGACTTGTTTTACTTGTCTTGGCTAACACTCTGCTGCTACACGATATCCAGGATCTCAAAAGCTCGTATTTAAAAAACCTTTTTAAAAAACAATTATTGTTATTAGACAAACATTTACACAACAACTGAAGGCAACAAAATTATACTATTATCTCCAGCGGCTTCGTGTGTACGGAATATTCGTGTTTGTTTTACCTGCGGATTTCGCGGACACAACACGTAAAGATTAATATTTACACTCACAGAACTTATATACCTAAAAGAAATTTCTACATACGTTTGTATCACGTAAGAGTATCAATTAGAATATGCAACGAGATGAAACATGTTGACAATGCCTACCCAATCTCAATCCTCTTAGCCGCAACCTACTATCGTACCATACGGTATACCTACTTAATTATTTAAACTTAATGTTGACCGTCAGACTGACCCGGGGAATGTGGACGGCCTTAATTATCTCTATTCTACCCACCGTTTTAACGACTCCCCGGTGCGTAATTGCTTGGGAACTGAAACTACATTAGTCCAGAGGTACATACATGCTGAAAGAAAAGACTGATTGGATGGGGTTTTTGATTAGGATCGGATCTTGTTATGTCTGTATTGATTGCGTAGGAAACGCTGCTCTAACAATGTCTAATGTTACGTTTATTTAGTTGCATAGTTGTTGTCATGTTTCGTTTTAAGGTTAATAATTAATTTTATATACCCTCTTTTTCTTCTTCTTTTTTGGAGGATTATGGCTCCAACGCAATTAGCATTGATTTTTCCAGTATCACAGTAGTTGATAAAATGTCAGGTGCATATATATGAGATAAAAGAAAGAGAAAATTTTGTCCGGTAAATTCAAATTCTGTGATCCTGTGGACAAAACAGACAGAATGTTAAATTAACTACACTATAAATGTATGTTATTTGACGTTAAAAACTTTGATAAAATATTTACGCGTTCTTATCAACTTGGGTTAAAAGAAAGTTCACATTGACAGGGCGAGGAAAGGTATTAGGTAAAATGCTGTAAAGGGGTCTAACAATTTTGGGACATTAAAAAAAATATGGTGAACTGAACCTTCAGCTAAGCATGTACCCTCTTATTTCTTAACGATACAATCTGTCACTTTCTTAATTGAATAATGTTATATTTTTATT
Organism: Dendrolimus kikuchii; assembly: GCA_019925095.2. Lineage (NCBI taxonomy): Eukaryota > Metazoa > Arthropoda > Insecta > Lepidoptera > Lasiocampidae > Dendrolimus > Dendrolimus kikuchii. The sequence continues at coordinate 6,329,771 of CM034400.1, forward strand.
TTTTCTTTGATTAGCGCCTGTTTTGTATAAAGTAGTTGTCTATAATATTTTCTTAAGTTTTCGCGACTTGTATACATAATAAAACTACGTTTTAACGTCGTCGCAAAAACCAAAATCAAATAAAATTACCGCGCTTAAACCGTTAAAACGTAGTTTTAGTTGTCTATAATTTACCTTACCTTAAGAACAGACGAGCGTGCATGACAAGAGTTATGAATGTCAAAGAAGCAAGTGAGGTATGTAAGAATAAGCCTAAATGGCGCTCTGTTATTCGTGCCTACCCCGCAAGGGAACTGGCGTGAAGTTATGTATGTATGTATGTATGTATGTATAATTTACCATAATTTTATGTATCAATATTTATCTCTAATATGATGTATTAATTGTATAGATTATAATCCAAAATTTCGTCACAACAACTAACCAATAAATTATAACACCACACAAAGTCACAAACACATAACTAACAATAAAACTTATACACATACTTAAACCTACGCGCACTACCATCGCATTGCATTACACGCACACTCCACAAACAAACCAAGACACACAAAGAGCCTAAAAATTAATAACCCAGGCACAGAAAAGAAAAAACCAACACACATGGCATTAGATAGGACTATATATAAGTATAGATATAAGGCCAACACTGCACATGCACTTCCTCACAACACCAGCATGTAACAGATACACTCTACATTAGTATAAGTTTAGTATTAAAATTAGAATAAATTAATATAATAAGTTATTCTTCAGGTACACCAAAACAGAAAAAATACTACATATAATGTCACATACACTAATAAAAATAAATAAAAAAGGGTACGGAACTCGAGTCCGTAGAGATATTAATAATAATAAATAAATAAATAAAAAAAAAACAAAATTTCTCAATTGTATATAGACGGTATTCACTACATTTTATTTTCATGTTGGCAGACACGATAGATTTATTTACTGTGCTGGATTTATTTTATTACATGTAAAACAAAATATATTTTATATAATAGCTTATACAAAATATTATCTAAAATTTCCAAACAATAATGTAATAAATTCTTGTCATACATAACCTATTTAATTAAAATGGTCTATCAATGATTTCAATCCGCTCTCGGTTGTCGCAATTTGCCAAGTTTCTTATACTGTAAAATTGTTAGAGCGATGACGTGGTGTTCTAAAAATATTTGCCAAATGTGTAGAGTTAGTAGATGAAATGTTCCTAAACCGTAAGGTTCTCTGATTATAAGTATTGTGACCAGATGCTGTTCTTTTATTACCATAAGCCCTTCTGAGTTGTTGCAAGTATTACACTATTATGTTAAAGCTTTATTTATACTAGTACAAAAAATAAAACATACATAACTTCTCGCCAGTTCCCTTGCGGGGTAGGCACGAACAACAGAGCGCCATTTAGGCTTATTCTTACACACCTCACTTGCTTCTTTGACATTCATAACTCTTGTCATGCACGCTCGTCTGTTCTTAAGGCTCCTGACATCATCTTCTGCTAGTACACGATCAATTTGATCATGGAAGGTGTGTCGTGGCCTTCCACGACTTCTGCATCCATCCACTTTTGCATTGTGTATCTGTTTAGTCATTCTTTCATCATGCATTCTTTCCACATGCCCGAACCACCGCAGCATTCCTTTCCTTACCTTCACCCCGACACTCTCTTTCAGACCAACTCTCTCTCTTACTCCGGTATTACGAACGCGGTCCGCGAGCGTCACTCCGCAGATTTTGCGCAGTGCTCGCATCTCGACCGCGTTTACTCTACTTTCATGCTCTCTCTTCCATACCGAACTCTCGCTTCCAAAATAAAACAACCTTGAATAAATATGAACATTTATTATTACTTAAACTCATTTATTCGTATCTATGTTTACACGTCATGGTTAGGTATGTATTTTTTGTCCGTGCAGGAACGGAGTAATAATACAATTTCCTGCGGCCAACGGCCTGTCGTAAGAGGTGATGAAACAACCCACAGCCAGGTGGTGGGGTATTTGCCCGTATGGATTGCTACCACTCCTGGTTTAGAGTATTCCGCTATAAAAACCTACAATCTCCTTTTAGAGAGCAGCAGCACATGTGTATCACCTTTGGTGGTACAAATGTCTATAATAGTTACTGCTTTACATCAGATGCGCCGTCTGCCTGTCTGCTGAATTCATGTAATAAAAAAATGTATTATTTGTAACTTTTCATTTATTCACTTTCATATATTTGTGATTAATCTTTACAATCCATGAATCCTTTCAAGCTGTAGAAGGTGTGCTCAATTATCCATGTCTTAAGCCAGCAAGTCAATGTAATTACATGCCTATATCGCCAGATTACTTACGAATTTCCTTTAAGTTGGGTTATCTGAAAGAGATCATTTTTAGCGATAAGGCAGTCTGTTATTTTACCAAAAAATTTTGTTTTTTTTTTTATGGCTTGGCAGCTAGGCCTTTAAGCCAGATCTTAGATTCAATGTAGTTTCTTCATTTTCTTAAACCTATGTGTAGCACAGCTGAACTGTAGGTTATCAGCTAGTGCGATTCAACGGAGTTCATGTGACAACTCAAAAGGCCGCATTTGACTTTACAGTTCACATTTCTCACAATACACATAGTTACTATAATATTTTCTTAAGTTTTCGCGACTTGTATACATAATAAAACTACGTTTTAACGGTTTTAAGCGCGGTAATTTTATTTGATTTTGGTTTTTCCGACGTTTCGGCCACTTTTCAGTGGCCGTGATCACGGAAGACAGAGATGTCAAGTGTCAACAAGTATTGTTAAAGTTTTATTTAGCCTACCGCCAACTTGTTAATTTTAATTATTTAATTTTAATTTTGTTTATGGTTATTATTTACTCTATGGGAGCCTAATCTAATTTACTACCGCTTCGCAACATTTTATGGCTTGAAGAGAAGAAGCGGCTCAAGAATTAATTTATTAATTTATTAAACAACACATTTTAAGAAAATAAAACTACACAGCACAACATCTCCTTTCAGTTCCCGCGAAAAACTCCTGTTGTAATTATTTATTTTTCTGAGCAATAGTGTTTTCTATCTATATTTATTTTTTACCAGTTTTAATATAACTTCGCGTCACAGCAGACGATGTATTTGTTAGTGAATAGCAAAGGCGGTATCAAAAAAGCCAGCGCGACCGAAGAATCATCTATTTGGCTATTTTTGTCTCTCTCTTTTATTTCTCCTTCTCCTTAATTAATTGGGATCGGCACAATATGTCTTTTTAGCTATATGCTTCTATACTACGGAAACGACGTATCAGGATATATAGCAACCTAAGTGTCGAACTGGGGTACATCTTATAAGTTAGCCTTGTGTTGAATTTCATTTAAATGTGTTCAGTAGTTTCCACGTGATGCTCTAACAAACAAACAGATGAATAGATATGACATTATAAAAACTGTATTTTTGGAATCTGCTAGTCCGCATTGATCACCCTATTTTTACCAATATCATTTAAGACTTCGTATTTTACGAACTACTTTTCGCGACTAATAACACTTATTATGTAATTAATTACACAATAAGTGTTATTAGTAGTTGCGACGTAGTTTTAAAACTACGTTGCAACAGTTTTATGCGTAGCATTTTATTTGATGAAATGAAATTCATTATTTAGCCTATCTCCAATTTGTTCATGTCCATTTTAATTAATTAATTTTAATATTTGTTTATTGTTATTATTTACTCTATGGGAATATTTTTCTTTTCTTATACGAGCTAAATCATTTAGCTTGGATCTCTTGTGGATAATGTTTCTGACTTTGTCCATAATGCTCGGGCTTCGTCTGTAATAATGTTAAAGTTATTGATTGTGTACATTATATTGTGTCTTACATTAATATATGCATACATTATGTGTCAATATTTAACGTTAGTAACAATTAATAACAACATCGCATCACCTTTTCCCAGATGGAGCAGTAGGGTAAGAGCAACACGTAAACCACAGAGTGTAGTAATAGAAGATTCAATTACAAATGAACATTTGAATTAACACGTAACATCATGATGACATTCATCTGCGTACAAAGACTTACAAGCATAATAAACAACGTTGATAAATTAAAGCAATCCTACACGATGAATGTTAATACTTACCAAATATGTTGATCAAATTATCTAAGTTGTGAAAACGAAGCAATGTGTTTGAAAATTACTACGGGCTCTTTAACCAGGCTTACTAACTAAAAATAGGGCTGGGTTTAGACACTTAAGTTTAATCCTTATAATTTTAACATGGCTCATTTTTACTTAAATAAATCATGTCTGAATAATATACGTACATACATATTGCATGGGCTACGGTGCGACACCTATACAAATGTTGTTGATGATGAGAGAGAATGATGATGTTGACAGAATGTGGTGATAAATGATATTCACTTGGTTGGCTATAGTGTTGTATATTAAATAAATGCTAAATGCTAATGATAAACTTAAGAAATAATGATAAACCTCCGTGCTTGCCTTAACCAGCCGGCACGGAGTGGAGATCGCTAGAGCTAAGACTCAAGCTCCAGGGGTGGAAGTGATAAATGACATCACGTCAGAAGTAACTACGGTGAACTTGCAGCCCACCTCTCTACACCCCTTAGCCACTCACATCCATGTTGCCCCTGCCTTCTACGGCATTTTTAGGGGCCCATGCAGAGAGTGGCGAGTCACCGGCTGTCCATTTTTCCATGTTCTCCGAACATTGCGACGGGCAGACGCCATAGTCCCCATATTCCCAGACCCCTTGTACCACTAGCAGTTCACCCCAATAGCCCGGTACTTTTTGCCCTCATTTACCCCAATAGTCCTACTTTGGCCGGGGCTTGTCCTTGGGTGCATCACTATATGTTGTAGACAGGGATAATCGCCGGCCAGTGTCACGCCACATTTACATTAAATTTGTCACGGGGCCTCTACGTGTTGGCCTTCCCATGGCCCCACACAAGCCTTCCAAATGTCCGGGCCATTTTTATGGCCCGTGGTTTCAAAAGACATACAAACTTAAGAAAAGGACGATCAAGATTTGTCGGTGGCTCAACGCTAACCGCGGAAGCCATTATAGAAGAAAAAAAAAACTTAAGAAACAAAAGATAATGATTGATATAAATGACTGATATAAAATGATTAAATGATTAGTGTTGCTGTACGAGCGTGTTCGCTACTTGATTCGCACTCTCATGTGTTCGGTTGACATGAACACTTGTAAGTATGGATTTTTTATGTATAACCCATACATGATGTACCTGGCCCATACACATATTATTACGCCTACTTCCCGTGGAGGTAAGCAGAGACTATGAATTCTCCACGATCCTGACAAACAATTTTCACTTCATCTACTTACATTCTTTACATTCACATTTATTTGAGATGCTTTTTACCTGACCTGGTTTTAACATTTCTGTTATTTTATCACGGTGTATACGTCGCGATCTATCGGTACCAACTCTAGCATTCACATTGCTGTCAAACGCTTGTTTTGTTATTCTACTTTCATCTATCATCTATACATGCCCAAACCACCTTAACATTCCTGTTTCAACTATTGTTATACAATACATTAGAACTAATAAGTATTTACCTATAAATACGTTTTACTGAAATTAATTATTACATCATTTAAAGCATGGTATGAACCGGACACATTTTTTATTATTATATTCTCATATGCGCGTAACAGTTGATGAAAAAAGCATGGTATGTTCACGCCAAGAGGACATTATTTACCCTTTCGAGAATATGAATGTTGATAGTCAAATCAACTGAGACAATTTTTCCCATACAAAAAGGCGTAGCTTCCTAGATTTTGTACGAGAATAACAAGTTATGACGTCATATATTTAACGAGTAAAATAGCGTATTATTTATTGTTTAAGCACTAATTAAATTATGTTTAGACAGATAATAACACTTTATTATACACCAATACAAAAATGAACTTACAGACTAAAATGATATCTAATTATGTACAAATGGCGGTCTTTTTGCTAACAAGCGATCTCTTCCAGACAACTCCAGGAATAAATTAAGATGATAATGGCGATGTTGGTATACGTAAGACATATTACAATCTGCTTACTTTTTAATAATAAATACATAAATATAATAGTTAATTATAAAATGTTACAATAATTTTTGTTGTGACATTTTATAATTAACATGGTAACAAGGTATTTTAAATCCTGTTCTTTTATGTAAACACTATTTTAGAATGTATTAAACAATGTGACACCTGTCCAATTGCAAGGAATTTATCACTCTATCTATGCCACAGCTGCACGTTAATTTAAAACATATTCTTTCCAGTTTCTACCAGTGAAATAGAGTGTCTGGCTGTGATTTCCCATCAGACTCTTTTTCTATTGCATCAACGGCCTAGTTAGGGAGAAAATTTATACTAAATCATTCATTTATTTGCAAATAACTATTTTATATGTTCGATTTCACTTAGACCTTAAGATGGACTATGTTACGCAAATGTAATTGAAACTACCAAAAATATGCATATGCATGTCTACAAAGTCACATAAAGTTGATATGTTAAGCAAAAAGATCACACATCTTCACTTATTTGGTAATTTGTTTAATGTTTTATTTTAATATTCATGTTTCTGGACTCTTCGATTCCAATCCAGAACTAATAATCTACAAACTATATTATATTAATGAATTATTGATTGTTATCTGTTGTGTTGTCCAAGTAAAGTAATCAAATAAAATGAGACGAGACGAGATAAAATTAAATAAATTATTTGCTAATTTTATATATTCAAATAAGTGCTTTAGCAATAATGCCTTCAACTCATATAATGTAAACATAGCTTTAGGTAGTTCTCAAGGACGAAAGGCTCAGAAAATCGATGTCAAGTTCTCTTAGTTTTACTCTTCAGATAAAGTAAGAAATTCTCTACTGCTTTCGAAAGTTCTTTGATCCTTATCTTTAATACTGTCTACTTTAATTCTTTTAAATGTTTTACAAATAAACTGCAAATTATTTTATTTTATAATGTTTATAATAATATAAATTTTTTGAAACATAACGTAATCGTTAGCGTAATGACCTTCTAAATGTTCATTAATTTTAATTCTATTTCGATTTACGTATGACTTGTATAACTCATATGACAATTTGACTTTGAACGATTCAATTGTTTCTATTTATGTAGGTTTGGTTCTTGTTCCAAAAGGTCACCTTTTAGCACATGTGTATTTGTTTTACTTTTTATTTTGTCCACTGGGAGTTAATTCACACTTCCTCAACAGTTGTCAGTCGTTCGCTATTTGTGGCACTCTCTCCTTTAGAAGCTATACTATGAACTCCTGCCCACAATTTTCCCAGAATACATTAAGGGGCTCTTCAAAAAGGTCATATACATGTATATATAGGATGTCTCAAAATGTTTTCACTTAATTCTTTAAAAAAAAACCCTATCCTTTACGATATCGTAAATTCTCGCCTAGACTGTCCTACTCTCACCTCATTAGTATCCCTGGCAGTGCCAAATCTCAAAACAAGCCCTAGCCATAACAAATTGTTTCACGTGCCCTGTAGCAAAACTAATTATGACTTGAATGAAGTACTTGCTCGTCTTACTGCGACTTTTAACAAAAACTTTAATGAAGTAGACATTTTCTATCACTCAAAACTAATTTTTAAATCAAAGATATTAGAGGAATTAGGGTGACATTTTCAATGTTTAGTAGGCACCATAAACATGAAACCACAAGCCTTTGTAACGCCTCTATAGTTTTTATGCGTATAATATATATTTGTGCGTAATATATATGAATATATATATAATATAAATATCTTTATCTTATTTTAAACGTAGTTAATAATTCAAAATTTGTATATTATCATTTTTTAGTTATTATTATATATACTATATAGGGACACTTTAGCATTACATTATGTTAATAAATAAATTACATTTATATCAGAGCTTATCATGTACTCTTTATAGCGGTTTTGCTTTTGTACAAAAATATTGTAAAATGTAAGGTATCCAGTAATTGGTGAAAATCATATTAAACAGAGTATATTCTCTATGCTATAAATATTGTAAGCTGTTGGATATGTAATAAATAAATAAAAAAAGTAACATAATTACTTGAAACCTTTTTTTTTTGTCGAATTAATATGCAGTTTGTGAATTGTTTGTGAAATACGACCATTTGCAAATGCACAGCATTCAGTTCTTCACACTAATTTTGTCTGAAATTAAAATTTTCAATCACTCTCTAGAGTATCGCTTTTGGAATAGTGCACGCGAATTTCGTATGTGATTCTTTGCTTTAAACCACTCAAGTTGGATGGCAATGGGTTGTAAACCATACTTTTTATGTAGCCTCATAGAAAAAAACCAGCACGCGTCAAATCTGGCCTCCTCGACGGTCAATTATTATCTCCACGGCGACTTATTACTTTTTTAGGGCACAAATTATGGAGAGATGCCAAGGAGTCATTTGTAACATGGGAAATGACTCCATATTGCTGAAAATATGTGTTGCCGTTGTGACTAATCTGGTGTAGCCAGAAAAGTGTGGATCATATTGCAATATCGGTCGACCAAACAAAAAACCTAAAACATTTTGAGACATCCTGTATTTAAAGTTTCGAGGAAATAGATAACGCATTAGCTCCCTTAGTCTTGCTGTGTCCAAGAGCAGTGAAAACTTAAGAATAATATTTACTCTGAAAGTAACCACTTACCATCAGATAAGTGACTTTAACAAACTTCCAAAAGGTGAACATTATCAATTCGACTGTATTTTTTTTTGTATGTCTGTTACGCGATTTCTCCGTCAATTGTAGACTGATTTTCAATATTTTTTCTTGATTCCAAAGAGTATACTCCGGAGGTAGTTCCATCATCACCAATTCAGGATCTGATGAGTGGATCATAGGGAAATCGAGAGCAACCCTCGTTGAACAACACCGAGCGCCTCCACTCTTAGGAAGACAAAACTTGTATACGCGCTTTATCCGTTCAGGAACGGAGAAAGAATACAATCTCCTGCGGCCGGGCGGCCTGTCGTAAGAGGCGACTAAACAACCCACAGCCAGGTGGTAGGGCATTTGCCCGACTGGATGGCTACCACCCCTGGTCTAGAGCATGCCGCCATAACAACTTTAAGTTGTGTTCCGGCATTAGTGACCAGGTTCCAGACTCACTTAAGAGAGCAGCAGCGCATTTATAGCACCTTTGGTGTTGCAAATGTCCATAGGCGATGGTAACCGCTTTCCATCCAGTGGGCCGTCTGCTGAACTCCTGCAATAAAAAAATAAAAAAAACGCGCGTCAGTAGTACAATTTCTACAGGCGCTTAAAATATTATTTCTAAAGCCATTCAAGCAAAAAACAAAACCCATTTCAAACTGAAAAGCAAAAAATAATATGTTTTACAACATCTTGAATTTGGTGCCAATTTATTGTTGTTTACTATGTTTTACCGACTTCAAGATGTTGTAGTTGTTGTTATTTTTTGCTTTTTAGTTTGAATTCAGTTTTGTTTTCGTTATAAAAAATACTTTTCAAGCAAACAGAAAAAGGTGTAATATTCTTAAATCGCTTGTTTCATGCGACTTCCACCAAACAAAAGCTGACAGGAACTTTGGCAGTACTGAGCTAATTTGAGCTGACATTGACTAATATAACTTTAGGCAATGGCACGTCTTCTCCAATACGCTTCTCGCAATTTTCTTTTCTCATCCTACATTATGAATTAAAGTATAAATTTATTATAGCTCACATTTTTCTTCGTCAATGTTTTCGTATTTCGTAAAGGTATCAAGTGTTTTACGAATAAATTGCAGACACCAAGGCTTTTTTTGATGACTTTGCTTTTTTTTAACTGGTTGAGTACACTGGACAAGACGATGGTCTGTAGTATATTATCTATAACGGTCTGTATGATAGTATGTCGCCCGTGGACATTTAAAACGAATTTTTGGTAGTGTTCCTGCGGAATTTATAATAGCGTTACGATCGAATGCCGACAAAAGATAAAATCACACCTGCGTCTGTAGAAACACATTTTATTACCTTTTTCGGCATTTGGACTTCTTTTGTTTGCTTTGTGTTTAACATTTGTAATTAAAAAACAGGCCATTGTGTATTGTAATGTTTATGATAGTCATTAGCCAGGTGTGATTCTTAGAAATTATTGTTATGCGGTCGAGTATTGTGTCGAGACATATTGAATAGTTTAGTATAAAGCAATGCCCGAACGGAGGGGTGAGGCAGTCAAAGCGATAACACAAGCGAGGCAAGACGTGTGTACATTTAGTGACGGATTTTGCGCGTGTTATTGAATTCCAACGGCATTTTTAATTCGAGTCCTATAACTCGGAACAATATAATAGAAGATATATATATACATTTTTTCTCTTTCGAGTAGAGAAAGAAAAATTTAAAATCGGTCCATAATTGACGGAGAAATCGCGTGATCAAGATACAAAATAGAATCGAATTGAATCTCCTCTATTAGGAAGTTAGTTAAAAATATAGCGAAAGTTAGATTAATCGTTAGCAACGTTTCTTCAAACGGCTGTGTTATTAGTCAAAATAAATGTATGAAATGCAAACATTGTATAAAGTTTCATCGTGTTTTAATGCGTATAAAGTTTGAGGCGAACATTATTTGCTAAATGTCTGCAGGGTTTCAGTTTCAACGCCATTTGTGTTCTGGAAAATGCATTTTTATTCATTTTCATGATTGAAAATTGTACGTTTTGTTGAAAAATAAATGTAAACTTGAACTATCACATAAACAAACTATTTTTGTTTCTCCAACAATGTTTATTGTATAGTTTTAAACAATAGATAAATAGATAAGTCTTTATTGTAAACCGTCAGAGAAGATTTACAAACTCGTACTATTCCGGAATACTGCTGATTTGGAGCGGCGATGGTGGTATATATACTTATTGTACGATTACTTACATTTTAATAAAAATATATACAATTTTATTTATCTGAAAATAAACCTAACCTACTAAAAAGATTGATGGGTGCAAATGTAAAGGTTAACCAAAAAAAAGATGGATGGATTGTGTGAAGGATAACATGCTGATTTTGTGACAGAGGACGACTGCTAGAATAGAGGTATATGGAAGGAAAAGACATATTGTGCCGACCCCAAATGATTGGGAGAAGGTGAAAGAAAACAAAAGTACCTACAGCTAATAAAAAAATCTATGAAGTGCCAGCTATTATTGTACTATTGTAATACTGGCGGGTAGTTGTGTTTACTAAACGGATATAAAAGCGTGCGGACGTAGTGACGAAAGATCATTCTCACTTCGAGTTTGGCCGAATGCATATGTCATAGTAGCTCTCTAGGGAACCTAATTATTGTACGAGAACATAATTAATCGTACTATAAATCGACATTCTTCGTTCGAAAGCTTTGGAGAATCACTAAGTGAAATTGACACGTGTCTAGATATACTGGTAGACGCAAGACATAGCGTAAAGTTCCACTTTAAATTGGATATTAGCATGTCATATTCATCATATTATGAATCTGCCAAAACGACATCTTTAGATCCTATGAATCATAACCGATTACATTTTCAAGTCTTAATTAAACAAAGCTATAATACTAAGAAGACGTCCCTTTTATACTTAATTTTCTTAAGCAGAATCTTGTTTCATATCTTAAATTAGCGTTTTCATATTTCCCTCCGGCAATTAATGCAATAGGAATCCTTGGGCCCTTATACTATAAAACTGTTTTAGATATAAAATGAGATACTTAAGTTGACATTAGACAGTTCATTGCTGTCTTTCAATTTGGATGAATCAATCAAAATGATCCATATTAACATAAACTTGCATCATTCAATGTCATTGAATTCCATCGTGTCCTTTCAGTTGTGTGTCTTTCAACCAAATTGATCCTTCTAAGGTCAGCATTAGAAATAAATGAAGGTCAAGATGATAATCTATAATATTATAAAATTCTAAACATACCTTGTCTGTACATTAAAGCTATTTAAGAAAAACAACTGGAATAGACTATATAAATGACGAAGAGCACGTTGTAATTTTTTTATATTTCTTGTCTGTTTGTCGGTTTGTGTGTTTGTTCGGGATTCACGTAAAAACTACTGGGCCCATTTCGATACGGTTTTCGCTGATTAACAGGTAATTCTTAGACTTAAGCTCTGCGCTAATTTTTATCGTGGGAATCCCGCGGCAATTTTTCTGGGGATGTTTTAAAACGGCCAGATTTAAAAAAAAACGAATTCCAATGTGATATTTTTGTACTGATCGATAACAAATATAATGTATTAAAATATGTCATATTTTTTTATCCCGGGAGCGGTTTTTGGTAGTTCGGGTGCGTAAAAATTAGCTTATTCCGACAAAGTTTTCACTAAAACGATAGCTGCGGTACTTTGTGTCCCGGGAATCCCGCGGGAATTTCAAGTCAAGCGTGGACGAAGTCACGGTTATATCCTACTATATTATAATATCTTGGCGTTGTGAAGATATTCAAATCACGATTCCATTACGATAGTGTCAAATATTCGTATTCTACTAAATCCATAATATCTCCACGATATCGCCGCAGCGGAATAAAAATAGAAAAAAATGGTTTTACTGGCTTCCAACAATTTTAAACATTTTTTCGCAAGTTTTCGCTTATAAATGTTTATAAAGATAGAGTAACGTGTCACGGGCACGCCATTGGAAACGACAGAATACCGATTAAGACGATGGCGTAAGGTGATTTTGACGAACGAGATAGTAATACCAGAATGGCCCCTAATCATGGGTAATATTTAAGCTCCTACACATTGACATTTTTCAGTGTTTCAAGTTATTATTATTATTTTTTTGCTTTACGCTACTACACACCTATTTGACTGTTACAAAAAGTTATTAAGAAATATCATCTTAATTTATTTATTTAAAGATCTGTCGAAACAAGTATTTGTTACATATTCAGAACGGAAATGAATTCAGGATACAGTAGTTCCTTTAGTTTTATACCCAACTTGATCGACAGTTTAATTTAGCCGTCAGTAAGCCAAACCCAGTTTCCGCAGAATGAGTGACATATCGACGTCAACCACTTATTTTAGGACTCCATTCAAATGGTGTGTGGAAATCCTTATTTATATGTACACGAATGCAGAAATGTGTTAATCGCTTTGTTAAGCTGTTGCCAGCGAGTTTCTTTCCTGAATTTTCAGCCTTCAGGCAAGGCGTTATCTGAGATAATGTTACGATTATAGGCCGTTTCACGCAGACGTGGTGATGGTCGTAATACGTAATTTGTGATGCGGCATTGTTATAATAATAATAAATAATAATATCAGCCCATAAATGTCGGGGTGAAGGTAAGGAAAGGAATGCTCCGGTGGTTCGGGCATGTGGAAAGAATGCATGATGAAAGAATGACTAAACAGATATACAATGCAAAAGTGGATGGATGCAGAAGTCGTGGAAGGCCACGACTCACCTTCCATTATCAAATTGATCGTGTACTAGCAGAAGGTGATGTCAGGAGCCTTAAGAACAGACGAGCGTGCATGACAAGAGTTATGAATGTCAAAGAAGCAAGTGAGGTGTGTAAGAATAAGCCTAAATGGCGCTCTGTTGTTCATGCCTATCCCGCAAGGGAGCTGGCGTGAAGTTATGTATGTATGTATAAATGTCCCACTCCCAGTATACCCGCCACGCTTGTCCAAGGCGGCTTGGCAGGTTTGACATATCGGTTATCTCGTTGTGCAGGTTGCATCACGATGTTTTCCTTCACCGTTGTTAACACGTGGTAATTGTAACAATATGCACATTAGATCAGAAAACTGATTAAGTTGTGCATGCGTTCAGGTTAGGATCGAACCCGCGCCCTTTGAGTTTAGGACGCGTGACACATATAGACGTAAAGTACGATTCTATTGCGATAGTTTCAACAATTCGTATTCTACTAAATCCACAATACCTTTTCGATATCGTCGCGGCGGAATAATAAAAGAAAACAATGGGTATTACCATTAGCAGAAATGGCATTAGCCGAAATGAATACTACAAGCTACCAAAAATTCTAAACATTTAATTCGCAAATTTTTGTTTATAAATATTTATAAAAAATAGAATAGCGTATCACGGGCACACCATTATGATTAACAGAATATCAAAATCAAGCAAACCTACGATTGAGACGGTAGTGTTCGGCAATTTTGACGAGACAGTAATAGCAAAATGGGGCCCTTGTTCGTCTTGATAATTTGCAATGTGTTCGTATTACCGCAGTATTGAACCATAAGTATCTGGTGTTTTAAATGTCAAAAGACAATGATAACCGCTTTCATCAGGTGAATACTTATCTACTTCTTTTGCCAGGTGGTAGGGCATTTGCCCGACTGGATGGCTACCACCCCTGGTCTAAAGTATGTCGCCATAACAACCTTGAGTTGTGTTCCGGCATTAGTGACCAGGTTCCAGTCTCCCTTAAGAGAACAGCAGCGCATTTATAGCACCTTTGGTGTTGCAAATGTCCATAGGCGATGGTAACCGCTTTCCATCAAGTGGGCCGTCTACCTGTCTGCTGATCTCCTGCAATAAAAAAAAAACTTACATACCTATCTTCTATTCTTCATGAATAAAAATCCTTAATATTGTTAACAAGGTCTTTTTTATAAAATAAGACCAGGATATTTCCGCGACTTCGTCACGCTTGACTTTAAATACACGCGGCATTTCTGGAACACAAAGTACTGCAGCATTTAAAAAAGAATGTAAGCTATCGTTTTAGTGAAAATTGTGTTGGAATAAGCTAATTCTTATGGACCCGAACTACTACAAGTCGCTCCCGGGACAATTCCCGCGAGATTCCCGGAACAAAAAAGTCACTGCTATCGATCAATGAAAAAAATCACATTGTAATTTTTTTTGTCTGGCCATTTTTAATCATTCCAAAAAAAAATCCGCGAGATTCCCGGGGTAAAAAGAGCGCAGTTAATTGTAAGTATTTGCTGTCGACCAGCGAAACCGCGTCGAAATCGGCCCGACAGTTTTTACGTGAATCCCGAAGAAACAGACAAGAAATCTAAAAAGAATTGCATCGCGTTCTCCGTCGTTGTAGTGTTGTGACCAAATAAGTAATGATATCGATCGCATATATTTATTATGTTTTGAAGAAAAACAAATACAACAAAAACATTCTAATATATTTTTTCAAGCTGAGAACACTCAATGGCCCACCGCCATTTTGTATTTG
Organism: Dendrolimus kikuchii; assembly: GCA_019925095.2. Taxonomy (NCBI): domain Eukaryota; kingdom Metazoa; phylum Arthropoda; class Insecta; order Lepidoptera; family Lasiocampidae; genus Dendrolimus; species Dendrolimus kikuchii. The sequence continues at coordinate 6,345,041 of CM034400.1, forward strand.
TTTTAATCTGTCACTCGCAACAAGACTAGGTCATGCTATAATTATAGTCACTACATTTCTGTTCGCTGAGTTTTTTTACATTATCCATACGTAATGTTGTGTATTTTGTGTTCCTCCGTGTTGATTGCTGCCCAGCTGTCAAATATCAAAATACCTAAAGGATCTGTTCTGAAAAGGCAGGCGAGAGAACTGGTGATCAAGGTTCGTAATTACTTTGAAGCAGAGTATCAAAATGGTGGCCCGCTATTACCACTGTCGCAAGTGCGAGAGCGTGTTGCGGCCGCATTAGGCCGTCGTCATTAAGCTTGGTTTTGAAAGAAATTGGATTTTCTTATAAAAAATTGGACAAACGTAAAATATTGATAGAGCGTCACGACGTTGCTATGGCTCGCTGCGAATTTTTGATCGAAGCCAAAAAGATATCAGATTGGTCAAATGTTATTTTCACTGACGAGACTTGGTTAAATTCAAACCACATAGTATCTAAGAACTGGACTGACGACACCGCCGCTTCCACTAGTTCAGTGCCAATGGGAAAAGGTGAACGCCTTATCATATGCCATGCAAGGTCTACGAAAGGATTCCTGTCAGATGCTTTACTGGCCTTTAAACCCAAGAGAACAGTGGACTACCACGAAGAAATGAACGCGGAGATTTACGAAGAATGGTTTAAAGAAATGGTGCAATCTCTGGAAGAACCGTTGATAATTATTATGGACAACGCTACATATCACTCCAGACAAATTGATAAAATGCCGACGCAGGCCAATAAAAAACAAGAGATAATTGACTGGCTCCAACGTCATGGCGAAAATGTGGATAATACTTTATTAAAAGTACAATTAGTCAATATTTTAAACTCGAAAAAAAGCCTCCCTAAAAGATATATTATCGACGAAATAGCTGCCGAATGTGGTCATTGGGTTTTTCGACTTCCGCCGTATCATTGCCAGTACAATACTATAGAACTAATATGGGCACAAATCAAAGAGCACGCCGCTCGAAACAATACCCATCCCCTTTTTACGGCAAACAAGATGTTAGATTTATTAAAAAATGAATGTGCGGAAGTAACCGCCGAACACTGGGAAAAAATTGTGAGAAGAACCCAAAACATTATAGCGTCGGATTAGCGAAAATTCATGTGGCATTCGATAATATAGAAGTACAGGAACTTATAATAAATGTTGGGGAGAGCTCATCGAGTGACAGTGACGATTCATCATGATTAAAATAAATAAATAAATAATCAACATAATGTAATTACATCTTGTAATGAAATGTAATATTAGTTAATAAATTTGTACAAAATTATCCGGCAATAGTTTAGTTTCTTACACTTTGTAAAAAAATATCAGGTCTGTTATCGTGTTACGTTTATCGATAGCTCCATCCCTATCAGTTTCGTCGACTCTGCTATGACCTTGCACGTGCGTAAGCGTCATATTTTTATAAAATAATGTATACATAATGTAAAAAAGACAATCGTTCAAGTTTCCACAGGAGCTGTCATCGAGAAGATAAAGAAATGGAAATAGTATAGTAAGGGTGCTCAATATTGATATTAAGAAATAATTTAAACGAAGATTATTTTTCATTTTTTACATCAACAAGAAAAGCTTTTGAGACACAATTATATGGTTTCATTCGTCCGCCTTTATTAAAAAATACGTTTAAGAAATGTTAAAGCACCTTAGAAACAAATTTCGTACAATCATAATAAACATCTTTTCAATTTCTAACTTCTCGAAGTTTCATTTAATCCAATGAAATAGGTACTACAGGCGACAATACTTCGAAGTACGAAGAACTAGTGAAGTGTGTCTTTACAATTACCCTTTATCTTACTTAAGCACTATGTTAACTTATTAACTTACTTTTGTGGCTTGAGGGCTTTTTTTTGTTAACGCTGGAGGAATGCTTCTATTGCGCATATCCTCTGGCCTTAGAGGATATGCGCAGAGGAGGTTAACGAGGGGTATCTGAAACTCTTGACGGCGCGATGCTACACACAAGCTTCTGATGGTAGAAATAGTTGCAAGTACCCCTCGTCAGATTATCTACTCAACATTCCAGCGTCCCTTCGCATCATAACGAGGCGACAAAGGACCGTAATCATAGGTATGACTGCCATAACGCCTCGACGCAAGCCGACAAGGGGTGGCGTTCGTGGGATCAGGACAGCCTACGGCACTGGATATGGTGCGCCAGGAGGATCCTACACAACCTTAAGGTCAAATTTCTGGCACTACGAGTACTTATTTATATTCTTTTTTTATTGCATGAATTCAGCAGATAGGCAGACGGCTCTTGGAAAGCGGTTATCATCGCCTGTGGACATTTGCCCAAAGGTACTAATAATATGCTGCCGCTCTCTAAAGGGAATCTAGAACCTGGCCGCCAATACCGAAACACAACTCAAGGTTGCTAGGGCGGCATACTCCAAACCAAGGGTGGTAGCTATCTAGACGGGCAAATACCGAACCACCTAGCATTCCTACGTATTTTTCATTTACAAAATGAATAACTTCATTTTTTTGTTTATATGTATGAAGTACTTTATTAATTAATAATTTTGACAATTGGCACTTTTTGTAAGTATTTTCGTCTGCAGTTTCTTGATGGAGGTTAATTAATTTCTCAAGAATGCGCTTTAGGTAATAATTACCTGCTATTTGTTACCAATTTAAAAGAAAGTAATTGCCACTTGAAATTCTTTGCTTTTCATTTTCTAAAGACTAATCATTTTTATTACAGGATAGTTTCTCGAAATGGGTCTTACGAATTCGGTCTTAATGTTCAACTTATTTGGCAACGTTCCCATTTTACTAGTAGATATTATAACTAAAACATTATTCCTGGGAAATATATTTATGAATTATGTTTAGTAACGTAGTATCGAGTAGTAGTCCGTTGCGATTCATTTTTCCACTTGTCCGTTGCGATTCGTTTTTCCACTATCCGTTGCCATTCGTTTTTCCACTTGTCCGTTGCGATTCGTTTTTCCACTCATCCGTTGCCATTCGTTTTTCCACTTATCCGTTGCCATTCGTTTTTCCACTTGTCCGTTGCGATTCGTTTTTCCACTCATCCGTTGCCATTCGTTTTTCAACTTGTCCGTTGCGATTCTTTTTTCCACTTGTCCGTTGAAGTTTTTTTAATTATTGTAGTTTAGTACAACATAATAATAATTATGTACAAAGTAATAATTTTTGACATAATTAAAAAATAATTTGCATGCCTACCAGGCGAGACATGTACGATGTATCCAGTTTTTAACATCTTATAAGATCTATCCCCATCTCGCTCGCTTTTCTTTCACATATTTTGCGGTCGGCAAAATATGTATCTTATATCTCCGTATTTGTTGCGAATAAATGTATTTGAATTTCTATGAATATAATGAGGACCACGTTTACTATTTCAATATTTCATTGATCTGGTTCAGTCGTTAAGGGACTTGCGTCTCGTGTAAATTAAATCACAATCATATCGAGTTTATTTATTAAAGCCAGTCTTCAGAGATTGTTATGTACATGTTCGACTCTTGAATTAGAATGTGTATCTGACGGGTATATTTACGAGTTTAATATTCATAGAAAAATAGACAATATTCACTGTACTCCAACATAAACAATCATGTGGTAACACAGGTCGCTCTGTCAAAAGTTTTAGCGCTCGGGCAACTACAACGTGCGTTCGACAGTCTTACCCGAATATTGCGACAGACCGGTCTTGTCTAGTGGAACACATCAGTCCACACTTTGTGACTTAGCGTGTGTTGAATTATACATATTTGTACCTTTTTTTGCGTGTGAACAAAATAACCGTGTAAATAGTTAAAATCAAAAACCTAGTTTGATTTCTTTCACACCTTAAGAACACCTTCTAATAAGCAACCTTCTGATTACTTAACTAATACTTAACACCACAGTGGTAACACTTATATACCCTACAATCACAAAAATATATATTTACAATATTAATAGGAGGCTTTATCGCTTAAAGCGATCTTTTCTAGGCATAGAGAAAATTCTTTCATATATACAATGCCAACCCTATTTTCCAAAGAAATAAGCGGAACAATGGCTACCCAAATTGTACGATCTTTCGCCTTTCGTTCCATTTGCTTTTATTAATGTCTTTTTTTAATTCTGTTTGTCTAGGGTTTTTTATCCATACTTATACGTCGATCCTATCGTACCCTAATCTGGCTTATTCAACTTAAGGAATATTGTAAAAAAAGATAGTCACTAATGAAAGACTAATCAACCCGGCCGTCGTGATGTTTCAGATGTGGGATCTTTTATTAACTTCGTACATGACCGCTATAATGAAGTAATTTTTACCAGACCTTTGCTCAGAATATCTGCAATTTTGGATCTACCATTTTCCATCTATTTTTATGTCCCACTTATGTGAAATACACTAATCTGCCTTAGTTTAATTGAACTATGTTAGTTCGTATATTTATCTCTCTTTTCTATCATGTCAGAAGCCTTAAGAACAGACGAGCGTGCATGACAAGAGTTATGAATGTCAAAGAAGCAAGTGAGATGTGTAAGAATAAGACTAAATGGCGCTCTGTTGTTCGTGCCTACCCCGCAAGGAAACTGGCGTGAAGTTATGTATGTATGTATGTTTTCTATCATCTTCTCTCAATTATTTGGCTTCGGCACAATATCGCTTCTATGGTTGAAACTGCTTTGTCCACCTTGGACAAAGCAGTTTCAACCATAAACCTAGATTTTGAACGCATTCTGCAGTGGGGCAAGTCTTTTGGGATTCATGTGAACCCTGAAAAAACTCCAGTCATCGTCATCGGTAGCTCATGGATGCTTAATAAGGTCGACTGGAGTACCATACCATACATGTAATGTTTGACGGGATAATCATTCCTTTAATGATAAGGTAAAAAACCTTGGCGTTACATTTGACAGTGAGCTGCCTTAGCGACGTCATATCACCGAATTAAGTCGGCGGCTATATCTCTCATCCAAATCCCTTAGAATGTTGAAGATTTTCTTACCCACTACCACAAAAATTAAGCTAGCAGAGTCCTTATTATTTCCTATCTTTGATTATGCTGACGCCAGATATATAAATTTAACCCAATAATAACTTAATAAACTTGAGCGCTTCTAAAATGTTTGCATTAGTTTCATATTTGGCCTACGCAAGTATGACCATGTCTCTGAATTCCGAAAAAACTCAAGTGGTTGCCAATTCGATTTCGCCGGAATACTCACATGCTTTCTTTTCTCTATAGTATTTTATTTGTCTCGTGTAATCCTGATTACCTTAAACAAGGTTTTGAATTTCTTTCGTGTTCTAATAATTTACACCCTTTTACTAAACTTAAATTGAACACTCTTGCGCATAACTCAACTTTTTACAACAACTCTTTTACTGTTAAGGCTATGATAAAACGGCTTTGGAACGCGCTTCCTGTTGCTGTCAGATAAAATTTTCATTTCAAAATTTAAATTTTCATCATGTTTTAAGTATCGCTAGCAAAATTGCTAGCGATACTTAAAACATGATGAAAAATACTACTTGTCGTTGGAATATGATATTTAAATTCATCTATAAACATTATATTTTGTAGATATGTATTTGTATGGTATATCTATGTAGTATATAAAATTTCTGTATATATATAATTTATGTATTTATTATTAAAAAGTAAGTAGTTCGTACTATATGTTATATGTTGTTACGTATACCACCATCGCCATTATCATCTCAATTCATTCCTGGTGTTATCTGGAAGAGATCGCTTTTTAGCGATAAGACCGCCCTTTTTACATAACTAGATATAATTTTAGTCTTTAAGTTCATTTTTGTATTGGTGTAATAAAGTGTTATTCTTTCAAATTGGACAAGTACACTAACAATCTGCCCGTAAAACTTCAAGTTAAAATTTTGTTGCGATTCATTTTGCCACTTGTCAGTTGAAGTTTTTCCACTTGTCCGTTGCAATTCGTTTTTCCACTTGTCCGTTGCGATTCATTTTTCCACTTATCCGTTGCCATTCGTTTTTGCACTTGTCCGTTGCCATTCATTTTTCCACTCATCCGTTGCCATTCGTTTTTCAACTTGTCCGTTACGATTCGTTTCTCCACTTGTCCGTTAAAGTTTTTTTTCTTACGAGAAATTATTTGGATAAAACTTCAGTTAAATTGTGTCTTTAGATGATTAATATAAAATATTTTCTACTGTAATATATGTATAACTTCAATTGTGGCTTAATTGGTTTAGGGGACGACTTTTTAATCACCAGATAGAAGGTATTCATAGAATAAATTATGACATGAAAAAATTAAAAATGTATGTTGCGTGTGTAAAATTGTTGAATGGTTTCACTTTTAAATTCATTCAGGTTATGATATTTTCGACCGATAACTTTTATCTGACGAGTGAAAAATCAGACTGTTGGAGAGGGAATGAATTATTGAATTAATTAAAGAAATAAAGGTTTTCTGCATTATAATGTGTTATTGTGAATGACTTTTTCTAATGTGATATATCATATACAGTGTAAACTCCATGTAACGTCACTCGATTTAACGACAAACTCCCCTAAGCGTGGAAATCATTAGGCTTTGGTTGGTTTAGCTTGACTTCCATACAATGACACACTCTATATAGCATTACACCCGCTCTCAATAACGACAGCAATTAAGTAATAAAAATAACCTTTAAAATTGGTAAAAACTGCGCAACTGTTATACGTTCTTTTATCGCTTTATTATCCTAGCTCGTAATAAACTCAACTGTCGGCATCATGCATACCGAAATTTCTAAGAAATTCCGAAATAACGAAATTTCTAAGTACTTCCTTTAATACCAAGATGCCCAAATATCACAAGATATGAATAAAATAAGTAAAAAATACAATAAAATGACCGGTGCAGCAAAAGACGTCAGACAAAAATAACACACTTCTCTCCATTTAACGACAACTCTCTATAACGCCATAAAATGCACAGTCCCTTCGGTATCGTTATATAGAGTTTATATTGTATTTAAATTACTGGAATTCAAACTAAAATAAAATCTTTTTTGTCGTGAACACAGACCTAAGACATTTAAACATTATTAAATAGTGTAATTCATAGCGAAATTACTGTTTGTAATGTCCCGAAATGATCTACCAAGGAGAAACGATGCATTTTTTTTTATTGCAGGAGATCAGCAAACAGGCAGACAGCCCACTTGATGAAAAGCGGTTACCATCGCCTATGGACATTTGCAACACCAAAGATGCTACAAATGCGCTGCTGCTCTCTTAAGGGAGACTTGAACCTGGTCACTAAACACAACTCAAGGTTGTTATGATGACATACTTTAGACCAGGGGTGGTAGCCATCCAGTCGGGCAAATGCCCTACCACCTGGCTGCGGGTTGTTAAGTCGCCTCTTACGACAGGCCGCCCGGCCGCAGGAAATTGTATTCTTTCTCCGTTCCTGCACGGATAACAAAAAATATAACAAAGTGAAAAGAAAAAACAATCTTGGGAAACATAGCTGTATTCGAAATAACCTCTAGAGATTTAATACCCTCTTTAAATTTAACAGACGATTCCAAATATAATGCTGACGCCACATTCTGCCTCATTTACTGGCAAAAGGGCTTCAAATAAATCCCTTTTTGACATTCCTTTCATTCGACACGTCTACTTAATAACTCTTCGAGGGACAGGAATGGTTCTTTCTTTATCTAAAAGCCACATTTTCAATATGAATATAAACTCGAATGCTATTTATTAACGTACGAAAATATTATATAAGTTAGGTGAATACATTGACGTAATCGAAGGTTTGTTACCTTGTCAATTGGGAACAACAAAGACGTAGTATTTCTTCGGAGTTTTTGGCGAGAAGTTATAATAATAATAACATTATTATTAGATGGCCAGTGGCCAGTCTTTTGGGCACGTTTCCGACTGACAGCGGTCTAGAACTAGATTTTATACTTTAATTTTAGTTTGTATATATAGTTTATTGTATAGTTTAATTTATTTATAATTTAGTTTATTTATAATTAGATACAAATTTATTTTTAAGTATTTAGTTCATAATTTAGTTTTATTTTCTTTAAATGTAAAAGTGAAATATTAAAAAACATTATTTTATTACTATTAATATAGTTTTTATTACAAATAACAGACCCATACCTATTTAAAAAATATGAAGCATTGTTACATTTAGTTTCGTTTTTTAGAAGCTTTTATTTAACTTGCAATGGATCTATACCTATGTACGTATGTATGTATGTAATTTCGGGTGGAATCTTGCAAGTTAAATTTGACCAACTTTCCGGTTTCCGATTGAGCTGAAATTCTGCACATATATCTATATCGCGTGACAATGCAATAATATGGTACCATGGAGCTGATCTGATTATGGAGTCGGAAGGTGGCCATAGGAACTACTGTACTAAACAAGATAGACCCGTCGTGTTTGGTCTCGTTTTACTTGTCATGGCTAGCGCTCTGCTGCTACATGATATCCAGGATCTCAAAAGCTTGTATTTAAAAACCTTTTCAAAAAAGCTTATTGCATTGTAATGTGTCTTTGTATGGTTAATAATATTTTTTTGTAAGCACCCCCTTATTTCTGAACGATGTAAGTTATTTACAAAAATTTGTTTTTAAACGATACAATCGGCCTTTTACTTGAATAATAATTTTGTCATATTTTTATTTACTCGGTGATTACGAGTTCATTGAAATGTTACAATTTTTAGGCCTTATCGTGCGGTTTTCAGAGGACACTATTTTATTTTTTAGGTGTATAGGGGGGTTATTATAAGTTTAAGCTCAATATTGTGGGGTTGCCACCCTTGTCCCCCGGCCGCCATCTTAGAAAAAAGGGGTACGAGGAGTTTTCGCGCTGTATCTCGTAAACTAGCAACCCTACAGAAAATTTTATAAGGTATTATTTGTAGCAAATTAAATTGCCTACAACTTTATTCTTATTACTTTTTATCATAAAAAGGAAAATAAAAAAGTTATAAACAAAAATAACTGAAAATTTTTGAACAAATTTTCTTTTGGGCGTTATAGCTTTTTTCTGGTAATATTACAAAAAAAATACATCAGAGCAATCTTATAGCAATTTTATATTATATATACATATGTTCTTATATATATCTGGTTTAATACACTTCTAGTTTTTAAAACTACAACGAAAATGAGTAAGAAAATAAAATACAGAATAGGATTAGACGGTGTTTCCAATTTGGCAGTTTTGCAAACACCTGCGTCGTCGGATTGCGGGATGCGGGACTCGCGAAATGAATATTTCCCGCCTATTCCTATGCACCTGGCGGGCCCGGGAACGATCCGGGAAAATCATATAGGAACAGATTCCAGGATTGTCTTTTATTTGAAGCGTTTTCACTTAGCACAAACTTGTTAGTGTATGAAATTGGGACCAATATTGTATGCATACTAAGATATAAATGTGAAAATGGTTTTATTCAGATGTTTGCATCTTTGTTTGTTTGTTCAATACAAATTGACATTAATTCAAATAAGATAGATAGATGATACTTTGGACGCGTTCCTTTAGTATCTCACAACGCCCAAGATGCTCCGTCTGCCGTTCCACAAGGCGACCATGGTCGTTATGGTCGTGGCGAAAAGGTCACTAAAGACGTCATCATTTTCGATCAAACAGTGCTCACAACGACCCATGTCAGAGGTGGGTCGAAGTGGGCGTTGACATTGTTGAGAATTCATTCTCTCTATCTCTTGACATTGAAAAAGGCGCGATTTTCAAATCAACCAATGACATTTCTGTATTTCGTTGTTTATGACGTCAACGCCCCATAATCCATTCCACCCCCTGGATAGGCCCCAAAGGACAAATATTATATTATATATTTTTTTGTGGCTGTTAAAAAACATTAATAATAAGTTGGCTAACATATTAAAAATATTTAATAGCGAAAATACTCTTTTAATTGTCCCATAAAACGAAATATTATATATTTTATTCATAATATGCCTACTCTTTTGGGTTCTTTTATCATTTGCATCATTAAATATAATGAGCTGCCTCATGTGACATTTCTTTTATATTCGAACAATGTTTGTTATTATTAGAACGATACACATTATGTCTAGACATCTGAACTGCTAAGCCGATTTTCCAGGAAATAGGAGCTTACCGTTTATAGAGGGGTGTTGGTACGCCCAAACTTTGCATTCTTGACAAGCTTCGCTTTTTTCAATTGATGAATTCATGCGTTTGATTTTTTGTCTCTGACTTAATAACTCAAGAACTACTGAAACTGGAGATATAAAAATTGCCGCACATGTAGAAATTAAAAATGTGCAACAAAGAACCGCCGCCCTCTCCCTCCTCCTTACCTGCGACGATGAATGGTCCCGTTTTGCTATGACATTAATTGAGGACGACGACGCACTGGCATAGATAGTTTTCATCCGTGCAGGAACGGAGAAAGAATACAGTTTCCTGCGGCCGGACGGCCTCTCGTAAGAGGCGACAAAACAATCCACAGCCAGGTGGCAGGGTATTTGTCCGACGGGACGGCTACCACCCCTAGTCTAGAGTATGCCACCATAACAACCTTGAGTTGTGTTCCGGCATTAGTGACCAGGTTCCACAGTCTCCCTTAAGAGAGCAGCAGCGCATTTTTAACACCTTAGGTGTTGCAAATGTACATAAACGATGGTAACCGCTCTCCCTCAAATGGGCTGTCTGTCTATCAGCTGAACTCCTGCAATGAAAAAAGATAGTAAAATGGAGACTAGACAACAACTAATGCAACCGGGACAGGCGGCGGGAGTGGATCTCCGGGCATAGATAAAACTTATCTATACTAATATTATAAAGCTGTAAAGCTGGAAGAGTTTGTTTGTTTGTTTAAACGCACTAATCTCAGGAACCGCTGGTCCGATTTGAAAAATTCTTTCAGTGTTAAATAGTACATTTATCGAGGAAGGCTATAGGCTATATATCATCACGCTAAGACCAGTAGGAGCGGAGCACCAATGAAGAATGTTTCAAAATCGGAGGGTTTTGAAAGCAAATTCCACGCGGACGACGTCGCGGGCACAGCTAGTATATTATATAAACCGCACGGGTACACCAGACGTTGACACCCAAAAAAGCTGATTTTTGATATTGCACCAGTCCCCTGTGCAGGTTAAAAAAACTGCACTGGTCGATTTTCATACATGCTTCGGTCTACCTGCACAATCACACCTCACATGTAGAGGTTTTTGGTGGACTATAGCGTGTGTGGTAGCCATTAAGCAGGTAAAATATTCTTCGCATATGTTACAGTCACAATTTACCTTCCTTCTATGTAATGTGAAATTCGAACGCGAATCGGAAGAGGCGGTCATTTTGGATTCAGTCGTCCAAACAACCTTTGACTGCCGTTATTACGCCGTGCGTACGACTTGTATGCTGAAATGTCAGACTTTGATTTACTGGCCACGCCACTTTATAGTTCATGTTGTGAAAGGTTATTTCTCTTACGTGGGCATTAGCAACATATTGGCCTAAGTAGTAAATTGAATTTGCTGCTGAGTAGTTGATTTATAAAAACTGGAGAGGTATCGACTATACTAGCACCACCATAAAAATAATAAGTCTTTTTTTAAATTTATTTTTATTGCTTAAGTTCAGCAGACAGGCAGACGGCTCACTTGATGAAAAGCGGTTACCATCGCCTATGGACATTTGCAACACCAAAAGTGCTACAAATGTGCTGCTGCTCTTTTAAGGGAGACTGGAACCTGGTCACTAATGCCGGAACACAACTCAAGGTTGTTATGGCGGCATACTCTAGACCAGGGGTGGTAGCCATCCAGTCGGGCAAATGCCCTACCACCTGGCCTTTGGGTTGTTTTGTCGCCTCTTACGACAGGCCGCCAGGGCGCAGGGAATTGGATTCTTTCTCCGTTTCTGCACGGATAAAAGTCTTGTGAGATGGTCTATGAGTTCACCAATGTTTTAAAGGTAACTTTTGCTTATCAAGACAATTAATTATTTCTCACCTAATGAGTACTGCCCGATTAACATGGAATCGATGCCACATGCTGTTTTTCTGCCCTTTGCAACCCGATATGATCTAGGAATAGGCCAATCTCAAGGGTCTTGGAGCTTCTACTGTTATAATGCAAAGATCAAGTTCAGATATCCTCTTATAGACACTCATTTAAAACCAGAAATATTTTCCCAAGGGAGACAGCTCACTATCTCATATTCTACATAGAACGCAACACTCCCAATATTCGAAACCACACACAAGCTTCTGATTAGCGATGCCATTTCGCCGCCATTGAAGACGTATCAATGCTAAATCCCGCTGTGCAAACAATCACGGGGATTTGACCAAATATTGGCATGAGCCGATACTGGTTCGTATATGCCGTGGGCAAATAGTTACTGTAGTGTAATAATAGAATTGGTTTACTGCTCATATTCGTAATTAATAACGTCTGTAAACGTATTTACTCATATTGTATTCAAGGTTATGTCTTTGCCTAACTGCTACGATTGAACGACTTAAAATTAGTGCTGGCCTCCGAAATAACAATCTCCACTTCTTTATCTTCAGTACTGTCTCCTTCCACTCACAGATTTGAAGTTCAAGCAGATCAGCCTTCCACAGCGTCACTCCAGCGACATCTGGGACGATAAATCAGTCGGCATCGCCTCTCTTCGCTCCACGATCCTCCGCCGTTCTTTGTAAGTGGTCAAGTCAACATACAATATAGCCATGCCTATAATATTAAGCACATCCACCAGCTCTTCGATTTCGGCTTTTTCACGGAATAAATTGCCATCGCTTACCCGTGTCGGACTCACGATCTCAAGCCTCACTTCCGTATATACATATTTTAGTATCCAATTTGAAACGTAGATTCTACATCATCTAACTAACCCCTGTCCTCAAGTAGACGAATAATAACATTAAAAATATAGACAAAGAAGTGAACCTATAAACAATAGTAAAAGAGGGTCTGTAATACACACATTTTCATATTAATGCCTTAATACAAAAATCTCATACACAAAGGAGCTTAGTACCCCCGAATAATGGGACGTCGAAGTGCCAAAGCCCCAATAACATCGGGAGTGCACAAAATGCACCCTCACGCGACATTAGCTACCCATTACTGCATTACCATGGCGTCTATTTCCCTTAAGAAATACGGTGTGAAAATTGAGACAGCTGCTGCGTTTTACAACAGTTGATAAATTCAACCTAACATCTTTTCTTTTTATTTCATCTATATTTTATTAACTATTTTACAAAACAATGGTTAATAATTTCCTTTAAAATAAATTACAAACAATAAAAATAAATTCAAAACAAACTAAGTATGCAAATTATATGTAAAAACATGTTAACTGAAAATTGGATATTGCAAACCACCTTAATTTTTAATTATTGTACTATATTTTTCAATTGTTTCAATTTATATAAAAGTGTATCTCCTTGAAGACCACGGGCCATAAAAATGGCCCGGATGTTTGGAGGGCTCGTGTGGGGCCACAGGAAGGCCAACACGCAGAGGCCCCTTGACAAATTTGATGTAAATATGGCGTGACACTGACCGGCGATTATCCCTGTCTGCAATATAATAATGCATCCAAGAACAAGCCCCGGTCAATGTAAGACTATTGTAGGAAATGAGAACAAAAGGTACCGGCCCATTGGGTTGAACTGTTAGTGGAACTAGGAATCTGGGTCTATGGGGACTATGGGTAGTAGTGGTAGTAGGTTCACCTAAGCTACTTCCGACATTATGCCAATTACCACTTCCACCCCTGGAGCTTGAGTCTTAGCTCTAGCCATCTCCACTCCGTGCCGGCTGGCTAAGGCAAGCACGGAATCGGGGGCCTCATATATTTTATTATTAGAATTATTCATATACCGAATATTGTATCCGTTTCGCAATTTTTAAATATTACAATCAAATAAACGATCACGTAGACGTCCGAATTATCACAACTTATGTTTTCAAACGAAGGGTGGAAGGAAATGGTTTATGAATAAACACATTAGTCTGGTAGCCGGATTTGGGGTTATAAACACTATTATAATAGAAGCCGAATACACTATATGTCCCTATCGTCACTGATTCATTTCGATTATCTATTGAATTAGTTCAATAACTTAAATATTAAATATGAACAAATCTAGGACCTTTCTTATGAACTGTTTAAATTGTTTATCAAATCTGAACCGAAATATTCTGAATCAACTATTACTATTATTTTTTAATAAAATTTATATTTTAACAATATTATTTAGGAGCCTTAATAACAGACGAGCGTGCATGACAAGAGTTATGAATGTGAAAGAAGCAAGTGAGGTGTGTAAGAATAAGCCTAAATGGCGCTCTGTTGTTCGTGCCTACCCCGCAAGGGAACTGGCGTGGAGCTATGTATGTATGTATGTAACAATATTATTTACATAAACAAAGAAATACTACAAAAGAGAATATTACCAACATATTGACTGATTTAACACGATTACTACACTATCAATGAAATAATAGGTCGTCTTGAATTTTAAGGACTTTATATTAACTATTCAATACTTAACTTTGTATATAAAACCAATTGTTAAGTCCTTTAGTAAATCAATATTACAGTATTGATTTACTAATTATTATTATTATTAATAAATATATCAATTTCTTAGATATAAACGTTGACATGATGATTGGAATATATTAAAGTCGCTTAAAAGGTGAAATATTTTTTGTCCAAAACTCTCAAAATTAAATGTTTAACATCAGATTTTTGAGACCAACATACATCAATATGTAGAGCAATCTGTACATTTTATCCAAGACATGTACGTGTGGAATGTTGTGAGTATTCAGCAAATATATTGGAATTTTTTATTAAGCGAACATGTGAAATATGAAACGCTCGCCTAGTGAAAAATATTTCACTTAAAGAAGCTTTAAATGTATGTTATGATCGATTAACGACATTAAAATTCTTATCCATCTATAATATTATAAAATTCTAAACATGCCGTGTTTTTACATTTAAGCTATTAAAAAAAAACAACTGGAATAGACTATATAAACGATGGAGAACACGATGCATTTTTTTTTTAGATTTCTTGTCTGTTTGTTCGCGATTCACGTAAAAACTACTGAGTCGAATTCGATGCGGGTTTCATTGATCGACAGCTAATTCTTAGACTTAAACTCTGCGCTACTTTTTATCCTGGGAATCTCGCGGCAATTTTTCTGGGAATGATTTAAATTGGCCAGATTAAAAAAATTGAATTTCAATGAAATTTTTTACTGATCGATAGCAAATTTAATCGGAAGCAGTTTGTAGTTGTTTGGATGCATAAAAATTTGCTTATTCCGACACAGTTTCCAGTAAATCAAAAACATTCTTTTTTTTTTAATGCTGCGGTATTTTGTATGCCGGGATTCTCGCGAGAATTCCAATTCAAGCGTAGACGAAGTCGCGGGCATATCTAAGTAACTTATAAAAAGTCAATATGCGTAACTTATGCTTATATGATAAAACAGAAATCTTACAAGTTTCTCTTGTTTTTCATATTGTACTACCGCTAATTTTGAGATCCTTCCTCTGATTCAGGGTAGTACAATAAGAAAAAATGAATTAGAATCTCTATCTAGATCACGCCCAAACTCTGTACCGAGTGGCTTAAGCACAATAAGAAATAACACTGTACAGTGCTGGTGGTGTACTCAATGAAACACCACTTTCCCTTACATATGGATTATGTATTATAGACCCTTACAATAACAATAGGAATAATTATCAATCATTTATTTACTCACAAACATGGTGTATACATAGATGATATGTGGCTTATAAGGCTCACATGTTATTGCCGGTCAGGCATGCAAGTTGTACATACATACTTAAAACTACTTCAAAATTATACAGGTCAATTTAAAATGATATAATCAACACTACTAATTTTTGCCTATAGAATAGTTTTATTTTCATAATCTTAATATATTTATATATTATTAATGGCTTTTATATATAATATTTATAATTTATCATGCATATATTCGTCTACTGAATAATACGCTTTTGGATCAAAAGACCTCTAATTTATTTTTAAATGTATTAATATTTTTTAGTCATTTTTAAATCATTTGACAATTAGCACTTCTAATATTAAACGGCACGTTAAAGTCGATCACCTCAAGTTACCACTAATACCCGTGTGTTCCTTTGAACACTGACAGCACTAATTATATCTATATAATAAAACTCACAGGTTTATGCAAGATCTACAAAAGTTACGCCGAGAGTCCAAGTAGCTGTAGAGTCATCCGAATGCTTCCAGTTCTCCTTGGTATTCCTTGTATTACTTTTCTTTGCTTGTGTGTATAACTTGAACCAGACACGGAATAATATGCTATTGGCTTTCGGCGTGCTTGGTGCTATCAAACGTGTTCGCGGTGAGCAGGGCGCGGGGTATGGGAATTCCGAAAGAGAGGTCAGGTAGGTGATTCTGTCCGCAACAAATACTAGCTTCGTTTAATTAAAAATATGTAAACGCGCCGTGAATCAGGCCTCTATCACACATATTTATGTAATTCATTTATAAGTATAAGTTACAATAGCTGTATTTCGTCAGTTACAAAGTTTCAACTCGACGTATGGAAGATGTATGCTTCGTCTCCTTTAGTAGAAATTAAAAATACATATTTTATTTTATAAAAAAATACATGTATTCGCTGTGAATCAGATCCTTAAACCTAATCTAATCCTAGGTCTAGGGTTCAAGCTACAGATGGTTAGGTTTCCAAAGACAGAAACCTCCTCACAATTCGTGCCATGTCCAAGGCTGCTACTTTCTGTATCTGGCTTTTCACTTAGCATCCTCATGAGAGCTTATTTAAACATTGATAGAGGGTGTAACCTTATTATTAAAAATGTTAAAAGCGACTGATATAAGAATATAATAAAATATTCTTTATTGCACACAAGAAAATAATACACAAGAATTAACAATCATTTAACTAGTACAATCAGCGGTTTCTTCCAGACAACCTTCTGGAGATAATTTCACCTTTCTAATAGTGGATGGCATAGTTTAAAATATATACAATCATATATACTTATATTAATAATCAATAAAAATACACATACATATTTATACACAAATATATGTACATAGAGTTACATACACGTACATAAATTACTGTTTACAAATTTAGACAGTGATCTATGAGGAGTTTATTAAAAGTTGTAAGTGACTTTGCACTTCTGATGCTCATTGGTAATGCATTCCACAACCTTACAGCCTGCACAGTAAAAGATATAAGCGACTTTGTAATAGTAAACCAAAAAAGAGATGGATCGGTTGTGTGAAATATGACCTGACGATTTCTAGTGTGAAAAAGAACTTACATTTTATTCATGCAGGGACGGAGAAATGCTACATTTTCCTTTGGCCGGGAGGCCTGTCGTAAAAAGCGACAAAACAACCCACAGCCAGGTAGTAGGGTATTTGCCCGCCTAAATGGTTACCACCCTTGGTCTAGACTTCTAGAGTATACACCCATAACAACCTTAAGTTGTGTTCTGGCATTAGTGTCCAGATTCCAGTCCCCATTTAGAGAGCAGCAGCACATTGGTAGTACCTGTGATGTTATAATGTCCATAGGCGATGGTAACCGCATTCCATCAGGCTGTCTGCCTGTCTGCTGCACTCATCTATTAAAAACATATACATACATACATACATAACTTCACGCCAGTTCCCTTGCGGGGTAGGCACGAACAACAATTATTAAAATAATAACTATTAAAAACAATCACCAAATATAGGAGTATCGAAGAAAAAGCCATATTGTGCCGACCCAAAAAATAATTAGTAAAAGGGGAAAGTAAAAAGAGAAAGCTATATATAAAAAAAACTACCTTCTTTCTACTAAAAACATACGCCGTGAAACAGACCCTTAACACATTTATTTTTGTAATCTAGGTACAACCTTACGTGTAAATCAACCTACACAACGATGTTCATTCTTTCCTGAACTAATGTATATTTGTTATGTATTATGTTCCCCGGAAACGGGACATGAATACTAATATTCGGAATGTCAAGGAAAACGGAACAATAAAAGATATGAAGCTAATTCATATTTATCGGAACTCAATGTACGAATCATAACATAAAAATGTACCATTCGGTAAATAACGGTATCGTCTTTTCTATATATACATACATACATAACTTCACGCCAGTTCCCTTGCGGGGTAGGCACGAACAACAGAGCGCCATTTAGGCTTATTCTTACACACCTCACTTGCTTCTTTGACATTCATAACTCTTGTCATGCACGCTCGTCCGTTCTTAAGGCTCCTGACATCACCTTCTGCTAGTACACGATCAATTTGATCATGGAAGGTGTGTCGTGGCCTTCCATGACTTCTGCATCCATCCACTTTTGCATTGTATATCTGTTTAGTCATTCTTTCATCATGCATTCTTTCCACATGCCCGAACCACCGGAGCAGTCCTTTCCTTACCTTCACCCCGACACTCTCTTTCAGACCAACTCTCTTTCTTACTTCGGTATTACGAACGCGGCCCGCGAGCGTCACTCCGCAGATTTTGCGCAACGGTCGCATCTCGACCGCGTTTACTCTACTTTCATGCTCTCTCTTCCATACGTGAGCGTAGGTACCAGCACCGCGTTGTGTATGGCAAGCTGGGCCTTCTGGCTGAGGTTCTGAGGGTATATATATTTATATATACTAGAATATTCCCGTCACTTCGTCTACGCTTGACTTGAAATTTCCGGGACACAGTACCGCAGTATTTTATAAAAAATGTAAACTATGCTATTGTTTTTAATGAAAACCGTGTCGAAATAAGCTAATTTTATAATTACAAACAACCCCCGGGAAAATTCTCGCGGAGTTCCCGGGATAAAAACTATCACACACATTTTATTTTGTCAAATTTAATCGATCGACGGTGAAAAAATTGCATTGGATTTCCATTTTTTTTTTTCAATCTGGTCATTTACAATAATTAAAAAAAAACCGCGGTATTCCCAGGATAAAGCGTAGTGCATATTTTAAGTCTAATAATTTGCTATCGATCAGCGGAAACCGCATCAAAATCGGCCCAGTTGTTTTTACGTGAATCCCGAACAAACAGACGAGGAGAGGAGAATGGCGAAATTAAATACGTCCACCTCTTTCATATGATAAGGAAGGTATTTTCTTTCCTTTTAAATTCTTTTCCGTTCGTATTTTAGCTTATATATAGGAATGCGGGTACCTTCTTTCTTTTTTTTTCTATTTATCTCATATCTTATTATGTAGTAAATTTTCCTTATGCTATTTATAATGATATCTATTGCATTTTTAACACTATATTACTAATATTTTCTTAAGTTTTCGCGACTTGTATACATAATAAAACTACGTTTTAACGGTTTTGAATTACCACACTCAAAACCGTTAAAATGTAGTTTTATTGCATTTATAAGATGTTTTAATCTCAATTGTTTATTAATAAATTTATATTAACTGATGAAAAGAATGACAAAATTTGTTAATAAATTACTACTTAGACTTTTTAGATTACATTCTAATATTAATTAGGTACTTTTAAATACTTCATTTGATAGCGCGGGTGGGAGCGGGGATAAATGAGAAGGACTTACAGGATAGTTCGCCGCACCAGACACGCTACGAACGATGCGGTTTTCGTAGCGGCAGGCACGTCTTCCTCGTGATCCTTTCTTGACGTCTAGCGGTTCTTTCGACGTGGGGACTAGCTGGGTATGGCACAGTGGGTAATACTAGCACGCGGGTTGATAAAAACGGATGTAAAATATGGCACAAGACACAATACGCGGCGAAGTTTGCGCGGAAGTAACGGCGCGTTCAGCCGTTGGACGTAGACTATGTCACATATAGTGACAGATGCGGCGAAAGAAGAAAAGGAAACAAAGAGGCGGTGACCAAATAAGTCGGAGTTAATATCATTTGTAAAAATGAAAATAAAAAATATGAAAAGATATTATCAAGCAGATTAAAAAATGTAATGACAAAAATGATATTAATAAAAAAATTATTACAAATTGTCGAAAAGTCCTATTCGGGCATAACAGCGAGTAGATGCTCGGATAAATCAGATAATCGTATTGGTGACTAATGAAGAACGATCATCCCGCACTGGTTTCATCGGGACTCCATTTAGTTAATCTAATGAGAAAAACGGATTTATGCTCGTATACAAAAATGCTTCCTGTTCTGTTATGCTTACCAAATGGGCTTATGCGGAAATATCTTAAAAACAGAAGTATTCAACTTCTGTTATATATTCAAATTTAAATTCAAATTCAAAAGTTTTTATTCAAAATAAGTTCCACTGGAGAACACTCTATCCGTGCAGGAACGGAGAAAGAATACAATTTCCTGCGGCCGGGCAGCCTGTCGTAAGAGGCGACTAAACAACCCACAGCCAGGTGGTAGGGCATTTGCCCGACTGGATGGCTGCCACCCCTGGTCTAGAGCATGCCGCCATAACAACTTTGAGTTGTGTTCCGGCATTAGTGACCAGGTTCCAGACTCACTTAAGAGAGCAGCAGCGCATTTGTAGCACCTTTGGTGTTGCAAATGTCCATAGGCGATGGTAACCGCTTTCCATCCAGCGGGCCGTCTTCCTGTCTGCTGAACTCCTGCAATAAAAATAAATAAAAAAAAAAACACTTTTTGAAGGTCATACATACATGTAAGTTAAAATTTAATTTTAAATCCTATTCTATGTACACCGCTTCGCAACGTGTTGATGCTGTAAAGGAGAAGAAGCGGCAAGAAACTCCCCAGCAACACGTCTAGCTAAATATTGTTTTTCTTTATATTTCATATTCTATTTATATCTCAAATCTTTTTTTTTTTATAAGTTTTGTACAAAAATATGTTACAGAATTACTTTTAAAGAATTAATGGAGTTGTAGCAAACAATGCATACTCTATATATATATATATATATATATATATATATATATATATATATATAGTGATGTCAGGAGCCTTAAAAAGAGACGAGCGTGTATGACAAGAGTTATGAATGTCAAAGAAGCAAGTGAGGTGTGCGAGAATAAGCCTAAATGGCGCTCTGTTGTTCGTGCCTACCCCGCAAGGGAACTGGCGTGAAGTTATGTATGTATGTATGTATCATCATTATTATTTAGGAGTGGAGATCAAGATGAGATAGATTTTAAATATTCCTCTCAATACAATCCACTAATTTCGAACCAGGCTTATTTCCCCAAGGGGCACACACCGCCCCCTAGTCTATTATTGCGCCCGACAAACGTATAAGGAACTTAATTATAACAGACGCATTTCACCATCTCTGCACGAATGGTGGAAGTGTACTAATTCTGCGTCCGGGCGGCCTGTCATAAAAGGCAGCAAAACCATCCACGGCTAGGTGTAGGACATATGCCCATCTGGATAGCTACCACCCTTGGTTTAGATCAGGGATAGTAAACCAAAGGCACGCGTGCGATCACAAAGTTCACTATGAAGTATTACATTACGAACGATCACAAGTAAACCTACGCTACGGACTGTTCGGGCGCGGTGCGCTGGGCTAAAATTAACATCTCACCTTAAATAAATTATCGGCAGACAAACACACATATTGTATATCCACGAATTAAGCAAGTTACGCTTGTGTTATGGGTAATATACAACGGACTACTCTGGGGCCGATCTCATAAACCTAGACCGAAATTTACCATACCAGGAATCGAACCTGGAGCCCCTGCGTTGCAGTGAGATAGCCGGCCAAAGGCTTTACTCGCTGAACCATAGAGACTGAACAATCCTAATATAAGTTATTTGTCATCAAATCTGCAAACAGAAATCACACTAATGTTACTTTAATATGAACTATGCGTGTAACTGAAACCTTTATTCTTATACATTACATACATACATAACTTCACGCCAGTTCCCTTGCGAGGTAGACACGAACAACAGAGCGCCATTTAGGCTTATTCTTACACACCTCACTTGCTTCTTTGACACTCATAACTCTTGTCATGCACAGTCGTCTGTTCTTAAGGTGATTATTATACATTGCAAAACGTATTTACTGTTTTGTAGTAAATAAAGAGTTTTCAATTGATAGTATTTAGTATTATTACTTTCACAATAATCATGAAGTCGAAATTGTTTTATGGCACGTCCATGGCCTCATTAAACATTGGAACATATAGGTTCGCCACCCCGGATCTAAAGTATGTCCAACATTAGTAACAAGCTAATCTTCAGTCCCTTATTGGATGCCGGCAGCATATTAGCATTACCTTTGCTGTTTCAAATGTCCATGGGCAATAGTAACCGTTTTCAATCATCTGTGCTAGCAGAAGTCAAAGAAGAAAGTGAGGTGTGTAAGAATAAGCCTGAATGGCGCTCTGTTGTTCGTGCCTACCCCGCAAGGGAACTGGCGTGAAGTTATGTATGTATGTATGTATCATCATTATTATTTAGGAGTGGAGATCAAGATGAGATAGATTTTAAATATTCCTCTCAATACAATCCACTAATTTCGAACCAGGCTTATTTCCCCAAGGGGCACACACCGCCCCCTAGTCTATTATTGCGCCCGACAAACGTATAAGGAACTTAATTATAACAGACGCATTTCACCATCTCTGCACGAATGGTGGAAGTGTACTAATTCTGCGTCCGGGCGGCCTGTCATAAAAGGCAGCAAAACCATCCACGGCTAGGTGTAGGACATATGCCCATCTGGATAGCTACCACCCTTGGTTTAGATCAGGGATAGTAAACCAAAGGCACGCGTGCGATCACAAAGTTCACTATGAAGTATTACATTACGAACGATCACAAGTAAACCTACGCTACGGACTGTTCGGGCGCGGTGCGCTGGGCTAAAATTAACATCTCACCTTAAATAAATTATCGGCAGACAAACACACATATTGTATATCCACGAATTAAGCAAGTTACGCTTGTGTTATGGGTAATATACAACGGACTACTCTGGGGCCGATCTCATAAACCTAGACCGAAATTTACCATACCAGGAATCGAACCTGGAGCCCCTGCGTTGCAGTGAGATAGCCGGCCAAAGGCTTTACTCGCTGAACCATAGAGACTGAACAATCCTAATATAAGTTATTTGTCATCAAATCTGCAAACAGAAATCACACTAATGTTACTTTAATATGAACTATGCGTGTAACTGAAACCTTTATTCTTATACATTACATACATACATAACTTCACGCCAGTTCCCTTGCGAGGTAGACACGAACAACAGAGCGCCATTTAGGCTTATTCTTACACACCTCACTTGCTTCTTTGACACTCATAACTCTTGTCATGCACAGTCGTCTGTTCTTAAGGTGATTATTATACATTGCAAAACGTATTTACTGTTTTGTAGTAAATAAAGAGTTTTCAATTGATAGTATTTAGTATTATTACTTTCACAATAATCATGAAGTCGAAATTGTTTTATGGCACGTCCATGGCCTCATTAAACATTGGAACATATAGGTTCGCCACCCCGGATCTAAAGTATGTCCAACATTAGTAACAAGCTAATCTTCAGTCCCTTATTGGATGCCGGCAGCATATTAGCATTACCTTTGCTGTTTCAAATGTCCATGGGCAATAGTAACCGTTTTCAATCATCTGTGCTAGCAGAAGTCAAAGAAGAAAGTGAGGTGTGTAAGAATAAGCCTGAATGGCGTTCTATTGTTCGTGCCTACCCCGCAAGGGAACTGGCGGGAAGTTATGTATGTATGTATGTAATCTGCACCGCCTATATCGGCTCCAGATTACATATATTCCAGATTAGGTTACATTATTCGTCAAGTTAGGTGGCCTGGAAGAGATTGGTTTAAGCTACAAGGCCGCCTATTGTTTCTATCATGACAAGATTGTAATCACGTATTTTTCGTGTAATTGTGTATTTGGTGAGCAATAAAGTGTTATCTATTCTATTCTAAAGATACTTAATCCTAAAATACATACAATAGACATAGACATAGACATAGACATAGACATAGACAACACTTTATTGTCCACCAAAACAAAAATTACAAAAAAAAATGTACAACAAGGCAATAGTTACTTGGTAAAACAAAAGGCGGCCATATCGCTAAAAGCGATCTCTTCCAGGCAACCTGACTCAAAGGAAATTCTTAAATTATCTGTAATTATTATGCGACAAAGAAAAGGAAAAAAGAAAAATATGACATCGTGGACAGCAGATTACAGTCTATTGTAAACTAGCACACACATTATTTCGTAAGACTTATATAATGATTCCTAAGTGAATTTTTAAATATGGCAAAGGATTTAGCTTTTCTGACATCAGTGGGAAAAGAGTTCCAAAGTAAGACAGCCTGCATGGCGAAGGTGATGGAATAAAATGTCGAAGAGTGTGCAGGTGCCATTAACAGGAGATTATTAGTGGAGCGCAAATTGAGTGTATGTGATGTATGAAGGAAGTTGAAACATTCCTTAAGATAAGGAGGGGTATAAGGTATAAACAGTATACGATATAGTAAGTTGAGAAGATGAGCATTCCGGCGAAGTGAGATAGGCAACCACTCGAGCTTTTTGCGATATTCAGAAACGTGGTCATATTTTTTTAAACCAAATATGAACGTTATGCAAATATTTTGAAGACGCTCGAGTTTAGTAAGTTGCTCTTGAGTGAGATTAAGATAGCAAGCATCAGCATAGTCGAGGATGGGTAGTAGAATTGATTGAGCAAGCGAAATCCTGGTGGCAGTCGGAAGGAAATTTTTCAGTTTCCAAAGCGATGCATAGGATGCAAAAATCTTGCGGCTTAATTCAGTAAGATAGTGAGTGGGGTCGCCAACACAATTCCTTGTCCATTATTACGCCAAGATTCTTGACTTGATCACTGATAGGAATAGGCGTATGAAAGATCACACCGGGAAGCTGTGAAAAATCTATTTTACAATATAATAACATAAATATATGTATGTATGTGTTAGCTGCCTTTCTGCTTTTTTCCAGAAACAAAAACTCCACTTTTCCACAAACAAACCCTATTCACAACCTAAAGGTTTTTTTTATTGGAGACTCGCTAATATATAACTTTATTGAAGGGATAAAAATGAAGCGAGTAGAGTGCGAGTCACTCAATCACTTGATCGGCCGATATCTGATTGATTGATGAACCAGTTCAATGTTTCAATCCATCATATAGCTCGGGCACCAGTAGGCCGATAGCGGAAATATAAAA
Source organism: Dendrolimus kikuchii (assembly GCA_019925095.2). Taxonomy (NCBI): domain Eukaryota; kingdom Metazoa; phylum Arthropoda; class Insecta; order Lepidoptera; family Lasiocampidae; genus Dendrolimus; species Dendrolimus kikuchii. The sequence goes on from CM034400.1 coordinate 6,370,343, forward strand.
AGGAGGCTTATTTATTTACAAAATTACTAGAACTTTCCTCGAAGCTTCTTTCCGATAAATATCGAATTCATATTTCTAGGCAACTATCGACCTTTTCCGACTAAAATGTTATCCCATTATCTCCTGCAATTTTAATTCAAAATAATAATCAATATATTCACATACATATGGGAATAGAAAATTAAAGTCACGTTTATACATGTTTAGTGAATTTAAAATGTGTTTAAAACAAGCAGCGCATTTGTAGCACCTTTGATGTTGCAAATGTCCATAGGCGATGGTAACCGCTTTCCACTAAGTGGGCCGTCTGCCTGTCTGCTGAACTCCTGCAATAAAAAAATAAAAAAAAACTAAACAAACATAAATAGTAACCATATAGTTTCTAGTTATGGTCTATAACTTGAATCTGTATTTCTCGGTTGTCAGAAAAAAACATATGGTGAATTCGTCACCAATCGTTATAATTAACAAAATGGAACGTAATACATTCTTCTTCTTCTTCTTCAGCCACTTTCAGTCCACTGCTGGACGTAGGCCTTCCCAAGTACGCGCCACACATCCCGGTCTCCCGTCTTCCTCATCCAGCCCCTGCCGACGATCTTGCGCCGAACGTAATACATTGATCGACATTAATTATAAATCTAATTTTGTTTATAAACGAGTTCTCGGTCTTGGTGCTGGTAGGACATTTGCCTGTCTGTGGCTACTACCCCCCTTTTTTTTGTAAGGCGGGGGAAATGCATTTCGCATAGTACCGGGTCCTTTGCTAGGGATTAGACCATAGTCGATTATGGAGGCATTTCCATGGGGGCAATCCAAACACTAATCGACCGGCTTGTGTGGAAACTCGAGTACTCAATACTCCACTAAAACCTACCATCCTCCCACATGTGCCCCGCGCTTATGGTAGGAAGAGCGTGAGACTTAGAACTTAGTTACGCTCACGCTAATCCTAGCGCATCAGTGCTTGAGAATGCCCCGGGAAGCAGTGCACACTCACTCCGTCAACAGGGGTGAAGACTCCTCTGCTCCCTAGATGCTAGAGGGCCCCGGCTACTACCCCTGGTCGACCTTTAGTTGTGTTCCGGCATCATTGGCCAATTTCCAGTACCCCTTAGAAGCCGGCATCACAATGGCATCACGTCCGTAGGCGACGGTAACCACTTTTCATCAGGTGGGCAGTTAGCCTATCTGCTATATTCCAGCAATAAAAAAGAGTAGAAATTTGAATTGAAATAAAAAAACACCTAAATTTTAATAAAATAGATGGTTGGCAAATACCATATGTTTGAGACTCGATCATCAAAACTATTAAGACCAAATAATAGCTGCCAGACGTGGACCGGAACTCAACTCCACTTGTGTTGCGTCACGTTTCATCCACTAATTTATTAATGTATAATTTAGCTCAATTAAATATGTTTAATTCATGAACGTGATGCTATGTAAATACAGATAGATGATATCGCTCTTAGAACTGCCGATAAGATTGGGCATTTGTCTAAATCATCAAAAATATCCAATCTCTTAACTGTATAAATATGATATTTAATATTGATTAGAATCCTGGTGCGCACATCATGTAAACGATAAAGTTTCTAGTCTAAGTTAAATTAGGAACAAATAAGGCAGTAATATACTGTAAGAGTACAACAACTCGTCGTCTTATTTTGTACTCCCCTATCGGTCGATTGCGCCATGGGCTCTCGCCAGTGGTGCTTCGCCACTATCCAGCGGGGTAACTATAATCGACGCACCACACAACTTATATAAATCCCCACAACTCGACTGACAATTTTCTCTTTTTATTTAAATTCTCACCCATTTTAATCATATTTAATGTTGCTGAAGAGTATCTTGCACCGTTTTTCCTCTTCAAAGCACAACATGTTGCGAAGCGGTAGTAAATAGATTAGGCTCCCATAGAGTAAACAATAACCATAAACAATATTTAAAACTAAATAACTAAAATGAACAAGTTGGCGGTAGGCTAAATAAAAACTTTAACGTTATTCATTGACTCTTGACATCTTTCTCTTCCGTGATCACAGCTGCTGAAAAGTGGCCAAAACCATACAAAATACCGCGCTTAAAACCGTTAAAACGTAGTTTTATTAAGAGTAGAAATTATCGGTTGTAAAAAAATCCAACAAATAATCACTGCATACAAAGATACATTATTATTAGTGATGTGCCGATTATGATTTTGGCCGAATAGCCGACTAGCCGATTAGTTAGTTGGTTGTAAAGAGGCCGACTAGTCGCCAAAACCGATCATGGTTTCGGGGATTTCCGCGACGCTTCGTTTATAGCTGATTCACGCGCAAGTCGCAACCATCACATGCGAGCGTGTCGGCTGTGTGCCTGTTTTGTTTACTTCGCATTGTTTCTTGATTTTTACTTTGGTACAGGTCAGGGCGATGTTTTTGTCTAAAAAAAAAAAAAAAAATATTTTTGTGTAAAGATAATATTGTTATTGTTCATTAAAGTGAAAGAGCTCAAATAAAATTTAATCATGTCAAAAAGAAAGTCTCGTGTATGTATTACAATGTATTAGTAAAGTACAGATTATAAACTACAAAGTAAGAAGCCTGATAGTCGGCGCTCTTTACCGAATAGTCGCCAACTACGGTAGTGGCCGGATAGTCGGCTTTACCGACTAGTCGCCGCCTAGTCGGCACATCTCTAATTATTATGTAAATATAGATACTGTTTAATAAAAGAACCTCAGAAATTAAATTACTGTTGAAATTCGACCATCGACCGAATCAACTAGTGGCTACTACTGGTTAGTATTAAAGCGTATTATAAAATTAATTTTCATTTGATATTCTGATAAATATTTACTACCGGAGTTTCATTACGTTGGAAATAGTAAAATTAATATTCGGCTGTTAAAATTTTACTAGAAACTGTTTATAATAATTCCGCTTTTATTTAATGTCTTATATAATTTAAATATTAATAAAACATTACGAAGATGGGAATTCGAATACTGTTTTTAGTATGTTTAATAAAATTAGTATTGTGTAGAGATTTTTATATTGGTATGTTCAAGAAAAATGATTTTTTGGTTGCTCAAGATCGTCTTTACAAGGATAAGGTGCCGTTCAGATACGCATATGGCAAATATGGACGGGTATTTAAATGTCCTGTAAGTACCGCTTCTATTAAAGTTTAGTATAAGTCTACCTAAAATTTATGGTGCAGCAAGTGAGGTATGTAAGAATAAGCCTAAATGGCGCTCTGTTGTTCGTGCCTACCCCGCAAGGGAACTGGCGTGAAGTTATGTATGTATGTATGTATGTAAAATTTATGGTCTTTCTAAAGAAGCCGTAAAAAACTGTGCTTTAATTTATTTTAAATATAAAAACCTCTGTTTCATAGTCACCTGTTATAACCTATAACCGGCTATAGGGGTTGTCTATTTAATTTTTGAGGGCTTTTTATCATCAAAGGCATAGTTACTTTTTCTCTTAAATTTTCTACGGTGATTAAGTTTTAGGAACAAACAACCTTACTAACAATCTTTAACCTATTACCTCGGGTTTCCCGTTTCAGGAGAAAGGGCGTTTTAACCGCCATACTTATTTCATATATCGGTGATCTTCATTTGCAAGTTTCTTCACGATTTATTCCATCACTATCATCCCGGTCATGTTTCGAATGGACATCATCAGAATGTGATAAAAAATCTTTAGTTTTTTATTATATACTAGCGGCCCCAGCAGACGTTGTCCTGCTCTGAAAAAATAAAAATCTAAGACCCGATCCCAGCGCCACTTACCGGTTCCAATTGTGAATTTAAACCATCCGGGAACCCACTCAAACACACAAAAAAAATCACCAAAATCGGTCCAAGTGATTAGCAGGATGGTAGAATCCGATTTCAGCGCCACCTGCCGGTTCTAATTGCGAATCTAAACCATCCGGGAACCCACTCAAACACACAAAAACAAAATCGCTCTAGGTGATTAGGAGGATTCTAGAACCCGATCTCAGCGCCACCTACCGGTTCTAATTGTGAATCTAAAATATCCGGGAACCCACTCAAACACACAAAAACAAAATCACCAATCCAAATCCCGGTTCCAACGGGATAAAAAGTATCCTATGTCCGTCTTCTGGTTTTAAGCTATCACCCCACGAATTTTCAGCCAAATCGGTACAGCCGTTCTTGAGTTATAAATAGTGTAACTAACACGACTTTCTTGTGTATATACATACATACATACATACATAACTTCACGCCAGTTCCCTTGCGGGGTAGGCACGAACAACAGAGTGCCATTTAGGCTTATTCTTACACACCTCACTTGCCTCTTTGACATTCATAACTCTTGTCATGCAAGCTCGTCTGTTCTTAAGGCTTCTGACATCACCTTCTGCTAGTACACGATCAATTTGATCATGGAAGGTGTGTCGTGGCCTTCCACGACTTCTGCATCCATCCACTTTTGTATGTGCATATATATATATATATATATATATATATATATATATATATATATATATATATATATATATATATATATAGATTAGGAAATGAATGAGATATTATTGTTGAGTCTTTCTGCGCACTGAAACTTCATCGTTATGTTATACAGCTACAAAGTGCTACTAGTGCAGATATGAACGGCTGTATTACGTACGACGTTATTACTCCTTGTATGCTAACTAAAAGCATTTCATTTTCTGTAACTGTTTTAAAAGAATACTATTTTGTACCATTCTTACTTCATTGTAAAAAGATTAGTATAGTCAAAGAATAAGGCAGTGGAAATTTATTTTTCAGATTTCTTACATCCGTGTAGTAGACCGTTTAGGGTTCGGAAGAGGCACGACAGTCCAAATCGTCAGAGGTGGTCTTCAAAACAACTACGTGGTTCTCCGTCTCATATCATCGTACAATCAGCCAATATCTGTAAACATCTATGTTGGCTGCAGTTCAGTAAAAATCACCCGACCGACCTTAGCACCTAAACCCGCTTCAGATGAGCATATAAATAAAGAAGTTAATGTAAGTTCTAGTGAAGAAGAGAATACTACTGTCGGAGCTGATAGTATAACAAATGGCGGCGAAGGTAATAGTACAACAGTCGATAATGATATGGCGGCCAACAATGGTACAGCAGTTATCGATAATGCTGGAGGAACTGATGTTGTTGGAGCCCCTACTACGGAGGTTAATCCCGGCAACTGATCTCGTTCCAGACATATCTTACATTTAAGAATAAATTTATTTAAAAATAATTATAAATACATTCAAAATGACACTTGAATACCACTGCAATCAATTTGATTAATAAAAAACCCAACGACATAAGAAAACATCTTAAAAAACTTTTAAACCCGTGACATTAATTAAACTGGTATGCATTAACAGCTCCCAAACTGTTCCGAACAACTTTGTTATTATAACTTTACGCTAAGATGGCAACAAATCCGCTTAGCTGTTGACAAGTTCCAAATGCGCCTGCAACATTAGTTACATGTGATAATTTTTCTTCTAACACATCTATTTTTAAAGATGTTGTAAACTGCGATTTTCAGCATCCTAAATATGAAACTTAATACAAAAATCTTTTGCTGTGTATATTTAAATAACTTTACCATTATAATTTATAATCATGTCTCATTTATAGCATTTTAATTTTATATTTGAATAGTAAAGAGCTCTATAATGTGTAATTAAAATTATTCCACTTGTGTAAGAACAGACTCATCATCTAGACTTACAATAACTTATAAAATTTTAAATGCATGTAATGAGCTGGCTAAAAAAGTAGCCACAAGGCTAACTCCGCCAAAATTTCTGCAAGAATATCTACATTAAAACGATTCAATCCCAAATCCCTTGTCAGTAACTCTTTATTGTGTTTATTTTAGATATGCCTTTTACATCAAAAATACTTCTAAGTAGGGCTAAAGTGCTTTATGTTATTATACAAATAATAGCAAACTTTTTTCTAATATACACTTCCTTTCACAATAATTTACTAAAGATCCAGTTATAACAATTAGTATTATTATGCTGTGGGAGATAATATACGTAGGAAAATGCAGTAATCAATAATATCCTTTTATTTAAATTTTCACACGGGCCATTGATCTATTTCTAAACAAACTTCATCCCTATATATATTAGAAACTCATTGTAATTCTTTATGTGTAAGATAACAGTTGACTTAAGCGGATATAATGCGTAAACCGATGATATTACTACTATTGCTATATTTATATAAAGGATATTGTGAAGATGATAATTCTGTAACAGAAGAATCGTTTGATTTTAAATATTTCAAATCAACAACTAAACAATATGATATATCGGAATTTATTGTTACGGAAACTTACAAATATGAAGATAGCGATATAAATAAAACTAAGAAAATTATCAAACTTAATCTAAAAGCTAATCATCGCAAAGAGGGACCAAAATCGAAAGATCCTGCCGTTCATTGCAGTTCCCATCAATCTTGCTACGAATGCGTTGGTAATAATGAAATTAATTGCGGTTGGTGTCACAACATTGGTTGCGTCAAAAACACATCACGTCTTTGCCCAGGGGTTAAAAATATAAACTTAACAGTGGACCAATCTTGCCCGTACATAAAACACCAGGGACCTATATTAATACCAGCTGGAGTAAAAATAAATCTAAAAGTAAAACTACACGCACCAGATCCTGTGATATATTACAAAGAAATAAAATGCCAAATAAAACTGAAGAATAGAATAACACATCTAAAGGGTTTAATTTTTAATGACATCGTTCATTGTTATCCAACAAATTTAGATATTAAACTAAATGGTAATGTAGCAGGTGGATCGTTCAAACTAATTTGGGGAGGTGTACAGCCATATTCGAACCAGATACCGATCGAAGTTTATAAATGTGAAAGTTTAGCCAAAGATTGCAATAGTTGTAAATTATTACCTTCCGAATACGGGTGTGGATGGTGTAATGATATCAAAGAGTGTGTTATAGGTGTTAAATGTAATAATTTTATGACATGGCATTTAAATAGATTAACTTGCGACCCTTATGGTAAGTAAGATATTGAGTTTAGAAGATGAATTTGGTAAAAAAATCACGTTAATTGTTAATATTAAAACGTTGTGTTACATTTCAGAGAAAAGCCATGATATGGTTGGTGCTAAATTAAAGAAGACGCAGAACTCAACAAAACGGAAATCGAAAAGCTCAACAAAATGATTTATTTGGCACCAAAAAAATTTGTTATAAATTCATTTTAGAAATGATTACGAACCAAACCCCGCGTAAGTTCATATGTTTACCTATCCCAAAGGAACTGTCTTGTTTGAAGCGTAAAATTTTTTTGGTGTTTATCCCTGTTGTTAATCGTTTTCATAATTATTTATCAACATTTCGTGATAAGACTCATTCAGTTTCAACTTGTAACCAGTGAAAAGGAAACAATTACATAACACAAGCATTACATTATTTATCCCTCTTTTATAGTACGGCACAAAATTCCATGGCAGCAAGAAAGAAAGTGACTAGTGTATTGGGCAGCGCGAGTATCAAATATTTATATAAGTTGCGTTTACATACCAGCATTGCGTACTTCTCTCAGCACTGCCTTGCATGCTTCTATGGAAGTGGGCATAATGTAATCAAGACATTACAACTCAAACATAATGCTCTCATTTCTTTCTACCAAAGTAATGGCGTCGTAATATTCAAGCGAATCGACTACACATTTTCAAAAACTTTCCAATTTATGCGGGCCGATCGTAAATCTGTAATCTGTCTGAGTTCGTTTCCATTTTACCTTCTCCAAGGTCCGATTTGCGTTGCAACGAACGCTTTTACAGGAAAAAATTAAAAGGTCTAAATGTAGTCAATTGAGTTTATCTGTTCTGAAATATATGAAACATATATTGATTTATTTTTATGATACTATACATAAACTAACTTACCTGTATAGATAGTATAACTTATAAATATAGATTAAAGACTATACAACAAATCGGTGCCAGGAGGGAGCGCGCTCAGAAGGCTGGATGCATTGCCGCGCTGTATGGCGATACTTATTCTTTCTTGCTTGCAAATTTCTTTGAAGAAGAATTTCATTATTGATTTTCATATAAAATTATTCAAATACGTCAACTAATAAAGACGGAGTAAGGACGCAGCTCACTGTTAAATATGCTTAAAGATCATAAGCCCATAAGGCTATTATTATAATATTAATAAAGAAATTTCAATTAATTTAAATAAAATTTCTAAAACAATGGAAACATACTTTAGAGCTTAGCACAGAGGCAAGATACGATAAAATTTTAAAATAATACCGTGGTTAAGATCTGTAGCAAACACGCCTAAGGATTATATATACCTCAAGGGTTGAATGATTTATTTGTTTAAAAACTTTTAAGGGTATTTCTTAAGAGGATTTCAATACAGACACATCGAGAGTTTATGAATTGAAGCCATCAATATCAGCGGTTATTTTTGTATTATTTTTTAGGGTTTCGGATTAGGTGATAAAAAATTCTTATGTTCATAGTTAGTCTATATGTTTCTGTAGTACAGCTGATTTATGACAGAAAGAATCATAATTATACATACTAAATTAGATAGGTATGTATATAAAAAACTTTTGTCACTACAAATTTGGTAATATCCAAGTCAGTTGTGTTTTTTAGAAACATTTTTTTGACAATTTCACTTTAAATTGTATTAAAAGATATATTGTTAGTATATATGACAACAATTACACAATTATGTTTTTTTTTATTTTTCTAAGCTTTTGAATAAATGTCGTCACGCACGGAATTACTATTGAAATTTTATATTCAGCAATGTTGAATTAACTATCACCAAAACAAGTGTGTGCGTGTGCGTGTGCGTGTGCGTTTACGTGTGCGTGTGCGTGTGCGTGTGCATGTGCGTGTGTGTGTGATCACACGCGACAGATCGTCATGGAACAGTACTTTTTCTAGATGAAATAAAAGAATAACCTTTTTTAAAAAGGTTTTTAAATACAAGCTTTTGAGATCCTGGATATCATGTAGCAGCAGAGTGCTGTCCAAGACAAGTAAAACGAGCCCAAACACGACTGGTTTATCTTGTTTAGTACAGAAGTTCCTATGGCCACCTTCCGACTCCATCATCAGATCTACTCCATGGTACCATATTATTGCATTGTCACGCGATACACTTATGCGTGCAAAATTTCACCTCAATCGGAAACCGGGAAGTTGGTCAAATTTGACTTGCAAGATTCCACCCGAACTTACATACATAGGTACATCCATTGCAAGTTAAATAAAACCTTATAAAAAATATTTAAAGAAATAGCAACATGCTTACATTGCTTACATATGTCTTAAGAGTAAAAGCATATTTTGAAAATTTGTACGCCGCATTGTAAGCAAAGGTTTGCGCTCAGCTACTTAGCTACAAAGGTCCTATTTACTATTATATACTCCTGACAACGAGTATGTAAAACTGCGTAACGGTATAATGCGAAGTTAAAGGCTTGAAAACATCAGAAAAAAACAAAGTCACATTCGCATTTATAATATTAGGTACGATTTATAATTTTCATGCCTAAATATATTCACCGTTGAAGTTTCATTCCATTTTTTACGTTGTTCGTGTGGTTAATTGGAAAGTTTTTTCGGCAGCGGGATGAAATTTATGGCAGGCAATTTTTGTTTAACGAATTGAACTTTTAATTTGATTATTTTTATATTGCATGAGTTCAGCAGACAGGAAGGTGGCCCACCTGATCGAAAGCGGTTACCATCACCTATGGACATTCGTAACACCAAAGGTGCTACCAATGTCTGCCGCTCTGTAAAGGGAGACTGGAACCTAGCCATTAATGCCGGAACACCTTAAAGTTGGTATAGCGGCATATCCTAGACCAGGGGTGGTAGCGATCGGGGCAAATACCCCACCACCTGGCTATGGGTTGTTTTGTCGCCTCTTACAACAGTTTGTATTCTTTCTCCGTTCCTGCATATATATAAGAATATATAAGAACAGCGATGTTTGTGGAAACTGATAAATAAATAATTCTTGGCTATTGATGTATTAACTTAGAACTTAGGTAACAATATATCATATCAATGACGTAGATTCGAATACAGGTCGGAAAGCATTTTTACATAATATGAATATTGTTACAATTTAAATATATTAAGGACCGTCGAGGAAAGTTACTATTGGGCAATCTGCTAGTCGAGGATATTATCAACAAGCGTCAAAAATGTTTAGAGCGACAACTAGACCGCTCTGCAACTATCATGTTAACCTATAATTAATTTCTATGTTTTTAGAAAGGGTCACATGTCATGTGTATGTGATTTAAGAGGTACATACATACATAACTTCACGCCACTTCCCTTGCGGGGTAGGCACGAACAACAGAGCGCCATTCAGGCTTATTATTACACACCTCACTTGCTTCTTTGACATTCATAGAGCTCTTGTCATGGATTTAAGAGGTGGATATTGAAAATCAGTACTGTGTTGCACTGCGTTTCGGCACAGCAAAATACTAAGTGCCAAACTCATTTCCAAATCGCGGCATATAATTTTTGTGTATATTTTATATTATGCTATTTGGTCTTGTGTGCGTCCTTTTTAGGATTAAGTAACTTTAGAATAGAATAGATAACACTTTATTGCTCACCAAATATACAATTACACGAAAATAAACGAACACGAAAAATACGCGATTACAATCTTGTCATGATAGAAACAATAGGCGGCCTTGTAATTTAACCAATCTCTTCCAGGCCACCTTTTTTTTTTTTTTTTTACCAGTGGAAATCCGTTTGAGGACTAAGCCGCGACAAGGGCAGAACCTTGGGGGGATAATTCGCGACCTAGTGTGGGATTCGCCAGATCGGGGGTGGCACTAGCATGTCCAGTCAAAACTGGTGCCATGCTATTGCCACTCCCCGGTTAGGGATACCCACTAAAACCCCTGGGTGTTCCGTCCTTCGCCTTATGCCAGGGCTACGGGTATATGACCTAGCCTCTCTGCAGCCCTGGCAGGCTTCCAGGCCACCTAACTTAACGAATAATGTAACCTAATCTGGAATATATATAATCTAGAGCCGATATAGGCGGTGTAGATTATTAGGTAGAACTTAAATAGATATACTTAAACTACGTATCATCGTTTATCATTTAAGAAAATGTAGTGTCTTCTGAGTGCGTTCTTAAACGTAAGTAATGTTTTGGCTTCTCTGACAGTAAGAGGCAACGCGTTCCAAACGTTGATAGCTTGCACTGTAAAAGAGTTATCATAAAAGGATGAAGTGTATGCAGGTGTCGTGAGTTTACGATACGTATGAGTGCGTTTATTGTGGATTTTTTTTTTAATTTTTCTTTCTTAAGAGTTAATTAGAGTGTCGCTGATTTTAATTACGTATTGATCGGTTTTTTATAAAAGACATTAAAAATATAAATGACTACATTCTTTATCCTCTCTAATCTATAATTAAGTTACCTAAATATGGAAGTAGGTACAGTCTCAGTATTTCTGAAGTATTCTAATGTGTATATTTTTACAATTACCCAGGGCTGACGATGATGAAAAACATTGAGATATTATCTAGATGAGATAACAGATGTATGAAATCCCTCAATCCGTCATCGATAAGCGTAGCATACACCATGTCCGTTCCCTTAAATAAAAAGAAGGCCCGATCCCGGTGAATGAAAGCATCAGGAGGAAAATGCACATCTACATAACAGACGTATGAAATCCCTCAATCCGTCATTGATAAGCGTAACATACACCATGTCCGTTCCCTTAAATAAAAAGAAGGTTCGATCCCGGTGAATGAAAGCATCAGGAGGAAAATGCACATCTGCACAACAGACTTACGAAATCCGTCAATCCGTCATCGATAAGCATAGTATACACCATGTCCGTTCCCTGAAACAAAAAAAAAGGCCCGAGCCCGGTGAATAAAAGCATCAAGATGAACATGCACATCTAAATAACAGACGTATGAAATTGTCAAAGAGGCAAGTGAGGTGTGTAAGAATAAGCCTAAATGGCACTCTGTTGTTCGTGCCTACCCCGCAAGGGAACTGGCGTGAAGTTATGTATGTATGTATGTATGAAATTCGTCAATCCGCTATCGATAAGCGTTGCATACACAATATCCGTTGCCTTAAAGAAACAGAAGGCCCGAATAATATACATTTTCCTTTTCTGAGTAAAAATATAAACATTTTATTAAATACTGACGGAAATCAAGTCTAATAACTAATTTTAAATACACATTATTTTTTCCTTATTAAAAATATTGGAAGAAAATTTTGGAAGTAGGTACAGACAGCCTCTTAGCATAATGAAAATTTATTTTGTCTTTACTTTGGCTATACTGAGGTACTCGTGGCCAAAACAAAAACTGGTAAAGCAGGAAAAATTGAACAGATGGCACGAATTGGGGCTACTTTTAAAGAAAGGTAACGCCGAATAATATTGTTTTTCTTGCGGATGAGATATTTTGTTAGACTATTGAAAATTAAACTTTCACGATTTCGATAATATAATTCTAATAATAGACCTATCTTCTATGCGTACAATATAATTCTCTTTGTCAAAATAAATACCAAATTTTATGTGAAAACTGAAATTTCTCTTTAAGGGTCGATTCACACGATGACATCGTTGACGGTTCAATCTCGCTTCAAATTCGATTCGGTCATATTTCGCCGTATCTGTAACACTACTAGTCTTACAACACGGTTCATACTCGCTCCGGTCGCGGTCCGGTCGAATCTCGCTGTCTGCACTACTAGCCTCACAACATGGTTCCATCTCGCTCAGGTCTCGGTCCCGTTAAATCTCGCTATGTCTGCACTACGAGTACTAGCCTCACAAAATGGCTCGATCTCGCTCCGGTTTCGGTCCCGTCGAATCTCGCTATGTCTGCACTACTAGCCTCACAGCATGGTGCAATCTCGCTCCCGTCTCAGTTCGGTCGAATCTTGCGGTGTCTTCACTGCTAGCCTCACAACACAGTTTAATCTCGCTCCGGTCTGGTTCGGTCGAATCTCGCTGTGTCTACACTGCTAGCCTCACAACACGGTTCAATCTCGCTTCGGTCTTGGGCCGATCAAATCTTGCTGTGTGTACACTACTAGCCTTGTTTGTTTCCACTCCAGACCAGTAGTCTAGAGTTGAAACGAAATCGTATTCACACTGTCGTCGGCATAATTCATGACAGGTCCGATTTCGCTTCAGCAAATTTTTTTATTTCGACGAACCGGTACCGGCGTGGTATCGGATCAGAACTAGAGCGTTACGCTAGTGAGAACTCATTGAGTTTTACTTGTTTAAGAATACTTTACCGGACCGGCAACAAAACGAGACCGGAGCGAGATAGTACCATGAACGGCATCACAGTGTAAATCGAGCCTTAGTCTTTCTGAAACAACAATTTTGAAAAGAGAATTTGTTACATTCTTAAAATTCGCAGAACTCCGCCTTTAAAATAAAAAAACTTACAAGAAAATTAAACACCTTATCCATGTTTTCATGTTGTCTCTGAAGAAACCAGACAGAACCTACGTCTAACCGTCCGCACATTGATTTTGGCGGATTGGTTCCCTAAGTAAATTGCGCTATAAAAGTCCTAAGTGAATGAGCGGAGAGAATAAGCCATAAAGAGTTCCCACGGCTGTGAGTGGGCAGCTGTTCCATAGCATGAAAGAGTTAATATTATTTTGTAAATGATTCCAAAGTAATTGTTATTTTAGCTTTAATATCAATAAAATAAATGTAGCTTATAAACGTCCCACTGCTGGGTTCGGTCTTCCCACTTATCTGGATGTGCATGTTTCGTCACGATATTTTCATTCGCATTTAACACGTGGTAATTATAACAATATGCAAATCAGATCAGAAAACTACCTAACTGGTGCATTTACTAGGGCCCTAAGTCTGCTATGAAAATTCTTTGGAAATTATCATATTGTTACAACCTAGGCGCTGACGAAGACAAATTCCACGTACAGATTTGTAAAAGCACATTTATTACCTGTCGGCATTTGAACTAATTTTAGCCAGGTGTTGCGGATTAATTTCCATTTGTGAAGTATAAAACCACGGCCTGATAGAGAGAGGGGGCAGTTGAGCGACGATTACAATACGGGCATGACGTGTGTACATTCGGGAATCTGATACTGACGGACTTTGCGCGTTTTATTGAATTACGACCTTCTGCATTATGTTTGGATTTGTTGTGTTCGGTTATATTTGTACCTGTGTTATAAGGGTTTGTATAGTTCTAATAAACTCTATGATAATTCTAACGGCATTTTAATTCGAGTCCTGCTAACTCGTAACAATATTTTCATCTTAGAGCAAAATTCCTGCTGCATTCAGAGGTTCGGTTTTCTACCTTTTTTTATTCACCAGTTTATTTGGACTATATCGTTCTTCACGATATCGATCCAGAATTTCTTTGGCCTGCTCTGTCTACTAGCAGAGGCAACATATTATTATGTAATAGTTTTTCGCGATGTAACTAGTCGATTTCATATATACAATAAACATGTCCACAGGCGACTCTGCTATATTTAGTCCGTGATATTAAAGACACGAAGGCTACTAAGACGAGAGTTTCTTACACACACATCAAAGCCGCCGACCCGCCGATTCAACCTGGCGGCCTGTATGAAATGTATCATGTCGGCAACATGCACCCGCGCGTTCTACCCGCCGACATGTAGGCGGCACATCGGCACCTTGTGTACGCAAGCGCTTAGCTCCGACATCATTCAAGCTATATTGACTTGCTGTATTTTGTTCCTCATCTCGAGCCGCCGTCAAAGTTTTCGACTTGCAATAAGTCAAACCGCCAACTAATCCGCCGACATCAATTGCCGACATAGGTCAGCGGATGTGTAGAATAATATCGTACTTATTTACGAATATTATAGGTTTCATAATACTTCCTCTTTTGTTGAGAAGCTGATAAACAGGCAGAGGGCTCATCTAATAGAAAGTAGTTACTGTTACCTATGAACGTTTACAACATTAGAGGCGAAGCCAACAGGTTACCAGCCTTTGTGATGGGATAGTGAGGATACGATGGAATATAAGAGACGGGATAGGAGGATATCCTTCTGTCTGATGCCTATCAGAAAGAAAGAATGGGATGCAATTCAATAGTGGAAGGCGTAAGGGAGATGGGTTAGGAAGGGGCCATTAGGACTCTCACACATCGTACGAATCACGATTAATAGAGTAATGTAGAGTAGAGTAGATAACATTTTATTGCTCACCAAATAAACAATTACAAAAAATGTACGATTACATTATTGTTATGGTAAAAACAATAGGCCTTATCGTCCAACGCAATCTCATAAAGGCAACATAACTTAAAGAATATTTTAAACTAATCTGGCGATGTAGGTTGTGTAGAGAATTAGATAGTAAATAACTTAACATACTTAAACTACTGTTACGAGTGCGGGACTCTATTTAAAAATGCCGTTGAAATTACTATAGAATTTATTAGAACTATACAAACACGTATAACACAAGTACAAATACAACTGGATGCAACCAGCACAAACAATAACACGCGCAAAGTCCGTCATTATATAGCTTATCGAATATATACTCGTCTTGCTCGTATCGTAATCGTCGCTTGACTGCTCCTCTCTCCAACCTGCCGTCGTTTTATACTTCAAAAATATAGGTGTGCCCGCGCGTATCGTCGACTTAATTTCCTAGAAATCCTGATCCGCACACCTGGCTAATTATGCCTGCCAACGGCCATAAACAAGTAAAATAGGACAATAGGCTGTATGCCAATAAATAAGTAAACAAAAGAAGTCCAAATGCGGGAAGGTAATAAACTGTGCTTTGTCTACACGTATGCAGGTGGCCTAACTTGTAACACTATTTTATAAGTTAAAGACACATACTTAAACTACTTGATAAATTAAATACATACAAACACTATAACAATTAGGCATAATTATTTAAGGAAAAGTAGTGTTTTCTGAGTGACTTTTT
This sequence comes from Dendrolimus kikuchii, assembly GCA_019925095.2. Taxonomy (NCBI): domain Eukaryota; kingdom Metazoa; phylum Arthropoda; class Insecta; order Lepidoptera; family Lasiocampidae; genus Dendrolimus; species Dendrolimus kikuchii. The sequence goes on from CM034400.1 coordinate 6,386,377, forward strand.
AAATATATGCAGTGTTTTGGCCTCTGTGACACTAAAAAGCAGCGTATTAAAAAATTTGACAGCCTGTACTGTAAAGGAGTTATCATAAAAATATGAAGTATTATGCAGGTGTCATGAGTTTATAATTTTATTTTATTATTTTATTTTATTTTATTTGGGGGGTTAACAGCTGTGGTCTTACAAACTAAAGTTTTACAAACTAGCGTTACAGAAATAGCTAAAGAACAGCTAATTATAAACCTCCACAGATGACATAATACATATGACTGCGTAAATTGTGGATAGTAAAAAGGCGAAGGATTAGTTTAAGGATAACCGTTTCACGCTGATATTCTGTGAGAGCGTGTTATCACACAGATCAAGCCGGCCCAGCGAGCTAATCAATGTAATGACTCCAGCATGGCTCAACCACTTTAACGTAACATAATTTACCTAAATACCTGAGACACCCTAAAAAGCTGTAAAGCCCCTTGAAATTTTTATGAATTCTAATATAGATTTAGGGCTGTAAATCAGCTCATCTTAGCGCCTTATTTTCTCACCTTTTTTTGCCCTATAACAAAAGGAAATTTAACTATCAATGAGTGTGAATGAGACAGAGTATAACGACAGGTGCAGAAAAGTGCCTAAACGTGGGTGGTAACAAAATTTTTATAGTCAGACAGATTTACGGGCTTCTCTGCCGGGATCACTCGATTTAACTACAAACATTATGAGTAACCTTATGAAAAATTGGCATTGATTTTTTTTAATAATTTGGTTCATTATTGGAGTGTCACGGATCGGATAACAGATTCATTAGGAGGAAAGAAAATCATTGTATTCAGGACAGATTGCATTGGATAGTGTTAGTATAATTGTTAAAAAATTTAAAACTAAAGTAACATAATCTTGTCCTAAAATGGGCATCAGTCTCAGCATAATGCTGGTCTGTTAAGACCAACGCTGATCTTCCACTGAGCGCTTAAAGTATTGTCACGGCAGACATTACATCATTTGCACTGATGTAATGTCTGCTGTAACAATACAAGCCATGCAAAAGTATCTTTATTACCATTAAAAAATTACATTAAGAATGAATGAATGAATGAAAACTCTTTATTGTTCACCATAAACTTAAATCTAGACAATTTATGTGGATACATTTGCATTAGAACAATGGGCGGCCTTATCGCTTATAGCGATCTCTTCCAGGCAACCCAGTCTCTAAGGAGATTTTAAACGAAATTTCAATATAAGATTTTTGGTAGTGTATTACAAAAAAATAAAATAAAATATAAACAAAGTACTATATACTTATATATACAGATATACATATATACATACAGATATACATATATAATTAGATATACGATGATATTATAAATATATATAAGAACAATAGATACATTCATTTAATGCAACAATTTTTATTTAATAGACCAATAATGGTCAGTGACCATACGTTTAAGTGTAGTAATTGATTTAGCTTGTCTGATTGGAAATGGGAGGGACTTCCACAATCGAACAGCCTGTACCGCAAAAGAATTTCCTACGAAGGAAGAAGTGTGTGCAGGTATTGTTAACAAAAGATTTCTTCATTAATCTTTTGCAATAAATTAATATAAAACCAGTCGTTGAAATGGGGTGCCAATAATGACATAGTTTTTTTTTTAATAATAATCGACACAAAAACATAAAACGCAAACGCATTCATAGAGCGGTCGGACTATAATGAATCTATTATATTATTAATGAACTAGCCGTGCCCGCGACTTCGTCAGCGAGGATTTTTTTTCGCGGCACCCTAAAAAAGTAGCATAAGTTACTCCTTATAACATCAGATATTTACCAGTGAAAGTCCTGTCAAAATCGGTCCAGCCATTTCAGAGATTAGCCGGAATATCCAGACAGACATTTTCTTTTTAATTGTATTTTTTATATAAGTACCATATGAACTTTCATATGCATTTAGTAAAAAGCTGTAATCTTGACATTACAAACAGACACGTCAATTTTATTTCTCTGTATAGATTACTATAGATGATGAATGATTTTCTATTAGTGTTCCTTAAGCCGATAATAGATAGTTAAATTCTGTCTTTCAATTTGCATGAATCAACGAAATTGATCTATATAAACATATTGAATCATTCAATAACATTGAATACCATTATGTCCCTCAGTTCTGTGCTTTTCAACCAAATTGAATGATATTAAAAGGATCAACCAAATTTATTCAATTTGGTTGATCCGTCTAATACCAGCGCCAGACTCATAACGAATAATAAGACATTTCTGTCCCCAAACTACGAGATGCAGAGTATTATGAAAGTGGATGAAAAAGTTTTTCAAAAATATTCTAACATGCATCTAAAGGTTTAAAATGAAATTTGTAATATTAATCACCAAGTATGGTTTAATAAATACCTATGTCAACAAAATTAAATTGTTTGACGAGAAGATATTAGAAAATGGAGTTTACTTAAAGTACATACTTACCAGTCGTACACTGTCTGGCAAATAAAAAGGACGCAATTAAAAAGCACCCAATTAATTGAATCTTTTAGTAAGTTTCTACATAATCAAAATTAGTTTAAAATAATGAGTATTAATAGCAAATAATAAACAAAAGTTTATTATTAAAATGTAAAAATAAATGTTAATGTCGAATAGCATATTATTAATTCGGAATATTTTTAAATTGTTTAAGAAAACTTTTTAGGAAGAATTTATTCAATAAAAAAATATTGTATTTATTTACTGTTTAAACTTTTATACAAAGACACATGTTACTGACAGATGAAGTTTTTTATTGTACACAGGTATATGAATGAATGAATGAATGAATAACTTTATTGCTCATACGTTAAAGTACAATGGGCCATCTTATCGCCAAAGGCGTTCTCCTCCAGATCCTATACAATTATTATCGACACCGACTACATTATTTACTGACTTTATAATTATTAAATGGAAGATTACAGTGTGTACATTTATTTGCATTCGTCATAATTATATTATTAAATTTATCATTGTTATCTTAGTCATTTATTTATTATTATTACAACAGTAATTTATTTATATTTTATATATGTCACACATTCTACATTATTGCATTTAATTTATATGTATCTGATGGCGCGGGCGGAGCGGGGACAAAAGAGATGGAAAGGACTTACAGGATAAGGTCGCCGCACCAGACACGCTACGAACTGTGCGGGCTTCGCAACGACAGGCACTTCTTCCTCGTGATCCTTACTTCTCGTCTTGTGGTTCCTTCGATAAGTAGTCCAGCTAGAACGATACAGCGGGTATCTTCCAACATGCGGGTTGATGAAAGCGGGTGTAAAAGGCGGCACAACACACAAAACGCGGCGAGGTTTGTGCGGAAGCAGCGGTGTGTTCGGCGGTCGGACATAGAGTATGTCACATTACATAGTGACAGATGCGGCGAAAGAAAAAAAGTAACAAAGAGACGGTGACGAAATAGGTCGGCGTTAACAGTATCCTTATTATGTACCATACCAATCTTAAAAGTCAGAACTATTAAATGACTTTTTGTTTACGTCAATAGGTGAGGAGATATTTGTACTCAAAGTTATTTAACTTTGGGAACTCTTTTGTAACTTTTGAAGGAAAGATGTGGTCGAAAATTTCGAAAAATATCGAGGTGGTAGAATTAAAATAAAACTTTTAGTGAGAACTATTTTAATGAGACTTGTTGAGTAATTATTGAGATATATATATACATCTCATTATAAAAACATGGTCGATAAAATACTTTTTTAGAATTCCGTATAGATTTCTAGAATTCGTGCCCTGACGTAATAATCTTAAATATTAATTTCAGCGTACTGAAATATATCAAAAATAAAAACTAAATTGAGTTTGCCTCAATAATATTATTAGGTATATTATTCTAGCTGAAAGTGTACCCACATAATCAAAGGTTAGGGGCCTGTTTCACAAGAGAGCAATTATTATTTTATTAATTTCTTAAGGGCCTTGGGTCGTGCACAGGGAAGCTATTACAAGTGGGTAATACCAACACAAGAGGGTAAAGTTTAACGAGAATACTTTGTAATGAAAAACCGGGATTATTGTTATTGGGCGACATTTTTCTCTGTTCTTTTAAAACACAGGACGAATTTGGAACAGCCTAAGAGGTACGTGAAGGAAGGAGCTTTAAATTAAAAACTTTTTTATATCGTATAGAACGCAACGCAACGAAAGAAACACGTGTTTCATTTTTATATTTCTAGCGTATATTTCGAAAATTATAATATATTTTCTTGATAAACAAAATAACGTATGGTCATTATAATGTTTCTAAAGAACTTCTGTGTCATATTTTATTAAAATTGTATTTAAAAAAGTAAAGAAATGTACTTTTGCAAGTAGCAATATTTATTAATACGTTGAGAATTGTACAGCACTTGATCGTCAAGTCAACTGATAAACTTTTTTACATCTTACAAGCCGTCGCGACCTTGGAGATTTTGTACGAGTGTACAAAGTCAAGATGTCATAGTTTTGTAGAATTAAAAGGAGTCAAACAGCGCAATATTAATGTTTAAAGAGTAACTAAGTCGCTAGATCTCACCATGAAAGATACTACGCTAAAAGAACCTTGATTTGAATTAGTGAAGAATATGCACCTCAATAGTCTTATAATAAGGGACCAAAGGGAAGACCAAAGAGCGCGCGAAGTGCAGATGAAAAACTAGAGAAGAGGACCCCAGTCCCGAAGCAGACGCTTCAAACGAAACCAGGATAATGATGAGGAGTTTATTTCAAACCTAGTCAAAAGTACTCTTGTCTCAATAACTTTGAATGAACTAATGTGCACTAATAAGCTGAAGTTGTCATGCATTCTCTTTTCACCCCATCAAGGAAAACGACAAAATAATTTATAAAGAGCCCCCACAATAATTCTTCAAGTTGCAACCCTCGGTGTTTATTTTATAAATGAAGAAAGACGTCGCCGGGTAATGTGTAGAAACGGCCTGCTTCATTAAAACAATGGGTTTAAATTGCAGCGGTTAGATGGACTGACGGCAAAGACTCTGTGATAAGTTAAAAGCGTAAGAGAATAAATTGGTATAGTTTTTGCAACTCACGAAGGTGCGCAAGTCAAAGGACTTGTGATAAAGATACGATACGATGATATTTAGAGGGTTTTTGGTCATTTACTCTTTTTTTCCGAGTTGACACCCATTTGCGGACTCTATACTCTGTACAGGATGAAGGTATGTGTGACTCGCCAAGAATACCCACTAATACACTTATTTGTTTCTCTGGGGTCCATTGTACGGGCTGTATGTTCACTCGCACATGTTCCTGCGGGTCGTACAGACAATGGCCATCCTTTCCAGGTTTTAGTTGACTAGTTGTACCTCTCCGGCTTCTTCAGTCTCACCAGATGAGTGGCGCGCGGAAGACTTGCACGCCCAGATTTTTCAAATGCGAGCAATACACTGCCAAATCTACCGATTTTGCTTTTCATCTTTTCTATTTGACTGATTTTTACTTAAAAAATGAAAAATAATAATTCACTCACTAAGTTCTTTAGGAATAGGAAGCATTTTTGCCCATCTAATATTTTGGGGTGTAGAAGTTCTAGTCTATAAAAATAATTATGATATATTCGCCTATTACTTGGGACAGCTGCACAGACAGACGAGCGAAACAGCGCCATAGTTAATTCCTGGCCACGGAAATAACGTGCATTAGTCAACTGCAGTGAACCAGCCGTAATGAACACTCATATCTGTACAGATACTAATTGTTCGTGTTGCTTTATTGTGACGTAGGTACATTTAAATATATGGGTAACGGACAAACAAGAATGAATATCTAATAAATGTGTTCTCACCAAATAAATGTTTTTCTATCTTCTTTCTTTCCAAGAGTTGCCTGAAGGTGTTCGCTTTTTAGCGATAAGAGCGCCTGTTGTACTATATTTTACTTCTTCTGTTTTTCTATGCTGTGGTGTATAATAAAAAGTTACAACTTCTTATGTTTTTTACTGAAGCAACTTCAAATACATTAATAACAAAACTTTTTGAACAAGAGCTTAGACCCGGTTTAAACTTAACCAATTTTAACCAGTTATAACCGGTTTTAGTCACTATGTCGTTCGGAACGTAAACCTTAGAGACAGTGTTAAATAATCCGTTTATTCTGTGAGATTCTGTGAGAAAAGGAAGTATCATTCTATCTCTTTCAACATGTCATTGTGTTTGTGTACGACTGAAATATTGCCGTACCAGATAGCTGCGCTTTGATGGTGTGCGACAAAAACAGTTCGAAATCGTTAAAATCCGGTTTATTCAAAAAGGTTTTCTTTAATAAACCGGTTTCGAACGTTATTTAATTAAATGTGTATTTAAAAACGGTTCAATTAAACTTCAAGTGAGAAGAAAAACGAAAAGGAAAGTTGCTGTAAACTTAAGCCGTAAACCGGTTTGACTCTTTACCGGTTTCCAAGCCTTGATTTTAACAACCTGTGACAAAAACCTGTAAAGTGTTAAATTTTATAACCAGACTTACTTTAATAGTTCTGTTACCAAGCCATAAAATACAACAGAAATATTTAAACTAGACAATTTTGTTCCTTTTTTGCTTATTTATCTTCCGTAGATGAACATGGAGAATTTTAGTATTTCAGTTCTAGTGAGAAACGAATGAAACCACAGAGCTTTGATAGCAAGCACATTAAAACTTTATAATCTAAATAAAAACGTATAACAAAGGAACTCGCACTCGCGGGTGGTGTTGAAACTTTTTCACATTCATTTAAATCACTGTTATCTGCTATTTTTCTTTCTTTTGGATCCACTGGGCGTAATAACGTCTGTGAAACTATATTTATGCATGAAGATTCTTTGTGTTATGATATTCCTAAAGTATGTAATAAAAATCATATTGAGAAAAGCTTTCGAATATTTTCTACTTAATTGTTCAAAAGTTGGAGGGCACTTTTTATGACTGGAAGCTGATACATCAGTACTCCATAACCTATAAAATTTATTTAAAATAATTTAAACGTTTGTCTATGGACAATACAGCTTCAATATTTTTACCCATTTTTAACCGACTTCAAAAAAAGGAGGAGGTTCTCAATTCGTCGGGATCTTTTTTTAATGTATGTTCGCCGATTACTCTGAGATTTATGATCCGATTTACGTGATTCTTTTTTAGTTCGATTTGGATGAAATAAGTGCCATTTGGTCCCCTAAAAATTTAACATAGTTTGGCCCAGTAGTTTTCATTTTACGAAATTTTTTTTGGTCCCGTTTCTTGGGACCTATGTTTTTTAAGGAGCGCGGCACCTTTCGTAGGTCTACCCAAACGTAGCTAGACACTAAAAAGTAACATATAAAATAAAAAAAACTTCGTTAAAAAAACCGACTTCAAAAACTAAAAAATAGAAAATAACTTATTTCTAAAGCTATTATTATTAATATATATTATCTAAAACATCTTGTAGTCGGTGCAAACTAAAACATAAAAATTACTATATTTTTAAAATTACTAAGCACCGACTTTAAGATGTTTTAGATAATATATATTAATAATAATAGCTTTAGAAATAAGTTACTTTATACTTTTAGTTTTTGAAGTCGGTTTTTTTAGTTTATTATTTTTATAAAAGTGTATGTTGTGTTGTAGCTGTTTGTTATTTATTTAATGGTAAGGCTTCATTTGGGATAATGTTATAGATTTAGGCCGTTTCACGCAGATATGGGGATGGTTTTAATGCATTATTCAAGATGCGATATTGCTAATGACTTTAACAGCGTTATTTTTAACGCTTTAAAAAGTGATATTTATTTGGCATTCGGCCATAGCCTAGCGTTCTTATTCATACGGATTTAGAATAAGCTTGTAGCCTTCTTTACGAACCTTAAAGAAGCCTACAAACCTAATCTAACTCAATATGAATCAGACCGTAAAGCTTTAACACTGATGCAAATGAATAAAGAAACAATAAGGCCGTCGCCAAAACAGTACAAATTCTGAGAAATTTGACTGACATAGACGGCCTCTGTGGTTGAGCGGGCTGAGTTTTAGCCGGCCGAACTCGCTGGAGCACAGAAATTCCGGGTTCGGTTCCTAGTATAGTAAATTTCGGAGGCGAACTTTCTGTTATTTACTATGTGCTATGTGTTTGGGATCGGCCCCAGAGTGGTCCGTTATATATTACCCATAACTTAAGCCTATCTTGCTTAGGTTGTATAACAACGTATGTGTCTGCCGATTATTTAAAAAAAAAGATTTGGTTTTCCAAAATCTCTAGGGAACCCTAGAGGCGAATAAAGATCCGTAGTTAAAGAAGACATTAAACTGGAATCTTACTGAAGTGGATAATTTCAGGTGCGAGAGGCTTCTGTCGTCATAGTAATAACCGTAAAAAACGCCTCTCAGTTTATTAGGGGCTTGAACTCGTTTTATTGTCACCTTTACGTGACATTTCTGTGTCAAAAACTCAATGTTCAACGAGCTGTGTAATTTTCTCTATTAGAGTAGTCAATTTTTTTTTATTAAAATTCTTCAGAAAGTAGACACCGGGTATTGAAATTTAACTAACTTCCGTCTTATTCGGTAGCGCCTCCTCTAATCTTCTCTATTATGGGCCAGTTTTTTCTCCTTCTATGTAACGACGACACCCATTTTTTCTTTTATTTGATCCATAAATGCTCGCGTTGGTCTACTCTTCCCTCTCCTTGCTTCCACTTTACTTTCAATTAACGTGCATAAGGTGTCGTGTCGTAGCAAATGGCCAAACATCTTCCCCCTTCTTTTCTCTGGAGTTTTTAAAATTGTGCGTTTCTCCTTTATCATATCCAGTACATCTTCATTGGTCTTCTTTTCTTTCCAACTCATTATCTCTATGCGTCGCCTATCCTATCGCGATCTCTTTGTGTCATTTTCCATGCTTCACACCCGTATAAAGCCATGCTCCAGATGTAAATTATTCACTAAAGGTTTATATATCTAAAAAACCAAATTTTTGTGTAAGTAAAATAAAGCTACTCGTTAGGGTTTGTCACCGATATAACCGCAGGAAAGACTAGTCTATACAGGTAAATAAAATTAAAGTGTCTGTTAGTAATGTAAAATAAGAATGTGATAAATATCAGGGGGATAATCGGACCAGAAGATTCCGAAAATATTTTTTTGTTTTAATTTTGTCTGTCTGGATGTTCGGACTAATCTCTGAGACGGCCAGGACTTTCAATGGCAGGTAGCTGAGGTTATAAGGAGTAACATGGGCTACTTTTGAAGTAAAGCTTATTTAGAATCGTTGTGATCTGAAGCTTGATGAAAAGAAAAAGCGACACTAAAAGAGGTAAACATATAAATCTATAGAACTAAGCCTGCGAGGTAATGAGATAGAATACATTTTTTATAATAATTTAAACACTTTGCTCATAGTCGTTAGTACTTCTTTCGTGTTTGAAGGCTTAAGCTTAGCTTACAACGATATAATATATGAATTATGACCTTAATATTAGTAAATGAAAAGTCATTCATTACCTTTACTAATAAGAAAAATATTAATAATTTCCAATATAAGTTATGTAACACTGCCCTTGAATATATCAATTATATTAGAGACTTAGGTATAATACTTGCTACTAAATTACATTTGGATCTGCATATAGATACCATAGCTAATAAATCTTTAAAAATGTGTGGCCTTGTTATGCGTTCCAGTACAAAATTAACTCGACCTTCAACATATATTGACCTCTACATTAAACTGATTCGCTCGCAATTAGATTATGCTGTGCCCATATGGAACCACTGTTATAATAAGTATAACAATACACTAGAGCTACTTCAAACAAGGTTTCTATGCTGTGCGCAATAGAAATTTTTTCATAATCGCTTATCTTACGAAAATCTCCTTGATAAATATAATTTCATTAAACTTGATCACAGAAGATTGCAGTTTGCTACGATGTTTCTATATGATTTGTGTCAGAATAGATACCGACTGTACATCGATAATTAATAAATTTTGTTCCAGGGTTCCTATCAAGACGCATTGCCCCTGCCGATTGTTGCGACTACACGTTGCCGAAGGAACGCCGACAAACGCTCTGCCCTTTACCAGCTAGTGCCTTCTTATAATCACAATTTCTACTTAATAGATACGGCATGGCAACTAGGCCCAGCACTTATAAACAAATAATCCTTGAATGTTTGAAAAACAAGTAAATTAAAACGGTAAATTAAAGTAATTAAAACGGGTTGTCTGGAAGAGATCGCTTCTTAGCGATAAGACCGCCCATTGTGCACGTTTAGAATATTTTTAGGCTATAAGATTTTCTGTTTTCTGTAATGGTGTACAATAAAGTGTTATCTATCTATCTAAATTATATCAAGTATTTCTGACAATTAGCGTCTTCTTTGTGGCTGGTCGCAAGCAATCGGTATGATTTTGGCTCCGGTTTTGCGTTCTGATGAGGTCTCCTTTTCCTCTTCTATTCTTCTTCTTCTTTTCAGTTATTGTATAACAACTTTTTTTTCTCCCTTTTTTCTTTTCACTTACGGTAGCTAGTACATTTTTAATTATTCTATATTTGACAAATGATGTTGGTGTTGTATTAATTGGAACTACTTATGTATAAGACGCATGATACAAAATTCTGTACAATACTGTATATGTCAATTTTTTTTAAAAGACGTCATGCAATTTAGAATCGCTCCCACCCCTTGTCACACTTTTTTTCACTTCTACTTCTACTAGACACATTTTTTAGGGTTTCGCGAAAAATCTACGCGGGCGAAGTCGTGGGCCCAGCTAGTCATTAATAAAATAACAAAAAGGGTAACTTATCCTTATCCAATAAGTGAGACAAAGGTTATCATACAAGGTAACCTTTGTCATAAAACAAAACAAGATATGATCTACCAACTGTTTCGGCAGCTAAGTTTATTAAGAGTAATTATTATTTAAAACTATTCTTATCACCCCGCAAGGAACTGGCGTGAAGTTATGTATGTATGTATGTATTCTTATCACAGAGCAGAATAATAATTGGTCTAAATAAAAAAGAGAATCAGCCTAGGTCACGTAAAAAGAGTTTCGTAGTGGTAATGAATACTTATACAATGTTGTCATTTGGCTGCAGAATACTGAAAAAGTATTTAAGGGTGAATTTCCTAAGTGCACCATTGTCCACAACTATATTTTTAAAACGAATACTATACCTTTTATTTTCGGTAACAATATCACTGATTAATGTTCATTATCTACAAGGCACTTGAATCGAATAAATTCTTAAGAAGAATTATACTTAGATTATTAGCGTAATGTCCTAATATCGAAAATATATATCTCAACAACGGCTTGACTTTGTTGTCAATTTTGTTCAAATCAAATAACTTTGAAAGTATTGTTGACGCTCTACAGACTACATAATACTTATTATAAGAAAATACATAAAATCAGAAGTGAGTTACGCTTCAAACAATTAACCTTATACGTCCGCGTAAAGACAATAAGAAACGATTGATCAGTGTGCATAGCTCAATCGTAAAACACTCTCCAGATTGCTATGAAATGTCCGAACTCTCAACATCACACCCGCGACTTATACCTTATAGATTGCACTCTTCAATGTACATTGATTATCTGCTTGATAAATATAATGTTATTAAACTTGAGCTCAGAAGATTGCAGCTTGCTGCGATGTTTCTATACGATTTGTGTCATAATAGATACGACTATACATCTATAATTAATATATTGTGTTACAGGGTTTCTACCAGGACGCATTGCCGGGGCCCCTGAAGATTGGTTGCGACTACGCGTTGTCGAACAAACGCCGGCCAACGATCTCCGCTTTATCAGCAAGTGCATTCATATAATCACAATTTCTACTTAATAGATATAGCGGCAACTAGGCCCAGCACTTATTTAACAAATGATCCTTGAATATTTGAAAAACATGTAAACCATTATATCAAGTATTTCTGGCGTCCTGCTTGCGGCTGGTCGCAGACATTCGGTATGATCTTGGCTCCGGCTCTGCATTCTAGTGAGGTCTCCCTTTTTTCTTCTTTTCTTTTTCTTCTTCTTCTTCTTAAATATTGTATACCAAACTTTGTTTTTCTCTCTCTCTCTCTCTCTCTCTCTGTTTTGTTTTTACTTACAGTAGATAGTATAATTTCAATTACTCAATATGTGTGAAATGATGTTGGTGTTGTATTAATAATTGACACTACATATGTATAAGATTCATAATACTAAATTCTGTACAATACTATTTTTTATGTCCAAATGAATAAAAAAATATCCAGGTGCCTTTTATTATGACTTATAACGTGATGGTAGCTGAGACAATTTTTATGACTATGGGAGCTAAACCTCGCCATCTATTACTATAATTATTATTATGGATTTATTTAAAATTCCATGTTTTTCACATACATCTTTTTCTCAAGATCTGACTAATGATACACCACATGACTATGAACATTGAAAAATGTTTTTCAGTCCTTAGTTAAATGTATGGAACCCACCCCCAACCTTTTATATTTTCGCGATTTAATCCACAATTTTATAGCCCCATATAACTTACATTTTTTAACCAATTTAATCAAAGTAGACCCTGTAGTTTCCTAGAAAAATCACTCTAACATACATGGACATACCATATAACAACATAGATGGACATTGTGAGGGATGGACATGACGATTTTATAAGGGTATCATTTTTGCCAAAATGGCTACGGAGTTCATTAATATAATAGGATAGGAGAAATGATTATTCCTCAATCATCCCTATCCCTATTAATATTATAAATTCGAAAGTAACTCTGTCTGCCTGTCTGTCTGTCTGTCTGTCTGTTCCGTTTTCACGTAAAAACTACTGGATCGATTTGACTGAAACTCAGTATATATATATTTTCGATGCCGAGAATGAACATAGGATACTTTTTATCCCGGAAAATGGGATAGTTTCCGGGATAAAAGTATATTTGTATCTCTGCTTGTTATCCTTTTATGGAAAGACTATTGGACCGATTTAGCTGATACTCGGTACATATGTAATTTGAATACCGAGGGTGGCCAAGGGATACTTTTCATCCCGGATACTGGGATAGATTTTGGGATAGATTTATGTAAAGTTTATCCCGGAAACTAGGATAGGTTTTTTATTTGTGGTTTTCCATTTGCGTCATTTTGCTTATTATGGTCAATTTGGTCGTTTTGGTAGTTTTGGTTGTTTTGGTAGTTGTGGTAGTTTTGGTTGGTAGTTTTGATATTTTCGGTAGTTTATGCTGGTAGTTTTGGTAGTTTCGGTTGTTTTGATAGTTGTGGTAGTTTTGGTAGTTTTGGTAATGTGGTAGTTTTGGTAGCTGTAGTAGTTTTGGTAGTTGTGGTAGTTTTGTTTTGTAGATTTGGTAGTTTCGGAAGATTTGGTAGTTGTGGTAGTTTTGGTAGTTGTGGTAGTTTTGGTAGTTGTGTTAGTTTTGTTAGTTGTGGTGGTTTTGGTAGTTGTGGTAGTTTTGATTGGTAGATTTGGTAATTGTGGAAGTTTATGTAGTTGTGATAGTTTTAGTTGGTGGATTTGGTAGTTTTGGTTGGTAGATTTGGAAGTTTCGGTAGTTTTAGTACGTTTAGTAGTTTTGGTCGTTTGTATAGTTTACACAATATTTAGTTATATAAATAAAACTAGAACGGGTTGAAATAGGGTATAAAAGTTTGTATGGGGGACCAATCATTTATCAAGTTTATAGATATAAAAAATCATAATCTTTAAAAAAATGCGAATTTCACTCGATCTGTCTGTCTGAATACCGAAAATGGACATAGATACTATTCATCTCGGTAGATGGGATAGTTTGCGATATAAAATGAAGTAAATCTTCCGAGGGCAAATAGCACCAACATAAAAATACAATACAATATATCCTGTATTAACGCCTGCTCTTAAAACAAGATGTACGCACTAGAGTTTGACGCGCGGCGGAGCCGCGGGGTAAACTCTAGTTGACTATAAATATCACAGTTTCTGTATGATAGAGGTGTAATATATTAACCGCTACTTTACGTATTTACCCCGTATCTACTGAAGTCAAAGGTCTTTTGTCTTCTTATCTTTAGTAATATAAGCATTGACACTACACAAATGTGTCCAGTTTTAATATTATTTAAGAAACAATGTTAAGAGTCGCTCTAATTTTTATATTAATATCCTTCACTTACGGAGGATACGAGGACAAATTTGTTGGTGACTATGTGATAGCTGCAGCATTCCCAGAGAATATTGCATTTTCAAACTGTGATAAGTATTCATTTAATATAGGAAACAGAGTTGATTGTGAGTGCTTTAACAGAAAAGACATTAAACTCTTAAAATTTGGAATGCCAAATTCAACTGGAACAAGTGATTTGGCAATTATTGATGTTACTGGCACAAATAATATCGAGCACTTTTTAAATACTCCAATATGTAGTTGTGGTCCCGATAACTATAAGAATCTCGTCGTTGAATATATCGACGATAACTTCTTTGCTTACTACGAATTATACACTGAAGACCTTACAAAAAATGAAACTATTACAATGGTGAACGTTTTTTCCAAGATTATTCCAAACAAGGTGTCTCTTGATGCTGCTATAAAATCTCTTCCCAATCTGAGAGACAGAAAGTACAAAATTACATGTGCTGCTGATATAAAACCAATTGAAGGAATGGCAAGTCTACAACCGGCTGCAACAAGCCAAAAGCCTAATGCATAAAGAAACATTAAAACAGCATAAGCCTTAAATTGCTACAATAATAAAAACTGATGCTTCTTTAAACTAAACTAAATAATTTGATCAGTTAATGCAACATAGTGTTCTCGGCTATATACGGTATTTGAAGTTCAGAGGGCCTAAAGTGGTTGTTGCTTAGACAGTTATTAAAATAAACTCGAACTTTATGTCTTACAACTACTTCTAGACACGTGTCAATTGTACTGAACGATTTTCCGAAGGCAACCGTTTATGCACTGAGGTTCTTAAACTGATTGTGTCAAATGTATTCAACTTTTTACTCCAAAATGTCGCCTTCAATCAAAAAGCTAGATGATGTATTAATGTTTCAAAGCCATACATTTGCTATTTAATTAAAATTTATTTTATATGGTCTTGGTGTTTAATTCTTATATTTGATTTGTCAAATTGGATAATGTAAGATTTTTTATACATATTTTTATTATAGGTAGTCTCAAAATTTGACAACCTGAAGGATTGCATTTTTCTAAAAACCAAATTTTTCACAACTGTGTATATTAAAGATATAATAGAAATGTTTGTTTGTGAATTTAAAACTAATGCCAACATTTAAGTGAAATTTGCTATTTGTACGATACCTAATTATAAATGACCATTTTTAGAATTTTAGTTGTCCTATATATATATATATATATATATATATATATATATATATATATATATATATATATATATATATATATATATATATATATATATATAGGAGTATAGGAAAGCCGACCAATTTAAATACCAACAATGTCACAGCCCCAAAGGCTCGAGTTGCTCCATGACACGCTTGCTTTAAAAGAACCGTGTTAGTAGTGGAATGCTATTTCGCCGTGCTTAAACAATATAAAACTGAATTCACACAGTATTATAATCATGCCATTTTATTACCAACCATTAATTATGATTAATGATGTTATTACATTATACATAATCTACACGATGATAACGTTATTTTTAATTTTGTCTACAAATATTTCTTTCAATGTGGTTTATTGTGTATTATATATTCAAGTTCCTGTTGCTAAGCCACAATTCTTGGGTAATAGAATTTATTAAAATATGAGTCTTGTTAAGCACGTATGGTACTTTAAATGTCAACCAAAAAAAGAGATGGTTGAATTGTGTGCAGGATGATATGATGAATTATGATGTAACAGAGGAAGTATGTAAGAGTAGGGGGAGGGGGTATTGTGCCGACTCCAAATAGTTGGCAGAAGGTGAAAGAAAAGAGAGTTTGTTAAGCACGTTTGTCTTCAATTTAATGTATACTACTGGACTCGAGTTACGTTTATAGTTAGGACTAGTCAGTGTAGCATCTACGCTACCCATTAAGGTTTAGCGAATTTTGAACTCATTAGATAACGCCATACGCTTTATTTTTTTATTGGTCTGCAACATTGAATATACAATACAAATACAACCTTGTGTTGTATTCCGGCATTAGTGACCAGGTTCCAGTCTCCTTTACGAGAGCAGCAGCGCATTTGTAGAACCTTTGGTGTTGCAAATGTCCATAGGCGATGGTAACCGCTTTCCATCAAGTGGGCCGTCTGCCTGTCTGCTGAACTCCTGCAATAAAAAAAAATTAAAAAAAAAGATTATAAACATTTTTTTTATATCTTCACTAAACCGTTTCATAGCTTAACACTACATTCTGTTTATGCAAACACAGCATGCCTAATAAAATTGATTATCTACGGACTATGCATGTATGATTTTACAATGGTAAAAATAAAATACAATTAGGATTTGAACAAAGCGTTAAACTTATAGGTTGATATCAAATTATTTTTATTCGGCTCGTGTGTTAACTGTATCTTTATAATCTACAGTAAAATGTTTCGCAAATACAAACTGTTTTTGGTTTCTCACTAAAAGAAATTTCCTCGATGTATTTTCAGCTCATGAAGAAGGATGTTATTTTCCAACTTTAAATAAAGTTCTGCCATTCAACCTCGTCTATACACCAATCGACGGAACTTGTACTCGGTATCATTGTGATAGAAATAAATACTCCAGTACACTCAAGTAAGGGGTTGTTTATATTATACTGTTACGTGCGAGCGGGATACGCACTTGGGAAGGAAACACCAGTTCTTTTAAGTAACGCTTTTATTGACTCACACCCCTTGCCCCTATACGCGCGACTAACAATGCACTGTTCCGACGATAAGTTGCCTCGCTCACAATACCGTCGCCGATATTGCGTAGACCACCTCCTGCTGCTGCAGTGCTCGCCTCCGATACTACCGCGCTCACAATACCGTCGCCGATATTGCGTAGACCACCTCCTGCTGCTGCAGTGCTCGCCTCCGATACTACCGCGTGTAGCTCGCTTCTGGTTCTTCTCTCGAACTACGCTACACACCTCCTTCACTAAACTGCCCACTATACTTTTCACTAAATTCACCCCTAAACTCGTCACTGCCTTCTATTAAACTGTGGTTCCAACTCCTTCGTATCGCACTTTTTGCTTCATTATCTTGAACTGAACTCAACTCTAAACTGCTCGGTAGGCGCGTCTTACGCTGCTTATATACCCGGAAGAATTTTCTGGAACCCATAATTTCGTTATTCTTTTATCTACTATCTGTCCCTTTCTAAACATCTATCTATCCCTGTCGTTTCCTTCCCGAACCTTCTATTCGAGAACTTTCGTTTATACACCTACCTCTTTCTAACATCTATCTATCTCTGTCTTTTCCTTCCCAAACTTTCTATTCTAGAACATTCGTTCGTCGTCTATCCCTTTCTAAAATATATCCGTCCTTGTCTTTTCCTTCCAGAATCTTCTACCTTTTTCTAGAAGTCTTGAGACCGGCTTACGCTGCCAGAAAGTTCTACCCTCGGTCGCCACAATACTAACATTGTGTAATACTTGCAACAACTCAGAAGGGTTTATGGTAGTAAAAGAACAGCAACTGGTCACAATACTTTATAAACAGAGAACCTTACGGTTTTAACATGTATTAAACACTGACTTTTCACACTCTCCAAGCATTTTTAGAACACCTCGTTATCCCTCCAACAATTTTACAGTCTATCAAACTTAGCAAATTGGCACAACCGATAGCGGATTATGTCATTGATAAACTATTCTAATTAAAGGGTTATGAATGAAAATAATTTAATATATTATTATTTGGAAATTTTAGATAATATTTTATGTAACATATTATATAAAATATTATACCTACTTAAAGTTTTACATATAATAAAAAAGCCGAACACAGTATAAATCTATCGCCTCTGCCAACATGAAAATAAAAGTAATGAATACCGTCTATATACAATTGAGACATTTTAATTATAGTATACACAATGATTACATTATACAAAGGATAAATATTGTAGGGGAATATATTTGGGGAATAGTTTGAATGGAGCGTTAGGTAAACTTCTAGGCGCTAAGAACCTCAGCCAGAAGGCCCAGCTCGCCATACACAACGCGGTGCTGGTACCTACGCTCACGTATGGAAGCGAGAGTTGGGTATGGAAGAGAGAGCATGAAAGTAGAGTAAACGCGGTCGAGATGCGAGCACTGCGCAAAATCTGCGGAGTGACGCTCGCGGACCGCGTTCGTAATACCGAAGTAAGAAAGAGAGTTGGTCTGAAAGAAAGTGTCGGGGTGAAGTTAAGGAAAGGAATGCTCCGGTGGTTCGGGCATGTGGAAAGAATGCATGATGAAAGAATGACTAAACAGATATACAATGCAAAAGTGGATGGATGCAGAAGTCGTGGAAGGCCACGACACACCTTCCATGATCAAATTGATCGTGTACTAGCGGAGGGTGATGTCAGGAGCCTTAAGAACAGACGAGCGTGCATGACAAGAGTTATGAATGTCAAAGAAGCAAGTGAGGTGTGTAAGAATAAGCCTAAATGGCGCTCTGCTGTTCGTGCCTACCCCGCACGGGAACTGGCGTGAAGTTATGTATGTATGTATAAATATTGTAACAAAATTATTGTAAATTATAGACAACTACTCTATACAAAACAAGTGCTAATCACAGAATAAATGAAAATATAACATTACAATTCAATTAAGGAAATGGCCGATCGTATCGTTTAGAAATAACGTACATAACAAAATAAATTATTAACTTTAAACAGAAACATGACAAGAACAACTATACTACTAAATAACTGTAACAATTGTCAACTTGTTTTATTATTTACACTACTACTTTATTATTCATTCATACTTCCAAATTCATGAAAGATATATAACTTTTTCTCTATTAGAATAAATCTCTAGGAAGACAAAAATTAAATTTTAATATTATTTTTAGATGTGTTATCTGTACTTTAGAAGTCTCTAAGTACTAAGATATGGATTTTTTAAAGTCCATCACTAAAAAACAACATAAAAGATAATTTCATATATAACCCTTCCTGACACGGTCATTTAATCTTATTTGGTGTCATAATATGATATTGCCCTCAGAGGGTGCCTCCTGTAAAATGCCTGTCCGGCATTTTATAGTGCACACGGGTACGCAAGCCCGAGGTCCTCCACGCGGCCCCTGTTACTTTCCATTTGCTCCGTGACAGTGGTGTCCCCCCTTCTCCTCATCCTAGTATCCTTCATCTTTACTCCTTCCCACATACTGCTATCCATTCCTGGTTTCCCTATACGGGTTGTGTAGGTCGGGCGGCAGCCGCTACACTTAAAACCATAATTCGCCACATCATTCATGGATAGTCATATAAGAACGCTGGGTATGGCTAGGGCGTCGCCGCTAAACGACGCGCAGGCATATCGCCCTACACCTGCGACAAGTGGGCAAGGGCTACCGTGTCAAGGGCGGGCAGGGCTAACGACGCGAGTCCACACTTAGAATAGGAAACTCCGCTTCGCGACGTGGAATATTGGTACACTGACTGGACGTACAAGGGAGTTGGCCGAAGTACTCTCCAGGCGGAGGGTGGCCGTGGCGTTTTTGCAGGAGACTCGATGGAAAGGCTGCAGATCCCGGTTTATTGGGAATGGCTACAAGCTGATTTATACCGGTGCTCCTGGTGGGGAAAACGGGGTTGCTGTAGTGCTCTCCGGGGAGTTCCAAAACAACATTCTGGAGGTGAAACGCTTCAGCGACCGGCTTATGGTCGTGTCGGTGTTTATCGAAGGGGTTGTGACCCATTTGATAAGTGCCTACGCGCCACAGGCTGGTTGTAGCGACACTGACAGAATGAGGTTTTGAGATCTGATCGGTGATGTACTACGTGGCATCCCGTTATCACAGGGAGTCGTTCTGGGTGGTGATCTGAACGGTCATGTGGGTGAGAAGTGGGAGGAAATTGAGCGTGTTCACGGTGGCTTCGGATACGGAAGCCGCAACGCAGAAGGGGAGGACATCCTCCGAATGTGTGCGGCTGCCGATCTTGCCATCGCGAACACGTATTTCAAAAAGAAATCCGAACATTTAATCACCTACAAGAGCGGGAGGCATGCTACCCAGATTGACTACCTACTCACCAGGAGACACCACATCGGCAAAGTAGCCAACTGCAAGGTCATACCCGGAGAGAGTCTCACGGCACAACACCGTCTCCTTGTCATGGATCTCTGCGTAAAACCCAAAGACAAACCCGTTGAGCTTTGTCGACGCCAAATTAGATGGTGGCTGCTTGATGAAGGCAAATCCCAGGAGTTCGCTTCAGCATCCGTCGAGATGTGTGTCGGAGCTGACAGCGAATTAGTCCAGAGCCACTGGGACACGATCCAGGCAGCCATTACTAAAGCGGCAAAGGCAGTGCTGGGTGTGTCTAAGGGTGGACGCAAGTGTGATAAGGAGACTTGGTGGTGGAACGACACAGTCCAGAGGGAGGTTAGGGTGAAGAAAACCCTCTTCAAAAAGTCGCAAGCGTCGAAATCTCCTGAAGACCGCGACGCATACAGGGCCGCAAAACGTGCCACTAAAAGAGTTGTAGCCAGAGCCAGACGTGACCACTTTCGATCGTTGTACGATAAGTTAGAATCGTCTGAGGGGCAGAAGCTCATTTATAAGTTGGCACGTTCCAGGATCAAAGCGGCACAGGACATTTCCAAGTGCCGCTGTGTTAAAGATCCTGGTGGTCACCTGTTATGCGAGGACCTCGCGTGAAGGAGAGATGGCGCTCGTACTTCCACGAGCTACTGAATAAGCAGCACAAAGAGGTACAGCCACCGAACCTCCCTCCAAATCAAGGACTAGTGCCACCGATAACGCCTGAAGAAGTCCATAGGGCTCTTCGCCGCATGAGGAATCGGAAAGCTGTCGGAGCCGATGGAGTCCCCATCGAAGCCTGGAAGGCGATGGGTCCTCGTGGTGTGCGCATTTTAACAAACCTTTTTAACCGCATACTCCTCACCGGAAAAATCCCGAGCCAATGGAGACTGAGTGTTATCACCCCAGTCTTCGAAGGTAAGGGATCGGTGCAGGAGTGCGAAAATTACCGCGGAATAAAGGTAATGTCCCACACCATGAAGCTCTTTGAGCGTATAATCTACTCTCGGATCCGGCAGGAGTGCACTGTCTCGGGATGTCAATATGGGTTTCGCCCAAGGCATGCTACCATGGACCCTGTTTTTGCCCTAAGGATCATCATGGAGAAATACAGGACGAAGAATACACCTCTGCATTTCCTGTTTTTGTATCTGCAGAAGGCCTTCGACTGTGTTCCTCGCGTGATGATCTGGTGGGCACTGAGGTCCAAAGGGGTGCCAGAAACCTATATTGACATTATTCGGGACATGTACCGTGATTCCGATTCTATAGTTCGGACCGCTGTTGGCGACACCACACCCTTCCCCATAACCGTAGGAGTGCACCAGGGATCTGTCCTTAGCCCGTTTCTGTTCAGCGTGATATTAGACGAAATATCGAACAGCATCAGAGATGCGCATGAGCAACCTCCATGGTTGCTCATGTATGCTGACGATATCGCGCTAGCAGATTCGGACAGGGGGCGCCTGGTGCGACGTGTAAATGCGTGGAAGAGGTCGCTAGAGAACGGCGGTCTGAAAATAAATGTGGCGAAAACTGAGTACTTGGCCTGCAACACTACAGATCCCACATCCGTGCGCATAGGCGAAAACACGGTCGAGCGCACGGATCAGTTTAAGTACTTGGGATCTGTACTTAGTGCATCCGGGGATATCGACCACGACATCAAGGCCCGTATCACTGCAGCTTGGGCCAAGTGGCGTGAGGTGACAGGTGTCATTTGTGACCCGAAAATGCCGGTTAAATTAAAAGGACAGGTCTATAAATCCATCCTTAGACCTGTCCTTTTGTATGGCTGTGAAGCGTGGCCTGTACTTGAGCGACACAAGCAAGAACTGCGTGTCACGGAGATGAATATGCTGCGTTGGATGTGTGGAGTGACGCGGAAAGACCGGGTCAGGAACTCCCGCATCCGCGGCACTCTTCATGTCCGTGACATAGCAGACAAACTGCAAGAGTGTCGCTTACGCTGGTACGGGCACGTTTTACGGAGACCGGCTAATTATGTGGGGAACAAATGTCTAGCCATGCCGCCTCCGCCTAGTCCCGGTCCAAGGGGAAGGCCCAAGAAATGTTGGCTTGACGTTGTGAAGGATGACATGCGTGCAATGGTCTCAAAACGGGGGATGCCGAAGACCGCGCGAAGTGGAGTAGAAAAAGTAGGAAAGCGGACCCTGGGCGTCGGAGTGAACGCTCCGAACGCAACCGGGATTTAACGCTCGGATGATGATGATGGTGTCATAATATGATATTGTCGTATATTATAAAATAGCAATATCTATATATTGAATGTTTGAAAATTTATATTTATCTAGGTGCAGCCCAGTAGTTGTCCCCAAAGGATGCTTTAAGACGCGGCGTCCGAAATATTTACCCTATCCAGCTTGCTGCAGTTTCGTCCAATGCCCGGATGCACAATACAAACTGGACTGATTTACTCGAACCATGAAGAAAACAATTTTGCATGTACTTATTTTTTATTACAACCAAAACTTCGTGTATTTATTTTAATCACCTACAAAGAACCTGAAATCTGAGAAATATAAGGATTAGATGGTGCTGCTATTTCAAATGTAATAGGAATAATAATAAAAAATATGCAAAACAGAGAACAAACAAGAATAGTAACAAAACGCAATTAGAAATACGTAAAGGATTTACTAAATTTTACACACAAAGCCTAATGAATAAAAAATAAACAAACACGAACGTAATATGTATATGTATATATATTTATATTTATATAATAAAATTGTAGAGGTCGAATTTCTATACAATGAAAAAAAATGCTAAAAAAGGAGTCAGGGGGATGTAAGAAATGAAATAGAACTAATTTAGATGTTTTTCAAATTTTTTGATTCTCTGTTTGTGTGTGTGTCTGTTTGTACCGGCTAATCTTCGAAACGACTGGACCGATTTAAATGAAATTTTGTATGGTGGTAACTTATATCCCTGGTCAACATATAGGATACTTTTGATCGCGAAAAATTAAAGAGTTGCCGTGGGATAGTTAAAAAAAAACCTCACCACGCGGACGAAGTCGCGGGCATCAGTTAGTATATAATAATATAAGAGAAGGTATTTTTTTATTCCTCTTGTCTCTCATTAGAGGCAGCTATAGCAAGACTTACTGAGAAATGTTGAGCTGTAGAGCAGTCTTATTCGAAAAAAAAACTCTAATGCAAGTTTTAATCATTTGTTAGATAAAATGCATTTTAAGCTTAAAACTCGTTTATTGTTCATAATCGTGTTTCATGAATCTCAAATGTTGAATGCAGCCGTTTCATAAAGAAAAGCTTTGCCTATGAATACAAGCAAATAACGACAAGATGTTAAGTAATTAATATTTTATTCATCACAGTGGCAAACAAAAGTATTTAATCTATATCTCATTCTATTTCATATTATTACATGTCAGAGATAACATTTGAATTCCCATCTAAAAGTAACAAAACAATGTATCCATCTGGGACTCAGCAGTCCAATATCTATAGCAAGCTTCTATGGTTCATAATGCCTTACAGCCAGAACCACAAGAAATTCTAAAAAAACATTCAACAAAAATTGACCATGTTTTTTTAATTAGGTAATGTACTTTTGTAATGTAATGTCTGTGGAGTGACGCTCGCGGACCGCGTTCGTAATACCGAAGTAAGACAAAGAGTTGGTCTGAAAGAGAGTGTCGGGGTGAAGGTAAGGAAAGGAATGCCCCGGTAGTTCGGGCATGTGGAAAGAATGCATGATGAAAGAATGACTAAACAGATATACAATGCAAAAGTGGATGGATACAGAAGTCGTGGAAGTCCACGATACACCATCCATAATCAAATTGATCGTATACTAGCAGAAGGTGATGTCAGGAGCCTTAAAAACAGACGAGCGTGCATGACAAGAGTTATGAATGTCAAAGAAGCAAGTGAGGTGTGTAAGAATAAGCCTGAATGGCGTTCTGTTGTTCGTGCCTACCCCGCAAGGAAACTGGCGTGAAGTTATGTATGTATGTATGTAATGTACTTTTCTTCGTTTTAAATGACTTTGCACAATCTGTGTATCTAGCTCGAATCAAACATTCATAAATATTGAATCCAAAGCCTTAAGTCAAAATTAGACGGGTTCATTTCTATATTTCAATTTGTATACAAATGAGACATAAATGGGGAAATCATATTTAAATTTATTTCCCCCAGTACAGCATATTTTAGCCTACAAAGTGATTAATACCTTTTATGATTATTAGTTTTTTTCCAAAACTAATTACCAGGGAAGGTCATTATCAGCCAAATGTAACTGCTGAACATAGATCATCTTAAGTTTAAACCACAAGTTGTGCTCTACCACTTTCCTCATCCAGCACTTAATGGCGACCTTGCGCAGGTCGTCATCCACTGGACTGTAAAGCGTCCTACAATACGTTTACAGAAACACGGTTGTCACTTCTGAATCGTCTGCTTTATCAGCTATCGGGTCTACGATGGACGTGACAGACCCACTGGCACACAAGCTTACTAATTCTACTAGCTATGTCAGTTACCTTGATTGTTTTACTTTAGGATATCTATCCTCGTTTCTAAATATATCCATAAGAGAAACACCAAGCATAGGTCGCTCCGTAGTACGATGAGCAACTAGTTTGTGGACGATT
Source organism: Dendrolimus kikuchii (assembly GCA_019925095.2). Lineage (NCBI taxonomy): Eukaryota > Metazoa > Arthropoda > Insecta > Lepidoptera > Lasiocampidae > Dendrolimus > Dendrolimus kikuchii. The sequence continues at coordinate 6,411,287 of CM034400.1, forward strand.
ACTTTTATTGTCTCCATTTCAACTCCGTAAGTGGACTAAAAGGATACCCGGCAGAAGGAACTAACATATTCAAAAACATCCAATGTGACTTTCAAGGGTTTCAAGAGTAAATGTAGATATAATAATTATGTGTGATGAATTATAAAATCTATTGTATTTATACAATTAGGACACTCCTGTAACTGTAAATTCTAAAACAATTAACTGAAAAATAAAATCGGCGTTCAATCCACGCACATTTACGGATTCTGTAGATGCGTCAAAATTCCAGTGTTTTTGTCGTTTAGTTTCATAATTTAAAAAAATATATGAATATGAAAATATCACACACTTTAGAGACTACTATGTGATTTCAGATTTTATTTTTTCTAATATTTCTTCATCTGTTGATGGAGAAAAAAGCTTTAAATTGTTATGTCTTCTTACCTTACCCAAAGAAGACGGTGGTTTAGGCTCAGTATTCTACTTATAGTCCTGAGGGACTATGGGTAGAATACAATACAAATAAGTTAAGTTTTCTTTTATTGTATTATATTATTACTACTTATATCAGTTTATAATATTGTATTACATGAATTAAGTAATTATAGGTCTTATTAAAGAATAAAACAAGGTTATAAACCAAAATAATCTCTAATTTTAATAAAAATAAATAACGTTAACAATTTGGTGGCAAGATAGCTTCTAAAGTCAGGGGAGCGTGCTTTTTCTCCTGACCACTTATTAAAGGAACTCCATCTAAAAGTCTTAGTGCACATCTTTGAATTTTTACGTTGGCATTTTTACTGTCGCTAGTTTAATTCTAAATACCTTATTCTAAATGAAAAACTTCAGATACTCATTAATACATTTTTTAAAGACATTCATGAAATCTCGACGGTTATTTTTATTTTACATTAAAATGACTGTATGGTACTTACAATACAATATAATGAAACGTGATGTATCTAATTTATAACAAATATTATATTTTATTATTACACCATCAAAGAATCGCTCTGGAGACTTTGAACAAATCATTCTTCTCTAGATGTAGAAAAATACAATTAAATCTCTCAACCAACGGTTTATTATTTCAAACATATTTTTAGAGCAAATCAGTCGATTATTGAAAGTTTTATTAAATTACTTTTCGATATTAAATTTAGACTATATCAATACTAAATCACCAAGTTTCCACTGATATTCGTACGTAGTAATACGTACGAAATATGCAATTTTTATTAATCAATATACTAGTAATATTTAGCTCCCGAACTATAAGTTAACATATTTGCGTATTGATATCATTCCTATATGCTTCATACATGATTATGTCAAATGTTAATCATTGTTTTCTATTTGGAGCATATTTGACACAAACCAACAGTCTGACAGACAAAATATAAAAATTGATACTGTTATAGCTTTTCAGTTTTTAAGCTTTACGTTCCTTATTCTATTATGTTCTTCTTTATAAATTCTCTTCGTAGCATTAATTGTTATATCAGTTTTTTTATATTAATTATATAGTTTATTTTTATATTAATTTTTTTTATTATATTTAATTTGTTTCGAGTAGTACTCGTCATATTTTCTTGTTTTTTCGTTTTGTCTATCCGTGAGTCACTGATCGGCCCTAGCGGAAGACCAGCGCTGGTTCAGCCAACCAGCATCATGCTGAGTTAGGACCGATTCAGAACTTCATTTCAGTTGTATTGTCTTATTTATAAGTATGTTTTGGTGTGTATGTAGTTCTGAATAAAGATTTTTTCTTTCTTTCTTAATATTTTTCATTCTTTTCTTCTATATTTATTTTATCAAGAGATGGCACAAAATAAACATCACTACTCTGTTACTATTATGTTAAATAGTTAATAAGATTAGTAAGTAATATTATTGTAATCTACTAATCAGTTCTTTATCAATTAAGACATCCTTCAACACTTCCAAATAGTATACTTCTTTAAACCGATCCTCTGTACTATCAAAAGAAATTGAAAATTATTTGATTGTTTATATATTGACAATTTGAAATTTTGTTTGTTCTATATTGTTATTTTTTTTAATTATTTTTTTAAATGTCATGCCAACACAATGAATTCAGATGTTTATATCTAAATTTATAACTAATTATTACTAATCGATTTTGTTTTCATCATCACATTTGAAGGTAGGACAGCAGTCTGGATATGGTTTGCTGTAATCTGGTTCCGTTTCGTGGCACTTAGGATCGGCAGACATTATTACGCCGCATCTGAAAAATACAACATTAAAATTGAGTAAAAATAAACTAGAAATCTAAAGAATGACCTTAGAAGAAATAATGAACCATAAAGTCGCAGTTATATGTACCTACATATAACAGTTTTATTAAAAAATCTCATATCACTATTTCTACAAGTATTAGAAGAATCCTAACTAATATAATTACGTCTTTTAAAATTTTTATTTGTAGTCATATTTTACAAAAACTATGTGAGTTTGTTTATTTCTTTGTTACCCTTTCACGCCTTAATTACTCAACCGATCATCATGAAATTTTGCACACACGTTGTTGGAGGTACGTGAAGGTAAAAAATATTATCCCCAAGGGATAAAAAACAAAACCAAGTAGATGGCACTGCAGTCGCGTTTTTAGGCGCTACCGTTGCAATTCACTAATTACATGACGTTTCTATGTCGACGTGTTTGTTAAGTCAGTAGGATTTGCTTGTTCAAGTGTTCACCTTTCAAAAAAACGTAGTTTCCCGAACGATAAAAAATACAAAAAAATAATAAGAAACGTCGGGGAAAAACAAAAATCAAATAAATAAACGCGCTTAAAACCGTTAAAACGTAGTTTTATTATTTATTAAAAAATAATAAGTAAATAAAGCACTGCCTGAAGGTTGGCGAAAAAATTTGACTTAATTCATTGAAAATCATTTTATTTAATGGCGATTTTTCAATCATGATATTTATCAGTCGAATAAATTATAAGCTGAGTGAATTCAAAAACGAAACCATTCAACTATTTTATTCATGTACCTTTTTCCATATTATTCACTGAATAACTTTTATCTGGTGATCGAAAACTTGGCACTTAAATAAATTATTATATCGAAAAATCAAGTATTAGTTTAAAAATGTCGTCAAATTTTTCATTTCTCTCCGCTTGAACGACAGTACGTTTCATCTTCAAGGGTAGTATCTATCTCTAAATTTTATGGTTCCTTAATATAAGGTAGCTGCAGAATAGTTTATGTATTTTTGCTTAATAGAAAAGTACAAGACTTAGGTTATCATAATCTCAGAAAATGGGATAATTGTACCATATCCATTTATTTCACTTTTGACAGAACAAGAATTGATCAATTCGTGATGCCCTAAAGCATTACCAATTCGATTCTATAAACTAATCGAATTTCTTTATCAATACATTTTAATCAATTTGGTGCACACATAATGTCATTTGCTAGAAATACTGTGTTGCGTAATAAATAAGTCGTATAACCCATAACAGTGTAACAAAAGCAAGAGTCTAAATAAATGTTTAAACATTTTATTTCAAAACGTTTAAATTGAGATACGATGATGATAATTTATTATCTATGCATTAGATGACTCAAAGAACGGCACTACTATGGACGCGTTCCTTTAGTATCTCACAACGCCCAAAATGCTCCGTCTGCTGTTACACAAGGCGACCGCGGTCGTTATGATCGTGGTAAAAATGTCATCATCTTCACATCGCTCATCGATCACACAGCGCTCACAACTACTCATGTGAATAGCTGGGTTAATGCAGAGCATTAATTCTCTCTTTCTCTTGACATTGAAAAAGGCGCGATTTTCAAATCAACCGATGACATTTGTTTATTACGTCATTTATGACATCAACGCCCCGTAATCCGTTCCACTAGAGTTTATGACTGTAAAGTCCGTAAGCAAGTGGAAGGGGAAAAATCGCAGTTGTGAGCGTGGTCGTTGTGAGTCCCTTCTAGAAAGTAGCCTATGTCGCTTGGAGCAATGAATTGTGGCAATTTTCTGAAATGTTCTTTAAAAAATGTGCAACATGAATGACGTGCAAACGTCAAACGTAAAATAGATCGTTGGACAGAGTACAGTATATAAAGTAGAACTTACGATGCATAATCCAACATTCCCTCGCTGCAGTGTACTCTATAGCAACGTCCTTTAGGTGTTATTTCTGTGCCAAAAGGTATCACGTCGTTCATTTCTTCAATATAACAGCCTTTTTTGCCAGCTGAAATGAAAGAAAGGGACCCAATTAGTATATTTCAATACTTTTTTCTAAGACCCTACTCTCTTTAATAAAGAGCAAAATGAAAATTCTAAAGTTGTTATCCACGTTAAATACTGGTGAATAACATTTTTAAAGTCACACATATATACATACATACATACATAGATATATATATATTTAAGGAAATCGGTAGAAAAACTGGCATCTCATATATTTCCAAGTTATGCTTGTATTATGGGTAATATGATAGACAACTGTGTACTTAGTCCTCGAAACGGAAACCAGAGTAGAGTTAAATTCGTTTATGAAGTTTACCCTGTCAAGAATCGAATCTGAGACCTCTGCGTTCTAATTAAATAGGCCGGCCCATAGACCCCAGACGAGGTCACATGTACGAAAGCTACCTATACTTTTTCGTTTCCTACACTTTACACTTTTTCGCGAATTCACTATAAACTATGTTACGCGTACGTGTTTTCCGAGAAAAATATCTGTCATATTATATAAAGACAAACGGACAGACAGACAAAAGGACGGACGGACATGATGGCGCTTCCGTTTCTTTCAAAATAGCTACAGGACTGTAAAAAAATTGAGCTTTTAACAGTATCTAAAACTCCAAAAACATTTTTTTTTTATTACATGAGTTCAGCAGACAGGCAGTCGGTTCACCCGATGGAGAGCGGTTACCATCGCCTATAGACAATTTCAACACCAAAGGCATTACAAACGCGCTTCTGCTCTCTTAAGGGAGCCTGGAACCTGGCCACTAATAGACTCAAGATAAGGGGTAGTTGGGCAAATACTCTACAACCTGGCTGTGGGCTGTTTTGTCGCATCTTGCGACAGGCCGCCCAGTCGCAGGAAACTGTATTCTTTCTCCGTTCTTGCACGAAATGACGTTGTCTCCGTGGAATAAACGGATATAGCTAAAAAGTGCCGCCGTCGCAATTCGCCAACGTATACGTAGTCGACATGGCAACGCGAGCAAAGTTTCTATAACTGCCAGTCATAAATAAGCTATTTATAAGATGCTAATTATATAGTATGTCTAATATGTGATCATCACCTTCTTTAAAGGCATTTTATTGATAGATACCCTCTTTTTAATATTTGCTCAATATTTTATAACTTATTACGCGTTAATAAGATAAGTGCATTACATCCGCGGAATAACCACTTTTATGTTTTTGTTATTAACTTACACTTTGGGAATACCTTTCGAGGGAGGTCATGTATTTCTAAGAAGTTGAGAAAAAAAGGTGTTCTTTTATCACGTAGATGTTAAATGAGGAGTGTTTTGTTTTCAGAGTTAATATATGATAGTTATGTATGCTAAGCCGATATTAGACTGATCATTTACATCAACAACCCATAAATGTCCCACTGCTGGGCACGGGCCTCCCATTATAGGGGAAACGGACAGTATACCCGCCACGCTTGTCCAAGGCGGCTTGGCAGGTTTGACACACCGGTTATCTCGATATGCAGGCTGCATTACGATGTTTTCCTTCACCGTTGTCAGCACGTGGTAATTGTAACAATATGCACATTAGGTCAGAAAACTGCCTAATTGGTGCATGCTTTCCGGCCAGGATCGAACCCGTGCCATTTGAGTTTAGGGCGCGTGCGCTATCCATTATGCTACCACGACTTTTAAACTGATGATTTATGTATTTCAATTTGATTTCATACTTGAATTATTCAAATTTATTGAAAACTGTCGTGTCCTTTCAGTTCTGTGCCTTTCAACCAAATTGTTTCGATTTTTTTGATCCTTACAATATTAGTAGTAGTTTCTATTCGCCATTATTTATCAGTTTATTTCCCAGGATATATGTATGTAACAGTTGGTTAAATAGCTTTTCACGAGGACATAAAAGTTTAAAAAATTGAAATGAAACGAAACGCTGAATTACAAGGCTCAATTAAACTGATTCCTTTTGCATGATAGGCGCAAATATGAAAGTAAACGACGATGTTCAATAACATTATATAATTCAATTTTATGTTTACATGAGTCGGGTTGCTCCCTTAAAATTGAAAGATAGAAATGAACCGTGTAATATCTTTATTAAGGTATTTAAGTTTTAACTGCCTTAAAATTAATGGTCTAAATAATAAAATATTGTTAAAAATTTTAGTTACTATTATCCAATGTTAAATTGAGAAAAGAGTTGCTTCTGATGCTCTCTGGTCTACAGGAGAATATAAGAACTTTCTCAGCATAATAATGTAGGTAAAGAATAGAATTGAAACTTAATAAAATACTTGCCCTGTTGCATTGGTGCCTTTTAAAGGTATACAAAACGAATAGTTACGTAAAATCATCTTACTAAATCTAAAAACAGCTCGGAGGTCAAAAGATCAATAATTCTTTATACACACGAGTAGACTCAAGAAAAAACATTTAAATAAACATAATCGGACAGAGCACAAAAGTTCAATATATTAACATAATAAGACCTTGCAAGGTGTTTTCAATGTTGAACCTTGACCTGTAGAGATTTTGCAATAAAACATTGAATAAATTCCACATGTTCACTCACGTTGTAAGATTATTAATACACGATCAAGTACGTACTGAAATTACATTTCAATCATGTTTTCTTCTCGAAATTTAAACGGGTATACCCTTTCCAAGTATTTATTTTACTTTTGACAGCTCCATGATAGATCAATTAGTAATGTCCTAATGCGTTACCGACTCGATTTCTTGTAAAGATTGACTTCATTCATAAATAAGTTATAATCAATTATTTTTCTTTAGTGTAGAACATTTTTTATTTTTAAATCGATCACTTTCTATTTGAAACATGACTATTACACAGAACATGACTATTACGTCACCCACAACAATAAAGTACAACAATTATGTCATTTTTTTCATGTGGGCTTTACTGTCAAGAAATATGTAACTTGATAGACGTGCAAACGTCAAAAGTAAAATAAACGCTTGGAAACAGTAAACCCACTTGGGTGATGAGTATGTGTCACAAATGCTTTATGCTCTAACTTTTAATTACCTAGACTAAAATAACAGCTGCGATCGACCTTTTTCTTGTATTGCAAGTTTGGAGCAACTCACCGCTGTGAGTTGAATCCTATAGAATTTCTAGAATTTCTATAGAAATTCAGCGGGATTCAACTCACAATAGTGAGTTGTTGATTCAACTCTCACAACTCACTTATTATAAATCAAAGAAAGGTCGATCGCTGCTGTCATTTTAGTCCAAGTAATTAATAATCGAAGTATATATCTTTTCTGATCGCAAGATCTTTTTGACATTTCAATAAGTTAATAAAATAAAAACTAAATAAGAGATTAGCACAAAATCAGTAATTCCACATGTCCAAACATTCGTAGACGAGATTAACGTAATACTTGTCAAACTTATTAATGAGATAATTTGTTCACATCAAGATATCAGGAAATCGGTTTCATGAATATATTAATGATGTCTTTATTGATGGCATTATTAATATTCAGTGGAAAAATATAGATCTAGCAAATTATGTTAATTTTATAACGGAAACTCATAATATAGCAAGCCGTTGCCAATTTGATGCTAATTATAGATTTCCATAAAGAAACATGTATTTTTAACTTAACGCAGTAAGGATTACTTGTCAATTACTTAACTGAAAAGTACACAAGACGAACTAATAGCTATTTAGAATATAATAGACACAGAAAAGAAATTTATGGTCACTGCGAAAGCAAAAGATCTATAGATACATCTCCAAAATATGAAGAAAAAACCAATTTCAGCATATAGGAGAGCTGTTCAATGTCAAAAAGATCACGATCCTCAGTAGTGACATAACATCAAAGACAAAGAAGAATACAGAGGATAATTTTGAAATTTGGATCAGAATTCAAAATAAAATCTGCATATTAATATTTCTACTTTATTTATAATCGTGTGGCAAATCAAAGGCATAAAGAACTTATTCTTTTATATTTATAAAGATGACAGAAAAGTTAAATGAATTAATTTATTTTTGCCAACAACAATCAATCACACAAGCTACCTAAACAAGGTATGTCACTGACATTTATTTTGAGGAAAATAATCAAACACACCTACATACATTCTTACGCACAATGGTTGACGTTTTTAATGTAAATAATACGTTGTGACGCACAATAACCTAATGTAGATAAAGGACTCATTAAAATAAATTTATTATACAGATGGCTAGACTAACATCAAATCAAAGCCACATCGATATATAAGAGGCTAATACTAAGTGATTAAATGTAAGCAACAGTCAAAATCCATAAACATTCTAAAGTGTAAAAAACTAGTAAATGTGGAAAAACTGATCGTAATCAAAAAGTGAATAAGAAACATAATTACGAATAAGAAGAATATGAACATCCTGGGATAAATCACTCGTAATGTATTATATATAGAGTTTAATAATGTGGCAACAAAAATTAAAGGTGCAGGGTGCAGAATAATGATGCAGTATTATAATACATCCAGAATAGTAATGTAGGACAATCCGCCATAGTTTAAATATAATATAGGGAAGAAGACCTCGAAGAGGACCGTTTAAACGATAAGGCCATATCATTATATAACCAAGAAAGTATAGTAACTATGCATTTTATGCTTTATCTTGTTGAGTAATAAAGTATTACTCATCTAATCCATACGTCTACAATAGCAACAACGCTTTTTCAATTTGGTAAATTAGAACAATGTATTATTAGAATTAACTCAGCACTAAAGTTTCTGTTTTCAAAGAAACCTCCCAATCAAAATGTTCAACCACACACAATACCGTCAGCAAGAAAAGTTGTTGCCTAATCTTCGTTTGTTTCTAACTTATTAACGCGGTTTATAAGTCTCAGTTGAAAAGTGACTGGGTAGGTTGTACGTTCGTTTGTTTGGCAAAACTGCTTAATTGAATAACCAACGCTTCCTGCTGCTTAACATTCAGACCATGAAAACTCTGAGTTCACTTGTTGCTTATTAATTTTCTCAGACTTTGAGTGTGACTTCGTTGTATATTATTTCGTAGAGTAAAATTTAACAATTTATTTTAAAATAAATAAAAATATTTAGAAGGCAATAGAGACAATTTGAAGACAGCTGACCCTACCCAAAATTTATGAACAAAACAAATCAATTCCTATCGCTTATTCTGGCTTGGTTACATAGAATAGGTGGAAGAGAATTGGAGCTTGAAAAAAGGACATTTAATTGGATGGCCTAAATATTCTTGAAAGAGAATAAGGTGGAAACTGGTGTGAGTGAGATTTGAGTTTACAATAAAGTGCGCATGATCAAGAAAAGTGGCGTATTCTAGTACCCAACAAGTTGTGTTGCTCAGCCAATGAAGTGAGTTTCATTTATTTGCCAGTAAAAGTAATATATATTTTATAGCTGATCATAGCACACTGGATTTTCAATAGAATATTGCTCATTCATCTCCAATTAAAATACAGCAGTGACATTAAATGTCAAATATTTTGTAGTGTTTATCAGTAAGGAATGGAAAATGTTTAAGAAGTCTCAGGATAACTCATACAATTACTTATCCTCAGACGTATCGATTCAATTTTAGATATTCATGTCAAAATCAGCTTTCAAGTAACAACTATGGTAGTGCATTTTTGGGAAAGTAGTGTACCTGCCTACGTGTTATAAAAATGTAGCATAATTATTTGATTAAATTTTCCATTTCATGTAATAAATGAAATCACTCCATAACACGTCATAAAGTTTTATTCATTTTTATCTTCTCGACAATTATAAACATGTTTTTGTATTTTTTGAGACGACAACGTAAAATCCCAAGTTAAACTTGTTATCTTGTGGAATTAAGTTTTCGGATTTTATCGTAATAACGGCAAATGTAGGCCATCGGTCCCATATCCGTGTGTGTTTGTCATAAACAAAATTATTTACTTATAATTAAGAGTCTAATACTAATTATCCAATTAACTGCTGCATTCAAAGTGCCATATTAGCTCATTAACCTTAGATAACGTTGGTGCAGTTTATCGTTTTATTCGTTTATTTAAGCATATTATTCAAGTCCGTTAATAACAAAGGTTAACTTGTGAATGTTGCATACAGTATTATTAAATGACAATTTGTCTATTATGAAGTCAATAATAACACTGGATTATCATTTAACTTAATCGTTCTCTAATAATATAGCAATGTAATAAGCTTTATCAAAGTGAAGCTCACTCGCATTGCCGAACAATTTTGGGTCAACTGTTAACAATCAGAATTAGAACCATGTAATGTCAAGTATTGTTGCTACATGTTCATATCCATACTGTCTAACCCGACCCCGATTCGCTGTGGCTCAATCTGAACTCTGCTATTTATTCAAGGATATCTCACAAATGCCTACATGTGGCAATTTATTCACTTACAAACATTACTATTTTCACTTATTCCTTTTTTAAATCTTAAATGAAATCACTTCGCCGGGCGTCACCTAACTACATAAAACCGTTTAGTCAGCGCACGCCGATAAATCAACGCATCAGCGCGTTTTTCTCGGTATCACAAAAAATATTATTAATCACAATCAAATATAGCCTATAATACTCCAGAATAATTGACCATTCTACTGGTGAAAGAATTTTAAAATCGCTTCAGTAGTTCAAGAGATTACTTCCTAGAAACAAATAAATTCACAAATTTTACCTTTTTATAATATTCGTATAGATTATTCAATCACAGGTTGATATTTACCCCTTTTTTGGAAACCGTTATAAAAAGTATACGAAAACACTCTTCAATTAAATCGCAATTTCACATTTTTAAAAATTAAATAATTCTACTTAGTTTTCGAATTTTAAGAGTTAAAATGTGTAACATTAATTAAAGTTGGACAGTAGTTGTGGAGTTTTGATTTTTCAACGGAAAGTTATGTAGTCTGTGGAAAATATGCAGTTTCGTAATTTATCATTTTTCAAACTACCATAAGAATTCCGTTATTTGGCGTCAGTTAAAGGTATATATACAATTTGATTAAACATTAAACAGTAAATAAACTATATAATCTTCTAATTTAAATACTACTGCTATTAAAATGTAGGCGAAGGTCTTAGTTTGTATAGCCTTGACAGAGGTACCAGTAGTATTAGGAATATGAAATATTGCAAATTACTTGACAAGTAACGACGACGACACGATGCTGATTTTGAGTTTTAAACAAATTTAACTGTAAAAGCTGATTTACATTGATCCAGCTACTGACAGGGAGCTAGTGTTGGCTTCATACTGGTATCGTGTAAATGTGGTTCTCTCCCACCCGCCGTTAATGCCCCTGAGATGGGGGCGCGCCGGTGTTAAGCGACCCACGTTAAGGAATAAGGAAAGAAGTCTACGAGGGCTTTGTTTCCCTACGGGCAGTAGAAGAGGCCTTACGGGCTGGCGCCCGCCAGGGCCTGCAAAATAGCTAGGCTAAATACTCGTGGCCCTGGCACAAGGGCGAAGGAAAGAACATCGAGGTGTTTTAGTGTGTATCCCTGACCGAGGCATCTCAATAACATTTCTTGCTTGCTGTGTTAGTGCCACCCCAACACGATGAATCTCACCTCACCGTGTTTCATCCGCGGTGGATAGTCAAACGGTTTCCCTTTGTAAAAAAATGGCATCGTGTAAATGACAACTGGCTTCATGTAAACGGCAGAAGTCAGTTCTCGGCGTCTGCACTGATGCCCTTTGAAGGAGCTGGATCAATGTACATAAATCAACCTTAATAGCTAACATTTTCAAATATACTGTACAATAATAATTGAGAAACTAAAACTAACTTAAAAATATAAAACTAATTTATAAACTAAACGATCTTAAAAATTAAACTGTTCCAAATGCGAACATTTTCGTGCTTGTTCGACTAAGAATAACATTAACACTACTTCCACTCTTACAGATTTGGCCCCCAATCTAAAAATTGTTAATAAAAGTAATTTAAACCTGCTTAGGTCTCCCATCTTTGATGAATCCTTCTCATCTTTCGTAGAAGACAAAATTGATAATTGTCCATTGGTGATGGATATATATTTGTTGCTTTGGGGGTTGAAACTTTGGGGCCATGGGAGCGTGAGGCTTATCAACATTATCGAGACCTTTCAAGGCGATTGAAAGAAGCCTCGCGTGACCAAAAGGCTGGCCTATATTTAGGGCAACGGATTAGCGTTGCCATACAACGATCTGGACTACATTTTTTTACTTGTAAATATGTTTATAAATAGTATTTAATCTTTAAGTTTTTTTTGTATAATTGTATTGATAAATTGCTACCAGGATCAGAAGAGGGAACAGAAGTTTACTTACCAAGTTCTTGAGGTTTAATAGGCAAATAACCAATAGCGGCAGCTGCACTGGCCACACAAACAACGAACGAGTAAACAAATAACCTCGACAACATTATTCTTAAATATTTATTCTTATTTATAATAATTTAAACTAAAATACGTTTCTAAATATATTAGATTCGTAACACCTTGTCTTTGAGAGATGAATATTCGACTGGGCAATATACTGGCCAGCGACTGGTTTTTATTACAAACTGGTATTTTACAAACTTGCGACTTTCTTTTTTTTAAACATCTATTTTAAAAATACAATCCTACGTTTTTCCTTTTATGGTTAAATATAAAAATCTATTTATATTCGAAATTTAAGTTTTCTATTCGATTTTAAACCTGCTATTATTTTTATGGTGTAGTTGTCAACAACGCAGCAGCATCAACAATTGTTCAAATACTAGAAACCTATTCCGTTTCCCAGGATAAATCTATCTAGTATTCACCCCTGATATTGAAAATACTTATATACCAAATTTTATGATAATCGTTGCATTTCTAAGTGTAAGATCGTTTTTCGATATTTTTCAAAAAATTTTAAAAGATATATTGTTAGTAAAATAACGTAAAAATATTTGTAAAAATTCTAAAAATATGTAAAATTCGAGATAAAAATGTGTAATAGTAAGATAAGATAAAAGAAAGAAAGAAAAAATAATGAAGGTAAGATAAAAAAATGGCGCCCACACTTATTTTCCCCAAAAGGGAGAATAAAAGAACAGAAAATAGAAATAAAAACGAGTTCTGCCTTCTATCATGGCGGAGGATGGCGATTGAAAAAAAAAGTTAAGAACAAAAAATAAATTGAGTCACTTTTACATCTGTATGTAAGTATAGCTTTTATTTGTATTTAAGCCATTATAATATAATGTATAAGTGGGCGTAATAATATTGATTCTATTGTTATCAACAATTCAAGATTTTTGAGACCATTTCTACGTTTGTGATTTTAAATAAATATCAGCAGACAAACACACATTGTATATCCCCAAGCTGGAGTCGATCACAGAGACCTAGAGTAAATAACGGAAAATTCATTTACAAAATTAGCATGTCCGGAATGGAACCTTGAGCCTCTGCATTGTGTTCTGTAGTTCTTCTGTAGTATTGTACTGTTTTAAGTTCCAGAAGCTAAATGATAGAGGCAGTAGACATTTGTTGCACTATAGAAACAAACTGCGTAAGCCAACACACGCAATTAGCTGCTTGTATTATGTATAATTTTTAGCTGACCCGGCAAACGTTGTTTTTCCATAAAAATAGAACAAAGACACCATAGGAGAGTGAACAATACTTTACAACCTATTCTCATACCTACCATTTAAAAAAAAAACATTAAAAGCGGTCCAGCTGATTTGGCGGAGTGCGACCACAAACACCGTGACAAGATTTTTATATACTTATTAGATTTTATTAACACAAAATATATACATAACTGTAAAATCTTAAAATAGAAATTCATAAATGTGTATATAGGAGGAAGGACAAAAAAGAGGAGATATATTGTATCCTGTTATCCTGTGGTAGTAAATAGGTTTCCTTTTATCTTAAAAACAATCGTGTAAAGAGTTAAATAGGGGATGAAAATTAGTAGGAATAACTTCTAAAGTTTAAGGGCACGAAAAATATTTGTTGCCTTTTAGCCTTTCGGTAGGACAAACGTATTTGAGCGTTACAGTTGTGAATTTGCTTCGTGCGGAAAGTAAAAAAAATGCGACCTAAGTTCCTTTGAAATGACTTTTTTGTCATCATGGAATAAACTGTCAATAATTTATAAAATACATTATCAACACTTTTTAGTGGAGTACTTTGGGGAAATGTTCGGAGTACTTTGGGAAATGTTCGGAGTACTTTCGGAATAAGCCGTTTGATATAATATAATATATCCACAAAAATTAAATGAAAATTCTAATAAAATAGCTTACCGAATTCCTTTGGTGGCTTCTTTGGGTTTATATCAATCCAAGTAGCAGCATTCGCTATGCAAGCAACAAGTGCGATAATGAATAGTCTCGACACCATTTTCGACTGACTTCAATTTGAACTATGAAGACACTTGTACGTGGCAGTAAATTCCCGACTGGCCAATCTAACACGCGATCACTGTATTTATTTGAAATCGGCAGCAGGTAAACTTACGACTTTTATGTTATTACCAATTACTTAATATTACACATTGTTTACTTTTATATCACTTATAGATTCCTTGAATAAATATGATATCAAAACAATGAGTAATTTTATTCGAATAATTTATGATCGCTTGCACCTTTAATGGTCATCAAAAATCAACGACCTTTTATAGTAATACTTAATACGAAGTAATTGATGGGTAACACATTTATAACAACAATAATAATAATTATACCTATATTTGGTGACTCTTAGTACCACTAGCAGTTCCCCCTAATAGCCCCGGTACTTTTTGTCCTCATTTCCCAATAGTCCTACACTGGCCGGGGCTTGTCTTTGGGTGCATTATTATATGGTGTAGACAGGGATAATCGCCGGTCAGTGTCACGCCATATTTACATTAAACTTGTCAAGGGGCCTCTACGTGTTGACCTTCCCATGATCCCACGCAAGCCCTCCAAATGTCCGGGCCATTTTTATGGGCCGTGGTCTTGAAAGACATACAAATATATGGTGCATATATGGTCCAAGAGTGGAAGTGATAAAATGTATAACGTCGGAACTAGCTTCGATAAACTTGAAGCCCATTTCTCTACACCCCTTAGCAACTCACACCCATGTTGCTCCTCGCCAATCTTGCACGGCTTTTTGGGGCCCATGCAGGGAGTGGCAAGTCTCTGTCTGCCCATTTTTTCCATGTTCCTCCAACATTGCGAGAGACGGACGCCGTAGTCCCTATAGTCCCAGATTCCTAGTTCGGTAGATCGCTATCCCCAGATAGTAGTAAATCGATATTATTTTGTCGGTAGCTTTCTTAAAATTAGTCAAAAAAAAATCTGACAATAATTTTGAAGTTCACATCTAAAAACTAATCAGAGCTATAATTAGGTTTTTTTAATCTGCGTACATTCATTATTTTTCAGATTACAGCTTGTTGAAAATCACCCAAAAATTTGGATGCTTTTGTTCCTACTTTAATTTTTGCGTGAAGTATAAAATACATAATTTTATATAAAGTGAAATATTAAATAGTATAACATCCTTATAACCGTATAATATAATATCGTTAAAGGTTTTGATAGAAGGCGACAGTTTAGAACAGAAAGACGAATACACGTGACAATCAATTTAATAATCTGAGGGCCTAAAGCGACTACTTTTAGATAATCGCTTTGTGAAATTAATACTATAATAGTCTAGTTGTAACGCATAACATAAAGTTCTACGTTCTACTTTATTTTGAAATTTGTCATTTTCTCCATACAATCCTGAGAAAGCAGCCATTTTAGTCCCTCTAAACTTCAAATACTGTATTTAATTACGAGAACACTGGGATGCACATTAACTCATCATAATTATCACAGTAGTTTAAAACAACATCAGTTTTTAAATTTGTATCAGTTTGTATGTTTATTGTTATATATTGTCCTACAAAAGAACTATGTGATATTTATTCTTTCTCCAGTGATTCTTTATGCTATTTTTGTAATCCATATCTATCTATCATAAACGTTTGTTGCAATTTAGTAAAGTTTTGAATCAGTACAACAGTGAATTTCATACTTTTTATATCTCAAATCAGGAACAGATTTTATAGTAGCATCAAGAGACTCATTGCTTGGGACAGTCTTGGATAAAATTATCACATTCGGAATATTTTCATTTTTGGTAGGTTCTTTGTTTGAGTCATACCATTGTATGACTCAAACGAAGAACCTACCAAAAATGAAGGAGTTGTTGTCGATGTATCTGAAGACGATATTCTTATAGGTGATGCCACCACAATTACATTCTTGTGTATTTAAAAAGTGCTTAATATCACTTGTGCCAGTAACGTCAATAATTGCATAATCGATTGCTGCAGGTATACTTGGGATTCCAAACTTTAAAAGTTTATAGTCTTTTCTTTGAAAGCACTCAAAATTTACTGCATTTCTTATCTTAAATGAATAGTGGTTACAGTTTGGAGATGAAAACATTTTTGGAAATGCTGCAGCTATCACATAGTTGCCAACGAATTTTTCCACGTACCCTTCACAGGTGAAATATATAAATATAGAAAGGAGAACGACTCTTAACATTGTTTCCTAAATAATGTTTTCACAACTGTACACATTTGTGGTATGTCGAAGCTTATATTATAAGACAGAATACCCTTGACTCTAGTAGGTATGGGGTAGATACATAAAGTATGATTTATATGTTATAACTCTATTTCTGTGATACAAGCCTTGTGATACAAGTATCTATACTGACTGAACAAAAATAATTTCTCCTGTCTTATCATATTAATGATTCTTTTCAGGGTTCCGTAACCATTTTGGCAAAAATTCAATCTTTATGAAATCAACATGTCCGTCCATGACTCTATCTGTCTATTTTCGTATATCATAGTCATGTTCTTTCAGTACCTACGAGGTACTTACATTAATAAAATATTTAATAAGAGGTCTAATTTGTACGCCGCTATAAAGTTATGTAGTTAAACCACGAATACAATAAATTTTAATTTGAACAATATCCGTCAAGTTGTTTTTGAGACATGGAGTAATTTCGAATCAAAGGTCATTCTCCTGAATGCATCACTGTTCACAACTCTTCATAATTTCTTCAATTCAAGCGCCAGGAAAACCTCTTGTTTTTGCAAACCAATTTCGGTCAATTAATTTATACAAAATTTAATAATTTGTCATTGAAACATTTCCACGAGAAACAATATTTATCGAAATTAACATATTTCCACGAGAAACAATATTTATCTTCATACTCTAGGTATGAACCTAGAGTATGAAGATAAATATCTCATGCATAACTTCTCATACATAACATAACTTTCTCTGCATGAGCACTAGACTATTTTGGCTAACGTTAATCACTGAACAAACTATTTTAAAATTCATTACACCATTTATTTCTCAAAAGACATATTTAACCCTATTTTGCACATTTATTATAGTAAATAATTTAAGTGTGAAATAGATTTTTAGATTATGGGCTGTATAAAGAAGGTAGTCTTCAAATAAAGGTCGGGGTGAATCAAATTGCTTAGTCATGCCGTAGGCTTACCAAAATATATAAAAGCAGTTTTATAAAATTGAATGTAAAAGATCGATTTTATAATTTTCGTCTGTCAGTATTAAACTTTGTCTCGAATAAGCGTTAAAGGGCTTAACGGAGTCCAATTAAAAGAGCATTATTAAACTTAAAATAATTTTATCTTAAATTTGCGTATTTGTTCTATTTGACGGAGTCAGTGATCTAATGGACTAATCGTTGGGTAGCTTAGTACACTGAAACACAGAGATTCTGGGGTCGGTTCCCGAGGGCTTACTCTCAAATGTCTTTCGTCGTTTGTGTTCGTGTATATTCTATATTATTGTAAGTGTTAAAGAAGTCTTTCATCTTTCTTTCTTCTATCTAAAATTTCATTGATTCTTTTGAGCTGATCGGACGAAAACGAAAGGCGAAAAGCGTTTAAGAGTAAGGCCTCTGACACAGTAAATTGTGTTATCAAACTTTCCGTCATTTACTCTGGTCTGAGTACTCGGCCAAGAGTATATCACCAGTACCAAAAGCATGCCTATCTTGGGAATATGCTGTACCTGTATATTTCAGTTAGTATTGCGCAAAATAATGCACAGCAACAGGTGGGCACAGCTAGTATGTCTTATAAAAGCATAAAAATAATTTAATTTGTGAGTTCTAAGCAACTTTTGGTAGTGTATAGTTTCTTGCGACGTTCGTGTCGTGCGTATGTGGGCGGCCTTATGAAGGACGTCACTTCGGAATGTGACCAGGGTTTTACTTGTGATTCATCATTGATGTAAACAAACCTTTTTTTTGAGAATCTTTTCAAAGATCCGTGAGCTATTTTCGTGGTCGAAAGTCTCGTCGTTTCATACACTTAAACAATTTATGTAATCGTTCTGACCTTTTTTTCTGCGTCTTGATAGATTAAATAATTATACAATTTAACGTATGTATGTATCTGTTTATATTTATTATGTTACCTAACCGATTATTTATGTGATCAAATTTAATTAATTATTTTTATAGTTGTTATATAAAGCTAGTTTGTTGAGAAAACTATTTTAAATAATATCTACAAGCTATACATTGTTTTTCCTTAGGAGATCATTTCGCACATTACAAACAGGATTCTTGTAAAGAATTATACTATTTAATGATGTTTGAATATTTTAAATAATTGAAGCCACAGCTAAAGCTAGATATATTTCAATAGGAAATGTTATATTAATCATCTAAAAATACAATTTAAATAAAATTTTATCCAAAAATTTATCTTGTAAGAAAAATCAAGGTATATACGTGACCACTATTCGCTGTAATTTGATTTTTTGTTTATTAATATTATTTTTATCCAAACCTCATAAAATGCTTGGAACTTCCCGTCCCTATGGGAAGTTTAAAACAAATCATTTTTGTGCAAAAACATGGAATAAGTGGTATAAAGACGTTTTTACAGAGATGGACATGTTTTTTGCCTATTCAGTTTACAAGTTTATAATAACAAGTATATAAAACACTCTTCTATTAAAATGCAATGATTGCAAGTCAACCCATGTACTACTTTTTAACCTACTTCAATTTTTTTTGTATATTCGTTACTCGTTTACTCCGTCAATTAGGGACCGATTTTCAAAAATTTTCTTTGAATCAAAAGGTTATCCTTCCGAATTGGACCCATAATCACCATGTCAGGATCTCATGAGTAGGTTCCACAGAATTAGAGAAACTCACGAAAATTGTTAACTTACTTTTTCGTAACACGGTATCTTCGTCAATTGTAAGCCGATTTTCAAATTGTTTTCTTTACTCTTAAGTGTATACTCCTGAGGTAGTCCCATGGCCACCAAATCAGGATCAGATGCATGATATGATATAGAGCATAACCCTGATTAAAGAACGCCGTGTGCCTACATTTTTGGGAAAAGCTTGTATACGCGTGATAAAGTATAAAGGTACATTTTCTGCAGGCGCTTAATTTTTATATGCATGTTATGCGATTTCTCCGATAACTGTAAATTTCGATTTTTTTTCTTTATTCGTATGTGTGTATACTCCCGAGGCGGTTCCATGCTCACCAAGTCCTTATCTGTTGAGTGGATCCCAGAAAAATTGAGAGTAACCCTTATTAAAAAACGCAAAAAGTCTGTATTTTTAAAAAAAGCTTGTATACTCGTGCTAGTATTACTACAAACGTTTATTTTTTTTGTAAGTATGTTACGCAATTTCTCTGTCAATTGTGGACCGATTGTCAAATTGTTTTTAACTGGTGAATTGGCCCCATTGTCACCATGTCAGGATCTGTTGAATGAGTTCCAAGGAATTAGAGAAAGTCACGAACTATTTAAAATTACAAGATATTTTAAATTACGTATTTAAACAAGCAATTTAACCAAAAGCTTATATAAACAATCTTAAGAGAAAATACAGATGTATGGCCCAAAACTAAAGTTTCGTTTCTCTAGAAATGATTGACATAATTATGAAGCACTACATTTAATGTATCGAGGAAAAACATAAAAACCTTTCAAGGATAAACGTGACTAACGAAAACCCCGATGTACCGCGCACATAATATTACTCATTTTTCTAGTGTCATGATTTTTGAGAGGGAAATCCCTTTGAGGACCATGAGCCACGCGAGAGGGAAAGGCCGTGGCCCGTGTGTGGGATTCGCCAAGTCGGGATGGCACTAGCACCTCACGTGTGAAGTGCTACTGCCACACCGCAGTTAGGAATACCCACTAAAACCCTTGCCTGACCCTCGAACGTTCTTTGTCCGAGCTATGGGTTCGCTCGCACATTCACCTTCAGCCTGGACGGACGATGGCCGGCCCTTTACGAGCTGGCCCTACCATTTGCTAGCCGAAGAGACCCAGATCTCCCGCGAGAGGGGGAGCGCGGATCGGCGCGCGTCCCTCCTCTCCGACCTTTATGTGCGAGCGAATCCGGTTTCTAGTGTCATGACCTACGACCTACTACCACGACGACAAGCGATATCGATAAGCAAACAGGGTGAACTTTTCAAGCGGACCTTCAGGGCTAAATCTTAAACTATGCTAGATATCGAAAAACACTCAAAGGAATCTTTTGACGATTTTGACGAAAACTAAAATGGGATTGTTAGATTTTTGAAAAATCAATTACCCTTGTCAGGTATCGAATCGGCTGATTTGGAAAAAATAAACACACCTGTATTCTTATAGCAAATCATAGCGCACCTTGTAAGGTTCTGCCATCTAGCAGGTATTAGGACAAACATGCCTCTCCAAACCCAGTTTAAAACTAAATAGTTTTTCTTTAACTTTTTGGTACCCCGTATTCTTTTTTTTTGGGCAAAACAAAAAGTGTTATTTGTAAAAATCCTCTGCGCACGTCGTGAGCAATGCTAGTTATCAGGGCGACCGAAGCGTATTCTACATTATCTCAAAACCTATGCAGTTTTTGTACACTTTACTGACAAACTATCACAATTTCACATTTGGGCTTTGACATTGTAATTTTAATGGCCGGAAGGGAGGTGAAGATCTTCGCAGGCTACCGGCCGCCGAGCCCCCGAATCGTCAGCACCGATCTGTCCAACATCTTTGACGGGACCACCCCCACAGTGCTTGCAGGCGACATTAACGCCAAGCATCGAGCGTGGGGGTCCAGAGTCATCAATCCGGCCGGCAGTAGACTGCTGGAGCTCGCCGAAGCCAGCGGTCTCACAGTGCTCGGGCCGGACTCGCCGACTCATATCCCGTCAAACCCTCGCTACAGTGCAGACGTACTGGACATCGTAGTCCACCAGCACATCAGCTGCCCGGTCAACATAGAGGTGCTGTATGACCTGGACACGCAGCACCTCCCTATCCTCGTAACGCTCGCCCTCGCGGCTGTTGCCGTGCCGCGAAGGTCGCTGAGCGCGAGGACTGACTGGGCAGCGTACGCCAACATGATGGAGAATATACCCCTGGGCAGGCTGTCCGCTCCGGAAGAGGTGGAGGCCGCCACCAGGCTCGTCATGGAGCGGATCATGACCGCCCGGGACTCAACGACTACGATGTCCACACCGCGGAGCAGACGTCCAGAGCTCCCAGCCCGGATCAGCCAGGACATCAGCCGCAAGCGCGCACTCAGGCGCTTGTGGGCCAGAACCAGATGTCCGGTGCTTAAGTCTAGGCTGAACGCCTTAACAGCCCAGGTTTCGGATGCAGTGAGGACCTGGCGAGGGGAGACCTGGGAGAGTGCACTAGACCGGGCCTCCGAACACGCCACGGATCTTCACGCCTTGAACCGAGCTCTGCAAAAGACGTCCATCCCCACCTACCCGCTGTTGGATGCACAAGGGAGGCGGTGCTTTGCCCCCCAGGAGCGCGCGGACATATTCGCGGCGCATCTAGGGGAGCAGTTCCAACCGCACCCGATCCCAGCGGGAGCCTCACAAGATACAAGGGAACACCACCAGAGCGTCGAGACGACGGTCACCGAGTTCCTGTCGCGCCCACACGAGCCCCTGAGCGGGGAGGCCTTCATCTCCCCTGCCGAGGTTCGCAAGGCGGTGCTCTGTCTCCCCAGACGGAAGGCACCGGGCTGCGACGGGATTCCTACGGAAGCCCTGAGGCACCTCCCGAGGAGAGGCTGCGCGACGCTCGCGCGCCTTTTCAACGGGATCCTCAGGACCAACCACTTCCCCGACGCCTGGAAGACAGGAAAGGTTGTCATGCTCCCGAAACCGGGCAAGGATCGGCGCCTGCCCGCAAGTTACCGGCCAATAACCTTGCTTTCGCACCTAGCGAAGCTGTTTGAGCGCCTGCTACTGCGACGATTAGCTCCGCGCATCGAGCCACGCGCGGAGCAGTTCGGATTCCGCGGTAGCCACTCCACCACGCTCCAGCTGACGCGAATACTCCATCACCTGGCCCACGAGCTAAACCATGACAGGTCCACTATCGCAGTGTTCCTGGACGTCGAAAAGGCCTTCGACAGGGTTTGGCACGAAGGCCTCATTGCCAAACTCCTCTCTACCGAGACGCCGCCTGCGATAGTGAAGCTCGTGGCGTCATTCCTCCGTGGCCGGGACTTCTTCGTTTCGGTCGAGCAGACGACCTCCCAGAAGCGTACCATTTCTGCTGGTGTTCCCCAAGGCAGCTGTCTCTCGCCAGCGTTGTACGGCCTGTACACCGACGACGTCCCAACACTCGAGGGCACCCTAGCCCCCGGGGAGAGGGACGTCACGCTGGCGTTGTACGCAGACGACAGCGCCTTCTTCGCGTCCTCTCGCAGCCCTGACATAGCAGCTCGCCGAATGCAGCGCATGATGGACATTCTTCCGGCGTGGCTTGACAAGTGGCGCATGGCGGTCAACGTGGGGAAGACCGCCGCGCTACTAGTCGCCCGCCGGCGCATCATGCCTGAGCCACTACAGCTTCGGGGTCAGGAGATCGAGTGGAAGACCTCGGTCAAATACCTCGGAGTGCACATAGACAGGTCGTTGAGCATGGGCCCGCAGGTGGACCATGCGGTCAACCAGACCCGCGCAGCCAGGGCCCTCCTCCGACCTGTAATCTCATCCAGCCTGCCTCTGAGGACGAAGATCGGGGTCTACAAGACCTATCTCCGCTCGAGGCTGACCTACGCAGCTCCGGCGTGGTATGCGCTGTGTTCGGCTACCAACAAGAAGCTGCTGCAGAGTCAGCAGAACATCGCCTTGCGGATGTGCACGGGCGCGGGTCGGTTCGTAAGGAACGACGTGATCGCCCGCGACTTGAGCATTCCCAGTGTCGAGGATTTTGTGGCGATGTCGGCGCGTCGGATGTTCGACCGCGCCGACAACGGCCGCCACACACACCTCCACGGGATTGCTCCCCTGCACGCGCGACCACCTGATCACGAGACACCAAGATGGCTACCGACCCCCCGTGACCTCATCCGCCGGGATCAGGGCGATGTTTGAGAGGACGCGAAAATCTCCACTAAGCCAATGACAGGCCACCAGACGCCGCAGATGGCCACCTAAAGCCCGAGATGGCCATCGAAAGCCGCAGACTGGCCAACCATGCCGCAGACGGAGCCAACGCGAAGCCCGTGATGGCCACCGAAAGCCGCTGATTGGCCGACGCGAGCCTGCCGACACTCCCCTATGTGTCTGGCGGCTCCCGTATCTCGTCACCGGGGGGTAGTTGCCCCCCGCGAATAGACCGGGGCAAAGAGCATCAGCTCGAGGCCCCTTTACCGGCTCTACCACGCCAAGGTAGAGGCGACGACCCTAGCGGTCGTTGCTGATAAAACTCAACCTGTACCAGTAAATACAGTGGTTAAAAAAATACTTATCTGAATTTTATTATCAAAATAATTTGGTCACATTGTACACTTTAGCAATTGTTTTCAAACAACAAATCTTACTGATATACATTCGCAAGTAGCTTTGATAACCTGTTGCGCTGAAGTTCGTGGGGCAAAGGTTATCTTTCTAACTAAAGTGCAGCTTTCGTATGTAGAGAGGATAATTTACAAGCAAATAATAATTCTGTAATCGTTATAGTTAGTTTAAGTTTATTTGTACGCTATTTGTTAAAGTTATATTATATATCCCTCCAGAAACGGAGAAATAATACAATTTCCTGCGGCCGGGCGGCCTGTCATAAGAGGCGACAAAACAACCCACAGCCAGGTGGTAGGGTATTTGCCCGATTGAATGGCTACCTATCCTGGTCTAGAGTATGCCGCCATAACAACCTAGAGTTGTGTTCCAGCATTAATGACCAGGTTCCAGTCTCCCTTAAGAGAGCAGCAGCGCATTTTTAACACCTCTGGTGTTGCAAATGTTCATAGGCGATGGTAACCACTTTCCATCAAGTGAGCTGTCGGCCTGTGCGCTGAACTTCTGCAATAAAAAAATAAAAAGTTATAATAAATAAATGATATTTGTTATTGTAACAATTTCAGTTCAATATATATATTTTTTTAATCACCAAAGACTTATGTCTGAAGGAAATACTATCATATGTGGCTTTTCTCCATGCGAACAAAATCACTCCTATTACTTTCAATCACTCTCGAGCAGAAATTATTTTATTTCTCAATGTGGATGGCTACCACCCCTGGTCTAAAGTATGTCGCCATAACAACTTTGAGTTGCGTTCCGGCATTAGTGACCAGATTCCGGTCTTCCTTAAGAGAGCAGCAGAGCGTTTGTAGCACCTTTGGTGTTGCAGGTGTCCATAGGCGATGGTAACCGCTTTCCATCAAGTGGGCCGTCTGCCTGTCTGCTGATCTCCTGCAATAAAAATAAAAAAAATAAGTAAATATACCAAGTTTTCAATCATTAACAAGCAATTATCCAAATAAAACGACATTCGCTGTCAACAATCCTGCAATCCTGCTAAAATAATTCTGTGTAACGAGCTTTTAAATGTTTTATATTACCGTACCCACCCCACCAACCGAAACATATTTAGAACATAAAAATCAATAAAATTTCTACGAAAAACACAACATATTCAAATTCAAAACGCTCGCACGTATTTAGGGAATTCCGCAAATAAATCGCTAAGATACTTTCTGCCGGGCAAATCATCACACATCCGCCTCACATTCCTAACATTCAAGCAGACGTGCCAAACAGGTGGCTTTTTGCATTGCGAGTGAAAAAAAAAAAGCATAATAAACACTGAATGAAACGAGTTCTCCGTATATACGCAAACTATGGGATGTCCCAGAGCCCATAAAATGGTTATCACTTAAGTTTTTAGAGCTCCTCAGTTAGATGCATGAGCTACCGGACTATATAAATGAAAACCATCAACAAACTACTACTACGCTCAAGTCTCCTCATATTTAAAGGAATGGATATTTCACAGGCATAATTTATATAGATAGATAGATATGAAATATTTTATTGTTCACCACATACGCGTAAAGTATATCATTTACAGTCATTTCGTGTCAAGGTAGGAACAAAGGGCGACCTTATCGCTTTAGAGCGATCTCTTCCAGGCAAACGGGCTTTGGATTATGTGAAAGGAATCAAGAGTGTATGACGGTGGTGTGCAAATAAAATACATTTAATTAACAGGATATATAGATATTACACAATACATGTAATTAAGAAAAATAAAAATAAAATATAATATATATCCAAATATATACATTATTAATATGTGTATAGCCACAACAATAGCTATACATACATACATAGCTTCACGCCAGTTCCCTTGCGGGGTAGGCACGAACAACAGAGCGCCATTCGGCTTGTTCTTACACACCTCACTCGTTTCTTTGACATTCATAGCTCTTGTCATGAACGCTCGTCTGTTCTTAAGGCTCCTGACATTACCTTCTGCTAGTATACGATAAATTTGATCATGGAAGGTGTGTCGTGGCCTTCCACGACTTCTGCATCCGTCCACTTTTGCATTGTATATCTGTTTTGTCATTCTTTCATCATGCATTCTTTCCAATAGCTATACAATATTAATAATTGCAATAACACAATATACCAATATTATATTTAAAAAAAAATATTTATTAACATATTAACAAATTAAAATACATTCAATTTGATACGAAATATTAATTAAAGAGAGAGATAATATTCTCTTACCAATTTTTTGGAAGTGGGGAGTGATTTTGCCTGTCGTATGTTTTCGGGCAATGAGTAAAGATTGTTTATTGCTTTCATATCACGGCCATTAACATAAGTTTAAGTACCTAATTATTGAAACTAACGAATCAAGAATAATGTTTTAAATACATAAACAAAAAAACTGATTCATTATTTTTTATGCTTTTAGAGATTTAGAACATACCTCCAGCATAGTTCCACTTAATACATAGGTAATTTCAATCTGAAGATATTTACTTTATCTTTTGCGTCTTTAACCATTCTGTTTAAATTGTGCGTAACATTAACAATAGTGTAGGTATTTAGCATTTTTGGATTAAAATGCCGCTTTCTAGGCATCAAATTGGAATAAGTTCGATCAAAGATTACTTTGAGATTTATTTACATTTACCCAATAATGTACCTTATCATTAGTAGTTCTTAATGGTATATGATCAGAACACTAAACTAATATGACTCTCACACTTTTTATGTTTTGTCTAATGTCAATTAATTTTCGATCTGTTTTATCTGCATACATTATTTTTTAATTTGATTTTATTCGACTCATAATGCGCGTAAATTTTTTACATAGATATTTTTTTGGCCCAACATAATTATTTACCACAATAACGTTATGATGTAGATATTTATTATTTTGTGCACTACAAATTCCCAGAACATTACTAGTGATAAGTGACATAAAATTTGTAAGAATATGTTGATGGGGTTGTTTCTTGCAGCTTTCTTGCTAAACGGCGTGCATTGAGTAGGTAGCAAACTTAATTTTTAACTAAATTATGTTTTTCAAAATATGTTCTCTAGTGGAACATATTTTGAATGTAATATAAAAATACTATACAAATTTTACAATTACTTTACGGTGAAGGAGAAGATCGTGAACAATCTTGTACAATGAAGTTACCGGTTTGTGAAAACCGCCTTTCCGCTAATAAATGTGGCAGTAACCCGTGCATTCTTATGAAATAGTGAAGTCTAAATCCAGTAGTCGTACGTATGTGCTGAAGATATACTTTTTTCTCCAAACTAATAAAAACCACCAAACATCCTCAGAATAAGTGGTGCAAACTTAGAGAGGCTTACGTCTAGTAGTGGACAACAGTTGTCTGGCGATGAAGCATTACCTGTTTGTCTTCTTATACACGTGTAACGACAGTCACTTTACCCTCAGGTAGACCGCCTGCTCATTTTCCAGTTCTTCGAGAATTTATAAATAAAATTCTATTATTCGTCTTAAATGACATACTATAATATATTGCATTAGCGAACCAGAATTTACGACATACAGCTATAAATTTTACTGACACTTAATTGTAATTATTCAAAGAATTTGTTTTTACAATGTCGTAAACTATATTGTCGATCGCATGTCAGAAATGTGGGCAGGGAGATTTGTTTGGTGAAATAAAAAATAAAATAATCAGCAAACAAACACAAACGTTAGATAGATAGATAGATAACACTTTATTGTACACCATTACAGAAAACAGAAAATCTTATAGCCTAAAAATATTCTAAATGTGCACAATGGGCGGTCTTATCGCTAAGAAGCGATCTCTTCCAGACAACCCGTGGCAGGAATAAAACAGATTGTATTGGCAAAGGTGGTTGGTATAAATAAATATTAGAGGTTATGCAGTTACTTACATATATTTTATTTATTTATAAACATATAAGTATGTGAAATATTATATAAGTAAGAATTATACTTAATAGACACATATAAATACACCTATTAATATCACATACATAAATATATACATATCACATACATATACATAAATATACGTAAAAATATCAAATATCACTATGTTGTAGGTAGTGCTTTTTTGTCATGTTCTTAAATATTGTTAGTGATTTAGCTTGTCTAACAGTAACAGGTAGCTCATTCCAGAGTCGAATAGCCTGTACAGTAAAAGAATTATTGAAGAAAGATGAATGATGCTTGGGAGTATTAAGTCTAAGATTCGTAGAAGGTCGTAAATTGTGAGAGGAAGAGACGAATTCAAAGCGTTCTTTGAGATAATACGGGGTTGTGGGGATAAACAGCACACTGTAAAGGAGTGAAAGAATTTTATTACATACCTTTAAGTTAAGCGACTTACGCTTTTGTTACGTGCGAATGTGATATACAACGAATCCCCCTGAGTCCTACGAGCTGTCCATAACATAACAAAACCGACAAATTCGTTTACAAAATTTACTATGCCAGTAATTGGACCGTAATATTGAAACAAATCTATAATATTATACATACATACATAACTTCACGTCAGTTCCCTTGCGGGGTAGGTACGAACAACAGAGCGCCATTTAGGCTTATTCTTGCACACCTCACTTGCTTCTTTCACATTCATATAATATTATAGAAGGGTAATCTTTTGTTTCTTCCAATTTTTTGTGTTTGTCTGTTTGTCGGGATTCACGTAAAAATGACTGGGCAATTTCGATGACCGATAGTAAATTCCCGGACTTAAAATCTGCGGTACTTTATATCCCGAGAATACTACAGGAATTTTCTTGGGAGAGGAGGTTTAAAGCCAGGTCCAAAAAAATTAATTCCGGTGCGTAATTTTCACTGATCAATTAAATCTTTATTAAAACGATTGTATTTGTGTATGCCTTTAGTAACATTACTTATCCCGAGTTTTTACGGCAATTTCCGGGTTCAGTGTATTTTACATACATACATACATAACTTCACGCCAGTTGCCTTGCGAGGTAGGCACGAACAACAGAGCGCCATTCAGTGTATTTTCATACTAAAAAATCCAATTACCCCCCTGAACATTTGACTTTATTTTATTTAGCAAAATAACTGTCTCAAGTCTTGCTTTTCTCATGAAAAAGACAAACATCCCCAACTGTGAGACGTGTAATAAAAGAGAGGACATATAGTAGCTGCGCTCGCGGTTTCAGCCGAGTGGTGATCGAAAATCGTTATATTTTAGATAATTCACATTGTATTTTTATATATTTTATAGCCTGTGTTATTCTGATGTGCAAGCTATATTATTGTAAAATTTCATCAAAATTTATTCAGTAGTTTTTGCGTGAAAGGGTAACAAACATACATCCATACATCTATACATCCATTCTTACAAATTTTCGCTTTTAGTATTTTATAGAGATAGAGATTATAGAGATATATAGATATAGAGATTATAGAGATATAGAGATTATAGAGATATATAGATTATAGAGAAATATAGATTATAGAGATATAGAGAGATATAGATATTATAGAGAAGAAAAGAGATTATAGAGATTCTTGTAGAATGCACCAAAAATAACAATGAGAGACCGCGACTAAGGTAAGACTTGCTGGACTTTGGAGTTTTTTATTCATTTTTAGCCGTCACCTCTTGTCTGTAAAAACAAAGTAAGTTTTAGACTTTATTGTTAAAATCGTAAAATAAGTGATTTTGCATGCATGAACATGCAAAGTCACTATTGTTTTATGCTTATTTATGTATTTTTTTATGTGCATGTAAGGTTTTGTCTTCACGGACTGATATGGACGTTTGTACAAAAGTCCTTAAATTAAATTGAAAAAACAAACTGTAATCTTTGATAACTGTCCAACGTGGACCAAGTCGCGGGCAAATGCTAGTAATAAATATAATCAATTTTCTTATGTTAAAATTGGTGGGAATGGTTATTACTGTCGATGACAGAGATGATAATGGAACAATTTTTAAAGCTCCAGTTCACTCGAGATAGGGTTTAGAAATTTACGCGAAAAATAAAGCAGTCAAAAAGTCATAGTACTTAATCCTACTAATATAATAAACGCGAATGTAAGAATGTATGGATGTATGTTTGTTACTCTTTCACGCAAAAACTGCTGAATGTATTTTGGTAAAACTTTACAATAATATAGCTTACACATCAGAATACCACATAGGCTATAATTTATAAAGATATAGTATAAGCTATCCAAAATATAACGATTTTCCATGACCACGCGGGTGAGACCGCGGGGCGCAGCTAGTGAAATATATTTTTATAAATAAATATTTCCTGTTGAGGCCGCACAGATTAAATAAATAAATGAGCAAATAGGCAATCAAACACAGTTCAGCAATTGTATATTAGCAAGGATTCCTGAATTGTTAGTTACTACAACAACCAAAGCCGTAAATTCCTAATTAATTATTCAAAACCAAAGTTCATATCTTCAAACTCCTCATGAACAGGTTATGCCCGTCCTTCGGTTCACGTGGTAACAATATTTCACTCATTGTTAATTAAATTGACATTTGTATATTTATCATTACGAGTTGTCGCCCGTGGTCGAAATTCGACCATAATAATTTGTTGCCAAAGACTATACTTCTATAATCACAGATTTCGCCAAGGCTACACTGTTAATTTGACTTGAATAATAAACAAAAGAGTATATATGCGTGTGTGTAATGTTTCTTTAATGGTTTTATATATTTTTTATGCATAATTTAAAAAAATATTAGCATTCGTCGCTTCTTCTCCATATAAACTATAAGTGTGCGAAATTTCATACTCCTCCGTCCGCGTAATTTTCGTAAAAAGAGGTATAAAGTATTTGCTTCACGTATTAAATATATGTCCATATTATTTACTCGGAATTATGTATAAAAATAAATAAAATTGAAATGTCTGTTTGTAATGTCAAAATAACAGCTTTTTGCTAAATGCATACGAAAGTATGTCCGTATATCAAAAAAACTATTTTTAATTTTTTTGTCTGTCTGTCTGACATCTGTTTGTCTATTTGTTTCGGCTAATCTCTGTAATGGCCGGACCGATTTCGACAAATCGCAAATAGCTAGCTGCCACTGCTAAGTGATTTAGGCTACTTTTCAAATTCCACGCGGACGAAGTCGCGGATACATCCATCTAGTTGTTATTGCAAAAATCACAACAATCAAGCAGGTTTTAAAAGCTGAAATTAAGAAATGATTTCGGCATGGTTATACTACGTCAGAATATATGAGCTTAACATTCCTGTTAAGTTAACATTATACAGTTATTTATGCCTTTCTGTATCTATTGTTCACCTGACTCCCTATTTTAGTGTGACCACATCCATGCTGGACAGAGAAAGAATACTAATTTCGACTGCCACTAGGATTTCGCTTGCTCAATCAATTCTACTAACCATCCTCGACTACACTGATGCTTACTATCTTAATCTCACTCAAGAACACTTCCTAAACTCGAGCGTCTTCAAAATGTTTGCATAAGGTTCATATTTGGTTTAAAAAAATATGACCACGTTTCTGAATACCGCAAGAAGCTCAAGTGGTTGCCTATCTCACTTCGCCGGAATGTTCATGTTCTCAATTTACTATATCGTATACTGTTCATACCTTATAACCCTCCTTACCTTAAGGAATGTTTCAATTTCCTTTTTACGTCGCACACTCTCAATTTGCGCTCCACTAATAATCTCCTTTTAATGTCACCTGCACACTCTTCAACATTTTATTCCAACTCCTTCGCCACGCAGGCTGTCTTTTTTTGGAACTCTTTGTCCACTGACGTCAGAAAAGATAAGTCCTTTTCCATATTTTAAAAATCACTCAGGAAACATTGTTAGTCTTACGCAATAACGTACGTCATTGTGCTAGTTTACTATACTTTAGACTTTAATTTGGAGTCCATGTATGTATACCTTTTTTCTTTGTTGCATAATAACTACAGAGACTGCCTGGAAGAGATCGTTTTTAGCGAGAAGGCCGCCTTTTGTTTTACCAAGTAACTATTGTCTTGTTATGCATTTTTTGTTTTGGTGAACAATAAAATGTTGTCGATGTCTACGTCTAATTTCTGCGACGGTCTGTCATAAGAGGCGAGAAAACAACCCACAGTGACGTGGTAGAGCATTCATCCGCCTCGATGACCACCCCTGCTCTAGAGTATGCAGCCATAACAATTTATTTATTTATTCACTTACAAACAACCTTGAGTTGTGTTCCGGGATTAGTGGCTAGGTTCCAGTCACACCCATTCGACGTCGGCAGCACGGTGGCAGTAGCTCTGATGTTGTAAATGTCTAGCAACCGTTAAATTTCATCAGAGCGTTATTTGACGTGAGACAAGCCGTTAAAGCGCCATGTAGTATAAAATAAAATAATATATATGTATATATATATATATATATATATATATATATATATATATAATTGGACCTTATTTTTAAAACGTTAGGCATTAATTATTCAGTTCTTTATTATCATTATTATATAATATGTATAATGTAATATTATAATAATAAATATGTATCACGCCTTGCGACGGGCAGACGCCATAGTCCCCATAGTCCCCGATCCGTAGTTCCATTAGCACTTCATCCCGAGAGCCCGGTAATTTTTGCTCTCGTTTCCTACAATAGTCCTACACTGAGCGGGGCTTGTCCTTGAGTGCCTTTTTATATGGTGTAGACAGGGATAATCACCGGTTAGTGTCACGTCACATTTACATAAAATTTTTCAAGGGACCTCTACGTGTTGGCCTTACCATGGCTCCACGCAAGCCCTCCAAAAGTTCGGGCCATTTTTGTAACCCGTGGTCTGCTGAGACATACATTATAATATATGTATGTATCTTATATCATATCATATTATTATCATTTATTTATTCATTATTCAGTAGCATGTATTTCTTTAATATTAATCAGTGTTTACAAGTTGAACAGATTATTACTCAATCAGCGTAATAAATACATTTAAGATAACATAATATTTTGATACTTTTTTATTAATCATTAAACAAACTCCTGCTGCTTTATTGCCTTTTATTATGTCACTAATGTCTAATAATTAGCCAATTTGTCATTTATTACAAATACATATATTCAAAATGTGAAAGTCATTTCGTTTAAAACAGCGGGGGTGAAAAGAATGGTGAACCCAGCAGTAGTGTAAATTATTTTTTTTTCTAAGAAAGACGTAAAAGGAGTAATAAATAGAAGAAGACATTTAATAACACATATATAAAATAAAATTAGCCAAGTGCGTATCAGTCCACGTACAATGAAGGGTTCCATAAAGGTGAACAATTTTTTTGTAATTTTCTTACAGTATTTGAAAATAAGCAATTAAAATATAAAATACCCCTATTCTAGAGAGTACTGGAAGGACCTTGACCAAACTAATTTTTCTCAAAATAATTTTTTGAGCTCTATCTATCTTGGTTTTATCCAAAATTTTCCATCTCATCGCTTAAAGCTTAAAAAACGGGACCATTTTTTGAATCGAATAACTCAAATCTAGATAGATACACTAAAAAATTCTTTATTGTTTGCCACATTAGTACTTCAACATAAACTATTTATTACTCCTTGTTAATAACTCACTCATCACTAATGTGTTATTATTATAACGTGAATAGCTGATAATCATCCAAATATTGTAAAATAAAGTAAAATAAATAATTTATAAATGATGAGAACAATGTCCGATTCTATCGTTTATAAGCAATTTAGCTTATATTAAAAAAATACTAAATAACGTTGTTATAGTTTTTTAGTCTAATTACCAATCTGTAATCTGTAGACTAAAAGGTTCGTTTCTATCTAGCTTTTTATATTTTTTCGCAATTAAAATCGAGTTTGTAATATTTCAGCAATTTAAACCCAGCAGTTGCTGAAAAGAGGGGCAGTCTGACATAAGGGTAGACGAATAGACGAATGGAGTGAAGATTAAACGGGTGTTCAGTTTTTTTTTATTTTTTTATTGCATGAGTTCAGCAAACAGCCCACCTGATGGAAAGCGGTTACCATCGCCTATGGATATTTGCAACACCAACTAATGTGCTGCCGCTCTCTAAAGGGAGACTGGAACCTAGTCACTAATGGCGGAACACAACTCAAGGTTGTTATGACAACATACTTTAGACCTGGGATATTAGCTATCCAGGCGAGCAAATACCACTTGGCAAAATTTACCATTACATTATAACTATGGAATACTACAAATACTTTTGAATAAATAAAAGCCACGTGACGTCTCTATAAGCAGCATATATCTGCCGGTTTAGGAACGCCCCAATTTAAAATTAATGTTCTTGTTTCAAAATGATATCTTACAGATTACTCATTGAAAGTCCATGAGTCTACTACCGCTTTCAAAGCAATTGTACTTACTGTTAAAAGAGAAGAAGCGGCACAACAAACTCACCAGCAACATATCTTTACTTCGTAATTATTATTATTCGTCTATATTTTTAAATGTATTTCTACTAATACAAGGTTTATCAAAGTATTTTTTATACATAACTAGCGGCGCCGGCAGACGTTGTCCTGCTCTGAAATTCTAATTGTGAATCTAAACCATCCGGGAACCCGCTCAAACACACAAAAACAAAATCACCAAAATCGCTTCAGGTGATTAGGAGAATTCTAGAACCCGATCTCAGCGCCACCTACCGGTTCCAACGGGATAAAAAGTATCCTATGTCCGTCTCCTGGTTCTAAGCTACCTCCTCACCAATTTTCAGCGAAATCGGTAGAGCCGTTTTTGAGTTATAAATAGTGTAACTAACAGGACTTTCTTTTGTATATAATATATAGATTACTGAAAGAGCTTGGTAGCGATCGCATTATTCCCATTCGGCGCAGTCTCTAGAAAATCTTTACTCGTATAATAAATAAGCTTTCTCGCACAAACGTCGCTTTACTAATTTTTTTAACTTGTTTACCGAAAACTCTTGAACGTTTAATGGGATTTTGTTGAAGAGCATTATACTTTGGCCCACGAAATTATCCTAAACTTTATGGAGCCTACACGTGGAAGTTTCTAATTGATTTTTGTTCCTAGTATTTTTACAATATACAATACCTAATCTGGGAAAATCCGAGATATTTTTCTTAACACTAAGGCCATTTTCAAAACTATACTGTGAAGTCACAGATAAAAGTATTGATTTCTTTGAACTTATCACGCAAGGAATCCCTTGTTCACATATTGTAAATTGAGCGGATAGCACGCTTCTGTGGGATAAAAATAGTATTTATATCCGCTGTGATACCCCATAATAGAATATCATAAGACATGCTACTGTAAAAGTAGCTTAAGTAAACCAAACGAACAGTATCAACATCAGTCATGAATGTTATCTTTTTCAATACATATGCTGCAGAGCTTAGTCTATTCGCCAATTTATTTATATGAGTAATCTGCAGAGTGACGCTCGCGGACCGCGTTCGTAATACCGAAGTAAGAAAGAGAGTTGGTCTGAAAGAGAGTGTCTGGGTGAAGGTAAGGAAAGGAATGCTCCGGTGGAAAGGACTAAACAGATATACAATGCAAAAGTGGAGGGATGCAGAAGTCGTGGAAGGCGACACACCTTCCATGATCAAATTGATCGTGTACTAGCAGAAGGTGATGTCAGGAGCCTTAAGAACAGACGAACGTGCATGACAAGAGTTATGAATGTCAAAGAAGCAAGTGAGGTGTGTAAGAATAAGCCTGAATGGCGCTCTGTTGTTCGAGCCTACCCCGCAAGGGAACTGGCGTGAAGTTATGTATATATGTATTGATATGAGGGGCTATAATTTCAAAACTAAAATAATACTAAGAAAAATGGTTTGTTGTGGTGGCGCTGGATTTAGGATAAGAATGGACTATGTCAATTTTGTAGGAAAAGAAGTGTTGAGCAATTTAGATGAGAATGTGAGATTGAGCAAGCACGTACCTAATTAATGGGCATAAAATGCAGCTGCCCCACTTTCAATTCCTCTTCACTGCAGTTCATTTGTTATAATACCTATGTTTATGGTATTTCATTTTGTGTATATTTTATATTTATTTTATATTTATGGTGAGGAACGAGTTATTTATTTTGTTTTATATTATTAGCGGTATCAATTTAGTTTATGTAATGACAATGAATGAGTGACGTGCGTGTGGAAAGGAGAATGCGCCGTCAGATTTGAAGAAGAAATTTAATTGTGTTAGAAGAAAGTTTGAATAGGTCGAAAGGAGGTTTACATGTCGGTACCATGTTTGATTCTACACAGTGCCGTAAATAGCTTTTTATGCGTCCTATGCCAGTTTCTATAACTGCGCCCTGCTTTTTTTAGATATTATAGGTACCCTAGCTAGAGCAATGCTATGTATAGGCCTACTTTATTTCATTCAGGGTGATAAAATACCGCACAAGGACCTTGGTGTTGGCAGACCAATTATCTAATATTTTGGAAGAAAAGTCTATTTTTTTAAATAACTAGAACACAAATACGCTCTTCGTCGTTTTTGATAATACTGGCATATAGGTACGTATGTGTTGGAATCGAGCATTAGGGACGCAGCGGGAACTTATTAGAAGCAAACCGAAAAAATATTAGCCCTGCCTAGTCTGGATATTCTTGTGTCCCACAGAGTCTACGACCTGTGCCTGGGCACCGGTGGCACCGTCATATTTACGGCACTGATTCTACAACCTGCATTTAATAGCACATCAGTTTTTTACAGGTTACGCAACTATAATAATACTTATAAAAGAAAACTAATAAGTAAATATGAAACAAATATTGAGATAGGGTAAGATTAATGTCAATAATGTTTCGGCTAATCAAATAAAGTCGCATTACTTGTTATTCAACTTCAAAAGAAAATACTTATAAAGTAAACCGTCAAAGTTTACAATCGCTTTATAGTATGTCCATATAATAAATTCAAAAATGTATATAAATTACAAAATAAAATAGATCTAGTAAATTCCAACCGACTTTATATATAATAACAAGGATATGCCCGCGACTTTGTCCACGCTTGACTTAAAGTTCCCGCGGGATACCCGGGACACGAAGTATCGCAGCATTTAGAAAAAGAACGTAAACGTTTTGGTGGAAACTATACCGGAATAAGCTAATTTTGATGCATCCAAACAAATTTAAACCGCATCCGGGAATAATCCCGGGATAAAAATATCACATATTTTATTAAATTTGCTATCGATCAGTAAAACAATCACATTGGAATTCGACTTTTTTTAAATACGGCCATTTTAAATCATTCCCAGAAAAATTTCCGCGGGACTCCCAGGATAAAAAGTTGCGCAGAGTTTAAGTCTAAGAATTAGCTGTCGATCAGCGAAAACTGTATCGAAATCGGTCCAGTAGTTCTTACGTGAATTCTAAACAAACCGACAAACAGACAAGATACCGTGAAATATAGCAACGTAACCAACGGTTGACAATTTTGCCAATAGATTTTCGACTTTCATTTACATGATTACAATTACCTGTAACAAAATTGCTTTTTGAGCATATAACGTCATAGAGTCATATGCTCAAAAAAGACATTTTGTGAGAGGTAATAGTAATCTTGCAAAAGAAAACCTATAATGGCAAAATTGACAGCCATTGGTTAAGTTGCCAGATTTCACGGTACCTAAAAAAATGCATCGGGTTCGCCCACATTTATATAATCTATTCCAGTAA
This sequence comes from Dendrolimus kikuchii, assembly GCA_019925095.2. Taxonomy (NCBI): domain Eukaryota; kingdom Metazoa; phylum Arthropoda; class Insecta; order Lepidoptera; family Lasiocampidae; genus Dendrolimus; species Dendrolimus kikuchii. Next base: position 6,449,061 of record CM034400.1, read on the forward strand.
TTTTTTTAAAATAACTTCAATGTACAGACACGGCACTTTTAGAATTTTATAATATTATAGATAAGATCTGGTTAACAATAACATTCCTAATGCTCTGGCGACTTGGCGCCAAAATGCCTTTTAAATTCTGAAAAAAAAAGCACTAAAAATATATAAAACACTTAAATCACATTACGGATAAAGTTCGCATTCGTAATACTAAAGAATTTGATCAATATCGTCTTGTTTTGATTACAATATAACTACTACCTACCGTATATTTTATCAATAAATCGTCTGAGTTTTAATTTCGAAAATAATAAAATATATAGACTGTGGCGCCTGCATGTCAATTGGTTATGTTAATATAGTAATAATAACGCGAAATACCTATTTGAGGTTTTTATAAATACAATACGTATAAAGGCGGATCTCCATCGAATATGCGAGAGTGATTATTTCATTATCGAAACATTCAATGTAAATGATGACCGATTAAGACAAGGTTTATTAATTCAATCTAATTTTTATTCCAACTAAGTTCCAGTGGAGAACATTTATCAAAGAAATACATATGAGCTTAGACCAATAATAGCAAGACTGAGTCTCGGACTCACAAAATGAAGCCGGCATGCCGAGCCGTGCTGTCGCGAAATGTGAAAAGGTTAATACACTTCTGGATGCAAAGGATAGCGGGCTGAGTGAGCTAGACGACGAATTTGTTTAGTTATAAAAAGTTGCTAACAGAGGAACAAAAACAAGATGGCGAAACGAGAGTCCGTGTAGGTAGCCGTACAGCCGGATTACTTACTGAATTATGCAAATTACTATTGTCAGACTCGGTGGATGAGGAATAACTGCTTGGAAGTAAAGAGAGGTCATTCAAAGGGGCTTATTAATATAAGTCGTGAAAGAATTAGATTATTCTTATATTGTGTGCTAAACGATATCTAAGACTAGAACAGTCAACTGCCATATTTGTTACTAATAAAGGAATGAATTTGTGGATATGTGGCGAGGTAAACACAGCCGACGTGCGCTCGGGAATGTTCGTTTGTTCTCGCGATATCGAACTCCGACGCACCGCAGAACCCCGCCCGTAGCCGAGTCCTGGAGGACAGGCAGTCTTGGGTATACCATTAAGCCGTAAGGCCGCGCGCAATCGTTCCCACGGCACGCGCCACGGAAGCTTATTTGGATGCTGATAAGCAATAATGTGTTAACCCTCATAAACTTGGTTTTGAGAAAATGGCGTCTTAAGATTTTAAACCAATTCTTATAAAGTTTGCTTGAAAAAATATGTGCCTACTATTCTTTTCTTTGTTTAATAAAAAGAATAATGGATTAGAAATAGATTACTATTACAAAAAAACAACAAGGTAGTATATTGTTCCAAAAAAATGAGGTAATTGCATATTGCAAAATATGGAACACTTTGTAATATTCGAAACATCAAATTAAGGAACATAACACTGTTTTGCTAAATGCCAGTACCAGGATTGAATGACAATGAATGTATGTTGAGGAACATAAATGAATATTGATAAATGCATGTTATCAATTATATAGTTTGGCAAAATGTTTTAAGTAAAACTCTTAAGATATTAAGTTAAACTTTTATTAATATGAAAAATACAAGAACATAAAATTTTTAAACAAGTCATCCTTCAAATGTAATAAGAAACTTAATTAAATATTATATATTTTTATTCTTCTTTCAAGAATTTTTTTTTCCTCAGAATCATCTTTTTTCAGCAAAATATTATATTATATGTATTTATATATATATTATTATAGTTACCTACTTATATATTATATGTCGACAATATTTTTTCTTTATATTTTGTTACTTAATTTGTCTGAGATATTATAAAATCACTTTCACTTATTAACTAATATCATTTTACAAAAGTCAGGTACATGTTTAAGAGCTTTTGTTTTTTGAGATCTTTAGTTAATTATAAAGTATTTATATAAAATTAACTTGTAACTTACAATAAAAAGTTTTTCCAGAACAATGTTAAATATCAAAATGACTAACCTACTTATTTTCAACTTAATGTATACATAACACTTATTCAGTCTCATTGTAAAATCACTTTGCTTTAATCTTTTTTAATCATCGCTCGTACTAATAACTACTATATAACTAAGGAAACAGCAGAGGCTACCATAGTAAGTAAATAATAAAGTATTTAATCTTCAATAAAATTTTCTTCTATATCAAAGTCAACAGAATTACCCAAGCCTTCAGTATCATCAATAAAATCACTCGAAGCAGCATTCCTCAAGAAACTATAAAAGCCTTTTGCATCTGTTGGAATGAGTTTTAACAATTCTTTCAGGTCTTGAATCTTTGCAGTAGATAGTTCACGACCAGTCGGATATAGGATAGGAAGGTCTATAGCGAAATTCGACTTCTGTTTCCGACCCTTTCCACCTCTTGATATATCAATCACCTGAGGTTCCTCCTCAAGTTTTGATTTCATGAAAAGTTTTAATGGTTCATCACGGCGTAATTCTATTTCAAAAGTTGAAAGCCAAGATATCTTTTGTTTATTTTCATCACATTTTCGATTTGTAATGATATTTTGTAAAGGTGTTACCGATTTAAAATCATCTTTTTGAAGCCTAGTGACTACAAACTTGTTCTTGCGGCGGCAATTCTGCATAACAGAAATATAATCTTCTGCAGTATATAAACGTATCTGTGATTTCAAAGCACATTCTACATCTCCGAATTCCGAGTCATTCGGAAGATAAGTATGTCCCGGCTGAAGGAATCTAATAGTTATTTTTTGTAGGGTTGCATGGCTATGTAAAATATGTAAAAGTATCAGCATCATTTTGATGCTTCTATTTTGTCCGCCACATGAATCAGCCCAAAGTATCAGCTGAGTTACGTCAGGTTTTAAATGCGCGCTAATAAATTTTTTTAAACAAGATCCCACCTCTTGGGTGCCACGTCCTGCTTCGTGCTCTAACCAAATATAAAAGTATCCCTTTCCGTCAGATCCGCAATGTATACCTAAGTTATGAAGGTTCAGTTGGCGCTTATAATAAACTACACTTGTCGGTAATCGTGGTAAGCAGTGCGTCTTTTCTAGGTCAAAAGTCAGCGTTTCTATTGAATCATTGATTTTAGCAGCAGCCAAGTCCTTTTTCATTTGGTCTCTTAAATTGTAGGCATGATCCAAATGAGCTTTATGTTCTGTTTCTAGTGAAGATAATTGTTCACCGGTGGCGATGGTTTTGTTTGCTTTGTATAAGTCACAACGTAAGCACGTATCTTTTTGTGGCTTTTTAAATCTAAGATTAAAGTCTTTGTAGAAAGAAAGCCTAAATCTAGAAAAACTGACATACTTCTCATATTTTTCTTTATAAAGATCATAAACGATGGACAAGTTCAAATTTGGAGCCAAAAATGTAGCTGAAGTGCTATCTCTACAGTAATGAGAAGAATACTTAGGTAAACTTTCTATAAATTGCTTTATTTGCAGCAATTGTTCTTCATCGATAGCATTTCTGCCTCCAGATTTAACACCCCTTTTATCATCAATAGGCGCCTGCTCTCTACATTTGTTAAGGGCTACATCAATTCTTGATTGACTAATACCAAGAGTAATTAAAAAAGCTTTTTTACATACTGGAGTATTACAAATTTTGTATTTTCTACTAAAAGCTCGCTTGGAATGTATAGAATAGGATCTGTTTTTTTTAACTTCAATAACGCTACCCTGTAATATTGCGCACCTAGCTTCATAAGAACCAGAACTCCAGAATTTTTCAAATTGCTTTTTACGTTGATCTATAGATATTTTCTCTGTACACTTCAAAGGACATCTACAATCGCTACTGTTAAACTCCTTCGCACAAACCTTTTTTCCTTTGGCACTAAAGTAATCCTCATTGTTATTAGCTTTCTTTTTTCTTATGCTGCTGTTCTGGTCAACAAATTTTCTCTTGCGTCCTTTTTTAGGTCTGCCATTGTATGATGATGACAGCTGTTCAGAATCATCGTCGTTGATTTCGGGTATATAATCAGGGTCTTCAGTGTTAATACAATTATTCTCATTAATGGAATTTATAACATTAACAGTGGCTTTTACATGTTCTTCATCAATATTTGGGCGAGGCTGACTTTCTTCAATAGGACTCGAAATATTTTCTTCACTAACTTTGGAATTTTTTTCTCTGTAAAAATCTGTACCTATTTCGGTTTGGTCCTTATTATTTAGTTCATCGTTTACAAACTGCAGTTTTCTTTCATCAATGGACGAGAATAAAAGGTTGATTGCATCTGATGAGATTGAGGGAATTATCTCCGTATCATTAGGCACAGGTAAAATCTTTATGTTTGAATGATCCAGTAATTCAATAATTACTGGTGAAATGCTCTCCAATGAAAAATTATCTGGTAGTTCGTCATAATTAAACGGACTATTACACCTAGTCTTTTGTAATCCAACAGAATTGTGTAAATCTAGATCAGTACTTCTATCAAATGCAGGGATATCTTGAGGTTTATTTGAGCCGGCAGGTTCATCATTTTCATTAAAAACTTCTTTTGTACTAGATTTCGCAAGATTGACCAGTAATTTTCCCCTTGATCTTGGCGGTGACATCAGATCTCTACAACAAAATAGAAATACACTTTTTGATTGGGATTATCAGGTCTACGAATAAGAAAGGGTTTTTCAATACAATATCAAGATACTTAACATATAAATTATCTCTCATAAAAAGCTAACCAACATTCAGTAATAATATGTCAAGCACTTTAAACCGTACTGTAAGCTTCGTTAAATGCCCTTTGATTGTTTAGCAACAATGTGATATGCTGTATAGTACGACATACCGTATTGTGTTGTGTTTAGCAATAATGAGTTAAGTGATTTATCGTATTTATTTGTGACCAAAAGTTACAGTAAATCAATCTGATCGGACCAAATTATATTATTTTAGCATAAAAAAGAACTTTAAAGTTGACATATACCTACACAATTATTTAATTAATGATTCCTTGTCTAATTTAAACCGGCAATATAACCTATAAACGAATTACTCATGAAAATCTTAATATAACAATAATTACAGACTTACCTTGATGACTCCGACATGGATTGCTTACAGTTCACTAAAACATGGGTTTATTGAAGTAATTTAGTACTTAAAATGGGGATATAACTTTAGAATTTCATTATTTAAGAAGAGCTCGTTGTTTGGCGCGAAGCGAAAACGCTGTCTGACATTTAGCAACATTGTGTCAAGCCTCATAACATATTTTTCGTGACAATAAATGTCACTATTTTGAATTTCGACAATGTTAAGAAACTTAAAGGATTATTGATAAATATTGTATAAGTGATTAACGATTTGTTTTATGTTATAAATCCATTTTTTACGTACTTTTATGTTTTAGATGACTTGAAACTCTTTTGTAGAATGTTAAGTACGTGATGCATTATAAAAATATATCAAAACCTTTGAATTTGACTTTTTGTGGGTTGACACATTATTGCTTATCAGCATCCATTTATGCGAGACAAAACAACGCGACGTTGTCGTCCAAAGTATTATAGTTTAAGTAATTAAGTACCTAAGGCTCATGTAAACAGTTATTTCTAATATATACAATGCAGTTTAAATATATGATCGTTTAATTTTACCGACACCCATAGATACTATTGATGATAATTTATATCTTGTGTATATATTTATTAACATTTCCATACAAAATTACTTTACACTTACACTCTACATAAACCTCATTGTTATCTCTTATATTTATCTATATCAAATCTGGGCAATGAAGAACAAATCGTAAGGACAACTAAATTACTTTACGTCAAGTACGTTAAGAACTCAATATTAAATCGAATGAGTACGAATGAAGGTGAAATGGTTTCCACTAGATACTGCTATTAATCACACACACGCAGAACAGTATATGTTGTAGACAAAGGTTGATATGCAGTCTCTTCGCGGAATGACTGGTTTATCATAGGTTTGACCAAGGCCTTTCGACAAAATCCGAAATCAATTTCAATTTCGGTCTTTGACTAAAGTATTTTAGTCAAACGTGAAAAAAATCTGCTACGGGCTTTGCTTAGTCGATCCTAGAAGCGACTAAGGCAGACTCGGTCAAACGTCGATTCGTACTCCACTCAAGTTCAGGCGAAAGTTATGAAATAATTAACTGAACGGAAATTTCCGCTAATCGCGATTGGAAATACTGAAGCCATATCTATTCCAAGCTTCGATAGAGCCAAATGAGATGCTCAAAATGTTTTCGGTATCATGAAAGATAAAACAGTTAATGTTTTATACAGGGTAGAGACGAAACACGGAATAATAAACATATTTTTTTCTAGGAATCAGATACAAGAATACACTGAGAATTTTCTTAATTTCGAAGATGCCCGACATTCAGCTATCTCTAAGAGAAATCAGTTCAAAAGATTCGAGAAGTTTGGTGGCCACAGCTTTATAAAATATCACTGTAATAAAAATGCTCTTCGTAATTATGTAAATGTAAAAGATCAAACAAAAAAGTATTGTGTAATTTTAAATGCTTTTACGCATCACCTTATGCAAAATAAAGACTAATGATTTTTTTAAATTACTGCCATCAATCCTAATTCAAAATAAGAACAAAAAATTTAATTACCTATTCTGATTTGTTAATTGATTATTATAATACGTGTATTGAAAACAATAAACATTAAAATTAAAAAAATTCGTTATATTATACCTAATCTTACAAAATAACACATTCCGATACCTAATTGAAGTCTGACTGGTCCTATCCCGATTTCATGAAATTGAGTTTCGGCGTTTGACTGTATACATTAGTCTTTCCTAGGTTAGACAAAAATTCGTTAGTTAAAGGCAGAAAACCGTAATTTAATTGGACTTTGACTAAGACTATGTCAGACCTGAGGTTTGACTAGTCAAACCTAGGAGCGCCACAGCTTCGATGTTTGACTATAACATATATATTTTACATTTTTGCATTGAATGAGTTCAGCAGACAGGCAGACGACTCACCTGATGGAAAGCAGTATCTCTATGATTTGCTGGGCAGTTGTTTACACTATATGGACTTGGTTTGTTATCATTACATGTAAAAAACCAAATTATGTTTTTGCCTAAGTAAAATAAAGCTACTGCCTAGGTTTTGACACGCAGCGCAACCGCGGCGCAAACTCTGGTGTTTGAATAAGATCTTTAAAATATGAATATGTTTATTAAAAAATCAACACATTCCCCCAGTTTGACGTTTAACATTGGTGTAATAATACATGCATGTGTTTTTTAATCTATCGATTATCTATTCGATTCCTAACCATTGCAATTAATTTTTCAACAATCTAGTTACACCCTTTAGAAAAGTTTTGGGATGATAGTTTAGTTTCTCATGAACCCTTGCCGTAGTTTTAAATATGCATCCATCGGTAATGGATACATATTCGTGGATTTCGGCGTTGAGACTTTAGGGCCATGGGGACGTGAGGATTATCAACTTTATCAAGACCTTTCAAGTCGATTGAATGAAGTCTCGCGTGATCAAAGGGCTGGCCTGTATTTAGGGCAACGGATCAGCGTTGTCATACAATGGGGAAATGCGGTCAACATTTTGGAAACGACTTCCACCGGCAGCAATCTGAACTACATTTTTTATGTGTAAATATGTTTATTTTTTTTCATAGTATCCATCCATGTGTGATGCCTCTTTTTTTATACAGGGGAAATCCGTTTGAGGACCTTAGGCCGCGCGAGGGGGAAACATCGCGGCCCGTGTGTAGGATTCGCCAGGTCGGGGTGGCACTAGCACCCCACGTTGAGATGTGAGATGCTATTGCCACGCCGCGGTTAGGGATACCCACTAAAACTCCTGTCCGATCCCGAGCGTCCTTTGTCCGTGCTGTGGGCTCGCTCGCGCATTCACCACCAGCCCGGACGGACGGCGGCCGGCCCCTTTGCGGGCTGGCCTCATCATTTAGTAGCCGGAGATCTAGGTCTCTCCGGCTCCTCTACCTCACCGCGAGGTGAGAGGGGGCGCGCGGATCGGGGTGCGTCCCTCCTCTCCGGCCTTTATGTGCGGGCGGGTCCGGTTTCCCCGCCGGTCGCCCGCACGGCCGTAGCCTATAAGGCGGCTTGAGGTCGTCGTGGACCACCCTCCGACGCCGCCACCGGATCTGGCGGGAGAGGAGCGTGGCGGTTTGCTCCCTCTCCCGCTCCGCTGCCTCCTTCGCGGACATGGCGGTCTCACAGAAGGAGGCGGCTGCGTCCCACGCGTCGGCGCTCCCGACCATTGCCTTCGCCACGGCCGGGAGAGACAAATCCGCACCGATGGCCGCGACAAAGTCGCGGCGCTGCTCGTCCCAGGCTGGACACACCTGGAGGGTGTGTAGCGCCGTGTCTTCATTGCCGCCGACGCAGTGGTGGCACCCTGACGTCTGCTCACGCCTTATTTGATACAAGTACCTCCCGAAGCATCCGTGCCCCGAGAGGACCTGCGTCAGGCGGAACGTCAGGGTGCCGTGACGCCTCTGCAGCCGTTCTTGCATGATCGGCCTCACCGCTTGGATGACGGCAAGACCGGCGCTGGGGATATATGATGCCCCAACGTTTGTCGATGAACCCAGGGTAACCTGTGGGGGAGGACACCCTCTTCAACAACAGGGAGGGGGGAGTCCGTGAGAAGTTCAATTCAAGTTAGCTATAAATTTAGATATCTTTGAGTGGGTTGTCAACCTAAACCATCTTCGTTTTGACATCTTTCTACGAACTGCGAAATATGTTGATAAACACACATTTAATATTCAGACGTAACAGAGATTCTCAGATATAGCCTTTACTCAGTGTCGTGTTCTTAGTTCCGGCCAGGGTTACATACCAAACAAGGTATTATCAAAATGGCTAATAGACGAAAATATTGTAATTTAAACGATTATTAAATAAATAGCTTGTCTATATAAGAGCGATTGACGCAAATCATTTAAATATCATAAAAGAAAATTTTGATACAGCAAAACATTTAGTAGTCGTGGTAGCGTAATGACGTCCCAAACTCAGAGGGCGCGGGTTCGATCCTGGCCGGAACGCATGCACCACTTAGTCAGTTTTCAGACCTAATGTGTATATTGTTACAATTACCACGTGCTAACAACGGTGAAGCAAAACATCGTGATACAACCTGCACATCGTGATAGCCGATGTGTCAAACCTGGCAAGCCGCCGTGGACAAGCGTGGCGGGTATACTGTCCGTTCCCCCTACACTGGGAGGCCTGAGCCCAGCACTGGCACATTTATGGGCTGATATTATAAAACATTTAAAGACCATAAAAAAGCCTACAAACTTACTCTAACTCAATATGAATAAGACCGTAAGAGTTAAATAAAACTACGTTTCAACGGTTTTAAGTGCGGTAGTTTGTAATTTTTAAACCGTAGTTTTATTATGTATACAAGTAGCGAAAACGTAAGAAAATATTACCGTAAGAGTTTTTCGGTTAGGTTAGGTTAGTTTTTCTAAATAATTATTTTTTATAGACGTGATTTTTCATCGATCTTTCATATCTAAAATATATAAATAAGTAAGTATCCGTTTATTTCTATCTTACTTTAATTAAACCACCAAATATTATGTAATTTTTCTTTTAATTTCTCCTTGGACTCCGGGTTGCCTGGAAGAGATCGCTGTAAGCGATAAGGCCGCCCATTGTTCTAATGGAAATGTATTCATATTAAGTTGTCTAGGTTTAAGTTACGGTGAACAATAAAGAATTTTCATTCATTCATTCTTTCTTTTTGATTGATAAGTAAATACTCATTACTGTTACATTACACGATCACTAACAGGGTGTTCCAATAGTAGATCACAACGCCCAAAATGCTCCGTTAGCCATTCCACAAGGCGACCGCGATCGTTGTGGTCGTGGCGAAAACGTCACCAATGATGTCATCATTTTCGATCACATATCACTCACAACGACCCATGTCAAGAGGTGGGTCGAATAACTGGTCCACTTGGGTTTACAATTGTAACGCCGGCAAGCAAGTGGTACGGAAAACGAAAAAATCGCGATCGTGGACGTGGTCTTTGTGAGTGTGTAATGGAACGTAGCTTAAATGAACCGCAGTAAAGATAATTAATTTCTACCACTAAATCCTTTTAGTCACGTTTTTTCACGTGACGGTACATATTGCAATAGAATTGTAGCAGACGTTAATCTATATTGAAATGGCTTATTAAAGTGTTAAGGCCCATTTACACGGAGAGAGTATATCGCACGTTCAGGGGCAAAAATCGTATACTATTTTCGTAAGCGATGCTCTTTATACAATAATAACATTGACATGTTTACATTCAACCAAAAAACAAAAAATCTCGTCTACGAGTATGTCATACGATAGTTGTAAGGTTCCTAATTATCACTAAGAGTTTTGTTTACACTACGACACAAATTGCATTGAGATATTTGCCTAAGATTCCTCGACTTATCCAAACTATAACTCGTATAACATATATTCAAGTTCATGCGAGTATCGTACAAATCAGTTTGAACCGATTTGAATCGACACTTGCCTGTCAAGCTCGGTGATGAGCACGTTATTTTGTATTTTGTTTACATAGAGACGTTAATATTCAATAACCAGGCTATCATCGCCCTTCCACGTACGATATCATATGTTTACTTTACATGATAATATTTTTTTCTTGCTTTCGACAATCATATCTTAGAGGTAAGAAACTCTCTCCGTGTAAATGGCCCTACAAGCATCATTAAATTTGAGAAATGACATTTGTCACTTGTAACTAAATAGATTTATTGCGTAGCTGACCAATAGGTAGACGGCCCACGTTCTGGAAAGTGTTTACCGTTGCCTACTCTAGGTGCGAAGCCAACGTGTTATCAGTCTTTAGGAAGGGATAAATATTTATATCCGTTCAGGAATGGAGAAAGGATAACATTTCCTGATCCAAGCGGCCTTTCGTAAGAGGCGATAAAAGGACCCACAGTTAGCTGATCTGCTAGAAAATGAATACAAGATTCTACTTTTAATTCTGGGGCAAAGGAAGAGTACCCATGAGTAAGCATTTTGTAAAATCTTTTAACCCAACCTAATGTTATATAGGGAATTAAATACCTTAACAGACTTTCAAAACTAAAAGAAAGAATATTCAATATTTATGTTATCCAGCATGACCGTTCTTATCCGCAGAGCAGTTTACAAAGTGAGATCCTTACCTTTGAACGAAATGCGAAACGATTACATCCGTATTAGATCAAATTTTAGCTCTAAATCTCACAAAATTCGTAAGATGAATGTAATTGGAGCGATGATGTCTATCTGCTTCAATGAATAAAAGAGACTTTTTTAGGCTGGTAAATTGATGATTTGCGTAAATTCTCCGATAAGGGCTAGATCGTACTTGTAGCAACGAATCGTTGCCGCGAAATCAAAAAGTTCTGCATTCAACAGTGGATATTCAAGACCGTGAAGACCAAACGTCGGCAGCCATCCACCCTCCATTACTGGACGCAGTTCTCCTTAAGTTGGCACTATATTACCCGGTCCTGATACGAATATCAGGGTAACAAGTAAAAATATTCCTTTCAAAAAACACTAAAATTAAATATTTTTTATTTTTCTACCATTTATTAAATAAATATAAGCTTGTAAAAATAAATTTTTATCAGAATTTATTTTTCATAAACATTTGATTATTAATTTTGACATAAATATTACGATTGTCCGTGTTTATAGTCCGCGCCAAGTTTACGACAATTCGACGTTAGCAAGAGATGACTGCGTAATCGATGACTTTTTATAAAGTAGGGTATTGCGCAGTATTTTGCAGTTTATCTGGAGAAACCACAAATTACAATATTTTAAAGAACAAAATAAAAAATAAAGCATAATAAAAAAGAGAAAACAACCATAAAGTATCAGGAAAAGATCTATATGTCCTAAAATTGGATCAAGCTCAGAAGAAATGTCGATCTGTCAGACAAACACTGATCTTCCGCTTGAACTAGAGCGGCGTCACAGCAAACTATACATTATATTGTTACAACCTAGAAGCCGACAAAAACAAATCCACACCTACATACCTGTAAAAACACATTTTATTGCCTTTCGACATTTGGATTTCTTTTGTTTATTTATTTATTGACATGCGTTTACTAATTATTCTAGAGAACAGTCCATTGTTTTATTGTACTCGTTTATGGCCGTTGCGGTCGACTCATTAGCCAGATGTGTCGGATTTAAAGTACAAACTGATTCTAGGAAATTCAGTTCACGCGGCCGGACGGACATATTGCATCTGTGCAGTATAGATCAATGGCCCGATGGAGGGAGGAGGCTGTCGAGCGATAACCACGAGCCAAACAAGACGTGTGTATTACAATTGGGTTTGTATAGTTCTAATAAACTCTATAGTAATTCTAACGGTATTTTAATTCGAGTCTCGCGGCTCGTAACAATATTAATAATAAATATAATAAGTAATAATAATTGTATTATTGAGGTTAAATAGATTTACAAATATTTATAACATAGAATAGAATATATATAATAAATTTAAGGTTATATACACAACAGATTATTTGATAACAAAGTAAATAAGTACAAAAAAACAACCTTAAAACAATACTACATAATTATATTATGCTGGTGTCGTGTCTTTGGCCCGCTTGTAATTGTTGGTGGTCACTTTCTTCTATTTGCATAGTAAAGCAACATATATTAATATCAGAAATTACCATTACAGCACATTTGACAGACAACGAGTTCACTAAAATATAACCTACAGATAATAAATAAAAAAATTGCTCATCTTCAAAATATTTACGCTATTTACAATAATCAGCCTTTAAAACTTTTCTGAGAATTTTCCCTGACGGATTTTTAGGTATACTATCTATAAATATCACGTCTTTTATCCTTTTGTATGGAGCAACTCTTTCCTTAACGAATTCTGTAATATTTTTATCATCTGATTTTACTCCTTCCTTTAAAACAACAAATGCTCTTGGTCTTTCACCGGTTTCAGGATCTGGTATACCAACAACAGCTGCATCTAATACATTAGGATGCTCTTTTAGTACGCTTTCTAGCTCGGCGGGAGGTACTTGTAGTCCTTTTACCTGGAGTACAAAAAATTTAGTATCGTTATATTAATTCGTGAAGCAAGTACTTTGTACCTCTTTTTACGAAAATTGCGCGGCCAGAGAAATATGAAATTTCGCACACTTATAGTTTATATAGAGAAGGAGTGCAGATGCTAATATTTTTTTAAATTATGCATAAAAATAAATTAAATCAATAAAAAAAACATTACACACATGTATTTGAATACTCTTTTGTTTATTGTTAAAGTCAAATCAACAGCGTAGCCTTGGCGAAATCTGTGATATAGAAGTATAGTATTTGACAACAGAACCTTAATAATGTTCAAACTTATAATTTAAATTAATTATATAGTCGAATTTCGACCACTGGCGACCACTAGTTTAATTTAATTTTTTTTTATTGCAGGAGATCAGCAGACAGGCAGACGGTCCACTTGATGGAAAGCGGTTACCATCGCCTATGGACATTTGCAACAGCAAAGTTGCTACGAATGCGCTGCTGCTCTCTTAAGGGAAACTGGAACCTGGTCACTAATGCCGGAACACAACTCAAGGTTGTTATGGCGACATACTTTAGACCAGGAGTGGTAGCCATCCAGTCGGGCAAATGCCCTACCACCTGGCGAAGTTACCTGAGTTTAACAAAATATCTAAAAATAGTTGATTTTTAATTCCACTTACTCAAACCAATAAATACGTTAAGAAGACTTCAAAAATACTTTTTTCATACTTTATTTGGTCATACAAAATATTCTTTCTACATACTTCTGTACCAATCTTATATTTTACTCTCAATTTATTATAACCAATTATACGAATGCTCGGGCTCCATATGGGATAATGTCATAGTTATTGACGACGCCCCAATGCGACTTTTATTTAGAGTGAAAAATAATTCCGCTAACGAATAGCTACTTAAATACACATACGTTAATCGTCGATATTTAATATCATTGACAATTGATAACAATATCATAAACAATACATTAAACCCATCGCTACATCTCCGTGAAAGGGTCAATAACTATAACATTTTTCCAGATGGAGTAGTAGACAGTATTAAAATGTTAAAATAATTCTGAATGTCCACTTTTTACGACTCTACCTAGATTGTAATAATATTGTAATCAGATGCCAATTATGAGGTGTAGATTAATCGTATATAGTGTATAAATGCGGAAAAATCGTAAATAACAGCTAGTTTATACTAATATTATAAAGAGGTAAAGTTTATGAGTTTGGCTGTTCGGGGTAATCTCCGGTACTACTGAATCGATTTTGAAAAGAGTTTCACCAGTGGAAAGCTACGTCATTTCCGAATGATATAGGCTATATTTTATTGTGATTGATAATATTTTTTATTTTTTTAACGATCCCTATGAGGCCACGAGAACTCATATATGTAACAGCAATAATATTCCACGCAAGAATTGCGCGCATCTTCGTACGAGGCACTGCGAGTCCTTTCTGCGTTCATGAATTAATTAAAGGTTACAAAGTTTAATTAAACCTTATTATGTGTGTGTTAGGTTAATCTAATGTTTGGTACATTATATTGTTTCTAACCTTCTTAAAATTTTAATGTGAGGGAACAATAACAAAGAAAGTGTTTAAATAAACATCTGATACTCGAGCTTAATTAAATTATTTTCACCTTTGTTATTAATCCAAACGGAAATCTGAATCCCTAACCGCTAAAATTTAAAAATGAAACTTTAAAAAGGCATAACTCATTATCGTTCGAGTCGTCGAACGGGACGGACCTCTCTGGAAGTCATAACGCTCTTGGAATGAACGATACCGAGTACTCTTGAAATTTTATTTCGAGGACTCAAATATGGGTCGTCACCAACACGCCAACAATCGTGACGTCACAGCTTTTATAAACACTACAGTGGTTCCTGCTCCGTTAAGTTAAGTAAATTATTGTTCTTATTATATACCTATACAAATTTGAATTGAGTTAAAATACAATTGTTACTATGTTTGAACTAATAATGATTTATAGAATATGTAGCAATAAATTAGCAACTATTTAAAAATTGAAAATATTTTATTAGCTATTACGTGCGTGCGTATGCGCGCGGATGCATGTGTATTTTTTAATGACGCCCATCGAAGTGGACGTGGATAGCTTGTACCTTTATAAGCTCTTTAAATCTATCAGTAACTGTCACGAGTCCTTTTTCGTCGATTTTAGCTACGTCACCGCTTCTGAACCAATCGCCATCAACAAATACTTCTTTGTTAGCTTTTGGGTTGTCTTTGTATCCCGTCATAACATTAGGTCCTTGTATTAATAATTCTCCAACCTGTAAATCAAATATCGTTTATTTAAGATCAGGGAAGAAGAGGCCCATATTTCGTTTTCGGTAATCAACAGCAAATTCTTAGATTTAAAATCTGCGCTACTTTTTATCGCGTCAATCCAGCGAGAATTTTTCTGGACATGATTTAAAATGGACAGCTTAAAAAAATCGATTTTAAATATGTTTTATTTACTGATCGATAGAAAGTTTAATGTAATGCAGTGTGTGATATTTTTTATTCCGGGGATCCTGCGAGAATTTTTCCGGGGTTGGTTTGAAGTTGTTCGGATGCATAAAAATTGGCTTATTCCGATTCAGTTTCCACTAAAACGATAACTAACATTCTCTTTTTAATTGCTGTGATACTTTGTGTCCCGTGAATCCCCCGTGTCCCGAATTTCAAGTCAAGCGTGGACAAAGTCGCGAGCATATTAGTATTAATATATTTAGGTATAATATTAATTAAACATTTGCACAATACTTACTTCGTTTGGACCTAAATTGTTCATTTTCTCATCAACGATTCTCAGGTGGATATTTGGTAGAGCATAACCAGCAGCCTCGTAAAACTTTTCTCCTTTTAGACTTATCGTAACTAGCGGACTAGCTTCAGTCATACCATATCCTTGATTAAATTCTACGTCATCCTGCAATCATATCTATTTAATGATACCTGGTATCAGTTTTCTTATTAATATAGAAGTCATTGTATTATGCTCTACAGCTATATGCGTAATATAATCAGTTAAATTAGATTACATTTACAAAGTAGTTATTAAAATAGTAGCAAATACATATTATCATCTTTTTTTACAAAATTTACGACATTGAATTAGTCGATGTTTCTGGTAGTTTTAAAATATATAATTATCTTTTGTTATTCCCTTTTAAGTAGTAACGCAACAATAGCAAAGGGATAGGTCTGTTGTTGCAAATGATCCTAGTAGATAGCTGGTTGATCTTTCAGAGTAAGATATATACTGTTAGAATTATAACGTGCTAAGGGTTAAAGAAAACATCATGAACAATGTTGCATATCGATATAGTAACTGATGTGTTAAGAGACCTTTGAATACTGTGGCGGTTATATCTACTTTTTTCCAACATCTGGGTAAAATAGACGCACTTTATGGTCTCCTAGGTCTTATTTCTTTTATAAAAAACAAATTTAACCTTTCATCTCTAAAACATATCTACAGTGTGTATTTAAAGAAATTAACGACTTGCAACTTGAATAAAAACTAAATACTCACCCTTGCTTTGCTGAGAAATTTGTGTATATCTGGAGTAGGTAGGGGCGCAGCACCACATGTTACTGTGTCAATATGTGCGAGGTGGTCTCTTGTCACTTGAGAGTGTGATCCAAGGAATAAAACTGAAAAAGGACAACATTAAGATATATCAATCCAAGATTTATATTAGTACCAGTTTTCTACAAAATGAAGAGAAGCAGACCGAAGGAAGGCTTTTAAATGACCAATAAAATATCGTTTTATCCAGAACTCCTGCAAACGCGGCTTGTTAATAGCATTCTATAGGAGCGAAAAACAGAACTACACTTTTCTAAATGTGCGCAGCAAGGAAGTGAGTGTTGTGCGTCAGAGACGATGATGTTCGCTATATTGATTTCTTTACAAATCCCGGAAACAGTTCTACTGCGCTAGAGTACTCTACATATGTACATACATATACACTCATGTATATATTCCCATATCTTAATCTGTTCTGTAATTTTTAATGTAAAACAATATCTTAAAGTTAACTTTAAGATATTGTTTTTTTTGGTAATCTCTTAATCTCAAAAATTTATATATATACAATTTTTTGCAGGTGTTCAGCTGAAAGGCAGACGGCCCACTTGATGGAAATCGGTTACCATCGCCTATGGACATTTGCAACACCAAATGCACTGCTACTCTCTTAAGGGAGACTGGAACTTGGTGACTAATGCCAGAACACAACTCAAGGTTGTTTTGGCGACATACTTTAGATCAGGAGTGGTAGTCATCCAGTTGGCCAAATGCCCTCCCTACCACCTGGCAGTGGGTTGTTTTGTCTCCTCTTACGACAGGCCGCCCGGCCGCAGCAATATGTATTCTTTCTTCGTTCCTGCACGAATAAATAATCGTGTTCTTGGAAATTAGCGTTAACAACTGTAACACAGTATTATATCATATTATATGATAAGGAGATTTACGAAGGCTAGTAACGTACCAACGTTACTAGCCTTCGTATGTGTCCTTTCGGCTTTAATAGAGGCCGGGCCTAAACTACCTTTGCAATCCAGATGAGGTGTATTAATCCCGTTCTTAATTCTGAGAGGGATTACTAAAGATTGGAATATAGATAATTAAGTAATTAAC
Source organism: Dendrolimus kikuchii (assembly GCA_019925095.2). Taxonomy (NCBI): domain Eukaryota; kingdom Metazoa; phylum Arthropoda; class Insecta; order Lepidoptera; family Lasiocampidae; genus Dendrolimus; species Dendrolimus kikuchii. The sequence continues at coordinate 6,466,861 of CM034400.1, forward strand.
ACATTTCATCTTACTATTGTTAGCAACCTAAATTTATGACAGCTAATATATATTTATGGAAGGTATTATTAAGCTACATTTGTAGTAATTACTCGTATAATAATGTCATAATTTAATAGATTTTGTTAGGTATCACGAAACAATAGCTATTTTAAGGCAGATTTTTATTAATCTGTTATAGTGACTACAGAATTAGTTAGTAAATACGATACCCCGTCATATTTACTAAATGTTTTGGTGGCATTTGTAACAGGTATTAAAAAGTTACTGGACATTTTAGATTGCGAACATTTAATTGACGGTACTTTCAAGTAATTTATAGTATTTGAGCGCTGCGTGAAGCCAGGCAGACATAGTTGTTCTACCGTTTGCCAGGCGCTACGCTCTTCAGTAAGGTGAAATGTTTATTTATGGAAATGTCCTTGTGTGATTTGATAAATGTATAGAATTGAGATGATATAAAGACTCTAATTGCGAGGCTTGGGGTGACTAGAAGGGGAGATTGGGAATCACCGGGCCAGGTTGGTTCCATTCTTTATGTCATCTTAGTAACATGTCTAAATGTATTGCTATCAAATGATTGAATAGATGTATTTTTTCTCAGGTTTCTGTGATTACGATATACGTATTTATTGATTTATTATGCCAAGGTTCGATGACGCTTGCACAATAAATTCCTAAGAACATACATAAAAAAGAGCGCGTGTTTAAATAATATATTTGATCTTTTTAATTTGACTGTCTAGAATTTTGCCAGGCCCAATTCGTTTTTAATCGGGACAGAAGGTAAAACAAATCGGGATTTAAGGTTGTACTTTAATGACTTAAATTTCTATTTATCTAATTCATAATTTTCTAATAATAATGCTTTTTAACAAATTTATTGATTAATCAGCACATTGACTGATAGACACAGTCCCTGAAAATCGGGATGTACCGCACAAATCGGGACACTTGGCAACGCTAGTCAAGTAGGTACCCAATTAAAGAATTTTGTAAATCTAAGCTACAAATGAAGGTGATTATGAAAATAGATTTACTCGTATATTTAGCAGTAGATGATACTACTTTCAACTAAATGTTTAAAACGCAGTATGTACACATCCTCCGTTTTGAGATCAATGTTAGTTTCAAAAGCTTTTTTAGGAATATGTTGTTTTGGCAAAAAAGGAACCGGCCAAGTCGGTCTAAAGAACGTAATACAAGTTATAACTTACTAATAGGTGGTGCCACATACAGTAAGTTGGTCCTGTATTTCACCAATGCATCCAAGAAAATGTCTGGCTGAAAACGAGGTAAAGTAACAAGTTTAAGACCTGCCGACATCTTGTGCAGCATTGTGATTCCGAGACCGTATGAGTGGAAAAAAGGTAAAATTGCTAACAATTTGTCTTGGTGAGTTTCTGAAATAAGAATATTACATATTATGCTTAAATCTGCCGAAAAAACACCATCATTTTATGTCAGTTCCCATCCTACGGGATTTAGATAAGATACAAGTAAGAGATATAGATGAATACGACCTATCCCCTATATCCCCTCATTCCTCCTGTCTAATGCATCTATGTCATCTCATCTACAGGCGACGGTAACCACGTTCCATTAGGTACGTACCATCTGCCTGTTTGTAGTTTAGCAATTTAAAAAAAATTAAAGAATTATTACTCAAAGTCAAAGTCATAGTTTATTTATTTCTTAAACATGAGTATTTACATATCAGAGTATGCATGATGGTATAAAGGTAAATGTGCATCATGTTTGGCCAGTTAGGCATAGAAAAATTAGTATAATAAATATATTATTAATGTCATTACAATAATTCAAAAAATGTCATAAAAAAGCAAGTAATAATCATTACTATACCAACTAATTGTCTACTATTATTATTTTATTAATATATTAATACCACATTAATATATATTTTAAACACGTTAATCGAAATCTCTGCTTAGAAAATAAATATTGATTTTCATATCAAATCGGCTCAAAATGGACCTCTTTTTGAGTTATAATGTGCGATGGCGTCATTGAAGCTCAAACAAAGGTCAAATTATTTAATTCAAAATAAACGACAACACTGAGATTTAATATATTTTAATGAGAAATATTATTCCCAGAAGTGGTTTTTCAGAAAGCGACAAAAGTGGACAAAGATATATAGATTAGTCTTTTGTTTTGGTGAAGACTCATAAATAAAGAAATAAAGGCACATATAAATTCATCTATAGGTACCTGCATGTATATGGTAAAATTAACATGCTACAACAATAATACATATACATAAAAATACAAATTGTCAAGAACATAACAGGTTAATTATTATATTTTGTTGGTGTACTTTAATCAAAATTATCTACATTTAAAACTATGGGAATGGATATTGTAGACTGACTAAAGTTTTTTTGAAGCACCACAAGATATAGGGTATTATTATTACTTATCTTTCTTAACAAACTTTAAATTGTATTTTTTGCACATTAAAACAAAAAAAGTTTATTCAAATTCATTCATTTACATAAAAGTCACATAAGATATTAAAAACTATACATGTTCTTATCAGAATGGCATGCAAATACAATGACTTGTATTTCTTGAAAAAATAACTAATTATAATATAAAGTCGTCTGTACTTTTGACCAGACCCATCAAATCTTTTTTCATTATCATCGACGAACGACTCATCATCTTTTGACCATCAGATCTGGCCAAAACTACAGACCATTTTTTATTTTTTGTGGGCCAGTGTTATATTTAATACAACTATGTTTTAACGGTTTTAAGCGCGGTACTTTAATTGATTTTTGTTATTCCGACGTTTCAGCCAGTTTTCAGTGGCCGTGATCACGTAAGACAAAGATGTCAAGCATCAATGAGTATTGTTAAAGTTTTATTTAGCCTACCGCCAACTTCCTAATTTTAATTATTGAGTTTTAATTTTGTTTATGGTTATTATTTACTCTATGGGAGCCTAATCTAATTTACCACCGCTTCGCAACATGTTATGGCTTGAAGAGAAAAAGCGGCGCAAGAAAAGCAAACATTCAGCAAACATGCCTAGCTCTAAAATTTAATATAATATTAAAATGGGAAGAACGAAAAATAAAAGAATTTATCAGTCGGGTTGGTTTGTGTTCCGTTGCATTCAGAAAGAGCTGACATTGTCTTGAGGTGTGGCAGTAGGTTTTTGATGCGTTTAGGTCTTAATAGTTTTGATGATCGGATCCCAAACAGGCGGTACTTGCCAACCATCTTCTCTATTGAAATTTGGGTGCTTTTTGATTTCAATAGCCTCACGCATCATTCTAAGTATGAAACGATTCACTTTCGCGATAATTTGTGGGTAATCGAATCTGATGTAGTGGTTGGGTTTATCCAGCGTGTGTTCACTGATCGCAGACTTCGTAGACCTTGGGTGTTTCATGTCAGCAATGTGTTCTTTTACCCGTGTTTTTATGCTCCTCTTAGTTTGCCCAATGTATGATAATCAGTATTAAATTAATAAAATTGTATGGAATATTACGATATAAAAATTAACTAACCTGTTGTATAAGAATATTGTCTAAATTCAGTATTCTGCTGCTCACAATTGGCAACCATGTTGTAATGTGTTAGTTCAACAGCTTTTGGAAAGCCAGTGGTTCCACTGGAATATGGCAAAAATGATATATCGTCATATCTTCTTTTGACTTGTTTCAAAATATTCGTGTCAATATTACCATCTTCAACTAGCTCTTTATACGAAATTGTTTTTTCTGGTCGAACTTTTTCTATATCTATTGCAATTATGCTTATTTCTCGTCTAGATAATTCTAGAGCTTTCTTAATCACTGGTATCACGTCTGGATAGGCTATTATCAAAGAACTGTTAGAAATTTCTAAAAGCTTTTGTACTTCATCTGTAAAGTAACGATTACTTTAATAATTGTGAGTATCAGTTTGAGTTCGTATTGAATCAAGGACTCGAATGATATACACGTCATTTATTTGAAAGCGGATTGTCGAGTTTCGCATATCAGTAATATCGGTCGATATCGATTTCCTCGTAATGTATCCTTCACCATCAGTACACGGCATATCTAAAAATCTGCACATTAGACAAGAAAATCTGTCTAACCGAGCATGCTCTCTGCTAAAATTCAAATCATGTCATTTGCATGAGACGTGACTGATTAAGAAACAAAATCAATATTTATTTTTTATTGCATGAGTTCAGCAGACAGGCAGACGGCCCACCTTATGGAAAGCAATTACCATCGCCTATAGACATTTTTAATCCCAAAGGTGCTACCAATGGCTGCCACTCTCTAAAGGGAGACTGGAACCTGGCCACTAATGCCGGAACACAGCTCAAGGTTGTTATGGCGGCATACTCTATACTAGTGGTGGTAGTGATCCAGACGGTTAAATACCCTACCACCCGCCTGTGGATTGCTTTGTCACCTCTTACGACAGGCCGCCCAGGCGCAGGAAATTATATTCTTTCTCCATTCCTGCACGGACAGATATCGTTTTTCATAACAAGAACAAGCACTATTAAAAATTCATTACCTTGTTATTACTTACAATTTTGAAAAAATAATCTACACTGGTAAAATAAACGATCTCAAGGCCGCAGTCTGATGCGTTGGTCCGACCACAGCACACAACAATTCCGTATACGAGGCATTGCAAGTTGCCGCTAATCGTCATAAATGACCATAAATTGTGCAACAAAAAGTAACGAGAAAAGATATATACTCTCAGGAATAAGGATTTTTTTTATTGCATGAGTTTTTTTTATTGCATGAGTTCAGCAGACAGGCAGAGGGTCTACCTGTTGGAAAGCGGTTACCATCGCCTATAGACATTTGCATCACCAAAGTTGTTACAAATGCGCTGCTGATCTCTTAAGGGAGACTGAAACCTGGTCACGAATGTACACAACACAAACACAGCTCATGGTTGTTATAGCGGCGTACTCTAGTCCAGGGATGGTAGTCTTCTATTATATTAATGTACTCTGTGGGTGGTAGCCATCCAGATGGGCAAATACTCGACCACCTGGATGCGAGTTGTTTAGTCGCCTCTTACAACAAACTGAAGGAAATTATATTCTTTCTACGTTAAGATTTTACTTACAAGCTGTATACACTGGATTCAAAGTTGTTGCTATAGCTCCAGCTGTCAATACCCCACATAGCATTGTAGGATATTCAGGAATATTTGGAGACATTATTGCAATAGTATCACCATCTTTGATATTGAATTTATTTCGTAAATTAGCCCCAAGGGTTCTTGACTGCTTGTATACCTGTTCATATGTGTATCCTCTATTTGTTATTCCACAAGTCTGGAAGCAATCCATTTTTACATACATACATACATACATAACTTCACGCCAGTTCCCTTGCGGGGTAGGCACGAACAACAATTCAATTTAATTCAATTTTTAAATTGAATTAAATTGAAAGAAGAAAGAAAGAAAGAAAAATATTTATTCAGAACTACATACACACAGAAACGTACTTATAAATAAGACAATACAATAGAAATGAAGTTCTGAATCGGTCCTAACTCAGCATGATGCTGGTTGGCTCAACCAGCGCTGGTCTTCCGTTAGGGCCGTTCAAGTGACTCCCGGATAGACAAAACGAAGCAAACACAAATCGGAACAAACAAAAAAAATATATATATATATATATATATATATATGACGACTATTGCCAAAAATATGATATAAAAGGTACTTAAAATGCATTATAGTTTAAGCGATTTCGTCGATTGCATAATTTCACGGGTGTTGCAATAATTTAAGTCTAAGGAACAATGTGTAATAAAATGATGTTAATAACTACAATGTATTAAGATTTAAAAAAAACAGTTATTAATTTTCAATTAACTTAATTTTAATAATTTTGCAATAATCAGCTAATTAGTAGTAGTATAAACAATAAAGGGGCCGTTTAAAACCATAACGTGTTTAGCTTTTGTCATTTGGCTTAAAAAAACGAATATTCCTGCATATATCAAGAACTCCTTAATTGATTTTTGTTAGTGAACTAATTTTAAACCTGAAGTTTTCTAGAATTTTCTACTTTACAGTTCAAAAGTTAGAGGGTGGGCAATTTTTACCGACTGAGGAAACGAACTTCTCCCAAGTTATAGTTATAATATAATAATAATAACGTGAAAAAAAACAGGGGTATAATTCGGAGCATAAGATTTCGAAAAAGCATTTTTTGGCATTTTGCCTGTCTGTCTGCAGGTTTTTTTTCCTGGTGGGCCCAGGCCAACGAGATTGCCCCGGCTAGTTACAATTTTTAGTCTTATACTAACTTATTTCTATCCTACTAAGTACTGTGGTGCATGTGTGTTAAAACTTGTGTGTGTGTTTTACATGTTTTTTGGAATAGGGATGGAAATCTGTCTGGATGTTCCGGCTAACCTCAAAAACGGCTGGATCCATTTTGACGGAACTTTCACTAGCAGATACCTAATGTTACAAGGAGTAACTTAGGCTACTTTTTAAGGGTTTCGTGAAAAAAATATTCCACGCGGGCGAAGTCGCGTGCATGTCCAGTAGATGATATAGATAAACAGATTGCGAGTGCTTAGTATATATAGCTCGTGATTCGTGATCTATAACAGTATATGAAAATTAAATTATAGCTTAACACCGCGTCACGGTTATAATGACCCAATATAAAATAATAATGAAAATTTACATAATTTAAACCAATTCAATTCAAAGGAATTGAATTGAATACCGTCTATTTAAATTTCTCAAAACAATATTGTCATCAGTATCAAATTAAATTCATTTTAACTCCATGTCAATACAATTTAATATGTAAAATGTAACTATTTGACATCATGTACATGATTAGAAGTAGTTAATCATGTATATGATTAAAAATAGTTACTCAAGTCAGATATTAGTTAATAAAATCAGAGGAATTAGTTAGTTAGATAACACTTTATTGTTTACAAAAAAATACAATAGTGCGTAACAATACAATAATTACTTGGTAACACAAAAGGCGGCCTTATCACTAAAAGCGATCTCTTCCAGGCACAAAGGAAATTCTTAAATTATCTAATCTAGCAAAAAGCGGTGCTTTAGGAGGGCTCGTGAAGTTATCAATGTAATAATTTTAAAGATAGTTCAAACAAAAATATCTTATAATGTTTGGGTTATTAATATGGGCTTCTGTAAATAATTCATACGACAAATTTTTTTTTAATTTATCCAAACAAAATTCTTTATACAATAAAATTCTATCTAATAAAACTTGTTTCATCTTCTATTTTTATGTGTATAAAATAACGTTTTTGTGATAGATAACATACCTAGAAATTACTATTTGAAAGCCTAAATCTGAAAGTGTGATAGTTTCACAGTAAAATGTACCACAAGAATACACAGATTGTGGGATAGTGTTATAACACTATCCCACAATCAACATATAACATATATGTTGATTATACTAAAATACTCTTAGACTTTAGGACTGGCACTGCACCCATTAATTTAATACTTACGGAAACCTTTATTTACGAAACGAAATCCGATTGAGGACTAACCGCCTTAATAGAACTCGGCGAGGGCGTGTGGAGTCGCTAAGTTGGGGTGGCACTAGTACCCCCGAAACAGTACTATTGCCAACTGAGTTAGGTATACCCACTAAAACCCCTCATTGGTCCTTCCTTCGCCTTATACCAGGGCAAAGGGAAAGCGGAAGCTTGACCAACTCCGCGTGCCCTGGCCCACATCTATTGCCATTCTCCGTCCGACGTCAGTCGGCGATATGTCTCCCCCCACGGGAGGATAGATGAGCGCGCGTAGAACACGGCGCACCTTGAGGTCTAAAAACGCCCTCTCGCTCATGGTTCCGAAACCTACGATATCCACTACAATCTGTTTTATTAAATGTTAGAAGCTAGTGACATTTTAGCCTGTCTCGAAAATTAAATTAAAGTATTAAAATTGTGTAATCTCTAAATATTTTAAAAGAAAAAATAATATTTACCACAGCAGTTTTAGTTGCCCATTTATCTAAATTTCTGAACATATACTCCTGGATGCACATTTTCGGAATTTCTATATCATTAAATGGACACAAAACTTCTCTACTCTTCGTCCACACGTTTCTCTGCCTTGCGAAACTCGAAAGACTTCTATTTAAAATTTTGGAAAACATTTTAAACACACGTGCGTCAGCGTATTATCCTTGTATCAAACTGATTGTTGCTTTGCAATCTACAGCGATGATAAGGTGTGATTTTTTATTGTGAAGGAGAGCTTCACTTATATTTCACCTATATAGGCGGTTCCAGTTCTACATCACCTTTCTTTACTCTCTAATTCACACAAGTTATTTATTTGCTTTAATTAATAAATTTAACGTCATAACAGTCTTAGAACAAAGGCCATAGTGTTTTTTAGAACTTCCTCCGATTATAATAATGACAAATTTGATTTTCCTGTTCTTTTATGCTTTTATGTTATTGTATTCTTTCAGATTTGTAGGGTTTGTTGTCTTCCGTTCTTTTTATTCAAAACTTGTACTTTTTTTTATTGCGTGACTTCAGCATACAGGCCGACGGCCCACTTGTTGAAAAGCGGTTACCATCGCCTATAGACATTTGCAAAAGGGTTACAAATGTGCTGCTGTTCCTTTAAGGAGACTTGAGCTTGGCCCCTAATACCGGAACACAACTCAAGGTTGTAATAGCAGCATTCTCTAGACCAGGGGTGGTAGCCATCCAGACGGGCAAATACCGTACTACCTGGCTATGGGTTGTTTTGACGCCTATTACGACAGGCCGCCTGGCCGCAGTAAAATTATATTCTTTCTCCGTTCCTGCACGGACAAATGTACATTCCTATATTTGCTTACATTTCCTTACACTTAATTTAAATTCTGTGTTTTTTGTTTATTTATCTGTAGTTATAATATATTATATTTAGTGGGGTAGTGTTGGATTCCCGATTCCATGCGCAGACATATCAACTAAACCTCTAAGAGGTTTCTTGACATCGCCGTAATACCAGGATCTTGCGAACAACCGACACTTCTGACGTGATACGATAATGGCTTCAGCTCATTAAATCCCTTCCCTGAGAGAGGGGGTATAACACTTTCTTGCATACTTTTGCAGAAGCACTTCACAATGTCGTCTTAACAGCTTTTTTTTACCACGAGGACAAATTAACTTACGAACTTATCACTGGGTGGGATAGGTTACGATTGATCTGAATACCTATACAACTCTCAGTTCCTTCCATTCGCATATAGACAGGACTGCGGGAAGTAGTAAGCACCTGCTTTGATCCTGGTAGGCGCCGACCCTCGGGACCTTCCTGTTCTAACATCACTACTGCTTATAGTAACTCACATACAAAATCCAGCTTCGTTTAATACTTAAGGCAGGTTGTGCAGCATCATCCGAGAGAGTGTATACCTAACAGGATATTGCTATATGCACCAAAATAATGGTAATTAAACTAAGAGTTAATGCTTCTTTTTGGTAGCGGAGGAAACTAGACGGCCAATCTAATGATGGTAAGTGGAGCACTAACCACTGATATCTACGACACCAAGGTGTAGTGAAATAAAATAGCCGAGTCTCACTTACAATATTTATTTGAGTGCTTTCCTATTACAATAATACTAGATTGCAATAGTAAATCACTCACGGTCGGTGAGGGCAGTGGGTCGCGGCTGCAGTTGTATCAGCAGCAGGGCGGCGGCAGTTGGGATGCCAGCCGATGAAAGGGTGGAGCAGGGCGGCACTCGTAGAATTCACAGCAATCCTCGTAGCTCAGGGCGCTGTTCAGAGCGCCGATAGGATGCTCAGGGCACCGTTAGGAAGCTCAGAACGCAAACAAGATATAGAACCAGCGTAAAAGGGCCCGTACACCAGGCCAGTTACATGGGCATGTCAGCGTAAGTTGGCAGACTTAGATCTGGTCTTGCGAGACAACCTCGAAAATTCACGAAGCTGCCCACGTTTCTGATTAAGAAGACTAAGCTCCTGTTTCAGGTGGCAGGGTTATATCAGATATAGAGAATTACTCCAATCGAATGCATGCTGGATGAATGCTTGATCCTGCTTTTCTATGGTTTCCAAGGGACACGCGGATTCTATTTAAAGAAATTTTCAAACAAAATCGCCTAATAAAAATATTTAAGAAAATTATATGCGACATCGACAAATTCACATGTAAAAAGAAAATATAGTGTAAATTGTCATATTTTTGAATTATAATTTCAAATAATTAAGTAATTGTAAAATAGGTATTTTAAAGAAATATTAAATTCATATTAATCAAAAAATTCAGGGCTTTGTTCCCCCCTCCCATACCTGAATTATAAAGATCAGATAAGTTTTACCCACAAACATTATACAATATAACAAGAGAAATTAAAGGATATGGATAACCAAACGTACGTAATTGAGAGCCTACTGAGTCTGCATAAGTATCCAAATTAATAGGCGGCAACGCCACAAAGGGAACCGCCGTAAATTTTGTTTAACATCTATCCTTAATAAATAATCAGTTATTAGTTGTACCGAAGTCTATGCATCATGCTATCTTTTTTTTAACATAATATAGATAGTGTATTGTATAGGCAATATATCAACATGTAATCAGAGGGATTATTCTAATCAAAAACAATTTCGTTAAAATATAATTTATTTTTGCAGCCATCACGACGTGTATTAAAGCTATTTATTTCTAATGGATATATGATTTCCATAATAAATATTATACTGATTTCTGTATAATTAAAAAAATAACAAAAGCTTAAATATTTACAAAACTATTCCTCAATGAGATAATTGTTTATTCAAAATATTATTGACCATACAACATTAAAATTTCAAGTTATTAAACTCTATGTTTTCATATTAATGTTTTTATATAAATTTTTTATTTAAAAATAGTATGGTATGGTTCGTTTTGTAGGTACTTAAATATCTTAAAATGTATTTTATAGAAAACAATACAAAACTTTATAAAAAAAAAAGTATATTCGTTCGTTCACATTCGTTCATAGATTCGATAATTTTCACTTCAGTCACATTTTTGCAAAAAAAAAAGAAACAATATGTTGTGCGAAATATGAGCCAGCCATTACATCACGCGTAATGTCAAAGAGTTTCTTAGAGATATCTTTAATGAAACTCTTTGCCAAGGACCCCACGGGCTTAATGTTTCAACCTCAAAGGGCACAAATATGTAATCATTTCATAAGGCTCCATATTTGCGCCGTATGACGTCTTCAGCTGAAGCGGCGGCGTTGCCAGTCCCTGACTAAGTCATTGGAAGATGTGACCAATTATACATACATACATAACTTCACGCCAGTTCCCTTGCGGGGTAGGCATGTACAACAGAGCGCCATTCAGGCTTATTCTTACACACCTCACTTGCTTCTTTGACATTCATAGTTCTTGTCATGCACGCGCGTCTGTTCTTAAGGCTCCAATTATAATTACCTATATATGGTAGGTATATCAAGTTCATACCTTCTGACTCGACAGATCAGAAACTTTAATTGGAAATTTCCAGGTTTTCTGATTGTATTTCGAAGGGTCCATTTTCGAGTCTGACTTTTCGATTTTTTTCTTCTATACCTTATGCGGTCTTCGGAATCACATACTGTTAAATCATCGGTAGTACATAATCTATCCCTCACAATGCTCAGATAGCATTTCTTGAGCTTATTCTTCTACCCCAATAAGGCGGAGGTGATATGGTTAAACATTTGTTTCCCATATTATTATTATTGTATGTCTTTCAAGACCACGGGCCATAAAAATGGCCCGGACTTTTGGAGGGCTTGCGTGGGGCCATGGGAAGGCCAACACGTAGAGGCCTCTTAACAAATTTAATGTAAATGTGGCGTGACACTGACCGGCGATTATCCCTGTCTACACTATATAGTAATGCACGCAAGGACAAGCCCCGGCCAGTGTAGGACTATTGTGGGAAATGAGGACAAAAAGCACCGGGCTATTGTGGTGAACTGCTAATGGTACTAGGGGTTTAGAAATATGGGGACTATGGCGTCTGCCCGTCGCAATGTTCAGGGAACATGGAAAAATGGGCAGACGGTGACTCGCCACTCCCTACATGGGCCCCAAAAAATGCCATAGAAGACAGGGGCAAACATGAGTGTGAGTGGCTTATTATTATTATTATTATTAGATCTTAGGTTTCCGTTGAACTTGGCCGTCCTTTAGTATGAGACTTTTTTGCAAGTTTGTTTGTTAAGTAACGACCATGAAAAAATATTAATATTACGTGAACAGGTCAAGTCTATATTAAAATTTTTCTTTTGAAGTTATAGTTTCTGAGCTGCTGATTTTAACATCTCGTTTAACACTAGCTGGACGAGGAGTAAAAGTTTCTGATTACTAATTTTATTATTTTAATGTTGCCATTTAAGGGTAAGCCAATTATTTTGCATGCAGTATATAATTAAGTTTTCATAAGAAACTTATAACTAACAATACTTCTGCTTCAACTCTTTTCTTAAAATCTTTCCAGATGCACTCTTTGGTATACTATCTAAGAATACAATATCGTTTACTCTTTTGTAAGGTGCCACTCGTTCTTTTACAAATTCACTTATTTCCTTAGAAACTTTATTGTGGCCTTCTTTTAATACTACAAATGCTTTTGGAACTTCCCCATTGACGGGATGTGGAACACCAACTACTGCTGCATCGTTTATAGACGGATGTTCACGAAGAACAGCTTCCAACTCTGCTGGAGGTACTTGGAAACCTTTTACCTGAAACAAAAACCTCATCAAATATATTTTAAGAAGATAGGGGGAACAAATTTGTATATTGAATTCTAAAAATATAGGGCACTGATTTAGAACTAGTAAATTTGGATTTTTGAAGTGAAACTTCTTTAGGACCGTTGTGATTTGAAACTCGATGAAACGAAAAAGCGACACTAAAAGAGATAAACACATGAATCTATAGGACTAAGCCTGCGTGAGAATGAGATACGAGTTTATTTATGTCTATCAGTAATCAAGGAAATAGAAAATATTAATTAAAATTACTTAATAAGCAAATGTACTCTAAAATATCCTAAATTGACCTCGTAATATGATTAAAGGTCACCACAGATTATTCTTCTCTTACTTTTTCCCCTATTTTAAACATGTTTTCAGACCAAATCAACAACGAAATATTAATATTTTTATTTAAATGAGGTCTGTAACTTAGCACTGGCAATTCGGATGTCAAGTTATATTTAAATTTTTTTGACACCACGTTTTTCTCGAGTACTATTTTGTCCCCGTGATGTCTGTTATCGTGTACCATTAAAGTAGTCGTAGGTAGTGTCTTTTCGTTTCCAATGAAATAAAAATTAATCATTAATTTATCATTAATCTAAAAATGGATTAGAGAAAACTAAAAACATCCTATGGAGTAGTCTTATGCTTATTCGGGCATATAAGTGAGCGTTCCTTTCTAGTACAATTCGGTCACTATACTAGTTCACCTTAATAGTACTTTTTTATTGCAGGAGATCAGCAGACAGACAGACAGCCCACTTGATGGAAAGCGGTTACCATCGCCTATGGACATTTGCAACACCAAAGGTGCTACAAATGCGCCGCTACTCTCTTAAGGGGAACTGGAACCTGGTCACTAATGGCGGAACACAACTCAAGGTTGTTATGGCGACATACTTTAGACCAGGGGTGGTAGCCATCCAGTCGGGCAAATGCCCTATCACCTGGCTGTGGGTTGTTAAGTCGCCTCTTACGACAGGCCGCCCGGCCGCAGGAAATTGTATTCTTTCTCCGTTCCAGCACGGATAGTTAGTTGGTTATTAAATGCCTTTATATATCTCATAGTGCTCATTGTTTACAATTTCTACAATTTTCACTGATTTGATATATGTAATGTTTTAAATAAGAAAACCTTAAAACGCGGGAGAATATTGAAATTACCTGTGAAAGGATTTGAGTTACTAAATAGTGCATTGTAGTGTTAAAAAACGCAATACAAGTATATACGCTATTCTTACATGTTTAGTTCATATATTTTTACATGATTATAATGTAATAGAATAATAAAAATATAAAACATGTTGAGCATTAGCTAGTTATAGATAAACAATTCTAAACATTACTGTCTTTATCATTCAAACAAATAAAACGAATTCATCAATAAAATAAGTACTTACCTTGATAAGTTCTTTCAGTCTATCAGCGATAGTAACAACACCGTCTTCATCCACAACAGCTAAATCACCAGTCCTGAACCAGCCATCTGCTGTGAATGCCTCATTATTAGCTTCAGGGTTATTTCTGTAGCCTCTCATCACCTGAGGTCCTTTTATTAAAATTTCACCAGTCTGAAAATAGAAAAAAATTTAAACATGTATTCAGTTTGTCATACTTTCATCTATGTAAATAGAAATTGAAAATATCTGCGATACCTGCAACATAGAATGTCAAAATATTATGTAAATATTATGTTAATTGGCTTGAATTTGATTTGATCATCGTACTTTTGTTTGTTTCATATGTAACATGTGTATATAATAAGGGCTCTATTTAGGTTGCTTTAATTTTTTAGGTACTTATTTTTTTATCTTTTTTTTCTTATATGTTGATTATAATATAATTTTATTTAACTTGCTTTTACCGTGGGTCACTTGTCTTTGTAATTAAGGAGGTGGGCACTGAAAATCAGTGCTGTGTCGGACTATGTTTCGGCACAGCAAAAAACTGAGTGCCAACCTCATTTCGCGAATTGCGGCACACAATTTCAATGCTATTATTATCATTATAAATCACTGTTAAACTGTCGCATTTTTAGAAATAAATATTTTCTTTCTTTCTTTCTAATATATTTCAATTTCACTAAAAACCCGACACTATCTATCGTGTTGTAGATATTCTTTGACGACGGTATCCATCGAGATAGGTATCATATTTCATAATGAATTCTAAAACAATGATCATATTAAAGAGTGGGCGTTGTTATCGCCATACTTTTAAAATCTCCTATGCGTAAACAAAGAAGCAAGTGAGGTGTGTAAGAATAAGCCTCAATGGCACTCTATTGTTCGTGCCTACCCCGCAAAGGAACTGGCGTGAAGTTATGTATGTATGTATGTATGCGTAAACCGAGCAAAATCTCGGTAGCTTCGCCGTTATATACAATGATAAAAAGTACCTCAGTTGATTTGACTGATCAACTACGCAATTGATATTAGGCGTATCTTATACTTACTAATATATAAAGCTGAAGAATTTGTTTGCTTGCTTGAACGCGCTAATCTCAGGAACTATTGGTCTGATTTGAATTCTTTCAGTGTTAGATAGCCCATTTATCGAGGAAGGCTTTATCACGCTAAGACCAATGGGAGCGGAGCACCAATGAAGAATATTTCAAAACCGGGGGCTTTTTTTTAAGTTACTTTTTTTTACTATTCCACGCGGACAAAGTCGTGGGCAGAAGCTAGTCTAACTGTAAAGGGTGAATTTTTCAAGAGGGCCTCCGTGACCAAATCTCAAACTTATGAGATAGCGAAAAATAGTCAAAGCCTGTTTTGATGAAACTAGAACTGTATCATTAGATATACTAATTAAGTTTTCATCAAAATCAGCCCCAATACTTTTTTGCGTATAATTCGTTATACGTGACGATGGTAGGCGTCCCGACGGAACGACTCTAATTCCCTGGCAGCATGGCAAGCCTTTGGTGTGGGATGCGACTTGCGTAGACACGTTGGCCGCATCCCATTTACCAAACACGTCTAAATCGGCCGGTTCAGCGGCGGAAACAGCCGAATGACTCAAGCGGCGCAAATATGCACCCCTCTGTGAGAGTTATATGTTTGTGCCGTTAGCTGTCGAGACGCTTGGACCGTGGGGTCCTGAGGCCATGATCCTCTACCAAAATTTATCAAAACGACTCATTGACTCTTCGGGTGATCAGAGGGCTGGTGCTTACCTCGTCCAACGGATCAGGATTGCGATCCAGCGAGGAAACGTAACCAGCCTTCTGGGCACCTTACCCATAGAAGACGGTGATCTGGGCTCAGTATTCTACTTATAGTCTTGAGGGACTATGAGTAGAATACAATACAAACAAGTTAAGTTTTCTTGCATTGTATTCGATTATATGTTACAAAATTAATTAAAAATTCACATATTATTTTTTTAGTTTCGGATTTGAAATATTTACCTGTAGGTATATGTGTCAGTCTTATCATATAGGTACATATATCCGAAAGCTTGTCTAAAAGAAAACATGAAAAAATTACCCTTAAGATATTTGTACACTGACCTGATTAGGTCCTAAATTTTCGAATGTGTTTGGATCAATAATCCTCAAATGTGTATTCGGAATGGGTGGCCCAGTGCTTGAGTAGTTCTTGTCCCAGCCTTTTTGCGTTATTGCTACTGTCGGCGAGGTTTCGGTCAAACCATATCCTTGACGGAAGTCCAGCTTACGCTGAAAGAATTGCTTCATCTTAGAAGAACTCTACTAAAAATAAAGTGGTCTAGTATAATATTATTACTTTATTACAACATGGCGCTTCTAACAATTTACATAAAATACTGTTACGACCTACACGCCGACCAAAGTGGATTTACACCTGCATACCGTAAAAACACACTTTATTACCTTTCGGCATTTGGATTTCTTTTGTTTACTTTGTGTAAAAAAATTGTGATTAGAAAACAGCCCATTGTGTATCGTAATCTTTTATGGCAGTCATTAGCCAGGTGTGTCGGACTGATTCTAAAAAATCCGGTCCACGCAGCCGGGCAGACATATTGCATCTGTGCAGTATAAAGCAATGCCCCAATTGAAAGATGAGGCAGTCGAGCGAGAACCACGAACGAAGCGAGACGTGTGTACATAGCGGGAATATCTATTAATGACGAACTTTGCGCGTTTTATGGAATTACGACCTTCTGCATTACGTTTGGCTTTGTTGTGTTCTGTTATATTTGTACCTGTGTTATATGTGTTTGTATAGTTCTAATAAACTCTATAGCAATTCCAACGGCATTTTAATTCGAGTCTCGCGACTCGTAACAATACATTCATGGTCTTGTTGCTGCTACAAGCCATATTTTGCAGACTGGTATAACATAGACTAGAATATAGCCGCTAGATCCCAACATTGCGAAAAAAAGAAAGAACTTAATATTTCTTTGCACTTCCATAGATAATGTTTTAAAATCATTGCTATTGTCAATATTTTTAATTAGTAATCTATAAGATTAACACCTTATAAATTACTGTGGTGGTAGTAGACTTACTTTAGCCCTTCCAAAGAACCTGTCTACATCTGAACCTGACAATGGTGCAGCCCCATTCACCAGGACCTCTAAATGCTGAAGGGATTTCTCTGTAGCTGCTGGATGAGACCCCATCAGCAATACTGAAAAATATAATATAATATCAGCCCATAAATGTCCCACTGCTGGGCTCGGGCCTCACATTATAGGGGGAACGGAGAGTATACCCGCCACGCTTGTCCAAGGCCGCTTGGCAGGTTTGACACATCGGTTATCTCGATGTGCAGGTTGCATCGCAATGTTTACCTTCGCCGTTGTTAGCACGTGGTAATTGTAACAATATGCACATTAGATCAGAAAACTAACTAAGTGGTGCATGAGTTCCGGCCAGGATCGAACCCGCGCCCTTTGAGCTTGGGACGCGTGCGCTAGTCATTACGCTACCACGACCTTTTTTGAAAAATATAATAACAATAATTAAACCTGTCACGAGAGAGAACTTTTTTCAAATGACTACGAGTAGTTGTCCAATATTGGTAATTCTCTTTTGTACGATCCTTGGGTAATTGATACGAGGTGGGTAGGTATTATAGAAGCCAGCTAGCGGTTTTGCTAACAAAATAGGCACGGCTAATTTGTCAAAATTAGTAAACATATGGGGCAACACTGCACATCTTTGTAGTCTTAACGCTGCCGAGTTTTTTCTGTTTAATTCACATAATAACGCAACATTCAGTTGAACAAGTGTTAAATTAGGTTTGATAAAGTTATTAAGTTTTGGTGGTGATAATTTTGCAAACAATTTGAAGCCCGGATGGCATCGAAATTCTAAAGATAAGTCTAGCGTCTTAACAGAAATTGTAATCTACCTTCTATCTTTGGTCGATTTATGCAAGACAAATTAATTGTTTCTATGTAAGACACACTCACACATTGTTACTCCTTGGATGTCATCTTCAAGTGACAGCGCAATTTTAGAATGTGACAGTAAGTAAAGCTTACGAAGTGACGTCTTACACTAGGGGTGGCCATAATTTGAAATATAAATCGCTAGCGAAATTATACATTAAACTTATTCATTTCAAGATGTTCTAACAAGAAAAAAAACATAATTACTTGTATTGAAACGTAAGTTTCTTTGTGAAAATTATACATTGGAAGAATATAATATTATAATGTTGGAATGGGGCTGTTGTACTCTTGGTGAAGGAGACGGACACTACATACAGTGTAGACAATGTAAGGTCGCCTATCATTATGCATGCTTGTTTCCAAACGGTAATCAGGAGACCGTAAAAAATTATTGGAAATGTCCAAGCTGCCTGCTAAACATCTCGAAGGGCGGTAATAATGACAATACACCTGTACGCGTCACGGAGAATATTACCTTGCGGAAAAAAAAGACTCTTCCTATGCCTTCTGCATCGGCTAGCAGTTCCGTTACTCGTGAAGAAATGAAGGATGTAATGGAAGATTTATTTGAAAAATACATGTCTAGTTGTATGGGAAAGGTGGCCGATATGCACTTGGAAGTAAAAAAAATTACCCACGAATTAGAACAGGTGACAAATTCTATGACCCATATGAATGAGACTTTCGAAGCAGTAATGAAGGACCACAAATTATTGTCAGAAAAAGTGACAAATCTGGAAGTTCAACAAATTAATACGAATAATATTGTAACTAATTTACAATCACGTATAAATCAACTGGAACAAGAAGCACGTAGTCGCAATTTAGAAATTCAATGCCTACCCGAAAAGAAGTCTGAGAATCTTGTTTCTATTGTAAAAGATATAGCTAACGTGATTAACATAAATATAAAAGAAGACAATATAATGCGTGTCACCAGAGTTTCAAAGCTTAACCCTAATATTGCACGTCCACGTTCTGTTGTAGTCGAATTCAGCTCGACAAGAATAAGAGATAATTATTTAGCAGCATCAATCAGTTTTAATAAGAAAAACCTAGAAAATAAATTGAACTCGCAGCACTTGGGGTATACGGGAACAAAGTCAGCTATTTTTGTTGCCGAACACTTATCCCCAACCAATAAATCTCTTCACGCTGCCACACGACAATTTGCAAAAGAAAAAAATTACAAATACGTCTGGGTTCGTGGTGGTCGTGTATACTTACGCAAGAACGAGGAATCAAGTTATATCATAGTAAAAAGCACTATCTCTTTGGAAAACCTAAAATAATCTTTATTTATATTATTTTTTTCTGT
Source organism: Dendrolimus kikuchii (assembly GCA_019925095.2). Classification (NCBI taxonomy): domain Eukaryota; kingdom Metazoa; phylum Arthropoda; class Insecta; order Lepidoptera; family Lasiocampidae; genus Dendrolimus; species Dendrolimus kikuchii. Next base: position 6,486,376 of record CM034400.1, read on the forward strand.
CAAATTTTGTTAGTTTGTACCGTGGAAAATTACAATAAAATTCATCTGTTTAAACATATATTATCAAAACGTGCGTGGACTTCGCACTAAAACACATAATTTATATGCTGAAATTAACACCAATAATTATGATGTTATTATTTTTGTAGAAACTTGGCTTAATAGCAATATATTAAATAGTGAATTATTTGATAGCAGGTATACGGTATACAGACGAGACCGTGAGGAAGGTAACTTAATTAATAAACGGGATGGAGGAGGCATCCTCATAGCTGTCAAAAATAAATATAAATCATGTCGTATTAGTAACTGGGAAAGTTCTTGCGAAAATCTTTGGGTCACCATTGACTTGCCATCGGTTAAGGTTGCGTTGTGTGCGGTGTACCTGCCTCCACCAGTAAATAAAGCACATTTCGAGCAATTTATAAATAAATGTGACGATGTATTGAATTTGGACTTAAAAACCTGTATAATTGGAGATTTCAATCTAAGTAATATTAATTGGAATACTTTTTGTAGCTTTAATGACGATGGCATAGTTTCAGGTATGGGAGCTACCCTAATTGATTTTATGTCTTTGCACGAACTCAAACAACTTAATTTAGTACACAATAGTTCAAGTCGTATACTTGATTTAGTCTTATCTAACTTTACTTGTAACGTTTCGGAGTCAATTAACGCCCTTACCAAAATAGACACATATCACCCTCCTTTGGACATTACATTGTGTTTCACTGAAAAAGATAGTCTTTTGTACAATTTTAATGTTAGAAAACTGAATTATTTCAAGGCTAATTACAGTTTAATCAATGATGAGTTACTTAATCTTAACTGGTATAGTATTTTTGATGGACTATCCGTTGACATAATGATAGAACATTTTTATGAGCACCTTCAAAAAGTGATATATAAATTTGTACCTCGTATCAATAATAGCAAACATAAATATCCAGTATGGTTTGACAATAATCTCATTACAATGTTAAAGGAAAAAAATAAAATAAGACTACGATATAATAAATACCGCAATCCTCTGGATGGATTGGCTTTACAGACTATTAGTAAAAGATGCACACTAGTAGCGAAAGCTAAATACAAAAAGTATCTAAATAATGTAGAGGAAGGCATAAATAAAAATCCCAAAATGTTCTGGACGTATGTCAAAAGTAAAATAAATGGAAAGAGTTCATATCCGTCCTCATTTCGAGATGAAACGTATATAACTTCTGAGGGAAGTGAAATCTGTAATTTATTTGCCATGCATTTTTCACGGATTTATAATATAAATAATCCTAAACCAGTAAGTAAACTAACGGATTTCTTAGAAAAACTAACTACATATAATCAAGCATTAACTACACCTACTTTTTCGAAAGTCGAGGTTCTTAAAAAACTAAAAGCTGTAGACCGCCATAAAGGAGCTGGATCAGATAATATTCCTCCTGTATTTGTGGTATCATGTGCCTCTGCTTTAGCTACTCCACTCAGCATCATTTTTAATAAATCGTTACAAACAGGGGTGTTTCCCTCTAAATGGAAATCTGCTAGAGTGGTCCCAATTTACAAATCTGATGATGCTTCATTAGTAACTAACTACAGACCCATTTCTATTCTCCCTACATTTGCCAAAGTTTTTGAAACACTGATCTGTCCCTTGATACAAAACCATGCAAAATTATACCTGACTACACATCAACACGGATTTATACCAAGTAGATCAACTTGTACAAATCTTGTAACTTTCACTGAGATGTTAGTAAATGCAATTGACAATAACAAACAAGTGGACGTTGTGTACACTGATCTAAGCAAAGCATTCGATTTAGTACCGCATGATTTATTGGTTTTAAAATTAGCATCATATGGTTTCACAGGTTCTCTCTTAGGATGGCTAAAATCATATCTTGAAAACCGTAGCTTTAAAGTCGTTGTCAATGGATTTAATTCTAATGATCATGTAATTACATCAGGCGTGCCTCAAGGCTCTCATCTTGGCCCCATACTCTTTAATATATTTATTAATGACATAACTACCTGTTTCCATCATACACGCGTGTATATGTACGCTGATGATCTAAAGTTTGCCAAAGTAGTTGAAACCCCCTTAGACTGTGGACTTCTACAAGAGGATCTGAATAGACTAATTCACTGGTGTAAGGAAAATAGCATGTGCTTAAATCGCGGAAAGTGCTACCAAGTAGTATATGCAAGAAAACTACAAGTCTTGAAACGACAATACTTTATAGGGGATCATAAAATAACAGAATTAAACGTTATAAAAGATTTAGGCATAATATTCGATAGCAAATTAACTTTTGTTCCTCATATAGATCATATCACAAAAAATGCATCAAGGATGCTTGGGTTTGTCTTGCGGCACAGCAAAATATTTAATAATATTAACACCCAATGCCCTCGAACACCTATCACGCCTCTGTGTCCGCCATTACGTCGCACGGTTCTTGGCGCCAACTCTCCCATACCTAGACTATGTAAACTAATAAACCTTTATAGTGATATTACTGATCTACATGCAAATTCATATTACAAATTTCGTCGAATTATTGCATCCCACATTGCTAATTAACTTCTCTTTTTTTTTTAATTTCTTTATGTTTGGAACTTAATAGCTATTAAAGCCTTATATTTTTTTTTTCTTTTTCTTTAAATTAATTATATTATAGTTTATTCAAACTACAAAATATTAAATTGCATGTAGTGTTTGCCTATAAGTGATTACTGCATTTGTCATGTCTTTTTTTTATAAAACAATGTACATCCTTTGTATTAGTGCAAGTAATTGTTGGTAAAATATTAGGGGTGGCCATCATACATAGGGGTTTATTCTTTTTTATCAGTGTACATAATAGTGTAGATTTAACAGTAAGGCTACTCTACAGTGTAGAGTTTAATAGAGAGCTAAATCAATTTGATTCCAAAATCTAAATAAATACGTATATCCTCTATAGAAATTATGAAATAGAAACTTCTGGAAAAATACGGAGCGGATTTTAATCACACAATAAAAATTGATTTGAACAAAATCCGCTAAGTAGTTTTTAAGACATGGATTATTTTCAAATGAATTAGAGTATTAGAGAGTACTAGTATTAGAGTTTTGAAGGTGTATGGAAAGCAGTGAACGTTCGTCATCTTTACAGAACCCTTCATGGTGACGAGACTGCCACGCACACGCCTGTACGAACCTTCTGTTTTTTTTTTTTTTTTTTTTAATTGCTGGAGTTCAGCAGACAGGCAGACGGCCCACTTGACGGAAAGCGGTTACCATCGCCTATGGACATTTGCAACACCAAAGATGCTACAAATGCGCTGCTGCTCTCTTAATGGAGACTGGAACCTGGGCATTAATGCCGGAACACAACTCAAGGTTGTTATGGCGGCATACTCTAGACCAGGGGTGGTAGCCATCCAGTCGGGCAAATGCCCTACCACCTGGCTGTGGGTTGTTTTGTCGCCTCTTACGACAGGCCGCCCGGCCGCAGGAAATTGTATTCTTTCTCCGTTCCTGCACGGATAGAAGTAAGTAGAAGTAAGCACGGATGTATAACTGCATCGTTATCTGTAATCATGTTTTTTAGCTCATGCTAGATAATTCATTTTGGCGAAGATATCACTGAATAAAGCTCATTATCATTGCTCCCCTATTGATGGAGGCCCGAGCCCAGCAGTTAGGTTTTTTTTAGGCTGTTATTACTATTATTATATAATTCTTAATGATTTTCATAATTTATAGTGCAATTTTTCGCAACTTATAAATCTGATCATCTTACACGATTATTTGCTACGCTGTTCCACTTACACGATTCGTACATTCTCGGGCGCTACTAAATTTGATCTACTGCGCAGGTATATCGGGAGTAATTATGATTTGTTTAAGGCTGTACCTTATTAGTTAGAGGAATCACGTCCCAAACTCAAAGGTCGCGGGTACGAATCCTGACCAGAAGTATGCACACTTTGACAGTTGTGTAACCTAATTTGCATATTTTTACCATTACCACATTTTGACGGTAAAGATAAACATCGTGATGAAAGCTGCACAGCGAGATACCCTATATGTCAAAGCCGCCAATCCGCCTTGAACAAGCATGATTGGTATATTGTCAATTCATCTAAAAAATAGGGAGGTTGGAGCTCAATAGTCACTCATTGCTTACCTAAAGGTGGAGCAACAAAAAGCACATTCGTCTTATATTTCACCATTGCGTCAAAAAACGTTTCTGGCTGGAATTTATCTAGAGTTACAAGCTTGATCCCTAGGGATATCTTATGAAACATGAGTACAGTGGCCGCATAAATATGGAAGAATGGTAGTACCACCATCACTCTGTCTTGATGAGTCGCTGAAAAAAAGTGAGGCAAAAGTTAGTTACTTGCGTGGTAGAAAAATATATTAAAGAATCACAATCGCTGAAAAAAAACGTAACTCGTAACACATTTACAGATAGTGGCTACAATGATATTTATGCATTGCTTTTACCAATGCCAATAGAAAAGCCAGGTGATATAGATTATGAAAAAAATTTATCTAAACTAGCAATTTGGTCGGTAGTTCCAAAAAATCTGTCAAACTAAAAACACCATACGTGTATATACATATTAATAAAATTTCATAAGTTAAAGAAAATCTCGACGATACTTTAAATCGACGTATAATATTTACTTTTTTTTTAAACATTAAATCAGTCATAATTGTAATAATGTAATAACAGCCCATAAATGTCCCACTACTGGGCTCGGGCCTCCCACTATAGAGGGGGGAACGGACAGTATACCCGCCACGCTTGTCCAAGGCGGCTTGGCAGGTTTGACACATCGGTTATCTCGATGTGCAGGTTGCATCACGATGTTTTCCTTCACCGTTATTAGCACGTGGTAATTGTAACAATATGCACATTAGGTCAGAAAACTGCCTAAGTGGTGCATGCGTTCCGGCCAGGATCGAACCCACGCCCTTTGAGTTTCGGACGTATGCACTAGCCATTACGCTACCACGGCTAGTCATAATTTGTAAGATCTAAATACGTTCTTTTCAATTTAATGAAATTTACGAAACTGAGAAAAAAGAACTAATTAAAGTTATATCAAACACTTGCTGCCCGCGGTGCCATAAGACGTCGGTGCACAAGGGAGAGACATGTGCAGTGTGTCAACCATACTTTTTCATAGTATTAATATCGAGACTACATTGGACGGTGCGTCACTACGCCTCCCATTCAATAAACTTGCCTAGGGTTTAATTTCATTCATGATCATTCATTCATTCCTACTTCATTACTTCTGTAACGGGCAGACGTTGTCCTGCCTTAGAAAATAAAATTCTAGAACCCGATCCCAGAGCCACCTACCGGTTCTAATTGCGAATCTAAACCATCCCGGTACCCACTCAAACACACAAAAACAAAATCGCTCCAGGTGATTAGGAGGATTCCAGAACCCGATCTCAGCGCCACCTACCGGTTCTAATTGTGAATCTAAAAGAGTAATATATTTTTTTTTTATTCTAGGTCATGACAAAATAAGATTAAAAATCTTGCCAAAAGATTTTAAAGTTTATAATTAACAAATAAAAAATAGGGGTTGATCGTAGAGGGGTGAAAATTTAGGGTTGTATGTATTTTTGTATGTTGTATCATAAAAAAATAGAAATTAAAAATTTTGTCTAAAAAATAAAATAAAAAATTTAGGGGTGTTTGCTGATGATCTCAAGAACCTTGTACTACTTTCTTGAAAGAACTCAAAGCTTAATTAAATTATTAATTGCACTTAATTCTGTTGTAAATATATTCATGCGAAGCAAAAAGACTTACGCGTAGTTTCATTATCACATTTTATCAGGGGTTCATTGATTTGTTCGCAGTTTGCAACAATGTTACGATGCGATAACTCCACTCCTTTAGGCAGACCGGTTGTTCCACTAGAGTATGGCAGGAGACAAATATCATTAGCACTTCTCCTGACTTCTTTCAGACATGATTTATCAACAGATAAATCTTCACTAAGCTCATTGAACAGAACGGTGCCTTCCGGTGCTGGGTTTCCATTGGTTCTGACAGTAATTATAGGAAGCTGCTTCTTCGCAATTGCTAAGGCTTCTCTAATGACGTTTACTGTCTCTGGAAGTGTTACCACTATCTTTGCATCTGATAAAACGAGCTGACGTTGTACTTCATCTGTAAATTTCACATTTTGCATAAGCATGAAATAATTATTACTAGGGATGACATGCCTAGTATTTTGTGTTACTTTAATGATGCTTAGTGCCTCTTTGTTCCCTGGATGTCTCTGTAGCGGATAGTGAGAGATGTGCTTGCATTTTACAGGCGCAGCAAATTTATAATAGACGCAGCCTACTAGATTTTACATGACCTTAACAAGTTATGACGTCATCATTTTATCGAATCAACTGGCGTATCGTATTGTTTAAATAGTAATTGAAATTTTTTGACATTAATTTGAATATTAAGATGTCCATTCTTTTATTATGAACATTGTTTTAGAATTTACTGTAGAATATGTCACCTACCCAATTTTGCCAATGAAATGTCGGCATGATCCAGTCGCCTCCAAATTGTAGTAAATCTTCTATACAGGTAAATAAAATTATAGTGTCTGTTTGTAACGTCAAACTAGCAGCTTTTTACTAAATACATATGAAAGTATATACGTACGAAACTTATATCAAAAAAACATTTTTTTTATTTTTTGTCCGTCTAGATTTTCCGGCTAATCTCTGAAACGGCCAGACCGATTTTGCCGGGACTGTCACTGGCAGATAGCTGATGTTATAAAGAATGACTTAGGCTACTTTTTTTACCTTATTTTAGGTTTCCACGAAACAGTCGCGGACACAGCTAGTCATACATATAATTTTTACCACCTTTAATTTTGGAACCTTCTGAATTCTGATTAGTTCAGATAGCTAAACTAACCAACATACTTGCACGAAACTGTTGACCCCGACATGAATTAGTCATCGTGTCACTGGCGTGCTCCGTTCGTTAGCTCTACGGCTAGTTGGCTACGATCACCGTGAACGAGACGACTAAGTAACGGTTAATTGTCGAATAACCAGAAAATAACATCGCATGTTGTTTTTTTTTATTGCAGGTCAGCAGACAGACAGACGGCCCAATTGATGTAAAGCGGTTACCATCGCCTAGGGACATTTGCAACATCAAAGTTGCTACAAATGCGCTCCTGCTCTCTTAAGGGAGACTGGCACCTGGTCACTGCCGCAACACAACTCAAGGTTGTCATGGCGACATACTTTAGACCAGGGGTGGTAGCCATCCAGTCGGGCAAATGCCCTACCACCTGGCTGCGGGTTGTTAAGTCGCCTCTTACGACTGCACGGATAAACTAATGTATAGTATATAGGCCTCCTTGACGTATCCGTCAATCAAGTCCATCCTTGCAAGCACTGGCCGTAAAGAAAACCGAATTTGATTTAAAAAAAATTAAAATTGCACAAAACATTATAAAATAAAAATATAGCGATAATTGGGTTAACATTGTGTGAAACATAAATATGTAACAACAACACACGTAAGCAAATTTGAAGCAATGGTTAAAATGCATTGATACTGTGACAACATCAGCAACCTGTACATACATTACGTAATAAATGTGTTGTATTCGATTTTAACAGTACTTAAAAGTGTATTCAAAAGAAGAACTTTATTCAGTTTTCAAGTATTAACATTTATACTTACGAGCTGTATAAATCGGATTAATAGATGTAATCACGCCGCCCGCTTCTAAGATACCCAGCGAAACTATAGGATAATCTGGGACATTAGGAAGCATTACGGCTATGGCATCACCATCGCGTACGCTGAACTTCTTTCGGAGGTTGGCTGCGAATGTGTTTGATAACTTAAAAGCCTGCTCGTAGGTGTAACCTCGGCCCGTAGTTGAGCAAACCTGAAAACATAGATTTGTTGCTTTAGATACGGGAAAGAATTAATATAGACATACAAACATCGAGCCAGGGCCTTGCGGAGTGGTAAAGCTGTATACATTGGGCGCACTAAAATTGTCTGTGAAACTGGCCACATACATAAACATATATAAAAAGTAATTGCAATAATAAAACTACGTTTTACCGATTTTGAGCGCGGTAACTATCAAGACCCAAACCCAGCAAAAACCAACTACCAGACCTCAAGACACTGTGAGCTCTTTCTGCGTGCACCGGAACACAAACCAACTTGATTGATAATTTATTTTTATTTTTCCTCCCACCCATTTTAATATTATATAAAATATTATTGCTAGGCATGTTTACTGAAGAGTTTTTAGCGCCACTTCTCTTCAAGCCACAACATGTTGCGAAGCGGTGGTAAATTATATTATGCGCCCATAGAGTAAATAGTAACCGTAAACAAAATTAAAACTAAATAATTAAAATGAACAAGTTGGCGGTAGGCTAAATAAAACTTTAAGAATACACATTGACACTTGATATCTTTGCCTTCCGTGATCACGGCTACTGAAAAGTGGCCGAAACGTCGGAATAATAAAAATCAAATAAATTACCGCGCTTAAAACCATTAAAACGTAGTTTTATTATGTATACTAGTCGCGAAAATATTAAGTAATAGCAATATTTGAAAACGGAGGTTTTGACTGTTGAATACAGTTTGTTTCATTCGACTGCCACTTGTTTTTTAAGGTAAGCATCCACATGCCGGCATTGTCCCCTTCGGACACATCGTGTCAAACAGATCGTAGTATTCTTTGTATAGAAAATAAGAGAAGTGGGTCCACTGATCCGCATCACACGGAGCGCACGAATCTGCTCATCGGCAACTTTTGCGAAGCGTCCTGATGACGTCATACGGAATTTTTAGGCTTTTCTTCCTCTTCTGCTAACAAACAAGCAATTACGATAAATTGCTCTTCTTCGATTTCCTCCGTTATCTCACAAACACATTCCGCACGTACGCTCACTATGAAAATCCAAATGAAAGAGGCATCGGCAATCCGATCGCTGCCGATATAGTGGACGCATTGTGAAAAACTAATCCGTTGGATGGGATGCGTTGCGATGATTACGATGCGGACATATGGCCGCTTGCCTTTACATTGTGGTATCATTTTAGAAATTGCGTGTCTACATCACCATTAACTCATGAACATTATCGTAGTATGATTATCTACTTGTGGCCCTGGCAGAAAGGTGAAGGACGGAACATCGAGGGATTTTAGTGGGTATCGCGACTCGGGTGGCAACAGCATTCCTTCTTTCTAGTACCATTCTAATGTGGTGAATCCCACACGCCGCCACCACGCATATCCCACGGTGGTAAGTCTGGAAGTAATCTTTATGTTTTTTTGAAGATATTACTAACGATATCACCCTACCCCACACGGCTATGTACACTCAATACAAAATTTTCAACTCCTAGCTATCATCCCCAATGTCAGTTTTAACCGAACTTCACGACATAACTTTGTATCGCTATATAGCCCGCAACTTTCTGTAATATTTCATTCATTTATAATCAATGCTTGTTGAGAAAAATGACTCGGATATACACAGAAAGACTGACAACACGATTTTATTAGGGTTACGTTTCTCCCAAAGTAGCTACAGTTTCATCGGAATTATTATCTCATTTGATAGAAGTCTCGCTGACCAAAAGACTGGCCTATACTTAGGTTAACGCATCGCCGTTGCCATCCAACTCGGTAATGCTTCTAGTGTTTTGGGCACGTTCCCACGTTTAGGAAATTGTACATAATGTAACTTTAAAATTACTCTGATGACAAAATGACTGCCTCTGTGGTTGAGCGGGTTAAACCTTTGCCGGCCGACTTAACTACAACGCAGAGGTTCCGGGTTCGATTCCTGATATGGTAAATTTCGTAAAAGAATTTTCTTTTATTTTCTGTCTGGGTGTCTGGGATCGGCTATAGAGTGGTCCATTGTATATTAATTGTAACAAGAGCGTAATTTGCTTAATTTGGGAATATCCAATGTGTGTCTGTCTGCCGATTAAAACAAAAAGTATACTAAGGTATTTACAAAACCCTAAAAATACTTACAGCCAAGGTCCTCTCGGGCCATCTATCCAGATTCTGCCAAACATAGTCGTACAAAGTACAATTTGGTATCTCGACGTCTTTGAAGGGCGACTTGATAGTTTTGTCTTGATTCCACACGCTGCTCTTTCTTATCACAACACCAAGGCACTTTGAACTCTTCGACAAAGAGTTTAAAGTTGTTTTCAGAGTAAACAAATTTTTGGAAAGCATCATTAGAATACTTCAACCACCGATCTCCTTAGAACGAATGCTATATATTCTTCATAATCTATAACAAATAGACAATAATATTAAGTATATGATAGCAGTCGTTTCTTATCAGTGCGTGAACTGTTTAGGTAAGCCGCAAGATAAGGGTAATGTTTATTGTATTCAATATTCATTTATTTCGAGTGTTGATAATTTTGGTGTCTTCCTGCAAGTATACAAACAACTATTTGTATATATGTATTCATTAGCTCTCTCCTCACGGCATTGAATATGAACCGATTTTAATAATGTAATAACAGCCCATGAATATCCCACTGCTGGGCTAAGGCCTCCCATTACTGAAGCACATGCAGTATACCCGCCACGCTTAACCAAGGTGTCTTGGCAGATTTGACACATCGGTTATATATGCAAGTTGCATCACGATGTTTCCTTCACCGTTATTACCACGTGGTAAATTGTAACAAAATGCACATTCGATCAGAAAACTGACTAAGTGGGGCATGCGTTCCGGCCAGGATTGAACCCACGCCCTTTGAGTTTAGGACGCGTGCGCTAGCCATTACGCTACCACAACTTTACTTCTTGTTACAATATGAAGACACAATTGTAAAGAGGTTCATAGAAAACTCCTTTCTTTCAAACATACATTATGTCGTATCTATCTTCAAATGAAATAAATGTGGGCATCTTAAGACGGACAGAGGTTTGCATCGAATTTTTACCTATAGTAGAGGAGACGCTGAAGATCGAGCTGGGTAAAGGTCGATCTTCAGCGCCTCTTAGACTACTACGGAAAAAAGTACTTTAGCTTGTATACAGGATGTTAAAAGTATCTATTTTTTTAACTCCATCTTTTCCTGGACTTTTTATGATAACCCCATTATCCGTACAGGAACGGAGAAAGAATACAATTTCCTGCGACCGAGCGGTCTGTCTTAAGAGGCGTCTTAAGAGGCGACTTAACAACCCATAGCCAGGTGGTAGGGCATTTGTCCGACTGGATGGCTACCACCCCTGATCTAAAGTATGTCGCCATAACAACCTTGAGTTGTGTTCCGGCATTAGTGACCAGGTTCCAATCTCCCTTAAGAGAGCAGCAGCGCATTTGTAGCAACTTTGGTGTTGCAAATGTCCATAAGCGATGGTAACCGCTTTCCATCAAGTAGGCCGTCTGCCTGTCTGCTGATCTCCTGCAATAAAAAAAAACCCCAATGGAAAATATTTTTATTCATTAAATGAAAGAAAAGAAAGAAAAACATATTTTATTTTAAGACGTAAACTAAAGATAAACAAAGATAACTAAAAATCAAATCTACTACAAAAATGTCAAAAAATTTGTTCGTTAATGTCCAAAAGATGGTGGGGCTGACAATTATGCAAATTTGGTGTAAAAAAAAAAACATTAAACATAATTATTACTGGTGAGCAATAATATTGTTACACCTCAGGTGCCGACAAAAACAAAATCCACCTGCTGGTCTGAAACAAAGCACATTTATTACCCGTCGGCATTTGAACTAATAACATTGAAATTCTTTTATGATCATCTTCTTTTGTTTACTTATTGGCATACGGCCTATTGTTGTATTGTAATCATTAACCAGGTGTTACGGATTTTAAAGTAAAAGCTGATTCTAGGAAATTCGGTCACGTTGCCGGGCGGTCATATTGCATTTGTGCATTATAAAACAATGACCTGATGGAAGGGGGTGGCAGTCGAGCGAGAACCACGATCAAGGCGAGTCTTGTGTACATTCGGTAATCTATTAGTGACGGACTTCGCGCGTTTTATGGAATTACGACCTTCTGCATTACGTTTGGATTTGTTGTGTTTGGTTATATTTGTACCTGTGTTATGCGAGTTTGTATAGTTCTAATAAACTCTAAAATAATTCCAACGGCATTTTAATTCAAGTCCCGCTAAACTCGTAACAGTATCAAACAATTCTTCGTTTCTTCAGAAATGGTTTCTAAAGTCACACTTCTTATCGCCTGTTCGTATATCTAGCCGTTCATTTGCATTATTATCGGTTAAAATTTGACATTATAAGCTCCATACACGCCATGTCAAATTTCTACGATGGTAAGGCAATGAAATAAATAGTGAGATATAGAAACCGGCCATAAGTGTGTACATTTGTACTAATATTAATTTCATTTCAGAATTTCTTGTCTTGCTGGGGCCGCATCTGCTCGCTCCCGGCTGTCGGGAGTCCCCCTGAGTGGGACGCCGTCTCCTCCTTTTGCGAGCGAGTCACGCTTGCCAAGGAGGAAGCAGGAGGCTTAACCGTGCAGAAATGGAGAAAGAATACAATTTCCTGCGGCCGGGCCGCTTGTCGTAAGAGGCAACAAAACGACCCATAGCTAGGTGGTGGGATATTTGCCGGCCTGGATGGCTGCCATCCCTAGTCTAGAGTATGCCGCCATAACAACCTTGAGTTATGTTCATGCATTAGTTACCAGAGTCCAGTCTGCATTAAGAGAGCAGCAGCGCATCTATAGCAACTTTGGTGTTGCAAAAGTCCATAGGCGACGGTAACCGCTTTCCATTAAGTGGGTGGTCTGCCTGTCTGGGAACTCCTACAAAAAAAAGGTAGAGCGGGAGCGTGAGCGTACCAGCCTGCTCCGCTCCCGCCAATGGAGATCATGTCGGCGCCGGAAGGCTAGCTTAGACCTTCGATTGCCGTAAACTTCTCTAGGGAAGGGTTCTCACCCGCCATTATGCCGTCCAGATTGGGGCTCGCCGTATTCTGCATGTGGCTCACCTCTCCTCCCGTTAGGTGCTTTACAGACCGCCCACGTTATAGAGTTTGAAGACGCCTAGGGTGTGGTGGCGATAGAAGTGGCCGTTGGGCCACCGCCTGCCAGGGCCTCGCGGAATGGTGAGATCATATACTCGTAGCCCTGATATAAAGCCGAAGGAAGAAACACCGAGGGGTTTTAGTGGGTATCCCCGACTTCAGTGGCAATAGCATCTGTTATCAGTGCTAGTGCCACTCTAACGTGGCATATCCCAAACTCCTCACCACATTTCCCCCGCCGTGGATAGTCGTCAAACGGATTTCTTCTCGTTTAAATAAGGGGCCGTACCTACGATAATGTTAAAGACCTCGGCCGAATGCGTCTTATTAATAAAGTTAAAGATAACGCCGTTTTGTAATAGCCACATTATCGTATTCGATATCTGTCAATGTCATTAACATTTAAAAACAATATCGCATCACAAATAACGCATTACACCAATCGCCACATCTGCGTGAAATAAAAAAAAAAAAAAATTGCGGCAGGTGCGGCCCCAGCATCTAGAATAATCTGTTCCATAACGTTATTGGTAATTTGTATGCGTCCTCGATAGCAATGATTTAACATTTAACCAAGGCCTACAACTATGCTTTGTTAGCTTATCATTACGATGGGGTCATTGCCCATCGCATATAAACAAGACAAGTGTTTGTCTGAAACTTGAAGAGATTTTATCGTGCAATATTTTTTTTAAACTAGTGTGTCTAGTAAGCGAGCGAAACTTCGTTCGCGTTGCCATGACGACGACGCATATTTGTTATGGTAAAGACTCATCTGGAATAATGTTACAGATATAGGCCGAATCACGCAGATGTGACTGACTGTGTAATGCGTTATTTGTGATGCGATATTATTTTTAATTGTTAATGACGTTAAATATTGACACAAAACGTACACGCTAATGTGGCTTTTCGATAACGGCGTTATTTTTAACGCTTTAAATAAGACGCATTCGAACACAGTTAATATCTTTTTCATCTGGGCAGAGACGGAGAAAGAATACAATTTCCTGCGGTCGGTAGGGCTGTCGTAAGAGACGACAAAACAACCCACAGGCAGGTCCATAGGCGATGGTAACCGCTTTCCATCAGGTGGACCATCTGCCTGTCTTCTGAACTCGTGCAATAAAAAAAATCTTTACATTATCGCAGGCGCGGCTGCAGCATTAATAAACTGCAATAGCGGCACCAAAAATAAAACACGAAAACATTGCCATCTTTTCTATATATTTATATACTATACACGACATACAAAAACAAAGGGATGAACGCTTCATTAGAGCAAAATTTTTGCAAAAATAAAAATAAAGTATATAGTATAGTATTCCAAAAACAGCCGTAAAAAAATTGGCTGCGTAACTCTAAAAACCATACAAATAACATTGCCTAAGCTATTTGAATTTTATTACGCCTTTACGTGACTTGAGTTATATTTGCTACATGAATGATCAAATGCATTATTATTTGTGGTTACAAACACATCTGCATATATATACCAATATCTACCTACTTTTGTTTTGTACTTTTGTTATGGCCGATCCCTATATATCTAACGATTCATTCACTTGCCTTACGTACCATCGGTTGAATGCTCAAATCACTTGTATGGAGCTTATATCAAATTGTTAACCGATAGTAAGGCAAATGAATGGTTAGTAAGATATAGGAACCGGGCATAAATGTTTTTAACTGCTCAGGCTTTGCCTGCGATAATGTTATAGATATTGACTATTACCTGGTGTCTTATTTAAAACGTTAAAATAATACCATTAAATAATAGTCGCATTAGTGTATATACATACGATATATGTCAATATTTACCGCCATTAACAATTATTAACAATATCGCCTCACGATAAACTCGTTATACCATCGCTACATCTGCATAAAACGGCCTATAACTGTAACACAATCCTAGATAAAGCATTAAGGTAACAAATAATAAATGAAGTATCTACTATCATATTAGTTTTATTCATATCTGTGAGTATAAACACAAACTTACTAAACCAAAAAAGGGTAAATTTGCATAAACGCGGAACCTGAAAATTATGCGTTTCTTGTATTTAAAGACTATAAATATGGTTTGCTATGGTGTAATAAGGACACTAAAATTATCGGAAACCCGTAATTTAGGTAAAAAATTTAAAAAGAATACAATTAATTACGTTAAAAACCTGCATCATATAAATAAAAATAATGTTCAATTTTAGCGTCAAGACTCACCTAGTTGTGATAAAAACACAATCACTTATTTAATTTCGGGATTAATCTGCAAATGTAACATATATGACATGACCAAAATAATTAATCATTATAAAATCAACTATTACGGCATTGCTAAAAAACCACCATATTTTGTAATTGGTAGGTGAAACCTCAGATTAATAATATTAAGAGACAAAGTTTTTACTTCACTTTGCTACTTGTTAGGCAAAGACACTAAATCCATACAGCATGAATATCAATATTATTCAATCAATCTGAAGATCATTGAATGACATGAAAGTATGGAATTTTAGATTTTTCACATTATTGTAACTAAGATAATTAATATATTTTTCTACTTTGTATATATAAATACCGACTACATGCAATACCAATGTAAGCAGAACAAAGTATAGGTGTAAGGGGTGGTCGAAGGTGTAACCAGTGACAAGGACAGTGGGTTAGGTTAGGTTATCTTTATACCAAAGCCCACGAGCCGAGCGGGCGAAGCGAGCGTGCCGCGGTAGCGGCCGGCGAGTGGCAGAACCAACTGGTTTCCATTTATTCGTTGATAATTTTGATAAAAGTTAAAGTCGGTTCTGGCACTCGCCGGCCGCTGCCGCGGCACGCTCGCTGCGCTCGCTCGGCTCGTGGGCTTTGGTCTAAAGATAACCTAACCTAACCCACTGTCCTTGCCATAACCTTCGAACACCCCTCACACCTATATATTGTTTGTCTAACATTAGTATTGCATGTTGTCGTTAATTATATATACAAACTACAAAAATATAATAATGATCTTAATCACAATAATGTGAAAAATCTAAAATTCCGTATTTTTATGTCATTCAAAGATGTTCAGTTTGATTGAATAATATTGATATTCATGCTGTACGGATTTAGTTCCTTTGCCTGACATTTAGCAAAGTGAGGTAAAAACTTTGTCTCTCAATATTATTAATCTGAGGTTTTACTTACATATTACAAAATGTCGTGATTTTTTAGCAATGCCGTAATATTTGATTTTATAATTATTAATTATTTTGATCATGTCATACATGTTACATTTGCAGATTAATCCCAAAATTAAAGTAATTGTGTTTTTATTATAATTAGTAGGTAAGTCGTCACGCTAAAATTGAACATTATTTCTATCGATATAATGCACGTATTTCGTAATTAATTGTAATGTGTATTAATTTTTTGTCTAAATGATGGCTTACCGATGATTTTAGTGTCGTTATTAAACCATAGCAAACCATATGTAAAGTCTTTGAATACAAAAAAATGCGTAATTTTCAGGTTCCGCGTTTATGCTCTATCTACAAACTAAATCTATTTAAGATATTAATAACCATTAATGAATAATATAAACAAATAACAATCATAAATGCTTAGATCATATAAACATCATAAATGTTAAAATCTGATTCCAGTACATCACAACAATGATATACAAAAGAACAATCTGAACAATACTCGGGCTATATTTTGAAAGGTCAAACATAATTTTCAAACAATATAAATAACAAATGCATCAAAATAACAAACCTAGAAACGATGACTGTAGTATTTCACAAAACAAAACAAATGTAGAAAGTGAATATAGTACTGTTTTGTCGCGACCGTAACGAACGTGCGACACCATTGGCAGCCGGAGAAATACTAAAACTGCGTTCACGCATTGTTTTAATTAGTAGTGCTGTACTAAAGTAGGTAGTGAATATAGCATACAGATGTTGTTGACTCGGTGAGCTACTTATGAATGCAGTCTAGAATAATCTTGTTTAGTTAAAGGAATGTTGTTAATATTAGGAACCGGTTCTCTACACTGTACTAAAAGAAACGTTTCACATTTGCATTACCAAGCGTTGATTGGTCTATTAGTTCACTCGTTCAGCGCTCAGCGCGCCTGTCAGCGATTCGACACTCTTATGTAGTTCAGTGATTCGATTGCTAACAAAGCAGATCGAAAATTCCTAATGACCGAATAGTACTTTTACTTTCCATCCGTGTAGGAACAGAGAAAGTATACAATTTCCTACGACCGGGCGACCTGTCGTAATAGGCGACAAAATAACCCACAGCCAGGTGGTAGGGTATTTACTCAACTGGATGGCGACCACCGCTGGTCTAGAGTAAGCCGCCATAACAACCTTGTGTTGTGTTCCAGCATTAGTGATCAGGTTCCAGTCCCCCTTAAGAGAGCAGCAGCGCATTTGTAGCACTTTTGGTGTTGCAAAGGTCCATAGGCGATGGTAACCACTTTCCATCAAGTGGGCCGTCTGCCTGTCTGCTGAACTCCTGCAATAAAAAAGTACTATTAAGGTGAACTAGTACAGTGACCGAATTGTACTAGAAAGGAACGCTCACTTATATGCCCGAATAAGCATAAGACTACTCCATATTATGTTTTTAGTTTTCTCTAATCCATTTTTAGATTAATGATTAATTTTTATTTCATTGGAAACGAAAAGACACTACCTACAACTACTACTACACTAACGATAGTAAATACACGGATACAAAAAATTGACAAGCGTCGAAGGCATAAACTATAGTAAATTATAGTTCATAAAAACAAAAAAACAATGCTTTAATAATAATCCGAATTAAAATGTAAAAATAACTAAGTAAGTCAGATGACTTGAATAAGATAATTTAATATAATTAAATAATCTTTAATACGATTGAAATAAAAATAAAGTTATTAACAAAATAATTTTATTAATGTTATGTTACGTACAGGTCAAGCTAATCATTTTTTTTAAGAAATTGAAAAATATGTTCTATATTTAAACAAAGACAATTTATTTGTTTCGACGAAATAGTTTGAACACAGACTCAGTGTGATTAACGACTGTTCTTAAAATATTTACTCTAGGTCTGTTTTAATTGAATTAACTCCACAATCCAGTAGCTATAGGATATTGTTGTTGTTGTATAAATAAGAGACTCATGTTTGGACTTTTAATCCCGATTAACAACATAGACGTTATTATATTTATATATATATATATATATATATATATATATTAATCAATTGTTGTTCGTTACTGTCGCTAAAAATCGAGAACGGCTGGACTGATTTGGCTAATTTTGGTTTTGAATTATTTGTGGAAGTCCAGGGAAACTAGAAACTATTTCTATTAGTCTTTCCCTTAGAAACCATTCCTGTGAAATATTTGATGTTCGTCCCGTCGTTCAGAAATCAACGATATTTATTTATTGATTCTGAGGCGGTACGAAGTTTGCCCAGTCAGCTAGTATTTTATAAATTCTAACAATAATTCTTTTTTAACTCCTTTCTTAAAATTTTCCCAGAAGTATTTTTTGGTATGCTATCTATGAACACTATATCATCCACTCTTTTATATGGCGCTACTCTCTGTTTGACAAACTCGCTTATCTCTTTTGCAGGATTATTGTATCCTTGTTTCAATACTACGAAGGCTTTTGGAGCTTCTCCATTAACAGCATGTGGGACCCCAATCACTGCCGAATCTCGTACTGATGGATGTTCACGAAGTACAGCTTCGAGTTCCGCTGGTGGAACTTGGTAGCCTTTGACCTATAACAAACATCTACAGTTTCATGATCCAACAAGAAGTACCTTCTTATTATAAATAAAATTTAATATTTTGTGCTCGAAACTTTACCATAATCTTAGGCTAAGGGTCAGTTGCCAAAGACCTACTGACTAACCACTTCAGCTAACTATAAAATTTGTGGGTAAATGAAATATGTGCAACACTTCTTGATGCAATTTCGGTACGAAAACGAAAGGAATTTACTGATGAACAAATACAAAGTAAACAAAACGTAAGTATTTGTGGATACTTGACTGACTAGACAATTCGTGCAGAGCCATACTAAAAAAGAACAAGAAGAATGAGTTCAAATAATATCACAAAGGGTTCTGGCTGTCAGACTATCACTTTTGGCGTGTTTTCTCCGCTGGACACGAATTTGTGAATTGAAAATGAAAATTTTATTTCAATAATTGAGAAAAGCCCAAAAAGTCGATAAAAATATAGTGGATGAAAAATCTTTTGGATGTTTCTTTCTTTGAATTCATATTCGTTTTCAACAGGAAAAAATACGCCAGTAAATGATAGTCTAACATCCACCAACTTTTTTGGTGGACATGTGTATATAATACCTTAATAAGATCTTTCAGCCTGTCCATAATGGTAATATCTCCATCATTATCAGCAACAGCCAGATCACCTGTCCTGAACCAGCCATCAACGAAAGCCTCCTTATTAGCTTCAGGGTTATTCCTATATCCTCTTGTTACTTGAGGTCCTCGTACTAGGATCTCTCCAGTCTAAATGTGACACAAGAAGTATGATAAATACTTATCTATAGTAATAAAATTGATATTGCTGTCTCATAAATTATTGACATTTAGTTTTTGCCTCTCAAACTGTTTCAAAGTCTGTCTGGGATAACTCCGAAGTGGCTCAATGGATTTCAGTGGATTTTTTTCTGATTAAAATTTTTGTCTTTTTTCTTGTATATTTTTCACTTCGATATCTTGCAATGATCAGAAAACATTTTACTAATTATTATTGGTAATAATAAATAGAAATGTATAATAGGATAACAAATAGTTGAATTATTAGGAATTTTCAAGAGGACGAAATGAATTAAGGTTAGGTTCTAATTTGGTTTTAATACTGACCTCATTTACACCCAAGTTCTTCAAAGTATCAGGATCGACAATTCTCAAATCTGTATTTGGGATAGGTGGTCCAGCTCTAGTGTAAGTCTTATCTGCATTGAGCGGTGTCAATGTAATAGCTGGAGCTGTTTCGGTTAAACCGTATCCTTGACGGAAATCTAATTTACGCTGTAAAAAAAAAATTATAACTAACAACCCAACTGCTTAAAATAATCGAAAAAACATCAAAAAGGAATTCACTTTATATTTAAACTGTATAATTTTCAAAATTCTCATGTAATACAGAAGGCATTGTCTAAAAAAATCACACCATAATTCAACCGTATTTTTATTATGTGAAACAGAATATTATGAGACTCTATTTTCAATATTTTTTTTGTATTTTGACAGCTTTATCTATATTTTTAACAAAACAAAGTGATTCTCATGTCACATTAAGATAAAGTATAGCCTTATTTAGTCTGTGATATCTTTTAGTATATGTGATGACTTCATTGAAGATAAAACAAATGTCAAATATATTATCTACAAAATACAAAAAAAAACCAAGTCTTAGAAAATTATTTATCAAGAAGTGCCATCTAAGTAATGGGTAACAACAACAACCCATTTAAACCTTACACTTTAAAAGCAATTTTGTAATCTACCAATAGTCCCTAGAATTGTTAAATAATGAAAAATTATGAATAAAATCATGTTAGAGCTTCAAAAATACTTTCAATTAAAATTTGTTTGAACCGTTGTAAATATTTTTTGAGAGCGAGTTATTTTTTATTAAAAGTTTTATGACGTTTCGTAGTTAAAAGACAAAAATCGGTGGACATATGTTCATCACCTCATTTGTTTATTATTATTATCATTTAAGTGATAAACTACAAACGTCTCCACTCAGCTGAGATGAGAATGTTGAGATGGATGTGTGGTGTTACAAGAATGGATAAGATGAGAAATGAGTACATAAGGGGGGGCGTATCTTTGAAAGTTGGTATGGGCATATAATGAGGAGGGATGAAAGTCACGTGACAAAAAGAATGTTATACTACAAGATGGATTGGTACAAATTTAAAGGTAGACCAAAAAAAGATGGATGGATTGTATGAAGGATGACATGATGATATGCGGTCTGACAGAAGAGATATGTCAGAATAGAAGAGTGTGGAAGGAAAAGACATATTGTGCCGACCCCAAGTAATTGGAATATGGTGAAAGAAAAGAGAGAAAGAAAAAAAAATTGTTACACTGGAAACTTTAATAGTGTTACACTTAAGATATTGTACAGCAAATTTCCACCAAATGCGATTGGCAAAGACAATAATGCTGTGTTGTGTTTCCTCCAGCACAGCGCTGATTTTTAATGCCAATTCCGCCTCTTAAAATACTTTTTATGGTATGTCTTAAATACTGCAAGGTAGTACAATGGGCAGTGCTTAAAACAATCTTCTAGGCAACCTTTTGATAAATAAGGTCGTGTTAAAAAGAGTTCTTACTTTAGCCTTTTCAAACACCCTAAAGACATCAGTATCTGATACCGGAGCCGCACCATTAACAATAGTTTCTACATATTGAAGTGTCTTTTCTGTGGCTGCTGGATGCGATCCCATTAGTAATACTGCAACAATAACATTTTTGACATCCGTAGGTATAGGTAAGTAAAGACAACAGACATCTATTTTTGACAAAACTGCAATGGAATCCTATAAGGTATGCAGCTTAAGCTATGCAACTGATAAGTAGTGTTACTAATTACGAATTAATTAATAACTTTATAGCTCACAACTGCATAAGGTACAATCCCTAGTGTGAGTTTTCGCCTAGTGAAAGTATGTATAATTTCCAGTTTTTGACTAATTTAGTTCATTTAGAAGCTATTCACTGGTACATTATGAACGAGGCAGTTGTTGTTCGTAGTACTGTTCTTTCATGATTTAAAATTTATACTCTTCTTCTTCTACAGCTAGTATATGTCCACTGCTGGACGTAGGGTACTACAAGGTTGCGCCACATATCCCAGTCTCCCGTCTTCATCATCCAGCTCCTGCTGGCGACCTTGCGTAGGTCGTCGGTTCCATCGGGCTGGAGGGGGTCCTACGCAACGTGTGCCGAGACGCTGTCTCCACTCCAGCGGCCGTCGATCAACTTGCTAATCTTGCGAGCTATGTCGATTACTTTGGTTTTGTTACATCATTTTTGATTCTATTCATAAAAGAAATACCGCTCCATAGCCCTTTAGGAGACTAAGTTTGTGGACCAGTCCCACAGTCAGTAGGTATCCATGTCTCGGCACCGTATCTCATAATGGTTAGGGCGCACTGCTCGAAAACTTTCGTCTTCAAGCATTGCGGAATGGTTGACAAGAATAAATGTACGCATATTTTTATAATCATTTAAATTTGCATACCGCAGTCAAACTCTTGTGATTCCTTTAATATAATCCATAAGCAGGGTTGTCCGGGAACGATCGCTCAAAAGCGTTACGGCCGTTTTAGAAACCTCCCTTTACATGAAATTATTGTAAAGTTGAACAGTTTTCTACCTATGTATTATTATAAATCGATCATTCCATCTATTATGAAAATAAAACATAGATACATACAAAATTTCAAATAATAATCCCTATAATTTTCATTTACAACCTTTTTCAGAGTCTACTCGAGTCAAATTAGCGAACTGACACAAACAAAAATTGTAAAAACTGCTTTTTACGACTAGGCATAGTATAATTTTCACTTAAATTTCAGCATTTATTTTGGAATCACAAACAGACGCCTTTTTTTGATAGGCACTAGCGTTATTGATACTTACATAGTGGTGGTGCAACGAAAATCAAATTTGTCTTATATTGTTCTATTGTACCGAAGAATGCTTCTGGTTGAAACTTGGTGACAGTCACAAGCTGGAGACCGAGAGAGAGCTTATGAAACATAAGTACTGATGCAGCATACACGTGGTAAAATGGCAACACCACTATTACTCTATCTTGATGCGTTGCTAGAAAAAGAATATCATATCTTTAGGTTTTAAGTTTACCATCACTTATTGTTAATCATGAAATTTTTGCAGACAAAAAACATAACATGCGAACGGTTGGAAATGTTTTTCAATATATTCCGGTATCTTAATATTTCCACTGAAATCAGTTGAATTAACAGGATCTATCTAATTCAAGAAATCATAGTATTTTTTTTTTAATTTAATTTAATTCAAATGAGGACTTATTTAGTTCAAAAATATGTTATAACATAATGGTATATTATAACATATGTAACTACACAATGGTTATGTATAAATACACTTTTATGCCAAAAGTTGTTTTTTTTTGTCGTAATTCCTGAGAAAAATTAATGCAACAATACTATAGACAAACGAACATTATGTCTTTTATTAAGTTTTCGCGACTAGTATACATAATAAAACTACGTTTTAACGGTTACGGCTACTGAAAACTGGTCGAAACGTCGGAAGAATAATAAAAATCAAATTTATTACCGCGCTTCAAACCGTTAAAACGTATTTTTATTATGAACATGATGACTGTACTATTAGAGTTCCGTTTTAGCCAAGACGTTTACAGAAATCTAAAAAACTGTGTAAGCGGTTCATGTCTTCAATTATTCCATACAAAAACTATACTAATATCGGAACGAATCGCGGATTGAGCTAAAACTGCTTACAAATGATTTTTTTATTTTTTATTGCAGGTATTCAGCAGACAGGCAGACGGCCCACTTGATGGAAAGCGGTTACCATCGCCTACGGACATTTGCAACACCAAAGGTGCTGCAAATGCGCTGCTACTCTCTAAAGGGAGACTGGAACCTGGTCACTAATGCCGGAACACAAATCAAGGTTGTTATGGCGGTACTTTAGACCAGCGGTGGTAGCCATCCAATCGGGCAAATATCACCCTACCATCCGGCAGTGGGTTGTTTTGTCGCCTGTTACTACAGGCCGCCTGGCCGCAGAAAATTGTATTCTTTCTCCGTTCCTGCACGGGTAAAATGGGTGATCTGAGAGATGCCAATTTTTATTTACCTGGACATAAGTATGTGGGTAAATAAAGTATCTTGAAACCTCATTACGATTACAATACAACACAATCGGCAGACAAAAACATATATTATATCTCCAATTTAAGCAAGTTACGCTTGAGTTACGGGTAATATACAACAGACTACTCTGGGGCCGATCCCAGACACCCAGACCATAGTATATAACGAAGAAAATTCGTTTCCGAAATTTACCATACCAGGAATCGAACTTGAAGTCTCTGTTGCATTGAGGTAGACCGGCAAAGGGTTAGCCCGCACAACCACAGAGGCCTTCGAATCGTTACGGTGTTTCATGCTTTTCTTTATTTAAATCAATAGGTAATGAGATACATATCATACATACATAAATAAGTATGTGCGCCTCTCTATAGGCGAAAAATTGTGTGTGTGCGCATTTGTGTGTGTGTTGGTATATATATGTTTGTGTGTATATATGTATATTAAACTGTTTAATATTAGCATAGTATAAAAAGTTTAGATATAAGAAGGTTTGTCGATGTCTACTCACTATTATTGTATATACTTATATAAAGTATATACAATAATAAATTTAGAGTAGAGTATGAAAGTAGAGTAAACGCGGTCGAGATGCGAGCACTGCGCAAAATCTGCGGAGTGACGCTCGCGGACCGCGTTCGTAATACCGAAGTAAGAAAGAGAGTTGGTCTGAAAGAGAGTGTCGGGGTGAAGGTAAGGAAAGGAATGCTCCGGTGGTTCGGGCTTGTGGAAAGAATGCATGATGAAAGAATGACTAAACAGATATATAATGAAAAAGTGGATGGATGCAGAAGTCGTGGAAGGCCACGACACACCTTCCATGATCAAATTGATCGTGTACTAGCGGAGGGTGATGTCAGGAACCTTAAGAACAGACGAGTGTGCATGACAAGAGTTATGAATGTCAAAGAAGCAAGTGAGGTGTGTACGAATGGGCCTAAATGGCGCTCTGTTGTTCGTGCCTACCCCGCAAGGGAACTGGCGTGAAGTTATGTATGTATGTATGTAATAATAAATTTAAATAACAAATATATTGCAACAACTATTTATGTAACCTTTTTTGTTAACCCGACTGTCCATCGACGCGTGACATCATGAGGCTATCGGCAAACCTTCTACGCACGGGTAGTACGGTATGATACAGGTAGTACCATTTATGTGGGTTATTTTAGCCTCAAATTCATATAGTTCTGTAGGCAAAGGTTAAAAGAACAAAGTAGGCTTACATCACCAGTACGGAACTCTTCAATGTGCATAATACACACATCTTTAATATATTTTATGATTACTTCAATTTTATCTTGCCTTATTATATCTAATTTCGAAAATATTAACTTTAAAACATTGCACAAATTGCGATAGTAATCGGTTCCAAACTGCTTTTTGTCATAATATTTATTATAAGTAAATTGTTCTTTGTTTGGATGTTTTTCATTTATGCCTAACCAGGAAATAGCTCTTTATTCGTGAGAACAAAAATTACAATCCAATTCAGTGATTTTTAATTTCGGTTTTTCTAATAAAAAAAAACATGAATCATAAATATTTACCCCTTATTCATAGTAGCTCTAAGAGGTTGATATGCTCATTAAACAGAGTTCAAATGAGGGTTTTGCTAATATTCCATTATGAATAACACTTTTCAAAAGGATCTATAACCCTTGTATAATTTGAATTAGAAATGTAAATTTTAAGTATGTTTTATAACTTTATCAAGTGCTTATTTCATCTTACTAAAGTTAGTAAAATATTTAAAATTCTATTTTAGTAGTTATATAACTACCTTCTGATGTAAACGACGAATTTAATAAATAATGCACAAGACATGTATCTTTGAATTTGAAACTTGAATTTCTTCGGTGTTAGCATGTCTCTGGAGAGATTTATTTCAATGTTTTATCGAAATACAAGCATGCTAGCGGCCCTAATCCTATTCTACATTATCAAAATAATTAAATATGAATTTCAAGTCATAGTACCCTAGTAGTTAAAGCAGTCGCATATTAGTATATTAAATTATATTAATAATAACAATCGACAGACAAACACACATATTGTATATCTCCAAAATTAAGCTAGTTACGCTTGTGTTATGGGTAATATACAACGGACTACTTTGGGGCCGATCCCAAAAACCCACACCATAGTAAATAACGAAGAAAATTCGTTTCCGAAATTTACCATACCAGGAATCGAACCCGCAGCCTCTGCGTTAGGATGAGGTAATCCGGAAATGACTTAGCCTGCTTAACCACAGAGGCCATCAAATTCGGCTCACGTTTCTTTGCGTGAAGGCTTAATATACATTTCTATAAAACTATGCTAATTTTCTAACCTTAATAAAACATATTATCAACATAACTATTTAAACTACTCTAGTAATAATTTTAGGTACAGATGCTTATATGCCGAAGACACAAAACTTTTTTCTTTGTTTATGTGAAGAAATATTCTTCTGTGTATTGACCATATTTGATTTGATTTAAAATAATCAAGCTTGAAATATACGATAAGAAGCTAGAAGGGTTGATTAATAACTTGAAAAATAAGAACTTACCAGTTGTATCGTTGTGGCATCGAATTAATGGATCATTAACTTGTTCGCCATTGACCGTAATATTTCTATGAGACAGTTCCACACCCTTCGGCAGCCCTGTAGTCCCACTAGAGAAAGGCAGGAAGCAAATTTCATTTGGATCTCTCTTAATTTCTTTCAATATTGATACATCAACAGACAAATCTTCGGTTAGTTCGTTGAATAGGATAGTTCCTTCAGGAATTGGCTCGTCATTTATTTTAACAGTAATTATGGGTAGATTCTTTTTTGCTAATAGTAACGCGTCTTTAACCACTTTTAATACCTGTGGAAGTGCTACTATGATTTTTGCTTCTGACAATAGGAGTTGACGTTGAACTTCATCTGTAAAAGTAACATTACTTTGGTTATGAAGAGATTGAATATGGTATTATGTTTCAGGATATTTGTCTTCATTTAATTTTCTAGTCCAATCTGAGCGTTAATTTGTTTGATTCCCTACAATACATAAGCCTTTAGCTCGAAACTATGTATAATTATATCCACAAGAAATAAGCTTTTTTAAAAAGGTTTTCAATTACAAGCTTTTCAGATCCTGGATATAATGTAGCAGCAGAGTGCTAGACATGACATGTAAAACAAGCCCAAACACGACGGGTCTATCTTATTTAGTACAGGAGTTCCTATGGCCACCTTCCGACTCCATCATCAGATCAGCTCCATGGAACCATATTATTGCATTGTCACGCGATATACATATGCGTGAAAAATTACAGCTCAATCGGAAACCGGGAAGTTGGTCAAATTTAACTTGCAAGATTCCACCCGAACTTACATACATCCATTGCAAGTTAAATAAAAGCTTGTAAAAAAAAGGTGTTTTTGCTGGCTTACTCATATTAGGTTCAGTCCCGGAGTTACCCATTGTATGATACCCTGAATAACATCTTACTTTTTTTTAATAAATAATGTTTTATATTCCCAAGATGTGGGTAGAATGGCATACATATGATGCGGATAGCAGTGCAGCTGATCCCAGACATCTAAGATCTTAGTACAATAAATAACAGAACGCATGTTTACGAAAACAGTGCCAGGAATCAAACCTGACCCGATCTACATTACT
This sequence comes from Dendrolimus kikuchii, assembly GCA_019925095.2. Lineage (NCBI taxonomy): Eukaryota > Metazoa > Arthropoda > Insecta > Lepidoptera > Lasiocampidae > Dendrolimus > Dendrolimus kikuchii. The sequence goes on from CM034400.1 coordinate 6,514,067, forward strand.
TACTACCTATTGTACGAACAATCGAATCATTCATAGAATAAGTATACCACAGGTATAATGTCTGAGTTTCACTTCAATTTAGGTGTTTATTAGCGTAGTCCTAATGAAAATTTGGATTTCTTAGCTGAGTACAACACAAATATTATTTTAGATATAATAACCATACATACATACATAACTTCACGCCAGTTCCCTTGCGGGGTAGGCACGGACAACAGAGCGCCATTTAGGCTTATTCTTACACACCTCACTTGCTTCTTTGACATTCATAACTCTTGTCATACACACTCGTCTGTTCTTAAGGCTCCTGACATCACCTTCTGCTAGTACACGATCAATTTGATCATGGAAGGTGTGTCGTGGCCTTCCACGACTTCTGCATCCATCCACTTTTGCATTGTATATCTGTTTATTCATTCTTTCATCATGCATTCTTTCCACATGCCCGAACCACCGGAGCATTCCTTTCCTTACCTTCACCCCGACACTCTCTTTCAATAACCATAATTATATAAAATTTATACAGCTTGTATTTCTTTAATCATTGAGATTCACGCAATCTAGTCTTTAAGCTAATAGCTAATATTACTAGCCAAACGAGGAGATTACGTAGCAGAAGCTTCGCTGTAGAATATTCATCTAACAATCTGGTACCAAAAGCTTACCAATAACAGGAAAATTTGGAAACACAGGATACACTTACGAGCTGTATACGCAGGATTTATTGAAGTCATTACAGCACCAGCTTCCAAGATCCCTAAAGTAACTATAGGATATTCAGGTAAATTTGGCAGCATCACAGCTACTACGTCTCCATTGCGAATATTTAGCTTCTTCCGAAGATTAGCAGCGAAGGTGTTAGATCGCCTGAAGGCTTGCTCGTATGTATAGCTTCGGCCTGTATGAGCACATACCTAAAAGATGGAATATAAAATCAGGCATTACATTAGTAATTAATTTAGCCGAATCACTCAAGCGGCGCAAATATGCAACCCTCTGTGAGAGTTATATGTTTGTGCCGTTTGCTGTCGAGACGCTTGGACCGTGGGGTCCTGAGGCCATGAGCCTCTACCAAAATTTATCGAAAGGACTCATTGACTCTTCGGGTGATCAGAGGGCTGGTGCTTACCTCGGCCAACGGATCAGTATGGCGATCCAGCGAGGAAACGTAGCCAGCCTTCTGGGCACCTCACCCATAGAAGACGGTGATCTGGGCTCAGTATTCTACTTATAGTCTTGAGGGACTATGAGTAGAATACAATACAAATAAGTTAAGTTTTCTTGCATTGTATAACAATAGAATAAAGACATATATTTGATGATTTAATAAATTAACTTAGTAATTCTATGGTCATTGAGTAAAGATGACTTAATTATTTGTGATGTGATGGAAGACATAGTGTACACAAAAAAGACACATTTTGCCGACCCCAAATTATTAGGAAAGTCTAAAGAAATGAGACAGTAATTATGTGGAAATATCTAACAGTTTATAAGGTCTACGAAGCAAACTATTAACACATATATGTAAGAAGTAAAAATTATAGTACAGGTTTTCCTTTTTTTTTGCCAGGGGAAATCCGTTTGAGGACTAAGCCGAGACAGGCACAGACGCCTGGGGCGATAATTCGCGACCCGTGTGATTGTGGGATTCGCCAGATCGGGCGTGGCACTAGCGTGCCCAGTCAGAACTGGTGCCACGCTATTGCCACTCCCCAGTTAGGGATACCCACTAAAACCCCTGGGTGTTCTGTCCTGCGCCTTATGCCAGGGCTACGGGAGAGACATCGGAATTCCCAACTTCGCGTGCCCTGGCAGGCGTTACCTAATTTAAGTGTTAGTTTTTACTGATTTTGTTAAGTATATTTACTTTTCACTAATTATTAATTAGCCTTTTGTTTTATTGTAATAGGAATTTCTGTTACTGTTATAACAATGTTCCGGTACCTTTTTTTTTTATTGCAGAAGATCAGCAGACAGGCAGACGGCCCACTTGATGGAAAGCGGTTACCATCGCTTATGGACATTTGCAAAGGTGCTACAGATGCGCTGCTGCTCTCTTAAGGGGGACTGGAACCTGGTCACTAATGCCGGAACACAACTCAAGGTTGTTATGGCAACATACTCTAGACCAGGGGTGGTAGCCATCCAGTCGGGCAAATGCCCTACCACCTGGCTGTAGGTTGTTAAGTCGCCTCTTACGACAGGCCGCCCGGCCGCAGGAAATTGTATTCTTTCTCCGTTCCTGCACGGATAAACCTAATAAACTATTCTGTTTTAATTATTAAATATCAACCAAGTAGGGTAGCGAGTGACGGAAAATACTCCATACTCCAAAAAAATCTGTCGTTATTAAAGTATATTCAATCATATTTTTAGACCAAATCAGTTACAGACTGAAATCTATAATATACCTGTAAATAAAATTAAAGTGCTGTGATCTCAAACTATGGCAAAAGCTAAGTGGTGCCTAGTGTTTTTAGATACGCTATAAAAGGTACAAGGTCTAATATATGCTAAGCTATATTGTAAAAAGTAAATACCTAATGTAAAATATCAATGACATGAAAAAGTGTTTAATGATATCATTTACGTCTGGAATTTATAAAAGAAGAATTACATATATGTACAGGGTATATCGATTTATAATTTATGTAAATCATTAGCAAATTATTATATATAATATAAAATACTCACTATAGCTGTCTTTTCGGCCCATTTATCCAGGTTCTGCCACACATACTCTGACAGGGTACAATTGGGAATCTCGACATCTTTGTATGGAGATTTAATAATATTATCATGAGTCCAAACACTGCTACTTCTCAAAAGATACTTAGCGCTCTTTGGTATAAAGTTTAAAGTTCTTTTTAAAATGAAAAAATTGTTCAAAATCATATTGACAAGTCCTGAATGCGCAAGAGTCTTACTACGAATGACAAGCCATTCCTTGTACTCACTTCGTAAGCATTGAAATTGAATCGTGCCCATTGTTCCTTATTGATCAAATCCAATACTAAGACTTGGCCAATTAATGTGTGTCAATTAGTAACGGAATACTTTGCAGGGTTCTATAGCGATTCTGGCAAAATGGAATCCTTATGACATCGTTGCGTATATCAGTTTATCGTATATCAGTCATTTTTTTGGAAGCTACTTGGTCGATATATTTAGAAGGAATATGTAATCTATAATATAATTAATACTTCGTCTTACCGTTTTTAAACGCGGCATCTTATCTGATTTTTATTTCCGACGTTTCAGCGGCTTTTCAGTAGCCATTACCACGGAAGACAAAGATGTTAAGTGTCAACGATTAAAGTAATTACAGTTATTATTTATCCTACCGCCAACTTTTTCATTTCAGTTATTTAATTTTAATTTTTGTTTATGTGTATTATTATTTATGACAAGAGTTATGAATGTCAAAGAAGCAAGTGAGGTGTGTAAGAATAAGCCTAAATGGCGCTCTGTTGTTCGTGCCTACCCCGCAAGGGAACTGGCGTGAAATTATGTATGTATGTATGTATTATTTACTTTATGGGAGCCTAATATAATCTATCACCTCATCGTAATATGATGTAGCGCGACGAGAAGAAATCGCGCAAAAAACTATTCAGCAACATGCCCAGCTCTAAATATTTTATCTACACTAATATTATAAAGAGGAAAGGTTTGTAATATTGTATATTTGTAACGAATAAACTCAAAAACTGCTGGACCGATTTAAAAAAATCTTTCACCATTCGAATGCTGTCTTTGATTAATATAGACTATATAATAGTTAGGGATCCCTACTAAAACTTCAATAATGTAACCCATCAATCTAAACATAATACTTGGCGCTGGAATCGGGTGCTACGATTTTGATGAACTTTTATGTGTGTTTGAGTGGGTCCCGGGGTGGTTTAGATTCACAATTAGACTGGGTAGGTGGCGCTTTAAACTAAAATAGGAAAATTATCAATCAAGTTGGAGTGTACCGATTAAAACCGTTAAATCGAATGTGTACTAGTCGCGAAGATTTAGAAAATACAATCTGTAATAAGTATGTCACAGCATAATAATATTAACACCTCATGGAAGTGATAAATGGCATAACGTAGGAAGTAGCTTCGGTGAACTTGCAGCCCACCTCTCCACACGCCTTAGCCACTCACATTTATGTCGCCATTGCCAATCTTGTACGGAATTTCTGGAGCCCATGCAGAGAGTGGAGATGACTCGCCATTTTCTGCGTGGGATTCCACGCTCGCTCGTAAGTCGTCTGTACATTTTTTCATGTTCCCCGTACATTGCGACGGGCAGACGTCATCGTCCCCATAATGCCAGATCCCCAGTTCTACTAACAGTTCACCCCTATAGCCCTATATCTTTTGTTCTCATTTCCTACAATAATCCTACACTGGCCAGGGCTTGGCCTTGGGTGCATTGTTATATGGTGTAGACAGGGATAATTGCCGTCAGTGTTACACCACATTTACATTAAAATTGTTGAAGGGGCCTCTACGTGTTGGCCTTCCCACGGCCGAAAGCCCTCCAAAAGTCCGGGCCATTTTTATGGCCTGTGGTCTTTCAGGACACACATTAATAACACCTCATAAATGGCCCACTACTGGACTCGGACCTACACCTTTTTTAGGGGGCGGATCGGACAGTATAACCAGCATGCTTGTTCAAGGCTGATTTGATACATCGGCTATCTCGAGGTTTCATCACAATGTTTTCCGTCACTCTCAACATATCATAATTACAAAAATATATGCACATTAAATCAAAAACTGCCTTAGTGGTGCATGCTACTCAGCTAGGTTCAAAACCATGTCATTTTAAACGCCAAAACGTTAATCGGTAATACCACGTTATTTTTACCACTTATATTAGAGAGTGGCAGCCATACATGTAACTGAGGATTGAAAATCTACCTTTCAGTGTTATTAGTCAGCTAATCAGCTTTCAAAATATCATAACAATTTTTCAATATTTTTTTAGGCAATTGCTAGCAAGAAGTTGGAACCCAAAGTCGTATAAATTGTATACTCTCTAAATTATAAACTATAAATTACAAAATTATGAAAATATGTAGTTGGTAGAGCTTAAAAATGCCTTCAAAGAATCTCTTTTGTAGTTTTCAATTAAATTATTATTTAGTCTCTTTGACTACGAGTTGATAGATATTCATATATCTATCAACTCTACGGAACCCTTTAACGTGTATGGCTCAAGATGCACTTAGCTGGTTTAATAAGGATATTATTAATAATGTATTAAGGATAAAGATAACTATACTCACAAAGTATATACATATGTATTTATTTAAGGAAGTACGGTTACCAAAACAAGGATCGAAATTATTACCTAATGCCAATACTATTGTTACGAGTAAATTGGTGTGTGTCCCTTTTACATTTGAACTACAAAGTGGAGAATCATGAAAAAAATGTTAACTTCACAATTTTATTAGGTTTAGGACACATACTTATATATTCACGCATATCGCAAACACATACATTAAAACATACCCACATTAACAAAATATATGGGACAGGATAAGAAGAATCATGTGACCATTAATGACAAGATAAAACTAAATAGGGATGTCCCTATTCAAGTCTCCAAAATTTTATTCTCTAATCATGTGATTAGAGGATAAAATTTTGAAAGCAGTTATAATTTAATCCAGGGCCCCGAAATATATATATCCAGGGGTGGGGAATAAACAAGCCAATATAAGAAAAAGAATATTATATTATGATAAAAAAATAGTATTAAGAGCTTAAAATAGATTTTTCAACAAAAATGTTTGTGTCAGTACTTTGAATCGATTTTGAGATATGAATATATTCTTTTTATGATTTCGTAGCATAATGACTAAAGCAAGCAAAATACACCTTAAGGGTCAGCGCAGACAGAGAGGAATAATCCCCGCGCGGTCTCGGGCATTTTCTTTACAGATCGCGTATGCTCGAGCTTGCACGCGACCTCGCGAGACTGCGCGAGTAAACCGTTCTGAGTTACCACTCAACAGTAAGCATGCCAGTTTGTCGCGAAAGTTCGTCAACGATGGTGGACTGAAATGTTATTATAATTGTGCTTTTGGCGGAAAAAGAAGAAATGGAAGAACATGTTAATAAAATAAGGCGTCAGAAAGTTAGACGAAGAACATGGGTCGAGGAATGTTGGCTAGAAAGGTGTAGTTTTAGTGAATTTAATACATATATTGTGTAATATGCTTTATTTATTAATAATTGTCTTAATTTTAATTTAAAGCTTTTGATCTTGAGTTCCTTAATTTTCAGTGGTAATTTATTGTAAATTTTAGTCGCTATACAGAATAGACTGTTTTGAAACAAAGTGGTTTTTGAAGGAAGTGAAAGCAGGTAGCTGTTATGTCGTTTACTGTTGCATTTAGTGTATAAATGTAGATTATTTTTAACAAACAAAGCAACTTCATAAATGTATAATTATGGTTATATTTATTATTCGTTATGTAGGTACTTCGAATTCAAAATGTAAAAAAAATGACGTCATCCCTCTTTAAACTCAGTGACAACACTGAAAGTACGCGTACGACGCGGACGCCGACTCGACGCCGCGCGAGGATTCCCGTGTATCTTCGAGGACGCGTTTGTCAGGTTCAAGCATTTATGCACTTTATTGAAATAATTTTAAAGTTTATTTTCAAGTGCGTTAATAAAATCCTCTCGGTCTGCGCTGACCCTAACGGAACCGTTTATAGTTCGTGGACTTATTATTTTTCAGTTTCTTTTATGTCGACCCCAGGGATATCGATTTCGACCCCAGGGGATTGATATCGACCACTTTGGGAAGCCACAAGGTATCTATAAAGACACGCTTGGCTGTCTATTAAGGGGTGTGGGTGCCAACACTAATGTATGGCAGTGAAAGTTGGATATGGCAGAAGAAGCATGAAAGTAGGATAAACGCAGTCGAAATGAGAGCTTTGAGAAGTATATTTGAGGTAAGGATTAATGATATGATAAGGATTAGTCTAATTAGGGAACATTGTGGATTGAAAGAAGATATAATACAAGATACAAGAGTTGAAAAGGAATATTAAGGTGGTTTTAGCATGTAGACGGAATGGATGAAAATATAATCACAAAACAGTAGAGTTGGTACCGGTAGAACGCGACGTACACATCATGGTCAAATAGCAGAAATGTTAAAAAGAGGTCACATAAAAGTATCTCATAAAACATGCATACATGAAGAAATTGTTAAAAGTAGATGAAGCAAAAGTTGGTTGTCAGGATTGTCGCAAGTGGAGATTTATAGTTTCTGCATACCCCCATGGGAAACATGCGTGAGAATATGTATATATATATATATATATATATATATATATATATATATATATATATATATATATATATATATATATATATATATATATATATATATATATATATATATATGTATATGTGAAAATCCATCTAAATAAAACAATTTTGAAGCCCGCGGTACGTCATCAATTACGTCTATGTGGCACCTACAAAGAAAAGGTTGTTGAGTATGGCTACTCTAGATGTGAGACGGGAGACCTTGGAGACCATCCGCCCCCACCTGTCTCATTTGCTCCTTCGGAAACGGGGGATCCTGAGGTTTCGAGTGAACTTACCGAGCTCCACTGCTTCGGTAAATATATCTACCAGATAGCGAGTTTATCCGAACTGTACACACACTGGAGAAGTTCTGAGCCAAGAGATCCCAGAGGCACGCTTTGGCGGCCACGACAGAGTGGAACCTCTCACTGCACAGCATCGTGGGCGACATGTAAAATGAGCAAGGGAAGATGGCGTCAAGCTGCAGAAGGAGGCGGCCGAAAGATAGTGGGAGGAAGACGAGCTCGCGTACCCCCATTATAGAGGGCGAACGGGACATTGGAGGCGTCGCTATGCTTACCTCCCCCTCGCGACGTAATGAAACCGAGTTGAGGTCGGAGGACCTCCCCAGCGAGCTATACCTAGGGACGTAGGGTGCCCTGTCCCAAGCTCACCCCATCGTGACGATTTGCGTCGAGGTGTACCTAGTGGCGCCTCATAAAGACACGGAGGGACGCTGGCAGGTTTAGTGAGTAGTCTAGCGGTGGCATCTTACAACTCTTTCTTAATCTAAGATGTGTGTGGAGTCGGCCCCTCGGTGCCCCACATACCTCTCGTACACCACACCTGATGGTCCGAGGGGATAAATAAAAGCATTACCCCGGCAATATTATAAAAAAAACTGTAAGTGCATATTTAAGTAGTCAGTACGTTGGAATTTAAACAATGTAGACGTGGCGTGCAACAATCAATCTTTGATAGTAAACGACTCAGTTAATTGGGGACAATTGTAATTTAACCGGCTGTATTCTTTCGACGACTATTTCAATCAAACTAGCACATGAGCTATGCAATTGCAAAACCTAGCAACTGAAATGGTTTTTAAATTAATGTTCGTACATACACTCTCCTACTAGGTGTTATCAGTTAATTTATTTGATCTACTGTTTTGTGCATAAAATGAATAGTTTTAATTGAATATATAAAGCTACAATTATGTACAATCTTTACATACTATAAAAGAAGTGTAAACCACGCAACAGATTAATAAGCGGTTTTCACCAACAGATATTTTTTTAAGGAAGGTTTATATATAAGGTAGGAAAGTTTTAACCGAGGCTTCGCTCGCGATATAAAAATTTAATTAATTACTTAAGTTTTTAGGTAGTAAAATAGAACTATCTACCAGTGTTTGACCCGCGGCGTAATAAAAAAATTACAAATAATATATAAGTCCCAAATCGCTGTCAGTCGGGCACATGCCCAAAATGCTGGCCGCATTTACGCTGGATAGCACAGCCCAGACGTTTCCCAAGTACAGACCACCCTATTGGTCATAAAACCGATAGGCTTCCGGGCCCCATGGCCTTTAGTAGTAGTCTCCACGCCGAACTCCACAAATATATATGTAATATTTGCTTATGTATTGTGTATGCTAAAACATGTAAACACACTGTACCTATCAAAATATTGTATTGCTCCCAATAAGCTTTATAAACAGTGTTGAAATGGTATATAATTGAAGTTTATGAAAATTTCTTGAAATTAACTTGCTCGGTTTTTAAATTGCACAGTTGACATAATTTGTAATTTATAGGTCATCCGCATGGATAACGTTCTGAATTGTTTTCAGGATCCTAAATCTTGTAACTTTCACAAAAAAAACCATGCCAGTGCTAGTCAAGATCCATTCGACTGACGAAGGTCAACTGTTACTATCCTTAGTTTCTAAAATTCATATTAAGTCAGTCTCAGATCAATATATATTTAATGGTTTAATGATTCCTGAATGGTTTAGATTCATAATTGGAACCGGTAGGTGGCACTAGAATCGGGGCCTAGATTTTAATTTTTTCAGGGAAGGACTACGTCTGTCGGGACAGTTAGTTTGGTATAATAATACAGTTGGGTTTATTTTTTCAAAATCAACCGAGTCATTTCCTGACAAGGGTAATTGATGTTTCAAAAATCTAACGAGACCACTTTAGTTTCGTTAAAAGCGACCTTGAGATTCTTTTTGAGTGTTTTTCGCTATTTCGTATAGTTTAGGACTTGGTGCTGAATGCCCACTTGAAAAATTAAACCTGTAGATAAAGAATGATACGTCGATTGTACGGATGCATGAATGTATAACAACACAAAGTAATAAAATATGAACGATCTCGTTAGGTTTTTTCTAAAGTTAATTACTCACATTTACAACGCCATCTGTGATAATAACATCTAAACAAACATACACCTCCAAATTTATATAATTTTTTCATCAAACTTACAGATGGCGCTGTCAGTATATTAATATTTTATTCTTTTTAATTAGGTATTTTCCAGGTAAGCTTATTACATATTAGTCGGTACTGTTAAAATCATCATTGGTAGGCAAAAGAAATATTGTATATATTTTTTATTGCAAGAGTTCAGCAGACAGGCAGACGGCCCACCAGATAAAAAGGTGGACGTTTGTAACATCAACGGTGCTACCAATGTGCTGCCGCTCTCTAAAGGGCGACTGGTACTTGGCCACTAAAAATGGCGAAACAGAGCTCAAAGTTGTTATGGCGGCATACTCTAGACCTAGACCAGAGATGGTAGCCATCTAGACGGGCAAATACCACCTGGTTATGAGTTGTTTTGTCGCCTCTTACAACAGACCGCCCAGCCGTAGAAAATTGTATTTTTTCTCCGATACTGCACAAATAATCATAAATACCTCGTCGTAAAGGGCTGTCGACGTTCTCGCAAGAAAAAAGAATCATTATATTAATACGTGAACCAAAAACTTTGCACCCCTTTTTACGAAAATTGCGCGGACGAAAGAGTATATAGTAGAGGAGAGGAGTAGTAGAGGAGTAGCACAGTTATAGAGAAGAAGTGCAGAATGCTAATATTTTTTTAAATACGCATATATAGTCTTTTTTTTATTGTTAAAGTCAAATTAACACAGCGAAATCTGTGATTATAGAAGTATAGTCTTTGACAATAGAACCTTAATAATGTTCAAACTTGTAATTTAAATTAATTATGGCCGAATTTCGACCACTGGGCGACCACTAGTATAATAAAACGGATGTTCCTGTTCTCGCGAGGATGTGGAAGTCTTATAAACACATACATATATAAAGGCAGTACACCGAATATCTATTACTATTATCTATTATTATGTTAGCGAACGACAATGTTATATAATAACCAGATAACAATAAAACACTTTATCATTAGCAATTTATTATCACTTGGACAAAGTTCAATGTACGTGGATATGTTATCTTAGTATTGTTATATGTTAGTCGATAAAGGTTAATACAGATAAATAAATATTTTTTACAAATTCGATTTACAAATTAACTAATACTAGTGGTCGCTCAGCGGTCGAAATTCGACCATAATTAATTTAAATTATAATTTTGAACATTATTAAGGTTCTGTTGTCAAAGACTGCTTCTATAGTCACAAATTTCGCCAAGGCTACACTGTTAATTTGAGTTTAACAATAAATAAAAGAGTATATATGCGTGTGCGTGTCAAATACATGGTAGTGTGTGTAATGTTTTTTTATTGATTTAATGTTTTTCTTATGGATTAATTTAAAAAAATATTAGCATTCGAAATTTAAAACGCCTCCGTCCGCGCAATTTTCGTAAAAAGGGGTACAAAGTTTTTGCTTCACATACATACATACATAACTTCACGCCAGTTCCCTTGCGGGGTAGGCACGAACAACAGAGTGCCATTTAGGCTTATTCTTACACACCTCACTTGCCTCTTTGACATTCATAACTCTTGTTATGCAAGCTCGTCTGTTCTTAAGGCTCCTGACATCACCTTCTGCTAGTACACGATCAATTTGATCATGGAAGGTGTGTCGTGGCCTTCCACGACTTCTGCATCCATCCACTTTTGCATTGTATATCTGTTTAGTCATTCTTTCATCATGCATTCTTTCCACATTCCCGAACCACCGGAGCATTCCTTTCCTTACCTTCACCCCGACACTCTCTTTCAGACCAACTCTCTTTCTTAATTCGGTATTACGAACGCGGTCCGCGAGCGTCACTCCGCAGATTTTGCGCAGTGCTCGCATCTCAACCGCGTTTACTCTACTTTCATGCTCTCTCTTCCATACCCAACTCTCGCATCCATACGTGAGCGTAGGATGCGCGTCTTTTTGCTTCACGTATTAATATAATGATACTTTGTTTTTATTTTTAGCCTTCCTTGCAATTACAGAACGGATATTGTATAAAATCGTATGAGGTGAATTGTTCAAATGGGCCTCTACGGCTAAATCCGAAACTATAAGATATAACGAAATATATTTAAATAAATAAAATGAGTCTCAGGGCCAATTTTGATGAAAACTACTGTAGTATCATTAGATTTTTCAAAATCAATTACCAGGAAACTGTATTATTACACCAAGTCATATTATATATAGCTTATAGGGATCAATTTCTGTGAATTAAAATTACGTTGGCTTACTGCAAGAACTCATTAACTGATATACTCGTATGTAATTACAAGAAGCTTTTATTTAACTTGCAATGGATGTACTAAGTATATGTAAGTTCGGGTGGAATCTTGCAAGTTAAATTTAACCAACTTCCCGGTTTCCGATTGAGCTGTAATTTTTCACGCATATGTATATCGCGTGACAATGCAATAATATGGTTCCATGGAGCTGATCTGATGATGGAGTCGGAAGGTGGACATAGGAACTCCTGTACTAAACAAGATAGACCCGTCGTGTTTGGGCTCGTTTTACTTGTCTTGGATAGCACTCTGCTACATGATATCCAGGATTTCAAAAGCTTCTTTTAAAAATCTTTTTTATATACATAATTTTTTTGTACGTGTGTACTACCCGTGCGCAGAAAGTTTGCCGATAGCCTCATGATATCACGATGGTCAGTATGGTTGACAAAAAAGGTTACATAAATAGTTGTTGCAATCAATGTATTATTTCAATTTATTATTGTATATACTTTACACAAGTATATACAAGAATAGTAAGTAGTCATCGGGAAACCTTTTGCGCGCGGCTTATATGTGACTGAACTCTTGCTAAACGGTCGGACCGATTTTGATGAAATGTTTTGTGTGTGTTCAAGTGGATTAGAGAATGGTTTAGATACACAATTGGATCCGGTAGGTAGCGCTGCAATCGGGTTCTAAATTTTTTTCAAGGACAACGTCTCCCGGGATCTCTATTAATTTTATATTATTATATAACAATTAATAAGTTCTTGCAATAAACAGACGATAATGTATCTACGGAAGACTGTGTGCGGAATGTCAAACACTTACCCAATTTAATTAAAAACAATTAGGCATAGCAAACATAAGTCTTCAAGTTCAACCCTTAAAACTACCCCTACAAAACTAGAATTAAAATAAAACAAACAATGTTTAACCAAAATATATATATTCATATTGGTAGTGGCACATAATATTAAAATAAAGTTATCCCTAATTACATAACCATTTTACATAATAACCCACAAAATCCATCAGGTTATTTCAGATACGCAATTTTAAAACCTAGCTGTTGTCATTGCTTTTTAACCGATTTAAAAAAAGGAGGTTCTCGATTCGTCGTGTATATATGTTCAGCTTTTTTCAGTTCAGATCTTTTTCGTTTCTGAATCGACTTTAATCGTTATTTTTGCATTAAATTCAGTACAATTTTAAGATAGTTTCCTATACAGTTTATTGCAATTGGATACCATATGCGAGAAACCTACTTCTACAGTAACTCATAAAAAAAAATCTAATAAAAAAAAATTACTCCAAGAATATAAATAATATTTTCTACGACATTTTTAAGACGGTGTGAAGTAAAACATAAAATTTACTTATACTTTGCAAATTTGTTTTTGTTCTTTTATTTTTACTTGACACAGACACCAGATGGAAAGCGGTTAACAACGCCTGTGGACATTTGTAACAATAGAGGTCCTACCAATATGCTGCCGCTCTCTATGAAATCGGAATTCAAGATGTGATTCAAAATATTTTTTTTTGCTTTTTAATTACTTTTGATGTCGTTTTCTTTTTTGCTATAATTTTTTTTATTAAATAAATCTTACTAGACTGCTTATGTATTTTGCTAGCCAAACCACGAAAAGACTGTATTAAAATACGATATCACTCCCAATACGCTTATGATTGGTTTTGAAATGGTATATCATTGAGGTTCACGATATTTTTAAACTGTGATGTAAAATTTCTTGGAATGCACTTGCTAGGTTTTAAAATTGCACAGCTGTTTTTGATCCTAAAGCCTAGTTCTAATACTCACTAAATAACAAGAGCAAGGAATATCTGCAAGCTTAATTTTAACGTGAAAACGGACGGACTGTATAATAACTAGAAGTTCCTTTCGCTGTATATATATTTCATGGATTGAATAAAAACACTGTAATTAATTAAAACGTTTGAAAGTGAATAAATAAATATCAGTGGCGCGGGGTAATAATTCGACAAGGGCAAGCCGGCTGAGAAAACATCGTATGATGCAAGCGCCGACTACACCGCTGTTGAAAAAAATATCTAACTCGCGACGTGTTTTCTTATTACGATTTGTATTTTTAATTCTGCAATCTTACTGAATATTTTGAAACAAAAGCCGGTGCCCGCTCAGGTTATGAGTTGCTATTTCATCCAATGCGTATGGAAAGCTGTCGAGCGTAAGAAATAGTAATACAGCAATAATGTATACACGAAAAAAGGTAAATGCCAATAAATTCAAGACGCTTTCAACGTTTTGGTGGCTAGTTAATTTATAGAGACTAGTTTTAATATGTTTAAACAGACCACGTAAACACCAGTAAATTCATGGTGTTTTCGACCTTTTGGTCGTTTCGCTAGTTTTTTAAAGGTAGGCTATGGGGAATCGAGTTGTATGGAGTTCACGCCACTGATACATATGTTTATTTAAAATGTAGCACAAAATGTATTTGTAAATAAATAAACGAATTGTATCAAAATATAGTAAACATTGTAAAAACTCAAAATCAAAATTGCACCATCTGTAAAAGTTGCCCGAACTAATAATTTATATGGATAATTAGTATACCACCAACATCAAAGTACAAAGTACAGTATTGCGCAGAATCCACAGACAGCGGAAAAAAAGACAGAGACAGAGATCGAGAGGCATACAATATACAGCGGTCAGCATTTTTCGTTGCGGTTACACTTTTTCCGTCTAGCTCCCATGCGCCGGATGTTTGGAGTATTCCGTGCGACAAGGAACTTTGTTTCAATAGCATATTGGTCTTCATAATGCAAGTCTACAATACGATATAACAAATAGCATTGCTACAACCGTTTTAACCTTTTTTGTCCCTGAAAATGGTATAGTTTGTTCATTGTGATAAACGGTTTTTTGCGAGCAATTAGCGCCTAGATATAACAGTCTGATGGATATTTACTATAGTTTGACCTGCGGCGAAGATTGGTATATGTTAGTATATATTAAAATGTGTATCAATATTATTTATTATATTATTATTAGACATTATTCTACAGGTCAATGTTTCGAGTTATAGATGTACAGTCGTGATATGAAAATGTTCGCCAGTTTTCAAAATGATTTATTTAACAATCCGCGAGCACATGTTACCTTTTCTAACTAAGTCACAGAAGAGACTGTTCCACAGAAAATTATGTATAACTATTTGACAATAAAGCTTAAAATTACTTAGATCAAAGTTGTTTCATGTTCTATCTTGTCTAAGAAGATATTTAGAAATGTAAAACCTTTATATTAGGGCATGCGGCACCGCTATATGGTGGACATACCACCTATACGAACAAAGCGCTTTGAGTCCACCTTCATTATGCGCACCGCAAAGGAGTGGAACTCACTGCCGGAGTCTGTTTTTCCCGAAACCTACAACCTGGGTGTCTTCAAGTCTCGTGTGATTAGGTACCTTCTAGGTAAGCATGCTCGATCTTAGACCATATCTCCGCTCAAATCGAGCGAGATAATGGTCAAACGCGAACCTATACGTAATAAAAAGGTGACGAACATTTTCATTCCGCGACTATACGTAGTAGCAAAGTGAAAATTAAGATATGACCATTTACTACTAGCGATATCAATGTTGTAAAATTTATCGTCATGATAATTCCACTTTAAGTTCCCTGAGTGCTTCAGTAAGTGCATTTTTGGTACCAACTCCCTTAATATAAATCACAACCATAACACCTCAAAACTAATAACTAACTATGCATACATCGCCTTTAAGTCTTTCCTCAAAATCTTCCCCGACGCTGTCTTTGGTATAGCATCAACGAACATAACTTCTTCGATTTTCTTGTACACGGACACTTTATTAGCAACGAAGTTTTGTAACTCTTCTTCGGTAGTTTTAACATCCTTTTTACGTATGATAAAGGCTTTTGGTGCTTCGCCATAGAATTCGTGAGGTACGCCTATCACTGCGGCGTCGGCTACAGCTGGGTGTGACCTAAGAATGCTTTCTAGTTCCGCTGGTGCTACTTGCATACCTTTCACCTGGAACAAAATTACATTATATTGAATTATGTAACACTCTTTTTGATATTTTTTGCAATCCTCTACGTTCAGCATGGTATGTTCATAATTTTTCTTTCTTTTTTCTGTCATACTACTACGTATTTATTTAACTTTCACGTATATATACACATTTATATACTAATTTGACGCACACACACCAAACACACACAGACGCACGCACGCAAGCACGCACATACACACACACACACACACACGCACGCACGCACGCACGCACGCACGCACGCACGCACGCACGCACGCACGCACGCACGCACGCACGCACGCACGCACGCACGCACGCACGCACGCACGCACGCACGCACGCACGCACGCACGCACGCACGCACGCACGCACGCACGCACGCACGCACGCACGCACACACACACACAGACACAGACACACACACACACATAGAGAGAGAGACACAGACACACACACACACACACACACACACACACACACACACACACACACACACACACACACACACACACACACACACACACACACACACACACACACACACACACACACACACACACACACACACACACACACACACACACACATACAAACACACACACACACACACACACACACACACACACACCATATTTTAATTGATGTCCTTAGTTTATGTTATAAGCTTACCTTAATTAATTCTTTGATCCTATCGGTGATAAATAATCCAACTCCAGGTTTATAATATCCTAAATCGCCACTCTTAAAATATCCATCTTCAGTCAAACTTTCAGCTGTTGCTGTCGGATTTTTGTGATATCCCTTCATAATTGTTGGACTTTTGATATACATTTCCCCGGACTGCAAAAAAATATATAATATAAATATATATATACACACACACACATACATACATACACACATATATATATATATATATATATATATATATATATATATATATACACGTGTACGTGTTTGTGTGTAAAGATATACAACTTTTTAGTATATATATTTTATTTTTAGTTTCATTTATAACATATATAATTAATTATATTATATTATATATCTTAACATTGACGAAGTGTCAAGCAGTCGGTGGGGCCTATTGTGGGGATAGTAGGGAAAAGACCTGATCATGAGGTTTCTATGCTGGAGTCGAATATGTATATTGTATCATTATTTGAATGTAAGCATATTGGAAAAAAATATATAACCCTCGAGAACATCCATAAAATTATGCATTTATTTTAAAATATTCAAAACACAAATCAAAATTAAGACTGCCGCATTATCTATTGGTAAGTTCTACTATTATGAGTAACAAAAAACTATAGGGCTTTTTTTTCTTGGAACAGGATTTGTGTCTTTTTATAGAAAAAGACACAAATGCTTCGTTTCCGTCGTAAAAACGCGACAGCAGCGCCATCTTATAAGCTATATTCATCTCATATCTCATCTAACGGAAATGACGTCATTTATAAGGATAGAAGAAGCTAGCTGTGTCCAGTTTCATTTGAATCCAATAAATATTTTTTACGTGATGCTCTAACAAACAGTCAAACAAAAACATGTTTTAGGAATTTCGTAATTCTTCAAGTTACATTTTCGGAATCTGCTGGCCTGAATTAGCCTCTCTGATATTTTCTCATATTAAAATCATTCTACAAACTGAGAGAGACTTATTATAATTATAATAGATAGATTGACATGGATTTACTTCTCCAATAGGCACGAACTTTCCAGTTGCTGGGTCAGCGAACTTTAGTTTAAAACCTGCCATTGGCACTCCACATGCTGAATAGTCTACATTCTTACTGCCCTTAAAAGTTGAAGTGGTAAGTGATGTGGTTTCAGTTGCACCAAATCCTTGATTAAATTCAATATCTTTCTGTAATAAGAAAGAAGATTTAGTTATAAAGCTAAGTTTAGATTGCGACAGTAATTGCGACACAAATGTCAGAGATTAATTTCTGTGTTCTTTTCGAAGTTTGGATGAAAGTCGAATCGCAAAACCAGTGTATGCCAGCAATGTGAATGGTAAAGTTGGTACCATGACATACTCACCATGATCGAATAGCAAAATTATTAAAGAAACTTCAGGTAAAAAGCACCTCTCAAAGCGTGCATGTATGAGGAGATTAATGAAAGAAGATGAAGAGAGAGATGGAGATCTATGGTGTTTGCATCTCCCATGGGAAACAGGTCTTATAATATATACCTATGTATCTATTCGAAATTTTGGTGCCTGTGTTGCGTTTATAATATGTGGAATTTGTGTCCGAACTGTTCATACGCAATATTATTTAGTGCTTAGTGCTTTTGGTGATCTTGCGACTCATTTCACCTCGTGAGATTCATTTCTAGTGTATTGAAAAATGTCGAACCAGAAACTCAGCAGAGAGTTACATGAACACAATCTATTTACAAAACTACAGCGACACTTTATGATCATGAGATGATATGTCAAATAAATGGTACATTGAGAAACACTAGCACTTAAACATAAAGACAAAAACATCGCCTGTCCCTATTAACAATGTAGGATATGCAATTTTCGACATTTTGGTTTTATTTCACTAATGACCCTAAAAAAGCATTGTTTTTCAATAGCAGCAACAAAAAGGTAATTTTTCCTCATAGTTTTTAAAATAGCCACATTAACAATGTCATATATGCCACCATCTCCCATTAACAATGACGAATGTTAACTCCCGACGTTATTAGCGGGGCGCGAGGGGGGTATGCGGGGTATATTTTTGTAAGAAAGAAATTACTAAGACTGATTATCTAAGCTAATGAAACCTGAAATGTGATTATTAAGTGCCATTCATACAGGTAGACTTTATAATTAATGATTTTAACAAATTTTATGGCAAAGATTGTTTTCATTTTGTCCCTAAATTGTCAATTATGTTTGATTATTTGTTATTTGTGAAACAAATTTATTAAAAATTGGATTTAATTTATAATATCAATTTAAATACGACATAAACTTAAACAGGATTTACTAATGACAATGTTGTATGTGGCACTTCTTACAAAGAATAAATATGTTTGTCCATGTAACTTTGTTGGATGTGACAGATCCGACAAATCATGATGACCCATGTACGGATAACAAAGCCATTACTAGCTTTTCAAACATTTAGATAAGTAAAAATGTTATTTAATTGCATTGCAAATAAGCTCTCGAACATATATTAACATATAATATTTTTTTTGAAAATTTAATTCTTGTAGTAAAAAAAATATAAGCAATTCAAAGTTCAGAGCGCTCTCCTGTAAAGTTGCTGATTTGCAGATCTGATCTCGACAGGATATTCCTTCACCGTTGTTAGCACGTGGTAATTTTTTTTTATTGCAGGAGTTCAGCAGACAGGCAGACGGCCCACTGGACGGAAAGCGGTTACCATCGCCTATGGACATTTTCAACACCAAAGTTGCTACAAATGCGCTGCTGCTCTCTTAAGTGAGTCTGGAACCTGGTCACTAATGCCGGAACACAACTCAAAGTTGTTATGGCGGCATGCTCTAGACCAGGGGTGGTAGCCATCCTGTCGGGCAAATGCCCTACCACCTGGCTGTGGGTTGTTTAGTCGCCTCTTGCGACAGGCCGCCCGGCCGCAGGAAATTGTATTCTTTCTCCGTTCCTGCATGGATAAAATTATAACAATATGCACATTAGGTCAGAAAACTGCCTAAAAGGTGCATGCGTTCCGGCCAGGATCGAACCCGCGCCTTTTGAGTTTGGCACGCGTGCGCTAGCCATTACGCTAGCACAATTTTAGCAGCCAGCATTTAATATTAAACAAAGCAGATCTTACCTACTGGAGGAACGATGTACAATAAACTGCAATCTTCATTCTTCAGTATGTCTAAGTACATGCTAGCTGAGAACTTCGACATGGTAATCAGCTTGCAGCCTTTCGCCATGTGACCAATGAGGGTGACCACGAGCCCGTAGATATGGAAGAACGGTAAAAAGCAAGGAAGAATATCTTGGATGTTTCCTGAAGCGTCAAAAAGGATTACATTATATTTATATCTTTAAAAAACGAGTCTTAGAACTTTTTGAGTCAAATAAAAATGAAATGTTAGTTGTTTGAGAGATAAAATCAGATATGGGGACATACGTAAGAGATCAAGTGTAACCGACATTTAAAATTCTAAAAGTGTAGTCTTTTATTTTTAGATTTTTTGTATTTGTCTGTTTGTTCGGGATTCGCGAAAAAACTACTGGGCCAATGTCGATGCCGGTTTTCGCTAATCGATAGCAAATCACATAAAATCTGAAAAACAAAAGGCTACACTTTAACAACTTTGTAATATTGTAGATTATGTGAAGGTACTAGCATTTACCAGCGAAACTTCGTTCGCGTCGCCACAAGCAACGTCGACGTATTTGTGCATCTTTTCCGCTATATTCGTCTATCAAACGCAGTCGATATTAAATATCGAGATAGAAAGTATCGTAAGTAACGACCTGTAAGTCAGGTCTGTGTCGCGTTTCATTTAAATCATCATTCTGTAGTTTTCACGTGACGCTCTAAGAGATAGACAGACGAACAGAAGATAAAAATTCAAATAGTACCATTTTCGAATTGTGCTGATCCGAATTAAGCAACCTGATTTTTTTCTTATCTTTTAATACAAACTCGACCTTTCTACAGATTTACAGAAGATTTCACAGATTGGGGAAGTGCTTAAGTTTACTCGATGGTCGGCCATAAACACAAAGGAATTACAGATTACAATAGATGATTACAATTCAATAGTCAAAACATTAGCACAAACAAAAGACAGTGAATAATTAAGACAATGTTTATAAGTAGTCTTATCTGTGATGTTAAGGTTATAAACCATTTCACGCAAATGTACCGATAGGTTTAATGCGTTATTACTAATGCGATATTGTTGTTATTGTTAATGACGTTAAATATTGACGGATCACGTATATATACCAATGTGATTATTCCTTAACCGCGCTATTTTTAACGGTATAATAACGGAGGTGAAGCCAAAGGTAAAAAAATCACAAATAATTTAAATGACAACACCTGATCAGCTACGAGTTAAAGCTTCTCAGAACTCCTCATTCGTAGTAATATTAGGGATTACGTACTTTCGTCCCTTCGAATAAAGTATTACACCCAGTTTTCATTAGTTATTTCTCCTATTTCCACTAAATCTTAGTATTAGCACATACAAAAAACATCGTCTTTCATAAGTTTATAAAATAATACCTGTATACACAAACATTCATATAGTTAAAATAGGTGTATCCAAGAAAAATATTAGTCACTTGGTGGTGATAATTATATGTATAATAAATATGTGTAGAGAGAGATAAATAGATGGAAATGACGTCATGAAATTGATGATGAAATGTTAAAGGTTACAGTTTTGTATTTTGACTGGGAGAACAATGAAAGAACATTTAATATAAGACATTACTGAAAAATAATATAAATAAGTGTAAACAATGTAAATAGACTTTGTATTATTCAAAGTGCAAATTCTTATATCACAATATTTTGGTACTTCCTTTACTAAAACAATGCTTATGGTAACGGATTGCTTGAAGGCCTCTCTGGTTTAGCGAGCTAAGCATTTGTTTCGGGTTCAATTACTGGTATGGTAAATTTCGGAAACGATATTTCTCCGTTATTTAGGTACTATGGTCTGGGTGTCTGGGATCGGCCTCAGAGTAGTCCGTTGTATATTACCCATAAGACAAGCGTAACTTGCCTAATTCGAGGATATACAATATGTGTATTTACTAACCTAACTTATTAAACTAACCTTATCTAAATTGATGTCATGTCGATAATGTTCCTTGCATTGATGTAATCCAGTACTTTAAGGAACGTTTTAAATTCCTTCACCTATCCACTGCCCACAATTTGCACTCTGGTATGTATCAAAAATTATGACACTTGTACACATTTCATCATATTATTATAATTTTGTTACAGTGCAGACTGTTAAACTTCGGAAAATGCTACTTCTTACTGTAAGAGAGGCAAAATCCTTGCCAACATTCAGAATCATTATGGGGCCGATCCCAGACTATAGTACATAGCTTGTCCGTGCAGGAACGGAGAAAAAATACAATTTCCTGCGGCCTGGCGGCCTGTCGTAAGAGGCGACTAAACAACCCACAGCCAGGTGGTAGGGTATTTGCTCGTCTGGATGGCGACCATCCCTGGTCTAGAGTATGCCGCCAAAACAAACTTGAGTTGTGTTCCGGCATTAGTGACCAGGTTCCAGTTTCCCTTAACAGAGCAGCAGCGCATTTGTAGCACCTTTGGTGTTGCAAATGTCCATAGGCGATGGTAACCGCTTTCCATCGAGTGGGCCGTCTGCCTGTCTGCTGAACTCCAGCAATAAAAAAAAAAATAAAAAAAAATATTGCTGTGTCGGAATAATATCCGACACAACGCTGATTTTTAGTGTAATTATATATTATATAACTATATAATATAACTATGTATATATGTATCTATTTGTATATTTAAGGCTTAAATTAGATTTGTATTTATAGATTGCCATTTTCGTGCACCACTTACATTGCCAGATTAGCTAACAAATTTGTTTAATGTAGGTTGCTTGGAAGAAAATATTGTAAATATGGATTGTTTTTGTAATTATATATTTTGGTGTGCATTAAAGTCTCTCTCTCTCTCCCTCTCTAATCCATGCCCTTCTAAATTTCATATCATTCTGTTTATAAGTCTGTCATCCATCCGCAGTAATATTAAGGGTGAAGAATATTAAAGAAATAACAATTGAGCTGATCATTATGGGAATGACTATCGTCCAATAAAAACGTAACTCCTAACATACTCTTGCGATGCAGGTGGCGTCAAGTCAATTTTTTTTTTACAAGAAATATCATTCTCAATATAATCAATAGAGGAAACTATACATTGTTGGCAATTAATCGGCGCCCAGTCTATTTATTCGATACATTATGACATCTTAAGAGCGGGATAAGAGACAAAAAGCGTTTTTTGATTGATTCCTCGGTCAGGATTGCACACTTTATAGCGGTGAAAAAAATATATGTCAATCTTGATAATATTTCTGAGGAACATACTAAGCTGTAACGCATTATCGTACATTTTTTCGATAGAAAAAAATTGCAAAGTTACCTTTAAATGTGTGCTCAATGTCTAATATTCTTATTACTGTTAAATGTACATCGTCGGTCGCTTAGCGAATTTGGAAGTAAATAATTATTTTACAATAAATGAATTTGCAACGTACCCGAACTATTTCTATTCTTCTATCTACACGCGTTCTAATGTATAGAATCAGACAGAACACGCCTAACTGTTAGTCTAGTTTAATAAAATGATTTTATAAACTAATATAATAAAAGAAACCTTAACTTGTTATATTGTATTTTACTTCTAGTCTCTCAAGACAATAGTAGAATACTGAACCTAGGTCACACTGTCTTCTATCAAAAAGGTGCCCAGAAGGCTGGCTACGTATCCTCGTTTGATGGCCATACTAACTCATTCTCCGAGGTAGGCACCAGCCCTGTGATCACCTGAAGACTCAATGAGTCGATTGGATAAATTTTGGTAGAGGCTCAAAGTCCCAAAAACCCAAAGTCTGAGCGTTTCGACAGCAAACGGCACAATCATATAACTCTCACTGAAGGTTGCATATCTGCGCCGCTTCAGTGATTCAGCTGCTTCCACCGCCGAACCGGCTGATCTAGCCGTGTTTGGCAAATGGGATGCAGCCAATATGTCCACTCAGGTAACATCACACACCAAAGGCTTGCCACGTTGCTAGAGAATTAGAGTCATTCCATTAAGACGCCTACCATCATCACGTGCAATACTGTTCGGCTCCAATAAAGCCGGCACATTAGCGGTGGCAAGCGCCCTTCGTAAGATGAATTTAATTGACCAAAATTGAGGCACAAGCCTAGCAAAACTACCAGACCTCAAGACATTGTTAGCTCTTTCTGCGTGCACCGGAACATAAACCAGCTTGATTGACAATTTCTCTTTTTATTTAGCTCATTGGGTATGAGCTAAATAAAAAGAGAAATTGTCATTTTAATATTACATAAAAAATTTAGAGCTAGGTATATTGCAGAAGAATTTCTTGTGCCGTTTCTTCTCTTTAAGTCACATGTTGCGAAGCGGTGGTAAATTAAATTAGGCTCCCATAAAATATATTTAATAACCATAAACAAAAACAAAATTAAGTACTGAAATAGATGTCCCTGAGATGACGAATTTAAAAGGATTCCTTTTTTTACGAAATGTCTACAGTACCTTAAAAAGGAGAACATACCTTGAGTAAGGTGGGGGTAGCAAACTTCTTTAGACTCCATGCACGCGCTACTTGCTTTAAGATTCTTGTAAGTGATCTCAACGCCTTTAGGAAATCCAGTCGTCCCACTAGAAAATGGTATACAGGCAACATCATCGTCTTTCTTCTCTATTTTATCTAAAAGGGCAAAATCTACTTCTCCTTTCTCAGCAATTTCTGAATATCTTATTACACCATTAGGTACTGGTTGGCTCGGATCATCTATGAGAACTATCTTGCTGTTATTTTTTGCATTTTGCATTCCTTTCCTGACATTGTCGTAGCATTCAGGAAGAGTTACTATTACTTTTGGTTCTGTTAGGTTTATTTGATGTGTAATTTCATCTGAAATAATAAAAATTAAAATACAAAAGTTACTCTATTAGCTGACATTATGTAAATATGCACATTAGGCTAAAGAACCAGAGCCTCATTCAAGTGACGTAAGTGCAAATACCATCAAAGAGAACATGAGCTACGTGCTACGGAGATGAATAAGCTGTGGTGACCGTAAATATAAGGAGTCACACGGAGGAACCGCGGCAGAAACACGGGTATCCGCGGTAGCCTTCGTATCTGTGAAGTAGATTACCTACAATACAAGAAAATCGCCTACGATGGTACGAGAAAGTATCATGGAAATCGGCCAATATGTAGAGATTAAATCTGCAGAAATGCCGTTTCTGTAAGGATCTGCTAGATGGTAGGACATAATAAGAATATATCTCTCATTTAATGGGCCAAGGGTCAAACAGTAGAAAGCGAGGCTTCAGTTTCGATTCCCGCAAAGTAAATTTCACAACAAACTTTCCGGTATCTGATCTGGGTGTCTGGGATCAGGTTTAGAGTTGTCCGTAATATATCATCCATTTTACAAGCGTAACTTGTTTAATTTAGAAATATACGCTGTGTGTGTTTATCTGCCGATTAAATATAATTATCCTATAAATATCCCATTGCTGAAGACGAGTCTATCCCATTTCAGAGAGACTGATTGAAAACACACATCGGTCACCTTGATCTGCAGGTTTCCTGAAGATGTTTACCTTTATGGCTAGTGCGTGGTAAATTGATCAATGTCAGTATACATAGTACAAACCGAAAAATAAGGGGTACACATATCTCGCAGTCAGAATTCAAATCTAAGTCATTACAATAGACGCACCTTAGTCACTCCGTTACCACTATTTTGTTACTAATATATTATTTGAATTAAATAACATTATTTTTAACCAAGTTGGAAAAAGAGGAGGTTCTAAATTAGAAAGAATTTTTTTTTGTACGTTTGTTACGCGATTTCTCCGTCAATTGTGGACCGATTTGCATATTTTTTTATTCGAAAGGTTAAGGGGTTCCCATTGCCACCAACTCAGGATCTGATGAGTGGCTCCCAGGGAAATAGAGAGACACCCTTGTTGAAGAACGCCTACTCTTCAAAAGGAAAACTTGTATACGCGTGCCAGTAATGTTACTACAGACTTCAAACCAAAAAAGCAAAATATTTTCTGCAACTACTACTGCAATTACTATATTTTGCTTTATTGTTGTTTTTTTATGTTTTACTTGGCACCGACTTCAAGATTTGTAGAAAATATTTATTTTTTAGTTTTCGGTTTCTTTTATTAAAAAAAAATATTTTAAAAAATTATAACAAGGAAAAACGGACGTATTATTTCTTATTTTACCCCTGCAGTCTAATTAAGTACTCTTTAACCGATTAGATAAAAAATTATACGACAGGTGAATCTAAGTACATTATGAGTAAATTTTATTGCAGGTAATTTCGTGTATATCTAAATAATATAGCACGTTTATTACGTTATATTTTTTTACCAGTAAAATGGCTAGAAATAACAAGTTTTATAACGATATTTATTGTTTACCGTCATCTGAAATTAGCATAAATAACGATACCACATTTTGCCGGTATTTCAAGCCCTGGATTAAAGACTATGTAATATTTACGTATTTAAAATTTAAATACGGAATTCTAATTCATTTCGATTACTATATTAATATAAGATATCTGTTACTTATTTAGGTACTACCCAGTAAAATTATTTATTTCTTTAGTAAATTAGCGACTGATTACAATTTATCAGAATATCCGGGTGATGATATTCCAGCACCGCGAATCCTCTTCTGATAAGTCGCCTTATCCTTTACACCTCGCGTGATAATGGGCAATAAAATATCGGATAACTTATCACGATAAACATTTAGTAACATTAAGTTTTCTTTTATCGTTCTTGAATCTAGGTAGTTATAATACACTAGCGGCCCGGCGCGGTTTCACCCGCGCTCTGTCCCGCTCCCGTGGTATATAGCGTCATGTTATAATAGCCTATGACACTACCTGTTAACGTAGCTTTCGAACAGTAAAATAATTTTTAAAATCGGTTTAGTAGATCCAGAGATTACCCCCTACAATATCATAAACTCACAAACTTTACCTCTTTATAATATTAGTATAGAAATATTATATACACACGCCAGCACAATTAGCGGAACGGAAGAAAGTGATTTACTAATAATATGAGTTGTATATAAATTAATAATAATTAGGAACTAAGTTACAACTTAATAAAACTACGTTTTAACGGTTTTAAGCGCGGTAATTTTATTTGATTTTGGTTTTTCCGACGTTTCGGCCACTTTATAGTGGCCGTGAACACGGAAGACAAAGATGTCAAGTGTCAACGAGTATTGTTAAAACCAGCTGCCAGACCTCAAGACACTGTGAGCTCTTTCTGCGTACAACGAAACACAAACCAACTTGACTGATAATTACTTTTATTTTTCCTTCCACCCATTTTAATATTATATAAAATTATTAGAGCTAGGCATGTTTGCTGAAGAGTTTCTTGCGCCGCTTCTTCTCTTCAAGCCATAACATGTTGCGAAGCGGTAATAAATTAGATTAGGCTCCCATAGAGTAAATAATAACTATAAACAAAATTAAAACTAAATAATTAAAGTGAACAAGTTGGCGGTAGGCTAAATAAAACTTTAACAATACTCGTTGACACTTGACATCTTTGTCTTCCCTGATCACGGCCACTGAAAAGTGGCCGAAACGTCGGAAAAACCAAAATCAAATAAAATTACCGCGCTTAAAACCGTTAAAACGTAGTTTTATTATGTATACAAGTCGCGAAAACTTAAGAAAATATTATAAGTTACAACTTAATTAACATCTCTTAATGTGGTAGTTGTGGAGTTTAATATAACTTTTATTGAAAAAAGAACGAAATATAGCAAAGAGCACTTTTTTGAGATTTCATATTAACTTTGAAAAGTTGAATCATTTTGACATTAAAAACCTTTCATAACTGTAAATAAATGAAAGTTTAGAATCACTTGTTTCCTCTGCGTGCTCTGACTGCAGCTTGCATCCGTCTGGGCGTGCAGCAGAGAATGTTGAACATGAGCAAATCAATTAACAAACATCAGTTTTTTTCAAATGAGAGCTACATAACAAAAAATATACATGTAACCAGCTAGTATTTAGAAACATATTATGTTTTTGAATTTCTTGAGGTTTCTAGCGTCCAGGTCAAAAGTCTGTACCAGGAACTACACAGCGTGTGTAGTTCCTGGTACAGACTTTTAGCGGTCGGGGAAATAGTAGAGATCGCTTTACGCATAGTGCGTAGCCAATGTGATCCAATTTATCGACATATCGATAATATGGTTTCTGTCCCTTTACGAGAAAGAGACAATACCTCTTACTTCGAAAAAGATTCGATATTTCACTTGTGTATTGGCCAAGATCGCCGCTCTAGAATCGTGCCGAGGATTATAGGCACATATGAGGGCTTTTCACGGGCCTTCGCTGGTGTAAAATTCCTATACGTTTATGGCGAAAAATACGCCTTCCTGACATCAAATCTGGGAATCATTACTATATTACAAGCATATTAGGAATGTTTGAAAAAGGTATCTTAGTAGTTAGGTACACGTGTCTCAAATTCACAGGACGCAGCATTGAACTCTGCTCAGAAAAGTATTGAATACTTACGCCTTCCTGACATCAAATTTCTGGGAATCATTACTATAGTACAAGCATATTAGGAATGTTTGAGGAACGTGTCTTAGTAGTTAGGTACGCGTGTCTCAAATTCACAGGACGCGGCATTGAACTCTGTCCAGAAAAGTATTGAATACTTACGCCTTCCTGACATCCAATTTCTGGGAATCATTACTATAGTACAAGCATATTAGGAATGTTTGAGGAAGGTATCTTAGTAGTTAGGTACACGTGTCTCAAATTCACAGGACGCGGCATTAAACTCTGCCCAGAAAAGTATTGAATACTTACGCCTTCCTGACATCAAATTTCTGGGAATCATTACTATAGTACAAGCATATTAGGAATGTTTGGAAAAGGTATCTTAGTAATTAGGTACGCGTGTCTCAAATTCACAGGACGCGGCATTGAACTCTGCCCAGAAAAGTATTGAATACTTACGCCTTCCTGACATCAAATTTCTGGGAATCATTACTATAGTACAAGCATATTAGGAATGTTTGAGGAACGTGTCTTAGTAGTTAGGTACGCGTGTCTCAAATTCACAGGACGCGGCATTGAACTCTGCCCAGAAAAGTATTGAATACTTACGCCTTCCTGACATCCAATTTCTGGGAATCATTACTATAGTACAAGCATATTAGGAATGTTTGAGGAAGGTATCTTAGTAGTTAGGTACACGTGTCTCAAATTCACAGGACGCGGCATTGAACTCTGCCCAGAAAAGTATTGAATACTTACGCCTTCCTGACATCCAATTTCTGGGAATCATTACTATAGTACAAGCATATTAGGAATGTTTGAGGAAGGTATCTTAGTAGTTAGGTACACGTGTCTCAAATTCACAGGACGCGGCATTGAACTCTGCCCAGAAAAGTATTGAATACTTACGCCTTCCTGACATCAAATTTCTGGGAATCATTACTATAGTACAAGCATATTAGGAATGTTTGAGGAAAGTATCTTAGTAGTTAGGTACGTGTGTCTCAAATTCACAGGACGCGGCATTGAACTCTGCCCAGAAAAGTATTGAATACTTACGGCTTTTTCTGATAATATTGTTACAATTCCAACTTGTTATCGATGAAGAAAAACATCGTGATGAAACCTGCACATTAAGATAACCGCAGTGTGAAATCCACCAAACCGGCTTAGATAAGCGTGGCGGGTATGTCCGTTACCCAAACAAATTGGAAGCTCCGAGCTCAGCAGTGGGACATTTATGTTACTGGGAATAACAATCAACTCTGTAAAACTTCTATATGTTATACCATTTTACCCTCGCTTTTAACATATTTCTAGTTCAAATTACTCAAAAATTAAGAACTTATTAAGATTTTAATTTTCTAACCTGTTTGGTCAAGTTTTACAGACACTAGCAGTAAAAGATTTACGGCCTTATTCATAGAAAGTTAGTGTATGTTTGAACGCTTCTTTATGGTTCTTAAGGAAACGTTCAAAATTAACTAAAATATAAAAGCGACTTACATTCCTTATATATAGGATTCACAGTCGTCAGGATACAGCCGGCGTGGATAGTCCCAAAAGCGACTACAGGAAACTCAGGACTGTTTGGTAGCATCACAGCCACCACATCTCCTGGTTTGAGACCCAACTTCTTCAGTAGAGAAGTAGCAAACGTTGTTACATTCTTCTCGAGTTGTGCGTATGTGTAGGTCTTCTTTGTCTCTGCACTTTCCTGTAATGACGATAGATAGCACTTGCATTACGATTGGTGTTTTGCTCCTGGCTTCGCTCGTATAGATAATTCGAATCAGTATCCCATGGGAACAGTCTCATATTTCAGGATAAAGAGTAATACCATTTCCAGTGTTCTATATATTGAAAGTTCACGTATCTATATATAGTATAAAACAAATTCGCTTTCTGGGTCTATCTGTCTGTATATCCGCTAACTCCTCGTAAACCACGCAAGGAATTTTTAAGCGCTTTTCACCTTCAGTTAAATAGTTTTCCATTGAAGGTTTATATATATAAAAAAACCTAATTAATAAAACTACGTTTTAACGGTTTTAAGCGCGGTAATTTATTTAATTTTTGTTATTCCGACGTTTCACTTTTCTTTTTTGGCCGAAACGTCGGAATACCAAAAATCAAATAAATTACCGGGCTTAAAAGCGTTAAAACGTAGTTTTATTATGTATACAAGTAGCGAAAACTTAAGAAAATATTATGTAAACGTAATTAAGTTTTTATGTAAGTAAAATAGACCTAATTCCTAGGGTTTGAGGAAAAACTACTATATTAAGTATACCAATAAATAAATAATTTGTAACTTTCTGGACAAATTCCATTTCACTTTTGCTTCTTAGGACCTATCAAATTCCAAAATACTTCGGCTCACTTCAAAGAATTTTTTGTTTAATGCTGCTACTAGACAGATCAACTAAATTGATCAATCTGATTTTCAATTTGATTGAAAGATAGAGAATCGTAAGGACACGACGGTATTCAATGAGATTGAATGATTCAAGTTTATGTTTAGATAAATCACTTTGGTTATGTAATATAATACAAATTACAAGACAGAAATGAATCATAATATCGGCTGAACTCTATGTTGATATTTCCATGTCATTTAGCAAGGAGTATAATGATACATTTTTTTTTTGTATAGCACGAGTTCAGTAGACAGACAGACGGCCTATCTGATGGAAAGCGGTTAGCATCACCTATGGACATGTGTAATACCAAAGGTGCTTGCTAATAATGTGCTGCTGCTCTCTAATGGGAGCCTGGAACCTAGCCACTAAATGCCGGAACAGGACTCAAGGTCATTATGGCGGCCTACTTATACTCGGTATACCAGGGGCGCTAGCCATCTAGACAGGCAAATACCCTACCATCTATCTGTGGGTTATTTTGTCGCCTCTTACAGGCCGCCCGACCGCAGGAAATTCTATTCTTTCTCCGTTCCCGCACGAATGAAAAGGACAGTTGATAATACTTTATTGCTTACGAAAATAAGCAATTACAATGAAAATTTCTCATTATTACATAAACTTTAGTTATATAATAGTACATTATGGTACTAGTGTGTAACATTGGTGATTACCGCCGAAGCGCCATTGAGACTCGAGCCGTAGGCGAGGGTCTTAAGAGAGCCGAGGACGGTAATCATCAATACACACGTGTATCATACGACGTTTTTCAACACACTTGTGAATAAAATAACAACAAAAACAAGTTTTATTTATTAAACACGTACGAGTTAAAATTATCTATTTAAATAAGAAGTTGCATGAAATGAGCAAGCAATAGGAACATTAATTTATTTGTTCTATAGAACACGATCTTTTTTCTTTTTTTGAATAAAAACTATTTTAAGAACAAAGCAACTCAACCAATAAAATTTAAAAAAAAATCTATAACTCACTAGTGAGTTATAATGTTTTTTACTCACAGTTTGATTATGGGTGTCATTCTGTGCCTAATTGCGGTGACCATAGAGCCACTTTATGAGCAAGTTTGTTGAAAAATATTTTAATTTAATTTATGTTGTAATTGTAAAGGAAAATTATATTGTTCTTACTTAGAAAATTATTTCGGTACAACACACAAATGATTTTTGAAAGTATACTATTTACTGTTTAATGCTTAGTCAAACATCTAAAAAAGAAAGCGGAGGACCGTGATGAGTGGCGCCGACTTGGGAGGCCTACGTCCAACAGTAGACTGTGATTGGCTGACTACTATATTATACTATACAACCATCTAAAAATATAAACCAAAATTTTATTTAAATTTATCTTGTGAGAAAAAGCAGGTTATATAATATAAGCAAGTATATATTGTAGACAAAAAATGAAAAATAAACAGGTAACGCAATGAGCATCGCAAAGTGTCCTTTCATAGACAATCCAAGGTTAGGACAGTAATTAACTTATGAAGTTACGGTAATATATTCCAACTAAACAATAAATACAATATAGGTAGGGTAAACAAAGTGTAATACTTGCTACAACTCAGAAGCATTTAAGGTAATAAAAGTACAGCAACTGGTCACTATACTTATAATCAGAGAACATTACGGCTTAAATACATTTCATTCACTGACTCGACAAACACTTTTTGAACACCTCGCCATCCTTTCAACAATTTTACAGTATAAGAAACTTAGCAAATTGGCACAACCGATAGCGGATTGAAGTCATTGATAAACTTTTAATTAAATCTTATACTAAGCTGGAGAGTTTGTTTATTTAAACGCGCTAATCTCAAGAACTACTGGTCTGATTTGAAAAATTATTTCGGTGTTAGATAGCCCATTTATCGAGGAAGGCTATAGGCTATATATCATCACGCTAAGACTAAAAGGAGTGGAACACCAATAAAGAATGTTTCAAAATCGGGGGGGTTTTAAAAACAAGTTCCACGCAGATGACGTCGCGGACACAGCTAGTAGGTTATAAATGACAAGAATTTGTTATATTATTGTTTGGAAATTTTAGATAACATTTATATAAGATATTATATAAAATATTATACTTAAAGTGTTACATGTAATAAAATAACGAACACAGTATAAATCTATCGCGTCTGCCAACATGAAAATAAAATGTAGTGAATACCGTCTATATACAATTGAGAGATTTTGAATTATAATCTAAACGATTACCACATATTAGAGATAAATATTATTACATAAAATTATGGTAAATTGTAGAAAACTACTCTATACAAAACAGGCGGTAATCACACAATAAATAAAAATATAACATTATTATTCAATTAAGGAAATGGCCGATTGTATCGTTTAAAAATAAGAGGGTACATAAAAATGTTAATTATTAATCTTAAAAAGAAATATAAGAAAAACAGATATGCAATTAAATAAATGTAACATTACTATTGTTGACACCCCACCCAATTCACTCAATTGTTAACAATTTATTAGAGACATGAAAAAATCTTATATTTTTAATTTATACACACATACAAAAATATTATTAATATCGTTGTAGGGCTACAAAATAAAATAATAATCGGCAGACATTGTATAACCACAAGTTAAGCAAGTTACGTTTGTGTTATAGGTTATAAACAACGAACCGTTATGGGGCCGATCCCAGACGGTAAATAGTTTATCCGTGCAGGAACGGAGAAAGAATACAATTTCCTGCGGCCGGGCGACCTGTCGTAAGAGGTAACAAAACAACCCACAGCCAGGTGGTAGGGCATTTGCCCGAATGGATGGCTACCACCCCTAGTCTAGAGTATGTCGCCATAATAACCTTGAGTTGTGTTCCGGCATTAGTGACCAGGTTCCAGTCTCCCTTAAGAGAGCAGCAGCGCCTTTATAGCACTTTTGGTGTTACAAATGTCCATAGGCGATGGTAACTGCTTTCCATCAAGTGGGCCGTCTGCCTGTCTGTTGAACTCCTGCAATTTCTGAAATTTACCATGCCTGGAATCGAATCCGGATAAAAACTGTTAATGTTTTGAAAAAAATTATAGCCTGCCAATCATTGTATTGTTTCTCTTGTATATCTTTAAACATATAAATACATACCCAGCTATACACAATACCATATAATTATGTACTATACATATCGACGGCTTCATAACAAATGGGCGACAAAATTGTAAATAAAACAAAACTAGTTTATTGTATAAGGCTGAAATTTGGAATACCCTTCTTTTTAGGCACATTTGCAAACTGGTAAGACTTTCTAAATTGTAACATACATAGTTTTTAGTAAACAACAAAAAATGGCATTTTTGCGTATACGCCTATATGTTATGAAGCCCTCGATATATTGTTAATTTACTCGACCTATAAATGGAATTTTTAAACATTACTTAAAGCTTGGCATGGATTTGTTTTAAAGCAATATGTAAATAATTCTAAAGATGTTTCAAGATGTACAGTAAAAGTCATTAGAAAAACAAAGTGTGTACAGTGTACAAGTGGATTTATTCTGAATATATGTGATTAGCGTTTATACCGCTTTAAGTAGCCCATTTTTACGTTTAGTTATTTCAATATCCAATTTTAAATTCATATTTTCACTAAATGAATGAATAAAAACACATTATTGTGGATTCTAAAAATATAATATATGTTGAACATAAAATAGGAATTTATAACATTTAAAATGAGGTTATATCTAGGCACTGGCACCTCCCATGTCGAGTTATTTTGATTTTTTTTTACCAATGTTGTCTTGCTCTTCTGTTCTCTCATATCTGTCTAATAATTGTGTAAAATTAAAAATATTAAATGTTTTTATATCCTTAATAAGCTCTTTAAATATCCACAAAAACCTAACCAGTGCCGATCCTCAATACTCTACAATAATGGATAGTAATCTATGGAATTTAGATAAAAAAAATATATATAGCTATATAAGCTTATTATAACGAACGCGCACTACAACCGCATTGCATTACACGCACACTTGACAAACAAACCGAGACACACAAAGAGCCTCATAATTAATAACCCAGGCACAGAAAAGAAAAAAACACACATGGCACTAGATAGGACAATAATATAAGTATAGATATAGGGCCAACACTGCACATGCACTTCCTCACAACACCAGCGTGTAACAGATACACTCTACATTAGTATAAGTTTAGTATTAAAATTAGAATAAATTAATGTAATAAGTTATTCTTAAGGTACACCATAACATAAAAATCACTAAATTAATGTCACACACAGTAATAAAAATAAACAATAAGCGTGTATGGACTCTAAAATCTTTCATAGAAATTAAGTTGTAAAAAAGGGTACGGAACTCGAGTCCGTACAGTTGTTCATAATATATATAAAAAAAGCTTATTATTAGGTAACTCACTTCTGAGTCGCATGAATGCAGTGATAGCGGCTGGGTGGCGAGTGTTGGAGCTGACTCGTCATAGTTGTGATTTGTAGTGAAGGTACATACATAGGTATACAAATCTATTTCTTTTTGAATTGGTCTGATGTATTACTACTAGTAATTAGCATTGTATTAGGTTAAATTTTAATA
This sequence comes from Dendrolimus kikuchii, assembly GCA_019925095.2. NCBI lineage: Eukaryota > Metazoa > Arthropoda > Insecta > Lepidoptera > Lasiocampidae > Dendrolimus > Dendrolimus kikuchii. The sequence goes on from CM034400.1 coordinate 6,549,504, forward strand.
GACATAGTTATGTCCGCATGTATGTAATGTGAAAAACAATTGTGAGAAAAGTCATATAATGAACATATTAAATTAAATGATAATATTACACTGGAATGACTAAAAGCTAAATACCAGTTTTCGAATTTAATTTTAAGTCACGTTCTCAACTAACGGGTTAACAAGTTAGAATGTTTTTAAAACGTTTCTTAAGTATGTAGGTATCTAACTGTCTTACAGAAGCATTATATTGCGACTTTATTCATTATAGTTTTTAATATGTTAGCATTTTTCTGACTTGTATTTAAAAGCTATCTGAAAAAGATTTGTGTTATATATATATATACTTGTAGGTTAATTTGTTTTATTATTCATTTGAGGATCGATTTTTATCCACGAGCGAAAAGTTAGTCAAGTCAGAAAAACTGCGTAAGCGGTGCATGCTTCCCGGACTGGGTTCGAACTGTTATTGGAATGAGACACGACTGCGTTATCTAATAAGCCACCACGACGACAGCAGGTATTTCGCGAACTCCATTTTTTATATACACTCAATCGCCGTAAAGAAACCGATCAACGATAATTAGTTAATTAATCAATTCGGCCCTTCATAATACCTGGCCTTGCATTGTAAACAAAACACATTGCCGTAAGCAGACGTTGCAGAAACACAATTAACTTTACCGGCATCTCTTATTGTTTCATAAGTACCAATTTAGAAAGGTTATTGTAGTGGAACACTTACAAGCCAATAGATGGCGCTGTGCAATAAATGAGGTCGCAAACGTTTCTCGAAACGTACAAAGAATATATACAAATTTAAACAACACTAGGCTCGCTGGAAGATCTTCCTTTGAAACGGAGGAGCATTCCATCTCGCTCCTTCGCCTCGGAATATCCTTAAATTATCTAGAGAGAATACTACATAATACTAGGAACTTATATATTATGCTATAGGTGTGCAACTTGTGGAATGAGTTTTCTACCGCGGTTTACCCTAAACCCTTCAATATGGGGCTATTCAAAAAAAGCGCAAAGTCGCAAACTGATATAATCCTCAGCACGATGCTTAGCCTACACACAAGTGAAATTTTGGATCTTTTTCGACGTATGAAGTATTGACCCTTCAAATAAAAGGACAAAAATATAATACTATCGATATATCGATAAATTGCATCACATTGGCTACGCTCAATGCGTAAAGTGAACCCTACTATTCCGCCAACCTCACAAGATCAGTACCGGCAACTATATCAGTTTAAACGAGGTGCGGCGTACACATTTGATATTGTCTTCATATTATTTACATCTGCAGGCTGTGAGATTGTGGAATGCGTTACCAATGAGCATCAGAAATGCAAAAGTCACTTACATCTTGTAATAAACTCCCCAAAGATCACTATCTAAATTTGTAAAAAGTAATTTATGTATATGTACGTAACTTTACGTACATATATTCGTATATAAATATGTATGTGTATTTTTATTTACTATTAATATATGTATATATGATTGTATATATTTTAAACTATGCGCACTTAATACCGACACACTATTAGAAATGTGAAATTATCTGCAGAAGGTTGCCCGGAAGAAATCGCTGTTAGCGATAAGACCGCCGATTGTACTAGATAAATAATTGTTAATTCCTGTGTTTTATTTTTATGTATGTTTATTTTTGAGTGCAATAAAGAATATTTTATTCTATTCTATATCATAAAATATGGAAGCAATGTATACACGTCGCTATTTCTTAGAATAAAGTCTATCTTTCATTAGATAGGCAATGGATCAGCTCCCTTGGTGTTGCAGATGTCTATGGGCGACGGTAACCACCTACCATCAGTTAGACTGTATGTCGATTTACCTACAAACAAATATAAATTTCAAAATTAACTCTGACAAGCCCCTGAACATAACTAGATGGCGGCACTAGACTGATAAATTCTTTTCCGATTTTTGACCGATTTGACATTTTTTTAAATAAAACAAAGTTTTGAGACAACTAAAACACCTATCGTATTACTATTTTCATTAGTAATATGGTAGAATAATACTTAGTTACTTTAAAAATAGAAAACAATGGAACATAATAAATAATGTTAACATATTTACATATCGTGTAAATATGTCGAAATATATACATTTTTTTTACATTATATTATTCTAAAAGTTCAAGGAATATGTTAAGGGGACGTATACGTATTCATATGTTCTTGGGCCCAGATTGAAAAAATATGAGAGTGATTTTAAGATTTCTTTTTATTATGATGATCTTTTGTTGTAATTGTAGCGGATTTAGTTATTTGCAATGAATTAATCATGTGATCTGTTTTCATATTATTAATTGTTGAAATTCATTCACATATATCGATTGTGGTAATCGATAACTTATTTTATTTGTGACACTATTTTTAGATTTGTCATCTTCCAAATAGAAATAGGCCTGATATGTAACATTTTGTAACAGAAAATTGTAACGCTTTTTTTAAAGCAATATCTCATTATATTTCTTCGGCCCAAAGTCCTCGTCTCCTTTAAGGCAAAAATTAATACTTTTTTTCAGAGACCCGTAACAATTTTGGCAAAAACGGAACTCGTATAAAACTGTCATGTTTGTTTGTCACGCTCAAAGTTTTTGCAAACGTGGTCAATAATACATCTATACACATAAATGAAAATTAAGAGTCTGTAATGTCAAAAAATCAGGGGGGACAATTCTGACCAGGAGATTTCGAAAATGCAATTTTTACAATTTTATCTGTCTGGATGTCCCGGCTAATCTCTGAAACGGCTGGATCGATTTTGACGGGACTTTCACTAACAGGTAGCAGATATTATAGGGAGTAACTTCGGCTACTTTTTGTAGCCGCGAGCACAGCTAGTGACAAATAAATTCAGGTAGGCTGTAATGAAAATTTGTTTCAGGATGACTAGGTCAAATAATGAGCTGTGTTATATATGAATGATGAGCAAATGTGAATGAAATCACCGACATTGACACTTTCAAAGGCCGTAAGATAATTCGATTATATACCTTTGTAGGTCATGCATGTAATGACTTGCACTGTGTTATAAAAAGTGGCGTTATTTGCTGCCCTATTTGCTTTTTAAACTCCATATACAATCGTCCATACTTCAGCTATACAAAAGCCGTCCCAAACTCAAAGGGCGAAGTTAATATGCGAGAGAAGTACGTCTTAAACAGACGTACTTTTTTTTCGGTCCCGTTAGCAAAGTTGTTCGCTGATTGGTTTTATTGGTAAATTTAATACTTGAATTTCTTTTTTATTATTAGTACTATTAATTTAGTAATTATTTGTTGTATTTAGCCATAATAAATTAATACATTAATATATATTTTATTCGGTTTTATGATACACTTAGCATCTAGAGTCAATATTCCTTATATGAGCGTTATTATCTATAGTCGGGTAATGGCGCTCAAGAACGCCTTTTTTTAAATTGCTTAGTTTTTTTATTGCAGGAGTTCAGCAGACAGGTAGACGGCTCACTTGACGGAAAGCGGTTACCATCGCCTTTGGACATTTGTGACACCAAAGGTGCTACAAATGCCGCTGCTGCTCTCTTAAGGGACACTGGAAGCTAATGTCGGAACACAACTCAAGGTTGTTATGGCGACATACTTTAGAGCACGGTGGTAGCCATCCAGTCGGGCAAATGCCCTACCACCAGGCTGTAGGTTGTCTGTTGCCTCTTACGACAGGCCGCCCGGCCGCAGGAAATTGTATTCTTTCTCCGTTCCTGCACGGATAAAAGAAATTTCGCAGTAGCAAGCCTAATTATATATGACTAGCTGTGCCGGCGACGCTGTCTGCGTGCAATTTCTTTTCAACCCCCCCGATTTTGAAACATTTTTCATTGCTGCTCCGCTCCTATTGGTCTTAGTGTAATGATATATAGCCTATAGCCTTCCTCGATGAATGGGCTATCCAACACTGAAAGAATTTTTCAAATCAGACAGGTAGTTCCTGAGATTAGCGCGTTCAAACAAACAAGCAAACTCTTCAGCTTTATGTATTAAGTATAAGATATGTAATACCTTATATATGTATGAATAGGTAACTATTTTTATATTCATACCTGTCATTTTTCTACAAAACTCAAGCAAGACCAAAGTCCTCGAAAACTTAAACGGAACTATCAAAACATACAGCATTTTAACGATATTTTATTTGGATACATGTTAATAAAAAGTTCGCACTATTTTGAAGGCTACAACAGTTCTATGTATGTATGTTGAATATTTGGATACATTGTAAAGTGCGAAGTTTGACCACGAAAAAAGGCAGACGTACATCACTTTGTATTCCAGTAGGGCTTACAATAACACAATTACTTATAATACATAATTTTATTAGTTTTTTTCCTTAATTAGCTATATATCATCGGCAACAGATTGATCCTTGTAACCTACTACAAGTTTATTTTTATCCTAATTCAGACACCAGCCTCTTACTCAATGGTTTAATTGTGTATTTAAAGAGGAAATAAAGAATTATATTATTATTATTATTCACATAATTTTATTTTTAATTATTTACATTTTTCTTTAAACATTATACAAAAATACTTGATGTAATACTTGCAAAAACTCAGAAGGGTTTATGGTAATAAAAGAACAGCGACTGGTCACATTTTCTTATCTTACGGTTTTAACACATTGAATCCACTAACTTTGAACACTCGACAAGCATTTTTAGAACACCTCGACATCCCTCCAATTTTACAGTATATGAAACTTAGCAATTGGCACAACCGATAGCGGATTGAAGTCATTGATAAACTATTTTAATTAAAGGGTTATGCATGACAAGAATGCTACACGTATGCTTTTTGTACTATAATGTTTGGAGAAAAATGTAAAAAACCGATCACCTCAGGCAATGGTGACTATTCTCCAAGCTACCGGTGATTAAGTCTCCAAAGATAGGAACCTCCTCAGAACAGAGCTGCTTTCTGCATCCGACACTTCACACAGATACCTTATTTACAAAAATTTTACATAAAAAAAATGTAAACACATTTTTTTTAAATAGAAGACATTCTTTTTTTATAAAAATACATCAAAATAAAATACATATTCAATAAAAAATATGTAAAATATTGCAGCTCACCACCAGAGGGGCCTGGGGTCCAGACTATCGGTGGTTAGGGCTCCAAAGACAGGAATCACCTCACAAATTATACCGTGTCCAAGAGTGCTGTCCTCTGTATCTGGCCCTTCACCCAGCATCGTAGCGAAAGCCTCTCTAGGTGACGGTCGAGGCTTTTCGCTATAAGACCGTTGACGGTGGCAACTATCGGCACAATGCTCGTTGCTGGTTGCTGACACATAGCGGTAACCTCGTGAGCAAGATTTAAGTATTTACTTAGTTTTTCTTTTTCTTTCTTCACGAGCTTATCGTCAAGCAGGATACTGATGTCAACGAGTATTGCTCGTCGCGCAGATCGATTTATTATCATGACGTCAGGCTTATTGACCACAATAGTCCTGTCCGTGATAATTGATCGATCCCAGTAGAGCGTGGCATGACTGTTTTCAAGAACTGGCTCCGGCGAATACTGGTAATAAGGCACCTCCGCTTCCACAAGGCCGTATTAAAGAACAAGTTACTGGTGGCAAATCACTTTGAAGAAACTCTTTGCCGATGGACCCCACGGACCTAATGTTTCAACTCCAAACGGCACAAATATGTAACCCCTTCCTAAGGTTCCATATTTGCGTCATTTGAGAGCTTCAGCTTTTATAGCAACGTTGCCAGCCTTTACCTCAGTCATTAGAAGATGGGACGGCGCCAGAGTATCTACACATGTCGCGTCCCAAACAAACGGCGGTCCCATCTTCCAAGGAATAAGTGACATACCATCCGGCCTGTTGCCATCGTCGCGTACCAAGCCATTCCGTTCTAATATGCCTGAGGGATTCACCTGGGCTTCAGGATATTTTTCCGATAGTTATTCGTCTTAATAACTTCGTTCATAATTGCAAAGACAAAACCTTAGATAGAAGATACCTTATTATTATTAAAATACTAGCTACAAGTGAAACTCAAGTAATTAGCTCTATTTTACTTACATAAAACTTAATTAGGTTTTTATTAGTATATGTATAAACCTTCCTCGATAAATTATCTAACTGATGGCAAATACCGCTTAAAAGTCCGTTGCGTGGTTTAGGAGGAGTTCACGGGTAAGTATACAGACAGACGCGGAAAACGACTTTGTTTTGATACTATGTAAAGATTACAGATGTTACTTTTCTTCTAACGAGCAATTTCTAGCAATCTTTTGAGTGATAAAAAGTAGTATAGGATAAAGTAACCGTTCTTACCAGAATGAGAACTGTTCTGTTAACATGAAAACTCGCTGTAAAACAATGCTATAGTAGATAACAGGTATATCTTTATGACAGTAATTGTTTTACTTCATCTCTAGATAATTGCTTTTACAAAGTCATGTGAATAATTGGACTATTAAGGGTATTTGCATAACATTTACAATGGCGTTTGTAAGATTTTTGCATTATCTGTAAACTTGATGTTGTTACTTGACTAATTACATAAACAAGTTTATGTATTGCAAAAACTTCAATTTGTCACTTGGTTAATTTCATAAATAACTTTATACATTTCAAAATAAAAAGGGCATCCGATATCCCGAAAGGGTTTAAAAGATACAAGTACGATGAAAAAAACTATTTTTGAAGGCCGCTGTGGTTGAGCGAGTTAAGCCTTTGCCAGCCGAGCTGATTGGCAGAGGCTCCGGGTTCGATTTCTGAAATAGTAAAATTCGTAAACGAATTTTCCGTTGTTTACTATGTATGGTCTGGGTGTCTGGAGTCGGCACTAGTGCGGTCTCTTGTATAATCTACCTATAATACAAGGAGACTTGCTTAGAATAGGAATATACATACAATGTGTGTGTAAGCACAAGAAGCAAGTGAGGTGTGTAAGAATAAGCCCGAATGGCGCTCTGTTGTGCGTGCCTACCCCGCAAGGGAACTGGCGTGAAGTTATGTATGTATGTATGTATTATTTACTTTATGGGAGCCTAATCTAATCTATCACCTCATCGTAATATGTTGTAGCGCGACGAGAAGAAATCGCGCAAAAAACTATTCAACAACATGCACAGCTCTAATAATTTTATCTACACTAATATTATAAAGAGGAAAGGTTTGTAATTTTGTATATTTGTAACGAATAAACTCAAAAACCGCTGGACCGATTTAAAAAAATCTTTCTCCATTCGAATGCTGTCTTTGATTAATATAGACTATGTATGTATGTATGTATGTGTGTGTTAGTTTGCAGATTTCTTTAATTAAATTCTTGAGAATATTCTTCATAATTATGGTCTGGGCACATATTGACGAATGCTCGAGAAATTCTATTGTAACACGTGTCTACTGTATAGTGTCGATGGTGTTTGTGACGTTAAAAATGTTTATTGCAATTTTACATATGTATATTTTGTTGCATTGGTTCAGCAGACAGGCAGAAGGCCTACCTGATGGAATGCGGTTACCATCGCCTATGGACATTACGAGTAATAACACCAAAAGTGCTACCAATGTGCTGCCGCTTTGTAAACGAAAACTGCAACCTGGAGGCATACTGTAGACCAGGGGTGGTAGCCATCCAGGCCGGCGAATACCCTACCACCTGACTGTGGGTTGTTTTGTAGCCTATTACAACAGGACGCCCGGCCGCAGGTTGTGTTTTTTCTCCGTTCTTGCACGGATAAAAATTGATATGTCATCTTATTGATATTTTATTATGTTATGTGCCCACTTCAGGCACTAATAACCTGTAAGGTAAAATATACCACTGTTGGCATCGCACCCAGTGATTGGCATCTAGTCAATTTATTCAATATATTAAAAAAGTCTTAATATTCTCTATTTTGTAGCTAAAAAATACAATTATTGTTTCACATATTTATTTGGCCTCAAATTACCTACATTTTACTTTAAATATATATTATATAGCAAAAAACAAATATTACAAAAAATATGTAAAAACCGATGTTCGCTGGCAGCGGAGCCTAGGGTCCAAGCTACCCGTGGTTATGGCTCCAGAGACAAGGACCGTGTCCAATAGGGCTACTTTCTGCATACGACACTTCTGCCACATACCAAGCGAGAGCCTTTCAAGATGACGCTCAAGGCTCATTTCTATTAGTCCATTCACTGACACTACTCTCCTCGGTACTATGATTTTAGAGTCCAAGTTCCACATGGCAGCAACCTAGCGAGCGAGATTAATAAACTTTATTTGTTTTTCTTTCTCGGCTTTCACGAGGTTTCCATCATGGGGAATCGCGACATCTACAATTATATCACGTCTCGCAGACCGATCAACTATCACAATATCAGGCTTATTGGCGACAATAGTCCTGTCTGTGATAATTGATCGGTCACAGTAGAGCAGACACTAACCATTGTTAAGAACTGGCTCGGGCTTGTATTGGTAATAAGGTACCTCCGACGAGACAAGTCCGTCTCTATTATGGCTACATAATTATTATTATCATTATATACGCTCCCACAAAATATCGGCGTGAAACGGTTAGCCTTGAGCTAATCGTGTTTCGTGCGATGAGTGAAAGTTCCGTTGACCCACTTTCCTTATCCCGTCTTCCCTGCTCATCCTCTTATTCCCATCCCATATCCCATCCTCTCTATCCCGTTCCTCCTGTCTATCTCAGTATCCGATTCTAAGGGCTGTATCTATGTGTAAACTACATAAATGGTAAAAATTGCCCAAATTACCAAAATGACCGGAATAATCAAAATGACGAAAATAGCATCACGAAAAAAAAAATCCCACTTTCTGAGATAGCCTTTAAATAAATATATTCCATTATCCGGCATGAAAAGTATCCCTTGTCCACCCTAGGGATTACAATTACATATATACCGAATTTCAGTCAAATCAGTCGAATAGTTTTTCTGTAAAAGCATAACAAACAGAGAGACAAATATATTTTTATTCAAGAAACTATACCATTTTTTGGGATAAAAAGTATCCTATGTTTATCTTCGATATTGAAAATATGTATATACTGAGTTTCAGCTAAATCGGTCCAGTGGTTTTTTCATGAAAGCGGAACAGAGAGATAGACAGGCAGAGTTACTTTCGCATTTATAATATTAATGGGGAAGAGGATAGAGATGACGTGATATAACTAATTTTTATGAAAAGATTTACTAAACTGAAATTAACAAACAAACTTCATTGAGTATAGAATTATAAAAAGGTGATAAAGTCATGGCAAAAAAACAAATCACACTAATAAAAAGGCTAGAAATACACGGATCTATAAAACATTGTAGGATATTACAACCGTGGCAAAGGCACGTGTAATCTGCCTAGGTACAAAGCTCAATTGGAGAAAATTATGTTTGTACCTGTTTTACATGACGACACGGGGTTATGAACGAAAATCAATTCCGAGCTAGTTTTAATGCCCGTTTGAACCCATAGTTGTATTAAAAGAGGAGGCCAAGATTCCCTCACAAGTCAAACAAATATAACTTCTTTAGCGTTAATGTTTGTCGGTACTGAAATTAATGAAGCATTCACTGTATAACCAAAATAAGAAAGTATTTCCTAGTTAATTTGAATTAATTCACTAAACGTACCTTTTTTTATTTATTAGATGCGTATTAAGTTGGATACGTAAAAATATTTATTTCGAACAGAAGAAAAAGGGGTTGAATGAATGGTAATTCACTTATATACCTAGCTGATAAATTCAAGCATATGAAGCGCCAGGCGGAGGCAGCGACGCTCTAGGGTGGGGTGCCGTTGGCAATATCTCTCGATATCGCTAACGCCTTCAACTCCCTGCCCTGGAGCTGTGTCAAGGAAGCACTCCGATACCACAGAGAGCCGACCTACCTCCGCCGTGAGGGCTGTCGTCTACTCGGGTCAGCTAACCAGCTGGAGTCGGCGAGCGATAACGTGCGGCTTTCCACAGGGGTCTTTGCTGGGCCCGCTCCTGTGGAACATCGCTTAGGACTGGAGTGCGGTCCTCCACAGCTTCTCACATCATCAATTGATGATACCACAAAATCAGCCCAATGATACTATAATCTATAATATATATAATCTGGTCTAGAGTATGCCGCCATAACAACCTTGAGTTGTGTTCCGGTATTAGTGACCAGGTTCCAGTCTCACTTAATAGAACAGCAGCGCATTTGTAGCAGTTTTGGTGTTGCAAATGTCCATAAGTGATGGTAACCGCTTACCATCAATTGGGCCGTCTACCTGTCTGCTGAACTCATGCAATAAAAAAATAAAAAAATATCAGAAATGTAAATTATCGCGATGCAGTGAATATTTTAGAGAAATGTATGATAATATCCCGGATGCTGGCACCACGACTGAGTCTGTGACCGACTCCGAGGAGTCAGCATCCGAGATCACTTTGGAAGAGATCGATAGATAGATAGAAAACTCTTTATTGTTCACCACATATACATAAAATAAACAATTTACAGTAGTCACATCGAATGGTCGATAAGAAGTCTGAAAAATGGAAAGGCAGCAGGAATCGATAGTGTGTCTGCTGAGATGATCAAATATGGTGGAACCTGCGTCCGGGACGCTTTTCTGTCCTTATGCAACTTGTGCTGGAGGACGGGACAGGTTCCCAAGGAGTGGAGGTGCGCTGTCATCGTGCCCTTGTATAAAGGCAAGGGGTCACGTATCAAGTGCGCCAGCTACAGGGCCATCACTTTGATCAGCACAGCATCTAAAGTGTATGCGAAGATTATTGAAAAGAGAATGAGAGTAGTATCCGATGTATTACTGTGGAATGCACAAGGGGGCTTCAGAAATGAAAGGGGATGTATAGATCAAGTTTTCTCGCTCTGCAATATCGTAGAGAAGCAGCTGGCTATGGGCCGGAAGGTTTTCTGCGGTTTTGTGAATCTAGAGAAAGCATTTGACAGGGTTGTGCGGAAGGACCTCTGGGACATATTGCCCGGATATGGGATGAATGGCCAATTGATGCGTGCTGTGCAGTCCACTTACAAGGACTGTAAGCATGCGTGCGGGTGGATGGCAGCCTGTCGCCCTGGTTTGATGTCAATATTGGCGTCCGGCAAGGCTTCGTGTTGTTCATCCTATACCTGGACGATTGTCTCCAGAGAATAAGATTGATGGATGTTGGGGTGCGGATGAGTGATCTAGTTGTAAGCACCTTGCTTTATGCGGATGATGCCGTGCTTTTAGCCGAATCGCCATCAGAACTGCAAACACTACTTACAATGATGAAAGATGACTGTCAGGCGAGAGGCTTACATTTGAATGCGAAGAAAACAAAGGTTGAAAGAGAAGAAACCAGAACAAATGCAAGGGTAATGGCCGATGATGTTATGCTGGAGCAAATTAATGAGTTTGTATATCTTGGATGTGCTTTTAGCAGGGATGGAAGGTACACCACTGATATAGAAAGAAGAGTGAATTTAGGGAATAGTGTGAATGGAGCGTTAGGTAAACTTCTAGGCGGTTAAAACCTCAGCCAGAAGGCCCAGCTTGCCATACACAACGCGGTGCTGGTACCTACGCTCACATATGGAAGCGAGAGTTGGGTATGGAAGAGAGAGCATGAAAGTAGAGTAAACGCGGTTGAGATGTGAGCATGCGAGCACTGCGCAAAATCTGCGGAGTGTCGCTCGCGGACCGCGTTCGTAATACCGAAGTAAGGAAGAGAGTTGGTCTGAAAGAGAGTGTCGGGGTGAAGGTAAGGAAAGTAATGCTTCGGTGGTTCGGGCATGTGGAAAGAATGCATGATGAACGAATGACTAAACAAATATACAATGCAAAAGTGGATGGTTGCAGAAGTCGTGGAAGGCCACGACACACCTTCTATGATCAAATTGATCGTGTACTAGCAGAAGGTGATGTCAGGAGCCTTAAGAACAGACGAGCGTGCATGACAAGAGTTATGAATGTCAAAGAAGTGAGTGAGGTGTGTAAGAATAAGCCTGAAGCTCTGTTGTACGTGCCTACCCCGCAAGGGAACTGACGTGTAGTTATATATGTATGTGTGTATGTATGTATGTAGAAATGTAAACTATCATTGTCGTTTTCAAGTTATGCGCGCACATACATTTCTATATTTCATTTTTAATTATCTAAAGATTTATTAATTCTCAAATAAGATATTTATATATATATATAATCATAAAGCAACTACAATAAACAGATTCACGTGAATTCTCACAAAATTTAATTGGCAATTTTCATAAAACATCGTCTTTATTATTCATAATACAAGTCCTACAATAAAACAATAAAAAGAGTACATAAGCAATAAAAAAACAATTTAAGATATATATTAATATAAAATCATAAAAATACAAAAGTTAGCTCTTTCGTAAAGAAATTTGTTAAGACCTCCTTTTTAGTAATTTGGTCTAAAAATACTGGTTGCCGGCCCAATTTGTTTTAAATCGGGGCAGAAAGTAAAACAAATCGGGATTTAGGGTTGTATAATAGATCAGAACAAACAAACAAAAAACAACATTTTTAAAATACATACATACATACATACATAACTTCACGCCAGTTCCCTCGCGGGGTAGGCACGAACAACAGAGTGCCATTTAGGCTTATTCTTACACACCTCACTTGCCTCTTTGACATTCATAACTCTTGTCATGCAAGCTCGTCTGTTCTTAAGGCTCCTGACATCACCTTCTGCTAGTACCTTTATTTTTAAAATAAAGGTTGATATATTCTAATAATCCAATTATTAATTTTCTAATAATAATATTACCCGCAGGGGGGCTTTGTGGCGAAGCCTTAAGTGAGTAGCGACAACTCGTACCTGACTCCGGGGGCCAAGGCAAGGCCCCCGCCTCCGTGATTGCCTTAGCCAGCCGGCACGGAGTGGAGATCGCTAGAGCTAAGACTCAAGCTCTGGAGCTTGGGGACTTCCACCCCTGGGGGTGGAAGTGATAAATGGCATCACGTCAGAAGTAGCTTCGGTAAACCTGCAGCCCACCTCTCTACACCCCTCAGCCACTCACACCCATGTTGCCCCTGTCTTCTATGGCATTCTTTGGGGGCCCATGCAGGGAGTGGCGAGTCACCGTCCGCCCATTTTTCCATGTTCTCTGAACATTGCGACGGGCAGACGCCATAGTCCCCATATTCCCAGACTCCTAGTACCACTAGCAGTTCACCCCAATAGCCCGGTACTTTTTGTCCTCATTTCCCACAATAGTCCTACACTGGCCGGGGCTTGGTGCATTATTATATGGTGTAGACAGGGATAATGGCCGGTCAGTGTCACGTCACATTTACATTAAATTTGTCAAGGGGCCTCTACGTGTTGGCCTTCCCATGGCCCCACGCAAGTCCTCCAAATGTCCGGGCCATTTTTATGGCCCATCGTCTTGAAAGACATACAATAATATTAAGTATATTTTTTAATAATAATGCTTTTTAATAAATTAATTGATTCGTCAGGTCATTTACTGTCCCCATCGAGCGTAAATCGGGACACGTCCCCAGACCCCTGAAAATCGGGACGTCCCGCGCAAATTGGGACACCTGGCAACGCTGTCTAAAAATGTTTTAAATAATGAAACGTAAATAAACGAAAGAAGAATAATGACCTTGGGTGCCATCTAGTCGTTTAAGATTTAGGCGACTTTTGGAGATAAGAGGCCATCCATAAATACGTCATACGTTAAGGGGGGGCGACGAAGTGTGACACTGTGTGACCAGCGGTGGGAGGGGTCCTTAATTTCATGACGTCACATTTCAAAATTAATACTTTTACGGAATTAGTGTATTAATTTTTAATTTAATAATTTCTTGATGTTAAATTGTAAAAGCTATATAATTGCAAAAATGTTAAATCCTGACCTATGGGGCCGAGACATGGACACTTACGGCAGGATTGGTCCACAAGTTCCAAGTCGCTCAACGGGCTATGGAACGAGCTATGTTGGGTGTTTCTCTTATGGATAAAATTAGAAATGAGGATATCCGTAAGAAAACCAAGGTAACCGACATAGCTCGCAATATTAGCAAGTTGAAGTGGCAGTGGGCCGGTCACATCTGCCGCAGGACCGATGGCCAATGAAGCAAACGAGTCCTGGAGTGGAGACCGCGTCTCGGTAAACGCAGTGTCGGACGCCCTCCGGCCCGATGGACCGACGACCTATGCAAGGTCGCCGGTAGGCGCTGGCTGAGGAAATCGGAGGACAGGGATGAGTGGCGCCGTCTTGGGGAGGCCTACGTCCAGCAGTGGACTGCAAATGGCTGACGACGACGATATTGTAAAATATGTGATGTCACACTAGGAAAGGCGGAGTCTCACAAATGTGACCAGCTGTGGCAAGGACAGGGGAGGGGTCCAAAAATCATGAAATTCGTGTTTTGCAGTTGTTATAGGCGCTCTACATTCTCATGAAAATCTCAAGAAAACTGGAGCAAAGAACACGAACCCCTTTACATTGTAGCTTCTTATGACTTTTCTCGAGAGAGTGTGGAGGGCCTTTTATTCCTAATATTCTTTATCCATGTTTATACATTAATTGCCAAGCGGTTCTCGGGGCGTAACCTTTGAATCATTTTCTTCGTAGAGACTATCTAATTTTCAGGCTTGAAAGTAGCCATTTCATCACCCTTATCAATAGTACACATATATTTATTGTATAGAGAAACAATATATTCCATGATATCGATACTAGATTTCTTGTTAAACTGATTATTCCCAAGATCCCTGAGAAACAAACTAACAAAGTTTGAATGTTGGTTATGTAGTGTGTATTACAACCACACCAATTCTTACTTGTATATTGTGGATATAGTAGTTTCACTTTAATGATTAAAAGATTATTTAATTCAACATTTCATTTAAATCTGAATTGAGAATGAAGAAATCAATTGAATTGTCTATAGGCTGCACTACACTCGCATAAAGTTGTTGCGTTCTCAGATCCATGGACATCATCGCGAGAACACGAGAAGAGCATTCACATTCTCAGTTTCTCGCGTAGTTCTCGCAAGAATGTGGAGAAACCTTACGGCCCATCTTATTTTGTTAGCCGATGAAAATGATCAATAAATAAAACAAAAACACTTTTAAAAAATGTTGCACAATAAAGACAATAAATAATATATTTAAAATTTATGTATCGAATCATTAACTCCAGTGAATTGGAAACATACAAAAGTAAAAGTGGAACTTACTAAAGCAATGTGATTCTTGAAACTCGCAGATTCCTTCAACACATAATCGAAAAACCTAGCTTGAGGCACAATAATATCAGGAAGAGTTGATTTCACAACGAATTCTTCGTTATTTTTCAATATACAACTCGCAGAAAGATTTCGATGACATTTTAAACGTTTAGTTTCGCGTATAAACAATTTTCGCGTCATAGTACCCATTATGCGCGCTACTTTACTGACGACGTCTGAGCAACTAACGTATAGTGTATAATCTATGGACTAAAGTGCCGATTACATGCCGCGGCTGAGATAGAAATTAATTTGCGTACTTTGAAGTTTGAACTTGATAATTTGCTATATTTCGCCGGTGATTTGCATGTTTTTATGTAATACTAGGATTTGCCCGCGACTTCATTCACATTTGATAGGTAACGTAGATTAGTTATTTTTTAAAATCAAAGAGTATTTTCAGCAGGGCAACGGATGTTTTAGGATAAAAATACATGAATTCCGAAGATTACACTAAAAGAGATAAGTAATGTTACTAAAGGCATACTAAGTAAATCTGTTCTACTAAAGATGTCTAATAAACATAGAAACTGTCATATAAAGCAAGTCCTGATCTCACGTTGTTTCAAAGTTAGGAAATCGCGGGGAATATAAAAGTCCCGGATTATATTGGTTTAGTAACAATCGGATCCAAATTCGCTCATTTTTATGTTTTATGTTTATGATTTGATATATCAATCACTTTATCAAATCAAATCAAATCACATTTATTTTGCATTAGACACAGTTTCAATACTTTAAAACAGTCCCGAGAAAATTCCCGCAACATTCCCGGAATGTAGAATATATCGTTCTAGTGAAATCGTGTCGAAATCAGCTCATTTTATGCAACCAAACAAATTTGTACCATAGTTGGAAAAATTCGACGGCCTCTGTGGTTGAGCGGGCTAAGACTTTGCCGGCGTACCTCACTGCAACGCAGAGGTTCCGGGTTCGATTCCTGGTATAGTAAATTTCGGAAAACGTATTTTCTCCGTTATTTACTATGGTCTGGGTGTCTGGGATTGGCCCCAGAGTAGTCCGTTGTATATTACCCATAACACAAGCGTAACTTGCTTAATTTGGGGATATACAATATGTGTGTTTGTCTGCAAAAAAAAAAAAAAAAAATTCCGCGGGATTCCCGGGTCACAAAGTACCGCAGCATTTGAAAAATAACGCAAATTATTATTTTAGTAAAGCCCATATCCAAATCAACTAATTTTTTTGACCATAAATCACTTTAAAGCACTGCCAGAAAATTCCCGCGGGATTAACCGGATAAAAAGTAGCGTAGATTTTAAGTCTGAAAATTTACGGTCGATCAGCGAAAACAGCATCCAAATCGGCCCAGTAGTCTTTAGGCGAACTCGAACAAACAGAGTAGAAATAAAAAAAAATATTGCATCGTGTTCTCCATCGTTTATATAGTCTATTCTAGCTGCGTTTTTTTTTAATATTCCATGTACAGACACAGCATATTTAGAATTTCATAATATTATAGATATTAAGGAAGTTGTTTTGTTGATATCTTGTGTTAAGTATAAAGTTACTTTTGGTAATGTTGAAGAGAAGTGTCGTGATGTGCGCTCAGATTAAGTAATATTGGAATTTTACGCCTTCCAAAATTATTATGCATGTAAAATATTTTTTCCCTTACATCACTTAATGTGTGCGCCAAGTGCAAATAGAAACAAAGCTCTTTTTCTTCTGTTGTTTTGGCTTAGCACGGTTTGTTCATCCAGCCAGACTCGTGTACTAAGGGTTTATCTACTTCGTTAGCAAAACGATGAAAAAATCAAGCATATTGGAGCGAAACTGCGAAACTAGTAGTTTCTTCTTCTTTATGGTTTGTCGAACTAATAAGTATCAAATAGGTGTTTATGAATTTTCAAGGCCAAATCTTCATGTAAATAGGAAAGCCCTCGCCCAATCCTCAGCGATTCCTACCTTTTAAGAAACTTAAAGAAGCCTATAAACTTACTCTAATGTAATATGAATAAGACCATTGATATTTACAAGAAAACTAACTTAAAAACAATATCTACCTCCTACAGTATAGTGTAAGATAAGTCTGCTTTTCGGCTAGCTGCAAACCTTCGCTTAAGGGCTCCGTGGTAAGTATTTTATTTTTTAGCCAGGGGATATCCGATTGAGGACCATAAGCCGCGCGATGAGTGATAAGTCGCGACCCATGTGTGGGATTCGCCAGGTCGGGGTAGCACGAGTACCTCTAGGCAGAACTAAAGATGCTATTGCCACTCCACAACTGCTGGGTTTTCCTTCCTGCACGTTATGCCAGGGCTACGGGAAAGCGGAAGATCGTTCAACTCCGCGTGCCCTGGCAGGCGGGGGTCTCTAAGGCCACATCCACTGCCGGGGAACTACTTTATGTACTCCGGCATCTTCTTGGTCTCTGAGTGGGGAGTGGTGAGAGCCCTATCTCTAGGGAAGCCACGCGCGCCGCCCGCTTACGGCGGCCAAAGGTCGAAACCCGTCCTCCGGCGTTAACGCTCCATACTACATACCTACCATATCGCTGGTAGTGTCGAACTATGTTGATACCTTATGCACACCGCTGGCCGGTTCCTACATCTTACTATTCATTCACTTGCCTTACCATCGATTAAATGTTGACATGAGATGTATGGAGCTTATGACAAATTTTAACCGATAGCAAGGCAAATGAACGGTCGGTAAGATATAGGAACCGGGCACACATCTATGCCATCTTAATTGTGATGGAAAATAAAATGGTAATCTCTTCTATCCATATCCTAAAACCATCGCTTGTATTCAATAAAAATGTATATATAGACATTAATCTACATATAATTTAATTAATCCTATTTAGAATAATCGATTAGAAAATTTAATCGAATAATCGGTTGTTTTTGTTTACGTTAGGTATTATACATCTCTAGCTAAAACGATTTGGTTTGTAAAGTGTGTTCTGCGCAACCAATTGGCGCTAACTTCAAACTGGCCACGACTGATCGGCCGTACTATATATATATATCGACGGTTAAAAGGTAGTAGGGCATAGGCGACAAAAACTAAATTGTTCAAGAGAGCAGTTTAAAGTTTAAAATTTCATAAAAATGGACATAACTTTTTTAATTCTTATCACATCGTGAAAATGGAAACACCTCTAGAATCAAGACAAATAAAAGCATTAATTGGCAGTTATTTATTTGATTCCACGTTGTTTTATGTAGTTTAATGTAATTCGGCATAAATTACATCTACATAGAAAAAAAACGAAGGGTAAAGTAGACTTAGCTACATTTGATATCCAGGTAATAGGACATAAGTCACATACATACATACATACATATTCACGCCAGTTCCCTTGCGGAGTAGGCACGAATAACAGAGCGCCATTCAGGCTTATTCTTACACACCTCACTTGCTTCTTTGACATTCATAACTCTTGTTATGCACGCTCGTCTGTTCTTAAGGCTCTTGACATCACCTTCTGCTAGTACACGATCAATTTGATCATGGAAGGTGTGTCGTGGCCTTCCACGACTTCTGCATCCATCCACTTTTGCATTGTATTTGTATTGTCTTGACAAGACTGTAGAAATACTTGAAAGGGTAAAAAGTATAAGTGGTAATCGACATTATTATGCCAAAAGGTAGTGGAGCATAAGAAACAGTGTTTAGAAAAAAAATCAATAGTATAGCGGGCACTTGAAATAATAAAGCTTGATTGGTAAACTTGTTTTAATGAATAAACCTACTGAACGAACCCCGAACGCGCGGCGCGCAGGCCGGCGCGTGAGTTCCTACATACATGCGTACGTCACAAGGTTGCAGGATTAACTAAGTAGCTTGGCCGGCGGGCGGTCGGGCGACCCGAACGCCGCGAGGGTGGAGCGGGGGCCCGCATCGGGGATACGATGTTCCCAACACGTATTCTTCCAGCGCTTTTACATACTTGCCGCGCTATAGTCTCCCCCTCCAAGTCCTCGGACACCCCGGGAGAGGACTTGGCTTTGGAAGGCCTACCCCTCCTCCTACTCTGAATTACGGCAGAATCTCCTTGATATAAAGTGAGAGCACTAGCGTGGTACTTAGTAGTGTTTCCATTATTATCTACTACTTTATAGGTGGTAGGACTAACTAACTCGGCTATTTTGAACGGTCCCAGTCGTCTGGGCGCAAACTTACGAGTAACCCCTTTGTCAACATTACTGGAAACGTGGGCCGAAACCAAAACTAAATCACCAATTTTGTAGCTTGGTGCGGGTTGACGCCCCCTATCGGCGTAAATCTTCCTCCGACACTGTTGATTAGTGATTCGCGTAGCATCGCCCGTATCTATACGATGCAGCGCAAAAGAAGTTGGCGCTCCCCCTGGAGTGAAAATGTCCTCTTGATCATTCAGGAGTTCCGAGAGCCGTTGACGTTGATCCGACCCAAAATGGGAACCTACCTCTGGTTCAAATCTCATCGTAAAATATCGCGGTATATGACTAAAAGTATAACGAGAATTTTTAAAGTCAAGTACCACACCTGCGTCTAATAAAAAATTCATACCTAACAAGGTATCAGTTGCACCAGGCAAAATGATAAAAAGAGTGGGAACAACAGGCCCCTGCGGCACCCTTACATCCACCTTAGCTACATCTACTACAAGATTTTTACATGAACCATCAGCTAACTTAACACTAGTACACGTTTTATCGAACTTATGACCGTGTTTCACTAAATGTGCACGTAAACTTTCACTAGCAACCGATTGCTTTGCACCAGTATCAAACAACGCACTTCCACGAGCACCATAAATCTCCAATTCCACTACGGGTCTCTGACGCGGGTCAATGACCTCGCTTCCAATAGCGGCAATTGACTGGAAAGCGGAAATAGAAGCAGACGATTCCTGTTTATTCTTACAAGTAGAGCAATTAGCTCGTATAACACCAGGCGTGCCGCATCCAAAGCATGTTACTGAAGGTGTCAAACTGTCTTCTTCTTTCGTAATGTTACTAGGAAACGACTTCTTAGATAACAGCTTCGGGCACTCCTTTTTCAAATGGCCGAATTGCTTACAATAATAGCAACGAGCTCTACTTGCTTTACTGGACGAAGCTGGTACTGCTGGATATGCTGTGTCTACAATCGGAGTCACTGATTCCTTATTCTTTCTAAGCTGTGACTGCTGAGAGCTACGGCCTTCATCTAAAATATCTTCAATAGAACGGGCCTGTTCCAATAGCTCAGAGAAAGACATAAAAGATTTACGACATATCTTCTCCCTTATTCTCTTATGCAGTAGCCCATACACCATGTCGAGCTGAGCTTCCTGAGAGATAGCGGTCGACGGCAACTGTGCTAACAATGCTCTTATTTTGCAGACGAAAATATCGGTAGGCTCATCGCCTTGTTCCCGTTCAAATATTTTCCGGTAAACCCTGTGTGGCGGCAAACGAGGACCATAAGTTTGCTTTAATAATTCTATGGCATCAGGCCAACTATTAACAGATGCTTTCACACCTTGCCACCAGGTTGCTGCAAGACCAGACAAAAGCATTGGTAAGCCTCGCAAGGCTATGTGATCTTCTATACCGACGCATTCCTTATATATTTCTATAGCGTCGACAAAAGCTAAAACGTCGCTCCCTTTTGCACCGTCGAAGCGCGATGAGCAATTTGCAAAGTTACCAGACAAGGCACTCGTAACAGGCGCAGGCGGTGAAGCTGGAGCGCGTATCAAAGACAAAAGATACGCCAAGTGTTGATCCGTCATAACTATTGGAGTTCCCGGTTGAACAGACGGCGCCGGCGACTGCGCAAACGGCGCAGCAGAGGTGGAGGCCCCGCTAGGGCCCGCAGTAGGCGGTGGAGGCGCGCCCGGCGGCACATGAGCCACGCCGGACGCGGACAAGAGAGTCTCAGACTCTCCAGCGATACCCCTATCCATAGAGGGTATATGCTGATCCATCCCGTCACTGGTTGCACCAGACCGTGTAAGCACCATAATGCCTAATCGGAAAACTCTATGTTTCCACGGTGATAAATTGTCCGATCACCAAGACAAACGGAAAACACAATATAGTTCAACACAAAATAATTGTTCATCGTAGCCTAAATAAACAATAACTTCAACTATAAAAGATAACTTGAAAATAAAGTTCTAAGTTCAAAACAGTCTGACACTAAAAGTCTTAAATTGGAAAACAACACTGTCTGTACACAAAACACAATGTTCCAATTAACGAAAAAAAAAAGTCTTTGTATAAAATTATTCTTCCAAAATTATTCCAACTAGTAGGTAAGTACAGTCCTGTATAAATAAGTCCAAAAGTACTTACGGAACCATCGTACGTATGTACTTACATATATGAAAATAAACACTAATTTCTAGTTCTTTATACTTATAGTCACTTTATATAAAACAATAAATTAAATTTAAATCAAAATGTCACGTAAAACAAACACAAATAAACATTTGAACCGTTTTAGGGTACCTAGGTTTATTCAAAGTACTAACTTAAGTTATAAACAAGTATGCAAAAGTACGAACAAGTTTGAATAAAAACGAATGAGTCCGAACAAGTTCAAACAAGTCCAAACACGTCGAGCACTCACACTCGTACGAACGTGTATTTCACTCACAAGTCCTATAGAAACCTATTCAGAACACGTTAGGTCATTAGGTACTAAATCACGAACCTACAGTTTAGTTCTAGACTTACGATAGCCACCTAAACGTCGCGTTGAGTACTAACTCAGAACAAACGCGGAACAAACGTATCGGCACACACAGGTATCGCAAAGTTTATAACTAGAACACACTAAAACTGTTTTAAAACACTATATTTCGTGCCACACGTTGGGCTGCCAATTATTATAGCGGGCACTTGAAATAATAAAGCTTGATTGGTAAACTTGTTTTAATGAATAAACCTACTGAACGAACCCCGAACGCGCGGCGCGCAGGCCGGCGCGTGAGTTCCTACATACATGCGTACGTCACAAGGTTGCAGGATTAACTGAGTAGCTTGGCCGGCGGGCGGTCGGGCGACCCGAACGCCGCGAGGGTGGAGCGGGGGCCCGCATCGGGGATACGATGTTCCCAACACGTATTCTTCCAGCGCTTTTACATACTTGCCGCGCTATAATAGGATGTTAATTATTAGTAACACTGTAAGTGGGTTGAAAAAAAAGATAATGTGATACTTCCGCACTTCAAAATTTCTATACCAAGAGGATAACGGGAACATCCAACATAGGGCATTACATGAGCAAATGGTACCGTGAGTTAAACTTCGCGTCTTAAAAATAATAGAATCACAACTAACGTGATTCTCTTTTAAAATAAGACTTTAGTAACTGCATACATTCAAAAGGTGTTATCCATCATCAGTACCTAGTATATTATACATAGTAACCAAAATAAAGTAATACCTTTATGAAATAACAATGTATCTAGGTATTAAGTAAGTAGGTATCATTATTATAAAATACTATAAAAGGTACTTCTAAAATATTACAGAATTTCCAAACTCGGTACCAAAAAGTGATACCAAATTAGCGTAAACGTCAATTAAAGCATGATCATTGTATAGTAATATGGCGTAAGGGACAGAATTGTATTAAAATAATAAATAGTAGTAGGGTATAACCGACATTTCAATATCAAATTACATTTAAGCAATTGCGTATAAGCGACAGCTGTATTATAAACTTAAAAATGGTAGTAAGGTATAAGCGATATTGCAATATCAAATTAGATTTTAGTAATTGTGTATAAGTGACAACTGTATGGTAAACTTGTAAATGGTAGTAGGGTATAACTGACGCTTAATGTCTTTGACGACAGTGGTAAAGAGGCATTAGTTCTAGCTTTCAAAACAGGTACTAATGGTAAACAGTAGTATACGCCTGGAACCTGTACGCTAGTAAAAAGTAAAAATGTTTTACCGACTATAACCCAACAGTGATGCCATTTTTACAGAGGTACAAGCGCCTTCAGAGTAAAAAAGGCCCAAAACTCAGTCGGTTAAACGAAATAACACTTCAAAAACGCATTTTTTTGCTTGGGCACATACGACAAGGAAGTCATCGTAGAGCCATGGGAGTGAGCGCATTCAAAAGAGGGAAAATTTTCAAGTAGAATGGCATTCATAACTTATTTTCGACTAGAATGTCACTTATGCCCTATTAACTTTTAACCGTCGATATATCCTTCATTAGAATTTTCTAGAAAACATAAGTATTTCTAATGTACAAATATAAAACCAGTCCCGGTTGAAATTAATTGTTTGAAAGACAATTAAGTATTACCACATAACATATTTTAAAATTCTTAATGGTGTCGCGTACATACATTGTCTATAATGAATTATTTTATTATGTATTACAAAATTTATTTTTTTTACCTTGACGATCATGCGTCCTTTTATTAAAACACTTGTATAATCTTCTATAATATAACAAATCTGTTGGAGGTTCCGAGTTTATACAACGAATTTATAAATTTGAATAAAACTTCGCTTTAAAAAACCGACTTCAAAAACTAAAAAGTATTAAATAACTTAAAAATAAAAACCAACAAATAAATATTTAACCGACTTCTTTCTACAACATCTTGAAGTCGGTACCAAGTAAAACATAATTATGTTTATCTGTCTGCTATAGCATCACGTAAAAACTACTAAACGGATTTAAATGAAACTTGACAGAACTTTTTTTCATAAGGCAGGGGAATATGTTGTCGTGTCTTGTGACACACACTCGGACCTTTAATACAGGGGGAGGCCAAATGCAGCGCCTAATGCCGTCTGCAGAGTGCGCATGCGACTATCGTGTGGTACCGATACCCCTCCCCAAAGAACGATATCCGACGAACTACCTATTTAACCTAACTTACTTTGTGAGAACGCCCCGAGATCTATAAAAGAGTTACTGCCCCGTTACGATCTAGTGTTCAAGATTGGTACAACTTCGGGGAGCCGGGTTGTACCACTATGTCAGCAAATGTAAAGGTGTTGCGGAATCATGGGAGTATACTTCGTGCATAACGTCTGACGACGGCGGATGAAGGCCGCTTGCACCGTCTTCTCTCTCGCTCTCTCGGCAGCCTCCTTGAGTTCTTACTGACTAACAAAAGAAGGAAACCTCCTGCCAGTGGTTATCGCTATGTAGCACAACCTCGACCATGTTCTTCAACGAGTGAACCGGCCCAACCTCAGCCTGGAGTAGGAACCTCTGGGGTCCCCACGCGGCGCACTCTATAAGTGTATGAAACGCTGAGTCGAGGGGTAGACCACACTCCGATACTTGCCGAAGCACCCATGCCCGACAAGTATCTGTGTTCCTATATTTTAGGGTTTCGTGTTTCCGCGAGACCCATCTGGACAGGTGGGGACGGATAGCTTACACCGTCTCCAGTCCAAAACTTGTCAGAACTTATACCAACATACTACTACAACACACGGTATGGTAATCACTTAGGATAATTTTATCCTGATAAATGACATCGTTGCCGTGGGATAGCTGAATATATTTGACACTTGATATCTTTGTTTTCCGTTATCACGGCTACTGAAAAGTGGAGGAAATGTCTAAATAAATACCGTGCTTACAACTTTGAAAACTTAGTTTTACTGAGGAATGGGTATAGCCAAAAAGACGACTGTAGTTATTTTTTTTTAACGCCGTTGTAATTCACTGACCACTAACACTGACGTTGTCATGTGGCAACGCCATGGAACGTTCACTGGCACTCCTAGTTATTAATATTTTATGTGACTTCTTTTTGTTACATGCACAGCTTTCTATACGGTCGTATTCTCTTAAACTATATTTTCTAGGATAAAAAATATCCTATGTTCATCTCCGTTATTAAAAATACTGAGACTTATAGGAAATATTTCAATTGGCATTTGATTGAATCTCCCATGTATCTACTAAAGCCTGATTTTCATTTGTATTAATTAGAAAATGAGTTAA
Organism: Dendrolimus kikuchii; assembly: GCA_019925095.2. NCBI lineage: Eukaryota > Metazoa > Arthropoda > Insecta > Lepidoptera > Lasiocampidae > Dendrolimus > Dendrolimus kikuchii. The sequence continues at coordinate 6,574,724 of CM034400.1, forward strand.
CTTGGACCTTATTATCGGTTGGACATAGTTAATATATCATATCTTATAAACCGTTCATTTTCTTTACTATCTGTTAAAATTTGACAGAAACCCATACAATTCAAATTTATATTGGCAGCAAGGCAAGTGAAAGAATAAGAAGATGTAGGAACCGGCCATAAATGATGATAGGTGCGTAACTCGCCAGTCTCGCAAAACCGTGTCCCCATTAGACGGACAGTACAGCTCAAAATGTTACGGGTGCATGGACCAGTTGCCTAGTCTACACGCGCGTTCTTGCAGTGAAAACATGCTCCTTGGGTTTCTGCGACATGTGCCGATAGCCCATAGCCCGATAATGTCAGGGGCAAAACCCGCGCGGTGAAAACACACCTCATGCAGTGTGTAATAGAGCTTGCTCAGAATTTTTGACCATAATAATTTTATTTTACCTCCCACCGATTTTAATCCCTATTAATATTATAAATGCGAAAGTAACTCTGTCTGTCTGTCTGTCTGTCTGTCTGTCTGTCTGTCTGTCTGTCTGTCTGTCTGTTCCGTTTTCACGTAAAAACTACTGGACCGATTTGGCTGAAACTCAGTATATATATATTTTCGATGCCGAGAATGAACATAGGATACTTTTTATCCCGGAAAATGGGATAGTTTCCGGGATAAAAGTATATTTGTCTCTCTGTTTGTTATCCTTTTATGGAAAGACTATTGGACCGATTTGGCTGATACTCGGTACATATGTAATTTGAATACCGAGGGTGGCCAAGGGATACTTTTCATCCCGGATACTGGGATAGATTTTGGGATAGATTTATGTAAAGTTTACCACGGAAATTAGAATAGGTTTTTTATTTGTGGTTTGCCATTTTCGTCATTTTGTTTATTTTGGTCAATTTGGTCGTTTATGTAGTTTTGGTAGTTTTGTTTGGCAGTTTTGGTAGTTGTGGTAGTATTGGTTGGTAGTTTTGCTATTTTCGGTAGTTTATGCTGATAGTTTTGTTTTGTAGATTTGGTAGTTTCGGTAAATTTGGTAGTTGTGGTAGTTTTAGTTTGTAGATTTGGTAGTTGTGGTAGTTTTGGTAGTAGTGGTAGTATTAGTAGTTGTGGTAGTCTTCGTTGGTAGATTCGGTTATTTTGGTAGTTGTGGTAGTTTTGATAGTTGTGGTAGTTTTGGTAGTTGTGGTAATTTTGGTAGTTGCGGTAGTTTTGATAGTTGTGGTAGTTTTGGTAGTTGTGGTAGTTTTGGTAGTCGTGGTAGTCTTGGTAGTTATGGTAGTTTTGGTAGTTGTGGTAGTTTGGTTAGTTATGGTGGTTTTGGTAGTTGTGGTAGTTTTGATTCGTAGATTTGGTAATTGTGGTAGTTTTTGTCGGTGGATTAGGTAGTTTCGGTAAATTTGGTAGTTGTGGTAGTTTTGATTTGTAGATTTGGTAGTTTTGGTAGTTGTGGTAGTTTTGGTAGTAGTGGTAGTTTTGGTAGTTGTGGTAGTTTTGGTTTGTAGATTTGGTAGTTATGGTAGTCTTCGTTGGTAGATTCGGTTATTTTGGTAGTTGTGGTAGTTTTGATAGTTGTGGTAGTTTTAGTAGTTGTGGTAGTTTTGGTAGTTGCGGTAGTTTTGATAGTTGTTGTAGTTTTGGTAGTTGTGGTAATCTTGGTAGTTGTGGTAGTTTTGGTAGTTGTGGTAGTTTGGTTAGTTGTGGTGGTTTTGGTAGTTGTGGTAGTTTTGATTGGTAGATTTGTAATTGTGGTAGTTTTGGTAGTTGTGGTAGTTTTGATTGGTAGATTTGGTAATTGTGGTAGTTTTGGTCGGTGGATTTGGTAGTTTCGGTAGATTTGGTAGTTGTGGTAGTTTTGATTTGTAGATTTGGTAGTTTCGGTAGTTGTGGTAGTTTTGGTAGTAGTGGTAGTATTGGTAGTTGTGGTAGTTTTGGTTTGTAGATTTGGTAGTTATGGTAGTCTTCGTTGGTAGATTTGGTAGATTCGGTTATTTTGGTAGTTGTGGTAGTTTTGATAGTTGTGGTAGTTTTGGTTGGTCGATTTGGTATATTCGGTTGTTTTGGTAGTTGCGGTAGTTTTGATAGTTGTGGTAGTTTTGGTTGTTGTGGTAGTTTTGGTAGTTTTGTTAGTTGTGGTGGTTTTGGTAGTTGTGGTAGTTTTGATTGGTAGATTTGGTAATTGTGGTAGTTTTGGTAGTTGTGGTAGTTTTGATTGGTAGATTTGGTAATTGTGGTAGTTTAGGTAGTTGTGGTAGTTTAGGTAGTTGTGGTAGTTTTGGTTGGTGGATTTGGTAGTTTTGGTTGGTAGATTTGGTAGTTTCGGCAGTTTTAGTACGTTTGGTAGTTTTGGTCGTTTGTGTAGTTTACACAATATTTATTTATATAACTAAAACTAGAACGGGATGAAATAGGGTATTTAAATTTGTGTGAGGGACCAGTCATTTATCAAGTTTATAGATATAAAAAATCACAATCTTTAAAAAAAAAATGCGACTTTCACTCGATCTGTCGATCTGTCTGTCTGAATACCGAAAATGGACATAGATACTATTCATCCCGGTAGATGGGATAGTTTGCGATATAAAATGAAGTAAATCTTCCGAGGGCAAATAGCACCAAGATAAAAATACAATACAATATATCCTGTATTAACGCCTGCTCTTAAAACAAGAGGTACGCACTAGAGTTTGACGCGCGGCGGAGCCGCGGGGTAAACTCTAGTATTATATAAAATTGTTAGAGCTATGCATGTTTGCTGAAGAGTTTCTTGCGCCGCTTTTTCTCTTCCAGCCACAACATGTTACGAAGAGGTGGTAAATTAGATTAGGCTCCCATATAGTAAATAATAACCATAAACAAAATTAAAATTAAATAATTAAAAGGAACAAGATGGCGGTAGGCTAAATAAAAACTTTAACAATACTCATTGACACTTGACATCTTTGTCTTCCGTGATCACAGCTACTGAAGTGGCCGAAACGTGGGAATAAAAAAATCGAATAAATTAACCCGCTTTAAACTATTAAAACGTAGTTTTATTATGTACTAGCTGTGCACGGGACGTCGTCCGCGTGGGATTTGTTTTCAAAACACCCCGATTTTGAAACATTCTTTATTGGTGCTCGGCTCCTATTGGTCTTAGCGTGATGATATATAGCCCATATATAGCCTTCCTCGATAAATGGGCTATCTAACACTGAAAGATTTTTTCAAATCAGACCAGTAGTTCCTGAGATTAGCGCGTTCAATCAAACAAACAAACTCTTCAGCTTTATATATTAGTATAGATAGATACCTACTAGTCGTGACATCTTAAGAAAATATTACATAGTAATTTTGTCGGTTTCCCACATTTTTGCTACAAAATAAATAATAGCTAATTAATCATACAGGTTGTTTGATGTTTATTGGGTTTTGGTGAATTCACAAAATATATAAAAATACATACAGACATAGTCGTGGTAGCGTAATGGCTAGTGCACGCGTCCCAGACTCAAAGGGCGCGGGTTCGAGCCTGGCCGGAACGCATGCATCACTTAGTCAGTTCTCTGATCTAATGTGCATATTGTTACAATTCCCACGTACTAACAACGGTGAAGGAATGCATCAGCCGCCTTGGACAAGCGTGGCGGGTATATTGTCCTATCCCCCTGTAATGGGAGGCCCGGGCCCAGCAGTGGGATATTTATGGGCTGATATTATACATATAAATAATAATAAAACTCATAAAATATACTATTTTTTTAGGAACGATTAAAAAGAAATACACTAGAAATTGGAGTGTAAAGAACATTACGTGTAACAATGATATCACAGTACTTGAACTGATTTGTTGTCATTACTTTCAAAGAACTTACTCTTAAAGTCTAATGGCATCGTTTTACAAAATAATATATTTTTGAAGGTTATTATTAAAAGAATGACAAAACAGATATACAATGCAAAAGTGGATGGATGCAGAGAAGTCGTGAAAGGCCACGACACACCTACCATGATCAAATTGATCGTGTACTAGCAGAAGGTGATGTCAGGAGCCTTAAGAACAGACGAGCGTGCATGACAAGAGCTATGAATGTCAAAAAAGCGAGAGAGGTGTGTAAGCACAAGCCTGAATGGCGCTCTGTTATTCGTGTCTACCCGGCAAGGGAACTGGCGTGAAGCTATGTATGTATTATTACACCATAAGTTCGTTGCTTCTGTATTTCTTAGTACCGTATAATCGGAAGGCAAGTAACAGAAAAGAATTTTTCAATCATGGTCAAGAAAGGTAGGCAACGCATCGGCTCTCTTAGTGTTGCAGATGTCCATGGGTGACGTTAACCACCTACCACTAAGGGGCCATACACAAATTACGTAACACGATTTTCATAATTTTTTGACCCCTCCCCCGTCCTTGTCACATTCGTTAGACTCCTCCCTAGAGTGACATCACATATTTTTAAGCGACTTCAAAAGGGAGGTTCTCAACTTGATTCAGTGGTAGATTTACCATTAGGCTGAGTAGGCTGAGCCTAGGGCGGCAGATTTTGGAGGGGCGGCAAATTTGGGGGCAATTTTTATATATATTATGTCTTACACAATCTTCAAACTACGGTAAAAAGGAGGTCTAATTCAAGACTATACACGTCTCACGATATGTACACAAATCATAAAGTTACAATTTTATTGTCAAAAAAATGATCTAATTAATATGATTGTGAATTAGGGTATCGATTTATCGGTAGGGGCGGTAAAATTTGAATAGCCTACAGGCGTCATATTTCTAAATCCGCCCCTGAGTTGTTTGGTATTTTTAATGTATGTACACCGATTACGCTGAGATTTATGATCCGATTTACGTGATTCTTCTTTAGTTCGATGCGGAATAGTTGCCATTTGGTCCCCTAAAAATTTAACATAGTTTGGCCCAGTAGTTTTCATTTTATGAACATTTTTTTATGAAAATTTTCCGTTCCCGTTTCTTGGGACCTATATTTTTTAAGGCGCGCGGCACCTTTCGTAGGCCTACCCATAGCTAGACACTAAAAAGTAACAAATAAAAAAAACTTCGTTTAAAAAAACCGACTTCAAAAACTAAAAAGTATAAAATAACTTTTTATTTAGTTTTAAGAGACAAAATAATATAAAATTTTCTACATCTTGAAGTCGGTGCCAAGTAAACCATAAAAATTACCAGATACACTGTTATAACAGTGTATCTGGTAATTTTTATGGTTTGCTCGGCACCGACTTCAAGATGTAGAAAATTTTATATTATTTTGTCTCTTGATAAACTAAATAAATTCGTAGTCAAAAATATTTATTAAGTTATTTTATACTTTTTAGTTTTTGAAGTCGGTTTTTTTTTTGGAATTTTACATCAAGAAATTATTAGATGAATACATCAGTTCCGTAAATATATTAGACTTGGAAATGTGAAGTCACGAAATTAAGAAGCCCTCCCACCCCTTGTCGCACTTCGCCGACCCCATCCCCCCTTCCCCCTAAAGTGTGACGTAATTTGCGAATGGCCTCCAAGCGGACCGTTTGCCTACAAGCAAACATAAAAAAAGAAAATTGAGAATCGCTCAGTATAGACTTAAATTTTTATATTCATATCTTCTGAACCCTAACGCCATCAGGTATCAATGACTTAACTTTTATATATGGACCACCACCAGATCAAAATTCTCCAAGTATAAACACAGCGTTAACAATAAAATATTAATTTATTTCATTAAATTAAATAAAAAAGTTAAAAACAAAATTCACATGTTAAAAATACACGGCCAGTTATAAAGATGTACATAATAAATTTAATTTAAAGACTAGCTGCTATAAAAAATTTAAAATTATTTTTCATATTAAAGGCACTAAGTTTTGTGAACAACCATATTATATTTCTTACGTTGCAATTTTTATGATTAAGATAACATTAGTTTGTTTACACACCCCTTAAAGGTGTTCTTGTGATCTCCTTAGACACGAGGTTGCCTGGTAGAGATCGCTATAAACGATAAGTCCGCCCATTATTCAAAAGATCTAAGTTTAAGTTTTTCTGAACATAGAGTTTTTTATTCTAGACGATTTTACCATATTATAACAATACATTATTTTAATTTAGCACCGAATCCCTAGACAAAAATTTTACTTAAATCTATCATCTATATACAAATATTACTCTTCTTACCAATAAGTTAATATCATTGCCGGATTGAGTTTGACCGTGATTTTATATTATGCCAAGCATTGGCTAACATAATATATTATTGATAACCGACTTGTGACAATATGTTTATGTGGGCCAATCCCGGCGGCACTGCAATGCCGGGCCGACCCGTGACGGGAGTGGAGCGAGCCCCGAACATCCCGTCGATTTACAAAAATCAGTTTAATATACTGGTCCCGCAGTGCGGGAACTTTCAGATATTAAGCTGAAAAGAACAGATACTACACTTTGATCTTAGCCAAAAGGCCGAGAAGCGATAACAAGCTATCACCAATTCAGAGACCCCAATTCCACAGTTAAGAACACGTCAGCGCGTGCCAGTATTTTTAATAAAATGTACAACGCCATCTAGTATCACACTGGCGATAACAACAGTCATCGGCCTTTCGTGCTAATGATAACCTTATCATGTTTTGACTACAACAATGTTTTTATACTATATAACCTATTTAATCACCAAAATACCTAACATTTCATTCAATAACAAAGTATCTTTCTATTTCCTTTATTTTTCATTTAAAATTTAACACTCATTCTTATACATAATTATATTTAACTATTCATGAATCCCAATATTCCCGATATAACAGCCCTAAAACCTTGAAGTTCTTATTAATAAAAGTAAAAAAAAAAAAATTACAAGCCTTACAAACTATAATACTCGAGAACCAGTTTTTTCACCTAGCATCATTTTCGTGGGTTTTTTAACTAAGAGATTTTTTTATAAAACGCATTATTTAAGCAGATAGTAAGATATTTACAACAGAGCTGAGTATGTCAAAGGAGACGGATACGCATTTATATATTCTTGAGCCCAGATTTACAAAAGATGAAAAGTGAATTTATGATTTTTTTATTAGTTTCCCTTAATACTAATGGGTTTTAAAATAATGTAATATTATAAAATATAAATTCATGGTAGGCTATTTATGTTATGTTTATCCATGTTGTTATTGTAGAATTTATGTTTTTTAGAATTTATAATATTATAAAGTTCTAAACATGCTTTGTCCGTACATTGTAGTGGGTTTAGTGATTTTAATTTAATTAATGGTGTGGTGTGGTTTCATATTATTCATTGTTGAAATTCATTCACTTAAATTGATTATGGTAATAAATAACTTATTTTATTTGTGACCTTGTTTTTAAGATTTCTTGTCTTTCCATTTTGTAACATAAACTCCTTACATTTCTTTGGTCCAAAAGACGACAGGGTCTTTGTTTTTGAAACATCTACAAATTTCAATTTCGAGTAATATGTCATGTAGGAGATTTAAAATTTGCAGTCGAATCTTAGTCGACCTACTAACAATACTTCTCCTTCAAATTCTTCCTCAATATTTTTCCAGCTGGAGTTTTAGGTATTTCCTCTATGAATTGAACCTCTTTGATTTTCTTGAAAGACGCGACTTTACTGTTAACAAAGTCTAATATTTCCTCAGATTTAACACTTTGGTTCGGTATTGGCACTATAAAAGCTTTCGGTACTTCGCCTGTTATGGGATCTGGTATGCCTAGAACTGCACAGTCTAGAACTTTCGGATGAGTTCTTATAACGTTTTCCAATTCCGCCGGTGGTACTTGGAATCCTTTTACCTGTAAACAATCTATAATACTTAGCACCTTTAAAATTTTATTAACCTATCTGCTGTACTCTATCAATAAAAAGACCCCTTTTTTATTGCGTGAGTTCAGCAGACCTGAATGGAAAGCGGTTATCATCGCCTATAGACATTTGAAACACCAAAAGTGCTAAAAATGCGCTGCTGCTCTCTAAAGGGCGACTGGAATCTGACCACTAATGGCGGAACACAAGTCAAGGTTGTTATGGTGGCATACACTAGACCAGGTGTGGTAGCCATCCAGACAGGCAAGTACCCTACCACATGGCTGTGGGTTGTTTTGTCGAGTCACCGTTGCCACAGGTAATTGTATCCTTTCTTCATTCCTTTACACCTAAATACAAAAATTACAAAATCTTTTCTATAATATTAACGGTTACTAACCTTAATGAGCTCTTTAAGTCTATCGGTGACATATAAAAATTTGTTTTCATCATATTTGCCAATATCACCGGTCTTGTACCAACCATCGTTGGTTAACACTTCTCTTGTTGCTGCCTCATTTTTGTAATAACCACTCATTAAGCTCGGTGAACGAACCCAAATTTCACCTTCCTATAAAAAATGTTTTTTATACAGCTGCAATTCTCATCTAAACTATCTTAATCTAATCTATCCTCGTAAGGACCAAGCATCCTTTATTTAGTTTTAATTCAATCAGACCAACGTTTAAAATCGATCACTATGCATACATGCCCGAAATCTTTTTTGTGAATAATTTTTTCTTTCTATTATTTGTTTTTTTTTTATTATTATTAACATATCTACGGACTCGAGTTCCGTACCTATTTCTACTACTTAATTTCTATGAAAATGTTTAGAGTCCATACACGCTTATTGTTTATTTTTGTTAGCGTGTGACATTAATTTACTGATTTATATGTTATGGTGTATCTTAAGACTAACTTATTATATTAATTTATCCTATTTTTAATACTAAACTTATACTAATGTAGAGTGTATCTGTTACATGATGGTGTTGTGAGGAGGTGCATGTGTAGTGTTGGCCTTATATCTATACTTATATATTATAGTCCTATCTAGTGCCCTGTGTGCTGGTTTTTTCTTTTCTGTGTCTGGGTTATTAATTTTTAGGCTCTTTGTGTGTCTTGGTTTGTTTGTGAAGTGTGCGTGTAATGCAATGCGATGGTAGTGCGCGTTGGTTTGAGAATGTGTATAAGTTTTATTGTTAGTTATGTGTTTGTGACTTTGTGTGCTGTCATAATTTATTGTTTAATTGTTGTTTAATAATTATAATATATATATATATATAATTATTTGGTTTATAAGTATTATTGCTCTATACCCAAATATAGGGAACGGTGATAAAAGTTGTAAACAAAGCATAGAACATTCAAAGCATAGGTCATTTTTAATTTTGGCAAATATTAATTTGAAAACGAAGAAAGGAATACACTACTAAAACTTAGTACTATGTATGCCGTACTTATTTAATTATTTTAAATTTGAACACCATAAATAATTCTTATATTTTTTTTTTTTTTCACTTCAAGTAAATTATAACTTAGTAACATTACATACTAAAAAACCTAAAGATGTGATTCTAAGAGTTGGCACGTTTTTAAATGCTACTGAATTATACGAGTACAGTTAGTGCGAACGTTTCACATTTTAATATGTCATTTTGCCATTGGTTGTATGCGACTTCTTTACCATCGGTCAGCTTGTTATTGTGACAATGCGGCTTCCAGGATCATAATTTCGTTTGTGTTACGTTTTTAGTTATTTGTTTATTGTTTTCCTTTTGTTATATCCTTATTAATATTATCCATGCGAAAGTAACTCCGTCTGTCGTTTGTTATGCTTTTACGGAAACAACTACTGGTCCGGTTTGGCTGAAATTCGCTATATATGTAACTAGCTGTCCCGGCAGACATTGTTCTGCCCTGAAGAAATAAAATTTAGAACCCGATTGCAGCGCCACCTACCGGGTCCAAATGTAAGCTATCCTATCTTTCAAGTCGGATCAAGCTGCACACGGTGTGCAAATTTGATTAAAATCGGTCAAGTAGTTTAGGAGTCCATCATCGCGGACAAACAACGTGACACGTAATTTATATATATTAAGATTGTAATACCGAGGGTGGACAAGGGTTACTTTTCATCCTGGATAATACGATAAGTTTGGGGGATAGATTTATGTAAAGATTATCCCAGAAAGTAGGATAGGTTTTTATTTTTTGTTTTGCCATTTTCGTCATATTGGTTAATTTGGTCGATTTGGGCGATGTGGCAGATTTGGTCGATGTGGTCGATATAATAATAATAATAATCGGCAGACAAACACACACATTGTATATCCCCAAATTAAGCAAGTTACGCTTGTGTTATGGGAAATATACAACGGACTACTCTGGGGCCGATCCCAGACACCCAGACCATAGTAAATAACGGAGAAAATACGTTTTGCCGAAATTTACTATACCAGGAATCGAACCCGGAACCTCTGTGTTGCAGTGAGGTACGCCGGCAAAGGCTTAGCCCACTCAACCACAGAGGCCGTCATGGGCGATGTGGTCGATTTAGTCATTTTGGTGTATATAATATGTAGTTTTAATACCGAAAATTGGCATAGATACATAGATATAGATAGATGGCATAGATCTTCCTGGGAAAATAGCAGTAACACAAAAATTTAATACAATGTAACCTGTGTTGTAACCTCTTTAAACAGGAGGTTGACCCGCGGGGTAAACTTTATTAACAAATGAATGAGACATTAGTAGGCACCCTGCATATAATTAAATAATTATAAAGTACACTTGATCTCATACTAAGATGAATATGGTATAGAAAAGTTAAGATGCCAGCAATGATATAGTTTCCGTACCAAACATTTTAATTGTCATCCCTATAGTTCTAAGGGTGAGATATATTCAGACAATAATAACTACAACAATACATTACTAACCTTGCCAACACTTAGTGCATTTTGAGTCTTGATATCGGCAATTTTGACTTCAGTGTTGGCCAACGCGTGACCAACTGCGGAGTGGTTGGTGCAATTGCGCCTTCCAACTGCGACAGCTCCATTGGTCTCCGTTAGGCCATAACCTTGCCTGAAGATTATGTTTCTCTGCAAAAAAATAACAAACACCACATCAAAATTAATGTATTTATTACAAAATAGATACAGATTAGATATTGAAAGTCTTGAGTACAAAAATAAAAATGATACAAAAATAAACATTATAACGCCAGTGTTCAACTATTCCGTGCAGTAACGGAGATAGAATACAATTTCCTGCGGCCGGGCGGCCTGTCGTAAGAGGCGACTTAACAACCCACATCCAGGTGGTAGGGCATTTGCCCGACTGGATGGCTACCACCCCTGGTCTAAAGTATGTCGCCATAACAACCTTGAGTTGTGTTCCGGCATTAGTGACCAGGTTCCAGTTTCCCTTAAGAGAGCAGCAGCGCATTTGCAGCAACTTGGTGTTGCAAATGTCCATAGGCGATGGTAACCGCTTTCCATAAAGTGGGCCGTCTGCCTGTCTGCTGATCTCATGCGATAAAAAAAAAATCTGGCACTATTATAATATCATAATCGTGGTTGCAAATAACGATGCCACGAATAGTGGTTTGGCCGAATACCGAAAATTCGGCGTAAGATATTTACAATTCGCGCGTAGTAAGTAAGTATTGCATTTATTAAGCAATAATTTGTAAAGTATTTTATTACGTTCTCGGGAATGATTATGTGCACCTAGCACATAATTAAAACTATATTTTGACAGTTTTAATGGATTTTTTATTTGATTCTGACATTTCAAAAACTGGCCGAAACGTAATATTAAAATCGCATTTAACACTGTTTAACTATCATTTTTTTATGGAAATACTAGGCTATGCCCGAGTTCCTCCACGCCTGATTTGAAATTCCCGCAGGATTCCCGGGACACAAAGTACAGCATTTAAAAAAGAATATACGCTATTGTTTTAGTGGAAACTGTGTGGAAATAAAGTAATTTTCATGAACCCACTACAACCCACTTCTGAGAAAATTTTATTACATAAAATTTGCTTTCGATCCGTGAAAAGATCACATTGGATTTCGATTTTGTTTAATCTGGTCATTTTAAATCAATTCTAGAAAAATTCCCGTGGGATCCCCAGGATAAAAAGTAGTGCGGATTTTAAGTCTAAGAATTTGCTGTCGATCAGTGAAAACCGCATCGAAATCGCCCCAGTAGTTTTACGTGAATCCCGAACAAACAGACAAGAAATCTAAATAATTTTTCATCGTGTTGTCCATCGTTTATACTGTCTATATCAGTTTTTTTAATGTCTTCAATGTACAGGGACGGCATTTTAAGAGTTTTATAATATTATAAATATAATTTTGAGCAATATGTGCGGTTTTTTTTCACATTGGTATTCGGCACGTTTCGGCCGAATACCGAATAGCAGCTGAATATTCTTGGCATCTCTAGTTCCAAATGTCTATGGGCGACGGTCACCACTTTCCATTGGGTGAGCCCTGTGCCTGTCTGCCAGATTTGCAATAAATAGAAGAAAACAAGTGTTTTTGTACACTTGACATGGTCATAGGACTTTGACCTGTTGATAAAACTAAAAAAGCTGATTACAAGATAGACTCTTATCAAATTTATCGTATCGCTACATTTAAGATAGATATATAAGAGGCTTTAAGTGATTACCAACAGGGGAGTATTAATCAGAGAATAACAGATAATAAATAGCTAACATTATCTTTATCAACCAACTCCATGTTATATAAAACACAAATCAGTTGTACAAGTACAAACTATAGAAGCTGACATTGCTTTTTTAAATTAATGTTTGTGCAATCATCATTATCTTGCTAAGTATCTACTCGTATTTGCCAAAACATATTGTTACGAGTTAGCGGGACTCGAATTAAAATGCCGTTAGAATTACAATAGACTTTATTAGAACTGTACAAATACGGAAACACAGGTACAAATATAACCGAACACAACAAATCCAAACGTAATGCAGAAGACACTATTAGATTCCCGAATGTACACGCGTCAGGCCCGTATCGTAGCCGTAGCTCAACTGCCTCCTCTCTCCTTCAGGCCGTCGTTTTATACTTCACAAATGCAAAAGAATCCGCAACACCTGGCTAATGATGCTAACGAGCGAGGACAATAGACTATTCTGTACAATAATTAGAAACGTATGCCAATAAATAAGTGAACAAAAGAAGACGATCATAAAAGGATTACAATCAGTTCAAATTCCGACAGGTAATAAAATGTGCTTTTACAGATTTGTACGTGGAATTTATGTCTTTGTTGGCGCCTAGGTTATAACAATATAATCAAAATTATTGAATGAATGATGTCACTAATGAGTCTTTCAATAAGTGTGATCCAACAGACGCTGGGGCAATTAGTTAATCAGGTATTTGTTTGAGCCAATGACATGTTAGTAATCCATTGAACATCAGTAAAAAGGAACTCGCTAAAATTAATAAATTGGAGTATTTCCGCTGGCAGTTAAAGCGAACTTTGGGAGTACTCTGAATATCAATTAATACACGAGTCAGAGTAAAATTAATTTATACGAACCAACCAACTAGTTTTACTGAAATTTTCTCTTTCGAAATTCCGTTCATGTTCAATGTGCGTATACACATACGCTCACAGACTCACGAACACACACTCACACACGCACGCACGCACTTATGCACGCACGCTCACACACATGCATTCCCATATGTACACACACATGTGCAGCAGCCAGTCCAGTGGGGATAATAATAAAAGTCAGTGACTCTAATACTTGTAATAGGACTTACATTCTTGTTAAGCAGTGTTACCGCATCTTCAGCTGACAATGGAGCCGCTCCACTGATGACTCCTTTAATAGATTGCAGATGCTCCGGTTTAACTGCTGGATGTTTACCAAGGAAAACCACTAAAAAGAGAAGAAATAAATTTTATTTTTTATGAGATTCTAAACAATTATTTAACAATATCATGAAAGTAAACTAGGAATTAAAATTGCGGAGTAAAAAGTAACTTTAAAACCATTCCTACATCCAACTTGACTAGATGGCGCCACTAGGGCTTAAAAACCGAATTCAAACCGGTTATAACCTAAGTACATATAAATTAGCTTCAAGATGTTTTTACGTTTGTAGTAGTGTACGGTCAGCACACAATTAAACAAACTAATACTTTTTATATATTTTTATTACTCTTTTTGGGAAGATACTTAATATGAAACTAATATTATGAAACGATATTAAAATAATAAATATTAATATTAAACATAATTTTTAATACCAAATTGTTGGTCCCTGTTCTGAAGAAAGACATTTGCTTTCTGATAGCAGCTTTCCGATGGAAGTCAATGAAATTCCGGTTGATTTAGCAACTAATTGAGCGGGAGACATAATACTACTCGGATTGCTATTGCACTCATTTTCGAAATATTTGTACAAATTATACAAAACTTCTTTAGGTTGGGAAGTCAAAGGCACACCTCGACCACGTTTCAAGACCGGAACCATTTTTAATTAACAAATTTAATATCAAATAACAACAATGAGCAACAAATAAAATCAATTAATTAATTAATAATCAAACTAAAACCAAATAGCCAGACCTCACAATAATGAGCAAATAATAATTATTTATTTAACTTTCACCTGTGACTTTTGATTGTAAATATATTTTCTTCTTCAAAATGTAACGAATCTCTTTTTGCTGACTGTACAAGGAATTTTAAATTTCAAGTTAAGAATTCCTGTAAATATAAAAATACTACTACAGACGCAAAAACTTCTCTAACTAATTTACCTAACATAAGAGCGTTTCTTTTTAATTCTGTTCTACCTTTAACTTCAATTAAACAGTTTTTTACAACAAAAGTTCGTTAAAGAGGTTTTATTGAATAAATCGGTTTTGAACAGTTTTTGCCGCAAGCCTTCAAAGAGCAGCCAAGTGCAACACCAAATTCTTAGTCGCAAACAAACGCATATTTATTTATAACTAGCTGACCCGGCGAACTTCGTACAGCCATATTTTATGAATTCCTAAAAGACTTTGTTTCATGACACAAAAACAAAATCACCAAAATCGGTCCAGGTGATTAGAAGGATTCTAGAACCCGAGTCAGCGCCATCTACCAGTTCTAATAGCGAATCTAAACCATCCGGGAACCCATTCAAACACACAAAAACAAAATCACCAAAATCGGTCCAGGTGATTAGGATTCTAGAACCCGATCTCAGCGCCACCTACAGTTCCAATTGTACATCTAAACTATCCCGGGACCCACTCAAACAACACACACAAAATTTCATCAAAATCGGTAAAGTCTTTCTCAAGTTATGTGCGTACATACATTTCTATGATTCATTTTTATATATATACTAGCTGTCCCGGAAGACGTCGTCCTGCCCGGAAAAGCTTCAATCAATATGCCGACAACAGCGCCACCTACCGGGTCCAATTGTGAACCAACTCAGAAACCTTCTTTGGCTCATGCACAACAACTTTGCTAAAGATCATCACATGATCAAATGTATAGTTTACGATTCTATAAAGGACATACAGACAAACATTCATTTTTTTATATCAAGAAGAAGATAAGATGTCATATAGAAAAATTAATTCTCGTAAAAGAAACCGGTAAATGGTGGTCTTTTTAATATTTACACTATGAACTAAGGCTTGCAAACCGGTAAAAAAAGTCGAACCGGTTACAACCAATGCACACGGAAACATTTCTTTTCGCTTTTGTTCGAACTAAAACCTCAATCAAATGGTTTTTGATAACAAAAGTTCGTTTAATAGGTTTTGTTGAATAAACCGGTTCCGAATAATTTCGAACTGTTTTGCTGCACACCTTCAAAGTACAGCTATGTGGTGCAGCAAGTTTTCAGTTGCTCACAAACACATGTGTCAGAGAGATAGGTTAAGGGACTTAACCGGTTAATCAAGGTTTATATATCACTCTTTTTAAGGTTTACACTCCGAACGAAACAGTTGACTAAAACCGGTTGTAACACTTAAAAAACCGGTTCCAAGCTTTGAGCGCCACAAATTATTATTCTCTCAGTATAATCTATACATATAAACAAAACTGAAGTGTATGTTTGTAATATCAATATAAAAATGTGAAGAAAATCAGGGGGATAATTCGGACCAGGATATTCCGAAAATACGATTTTTAGAATTTTGACTGTATGTCTGTCCAGATGTTCTGGCTAATCTCTGAAACGACTGAACCGATTCTGACGGGACTTTCACTGCCAGATAGACGTTATAAGGAGAATTTAGGCAAAATTTTTAGGGTTCCGCGAAAAAAATTCCACGCGGACGAAATCGCGGGCACAGCTAATATTATAATAAATAATGTTATGTTCTAATTACAGTACCATATTTTATTTACATAATTATGTATTAAAATATCATGTACACATTCACAAACATATCGCTGTTAAGTCACTAATTAATGGAAAGTTTCTTGTGTAATTAATAGTTTTGTTATAATTATTAAAATAAGTAACGGCTCATATTTTGTACCTTACGAATGTGACTGGATTAGAATATTATAATAGCGGTGCATAAATGTCCCACTGCTAGGCTTGAGTCTCCCTATTTTTGGGTAACACAATACCTATAATTTTTTTTATATAAGTAATGATAAATCCTACCCATAGGAGGTACGACGAACAGCACGTCAGCCTTGTGTCTCACTATGGTCTGCACGAAAAGTTCTGGTTTGAAATGCGGCATCGTCACCAGCTTACAACCCAAAGACATCTGACTCATCATGAGGACATTCAACCCAAATATGTGGAAGAAGGGCAATATTGCAGGAAGTACTGATTGGTGAGTTGCTGAAATTAATGAAATTGGAAATTAAGTACAGTAGTAGTATGAAAAGGTTCGGCAGTTTTCAAATTCATTCATATGTTACTTTTTCAAACTAAGTCACACAACAGACTATTCCACAAAATAAAATGTTTAAAATTACTTAGATCAAAGTTGTTTGCTTTTATATCTTGTCTAAAAAGATTGTTTAAATAATGATAATTTAATGAACTTTATTTACAATTAAATATCTACTAATAAAATTAAAGAATACAATGCAAGAAAACTTAACTTGTTTGTATTGTATTCTACTCATAGTCCCTCAAGACTATAAGTAGAATACTGAGCCCAGATCACCGTCTTCTATGGGTAAGGTGCCCAGAAGGCTGGCAACGTTGCCTCGCTGGATCGCCATACTGATCCGTTGGCCGAGGTAAGCACCAGCCCTCTCATCACCCGAAGAGTGATTTTACATGTCTAAAAGATTGTTTTAGACATGTAAAACGTTTTTTATTGGTTTTAATATTTATGATGAGCGTAGTGATTACATCCTCTTTGTTTTTTATTGTTAATCTCAGCGTCTGTCATTGTCAACATTGCAATTTCCTTTCTTCACGTCTCTTCTTTGTGTATTTTACAAATGTAAAATTTATTTAAAATATTGGCAGTATTGTTTCTTGTACTCGTGCAAGCAAGTCGACTTTAAGGTGACGAACCTTTTCATACCGGGGCTGTACATAGGGTAAATTATACAATTGTTCGCGCCCCATACAATAATTATAAAAATAACAGCCCATAAGCACCCCACTGCTGGGTTACGTATACCCGCCACGCTTGAACAAGGCGGCTTGGCAGGTTTGACCCATCAGTTGTCTTGATGTGCAGGCTCCATTACAACGTTTTTCTTCACCATTAACAAGTGGTCATTGTAAGAAGATGGACATTAGGTCAGAAAACTGCCTAAGTCGTGCATGCTGTCGGGCCAGGATTCGGATCCGCGCCTTTTGAGTTTAGAACGTGAGTACGAAGCCACCGCGGCTTCTTGGTCAATTATTGGCATCCAATAATTTTATTCAAGACAAAAATTCTCCATCGCTAATATAGTATATTCTAGTTGTTGTTTTTTTAAATAGCTTCAATGTACAGACGCGGCATGTTTAGAATTTTATTATACTATAGATATTTAAAAATCGAAATCACGGCTGATGTTCGTGCCTACCCCGCAAGGGAACTAGCGTGAAGTTATGTATGTATGTATTTAGAAATCATATTTTTTTTGTAGCCAAACAATAATATTTTTTTATCATTATATAATTACAAAATAAAATAAAAACTTATATTTTCATAATGTTTGGAATAAATTAATAGTCTGCAGACGATTCACTTAGATGGGTACCAACACTACCAACAATGGTATAGTTTCCCTTGCATATTAAATTTTTCACCTAGCTCAGTCGTTGTTTCTGTTTAAGATAGAATTTACTTGCTAGATTTTTTTATTGCTATAGTACAAAAGACAGGCTGACGACACCCACCTGATGAAAAATGGTTTTTATCGCCTATAGTCATTTGCAACACCAAAGTTGCCGATCGCGAAAGGGAACCGGAACTTAGCAAGTAATGCCGGAACACAACTCTAGATGGTTACGGTGACATTCTAGACCAATGTTAGCCATCCAGACGGGCAAAAAGCGAGGATTTTGACGGCACCTTCACGGCCGAGAGCCCATTGGTATAATCCGTTTCAAACAAAGAGACAAAAACATAATATTGTTGATATGTCGATAAATCTCAATACATTGGTTACGATCAATGCGCAAAGCGATGCCTTCTGTTCCGCCGACCGCTCAAGATTCGTGCTGGGAACTATATGACTTTTGGTAATGCAAATGTTCATAGGGGACAGTAATCACTTTCCATTATAATAAGCTAAGACTCAAGCTTCAAGGTTGGAAATGATAAATAGCCTAACGTTGCAAGTAGCTTCGGTGAACCTATAGGCACCCCTAAGCACACTCACACCCTTTTTTTTTGGCCAGGGGAAATCCGTTTGAGGACTAAGCCGCGACAGGCACAGAAACCGGGGGGGATGTTCGCGACCGGTGTGAGTGTGTGGGATTCGCCAGATCGGGGGTGGCACTAGCGTGCCCGGTCAGAACCGGTGCCACGATATTGCCACGCCCCAGTTAGGGATACCCACTAAAACCCTGGGTGTTCCGTCCTGCGCCTTATGCCAGGGCTACGTGTATACGGGCTTCCCAACTCCGCCAGCTGCCGCCCCGTGCCAACCGGTCTCGTTGCATGTTTAGATTAAACAAAAAACATTTTATAATGATTAATAGTCAGCTGTATTATACTTTTTTTTTGTAAGCATTACACATTACAATGCTCTATTTGTAGACAACAATACCAACCTGTTTACAATAGAAGGAAAAGTTACTGAAACTACCTCCATAGGTTTTTATTAAACAATAGAACACTATCTATTACGACATGCCTCGGATAAATCGCGGCATGCCTTATCTATTTGGGTTAAACTCATACAACTCAAAATAACAATATCCATATAAACTTAAATTATTTCGATAATAAATAAAACGTTAGGTAAAGTAGGAAGAATCAGTGGAAACTTACCAGTAGTTTCTTCAATCACAATAACGTCTGGGTCAGCAATCATTTCGTTCATAGCAACAACACTTTCGTGCGACAATACAACTGCTTTCGGCAAACCTGTTGTACCACTGGAGAATGGTAATATAGCCACATCTTTCGGGCTTCTTTGAACTGCCTTCAAACAATCAACATCTATCGTAAAATCTTCTGCGAGTTCAGCAAAATTAATAGTCCCTTCTGGTAAGTCACCATTATCAACTAATATAATAGGAATGTTCTTTTTCATTTGGTTTAAAGCTTCTCTTATATTTTGATATGAAAGTTTTGATGCTATTATACACTTACAGTCTATTATTTCTAGTTGGCGTTTGAGTTCATCTGGAAAAAAAAACTGGAAACTTTAGGTTTATTGGCTGTATTGACAACTATTTAGTTTAATAGAAGATTCTCGAGTTTTAAAACCTAAGCTGTATTTAGGTTATCACATACGAGTTGCCAACCTACATGAAAAAGTAATAAAATTTCCTTTCAATGCAGAGTTTCCGGTGGGCAGCTATTTATTATCGATATATTCCTTGTAAATTATTATGTGCACTTTAATTTTGATTGTAATATTTTTTGTGTATACAAAACCTTATTTTATTTTTGGTTATAGGCAAACCGGCAAATGGAACATCTGATGATAAGTGGGTACCGTTACACTCGATCACTTGCATCATTAAGGGAACTGATGAGTACACACTGAGAGAACTGTGTACGTCCTTTTGGAAAATAATGTTTCTATAAGTAAAATAATAATGAAAATTATTTACAAACACTCACGAGCAGTGTAAACAGGATTCATCGTACTGGCAATGCATCCAGCTTGCAATACACCAAGAACAGAACAAGGATATTCTGGAATGTTCGGTAGAATAATGGCAACTTTATCATCATTTTGCAGCTTTAACTTCTTGCGGAGAGACGCAGCTAAGGTTACAGACATTTTATGTGTTTGAGCATATGTGTAGCCATGGCCAGTTAGGGCACATACCTAGAAATTGCAAAATTGATTGAATCAATTTGTTTCTAAGTCCACACAGTTTGAATTCTGGCAGATTTCATGGCCCACTCAATCTCTTTTTCTAGCTTAATATACAGACTGTTAAAAGTATCACTTGCTGATAAAGGAATGAACCGATGATAAAGAAAAACGTTGTGGTGACGGAGACAGGTGTAATCCTTCGAGACTTCAAATCGGGTCAACAAACTTCAAGGGAAATGGTAATTACTACAGCAATTTTATCTTAAATTTTCATATAAGTTTCATTTATAAACGTTTCAGGATTCCGAAATTATGATTATTGTAAAGTAAGAGTTCAGCTGAAACGAAATGGAAGGTAGATAAATATCTTCAATTATAAAATATATACGTCAGCGAAGTATGTCAAAATCAAGTCTTCCTAGAGACTAAATTACACTTTCCTTACACTTTCAAATAGAGGACAATGTCTTACATTACACGTGTCTCAGCTGTCGTCTAAAAATTATTTAAAAGTCCGGGACGTTAACGGTTATTTTATAACAGCTCATTTAGAATTGTTTAAACTATATTTCGATGTATTTGAAATTGACAAATTAGTATATATATTCCGGGACAGAAAACCAAAGAGGATGGTAGCTGAAGTGTCCGAACCAACCTCGAAATCGAGAATTCAGTGACAGAGCCCCACATAATAGGTCTTTGAAATTAGAAACAAAACTTATTTGATTTGAAATGGCCTGTACTGCATAACAGCAATTACTTAGGTAAAGACATAACAAAAGCTCATCGGCTCAGCTGGCTCGGTCACATAGAAAGGATGGGAAAGGATCGCAGCGTGAGGAAAGCATATTGGGGACGGCCGGTTGGACGACGTCCGGTCGCCCGTCCAAAATATCGCTGTAAGGACAGAGTGGAGTGGAGGCTGACTTGTGTGAGCTTTGAGCCGATAATAATTGACAAGAAACTGCGCAGGACAGGGAAAAATGGCGTGTTCTCGTTTCGGAGGCCAAGACTTACTTTGGGTAATTAAACCAACGGAGTAAGTAAGTATTTCGGGGTCCGGGAGACCGTATTAATAAGTATCACCGTACCAAGTCTTATTTGTAATGAAATACAACAACGCAACCGCGGTATTACAAAATTAATTTGGTAAACAATGTAGGTATATAATAATTTCATTCGCTTTTAGTTTGTTATATGTAGGTCATTTTCTTGACAGTCAGTATAGTTTGTGTAATTAGTTTATAATGTAGAAACAAAACAACTATAATATAATACAAAGTTATCTACCTAATAAGCTTAAAAAATTAAAAGTAGTTTGGGAACGAAACACAAAGTTAATGAATCATCTATTGTATTTACCTTACTATTTCTACCTTATAATTTTAATTTGTATATATAATTTTATTTAGTTTAATTGTATAACTAATTGTGTTTTCAAAATTAAAATGTCTTAATTAAAACCAAACCAAGCCTTACTATTCCAGTGAATAGATATTCAATACATAATATGAACTTAATTATACAAATTTACATAACAATTCAAAATAAACTAAGTTCTAAATTAATTTATATACTCTAAAATTATACTACAAATATAACTATACTTACCAAATTACAATCTATAAGTAAAAAATAGACTCCAGGTCGCTGTCGGCGGGGAGCGTGCCCAAAATGCTGGCCAGATTTCAACGTTGGATGGCAACGCTGATGCGTTGCCCTAGGTGCAAGCCAGCCTTTTGGTCACGCGAGACCTCAATTAGACACGTTGAGAGTTCTCGATAGAGGTAATGAGCCTTACTATGACATTGAAACTGTGTTCTTTATAATTATGACATTCAAAAAATGTTTAATTTTGTGTGGTTTTTGAATAGTCATTCTTTTACAGATAATTCAATGCGGCATTGATAAATGTAACTGCATACTTAGCTTTAGAGGCTTACGTGAGTAAAAATAAAAGGTGTTAGGGCTGGGGTGTTTACCTCAGCGCTGCACACACTCCAGGAGTGTCCAACTTGGATGAGCAGCGTCGAGACCACGTCGCCTTAACCGGACTAGACACCTTGCTCCCGGCCGTGATTCGAATCATGGTCGGGAGCAAATCCGGTTGGGACACCGTCTCCTCCTTCTGCGAGCGCCATGCTTGCGAAGGAGGAGGCGGAGCAGGAGCGTGAGCGGACGTCTTTGCTCCGCTCCCACCAAAGGACGCATCGACGCCGGAGAGCGGGGCTCGACCTTCGACCACCGTAAGCAGAGGGCGCGGGTGTGCCCCTTGACGTATAGGAGTTCTCACTCACCTGCACACGTCTAGATGAGAGCGCAGGTGTTCCGCGCGCGCACCTCTCCTCCCGTGGGCTGCGTTACAAACCGCTCCACGGGAAGAGGATTAGACCTGGAAGATGCCGGGGGACTACTTTTGTCCCCCGGCAGTAGAAGAGGCCTGTGTGCGAGGCCCCCGCCTGCCAGGGTACGCGGAGTCGGGACTCCCGTCTTCCCGTAGCCCTGGCATAAGGCGCAGGACGGAACACCCAGGGGTTTTAGTGGGTATACCTTACTGGTGAGTGGTATTAGCATGGCACTCTGACCGGACATGCTAGTGCCACCCCGACCTGGCGAATCCCACACACGGGTCGCGAACTATCCCAAGTCTCTGTGCTTGTCGCGGTTCATGGTCCACAAACGGATTTCCCCTGGTTAATAAAAAAAAAGTTGGGCTTACCTATGAATACGAAAGTAGCACTGTCTGTCACTATTTCACGACTACACATTTGAAAACTTGTATAGGAAACCCAAAATTCTACAAGTTATGGATATGAAAATACATAGTATTTAAGCTTATAGAAGAGATAACCAATTACCTGTTTCGGTTACAGTTGTGATTTTACTTCATTCAGGAAGTAAAAATTACATGTGGAAGATAACACCGGTAACACCTTCTTCTGAGGAATGCATTTGGACTCCAGGGGAGATCTACAAGTGTATGTGAAGTTTCCGTGGGCCGGCTAGGCACACATCTTCACTGAGATACGAGATGCCGGCCCCTAAACCTACCAGCGTCTCACCGCGTCTTTGTGAGGCGCCATGGGATCTAATCCAGGCAGTTCACATACAGTTCAGATACAACCCGTCAAATTTGGGTGCGTCTGGGACTAGAGCACCCCACGCCCCTAGGTGTAGTTCCCGAGAGGATCTTCCGAACACCTCCAATTCCACTACATCGATGAGATGTGAGCGTAGCGGCGTTTCCGACCCACTGTTCACCTTCTGTGACGGGGGTCCGCTCGCTCATCATATCAGCAGCTAGTTTATAATGAAAACTCGCTAGACTGATATTTTCCGAATCATGTAGTATAACGTATTACCTACATCTACTTTGCTGTTTATAAAGAATATGCTAATAGGAATCATTTCCGCTGTTTATAAACTTAGTACCTACATATAATCAGCAACTATTTTTTAACCTTCAAATGACACATTACACAGAAAATTTTAAGTCTAGTTCTATTTACATTGAAGCTGTCTAAATGATGATTAAGGTGGTTTAATGTTATAAAGAATCGGAATAATAAGGAATCGGAATCCTTCTGCTTGAGTCTTATTCTTCATTCCAAAGGGTCGTGACCTTTCCCCACTTCTTTTTCACCATCGGTGACGACCAGCGGAATTATGCAGATCATCGTACACAGAATCGTCGAGTGTGGTGATTTGTTCAGATCAATCCATCGAACCTTTGCTCTCAACAAGCAACTCTTTGGATTGTTTTTATTTTTATTTTTATTGCAGGAGCTCAGCAGACAGGCAGACGGCCCACTTGATGGAAAGCGGTTACCATCGCCTATGGACATTTGCAACACCAAAGGTGCTACAAATGCGCTGCTGCTCTCTTAAGGGAAACTGGAACCTGGTCACTAATGCCGGAACACAACTCAAGGTTGTTATGGCGATATACTTTAGACCAGGGGTGGTAGCCATCCAGTCGGGCAAATGCCCTAGCACCTGGCAACCTTGTTTTTCTTATATTTTGCCAGTGACCATTAGTTTTCCAAAATTAATCTAAATTTTCTCCTTGTTTTCTGTTTTTTTTTGTACTCAAGGACTTTACGGAGACTAAGTAATCAGAATACACATAGATAAAAAGCGGTCGAAGAGGTTCCGTTTGAAACTTTTTTCTCTTTTTATTTAATTGCGACTTTTGCCACATAGGCATGTCAGCCCTATCATCTCATCATTACTTAATTATACATGTCGCACCCTTAACATTATACAGACCTAAATCAAAATGTTGAGTAATTGGATTTTAATATCTAGTACATAAATATAAGATATAAAATTGAAGAACTTGATATTTTTAATTAGGTCTCTATAGTTCTAAGGTTGCGATGTATATATAATTAAATAATGGACAAATCATAAATAAATACTGACATGTAAAACATTATTGTATAACATGTCATGTTAGATATGGATCAAATAAAAGATTTTTCTTTTATTTTTGTTATAAGATATTCGTTGTAGATAGGTACTCTTCATTGTTACTTGAAACATATTTTCTTCAATTGTTTACAAAAACCTTTCACTGTATTACTTTTATAATTTGTGATTGTCTAATAACATTCTTGAACATGTATGGAAACTAGTTCCACTTGAGCCATACCGGTTTCTAAGCCCAATATTACGTAATGGATATCCGCTTGATATCTAGTTTTTTGATCTGATATGCAACGAATATTACTTGGGTTTGTGAACGTTATCACATTAATAGAGGGAGAAACGATATATTTTCGTATTATGGCCTATAACCGACACTGGTAGGTTTTGTCATAAGCTATTACCCGGGTAAAGGTCCAAATAAGGACTGAATCATAATAATAACAAAAGAAAAACCCTTACATTACTATTAATAATTAATAGCATTATTATTGTAAAGCACAATAACTGACAAAGCGTATATATCTATACTAATATTATAAACAGGAAAGACTTGTAATTTTGTATGTTTGTAATGAATAAACTCAAAAAGTACTAGACCGATTTTAAAACTTCTTTCACCATTAGAATGCTACATTATCCGCGAGTGTCATAGGCTATATTTAAATTAAACAACGCAGGACAACGTCTTCCGGGACCGCTAGTTATGTACAAAGAAATAAAATTACTAAACTGTTTTGTTGTTTAATGTGTGTAAAATGTTTTGTTGTTTTACACAAATTATAATTTCGATCTGCATTTTTGTTTTGCGACATAAGGCAGATTAGTTTCTGACATGTAAATAATCTATATTAAACTTTATTCACAAGCGCAAAAGGCAGAGTCGTTGCTTTCTATGCATTGTTAGCTCTGTCTCGCTTACACGATTCGTATACTGTGGTGAGCTACTAAAATTGGTTTATTATGCAGGTACATACACACCTACCACCTTTACACACCTTATAACTTATTTATAGAACATTGGCTACTAAAAATTACCAAAGCAGAATACGGACGAAATCGTCACAGCGAAATATCGGATAGGTCTCGTGACGCTCCACCAAGGTGCTAAGGGACGCTGACAGGTTTCGAAGGTAGTCTGGTGGGCGACGTCTCTTAAGTTTTTTGTGATTGAGGACTGACGAGCCGGCCTCTAACCAGGACCGGAAACGATGTGTAAATAAAAATAAATACGATACAAGTCGTAAGTGTCTATTGTAGCCTTAAATCATGTTTGAAGGGGCTAGGCAAATGGGTTGTGGTATATATTTATATGAAGTTTTACCTACTTCCTAAACTTAAATAAGGCAATAACATATATTATTTAATATTTTCTTAAGTTTTCGCGACTTGTATACATAATAAAACTGTGATCACGGCCACTGAAAAGTGGCCGAAACGTCGGAAAAACCAAAATCAAATAAAATTACCGCGCTTAAAACCGTTAAAACGTAGTTTTATTACATATATTATTGTTAATATTACAGATTGACAAACGTATTTCTGCAGATAATTTTTCTTAATATTCTTATATCTTAACATAAATGACTGATTTGAGCTGATAATAATACAAAACAGCCAAAGAGCAAGCCATTCAATTAGTCATGACCAATTTGCAAGGTAAGTGATTTGTTGATATGTATGCAGGCATTACATTATAATAAAGATAATAATGTATACAAAAGCAATGAACGTCGTTTTTATTTTATTTTTATGACGCGATTTTATTATGCATACATAAATTATAGAGTCGCTACAAAAAAAGGCACTTTATAGATTAGTATAGAACAGTGGTGGGCAAAGTGCGGCTCCAGAGCCGCATGTAGCTCTGCGGCTCTGGCACCAATATCCACGGAAGGCGCAATAATAAATCTTATTGATGAGAACTTGGAATCATGACTAAAATTAAAAACATCAACTAATCTTACGATTTTTACGATCTTACGATCCGTATTAGTTATCAAATGCATATGCATAATACCATTAGCATACATGGCAGTATTTTAAGGAAACTACAACACCTGCCACATTTATTAAATAAACCTTAATCCACTGTCTTGTTTCACGTGCAAATAGCATTCGAGGAAATCTCTTTCTTGCATTTTAAAGCTTTACAATGTATCTGTTTTCTGCACAAGCTTCGTACGTTGTGCATGCATACTCCTTCAGACACAATGTCACTCACATTGGACAGTAGGCTTGTAGCAATAACCAAATCCGTGAGGATTTATCGGTATCTAATTTGCGGCGTAAATGGAAATTCCGTAAACACGGTCGTTATTCAGATGCGTTATTATTTTATTGTGAATAAATTAATATTTATAAATAACATAAAACTAAATTCTCTCTTTTATAGAGATGTAGAGATTTATTTTATACTGTTTTAATAA
This sequence comes from Dendrolimus kikuchii, assembly GCA_019925095.2. NCBI lineage: Eukaryota > Metazoa > Arthropoda > Insecta > Lepidoptera > Lasiocampidae > Dendrolimus > Dendrolimus kikuchii. The sequence goes on from CM034400.1 coordinate 6,601,873, forward strand.
AAATTGAAAGAGCAAAATGGTTTCATGTCAATAATTTGGCGAACTTTTTTCTTAACTTAAAATAACTACAGAATAAGTAAATATGTAAAAATCACGTTGTCTCATATCGGGAATATTTATGATAATTTTCTTGGTAATTTGTTTGTCACTAATTACTAGGGATGGGCCGAATGTGGTTTGAACCGAATACGAACTTCGGCCGAAATAAAAAATTCGGCCGCGTGCGTGCGTTCGTGTGTGTACGTTCGTGTGTGTGTATGTGTGTGTGCATGTGAGACTGTGTCCAAATGCATATTGTATATAGCATTAAAAATAATGCCCTTAATGATTAACTACTACTAATTTTTATTTATAATGGACTTACTGTTGCAGTCTTATCAGGCCACCTGTCCAAGTTCTGCCATACAAAATCATTTACTGTATAATTTGTAACTGGTATATCTTTGTACACTGATGTCAGTATATTTGGTTCATAATTCCTTTGTCTGCTCGTAGCAGCTGTTGAGGCTGATAATACTCCTACATTTTTATTCAGATTTATACATGTACGTCTTAACGCTACTGACATTTTTATAGCTGTAAAAATTACACTTATTATAATTAACTAGACAAACATTGTAGTAAAAATATGGAGTTCAATTGAATTATTCTGTTTATTTCCCTATCCTCTCATATCAATCACATCTAAATAAACTGTATTATCATACTCCACATATTATAGATACTAGTAACTCCTTTACACAAAATTATTTCATATAGTTTCTAAAGATAGTGGCTACTAAATTATGTTTCTTTATGTGTAATATTTACATGTGGGTTTGTATACAAATCTTATACTAATATATAAAGCTGAAGAGTTTGTTTGATTGAACATGCCAATCTCAGGAACCACTTAGGCAGTTTTCTAACCTAATGTGCATATTGTTACAATTAACCATGTGCTAATAAAGGAAAACATCGTGATGCAACCTGCACATCGTGATAACCGATGTGTCACACCTGCCAAGCCATCTTGGACAAGCGTGGCGGGTATACTGTCCGTTACCCCCTATAGTGGGAGGCCGGAGCCCAGCAGTGGGACATTTATGGGCTGTTATTACTACTGGCCTGATTTGAAAAACTCTTTCAGTATTAGATAGCCCATTTATCGAGGAAGGCTATAGGCTATATATCATCAATATCAAGACCAATAGGAGCGGTGCACCAATAAAGAATGTTTCAAAATCGGGGGTTTTTATATCCTTTTGAGATCTTCCGCTGCATGCGCTGCGTAAACGATTAAAGTTTCACAAAAATCATGTATGACAGAACTGTTCCCCTTTGAAAGTTCTAAAAAAAGACCATGACAGCATGTCTATCTTTTAAAGTTGGCTCACAATAACCTTTTTTTAAGCTAACCAAATTTGTTCTAAAATAATGGGCAGAAGCTAGAACTATACATGTGATATATTAATAGCTACTACTAATTTGGCTTTGTAATTTGAATACACATAATTATGTGCATGTGTATTTAATGTGAAAAACAATTGTAAGAAAAGTCATAACAATGAACATATTTAATTAAATGGAAATATAACACTGGAATGACTAAAAATAAATACCAGCTTTCGACTTTAAATTTAAGTCATGTTCACATCTAATGGGTTAAACAAACTAAGTAGTTTTTAAAATGTATGTACATATCCAACTGTCTTACAGAAGCATTAAATTTGTACTTTATTGAAGCTAGTTTTTAGTGTGTTAGCATTTTTCTGGCTTGCATTTTAAAGCTATCTGGCTGCTACTAAGATAGCCTTAAGAACAGACGAGCGTGCATGACAAGAGTTATGAATGTCACAGAAGCAAGTAAGAATAAGCCTAAATGGCGCTCTGTTGTTCGTGCCTACCCCGCAAGGGAACTGGCGTGAAGTTATGTAGGTATGTATGTATGTACTAAGATAGTGCACAAATTTTAAGTAGTGGGTTGGCCCCTTTCTACAACCCCTAGGTTTCTCAAGAACTCTGAACTCTGATAAACATAACCTCAGCTATTTTTCATCTCGAGATCACCTTCCACCAACCCGCTACTTGAAATTCGTGCATCAAACATCTATAGATTTACCAGCTATCTGAAAAAGGTTTGTGTCATACTTGAAGGTTAAAATCTGTTTTGTTATTTATTTGAGGGTAAATTTTTAAACACCACTTAAAAGTTAGTACTCAGAAAAATTGCCAAAGCGGGGAATGCTTCTCGGACGTGGTTTAAACTATTATTGGAATGAGACGCAAATGCATTATACACTACACCACCATGGCAATAGCAGGTATTTCAGGAACTTCATTCTTTATCTTTACTCAATCGCCGTAAAGGAACCGATGAATGATAATTAGTTTATTAATCAATTCAATCTTTCGTAAGACCCAGAGTAGGTTATGGTATTGGAAACTTTTGTTGGAAGTCACTTTCAATGTAATACCTATTTAGCAGTTTCAAATAAGAAATTAAAGCAAAAAAGCAATTTTAAATAACAAAGAAATAATTACCTATTTTAATAGTGTACACCTTAATATATTAACAAAGTGAATATTTAAAAAAAGAATAGAGAAAAATACTAACAAAACTTATCACAGATTTATTTAAAGCAAGTTAAAAATATTTGTCTATATGATAAATTTTGAATATTTAAGAAATAAACCTACAGGTTCTTTTGAATTAAATAAATTGCGATGTATATTGTTTTTAATAGGTATGCAACTAAAGAAAACAAAAGAACAAACAAAAAGTTTCAAAATTCAAAAGTACACAAAACATGTCACACTATAAACTAGATTCTAACCAAATTCAGGCCGGGGAATGTACACTCCACAAAGCGATTGCCTATTTTAAAAAATACTTTACGAAAGTTGAAACCTCAAATAATGCGTGAATAGAAAACCAGTTTAAAATAGGTAACAACTGAAGCGTCATTTCCATTTTATATTAGATATGTTCACAAAATGATTTCCAATTGTGTTTGATATAAAAATATTAATATTTTTAATAAATAAAACAAACACTGCTTACTATTTCGACAAGACCTTTAGCTCGGATACTTCGTGTAAAACTGATAAAATTGGTACATAAAGAAAACGTATGCGTGTTGTTTCTCTATTTGAAATACGTATAGTTTTGAGATAAGTCTGCTATATGCCTTAAATTGAATGCTTTCCTATTTAATTTACATTTTATTGCAAGACTTTAAATTCGTCCTTGGACTTTGATTCATTTCAAATTTTCAAATTTCAAACTTTTCACAGTAGTAGTAGTAGAATTCGCCACAAAGGCAGGCAAAGGAATCTTTAGTCCATACAGCCAATGGGGATTGTTCACTTTTTTTCAATTTAGCTTTTTGAAAAACCATTTCGAGGAATAGTGTTCCTAATCATTTCTGTCTAGTTAAAATTCCAAAAAACGTACAATCCCCTTGTATTTTGAAAGAAATGCGTTTGACCTTTATTTGACCTTACTAAATCCTATGACGTCATTTACGTCTGGTGAAATGCATATGAATACCGTAGACATTCAGTTTCAAAATACAAAAGGACCGACATTTTCCTTTTTATGTCATTGTTATGTCATACAACATCAACATAAACAAACATTTTATTCGACGTACTCCAGAATAAAATTATGTATATATTAGCTCTTCAGACTAATATTCCTTAAATATCTGTAAAGACAATACTCACATATGATCTCTAACTAAAAGTCAAAGGAAAGTGCATTATATAAACGAGCGTCTTCGTAAATGGCGATTGGAACGATGTCGAAACCTTTTCAAGAGATACGATCCGAAAAATAACCTGTTTACTGATGAGAAGATCATCACGGTGGAAGAAAATTTAACCGGCAAAACAATACACCTTGCGCCAGAAGTTAGAAGGACGTCCAAAATCACATATTGGAAACAATGATTTAAGCATTAAGTGATACTTTATTCGCTGGATAGCAGTGGATTTTCCAACAGGGCCCTGTACCCTCCCATGAAGCTAATTCAATCCAACATTGGTTGCAAGCCAATTTGTCAGACTTTGTTCAGAGCATAGGTTGGCCTTCGTCGAGTTCTGAATTGAATTCTTTGGAGTATTCTTTATGAACTGCATTGGAGCTAATGGCATACAAAAAGTTCACCAGAACCTGAATTATCTCAAGCGAGCCCAAATCAATAAATGGAAACTGATTGAAAAGATTAGTACCACCATAGAAGAATGGCCTATATCTTTAAAGCTTAATTAATTGAAAACAAGGATGGCTATTTTAAATAACTTATTTTTATATATACATAAATCTAGATGTTATTAGTTATAATTCATGTAAACAATATATGAATATTTAACATTCCTCCAAAAATATTTTAGCTTTACTTTGACTGATGTCTTAAGAGTTCACATTACGAGTTATATAAGAATAACATGGTTTCTATACTGAAAGCAAACTATTGTGAGTTATAAATTTGTATGTGCCATATATTTATATGAATTGATTAATAAAATATATCTTTTGACTTATTATTTTGCAAGATGAAATAATAAATAACTTTTAGCAGTTAAACTTGTTTATTTACTTAAACACTTATTAATAATAATTTAGGACATATTATATAATCTTTTCAGAAATGTTCAGTTTTATCTTTTTCTTTTTTCTGCAGGCTAGCATTTGGTTTTTTCTATACATAAAGTTTTCATGTAAACTGCAGTGGATAAGTCATAAAATTCTATGATCAAGCATAACCCTTGCTTATGCAGAAAAGTTGTTGCTAATTTTTTCTGAACCTGAAAAAAAAAGATATAAAGTGTCTATTTAATTACTCGCATAGTCCTTATTTAACTCATAATTTTTCATATTAGTAACTATGTTACACATCAAAATCATATTATTAAGAGATTTACAATCATTAAGGTATTTGTCACAAATCTTCATATTCCATGAAATCCTTCAACCCATAGATGTGCTTAATTAATCACTTTTAAGCCGGCAAGTGAATATATTTAAAACTACTGGAGAGTTTCATATTTTCCGGTAATTTGTTGTATAAGATCAGATCCATAACATACATTAGCAATCAAACACACTATCTAACCGCCAGGGCAGTGGTGCAATGTCTGTTACTTTATTTGTATGTATTTATATGAGATACTTTACTTGTATTATAGATTATTAAGAAAGTAATATAGGTTGCTGATTTATTGATTGTACCAAATTATCAAATAAGTAATTAATATTATTTTAATCAGTTTCTAATGAATGAGTGAGACATGTAGCTATTTTTCTATAAATAGGTGCACATTTTAGATGAATTTTGACTTCAACACAAAGTATACTTACATCAATCATATATTAACTAATAATTAACATTACTGATTTCTTATATGGATGAAATTTACAGACAGGAATAGTAATATACTACACAGGTTATAAAAGGAAAGAAGGAAGGAAGATCTATGGGCGAACATGTTGAATTTAGAAACCTTCACAAAACTACTTACATCAGGATTTTAGCTCCTCATATTTCTCCAATATGTACTACGAGTATAGCTATGTACTCTAATAACATTACATGTTAGGTAGGTTTAGCGTATCAGCCTTTACAAATTTAACACTCCTATTTGAAGATCCGGCCATGTTTAGAAAGAGAAAATATTTAATACATTTTCATTAATAAAATAGTTCACTTTTTTGTCGGATGACTTTAGAAGATTTTTCTAAGGACGAAATTAATTGTAATGAATAATATTAGAATTTAGAAATGCTGCATTAACCGCCGATCTAAAGCCTAAATACCCAATGTTGCCAGGTTGCTAATAGTGAAATTACTAAAATTTGTAATTCTTGTAGGTACACACGTGTGTGTAGGAAAGTAACTCCCAACATATTGACTTAAAAAAGACCTTATCGAACATCGCCATGATTTTTAAATTGAAAACTTCGGTAGATACTTCTAGGATGGGGAAAATGCACTGAATTCGCACGACCGTCACGCTCAGATACCAAGTTTTTATCTCTGAAGTGCAGTCCTAACGACTGATACTTTTTTTAAAGGTCTGACTAATAATACTCCCGCCCCCCCCCCCTCAATTGAAACTGACAATACAACCTTTTTATTTTAACTGGATTGACAACATCATTGGATAATGAGACTATGTCTAGGTATCAGACATTAAAAATGATAACCCAAATGTAATACCAAATCAAAGTATTTTAGTGGTCGAATGAGCTTTATCTGTTGTAATCGCCGAAAGAATACTTTATTACAAATTAAGAAAAGTAATGACATCGCAATGGTGTCTAATAGGTAATTTATGCCTAATTATCAATTAATGGTATTCAGTCTAACTGTACATTATTCAGTTTAAGTTATATTATATTGATTTTTCACTAAAGGTCATTTTAAATAACTTAACAGTAACTTTAGAAAATAATAAATGTTGAACACCAAAATATATAAAATAAATCTACCGATAAAATTGCTAAGCTGGCCACACTAAAATGATCACGATGTGTCATAATGAATAATGACAGTAACATTTAAATAGTAGCACAGATTAATATGATTATTTTCTTTTTATAGGCAAAGGAATTAATGTAAAGTTGTCCCCAATGACGTCATCGGATAATTTGTTTAAAAATTGAATTAAAAAAAAAACTAACTCTTAAAACACAAAAATATTCAAATTAGTATCTTAAAATAGCCTATTTTACATAATAAAAATATAAAATCAGAGGGTAATTTTTTTTGAACAATCCCCATTCTGATGTATAAGTCTTCGTATAGTAGAGCGGTTGCATTCAAGGGAGTTCTTGTGAAAACTCGAAAGGCCAGATTTGACTATACAGTTCACATTTCTTACAAAAACACATAATTACTACTCAAAAACTATCAATATCCTACAACTATTGTTCATTTTAGTAATTTTATACATTTTTTGAAAATAAAACTGCACAGCACAACGTTCCTTTTCAGTTCCCGCCAAAAACTCAAATTTCAAAGTAGTAGTAGTAGTTGTATTCGCCACAAAGGTAGGCAAAGGAATCTTTAGTTCATACAGCCAATTCTGATGTATGTCTTCGTATATTAGCGCAGTTGTATTGTAGGCTACAACTAACGCCATTCAACGGAGTTCTTGTGAAAACTCGATACGCCACATTTGCCTATACAGTTTACATTTCTCACAAAAACACATAATTACTACTCAAAAACTATCAATATCCTACAACTATTGTTCATTTTAGAGCGATTTTACACATTTTTAGAAAATAAAACTGCACAGCACAACGTCCCCTTTCAGTTCCCGCCAAAAATACAAATTTCAAACATTTGACTACAAGAAACATTTTTTTATGTTTATGGCTTGGCAACTATGCGTTTAAGCTAGGTCTTAAATAAGTAAACAGTTCAATTAATTTCATTTTTTTCTTTCATTTTATAGTTTACCAACAGTCTTTTTGGTATATTATATTTAAATAATGGCTTTTAACTTGTCTTGAACTTTTAAGATGTCACGTAAGCGGCGGAAGTTATTATTTTTTAGCACTTGACTGTGCAGTGTGCACTTCACATGGACCTAGGTTTCCTACTTCAGTGGCCCTTCAGTTATTTCATTGACAAGAACGAGCCTATCCAACGAAAAGTTTGCGCACTTAAAAATTATGTGCTCCTAGCTCTAAATCACCAGTCACAGGCTTTCACTTACCAACCCTATCAGAAAGTATTGCGAAAAAATGTTTTTATTTAAGAGAGACTGGCCACTTATAATCTATTTTGAAAACATGATTATTTATAACTAAAAATAGGTATATTTCAATTTCTAAATTTCCTTCCACATTGTTTGCGAGCTAATTTAAATTATCCTGTCTTGTTGAAAAATGGATCTGCGCCGGGAACATTTCCGCACTATGATTTTTTATGATTTCAAGTGTCGCCTGAAACCGGACGAATCGTACGACAGAATTCAAATGGCATTCGTGGATGAAGGCCCTTCTAAGGCAACCGTGTATTGTCGGTATAGGGAAAATTACCTGATCCTGGGTGCGGCTGCCGATGGTAGCTTCTTTGACAATTTAAATAAAATTACTGTTGTTGAATTTTGTTCTTTTAATAGCATATAATCACAATAAAAAATTAATCAGACCTTGGGATATTTATTGATAGACATATTACATTTGTAATATTAATGAACATACAAAGGAAAAATAATATTAAAAGCTTAATAAGTTCCAATCACAACCAGAACGGTATATTAGTTTTTTGCATGTAGTCTGGCTTAGACCCTTATCACGCTACCGTAATTTAGGGACCCCTTAAAGCGCGGGCGTGGCATAACTACACATTTCGACTCCGTAGTGTTTACACCACCCTAATATAGCGAAATCGCCCTAAAACAAGAGTAGTGTAATAATTGCTTTACATACATGAATATGGCATAAGATATTACTTATTAGGTAGTCTACACCTAATTAGCATTTAGGGATAATATATTGATTGATTGAACACATTTTGAATATATTTCGAGGTTCAGGGTGCAATACCATGTGAGCCAGTCTTACCAACATTTCTTTTATTTAAAGTTATCTTCATTCAAATTGTAGGTGCCGCCAACAAAAAAGAAGAATGACGCTAAGGGAAGAAGTTCTTGCGGCAGCTTTTCGTCAAATTTCTCTCAATAATTAAGTTTTCCACACAAATACACAACTGTTACTCATTTTAATCAATATTATACATTCTAATAATTATGTTTCAAGTCCCTAACTACAATATTGGAATATTTAGAATTAGAATACTCTGTGCTAATTTGGAGTTGCCATATTGACGTTTTTTAATGCCACACTTTTTCAGTCTTTACTTTCATTAGCCAGACTAGAAGATATTAAAAAAAATAACAAATATGACAATAACTTTTAATAAGGCAGTTAAGAGGAACAATGTAGCTTTCATTATACATTACGTAATGTATACCTAATAAGTATTATACATAACAGGTTTTTTCCAACACAATTTAAAATAAATATCGTTCATAAAGCCGTATTGGGCACGTGTCTGACAGTTCGCAATAATGTTGAAACAGACTATAGACATATTAAGCTTTAATTATGTTTGCATTATACCAAATGTTATTTTTTACCATTACAAAGAATAAAGTGACTAGTATTAACTTATCTAAAATTACGTATCATTTTTGGCATATATGAAATTGATTCGTGGTTTTTATAATTATAGCCCTTAAAAATTTAGCTTGATTAAAATCACAGCTTGTAAAATAATGTGACTAGTGCTAAGAAACTACTCATCAGATTGATATAAATAAAATTAATGAAAAAAAAATACAGTCATAATTTCATTTACCACACTACCGGTTAAAATTTCTAGCGATGGTAAGCGTAAGTGGATGAATAATAAGATACAGGAACCGGCCATTAATGTTGTACATCTTAAATCAGTATTGTCATCATCATTAGAATTCGTTTGTGATAATTTTCATAGCCCTTGATGACGATCACCTTCTTCCGGTCATCAGCAAGACAAAGCTGAAAAGAATGATTGAATTCGAAAATAACCGATTAATTTTATATGCTATATCGATTTTAATCGTCTATAATGAAGATGAAATTCTGAATATCTGATTCGTGCGGTCCTGTCAATAAAGTAAGAGAGTGTGGTGCGTAAACTTTAACCGTCTCATAATATAGAAAGCATTGGGCTAGTATAATGACAGCTGTCATTTTAATCAAGCTATATTTTAAGTGCAAGCATCGACATCGCTAGTGCCGGTTTATATATCTTACTATACATTTATTTGTCTTGTGTATGGTGACAACTTATGGAAAACATCAAATGTTAATTTTCTACCAATAATAAGGTAAAAGAATGGACGGTAAGATATAGAAACCTGAAATAAATCTAAAAATGTTAATTAAGTAACAGATGGGTTCCAACGACACGGTTTTTCATACAAAATTAGCTACTGCGAATATTCTGCAGCTGAACAGGAGAGAAAATATTTGACGCAGACTGTTCGGTTCTACGCATGTATTTATTAATTGTCACCGTATAATAAATAGAACCTCACATACACCCCAGGCAAAAAATTGGTCCTTCGAGCCGGATAATATATGAGCTGGAATTTAATATTTCTTATGGGCATAAAAAAGCAAGCAAGTATAGCCATTTCCAACGGCACCTACATACTTAGGTCTCATACGCACTTTGTGCTTAATCTCATTCCGATCAGCCGCCCGGTTGCCCGCAGTATACAGTTGAATCTGCAGTTAACCGGATATTAAGCCACAAACGCAACACACGGTTGATAATTCAGCCGCAAATTGAACTAAATAGTGCTTATAACAACCGTGACACTGACCGAATGAGGCCGCAGCGATTCGAGCAACCGGAGTAGTTTGTGGAGTTATAGATTAGTGCTTATAGAAATCAGTTTTACATAAATACACATTCCCATTTGCGGTCAGCCGGTCGGATGTCAGTCACACAGTGCGTATGAGATTGCGCGTTTACTATAGCTTGACGCGGAGGGTTACCAACTCCCAAAAATGGTCATTACTTAAAAGGGGTAATAAAATAGCTTAAAATAAAGCTCATCAATGGCAACACTAGGGTTTTAAATGCTAACTACTCATTTCTAATAGTATGACCACATATACTTAAATAAATACGATGTTCATAGAAGAAAAATACTATAGGTTATCTTTTTATTGATGAGACTAAACTGACAGGTGTTAGCATATTAAAAAAGGTCTTTATTCCATATTCGATTCGAAACACCTATAATCCTACGATATCAAACCTTAAAATAATATACATTATTTTTAGGTTTGACATAAGTTTAAAATTGTCAATTGTCAATTTAGTCTCTGTAACAAAAAACAGTTCTGTATTATTGACAATTGTCCAATAAAGTACAACTTTGAAAAACCTAGTGACCAAATATTTAGAGGATGACACATGTCTTTTTCTATAGTGTTATGATACAAAAATCATTGCAATCAACCAACATAATCGTTAGACAGAATTATAAAAAAAAAACTTACATTTCGGATTGCAGTGATATAAAAACATGTTTTAAATAATAAAGTATTTGTTTATAGTGGTGTTTCGCTTTATCAATGCAAGAGAAGACTTGTGGCGACCTCTGAAACTATACTCCCTTATTCGTATTATTTATACGAGATTGATAGGCTTATTACAAAGCAAGTGTTATTCATAGTTTCATTAACAATGCTATTATGAATAAGGGAAGTACGATTTAAGAGTATTTTTAAGGCTTTTTTACTAATTCATTATCATTCCTAGCATTTTTTCTGTGGTTGAATGAAAGCAATACATATTAAGGATACTTGTTTTAAATAGTTATTGATGATGACCTATTTAAAGCCCAGACACAATAGTAAAAAGCGATTACAGTATAACACTAGTGTATAAATAAATATACACAAGGCAATGTTATTCAAGATTCTTGCTCAGTAATGAGTCCTGAATTGACTGTTGCTTCACAAACTCCTCTGTAAAATAAAAATAAGAAAATTAGTTTTTTTGCATATGAGGATTTTCTAAGACAAAATTCGGTTTTCATACTCAATAGAAGTTATTATATTCATTGGGATAAAAAGTACCTAGTAGTAGTAGTAAGCCCCACAAGAAAATGAATGTATATAGCATGTTTCAATTGATTCATTTTCGCTTGTCTAATGTTTAGGTACATGTCCTGTGGGAACTAGAAATTGCATATGTATGTTGTAGTAGGATATGCCCACGACTTCGTACACGCTTGACTTGAAATTCCCGGGACACAAAGTATCGCAACTATCGTTTTCCTGAAAATTGTTTTGGAATAAGCTAATTTTTACGCACCCGAACAATTACAAACCACTCCCGGGAAAATTCGTGCGGGATTCCCGGGATAAAAATATCACACATTTTATTACATTAAATTTGCTATAGATCAGTAAAAAAAATCACAATTTAATTCGATTTTTTTATCATTCCTAGAACCATTCCTGCGGGATTCCCAGGATAAACAGCAGCGCAGATTTTAAGTCTAAGAATTAGCTGTTGATCAGCGAAAACGGAATCGAAATCGGCCCCGTAGTTTTTACGTAAATCGCCAACAAACAGACAAGAAATCTAAAAAAATACATCGTGTTGTCCATCGTTTATATAGTCTATTCCACTTGTTTTTTTTTTTAAATAGCTTTAATGTACAGACACAGTAGGTTTAGAATTTTATAATATAATATAATTGTATATACAAAATATTATAATATTAATATCATTTGATACCCAAAGCCGTTAGCAGCTTTTAACAAAAATGTGGCACAGCTTGATATATCTTATTTTATTAAACAGTTAAGATATTCAACAAGATCATCCAACTCTTGTATACTAACAATATTCTAAAACTATTGTTCATTTTTGACAAAGTTATAAAAAAATTTAAATATAAAACTACAGCAAAATATCACTCAAGTTCTCATCAAAAACCCAGAATTTTGTTTAAATTAAGAATAAAGGATAATGGGCACTAATGTATGGGAACCTGGTATCGGCACCAACCGAAATGTATGATATATCATTGGAAAAGTATTTTTGTACTGAATAAGGAAATGAAAATTATTATTTTTTTGATGAGTTTTTTTGTCACTTTCTATTAAAGTATTTCAGTCTGTGATGTCTTTCTCAATTTTGGAATAGTATAATATTAATACTCTTATTATTTATTAATCAAGAGCCTCAGCATGCCCGCCCCCGCGCTGTTTCAGAGAGCGGGAAAGGGTACTAACCGGTACGTGCATTACTAATCATCCACTTACTTACACTTAGAATTAAAAGTAATAATAAAAAAATCTTCCTTGTATATGATGCATCAATATCAGTCGACGTATTTGTATTTTTTTGTTTATTAGTTTGTACAACAAGTCTATCGTCCAGGCCATTGAACTCTGGAATGCTACCACTAAACATCAAGCAGACATGATCATTATCTTCTTTTAACAAATTATATTTTTTATAACATTAATAAAACACTCACCGTAATTTACTGGAGATTCCCAATATCCTCCTCGAACAGCCTCTTCCCGCCTTTCAAAATCTTTTCCGAATCGCTGCTATACTTCTTCATATAATCCTCGAGTCTTATCAACCATTGGGCCCAGTGTTCCCTTAATTTATCAGTAGTTAAATGAAAAACATCCGCCTTCGAACCATCTGTATAAGCAATAACTAGCAAGGCGTCCCTAACGTTCAAATGTTTATAGTTCAGATCGTTGCAAACAGCTCCAAAATAGGCGGCTAATTGTACAGGATTATCGTAAGTCATCGATATCGATTTGCGTGGTTTATCCGATTTCTTCCATTCGATTAGTGTCGGCTTCTCTCTGGAAAGTTCGAAATTCGCTATAAGGAGTTGTGAAACAAGTATTAGTCGTTGTATAGTCTATGATTGTCGACTGTTCTTTTTACGAAGAGCAAATTTATTACAAGTATTAAACAATGAATTTCAACATAGAGATCGTAAATTATGTAACCTGCCAATAGATTACTTAAAAGATTTTTTTTCCAATAATACAAGATTTGTACTTCTATTATAATACAAGATGTATACTTCTATTATAATACAAGATTTATACTCCTATTATAATACAAGATTTATACTCTTATTACAATACAAGATTTATACTCCTATTATAATACAATGCTCATGCGCAAACCAACTTTTAAAAGATAATTCGTCCAAATTAAGTCGTACTAAATATGGAACATCGCAGGGACAATGTAATTTAGGTCTGATTTTTCAATCGCCACAAAGTTCAGCATAGAACAAAATAATAACTAAATATTATATTGTTGAAGAAGGATACAGTGATACCATACTTTGTGACACTGACGCCATTTAACCTGTATTCACAAAATAAATAACTTTGATTTTGTAATTTGGTATGTTATGAATATGATAGATAAGTAATAAAACTACGTTTTAAAGGTTTTAGCGCGGTAATTTATTTGATTTTTGTTATTCCGACGTTTCGGCCAAATAATTAAAATGAACAAGTTGGCAGTAGGCTAAATAAAACTTTAACAATACTCGTTGACACTTGACATCTGCCTTCCGTGATCACGGCCACTGAAAAGTGGCCGAAACGTCGTAATAAAAAAATACAAATAAATTGCCGCGCTTAAAACCGTTAAAACGTAGTTTTATTATGTGTACAAGTCGCGAAAACTTAAGAAAATATTATGATATACAAGTGTAAGATATTTATTTAATATCTAGGAAATTTTTATATGTAGAAATTATATATATTAATAATATTACAATTAAAGGTATGTATGTTATCAAGCTAGCATGTCAAGTACAAAACTGAATCAGACAAAGATAATAGATATTACGAGGAAAAAAACAATAAAAATAATTCGACTCAAACCAGCACAATGTAAAATGAGCTTGTGTGGTTAATAAATATGATGTATGAAATAAGATACATAAATCTGGTCACAAACATAAGTATGCATAATACAAACGATTTTAATGTAAGTACTACTATTTTTGTGTATAAATCGTAACTTGAATTATCATTCAATAGAAAATTCGTGGAATTTCGAACGGGGTTAAAATTCTTTAATTAAATTTGGGTTGACACGCCTAATTATAGACAAACCTATTTAAACAGAAAAACAAGTAGGTGAAATTTAGGACATTCGAGATTATAAAACCATTGACGAAAATCGTTGGACTACTGCCAAAGTGTCCCAAGAAAATACAATAACATTGTTTTCTTTATTAATGACTCGGAACTAAATTAGACATTGTATTTTGATAGCAAGGTTGATCACCGAGTAACAGATGATGCATGAAGAAATGTGATAAACTGATAACCTTGATTTTCTCTCAACATCATGTCATGTTCGCGATTTGACATCTTACTTACTATTTCGCATAAGTACCTACTATTTAGTTTTCAGATTAACAAAATGTATTTTATAGGATTTAAGATTAAACTTAAAGAACAATCATGGCCCAGTTTAGTAATTTCAAGACTAAAATAGTGTATGTAGGTAACTGGCGTGAAGTTACGTATGTATGTGTAAAATAGTGTATTTAATAGAATTTAAGAATAAGTTTAAAGACTGATCATGCTCCAGTTTTATGGCATACTAATAATTTTCAATATTTCAGCATAATAAAAAATGTACAGGAAAATATGGACAACCTCATTTATTAAACAATAGCTAAAATAACTAGAAAATAATATCAATCGCTCCATTTACCTGTTCCCTGTATCCCGTTTTATTATGAATTAATAATTTTATTTGTATAAGTTATTTTGTTGATTTGTTGTACAGTAAAAGGTATTGTCGTCTACAGTATATTATGAAAGTTAGTGACTTTTTTATCTTGCAGAGGTTGACCGTATGATATATGGTGATAAATCGTTCATAATGAAGTCACGTTTTTCATTATCTACGCAAGAATTCTTGCAAGATTAGCGACGACGTGTTACGTTGACTGATAACAGCTTACAAAGAAATGAAGTGAGGCCTTATTTCAAGCAAATAAACATACGAGTTTCAGATTATAGTATGTCAAACAAGCCATCAAGTAGCAAATTAGGGAAAGTACAATATTCCAATAGGAATTAGTATAATCTTCAATGGACTTATTATAGCAGTTAATCAGATTTTATTAATGAAGACATAATAACTATATTTATTACAAGTGTACTTTATCAAATAATGATCTAATTAAATGGATTTATAGTAATGTGCATTCAACACACTTATATGACCAAACATATTACTGATTTTATTAAAAAATTCACACACTTTGATCTTGTACACAACTCCTATGAAATCTCAATAATTTAATGAAAACAGAAAACACATGAGGAAAATTATGTTCACAGAATAGCAATCATAATGTCACAAACCATACATTGATGAGTAAAATAGAACATCACCTTCTTTACCTTAAGTAAATATCATTAGATCCCTTCCTTACATACCTATCAACAACATTTACAAGAGATAAAATTAATGGGATCTAAAAAAATCTTGGATCTATTTTCAGTGAGAAATAATACTTTTAAACTTTGAAGTGTTAGTTTCCTTGAGATATTGAAGTCTCGTTTATTATATTTTTTTCTATATATTTTAAATATCATGGTCAAAAACATTATTAGTATGGTAAATGCAAAACTGAAATGTGCTTTGAGAAACAATAGCTTTGTGAGTTTGCACAGATCTAGTTGAATGTTGTGTAGCTTCCGTACCAATATCAAGTGAATGAGGAAACACTCATATAGAAACATAGGCCCTCAGTAACATATACTGAGCATATCAATTCATATCAGAAAGTGGCCTTAATTACACCCAACATTGATGCTCTGTGAGGTACAGGTAGAAGTCGAGCAAAAGCTAACACTCTCTCAGTTCTGTATATACCTCACTTACTATATGCAGTGTTTCACTGCAAAATTGTGTATGAATTTGAAAGACACATTTAAATTTTGCTCATAATATACTCATTTTAAGTGGGAAACAGATCAATTTTACATTGGCTCAATTACCATCATAGGTTCATGAAATTAATGAAATCAAAACTTACTCATAATCAGCAATAGCATCGACAATCCCTCTATACTTTAGGACTGGATGGACAACATTGGATTCTATGGCTTTTGGAGAAGATATGTTCTTCAATACATCAGCAACAGACACCCAAACACCTTCTACCTCTTTCTCTATGCGAAGCTGTGTACGTGGTTGGGTGAAGTAGTTCTTTAGGGTGTTATGGAATTTGGTACCAACTGCCATTTGCGCTGTGGAAACAAGAGATATTTCATTTAATTTTTTTATTTATTAGTTGTGTATTAATAACCAGACCAGTATTACTATTATGAGAAAATAAAAGAGGATACTCATTCTTCAACTATAAAGTATAACTACTGCAATGATTGCAGCTAATTTATCTATTTAATTAATTTCAATTAGTTATAGACATAAACATAATGTAACCAGCCTTTTGTGGATCTTACCTATCGACTTTAATGACCTAGACTCAGTATGCTAGCTAGAGCCGATTTTTGAAACATCAGATAAAAGTTATCAGCCGAATAAATCATAACCTGAGTTAATAATTCGAATTAGAAGCATTAACTGTTTTATTCATGCAACTGACAATTTTGATTCTTCCATGTTATACTTTATTCTGTAAATAACTTTTATCTGGTGATTGAAAAATCGAATCTTATAGTCCTATGGGATTATGGGTAGAATATAATATAAGAGTTAAGTTTCTTTCATTATAGTAGATTATGTTGTTTTAATTATAGACTATGATTCTCGCACAATAATCAGCAATCTTAGAGTGCTACTACAACATGTGCATCAAACCAAAGTCGGAGTAAGGATGTTGTTTGTTGTTGTACCAGCTTGCTTTAATACCCAAGTGTGCTAAGTAGTAATCACAGCTATCCACAATTGTTATGTAAATGGTAATCCAACCTGTTACATTAATACAATTATATAACAGTATGATAAATTTAAATATTACTTGTGACAAGTTTAAGTTCAAAACTATTCATTTGAATAAATTCTTGACAAAGACATTTCTGTAATGCAATGTTAGTATTATATTGTCATGTCCATCTGTCTATGTGCCAGAACACATATATACTTTTGATTCAAATTTTGCCTATGTAGTATGGGCAAAAGTTGAATTGGAAAGCGCTTTTTATTGACCATTCTACAATGGTGTAATTAAATTATGTAAAACATATCAAAATTAAATTTGAATTAAACTGCCTACATACAATTAAAGAAAAAGAATACAATTTTCTATGCACAAAGTATTTGTGAGGTATCCTTAAAATAATAAAGGCTGTTTTATAGTGACTTCTTTATTTAAGACAGTATTTAGTGAATCATATTATTTATATATATATATATATATATATATATATATAGTAGTAAGCTGTGCCACTGTTAGTTCACTAGCATGGCTGTGGCCTTATAGAAGGAATCACATAAAATTGTAAAACAACTAATAAGTCAATCAATGGGCATTTCCACAGTTGATATCAATGAAGATATATGTATTTCTGTAACAACAAACATATTTATGCTAATTGAAAACTATGAACATCAAGTGAGAAATTTACTTCCTATATTATCAGCTGATTACTTGTATGGCCTCTTTTATTTTAAGAGAATGTAAACTGATTTATCTTGCATGTTATATAGACACATACATACATTTATAGGGTATAGGGTAGGACATAAGGTTTCATTGTGGTTTTAGTAAATTTATTTAGATGTTCATAGTAATATACTTGTATCATATTAGTGCACTTTATTTGTCTATGGTTAGGGAAATATATATATCAAATTTCATGAATATCTGTTCCTATCCAACACCCTGGAATGGGACCAAAGAGACATTTTCATTTATGTACATATTTATGTATGTGTATGTATGCAAAAATCAACAATGAAAATGAATATATTATTTCAATATGGAATCTTACAGACTAGGTACTTATTGAATGTCATGAATCTACCACCTCTTCTGAAGCTTTACTTAGCACTAAAAAATATTTATAAAAATATAAGACTAGTTTCTAGTGTATTCTATTACAAGAAGAGTTATTGTAATGTGATGCTAAACAAAACTCTGTTGATACTAGTTTACCCTGGCAACAAATTATAAACTGGTTTTAGAATAGGTTTGTTTCTCAATTGTTTCAGTCTAGTTAAGGTCACTTGTGATATTACATTTCACTAAGCCTTATCTTTTTGCCACATTCCTTTTAATTGTTATATTATCCAACCATTACAAAATTAGATAACTGACACTTTTTATGTGATCAACTTTATTTCATATTTTTAAAGGTGAATTTAGATAGCTCTTTATAGTACACCATTACAGGAAAAATTATGAGATTAGTAGTACTATGTGTAATAGTAGTATACAATGTCAGTCAAATGCGCACTTATTCAATATAAAAAACTAATAAGGTACAAAGAGCTGTCTTATCACTAAAAAGCAATGTCTTTCAGACAACTTACTCATGGCAGGAATAAATTAGGTTGGAAACAGTGATAGTGATATACATAATTATTGTATGATTTGTTTAAAAATAGGTCTTTTACCTATTTTTTGATCTATGTGTAATGTCCCAAAAGCTTAGATATTAACAGAAAAATATGAACATGCCAAAATCACATATTACTGTATGAAAAAATAATTGAAAAATAAATATAGAAAATAATTTTAGTCTTCATATGATAACATATCAACTGATCTAAATTTGTTTACAGTTTATTAATTATCACCATTTATTTAAATACAAATCATGTTTTCTTGAGATTTTGAGTTTGTTAGTTATTTAATTTTGCCATGATGAGGATGTGTTTATATTTGAATATGGTCCTAATTATAGAGTCTAGAATGTAGAAAACACCTTTTTACTACTATTGGGGTGGAAATGGCTGTGAAACCTTTTAATCATTTTAGTAAGCAATGGTTCTCTAGAACGTTTCTCTTGCAATACTGTGGGGATTTGGAATGAGCTGCCAGACGAGGTTTTCCCACAGCGCTACAACATGGGTTTTTTTAAAAAGGGTGACATAAAATTTCTTCGAGGCCGGCAGCACGTTAGTGACACCTCTGGCGTTGGAAACATCCATAGGCGACGGTAACTGCTTTCCATCAGTTGGGCCGTCTGCCTGTCTGCTGTACTCCAGCGATTAAAAAAAAAAGTCTATGCAACATATATTATGCAGTTGTTGTCCAATAGTGAATGTAGTATGATATAGTAGAATGACAAAAGCCTTTGACCTTTATAGTTTAAGCTCTAGAAGGTTATGCACAACTGGTTATATCTAAGGATCTGTGCTTTGCACAGATTCACAACCATAAAGCTTGAAGCAGACTACTAAATTCAAGTAACTTACCCTCATAGAACCTTTTGAACTCTTCTTCTCCCATTTCAGCAATCCTCTCTTGCTTCCACTTTTCCAATGCAGATCTTGACTCATCAGTCATAGTTTTATTCAAAATCAGTGTTACAGAAGGATACTGTTTGGCAAAATCATTCTGGTGCTGCTTGATTTGGAGAATCTTGTCTTCACTTACATACCCAGGCTGTGCTGGGGAGCTTTTAGCTGCATTATGTGTTGTAGCAGTCTTATATCCTCTTATAGCAGTGTTCTTGAATAAAACACCAACAATATTCACACAGTTTTTTGTATTTTGCCACATCTTAAAAACCTCTTTGGGTACAGCAGAATTATATTTAGAATAAACACTCAAACATTGACCACTAACATTCTCCAAGAATTTCAAATTGTTTCCATTTGGTGATGCTCCTGTGTTGTTTTGATGTGAACAACTATTTTTAGCTGCAACACACAGATAAAATAATTTAATAAGCACGCGTCTATATCTTACGGCGCCAAATCTGTTCTGTCATATGATTTTAATTGGCAAGATATCACATTTGTTGTACACAACAAGACATATTGAAAGTTGTCGGCGATAGAAACAATCGAAACTGCGTAATAAATATTGGATTGCGTACTTGCAGTGCACAATTTCCTCATACCATAGGTAGTTTAGAAAGTAGGTAGTTACAAGGTAACAGAAACCTTACTAGTAAAATCTATTACCTTCTTTCTGTATGCGCTGTTTCTTTTGTTTATTTGATTCTAACAGGGGGCCGAATAGTTCTTTATTTTCCTTGTGATATAATTTCAACTTTTCCGCCGGTTTCAAGACAGAAGCGGGTCGAACCACTTTAGTCCTAATGAATTCCTTAGATTTCCTCTCCAGTGAGATTCTATGACTGATTGAGCTAATCGGTCGAAACATTATGAGATTGACGGTGATGGGTTACTGAATTGAAAAAAAAATTAAATTAAAACTCAAAAGTATTAGATTATAAGAATAATAAGATGAATTTATTGGGAAATTCCTGAAATTCTTTGCAATATTCAAATTTCAAATACTGACAAATACTCAAAATTTCTGACAGCAATGAAATTGAAATAGACAAATTATTGACACTAGTAGATTCGCCACAAAGGCAGGCAAAAGAACTTAGTCTATACAGCCAATTCTGATGTTTATGCTGCGTATAGGTAGTAGGCTACAATTGATACCATTCAATAGATGTGAAAACTCGAGAGGCCACATTTGACTTAATTACTACTCAAAAACTGTCAATATCCTGCAACTACTGTTCATTTTAGAAAACAGATTTATACATTATATATACACATTTTTAGAAAATAAAACTGCACAGCTCACCGTCTCCTTTCAGTTCCCGCCAAGAACTCCTATTGTCCGTTTGTTTGTTTTTGAATTTGTACAAGCTTACTTTTTTATTTCGTGCCTTGATAAACAGATCTCTAAAAAAGTCACAGTTGATATTTTCTAAACCAAATACGATCTTGCTTAAAAGCAACTGATATATTGCAGGTTTATATTTGTTAAATTAAATTTCATACTGTAACATCCCTGTATTTCCCGCGAAAAGCTCCGTAAACATTTGCCATTGCCATCTTGCTGTTTCTTTTTAAACGTCACCAATTCGTCTTCATGAACAGTGCCATCTATAGTTATAATTATATTGTTATACAATGAGGTTTTTGTAAACATCACCAGTTAGTTATTATTATTGAACGACAGATGGATATGTTGATTTCTATGCATTTAAATTAAAAAAGATATTTCTTTATTATTACAAATAATTTACTTGGAATAATATTTAGAAAGCAAACTAATTTATAAAGAAGTTATCAAAAAAAAAAACATGGAGTAGTATAATTTGATAGAAAAGTAATGGGTAAATTCGCGGGAAAGTAAAGAGCAACTCAAATAATATTTTGTAGACGGATTTTCAAAACGCTCACAGTCGCTTGTGCGAAATGTGACCTCTGCGAACTGCAAAATATGTCAAAAAGTGTTCTTTGAACGTTGTTATTACTAACACACAGTGACTGTTATTTTAAATTTAAATTATAGAGATGAATAAGGCCAAAAGTGTTATTGAGGAATAATTTCAGAACTGGCGAATAATATTTGGCAGTTTTATTTTCCAAGTAAGTACCTAATAATTTTATCAATGGTATTATTTCAAACTTTATAATGTATCACATAAGAAAAGCGTAACATACTAAAAAAAATATTGCACATAATGATTTCTATGATCATAAATAAGCGCTAGTATAAGATTGTGCGTGATTTTGAGAATAATTAAATTCCTATTTTACCAATTGTTCCTAATTTGTTTTGTTATTATTGGGCAGACACAAAATACACTTATCTGTTTTTCGTTCTTCGTACATGAAGTACAGCCTAAGATTGTAGAATTAGTAGACCATACAGCCTCGTCAATTGTATAATAATTAGTCAATGGTTCAACGCCAAACAACGAAGATTTTATAAAACCTCAAAACGCATATTTCATTAAACAGTCGAGATTTTCAACATAAATACATAATTCTGACTTAAAATTTGAGTTTACAACTTTAAACAATATTAACATAAATACGTAAAAAAAAAACTGAAACAAAATTACACGGCAAATGATTACCTCCAAGTTCCCACCAAAAACTCCCATACTGTTATTTTGAAATACTCATGATTATGATGACACGACATGATCCATGATCGCTGCCTACCCCTATAGCAAACATGCGTGATAATATGTATGCATTGTTCGACTATATTCCACTTGCACAAAGCTGCCTTCCATAAGGGGTTGCGGATTTTTTTGTTTATGTGTACACCTTCACATATATCAAAGGAACATAAAAGTAGGAAGCAAACACGAATAATGATGACAAAGGTTAATTAATTTACATGCCACCTTTTCCTTTTTTGAACCTCGACCCAAAAAGGGTTCGCGGTATAGAAACAAAATCTTGAAATATTAAGGTATTATTGTCCAAACCTATTTGGACATAAACCTTTTTTATGTTATTTTTTAATTTAAATGTATTGTAGTAAGCCGATACTAATAATAATCCTTTGCAGTCTTATTAGCCTTTGAATTTAAGTGATCTATTGTCTGCGTTACGCTCTTTATTCACACCGCCGTAAGGCATTTTAAAACTAGCTAATGGTGAAAACCGCTTAAAAATCGTTGCGTGGCGTAGGTGGAGTTAACGGATATACAGACAGACAGACGCGTAAAAGTGACTTTGTTTTATACTATGTAAAGAAGATTATTTCATTGATTACCTATGATTTAAATTGAAAATGTTCGAGGAGATGTTTTTAAAATCTAAACTATGTTTTTACATCCTATAATATTTTACGTAAATTATTGTGGAGAAGGAATACAGTTTCTTGCGGCCGCGCGGCCTGTCGTAAGAGGCTACGCAGCAACCCACAGGTGTACAGGTGGTAGGGTATTTGCGCGTCTGGATGGCTACCACTCTTAGTCTTAAGTACACCACCATAACAATCTGGGGTTGTGTTCCAGCATTAGCGGCCAAGTTCCAGTCTCCCCCTTTAGAGAACGACAGCAGATTGATAACACCTTTGATGTTAAAAATAGGCCCATAGGAGATGGTTACCGCTTTCCATCAGGTGGGTGTTGAGCTCAAGCAATAATAAAAAACACACGTTGAGTTTGTGGCAACATTTCTTGAAACGAAATGATGAACACAGAGACACAGTGTACACTGTACGCTAAGTCTTGGAGCCTTCGATCACCAATACATTTTTGATCGAAGCTTGGAGTTGAGAATTCGACAGCTCTGAAATCTTCTGAGTATGCACTTACATACTTATTTACTACGATTAACTATAATTAATTCTCTCTCTTTACCGTCGTCTGTTTTTCCTGAAGAATACAATCTACGTGTCTTCAAGTCTCGCGTGAACAGGTATCTTCTAGGTAAGCGTGCTTCACCTTAGACTTGTCATCATTAAAAATTCATTTTTATTATTATTTAAAAAAAATTGAAACGATTAGAAAATATTTTAATATGTTCTTTACATTTTCAATAAATAAAAGGAAATAATACAATACTTATCTAAATGACAATATTACATTTCCTTTAAACAATTCCAAATGAATTACAATCCCGAGGTTTCGAATATAAATCATAACAAGCTATTCAATTTAAAACTTTTCTGAAGTATTTATAAAGATTTCTTTGTAAACAGGACATGAAATGTATGGCGTTCAGTCCCTTTTATCTATTTAATTAAAAGGACAGTGTTTGTCTTAAATGAATAACTCATTCATTTATTCAATGGGCGTAATGGAAGCGTGTCCGTACAGAGATAAGATGTTAAAAGTATTTTGAAAATGAAACCATTCAGTACAACTGCGAAAAGAGAATTTTAATTAAAAAGTTTGTCGCAGAACCGAACGTTTTAAATATTTTTATTGCTGTGAAAAATACCATAATGTTCTCAAAAATGATGCTTACTTTGTACGTATTATAATGTTTGTTTATCAGCTAACCCCATATATAGGTATACCCCACATATAGGTATACCCCACATATAGGTATACCCCACATATAGGTATACCCCACGTATAGGTATACCCCACATATAGGTATACCCCACATATAGGTATACCCCACATATAGGAGGGGTAAAAAGCTATTTGCTTTAAGCGACATTTGGAAAATGTGTCGGCAAAAAGCTTTGAATTTTGAAATGACTAAAAGAACTCATAATTAACAAACTTTGTGCTATAACATATAACTTTGTGTAATCAGGTTCTTTATATTTCCTTATGTTTGAGATATAAGATAAAAAAGCCTAACATATTAAGTCTGTTACAATATATCGCTTAAAACAGTTTAGTCTTTCACCGCTCGTTATGATGCGCATATGTCATACATCCAGAAATTGAACACGAGCATCCTGCCCTAAATAATTAGTACCAAGCTACGTTGCTAAGGTTTCAAAAGTTAGTAACTAAGTTCAAGGTCAGATACCAATTTACTACCTCATGCCACGCCACCGTATCCAAAGAAATCTTATAAATTTCTAAAATTCTATAAAACGGCAATTGTATTGAAATAAAAGACTATTAAGGACTCTACCAATAATACCTAATAAAATAATCTGTCACATAAACTAAGACAATGTACTAATGTCGTGTCTACATTTGTATCATTCGTTCGACCCGATGTATATAGCCGTGGAAAGAATACCAGGATCAAAAATCGTCCAGTAAAAAAAGCGACTTTGTAAAGCACCAACATCCTATATATAGACAGTGCTATTTAAAATATACATTTTTAGACTACGTCTAAAACTTAAAATTTGCAATTTTTGACTGTTTAATAAATAATATTTTCTTAAGTTTTCGCGACTTGTATACATAATAAAACTACGTTTTAACGGTTTTAAGCGCGGTAATTTAATTAAATTCAAAACTATTAAGACCCAAACCCAACAAAAACCAGCTGCCAGACCTCAAGACACTGTGAGCTCTTTCTGCGTACAACGGAACACAAACCAACTTGACTGATAATTACTTTTATTTTTCCTTCCACCCATTTTAATATTATATAAAATTATTAGAGCTAGGCATGTTTGCTGAAGAGTTTCTTGCGCCGCTTCTTCTCTTCAAGCCATAACATGTTGCGAAGCGGTAGTAAATTAGATTAGGCTCCCATAGATTAAATAATAACCATAAACAAAATTAAAATTAAATAATTAAAATTAATAAGTAGGCGGTAGGCTAAATAAAACTTTAACAATACTCGTTGACACTTGACATCTTTGTCTTCCGTGATCACGGCCACTGAAAAGTGGCCGAAACGTCGGAAAAACCAAAATCAAATAAAATTACCGCGCTTAAAACCGTTAAAACGTAGTTTTATTATGTTTAATAAATGTTATATATTATAAACTAACGGGTCCGGCAGTCGATGTCCTGCCATGAAACAATAAAATTCTAAAACTCGGTTTCAACGCCACCTACCGTATTCAATTGTGAATCTAAATCATCGGAGGACCCACTCAAACACACACACACACAATTTCATCAAAATTTGGCAAGTAGTTCTTTAGTTTTAGCGAGACTAACGAACAGCAATTGATTTTTATATAATATAAGAAGAAGATTTACTAAGCCACTCTTGTATTCTTCTTCAATGTTATAACGTCTGATTGCATATGAATGAAATACCGCATATAGTATGTTAACATAATCATGTCTTTTCAAAAGTCAGTGAATTTTTTTGTCCAAACTTGCGCATCTGTGCAAACACAAAGGTGATTGGTTCCTCAAAAATGGTACAGATGTGGACATAGTCTTAAACGAAACACTTGGAATTACGAGGTATTAGAAGCGAATTTATTACGTCTTCAATAACCTAACCTTATTTCATTAATGGATTAGATAAATGGGAATAGTCGAAGCTCTATCGTTGTTCTTACAACAATGAGTACTTGTCAGGCGAGATAGTCATAAGCCGATAACCTTGTGACCTGGCTTCTCGTAAATTGGATAACTAACTACCTTAATATTTCATTATCATTTTTCTAGGTGATATATATTTTCGTGCGTTACATAACAATTTTGGAGAGAAAGGCGTATAGCTCTGATTGACTGAAGACAAAGTAGGTTAAGGATAGTTTTCTTTGTAATATATTTTTAATAATATAATTCTTAATAATTTGAGTGCCTACAAGCAGTATAAGGATGTTCACAATATCAACACCAGGCATTGTAATAGACTGATATTGCCATCTTTTAGATTACAAAAAAGTATTATCCTGTTTCTCGGGGGTTGGTATACGCTTCTTCAATAAGATTCCGAGTGAAATGTTAGATCTGCCTTTCACTAAATTAAAAAGTATCTTGCTAAAAAAGGGATACTACACTATTGAAGAATACTTAAATGACAAAACTTATTTTACATAGCAGCTCGCTCCAACCTCTTATACTATATTTTGTATAACGTTTTTATCTTGCCAAGCTTGTAAGGAAAAAATAGTACGTCATGTCTTTATTATACCTATAATAATATCTTTCTTTACTTTTATTGTGTCTTTGTCTTATTAAATATGCACTGTTTGCTACAACTCCATTAATTCCTCAAAAGTCATTCTATTACATCTTCTGTATAAGACTTTTTAAAAAAATGACCTTGAGATATAAATAGAATAAGAAAATATAAAGAAAAACAATTTTTAGCTCGACGTGTTGCTGGGGAGTGTCTTGCCGCTTCTTCTCTTTAACATCAATAACACGTTGCGAAGCGGTGTACATAGACTAGGAAGTAAAATTAAATTTTAACCTATATGTATGACCTTCCAAAAGTGTTCTCCAGCGGAACTTATTTTGAATTAAAACTTTTGAATTTTTCAGCTAATTTGCAAGTCCAGTAAGTAAAAATATTGTGAAGAAATTACATCGATATGTGACTCCTACCAATGTGCATTAGATAAGCGTGGCATACCGTGTAATATGTGTATGTCATACTCGTTCTTCATTTTTTCTTAATCGTTTGATGTTAGTACAGAATATCTATTTCCTTCCATTATCCTTTACTGGCTTATGTCATGCTATAAACAGATTAGTTAAAGATCACTACCTCAAGCTATAGTGTTATTGTTTACTTTTGTATGTATATAATATAATATGTGTATTTATTTATGTATATATATTATCATATTTTATTATGAATTATGAATATTTATTATGAATAAACTAAATTATTGTACAAGTGCTGGTTTAGCAACTACCGACTTTTGTTGTCCTTCTATACTCCATCCAAAGGTTGTCTGGAAGAAATCGCCATGGGCGATAAGACCGCCGATTGTACTTGTATATTAATGTTCTTGATTTTATGTTGCATTTTTGTACAATAAAGTATATTCTATTCTATTCTATTCTATAAATCTTTATGCCATCTTCCAGTTTAACATACTGTTAATAACATTTGTTCCAAAAAGTGTCTATCATTATAAGATTTGGGTAGTTGTGATTACTACTCGACTCGTTTCGTCATGCTTGGATATAAAAGCGAGCGGGCGTGGTAACAATCAGTCTCACTTCAGCTTTGGTCGGATGCAAATGTTATAGTAGTGCTCTAGGATAGCTAATTCTTAGGCGAGAATAATTAATTGTACTTTAGATCAGCATTCTTTCTATGTGTTTTCCTGTATAAATCCCCAGTAACAATATCTATTCCTCACATGAATTTCATCCCTCCTTATTACGTGATTTGTATAACTGATACCTGTCAGCATTGGGGCGTTAATGGCCCGATAGCATATAATTCTATTTTAGTCGGAGATTAGAAAATGTATGGGCAGCAATGTAAGCACCGTCTGTTCTCATAAAAACTGCTTCACAGTCAGTCAGTCACAGACTGTCCAATTTCGTCGTGAAACTGACTAGTATCTAACAAGAAGTGAGTCCAATACACTCAGAACTTTACTCTTGTTGAACAAAATTGGCTCTATCTTTGAAAATGTCAAGTCCAATCAATAAGATGTCCGGGGCCGTGTTTTCGAAGAAATGTCTCCTAACACCCTACCAGAAAGTTTAGTACTCTTATTCCATGCCAATAAATCAAATTGAAGTGTCGTTCTGTGATTTTAAAATAAATGCGAAAACCAATTATTTGATATTTATACGATACCTAAACATAAATATTTTGTCTGAAAACGAATGTTTCTAAAAATAATATAATAATTTAAAAGATAAATGATACTTTAGCTAAACATTTTATTTTAACAATGTTAATATAAGGAATTCAAAGCATAAATCGGGTTCAACCTTGGCCAGATTAAATAACAAAAAAAACTACATACACTAACTAATATAATTTGTCCTACCGGAAAACGAACGTTGGGCCATTATATTATACGTACGCTGTGACTGGGCCTGGACTCAGTCAATCTGAGTTTTATTTTGACCCACTGATTAAAAAGTATGAATATCCAATGGATCTAATTTAGACAAAAGCTAGCTTCGTTCAAATAGGGTACGAATTACGTCAATATCCTCTGATTTAGCTTCAACCCCATTGGGAAATAAGCTCAGAATAATTGCTCTTCGCGGGTCAGAAATACTACATACTTTATGTCATTGAGAAATATATTTACGGGTTTATCGAATAAATTACGTGCTTTAAATTTACTAAGTTGTTATACAATCGTTTATACATACATACATAACTTCACGCCAGTTCCCTTGCGGGGTAGGCACGAACAACAGAGCGCCATTTAGGCTTATTCTTACACACCTCACTTGCTTCTTTGACATTCATAACTCTTGTCATGCACGCTCGTCTGTTCTTAAGGCTCCTAACATCACCTTCTGCTAGTACACGATCAATTTGATCATGGAAAGTGTGTCGTGGCCTTCCACGACTTCTGCATCCATCCACAATCGTTTATATAGTTCTTATAAGAAGGTGTGGGGACTTTATTTGTGGGTAAATTCACATTGTGATAGTGTACGTATCTGACGGAACGATCAGTTGCGAGTGTCTCTGAGGCCCGATACCTATTTCTTACCGACAGATTTTTGTCTTGCTGTCTTGCTAATGTCAAAATTCAACCAATGGTAGGGCAAGTGATGAATAGTACGATATAGGCAGTGACCACAAGTATATTATCTATGAACGTGTCGTTTAATCAGCGGCGGCTCTAGCCCGTAAAGCGTCCGTGTGTAATCAATACCCTGACGCCCTCTAGTAGGCGCGCGGTCAAAATGGAATAATTACAGTTATATCTTCACCAATTGCAATTTTAAATGATATCGGGAAGCAATGGTATACGTTTAGAAAAATAATTCTCATAAAAAACCGTATTAAAATAGCACCTACATAGTTACTATTGTTTCATTTTCTCTTATGATATTTTTCGGTATGTAGAATAAAGAGGGATGTAGCGACTGCTTGGCAATACTACTACTGCTGAGCGACTCATGCTTTTCGGAGGTGTCGCGAGGCGGCGTTCGGCGTCCCCTTAGCTGCGGTGCCCGTGTGCGCTGCACACCTTGAACTACATGTATTTTTATTTATTTTTTATTATCTAATTTATTTAGGGACTTTTAGTGATGATGTCACCATGTCAGCCCCATCTTAGCCTAATACAACTGCACAAATTTATATAAATGGTTTCACTATTGTATAAATTAAAAGAGCCGCAGTAGACTGTGGCCGCGACAAAATGCTCTGGAAAACACCCACGTCCATCAAATTAATTCCCAGAGCATCCAACAGCCCCTTCCTGCCGTCTCTGGTCCGAACACATTCCACTAACTGCACTATATGTAAAGCCGGCACTGTGTTCAATCATACCCGCTTTTGATCTCTCACATACATGTATACCACTAGTAAAGCCCGCTTGCCTAGGTGAAATGCAAGGACTATACGTGAATTTAAATTCTCATTAAAAAGTTTAATCAAAAACATCATTTTCAGTGACTGAACAACCACTGAAAGCCGCTTAGCTTAACCTCAAAAGCATGAAACACTCCAAAAACAAGTCCATTTCCAATGCAATAGTTTACGTAGATATTTTGATAGAAAACTTTATCATTCCGCCACAAAAGTTTGAAACATTGTTTACTCGCTGTTGTGTTTATTTATGTTACATAACTAGCTGTGCCCGCGACGACTCTCGGGCAGTTTCTATTCATAGCCGGCCGTTCATTTGACTTACTATCGGTTAAAATTTGACTTCAGAAAAATTCAATGCACAGGGGTCACCAATTAGTTTCGGTCGGGGTCCGTTTTAAGAAATGGACATGATCATCGCGGTCCGCACATTTTATAGAAAAAAATGTTTATTAAACAAATGTAATTACGGAAATAACAAAGGTATTTTTTTACATATCAATGAGAAAAACAACATTTTTTTGCGGTCCGCACAAAATGGGTCGGCGGTCCGGATGCGGACTGCGGTCCACCATTTGGCGGCCGCTGCAATATAACAACACTTTATTTCACTTTCCACATCTAAACATAATTCGAATCATCGACTTTACACTTCACTTTAATAAAACTTTATTGGTACATTTATCTATATATACATATATGTTAGTACTAGTTTGCATTTCACACTCGTAAACCCATGTCTCGCCACTAGGTTTTTATTTTGTGATTTATCATTTTTGTCGTTTTGGTTTATTTGGTCGGTGTGGTCGATGTGGTCGGTGTGGTCGGTGTGATCGATGTGGTAATTAACCAAAATGACGAAAATGTCAAATAACTAAATAAAAACCTATCCTACTTTCTAGGATAATCTTTACATAAATCTATCCCTTGTCCACCCTCGGTATTAAAATTACGTATATACCGAATTTCAGGCACATCGGTCCAGTAGTTTTTCCGTAAAAGCATAACAAACACAGAGACAAATACATTTTTATCCCAGAAACTATCCCATTTTTTGGGATAAAAGTATCCTATGTTCATTCTCGGCATCGAATATATATATATATTGAGTTTCAGCCAAATCGGTCCAGTAGTTCCGTGAAAACGGAACAAACAGACGGACAGACAGACAGAGTTACTTTCGCATTTATAATATTAATTAATTAATAGGGAAAAACCAATTTCTCATTCTCGGCATCGAAAATATATATATATATATATATATATATATATATATATATATATATATATATATATATATATATTGATTGTGTATACTTAAGGAGGCCCACTAGACCAAAGTTAGGTGCATAATTTATGTTGTTGTTGTTCAGCTTAGCGGCAAGCAAAGGAACTAATACCATACGACCTTGTTAGATTTAGTAATGTCCAGTATGTTCTTAACATTATAAGACCAGAAAATATAACGATGATTTAGAAACTGCTAAATTACCGCGTCTAGGATAAACTGATAATTTGCATACTGACAGAACATTTTGATAAGTTTGACTTTTCAATTTGACTTGTCAATTTAGTGTCTGTAATAAAAAACTTTTTTATTTTATTTTAATCCCTGAAGTAGGCAAATAGGCAGACGGCCCATCTGATGGAAAGTGGTTACCGTCACCTATATACGTTTGCAACACCAGGGGTGTCGCCAACGCGTCGCCGACCTCTAAGAAATTTTATATTGCCCTTCTTAAAAAATTTCATATCATAACGCAAGGGGAAAACCGTGACGGGAAGTTCCGTTCAGATCATCCGTACTTTCGAAGTAACAACACTGGTATGGTTATAAACTGTCAAAATATCCAGCAAAAGCGCTTTGAACGTATGCTGACATCATAATTCAAGTAGAGCGTTTTGGGAATTTAAATTTTCCCTTAAAAATTAATAACTAAATGCAAAAAGAAATAGTATATGTGTGATTTCAACGGTAATAAAGCTTTTATTATTATACATTCTACTTGATCACACCCAGGCAGTATGTTTGTATTGCAGGTCTTTGGCTGACACAAAACAAGGAAGTTCACAGTTTTTACAAAAACTCATTATCTTGCTTAAAAGTTATTTTATTTTTATAATTTAGTATTATACACTTTTCAAAATAAAACAGCAAAACCACAATCTTTAGGTTGCCGCCAAAAACGCCGCCATCATAATTTAAGATATGCATCACATGTTTAATTGACCTACATGCAGCGACCCACTTGTCTTCAACCAGTTAACTGAATCCTTGTTTGTTTTAAAAGTTACACTGCATTTGGTAAATACAAGAATGTTCAGTTCCTCGACTTTATATTAGTTGGGAATGTTTAGAGAATGCAGCTTTCTACATTTGGGAGAGGACTAAAGCTTTTGCTTGTAGATATTAGTCTTAGTAGAATTTGGATTAATTGTTGAATTTGGTCCAAAGTTAAATCAAAGTCCTATAAGTTCAATAAATTATATAATTATAGGTACTATGGAAGTACCAAATTCAACTTTGCTAAATAACTGTACATTGAAGACTTCTTAAGGTGAGAAATTATACCCATTGGCGGTTTTGATATTTTATTAAAATTTCTTGGGACTTAGTAGAAACCCATTCCCTATGCAATCGTCATGTCCGCCTGTTTCCTTGTCAATAAATGTCGATAGAGCTTAAAAATACTTTACATTAAAATTTCTTTAAACAAGATACCAGGAGCAGTTTTAAATATGTGATGTATTTTCGAATAAATGTTTTTGTTGAGGTTCTATAGCCAAATAATAAAATAGTGGACGGTTCTATCCCATCGTAAGTTGTGAACTGACACAAACTTGGCTGATCTTTTCTCTATTGTATGAGTTCAGCAGACAGGTAGACTGTTCACCTCATGGAATAGATGGAAAACGGTTACCATCGCCTATGGACATTTCTAAAACTAAAGGTGCTACCAATGTGTCGCCGTTCTCTAAAAGGAGACTGAAACCTAGCCACTAATGCTGGAATACAACTCAAGGTTGGGGCGGCATACTCTAGACCAGGGGTGGTAGTCATCGAACCTGGTAAATATACCACTACCACCACCACCTGGTTGTGGGTTGTTTTGTACGACAGGCCGCCCAGCCGCAGGAAATGTTGTTCTGTCTCAGTTCCTGCACGGATAGCTGTTACATAAATCGCAGTAATGTAAAGAACCTGTTCCAAGTTATCCAATCGATTTCCGTTCAAGGTTTGCTAAGGTTTCATTGCTACATCTTTTCCTATTAATTTCATACAATGAATTACGCAAATATTATTTTAACTGCATACTCTATGAATTCCACGAAACACCGCTGCGGATATTTATTAACTGATAGTTAACCCGCTGTGCTGTTTTCCAGCGTTGTCTCATGTTACGTCAATATTTATTTACGTTTCGTGGTTAAATATGTTTGGATTTTAGAACACGTACTTGCAATTATTTTCGTGATTATTTTTAAGACAAAGTGATTTTCTAATACTTAAAAGCTGATTTACATTTATCCAGCTACTGACTTCAAATTCGAAGGAAGCCAGGGCTGGCTTCATACTGGCATCGTGTAAATTGATTCGAAGTGAGGTCGCTCTCCAAGTCAGTAGCTGGATCAATGTGAATCAGCTATTCATATTAGACGCTTTTACCAACTAGCGAACTAGAAAATATGAATGCTGTTTCATACTTTTGTAATCTCTCTCTCTTTTTTTCACCTTCCCCCAATTAAATGGGGTCGGCACCATATGTCTTTTTCTTCCATACTTCTCTATTCTGACACACATCCATCAATCTAGCAGTTTAATATCCTTTTTGTCACGTGACATTCATACCTCCTCATTACATACCCATACCACCTCAATCTTCTTCCTCGCAATTTTTCAGTCGCACCCGTGACTTTCAAAGATCCCTTTATGTACTCATTTCTCACCTTATCCGTTTTTCTAACACCACAAATCCATCGCAACATTCTCATTTCAGCTGAGTGGAGCCATTTGTAGTCTATCGCTTTAGTGGCCCAACATTCGGACTCGTATAACATGACTGGTCGTATGATAGATTTATATATTTGATCTTTCAGTTTCAGTGGCATTAGTTTTTCGCATGTCACACCGGTTACCTGTCTCCACTTTAGCCAAGCTACATTTATTATTCTCCTTGCATTCTTCTCTATTTCATAATTACTCTTCATTAGTGAACCAAGTTATAAAAAATATATATAATATAAAATATAATACATTAATACGCAAAGGGAATTCTCTAGACTCGTTTTTAAGCGTAATGCGCGCACTGTAGATAATTATGTGACTTGGCCACATAAATGTGGCTTTGGTATTAAGGACGAAGGACGGAATACCGAGGGATTTTTGAGGGTATCCCTAATTGTGGTGTTGACAATAGAATCTTTAGTTCCGCCTAGATGTACTAGTGCAACCCCGACCTGGGTAATCCCATACACCGGCCGCGAATATACGTGCGGCTGATGGCCATCAAACTCTTTATGACTAGATGGCGCTACAGGTCATTCTTCTTTCGCCATGTCAAATGTCAACATTTGATATTTTCAAATATATTGTTATTGAAGTGAAACTTCTATTAGGGTAGTTGTGATTTGAAACTCGATGAAACGGAAAAGCGACACTAAAAAGAGACAAACACATCAATTTACAGGACTAAGCCTGCGAGAGAATGTGATAAAATATATTATATTTAATAATTTCAACACTATGCCAATACAAATAGAGTTGGAAATATTTTGTACTTTTTCGTTAATACTTCGAATTTCGTGTTTTAAAGCTTAAATATATTATAACTATATAATATACGAAATTTAGAATCCCTCCCACCCTTTGTCACACATTGTTTCACTTCTACTGCGTGTGAACTGCACACGCACACAATTTTTATTACAAGCAGTAAAAAGACAAAGCGTTTTGATGTTTCTTTTTAATTCTTGGTAAATTAGCCGTCAAAATATTTTTCGTATAATAAACGGCTAAAACAGTAGAAGTTATATCTGTATTCTTAAATCTCAAACGTGTTAGTAGCAAGCGTTATAATTTCTCTTCCAACGTAAAGCAAATAGGTCGAGCGTCAGGTGGGTCAACAGCTTCACAAAAAGAAAGGGTCTAGCTAGAATTGTTACCAAAATAAGTGGAGCTAATATGAACTGCGTATTTGACCTAATATTATCTAAGCCTCAACTTTAGTTATTAATAGAGGTTTCCCCGCGTGAAAAACCCTAAGTAATAGCTCTATGTTGCGTACAATAAAAAATAATTAGGTGTTTTATACATAAACCTTCCATTCTTTAGTTTCTTGTTGAATTCACTACAATTACAGAGAAACTAAGTCAATATAGCGTAGACAACTGAACAGCTAAGCATAAAGAAAAGTCACAGCCAAACTGATTTGATTACCTAATACGTAATGAATGACATGTGGTTAAACTAACAACCTATTTGTTACTGAATTACAGCGATGTTTTTCTACATCGCAATTACAGCGCTATCTATTTTGCTAATCCGTCCATTTTAAGGAAACAACGTCATTTATTTGGATAATATGTATCCTACGTGTTAACTCGGGTTATAAGCCAGCACTATGTCGATCTACATTCATATAATTATACGTTCAGTAGTTTCCAAAATAGATGCGATTGCAGTGCCATCTTTTTCGCTATTTCCGTCCATCCTACGGAAAGGACGTTATTTATACGAATAAAAAGTATCCTAAGTTACGCCCCGTGATATAAGTTAGCTCCATTTCGTATTTCATTTCAATCCTTTCGTAGTTTTTACGTGATGCTCTAACAGATAGACGGACAGACAGACAAATATCCCATAAATTGCATTTTCGGAATATTCTGGTTCGACTTATTTATTTCCCATGATTTTTTTCACATTTTGAAACGAAATTTACAAACTCGAATCATTTACAGATTTGTTATAGTATAGATTACTAGTTAGGTACTCACCTATACATACTCGTATAACATAATTTTAAATTGTACATACATACATACATACATACATAACTTCACGCCAGTTCCCTTGCGGGGTAGGCACGAAAAACAGAGTGCCATTTAGGCTTATTCTTACACACCTCACTTGCCTCTTTGACATTCATAACTCTTGTCATGCAAGCTCGTCTGTTCTTAAGGCTCCTGACATCACCTTCTGCTAAGTACACAATTTTAAATTGTGTACTTTATATATATAAATATATATATTAATTTATGGGGTAGGACAAACAGATATAATAATATGTGTGTGTATATGTATGTATTATATGTATATATGTGTGAATATCTGTATGTATTTTATTATGCAAATATTTATTTTCAAATATGTATTTTTTATTGCATGAGTTCAGCAAACAGGCTGACCGCTCACCTGATGGAAAATGGTTACAGTCGCCTATGGACATTTGCAAGACCAAAGGTGCTACCAATGTGCTGCCGGCCTCAAAGGAGACTGATGCTGCACTGATGCCGGAACAAAACTCAAAGTTGTTATAGCAGCATACTCTACACTAAGAGTGGTAGTTAACCAGACGGGCTACCTACCTCCATTGATGTCAAAGGCCTCCATGAACGGCAATAAACACTTAGTATATGCTAGACTGTTTATTATATAAAACAAAACAATTTAAAAAGTCTATTAAATGGTTATTTGGAAAAGATTTTCCTTTACAACATAGGATTTCAAGCGAAAATTTTAAATAAAGCGTTAGCTGAATAACCTGCTTCGCTAATTGGAGTGTCGGTTAAGTCTGAAAGCACAAAGCCACTTGTAGACCTTTAAAAAACTAACGTAATAAATCCCTGCCAAACTTCGGGGTTGGTACAAGAACCGGGGAGTTAAGAACTCCCTTGATTTACTGACCTTTCCTTCAAACCTGTCTAGAGTGTTTTATCTATGTCTAGATGATAAAATATAAAAGGGTAAAAAGTTAAATAAATCATCATTATACAGCTACATTCTATTTAGATTATCTTTCCTTTGTTTGTCTTGGAATATTTAATTTTATTGATTTCATCTTCACTTCTTCTTATGCATCTGCTATATATACCTGCACCGTAATGCTTTAATTAATGGACTAATACAGACATAACGCACATGACATCGTTAATGACGTGAAACATTAACCGATAAATCAGGGGGTGGTGGTGAACCTTATTAATGTAATATTTTCTTAAGTTTTCGCGACTTGTATACATAATAAAACTACGTTTTAACGGTTTTAAGCGCGGTAATTTTATTTGATTTTGGTTTTTCCGACGTTTCGGCCACTTATTAATGTAGTTAATCGTTAATGCATTATTTTTAATGCTATAAATAAGACGAATTTGTACACAGTCGCTAACACTAACAATGACGCAGGTGAACCAAGAGCACGGTTTCTTTTCTCATATTCAATATTATCCTGTTTTACTTTAAAATAAGTATTACTGTATCAACTCCTCTTAACAGATATACTTCTTTAGCTGTCGCATGTCTATATGAATTTATAAACGGACAACTTCGAAAGGCGGACAGGGTTATCAAATCTCTATTATTTGTAGCTGGTTGTAACTAACAATAATTTTTACTTGCAGAATTAAAGATAATTGACCTAATATAACAACGCATTTTTAAACTGAAGATTAAAAAGAATTTTGATTAGAAATATATAGGTGTAATCAAATCATAATATAAACTATATCTCGCAATATTAAGTTTGAATATAGACGTGAACTATTACAAACTTGCTATAAATATGAATATGCGTATATTATTATTTAACTTAAGGCCGATTTTTCAGTCATCAGATAAAAGTTATCAGTCGAATAAATTATAACCTGACTAAATTCAAAATTGAAACAATTCAACTATTTTATTCATGCAAATGTTATTTTTAATTTTTACTATGTTGTGTTTTATTCTATAGAATAAATGTTATCTGGCGATTGAAAAATCGATCCTAAATCTGTCGAATTATTTTAACGTAAAAGTAGTTCCTATATGTCTACAAACTATACATATTAAATATGTTATAGAACTGTAATAAAATATTTATTTAAATTCAAAACATTCGTGTACTTATTGCCACTTTTCTATTTTAAATGTGACATTGTACTATAAAAACCAAAATAACCTAAAAGATGAAATATGTGGAAGAATATTTTCTATTCTAGTATAGAGAATGTTAGCAACGTACCGAAGCACTCAGACATTTTTACTGTTATTACATTTCTACCCTTGTGAGATAATATAACTAGATATTTAGATAATGTCATGGCAAAAATGGCACTTGTTTAGGGAATATCACCAAGGTCGAAACTCTTTTAACAAGAAACATGCATAAAATATTTGGAATATTCTTTTATTTTAAAGGTATTTTTTCAAAGTATTTTCTTGCTTTTGAAAGACTTTTAAATATACGTTTTAAGAGTTCACCCTTTCCAGTCGTGTTGATATTTAATTATCTAGATCTTTATATTTATATAAGCATACAATAATAATAAGGCAGTAGCAACATCAATAATTAAACTCACGTGATGCAAGTAAATTTATGATGTTTTTAAAACATCTCGATACTGTTAAATCTTTTAGTAAACGTTATTTGCCTCATGTAGTATATTTTACGTGTACATTAAACTATAAATGAGTATAATGAAGGAAGTTTGACTTATACTGTATTTTACCTATCATCCCTTAATATTATAAGTATTTTATATTAGTTCCTCGAGATTAAACAATTTAGGCATAGTTTTTTAAAAAATTAGTCAAGTTTAAAAGATTTGTATTTATTAAAAACTACATATATTATTTTATGCACGTAGGATAGATAATGTTATGTCGTATTTAATTTTTGCAAATATCGTCGATATGTATTTAAGTAAATGAACGGTAGGGTGAACTCTTAACTGTTTTTAAGCACGAGTCTGAAATCACATATATCAATAATAATATATTTAATACTCGTTGACATCAGTATCTTGTATGACGATAACCTCGTGAAGAACGAAAAAGAAAAATTAAGTAAATACTTAGATCTTGCTCACGAGGTTACCGCTATGTGGCGTCTAAAATGAACGAGCATTGTGCCGATAGTTGTCACCGACAACGGTCTTATAGCGAAAAGCCTCGATCGTCAGCTAAAAAAGCTTTAGCTAGAAGGCTGGGTGAAGGGCCAGATACAGAAGGCAGCGCTATTGGACACGGCACGAATTGTGAGGAGGTTCATCTCCCTGGAGCCCTAACCACCGGTCGTTTGGACTCCAGGCCCCGGTGGCGATGATCTGCACGTTTTTTAAAAATTAAATGTGTATTTTATTTTTGATGTGTTTTTATCAAAGAATAATGTCTTCTATTTTTTTATAAAAATGTCTTTATATATTAAAAAATAAAGATTTTTTAAAATAAATAAATATCAATATATTTCATTACTAATCACTGTAATATATTTAGTTTATAATAATCACTATAATATATTTAGGGCAAACACGATATTGAAGTACGATTTACATTCTGAGTATTAGTTACCTCTACGTTAATATTCATATTTCCATATGAAAATTTACAATTCATGGTACTATGGTCAAACTAATGCCATTTATCTATTCTCAAAACATTCTCCATCTTAGAATTGAACCGATGATATTTAAACTTCTGCCATAAGACTCCACAAGTGTTCTTTACTCGCGATTCTGCAAGATTCGATAACTTGTACCAGCTTCGGAACTCCACTTTACGACCTCAATTCGAGCGACCTGTTTAGTAAACACCCATAAAACCCTGTTGGTC
Source organism: Dendrolimus kikuchii (assembly GCA_019925095.2). Lineage (NCBI taxonomy): Eukaryota > Metazoa > Arthropoda > Insecta > Lepidoptera > Lasiocampidae > Dendrolimus > Dendrolimus kikuchii. The sequence goes on from CM034400.1 coordinate 6,642,046, forward strand.
AACCAGGCTTAGATTACGCCATTGCACTTTACGACTTCTGTGAGTTACAGCTTTTGACGTTTTTTGGTCCTAATATCGGCCTATAACGACTTTACTAGGTAGAGTGCCCAAAAATATAGAATAAATGAAAAAACTGATGAATGTTTTTTATGATACAGAATATACACAGTATAGTAATATTACGTAAGGGTCTCTATTGTAAAAAATGTCGGGACCAGTAAAGCGTTGGTAACACTAGCTTTAAAGTGTAAATACATAGAGACGTCTGATAATGCTTTTACTTAGATTATCAGCCGAAATAGAGTAGGTACAGTTGGAGCCGGTAGACCACGACTCACACATTATGATCAAATGTCAGAAGTGTTAAAACGAGGTCAGGTAAAAAGCGTATCAAATAAACGTGCATGTATGAAGAGGTTTAATGAAAGTGGATGAAGTAGTTGTTGTTTGCCAAGATCGTCGCAAGTGGAGATCTATAGTCTCTGCCTACCCCCATGGAAAACAGACATGATGATATGTATGTATGTCAGCCGAAATGCCTATATTTGACCATAAAAGTCGGATAATCTATTCACCGTAAAAGGTCCCACAGAAGTGATTAATGTCCACAGATTTCGTCATAGTGCTACGGAACCTTAAAAAGAAAGATTATTCTCCATACAAACTATACAACTACACCAGGGATATTATTCAAACCAATTTTTATTAAAAACATTTTTGAAATTCTACCACCTAGGTTTTAAGAAATTTTACAAAATTTACCATTTCATAATATAAAATCCTCTTAACACATACACTTTTTATCACTTTGGAAGCTATAATAGTACGAAACATTTAAGAACAGTGTGTACCTTACTTTACTATCACTGCATAGAAAATATAGAAAAAAATCAGATGGAGTTGGGTTTTTTCTTTTTGGAAATATTAGGGTTTTTGTCGTCAATTGACGATGGGACGGTTGGGAGATAATGGGTACAAAAGTCGTTTTGCGCCGACGTGTCTCTGAATCTAATCCCTACTAGGTGTAGAATATTTTATGATCTGAATTGTTTTGAAGCTAGGTTTTTAACATCCTCCCAATGTAGGGTTATAAATAGTGGCGTTGGGTGTTGTCTCAAATGTATTTCACCCTGGCTACGAATTTCAAAGTATCAAATTTTTAAGCCCTATTGCAAAACCATTAGAATAAATAATTTCATTAATCTATTGAGAAAATCAAAAAAACGAACACAGAAATTTAAAATATAACCACAGGTTTACCTTATATTAACAAATGCATAAAAATTAATTCTAAAACTAATATCGTTATGTTGTTTTTATCCTTTTTATGGTTTAGGAATTGTCAGAATGTTATGAATTTTGTTAAGCGTGATTTAAAATTTATTTAACATTACATAATTTAAAATTAAATTAACATTTTAAAAAAAGATTATGAAACAACTTTTATCCAAAGAGTGGTGTGGATTCTGCTTTTTGCGGGATACCTATTCAATATTATAACAAGGAAAGCCACAAAAATATTCTGTTCGAAATAAAATTACAAAAGTCTAAAGATTATTGATGTGGGCGGGTATGACCAAAGTTCTCGATTTGATTCTTTATGATGTTGTCATCGATGACCAAAGAGACAGCTATAAGTTATTTGAGACATTTATGACTCTTTATCAAAGGTCGCGTAACATTTATCGTATTCTCGATGATTTTTATGTACACCGCTATGATATTAATTGTAACTTGGGACACTCGTATTCAAATACAGTTGCGGTATTTTTCCAACAATTTTGGCTAGCACATTTTCATGGGTCTGTTATGATTTTTAATATTTTTTATGTTTGTATAGGTTCGCGTTTGACCAGTGTCTCATCTGTTGTTGAGTGGTGACGCGGTCTAAGATAAACTTTACATAGAAGGTAAGGTTTTCATTCATGCATTAATTCATAACTTGAAGTAACATACTTACTACTACTTATTACATAGTGTAACACACTTATGTATAAAACTTATAAAAAAAGAGCTTGAGTTATAAATAGAATAAGAACAATATAGAAAAACAATTTCTAGCTAGACGTGTTGCCGGGGAGTTTCTTGTCGCTTCTTCTCCTTAATAGTATTAACACGTTGCGAAGCGGTGTACATAGAATAAAATGTAGATTTAAATTTTAACTTATATATGTGAACTTCAAAAATGTTATCTAGCGGAACTTAGTTTGAATAAAAAAAAATAATTTAACAAAACTGTCTCACTTGTCTAAAACAAATTAGTTGATTTCTCACACCGTTAAATCCGTGATAACAAACACATCTCAAACTGTAGGACTTTTCACTATGTTTTTCCTGTACAAACAGCTCTCTTGTTGTTACAATATTCACAGGTCAGAAAGCCTGTCTAAGAGGTGTAATCCGAACTCGATGTTTTGGAAATAAGACGAGGATTCCTTAACCAGCGAGCCACCAAGACAATACAAGACTTCGTCGTCAGCTAATCGTTGTCCACTGCTGGACGTAGGCCTCCCTAAGTTTGCGCCACCTGCGCCGGCCCTTCGCTGTTCTCATCCAGCTCCCATCGGCGACCTTGCGTAGATCGTCGGGCCATCTGACGGGAGGGCGTCCTACAATACGTTTGGCGAGATGCGGTTTCCACTCCAGAACGCAATCAATGCTTAACTATGCCTAATTTTTGGCCAAGGTCGTCAAAATAGATGATGTAACAAATACTATTTGCCGGTCTAATTGCTTGTTAAAATGTTACTGCATTATTATCAAGACGCGAAATATGCACTTAAAAGATTCGGTCATCGAGTCAAATCAATTGACTTAAATTCATTCGCGTCGTCTACTTTATATAGTGTGGGAACTTAATACAGATTTGGTTTCAGAGAAATAATATTTAGTTAAATAAAAAATTTGATAGAACGCTCTACATATCATAAAGTTTATATACAGTCTCCCAGAAGCTCTGAGCTGATTTATCAGTTCCAAAAACATCAAAAATTAGATTTATACATTCCTAGACTATTTGTTATCCAAAGAAACTTTATAAGTAAATACATTTTTTCAGATTTCTTTAAATATTGTCTAGGTCACAGCTGGACCAGGATTCTCTCTAATGTTAGATGTTTTTGGAACTACTAACATATATACATAGTATGTCAGTAGTATAATATAGAGCTTCCGGGACGTCGTGTATAATTTTATGTTAGAAATAGCTTTCTTTCAATGTGTTCCGGGTCTCCCTTCCTACTTTCTCTTTTATATCTCGCGCTTCGAAATTCCTTATTGTAAGACTATCCAAACCTCAATCTATATAATCTTTTTAGTGATGTGATTCTTTAATTTAATTTTTTCCTTATATAATATTAGCTTTAGAACAGAAAACACGTATTATTACAAACATTTCCTCCTTTCATTATAAATATTAACTTAAACATACATTAACCGTGTTAAACAAAGACCATTGGCACGTATAGTCGTATATCTTCTTGAGACTTCAAGCCATAACTTCCTTTTACTAGTACCCTTGAGTAAACAGTGTGGTTAAACATTGGTTTGCCCACAGAACTTAACTGAACCTTTAAGGCCCGGTTACTATATCTTACCGACCGTTCATCTGCCTTACAATCAGTTAAAATTTTACATAAGCTCCATACAAGTAATGTCAAGATTCCACCGATGGTAGGGCAAGTGAATAAATAGTAAAATATAGGAGTCGGGCCTAAGTGGTTTAAACAATAACTCATTTCACACCTCAATTTCTATGGAACTGATAATATGTCCTTTAAACAGTTTTAGACGATCATAAACGAATCGTTTAATAACGATGTCATGGACCAATTAAACAAATAAACGCCTGCTGGTTAATAGCTCCTGGAAAGGGATGTGACCTCGCCTTGTGTTGTTTATTATCGCCTACATTTTACGAGCTTTATAGTTTGTTGAGACATTAGGGAATGTACAATGTACTATATACCTGTTGTACTTTGTAGTTTCGTATTATTACACTAAAGTTTAATTCTCTTGTCTTGTTCGTATTATTCGTATATGGGTTACCTCTAGTATTAGATATATCGCCTCTTTAAATTTAGAAAGGAGGTAATACAAAAAATGATTATGTTGAAATGAATTATTCGAAAGAATTATACGTTTCGATACAATTATTTTTTTAAGGTTAAAAATCTCTTTTCTAAAATTAAAATTTTCAAGATAGCAGATTATTAAAACAAAGAAGCAATATGTATCTAATACTAGAGGCCGTCCACGACTTCGCCTGTGTTTGTTCTGAAAATTCACAACGTGAACACAACAGTCAACGACGTCAGCCCTCACGTGTCTGCCCGCCTTCGGATCGCGCAACTAGTGATTATACTGTGCTGCACACCACCGGACACTATTACAAACATCACTCATAGTGGTGGTATTTCTACTACACACTTATAGTTCTATGTATATCATCGAACTTTATAGAACGTCTTTGTAAATTATAGTCTATGTTCAATTAATGCACACTCGTAAGCTATGTATGTATATTATTCAAAAGATTTATCAAAATTTCTTCAGCAGTTTTTGCGTGAAAAAGTAATAAACGTCTATTTCCAACATACTCTGTCATTCACAGTATATAATTTTGTTAATAAAGAAATAATAGAAATGCATAAACACATTACATTCACATATTGTATTCACAGAATTTGTAAGACCTTAGAGTATTATAATTTGTAGGTACAGCGTACATTAAAATAATATTTTGCCAATACTCTCAAATACCTACGAGGGACGTTCAATAAAAAGTGAGAATGATTATGTTGCCGGTAACTTTTATTAATTGTTATTTTATTGTTAGACATAGTCTCCTTTTATGATAATGTATTTGGAATGTCTTATTTAAGCTTAAAATTCCTTTCATAAGAAACTTCACCCTGGGTACCTAAAAATCCTGTACTGCAGCGACTACTGCTTCATTATTTTCGAATCTCTGTCCTCTCGGAGATTCTTTCCACCTTGGAAATAGATAGAAATCACTTAAGGCAAGGTCTGGTGAATATGGAGGATATATTTTTCTTTATCCGTACAGGAACAGAGAAAGAATACAATTTCCTGCTGCCGGGCGGCCTGTTGTAAGAGGCGACAAAACAACCCACAGCCAGGTGGTAGGGTATTTACCCGACTGGATGGCTACCACCCCTGGTCTAAAATTGTCGCTATAACAACCTCGAGTTGCGTTCCGGCATTAGTGGCCAGGTTCCAGTCTCCCTTAAGAGAGCAGCAGCGCATTTGTAGCACCTTTGGTGTTGCTAATGTCCATAGACGATGGTAACCGCTTTCTGAAAAAGTGGGCTGTCTGCCTGTCTGCTGCACTCCCGCAATAAAAAAAATGTACTTATATAAGAATAATACCCAAGGAAATGCCCAATTTCTTTCATGCTCAGTTTAACAGTAACACTTATATAAGTCAAGACAATAAAAGGGCCGGAACAAATTGGGTAATTAAACAGTTTGGTCGCCATTCAACTGTGTAAAATAGGTCACTAAATCTGCCGGTTCAGAGGTTATCTGATTTTGAGGAACACATGGCTAACTTATGGCGGGACAGACTTCTTCGTATTGCGAGATGATGTCATTAGCCCTTTGCGAAATATTCTTGATGATATAGTTCGAGTCGTATTTTTAGGGCTCGAGTAGGAAACGATTTTTTTCATTATGATCCTCCAGCTGCCCATCTATTTATACCTTGTTTTTTTACAACATACATTTTGGATTAAACTTTTACTAAATTTTATATTTCGAGGGTGAATTAAAACGTTTTTGTTAATTGAATATCTAATTTTAGATGTCCCTTAAGTTAACTAAAAACTTTAAACACCATTGATAGCAAAAATCGTGTGTGTAATGGACGGTAATGATCTTCTAAGGAAAATCAATGTATATGTATGTTTTATATTGTGTATGTTTGTTTACTTTCCTCCGCCGTTATGACGGAGACCTTTTACATCAGTATTTACTTATATGTATTTTATGAAACTGTATAGGTATGTTGCAACCATTTTTCTCAGAAACAATTAGGTCTATAAAGAATTTTGATAGTAAGATGTATTTTATATGAACCTACTCAATAGTATTGATAAGAATGTAGTGATATAAATCTATTTTTTTATTGCATAAATTCAGTAGACAGGTAGACGGCCCACCTGAAGGAAAGCGGATACCATCGCCTATGGTCACATACAACCAAAGGTGCTACAAATGCGCCCATTGATACCGGAACACAACTTAAGGTTGTTATGGTGGCATACTCTAAATGAGGGGCGGTAGCCGTCTAGATCGGCAAATACCCTACCACCTGACTGAAGGTTGTTTTGTCGCGTCTTACGACAGGCCGCCTGGCCGCAGGAAATTGTTTTCTTTCTCCGTTTCTGCAAGGACAAAATCTATCCAGATAAATAAAATTAAAGCGTCTGTTCGTAATATCAAAATAACTGCCTTTTACTAAATGAATGTGAAAGTATATACGGTACTTAAATAAAAAAAACAATTTTTAAATTTTTTGTCTGTTTGTCTCGATGTTCCGGGTAATCTCTGAAACGGCTGCACCGATTTTGACGGGACTTTCAGTGGCAGATAGCTACATATTATAAGGAGCAACTTAGTCTCCTTTTGATTTTTAGGGTTCTATGAAAAAAAAAACCACGCGGACGAAGTCGCGGACAGAGCTAGTATAAAAGACAATTAATACGCAGTATATTCCCAAGCTAAGCACGTTACACTTAAGTAACTTGCTTAGCTTGTGAATATACTATGAGTTATACAAAATTGTCTAGTCTATGGCCATCCCAGTAATGCCCAATATTAGAGTACATAACACATAACTAAATAACTGCTGAAAATGAATTTAATGATGACAAAATAGAATGATTTAGTTTTGTTTCATAACAACGCTAACTCAAAGTAGAAAAAAAACAATCTCCGAAAGATAATTTCCATGTATAATGTTAGATAAATAGGTAAACTCTTTATCGTATCTACATCAAAGCCATCTTATTTTTTCGGCCTTATCGCAAAAAACCGATCTACATAATTATATTATTTAGTATTTAAGTAAAACTCATTGAAGTTTTTGTTGACAATTTTAATCCCAGCACCAAATGCAATTTCAAATTAAAATACACTGCTGTGAAATGACGAAATGCCTAATGCGCTTTAAATACATTTCTCGGTACGTGTTAGTGTTTGACATTCACAACAGCTGGATTGATTTTAGTGTTTCTGAGTATCGTTAAATAGCATGAATATTAAATATTTTAATAATTATGGGCAATCCCACATTTCTTATACTATCGAACTGATACAGATGAGACATTAAAATACAAAGCTAGATCATTTTTTATTGTATTGTTACAACCTAGACACCGACATAAACAAATTCACACCTGCATATCTGTAAAAACACATTTTTATTATCTTTCGGCATTTGGACTTCTTTTATTTACTTATTTATTGACATGCGTTTACTAATTATTCTAGAGAACAGTCCATTGTTTTATTGTACTCGTTTATGGCCGTTGCGGTCGACTCATTAGCCAGGTGTGTCGGATTTAAAGAACAAAGTGATTCAGTCCACGCGGCCGGACGGAAATATTGCACCTGTGCAGTATAAAGCAATGGCCCGTTGGAGGGACGAGGCAGTCGAGCGATAACCACGAGCGAAGCAACACGTGTGTACTATAATTGGGAAACTTTTAGTGACGGACTGCGCGTTTTATGGAATTACGACCTTCTGCATTACGTTTGGACTTGTTGTGTTCGGTTATATTGTACCTGTGTTATATGTGTTTGTATAGTTCTAATAAACTCTGTAGTAACTCCAACGGCATTTTAATTCGCGTCTCGCGACTCGTAACGGTATCAGTACGAAAAGACTTCTTTCTTCCTTGTTCCTAATAATTAGACAAAGTTTATATATAGGTTTGCTAAAAAGTGTTATTCATTATCGCATTCTGAATGCGAATATAAATAACACTTTTATGAAATTTTTCTACAACTAGTCTATATACCTCGTGTATGAGGTGGTATTAAATTAGAACTTTATTGAATTGAGAATAAAGGCCGATCATATTGCTAGAGAGAGATTTAATCGATCGATTTTTGAATATCGATCGATTAAATCTATGAAATTATTTTTAGATCATCAAGAAAATTTATTAGCTTCTTTTCTTTCTGTTTGGCTGTTACAAATCAGCCGTTGCTGGGGTATACTTTAAACAAATTTAAAAACGTCCACGCTTGTTTATACATTTGCGATCTTATTCATAGAGAGTTAAAGTTTGAACGCTTCTTTATGGTTCTTATGGGAGCGTTCAAACATATTCTAACTCTCTATAAATAAGACCTATAATATGTAGTATTCAGTCCTATTTTATTATTGTTGAATCAAAAATGTTATTAATTGTTTGATCTAGTTTTCTAATTTACCAAAGAGGAAGATCCTATCTAATGTTTTATTTAAATTCACATAAACATTATTACATGTCCCTTAATTATGTACAAATATTTACTTGTTAACTTACAATTGTATTGATTTACAATGTGAGACGCACCGATATGATTAACGTAATGCACTGTATGTTCTCCATCTTTATCAAGTATACGCGAATGGGGTATTTGACATATGTCACAATAATTCATTATAACTTGTGTATGTATGTATGTGATTAAGTGTGAATGTGAATATATATGTATGTGTAATTTTATAATTGTAATGAATAATGCAATTGTGTATATATGTTGAGGGAAATTTGATTAATCGAGCAGTAGATATTAATATGGATCGATCATTATGAATGATGACCAAGAGCGTCGATCGATTTAATACATTTATTACTTTGGTCGGCCTATATTAATAATGCACAACGGCCCGTGGTCCATTTAAAAAAATATGGTTTGAGATAACTTGAATTTATCACTTGGACCGGGCAGTGTGAAGACTTCTTCCCGTACTTCTAGTCGGACATTGTGATAAATTCAGTTACCTTTCCATAATAATTATGTAATATTCATTCATTTAAGGGTTTGGCTAACCATTTGACGTTGATATTCCGTGAGACCGCGGTATCACACTGATTAAGCCGGCCCTAACAGCTGTAATTAAGATAATGATTCCGGCATATTATTTAGGGAACTAATACGCTATTTGAATCGTTATAGAAAAGATTGTTTTTTTTTATTTATTTTTTATTAACAACTCTACGGACTCTAGTACCGTACCGTTTTTCTACAATTAAATTTAAGAAAAAGTTAAGAAGTTGTACACGCTTATTTGTTACTTTGTTATTGTGTGTGACATTTAATGAATGTATGTTTGTGTGGTGGTGTACCTTAAGCATAACTTATTATGTATAATAATTTATTCTATTTTTAATACTAAACTTATACTAATGTAGAGTGTATCTGTTACATGCTGGTGTTGTGAGGAAGTGCATGTACAGTGTGTGCCTTATGTCTATACCTATATATATTATCCTGACTACTGCCATGTGTGTTGTTTTTTCTTTCTGTGTCTGGGTTATTAATTTTTAGGCTCTTTGTGTGTCTTGGTTTGTTTGTGAAGTGTGCGTGTAATGCAATGCGGTGGTAGTGCGTGTTGGTATGGGTATGTGTGTAAGTTTTGATGTTAGTTGTGTGTTTGTGACTTTGTATGTGTAGTGTACTACGAATAAAACAACGGCGGCGGTAACAAGACTGTTTATTCGACTGCTTTTGTAAAATACGAAACTACCCACAATTTACATATATTACATTTCCCCCCTTTTTATAACAGAATAATAAAGCTAAATGGAAAAAAAAAATCAACAATATCAACCTATTTCACCATCGGTAAATGCATAAGTGAAATAATATCATTATCATGAACATATTATTATATTAACAAGGCAATAACTAACTAAGTTACTTTAAAAGAAGAAAAATGTGATTGCAACAAATACATATAGGTATACTCTGATACACAATATTAATACTAGTGCCGAATTTGACGGATCAATCTAACCAAGTTTAATTGATTGAAAGCATACAACTCAAAGGGCGTGACGTTATTCAATAGCATTGAATGATTCAAGTCCATGTTTACATGTTTCACTCTGCCTGAATCATCCTAACTGAAAGATAGAAATGATCCGTCCAATATTGGCCTAAGTATGGTAAAGGTTCAGAGTCTACTTTCATAAAAACCTTTCATCTAATGTATGTCATATATACATATATATCATGACATACAATTTAAATTAAATATGGCTAACAATTGTCACAATTTTATATATAAGTTATCTTACATAATATAATTTATAATAAACTATGTATTTTCTTGTATTTCAACAACATTATGGTTTCTCGTCTATAAGTAAAAAATAAATAGTTTACATTTTATTGGTGACAGCCAGTTACAGTATATATGTCTACCTACTGATGGTGATTAACTACTCCTTAATATGACCGAGTGTTTATCGATCGTTGTACCACAGTGCCAAGAGCCAATGAAGCATAGCACTCTGTAAGTGGTGTAGATCTGCCACTAGCAGATATATGCCAGGTCTGGGCCGTTCTCTAACTGATTATTTATACCAGCATATGCTTATCATCTAGCCAACCTGTTTTCTTTTTTATTAAAGGAGTTCAGCTGACAGGCAGACGGCCCACCCGACGGAAAGAGGCCACCATCGATCATAGACATTTGCGACACCAAAGTGCCACAAATGCGCTGCTGTCCTCTTAAGGGAGAGCACCTCTGCCCTTCGCCTATTCATTATCTATACAGAAAGTGTAGTAACTAAATAACATTATGCAAAATAATGACTAATTAAACCTGGCATAGCCCTCACAGGTTGACCTAACTAGAGTATGTACCTGCCTATCTATGCTAGAATACATATATTTCCCTATCTATCTATGCTAGAATATGTATATATTCCCTGCCTATCTATTTTATACCCTATAGTAAATCATGATTTTCAAAAATTTACATCTCTTCGGTTTAAATTGCAAGCCAGCGTCTTATAATCTAGACAACACAGCCTTATAGCTTTTCAAATAATAATCCCTTGATTTTCAGGTGTTAAAAATGTCACCACTGACACAAACTACATTATATTATTCCTCATTAATATCTTTGAAATATTTCGCACAAACATTGAAAACCCGATTGTGTCTTTCGGTTTTAAAAAAAAATAATATACGCCTAATACAGTGATTGCCAGAGTGTCTTTATAGAAATCTAATATTTTCATATATCATAATCCGCTATTAGTGTTGCACACAGCTGTTCAGCACAAGTCAATTGAGACATTTTGATCTTTATCACCTTAAAAATACCGAAACCGCCTAGACATTGCAAAGGCGTAACAATTTATGATGACATTATTTTCACAAGTAAAATGGCGTGCTAATTAAGTTTACACAGCAAATACAAACGTTTGCATGTACATACAGTTACAGTTAGATGTACTACACTAAAAAGTAATAATTATTTGTTACGGTATTAAAAAGTTAGATGTTAAAGTAGTATTTGAATGTCTTCTATGTATATATAGTAAAATTTATTATATAGCCGTTTGGTTCCTGTGCGACAGATATAGTGAAATCAATGCAACGTACATGTTTCGCAAACCAAAATGTGTATAAAGTAAATAAATGTAAAAACGAAGTATGCGGCCGCCCCGTCTAATCGCGATTGTTACACAGATTAGTAAATACGAAAGATAATTATTGAAAAATTGTTAAAAACACAACTAATATTTTACTTACTACAACAAAATTACATCATATACTTTAACAAAATAAATTAAATGTTAGTTGCTCTTACTCGTTTTCTTGATATGAAATTTTAAAGCAATCCATCGCTAGCATCACTGTCACTGCCCGCTATATAGTAATTTTTATATATATCTTTGTTCATGGAGCACTCCTTTACATTAACTGAGCACATATGTGCCAAATGCCCCTTTGCACTGCACTTATTACACACATATTCTTTAATCCGACACTTGTTCGGTACGTGGCCCTGTTTGCCACATCTCCAGCAAGCGTGTCGCTGCCATCCGCCAGTGGCCTGGGCCCCGCTGCCGCCGGGAACCGCCACTCGGTGGAGGCCGCCACCGCCCTGCCCGAGTCCTGTATCGCCTGGCGCACAGTGCAGCGCGGGCCCGAGGTCCGCCACGCCGCCGCTGCTGCCCGCGGCCGCTGTGTCCGCGTGCCGCTCGGCCGCCTCCAGCGCCAACGCCAATTCCACCGCCCTTTTGTAATCTAGCGCGGGTTCTGCGAATAGACGGGATCGCATCTCCTCACTGCGCAACCCAGATACAAATTGATCTCTAAGATTTTCTTCGAGATAACTTCCAAAGTTGCAATAGGTCGCGAGATGTTTGAGATTTTGCAGAAAAATGCCCACGTTTTCCATCTCTGCCTGACGTCGCTGTCGAAATACATGCCTCTCGGCTATTTCCGATCTCTTTGGTTCTAAATGATCACGTACTAACTTGACCAATTCCTTAAAATCTTGTTCCTCCGGGTGCTTCGGTGAACACAAGTCGCACATAACCTGGTACGTTGCTGCGCCGACGTGGGTGACCAACGTGGCCACGCGTAACTCGCATTTTATATCATTTAACAAAATAAACTGTTCCACAAGCCTTACATACGCGTCCCAATTAGCACAACCATGTATATCAAATTCGTATAACTTTCCGAAAGGCATTTTACTAAATACTTATTTTAAATTTGATTTCTCGTCGCCAGTTGTAGTGTACTACGAATAAAACAACGGCGGCGGTAACAAGACTGTTTATTCGACTGCTTTTGTAAAATACGAAACTACCCACAATTTACATATATTACAGTATGGTGTTATAATTTATGTTGTAAGCCTAAATGGCGCTCTGTTGTTCGTGCCTACCCCGCGTGAAGTTATGTATGTATGTATGTATGTGTATAATTTATTGTTTAATTGTTGTGACAATATGTTGATTGGGAATTGTTGTTGAAAAATTTTCAGTTGGTGTTAGATTTTTTTGGAAGATTTTCAGTTGTGTTAGAAATGATTGTTTAAAAAACTATCCTAATATTTCCCTATGCTTCCTCTACGTTGCACATATTACTTTGTACTTGTTATGTTTGTTTAACAGTTTACGGTGATAGTGAGCTTTTATAAAACATCTTTGTTAAATCAAATGTTCGTATTTCTAATCTTATTTGGAAAGACCGATACGCAAATATCTATCAATCAATTGTCAAGCAAACGTCTGAGTAATTTACACGAATTACTCCGGGGTTAGTGGGAATGGTCGGAATCCCTCGAGAGAGGTCTCGAACCCGCCCTTGTAGGCGACAACAGCACTTAGGCCTCACAAAGGTTTTTGTTTTGGGTAAGGAATCGATTTAGCCCCTCAAAATCCACAAATGAAGGTACGTAATACTTTTGAAGAGCGCAAATGTTCAAATTTGTGGAAAGAGAACTCATAAGAGTTCATGTATGAATTGGAATAGATCAAAGAATTAGAAGAGTAACAATTATTATAATGATATCAATAAAAGCGGCACTGTGGTACTGTATTCAAATTTCATATATACATATATATGTCGTGTTCACGCCGGGAGCGAACGAATGACGCTCCGAGAATAACACAATAATAATCTGAAATATTATAATCAAAGTTTATTACACTAGAATTATCACAATTACGATATTGAATATTGCACAATAATACACAGATATATTAGGACAACTCCAAGAGTTGCATCCACGCTTGTCAGGTGTCGAGCAGCAATTTGCCCTCCAAGAATACTGCTATTATCAAGCAGTAATTATCGACCACAATATATTATGTGGTCCTCGTCCAAGACTGTCATTGTAGACTGCCGGTTGAAGACTTGGTTGTAGACTCGTAGACTGTCGGTTTAAGACTGCCCCTCCTCTGCCCGAACACCGCATATTTAAAAGGTCCTCGTACCGCGCCGCAGTGACACCATCCGGTAATGCTGTGGCGCCACTTCAGTTTCACTTCCTACATAAAACCAACTTCCGACATCCGTATTGACTTCCAACATCCGGTTACTCCATTTCCAATATCCGTTAGCTGAATAATAAATGCTTCTACGTTGACATCCGCTTATAAGACTTCCGATTACTACATTAAAGAACAATATCCGGTTATTGACTACTTCCGTCATATGTTATTTTATAATAACAAATACGATTCCTACACACACACACATATATATATATATATATATATATATATATATATATAATATAAATTACTTGTCACGTTGTTTGTCCGCGATGGACTCCTAAACTACTTGACCGATTTTAATCAAATTTGCACACCGTGTGCAATTTGATCCAACTTGAAAGATAGGATAGTTTACATTTGGACCCGGTAAGTGGCGCTGGAATCGGGCTCTACATTTTATTTCTTCAGGGCAGATCAACGTATATATATATATATATATGTGTGTGTGTGTGTATATTTATAACCCGGGAAACTTAGCAAGGGTCATCTGCGCGTGAAAATGTTTTAAGCGGATATACAGTTGCGTGGATGCAAGCCCATTCTCTCGTCCCTTCCCCTGGTGTCCAATGGACCACTAAACTGGTACGATCAGCGGGAGGATATAATATATATAGGTATATAACCCAACTAGTATTCCTATCGAAACTTCGTTCCCGTTGCCGTGACGAGGTAACACGGAAAGAACGTAGCAGCGTCACATTTTAGCTATATTAGTCTATCTAATAGCAAAGACGTCGTCTATCAGGATAATCAGTATCCTAAGTGTTGACCCGCGATATAAATTAGCTCTGTGTTGAGTTTCAATTTAGTCCGTTCAGTAATTTTCACGTGATGCTCTAGCAGACGGACACACAACATTTCTAAAAGCATTATCAAAATCTCATGCACCGAATAATCCTCTCAGGTTTTTTTTTTTTTAAATTCATTATCATAAGATAGACGAACACAAATAGAATAGATTATTAAAAGAGATATGATTCATAGAACGAAAAAAAACCATTTGACCTCTTTACGGTTCAATGATTTACGAGAAATTGTGTGAATTCAATATGCGCGTGAGTTGTGCGTAGGTGCTTTTGTTTTACAGATAGGGATTGTTACATAATTTTTGATTGATATTGATTAATTTTAGTTAAATTTTGTGTTCTATATTTATTCTCTTGACAACGACGTGAGTTCGTATCTTATTTAAATATTGTTGTATAGATACGGTGTTTAGTAAAATTATCGTAGATAATAATTATAACATCTTCATGTTAACGCTGAAGAAAAGTTTATGATGAATATGGTACATTAAGAGATTATCAATCTGTCTTCCTGTAGATCTGAACTATGAAAATTTTACTGCTTGATGTCTACTGTGCTTATAAGGTACTTCATAAGTACTTATTTTCCATTATGAAAGTAATAGGCATGTTTTTATTGTGACGCGATTATCCATTACAGCGCGCCCGGCCCGGTCGGAAAACGTGGTGGAGGGTCTGCCGGCTCAAACGTGCTCGGTCTCGTTTCACTCCAAGCAATGAAAGCGGAAGGATGTGTCTTTGCGTGAAGGGTTTTTTGCCATTGTATTACGGCATGATGAAGGGTTTGCTCGTACAGCGGTACACCATCAAATTTTGCCTGCGACTTGGAAGAATGCTACCGAAGAACATTCCAGATGCTTTAAGAAGCCTTTAGGGATGACTGCCTTTCAAAACAACAATCCAGGAGGTGACACAGGGCGTTTAAGTAAAGCCGTGGAAGATCATTGACGAACGGCATTCTAGACGTCCAACAACGGCCAGAACCGACGAAATGCGCGTGTGCCATGTTTTACATTCTAAGCGTTGATTGAGCATCCAGCAAATCGCTGACACCCTAAACTTATCCACATTTGTGGTACATGGGATTGTGGACCGAGGACCTGAAAATACGAAAGGTCTGTGTGAAGCACATGGCCTTCATCGCAACCAATTTCCTGGTCCGAAGCAGCACCTCAGTGGTTCCCCAGCCCCCTTACAGTCTCAATTTAGCTGTGACTTTTTGCTCCCCCGCGTGAAGAAGAAGTTGGAAATAAATCATGGGGGATAGTGGGAAACATCCAAATGCGTGTTACAACTAAATGGCTTAAAAGGCATTCCTGTGGAAGAATTTCAGGGTGCCTTTTAAGTGTAGCGTACACATCACCGCAAGCGCTTTTGCATTCTTACAGGAAGGGACTATTTAAGCATTGGTACCGATAAGAACAATAAATCTATTTTTCCCAGAAAATGACCATTACTTTTATTATTGACTCTGTATATAATGGCGTTTTACACGACACAATAAGATGATCTTAATATTTAAATACATTTTATTATGTAGATTTTGCATAAAATATTAGTCGCGATTTACTTTACCCAATTCTCTAGGAATATATGAAGTACTCTCTCAGTTCTTTCACATACTCCCAATTATTTGGAGTCAGCACAATATGTCTTTTCATTCCATACTCCTCTATCCTAATATACATAAAGTTTCACACTATTGGTCGTAAATTGCAAATTGTTTAACTGTGACGTACAAAAAAATATAGAAGAATGGATAAAAGATTTAATAAGGATTTAATTTTTGCTGAAATAAATACAAAATCCTAAAAAAATCAATTACATTTATTTTAATATCTCTCATAGATTCATCGATATCATGTAACAGCCCTATATACTGGTGAATCACTGCACTGATCTGTCCGAAGTTTAATTTTGACGCGTGTTTTGAATAGTTCTACGTTAGAAAGGGGTCAATGTATCGGAAAATCGTAAAACGGACGTAAAAATTATCTCCAGCTGTCTACGAACTATTAGGATTAGTGAAGAATTTTATAACGAACAAAGAACTTGCTATATGTCGGAGTTTACTAAGTATTTTTGATCGTGTTTTTAATCGATAAACAAACACATACTTACTATTGCTTGGGTTTTGTATGTAATATTCTCATCGATTTAGATTGAACTCAAGTTCTTCAATGAAATATTTGAGAGTATGTACGATTTTTTTTAAATTATTATCTAAAATTTTCTTTAAAATATTTCGACACGTTTCGGAAACTACTTTCAGACTGTCACACAAAAATTCTAAAAGGGGCTTTTATGATTTACCATGGTATAAATGGCAGATTTCACTTAATTTTTTTTTATTGTATGAGTTCAGCAGACATGCAGACGGCCCACTTGATGGAAAGCGGTTGCCATCGCCTATGGACATTTGTAATATCAAAGGTGCTACCAATGTGGCTCTCTAAAAGAAGACTGGAACCTAGCCACTAATGCGAACACAACTCAAGGTTGTTATGACGGCCTACTTTAGACCAGGGCTGGTAGCCATCCAGGCGGGCAAATACCCTCCCACCTGGCTGTGGGGAGTGTGTGTGTATGTGTGGGGTGAACTTAAATTTCGGCATTTACTTCGAAACGATAGTCTAGATTGATGAAATTTTTTAGATAATAATTATTAGCTTGTTTCACAATTACCTCACTTCAGAAATGCAAATTTTGAAAACACTGCTAAAACTGAATAAACATAAAAACTTTAAAGTTCCATCTTAAAACTTTTTTAGGGCCCACGATCCCTCGTATAAATATGTAATCGAGGACAGGTGTGGCAAAAGTTTCGAAATAAAAGAGGATTACCGTATTTTAGTTTCAGACCAAGACGAATGGTTGCTATTTTGACTATTTATCGTTCTACCCGCGTTTTGTTCGGTGAAAACTTTGATTTTTATGGTTAAGTTCTAACATAAACTTATGTAGGATAATAAAAGAGTCATTTCGTTGTTTCGAAGTATAATATTATTTATTTACTACTTGTAAAAGAGATAGATATCTTTACGAAAAGGATTCATTTCATTTTGGAAAAATGAGAAATGTTATATATATTATAAAAATGAATTAAAAATTTGGGATGGTCGTCGTACATGTAACTAAAGAATGAAAAATGATTTTCAGTCTAGATACGGACATGGGATATTGTTAGACAGATCTTGAAACACCGCAATGAATATCCTTAAGGATTTTATTATTTAATTCAGCAGCTATCGTTTCCATAGAACTAAGAAGGATCTCCTCTTACTGAAGTGAAACTTGTTTAAAATCGTTGTGATTTGAAACTCGATGAAACGAAAAAGCGACACTAAAAAGAGATAAACACATAAATCTATAGGACGAAGCCTGCGAGAGAATGAGATAAAATATATTAAATTTATCCTTTAAACACTACACTCATACATATAGAGTTGGAAATGTTTTGAAGTTTTTCGTTAATACTTCAAATTTCGTGTTTTAAAGCTTAAATATATTATAACGATATGTGACGTCACGAAATTTAGAAACCCTCCCACCCCTTGTCACACTTTGTTTCAGTTCTACTGCGTGTGAACTACACACACACACAATTTTTAATTATGTTGACATCCTAAAATATATGGCAGCTAATATGTATTTATAGGAAATGTCATGAAAGTATAGTTGTAGTAATTACTCGCATAATAATGGCACAATTTATTAGATTATATGGAACTATGCAAGTAATTGTATATTATGTATAACTTTGCCAGTTGTGAAAATAAGTAGTTGTATTGCTATAAAAACGCTGTTCCCGCGAACATTCGCTGTTTAAAGATGGCGCCACTTGAGACACCAATTGTTTACAGAAGTCGGTGGATGGTGGTGGTTTTAGGTAAAAAATATAAAAACTGCTAGTGTTTGTTGGAATCGGGTTATTCGACCGTGATTTTTGTATTAATTGTGTGTGTGATTTAAGTGTATTAGTATAAAGTTGGTGATTGAAATTATATGTAGATGTGGAGAGTGAAATAAAGTGTTGAAATCGTGCATTGTATTTTCTGAAGACCGGCGTCCTACAATTATGACGTAAAAATTCTGAAATTGATTCTGATGAATAGCCTTTGTATCCAGCGAGGTAATGCTGCCAGCCTTCTAGGTACAATGCCCAGCGACAGTGGTCTGGTTGATTCTGATGAATTCTGAAATAATTTTCAGGTTTTGTGTCATTTAAATCATCAGTATTTTTGGTATCTACCAGATCAAAATAGGTCATAAAAGTTTTTTTTAATATTTCATTTGTTTTTATCATATGCGTTATAGTAAAGCTCAAACACATAGACAAACAAATCTAAAACGCATGTAAGATTATTTATTATATCATTTTATAAACTTAAATAAACTTTACTTTTAGTGTTCCGAGAGTTATAAGTCATAACGAATTTATTAAATTCATTTACAGTTTTTATTAAAAATGGAGAATAATTTTAAAGGTCTTACATGTATATATATGTAAAATTTATGTATATTAAGAATTAAGTCTACTACATGCTCTATATACACTGCTTTGCAAATCATATTTCAAAGCACATCTTTTATTCTAGCTGCAGATATATTTAAGAAAATTTGCTAAATTTTATCCAGTTGATCATATGGAGTTTTTCAAAAACGTCTTGAATCATTTTTTTTTAAGTTCTAACGAGATTAGCAATACACTGGTGACTTTGCTGTTGTAGATAGGCAGCGGCGATCATTTACTATCAGGTAGACCCTGGCAGTTTTCTTACCTGCAAACAAAACAGGAGTCTATGCGGACGGACGAGTGTCGACTTATAAATTTCCCTCGACCTCGTGTTTACTTAACTATCAACACGAGCATTAGTTTCAGTAAAAAACAATTACACTGCTCTTGTTATTTTAGAGTAGGCATTTAGGTCAGGCCAGGCGCCTACATAACTGTTTGGATAGACTGATATATTTACTTAAAATGCTAGACCACAGGTTTCCAACCTTTTATGAACTACCTTTACAAGAAAAAAAAAGTCAAACGCCCCCTTTCGAATAATAGTCAATTGTACCAATTTAATATGTCAGTCTATTATCTATTAATAATCACAAAATAAAAATGAATTATGTCTCTAATCGTGCTCCTCTTGGTCGTGGGTCAAGGGTCAATGGATAATGATAGAGGTATTTTCAAAGTATTTGATATATTAAATTTTTAATTAAGTAGGTACGCCGTGACCGCCCCCTTGACAGTAATAACTCCCCCGCTTTGCTTTTGGACTCGCTACTGCCCCCACGAATACCTCCAGCGTCCACTACGGGGCGGTACCGCCTCCATTGAGAACCTATGTGCTAAACCTTTGACTTTTATAAAGTTGATTAAAATTTATATTGAGCTTTGCTGTTTAATTACTAAAATAACTCTTCAGTACTATATTATTGTTACAACCTAGGCGCCGGCAAAGACAATTTCCACATACGGATTTGTAGAAGCACATTTATTACCCGTCGTCATTTAAACTAATAACTAATAACATTGAAACTATTGTAATTCTTTTATGATCGTCTTCTTTGTTTACTTATTTATTGGCATACGTTTCTAGAGAACAGCCTATTGTTGTATTGTAATCTTTAGCCAGGTGTTACGGATATTTCAGAATAGTGCAGATACTTACCGGGCATGGCTGCTTCGGTAAGTATCTGTACCAGATTGCGAGGCGGGAGCCAACCTCGGACTGTCACGGATGCAGCGTGCCAGTCGACACGGCGCGCCATACGCTGGAAGAATGTGCCGCTTGGGGACCCCAACGGTATGATCTGATGTCAATCATCGGTAGGGATCTCTCGCGGTCCAGCGTGGTCGACCAGATGCTACACAGCGAGAAGAATTGGCTAGCGGTGACCTCCTTCTGCGAGGACGTTATGTCCTAGAAGGAGGCTGCCGAAAGAATAAGGGAGGAGGATGAGCAGGCGGACCCCTGTCGCAGACGGTGAATAGGGGTTCACAGGCGGTGCTTTGCTCATCTCCTCCCTATAACATGTGGGACGAGGGGGGGGGGGGGGTCGGGGGACCCTCTCGACGAGCCACACCCAGTGCCGTGGGGTGTTCTAGTCTCAGGGACACCCCTCCTTGTCGGCTTGCATCGAGGTGTCACGGCAGTCATACCCATGGTTACGGTCCCGTGGCGCCTCATTATAATGCGGAGGGGCGCTGGAAGGTTTAGTGGGTAGTTTGGCGGTCGGTGTTTGCAAGTTATAACGTTGAAGCTTATGTGCAACACCAGCAGCGGGGAGTCCCACATACCCCTTGGTGGCATCCCCCGGGGCCTGAGGATATGCGCAAATGCATTCCCCCAGCGTTGTCAAAAAGAAAAAGGTGTTACGGATATAAAGTACACGCTGATTCTAGGAAATTCGGTCACGTTGCCGGGCGGGCACACTGCATTTGTGCAGTATAAAACGATGGCCTGATTGAGAGAGGGCGATCAAGGCGTGACGTGTGTACAATCAGGAACCTCACAGTGACGGACTTTGCGCGTTTATTGAATTACGAGCTTCTGCATTACGTTTGGATTTGTTATATTGGGTTATATTTGTACCTGTGTTTGTATAGTTCTAATAAGTTCTATAATAATTCCAACGGCATTTTAATTCGAGTCTCGGAACTCGTAACAATATATTGTATAACACAAAACAGTCTACTTGCAACCAAATTCTATGAAAAGTAGTCCAGTTTTATATTTAAATATGTTTACGTATAAAAAATAGATGATCATGCACGCCAGTATTGCACCGCCTGAAGCGACGATGGATATCGATTTAGTAATCGAATAAGCTGTTGGATAGTCAAATGGACTTGCCGGAAACATTTGTTGAATATAATGTTTTGCTGTGTACTTTTATTTTTAAAAACCGTACAGTTTTCAAATAAACAAGAGCTGCAGGATAGTACAGGTAGTTTTTATGCAAGTGTGGTTGGTTAGAAATTATCAGTTTTTAACCGACTTCAAAGAGGAGGAGGTTCACAATTCGTCTTTATGTTTTTTATATGTTCGTTACTCGATTTCTCCGTCAATTGTGAACCGATTTAAAAAAAAAACTTTTAATCGAAAGGGTATCGTTCCGAATTAGTCTCATTGTCACGATGTCAGGATCTGATGAGTGGATTCTAGGCAAATCGAGAGCAAGCCTTGTTAAGGAGCGTCTACACCGAACAGTGAGATAGTAACCTTGTACAGGCGTGCCAGTACTACAATTTTTACAGGCGCTTAATATATTACTTCTAAAGCTATTCAAATATTTGCGCAACTAATAAGTAAAAAATATTTTGTTTTTTTCTTCTTACGCAGGATAACAAAAACAAAACCGACTTATTTTGCAAATTTGTTGCTGTTTTTGATGTTTTACTTGGCACCAACTTCAAGATGTTGTAGAAAGGAGGTTGTGGTTAAATATTTATTTTTTGCCTGTTAGTTTAAAGGCGGTTTTGTTTTTGTTAAAAAAAATTGTTGGGTTCATAATACTTGGATACTGGCTAGGTACATAAACCGTGCAAAGCCAAGTGAGATATCACGCTTCCAATATGAGAAGTGACAGGATGTATGCCAGAATAGAGCAGTATAGAAGAAAAAGACGTATTGTTCGAACCCCAAATCATTGGAATATCCTGAAAGAAAAGACGTGGTCAAGGTTCAGAAGACACGAATAATAATTCAAAGACAAATACAAACGAAGTCCGCATATATTAAACTAGCTTCTGCCCGTGACTTCGTCCGCGTAGAATAGTTAAAAAAGTTAACCCCCCGATTTTGAAACATTTTTCATTGTTGCTCCGCTCCTGTTGGTCTTAGCGTGATGATATAGCCTATAGCCTTCCTCGATAAATGCGCTATTTAACACTGAATAAATTTTTCAAATTAAACCAGTAGTTCCTGAGATTAGCGCGTTCAAGCAAACAAACAAACTCTTCGGCTTTATGTATTAGTATAAGATACAAGAAATCGACTGAACAAATAATGTAAATAACATTTATTTAGATTGAATGAATTGCTTCTATACTTTAAAACTTCCAAAACATTTATTTAAATCTTATAAGACAGACGCATTCCAACTACTTACAAAATTAAAGAAAAACAAGTATTCAAATTCAGGTTAATCGGCTACCTCACACTTAATCTAAAGAAAATGTTGACCTCCCAAAAGGGTATATTTCGAACGGCGATCTTAATCCGATTTACAAAAGTCCTTTGTTCGTCTTAAATCTTATACAAACTTTGAGGTAATTTTAACCCATTTTAGGAATCCGTGAGTTTCGTATAAATTTGGTGAGGTGTTGGCTCCTGGTCTATTGGTTTGAGCCTTTGAGCTTCTTGCATTTGCTTTTTAGATTAAATCTCGATGCTGGATGGGATTTGTATTTTGTATTTTAAGCGGTGAACATAGAATAGGAAGTAGACTTATTGTTAACTTATATGTATTGTATGTATGTATGTATGACCATAAAAGAATATTCTCCAGTAGAACATAGTTTTGAATAAAAACTTTTCAATGTCTATTGTATACAATTACAAAAAAGTTACGAACTAGTATTATTCTAATCTTTTTATTAAGGGGCGAACTTATCGCTAAAAAGCGATCTCTTCCAGACAAGCCGTGGCAGGAATATTACTGATTTCTCGCAACTGCTTCTGTTGGAAGCTAGTGGAGAACCGGTCGCTGAGAGCCCCACCCACCCTCGATGGATGCATCTGTGCTGCATTTGGCTCTTCCCCCGAAAAGCCCGAGGACGCTGTCCAAAGACATACCTCCTGCGTTATCAAAAAAAAAAAGGAATATTACTGATTAGGAACTATATCAATAACTACAACAACACTATAACTATAATGGCAGGAATATTACTGATTTCTCGCAACTGCTTCTGTTTGAAGCTAGTGGAGAACCGGTCGCTGAGAGCCCCACCCACCCTCGATGGATGCATCTGAGCTGCATTTGGCTCTTCCCCCGAAAAGCCCGAGGACGCTGTCCAAAGACATACATACCTCCTGCGTTATCAAAAAAAAAAGGAATATTACTGATTAGGAACTATA
The DNA here is from genome assembly GCA_019925095.2 of Dendrolimus kikuchii. NCBI lineage: Eukaryota > Metazoa > Arthropoda > Insecta > Lepidoptera > Lasiocampidae > Dendrolimus > Dendrolimus kikuchii. The sequence goes on from CM034400.1 coordinate 6,665,989, forward strand.
TCAATAACTACAACAACACTATAACTATAATTTCACTATACTATATATATATATATATATATATATATATATATATATATATATATATATATATATATATAAGCTATGTATATACAAGATATAGTAATAAAATGCAACTATTTAAACATAATAAGCATATAGCTATATGCCATATAGTACTAATTACATAAAGTTATATATCATTACAGAGCAGATAGTATTTCTTAATCAAGTTCAATGTATGCCGGTCACAAAAACAATGTAACCCCGTACACACATGCACGAACACGCACACCACTCTAACAGGTACACAAACATAGGTATACAATTCTACAAAAGTATTTGTTAAAAATAGTCTTGTATTTCATATTTTGGGGAGAAATTTTGTAAGTTGTCTTCAAGAAAATATGCTAACAATATTTGAGATCTGTTTAAATTGTTGTAAATTTAATGTCGGGTGCGGTATAGATATACGACACATTTATTTATTACTTGAGATATAAAATTAACTTTGGGTGGTTTAAAAAAAATATAACCACGAAGGCTAAGGCAGGTGCGAAGCGGAGCACCCGCCTTAGCCTTCTAACCTATATTAAAAAAGTTCGGATCTGTTCATAATAAATAAATGTGCCGTATATCTATACCCCACCCTTAATGTCTAACGCCATAATATTCTTGAAAAAAAGTTAAATACATTGCTAAGTCGTAATTAAGACTAGAGTTAATACTTAGCTTTAAGGTATCAACTGTAAAATAATGTTGTTCGATAGCTTTCAAGATTAAATTTAAAGTATAATAAAAATAATACAACTTTTTCTGCATACAGAACTTTGAGAGTGAGGAAACACTCTTTTAAATCTCTAAAGCATTTCTCGGAGAGTTTAATGAATTTTTTAAAGAACAAAAATCCGTCAAATTTTATCTGAATCGGATTATATGCACTATCAAAATGGCAAAATATGCATGCAAATATGCACTAAAAAGGGGCGAAATATGCACAATCAATAAACCATTTATTATTAGATTAATTAGAATTTAAGTTTATTTTCACATTATATTTATATATTAAACATATCTTAATATTAGTTATAAATTATTATTATAATAATTTACTTATTATAATTCTTGTGACAGTAAACAATAACATATTTTTCCAGGTTTTCTGCAGCAAACTTGTGACGCTTGTCACTTAATATTAATTTATAGGCTGAAAATGACCTTTCGACGTCAACTGACGTCACCGGACAGAACTTGAAATTTGGCGCCATTTCTGCAGAGACTTCTTCAGGTAGAGTTTGTCCGGTGCCGTTGATAAATGCGTCAATTTTCTTTATTCTTTCAAGACCGGGGTTTTTATACAAAACTGCATTTAATTTGCCACAAACCTGCGATAGTGAACTCGGAAGGGCGTTACTCTGTTCAATCATTTTTTCGTCGTGTCGTCGGCATAATACAAGACGCCTAACACGTATAACTACCGAAATAAGCACTGTCAATGAAAAAGTACCAAAATATGCAATAACGCTATAAAAATAGATTTATATGCATTGGCATATGCAAACATGCAAATGCATATAATCCGATACGTAGAGGCCCGTTCTAATAATTTAGTCTAAATGTGGCGTGACACTGACCGGCGATTATCACTGTCTACTACACCATATAAAAAAGCACCTAAGGACAAGCTCCGGCCAGTAAGGCTATTGTAGAAAAGGAGAACAAAAGATGCCGGGCTATTGGCATGAACTGCTAGTAGGACTAGGGATCTGGGGACAATGGCGTCTGCCCGTCTCAATGTTCGGTGAACATGCATAAAATGGACAGACAGTGATTCGCCATTACCTACATGAGCCCCAAAAAATGCCCTACTAAATTAGCGAGGAACAACATGGGTCTGAGTTGCTAAGGGGTGTCGAGAGGTGGGCTGCAGGTTCACCGAAGGTACTTCCGATGTTGGGCCATTTATCACTTCCACCCCTGGAGCTTGAGTCTTAGGTCTAGCGATCTAATTTTATATTATTCTTAATACAGAATAATAATATTATTTACTAGTTGTACTAGTAAAACTCTGTTCGCGTTGCCATGACGACGTGTTTGCTGGTGAACTGTAATGGCGGGACGGCGGCACCAAAAGATGTGTCCTTGTCAGCTATATTCGTTTTTTTTTTATTGGACTTGACTTTATGTTGTTGGTCCGAAGACCTTACAACTTTACCGGGGTTATTGGGGCGAGTGCCTTCGCGAAGCGAAGGCGCTCGAGCCCGGGGGGGCAACTTGCTCGAGGGAGCTCCCTAAGGAGTTTTACCTCGGCTGGACTGTTGCCATGAGAGGGGGATGAATTTAATAATGCCCACCATAGGGCGACACAAAGCACTAATTGAGAACGGGCGACGGGTAATATAAAGCCCGAGGGAAAGGATCCCGGCGGACCGGAATCGGTGGTTCGCGGCGGCCTACGCTATCTTACTGCCGTTTCGCAACGTGTTATGGCTGGGAGAGAAGAAACGGCGAAAGAAACTTCCCAGCAACACGCCTAGTCTATCCTGTGGAGCTATGTCTCCTAGCATCCCTCGCGAGGACGTGGAGAGATCTTGATTGGCGGCGTCTGAGACGCCGCCGTCTGTGTCTGTCTGTCCGTACCTGCCAGCCTACCGTCCTAACCGTGGGCGGACTGATCCGGGCTAGCCGTTTCGTAATAACGTCGACTCTGTCCGTCAGGACGTTACGCGGTCGTCGAACAAGAGCCTTTCGACGAGGCTTATAATCGGACGCGGCTATATTCGTCTGTCCTGTCTCTCGACTCACTTTGCTCCATTTTGATAACTTATTTAAGTAAAAAAATTGATAAAATCATAAACGTATCTACTAAATATCCGTGTTAAATCCATTTTAGACTATAGCCTGTGGCCAGCGTTATCGAGTTATCTCCACGCGACCGTTTATACGCTCGTGCAATATATTTGAATATACTAATAATATCTTTCAAATCGAATAACATTTCTTTGTCAACCAATATAATAATTATTATTATTTATTTCAGTCCTTGTTGATCTAAATTAAAATTAGTCAACATTAGAAAAAAATATAGGAATTATCGAAGAATTAGAAATGTTTACGATACTATCTATATTCCAAAGTACATATCCAGGATAAATATTTCAAGTGGGTCTTCAAGGCAAAATCCTAAAACATGCGAAATAGCGAAAAACACTCAAAGGAGGCCAATTTTTATGAAAACTAAAATTAGATTTTTGAAAAATCAATTACGCTTGTCTGCAATCGACTCCAGTGATTTTGAGAAAATAAATACATCTCTATAGGTACAATAATACTATGATATGGTATAATAATAATTATAACAAATCATAGTGTAGCTTATAACGATCAATTTCTGTGAAGTAATGTCAAACGGCAAACTAAGAGAATCGTAATAAAACTACGTTTTAACGGTTTTAAGCGCGGTAATTTGTTTGATTTTTATTATTCCGACGTTTCGGCCACTTTCAGTAGCCGTGATCGCAGAACACAAAGATGTCAAGTGTCAATGAGTATTGTTGAAGTACCGCGCCTAAAACCGTTAAAACGTAGTTTTATTATGTATACTAGTCGCGACAACTTATAAGAAAATACTAAGAGAAACGGTTGATTTTGAACACAATGTTCTATTTTCTTTACATTAAGACAGAATAAAGATCCACTTTATTTTGGTATTCATGATATTAGTAATACGAATCTGCGAAAGCGGACGCGTTAGACTGCTTGACCTAAAATAGTTCTTTTTTATCTTTTTTTTTAAATACGTGAAGCAAAAACACAGCAAAAACTTTATACCTCTTTTTACAAAAATTGCGCGGACGCAGGAGTATGACATTTCGCACAATTATAGTTTATATAGAGAAGGAGAGCAGAATGCTAATATTTTTTTGGTATTATGCATAAAAATACATTAAATCAATAAAATAAAACATTACACACACTGCCATGTATTTGACACATACGCATATACACTCTTTTGTTTATTGTTAAGGTCAAAGTAACAGTGTAGCCTTGGCAAAATTTGTGATTATAGAAGTATAGTCTTTTAGTATAGTCTTTGACAACAGAACCTTAATAATGTTCAAACCTATAATTTAAATTAAATATTATGGTCGAATTTCGATCACGGGCGACCACTAGTATAAGTTATTTTTCATTCACAATCACTATAGTATTGAATAAACTGTTTTTTTTCCGCAATTACACCGCGTAAGTTTATGTGCCAATGTCAGTGTACTACTCATTCATACATCTACAGAACCGTTGGGAAATGATCCAATCTGATCAATGTTGAGTGAAAAATGAACAATCATCGATTACGGACGTAGCCAAATGGCTGAAATATCCGTATTATCGGAAATCTTTATAGATACCTTCATATAATGGAAGTTTTAAATCATAGTTATTGCAGTTTTCTCGGACTAAAGCACATTTTTGGTCTTGCTTATAAACCTGATCTTAAATTTTAAGTAATTTCTTAGCAAGTATAATAATAATAACAGCCCATAAATGTCTCACTGCTGGGCGCGGGCCTCCTGTTATAGGGGAAACGGAGAGTATACCCCCCCCACGCTTGTCCAAGGCGGCTGGCTCGGCAAGTTTGACACATCGGTTATCTGGATGTGCAGGTTGCATCACGATGTTTTTTCCTTCAACGTTGTTAACATGTGGTAATTGTTACAATATTACACATTAGGTCAGAAAACTGCCTAAGTGGTGAATGCCTTCCGGTCAGGGTCGAACGCGCGCCCATTGAGTGTGGGACGCGCGCGCTAGCCGTTACGCTGCCACGACCTAGTAATTGATTAGTAAAAATTTGATGTACTCTATTGAGCTGCAATAATCTTTTTTTAAGGATTTCAAGGGTACGCATTACGTTGCGGCTCCCGCAAACCGCTCTGATCATTTGAAGCACTGCGGACTACATCACCGGTCAGCTGCACAGTTGCTGGACTGACTGCTAACAGAATAGTGTGTATGAAACCTTAAAATTATCAAAATTCGTGTAATTAAGAGCTAAAATTGCTTGGTTAACTCCACAAAATTAGCAGATACGGGTTGTCATTCATCCCAGTCTGTTCAAAGTTAATTTAGCGCGACGTTACATAAATCATTTTGGGTCTGGTTACTCTGATAATGTGCATAAAGTCGCCTTAAATATCTAACTATCTACAGCTACTAAACATTCTTAATTAAATCATACTATAATAATATGCTGCATCCTAGTGTATATTATTTTAGTTGATATAATAGTAATTGCTTTAAGATAATCGCTTGTTTAGAGGAAAAAATTGATACGTGTGGTGGGTTCAATTAAATTTCGATTGAAAGGACACAATTATGTATTTGGCATATAAACATTCACAGCGTTTTAAAACACAGCCAATAACAACACATGCTCGGCAGAGCCATATGTTGGTAGGTTTAAGTAAAATTGATAGTAAATGTTCGTTGTGCCATCTTTATCACAAAACGGCTGGCCCGGATCAGCCCGCCCGCGGTTAGGACGGCAGGCTGGCAGGCACGGACAGACAGACACAGACGGCGGCGTCTCAGGCGCCGCCAATCAAGATCTCTCCACGTCCCTGCGAGGGACGCTAGGAGACATAGCCCCCCCACAGGATAGACTAGGCGTGTTGCTGGGAAGTTTCTTTCGCCGTTTCTTCTCTCCCAGCCATAACACGTTGCGAAACGGCAGTAAGATAGCGTAGACCGCCGCAAACCACCGATCCCGGCCCGCCGGAATCCTTCCCCTCGGGCTTTATATTACCCGTCGCCCGTTCTCAATTAGTGCTTTGTGTCGCCCTATGGCGGGCATCATTAAATTCATCCCCCTCCCATGGCAACAGTCCAGCCGAGGTAAAACTCCTTAGGGAGCTCCCTCGAGCAAGTTGCCCCCCCGGGCTCGAGCGCTTTCGCTTCGCGAAGGCATTTGCCCCAAAAACCCCGGTAAAGTTGTAAGGTCTTCGGACCAACAACATAAAGTCAAGTCCAATAAAAAAAAAAAAGGTCAAACTATATTGATTTTTTAGTTAACCAACAACCCATTGATGGTCTCAGTGCTTGATTGGTTTAAAAGAGGCGAATGGATTTTGACTCGAACTGGCACAGTTTTTTCAGATTTATACTATTGTTGATATATACCAACATCCATTTGTATACATATATAATTATATATATTATGAATGATTTATGCAATAGTCCTCTAGCGTACAATTTGAAATAGCACAGCAAAACTTCTACACATAACTCCAAAGTTAACCTTAAGCTCACGACCTTGTAATACAAACAGCGTTTAAGGACGAGCCCACATCAAACCCCCGCATAAGATACCGTCTGTTTAGGACACAGGCTTATCTAGACTGGCTAAATAACTGTTATAAACAGCTGTTGTTGAATTAGTTAAAGTAACTTAGAACTTGTAGGCCAAACATTTAGTTGGTAGGTATATAAAGTACATTTACGGAAGAGCGAGAAATACGACTTTGTCAACTATTTTGATGAATAGAAAAAAGTGACTCGAGTTGTATTTGACTACATTGATCTTATTCATGTAAATAAATAAATAGCAGTCCATTAACGCCTCATTGATGGGCTTGAGTCTCCAATTTATAGGGGAACGGATAGTACACCCGCCAAGCTGGTCCACAGTCCAAGGCGGATTCGCGGATTTAACACATGTTTTTCCTGAAGAATAGAATCTGGGCGTCTTCAAGTCTCGCGTGAGCAAGTATCTTCTGGGAGGGGTGCTCCACCTTAGACTGCATTTCCATCTGACATCAGGCGCAATGTCAGTCAAACTCAAACACATAAAAAAATACATAAGTTATTTCAATGTGCAGGTATCATCACGATGTTTTCCTTTACCGCTAGCACGTGGTAATTGTAATAATATACTGATTAGGAAGAAAACTGCTTAAGTTATATATGCTTTCCGGCCATGTTTTGAACATGTGTCCTTTGAGTTTTTTTACTACCATTGCAAGTATAATTTAATAACATTATAATAATTTATTTTAAAACAAATAAATTGAATAGTTAGTGATAAATTCATTTTATATGCCACCTATAAATTTTTTTTCGATATAAACCAATTTCGTCTTGGACAACCGTGGTAAGTAACGTTCCAAGCTCAACAGTGGCGCAATAAATGGATGATGCCATAATAACTTGGATTACAAAAATAGCAATAAATCGGGTGCAGATTTGTTCAAAAGATTTGTAACTAAGCCAATGTAGTGGACGACGACGTAAGCCTTCTCATATCCCTTTCGTCTGGAGCAATTACTTTGACATACCGAAACCCAGATTCAGCAAAATCTAAGTCCATTTTCATAGAACAATGAAATTTATTGTTTGGGATCGAGGGTAAGTGTTTACTTACATGATTAGATTTCAAATCTCTTTCTTGGAGGAATACCTACATATACTTTGCGGGCCAAAAATGTTACTATCGTTCTTAGAGTTGGACAATGATTGATTATATTTTGCCTTCTGTTTTTTTATTGCTATCCGTTGTTTTATAAGCTGACAAACAGGCTTACGGTCTGGCTCATGGATAGTGGTTACCGCCGCCTATAGACATTTGCAACACCTTGGGCGAAACCAACGCGTTGCCAACTTTTAGGATGGGATAGGGAGATGAGAAAGAGGGATCAGACAAGAGGAATTAATAGAAGGGATGGTATATGGCATTTTTTTTAATGAACTGCTTTAGCCCGTGCGAACGAGGTTACCCGAGTCAGATACTTTATTTCTTTATTACTTTTCAAAGGTACAATTTTAACTTATAATAAGTACAATTTTATCTTTAAATACATACTAGTTTTATACTGCAAATAATGGGTAGATTTTTATGAATACATTTTTGTTTTAGTATTTGCTACATCTATTCATGTATTTATTCATACATATTTATATATTCGTAAGTATTTATATTTCTTATTTTTGGTTAAGACCTAATAACATTTAAAGTATCTACTCTATTTTAATTTTGTTGCTTAATATACCTACACCAAGGACCATTTTGATCTTCTTATTTAATCTACATAGTACGATTCCCATCTTGTGTTTTACTTATTTATCTATTAGCTATACTTATTGTCTGACGCTGATGGGGTATGGGATTGAAATAGGGGGATGGGATAGGGGGAAGGAGAAGTGAGCTGTCAGGACGCTCATTCATCGCACGAAATACGGTTAACACAAGGCTAACTGTTTCACGCTAATATTCTGTGTGAGTGTGGTATCGCACCAATCGAGATGGCCTTAAGAGCTGTAATCAATGACTTTACCACATAAAATGGCTTTACCGGTTTTTGAAGTGAAGCTTCTTTAGAATCTTTGTGATTTGAAAATCGATGAACCGAAAAATGACAATGAAAGAGGTAAACATATAAAATTCAATCTTATTTAATTCGAAATAAAACACATTTCTCTTTAGCCGTTAGTATTATTTTTCAAGTTAAATCAAATTTAAAGATTTCAAATGAATTTTAGCTTTATCGGTATAAACTTAAGGCAGATATTCTTTTATACGTAAACCAAAGGAAATTCTGCGTAACAGTGCATTGAATTTTTAACTTTATGCTAATGATTTAAAGTGTAATTTAGATTGAATTTTTTGAATTATATATAATATGTAGGCTAAAGGAATTATATTTATATTAATAAAAGTTCGAGAAGAATTACCTGTGTGTATATTCTCGGAAGTTTCACTTCTACTGCGTGTGACCTGCATGTTTATTGGGGGCTCCATGGCTATTTTGTGAATATATAAGGTCGGTCAGTTGAAACCAAGTTAGTTGAGTTTCAACTGCAATTGATCCCTCTGTATATGAATATACACTTAGTAACGCCTTAAGTGTACATTTGAAATGGGATCTCACATCGACAAACTTTGCGCGTTTTTATTTTATTACAATTTGCTGCCTCACGGTTTGGACTTTTGTTTTTGGTTGTGTTTGTAAGAACTGCGAATTACGTTTGTGTACTGATAATAAAGTTTGTGTTCTGAAATGACATTTTAATTCGTATCCTGCAAATATGTAAAGATATAAAAACTTGTTCCTCACTAATATTTATTCCCGTAGTCGTCTTTTCACAACACATGTACTAACATTGCCGAAACTAATCATAACTCAGTAAAATATTTAATTTATTGGGGTACATCATAAAAAATATTTATTATTAAATTATTCGCATTTAGGCATTCAGGAATACCATGATAAACTTTATTCCTTATGACGCAATCATTTTCTAGCTTCGCAAAAAAGTTAGCGAAGTTTTTGTGGTAAGAGAATATTTTATGACGGCTTTTAACGGCCGTCACGAAAGTTTTCTTCGCTTATATGTTATATAATAACCATTATTCAAGCATATTTTAGGTACCTATATTTTCACATTACCCTGCCCTTAGATGAATAGGGTATTTAAAAAAAAACACATTTTTCAACAGAGTGATTTGAAGCTTTCTACGTTTTTTCCGTCTATATAAATATTTAGTGCCGCAAATATGCATCCATCGGTGACGGATACATATTTGTGGCTTTCGGGATTGAGACTGGGGCCATGGGGGTGTAAGGCTTGTCAACTTTATCGAGACCTTTCAAGGCGATTGAAAGAAGTCTCGCGTGACCAAAGGGCTGGCCTATATTTAGGGCAACGGATAAGCGTTGCCATACGACATGGGAATGCTGCCAGCATTTTGGGAACGCTCCCCACTAACAGCGATCTGGACTACATCTTTTAGTTGTAAATATGTTTGTAATAGTATTTAATTTCTAAGTTTTTGCTTGTAGTGTAATAATTTATTTATAATTTAATTTATATTTAAACTAATTTTATTTTAGTATTTAATCTAATTTTTTCAAGTTATTATTTAGTTAAACTCAAACTGCATTTTTGAATTTGTTGTTCTAACATACTAACATTCTGTTGAATGTTAGGTTATGTTATAGTAGTGATATGGCAATCACATGTTATCATAGATTATTATTTTATTCGCTTCTGCCTTTGCCTTTATGGCTTGGCAGTTAGGCTCTTACGCCAGTCATAGTTTAAATATTTTAGTATTAAGTAATGTCCTTTTTTTCAGGATAGGTATTTTTTAAAACTTATATTTCGTTGTTTTTGTTAGGGTATAGATATATTATTATATAATTCTTATATGGTGTATTTTATTCATGTAATAGCTTAAGGTTACCTACATGGGGTCTTATGACATATTATTATGTGATTTTGGAGGTGGGCACTGAAAACCAGTATTGTGTCGGATCATGTTTCACCACAGCAAAATACTGAGAGCTAACCTCATTTCTAAACTTGTGGCATTTAATTTTTATATGTAATATATTTTCTAATTTGTTTCTACTGTCTGTCGCAATTTAAAATATATATTTTCTTTCTTTCTTCCTATTTCAAAATGGAATCTTTTAGATTACTTATTGAAAGTCCTGAGTGTGATGATGAAAAAGTGTTGTGACCTTGGTGCAGCCTGTTCGCCAGGGTTTGAATAAATAACTTGCTTAGCTTAAGTTAACTGGAAAGTATAACATGGGTGTGTGTTCAAGTGTCGAATTAAAAAGTAATGATATATGAATAATCTATACTATAATAAATCTGATATAGTTCGAGTTTGTACAATGAGTTTAAAAATGTAAAGAATATCATGGGAACCAATCCGGACCAGCATATTCCCAAATTATAATTATTACAATTTTTTTTTGGCTATCTTTCTGCCTGTCTGTGGGAGCATCACGTGAAAACTACTGAACGGATTTAAATGAAACTGGACACAGAGCAAGCTCGTATCCCGGAGCGTAACTTAAGATACTTTTTATCCCGATAAATAACGCGGGATAGACTAAAATATCCAAAATGATAGCGCTGCGATCGCATTCTGTCTGAAAACTACAGAACGAAACATGACACAGAGATGGCTTATATCCCGAATCAATACTTAGGATACTTACTATGCCGATAAATGAAGTCATTTGCACAGAATAGACTGATTACCAAAATAAATGGCGCTGCAATCGCTTTTTTCAATTTACTAACAAATACTTACGTTGTCATAAACATCATGTCATTCGTTGTATTGCTTAAAATCAGGTTGACTTCGACTCATCTCTATTTTTGTTGGGCAGTTTTCTAGACTATGTGGACTTACTTTCTTTGTTATCATTATATGTAAAAAACCGAATAAAGTTTTTGTGTAAGTAAAATAAAGCTACTGCGTAGGGTTTGACACGCGGCCCAGCCGCAGGGCAAACTCTATCGAATAATATAAATAAAAAACATCTAAAGAAAACTTCGCGACAGTTGATCCTTAGGAAAAGCAATAAGGTAGAATTGATCTTTTTACACAATACAATCAATCAATCATAACTTCACGCCAGTTCCTTTGCGGGGTAGGCACGAACAACAGAGCGCCATTCAGGCTTATTCTTACATACCTCACTTGCTTCTTTGACATTCATAACTCTTGTCATGCACGCTCGTCTGTTCTTAAGGCTCCTGACATCACCTTCTGCTAGTACACGATCAAGTTGATCATGGAAGGTGTGTCGTGGCCTTCCACGATTTCTGCATCCATCCACTTTTGCATTGTATATCTGTTTAGTCAATACAATATCTGTTTTAATTAGACATAACGTAAACGATGCGACTTACTACTGTGCATGGGTCACCCAAAATATCCGTGGAAAATAATAGATATTTGTAATTTCAAAGAATGAACGTAACTAATAAGTGACCTGAGGTGCTGATATTGGACAGATCACCTAAATCGAATCGATCCGCTTGAAAGGCACAAAACTGAAACAACACTACGCTCTTCAATGACATTGAATAATTCAATTTTATGTTATCGAGCACTTTAGTTGATTTATCAAAATTGAAAGACGAATGAACCGTCTCATATCGGCTTGACTTCCTGATATTTAAATAAGAAAAGAAACTTAGTATTTCTGACAGAACAAGAATATTTCAGGTTAGACTAGCTCAGACGCTCTAAAAGGTTTCTACGTACCTCCGGTGTTATATAAATATAGTGAGTAGATTATGTTTTAAAAATGTAAAAGTTTTAAATTAAATCTTTCAAAGTATTCCCTGCAGAATGACTAGCTATTGTGTTTGGTACAGGGTTGCCAGATACACTTTGTAAACGAATTTTACTTTGTTTGGTACTGTAACAAGTTTTTTCAGGGCTCCCTAGCAATTTTGGTGATAACTCAACTCTTGTGCTTTTTTCATATCCATCTATCCGTCTGTCTTTGTATATCACAGATATTTTTCTTAAAAACTACTTAGTTTCAGGTGTGTATATACCTATAGACGAAATACATAATGTCTTATTAGTGAATATGCGCTGAAGAAACAAAGAGTAGAACATTTTTGAAGTGAAACTTCTATAATCGTTGTGATTTCATGATCATGATTTCATCGAGTTTGAACTCGATACTATACTAGATACGATACGATACTCGATAGAGTTGGAAATGTTTTGAAGTTTTTCGTTAATATTTCAAATTTCGTGTTTTAAAGCTTAAATATATTATAACGATATAGGTAATATATGAAATGTGACGTCACGAAATTTAAAATCCCCAACTCTTGTCACAATTTGTTTCACTTTTATTGCACGTGAACTGCACACACAGACACACATTTTTTTTCTTAGGTGTACATAGTCCGGTATCTTTTATCAGATTTTGAAAAATTATAACAATATGCCTAAGTGATTTTTCACTTGTGTCGACATTTGATGGGAAGAGATGGAAAGATATTTTATTAGCTTCTGAAGTCGTGAAAATTGTGACTTCTTTACCCACCTGTTAAGTTGTGATGTGATGACGTGTAAATTTATGAAGAAATTCAAATGGCTAAAGCTTAAAAGAGACCATGATACGTTAAGTAGCTTTTGAGATATGGATCAGTGTTTCCTAGCCAAATAACACAAACTAAATAGTTCATTGTCTCGATGGAACCTATAATTGTATGTATAGGCATACGCACTTGGCTGATTTTTAATCTCTCCGTAGCTGCTCTAAACGTTACTGTTCAAAACTCTAGGTAATATATTTTTTCTCAAGTTAGAATTGTTAGTCTTCATTCGTGAAGGACGCCCTTTGTGGCGACGAAGTATATCGTGTTACTCGTAACATTATAGGGGAAAGACAGTGAGTGGTGGTAATATTGAACGAATGGATATACCAGCTGGCTTTTTATTTTAGTTGTTTTTAAGAGTATATTTTAATTATTTTTTAAACTCAACTGATAAATAGTGAGGGATGTCGAATATAATTATTCAGTTCTGTGTCTTAGAAAGATAAGCGAATGTAGACTTTCCATCATATAATTTTTAATAAAATGTCAATAGTAAGTAAAGTCGTGGTACGTAATGGCTAGTGCACGCGTCCCAAACTCAAAGGGCGCGGGTTCGATCCTGGCCGGAACGCATGCACCACTTAGTCAGTTTTCTGATCTAATGTGCATATTGTTACAATTCCCATGTACTAACAACGTTGAAGGAAACATCGTGATGCAAACTGCACATCGAGATAACCGATGTGTCAAACCTGCCAAGCCGCCTTGGACAAGTGTGGCGGGTATATGTCCGTTCCCCTATAATGGGAGGCCCGAGCCCAGCAGTGGGACATTTATGGGCTGATATTATTTTTTATTTAGTAAATGTTCATTTGGTAACAATATAGTCATAAAGTAACAAATGTATTTTAATTAAATATGAATAGTATTTTCTGTTTAAATAGTACATCCGGGCAGGAACGGAGAAAGAATACATTTTTTGCGGCTGAGCGGTCTGTCGTAAGAAGTGACAAAACAATCCATAACCAGCTGGTAGGCTATTTACCTGTCTGGATGGCTACCACCCCTGGTCTAGAGTACGCCGCCATAACAATCTTAAGTTGTGTTCCAGCATGATTGACCATGTTTTAGTCTCCCTTCAGAGAGCGGCAGCACCTTTGGTGTTACAAATAGCCAAAGGCGATGGTAACCATTGTCAATCAGATGGGCCATCTGCCTGTCTACTGAACTCATGCAATAAAAAAAAAATTACGTGACCACCACCACAAATCATCATGTCATCCTGCACGAAAGTCATCCATTTCTTTTTTGGTCTATCTATTTGACAAGAAAATATTTTACAAGAATTATGATTGGATAATAAGTCGTGGAAGGCCACGACACACCTTCCATGATCAAATTGATCGTGTACTAGCAGAAGGTGATGTCAGGAGCCTTAAGAACAGACGAGCTTGCATGACAAGAGTTATGAATGTCAAAGAGGCAAGTGAGGTGTGTCAGAATAAGCCTAAATGGCACTCTGTTGTTCGTGCCTACCCCGCAAGGGAACTGGCGTGAAGTTATGTATGTATGTATGTAATTATGATTAATGCTGAATATCAACAGTACCAAAGCAACCCCCTTAAGAGAAAGAGGTTAGTGTCATTCAGTTGAACTACAATATTACATCTCGAGATTTCAACAACTTAAAAGACATTAAAAGTACCTATGTAGTATAACTTCCTTTTAAAATTTTCCAATATCACACAAATGTCCCGAGCACATGTCAAGAATATCTGAGATATTTAATAATTATGATATATGCATATACCTTCATATCTATATAAAGAAATTGAAATTTGAGAGCACGTTTATAGAACTTATAGTAGACAGTAATTACTCATGTAGGTAATAACATATATATAGATATATATATATATATATATATATATATATATATATATATATATATATGTTATTACCTACATGATATATACAATAATATATATATATATATATATATATATATATATATATATATATATATATATATATATATATATATATATATATATATATATATATATATATATTATTGACTGACAGAGCAAATAATAGGCCAGGACACATTTTGCGCAGTAAGTTTGTGCGTTGATTGCGAAACACTGAATTGTATAGGATATTTGTTGCATAGACATTGCAAATTAATTTGTGTGGGAGAACCAGCTGCTAAATAACAAGTTACTACGTAGTCTAAAAGAGCAGTTTAATTCCTGTTACTTTAAATATTATACATTGAATAAATTATGTTATAATAATATATATAGGTATAATTTACTTTATATCTACATGTACAGGTTGTATATGAACGATTAGAATAAATAATCGTTGTGAAATGAAACTAAAATCACTTTCATATGTTTATAAGATTATAGAATTACTTGTGTAAAATACACTTTTTGGAGGTACAAATATTGATATGCAGTATAGGGTAATCGGATAAAAACGTTTACAAACAGATTAATCACATATGATTACATAATTTGGAATTATTATTTTTTAATCCCAATGCAACAAATGTGGGATTTACAGTAATATAATATAGAATGTAACATAGAATTTATCCGTGCAGGAACGGAGAAAGAATACAATTTCCTGCGGCCGGGCGGCCTGTCGTAAGAGGCGACAAAACAACCCACAGCCAGGTGGTAGGGCATTTGCCCAACTGGATGGCTACCACCCCTGGTCTAAAGTATGTCGCCATAACAACCTTGAGTTGTGTTCCGGCATTAGTGACCAGGTTCCAGTCTCCCGTAAGAGAGCAGCAGCGCATTTGTAGCACCTTTGGTGTTGCAAATGTCCATAGGCGATGGTAACCGCTTTCCATCAAGTGGGCCGTCTGCCTGTCTGCTGATCTCCTGCAATAAAAAAAAAGAAAAAAAAAGAATGAAGCTCTAAACAAACCAGTGAATAAAAAAAGTCAGTTTAAAAAGTATAAATAATTTTTACTTTTATAAATTGTTACATTTTATACCTTACATCAAAAAACATTGGGTGGCAGAACCGCTTTGTTAAACCACTACCGCTTCTTCTTTTGGTATCCGCTGTTTCTCACAGTTATATCTTATCTCAAAACGATCTGTTTGAACCGTGAGAGAGTATTATATAAAGATGACACAGGTAAAATAAGTAGGCCTACTATATTACGTGACATGACTTTTTATTTTGTAATAAAACTACGTTTTAACGGTTTTAAGCGCAGTCATTTGTTTGATTTTTATTATTCCGTCGTTTCTATCTAATTTAGATGAGGCTCCCATAGAGTAAATAATAACTATAAACAAAATTAAAACTAAATAATTAAAATGAACAAGTTGGCGGTAGGCTAAATGAAACTTCAATACTCATTGACACTTGACATCTTTGTCTTTCGTGATCACGACTATTAGAAAGTAGCCAAAACGGCGGAATAATAAAAATCAAACAAATTACCACGCCTAAAACCGTTAAAACGTAGTTTTATTATGTATAATAGTCGCGAAAACTTAAGAAAATATTATTTTATTTTATGTTTTGTGCAGCATATGGAATTTTAGTTCATGATACCCTTGGTAGTGGCCGTAGATTATATCTTGAATATTTGAAATTATCGTGATTTTCGTACTACATGATACCTCTGAAAAGTTTCAGTAGATATATAGTATAAATAAAGGTTTATGTGTAATAAACTTTGTGAGATGTGACATTTCTGGTAGTAAGTGTAAGTAATAAACTCAGTGAACTATATTTTTATTACAAGATATTTGTTTTCTTTCTTTATTATTTAGTATATCACTTCTCTATTTAATTCTCTATCTACGGTTTTACTGTCTATCTATAACAAACAAATGCACGCTGCGGTTTTGATGTTGTTATTAAGCGACGTTTTCCGCGAATCGGTAATACAGACTGCCAGGATGTTTGATATTCATATACTAAGTTTTTATGGTTTTGGTATAAAAGGGTTTTATGTACAATATTTTATGCTAGTTTTGTTAGTAGGTATAATAAGCAAGAGAATGTTGCTTCAGTTTTATTTAGTGCTATAAAGTTTTATTTGTACTTGTATTTACGTAAATAATTGTACTAAATTTCTAAATAGAATAATATTATTAATATGTTGTTTAGAAATGTCAGAGTAGTCTAACATTGTAGTATTTACAGCATCTGTAGATTTTTTAAAGTCGTTATTTATGTTCTTCTGCTTTAGAATAAAATAAATAACAAAGCTGCTCGTTAACGAGATGATTATGTTGTGGATATGCACCTACCCAAGAGGACTGCGTTAGGAGCTGTAACATTCGATTGTTAATACTACTAAAAATAATAGGAACGAGAATTGTTGATTGCAAACATAAAACGTATCACTGGGAAGATTCTAAACTGGATAGGAAAACAGTTTGATTTACTCTAGATTTCTCACGTTAAATTATTTAAGAAATATATTTAGAACCGGTTACTAGAAAATAATGTCAATCGTTGACTTATTAGTCTAAATAAACATAAATGTTTTAAATAATAATGGATGGTTTGTAGAGCCCAGACAAGGCCGCGCTCGTGGGTCGTATGGTGTAACTAACTCCTTTGTAAAATGTACTTGAAGTTTGTGCCTCTTTCGGGTTTCGTACGAGACACGGCTCGCGCCTGTACGGCCTAACATAAATCATTCCTTATACTTTAAAAAATGCCAAATCATAAGTTTTATATGCATTAAAATGTCCTGAGTATTCATCTTTAATATTTACATACATACATACGTATTATCACGCATGTTTCCCGTTGGGTTAGGTAGAGACGATAGACTTCCAGTTTTTTTTTATTTAATGCAGGAGTTCAGCAGACAGGCACACGGCCCACTTGATGGAAAGCGGTTACCATCGCCTATGGACATTTGCAACACCAAACGTGCTACAAATGCGCTGCTGCTCTCTTAATGGAGATTGGAACCTAGGCACTTATGCCGGAACACAACACAAGGTTATTATGGCGGCATACTCTAGACCAAGGGTGGTCACCATCCAGTCGAGCAAATGCCCTACCACCTGGCTGTGGGTTGTTTTGTAGCCTATGACGACAGGCCGCCCGGCCGCAGGAAATTTTATTCTTTCTCCGTTCCTGCTCGGATAAGTTTACTACCATCCTGTCAATTTTTGTACTTTCATTACCTTCTTCACACATACACATTTACTTGTGATGCGTTTTATGTGACATTTCTTCAAAATGTCTTTAATTTTATCATGGCGAGTGTTCGCAGTCTGGTACCAACTCTATTTAATGTTTATTATCGAATATATTTTTAGAGAACAGGTTTATTAGGTCGTTCTTCTTCTCAGCTTAATTGCCTCAAAACTGTCATCCTGTGGCTTTAGTTCCAGTTTGCAAATTACGTCCATAATATGTATAAGTACTTTTTCCCAATATCGGCATCTATATGAGCATTTTTATAGAAAACATCATTTATAAAACGTTTTGAACATCAAAGCATTCATAATTTTCCTTTAAATGTTTATTTATACATAAAGCAGTACAAAAACAATAAAAATAATTGCGACGAAGCTTTATTGAATGGAAAGGCAAATGTCGAAAACAAGATTAATGATTGGTGGAAACGTAAAAACTCTACGTATGTTTTCGGTTCGGTTGCGGCCACAGAATAAAGAAATTCAGTGGTTTAACAAATTTATTATCTACTGAGTAATAAAAAGTCAACCATGCAAATTCTACTATTACATTTATTTCTTTGACGACTAAAAGTGATAGATTGATATAGTCTGTAATTAATAGTTTCAAATGTACTACAAACATGGATTATAAGATATTACATATTCAGTGTGAGAGTAACCAAAGACATTATTATAATAACGTGTTTTTATACTAGATACAAAGGATGGATAGACAGATGATTGTCTGTTTTACTATGATGACAGCTCGGGTAAAGCAAACTAGGGTCGTGTAGCTGAAATGATAAACTGGCTCTTTAAAAGTATTTTCTATATCTTTTTTATAAATAATTTTACATGCATTTCTTGCGTTACATGATCGCGTTTGTTTCAGGCGGCATTCCGCGATATTAAATTTAAAAATAGTTGTTGTCTCTTAACATATATTACAATTAAAAAGTATAGTCAATACAGGTTACAGTACTTATACATACGTTGATCAGTGGTTAGGTTACCAGAATTCGTACTATAAAAATAAATAACCTGACATTATCACAAAATTGTTTCATTTCGTTACTGCGGTTTTTATTTAAACACTGATTTTCTGATACTGTGCCATAATGGGCACTAAAGGCGTTATTGCCTAGAATTCTTTACGCCTTAGCTCGAGAGATGAAAGATATATTGGTCAAGGCTCAACCATTGTTTACGTAATGTACTAATTTATTCTTGTGTGGGAGAACAGGACATACTTTTTCTATATGCTACTTAAATAGGATTATAATGCTAAATATTGTGCGAGATTCAGGCCTATGACTGGCAGCAGACAGCGCTGAACAAAAAGGAGTGGAGTTTTCTCTTTTCGGTGGCCAGGACTCATTTTGGGTCGTTGAGCCGCAGCATGTAGCATGGCTAAAGTGGAGACAGGTAACCGGTGTGATGTGCGACAAACTAATGCCACTGAAACTAAAAGATCAAATATATAAATTTGTCATACGACCAGTCATGCTATACGGGTCCGAATTTTGAGCCACTAAAGTGATAAACCACAAACATCTCCACTCAGCTGAGATGAGAATGTTGAGATGGATGTGTCGTAATATTTTCTTAAGTTTTAATATTTTCTTAAGTTTTCGCGACTTGTATACATAATAAAACTACGTTTTAACGGTTTTAAGCGCGGTAATTTATTTGATTTTGGTTTTTCCGACGTTTCGGCCACTTTTCAGTGGCCGTGATCACGGAAGACAAAGATGTCAAGTGTCAACGAGTATTGTTAAAGTTTTATTTAGCCTACCGCCAACTTATTAATTTTAATTATTTAATTTTTAATTTTGTTTATGGTTATTATTTAATCTATGGGAGCCTAATCTAATTTACTACCGCTTCGCAACATGTTATGGCTTGAAGAGAAGAAGCGGCGCAAGAAACTCTTCAGCAAACATGCCTAGCTCTAATAATTTTATATAATATTAAAATGGGTGGAAGGAAAAATAAAAGTAATTATCAGTCAAGTTGGTTTGTGTTCCGTTGTACGCAGAAAGAGCTCACAGTGTCTTGAGGTCTGGCAGCTGGTTTTTGCTGGGTTTGGGTCTTAATAGTTTTGATAATTGGATCCCAAACAGGTGGTACTTGCCAACCATCTTCTCTATTGAAATTTGGGTGTTTTTTGATTTCAATAGCCTCACGCATCATTCTAGGTATGAAACGATTCTCTTTCGCGAGGATTTGTGGGTTATCGAATCTGATGTAGTGGTTGGGTTTATCCAGCGTGTGTTCACTGATCGCAGACTTCGTAGACCTTGTGTGTTTCATGTCAGCAATGTGTTCTTTTACTCGTGTTTTTATGCTCCTCTTTGTTTGCCCAATGTATGACAATCCACACTCACAATCAAGCTTGTAAACCCCTGCATCCTGGAGTGGGATATTGCATTTCACAGGTCTCAGAAATTGGGTAATCTTTTTCTGCGGCTTGAAATATGTTTTGATTGAAGCTCGCCTGAGGATGTGACCAATTCTGTCTGTGACCCCCTTGATGTAGGGTAGGGTAGCAGGGCACCGCTCAACTGAAGGTGGTTTGGGGCCTTTGTGACGTTGGTGTGGAGTCTTCAGCTGATTGCGTTGTAGAACTCGCTTGACATGCTGAAGCTCTCCAGCTATGTGGTTCTCGTCACAAATTTTCCGTGCTCTCTGAAACAAAGATTTGCCCACGGTAGCTAACTGACTAGGATGGTGGTGAGACGAACCATTAAGGTATTTATCTGTATGGGTAGGTTTCCTATACACCGTATGACCAAGAGTATTGTCAGGGTTCCTTAGGATGAGCACATCCAGAAAAGCTAATTTATTATTTGCCTCTAGTTCCATAGTAAATTTAATATTACTGCTAATGGAATTGAGATGATCTAGAAATGCAGAGACTTTATCGTTTGGGAGGACGGCAAAAGTATCGTCTACGTACCTTTTATACATCTTCGGCTTAGCCGGAGCGGTATCCAGTGCCTTCTGCTCGAAGTCTTCCATAAAAATGTCAGCTACGACAGGAGACACCGGTGAGCCCATGGCTACACCGTTGATTTGGTCGTAGAAGCCGTAGTCCCACACGAAATAGCCAGATGTGAGGCAATGTTTTAGTAGATCTGCATATTCCTCAGGCATGTTATTATCTATTAGCTTCCTTTTGACAATCTCAATGCAGTCTTCCACTGGTAAACTGGTAAATAAGGACTGGACATCAAAACTGACTAGTACTTCATCCTCAGCCAATGTCAAATTTTCAATTGCGCTGATGAAGTCGAAGGAATCCTTGACATGGTAGGGTGTGTTGCCGCGGAGATTGTTGAGTGTCTTCGCGAGATGTTGTGCCAGTCTGTATGTTGGTGAGTCAAGCTGGCTAACTATAGGGCGCAAGGGGATGTTATTTTTGTGAATTTTAGGTAACCCATACAGTTTAGGCGCTTTGGCGCAAGATGGTGTGAGTGCGGATACGTCTAAGCTTAATTTTTCGGAGTGTTTTTTCATAACCGCGATTGTTTGTTTGGTTACTTTATCCGTGGGGTCAGTTTTGACCTTTTTATAAGTGCTTTCGTCCGATAAAAGATCTTGTATTTTACTATTGTAATCAGACGTATCCATGACGACAGTCGCGTTACCTTTATCTGCACGGAGCACGGTTATTTCTGGTTTATTGCGAATGTTTTTTAAGGCAATATATTCAGCACGAGTGAGATTCGGTTTGGGTAGACGACTACGGCGTAAAACCGATGAGATATCTTGTCGTATAGCTTCCGCATCCTCTTTCTGCATGCTGTTCCTTACCAGACATTCCTCTACGTTGCAGATTATGTTTTCAAAAGGTATTTTTCGCGGGGTTATTGCGTAATTAAGGCCTTTTTCTAATACCGAAACGGTGTTTTTATCGAATGTTTGTTTTGACAGGTTAACCACCGACAGTGACATATGATTAGTGGTCGCGTTTCCGTGCACATCAACAATTGCTTCACAATGGAGCCCAGGTATCTTTTTTTGCGCGTTCCTTGTACCAAGATGTTTGTTTTGGTTTGTTAGCATTTGGTTGTATTTTGAAATTTGGCGGTTTTTTAGTTGTTCATATTTGACCTTTGCTCTCTTGTTAACAATATCAATGTAGTTTTGGAAATCTTCTGTCGATAGTATTACCTGTATTTCATTGTTTTGCGTCTCGATAGCTCTATCTACGTGGTTCAAATTTAAACGGTGTTGGCGGATAAGGCATCTTAATAACTTTAAACTAGCCTGGCGTAGAATGCTGGCGCTTCCCGATATATCTTTTTTAGATGTTAATTTTACACATACCGGTATAATATTATTATCGCGACACCTTTTTAAGAAATTTAACGATGTCACTAAACGCGCATGTTTTGTTTTTAGGCACTCACACCGCCGAATTTTATTTGCGATTTCCAGACCGTACTGGTTCACATAATATTTTCTTAAGTTTTCGCGACTTGTATACATAATAAAACTACGTTTTAACGGTTTTAAGCGCGGTAATTTATTTGATTTTGGTTTTTCCGACGTTTCGGAAAACCAAATCCAATAAATTACCGCGCTTAAAACCGTTAAAACGTAGTTTTATTATGGATGTGTCGTGTTACAAGAATGGATAAGGTGAGAAATGAGTACATAAGGGGATCTTTGAAAGTTGCACCCGAGACTGAAAATTGAGAGGAAGAAGACTAAGTTGGTATGGGCATATAATGAGGTGGGATGAAAGTCACGTGACAAAAAGAATGTTAAACTACAAGATGGATAGGTACAGATATAACAGAAGACCAAAAAAAAAAAGATGGATTGATTGTGTGAAGGATGATATGATGAATTGTGGTGTGACAGAAGATGTATGTCAGAATAGTGGAGTGTGGAAGGAAAAGACATATTGTGCCGACCCCAATTAATTGGGTAACGAAAATATGGTGAACGAAAAGAGCGAGAGAGAGAGCCGCAGCCGTCAGTTAGTTACGATATTTTCATTGTTAAAAAAAGCATACATACATACATACATACATACATAACTTCACGCCAGTTCCCTTGCGGGGTAGGCACGAACAACAGAGCGCCATTTAGGCCCATTCTTATACACCTTACTTGCTTCTTTGACATTCATAACTCTTGTCATGCACACTCGTCTGTTCTTAAGGCTCCTGACATCACCCTCCGCTAGTACACGATCAATTTGATCATGGAAGGTGTGTCGTGGCCTTCCACGACTTCTACATCCATCCACTTTTGCATTGTATATCTGTTTAGTCATTCTTTCATCATGCATTCTTTCCACATGCCCGAACCACCGGAGCATTCCTTTCCTTACCTTCACCCCGACACTCTCTTAAAAAAAGCACAAAAGCGAAAACAAACTAATTTATGACACTATCATCAGATTGCTGTATAGTTTTAAA
Source organism: Dendrolimus kikuchii (assembly GCA_019925095.2). Classification (NCBI taxonomy): domain Eukaryota; kingdom Metazoa; phylum Arthropoda; class Insecta; order Lepidoptera; family Lasiocampidae; genus Dendrolimus; species Dendrolimus kikuchii. The sequence goes on from CM034400.1 coordinate 6,689,468, forward strand.
ATTAGCCCCACGTCGTGCCAAGGTCCAGATTGTTTACGTTTTTTACTCAAATTAGTTTGGGCTGTTCATGAGTCACGCTCAATTTATTGTTAGTGGGATTTAATGATGTGCTAATCTTAAATACAGTGTCATATGGCTGTTTTAGTTTAGAACTTGTACTGAAATAACTGATGATTTTTCTTGTCGTTTACTCTTATTTATCGTTCTTTACGTTTTATTAAAGCGAAGAGAATTTTTCGGGCGATAGCAGTAATTACATAGACGCGGTAGTTTTAAAATGCGTTATTATTTTATTGTGATTAAAATAAAGTAATATTAAAGAAAAACCAACTATCTCTCTTTTCTAAAAACTTAGATACTTTTTTTATACTGTTTTGTTAAATATTGAAAGAGTAAAATGGTTTGCTCTCAATAATTTGGAGGTGAATTGGTGAATTTTACTCTTAACTTAAAATAACTATAGAAAATTATTAAAAAAACACCTCGTTACGTCACATATTGTTAAGATTGATGAAATTTTGTTTGATAAATTATTGATCAGTAATAACTTTGTTTGCACTTCATTTAAGACCTTTTTGCGGCAATAATTAAGTTAAGTTTTAACTGCAGGTAACGTTTCGTTGACTTACTTTCTCATGTACGTAGCTTAAAACGGTGGTTTTTCGTGTAAACGAAGTGTTGACATCTCTTGTATAAACCACTACACCTTTATACCACCGGATAAACAGACTTACGAGCTCACGCTACCGATATGTGGTGGAAATACTTACAAAGCGGACAAAACGCTATGTTTCCACTTTTATTATACGGACCGCTGAAGAGTGGAACTGTTTACCGTTGTCTGTTTTCCTGAAACATACAATCTACAGAATAAGAAATACTTACAGATAGAAGAGAATATACTCACAGATATTTCTTCGCTAATTTTTACAAATTATAGTACGCGCATAACTTAAGAACGACTTTACCGATTTTGATGATTTTGTTTTTGTATATTTGAGTGGGTTCTCGGATAGTTTAGATTCACAATTGCAACCCGAAGGTGGCGTTGAGATCGGGTTCTAGAATCCTCCTAATAATACATACATACATACATAGCTTCACGCCAGTTCCCTTGCGGGGTAGGAACGAACAACAGAGCGCCATTTAGGCTTATTCTCCTCCTAATCACCTGGACCGATTTTGATGATTTTGTTTTTGTGCGTTTGAGTGGGTTCCCGGATGGTTTAGATTCCCAATTGGAACCGGTAGGTGGCGCTGAGATCGGGTTCTAGAATCCTCCTAATCACCTGGACCGATTTTGATGATTTTGTTTTTGTGCATTTGAGTGGGTACTCGGATGGTTTAGATCACAATTGGAACCGGAATTCGCGTCTCATTCTCTCGCAGGCTTAGTCCTTTAGATTTATGTTTATTTCTTTTTAGTGTCACTTTTCCTTTAATCTACTTTCAAATCACAACGACTCTAAAGAAGTATCAGTACAAAAAAACTTCGTGAATTAGTTTGAAATTTAGTGCTCATATTCGATACATTGCATGATCGTGGGATAATTGTGATGACGAAATATGTGATATCTTCTGTGGAATAGTGATTTTATATTAATGCGAGTAAAATCGCTTGGAAAGCTTAGTAATGTAACAGAAAGTTACCTTTTATTATAAAATGAAATATGTAGGTATATCAAAGCATATAGATCACTCATAGTAAGTAGAGCTTGGTTAATAACCCTATGTATTTAGACGACTTTCTCTCTATTTATGTTACAGTTTTCATCTTAAATTGATTAGGGTTCAGACTGTGAACTAACCTTGCCTAATGCCTGTATTAGTAATAATCTTCTCGTAACGAGGGTCTAAATGTGCCTTAGTGCTTGTCTGAAGGCTAAATGTTCGAATTCTGAAAGTTGGTTTCAGTGTAAGTAAATGGATTACTATATATTTCTAGAACAATAATAACAATCGGCAGACAAACACACATATTGCATATCCCTAAAATAAGCAAGTTACGTGTGTTATGGGTGATATACAACGGATTGCGCTGGGGCCAATCGGACACACACAGACATTCAGACCATAAGAAATAACGGAGAAAATTCGTTTACAAAATTTACCATATGCGGAATCGAACCCGAAGCCTCTGCGTTGTAGTGAGGTAAGCCGGCAAAGGCTTAGCCCGCTCAACCACAGAGGACGCCATCACACACTGTTATAACCACAGAATATAACAATGATTTAGTAAAGAACATCTAACACTTATTCTTATAATATTTAGTTAGCTTATTAATAATTTTGTTAATATGTGTAATAAGTATATATAAATATGTAATAAGTCTATTAAAACTATAGTCTGAGTACATTTGTACGCATTTTTTGCAATAGTCCCTTGTTGCGTCACGTTTCATTCACGAATTTACTGATGTTTAATTTATAATTTGATCGTGTACTAGCAGAAGGTGATGATGTCAGGAGCCTTAAGAACAGACTAGTGTGCATGACAAGAGTTATGAATATCAAAGAAGCAAGTGAGGTGTGTAAGAATAAGCCTAAATGGCGCTCTGTTGTTCGTGCCTACCCCGCAAGGGAACTGGCGTGAAGTTATGTATGTATGTATGTATAATTTAACACAATTAAAAACCATGGCAAATACATGAAAATGATGCTATGTAAATACAGATAGATGATATCGGTGCTAGAGCTGCCGATAAGACTGGGCACTTGTCTAAATCATCAAAAAAATGTCCAATCTCATAACCATGTAAATATAATATTGATTAGAATACTGATGTGCAAATTACGTAAACGATAAGGTTTCTGTATATATAATCTAAGTTATATTAGGAACAATTAAGAAATTAATATACTGCAAGACAACAAACAGCTCACCGTCGTATTATGACTATATATGACTATATATGCTTTATTTTATATCAAAATATACAGTTAACAAAAATTGCAACGAGAAAAATTATACTTTGTTAATTTTTTGATATTGAAAATAGTTTGCTGATTTAAGTAGTAGGTTGACAAGAAATTTAACTTAGAGAATTAATATTAATAAGGATTTGGTCTGATTCATCGTTCACTGCTTATCCCATACATAATTTATTATTACAACGGTTACGTCACTGAGTCATTTATCATGACTGGTGTACACGGAGTGCTATACAAATATGTAATGATTACAATAATGTTAGTCATTCATTACTCCAGTATTTTTGTCCAAAGTTCAGATGTAAAATTTTACTATTACTTTTATTTATTAATTAATATTTTTTATTAATAAAAATCGTGGTTCACCTTCAATACTGTTCAGGCATTTGAAAAAAGAACTACTGAAACTTCAGTAATGTAAACCAAGGTGTTAAAAAATTAGCCATAAACAACCCGTGCGAAGCCGGGAAGGGCCGCTAGTGAATTACAAAAATCGATTACATCTCTCAGTATACCTATGTATTTATATTCGAAGCATATTCAATTGAAAATGCATAGCACCAAATATGAGTTCACTTTTAATGCAACGACTAATCCATTCTCATCACGAAGAAGACACAATAGTCACTAAATAAGCATACGCCCATAAAACGTGTCTTATATTCAAATAGCGCTAAGCCGACAGGAAGAGCTCAAGAACGTAGAAATAGAAGTCTAGCTATTTATAATCTATGACATGTTGTTTTTAAGGTTCCGTGGCTATTTTGGCTCTTAAGGATCCTCTACAACATCGCCACATTCATCTGCCTCTATTTCTGTGTCAAATAAACTACTGCATTTATACTGATGTATAAGTACTCATTTATTACACTACTATGCAGGGTGGGTCGTTTGATGGTCAGGTCGTGTGTTCAATGAAAATTAAACATTTTTATCCGTGCAGGAACGGAGAAAGAATACAATTTTCTGCGGCTGGGCGGCCTGTCGTAAGAGGCGACAAAACAACCCACAGCCAGGAGGTAGGGTCTTTGCCTGACTGGATGGCTTCCACCTCTGGTCTAGAGTATGCCACCATAACAACCTTGCGTTGTGTTTCGGCATTAGTGACCAGGTTCCAGTCTCCTTTAAGAGAGCAGCAGCGCATATGTAGCACCTTTGGTATTGCAAATGTCCTTATGCGATGGTAACCGCTTTCCTTTAAGTGGGCCGTCTGCCTATCTGCTGAACTTCCTGCAATAAAAAAACAACAACTCTGTCTGATAAACGCCGTTATTCTTCTTACACCTTACAATAGACACCTTAAATTGTTAAACACCGTAATTGACGCACTTTTTTACACCCCATGCTCGTAATAGACTCACTTTAATCAATGTCTCAATTACTCATAGCTACTTTCTTATATTCAGATTCGTTTCAAACTTATGTTCCGATACACATATTATTATTACATTCACATTATACATATGATGTGTATGTTACTACACGATACTGTCATGAAATGACGAAATAAAAGAATCGGAATGTGTGCTGGGACACATAGTAGAAGTGAAACTTCAACGAACAAGTGGAAAAACGAATCGCAACGGACAAGTAGAAAAACGAATGGCAACGGATAAGTGAAGTTTCACTTCTACTACTGTCCCAGCACACATTTCGATTTTTCGCAGGTTTACTGCAAATTATGATTGGTTAGGTTAGGTACATTTTAATTAATGCATTTTTTATTTAAACGTATTTTATTTTACATACATACATACATACATACATAACTTCACGCCAGTTCCCTTGCGGGGTAGGCACGAACAACAGAGCGCCATTTAGGCTTATTCTTACATACCTCACTTGCTTCTTTGACATTCATAACTCTTGTCATGCACGCTCGTCTGTTCTTAAGGCTCCTGACATCACCTTCTGCTAGTACACGATCAATTTGATCATGGAAGGTGTGTCGTGGCCTTCCACGACTTCTGCATCCATCCACTTTTGCATTGTATATCTGTTTATTCATTCTTTCATCATGCATTCTTTCCACATGCCCGAACCACCGGAGCATTCCTTTCCTTACCTTCACCCCGACACTCTCTTTCAGACCAACTCTCTTTCTTACTTCGGTATTACGAACGCGGTCCGCAAGCGTCACTCCGCAGATTTTGCGCAGTGCTCGCATCTCGACCGCGTTTACTCTACTTTCATGCTCTTTCTTCCATACCCAACTCTCGCTTCCATACGTGAGCGTAGGTACCAGCACCGCGTTGTGTACGGCGAGCTGGGCCTTCTGGCTGAGGTTCTTAGCGCCTAGAAGTTTACCTAACGCTCCATTCACACTATTCCCCAAATTCACTCTTCTTTCTATATCAGCGGTGTACCTTCCATCCCTGCTAAAAGCACATCCAAGATATACAAACTCATTCACTTGCTCCAGCATAACATCATCGACCATTATCCTTGCATTCGTTCTGGTTTCTTCTCTTTCAAACACCATAACCTTTGTTTTCTTCGCATTCAAATGTAAGCCTCTCGCCTGACAGTCATCTTTCATCATTGTGACTAGTGTTTGCAGTTCTGATCATATTTTATCAAACAAAAAAACTGAATTCGATCCTGAACCAAAAAAAAAACCATCCATAGTCTACTGTAACATCATGAATTTCACGAATTATTAAAGTATATAACAAATATAGCTCCACTTTAGATATATTTGCCAATTCACTACCTAAGTTTCGCCGAATATTGCACAATATCTTTCCATCCAATACTTTATAACTATCGTTACTAATTAACTTTTTTTTATAATCCTCATTTACGTATATATTATAAATGTGTGCTTGTGTATTTATGTCTAAATTTGTTTACCCTTATTTTTTTTCTTTTTTTTTACTCACAACCTAAGCTGTATTGGTTTGTAATAGGTTACACACTATTACTTAGTATAGTATTTTTCAATTGTCTCCTACAATGTTATGGTGTAGTAACTGTAAACGAACCAAATAAATAAACAAACATCACGCTGCCTCTCACCACGCGATATACCTTCTACTCCCTCCACGCGGCCGTAACGCTTTTTCGTACTAGAAAAAATCCTAATACCGTCTATATAGAAGTTTCACTTCAATAAAGATTAGGTGAGGCCGTCATACATGTGTAACTGAGGGTTAAAATCTTCTTTCAATATACATAGGTCCCGTGGAGTGTCTAACAATCCAAATATATAAAAAACTAGGATATGCCCGCGATTTCGTCTACGGCTAACTTGAGATTTAAAAAAGAATGCAAGCTATCGTATTAGTGACAAATGTGTCGGAATAAGCCAATTTTTACGCACCCGGACAACTTCAAACCGCTCCCGGGATAAAAATATCACATATATTGTTACATAAAATTTTGCTATTGATTAGTGAAAAAAACGCATTAGATTTCGAAAAAAATAATTCAATCTGGCCATTTTAAATTATTTCCAGAAAAATTCCTGCGAGATTGCCAGGATAAAACGTAGCGCAGATATTAAGTCTACGAAGTGGCTGTTGGAACAGCGAAAACCGCATCGAAATCGGTCCATTAATAGAACAAATTTTTAATAACTTCAATGTACAGACACGACATGTTTAGAATTTTATAATGTTTTAGATTTAATGATATTACTTAATTGTTTTTATAATAATTTCTTAATGGTTTTTTTATATAAATCAATAGATGGCGCGATATTAGATTCCAAAATTGTAAAAAATATGTCTCCCTCATCTCTGGAAAGGCGACGAATACCATAATTTTCCAACTCTGGGAGCTATACAGTATATACACACAGTATATAAAGTATATAAATACAGTATATAAATACTTCTCATCGATTTAATTAAATATGAAAGTACTGTACCTTAAACGCCTATGTTTAGTAGAAAATAACCATTGCAGGGCCATCCCTCATTTCTAGTCTTTTTCGAAATTCCACTGCAGCCGTGTAAAAGTAGTATATATAATGTATATACCTACCTGTCAAATGTTATTGATATATACATCGAGTAGTATTTGAGAAAATTGACTGAAACGAAACAAATACAACCGAACAGACTGATTAGTGTAATTAGATTCGTTTTTACTCGAATAGCTACTGAACTATAAAAAGTGGTGACTGGTAACGTTGAATGATCGCATGTATTTTCTTCCAGAATATTCGTAAAGCTGGAAAGAGAAACAGCCTTGTACTATATCTAGCAGAACATAATACATTGGCCCATCAACATACATTACACAGGCCGTTTGACACGTACCCAACATGAATTGTATGGAAATCCGGCTAATTGGTCCTTTCATAGCTTTTAGTGCGAGTGTAATTCGGAATTTCGGAAATTCCGAATTGTGAACGTGTAAATAATTGGGCTGGAATACTTTGAAAATGTTGTACAATATTGCAAATAGACGTTAGACCGTCGAAGTAAACGTGATTATATGATTAGTTATGTTAAATATGCCCATATTCTATATCTATCTATAATATTATGAAATTTTAAACATGCCGTGTCAGTACATTAAAGCTACTCAAAAAAAAGCAACTGGAATAGACCATATAAACAATGGAGAACTCGATGCAATTTTTTTAGATTTCTTGTCTATTTGTTCGGGATTAGATGCGGTTATCGCTGATCGACAGATAATTCTTAGACTTAAATTGCTCTACTTTTTACCCTGGGAATCCCGCGGGAATTTTTCTGGGAATTATTTAAATCTGGGCAAGATTAAAAATAATTGAATTCATTGTGATTTTTTATTATTCGATAGCAAATTTTATGTAATAAAATGTGTGATGTTTTCATATTCCACGACTCCCGTGGGAGATTTTACCAGGAGCGGTTTGTAGTTGTTCGGGTGCATTAAAATTAGCTTACTCCGACACAGTTTTTACTAAAACGATAGCTTATATTCTTCTTTAAATGCTGCGGTATTTTATGCCTCAATAATCCCGCGAGAATTTCGAGTTAAGCGTGGACGAAGTCGCGGCCATATCCTAGTTGTGAATTTAAATAATTGAGCTTGAATGCTTGGAAAATAGTTATACAATGTTACAAATAGAGTGGACCGCCGAAGTAATGTGATGATATTATTAGTTAGGTTTAATATGATCATAATATATATCTTAGATTAATTAGTTCATAATAATATATCTTAGAGTAGTTGTTTTTATTTTTTTATTGCATGACTTCAGCAAACAGGCAGATGGGCTCACCTGATGAAAAGCGGTTACCATGGCCTATGGACATTTTTAACATCAGAGGTATTATCAATGTGCTTCCGTCTCTAAAAGGAGACTGGAACCTGGCCACTCATGCTGGAACACAACTTAAGATTGTTAGGTTGGCGTGCTCTAGACGAGGGGTGGTAGCCATTCAGACGGGCAAATACCCTCCTACCACCTGTCTGTGGGTTGTTCTGTCGCCTCTTACGACAGGTTGCCTGGCCGCAGGAAATTGTATTCTTTCTCCGTTCCTCCATATTTTGGCTATATTCCTTAATCCCACGGAAATGACGTCATTTATCGGGCTAAATAGTATCCTACGTGTTGAACGGGAATATAGGATAGCTCTGTGTCGAGTTTTATTTAAATCTTTTTTGTAGTTCGCGTAATGTTTTAATAGAGAGATAAATAGACAACAATCCTAAAGTTACACTTCGGAATCTGCTGGTCCCAATGAGACCCCTGACTTTTTATCTTTTTTCGTTAAAATATAGAAAATTAAGGCTTTTGTATCCCACTTCCATTTTCCGAGGTAAAACTTATCCCTTTCTTATTTATTTTATTTTCATGAAAATTGGTTTATGTTTTATGAAGTTGAAAAATAAGGCACAAACAAACTCACGCTTTCAATCGTTTATTATCATGAGTTTATTAAACATGATACCAAGACAGTTTAAAGGTAAATGTTAATGATTTAGAAAATTTAGAGCAGAGAGATAGATTTAGAATTTTTTAAAGCTATTCTGTTGTGGATTTAATAAAGGTTTAAAACAAATCAAAATGTTAACGGTATCCATCCTTATGACAAGTAATAATAATTGCTATTCATCAAGGCACGAAGAGTTGAAAGTGCTGTTGTGACTTAAATTAGTAAATGAGGTCAAGCTTTTCAATGACGATAAAAAGTTTTTGGTCAGAGAAATCATAAATGCAAATAAGGTTTTTTATGGCCCTCATAGTTTAATCTATTCATAACAATATGTATTCAATTATAGTTTAATGTTTATCGTTATTGAAACAACACAATAAATACGTGATTCATAAATTTAGAGGCATGCTAGACGACAATCACTGACAGGAATATTTGTTCCTTGATTTAATAAAGATTATTATGTAAGACTTGCAATTACTCAGAAGGGTTTATAAGAAACTAGAAGAAGAATAAGAACAGCAACTTGTTACTAATTTTTTTATCAGAAAACATACTGGCTTAAATACAACGAATACATTAAACTACGCAGCTCCGTCGAGCCAACCACCGCTACAGCCAATCACCCCATCTCGCCAGATGAACAATACATCCGTGCAACCGACTTCGACATCATGCATCAGACAACCTTACGTCACAAGATTTGGCAGAACCATCAAACCAAGTGTGAGTTTCACTTGAAGGGGGGTATTATGGGAGCTGCATACATCTGGTCATCGCAGCGGATAACGAACTACTGACTAGCGCAGCGCGGGAGCGCACATATTAATAGTTGCTCTATCTTGCTCGCACATCATCCGTCCCGCTCACACACTGTGCTATACATTGTACTAGCTGTACGACTTGTTAATATTTGTACTTAAGGTTACCGTTTCCAAAATAAATCAGTTCGTCTCCTTGCGATCATGAACCCCCCGAGGCTCAGAACATCAGCCTGGCATAACAAACGCAGACAAAACAGACCGGAGAGCCCCCGGCTCGGATCCTCTTACACAAAGGTAAGACCCACCAATCACATTCACTCACTACAGACACAAGTAGCCATATAAGATTAGCTTAGGCGTATTGCTGGAGAGTTTCTTCCGCCGCTTCTTCTCCTCCAGCTATAACACGTTGCGAAGCGGTAGTAATGATAGACTAGGATCGGCTCCGCCGGCGGAGTTAATAATTAGTCCCCAAATAATCACTTCAGCCTGTTGGCGTAGCTCATTCAGCCTTTTACGGCTAAATCTCAATATAGAGTCAATCCCCCACAGCGGTCGAGCCGAGGTCGAACCTCACAGGAGGTGCCTCCTCGAGCGCGCTGCTTCCGGGCTGAACGTCTCCGCTCCCACGGAGTCGGGAAGCCCCCAAAGTCCGTTATCGCTGAAACAGCCATCTGCGGCTATTCAGCTGGGTCCAGCTCCAAAAAAAAAAATTAGTTCACATCAGCACTCAATAGTGAATACTACTCTCTGCCATTTGAAGTATTATTTAACCTCTACCTCTCGCTGTTACAAAACTATTGTACTAAATAGACATTTTTTTGAACACCTCGCCACAAAAATCCTATCATATTTTCACTCCAACAATTTTAGAGTTTAGGAAACCTAAATAAATCGGCATAACCGTTAGCTGGTTGAAGTAATTGATAAACTATTTTAATTAAAAAGATTATGAATGACGAGGATTTGTTACATTATTGGGTGAACATTTTAGGTAATACTTTATATAAAATATAATATTATATTTACATTTTATAAAATAAATCGAAAATAGTAAAAATCTATCAGTTCTGCCAACATGAAAATGAAATGTAGTGAATACCGCTATATTCGATTGAGAGATTTTAAAATATAATCTACACAATTATCACATCATATTTGAAATAATTATTGTTACATATAATTATGGTAAATTATAGAAAATTACTCTATACAAAACGGGCGTTAATCACTGAATTAATAAAAATATACCAAAATTATATAAAATTGATCATTAATATCATCAAGATCATTAATAGTTCAACAATTCACATATGTGAGAAAAGTTGTTTTTGTTCAGCTAAATTTGTTTTTAAACAATCCGTGCTGTATTGAAAACTGATTTGATTATGTTTAGAGCCTTATGTTTATAAACATCCGCCCAAAATATTTTCATTGAAACAAATCGAAGGTCTCCATTGAGTGTGGAGTAATTTGATGAAGTGTGTTTAAAATTCTAATGCGTATGATGTCAGTGTCTAACAATTCAAATCTACTTGGTTCAGAGATTCAATGGATACGTTCAATTTTTTTACAGCATGTATTCAATTCATTTAATCAATATAATGTTCACAAATATGATTATACATTAACCCTTTTAGAGTATATAATGCATGTATGTAGTGGTATCTAACATAGAATAGAATAGAATATTCTTTATTGCACACAAGAAAATAATACACATGAGTTAACGATCATATAACTAGTACAATCGGCGGTCTTATCGCTAACAGCGATTTCTTCCAGACAACCTTCTGGAGATAATTTTACATTTCTAATAATGGGTCGGTATTCATTGCGCATAGTTTAAAATATATACAATCATATATACATATATTAATAGTAAATAAAAATACATATACATATTTATATACAAATATATGTACGTAGAGTTATATACACACACATAAATTAATGTTTACAAATTTAGATAGTGATCTTTGAGGAGTTTACTAAAAGATGTTAGTGACTTTGCACTTCTGATGCTTATTGGTAATGCATTCCACAACCTTACAGCCTCCACAGTAAAAGGTTTCTGACAAAATTGCGTAGAATATTGGCGTCATTAGTTGCAAATTTGCTGATGATCTCAATAGCCTTGTACTACTTTTTTGAAAGAACTCAAAGCGTTCCTTTAAAGAGGAGGGCGTTTTTGGGCTAATGAGTACATTATACAAAAGGGATAAGATATGAGCATTCCGGCTAACATGCATAATATGTACCTTTTTTTTGGCCAGAGGAAATCCGACTGCGGACTAACCGCCGCGGGGGAAACGCGGCGGGGACGGGTGGGATTCGCCACGTTGGGGTGGCACTAGCACCCCCAAAGAAGTACCTACTATTGAGACAGTAGGTACTTCTAATCCTAAATCGGGGATACCCTTTAATATACCTCGATGTTCCTTCCTTCACCTTATGCCAGAGCTACAGGAAAGCGGAAGATTGAAGACTCTGCATGTCCTGGGAGGTGGAGCATAGCCACCGCTATCGTCTAATACGTAAATACCGACTAACATGTTGTTCTTCAGAAATGGCAATAGTCACATGTTACGAAGCAAATACTTAAAGTGAAGGCAGATACCCACTGGTACCAAAGGCACCCCAATAGGAGATACATAATTTAGAGTTGATAAATTAGTAACCAAAAAGCTCATTCCTATTTACGAAAACTTAATGTATAAAAAACCATAACATTTAATTTATACATGCATAAACATCTAAATTTTAAAAAATAATTTATAACTTAATAAAAATTCCAAAAATAATTGTTTGTAGATTTTATAAATCTGTTAAAGTTATCATCTAATACAAATTATTTGTTCCTTCTTCGTTACCTTTACAAATCTAACAGTTTCGGGGTCATGTAGAAGGCATATTGCATCCAAAAAGTAGGCTAAGCTAGTCCAAGCAGTACTTCAGCCCGCAGCAACGACTTACGCTCTACAAAACGCAAGCAGTTTCAAATCTGATACGGTTCTAAAATTAAGACTCGCGAACCTGCGAGCTATCCTCGAATACCTCCTACGAAGGAACTTTATTTCAGCTTTTTCAGACGGTAAAAGAAATAAAAATTGAAACACCTTATAGTCCTTATAAAAAATAGATCACATCTTTCACTTAGACTTTGCTTCGATAAACACACATCAATCATTTTCTTATGATCACGCACGACCTACATATTTCTCGACGATGTTCACAGCACAGGTGGCAATATTCTCTACTCTTTGATATCCGAGCAGTTTTTAGGTCGATATTATGTGTTCTCGTGTACCCTATACTTGTTGGGGTACGTGGTTTGTACCTTTTTCAAGAGTAAAGATATTTTAGATGTTTATATTAAAAATACATATCGATTCTGTTATAGACGAACATCCTAAGCGACGAATGAAATTTGAAATGAAATGAAATTTTACAGGAGTGCATTATTTTTATACATTAGTCATAGATTTCCGATGTTTAGTATATTTATAATTTTGTCGTTAAGGTAGAAATGCGCCAAGGATTGTTTTATTGGGACCTAAATTATTTTGGCTGTATTACATACACTAAAAATGTAAAATACCTAATTTTTGTCGGTTACAATGTTTTTTCCGTAACATTTTGGATATATTGGTTATGATAACTCTAAATTCTAATAGAAAATATTACTTAAATTAGAAAATGAATTTGTTACTATGCCTAACTAAAAATGAAGTGATTGTGAGTCTGACTCAAGACATTTAAGGGTTGCATAGTTAAACAATATGAATACTAATAATAATAATAATAATATAACTTCACGCCAGTTCCCTTGCGGGGTAGGCACGAACAACAGAGCGCCATTTAGGCCCAGTCTTACACACCTCACTTGCTTCTTTGACATTCATAACTCTTGTCATGCACGGTCGTCTGTTCTTAAGGCTCCTGACATCACCCTCCGCTACGATCAATTTGATCATGGAAGATGTGTCGTGGCCTTCCACGACTTCTGCATCCATCCACTTTTGCATTGTATATCTGTTTAGTCATTCTTTCAGTATGCATTCTTTCCACATGCCCGAACCACCGGAGCATTCCTTTCCTTACCTTCACCCCGACACTTTCTTTCAGACCAACTCTCTTTCTTACTTCGGTATTACGAACGCGGTCCGCGAGCGTCACTCCGCAGATTTTGCGCAGTGCGCGCATCTCAACCGCGTTTACTCTACTACTACTATGAATACTAATGATTATCTAATTTACTAATCAGCTCCGTCACTCACGACGCATCTATCACGATTAGCCCGCGTTAATACCTAGTGCGTCGAAGACATTTCGAGCTATATATTCTTAATGAAATTACTACATGAAAAACGAAGCCTATAAAGAAGATACAAACTAATATACATTTAAACATATTGATCCTTTGCTTACTATTACAAATCTTTATTGTACTCACTAAATATTCCATAGTAGTAAACAGTGTCGCCCTAATAAAATCTGAAGTCACTTTCTTCTAACTACGAAAGTTAGATTGCGAGAGGGATGAGATAAGTTGAAGTGTGTTATTCAGAAACTTAGGTTGTCATTGAAATAACCCTGATTTATCTAGACGATTTCAAGGACTTTTTATACTGAGGTATATATACGGTCGAATAGAAAATTCATAATTAAAAATAAATTAAATTATAAATAAATTAAACCATACAATACATTAAAACTAAAAATAAACTATATATACAAACTAAAATTAAACTATAAAATCTAGTACCAGACCGCTGTCAGTCGGAAACGTGCCCGACAGGCTGGCCACATTGCCTCGCTGAATGGCAACGCTAATGTCTTGCTCGAGGTATAAACCAGTCTTTTGGTCACGTGAGACTTCCACCAGACGTTTGGCTATATCTCGATAAAGTGCACAACTCATGTTCCCAGGGTCTCGACCCCAAAAGCCGTAAATATGTAGCCATTTTCGATGGCTGAGTATTTGCGGCGCTTTAGGGCCTCCTGTTGTGTAGCAGCTGTACCGGCAGACATGCTAGTGGCTGGAAGATGGGACGCTGCCAAAGTATGGACGCAAGACGCGTCCCATACTAAGGGGCGACCCATTTTCCAGGGCATCAATGACATACCATCGGGACTTTTGCCATCATCGTAGCACATGCCGGTCGGTTCTAGGACGGCAGGTACCCCGACCGTGACAAGAGCCCGACGGATTATGTCATTAAGTGTTGCATGACGTAAAATTCTGATACACGTGGAAAATTTGAAAGCGATATGTACTAAAAAGGTACATTACACCAATGCATATAAGCACACACGCACACGCACACGCGCACGCACACGAGCACGCGCACGCACACGCGCACGCACACGCACGCACACACACACACACACACACACACACATATATATATATATATATATATATCACATTTTATTCTACAATATTACAGAAAATACAGAAAATCTTATAGCCTAAAAATATTCTAAATCTGCACAATGGGCGGTCTTATCGCAGTAGATATTTATGATATAAAAGTTATGAAATTGTGAGAGCTAGTAGCGCACTCACGTTTCAAATTACATACATTCGAATCCTGGCCGGAAGTATATACCATTTAACAGTTTAATTTTTATCTAATATTAATGCATATTGTTAAAATTATAACGTGCTGACGGTGAAGGAAAACATTGTGATGAAACCTGCGCATTGAGATAATGTGATGTGTCAAACCTGTTAACCTGCCTTAGACAATTGGGACGAGTATTTAAAATATCACAATGCTGAGGCCCAAGTCCAACAGTGGGACATTTGTGGGCTGATTTACACAGTTCATTTTTTTTATAATAATAATAATAAAAAAAAATTGTTTTCAATAAAAAAAAAGCTATTTTTTTATTGCAGGAGATGGAAAGCCGTTACCATCGCCTACGGACATTTGCAACACCAAAGTTGCTACAAATGCGCTGCTGCTCTCTTAAGAGAAACTGGAACCTGGTCACTAATGCCGGAACACAACTCAAGGTTGTTATGACGACATAATCTAGACCAGGGGTGGTAGCCATCCAGTCGAGCAAATATCCTACTACCTGGCTGTGGTTTGCTAGGCTAGCTAAGTAGCGTAACAAGAATTTTAGATGTAGTACAGTA
Organism: Dendrolimus kikuchii; assembly: GCA_019925095.2. Classification (NCBI taxonomy): domain Eukaryota; kingdom Metazoa; phylum Arthropoda; class Insecta; order Lepidoptera; family Lasiocampidae; genus Dendrolimus; species Dendrolimus kikuchii. The sequence goes on from CM034400.1 coordinate 6,705,190, forward strand.
TAAATATGTTTGTGACTAAGACAGAAACTGAGAATAATCTTATATCTTCGGCCTCAGCACCTTCCCATTAAATTTGACCATATTGTAACACATAAATTAATATCTGCTGAATAACTTTAATTGAAATGCGTAGAACTGAAAGGATAAAGCAACATTCTATGATAATGAATGATTCAATTTTATGCTTACATTGATCATTTTAGTAAGGTCATCCTATTAAAAAACCCAAAACGGTTGTATAATGCTGATATGCGACGAAACAACCAAATTGAATCAATTTGATTAAAAGGTAGACCACTGAAAAAATACGACTGTATTCGATGACATATGGTAGGTAAATTTACTCAAATTGAAAGACAGAAATGAACCGTTTAATATCGGCTTTAAAATAGCATTATTACTTTCAATTACGGAGATGAATATACGATACTACTTATGAAACATGTGATAATTTCTGCTGGACATGAATTCTAAATATAAACGGATGAAGCTCCGAGAAAAATTGTAATAGCAATTGTTTCAGACCATTATGCAACAGAGCACGCAATGTTATTCTAATCCAGTATGCGTTGTGGCGATTCACAACAATGGCCAACTATCGCCGAGGCCGAGATTAATCGTTCTTCAACAAACAAACTCTAATACGACGATGATATGTTTCGACAAGCCGAGTTTCGGAATTGGGTCAATAGTCCACAACTAGTTCGAGGGGAATTGCAAGAGTATGACACATCAAACGCATAGGTTGTTGCAAAACATTTGTATGAACATGCGTTTATTCTTTTTATATATGCATTCTAGTATTTGTACATTCCTCACATTCAATTTGGAATGAACCGATTTACGTGAAATTTGGAGGGTGATGCACAAATATTTTATACAATATAATACTCATATGTATGCGCACTGTTATTTTGCCGTAGATTCACAATACGATTCTGCAAGTGATTAATCTTAAGGCCCTAATATTCATTCATTACTTTTAGATAAATGACATGTTTTAAATTGAAAAATGGAGCTTCTTTTGACAACTTTTTTTAAGGCGAAGATATCCCATCTAATAAAAATTGATTACCGTCGGCTATAGATGTTTACAGCAATAGTGGCCCAATTCTGCCATTTCACTATCGTGTTGTTTCGAAGATGTACAAAGTACGGTTCCATTGCGATAGTGTCTGAAATTCTTACTCATAAACGAAACACGATTCGCTCAAGGTTAACCACCCACGCTGATATCCTGTAAGTGTACGAACCGACGTTAAAAGCTATGTTCAAGATAATGATTTCAGCATGGTGGTCTCCACCACGTCAAAACTACCTACTTACTTAAGACATAAATTGAGGTTATCACAACAGTCAATCATGAGAGAAGCTATATACATACATCTAAGATATTCGACTGCTGAAATGTAATTTTTTAAATGTAGAAGTTCCGGGTTCGAATTTAGAATTTTGTAAGTTCTATGTTATTTACTCTTATCTGTGTCTTTAAAACCGATTATCGATGTGTAACTCATATATTAATAATAAGAATCGGCAGACAAACACATATACTGTATATCCCCAAATTAAGCAAGTTTCACTTGTATTATGGGTAATATACAACGAAATACTGTGGGGTCTTTCCCAGGCACCCAGACTATAGTAAATATCGGAGAAAATTCGTTTCCGCTTACCATACCAGGATTCGAACCCGGTGCCTCTGTGTTGCAATGAGGTACGCCGGCAAAGACTTAGCCCGCTCAACCACAGAGGCCGTCATATTACCCATAACACAAAAGTAACTTGCTTATTATGAGAATACCTACATGGCGAGTTTAGCCTATACGTTAGGTAATATCCTATAAGTTAGGTTGCCTGGAAGAGATCGCTCTAAGCGATCAGGCCGCCTATTGTTCTGCTTACAAAAAATGTAATTAATGTATTGTGTTTGTTATTTTGGTGAGCAATAAACTATTATATCTATCTGTCTGACTACCAATAAAAAAATATGTGTTTGCCTGCTTAAAACAGCATACGTTGCTAAATATACTTATAGTCTCAATATAAACTTTATAAATGTATGCAGCCTAGAATTGTTACAAAATTCAACGAGTTATATATAGACGTCGCATGGCCAGGTGGCGCTGCACACTGCAGACGTAGTTATCATTATTTATACACGAGAAACTTGCATCCTATTTTCCAACTGCAGGACCGCAGAAAATGAAAATTATTTACAAATTTAGCCGGCTGGGAATTTTGAGTAATTTTCTTGGACTAGGGTTGAAAATTTTGTTTCAAAATACTGTCTCAGTTATTAATTCTACAGGTTTTTTTATACTGGTATCATTATGATGAACAAAAAGAAAGTCGTTCATGAAGATTACTTAGTTAAATACTTTTGATTTATTTCTTTATGAACAAAGCAATTAATCCCACGATATCGTCTGATTCCAAAGAGAACACGCCAATTCTTTCTTATAAAGTACGGTAATAAATATTAAAACTCAAGTGCTAAAAATTGCTACTTCCTAGAATTTGTACGGGCAAGTGACTTATGTCGTCGTTAGTTCTAACGAGTCAAACAAAGTTCTATTTTATTGTTTAAACAAAAATTAAAATTGTCGAAGTAAAACTTCTTTAGAATCGTTGTGATTTGAAAGTCGATGGAACAAAAACCGACACTAAAAAGAGATAAGCACATAAATCTATAGGACTAAGCCTGCGAGAGAACGAAATAAGAGTTTTACATTGTGCAGCACAGATTAGAGTGTCAATAAGACTGATGATTAAACATAGGTCCAATGTAGAACGAAATAAAAGTGATTATAATATTTTTTAGACTACAACAGTGAAAATTTTATAGTGATACTTAAGAAGTTTATTTATAATTATAATATGTTGATAGATGTAGGCTAAAGGCTATATTTATATTAATAAAAGTAAGAGAAGAATTATCTGAAGTTCCACTTCTACTGCGTGTGACCTGCACATACACCTATTTTTTATCATTATATTTTAAAATAAATATTAAAATATAAATAGACCCAATTACGGCCTTCAAATATTAAAGTGGTGTAAAAATATAAATCAGTGTATTAACTTGTGAATTTCCATCATCTGACAGCCCTGAATAGGGATCAGGCTAAATTATTTTTAGGTCACGTCAAAAACAGTTATCCATTCCGCTGAATGCTGATAAATTTATTTGCATTTGGATATTTTATTATTCCAGCAAATGGGCGAAATGTGTTTGTAATTTCTTTATAATTATGTCAACTGAATATTTTTTTGAGCTAACTATATTATATTCACTAAGATGATTTAAATAAACTCACAAAAAATAATTTTGGGTCTTTGTAGAGATATTAAATAAATGATTTTATTATTATACTCTTGTGCCATTATATTTTCAATTGTTTTTTATTGTAATAAAATAATTAGGAAACCGAGTTATAATAGCTTAGTAGTTGTTGCAAGCATGTCTTATTCGAACGACATGAGTTAGAACCTGGCCTGGAAGTATGTATAAGCAGGCTTGAGCCTGTAGGTGCACTTAGCATGTAAGTTGTGTTCGCGTAAACTGCGCGTATGCCTCTTAGCTTAGACACGTACTATGATTGTTGAATACCGGACAGGATGAGTCCGATATTCATAAAGCATAGTAACCACTTAAGTGCAGAGGTTTACGCGCACCTTATGCAAGCAAAACTCACATGTGTAAGGCCGGGCTTAGTTCATGAAATTATGAGTATTTATCGTACTTAGCGAAAAAAATATTGTTATATTGTTCGATAATTACTTTACGTAATAATTTGCTTTACGTAACAATCAAATAATAACAAATAATAAAAAGTTAAACGCCTAAACAAAACCAGCGGGCCATAAGTCTGTTATTACAATCGTGTCGGAATGGTCTATTACTAGAGTTATAATGGCACTATAATGGTTGCTTCTGTTTACTTTAGTATACATAAGCAACAAATATGGTGCCATTATGATGCCAGTGGCCGTATTTTCCGATACGAAAGAAATAACACACCTGGGGCCGGGTGACAACTAGTCATGTAGGATGTAGGAGCTTTCAGGCCGATTGAGAATCCTAGGATATTTCTTTTACGCCATTGGGGGTAATATTCTGATACAATTGTGTAAATAAAAACCATTAATATAAAAACATTTTATATCAACGTACAAAATTACCCCATTCACGTTGTTAAATCAAAATTAAGCCCCATATAAACCGAGCTGTGCTAATTTAAAAACAAAACATTCCGACCCAAACGCGCTTACTCCATTAGCTGCGGTTGTAAATTTTTGATATGGATTCTCTTTTCTAAACGATGTTATTCTGTAAATGGCGTGTTATGACCACACGTATCACTTCGCTTTTAAGGGGATGAAAAATAACATTTGTTACTTAGCTTGAATTAAAGAAGTTATAATTAGACTTACGTTAAGATACGTTAAAAGTCGTGGTAGCCTAATGGCTAGCGCACGCGTCCCAGACTCAGAGGGCGCGGGTTCGATCCTAGCCGGAACGCATGCACCTCTTAGTCAGTTTTCTGATCTAATGTGCATATTGTTACAATTACCATGTGCTAACAACGGTGAAGGAAAACATCGTGATGCAACCTGCACATCGAGATAACCGATGTGTCAAACCTGCCAAGCCACCTTGGACAAGCGTGGCGGGTATACTGTCTGTCCCCACTATAATGGGATGCCCGAGCTCAGCAGTGGGACATTAATGGGCTGATATTATTATTATTTTGATATTATTAAGATACGTTTCATAAACAAATTAAAAGTCTCTTCTTATTGAAGTTTCATAGTATAGAAATATCCAGGTATATATGTTTATCGAAACAAATATATTTTTCGTTTTACGGAAAGTTATAATAATTTTACAATCATTTTCCGTGTCAAATTTTCCAGTTTTTCCTTTCCCGTTTCAATGTTTTCGTGGATCATAATGTCCATAATTCAGTATTTAATATTAAAATAAGTTAAATCGTTTGTTTCTCTGTTTTGAATATGCGTTACACTATTTATCACCTATATCTACTATCTACATATAAACCAAACTTCGTGAAAATTATGTTTGTAACGAATAAACTCAAAAGCTATTGGACCGATTTTATAGATTCTTTCACCATTATAATGCTATTATATGCATTATCCCTGCTTAATATAGGCTATTTAAAAATTAGGGATCCTACTAAAACTTCAATAACGTAATCCATCAATATAAACAAAATACTTGGCGCTGGAATCGGGTTCTACGATTTTGATGAAATTTTATATGTGTTTGAGTCGGTCCCAGGGTGGTTTAGATTCGCAATTAGATCCGGTAGGTGGCGCTGGAATCGAGTTCTAGATTTTTATTTTTTCAAGGCAGAACAACGTCTACCGAGACCATTAGTTATATAATAACCGTTAATTATATACATACATATAGTTACATATTAAATATATGGTAAATGTAAATTATTACCTCACCATATGCATATGATCGGCTTATATCCCGGGAGGGATATAGGCCGATTTTTACGTTGTACATTTATGTCTCATACTAAGTATTACAGATAAAATAACGCTTTGTCGGCTAAAGTAGTGCTATAGTAAGTTAGTAAGTAGTAAGCCCCTGGTGTTGCAAACGACCATTGCCGACGGTAGTCACCTTCCATCAAATGAGCTCTTCGCCTGTTTGCCTGTTTCAGGTAACAAAAAATAATTAAGGCTTGTAATAATTTCTATAAAAATGATATTTAGTTCTTTTAAAGCATATAAACTAACAAACAATATTATAGAGACTTAGGTATGTGACTAAAATTAACACGGGAATTGTGAACACATAAATACAAACGTAATTAGACTTGTTGAAATGAAATGATTGATTATACAAACTAGAGCACCCTCAGTGTTTTAACAAGAGACAACAATCCTCATTTAAAAGGTTATGATAACATCTTTTAGTAATTAAAAATTAACAAATCATATTTATTTATATCACCCGCATAATAAAAATATCGTTTATAAACATTTAACTAGGCTAGTTTAAATGAAAATGGTGTGAAATAATTACGTAAACTAGAGTAGACTTAATGTCTGTTCGAGAGTATAAGGGGACACATAAATTACGTCACACGAATTTCAGGATTTTTGATTCATCCTCCGTCCTTATCACAGCTGGTCACATTCGTGAGAATCCTCCCTCCCTAGTGTGACATCACATAGTTTGCAATTTCCCATCGAGAAGTTATTAAACTAAAACGGCCAGGCACAGAAAAGAAAAAAAACAACACACATGGCACTAGATACGACTATATATAAGTATAGATATAAGGCCAACACTGCACATGCACTTCCTCACAACACCAGCATGTAACAGATACACTCTACATTAGTATAAGTTTAGTATTAAAATTAGAATAAATTAATATAATAAGTTATTCTTAAGGTACACCAAAACAGAAAAATTACTACATATAATGTCACATACACTAACAAAAATAGACAATAAGCGTGTACGGAGTCTCAAATTTTTCATAGAAATTAAGTATTATAAAAGGGTACGGAACTCGAGTCCGTAGATATATATATAATAATAAAAAAATAAAAACTTAAACGGCAGTTCTGTAATTAGCTTAAATATATTACATTTTAAAATGTGATGTCACGAAATTTAGGACCCTTCCCACCCTTTGTCACACAATGTCACACTTCGCCGACTCCCGTTAAAGTTTGACATAATTTATGAATGAACGTAAAACTTTTTATTACTAGTGAAAATATAATAAATATTCAGTAGACAACATAATATACATCATCATATTAATACGTGAAGCAAAAACTTTTTACCCTTTTTACGGAAATTGCGCGGACAAAGGAGTGTCATCATGTCATCATTTCGCACACTTATAGTTTATATAGAGAAGAAGCGGCGAATGCTAATATTTTTTTAAATTATGCATAAAAAATACATTAAATCATTTAAAAAAAACATTACACACACTACCATGTATTTGACACACACCCACGCATATATACTCTTTTGTTTATTGTAAAAGTCAAATTAACAGTGTAGCCTTGGCGAAATCTGTAAGTATAGAACTACAGTCTTGTTCAAAGTTTTTTCAAAGTCGAATTTCGACCACTGGGCGACCACTAGTACATAATAAATCTTAAGCTAAATAGGATTACGTTTGCGTTATGGATTAAAGTAACGAACAACTCTGTGGCGACCCCAGACACTCAGACCATAGTAAATAACGGAAAATTTATTTACGAATTTTACCATACCAGTATTGAACCCGGAGACGTACGTTGTATTAGTGCCAATCCCAGACACCAAAGCTCGTTTACTAAAATCATTCATAGTCGAACGCGGACCCTCTGTGTCCCAGTAAGATTTCAATGAAAGTTTTAGGTTAAATTCAATCAGGAATTTTTTCTTTAAAGTTTCTATTTTATTTCGAGAAATTACAAGTTTCAGAAGACATGAAAAAGTCCAAGTTTCGCAAGAACTCTACATAGCTGGTATCACATGACATCTAGTCGCGCGCAGAAGGTTTGCCGATGACTACTTATCATTATTGTATATACTTATATAAAGTGTATACAATAATAAATTTATTGCAACAACTATTTACACGCGTGACATCATGAGGTTATCGGCAAACCTTCTGCGCACGGGTAGTAATAAAAATTATCGAGAAATGGGAGTGTAGAATAGTAGAAATTAAAGCTGCAAAGAGCGTGGCAATGCATCTACTCTGCTAGGCATGCTCTTCTCTGACATCGATTTGTTATACAATCTCTTATAATTTATAATTTAGTTTATTTATTCAAAAAGGCTGGCCTGTATTTTGGGTAACGCATAAGCGTTGCCATGTAACCTGGTATCGCGGCCACAGTTTTAAGAGACGGCGATTTGGAGCCTATTTATAATTTGTATTTTGTTAAGATACTTTAGTTTTAATCTGCAATATTTCAACAGTTATGCAATAATATAATTACGATAAAAGCCTTATGTATTCGCACTGACATGATAATATTGATGTCAGTACCTACCTATTCTTCGAAATTGAATTGTACGAGAATGTTGTAAATGTAATTCTGACAAGGGTATATTTGTTAGCAGCTGCATTAGATTGTCACAAATGTGTGATTCAGTCATTTCTTCCTATTTATCACTATTGACGTAACAGATAGATCGTGAAGTATTATTTAATATGCAACGCTATTAAAGCAACATGAAGTCAAATAAATGCTGCTGGTATTTTATAATGCATACAAACTGGGTATCTTTAAGTTCTGTGTAAATAATAATATAATATTTTATTTCCTCTTTAAATACACTGTAAAACTTAAAATTAATAACAATGCTGATTATTAATAAATGCTTATTAGTAATAAGATGCTAGTACCCAATCAACCCATTGGCCATGATATGAGACTAATTAAGAAAAAAATACTAGTATAATTATCTATATATTAATACGTGAAGCAAAACTTTGTACCCCTTTTTACGAAAATTGCGCGGACGGAGGAGTATGAAATTTCGCACACTTATAGTTTATATAGAGAAGAAGCGACGAATACATTTTTTTTTAAATTGTGCATAAGAAATACATTAAATCAATAAAATAAACATTACACACACTACCATGTATTTGACAAAAACGCATATATACTCTTTTGTTTATTGTTAATGCTTATTAATTATACTACTAATTGTACTAGCAGAAGGTGATGTCAGGAGCCTTAAGAACAGACGAGCTTGCATGACAAGAGTTATGAATGTCAAAGAGGCAAGTGAGGTGTGTAAGAATAAGCCTAAATGGCACTCTGTTGTTCGTGCCTACCCCGCAAGGGAACTGGCGTGAAGTTATGTATGTATGTATGTATGTATGTTTATTGTTAAAATCATTTAGTGTAGTCTTGGCGAAATCTGTGATTATAGAAGTATAGTCGTTAACAAAAACATATTATGGTCGAATTTCGACCACGGGCGACAATTAGTTATGAGTAATTGTGTTACTGTGAGCCCTTCAATTGTTTAAGTATAAGTCCACATGAGTGATGCAAGAATATGTATATGTGTGTTTGAGTGAGGGTGAATGAGTCAGGGAATGTCAAGTGTCATTTGTTGTGTCAACAGTGTCAGGCACTCACGGAGAGGAATAGGAAATAAAGTAAAACGTAAATAATACCGTAGTACTTTTTAGCATGAAATAACAAGACTAAGAATCTCAATGCCCTGGTAAATAAATTGAGTAAGTGTTTGGCAATTTGCGTTTAACAAAGCGTTCTGTAGAGGTAATAAATGTTTATTGCTTTCGTAATTTTTAAATTTAAATGTTTATTTTATCCGTGCAGGAACGGAGAAAGAATACAATTTCCTGCGGCCGGCGGCCTGTCGTAAGAGGCGGCAAAACAACCCACAGCCAGGTGGGAGGGTATTTGCTCAACTGGATGGCGACCACCCCTTATCTAGAGTATGCCGGCATAACAACCTTGAGTTGTGTTCCGGCATTAGTGACCACGTTCCAGTCCCCCTTAAGAGGACAGTAGCGCATTTGTAGCACATTTGGTGTTGCAAATGTCCATAGGCGATGGTAACTGCTTTCCATCAAGTGGGCCGTATGCCTGTCTGCTGAATTCCTGCAATGGAAAATTTAAAAAAAAATTGGCTAGAGAACCACAAAAAAAAAGAATCTAGTATAAAATTCCCAATATCTCAACAACAACAACGACGATGAAAGTAGATACTATTAACGCTCCACTACCTAGATTTTTTCAAAATTTACCGCTTCATAAGTCCATTAATGACCTTAGGGAATAAATTCTCGCCATTTACTTAAATAATATACGTTGTTAAAAGATATTTTCTGTTTTTCAAGATCTGACTAACAATACGACTATTGGCCGGTTTCTATATCTTATCGACCGTTCATTTGCCTTACTATAGGTTAAAATTTGATATAAGTTCCATACAAATAATATATTTTTTTTTAAGGCGGGGGAAATGCTATTTACGCACAATACTGGGTCCTTTGCAAGGGATTAGATCATAGTTGATCATGAAGGCTTTCCCCTTTGACAAGGGGCAATCCCAACAATAATCAAGCCAGCTTGTGTGGAGACTCAGAGAAGTTGCACGGGCAACAGCTACTACCCACTAAAACCACCCTCCTCCTATGTGCCCCGCGCTTTTTATGTAGGAGAGGTTGAGACTTAGAACGTAGTTACGCCCAGTCCGGTCCAGCGCAAAAAGTGCCTGAATGTGTCCCGGGAATCAGAACACATTCACTTCGTCAGCGGGGGTGATGAATCCTTTGCTCCCTTGATAGCTAAAAGCCCCCCGAAACGGTATTATTCAGGGTGGGAAGTCATGCGCATACCTGCGTCTCCGGATGCCAGCCAACCGCCGGCGTCCGCGTGGAGTCGCATTAGTACGCGCAATAATACTTCTCTCCCTATCTCGATCGGCGGGCTCTTTGAGAGACATTACCGTCTCACAAAAAGTAACCGCAGCCCCCCAGGTATCGCTGCTATGCAGCATGGCTTTCACCAGACTGCAGAGCGGGTCGATCGCTCCAACTTGTGTCTCGAGTTCGAAACGCTGCGGCGCCCATGCCGCGCACTCGACTAGCGTGTGAGACGCCGTGTCGGGTGCGCCGCACTGGCGGCATTTCGGGGAAGGCAAGCAGCCCACAATGCGACACTGATACTTATCGAAACACCCATGTCCGGTAAGTATCTATGTCATTCTGAAGGTCAGGGTTCCGCTGTCGCGGGTGACCCATTCCACCAGCTGCGGCCTGATTATCTCCACCGTGTAGCCGCCGGCCGCAGAGTTTTCCAACTCTTGAGACCAGATAGCGAGCATGGAGGCGGTTTCCCGCTTCCTGATCGCCTCGATTTCGACCTGGCAGAAGACCAGGCCGCGAGCGAGAGCATCCTGTCGGGAGCGCCGTACTTTCGTTAGTACGTCCGCCTTGAGAGGCCAGGGCGGATCACCTGCCAGAAGTGTCGACGCCGTCCATGACACTGTACGGTACCCTCGAATGGTCCTCACGGCCAGAACCCGCTGCGCCCGGTACAGCAGAGTTCTATTGTGGCGGTGAAGTGCAACGGACCAAACGGGTGCACCGTACAGGGCCATACTCCGAAGGATGCCCGAGTAGAGCTTCCGAGTCGCACCCCCCCGGGCCCCCCACGTTGGGAAGCAGCCGAGAGAGGGCGCCTGCGGACCTCACGAGTTTGGGAACTAACTGTTCAAAGTGCGCTTTGAACAGCCATTTCCCATCGAGAACTAGCCCCAGATATTTCATCTGGGGCCCTACTCTAATCGCCACCCCTTGGACCGTAACGGACAAGTCCGCGGGGGGATTACGGAAACGCCTATGTAACATGATGGCCTCCGTCTTCGCGGGGGAGACCTTCAAGCCCAGCCTAGCTATACGATCTACGACGATCGCCAACCCGTCGTTAGCGAGGTCCACGGAATCCGCAAATGACGCAGCGCGTGCCGTGAGTAGGGTGTCATCCGCAAAGCAGATTAGCCCTACCCCGGGCAGGACCGGAACCTGAAGGATCCAGTCATAACCCTCGTTCCAAAGAATCGGCCCGAGGACCGACCCCTGTGGAACGCCGCACGCGACGCGCCGCCGACCTAACGCGAGATTTTCGGACTCGCCGCCCTCCCAAAGGATGTGCCGGTCCTGCAGGTATGCGCCCAACAGCCTCGTGAGGTACGGGGGAACTCCATGCGCGCGGAGCCCCTCCCTGATCGTCTCATGAGGGAGACTGTTAAAGGCGTTCGCTATGTCTAGCGACACTAAGAACGACATCCTTCGCTTGGACAGCTTCGTCCGTGAGCGTTCGCAGCGTCTCGAAAGCGTCCATTGTGGAACGCCTCCGTCGAAACCCGAACTGCGTTTCTGCGAGCCCCAGCTTATAATGTCATAATTCAACCGATGGCAGGGCAAGTGAACATATATAATATAGGAACTGGCTATATGTCAATGAGAAAAAATCAATGTGGGTCTTTAGTTTTCCGCGCGATATCACTATAGTATTATGTAGGAGTATGACTATATACCTATATAATTGTAAAGGTGGTCTGGAAGATATCGCCAGCGGCGATAAGACCTCATATTGTATATGTAACTTATGTATGCAATAAAGAACATTCATTCATTCATTCATAACGTAGTAAAAATATAAATTTCGAGAAATTTTACTGAGACATACTGTGAAGTTATGAGAATGACCACTGTAGGGTTATGTTGCGATAGGTCGATGATATTCCATGTATAGTATGATTCCTCTTCTGACTCCAATTATGGCGTGTCGGGCAAACGGGGATTAAATAAAATAAATTATTGAATTACGTAACTGTCTTTAATTTGAAGTACGACTCGACACGGGGTGGTGATGTGGGACGACTGACGACAGTGCGGGGTACCGCAAATATCCACATATTACAATTTTCGTTGAATTGCAACTGTCACTAGCCGTCACACATACTAAGACAGACGGACAGGCGAACACACTGATGGACGGAAATGGTTATTACGGAAGCTTAAAAGTCTTAAAAAAGATCATCTCAATTACTATCTCGGGAATTTGAAACTACTAAATGTATTTGAAAATCATATAAACTTACATAATGAATTAATTCCTTGCGTAGAATAAAATAAATTTTAATAGACTCTTGAATTCTTTCTGATTAGTATACCACTTTCAGACTAGTTGTTATCTAAACAACAGCCCTTGTTGTGAGGTCAACAATCCTTGGTAGGGTTGCCATGACATTAAATGGCGATTAAAATACGTTTTAATGGATTAAAGCATTTATTTAAGGTTTTTACCATTTTGTTTTTAGACTTGTTTCCAAACTTATTGAAATTTCAGAGGTGTAATGTAGAATTAAATTTAACACGAGCTTTAGGTTATCAAAATACAGTAAAGAAGCAATCAATCAAGCCACTTTGGCTAAGCGTGGCGGGTATATTGTCTGTTCCTTTAAGAAATTGGGAGGCCAGTAGACCAGACCCAGCAGTGCAACGTTTATGAGCTGTATCTATGTATAATATTATAACATTCTAAACATGCCGTATCTGTACATTCAAGCTATTAAAAAAAAACCATAATATATACGATGCGGAACACGATGCAATTTTTTTAGATTTCTTGTCAGTTTGTTCGGGATTCGCGTAAAAACTACTGGGCCGATTTCGATGTGGTTTTCGTTGATCGACAGCTAATTCTTAGACTTAATATCTGCGGTACTTTTTATCCCAAGAATCTTGTGGAAATTTTTCTGGGAATTATTTAGATTGGCCAGATGGAAAAAAACAAATTTCAATGTGATTTTTTCACTGAACGATGGCGAAATTTATGTAATAAAATGTGTGATATTTATTCTCGAGGGATTCCCATCCCGCGAGAATTTACCCGGGACTGGTTTTTATTTTTTCGGATACATAAAAATTAACTTATTCCGACACAGTTTTCACTTAAACGATAGTTTACATTCTTTTTTAAATGATGCGATACTTTGTGTCGAAGTCGCGGGCATCTCCTAGTTATCCTAAAAATACGATGTACAAGAGGATAAATAGTTTTTTGGTTTTTAAAAACAGTAAAATTCTCATCACCTTAATTTATGGCTGGTTCTTATATTTTACTATTCATTCACTTATCTTACCATAGCTAGCAATTTGACATTGTTTTTATGGAGCATATGTCAAACGTTATACTGGTAGTAAAGCAAATGAATAGTTAATTATAGGTACCGGATATTGCTTGACAACCCTACCCCTCAAACACTTGTGAACATTGTTCCGTTCTTTTATCTATCCCTTCTACTATAATGAATGCTTCTAATTTATTTTTAGACAAACATTAAGGGCTTATGAAGTTATGATTGATAAATAAATATCTAGAGTTGCCCCTTGCCATCCCGTTACTGGTCGAGTATTAAAACTTTAAAGTACTATTATGAAGTGGTCTTAATAGAATTTAAATGTTGTTTTGTTGAATTACTGACCTATAAATGTTATTTTATTAATATACCTTAAGAATGTTTGATTTGAAGCAGATTATTTTTCTTATATTTGTTTAAGTCAGATATACACATAATAGTAATAGCATAGAAGAACAATTCAAATGTTTTTATTCAAGGTAAGTTCCACTTGAGAACACTTTTTGGTCTTTACCTATCCTATGCACACCGCTTCGCAACGGGTTATAGCTGTTTAACGAGAAGATGCGAAAAGAAACTCCCAGCAACACGTTTTGCTAAAAAATCTTTTCCTTCATATTTATCAATCTCAGGTTCTTCTTTCTTTCTTCTTCTAAATCCTACATAATCAGATAGCGCTACAGGTCATTCATTCTTTACTCGTTTTTTGACGTTTTATCATTTAAAAGATTTTTTTGAGTATAAACCAGTCAAAAATTTCTAGTAGGCTTAATAAGTACGGGCAGGTACCTACCATTTTTGTTTTGACTGATATGGTCTAAAATATAAAGCAAAAGAAAAATATCATGTAGTGTCTCTTAGATTAGATTTAAGAGCTTTTGTAGAGTTATGGTTTTTTTATGGGCAATTGTGAATCCACATTCTTCTTTCATAATATTGCTTGTCACTCGAATAATCATGCTAATCTAAAGTTAATAAAGTTTATGAAATCTTTTCTTTGGGTGGAAGTGTAGTAAAATACATGAACTATTGATATTTTTGGTCAAATAAGTCGCAAGAAGTTTGTGTTAGGTAAACTTTGCTGATTGAATCAATATTGATTTTTTACGAAATTGACATTGAAGTTGTAATAAGAATTAAGATGTCATTCATGCAACATTATGACCGCTTTCTGATTCGATGGTGCAGCAACAGTATGGAATAGGTATGCTCGGTATACGCGGTGTCGAAAGCTCACCAAAAGCCTATATTTCTATGAGTGTTTCCCGATTTGATCGACACTGAATCCGTGGATTAGGAATGAAATACCTAACAATCTACAGATTATCAGGGGAAGCAGTCTTTCAAAAAACCTAGTAAAACCCCGTATATATTATTTGGTACTGCGCTCATGCATTACGTGCAAAATACTGGCAGACATTCAGGCGCTTCTAATACTTAGTAACCATGGCCAGACACTAGCTACAAATTGGTGATTGTATTCAGGACCTGTTATGTTTATAGTCGACCGGCGGTCTGGTTCAATAATGCTTATAAACAATGATGTCACAATTGATTATTCACTGTTATTCACTCATTCAGCAACTTTTTATTATTAGTCATAAGCACGACACAACGTTAAATACGTTAAACTCTAGTGAAGTTAAGCTGTTAAAAATTGATCTTTTTTAGTGGTTATTTAATAATTATACGATTTATTTTATCATTCACAAATCTATTCAGGCATTGTTTTTCTGATGATGAATAAATAGTTTATTGACAGTTCGGTACGCTGATGCATTAGCTTGATGGGTAGTTCCGTTGTGTTGATTGGATATCACTAGTACTGATACATCTGCCGAAACTGCTTTAAATATATTATTGAAAAGAAACTTTTCAAGGATTCCATCTCTCACTAAATAAGCAAAAAAGTTTAGTTCTAATTAAACCGAATTGAATCTTTTGGTAGAATTTTTTTCTCTTTGAATTATGGTGCTCTGTGGATTTGCGGTAGTTTTAGATACTATTTTAATTCTGCGATTAGAATTCCTAGTATTCTTTTTATATTAGAAACGGTGTACATATGTAGAGTAGAATATATATAACTTTCTAAAATATTCTCCAACAGAACTAACTTAGTTTGAATCACAATAATAATTTAAGTATTTAAATTTATTTTTTTAAATTTGATCGTGAGGGAATTAAGATACCAGATATTGATGATGAATCAGCATGATTGTTTATATGCGCCCAGCAGTCTGAGTCAGTATTCGATAGTATAGTGAGTGATGTCATTCCGGGCGAAATTAGAAATCGAGCTTCAGCACGCGTTGTGTTTGAGCCACTGGCCCATATTGTCACGAACGGAACATTAATTCAGGTTTTTATTACTACGCTTGTGTACAGGGACGCCTTTGTTGAGTATTGAGGGATGATAAATGTGTTAATTTCCTGGCTGTTTTAGCAGTTCATATTTTTAGAATTTCGATAGAATAAAATTATAGTATCAGTCTACAAATATGCTACTGCTGGGCTTAGACCTTTTCATTTTTGGATGAAATGGAAGGAACATTATACTTGTCACGCCCCCCAATTGTTCAAGATGAATTGGTGGGTAGAGTTCACATACCTAAAGGTAAAACTCTCATGGTCCCACTCCCGTAGTTTATCAGGCTTTGTGTCACAGTTATCTCAATAATACCATGGTTAGAGTTAAGTTTGGCACACCTGTGGGAGTCTTGTAAATATAAAATAATACAGTATAAAATATTTTAATTACTTTTTCTTTGAGTATTGAAGAGGAATTATACTTCGACAATTGAGTAAGATTGGAAATCGACTTAATATAATACAAAATACTGTTTATAAAGTACGAAAAATATCTATGAAGGATAACCAGTGCATACATAGAAGTTTTAATTTTTATAAAGGCGAGGGTATATTGCATCACACACAAACCTTTCTAGGTTTAAGTGGTACTTCTTATTATTCTGTAATATAAATTCCTAATAAAAAAAAAATAGTGAAATGAGCACGTAGAAAAAAATGAATGATGGGGATGAAAAAAGTAAACCTAACTGATAACCCTATGATGTGTAATGATTCAATTTATTAGACAGGTATTCGAAAATTATAAGAATGTTTCTTACTGATTTTTTTTATTTAAGACAGAGTATGTGGCGAGATATTCACTTCTAAAGTGCTCTTTGTTCTCAATGTAGGACTGACCTACCTCTAACTTTTGAATTAAGAGGTGGGAAAAATTCGATAAATTCAAGATGGTAGAGCTTAAAAAGACTTTAAAAAATCGGAATGAACATTGAACAGTATATTATGTATGTGGGGTATTTTTTCTTGAAAGCATTTTTACGGTTTCTTAGCAAAATGACAAAAAATGTAGACATTGGTCTTATCGATGGAACCTTTAATTAAGCGTGGGATGACACGCACTAAACCGGTTTTTTAATTTTGCGTTGTGGATTTATTTTATATTTATAATTAGGAGTTAGTAACCGATTAAGTAGGTATACCAAGTAAACAAGTGTATTTCTTTTGAAAATAGGTCTCCGAGAGCAATCAGGAATCTTAATTGCCGATTACTCACTTAGTGATCGATTTTACGAGCGTTGAATTTTAAGAGGCACGTAACCTATTACAATGCTTCATAGAAATAGCATGGAGGCTGGTCAATTGAACGGGTAAACTGAAAACTACTAAAAGCATAATTTAGGCTAGGGAATTTAAGAAAAATCTGACTTAAACTGATAAGAGTGGTCGAACAGTAATACAAATTCTATTGCCGTGTAACATTCCAGAAATTGTGATAAGGGCTTTTATAAATGGCCGAAACGTCAGACAAAATTTAAAAATCGACTAAAAATTTAACTTAATAAACTTCAAAATATGATTTTAAATACCCGAAAAGGGTGAAAACACAATCAAATAATAATATTCTAAGCTTACTGAAGGGTTCAAACAAATTTTAGTTAATTGCTGTGCATCTACATAACTACGTAGGTGCTTATAGTGTAGTTAGTTTTGGAGCTCAGTGGACCGAAGATTTGTTCAAGGTCGCTGATGGGGGTTAGCTGAAAATATGGTACAAGCTTAAGTAAGCTTATGTACAACAGTATTTAACGATTGATTAACGAAATGTATATATGTTCTCTTTTATACTATAGCTCTGTAAAATTTGTTTATTTAAGTTTTTTTTACTGCTGGAGCACAGCAGACAGGCTGACAGCCCAACTATGATGGAAAGTGGTTACATTTACAACACTATATACTACTAATGTGCTGCCGGACTCGTAGATAGACTGTAACCTGGTCACTAATGCCAGAACACAACTCCAGGTTGTAATGGCGGCATACTCTAGACCAGGGGTATTAGCCATCCAGGCGGGCAAATACCCTACCACCTGGTTGTGAGTTGTTTTGTCAACCATTATAATAGGCCGCCCGGCCGCAGGAATTAGTATTATTTCTTCGTTCTTGCACGGATAAAAACAGTTTATTTTTCTAAAAGTTATTTAAGATAATTTTCAAAAAGCAGGTTTTTAGTAGACGCCAAACTAGGTAATTCTTGTGGCAGCTCAGACCGGCACATATCATTAAATAATTGACATTTTTAACACAAACACATCTAAATCAATATCTTGAAGTGTAACGTTTGCTGATGGTTATTGTGAACGATTTATGTTATGAACTTAAGAAGTATAATTTATTACTTCTTTAACTTCTAATAGACAAATCTTCTGTTATTAACTTCTCGAGTTATGGCACACAAATGCCTTAAACTCCCTTAAAAGTTGTGTTCAGCACGAAGCTATAATTTCCCAAAAATCTTTAGACATTTGTCGCTGAACGCGATCTAAATTTAATTATTGAGAAGCACAAAGATATCACTTCCACATTGGTTGGGTCACAAGCACTGTGACAGAGAGATTTAGTTGAAATCCTTTCAATCGATTGTCGAAAAGCGGAATTTGAAATTAAATTCAATCCAAACGTATAAATTAGAACAGCTGCGTGTTAGTATTTCAGGGAGGGTAAAATGGTTGACCTGTTTTGTCGACTGATAAGAAGAAGCTTTAAACATGAGTATGTGAGATATTTGATTGAATCTATCTTATACTCACAGAATTAATAAGTTATAGAATCCGTATTAATATGGCTACGAATATAAACATACTGCTCTCACTTATAACCTGGAAAGAGTGTTGGAAAGGGATGCATATTACGATATAGTGGTATATTCGTCAGGCTGTTGTTACTAGTTCGGAGCAAAACAATGATATATCACTTCTTTTACTGAGGTAGAGAACTTTAAATAGGACGATTGTGTGATTGTTCGAGTATATCTATCTTATAAATGAGACTGATGATGACTGGTGATGTCAGGAGCCTTAAGAACAGACGAGCTTGCATGACAAGAGTTATGAATGTCAAAGAGGCAAGTGAGGTGTGTAAGAATAAGCCTAAATGGCACTCTGTTGTTCGTGCCTACCCCGCAAGGGAACTGGCGTGAAGTTATGTATGTATGTATGTATGTATAAATGAGACTTGTCATCTCTGATTTGTGGCCTGCTTAGTTAAGTGCTCTGGAAGTAAATCAATGCTAATACGTAATAATGAAAAAGCTACTTTTCAGAAAATCTATCCTTATTTATATATATTTCCTAATTTAATCGCGTAGTTATAACTGATTTCTCCATTTGGAGAAAAAAAATCGAAAAGTGTGTTTCCAGAACAGACGCACAATTTATTACTAATGGTTAAATATGAGCATTATATGTAAAGTTAAAAGGAAATGTACTCCTATGTAAAGTCAAGCGGGTGATTTTTTTAGGAATTATTTTGAAAACCATATTATATTTTTAAAGCTCAGGTCATCATAACAGCATTCCGATCGTTGCATATGTATTTATAAATGATATTACTCATAAAACTGAACTCAGATTTGTTTACTTAAAAGCTTTAACTTGCGGTCTGAGAACGATAATAAATTTTAAAACTTTAGAAATAGACTCGGGCTCATGCACAATGCTCATGCCGAAGTCGCGTAATGGTTAGAGCACGCGTCCCGAACTCAAAGACCTTGAGGTCGAATCCGGTCGGAAAGTAAGCACCACTTAGGTCCTTTTCTGATCGAATGTGCATATTGTTACAGATATCACGTGCTAACGGCGCAGGACAATATCGTGATGAAACCTGCACATAGAGATAACCGCTGTGTCTAATCTGCCAAGTCGCCCTGAACAAGCGTAGCGTACCGTTCTCCCATAAAGGCAGGCCTGAGCCCAGCAGTAGAATGTTTGCGGGCTGTTACTATTTTTATTTCATGCACATGGACTACCATCAATGGCTGAACTATTAAACAATATTCATTATTAAAATAGTCTAGACTTGTTTTTATTTTGTTGCTGGCAAACAAGCAGACGACCCAGCTCTTAGAAAGGGGTTACCGTCGCCTATAAGCGTTTGCAACATCAGGTGCGAAGCCAACGCGTTTCCAACCTTTAGGATAGGAAAAGGAGGATAAGAGGATCAGACTAGAGGATTGGGATAGAAGGGATGGGATAGGGTGAAGAGTAAGTGGGCCGTCGGAACTCTCTCATAGC
Organism: Dendrolimus kikuchii; assembly: GCA_019925095.2. Classification (NCBI taxonomy): domain Eukaryota; kingdom Metazoa; phylum Arthropoda; class Insecta; order Lepidoptera; family Lasiocampidae; genus Dendrolimus; species Dendrolimus kikuchii. Next base: position 6,725,491 of record CM034400.1, read on the forward strand.
ACGAAACACTATCAGTTCAATGCTAACCGTTTCACGCCGATATTCTGTGAGAGCGTGGTTCCGGACCGGAGTATAGGTACAATGTTTTACTGTAACCAAAAAATATACAGAAGATTAATTTAGTAGAAGGTGTCAAACAATGTGCACAAACCGAATGACTTCTTTTACTCGTAATCAGGTTTTTAAATATATTCTGCGTCCGCAGTAATGAGATCATCAGTTGATATGTGACTACTGAACGAAATTTTATGAGTTGATCGTTAAGCCCAGCCACAAATTAATACCGTCAAAATAGAAATACACATATACGATACATAAACATGACACTTTTGTTTGTGATGATACAGTAATAAATTATTTCTTAGAATTATACTGAGAATATTCTAGAAATATTGTAAACTTCTAATTTATTCAATAAGTATATTCGATATTTTTTATCTACACTTACAACTGCGAAAGTTTGGGTGGATGTTTGTTTCCCAATCAATTTCCAGAACAATGATAAATTATCATACTTTTCGAAATTAAAATAATACTGCACTACTGTGATACTATTCGCAGAATTATGCGCAATCGTAGAGGATCAAAGAAAATAACAAAGAGTGTTTCGTAAACACGGATTTGTTGCTTAAAATATTGTTTATGAAATAAAATGTGTTTGTGGAACATTTGCTTCTCGGGCTCCCTATGACGCGCACAATTTCATTAATTTTTAAACACAGTCCTACTTTTCTTATTGGCTTGTCCCATTTATATTCACTTTCGTGAATGAAAGAAAGATAGGTAAGACGAGAGTGGTGTGTAGATTGGCATGGGCTTGTGTATATAGTTTACTTAAGTTATAATATAAATCAAATTGAATAGCCAGACCAAGACTTTAAATTAAAGATAAAAATACAAAATCAAATAAAATACTATTATAATCAAAGTATGCAAACAAAGACAGTATTCAGTTTTTTTTTATTAATTGAACAAAAGATTACCTGTTCGGTATTTCTATAAAATATACGTAATAGTGAGTAAATGTATACCAGTCGGTTCTGGCACTCGCCGACCGGCTGCCGCTGCCGCAGTATGGTTGTCAGTATAACCAGTGCAGATTTTAAGAATAAAGAAGTCCGATAGTAGTTTTCAATAAAACCTTTCTTGAATGATCACCTAATTTATAAATGTAAGGGTTAATCAATATTCTAAAAGTAATTTTTAAATAATTCTTATTTATACTCCAAATCTAAACGCACTATAGACCTCAAAAAATTAAAAAATTAGTTATCGTTACTAATTGATTTCCTTATACTTTCTATGTCACCATGAAAGAAGATAAGGAACGACAGTCCCTGTTGGTATAATTATGTGCCGGTTTAATTCTTTGTCTTTCCAAGTTCGCTAGATGTCACTATCAACGATTCATAGTATATCTGTGACATTATTCATTTCTCCTTCTGATAAGTTACTTAATTATGAAATTGAAAAAACAAGCGAAGGTGGCGCCATCTAGTCAAATAGGATTTATGACCTTTCTCAAGTTGCTTTTATTAAGCGATTACCATTTTTAGTATTCTGTTTATATGTTTTTACTACATGTCTCTTTTAATCATGTCACATGACGTTAGCAAAATTATTGTTGCCTTGATTTGAGGTGCAATCGGCACGTCGTTTAAGAAGGCCTCATGCTCACTCGAGGGTACGAAGCGTCAGGCGTGAGCTCGCATTTATCTTCCGAACTATTCCTGAAGCAATACCAAAGATGTTAAAGAATACTGTTTTAAACGTTCCCCTTAAATATCTTCTGAAGTTCAAATCAAAAGAGAAGATTATTTGAATTTAATATTCTTCTCATATTCGAATATAAATTTTAATATCTGAGGGCTTAAAACGGGCTGCCTTTGGAGAATCGCTTAGTGAAAATGACACATGTCTAGATATACTGGTAGTCGTAAGACTTAGTATAAAGTTCCATTTTATGTCATACGAACCTTCAAAAGTCCTCCATTTAAGTTAATAATGAAATGATGAGAGTAAGATAATAATACGGTATTTAAATGCACGCTCTCTTTTGTTTAAAATTATTTACAGTTTATTGTTTCATAAATGGCAAATACCCAACTTGGCTTGGCCTCGATAAGAATACCCGTCCTCTCATATCTTAGGCTTCTAGAGCCCATAATGATCCTACTATCTTTTATTTTCCATTGACCAACCATTCCTAGATAGCTTACCGATCCTTCAGTATTCTCCCTGCAGGAACGGAGAAAGAATACAAATTCCTGCGGCCGGGCGGCCTGTCGTAAGATGCGACAAAACAACCCACAGCCAGGTGGTAGGGTATTTGCCCGTCTGTATGGTGACCATCACTGGTCTAGAGCATGCCACCGTAACAACCTTGAGTTGTGTTCCAGTCTCCCTTTAGAGAGCAGCAGCGCATTTGTAGCACCTTTGGTGTTGCAAATGTCCATAGGGGACGGTAACCGCTTTCTATCAGGTGGGCTGTATGCTTATCTTCTAAATTTTTGCAATAAAAAAATATATTTCTAGCGCTTTTTACTCTATTTGAACTCTAAAGGAAAATTGACTTAGGCTTTATACTGCCTGTTCAATATCGAACATTAATTCATAATGTATACGTAGGCAAATTTCATACTCTTACATAAAATTATACGAGTATACTTAAATACATCATAAGCATACGTAAAAGTCATTTCAATTGCTTGATATTATTAAAATGGTAGAAATGATGTCGTGAATTCCACTTTACTACCACAATTCCGAGGCCCATAAAGAAAATTCTTCCCACGTGGCTTGTAACGTGAGCATACCTTGAAAGCGGAAAAGTTTGGGAATGTCATTAAGACAGTTCAATGTTTATTCAAGTTCGGTTCTCTGAGGTACAGTTCCTTGAACGTAAGTACGTATAATGAACGATTCTTTGTATTTTTTTCCTAGTAATCAAAATATTCAAAGTCATAGTGCATACAATAATTTTGCTTTATTGGAAAGCTGTCAATCAAACATACGCTCTACTTGATGGAAAGTGGTTACTCGACTTCGCGCGATTAACAATAGATATTATGCTAAGGATTAATTTTCAAAATCTTTTTCATTCACTAATACTTGTTACTAGTTGGACAGTCTTGTTAGATGCTCGAAGCGTGTTGTGGGTGTGTAAAGTTGTGTTAAATAGGACACGATTACAAATGAGTTGTACGACTAACTTGTCTTTTTGTATTGAAGTAGTACAATATATCACTTCAAATGAAGCGAAGTATTTTGTAGCATTGCTGCATATTTGATGCGATGAGCACCATTCCCTCATTTGTCCCGTTCCTCATAATTTGTATCTATTTATTACAAAAACCTAATTCGTAATTGTTCGAATGTTATCAGCCTTGGTCACCTCATTTTGCTTGTAAAAGCTTGCAGTCGTACTGCGACATGTCATATTGTTCCTCCTTCTTATGAGAATATCCGGAGAGATGTTATTGGATTGTTGTAGCATAAGCCTCGTTCCTGCCTTTCTCTTACATTTTATATTATTTGGGGATTGATTAGCAGCGCAACAAAAATTTTCATTGTTTATAATTTCACATTTTGACGGCTTTAGTACATTTTGTTTTGTACGGAACAAATGTAATCTCTCATATGTGTCTTACTCAACACTATAGTTGATAGTGTGTTGGATTATAAAACCTAAAATATAGACACAATGCATTTTATCTAGGCGAACTAGACATTTTTAATACCGTACCATGAAATTACCAATCAACCGTGCATGCAATGTAAGTTTATTACTAAAAATTGCCAGTTGCCAGTACGACGACGTAAAATATTTCGCTATGCTAGCATCGGTCGTTCAATTTTATGATCATGACGATGCCGTATTTGACTATGTACTACCGCGTTAGCTTCGAGAGCACCCTTGGGGGATTAGTGGTGAATATGCCAGATTTTTATTGACCAGCGCATTATTTAACGATTATATCATTCGTCGAACAGGGTATTTATGACTTCACAAAATAGAAGAATATTATGGAAGAAGTAATACTTCTTCCATAACAATACTATTATTAAAACTAATAAATAAAAACCGCTTTTCTTCCTTGATTACTCGTAATAATAAATTATTTATTTTTAATTATTGTACATAATACATATATTTATTTTTTATTCAAATTTCTCCATTTTTGAATATCGAGTAGGCCTGTATGATGGGAGATTATGAACAAAACAAAATGTAATGGCCAAAAATTGAGAAGGCCTACAGCATTACTACGAGTATTATGGGGCTTGATAAAGCTGTAATATTACAAAAATGTGAAAGTAAAAAAGAATTTGAACAGTTTACTACTAAGATCTACTATCTGAAATATAGGATCTCATGATAGGAGTGATTTAGAAGGTTGGCACTGAAAATCATTGGGCTTTCGGACCATATTTTTGCATTTAGTTTTTTTTTTAAATATGTTTACCGCGTTATTCTCGAAACCGCCATTTTGCAAGTACTGTATTTACTATAAGGAGGGCAGATTTTTGAAATGGTAGCATATTTTTTTTGTTTATGTGTTGTATATGTATGTAATGTCTTGCGTGTATAACATTTGGAATTTTTTTTTTTTCTTATAATTGTTACATTGAAATATCCCTTTTTTTTAAGTCGGATAATGAGATATTATAAACGTATTGTAGGTGAAGAGAAACTCTATGCCTAAGTCCGAGATTTAAACACAACTACTTGTATTAAAGAACTAAACAGAATAAATAAATAATTTATTGCTGCCGTCATTATAAGTTCTATAGTACTGTCATTGTTGTCGTTAGCTTTTATTTTCGTCCCATAATTCCAAATTGTATCGTGTAAGCAAACAATAATATTGGACGCTACGCTTCTTCAAACATTGGCTTAATTATCTGTACAGTGCAAACATTTGAACAAATGTTTGTATATGGATATTAATTAAAGATCTATTTGTTATGTTCTTATACCATTAATAAACTCAGATATTAAGTTATGTAATAGCAGCCCGTTAATATCCTACAGCCGGGCTCGGTTATTTTCAACGATATGAACGGCATATCAGTCACGTTTATTCAAGGCATATTACCTGGTTTCACACATGTGTAGTCTCGGTCTCCAGGTTATCTACTAATATTTGTCTTCACCGTCAATAAATGCATGCATATTACACCATAAAACTATCTATTACGATATGCTCTATATGCCAAGATTCAAGTCCAAGTAATGTCAATTAGATGTACGTGCCTTCGTCGTTAATCCGACACAGCTTCTATATATCTATATACAAGTTTTTGAAGTGAACATTTTTAGAACCGTTATAGTTGAAACTCGAACAAACGCAAAAGCGATACTAAAAAGAGATAACACATAAATCTATAGGACTAAGCCTGCGAGAGAATGGGATAGCTAGAGATACATTATATTTGATCATTTAAACACTATGCTTATACAGATAGAGTTGGAAATGTCTTGAAGTTTTTCGTTAATACTTCAAATTTCGTGTTTTAAAGATTAAATATATTATAACGATATGTGACGTCACGAAATTTAGAATCCCTCGCACCCCTTGTCACACTTTGTTTCACTTCTACTGCCTGTGAACTGCACACAATCACACATTTTTTTCTCTCTCTTATATCTATCGATGTAGATATCAGAGAGGAAAAAAAAGTTGATTTTCGTTTTTTTTTTCTTGTCAGCCAATAACCGTCCACTGCTGGACGTAGGCCTCCACAAGTTGGTTTAGGATTTATAAATCAAAAACTAAAACGAAACTGGTCCCAAAAGGGACATCAGTTGTAAACATAAGAGAAAATATATTAAAGCAAAAGTAGTAGAAAACACTTTAACTAAGTATTAAATAACAAGATTAAAAAAAATAAAAATTCTTAATTATCCCATGTTGAGAATTAGCTGGAATGTTTACATTAACAGGCCGGCCCGTGTATGATAAGATTTTATTATGGGGAATATGTGTACTTATTAAATTCTTTATCTGGAATCCGAAAGTTGTGTAATCTGACAATAAAGCACAGACCAATTAGATTTGTAGCAAAAAGTTACAATAACATTTTTGGTACTCTAGAAAATTTATTTTATTCTAATCGATATGCTTTTTGTACAATTCTACAATTTTATGAATTTATTATCTCAGTTCGTCATTGTTAGGTACATTTTGGTGCTTGGTTTGAATTTTTACATCCTAGAGACAAAATGTTATTGATACCTACTCCAAAATTTTACCCTAAACATAATTCTAATTCTCCAATCTGGAGACCCTGTTCCATAGTAAAGTCATATACATATAAGGTACATTCATTTTAAAATTCAAATTTCGAACAATCAGATGAGTGCTGGTTGACAAAGAAAACAAAACTTTTTTGAGGACAAACTCCCTAATTTGGAGACCTTATTCCAAGTAAAGTCATGTGGATATGGTAGATTCATTTCAAAATTCGAATTTCGAACAATCGGTTGGGCGCGGGTTGAAAAAATCGATTCATTACGGACGCTGTCATTAAAATAAATCATTATATAATTTATTTACCATAGCTATCGCACTATTGTTTATGAATCAATACAATTATTTGATGTCGTGTAATTAGATCATGTTATTGTGATATAATCCGAAATTTAGTCTCGGTGCGTCTTCCGCGCAGTAAACACCTACCGACTCTGAGCGCTGAACTTCTCGCAGTATCTATGAAAAAAAAGTTGGAGATCGAACGAAATTTTAACTGAAGCGCATTGAACCCATTTTTAATTTGTTATTATTAAAATATCTAGTGATTAATTGATTGCAGAATAATTAACTGTTAAAATAATGCATTAATTTTCTAAAATTGTATTTTTACTTTGTGCAACGAAATAATTAAGTGTGCTTATTAAATAAACAAAAAAATGTTTTCTTTGAAAATGGAAGTGCGTGGGTTCTAATCAAATTCAGCCAGTATTGTTTAACAAAGTTCCAAATTCAAAATATCTTTTCCGCTGAAGCTAGTAATTTTAAAGGAGTTGCGAAACGTAAGTGACTTTTTAATATTTATCTTTGTAGGCAGCGGGAGTATTATATTACAAAAATGTCATTGTACAGATACATAATTATACCCATGTAATTATTTTACGTGGGCATGTACCGCACTAATTCGATGACAAATAATTTGAATGGTATTACAAAAAGCAAAAAAATATATATTGGCATAAAGGCGGAACCTGAAAATTACGCATTTTTTGTATTCAAAGACTTTACATATGGTTTTCTATGGTACAATAACGACACTAAAATCATCGGTAAGCCATCATTTAGGCAAAAAATTAATAAACAATACAATTAATTAGGTACGAAATACGTGCATTATATCGCTAGAAATAATGTTCAATTTTAGCGTGACGACTTACCTACTAATTATAATAAAAACACAATTATTTTAATTTTGGGATTAGTCTGCAAATGTAACATATATGACATGATCAAAATAATTAACAATTATAAAATCAAATATTACGGCATTGCTAAAAAATCACGACATTTTGTAATTTGTAAGTAAAACCTCAGATTAATAATATTGAGAGACAAAGTTTTTACCTCACTTTGCTAAATGTCAGGCAAAGGAACTAAATCCGTACAGCATGAATATCAATATTATTCAATCAAACTGAACATCTTTGAATGACATAAAAATACGGGATTTTAGATTTTTCACATTATTGTGATTAAGATCATTATTATATTTTTGTAGTTTGTATATATAATTACCGACAACATGCAATACTAATGTTAGACAAACAATATATAGGTGTGAGGGGTGTTCGAAGGTTATGGCAAGGACAGTGGGTTAGGTTAGGTTATCTTTAGACCAAAGCCCACGAGCCGAGCGAGCGAAGCGAGCGTGCCGCGGCAGCGGCCGGCGAGTGGCAGGACCGACTTTAACTTTTATTGAAATTGTCAAGGAATAAATGGAAACCAGTCGGGTCTGCCACTCGCCGGCCGCTACCGCGGCACGCTCGCTTCGCTCGCTCGGCTCGTGGGCTTTGGTCTAAAGATAACCTAACCTAACCCACTGTCCTTGTCACTGGTTACACCTTCGACCACCCCTTACACCTATACTTTGTTCTGCTTACATTGGTATTGCATGTAGTCAGTATTTACAATAATGTGAAAAATCTAAAATTCCATACTTTCATGTCATTCAATGATCTTCAGATTGATTGAAAAATATTGATATTCATGCTATATGGATTTAGTGTTTTTGCCTAACAAGTAGCAAAGTGGCAGAACCGACTGCTTACCATTAATTATGGTTAAAGTCGATTCTGCCTGCGGCTTTGGTCTGAAGCTAACCTAACCTAACCCACTGACCTTCTCATTGGTCGCAACCTTCAACTGCTCCTCACAACCTATTTTTTGTGTTGCTAACATTGGCATTGCATATTTGAGCTCTAGTGTGAAGCTAACCCAACCTAAAGAGTGGCAAGCAAAGGAAATAAATCCAAACAGCCTATTTTTTATTAAGAATACATCAGACAACGCTGTATGGATTTATTTCCTTTGCCTGCCACTCTGATGAACTAAATTACAACAAAAAGATTTGTCTTTAGCAGTTTTCTTTATGTAGCATGGCGGTTTTATCTGGGAAGTGTTTTGTAGTTTTTAACCTAATAAAATGTGCTTTAAAATTTAATAAAGTAAGATATTGATTGTTTTTACGTTAACTTATGTGTTTGTGCTCAAAATCATAAGTGTTTAGCAACGTGCCCTATTACTTTACAATAATAATATTAGCATAGTAGGCAGTCTCTGTATATTCTAAGGTAATTGTATTGTTTATTAATTATGTGCCTAAATGAAGGCTTTCCGACAATTTTAATTTCGTTATTGTACCATAGCAAACCATAATTATAATCTTGTATATAAAAAAAACGCATAATTTTCGGGGTCCGCCTTTATGAAAAAAAACCTAGAACCTGATTCCAGCACCACCTACAGGGTCTAATTGTGAATCTAAACCATCTCGGGACCCACTCAAACCCACTTAAAATTTCATCATAATCGTGGAACCCGATTCCAGCGCCAAGTATTTTATATAGATTTATGGGTTACATTATTGATGCTTTTATGGGATCCCTAGGATCCCTAATTTTTATGTAGCCTATGCCATGAATCAAGGATGATGTAGCATTCGAATGGTGAAATAATTTTTGAAATCGGTCTAGTAGTTTTTGAGTTTATTTCTCACAAACATACAAAAATACAAATCTTTTCTCTTTATAATATTAGTATTGATTAAATGAAACATATATAACATACTGATAAATGTCAATAATGAACTAGACGGGCAAATGCTTGACCAGTAGACTACAGTGGTCGTAAAAAATAATAACTTGCGAGATCTTGTTACGTGCAATCTCATCTTAACAGTGAATTTAAATCCTGAATCTGAATTTCGTATTTAATTTAGAATATCGATGTATACGTAGAATTCCATCTTAATATTGTATTAATTTTGATGCGCTTGCAATATGGATAGCATTTGCATCTAACCTATAGGGATCTACCATGTGTTGTGTGTACTATTTTTTTTATTTTATTGCATGAGTTCAGCAGACAGGCAGTCAGCCCACCTGATGGAAAGCGGTTACCATCGCCTATGCACACTTTTAACACCAAAGGTGCTACCAATGTGCTGCCGCTCTCTGAAGGGAGACTGGAATCTGGCCACTAATGCCCGAACACAACTCAACGTTCTTATGGCGGCATACCCTAGACTAGAGGTGGTAGCCATCCAGATGGGCAAATACCCTACCACTTGGCTGTGGGTTGTATTGTCGACTAATACGATAGGCCGCCCCGCCTCATAAAATTATATTCTTTCTCCGTTCCTGCACGGATCACTTCTTTATTTTATTACTTTACTAGTTGGCCCGGCAAACTTCGTACCGCCTCAGAATGAATAAACAAAAAAAACGTTGATTTCTGAACGACGGGACGCACATCAAACGTTTGACATTTCAAACCAAAAAAATGAAAAAAAACTTCACTTTTAAATTTAATTTGATTTCTGAACGACTTAAAATTTAATTGATTTCTAAACGACGGGACGAACATCAAACAAACAAAAAAACAATTGTTAGAGGGTAGGAATAGTTTCTGAGGGAAAGCGAAATTGTCGTTTTTGTTGTATTCCAAGCAATTTTTTCTTTTTTTCTCACCTTTTAAACCTTCCCTGGACTTCTACAAATAATTCAAAACCAAAATTAGAGAAATCGTGTCTAACGAACAGCAATTAATTTTTATATATATAGATTAACCTACTAGATTTTTTTACGTGATGCAAAATTCTAAAAAGTCATGCTCATCTCAGGTCTCTAAACTACTTCTGGTAAAAAATTCACGAAAATCGGTTTGTATTCAGTACGATGATAATAAAAATAACTCACTTTCACATTCATACATATATTATACGTATGTACATGCAAAGTAAATGATTTGAACGAATGCAATAATCTAGCATAAAATAATAGCTTAGTGGTTAAAGAACCCGTGTCTCGTTGCAATGACGTAGGTTTGAATCACAACCAGATAGCATGCATCGCTTTGGCAGTTTTCTATGGGTATTATATATTATTTCTATTATCCCATGTTAGAGAGAATATAGTCACAGATAATTCTTCTCTAACTTTTATTAATATAAATATCATTTCTTTAGCCTACATCCGCCAACATATTATAATTCAAAATAAACTTTTTAAGTTCAATTTTTCATATTATTATCAGTTTTATTTCGGTCCAAATTGGACCTATGTTTAATCATCGCTCTTATTGACTCTTTAATCTGTGCTGCACCATTTAAAACTCGTATCTCATTCTCTCGCAGGCTTATTAATCCTATAGATTTATGTGTTTATCTCTTTTTAGTGTCGCCTTTTGGATTCGTCGAGTTTCAAATCACGATTCTAAAGAAGTTTCACTTCAATAAAATTGAATTACAATTAAATCACCATATAAATGTTATAAGGAAGCAGTATACGTAGTCTAAGTAGTACCGTGCACAATATACATAATGTAATACTGTAGTATAGATATTGAATGGTACACCTATACCCCGCCATGTCTCTTGTCGACGTTTAATTACATTTGCTTGTCAATTATAGAGTAAAGGAGATTATCCAATCACGTCGTGTTACAGTAAATTTATCGTGTTCTATATTTATGTTAGTGGTTTGGGTTTACCTAACTTATATCATGGTTATGTGATGTTTATATAATTGTTAGTCGTGGTAGCGTAATGGCTAGCGCATACGTCATAAGCACAAAGCGTGCGGGTTCAATCCTGGCCGGAATGCATGTACCACTAAGTCAATTTTCTGATCTAATGTGCATATTGTTACAATTACCATGTGTTAATGCAATATGCAGATCGAGATAAGCGATCTGTCAAACCTACCAAGCCGCCTTGGACAAGCGTGGCGAGTATAATGTCCGTTTCCCCTATAATGGGAGGCCTGAGCCCATCAGTGGGACATTTATGGGCTGATATTATTATAAATAGGTATATCATTGTTATATCATAATGATAATCGCCTAGTAAAATGTAACTCTGAAAAGTTACTAAATCCCACGTGACTAGATGGCATTACCGGTATTCTTCCCTCACTTTTAGACGTTTCGCTATTTAAAACGTATTTCAAGCCCAATCAATCAAATAGTGTAAATAATAATTTTGATTGACTTGAGTTTCAAAATTGTCTCCTTTTGACTCCTAAAATAGGGTAGAAAACTTGAAAGAATTCGAGATGACAAATGTCAAAGAAACGATTATAATGGTTTATTTATAGTTACATTTTTGATTTAAAAAAAAAAGCCATGCCGTCCCCGGACGAAGGGGAAGGCCCAAGAAATGCTGGCTTGACGTTGTGAAGTATGACATACGTACCAATGGTTTCAAAATACGTGCGAAGTGGAGTAGAAAAAGTAGGAAAGCGGACCCTAGGCGTCGGAGCGAACGCACCGAACGCAACCTTCGTGAAGATTTTAAACATCTGCCCCCATATATATATATTTATTTATTTATTTATTACATATCCAACAGCTATATTTATAACTTCAAACAATCAACTGTGTTTAATATGAAAGTTGCCAATTACTGCATACTTCACGCTTTACAGTGTATTTGTGCAAGACCAAGACCATATTCAAACAAAGACTACACAAATGGCTCTTGGATAAATGTTTTTACTCCGTAAACAAATTTTTAGGGTAGTTTTTTGACAAATTTCAAATGATGGACATTAATGTATATATTTTTTTTTTGTTAGTTTTGTAGTAATTGTGTATTTCTTTTTAATAATCTTAAGTAAAATTTGTACGCCTCATAGGCAAAACATGCCAGTCTTGTATTCTTATGTCACCTCAAATTTATGTATCATGTTTTAAGGAAATAAATGAATTTGAATTTGAACCGGGATTAACGCTCGGATGATGATGATGATATTTTCGATTAAAAACTTTTTAAAGTTGCTTAGGCAAATACAAACCATAGACATTTATTGCCACCATAAAACACTTCCAGCAATTGGCCGATTTTGTAAGATATGTAGTGGAATATAAGGGTTATTGTGTAATAAAATATTTCATTCGGGCTTAGACAAGAACCGTGTATAATACCTTCATATTATACTAAAAATAAAAGAAAACATTCTACACGCAATTCACTTCCATAACCGTTCCCATAAAAACAACTTAAATCAACAATTGCGAAAAGTAACTAAAACTCGCTGCAATAATTAGGGTTATACAAACATTTCGCACGTTCGATGCAGTGTGGCATTGATTGATGGGCTTTGGCAAGAATTCGAGAACTCGAGCCTTTTCGAGACTCATGAATTTGAAACTTGAGACTTGGCCAAAACTTGTATGTAATGTGTATATGATGAATGGTTGGGCCAACCGCGGTCGAACTGTTAACTCTCAACTAAGCTTTTCGCTTGTCAGATTTTGAAAGTTTTGACGGTGGGTTGTTAGTGTTTTCAGGGTGCTAAAATTGAATATAAAACTATTGCTTAATCAGTAAGTCTTTAAAAGGGTTGAATTGTAATTCTAAATTTGTGTTTTGGTGTAGGTATAATCATTGTGACAAAGTTTTGTAGCTTCGTTATCTTAACTTTACAAAATGGTTGGTAACATTTATGCTCAAATAAGTGTTTCCTATAAAATCTCCGAATATATGAGTATCATTTTTGGAATAAAAAATATACTTCATTAATCCAAGTTATGAAGTACATACAAATATTTTAAATTACACGATACTTAGTTTATTTTTCAGCTCAAATACACACAGCAAACATATAAAAATTCGTTTTACTTAGACGAATTTATTGTAAATAATGTTATATAAAATGCGAACGGGGCTAGCGCCCCCTTACATGTTTCTTTGTAGGTACTTAGTTAAGAGTCAAGGAATTCGCAAAATTCGTTAATTATTACTAATTTTATTCATATTGAATTAAAGTATGTTTGTAGGCTTCTTTAAGTTTCGCAATGAAGCTTAATCTAATTTGACATGAATAATCTTTTATTTAACGTAGTTAGTAATTAATGCAATTTTTCTCACATAACTTACATATTTAGATAGATAATACTTTATTGCTGACCAAAATAAACAATTCCAAAAAATACGTATTTATAATATTTTCTAAGCAATACAAGTGGCGCCAACTTGGAGAGGCCTACGTTCAGCAGTAGACTGTGAATGGCTGACGACGATGGCGACGAATATAATAGGCGGCTTTATCGTTTAAACCTATCTCTTCCAGGCAATCTTAATTAAAGGAAATTCTTAGCTAATCTAGCGATGTAGGTGGTGCTGGGATACACACACACACACACACACACACACACACACACATACACACACACACACACACACACACACACACACACACAAATACACGCGCGCGCGCGCGCGCGCGCACAAACACACACATATATATATATATATATATATATATATATATATATATATATATATATATATATATATATATATAACACTTTGGATTCATCTCTTTCTCTCACAATTTACGACCTTCTACTAATCTTAAACTTAATACTCCTAAACATTATTCATCTTTTTTCAATAATTCTTTTACTTTACAGGCTATTCGATTCTGGAATGCGCTGCCTGTTACTGTTAGACAAGCTAAATCACTAACAATATTTAAGAACATGACAAAAAAGCACTACCTGCAACATGTGATGCTTGATATTTTTACGTATATTTATGTATATATATATACATATGTATATATTTGTATGTAATATTAATAGATGTATTAATATATGTCTATTAAGTATAATTCTTACTTATATAATATTTTACATACTTACATGTTTATTACTGAATAAAATATAATTTAAGTAACTGCATATCCTATAATATTTATGTATACCACCTTTGACAAATATAATGTTTTATTCCTGCCACGGGTTATCTGGAAGAGATCGCTTCTGAGCGATAAGACCGCCCATTGTGCACAATCAGAATATTTTTAGGCTATAAGTTTTTCTGTGTTTTCTGTAATGGTGTACAATAAAATGTTATCTATCTCTCTCTCTCTCTTTTATATATATGAAAAAAAACATGCATTATAATTATAATAGCGCAATATTTAATATTGTTACGAGTTACAGGACGCGAATTAAAATGCCGTTGGAATTACTATCGAATTTATTAGAACTATACAAATACGTATAACACAGGTACAAATATAACTGGACACAGCCAGTACAAACGTAATGCACAGTTCAATAACACGCGCAAAGTCCGTCACTATATCGATTATCGAATGTACACACGTCTTGCCTCGCTTGCGATTCTCGCTTAATTGGCGATCTCTTCATTGGGCCATTGCTTTATACCGCACCGATACAATACGGCTATCAGCCTGCGTAGATCGGATTTCTTAGAATAAATTTGACACACCTGTCTAATGACTGCCATAAAAGATGACAATACACAATGGATTGTTTTTCTAATTACAAATTTTAAACACAAAGTAAAGAAAAGAAGACAGTCATAAATAGTTTCAATGTTATCATCTCAAACGCCGGCAGTTAGTAAATGTGCTTTGTTTATAGCTATGCAGGTGGCCCAAATTGTAACAATATTAATATCTCTTTTACGTTAGTTTCTAATTTGTTATGCTAATTAAAAAAAGCATACAAAAGTACTTCATATAACAGTACTCCAGTCATCTACAAACACTCCAAAAGAATACAGTAACGACGTGATTTATCTAAGTTGTTACGCAATAAAGGTCTCGAAATAGCCTCGAGTACCTTTTGTGCAACGCCCTTTATAAATATTTACGTACACTTTTCAACAATATGGGGAAGTGCGAATAGGGTACGGTAGTACATTACTGTTAAAAATAATAATACCAGATTAATCTCACATAATGTGAAACAGGGTTTATACAGTGTATAATGTAAACACGTTTTTATAGCCTACCGAAGTAAAATTAACTTAAATACGTCCTGTTGTGTAGGCGGATTTTCTAAAATAATATTCTGTTGTAAATCATGTTATATTCTAGTGACTATAGCCGCTGCTTCGTTCATATAGAAACGAAGTTAGGCGTTTTAGAGTAACGTTTTCAAATAGGCAATAGTTGTATGGAAACAATGTTTTAATTAATTCTAAAATTATTTAGATAATATCAGGCGCGGCAATCGTTTAAAACCCGATTTCATCGCTACAATTATGAATCTAAATCATCCAGGAGCCCACTCAAACATACACACAAAATTTGATCAAAATCGGTTAGGACTTTCTTGAGTCTTAGCCAGACTAACGAAAAGCAATCAATTTTTATACACAGATGAATTTTTCAAGTTGTCCTTTAGGGCTGAATGGTAATCTATACGAAATAGCGAAAAACACTCAAAGGAGTAGCGATGCTGATTTAGACGAAAACTAAAGTGGTATTTTAAATTTTTGAAAAATCAATTCCTTTATCAGGAATCAAATCGCCTATTTGTCAGGCAGTATTGTCTAGAAAATATTGTAAATATGGTCTGTTTTTGTAATTGTATATTTTGGTGTGCCTCTCTCTTTTTCTCAAATCGGCTTATATCGTAAAAATAAACACATCTGTGTTATTATACCAAATCATAGTATAGCATGTAAGCATCAAAGGAAAGGAATGTCAAACGGCAAACCAAGGGAATGATTTAGAAGAAATGTATATAAGTATAAATAAAAATTAATATTTGTATGTTTCTCCTCTATACGTTCCTAAACCATTGATCAGATTGTGATGAAACTTTGGTAAGGTATCCTAAGGACACCAGCGGGGATTTCTAGCTCAAAACATTGGTCTATATCTATAATATTAAAAAATTCTAAATTATTAATTATTCTAGACCATGGAAGCTATAAAAAAATTGGAATAGACTATAAATTATGAAGAACACGATGCATTTTTTTTAGATTACTTGTCTGTTTGTCGTTTTGTCTGTTTGTTCGGGATTCACGTAAAAACTACTGGGCCGATTTCGAGGTGGTTTTCGCTGATCGACATCAAATTCTTAGACTTAAAAACGGCGCTACTGTTTATCTTGGGAATCCCGCGGAAAGTTTTCTGAGAATGATTTGAAATTAAAAAAATCGAACTCCAATATAATTTTTTTACAGGTCGATAACAAATGTAATGTAATAAAATGTGTGATATTTTTTATGGGGAGCGGTTTGAAGTTGTTCGGGTGCATAATAATTAACTTATTCCGACATAGTTTCAACAGCAGCTTACATTTTTTAAATGCTGCGATTCGTTGTGTCCCGGGAATCCCGCGGGAATTTCAAGTCAAGCGTGGACGAAGTTGTGGGAATATACAAGTATCTAAGGAAAAGTAAATGTTTGTATGTTTGTCGTTTACGCGTTCCTAAACCATTGATCAGATTATAATGAAACTTTGTTAAGGTGTCCTGAGGACGCCCTCGAGGGCTTCTGGCTCAGAAATCTATATAAAGAAAAATATTTTTTTTTGTGTATAACAAATGTTTCAATAAACAGAATATATAACGAACTTTTGTTTTACCTTACGTGGCATTGCAACGCATCTGGGTACAGATAGTTATAGTTAAAAGACCAAACGTTAAAATAATATTGATTCCCAAAGTGGACCATCATGCTCACATGTGCAGGCCTGGGACTAAAAGAGAATCATATACTAGAATGATTATAACAATTACTCGCCTCTGCTCCTATTTTTGATATAACAGTACTGTGTACACGACTCCCTGCGGCACGAATAAATTCATGAGGTTTCTGTGCTACAGTTCAAATGTGTTTCTAATGTATATGAATGTAAGCATTACTATATTCGATACTAATTACATACAATTTTTTTTATTACAAGTGTATAATTACATATAATCGAATACAATGCAAGAAAACTTAACTTATTTGTATTGTATTCTACTCATAGTCTCTCAAGACTATAAGTAGAATACTGAGCCTAGATCACCGTCTTCTATGGGTAAGGTGCCCAGAAGGTTGGCTACGTTTCCTCGCTGGATCGCCATACTGATCCGTTGGCTGAGGTAAGCACCAGCCCTCTGATCACCTGAAGAGTCAATGAGACGTTTCGATAAATTTTGGTAGAGGCTCATGGCCTGAGGACCCCACGGTCCAAGCGTCTCGACAGCAAACGGCACAAACATATAACTCTCACTGAGGGTTGCATATTTGCGCCGCTTGAGTGATTCGGCTGTTTCCGCCGCTGAACCGGCTGATCTAGACGTGTTTGGTAAATGGGATGCGGTCAACGTGTCTACGCAAGTCGCATCCCACAGGGAATTAGAGTCATTCCGTCGGGAAGCCTACCATCGTCACGTGCAATACCGTTCGGCTCCAATAAAGCGGTGACAAGCGCCCTCCGTAAGACATCATTCAAGGCAGCGTGGCGTGACCATCTGCCGGCACTACGGCGGCAAGAAAGACCGTGGTATCCCGGGCCGATTATCTCTGTTCCACAGACGCATGTGTGTGGTGCACATATGCGAGCACCCAAGCGCAGATTTATAGCTATATATTAAATAATAATAAAAAATAGTTTTAAAATATCTCGATGGCAATAATTTTACTTGCTGTTTAAACAATATTAATGTTGTGCAGTGCCGAATACACAATGGTTCGGTAAATTAACCGTTAATAGCTGGACCATTTCACTCGGCATTATTCAAGTGCACAGGTGTCGTTTATCGGATAATACTCTGTTAATCTTAAAAATATTATTGCCTTAGTTTGCTGTGGGCGGACAACAGATGGCACCGCATATTATTAAAACGTTAAGCCTAAGTTTAGCCAGATTTTTATTGTTACAACGTTTTAACTGTTTTAATAAAGGAAAATAATACACACGTTGTGTATCCGAAGCATGTTACGGTTGGGTAATATACAACGGACCATTCCGGGGCCGATTTCAGACATCCAGACCATAGTAAATAATGGAAAGTTCGTTTACGAAATTCACCATGTAATGACCGAACGCAGAGCTTCTGCGTTGTAGTCAGAAAGATCGGCACCCAAAGATGTTTAATTGATCTTGTGAAGGTTGATATGCGAGTGAATGGTCTTACACAGGCGATATAGGAAATAAAAATTGAAACTTGGAGTCCTGGAAGAATGTTTAAGACATGCTCGGAATTTGGTGCTGGTGTAGTTGTTTTTAAGGTTTTTTACTGCATGAGTTCAGCAGACAAGCAGACGGAACACCTGATGAAAAGCGGTTACCGTCGTTTATGGACATTTGTAACACCAGAGGTGCTAACAATGTGCTGCCGCTCTCTAAAGGGAGACTGGTACCTTGACAACAATGCTGGAACACAACTTAAAGTTGTTATGACAGCATACTTTAGACCAGGCGTAGTAGCGATCCAGACGGGCACATGCCCTATCTGTGGGTTGTTTTGTCATCTCTTACGCCAGGCCGTCCGGCAGCAGGAAATTCTATTGTATCTCCATTCCTGCACGCATAAATGTACTGGCAAAGACTTCAGATTTTTTATTTTTTTTTATTTTTTTATTGCAGGAGTTCAGCAGACAAGCAGACGGCCCACTTAGTGGAAAGCGGTTACCATCGCCTATGGACATTTGCAACACCAAAGGTGCTACAAATGCGCTGCTGCTCTCTTAAAGGAGACTGGAACCTGGTCACTAATGCCGGAACACAACAAAAGGTTGTTATGGCGGCATACTCTAGACCAGGGGTGGTCGCCATCCAGTCGAGCAAATACTCTACCACCTGGCTGTGGGTTGTTTAGTCGCCTCTTACGACAGGCCGCCGGGCCGCAGGAAATTGTATTCTTTCTCCGTTCCTGCACGGATAATTATACTTTTATTTTTATTTTATAGGTTTAAAATTAAAAATTGTTTATCTAGCCGTTGACACATAGTAAAGGGTTTCGTAGATATAACAAACGTCGACTAACTTGGTTACGGAACCAAAAAAAAAAAATTAAAAAAAAAGAATGTTACATACACAAACAGTTGAACACTCGGATATGACGAATACATAAGTATTGCATTATTGCCAAAACGGCTACAGAACCTTAAACAGTAAAAATAGTATTATTTTTAACATTCGAAATAAAGTTTTAGGTAGATATCCTAATCGTATCATATATGGTTTCTGAACCAAACAAGTATGAGACAATTCATATAACATTCACAAATATCACCGCCTCCATATATTGCTAGCTGCTTGACCACCCGTGAAATGACTTCATTGTCAAATTAAAGGTGAGCGCACATTCAACCGCGACGCGACGCAGCCTCTTGCCAGCAGCCGCACCGTCCGTCTACTCTTACCTCCTGATTCATAATTATTCTGTATGCATGGTTATACAAGATTTATAGGCTTGTTGAAAGAGTTAAAATGTTTTTCATAATCGCATGCTGATTGCGAGTATGAAAAACATTTATTTTAACGAGCCAATAAAACTCGTGTAAGTAATATGAATAATGGAGTTAGAGTTTAAATTCTTTATAATCTCGTTTACTTGTACCCCACGTAAATGGTGCATACGGTAGTCTGTAATTCACATATTAAGTAAGATAATCTCTGAACGATATATCGATATACCTTGCCCTACATGAACGACGTTTGATAGTTGAAATAATCCAATCCTTAACAGTCTCAGTGACACATTTCAAGAAACTGAGATATATACCAATTGTAACAACATTGGTGCTCAGTTGACGTTTTTTTCTAAATTGTAATACAACAGTAATGATGTCCTCTACTATTTACAGGGATCGAGGCTATCAATATTCTTGTTATTAAGATCAATAAGTAACTAAAACTGAATAAGAAAAACATCGTTATTCAATAATAACATGTTTTCTAAAGCATCGAATAATTATCGATATATCATTCATAAACATCGATGTTCATAAATCGAATATAAAGCAATATTGCATTTTTATTGGCTCATCGGCCTACCGATGTAAGTTGCGTGAGGCTAGAAATTGTGCGGCGGACGAAACATAGGAGAGAGTCTTAAGACCGTTAGATAGATAGATTTTTAGATGAGGGAGCGTAGTAGAAGATGATGTGATCGTGTACTAGCAGAAGGTGATGTCAGGAGCCTTAAGAACAGACGAGCGTGCATGACAAGAGTTATGAATGTCAAAGAAGCAAGTGAGGTGTGTAAGAATAAGCCTAAATGGCGCTCTGTTGATCGTGCCTACCCCGCAAGGGAATTGGCGTGAAGTTATGTATGTATGCATGTATGGAGCGTAGTAATTACGTGCTCGTCATTCTGTCACCGCAGAGTGCTTTGCGCGCTCTGCAGTGACGATGGAGGAGGTCATTTTGGCCGGCGACTACCAGGGCCCACGCAAAGCAGGCTATTGCCATTTAACGCGGCCTTGACTATAGGCGAACGGAAGAAACACGCGGAGTTTTACTAGGTATTCCGACAGTGATAATTTACCTCCACCAGGGTAAAACCAGGCTGGCGAATCTCCGCACGCTCTCACCGTGATAAGTCCGTAAGTGGATTGGTCCTCGTGAAAAAAAGGCAGCAATTCTTGCTTGAATATGCGTTCACCTTAAATCGGAATGGATATCTACTAAAATCGGATTTGTATAACTATTAGCTAATTCTTTACATATGGCTAAGCGTGGGCGATATGCTTTATTTTTATCTAAAAGATTTACGATTTGAAGAATTAAGATCATTTGTTGAGCCTACAGTTTTTGAGTTCCGTTCGTCCGACGTCAATATGGAACCCTTATTTATATCTGCTTTGTTTCGTTCACTCTGTCTCCATTTAGAACATAAATATTTCATTATTTATTTTTATCGTTTCTGTATTTTTATTTACTTTGGGTATATTTATTTATATTCTTTCTTACTTTTCAAAAAACTTACACTATTTGTAAATTATATACCTACATTTACTACTCTTATAGTCAAACTTATTGTAAAATTTGACTTGTCTATTTTTACTACTTTATATAAAACTAATTTTTATTTTTAGCCTATAAATGAATGCTAATTAATATGTACTTATTATTTGTATGTAGCTTTCTTGCCGGTTCTTGTTTACTTTAAATAATTACGGTTACTTTAATGATAATTAAAAGTAAGTACAAAAGGACTAATTATTCAAGGAGTCTGGATAATAACACTATACCTTCAATGAAGGTTGATAACCACTTCGAGACAGCCTTAAGTGAAGATTTATATCGAAACGGTATTTTTATGTATTTAGAAAATAACTAAATAAAAATAAATAAATAACTACAGATATATAATGCAAAAGTGGATGGATGCAGAAGTCGTGGAAGGCCACGACACACCTTCCATGATCAAATTGATCGTGTACTAGCGGAGGGTGATGTCAGGAGCCTTAAGAACAGACGAGTGTGCATGACAAGAGTTATGAATGTCAAAGAAGCAAGTGAGGTGTGTAAGAATGGGCCTAAATGGCGCTCTGTTGTTCGTGCCTACCCCGCAAGGGAACTGGCGTGAAGTTATGTATGTATGTATGTATGTATGTATGTAGAAAATAACTAGTGAAATGTGAGTCATTCAACGTCGTATTCTTTGTGTTGTTATTTGTTTTGCATAACTACTGATTAATATTTGATATGAATTCTTTTTTTCGCCGTAATACAGCACGCGAGCTGATGGCCCACTTGATGAAAAGCGATTACCTTCGCCAATGAGACATTTGCAACATCAACGATGCTATCAACCAACGCGCTGAAGAAATTTAATGGCACTTTAAAAAGAATCCCATGTAGGTCCGTATGGAGATATCCATATAAGCAATGCCAATTTTCTAGCAATAAAGCAATACATTCTAAGATATAGAACCCGGTATTTCTATCCGTGCAGGAACGGAGAAAGAATACAATTTCCTGCGGCCCGGCGGCCTGTCGTAAGAGGCGACTAAACAACCCACAGCCAGGTGGTAGGGTATTTGCTCGACTGGATGGCGAATACCCCTGGTCTAGAGTATGCCGCCATAACAACCTTGTGTTGTGTTCCGGCATTAGTGACCAGGTTCCAGTCTCCTTTAAGAGAGCAGCAGCGCATTTGTAGCACATTTGGTGTTGCAAATGTCCGTAGGCGATGGTAACCGCTTTCCATCAAGTGGGCAGTCTGCCTGTCTGCTGAACTCCTGCAGTAAAAAAACAATGGCGAACACTATTCAGTAACCGAGATGTCAGATGACTATCGGTAAGACTGATTAGAAAAACAAGGAAACATTTTTGAAACATTGGTCATAAAGTCAACTGGGGCAGTGAACTTGCGTTTGCATGCGTAGTGCAATCAACACTTTAATTGACGCAATGAGGCGATCCGTCAGATAACAAATTAGCGATAGGCTTATAATGGTCCCATATTCAAAAGTTCAGTTTCAGGTGAACGATTTCGGGTACGGAAGGTTTATGGTTCAATAACCTAAACTCTGACTCATAGTTTTATTAGTTTGGAAGACAGCTTAGACATTAAAAACATGCAAGTCTATATTTTTTCAATTTTTAGGGTTTCGTAGCCATTTCGGCAAAAATGTAACCTCTATAACATAGTCATGCCACCCATGTAAGTCACAGCCAAATTTTTGGTACTACATCTAACGGATCTACGATATAAGGGCACCTTAAGACCTATATATAGCACGTCTTAAGGTGCCTAATTTCACTAAGTACGCTTTTTTACACTCCGATACTCCTCCATTCGATCGCGAAGAACGGATGCAGGAGGATCGGACTGTGATAACAGCATACTGGGCGCTACCAGTCGTTCGGTGACCTGTTGACCGTCATAAGTATCGCAAAAAAATATGAAGTAGAAGCTGAACTGACCGAACTTCAAACCCACAACTGGTAACACATTGTGCAGGGCAGAGGAAAGTGGCGTGCTCTCGTTTCGGAGGCCAAGACTTACTTTGAGTTGTTATGCTAACAGAGTTAGTTACATCTTAAGGTGTATTCTGTATGTCACTAAACAATAGTGTGGTGAAAACGCAAAAAAATTAAGGGTAGCTGCCGTATATTTAGTACTTTCAATCGGTTATGATAATTTCAATCTATGTAGTCGTATGTTCTATTGGTAATCAGTTTTCAGTTCAGTAATTCAATTTCAGTCATGTTTCAAGATGAAGAAATATTATTATCTGATCAAGAAGCATCATTATATTAGGTTGGGAAAAAAGTTTCTTCGCATTTTATATAAAAATTCAAAAGATTTTTTTATAAACTTTATTTACATTTGACTAAAGTATGTAGGTGCCATTGTGTTGGATAACTTTTTGCCATCTTGTAGGTAGGGACGTGATCCCATTGCTATAAAAATTTTGGGGTTTCTGATCAAAAAACTGCGACAAGTGGTTTTGGCAGTCCTCTCGTGATGTTAACCTGACACTGCCTAAGGAATTCTGCAGAGACCGAAACAGGTGAACATCTGAAAGTGCAAGGTCAGGACTATACGGTCGATGCATTAACACCTCCCAGCCAAACTCTCGTAATTTTTGCTGAGTGACTAAAGATGTGTGAGGTCTAGCGTTATCATGGTGAAAAACCACACCCCTTCTGTTGATTAATTTCGGCCGCTTTCTCTCAACTTTTTGCTTTAATCTCATCAGTTGTTTGCAGTACAATTCAGAATCGATGGTCCTGCCTGGCGGTAACACCTCATAATGAATAATGCCCTTCCAATCCCACCATACACACAGCATCACCTTGTTTCGAGTTAACCCGGGTTTCA
This sequence comes from Dendrolimus kikuchii, assembly GCA_019925095.2. Classification (NCBI taxonomy): domain Eukaryota; kingdom Metazoa; phylum Arthropoda; class Insecta; order Lepidoptera; family Lasiocampidae; genus Dendrolimus; species Dendrolimus kikuchii. The sequence goes on from CM034400.1 coordinate 6,749,791, forward strand.
CCACAGTCTGTGAAGCCTGACCGGCCTTTGACCACGATCTTTTTCACACGTTCTTGTCGTACGTGATCCACTTTTCATCACCAGTTATCAGCTTCTTCAAAAATGGTTCGGTTTCATTACGTCGTAATAAAGAATCACAAATGAGTACACGGTTCATTAGGTTTCTTTCAGTGAGCTCATGAGGCACCCAAATATCGAGATTTTTTGTGTACCCAGTTTTTTTCAAATGCGCCAAAACTGTTTTGTGGTCAATTCCCAGTTCTCCAGCTACATCGTAATTACTAATATACCGATCTTGCTCCACTTTTTCTAAAATGGCATCAATTTTGTCCATAACAGGGCGACCAGAGCGACGTGCATCTTTGATATCGAAATTTCCGGATTGAAAACGCTTAAACCAAATTTGCGTTACTCTCACAGATACTGCATTAGGTCGATAAACATCACAAAATTTTTTCGCGGCTTGTGTTGCAATTTACCTTTTTTGTAGTAAAATTTTAAAATGTATCGAATTTCTTCATTAGATTCGCTCATTTTAACAATAAGAAAAACAAATGAAAATCACACATTTTCCTAATTTGAATTTGGAATTGTCTTCTTTAAAATTAAAACTTTTTAATGATACCAAAACCAGCCAGATACAAATGGTATAGCCAAAGAGATCTTATTACAAGTTCATACATACTATATGCGAAAAGACTTTTTTTCCCAACCTATTAATTATAGGCCCTGATTAACAATAGAATAAACGACCATTCAATTTAAAAATCGTGGTAAAAAGTGCGGTGTGTCCAATCTAATATTTAAACTATGAAGTGGAAAATAAATAAAAAGTTGAATGTGATAGAACTTAACGGAAATTGGTTTTATCAATTTCCGTCGAGTTATTTTTGAGACATTGAGTATTTTCGTTTAAAGACTTTAATTAGGCCTCTATAAACTCTTCAATATCCGACACAAAGTTAGTCATTTATTTTTTGTTTTATATTTTAAAAACCCTTGAAACTGAAAACCATAGTCAATTTTTACGATTTTTCAACCGTGACTGAAAAATTGAGACTTAAATGGTATGGGCATACAGTGAGGAGAGATGAAAGTCGCGTAACAAAAGTATGTTAAACTAGAAGATTGACGGGTACAAATATAAAGGTAGACCAAAAAAGAGATGAATAGATTGATGAAGGATGACATGATGATTTGTGGTGTTACAGAGGACGTATGTCAGAGAAGAGGGAGAAAATACATTGTGCCGACCCCAAATGATTTGGAGAAGACGAAACAAAAGAGAGTAACTTTATTGCGTTACTTTATAGTATTTATGTTCTTTGAAAAACCGTGTTTAGTATGTCTCACTTTATAGGTTATGGAATGTTTGCAAAGCAATGCGCGAGCGCAAGTTCACTGGCCCACTTGTCTCTATGATCAATCTTGTAAACAAACACGCGGCTAAATAGAGTTATTAACATCTTTTTATAGACCACCCGAATGTTTGATGTTAATGCCTCCAGTTAACATATCATAATTGATGAGTATGCCTTTTTCTTTTGATTAGCGGAGTTCTTTTTCATGGTTCTAGAGTTTATGAGACACCGAATCTTCTAGTTGAGATACAAAAAATTTAATGATTAAAAGGATTGTGTTAAGATCGTAGCAAGTTGAGATCTACCGCGTCTACCTACCCCTAATAGGAAACAGTCGTACCTATGTATGTGTATGAAAGTATTAAAATGAATAGCTGTTGCTTGCGTCTTCGCTCGCAATTAATAAGGATGTATATGTTTTATAAATTCTTAGAAATGACGAACTTAATTTTTACTTAAAATACTTAATGATAAATACCCATAAAGCTATCCAGCGAAGCAAATGTGGAACTAAGCATGAGAGCAACACGTTAAAATTATCGCTGTCATCTCACTGTCGTTGCCATCGCGATGTATTTGTTAGTGAATTGTGACGGTCGCGCCAATAAAGCGGAGTTGGGGCACTATATTTTCAACTATATTCGTCTACCTCTCGAGAACAGTAGTTTTTATGGATGAAAAATACTCTATGACCTATTCTATACAACATGTATGCACAATTACGTGACGATCAGTTGAGTAGTTAATACATGAAAACGTCACAACCAAATAAACGTTCGTATTTATAATAATAGTTAGGATTTAACGAATGGCTCCGTGCAGGAACGGAGAAAGATTACAATTTCCTGCGGCCGGGCGGCACGCCGTAAGAGGCGACAATACTACCCACAGCTAAGTGGTCGGACATTGGTCTGGATGACTACCACCCCTGGTTTAAAGTATGCCGCCATAAAAACCTTTGGTTGTGTTCCGGCATTAGAGGCCAGGTTCCAGTCACCCTCTAAAGAGCAGCAGCGCATTTGTAGCGCCTTTGATGTTGCAAGTGTCCATAGGCGATGGTAACCGCTTACTATCAGGTGGGCGGGCCATCTGCCTGTCCGCTGAACTCGTGCAGTAAAAAAAGCGTGCGTGTGTTAGAACTTTTTGAAGGTTAATGTGACCTTCAATAAACGTTCTAGAGCTTAGTTGACATAAATGAATTTGAACTCGATTATAAATTAATAGTTTCGTTTGTCATGAAATAACCTAGATATAAGAATTGCTGACAGGTCATCGAAACGCAGTTACATGACATATCAGCTATGTGTAAGACAAAATAAATATTTGCTCATACATATTTAAGCAAGATGAAGTCACTATTCTGAAAAATGTTAATAATATCGTATGTTCAAAATGAACCGCGGATATGAGTCACTTATTTTGCATATAATGCATATGTTACCCATAAATTTACTTATTTTAGAATATTTCTTGTTGTTTTCATGGACTTATCAAAGTTGATTTTTTGTTTAGGGAAATCCGGTGTTCGCCGTCTCCACATTAACCGGCAAGAATTCAGCTAACACCAAAAAGAGTCTTACGACTATGTCATAAGGGTTATATCCTTCTCACCGACTCGACAAAGCGATGCTTGTATTTACCTGATCTGTACCAACTGGTGTTGGGGGTCTTTCTAATACGAAATATAATATTTTGGACCAACTACAAAAATATGCACATTTTATAAATATAAGTCACAGTTAAAATAAGGACAATCCAGAAAAGGTGCCAAGATTCGAACTCACTTTATTTGAATAAGATGTAGTTAGTTGTTTTGATGATTAACTCACCATGATTACAAATTAAGGAAAACTCTCTTTCAATGTGATTCATTACGATAATGAATCACATTGTGATTGCTGATGGGTGAAACGCGTCTGTCTACTTTGGAAAAATGCGGAGGATATACGTTACATTCCTCTAAAATGTGGATGCCTTGCCTGGTAATGGGATGTTCAAAGGATGATGATATTACATAAAATAAAACTAGATGTTTTATAATTATTAACTAAGAAGTTGTAGTGTAAGTGTAAAATTGTAAAAACAGATAAAATAAGCATTTCAAATACTACTCTACTATTTAACTACATTCCCATCCCGTTACGTGTTTATTTGTTTCTTTATTAATATGCTTATTTTTTTCATTCCAGATATTGAATCTCAAGAAAAAATGGGTATCTGGAAGTTACTATTCTTAATATGCATCATAACTTCGTTTGTTGAAGCAAAATGGTATCATCATCAAAAACGCGAAACAAAGATCAACATCTGCGAACCCGTGTACAATAGTACTAATATTGTACAATGTTACTGTGTAAAGGATAATAAAGATCCCGAAATAGTAAGAAGCGCTGATTGTTATCTAACCAAAGAAGGCATCTATCCCGACGACAGTAGCTGGGATACGTTTAATACGCTCAAGAATGCGAACAAACTCGTACTTACAAATACAAGAGGAATCACTTTAAAATACATCCCAACAAATGCTTTTAAACAAATGGATTCCTTGTTAAAATTGGATATAAAATACGGCAATATTGAAAAAGTTGAAGAGTTCGCTTTTGCTAATCTGAGTTTCGTCGAAGAAATTTCACTAAGAGACGATCAAATTAAAGTATTAGGAAAAAATGCTTTCGCACATCACAGAGATCTTGTTACTTTGAATTTGGACACAAATAATATTGCAGAGATTAACCGAGATGTGTTTGTTGACTTACCAAGTTTGGAAAAACTTTATTTGACCAGTAACAAAATTACAACTATACACGATAGAGCGTTTATTAATCTGATTAACTTAAAGGAATTAGAAATAGACAGAAATGCCTTATTCAGTTTGAACAGTGAAACATTTTCGGGCTTACATAAATTGCAAAAGTTGGATTTAAGTATGAACAGTTTGGAGGTAATAGGAGATAATACATTCCTCCCTTTAAAAAGTCTTAAATCCTTAAATCTGGAAGGTAACAAGATCCAAATGCTTGATGAAAAGGCATTCAATGGGCTATCTGAACTTCAGTCACTTTCACTAGCAAGGAATAAATTGGTAGATATTGATAATGTGAAAATATTCGAAGGAATGACAGATTTGATTATGTTGAGTCTGAGGGGAAATCAAATACGTGACTTGAAGACTGAAGTTATGGCACCGATTATATCTAATTTCTATAGGAATACCAGTACGAGTTTGGATCTTGAAGGTGGGTTTTTTTTAACATTTTTATTGATAAATAGCAATTTTAAGTTGTTCATTGACTAATTTTCTCCTTGGCTGTTTTTTTTTGTAGTTTACTCATCGCCTCTCATTAATTTCATCAATCAAGTTTTTCGATGACATCGGAAAATCAATTTAAAACTTATTTATGTGAAAATTTCCACATGCTTACATATTTTCATTTTTGTTATAAACGTTACATCTAATTTGTGCATGATAACTAGAATTACAAAATAAGTCAAAGACAGATATGCGCATTTTCTGCCGAAACGACCACATTTGTCCCTGCGTCACAAATCCCAAGGAACACCTCTTATTATCCCCAATAGTATCGTGATCCTTGGCGTCGACATAACGAAAGACGTGAAGTTTCGGGGTCATCTGGAAGGTAAGGCTAAACTTGCCTCCAAAAAGGTTGTTTTTTTTTTATTGCAGGAGATCAGCAGACAGGCAGACGGCCCACTTGATGGAAAGCGGTTACCATCGCCTATGGACATTTGCAACAGCAAAGTTGTTACCAATGCGCTGCTGCTCTCTTAAGGGAAACTGGAACCTGGTCACTAATGCCGGAACACAACTCAAGGTTGTTATGGCGACATACATTAGACCAGGGGTGGTAGCCCTCCAGTCGGGCAAATGCCCTACCTGGCTGTGGGTTGTTAAGTCGCCTCTTACGACAGGCCGCTCGGCCACAGGAAATTGTATTCTTTCTCCGTTCCTGCACGGATAAAACGGTGTGCTAAACCGGTCCAAGCAGTACTTCGCGGCAAATACTTGTGCTTTATAAAGCGCAAATTAGGCTGCATATAGAGTACTGCTCATATCTGTGGGCCGGAGCACCCCCTTACCAGACTGATCCCCTCGACTCCATCCAGCGGATTGCCGTTCGTATAGTTGATAGACGATCCATACTAACGGACGGCTTAGAATCGCTTAGCCTTCGGAGAGACTGCGTCTTTCTGCATATTTTACCCTCTGTAAATCGGAGAGTGTTCCGAGGAACTGTTTGATTTACCAACGTCTCATTTTTAAAACCACACCGCTCGCCATCGAAGGGACGTTCGCCCTCATTTCTTTGAGTTCCTATGCTCAACTACGAAACGGTTCTCTAGAATGTTTGTTCCGCGTACCATAATGATCTGGAGGGAACTTCCCGCCGAGCTTTACCGTCTGCGCTATGACATGGGGTCGTTTAAGAAGGGCGTTATAAAGTTCCTTAGAGGTCGGCAAAGCGTTGGCAACGCTGCTGGTATTCCAAACGTCCACAGACGACTGCAAACATCTTCCATCAAGTATGCCTTCTGCTTGATTGCCTGCCAAAGGCAATAAAAAGAATAACTCAAATATCAATGGATACTTTAATAGATTTTTCATTATATATATGTTGAAAAGTGTAAGAAATATTACAAGATATAAAAACTGAACACGAACAAGAACTATAATTAGATATTTTCTTCCTGCGTCATATAAACTTACTACTTTCCCTCGACATAATTCGTTCAATGGTTCGAGGGAACTTGACGAGAAATTGTATAATAATCGTAGTAAGCCCAACCTATTTGCTCATTAAATTGTCATCAATATAAAAAGAAATCGGTGCCATATTTTACGAAGTCTTATTAGTATATAGTAGATTTTTTTCGATAAAAGTATCTAATTATTTCATCCCTGGTCTCTAAAACATCCAAAGCCGTAAATTTTTATTTATCTGTAGATCTACAAGGCAGTATTGATTATTATAATTCATAGCAATAATCAAATTTTTTGTAAATAGACGGACATACATTTATAATGATTCATTATTTGGAACCAAAATGCAGACAAGGAAAAAGCAAAAATAATAAGAAATATAAATCGTAAAATGAGCGGCCTTAAAAGGGGAGCTGTAATTTAAAAATATATATAGACGTGTAATACTGATGGTGGTTTTATTTACTTTTCAGACAACAACTTCACCTGCAGCTGCCGTTTGGAGTGGTCCATCGCCCTGATGCACAAGGTTGTTAACAACCATCTGAAGTTAGCTTTGGAAAACTTGAAATGTCTACCAGATAGCAATTTAAGAGAAGCCTGGATGAAGACTGTTGATACTGAAAAGAACTCTGGAAAAGTCTTTGATGGTGAAGAAAACGAAGTACAAAATAGTGATTATGAATATTATGATGAATCACAGCTCAACGGGACACTTTTTTACGCTGATGTTAGAGAACTGCTAAACTGCACAGGTGATAAGAAACATGTTCAAACTGATACTAAAGCTGACGAAATCAAAACCAGTACAACTACATCAGAAGTCAACAAAATAACTACTACCACTGTATCCACTACAGGTGCTAAACCTGTTTCAATTTCTACAACTGAGTACAGACCTTCGAAAATTACGAACCAAGGTTTATTGGATTTGTCTGTGATAGACACGACTACTGCTAAAGTAACTGAAAAAGTAGTTACTACTACAAAACTTGTAACAGTGTCTGCAAAACCCGATGACGCTTTTGATCACATGGCTTCGGATGAAGCAAAGCCTGATAAGATCAAAGCGCATAGAAGTATTCAAGATGAAGTAAAACCAAATGAACTAAAAGGTAGTGGACATAGAAATGCTTGTGCTACTGCTGTGATGTTACTCTTACTTTGCGTTAGATTAGGTTTCTAAATTAAATTCTAATAGTATTTATTGTAAGCATTCTCTCACAGTCATTAAAATAAATAAATAGGTATAAGTTAAATGTTGTTTTTTTTATGACTAGCACATACAATTTAAGTAATCTAAAGGAGAGTTAAATACCTTTGGCAAGTGTGTATATATATGTAGGTATTTAAGAGTACTCTATTTAATATTCAGTATAGAAGTGAATTAGTCAGTCAGTTTGCTTGTTTCCTTTCCGCGCCTTTAGTGAAACGTTATCCCTACTTTTTATAAAATTAAATATGGCAGGAAGTTTGCCAAGTTCTTTATTTATTTCCATAATTAAAAGAATAAGTTGGCGTTAGGGTAAATAAAACTTTAGCAATACTCATTGACATTTGACATTTTGTCTTCCGTGACCACGGCTACTGAAAAACGGCTGAAACGTCGGAATAATAAAAATCAAATAAATGATGGCGCTGAAAACCATTAAAACGTAGTTTTTTTATGTATACTAGTCGCGAAAACTTAAGAAAATATTATGAGTACTTACTATCGGGTCAGGTCACGTCAAGTGGATCCCCCCTTTACCACTTGATGACATAAAACTTATTAAAATATAATTATCGAAAGTAGTCATACCTAAAAATCATCCCTCAAAACAGTTTTGAATTTAACAACAATTTTTTTACAATAAAATTTTTCGGTATCTAAATAAAAAAATTAATTAGAAAAAAGTTATTGAAGATAACTTAAGGAAATTTTTAGTGATTATAGTAAAATATCTATAATTTCACATAAAATTCTTTTGCAAATTTCATTTGTTTATTATCATATTTTTTATTAACTTTTAAATAAACAAATTTAAATTTTAATGACTTCTCAGCACGATAGTCGATTTTTTTTAGTAATATGCGTTATACATTTAAGTTCTTTATTTCATAAGAAAATTCCATTGCCCGGTATTAGTTTAAATAATATGATTTTTTATATGACGCAGCGGCGAGCGCTACAAGTGCTGCGCACTACTGAGCTTAGCTGTTTAGGCAGATTACACAACTATTTAATAAATAATCTTTATATTTTTTAAAAATATTTTTAACAATATTTGCACAGGGTAATTAAGATATATTTATAAAAAAGTATTATCGAGAGATAAGTAGGGTGGCGCAGAGAAGTCTTAAAAAAAATCAATTTTGCACGACAAGTTTATTGTATGACAGTTCTTACATGACCTCTCATAAGAGAGTAATATATTTATTGTTACAAGACTAACTTATTACAATTAAAATTATATTAACATTATTATAATTTAATACTAATTATTTGCTGATACGATGACTGGTCTTTGGGTAGTCAGCAGGTTAATGGGCAGCGGTGTGTCCACCGTTTGCCTAACTCGAGGTATATATTAAAAGTATTTTTTCCGACTATTTTTAGATAAAAAAAAGCTCCACAATCAGTTTTCATTTGTTATTCATAAATATAAAACAAGCGATTTCCGGTAGCAAATATTGTTAAAAATATAAATAAATATAAAAAAAAATTGAACAATAAAAATTATTTATTAAATAATTGTGTAATCTGTAGAGATCTATATATAGTCTTAACAGCTAAGCTCAGTAGTGCGCAGCACTTGTAGCGCTCGCCGCTGCGTCATATAAAAAATCATATTATTTAAACTAATACCGGGCAATGGAATTTTCTTATGAAATAAAGAACTTAAATGTATAACGCATATTACTAAAAAAAATCGACTATCGTGCTCAGAAGTCATTAAAATTTAAATTTGTTTATTTAAAAGTTAATAAAAAATATGATAATAAACAAATGAAATTTGCAAAAGAATTTTATGTGAAATTATAGATATTTTACTATAATCACTAAAAATTTCCTTAAGTTATCTTCAATAACTTTTTTCTAATTAATTTTTTTATTTAAAGTACCGAAAATTTTTATTGTAAAAAAATTGTTGTTAAATTCAAAATTTTAAAAAACTGTTTTGAGGGATGATTTTTAGGTATGACTACTATCGATAATTATATTTTAATAAGTTTTCTATCATCAAGTGGTAAAGGGGGGGTCCACTTGACGTGATCTGACCCTATTTTTATTTACACAACGTATGATTTTTAAATAAAGTCTGCAACTGCCAGATACCTAAAATTACGAGGAATCGATACTAGTGACATCTATTGAATAAGGTTAACCGTGAGCGTCAGGTTACGCTAGTGGTTGCTATTTGTTCCACCCATGTCTTGTACAAATTAAGTTTCTTGGACTTTCCTCGCGAAAATGTAGAGCGCTCTGTGTGTGTTTGTATACAGTACTAATTGTGATAATTAGTTATTATTTCAATCGAGCTGTTATTGCTCATATCAATTTTATTGAAAATAAGGAATAAGTTCTTCAAGAATTCTATTGTTGATGTTTTAATATGATTTCAATCAGTCAGTAATAATGATCTCTAGCATACGGTATAGTTTACATGTGGCTATTTCACTATTCTATATGATATTGCTCGAGTTCCGGTTTCCCCACGACTACGCCGTGGATCAAACCCTAGGGAGTAGCTCTGTTTTACTTACATAAAGCTTAATAAGGTTTTTTATATACACCTTCCTTGATAATTTATATAACTGATAGTGAAACCGATTAAAAATCCGTTCCGTGGTTTAGGAGGTGTTAGCAGATATGCAGACAGGCAGACAGACAGACATGGATAGTGACTTTTGTTTTATACAATGTAAAGATTTTTAATAGTTTAATAAACTGATATTGCCATCTATGGGTGCATATCTAAACCGCTAAATATGTATTATTACTTATTAAATTTCCTACATGTTCAATAGATGGCAATGTTTACAAGTTTGTATACAAATCATTAAAATATTATGTTTCCGTGTGCTACGAAAATAGCGAAAAAGATGGCGCTCCAATCGCATCTTTTTTTGCTAACTTATAACCTGAGTTAACACTTAGAATACTTTTTATCCCGATATTTAATGTCGTTTCCATGGAATCAACGGATTAGCAAAATAGATGGCGCTGCAATCGCGTTTTTTCAATTCACTAACAAATACCTAGGTTGTCATAAACAAAATCTCATTCATTGTATTCCTTTAAATCAGGTAGGCTGCGACTCGCCTCTCTGTTTCGCTGCGCAGTTGTGTAGACTATATGGACTTAGTTTCTTTGTTATTGTAGTGAACTTAGTAACAAGAAACAGTAAAGTTTTAGAGAAAACACCTAATTAAATTTGTATACACATATGTAACATATAGCATTTGAAGAACCATCGCTCACTACTAAATGTAACCCTGAAGGGTTCCAAATCCGAACACGATTAGATGGCGCTGCAAGTCATTTTTCTTTCTGTAATTGACTTTTTATTATTTTCTTAAGACCAAATTAGTCTGAACAGAATCTCATTACTTTCCTACAACCAATAAAATAAATTTTCGGAGTTTCAATATACCATATTCACCTTAGCATAAGACAAAGTATAAACAAAAAAAGTGTTTTTTTCAAAATATATTTTTATTTAATTAAGTGTAGGCTAGAGTGGCTACTAATGCTTCAATTATATGTTACATAACAAATACAATTTACAATATATTTTATTTAAATTGCAAATTAATACTACCAGGTAAAGAGAAATGTGTTTAATTAAATACGGTTGAATTTTATGCGTTTATCTCTTTTTAGTGTCGCTTTTTCGTTTCATCGAGTTTCAAATCACAATGATTCTAAAGACGTGTCATATCAAAAAGTCTTTAAACAACGTCTTGATTTTTCAAGATCTCACTAACGACACTTAAAATACTTATCCGATGTAAACATTGAACTATAGTACATATTATACAGTACTGGCTAGTTCTTATATCTTACCGACCGTTTATTTTTGCTATTTTTATTGCCTGTAAGGTGGGCGCAAGCTGATTTTTACACCCCAGCGCCCAATATGCTTAAGAAGGCCCTGACAATATGTGACGTACAGATAGGAAATCGTAAAAAGATTTTCTTTAAATAGGTACAAGTACAGTGTACGTAGTACAATGATATGAAAATCTTGTGTTACACCTATATAACTATATGACTTTTGTGATTAACGAGGTGGCACAGCAAAATACTGAGTGCCAACCTCATTTCACAAGTTGCGGCACACATTTTCATTATTATTGTTATTTTACATGTACTTATTATTAATTATTATTAAAAGTCGCATTTTTAGAAATAATTTTTCTTTCTTTCTTTCTATAAATATTTGTATTCTATTATTGTCATCTATAGCCATGTATAGTTCGAGAGCATTTCAAACTTATATTATTTATTGGATGATGGTAAATCCCATTATTCTTCTTTAAAAGTTCAATAGAATACAGGCCTAAATGCATTAAATTAAAACTGGATATTAAAAGAAATGTGAAAAGAGAGAGAATTAGCCTGTCTGCAAGATATTGAGGGTAGAATATAAAAATAAGTTAGCTAATTAGAAGTTAATTCTCACCAGACTTTTTAAGTAATAAAATTATCTTAGCAAAGCGCACGCTTCGTTCAATTAGGCCCGAGCCGCTCTTAAACACGCCGGGCATATTAAAAACGAATTTAAATTAATACCCTCCTTTTATACTGTTACTATAAATATATGTATATTGTAGGTATACTATAATATATAGTTGTGGTCATATTCATAATGAGTTAGAGTAAGTTTGAAGACTCTCTATGGGTCTTAAGGAAGCCTTAAGAGTTTATCTAACTCTATATGAATAAGGCCGTCAATCTACTACAGGTCTCTACTATTCGTTACCTACTATATAGTGCTATTGGGATAAAAAGGGAAAAAGAAGGCAAGTTAATTGGTATTGTGGTATTTTAGTATTAATATTTATAGTGCTGTTTTCTGCTTCAGAAACTATACTGATTTGCAGGGTTAAAGATAGTAAAACGTCATAAAAACATTTTTTTTATGACCTACTAATAGAAATAACTGCTTAGTCTATGCACGATCCATCCTAAAATTATCTGATAGCTTAGAGTAATTTTTACTCAGAGAGTAAAGTTGAATAGTATACTCCAACTTAACTTCGTATTTATTATTCTGAAATTGGTTAATATTGCCATAATACTAGGAGTAAACTTGTTTAGCTTTAATCTAAGTTTATTAATAAGACGGTTACCGTTATTAACCGACTAGATTTACTTTGAAGATCATTTGGTATAACACACATACACGAGCTTTGCGATGAAATTACACTATTTAATTAATATTTGGTTTACATTATTCCAGTCCAGCGATCGAATCCAGCGCTGGAATGCTACTGGAACAATGTAAACCGGTACTGGAATGTATCTATCCTAGTGAGCAATCCAGTCCAATGACTGGATTGGCGGTCTACTATTGAATCCAGCGCGATCATTCCAGCGCAACTGGAATCATGTAGACGGCTAATCCAGTACCGTACCAATTATACAGTAAACAGGTTTTGGTTGTTTTTGCGGAATTGCGAAGAAGAAAGGATGGTGAATGGACAATTTATTTTGTAATGTGTCATCGTGATACCAACATGCTGACTTTAAGGCATAATAATATTATTACCCAAGAGGTAATCGATAATTGAAATATTATTCAGTATGTTACTTAATTTCACCGCCGCGTCTCAACATTTTGGCAACACCAACAAATTTGACATTGTCACATAAAGTTTCCTTCAAAAATGGTGCAAATTTAATAAATTAATTAAATATCTTTCGTGGTGCAATTCCTACCCTTTCCTTACTAGTTTTGAGTTAATCATATGGTGAAAAAGGGAAGTTCAAACTTTACAGTTTATATAGAGAAAATCCGTGTTTATGGGATATATCATCAGAACATTACTGTCTCACCTGATGTTGAGTGATGACGCAGTCTAGGATGGAGCACGCTTACCTAGAAAATACCTATTCACTCGTGACTTGAAGACTTCAAGATTGTATTTGTCAGGAAAAACAGACTCCGGCAAATTATTCCACTCTTCGGCAGTGCGCACCAGAAAAGATGAAGCGAAACGCTTCGTTCTGACTGGTGGTATTTCCACCATGTAACGGTGGCGCAAACCGGTGCGTCTGGTTGTCCGATGGTAAAATGGGGATGGAGGAATCAGCTCGTGCAATTCTAAGGAACACTCCCCGAAATGTATCCGATAGAAGACAGTCAGCCCCGCGACCTTGCGTCTATGCTCTAGACTCTGAAGTCGAGCATAAAAAAGACGATCATTGCCGACCAGCTTCCTGGCTCTTTTCTCAATTGATTCCAACGCCTCCAGCTGGTATTTGGCTGACCCGTCCCAAAGATGAGAACAGTACTCCATGCAGGACCGAACTTGTGCTTGGTATTTGAATCATTTTTTACATTTGACATTTTACATTTAACTTGTATGCGTAAACTTATGTAGTGCACACGTGGTTTGCGTCTATGTGGTTAATAGTAATCTATCCAGTGTATTCTATCTTTATACAGACTAATTCGATTAGCACTTGGCCAATTCATTGATATTTTAATATTTTACACTGTGTTACATTATTATACTATTGGTAATAAGTTGTGATACTGAGTAAATAATATTAGAAGGGTAGTTTGTATCGATTACCCCACCACTACTTGGCTCGTTCTGTACTTGCTCGAGTATAAAAGCGAGTTAACGGAACGAAGAGACAAGCAAAGGAGGTGCCTCCTCGAGCGCGTTGCTTCCGGGCTGAACGCCTCCGCTTCCACGGAATCGGGAAGCCTCTCAAAGTCCGGTATCGCTGAAACAGCCATCTGCAGCTATTCAGCTGGATCCTGCTAAAAAAAAAGAGACAATCAAACAACGACTTTGGTCGGATACAGATACTCCAACTTTTTGGTGCTTTGGGTGCAGCTTCTGACTTCGGCTTTGGTCTAATACACAAATCGTAGTAGCGATCTAGAGTAACTCGTTATTGCGCGAAACTCATAATCTTAATTAAATGTAGACAAAAACATATACCTACATAGACAATACTTTATTGTTCACCAAAACAAAAGTCACAAAAGTGCACAACAAGACAATAGTTACTTGGTAAAACAAAACGCGGCCTTATTGCTAAAAGCGATCTCTTCCAGACAACCTGACTCGAAATTCTTAAATTATCTTTAATTATTATGCAACAAAGAAAAAGGGGAAAAAATATAAATAAAACTGACATACATGGAAAGCAGATTACAGTCTAAAATTTTGTAAACAACACATACATTATTGCGTAAGACTAATATAATGATTCCTAAGTGAATTTTTAAATATGGCAAAAGATTTTCTGACGTCAGTGGGCAAAGAGTTCCAAAGTAAAATAGCCGGTATGGCGAAGGAGAATGTATTTAATTATTAGATCGGTTTTCTTGTAGATAAACGAGTATTCTCAACTGGTTTTCGGCTATTAACAATAAGATTACGGAGAATCTATATAAACTAGCGACGTCTGGCGAACAAAATCCCACCATCATAATAATTCTGTGCGCAGCTCGTCGCATATATAATATATTTTGTTCTACGATGATGGTGTGGGCGATGCCCTGGTCATTGTAGATATAGAAGTTAAACAATGTTAGTAGTAGAAACTATAAATCACTTTTACCTAACAAATATGTTTTGTTAATAAACACACTTTAATGTAATAAGTTTAGTTTATTTCTTATTAAGACAAAAGAGCGAATACTATATAAAAAAAGAACATAAGCAAGTATAGAACAGTATCATAGATCTCTCGCTGTTGAAACAATGATTTCTTTTAAATGCCTTCTAACACTGGTTATATCTATCTAGTGAAATAGTTTTCTTCATAAAATAATATTCAGAAAACCAAATACGTGTGCCCTCCGCTACAGCCAAAATAGAAGAATAAAGAAAAAGCAATGACACTGGTGCAACTTTAAAAATAACGTTATCTTATGTTGGTGTTGCCAACAATACTTTAAAGTTATTATATTTTCATATTTATTATTTTTCTTCCATCGGCCCATATTTTCCTGGGTGAGATGGAAATTGAAAACGATCCAATAACATTACGGATTCGACTGAATCTCATAAAATAAGCGGACTGCTCAAATGGTGGCACTAAATAAAATATTTTGGCGCGAAACGGATATACATTTGGGATTTATTTATTTTATTAATATAGGGTCGTTTGAAACGAGCGGACCCTTCGGTTAGAGCTAAGATTTCTCGATATTCGACTGCAGTAAAATCTTATGACCCCTTTTACTTAATGCTGAATGTTTAATAAAACTCGGTATATAACTGTTCTAACTTATAGAGTCCAGATGATCGTTATGGTGATTTTATCGAATCCTTTTGCTTCATATTCCTTAATAAGGTGACTAGGTCCATGAGAGACCTGTTACCCTAAAAGAATTATTGGATTGATACCGCTTAGTGAAAATGTGTTTTTATAGCTAGATAGAGTTAAGGCTTGGAAACCGGTAAAAAAGATGAATCGGTTACAGCCTAAGTACATGGAACCTTTTCTTTTCGGATTTGTTCACATTTTAAGCTCAATTAAACGGTTTTTGGGAACAAAATTTCATTAAATAGGTGTTGCTAGATATCTACCACAGCAGTTATAAGAACCATAGAGTACATCAATACCACATAGACAGTTTAGTCGATTCACTGGATAGGTAACTTATTTTATTTATAGTGTTTATCGGTACCATAGATTATATATTTTCCGATTTATCAGATGCTTCGATTTATAATTAAATTACCATTTTCTATCTGTTATTTAATTTAGAAGCCCACTAAAATAATCGTCTAGATAATTTAGTACATCAGTAACTAATTGTTATAATTATTTTTGTGATCCTGGCAACATTACGATGTAATTGCTATTTTTAGCAATAGTGTAATGTTATTGTTGTGTAGTTGGTATCATTTTTGTATAAAAAGGTGTAAACAGTATTCATTAATTACTTTGGGGGGTGCTAAAAATATTTTTTGTCTCAAAGTGGGCGGTAGACGAAATCACTTTGAGAACTATGTACACACATCTCGAAACCATAGTGTAGTCTCTATCTACTCTGGGTTTCGATGGTTGATGACATGTTGTTACAAATATCCAAAATGATTCCATCTATATGCAAATTTCGAAATAAATATCGCTAGTACGTTTCTTTACAAAGTTTATCAAGTTTTGTGATAGACTTTGCAACACTGTACGTAATTTCAGACTCTAATGCTTTAGCAATAAAGTCGTTGTTTAAACGAAGTTTGTAGGAAGGTTCAATTTCTGACAAATGAGGTTCATTTGCCGACTGACTCTTTGCGAACAATTTTCTTGTAGTATGGTCTTAACCAAATCAGGCCAGATTTATTTACAAGTTTTCGATGTAAACAGGACCCTGAACTGCTATAAAATTAGTGTTGGCTCTGACAAGATAAACTAAAACTTTTAACTTCATTACGAAGATCACCAAAAGCCGCAGATAGGCCTACTAGAGATGTGATACCATAGAAGTAGATTTGGGTCCTGCGGCCACACATATCGGTTACCGTCGGGTTGAGGCGTGATGAGTGGAAGCCGGAGTAAATAGCTTTCGCTCGAAACACCAACCTACCTCATTCTAGTAAGAGAAGACAAGAAGAACCTTAAGTTAATTAAATGGCTTTTGTTGTTTGGTTAAAATCGAAAAATGACGGTCTCAGTGGTCGAGCGGGCTAAGCCTTTGCTGGCCTACCTAACTGCAACGCAGAAGCTCCTGGTTCAATTTCTGGTATGATAAATTTAGGAAATGAATTTTCTACGTTATTTACTATGGTCTGGGTGTCTGGGATCGGCCCCAGAGTAGTTCGTTGTATATTACCCGTAACACAAGCGAAACTTGCTTAAATTGGGGATATACAATATGTGTGGTGGTATGCCGATTTTAAAAACAATAAAGAATATAAATGATCAACTAACAAAAACTAACACTCTTGTACCTAATACATTAATGTTAGTTCTACATTCCATATTGCGTGGGAAACTCCTAATCCCTACCAGTTTTCTTCGCCTACGAGAGTTTTAACGTGGAGAGCACAATGAGAGTACCTAATAAAGGAAGATGTTTGATGTGAAACATATGGACAATTTTATAGAATTATTTGTAAAAATTGCAACAATGATAGTAGAAAAACAGTAATACATTATACTGAATTGATTTATATTGACAAAACATGCACTAATAAAGGTCAGGAAAGAAAAGGCATGTAAGGAATTTGGTATTACCGTATTAGTATTAGATATAAAACATATATCTCAGTGTAGATATAGTATAATAAATTTCTGTATTATAAATGATGAGAGATAAACTGATGAGTTAAAGAACTATCCTGCTGTGTGTTTACCTAACCTAGAAATAAATAAATAGTATAAAATAAAATTGAAAACGCGGATAACAGATAGTATAGATATTTATGAATAAATATTAAATTACGTACAGCTTTCAGACGCTACTCATTTTTTGTTAGAACAGTGAATGAATTCAACAAACTCAACAAGTCGGATTATGTTGACATTGACTTGTTTGTGGATAGTCTAGCATCTGTAAATGCGAATTTAATCAAAGCCTATTTTAATAATAACTAGTTTCCCCGTCACAAAATCTTCTTATTGTTCTCTTTTTCTAAAATTCTTGTATTTTATACTTCATTTTTATTTCCCTGTCATCTGTGGAGGTTTATAATTAGCTGTTCTTTAGCTATCTCTGTAACGCTAGTTTGTAAAACTTTAGTTTGTAAGACCACAGCTGTTAACCCCCCAAATAAAATAAAATAATATAAATGTTAAAATATATAAATTACATGGTCTGATCTTAAAGAGAAAATTATGAGTAACTAGGTAGCAGTTTTGTGGACAGAGCGGAGAACCGGTTTTGGGAGTCCTACACGCTCTAGTTAATGGTGTCAAACTTAATTAAACGACTTCCGAAGAGTTTCTCAATCCGGCTGTATGTTTTTTTTAATTCAAAATACCCACAACGCCATCTAGCGAAGGTGAAACTAACCATGAGAGTATCACATTAATATTCCGTTGTTATTGTCTTTTAAAAGTGAAAGGTATGTATTCCACGTCCTTTTCTCTATCACTAACAACGTGTGTACAAAATTTCATGTCTATCTTTTGCGTGATTAAGGCGTGAAAACGTAACAAGCCAATTCATATTCGCCTTTATAATATTTGACCGGTTCAACATACAGCGTTTTGCTGACGCTGCGGCCTAGGCTAATTTGTACAATATTAGCAGTGGCGTAGCTTGCCTTAAACGGGCCCTGTATCAAAATGTGTTGGGGGGCCCAAAGGAAAAGTATAAAGTGTTATTATAAAAGAAACAAAAAATGCTCGAATTGAATTGAAATAATTATATATGTCGGGTTCACACCGGGAGCGAACGAATGACGCTTCGGGAATAACACAATATTAATATGAAATATTGTAATCAAAGTTTATTACACTAGAATTATTACAATTACGATATTAAATATTGCACAATAATACACAGAAATATTAGGACAACTCCAAGAGTTGCATCCACGCTTGTCAGGTGTCGAGCAGCAATTTGCCCTTCAAGAATACTGCGATTATCAAGCAGTAATTATCGACCACATTATATTATGTGCTCCTCGTCCAAGACTACCAATGTAGACTGTCGATTGAAGACTGCCCCTCCTCTGCCCGAACACCGCGTATTTAACAGGTCCTCGTAGCGCGCCGCAGTGACACCATCCGGTAATGCTGTGGCGCCACTTCAGTTTCACTTCCTTCATAAAACAAACTTCCGCCATACGTATTAACTTCCAACATCCGGTTACTCCATTTCCGATATCTGCTAGCTTCATAATAAATGCTTCTACATTGACAACCGGTTAAACAACTTCCGATTACTACGTAAACTAATACTCTATCCAGTTATTGACTACTTCCGCCATATGGTTACTTTATAATAACAAATACGATTCCTACATATATTACATACATACATAACTTCACGCCAGTTCCCTTGCGGGGTAGGCACGAACAACAGAGCGCCATTTAGGCCCATTCTTACACACCTCACTTGCTTCTTTCACATTCATAACTCTTGTCATGCACGCTCGTCTGTTCTTAAGGCTCCTGACATCACCCTCCGCTAGTACACGATCAATTTGATCATGGAAGGTGTCATGACTTCTGCATCCATCCACTTTTGCATTGTATATCTGTTTAGTCATTCTTTCATCTACATATATTAATTATTATTTATACTTAATGCTTCTAGGAGCTAAGTTACAATTCAAATTAAGGATACCCTTTTCTCGCTTTTTATTCGGTAAACTTATTTATCAAATCATCCATAGCTGAAGACGATTTCAGTTTTCCTGCATTTTCTGCCTCTATAGACAACAATGACAAGTCTGGTAGCAGTTCTTTTGGCCCAGCATTTATTCTGAAAAATGTTGTTAATCTATAAAAGTTTTGCTTACACATTTTTGGCGCCTGTAGCCTGGGGGCCCCGTATCATAGATACGGCTGATACGGCGGAAGCTACGCCCCTAAATAGTAGTTAGGATGAGGATTCTAATATATTGAAAAACAACATATATCGGAGATGCCTCTGAGGGTACTCTGTCTTGGCCGATACAAGTAATATATTGCATAGTAAGCAAACAGGGCCCATGTGATTTGCAAGTCCGATCAGCCCCAGCTTTGAATATTTTGCGATTGGCGATTTGACTTTAAAATACGGCAACCGCCTTATCAGTTGCCGTTTGGCACAGGTTCGCCTGTTTTCCCATGTTTTGGTGCAATTGTGTATTTGCACAAATATTCAACTGTTTTGTTTAGTAACAATGCGTATCGATTTTATTAAATTACTAGCAGATTTGTTTGTTTGTTTAACATTGTATTTATTAAGTTTCTTAGTCATTTAGACAAATATAGACGTTATTTGGTGTTTTATGACGACAAAACAACTTCGTTATTGAGCAGATTGAGCAGAAACAGCAACAGAATCTTGGAAAGAATAGCCGATAAATTTGACTGCCCGCTGATTAGGACCAAATCAGTGTTAGTCATTGATTACTAACATATATATAACGACAAAAATACTACTAAAAATATTAGTAGTATTGGACTGTGTTGCGTTTTAATAAATAAATTACAATTATTATATAATACATTCCATTCGTCAGTTTGTATGACGAAAAGTATATTATACAGCTATATGCATTTAATTGAATTGCGAAACATCTAAGAACAGGTTCAGATGACAAGCGCTTAACGTGCGTTTTGTTAACGCGCGTTTGCAATTACATACATTTTATTCAGGCCGTACACATGCTAACGGGCGTTTTAATTTAGCGCGCGTTGAGCGCTGCGCTAGTACCCGACCGTTCTCATCGCGTGTCAACGTGCGCTTTGAGATCATTGGTTTTCTATGTTAGCGTTTAGTTGAGCAAGCGCTTTTGATGCGGATAGACGTATTTTAGCGCGGGTAGACATATTCTAGCATAAAGAAATGTAAACGTTAAAAACTTTGGGTCCGTATTGCCTTAGCTTAGAATACAAAGCTATGTACTGTCTTTCAATCAGGCTCTATGAAAAAAATTGGTGGACCGTCCTCTCCGGCTTCTGTGGCGTCGTTTTTGCTGTCGGTATAAAATCACCGTTAAAATTGTTTCTATGTCCATCTTCGACAAATGTAGAACTCAAACTGAACCAGCGAGCACCATGTGAACACTATACAAAAATTCTGCGCGCGTTCAGCCCTTACCATGTGAACCTGCTCTAAAACTCTGTAGCTCCGAACACAACTGGGGTTTAACACAAGGATTATGATGACAAAAAATCGTATATTTATTTAGAAAATAAATCTTCAGTGATAGAAATATTAAGGTTTTTCTGTATTATGGATGTGGATTTAAAACACGGACAATGTAGAAAGGTATAAAAGAAATGCGATGCTTTCATTTGTTATTTTATACTGAACTACAAGAGTGAGCGTACAGATAATATAAAAAGTTCGTCGCGATCACAGAAACTTCCATTGATTTTATTTATTCACAACTTTGAACGCGCTACGCTTGAACTTTTTCTCATTGGTTTATATCAGTAGTCGTAAAATACGGTAGTAAAACATCTTCCCGTTCCACAAGTTATTGCAATTCGAAATTGTTACACTGTATTACTTACCTCCTACTGCTGGGTCTTATTTACATTTTGCCCAAGTTTAAGCACTCATATAATTTCACTTATATCATTGCGTTTTGAATGACATAGGCAAGTTCGAATCCTGGTCGGGAATCGTGCACTATTTAAGCAGTTTCCTGACCTAATATGCATATTTAGCAAGGAAAACCATAGAGATGAAATTTGCATGTTTGTGTCCGCAATACCCGAAAAATAACACTGGCCCATAAAAGAAATGTATGGACCAAAAGCCACTTTGGTCCATACACCTTCAAAATTTTAAGGTTGTATGGACCTGACTAATCCCAGATTCGGATTTAGGCGGCAGACTGAGTCATAGATATTGCTTAGATATATTGAGTAATAGCGAAGCACGACCGGGATTAGGTAATATACATAGATAAAAAAAAAGAATATTAATTCTTAATTGTGTGTTAAGACTATAACAGACGGTTCATTTTTGACTTTCAATTTTGAATGAATCAACATTAGTGATCCGAAATTTAATTAATAATTTAAATTAAACTATAATCATTCAATATCCGTGAAAACCGTTGTGTCCTATCAGTTGTCTCTTTCAATCAAATTGATTCAATTTGGTTGATCAACGTCAAGTGTGTGAGCTGGAGCAAGATGAGGGTATGTCGTCGAAATATCGCCTAGGTAGACCCAGTCTGCTGTTGTAGTAGTATAACAAGCACTGGCGAAATAAATGCACCCGTAATAGTTCATTTTATATACAACTAGCCACCATTATGGTGCCACTATAACTCCAGTGATCGACCATTTGAAAATTAAATTTGTTTGCTAGAAATATGGTGCAAAAGATCTTAACATCAATTATAGTTCAATTATTTCGTCGATGGCATAAACGACTTGCAAATTTTAGTGGCTGCACGCTCTTAAGATAATGGCACAAAGCGTGTATATACATATTTATACAGGTGAAATTTTCATGTGGGCCTTTAGGGTCCAATCCTAAACTATACTAGATAGCGAAAAACATACAAAGGACTCTCGAGGCCGATTTTGACGCAGACTAAAATGGCTTCATCAGATTTTTGAAAAATCAATTACCCTTGTCAGAAATCGAATCCTGTGATTTGGAAAAAATAAACACATCTTTATTATTATACCAGATCATAGTGTAGCTTGTAAAGATCAATTTCTGTGAAGTAATATCAAACGGCAAACCAATGGAAAGGGTTGTTTTTGAAAAAAAAATTCTATTTTCCCATACATTAATTAAACTTTAAATTGCGCCGGTAATTGGACCGCACCTCACTTGAACACGATTATTGTTTACTCATTGACTGATTTGATGGATTGGGATAAAGTAACATGTGTTTCGAATGTTTATTTATACATGTTTTTTAAAAATATTAAAACAATTTTCATCATTTTAATATTGAATAAAATAATGAGGGAGGTTTAATTATATATGGTCAATACATACAACATATTGTTCAAAAACAACCCTTTCCCTTAGTTTGCCATTTGACATTCCTTCACAGAAATTAATTCTTACTAGCTACACTATGATTTGATATAATAATACAGGCTGTCTTTATTTTTTCAAAATCAGACAATTCGATTCCTAACAAACTTAAATGATTTTTCTTTCAGTGTTTTTTGCTAACTAGTATAGTTTAGGACTTGGTTCTAAAGGCACTATAGCATATCACGTATAGGAAGGGCACTATAACAGCAGTCATGGACGGCCACGACACACCTTCCATGATCAAATTGATCGTGTACTAGCCGAAGGTGATGTCAGGAGCCTTAAGAACAGACGAGCGTGCATGACAAGAGTTATGAATATCAAAGAAGCAAGTGAGGTGTGTAAGAATAAGCCTGAATGGCGCTCTGTTGTTCGTGCCTACCCCGCAAGGGAACTGGCGTGAAGTTATGTATGTATGTATGTACTATAACAGCAGACTCAGGGTCTAGCGCTTCGGAATACTAGAACCGTCACTGCCAAAGACGTCGCCGCGTCGTAGAGACAATAATTGTCCCTGCAAGAAAATTGCACGGACCGAACCAACGCTGTGCTAATTTACCTTTGACAGGTAAATAGCCCCGCGGGCAACCCATCTCGAGAGTAAATATAATCAAAGGCAAACACTTCCATTCAAAAACCTCATTATGTCCCTTAACAAACCGTAAAGCGTCTTTAAGCAAGCAACAATAAATAGAAGTTAATGATATCGTAAAAGCAATTTATATTCCTTGTGAGCATTTCATTTTTCCAAATGTCGACATTAGGATAGGTGTTCTGAACATTTTTATACCCTTTGTTACGACAGCCATGAAGAGATAATATAATGCATTATTCTATTGAAATTGTTGTATTTAAATAATAAATAGGCCAACTGTGGGCTGGAACAAGGGGTTACGTTAAGTTAATTTCATTGAAAAGCACGAAACTGAAAAGACATGCCAGTATAAAATTATATTGAATGATTGAAATTTATGTATATATGGATTGCTTTGGTTGATTTATATCTATATATTAATACGTGAAGCAAACACTTTGTACCCCGTTTTACGATAAATTGCGCGGACAGAGGAGTATGAACTTTCGCATATTTATAGTTTATATAGAGAAGAAGTGCAGAATGCTAATAAATATTTTCAATTGTGTATAAAAAATACATTAAATCAATAATAAAAACATTACACGCACTACGATGTATTTGACACATACGCATATATTATACTCTTTTGTTTATTGTTAAAGTCAAATTAACAGTGTAGCCTTGACGAAATCTGTGATTTAAGAAGTATAATAGTCTTTGACAACAACCATAATAATGTTCAAACTTATAATTTAAATTAATTATGGCCGAATTTTCGACCACTGGGCGACCACTAGTAATTCTAAATTTGAAAGTTACATCTTGTGGTAGTGGCCACAATATGTCGTTGTCATGGCAACTTGAACAAAGTATCGCTGGCAAAGTAATTCCAATTATAGTTGAGCCGTTCTTAGAAGCCCCATTCAAAGTTTTACATAAATAATGACGAACTAACTTTCTAACAGTATCAAAATAATTTACATCAATATTAAATTAAAACACCATAATTAGCTTATTTCATTAGATACTTAACATATGACAACGTTGTTTGTCAACACTTTTTTTCTTAACTATTAATGACGTGATCTGGAGATTGATGTACAATCGAATAGTTTAAACATAAATATTTATTAAGTTACGCATAGTTTTTAAATTTTAGAGATAAAAAGGCAACAAATTTTTTATTCTATTCGGTAATGTCTGACTTCGTACCTCGATTCCAATTTATAATTGTAGTATCATCGATATTTCACGGAACTTTGCCAGGTGGTAGTGTATTTGCCCGATTGGATGGCTATCACCCCTGGTCTAGTGTATGCCGCCATAACAACCTTGATTTGTGTTCCGGCATTAGTGACCAGGTTCCAGTATTCCCTTAGAGAGCAGCAGCGCATTTGTAGCATTTTTGGTGTTGCAAATGTCTATAGGTGATGGTAACCGTTTTCCATCAAGTGAGCCGTCTGCCTGTCTGCTAAATTCATGCAATAAAAAGTAAAATGTAAAACTTCAAGTTAAAATTTTGTTGCCATTCGTTTTTCCACTTGTCCGTTGAAGTTTCACTTCTACTATGTATCCCAGCACACATTTCGATTTTTCGCAGGTTTACTGCAAATTATGATTTGGTTAGATTAGGTTAAAATGTACCTAATTTTAATAAATGCATTTTTTATTTAAACATATTTTATTTCATCAAACAAACAAACTGAATTCGATCCGGTACCAAAAAACACATCCATAGTCTACTCTAAAATTATGCCGCCTCTCACCACATCTAGTATAAATTTATTCGGCACTTCCACGCGGCTGTAACGCTTTTTGTGATAGAAAAACCCTAAGACCCCGTCTATATAGAAGTTTCACTTCAAAAACTACTAAACTTATTTTAAAGTTTGATAGATGCCAAATGTGGCTTTATAAAACGGTCGAACTATAATAAGGTAACTAATATAACTTCAATAGATCGTTGACATAACGGCTAAAACATATTACCACATGTTACCCATCCCTGACGAGTAATGTATTACTTTAGTAATATTTCTTTATTACTAAGACGATAAGGTTCATAATGGTAAAAGGAAAAAAGCAGTTATTTCTTGAGTGAGATAAAAATCTGTGTTGAATGCCTCGGAGTAATTCTCGCGTCGTAATAGCCTCGGCTTCCGTATCAGTAGGCATTTTCTTGGATTTTGAACATTCTTATAACAAAAAGAGAGTGGAACGTTCCATACGTTGCGGAGAAGACATTGAGGCTGGGAAATTGTTTATGTTGCCGACTAAGTAATTGCGTATATTTTAGTATTTTATATCAGTCAATATTTGTTTGCAAAAACAGACACGTGAATAGGTATTACATAATAATATAAAGTTTTTAATATGTTCTGTCATTCACATGACGTGCAAATGCTTCAGCGCAATACACTCCAAAGTTGCCGACCCGCCGTCACAGCCCGCCGTTACAATTCAACGGCCTATGTGAAACGAATCATGTCGGCAACATGCGTCCGGGCGTGTTACCCGCCGACATGTTGGCGCAATGTCGGCGGCTTGCGTACGCAAGCGCTTAGTCCCGGCAACACTCAAGCTATAGTGACGTCTTCATTATTTGTTCCTCATCTCGAGCCGCCGATATGCCGCCGACAAACGGTTACGGCTTGTTATGAGTGAAGCCGCCAACTACAACCGCCGTCTTAATACCCTATACTAATACTTCCAAATTAATTTCAGTAAGTATATTTGTCAGATAAATAAAAGAGATATTGTTACGAGTTGCAGAACTCGAATTAAAATGCCGTTAGAATTACTATAGAATTTATTAGAACTATACAAACACGTATAACACAGGTACAAATATAACTGAACACAACCGCAATTCAATAAAACGCGCAAAGTCCGTCACTAAATAGATTACCGAATGTACATAAGTTTTGCCTCGCGGCTGGTTATCGCTCGACTGCCTCATCCCTCCATTGGGGCATTGCTTTATACTGTACATATACAATATGTCTGCTCGACCGCGTGGACTGAATTTCCTAGAATCACACCTGACTAATGATTACCATAAAAGATTACAGTACACAATGGGCTGTTTTTCTAATCATAAAGTAAACAAAAGAAGTCCAAATGCCGCAAAGGTCTACAGGTATGCAGGTGTGAATTTGTCTTTTGTCGGCGCTCAGGTCGTAACACTATGTTAAAATTATTAAAAACGCATTAATGTCATTAAATTTGAAAATTTCAATGTCATCTTATTTTATTGTATATCACTTATTATATAATAGATATGCCTGCGACTTCGTCCACGTGAATTTGTTTTCGCGTAACCCTAAAAAATGTATGTATGTATGTAATGTTCTTCATCTAAATTTTTTACAGTAATATTTAGGGAAATAAACAATAATGGGCTAGATTGAGATATTTTGTTTATTCAAAAAATTAACAGCAGGAACATGGTGATATTTAACATAACATATTAATTAACTGTTTGTATTTATCCATTCCGTTATATTTTCCATCGAGCACCGGAATTTTATTTAGCGCCCTGCAACATTACTGAATTTTCAATCGCCCTCTCAAATAGCCTCAACGTCCACTGGGGGGCAGTACCGCCCACTTTGAGAACCTAACTCCAACATAGACAAAAATTCTAAAAGTGCATTTTTGAAACCTACTGATTGGAGTTAACCGCCCTGATATTTTATTTAATATGATTATGATATTATATTTTAAACTCATTATATATATAAACTTGACACCCATAACCGATTTATTATAAATTAATTTATGAAATTTTGACGTCATATTTATATATAACAAAACTACGTTTTAAGGGATTTAAGCGCGGTAAAGCGTAGTTTTATTATGTAGAAAAGTCGTGAAAACTTAAGAAAATGTCATATTTATATTTTAGACCAAATCAATCAAATATTGAATTTTAAAGCTTTGTTTTTATTTCAATTTTTTATTAATTTCATCCACTTATTACTTAGTGTTTTCTGATAAAAATGTACAGACTTGATGGAAATGACGACTGTATAAGGGTTTTAGCGTTAATCGCTTATTGGAAATCGATGTTAAACCTAAGAGTTTAGCTCCTTAAATTTTAAAGTCAAATCTTTCAAGGCACGCTTACAAGTCTGCTTTGCCTTGCAAATCCTTGATAGGACAAAGGATTATTTCGTAATTAATCTGTTGTATAAGTAGATGTCTCCTTAGGGTGAAACTCTTTGAATAATGGCTACGGAACCCTAAAAACGTATTAAATTATAATAAATTGTACTGTGAATCTTACAGTTTAAACATAACTGATGATTTCTCCCGATATACCTGCGTAGTAGAACAATTTTAGTAGCAAGCGACAGTGTATGAATTGTGATTGTGTAAGTGGAAAGTCGAAAAAAGTCGTGGTAGCGTAATAGCTAGCGCACGCGTCCCGGACTCAAAGGGCGCGGGTTCGATCCTGGCGGGAACGCATGCACCACTTAGTTAGTTTTCTGATCTATTGTGCACATTGTTTCAATTACCACGTGCTAACAACCGTGAAGGAAAATATTGTGATTCAACCTGCACAACGAGATAACCGATGTGTCAAACCTGCCAAGCCGCCTTGGACAAGCGTGACGGATATACTGTCCGTTCCCCCTACAATGAATGAATGCCCAGCAGTGGAACATTTATGGGCTGATATTATATTATTTACTAAAAGTGGAAAAGAGCTAAGAATGTATAGCAATCAACACTGCGATTTCCTCTTGCAAATAAAGTTCAATATATAAACTGCCGTTCGGAATTACGTTGCGCAGAACAGGCTTGTTCACGTGAAACTATTAACATTTTTAATGTAATTTTTATTTGTTTTTGTAACATTTATAACCGTGTTTGATTTGATTTCCAAAACTATTAAATTATATTAAAATCTATTCTATGGAGTTTTGAACAATAATAGCTTCGAAGTACCTCCCAGAATAGATATTTGAGTATAAAACTCTCATACCTACACCTGTAGTTTTATTGAACAAAATTTAAAACTAAATTAGCTAAAATTTAATCGTCATAAGAGGCGACAAAACAACCCACAGCCAGCTGGTAGCGTATTTGCCCGACTGGATGGCTACCAACTTTGATTTAGAGTATGCCGCTATAACAACCTTGAGTTGTGTTCCGGCATTACTGGCCAGGTATTCCTTTAGAGAGCGGCAGCACATCGGTAGCACCTTTGGTGTTACAAATGT
This sequence comes from Dendrolimus kikuchii, assembly GCA_019925095.2. Lineage (NCBI taxonomy): Eukaryota > Metazoa > Arthropoda > Insecta > Lepidoptera > Lasiocampidae > Dendrolimus > Dendrolimus kikuchii. Next base: position 6,778,536 of record CM034400.1, read on the forward strand.
CCATAGGCGATGGTAACCGCTTTCCATCAGGTGAGCCGTCTGTCTGCTGAACTCATGCAATAAAAAAGGTCGGTATGAGAGAAGCTACGTAAATTGAGCAATAAACATCATAAGATTATTATTAAATAGTAATAGGATGAAATATACTTTTATAAGTAACAGCCCATAAACTTCCCACTGCTGGGCTCGGGCCTCGCTTTATAGGGGAACAGACAGTATACCCGCAACGCTTATCCAAGGCGGCTTGGCAGTTTGGACACATCGGTTGTCTCGATGTGCAGGATGCATCACGATGTTTTCCTTCATCGTTGTCAGCACCAGGTAATTGTAACAACATGCACATAAGGTGAGAAAACTGCCTAAGTGGTGCACACGTTCCGGCCAGGATCGAACCCGCTCTCTTTGAGTTGGGGACGCAGGCGCTGGCTATTCCTCTATCACGAGTTGTAAATATACTTTTATATAATTGAAATTAATATTTATTTCGCAGGAAAGTTTACGATAACGCTACAAATTACGTTTCGTGTATGTGCCAGCCATACTGTCTATTTACATACATATATATATAGGGTGAGGTATAGATATACAGCATCTTAATTACATGTATTTGGAGGAGCGGAAGGGGGTGTAGAGGGAGATTAAGGATGCATACTTACCCCTTCTGCAATCCCTATGTCAAGAAAATGTATAGTTCTTGAGATATTAATGTTTTTGTAAACATAACCTCACTTATGTTTTTCGCTAATATTGCACTTAGGTCCAAAGTTGAAAAATCCAATCAAAATCCAATAGTCAACATAAAATTATTCAAAATAGTCTAAAAACACAAGAAAGTTGTTGAAAAATGAAATAAAACACAACGAAGCAATTCACGTAAATAGCAAAAACAACAAACATGAAAATCATAGATAACACTAATAATATAGGGATTGTAGAAGGGTTTAGTATTCCTCCCTACCCTCCCCATCCATCCCCCCAAATACTTGTAATTAAGGTGCCGTATATCTATCCCGCACCATATAATGCCAATTTTTCGTACCTCTGGTGATGTGAGCAATAAAAGTTTCAGCGCTCATAGGTACTATAACTATGAACAAATGTATTCTTCTTCTATTCTATAACGTAAGTTTGATTCGACTGGGCTCTCCCACTCTGTCAGTGTAAAGAAAATAACAGCGCATTGCAGCGCTTTCGCTTCTGCAGCGACAATAACCCGGGGTCATTGGCTATTCAGATCGTTTTAATAATATGAACGTACATAAAGACGTCTGTGTAAACTTATAAAAGTAATTTATTTTCTAAGGGTTGGCTATGGACAGTTTATCTATTTTACCAGTTTAACAGAATTACAAGTTCGTTACAAACTCTATTTTTCTCTAACAGGCTAGTTGATAGCCAGAACAATTGATACATTTATCATTTTAAAAACGTTGATTTTGTACTAAAGTCGCAAGTTGTGAGTTATGTAGATTTATAAATCTAAGTATTGATTTTTTGATTACGAATCCAATACCGTATTTATATCTGTTTAAACAGCAATTAAAATGATTATTATCACGATGTTTTAAAATTAAGTATTTATAATTAATTAGAAATAATTTTTTCAAACATTGTTTTACAATTAATTGTAAATTGTGTTTCCTACGCAATTAATAAAAAAAAATATAACAGGTTTTTGACAAAAAAAAATGTTATTATACTTTTTTATGTTTACTTGCAGCCACACAGGCAACCGGACCATATTGTAGCGCTCTGAGAAAACCGCGGGAGCTCATTCCATAACTTGGACACATATGTCATGAAGGAGCGTGTGCCACGTACCGTGGAGGGCTTATATTCAAACCATTGTTTCAATACATAGCTAAAACCACGTTGTCAAGGAGGCTAACCTGTAGACAAGGTTTCACTTATCATTTTGTCCGACTATAGACTTCTTTCATCAAATAAAAAGTAGTAATTCAAACCTCAAATGAACTTTACTTAACGTAGTCTATTTTATAGTATTTCAATGTTTACATAACACTGTGCACAAATTACGTAGATCATATATTATTTTATATTTATATATTTCAAAAAGATAAACATTATTAAACACTTTTTTAAATGGTAATAAGTTAGCAGACTGTAATTCATTTAAATAATTAGAACAACTCGTGTGTTCTAAGAGAAAAAAATGACAGATAAAATACAAAAAATATGTAAGTTCTAAGTTTAAAATATTTATTTGTGGCGCGTCTAAACAATATCACACACATTAAAACCTTTGTGGGAGATTCCAACATACAACACAGATATATATATGTAGTTTAAAAAAATAAAACATAATATTTTCATAAGTTTTCGCGATTTGTATACATAATAAAACTACGTTTTAACGGTTTTAAGCGCGGTAATTTTATTTGATTTTGGTTTTTTCGACGTTTTGGCCACTTTTCAGTGCCCGTGATTACTGAAGACAAAGATGTCAAGTGTCAACGAGTATTGTTAAAGTTTTATTTAGCCTACCGCCAACTTGTTAATTTTAATTTTGTTTATGGTTATTATTTACTCTATGGGAGCCTAATCTAATTTACTACCGCTTCGCAACATGTTATGGCTTGAAGAGAAAAAGCGGCGCAAGAAACTCTTCAGCAAACATGCCTAGCTCTAATAATTTTATATAATATTAAAATCGGTGGAAGGAAAAATAAAAGTAATTATCAGTCAAGTTGGTTTGTGTTCCGTTGTACGCAGAAAGAGCTCACAGTGTCTTGAGGTCTGGCAGCTGGTTTTTGCTGAGTTTGGGTCTTAATAGTTTTGATGATTGGGATCCAATCATCAAAACTATTAAGACAATTTGGATGATATAACGTAAGTAATCCATTATAGACTTAACCTTAAGGTATGTATTACATGTATAACTTTAAGAAAATGTTCTTCATTAATACTTAGTTTAATTAAACACTTCATTTTGAATTTGAAATTACATTGTTTCCTGTCCGATGGCAATTCTTAGTGCAAATTCTTCTTCTATGGTATATATGTATTAAGAAATTAAAATTACCTACCTAGTCATATTATATTAATAAACAATAACACTGCCATGTGTATAGGTATATTAGTCGAGCTACAAGGGGATTACTCAGGAGGGCTCGTTGTTTTTTGTTAGCTTCTGTAATGTACCCTAACGAGATTAAGGGAGAATCACGGCAGCCTATTACGGTGGAGTAACATCATTATACATATACGTGTGTATATATAACCATCCTATTAATAACAACCTTAAAAGAACACCGTCTGTAAATGTAAGGTACTTATCATTTTTCGTATTATAGAAAATTGTCATCTATCGGTGTTTTATTCAGGGAGTGTGCTGAGGAACTGTTCAATACGATGCTTTCGCGTCTAGTATCGCAGCATTCACCCTCGGCTAGGCGAGTTCAACTTTACTTATAATAACAACCTTGCTGGACCCGGGCCTCCCATTTGTGGGGGAACGGACTATATAGCCTCCGCGCTTCTTTAACGCAGATTGGCTGGTTTGACACATCGGTTATGTCGATGTGCAGGTTTCATCACGATGTTTTTCTTCTATCTTTACAATTAGCATGTGCTAACAGGCACACAGACAACAAAGCAGACAAACTGCCTAAGCGGTGCATGTCCATAACAAATTCAAACCCACGTAATTAAAATGAAACGTGGATTATAATATTAGACAACTATTAAACTATGTAATTTTATGCTATGTCATATATGATGAGTAAAATTAATTATGAATAAAAACAACCCGCCAATCGGGCGGGTTTGACAAATTGGTTATGTCGACGTGCAGGTTTCATCACGATGTTGTCTTTCACAGTTAGCATGTGGTAAAAGTAACTGTATGCACATTGGGTCAGAAAACTGCCTAAGTGGTGTATGTTTTTCGGCCAGGATTCGTATCGACACGAGTGCAGCACGAGCTACCACGGCTATTCAACGTCACTTATTTCACACAACAATATACTCGTCGTTCATATACAACTGCCAACCCAATGATATATCTAACAGACGCATATCTAACTAGAAATAATCAGATTGTCCACGGGCATAACTTGAAATTCGTCGTGAAGTCGTAAATAAGCCGCCGTACCCATTGAATTTGTAAACAAGTCTAAGTACATCACGATCGAAAATTATGCATATACTCACAAAACTTAAATATGGAAAGCTATCGTCATTCCTATATTCTAGTAGTTGGCTTTTAAGTTGTTTTAAAGTTTAATCTGTGTAGCATGGATCGTATTTAAAGAATAGGCCACAGATAAAGTTTAATATTGCCAGTTTCTTTTAAGTCTTTTCATGTTTAAAATAATTATAAATAAACGAAGAAAATTAGACTTAAATTAGAGCGAACGAAACCGCAGAAAGAGCCTTCTACTGAAATAAATTGTTATCGCATTACCCAATCTATTAAAACCGGTTAAACCGGTTAGAAGCTCGAAAAGTAGTAGTTAGTGTCCACGAGGCCCATTCAATAGATCCGGGTAAGTGGACCGTTTCTTCGCCAATATCCGAAGTAAACCGGAAAAAACCGGATTAAAAAAGGTTACGTTAATGGTTGGCGCAGTGAAAAGTGATGCAATTACCCGATATTGATTCGGCCCCTTTGTTCTTTGATGCATTGATTGGGTCTTGGCCTTCGTACTAGCGTTAGATAAACCGGATATTGGCTTTATTGGATCCATTTGATCCGGGTAAAAGATTTTTATTAATAAATTGCCTAACATGTAGCAACACATACCTAAAAGTATTTCCGTAAATGTAAGTAAAACATAATAAATATCGTGTTACGTAGCAGTTATTCAAAATTATCACACGAGAACAATTATATTTCACTTTATTCATCTCACGTTCGTATTACTTTATCAAGGCATATAAAACACGGTTGTTAGCAGACTAACAGTTGAAGCTTTTGTATAAAACATATATATAGAGTAAATGATACTATTGTTGGCGTCAACGATTAGAGCACATTATTTATTCTTATTTATTATTTAAAACATTAAAAACTGATAACATTTTTTAATTATAATTTTATTCATTTATAAATACTTATGTCACATAAAACAATATATAAAAAAATAAAAATGAAAATAATTATATAAGAATGGATTCCAGATCAGTGTCGGTGGGGAGTGTTCACAAAATGCTGGCCGCATTTCCACGTCGTATGGCAACGATAAAATGTTGCCCAAAATATAGGCCATCCTTTTTATTTTTTAGCCATACAATGATAATAATACTATTACTATACAAAATAAATTATATAAGGATTTCTCAATACACTAAAATAAAATAAAATTATGAAGTAAACTATTATAGAAATTAAACTACACTATAAAAAAGCTTATAATCTATACATATAATAAAATTGTAGAAGTCGAATTTCTGTACAACGAAAAAAAAAATGCTAAAATCCGAGTCAGGGGGTTGTAAGAAGTGAAATAGAACTAATTTAGACTTTTTTCAAATTTTTTGTTTCTCTGTTTGTCTGTCTGTTTGTACCGGCTGATCTCCGAAACGACTAGACCGATTTAAATGAAATTTTGTATGGTGGTAGCTTATATCCCTGGTCAACATATAGGATATTTTTGATCTCGAAAAATTAAAGAGTTCCCGTGTGATAGTTAAAAAACCGCACCACGCGGACGAAGTTGCGGGTATCAGCTAGTTAAACAATATTAGTAAAGAATGTAGTCCGGAGGTGGGGAGCGTTCCCAATTGTTTTTCTATGATTTCTTAATATCTTGACATCGTGTCAAATACATAGATATCTTTATACACATACAAAATATAAACTTTCCCTTTACAAATAAAGTTAATTGGTTAACTTACACCGAAAGCAGGCCGGGCCTGTTTTTCAGGTGGTAGTCGCTTCCAGTGTTTAAAAAAATGTTTTAACTCTTAAGCTCACTAATAGCACATATGTGTCCGCGATGACAGTGCTGATCCGCGTTTGTGCACGTGATCGTTTTTGTGTTGTTGTCTCACTCTGTTTATATAGGATTTGTATGATTTGTATGAAAAGGGTATATTTTCTTGGTATATTACGAGATAGTGATAGTGTTAGTCTTGCGGCTTTTTGGTAATATCGATAAAAGGGTGAAGGGTTAATGGATAAGTAAGTTATGTAAAAATTATATGTTAAACTTGACTTGATTCTCGGAACACAAAGTTTCGCAGCATTTAAAAAATAATAATAAAGTAAGCTATCATTTTAGTGATAACCATATCGGAATAAGCCAGTTTTTATGCACCCGAACAACTTCAAACCGCTCTCGGGAAAATTTGCGCAGGAATCCCGGGATAAAAAGTAGCGCAAATTTTAAGTCTAAGAATTCTCTATCAATCAGTGAAAACCTCAACGAAATCAGCCCAGTAGTTTGTACGTGAATCCCGAACAAACAGATAAGAAATCTAAAAAAAATTGCATCGTGTTTTCCATCGTTTATATGGTTTATTCCAGTTGTTTTTTTTAAGTAGATTCAATATATAGACATGGCATGTTTAGAATTTTATATTATTATAAAATTCCAAAAAATATATCTAATATATAAAATTCTCGTGTCACAGTTTTCGTTGCCATACTCCTTCGAAACGGCTTGACCGATTTTGATGAAATTTTTTGTGCTTATCCGGTATCTATGAGAATCGGCCAACATCTATTTTTCATCCCCCTAAATGTTAGGGGTAGTCCACCCCTAAATTTTATTTTTTATTTTTTGGATAATTTTTTTTTTTAATTTTTTAGGATACAGCATTAAAAAATACATACAACCCTAAATTTTCACCCCTCTACTATCAACCCCTATTTTTTATTTGTTAATTATAAACTTTAATTTTTTGGCAAGATTTTTAATCTTGTTTTGTCATGACTTAGAATTAAAAAAATTATATTACTCTTTTATATTCACAATTAGAACCAGTAGGTGGCGCTGAGATCGGGTTCTGGAATCCTCCTAATCACCTGCAGCGATTTTGGTGATTTTGTTTTTGTGTGTTTGAGTGGGTACTCGAATGGTTTAGATTCGCAATTAGAACCGGTAGGTGGCTCTGGGATCGGGCTCTAGAATTTTATTTTTTAAAGGCAGGACAACGTCTGTCGGGGCCGCTAGTTATCTATAAATATAAAGACTTGGTTCCTATGTATTCCCAAATTATTTCTGAAATGTTTGCAATTAATCGCTCGTTTGCTGTACTGTAACCCTTCTGTAACGTATATTTTAAGGCATTATGGTATATATTCTTTATGTTGCAGATCTGATATGAGTACTTTTGGGCCATAAACGAATATGAGTTAACGGTTAAATATCTACCTTTTATCTTCGCTATAATATTAAGAGGTGAAAAGCTATTTGTTTCAAGCGAAATTTTATGACGCTTTTGACATAATTGGGTTTCTTGATTCTGTTGTTAACAAAGTTGTTGATGGTATTTATTACACAGGGTAAGGCACCCCTCTTCAATGATTGCCACTTTATTAATTTTTCTTTACCATTCTATTCTTAAAATCTAAACATTATTAATATATATTCGAATCGTGGCGCCATCTGGCAACAGTAACAATACGTAGCTACCTTTTGTCATTTTTTTACTATTATATTTTTTTTTGATAATTATCATTCCTAGTATTCGTATTCCAAGATATATAGAAAATTATATGTATACTAATATTATAAAGAGGAAAGTTTTGTATGTTTGTAACGAATAACTTCGAAAACTACTGGACCGATTTCACAAATTCTTTCACTATTCGAATGCTACATGATCCTCAATTTATATAAGCTATATTTATTCATAGAAAATAAATTAGGGATCCCTACTAAATCTTCAATAATGTAACCCAAGGTGTAAAAAAAAAGTGTTTGAGTAGGTCCGGGTATGGTATAGATTCAAAGTTAGACCCGGTAGGTGGCGCTGGAATCGGGTTCTGGATTTTTATTTTTTCAGGGCAGATCAACATCTACCACTTACTACCTACCTATCTAAATGACAATTCTGCATCACACATACTTGCAATCTCTCTGATTAATATAGGCTATATAAAATTAGGGACCCTTAATAAAACTTCAATAATGTAACCCATCAATCTAAACAAAATACTTGGCGCTGGAATCGGGTTCTACGATTTTGATGAAATATGTGTGTTTGAACGGGTCCCGGGGTGGTTTGGATTTACAATTAGACCCGATAGGTGGCGTTGGAATCGGGTTATAGATCTTTATTTTTTCAGGGCAGAAGAACGTCCGCCGAGACTGCTAGTAAGTAATAGTAACAGACCATAAACGTCCCACTGCTGGGCTCGAGCCTCGTATTTATAGGAGAACAGACAGTCTTCATCACGATCACGATGTTTTCCTTCACCGTTGTTAGCACGTGGTAATCGCAGCAATATGCATATTAGGTGAGAAAACTGCCTAAGTGGTGCATAGATTTCGACTGAGATTTAAACCCGCATCCCTTGAGTTTTTTATTGCTGGAGTACAGCAGACAGACTAACGGCCCAACTGTGATGGAAAGTAGTTACCATCGCTTATGGACATTTGTAACACTATAGTCTGCTACCAATGTGCTGTCGCTCTCTAAACGGAGACTGGAACCTGGCTACTAATACCGGAACACAACTCAAGGTTGTTATGGCGGCATATTCTAGACCAGGGGTGGTAGCCATCCAGACGGGCAAATACCCTACCACCTGGCAAAGTTTGGGACGAGAGTTTGCTAACCGCTAAGCTACCACGACTGTTTGTTTTCATTTTCTTTTTAGTCGGCAGACAAATTTATTTAAAAATAAACAATCGTGGTAGCTTAGTGGTTTTTTACATAGTAAATAAGTATAAAACATAATCTACGATAAGAAGTACACATTAGAAACTTTTATCCCGGAAAATCCACGCTGACGAAATCACGTGGAAAATTCTACCTATACGAGTATATAGTTAGTAACATCATAAGGGAAGTGCGTTAATGAAATTATGCGGTTCCGAGGAATTTCAGCCAATAAATGTTAGTTGTCGGGATAAATATTAACGCCATAACTATCATCTATAATATTATAAAATTCTAAATAGGCCGTGTCTGTAAATTGAAGCTATTTAAAAAAAAATCTGGAGTAGACTATATTGACGACGAAAAACACGATGCATTTTTTTTTAAATTTCTTATATGTTTATCGGTTTGCCCGTTTGTTCGGGATTCACGTCAAATCTTCTGGCCCGATTTCGATATGGTTTTCGCTTAACGACAGCAAATTCTTGGACTTAAAATCTGCGCTACTTTTTATCCTGCAAATCCCACTATAATTTTTCTGGGAATGATTTAAAATGGCCAGATTTAAAAAATCAAATTCCAATGTGATTTTTTCACTGATCGATATCAAATCTTATATAACAAAATGTGTGATACTTTTTATCCTGGGAATCCCGCGGAAATTTTCCCGAGAGCGGTTTGAACTTGTTCGGGTGCATAAAAATTGGCTTACTCCGATATGGTTGTGAGTAAAACGATAGCTTGCATTAGTTTCAAATGTTGAGCTCCGGAAATGCCGCGGGGATTTCAAGTCAAGCGTAGACGAAGTCGCGGGCATATCCTAGTAATCAGCATTATTGTATATAACAATGGTTTATATATATATATATATATATATATATATATATATATACATATACATATATATGTGTGTAGGCTTATTGTACACACCCCACTTGTGTGTGACATTGTGTGTGTGTGCGTCGTGTGTGGTTTATATATATATATATATATATATATATATATATATATATATATATATATATATATATATATATGTGTGTGTGCGTGTGTGTGTGTGTGTGTATGTATATATATGTATACTTACATTCTATAACAAACCTGTAAAGGGGTCAAGTTTGTACATTGCGTTTAAAAATCAAGGGGGCTAATTCGGACTACGAGATCTTCAAAATGCAATTTTTAGGCTTTTGTCTGTCTGTCTATCTGTTACAGCATCACATAAAAACTACTGAACGGATTTAAAGGAAACTCGATACAGAGCTAGCTTATATCTCGGGGAGTAACTTAGGATACTTCTTATCCCAAATAATTACGTTGTTTCCGTAGGATAGATGAAAATAGTGAAAAAAATTTGAAACTTGACATAGTGCTAGCTCATAACCCAATGTAACACTTAGGATACATTTTATCCCGACATTACATCTTTTCCATGGAATAAACGAATTAGCAAAATAGATGGCGCTGCAATCGCGTTTTTCAATTCGCTAAAAAATACCTACGTTGTCAATAATACAACATCTCATTCATTGTATTACTTCAAATCAGGTTGGCTGCGACTCGCTTTTATGTTTCGCTGCGCAGTTGTGTAGACTATATGGACTTAGTTTCTTCGTTATTGTAACGGTAAAGTTTTAGGTAAAAACAACAAATTAAATTTGTATATACGTAACATAGAGCTACTACCTACGGGTTTCCACGCGATGTAGTCGTGGAGAAAAGTAGTATAATATAATTTTCTGTCAGTACAATACCTATGTCTGTTGATTGTAATATAGTTTTAGCATCACGTTCCTTTTTTATAGTCTATAACTGCGTAATGAACTGATATGTGCATAATTTCATATGTACCTATACTATAATATGCGGTTTAAGTGTTAAGTGTTTTAAAAATACCTGTCTGCAGCTTAGAGCTCTTGATATAGTCAGGGATGATTTTCAATTTTGAACTCGTGTTATTAATTATTATTATTAATAAGCCGTGAAAATGCTTCCACTTTCCAATATAAAAAAAGTATTTTAAGTGTATGCAATAATGTTATTAAAAGTATATATAGTATGTATAGTTATATATTTGGTATATGTATACAAAAAATCGTGATGTCATAATGTTTAAGAATTTCTATGTCTATAGAATTTCTCGTCGATTCTATCTCAAGTTCGTGAAGTAGGACAGGCATTCAAAGTCACTTTGTTCTGTATATATTATAGCTTATGTATAATACATATATAACTATTTAGGTATATACACAGTTCGCTGAACACATACATGTGCTATATTGCCTTGGGAGCCGTCATCCGACTGCTTAATAATCAACCCTTACCTGTGCTATAATTCATAGGGTTCAACGAATGTGTCAGGGGTCTAATTAATTCGGGCTGCGTTATCTCTGTCCGATATCTACATTGTGTGAAACATGGCTTTGACGGGTAAGTGCTAGGGTTGTCGCTAGAGATTACTATGTTTGATGTAATAATAAAAACTGCTTTTTGGATACAAGATTCCTAAAGCGTTTTTTGTAGTATATATAGGTTTGCGTGTGACTATGATCTCGCCCGATGTGAGATATAGCATGTTTATCTAGAAGATACCTATTCACACGGAACTTGAAGACACCCGGGTTGCAGTTATCGGGAAAAACAGACCCCGGCAAAATTAACACCTTTTTGCAGAGCGTATATAAAGATGAACGTATGATGTAACTCCAGTATATATCGGTGCTGATAGAGAGTGCGCCTGGTTGTCAGACGGAAGACGGGAAACAGCGAGATCCGATTGAAAGTGTAGCCGATAGTAAACTTTGTCCGATAGTAGATCCGATCTCCAAAATTTATCGGATAGAGAACCGATAGACTAAATAACGAACGTCACTTCGGTGTCGATCTATGTGTCATATCTGATTATCTCTAGAAATACTAAGAGCCCTGAAATTTGGCACACAAGTAAAAGCATCCTGTTCAAAGAGTAATTTTCAATATATTTTTTTTATTATCTAAACGGAAACCCGAAAGAGAAGTTTGAAATTTAATAACAGAATAGTACGATTATCGGAACAATCCAAAGTGTATCCGATAAAAACCGATAGACTAAATAACGAACACCACTTCGGCGTCTACATTTATGGTACATCTGATTATTTATAGACATACTAAAGCTCTAGACCTTAAATTTGGCAAACAGGTAAAAGCATCATGTATCTATCTAAACGTAATTTCCAATAGAATTTACAATTTTTCTTTTAATATTTAAAGGGAGCCCGAAACAGAGAGTTTCGCCAGGTGGTAGGGCATTCGCCCAACTGGATGGCTACCACCTCTGGTCTAAAGTGTGTCGCTGTAACAACCTTGAGTTGTGTTCCGGCATTAGTGACCAGGTTCCGGTTAAGAGAGCAGCAGCGCATTTGTAACAACTTTGTTGTTGCAAATGTCCATAGGCGATGGTAACTACTTTCCGTCAAGTAAGCCGACTGCCTGTCTGCTGATCTCCTGCCATAAAAAAAAAACAGAACTTTGAAATTTAATGACAGACTAGAACCGTGCAGGAAAGGAGAAAGAATACAATTTCTTGCGGCCGGGCGGCCTGTCGTAAGAGGCGACTTAACAACCCACAGCCAGGTGGTAGGGCATTTGCCCGACTGGATGGCTACCACCCCTGGTCTAAAGTATGTCGCCATAACAACCTTGAGTTGTGTTCCGGCATTAGTGACCAGGTTCCAGTCTCCCTGAAGAGAGCAGCAGCGCATTTGTAGCACTTTGGTGTTGCAAATGTCCATAGACGATGGTAACCGCTTTCCATAAAGTGAGCCGTCTGCCTGTCTGCTGAACTCCTGCAATAAAAAAAAAAATTGGAACTGGAACTTATTGCAATCTACTTTATGATATCAGGGTAGAGACTAATTGTGAGTAATTGAGAGGATCCAATTTACCTGAACAAATTAGGAAAATATCAGCCCGACAGCCCTTAGATACGCAAACATTTAACCCTTTATGACTGAACCTGATTATCCTCAAGTAATTATTTTAACCGAGATAAAAATGGAATTTAATTTTGCTTGAAAGCTAAAGGTATTAGTTGGCTTTCAATATAGAATTTTAATGAAATTTTAATCTCAGCAAAAATATTGGTATCCCAAGAGTTTGGAATTTAATCTAGAGTATAGGTTCAACTTGTTTGACAAAAAATTACTTAGAAACGAACATTTTTGTTACCACAAATATAATTAAACTGGAGAATGGCAAACATCGTTATAAAAATTGAAAAAAAAAAATAATACCTAAAAGCTGTGGCAATCTGGACGATGATTAAAAAACTTAATTTAAGGTGCAGATAAACGGCGCGTAAACACATTAGAATCAATGTGAGTACGAATTTAGCCTAAGATGGTGCACATATTATTCTTTTATTTCTGATACATGAGGTAGTATTGTTACAGTCTATTTCAAATAGGATGGTATGGAAAAAAATACGTAAATAGGGAAATAAACATCGTGATTCTAAGTATAAGACTATTACTAAATAGTAACAGGATTAAATATATTTTTGTATAATTATATTATTATATAATTGCGGCACACAATTTCAATGCTATTATTATTATTATAAATCATTGTTAAAGTGTCGCATTTTTAGAAATAAATATTTTCTTTCTTTCTAATTAAAATCAATATTGATTTCGAAGAAAAGCTTACGATAACGTTACAAGTAACATTTTATGGATGTTTCAGCCATACCATCCTATTTGAAATTTACTTTGATAGTGTCATTTACTATTATTTATATTATATTTGATATATAATGATCCGCGCAGGATCAGATAAAGAATAAAATTTCATGCGGCCGGGCCGCTTGTCGTAGGAGGTGACAAAACAATCCACAGCCAGGTATGGTATTTGCCCGTCTGGATGGCTACCATTCCTGGTCTAGAGTATGCCGCCATAACAACCTTGAGTTGTGTTCCGGCATTAATGGCCAGATTCCAGACTCCCTTTAGAGAGTAGCAGTGTATTTGTAGCACCTTTCGTATTGCAAGTGTTCATAAGCGAGGGTAACCGGTTTCCATTAGGTGGACCATCTGCCTGTCTGTTGAACTCATTCAATAAAAATAAATTACTTGAATCTAGAGTAGTAAAAATTTTACAAGCTTAGTCAATAATAAAAAAAGTATAAGAAGTTTTTACCTATTTATGTCACCAAAATTACTTTATTTAATTTGCATAACTAAATTTTACTAATTCTAGGACCCATTAGGTACACACCTGAACAGTATTTATAAAAAATTAATCAATATAATCAATAAAATTAATAAGGGTAGTTAATTTTTAATTACGACGAGAAATATTTGATTTTTGACTTCTTTTAGGTATTTTCTGCATACAAAGAAAAAAAAAACTGCAGCTGTAGGACGACGAATAATGGATTTTGACCTATTTTATATTTACATAAAAGATTAATAATCTATTTTATTTAACTGTCATCTAGAAGTAAATAAAAGAAGTTATTAGTGGAACTACACTTGCAGTGTTTCAAACTGAACACGATATTATAATAAATGCAATTTTCATGCATATGACACATTTTTGTTAATAATTTCTTGCTTCCTTATTACTCACTGAACTTTAAAGTGAAAAAAGGTTTCGTATTTAGTTATTAGTTCATGCGTCAATTAACTATTTTTAGTTGCAATAGCTATACAGCAGTTATTCAAATGAGTTTTTAAATATGTTTATGTTAGCTAAAATTGATCGTATTTTAGCAGAAACGACCTAACACACAAAAAGTCGTTTTTGAGTTATTGAGGTTTTAAGTTTAGACAAAAAATGCTGGTAAATTGGTATATACAACTCATTTTTGCCCACAATGTGGGTTGAGTCCTTTCTGCTAAACTACGTCCAATTGTTGATCATAATCACGAAATATATCATTTTCTCATGCCGCGCATACAATGAAACAGCTCTTTAATGAGGGTATAAAGATGATGGTGTTTAAATGTTGAGTTTCTCAGACCATTACATTGTTCTTTTATTTGTTTAGGTATATGCGACATAGCAATAAAACCTTTTTAAGGCGACAGTAAAATGGGGGTCCCGAAAATATGGGGTAGTCCATATCACACTCCCCGAATCTAGGCTTAATTACGACCGTATTTCTTTTAGCGTGGAAGTTTTACAGTAAGTTTTTAATGTGCTTTTTTGAAAAACGATGATTTGGCCGTCATTACAGTTAGGGACAACAATAAATCCGTGCAGGAACGGAGAAAGAATACAATTTCCTACGGCCGGGCGGGCTGTCGTAAGAGGCGACTTAACAACCCACAGCCAGGTGGTAGGGCATTTGCCCGACTGGATGGCTACCACCCCTGGTCTAAAGTATGTCGCCATAACAACCTTGAGTTGTGTTCCGGCATTAGTGACCAGGTTCCAGTTTCCCTTAAGAGAGCAGCAGCGCATTTGCAGCAACTTGGTGTTGCAAATGTCCATAGGCGATGGTAACCGCTTTCCATCAAGTGGGCCATCAGCCTGTCTGCTGATCTCCTGTAATAAAAAAAAAAAAAACTGAAACACTTTTTATCATCTCAAAAAACATCGGAACCTCTAGATTCAATTCGAGCTTACCAACTTATAAAGTCATGTATTTGTACAAGCAAAATAAGTCAAATAACCCTGGTCAGCAATCAAATCCTTCTTTAAATAAAAATCCGATTAATATATAGAATTTGATATGCTGAATTTAGATCTGCTTTTAGTTTCTTGCTATAACTTTTTTTTTGGTCCTAACGCAATATTTTTTTGTGCAAACTTTTTTCTTCTTGTCAAGCTCCAAAATACCATCACGTCAGTAGATTTCTTTTCCACAAATCTTTAAGCAATATTTCATGAATGTGATGAAAGATTATAGCAAGATATATTACATATAGAGAAACGACACAATGGAAAATGGTCAGAATTACTACTTGCAGATTTTTGTTGCTTGATTTCCTACGAAATTACAATAGAATATATGGAAATGGAGAAAACTACAAACTGAAATGACTTTATCAATAATTTGACATATACTTTTGATGATTTTAAATATTTTCGGTAAAATTAAATCAGCTATTGTTACAAAAATTAAATATATGTTTTGTATGTAAAGCACAAATAAAACGCTTAATTTAAAGCATCAATTATATAAAAATAAAAAATACTTCGTTAAAAAAAACCGACTTCAAAAACTAAAAAAAATAAAAAGTATAAAATAACTTATTTCTAAAGCTATTATTATTAATATATATATTATCTAAAACAACATAAAGTCAAGTTCAAGATGTTTTAGATAATATATATTAATAATAATAGCTTTAGAGATAAGTTATTTTATACTTTTTAGTTTTTTAGTTTTTGAAGTCGGTTTTTTAAACGAAGTTTTTTTATTTTATTTGTTACTTTTTAGTTTCTAGCTATGTATGGGTAGGCCTACGAAAGGTGCCGCGCTCCTTAAAAAATATAGGTCCCAAGAAACGGGAACAAAAAAATGTTCGTAAAATGAAAACTACGGGGCCAAACTATGTCAAATTTATAGGGGACCAAATAGAAGCTATTCCGCGTCGAACAAAAAAAGAATCACGTAAATTGAAACATAAATCTCGGGTAATCGGTGAACATACATAAAAAAAGAGATCCCGACGAATTGAGAACCTCCTCCTTTTTTTTGAAGTCGGTTAAAAAATGGAAGCAGTACAAAACTTTTAATACATAATTAGCAAGGTTATTATAACTGAGTAGTTCATGTACGCGGCAAAATCTGTCAATACAGAAAACAGAAAACCTTCGGAAATGCATCTACGAATATATTTAGCTTTTACATAGTTTCACGTGGGAGTTAAGATTTCTGTATATATAGACTTAAGCTTAATGTTAAATTAATTAAGCAATAATTACATCTAGAGTACAACACACGTCGTCTTATTTTGTACTCCCCTCCAGCGGTTGAGCCTGGCTCCCGCGGCGATAGAACCATGGGCTCTCATCAGTGGTGCGTCACCCTCATCCAACACGGTAACATCATCAACGCACCACACCACACACATAAAAATAAACACAAATACTATATTTATTTCAGAAGTGTCGAAATTACAAAAAAAAAAACATAATAGTTAGGAGTGATTTTTCTTGACGACCAATTTAATTAATTAATTACTGTTTATTAATAACAACTCAGAAACGTCCCACTGCTGTGCTCGGGTCTCGTATTTGACAGGGAACCGGACAATATACCCGCCACGCTTTTCCAAGCGACTTGACAGGTTTGACACTTCGGTCACGAGGTTTTCCTTCACCGTTAGCACGCGGTAATTGTAATAATATGCACATTAGGCTAGATAACTGACTGATTGGCGCGAGTTTTCCGGTCAAGATTCGGGCAGTTTTCTGACCTAATCTGCATATTGTTACAATTACCACGTGCTAACAAAGGTGAAGGAAAACATCGCGATGAAACCTACACATCGAGATAACCGATGTGTCAAAAGTGCCAAGCCGCTTTGGACAAGCGTGGCGGGTATATTGTCTGTACCCCAATAGTGGGACGTCCGAGCAAAGCAATGGAACGTTTATGGGCTGTTATTATTATATACCATCATACATACATACATACATACATACATACATAACTTCACGCCAGTTCCCTTGCGGGGTAGGCACGAACAACAGAGCGCCATTTAGGCTTATTCTTACACACCTCACTTGCTTCTTTGACATTCATAACTCTTGTCATGCAAGCTCGTCTGTTCTTAAGGCTCCTGACATCACCTTCTGCTAGTACACGATCAATTTGATCATGGAAGGTGTGTCGTGGCCTACCACGACTTCTGCATCCATCCACTTTCGCATTGTATATCTGTTTAGTCATTCTTTCATCATGCATTCTTTCCACATGCCCGAACCACCGGAGCATTCCTTTCCTTACCTTCACCCCGACACTCTCTTTCAGACCAACTCCAGACCAGACTTATATACCATCAACGTATTTAAAATGTAATAGGATATTATTTGCTAACTTTTCGCTACTAGTACACATAATAAAACTACGTTAACGGGTTTACGCGGTATTTTATTAGATTTTTATTATTCCAACATTTCAGCCACTTTTCAATAGATCATCTTTAAAACTTTATTATTTTTAACATAAGTTAAAATAACAGCTAGGTATACATATGTTCTTTTATATATGTATAAATGCATATATATTAAACATCTGCTTATCTCTATTCCCTTAAAACAATTAAGGTATCCTAAAAAGCTCTACACACACAATGTAACTCATTTCACGTACTTAAACGCTCCAAAGGGCTGGGCCTTACAAAGAAAATGTGTTTTCTCGTAAAAACGTAAGAGATCACGTCGTTTTGTTTCATCGTGCCTGTTTATTAGCGGTTAATGGGGCCAGTTTGCTTCGGTCTTTTTGGCCTTATTTTACGTTTATTTAATCAGTGACTTTTGTATTATTTATAATTTGGTTTGTTTATTACGAAAGATGTTTATTTACCCTTCGATGACCTGCTTACTAAACTAAAATACAAAAAGAGTTTTACACTTTCAACCACTCTTTCTTTTCTTTCATCTGCACCCAAACATATGGAGTCGGCACAATATGTCTTTTTCTCCATACTATTCTGGAATACGTTTGCAGTTATACCACAAATTATTATGTCATATTACACTCAGTCTATCCATCTCATTGTTAGTCTACCTGTACTCTAATATAAAAATACTCGTCAATCCTCGGTAAACGTAGTGTCCGACGCCCTTTAGTCCGATGGACCGACAACCTGCGCAAGGTCACCGGTAGGCGCTAGACGAGGAGGTCGGAGGACAGGGATGAGTGGCGCCGACTTGGGGAGGCCTACGTTCAGCAGTGAACTGCAATTGGCTGACGACGTCAACCTTTCACACTCACTAACTAAATGAAAATCAGTTTTTACATTTTGGAAATAAAGAATAATATAGGTTTTCTTAAAATATTTTTCGTCACATTATTTGCTAATTTTCACATTGGGTTAGAAAAAATGACCGGCCGGTATTTGAACTCACGTCATCTCTCCAGACAGAGTTTTGAAAATTTCACTAGTTTGATTCATTTAGTCATGCCAGAAGTTACATGACATATAAAATTTTTGGAGAAAAAACGCCTTACCTGTAAATCCTTCCACCGAAGATATGTTCCAGAAAACATTAACAATTATTAAAACTTAAGCGTACATATTAATGATTTTACCTATGAAACCAAAATTAATAGAAACCTGGTGGCTCGTAATAAATTGTAACAAATAATAAAAACTATCAACGTCAATTATGCATATTAACAATGAACATTTTGCGATGTTATTACACGACTCGTAAACCGTACGATGGCGACGGAATCGAATCTAGTAATCTCGCCTGGAGGGAGACTCGTAAAACGAATAGGTTCGTCCATAAACGTCGCTACGTATTTTGATTTAAACTTTGTAACTCGAAAGTCTTGAGAATTTTTTAATTTAAGTGCATTAACAGCGATTCTCTCAGTGCATTTTTGTCACTCTTGAATTGATATAAATTCTTTCTTAATTTCTAAGAGAAAGGACAAGCGGTTGCTTTCCAGCATTAGTGGCCAGTGTCCCTTTAGAGAGCGGCACCACATTGGTAGCACCTTTGGTGTTACAAATGTTCATAGGCGATGGTAACCGCTTCCCATCAGTTAGACCGTCTGGCTGTCTGCTGAACTCATGCAATAAAAAAAAGTAATAGACTATATTGAACACAGTGTAATATATAGATAATTATATATAGATAAAAGAGTAGAAATATGAAGGAATAAGGTGGTGAAGCTCCTCGACCATAAAGAAATGATCTTCTGGGGAGATAGTGTGTCTGGTTATGGACCAATACTAGTAGCTGGGAGGTGGTATAATTATATTGTTGCGAACCGATACTAATCCTTTACAGGTGTTTTATTACCCCTTTGAATTTAAGTGATCTTTTGTTTGCGTTAGTCCGTTTGTGTGCTTCCCGGTGAGACGTCATAAATATTTCCTCCTTTCGTTAGCACTTCGTTGCACATTCGTAGCGGCAATAAAGCTTTTAAGTTTCTACTATGATCGAGGCGTTACCTTTTTTTTGGCCAGAGGAAATCCGTTTGAGGACTAAGCCGCGACAGGCACAGAAGCCTGGGGGGATGTTCGCTACCCGTGTGAGTGTGTGATCGAGGCGTTACCTAGTTTACTTTCGGACCGAGTATCTCATAACGATGGACTTTGCGCGATTTATGTCTTTACGATTTGGACTTGTCGCATTCGAATTTGTTTGTAATTGACACTTGACATCTTCGTCTTCCGTGATCACGGCTACTGGAAAGTGGCCGAAACGTCGGAATAATAAAAATCTAATAAATTAGGTATCGCACTTAAATCCGTTAAAACGTAGTATTATCATGTATACTAGTGGCGAAAACTTAAGAAAAAAAATTTGTTTAAATAATTATAAACTTTAAAATTATCAAGAACAATACAGTAATGCATAACAAATACTTAAGCTTATAATTGGAAATATGAAAGAGAAATAGTACATATAATATAAATAATAAATGATAATTGTTTTCAAGAGGCTTAGAAATTAAGCACGGCAAATATTGGCCGAGCTTGCAAAATATTTACAAATTATTTCAATTAACTAAAAGGATAATACATATAAATGTCATGCACTAGTGTTACGAATATCATTGAAGGCCTTTTTAACATTCAGATCAGCATAAATCTTGTAAGTTTTTGACAGACTATGACTAATAATTTTCAATCGTCTACGATTACTACTGTCAATAAAAAATAGATCATTTTGGAAATAAAACTGCATAGCAAAGTAACATTTATCTAGTCTTTAAGTTCCTGTCAAAACTATGTTTTCATTGTTCGTATATTTATAACAGGGTATGATGAGATACAGTTAATGAACCATTGCAGCGAGTTGTTTTCAAAAAAGCAAAGACTTACATAATGTCTGAGGTGTAAAGTGACAGTAAAGTTTATTTTTACCTTGAATTCGATCAACTTAAAAATATGTCTAAGTATTGTATATTTATGCAATATTGGTGGCTTTTTCTGTTACAGTAAATCCAAACTAGCTTTTTTTATTTAGATCAATAATAATTTTCTATTTCGCCAATCGGCGGAGGAATACCATAAAATCGCGACAATGTAAGGAAACTGTCTTTTTTATTGAAAAAAATATTTGCAATAAACCCTTGGAGGCAGTGACGTAATTAGACCCGAGGCGGGCCCATAATAAGAAAGTAACTACTTGTTGCTGTTGCACTGTTGTTGTAATCGAGGAATCAACAATTTTAAACAAATATCAATTTTAAACATTTGCTTAGAGTGTTAAATCGGTAATGTAACTTATAAATAAAGTTATGTAAGTAAATGCTACGTTATGTTAAAATTTTACGTCGATCAATCGACTATTTTTTACTTTTGCGGATATCAACACCAGTCAGTCTTCTCGAGGGTATGATGATATCCAAAACGGAGTGTCCTTGGGGCATTCTAAACTGTCTATAATTATCACCCGATCGGATATATATAATTATTCGCCAGGTACCGAATAAGGCTGTCTACAATAAGGTTTTCAAAGAGTTTTCTCATCACATCCGCACACACACGCACACAGTGAACTGGTAGGCAGATGGCAAGTCTGCCTGGTATCCCTCCTTTCGCAGTAAGATCATTTTCCCCTTGTGCACTTCCGGGGAGGCCAGCCTGGCTGCAAGCCTGCGTTGAAGAGCTGATCAGTCGGGGCTCCAGGACCTAGGATGACAGAACCCAGGCACGTCATGCCTATGCCATCAAGAGCGCTCTCGGTCCCATTATCGTTATATAAAACCATCAAAATAGCCTATTTTTGACATAAAAATGTAATTAATGTGTTTAAATTGAAGCTATTTCTCAGCTCAGCTCCGATATTACTTAGGGCAAAAATTAAACTTATCACATGTACAACAAAAATAGCACTATACAATTATATTAAAATATTAATGGCCGCTGAAAATAAAAATGACTCCACTAGTCCATACAAAGTTACCCAAATTATAAAGATGTAAAGTCGACTAGCTCTCCACGATTATTTTTTTTATACATAATTATATTCCCAAGTTACGCTTGTGTTATAGGTAATATAGAACGGACTACTCTGGGGTCGATCTTCACCCGGACTCTAGCAAAGAACGGTAAATTCGTTTCCGAAATTTACCATGCCAGGAATCGATCACGTAACATAATAATTTTCCCATATTCCATTTATTAGGTACTTTTAGCTTTCAGTTTTCTGTAAATAAATAAATCAATCAATTACAATTGAGATAAAATGTGTGGAGGCGGACAAATGAAATTTCCGATAAAGGTATCCTATTTTCTTAAAAGAATACGTACGTTAAAAGAATCTTCAGGCAGTAATAACAAACACTTAGACCAAAAAAGTGATAAATGGATTGTGTGAAAGTTTACGTTAGAATTGTTTGGTGTGCGTGATTGAAAACTTATGCTGGATTAGATTAGTAATAATATCAATTATTTAGTTTCATAATATCCCACTGATGGGCACTGGCTTCCTTCATTTCAGAGGTAGGGCTAGTGCATCACCCTATTCCAAGGTGCATTAAAAGGTTTAACACCTCGGTTATCTCAATACGCAGGTTTCCAGGATGTTTTTCTTTAAAAATATTCAACGAGTGGTAATTGTCATAATAGAAAGCTGCCTAAATATTATGCAATATCCCTCTCAAGATTTGAAGTTAGTTAATTTATATTATACTTAAATCTGTTAAATACCAAGTTACTAATACTTCTTATGAGAAAATTGTTGGTAAGAAAAATTCATTTTGTGCTTATCTATATTAGACAAATAAAACTGAAGTGTCTCTTTGTAATGTCAAATCAACAGCTTTTTATTAAATACTTATGAAAGTATATACGGAACTTATATAAAAAAATCGATTTTTAAATTTATGTCTGTCTGTCTGTCTGTCTGGATGTTCCGGCTAAGCTCTGAAAAGGCTGGACGGGACTTCTATTGGCCGATAGCTGTGGTTATAAAAAGTAACTTGGCTACTTGTTTACTACTTTTTAGGGTTCCGCGATAAAAAAATCACTCCGACGAAGTCGCGGACACAACTAGTATTAAATAAGCTTTAAAAATGCAAACAATAGAAGAAAGTGAACAAATAGCAATAATATGAAATTTAACGGAGAAAATTAAAAACGTAACAAAAACCTTTGTATAGACTGTTTAATAATATGGGACCCAACTGTACTGGGAGGTCATAACCCTGTAAAATTCTAAATCCAACACTGCACAGGGATAGTGGCAATGTACCCAAGTTTCAACGTTTAGTGCGAATAAACTTTATGGTGTTTCGTTTTCGGTTATTTGTCTGTGAGTAACAGATAAAGCGAATTCTCGATATTCGCTGATTTAGTTTTTTTCCTGTCGCCAAGAACGTTCCGTTTCAGTGAGAATAGTAAACAGTTTTCGATCAAGATTTTAGTGTGCGAAGAGTGTTATCGGTTTTAGTGTTATGTCTGTTCCTGGGCTTTATGTCAGCGTCAGCTAAACATTTCTGGCTAGATTCAGGTTTGCAGCTAGCGGAGGAACCGTGCACGATAATAATTCCGCATTATAAAGTGGGTCCGTTGGCAAAATTAGTAATGAAGTATTAATTGAAAAAAAAAATTACAAACTATTAATTTGTTAAAGCCTAAAAAGCCCTAAAACGATTAATGCAGATTTTATTTTTCAAAAAGGATTCCCTCTATATGTTGTCTCTGAGATCGTATAGCCCCTTGTAATATGTAGATTCTAGACCATGCAAAGCGCTTAAGAAGTGATGGCTTAATATCGTTAATTATCGAAACAATATTTTCTTTCAGTTGAAATAATTTCTTCATTTAACAAATAAGCTTGGTTCTAGAGATATCCCTATAGAAAAAAGTCCAATAGGGGGAAATCTGACCACCTTGGCCAGGAGATGTCTTCAAAATGGCTTATCAATTTGGTTGGAAAAAAATTACATAGAAGAATCAGAGTGTCTTCAGCAGTATAAGGCATGGCATCATCTTGCTGGATGTGTATGTGTACTAAAGGAGGGACGATCTCTAACAAGACAATAATCATTCATACATATATACATAACTTCACGCCAGTTCCCTTACGGCACGAACAACAGAGCGCCATTCAGGCTTATTCTTACACACCTCACTTGCTTCTTTGACATTCATAGCTCTTGTCATGCATGCTCGTCTGTTCTTAAGACTCCTGACATCAATAATCATTCATCATGTGTCAAAAAGAAACGCCATCCACAGCGAGGTGTTTACCCTCTAGAATTCTCAAACAAATAATAGAAATTTGCTCAGAAAATACTATTCGTACACCACAAATAGTCTATGTCTGATTAACACAATATAATCATGCTAATACATTTATTGTTATAACTTATGTATTTTGAAATGTATTGTTATATATACTCGTATATATATGACTATGTATATATGTATGTATTTGTATATTTAATTCATAAATTAGTTTGAGTATTTATGTGTCTATTGCTTTTTTCCTGCAACACCTATATTTCCTGATTAAAATCTCTTTCATTTAGGTTGCCTGGAAGAGATCGCTTTGAGCGCTATTGTATTGCTTTGAAAATATTGTAAATAGGGTCTGTTTTTGTAATTGTATATTTTGGTGTGCAATAAATGTTACCTCTCTCTCTCTCTCTCTCTCTCTCTCTCTCAAATAAAGTCTATTTATGCCATGGATCGATGACGCATACCAAACGGGTTTTTTGAGCTGTACAGTAAGTAGCTGATGATGGTTGAAACGTAGGATCTGTCCTTAACATTATGATACATCACGCAATTACTTATTAATTGATACGCATGCCTGCAAGCTAAGGAAGGCCTTAGCTTGCGTTGACCACAGGGTCTCCAGATTTAGTTTTAGAAAATTCCTCAATATTTGAAAATCTACTAGGCCAGAAGTAACATGCCATCCAGATCGTTGTCATTATTGGATACATTCTGGCGCTTGGCTTGAATTTTCAAATTCCTGAACAAAAATTTATACCTACCCTAATATTTATGACGGTAAATAAAAATCTTAGGACCCTGGTTGGCCATGGGCTCTCAAAGAAATTAGGATAATTAGCGAAATTAGTGGTGCAATATTTTAATTACATTATTCTCAAGTTTTCGCGACTTGTATACATAAAACTACGTTTTAACGGTTTTAAGCGCGGTAATTTTATTTAGTCTTCCGTGATCACGGCCACTGAAAAGTGGCCGAAACGTCGGAAAAACCAAAATCAAATAAAATTAGCGCGCTTAAAACCGTTAAAACGTAGTTTTATTATGTATACAAGTCGCGAAAACTTAAGAAAATATTACATTATTCTTTTTTTTGTTTGGGGTCGAGACCTTGGGACCATGGGGGCCTGAGGCGCACAAACTTTATCAAGACCGCGAAATGCCTGGTAGACGTCTCACGTGACTAAAAGACTGGCCTATACCTCGGACAACGCATTAGCGTTGCGATACAGCGAGGTAATGTTGCCAGTCTTTTGGGCACATTCCCAGTTAACAGCGGTCTGGCACTAGATTTTATAGTTTAATTTTAATTTCTATATATAGTTTTATTTAATTAGGAAATTATAAAAATCTATGTAATTTAATTTACGAGAAACAGTAAATAATAAAAACTTTAATCTAGGAAAAGATCAAACAGTAAATTTAAGAAATTAGTAAAGCAACGTTTGTGCGAGAAGGATTACACGACGAAAGATTTTATAAATAATCACACCGAATGTGAATAATGCGATCGCTACCAAAATCTTTCAGAAATTATATCACTCACGTTACATTTGTTAAACTTTGTATTCATTCAAAATACATATTGAAAAAAAGAAGACCATGAATGTTTATACATAATATACTAATATAAAGTAAAGTAAACCTTACGCTGCGCAGTTTGTGGCGCTACTTCTCATTTAATAGTAACTAAAATTGCTTTGGATACAGCAATAGACTCATGAGTTCAGTAAGTATTTGTAAGATTCAATTTTGAAATACATATATAAGCTACTTACCTGAGCAAATCTGTATATTAAGGCTGTTAATTAACAATACTTTAATTTACATTTAGTTGTTGGCACCAGGCCATAAGTACTAGCACTGGCAACTCAGAAATACCCAGAACCGACGCTATCGGGCATCTGTCACTTCCTCTAATGTCAAATACCTAAGCTAAGCGCTTTGAAAATTATTAAAACTTTATTTTTTATTGGATCCATATAAAAACGAGTGAAATTTGGCATCTTATTGTAAACGAAGCTCTTTTCTTCAATAAATTCTATATTACAAAATTGTGAGAGTCATTTCTTCAAGAGAAGTTGTGAAACCCTACATAGTATTTAATTTATATGACTGTTTGTCTGTAAGCCTTAATTTATTTTCTTCAAGCGAAATTTGTAATATGTCAGTATTTACGTTGAATTCTCTAAGCATTTCGCTGAGAATAGCTAAGTCCATTTCAAGTGTTCAGTGTTCGGTCGGGATCCAAAACCCGACTACATGTCTGTTAAGCGTCGGCTTATCATATCGAGTAGGCACTGTTTGGAATTTGAGATACTGGGAACTTTATTTTAAACTAACCGTTCCATCCATCTTTGCTTGGGAACTTAATGATTTATTTTAATAATAGTTGGTGTATATTGAGGGTGTTTTATAGCTTCGGGCACGAATTCCTGCTATGATCTTCTTTACAACTTCATTTCAAAAAACGTATATTTTTTAAAATTATGATCAATAGTAGGATATTGATTAGTTTTTATTAAGAAATGCGCATTTGTATTATATTTTATTCTTTTTCCAGTGCCTTTGGCATTGATTTTGCAAATGTCAGAGTAAAAGCGACAGGTAATAAAATAAATCAAAAAAAGTGTTGGCATTTGTAATGAAGATTTGAACTGTAAAGCAAAATATGACTTCAGGTTGTCACAATAATTTTGTAGTTGGTGTTATTAAAAATCTACAATTTAATCAATGCGTTGGTGATATATGCGTCGTGCTGTTTCAAAACAATTTTTGAAAACTTAAACAATTTTCAGGATCCAAATAAGAATAGGAATGTCAATAACCTCTATCTGTCAAATGTCACTTGAAAAGTATGGTTTGCAAAAAACTTATTTGCATATCAATAATAAATAGTCTTACATCAAATTTAAATAAAAAGGTTAAATTAGTAAATTATCTTAATATAATATTTAAAGTTATTTAAAGTCACAATATGGCGCAAATCCTATTCTCATTTGAATCGCATTATATCCACACTTAGATAGATAGATAGATAGATAACACTTTATTGTACACCATTACAGAAAACAAAAAATCTTATAGCCTAAAAATATTCTAAATGTGCACAATGGGCGGTCTTATCGCTAAGAAGCGATCTCTTCCAGACAACCCGTGTGATTCATCACACAACATTTAATTACCAAACAAAGTCCCAATATGTTTGAACATAAAAACACACGCAAATTCATATTCATAATAATAATAGTGTGATACAGCAATGAAGTAAGTTATATACGCAGAATTATACGACCAGGTTCTCTTGCTAAGCTTGTAAAGTTTACAATTACAGAAACTCAAGATATTTCGAGAACTTCTCGGACTGAATTAAAATATTATAGTTATGTAAATATCATAATTTGCAGTTGGACCGCTGACCCGACTGATTCAAAGGCGGCTACGAAGTTAATCGAGAAAGGTGCTAACGGGTAAATAAAGGCACGACTATAAGACCTATTCTACACTATTTACGACATATGTGCTCACAAATACTTTGGTTTTATTTTTCCTGATATGTTTTAGGTACTGAGTTACGTGGTAAAAAATAGACATGGTATGGTCTACTTCGAATTTTTTACTGAATTAATGTCACTGTAAGTTTAAATTAGAATGTCATACAACGGAATATTCGTTAATGACATTATGTAAAATAATAAGTTTTACAGTAACAACTCATACTGAATTGTGTTTAAGAAATTTATACTATGTGCCAATATTCAATGAGTCTTCATAAAGTTTAAGACAACATTAAATCTTAAGTTAAAAAATATAGTGCTTAGTATCAATTTTTTGCCAGAACGGGGATCAATTATAGTATTAATCGAATTAATTATACTTATACGTCTGTTAAAAATAACGTGAGAGATTTATTCTATTTATCTATTGCCAACGGCAAAGTAAAAACGGATGCTAGTTTGAGATTATATCCGTGCAGGAACGGAAAGAAGAAATACTTATTCCTACGGTCAGGAGGCTTGTCGTAAGAGGTGACAAAACATCCCACAGCCAGTTAGTAGGACATCTGTCCGTCTAGTTGGCTACCTTCCTAATGTAGACTAGGTATCTCGGCATAACACAGACTGGCTGCTGTTATCAAACAATGAAAAAATAAATGGTGTGTGTGTGTATTTGTGTGTGTGTGCAGTTCACACGCAGTAGAAGTGTAACTTCAGAGAATATACTCACAGATAATAATACTTCTCTTACTTGTATTAATATAAATATAATTTCTTTTAGCCTGCATCCGTCAACATATATAATTTAAAAAAAAACAATCTAAATTTCACTTTAAACCACTAGCATAAAGTTCAAAATTCACTGCACTGTTATGCACAATTTCCTTTGTTCTACGTATAAAACAATATCTGCCTTAAGTATATACAGATAGAGCTCATTCATTTGAATTCTTTTAAGTTTTATTTAAATTGAAAATGAATACTAACGAGTAAAGAGAAATGTGTTTTATTACGAATTAAATAAGGTTGAATTTTATGTGTTTATCTCTTTTTGGTGTCACTTTTTCGTTTCAAATAACAACGATTCTAAAGAAGTTTCACTTCAAAATGATTTGAATATATTAAATGAATTTACATAATATCTTAAAAGATTTAAAGCGGTTAAATAACATTTCGTCGATATGATGGCCTAAGCCTTACTTTCCCAGGTTTATGGTATGCCGAAATAATATAAGTTATGGTAACACTAATAGAGCCGGGAGAGGTAAATTTAGTTTGTGAATTTATAATACATTTTATGTTTAAATGTACATTTGGAATGTAAATTTGAGTATTTTAGAATATAACAAGTGTATAAGATATACTCATCCAGTAGTAGAAATTTTTATTTTACTTATAATATTACGTGAATGTGGAGATTACAAGGTCGGAATATGTTTTGGAGTTCATTTTTTAAATGCACCATTAGGTTCTTCAAGGACGACTAGTTATCAATATAACAGTTCTGGTGTTCCGACAGTTAATAGACGCCGGTGAATACTTTCCAATAGATAAGTCGTCTGCTTGTTTACCTACTTCTGGCAATAAGAAACTCTTCCAGGTGTTTCTTTTGTATTCCAGCGGGATGTAAGCAGTTTTTTTGGCGAGCTGACTATGTTTTCTGTCTAGCCCACTTTTCGGGGACAAACGGTGTTGGATCCTCACATTTTGTACTGATGTGGGTAGTTTTGTGAATGCCGCTGGCTTTCGTTTTCGCCGCCATTGTGTGGTGGTGAAACTAGTTTCCAACGCACGAGAAGTTAGTCCACACGTTCCACGTGCTCTGTGCAAGGATCAGAGTGAACGTTTCACTTCTAATTCAATATTTCATTGAATTTGATACAAGCCGTTCTTGCCGTTTCGTGTGAGTGTGTGCCATAATTTGAAGACCTAAGTGACACACGAGCACTTGTTAGTGCCGTGCACTCTTAGGAGCAGTCTAGCTGTCCCATTGGAGGTGGATTCCGAGGTTACTGGTGCTTATTACCCCATTGATTTTTATGCAGGATTTGGCATAACTTTCACTCCTATATATCCACTAAATAAGCTTACGGTCCACTATAAATAAATTATTCTAACCAGCGACGACTGTGCGGGATCCATGATCCAGCATTGAACAAATAGTGAAATAGTATGGAACTGGAGGCAGCTGCCATAAACTCACTAACACGAACCTGAAGTTTCCCTAAATACTTGAGTAAAGGTAACTAGCCAACGTCTTATAACTTTGAAGAAAAATATGCCGAGGGAAATTGAAGTTAGTGTTAGCAAAACGAAAAAACACCATATACTAAACCGTTTAAGATTATTTTATTATAAGTTAATCTAACTTCCTCTAAGGAAACAACAGGCCGTGACCCATAATACCAATACCAAAACAAAAACTTCATTTTTTATAAATAAAAGACGAAAATTGAATTGCAGATGAGGTTGAAGAGGCACCAGGCAGAATCGTAACAAGGTCCATATTTATAAAAGCGTGGACAATTCTTTTTTTTAAATAAATATCTACATTTTTCCCTGATAGCCCTTCAGCGAACCCAAGGGTAGTACGTGCCTATGAATAATTATTTGGCCCACTCCAATTAAAAAGTGCCGAGGTCTCAGGTATTTAACACTTGACAATATTATTGGCGAAAACTTCCACGTGAAAAGATTCATTGTGCAAAAATTATGGAAGATTCCTGGTGAGTTGTTTACAAATGAAATCATTGATACATAACTTACTAATAGTTGCTTTCAGTTTAGGGGCTTCTTCTTGAGAAACTTACGCAACAAGAGCTACATATGAAGGAGATGACTGTTTTTTTTTTTTTTTTTTCGCCGGGCTCCCCGTCATGGTTTAAGACAGGGTTTAACTTTTCTTTTCTATTTTTTATCTCTCTATTCAAAAACTAACTTAATTTTCTTTATTAACTACTTGTTTATACCTCATAATCTTACAATTTGGGATTTATTGGTTCAGGTTGGGTTAGGTTGGAAGTTGGTGGATGATTGGAATGTGATTGTGGGTAGGATTGGTCATGGTATGAGATGACTATGTTGCAGTGGATGTATTTAGTTACACGGAAAGATCACGTAAAGAAGTTCCATATCTACGGCAGCTTGAATTTCTATAACATGGCCGCATATTATTTCATGTTTCTTTTTTATGCCAGGAGTTCAGCAGACAGGCAGACGGCCCCCTTGATGGAAAGCGGTTACCATCGCCTATGGACATTTGTAACATCAAAGGTGCTACAAGAGACTGGAACCTGGTCACTAATGCCGGAACACAGCACAAGGCTGTTATGGCGGCATACTTTAGACCAGGGGTGGTCGCCATCCAGTCGAGCAAATACCCCACCACCTGGTTGTGGGTTGTTTTGTCGCCTCTTACGACAGGCCGCCCAGCCGCAGGAAATTGTATTCTTTCTCGCAGTTTTCCCAGAGTGCTACAATATAGGGTTCTTCAAAAAGGGCGAGAACAGTTTTATTATTTTTTTATTATTATTAACATCTCTAAGGACTCGAGTTCCGTACACTTTTTTACTACTTAATTTCTATGAAAAAATTTATTGTCCATACACGCTTATTGTTTATTTTTGTTACTGTGTGTGACATTAACTTAGTGATTTTTATGTTTTGGTGTACCTTAAGAATAACTTATTATATTAATTTATTCTAATTTTAATACTAAACTTATACTAATGTAGAGTGTATCTGTTACATGCTGGTCTTGTGAGGAAGTGCATGTGCAGTGTTGGTCTTATATCTATACTTATGTATAGTCCTATCTAGTGCCATGTGTGTTGTTTTTTTCTTTTCTGTGCCTGGGTTATTAATTTTTAGGCTCTTTGTGTGTCTTGGTTTGTTTGTGAAGTGTGCGTGTAATGCAATGCGATAGTAGTGCGCGTTGGTTTAAGTATGTAAGTTTTATTGTTAGTTATGTGTTTGTGACTTTGTGTGGTGTTATAATTTATTGTTTAATTGTTGAACAGATATTTAAAGTCTCGAGGTAGGCAACGCATCGACTTCCTTAGGTTTGCAGACATCCCTGGGCGATAGTAAACACTTACTACCAAGTAGACCGTATTCCAGTTTACCTACGAGTGAACATAAAAAAGACAAACTACAAGACAGTCGCATACGCTGGTGCAGCTACGTTTTTCGTCGTGTAATATAATACGAGCCACAGTGATCTAACAATAAAAGCTGCTTAAGAATAGCAAGCAGTATGAAATAAAAAGAAGGAAAACAACCCCTAGATTCCGACACGACCTCTCCGAATATGACCGGGTTTTACCGCGAGATTGATGAATGATTTACTATTAAAGACAGTATGATAACATAAAATATATAATAATTGGTATGTTTAAAACAGCATAAACATGAGACAATGGTGGATCTTAATTGTATTGGGAGAATAAGATAGATAGATAGATAACACTTTATTGCTCACCAAAATAAACAAAAACAAAATGTATAATTACAATACTTCTTGGCAAAACAACAGGCGGCCTTATCGCTAAAAGCGATCTCTTCCAGGCAACTTAGCTTAAAAGAAATTCTTAACTAATCTGACGATGTAGGTGGAGCAGAAAAAGATAGGACTGTACAATTTAAATATACATACTTACACTTAAACGAATAAATGTTTAAATGAAAATTAAATTTAAAGTAACCATAATACAATTAGAGATTTTAGTGTCATAAGAAATAGTTTTTTTCGTATTAAGTGAAAATGTAATGGATTTGTTAAATTTGTTTCTTTCAACAATAGTATACATTATTTTTATACATCTCCATTTAAAAACCCCAAAACAGTTTCACTACGATGCTAAATACAGTCCACGCTTTATGTACATATAATAAATATGAGGTAGTTTGAGTATGTTGTAAATCTACTATGACAATTCCTAGTTACAACTGAGAGGAGGACAGTAATACCAGCGCAACATTGCACTCTGCACCTAAGGAAGGTGATATTGCCCCACATATAAAGTCGATGTTTACGTTGATTTTACCCAATGAGTATCTGGTTACGAAATAAACATTCCTATAATATTTTCTTAAGTTTTCGCGACTTGTATACATAATAAAACTACGTTTTAACGGTTTTAAGCGCGGTAATTTTATTTGATTTTGGTTTTTCCGACGTTTCGGCCACTTTTCAGTGGCCGTGATCACGGAAGACAAAGATGTCGAGTGTCAACGAGTATTGTTAAAGTTTTATTTAGCCTACCGCCAACTTATTAATTTTAATTATTTAATTTTTAATTTTGTTTATGGTTATTATTTAATCTATGGGAGCCTAATCTAATTTACTACCGCTTCGCAACATGTTATGGCTTGAAGAGAAGAAGCGGCGCAAGAAACTCTTCAGCAAACATGCCTAGCTCTAATAATTTTATATAATATTAAAATGGGTGGAAGGAAAAATAAAAGTAATTATCAGTCAAGTTGGTTTGTGTTCCGTTGTACGCAGAAAGAGCTCACAGTGTCTTGAGGTCTGGCAGCTGGTTTTTGCTGGGTTTGGGTCTTAATAGTTTTGATAATTGGATCCCAAACAGGTGGTACTTGCCAACCATCTTCTCTATTGAAATTTGGGTGTTTTTTGATTTCAATAGCCTCACGCATCATTCTAGGTATGAAACGATTCTCTTTCGCGAGGATTTGTGGGTTATCGAATCTGATGTAGTGGTTGGGTTTATCCAGCGTGTGTTCACTGATCGCAGACTTCGTAGACCTTGTGTGTTTCATGTCAGCAATGTGTTCTTTTACTCGTGTTTTTATGCTCCTCTTTGTTTGCCCAATGTATGACAATCCACACTCACAATCAAGCTTGTAAACCCCTGCATCCTGGAGTGGGATATTGCATTTCACAGGTCTCAGAAATTGGGTAATCTTTTTCTGCGGCTTGAAATATGTTTTGATTGAAGCTCGCCTGAGGATGTGACCAATTCTGTCTGTGACCCCCTTGATGTAGGGTAGGGTAGCAGGGCACCGCTCAACTGAAGGTGGTTTGGGGCCTTTGTGACGTTGGTGTGGAGTCTTCAGCTGATTGCGTTGTAGAACTCGCTTGACATGCTGAAGCTCTCCAGCTATGTGGTTCTCGTCACAAATTTTCTGTGCTCTCTGAAACAAAGATTTGCCCACGGTAGCTAACTGACTAGGATGGTGGTGAGACGAACCATTAAGGTATTTATCTGTATGGGTAGGTTTCCTATACACCGTATGACCAAGAGTATTGTCAGGGTTCCTTAGGATGAGCACATCCAGAAAAGCTAATTTATTATTTGCCTCTAGTTCCATAGTAAATTTAATATTACTGCTAATGGAATTGAGATGATCTAGAAATGCAGAGACTTTATCGTTTGGGAGGACGGCAAAAGTATCGTCTACGTACCTTTTATACATCTTCGGCTTAGCCGGAGCG
Organism: Dendrolimus kikuchii; assembly: GCA_019925095.2. Classification (NCBI taxonomy): domain Eukaryota; kingdom Metazoa; phylum Arthropoda; class Insecta; order Lepidoptera; family Lasiocampidae; genus Dendrolimus; species Dendrolimus kikuchii. The sequence continues at coordinate 6,812,651 of CM034400.1, forward strand.
GTATCCAGTGCCTTCTGCTCGAAGTCTTCCATAAAAATGTCAGCTACGACAGGAGACACCGGTGAGCCCATGGCTACACCGTTGATTTGGTCGTAGAAGCCGTAGTCCCAAACGATAAAGTCTCTGCATTTCTAGATCATCTCAATTCCATTAGCAGTAATATTAAATTTACTATGGAACTAGAGGCAAATAATAAATTAGCTTTTCTGGATGTGCTCATCCTAAGGAACCCTGACAATACTCTTGGTCATACGGTGTATAGGAAACCTACCCATACAGATAAATACCTTAATGGTTCGTCTCACCACCATCCTAGTCAGTTAGCTACCGTGGGCAAATCTTTGTTTCAGAGAGCACAGAAAATTTGTGACGAGAACCACATAGCTGGAGAGCTTCAGCATGTCAAGCGAGTTCTACAACGCAATCAGCTGAAGACTCCACACCAACGTCACAAAGGCCCCAAACCACCTTCAGTTGAGCGGTGCCCTGCTACCCTACCCTACATCAAGGGGGTCACAGACAGAATTGGTCACATCCTCAGGCGAGCTTCAATCAAAACATATTTCAAGCCGCAGAAAAAGATTACCCAATTTCTGAGACCTGTGAAATGCAATATCCCACTCCAGGATGCAGGGGTTTACAAGCTTGATTGTGAGTGTGGATTGTCATACATTGGGCAAACAAAGAGGAGCATAAAAACACGAGTAAAAGAACACATTGCTGACATGAAACACACAAGGTCTACGAAGTCTGCGATCAGTGAACACACGCTGGATAAACCCAACCACTACATCAGATTCGATAACCCACAAATCCTCGCGAAAGAGAATCGTTTCATACCTAGAATGATGCGTGAGGCTATTGAAATCAAAAAACACCCAAATTTCAATAGAGAAGATGGTTGGCAAGTACCACCTGTTTGGGATCCAATTATCAAAACTATTAAGACCCAAACCCAGCAAAAACCAGCTGCCAGACCTCAAGACACTGTGAGCTCTTTCTGCGTACAACGGAACACAAACCAACTTGACTGATAATTACTTTTATTTTTCCTTCCACCCATTTTAATATTATATAAAATTATTAGAGCTAGGCATGTTTGCTGAAGAGTTTCTTGCGCCGCTTCTTCTCTTCAAGCCATAACATGTTGCGAAGCGGTAGTAAATTAGATTAGGCTCCCATAGATTAAATAATAACCATAAACAAAATTAAAAATTAAATAATTAAAATTAATAAGTTGGCGGTAGGCTAAATAAAACTTTAACAATACTCGTTGACACTTGACATCTTTGTCTTCCGTGATCACGGCCACTGAAAAGTGGCCGAAACGTCGGAAAAACCAAAATCAAATAAAATTACCGCGCTTAAAACCGTTAAAACGTAGTTTTATTATAAACATTCCTAAATAATATAAACTTACTTTACGAATTCCTCTAATATAACCAACCTCTTCTCGCTAAACAATATATTTTGTATCACCGACCACATAAACTACAAGCACCCAGTGAACTACACCTAAATCGAAACCTCGAACGTTTGTTTCACACAACAACTTTTAAAACAATAGCCTGAAGTGGGGTTACCCACTGTTCCTTTTGTGGATTAATATTGCGGCAATAAATTACGTCTGTATAAAGACAAAAAAAAACTGCATCGAAAAGCCTATATGAATATATATGCTGTTCTTTTATGAAAATAAATTACTTTTATGTTACTAGTATTGTCATGTTGTTTACAAGAAAAAAAGGTTTTTTTTTGCTTTTAATCTTAAAGAAACTAACATGTCATATTAGAGAAAAGTTATTCACAATTATACATTATACTACAGAAAACCTAAATTTTTATAATTAATTCAATAATTTAATTCCTCTCTAACCATCTACTATCTATCCTGCGGAAAAGATTCCATTTCTAGGGATAAAAAGTATTCTAAGTTACGCCCCGGGATATGAGCTAGCTCTCTGTCGAATTTTATTTAAGTCCGTTCATTATTTTCGTGTGATGCTCTAGCAGACAAATACATATATATAAAGTCAGAAAGACAAAAGGTATAAAAATTGCATTTTTGGAATTTCCTGGTCCGAAGTAGCCCCCCTGATTTTTTTACATTTTTAAACGTACTGTTAGGATGGTGCTCCGTGGGTCCTTTAAAAAAACGAATTTGTTTACTGTAAGAGTTTAATTAAAAAATACGTCTGCACTATATGATGGTTAATAAAATCAAATTGGTTTTATATAATGTCCAATTGCACGGGTAAGCAATTGTACATATAATACAGTGTCATAACAGTACGTAAAGTAGAAACTCGAACCATTTACAAACTTATTATAGTATAGATATATTACTGTATAGCCTATCTATCTATCATTTAAGAGCTGCGTTCTTGTTGATGGAGCTTTCTTCAATCTTCTCTCTTAAAGGCCAGCTGTTTTACTTTTTCGTACAACACGACACCTAGTTTCTCCTTATTTATTCCAAGAATTGTCTTGCAATTGGTTTGGCTTTCAATTCCCTATTCTTGCTTCCACTTTGTCATCAGTGTCGTTTAGTAAAAAAAGGGCAATAAAGATATTGGAGTTAATATACAATTTTTTTTTTCAATTATCCCAATATCCGTGGTTTGCAACATGGCAATACTAGCCTGGAGCATTATTGGGCCTCCTCCGCTAATACCGTACGAACTTTGCTACTGATGCGCTCTACTTTAAAGTTCTGCAATGCGAACACTATTTTCGGGTTTACAGTTTTTGTTGGAGTGCTTCAGACTTGTTCTGTAACCCAAATTTGATGCTCTCTGGTGATTTGCTGAGTAATTTTTAAAACATTGCGTTAATAGAGAATTTTTGGGTAAAAAATTTAGAATGTCGTAGCATCAACATATTCTTCCCTTTGTTAATGTATGTCACAATCATATTATCAATAATGTAGGGAAATTTGACTTCAAGTGGCCACAAGAACGCTTTTTAGCGTCATTCAAATACAATACAATTATTTATTATTCATCTAGTCGAGAGCATAGTTAATAGTTCTAAAGCTTGAATTAGGAAATGAAACATGTTACAATTTTCATATAAAACAGCGGACGTAAAAATATTATACATATTGTGGCGAGTGATGGTGGAACGATCTAGTTGGTTTAAGAAGTTTTTAGAAAAGTGTAGAAGATTCTGGAAGAAAAAGACAAGGACAGATATATTTTAGAAAGGGATAGATGATGAACAAAAATTCTAGAACAGAAGGTTCAGGAAGGAAAAGACAGTGATAGATAAATGTTTAGAAAGGGATAGATAGTAAATAAAAGAATAACGAAAAGAAGATCGAAATTATGGGTTCCAGAGGATTCTTACGGGTATATAAGCAGCGTTAGGTGCGCTTACCAGAGTGTTCAGTTAAAGACAGCGAAGCGACAAGTGCGATACGAGAGAGTTGGAAGAGAAGTTTAATAGATGATAGTGACAAGTTTAAAGGGCTGGAAGAAGAGTTTTGTAGAGGACAGTGGCAAGTTTAGTGTTGAATTTAGTGAAAAGTTTATTGGGCAGTTCGGTGAAGGACGAGTTTAGCGTAATTTAAGAGGAGGTCCAGAAGCAAGCTACAGGCGGTAAATTCGGAGGTGAGCACTGCAGCAGCAGGAGGTGGTTCTACGCAATATTGGCGACGGTATTGTAAGTGAGACATCTTATTGTAGAAACTGTGTGTCGTTAGTTGTGCGTGTAGGGGTAACCATGCAGAGAAGAATCAAGTACGACTGTCTAAGCTAAAAGCATTTAGTTAAAAAAACTGGTGTTTCCTTTCAATCCCAAGTGCGTACTCCGCTCGTACGTAACAATACTTAACAATACAATCTTACTTTTAAAATGGGTAAGATTAGAAATGAGTTCATAAGGGAATCTTTTGAAGTTGCACTCGTGACTGAAGAATTGAGAAGAAGTGACTAAGTAAGGGCATGTAATGAGGAGTGATGAAAGTCATGTGACAAAAATAATATTATACTGTAAGATTGATGGGTACAAATGTAAAGGTAGACCAACAAAGAGGTATATGGACTGCGTAAAGGTAAGGAAAGGAATGCTCCGGTGGTCCGGGCATGTGGAAAGAATGCATGATGAAAGAATGACTAAACTGATATACAATGCAAAAGTGGATGGATGCAGAAGTCGTGGAAGGCCATGACACACTTTCCATGATCAAATTGATCGTGTACTAGCAGAAAGTGATGTCAGGAGCCTTAAGAACAGACGAGCTTGCATGACAAGAGTTATGAATGTCAAAGAGGCAAGTGAGGTGTGTAAGAATAAGCCTAAATGGCACTCTGTTGTTCGTGCCTACCCCGCAAGGGAACTGACGTGAAGTTATGTATGTATGTATGTAAAGAATGACTGTGCAGTGCTGGATCACGGATCGTTATAACACAGCTTCGCTAGTTCTATTAAATAATTTATTGTGGACTGTATAGGGTATATATAATTGAGAGTGAGAGGTATGTCAAATCCTGCACAAAAACCAATGGGGTAATAAGCACCACTAACCTCGGAATCCACCTCCAATGGGGCAGCTAGACAGCTCCTGAAGTGCACGGCACTAACAAGTCCTCGGATGGCACTTAGGTTTAAGTTATGGCACACTCACACCAAGAGCAAGCACGGCTTGTATCTAAAGTTTAATAGGATCTCCAAGAATGGGATGTGAAACGTTCACTTGCACGGAGAAAACGGAACGTCCGAACTGACCTCGCGTGCGTTGGAGACTGGTTCGCCACCACGCAATGGCGGCGAGACCGAAAGCCAGCGGCACTTACAAAACTACCCACATCAGTATAAATCGTGAGGATGCAACAATGATATAAGGATTTGTGATGTGACAGAGGACGTATGTATGTCAAAACATATCATGCCGACCCCAAATAATTGAGATAGGGTGAAATAAAAAGAGAGATAAAAATAAATTTAATAACTGTTTCAACAACAATTATACGCTATTTGACCCTATTAAGTATGAAGTCATGACTTGCTTCGCTCGTACAAAATTTATGAGGCTTCGGCGTTTTGTATTTGTAAGATAATAAAAAGTATTTCAATTGACTTCACTGTCGGGTAGTCGAATATTGATATTATGAATATGAGAGAATACCTATGATTTATGACACTTGCATGAATATGACTTTTGATAATGTCCTATTACTTTAGTTTTGATGATGAAGATGTATTACTAACAAATTTTAGAACTTTGTTGCAATCATAATAAAAGATTATTATTTGATAATTTAGAAATCTCACCTTCTTTCTATGATTTATAAAAGACTTGCAATTTACAGTAACTTCTAATCTGCATCTATCAAAAAAATACGTAAAACCTTTTACTTGTATCCCTGTTAACAGAAGTCTCGAAAATGAGACATCTCAAACACAGATAAGGACGAGACTGGGTACATAATCCCTACAGACGGGATTTAAAAGGCCCAGTTTTAAGGCCATGTCTTAGTTATTGTCCCTTTACACAATCAAAGAAGTAACTTCTCGAAGGATTTTACTTATTTTTGCCAAATTTTCTACAGCCATACAATATTGTACTTTAAAACTTTAGTATTGTCCAAAGTGCTAAGGATATTTATCTCATCTATACTAATATTAAGAGAAAATATTTGTTTTTTATGTTTGTAATGAATAAATTCAAAAACTACTAGATCGATGTCAAAAATACTTTCACCATTCGAATGCTACATCATCCCTCATATGAATATAGGCTATATAAAAATTAGGGATCCCTACTAAAACATCAATAATATAACCCATCAATTTAAACGAAATACTTGGCGCTGGAATGAGGTTATACGATTTTGATGAAATTTTATGAGTGTTTGAGTGGTCCTGGGGTGATTTAGATTCCCAATTAGACCCGGTATGTGGCACTGGAATCAGGTTCTAGATTTTTATTTTTTCAGGGCAGGACAACGTCTGCCGAGACCGCTAGTTAAAAATAATTTATCTCACTAGTCATTGTTCTTTGGCAAAAGTAAAAAGTCCTTAGAAATCTGTGCAGGACAAAAGGTTCTGTTAGGTGATACACGTCCACTATTGTCGTTATTTGATTCTCTCTTCTAAGTCATTGTTGCTGCTGAGCATCGTGACTTTGGTGACAGTGGGTTATTGTTCTCATCCACCGACATCAGTTTTGAGCAAGGTGGAAGGCCGACTTTACAGACATGTCTCGCTGGTCAGCGATATATTTTTGTTGTTATTTGGTTATAGAAAAGCAAAAAATGTTTTAAGTGAATATACCCCGTGTTTCTAAAATAATCAACGAATATTCTTGAAATAATTTTCAAGACTCAGTTTCATATATTGCGTTCATCCTTAATTTTTGGATGTTTCACGCTTTAATCGCACGATTATGTAGCGCCATATAGATAGATGCAGCTTATAAAAGATTATTAATTTAGATTCAGTATTTTCCGAAAAAAATTACAGTGCCAATTATATAAAGATGGAGAGAGAAAGGTCATGACGTTATCACAAGAGTTTAGTATTTGCCAATTCTTTATTGTGAAGCTGGCAGATAGATGTTCCACCTAATGGAAAGCGTTACCGTCACTTCAGTGCCGACTTTACCTATAGTACAGGATGTTCAGCGCACATGGACGCCAAGTCTTAGAGGGCGCCGAACGCCGCTCGCGACACCTCTGAAAAACATGAGTCGCTCAGCAGTATTGAGCAGTACTGAACAAACAGACAAAACGACAGAGAAAAAATTAAAAAAAATTGCATCGTGTTCTCTATCGTTTATATAGTCTATTCCAGTTGTTTTTTAATAACTTTAATGAATAGACACGGCATGTTTAGAATTTTATAATATTATAGATAACACATCTAGAAAAAAATATTAAATTACTTTGTAAGCCCAAACATGAAAGTGTGATAATTTCTCAGTAAAATGTACCACAAAAATGCATACATTATGAAATAGTGTTAAGGCTCCCTTCGCTCGCCTGAATAATTATAAATGTTACATTTATTACAGAATACCTAGCGCCATGAATTATATAAAACCTTTTTCAACACACTTGCTCATAAAGTGGCTCTATGGTCACCGCAATTAGGCACAGAATGACACCCATAACCAAACTGTGAGTAAAAAACATTATAACTCACTAGTGAGTTATAGATTTTTTTTTAAATTTTATTGGTTGAGTTGCTTTGTTCTTAAAAAACTTTTTATTCAAAAAAAAAAGATCGTGTTCTATGGAACAAATAAATTAATATTCCTATTGCTTGCTCATTTCATGCAACATCTTATTTAAATAGATAATTTTAACTCGTACATGTTTAATAAATAAAACTTTCACTCATATATAACTTTTTTTATCTACTAAATAAAATGAGTTTTTGTTGTTATTTTATTCACAAGTGTGTTGAAAAACGTCGTATGATACACGTGTGTATTGATGATTACCGTCCTCGGCTCTCTTAAGACCCTCGCCTACGGCTCGAGTCTCAATGGTGCCTCGGCGGTAATCACCAATGTTACACACTAGTACCATAATGTACTATTATCTGACAGTTCAGTCATCCTTATAGTCAGTGAAAAATGGTCCACAAAAGTATCCACGTAGAAGACACTCAAGAAACCCAGGCAGTACAGAACGGTATAAAACAACAAAATATCTAACAAAAGATCTCTCATGGAAAACGTATTCAGTATTTGATTGACATTTGCTGATCCAACCCAACCTTTTAGGATGTCTTTGTGATTCTGATCTTTCTTTCGTCGGAGTATAGGCCAATTTAGATGGGCTAATAATAATCCTGTCTAAGCACTCCGAAAAAACTTGTGTATATTACATATTGTAGCAAACTTGGACCACCTTTAATACTGGTAGAGGGAGAGGATTTTACTTTAGTACAAAAAAATTATAATAAACGGAGTTAGGTCGCAGCCATATCGTTTGAAGCAGTGTATAAAGCTTAAGGGAAATGGATTGATTTCAACGAAAATTGATTTGTATAATATCCGTTGCGTAATTTCTATTTTATATTTTTATTTTCTACTAGCTGTGCCCGCGACGCCGTCCTCGTGGAATTTGTTTTCAAAGCCCCCCGATTTTGAAACATTTTCATTGCTGCTCCGCTTCTATTGGTGTGATATATATAGCCTATAGGCTTCCTCGATATATGGGCTATCTAACACTGAAAGAATTTTTCAAATCAGACCAGTAGTTCCTGAGATTAGCGCGTTTAAACAAACAAACATTCAAACTCTTCAGCTTTATGTATTAGTATAAGATTGAATGCTTTTTTATGGTTTTGTAGCAAAATAACGAAAACAGGATGTTAAACAGGGGTTTACCCTTGTTTAATATCATGTTATTACCTCTACGGCATTTTTTATAGTTTATTGATTATATTATGTTTATCTTTGACCACGATCACGTTTAATGTTCTATCAAAAACATGTCGCATATGCATATAATGTATACATATGAGGGTTTCTTTAGTGAATAACACTAGTTCAGGTATATAGAAAGCAAGCATTCACACAGGTTACATTACTTTACATTTTCATCTAGACCCTATTTGCCCCCAAAAGTTTATTTGTCCCAAAACTTTTTCCCTTTTCCAGGATAAAAATAATGAAAATATCGAGACTAAAGTACTTACTTACTTACTTCGTTGGCTCAGCGATCCAAAGTGGGTCTTGGCCTCCGAAACGAAAACATGTCACTTCTCCCTGTCGTGCACAGGTACCTGCCAACTATAGGCTCGAAGCTCAGACAAGTCAGCCTCCATTCTAGCTTTCCAGCGATATTTGGGACGGACGACCGGACGCCGACCTACCGGCCATCTCAAATATGCGTTTCTCATGCTGTTATCCTCATCCATTCGTTCTACATGACTGAGCCAGCAGAAGAGGTGAGCTTTTATTTCTCCTATTATGTTGAGCTCGGCCACGAGATTTTCAATTTCGAGGTTGGTTCGGACCCTTCAGCTACTATTTAAGACTAGAAGTAGTTTTTTGTAAAAACGTAACATAGAGAATTACTTTCACATAATACTAGGATATGCCTGCGTCTTTGTCCATGTTTGACTTGAAATTCTCGCGGGATTTCCGGGACACAAAATAACGCAGTATTTAAAAAAATAATGTAACCTATCGTTTTAGTGGAAATTGTGTCGGAATAAGCTAATTTTTATGCATCTTAACAACTTCAAACGTCTTCCGGGAAAAATCCGCGGGATTCCCGGGATAAATAAATCACACTTTTTATTATATAAAATTTGCTCTCGATCAGTAAAAAAATCACTATGGATTTTTTTTATTTAGCCAATTAAAACCATTCCCAGAAAAATTCCCGCGGGATTCCCGGGATAAAAAATAGCGCAGATTTTTAGTTTAAGAATTTGCTGTCGATCAGCGAAACCCTCATTGAAATTGGCTTAGTAGTTTTTACGGGAATTCCAAACAAACTGACAAGAACTCTAAAAAAAATTGCGTCCTGTTCTCCATTGTTTATATAGTCTATTACAGTCGTTTTTTTTAAAGCTTCAATGTACAGACACGGCATTTTTAAAATGTTATAATTTTATAGATAGTATGAATAAAAGTTAATTTGTTAAGATATTTAATTTAGTTTGTGTATCAAAATAGCAAACATTGAAGTTGATCATTTATATTCCTCAGGGATTGACGAGAAACATTGTTTGTGTGTATTTGACTAGGTCCCTGGATAGTTTAAATTTACCCGGTAGGTGGCGCTGCGACCTGATTCCAAGAAATTTTTATCTCTAGAGTACAACGTGCTGTCGGACCCGTTAGTTTTGTTATTTAGTTTATAAATTACGCCACAAATTCTTAGAAACCATGTTGTTTCAAGTGCATTGTCAGCATGTTGCCTGGAGGGTCTATGTTTATTTTGCGAATAGAAAAGGTCAGCCCCATTGAGACAGAGTTATTTGAGTTTCAACTGCAATTGAGGCGTTACCTAGTGTACTTTCGAAACGAGTATCTTGTTAGTATTTTCAATTTTACTGTTTGGACTTGTTGTATTCAGCTGTGTTTCATAGAACTGTGAACTACGTGTGTGTCCTTCTAATAAGCTTTGAGCACATTTAGACGTCATTTCAATCCGTATCCCGCAAATTCGTAACAATATAATACAGGAACCCTTTCCCTTAATAAGGTAAGTATATTGTGAAAAGAGAACAAAAATATATAACCAGACCACACCCATACTATATACCGGCTTTTGCATACATTGTAATAAGAGTTTAAGGCCAAAATTTATTTAGTAAAACTTACAATGTTACATAGAAAGTTGTAATGTTGTCAAAATGAAAGGAGTCCGTCATGTGTGACGTAGGGTGGGCGATACCTGTTCCGCGCAGTAATGTACTGTTTACGACATAAATATTCGTCAATTCAGTGTAGACGGGCGCCTGCTTTGTGTGAGCTTCGCTGGGACCTTTACAGGGCTCAAAGGAAAGCCGGAGGCGGAATACAATTACTTACGAGTAAGGAGGTCAGTCAGGAAAATTTAAGCCAGATAAAGAATGTTGTTATACTGTGAAGTTTTGTTTTAAACATGTATTATATATCTATATCTATTATATTATAGCACTCATCACACACCTTCTATTAGCGCTCCTCTAATAACCTCCTGTTAAAGGCACCTGCACATTCTTCAACATTTTACTCCAAATTCTTCGCTGTGCAGACTATTTGCCTTTGGAACTCTTTACACGTAGATGTCAGAAAAGCTAAATCATTTGCCATATTTTAAAAAATCTGTCAAAAACCATTACCATAGTTTATAAATATATATTTTTCTATTCTTCTTAACTTAGCTGTTTACTGTCCAAACTGTTCTTCCTTTTTTTATTTTACTTCTTTTTAATTTAATTATACACATACATAAATTGTTAAAAGTATCCTCTCAGTCAGGTTGGCTGGAAGAGATCGCTTTAAGCGATAAGGCCGCCTTTTGTTTTGCCCTTAAAAGATTGTAATTACTCATTCTGTAATTGTCTATTTGGTGAACAATAAAGTATTTTCTATTCTATTCTATTATAAAATTTAAAGTGTAGGCTTTTGTTTCTTACATTTCTAGAACTTGTCTCTTTGTTCGAGATTCACGTAAAAGATACTGGGCCAATTTCGTTGCGGTTTTTGCTGATCGATAGTAATTTTCCGAACTTACAATTTGCGGTACTTTATATTCCGAGAATACAACGGGAACTTTGTTGGGACAGGTTTAAAATGGCCAGTTCGAAATAAAAAAAATTGATTCCGGTGCGAAATTTTCACAGATCGATAATGTCTTTACTATAATAATTGTGTATGCCATTAGAAACATTACTTATCCCGACTTTTTAAAACACTTTGCGGAATTCATGTATTTTTATACTACAAAAATCCATTATCCTGCTGAAAATAACCTTCGATTTTATATTTAGCAAAATAACTGTAGTTTTTGTCTTGTTCGACAGGTGACACAGATTAGAGTTATTTCGTTAACCAATTACCAAAGAACCAACCAATATTTTTATATATATATATATATATATATATATATATATATATATATATATATATATATATATATATATATATATATATATATATAGGTTGGCAGATAGGTAGACGGCTCACCTGATGGAAAGTGGTTATCATTGCCTATGGACATTTGCAACACCAAGGAGAGACTGGAACCTGGCCACTAAAGCCGGAACACAACTCAAAGTTGTTATGGCGGCATACTCTAAACCAAGGGCGAGAAAACCATCCACAGTCAGGTGATTGTGGGTTGTTTTATCGCCTCTTACGACAGGTCGCCCGGCCGCAGGAAATAGTATTCTTTTTCCGTTCCTGCACGGAGAAGTCACACTACGGTTGTATACAATAGTCTATATTACTATGAGTATAAATCAGATTTTTTTCTTATCTTTTTACGACTAAATAATGAATTTATCTTAAGAAAGAAGATAGACTGTATCCGACAACTATAGAACTTTAAAAGATTATTTTGTATTTTGTCATCGAAGTCAATGGGTAAGATTTCCAGAAGGCCGGCTGCATCATCTCGCTGGATTACCATACTGATATGTCAGCCGAGATATGAATCAGCTCTCTGATCACCCAAAGGTTCAATGAGTCGTTTTGAAAGATCTTTCTAGAGGATTATGGCCTCAGGACCCCACGATCCAAGCATTTCAGTATATAATACAAATAAAAGAAATTTCAAAAATGGGTCATAGTTACAAAGTTTTCATAAGTGAAACCGCAGAAGTCTTATAGGCTTAAAATTGACGCTGTCGTTAACAAATTGTGCCACCACATCAAACCTTCGACAGTACTCCGCCCCGCGACATTTCCCTCACAATGCCTTCCTTGCTTGAGGAAATATTTTATCTTTCTTCATAAAGGAAGCCCACAATGGAGTGATGTATTTAGGAAATAAATGTCAAACCATCGCTCTGTGTTCAATATAAAATACATTCCAGACGTTTTGTTAATAGGCCCTTTGGAAATATTGCTCGTTGCCAGTCACGTTTCTTTTAACTTATTGCTAAAAGTTGGGTTGTCTTCAGAGTTAATATAATAAATATATATAATAAGTCATGGTAGAAGAGTTATGAATGTCAAAGAAGCAAGTGAGGTGTGTAAGAATAAGCCTAAAAGGCGCTCTGTTGTTCGTGCCTACCCCGCAAGGGAACTGGCGTGAAGTTATGTATGTATGTATGTATAAGTCATGGTAGCGTAATGGCTAGCGCACGCGGCCCAAACTCAGAGGGCGCGGGTTCGATCCTGGCCGGAACGCATGCACCATTTAGTCAGTTTTCTGATCTAATGTGCATATTCTGACAATTACCACGTGCTAACAATGGTGAAGGAAAACATCGTGATGCAACCTGCACATCGAGGTAACCGATGTGTTAAACCTGCCAAGTAAAAACTGATGTGTTATTAAATGGAGAAACTCTAGATGTGGTGGATTCGTTCATTTTTCTCGGTATTACTATAGATTCGAAACTACAATGGGCCCCCATATAAGTAAAATGCCAAATAGACTAAGCTCGGTAGCATAGGCAGTAAAAAAATAAGATTCAAGACTGATATTGATACTGCTCGTTTGGTTTACTTTAGCTATTTTCACAGCATTATGTTTTACGGTATTCTATTATGGGGTAATACAGATGACAGAAATGCTAGCCGCCTTGGACAAGCGTGGCGAGTATACTGTCCGTTCCCCCTATAATAGGAGGGCCCGAGCTCAGCTGTGGGAGGAACATTTATGGGATGATATTATATTATATATATGATATTGTTTAGTAATTTCAACTTGGTTATATTTAAATTTTGAAGTAGTAGAGCTATGTGGCAGTCATTATCTTGACTACAGCTCTTAGGGCCGCCTCATCCAGCACGCTCACACATAGTACTGGCGCAAAACGATTAGCCTTGAGCTAATTGTGTTACACGTTTATTATAAGAGCTAATCATCCTTCATAACATCTGCGATTTTGTCGAGGTAAGGACCTCGCGGTCTATCAGCACTAACTAACGTCCATACTATTGTCATGCGCGTATCTAAATTTGGCTTGGATATAAATCTTTCTTGTTACTGTTCTCTGTTACTAAAATTCAAATTGTTCTTTTATGCAACGCATTAATATCACCAACATTTATTTTAATTTAATTAGACTAGTGGTCGCACGTGGTCGAAATTTGACCATAATAATTAATTTAAATTATAAGTTTGAATATTCTTAATTAAAAATCACAGATTTCGCCAAGGCTACACTGTTAATTTGACATTAACAATAAACAAATGAGTATATATGCGTGTGTGTGTGTCAAATACATGGTAGTCTGTGTAATGTTTTTTTGTTTTTTGATTTAATTAATTCTCTATACAAACTATAAGTGTGCGAAATGTCATACTGCTCCATCCGCGAAATTTTCGTAAAAAAGGGTACAAAGTTTTTGCTGTGTTTTTGCTTCACGTATTATTATAGATATTTCACATACATTGTAGTAATAAGAGTTGGGAAAGGAGTTGACAAAACAAGTGTATAATAATTAGGATACACTTGTTTTGTCAACTCCTTTCTCAACTCTTATTACTACACTTAACAAATATTTTAATACCATCACCAAAACCATCGTTGGCAATGTATATAGTAATAAGTAACATTGTAAAACCTTGTTTTTGAAAATTAAAGTACCCAAGAAAAAAGACAAAAAATCACAAAAAAAAGAAAAGAAAAAAAAGAATAAAAATAAAAATATATATACAAACCCCAAAAAAGACAATAAGCCCGGATAATCTCGTTCGTCCGGAGAGAGGAATAAAAAATAAAAAAAACCATCGTTGGCTCACAAAATCTTTCAAGGTGTGATAAACCACATTGATTCGCTCGCTTTGTGAATTGAAACAAAGCCACCCTCCGTTGCTGTTGGTTCCGTATCTAAATTGTACAATTAGAGATGCTTTGTGTTTAATTGTTTCTCTGTTTCAAACAAAGCGACGTTCGGTTACGAAATCATAAATAACTGCCAACATAATGAACTGTGAGTTTTACTTATTATGTACGCATTACAATTTTAAGACTTGTAGCCACGCCAACGTCCTTGACGATTTTTCGGTAGGTACTGATTTTTCGCGGTCGTTTCTCAAATGCATTATTATTGTTACGAGTTACAAGACTCGAATTAAAATGCCGTTAGAATTACTATAGAAATTATTAGAACTAAACAAACACGTATAACACAGGTAGAAATATAACTGGACACAACCAGTACAAACGTAATACACGATTCAATAACGCGCGCAAAGTCCATCACTATATCGATTATCGAACGTACATACGTCTTGCCTCGCTTGCGATTATCGCTGGACTGCCACCTCTCTCCATCCTGCCGTCGTTTTATACTTCTTACTTACGTACTTTAACAGTACGACACTTGAAATTTTTGTCTTCCGTGATCACCACCACTGAAAAGTGGCCGAAACGTCGGAATAACAAAAATCAAATAAATTACCGCACTTAAAACCGTTAAAACGTAGTTTTATTATGTACTTCACCTAGTCTGGGAAAATCCGAGATACTTTTCTTAACATATAGTACATTTTTAAGTAATATGTGAAGCCACTGTTAAAATATTTGTTTTTTAGACTTATCTCACAAGAAATCCCACGCTCCCATGTTGTAAATTGAGCGAATAGCACGCTTCTGCAGAACGAAAATATCATTTATGTCAGCTGCATTACCCCATAATAGAAGACATAATGCAGTGAAAATAGCTAAAGTAAACCAAATGAGCAGTATCAATATCAGTCCTGAATCTTACCTTTTTTACTGCCTATGCTGCCAAGCTTTGTCTATTCGTCATTTTTGTTTCGAATCTAAAGCAGTATCGAGAAAAACCATCGAATCCACAACATCTAGAGTTTCTCCATTTAATAGCACATCAGGTTTAACATTTGGCATGGAGAATTTAATACATTTAGCTTTTTGTTGTTTAAAACTAAATTATTCACACCAAACCAGTGTACTATAATTGAAAGCGCGTTGTTTACGTCGTCAAAGTTTGTTTTCTGTTGCATAATTTAATATATTAAGGATGTATCATCAGCAGAAGGGTTGTCCTTGGGACCAGGACTCCCTACGGGAATGGGTGTGTCAAGCCAGGAGGGCCCCTCAACTCTCAGTCCCGCTGCTTTATCAGGTGGTGATAGGCAAAGCGGCGCCTGCGATTCCCCTTTCGGCATCTGCGACTCCCCCTTCGTCGTCTGCGACAGGGTTCCGCCTGCTCATCCTTCTCCACCCTTATTCTTTTGCCGGCTTCATCCTGCGACATAACGTTATCGCAGAAAGAAGGTTACCACTAGGCAACTTCACTCGTTGTGTAGTATTTGGATAGATCAGACGGCCTAAAGAGGCCGCTGTCGCAGATTTATATTATGAATATGACAAGTGTCAAAATAAAGTGAAACGTTGTTTTGCCAAGTGGTAGGGCATTTGCCCGACTGGATGGCTACCACCCCTGGTCTAAAGTATGCCGCCATAACAACCTTGAATTGTGTCCCGGCATTAGTGACCAGGTTCCAGTCTCCCTTAAGAGAGCAGCAGCGCATTTGTAGCACCTTTGGTTTTGCAAATGTCCATAAGCGATGGTAACCGCTTTCCATCAAGTGGACAGTCTGCCTGTCTGCTGAACTCATGCAATAAAAAATAATAAAACTTTCTATTCTGTCTAGCCAAGCGATTCTCTGAAAGCGGCACTTTTTTCTCTCCAGAAACAGGTTTGTCATTTTGAATATTTTTATTATAGACTTATAGCGACCTGCATTGACGTTGAAATAAAAATAAAGAACAGAAAAGTTGACTAATAATAAAGTCGTTTAGGCGTGTTGCTAGGCGATTTATACAAAACGACACGATATTCAATGAATGTGATACGATAGTTGCCCATAGATACAGTATTTAGGTATTTTAGTCGATGTCATGATTAATTGTTTTGTCATTGCACTTATAAATCATGTCGAGTTGGCAACTATAAGAAAATTAGTTGTGAAAACAGAATAGACTTATTTCATTTCATTCATTACCATGGTCATTCCTTAGTTTGATAAAGACTTAAGTATATAATGTGTATTTTGTTCCGCTTATAGGATAGGAAACTCAAAGGGCGCAGGTTCGAATTTTGCTCTTGGCAGTTTTTTGACCTAACGTGCATATTGTTATAATTACCACTTGCTGACAACGGAGAAGGAAAACATCGTGATGAAACCTGCACATCGAGATAACCTATATAGAGATAGATGTGTCAAGCATGTGAAGCCACTCTGCACAAACGTGGCGGGGATATTGTCCGTTCCCCCTTAACCGGGGTCCGAGCCCAGCATTGGGACGTTTATGTTATTTTTTTTTATACGAGATTTTAGTTTTGATATCCTTGGTAACTGCAGCAAGGCTCCAATATTGGAAATCGACCATTTATTCGAAGTATAAGAGCAGGATATAAACACTCACTGCCTGCGATGTTAGCCAGAATTATTTTCAGGAGTTGCAAGAGTTACTAATAAAACAAGGGGTAAGTATCAGCTCTCGTAGTAATGTATACGTTTCACCAGTGCAGGAACGGAGAAAGAATACAATTTTCTGCGGCCGGGCGACCTGTCGTAAAAGGCGATAAAATAACTCACACACAGGTGGTAGAGTATTTGCCCGTCGGGCTGGCTACCACCCTTGGTCTAAAGTATGTCAGCATAACAACCTTGAGTTGTGTTCCGGCATTAGTGACCAAGTTCGAGTCTCCATTAAGATAGCAGCAGCGCATTTGTAGCACCTTTGGTGTTGCAACTGTCCATAGGTGATGGTAACCGTTTTCCATTAGATCCGTCTTCCTGTTTGTTAAACGCATACAATAAAAAAGGCATGACCTTACTAACATGGGCGAGTATATTTCTGATTTATCACGTGATATTATTTTTATCCGTGTAAGAACGGAGAAAGAACACTAAATTCTCTGCCTCAGTGGACTGTCGTAAGAGGCGACAAAACTCACCACAGCCAGGCGCCAGAGCATTTGTTCGTCTTGAAGACCACCACCCCTGTTTTAAAGTATGCCGCCATAACAAAATTGAGTTGTGTTCCGGCATCAAGGCCTTCTTTGAGGCCGGCAGCACATTGGTAGCCTTATTGGTACCTTTGGTGTTGCAAATGCCCATCGGTGCTGGTAATCATTTTCCATCAAGTAGGCCTTCAGCCTGTCTGCTGTGCTTCAGTAAAAAAAAGTATTGGGTCGTAATCGCATCGGATGCAGTAAAACATTTTTACTCTGTGAAGCCGACATGACAACCTTAAAATTATGATAATGAGAAAAGTAAACAACATGAACGTGCGCCCAAGTTCTGTCATAAATTATTAACATTCAGTGAATTTCGTGAACTTGCACTTCTGAATTACGAATATCTATTTGTTTCTGTTTTAACAGAAATCCGATATGCGTTACGAAACATTAGTTGATTTTAAAAACATGTTTTATGTTTTTTATTAGTTATAAGCGCAGTATTATATTCCATCCATCAATGTCTACTATTAGTGAGAAGTACCAGTAGTCATCCAGTTTGGGATATATAGGAATTATAAGAAATGTATTCTTTTATGATACTTGTTATTGAACTAAATAGTCGTAAGTTTTCTTTTATTAGATGATTCAGCAGACAGGCAGACAGACGGCCCGTCCCACCTTTTATGAAAAGCGGTTACCATCGCTTATAAAATTTGTAACAACAAAGGTGCTAACAATATGTTACCGCTCTCTAAAGGGCGACAGGACCCTGGCCGCTAAAGCTGGAACACGACTAAGGGTTGTTATGGCGGCATACTCTAGGCCAGAGGCGGCAATCATCCAGGCGGGCAAGTACCCTCCCACCTGGCTGTGGGTTATTTTGTCGCTTGTTAAGATAGGCCGCCCGGTCGCAGGGAATTGTATACTTTCACCTTTCCTGCACGAATCATATATTTAAATTTGTAAATATTACAATACCAATGATGTTAACAATGTGTTGCCGGCCTCGAAGGGGAACTAGAACCTGACCATTGATGCCGAAAAACGGTTGTCTATTGTTTGACCGAAAAATATAAGCAATAAATACTCATATGCCATAATGTTACTTACCCGAATTTTATTTGCCCGAATTGTTTGTTTACCATAAAAGTTATGTGACGTACTCTTGTTTGCCCGTACATAAGATTATATAATGACACAAGTGCCATACGTATTGTTATCCATTTTATTAATTGCAATAATATTATTTAACAGAATATTTCAACGCCATACTAAATTAATTTCACCGTAGAAAATTAACCTAACGCCTTTGTTCTAATAAGCGATTGGCGGTTTCTACGCACTTCACGGGAAGAGAGATGAGCGCGCGCGGAACACTCGGGCTCTCATCTCGATCCCCCGGCTACTACTGAATCTAGTCCATGCGTGGGGCGGTCTAACGCGCCCCACGGGAAGAGAGATGAGCGCGCGCACTCGCGCTCTCATCTGCATGTGCGGGTGAGTGAGAACCCCTATACCCCTAGGGGCCCCACCCGCGCCGCCCGCTTACGGCGGCCGGAGGTCACTGTCTGACCTCCGGCGTCGGCGCGTCCTCCTTTGGCGGGGGCGGAGCAGGGAATTACGCTCACGCTCCCGTTCCGCCTCCTCCTTCGCGAACATGACTTGCTCGCAGAAGGAGGAGACGGCGTCCCATCCGGTGGAGCTCCCGACCATGGTGCGTACCACGGCCGGGAGCGAGGTGTCAAATCCGGTAAGGGCGACGAGCTCCCGGCGCTGCTCCGTCCAGGCTGGACATTCCTGGAGAGTGTGCAGCGCCGTGTCCTCGTCGCCCATGTCACAATGATGGCACCCTGGCGTGGCCTCGCGGCCGAGGCGACACAGGTACCTTCCGAAGCAACCGTGCCCCGTCAGGACCTGTGTCAGCCTGAACGTCAGGGTGCCGTGACGTCGTCCTAGCCATTCGTGCAGGACGGGCCTCACCGCCTCAATGGTGGCGGGGCCCGCGCTGGGGCGTCGTAGGCGGTCTTCCCAGACCCCCACGGCTACCTGGCAGAGCTCCGACCGGCACGCCTCGACCTCGCGAGGCGCGGGTCTGGTACCCCTGGCCAGGGCCTCTTTGCGCCACATATACAGTGACGCCAGGACCCTGGCTTCCAGGTCCCATGGGGGGGATCCGGCGAGTAGCGAGGCCACTTCGAAGGACACCGTACGGTATCCTCTTATTGCCCTGACGGCCAATACGCGTTGCGCTTGACGCAACAGCGCCGCGTTTTTGGCCGTCAGGCGGTTTGACCATACTGGGGCCCCGTAAAGGGCCATCGAACGTACGATGCCTTCGAAGAGTTTTCGGCACGTGGCATTGGGCCCCCCAACGTTGGGGAGCAGGCGCGAGAGTGCACCAGCCGCCCCCTTGAGTCTGGGGAGCAGCTGCCGAAAATGTGCCGAAAAATCCCATCGGCCATCGAGGACCAATCCCAGGTACTTCATGGTCTCCCCGATGCCGATGCGGATGCCTCCTACTACGATACTACTGTCCGGAGGTGGACGGTTGCGAGGGCCGTGAAACATCACGGCCTCGGTCTTCTGTAACGCCACCTCCAGACCAAGACGCCGGATCCTGCCTACTATCGTCGACACCCCAGCCGTGCCTAGAAGGCACGCTTGCCGATGGGTCCTCCCGCGCGCGGCGATCAATGTGTCATCGGCGTAACAGATGACACTGATACCCGGGAGGACCCGACACCTCAAAGTCCAGGCATATGCGATGTTCCACAGTAGGGGACCTAGAACCGACCCCTGTGGAACACCGCACACCATGGCTCGCCGATTCCAGCCCTCATGGACCGGGTAGATGACGGCTCTACTGCTTAAATATGCCCCGACTATACGGCGGAGGTAGGTCGGCACCCCGAAATATCGGAGTGCCTCCAGAATGCATGCCCAGGGCAAGGAATTGAATGCGTTAGCGATGTCTAAGAACACCGCCAACAGAACCTCGCCCTGAGAGACTGCTTCCTCCGCCAGGCCTTTCAGGCGCATGACAGCGTCGATTGTGGAGCGCCCTGTGCGGAAACCGAACTATGTTCTAACTTAACCTAACCTAACCAAATCTAAACCTATTGATCGTTTAGTTTAACCCGATTTTATGGTTTTTTTCTAGAAGCAATTTAGATAGCAAATGATGTTATGGCATATGATAATTACGCCATATAATGATTATAACAAATGATGTTATTGAAATTGACTTTATGGGAAACAAAGTTTCTAGCACGTGACTAATATAGTAAACAATGAGTATGACATATAAAATTATGAGAAACAATATTATGTCTGTTGACCAGTATAGCAGATGAAATTATGGTAAATAAAATTCTGGAGAGTGGGTGTATCCGCCGAAAAACAACTCAGGGTTGTTATGGAGGCATACTCTAGGCCAGCGGTGGTCGCCATGCAGACGAGCAAATGCTCTACCAACCATTAGTGGGTTGTTTTGTCGCCTCTTACGACGGATATAATGTACATTCAAGTGTAATATTATATTACAATATCGGCCTTTTGATGTTGGTGTTTTTATCTTCTCCCAAGGCTTATATTGGTAGTTATCTCAATGGCAAAGTTTCCTCACTACTTAACCATCAACACGTGGAAATTATAAACTCCTCAAACAACAAAACAAACAAACTCCTCGGTCATAATTCAAACTCACATCATTAGATTCAGACGCAGGTCTCTTACCCACTGAACTAACACGCCTCCAAGTTGCACAATAAAATATAAATAATAGCTTTTAATAATAACAGTAAAATTAAAAGCAAAGCAGTATATTACTCTTCATTAAGGATTGTATGTCCGAATCGCTTATTAAAAATTAATTGTGCAGCTATAAATCATGGCATAAGCTCCATGAATAAATAATGAAATGCAGCTCTGTTGATTGTGGTCGTTTTCAAAGAATTTTATACTGTAATAATTAATATTGATGAAAAGTTAAACGAGGGATTTAATACGATTTAAAATATCAAACGTGAATAATTGTAATATTTGCTGTGATATAGAGGATTGACAAGGAAATAAAAGATATTCCAAACAGAATAAGTTTCATTTATATTTATTCCATTAACGGGGTTGTTTGGAAGAGATCGATATGAGCGACAAGGCCTTCCCTTCTTCGATATCATTAATTGTATAATTTAAGTTTATGGTGAACAATATCTAAAAGGTTTTCATTCATTCAGACATTCAAATTTTCAGAAAAATGCTGATAAAACGCAAGCTAAGATTTTTTTGATAATTTGTAGCTAATAGTCGGTACTTACATACGATTTAAGTGACGTTTTGAAGAAGAAATAGCGCATAATAAATTTAGACTAAGTATATTTATTATCCAAATGGTTAAGAATTAGAATAGAATAAAATTAAAGGTACAAGTGGTAAAAAAAAAAAAACAGTATTTTTATTATATTATTAATAAAAAGCCATTTACATGGAGAGAGTTTCTGCCTCCAAGATACGATTGTCGAAGGCAAGAAAAAATATGATCATGTAAACTAAACATACGATATCGTACGTAGAAGGGCGATAATCGCCTGGTTATTGAATATTGACGTCTCTGTGTAACCAAAATACAAAATACCGTGCTTATCACCGACCTCGAAAGGCAAGTCTCGCATTCAAATCGGTTCAAACTGATTCATACGATACTCGCATGTACTTGAAAAAATGTTATACGACTTCTGGTTTAGACAAATCGAGAAATCGTAAACAAATATTTAAATGTGATTTGTGTCGTAGTGTAAACAAAACTCTTCGTGATAATTACCTACCGATTATCGTATGAAATACTCGTAGGCGACTTTTATTGTTTGGTTAAATTTAAACATGTTAATGTGATTATTGTCTAAAGAGTATCGCCTACGAAAATAGTATACGATTTTCGCCCCAAAACATGCGATAAACTCTCTCCATGTAAATGGCCCTTAAATTAATACGCTGAAAGGATACAATTACGACATCGTAAGCCATTACATATTGAAAAATCTAGGAGGGAGCAATGTTTTGTTAGATGATAAAAAGTAATAGTGATTTTACTGTCAAATTCCCCTGTGCACAAAATATTTCGCTGAATAAATCGCTCGGGACTAAAATCAGTAGGTACAATGAAAATTGGGTAGATGACTTTTAAATGAACTGAGAAACTTTTTAAGAGTGTATAGTCCTATAGCCGAAGGTCGCTAGTAGGGGCAGGATGAAGCAGACGGGAGACTGGGATATGTTAAGCAAATTTGGGGAGGCTACGTCCAGCATCACATAGAGACTGGCTGAAGAAGAAGAAGAATTCTTGTGGCATAAGCTCAGCTTTGCATATTTGCGAGTGCTAGTTACCAAAGGTGAAGTGCGGAACGTGCGTGGCAAGGAGAAGACGCGCGCGCTGAGTTTATGTCGCAAGGACTATAATATATACAACGTTATAATTTTGTACAAGTAAAAGGAGTCAAATAATGTATTACCTAATTATTGTTTAAAATAAGATGATGATATGAGGGTATTCTAACGACTGTTTTTTTATTATAATTTATTATAACACATGTTAGCTATTTTGAAAAGCGTAGGATAAATATAAAAATACCTACTTCGTTGTAGGACGCGCAAGTCAGATTCCAAGAATGACAAAATTATTTTACAAGACATCATGATATACGATGGTATATATACATATATATATACATCAAGATATGATATATATACGTACTTGTATCGAAGACGATCTTTCCGATAATTCTGCTTTGGTTCGTGTTTCCTGTAACGTAATGAATTCAGAATACAGTTGAGGTTTTTTTAGTTCATCGTAGGTAGGTAGGGTTACCAGGCAACAATATAATTCGTGGAAAATTCCGAATATTTGAAGAACATTTTGGATTTTCGTATGTCGATTAAACGATAGTCACTTATATGCGTAATACAATTCAACAAGTGTCACGTAATTTAAATATGTTAAGATACGCAAATACTCATAATTATACACAAAAAGGTGCGCAAGGTACGTTACGCCGAAAAACATAACGCTTATTTTAATTTCACTCATCATAATGTTACGAGTTGCAAGACTCGAATTAAAATGCCGTTGGAATTACTATAGAATTTATTAGAACTTTACAAACACAGGTACAAATATATCTGAACACAACCAGTACAAACGTAATGCACGATTCAATAACACGCGCAAAGTCTGTCACTATATAGATTATCAAATCTACACACGTCTTGCCTCGCTTGCGATTAACGTTTGACCGCCTCACCCCTCCGTTGGGGCATTGCTTTATACTGT
This sequence comes from Dendrolimus kikuchii, assembly GCA_019925095.2. Taxonomy (NCBI): domain Eukaryota; kingdom Metazoa; phylum Arthropoda; class Insecta; order Lepidoptera; family Lasiocampidae; genus Dendrolimus; species Dendrolimus kikuchii. The sequence continues at coordinate 6,836,545 of CM034400.1, forward strand.
ACAAATACAATATGTCTGTAGACTGAATTTCTAAGAATCACACTTGGCTAATGACTACCATAAAGATTACAATACACAATGGGCTATTTTTCCAATCACAATTTTTAAACACAAAGTAAACAAAAGAAGACGGTCATAAAAGCGCATCAATGTTATTAGCTCAAACAACGACGGATAATAAATGTGTTTTGTTTACAAATACGCAGGCGGCCCAAATCGTAACAATAATGTTTTCATACCGGGGGCCTTAATAGAAAACCTATTGCTTGTTAATCTTGAGAAATAATACGAAGTTTATCTCATTTTGTGTGTCTTCAACATAATTCTGACCAAATTAGAATTCCACTCACACGTTGGCCAATGATTGATTGGATAACAATTATCCGTAAACCGTAAGTCAAAAGACTGCCTATTCTTTCGACAAGAAACTTAAGTATGTTAAAAATTAATAAAATATTGTAGTTATTAAAAATGCGCTTTAATTTAATTTAATTTGGATAAAAGTACATTGTATCCAAGGCGTTTTTATTTAAGTGACAAAAGTATCAAAACCAAAGATTGACCTTACTGTCAACGAACCGGGTTTATGAGCTACGCAAATAAAAACCAATAAAATAAATGTTGTTCTCTCGTAAGAATTTATGTTTATATTGAAGAAAGTGCAGAAAACTTAATAAGTATGACTGTTAATTTTCCTAATTCTTTTTTATGTTGCAGCTAGATAGGCTGATGGTAGATGGCTATCATGATGCAAAGTGATTAGCTTTTCCTACAGATATGTGCAGTATAAAAGGTGCACCCACGAAAACTTATACCCCCCTTCCCCCGAAACCACCCCGAAAAAATCACAAAAATTCACCCCGTGAAAAATCTTTCTCATCACCCACCTCGACCCCCCTCCTCCTTACCCTTTCCCTTTTGACTCCCCCCGTAACATCCAACCTAATCCAACAAGACCCAATCATTCCCAAACCTAACTCTATTAAAAACCAACCTTTTCCAAAAAATATTTTTTCATAGCAATATATTTTACAGACCGCCCCACGCATGGACTAGACTTAGCAGTAGCCGGGGGATAGGTCCTCCGGCATAGGAAGAAGCCCAGTGAGGGGGGCCCACGCCTTTTAAGTAACTCTCCTGCTAGGAACTGTTAGAAACTCCTTCGGGCAAATGCCCTACCACCTGGCTTTGGGATTTGCTGCCTCTTAGGACAGGCCACCCGATCGCAGGAATTAGTATTCTTTCTCCGTTCCTCAACGGATGCAGAATCCAGACATATCGGAAAATGTATGAATACGAGAGCCCTATTTATGGTATATTTAGGTATTAGTACCAATTACATGTAATCATTATTTTTACAAATATATTTTCAGGTTCATTAGAAGAATATTTTCAGATATCTCGAAACGATTACAGGAATTTTATTTTTGTTTCTATTCTCAAAGACATTTCAAGCTAACAATAACAGTATGTGCTCTAAGTCCATTGCTAGAATTAAAATGCTTGTAGTACGTCCACGGGGCATGTCGGCGTAAACAAAAGCTATCTTACGTGCTTGGTTTAAAGAGACACTGCTTCCTGCCTGCCTCATGCTTGCTTGGTGCAAGTGAAAAGATCTAAGAATAGAGTACTTGCGGTCGAGCACTTACAAGACATCATAGGTACTCTTGAAAGTACTTCCTTAAATGCTCAATCAATTGCTGGTATTTCTATTTAGTTTAAATGGGTATCAGAATGCTATTAATTGTATGTTCACAGCATAGAAATTCTTCTCTTCTACGCCAAAAAGTGGCATTTCATCTTTTTTTTTAATTTTATGGTTTTTCTGACAAACACACATATTGTATACCTCCAAGCAAATTACGCTTAATATACAATGGACCACTCTGAGGCCGATGTCAGACACCTGGGTCATAGTAAATAAAAGACAGTTCATTTACTACATTTACCATGCCAGGAATCGAACCCGGAGCTTCTGCGTTGTAGTGAGGTCGGCTGGCTAAGGACTGACACGCTCAACGAGAGAGGTCGTCGAATGTGTACTTCGGGAAAGTCGAGATTAGGTGAAAATTGATTTCACGTTATAAATGACATATTAATAATTAGACATAAAACTTTTTACGGAGATCGGCTAACTATGTGGGGAACAAAAGTCTAGTCATGCCACTTCCGCCAGAAATGCTGGCTTGACGTTGTGAAGGATGACATGCGCGCCAATGGTCACAAAATAAGGAATGCCGAAGAGCGCATGAAGTGGAGAAGATAAAGTGGGAAAGCGGATCCTGGGCGTCGAAGCGAACGCTCTGAACGCTATCGCTAACGAGATTTAGCACTCGGTTGATGATGGTGAATTAGATACCAAATTATAAATAAAACGTTATAATTTGTTTTAGGGTTTTTTGTAGACACGGTTATTTCGCTTGTCAAACTATCCATGATGACAAAATGTATGACAAAACAGAAATCTAAAATCTTTGAGATTCTATTTTGTGTTTATGAGTGAAATGAAATTTATTTTCAGGAGCATAAGCCACGACAGAGTGTCTGTTCGTAGTTGATGAATATTTGCTTTTTTTTATTGCAGGAGATCAGCAGACAGGCAGACGGCCCACTTGATGGAAAGCGGTTACCATCGCCTATGGATATTTGCAACAGCAATGTTGCTACAAATGCGCTGCTGCTCTCTTAAGGAAGACTGGAACATGGTCACTAATGCCGGAAACACAACTCAAGGTTGTTATGGCGACATACTTTAGACCAGGGGTGGTAGCCATCCACTCGAGCAAATGCCCCACCTGCTTAGTGAAATGGTGTCGAAGTAAGCACCCATTTCTAAGCAAAGGTTTATCTAGCGTGATAAAAGACAATAGTATTTGTTTAAATATAGGTCTCCAACTTCAGTTTAATATTTTACCATCATGACATAATGCGAACCCCTTTGTTGGCTACTCTTCACCCTACCCATTTTGTGCATTCTTTTATTGCTGGAATACAGCAGACAGGCTCACGGCTCAACTGTAATGAAAAGTGGTTATCGTCGCCTACAAACATTTGCAACACTAATGGTGCTGCCGGACTCGTCGATGGGGCTGGAACCCGGCCACTAATGCCGGAACACAACCCAAGGTTGTTATGGCGGCATGCTCTAGAACAGGGGTGGTAGGCAAAAGCACTTCCACCTGGCTGTGGGTTGTTTTGTCGCCTCATACGACAGGCTGTCTGGTCGCAGGAATTTGTATTCTTTCGCCGTCCCTGCACGAATAAAAGTCTCCAAGGTTTTTTAAGAAGTTAAACAATAAGAGGAGAAACAGTTAAAACGCTTATTATATTCGATATACTACATACATGTGCTATCCTTTAAACACAAGGGTGCACCTGAGTTTTGTGACTTCACAAGTTTCAACTATATCTAAATATAACCATAACAGCCCATAGACTCCCACTGCCGGGCTCGGGACTCTCCATTTTATAGGGGGAACGGACAGTATAGCACACGTTTGTAGAAGGCGGATTGGCGAGTTTGACACATAGAGGTTAACTTGATGTGTTGGTTTGATCACGATATCTTCTTTCCCCACCCGGGGTAGATACACCCCGGCCAGGATTCCAACCCACGTGTCTTTTGAAACTTGAGGATATACTAGCGGCCCGTCCCGGCTTCGCACATATGGTTTATGTGTCATCTGTTTACACCTTAGGTTATATTATTGGAGTTTTAACACGGATCCTTATTTTTTTCTAGTATTAGCCTATGTTAGTCAGGGATAATGTAGCATTTTAATGGTTCGTTCTAAGTCTCAGCCTTTCCTACATAAAAAGCGCGGGGCACATGGGAGGAGGGTGGTTTTAGTGGGTAGTGGTTGTTGCCCGTGCAACTTCTCGGAATCTCCACACAAGCTGATTGATTACTGTTTGGTTTGCCCCTTATTAAAGCCTCCATGATCAACTATGGTCTTTTTCATCCGTGCAGGAACGGAGAAAGAATACAATTTCCTGCGGCCAGGCGGCCTGTCGTAAGAGGCGACAAAACAACCCACAGCTAGGTGGTAGGGTATTTGCTCGACTGGATGGCGACCACCCCTAGTGTAGAGTATGCCGCCATAACAACCTTGTGTTGTGTTTCGGCATTAGTGACTAGGTTCCAGTCTTCCTTAAGAGAGCAGCAGCGCATTTGTAGCACCTTTGGTGTTACAAATGTCCATAGGCGATGGTAACCGCTTTCCATCAAGTGGGCCGTCTGCCTGTCTGCTGAACTCCTGCAATAAAAAAAATAAAAAAAATGGTCTAATCCCTTGCAAAGGACCCAGTATTGTGCGTAAATAGCATTTCCCCCGCCTTAAAAAAAAAAACATTTTAATGGTGAAAGAATTTTTGAAATCGGTCCAGTAGTTTTTGAGTTTATTCGTTACAAACATAACAAAAATACAAATCATTCCTCTTTATAATATTAGTATAGATTTCTATACAATTTGTTATAAGACGAATATCGTTAAGCTCATAACACAGACCACCAATAAAAGAAACATCACCAGCAGGGTCAGAGAACAAAGGAAGGTCTCGACAGTCGAGGGCTTACCACTTCACTGGCTTTGTCCCCCACCTAATTGTTTAATTTTCACCCTCGGTGTATGTTATATCGCCGACACTGGGTACAAGTGTACGTACATGAAGCTTCAGTCTTATCATGTTCTATCCTGTTTGTATTAAATATAATTCCTAATAAATAACATTAATTTAATTTTAAAATAGAATGATAAGAAAGCTCTAAATCTTGAATTACTATTGTATAGTTATATGTCTCCACATATCATTTCTTTCTACATTTTTGACGATATTTAAAATATTTTTATGACTAGTCAAAACTCGAAAGCATTAATAAGATCCTTTTAATTTTTTGTCTTTCTTGTCTAAACAACTTTTTAAATATCAAAAACAATTATTTCTGGCGCCGTCTGTTGATGTAGACTTTTGAAGCTTTTGTAAATTATGATTATCCATCCTAGTGTTGTCCCCTTCTATGTTATTTTACTCATTAACGATTATTTTGTAGCATTTCCCTAACTTTATTTACAATATATGTATTGTTTAGTATTGCAGAAACAATTATATGTTTTTAACCCAATCACCCTTGCATAAATTTCGTATTCTATTCCAAAGAAACTATCCCTTTTGCTGGGATTAAAGTATCAAATATTCACTATATCATCTCGATCATCCAAAAACGCCTTGAATAAGGAGCAAACAGTCAACAAATCCAAGGTGACGTAGCCAGCTTCTATTGGAGCATGTTTTCAATAGAAGACGTGACCTATGCTCAGTATTCTACTTACAATCTAAAGGTATTATAGGTAGAACACAATATGAATTAAATTAATTAGAATTAGTTAAGGTTGTAAAAAAGTTAATAGATTTTTCATATTGGTTTGATTTTTTTTTAAATTTTAAATTATCTAATTTAGTGCAATGACTTTATAAACTAATACAATAAAAGAAAACTTAATTTAGTTATATTGAATTCTACCCATAGTCCCTTAAGAGTATAAATAGAACACTGAGCCTAGGCCACAGTCTTCTATAGGCTGGCTACGTTTTCTCGTTGGAACTGATCACCTGAAGAGGCTTTGGAGTCGTTGTGATAAGTTATGGTAGAGGCTCATGGCTTCAAGACCCCACGGTCCAGGCGTTTCAGCAGCAAACGGCAGAAACGATTTTATTAGTTCTAAAAATTAAAATTTTAAAGTCTTTTAGTCTCGCATCAAATAAAGACGGCAAAGACGAATGTTTTCATTTAAGAAGGCTAGACATTCGAATTGTTAATTGCATGGGTCATTTAGTTGATTTGATAGTTGGTTTATTGTACTGAATTTCAGCATTATAAAATTTTCTATTTATTCAGAAGTCACTTAAGAGGCGTTTGAAGTTAATAGCTTTTAGCCATTGTTTTTTTAAACAATGGCTAAAACCGTAACTATTTAAAGTATAATAAGTTCATCAATTTTAAATTCAAAAGCTTTTATTCAAACTAAGTTGCATTAGAGAGCATTTTTGACGCTCTGCATATAAGTTAATAATTAATTATCTGCTTTCTATTCGATGTACACTGCTTCGCAACATGTTATTGCTGTTTACGGAGAAGAAGCAAGAAGAAACTTATCAGTAACAGGTCTAGTTAAAAATTATTTACCTTCATATTTGCCTATCTCAGGCTCTTTTTTTAAAGTACGTAATTATGTAACGTCTATAGGCGACATGACCACTTTCCGTTTGATGTGCCGTCTGCCCGTTGGCCAGCTTCGACAATAAAGATGATAAGTAACATTGAATTATAATATGTACTACGTACTAAAGAAGCTATACAAAACAAAAATGTTCAAATCTGATGAAACTGGGGGTCTGCGCGGGGCGAGCGTACTCATGTATTTACTTAAGCGCGAAAACACTAGGTTATGCCGTCTAAATAAACAATCAAGGCTAGATCGCTTAGAGAGTATAATTTAAATTCAGCTCAACATGGCCGCAGCGATGACACTTCGAGACGAATTAAAATGCTTACTTACTCCGTTGGCTCAGTGACCCAAAGTGGGTCTTGGCCTCCGAAACGAGAGCAGTTTCTCGTTTTCGGTTTCGCAACAGTAGAATTTTTCCGTAAGTAGGGCGTTAATCTTCTGCACAACTCCCAAAATACTGGAGGACCACACCCGTCGTTGATCAGCGAATCCATAGGACAGCCGTAAACGTAGCTAGGCTGTACTATCGACCATTCCCCCATCCGCAGGCCGGGGGACGCTCCTGTACGCCGTGAGGGCCAGCGCGAGAAGAGTTAAAATGGATAAAATTTAATTAAAATAAGACGTTTTATCGATAATACAACAAACTTGCCGATCAAAAGTCATCCTATAACTTTTATTTCAGTCTCTAGAGTAGTTTGAAGAGTACCTTAGTCCTACACATGAAGGACTTTTTAAATTAATTACTTTCACTCAAACACGTTAAGTATCGACAACAGCCCGGTGTAGACTAAGCGAGTTCTAGTCCATAGACCATAACGAGTGTTCAAATAAGCTAGTTACGGACGCCTTCTCTAGTACGTAGTACATTAACTCATGTAATGTAATTACTTTTAGAAGAATTAATGGAATTGTAGCAAACAGTGCACAAGTTGGATAAATGATATTGTAATATTATAGTTATTGGATTGTATAACAGTGTCTACAAATATATATAGGTATAAATCTTGGAAAAATTACAATGAAAAATGTTTTACTTTTCTGGAATTCAATATTACTGATATAACCATAAAGGTATTGGAACAGGATTTTTATTATTACGTTCCACTACGTTGTTCTATATTGAAATTTTATCATAGATCCAGGAATTTACATATATTTATATTAACTAGGCTTTCACCACGGTTATGCTCATGTAAACCTAAATTCATTATTCCGTGAGACCAAAATCAAAATGAATTAGTCTTTTAGACTTTCTAAGAGGAAGAAAACACAAAGAAATGAAATTCAAATTCATGACAATTTCTAGAATTTCCACGAGTACCAGGACGCATTGCTCGTGTGAAATTTTGTGTATGACGGGAATTATTTTTAAATCTGATAAAGTACACATATAACAAAGTAAATACAAAAAACATACGGACCTACGAACAAGTTTTTAAATAAATATAAGAGTAAGAGTGGGGAAAGTGCATTAAAAGAAATAATATCAATCCATAAAGGTCAACAACCTTGTGTTGTGTTCCGGCATTAGTGACCAGGTTCCAGTCTCCTTTAAGAGAGCAGCAGCGCATTTGTAGCACCTTTGGTGTTGCAAAAGTCCATAGGCGATGGTAACCGCTTTCCATCAAGTGGGCCGTCTACCTGTCTGCTGAACTCCTGCAATAAAAAAATAAAAAAGTACACAAGCCACGCTACTCCAAGGCGGATTAGCGGGTTTCGCACACCAGTTCTTTCGATGTACAGATTTCGTTATGATATTTTCCTTGGCTTTCAGCACGTGGTAACAATATGCACATTAGGTAAGAAAAACTGCCTAAGCGGTGCATTATTTCCAGCCAACCAGAAGAGCTTGACGTGATCTTCCTTATCTGGGAATTGCCTCAATATGTTAAAATTGGAACTTGAGCAAATTTAAGTCTTATGTTCAAAGAGTTACAGTTGTTATTGTGACAAGAGAATAAAGTTTTTCTACCCGACAACCGGTGACATCCTTTGTATGAAGCAGTGCTTTTGTAAGCACCTTTGTTTGTTCACACGACTCTTATTAACTGGTCCACACACAAGCAGGGTAATTAAAAATGGGGATGTAATTTTCGAGCTTTGAGTTTTACGAATTGTGTTGGAGCTACAAAACAAACTTTTACAAAAATGCTGTGGTTAAAAAAAAAATTATTTCCGAATCTGGCAGTTATATTACATTCCAGTTGACGGCCTCTGTGGTTGAGGGGACTAAACCTTTGGCGGACTACTCACTGCAATGCAAAGTTTCTGAGTTCGATTCCTGGTATTAACTATGGTCTGGGTGTGTGGGATCGGCCCCAGAGTAGTCCGTTGTATATTACCTATAACACAAGCGTAACATGCCTCATAGACTAGTGATCGCCCAGTGGTCGAAATTCAACCATAATTAATTTAAATTATAAGTTTGAACATTATTAAGGTTCTGTTGTCAAAGACCTATAATCACAGTTTCTATAATCACAGATTTCGTCAAGGCTACACTGGTAATTTGACTTTAACAATAAACAAAAGAGTATATATGCGTCTGTGTGTCAAATACATAGGAGTGTGTGTAATGTTTTTTTTATGTATTTTTTATGCATAATTTAAAAAAATATTAGCATTCTGCACTCCTTCTCTATATAAACTATAAGAGTGAAAAATTTCATATTCCTCCGTCCGCGCTATTTTCGTAAAAAGAGGTACAAAGTTTTTGCTTCACGTATTAATATAAGGATTTAGTTATGGCTCAATAACGTAATGTAAATAATATTTCGGTATACATTTTACAGACAAACTACCAACATCAATGTTTCCATTACAAATATTGCAAATAGCTGGAACCATCGAGGCGTGAATAACATTAAACCTGCCCATTGCTCCAATCGCTTATTACAAATTCTATCAAACGAGTAAATTTCGGATCCATTCCGAATCGACGTACATTGCCGGTTTTAAATTTCGAAACGTATGCAATTTACTCGACATTTTAGAGCTTATTCAAGTTTTTATTCAAAATAAGTTTCACTAGAGAACACTTTTTGAAAATTTAAATCTATTTCCTATTATATATACACCGCTTTGCAGCGTGATATCGCTATAAAAAAACTGCCTAGCAACACGACTAGCAATTTTTTTTTCATTATAATTATTTCTCTATCTCAGGCTCTTTCTTTTAATACTGTTACACGCTGACAAAAGTGGACGCACACCTGCTACCATAAAACACACACTTTATTACCTTTCCGCATTTGGATTTTTTTTGTTTACTTTGTGTTTAAAATTTGTAATTAGAAAACAGCTCATTGTGTATTGTAATCTTTTATGGCATTCATTAGCCAGGTGTGTCAGACTGATTCTAAGAAATTCGGTCACGCGGTCGGGCAGACATATTGTATCTGTACAGTATAAAGCAATGGCCCAATGGAGAGATCGGCGGTCGAGCGATGACAACAAGCGAAGCAAGACGTGTGTACATCCGGTAATCTATTTAGTGACGGACTTTGCGTGTGTTATTGAATCGCGCATTACGTTCGAACTGATTGTGTTCAGTTATATTTGTACCTATAGTTCTAATAAATTCTATAGTAATTCCAACGGCATTTTTTTTTATTCGATTTCTGCAACTCGTAACAATACTTATATATAGGAGTTCCTATACAATTACTTTTCAAAGAATTAATGGAGTTACATAAACAAAAAATACCGTTACCGTCGCAATAATAACATACTAATAATTCGTACTGCGACATATCTCATATTGACGGCCTCTGTGGTTGAGCGGGCTAAGCCTTTGTCGGCGTTGCTCACTGCAACCCAGAGGTTCTGGGTTCGATTCCTGGTATAGTAAATTTCGGAAATGTATTTTCTCCGTTATTTACTATGGTCTGGGTGTCTGGGATCGGCACCAGGGTAGTCCGTTGTATATTACCCATAACACAAGCGTAACTTGGTTAATTTGGGGATATACAATAGGTGTGTTTGTCTGCCGATTATTTATTATTTATTATTATCTCCGTAGATTCCTTACATGTTATGCAAAATATAAACTTTATACAGAAGATAGAATAAAAAGCTGAGGCGACCAGCTACGCAGTTTTGTCATGTAAATATCTTCAATAGTGTAGTATCCATTATTAAGCAAGATGTTTCTCAATTTAACTTTAAATTTAATGAAGGGCATATCCAACACTTCATTCGGAATCTTATTGATGAAGCGTATACCAACCCCAAGAAAGAGCACAGTACTTTTTGTAATCTGAAAGATGGCAGTATCAGTCTATTATTATGGCTGGTGAGGAAATTGTGAACATCCTTATATTGTTTATTATTCCATTTTGGCAAAAACGGAACCGGAAATAGTCAAGTTCTTTCGTTTGTCTGTGTTTTTTTGTCCACCTCCACTCCCTTTAATATATATGTATAATAACAGCCCATAAATGTCTCACTGCGGGGCTCGGGCCTCCCACTATAGGGGAATGGACAGTATACCCGCCACACTTGTCCAAGGTGACTTTAGCAGGTTTGACACATTTGTTATCTTGATTTGCAAGTTCCATCAAGATGTTTTCCTTCAGCGTTATAAGGACGTGGTAATTGTAACAATATGCAGATTAGGTCAGAAAACTGCCTAAATGGTGCATTCGTTTCGGCCAGGATCGAACCCGTGCCCTTTGAGTTTGGGACGCGTGCGATAGCCATTACTCTACCACGACTATATGCGTAATTATAAACATTAAAAATAATACAATTACCACGTGCTGAACTTACGGTAAAATCAATTTTACGCTGTAATTTGCTGGCTGGATGAGGAAGACGGGAGACTGAGATATGCGGCGCAAACTTAGGGACGCCTACGTCTAACAATGGACAGAGACTGGCTGAAGAATAAAAAGAATTTGTACATAAAATACCCTTTGAAGAGAACGATAATAATCGAAAAAAATGACTGTGAGAAAAATGTCCGATATAGTCTATTATCGGACATTTTGTTCTATTGTTTTTCTTCTGGGATTACTAGCGTTGTCTTATTTTCATGTTTTATTTTCCAATTGTCCGTCTTTATTTCTATGTCACAGTGTTTTTTCGATTGCTTAGTACAGTATTTTGCAATGAATAATAGTATTTAATGATGTTTAAATGTCTTAGACTACTTAGCCACATCTAAAGTTAGATATTACAGTAGAAAAATTCATTCAAAAATTAATTTTATAAAAAGATTCGTTTAGCCCAAAGACACTAATTAGACATAGACTGACGGACAGACTAATTTCATTATCTTACTCATTTTTGTTATTAGAATTTAAATAACAGTGAAGAAATTAAACTGCAAGCTGTGTTTGGTGGATATACAAACTTTTTGTATATGTTAAATTTGAATTTAATATTTTGGAATGAGCGGCTGTCTTTTAAGTTGTTTCTGCCACCGATGAAGTTTCACTTAAAAATATATCTCTTAATAACGCAAACCTTTCGTATTCATTAATCACGTCTTCTTAGCCCCCAACAGTGTTCACCTATAATTAGTTTTTACATCGCATTGTAAACCTTAGTCATAGGTCTCGTAACTGATCAAATGTACAAAACTGTTAGTGATCCTTAATAAAATAAAATTAACTAAAATTTTATCCAAAAAATTATCTTGTAAGAAAAAACAAGTTATCGATTTATATATGGATAAAATTTTGTAAAGATTTTGAACAATATGGAATTGTAAAAAAAAGTGATGATGGCTGGATGGATGGCTATGTAGCTGAGGGTTGAAAAAAAATTTTGGTGCACATAGTCGACTAGTCGTATAGAGGGAGGCAGTAGCGCTAGTGAGATCTTGAAAACTCCAACGATATTGCTTGATGATTTTTTATTTCAGGTGGCGAGCCAATTGATTCCAAAAGTAAGAAAATTCTGAAATGACCTCCCTTAATTTTGAACGTAACATCTTTTTAATATATACAGTAGGTAGAGATAATTAACTCCTAAAATCGTGGAAATGATTTAACTGTTAAACTGTGAGGTGAAATTTTTAGAAAAACTCAGAGGTCAAAAAGGTCAAAAACACTTTCAACAAAAAATCATTTAAACAATACCTGTTCAGTATTTGTTGAGATGCTAGTAGTTCCAATGCTTCTTTATTGTTCCATAGCCATGTAAAGAAGAGAGGTAGCAGCGATGTATTCGTAACCTTTTAAAATATCCTTGATTGTCGGTTTCCAAGCAATTCTCCGGAAGATACGGCCGAGTTCGGGATAACGGACATATTAACTGAAATTCCTTTCAGATTGGCCCCGGGGTTAACCCTCATCAGATTGGTCACTGTCATTACACATTGGATAATTTCGGATAGTCTCACGTCGTGTAACACCGAGCGCAAAAGTGCCTACGACGCTTTTATCCTTTTTGCTTAATGTCCGAAATAGTTTAGGAATATCTGCTAGTTAATAGTTTGTATACGAACCAAGTTTGTCAAGGACACTTTTGTGTATAAAGTATAAAATATTTTTGTGTATAAAGAACTCATATAAATACAAATAACAAAATTTGAAACTTTTTAAAATAAAATTACAAAAAAAAACAGCAAAAAAGAGTTAAAAGTCACTTATGAAACCTTTTTTATAATATAAGTTCATTTTTTACAATTTTTTATTTCATTTCTATACATGTTGTAAGATAAAAATTAACCCGTCTAATTCCGGCTTAATAATTAACAAAATAAAATTATTTTAATGTTGTATTTCGTTTTGAATGTAGATTTTTATATTAATATTACATGATTCATGAAATGGAAAATTATTGCAGTTTTTTTTTAAGCTTATATTTGTTCTTCACTACCTGACCTGAAGATGTTCTGTCAGATGTTCAATAACTTTTTCTTTCTGATTATTTGCAAACTTTATCCGATTTTAATTTGTAATAGTCTCCTACGTTTTGTTTTGAAAATTTCCAGGTTCATAAAGAATACTTAATTTAAAAATACGCTTAGCCATCTTTTAAACATATGATGATTCTTAGTTTATATAAAAATGACATAGACTAAAAGCATTTTCTTTTCTTCTCGAATATAACTTCGTGGCTAGATTTACCAATATTTCTTTATCTATAAATAAATTTAGAAAGATATAACAAATTGCTCGTGCAGCTATCATCAATACCGAAGTGAAAAATATTATGTCATTTTGTGGATGATTTTCCTAAATTATATATAACTAGAGTTTACCCCGCGGCTCCGCCGCGCGTCAAACTCTAGTGCGTACCTCTTGTTTTAAGAGCAGGCGTTAATAGAGGATATATTGTATTGTATTTTTATGTTGGTGCTATTTGCCCTCGGAAGATTTACTTCATTTTATATCGCAAACTATCCCATCTACCGGGATGAATAGTATCTATGTCCATTTTCGGTATTCAGTCAGACAGATCGAGTGAAAGTCGCATTTTATTAAAGATTATGAATTTTTATATCTATAAACTTGATAAATGATTGGTCCCCCATACAAACTTTAATACCCTATTTCAACCCGTTCTAGTTTTATTTATATAACTAAATATTGTGTAAACTACACAAACGACCAAAACTACCAAACGTACTAAAACTGCCGAAACTACCAAATTACCAACCCAAACTACGAAATCCACCAACTAAAACTACCACAACTACTTAAACTACCACAACTATCAAAACTACCAAAACTACCACAATAATCAAAACTACCAAAACTACCAAAACTACCACAACTATCAAAACTACCACAACTATTAAAACTACTAAAACTACCACAACTACCAAAACTACCACAACTATCAAAACTACCGCAACTACCAAAACTACCACAACTATCAAAACTACTAAAACTACCACAACTATCAAAACTACCATAACTACCACAACTATCAAAACTACCAAAACTACCACAACTATCAAAACTACCAAAACTACCACAACTACCAAAACTACCACAACTATCAAAACTACCGCAACTACCAAAACTACCACAGCTATCAAAACTACTAAAACTACCACAACTATCAAAACTACCAAAACTACCACAACTATCAAAACTACCAAAACTACCACAACTATCAAAACTACCAAAACTACCACAACTACCAAAACTACCACAACTATCAAAACTATCAAAACTACCACTACTACCAAAACTACCACAACTATCAAAACTACCAAAACTACTACAACTATCAAAACTATCAAAACTACCACAACTATCAAAACTACCAAAACTACCACAACTACCAAAACTACCACAACTATCAAAACTACCAAAACTACCACATCTATCAACACTACCAAAACTACCACAACTATCAAAACTACCACAACTATCAAAACTACCACAACTACCAAAACTACCACAACTACCAAAACTATCAAAACTACCACAACTATCAAAACTACCAAAACTACCACAACTACCAAAACTACCACAACTATCAAAACTACCGCAACTACCAAAACAACCGAATATACCATATCGACCAACCAAAACTACCAAATCTACAAACCAAAACTACCACAACTATCAAAACTACCGCAACTACCAAAACAACCGAATTTACCATATCGACCAACCAAAACTACCAAATCTACAAACCAAAACTACCACAACTATCAAAACTACCACAACTACCAAAATAACCAAATCTACCAACCAAAGCTACCATAACTATCAAATCTACAAACCAAAACTACCGCAACTACCTAAACTACCACAATTACTAAATCTACCAATCAAAACTACCACAACTACCAAATCTACCGAAACTACCAAATCTACAAAACAAAACTACCACAACTACCAAAACAACCGAAACTACCAAAACTACCAGCATAAACTACCGAAAATAGCAAAACTATCAAAACTACCAAAACAACTAAATTAAACAAAACTACCTAAACGACCAAATTGACCAAAATAAACAAAATGACGAAAATGGCCAACCACAAATAAAAAACCTATCCTAGTTTCCGGGATAAACTTTACATAAATCTATCCCAGTATCCGGGATGAAAAGTATCCCTGGGCCACCCTCGGTATTCAAATTACATATGTACCGAGTATCAGCCAAATCAGTCCAATAGTCTTTCCATAAAAGGATAACAAACAGAGACACAAATATACTTTTATCCCATTTTTAAGTTTCGGCATCGAAAATATATATATACTGAGTTTCAGCCAAATCGGTCCAGTAGTTTTTACGTGAAAACGGAACAGACAGACAGACAGACAGACAGACAGACAGACAGACAGACAGACAGAGTTACTTTCGCATTTATAATATTAATAGGGATGTTGCAAATGATTAAAAGTTTAATGCCAAGTCTACACGTGATGTTATTTTTATTTTATTTAAGTTTATGGCTTGGCAGCTAGGCTTTTAAGCCAGATCTTAGTTTAGAATATAGTTTCTTCATTTTCTTAAGCCTATGTGTAGCACAGCTGAACTGTAGGTAATCAGCTAGTGCCATTCAACGGAGTTCTTGTGACAACTCAAAAGGCCACATTTGTCTATACATTCACATTTCTCACAAAACACATAATTACTACTCAAAAAACTATTAATATCCTACAACTATTGTTCATTTTAGAGTAATTTTACACATTTTTAGAAAATAAAACTGCACAGCATAACATCTCCTTTCAGTTCCCGCCAAAAACTCCACACGTGATGTTCCGGCGTAGAAACCGTAGAATAATAATGGCTAATTAAATAAAGAACTAGTTTTTATCTATGCTTATAAATGTTCTAGTTTTAATAATAGTGGTTTTTTTCTATTCTCATTCAAAATGTCAAAGATAAAATATGGTAATAAAACACTGTGAAGTCAAATTTCCTATTAAATATTATAAAAATATTCTGTAGATCAATCTTTTGTATTCAGTCCTAAAATTTTGTGCACCTTATAATTTTTTTATTGAGTAAATAATATATTATTATTATTATACTGATTTTCTAAAGGCTCTTTTAACATGAATGTACATACCAACTTAAATTACGCTATTACGTGAAACACCGATGTAATACCTAACAATGGATCGCATTAGAACTGCCGCGCGACTCGATCCAGCCGACCACCAAGCTTACCTGCTCGAAATAAAGCTATGTACATATTGTTTAGAATTCTTAAGATAATTAATTAATTATTAAATCTTAAAAAAAAGGTATTGGTGATTGAAGTCTATATTTCTGTACCGATACATAAAATAAATTGTTTATACGTTTGTTTTCAGTTTCATCTTGAACGTGAAACATTTGTCAAAAAAAATGGTAATTATTTTTTTGACAATGGTTTTATATTCAGTTTGTATGTCAATGTTTATTGTATACCTAATATTAGTAACGTTTTTTTAACCTAGGATACATTTTTTTATAAATAAACATTTTTATATACTGTAAACCGGGCATAGATTTTTTTTTTAATGGCAGTTAATTCGAGTTATAACCGACCTTAATTAGATCCGACGTTCACGCGAATGAAGTCACGACAATTTGCTAGGTTAAAATGTTTACTTAACTTTTATTTACATCTTTACAAGACTTTAGAGTATAGCAAAATAAAAATAGTTTAACGAAAGTTATATATATAGCTAATTCTTATTGTATATAGTTTATTATGACAGATAGTCAAGTTTGTTTTATTCTACGTAGAATAAAACAAAGTCATTTTCCGCGTACAGACGCTACAGACAGCTGTCTTTCATATATCCGCAAACTTCTCCTAAACTACGGAATTGAATTTTAAGCGGTTTTCACCATTATTTTTCACTGAAGTGTATTTTTGTTTTATTGCAGGAGATCAGCAGACAGGCAGATGGCCCACTTAATGGAAAGCGGTTACCATCGCCTATGGACATTTGCAACAGCAAACTTGCTACAAATGCGCTGCTGCTCTCTTCAGGGAAACTGGAACCTGGTCACTAATGCCGGAACACAACTCAAGGTTGTTATGGCGACATACTTTAGACCAGGGGTGGTAGCCATCCAGACGGGCAAATGCCCTACCACCTGGCTGTGGGTTGTTAACTCGCCTCTTACGACAGGCCGCCCGGCCGCAGGAAATTGTATTCTTTCTCCGTTCCTGCACGGATAAACGGGTATATATAAAAACCCTAATTAAGCGTTTAAGTAAGTAATAAAGAGAAAATTGCCAGGGATAGAAGGGTTTGGAAAACTCCAAGAATACATTATATAGCCGTAGTTGAAAAAGCTAGTTGTGAATGAAAACATTAAAATTTATATTTTCTTACCCAACATCAAAGAACACGAAAAACATTTAGTTCCTTCATTTTCATGCTTCTCACTTTCATTTGCTTTGTCTTTAGTCTAGAACTAGGCTTACATTTGCCCAATGGACCGGCGCCTTCGGCCACGCTCCCAACACTTGATTTCCCCGAAGGCCTTCGAGATCTCCTGAATCTTACCCTTCTCCGTTATATGCGATTTGGATAACAGATTGCTTTTGAAATTACTATCAAGTTTATTACTAATAATTTATTCATATCAATGTAACTAGTGAATACTTAGATATTGTTCCAGAAACTAAAGCTAGATTGAAACTTGTAATAGTAATTTAAATACATAATTAGTCTAGAGAACATTTATGGAAATATCTATTATATTATCAATATAATATTTTCTTAAGTTTTCGCGACTTGTATGCATAATAAAACTACGTTAACCCACAAACCCTCGCGAAAGAGAATCGTTTCATACTTAGAAATGATGCGTGAGGCTATTGAAATTAAAAAGCACCCAAATTTACAATAGAGAAGATGGTTGCCAAGTACCACCTGTTTGGGATTCGATAATCAAAACTATTAAGACACAAACCCAGCAAAAACCAGCTGCCAGACCTCAAGACACTGTGAGCTCTTTCTGCGTGCACCGGAACACAAACCAACTTGACTGATAATTTCTTTTATTTTTCCTTCCACCCATTTTTAATCTTATATATATAAAAGAAAGTCGTGTTAGTTACACTATTTATAACTCAAGAACGGCTCTATCGATTTGGCTGAAAATTGGTGAGGAGGTAGCTTAGAACCAGGAGACGGACATAGGATACTTTTTATCCCGTTGGAACCGGTAGGTGGCGCTGAGATCGGGTTCTAGAATCCTCCTAATCACCTGGACCGATTTTGGTGATTTTGTTTTTGTGTGTTTGAGTGGGTTCCCGGATGGTTTAAATCCACAATTGGAACAGGTAGGTGGCGCTGGGATCGGGTCCTAGATTTTTATTTTTGAGAGCAGGACAACGTCTGCCGGGGCCGCTAGTATTATACAAAATTATTAGACTAGGCATGGTTGCTGAAGAGTTTCTTGCGCCGCTTCTTCTTTTCAAGCCATAACACGTTGCGTAGCGGTGGTAAATTAGATTAGGCTCCCATAGAGTAAATAATAACCATAAACAAAATTAAAAATAAATAATTAAAATGCTCAAGTTGGCGGTAGGCTAATTAAAACTTTAAAAATACTCGTTGACACTTGACATCTTTGTCTTCGGTGATCACGGCCACTGAAAAGTGGCCGAAACGTCGGAATAACCAAAATCAAATAAATTACCGCGCTCAATACCGTTAAAACGTAGGTTTATTATATATTATCATATGTTTGATAGAAGTCTCACGTGACCAAAACCCTGATTTAGGGTAGCGTATTGCGTTGCCAATCAACGAGCAAATGCAGTCAGCGTTTAGGAACGTTCCCATGTAACGGCAATATGGGACTCGTATATTAAATGTAATTTCCATGATTATAATTTTTTATCTTTAATTGTAACTTGTATATAAACTGACGGACTCATAAACTGCATCAAAGTAATAGACGACTTTGAAATAAATATTTTAACCAAGTATGCAAACTTTCTATACAGATTTAAATTGAAACCTCTAGATTGGTTCGTGAACTTTAAAACAGCGTAGGGTCATATCCTTAAGTTTAAGTTTGTGTACTGGAAAGGACCTTAAGACTTTTTTTGAAGAAAAAACAGAAATTTAAGGAAAATTGGTTTAATTAAAAAATTGGTTTTAACAATAGGCACAAACTTTATGCAAGGGTTTATTTATGTTTTAATAAGGTGTATTACCTCCACGTGCCCTTATTACGGATTTTTGAACCATAATATGGATACTTCGTCCGAACAAGCGGCTCAAATTGTAGCATTGGTGCGGGAGGGCTTAGATCAACGAAGTCTACGGTTTCTAGAATATACAGAAGGTTTGTGGAGACAGGTTCTTACAGAAGGAGACGTGGTACAGGCAGGACTCGAGCAACCACCGGTCGTGATGACCGATTTATTGTTACAACTTCCCTGCGAAATCGTTTCCTCACGTCTGTTAACATCAAAACAGAGCTTAATGAAGTGCGTGGCGTAAACGTGAGTGCACGAACAATAAGAAGAAGGTTACAGGAAGCGGATATCACCCTTTTTAGACGAGCAAATGGTCCAAAGTTGTCTGTAGCTCACAGATAAGCTCGCTTAAGATTTGCGCGTGATCACCTGAATTGGACAGAAGAGCAATGGACCTCCGTATTGTTCACGGACGAGTGTAGGACATGTTTATATGGTGCAGATGGTCGCAGAAGAGTCTATCGTCGACGTGGGGAGCGATATGTTCAAAGTTGCATTGAGGAGCGTGTTCCTTTCGGAGGCGGTTCGTGTATGGTTTGGGATGGCATATCGATGAACGGGCGAACAGAACTTGTGTTCATAGACATGGTCCGTCAAAACGGTAATAGAGGGGGTTTGACTGCACATCGCTACATAACAGAGATCTTAGAAGATCACGTGGTGCCTTACATGGGATTCATAGGCGAAAATTTTACTTTAATGCAGGATAATGCCCGGCCGCACGCTGCTGCACAATTTGGACATTATTGCGAAGATGTTGGGATACGTATCATGGATTGGCCAGCACTCAGCCCGGATCTTAATCCCATTGAGCATGTTTGGGACAATTTAAAAAGAGCTGTATATGCGAGAAACCCTTTGCCCACGACAGTGGCAGCACTAAGAACAGCACTTTCAGAAGAATGGGGCAATATTCCGCAAGATCTTTTAATAAACCCTAATAAAATCTATGCGGAACCGATTAGAATCCGTAATAAGGGCACGCGGAGGTAATACACCTTATTAAAACATAAATAAACCCTTGCATAAAGTTTGTGTCTATTGTTAAAACCAATTTTTTAATAAAACCAATTTTCCTTAAATTTCTGTTTTTTCTTCAAAAAAAGTCTTAAGGTCCTTTCCAGTACACAAACTTAAACTTAAGGATATGACCCTACGCTGTTTTAAAGTTCACAAACCAATCTAGAGGTTTCAATTTAAATATGTATAGAAAGTTTGCATACTTGGTTAAAATATTTATTTCAAAGTCGTCTATTACTTTGATGCAGTTTATGAGTCCGTCAGTGTATAATTTGTTTTATTTTTCAATTTTATACTAATTTGTATAGATACATTGTTTATTCTTAGTCATTTTATTAGTTTTTAACCTATTGACTTTATGAAGGCCGTTACGTTTTTCGCCTAAAATAGATTAGTAAGTACCTGTATTCCTTTAAGTTTTAAGAATAACGGTTTTACTTGCGCTTCGTTGATGGTAACTAACTAGCGAGAGAAACAGTTATGTCTTCCACTGACAGGCTACGAGTCAAGCTCATCGGTATACTTTAACCACGAGCTCTAATACCGCGGTTTTGCTCGTGTGCCGATCAGCGACTTCACTGTATATATGTTATCTGATTGCAATACCATGAAATATTTTTTTTTAAATAAGTAAATAATTTTGAAACTTAATACTTATTAGGGTGGCGCAAAAAAACCGACTTTTTTTGAGTCTCGAGTGAAAAAAATGTTAGTTTTTGATGTTTTAAGAACTCCCTCTAAAGGACAGCTCAAAAAAAAAATTTAAGAGATGGCTCCAAATTTTTTAAGATTTCAGAAATCGCCAAAAACTGTTTTTTTATTGATTTTTTTTATCCTTACGGTATCATTTTATAGACCAAACAGTAATACATTTCTGAAAGTTTCAGTTCAAACTTTGAATTTTAAAACGTCGTTCATAATTTTTTTAAATTTATTAATGCATTATGGATGTCAGGAGCCTTAAGAACAGACGAGCATGTATGACAAGAGTTATGAATGTCAAAGAAGCAAATGAGGTTAGAATAAGCCTAATTAGCGCTCTGTTGTCCGTGCCTACCCCGCAAGGGAACTGGCGTGAAGTTATGCATGTATGTATGTATGTATTAATACATTGCTCGCTTGAAAAAATCTAAAGTAATGCATTAGTACATTATTTATTATGCACTTATACTTTTTGTACAATATTTATGCCGTATCTAACGAAGTCCTCCCGCAGCTTTTTGGTCATGAGGTCTCCGATGTTATTTCTTGTAACTGTGATCCGCTAGGTGCACTCGAAGTCATGACGCTTGCGTGCGAAGCGGGGGCATTCGAAGAGAGATTCGACAGAATACAATTTCTTGCGGCCAGGCGGCCTGTCGTAAGAGGCGACAAAACAACCCCCAGTCAGGTAGGTGGCAGGGTATTTGCCTGTCTAGATGGCTACCACCCCTGATCTACAGTATGCCGCCATAACAACCTTGAGTTGTGTTCTGGTATTAGTCCAGGCCAGGTTCCAGTCTCTGTAGTAGTATGAAAGTAGTACTTTTGATGTTGCATATGTCCATAGGTTATAATCGCTTTTCATAAGGTAGGCCGTCTGCCTGTCTGCTGAACTCATGCAATAAAAAAGAACTAATCGTGTTTCGTGCGATGAGTGAGAGGACTGAAGGCACACTACCCCCTCTTCCTATCCAACCTTCCCTATCCCATTCCTATTCCATATCCCACCTCTCTATACTATTCCTCCTGTCTGATCACCCCATCTTATCCCCTTATCCAACCTAAAGGCTGGCGAACGCCTATAGGCGACGGTAACTACTCTCCATGAGATGGGCCGTCTGTCTAATTGCCAGTTTCGCAATTTAAAAAAAATACACCTTTAATATCACTACCCCTAATATAGCGTAATTTGCCTAGCTGGGGAATATACAATATTTTGGTTTATTTACACACTATCGGTCTCGGCTGACGTTGTCCTGCCCTGAAAAAATAAAAATCTAGAACCCGATTCCAGCGCCACATACCGGGTCTAATTGTGAATCTAAACCACCCCGGGACCCACTCAAACCCACATAAAATTTCATCATAATCGTAGAACCCGATTCCAGCGCGAAGTATTTTGTTTAGATTGTTGGGTTACGTTATTGAAGTTTTAGTAGGGATGGTGAAAGAATTTTTAAAATCGGTGCAGTAGTTTTTGAGATTATTCGTTCCAAACATGGAAAAGTTCAAATCCTTGCTCGTTATAATATTAGTATAGATTTATTCATTTTTTATTGATCTGTCGTAGATTGTAGAAGATAATTAAAAATGGCTCACTAGGATGCGCCACGTGCCAAACAATCACGATCATTGCAATAAAACCGCCTTGTCTATTCCCGGCTCTCGCGTCCGTGCGAGTGTGTCTTTAGTGAAGGGGATAATTGGAGCATAGTGCTGCACTGGCACGACTTTAGGGCCGCCCAAACTTGTACTAATCTATTCATACATACCAATAAATAAAATTGAAGTGTCTGTTTGTAATGTCAAAATAAAAGCTTTTTATTCTATGCATATGAAAGTATATACGGTACTTATATTAAAAAAACAATTTTTAAAATTTTTGTCTGTCTGTTTGTTCCAGCTAAGCTCTGTAACGGCTGGACCGATTTTGACGGGACTTTCACTGGCAGATAGCTGATGTTATAAGAAGTAACTTAGGCTAGTTCTAAAATTAGGGTTTCGTGAAAAAAATTCCACGCGGATGAAGTCGCGGGTAACAGCTAGTTATGAATATTGATCGTAGATACATTTTATTTTTCTTATACTATTACTGTTACGGACATAATTTTCAAAGATGCGAAGGAGAATAAAACAAGGTTTTTAGGTTCAAAAGTTAGCCGTTGAGTGCTGAGACACAACGATCGTAGGGTATGTATCACACGTTCGGCTGTCGCGGGCAACCGACTCGGGCCGATCCCAAGTGAAGTTCGTGCGCACTCGCTTGTTGTCTAGGCAATCAATTTACTATTATTCATTAATAAAAAACACGTCATCATCATCATCCGAGCGCTAAGTCCCGGTTACGTTCGGAGCGTTCGCTCCGACGCCCAGGGTCCGGTTTCATACTTTTTCTTCTCTACTTCGCGCGGTCTTCAGCATCCCTTGTTTTGAGACCATTGGTACACATGTTATCTTTCACAACGTCAAACCAGCATTTCTATTCCCCTACGACCTATGGAAATCTCACAACTAAAATTAAAAAACGCTGCCAAAATCTTCCAGAAATAGATGATCTTCGTACAAATAGTAATATTAGAAAAACTGACAAGGAGTCTACATACCGACTCAATAGATTTGTGGAAGCAAAACTTTCTGATGGAGACATCAAGGGGGCGGCTAGAATTCTGTTTTCCAACGACACCATTGCTCCCAATAACGAGACCACTCTGCGGGCTTTAGAAGAAAAACATCCACATTCAGATGCAGCTCTAGGCTCCAGCTTAGTATGTCTGGAAGAAAGCCTAGTTGCAGCACCAAAATCGGTTTTTACATCTGTTATGTCTTTCAGAAGTGGTTCAGCCGGTGGGCTTGATGGCTTGACCCCCCAACACCTAAAGGATTTGTTGGGAGGAAGTACAGGCACAGCTGGCGAGACTCTTCTGAAAGACATAACAGACCTAATTAACCTAATGCTTTCAGGTGCAGTAAATAACGACGTTGTTCCAACTTTATACGGTGCCAATCTATGTGCCCTAAATAAAAAAGACGGAGGCATACGCCCTATAGCAGTCGGTACTACATACCGCCGCCTTGCCGCCAAGATATGCTGTCGGGAGATAGCGGATTTAAGCTCATCCTATTTTGCAACACGCCAATTAGGCTTTGGCGTAAAGGGCGGCTGCGAGGCGGCGGTACATTCACTTCGAACCTTTGCGTCCAGAGACTGTTGCCAAGCTCTTCTGAAGGTGGATGTAAAAAACGCTTTTAACTCGGTCAACAGGGCCACCTTGCTGGCTCAAGTGCGTGATAAGTCCCCAAGAATTTTCAATTTTATCCACCAATGCTACTGTGATAAATCAATTTTAATGTACCAAAATCATAAAGTTTTTTCAGAAACCGGTTGCCAGCAGGGGGACCCCCTTGGGCCGGCCATATTTTCACTCGCCATTCATCCCATTATAGAGAAATTAAATTCTAAATTCAACGTATGGTACCTCGACGACGGCACCCTTGGAGGAGACATTGATACTCTTAAAAAAGATATACAATATTTAATTTACGAGTTTGATAAAATTGGTTTAGAGCTAAATTATTCAAAATGTGAGATATATTTCAGTGACAAGGTGCCAAATATCCATAATATTATATCAGATTTTCAAAGTTTGGGACTAAATTTTAAAATTGTTGACAAAAATAGCCTCAGCCTCCTTGGGTGCCCCGTTTTTGAGGAGTCTTTTTCTACTTTCGTTAGTAACAAAATTCAAAATTTCCAGTCAAAGATAGAAAACCTAAAAAGTATAAGTCTACATAGCGCATATTATATTATTCGGTACTGTATTTTTACGCCAAATTTTATATATATTTTGAGATGCTGTCCTATATGGCAAAACCAAAATATTTTAAAAACTTTGGATAATGTTATTCGGTACTCGCTCTCATCGATTTTCAACATTCCTTTTGATGACCGTACATGGTATACGCAAAATTTCTGCAGTTTCTTTACCCGCCTTTCTGTCCTCAGTGTACAGTACAAAGGACCTCATTGGTGAAATATTAAATCCGTCACTTGGTGACTTTGAGGTCCTGTATTTGACTGAGGCCAGAAATGCCTGGTCTGTGGTCTGCCCATATCAAAATTTACCCATAAATTTAAAGTCACAGAAGCTATGGGACGGCCCGCTTTGCTCATTGGTGCATAAAAATCTTTTGGATACGTGTGCCCATGAGACGGAGCGTGCTCGTCTCCTAGCTGTCTCGCGTTGGGAGTCTGGCTTGTGGCTGCAGGCACTCCCCTCGGCGAATTTGGGCACTTTTCTAGACGATAACGCGTTTAGAATAAGTGCTTGCATTCGCCTAGGGGCGGCCTGTGTTGTTCCACACCGCTGTCAGTGCGGAGATAAGGTCGAGCGCCTCGGTCACCATGGGTTATCGTGTAGCAGGAGTGCCGGCAGAATTTCACGTCATGCAACACTTAATGACATAATCCGTCGGGCTCTTGTCACCGCCGGGGTACCTGCCGTCCTAGAACCGAACGGCCTGTGCCGCGACGATGGCAGGAGACCCGATGGTATGTCATTGGTGCCCTGGAAGATGGGTCGCCCCTTAGTATGGGACGCGTCTTGCGTCGATACTTTGGCAGCGTCCCATCTTCCAGCTACTAGCATGTCTGCCGGTACAGCTGCTGCACAACAGGAGGCCCTAAAACGCCGCAAATACTCAGCCATCGGAAATGGCTACATATTTGCGGCTTTTGGGGTCGAGACCCTGGGACCATGGGGGCCTGAGGCGCACAAGCTTTATCGGGACATAGTCAAACGTCTGGTGGATGTCTCACGTGAC
Organism: Dendrolimus kikuchii; assembly: GCA_019925095.2. Lineage (NCBI taxonomy): Eukaryota > Metazoa > Arthropoda > Insecta > Lepidoptera > Lasiocampidae > Dendrolimus > Dendrolimus kikuchii. The sequence goes on from CM034400.1 coordinate 6,862,459, forward strand.
CAAAAGACTGGTTTATACCTCGCACAGCGCATCAGCATTGCCATTCAGAGAGGCAATGTGGCCAGTCTTTTGGGCACGTTTCCGACTGAGAGCGGTCTAGAACTAGATTTTATACTTTAATTTTAGTTTGTATATATAGTTTATTTTTAGTTTAATTTATTGTATAGTTTAATTTATAAGTTAATTTATTTTTAGTATTTAATTATATGTTTTAAGTTAGTTTTAGTTTGTAATTAAGCATTATGGAGTGACAAGAGTTATGAATGTCAAAGAGGCAAGTGAGGTGTGTAAGAATAAGCCTAAATGGCACTCTGTTGTTCGTGCCTACCCCGCAAGGGAACTGGCGTGAAGTTATGTATGTATGTATGTATTATGGAGTCGCATATGTATCATTGGTGCAAGACATTTTATTTGAATGTACTCGTATTAACGACATATGTTTCTGAAACAAAGTTCTTATTATTTTACACATATTTATTGGGTCTTAAATTATTTACATTGTTTTTTAATTACATACGACATACAAAAAACTTATATTAAAAAAAAATAGTCCGCTAACAACGGGGCCTAGGGTCCAAATTACCGGTGCTTAAGACTCCAGAGGCAAGAACCTTCTCACAATACGGGCCTTGTCCAGCAAGGCTGCCTTCTGCATCCGACCCTTCACCTAGATACTAAGCGAGAGCCTTTCAAGATGACGCTCAAGGCTCTTCGCTATTAGTTCATTCACTGACACCATTATCACCATTGTAGAGTCAAAGTTCCACGTGGCAGTAACCTCGTGAGCAAGATTAATATACTTCATTTCTTTTTCTTGCTCGGCTTTCACGAGGTTACCATCATGGGGAATCGCGACATCACACATATCAGGCTTATTGGCAACAATAGTCCTGCCTGTGATAATTGATCGGTCCCAGTATAGCAGACAGAGACCATTATCAAGAATTGGCTCGGACTTGTATTGGTAATTAGGTACCGAGTACGAAAGTTCGTATTTTGCTGGTGGATAATCCTGGCTACCAGGTTGTACCTATGTAAGTACTCGCTGTTAGCAAGACGAGAACAACACGAAACAATCAAATGTCCGATCATATAATTTGATTCTCAATTTTAAGTTGTCTGCACGTAACACTCCCTGAGCTCCAAATCCAAAGCAAACGCTTAAGCCTAAACCGTGATTTAATACCAAGATAATAATGGAAATTTTGCACACCTAATTTATGTGTAGATGAGTCAGCCCTACAATTCGAGAAGCAATTACTTGGTCCTGCGGCCGGCGCGTCTCATAAAATGACAGCACTGCCTTCGCACAAAGAGACCTTTTCTACCGGACTACGGATATAGCATATGCGCCTTTTAACGGTTTAATACATAGATCTAATCTTGAGAATATTGTGGCTGCTGGATTACGTGTAACTTAAGCATCATTACTTTTTATAATTTTGTTTTGTTTGTTTGTTAAAGTTTTCAACTGTTCATGTAAACGAATAGTGTTTGCAGAAAAATACTTGTAAGTATTACCTATTAGTCAAGTTTCAAGCCCTGCCCAGAAATCCAGTGCCTCTATTTTCCTTACATGAAAACGTAATTAGGTTTTTTATAAATATAGAACCACTTAAAACTACGTTGCGTTGTTGAAGAGGAGTAAGCGGATGTCAGACGAACGCGGAAAGCGACTATGTTTGATACTATGTACAGGTATTACGAATGAATCTATTTAAAAATAGCTTTACATTATAAGAAGCAAGTGAGGTGTGTAAGAATAAGCCCGAATGGCGCTCTGTTGCTCGTACCTACCCTGCAAGGGAACTGGCGTGAAGTTATGTATGTATGTATGTTTACATTATATGAAAAAAATAATATGATATGGATTCGTCAAAAAGTATTGAATTTTTATTTCAGTACCTATATTGGCGACAAATTCCGATGAACCAAAAATGCTACCATTATTTAAACTTTTGGACTAACTAGAGAAAAATTCAAAAAAATTCTTCATATAATTTCAAATGGATATCACTTTGAAAAATATCCATTGAGTAATTTTTGAGACATGCATAATTTTTGATTTTTTTATGGTAAATAAAAATATTTAATCTTGAACAATAAAGAGAGAAATCATCTTAACTATCGGTGGAAAAGCCGGGAGATCAATCTAGGAAAAAATTGCTTATTAACCGATAGTAGTAATGAACGATTGGTAAGATATAATTATAGGCACTGGCCGCAAATGACGCAAATATTATGTCACCACAATGCAAGCCTTCACAGTCCATGTCCTTGTGACATTTATATTTTCCTAGCTACATAATGAAAGCGACGCATCGGTACCCTTCATTGTGCTGGGAACGACGAAACTACGAAAATAGATAAAACCAATTTACCAATGCCAAGTAATTGATATTAATTAAATAATAAATTTCAGATTATTTTCCTTTGTTGATGTTCGAGTAAACAGTAAAATTAATTTATAATTATTTTATTTTCCATGCCAATATTTTAAGCGGAGTTCAGTAATGAAATTGGCTTCCCAAAGCTGAGGGCTGAAATGAAGTTAATTGGGTACAATTAAAAAACGCTGCGGGCTCTAAAATTATATAAGACGCAATAAATTATTACTAGATGCGACAAGAGTTGCTAATATTTTTATTGCAATTTTTTTTTATTCTAAAATAATTTAGTTATTTTATTATTACAATACATAAGTTGCTATTAAAATGCTAAAGTAACTATGTTTGTTTTTCTGCACGAGTGATGGCCGGTTTTCATATCTTACTGTTCAGTCACTTGCCTTACTGTCGGTTGGATTTTGACATTACTTATAAAAGTAAAGTAAGTTAACAGATAATATAGCAAATAAACGATTGATAAGATACAGGAATAACTCTTAAAATAATAGTGGCCTCGATAGCTTTTCTGGGGCTGTAATACTCAATATATTATTATTGAAATAGGAAGTGAGAACTGATAACGACTACATTAACTTAAGTACAATACATACCTTATCCGTCAATATTCGTCACCGTCGTTATACGTCATTAACAATTAATAACAATATCGCATCACAAATAACGCATTAAACCCTATTAATATATTAAAATTATTATGTTAAAATTAAAATGAAATCGCTACATCTGCATGAAACGGTCAATAACTATAAGTATTACTACAAGTGCGATACGACAGAGTTGGAAGAAAAGTTAAATAGAAGACAATGACGAGTTTAGAGTTGGAAGAAGGGTTTAGTCGAGGACAGTGGTGAGTTTAGTGGGCAGTTCAGTGAAGAAGGAGTTTAGCGTGATTTAAGAGGAGATCCAGAAGAGAGCTACGCACAGTAAATTTCGAGGTCAGCGCTGCAGTAGCAGGAGGTGGTCTATGCAATATCGGCGACGGTATTGTAAGTGAGACATCTCATCGTCGGCGTCGATAGTTGTGTGTGAAGGGGCAACCCTGCAGAGAAGAATCACGAACGGTTGTGTAAGACAATAAAAGCATTTAGTTGAAAAAAACTGATGTTTCCTTTCAATCCTAAGTGTGTACGCCGCTCGCACGTAACAGCATATAGTTTGGCCACATCCAGTGTTGTTAGATCGTTGTTCTTGATTTTCCGAGTTTATGCTCAGGCAGTTTGTGAGTCTGCCAATTTAGCTTTCTGCGTTGCGAGCCTACGGAATGTTGGTTCGTTCCGCATAAAGTATATCACCTAATTAGTCTCAACTTCTTTCCGTTTAAAATGTGGGCCTCGCATAATTTTACATTTCGCTGTACAACATTTTATTATACAACTTTTGCACGCAATAAATATTCAAAGTTTCTACTTTGGGAGTTCAAGCGTAATGTCTTTATGGGTGGTACTAAAGATTAGAAGATATCTTTGAAATGTTTAACTTTGCTTTTTAATAATATGGGCTTGAAAATAACATAGGGTCATTTAAGCAGTGCGTCATAAAATTTGTTTGAGATAGGCAACGCCATTAGTTTTGCAAATGTCCTCATGTGGTAGACATCATTTTTCTTCAAATGGACTGTCTGCCTATTTGAATGCTTTTGGCAATAAAATATTAGGTTTTTGATTATTAGGTTTGTTACAACTCCATTAATTCTTTGAACTTTAATTGTAAAACAACTTCTATATGTATTAAAAAAAGAAACCGAGATAGATAAATAATCATGAGGAAAAAAATTTTTTTTAGCTAGAGTTATTGCTGGGGAGTTTCTTGCCGCTTCTTCTCCTTTAAACAGCGATATCACGTTGCGAAGTGGTGTACATAAAATAGGAAGTAGATTTAAATTTTTACTTATACGTATGACCTTCAAAAAGTGTTCTCCAGTGGAACTTATTTTGAGTAGCTTTTGAATTTAGTTCATTATACATGCATGCACATGTTTCGTAGGAAGTTAAAAAGTACATATACTGAATATCATAAATACTGGTTCAAACAAGCATACCTGTATATATCGAAAGTCGTGATGAGGAATTGGATAACTTAGTACCTGTGCACTATCTCAGATAATTAATTATCCCTGCAGGAACAGAGATAGTATATAATTTCCAGCGGCCAGGCGGCCTGTCGTAAGAGGCGACAAAAACACCCCACAGCCAGGTGGTAGGGCAATTGCCCGCCTGAATGGTTACCACTAGACGATGGTAACCGCTTTCCATCAGGAGGGCCGTCTACTAGTCTGTTGAACCCATGCAATAACTACTCGATCACGTTAGCGCAATTTTGCAAAATTGCGTTAGCTCGAACGTGGTTGAATAGTAAAAAAACTCGTGATAACGGGAACGGCTTCAGCTAGTGGAAACTAAACATAATGGCCCTATACCCCGTAATCAAGAAATAGTACCACAAAGGTGTTATAATGAAATGACAAAGGGCAAGATACAATTAAATTTAGTTTGAAAATTAATATATTATAGGGTAGAAGTTTTCACGGTATTAACTCTGACAAAGGATATTATCCATCGAGTGATCAAAGGTTTAATTTCGCCGGGCAATTTCCTTTGCTAAGTACTAATAAATAATACAGGCGTGGCGTTTCTGGTATAATATTAGTTACAGACTTATGAAATATTATAATATTGGTTTTGTTCGTTTCAAAGGAACAAACAAACATCCAACACATTTATTTTACTTCGGTAATCTGGATGTTAAGATTTTAATGTGTAATCATTATAATAATACTGCATATTCCCAAACCGCTTCTTTCACGAACAAACAAATATCCAACACATTTATTTTACTTCGGTAATCTGGATGTTAAGATTTAAATGTGTAATCATTATAATAATACTGCATTTTCCCAAACAGCTTCCTTCACGAACAAACAAATATCCAACACATTTATTTTACTTCGGTAATCTGGATGTTAAGATTTTAATGTGTAATCATTATAATAATACTGCATTTTCCCAAACAGCTTCTTTCACGAACAAACAAATATCCAACACATTTATTTTACTTCGGTAATCTGGATGTTAAGATTTAAATGTGTAATCATTATAATAATACTGCATTTTCCCAAACAGCTTCTTTCACATTATTTTCTGGTCGATAAAATATGATTATATTTCAGTTATTTTCCAAAGACTTAAGTAGACCTGCCAATATCAAATTAACACGGGTGAACTATTATTACCTTCTTTAACAGTATCCTTATTATGATTTGAGGCTGACTTGTTTCTCGAAGGTCATTGTGGAAAATTTACACCGACCACATTATTTGTCGAAACCGTCGAACTTCCCAAAAGTCATAACTTACAAACTAATATCTTAATTTATTAGGGAACAATAAACAAGGAAACTTATACAATTTAATTGATAAAGGGAACAAGAAAACTGGTTAGGAAATCTCGGTAAACATCATTTCAGTACGTTCTATATTTCTAATAGAAGACACGCAAATGTTTCACTTTCATTGTGGAATACAAACTTGGAGGATATGAATTCTAGATGGATTGTTAAGTCTACACTGTCTCCATATTTGATAATAATTTTAAGGGGCTCCCCAAAACGAAGTACGTCTCGTCTCGTGCCTTATTTTTTAAAGGTAGAAAATGTTAAAATTTAATTTCGGTAAATCGGTATTATATAAATCTTTATTTCCTTCGATAATTCATTTAATACAAAATTGTTTTTAAGATTTATCGTCTTTCATATATAATTTAGGGTCCATTTTTCAATAAAAAATATAACACCTTATTTGAAAATACTATTAAACTACATAAAACTATATATACAAATTAAAATTAAACTATAAAATCTAGTGCCAGACCGCTGTCTGATGGAAATGTGCCCAAAAGACTGACTACATTACCTCGCTGTATGCTGTTGTTATTTATTTAGATATTATTTAACAAAAGACCGTTTGCTGTCGAGACGCCTCGGACCGTGGGATCCTGAGGCCATGAACCTCTACCAAAATTTATCAAAACGACTCATTGACTCTTCAGGTGATCAGAGAGCTGGTGCTTACCTCGGGCGACGGATCAGTATGGCGATCCAGCGACGAAACGTAGCCAGCCTTCTGGGCACCTTACCCATAGAAGACGGTGATCTAGGCTCAGTATTCTACTTATAGTCTTGAGGGACTATGTGTAGAATACCTACAATACAAATAAGTTTTCTTTTATTGTATTCGATTATATGTAATTTTATAATTGTTTTGTGAAAAATATATAAATACAAAAGACATATATTGTTTAAAACTATGTTTTTTAATATAATATAAACTAATACATATAAATTAAAACAAAAAAGAACATCAAATATATACATTACTAGGATATGCCGGCAGCTTAACGTAGAATTTAAAAAAGAATATCAGCTATCGTTTTAATGAAAACTGTGTCGGAATAAGCTAATTTTTATGCACTTGAACAACTTCAAACCGCTCCCGGGAAAATTTCCGCAGAATTCCCGAGGTAAAAATATATCACACATTTTATTACATAAAATTTGCTGTCGATCAGTGTAAAAAATTCGATTTTTCCAATCTGGCAATTTTATATTATTCCCAGAAGAATATCCTCGGCACTCCTAGGATAAAAAGTAGCGCCGATTAGTCTATGAATTTGATATCGATCAGCAAAAACCGCATCGAAATCGGCTCATCAGATTTTAGGTGAATCCAGAACTAAACAGACAAGAAATCCAAAAAAAAATGCAGCGTGTTCTCCATTATTTATATAGTGTGTTCCAGTTGCTTTTTTTAATAGCTTCAATGTACAGACACGGCATGTTTATAATTTTAAGACAATATGGACTTTAGGTCAGAAAACTGCGTTAGTGGTGTGTTTTGTGAATTCATTGTGTGACGGACGGGAGTGCGCAAGCCACTAAGCTACAACAGCCAAAAGACCTCGTAACAGGGATGCGAAAACAGGTTGAAATAAACTATAATGATTTTATCTATAAAAAGAACCGGCTTAAGAATAGCACCTTATCATATATATTTTAAAATATCATGATAGAAACAATTTTAATTAATTTTCAAACAATAATTATTGTGCCACTTGACTCCTTTTGATTGTACCTACTTAATATATTTTAATATCAGCGCATAAATGTCCCACTGTTGGGGCTCGGGCCTCCCATTATAGGGGGAACGGACAGTACACCCGTCACTCTTGTCCAAGGCGGCTTGGCAGATTTGACACATTGGTTATCTCGATGTACAGGTTACATCACGATGTTTTCCTTCAACGCTGTTAGGACGTGGTATTTGTAAGAATATGCACATTAGATCAAAAAACTGACTAAGTGGTGCATGTGATCCGGCCAGAATCGAACTCGCGCCCTTTAAGTGTGGGACGCGTGCGCTAGCCATTACGCTACCACGACTTCACTTGTTTATGACTGCATAAGTAAGTACGCCCGTATAGAATCTATGAGATTGTGATGTATTGTAAGTTTAAGAATCTAAATAAGATCTGTTGATTTGACTGTCGGCTTCCCTATTCCGTGGCATTAAATATAACAATTCAAATTATTACTTGCAGATAAAAAAAACTAAAATCAGATGTAAATACATTGAGTTATATGTACTACGTACTAGAGAAGCTATACAAAACAAAAATGTTCCAACTTGATGAGATCGGGGTCCTGCGCCGGGCGAGCCGTGGACTGACTCATGTGTTTGCTGCAGCGCTAAAACACTAGATATGCCCCTCTAACCAAACTATTAAAACATGCAGCGCTAGATCGCTTAGAGAGTATAATTTTCTAAAAATCGAACATTGAACATGGCCACATCGAAGAGGCATCAAGACCAATTAAAATGGATAAAAATTAATTAATAAGATGTTTTATCGAGAATACAAGAAACTTACCGGTGAAAAATTATCCCTTGACTTTTATTATATTTAAGTTTCTTGAGTGGTCTTCAACAGTACTGTGGCTACCGAGGGTAGAACTTTCTGGCAGCGTAAGCCGGTCTCAAGACTTTTAGAAAAGGGTAGAAGATTCTGGAAAGAAAAGACAAGGACAGATACATTTTAGAAAGGGATAGACGATGAACGACAATTCTAGAATAAAAGGTTCAGGAAGGAAAAGACAGACAGATAGGGATAGATAGTAAATAAAAGAATAACGAAAAGAAGATCGAAGTTATGGATTCCAGAAGATTCTTCCGGATATATAAGCAGCGTAAGGCGCGCCTACCGGGCAGTTCAGTTCTAAACAACAAAGCGACAAGTGCGATATGAAAGAGTTGGAAGAGAAGTTTAATAGAAGACAGTGACGAGTTTAGTGGTGAATTTAGTGAAAAGCTTAGTGGCCAGTTCAGTGAAGGAGAAGTTTAGTATAGTTTAAGAGAAGATCCTGTAGCGAGCTACACGCGGTAAATTTGGAGGTGAGCACTGCAGTAACAAGAGGTGGTCTATGCAGTATTGGCGACGGTATTGTGAGTGAGACATCTTAACGTCGGGATAGTGCGTCGTTAGTTGTGCGTGTAAGGCCAACCCGGCAGAGAAGAATCACGTACGGCTGTGTAAGTTAATAAAAGCGTTTAGTTAAAAAAGTGGTGTTTCCTTCCAATCCTAAGTGCGTACCCCCGCTCGCACGTAACAGTTCCTTACAGATGAGCGTTATTTTTAAAAATTACTTCTTACTCAAATAAGTAAAGTATCGACAACAGTCCGGCGCAGACTAAGCGAGTTTTTTCCATAGACCATAACGAGTGTTCAAATAAGATAGTTACATACGTCTTTTCTAGTACGCAGTACATTAAACCTCATTATTCAAAAACATTTCCACTAGTAAACTCGTATAAAAATAGCGAAACAGTCCGTAGTTTGAATAAAGTATAAAATTTCGTAACATCAACACAAAGAACTGGGGCGCTGCAAAAGTTTTAGTATAAAAGGCTTCCCTTTTCACTGTACGGTTGACAGCCCTGCGCACGTACCGCCTGCAGCCCTGCCGCATCAAACATGAGCCTCTACATAAATGATAACAATAATTTGAACCTTACTGCCCAATCGATAGGATTCAATATAAAATGAAAGCTGTTACTTCATTTTAAACACTAACATTTAGCTAAGGCAACAAATGATGAAAATAATATAAACCTTACGTTCTATTTAATAGGGTTCAATATAAATAAGAAAGCTGTTACTTTTTTTAAACCATTAACATCTAGCTAAGGCAACAATAGCATCTTCGCTTCTTGTAATAAAAAATAAGGAATTCTCAAAGTTAGGACTAAACTCGATATTCTGTCCTGTAGATATCTTGAAGCGTCAAGAATTTCTTTTGAGCATCCGCAAAAGAAATGGTCTGAACAGAGAACTTTCTAGTAGATTCGAGGTACTTTAAAAGTCCGTGGGGACAATTTGACTTATGCTTTTGTTAAAACCTCTTGAATGAGGTTTTATACAAATTAAAAGTGAGATTCGGCTAAGTGAGTATCACATAAAAGTAGTAATAAAAATGAACTAATATATTTTTGGTAGATATTTTTACAAAATATAGTATTTTCTTTTCTAAATGTTTTTTTTAATTTAATAAAATATGTTTTTGGAAATGTAACAAATAAACAATAACCTGCAAAAACACACTTTTTATAGTTATATTTCCAAACTGAGCAAATTACGGTTTTGTTAAGGATAATATACAACGGACTATACTGGTGCTGATTTCAAACACCCAGACCATAGTAAATTGTGCCATCAGGAATCAAACCCGGAGCTTGTGCGCGGCAGTGAGATAGTCCGGCGCATAACTTTAGCCCATTCAACCACAGAGGCCACAGAGTCATACCTTTATAATTTACGAACACGAAGCCACGTAGAGGACCTTACACACTGTAGCGAAATTAGTGCCAACATTATAAATAAGAACGGAAGCGCGAAGCCAATATTAATCTGTATAGTATTCAAAATACCGCGCCGTCGGAGACAAGGAGACGTTGTGCTGTGCAGTTTTATTTTCAAAAAATGTGTAAAATCTCTCTAAAATGAACAATAGTTGTAGGATATTGATAATATTTGAGTAGTAATTATGTGTTTTTGCGAGAAATGTGAACTGTATAGTCAAATGTGGCCTTTCGGGTTTTCACAAGAACTCCGTTATACGGCGTCGATTGTAGCCTACAATACAATTGCGCCTGGCTTACAGGTCTAGTTGCCAAGCCATAAATATAAAAAAAAGCGCGCCGTCATGTGACATCGCGCGCGCGTGATTCCCACAGTATTCTGTTGACGCGAAAACACCAATGATCAAAAAAGCCAAACGACAGTTGAGAACAGTTCGTCACATGCGTTTAACGTGGTTAGACGAAATTCGTGGTAGACTCAAACTCGGTTCTCGCTGCTTGCCCTAATCTTCACAACATCCTTCTGATTGACTGTAAATAATGTATCTAGTGTTTGATCAATGATTAAAAGTGTATAAGATATAAGTACTATTTTATTCCCTGTCCTCGCTATACACGCCATTCATTCCATTCGTTCACTCCTTTCTATTCCGTACTAAAAATCTCCCCCCTCTACCCGCTTCCCGTCCAAAAAGAGACGTTGCAAAACTCGCTTGCTACGCACGCACACGAATTGAAAAGTTTCTATTCAAAATATTTAAATAAAGGCTCAAAATTAATCCACCGTGCCGCGACGTGTGTTAAACTTTAAAATAATCAAATTAGAAGATGTGAGAGTGAGTGATACTGGTACCTGGCATATAAGCTGTTGAAGGACACTTCAAATTGTGCAAGGTGCGTACCCTTTTACCTCACACCCGCTAAAGAGGGACATACACCGCACAACGGTGACATAAACATACAATATTGTTACGAGTTAGCGGGACTCGAATTAAAATGCCGTTAGAATTATTATAGAGTTTATTAAAACACGTATAACACAGGTACAAATATAACTGAACTCAACAAATCCAAACGTAATGCAGGTCGTAATTCCATAAAATGCGCAAAGTCCGTCAATATTAAATTCCCGAATGTACACATGTCACGCCTTGGTGGTGGTTGTCGCTGAACTGCCGTCTCTCTCCATCAGACCGTCGTTTTATACTTCACAAATGCAAATGTGCCTGCCCGGCAACGTCGGCACAATTGCCTAGAATTAGATTATACTTGTAATCCGCAACACCTGGCTAATGAAGTTCCTGGGCGAGTACAATAGGACAATAGCCTGTTCTCCACAATAACTAGAAAAATACCAATAAATAAGTGAACAAAAGAAGACGATCATAAAAGGATTACAAGTAGTTCAAATGCCGACAGGTAATAAAATGTGCTTTTACAGATCTGTACGTGGAATTAGTGTTTGTCGGGGCCTAAGTTGTAAAAATATCAACATTCCGTCAAGCCTTAACACTAAACATTTTTTTTTTAAATTTAATGGTGGTAGAACCATGCTACAATCATTATCTTGATCACAGCTTAGGGCCGATTTTATTGGTGTGATACCAAGCTTTCACAGAATAAAATGGTTAAAGCTCAGTTACTGTGTTTCGTACGGTAAGTGAGAGATCCGATGACTCACTTTCCCTTCCTCCATTCTACCCCTATACCATCCTAAAGGCTGGCACAGCGTCTGCTTCGCTCCTGGCGTTGCAAATTTTTAGATATTATTAGATGAGCCATCTACCTGTTTACCAGGTCTACAATAAAAAAATACTTTAAAAAGATTACTGACCTAACGTTACTGTGATTTGTTCTGGTCAGTATCTAATCGAACAATCTAGAATTAATAATCCCTATTAATATTATAAATGCGAAAGTAACTCTGTCTGTCTGTCTGTCTGTCTGTCTGTCTGTCTGTCTGTCTGTTCCGTTTTCAGGGAAAAACTACTGGACCGATTTGGCTGAAACTCAGTATATATATATTTTCGATGCCGAGAATGAACATAGGATATTTTTTATCCCGAAAAATGGGATAGTTTCCGGGATAAAAATATATTTGTCTTTTTGTTTCTTATCCTTTTATGGAAAGACTATTGGACCGATTTGGCTGAAACTCGGTACATATACAATTTGAATACCGAGAGTGCCCAAGGGATACTTTTTATCCCGGATAATGGGATAGATTTTGGGATAGATTTATGTAAAGTTTATCCCGAAAACTAGGATAGGTTTTTTATTTGTGGTTGGCCATTTTCGTCATTTTGTTTATTTTGGTCAATTTGGTCGTTTAGGTAGTTTTGTTTAGTTTAGTTGTTTTGGTAGTTGTGGTAGTTTTGGTTGGTAGTTTTGCTATTTTCGGTAGTTTATGCTGGTAGTTTTGGTAGTTTCGGTTGTTTTGGTAGTCGTGATAGTTTTGGTAGTTGTGGTAGTTTTGATTGGTAGATTTAATTATTGTGGTAGTTTAGGTAGTTGTGGTAGTTTTGGTTTGTAGATTTGATAGTTATAGTAGTTTTGGTTGGTAGATTTGGTTATTTTGGTAGTTGTGGTAGTTTTGATAGTTGTGATAGTTTTGGTTTGTAGATTTGGTAGTTTTGGTTGGTCGATTTGGTATATTCGGTTGTTTTGGTAGTCGCGGTAGTTTTGATAGTTGTGGTAGTTTTGGTAGTTGTGGTAGTTTTGGTAGTTTTGATAGTTGTGGTAGTTTTGGTAGTTTTGATAGTTGTAGTAGTTTTGATAGTTGTGGTAGTTTTGGTAGTTTTGATAGTTGTGGTAGTTTTGATAGTTGTGGTAGTTTTGATAGTTGTGGTAGTTTTAGTAGTTGTGGTAGTTTTGGTAGTTTTGATAGTTGTGGTAGTTTTGATAGTTTTGGTAGTTTTGATAGTTGTGGTAGTTTTGGTAGTTTTTATAGTTGTGGTAGTTTTGATAGTTGTGGTAGTTTTGGTAGTTGTGGTAGTTTTGGTAGTTTTGATAGTTGTGGTAGTTTTGGTAGTTTTTATAGTTGTGGCAGTTTTGATAGTTTCGATAGTTGTGGTAGTTTTTATAGTTGTGGTAGTTTTGATAGTTGTGGTAGTTTTGGTAGTTGTGTTAGTTTTGGTAGTTGTGGTAGTTTTGGTAGTTTTGATAGTTGTGGTAGTTTTGGTAGTTTTAATAGTTTTGGTAGTTGTGGTAGTTTTGGTAGTTTTGATAGTTGTGGTAGTTTTGGTAGTTTTGATAGTTGTGGTAGTTTTGGTAGTTGCGTTAGTTTTGATAGTTGTGGTAGTTTTGGTAGTTTTGATAGTTGTGGTAGTTTTGGTAGTTTTGATAGTTGTGGTAGTTTTGGTAGTTTTGGTAGTTTTGGTAGTTGTGGTAGTTTTGGTAGTTTTGATAGTTGTGGTAGTTTTGGTAGTTTTGATAGTTGTGGCAATTTAGGTAGTTGTGGTAGTTTTAGTTGTTGGTTTTAGTAGTTTTGGTTGGTAATTTGGTAGTTTCGGTAGTTTTAGTACGTTTGGTAGTTTTGGTCGTTTGTGTAGTTTACACAATATTTAGTTATATAAATAAAACTAGAACGGGTTGAAATAAGGTATTAAATTTTGTATGGGGGATCAATCATTTATCAAGTTTATAGATATAAAAATTCATAATCTTTAAAAAAATGCGACTTTCACTCTATCTGTCTGTCTGAATACCGAAAATGGACATAGATACTATTCATCCCGGTAGATGGGATAGTTTGCGATATAAAATGAAGTAAATCTTCCGAGGGCAAATAGCACCAACATAAAAATACAATACAATATATCCTGTATTAACGCCTGCTCTTAAAACAAGAGGTACGCACTAGAGTTTGACGCGCGGCGTAGCCGCGGGGTAAAGATAACCACAAGCGGAGCAAAACTTGTGTACATTCGACAGACATTTAAGTGACGGACTTTGCGCGTGTATTTGAATTACGATCTTCTGTATTACGTTTTGACTTATTACATTCGGTTATATTTGTACCTGTGTTATACGTGCTTGTATAGTTCTAAGAAACTTTATAATAATTCCAACGGTATTTTAATTCGAGTCCTCGCAACTCGTAACAATATTATATTCTGTCCCGTTTCGCTTCGTTTTTTTTTTATATTGCAGGAGATCAGAAGACAGGCAGACGGCCCACTTGATGGAAAGCGGTTACCATCGCCTATGGACATTTGCAACAGCAAAGTTGCTACAAATGCGCTGCTGCTCTCTTAAAGGAAACTGGAACCTGGTCACTAATGCCGGAATACAACTCAAGGTTGTTACTTTAGACCAGGGGTGGTAGCCATCCAGTCGGGCAAATGCCCTACCACCTGGCTGTGGGTTGTTAAGTCGCCTCTTACGACAGGCCGCCCGGCCGCAGGAAATTGTATTCTTTCTCCGTTCCTGCACGGATGATTCGTTCCGTTCTGTTCTGTTTTATTCTAATGATATAGAAAAAATATAACAATACTCTGTTATAATATCAATGCCAACATAATTATAATAAAACAATGAATTTCATAGTCAAATGTTCTTTTGTTTTGTTATAACACTGGCTCGTCCCGATTCTTTCTCTTATTGTTGCTTGCGTTCTCAGCATTAATATTTCGCTGCGCTCTAAAAACGTCACGTGGTGTTACAGGAAAGAAAATAGTTTTTATTAAACGAAATTTCAAAACGTTCAGACAGATCTTCTGCTCATTTACAGTTCCTTTAAATAAATATTCATGAAGAAAAATGACTTTTTGAATTCATATTTTTTTTATTGTGGTATATATATATATAGATGTAAATTTTTTATTTAATAGAGACGTTACCTGTGTTTTTGGTACTTTAGAGGACTAGGTGCGAGTATATACCTATAGTTATTTAGACATTAACCGAATCAAAAGTCTCCTAGACCGTTGATTCCCACTTCCTGACCAAAAAAGACAAGGCATATTTCTCAATAAATACGCTATCTAACGAAAAAAAGTTCTGAAATTAGAGTTACGGTTATTCATAAAGGTATTTATTGAATTAATGAAAAGTCTTTATTGTTTACTGTAAACTTAAACCCAATAAAATTGTGTGTGTGTGAGTGTGTGTGTGTGTCCAGGTCACACGCAGTAGAAGTGATACTTATAGATAATTCTTCTCTAACTTTTATTAATACAAATAAAATTCCTTTAGCAAAATAAACTTCTTAAGTATCTATCACTTTCAAATTTTCACTGTTTTAGTCTAAAAATATTATTATAAGTTTTATTTCGGTCCAAATTGGACTCGTTGAACTCGCATTTCATTCTCTTGCAGGTTTAGTTCTATAGATTTATCTCTTTTTAGTGTCGCTTTTTCGTTTCATCGAGTTTTAAATGACAACGATTCTAAAGAAGTTTCACTTCAAAAATTCATACAAATATTGTCTAGCGATCTCTTCCAGGCAATCTGGTGTCCAAGGAGATTTTAAAAGAGAAATTTAAACGATATTTTGTGGTGTAACTAAAATAAATCTAATACAATCATAATCATTTACTAATATAAAAACAAAATTATTTTATTATAAAAATTAAATTACTGTTTAAACATTTGCAATAATATCTTTCTTAATTTTATAATAATATAGTTCTTTTGTAATATTGCATAATATTACGAGCACTCTGCTTAAAACTAATCTTTCCTGTTCAGAGAATAAAATATTTCTGTTATAAAAACAGTATAACTTCTATTATTATTTTAAATAAAACACGCCATTTATAATAAGAATATAAGTTATTCGGATCCCTTTAAGATAAATTTCTTAGTTAATAATTACTCGTAGCGGTTTAATAAGTAAAATTTAAGTAAAACTCAAATGATGCGAGTTATTTCAATGGGTTTTCGTAATTGCACTACATTAAATATTACGCTTCACAACACTTCCGCGAGCGGGCACTCCGAAGACGCTAGTGTTGTGCTAATATATTCTAGAATTTGAAGACTCAAGTGTTTGCTCTCCATTTGAAGACTGTTGATAAAGTATATTAGAATGAGTGAGGATAAGTAGATGCAGAGGCTGAACATGTTAAAGAATCTTACGTAAATATAATGAATAATAATTATAAACTAAAAATGGCGAGTTATACGTCCGTTAAATTACTTTCGTTGTTTGTTAACGATTAACGACCCTACGCAACTAATTTTTGAATAAAGAAAAAATAAAGGAAAAACAAGGCCGGACAAAACATTTCGTCAGGTGGAAGGAATTTAAAAAGATTATTGTCGCATATTGCCATAATATGTGAAACTTATTATATACGTTAAAATTAAATAATCACACGGATACTAATAATATTATTGTTGATTATCCTTCTAAGCGGTAGTAGAGCATAGTCTCCCGAAGAAATTAAGCGTCAGATTTTCCATATACGGCGAAAACTACTTTTATTTAGGTAGATCGTTACTCCAATTATAAAAACATTAATTAAGTTTGAGCTATAGCTCTCGCTCTGAATTTCAGTATGATGTTTACAATTTTTTTATATAAATACGTAACTTGGAATCCAAGGACAATCCCAACAAAGAAGAAGAACCCAAATGAAAATCAACTTTTTGAAAATTGTTGACGGAATAAAGACAAGAGGAAAACAGATATCAGCATAAACCAATATTTATATAATAACTAGCAGTTCCGGCAGACGTTGTTCTGCCCTGGAAAAATAAAAATCTAGGACTCGATTCTAATGCCTTTTACTGGTTCCAATTGTGAATCTAAACCATCCAGGGACCCATAGGACCCATTCAAACACATTCGAAAAATTTCATCAAAATTGGTAAAGTCGTTTTCAAGTTATACGTTTGCATACATTTCTACGATTTATTTATATTTATATAGATAATAAGAGACAACAATATTTGTGATTCAATTTTATTAAATACTAGCATGTGCCCGCGAAACTTCGTTCACGTCGTTGCCATGATGAGGATCTATTACGAAATAGATCGTCGTCATGAATTGCAATGGGAGTACCAAAAACGTGACAGCAACGCCACGTTTTGTCACTTTATCCACCTATTTCACGGAAACGACGTCATTTAGAAATATAAAAAATATTCTAAGTGTCGATCCGGGATACAAACGAGCCTGTGTCGAGTTTCATTTAAATCAGTTCAGTTATTATCATGAGATGCTCTAACAGACAGACAAACAAAATTTCTAAAAGTTGCATTTTCGAAATCTGTCGGTCCGAATTAATCGCCTGATTTTTTCCTCAAATACCAAATTATTATACCATCGATTTTATACTTGACTTTATGTCCGACATATCAACGCTCAAATGCACGTAGTACAAGTTTATACAAGCTGTTGGTATCCTCTAAGCTACGCAACGGTGCAGCGTAGCAAATAAAGTGTTGTAACATAGCACTGCAGTTTCTTTTAGAATGAAGTCATAAAAGTCGAGACTCTGAGAAGTGTGTATCACATCTCTATTAACGTACAAGGTGAAATTTTTCACTTAATTATTTTTAGCTTCAGAAGACTACCGCTAAATTAAAATGAAACTCCCGCCGCGGGTCGCGACCCCGTGCTACGTGCTCGCTAAAAAAGTATAAAATATATTTTGTAGTATGTCGTAGCACCCTTAAGTGGAATTAAAATGAAATGAAGCGTCGTACAGTTTATTACTTTATGAATTTAACTTGAGTGTTCTTATGCCTTTGCTTTCGTAAACATCGGTATTTATTTTGTAGTAATAATCTTAGAATAAAAGACTTAATCGGGATTAAGTTCTTTGTCTACAGTGCTGTAAAATAGTCATAAACCAATAAATGAAATAAAATAATGAAAATAAAATAATATCTTGACTTTCAACAATAGAGAAAATATAGCCAAGGTGCGTTGGCTATTGCACATCGAAGTTTTTAAAGATATAAGTAAGAAAAATCAAAAATACATACAAACTTATTTTAAAATTTATGTACTGTATTTGTTTAAAAGAGTTAGCGTCAATTCATCCCCTAATTATTTCATTTTTTTCGGGGTTTTTTTTTTGGAAAAACTAACTTTTTGGAAAAATATTGAAAATAATCTATATTTTTTCGTCTCTTTATCTTATTGAAATTAAAAAAGTATTTAAGCTCATTTTATTACCAATAGTTTCAGCTGTCAAATTACATAATTTTTATGTGAATAGGATTTTTGCACAGAAAGTTATGACCAAATAAATGCAAAAGCTCGCGAGTTCGTAGAAAAAAAACAAAATGGCTGCTATTCTGCTATGAGGGAGAAAAAAATAATTAGGGGGATTTGTAGATAAAATATACCATATATGTGGGAATGAAGTTTCTTGAATGAAGGATGAATTAATGATTACATTTTATAACGAGCCCATAGCGTGAAAGAGATGGTGTATGAAAGAAGAGGATAGACGAAGAATGGACGACGTACGCATGACACATAAAGACGCTCTGATAAGTTTAGTAAATGTACGGTGTTGTTATTTGTAGTAGTAATAACAACGAGCACGCGCATCGCTGCAACTCGTAAAGTGTTGTTTTACTTACCTGCCGGTACTCTCACATATATTTTACCACTTGAACAAATATATTGTGTAGGTATTGACATGAATACTACTTACTTACTATATTCCTCGTAATAAATCAAATCGCAATCATACCGTAAGATGCTACAAATAAATTCTTAGCCTAAGTTTATCTGGGAAAAATCACTGTGTATATAAAACCGCCTGTTGTACCGTCATAATAGTTTAACTAAATACTATATTTTTATATTCTGAGGACATAAATATTTTTCTGTCTATCTATAAATTCGACATTTCCGAATTTTTTGCAAAGAAAATGCCGAAATCGAAGAGCTAGCGAATGAGCCCAATATCATAGAAGCTAGAGCAAAGCACATTTGTGTTGGCTTGGCCACCTATATAGAATGGGGGACCATCGCACGGGAATATTGAAGTCAACACTGACTTGACAGCGCTGTACTATCTCCGCATCAATTTAAACAATGCCAGTAGTAAGTTATTTTTTATTTTTTTTATTGCAGGAGTTCAGCAGACAGGCAGACGGCCCACTTGATTGAAAGGCGGTTACCATCGCCTATGGACATTTGCAACACCGAAGGTGCTATAAATGCGCTGCTGCTCTCTTAAAGGGGACTGGAACCTGGTCACTAATACCGGAACACAACTCAAGGTTGTTATGACGACATACTTTAGACGAGGGGTGGTAGCCATCCAGTCGGGCAAATGCCCTAACACCTGGCTGTGGGTTCTTTTGTCGCCTCTTACGACAGGCCGCCCGGCCGCAGGAAATTGTATTCTTTCTCCGTTCCTGCACTGATAAAGTAAGTAAGTTACTGGCTTACTTCGAATTTGATGTCAGAAAATCAACGTTAATACAAGCGCAACTTGCTTAGTATGAAAATATATAATACGCGAATTTCTCTGCTAATTTATTTAATGAACTTCGAGGAAGTAAGCCACATCCAGTTCGTAAAAACATTGCAACCCCCTAATTCCCTAAAGTGTCGGAAATTAAATTAGAATAAACATAATTAAACAGCCGCCCTCGTTCGCTTCGACTTCCAGAATCACCGTATTTAGGGGATTAAAGGCCGCCCCCTATGGTAATAATCCGGATTTAGGGGGCCCAAAAGTATGTGTAAGCTAATTTTGCTAATTATATCATTAGAATACGATTATTTTATTATTTCACACAGCAAAATATAATTACACATACATTTGAATATTTGTATCGTAATTTTAGAATCTAAGTCGTATTCCTAAACATGTGAATACAGCGATTTTTAAAATACAGATATAATATTATGTAAATATCATAATATACATACATACATAACTTCACGCCAGTTCCCTTGCGCGGTAGGCCCGAACAACAGAGCGCCATTCGGGCTTATTCTTACAGACCTCACTTGCTTCTTTGACATTCATAACTCTTGTCATGCACGCTCGTCTGTTCTTCAGGCTCCTGACATCACCTTCTGCTAGTACACGATCAATTTGATCATGGAAGGTGTGTCGTGGCGTTCCACGACTTCTGCATCCATCCACTTTTGCATGGTATATCTGTTTAGTCATTCTTTCATCATGCATTCTTACAAACACAATCAAATAAAGCAAGCCTAAATCGTAAGACAAGTTTGTCGATATTAGAATCTCGTTTTGAACGTGCACTTAATAGCTCGTCGATCGTAGTTGAAACAACTAACTATGTCTTATCAGGTCGACCTTATATATTTGAAAAAGAGACATGGACAATAAACATACACATGTTGTCAAAGTAAAGCTTTGATACAAAACAACATGACTTCTCAGAACTTGCAAGCAGCATAAGCAATAGAACGGTTTATGTCTTGCTTAAATGCCGGCCATAAACACAAAGGGATTAGTGATGTGATAGTGAATCATTGATCACACTACAATATTTTAAAAAATTACAGTGAACAATTAAGACAACTATTAAAAGAATTACATGTAATTTAAACACTAAAAGCAATAAAATAAGGCACGTGTATAAAAGAATTATAGGTCCCCGTATACGACCGTCGTAGCAATAAATAGTGTAGATTATTAATATATTTCCATAGTAATATACCTACTGTAGTTTATCTATTTACTAAAACCAATTTCGGTAATTACAGCATTAGGTTAGTATAATTAATTCTGGCCGACCTCGCGCCACGGTTCCGCGCCGTGATAAAAGTTTCAACCCCACATAGTGACGTCACGCTTATCGAATTTAAAAAAGAAGAAAGGCGAAAAATCATTGTGTAGATTCATTTGTTTATTGTGTTTCTATTTTAAATATAAAAGCGAATTTGATAGCTTTCTTCCTTTTGGAATAGATTGGTTGGTGATATTGTGTAATTAATCGCTAAATATGTGCCATCCATAACTCAAGCCATAGTGGCTTAATGGTTAACAGCATTCCCATCCCAAGCTCATATCATAAATGATGCAATTTTGAACTTTAGAAATTTACCACATAGCGTAAGTATGTGCTACTTAGGTAGTATCCTGACCTAATGTGCATCTTGTTACAATAGTATTGTTGCGGACAGAGAGTACCCGCCTGACCCGCCCGCAGGAGCACACCTACTCTCCGCGCTCCGCATACCGCCGACGCCCATAGCTCGCACAATTAGCAGCTAGGCGTCGGACGGTACGTGGGATATAGGAGCTTGCCTTGGAGGTAAAAATTATTTAATTCTTCATTATAATACTCATTGACGACTTACCTCTCTCTCTCTCGACTCTCTCGCATAATTTGTCATTTCAATACGTATTTCTTTATGTATATTTCTAATTTATGTAATAGTTTCATAATAATCATACAGTCCATTATATCGAGTTTAATTTTCAAAAAAGAAGCAACTGCCACCAGTTAGTATAGTTGATAGTGTCAGCTAAGAACGTTAGAAAGACGTTAGAATCTATAACAAAATAAATCCAATTATCAAAGAATATAAAGGTAACTTATTTAATATAAAGCTTTTTAACTAGCTGGTGGATAAATGTTTCTATTCAATGCAGGATTATATGAGATAAATACAATATTGACAAATTTTTATTGACATTTATAATTTAATTGTAATATAATAAGATAATTAGAATAATAAAATTGTACTTTAAGAATAATTTTGCACGCCAATTTAGCTAGCACACGTGAAACTATCACCATGTATTGTAACATCTTGTAACCATGTCTAATGCAAAATAAATATGATATGATATGATATCATATGACGTTAAGAAAAACAAACTAAGCAGTTCATCTTAATCATTTCTGCGGAACCTTTAATTATGAGCGGATGGAATAACAGGCACTTGTCCGGTTTTTTTCATTGTGTAATTTTGTAGCCAAACGACAAATCTGAACCCCTATAATTTCAGTATAACATATGTAACTGACAGTTTGAAAACAAAACAATGCACATAAGCGTATCGAATATTGTTAGATAAATTTTGAAAATAATTATGATGTTTCAAAATTATTTTTTTCTTTATGTTGGTCAATAATTGAAAAAATATTAATGTTTTTTAATTAAATAAAAGTGTATCCGGTTTGTTTTGAGTTCCTTTGATGAACAGCACTATAAATTTATATTTGCGGACTGTTGAACTTTATACTATACTAGCGGCCCGGCGCGGTTTCACTCGCGCTCTGTCCAGCTCCCGTGGTATATAGCGTCATGCTATATAGCCTATGATTCTCCGTGTTAACGTAGCTTTACAACAGTGAAATAATTTTAACAATTGGTTTAGTAGATCCAGAGATTACCCCCTACAACATCAGAAACTCACAAACTTTACCTGTTTATCAAATTATATTTTTTTTTTTGCCCGACTGGTTGGCTATCACCCCTGCTCTGAAGTATGTCGCTATAACAACTTAGAATTATGTTCCGGAATTTGTGACCAGGTTCCAGTCTCCCTTAAGAGAGCATCAGCGCTTTTGTAGCACCTTTAGTGTTGCAAATGTCCATAGGCGATGGTAACCGCCTTTCAATCAAGTGGGCCGTCTGCCTGTCTGCTGAACTCCTGCAATAAAAAAAAAACGTTGACATTACAAGAAGTGTGATTAATATTCTAAATAGTACGAGAACTAGATAACGACCATATTGGTTCCAAAAAATTGATGATGCACAGACGATATTACAAAAAAAAAAACTGAATCGCGCTCAACAACGTATTGATTTATAAAATTGAAATAGTGAAAAATATTCCACGCTTCCGTACACAAAGTAAAAATGGTACTAAATAAAATTCAGTTGCGGTCAGCTCGACGATGTGAGGAGGGATAAGTGACCCAATCCCAGGGGATCATCGGACAACTTTTCACATAGTACATCGTGCTCGCAATCGACGACCATTTGCGGTTATAAAATTTGAGCTTGTAACATAGGTAAAACGGTTTTCTAGGCGAATCCTATTTGGGATTTTTATACTCTAATACAATGGCGACTTACTTAATAATGTTTTCAACTAGTTTACCAAAAAAAGTGTAGTAATATTTGATAATAACTTTATTTATTTAAGTCATAGGATAGGCAGATATAAAATACAATATGTGGTGTATGGTTGCCGGTTTGTGTAATGAAACTATACTTTTTGCAGCACATTTTATATTTGAAAAAAAAAGGTACAACAGCTGCTGCACGCAAAAGTCCTACCGCATTCAAAGTAACCGCGACAAGACTACTCTCGCGCGCTGACCGAGACAGACTATATGTCGACAGCGTTTAGCTGTCGGAGGAAAAGGGGCGACGTAAGTGCGGCGCGGGCGGCGAATAACGTGGAGGCGGCTTGCCACGATTATATCGCTGAGGCCGCCTGCTGGCTGCTACAAATATAAACTTAACAATAAACTACAAACTAACTATTATATATTAAATACTAAAACTAAATAAAAAATAGGGGAAAAATACCTAAAGATAAAATATTGGTCCCAAACCACTGTCGCTTACCGGAAACGTTCCCAAAAGGCTGGCGGCGTTGCCACGTTGTATAGTAACGCTTAATCTTAGAGCAAAATAGATGCTAGCCTTCTGGTCGTGTGTGTCGTCTAATAGACGTTTGGCGACGTCACGGTAGACCTTTAGAGCGTTAGGACCTCACGGGCTCAGAGTTTCCATCTCAAATGCCGCAAATATATAACCATTTCCAATGGTGGCATATTTGCGGCGCTTAAGGGCCTCCTGTTCCTTTGGAGCAGAACTGGCGGTAGCGCACGTACTTGAAAGATGGGACGCCGCCAGAGTATCAACGCAAGTAGCATCTCACACTAAGGGGCGGCTCATCTTCCAGGGAATCAGCGTCACCCTATTATATTAAGTTCCAAAGTCGTCACAGTTGTGTATGTCCCTATACATTGAACTACTTAAATATTAAATATTTTTTAGAGTTCCGTAGCTAAATACAGAACCTCTATGGAACGCTTCTATGTGCCTATTTCGAAAAACACTTAACCGAATTTCTAATGTTTTTTTCGTGCAGGTATTAAATGATTACAGAAAAAAAAATCTACCATAAACCGCATTAAAAACAACAGCTAATCCATTTGTATTCATGCCTCTTTTCCCAAATGAAAACATTATTCTAAAAAGAGGATAAAGAAGCTCCCCCGTCTGTCTCGTTGTCAATCACAGTCGTTCATCTTGGATCATGGGACCAGTGGGGTGTGATAAACGGTAAGTCTTTCAAAATCGCTTTAATCAATTACTTTTTATTTTTACGTTATCCTTATTATGGGCCTTGTTACCTCACTTTTCATGCACCAATATACAATGTGTGTATACATCAATGCATGAACGATTTAGTATGTGAATACAGATAATATTGTTACAACTTAGGTTCCAACAAAAACAAATTCCACCTGCATATATGTAAAAACTTGTAATTGTTTTATGATCGTCTTCTTTTGTTTACTTATTTATTGGCATACGTTTCTAGAGAACAGCCCTTTGTTTTATTGTACTCGTTTATGGCCGATTGGGGCTGAATCATTAGCCAGGTGCTGCGGATTGCGTCGACTATGTCGACGTGTATTTCTGAGGTATGAAACGACGGCCTGATGGGGAGAGGGGGCGGTGCAGCGACAACTACGATCAAGGCGTGACGTGTGTACAATCGGGTATCTGATAGTGACGGACTTTGCGCGTTTTATTGAATAACGACCTTCTGCATTACGTTTGGATTTATTGTGTTCGGTTACATTTGTACCTGTATTATACGTGTTTGTATAGTTCTAATAAATTCTATAGTAATTCTAACGGCATTTCAAATCGAGCCCCGGAACTCGTAACAATATAATAGATTTTGCTGCTAAACTTGCCAATAAGACTGGATTTGTCTATATTATTAAGTGTGTCCAATCTCATAAGTGTGTAAATATAATACCTACTTAATCATCGTTAGAAAATAGATATGCACATCAAAATCAATATGCAACAATAATTAGAATTAAAGAATTTATTCGAAACCATTAACATAGTGTACAGAAACAATTTGGTATCGCAAACAACTGCTGTAGTCTAATACTGTGTTGCAGTTGTTAGCGGCCACTTCCAGACAACTTGTTTGTTATACAATTAAAAAAAAATTTTTTTTACAGTTTATACATTTGGACATTTTCGTGTTAATATTTGTAATTTATGTCGAAATATATAGGTGTGTGAATATGTATGTATGTCTATATGTACAACTACGCGTTGTCTTATTCTGTACCCCCTCAAGGCGACACACTATGAGCTCACGCCAGTGGTGCGTCACCCCACACTGCGGGATAGTCAACATAAACGCATTTTTTTTTATATACAGGGGAAATCCGTTTGAGGACCGTAAGCCGCGCGAGGGGGAAAGGTCGCGGCCCGTGAGTGGGATTCGCCAGGTCGGGGTGGCACTAGCACCCCACGTTGAGATGTGAGATGCTATTGCCACGCCGCGGTTAGGGATACCCACTAAAACCCTTGTCCGATCCCGAGCGTCCTTTGTCCGGGCTGTGGGCTCGCTCGGGCATTCACCACCAGCCCGGACGGACGGCGGCCGGCCCCTTTGCGGGCTGGCCTCACCATTTGGTAGCCGGAGATCTGGGTCTCTCCGGCTCCTCTACCTCACCACGAGGTGAGAGTGGGGGCGCGCGGATCGGCGCGCGTCCCTCCTCTCCGGCCTTTATGTGCGGGCGGGTCCGGTTTCCCCACCGGTCGCACGCACGGCCGTAGCCTACGGCGGCTGGAGGTCGTCATGGATGACCCTCCGATGCCGCCGCCGGCTCTGGCGGGAGGGGAGCGTGGCGGATTGCTTTCTCCCGCTGCGCCGCTTCCTTTGCGGACATGACGGTTTCGCAGAAGGAGGCGGCTGTGTCCCATGCGTCGGCGCTCCCGACCATGGCCTTTACCACGGCCGGGAGGGACAAATCCGCCCCGACGGCCGCGACGAGATCACGACGCTGCTCGTCCCAGGCTGGACACACCTGGAGGGTCAACATAAACGCATCACTTAACTTACTTCATCCTCTACAGGCCTCTAGGGCTATACAAGTAGCTTGGCTTTAAATTCTTTCCATGCTTCTCACGTTCTCATTTTTTCTTCAGTATCAAACCCCTCGCTTATATTATGCCTCAAAGTAAACAGGAAACTGGCGATGGATATGTAAACGCAATTTATTCGAATTCCCTCAAAATTTTCCTGCTTGCTGCTGTAGGCATAATGTAGGTAAACGAGAAGTAAAGTAGTAAAATAAGAGTTTCGTCAAAATTGGTTTAGGTTACGCATAAGTATTGCCATTCAACGTGGCAACGCATCCAGAATTTTGAGAACGTTGCCAACTGACGGTGATTTAGAATACATTTATTATTCGGATTTTTTTATAAACAAGCTGTATATAATATTAGTATGTATATTATTAGTATGTATATTTTGAATGTAAGTTCTTTTTTAATGTAAATGTAAGTTTTGATTATAGATATATGAATTATAAATTTTCAGGCTTAATAATAGATAAAGAAAAATAAAGACGGAAAGCCTGTGAAGAGTACACCGCACCATTTTTGAAAATTTTAATTTCAATCAATCAATAACTCATAAGCCATGGTAGCTTGATATTCCAAACTCAATAGGCGCTGGTTTGAATCCTGACCGGAAAACATGGACCAGTTAGGCAGCTCTCTGACCTAATGTGTATATTGTTACATTTACTCCGTACTAACTGTGGCGAAAAACATCGTGATGAAACCTGCTCATTGTGATAACCGACGTGACAAACCCGCTAATCTGCTTTGGACAAGCATGGCCACTATCCGTTTCTGACTAGAAATCGCAGGCCCGAGTCTAGCAGTAGGGCGTTTATTACCTGTTATTATAATATCATAGTTACTATAATGCTCAATCTGACGTTTCGGTAAATAGATACATAGCGATCTAGATACTACAACTAGATATAAATTGTAAACTAACACATAAAAATCTTGTATTATAAATATTATCCTAGCAACATCTGAAGTATCTTAAGACCACTCTACCAGGAATCGAAGAAAGTAAAGTAAAGCAGCGTTCTATTTTAAATTTAATATCATAAAAGCTATCTAAAATATAAATAGGCGAGCGATTAAATTGCTTTCTTTTGAATAAATTTAATAAGATATTAAGCTTGTACTGTATAAGAGTTTAACTCTTCGGATCGCAACTTGAAGGCAATTTGCAATCTCTTTAAAGCGTTGAATTCCTGGTACCGTTACCTACCTCAGAAGTTTAAATTTAAATAGTTTCAATGGTACCTTATTTATAAATATACCTTGCTGCTATTTGAACATAAAGACAGTAAAGTTAGCTTCGCACTAACTTTGAACTCTTTTATTCATAATGATATGTATTTTTAGATATTATTATGAATAAGAGTTCATATATGTATGTATTAACAATAATAGTAAAGAGAATTACTGTGCAAGCGTGTTCGCCTTTTAAATAGTTTTTCACGAGATTTTTCGTCTGTAGAATGGGGCGTGTTGTGATGAGTTATTTGATTTGGTGCCTACGTCGCCATTTTACTATCGCACCGATCGCCGACGTTTGGGAATTAATCCACTGTTCCTTGACACTTGGAGGTCATCCACTGTATGTGGCGCACGCTCCTTTACGCCATACGTAAGCAAGCTATGTAATGATCTCCCTCCCGAGATTTTCCCAGAGCGCTACAATATAAGACTCTTTAAAAAAGGTGTAAACAGATATTTAAAGTCTCAACGTGGTAGGCAACACATCAGCTCCCTTGGTATTGCAGATGTCCATGAGCGAAGTTAATCACCTTCTGTCAAGTAGACCCGTCTGCCAGTTTGCCTACTAGCAAATATAAAAGAAGTATATTTTGTGCTTGAATTGTTGTAAAGAACTGTTGATGATCGTTGAATAGGCTCGTTAAAAACATTTAAATAATTTATTATAATTCATTATTAATGCAATAACGAATAACACTTTTTCAAAAACCTTACATAAACTTCGTATAAGTATTATAAATAAGGAGGTAATCATTTTAATTGGTACTTCGTTATCTATACAGATAAATAAAATTAAAGTGTCTGTTTGTAATATCAAAATAGCAGCTTTTTACTAACTGCATATGAAAGTATATACGGTACTTATATCAAAAAAGTCAATTTTAAATTTTTTTGTCTGTCTGTCTGGATGTTCCGACTAATCTCTGAAATGACTGGACTTTCAATGGCAGATAGCTGATGTTATAAGACGTACCTTGGGCTATTTTTTATTTTTTTAGGGTTTCGCGAAAAAAAAAACAAGTATTAATGAATATCAAGTTTTATAATATTCAAATAAAAGCCGGACCTATGTAACAAGAGCTTCAACCAAATTATATATTTATACTTATATTTTTGAGCTTATATGTATTGTGTATACTTATCTTCTATAATGGTATATAGCTGCCAAAGGTTTCCTGGAATAGAGCGATTTTTAGCGATAAGGCCGCCACTGCACTATCTTCTGTCTTGTCCTATTTCTGTATATATATTCTTTGATGTACAATAAAGAGTTATCCATCTATCTATTGTGTTGACTGATACTAAACGGGGAAGATTTTGTGAAAGTTCGAATGTCATATTTGTCTAAACCCGCTATTCTAGGCGATGGCCTCTGTCTTCTTAGTAAGAGTACTTTTAGTTAATTTAGGTTAAATTTAAATTACTTATTAGTCCTATTAGATTAGATGGTAATATTAATGTGGTATTTTTTAATACAACATTTATGAAAAAAAATAAGGCAGTATTCTCATAAAAAATCAAGGAGGCTATGACAACAACAACAACAACAACAATATTCTTTATTGTACACCGACATAAAAACAGTAACACATTTTCATATCTTACAATTAGAAGGCAGTAAGTAGTACAATACGCGGCCTCGGCGACATTATCAATCAATCAATAACCCTTTATTGTACACCAATACAAAAAAAAGAACTTACAGACTAAAACTGTGACTCATTATGCACAAAGGGCGGTCTCATCGCTAAAAAGCGATCTCTTCCAGACAACTCCATTATGTGCGATTATAGAAAGCATTGATTTATCTGTCAAATACCCAATTGTTTATTGTAATGAGATTTTCATTGCTAACACCTTTGGTGTTATAAATGTTCATAGAGGACGCAACCACTTTCCATCAGGTGGGCCGTCACCCTATCTGCTCTGTGTAGCTAGTATTATATGTAGTAAAAGATACATAAATAAAATAGTGTTCCGGTACCTAATCTAATACGTCTATTTGGCACCTACAAAGAAAGGGTTGAGTGTGGCTACTTCACATCAATGGACTGGGCGTAAGTGGACATTTTAATTTCGTTTAATATTAAAGACCTCATATTACGACTGTGTGTCTTTCCAAAATCGAAAACTGAGATTCTAAATCTACTTAAGCCTGGTAAAGTTCTAAGACTTACTGTTAATGACACACTGGTCAACGTTTGGATAATAAGTAGATGAAATTATCGCGTATTATGTTAGCATCGTATCAGTTAAATGCTATAATATTTATTTATATTATTATATATATACTTGCTTCTGCCCGCGACTTCGCTCGCGTGGTATAGTTAAAAAAAAAGTTATAAAAAACCCTCCCGATTTTAAAACATTCTTCATTGATGCTTCGCGCCTGTTGGTCTTAACGTGATGATATATAGCCTAATTGTTTTTTAATGTATAAATTGTTTTATTGTATGATATTATTGTTTTATTGTATGACAATACCGGCAATATCAGTACTTAATTAGGTGCATAGGTAGTATAATAAGCTGTTTAAGTAATTAAAGTTTTTTTAACTATCCCACGGGAACTCTTTAATTTTTCGGGATCAAAGTATCCTATATGTTGACCAGGAATATAAGCTACCACCATACAAAATTTCATTTAAATCGGTCCAGTCGTTTCAGAGATTAGCCCGTACAAACAGACAAACAGGGAAACAAAAAATTTGAAAAAAAAAACTAAATTAGTTCTATTTCACTTCTTACACTTCACTTCTATTTCATTTCACTACTTCTTTCTCCCCTGACTCGGTTTTTAGCATTTTTTACATTGTACATAAATTCGACCTCTACAGTTTTATTATATGTATAGATTATATAATATCAGCCCATAAATGTCCCACTGCTGGGTTCGAGCCTTCCATTATAGGGGGAACGAACAGTATGCCCGCCACGCGTGTCCAAGGCGGCTTGACTCATCGGTTGTATCGATGTGCAGGTTGCATCACGATATTTTCCTTCACCGTTGTTAGCACGAGGTAATTGTGACAATATGCACATTAGATCAGAAAACTGACTAATCCGCACCCTTTGAGATTGGAACGCGTGCGCTAGCCATTACGCTACTACGAGTTCCGTCTATAGTATTTTTTTACCCTTTTGGACAATAGCAGGTTATTTAACGTTCAATTGTTGAATAGTTCATATTTTGGTTAATTTGAATATCCAAAATCTTTTTACAATATCAATATATTTATATATCAAGAAAATGGGTACCCTGAAAGCCAGAAACAATTTTCCTCAAACTCGTTTCCATTTAATTTGTCAACGAAATACCGAGTTATATAGATTGCTTGTTTCTCGTGCAATCGCTTTCAGTTCTGTTTAAATAAACCAGTAATGTACAACCAACATTCATATAGAATCGGCATAGCTTTGCGCATGTATAAAACTTGTGCAACAGATAATGTCCTACAGAGCCTTTCAGTTAACTCCGAAGCTCTGGGATGTTGAAACGCGTCTCGTGTAGGCTGAATACTAAGTTCGACTTTGCCTGTTCGGTGTTCGGGATTTAAAAAAATAATGCCGAGTTTAAAAAGTAAAAAGTGGTGGCAGTTTTATTAATGGACAATTTTTAATTGTATTTTTGGGTAAGTACTTTTTTACATTTAAATTTTATTCTATTTAATTTTAAATTTTAAAAATAGTCATAAAGTACGATGAATAGTTTTGTTTTTAATTTGACATTTGTGTACAAGACGTGCGTCACCTATAAAAAATGGCGTCAAAGAACTTTTTTAATGTTCCGGTAATATCCCTTAACGACTTTAGTACCCACACCTGACTCTCCAGTGACGTGTAAATCTGTTTTTATGAAAAAAGTGTTAACAAACAAACTTTAGAGAATATATTTAACAATATTTCGGTAGCCATTTTTTGTTCTCCACGGACTCATTATTTTTCCGAGTGCAAATTGCTGTAATTAAAACTTTTTTATGGCTGAAGTTTCGTCGGTGAATGCGCGTTTACTGAATGATAATGAGACTGACGGTTGACAAATGATTGGTTCGTTTAGTTTTTGCATTAAAATACAATAATTAAACAATTGAATGATTTAATTAGACTAGACTAAGTAGCCTTAAGAAAGTTAAGTACATTTAGGCCTGTCAATAAATATATTTTCGAATTTTATTTCAGTTTCAGTTTTCAGTTAACATTCGAAGGAGTTTTTCCCTTTATATGTAAAATACATACAATTATTAAAAATAGTTAAACAACAAAGCGTAAGAGAGTTTTCATTGTTGTCGTGAGAGTAATGTCAAACGGCCATTATACAATGCTATAGTGCACTGTATAATAGCCGTTTGACATTAGTTGTATCCAGCCTATGCCTAATTTTAACCAGTAGTAAAGCAAATGGAAGGTTAGTAAATACAGTAACCGACCATAAAACGATTTAAGACTCAATAAATTTATTTACAAAGGATTTTTTTTCTTACGCAAATAATTATTAAAAAATTGAAATATTTAACCAAGTAGGCGTTAGAGAGTTAATCATAAAATTGTATAATGTCCGCTTATTATATATATCTTACTATTCGTACTATATAATATATCTTACTATTAATTCGATTACCGTTGATAGTTTGACATTAGTTGTATCCAGTTTATGTCAAATTTTAACCAGTAGTAAAGCAAATGGAAGGTAAGTAAGATACAGGAACCGGCCATAAAACGATTTAAGACTATCAATAAATTTATTTATAAATTATTTTATAATTATAAAATTCTTTCTTTTTATTGTTAAAAAATTAAAATAGTTACGAGTAAAGAAAACAATTTAAAAATCAGTTTACAATTGACAGAGATATCGTGTTACGAAGAAGTTCGGTAACAATTTTCGTGAGTTTATCTAATTCCTTGGAATCCACTCATCAGATCCTGACATGGTGACAATGGTACCAATTCAGAAATATAACTTTTCGATAAAATTTTGAAAATCGGTCAACAATTGACGGAGAAATCGAGTAACGAACATACAAAAAAAAACACAAACGAATTGAGAACCTCCTACATTTTGAAGTCGGTCAAAAAGGCTGGCAAGCTGCTATGTAAATGTAGAACGATCGTTATATTAGGGTTAAATTCGCTTCGAATTATTCACTTCGAAGCCAGGGGCCCGTTTCCCTACTTTATCTTCTTCATTTCGCACGGTTTTCGGTATGCCTTATTTTAAGACACGCATTTAATTCCTTACAACGTCAAACTAACATCTTAGTCCTGGGCGTCGTCTCACTATTGTAATTAAACGTTTATTACTGTGCCCAGTGGATAAAAGTTGGAGCAAAACGGACCTCAGTCTCCGAAGCGAACATCCCGAATGTACCGCGATTTAGCAAGAACAGATGTTGAATTTAAATGGAATAAAGATTTTAACAAAAACATAATTACGAGTATAACATTATAGTTTGCTTATAACATTGCGAAGGCTATATAGGTATATAGCTAAGCTGAGCACAATTTACTATCCTACGAAATACTCGGAAAATTATTTGTTTTCCTTATCTTTCAGTTTAACATAAGACAAAGCTTTTGGGTTTCGTATTTTGACATCCATTAGTCTATCTCCACAGTACTCGTTAAACAAGAATTTCATTATAAAATCATTATTATATAGTACCTAGATCCAGTGCTACATTCACGGGCTATTTGTAAGTGATAATAATTATATTGGACTTTTTAACATCAGTTTTCTGACATTTTGAATGGTAATAAAATAGATGGATAGATTGTGTAAAGGATGACATGATGATTTGTGGTGTGACAGAACACGCATGTATGCAGAATAGAAGGGTATGAAAGGTTAAAACATAGTTATTGTGCCGACCCCAAATAATTGTGTGAAAATGAAAGAAAAGAAAGATTTTGAACATTTTGAATATGAAATACGTATAAAATTTGTGGTTATGTTTTCTTTATGTGGTTGAATAAAAATTTTACTAATACATAAAATGTAATGTACAATAACTGATGGCCTCTGTGGTTGACGGGCTAAGTCTTAGAGAATCCAGGTTCGATTCCTGGCACGGTAAATTGCGGAAACAAACTTTCTGTTATTTGCTATGGTCTGGGAGTCTGAGACTGGCCCCAGAGTGGTCCGTTGTATATTAGCAATAACACAAGCGTAACTTGCTTAGCTTGGG
The DNA here is from genome assembly GCA_019925095.2 of Dendrolimus kikuchii. Taxonomy (NCBI): domain Eukaryota; kingdom Metazoa; phylum Arthropoda; class Insecta; order Lepidoptera; family Lasiocampidae; genus Dendrolimus; species Dendrolimus kikuchii. The sequence continues at coordinate 6,896,250 of CM034400.1, forward strand.
AAATATTCAATGTGCGTGTTTCTCTGCCGATTTATAATAGATAAATCGGCAGACAAACATGTATACTTTCATTCCATTCATTCTTTAAAAAAGTGCATTTATTAATAAGTAATCACTATTCAAAACATTCGTCTTTAATGTCTACTAATTTTTTTAGAAAATAAACTATATATTACTAATAAATAGAAGGAAACTAAACTAAAAATCAATATTAAGTATGTACGTACGTTAAGTACGTACGTACACTCGCTACGGAAGCGCAATAAAAATAAATGAAGTTATTTTTATTGTAATGTATGTATAATGCGTTTACCAAGAATGGGTTTTACAATGAAAGAAAAGAAAACTAAATACTTAAAAATGAAGTATGTTACAAATCGCTGCCAGAAGGAAGCGTGCCTAGAGGACTGGCAGCATTGCCACGTTGTATAGCAATGCTGATTCGTTGCGCGAAATACGAACCAGCCTTCTGATCACGGGTGGTATCAAATAATTTCTTACAAAATTTATTTGAAGAAACCCTTTGCCGATGGTCCACACGGACATAAAGTTTAAACTCCAAATGGCACAATTATGCAACCCTTTCTTGGGGTTCCATATTTGCGCTGTTTGAGATCTTCAGCTGTTGAAGCAGCTGTCTTAGTGCCTAGGCTTCTCCCTGGCTGGTAGGGGTTTTTGTAGTAATCAGTGGACTGTTCTAATTGTATGAGCTTTATTTCGACTACGGTACAGATATTATACGCGACAATGGAAACGATGTGTGGTTTTACTATATGCGTAAGCGTCGCCGGACGGTGTAAGGCGGACTGGTCGTGCGTTGCAGTATTGGCGGCTCCCGTCCTAGCAGAGTAGAACCGTTAAGCTCCAACACTTAGTCCTTGGAAGATGTGATGCCACCAGAGTGTCAACGCATGTCGCGTCCCACACAAGCGGCCGTCCCATCATCCTTGCCTACGTCTTACGCTAAAAGGAAGGTTTGGACTGAAAATCAGTGTTGTATGATCCATATGCTGAGTGCAAATATCGTTTGCTGAAAATGCGGCGTACAAATTACATCACTATTTTTTTCAAATAAAGTCTTTCCTTCTTTCTTACTAATACAAGCTATCGTTTTAGTGGTAACTGTGTCGGAATTAAATTGAATTCAAAAAGTTGTATAATGTATAACTCCAGAGATGTACATACGTGGCGTACTCATGCATATTATGACGATATATATATATTTTTTTTATTGCAGGAGATCAGCAGACAGGCAAATGGCCCACTTGATGGAAAGCGGTTACCATCGCCTATGGACATTTGCAACACCAAAGGTGCTACAAGTGCGCTGCTGCTCTCTTAAGGGAAACTGGAACCTGGTCACTAATGCCGGAACACAACTCGAAGGTTGTTATGGCGACATACTTTAGACCAGGGGTGGTAGCAATCCAGTCGGGCAAATGCCCTACCACCTGGCTGTGGGTTGTTAAGTCGCCTCTTACGACAGGCCGCCCGGCCGCAAGAAATTGTATTCTTTCTCCGTTCCTGCACGATAGCACCTTTTACAACTTTTTGAATCGTAATATCCTAGAAACGGTGGCTCGTAGAGAAGTGATACTTTTATGGTAAAACTTTCCATTTTGCTAAAAAAACGCGAAATACTCATATTTTGACCTTTGATCTCGAGTAAAAAAAATTCCATAGACGGGAATGATGGGGAACTTAAAAAGATGATTTATAATTATGTTTTCAACAATTTTACTGATTTTCAGCTTGTTGTGATTTTATGCGCCTCCACTCTCATTTTTTGGTCTAGATTGATCGGACTAGTAACTTATTTTGAAAAGAACAGGGTTTTAGAGTTAGAAATTGAATTAGAGAAACAGAGATTTAATTTTAATAATAATTTACTAACAGAGGTTCGATCTATAACGGGAGACTGATATCCACTGATTGTCGCATCTAGCTGAATATAGCTGAGATTTAAAGACGACGATGAACATTTTAAAGACAATTTGTATGAAGTCAAGCAACACGCATCTAATTTTTAACTGACTTCTAAAGTAAGAGGTTATTAATTCGTCGGTAGATTATATTTGTCTGTGTGTAATGCGGTTACTCCGTCAATTGTAACCCGATTTTTTTTTCTTTATTCGTAAGTGTATACTCGCGATGTATAGAGCCTTGATCACCAAGTCAGTATATGATAAGTGGATCCCAGAGAAATTGAGAGTAACCCTTGTTAAAGAATCCCGAGCGCCAACATTCTCCGGAAAATAGCTTGTATACGCATGCCAGTGTCACAATTTCTACAGGTACTTAATTTTGTTTCGTATGCATGTTACGCGATTTCTCCGTCAATTCTGAACCGATTATCGAATTGCTTTTTTATTTGAAAGAGTTTCTCCCGAAGTGGTTTCATTGTCATTAAGTTACGATTTGATGAGTAGATCGCGAGCACCTCTTGCTCACGAGCGTCTACACCGAAGAGTGAGACAGCAACTTTATATATGCGTGCCAGTAATATAATTTCTACAGGCGCTAAATATTTCTAAAGTTATTCAAGTATTTGCGCAACTAAAAATTATAAAAACATCTTTTTAACAACAAAACTCTGAAAAAATAAAAATCTAGGATCCGATCTCAGCGCCATCTACCGGTCCTAATTCTGAATCTAAACCATCCTGGGACACCCACTAAAAAACAAAAAAACAACAAAAATGCTTCAGGAGATTAGGAGGATTGTAGAACCCGATAGGAGCGTTACATACCGGTTCAAATTAAGTAATCTGGGGACCCACACAAACAATTTCATCAAAATCGGTGCACAAAGAAATTCAGTTTTCTTACATCCTTTTTGTAAGAAATAATAAATAAACTATTTAGATTGGCACCGACTTCAAAATGTTGTAGAGAAGTCCGTTAAATATTTATTTTTTGCTTTTTATTTTGAAGTCGGTTTTTTTTTGTTCAAAATTTATAATCTCAGCACTACCTTCATAATTAACAGTATGGCCACGCGTAATTATTAACTCCCTAGACTAAACTGTGCTTAACAAGCCCGCACAAAATTTGTCACGTAACAACTTGTTTTTAGTGTGCTACCAGCTTAGGCTCCCAATTCAGCACTTTGATAAACTTTTCCTGTATATCTCGAGCCAGATAAGGTTTCTCGGAAACGCCTGCCTTAGTTTATCATTTCCACTAACCTCGTTCAAATAAGATCCTAGTCGGGAGAGTAATTATGTTTATGAATGCCTTAAAGCAATTTGACGGTAGGCGAATATTAAAAGTTTTCACTGGATATTATTCACAGCATAGACGAGTACAGAGTAGTAAGCCGACTGTTATTAAATTTAGTATTATTAATTTTGTAATTTCGATAAAATGTTTTGGGATGGGATAATTTTTATTGCGAAAATGAAATAGTTTCCAAGTTATGTTATTGTATTTTAGAATAATTTTATATTTGAACAACGTATTGTCATGTATCTACCATTGAGGTAATATGCGGTCAAAATAACAAATATTTTTTTTACGTGTGAGACATCTATCCGCCTTAGACTTAAATCGGTAAAAAAAATTAAATCAATCTGGTATAAGTCACATATCACATATATACTATTAAAGCGTTATTATTATTTTTTCTACTACTAATATATAAAGCTGAAGAGTTTTTTTGTTTGCTTGAACGCGCTAATCTCAGGAACTACTGGTCTGATTTGAAAAATTCTTTCAGTGTTAGATAGCTCATTTATCGACGAAGGCTATATATCAATCATCACGCTAAGACCAATAGGAGCGAAGAACTAATGAAGAATGTTTCAAAATCGGGGGGGTTTTTTAACTATTCCACGCGGACGAAGTCGCGGGCAGAAGTTAGTTATATTATAATTTTTCAAACTAAAAGTTATCAAATTACATGTAGTGTTTGCCTATAACTAATTACTGCATTTGTCATGTTTTTTATAAAGATATGTACATCCTTGGTATTAGTGCCAGTAATTGTTGGTAAATCAAATTAAAAAAAAAATGTAATTACGATTAAATTAGTGAAGTGATTATATGTGAAAGTTTTAGGACCATAAAGGTATTTTAAAATTCTGTTAATCAATTAATTTTAAAACTAAATTCAATAAAGTAGTTGACAGTCAAAACTACTGAGTTCTTTTGTCGTCTTACAAGACGTCATCTCCTTGTTTGATTTTGTATGAGTTATAAGTACTTATTAATCAATTATGGTTTTATTCATATTGAAAGAAATAAAGAAAATAATGTTTATTTAGAGATATTTAAAATGGAAATTATACATAAACAGTTTAACTTTTGTTAAACTGTTAGCCAAAGGTTAGCTAGCTCTAAATAGGCCCTATCTCGGCAAAAGCTGGCTGAAACAACCAACGCTGGTCTTCCGTTAGTGCCAGTTTTATTTTAAGTTATTTAGTTAAAGTAAATTTGTAGGCTTCTTTAAGAACCTTAGCGAAGCCTATAAAATTACTATAGCTCAATATGAATAAGACCGTTATTGTTTAAACAGTTATTAAATTTGTTTTAATTGCAATTATTTTAAGGTGATAAAAAGCTATTTTAAGGGTCTTTCTTAAGGGGATCCATTCACAGTTCTGCATTGCAGTCCGCCCCGCAATACAGGACCGCGAATGGGCCCCTTAAGGCCGTTAAAATATTCGCATATAGGCAATTTAATTGTGTGTGTAAACTATTTGAAAGTATACTTATAGGCACGGTAAAAATAGCAATTTTCATTTAAATTTCGACAAATATTTTGAATTTTTTCACAATTATAATAATATATACAAAACATGTTAAAAAGAGCCTTAAGAACAGACGAGCGTGCATGACAAGAGTTATGAATGTCAAAGAAGCAAGTGAGGTGTGTAAGAATAATCCTAAATGGCGCTCTGTTACTCGTGCCTACCCCGCAAGGGAACTGGCGTGAAGTTATGTATGTTAAAAAGAATTATAGTGATTAGTTTGATGGACTATAATGATTCTATTTATATCTTTAGTTTAGACGCACAGGTGCTACCTAAGAATTTCAACGATAATCAAAATCAAAATGAATGTATTTATTAACTGCTAATTGCGCGATCAATGGGCGTCGGCGGTATGCGGGGCGCGGAGAGTAGGTGTGCTTCGGCGGGCGGGTCAGGGAGCTGCTCTCTGTCCGCAACAATTATTATTGTTCTTTTTTAATTCTAATTTATACTTATAAAAGGTTTATCAAAGTAATTGTTATAGCTAATTACTGAGAGAACTTGGTAGCGATTTAAAAACATACTATTTTGTCAAACTTTTCATCAGAATTTTAATTAATCGTAATGCGAATTCTTTATAGGATTGTATTTTTAAACGAGCGATAATTGTAACTGGAAGGTACAACATTACCGAACATCTATAATATTCTAACAGAAACAGACTTCTAGCATATCCATAAATTAATAATCTTGAACAGCCTTTGTAAATTGACTTTCAAGCAGTCTAACTGACTTCGTAATAAATGTTGTAATTGGTTGAACTTGTTACAAAACAAAATTTACGAAACACGCAACTCGACTAATTAGCTGAGTAAGAAATGTTTTCAAACAAAGAACCTTGGAAGACAATGATAATCTTCAAGCTATTCTTCTACCATGACTACTTTAGATTTATAGATAACAGAATTGAAGCGGAAGATAGAAATAATGCTTAAGGGAAGATTTATATTAGACCGGGCCGTGTCCGGGGCGTGCGCCATCTACGTGGCCCGGACGGGGCACGAATTTGAAACGTTACATAAATTTTGTATGAAGCTGTTTATATTACACAGTGCAGGATACGTGTCCCGTCCGGGCCCGGACAACGCTCGTCTACACCACTGTTGTTGCACGGCCCCGCCCCGGCCCCTCCACGTCCCGTCGTAATACGAATACTCTTCCGTGCTGCGTGCTTGCAATAATTGAGAATTATTCACATCACTACGATATATTGAAGCGGCCGTGGCGACTTATCGCCCGTTTAGCACCCGGTGTAATATAAACGTGCAGCACGGAGTGGCTCCGCTCCGGCCCCGCCCCGGCCCGGACACGGACCGGTCTAATATAAATCGTCCCTAATCAATCCAAACTTTTACTCTTCAAGTGAAAATTATTTGGTATTCGTATTGTATAGTTGCTTGGTCGAGTCCCAAAAGGACTGATAAAACTATAGACAAAGTCTACATAAATAAAAATGTCAAATAAATAAATATAGCGTATAATAATAAATAAAGCGAAGCATTTTTTTAAATTTGTATGCTTAAAGTTGTTTAGTGTACACGTGGTTTGAGTCTGTATCCACTGGAAATCTTGGCGTTGCGAAGATATTCAAAATACGATTCCATTGCGATAGTGTCAAAAATCTTATTGTACTAAATCCACAATATCTTCTCGATATCGTTGCAGCAGAATAATAGTAGAAACAATGTACCATTAGCAGAAATGGCGTTAGCAGAAATGAATATTGAAAAGCTATCAAAATTTTAAACATTTATTTCGCGAATTTTCTTTTATAAATATTAAGGTAGACTGGCGTGCCATGAGCACCCATTAGATCTAACAGAATACCGAAATTAAGAAATCGTATGATTAAGACGATAGTGTCCGGTGATTTCGACGAGATAGTAATAGTAGAATTGGGCTCCAGACAGGCGGCTGAGCTCATTAAAATGTGTTACCGTCGCGAATAGACGTTAACAACACCAGGAGCGAAGCCAACGAATGCATTACCAGCCTTTAGGGTGACATGGAGAATGAGATAGAGGGATAAGACAGGAGTAATGAGATAGATGGGGTGGGATATGGGATTATAATGAGGGATGGGATAGAAAAAATTATATACGAGAAGGGAGAAGTGGGCCATCGGAACTCTCACAAAAACAGCTCAAGGGTACTCATTTCACGCTGATATTCTGTGTAAGCACATAAAAGATAATTTGCTTATTTAATTCATCCGTGCAGGAACGGAGAAATAATACAATTTCTTGCGGACGGGCTGCCTATCATAAGAGGCGACAAAAACAGCCCAAAGTCCACCTTGAGTTGTTTTCTGGCATTAGTGGCTAGGTTCCAGTCTCCCTTTAGAGAGCGTCAGCACATTGGTAGCACCTTTGATGTCACAAATGTCCATAGGTGATGTGGTAACCGCCGTCCATCAGGTGGGCTATCAGCCTGTCTGCTAAACTCATGCAATAAAAAATTAAGTTCTCGTAACGCACTGCGGTGCGCTCGGCCTCCTATCCGAAATCGGTTACCTTTAGCAGGCTTCACTCTGAGTGCTCGGGGCTCGAACTACATATTTTGTTCGTCTGGGAGTCGAGCGTAGTAAGCTCAAGGAAATAGATTGAATAATTATATTGTAGATAGTAATCGATATGCTTGTGAAAATGTATCGTTGATACTAAGGGAGTTAAAACAGCTACTTTCGCATTTCATGTTACAAATATGTCAAGAGTAAAATAACTTGGAACCTTACAATTTTTCAAAAGTTCTGATTTAAGTCCCTTGATCAAAGAATTCCTTGAAACAGTCCGTTTTAAAACTCGCTTTACATACGGTAGACTATATAAGAAGTCGCGGTCTCTCAAAAGGTTAAACCTTCTATGTCTGTTAGTATAGTATCGTAGACGATATTAACGAAGGGACGCTGGATAGAATCGTGGGGATAGTCTGGTAAGCGGATGTCCCGGCTTATAGATTTCAGAATTCAGCATATTGCAGCCTAACTTGCGCTTTGTAAATCGCAAGCCGTTTTCACAGTGTAAACTACCACTACTGCCTGAATTAGTTTAACAACACTCAATTTTGTTAAGTTTAGTTTGGCCTTGTCTTCCAGACGACCCTGAAGTTTCACGTCATTTCTTATATCGAAGACGACGTATCTTATCATTTACAATGTAATATTAAATTCCTTTCAACCTCGATCTGTAATACGCTACTATACATCATCGCCAAAAGAAATTCCTTCGTTAAAATTAATATTCCCTCACGAAGTTTTAAATTTAACAGGTCATGTAACAAAAGTATTAAGGGGAAAGATTTATATTTCCATAAGCTCCTTTATGTCCGCATAGCAGTGCGTAATAAAACGTGGTCCAAATACAAACCAGTCCTAATTTCACGTAAGAGGATAATGCAGAAAGCTGTGCCAACATTAAGGTATTATGCTTACTAAATGTCAAAGTTTAAACAGATCAGGTGCTTTCCTTGAAACCATCTTTAGTGCAAAGCTATTATTGTGTTTTTGGTTTGACATTACAGATTTTGGCTGGTTATGCAAATTGGAATTGAATGTGCTCCGACGAACCGGAATATACGTTTTCGTCATGCAAAGGGCTTTAATACTTTTTTCCCATGCTTTTCTAATTTTTATGTAAATCATTTATTGGGTTCACATAGTGTCTTTTTGCATAATAGTTATAGTCTTAATCTACATCTGAATATTAATTAAATCAGTAAACTAATATAATTAAGAATACACTAAAGCAAGTGAATGTTGTTAAAAAAATTATACAGAAATAATAGATAGATACATAGATAACACTTTATTGTACACCATTACAGAAAACAAAAAATCTTATAGCCTAAAAATGTTCTAAATGTGCACAATGGGCGGTCTTATCGCTAAGAAGCGATCTCTTCCAGATAACCCGTAATAAATAATGTTTACATACTCAGATTCTTGCATCAGGACTAGCATGTAGAAAGGGACACCAAGTACTTGTGTAGTTGGAATACGTAACCCAAATAAACGTAATTAATTGATTCTATTTCTGATATTCTACCTATAATTCTTTAAGACTAAATGATATGTGTCAGAATAGTACTAGAGTATTGAAGGTAATATTGTGCAAATAAATGAGAGTGGTGAAAAGAAATCTTTAAGACCTTAGTCTAGCTCGGTCTATATGGACCACTTACTTTGGGGACCTTTGAGAACCCTGGGGATCTATAACGATCCTCAAAGGGTCCACGACAGTGAAAACAATATCTACGGGTCTGCAAACTGTAAATAGGGGTCCACAATAGTGAATTCCATTTAAGCAAGTCGTGACGAAATTTTTACTTTCTATATTTAGAATAATAATATATGATACAAATACAATGCGTTTGTACTTAAAAGCTATAAAATACAGAATTGAGACCTCCTTCTTTTTTTTGAAGTTGGTTAAAAAGATAGGGGTCTACAAGAAGCAGTAACAATTGTTAAGGGGTCTAGGGGTTCTAGGTCATGCTATTCTAAGGTAAAGAATCAAGAATGCTGGTTAAGTTGCCGTACCAATCTATTGTCCTAAGTAGGCAGGTACCCCACTGATCACATGAAAAGACGATTACCCATTTCATCTAATTCAACTTACTCATTTATTTAACAATATAAACCATCAACATTATCAGGCAAAGCACATATATAACAAGACCTATTCATTCAAAAAACACTAAAGCATAAAGCTGTCCAATTATTTGAAGTATACGTAAGGAGTCTTTCAACATTAAATGGCACTATAATAAATCTTTGTCGACCGTCCGTTGTATTAAAAATAAACCTATAAGGCCACAACCATTTATATGAGAAAGCTAGCCGTAAAAATATTTTTAAAAGTACGCATACTCAAGTTAATAGAACTTAGGGTATTTTCCAAGAAACTCACAATAGCAACCCATATGGGAGAAATCCCTCATAAACCGTTTTGTATTTACGGTTGACATAAAAGGCGAGAATACGTCGACAATTTAAGTAAGTACTCAATAACTTTGAGTACTAGTAAAGAAAATAATTTAAGGACTAGTACGTGATCATTTATACGGCACATGCCTTTATATTCTAAAGGATATAAAACTACGGGGCTCTAAAACAACAGAATTAGGATGAAATGATTATTTTACTACAGACCTTGTAAAAGGTTATATACAATTATCTAACAATGAGAGATTCCAAATATTTATCAAACTGCATTATACTGCGGCGACCGAGGGTAGAACTTTCTGGCAGCGTAAGCCGGTCTTAATACTTTTAGAAAAGGGTAGAAGATTCTGGAAGGAAAAGACAAGGACGAATACATTTTAGAAAAGGATACGCGATGAGCGAAAATTCTAGAAAAGAAACTCTGTCTTTTACTTCCCGAAGTTTCGTTTATCATCTATCCCTTTCTAACATCTGGTAGAAAGGCATAGATGATAAACGAAAGTTCTGGAATAGAGGGTTCGGGAAGGAAAAGACAGAGATAGATAGATGTTTAGAAAGGAACAGATAGTAAATAAAAGAATAACAAAAAGAAGATCAAATTATGGGGTCCAGAAAATTCTTCCGGGTATATAAGAAGCGTAAGGCACGCCTACCGTGCAGTTTAGAGTTGAGTTCAGTTCAAGACAGCGAAGCGACAAGTGCGATACGGAAGAGTTGGAAGAAAAGTTTAACATAAGACAGTGACGAGTTAAGTAGTGAATTTAGTGACAAGTTTAGTGGACAGTTAAGTGAAGGAGGAGTGTAGCGTAGTTCGAGAGAAGAACCAGAAGCGAGCTACACGCGGTAATATCGGAGGTGAGCACTGCAGTAGCAGGAGGTGGTCTACGCATCGGTGACGGTATTGTGAGTGAGACATCTTATCGTCGGGACAGTGTATCGTTAGTCGTGCGTATAAGTCAATAAAAGCGCTTATTTAAAAAACTGGTGTTTCCTTCCAATCCTAAGTGCGTACCCCGCTCGCACGTAACAATAGTAATGTATCCATTGGAAACTATTCCACCTCTATCCGTACTCATTCGATTATTTAATACAAGTTCTCGTAACTCACTGCGGCACGATCGGCTTCCTATTTCAAAATCAGCTTCCTTTAGCAGACTGAGAGATCGAGGCTTAGTCTACGTATTTTATTCGTCTTAGGTATAAATATATAATAGTAAATAAATAAACAAACTAAAAATATACTGCAATAAGATGCAAGGTTAAACGAATGAAGTGTTCAAGTTATAAAATGATTTTAAAAAATCTCACTGAGTTTCAAAGTTATTAATTGATCGCATATTAAAAAGTAATTTAAGTAAGAACTAAAAAAGATTTTCAAACAAAAACTTAGCTTGTTTGCGTAGAAAAGGCTAATTACACAGACTTAAAGATTTGCTTTTGTAGTTTTAAAATTTAATTATTTCGAAAAGTTTTCTTAGAATTCTGTACACATTTTAGTAACAATCTTTATGAAATTGTCGTGTGTATGTCTTTATTTGTCAGAGCCCTTTTATGTCAAAGTCATTTTTCTCAGAAATTACTGGGTTTAAATTGATTCAATTTGACAGGAAGGTGTATTAAACAAGTCACTCGATAACGATTAAAAAAAATAAAAAATAAATAAGAGGTGGCTTCCATACATACATGTAAGGAAGCGTTATTTTTTTTAACTGCATAGTCCTTGGGGTATCGTTAGTTAGATCTTGAAAATATTGTTACGAGTTATGAGACTCGAACTAAAATGCCGTTGAAATTACTATAGAATTTATTAGAACTATACAAACACGTATAATACAGGTACAAATATAACGAGATTAATTGATAATAATATGACGAGCGTGCATGACAAGAGTTATGAATGTCAAAGAAGCAAGTGAGGTGTGTAAGAATAAGCCTAAATGGCGCTCTGTTGTTCGTGCCTACCCCGCAAGGGAACTGGCGTGAAGTTATGTATGTATGTATGTATGTACAAATATAACCGGACGCAATAAGTCCAAATGTAATGCACAATTCAATAACGCGCGCAATGTTCGTCACTAAGTGTATACACGTCTTGCCTCGCTTGTGTTATCGCTTTGACTGCCGATCTCTCCATTGGGCCATTGCTTTTCAATGCACCGATGCAATGTATCTTCTACCTGGTAAGCGTCAACGCAATTTCTCAGAAAGCGTAATCCACCACACCTGCGTAATTATGCCTGCGAACGGCCATAAACGAGTACAATATACAATAGGCTGTTTTCTAATTACAAATGTTAAACATAAAATAAACAAAAGAAGACAGTTATAAATAGTTTCAATGTTATTAGCTCAAATGCGGCAGGTAATAAATGTGCTTTGTCTCCAGATATGCAGGTGGCCCAAATTGTAACAATACTAATATTATAATAAAAAGGATTTCTTTGTATCTGTTGGATTTGTTTTTGAGATATTGGATATTTTAGATGATTGATTATGATTCCGCAGGCATACAAAAACAGTCTTTACGGAACCCTGTTCTACGTAGGTAGTAGACAGAGTACTTGTCTAATTTATTTGATAAAAAAAGCAAAGCTTATTATTTAAGTTAGTTTGATGAAAACAAAAGCAAATCTTGTACTCCGCAAGATAAACTGAAAATCCAATCCCAAATTTCGCCCAGAGTCGCCGCAATTTCTGAAACCTTCAGTAATAACACACTTTGTTACCTGTATAAACAAAATTTGTTTTGTTTAGACCAAATTCTGATTGTTAAGGTAAATAAAGCTTTGATAGTTCTGTTATTTCATTAAATATCGCTTTTCATTATTCCCCCAGAATGCTCAGTTTCGTTGTTCTATTGTAGACCTTCCATTGTTTGTTGTTTTGAAGTAAGATAAATCCATTTAAAACTTCCTAACCCTAAATCTGAGACGCGTAGATAATAAAGCGTGTAATTTGTTGTCTTTCCTCTCATTTAGTCTTCGACTGTTTGTTCTGTCTTTCGATTTGTATCAAACTTTTTTTAAATTATTTTTCTTTTTCCTGGAGTTCAGCATTCAGGCAAACGGATCACCTGATGGAAAGCAATTACCATCGCCTATGAAAATTTGTAACACCAGAGGTGCTACCAATGTGCTGCCGCTCTCTAAAGAGAGACTGGAACCTGGTCCCTAATGCTGGAACAAAACTCAAGGTTTGATGTGGCGTTTAATAATCAAAAATACTAGCGGCTACATTTTTATAGGCAACCTAGCAAAATTGCGTTTCCCATATGTACATACATACATACATACATAACTTCATGCCAGTTCCCTTGCGGGGTAGGCACGAACAACAGAGTGCCATTTAGGCTTATTCTTACACACCTCACTTGCCTCTTTGACATTCATAACTCTTGTCATGCAAGCTCGTCTGTTCTTAAGGCTCCTGACATCACCTTCTGCTAGTACACGGTCAATTTGATCATGGAAGGTGTGTCGTGGCCTTCCACGACTTCTGCATCCATCCATTTCCCATATATCTATATATATAATAGAAAGTTGTGTTAGTTACACTATTTATAACTCAAGAACGGCTCTACCGATTTGGCTGAAAATTGGTGGGGAGGTAGCTTAGAACCAGGAGACGGACATAGGATACTTTTTATCCTGTTGGAACCGGTAGGTGGCGCTGAGATCGGGTTCTAGAATCCTTCTAATCACCTGGAGCGATTTTGGTGATTTTGTTTTTGTGTGTTTGAGTGGGTCCCGGGATGGTTTAAATCCACAATTGGAACCGGTAGGTAGCGCTGGGATCGGGTGCTAGATTTTTATTTTTTCAGAGCAGGACAACGTCTGCCGGGGCCGCTAGTTATATATAAAAACTAGATTTTGATTAAATAACACATGAACGTAGTAATCTTGCAGCCAGATCTCGGTCTACAAACACACATACACTAACAAAAATCTACTCTATTTACAATGAAAGTAAAATTACTTATACAATCATCTATTTCATTGGAATACAAACAGATCCGTGTACTTGACACCAAGTCTGGGATCAGGCGCAAAGTATAAAATTTGTATCCGCGCCCATTAATCTTCGGCGCAATTGTGCCTAATTCCTGCTACTTCGTTTGGCGCAATAAATCAACTAGGTGTACGCTTCAGCCAGCGTTTCTCAACATGGCGACACGCCCCCAGGATGTTAACGACTACGGGGGACCGGGAAAAATTTATTTTAAAGATTACATCACCAATTCTGCAGATAGAAAATAATGACTTTTAAAATATTGAAATAATGACCGGTTGTTGAACCACATTAGTGTCCAGACTTTTAATGTTCTAGAATAATCGATCGGCTAGTAATGGTACGTTGTATATTACCTACTCCACAAACGTAACTTTTTTTATTGGGATATAGATAGATATATAGATAACACTTTATTGTACACTATTACAGAAAACTTACGAACTAGTATTATTCTAATTGTGCACAAAGGGCGGTCTTATCGCTAAAAAGCGGTCTCTTCCAGACAACCCGTGACGCTGTCGTTCGTCGCGCGCGCACGTCTCCCGTTCCGCCTCGGCAGTCCGTTATTCGTGTTCGTTGTGTTCGTTCGTTCACCCGGTCGATCTGTGTTTTTTCTGTGACAGTGCAGTGAAAAGTGCATCATCAGGTGGTTTTTCCACCAAATCGTTCGTCCCCCTCAGGGACAATGGACGGCGTGGAGGCCTCTCCGTCGCTGTTAGAGGGTTTGCTGTCGTTTTTACGACAGCAATTCCCTCAAGCACTCGACCAATTTTTGAGGACTCCGGAGTCCCAATCAATGGCGTCCGTTGTTATCTCGGAACTTAATTCCGAGAAACCTGTGTCCCGCGAGTCACACGTGCAAAGGGCCCCCGCGCAGGCCTCCCTCCCCGCGCCCGCATCTGCCGCGACCATCGCACCCCCCGCGACCCCCGCAGCCGCACATGCCGCAGACCACCTGCGCTCTACCGCAGCGCCCGCGCCCCCCGCGTCCGTACCCGCCGTGTTACCGGTGCGCCCGCCGCCCGCACCCCCGCTCAACGACGCCCACCGTGTGGCACCAAAGTCGCGCGCCTCGTTTTCTCGCGGTCCCACACCGGGAAAACCGCGTTCGAGCTCCGCGAGTTCGACGACATCGCGTTCGCGTTCGCCCATCCATCGCGTAATCGATTCTCGTCGAGAAATCGACTTAACCACTGAAGGTTCGCAATACCTCGGGGTTGCCCCTCTTACACCAGCCGATGAAATTACCCCCATGGATGTCGCGCCTCCCGCGAATATCCCCTTAGACCGCGAAGACGATGACGGTTTCATAACCGTCAATCGTAGTAAAAAACGAAAGACCCAGAGGGAGGTCCCCCCCAACCCCGCCCCCACTGCGGGCACAAAACCGACAATGGCACCTTCCAGCCGCCCTGGGCCACCTTCACAGCGCCCGCCGCCACCCCTGATCATCCGCGAGAAAGCTCATTGGCTTCAACTCGCTAAGGAACTGCCAGGTAAGGCAATCTCCATAAAAGAGGCCCGTGATACCCAACACGGCATCAAAGTTATGGTCACATCTTCAAGTGACCACCGCGCCCTAACTACTCTATTATGTGACCGTAAAATCGGTTACTACACTTACGCCCTGCCAGAAGAAAAACGCCTTCGGGCTGTAATTCGCGGACTTCCTCAGGAAATTGAAAGTTCCTACATTCTAGAGGACCTTAAGTCCCAAGCCCTACCAGTGCACGAAGTGCACCGTATGCACAGAGGCGACGCCACAAAGTCGCCTCTAAACCTAGTATTGGTTGTCCTCGACCTCTCCCCAGAGGGGAAAAAGATCTTCGAACTTGAGAAGGTCTGTGGCCTCTCTGGCCTTCGTGTGGAACGTCCACACGAAAAACATACACTACGGCAGTGTCATCGCTGCCAACTTTATGGGCACTCTGCCCTTCATTGTCAATCCCGTCCCAGGTGCGTCAAGTGCCTGGGCGACCACGGGACCTCGGAGTGCACTCGCACCCGGGACTCCCCGGAGCCACCCAGCTGCATCCTCTGCGGCCAAGCGGGTCACCCTGCTAACTACAGAGGCTGCCCTGCCGCCCCCCGACCCAAACGTAAGGTCGGAAAGGGCAATGCCCAAAAAGGCACTAGAAAAGTGCCGAACAAACCCGCATTCGTGGCGGCCCCCCCTCCAGTGGTAAACCACTGGACGGGTCTTCCCACGACGGAAGCGTTTCCTCCGCTGAGGACGCGTGCCCCAGTTATGGCCGGCCTACCCTCGGCCACCCTCTCCCCCGCCCCCATTTCTAAGGCACCTTCTGGGCCATCGGCCCACCACTCTATAGCGGAGGACTTAGCTTTGGCGACTAAATTCGCCAAGAACTTGCCCTTCGACCTGGAAGAGGTCCAACTCTTGGCTCGGAAACTGAGACAAGTTTCAGAGTCAACTCAACCCTCCCTCCGGGATCAACTCGTGATCGAAATGGATCACGCGTACCTCCTCCAAATACTTAGATCGTTGTAACTAAACAACCTAATACAAATTCTTGTTACCGGTAACAAATGGCGCATGTAGGTAGAAATAAACCACGCTCATTGACTCTGGCGACTTATAACGCCAACGGCCTTCGAAACCAGCGCGACTTGGTCCATGACTTCCTGGTTACCAATCAAATAGATATACTACTAGTACAGGAGACCTTCCTGAAACCGAGTAATAGAGATCCAAAGATCTCTAACTATCGGGTCACTAGACATGACAGGGTAGGCCGTGGTGGCGGCACCCTGATCTATTTCAGGAGATCCCTACACTGCATGCCTGTAGTCACCCCTCCACTAGAAGGTATGGAGGTATCCGCCTGCAGACTAGCAATGACTGGCCACCAACCTCTAGTCATAGTCTCAGCATACCTCGCATGCCAAAAAACCCTTATTAAAAAAGACCTAGAAGCCCTATTCAACCTAGGCCCGGCTGTTATAATAGCCGGAGATCTGAATTGCAAACACGAGCAGTGGAATTGCAATACCACTAACACCAATGGCAGAGCCCTAATAAATATATCAGACAATCTTTTGTTTGATATACTAACGCCCATGACCCCCACAAGATATCCCCCCAACCGCGACTGGGGGACCCCAAACACTCTCGACCTAGCATTACTGAGGGGCGTAACTCTTCAGTTCCATTCGATCGAAACGATGGACGATATAGACTCGGACCATCGTCCGGTTATCCTTAGATTAGGACCACAGACAGACCAGACATCTGAAACTAGGACCTCTGTGGACTGGTTGAGACTTGGGGACCTCCTCAAGGCAACCAGCTCACAAGACCTGGACCGCATCCCAGATCACATCGGGTCCCGCCAAGACACGGAGAGGGCGATCGAAGCCCTCACCAGCCACCTTCAATCCGCAGTGCGGAACTCGTCCAGGCAGGTGCCAGTGGAGGATGACCGCCACTTATGCCTGCCGGACGAGGTGAGGATACTGCTGAGGGAAAAGAGAGCCGCCTCCAGAGCTCATGACAGATATCCCACCGAGGATAACAGAATCCGACTCCGCGAACTAGAGCGCGAGGTCAAACTACGTATCCGGGAAGTCAGGGAACAACGTTGGGACAGAACGTTGAGGGATATCGAACCAACTCACCAGGCGTACTGGAAGCTGGCTAGAGCTCTCAAATCAGACACCCTTACTGTCATACCCGCGCTAGAAAGAGCCGACAACACCGAGGCGTTCGATGACGAGGAGAAAGCCGAGTGCCTTGCTCAGAGTCTAGAGCTTCAATGCTCCCCCACTACGCAAAACGTCGACCAGTCACACCTGACGGAGGTGGACTCCGAGGTCGAACGTAGATCCTCCTTACCAGCGGAAACCACACTCGACCCGGTCACGGTCGAAGAAGTGCAAGATCTGATCAAGTCTCTCAAACCGCGAAAGGCCCCAGGGACCGATGGCATCAACAATCGCGTTTTAAAACTCCTACCCGCCCATCTAATTATAATCCTGGTGAGCATCTTTAATGCCGCCATAACAAACTGCTCCTTCCCCGCGATCTGGAAGGAGGCAGATGTCATTGGTATTCACAAGCCGGGAAAACCGGCTAATAAACCGTCCAGCTACCGTCCAATCAGCCTACTAAGCGCACTCAGCAAGCTTTACGAGAGAGTCATCCTCTCACGACTTAGAGATTTTGCCTTCAGCAAACATCTATTACCTGATGAGCAATTTGGCTTCCGTGCTAGACACTCATGCGTGCAACAGGTGCACCGCATCACGGAGCACATACTATCTCACTTTGCCCATCGCCCCCGCCCTATAGGAACAGCCGCACTGTTCCTAGACGTAGCAAAAGCCTTCGACAAGGTCTGGCACAACGGCTTGATTTACAAGTTGTACCAGTTCGGTGTGCCAGACAGACTCGTGCTCATCTTGCGAGACTTCCTCTTAGACCGAAGCTTCCGTTTTCGAGTGGAGGGAACGCGCTCGTCCCCTCACCCACTCACAGCCGGTGTACCACAGGGCTCGGCTCTGTCGCCACTACTCTTCACGCTGTACACCAGCGACATCCCAAAAACTCCAGATGTGGAGTTGGCCCTCTTTGCGGATGACACCGCACTCTATACATCAGATCAAAACCGACAAATGGCTTGCGTCCGGCTGCAGGCAGCTGTCACAGAGCTAGGCGAATGGTTTCGCAAATGGAGGATAGAGGTAAACCCGGAGAAAAGCGCAGCAATGTTCTTTTCCCCGGGCACGCTTCGCTCCCCCAAACGCGCTTGCCTTCGCCTAAAAACCATTTCGCTCTACGAACAACAAATTCCCTGGGAAAAGTACACCAAATACCTGGGTGTCACCCTAGATCGGAACTTGCGCTTCAACGAGCATATCACTATAATCCGAAATAGAGCGCGATTTGTGATGGGTCGTTTAGCACCCATGATAGACAAACGAAGCAAAATGTCCCTCAGACACAAGCTTACTTTGTATAAAACATGCATCCGCCCGATCATGACATACGCGAGTGTGGTATTCGGCCATGCCAAGCCTGCCCTTTTAGATAAATTGCAAATCGTGCAAAACAAATTCATGCGCAGAGCCGTCGGTGCTCCCCTCTATATGCGTAACGTCGACCTCCACCGCGATCTGGAGCTTCCCTCCATCAAAAACTACATTACGTCGCTCTCGCGTAAGTATTTCGATCTCGCGCCGCACCATCGTAATCCACTCGTCGTGTCCGCGTCCGATTATAAGCCTCGGCGAAAGGCTCTCGTGCGACGACCGCGTAACGTCCTCACGGACAGGGTCGACGTTATCACAAAACGGCTGGCCCGGATCAGCCCGCCCGCGGTTAGGACGGCAGGCTGGCAGGCACGGACAGACAGACACAGACGGCGGCGTCTCAGGCGCCGCCAATCAAGATCTCTCCACGTCCCTGCGAGGGACGCTAGGAGACATAGCCCCCCCACAGGATAGACTAGGCGTGTTGCTGGGAAGTTTCTTTCGCCGTTTCTTCTCTCCCAGCCATAACACGTTGCGAAACGGCAGTAAGATAGCGTAGGCCGCCGCAAACCACCGATCCCGGCCCGCCGGAATCCTTCCCCTCGGGCTTTATATTACCCGTCGCCCGTTCTCAATTAGTGCTTTGTGTCGCCCTATGGTGGCCATCATTAAATTCATCCCCCTCTCATGGCAACAGTTCAGCCGAGGTAAAACAAAAATGATCGTGTACTAGCAGAAGGTGATGTCAGGAGCCTTAAGAACAGACGAGCGTGCATGACAAGAGTTATGAATGTCAAAGAAGCAAGTGAGGTGTGTAAGAATAAGCCTAAATGGCGCTCTGTTGTTCGTGCCTACCCCGCAAGGGAACTGGCGTGAAGTTATGTATGTATGTATGTATGTATGTATTACTTACATTTTAATAATAAATATATAACATACACATCCATACACAAATATACACATAAGTTATATACTATACATGTACAAGATATGATGATAGAATGCAACTATTTAAACATAATAAATATATAACTATATACAATATAATATCTACTAATTATATAAAATTACATATCATTATATTGCAGATAGTATTCCCTGACCAGGGGTATAATATAATGTATGTGTTTATCTTTGTCCGATTGTAATTATATCGTCTTCAGCGAATCTGACAAAATTATAGAATGCTGCCGATAAAGTACGTTGCAGTTTGGCAAAATAATTGTTTGTAAAATCTTGTAACTTTGTCGAAAATCCCTATTAATATTATAAATGCGAAAGTAACTCTGTCTGTCTGTACGTCGGTCCGTCTGTCTGTCCGTCTTTTATGTTTTCACAGAAAAACTACTAGACTGTTCGATACGAGAGATTCCGTATACAACTAGGATATGCCTGCGACTTTGTCCACGCTTGACTTGCAATTCCCGGGACAAAAAATATCACACATTTTATTACATTAAATTTGACATCGATCCGTACAAAAATCACATTGGAATTCAATCCTTTTTTAATCGGGCCATTTTAAATCTTTTTTAAGAAATCCCGCGGGATATCCAGGATACTAAGTAGCGTAGAATTTAAGTCTAAGAATTAGCTATCAATTAGCGGAAACTGTATCGTAATCGGCCCAGTAGTTTTTACGTGAATCTCGAATAAAAAGACAAACAGACAAGAAATTTTAAAAAAATTGCATCGTGTTTTCCGTCGTTAATATAGTCTATTCCAGTTGTTTTTTAAATAGCTTCAATGTACAATGTCAGGATCCTTAAGAAGAGACGAGCGTGCATGACAAGAGTTATGAATGTCGAAGAAGTTAGTGAGGTGTGTAAGAATAAGCCTGAATGGCGCTCTGTTGATCGTGCCTACCCCGCAAGGGAACTGGCGTGAAGTTATGTATGTATTTAAGTATGTTCAATGTACAGACACGGCATGAGATATAGACAAATATATATAAGTTCAATATCTAGGATGGATATAGGATACTTTTCATCCCGGAAAACGGGATAGATTTTGGGATAGGTTTATGTAAAGGTTATCCCAGAAAGTAGGATAGGTTTTGTTTTTTTTTTATGATGTAATTTTCGTCATTTTGTTCATTTTGTCATTTTGATCGTCTCGTCATTTTCATACAATGTAGCCTGTATTCATGCTTGCTCTTTAACTAGTGGCACACACTTGGGTTTGACCCGCGACGCAGCCGTGATTAAGACTTTAGTAAACAAATAAATAAAAACGCAATTGACTGCTAGACGAAGGCCTACCCATGTCGGCGCCACTCATCCCGTTCCTCTGCCTTCCTCATCCATCCCCGACCGGCGGCCTTAAGCAGGTTGATAGTCTCCTGGAGTTAAAAGGCGCTTTTTACGTTTACCGAGACTCTACCGGCCTGCTACAGGCGTGACCGGCACACTGCCATTTTTCTATAAATTTAATTATATATTAATTTATTACAATACTATATATTGGAAAATGATGTTCAACAAATTGCATCGTGTTCTCCATCGGTAATATAGTCTATTCCAGTTGTTTTTTAAATAGCTTCAATGTACAGACACGGCATGAGATATAGACACATATATATAAGTTCAATCAATATCTAGGATGGACGCGGAGTGACGCTCGCGGACCGCGTTCGTAATACCGAAGTAAGAAAGAAAGTTGGCCTGAAAGAGAGTGTCGGGGTGAAGGTAAGGAAAGGAATGCTCCGGTGGTTCGGGCATGTGGAAAGAATGCATGATGAAAGAATGACTAAACAGATATACAATGCAAAAGGGGATGGATGCAGAAGTCGTGGAAGGCCACGACACACCTTCCATGATCAAATTGATCGTGTACTAGCAGAAGGTGATGTCAGGAGCCCTACGAACAGACGAGCGTGCATGACAAGAGTTATGAATGTCAAAGAAGCAAGTGAGGTTTGTAAGAATTATCCTAAATGGCGCACTATTGTTCGTGCCTACCCCGCAAGGGAACTGGCGTGAAGTTATGTATGTATGTACATAAAATGTAATGTACAATAACTGATGGCCTAAGTCTTAGAGAATCCAGGTTTGATTCCTGGCACGGTAAATTGCGGAAACAAACTTTCTGTTATTTGCTGTGGTCTGGGAGTCTGAGATTGGCCTCAGAGTGGTCCGTTGTATATATTACCAATAATAGAAGCGTAACTTGCTTAGTTTGGGAAATATTTAATGTGCGTGTTTCTCTGCCGATTTATAATGGATAAATCGGCAGACAAACATGTATACTTAACATAACACATACACATAACTTCAATGTGTGTATGTATGTATGTCTGTATGTTCAACAAATCGTCTTAAATTAATTGTTGTGCTTAGAATTTATAAGAACACGACAGTACATAATTAAGGACGTCAGCAACGATATATATACTATCATAGTACTTTGCATGAAACATCAGTAGGGTTTGAAATAGAAAGGAACAATAGGGCGGTTAATTAAACAACTAGTCGCGATACTACATTAATATGGGTATACTAATCGGATTATGAGATTAAAGAGGCATACGTCGATTAATAATGACGTTTCAATGTTTAGAATATCAACACTACAGTCAAATAGAACTATAACAGAATGAATTTTTAAGTGGGCCTTCAAGGTCAAGTCCTAAACTAAGCCAAATAGCGAAAAACACTTAAGCAAGTCTCGAGAACGATTTTGATCAAATATAAATGGTATCATTAGATTTTTGAAAAATCAATTAATCCTATCAGGAATTGATCGGCTGATTTTGAAAAAGTTAGCTTATCCCGTGTAGGGTCTTAACAGCTTCTCCACGTATGTAAAATATTGAGTTATGTAATGATACAAGATTGCAATTTGATGTATGACTCGAGATGTATTTCTTTAACAATATTACAGCAATTATTAAAATAAACAGATTAGACGACTAGTACACGTTTTAGCGGCAAAAAAGGATGTCAAGAAGAAAAGAAAACGATTTGACGCTTAGCGTTGGTTTGGTGTTGCCAGTGTAGTTTTTATGGTCTGGCGCCAACACCCGTATTATTATACCAAATCATAGTGTAACTTGTATTGACCAATTTCTGTGAAGGAATGACATAACGGCAAACCAAAGCAAAGGGTTGTTTGTAAACAATATGTTCTATTTTTCATACATTAATTAAACATCAAATTGCGCCGGTCTTTTAACCGCACCTCATTTAAAACGCAATCAATTTTTGCCTATTGACTGACTTGATTGAACGAGGTAAAATAGCGTGCGTTTGAAATATTGATGTATTATACTAGTATGGAGATTAAAAGTCTTTATTGAAGCTGTTTTCTCTATTGTGATAGTGAATGTATATATTATTTGCATAAACGAAATCGGGCATCTCCAGTAGCAATTGTTGGAATTAACTAATACCTATATATAAGGATGACATCGCAAAGGCTTAAGCAAGCCCCTTTATATGAAACGGATAATTACCCTCACGCACTAAACAATATCAATGCGGTGCCGGATTATAATCGTATTTGTATGGAAATAAACAAGGCTTGGCGTTGCTGAATGTAATTGCCGGCTGGATATTAACACTACAATGGCTAGATGTATGATGATACTTGATCTCATTTCGGTTTAATGGAGTAGGTATGAAACTCATTTACATCTCTTCATATATATACGCTTAAGCAATAAATTAATAATATAATAGCAGACAGAATAAATCAAGTAATATCATTGTTTTCAATAAATAATATGCTGTTCTATTCTATCAAGTCATTATTTATTTCATAAAACATGGCACATAAAAAAGAGCATATTGAATAAAGGGAGTAGTAAGCTCTCAATTGATTTTTGTTATTCATTCGCTGAACGTCAATATATATGATTAAATAAGCACCATACTATAAAACAACATTTTATATAATGAATAAATTCTACAAACAAACAAAACAAAATAATAGAAAACAACTTTAACCCTGTGATTAGAGTAACGATTAATTAACAAACAAAAAGGAATAATAAAAAGATTTATTCAACAACATATTGAATCTCTCATTTGATTTTCCTATTCATTCGCTGAACGTCGATAGATATAATTAAGGCACTCCCCATATCCCATTGATTGGAAGTGGATTGCATCGAAATAGGGAAATTGTTTTACGCCACAGTTATGCGGCCATTCCTATTATGCGGTTGATTCAGTTCTGAAGAAGTACACTTAATCAAATTTAAATTAATTACACCGTACCGAAGGAGACGGGGACTTTTGGGCCAAAGAAATGTAATGAGTTGATATATGGCTTCAAAAAGCGTTATATTTTTCTATTAAAAAATGTAAAACATCAGCTCTAAATTCTATCTGGATGACAAGAAACTTAAAAAATAAGGTCCCAATTAAAACAAATATTGATTATCATAATCGATTTATGTGAATAGATTTTACCAATAAAAACACTTACACCACGTGACATCTTACATAAAAATAAATCTTACAAACATTTCATATTTATAAAATCTGGGCCCAAGAATGTATGAAAGTGTATCCGTCTCCTTTCTGACTAACCGATAACTCATGAAAATAGGTATTAATCCATACACCATATTATAAATGCGAAAGTAACTCTGTCTATCTGTCTGTCTGCTTTCACGGAAAAAATAGAATAGAATAGAATATACTTTATTGAACAGTAAAATTAATGAAATAATACATAACAACAGCTTAGAATAAGGTACAAATGGCGGTCTTATCGCTGTATCGCTGATAGCGACCTCTTCCAGGCAACCTTGGGATGGAGAGAGAAATGTGGCACAAAAGCTAAGGCAGTAAATACTGGAAATTTTGGCTGAAATTTGGTACATACAGCCTGCCAAAATGCCTATGACAAGAATTAATTTTTATGCCTTTTATATTATCTGTACTCAATTGTAAACAAAGTAAATTTATCAATTTTCTTTTTTTACCGTTGAATCAAGAACCTAAAATGCGTTAAAATAAGTACATAAATACGGATAAAAAGAATACTTTGTTTCACATAAGTATTAATTTATAATATTTATTAATTACTAAGGATGCCTTGTACATTTTAAAGAAAAATCGTTTTGCTAGAATTCGATAATATAAGCTCTTAATTATCCGTGCAGGAACGGAGAAAGAATAAATATTCTTACGGCCGGACGGCCTGTCATAAGAGACAACAAAACTACAGCCAGGTGGTAAGGTATTTGCGCTACTGGTCGGCTACCATCCCTTGTCAAAAATATGCCGCCATAACAACCTTGAGTTGTGTTCCGGCATTAGTGACCAGGTTCCTGTCTCCCTTAAGAGAACAGCAGCGTATTTGTAGTACCTTGGGTGTTGCAAATGTCCATAGCTGTTGATAACCGCTATCCATCGAGTGGGCCGTCTGCCTGTCTGCTGACCTCATGCAATAAAAAATGGAAAAAGCTCTAGTTTCAAGTTGACTAATAACAATTACGCAGCCCATGCGACCATAAACTGTATACCTTGAAACTGTAAAGAACCTTATACTCATTGCTATGAAACCACTCATACTCTTACCATCCTTATGAAATATACAGCTCAAACACAAGCCAGATGCAAATTCAGCACTGTATAAATAATATTTGCTCATAACCCAACCAGTCATAAACTTTACGATATAGAAACATCAAACTCCGCTCTACAAGGCCCGCAGATAGTTTTCGAGCGGACTGAATCACTCTGATCACTTGTTAACTTCGCTCCACGGTTTCTATCTTGATATTTCGTGTAATTTGGCTAAATGTTGCTTGTTTACTGTGTAGGGTAATGTATAAATGTCGTTTAAGCTGAAAGGAGTGGTCTATAAATCTATCATTAGGCCTGTCCTTTTGTATAGTGGTGGAGCGTGGCCTGTACTAGAGCGACACAAGCAAGAGATGCGTGTCATGGAGATATGTTGTTATATGTGCGGAGTCACGCAAATGGTCCGCGTTAGAAATTCTCACATTGACGGCAGCATTTCTATTTATGATATAGAAGGTAAACTGCAAGATAATCACCTACGCTAGTGTAGCCCCCGTCGTGAGTCTTGAGCGTTCACTTTGTCCCTACGAACAGTGAAATTTCGATACATTTTCGAATTATGAGGTATCCTTTCGAATAAAGAGAGCAAAACATAATATTGTCGATATATCGATAAATCTCATTACATTGGCTACAATCAATGTGTAAAACGAGCCCTACTGTTCCGCCGTCCGATCAAAATTTGTTCCCCGTGATTTAAGGAAATCGGCTACTTATGTGGGGGACAAAAATTTTGTCATGTCGCCTCCACCAGGTAGAAGTGGCAGTTATAGGGTAGGTAGGCATAACCTCATGTGAGATTATGTGCGTAAAATGTCCTTCAATTTATTTTAAGGTAGCTGTGTCCATAACTTGGTCCGCGTGGAATTTTTTTTTGCGTTACCCTAAAAAAAGTATTATTATACAAAAAGACAAGAAAATTAAAATTGTTTTTTTGATATAAGGACCGTATATACAGTCACATACATACATACATACATACATAACTTCACGCCAGTTCCCTCGCGGGGTAGGCACGAACAACAGAGTGCCATTTAGGCTTATTCTTACACACCTCACTTGCCTCTTTGACATTCATAACTCTTGTCATGCAAGCTCGTCTGTTCTTAAGGCTCCTGACATCACCTTCTGCTAGTACACGATCAATTTGATCATGGAAGGTGTGTCGTGGCCTTCCACGACTTCTGCATCCATCCACTTTTGCATTGTATATCTGTTTAGTCATTCTTTCATCATGCATTCTTTCCACATGCCCGAACCACCGGAGCATTCCTTTCCTTACCTTCACCCCGACACTCTCTTTCAGACCAACTCTCTTTCTTACTTCGGTATTACGAACGCGGTCCGCGAGCGTCACTCCGCAGATTTTGCGCAGTGCTCGCATCTCAACCGCGTTTACTCTACTTTCATGCTCTCTCTTCCATACCCAACTCTCGCTTCCATACGTGAGCGTAGGTACCAGCACCGCGTTGTGTATGGCGAGCTGGGCCTTCTGGCTGAGGTTCTTAGCGCCTAGAAGTTTACCTAACGCTCCATTTAAACTATTCCCCAAATTTACTCTTCTTTCTATATCAGCGGTGTACCTTCCATCCCTGCTAAAAGCACATCCAAGATATACAAACTCATTCACTTGCTCCAGCATAACATCATCGACCATTATCCTTGCATTCGTTCTGGTTTCTTCTCTTTCAAACACCATAACCTTTGTTTTCTTCGCATTCAAATGTAAGCCTCTCGCCTGACAGTCATCTTTCATCATTGTGACTAGTGTTTGCAGTTCTGATGGCGATTCGGCTAAAAGCACGGCATCATCCGCATAAAGCAAGGTGCTTACAACTAGATCACTCATCCACATACATATAGTAAAAAGTTATATTTTGACATTACAAACAGATACTTCAATTTTATTTATTTGTATATACCTCGATATTGATTTGAAGTATATTTGTATATACTTCAAATTAATATCGAGATAATCCAACAGCTCGACACTACAAATCTAGTGCGAAAACTCAAAGGAACGAAACCAATTTAGTTAGTGTAGCGCAGGCGCGATGCGATGGCCGGGAGAAGGCAAACGGACGTAGAAGAAGAAGTGAGGGAAGAGTAACTTACCTCGCCGCACTGCAATCGTCCCCCGGGGGTTCACACACTCACTAGGACATGCTTATGATCATTAAATTAAGTTATGACAGTTTATTTCTTTATTGCGTTCCAAAAATCGGTTTTGTATATATATTGCGATGACAGCACTGACAGAAGAGTCTTGTTTTGCGCGTTCTTCATTTAAAAATGTATTCTTTTCTTGATGGCGAGAATGGGAAGGAAGGATTTATAAGGTGTTCCTCGGCGCAACCATGTAGTGTTTAGTGAAAAAAAAAACAGTACATAAGTGATGTTTAGGCATGAGAACAATTGAGAACATGTGAATGTGCCCTAACAGGCATTGACTAAGTGCCCATGTTTCTTAGTTATAATTTATATTGTAGTATATTAGGTTAAAATTCAATTACTTGTTAGTCTTTTTTTTATTTATTGCAGGAGTTCAGTAGACAGGCAGACGGCCCACTTGATGAAAAGCGGTTACCATCGCCTATGGACATTTGCAACACCAAAGGTGCTACAAATGCGCTGCTGCTCTCTTAAGGGAGACTGGAACCTGGCCACTAGTGCCGGAACACAACTCAAGGTTGCTATGGCGACATACTTTTGACCAGGGGTGGTAGCCATCCAGTCGGGCAAATGCCCTACCACCTGGCTGTGGGTTGTTTTGTCGCCTCTTACGACAGGCCGCCTAGCCGCAGGAATTTGTATTCTTTCTCCGTTCCTGCACGGAGGAAAGTCTAGTCTAGTCTAGTTACAATCTAGCCTATAGAGGCTATATTGTAATATGTAGTAATAGTAATATAAGTATATTGTAATATGTAGTAATAGTAGTAATGTAGTAATATAAGTAATTGATAAAGAATTACTTTACACTAAAAAGATTTCTAAAAACACAGACAAAGATTTCAATGTTCAGATCATATATATATATACCTTTATGCTTCAATATTATTGGTATATAAAGACAGATGTGAATCAGTCGCTTTCTACAGAACGTCTAAAAGCCAATTTTACTCAAAATAAGAGCATATGCCCCTGTCAGTTCAGATTCGACTTGAATTCTTAAGACGCGCTCAGGATCACGCAACAGTTCTGTTAATATTTAATGTCGTTGCTGGGCCTAATTTGCATATTACGTGGTCTGTAGGTAAGTGGCAAGCCCTTTGCGGCCGTGGTCTACCATCTGCCTTCTCCGTTCGCCATTAATAGCTAATGCCCGTAATGTACACGTACATTCCTCATGTACGCACTGTGGGAATGTGTTGCTAGGGTTTGAAAGAAAATTCATAGAATTTTTTAAATAATTTGGTTGTTTAATTTTCTATCAAAATAATTTTATTAGGACACAAAACAAATTTTAATTTTTAAATGGCATCTTAATTATGACCCTAATATTAAATTCTAGTTACCTTTGGAGTATCCGCTTATATCTTTATTGTGCTTGAGTATTTTTTTTTTAAATTGTAAGGAAAGAGAGTTTTTTAAGAGTTTAAAGAACAAATTTATAGTATTTAGTATTAATACTATCACCAGGTAATTATGAATAGCGACTGTAGTGCATCCGCAATTTTGCACAGTTGCAATTTTATTTTACAATGAAATTATTTAAAACATTTTTTTATGTCTTTATTAAATTTATAAAGATCTAAATACGACTGTGTTTTAAGTTGATCATAATGTCGCCTATTGTTAGAAGAAATTTCGTACTATCCGTTATTTAATAATAATAATAATAATATTTTAACCCGCAGAGGGGCTTTATGGCGAAGCCTTAGGTGAGTAGCGACACCTCGTACCTGACTCCGGGGGCCAAAGCAAGGCCCCCGCCTCCGTGCTTGCCTCAACCGGCCGGCACGGAATGGAGATCGCTAGACTCAAGCTCCAAGGGTGGAAGTGATAAATGGCATCACGTCAGAAGTAGCTACGGTGAACCTGCAGCCTACCTCTCTACACCCCTTAGCCACTCACACCCATTTCGCCCCTGTCTTTATGGCATTTTTTGTAATATATTATCAAAGAGATTTTAAGAAAACAAGTTTTGGCCGGCCTTACGCAACTCATAAACACCATCTTTCGGGTTATTTCTGGCAATTCCTGCGTTCAAAGAAAGTGAATATTTCAAAGAGTTTTCAACATTGACAGTTTTTAGACAAAAATCAACACATCAAAGAAAGAAAGACATCTGGAAATATTCACATTTTTTTCAGCATTATGTGTTGAAGTAAGGAAAACATGCTTATGTATTTTTCCTTTTGATACTATTTTGATTTGATTCCTTATCTCTATTTTTCATTTCTTATCTCTGCCATTTGTATGGTTCTTTTTGTTATAGAGAGTTATGATCTAATTTAATATTGTTTGAAGTAAGGATCTTAGAAGTTTTCTTAGGTTGAAGGTTTTTGTTAAGTTTGATCGAATTAATATATTGTTAGGAGTTAGCGTGACTCAAATTAAAATACCGTTAGAATTATTATAGAGTTTATTAGAACTATACAAACACGTATAACACAGGTACAAATATAACCGAACACAACAAATCCAAACGTAAGGCAGAAGGTCGTAAATCAATAAAACGCGCAAAGTCCCTCACTATTAGATTCCCGAATGTACACACGTCACGTTCGTATCGTAATCGTAGCTCAACTGACTCCTCTCCTAATCAGCTTGTCGTTTTATACTTCACAAATGCGAATGTGCCTACCCGGCAACGCCCACACAATTTCCTAGTAATCGTAATCCGCACACATGCAGCCGCAAGCGGCCGTAAACGAGTACAATAGAACAATCGGCTGTTCTCTACAACAACTAGAAACGTATGTCAATAAATAAATGAATAAAAGAAGACGATCATAAAAGGATTACAATTAGTTCAAATGCCGACAGGTAATAAAATGTGCTTTTACAGATTTTTATAGTGGAATTTGTCTTTGTCGGGGCCTAGGTTGTAACACTATTATAAATCGGAAAAAAGTTGTGGTATCGTAATGGCTAGCGCACACGTCCCAAAATCAAAGGGCGGGGTTTTGAATCCTGACCGGAACGCATGCACCACTTAGGCAGTTTTCTGACCTAATGTGCATATTGTTACCATTACCACATGCTCACAACGATGAAGGAAAACATCGTGATGAAACCTGCCACGCCGCCTTGGACAAGCGTGGTGGGTATACTGTCCGTTCCTCTACAGTGGGAGGCCCGAGATCAGCAGTGGGACGTTTATGGGCTGTTATTATTATAATTATTATTACAGTACCATATTAATTAACAATTTCTTATCTGGTCAATATTTTCTTTAAGTATATTTAACACCAAAGGATTCCACTCTACATAATAATATATGCTCTACATAATGTAAGTAATCGTACGATAATTATGTATACTACCGTCGCCACTCCTAGTCAGCAATATTCTTGTTGTCTGGAAGAGATCGCTTTTTAGCGATAAGACCGCCCTTTGTACACAATTAGAATAATACTAGTTCTTAAGTTTTCTGTAATGGTGTACATTGAAATGTTATCTATCTAATATACTCGTATCATATTCAATGTTAATCCCCGTTATTGAAATCAGATAGTACCAAAATTCATGATGGTAGATTCATTTCCAAGTCAAGTTCAAGTCCAGAAAAAACAAAGAATGTTCTTTCATATTTTTACGACCTACACGCCGACAAAAGTGGATTCACACCTACATACTTTAAAAACACACTTTATTACCTTTCGGCATTTGGACTTCTTTTGTTTGATTTGTGTTTAAAATTTGTGATTAGAAAACAGCTCATTGTGTATTGTAATCTTTTATGGCAGTCATTAGCCAGGTGTGTCGGACTGATTCTAAGAAATTCGGTCGGCAGACATATTGTATCTGCAGTATAAAGCAATGGCCCAATGGAGAGATTGGCAGTCGAGCGATAACCACAAGCGAAACAAGACGTGTGTACATCCGGTAATCTATTTAGTGACGGATTTTGCCCGTGTTGTTATATTTGTACATGTGTTATACGTGTTTGTATGGTTCTAATAAACTCTATAATTATTCCAACGGCACTTTAATTCCGAGTCCTGCAACTAGTGACAATATTAATAAAAGTATATTATTAGTATGAATTCTATGAAATTGGATGCATTATTCTGCAATGGCAATATTTTTCGATCCATTTACGAGATTTGTTCAATGCTTGTAACATTTCTTTGTACGGAACATCGTTATTCATTATGTATGTGCGTGAGATACAAGCTCATGTTGTGAATCCAATAAGATATATCTTATTCAGACCTTCCTTTGCTTTTGTTAGTGGAAAACGACGCCAGTGCAACCGTAAATTATAATAACAAATTAAGAATGAGTGTAAAATGGTTAACAGCTCGAATATTTTGGTTTCTAAATTGTAGATAGTTGCACATTTTGATTTCCTAGAAACTTATATTTATATATATATGTACAGTCGTGGAATGAAAATGTTCGTCACCTTACTGTCGACTGCATGACTTTTGCTTGCATGAGTACCAAACACAATACTGCCAGAATTTTAATGAATGTTAAGTTTAAAACATATATAAACGTTAAAAAAGAAAATTACAATCTTGACAATGACAGACGCTAAGATTAACAATAAGAAACAAAGAGGATATAATCACTACCCTTAAAATAAATATTAAAACCAATAAAAAGGTTTTACATATCTAAACAATTATCATAGACAATATAGAAAATCAAATAACTTTGATCTAAGTAGTTTTAAATTTTATTTTCAAATAGTTAAACATAATTTTTTGTGGAATAATCTGTTCTGTGACTTAGTTTGATAAGGTAACATGTGCTCGCGGAATCAATTTGAAAATTGGCGAATATTTTCATACCACGACTGCACATACTGAAATCTGATATATATGTTTTGTTTCATAATTTAGTATTCTAAAAAAGAACAACTTAATTTTCTTGGCTTAGCCACTCAAATTGTGAATTAGCTTCCGAAACGACAGCATAACACGTTACTCTACTGTACAGAAAAATAAAATTTTCAAACATGTCTAATCCCCAAGCTACACGTGTGTTATGGATAATATGCAATGGACCACTCTGGAGTCTATCCTAGACACCCAGACCGTAATAAATAACAGAAAGTTCGTTTCCGAAATTTACTATGTGAGGAATCGAACCCGGAGCCTCTGGGTTCCAGCGATTTCGGCCGGCTAAGTGTGCGTCCATACTGCGAGCCTAGCGCGGATGCTACGACGTGCGCGAAAAATGAAACATATGAAAAGCGCCTTTGCGTCCATACTGAAGAGGCGGAAGCCTAGTGCGACGGGCTCGAGCGAGTTAGAGTGCGGAAGTTTCAAACGTTCGTATCCGCACGTTATGGCCGCATTACGAGTCTAGTCAGCAAGCGACCTAACGCGCGGGTGGCGGGGATAACAAACTAGTTCGGTCTTGTCGCTCGGCGTGTGCGCGGCTGCATATTGTTTGTTGTAAAATGGTGGTAAATACTGAATTGTTTATAAGTGCAATTCAATCTAAACCACCTATATGACAAGAACAAATTCTCCGCAGAACTAATACTAATACTTTTGCGAAAGTTTGTATCTTCTTTCGTGATTTTAGCTGATATTTTGCTTTGGATGTAGTCGAATGTTGACACGGACATTCGAGTGTACTTGAAAAATTTTTTTAGGGTATAACCTCAATTCTTCATACAAATTAAAAAAATCACCACATTGTTCTCTGTTTTTATTTATTTCGTGTACACCATCTCTAATGTTCAACACCTCCCATCTCAGAATCGGACTGTCATACATACAGAGAACCGCTACGAGAGCTAGCGGCTCACTGGGGCCACCGCACGCCTCCGCTCGCCGCGCCCACCTCAGGCCCCCGTCACCGCGCATTCAGTGTGGACGCACACTTAGACTTACCCCGCTCAACCACAGAGACCGTCAAACCTGTCTACCAGAATATTGATGATTCCGCTCAAAGGGAAAAAGGGAATTAGGGATTACAAAAAGGAATTAAAAAGGGATTACAAAAAGCTATAATAATACGGAGAATTACTCCACACGCTAATTGTATTTAATATCAATAAGATAAAATATTTATCATAACCTATGTTATATACATATGCCAGGTGGTAGGGCATTTGCCCTACTGGATGGCTACCACCCCTGGTCCAAAGTATGTCGCCATAAAAACCTTGAGTTGTGTTCTGGCATTAATGACCAGGTTCCAGTGTCCCTTAAGAGAGCAGCAGCGCATTTGTAACACCTTTAGTGTTGCAAATGTCCACAGGCGATCAAGTGGGCCGTCTGCCTGCCTGCTGAACTCCTGCAATAAAAAGAAATTGTATCCGTTGTAAATCCTATATTCAATATTTAATCAATACGCCAACCTTGTTAAAAACTTTTTCATTTCCAGAAAAATATATTACAAAGGGCTCAAGGAAAAATGAAAACTCTTGTTAAAAAAACACAAAAGAAAATAAAAGATAATAGCATTACTAATTGTTCGCAGTTTGTTTTAGCTAGTTCGTTAAATCTGAAAGCTTAAAATCCCTCTTTTATCCTTGTAAAATTTCGTAAAGCCGATCATACACATTGAATATTAAAATTATTTGGCTGTTTTTCGTTCGCGCTTATTCATCAAAAACACTCAACAAAAATATGGAGATAAAACCTTGAAGTTACAGAGTAACTACATTAATATTTAATCTCATCACAAGCGTTTTGCGTTTTAGAAAAAAATACTTTTGCTTCAAACGTTTTTATTTACGCTTATTTACATAACTTCAGTTAACGCTGAAGCTGCTAAAGCCACGTCGAATATAGAAGCGGGGAGCGGGGCGGAAAGCGTAGAATATAAACTTAATCTGTTTGGTTATATACATAGATGGTATTACGAGTCGCGAGACTCGAATTAAAATGCCGTTAGAATTACTATAGAGTTTATTAGAACTATACAAACACGTATAACACAGGTACAAATATAACCGAAAACAACAAATTCAAATGTAATACAGAAGGTCGTGATTCCATAAAATCGCAAAGTCCGTCACTAAAGGATTCCCGATTGTAGTACACACGTCTTGCTTCGCTCGTAGTTATCGCTCGACTCCCTCGTCCCTCTATCGGGCCATTGCTTTATATTGCACAGATGCAATATATCCGTCCGGCCGCGTGGACTGAATTTCCTAGAATCAGTTTGTACTTTAAATCCGACCCACCTGGCTAATGAGTCGACCGTAACGGCCATAAACGAGTACAATAAAATAATGGACTGTTCTCTAGAATAATTAGTAAACGCATGTCAATAAATAAGTAAACAAAAGAATTTCAAATGCCGATATGTGTTTTTACAGGTATGCAGGTGTGAATTTGTTTTTGTCGGCGTTTAGGTTGTAACAACAGACTTGATCTTTAAGGTATATAAGTGGGTCCCGTTCTACATGCTTTAGTTGCTTTAGCTTTGTCGGAAGAACGGTGTAGTTAAATAACATGCACCGGTGTAATAGTTGGCTAAAAACTTGAATGCAATTCCATTTACATGCCGACATGTTGAGTTCTACCCAGGGCCAAGTGGCGTGAGGTGACAGGTGTCATTTTTGACCCCAAAATGCCGGTTAAATTAAAAGGACAGGTCTATAAATCCATCATTAGACCTGTCCTTTTGTATGTCAGTGAAGCGTGGCCTGTACTTGAGCGACACAAGTAAGAACTGCGTGTCACGGAAATGAATATGCTACGATGGATGTGTGGAGTGACGCGGAAAGATCGGGTCAGGAACTCCCGCATCCGCGGCAGTCTTCATGTCCGTGACATAGCAGACAAACTGCAAGAGTGTCGCTTACGTTGGTACGGCCACGTTTTACGGAGACCGGCTAATTATGTGGGGAACAAATGTCTAGCCATGCCGCCTCCGCTAGGTCCCGATTGAAGGGGAAGGCCCAAGAAATATTGGCTTGATGTTGTGAAGGATGACATGGGTTCCAATGGTCTCAAAACGGGGGATGCTGAAGACCGCGCGAAGTGGAGTAGAAAAACTAGGAAAGCGGACCCTGGGCGTCGGAGTGAACGCTTCGAACGCAACTAGGAATTAACGCTCGGATGATGATGATATGTTGAGTTCTACCCAATCTTATTCGCCTTATTCCAAAACGACATATTCAGCTGTCACGGCTTGCGCTCAGTGGCCACCGTTGTCCATATCCGTCATACCCATACCACTAAAGACAAAAGTCAACTACTGTGATGTATGTAGTTTCCAGGTTAATTACCTACTGTATGATAGAGGAGGAGCTCAGGAGCCTTAAGAACAGACGAGCATGCATGACAAGAGTTATGAATGTCAAAGAAGCAAGTGAGGTGTGTAAGAATATGCCTAAATGGCGCTCTGTTGTCAGTGCCTATCCCGCAAGAGAACTGGCGTGAAGTTATGTATGTATGTATGATTGATAATTTATCATGAATTAACTATATAGATATATTGAATAGTTCTAATATATAAAACCATCCCGACTGAGAGCGGTCTAGAACTAGATTTTATACTTTAATTTTAGTTTGTATATATAGCTTATTTTTAGGTTAATTTATTGTATAGTTTAATTTATTTATAATTTAGTTTATTTATAATTAGATACACATTAATTCGCGAAATAAAAGACATTTCATATAAATAAATACCTATGCAACATAAAACCATTAAACTAAATATTCCAATTTGTAGGACACCGTTCCCAATAACATCAAGGTAGGTAATAAGGTATGATGACTACATATACACATTTATTAGTGTATTATTGAATGTCATCGATCTTGCTCCGCTCCCGTCATACGTACCGCTGCGATAGGAAACGAAGCCTTAGAGTTTATAATAAAATGCTGATTAGAAACAGGTTGTTTGTACCTGCTTAAATGTCCACTCTCGCTTCCAGCTACGTTTTAAATTCAGAGACGGGCGTAGACAGTTTTTATACTAGTGGTGGGTGCGGCAGAGCTACGTCGGCCGTCACAGCTGTCAACCGTCAGGCCGTAATAAACAGGGTATACCGTCCACGGGCCCCTTATTTTAATTAAGTTCCTAAGTAATGCAATATAATGAAACTCGTAAACAAACACACTTAGCAAACAGGGTAGTTTGAATATGAACGCAGTTCTGTGCTTACCGAACTCACCACTACAAAGGCAAGTGAATGTAATGGAGAGGCAAATGGTAACTTTGTTTCTTTATTATTTTTCTTTGTGAAATAATATTAAATTTTATTACGCAGCTATAGCGTTATCTGAAGACGTTTATTGCTATTTTCCTTTCTAAGAAAAAATATTTGATGTTCAATGTTCGTTACGAGCCTTTTCCATATTTCTAATTCTTCTGTTTCTATAAAAGCCATATTACACACTGGCGACTAGTCGCCGGCAACATGATCGACCGCGGAAATGATTGTGATTCGTTATTTATGTAGATGAAGCGGTGTGTATAATTGTATATGATCACGTTGTCGCCGGTCGGCCGAGCAACTTGTATCGATTAGCTTAGCATTAGTAAAAATTTAACCTGTATGGAGCTTATGTTAAATGTTAACAATTAGTAGGCCGGATAAACAGTTTGTAAAATATAAGATCTGGCTATTAGTGAGTCGCTTGATCGACTCGGCGAGTCCCTGACATGTTACAAAGGCGACATGCAAGTGACTGGCCGGTCGCTCAGATCAAGGAGAGCACGCGTGTATATGGGAATATTCATATAAAGAACAGTACCCGGACGTCGTGCAGAAAAGTGGTCTATCCTAACAGTTAGTAAGGCTATTATTATTGCAATATTTGACGGCTTCTTAAATATTTGGGCAGCTCCTAATAAACTCTAAATTCATATTCTCAAAAGACCATTTTAAGTGTTAATGTTAAATTTGTGTCCGTTAAAAATAGGAGCTGCTCAAATTAAGTGGCCTTCAAATGCCACTCAGTGAAAATATCGTATTCTGGAACGCCAGTCAACGCTATTTAGCTGTCCGATGAACTGTCAAGTCGATTTGAGTAGCCCCTAAATTTAATAATAATAATAATCGACAGACAAACACACATATTGTATATCTCCAAATTTGAGAATGGTCGCTAGGTCTCCTAAATCTATTGTAAATCAATATCCAAGTGCTAGAAAATGTATTTATCATATTTATCTCTCTTTCGGATTATGAAAGTCGTAATCTGAGTCGCCGAAATTTAGAGAAGCTCAACGCTTTTGAAGTCACATAAAATCCTAAACTTCTTGCTGTCTTAATATTATGTTGGATTTTTTTTTTTTTTTTAAGAATATTCGGATATCTGAAAACATTTAACACATATAAAATAACAAAATACATACCTCTTTTGTAATCGCAAAATTAATTTAAAAAGAGCCCTTATTATCAAAGTGTCTGTATCATATTTAATTGATTACTTCTTACTAGTTCTTTCTTTTATTGCATGAGTTCAACAGACAGACAGTCGGCACATCTGATGGAAAGTCATTGCCGTCGCTTATGGACTTCCGTAACTCAGAAGGTGGTACCAATGTACTGCCGTTCTCTACACGCAGACTGGAACCTGGCCACTAATGCCGGCACACGACTCAGCTTTTATGGCGTAATACTACCAGGGCCGGTAGTCATCCAGACAGGCAAATACCCTACCACCTTCGTCTTGTCGCTTCTTACGACGGGACACCCAGCCGCAGGAAATTGTAATCTTTCTCCGTTCC
Organism: Dendrolimus kikuchii; assembly: GCA_019925095.2. NCBI lineage: Eukaryota > Metazoa > Arthropoda > Insecta > Lepidoptera > Lasiocampidae > Dendrolimus > Dendrolimus kikuchii. The sequence goes on from CM034400.1 coordinate 6,934,310, forward strand.
TGCACTGTTAAAAGTCCTAAGAGAATATTCTTCTCAGACGTTTTATAATTACTTCCACGTTTCTTTTTCTCTTTCATATTTCTTTGTTTGATTTTATTTATAAAATTAATACATTACACACTGTTTTCGAAATGTAAGGAATTTTTATAAACTTTATAAACACCCGCGCTTGTCAAATATCACTAAGCGACACGTTACGTTGCCATTCTACGAATAGCCAATCGTTATAATTTTTTTGTACTATTACATCTTAAACAATTGAATAACATAAAAATAAAACACTCAGAATATTTTTTAAGCGAATATGTAGTTATGCTGTTACGTTTTTCAGTATAATTTTTAGCCTCACCCATTCTACCTAGTTTAACAAATCTGCGTGAAACGTAAAGTAACATAAGATAAATCAGTTCTGTAACTAAGAACATCATACTTTTTCAAGTAAGTGTTGCCATAATGTAATAATTTGACGGCTACGCACCTAATCGCGCGCTTAAATAACTTGAGTGCCGTTTCTGGATATCATTTAGACTTGGGAGATGCCTAAATTCAGGAGGGCTTCCACTGAGTGACGGATTTGAGAGGCGTTTCAGCATTCGGCCATTGGTCTCCCAATTAAATTACTTATAATTTACGTTGCCGTCGACCGAGTCGCCGGCGATCATTCGGCCGTGTGTATTGGCCGTAACACACTGGGAATTTCGATTCTTTTACTCCGAAATGGAACGTAAATAACCAATTCTACCTTCATATTCTTGATTTTTATTATTTTCAGACCATATTGTTATCTTTTCATTTGTCGTGAACACATTGATAAAAGTGTTTGAAGTAATTTCTCATGTACAAAAGTTCTACAATATCAGTATGTACGAAACATTAAAATACCTTGAAATCTTATAAGTTTCGAGCAAACTTCGTATTTGAATTAAAAATATTCTATTGTTAAGAGATATGCGAAAATTATCTTTAAGAATAAATTTAGAGAGGAATACATTTCATCCAGAATAGCAGTCTATAGAATGACTAAAACGGCGAATGAATGAAAAAAAATGAATGAAATAGAATAGAATGATTAAAAATGTAAATGATTCGCTTTTATTGTAGGTATACCGAACTATCTTTTCAATAAGTTGTTCTGTTCGTGGGACATCGCGGCAGCACACCATTATTTACACCTGCACCTTATTTAGTAGAATGTATTCGTAACTACCCGCGAATATATTACAATAATGTAACAGGAAATCTTGGAATATTAGTATGTTCATGAGCTTATACGAGTAACCAAACCCCTCGTTTACATTAACACTTCCACGGCAGGAAAATGACGAGGGGATTGAACAGCGCGAGGACGCTATGCTCGAGATATCTCGAACGAATATGTGTTTACATAGTTGCCTTGCCCATTTCCTTTGCCACTTTCCTGCTTGCGGCCGTAGAAATAGTAATGTAAACGTGGCGTAATATACAAGTACTAGTATAGTCGTAAAAATTTAGCCTCCAAAATATTACACCAACTGTTTCATTTAAAGTACATCAAATATTTTTTACCTGTTTTAAGACCATCATATTAAAATACAATTGCCGTATTTAGGTAAAAAAAATCCATTGAAGTTTGAAGTTAATTAATAAAATGAAGTAAGAACTCTATTTATACAATGCCTAAACATAAATGTACTTTTATGTCTCGAAGTGCGTTTGAAAATTTTATAAGCTACAAAACGGCTCAACAGATTTCAATAAAACAGTAGGGTTTAATACAGTTTATTTTATATATATACATAAATACATACATAACTTCACACCAGTTCCCTTGCGGGGTAGGCACGAACAACAGAGCGCCATTCAGGCTTATTCATACACACCTCACTTGCTTCTTTGACATTCATAACTCTTATCATGCACTCTCGTCTGTTCTTAAGGCTCCTGACATCACCTTCTGCTAGTACACGAGTACACACATATAAATATATATATATATATATATATATATATATATATATATATATGTACATATATATACATATATATATACATATACATATACATATACATATAAATATATATATATATATATATATATATATATATATATATATATGTACATATATATACATATATATATAAAGTGAGCAACCAAATTCGAAAACACACGGACTGCTTGTCTTTTGGTAATTAAAATCACAGAATTATAAATGTATATATAAATTAAACGCAAAAATCTCAGTGAAGTTTACTATTTGTAAAAGGCTTAGTCATAAATGACCGTTTTAAGAATTTTTTCTCTCATTTTATCTAAAAGTTTCTCTCGTATAAGTTCCGCAACGTCTCAGCGGCTGTAAAAAAAAATTGGAATTGAAACAGAGTTTTCCCACGGGAACCGTACACTTTTCCGGGGTAAAATGTAGCCTATGTGCTTCTCCAGGTTATACTCTATATTTGTACCAAATTCAATTAATATCCGTTCAGGCATTCTGGCGTGACTACGCAACAGACATCCATCCCAGCTTTTGTATTTATACTATTATGCGAATTAGTATAGATTTAGATAAGAAGCAGGGTGCAGAAGATATGGATATGAATTCCAAAACCCTCGCAAACAAAGTGGCGGACAAAGCTGGCAAAATAACGTGCCACCAATTTCGAAAACACAAACTAATACGTTTGAAACACAAATAGGACATTTACGTCGGCACATTTGGACGGTTTTTACGATGTCTGCAGTAGGAAACGGCTTTGTGCCAGCAATGTATTACGTTTCAGCATTTCACAAAGGTGTATAATAGTACTTTTGTCTCTGACAATATGTGTTGCATGGAAACCTACTATGTTTTCCATATTTATAGATATTATGTAAAAAATTAGATATTCCGTATATGGACCGGACCACACATACTACATTTGATAAATACTTCTTTATGTCAGATGTAATTAATTTTATTACTATTTACATGAATATTAAATTAAAATAACAATTAATATCAAAATAAAATTAACTTAAAACATGTAATTAAATACTAAAAATAAATTAACTTATAAATATAAACTTAAAAATAAACTACATAAACACTAAAACTAAATAAAAAAGGGAAAAACGCCTAAAAATAAGGATGTAAAAAACTTATTAAACAACGTAAATACATAACCTACTTATATTTTGCTAGTATTTTACTTGTCCCAAGCACTCCTGTTTACCTTAAAGAACGTTTTCAAGTTCTTTCGTGCTCTCATAATTGACGCTTTTCCACTAAACTTAAACTGACCTCTCCTACGCAGAAATGCTTTACCGTTAAGACTATATATACATTTGTGGAACGCGCTACCTGTTGCTATCAGACAAGCAAAATCGCCACCGAAGTTTAAAACGATGATCAAAAAATATTAACTGTCGTTGGAATATGATATTTAAATGCATATATGCATCTACAAATGTTTATATATTTTGTAGACATCTATTTTTGTATGCTATATATACTACTTTACAACTTAACAGATTTCCTAATATTTATAACGCATGCAGGTCAAGTATTTTTATTTGAAATCTTTATTTACGTGAGATTAAGCTATTTTATTTTATTAGTAAAACATGTTAAAAATACGCAAAAAACATAAAATCTCAAAATACGTTTATTTGCATCGCGACGTCAAAGTGTAGTACATTCAGATTGTCAACAAAGGCGCATTTACTACAAAATGCCAATCTTATTGTGCTTCAGTCTTAAAATAGTCATTTATATTTAAAAAAGAATAATAACGTAAATAAGAATAGATTTAAAATATTACACTATTACATGCATATTCCCTGTGTGCCGAAGATAAAGTAAAATATATTTAACCAAACATTACACATAGAGATGTGTAACTGGCTGCACAACCACATCTCAACACATATATACAATCACACAAAGACAATAACATAATGACGTAGCCGAAAAGCATACGGTTGCAATAGAAACATGAAATAAATAGAATGTTCGTAAATACGTCAATACTAAGTTAGCCTGGAAGAACATTGAGAGGATCATCCGGACAAAAACTATGTCGGATCTATCTGTGTGAGTCAACCCTAAAACTTTAAAGCGGAAAATATATGGAGTACAATATCGTAGTGCATTACATTGTGGCTTAACCGTCTCCTTTGTGAAACGGAGACAGTGGACCGACGTTTAGCCAAGTAACCAACATTTACTCACTGGGTACTTCAACTGAAGGACGGACATTATGTTAAGTCATTTGTATGATAGTGTGGCGTTCCGCCTTTATTAGTTATTTCACATATATAAAGATATTTTTAAGATTGGCAACATTGCCACCATTCATTCGCTCTGTATTCACTCTCACGACGAGACACATCACAAAAGTAAAAACGAACATTGTCAGTAATATAAGATATAAAATGTGCCACATGTACCAAAGTAACTTGGAGCAACAGCAGTAAAAGCCTAATCAAGAAACTCGGTGTTCTTATTCATCGTCCTTACACCGAAGCTGCACGAAAACGCGGGAGATTAATCGCCAAAGTGGTGACCCTCGAGTGTACGAACTCTCATCAAAGACTGCAGGGTAGCATGCACTGCACCTGGACTGCTTTTTCCTGCAGCGGCGCAGCGTGCATTGGGTGTGCATATCACATCTCCGATTGCAGCATCTCGGCATTTGGCGGCCGATAGATACCCCGTGGTCAACGTGTTCGACCGGCATTACAACTCCATTTACATGTTGTGTTAAAAGTGCGATATCATATCAGTTGTGCGCGTGTTCTTTAGCAAGTGCGTCTATAATCATTCCGAACATTAATTAATTTTCGTCATATTGCATCATCGAACTTTTAGGTTAATCTTTTCCGGAAACCGGAAACGTCATTGATCAACCACCCGCCTAAACATCGGTTGGTTCGGTTGGACAACCTGTGGCAGAGGCACCTTTCTCCGAATTTTGCAATTTACAAAAACGTCATTCTAACAGATGACACATATGACAATTAACACTGACTTTCATCGTGATTCGTGATCTGTTTAATATATTTTTTTTTTTTTTTTTTTGTTTATTTACATCAAATTGTCTTTGTGTTCTTTTCAAAATAACAGTAAACTTAAACTATATATTAATTTTATGTACATTAAGGGCTTACACACTATTTAACCGCCTTTAACTATTGGATGTATGGTTTACACGAACTACTATTTATATTCATTGTGTGATTGTGTGAATTTAACATTTTTTGATTGCTATCTTTTACTGCATTTCTGTTATATCTCCATTATACTTCTGTTGTGTGATTTACAAATTGTTTTACAATTTTATGTGTTTATGTGCATGAATAATTATTGTTTTGTGTGATTGTTTCCAACTCACGGAGAGGAGTAAGCCTACTAATATCTTTTGCGCACATAATCTTGGTTGTTCCTAGGTTGCCTACTTACCATGATGGAAGAAGATATGCATACAGAGCTCGAACGCCTGAGGGCACACAATGCTGCACTCGAAGCACGCCTTCATACACAGCATACACAACACCATGAAGAATCATCTGAAGTTCATGCAGTATCTGTGAAGCTGCCCCCATTCTGGGCAGACAGACCTGCAGTCTGGTTTGCCCAGGCAGAGGCCCAATTTCAACTGGCAGGTATCAAAAGTGACATAACTATGTTCAGCCATGTCGTCAGCACAATAGACCAACGATTAATTGGCGAAATTGAGGACATTATCTTGGATCCTCCACCTGAAAACAAGTACCAGATCTTGAAACAAGAGCTTATTTGCAGGCTATCTATTTCTGAACAACAGCGTGTCGAACGCTTGATCAGTGAAGAGGAACTAGGGGACCGCAAGCCAACGGCCTTTCTACGGTGCCTTCGATCTCTCGCTGGAAAATCAAAAGATGATACCATAATCAAGCAACTCTGGATGCGTCGATTGCCTACCCAGGTACAAGCAATTTTGGCTTCACATGAGGGTCTCAGTTTGCAAAAACTAGCTGAGCTAGCAGACAAAATTATCGAGGCGACACCTAGTCCTTCGAAGGCATATGCAGTAAACAGTGTACCTAACGAAGACCCCTCGATCAAAGACCTCTTGATTCAACTTAACAAAAATTTTATGGATTATATCGTTTCACACCCACGTAGCAGGTCTAAAAATCAATCCGCCTCAGGGACCAACAGTCAAAGCGGCACTCCAGTATCCAAACATTGCTGGTATCATAGAAAATTTGGCGCCAAGGCCACCAAGTGTATAAACCCCTGCAATTGGAAGCCGGAAAACCCAACCAGCAATCAGTAAGGGCGGAAACTGATTGCTGCTCAGTGGATCGTGGCCGCCGTCTATTTGTCACAGATAAGGTAACCAAGCATCAGTTTCTAGTGGATACAGGGTCTGATCTATGCTGTTACCCTTATCGTTGGGTTCGAGATCAGAGGCAATCATCTGATTGGGAACTCAGCGCAGCCAACGGCAGCACTATCAAGACCTTTGGTACAGTTAACCTTAAACTCGACCTTGGACTGCGCCGTAGCTTTGTTTGGCAGTTTGTAGTTGCTGACGTCAGCACTGCTATTATAGGATCAGACTTCCTAGCACATTACCACCTCCTGCCAGATTGTCGTACTAAGAGATTAGTTGATGGCACTACTGGTTTCGCCACCATTGCTTCTGATGCCACCAGCAAACAGTCCAGTGTCAAGACTATCAATATACAAAACTCTGCTTTTGCACAAGTGCTAGCCGAGTTCCCTGATGTCACTAAACCCCCCGGACTACCACGGGAAATAAAGCACAATACTGTGCATCATATTCGGACCACAGACGGACCCCCAACCTCTTGCCGTCCTCGACGTTTAGCGCCTCACAAATTGACTGCGGCCAGGAACGAATTTGAGGATATGGTACGGAATGGCACAGCGCGACCATCGCAAAGTCCTTGGTCTTCCCCGTTACACATGACCCTCAAGAAAGACCAGTCATGGCGTCCTTGTGGCGATTTTCGCGCCCTGAATGCCAGGACCATCCCGGACCGTTACCCAGTCCGACACATTAATGACTTTACCCATAATCTTTCTGGGGCTAAGGTATTCAGCACTATTGACCTTGTGAAGGCCTATCACCAGATACCTGTTGCCGAAGAGGATATTCCCAAGACTGCCATCATTACCCCGTTTGGCCTATTCGAATTCCCTTATATGACTTTTGGATTGCGAAACGCAGGGCAAACCTTTCAACGATTCATTGATGAGGTCACACGGGGCCTTGATTTTGTTGTTCCTTATGTAGATGACATCCTCATTTATTCAGCAAATGAGGCTCTTCACAAGGAACATCTAAGGATTCTTTTCAAGCGCTTGCAAGATTATGGGGTTGTAATTAACCCATCAAAATGTGTATTTGGTGCCAGAGAGGTCGTTTTCCTAGGCTTTAGTATTAGCTCGGAAGGCACGCGCCCTCCTCAAGACCGTATTCAAGCCCTTCTGGATTTTCCCCCTCCTAAGACTGTTCAAGGCGTGCGCCGTTTTCTCGGCATGTTAAACTACTACCGTCGTTTCGTGCCCCACGCCGCTCAGTTTCAGGCTCCCCTGATCGAAGCTGTTGTCGCCACCAATGGTAAAGGTGCTAAGCCATTTGTATGGACACCTGAGCTTCTGGTACAGTTCGAAGCTTGCAAATCAAGCCTTTCTAACGCGACTCTGTTGCAGCATCCCGCCAACGGCGTACCCCTTGGCTTGTACACGGATGCATCAAGTATCCATATTGGATCCTGCCTCCAGCAGCAGGTGAACGGCCAATGGTGCCCGCTGGCCTTCTTCAGCAAAAAGTTGACTCCTCAACAATCGCAGTGGCCAGCTTATTATCGGGAATTATTGGCGGTGTACGAAAGTGTACAACATTTCCGCCACATACTCGAAGTCCAGCACGTCACTATTTACACGGACCATAAACCGTTGCTGTACGCTTTCCTACAGCGCCGAGATAAACTTCCACTTTCACAATTGAACCAATTATCGTTCATAGGTCAGTTCACGACAGACATCCGATACATCAAGGGTGAGGAAAACGTCGTTGCCGATGCAATGTCGCGGATAGAAGCCATTTCGCTAGAAGAAGATTACGAGGCCCTCTCAAAATCACAAGAGGAGGATCAAGAACTCACAAGCCTACGTCAAGGAAATTCCAGCCTTACATTTAGCCAGGTTACCATTCCAGGGACTAACATATCCGTCTTATGCGACGTGTCCACCGGTAAGCCTCGTCTTTACTTGACCCCTCCATTTCGCCGTGCGGTGTTTGACAAGATTCATAACTTGAGCCACCCCGGCGCACGAACAACTACTCGCCTTCTGGTCGAACGCTACGTTTGGCCCTCGATCAGGAAGGACTCTCGACAGTGGGCTCAAGCTTGTATAGCCTGTCAGCGTGCAAAAGTATCCAGACACATCTCGGCTCCCCTCGGTACCATCGACCAACCATCTGGCCGTTTCATGCATATTCACATCGACATCGTGGGACCTCTACCCGTCTGTAATGAATATCGGTATTGCCTAACTGCCGTCGACAGAGTCTCACGATGGCCTGAGGCATGGCCCATGCGGTCCATCACTGCCGAAGAAGTAGCCGACACTCTCATTCGAGAGTGGATATCGCGTTTCGGCGTACCCTCAGTTATTACAACAGACCAAGGCACTCAATTTGAGTCTGATCTGTTTCGCCGACTCATGGCAACGTTCGCCACAAAACGTATTAGGACGACCGCCTATCACCCCTGCGCAAATGGAATGATCGAGCGAGTACACCGCCAAATGAAGGCAGCTCTCATGTGCCACTCAGAATCATGGATAGGCGCCCTTCCCCTAGTCCTACTCGGAATGCGAACAGCATACAAAGAAGATTTAAAGTCCACAGCGGCGGAGATGCTATATGGCGAAACGCTTCGCTTGCCAGGAGAAATGTTGGCACCCGCCTCTGGCAAGGGATGTCCCGAAGACCCTGCTGATTTTGTAGTTCAGCTACGACATAAGATGTCCGCTTTACGACCAACACCAGCTTCGCATCATGCACATCCAGCTGTTTTTGTATTTAAATCATTGTCGTCGGCCTCCCACGTCTTCTTACAGGATGACACGGTACGACGCCCACTACAACCTCCTTACACCGGTCCTTTCGCTATATTAAAGCGCTCTACCGATGGAAAGACCCTGACCTTGGACATCAAGGGCAGACAGGTGGTGGTCAGCGTAAACCGCGTAAAACCAGCTTTTACCGAGTCTGACAACGGGGAACATCCAACGACCGAAAACTCACCTGCTACTGACTCATCTCATCCAGACCTACCTCAAGATCCTGGACCTTCAAACGCAGATACCATCGCCCCTAACTCACTACCTAGCGAAACACGATCTGGTCGTCGTGTCAAATCTCGGAAAGCCGAGGATTACCTTTATTTTTAGGCATTTATCCCTCTCCGTGGGGGGGTGGTGTGGCGTTCCGCCTTTATTAGTTATTTCACATATATAAAGATATTTTTAAGATTGGCAACATTGCCACCATTCATTCGCTCTGTATTCACTCTCACGACGAGACACATCACAAAAGTAAAAACGAACATTGTCAGTAATATAAGATATAAAATGTGCCACATGTACCAAAGTAACTTGGAGCAACAGCAGTAAAAGCCTAATCAAGAAACTCGGTGTTCTTATTCATCGTCCTTACACCGAAGCTGCACGAAAACGCGGGAGATTAATCGCCAAAATAGTATGTTCACATTGTGTTCAACCATACTCTTGGACAGAAATGTGCAATAGTATGTACATGAAATGTCAGTTTTTTAGATTCAGAGACAAATACCTCGACGGCTGTTCGGGGTCACAGGCGGCCGGAAGGCTGGAACTTACCTCGACCAAAAAAGTACTGTATGTATTCAGCGAAGTAATGCTGCCAGCCTTCTAGGGACACTGCACAGCAACAACGGTCTGGTCGGGCTGGATCGATTGTATTTTATAGTGGTTTCATTTCTTTTTATTTTATATATTTGTTAGGGATTTATTTATATTATTAATTGTACATACATCGTTTTCTAAAATTACTTTAAGCTATAAATACCAAGTAAAATTAAAGTGAAAATTTAATCTACCAAGACAAAATATTGGAATTATTATAGAGTTTATTAGAACTATACAAACACATATAACACAGGTACAAATATAACCGAACGCAATAAATCCAAACGTAATGCAGAAGGTCGTAATGCAATAAAACGCGCAAAGTCAGTCACTATTAGATTCCCGAATGTACACACGTCACGCCTAGATCGTAGTTGTAGCTCAATTGACTCCCTCTCTCAATCAGGCCATCGTTTTATATTTCACAAATGCAAATGTGCTCGCCCGGCAACGTCGACATAATTTCCTAGAATTAGCTTGTACTTATAATCTGCGACACATGGCTAATGATGCTCCTGAGCGGCCGTAAACGAGTACAATAGGACAATAGGCTGTTCTCCATAATAACTAGAAACGTATGCCAATAAATACTTAAGGAAAGGAGGAGGATCATAAAAGGATTACAATCAGTTCAAATGCCGACAGGTAATATAATATGCTTTTATAGATCTGTACGTGGAATTTGTCTTTGGCGAAGCCTAAGTTGTAACAATATATAAAATCTCACCATGCATGGTTTTTATTTATTCTTTTATTTATCTTATAGTTTATAGAATATTAACGTTGCTTGTATCTTGTATAAAATGTTAAAACTAGCTGTTTGATTGTTTTTTAGTAACTTCTGTAAAGTTTTAAAAGGATTACTTAAAACAAATTTCAACGGATGCTACCACTTTGTTGCAGTCATTTGAAAAGAAATTACAATAAGAATAATATTTATTTAATAAGATTAATTAAAGAAGACATGAAAAAGTGTCTTCGTCTTAATAGATATATTATTAAAGTGTTAACGGACACTTTCTTAGTATGAAAAGAGTCTGCCGCCATAACAACTTTGAGTGGTGTACCGGCATCACTGGCTCAGGTTCCAATTTCTCCTTCAAGCTCGGCAGCACATTGGCTGCACCTCTAGTATTGCTAACGTCCATAGACATCGGTGACCATTTTCAGAGCCCCGACCCCAGAGAAGTCCGTTGTATTATTACCCATAAGACATGCGTAACTTGCCTAATTTGGGGATATGCAATATGTTTGTTTGTCTGCCGATTTATTATGATTATTATATATTTTAAAAAATATATACGTGCGTTAATTCGCTAAAATTTAATTTTAAGCTTGTTTATTTATTGAGAATAGACACAAGATGTTTATACGACACTTCTAATTCTTTTCATTTATGCAGTAGCTTTAATGCCCGTCTTGTTGTAAAATAGTAGATTGTTACACGAGTTGTGAAAGTAACCTATTTAGGCAGGAGATGGTTTGGCGCACGAGCGTAGCGAAGGCGCTAATAATTCGAGTGCCTAAATAGGTCTTTCACCCGAGGTTAACACTCTGGTTTTCATTTAGAATATGAGGAAAGTAAATAACGACTGATTAGTTAAACAAACAACTACTTCTCTAATAAAATCAGGCGTTAAAGGCTACCAGCTAGTATTTTTTGTTACTGATGATGGTAAATATTTAGCTCAGATTTATGTAAATTTAATAATAATTTATCATAAATACCATATAAAATGATGGCTCTAAGGAGACCTAGCGCGGGAAACAGAGTTTCCTTTGGGACGCCATTAGTACTGTTCTCAGTATTATAGTCATTTTATATGTACCCTGTGCGATTTACTTACATGCTAATAAATTTCATTTCATGTTACGAAATTATTAATATTTTTTTATTGTAATTTATGTCGCGATTTAACAGTGGCTGTAAAAAAAGCTGGGGCATAAGTCGCATGTTCGCAGAGTTTTTTAATTTTTTGCCAGAAGCAACTCCAAGCGTACTTTCAAAATATGAGAAATAAAAATATTTTTATCTGCGTAGTTAGCGATTAAACCTAATTGAATATGAACGTAATCACAAACGTCAAATTCAAATATCATAAGTGTTAATTTTGTTACCCTCATTATTTTGTTTCACAGCCATTTCCTACGCTTAGGTACTAATTGTTCATTCGCCGTATGATTTAACATAAGTTCCACACAAATATAGTCAAAATTCAACCGATGGTTAGGCAAGCGAATGATTTTTTTTCGAGGCTATATATTTAATTGTATAAAATAATAAACTAAAGTAATAATTTAAATACTACCCAATACTTTACAGAAAAATACGACTTCATTTTTTAATTAAATAAGTTTTTGCCAGTTAATAGTTACCTAATTTTATTCATTCCTATACCTAGATGTTCGAAATTTTATAGCTTGACAGCGTTTGTTGGAATTCCCCGAATAGTTTGTTGAATTTTCGACGTGAAATGAAAGATTTATTTTTAGCAGTTATTTAATTTATGGGCATTGTCTACTATTCTACAGAAATTTATACTGCATTTTTATCTAATCGATACTGATACTGTTATTTTATATTTACATTCATATATACTCGGGATGAGATAGTATATCTTTAACCCTAGAAGTCTTACCTGCGTCTGCGAAGCGTTTTTTTTTATTGGACTTGACTTTATGTTGTTGGTTAAAGACCTTACAACTTTACCGGGGTTTCTGGGACGAGTGTCTTCGCGAAGCGAAGGCGCTCGAGCCCGGGGGGGCAACTTGCTCGAAGGAGCTCCCTAAGGAGTTTTACCTCGGCTGGACTGTTGCCATGAGAGGGGGATGAATTTAATGATGCCCACCATAGGGCGACACAAAGCACTAATTGAGAACGGGCGACGGGTAATATAAAGCCCGAGGGGAAGGATTCCGGCGGGCCGGGATCGGTGGTTTGCGGCGGCCTACGCTATCTTACTGCCGTTTCGCAACGTGTTATGGCTGGGAGAGAAGAAACGGCGAAAGAAACATCCCAGCAACACGCCTAGTCTATCCTGTGGGGGGGCTATGTCTCCTAGCGTCCCTAGCAGGGACGTGGAGAGATCTTGATTGGCGGCGCCTGAGACGCCGCCGTCTGTGTCTCTGTCCGTGCCTGCCAGCCTGCCGTCCTAACCACGGCGGGCTGATCCGGGCCAGCCGTTTTGTAATAACGTCGATCCTGTCCGTGAGGACGTTACGCGGTCGTCGCACGAGAGCCTTTCGCCGAGGCTTATAATCGGACGCAGACACGACGAGCGGATTTCGATGGTGCGGCGTGAGATCGAAATACTTACGCGAGAGCGACGTAATGTAGTTTTTGATGGAGGGAAACTCCAGATCGTGGTGGAGGTCGACGTTACGCATATAGAGGGGTGCACCGACGGCTCTGCGCATGAATTTGTTCTGCACGATTTGCAATTTATCTAAAAGGGCAGGCTTGGCATGGCCGAATACCACACTCGCGTATGTCATGATCGGGCGGAAACCTGCGAAGCGTACATGTTTTCGAAAACTATTTATATCTTTGTAACGGGTAAAGTTAGCGTCTTGTGCTGTTTAGCCAACTCAGGGGGCTTGGCGATGTTCCTTGTGACGCTAAGGTAAGTGCGTAATTTTTGAATTATTGAGCTGGAGCACGCCTACGAGACGTATGTTTAGGCTTTGTGTAATTTAACTATCCAACAAATTGGGCGTGAGTTATAAGCTAATCATTATAAAACTAATTACTTCTAATTACATTTTAATATTTGTCTTATAAATGAGTAACTAACGCAATTTCAAAGGGGTAAAGAACTTACTGGTTTAAAAGTCGTTATTTAAAGTGCTAAATAAATAAATACGGTTGTGTTTTAGCTTCATTCACAAGTAATAAATAAATGCGGAGGAAATGTGTGAGTAGTTAAATTTATCATATAACTAGCGGCCCCGGCAGCTGTTGTCCTGCTCTGTAAAAATAAAAATCTAGGACCCGATCTCAGCGCCACATACCGGTTCTAATTGTGAATCTAAACTATCCGGGAACCCACTCAAACACAGAAAAACAAAATCACCAAAATCGGTCCAGGCGATTAGGAGGATTCTAGAACCCGATTTCAGCGCCACCTACCGGTTCCAACGGAATAAAAAGTATCCTATATCCGTCTCCTGGTTCTAAGCTACCTCCCGACCAATTTACAGCCAAATCGGTACAGCCGTTCTTGAGTTATATACAGTGTAACTAACACGACTTTCTTTTATATATATAGATAAATCTGTAGAGGTATAATTTTTTGCCTGTCTGTACACCTTTTAGAGCATCACATAAACACTACCGAATTTAATAAATCTGGTCACAGAGTTGGCTTATATCCCGGGATAACACTTGGATACTTTTTATCCCAATAAATGACGTCCCTTTTGGTAGGATAGACGAATACAGAGAAAACAATGGCTCTTGCAGTCGTTTGTTTTCATACCGCCGTTGCAATTCACTATACCTACCCTTTCATAGCATTTATTTTACTTTTGACAGCTCAATGACGGATCAGTTAGTAATGTTCTAAAGCGTTACCGTCTCGATTTTTTAGAAAACTCGACTTCATTTATAAATAAGTTTTAATCGATTTAACTTATCTATATATTTTTGCAAATAGCACTATATCCTGTAATAAATATAGATAGATAGACGGATAACACTTTATTGCTCACCAAAATAAACAAATACAAAAACAAAATGTATAATTACAATACTACTTGGCAAAACAACAGGCGGCCTTATCGCTAAAAGCGATCTCTTCCAGGCAACCTACCTTAAAAGAAATTCTTAACTAATCTGGCGATGTAGGTGAAGCAGAAAAAAGATAGGACTGTACAATTTAAATATGCACACTTACACTAATTTATAATTTTTTTTTTTTTTATTGGACTTGACTTTATGTTGTTGGTCCGAAGACCTTACAACTTTACCGGGGTCTTTGGGGCGAGTGCCTTCGCGAAGCGAAGGCGCTCGATCCCGGGGGGGCAACTTGCTCGAGGGAGCTCCCTAAGGAGTTTTACCTCGGCTGGACTGTTGCCATGAATGGGGAATGAATTTATTGATGCCCACCATAGGGCGACACAAAATACTAATTGAGAACGGGCGACGGGTAATATAAAGCCCGAAGGGAAGGATCACGGCGGGCCGGGATCGGTGGTTTGCGGTGGCCTACGCTATCTTACTGCCGTTTCGCAACGTGTTATGGCTGGGAGAGAAGAAACGGCGAAAGAAACTTCCCAGCAACACGCCTAGTCTATCCTGTGGGGTGAGCTATGTCTCCTAGCGTCCCTCGCGGGGACGTGGAGAGATCTTGATTGGCGGCGTCTGAGACGCCGCCGTCTGTGTCTGTCTGTCGGTGCCTGCCAGCCTACTGTTCTAACCGTGGGCGGACTGATCCGGGCCAGCCGTTTCGTAATAACGTCGACTCTGTCCGTCAGGACGTTACGCGGTCGTCGCACAAGAGCCTTTCGACGAGGCTTATAATCGGACGCGGACACGACGAGCGGATTTCGATGGTGCGGCGCGAGATCGAAATACTTACGCGAGAGCGACGTAATGTAGTTTTTGATGGAGGGAAGCTCCAGATCGCGGTGGAGGTCGACGTTACGCATATAGAGGGGAGCACCGACGGCTCTGCGCATGAATTTATTCTGCACGATTTGCAGTTTATCTAAAAGGGCAGGCTTGACATGGCCGAATACCACACTCGCGTATGTCATGATCGGGACATAAATTTAATACATATATAACATAGTAGTAATATATATACGTATATACAAAATAATCTAAATAAATATATTTGTTAACATTATATGTGACAAGCATTTTATATATTACAATAGATAAATAAGTAAATGTTTTATATATTAGACATATTTATTTAGAGACAGATAGTACTTTCTAAGTGAGTTCCGAAATGTAGGTAATGTTTTGGCCTCTGACAGTAAGAGGCAACGCATTCCCGAGTTTGACAGCCTGCACTGTGAGAGAGTTATCATAAAAGGTTGAAGTGTGTGCAGGTGTCAGGAGTCTACGATATGTATCTGTGCGCAAATTGTGAGAAGTGGAGAAGCGAAGGAATTCAAAACGTTCCTTAAGGTAAGGAGGACTATAATATACCCACATTTCAATGAATATATACATACATACACATACATACATAACTTCACGCCAGTTCCCTTGCGGGGTAGGCACGAACAACAGAGCGCCATTTTGGCCCATTCTTACACACCTCACTTGCTTCTTTGACATTCATAACTCTTGTCATGCACGCTCGTCTGTTCTTAAGGCTCCTGACATCATCTTCTGCTAGTACACGATCAATTTGATCATGGAAGGTGTGTCGTGGCCTTCCACGACTTCTGCATCCATCCACTTTTGCATTGTATATCTGTTTAGTCATTCTTTCATCGTGCATTGCATGCACGATTACCTTCGATTTATTTACATATAGTGTCGATAGTTTAATAGTCTGTTACATGACTCACAGAACATTACTATTACGTCACCCACAAGAATAAATTACGACAATTATGTCATTTGTTTCATGTGGGCTTTACTGTCAAGAAATATATAACTTGATAGACGTGCAAACGTCAAAAGTAAAATAAACGCTTGGAAGCAGTATAATAAATACATCCTCATTATGGCAACGTGAACTAGGTTTCCTCGCAAATGTTAGTTAGTCTATCTATAATATTATAAAATTCTAAAAATGTCGTGTCTGTACATTGAAGCTATTTAAAAAAAACAACTGGAATACATTATATAAACGATGGAGATAACGATGCAATTTTTTAGACTTCTTGTCTGTTTGTTCGGGATTCACGTACAACCGATTTTGATGCGGATATCACTGATCGACAGCTAATTTAAAATCTGCGCTACTTTTTATCCTGAGATCCCGTGGAAATTTTTCAGAGAGCGGTTTGTAGTTGATCGGGCGTATAAAAATTGGCTTATTCCGACACAATTTTCACTAAAACGATACCTTACATTCTTTTTTAAATGCTACAATATTTTCTGTCCCGGGAATCACGCAGAATTTTACCCGGGTATGATACAAATTAGTTAGATTGCATAAATATTAACTAATTTCAATATGAGTTCACTAAAACGACAGCTTAAGTCCTTTTTTAAGTGATGCGATACTTGCTACTTCGGGAAAATCGCGGGATTTTTAAGTCATTTATTTCGTGAAATTTTAAGTCAAGCGTGGACGAAGTCGCCGCCATATCCTAGTAACGTAATAATAGTACATTATGGTACTAGTGTGTAACATTGGTGATTACCGCCGAGGTGCCATTGAGACTCGAGCCGTAGGCGAGGGTCTTAAGAGAGCCGAGGACGATAATCATCAATACACACGTGTATCATACGACGTTTTTCAACACACTTGTGAATAAAATAACAACAAAAACCCATTTTATTTAGTAGATAAAAAAAGTTATATATAAGTGAAAGTTTTATTTATTAAACACGTACGAGTTAAAATTATCTATTTAAATAAGAAGTTGCATAAAATGAGCAAGCAATAGGAACATTAATTTATTTGTTCTATAGAACACGATCTTTTTTTTTGAATAAAAACTTTTTAAGAACAAAGCAACTCAACCAATAAAACTTAAAAAAAAAATCTATAACTCTCTAGTGAGTTATAATGTTTTTTACTCACAGTTTGATAATGGGTGTCATTCTGTGCCTAATTGCGGTGACCATAGAGCCACTTTATGAGCAAGTGTGTTGAAAAAATACTTTTACGTTTACGCGCCTATTTCAATAAGTATTTCCTCATTTTAATGCTATTCAGTTTATGTCTAAACGGATAATATACGGCTGCAATAAAGCGAAATGTCGAGTCATCTGTTACAGCCGAGTGTCGAGCGTCAAGTGTCGGATACGAGTCTAGGCTGGCAGACACTAACGTGGACACAGTGATGTGGACAGTGGACACGGTAACCCTCATTAATAGGTCACTGCATGCTTAATAGAACACAACCCTGTTGAATAATGAACGTACGGCTGGTGAGTTCGGATTTCGCTCAAGTATGTAAGCGTTAATTAGGAACTGTCACTAAGTGTGGGTATACGTGTTTAGCTGGGTAATGATAAATGCTTTTTGTTTATGCATTTGATGCGGTTAATGAAACGGTGAAAAGTTCACGAGTAACTTAATTGTTAGTTCGTAAAAGGAGATGCGTAATAATGTCTAGTGGCAATCTGGTAAGAGGCATAAAGTCAAAGTAAGTATCAATTTATTTCCATATTATTCTGTTCATATCTTTTTATTTTATTGCAAAGTTGGAAAGTGGTTACTGTTACCTATAGACATTTGAAACTCTAGAGGCGAACTCGTTGCCAACCTGCCAGAATTTTGCTTCGCTGTAACTTTTAAACTATGAGTTGGCAAATTCAAGGCCTGCAGCACATTAGCAACACCTCTGGCATTGCTAATGTTTATAGGCGACGGTTACCACTTTTCATCACAGTTGGGCCGTCAGTCTGTCTGCTGTGCTTCAGCAATAAAAATAAATACTAAAAAAATCTAAGAGAACTTCCAAAACATTTTCAGCGAAAATTTATTTGAATAATATCCGTAAAGTAATTGTTGAGAAATTAGGTACAGTTAAATAAGCTTCGAGACGTAATAACGTCTCGAAGCTTAGCAATAGCGTTGTACAGCCAGCACATAAATAAATAAACTATTTCTTTTTTTGTATATTTTATAGGCGGGTACTTAATATGAAACTAATGTTAAACGATATTAAAATTAAATATTCAATAACATGGTAAATAAATATGAGATTTTTTACATGAATATTAAATTAAAATAACAATTAATATCAAACTAAAACTAACTTAAAACATATAATTAAATACTAAAAATAAATTAACTTATACATACATACATACATACATAACTTCACGCCAGTTCCCTTGCGGGGTAGGCACGAACAACAGAGCGCCATTTAGGCCCATTCTTACACACCTCACTTGCTTCTTTGACATTCATAACTCATGTCATGCACACTCGTCTGTTCTTAAGGCTCCTGACATCACCCTCCGCTAGTACACGATCAATTTGATCATGGAAGGTGTGTCGTGGCCTTCCACGACTTCTGCATCCATCCACTTAAATTAACTTATAAATATAAATATAAACTTAAAAATAAACTACAAACTACATAAAAACTAAAACTAAATAAAAAACGGAAAAACGCCTAAAAATAAGTTAATGGTCCCAAACCACTGTCATTTTCCGGGAACGTAAAATAATAAATATTAATTTTAAACATAATTTTTCTAAATTCTTGGTCCCTGTTCTAAAGAATGACATTTGCTTTCTAATAGCACTTTTCCGATGGAAGTAAATGAAATTCCGGTTGATTTAGCAACTAATTGAACTGAGTGTCATAATACAGCTTGTTTATTTTAAAGATCATTTTTTTCTAAAGCACAAAATAGCCTTTATCTCTTTGCGATGTACCGTAGTAATTTACTTTGACATATTCATGTCGCCCATTTATCATACATAAATGTCCCACTGTGGATAGAAAATACTCTGAAGATACCATACTACATACAAAAGCCTGTCAACGAAACTTTGCTAGTTCTACTCGAACTATTTCAGAGGCGCAAGTTAAGTATTTAAGGCTAAACGTAACAAATGACTTCAATTGTCAAAACTCTTTTTTTTTATAAATGAAGTATTTAAGAAAAAGTACCTTTTTAATATTATCATTTAAATATAACCAAAATTAACTAATGGTATTCATTCTAAAAAAGTGTTCACTAACACCTTTCTGATTGTCTCTATTAAGGCGAAGACATTTTGTTCGTGTGTTCTTTATTAATAGCTAGCACATTACATTACACTTTTGTTTTGTTTATAGCACTAGTGCAAATGGTTTTGTCCTTTTGAGCCTTCTCTTTATGTCGGAGTTGTCGATCAAAACTATTAAACGTTTCTTATTAAAAATCGAAAAATATAAGGAAGTAGGGTTACATTTCATGAAATTGGGAGAGAATATGCCGCTACTTATTGACCCAAATGTAAAGGTCACTGAAAAATATTGTTTCCATTTTTCAAGAATATTTAATAATACCCCACACGTCTATGTATTGTAACGACCAAACTCCTTGATCATTATAAGTATAATTACATATAAACTAATATTTAAATATTTTGGTAGTTCTCAAAAGCATCTTGTAGGGTAAATGAAGCAATCAACAAAGAAAGAATTCTCAGAAGATTGTTGCTTTTTTCCTTTTATTTGATTTTTATTTCAACCACTTTTCAGTAGCCGTGACTACGGAATACAACGATTAAATATAATACCGCGCTCAGAACCGTTAAAACGTAATTTTAATTTATGATATTGTTTCTAATTTTATAAAATTATTAGAAGAATTCTGGCAAAGCCTATGTACCTAGTATACTTACTTTTTTATACTCTACGTATAACTGCACGGGACCGCCCTTAATAATTAGTTTTTTTAATTGTACTATACAATTACATTGCAGCATGCAGAAAACACCTTGCAACCAAAATACATTTACATACTAGTTTAGTTAGTTAGTTAGTAGTTGTTTTTGCTAAAATGGCTGCGGCACATATAAAGAAGAAAATAATAACGTGAAGGTTATGTTTTTGTCAAAATGATTACATAGCCCCAAACAGCGTTATTATCTATACGAATAAATAAAATTGAAATATCAGTTTTGTATTAAATGCATATGAAAGTATATATTTGTTTTTATTGGATGAATTCAGCAGATTGACAGACGGCCCACTGGTGGAAAGCGGTTACCATCGCCTATGGACATTCGCAACATCAAAGGTACTACAAATGTGCTGCTGCTCTCTCAAGAAAGACTGGAACCTGGCTAGTAATACTAATTATATACGACATTTATGGCAAAAATCTATAATATTTAATATATAATTTTTTTTCTGTCTGTCTGCTTGTTCTGTTTAATCTCTGAAACGGCTGAACCTATTTTGACGAAACTTTCACTGAGAGATTTCAAATGTTATAAGGAGCAACTTAGGCTACTTGTATTTTAGAAAAAATATTGAAAGGCTAACGCGCACTCCACCGCCGTTCCCGCACCGGAAGACAAATTAAATTAAATTCCACGCGTACGAAGTCCCGAGTAATAGCTAGTTAGGAAATATTTATTAAATCAAACCAATCTTGATTTGTATGAAACATAGATACAAGGTCTTACATTATGAAGAGAATATGTTTCGCCATTTACTGGTATACAATTTTTTATCAAAACGTATGTGGTTATTTGAATTATTTTTTATATTTAATCCAATTCACGTTAGTAGTTTATTTACACGTATTTATTTGGCCTCAAATTTTTACATTTTTCTTTAAATATATACTACTAGCTGACCCGGCAAACTAACAAACAAACCCGGGAAAGCGACATTGTTGTTTTTACTATATTCCAAACATTTTTTTTCATATTTACTCACCTTTTAAACCTTCCCTGGACTTCACCAAATAATTCAAAATCAAAATTAGCGAAATCAGTCCAGCCTTTCTCGAGTTTTAGCGAGACTAACGAACAGCAATACATTGATATATATATATATATATATACATATATATATATATATATATATATATATATACATATATATATATACATATATATATATATATATATATAGAGAGAGAGAGAGAGGGAGAGGGAGAGGGAGAGAGAGAGAGATAAAAACCCATATTAAAAAAAATCGATGTCCGCCGGCATCAAGGTTAAGGTAGTTTATTTATTATTATTATATTGCAATTTTACTATCTATATCAAACACATTCAAATTAAAAATACGCATTTACATATAACTACATGATGCATTTTGATATTTAAATTAATGATATTCGAGTGAATGTTATTTAGTAGAAAATTAAGCTGTGTGTTTTAGCCTTAAATAACACTCATTACTGAACACTAGATGACAGCTCCCACCAGACTCATAATGTGGGCAACTTAGACACTCCATTTTCACTGAAATAACTTCAAAATCATATTCTGCCTAAAGTTGGCCGGTTGTCTGGCTTTATTTTCTAAGTTTAAACCGACAAGCATATATAGATCTATCTATAATATTACAAAATCCTAAACATGCCGTGCCTGTACATTAAAGCTATTAAAAAAAAACAACAGAGATAAACTATATAACCGACTAGCTGTGCCCGCGACGTCGTCCGCGTGGAATTTGTTTTTAAAACCCCCCGATTTTGAAACATTTATCATTGGTGCTCCAGTCCTATTGGTATTAGCGTGATGATATAATATAGCCTATAGCCTTCCTCGATAAATGGGCTATCTAACACTGAAAGACTTTTTCAAATCAAACCCGTAGTTCCTGAGATTAGCGCGTTCAATCAATTAAACAAACTCTTCAGCTTTATATATAAGTATAAGAGTTATTTAAAATGGTAAATTTTTTTCCTATTCCAATTTGATTTTTTCACTGATCTATAGTAAATTTAATGTAATAAAATGTGTGATATCTTTTATCTCGGGAATGCCGCGGGAATTTTCCCGGGAATGGTACAAATTAGTTAGATTGCATTAGGTTTTTAACATTAACTAATTTCGATATGATTTCACTAAAACTTAAGCCCTTTTTCAAGTGATGCGATACTTTATATTTCGGGAATCCCGCGGGAATTTTCTCAGGTCAAATCAGGTTGGCTTCAACTCACCTCTTGTAGTATAAAATATGTATGTACATAAGTGGGTAGTCTCAAATAAATCAGTGTTCAACCAACTTGCGTGTGTTTCACCACATGGTGACAGCGGTGCTATTTTAAATACAATTTAAAGTATTTAAACGGACTCCAAATTAGAAAATATTGTGTACAAGTGTATAAATAGACTGAAAATATTAAATTTTATATATAATTATGGAGCACGCGCGTCCTCCAGCGGAATTATCTCTCGAAGGCGGCCCTGCTGCACGTTCAGAAGCGTGGCGGAAATGGCGGAAGCTTTTTGAGGTGTTTTTAAAGGCGTCTGGAGTGAGTAAACAGCCTAGGGAAGTTCAGGCTAGTCTGTTGGTGAACCTCATTGGCTCGGCCGGCTACGAGGTATATACTACTTTCACATTTGAAGAGGGTGAAAATACAAAATGAAGTAAAGAAGGACAGAGAATGCACATTGTTGTTAAATTATGTATTGAAAGGTTGGCCTAGAAATAGGCGTGATGTGAATGAAAACATCAAAGTATTCTGGCCATATCGCGAACAGCTTAATTACTTAGCGGGAATCATTTTCAAAGGGGATCGTGTCTTTATTCCATCTGCATTACGCGCGGAAATGTTGTCACGTGTGCATGAGGGGCATTTAGGCATAGAACGATGTAAAAGGCGAGCGCGTGAGGTAATGTTCTGGCCAGGGCTATCCAAAGATGTGGAGCGCACCGTGCGGCGCTGCACGGCTTGCGCGCTGCACGCACCCCCTGCACGTCGTCAGCCGCTACTACAACATACCGTTCCAGCTCTGCCTTGGCATAAATTAGCGTCGGACACTTTTGAGTACAAAAAGAAAAGTTACGTCGTTTTAGTGGACTATTTTTCCAATTATGTAGAAGTCGGACAATTAGTAAATGTAACATCAAGAAACATAATTAATTTTATGAAAGAACAATTTTCGCGCCATGGAATACCGGCAGAATTAGTGACGGACAATGGGCCAGCCTATAGCTCTCAGGAGTTTAAGAAGTTTATGTATGACTGGGAAATACGACATGAGACATCATCTCCACATTACCCACAATCGAACGGGAAAAGCGAAAGAACTGTTCAGACGATAAAAAATTTGTTGAAAAAGAGTGTGGACTCGGGAGAAGACTTTTATTTATCATTGCTAAATTTTAGGGCTACACCACGCAACGGCCTAGATTCTCCGGCACAAATTCTGATGGGTAGACGCCTAAATACAAAATTACCGGTCAGTGCGAAGCTCCTGGGGGAAAAAGTAAATAATGATCAAAACTATCAAGCGTTATTAAACAACCGGTTAACGATTAAAAAATACTATGATCGGTCGGCAAAGTCACTTGAACGTTTGTCCTTAGGTGATAAAGCAACAATGATAAATAATGGAACTAGAAAACCGGTTTCAGTGGTTGCACGGGCAACACAGCCCAGGTCGTACATCGTAGAAGATGAGAGCGGAAATAGGTATCGACGAACTCGCAGTCACTTAGTAGTTCGAGCGCCTGGGGCTCCGGAGACTAAGGTGTATATGGGTGACAAAAAGACACAAAAGCCGGTGAAAACTCCAGCTGTGCCTAGGCGTAGAAAAAAATCACTGGATACAACGGGCTCGTCACCGCAAGCGAGTCGCGTTGTGCGGTCTGCATCGTCCGCGTTAGAAGGTGAAATCGAGGATTTAAACTCTTCGTTTCACAGCATCGCTGATGACTACAGCCCCAATAACACTACGGACTCGTCTAGTTACTTATCCTCCCCGTCCCCGAAATTAATTCCCGTAACAAGGTCAAAAGCGAGATTAGGACAAATGTCTAGAGATCATTAAATTCTATTCATTTGTTTGTTCATTATATTAATAAGAAAATATGTGTACTATACTAATCTAGAAAATATTGTGAATTATATTGTTGTGTATTTAGTTGCTTATTTATTAGGTTAATCTTTCTTATGTTTTAGTTTAATTAGTATTGGGTTGTATTTTTTTTTCTCATTTTTTGTAAAAAGGAAAAGATGTAGTATAAAATATGTATGTACATAAGTGGGTAGTCTCAAATAAATCAGTGTTCAACCAACTTGCGTGTGTTTCACTACACCTCTATGTTTTATTGGGCAGTTGTCTAGATTATATGGCTTAGTTTCTTTGTTATTATTATAAGTTTTTTTTATTATATATAAAAAAATCGATTTAAATTTTTATGTAAGTAATATAAAACTACTGCCTAGGGCCTGACAAGTGGTGTAGCCGCCAAACTCCGTAGCAAACGCCAGTATTATTATGTGTTTATATAGTAATTAATTAAAGTAGATGAAGCGAAGAGAACAAAGACGATAATATATATAAATAAATAAAAGAAGTATACAAGCAATCGCCTTGCAAGAGTAGTAGGCGTATTTTTATCCGTGCAGGAACGGAGAAAGAATACAATTTCCTGCGGCCGGGCGGCCTGTCGTAAGAGGCGACTGAACAACCCACAGCCAGGTGGTAGGGCATTTGCCCGACTGGATGGCTACTACCCCTGGTCTAAAGTATGTCGCCATAACAACCTTGAGTTGTATTCCGGCATTAGTGACCAGGTTCCAGTCTCTCTCAAGAGAGCAGCAGCGCATTTGTAGCAACTTTGGTGTTGCAAATATCCATAGGCGATGGTAACCGCTTTCCATCAAGTGGGCCGTCTGCCTGTCTGCTGATCTCCTGCAATAAAAAAAAATTAATATACAAGTATATATTTTTTAATACTGTTTTAATAGAGGTTTTGAGTTAGTCTGTAATAACACGACGAAATATGTTTTAAATGTTTTCCACATTAGCCTACACAACCTTAAAACCTAGGAATACGTTACTCTAATCATAGATTTTCTTTTATTACAATTATTGAAAATCTTCGGTAGACAGAAATTTCTACAATAACTTTTTATCATATTAGAACTAACATTCTTATTTTCGACACTTGACAGGTATGGTAACGTAAGGTAGGTATAATGTAAAAAAAGAAATAACAAATATTATACAAGTGCACAAAAACTATTTTTTTTTTTTTTATTGGACTTGACTTTATGTTGTTGGTCCGAAGACCTTACAACTTTACCGGGGTTTTTGGGGCGAGTGCCTTCGCGAAGCGAAGGCGCTCGAGCCCGGGGGGGCAACTTGCTCGAGGGAGCTCCCTAAGGAGCTTTACCTCGGCTGAACCGTTGCCATGAGAGGGGGATGAATCCAATGATGGCCACCATAGGGCGACACAAAGCACTAATTGAGAACGGGCGACGGGTAATATAAAGCCCGAAGGGAAGGATTCCGGCGGGCCGGGATCGGTGGTTTGCGGCGGCCTACGCTATCTTACTGCCGTTTCGCAACGTCTTATGGCTGGGAGAGAAGAAACGGCGAAAGAAACTTCCCAGCAACACGCCTAGTCTATCCTGTGGGGGGGCTATGTCTCCTAGCGTCCCTCGCAGGGACGTGGAGAGATCTTGATTGGCGGCGCCTGAGACGCCGCCGTCTGTGTCTGTCTGTCCGTGCCTGCCAGCCTGCCGTCCTAACCGCGGGCGGGCTGATCCGGGCCAGCCGTTTTGTGATAACGTCGACCCTGTCCGTGAGGACGTTACGCGGTCGTCGCACGAGAGCCTTTCGCCGAGGCTTATAATCGGACGCGGACACGACGAGTGGATTACGATGGTGCGGCGCGAGATCGAAATACTTACGCGAGAGCGACGTAATGTAGTTTTTGATGGAGGGAAGCTCCAGATCGCGGTGGAGGTCGACGTTACGCATATAGAGGGGAGCACCGACGGCTCTGCGCATGAATTTGTTTTGCACGATTTGCAATTTATCTAAAAGGGCAGGCTTGGCATGGCCGAATACCACACTCGCGTATGTCATGATCGGGCGGATGCATGTTTTATACAAAGTAAGCTTGTGTCTGAGGGACATTTTGCTTCGTTTGTCTATCATGGGTGCTAAACGACCCATCACAAATCGCGCTCTATTTCGGATTATAGTGATATGCTCGTTGAAGCGCAAGTTCCGATCTAGGGTGACACCCAGGTATTTGGTGTACTTTTCCCAGGGAATTTGTTGTTCGTAGAGCGAAATGGTTTTTAGGCGAAGGCAAGCGCGTTTGGGGGAGCGAAGCGTGCCCGGGGAAAAGAACATTGCTGCGCTTTTCTCCGGGTTTACCTCTATCCTCCATTTGCGAAACCATTCGCCTAGCTCTGTGACAGCTGCCTGCAGCCGGACGCAAGCCATTTGTCGGTTTTGATCTGATGTATAGAGTGCGGTGTCATCCGCAAAGAGGGCCAACTCCACATCTGGAGTTTTTGGGATGTCGCTGGTGTACAGCGTGAAGAGTAGTGGCGACAGAGCCGAGCCCTGTGGTACACCGGCTGTGAGTGGGTGAGGGGACGAGCGCGTTCCCTCCACTCGAAAACGGAAGCTTCGGTCTAAGAGGAAGTCTCGCAAGATGAGCACGAGTCTGTCTGGCACACCGAACTGGTACAACTTGTAAATCAAGCCGTTGTGCCAGACCTTGTCGAAGGCTTTTGCTACGTCTAGGAACAGTGCGGCTGTTCCTATAGGGCGGGGGCGATGGGCAAAGTGAGATAGTATGTGCTCCGTGATGCGGTGCACCTGTTGCACGCATGAGTGTCTAGCACGGAAGCCAAATTGCTCATCAGGTAATAGATGTTTGCTGAAGGCAAAATCTCTAAGTCGTAAGAGGATGACTCTCTCGTAAAGCTTGCTGAGTGCGCTTAGTAGGCTGATTGGACGGTAGCTGGACGGTTTATTAGCCGGTTTTCCCGGCTTGTGAATACCAATGACATCTGCCTCCTTCCAGATCGCGGGGAAGGAGCAGTTTGTTATGGCGGCATTAAAGATGCTCACCAGGATTATAATTAGATGGGCGGGTAGGAGTTTTAAAACGCGATTGTTGATGCCATCAGTCCCTGGGGCCTTGCACAAAAACTATGATTTATTTTCAAAGCTTTCGTGATTTTTATTTCAATATTAATACATATTTGAATAATGATACAATAAAGAACGCATGTATTATATACAGATCATACCATAATATAGATACTAAGCTATACAATAAAAAATATATAAATTCAAAATAGACATAATGAAAAGGAGAGCCAAGTATTTAATAAGATAGGCATTGCAAACCGCACTTGTTTCCCGTGCGATGTACTGGATATATGGGTGCAATATCGCGGCATTGCGGTGTCAGTCCCCTTTGCAGTAACAGACAAGTGTTTCCAATTTTAGCCAGCAGAAACCAACCTATCAGGCTACGTAACACATTTAAATATTGCTTATACCAATTTTCACAAAGGAAATGGATACACTTTTATACATTCTTTAGCCCAGATCGTAAAAGATGAGAATGATATTGAGATTTATTTTTATTATGTCGTAACAGCGAGAGGTAGGTTAAATAATATGTCAGATGGCAGAGAGTAGTATACACGGTCGAGTGCTGAAGAGAACTGAAGTGAACTTATCTATTTTGGAAACGATAACCTTATGCACGAATATTAACAAGTCGTACAGCTAGTACAATACATAGCACAATGTGTGAAAGAGATGAATGATGTGCGAGCAAGACAGAACAACTATTAATATGGGCGCTCCCGCATTGCGCTAGCGGGGTGTCTGTTGTCCGCTGCGATGACAGGTTGTATGCAGCTCCCATAGTGTTTATACTGCTATGTAAATAATGTTTTAGATTTTATTATAACATGTGTTCGCATCCCTATTGCTATGTATGGGGTTCTGTATCCAAACGACATAAACCAATCAGTTGATATTAATCACCCACTTGTTCATGTAAGCGTTACCAAAATTACTCAATCCTCCGTTGTAATATTAAAGAACGTAAAGTAGGAACGCAATTGACGCGAACAAGTAACATGTTTGACTTAACTGCTCGTTGAATAATGAAAGAGCGATGCTACGATAGGTTTTGGTATATGTTAGAGAAGGAAGCGATTAATGAAAAACATTTAATCTAACAAGAGATTAATTAATATTGTAAGTATTATATAGGTTAATGTATTGTATTTATAACCAACAGACCCTGCAGGGGTCGTCTGTGCTGCGCTGGATCACATATTCAAAATATAGACAATCACCCACTAAAATCTTTAAAATACCGATTGACTAGTAGTTAAGGCACTGGTTTTTCAAACTTTAAAGGTGCGGGATCAAATCCTGGTCAAAATACATCGACCACTTAAGTAGTTTTGTGACCTAATGTGTATATGGCTTCAATTATGACGTGCTAGCGGTGAATGGAAATATCGTGTTGAAACCAGCACATCGATATAATCGACATGTCAAACCGGTTTATCCGCCTTGGACAAGTGTGGCGGTTGTACTGTCCACTCTCCTAAAAAGGGGAGACTCGAGTCCAGTAGTGGGGCGTTTATAAGCTATTAATGAGATAAAAATATAATAAATAGTTTATAAGCTCGTTAAAAAAGTTAAAGACAGAATTATCGAATTAACGAGTCCAGAATTCGATTATAAAAATACATCTCAGTTTATACTTGTGACTCGTCCAAAACAATAGAAATTTAATCCTTTTTTCATTTTACTCTCTCTCGTGTATACTATATTATTTTATACGAATAAAACAGCTGTCACTCAGTTTACTTCAGGACGGTTTCTGTAGATTTACTTTTTATTCTTAGGTCTATCATTTTGGATTTAAACGCTCAAATATTATAATTTGTACCACAATTGATCGTATCAACTAGCCGGGGTAATAGATACGACGGAACGCGTGCCGTCATCGCTTGAATATAAAAGCATGCGAACATAACAACGAGATAACATTATTACGAAACGGCTGGCATTATTACGAAACGGCTGACCCGGATCAGTCCGCCCACGGTTAGGACGGTAGGCTGGCAGGCACCGACAGACAGACATTAGTTCGGCGGCGTCTCAGACGCCGCCAATAGATCTCTCCACGTCCCCGACTGACATAACGCTAGGAGAGGGTAGTTTCCCCCCACATGTGATAGTACATATAGCGTGTTGCTAGGGACGTTTCTTTCGCCGTTTCTTCTCTCGCTAGAATATAACACTTTGCGAACACGGCAGTAAGATAGCGTAGGAACGCCGCGAGACCACCGATCCCGGCCCGCCGGGACCCTGTCCCCTCGGGCTTTATATTACCCGTCGCCCGTTCTCAATTAGTGCATTTGTGTCGACCCTATGGCTACCACCCATCATCTAAAGTATCATCCCCCTCTCATGGCAACAGTCCAGTTCCGGAGGTAAACTCCAGGAGGGAGTCTCCCTCGAGCAAGTTGCCCCCCCGCATTTGTAGCGTCTTTGGTGTTGCAAATGTCCATAGGCGATGGTAACCGCTTTCCATCAAGTGGGCCGTCTGCCTGTCTGCTGATCTGCAATAAAAAAAAAAAATAACAACGAGATAACATTGAACATTCTCACTCCGACATTAGTCGGACGTCGAGTCTCACTTCGACTTTAGACCAATGCACATGTCATATTAGCGCTCTAGGGTGGCTAGTCCACCAATCCTTTCTTGAGTTTATAGAATATCTCAGATAAAACTTTCATTCAATGTTTTATTATTCAAAACATATTTTGAAACTTAATTCTATACTAATATTATAAAGCGGAAAGATTTGTATTATTATAGATAGACATAGACAACACTCTATTGTTCACCAAAACAAAATTTACAAAAATACACAACAAGACAATAGTTGGTAAAACAAAAGGCGGCCTCATGCTAAAAGCGATCTCTTCCAGACAACCTGACTGAAAGGAAATTCCTAAATTATCTGTAATTATTATGCAACAAAGAAAAAGGTTTGTTTGTAAAAGTTTTGTATATTTGTAACGAATAAACTCAAAAACTACGGCACCTATGTCAAAACTTCTTTCACCATTCGAATGCTACATTACCCATATAATCATGGGTAATGTAGCATTCGAATGGTGAATCTATATTAATATATAGGCTATATAAAACTTCAGGATCCCTACTAAAACTTTAATAATGTAACCCATCAATCTAAACAAAATACTTGGCGCTGGAATCGGGTTCTACGATTTTGATGAAATGTTATGTGTGTGTGAATGGGTTCTGGGGTGTATTAAATTTAATTAGACCCGGTAGGTGGCACTGGAATCGAGTTCTAGATCTTTATTTTTTTAGGGCAGGACAACGTTTTCCGAGAGGGCTAGTCAATCAATAATCTTTTCAATTTCTTATAATTTATTTTTCATTTCTTGAAATTTTAGAAAATTGGATCTTTTTTAAAACCCAAATACGGGTCACAACTACCACGGCAAGTTTATTTGTTTCTTAGGTGGAAAAATTCAACTATATAGATTTTGTTTTGTATGCTTGTAGACAAACGATCCACCTGTAAGTACAAGACATCTGCAACACCAGGGAGACCGTGTTTTTTCTAGTTCGTTGAAACGAAATCTTTTTTTATGCTCTATGAAATGTAATTTTTACATCTGACACAAAAATCTGCTGTTTGGTTTCAGTTAAAAATATACACTTTGGCTGAGACTGACTTCTAACAAATGATTTGATGAATGGTTCAAATACGACTTGCATTAAAGGTCTTTGTTACCAAGCTATAAAATCCATAAAAAATCACAACTTCAAAGTTGAAATTAAATATTTATTGTTGCATAAATGTACATGATACAGGTTTTGTTCCTGATAATACATTACATACAGTTCAGTGCATTTTACCAAAGCATTAATGACGTGCAAACTATCATCTTAATAGTTCCTATTTATTTCATTATGTATGTACCTATTATATAATTTGAATAATATTCAATATATTGTTGCAATCTTCTATATCAATGAATGAATGAATAATTTATTGCTAAAATATATGATGTACACAAGATGTCACAATATGCGTGTGTTTCAATACATTTTGACTTATTAGGCTTGCAATGTCTGAATACCATGACATGTCAGAATATTAAAACTAAATTACATAAAATAATATGTTATAAAATATTGCAATAACATTATATGTATGTTTATTTATAAAATATTAGTAGTCATATCTTTGTCATTCTCATATTAAATTATTTAGGTTTTTGCGAGCGCAGTGGCAATGTTTAAGCTAAGCTTTATATTATATTGTTACGAGTCGCGAGACTCGAATTAAAATGCCGTTGGAATTACTATAGTTTCTTAGAACTACATAAACACGTATAACACAGGTAAAAATATAACCGAACACAACAAGTCCAAACGTAATGCAGAAGGTCCAAACGCTCAGAGTCCGTCACTTATTACATTCCCGATTGTAGTACACACGTCTCGCTTCGCTGGTGGTTCTCGCTCGACTAGCTCCTCCTTCAATCGGGCCATTGCTTTATACTGCACAGATGCAATATGTCTGTCCGGCAGCGTGGACCGTATTTTCTAGAATCAGCTTGTAGTTTAAATCCTTAACACCTGGCTAATGATTACAATACAACAATAGGCCGTATGCCAATAAGTAAACAAAAGAGGACGATCATAAAAGAATTTCAATATTATTAGTTCAAATGCCGACGGGTAATAAATGTGCTTTGTTTCAGATATGCAGGCGAATTTTGTGTTTGTCGGGACCTGAGTTGTAACAATATTATACAGATTAGAGTAGACAAAAAATAATACAGTCCATTGTATTTTGAATAAAAAGCGAAATTATGGATTGTTTACTTTTAGAAAGTTACTCTGAAATAGTTGTGGACACGTAATGGTTTCCCGGAAAATCCCAATACATTTTCTGCAAACTTTCCTCCCTATTTCCTTTACACAATTTAATAACCGCCAACAGTGTTGGAAGTTTGCGAAAGTCGATGGTCAGGACTGTGTGAAGACTTGTATGAAAAAAGAAAGATTTGATATTTTTCATGTTGTGCTAAAAAAAGTTTGTAAAAAATACACATACATATTTCAACAGCTTAATTTGCTCCCATGTGACCTGTTTAGGGCAAACCTCTCTCGAAATGATATCAAAAATGAACCAAAAAGATAAAATTAAAATTTAAGTAATGTAATCGACTAAAGCATACAATGAAAGGGTTGTATTAGCAACATTTTTCATTTCTTTTCACATTTTTGACTTTTATAAAGGACCTTCTTACTTTTGTAAGTAATGAGTAATTTTATGAGACCCTTTTTATCTCCAAAGCTTACTCAGAATCAGATTCTCAATTGACAAATTAAAATATTTTGTGAACATTTTTTAAGAACCAATTAAATATGTTTAAGCAAGATGGCAGTCAACGAGAACGAAGTTTCACTGGCACTACTAGTAATAAGAATCTGTTTATACCGAAGTAAAACCTGGAAGACCACGGGCCATAAAAAAGGCCCGGACTCTTTGAGGGCTTGCGTGGGGCCATGTGAAGGTCAACACGTAGAGGCCCCTTGACAAAAATGTTAATGTGGCGTGACACTGACCGGCGATTATACCTATCTACATGATATAAAAAGTCACCTAGGGACAAGCTCCGTATATTGAATATCATACGAAACGAAAACTAGAATATTGAGATGAACTGCTAGTGGAACTAGGGATCTGGGACTATAGCCTCTGCTTTCCGCCATTTTCGGGTAATATGGATAAAATGGGCAGACGGTCGCTCGACACGCCCTGCATGGGCTCCAAAAAAGTTGCTAAAGGGTGTGGAGAGGTGGACTGCAGGTTCACCGAGACTACTTTCGACATTTGGCTATTTATCACTTCTAACGCTGGAATCATGTGTCTTAGCTCTAGCGATCTCCACTCTGTACCGACTGGAGTACTGGGGCAGGCGCCTTGCCGTAGCCTCTCGCAGTTGGGTACGAGGTGTCGCTCGCTACTCACCTAAGCCTTCACCACAAACTCCCCCTACGGGTCGATTATAATTATTATAATATTGAATAATATAGATTATTCGCAATTATCAACATCTAACATCCCTCCATCCAACATCCATTGCGGTCGTTCAAAATTTAATAACCACAAGCGATATAGTGAAACTTAGTTTGTGTAAACGGCACACGCCTTAAGCTAACAAGGTTTGTTCTGGGACCAAAGACAAGCGAGCTCCTTAATAGAATAATTTATCGATAAATTTACGTTACCAACTGAATTAGATGATGCATTAGTTTCCTCATTACCTCCAGTTGTAGTTGGTTAGGTGTGATATGAGGCGAAAATTCAATCGCGACTGCATTAATATAATTTAGTGTTAGAAAGTTTGGTTTATATCCCGCGGGCTACATCTTATTTCGAAAAATAATTATTCATATCTCTAACTTTAGTACTTACAGAGATACACACAGACAGACAAAGATTTAATATTTTTTAATTTAGTTAAGAAACAAGAAAGAAAAAATATTTATTGTTACAAAATAGTGCACAAAAAACTAAAAAATACGTAAATAAAAAGAAGAAAGAAAAACATTATTACAAGAAATAGCGACGTACTTACATTGCTGACATGTATCTTAAAAATAAAAACATATTTTGAGAATTTGTACGCCGCATTTTCAGCAAACCACATTTGCACTCAGCTTATTGTTGTGCCGAAGTAATATCCGACATAACGCTGATGTTCAGTGCAAACCTTTCTTTTGGCGTAATACTAAAACGACCCGAATATTTTTTGAATTTAATTAATACTCTTTAATTTGTAAATAATAATATATAGATACTTACCTACATAGAATAAGCAGTATAAATATTTTGTTAACTTTATGACTAAACAGATATACAATGCAAAAGTGGATGGATGCAGAAGTCAGGGAAGGCCACGACACACCTTCCATGATCAAATTGATCGTGTACTAGCAGAAGGTGATGTCAGGAGCCTTAAGAACAGACGAGCGTGCATGACAAGAGTTATGAATGTGAAAGAAGCAAGTGAGGTGTGTAAGAATAAGCCTAAATGGCGCTCTGTTGTTCGTGCCTACCCCGCAAGGTAACTGGCGTGAAGTTATGTATGTATGTATGTATTTTGTTAACTTTATGATTTAAATAAAAAATATTACTCATGCTTGTCTATATTGTAACATGCTTGTATGTATACTGTGCATAAGAACGTGTATCGATTCATCTAATTGAATATGAT
The DNA here is from genome assembly GCA_019925095.2 of Dendrolimus kikuchii. Classification (NCBI taxonomy): domain Eukaryota; kingdom Metazoa; phylum Arthropoda; class Insecta; order Lepidoptera; family Lasiocampidae; genus Dendrolimus; species Dendrolimus kikuchii. Next base: position 6,969,132 of record CM034400.1, read on the forward strand.
CGGATACAGCGATTGTCTACTATTGGCACGTCACTGACATGAGGCAACAATTCTCTTTGTTATAACCTATAAATGTTTCATATGATATCTTACTGAAACATAAACATTATAAATTGTTATTAAATTCTACTTTCTTACTATATAAACAAGCCATGCCCCGAAATGATTCGTTTTACAGGTAATCAAGCAGGTATCGCCAAGTAACCTTCTATCGGCATATACAAACTTTTCTTTTATTATTTAAATTCTTCCTTCAAAACTGACGCGCGTTCCCGTTTCGCACGTCATGTCAATCATTCATTCTCATATCATAAGATAAATAAAATAAAATCGCCACGCAAATGCGAATATATTATAAAGTAATATTACTCAATAATATAAAACAAATATAATACGCGCCGCAGATATAAATATATAACAAAATAAATAAATAGGTATAAAATACACTATAACCCGCACATACATTACATTAATAAACGTATACCAAGTGCAATAGTGACCAGTGAAGTGCATAGTGGAGAAGAGGAGCAGCTTTATTTACATATATACATACATACATAACTTCACGCCAGTTCCCTTGCGGGGTAGGCACGAACAACAGAGCGCCATTTAGGCTTATTCTTACACACCTCACTTACTTCTTTGACATTCATAACCCTTGTCATGCACGCTCGTCTGTTCTTAAGGCTTTATTTCATGCCCATTAATCAGGTGAGTGCGTGCTTATTCTCCGATGTCCATTCAAAATTGTCCCATTCTCCTATTTTCTTGCTTTGAAGCAGTCCGCTTATCAAATCCAGTGCCGCCGCAACAGGTAAGTTATTTTCATCCGTGCAGGAACAGAGAAAGAATACAATTTCCTGCGGCCGGGCGGCCTGTCGTAAGAAGCGACTTAACAACCCACAGCCAGGTGGTAGGGCATTTGCCCGACTGGATGGCTACCACCCCTGGTCTAAAGTATGTCGCCATAACAACCTTCGAGTTGTGTTCCGGCATTAGTGACCAGGTTCCAGTTTCCCTTAAGAGAGCAGCAGCGCATTTGTAGCACCTTTGGTGTTGCAAATGTCCATAGGTGATGGTAACCGCTTTCCATCAAGTGGGCCATTTGCCTGTCTGCTGATCTCCTCCTGCAAATAAAAAAAAATAAAAAAAAGTTATCAGTTGTGAGATTATTTATTTCATGTAAATTTATCACGTAATGAAAATAAAAATATAAATGTGGTAGGGCCCTGCTGGAATCTTTATCTTGATTACAGCTCTTAGAGCCAGCTTAATTGGTGTAATACCACGCTCTCACAGAATATCGTCGTGAAACGGTTAGTCTTGTGCTAAGACAACTTTACTCGTATCTCATCCCCCTATTTTAATCTCACATACCGTCTTTTCTGTCCCTTCCTCTTTAACCCATCTTAAAAGGTGACCACGCCTTAGCTTCGCTCGTGGTATTGCAAATATCTATAGGCGACGGTAACCACTTTTCAAGAGATGCGCCGTCTGCCTGTTTGCCAGCTTCGCAGTAAAACAGAGAGCTGTCACTCGTAGAATGTGCAGCATCAGAAGTGAAAACTTTATATGTGAGCGTGACGGTCACTCGAGTTCAGCTGCTTTTTCGCAACCCCTAAAATTTTATCCGTGCAGGAACGGAAAAGGATATTAATTCCTCCGGCCCGGCAGCCTGTCGTAAGAGGCGATAAAACCAGTCACAGCCAGGTGGTAGGGCATTTGCCAGACTGGATGCCTACCACCCCTGATCGAGAGTATGCCGCTATAACAACTTTGAGTTATGTTCCGAAATCAATGGCCAGGTTCGTTTCCTCTTCGAGGTCGTCAGCAGATTGGCAGCACCTCTAGTGTTGCTAATGTCCACAGTCGACGGTAACCGCCTTCCATCACAGGTGGCCTGTTCGCTTTACATCAGCAATTAAAAAAATATATGTGTGTGTGCAGTTCACAAGGAGCAGAAGTGAAACAAAGTGTGACAAGGGGTGGGACAGATTCTAATTTTAGTGACGTCACATTTCATATATTACATAGCTATAATATATTTAAGCTTTAAAAAACGAAATTTGATGTATTAAGGAAAAACTTCACAACATTTCCAACTCTTTCCATATAGGAATTGTGTTTAAATTATTAAATGTAATATATTCTATCTCATTCTCTCGCAGGCTTTGTCCTATAGATTTATGTGTTTGTCTCTTTTTAGTGTCGCTTTTTTGTTTTATCCAGTTTTAAATCACAACGATTCTAAAGAAATTTCACTTGAAAAATTCCAAAAGTGCCCAACGTGGTTAAAGAAGTTTTCACTGCAGTAAAAAGTAAATACATCATGTTTAAGAGAACAGCTTAAACACCGTACAAATTTTCACTTACCCAGTTTTATAAACTTGTATTACACTCGATGCTAGCGAGTCATGCTCTTTTACATAATCGATGTAACGTCTTCACCGATATTCCGTATCAATTTGTAAGCGTCTCGCACCAATTTAATTAGCCTTCGTATGCTCGTAAAGGTTGTTTGTGTTTTATCGAGTTAATGTGGCACGTACTCGGGGCGTTTTTCTTGTTATTGAACGTGCGTGGGGAAATGTGGTTAATGCGGGAAAACGTTGTTAGCGTGTGTTCGTTAATTTTCCTGTTCGAAAATTACTTTTATTCTAAAATTATTTTAAAAATTAAACTACACTATAAAAAAGAAACCTAAAATTAAATATAGGTACTAGAACTATGTGATTACGGCCACTGAAAAGTGGCCGAAACGTCGGAATAACAAAAATCAAATAAATTACCGCGCCTAAAACTGTTAAAACGTAGTTTTATTAGGTATACAAGTCGCGAAAACTTAAAATTAAATACTAGAACTAAATTAAAAAAGAGGGCATAATCTAGTATATAAAATTCTCGTATCGCAGTGTTTGGTACCAAACTCCTGCGAAACGGCTCAACCGATTTGTATGAAATTTTATTTTTCATACCCCTAAATGATAAGGATGAGCCACCCCTAAATATTTTTTAACAAAATTTCTTATTTATATTTTATTATGATTTAGAATTGAAATACAACCCCAAATTTTCATCCTTCTACCACCAACTCCTATTTTTAAATAGCGATATAAGTACTTTAATAATTTTCTACTCTGTTTGTTCAAGTTGATTCGAGATAAGATTAATATTTGGTCCCGGTAGATGACGTTGTAATCGGGTTCTAGATTTTTATTTTTTAAAGGCATGACAACGTCTGCCGGGTACAGCTAGTTATAGATAAAATATTGGTCCCAAACCACTGTCACTTACCGGGAACGTTCCAAAATAAATTCAAATTTTAATCATTGTTCTCTATACGAACAAAGTGCTTTGCGTCCACCTTTACTATGTGCATCACAAATGAGGAGGACTTATAACTGGAGTCTGTTTTACCTACAACTTGAGTGTCTTCGAGTCCCGTGTGAATGGTACCTTCTAGCTGAGCGTGCTGTATCTTAGACCGTATCTCCGCTCGAACTCGGGCAAGATAATGGTCAAACGGGAACCTGTAATAAAAATAAATATTATTAATATATTTATTACTTAATATTATTAATATATTATTAAAAAATAATAATAAAGTACCTCGGCCGACATCTAGAGAGGCTCTCGCTCGGTAAACAGGTGAAGGGCCAGATACAGAAGGCGGTTCTCCTGAACACGGCACTCATTGTGAGGAGGTACCTGTCTCTGCAGTTATATATATATAATTAGTTTAGCAAAATGGGGTCGTTTTAGTATTACGCCAAAAGGAAGGTGTGCACTGAACATCAGCGTTGTGTCGGAAATAATTCCGGCATACAATATGCTAACCTTATTTGTTGAAAATGCGGCGTGAAAATTCTTAAAAATGCTCTCTGTGTATTAATGTATAAGAAATGTAATTATGTCGCTATTTCTTCAAATAATGTCTTTCTTTCTTTTTTACATATTGATTTTATATTGTTGGAAAAATTCCTTGAAATAATTACCTATATATATACATAAGTGTTTGCAATTAGTCCACTAGGAATTCAATCACAACAGATTCAATATCGTCTCATATCTAAGTACACATATAAATGAATCTCTACAGTTGCCGTACAAATATCGTAAATAATATAGCGTCCCCAAATATTGGAGGTTTTAATAAGAAAGGGACCTAAAATATTACTTCATATATCTTGATACTTTTATCGGGCTTGTACATACTTGAAATTTATTGAAGTTTTATAAAAAGAGTAACCTCTGTTCTGACCTTTTTAATTTACTTAACTTTTAAGATTTCTAATATATTTCTTGGAAATATAATATAAATATATCAAAGGCTAATTATTGCTATTCTACGTGGTAACGCCGCCAGCCTTTTGGGAACGTTCCCGGTAAGTGACAGTGGTTTAGGACCAATATTTTATCTATAATTTTTTATTTAGTTCAATTTTTTAATTTCAGGTTTATTTTTCATACTATAGTTTAGTTTTAGTATTTAATTGTATTTTTCTTTTAATATTCTTTAGAATAAAAATTATTATTTGTCACATAAATATATCTTCTATCTATTATCTATACTATCATAAATATGTACCTAAACGGTTAGAGTTTGTACTTATATAATGCGTTTAAAAATGTGAAAAAATCAGGGGGACTAATTCGGACCAGCAGATTCTGAAAATTCTGTTTTTATGGCTGCATGCTCTAAATTAAAGGCAGTAGTCATCCAGGCGGGTAAATGCCCTACCATCTGGTTATTATATTATATTATCTTCATTAATTCTTCGAAAAGTAATTCTGTAACATACTTCTGTATAAAACATAAAAAAGTACTTGAGATATAAATAGAATAAGAAATATAAAGAAAAACAATTTTTAGCTAGACATGTTGCTGGAGAGTTTCTTGCCGCTTCTTCTCCTTAACAGCGTTGCGAAGCGGTGTATATGGAATAGGAAGTAAAATTAAATTTTAACTTATATGTATGACCTTCAGAAAATGTTCTCCAGTAGAACTTATTTTGAATAAAAACATTTGAATTTGAATATGGGTTGTTGTGATTCCACACTAGAATTATGTAATACATATTTTTTTCAAAATCAACAAAAGCTTTATAGTCTGATCATGAACTTAAGATATATAAATCTGTATAATGTAATGACCTCAATATATATCCCGGCTGCAGTGAACCATACTGATCGTAGACAATTCCTCATGTTGGCAACTCGGTCACGTTTCCGATACATGGTTTAATGCATCACGACGCGTAATGAAGTGTTAACGCTGTATATGATATTAAGGACGGTTATTCCAAACTTCTTATATCGCTAGTGTACTAATAAAATACATGCAATAGCTGAGCGGATATATATTACAATGAATAATAATAATAATAATAATCGGCAGACAAACACACACACTGTATATCCCCAAGCTAAGCAAGTTACGCTTGTGTTGTGGGTGATATACAGCGGACAACTGTGGGGCCGATCCCAGACACCCAGACCATAGTAAATAGCAGAAAGTTCGTTTCCGAAATTTACCAAGCCAGGAATCGAACCCGGAGCCTCTGCGTCCAGCGAGCTCGGCCGGCTAAGACTCAACCCGCTCAACCATAGAGGCCGTCTTCTTCTTCTTGTTCTTCTTCTTATATTGAAATACTACTACACAAAGTGTCTTAGCATTTGAAAAAAGAATGTAACCTATCGTTTTAGTGAAAACTGTGTCGGAATAAGCTAATTTTTATGCATCCGAACAACTTTAAACCGCCCCCGGGAAATTTTCAGCGGGATTCCCGGGATAAAAAAATAAAATATTTTATTACATTAAATTAGCTATCGATCAGTGAAAAATCACACTGGAATTCGACTTTTTTATGTTGCCATTATAAATTATTCCCAGAAAAATTCCAACGGGATTCCGGGGAAAAAAGTAGCGCTGAATTTAAGTCCAAGAATTAGCTGTCGATCAACGAAAACCGGATCGAAATCTGCCCAGTAGTTTTTACATGAATTCCGAACAAAAAGACAAACAGACAAGAAATTTTTAAAAATGCTTCGTTTTCTCCATGGTTTATATAGTCTATTCCCGTTGTTTTTCTTTAAATAGCTTCAATGTAACAATAATAATAATAAATCGGCAGACAAACACACACTGTATATCCCCAAGCTAAGCAAGTTACGCTTGTGTTGTGGGTGATATACAGCGGACAACTGTGGGGCCGATCCCAGACACCCAGACCATAGTAAATAGCAGAAAGTTCGTTTCCGAAATTTACCAAGCCAGGAATCGAACCCGGAGCCTCTGCGTCCAGCGAGCTCGGCCGGCTAAGACTCAACCCGCTCAACCATAGAGGCCGTCTTCTTCTTCTTGTTCTTCTTCTTATATTGAAATACTACTACACAAAGTGTCTTAGCATTTGAAAAAAGAATGTAACCTATCGTTTTAGTGAAAACTGTGTCGGAATAAGCTAATTTTTATGCATCCGAACAACTTTAAACCGCCCCCGGGAAATTTTCAGCGGGATTCCCGGGATAAAAAAATAAAATATTTTATTACATTAAATTAGCTATCGATCAGTGAAAAATCACACTGGAATTCGACTTTTTTATGTTGCCATTATAAATTATTCCCAGAAAAATTCCAACGGGATTCCGGGGAAAAAAGTAGCGCTGAATTTAAGTCCAAGAATTAGCTGTCGATCAACGAAAACCGGATCGAAATCTGCCCAGTAGTTTTTACATGAATTCCGAACAAAAAGACAAACAGACAAGAAATTTTTAAAAATGCTTCGTTTTCTCCATGGTTTATATAGTCTATTCCCGTTGTTTTTCTTTAAATAGCTTCAATGTAACAATAATAATAATAAATCGGCAGACAAACACACACTGTATATCCCCAAGCTAAGCAAGTTACGCTTGTGTTGTGGGTGATATACAGCGGACAACTGTGGGGCCGATCCCAGACACCCAGACCATAGTAAATAGCAGAAAGTTCGTTTCCGAAATTTACCAAGCCAGGAATCGAACCCGGAGCCTCTGCGTCCAGCGAGCTCGGCCGGCTAAGACTCAACCCGCTCAACCATAGAGGCCGTCTTCTTCTTCTTGTTCTTCTTCTTATATTGAAATACTACTACACAAAGTGTCTTAGCATTTGAAAAAAGAATGTAACCTATCGTTTTAGTGAAAACTGTGTCGGAATAAGCTAATTTTTATGCATCCGAACAACTTTAAACCGCCCCCGGGAAATTTTCAGCGGGATTCCCGGGATAAAAAAATAAAATATTTTATTACATTATATTAGCTATCGATCAGTGAAAAATCACACTGGAATTCGACTTTTTTATGTTGCCATTATAAATTATTCCCAGAAAAATTCCAACGGGATTCCGGGGAAAAAAGTAGCGCTGAATTTAAGTCCAAGAATTAGCTGTCGATCAACGAAAACCGGATCGAAATCTGCCCAGTAGTTTTTACATGAATTCCGAACAAAAAGACAAACAGACAAGAAATTTTTAAAAATGCTTCGTTTTCTCCATGGTTTATATAGTCTATTCCCGTTGTTTTTCTTTAAATAGCTTCAATGTAACAATAATAATAATAAATCGGCAGACAAACACACACTGTATATCCCCAAATTAAGCAAGTTACGCTTGTGTTATGTGTAATATACAACGGCCAACTCTGGGGCCGATCCCAGACACCCAGACCATAGTAAATAACGGAAAAAAATCGTTTCCGAAATTTAACATACCAGGAATTGAACTCGGAGCCCCTGCGTTGCAGTGAGGTATAATTAAAGTGTTTAATTATATCTCCAAAGAGAAAATTTTAAAAACGAAAACCTTTATTTTTATACGTAACCTTAATTGAAGCGTAGTGCCATAGTTAAGCGCAATACACACCAAAGCCATCGACCCGCCGATACAGATCGCCGACATAACTCAGCGGCCTATATGAAAAATATAATGTCGGCAACATGTGGCCGCGTGTGTTGCTCTCCGACATGTTGGCGGCATGTCGGCGGCTTGCATACGCGAACGCTTAGCCCGGCGACACACAAGCTGTAGTGACGTGCTGTATTTTTTGTTTATCATCTCCTACAGCCGTCAAAGATTCCCAACTTGCATTGAGTAAAGCTGCCAAGTAGCCCGCCGACATAGGTCGACGGGTCGGGGCTTTGGTGTGTATTGCGCATAATAGAAACATAGAAATGATAAATAAAAATAAAAATGTAATTCTATACTCGTACTGACTTCGTTTAATAACTTGTAAACGTGTAAATATTCATAGAACATAACTGTATGTATGGAATACCTTTTATTTCCACTTTACCTAAACAATTCGACTTCAATGTATAATTTTGATTAATGTTACAGTTGCTACAGTATGTAACAAAAAACTTGGAATAATATTTTGTACAAAACAAATAAGAAATTTGTTTACGAAAAAACTTTGTTATGGAGAAGTGTAAGCATGATTGAACAACGATAAAGTAAGAACATATTTTTTACATTAGCGTTTTGTTAAATGCTCAAGTTTACTTCGGTTTTTGTCCGAGTTGGGCCAAGTTAGCTGTAAATCAGAGTTCGCTTTGCCACTCTTGTGTTTATGAAATTAGGTCGCTTTCAACTGTCCAAGTATGAATTACGAACTCCATTCACAGACCGTCACAGCTGCTCCAAATTGTCTCAGACCCGATCTTTTAAGTATTTCTCAAGGAATTTTATGTGAAATTAAAATTTTTATTTCCATATTTAAAATTTTAATAAGTTTTTCCTAGATTTTAAGATGTTTCACGCTCAATGAAGGGTTCTGTAGTGCTCGGGCTCCATCTGGGATAATGTTATAGTTATTGACTATTTTACTAAATATAAAACCAAATTCAAAAGTATCTTGATAAAAAAGGGATATTACACTATTGAAAAATATTTAAATGATAAGACTCCATTTACATAGCTGCTCGTTTTAACTTTTCCAAACATGTAAGGAATTTATGGAGATATGTTGCAGTACAAACGTTTAAAGAAAGAGAGTGTCGGGGTGAAGGTAAGGAAAGGAATGCTCCGGTGGTTCGTGATGAAAGAATGACTAAACAGATATACAATGCAAAAGTGGATGGATGCAGAAGTCGTGGAAGGCCACGACACACCTTCCATGATCAAATTGATCGTGTACTAGCAGAAGGTGATGTCAGGAGCCTTAAGAACAGACGAGCGTGCATGACAAGAGTTATGAATGTCAAAGAGGCAAGTGAGGTGTGTAAGAATAAGCCTAAATGGCGCTCTGTTGTTCGTGCCTACCCCGCAAGCGAACTGGCATGAAGTTAGGTATGTATGTATGTACAAACGTTTAGTACGTCTGGTCATTAAATTATTAAATATTCTTCTTTCCTCTTACTGTGTCTTTGTCGTACTGACCATGGACTGTTTGCTACAACTCCATTAATTCTTCAAAAAGTAATTCTGTAACATACTTCTATATAAAACTTATAAAAAAGAACTTGAAATATAAATAGCATAAGAAATATAAAGAAAAACGATTTTTAGCTAGACGTGTTGCTGGGGAGTTTCTTGCCGCTTCTTCTCCTTAACAGCAATAACACGTTGCGAAGCGGTGTACATAGAATAGGAAGTAAAATTAAATTTTGGCTTATATGTGTGCCCTTCAAAATGTTTTCTCCAGTGGAACTTGTTTTGAATAAAAACTTTTGAATTTGTGGCCAAATGTGTGTTATTTATAGCCTTAAAAGTAATGCTGTTAACGATTAGCTATATTATTGTATAATTGTACATGCGTTATCTATCAACATTTAGCGTCATTTAGAATTAGTAACAATATCAATTAACAGAGTTGACAGAATTTTTTGGTTCTACTACCATTATTATCTCAATATTTTTCATGTAATATATATATAACTTAGAGTGAGACAATTTTATCGACTTTGAAAGTGAGTAGCTCGACACTTACTGATACATAAAAAATTCTAAAGAACATCGGAATTTTTGGCGGGAACTGAAAGGAAATGTTGTGCTGTGCAGATTTATTTTCTAAAAATGTGTCAAATTACTCTAAAATGAACAATAGTTGTAGGATATTGATAGTTTTCGAGCAGTAATTATGTGTTTTTGTGAGAAATGTGAACTGTATAGTCAAAGTTGTCACCAGAAATCCGTTGAATGACGTCAGTTGATAATCTACAATTCAACTGAGCTTATACATAGGCTTAAGAACATAAATAAACTATATTGTAATCTATGATCTGGCGTAAAGGCCTAGCTGCCAAGGCATAAACCTAAATAAATAAAATAGAGATCGCTTTAAGCGATAAGGTCGCCTTTTCTTTTGCCGCTAAATTATTGTAATTATTTATTATTCTGTAATTGTTTATTTGGTGAACAATAAAGTGTTTTCTATTCTAAATAATTCAAAAGAACATCCTTATGATTTTTCAAAAGACTGAAGACACCATACATAATAATGTACACTGAGACCATTTTTTGCCATTCTAAGATGCTTGTATGATGGTATACCCTAATTTATACTTTTTCGCGATTTTACTACAACAATGTACAGCGGCATTCGTATTTCTACCGATTTTCGTTCATAAGAAAGTAGCTCCTAAGAAAAATGACTGTGATTATACTAAGGTAGATGGACGGAGGGACTGACAGGACGATTGCGTAAGGAGTCCGTTAGGATTCCGTTTTGCCAAAATGGCTATAATATCTTGAAAGCACAAACGCTTGATCATTTGTATCGCTGAGTTTATTGTTCAGTTTTTAATTCTTTTTTTATTTCTTGAGTTCATTATATATTTATTATTATTAGTTTTACTAAATTTGTATCTTAGCTCTTTTAGATATTTCTACATATATTAAGTATATATTCATACGTATAACATGCTTATTATTTGATGTTTATAAGTACATAATACATGTGTATGTACGTATATATTTTTATAGCTATACCTATTCATTATATTATTATTACTTAACAGTATACTATTGCATATTATATTTATTTATTATAAATTATAGTATATTATTGTACTACAAATATAGTTAATTGTTGGCAATAATATACTATATTATTGGCAACAATCAACTTTTGATAAGTTCTTATCCATCCAAAGGTTGCCTGGAAGAGATTGCTTTAAGCGATAAGGCCGCCCATTGTACTACCTTATAGTTAAGACAATAAAATGTATTATTTTTCTTATGTTGGTGTACAATAAAGAGTATTGTTGTTGTTGTTGTTGTTGAGGTAAGCAGAAGGCCCACCACGCGATAGTTACCATCGCCTATGGACATTTGTAACACCAAAGGCGTTATAAATTTGCTGCCGCTCTTTAAAGAGTGGCTGGAACCTGGCCATCAATGCCGGAACACAACTCAAGGTTGTTATGGTTGCATACTTTAGACCAGGGATGGTAGCCATCCAACGGGTAAATACCCTACGACCTGGCTGTGTCGTAAGAGGCGACAAATTGTCGCCTCTTACAACAGGCTGCCTGGCAGCAAGTAATTTCATCCTTTGTCTGTTCCTGCACGAATATATTTTTATTAAAGTCAAATGTCTGTAAATTATCCTTTTGAAATAAATTATTTTCACTCCATTTCATTTTAATTTTGGCCTAAGTAAGTTTAGTGTATTAATAATCCGCTCTTCATAATTCCTTCAAAGTTTAAAAAGCTTTTTAGTAATAAATTTGAAATACTTGTTAAATTTTCGTTATCACTGAAATTCCATTCTCACGTAGGCTATTGTGAAAAGTTACGAAGGTTAAAATTTTAATAGATTGGAATAAAATCGTTCACGGTTCAAAATAAAATTAGATAATCAAATAAAATTATGTAGGAATATTATTGAAAAATCATCCGGAACGTTTGTTCTCTCGATTGGATGGTTAAATTTTTACATACTGTTACGAGTTACAGGACTCGAATTACAATGCCGTTGGAATTACTATAGAATTTATTAGAACTATACAAACACGTATAACACAGGTACAAATATAACTGAACACAATCAATCCTAACATAATGCGCGATTCAATAACATGCGCACAGTCCGTCACTATATAGATTATCAAATGTACACACGTCTTGTCTCGCTAGTGGTTATCGCTTGAAAGCCGATCTCTCCATTGGACCATTGCTTTATACTCTACTTTATACTGCTTGCTTTATACTGTATGCTATACTTTATACAATATGGCTGCCCGCCTCGCGTAGATCGAATTTCTTAGAATCACACCTGCCTAATGACTGCCATAAAAGATTACAATACACAATGGGCTGTGTTTTAATCACAAATTTTAAACACAAGTTAAACAAAGGAAGACAGTCATAAATAGTTTCAATGTTATTAGCTCAAACGCCGGCGGGTAATAAATGTGCTTTGTTTACAAATACGCAGGTGGCCCAAATTGGTACAATACTAATATTATAATAAAAAGGTGTTGTTTGTATCCGTTGGATTTGTTTTAAAATAAAAGATTATTGAATGATTAGGTATATAATCATCCACAACATCATAAGTATATCAATCTATAATTAAATTTATAATATTATGAACGCTTTTTAATCCTTTCTTAAAAATTTGAATACACGTAAGTCTGAGTTCTTTTTATCTGTGCAAGAACGGAGAAATAGTACAATAGTTGGTCTCGAAAGTGGGACTGGAAGCTGGCTACTAATGCCAGAACACAAGTTAAGGTTGTAATGGATATAAAGCCATTACAACCTTAAGTTGTGTTCTGCTGTGGCTACCACGCTTGGTCTAGAGTCTATACTCTAGACTAAGGGTGGTAGCCAGACGGGCAAATACCCTACCACCCGGCTGTGGGTTGATATGTCACCTCTTACGACAGGTTGTCCGATCGCAGGAAGTTGTATTATTTCCCCGTTATCGAATATCGTCGTATTCTTTCAGTCAAGTGCCTTTAAACCAAATTGATTAAATTTGGTTGATCCGTCCAAAATCAGCATTAGGCAAAATTAAAAAATATTGAGTATTTTAAATTACACGTTTTTCTGCGTTTTGTAGTCAAATGTCAAAACTGCTGTAACACCTTTAGTAAAACGAAAAATAATAATATTATACAAGAATTTCATGAGGAATAATTCGTAGCTTAGGAGTTGCTGGCAAAAGTTTGTCCAATTACAAACTCTTACAATAAAACTAAAGCAAATTATAAAAGTTTTCAAACAGTAAACGTGAGAAATTAGAATAAACTTGAATTGATATAAACTTTTTAGTTATATATTTAATATTTTATATATATCTATTAAGTTGTATGTAGCTTATACTATTATAATCTATTTAATAGGTCTATAAGCTAAACATACTTACAAAATAATATAAATCTATAAATAAAAAATTGACTCCAAATCGCTGTCGGCGGGGAGCATTTTGGGCCAAAGATTATATTATTTGTCCAAAATAATAATCTTTTGTTATTAAAAACATAATTTGTGTCACGTCAGTATTATGAAATTAATATTCAACAAAGTTCTATTTTCGTTGAAGTACTTTTGTCTACCTACATTTTAAGATATCGTATTATCTTTTGGTTAGGTTGTTGAGCCTTCATCATCAGTAGGCGGCATCTAAGTTCGTATTTATTTAGGCCTCCGTAATCAAATCGAGCAGAATAGCCCTCGGAGGTTTTTTGTATAAAATATAATACGAATATTAAGTATTTTACCCATTTTTTACTATTGATAATTGAACATATTACGAGTCGGCTTTGTTTCACGGTGGCCGCTATCGACGTATGAGTGCGTCAGTACCGAAGTACTCGCGGATGAAATCAAGCATATTTGATAAAAACGTACTAAAAAAAATATAACAATATACCTACGTGATATTAAATAGTGTTCGTAGATGGATATAAATGGTTGATAGGGTAATGCGGTTTTTACAAAAAAATAAAAGATGTTTTTTTCCAAATACAGATCAAGTGGGAGTGGTTCAGATTTTTTAAGTATTTCCGCTGGTAAACGTAGAGATAAAAATAAAAGGAGGAGCTGTCATATTTTACTAATTTTTGGTTATAACTCAGAACTTGACATCTTTGTCTCCCGTGATCACGGCTACTGAAAAGTGTCCGAAACGTCGAAATATTAACCATCAAATAAATTAACCCGCTTAAAACATAGTTTTATTATATAACTCGAAAATTAAAAAAACTGAAATTAAAAACATATGTATTTATTGGAAGGTATCACAATCAAAGGTCTTAAATCTATAATTTGTGGCCGTGTTGGATGCTTTTATGGATTCAAGTCTTCATGTATTTTTGATTCAAGATAGTTCTGACACCTAAAATATTTTGACACTGGGTAAATAAACAAACAGTACGAAGCTATTGGGCAATCCTGGATCACGGATCCCACACAGCTTTGCTGGTTCGAGTAATGTTTAGTGGACTGTGAGTTATACTTAAGAGGATGTATAGAAGTGAGAGGTTAGCCAAATTCTGCACAAAAACAAATGGGGTAATAAGCACCACTTACCTTGGAATCCACCTCCAATGGGGCATCTAGACAGTTCCTGAGAGTACACGGCGTTAACAAATCCTCGGGTCCACGGCTTGTATATAAAGTTCAATGAGATACTGAAGAATAGGATGTGAAACGTTCACTTGGTCTTAACACGGAGAAAACGGAACGTCCCGACTGACCTCACGTACTTTGGCGACTAGCTTCGCTACCACGCAATGGCGGCGAAACCGAAAGCCAGCGGCACTTACAAACCTACCCACATCAGTATAAATTGTGAGGATCCAACAGCTATATTTAAATAGAAAGAAGAATAACAAAATAAAGCTACATTTTAATATAGATATAGATTATTATTATTCCAGTGGGGAAAAGAAAGAGAGGGCGACCCAGTGAACGCTGGGTGGACGAAATAGAGAAAACAGCTGGCCAAAATTGGATGAACAAGACAAGATTACAGTAGAAAAAGTTGGAGGAGGCCTATACCCAAAGTGGGGCTTTGAACGATAAAGAAGAATAATATTTTATTGGTTTAGAATTTATTTGTGTAATATGTTATCTTTTAAGGAAATAAAGGGCTTTATTATTATTATAACTCCGACGTTTCGGTCACTTTTCAGTAGCCGTGATCACAGAAGACAAAGATATCAAATGTCAGTGAGTATAAGTTTTATTTAGCCTACCGCCAACTTGTTCATTTTAATTATTTAGTTTTAATTTAGTTTATGGTTATTATTTACTCTATGGGAGCCTAATCTAATTTACCACCGCTTCGCAACATGCTGTGGCTTGAAGAGAAGAAGCGGCGGAAGAAACTCTTCAGCAAACATGCTTAGCTCTAATAATTTTATATAATATTAAAATGGGTTGGAGGGAAAATAAAAAACCGTTAAACGTAGTTTTATTAAAATATTAAAAATAACAAATCTTTATGCTTAGACTATACAGTTAAGCCATTAAAACTAAAACACTTGTAAGACTATGTCATTTTAATTAAAGCTCTAAACAAATTAATCAAAAGTTTTCTCGATTTCATTCGACGGAACTCTGGTACAGTTCGAAACAAATAAATAAAGCAAACATTGGAACACGAGCGTGTGGTGCTGGGACAAGTTTAAATTCACCCTCGTAAAGGGGGCGAGTTGTTTGCAGAGTGCCGGATTGACGGGGGTGAAACATGACGGGTCCATTGAAGACAGGTTGACGGGCTACCTTGAGAAAGGATCTCGTGTTTGTTGAAGTATAACGTAATGATAAGGTTCTGAATATTCAATGTAAGATATCCGTCATATGTTAACCAAACATGTCATTAGAATAAAAAAGAATATACTTTCAAAGCAGGTTGGAAAGTTTGACACAACGGTTATCTTGGTATGTTTTAGTAAAAAAACATATCAAGAAAATTTAAAACTTATAAAAAAAAGAACTTAGAATAAGAAATATAACGAAAAACAATTTTTAGCTAGATGTGTTGCTGTGGAGTTTCTTGCAGCTTCTTTTCCTTAACAGCAATAACACGTTACGAAGCGGTGTACATAGAATAGGAAGTAAAATTAAATTTTAAATTATATGTATGACCCTACAAAAAGTGTTCTCCAGTGGATCTTATTTGAATAAAAGCATTTGAATTTAATATGATGTAGATTTGAGTTTCATAGCTATCTGACCTGATGTTAAGTGACGGTGTGATCTAGGATGTAGCATACTTACCTAGCAGATACCTATTCATTCGTAATTTTAAGTCGTTGAAATGTAGGTTTCCTCACGATGTTTTCCTTCGCCGTCAACACGTGATGATTGTAGTAACATGCAAATGCGTCAGAAAAGTGCCAAAGTGGTGCATGCTTTCTGGCCAAGATTCGAACCTACATCTTTTTGATACGCCAATTTGTGACTTAATAGCGTGACTCAACATCATGAATATTATCACATTTCTTAGTATATCTTTCAGTTAGAATACTTTCAAACGTTTTATTAACTTGACAAATACACGCACTTTCATCTTTGGAACGTACTTCATGAAAACTTATCCCATTATTTGAGATGAAAAGTACATCGCCTTCATCATCGACGTCTGTGGTTGAGTAAAGCATTTGTCGGCCGACCACTAAAACGCAGTAGTCCGGTTTAGATTCCTAGCATGGTAAATTTCTTAAATGAACTTTCTGTTATTTTCTATGGTCTTAGTGTCTGGGATGAACCTCAGAGTGGTCCGTTGTATATAATCCATAACAAAAGCGTAATACGCTTAGCTTCGGAATATCCAATGTGTTTGTTGGTCTGACAATTAAGACTAAGTTACTATTGGAGACGTCAATCAGGTAATCTCCTTTTTTCCCCAATTAACAACTGGTACCCGAAGAAAACACACATATATATATATATATATATATATATATATATATATATATACATAGAGAGAGAGCTAATTTATTGCACACCAAAATAAACAATTACAAAAACAGACTATATATACAATATTTTCTAGGCAATAAAATAGGCAGCTTTATCTCTAAAACCTATCTCTTCCGGGCTACCTAATTCCAAGAAAGTTGAATCAGATCTAAAAATTGTATTTTCGGCATCTGACAGACAGGCCATCTAACGGTAAGTGATTACTATCACCTACGTTTACAACACTAGAAGCGAAGCCAACTTATAGCTAGCCTTTGGGGTAGACGGGATTGAATAAAGGAAATGAGGTAAGAGGGGTAGGATCGGCTTCGGGGTCGGTAGCACCGCTTCGCACAACAACTCCCCCCACCATGATCCCAGCCGAGAAGGCCGCATGGAACATGGCGATCCCGCGTACTCACCACGCTCTTGAAGATCGTGTCTACCCTCGCAGACAACTCTGGGCTCGTTATATAACGTTGGGGCGTCAAAGATTCAGTACCTATTGATCTAGTTCCTATGGCGTCCCGTGAAAGTTATTAGTTAGGGGCGCAGCTTTAGGTTTAGTGGGTAATTTAGCGGCCGACATTCCTGGGGCCTTCGCTGGAGATCACGTTAGCCATAAGGCCATTCAAGAGTCCCACACATCCCTCGGTGTTAATCCCCCCAGGCTCGAGTATGGTGCCCCTACGCTCAAGGATGGTGTCCCAAGAAAATACATAATGGGTAGGATATGGTGGTGCGGTGTTTTCCGCGCGCTCTCACCTCTCATCTCGTGGGGCGCGTTATAGACCGCCCCACGCCATGAGCGTTCGAAGTGACCGGACAAAAAGAAGTTCACCGGCAGTAGATGATGTCGTTGGGCCACCACCTACCCGTGCCAGCGGAGAGGCTAGACTATATAGCCGTGGCCTTGGCATTAATGGCGAAGGACGAAATACCGAAGGGTTTTAGTGGGTATCCCTAACTGTGATGTGCCAATAGCACTTCTTACTTCTGGCTAGAGGTGCTAGTGCCACCCTGATCTGGTCAATGGCACACATCCGCCACAATTTTCACCCATCACGCGGCTGATAGCACTAAATCGGGTTCCCCCTCGTAAAAAAGAAGGAACGGGACAGGTAGAATAGGAAGTGTAAGATGTTTGTTCCTGCCAATAAAATATAATCTACAAGTTTTTCACAAGCAGTACAAACTTAACTAACTGTCAAACCATTTTATCGAACTTATAAATAATCTCTTTAACGATTTAAAGAGCTATTTTCTTGAAATATAATGGTTAATCCCAGAGAAAGGTTATCTCGACTGTTATAAAACTAAAGTAATTTAGAACAAGGACTGGCTATCGACGCGTTAGTGATGATGTAACTTGTTAAAAGTTTTACTCTGGGTAAAATTTACCTATTATAAAGCGTTACAAGCTTCTTCGATTGCGTCTGATCTGAAAGCATAATTGAGGTCGCAAACGATTCCCGAAACGTACAAAGAATATATACCAATTTCCAACAATAATAGATGGGCCTAGGCCTGCGGGGCATAACAATAACCTCGCTGGAAAATCTTCTTATGAGACGGAAGAGCATTCTAACTCGCTCCTCCACCTAGTCGGGACATCCCTAAGTATTATTTTTAAGTTTTGTTATTTTGGCTTGGTACAGCCATGCTGAAATCGTTACCTTGATTACAGCTCATATGGCTTGCTCAATAGGTGTGATACAACACTCTGACCGAATATCGGCTTAAAACGGTCAGCCTTGAGCTAGTCGTATTTCATGCGATGAAAGAGTTCCGATAATCCACTTCCTCCTCCCCTTTTTTTTTTTTTTTTTGATAACGCATGGGGAATGTCTTTGGACACCGTCCTCGGGCCCTTCGGGGGAAGAGCCAAATGCAGCGCAGAAGCATGCATCGAGGGTGTGTGGGACTCTCGGCGGCCGGTTCTCCACGCTAGCTTCAAACAGAAGCAGTCGCGAGAAACCGATCGCCAAACTACCCACTAAACCTAAACCTGCGCCCCTGTATCAACGCTTTTACGGGGCGTCACGGGATCTAGAACAGAGTTACTGCACCGTGACGCCCCCACGCTCGGTAATACTGGGCCACCCCGGTGGCAGAGTGACCCACTTCATCAATCAGGGGGGGGAAGTCCGCTGCTACCACTTCCTCCTCCCCCTAATCCAGCCATACTCAACCTTTTTATTAAAGGGGCCACATACACGTATAATACGTGCTGCGGGCCGCAACATGATTTTATTTTGGTATTTTTAGATACTACTGAAATACACAGCAGAAAAGCTGGCGACCCACCTGATAGAAAGTGGTTACATCATCTATAGACATTGTTACCAATGCAAATCCATTGTATTGTACATCTATGTAGTATGCTAGAAGGGCTAATCACAAAAACCTGGTGGGCCACTTTCAGCCCGCGGGCCGTAGGATGAGTATAATGGCCCTAATCCATTCTTCTACCCTATCCCCATATCCAGTCCATTCTATCCTATCCTAAAGACTAGCAACGCGTTGACTTCAGCCCTGGTGATACAAACGTGTATAGGTGCCGGTAACTACTTCCTATTACGTGGGCCATCTGCCAGTCTACCAGCCTCACAATAAAAAAATTAAATATATTTTTCATAGCAAAACAGTAAATAATTGAAAAGAAACGTTCTTCATTTCACATATTCTGAAAGTACGCTTAGAGTTGCCTAAACACAGGGATGAAAACAGCACTTTTAGTCCCTGGGAAACGATTCTGCCTGCTGGCAAAAAATTTCGAAAACTATGTGAACCATAGATATGCAATACATGCGACTCATGTCCCAACTTTTTTGCAGCGACTGTTGAATAGCAGCATAAACTATAATAAAAAAACTATCAACAATTTTGTAACATGATTTTATACTTATAAATTACTTTTCACTAAATTATACTTTAATTTATATAAATTTGAACTAAATGCTTACTATTAGTGCCAAAAAAATACTGGCTGATAGAATGCCACGGGAAAAAATATTACTTGACATTTCATGTGACGTAC
Source organism: Dendrolimus kikuchii (assembly GCA_019925095.2). NCBI lineage: Eukaryota > Metazoa > Arthropoda > Insecta > Lepidoptera > Lasiocampidae > Dendrolimus > Dendrolimus kikuchii. Next base: position 6,989,064 of record CM034400.1, read on the forward strand.
GTGATGACATTTCATCAGATTCAGATATGAATTTAACGCCTAATTTTATTGGAGAAGTAATTATTTGTTTAACTTATCAGAAACTTACGCTCACCGATGCGCCCCCGTCGGTGTGAACTCTCGCGCATGCGGCGAAGGGGGCCGCCACCCTTCACGCAGCGCCAAACCTGGTGGGTCGAGAGGAACAGAGTGCCGTATAGGCACGTGGAATGTGAGAGGTGGAATGAAAGATAAGATGGACGAAATGATTGATATAATGAATGAGAGAAGCCTAGATGCCTTATGTCTGACAGAGACAAAGCGGAAGGGGTGCGACGTCGATGACCTCCCCGGTGGCATGCTTGCTCTGTGGTCCGGCGTGGACCTAGACGAGCGTGCAAGTGGGGGGGGGGGGGGGGTAGGCGTCGTACTCTCATCCCGCTTTGTGTCTGGAGTAAAAGATTATTGTCTGGTGAACCCGAGACTTCTCTGGGTCCGTCTAAAACTGGGGATTACGCGAGTTTTTGTGGTCGCAGCTTATGCTCCCGTAAGCTCAGCGGATATACTGACCATATAAATGAGTTATACAAGTTTCCATGCGTTACGATTCCGGTTGCAATGAATAAAATATAAAACTGATATATAAGATGGTATAATGCAATGAATAAATTCAACGTATTAATATAACGTATTGTTACAACTTAGGTTCCAACAAAAACAAATTCCACCTGCATATCTGTAAAAACACATTTTACTACCTGTCGGCATTTGAACTAATTGTAATTCTTTTATGATCGTCTTCTTTTGTTTACTTATTTATTGGCACATGTTTCTAGAGAACAGCCTATCTATCCTACTCGTTTATGGCCGCTTGCGGTTGAGTCATTAGCCAGGTGTTGCGGATTACGTCGACGGGCACATTTGTATCCGTGAGGTATAAAACGACGGCCTGATGGAGAGAGAGGGGAGTTCAGCTACAACTACGATCAAGGCGTGACGTGTTTACAATCGGGAATCTAATAGTGACGGACTTTGCGCATTCTATTGAATTAAGACCTTCTGCATTACGTTTGAATTTGTTGTGATCGGTTATATTTGTATCTGTGTTATACGTGTTTGTATAGTTCTAATATACTTTATAATAATTCCAACGGCATTTTAATTCGAGTCTTGCAACTCATAACAGTATTAATAGTAGTATAAACAAATTGTACATATAAAATGATCTAAATAAATTTTACGACGTCAACTGTATTTGCAAAGGGCGGCAAGTACGGTCCGTGATATATAGACCTCATAAATATTGCCTAATATTCGTTTTCACACGTACTCCAGTCACGACATGTTTAAAAATTAACAGCAATTATTTAGTTTTAACCTAATTAAGTGCTGGCTGACTAATTAATTTTATAATGGTCCGATATTTATTACCAGAGCTTTTTAGGGTTACGTAGTTGTTGAAGAATAAAACTGAACAATTACAAAAACGACTTTTTGGTCTGTCTGTCTATGTGAGTTTAAAAAAATCTTCATACATATTAATAGTTAAATTAAGGGCCGATTTTTCAATCACTAGATAAAAATTATTCAAACAAAAAAGTACAAAATGGAAATATTAAAACTATCAGTTGCATGAATAAAACGGTTGGATGTTTTCACTTTTGAATTCACTGAGGTTATAATTTATTCCACTGATAATCGAGAAATCGGTCCTAAATCGTAAAAAGTACCTGTATATAACAACCTTGAGTTGTGTTCCGGCATTAGTTCCACCAGGTTCCAGTGACCCTTAAGAGAGCAGCAGCGCATTTGTAGCACCTTTGGTGTTGCAAATGTCCATAGCCGATGGTAACCACTTTCCATTAAGTGGGCCGTCTGCCTGTCTGCTGAACTCCTGCAATAAAAAAGAAATTAAAAAATATTATTATATCTCCCTAACTTTTGAAATATGAAGTGAAAAATTCTAAGGCTATAGAACATTACATGATGATGATTTGGTCATTTATTAAGAGGGCCAAATCAGTGATGGTCATATTTAGTAGTAACATAGTTATAAGGTAATAAATACTACTACTTACATATTTTATGTTATTGTATTTCTTTATGTCTATGTATGACTGCGTGTCTTTTAATAAATAAATAATTATTATTACATCTAACGATAAATATTTTAATATTAGACAGGAGTAAGACCATAGAAATCATTTTGCTTTACTATAAAAACTGAAAAAAGAGTTAAAATTCGAACGAAATAATTTTCCAATTCACATACTACATACAGAACCAAATGTTAAAATTATATGTATTGACTAATTGATGAGAATCTATATATATAAAAATCAATTGCTGTTCGTTAGTCTCGCTAAAACTCGAGAACGCCTGGACAGATTTGGCTAATTTTGGTTTTGAATTATTTGTGGAAGTCCAGGCAAGGTTTAAAAGATGAGTAAATATGAAAAAAATGCTTGGAATATAGTAAAACACAATTTCGCTTTCTCTTAGAAACTATTCCTACCTGTCAAACAATTGATGTTCGTCCCGTCATTTAGAAATCAATTAAATTTAAAAGTCGTACAGAATTCAAATTAAATTTAAAAGTGAACTTTTTTTTAATTTTTTTCGTTTTGAATGTCAAACGTTTGATGTTCGTTCCGGTTAAGTTTAGACCACATTTTTTACTAAAGTTGAAACATTCTGCAATTATAATTCAGCTTTTTTATTTATTGATTCTGAGGCGGTACGAAGTTTACCGGAATAAATTTAAAATTAAATTGGCGAAAATATTTTTTATTGCATGAGTACAACAGACAGGCAGTTAGCCTACCTGGATCGAAATTTGAATGGGTACTTGCAATACTAAAGATGCGTCCAATGGGTTACCGGCCTTAAAAGGGGACTGAAACCAAATCATTAATGCCCGAACACAACTCAAGGTTGATATGATGCCGTCATATGATGCTTTAGACTAAATAGACATTATGATCGTATAGATTCGTTTTGACCACTCTCTCACCTGATGTTGAGCGATGACGCAGTCTAGAAAGAAGCACGCTTACCTAGATGATACCTATATACTCGTGACTTGAATATAAATTTGAAATTAACTTTTTTTCTTCTTTATGGGCTTGAGTATAAAAAAAAATATCCATGCAGGAACGGAGAAAGAATACAATTTCCTGCGGCCGGGAGGCCTGTCGTAAGAGGCGACAAAACAACCCACAGCCAAGTGGTAGGGCATTTGCCCGACTGGATGGCTACCACCCCTGGTCTAAAGTCTGTCGCCATAACAACCTTGTTTTGTGTTCCGGCATTAGTGACCAGGTTCCAGTCTTCCTTAAGAGAGCAACAGCGCATTTGTAGCACCTTTGGTGTTGCAAATGTCCATAGGCGATGGTAACCGCTTTCCATCAAATGGGCCGTCTGCCTGTCTGCTGAATTCCCGCAATAAAAAAAATTATTTCATTTGAAAATTTACCACAACCGCACTTTTAATAGCTGGGGTATAAGGTACCCTGGAGTGCGGTAATAGTTGACTCCAGTCTATTCTATTTTTCAGTGATTTAGGTATTGGTAGAAGATATAGTTCAAATTTAATATTTGTAAAAAAATGTTATGATGTAACTTTCATATTTGTATTGTAATTTCTTCGATGGAAACGACTTCACGGATTTTGCGAAGTTGTGAAATTGTATTCGTTCCGAAAAACAGACTCAGATTTATCTGATCCAGTTTCTTCCACTCTTAGGTAGTGAGCACCAGCAAAGATGAAGCGAAACGATTCGTCGTATCTGGTGGTGTTTCCACTATGTAACAATGGTGCAAACCAACAAAAAAATGTTATGATGTAACTTTCATATTTGTATTGTAATTTCTTCGATGGAAACGACTTCACGGATTTTGCGAAGTTGTGAAATTGTATTCGTTCCGAAAAACAGACTCCGATTTATCTGATCCAGTTTCTTCTGGTGGTGTTTCACTTCACGGATTTTGCGAAGTTGTGAAATTGTATTCGTTCCGAAAAACAGACTCAGATTTATCTGATCCAGTTTCTTCCACTCTTAGGTAGTGAGCACCAGCAAAGATGAAGCGAAACGATTCGTCGTATCTGGTGGTGTTTCCACTATGTAACAATGGTGCAAACCAACAAAAAAATGTTATGATGTAACTTTCATATTTGTATTGTAATTTCTTCGATGGAAACGACTTCACGGATTTTGCGAAGTTGTGAAATTGTATTCGTTCCGAAAAACAGACTCCGATTTATCTGATCCAGTTTCTTCCACTCTTAGGTAGTGAGCACCAGCCAAGCATGAAGCGAAACGATTCGTTGTATCTGGTGGTGTTTCCACTATGTAACGATGGTGCAAACCGGTGCGTCTGGTTGTCCGATGGTAATACAGGAGGACAAATATAGTAAGCTAGTTAAAAGGTAACTGCAACTTAGCAATGCTTTAATCAAATATGATTATGTAATAAAAAGGATTTGCTTAATAAGAAGCACTTAAAAACTAGGTGTCGTTCCTGTTAGTCCAGAAGCAGTACGGTTTACCGCAAAAAAACTATAAAGCTACTTTCAGTTAAAGTTTGCAAGCGGATTAAAAGTTCCGCATGGTGTTCACTGTTGAAACTACATTTTTAACCGAGGATCAGTTTGTTTTAGTTCAAACAAGAGCAAAACTAATTCTGGAGTTAGAAGTTTTGTTTAAATATTTTTATTCAGTCTCGGTTTATTATGTGGAAATGTTATAATAGTATTTCTATCAACAATTTGTAAATGTTCAAGTTGTATAAACAGACAATTCTAATAATAATCTAATAAATAAAGGTGAATGTGGCTTTGTTTCTATATTTATTTTTTCTTTATCTTGGCCAAAAAATGAAACTTCTTGGCGACGGCCTTTTTACATTACTTCATGTTTTAAATTATATTGTAAGTAATATTTTTCAAAGAGGCAAGTGAGGTGTGTAAGAATAAGCCTAAATGGCACTCTGTTGTTCGTGCCTACCCCGCGAGGGAATTGGCGTGAAGTTATGTATGTATGTATGTATGTAATATTTTTAAATTTGAAGATAGCTTAGGTTCAAACAAACAACAATAAGAACAATATCTCTAGTAAAACCTTTAAAAGTGGCTATTTCACAAACAATTTTTTTATATAAATTGTTATAACTCGGGTCCCGACAAAAACAAAATCCATCTGCATATCTGAAAAAAAAGAACATTTATTACCCGTCGGCATTTGAACTAATAACATGCTCTTCATCTTTTGTTTACTTATTGACATACGGCCTATTGTTGTATTGTGATCATTAGCCAGGTGTTACTGATTTAAAGTACAAGCTGATTCTAGGAAATTCGGTCCACGCGGCCGGGCGGACATATTGTATCTGTGCAATATAAAGCAATGGCCCGATTGAGGGAGCAGCCAGTTGAGCGAGAACCACCAGCGAAGCGAGGCGTGTGTACTATAATCGGGAATCTAATAAGTGACGGACTGAATGAATGAATGAATGAATGAATGAATGTTCTTTATTGCATACATAAGTTACATATACAATAGGAGGTCTTATCGCCGCTGGCGATATCTTCCAGACCACCTTTACAGTTATTAAAAATAATGGAAAAACAAAAAAAAATTAACATAGATTTTAAAACAAAGAGAAAATTTAATTAAATGTCAAAAAAAGAGAAACTAATATTGATACGCATGTGTTTATTGATTCCTAAATATTTTAACTTTGCGCGTTTTATTGAATTACGACCTTCTGCATTACGTTTGGACTTGTTGTGTTCGGTTATATTTGTACCTATGTTATAGGTGTTTGTATAGTTCTGATAAACTCTGTAGTTATTCTAACGGCATTTTAATTCGAGTCTCGCGACTCGTATCAATATAATATCTATGTCATTTTCTTTCTAGTCTAACTACACCTACATTTCACTCTACCGTTTTTAAAACTATTAAGAAATGTGATGTAAATTTACATTTTCGATATGAAGAATGATAAGATTTTCTAGAGCACCGTAATGTAAATGTTTTCAAAAAGGACATAATATATGTTTAACGTCCTTATAAAGTAGATGACGAATGCCACATTTCTGTCATTGTCGCAGATGTCCATTGGAGATGATTTACCAATTATCATTACTGTTATCAGGTGAACCCTGTGCTCGTTTATCACAAATCCACCAATACACACAATACGGAAATTATCCCAGTGGAGTTCTAATTCTAGAAGAGTACGAGAGTGAAACCTCGTAAATAGCCCTAGTTACGTAATGAAATCAGAAAATATAAATACTTACCAAACAAAGTCTTAGTAACTTAGTTTTCCCGAAACTTATTTGTGTGGGAGTGTAAACGTAATTTGATACCAAACTTGCTTTTCAAACAAAACAAAACTAATTTACAAATTTTGTTTGTTACAGATACTTGGATTATCAACTATGGAACAAATAACGAAGTATTTCATAATAATAACATCATTAATGACGGTGAAGCTAACAATCACGGAGAGCAAAAACGATACTAAACCTAAAATAGATAGACGTTACTTCCACGTACCTATATTTATAAACATTTGCGACATATCTGACAGGCGATCGAAAGTTCACTGCTATTGTGACACAAATAAGCCCAAGATGGCATCGAGAGCCGACTGCTGGGTATTCGGTGGCGGAATCACAGAGGACGATCCAATTTGGCCTAATTTCTCGTCACAAACTGACATAGAGTACCTTATGTTCAACGTACGTTCAGACGATGCACTCACTTTCATACCAGCAAAAGCAATTGTAAGACTAGATAAACTTAAAGAAATTTCGATACAATTTGGAACAATAAAAAGAATACCTGCATACGCTTTTACAAATTCATCATCTATAAGACAAATCGTATTGAAATCAAACAAAATTTCAAATCTCGAGAAACATGCATTTTCCCAAATGATGATGCTATCAAACCTTAGCTTAGATGACAACCAGATTTCAGAATTGAAGCGTGATGTGTTTTTCAACTTGCCAAATCTGCACGTTTTACATATTTCCAATAATAACTTGAGCTTAATTCACGAAGGCTGCTTCAAGCACTTGAACAATCTGATCGAACTGAAATTGGAGTTTAATTACATATCTGTCGTGACAAGAGAAATGTTGGAAGGCTTGGAGAATCTGTCTAGATTAAACTTAAGGAATAATAAATTGAATATGATCGGGAATTTAGCTTTTAGCGATTTGTGGGGTTTGAAAGAATTGATGTTAGATAATAATGCAATCGAGTACGTTTCTGAACGGGCATTTGGTGGGCTGACGCAGTTAAGAAAGCTGACTTTATCCGGTAATAAACTGACAACGTTCTACGAAGATATTCTCGAGGATATAAGGAGCTTGGTAGTATTAGATTTAAGGGACAACCTGCTCGAGACGATACCTTACGAAACTATACGTCCGGTGGTGGAGAACGATAAATCTGCTTCGGCTGCAGTTTATTTGGAGGGTGAGTTGGGACTCCTATAATATTATTTACGGCCATAATATCTGACTTAACTGAATATATGAAGGTTGTTTCACATTAGTCTTACTTATATTTATTGATCCGCCAAATAGGTAAGGAAATACGTTGATATTTATAATTTAAACGACACCTTATTTGTTCTTAATACTTTGTGATTAATAACTTTCTAGTGTGTAAACCAGATAATATAAAAAATGGTATCTATCACTTATATTTGTAGATACAGGCGTATATCGAACAAAGTTAATTTTCCTCATTTTAAATATAGCATTATTCCATTTAAATACTAAAGAAGATGAAGTAATTAAAAAGCTTTTGGAAATCATTATCTAGAAAAGTTACTCAACAAAAGTTAAACTTATAAAACCTCCCACACGCTTTTCAAAGTTTAAGTGATTTGTTTTAAACGCCTAACAACTGAATTATTTAAAATTGTCGAATAATTTGAGGAAATATTATATTTAACACGAACTTTTCATCTGACATAAAACATACATTCATTTTGTTTGGGACAAATATATACTTTTTCATACACCAAAACCTCATTTACATTATAAAATATAATTCACCGAGTCACACCCAACCACAATCGTTACACACACATCTATGTAATAATATTTTCTAAAATTACACACGCTTACGAATCTCTAAAATATACGAAGTATTACTTTTATCAAACTAAATCATAGTTAAGTTTTCATTTGAAATTTAATCAGATTTACCTTCATGTGAATATATTTAAAACTAGCGCTCCCGGCAGACGTTGTTTTGCCATGAAAACAAAAGTTATAACCCGATTACAGCGCCACCTGCCGGGTTTAGACCCGGTTTTGGGAATCTAAACCATCTCGGGACCCGCTTAAACATATATAAAATTTCATCAAAATTCTAGAACCCGATTCTAACGCCAAGTATTTTGTTTAGATTGACGTTTTTAAATTCGAAATATCTTTTGAATGGAGTGACCGATTTGAATAATTCAAAAGTAATTTACAGGTATTGAAACAGTCTTGAATACGAATGATTAATTTGGATAAGGAAGGATTAATACAAAAGTATGGATAACATGGTCTGATTTTGGTCGGCATTTCTAACAACTTTTAAAAAGTAAAAAAGTAGTTTTAGCGACATAGCTCCAATAGTTGGACACATAGTATCAGAAAGTTTTTTTTAGATATTGATATAATCTTTAATATTGTAGAACGTTTTTTGTTCTATCATTAATAGTTTCCGCAGCGCATACGATGAAAGACATTTTATGGCTATTTCTTTTACACCCTGGGTTACATTATTGAAGTTTTAGTAGAGATTCCATTTTTTTTTTCTAATAATAAATATAACCTATATTACTCAGGGATGATGTAGCATTCTAAAGGTGAAAAAAAATAATTGAAATTCGTCGAAAATACCGAAAGTGATAAAAATTTGCAGTAGACATGTTCTCATTTCACACAACAAATGCAAGTCCAAATCCCAAAATAACTCCAAACTGAAATAATCCATCAAAATCAATTGTATAAATCAAATCAAAACCCAATCACAATTAATTGAGTAAATAAAACTCTTACACAAAAGTATTTTCCTCAATCTAAAGATGTCTCTTTGGCATTTTATTTAACTTTTTCCTGTACAATCCTTTTGTTATTTATGTTTTAGGGTAAGCATTATTTTTCTTAACACAAAGCTTTATGTTGTTTCCTCATTAGGGTGGGCGGTAAGTGGCCATGGGCTCATTTGTAATCCGATGGACTTTACGCATTTCTGCCCTTATTAGGGTCGACTACAATGATAAATCTTTTAACCTAATTTGTTTGTTCGTATAAGTTCTTGTAATTAACGAAGGAGACCTGATTTTAGTTGTGGTTGAACATGTACACCCACATTGCAATAGTGTACGTGCCTTTTTTGATTAGGGGAAATATTGAGGACTTACCATCGCGGGGGAAGAGAGGTGGAGGCGTGTGGGAATGGCCAAGTAGAGGTGGTAATATCACTCGTAGGAAATGGGATATCCACTAAAACCCTTCGGGGTTTCCTTTGCCTTATACCAGGGCTACGGGAGAGCGAAATCAATAACATCTCCGCGTGCCCTGGCAGGATAGTGATAGGGATGCTTGATGGAACGATCAGTTGCGAGTGTGCCTGACGGAACGATTAATAGTGAGCATACCGCCCATTTAGACTTGCTTTTAAACTTTGACACTTGTTTATCACAAGCAAAGCGTACCCTAATCAAATTGCAAAAACTATACGAGTTTTCTTATTAATGAAAGTTACCTTATCAATATTTCGGCGTTTAGTCCTCCATGCAAGAAGTTTAACCCCTTTCTTTATTTAACGACGTCGATTTCTGTGTCATACATTTAGCTGATTAAGAAACTACTACGGCCACAGTTATGATATTTACCTCAGCTATATATGTATACTATTATACGTTTATCACAATAACTCATATGTATTCAATTGCGCATCATTTCGTTGAGTTTCAACTGCGATCGAGGCCACCAAGTGTACTTTCGGGACGAGTATCATATAACGACGGACTTCGTGCTAATACGTGTGTGCACGCTTCTAATAAAGTTTGTGATAATTCCAATAGCATTTTAAATCCACATCCCACATATTCGTAACAATATGTATGTTTTTTATTTTTTCATTTACATCCAGATAGATAAATATTTGCAAATAATGATAATTTAGTCTTATTTCCGTAGTTTAAATATTTTTTGCACGATTTAAGTATCTAGCCAGTATTCATGAATTAACAAATTTATAGTTATCTTTACGCACATAAATAGGTACAAGCCGAGAGTCAGTCAAATTCTAGATCTTTGTTTTGTATATCTTCATTTCTTATTCACAGCGTTGGAGATGATTTTTGCGAGGTTACATACATACATAGTATACATAGTATGTGAATATTTTAGGCAAATCCGCAAAGGAACTACTCACTTTTACCTTTTTACGTTACATAGATTTTTATTAAAAAAAATTCTTTTTCAAATGTCAGACTCTTTGAAGTTTTCATTACTTTCAAATGTTATATCATAAACATAATTACCTACTGGAATTTATTTTTCAAGAGCATTACTCTAATTAGATTTAATACAGAATAGTAATATTTATATTTATGGCATGTTTTATATCAAAAAGTTAGACTGAGTATTTCGTACCACCCGCGGCGTTTTTTGACAATTTTTTAAACAAAGCTATTGTGGCTTTAAAATGAAAATTTGTGTATTATAAAACATGTCTCTCTTGTCACAGAATTATAAATTTAAATTTTGTTTGTAATTTATTTCAGAAAGGTCATCAAAATAATGTAATGTCATTTTATAAATTAATCTTGAGATATTTTTAAAATTCTTAAGGAGGCAACATACCGGCCGCCCATCTATCACGATAATTGAACCACCATGAATATAAAACCGATATTAGACGGTTCATGTATGTCTTTCAATTTGAATAAATCTATCAAAATGACAGGGCCGGATCTAGGCGGGGTGGGGATCAAGCCGCAGCTCATACCCCAGGCAGCCAATTCGGCGGCAAATTTAAACTTCGCAGACAATACAACACATCATTAACGTAACTTTGACCATATAAATTAGATTTCGCGGGGCACGTAGGCATATGTTAAAACCACGGACGCACAAGTGTCCATCAGTGGGCATCTGATGGCTGAAATGATGATGATGATTAAGGTAAAAATATAGGCGAGCGGTTTCACGATCAGTTCGAGTTCAGTTTTTGCTCCCCCTCGAAAAAAATTCAAGATCCGGGGATGCAAAATGATCTATATAAACATTATCTTAAATAAATCAATTTCATTGGATACTATTTCATGTTCTTACAGGTCTCTAGATTTCAACCAGATTAATGTATTTTATTTTATTTTAAAAAGTATTAATTCCTTAACTGTTGAATTTCAAATTTGGTGGTCACCTTTTAGAACTAAATATATTTTCACAGATTTGTCATTATTTCACATAATATTATTGAGGTGTGCTAAATTAAATGACTAAGAAATTTGGTATTTCGTAGCAATGAAATAAATAATTTATTTATTATTATTATTATAGTATAGTTCCTGAAATAATCAGCTGTGATATAAATAGACAAGCACCGGGGTGAAACCATAAAGGTTTTTTTTTATCATAGATAGAATTGTGTAAGAGGAATCAGGTCGAACAGTTCAACCGCATACTCTCCGAAATGAATCCTATAGAATACCGATAGAGTGGCAATCCGGCGTCGATGTTCTAGGCTTTAAAGCCTTGTATTGACAATCTGGTTGCTACCAATCAACCTATTGGCTCTTTTCTCAATTAAATCCAACACTTCAAGCTGGTATTTAGCTGAGCCGTCTAAAAAGATGAGAACAGTACAGTGCAGGTGGAACTAGGCGATGCGGTTGGCGTCCCCCCGTATTCATGGTCAAATCGCTGTATAAAATTGTAATTAAAAATATCAACAATATTGTAACATGATTCTATACGTTAAAATTACTTTTCACTAAATTATTATTATATTGACATAAATTTGAGATAAATATTTACTATCATCAGTGACAAAAAATTATGCCTAGTAAAATGCCATAGGAAAAGAAATTGTAATGAAACACACGCAAGTTGGTTGAACACTGATTTATTTGAGACTACCCACTTATGTACATACATATTTTATACTACATCTTTTCCTTTTTACAAAAAATGAGAAAAAAAATACAACCCAATACTAATTAAACTAAAACATAAGAAAGATTAACCTAATAAATAAGCAACTAAATACACAACAATATAATTCACAATATTTTCTAGATTAGTATAGTACACATATTTTCTTATTAATATAATGAACAAACAAATGAATAGAATTTAATGATCTCTAGACATTTGTCCTAATCTCGCTTTTGACCTTGTTACGGGAATTAATTTCGGGGACGGGGAGGATAAGTAACTAGACGAGTCCGTAGTGTTATTGGGGCTGTAGTCATCAGCGATGCTGTGAAACGAAGAGTTTAAATCCTCGATTTCACCTTCTAACGCGGACGATGCAGACCGCACAACGCGACTCGCTTGCGGTGACGAGCCCGTTGTATCCAGTGATTTTTTTCTACGCCTAGGCACAGCTGGAGTTTTCACCGGCTTTTGTGTCTTTTTGTCACCCATATACACCTTAGTCTCCGGAGCCCCAGGCGCTCGAACTACTAAGTGACTGCGAGTTCGTCGATACCTATTTCCGCTCTCATCTTCTACGATGTACGACCTGGGCTGTGTTGCCCGTGCAACCACTGAAACCGGTTTTCTAGTTCCATTATTTATCATTGTTGCTTTATCACCTAAGGACAAACGTTCAAGTGACTTTGCCGACCGATCATAGTATTTTTTAATCGTTAACCGGTTGTTTAATAACGCTTGATAGTTTTGATCATTATTTACTTTTTCCCCCAGGAGCTTCGCACTGACCGGTAATTTTGTATTTAGGCGTCTACCCATCAGAATTTGTGCCGGAGAATCTAGGCCGTTGCGTGGTGTAGCCCTAAAATTTAGCAATGATAAATAAAAGTCTTCTCCCGAGTCCACACTCTTTTTCAACAAATTTTTTATCGTCTGAACAGTTCTTTCGCTTTTCCCGTTCGATTGTGGGTAATGTGGAGATGATGTCTCATGTCGTATTTCCCAGTCATACATAAACTTCTTAAACTCCTGAGAGCTATAGGCTGGCCCATTGTCCGTCACTAATTCTGCCGGTATTCCATGGCGCGAAAATTGTTCTTTCATAAAATTAATTATGTTTCTTGATGTTACATTTACTAATTGTCCGACTTCTACATAATTGGAAAAATAGTCCACTAAAACGACGTAACTTTTCTTTTTGTACTCAAAAGTGTCCGACGCTAATTTATGCCAAGGCAGAGCTGGAACGGTATGTTGTAGTAGCGGCTGACGACGTGCAGGGGGTGCGTGCAGCGCGCAAGCCGTGCAGCGCCGCACGGTGCGCTCCACATCTTTGGATAGCCCTGGCCAGAACATTACCTCACGCGCTCGCCTTTTACATCGTTCTATGCCTAAATGCCCCTCATGCACACGTGACAACATTTCCGCGCGTAATGCAGATGGAATAAAGACACGATCCCCTTTGAAAATGATTCCCGCTAAGTAATTAAGCTGTTCGCGATATGGCCAGAATACTTTGATGTTTTCATTCACATCACGCCTATTTCTAGGCCAACCTTTCAATACATAATTTAACAACAATGTGCATTCTCTGTCCTTCTTTACTTCATTTTGTATTTTTTCTAATTTTTGAGGACTAAACGGTACGTTTTGTAACATAAAACACGTTTGTGTCTCGACCTCTGCTGAAACGCCGTCCTGCATTAGCTCTTTCAAGGGAGCTCTCGATAGAGTGTCCGCAATGTACATGTATTTCCCAGGCGTATAAATCACTTTAAACTCATATCCTTGCACTCTCATCATCATTCTCTGTAAACGAGCTGGAACTGAAACTAGCGGCTTGCTAAAGAGTGCTTCTAAAGGTTTGTGATCTGAGTGAATTGTAACATCAGACCGCCCATAAATGTATTGCCTAAACCGCTCAACCGCAAACACAATAGCAAGCATTTCTTTTTCTATTTGAGCATACCTAGTTTGTGCCTCCGTGAGTGTGAGTGAGGCAAACTCCACCGGACGGCCTGCCTGCAACAATACAGCACCCAACGCCACGCTCGACGCGTCCACTGACAGCACTATGGGCGTGCGCTCACAGTACAGCGCTAATACAGGTGCCGTAGCCAGCTTCCTCTTTAGCTTGTCTACAGCATCAGAATGTTGTTGCTCCCATAACCACGCAGATTCCTTTTTCAATAAGGTCCTTAAACAGTTCACACATTCTGAGTAACCGTGTATAAATTTTGCCAGATAGTTCACCATACCTAGAAATCTTTCTAAGGCCTTCCTATCACATGGGTAAGGGATGTCCATTATTGCCTTGACCTTTCTGTCATCTACCCCCATGCCGTTAGCATTAAACTTATGACCCAAGTACGTAATTTCATGTACACCAAATTGACACTTGTCACGATTGAACTTTATGCCGATCTCCCTAGCACGTTGTAAAAGATCTTTTAATCGACGGTCATGTTCTTGCCTAGTACTTCCCCAAACTATGACGTCATCCGCGAATGATTCGACCCCCTCTAAATCTTCTAAATGCTGTCGTAGTTTCGCGTGAAAGACTTCAGGCGCACAATTAATCCCATAAGGTAAACGTAAAAATTGATACCGACCAAAAGGTGTACTAAACGTGCAAAGATCAGCACTGTCGTCGTCAATTTCCACCATCCAAAAGCCGCAGCGCGCGTCGAGCACGCTGTAGACGGTGGCTCCGTGCAGACGCGCCGCCATCTCCGGCACGGTCGGCAGCGAGTATTGCGCGCGTCGCACCGCCCGGTTAAGCGGTCTGGGATCCAAACAAACACGAATACTACCATCTTTTTTCGGTATTAAAACTATTGCATTCACCCAGTCAGTTGGGTGTGTCACTCTTCTGACCACACCTAGCCCCTCCATTCTACGCAACTCGTCTAATAACTTGTCCTTAAGTCCCAATGGAATTTTTCGCGCAGGACATATAACCGGCTGTACATTTTTATCCACCACAATACTATATTTGCCCGGCAATTTCCCTAAACCATGAAACAAATCAGAATACTCTTCAATATTTATTGTATTTACATGATTAATTAAACCTAAAGTAATGCAGCCATCCAAACCGAGCACATTCTGACAATTTAAATCTGCAACAACGAATGAAAGTAAATAGAGATTATTGTTTTTTTTTTTTTATTGGACTTGACTTTATGTTGTTGGTCCGAAGACCTTACAACTTTACCGGGGTCTTTGGGGCGAGTGCCTTCGCGAAGCGAAGGCGCTCGAGCCCGGGGGGCAACTTGCTCGAGGGAGCTCCCTAAGGAGTTTTACCTCGGCTGGACTGTTGCCATGAATGGGGAATGAATTTAATGATGCCCACCATAGGGCGACACAAAATACTAATTGAGAACGGGCGACGGGTAATATAAAGCCCGAAGGGAAGGATCACGGCGGGCCGGGATCGGTGGTTTGCGGTGGCCTACGCTATCTTACTGCCGTTTCGCAACGTGTTATGGCTGGGAGAGAAGAAACGGCGAAAGAAACTTCCCAGCAACACGCCTAGTCTATCCTGTGGGGTGAGCTATGTCTCCTAGCGTCCCTCGCGGGGACGTGGATACTTTGCCCAGGGGATTTGTTGGTCATAGAGCGAAATGGTTTTTAGGCGAAGGCTAGCGCGTTTGGGGGAGCGAAGCGTGCCCGGGGAAAAGAACATTGCTGCGCTTTTCTCCGGGTTTACCTCTATCCTCCATTTGCGAAACCATTCGCCTAGTTCTGTGACAGCTGTCTGCAGCCGGATGCAAGCCATTTGTCGGTTTTGATCTGATGTATAGAGTGCGGTGTCATCCGCAAAGAGGGCCAACTCCACATCTGGAGTTTTTGGGATGTCGCTGGTGTACAGCGTGAAGAGTAGTGGCGACAGGGCCGAGCCCTGTGGTACACCGGCTGTGAGTGGGTGAGGGGACGAGCGCGTTCCCTCCACTCGAAAACGGAAGCTACGACCTAGGAGGAAGTCTCGCAAGATGAGCACGAGTCTGTCTGGCATACCGAACTGGTACAGCTTGTAAATCAAGCCGTTGTGCCAGACCTTGTCGAAGGCTTTTGCTACGTCTAGAAACAGTGCGGCTGTTCCTATAGGGCGGGGGCGATGGGCAAAGTGAGATAATATGTGCTCCGTGATGCGGTGCACCTGTTGGACGCATGAGTGTCTGGCACGGAAGCCAAATTGCTCATCGGGTATTAGATGTTTGCTGAAGGCAAAATCTCTAAGTCGAGAGAGGATGACCCTCTCGTAAAGCTTGCTGAGTGCGCTCAGTAGGCTGATTGGACGGTAGCTAGACGGTTTATTAGCCGGTTTTCCCGGCTTGTGAATACCGATGACATCTGCTTCCTTCCAGATCGCGGGAAAGGAGCAGTTTGTTATGGCGGCATTGAAGATGCTCACTAGAATTATAATTAGATGGGCGGGTAGGAGTTTTAAAACGCGATTGTTGATGCCATCGGTCCCTGGGGCCTTTCGCGGTTTGAGAGACTTGATCAGATCTTGCACTTCTTCGACCGTGACCGTGTCGAGTGTGGTTTCCGCTGGTAAGGAGGATCTACGTTCGACCTCGGAGTCTACCTCCGTCAGGTGTGACTGGTCGACGTTTTGCGTAGTGGGGGAGCATTGAAGCTCTAGACTCTGAGCAAGGCACTCGGCCTTCTCCTCGTCATCGAACGCCTCGGTGTTGTCGGCTCTTTCTAGCGCGGGTATGACAGTAAGGGTGTCTGATTTGAGAGCTCTAGCCAGCTTCCAGTATGCCTGGTGAGTTGGCTCGATATCCCTCAACGTTCTGTCCCAACGTTGTTCCCTGACTTCCCGGATACGTAGTTTGACCTCGCGCTCTAGTTCGCGGAGTCGGACTCTGTTATCCTCGGTGGGATATCTGTCGTGAGCTCTGGAGGCGGCTCTCTTTTCCCTCAGCAGTACCCTCACCTCGTCCGGCAGGCATAAGTGGCGGTCATCCTCCACTGGCACCTGCCTGGACGAGTTCCGCACTGCGGATTGAAGGTGGCTGGTGAGGGCCTCGATTGCCGTCTCCGTGTCATGGCGGGACACGATGTGGTCCGGGATGCGGTCCAGGTCTTGTGAGCTGGTTGCCTTGAGGAGGGTCTCAAGTCTCAACCAATCCACAGAGGTCCTAGTTTCAGATGTCTGGTCTGTCTGTGGTCCTAATCTGAGGATAACCGGACGATGGTCCGAGTCGATATCGTCCATCGTTTCGATCGAATGGAACTGAAGGGTTACGCCCCTCAGTAATGCTAGGTCGAGAGTGTTTGGGGTCCCCCAGTCGCGGTTGGGGGGGTATCTTGTGGGGGTCATGGGAGTTAGTATATCAAACAAAAGATTGTCTGATATATTTATTAGGGCTCTGCCATTGGGGTTAGTGGTATTGCAATTCCACTGCTCGTGTTTGCAATTCAGATCTCCGGCTATAATAACAGCCGGGCCTAAGTTGAATAGGGTTTCTAGGTCTTTCTTAATAAGGGTTTTTTGGCATGCGAGGTATGCTGAAACTATGACTAGAGGTTGGTGGCCAGTCATTGCTAGTCTGCAGGCGGATACCTCCATACCGTCTAGTGGGGGGGTGACTACAGGCATGCAGTGTAGGGATCTTCTGAAATAGATCAGGGTGCCGCCACCACGGCCTACCCTGTCATGTCTAGTGATCCGATAGTTAGAGATCTTTGGATCTCTATTACTCGGTTTCAGGAAGGTCTCCTGTACTAGTAGTATATCTACTTGATTGGTAACCAGGAAGTCATGGACCAAGTCGCGCTGGTTTCGAAGGCCATTGGCGTTATAAGTCGCCAGAGTCAATGAGCGTGGTTTATTTCTACCTACATGCGCCATTTGTTACCGGTAACAATAATTTGACTAGGTTGTTTAGTTACAACGATCTAAGTATTTGGAGGAGGTACGCGTGATCCATTTCGATCACGAGTTGATCCCGGAGGGAGGGTTGTGTTGACTCTGAAACTTGCCTCAGTTTCCGAGCCAAGAGTTGGACCTCTTGCAGGTCGAAGGGCAAGTTCTTGGCGAATTTAGTCGCCAAAGCTAAGTCCTCCGCTATAGAGTGGTGGGCCGATGGCCCTGAAGGTCCCTTAGAAATGGGGGCGAGGGCGGGGGCGGGGGTGGCCGAGGGTAGGCCGGCCATAACTGGGGCACGCGTCCTTAGCGGAGGGAACGCTTCCGTCGTGGGAAGACCCGTCCAGTGGTTTACCACTGGGGGGGGGGCCGCCACGAATGCGGGTTTGTTCGGCACTTTTCTAGTGCCTTTTTGGGCATTGCCCTTTCCGACCTTACGTTTGGGTCGGGGGGCGGCAGGGCAGCCTCTGTAGTTAGCGGGGTGACCCGCTTGGCCGCAGAGGATGCAGCTCGGTGGCTCCGGGGAGTCCCGGGTGCGAGTGCACTCCGAGGTCCCGTGGTCGCCCAGGCACTTGACGCACCTGGGACGGGATTGACAATGTAGGGCAGAGTGCCCATAAAGTTGGCAGCGATGACACTGCCGCAGTGTATGTTTTTCGTGTGGACGTTCCACACGAAGGCCAGAGAGGCCACAGACCTTCTCAAGATCGAAGATCTTTTTCCCCTCTGGGGAGAGGTCGAGGACAACCAATACTAGGTTTAGAGGGGACTTTGTGGCGTCGCCTCTGTGCATACGGTGCACTTCGTGCACTGGTAGGGCTTGGGACTTAAGGTCCTCTAGAATATAGGAACTTTCAATTTCCTGAGGAAGTCCGCGGATTACAGCCCGAAGGCGTTTTTCTTCTGGCAGGGCGTAAGTGTAGTAACCGATTTTACGGTCACATAATAAAGTAGTTAGGGCGCGGTGGTCACTTGAAGACGTGACCATAACTTTGATGCCGTGTTGAGTATCACGGGCTTCTTTTATGGAGATTGCCTTACCTGGCAGTTCTTTAGCGAGTTGAAGCCAATGGGCTTTCTCGCGGATGGTCAGGGGTGGCGGCGGGCGTTGTGAAGGTGGCCCAGGGCGGCTGGAAGGTGCCGCTGTCGGTGTTGTGCCCGCTGTTGGGGCGGGGTTGGGGGGGACCTCCCTCTGGGTCTTACGTTTTTTAGTACGATTAACGGTTATAAAACCGTCATCGTCTTCGCGGTCTAAGGGGATGTTCGCGGGAGGCGCGACATCCATAGGAGTAATTTCATCGGCCGGTGGAAGAGGGGCATCCCTGAGGTTTTGCGGACCTTCAGAGGATAAATCGATTTCTCGACGAGAATCGATTACGCGATGGATGGGCGAACGTGAACGCGATGTCGTCGAACTCGCAGAGCTCGAACGCGGTTTTGTCGATGCGGAACCGCGAGAAAACGAGGCGCGCGACTTTGGTGCCACACGATGGGCATCGTTGAGCGGGGGTGCGGGCGGCGGGCGCACTGGTAACGCGGCGGGTATGGATGCGGGGGGCGCGGGCGCTACGGCAGAGTGCAGGTGGACCGCGGTAAGCGCGGCGGCGGGGGTTGCGGGGCGTGCGCTAGTCGCGGCAGGTGCGATGGTCGCGGCAGATGCGGGTGCGGGGAGGGGGGCCTGCGCGGGGGCCCTTTGCACGTGTGACTCGCGGGACACAGGTTTCTCGGAATTAAGTTCCGAAATAACGGGCACCATTGATTGGGACTCCGGAGTCCTCAAAAATTGGTCGAGAGCTTGAGGGAATTGCTGTCGTAAAAACGACAGCAAACCCTCTAGCAACGATGGGGAGGGCTCCACGCCGTCCATTGTCCCTGAGGGGGACGAACGATTTGGTGGAAAAACCACCTGATGACGCACTTTTCACTGCACTGTCACAGAAAAAATACAGATCGACCGGGTGAACGAACGAACACAACGAACACGAATAACGGACTGCCGAGGCGGAACGGGAGACGTGCGCGCGCGACGAACGACAGCGGGCGAATGATTGCTTACCTGTAAAGGAATGTACTCGCTTTGTGAAAGGCATAAGGTTCATAATTGAAAAACCCAAATTTAAATATTCCATTTTAGAAATAACATTGATCATAGACCCGGTATCTATTTTTAAAATAAATTGTTTGCTATTGCATTTAACAATTTCTATCCATTCTTTCAAAAACTTACTTGGTTTATTGGGTTGTTCAATCGTATTAATATAAAACATTTCCTCATCTTTTTCACTGTCACTATTTACGCTTAAATTTAATACTTTACGTACAACTTTCCTTTGCTCACACACTCGCGAAAAATGACCTTTCTTTTCACACACAAAACACAACGCATTATTAGCGGGGCATCGTACGCCGCCCGAACACCGCCCGCCACACGTAGGACAGGGCGCGCGCGCTGGGGGCTGCGGCCACCCGCTGCCATCAGCGCCGCGGGCGCCGCGCGGACGGCCCCTGCTGCCGCTGCGTACGCCGTTACGCCGCCGCCGTCCGTCGCTTACGCCATGAGCGCTTGCGCCTGCGCCGCCATCGTGAACCGCGTTCACCTGCACACCGCCGTCGATACATTTGCCTTCCTCGTTTGAAATTTCTGCCGCTTGACAAATTTGCATTGCCTTCTGTAATGTCAAGTCGTCAGTGCGAAGTAAACGATCTCTCACAGTGTTGTTAATAATGCCACATACGACCTTATCTCGTAGCAAGCATTCTTGTAGCTCACCAAATTCGCATTGTTGGCTTAATAATCGTAAAGCAGTCAAATATTGATCGATATTTTCCCCTTCTTCTTGGTTACGAGTAAAAAATTTAAACCGCCTGACTGTTATATTCGGTTTCGCTCCGAAGTAACCGTCAAACTTTTTTAATATGCAACTGATATCATCTTCATTTTCACCCTCTTCAAATGTGAAAGTAGTATATACCTCGTAGCCGGCCGAGCCAATGAGGTTCACCAACAGACTAGCCTGAACTTCCCTAGGCTGTTTACTCACTCCAGACGCCTTTAAAAACACCTCAAAAAGCTTCCGCCATTTCCGCCACGCTTCTGAACGTGCAGCAGGGCCGCCTTCGAGAGATAATTCCGCTGGAGGACGCGCGTGCTCCATAATTATATATAAAATTTAATATTTTCAGTCTATTTATACACTTGTACACAATATTTTCTAATTTGGAGTCCGTTTAAATACTTTAAATTGTATTTAAAATAGCACCGCTGTCACCATGTAGTGAAACACACGCAAGTTGGTTGAACACTGATTTATTTGAGACTACCCACTTATGTACATACATATTTTATACTACACTTCACGTCTCATAATTATGTGGCATATTAAATGAGTTCATCAGATTTCGATACGGATTTAGCCTCAATTTATTGTAGAAGTAGTTGTTTGTTTAGCTAATCAGTGTTATATTACTATTTACCTCATATACGAAATAAAAGTAGTGTTTACCTCGGGTAAAAGGCCTATTTAGGCACTCGCACAAGCAGCGCCCTTGATATTTTTCGTGCGCCATCTCGTGCATATGTCACTTTAATCTCTTTAATCACTTTAATCTTAATATGTAACAATCTACCTTTCCGGCCACGACACACCTTCTATGATCAAATTGATCGTATACTAGCAGAAGGTGATGTCAGGAGCCTTAAGAACAGACGAGCGTGCATGACAAGAGTTATGAATGTCAAAGAAGCAAGTGAGGTGTGTAAGAATAAGCCTAAATCGCGCTCTGTTGTTCGTGCCTACCCCGCAAGGGAACTGGCGTGAAGTTATGTATGTATGTAACAATCTACTATTAAAACATTTTAGACCGATTCGCCCTGGTGAATTGTGGTAAATAAAGTCGGTTGTGGAGTTTTTAACGTAATTTGAATTATTTTACAATTCCAAATATCACTTGAAGTCGGGAATGTAACCAAACATGTCTTAAAAATAGAATTGAATGAATTTGCCCGGGAAATATAGATACGTCGTGGGTGTACGGAGAAACGACCGATATCATTGTACCTATAAATTTCCCTGTCACATAAATAAAATCAATAGGTGTTTGATGTTAGCGAGGTTTAAGGGAAAATGGTTTAATGTTTTATGCTTTTAAGATTACGTACCGTCTGCCTGTCGGGGGACCCTTGTTAATATTTTCCTTACATTTTTATCCAGGGCGTTGTAGGTATTTTGATAAAAACGGAATAATTCGCATAGAATCGTCATATCCCTCCGCTCGACTCTAATTGTTTATCAGAGTTATCTTTCTCATATGGACATCGTATCATCTTGCTGCATCGCCACGGTCACCGTTAGCGTTTGTCTATCGACTGTGCGCGCTTTCCGCACCGTAACAGACTCCATGTATTTCAGGAGGACCTCCCATAAATTAGCTATGATTAGAGAGAAGATCACAACTGATGTGGCCGCTGCACACACAACAGCTATAAGAAGCCACTAATGGAGAGGTTGTGGTTAGCTGAGCTGCGAATCCATTAGTAGCTGCAACTCGAGATCTAATCCACTACATCCTCTCTATCTCTCTCTCACACTCTCCCTCTCTTTCTCATGCCCTTGCGTTAGTGTTAGTGACTGACCGCATACGACTTATTTATAGCGTTAAAAAGTAACGCATTAAGTATTAGTTACGTTAGTGTATGTACATTAGTTATCTGTCAATATGTACCTAACGACGGTACATAACGACATAACAATGTCGAATCTCGAATAATAATAAATAAACTACTACTACTAAGTAGTAAAGGACATTAGCTTAGAGTTGCTGAGAAAGCGCCCAAAATATTGATGATAGCAAATTCTTTTGAAATTCAATAAGTAATTCTATATTTTATAAAATAAATAAAAATGCACTCAAAGTTTTCTAAATGTTATACTGCTGGGCTCCAGCCTCCTATATTAGACATTATACGCACCAAGCTTGTCTAAGGTAGATTAGCGTGTTGGACATACCCCTTCTCTAGATGTGTGGCTTTTTATAACGATGGTTTCCTTTACTGTACATATATGGTACAGCTTGATACTTATCATAAGGATTATTGTTTAATATCATATCATTATCATACGGCCAAAAGTTAAACCACAGACGCCATCTAATATTATATACATCATCAAAACTGCGAAATAAATTACTATCTGAAATGTGTATAAAAGTTTCCTTATTACTCCAAAATATAACTTGGCTTACTTATTCCGTCGAAAGAAGGTTTCGTGATGATAGATTATGTAGGGACTAACGTTATACACACAAACTTTCCCGGAAAGAATAACTTTATCCCACTCTGTTACTTAAGAAAAATGCTAATCCGGGCACTCGCTGACTAAGCGGATCGTAAAATTGAACCCTTGCGTAGTAGCAAATAATGAGGGTAGTTGGGAAGAATCAGAGGATATTTAAATCGATTTTTCATGTTTAGATAATACATATTATTGTAACTGTCTTTATAGCAAAAAATAAAAAATCTCCAAATTCGTGAGATTTGGACAAGTCATAAAATATACCTAATAAATTTTGTATGCGTTTTCCAATTTCTGAAACTAAAACATGTAAAGCTTAAGCTTTAGTTTATCAATCGAAGGAGACTACTAACACAATTTCTATCTAATCTACACCCGATAACGACGTAGTGTATTGTTACGAGTTTGCGGGACTCGATTTAAATGCCGTTAGAAATATTATAGAGTTTATTAGAACTATACAAACAAGTATAACACAGGTACAAATATAACCGAACGCAACAAATCCAAACGTAATGCAGAAGGTCGTAAATCAATAAAACGCGCAAAGTCCGTCACTATTAAATTCCCGAATGTACACACGTCACGGCCAAATCGTAGTTGTAGTTCAACTGACCCCCTCTCTCAATCAGGCTATCGTTTTATACTTCACAAATGCAAATGTGCCCGCCCGGCAACGTCAACATAATTTCCTAGAATTAGCTTGTACTTTTAATCCACAACACATGGCTAATGATGCTCCTGAGCGGCCGTAAACGAGTACAATAGGACAATAGGCTGTTCTCCACAATAACTAGAAACGTATGCCAATAAATAAGTGAACAAAAGAAGACGATTATAAAAGGATTACAATTAGTTCAAATGCCGACAGGTAATAAAATGTGCTTTTACAGATCTGTACGTGGAATTTGTCATTGTGGCAGCCTAAGTTGTAATAGTGTTATATAGCTCACCATGTTCGTAAATTTCAACAATGTTTAGTTTTCAAATTCAAAATCATCTATTTCTTTAAACAACATATATAAATAGTCATCTATAGCGTTAGTCGTCTAAAGTATTCTTCTACCATCATATTAGTGTTAATAGTATTGATACAATTGTTTATTTTTTCTTTTCTTCTTAAAAGTCTAACCTATAACATTTCACGCTTATTGCGTTAAGGCAATTACAGTTAATCCATTTAGATATCAGAAAACACACGCCTACACTAGGTGTAAACATCTAAATATTTAGATTTACTAGTAACATCGAAGGCATCTCCTTAGAGAATAACAACCCTTTCAGCTACTACAACCCGAATTTCAATAATCCACTGACGAGCGAGTATGATATGTTATTTATGTAGCGTATGTAATAGTTCTGTCAGTAGCTAATCCAACTATATGGAAGGGTGAAAGGTTATTTTAAGCGATATTCGGAAAATCTTTCGGGAGGTGAGGCTAGCTTTAATATACATTAACAGTAATTGTTAGTAACCTTGATAATCAGGACAGGCAAAAACGAAGCTCTTTGCGGATTATCAAGGCGTGGTTGCAATATTGTACTCGTAATAAAATACATTGGGAATTACAAACATGTAATCTGCACACTTGACATTAAGTTAAAAAAAAACAAAACTTCAATCCTTCTCGAAAAAGTCTGTAATAATCTTCTGTGTGTCATTTCGCACTTCACTTCAAAAGCTCGGTCTTTAATGACCGCTGCCATATATCTTACTATTCATTCACTCGCCTTATCGTCGGTTGAATTTTGACATTACTTCTATGGAGCTTATGACAAATTTGAATCCTTATTCGTGGCCATAAATCGACGCAAACATAATTTCATGGCTAACAAATTTATTATTTTCCGCCTACTTCAAAAATGTTAAGGCCGCCGCCCGTCCGGATTGCCGCGATCACCGGACTTGCATATCGAATTAACGATGCTCTTCTACTTATATAAGTATATGTGCTTTGGTAGATTATTTGATAGAAGTTTGTTATCTCTATAGAATCCTCCTTTGTCCGAGGACATGCCAGATTTAACCTAAAATATTGATCCCAGACAAAAAGTCTACTGCCGATCAATGAATAAAAATAGATCATTTTCTGAGATTTATGAATGAACTATGAGAAAGAAAGATTTGTAGATAATATATTTTTACGTGAAGAAAATGTCCATATATTTTTATCATTATTCATGAAGCTACACAAATCTTGTCATGTCTGAAAGCTTATTTTATTTAAGCTGATAAAGATATTGTTACGAGCGACACAGGACTCGAATTAAAATGCCGTTGGAATTACTATAGAATTTATTAGAACTATACAAACACGTATAACATAGGTAAAAATATAACTAGACACTACTAGTACAAACTGCACGATTCAATAACACGCGCAAAGTCCGTCACTATATCGCTTGTCGAATGTACGTCTTACTTGTATCGTAATCCTCGCTCGACTGCCCCACCCCTCCGTTCGGGCATTGTTTTATACTGAACTGTATAATACCGACAAAGCACCGCATTCACTGAGTTAATTCGCACACCTGGCAAGCTTCGACGCAATGCAATCAATAACAACAATGATTATTTCGACACTAATGAGGGCCACAAAACAAGTACGATAACAATAGGATGTTTTTCTTAATTACAAATTCTAAACACGAAGTAAATAAAAGAACTCCGAATGAAGGAAAGGTAATAAACAGCGTTTTACGACAGGCAGGTGTGCACATACCTTTGACGGCATGTAACAATATATTTAGAACTCTGCAGACAAATGGCGGAAAATTGGTTTAGTAGCGGTAACAGGTAGACGGCCTACCTCATGGATAGTGGCTACCGGTGTTTAGACGTGTGCAACATCGGCGTCGTCACCAACGAGTTGCCGGCCTATAAGATGAGTGGAACCTAATAATTGATTCCGAAAGACTGTATAATTTAAACCAAGGTTATCCATACGAGCAAATGCCCTAACACCTGAATGTTGGGTATTTTGTGGCTTCTTATAACAGAAAATAAAAATATTAATATTTTTCCCCGGTCCTGTACAGATAAAATGAACCTCCTTGGAGGTGCTTTTGATCAATTCATTTGTCTCACTTTAATACCACAAGGAAAATGAGACGAAATATGTAGTTATAATTTTTATCACGAGCATGTGACGCCATTTTCTAATTGGAAATGTTAAAGATTGTTGCTACTTGCCGACTATCCTATTGTACTGTTTTTTTCTCAAATGTGGTGAAAATCGTTGTGTGGCGGTTGTATATGTTTACAAACTCGTAACTATGGTGAGCCTTCGAGTTCGCCTCGGGCTTACATTCGCTCACTCGTTTGTAAAAACTAACTTACCTCACTAATATTATAAATAATTACACCATACCTACACTTTTGTTTTTCAGCTTGTACATTAAATAATATACAATTAAAGGCGAAACGTTCCTTACATTTTCCCCATTTCGGTGTATTATTTCCTATACGCCCTTAGTAGCAGCTTCTATTAAAGGATACTTTATAATTATTTCATGGATAATGAAGGGAGTTGGGATACATTTAAGTGTAATTATTTTGCTAAGAGAATATCACAACATTAATAATGCATATTGAGAGAGTGTTTTGCACAAGAATTTTATTAAAATATAGCTGAGATGAGAATGTTGAGATGGATGCGAGGTATTACAAGAGTTGATGAGGTGAAAGTATATAAATAATAAAAGTATATAAATTAAAAGGAAGGAGACCGAGATAGTATGGATGTGTAATGAGGAGGGATGAAAGTCGAAAATTACTTCATAAGTTAATCGGCCTTTAAGTTTTCTGAGGGCAGAATTGAGTCTACTAGGACTAAATTCTAAACTAAACGTGGGGAAACTATTAAGTTTCCCCACTCAATTGAGTGGGGAGGGAGTGGTTTAATTAAACCTCAAAATTCTTCCAAAAGGATAGAAAGTTAATTTTTAATATTTTTTTCGTTGTCTACTAAAAGACTTGGCAGTCTGGTTTCATACAAGAGTCTTATACAGCATGACATTAATTAAACTGCATTCATTAACATCGTAGTAATGTATTCGATGACTGGTATCGAAATGTGGTGAGCCGAATACATTTATAATTCTAGAGCCCCATGTCGACTTAATTACACCGTGCAAGTGAAAACCACTAACCCTTCACTAATTGACTCGAATTAATTGAATTTTGGGTCGTTGCTTGAGAATTTATTAATTATATTGCTAAACAAAAAATAAGAGAGTCTGTTTAAATGCCTGTCTAATGATAATACAAATATTTTTAAGATAAGATACTATGGTACTAGGTACTATGTCTATATTTAATTTTGATATTCCTGTAGAATAAGAGTACACTATCGGAACCTTATTTATTTGTATTAGAAGATCTTGTTCTTCCAAAATCTTAATATTATCACGATAAAACTAGTGAAGCATTTTATTTTCCTTATTTGCTTCAATAAATTTATAAAATCATTGTTAATCTGTTACATAAATATGGGTATGAGTCCATTTAAATGTGTGATTTTAATTCGTTCCTTCTTGATCTCCTTAGGATTGAATCAATAATTCGAAAGTTTGGTATACTTTACACAACAAGGATATAATAATGTAATTTTTATCTGCAGAATAAGCGTTTATTCAGCTTATAGGCGTTCTGCGTAATAGAAGTTTTCACGAGCGAAGTTGCGTGGCACCTAATCCCTGGTTACGTCTTTATTTCATTTTCCCTTTTATTTTTTTCCCAATAATTTTGGGTTGTATTGGTATGTATTGATGTTTAATATTCCTCTATTTTGATATACCTATGTGCTCTGTCAAGTTATAAATATTTATCTCATGCTTTACACAACCTATGTATCTGTTTATAGCCTACTTCATCATCTCCTCATTACGTATTGCCTATACCATCTTATCTTCCTCTTTTTTCAGCGATCCCTTTATGTACTCATTTCTGCCCGGTAGTTATTAATTCCGTTGTTGCTGTAGTCTGCTCTTCTACTTTACTTAAAATTGCACGATCATCAACATCTTTTTCTTGGTTTAAATTTCCTACTTCTCTCTTCACCATCCTTAATGAAATTGAAGGATATAAAGATCATAATTTTATATTATACCAATATCGTTAAACCTATTCAGCAACAAAAATATCATTCGAGACCACTCGTCTCTATACCAATAGTATGTAGTAATATTAAGTTAGTTTGCATCTACGATTGGTACCTGCTCGGGACTCCTACAGAAGAGCTCTGTACACATCGTTAGTACATTGTTTGTGCAGAACTCAATATTCCAAATCCACCGAATGTTAGGTTTAGCGACAAATATGTAGAGTGTTTAGTTGTGAATTATTAGTTGGAATATACAGATAATTTTTCAAGTGGGCCTTCAGGACCACATCCTACACTATGCGAAATACCGAAAAACACTCAAAGGAGTAGCGGGACAGTTTTTGATGAAATCTAAAGTGACATAAATAGATTTTCAAATTAGATGATTTTGGAAAAAAATACATACTTACTGTATTATTACAACAAATTATTGTATAACTTGTAAGGACCAATTTCTGTGAAGGAATGTCAAACGTCAAACTAGGAAAGGGTTGGTTGGTCGATTTCGATTAGTTTAGGATTTTGCTCTGAAGGTCCACTTGAAAAATTCACCTGTGTATTAAAAATGTTATTGTTTTAATGTGAGTATACTTTATCTTAACAATTAGTACTACTAAAAACATTATAACTATAAATTTGTACAGTGAAGGAAACTTAACTTAGACTGTATTCTACCCATAATGCCTCAAGAATATAAGTAGCATAATACTGAGCCTAGGTCATGGACATCAATGGCTAAGGTTCCTAGAAGCCTAGCCACGTTACCTCGCTAGATCGCCATACTGATCCGTTGTTAGAGAATTCGCCTCTGATTACCCGAAGAGTCAATAACACGTTTTGAAATGTCTTTGTAGAGGCTCATGGCCTCAGGGACTCCAAAGTCAAAGCGTTTCAAAAGCAAACGGCACAAACATATAACTCTAGCTGAGGGTTGCATATTTGCGCCGCTTGAGGGATTCAGCTGTTTCCGCCGCCGAACCGGCCTATCTAGACTTATTTGGTCAATTGGATGCGGCCAACGTGTCCACGCAGGTCGCACCCCATATCAGAGGTTTGCCACGTTGTCAGGGA
This sequence comes from Dendrolimus kikuchii, assembly GCA_019925095.2. Taxonomy (NCBI): domain Eukaryota; kingdom Metazoa; phylum Arthropoda; class Insecta; order Lepidoptera; family Lasiocampidae; genus Dendrolimus; species Dendrolimus kikuchii. Next base: position 7,018,584 of record CM034400.1, read on the forward strand.
ATTAGAGTCATTCAGGACGCCTACCATTATACCAAATTTGAAATGACATAAATACATTTTACTGACATAAATACTAAGAAAGACAGATAATAACTTCCTGTGACGTTTTTTGCTATTCAGGTAATTCTCGCAGCAGATGCAAAATGATTTCAGCACGGATGGCCCGTTTCTTAGGCATTGAAACGCTAGTCATGAATAGAGTGCCTGAGCTTGACATTTTAGTTAACGCGCTTTAAGATCCCGTCGTAGCCATTCCGCTCCTGCCTTTTATTTATGTTCAACCGACTTCTTTATGGCTTTTGATTCTTCTGTATTAACTAGGTAGATTACTATATGGAAGCAATAACTCTTTAGCAATAGTCCTTTTTGATTTCAAATGTCAGTTGCAGCCAATGTATATATATAGCCGATAGCTATTTACATTGACAAGAATATCCAAACAAGTGCTTTTTAAATTTAGTTTAATTTGTAAAAATTACCTAGATTTAGATACTCTCATTTTTCTTTTAGAGGCTACACAAAAATGTTGTTTTGTGATTTTAAAATTGTTCTGTGATATAATAACTTCAATATTGTATTGTTTTGTTTTTGATGTGCTACATTGTGTTCTTGCAATTAAGATTAGAAATCTTCAGCAAATCAACTCTTTCTAACATTTTGCCAGTAGTGTGTTTTTCATACGTGTAAATACGCAAACTTACAAGGTTGTTTATCTACTTATAAAGAAGGGAGAGTAAAAGCTCCCGTGAGATTCTAAACCAGTCTAAACAGGGAAAGTCCTTAGAAGTTTAAAGTAGAACTCACTTGAGAAGACAAGAAAACAAGTTAAACTCCACTTACCTATTGATGTGCGGTTAACTTCGACTCTATTCGAGTGAACCAACGTTAGCAAACTAGGTCTCATACATTATGGGTGGCATAAATATTCATAGCTTTAAGGACTGCGATGCGTGAGAGCGTCCACACCACCTGCTCATGTCTTTATAAGCTCTATTACATTGTCATTTATAACAACGAGACTGCAGTTACTCGTTTTATTTATTGAGGTATAAATAATTTCAGTCTTAATTTTGACTTTACGACTCTTAGGTTGCGTTACAATTATAGCAAAATCAAAATGCTTGGGTGTTTTTTAATATTGCTGGTGTATAAGCGAATAAGCTGATGACCAGCGTCTACGTCACCTGCTCCTATCTTTTTATAAGCTCTGTTACATTGTCATTTATAATGAGACTGCAGTCACTCATTTTATTTATCGATTTATGAAGGGTTTGGTTTCAATTTAGACTTTTGGGGTTTGTTGCAATTTTGGCAAAATGATAATCTTTAAGTATTTACTTATATCGCTTAAGTATAAGCACTCAGGCTGGTGGCCAACTTTTACACCGCCTGCTCATTTCATTATAAGCTCTGCTACATTGTCATTTATAAAAACAACACTGCAGTCACTTGGTTTTATTTATTGAGGTGTAAATGGTTATGTTGTAATTTAAATGCTAATATAAACAACATAAATAGGTGTATAAATTAGATTATAAGTTATGTATCAGATCATTGCCACAGGAAATCGTGTCTAGAAGATTATATAACACTGTCACGCTGGATAGTAATGCTTATTCTCTGTGCAAAGTATAGCTATATTTGTATGTATATCTTATACTGCTTATGTGGTTGAGTAGACTGAGCATTTGCCCGCTTAGCTTATTGGGACGTATAATTCTTGGAGTCTCTTCCTGGCATAATAAATTTTGAAAACGAACGCTTAGTTATACAGTCTGAGTGTTAAGAATCGGTCCCAGAGTTGTCATTTGTATATTACCCAAAATACAAGCTTAATTTTGATTATCTTGCGAACATACAATGCCTGTGTGTGTTTGTCTATCAATCACTTATATATTTTTTAACAATATTTCTTTTTATTTATTTATTGGTTCATAAAACATTACAATCATCACAAATCCATAAAAAAATCTGGATTACGATCTACAAATAAATGCATACATAAAAGTAGTGCAAAAAGACCGAAACTGACGTATTATACTACTTACATCTACATATAACTTTTTTTAATCTAGATTATATTTAATGTATGTAAATGAAGAGTAACTTGATTCGATTTGAATTTGGCACGCATAGTGGTATTATCATAGTATACGTCAAGTGTCAATATAATGTCACTTGTACATCACACTTGTCAGAATTTTTGTCAGTTACAACAATAGAACTTTTCGTGCTTACTGCAACATTGGCAAAATCAATGCCAAAGGCGTTGGAGCCAAAATCAACAAAAGTCAAGTCAACAATAGAACGAATTAACAAAGTGTTATTTTAAAATTCCTACATGTATTAGATTAATTGAAACTGTAAATTAATTAGCTTTAAATGTTGTTTCTCTTTTCAGTGAGTAGCGTAATTATAAATTCACATACAAAAACAGTGTGTATAGTATTGTATTTAATAATAAAAACTCTTTTCAGAGCAACGGTTAGTACTTCAATTTACGAATGAAAAGAAAACCACATTACATATACCTATATGTCTTTATTTAAATATAACTACTATCTATAAATGTAACTACATATATATACTATATTCCTATAAATAAATATCACTTACTCATATACAAACGCACGCACGCATTTATTGAAATCACACTATCAATACTTATACGAGTGAAACAAATTTAATAAAGGCAAAAAAAGCACTGGCCTGGAAAACGTATTATTTTTAGAAGAAACGATCCGAACCCGGTCGTGAATAATCAAACGCCCATACGGGGAACGTTCCCGAAAAGCGCGCGAATAAAACACGTAATAAACGAACAGGTAGGTTCGGGAATAAAATGGCATTTCGGAAGGCGAGAAATTTATATGCATATGCCCCTTTTACCTCTATTACAAGGTAACAGTTTAAATATTATAGGTATTTTAATATATAAAGAACTGTAATATAATTTGGTATATTGTTATTAAATGCGTACGTATTAAAGGAGTATGGTTTTACTTGTGGTGATTTAAGAATATCTAGGAAGGTATGAACGGTGCCCTTGTTGAGACAGACGTCCACTGTTTCCGTAATTTGATTACAGAACCATAAAGAACGTAATCAAGAACACCTCTTATTTCAAAAACCACTAAACGGTTTGTTTCGAACTAATTTTCTTTTAAGTTTTTTTCTAGTTTCAAAATACTTCAAAATTCTAGAGTTTTCACAAGACTAATTTCACGGGATTAATATAACTACGGGACGCTTTTTTTGCCGCTGAAACACAGCAGACAGGCTTACGGCCTCACTGTGATGGAAAGTGGTTACCGTCACCTATGGACATTAGCAACACCAGAGGTGCTGCCAATGTGTTGCCGTTCTTGAAGGAGAAACTGGAACTTGGCCACTGATGTCGAAACACAACTCAAAGTTGTTATGGCAGCATAATTTAGACCATGGATGGTAGCCATCCAGTCTGGCAAATGCCCTACCACCTGGCTGTGGGTTGTTTTGTCGCCTCTTACGACAGACCGCCCGGCCGCAGGAATTTGTATTCTTTCTCCGTTCCTGCACAGAGGAGACGCTAAAACCGAAGTATGTGACAACAAGATATGTGCCAAAATTTAATTGACATCTATTTATATAACATCAGAACCAATCATATGCAGATATTAGTCTAGGACATAAAAATATTACACGTACAAAAACATAAAGACACGCTTCCCAAATAAAAAGTCATTTAGAGATGGAGAAATGTATGGGGCCCAAAAACGAAATATGGGCGCAATCCGGCAGCGAGCCTCGTGATTTACAAGCGCTATGCGCCCCAGACGTTATACATAAAGGGATTATTATATCAAATATATATTTCCATATCAGACACCTTCGATATTAGAGTTTATTGTATATTCATACAATATTATGATTGGTTTTAAGAACAACCCGAACATCCTGTTAAAGCCGTAACGATTTACACTAAGGCCCTAATTCATAATATGTAGTTACATGAGGTTTATCAGATCATGAAAATGAAGTTAAATTTATATAACCGCATTATTAATCTAAATAAGACACCTGTCATTACAATAACGTGAGCTAGTTTCTTGACCGGGCAGCATTACAATTACAAAGATAAAATGTCAAGATAGATTGAAATTGTTTTGTGGTTAAAGTACACAGATTCCATTTTCTGATGACAAGGTGCTCTGGGGATTAGTTATACTATTCGAATATCTTCGCGTTGCGAATATATTCAAAGTACAATTCTATTGCGATAGTGTCAAAAAATCGTAGTCTACTAATTCCATTATTATCTTCTCGATATCGTCGCCGCGGAATAATAGTAGAAAAAATTGGCATTTTACCATTACTAGCTGATACCTGCCCGCTTCGCGTGCTGTAAAATCCGTTCCTAGCTGACTTCTACTTGGCGAAAGGAAGGTCCATGCCAAATTTCAAGGTATTATAGTTCCTGACATATCGTGATGAGTCACTATATACGTAGATTTCAATTATATATATAGATTATCAGAAATAGCGTTAGCCGAAACGAATATTTAAAAGCTACTAATTTTTTTTAAATCTTTTCTGAAGCACCCTAATATATATTATGTATATAATAGAAGAGAATATACTTTTTGTACAAAAATGCTACATAAAATCCGGAACATCAATATAAAAGTACAACCAGTGGTCTTATCGCCCATGGCGATTTATTCCAGACAACCTTTGGATGGAGTATAGGAAGGATAACAAAAGTCGGTAGTTGCGAAACCAAAACTAGTACAATAATTTAGTTTATTAATAAATAAATAGTAATATATAAGATAATTTAATCATTATAAATAACTACCTGTCCCGGCAGACGTTGTTCTGCCCTGAAGAAATAAAATTTAGAATCCGATTGCAGCGCCACCTACCGGGTCCAATTGTAAATCTAAACCATCCTCGAATCCACTTGAACATACACAAAAAAATTCATTCAAATCGGTCCAGCCGTTTAGGAGGAGTTCACTGTCAACACACGTATAGAAGAATTATATATCATATAGAAAGATAATACATAATTATGTACCTACTACAATACACATTAAATTATATATATATAAAGTTTTTTTTTCAGAACCACGCTCAAAAGTTTCTGTTAGGTGCCAAAATAGACCTTATAAAATATGAGCCCTTAACACTAATATTATATTAAGGATGTCCGCATCGCACTTTTCGATTTCCCATAAGAATAACACAGGTAGAATTCTTTTTTTTTCTTCTGATTTTTATATCTAATAAACAATACGTTATACGATAAAAGTCTTTAAGTATTTTTATACAAAATTGGGCGTTCTACAAAAAAGATATGAAGTCATTTTTTGATAAGTCAACTCGATCAAAAGTTATTCGAGGTCAAAGTCAAATTCACCATCAATTAAGCTATTTTCTCAAAAAAATATTAAGGTGTCGTAATAGCAGAAATAGGCCCCTGGTCTACGCCATCGCTCCACAGTGGAAACGCCACCAATGAGAACGAAACGTTTCATTACGTTTCGCCTCCACGTTCCTTCTGCGTACGGCAGAGTTGTGGATTGCACTACCAGAGTCCGTGTCTCACGAAAAGTCCATTCCGGATATCCTCAAGTTTCGTGTGAATAGATAATTATCTAACTAAGCGTGCTTCATCTTCGACCACGTCATCGTCCAACATTAGACGTGCTGGTGATCAAACACGAACCTATTTAACATAAAAAAAGAAACTTCTGACGGTGAAGAAAGATATGACGAAATCTGTTTGAGGATTTTTTTCTATTTTTTCAACCTTGTAGTTGCGTATCGTATACATTCTCAGTATTCCAAATACTTATATCATTTGTTTTTATAATCAATTGTATTATAAGCACAAATATAATGTAAATTTAATCAATTTTTGAAATGTATATGCCTGTTTGATTCCAAATAATTGAAATAAAACTAAAATCTGTACATCAAGTTTACCGATGTGTGAAACTCGTTAATCCGTCTAGTAGAAGTGTGTTGAGTATAGGTATAGCATACATTCTTCTAAAACAAGGATCCTAAACGTGGAATTTATGGACTGATTGATATTAAGCTCATTTAACCTCATTTTTAGAAGTAGGTCATTTCAGGATACTATATTGTATACTCGCCTCACTAATTCAAGGCAGATTGGCGGACTTTACAGATTGGTAATCTGGGTGTGGAAGCATATTAGAAAAATTGCCTATACGATACATTTAGGTCATTTCAAGAAACTAGATTGTATACTCGCCTCACTATTTGAAGGCAGATTGGCGGATTTTATAGATTGTTAATCTGGGTGTGGAAACAGATTAGAAAAAGTGCCTATACGATGCGCATACCTCAGGATTTTGTAGATAAATCACAGAAATAATTGACGTACGTCATTGCTACAGAACCGTTAATTGTCTATATACTGACGTACTTGATCGAATTTATCTAATCACTAACAAAGTTTGGGAATTAATATTATATGATGAGTTCTTCTTATTTCTCAATTGCTTTTATTTCTCTGAAGCAAATAACTTCCAAGGTTGTTTTTTAATAACTACTTAGTCGATTAGCAACAATTTAATAACAAAAATCATATACAACTTTTACTTCAAGTTCTTACATCAAAATAATATTGTATTTATTACTAATAGTAGTAAATTAAACGCGCTAATAACAGTTTGTTTGACATTATTACACTTGGTTTGGTTTTATTCAAATCAAAGAGTAATTTACTTTAACCTTTAAAAGTAACATAATTTTTTTTTTGTTATTATATGATACTAGCTTAAATAGGACTTCGAATAGCTCTGTTGTTTCATATAAGTTAAAGGTCATCTACGTAGTCATCTAGCCTATCTCACACAATCAAACAAGAAGCGAGCTATAAAAGAGTAAGAAAAATAAAGCTATCTGGACTAAGTGTGCGCTACCTGCCAAGTTGAGGATAAACGCCATTTTTCTTTGTCCCAGCAAGTGCTGCCAGGTGTATGAATTTTAAAGGAAATTCTCGTTTATTTTGTTCAGATCCTTTGTTATTTAAATTATCGATGCGTTATAAGTAAAAATTTATAAAGTACTGGCTGATCCGGCGAACTTCGTACCGCCGTATTTTCTGAATTCCTAAAAGACTGTTTCATGACACAAAAACAAAATCACCATAATCGGTCCAGGTGATTAAGAGGATTCTAGAACCCGATCTCAGCGCCACCTACCGGTTCTAATTGCGAATCTAAACCATCCGGGAACCCACTCAAACACACAAAAACAAAATCACCAAAATCGCTCCCGGTGATTAGGAAGATTGTAGAACTCGATTTCAGCGCCACTTAACGGTTCCAATTGTGGATCTAAACCATCCCGAGACCCACACAAACACACACACAAAATTTCATCAAAATCGGTAAAGTCGTTCTCAAGTTATAAAATTACAACGAAAAGTGGCATTGATTTTTATATGTATAGATATTTTCGAGCATACGTCTAAATATTTAAAACTCCAATCAAATTACACTGTAATCTTAAATCGTTATTCTTATTTAAGCACATAGTGCTAGCAAATCACGAACAGTAAAAAAGTATCTAAACGAAAATATCCTGCATTATAAATATGTAGTTTAAGTATGTTTGTTTATGATATACCTAATAATCTGCACCACCTACATCGCCAGATTAGGTTAAACTATAAGTATTCCTTACTGGAAGATTACTTTAAGTGATAAGGCCGCCTATTGTTTCTACCATGACAATATTGTAATTGTGTTTTTGAAATTGAATATCTGGTGAGCAATAAAGTGTTGTCTATCTATCTATAAAAAATAATGAAACTTGTTAATGCCATTTTGTAGCGTCACATAGACTACACTCTCGTCTAAGCTATATAGATTTATTACTTTCTAAAAATGTCTGTGACATACAAAAACAGATAGATATTCCGATTTAGGAAATTGGAGGTAGGCAGACACAATTCAGACATATTGCTCTATTTCTTAATTTTTGCACTTTATACCTGGTAACACTATCCCGGGCGCCAATATCTGCCCGGGGCAGGTTGCACGCCGGCTACTCTGATAATCCCGAGCTAGCGAATGCAAATAGAACGGATTAGGTTTGTGTGGCAATGCGCACGTGATTGGGGTTCTTGTTCCCGCTCCTCCTTGTCATTTACGAAAAGAACAGTCTTTTAAGGCTCAATTTTAAAATTGGATTGAGGTTTATAAAACGAGGTAAAAGCTTTATGCAAAATTTATAACAAGGATTTGTGGGTACAGTTTTTTTAAGACTGTTAACATTGATTGCTACAACAATGACTGTTAATATGTTGACAGTTATGAGTAAATCAATGCATGATTTTATTTATTAATTTGATGTATTATGAGTCAAGTATAATCCAGTAAATTGTCCATCATAAATATATATATATATATATATTTATATATATATATATATATATATATATATATATATATATATATATATATATATATATATATATTTATATATCAGTTGAAATTAAAAATCAAACAACATATTATGGCCTTGGATTAAGAAAATTAGTAAGAAATAGTTGTTACATGTTACAAACTTATTTAAAACACCACAAAAAATAAGAAACATCTAATATATGTAGTTTGTTTTTGACTCTACATATATTACCTATTGTGAAAACACAATTATCACTACCTTATAAACGCAAATTGAAGTTGGACTTCGAAAACAGGCAACTGAAGTCTTCAGCGCCAAATATTACGAATGTGTAACTTGAGTCATTATAGGTATAATTTCAAAGCTAGTGATAGATAGCTTTATATTGAAATAAGGCTTTTATTCATAATTTATTATTCCCATATCCCGTTTATCCCATTACCCCTGTATGATTCCTCTATGTCACTCCCTATCCTATCCTTTTTATCCCACCCTTTTTTATCTCATTTTAAAGATTGACAACGCGTTGGTGTTGCAAGCTTCTAGAAGCTGTTTGCCAGCTTCACAGTAAAAAAATATTTTAGCTGCAAACACTATATTTATATGATGACTTCGGATAATAAAACATATGTGCCTAATTTATAAATAATTAAGACAAGGAATTTCACTCACTTTTGGTTGATATAGTGTAAGTTCCTTATCTAGTAGGAATTTTAAAAATTTTCGCAATAACAAATATTATTTCGTTTCATTGTACATTTTTTTCATTTTAGACATTAATAAATACAAATAGTTAGTGAAATTATATTTAGAGTTAGGATATAAACATAATTATAACACGGATCCAAAGAATTTTTATATATGCAGGAACGGAGAAAGAATACAATTTTCTGCGGCCAGGCGGCCTGTCGTAAGAGGCGACATAACAACCCACAGCCAGGTGGTAGGGCATTTGCCCGACTGGATGGCTACCACCCCTGGTCTAAAGTATGTCGCCATAACAACCTTGGATTGTGTTCCGGCTTTAGTGACCAGGTTCCAGTCTCCCTTAAGAGAGCAGCAGCACATTCCATAGGCGATGGTAACTACTTTCCATCAAGTGGGCCGTTTGCCTGTCTACTAAACGCCTGCAATAAAATAAAATACAAATACATATTAGAAATCTCGGAGAATAAAAAAATAAAATATTCTTTTATATTATTAGAAGTGCAAAATTTATAACACGGTGCTTTCAATATTAAAACAGTCACACAACTTACATAGGTAACAGTGATTATTATTAAATATGTATATATTATTTTCCTAGTACATCTAAAATTCAGTACGTGAAACGCTTTATAACTTATTCTGTCATAATTACAGTTATAATTCTATATCGTGTTACAAATTAGGTGTGCGTTACTTCAGACTAATTGACCCCGTAGTGAAGCCACTTAATTTTTAAGTACCCACTTTGAACCAAAGTGTGGGATAATGTTACGAAAAGCGGGTATACTTAATAATATAACAACACTTGCTGTTAAGGGTTGTTACTTGTGAAAAAAATATGTATGTAGCTACTTTGTTTTATTTTGAAGTATACGTTTATTTATTCAATAGTTTATATATCATCTTGTGGGAAGGAGCAATAATCTAATTGCATTTGTTATTAGAATGTGTCCGGACCAGAGCTGGCAGGAATGGGCTGGTGGATCCTCTGGGAAGTCACTTGCTGGACTTGGGTGTTTTCCAGAGCATTTTGTCGCGGTCACATTCTGCTGCGGCTCTCTTAATATATAAAGTGATGAAAACGTTAATAAAAAAATGTGAAATTATATGATTAGGGTAAGATGGGGCTGGCTTGGTGACATCATCACTAAAGGCTTCCAAGTAAATTAGATAATAAAAGATGAATTTTTTTTTATTTTTTTTCAATTTGCACTATAAGCCTTCTATTTGGTTTTTCCGGAGTAGTAAACGCCGAATTCCGAAAGGAATATTTATTACAGGAAAGTTAGATTTTGATAAGTAGGACCAATATCAACTAACAATCTAAAGCATCGTTTTATACTGAGACGGCAATAAGCCGAAACACAGTTTAACTAATATCATGTACATATTTATGAAACCATTCGTACTACACAGACGAATAAGCATTAGGGCCTTTTCTTTACACATTTCTATATTTGTAATAATTAATTATGCCTAATTGACTATCTAAAATCATTGATGTTATTACCTTTCATTTCGTCAGGTTATAAATAACATCGTCCAGAAAACGAGGGCTTTAGTTTTTATGTTTTAAATTTACCATCTTAAATGGGTCGTACAGGGATGTGCCAATAGATTTAAGTAATTATATGATTATGTATTTTATTTTTATTTTTTATTTGATTTATTTATTATTTATTACACATTTATTATTTATTTTATCCGTGCAGGAACAGAGAAAGAATACAATTTCCTGCGGCCCGGCGGCCTGTCGTAAGAGGCGACTAAACAACCCACAGCCAGGTGGTAGAGTATTTGCTCGACTGGATGGCGACCACCCCTGGTCTAGAGTATGCCGCCATAACAACCTTGAATTGTGTTCCGGCATTAGTGACCAGGTTCCACTTTCCCTTAAGAGAGCAGCAGCGCATTTGTAGCAACTTTGGTGTTGCAAATGTCCATAGTCGATGGTAACCGCTTTCCATCAAGTGGGCCGTCTGCCTGTCTGCTGATCTCCTGCAATAAAAAAAAAAAAAAAAACAACCTTGTTTTGTGTTCCGACATTAGTGACCAGGTTCCAGTCTCCTTTAAGAGAACAGCAGCGCATTTGTAGCACCTTTGTTGTTGTAAATGTCCATAGGCGATGGTAACCGCTTTCCATCTAGTGGGCCGTCTGCCTGTCTGCTGAACTCCTGCAATAAAAAAAAAAAACACAAGTGGAATTAATTTAACAAAATGGGGTCGTTTTGGTCTTACGCTAAAAGGAAGGTTAGCACTGAAAATCAGCGTTGTGTCGGATATAATTCCGGCACAGCAATATGCTGAGTGCAAACCTTGTTTGCTGAAAATACGGCGTGCAAATTCTCAAAATATGCTCTGTGTATAAGGATGTATAAGGAATGTAATTACGTCGCTATTTATTCAAATAAAATCTTTCTTTCTTTCTAATCAATTTTATAAAATTACAATTACAACGTATCCAAATAATTCGTGCTAGTTTAGAAGCTTTCAGTTTATTTGCGTTTTATTATCAAACTCTTGTCTGAGGAGCCATGCACCATTTTCTGGCCCACTGTGTTAGTTACAATTATAATGTTGAAGGTGAAGGAAAATATAGAAAACCCACGTATCTAGATTACCAATATATGAAACCTCTATACGCTTTAGACAAGTTTGGCAGATATATTGTCTTTTAACCCGAAATAGAAAAGCCAAGTCAAGGTGAAGCATCTAATTTCTGTAAATTACCAAAAATATTTTCGATGATACTATCTTGAATAATTTAATTATTTTGAGTAAAACAAAATTGATTAAATTCTTCGTCAGACTTACCTAATTCATTCGAACAAACCTTTTATAAGTCTAATAATAAATATTTTGTCATCCTTAAAGCAGAACGTGGGGCACCTAAATAATTAAACTGTCCCTCAATTCAGTTTAGTTGTCAACCCTACGCCCACGTGACTAATATGAGTTCTCATTTCAGGTAACCCACTCAGCTGTAATTGCCGTTTATCTTGGATATACGCTCTCCGCAACGAGACCAAGGATAGCACTTTGAAGTTGGCCCTTGAAAAAATCTCATGTATCACCGAGCCTAATAACGACAGGCAGCTGAATGACCAAGAGGATAATGACGAGAACGCTTTGCCTGACGACAATTATGACTATTATGATAAGAACGAAGAATATAACGAGAAGAATAAGTCTAAAACCAACAGGTCAGTAAAGCTAATCGACATTCCAATTGAAGCTCTGCCGTGTCCCAAGGAATTAATACAGTCTGAATACGACCACCCGGTACAGAATGAGATTAGGCTCAAGGCGTATTCAAAAGCTACTAGAATTGTACAGAGTTTAATCATAATTGTGATTGTGTTGTTTTAAAATGTTGCGTGGAAACAAAAATATTTGTGATATTAGATGTTAATGTATTCTGTGTACAGATTGAAAATATTGTTCGCATTTTAATATCGTAAAGTTGAAAAATATCTAGTATGATAAGGGATTCGTTTTGAAGGGTCTAGCGTCTAAAATCCTGTGTGTATTTGATTTTTAACATATATTCGAAATTAATTTTATTTTCTTTATTCATAAAGGATGGCTATCCCGTGCTCTAACTAATTATATTTATGATAACTAAATAAAATATCAAGAATTATGTAAATACTAGCTTATACCCGCCCGCTATCGCTACCCACTTCGCGTGCCGTAAAATCCGTTCTTAGCTGACCTCTACTTGGCGAAAGGAAAGTCCATGCTAAATTTCAAGTCTATAGGTATTATAGTTCCTGAGGTGGTGATGAGTCACTATATACGTGGATACTATAACCACTTTACAATATACTTAATCACAGATAAATTTACCATTTTTCTTGCTTTACTTAAAATATAAAAAGCAAGTGTTTTTGAAATCGATAACTCTTAATTTCTCTTAGAGTAAATTATAATAAATATAAGGATTTTAAATTTTTTATATCATCCAACTTGAATATATCTGTGTTTCACTTATATTTCGCGATAAATATACCACATTGACTGTTGAAAATGAATTGTTTCGTAAATAACATTCGGTTAACATTATACAATAATAGGTTGATAAAGCATTATTCAAAGTAGCTGATAGTTGCAAAGTAGCATATTAAATTAATTGCACCTTATAGATTTTTAAAACGTTAATAAATATCATACTGGATATTTCACTATTTACGGAAAAAGTATAAAATTTAAAAACATAGCCAATAATGTTCCACTTGTAAATATTTCAATGTTTTAACTATTATGTTATTTATTAAATTAATATTATTATATTTGTAATAATAATAAAGTTGTCACATTCTAATAGAGTTTATAGGCTATGCGGTATGGGTAAATCCTTAGAGATCGGGTGAATACGTAATTCGGAGACGTTCGACCGAAATCTCTTTAAGCCCAGTACTTTCAATTCACCGAATTTACTTAGTCAAGGACAACAAAATGATTGGGACACTTTTCTTTAACGGTATTCGAATTTCATTGTAAACCGTTTGAATAAAACCTTATTTTATTAAAATGGTTTACCTAATAAATCAACAAATATTTGTTAGGAAAAAATGAGCCATTTTTCGATTCGTTGAAACGTGCTGATGCTTGATTTTATAGTAAGTAGCTGACACGTGCCCACTTCGCTGGGTGTCATTAAAATATATTATTAATCACAAATATAGCCTATGTCATTCAGGATAATTTGAAAGAGTTGCCGACCCGAATTATTTGGGGTCTGCAAAATATGTCTTGACTTTTCTCACTCCTCTATTCTGGCATACGTACTTTGTCATACCACATCATCATGTCATCCTATGATCCATCCCCTTTTTTACTCATTTCTCACCTTTTCTATTAAGGCAATATCACACGTCCATCTCAACATTCTCATCTCAACACAGTGACCGATCGAATTACAGACTAATATGTATGAATGACCTTATAGTTTGAGTGGCAATAGTTTGTCACATCTCACAGAGGTTACCTGTCTCTAGTATAAACATGCTACATTTATTCTCTTCCTTCTACATCCTTCTGTATAGCACAGTATACAGTGAGCCAAGGCAAAGGGACGTAGAATGCAAGAACGAGAAGAACCACTTACCTCACCACTCCACTAATTACGATGCTTAGTAATGAAATCTACACATATAATAAAATTATAGAGGTCAAATTTCTGTATAACGAAAAAAAATGCTAAAACCCGAATCAGGGGATGTAAGAAGTGAAATAGAACTAATTTAGATTTTTTTAAATTTTTTTGTTTCTCTGTCTATTTGTACGGTCGAATCTCCAAAACGACTGGACCGATTTAAATGAAATTTTGTATGGTGGTAGCTTATATCCCTGGTCAACATATAGGATACTTTTGATCCCGAAAAATTAAAGAGTTAAAAAACTTCCACGCGAACGAAATCGCGGTCAGAAGCTAGTGATTTAATGTAATAATATTGAATTTCGTTATTTCATGTGTGTTCCAATAATATTACCGACGGTATTGACAAAAGTTGTAAGCGTTTATTTTCCTCGTTCTTGATTCGAAAGTTATTATTCTTCTTGATAGCGAGGGAGACGGAGAATTAAAGACGGTGTTCCTCTCGTCGCAAGTATGTGAATAATAATCCTTTGTTACACAACAGTATAGCAGATTATACTTTATCTATATACTAGCTGTGCTCGCGACGTCATCCGCGTGGAATTTGCTTTCAAAACCCTCCGATTTTGAAACATTCTTCATTGGTGCTCCGCTTCTATTGGTCTTAACGTGATGATGATATATAGCCTATAGCCTCTCTCGATAAATGTACTATTCAACACTGAAAGAATTTTTCAAATTGGACAAGCGGTTCCTGAGATTAGCGCGTTTAAAAAAACAAACAAACAGACAAACTTTTCAGCTTTATTATATTAGTATAAATTAATACGTGAAGCAAAAACTTTCTACCCCTTTTTACGAAAATTGCGCGGACGGAGGAGTATGAAATTTTGCATACTTATAGTTTACATAGACAAGAAGCGACGAATGCTTCTTTTTTTTTTAAATTGCGCGTAAATAATATATTAAATCAATTAAAAAAAACATTACACACTTTACCATGTACTTGACATACACACGTATATATACTCTTTTTTTATTGTTTCCTTGGCGAATTCTGTGATTATAAAAGTATATAGTTTTTGACAACAAATTATTATGGTCGAATTTCGACCACGGGCGACCACTAGTTAATATTATTATTCCTAAAATTCTTTTTTCATTGTTTGAATATCGTTGGCATATTTCAAGAACTAATTAACTGAAAGTTTTATATATAAATTTCTCCTGTTCGTGTGTCTAACACTGAATGCCGCCTAAACCCCTGAACCGATTTTGATTGTTTTTTTTTGTGTGTGTATGAGTTTATGGTGCAACGCATAGGTGGCGCTGCAATCAGGTTCTAGATTTTTATTTTTTCTGTGCAGGACCAGGTCTGCCGGGCACGCTAGTATACTTTCAAGTATATATTTAGCAGTTAATGAATTCTTGCAGTAAATCCACGATATAAGGCAACTTAAATTAAAGATCTAAAAACACAGATTTCATTACTTAATTTGATGTATACCGAGAAGTAAGGTGTATCTCTCCCACACAAAGAATATTTTAACAAAAGCCAGATTATGAATAAAATTATTAATGTAAAAGCAATTCGTTGTAATAACCGTAAAAAAATAGCCCGAGGCTACATCATATAACATCAACATTCATCCAACTGTTTGAATTAACTTTATTGTTCTTTGTACAACCATATATATCAAAAACAAGTGGAAATACAAACAACAGAAAGAAATAATGTATGCTATGTAGATTTCGTTTACAGAAACAAAGTTACCTATTAAAACCGAAAAATATGAAATATAATATAAAACAAGGAAACCGTAACGTAGCTTATTGCCCGGTATTATTACACGATCATTCTTATATCAATCGGTTGATCAATTAACTCATCATCGCCGGAGCGTTAAATCTTGGTTGCGTTCGTTCTTCTGGAGAAGAAAAAGTATGAAAACGGATCCGAAAAGTAGACTTCGTGCGGTCTTCGGTATCCCTTGTATTGAGACCATTGTTATGCATGTAATCCTTCACAATGTCCAACCAGTGTTTCTTGGATCTACTACCTAACAAAGGCGGCATGGCTAGAAATTTCGAGCCTTTTCCGCCATTTTCTCGTACTCAACATTTGGACCTTAGTATATTTTTACTTGTAAAACGCATATTAAACTATTATTTTCTTTTAAGACCTTTAGTTTTGGATTCAAAAGGGTCTAATCTAACTGAAACTAGTCTTATAACAAAATAATACTTTAAAATACACTATTTTTTTATTTATTTTTTATTGCAGGAGTTCAGCAGACAGGCAGACGGCCCACTTGATGGAAAGCGGTTACCATCGCCTATGGACATTTGCAACACCAAAGGTGCTACAAATGCGTTGCTGCTCTTTTAAGGGAGACTGCAACGTAGTCACTAATGCCGGAACACAACTCAAGGTTGTTATGGCGACATACTTTAGATCACGCTCACGTATGGATGCGAGAGTTGGGTATGGAAGAGAGAGCATAAAAGTAGAGTAAACGCGGTCGAAATGCGAGCACTGAGCAAAATCTGCGGAGTGACGCTCGCGGACCGCATTCGTAATACTGAAGTAAGAAAGAGAATTGGTCTGAAAGAGAGTGTCGGGGTGAAGGTAAGGAAAGGAATGCTCCGGTGGTTCGGGCATGTGGAAAGAATGCATGATGAAAGAATGACTAAGCAGATATACAATGCAAAAGTGGATGGATGCAGAAGTCGTGGAAGTCCACGACACACCTTCCATGATCAAATTGATCGTGTACTAGCAGAAGGTGATGTCAGGAGCCTTAAGAACAGACGAGCTTGCATGACAAGAGTTATGAATGTCAAAGAGGCAAGTGAGGTGTGTAAGAATAAGCCTAAATGGCACTCTGTTGTTCGTGCCTACCCCGCAAGGGAACTGGCGTGAAGTTATGTATGTATGTATGTATGTACTTTAGACCAGGGGTGGTAGCCATCCAGTCGGGCAAATGCCCTACCACCTGGCTGCGGGTTGTTTTGTCGCCTCTTACGACAGGCCGCCCGGCCGCAGGAAATTGTATTCTTTCTCCGTTCCTGCACAGATAGAAATTATAAAGACTAGATGCAGTAATACAAACAAGTGACACATAAAATATAAGCTCGCTTTCGTATACAATAAAAGGTATTTAATTTTAGTAGTTAGTAGAAATGCTTCATGCATACCTCATCACTTATCGGTAACCATGTTGAAGTAAATAGTGTTGTGCCAAGGCGCTTATTCGTTTGAGGATTATTCTAAAATATGAATATTCACGGATCGTACATAGCGATATTAAGAGGCTACCTTTTTTATGTTTGCTTGTAGGCAAACTGATAAATGGACCACTTAGTCGCCTGTTACTGTTGCCCATTAACATCTGCAACATCTGCCTGCCTCGTTGAAACTTTAAGTATCTGTTTTGAAGAGTCCCATACTGTAGCGCACTGGGAAAATCGTAGAAGGGAGTTCATTCAATAACATGTACATATATGACATGAAAGAGCGTGTGCCACGTGCAGTGGAGGACTTCCAAGTGTCTAAGACCTGTGGATGAACTCCCAATCGCTGGCGAGTGGAGCGACGATATATGGCGGCGTAGGGACCTAATCAAAGAGCTCATCAGAGCACTTCTTGTTGTAAAGACGATAGAACACGCTTAGAGCGCCAACATCCCTTCTAAATGAGAGAATTCTAAAAGTATATATAGCCAGGTGGTAGGGCGTTTGCCCGACTGGATGGCTACCACCCCTGGTCTAAAGTATATCGTCATAACAACCTTGAGTTGTGTTCCGGCATTAGTGACCAGGTTCCAGTCTCCTTTAAGAGAGCAGCAGGGCATTTGTAGCACCTTTGGTGTTGTAAATGTCCATAGGCGACGGTAACCGCTTTCCATCAAGTGGGCCGTCTGCCTGTCTGCTGAACTCCTGCAATAAAAAAAAAGTATCTTGAAGGGAGTTCGCTCTTGAATTACAGCATTTATGAACATCAAAATTAACTAAATTTACTTACGACAAATCTGTATTGTATGAAACTCCTCAATAGTATCACAAATGTTTCATACAAAGTTAATTTTGGTTCATATATATTTCTATATATGAAAATCAAGTCTTTCGAAATAAACAAATGATTCTATTTTTATCTATGAAACCTAGTTTGAATCTACATCTCTTTTTTTAAATATGATAATATTATCGTTGAAATTCATAAAATATAGATTTGTCGATCGATTCAGTCAATTTATATTATTGCGAACCGATAATAATACTTTACACGTGTTTTATTACCCCTTGGAATTTTAATTATTTATAACACTTTTTATGATTGAGTTATTGTTCGCGCTAATTTTCTAAAGTAACCATCTATTTTGTTAATCGGTAATCTCTCTCTTTCTTTTATGGCCAGCCCGCAAATAAGACATCATTATTAGAAGCCAAGTTGTTTTGGATTAAGCTTATAAGTCCGAGAATTCCAGTGAATTTTGTGCATGTTGCGAGGAGGGTTCATCTCTATTTTGCGAATATAAAAGGTTGGCCTGATTAAGACAGAGTTAGTCGAGTTTCAACTGCAATCGAGGCTTTACTTTCGGAACGGTCATCTTATAACGACGGACTTTGCACGATTTATGTTGTTACGATTTTCTGCTTTACGGTTTGGACTTGTTATATTCGGTGTTATTTGTAAGAACTCTGAAATACGTGTGCGTACTTCTAATAAATATTGTGTACATTCCAACGATATTTTAATTCTTTTCCCGCAAATTCGTAACAATATCTGTAAAAATGTAGTCATGTGCAAATAAAATACAATATTATTTTTTTTAATAATTTATCGTCGCCTTTTTACAATAGAAAATATCAGAATGCGAAACCAAGCCTCTGAAAAACGGTCACTGAAATATTTTTTTCAGTATGAAAAACATTATTTTAAAATATAATTTTACGTAAAAACCATTGTAATATTGAGTTGTTATAGTACTTTAATAAATGTTTTAGAGTTTATAAAGTACTTTAAATCTTAACTTAGTATTTCAATGCCTAGCAGATTAGAAAATTCAACATTGCAACAGCAATTCAAATAAATCTTTCCACTTTATTTAATCTTAAGAGATTGCTTCGATAAATCGGTTTATAACTTTTGGAATTAATTGCTGTATTGAAAGTTAGTTTTCTGAATATCTAAGATATACATTGTATTAAAAAACTTTATTTTCTTATCGTGGAATACATAATGGGATGGAGATTGTTGACCGACCTTTATTCTTTTGAGTGCCTGGCAAACAGGCAGTCCATTTGATAGAAAGTGGTTAGGTTACCAACACCTAAAGATGTTTGCAACACCAGAGCGATGAAACGCGTTGCCAGCCAGTAGGATAAGATAGGGGGATGCGTTAGGAGGAGTTTAGTTTCTGAAGTGAAACTTCTATATAGACGGATTTTTCTGTCACGAAAAAGCGTTACGGCCGCGTGGAGAAGCGACATAAAGTTAGACTAGACGTGGTGACAGGCGGCATAATGTTAGAGCAGACTATCGATGTTTTTATTGGTTCTAGATCAAATTCAGTTTCTTTGTTTGATAAAATATAATATGTTTAAATAAAAAATGCATTAATTAAAATGTACCTATCTTAACCAAATCATAATTTGTAGTAAACCTGCGAAAAATCGAAATGTGTGCTGGGACACGTAATAGAAGTGAAACTTTAACGGACAAGTGGAAAAACGAATCGCAACAAAATTTTAACTTGAAGTTGTACGGGCAGATTGTTAATGTACTTGTCTAATTTGAAAACCTGCCCGTAAAACTTCAAGTTAAATTTTGTTTTAGTTTTTACTCCAAAGTTTGATGTTTGTTCAAAAATTTTACGTTACGTACGTAAACTTTTGGAACGAAGTTCCTTATCGCGCGTTGTGAAAGGGGGCTAGACGGAAAAAATTCTTACGAAAAGTTGTCACGACACTTTTTTCGTCACAACTTTTTTTTTGTCACAACTTAAAAAAAAAAAAATTATTACAATTCCTTCACTAATTAATCGAAAGGAACTTCGTTCCATCCGGGTGTCCCTTGACACCTCTCATTTTTTTGTCTCATACATGTAAAAATTCGAGTTAACCAAGAAAATTTATATAATAATGACGAGTCTGGACGTCACGTTACTTCTGGTATAATAAATCCATCAACTTGGGGAAAAAATTTAAACTCCATCCGGAGACCCTGACAAAGTATATTATTCGATACATACATAACTTCACGCCAGTTCCCTTGCGGGGTAGGCACGAACGACAGAGTGCCATGTAGGCTTATTCTTACACACCTCAATTGCTTCTTTGACATTCATAACTCTTGTCATGCAAGCTCGTCTGTTCTTAAGGCTCCTGACATCACCTTCTGCTAGTACACGATCAATTTGATCATGGAAGGTGTGTCGTGGCCTTCCACGACTTCTGCATCCATCCACTTTTGCATTGTATATCTGTTTAGTCATTCTTTCATCATGCATTCTTTCCACATGCCCGAACCACCGGAGCATTCCTTTCCTTACCTTCACCCCGACACTCTCTTTCAGACCAACTCTCTCTCTTACTTAGATTATTCGATAAAATATTGAAATATACAGATATCTTAATTGGTTCTTCAAAGGGTCGTTTAACTTCAAATGATGGATACAATATAAATTATTAATGCCATTTTTAAATTAAATATTCAACAATAATATACTACAAAACAGACCTTGGTGTTTGATATTGATCATAATATTAAGTATATCGATATCATCTAATGCCATTCATTTTTCAATATTTAATGAACTGTTCTTTATGGACTATAAATGCTTGTAAGAGTGTGATTGATACTTGCCGTTTGTTTTGTTAAATAATTAATTAATGTAAGGGCGAAATTGCTTCACACACAGTGCTGAAAAATTAGTAGGGTAAATTAAAACGAAAATAGTAGCATGATTATAATATGTTGTATCTATTAATTGCTTTGTGCCCAATCATATATAGTTTTAATCTATAAGTATATTTTTATGTTGGTGTACAATAAAGAGTTATCTAAATACTTTTTTTTTTTTTTTTATTGCAGGAGTTCAACAGACAGGCAGACGGGCCACTCGATGGAAAGTGGTTACCATCGCCTATAGACATTTGCAACACCAAAGGTGTTACAAATGCGCTGCTGCTCTCTTAAGGGAGACTGGAACCTGGTCACTAACGCCGGAACACAACTCAAGGTTGTTATGGCGACATACTTTAAACCAGGGGTGGTAGCCATCCAGTCGGGCAAATGCCCTACCACCTGGCAAACTTAATTCGCAATGAATGAAATCTGTTTAAAATTGAAAAGTTTTTAATGAAACTACACAGTATTTTCAATTGGAAAACATTTTTTAAACACTATACATATAAGTTACAAATTAAGTTCACTTTCTACCTATATACAACGCTTTGCAACGTGGTGTTTTTCGCTAATTGAGTACACGGAACATTACTTAATTGTGTATTGTAACGTACAACAGTGTTAAAATACTGCAGGACAACAACAATGTAATTAATTAATAATTGTCACAAAGAAACATTTATTATAAATTATTTGTGGAATTTCTTCAAATAAAATAAATTACACAAAATTCATTATTTAGTTTATTGATCATATATGAATAAAAAAACAATTAATAATTACCAAATACTAGGCCTATCCATCAACTTTGTCCGTATTAATTTCCAACCTGTTGTAAATTAATGACAATTGGGGAAACTTGCATTTTCTGGCATATTAGTAAACTATGACTATATCGTATCACTGGTCTCTAAGGACTAGTCTATGAAGAAGAAATCGTAAAAAAGAAACACACAAATAAATTCACTTTTATATCTATTATATTTAATATATATAAAAGTGAGTTTATTTGTGTGGTTCTTGTATCATATTAAGTAAGTATATATAGGTAGGTAAAATCATAACTCTGGAAAAGCTCCTAAATTTATATTGCTGATCAGAGAATGCCACATATCATGCCACCCCTAAAATGTTCAACTAATATTGTATTACTACACATAATCACGTAATTTTTAGACCATGTAAGTCGAAAATTAAAATTCTTAGTAATTATTTTCTATATTATCAATATTTGAACAAAGTATCAGATATAAATGAATTAATGAATAAATGAATTGTATATAAAATTATTATGAATTTCACGTATGTTACATCAGTATCTAATATTAACTAGGGACATCTAGCTTACCAAGTGAAACTGCCCATAAATGCAACAGGTTAAAGTATCATTACTAGTATTCTTTTTGAATGGTATGTATATATTATATGTATAATCTATGTATGTAAAGAAATTTAAAATTGATATAAGAACCCACACTGATCTAATTACACTGTGTACATAAATCCATACACAGAGCACAGAAAAGTGTTCCCCTTCGAGCGCTCTTTCTGACGTATTTTCTCAACGGCCTTTTCAACAGAATAAGCCAACAAAGTGTTTGTATTTTTATGTAGATTAGTTATATCTGTACAAAATGTATTCCTGTTAAAAATCTCATGTATATTTATAATATTAGGGTTGTGTAATATAGTCTTTGATTCTGTTGTAATAAATATTTCTACCCGTGTGTTGTTGTTTTATTTCAATTAGTTATAGTATTTCCTTCTACCTTTTTGAAGTGAAACTTCTATATAGACGGGGGGTCGTACGATTTTTCTGTCACGAAAAAGCGTTACGGCCGCGTGGAGGAGCGGCATAAATTTAGACTAGACGTGGTGAGAGGCGGCATAATTTTAGAGTAGGCTATGGGATGCGTTTTTTGGTTCACAGTTTCTTTGTTTGATAAAATAATATATGTTTAAATAAAAAATGCATTCATTAAAATGTACGTAACCTAACCAAATCATAATTTGCAGTAAACCGGCGAAAAATAAAAATGTGTGCTGGGACACAGTAAAAGTGAAACTTCAACGGAGAAGTGTAAAAACCAATCGCAACAAAATTTTAACTTGAAGTTTTACGGGCAAATTGTTAATGTACAGTCAGCGTCTTATAGAAAGAAGCAGCCAAGATGATCAAATAGATAAGAACATCGAAAGTGATCATTAGTATCGGTACAACCATTGTCGTCTAATAGATCGAATCACCCGTCTTGACCAAATACATCAGTACACCGACAACGCCAAATACATGAGTACAACCATCTCGCCAAAACAAAGAGACACACTAGAAAAATGAACTCTATTCTAAATGTGATTAGTGTCAAATCGAGATGATTTCATACTAAACCAAAATTGTATTTCGAATTATGTATTTCAAATTGAATTACTTATTGCTAAATTTGCATTGAATGAAAAGCACCTTTCTTTCCTAATGTGAAATTAATGAAATCAATTCTGAAGACGTTTGAAACTTAAAAAAAACTCCTGATCACAGCAGTGTGATTGACGAAGAGGATGATATGTGCATAATAATATTTATTACGTTTAATCGAGGGTAAACACTGGGATTGGAAGTATCACTTATTGACTACTTACAAACATTGTTAAAACTTCTAACCCATAAGGGCAGAGATCGAATCTTTAGTATTTTTGACTGACCCACCTATATTTTATTACTAACTCTATGGACACAGAACGATTTCACGTCGATAGATTATAATCTATCGGGAAATAATGCGTTAAATTGTAAGCAGTTTGTTCCGGTTCACAATATTTCAATAGCTCTCGAGATAGATTATAATCTAACGGTCTGTACAATTTAACCATGACATATATACTCTAATATAGCCAATTAATAACGGCGTTCATTTTAACTTTATAACTAAGTTGCATTTGGCCACAGTACCTAACTATAATATTATTTCAGATGGAACAGAGATATTAGCCGAGCCCAGCTAACTAAAGATATATTATTAACCTACAAATTTTATAAATAGTCTCAAGTTCCTGTTTCTAACCAGATATTTCAGTTCTCTTAATTAAATCAGGTTTTTCATACTTTTGTTTACATTCTTTAATACTTGATGACACTGCTTTTCAGCTTTGAGTTTTCGTTTTTACTAAATACTAACTGTCTTATTCATAGAGAGTTAGAGTAAGTTTGAACGCTTCTTTAACCACCATAAAGAACTGTTCAAACATACTTGACTATCAAATGTATCATCATCATGGAAACGCGAAGGAAGTTTCGCGGGCAGACGATAGTCTATAATATTATAATATGCTAAATATGTCGTCTCTCTAGATTGAAGTTATTAAGAAAAAACACAATTGGAATAGACTATATAAACGATGGAGACACGATGATTTTTTTTAGATTTCTTGTCTGTTTTTCTGTTTGTTCGGGATTTACGTAAAAACTAGTAGGCTGATTGCGATTCGATTTTCGCTGATCGTGAGCAAATTCTCACACTTAAATTCTGCGCTACCTTTTATTCCGGAATCGCACGGGAAATTTTCCGGGAACGGTTTAAAGAGGCCAGAATAAAAAAAAGCTTTCTTATTTCGATGCGATGTTTTTACTCATTGATAGCAAATTTTCTGAAATTAAATCTGTGCTACTTTTTATCCTGGGGATCCCGCGAATTTTCTCAGGAGCTGGTTAAAGTTGTTAGGACGCTTACAAATTAGTTTATTTATTCTTACACGATTTTAGACACGATACATTATTTTTTAAATACAGCAATACTTTGTGTCCTGGGCATCCTACGGAAATTTTCCCGAGGGTGGTTTCTAGTGGTTAGTATGCATATAAATTAGCTTATACTAAAACACAATGCACTTTCTTTTTCAAATAAGTAAAAATAGAAAAAGTATAAATTATTTATTTGCATAACAATTAGTTGATTCAGATTCAATTGATACTAAAACGATGGTTTACGTTCTTTTCCGAATGCTTTGTTAATTTATATTCCGGGAATCCCGCGAAAACTTCCTTGGAGTGGTTTAAAGTCGTTATACTGCATAAAAATTGGCTGATTCCGATACGATTTCACCAGAACGTTAGATTAAGCTTTTTTCAATGACTGGGGTATATTATATATATGTATAGTATGATCCCAGTATAGATCATGAGAATTCATATACGTATTAGACATTAAAATAGTATCCAAGAAACATCAATTATTCATTGCTGATAAAAAAAGGTTTATCTCGAATTCTAAATTTCTTATGTATTGAAACTCTTTAGTAGATATTTCAACAAACTCACATATACATAGAAAATATACTCACATATACATAGTGTATTATGTCAAATGAAATATTAAAATTAAGTTAATATTGTAAAATAGCTTTGTCTGTACATTGAAGCTATTAAAAAAACCAATTGGGATCCAATTGTTTGATTGATGGAAAATTGAAACAATTAATGTTTTTTTTTCATAAATATGTTAATTTCTATGAGGTTTTCACTATTATACAGACATTTTTTACTTAAATGCTGAAAAAGCTAATATCATGGGAATTCTAGTGTAATTTTTCAGGAAACCGGATTCACTTTTTCATGTTTTTACTCCTATACACTCCTATACTTTAGTGACGGAAAGTTCCAAAATTTTCTTGGGAATAATGCGCCTAGATATAGCATGAAAACTATTCGTGTTACTCTTATTACAGCATAGTTTAATACTTTATGACATTTTTATACATGACCATATTGGGACTCTTGAGATTTCCCGGGATTTCCTTCCACTTGCAAACCACTAGATCAACTTTGACGCAATGTTCGCAAATCACAAGACACTGTCTGTAATTATTAGAAATCCTTAGTGAAGAAACATCTGTAGTTGAATAAGTCTTTAGTAAATTACAAATATCGGGAGTTTATGAATATATCCAGGATTCATGTAATGTCATATTAAATATTTATTCAATTTTACATATTGATAAAATAACTTTAATCTTTGCTATCTAAGTAATGAAAATGAAGTCGAAGGCAAATACTAGTTACGTTATAAAAATGAAAAAGATTTTTATAACAGTAATAATACTATTGGAATTTTGATTTAGTATGAAATCATCTCGATTTGACACTAATCACATTTAGAATAGAGTTCATTTTTCTAGTGTGTCTCTTTGTTTTGGCGAGATGGTTGTACTCATGTATTTGGCGTTGTCGGTGTACTGATGTATTTGGTCAAGACGGGTGATTCGATCTATTAGACGACAATGGTTGTACCGATACTAATGATTACTTTCGATGTTCTTATCTATTTGATCATCTTGGCTGCTTCTTTCTATAAGACGCTGACTGTACGTGTCTAATTTGAAAACCTACGCGTAAAACTTTAAATTAAAATTTTGTTGTGATTCGTTTTTCCACTTGTCCGTTGAAGTTTCATTTTTACTATGTATCCCAGCACACATTTCGATTTTTTATTGGATTAAGCTGGCAAATAGGCAGACGGCCTACCTGATGAAAAGTGTTTATCATCGCTTATAGCCATTTGCAAAATCAGAGGCCCAATTCTGCTATTTCAATATCTTGGCGATGCGAAGGTATTCAAAGTACAATTCCATTAGCAGAAATGGCATTAAACGAAATGCATATTGAAAAGCTACCAACATTTTAAACATTTATTTCCCGAGTTATCGTTTATAAACGTTTACAAAGAATAAGAAATAAAGAAAAGAAAAATAAGGTAAAGAATAAGAATATTGAAATCCAAACTCTTTCTCTAGGAGGACTCCTCCTCTATCTCTGAGGGTCCAGTTCTTTTTTTGCTGCAATAAAAAAAGCCTAGGCTCACCTTCGAAGTACTAATAATTCATGTCACTAGATATTTTATAACAATTTAAAGCCGCGTAATATGTTAAACAGCCGACCCGCCATGTTCATCTTGTACGTACATTCATAGCTAACAGCACCGAACAGAATCCGTTGTATGAAAAAAAATATTCTGAAAGTACGCTTGGAGTTGCACGATCACAGGGATGAAGAGAGTACTTTTCGTCCCTGGGGAACGATTTTCTCTGCTATCAAAAAATGAAAAAATTTACATAGATAATATATGGGATTCACGTCTCAGCTTTTTACAGCCACTGTTTAATCGCAGCATAAACTATAATAAAAAATATCAACAATTTTGTTATATCATTTTATACTTGTAAATTACTTTTTACTGAATTATTATTTAATTTATACAAATTTGAGTTAAATATTTGCTATTATAAGTGACAAAAAATATTGGCCGGTGAAATGCCACAGAAAAAGAAATTTACTTGACGTTTCATATGTGACGTATTAAATGAGTTCATCAGATTTAGATATGGATTTAACGCCCGATTTCATTAAAGAATTAGTTGTTTGTTTAATAAGGCTCCCATAGAGTAAATAATAACCATAAACAAAATTAAAACTCAATAATTCAAATGAACAAGTTGGCGGTAGGCTAGATAAAACTTGACATTTACTCATTGACACTTGACATCTTATCTTCCGTGAACACGGCTACTGAAAAGTGGCCGAAACGGCGGAATAAAAAAAATTATGATCAGTTTTTATTTACTTTCCTCACATTCGAAATGGAAAGCAGAATGTTAACCTCGAGTGAAAGGCCTATTTAGGCACTCGAACTATTAGCGCCCTCGATACGCTTGTACGCCAACCATTTTATACTAAAATAGATCATTTTCACCTCTGGTGTAACAATCTACTATTCCATGGCTGTAGAAATAAATGGGGAGGGAAAAAATAAATAAACACAGTCACAGAACAAAAAGAGAGAAAACATGCCATTTTGTTGGTGTATTTGACAAACTGAATATCTATAGATTCAATTAACTATAATAATAGAGTAAACAAATTCAACATAATAGTCTGTACGTCATAACATAACTGAGCCCAATTGTGTACAATTCAATAGCTAAGGAAGAAAAGATTGTCACAAAACAGATTTCTGTCAGAACCTCTCCCAATCGGAATATAATACATTAATCCGATGTTTTGTTAGAAATCCCCTAAAATCCTAACGAGGCGTCCAAATGTTTTATTTATATGAAAGCTTCCGGCTTTGATAAGCCTTTGTTTGGTAAAAAAAAATCCAATTTATTGCTAATAAAATGATAGCGATCAAAGCCCAGAGCTCATCGGCCCTTTGTTTCGAAAGCCATTATTTTAATCGATCCAGTCATTAGTTTTACTTTTATACTAGGATATGTCCGAGTCTTCATCAACGCTTAACTGGATATTCCCACGGGATTCCCGCGACAAAAAGTACTGCAGTATTTGAAAAGGAATATCAGCTATCGTTTTTGTGAAAGATACCTCGGTATTGGTGGCAGTTGCTTCTCGGGTTTGGAAATTAAAATTCGACGTAAATAATGGACTGTATGATTATTATTAAGTTATAAATATACACTTAAAAAGTAGAACAAAGTATGCAAGAGAGTTGAGTACAATATCTTGATGTAGTAGTTTTTTCAGGTTTTTTCGGCCTCCTATATCCCGCATTCCGTCCGACGCCTAGTTGCTAATCGCGCCAGCTATGGGCGTCGGCGGTATGCGGGGCGCGGAGTGTAGATGTGCTCCGGCGGGCGGGTCAGGGGGGTGCTCTCTGTCCGCAACAATCGGAATAAGCTAATTTTTATGCACCCACACAACTACAAACCGCTCTCGGGAAAATTCTCGCGAGATTCCTGGGGTGGGAATATCACACTGATCAGTGGAAAATCAGACTGAAATTCTTTCTTTTTTATCTCGCTATTTTAAATAATTCCCAGAAAAAATCCTCGGTATTCCCAGGATAAAAAGTAGCGCAGATTTTAAATCTGAGCATTTACTGTTGATCAGCAAAAACTACACCGAAAACGGCTCAGCAGTCTTAACGTGAATTCCGAACAAACAGACAAGAAATCTCAAAAAAAATTGCATTCTGTTTTCCATCGTTTATATAGTGTATTCCAGTTGTTTTTTTTAAAGCTTCAGTGCACAGACACAGCATTTTTAGAATTTTATAATATTATAGATAACGCACAATATTGTTTACACTTTTTCTTGTTGTTCAACGGTCCACCTGATGGTTAGTTGTTTTTACAAATCAGTTCTCCTGACCTTATAACTACGTCTGGGTATATATCTTTTATAATAAAACTAGGTTTTAACGGCTTTCAGCGCTGTATTGTATTTGATTTTTATTACGCCAACGTATCGGCCACTTTCAGTAGCCGTGGTCACAGAAGACAAAAATGTCAATTAGTATTGTTAGAGTTTCATTTAGCCTACCGCTAACTTGTTCATTTTGATTATTTAGTTTATATTTGTTTACGGTTACTCTTTACTCTATGGGAGCCTAGTCTTAATTTACCATCGTTTCGCATTATATTTTAATATATATAAATTACGTGTCACGTTGTTTGTCCGCGATGGACTCCTAAACTATTTGACCGATTTTTATCAAATTTGCACACCGTGTGAAGTATGATCCGACTTGACGGTAGGTGGCGCTGGAATCGAGTTCTAAATTTTATTTCTTCAGGGCAGAACAACGTCTGCCGGGACAGCTAGTAGGTGTATATATTTATCTACTAGAGTTTACCCCGCGACTGTGACGCGGGTCAACTTCTAGTGTGTGCCTCTTATTTAAAGAGCAAATGTTAATACAGGTTACATTGTAGTAAATTTCTATTTTGGTGCTATTTGCACCCGGGAAATTCACTTCATTTTATATCGCAAACTATCCCATTTCCCGACATGAAAAGTATTATATCCATTTTTGATATTAAAACTATATTTAAAGAAAATTAAAGCACAACAGACACAGTATTCCTCCTAGTAGATTTGCCGTGAAAGCTTACCAGATATAGCAAGTTACTATCGCATTTTTTATAGATGATATCTCTAAACTTGAGAAATCATTAGTCTCATACAAACTTTCATCGTGTATTTCACTTCGTTATACATTTATTTATCTATCCCCCGTCAATATAAACTACATAAATGACAAAAATGACCAAAATCACCAAAATGACCATTATCACCATGATCACTAATATCACCAATACCACCAAAAGGACCAACATGACCAAAATCACCAAAACCACCAAAGTAACCAAAATCAGCAAAATGACCATTATAACCATCATCACTAATATCACCAATACCACCAAAAGGACCAAAATCACCAAAATGACAGATATCACCAGTATCACCAAAATCACCAATCTCACCAAAACCACCAAAATGACCAAAAATGCACTTCTAAGAACTTTTTGATTCACCTTTACGTACGTCGTTTATGGCTAACCACGTTTGCTTTAATCTTTTTCGTTATTTGTTTTCAATTAAAACTTGCAGTGTTCCTATATTAAATTCTTTTGTGACCTCGGAACAGCTTACAAAGAGTCTCTGCAGGAAATGTGCAAAAGTTTAACGCTGGCAAATTCTCGTGGAGCATGTTGGGGTTGTTTATTTTAACCCTTTCAAACATTCTGCTTTGACATCAAAAACATGATAGACTAGTATAAAACAAAATTAGGATTTTTTGAATTTCCGTTCACATGGCTATATATTTAAGAATTCGCTTGAAGTATTCGGTGGAGAAATGAAAAGTAAAGTTTTGTTGTTCAGAACTATTTAAAAAAATATCAGAAAATTTTGTTTCATTTATTCTATATGCAATGAATGGCTCCATAGAAGTGATAAAGATCCTTATGTGTAGTATAGATCGTCGCTTTGAAACACTCCAAAGCATTTAATTGAAAATACAAGACAGCGCAGTTCGATGAATTGTATGAAGGATAACATGTTGAATTGTGATGTGACAAAGACGTGTGCCAGAATAGAGAAGAATGAGAGGGAAAGACATATGGTACTGACTCCAAATAATTGGGAGACGGTGAAAGAACAGAGAAAGACACTGACAATGCTTATGCTTGACAAAAACATTCGTTAAAAAATTCGGCCAATCGTATTTCATATATAAACAGTGAATGGTTCTGTTCAGGTGGTGAACGTTACCTATTTGGTATCTATAATGTGACAACGGAACCCTAAAAACGTGTAATTACAAATAACCATGTCTATAACCACATCTCAAAAACTAGTTTTATCTATACCTACCTTGTTTATTCTTACAAGATAAATTTTTCAATAAAATTTTAGTTGAATTATGTCTTTATATAATAACTAGCGGCCCGGCGCGGTTTCACCCGCGCCCTGTCCTGCTCCCGTAGTATATAGTGTCATGTTATATAGCCTATGACACTCCCTGTTAACGTAGCTTTCCAACAGTAAAAGAATTTGATGATGGTGCCGTGTTTCGTTGCATATATGTACTATCTCTTGTTTTGTATGTGTATATATATAAATATATATATATAGTATGATAAGTGATGGTGTATGTACGCGGTGAGATATGGTACTGTCATCAAGGAATCGATGTAGACGTTTTAGATGATTTCATAAGGGATGTGGCGTATATGTACTTTAGATAACAGTGGTAATTAAAGCAAGGTGTAATACAAGAAATGGTTAATTCAAAAATTTCAATGAATTTATATTATAATTTATTAAAAAAAAATAAAAAAATTGTACTTCAGTGCATAAAATAGAAGTTATAAGGCGTAGATTAATGCAATCCACGAGAACGCTGCCGACAAACTGCGCTGCAGTTTGGCAATGTAATTGTTTATATAATCTTGTAACTTTTTATTGAAAATAAATTGACAAAAAAAGGGCTTTGTTCCATTATTACTGAATCCCAATGTGTATCAAATAACATAAGCACGCTGCTAGAAACACTTACACAAGGATACATGAGGAATAAATACTGTTAAAGCTTTCCTTTATGAAGACGACCCATCAACTTTTAAATTTCCCCAGTATATAAACATTGCATTCTAAGAAAGACAATT
Source organism: Dendrolimus kikuchii (assembly GCA_019925095.2). NCBI lineage: Eukaryota > Metazoa > Arthropoda > Insecta > Lepidoptera > Lasiocampidae > Dendrolimus > Dendrolimus kikuchii. The sequence continues at coordinate 7,050,689 of CM034400.1, forward strand.
TCATGACGGTTGAAATAAACAGCGAATTGTCCGCACAAAGAAAGTGGATAAGCCATCCTTGTACTGTTTATCTCGAGAAGTGCGCAATTTTTACAAAGAAAATGGCGTCTAATAATATGAAGCTGACACCTAGCTCTATTCTAATTTCTGTATTTATGTTTTAATGAATTTTAAATTAAAAATATTCACTCAATTGTGCTTTACGGTTAAGAAACAAGTTAACTTGCAAAACTGGTGAGTTAAAAACAGGCTAGATGACAGTCAAATAACATTTTTTATCATATTCAGCGCGTTCCATTAATAGCTCACAATGCCCAAAATGCTCCGTTAGCCATTCCACAAGGCGACCGCGGTCATTGGGGTCGTGGCGAAAACGACACTAACGACGTCAACATTTTCGATCACACAACGCTCACAACGATCCATGTCAAGAGGTGGGTGGAATAACCGTTCCACTTGGGTTTACGATTGTAACGCCGGCAAGCAAGTGGAACGGGAAAAATCGCGGTCGTGAACGTGGTCGTTGTGAGTCTCTAATGGAACGTAGCCATAATTGTCCTGGCTTCATAGATTATGTAAGAGTCTACCATGACGTCACAATTGTGCAGGAGCAGAAAAGGAGTCAACTAGCGCATTAACAAATTGTTTGTTAAACAGTAATCAAAATGATTTTATTAGAATGACATTTTAGAAGTAAAGTATTCTTCTATAAGTAAACAAAATTAGGACCCTTATTTATAGTTACATGTGTAATCCGATCATTTAAGGGGCTTAATAGTCCAAGCATAAATCTAGAGATAAAACATGCAGAAAAACCAAAATCATTGACGCTTTAAGCACAATAACAAAACTAAAAAGTATGTGGGCAGGTCACGTAGAAAGAAAGGAGGACGGGAGATCGGATCAACAAGTCCTATATTGGTTCCCTAGGGACGTCTAAAGGGGAGAAGGGGAGGCGGCCGACCCCTCAAAAGGCGGAATGAAGACATACTAATAGTAGTAGGGTAATTATAGAAACTGAAAACTAAAGAGCAAAAGACATGGCATGAGATGGAGGAGGCCTTCATCCGACAGTGGATGGACTCTTTAAATTAAGAAAAAAATGTTATTATGAACTTTACACCTTAACCAGTTTTAATAAAAAAAAGTAAACATGTTACATTATGTCTGTGGAGTTGTGTTCGCCCCTTCTTCGCTATATGTCAAATGGTAAAAACGGTCTGTATATTACTTAATACATTTTACAAATAAATTCTTATGGTTTTACTGGTGCTTTTTTTATTGCAGTTCAGCAGACAAACACACGGCCCACTTGATGAAAAGCGGTTACCATCGCCTATGAACATTTGCAACACCAAAGGTGCTACAAATGCGCTGCTGCTCTCTTAAGGGAAACTGGAACCTGGTTACTAATGGCGGAACACAAGGTTGTTATGGCGGCATACTCTAGACCAGGGGTGGTAGCCATGCAGTCGGGCAAATACCCTACCACCTGCTTTCCCATAATACTATTAAAGTACAATAATTATTCAATCTAGAGATGTATTTTTGAGAAATAAAGGCTTTTTTGTTTTATTCATAGTCTAACACGATTTAATGATCAATGTAATTCCACGGTATCCCAATGTGTTCTTCACGGAACCCATTTTAGGAATCGCTGGTCCAGAGGTCCAGAGGCGTCAGTGATAGCACGCCTTATCACCGATCGGGCAGACGAAATAGCTTTGTAAAACGCGTAATTCCTGCCTCCTAAAATCGCTCCGCCAAGATTGAATGAACACGAAAATTGGTTGAGGCCGGATTGAGTTTCAAAATTTTCATTCGACAAAATTTCGGGAATTCCTGATTACGGCTGTAATCAAGGTGAGACATTCATTTTCTTCTGCCATATTACAAATTTACGAATTTTAAGGCACTTTTACATTGGCTGTCTGTATTTTTTATTGTATGAGTTCAGCAGACAAGCAAACGGCCCACCTGATGGAAATGGATTACCATCACCTGTGGTCCACTTGTAATACCAAAGGTACTCACAATGTACTGCCGCTCTCTAAATGGAGACTGGAATCTGGCCCCTAATGCTAGAACACAACTTAAAGGCATACTCTAAAAGGGGGGTGGTAGCTATCCAGACGGGCAAATACCCTATCCCTATGATCTGGCTGTGGGTTATTATGTTTTATTGTTTTTTTGTGTAATTATATGACGCTAAAAAATTTTAAATAATCTTTTTATTGCGAACCAAATGTTACTATATCATTTCTCTGTGAGGGGAAATCTGCTTGAGGACAAGCCACCGTGTGAGATGCGTGGTGGGGACGTGTGGGATTCACCACGTTAGGGTGACACTAGCATCCCCTAAGAAGTGCTATTGCCATCCAAGTCGGCGCTACCAACTCCGCATGACCTGGCAGGTGGGGTCCTGAAGGACCCATCCACTACCAGGAAGTGAAGCATTGCTCCGACATCGTCCCTCGCAATCCAACGTTTGTTTGTAATTCGCCTCATGAAAGGAGAGATGAGTACCATGCTGAAGGAACCAGCTATGTTGGGTGTTTCTCTTATGGATAGAATTAGAAATGAGGGTATCAGTAAGACAACCAAAGTAACCGACGTAACTGGTAAAATTAGCAAGTTAAAGCGGTAATGGGCCGGTCATGTATGTTGCAGGACTGATAGAGCAGACAAGTATTAGACGTCCGTAGTATTGGACGTCCTCCAGGCTGATGGACTGACGACCTGCACAAGATCGCTGGTGGGTGCTCGATGAAGAAGGCGGAGGATCGGAGTGTGTGGCGCCGACTTGAGGAGGCCTTCATCCAGTGGACTGTGCTTGGATGACAACGAGTGATTCTGTTTTGCTAGAAATTTTTTATATCATATAAGATAGCAAATGCTTAAACTTAATTAAACCTCCTTCAGAAAATAAACAACAAGCACTAATATTACCAAACAGTCTAAATGTGACATAAACATTACCTAGTATAGTCTAATACATTCGTAATGCCATTTGTAATCATTAGTAATCAGCGTTTGTAATCAATATAAATTATTTATGATTCATGGAGCGTTAACATTGCTTGATGTTTGAGGTGTAATCAAATTTGTAATAAGGTTAAATTACAGTCTCGTGTTGTTAATATTATGAACTAGTTGTGACCGCCACTTTGTTCGTTGGCTTCGACGTTGTATTTTATTTATTCGCTATCAAAAATGTTCACACAATGGTCCTTAGCGTCTGCCCCCTCCCCAGATTATCAGAAAATATATTGTTTTTAACATAATTATGTTATACTGTAATAATATTTTCAAATGTTCACATTAATTTTTAAAAAATGTTCGATTGAACTTAGCTAAAAAATGTTTGGATTTAAAATATAGGGGCTTCGCTAAATATTGGCTCGCTAGTCGCGTGAATGAAGTGGCAGTCGCTAGGATACTTTTATTGTATTTTGTAGTAGAATCCTCCTTGCGAGAGTCCAACCAGCATACGACCACTTGTATCTAATACAAGATACCTACGACTTCAAATATTATGATTCCTGCCTAATACAGTCCACTCATTTAATCAAGCGTAATTTTTCCCAAAGGGCCCATTCCGATGTTTCGAGGCCTAGTACAGTGTCTCTATTCCATAAATGTTATCAAAATTATTAATATAGATAAATAATAAACAATTCATACTGTCATAGTTCGAGAATCCTCAAGAGATACGCGTCCTAATATTATGCAGGTGAAACCACGGCGAAATTCTAGTTAGTGTACTAACACTAACTAGAATTTCGAAAATAAAAATAATTACAAAACAATGCAAAATTACACTACAAACAAAAACTTAGAAATTAAATACTACTATAAACATATTTACAAGTAAAAGATTTAGTCCAGATCGCTGTCGGTGGGGAGCGTTCCCAAAATGCTGGCTGCATTCCCCCGTTGTATGACAACGCTTATTCGTTGCCCTAAATATAGGTCAGCTCTTTTGTCACGCGAGACTTCTTTCAATCGCTTTAAAAGGTCTAATGCTTGCATGCAAAGTTATAATACTTCTTAGCTAAACAACAGGCGGGCTTATCGCTAAAAGCGATCTGTTCCAGACAAACTAGTAAAGGAAATTCTTCCTTCTCTGACGATGGGGACTGAAATACATAAATAGATACAAATTAAAATAATAGATAAGGTTGCTGTAGTGCCTTTGGGATAATATTAGTCTTAGTGACTCAGTTATGTAGATGTAGCCAAGTATTTAATGCGTTATTTAAGATAACAGAACACAAACCATGGTTACATCTGCGTCACTAAGTCTACACTACAGCAACCTTCTCTAGTCTTTTAATTTCTATGTATCTTCTGCTCCACCTACATCGATAGATTAGTTAGGATTTTCTTTTGATAGGTTGCCTGGAAGAGATAGCTTAGATATATAGAGATAGATAAGGCTGCCTGTTGTTTTGCCAAGAAGTAATTTATATTTGCATTGTTTTGTAATTGTTTTTATTTTAGTGAGCAATAAAGTGTTAGATATTTATTTATGTCATGTTCTTTATGATTCTTGTTCCTGTCTCCATCGGACAATACACATATTTGACAAAAGTTGTCCATCTTATTAATTAATTAATGCTTCAACAAAGTGAAGCCATGACTTCTATTTATGACATATTTTACAGCAGAGAACATAGGATATTTTCTCCCAAAATATATAAATGTATTTCTTTACTAATTAACTTTCTCATTACAAAACTCTTTTATTTTAATTAATCTGTATGGTGTTTATTTTTTATAGTTCTTCTTCAGCCAATCAATATCCACAGCTTGACGTCGCTTGTCTGCTGCTGCCGGCGACCTTAAGGAGCTAGTTACTTCCCCGAACTGGAAGGTGTCCCTCCCACACTGCGTTTATCGTTTGCAAAATTCTATTCCTCCTAAAATAAATGTGTTTTCTTTCTAAAGAAAAATGTAATCAAAATAATAGTATTTTTTTAGACTAAAATAATTAAATAAATCAACGTAACATCTCTTGTGTAGCCAAAAGATTTCTTGCTTTAGATAAATTAACAATTTAGATAAACAACTAGCGTGTAACTCAATTGGTCCGTCTCGTTGCCACTTAAAATGTTTACGAAGCACGAAACTTTGGATAAGATTAACTACTATAAGAGAGACCCACGCTACACGCATGTTGTACATATTGTTTGAACTTCGAAGCCATAATTAAAAAATATTGCAGAGGAAACTATGCCATTGTTGGCACACCTCATAATGATTGCCACCCTATCAATTTATTAAGAAATCTTAGTTGTGGCGGATTCGAAGCAAACAGTAAACTATTTGAGTAAAACCACGATATCATACTTCAGATTTTATTAGGCACGTTACACACGTGCTACAGTTCTCGCGGATTTCGGTCTACTGACTGCTGGCTCTATCTAGCGTCGATTCCCAGAGGTCCTGCTACTTTGTTTTTAGTGCGCAGGGAAATACATTTTGTAACATGCTGAGTCCCTCTCGGCTGTGGGCGGTGGAACCGGACCGCAGCGTTAAGCGCCGCCCAACGTGTGCGAAGACTGGGCGGAACCAACTACTCCGCCAAACCTAAACCTGCGTCCCATATCCGATGCTTGTGTAGAAGAACACGAGACGACGAGTGAAGCTACACCCATTGGTTAAACGCGCAACAAGCATAGGTCACTCCGGGATGCAAAGTGACCCACTTCAGCAACAGAGGTTAAATCGTCATCTCACATCGCTTCACGTCATATTATTAAGAGATATGATTTATATATATATCTATTTAATATACTTATTTAATACATACATACATACATAGCTTCACGTCAGTTCCCTTGCGGGGTAGGCACGAACAACAGAGCGCCATTCAGGCTTGTTCTTACATACCTCACTCGCTTCTTTGACATTCATAGCTCTTGTCATACAGGTTCGTCTGTTCTTAAGGCTCCTGACATCACCTTCTACTAGTATACGATCAATTTGATCATAGAAGGTGTGTCGTGGCCTTCTACGACTTCTGCATCCATCCACTTTTGCATTGTATATCTGTTTTGTCATTCTTTCATCATGCATTCTTTCCACATGCCCGAACCACCGGAGCATTCCTTTCCTTACCTTCACCCCGACACTCTCTTTCTTACTTCGGCATTACGAACGCGGTCCGCGAGCGTCACTCCGCAGACTTATTTAAAGTTAAATATATATATATATATATATATATATATATGGAAGAAAGAGCATGAAAGTAGAGTAAACGCGGTCGAGATGCGAGCACTGCGCAAAATCTGCGGAGTGACGCTCGCGGACCGCGTTCGTAATACCGAAGTAAGAAAGAGAATTGGTCTGAAACAGAGTGTCGGGCTGAAGGTAAGGAAAGGAATGCTCCGGTGGTTCGGGCATGTGGAAAGAATGCATGATGAAAGAATGACTAAACAGATATACAATGCAAAAGTGGATGGATGCAGAAGTCGTGGAAGGCCACGACACACCTTCCATGATCAAATTGATCGTGTACTAGCAGAAGGTGATGTCAGGAGCCTTAAGAACAGACGAGCTTGCATGACAAGAGTTATGAATGTCAAAGAGGCAAGTGAGGTGTGTAAGAATAAGCCTAAATGGCACTCTGTTGTTCGTGCCTACCCCGCAAGGGAACTGGCGTGAAGTTATGTATGTATGTATGTATATATATATATATATATATATATATATATATATGTATATATATATATATATATATATATGTATATATATAACATTTGTATATCTGTAACTAAAATGTAAGTAGTCGTACTATCATTTACATATACCACCATCACTATTATCATCTTAATTCATTTCTGGGGTTGTCTGGAAGATATTGTTTTTTAGCGATTAGACCCTAGCCTAGCCCTTTGTACATACATAATAAGGTATAGTTTTAGTCTACAAGTATATTTTTTGTATTTGTGTACAATAAAGTGTTATCCATCTAATATTTGTTTTATTTATAGCTATACATTAATATTATTAGTAAGGCTACAAAATATTTCTATTTTTTAAATATTTTGAATAAATAAATAGGGGGCCAATCATTAAGGAAGGGGCCAACAATGGTACAGTTTATTCTTTATAATACTAACACACACACTCACATACATTCCTATTCTGTGATATTCTACTCTAATCTTTCATTTATTAAAGCTTTTATTTTTTGGTATTTATATCCGTCTCCATTGAAATTTGTACCGGTTGGCACCTTGGCAATAAGTTATTTTCCATTGCAGGTGTCTTATTACCCACAATTTGATTTTTATTTCTGTTGCTGGTATCGCCAAGTAACCTTCTTTCGGCATATACAAACTTTTCTTTTATTATTTAAATTCTTCCTTCAAATCTGACGGCGCGTTCCCTTTTCGCACGTCACGTAATTCATTCATTATCATGTCGTCATATTAAATTATTATTGCACCGCTATTGTAAATATATATTATAAAATAAAATAATTATTATTGTTCCGCGCCCGCACCACCTAAACAACTAATACAATGTAAATATCTTTAATAAATTAATATAAATACTCTAAATAATATAAACCCCATTACTTCGCCGCATTAATTAATAGTTAAATACATTATAAAAATAAACGATATATCAAGTACAATAGTGACCAGTGAAGTGCATTGGGGAGAAGAGGAACAACCGCATCTCTTACCCATTAACCCTTAAGACAATTATCGATATACCAACAAGCCGCAAGACTAACACTATCACTATCTGCTAATATACCAAGACAATATACCCATTTTATACAAATCATACAACTTCTATATAAACAAAATGAGACAACAACACAATTAACGATCACATGCACAAAGGCGATCTGCACTCTCATCGCGGACACATATCTGCTAATAGTGAGCTAAAGGGTTAACCAGGTAAGTGCGTGCCCTTCTTTCCAGTACCCTTCAAAATTGTCCCAATCTCCTACTTTCTTACTTTGACACAGTTCGCTTATCGCTAAACCCAGCGCCGTCGCAACAGTTACTGTAATAGGTATAATTATTATTATTGCATTTTACCTCATAATGATATTACGAAATAATTTGTATACATAATATTATGTTCGTTTTTTTTACTCCATCTCTCTTTCTCTCTAGTCTAGACACTAGATTAAGTTCAGGACAATCGCACAAAAGCTTGTCGTATGGGTTGCCTGTAAACACACTTATCAGTGAATGTTTGTCTTACCTATAGCAAGAAACAATTCGTTTTCCTCTTTCCGATTAAAATCAAAAGGAAAAGCGTATCCAGATTACAAACTTGTGTAATTAGTGTTGTAACTTTTAATTAAATTGAATTTTACTAATGAGATTTAATTTTTAACATTAAAAAATATTATTCGCACCAAAATAATATGCTATGAAAAAACTTAGGCTCTATAGTATCTTATGACAATTATAAACTATTAATACATGGAAATATACGTAAATTGTAAACTAATAAAATGAAGAAAGCATAATTATATTGTATTTTACCTATAAGTAATAAACTAAGCCTACTAAGCGAAGTCTCACTTACATGACATGACATTATATACATATATTCATAAACGTTGGTAGAGGTTGGCGCTGAAAATAAAACAAATCGCCTTAGCAGGGAGGTGGAGCCATAAAATACTTATTGCTAATAGTGTTAAGAAACCCTCCAATGTGGAAAAGAAGTACGACAGTGGACTTCAATTTTTGCACGAAACGGACGCATCGTTGATTTAATCCTAGCATGGTGATAATGATGTAATCACCATGCTAATGTGATTTTGTATTGTTTTTTTTTATTGGACTTGACTTTATGTTGTTGGTCCGAAGACCTTACAACTTTACCGGGGTTTATTTTGTATTGATCCCGCCCTCTTGTTGCACATTGGCTACCATCAGCTTTGGGTGCTTACAATCACAACTGGCGGCACATACAATGGCGTTACCAACACGTTTTCTGCCTTAAAGAATAGTTGACAGTTAAGTTAATTTAACCACTTATTTACATCTTACAAAACGCTGAAACCCCTTTATTTTACACTAGCGGCCCGGCGCGCTTTCACCCAAGCTCTGTCCCGCTCCCGGGGTATATAGCGTCATGTTATATAGCCTATATATGACACTCCCTGTTAACGTAGCCTTCTAACAGTAAAATAATTTTTAAAATCGGTTTAGTACATCCAGAGATTACCCCCTACAACATCACAAACTCATAAACTTTACGTCTTTATAATATTATATTTGTATTAGTATATTAGTATAGACTAGAATAGCAGGTTTTGATATTATAACTTAAACGAGATATTAAGAGTATTTTTATTATGATATTTTGTTTGTTCAAATAAAATTTAAAATTTATTTTCCATCTATGCGTAACATCTGGCATCTACTCAATTAAACGACGGCCTTCTTAAAAGTCTGCCCTATATGCATCATACATACATAAAATCCATTGCAAGAAAGGATTGCTGGTGTAGGTATACTTAATAATTACATAAGTTAAGAATTTCCTTTCAGTGCATCAGGTTGCCTGGAAGAGATCGCTTTTAGCGATAAGGCCGTCTTTTGTTTACCTAGTAGTATTGTTGTGCATTTTTGTAATTTGTGTTTTGTTGAACAATAAAGTGTTCTATCTAACTATATATACTTATACTGTCATATCCTGAATGAAGTACATCTTGATATTTTCACAATTTAATGACCGAATGACGTGACATTATAAAAACACAACAAACCTTTAAAGTACAAACATTACTTAAACTGTTAATATATGTAAGCGCTATAATTCTGAATAGAAAATTGGGGAACCTGACAACACGCATTTATATTTGCACGTGTGAGGAAATTGGAAACGGGGATAACATAATGGCCATATTTCTTTTGACCTTTCATTTATTTTAGTTGAAAAAGGCGCAGCTGGAAACTTATTTACACGAACGAAATTATCTACAGGGATGCTTCTATAATAACCATCCAATATATGGATTTAAGGCTTAACGATAAACAGGTACGCATCTCAGTACAACACGGCTATAAATTTTTGTGTGATTAGAACAAAAAATAATAATAATAATCGTACATGTATGGCGCTCAAGACTATGGCCGTAAAAATGGATCGGACTTTTGGAGGGCTTGCGTGAGGCCATGGGAAAGCCAACACGCAGAGGCTCTTTGACTTTAATGTAAATGTGACGTGACACAGACTAACAATAATCCCTGTCTACGCCATACAAAAATTCACCCAAGGACAAGCCCCAATCAGTGTAGGACTAAGAAAATGAGAACAAAAGATACCGGGCTATTGGGATGAACTGTTAGTGGAACTAGGAATCTAGGCTATAGCTATAGACTATTAATTTTGGCAACTACGTCTGCCCGCCGCAATGTTCAGGGAACATGGAAGAAAGTGAGCAGATGGTAGTACAAAGTAGAAGTACAACGTTGGCGACATAGTTGTGTGCCTAAGGGGTGCAGGTTAAACCGAAGCTACTTCCGACTATTATTATGATTAAATCCATACCATTAAAGTAATTTTAAAAGAACTGCCAAAATGGCAAAACATGCCGTACTGGTTCATTAATCATATTTTCATCAATGTTACCATGTCTCGTGTGAATTAACAAATCGAATTAGGGATAACTGCTTTTGTACAATATTTAATCATAAATGACTATTTTAAAAAAATGACAGTTTGCTTTTAAAGTCTCGAATTCACTATGAAATGGCTGAACAAATTTATATGTGGTGCATACTTGGGGAGGCCTACATCGGGCAATGGACATCAATTATCGAAGGCTGAAGATAAATAAATTTTATTTTGAAAAGTTGATACTATAAAAAGTACAGTATTTAAAAATGCCCTACACATTTTATCCGTGCTGGAACGGAAAAAGAATACTATTTTCTATCGTAAGAAGCGACAAAACAACTCACAACCAGGTGGTAGGGTATTTGCCCATCTGGATGGCTACCACCCCTGGTATATAGTATGCCACCATAATAACCTTGAGTTGTAGACCTTTAGAGATCGGCAGCACATCGGTAGCACCTTTGGTGTTACGAATGTCCATAGGCGATGGTAACCACTTTCATTCATTTGGGCCGTTTGAGTGTCTACTGAACTCATGCGATAAAAAATAAATCATTTTACTTTTTAACTTTTTTTGCATCAATCACTAGAACATACGAAATCATGATAAGAGATTCCTACCAAGAAAAAAAGTGATTAATTTATACAAACCGGATTTTTTCCCGGGGACAACGTATCCATACTCACACGCGTACGTCCCTAAATAGGCACAAAAAGGAAAGTGTAATAAGCAAAGCCAGATTCTGATTAGAAATCTGGGTTGGCAGACCCCTCTTATTCCGATTGCTATTCAAATGAACTGAATTTTTATGCGATCTTCTGGATAATCGGATATGTTAGCGATTTACATAAACTAGTACAATGTTAATATGTTGTTAATATATTTACGTAAAGTAATATAATGCTAATAATACTTGTATTAGGGTATAGATAGATCATGTTTGTAACAAGTTAGATCAGTATTGAGTAGGATGACCATATTAAAATACAAATTGCCCTATAAAACATTACGCTTACTTTACCTAGCTCTAGCAGATTCGGTTGTTAATTACGGTCTAAGTAGTTATGGTCGAACATACAAAACATATTTAATGGTTATATATAAACTTCAGTTACGTTTATTGCAAACTATAGTACCCAAGAATATTAAATCTAATATTTTTTTATTTTTTTTTGCAGGAGTTCAGCAGACAGGCAGACGGCCCACTTGATGGAAAGCGGTTACCATCGCCTATGGACATTTGCAACACCAAAGGTGCTACAAATGTGCTACTGCTCTCTTAAGGGAGACTGGAACCTGGTCACTGATGTCGGAACACAACTCAAGATTGTTATGGCGACATACTTTAGACCAGGGGTGGTAGCCATCCAGTTGGGCAAATGCCCTACCACCTGGCTATGGGTGGTTTTGTCGCCTCTTACGACAGGCCGCCCGGCCGCAGGAAATTGTATTCTTTCTCCGTTCCTGCACGGATATAAATAATAACAGCCCATAAATGTCCCACTGCTGGGCTCGAGCCTCCCATTATAGGGGGAACGAACAGTATACCCGCCACGCTTGAACAAGGCGGCTTGGCAGGTTTGATACATCCGTTATCTCAATGTGCAGGTTGCATCGCGATGTTTTCCTTCAGCGTTGTTAGCACGTGGTAATTGTAACAATATGCACATTAGGTCAGAAAACTACCTAAGTGGTGCATGCGTCCCGGCCAGGATTGAACCCGCGCCGTTTGGGTTTGGGACGCGTGCGTTAGCCATTACGCTACCACGACTGATTATTAAATCTAAACATAAAGACAATTATAAAGAACTATTAAAATATTGTAATATTATGAATATATTTGACAAGGTTAAATTTTTAATAATAACTGAATGTAAGAAACCAGAACTATTAGTTAAAAATACCAGACCAAACAACATGAGACCGAGATCTGACGCATGTAAATATATTACTCCTAAATATAATAACGTGTATGGGAGAAGGCGCGAGGAATATATGATACCAATAATTGTAAATGATCTCCCAGAGGAACTGCAATCAAAGTACAAAAATAACCATAAATCGATCAAATATAATCTGAAAATATTCCATATCGATTACCAAAGCGGACCATCAGGCTCACATGTGAAGACCTGGGACTAAAAGAGAACCATATACTAGAATGATGATAGCGTTTATTATCAAATCAGAACTAAACACTAGAATGATGATAACAATTACTCGCCTCTGCTCCTATTTTTGATATAACAGTAATGTGTATACGACTCTCTGCGGCACGAATAAGCCAATGAGGTTTCTGTGCCACAATCAAATGTGTTTCTAATGTATATGAATGTAAGCATATTGGGACAGTAAATTACATATATATATATGTATGTAATTGATCGTGTACTAGCAGAAGGTGATGTCAGGAGCCTTAAGAACAGACGAACGTGCATGACAAGAACTATGAATGTCAAAGAAGCAAGTAAGGTTCGTAAGAATAAGCCTAAATGGCGCTCTGTTGTTCGTGCCTACCCCGCAAGGGAACTGGCGTGAAGTTATGTATGTATGTATGTATGTATGTATGTATATAGAGTTTGCTGTATATGTTAAATATTGAAGATATAATTGTAAAAATTCCCTAAAGTAATATCTGATATGGGTTTATCTAACCTGTTAATTATCACGCCTAGAATATAATTTTACTTCACATGTAAAATGTCAGTTGATTTTGATATTAACTTGACTTACGAAATGTCAGTTGATTTTGGAAGGATAAAAGAAGAGACGCTATCATCTTAAGACGAGAGTGAAACAAGTACCGTTTATATTTTGGATTTATTAGAAATATCTTTCAGCTAATTAGAAGTGATCTGTAAATTTAATAAAGTGTGCCAGGTACAAACAGTTAATTTATTGACATGGAAAACGAATCTGGACGCTCGCCATTATATTGTATATAAAATGAAATCGGGAAAAATTGTTTATGTAAACGCACATTGTAACGTTTATGTTACATTACCGACGCGAAGATCAGGCACGCTTTTTACCGAGTCTACTTTAATCTATATGTCTTAAAGTAACCTTAATTTGTAAAAAAATAAAAACTTGCTTTTCCGTGGTTTAATTTCCAACTTTCTAAATTCTTTTTGGCATTTCTCTTTATAAAGTAACGAAAAGTATGCAAGAAGTAAAATATTATCAAAATTCCCTGAATCTCAAAAATTGCTCAATGCATTTTACTTAAACCGATTTAAAAAGAAGTGAGGTTACTTGTACATAGAGACACGTGTGTTGAAATTGCTAATCTATCTTAAAGAAATATGGAGGTACCCCGCAAATTTCTTGAAAAATGAAATCTGTGCTCAGTTTATAATAATAACAGCCCATAAACATCTCACTGCTGGGCTCAGTCCTTTTATTTATAGGGATATGGACAGTATACCCGCCACGCTTGTTGAAAGCGGATTGGCGGGTTTCACAAATCGGATGTAGGGTCCATCACGATGCTCCCCTTCACTGTCATATGGTAATTGTAACAATATGCACATTAGGCCAGAAAAATCCCTAAGTGATGTATGCTTTTCGGCAAGAATTTGAACGCGTGCTCTGTAAGTTTGGGACGCGAGTGCCCTCCCCAATATGCTTCCACGACTTTTAAGGTATACAAGCTGACATTATATTAATCTACCATTAGCTTTTTGAGTACGCTGGATAAATAGCAATAAATTATAGCGCTAGACAGTTCAATTCCCTGAAATTGTTTTTCTACGGTGTAAATATTATTAACTGACTCGTAGGGTTCCGAACAAATCCCGGCGAAATTGGCATTCGGCCATATTTTGTGATTCTAAGTGGCCGCAAGACAAATTGGACTTCAGATTTGTGTAAGCTTATTACAATTCTGCAGGCGAACGTTTGAAAAATTTATCCTGCTGCTATCAGCCTTATACGCGCCATTCACCTATGAATTCGCTCTTTCCGATTCCTTACTCAAAGTCTCTCCCTTACCTTCTTTTCCGGTTACGAAAAAAACACTGTTAACGCCGACCTATTTGGTCACCGCCTCTTTGTTTCCTTTTTTCTTTCGCCGCATCTGTCACTATGTAATGTGACATAGTCTACGTCCGACCGCCGAACGCACCGCTGCTTCCGCACAAACCTCGCCGCGTTTTGTGTGTTGTGCCGAATTTTACACCCTCTTACATCGAAGCGGCAGAAAAGTGTCCACTGCACCGTGTCTGCTGGTCCACTATCGAAGGAACCGCAAGACGAGAAGGAAGGATCACGAGGAAAAAGTGCCGGCCGCTGCGAAACACGCATCGCTCGTAGCGTGTCTGGTGCGGCGACCTTATCCTGTAAGTCCTTTCCATTTCCTTTATCCCCGCTCCCGCCCGCGCCAACAAACACTTTACAACTCGCCCGCAATGTGCGCTTACGAACTTACGCAGTTTCACCCAAAAACCTTAAACACCGCGACGAATTTTAAAATAATTAACATAGAAGATGTGAGAGTTTTTAATGGTGCCTAGCAGAAATCAAGCTTTCGAAAAAAAACTGCAATAGTGCGTGTAAGTCTTTTGATTAGTGCTTTAATATGACCATAACCGTGACCAAAAGCCATTTGACTGTACACTAATCCAAACTAATATTATAAATTCCAAAATAATATATGGCTATCTAGTTATAAAAACTACAGTACCGATTTTGCTGAAATGTAGTAAATAATTATGTAGTCTCAATACCCAGAATGGACATGGGACAGATACCTTTTATCCATCCGAAAACCATTTTCTAAATTGGGCTAATAGATTTTGTTATTTATATTAGAATGTAGCACCGAGAGGTAGAGATTAAATGATACTTCAGATGGCAGAGAGTAGTGTTCACTGTCGAGTGCTGATATGAACTGAAATGAACTTATTTATTTTGGAAACGGTAACAAGTCGTAAAGCTACTAGGTACAATATATATAGCACAATGTGTAAGCGGGACGGATGATGTGCGAGCGAGATAGAGCAACTCTTAATATGTGCGCTTCCGCGTTGCCCTAATCGGTAGTTCGTTGCCTCCTGCGATAATTAGATGTATGCAGCGTCCATATTAGCATAGATGATCACTATACATAAGACATAAGAGTTTACAGCACCTGCGTTCTACCACAAAAGTTAAATTTAGACTACGAAAGAAATGGGGACATAAATGTCAAAATACATATTTACACTTCATGCAAAATTTTATGTCTTGGTATAAAGTGCTCACAAAAAATGTACGAATTTTGTGTTCGAATTATTCATTTCCATAACATAAACAAAACCGACTTCACACTAAAAACCAAAATACAAATATTTAACCAACTTCTTTCTACAACATCTTGAAGTCGGTGCCAAGTAAAACACAAAAGAACAACAATAAATTTACAAAATATAGTAATTTTTATGTTTTACTTGACACCGACTTCAAGACTTTGTCGAAAGAAGTCTGTTAAATATTTATTTTTTTGTTTTAAGTGTGAAGTTGATTTTTTTCTTTTTTTTTTTCTTTTCAGTTGCGTAAATACTCAATCAATAATGTCAATAGCTTTAGAAATAATATATTAAGCACCTGTGGAAATTGTACAACTGGCACGCGTATACAAATTTGCCATCTCACTCTTCGGTGTATATGCTCTTCAACAAGGGTTGCTCTCGATTTCCTTGAGATCCACAAATCAGATTCTAACTTGGTCACTATGTGACCATCTCGAGAGTTAAAAAATACGATTTGAAAATCGGTTTACAATTGACAGAGAAATTGCGTAACATGCCTACAAAAAAATTAAGCGCCTGTAGAAAGTGTAATTCTGGCATGCGTATTTTCCAAGAATTTAGACGCACGGCGTTCTTTAATAAGGGTTATTCTCGATTTCCCTGGGATCCGATTCACTCATCAGATCCTGATTTGTTGACCATGGGACTACTTAGGGAATATACACTTAAGAGTAAAGAAAAAAAATTGAAAATCTGTTTACAATTGACGGAGAAATTGAGTAAAGAATGTACAAAAAAAACATACAGACGAATTGAGCACCTCCTTCTTCTAAAAGTCGCTTAAAAATTAGTCAGCGAGTAAGGTTGCGTAGTGTATTGAAAGTTGTCGCGTCTGTTTTAAACCTCAGCATACACAAAGACACCTACCTAGGCACAACGTGTTCACACAGCCGCTAATTTGACAATAACGATCGTGTCATAATAAATATCACAATGAGAAACACTACCGCTAACATATAGACACTCAATGTAACAGTGTATGACGCAGTGTCGTAGTCTAACTGAGCCTTTACAACGAAACCGCATTATACTATAATCCTGCCAATTTACGCTGTCGGATTAATGTGATGTTTAGTCTTGATCTTGGATACGTTCCAACTTGGCAGCATATTCAGATACTTCGTTTGCATACTTTTTTCGAACATTAAGAACTTGTTTGCTTGAACATTTTTGGTCGACTTTGCAATATTTCGTTATGAGCTTACCAGCTTAGCCGTTTTATTAGGGCTTCATAGTCATTTTGTCTAAAATAAAATCTTTGTGAAATCCTCAGGTCCGTCTGTCTTTCGTCTTCTTCCCACATCCATTTTCCTTGTTAACTATTAGATCTATGTATATGGATGAAAATCAGAATGTATAATATTAGACTGAGATCCCAGTCAGCCCAGACTTCATGATTTTAGGAAAGATGAAATTTTCAGTATCGGTAGTTTAACATAAACTTAGAAAGGAATGGATACTTGCTAAGCTGAAAGCGGGGCCCTTTTTTAGGTAGTAGGTATCAAAGGTGGAGAATAACCACTTGTTTTAATTTTTTTTGATATCGCAGGCGGAATGTCTTTGGACACCGTCCTCAAGTCCTTCGGGAGAAGGGCCAAAATGCAGGCATAAGGCCTGCATTGAACGTGTGTGGGACTCTCAGCGACCGGTCCTCCACGCTCGCTTCTAAAACGAAGCTGTCGCGAGAAACGGCCGTCAAACTACCCACTAAACCTAAACCTGCGCCCCATTTATAGCGCTTTTACGGGGCGTCATGGGATCTCGTACAGAGTAACTGCACCATGACGCCCCTACGCTCTGTAACTGGGCTACCCCGGGGAGCAGAGTGAAAATGACCATGCTAACTTACGTCAAAGTAGCAAGGCTAGTTTTTACATATATGATATTGTTATAAAAGGCTGAATTTTATATATATATTATCAAGTATAATATTTTCCAATGAGCCAGACAAATCTGATGCGCCAAACATCTTCCCGTGGTTATTTTCCACCTTTGATAGCTGCTACCTGAAAAACGGCCCCGCTTTCAGCTTAGCGAATATCCATTCCTTTCTAAGTTTATATTAAACTACCGATCCTAAAAATGTCATCTTTCCTAAAAATCACGTAAGTCTGGGGTGACTGGGAGGGGTGACTGGGATCTCTATCTATATGTATGCCGGTACATAATATTGTAACGAAATCGCAAGAAAACAAAAAATAAAATCGGAAGTAGATACTAATCGAAATAATAACAATTTCTCAAAAGGTTTTAAGTTATATACCATAATAGGATATGCCTGCGAATTTGTCCACCCTTGACTTAAAATGCCCGCGGGATTCCTAGGACACAAACTTAGCTGTAGCTGTAGCTTACATTTATCGTTTTAGTGAACACTGTGCCAGAATAAACTAATTTTTATACACCCGAACAACAACAAACCACTCCCGGGTAAATTCCAGCGGGACACCCGAAATTTAAAATATCACATATATCAGTAAATTAAATTTGCTATCGATCAATATAAAAATCACATTGGAATTCGACTTTTTTTTAATCTGGCCATTTTAAACCACTCGTAGAAAAAAACCCGGGAGATTCTTGGGATAAATGGTAGCGGAGATTTTAAGTCTAAGAACTAACTATCGATCAGCGAAAACCGCATCGAAATCGACACAGTAGTTTTTAGGTAAATCCCGAACAAACAAAACGACAAACGGACAAGAAATCTAAAAAAAATGCATCGTGTTCTCCATCGTTTATATAGTCTATTCCATTGTTTTTTTTAAATAACTTTAATATATCAGACAAGGCATGTTTAGAATTTTATAATATTGTTACGAGTCGCGAGACTCGCATTAAAATGTCGTTAGAATTACATACATACATACATAACTTCACGCCAGTTCCCTTGCGGGGTAGGCACGAACAACAGAGCGCCATTTAGGCTTATTCTTACACACCTCACTTGCTTCTTTGACATTCATAACTCTTGTCATGCACGCTCGTCTGTTCTTAAGGCTCCTAACATCACCTTCTGCTAGTACACGATCAATTTGATCATGGAAAGTGTGTCGTGGCCTTCCACGACTTCTGCATCCATCCACTTTTGCATTGTATATCTGTTTATTCATTCTTTCATCATGCATTCTTTCTACATGTCCGAACCACCGGAGCATTCCTGTCCTTACCTTCACCCCGACACTCTCTTTCAGACCATTATTCTCTATTGTTAGAATTACAATAGAGTTTATTAGCACAATACAAACACGTATAACACAGGTACAAATATAACCGAACACAGCAAGTCCAAACGTAATGCAGAAGGTCCAAACGCGCAGAGTCCGTCACTTATTAGATTCCCGATTGTAGTACACACGTCTCACTTCGCTCTTGGTTCTCGCTCGACTGCCTCCTCCCTCAATCGGGCCATTTCTTTATACTGCACAAATGCAATATGTCCACCCGGCAGCGTGGACTGAATTTCCTAGAATCTACTTGTACTTTAAAATCCGTAACATCTGGCTAATGATTACAATACAACAATAGGCCGTATGCCAATAAGTAAACAAAAGAAGACGATCATAAAAGATTACAATAGTTTCAATGTTAATAGTTATTAGTTCGAATGCCGACGGGTAATAAATTTGCTTTGTTTTAGATATGCAGGTGGATTTTGTTTTTGTCGGGACCTGAGTTGTAACAATATTATAAATTTGATGAAATAATATATAATAATAATAATCGGCAGACAAACACACATATTGTATATCCCCAAATTAAGCAAGTTACGCTTGTGTTATGGGTAATATACAACGGACTACTCTGGGGCCGATCCCATCCCCGATCAGATCCCAAATAACAAAACGACAAACATATATCTAATTTACAAAAGGAACTTGTTGTATGTCAGTGCTTCATATAGACGGATTGCAGACTTGACGACTATTAAAATAACTTACAACCCAGATTCGTGCCCTACCTACTAATTTATTTAAAATTCGTTTTATCAAATTAGGACTTGTAAAATAGATCTCGCCGACAAAATCGATTAATAAAACTTTCTACATATAGACGGACGACCTAGATGACAGAAACTACTGGTCATTATTATCTATAGACTTTTGCAGCACCAGAGCCGTTGCTAACATGTTGCTGGCCTTGAAGAAATTTTATAACGACCTTTTTAAATGACTCCATGTCGAAGTGCAAAGGAAATTTATCGGCGGAAGTCGTTATTATACGCGCAATCTCAAACTAACAAAGAAAAATATAGACAAGACAATGTGAACAAAAGCGTCAAGTTAATTGAATGAAGCATTTCTTAAAAACTAGTGTCCGTAAACTTATGTAGTACGTGTGGTTTGAATCTGTGTAGTGAGTAATAACACCGGCTCACAAGAAAAGTGGTCTGTTTTTTTACCAGACCCATATTCTTATGCGCTGAATCCGAATCTCGGATCAATTTGTTCCATATACTCTTAAAAATTTAATGCACAGTAAATAATGACAAACATTTCAATTTTGGTGATTACATTTTTTTTATGGATTTTCGAGGACTTATGGGCCAGATGGGCTTGACATTCAGAATCATCAGAACGAAATACATAAAAATCATACTTCGTCTATTTCCATAAAACTTTTTTAATCACCAAAACACATTTTTTCGGGTTTTTGCAATTTACTCAAATTTTTGAGGGTGGATTACCATATCGAATTGATTTTGATTTTGATCGATGTTCAAGTGTTGTAGCTCTCTAGCAATATCGAGACGTCAATTTTTGACTGTCAACACTACGTACTGATCAAAGCGGAGAGTGGCAACACCAGTGCAAGAACGGCGGCCGAACGAAAAACAAAAAAATACGAGCGCGCAAGCAAAAATTCGAGTGACATCCCACCAAACTCTTAAAAGACAAAAAAGGTGCTAGCTGCAGACTCAGGTACGTACAGTGTTTATATCGTTACTGCTAGAAAAGGAACCTTGAACGTCGAAAAGGATCAAATTTACCCAGAGTGGTATCCGATCGCCTTTGCTGGGCAATCGAATGCTACATCTTATTGGTGCCGAAACCCGGGAATCTCATTTTATATCGTTAGTTAACATAATACAACATATTTTAGCGTTTATAGTTAATTTAAAGCAAAATTATTGGGATTATTTATATATTTTATATTACAATATTTAAAATCCTTTCTATAGTTAATGGTAGTTTCAATCTTTGCGTTCCTAGTTATTTCTACATTCATCGCGTCATAAACTAAGTTGCAAACACATTCATCGTTCATTGATTTCCACCGTCGAATCTATAAAAAACTAACACTGAAATTAAGTTGTGCAATCAATCTCCATTTACATCGGTGCACAATTTGGTTTGGTTTATTTATATTATGCCCACACACTAAGTTAGCTTTCTTTACATCATATTTAACAATATTCACTTATAATATTATTCATTATTACTAGAAAACATCAAAAACATACTCGTCATTTTTAAACATAAGACGGTAAGTCTCGCATTTTTTGTTCACACTCGTACGATCGTGTCGACCTGTGCGTATTGTTACCAAACGTATATATTATATTATAGTATAGGTAGGTATTCAACTCACCGTTCGAAAATCGGATACTCGTTCCATTATACGTTAATAGATGCAACTTATTATTAGTTTCTTTGTGCAACACAATAACACACAAATAAGTAATTGATAAATAACCACTACAGTTCTGTTTAGTAGAATTCAAGTTATTGTAAACAATAACAGATTTTTTTGGTTACAATAAATTCGGTTTCCACCTTTTTCTTTTAGAGCATCGTTAATTATTTGTATTTTACCAATTCTTAAACTGTTTTGCTGTTATTATTAATTAATACTTTTTTAAATTAAAATATCAATCATGTCGATGTTTGGTAAACATTCGACTCGCAAATTAAGCGCTTTCAAAAAATCTAAATCAAGATCTGTAGACATCGAATACACACATCAGGATTTACCTTCACTACGTAGGAAAAGAACTATTGCGTATAAACGTTTAACCAAAGCTTTGGAAGTCGGTATATCGGCCGTTAATGATGCCACTCAACGTGATTTGTTTTTCTCTTATCACCAAGAAATTAAACAGATTGCCGCGAATTTCGAGGATGCGCATTTTACAATTCTAGAAATTCTTGATGATTCTGAAAATCAAGACAGTGAAATTCAGGAACAGTTCGATGAAATGTATTATAAGGTATTATCGATTAATCGCAACTTAACTAAATTGGAATCCAGTATTTCCCACGACGCTGCTTCGTCAAATATTCGTTTACCAAAAATCGTGCTTCCCACCTTTAGTGGAGATATTAAAAAATGGCCTGAATATTTTGATACATTTAATACGTTGATACATAACTCACCTTCTCTAACCGATACAGAAAGGTTTCATTATTTGTTATCGTCTTTAAGCGGTGATGCTTTAACTATTGTCAAACCGTTCCCAATTACTCATGAACATTATCGAGAAGCATATTTAGCATTATCCGCGCGCTATAAAAACAAACGTGATTTGGCCTTTACATGTTGGCGGGAAATTTTGAATGTTGAATTTAATTACAATGATGCACATGCATTTCGAAAGTCGCTTGACTTATTTGAAGAGAATTTGAGCATTTTAAAAACGATTAACCTTCCAGTGGGTCAGTGGGATTTTGTCTTAGCTTATCTTATTTTATCTAAAATTAATCCCAAATTGAGACGTGATTTTGAAGAAAGGCACTGTGATGTTGAGTTGCCAACTTATAATCAGTTGAAAACATTCTTGCATTCAAAATGTGATGCCTTACTGCGCGATACTCATTTTGATGATTCTGCAAAATTAAAAAAACCGTCGTATAAGTTTTCTATCACTCCACAACCAAACAAACGTACTACAATGTCTCATTCACTTGTTACCGCATCACCCACAGAAGACATCACCCAATCCGGAGGTGTCATGTATACGAGTAAATGTTCCTTTTGCGGCGAACTTCATTCTATTTCCACGTGCTCAATATTTCTTGAGAAAACTCTTGAAGAGCGAATGAAAATTGCAACAGATAAAAAATGGTGTTTTAACTGTTTAAAGCCATCACATCAATTGAAGGACTGTAAGTCAGTATTTTCTTGCCGCAATTGCAAACGAAAGCATCATACCTTACTTCATCGTGATACTCCTATAGATTCAAATACAACTGAATTGTCCTTAGTTTCTAGATCTCCCTCATGCACCACCGTTCTATTGGCAACAGCAATAGTACAAGTTAAGGACGCCTCTGGAGTTATGCAAACGTTCCGTGCTTTATTCGATACTGGAAGTCAAAGTAACTTTATTACCGAATCGGCAGTTAAGCGGTTACGTTTGTGTCCTACTCGAGGGAACGTTAACGTCAGTGGACTTGGAGAATCACTTGCTCATATTCTTGGTGATGTTACCTGTAAGGTCGGGACAAACAATAAGTTACTATTTGATTTAGATCTCCATGTTATTTCCACAATATGCGGTGATCAACCTATTGCGAAATTGAACACATCAGGTTGGTCACATATCAATTCTTTACGACTAGCAGACCCTGGTTTTGATATTCCTGGTCCTATCGATCTGCTGTTTGGCGCCGATATTTTTGCAGACTCACTTTTGAATCAACATATCAAAGGCAATGTTAATCAACCTACGGCATTAAATTCAGTTTTTGGATGGCTGCTCCTTGGAAAAACTCGTTTAGCGTCGAACAACTTGCTTCATACATCATCAGATATAGACAATCAGTTGACATCATTGGTCCAACATTTCTGGGAATTAGACTCTATTCCTAAGGCATCCCTGCTAACTCCAGATGAAGTTCGTTGTGAAACACTCTTCGAATCTAATTATTCTCGTGATTCCTCTGGCAGATATATGGTTCGTTTACCATTTAAGGACACTTCAGAACCCATATTCTGTGGATCTCGTGATGTTGCCTTGAGACGATTTCATGCGATTGAGCGTAGGTTGTCTCGTGATTCCGACTTGCAAGAACAATATGTAGAATTTATGACAGATTACATCACAAACGGTCATATGTCTTTGGTTCCAGTAGACGAACTAAGTTCAGGTAAATATTATATTCCACACCATTGTGTCTTGCGTTCGGATTCAGCGACTACACGTCTTCGGGTAGTCTTCGACGCATCTGCTAAAGATGCTAATTCACGTTCCTTGAATGATACTCAACTTATCGGCCCTAAATTACAACCAAATATCATGGAAATCCTTTTGCGATTTAGAAGACACAATGTCGTTTTTACAGCGGATGCAAGACAGATGTATCGCCAGATTTTATTATACCCGGAGCATCGTGAATATCAGCGTATTTTTTGGAGACGATCTTCAAGTGAACCTCTTAAAGAGTATCGTCTTAATACTGTTACTTACGGTGTATCTTCTTCCCCATTTCTCGCATGCCGCACCTTGCAACAGCTTGCTAAAGATGATGGTCATTTGTATCCCATTGCAAAGGGAATAATATTATCTGATGTATACGTGGATGATATAGTAACCGGATGTAATTCGCTTGAAGATGCTCAACAAGCCAAACAACAACTTATTGCCATGTTCGAACGTGGAGGTTTCCAGTTAAGAAAATGGATTACCAATCAGTCTGAGCTTTTGTCGGACATTCCCATCCAGGACTGTTTAGCGAGCGCTGTATCCTTCGACAACTCCGAACCCTCCATTTTAAAGGTACTGGGACTAAAGTGGGAACCTTTATCAGACACGTTCATCTTTGAAGTTAAGCCGACAGAAAATCCATGTACTAAAAGATCGATTTTGAGCGAATTAGCTAGAATTTTCGACCCCTTAGGCTTCTTATCACCCATTACAATACAAATCAAAACTTATATTCAGAAATTATGGATACTCGGTATTGGATGGGATCAACTACCACCCAATGACGTTGTTCGTACTTGGACTACATACAAGGCTGAATTATCACAACTTGTTCAACTTCGAATTCCTCGTAAGTTAAGTTGTTCTGATTCAAAATCTTGCGAACTTCACGGCTTTTGTGATAGTTCCGAGAACGCATATGGCGCTGTTGTATATTTGCGCACCATCGATATAAATGACACCACTCATATTCATCTAGTATGTTCAAAGGCTCGTGTGGCACCTTTAAAACGGATATCGTTGCCTCGTTTAGAGCTCTGTGCTGCAGTTCTGCTCGCAGACCTATACAAACTTATTCAAGACACTTACCTTGCTCATATTAAAATTAATACTGCTTTCTTTTGGTCTGATTCCGCCGTTGTTCTTTCATGGTTGCGTTCACCCTCCTCTCGCTGGACCACATTCGTTGCAAATCGTGTGAGTCACATCCAAGAGATAATACCCTCCAAATGCTGGCATCATGTGTTATCAGTAGATAATCCGGCAGACATTTGCTCACGCGGACAATTGCCTAGTGAAATCATCCAGAATAATCTATGGTGGGCGGGACCTTGTTGGCTATCCCAACCTCAACATTGTTGGCCTTCAAGCTTTGTTGACGCATCACACGAAGAAAAACAGATTATTCAAGCTGAAGAACGACGGTCAATAGTATTAATAAGCGAACAAAACGCGTTAAACAATAATAGTGAATCTTTAATTATCAACAATTTAATCACTCGTTTTTCATCTTTATCAAAGCTCATTAACGTAGTAGCATATATGTATCGCTTTATCAACAAATCTCAAAACCCAAATCAGGCTATTTCACATAAATTCATTAATAATGTGGAACGTCATCGTGCCTTGATGAAAATCGTGAAACTTGTACAACATCAGGTTTTTACAGATGTAATTATGAACATCAAATCAAAAAAAGGTCTGTGTAAGCCTTTCAAAAAACTCAGCCCATTCCTTGATGAGCAAGGATTGCTTAGGGTGGGTGGCAGAATATCTCGATCGGGTTTAGAATTCGAACAGAAACATCCTGCCTTCTTGCCATCTGATCACCCACTCACATATTTAATCATAGATTATATTCATCGTACCTACTTGCATCCAGGCATAAATACCACACATTTCTTACTTCTTCAACAATTCTGGATAATTGCGGCTAAACGCATAATTCGACGACGCCTCTTACAGTGCATTCGATGTTTTCGTAATAACCCTCAGCCTTTACAGCCTATTATGAGCGATCTGCCTTCATTTCGAGTAAATCGAGTCAAGCCATTTTCTGTCATAGGCGTCGATTTCGGGGGCCCGTTTCGGATCAAATTAGGCTCCCATCGTGGTGCCAAGATAGATAAAGCCTATTTATGCTTATTTATTTGCCTTGCGACAAAGGCAGTACATCTCGAAGTTGTATCTACATTATCAGCAGAAGGGTTTATCGCTGCATTAAGGCGTTTTATAGGGCGTCGAGGTCGTTGCAATATCATACACGCAGATTGTGGGACAAATTTTGTTGGCGCTAAAAATCTACTATTGCCTTTAATGCATCAAGCTTCTAACGCAGAAAGCATTGAATTTAAATTCAATCCTCCTGGTGGGCCACATTTCGGCGGCGTTTGGGAAATCCAAATAAAGGCTGCAAAATCTCATTTATATCGAGTGGTAGGAGATCAAACACTGACGTTTGAAGAGCTAACTACTTTATTTGTCCAAATTGAGGCAGTTCTAAACTCAAGACCCCTTTATCCGATTAGTTCTGACCCAAATGATTTGTCATGCTTAACACCCGGTCACTTCCTTACTTTAGAACCATTGACGGCGGTTCCTGATGAAAATCTTTTGAATGCTAATATAAAACGTCTGCCTCGTTGGCAAATGATTCAAGCCTTCCAACAAAACTTTTGGAATAGGTGGAAAACAGAGTACCTAAACTCATTAACGCAGCGCGCCAGATGGACAAAAGACTCCAGGCCTTTGTCTATTGGTTCGATGGTGATAATCAAAGACGAAAATCGAGCTCCTTTACATTGGTCACTTGCAAGGGTAGTTGACCTTCATTTTGGTGGTGACGGCGTGGCTCGGAGTGCATTGGTCAGAACTGCCAAAAATCATGTCTTAGCACGTCCGTTAGTAAAACTATGTCCCCTACCTGTAGAGGACTAGTTTTCATTATTTATTTATCATATTTATTTTAGTTTTGTTTTTTATATATCATATTTATGTATCCTATGTATCATATTTATCTTAATTTATCGATTATTATTATTATACTATCAGAAAATGCCATCGGCATTTTGGTGGGCGGGATGTATCGTTACCATATCGAATTGATTTTGATTTTGATCGATGTTCAAGTGTTGTAGCTCTCTAGCAATATCGA
This sequence comes from Dendrolimus kikuchii, assembly GCA_019925095.2. Classification (NCBI taxonomy): domain Eukaryota; kingdom Metazoa; phylum Arthropoda; class Insecta; order Lepidoptera; family Lasiocampidae; genus Dendrolimus; species Dendrolimus kikuchii. The sequence continues at coordinate 7,077,892 of CM034400.1, forward strand.
GACGTCAATTTTTGACTGTCAACACTACGTACTGATCAAAGCGGAGAGTGGCAACACCAGTGCAAGAACGGCGGCCGAACGAAAAACAAAAAAATACGAGCGCGCAAGCAAAAATTCGAGTGACATCCCACCAAACTCTTAAAAGACAAAAAAGGTGCTAGCTGCAGACTCAGGTACGTACAGTGTTTATATCGTTACTGCTAGAAAAGGAACCTTGAACGTCGAAAAGGATCAAATTTACCCAGAGTGGTATTCGATCGCCTTTGCTGGGCAATCGATATACTTGTTTATCTCCTGTCTCAAAGGGATCTAAATAACAGATTTGAGGATAATTGCGAGAATTATAATCAAGGTGGTTTAAAAGTTTAACTGTATGTTTTTAAATTAGATTAGGCTCCCATAGAGTAAATAATAGCCATAAACAAAATTAAAATTAAATAATTAAAATTAATAAGTTGGCGGTAGGCTAAATAAAACTTTAACAATACTCGTTGGCACTTGACATCTTTGTCTTCCGTGATCACGGCCACTGAAAAGTGGCCGAAACGTCGGAAAAACCAAAATCAAATAAAATTACCGCGCTTAAAACCGTTAAAACGTAGTTTTATTATGTATACAAGTCGCGAAAACTTAAGAAAATATTATGTATGTTTTCCATTAAACATAATAACCTCTCTTTTCTTTCACTTTATCCCAATTAATTAGGGTCAGCACAATATCTCTTTTCCTTCCACACTTTTTATCCGTGCAGGAACGGAGAAAGAATATAATTTCGTGCGGCCGGGCGGCCTGTCGTAAGAGGCGACAAAACAACCCACAGCCAGGTGGTAGGGCATTTGCCCGACTGGATGGCTACCACCCCTGGTCTAAAGTATGTCGCCATAACAACCTTGATTTGTATTCCGGCATTAGTGACCAGGTTCCAGTCTCCCTTAAGAGAGCAGCAGCGCATTTGTAGCACCTTTGGTGTTGCAAATGCCTATAGGCGATGGTAACCGCATTCCATCAAGTGGGCCGTCTGCCTGTCAGATGAGCTCCTGCAATAAAAAATAAATAAAAAACTCCACTATTCTGACATACATTTTCTGTGACGCCACAAATCATCATATCATCCTTCACAGAATCCATCCATCTTTTTTGGTCTACCTTTACATTTGTACCCATCTTGATGTTTAACATTCATTCATTCATAATATAGTTCAATAATGCTGAGTACGTAAAAAATAAATAAACCGTAATATATAATTCAACTCTTAACAAGTAATCTTGTTATACCCACGATATTTATATGAGCCTTTGATCTTTGAATCATGATACTAATATGAATTTTTCTAGGTAAATACTCCATGTAATATGGTTGGAATAGATAAAATGGAATTTCTTGGAGTTTGAAAAAATGATGGAAAGATTTGCTTAGGGCAATTTCAGTTGATATTTTTATATTCTTTAGCCATGTTAGCAAAACGAAAAGCTTATAAAGTCGTTGAATCGACATAACCTGTCTTCTTAATATATATTGAGTTTCATTTTAATCCGTTCAGTTCACACGAACAGACACGCAGAGAAACATTCAAAAAATTTCATTTTCGGAATCTCCTGGCCGGAATTAACCCCTTGAATTTTAATTTATATTTTTAAAGGCATTGTACAAACTCGAACCATTTACAGATTTATTATAGTATAGATAGAAGCAGAAGAAGAAAATATATAAATCTGTCATATAACCAGTCATGCTATACGGGTCCGAATGTCGGGCCACTAAAGTGATAAACAATGAACGTCTCCACTCAACTGAGATGTGAATGTTGAGATGGATGTGTCACAAGAATGGATAAGGTGAGAAATGACGACATAATGGGATCTTTGAAAGTTGCACCCATGACTGGAAAATTGAGAGGAAGAAGATTAAGGGCTTATAACGAGGAGAGGCGACAGTCAGGTGACAAAAAGAATGTTAAACTGCAAGATGGATGGGCACAAATGTAAAGGTAGACCAAAATATAGATGGATGGATTGTGTGAAGATGATATGATGATTTGTGGTGTGACAGAAGATGTATGTCAGAATAGAAGAGTGTGGAAAGAAAAGACATTGTGCCGACTCCAAATAATTCGGATATGGTGAAAGAAAAGACAGAGAGATAAAAGAAGAAGATTATACTACGGTAGATAGATAGATTCTATTATAAACTAGAAACATTTATCTAAATAAATTCAACATAGACACATTTGCTTTATGTAAGTTGCCAAAATTATTTCAAATATAAAAAACTATTCTAAACATTCGATTTACTGAGCCAAGGGAAAATCTAAATGTCATACGGCCACATAAATCTCGGGCGCCTATTATTAAAAGGGTTTGCTAACAGTATTTTGTATAAAAAAACCTTCCCAATATCCCAAGGCCGCCGTTCACGGAAACCAATGCAAATTAATTTATTTACTCCATTAAATTCAATTCGGTGAGAGTAAATCGCCTTTTGGTTACTTTTGTGGCATTTCAATGGCTTTCCGATTATTTGACGGTTTTAATCCGAGAATTTTAAATTAGGTAAGGAAGCAATAAATACGTAAGCATACTTTAATCACTGACCTAGTAACCAGCAAGGATCTGAAGATTTGAAACAGCCATTTTGCAGAGTTGTATTGTGAACTAACTGTGCTCCCCACTTCACGCGGGCCTTGGATGGTATTGATTTATCGAACTATCCCACGGAAACCAGAGGCCCAATTCTGTTATTTCAATATCTTGGCGTTGCGAAGATATTCAAACTAGATATACACTTTTTTTATTGCAAGAGTTCAGCAGACAGGCAAACGCTCCACTTCATGGTAAGCAGTTACCATCGCCTAAGGACATTTGCAATACCAGAGATTCTACAAATGCACTGCTGCTCTCTTAAGGGAAACTGGGTCCTTGATCACTAACACTAATGCCGGAACACAACTCAGGGTTGTTATGGCGACATATTTTAAACCAGGGGTGGCAGCCCTACCACCTGGCTGTTGGTCGTTTTGTCGCCTCTTACGACAGACCGCCCGGCCGCAGGAAATTGTATTCTTTCTCCGTTCCTGCACGGATAAAATTGCGATGGTCCCAAAAAAGCGAATTCTACTAAATCCACAATATCATCTCGATATAGCCAAAATTAATATTGAAAAATACCAACATTTTTAACATTGATTTTGCGAGTTTTCGCTTTTAAATATTTATAAAGATACACACGTGTTAAGACGTGTCCGGCGATTTTGACGATATTGTAACAGCAGAGTTGGAATCCTGGACATTTACCAGGATAAAAAGTATCCTAAGTGTTGACGCAGTTCCATGTTCATTCACATCCGTTCAGTAGTTTTCACGTGATGCTCTAACAGACAGACAGAGAAAATTCTATAAGTTAAATTTTTCCGAAATGTGTTTGAATTACTACCCCTGATTTCTTCTCTATTTTTTAAAGGAACTTGCTAGTTGTCCTTTAAAACTAAGTTTCTAATTTACTTTGCCGGGACAAAGCAAGTCGCGCAGGGTCACGATTTCCGAACTACCCACTAAATCTAAAGCTGCGCCCAATTTTTCACAATGTCGTTGGACGCCACGAGATCTAGAACAGAGTTACTGCACCATGATTATTCGTCCGGTCACCGGAGGAGTAGACATTCCGATTTTTAAATTCATTTTACAACAAACTGGAAATCTCCAATAAACATATATAGCCCAAAATTATAAATAAGCAGCGTACTGTTTATAATGAACACAATAGCGGTTAAAATAAGTTCACTTACTTACACTACAGTTACTTGTGGGTGACTTAATATGTACTTAAGTAAGCATAATTGTTTGAAAACCGGCGAGACGTGCGGCTGACGTATAAGATTGATAGAGCGAGTACGGATACATAATGCTGGAAATGAATAAATAAAAAAATAAAATAGTAATTCGATAAATTTTCGTGATGTCCCATTAATTAAAATTAAAATTTTATGAACTTTAAGCCTAGTGTTTTATTGATAATCATGAAAAGACAATACTAGGATTAACAGTCGCCGAGTAGACAACATAACTTTGAAAAGATTCTACAAGTAAGCCTAATGATACACATTCGAAACGTTTGGCGGCGGGAAATTCGCTAATTAGGTACGATCGCAATGTCTTTTAAATAACCTATGACACTTCAGCGGAATTACCGCCGCGTTACCCCGCGTATAGATTAGCGCCGATCCTTCAGTCGATGAACTTTCTGTGCGGTACGTTTCGTAGGTGTGTCGCCATACTTAGTCTCGACTGTAACTTAGAAAAATAAGAATTGTAGACTTAAGTAATCTGTAAGATTTCATTTTCGTTTTGAGATTATTTTTTTAATTTTCCCACCAAATCAATCAACAACTAATATGAAACTTATCAAGACTATTAATTTTGGACTGATGTAAAATAATTTGTTTTAAATGCTAAAACGTAAAGTGCAAGAAATGGAAACACTGCGGCTCCATCTAATTTTGTACGATTTGGGAGCTTTTCAGAATTAGAGTTTTAATGGGCGATGATAGTGTTTTTACCTTTTATATATATTATATAAATTTTATTAATTAAAACATTTCGACAATAACAAACTCACTAATACCATTCGAGGTCACTCATGACAATTCACTCGACCACTTCGAGCAGAGAAAACTTAATCCTGTCCAAAAGTCTTATATGAATAAAGGAGAAGACCCTTCGGATAACGTTTCCAGATTAAAAGCCCTTGCCCCTGAAATATTAAACCCGCTTGGCTTAAACCAAACACTTCCATACCGAAATATAATTCTTCGTCGACGAATTTCCTGAGCTTTGCCAAATTAATCTTCGTACAGATCGAGACAATGGGGGACTTAGCAACATAATACAGAATTCTTGCCGGCAAAATTTTGCGGCTCACAAAAGATTTGTAGCTAATAAATTGAACTGAGGTCCGGATGAATCCCTTTACAGTCCTCGGGAGTGCGGCTTCGCTTCGAACTGTTTTTATGTGCCTTCCTGGATCACCTGCAGCGGTTTCGGGAGCTGGTTCGCCTAAATTGTATTTGTATTAAAGTCAGAAGGAATTTGGGTTAAAAGCTTTGGATTCGTGAATTTGATGCTAAAATGTTGAATGGATAATGAAACATGTTTTCTCACTTTAAATTAATCAAACTCCAGATGTTTATGCTTAGATTTTTTTATAAATCAGTAAGATGTGGCGGCTATTGGAAAGCGCGCCTAGAATGTATGTAGTATTAATTGTATCATGTAATAAATTACTTCGCACAAAGCAACAGGCTGTAACTTGAAGAAAAATGGTCGTACAGCAAATTTAAAAAGCAAATTGTAGGTCCAAGTTCTAATTTATGGATCGGAATTTTTTTTTTAATCCGATAATTTTCGAGTAATTTTGAGAAAACCACCTGCAGAAAAATATCAGGCACGAGTTTCACAATATATTCCCCCCATTTTTTCAAGGTGGATTGGCGGGTTCCACACATCGGCTATCAAGATGCATAAACATTTTCGCGAACTTATGCTACACCACGTTTTTATCACAAAGAATATTTGACATTCGACTATTTTAATTGTAATTGATTAAAAATATAGTTTTTACAAGAATATTATCCTGTTTTATCCAAGGTGGCTACGGTACACAAAAACAATTTTCACGATGAAATTCTTGGAAATTTTTCATGTACTAAATATAACAAAAAGTGCTAATAACGCCTCCATTATAAGGACAAAGGGGGCAAGTCAACGACCCCCAAAGTAGGGTGGCACGTTTAAGTGATTATCACGTGAAAATAGAAGACTATTAATCATTTATTCATTAAACGGTCACAAAGCACTTAGTACAAATCAATGGAGCGAAATTCAATTCGGCTGTTGTTGTACAAAACTAGTTTTTGGTAATCCTATTTAATATAATTTAATCCCTTCTCTACATTGTATAGATGGCGAGTATTTTATGACATCGTAGAGCAATGTTGGAATTAATCTAATCTTGATTACAGCTCCCAGTACCGGCTCGATAGGTGTGACACCACGCTTTCACAGAATATCGGCGTGAAAGGTTAGCCTTAAGGATCTACCGAAATGGATCCTGTTATCTCGCTCACGCATTAGCACATTTTTGAAGATATAAATTCACAGAATTAACATACGACAAATCCTCAATTACACAAAACTTAATAAAAAAAAATTAAATGTTTAGCCATAAAATCATTTGGATTCAGACAATATTTCATACATAAAAAATGTTTCTTTCACAAGAATTATTATTTTTTTATGTAGAACTGTATCATAATCTTAATTACTTACTACTTAATTTTTTGTGAAACATTCGTATTTTTTTTCATTAAATTTTGTATAATACGGATTTGTCGTATGTTAATTCTGTGAATTTATATCTTCAAGAATGTGCTAACGCGTGAGCGTGATGGCAAATCCACTTCGGTAGACCCTTAAGCTAATCGTGTTTGGTGCGAAAAGTGAGAGTTCCGATAGCCCACTTTCTTCTCGCCCTATGGCATTCTTCTTATCCTATCCCGTATTTCAATCCCATATCCAATCCCCTATATCCTAGTCCCACCTCTCATCTTATACTTTCTCTTTATCCAATTCTAAATACAGGCAACAGCGTTGTCTTCGCCCCTCGTGTTGCAAACGTCTATAGGCGACGGTAACCACTTTCCATTATCATCTCATCATCAACATCATCTGGTCATCTCATCAGGATCATCTGCCTGTTTGTCAGCTGTGTAATAAAAAAATTCCTTATTCAAAATCAGTTCAATCATTTCTGGCCTGTGTTCGAAATTTAAATTAAATAAAGATGTGCCAGAAGTTATGACCCGAAAATCAAAGGGACTAATTAAAGTACGTACGGGTATTTGTTACATATTACAATAAATTCTAAAATAGTACTCGCATAACAGAACACGCGTCAAAATAACTTGTCGTCATCTTAAAACCCGTCCACACGATACGATTTGATTGTCAATCAGATTTTTGAATGGAATTGGCAACAATCTAATTGTCCGTCCATACGTGCAAAAAAAGATCGCCAATTTTAGTTTTAGTTTGTTAGCTCTGCTGAACGTACTTGTGTCAAGCTAGTCTAGCGCGATGTCTCTTAACAAGAAGCAGAAATTTAGGTTGATTTTGGTTCTAACTGGAAATCTAGATGAGGAGATAAATTTGAAGACTATGGGCAAAACAATGTTTGTTCAAGATTTTAAATCTTCATTATTTGCCGTTCGGTACGAACAGATACATCATTGTTGCCTTTATTCTCGTCGTCCATCTTGAAACCACAACAAAATACATGACGACGCATTGCATACACCCATTCTGCACGCCGCTCTTCTGATGACTACGTCAAAAAATTGGTCAACTAGCGTCCACACCAGCCGATTTGATTGGACACAATCGAATGCGCAACACTTATACAATAAATAAAAATCATGACACCGGGAACGAAGTTTCGCTGGTCCTACTAATGTAGAATAATCTAGTATATAGTTTTGAAAGACATTATCATAATAGGCATAGAAATGTTCCGGGCGCTGGGACATAAAGCACGAACCGTACATTTTATCAGTGATCTAAAAGTGCCAACAGGACAAAGTTCATCAATTTTACGGATTTCCGAATTTTGATGTTCGATTAGGCGTGAACAAACGACGCTTCGGCGAGCGAAAAGCTATAACAAAGCTTGTTGCCTTGAGTTACTTTCCTTCGGAATAGTTGGAGCTTAAATCTTCCTTTCGGGGGAAATTATATTGCTTTTAAAAAGAACTTTAAGCTTACCGATCTTATATCATTCGGTGACAATACAAACGTTTCAACGGAAAATCTTATCGGAAATGTGGGAACGAGAATTTAAAGCGTTTATAAATTTGGTTTTTTTTATGTTTGCTTTTAAGCAACCTGGCAACCGGGTCCACTTGATGGCAAGTGCCCCCGTTGCCCATGGACATCTGCAACACTAAGGGAGCCGATGCGTTACCTACCACGTTGAGATTTAAATATCTGTTTACTCCCTTTTTGAAGACACCGTGTTGTAGTGCTCTGTAAAACCGCGGGAGGGAGTTCTTTCCATAGCTTGCTCAAGTATCACATAAAGCGTACACCATGTAAATTGGATGACTGTCAGGTGAGGAGGAAATTTGGATGAACTCCCAATCGCCGGCGAGTGGTGCGATAGTAAAATGAAGACGAAGGTACCAAATCAAATAGCTCATTAGAACACTCCCCGTTCTAGAGAGGGCACGCTTAAATTATGTTTCTTAATACATTTAATTTACAGTACACTTATGGAAAGCTCCATTGGGGAACATTTTTTTGAATTTCATAGCTATGAATTATAAATTAAGTCTAGTTCCTATTTTATGTACATCGCTTTCCAACGTGTTATTGCTGTTTAAGCGGAACAAACGGCAAGTAACACGTCTATCTAAAAAAACAAAACAAATGTAATAAAAATAAAATAAAACTTATTCATTTTCAGTTTCAGGTCCAGTTTCAGTGTCAGTTCCAGTTTCAGTTCCAGTTCCAAAGTGCCAAGTGTTAAATGAATTGGCATACTACGAGAAACACTGATAGTTGGGAACAACTCTCGACTTCATTCTACTACCACAGATTTCAAGTATCAAGAAGGGTGTGTGTAGTGGAACATTATTAAGTCAATAGATGGCGTTGTGCAATAATTGAGGTCGCAAATCATTCCCGACACGTACAAAGAATATATAATAATAAGTTTCCAACATTAGTATTCAGGCTTAGGGCTGCGAGGCATAACAATAGCCTCGACGGAGGATCTTGCCTTTAAAACAGAGGAGCATTCCAACTCGCTTCTCCATTCAGTTGGGTTATTCCTAAAATTGCACATTTAGTATCAGTTTGAATTTCGATGACAATCGATCAATAAAACACATAACTCTTGTATTCCGACATCAGTGGCCAGGATACAGTCCCCCTTCCTTATCATATCATCACTAGCAATAATAAAATATCAGTTATAAGAAAGGCAAATGCACATGGGCATGATATCTCCGCCCAAAACCGCATCTCTCTGCGATTTAATAAATTAGTGTATAGTGTTGTTTGCAAAATACTTAAACAGTTCGATTTATTCCTATGCCCAATTAACCCCACTTTACCTTTACATAGGCAGTAAGAATCTGAACACTAATTTTGTCATGTAAAATCTCAATCCTCGTTACATCCCCCGGAAATAAAGGTTTTGTCATGTAATGCAAAAAGTCATGTTATTCAAATAACACCAGGAACAAGACGAGTTCAAAAGAAAACATGAGGTGAAATTTGCTTTTGTCTGTAGAATAAAGGTACAACGCAAAGGGCGAGAATCGACTGATTGCTACATTCAACAAATTGAGTGGTGTTAGGGCTGTCATATTTAATATTTTGATAAATGTAAGTTATTTGTTTTCGAAGACTTTTTAACAGAAACGTAATTAGAAGATAAGTAAAAATTGTATCAGCTCAGCTTTGAATAGTCCGTTCTCTATAAATAATTATTGAATAGTATGTGATAATATTTCCATCTATTATATGATTTGATGAATTATGCTTTAAAAAGCATTCAAACTTAATCTAACTCAATATGTATAAGACCGTAAGTATGTGTCCTAGGTGACTTGGCATATCGGTTATCTTGATGTGCAGATTTCATTATGATGTTTTTCCTTTACGGTTGTTAGCACGTGATAGTCATAAAAATATACATATAGGATTCGAACCCAGGCCCTTTGAGTTTGGGACGCGTGCCATTACGCTACCGCGGTTTTGTCATAAAGTTTTAGCGATTATTTTATTTTAACCATCGGTTAAATGTAAGGCATGTTAAGGCACACCAGCCTTAGACGTTCATGTAGCTAATTAATTATACAAAGAGTTAAAATTGTTTATATGTGATAGATACGAGAAATAGGTTTGCTTAGAATTGGTATGTGTAGTTTTTTAGAGTTTAGCCTATTGGTGACAACCCTAATGCCGTACCCTATCGTCACGTATTGCGGCAGAGGGGCCTTATAAATCCAGCTGAGAACGCTCCACGAGCTGCCACTTATCACTCTGGTATTATAAATACGAGCTATTTACACGTATCCAAGGTGAACTATGTAACACCCCTACTACATGTATTGACACGAAGCTCGTGTAAGCAACACGCGAAGTTACAAGAATTTTGTAGTGAGACGGTACTACTTTTTACGTGGTCTGCTCACAATGTAAACTTTAGCTCAATAATCTACGGAAGCTATATTTTTTATGATAAAAATTATCCTCTTCGAATTCGAATTCGTTGAGATTACCAATGTCTGAAGTCAGCACTAAGTGAAACATAACATTTACTATTTAAATTACATACATACATACATACATAACTTCACGCCAGTTCCCTTGCAGGGTAGGCACGAACAACAGAGTGCCATTTAGGCTTATTCTTACACACCTCACTTGCCTCTTTGACATTCATAACTCTTGTCATGCAAGCTCGTCTGTTCTTAAGGCTCCTGACATCACCTTCTGCTAGTACACGATCAATTTGATCATGGAAGGTGTGTCGTGGCCTTCCACGACTTCTGCATCCATCCACTTTTGCATTGTATATCTGTTTAGTCATTCTTTCATCATGCATTCTTTCCACATGCCCGAACCACCGGAGCATTCCTTTCCTTACCTTCACCCCGACACTCTCTTTCAGACCAACTCTCTTTCTTACTTCGGTATTACGAACGCGGTCCGCGAGCGTCACTCCGCAGATTTTGCGCAGTGCTCGCATCTCGACCGCGTTTACTCTACTTTCATGCTCTCTTCCATACCCAACTCTCGCATCCATACGCGAGCGTAGGTACCAGCACCGCGTTGTGTATGGCGAGCTGGGCCTTCTGGCTGAGGTTCTTAGCGCCTAGAAGTTTACCTATTTAAATTACCACAACGAAATATTAGTAATTTTCATGTTTTATTTCGCAGACTTCATTATGTTGCAGAAATTATTTATTTCTTGCTTTTTACTTATACTTTAAGTGACGGTTTCTTTTTTAGCCGGCTTCAAGAAAGGAGGAGGTCCGTGTTTAATTGTTTTTTACTAGAAATTTTTATAACTATCGTTGTCAATGTGTATGTACGTAAATAAACAGTTTCTAGTGTAGTTTTAATAATAAACTTTTAATGCTCTTTAATTTAATCGTTATTTAAGGGGATAGAGTGCACAGATATAAGTTATTTAGTTTTAGAAATGGCAACTTTATATTCTGTAGTATACTGGTAACATTGTAGCTCTATGATCTCTCTGTGTGGTCACCATGGTTTGTCTAGCCCCATATTGTTAATATGTTTCATCTTAATGGTACATAATAAAAAGAACTTAGATGGACATGTCTGTATTATTTGAAGAATCCAGAAGACCTCAGTCACCTATATTGTATAACAGACATAGTGAGAACCGAACAGAATAGAATAAAGAATACGCCATAAGTCTTCCTTCATTGTTAGCACGTGATGTTTTTAAGAATTACTTGAAAAACCAAACTTGCATCTTCGTGAAACTCGAACTTAAGCTATTTGAATGCAAGCATGGCGCTTCCTAAGTGGTGCATAACTCAAGTTGGCGTCAACTTTTAATGCATCACACTGTCTTGAGAGAGTTTTAGTAGGTTTTTAAGAAGTAATGTGTACATTTAGAATTTCGTGGTCATTTTGGTGGAAATACAACCCTTATAAAATCGTCATGTTAATCCGTCCCTCTGTCTACCAATGCTTCAGAACCATTTTCTTTTCAATTGTAAAGCTGGCATACTAGCATACGACCCAGCTCATGGAAAGTGGTTACCGTCGACTATAGACGTTTGCAACGTCTGAAGGAATGAGATAGAAGAGATGGGATATGGGGTTGGAATAGGCGTGGTTGCGCCGAGGATCATGTCCTTATAAATTCTTCCTCCCCATCCTCACCATCAAGAAAAAAATAAACTTTCAAATGAAAAATGCGCAAAACAAGACAAACATTTAACTTCTGCCAGTGCTGTCACCGCAGTATATATTGAAATGATACTTGGAACACAATATAAAAGAAAACCATTTTAATTTATTTTAAATAACTTTAATTCTTCTAAGCATGTCTTAGTGAGTATGTGAACCCCGGGGGACGAGTGCAGTGTGGCGGTGGGCTGGTAGCGAGGTAAGTCACTCTTCCATTGCTTCTTCTTCCACGTCCCTTTGCCTCCTCCCGGCCATCGCATCGCGCTTGCAAGGGGGATAGGATAAGGACAAATTGGATAGACAGAGGGGGAGGAAGTGGGCTATCGGAACTCTCACTCATCACACGCCGATATTTTGTGATAGTGTGGTATCACACTGATCGAGCGGGCCCCAATAGCTATAATTCAGATTATAATAATAATAAGAAAGTGTCGGGGTGAAGGTAAGGAAATGAATGCTCCGGTGGTTCGGGCATGTGGAAAGAATGCATGATGAAAGAATGACTAAACAGATATACAATGCAAAAGTGGATGGATGCAGAAGTCGTGGAAGGCCACGACACACCTTCCATGATCAAATTGATCGTGTACTAGCGGAGGGTGATGTCAGGAGCCTTAAGAACAGACGAGCGTGCATGACAAGAGTTATGAATGTCAAAGAAGCAAGTGAGGTGTGTAAGAATGAGCCTAAATGGCGCTCTGTTGTTCGTGCCTACCCCGCAAGGGAACTGGCGTGAAGTTATGTATGTATAATAATAATGATTCAAATTCAAAAGTTTGTATTCAAAATAAGTTACACTGGAGAACACTTTTTGAAGGTCATACATATAAGTTAAAATTTAAATTCACTTCGTATTCTATGTACACCGCTTTGCAACGTGTTATTACTGTTAAGGAGAAGAAGCGGCCAGAAATTCCCCAGCAACACGTCTAGCTTAAAGTTGTTTTACTTTATATTTCTTATTCAATTTATATCTCAAGCTCTTTTTTTTATAAGTTTTATACAAAAGTATGTTACGGAATTACTTTTCGAAGAATTAATGAAGTTGTAGCAAACATGCATATACTCCGTAAGACAAAGATAAAAATGGAAAGGAAATAACAATATTATTGTCGTTATAATAATGTCGAGACGTGCTACAAGTTTATACTGTAACATATCTTCCAGATTCCATCGCTCTACTACATCCGAATTCTATTAGAGTACAGTAGACATTACAGGAGGAAATGAGGAGTTAAACCTACCTTACTCTTGATGAATGTCTTGCCTTCTGTATTGCGCTGTGTTAATACTTCCACGATATTGGAGTTGACATCGCGAACGATGTGCAGTTCAGGTGCCATCTTGAAGGCAAGGTAAAGCTTGCCTCCAAGAAGCTGGGAGTGCTAAACCGGTCCAAGCAGTATTTCACTCAGCGGCAACGCCTTGTGCTTTATAAACCTCAGGTGAGGCCGCATATGGAGTACTGCTCACATTTGTGGGCTGGAGCACCCGCCTACCAGCTAAATCCCCTGGACAGCATTCAACGTCGAGCCGTTCGCATTGTCGACGATCCCATACTCACAGACGGTTTGGATACGCTTGGCCTTCGGAGAAACTTCGCGTCTCTTTGCGTATTCTACCGACTATACAATGGGGAGTGTTCCGAGGAACTGTTTAGAATGGTGCCTTCGTCTTCTTTTTACCACCGCACCGCATGCCATCGGCTGGGCGTTCACCCCCACTTCCTAGAGCCGCTTCGCTCTTGTACGCAACGGTTCTCTAGAACGTTTTCTTGCGCACCGTGGGGATTTGAAATGAGCTCCCAGCCGTGGTTTTCCCACAGCGCTACGATATGGGTTTTTTTTAAAAAGGGCGTCGTAAAATTTCTTCGAGGCCGGCAGCGCGTTGATGACACCTCTGGTGTTGTAAACGTCCATAGGCGACGGTAACCGCTTTCCATCAGGTGGGCCGTCTGCCTGTCTTCTGTACTCCAGCTATAAAAAAAAAAAAGATATTTTTCTTTACCTTCAGCATCTGGTAACCGTAATATGCTTATCAGGCAAGGAAATTGTCTTATTATTTTAATTAATTTTAAACCATACTTAATACACAATTTGACTTTTTAAAGATGTGACATCATAATTCGCTAATGTGTGTCTTTTACATAAATAGCTAAAAAGTGGATTTTTCATCCACTGCTTGTCTATAAAATATACACAGACCCATGCAGCTCTAATAGACATTTGCAATACCAGTATTCTCATCAACGTGCTGTGGCCTCGAAGGACTTTTTTTATTATTGCATTATAACATATATAGAGTAACAGACAGAGCTTGCAAAATTTACAAGCTAAATTAGCAGTGGGTCGGTCACGTCATAAGACCAATAGCCGACGGAACAGAGAGCTTTAATGTAGAGACTATCTCATGGAAAACGAAGTGTAAGGCACTTCTCGATCGAGTGGACCGATGACTTACACAGGTACCGGAAGATGTTAAAAGAAAAAAGCGGTGGCCTAAAATCTATGGAGCATATTTGTAGTCATGAACGTGAGTAAAAAGGAAAGAATTGTGTGTATGTTGTATCAAAACGATCTTCTAACAAAAACAATATATATAACAGCCTATAAACGTCCCACTGCTGGACTCGGGCCTCCCACAATTGGGGAATGGACAATATACCCGCCACACGTGTCCAAAGCGTGTCTCGAAGTGCAAGTTTTACCACGATGTTTTCTTTCACCGTAGTTAGTTACATGGTAATTGTAACAATATACAAATTAGGTCAGAAAAATGGCTAAGCGGTGCATGGGTCCCGGCCAGGATGCGAATTCGCTCCCTTAAAGTTTGGCACGCTAGCCATTACGCTATCACGAGTTTTTATTAAATATTTATGAATTGATTACGTCAAATAGTAAACTGCGATTGTTTAACTACGATTATAATGAAGAGACAGATTTCTCACGTGATAGAAAATGGTGTCTGTTGCGTATGGAAGTTAACAACACCATAGATTGATGACACCTTTTTTACAAACAACATGTCATAATTTTGCTGAAAAGTATCGATAGGGAGATCATTCCGAAAGCTTGAGGCAGCATATGCAGACCTAGGACTGCTGATTTAGTCAAGTGAATATATACTAAGATAATGATAACTCTGCTTATTAATATTTAATCGGATTAAACACTTGCCTGAAATTTTTGCCTCTGCCCTTATTTAAGAAAAATAATAACAATAATATTCTCGCAGGGGGTCCTTGTGACAAATTCTTAGGTGAGTAGCGACACCTCGTACCCGACTCAGGGAGGCCAAGGCAAGGATCCCGCCTCCGTGCTAGTCTTAGCCAGCCGGCACGGAGTGGAGAGCGCTAGAGCTCTACAGGTAGAAGTGATAATAGGCCTAACGTCGGAAGTAGCTTCGTTGAACCTACAGTTCACCTCTTCACACCCCATAGGCACTCACAACCATGTTGATCCTCGCCAATCTTGTACGGCACTTTTTGGGGCCCATGCAGGGAGTGGCGAATCACCGTTTGTTCATTTTATTCATGTTCCCCGAACATTGCAACGGGCAGATGCCATAGTTCCTATTGTCCCAGATCCCTAGTTCCACTAATAGTTCATCGGGATAGCCCGGTACCTTTTGTTCTCATTTCCTACAATAGTCCTTCTTTCATTGTCCGGGGCTTGTCTTTGGATTCATTTTAATATGGTCTAGACAGGGATAATCGCCGGTCAGTGTCACGCCAGATTTTCATTATATTTGTCAAGGAGCCTTTGCGTATCCGCTTTTCCATTGCCCCACGCAAGCCTTCCAAAAGTCCGGTCCATTTTTATGGCCCGTGGTCTTGAGATACATACAAGTACAATAAATAAGGTTGGGTAAATTAATTTTATAAGTGTCAAATTGTTATGGATTATCTCGCAGCACGAATAAACCAATGAGGTTTTGTGCCACAGTTGAATATGTTTTTATATATATGAATCTAAGCACTTTGCAAAATAATCTTTAAGTATAGAACAGATCCTAGTTCTGTAGAGAGATATAATCAGTATACATAAATACTGGTACTAAACATACCCTATAAAAGAAAATGTACATTAGTAATGTACTGGGATTTTGAGAGCTCAAGGCATTTCTTTGACTTTAATATGATTTCTGACCTTTTAGTATTGATGCCATAACGCCTCTTTAGTATGCCTATCACGTACCAACAAGCTAACTGTGTACCTGGAAATACCCCTGATATTCACAAAAGTGCTTTAACAATAAAATTTCATTTGCTATTTTATAAGCGATATCTCTTAAAGCGTATTTACGTATGACTTGATATGGGGCCATGAGACAGTGGTATTTTAGAAAATATTTTTTACAAAGCTAAAAGTCACGTTCGCTTTTATTGCTATTGTGTATTACATTTATTTTTCCATTTTAATACTTTACCTAAAACCTGATCTACATGATTAAATAAATACAAAAGTTCATACATTGGACGACCTCTGTGGTTGAGTGGCCTACGCTTTTAGTGCCCTACCTCACTGGAACGAAGAAGCTCAATTCGATGTTCGATTCCTGGCATAGCAAATTTCGTAAACGAACTATTTGTTAGTTATGATCTGGGTATCTGGGATAGGCCCTAGAGCGGTCCGTTATACCGTCTCGGAGTCATCTATCGACCCACTTACTTTAGGTTCTGATTGCCTGTACCTAAGAATAAATGTTAGGTTGAGCATATAGTAGATTCTGACACGATAGGTGAAAATTAACTATTACGGTATGAGATGGTTTGGCACACGAGCGTAGCGAGGGCGTTAATAGTTCAAATGCCTAAATAGGCCCTTCACCCGAGATTAACACTCTGCTTTTCATTTCAAAAGTAAAGAAAGTAAAGTTTGAAGAAAGTAAAATATAAAAATTGATTAGTTAAACAAACTACTACTTCTCCAATGAAATTGTAGTGGAACACTTACAAGCTAATAGATGGCGCTGTATAATAATTGAAATTGCAAATGATTCTCGAAACGTACAAAAAATATATACCAAAATTTCCAACAATCAAATCAATAAGTGGGCCTAGGCCCACCTATTATTGATGGAAATTTTGTTCTTCTGGGGCCTAGGCCTGGGAAGAACAACAATAGTTTCGCTGAAAGATCTTCCTTTGAAACTGAGGAGTATTCCATCTCTCTCCTCCATCCCGTACGGGGCACCCTCTAGAAAATCAGGCATTAATGTGTCATATATGAAACGTTAAGTAAACTTCTTTTTCTGTGGCATTCTACCCAGCCAGTAGCTTTTTGTCACTGATGATATTAAATATTTAGCTCTTTATGTAAATTAAATAGGTAATAATTTAGTGAAAAGTAATTTATAAGTATAAAATTATGTTGCAGTATTGTTGATATTTTTTTATTACAATTTTTGTCGCGAGTTAACAGTGGATATAAGAAAGTTGAGACTTGAATCGCGAGCATTATCTATGGTTCGTATAGTTTTTTTTAATGTTTAGACAGCAGGGAAAATTATTTCCCAGAGACGAAAAGTACCGTTTTCATCCCTGTGATCAGGCAACTCCAAGCGTACTTTCAGAATATGAGAAATGAAAAAGTTTTTTATTCAATTTGAAGCTGAGACACATTAGCCATCTTTTTCGGTTCAAAACCCCCAGGTGGTAGGGCATTTGCCCGACTGGATGACTACCACCCCTGGTCTAAAGTATGTCGCCATAACAACCTTGAGTTGTGTTCCGGCATTAGTGACCAGGTTCCAGTCTCCCTTAAGAGAGCGGCAGCGCATTTGTTGCACTTTCTTGGTGTTGCAAATGTCCATAGGCGATGGTAACCGCTTTCCATTAAGTGGGCCGTCTGCCTGTCTGCTGAACTCATGCAATAAAAAATAAAATAAAAACTTTTTGCTCAACCTAACTGGCTGGCCGCATAGTGCGGACTTAAAATGTAACACATCAGCTCTCGTCTTAAAGGAAATGAATACGCTATCTTAAGCCCAAATTGTAAAAAGATGAGTGATTTTAAAATTTCTGTTTATAATGTCTTCAGTTATTTCGATATTATTAATAGTTGAAATTTATTCACATAAAGCGATTATTATGATAATCGATGACTTATTTTATTTGTGACCTTATTTTCAAGATTTCTAGTCTTCCAGATAGAATTTACGGCTGATGTTTTCCATTTTGTAATAGAAAGATATAACACTCTTTTTGGGCTGTTTCTCAACTCATTACATTGCTTTGGTCGTTCCCAAAACGCTTTTGTCGAAATGTCTCCATCACGTTTTCGTGTATTCGTGTACCAGTATCGATTCTATATCCGAAAGAGTTCAGTAAATATGAATATAAAGATCAAAACCCCCTGAGTTCTATAGCTCGTTTGAAATATAGATGCTTATAGGGGAATGGACAGTATACCCGCCACGCTTGTCCAAGGCGGCTTGGCAGGTTTGACTCGTGGGTTATCTCGACATGCAGGTTGCATCCCGATATTTTAGCACGTGGTAATTGTAACAATATGCGCATTAGGTCAGAAAAATGCCTAAGTGGTGCACGCGTATCGGCCAGGATCGAACCTGCGCCCTTTGGAGTTTGGGACGCATGCGTTATCCATTACGCTACCACGACTATAGTACTAAGCAAATATAGTTGCTTACATTTATTTATTTATGCAAAAATACACCAGTTACATGAAAACAAACATTACAGTACAGTCGCTGACATGTGTGTCATAACTGTCACAAAACGTCAAATTTAGGACAAAGTTAAATTATGATGATGAAATAATTATTTTATGAGTAGATTTAGACTTTATTCCAGGAGCTTTAAGACTCAACTTATCGATTAATTAACTTGTGTTAAGGTGGATTCCTGGTCTAGGAGAGCTACTACTTGGTAAAATAACTAAAAGAAAATTTGGATAAAATTAACTAATATATTGAAAAACCGAAACTTGACATAAGAGTGACATGTCTGTATAAAACTTATAAAACGAACTATATACTAAAGAGGATCGTTACAAACATGCCGCCCACCAAGGACTTCCCAAGTCCTTAATCACAAAATCTCAATACAGAACAATAATAATCCGAAAACAATAACTTGTCAACCAAGAACCTAACATTAAACACATAATACATAAGTAAAAATAAAATCTATGGGCTATTGGCAAAGTGCATAACTTAAACATCGCTACTCTTAAAACTAGAACCCCTACAACTTTTGTTATCTGAACCAGGGTGCTTCATTTTGACTATGCCAAGTAACCGCATGACAGGACAGAGTTCACACAAATCAATTATTCATCAATCAAAACATTACAAAAACAACAATTAGGTTCAGGTTTAACTTGACTTCTCTTCTATCTCTCTCTAACATAAAGTATACTTGAAAGTATTTGCAGCAGAAATGCTGTACAGGCTTGTGCATAAATTGCAATATTCAATACATAAACACATTCATATACATAACATACATATAGCATCATTAAACTCGATAGCTCAATGTTTCTTTAGCCTTCAATCTTATAACTACTTAAACTTTTCAAGCTTCTCACTATCATAGAAATTGCTGATGACTCTATCAGCACAGTGTTTATGCTTGTAAATTAACCCTACTCCTAACTTCTCGAATATCATACATCTAATATAATACAGCATTATCTAAAACCGCCATTAAGACTACTTCTGAGTAATTTACTTAAAATACACAACCGTGTAACAAACTAACACTACATTTGAACTTATAGTCTGCTTCACTGTAATATATTTAATATATATTCTAAGCCACAATCAGTACAAAATATCTTTATTTATTATCATTAAGTCACTTAAAATAACGTAATCTTGTACCACTCACACTTCTCTTTGCATATATATAGCAAGACATGTAACTTCTTCAAAAAAGGCTTTATATGGCAAAGAGGCAAACATCTCTATCAATTACTCTAGCATTCTAGCACATCATATGTAAGATCTCTACACGTATTTTCAAACTCTTGCCGAAACCTCGTGAAAAACCATCTACACCAAACAACATGCCATATTAATATTTCCAAAGATGAACATTTCTTCCTAACTATGAGTCTCTGAAGTACATAGCGATTACTAACAACCCTATATAATTTCACAATCTTCTCCTCTACATTTGATTTAGGAATATCCACGTATATGTTAGTATACTGAATCTGCCATACCCATTCAGGATCATTCAACCACAACTTGTACTTTACAAATTCATAAGGGTTTAAATCGCGAGACACACAATAGCTTGATTTTGGAACCGATTCTACACGTGACAAGTCACTATTTACTACAGCAGCTGAAACGACGGATCTTGAATATACCGCAACTGCATAAACGTCATCAAATACGTTGCAAAACCAATATAAATCAATATCCATATTGATGTCATTAATTTGAATCCAATGATGCCTCGTGACTTGATGAAGAGCAGATAAGTCTTTTCTAAGTATAATCCATTCATCGCCAGTTACCTGTTCATTCCAAAATCTTCTATCAGTCCAAATCCAATGCATATAGATTTCTATTACCTGACTATCAGGTTCACATCCACACTTCGAGTCATTCACGTAAATGCCATTCGGAAATTTACATGCTGTCTGCTCGTAATTCTTATTGTCATCATTAGTCAACTGCCGACGGCTTTTAATTGCTAATTGCAGCGCTAAGAAAATGCTAACCTCGACTTGTAACATAAATATCTCTGTGACTTCTTCATTATTGCTTAACATCCACAGTAATCGCTGATATTTGTTAGCATCATTACTCCCCACCTTGATTTGTCTACACATTTGTACAATATGTACAAAATCAGCCACAAAAAACACTAAACTCTTACACACTCTCAATAATATGTGATACAAATCAACCCGTAACCATGCTTTAATCAGCGAGTTGTCATAAAAAGACCTCATGTATGTCCATATACTAGTTGCATCTAACACTACATGAACCCTACTTACGGTTCTATCCTTACACACGACGGGATGGCGCGGCATGTACACGCAATTTAATTGATTGGTCTTCTCTGAATAATCTATAATCTTCACGATACCATCTACTAAATAATCATAAATTGCCCTGGTGTACACCTCCATCCCTCGCCAAAGAGAATTATTAAATCTCTTTTCTATACAATCTACACTTTGTAAAACTACATCCTGTAAACTCTCGTCCTGACATAGAGGATCTTTGTCCCGAAAGGGAAAACTAACAACATAGCGACTATCGCAATCCCTAGTTGTAGTGGATTTGACATAGTTTTCATACTTCTGCTTATCCTCTAACAAAATCTTACAAGGATGCTTACTCTCAATACCACAAAAACTCTGAACTAATTTATTTATATTATTATTTACTATGTGCAAGCTTATAATGTTTTTAACATTATCTACTTCCGACTCTTCTACACGACCTGACAAAACCCAACCTATTTCCGTATTTTGTGCACTAAGTGCGCCGGAAGGATGCTTAATCAACCCATTCGTCAAAATCTGCGCATATATTTCCGCACCGAGCAACAACTCAATCCCATTCGGAACACCAAAATTATTATCAGCCAACGTCAAGTTTGACAGCTCAGGCCAATCATGAATCTCTACTCTCCTATTTGGCAGATTTGATGACAAATGTTTTAACACATAAGCTTGTACATCACAACTAAACGATTTAGAACTAATGGACTGTATATTAAACTCTACTGAATACCTGATGGAAAGTGATTTCTCCCCTCCCAAGCCACTAACAACTCCCTTCACTGAAGATTTACGGAGGCCCAACAATTGAGCACAGTGCTCCGTAATGAATGAGGCTTGAGACCCCTGGTCCAGTAACGCCCTTAGCATAAAACATTCACCTTTACTACCAAATACTTTAACAATAGCAGTAGCTAAGATTACATGACCAGGTACATAAAAATGGTTAGAAAACACTTGTTTTACCACTGTTGACGATTGTTCATCACTCTCACTCTGGTGTGACTCCGCTGGATTAGAAACTTCATTAGGCGGAGTACTCACACTTCCTTCCGGATGTATTAACGAATGATGACGTCGACCACACCGATTACATTTTGTACTGCGTTTACACCGGTACACCCGGTGATTATCTCCAAAACAGTTGAAACACAATCTCTGTTTTAATACAAAATTGTAACGGTTCCCGTAGCTCTCCGTACTAAATTTCTTGCATTGGTGAAGTAAATGAATTCCAGAACAAGAGGGACAAGAAACAGTGGTGACGTTATATACTTTTTTTTCTACAACAATTCTCTCTTTTGATCTGTTATCTCTCTTATGAGGTTCTAAAAATTCTAAACTTCTATATTTCGACTCTAAAAACTGCTTGAAGTCATTAATTGTTGGAAAGTTATCTGTATACTCACTGATTCTTTGTTCCCACTGCTTTCTTGTTTCTATATCTAGTTTTAGTGCTATTAAATGAATTATAATTATATCCCACGAAGTCACGTCGATACCCAGGCTATTTAGCGCATTTAGACAATCAGTAGTTGTATCCATAATCAGCTTTATACCACTCGAAGATTCCGCTGACAGCGCCCTCTGTCCAAGCAATCTAGTAAGTGTACAATTAGCAATGTATCGTTTGTTGCTATATCTCTTCTTTAACAACAGCCAACACGACTCATAATTTGCATCAGTTACAGGAATGTGCCTTAACAGCTGTTCCGCTTCGCCTGTCAAATGGCATTTCAAATAGTGTAACTTCTGTACATCTGCTAAAGTTGTATTCTTATGGATCAATGTCTCGAACAAATCATGAAAAGTCTGCCATTCCAAATACTGTCCTGAAAAACTAGGCAAAATGATCTTAGGCAACTTCAGAGGAGCATGATCTGCTTCTTTGGATATATTACAACTCGTACTAGACTGTCCGATTTGTTTATATGTAGATAGAGCTTCCTTCAAATCAATCTTGTATGACATATAAATCTCTTCCACACTGTCATAAATATTCTCCTTAAGATACGGAACATCACTATTCTCTACCTTGCTCACGATGTTATAATGATTGCCTTCGAATTGTGTCCATTGCTTTTCTAGTTGATCTAATCTTGTCTCTAAATACGCTAGTGTGACACGAGCCTTAGATGACTTTTTGTAATTTGTGAATCCGCTACTAATCTTTCCTTGTAAATCATATTGTATTTTAATTGTACCTTCCATTGTGTATTTTGAGAACTTGTACCAAAATTCAGTTGAATATTAGTGAGCACAATACAATAATTATACTTGAAAAATCAACAAGAAAACGTCTCGTACATATGCTCACTTTTGACAAAAATACACATATGCACCAAAACTTTTACTACACCACTGCCTATCCGGCTCCTAGGACCAAATGTTAAGGTGGATTCCTGGTCTAGGAGAGCTACTACTTGGTAAAATAACTAAAAGAAAATTTGGATAAAATTAACTAATATATTGAAAAACCGAAACTTGACATAAGAGTGACATGTCTGTATAAAACTTATAAAACGAACTATATACTAAAGAGGATCGTTACAAACAACTTGAGTAACTGAAAACTCAATTGTGCAGAACGAAATGCTACGTAGGATAGCCAAGTTGCAATCCATAACAAGTTTTAGTATTGCTTTTGAACTAGGCTAGAAAAAAATTTACTGATGTCGGTGACATTAGTAAGCACTATACCTACATACATAGAATTGTCTGTCAGTGATTTCAAATCATATATACTAAAACTAATCTTATGTATAAAAATTTATCGTAGAAATGTATGTACGCACATAACTTGAGAACGACTTTACCGATTTTGATTAAACTTATTGTGTGTGTTTGGGTGGGTCCTCGGATGGTTTAGATTTACAACTGGAACCGGTAGGTGGCGCTGGAATCGGGTTCTAGGATCTTCCTAATCTGCACCGATTTTGATGATTTTTTGGTATGTTTGAGTGGATCTCCGGATGGTTTAGATTCACAATTGGAACTGGTAGAAAGGACTAGAATCGGGGCCTAGATTTTTAATTTTTCAGGGCAGGACACCGTCTGCCGGGACAGCTAATTTATAATAAAAGACCCCTTTTAAAAATTTTGTCTATTAGTCTCTCTGAAAGTCTGTCCCAACATTTCAATTATGATTTTAAGGATTCTTGTTCTGTAGTAAGCGTTTTACGCAACTCGACAACATAACCCCTCTTTTGTGTGTGAGGTTAGAAGATTGGCCAAAGCCAATCTTCAGGAAGTACTCTAGCATCTAGAATTTTAAGGAGTGGAATGCAAGTCTACTTTAAAATAGACTTGCATTCCACGGTTACGGACGGTTAGACTGCCAGACGAATATGATGATAATTAACTGTGGTTTTTTTTATTGCAGGAGTTCAGCAGCCAGACAGACGGCCCACTTGATGGAAAGCGGTTACCATCGCCTATGGACATTTGCAACACCAAAGGTGCTTGCTACAAATGTGCTACTGCCATTGCTGCATGCTTTCGATGTTACCAAAAATTTCCACGGAATCTGAAAATGTAAAATTATTGAAGATTTATAAACAGCATTCCTATCCATCTCAACTTTAATACAATAATGCAATCAACTAACCGAATATCATCCAAAATATTCATGCAATGTACAAGGAACTCGAATCTAGAAGGTATTTTAATCCGAGGCAACGTCCATTTATCTCGTTGTTCACTGACCGCACGAAATGCAAAACACCCGGCGAATAAGTGAAGGAAATCAAGCCGGAATAGGGATACTGTATCGTGCTTCGATAAGCATAAAAGATGCCTTAAGCTATAGCTTACTAGTCTACTCCAAGTATTTTTATGAAACCAAGCTTAATTCTTAACTCAATATAATAATATCACTGTGCTATTGCAACGAGTTCAAATTCAAAAGTTTTTATCATAATCAAGGATCACTGAAGAATATTTTTTTATATAACATCTGTGTCATCTATGAAGGTTTATGAATAGCTTTTAGTTATCTCTGTAACTTTTACTTTAACTTTAGCCCTCCAAATAAAATAATAACATAAAAATTAAATCTACTTTATATTCTATGTACACTGCTTCGTAATGTTTTATTGTTGTTTCAAGGGTAAAAGCGGCAAGTGTACTAACAGTGGTATTGTTTGTTAGTTAATCTATGAAATGACAAACGTCATTGTCATTAATGTCCATTCAAGTAGAATAGTGACAGCTCATCCATAAAACCTCCTCCCCTTCTAATCACTGAACCGAACACAAACAGAGGTATTATTTAAATAAAAAAAATAACCTAAGCACACTTATAAATACTAAAATATATTAAAATAAATAAAAATATAATAAAAATTGGCTGTTTAAATAAGAAGAGAGAATACAAGACTACAAGAAACTCACCAACAACTATTTCATATTTGTCTATCTCATAATTGATTACTGATTGGGTAAATAATAGGCGCGTTGTAATCGATTATTACATATGATTTGTTTATTTGTATCAACTACCCTAATAAATGTATTAAATATGGCAACACTGTGTCAACGAGAATGACAGTGACTTCACGAGGTGGCAAAGCGTCAAGGGCATGTTGTTTTCAATCGTCATGGAAGTAACACGCTATGAACAAATAAAGTTAATTAGCGACGAGTACACTTTAGTGTTCCGAGGCAATATATATAGACTGTTTCTGTCTAAGACACAGCCATTTTACTTGGCAGCTGGGTGTACATTAATCAAATTTGACAAGAATGCGTACTCTATTTGGCGCTACAAAGTTAAGCAATGAAACAGCGTAAAAAAATTAACAGCAGCCGTCATTCCTTAGAGTCGATATTAGACGGTTCATTTATGTTTTTCAATTTGTATAATTGAACAAAAGTGTTGAAATATGAATAGTTGTGAACGCAATCCCAAGTGACGTATGTGTGAAATTTGTGACTTCTGACTGTATTCACTGTGTTCCGTCTTCCATACTTTTCTACGAATAAATGCACTACATAGCCCTCACGTATTTTTTTCTAGGCCGTGTTTAGTTACTTATAATATTAAAATAAAGTTATTAAAAAGTCAACTTAGTAAGTGAAATCTCCCAATGTCTTGTTTAATATATATAGATATATAACAATTTATTGTACACCATTACAGAAAACAGAAAATCTTATAGCCTAAAAATATTCTAAATGTGCACAATGGGCGGTCTTATCGCTAAGAAGCGATCTCTTCCAGACAACCCGTGGCAGGAATAAAACAGATTGTATTGGTCAAAGGTGGTATAAATAAATATTAGAGGTTATGCAGTTACTTACATATATTTTATTTATTTATAAACATATAAGTATGTGAAATATTATATAAGTAAGAATTATACTTATTAGACACATATAATAAATACACCTATTGATATCACATACATAAATATATACAAACATATATATAAATATACGTAAAAATATCAAATATCACTATGTTGTAGGTAGTGCTTTTTTGTCATGTTCTTAAATATTGTTAGTGATTTAGCTTGTCTAACAGTAACAGGTAGCTCATTCCAGAGTCGAATAGCCTGTACAGTAAAAGAATTATTGAAGAAAGATGAATGATGCTTGGGAGTATTAAATCTAAGATTCGTAGAAGGTCGTAAATTGTGTGAGGAAGAGACGAATTCAAAGCGTTCTTTGAGATAATACGGGGTTGTGGGGATAAACAGCACACTGTAAAGGAGTGAAAGAATATGAGTATTCCGGCGAAAACGAATTGGCAACCACTTGAGTTTTTTACGAAATTCAGAGACGTCGTCATATTTGCGTAACCCAAATATGAACCTTATACAAAAATTTTGAAGGCGCTCAAGCTTATTAAGTTGCTCTTTAATATAATCGTAGCGACATATTAGCTCCCCATTCGTTAAAATTTTGCCAATTTAAAAAAATGTAAATATGTACATATTTCTGACAATAAATGAAAACAAAGGATTATTTATCAAACGGCCTAAATTACCTTTGACTTCATATGAAAATATTTCGAGGAAAGTATTATTGTAACATGTATTCATGGTCACCGGACGGGTTACTACAATATTATGTTAACTTTGAGGAATTTATGTGACAGCCGTAGTAACGGGTGGTGTTACGAATTAATTACTGCGCTCAACGGTTGCGGTTAATTAACCAGGTAATGGGCCCAGCGAGGCTGGTGAGGACATACGAAGGAACATACCAGAATATTCGCAAGCTCGATCCAAGATAAATCGGCCTTAGGTTGGATTAAGGTGGGATGAATATTTCATAATACACTTGACACTATGTTATGCACATAGTAATACCATTTTTAAATAGGTTATCTACTAAAGCTATTAACAGATAATAAAAAAATAATCTCCCTAATTAACAGTCCCAGTGTGATTGGAATGAGACTGCGGAACAAAAGCCATGTACCATCATGTGACGATGACGATGTTACTATCATACTCGTTGTTACAATGTTGCCATTTGAAATACATTTAATACGATAATCGATACAAACAAAATAATCACGAATAGTCAATTACAACAACTTGATTAATATTAATAACAATAAATAATATATTAAACATGAATAAATAATATATTACATACATACATACATAACTTTACGCCAATTCCCTTGCGGAGTAGGCACGAACAACAGAGCGCCATTCGGGCTTAATCTTACCTCACTTGTTTCTTCGACATTCATAGCTCTTGTCATGCACGCTCGTCTGTTCTTAAGGCTCCTGACATCACCTTCTGCTAGTACACGATCAAATAATATATTATGGTCTAAAATACGATTGTTGTCTTTAAAGACCACGGGCCATAAAAAAGACTTTTGGAGGGCTTGCGTGGTGTCATGGGGAGGCCAACACGTAGAGGCCCCTTGACAAATTTAATGTAAATGTGGCGTAACACTGACCGGCGATTATCCCTGTCTGCACCATATAGTAATGCACCCGAGGACAAGCCCCGGCCAGTGTAAGACTATTGTGGAAAAGGAGGACAAAAAGTACCGGGCTATTGGGGTGAACTGCTGGTGGTACTAGAGTTCTGGGAATATGGGGACTATGGAGTCTGTCCGTCGCAATGTTCGGGGAACATGGAAAAATGGGCAGACGCTGACTCGCCACTCGCTGCATGAGCCCCAAAAAATGCCATAGAAGGCAAGGGCAACATAGGTGTGAGTGGCTAAGAGGTGTCGAGAGGTAGGCTGCAGGTTCACCGAAGCTACTTCCGACGTTAGGCCATTTATCACTTCCACCCCTGGAACTTGAGTGTGAGCTCTAGAGATCTCCACTCCGTGCCGGCCAGCTAAGGTAAGCACGGAGGCAAGGCCTTGCCTTGGCCCCCGGAGTCAGGTACGAGGTGTCGCTACTCACCTAACGCTTCGCCACAAAGCCCCTCTGTGGGTTTATTATTATTATTGTCTTTTGGACATTAAAATACTTCTCTGTATACCACAATAAAAAATCAAAACTATGGATCTGTATCAATAAATAGAATGGAAGTTTTTGTCGGTTATTACCAACATTTAAATGGAAGTGTCTAATTAAAAATGAACCTTTTCGTCTGTCAGTCTGAAAGTTAATTTCGAAATACTCCGAAACTTGTGACGGCTAGTGACAGTTGCAATTCAGCAAAAAATGTAATGTGTGGAGGATATTGGTGGCACTGTTGTTAGTCGCCCCACGTCACCTTCCGAGTCCACCTGTACAAAGTAAATTAAAGATAGTATATAACTTAAGAATTTATTTCATTTTATCTCCATCTGCCCGACACGTCTAATTGGAGTCAGAAGAGAAATCATACATACTATCACAGTAGTAGTAGCCCACTTAAAATCACAAACTCTTCAACAGATTTCAATTATAATCTTAATATATATAAATTACGTGTCACGTTGTTTGTCCGCGATGGACTCCTAAACTACTTGACCGATTTTAATCAAATTTGCACACCGTGTGCAAATTTGATTAAAATCGATAGCTTACATTTGGACCCGGTAGGTGGCGCTGGAATCGAGCTCTAAATTTTATTTCTTCAGAGCAGAACAATGTCTCCCGGGACAGCTAGTAATAATATAGGAATTAAAAAAGCAATTTTATCTTTTTCATATATATCGTAAGGCTTAGAAGTTAAGTACTACTCCTTGCAGGAATGGACAAAGAATACAATTTCCTGCAGCCAGGAGGCCTATCGTAGAAACAGAGATAGGGCATTTGCCCGTCTGGATGGCTACCACCTCTGGTCTAGAGTATGCCGCCATAACAATTTGAGTTGTGTTCCGACATTAATGGCCAGGTTTCAGTCAGCCTTTAGAGAGCGACAGCATATTGATAACACTTTTGGTGTTACAAATGTTCAAAGGCGATGATAAGCGCTTTCCATCAGGTGGGCCATTTGCCTGTCTGCAATAAAAAAAACCTACATATGTGCCGTGCGAATGAAGTAGAACTTTTATAATAAATATTATACTGATATATAAAGCTGAAGAGTTTGTTTGTTTGAACGCGCTAATCTCAGGAACTACTGGTCTGATTTGAAAAATTCTTTCTGTGATAGATAGCCCATTTATCGAGGAAGGCTATAGGCTATATATCATCACGCTAAGACCAATAGGAGCGAAGCACCAATAAATAATGTTTCAAAATTGGGGATTTTGAAAATAAATTCCACGCGGACGACGTCGCGGGCATAACTAGTCTTTTATAAACAAAATCTTGATAAAACACTTATGAATTATATTTTTTAAAGAATGAATAAAACACTTCAATGTAAACATTTTTAGTGAAAATCAGGGTAAATCTTCTACGAGGTAAAATTTTAAATGAAGCAAACCATCTTCAAGTGGAAGCTCTGCAGGTATTTACCCCCACTGAGGGTCTTTAATAAGCTTACGTTGATACGAGGTATATGTTTAGATTAATACTGAGAAAGGGAAATTCACAACAACATTGTGCCATTTACGTAAAGTATTTAGAATTCTTGCAAAGTATACGAATTCCATTATTTTTTGGTTTCGAAAAAAATACCTAAAAAGGACTAGGAAATTTTTGAATGGGAAAGACTCGAACTTAAACTAGGACTAGAGCCCATGCGAGGTAGGCGATTGCCATTTCACCATTCCAGTACCATATCTTCACCATTGCAGGACCAGGTCGGCGATTCCTCACATGCCCTCATCGTGATCCCAAAAAAAAGGATTCCTCCCTAAAAAAAGCAGGATCATCCCCGTAATAGCCTAAACGATAATTGATTACTTCTGAACACTGTAGATACAGTAGATTTTTAAAAAGAGTTATATCTATAATATTATAAAATAATGAAATAAACATGCCGTGTCTGTACGTTGAAGCTATTAAAAACAAACAACTGCAATAGACTATATAAACGATGGAGAACACGATGCATATTTTTTTTAGATTTCTTGTCTGTATGTTCGGGGTTCACGTAAAAACTACTAGACCGATTTTGATGGGGTTTTCGCTGATCGGCAACTAATTCTTAGATTTAAAATCTGAATTACTTTTTATACTTGAAATCCCGCGGGAATTTTTCTGGGAACTATATAAAATGGCCAGATGAAGAACGAATTCCAATGTGATTTGTTCACTAATCGATAGCAAATTCTATGTAATAAAATGTGTGATTTTTTTTTAACCCGGGAGCAGTTTCTAGTTATTCGGGTGTATAAAAATTAGCACAGTTTTCACTAAAACGGTACTTTGTGTAACATGAATCCAGTGGGAATTTCAAGTCAAGCGTGGATGAAATCGCGGACATATCCTAGTACTATATCTAACATGTATAGTCAATATAGGCTGAACAAAGTGAACAAATACGAACACTGTCTTAGTAGACAGTGCGCGCAATACGAATAATTCTGTGAGATTTTCCCCCCAAAATTTGTAACAAATGAGACTGCAAGAACCGCGCACATCACTGAAATAATTCCGTACCTGGTTAAAATTTTGTGGCTTGTTGATTATTTAAATAAATCCAATTAACGTTGTTTCATCTCTCAGCAATAAATACAATGATATAATAATATCCAATGATGATTTCAAGAAGGAGTACTATGCCGTGCAATGCTGTACTCTGCTGTGTAACCTTTTTCATTCTGTCATTCGTGCCTACCCCGTAAGGGAACTGGCGTGAAGTTATGAATGTATGTATGTATTATATCGCTATCGCTAGATTCCCGCCGTGTGACTGTGACTTAATTCGCTTTAGACAAGCGTGCCATGTCACGCTGTAAAGGCTAGAGCCTAACGGTGGAATATGCTGATGTGTGAATGTAGTTATTATATATTACTAGAGGTTTCCCCTGAGTAGTAGTAGCTCTATGTTACGTATACAGAAATTTAATTAGATGTTTTACTGTTTCTTGTTACTAAGTTCACTACAAAAACAAATTATTATTATTATTTCGGGTTATGGCTTGGCAGCTAGGCCTTTAAGCCAAATCTTAGTTTATAATATAGTTTCTTCATTTTCTTAAGCCTATGTGTAGGCACAGCTGAACTGTAGGTAATCAGCTAGTGCAATTCAACGGAGTTCTTGTGACAACTCAAAAGGCCACATTGGACTTTACAGTTCACATTTCTCACAAAACACATAATTACTACTCAAAAACTATCAATATCCTACAACTATTGTTCATTTTAGAGTAATTTTCCACATTTTTAGAAAATAAAACTGCATAGCACAACATCTCCTTTCAGTTCCCGCCAAAAACTCCCTACAAAAACAAAGAAACTAAGTCCTTATAGTCTATACAACTGCGCAGCGAAACATAGAGGCCAGTCGCAGCCAACCTGATTTGATATAATACAATGAATGAGATGTTGTTTATGACAACGTAGATATTTGCTAGTGAATTGAAAAAACGCGATTGCAGCACTATCTATTTTGCTAATCCTTTTATTTCATGGAAACTACATTATTTATCGGGATAGAAAATACCCTAAGTGTTATCTTGGGTTATAAGCTAGCACTGTCTCGAGTTTTATTCGTATACGTTCAGTAGTTTTGACATGATTTTCTAACAGACAGACAAGCAAATATTCTAAATATTGCATTATCGGAATCTCCTAGTCCGAATTATCCTTTGTTTGGGCCGCTTCGTAATTTTCCTTAATTCAAAGAAGGGTGGACAAACGCGCTCCGGTTTGTTCTCACCCCCGCCCCACACCGCACCTCACCGCGGTCGCCTGCACGCGCTGGTTAAACCAAAAAATTGCACCCCGCGACACGCATCAGTGGCTATTCTCACCTTTACGCAAAAACTAGTGTCGTGTGCGCAGCCTTCTTACTCACAATATTTCCATCGCGAGTGGTATACTGCACCTTCGAATAATCATATCAGGCCTGGTAAAAGCATCGTGGCGACGGGACAATCGTGAGCACCGTTTTGATCTACTCATTTTTTGAATCGTGGACAATTACGACGTGGCTACACTCTTTCACCGCCATTCCGCATTTTTATTCAGGGCCTTTGGCCTCTACGCCCCCACATCCTTCTTGTTTTTTATAACATTTTTAAACGCAATATACAAATCGAACCAATTACAGATTTAGTATATAGAAGATTGAAATACTAAAGACGTGTTCTATTTTGCTGCGGCGCCAAGTTTTATTATATATATCATTGTGAAGTTGTCGTGAGATACAATTTACATACTCCCGGACATTCATAAGTAAATTTGCTCGGGTAAGCCTTTATTAGGCTTACGCGAGCTAAAACGAGGCTGGCGGAGCGGGAGCGTGAGCGCACGTCACGGCTCCGCTCCCGCCAAAGGAGGACGCGCCGACGCCGAAGTTTCAGCACGGACCTTCGGCCGCCGTAAACGGGCGGCGCGGGTGGGGCCCCTTGGGGTATAGGGGTTCTCACTCGCCCGCACATGCCGTCGGGATGAGAGCGCGAGTGTTCCGCGCGCGCTCACCTCTCCTCCCGTGGGGCGAGTTACAAACCGCCCCACGCACATAGAGCTTGAGGATGCCGGGGGATTAAAGGAAGTCCCCCTGCAGTGGAAGTGGCCTTGCGAGGCCCACGCCTGCCAGGGCTGCGGAGAGGCTAGGTCATATACCCGTAGCCCTGGCATAAGGCGAAGGACGGAACACCCAGGGGTTTTAGTGGGTATCCCTAACTGGGGAGTGGCAATAGCATGGCGCCAGTTCTGACTGGGCATGCTAGTACCACCCCCAATCTGGCGAATCCCACACTAGGTCGCGAATTATCCCCCCAAGGTTCTGCCCTTGTCGCGGCTTAGTCCTCAATCGGATTTCCCCTGGACAAAAAAAAAAAAGCTAAAACGAGGCTACCTACGCACTATTATGAATCAATATGGGACGCAGCTGTGAAACCATAAGTTCGGTATTGACAATCGCATTGCGTGCCTAACATGGGGTTAACACGAGCAAAACTTACAGATGTAAGACCAGGCTAAAAAAGCCATAAGTATACATACATACATACATAACTTCACGCCAGTTCCCTTGCGGGGTAGGCACGAACAACAGAGCGCCATTCAGGCTTATTCTTACACACCTCACTTGCTTCTTTGACATTCATAACTCTTGTCATGCACGCTCGTCTGTTCTTAAGGCTCCTGACACCACCATCATCATAAGTATGTTAGTGTTAATATTCTTTCGCTAATAAATAAACAAAATATTTGTTTGAAATTATTATTTATAAGCTGGTATCACTTAAGTCCCTATCCTGGCAACAATTTTTTTCTCCTCTCTCATTCCGTGCTCTGTGTATATAGAATGGTGCTTTGTGTTTGTGATTTTGTAAACTATAATTAATCAAGATAAAACTATCGTACTTATTTTAGTTCTAAACCGTTCAAAGTAGTCTCTGACTAATCAAACTTATCATAAAATCCTTTTATAAACGGATATGAATTTAATACTCGATACTTAACAGACAGCTTTCATTTAATAACATGTTCACGTTTTCATTGCATAAATTTGGATATTTAATGATGACTGACATACATGCTAAATATACAAAGATATTAACGATGCAACCCTAAAGTGACTAGTGACCGAATATATCCATATCGAATTTAATATTGTATCCCATATCCCTGTCAAAAGAGCCGATAGACAGACGTCTGCCTTTGTTAATCTACTAATATTATAAAGAGGTAGTTTGTGTGTTTGTGACGTTGTAGGGGTAATCTCTGGATCTACTAAACCGATTTTAAAAGTTATTTTACTGTTAGAAAGCTCCTTTAACAGGGAGTGTCATAGGCTAAATAACATGACGCGATATACCACGGGAGCGGGACAGAGCGCCGGTGAAACCGCGCCGGGCCGCTAGTACTAGTATAATTTGAATCATACTTAATCTATTTTAGTTTCGCTTTGACTATCATAACTTACTATTTAGTTGATAAATACTAGTTTCTTAAACAGATTAAATAAATAGATATAACAATTATATTTGAAAGCGTTGAAATGCTTATTTTTGGTGCTCATTTTGATTATGACTCAAAAAGTAAATAATGAACTTCTCATATGTGCAAAAAGCGTCGTTTCATTTGATACCTTATTCAATAACTAGCTAATGCCCGCGACTTCGTCCACGTGGTGCGATTTTTAACTATCCCACGGGAACTCTTTAATTTTTCCGGATCAAAAGTATCCTATATGTTGACCAGGGATATAAGCTACCCCATACAAAATTTCATTTAAATCGGTCCAGTTGTTTCGGAGATTAGCCGGTACAAACAGACAGACAAACAGAGAAACAAAAAATTGCAAAAAATATAAATTAGTTCTATTTCAGTTCTTAAATCCCCCTGAATCGGTTTATAGCATTTTTTTCATTGTACAGAAATTCGACCTCTACAATTTTTTTATATGTATAGATATTGAACTTTTAAATTTCAACTGTTTTGTTTGGGGCTGACCTTTCAATATCCGCGAGTCACTGTAACGGCCCTAGCGGACGACCAGCGCTGCTTGAGCCAACCAGCATCATGCTGAGTTAGGACCGATTTAGAACTTAATTTCTTAGTTGTATTCTCTTATTTATAAGTATGTTTTGATTTGCATGTAGTTCTAAATAAATATTTGTTCTTTCTTTCTTTCAGTATCAATTTTTCCGCTTATTTCCTAACTTCCATTTTTTGTAAATTTAAAACAAATGCATCGCCATTTCGTGTGAGCTATCGATGCCAATGCTGCCCTCACGCGGAGAATCAGTGCAACTTGCTACACCGCGGCGCACCGAATCCCTTAGCCAATCATGAAATCGTGCGTCACTGTAACTTATAATCCACATTCGATGGCCCCCCGCATCACAGAAAACAAGGTAAGCGATTGTCCATTTGTCGTTTTCCAAATTCCGCATTCTAAACCGTACATATTTTTTGTTTTGTATTGAAAAATTGATTGTAATAATATTACGAAACACAGTATCAACAAACATTTTTCTATATTTGACATGACATATTTATAGATACCCAAGACTTGTGTAAGTACGCCACATTTTATATCTCTATTTGTAGTTCCTGTGTTAATTAGCTGTCATGCACTCTCGATTCCTTTCACACAATCCACAGCCCGGGTTGTCTGGAAGAGATCGCTCTAAAGCAATAAGGCCGCCCTTTTTTCCTGCCTTGACACGAAATGACTGTAAATCATTTACTTTATATGTATGTGGTGAACAATAAAGTATTTTCTATCTATCTATCTTAGCTGCGACACACGGTAAGACAAATACGTACCATTGGGAATGGGTCTTCATCTTCGTTCTACCACCGCACCACACGCCATCAGCTAGGCGTTCATCCGCATTTAGTCGTAGCACTTCGCTCGTGTGCGCAACGTTCCTCAAGAACGTTTCTCTTGGGTACCGTGGGGATTTAAAAAGAGCTCCCGATATGGAGTTTTTTTAAGAAGGGTGTCATAAAATTTATCTGAAGCCGGCAGCGCGTTTGTGTCATCTCTAGTGTTGCAAGTGTCCATAGGCGACGGTAACCGCTTTCCATCAGGTGGCCCGTCAGCCTGTCTGCTGTACTCCAACTGTAAAAAAATACCAGAATGACAGAGTAGATTAGTTTAGTTTACACACATTAAATGATAGATAGATAATATAACTATATTATATTCCAATACAAAAACGAATTTCCAAACTAAAATTATATTTCTCTCTCATCTCTCAGATCTCTTCCAGATAACCCTAGGAATGAATTGAGATGATAATGGCGATGATGGTATATATACGTAGCGTACGTTTAATGAATAATATAGAACCTATAAACGTCTCAATGTTGGATTCGGGCCTCACGTTTAAAAGGGAATGAACAATATACTCGCCATGATCCCGGGGTGACCTAAGCATATTGCGCGGTTGAACAATGGGTATAGCTTCGCTCGTCATCTCATGCTGTTCCACACAAGCGTCGGGTATGGGACGCAGGTTTAGGTTTAGTGGAGTAGTTGGTTCCGCCCAGAGTCTTCACACACGCACCGCGGCGCTTATCGCCGTGGTCCGGTCCCACCCCCCCAGCCGAGAGGAACTCAGTATGGCATGAAA
This sequence comes from Dendrolimus kikuchii, assembly GCA_019925095.2. Taxonomy (NCBI): domain Eukaryota; kingdom Metazoa; phylum Arthropoda; class Insecta; order Lepidoptera; family Lasiocampidae; genus Dendrolimus; species Dendrolimus kikuchii. The sequence continues at coordinate 7,114,447 of CM034400.1, forward strand.
TGTATTCCCCTGCGCATCAAAAAAAACTATACCCGCCACGTTTGTCAAGAAGGGTTTGACATATCGGTTATCTCGATGTGTAGGTTACATCAAAATGATTTCTTTCACCGTTATCACGTAGGTCAAACAACTGCCTAAGTGGTGCATGCTTTCCGGCCCGGATTCAAATCCACACCCCATAACACAGACGTTGTTAAGCATAACGTGTATATACATATTAATATGTAATATACAGTGTGAGTGCACACGCATTATGTGTACACACACAAGAATCGGACCTGTGAGTCCAGTGAGTCAGGTAAGCAACGCTCAAATACTAAACGATAGAGCTTTTGATTTAAAAAAAACCACCGAAATCATGTACTAAAAGACCATCAATTACTATAATTCTTTATGTTATTGTCTAAAGAAAATGTCATCTATTATACCGTTCTCATACAATCCCATAGCATTATGAGTTTTAATGAAAATTTTTAGGAGCTCATAAATTACCAGGCTATTGATCTGAAAGCTTATTAGGCTCGGATTGGAACTCTGCAAGGAGCCCTCGGGCCATTCAATCACACAAACATTTCCAATTATTAGTTGGATTTATTGAATAGGCTTCCCTGTTACCACATCTGGTTAAGGACGAGGTATAGTCAGCTATGATTTGTGCCTTAAAGACAAATTAAATGATTTTAACTAAGATACTTGTCATCATCAATCAGTTTATTGTAGTTTTCCCTTTGTTGTTCAAGGCATATCCTCAATCCAGAGGATCTGCCCTACATAATCGAAAAATTAAAAATTGTACGGAAACTAACGCCCTCAAGTGGTCCAGGAACATCAAAAATTATAATTAGGTTCCATTTAGTCCACTTTACTTCACTTAAGATGGCGCTGTGCAATATCGTCGAATAAATACATCGCGCTGACAAGATCTTAAAAGCATAAATTAAACCACAAGTTATGGTTATATTTAAATTTGGTGAATCTAGCACACTTTTACGTGAAGTTTTATGTGAACCATTTTTTACTTTAGGCATAAATTATAGCGTTATATAAGTTTTTTAAACTAATTTTGTTGTCTTTCCCTTTATTCCGATCTAGAACAAGTATAACTCATTAGTATATCTAGTGCTATTTATAAAATTATTGATTGTAGCGCCATCTAGAGTGGTATGTATAGGAATATAATACCGATTTTAACGCCATCTATCGGACAGGGTAAGTGTTATTTGATATTTTATTCCAGACAGGCTCATCTATATTATATATAGTATATTGTCAATATAGCCTCTCTTTTTAGTGCTCCAAACGACTGAACTTCTCGAGCCTCGTCTTTTCAATATACTCTCAACTTCCTGCTCCGCCGAGAACTGCCTTTTCGGGAGATATTTAGCACGTCAATTTCTAAAGTTACGTATCTACTAGGTATCCATAGAACTATAGTAATAGAAATAAATATTATCACTTATAGAAAATTCAATTATGAAATTAATAAAATATAAAATCATTATTAATATCACCTAGGGTCAAATGACGATGCGATCTAGGATGGTGCACGCTGACTTGTAAATGCCTGTTCATTCGTCACTTCAATATCAAGTTATTGTCAAACCTTTTATACAAAAATCACTAATTACATTACTATTAATATTTTAATTAAAGACATTAAATAATTGACATACACAGATGGAAATAATAGTTTATAAAATCTATATAATTAATAAAGAAAGGTAATAAATATTATCCAAGTTACATAAAAGGTACTTAATGATAAATAGGAACTAATTATTTAAATAATGACGATTAAGATCCTGCTTACTTGCACACCGTTGAAACTGGCAAAATGTACTGAACCATGTATTTCTAGGAATAACATCTGTATACAACTACATTTATGCAAGAATAAATATATCAATTTCAATTATATATGTATCTCGGGTATAAATATATCAATTTCTATTTCAATTATATATGAATCTCGGAAATAGTAAAAAGACAATATTCATACATACAAATTCTCTGACTATGTCGCAACCTTTAAACCCAAATTGAGGCCTTCTCGACAAGCACCCCAATAACATACATAGGGAATCTCACCCTTTCATTGTGCAAGTTAAATCGGAATACCCTCCCACTTAATCACATGGCACACAAGATAGAAATAAAGAAATCGCCATATTTATTATCTAAGATTCTGTGAGATATAAGGGTACGCACCTTGCACAACTTACAGTATGTCCTTCGATAGCTTATATGACCCAGCACCAGTATCACTCTCCAATATCTTCTAATTTAATTATTTAAAAAAAATTACACACGTCGTGATGCGATAAATTAATTTTGATCTCTTATTTAAAGATTTTGAGTAGAACATTTTTAGTTCGTAGGCGTGCGTAGCGGGCTAGTTTTGCAACGTCTTTTTTTGGAACGGAAGCGGGTAGGAGGGGGAGATTTTGAGGGAACAGGAAGACGCGAACGAATGAAATGAATGGCGCGTACAGATTCTGTAACCAGATGACAAAAACATTGATCGTGTTTCACCAATACAGACTCTTTCGCTATATGTCGGAGATAGCGCCACACTTAGTCCAATAGTCAGTCAGTGCAAAACTAGATGCAGCTGTCTCCTAATTAAACATACGATTGTTTGTAATATATATATTGTCAACATCTTTTGTATTTTAACTCATAGGTCAGTTCCGCCCGATCATGATATATGCGAGTATGTTATTCGGCCATGTGAAATCTGCCCTTTTAAAGAAACTGCAAATCGTGCAGAATAAATTCATGCACAGAGCCGTCGGTGCTCCTTTTTATATGCGTGACGTCGACCTCCACCGTGATCTGGAGCTTCCCTCCATCAAAAACTACATTACGTCGCTCTCGCGTAAGTATTTCGATCTCGCGCCGCACCAAAATCCGCTTGTCGTGTCCGCGTCCCATTATAAGCCTTGTCGAAAGACTCTCGTGCGACGACTGCGTAACGACCTCACGGACAGGGTCGACGTTATTACAAAACTGATAGCCCGGAGCAACCCGCCCGTGGTTAGGACGGCAAGCTGGCAGGCGCCGACAGACAGACACAGAAGGCGGCATCTCCGACGCCGCCAATCACGATCTCTCCACGTCCCCGCGAGGGACGTCAAGAGAGATAGCCCCCCACAGGATAGACTAGGCGTGTTGCTGGGAAGTTTCTTTCGCTATTTCTTCTCTCAGCCTTAACACGTTGCGAAACGGCATAAGATAGTGTAAGCCGTCGCGAACCTTCCCCTCGGCCTTTATATTATTCGTCGCCCGTTCTCAATTAGTTCATTGTGTCGCCTTATGGTGGGCATCATCAGATTCACCCCCCTCTCATGGCAACAGTCCAGCCGAGGTAAAACTCCCTTGGGAGCTCCTTCGGGCAAGTTGCCCCCCGGTCTCGAGCCTTTATCGCGCAAAGGCGCTCGCCCCGAAAACCCCGGTAAAGTTGTGAGGTCTTACGACCAACAACATACCGTCAAGTCCAATAAAATAAAAAAATAGGTTAGTTCAATAAACCAGTTCAAACAAGTGAGTAAGTGTAATATTTAATAGTTCAACTTAGGTCATCTCGGACACTATACGTATAAAAAGACAGCACACAACTATTCAATTTACACATACTTACAACCGTTTCGCTACAAACAAGTAAACCAAACATACCTACAGACTTAAAACCGGTTGAAAATTAACCGCTTTTAATAGGTTATAATCGTAAGTTTTCGCGACTAGTAAACATAAATAATTAACACTACGTTTTAACGGTTTTGAATGCGGCATTTTATTTTATTTTTTACTTTTATTTCAATGTTTCGGCCGCTATTCAGTAGGCGTGATCTTTGGGTTCCATGATCACAGTTTAATTACGCTTATAATTATTTTTAATCAACTATTCCCATCGGTGTGTAATCGTTAAAAAGGGGGTTATGTAAACCTAACTTAAGACTTGTAGCAACGCCGTCCTTGACGATTTTTTGGTACTGCTTTTTCGGGTGGTGGCGGGGTTCCATGGCGCAGTCGTTTTTCAGATACATTATTATTCTATTGTGAAAACAATAAAGTAGTACAATGGTTTCATGTCAATAATTTGGAGATGATTTAGTGAATTTTTTTCTTAACTTAAAATAAATATAGAAACATTACGAAAAAATCATATTACGTCTCATATCGTGAAGTTTTATAATATTTTTTTTAGTAAATAAAACAACTTTTTTTTGATAATTATTGATCAACAAACACCAACGAAAAGTTGTTTTATTTGCACCCCATTTTCGACTTTTTGCGACAACGAGAGCCTTAACAGGTTCATTCAGCGAGAATTAACATGTCAACTGTTTCTAATATAAATATGAGTTTGTGTTCAACTGAAAACTTGCCGTACCACATGGCTGCACATTGAAAGTGAGCGGCAAAAACCATTCGAAACCGGTTATTCAACAAAACTCATTTAACAAACTTTTATTGCTAAACACCATTTACTTAATTCAAGTTAAAATTATAATAAAACCGAAAAGCTCTGATGTACAGTTGATGTATGAAAAGGTTCGTCATATTAAGGTCAACTTTTGCTTGCACGAGTACAAGAAACAGTACATTTTAACATTTTAATAAAATTTACGTTTTTTTACCTTTATAAAAAATACAAACGTAAGTAAAGAAATTGCAATTATGACAATAGTTTTAATCATCACAAACAAAGAGGATATAATTTTTGCTACGCTTATCATAAATATTAAAACCAATAAAAATATTTTACATTTCCTAAACAATCTTTTTAGATAAAATAAAAAATCAAACAACTTTGATCTAAGTAACTTTAAGCTTTATGCTCAAAAGTTTAAATATAATTTTGTGTGGAACAGTTTGATCTGTGACTTAGTTTGAAAAAGTAACATGTGCTCGCGGAACGTTAAATGAATCAATTTAAAAACTGGCGAACCTTTTTATACCGCAACTGTACTTAGGCTGTAACCGGTTCGAGTTTTAATCCGGTTTCCAAGCCCTGCCTAGAAGTAAGTCGGTATTATAAATTTTCCGCGGCCGTAAGCAAGACCATAATAAAATTGCCAAAGCCGCATCGGCTTAAAGTGTTATATCTGAAGCCGGTTGCTTAAACCGGAAGCCGTACGTGTATTGATCTTTACGTGTATAATTAGTGTGCACTGACCCGGTTGGCCCGCATTACCGTTATAATTGGCGTCATTAATTTGACTTGCTAATATCTGGTGAGCTGAAATTCTGAAACCTGTCATATATTCAATAATGTACCTAATTATTAATACAAGCGGTCGCCCAGTGATCGAAATTTAACCATAATTAATTTAAATTATAAGTTTGAACATTATTAAGGTTCTGTTGTCAAAGACTATACTTCTATAATTACAGACTTCGCCAAAGCTACACTGTTAATTTAACTTTAACAACAAACAAAAGAGTATATATGCGTGTGTGTGTCAAATACATGGTAGTGTGTATAATATGCCTGTCTGCTGATCTCCTGCAATAAAAAAAAAATATATTGATTTAATGTATTTTTTATGCATCATTTTAAAAATATATTAGCATTCTGCACTCCTTCTCTATATAAATCTATAAGTGTGCGAAATTTCATACTCCTCCGTCCGCGCAATTTTCGTAAAAAGGGGTACAAAGTTTTACCGCTTCACGTATTAATTAATATAATGATGGAATCGTATATAGTCTACTACATATATTTAAAAAATCTAGCATTAAATAAACCAACTTCAAGAGTAACTAAAGACCAAAAAAGATTTTTACAATTTATTGAAGTCGATGCAAAGTAAAACATTACATAAAATGGTTTATGTCATATTGATATTTAAGAGATTTATAATAGATAATTACCATGAGAACAAAAGTCTATGAGCCATCCATGCTTTTTATTTTTATAAGTAAAAAAAAATATATGGCCGTCTCTAATTATTACTTCCTATATAAAAAAAATATGTATTTACACGACGAACTGAGAACCTCCGCCTTTTTTGAAGCCGGTCAAAAATATAATCACAATTTGGATTTAAGTTTATTGATTTTATAGGATATATATATTTTTTGGTATTGCATGAGTTCAACAGATAAAGTTTTAATAAATACATAAATTTCAAAAATACAATAATTTTATTACAGACTATACAAAATCACTTTAGGGTCAATGTTGACTCAATGTCCACACATCGAGTCAACATTTTATTTTTTAAACTCGAAGTTTACCCTACAATTTTATAGATACATTCTACATGTGTACCAAATTTCATAACAGCATACATTTAGTAGTTCCTATGATAATGAGCTGTAAACCATATTTAAAAATCTGAATGAGATCATTTTAAACATGTATTATTTGCATGCCTGATCGGCGAACTATGAGAGAATTAAGAAATGAATGCGGGAAAGAAAGAGAACAATGAACATGCGGCTCGAAGGACCAAAAAGAAATGTTGGCGTGGGCGGGAACGCGGAGATAAGAGAGAAGAAAAGGACTTACAGGATTGGTCGCTGCACGAGACACGCTACGAACGATGCGGGCTTCGTAGCGACAGGCACGTCTTCCTCGTGATCCTTTCTTCATATCCTGCGGTTCCTTCGACGAGTGAACCAGCTAGTACAGCACAGCGGGTACCTTCCAGCACACGGGTTAGTTTCAGTGGGTTTAGAATGGGGCACAACACACAAAGCGTAGGGAGTTCTCCGCAGCATCAGCAACGCGATCAGCGGTCAAACGTAGACTATGTCACATTACATAATAATAGATGCGGGGAAAAGAAAATAAAAAGGAAACTAAGAGGCTATGAATAAATAGGTTGGTTTTAACACACAAACACACACACACTAATACACATATATATATAACGGATTGCTCTGGGGCCGATCCCAGACACACCGACCATAGTAAATAGCGAAGAAATGTTCCGAAATTTCCCATGCCAGGAATCGAATCCGGAACCTCTGTGTTGCAGTGAGGTAGGCTGGTAAAGGCATAGCCGGCTCAACCACAGAGGCCGTTCAATTTCAATTTTAAATTGAAGAAGTATTTTACAAGAGATCACTTGAAGCGACTTCAATTACAAATACCCCTTTGGCTGGAAAATTACTCCAGATTCAACTGCCCGTGATATTTGCAGATATAATAATCTCGGATTTGACGCTATCCCGCATCAATTTCTTAGAACATAGTTCAAATCCATCCCGTTTGATAGCTCAACGTCCAACCAACCAAATCGAGTAATGCAATACCTATCACAGTAAAAGGCATTAAACCATATTGGATTTTCAAAGCGATTGTGTTTTGGACTATTCATTAGTACGATGCTATGACGATTTAGGTATAGGACCGGTCTGTGTCATACCGCAAATCAGTAAGCCTATTCTGTTTCGAAATGTTAACAATTTTAATATAAACGCAATACTTCTACAATGTATCTATTTTTCTCGTAATCTATATCGCCTCTTTGCATCAACAATGTTTTAACCTTCAAAAAATAATTGTATCAAAATAAAAAAATACATATTTTATTCTGTCAATCTACAATGTGTTTAAAAAAAAATATGTTAATTAATACCATATTTTCGATACAATGATTTTCTGATGCTTAATCTAAAATTAAAATTTTCAAGAAACATATTATTGAAGCAAAGAGGCGATATATGAAATAAAATCATTTTCCTTGAAGCATATAGTTTGTTTATTCGAAGCGGTGGCAAATTAGATTAGGCTCCCATAGACTAAATAATAAATAACCATAAACAAAATTAACATGGGCAAGTTGGCGGTAGGCTACATAAAACTTTAACAATACTCGTTGACACTTGACATCTTTGTCCTCCGTGATCACGGCCACTGAAAAGTGGCCGAAATGTCGGAATAACAAATATCAAATAAATTACCGCGCTTAAAACCGGTAAAACGTAGGTTTATTAATCATAATAATATTACAAAAATACATGTATGTATTTTTTGTATGATCGATATTTTTAAATGTAAAATCTGCAGAGATATAATTATATTAAAAAAATCTTTAAAAAAAACAAAATATATGTCTGAACATAAATAACTGCATTGAGTAATATAAAAATAAGAATATGCCCCTCAGTGTGAAATGTGAAAATAGTTCGAAATGGTAGAGCTTAAAAATTAATTTCAACTACAAGCCTCTGAATTTGATACGTTTAGTAGTTTTAATGTAGAGTTGCGTGGTCAAATATCAAAAATCAAACACTTGATGTCCTCTTCACGAAACTCGTGGTTCGTGGTCTGACATTTAAAAGAAGTTTAGTAAATTTATATTTTTAGTTAAGAGAGTAATTAAGTACATTATAGGACGAAAAAAAAAAAAAACAAAGACCTTGAAGTAAGTTACTAAATAAATCGCAAACTTTGTAAACGGAACATTTCATTTCATTCCTAAAATACTTTGTCCAATCATATCCTTATAACGATCTTTATTACATTCAAAATTAATTATTAATAGCTATTAATTTAAGATGGATTGTGATATTGCCTGTAAAGTTTATTGAAGGTTGATTTTCAATTCATGATCTTGCATTTCTATTTAATTTACTGCGTTTTATTTTTTTAGTTATAACTAAAAAATGTGCAAGAAAATACTTTTCGTCGCCTTCATCTACAAATTTTAAAAATGCAATTCCCAATTGATCCATAATTAGAACGAAAAAAAATGATGGTTTACCAAATATAGTTTATAGTTTGAGTGAAAATTGCAATTAATTTAATGTGAAAAAACTAAAGATATAGTGTAGATATTAACATACTTATAATACAAATTATAGCCAGCCATACCTCACTCGTTACTTCAAGGCTGATTGCCGGTTTCACACTTTTTCTCCATGTATGTATGTAGTTACTTTGAGTAGCAGTGGACCGGTCAAATCAGACGCAGGAGTAACGGTCGATGAAGCAAACGAGTCCTAGAATGGAGACTGCGTCTAAATACGTAGCATAGAATGCTTCCCAGCCTTTGAGAGGCGGTTGGTATCGCCGATACGCCCGAAGATACGGCCATGGAGCAGCCGTAGGAGTCGGAGGACCCTCGCGGACAAAACTTACTAGAGGCAAAGTAGGGTCGAACCCGAAGAACTTTAGGGGTACAGTGAGAGTGCAAATGGCTCTAGATCCCGTAGTGTTAAGTTTACTGAAGAGTTGGTTATTCTTGACTTCTTCCACTCGGAAAACATCGTGGAGGATGGGCCGTTGAGAATTCCACACGTCTTCCGATAACCTCCCCGAGTCCAGTAACAGTGTGTTAATATATATCCCTAGTGTTATCGAGTTATAAAAAAAAAGATGCCCGCTAACACAATGGGCTTACCAACTGTGTAAAATCGTCGGCTGGATGAAGAAAATTGAAGACTGAGATATATGACGTAAACTTGAAGAGGATACTTCCAACCGTGGACGTCGATTGGTTAAAAAAGAAGACATAGTAATATTAATAAAATCGATTTTCAAACAATTTTAAATAATTTAATAGTCGAAAGGCTATGTGAAAATCAACCTTTAGTACCAACGATAGAAATATTCTCCATTTGATTTGGCTCGAATAAGGTCCGGTCGTGATCGCCATCGATATTCAATTCTCGTACATTGGCGGATGAAACAGGATATTTTCAAAGATTTATTGTTGCATTTTACCAGATTCTGATTTATCTAAATTCACACTTCAACAATTCCTACTTACCTATATTAGTGGTCGTCCGTGATCGAAATTCGACCATAATAATTAATATCAAAGACTTCTATAATCACAGATTTCGCCAAGGCAATGTTGTTAATTTGACTCTAACAATAAACAAAATAGTATATATGCGTGTGTGTGTCAAATGTATGGTAGTGTGTGTAATGTTTTTTTTATTGATTTAATGTATTTTTTATGCATAATTTAAAAAAAAAATAGCATTCGTCGCTTCTTATCTATATGAACTATAAATGTGCGAAATTTCATACTCCTCCGTCCGCCAATTTTCGTAAAAAGGGGTACAAAGTTTTTGCTTCACGTATTAATATATAGATTGATCTAAGATTTTAAACTAAGGTTTCATTCGGTACAAAAATTTTAATCGTTTTTGGAGAGATTTTAGTGACCGCTTCAAAGGTGTGTATAATTATTGCTAGCTAACATAGATTACTCTCTTCGTTCTTAGTGCTTGGCTACAAGCGCACTAGACGAGCAAATCGCGGCAGCCAGGTTGAGACGGCCAAGGTGACGGCGAAAAAATTCTTATTTCACGATACGTATTGCTTTTGAATGGACGTAGTTATGTGTAAGAAGAAAAAGCTGGCCCAGTGGTTATTGCCAATCGGGGCGTCGGTCCGCTTGCTTTTTGGGTATGATGTCAAACATTTACAAACATTGGTTAGATCTCATTGATCATTAAAGAGTAGAAAATAGATGAATGCATTATGTGAAGGACGACAAGATGCATTTTGATGTGACAGCGCACATATATCAGAGTAGAGGAGTATAGACAGTAGAGACCTATTGTTTCGCCCCGATTGGCAGGTGAAAGAAAGAGTGTCAGATCTCATTGGCCGCCGAGACTTGGCCGCCTAGTGCACTTCTAAACCTTTGAACATGACATGTCCTAAATAGTTGATAAGTCATAGAAATCAATTTTAATATAGAGCTCACAACAAATTAAGAGAGTGCTTCACAACTTACGTTCGATCAACCATCACCAGCAGTTAACGTCAGAATCAATATTTCAGTTTTAATATTCAACCCTGCTATTGACAGATATGAAAATGGAGTCAGAAGGTGAAAACTAAAAGCTGTCCATTCGGTGGTTTCATTTAATTATTCCTGTTCAATACGATTTATGTAAAAATTGTCTTTTTTGACATGACAGACATGACAGCATATTAATTATACTTTTTACGTGACATAGCATACTATTACGATTTAGTTAATGTAATGTTTATTAATGTTCGACATTTTCTTAGACATATAATAAATATATTACTTTTCTAACAAACTTGTGATTTCTCCTTTCAACTCATTACCTTCCCACGTCCTACCACCACCATCCAAGTGACACATCAACATCTCCCCGTATTCGCAAAGTACATTAAGATCTGCAAGTCGTTAGCACTGGGGACAGCAGAGGTCGTTAATCACCCGTGACGTCACAAGGCAGGCCCTCTTGCCTTGTTAGTGCATTAAGGAATCTTCCGCTCTATTTACCTAAGCGGTTAAGTAGATCACGAATATATACACCTATATATGTAGATGTAGATTTGTTAGAATCAGCTAGTAATATGCAGAGACAGCTTCTTTACATTGTATTAAACAAAGTCGCCGTCGTCATTGTTTTCGCGTCTGTTTGTCTTATTTTATAAGCGCTAACTAATCCTAAACCACGGAATGGATTTTTAAGTAGTTTTCAACATCAATTAGATAATATTTCACTATAAGTTATATGTAACAAATCTAAGTTTTTATGTACGTACAACAGAGGTACTATTTAGGAATTGGTTTGCAGTGTAGCCGTGGGAAAAGCTCTAGTCGATATATGAAATAAGAAAAAATAATACTATTTTCAAAAAACCTAATCCGGGGACTTTCCAGGGATTCTCATGAAGTTCTTTTTGGCATATTCTTATTTTTGTTATCAGATTTAAATTTCTCCTGTCTCTTCTCTTTTAGTGAAATTATTTTGTCATCGCGAACATTTTGTCCTCCTTCCCGTTGTTTGTTTACTTCTTCTTGTAGTTCTTTTCGTCTGTGTAATACTTCTTGTGGAAAGTCTTTCTTTATATAAATCGTTGTATCCTGAAGTAGTTTTTTTATTTTTTGATATTTCTATTTTGCGTTACAGTAGTATAGTACAGATAGATTTTATTAATTTTATATATATATATATATATATATATATATATATATATATATATATATTTATTTTTTTAAATGTATGTAACAGTTTATGAATTTAATTATATATCTAGATGTGACCTAAACTTTGTAAAATGACGGTAGAGTAAAGACTTTTTTATTTTATTATTTATAGATCATTACACACGGCTTTCTTCACGTAAAGTTTGTCATTGTATTCCGTGGAAACCGTCACGTTTTATGAAAAACGTATGTTCATCTTCACCCCAGAAAATAGATATAATCGCTTTATTCCCAACGCAGTAAAGATGAAACAAACAAATTAACAAACCCAAACACATTTTTAGAAAAAGTAGAAAATAATAAAATTAGTCAGCGCAGATTATCTCGCTCTACAAATCAGAAGAACCTCCTGAGAAACGAATAACATTTCATCTACTTGTCAGTTTGTAAATCACAGCAATAACATTTACTTCACATATTTAGGATTACAATAATAGTCCTTGTTGTTGACGTCGGATACTAGAAACACCGTAGACAGCTCACCAAAGGAATGCCTCCATATTGAAAGAGCTCGAAATTGGAGATCATCAGAGATTATCAGGTAGCAGAATGTTGACAACGGATACTGAAGTACCACATAGCCCGTAAGAACCCAGATAATATGAAGAGAATTGTGGTCACTGGGAAAGTTGAAGGCAAGAGATCTCGTGAGATTTCTTTTTATAAATGAGAAAGAGGTAAGTAAGCACTGAAAATCAGTGCTGTGTAGGATTAACTTTCGGCATAGCAATACACTGAGTGCCAACCTCATTTGTCCAATTGCAGCATGCAACTATAAAGTTGTTTTACTTCATTAAACTAATATTGTTACGAGTTGCAAGACTCGAATTAAAAATGCCGTTGGAATTACTATAGAATTTATTAGAACTATACAAAGCCGTATAACACAGGTACAAATATAACCGGACGCAATAAGTCCAAATGCAATGGATAATTCAATACCACGCGCAAAGTCCGTCACTAAATGTAAACACGTCTTGCCTCGCTTGTGTTATAGCTTTTCCTGTCGATCTCTCCATTGGGCCATTGCTTTATACTGCACCGATACAATACGGCTGCCAGCGCGCGTAGATCGAATTTCTTAGAATCAGTTCGTCGCACCTGTCTAATGACTGCCATAAAAGATGACAATACACAATGGACTGTTTTTCTAATTATAAATTTTAAACACAAGGTAAACAAAAGAACACAGTCATAAATAGTTTCAATGTTATTAGCTCAAACGCCGGCAGGTAGTAAATGTGCTTTGTCTATAGGTATGCATCTGCCCAAATTGTAAGAATATGTATTTTTCTGCGTGTCGCCTTTGACAAATAAACGTTTTTCTTTCTTTCTTTTCTCGCGGTAGATCTCAAATAGGTTGATTGACCATGCTACTGTCCTGCTGGATATGTCGATAAATTCAAAATTCAGCCCTCCACCGTCCTCAAAACCGATCTCAGTAGTGGAGAGCAATTATTCACTGCCATCAAAGTAACGATCCTCAGAAGTGAGGATACAACTTAGAAGCTCTTATTAAATTCATTAACATAAATAACCCTTTCAGTGTTATAATAACTGTATAGTCGACCTGAAACCGATTCCTGCCACAAAACAACGCTTTTTGCATCGCAAATAGCTCCACTGAATAAGGCATGAGCGTTTCATTTTTGATGTGCAAAGTTGAGGTACTTTTGATCTCGTGGTATTGAGGTATACGTGTGTACAATGTACATACTCCCTCTAAAATGTTTATTTTTACCCATATATTCCTTGTACATACTTTTGTTTAACATCGTATGTTGTATCTACTAATAAGTGATATGAAATTGAAACATTATAATTCTTATATATAATAATATACCAACCCTGGTCTAAAGTATGTCACCATAACAACCTTGATTTGTGTTCCGGTATTAATGACAAGGTTCCAGTTTCCCTTAAGAGAGCAGCAGCGCATTTGTAACCGCCTGTGTGCTTAACTCCTGCAATAAAAAAATGTATATATATATATATATATATATATATATATATATATATATATGTATATAATGAGCACGATACGCATAGTGAGGAGGTTCCTATTATTGGAGCCCTAATCACTGGTAGCTTGAACTGTAGATCCCGCTGCCAGCGGCCGTTTTTTTTTTCTTTTTTTATTGCAGGATTTCAGCAGACAGGCAGACGGCCCACTGGATGGAAAGCGGTTACCATCGCCTATGGACAATTGCAACAAGGTGCTACAAATGCGCTGCTGCTCTCTTAAGTGCGTCTGGAACCTGGTCACTAATGCCGGAACCCAACTCAAGTTGTTATGGCGACATGCTCTAGACCAGGGGTGGTAGCCATCCAGTCGGGCAAATGCCCTACCACCTGGCCGTCATCTTTTTATATTTTTTTAATATGTAGTTTTATATGTTGTATGTATTAACAACAATAATAAACTAAATTTATTGACAGCATAGTAACTAACATCACAATAACAACATTATTGGTAATTATTGGAAAATCAAGAAATGAATACGAACCATCCTATTACGAATAGTAAGAATTCAGTTTTTTAACTGCCTTTTTTTACACACAAACGAACTTATTTAACTTGTTTCGTGAAAACCACTCTTTATAATGACCCTATTACAAAGTCAATTTAACTTTAACCTTCAATAACTTTTGACCGTGGTTCCTTATCAAAAAATAATTTCAGGCCTTGTTGTAGAGTGTTCAATCGCCTACAAAAAAATGCTAATAACTACGACACGTACGTACATATGTTTCGTTAGTTATAAAATTCAAAAGCATCAGAAACCAATTTTCGTATATTATTCATATGGGAAATCGAAAAGTGCGATGTGCACCATCTTAATATTAATATTAAGAGTCTATACTGTAAATGGAATATTTTCATACCTAAATGGAAATTATGAAGTTAGTTCGGAAAAATACTATTTTCAATTCAGTTCAATTCATTTGATACGAAAGTTGGTATACAAAAAGATGTTACTTTAATATAGGACAATTCTCCAAATTCGCCTTTCGACATGCATATATACAAGTATCCTGCTTACAGCATGGCATAATATACTTATTTAATTGTTTTCCTAATAAAATGTCAACTAATATATTTTTTTTTTTATTAAACTACATCGATGTCAATTAAAATTAATAGTAACTTACAGCGATATTCATAAAAAAATATTAATTAACGTTATAAACATTGGTTAACTAAGCAACTAATAAGCCTTAAACATTATTGAAAAAAATCTTATTCATGAACAATTTATTCTTATGATGAAAATGTTATTTTATGGCTAATCTTTAATATATATTACTTTATACAAATTTGTAACTAATTATATTATATATTATAATATATAGCTATTATGTATTTATCAATACTGCAGAAAATAGATGTATATGTGTATTATGAATAAAATATATGTGTATATTTATTTTACTAAACAAATAATGTTGCTGTCTCTGTATTCGTTACATGTACTGTTTAATTGGTAATGTACGAACTCATTTTTTGTGTGCTGACAAATTATTTCGAAGGTAGTTTGAAACAAATATCTTGTTAACTTACGGGACGTGAACTTACTCTGCCGTAACACAGTTTAAAACTAGTACGGGGAGTAATGATTGTCGCATATTGTTAAATTAAGCACTATTGTATATTGTACTTGTTTAGCTTATATAAAAAAAAACCCTAGCGTAGAGATATATATAATAATAATAAAATAATAAAAAAAAACCCTAGCAACTTTTTGGTAGAATTTAGTAGAATATGGGCGGTACGAGCAATGTTACCAAAAATCAAAATAAAAAAAGAGGTTCTGACTTTGTCGGCTGACACACTACGTTCTCAGCACATAAAAGAGTGTTATTTATAATTGAAGCTAGGTTGACGATTATTGTGATTTTTTTTTACATTGTTGTAAATATTTCATCACAGGGTCCATAAACGTGCCTGAATTCATATATATCTAATACATATTGCTTATTAATGTGTAAATCGTCACCGAAAACAAAAGATTCCATTTTTTGTCTCAATCTTCACAAAATAAAATACCAGTTGGTAAAAGAAACAATGGTTGTGTCCGCCATTTTGTTACTTAAGAGAGTTAAACAGTGGGGTGAGATTGTGTTATCTGACAGCTAGTTTAAACAGGTTATTAAGTCTAAATAGTGTTTATGAATACAATTTCTTTTAAATAACTGTTTAAAATATTACTTAAAAAATAATCAACGTTTATAAATAACGCTGTTAGAGTCAAGGTTCATAATAACTTAAAATGAGGTACTTAATTCATAAAAAATTATATTATAAATTTTTCATTTAAATATTAATTTATACTATAATATGCTTTATCGATTAACATCTTTCAAGAATCAGACATCATCGAACAGTCCTATTGTTATTTTTAGTACTAAGCCATTATACTAAGTTCCATACAATAATTGAGTGTGAGTACACAAACTTGAGTCACTTTAATCATTTTTAAATTAACATTAGAGGGCTCGGCAGACGCTGTATTGTTCTGAAAAATAAAACTCTAAGTCCCGATTGCAGCACCACCTATCCAATACTGGGTCCAATTATGAATTTATCACTGAAATAATCCCAAAAATTTTCGTCAAAATCCTGTAACCCGATTCCAACGCTTTCTAAAAGATCGAACCGTAAATCTAATCTATGACTTTATGAATAAATCTTAATCTTCTTTTTTTTATATATATATTTATTAATAAAATAATAATAGTTGACAATTAGTTGGTATAGTAATATTATTATTATTTTAATTACTATAATGACATTATTGTAGGACATTAATTATTATTTATTATTCTAATTTTTCTATGCCTAACTGGCCAAACATGACGCACATTTAGCTTTATACCATCATGCATATTCTGATATATAAATACTCATGTTTAAGAAATAAATAAACTTTGACTTTGACTTTGACTTTATTCCCGAATCCACTTGAACACACACAAAAAAATTCATCAAAATCGGCCCAACCGTTTAATAGGAATTCAGTGACTTATACACTAACATTAGAATTTTATATATAAAGATATGGATGTCAATTACAGGTACACAGCATATTTGCCAATAAGAATCCTTCCCACCCGGGAGGGATTCTAAATTTCGTGACCTCAAATTTCATATAAGTCGTGGTAGCGTAATGGCTAGTGCACGCGTCCCAAACTCAAAGGGCGCGGGTTCGATCCTGGCCGGAACGCATGCACCACTTAGTCAGTTTTCTGATCTAATGTGCATATTCTTACAATTACCACGTACTAATAGCCTATAAGGAAAACATCGTGATGTTTTCTGTACATGGTGATACAATAAAGTGTCAAATCTGGCAAGCCTCCCTGGACAAGCGTGGCGGGTATAAGTCCGTTGACATATAATTAGAAACCCGAGCCCACCCGTGGAACAGGGATGGGCTGAAATTTTAAAATTCACATATTATATCGTTATATTATATTTAAAGTTTAAGACACGAATTTTGAAGTATTAACGAATAACTTCAAAACATTTCCAACTCTATCCGTATTAAAGTGATTAAATGATTAAATATAATTAATGTATTCTATCTCATTCTCACGCAGGCTTAGTCCTATAAATGTATGTGTTTATCTCTTTTTAGTGTCGTTTCATCGAGTTTCAAACCACAACGACTCTAGAGAAGTTTCGCTTCAAAAATTCAGTTACAATATAGAACCTGTCTCTTAAATAAAAGAGTAGTAACTGTTTCTTTGACATCTAAACAAATGGGCTACGCTTAAAACGGTTGCATTGAGTCTCATGGGATCGTTTGAACTTAAACATGTGTCCGCGGCGCCGTAAGGGTTTCACGCATTCTTTCTTTGTCTTCTTTAACGGCGAAAGGTTAGTAGCGCATTTCACCTTTCTCAATTATTTTTCAAACAATAAATTGGGCACATTGAACTTTGACATATCCGTACTAATATATAACTGCCATAGTAACTCTGTTTGTTTATTACGTGTACACGACTAAAGAGCTAAACGGATCTTAGTTAAATTTAGCAAAAAGTTTATTATCTCGTTGGTTTCAGGAGCAAGATTTAAAAATATAACTCTCTTTAAAACTTATAGTTCAGCAGACTGTAAATTGCTTAGCTGGTGTATGCGCGTGTATATCTATATAAAATGGAAACGGCACTTCACTTGGACTATATTTTATATTAATTGAATAGCAGATAATATTTCATATCAACAGTTCAATAGCAACTCACAATATTATTAGACACATGGGTTTATTATAAAATAATTAGGCTTCCATACAGCCAGTATCTATGTAGGTTTCCTACAAACTCTTAAATATATCAAATATGGCTTACCTGTCGCGTCTACTTTATAGGTTTATATCACAGAAAACACATGTTACTAATACAAACAGAAACGAAAAGAGATACTTAATACAAAAATTAAATATAATTACAATAAACCCATAGTCTATTTTTAATATAATGCCTAGATTACTATCGAAACCATTATACACTTATGAGGTTATCTTGATCTAGCACAGCAGATCATGTTTGTACTATCAGTTTTTACACGCAATACTACGATACTGCTACGGCCGGCAGCTCTATGACTTGCTACGTCCGTGTCTGCTATGCTACGTAGGTATTGCTACGCCTTTCTAACCATTGACCTGACTTAAAAATAATTCAACTTACTACTTAGAACTTAGAACAATTTATTTAATTTTATTTTATTTTATAGTGTATCACTTATTTTATAACTAAATAGTAATACATTGCATTGTTTCTCTTGTACTGCCTCTTGGAGAGAGCGGATCTCAAGGTTAGTGGAGCTTCTGCTTTTCTAGTGCAAAAATCTAGGACATATCCCTCGCAATACATTCCACAATTGAAGCAGCATATTACCTCTCATTACTGGGGTACAGCGCCCCACATTTACAGTGTACACAGGAGGGAAAACACGTAACTTTGTATGTTTGTTATTTTTCATTACGTATCATTGGTGACAGAATCAAAATAAACTCACACAACTAGTGTACATTTGACAACCACATCGTACATTCCTTCCACGGGCATTTAGGCTAAATACGCCAACGACATGAGACAGGGACACGTCGTTTATAACTCGTCTATTACACAACTTTACGAGCTATAAGCCGGACAAATGAAATAGTTTGTCACACAGACGCAATACTGCGCGTCGACCCGTCAATTTGTCAAGTCGGGTGTGCCTGCGCCGAAACGCGCGTGTTCTTGTTAGTTAATATAGAATAGATTTGTCTTTAAAGGTAGGTTTAATATGTCAATATAATGGTCCATGTTGGACTTAGAAGTCACAATTACTTCGTATATAATTTTAGTGATATTGTCACTGAAATAAGATACTGGTGGTGACGCATCGCCCTAATAATGCGAGTTCAAATCCTAGTCGAAGACCGTGTACCGTTTTTGACAATATGTATATTGTATATTCACTGCGTGCTGACGGTGAAGAATAAAATATTTAATTAAAACTTGTAGGTCAAAATTGTTGACGTGTGTAACGCATCATTCTACCTTGGATAAATGTAGTAGATAGATCGTTCATTCCTCTAAGTCTTGCAGATAACTGATCGCAGTAGTGTGATGTGTCTAAGTTCATATTAATAGTTATTAGTAAACTTGCATTACGCAACAGATGTTTCAAGACGAATGCATAATACAATTCAAAGATAACAAAGTTATTAAATTTATAAAACTATTTTATTTCTGAGACAATAGAAATATAATAGACTTTTAGAAAATATTTCAGTAAAAAAGGAAAAATATTTCACGTTGAATAAATAACTTGGCAGGCCTCATAATAAAGTAAAATTTTACTTGACCAAAGCCTTGTTTTATTGTTCATTTATAACGCGTAAAGTATGTTTCTTTCCCTGTTTTTACTTCTAGTCTTAGAAAAGACTTATTTTCCTCAACGTGGGTGAAAATTATTTATAGACTTAGACATAGACTACAATATTAACATCGGAAATTTAGATACACATGAATCTAATCTCAGGAATAGGCAGAGTTGTAAAGTATCAATATTAGGCATTACTGTATTTAATATTTAAGGTATAATATAATACAGTTCAAGATATAAAATAATCTAAGCGATAATAAAATATATCTATATTGTTTTATCGACATTTAAATTAGATTTAGTTGTGCTAAAATGTAGCAGCTACATTAAATTTATTTCGGGAAATTAATTCAATGACGTTTCAAGTCAAATTATATCTGATGTACTTAAATTAAAATTGTGTGAATGCCGGTTTATGCTCTTACTTCCGAGCTTTGATATATTTTTGTGTGTCTATTTATTTGTGATTTTTTTTAATTATCCACATTAAATGAGTCCATGTAGTTTGGCAAAATAAATTCACTAAGAAATTAGAATTATATTAGATATTCGATATATATGGGTTTGTTTTGTACATACTTCTTTGAATCAAATGTCAATAGACTAAGGCTGTTTGGCTGAGTAGTTTTGTTAATGTTCTTCGAAAACTAAGTATAACTTACTTATGTACTTAAGAAAAGACCTCGAGATGACAATGAAGTAAAATAATTACTAAATATACTTGTTTCTGGAGTTTCTTTCCACTTATTCTCCTTAAACAGCTATAATACATTGCAAAGCGGTGTACATGGAATAGAAAGTAGGCTTGATTTTTAACTTATATATAAATCCAAGAACTTTTTAGTATTTTGAATTACTTGTTTTTTATATTTTCATAGACAAAATAATCAAGTTTGTCACTTATGGAACACTTCATTATGATAAAAAAACACTCAATTAGCCGATTTTTTTATAATATGGTAGATAGCTATGAGTAATACTTACGTTAAAGCAGAGTGGAGCGAGAATATGATTCTTTTACTCTCGATCGTGATATCTCGGGATAGTTTCACGAGCCTTTCGTGTCTGTCTTGTTGGTCATTAAGTTTTGCGGCTGCTTCTTTTAACGTTCCGCGAACTTATTTGATGATTTCAAAAAATGTTCTCCAGTGGGACTTAATTCTAATAAAACTTTTCAATTTGAATGTCACATTCTGAAAGTTTGGTGTCAAGAACTTATTTTACAGTAACTTGTGGGTTACATCATTTTGACGTAATTACTTCTCATTGAAAAGGGACTCCCGTCCAAGTTGTTCAATGCAACGTATCTTCAAAATTGCGTCTTTGTATTTACCTTTTCTGACTGTATTCACATAAAGATAAGCTTGAAATATATGACGCAGTAAAACCACTCGTTGTATTGACAAACAGTCGTTTTTCTTCATGCTTACTTTTTACTGAGACCAATAAAAATGTAAAACAGTACATGAAAGACTTTTAGAATTATTTTTGGGCAATACTTGTAGTGTTTATAATTACTAAATGCTATCAGTGAAGAAAAACAACGTGATGAAACCTGCATATCGAGATCGTCTATGTGTCAAACTCACTAATGTCCCGTTCCTATATCGTACCCAATAGTTCATGTGTCTTACTATTGGTTTAAATTTGATACAAGCTCAATACACGTAATGTCAAAATTCAACCAATGGTAAGCCAAGTAAATGGGCAGTAAGATACGGGAACCGGCCACAAGTCGCCTGGGTTTCCTATATGCCTTCGTTTATTTATATAAATGAAGCCTTGAGGTCGTTGTACATAAACTTTCCAATGGCAAGATTTTCATATTTATCAAGGAATCAGAATTTAAAACTAGGTCTAAGACATCAATCGCTTCAAGTTGACACGAGAGCAGATAAATAATGTTCTTCACGTCTGTCAACGTAAAGTTGTGACACGCGTCACAAAATTGCGTCGCACAACTCTCCACTTTCAAGTGACTTTATAATTATGACTTTATTAGACGAGTTGTATGAATTTGTGAATTTACAATCTACTGAATTGATGACTTTGATCTTCTTCACATAATGAGACTGTTTGCTCATTTATTTAACTTTGTTCTAGCTATTTTCTTACTAATAAACACATTTAATTTTAATAATAAATACATTTTTACAATAAACCTAATACGTTGATGTTTTGCCTTGATCATTATATTAGTTTGTTTGTAAGTCGTTGTGACTATCACCGTTCCATAATGTCTACGATATATTATTGTTTTAATCCTTATAGTCTGTACAAATATGCAATTGAATACAAATTTATCAGGATACTGAAAATGAGTTTTGTTTTAATTTAATACATATTTTTACAAGTATTTATACCACACTATATATATAAATAAAACCTAAAGATGAAACTACTATATATATATATATATATATATATATGTAGGAATCGTATTTGTTATCATAAAGTAACCATATGACGGAAGTAGTCAATAACCGGATAGAGTATTCTTTCACGTAGTAATCGAAAGTTGTTTAACCGGATGTCAATGTAGAAGCATTTATTATTAAGCTAACGGATATCGGAAATGGAGTAACCGGATGTTGGAAGTTAATACGTATGGCGGAAGTTAGTTTTATGAAGGAAGTGTAACTGAAGTGGCGCCACGGCATTACCGGATATTGCCACTGCGGCGCGCTTCGAGGACCTTATAAATACTGGGTGTTCGGGCAGAGGAGGGGCAGTCTTCAACCGGCAGTCTTAAACCGACAGTCTACGAGTCTACAATCAAGTCTACGACCGACAATCTACAATGATAGTCTTGGACGAGGACCACATAATATATTGTGGTTACTGCATAATAATAGCAGTATTCTTCGAGGGCAAATTGCTGCTCGACACCTGACAAGCGTGGATGCAACTCTTGGAGTTGTCCTAATATTTCTGTGTATTATTGTGCAATATTTAATATCGTAATTGTGATAATTCTAGCCTAATAAACTTTGATTATACTATTTCAGATTATTATTGTGTTATTCTCGAAGCGTCATTCGTTCGCTCCCGGCGTGAACCCGACATATACATATATACAAACAAAAAAAATGAATTCCAGGTTACTGTCAGTGAGCAGCGTTCCCAAAATTCTGGTCGCATTTCCACTCTATATAGAAATTCTAATGTGTTGTCCAAAATACATGACATTCAGTTGTTGATGTACATTTGGGATGTAATTAATTATACTAGTGGTCGCCCGTAATCGAAATTTGACCATAATAATTAATTAAGATTATAAGTTTGAACATTATTAAGGTTCTGTTGTCAAATACTATACTTCTATAATCACAGAATTCGCCAAGGCTACACTGTTAATTTGACTTTAACGATAAACAAAAGAGTATATATGCGTGTGTGTCAAATACATGGTAGTGTGTGTAATGTTTTTTTTTATTGGTCTAATGTATTTTTTATGCATAATTTTAAAAAAATATTAGCATTCTGCACTCTTTCTCTATATAAACTATAAGTGCGAAATTTCATACTCCTCCGTCCGCGCAATTTTCATAAAAAGGGGTACAAAGTTTTTACTTCACGTATTAATATAATTATAAATATTAAAACAAAAATAAAAGGAACGGGACAGATGAGAAAAGCTTTAGCAATACAATCCAAAACACGTCGACCCTTTACTATCTCCCATAATGAAGTGCAAACAACAATATTTCAGGGACAACGTACAAACCAGCCGATGTAGCGAGAATAGCGTCATAATAAATAACACCCAGCAACAAAGGCATAGCCGTGTAGCCCGATACATTTGTTTTCATAATAAATCAAAGAGCTCATTAATTATATACGAATGGAGGAATATTGGTGCACGCCGTTGGTCAACATTTAAAGAATAGAAAGTTGGCTTAACCATATTGTACAAAATAAGCGATAAACCTCCCAGGTTCAGCCTCTAGAGGTTAATGAACAAGTAGTATAACCGCAACACTTACCCAAGGCGGATATGCAGTTTAGGTTAGGAAGTTGCCCAATTGCTGCATGTCTACTGGCCAGAATTCTAACCCATGTCATTGCAAACGCGGGGTTGAGACCAAAGTGTCATAGCGACTGAACTACCGCGGTGTTTTACCTATCTTTAAAATGACATTTTGTCCTATGGTTTAAGGCGCATATTTTGGATAACGCTCCGTCGTGACACTTGAACTAATATTCGAAAAATTTAAAAGCCAAATATGCCATTCGGGTCCATAAGAAACAGCAGATAGACTATGATTTTAATTTTATAGATTCTTAGTATAAGTTTAGTTCAGGATGCGCCTTTGAGGATTAAAAAAGTAATACTACTTATTTCTAGTAATCTTATTGAACCTTTCAAAACTTAAGGCAAATATACACACATCTATGCAGAGGAAATATAAAAACACATAATATGTATGTTAAATCCAAAACTGTACCGCTTGATTATAGAGTAGTCATTGAAAATGGCAATGGATATAATAATCATATATAATTACATGAATAGAAACTCATGGACATTTATAATATTAGGGAATTAATATTCTAGCAGTCCAACCTTTGTGAGAAATAAAAAGAGGACAAGAAAGGAATATATGACCAGTTAACGTAGCAAAAATGGTAAGACATCTTTACTCGATTTACTTTGACCTACGGTATTAAAATCTCGCATAAGACATCTGTTTAAACATATCATTCAAACTTGATCAAAATTGGACTTATGAAATGACAAAAAAAGTTAATATTTAATGGCCAATCCTCTCGATGCTAATTAAAGACACACATAGTCCAATGAAGAGTGTGTACAAATTGGTGTAGACACTGATTAATCATTTCTTTATCAAACCGATATACAACTGTTCATTTTTCGTAGTTTACTGACATGGTCTTCGATTAAGGTCGATTTGGATGATTTCAATGACTTATTTTTGTAACTGTATTAAAATATGATAACTGCTACTTAATTGTAATCTTGTTAGAATTTTGGTGTACTGCTTCTTTTCCTTTAATAGTAACTTTTTTATTACTTACGTACCTCCTGCGATCAGTGGCAACAGTTTAAGAAGAAGTGATGTGATATTTGACTGTAGAAATGGATCCTTACATTAAACTACCTCTCTTAAGAAATATATTTGCTAAGTCCGGCCTTGGAGCTCGCAAATGTGGTATTTTCAAAAATAGCCATTTTTTTTATTCGTACAGGTTTGCGTTTGATCACTGTCTCACCTGATGTTGAGTGATCACGCGGTCTAGGATGGAGCACGCCTAAAAGATACCTATTCACTCGTAATTTGAAGCTTGAATTACTTTAGAAGCAGTAATATAATCATGTTTTTCAATCTGTAAAGTACCAATTTTGAAATAAATAATAATGAGAGCTTGAAGCTAGCTTATATCAACTAACGCTTAGTCTATCCAATAATACTTTGGACAACCAATCGGACTAACCAAGCAGTTGCTCTAAATTTACCCTTTAACGGATCGAGCTTCCTCTAGCATTAATTAATAATATTGTGTGTGCGGATTCGGAAAGTAAAAAAAACCCCGGTTATTCCATACACACGAAGCTGCTGAGGATAATATTATAATTGTGTTGCCTTCAGTTATGGTGTAAATGTTTTTCGAATAATAATACACAAAAAAATTAATTAGATAGACTGACCCAAATCCTCGTCGACTAAGAATCCGCCTTGGCTTCACAAGTAGATATCATACATGCACGGAAATTGAAACCCCCGTAACCAATTATTCAAACAATAGCAATAATTTTTCAAGGTAGTCGCCATTTAACTTGCTTCAACAACTCACACCACTTGCCAAAAATCTTATTATTTCTTACATGTCTGTCTATTTAAAACCGCAAGCGAATCCGACAACAAAATGGCAACATCATCCATGTCCCAAGGCAAAATTGGGGGGACAGAGATAGATATACATACATATTATTAAACAAAAAGAGAAGGAATATATATGTATCAAGAATGTGTATTGTGGTTTGAACAAGAGATGGTGATACCATGACTTGACCACATTAAATCATGAACAGATATAAAAGAGAAATTTCAATCTGACCTATTCTAGGTCACTCTAGACATTATTGATCCTTTTCGAACTACCAATAGAACTCTCATTTGGTATAATTTAAAGCACTACAATTCGCCTACTTGTTATTTGCTTGAAGATTATCTTAAAACTTTAATATTCATTAATATTTGTCATTTGCTAGATAAGGAAGTCATGCAAAGCTATATTTAAATAAAATCATGGCAGTGAAAAAGAACCATAAAAAGTATTTAATAGCAAATACTCTACATCTCACAAACTAGTCAAGCTATGTTATTCAAACCTATTTCAGAATCTTTCAGTTTATAATGCAAAAGTTACAGAGGGATTTGAGGGATACAAATTTTTACAAAATACTGTCGTCTCCAGCTATGAAGGGGATGCCCCGTACAGGATGGAGGAGCGAGATGGAATGCTCCTCCGTCCCAATTCTCAAAGGAAGTTCTTCCAGCGAGGCCCATGTTGTTCCTCGTAGGCCTAATCCCATCTGTTATAGTTGAAAATTTGTATATATTCTTTGTATGTTTCGGGAAACGTTTGTGACATAAATTATTGCATAGTGCCATCTATTGGCTTGTAAGTGGTCCACTACAGCTATTTGGCTACATTGAAAAAAATTAACGCTCGATATGTATGTTCATTCATGTTTATTTATAGTTGTTTCACGATCTAACACAACATTGTGATGCGCCACATGAATTACAATTTACTCTCAAACCATTGAAAATAATGACTGTGACTCATAAGGACGGACAGACAGACAGATTTGATGAACACAAAGATTCTGTCTTTGCCAAAATGGCTACGAAATCATAAAAAGAGAAAAAATTGCATTTGAAATGTGTTCCATATAAAATTGCTCGGCAAATATCGTAAAGCTTTATTAATATTATATAAGTAAGACATGCTACTTTGACCGACTTTAGCCCGTTTTAGCTTTAGCCTGACATAACTATTGAATCACGGCTTAACGTCGTTTTAAAATTGGAAACGTAAATTTACATTCAACTCTTACTAGTCGAAACTTTCCATTTGTAGGTATAAAAAAATGATAGGGCTACAATTCATTTGAAATCTTTCAAGTTTTATTTAAAATGAAAATTATACTAACGGGTAAAGAAAAATGTATTTTATTTGGAATTAAATAAGGTAAAATTTTATGTGTTTATCTCGTTTTAGTGTCGCTTTTTCGTTTGATCGTATTTCAAATCACAAAGATTCTAAAGAATTTTCACTTAAAAATTTATTTTATAACATAATATTGTGGTCACGGAGGGCAGAACTTTCTGGCGGCGTAAACCGGTCTCAAGAATTTTAGAAAAAAGTAGAAGATTTTGGAAGAAAAAGACAAGGACAGATACATTTTAGAAAGGGATAAACG
Source organism: Dendrolimus kikuchii (assembly GCA_019925095.2). Lineage (NCBI taxonomy): Eukaryota > Metazoa > Arthropoda > Insecta > Lepidoptera > Lasiocampidae > Dendrolimus > Dendrolimus kikuchii. Next base: position 7,141,727 of record CM034400.1, read on the forward strand.
ATGAACGAAAGTTCTAGAATAGAAAGTTCGGGAAGGAAAAGACAGAGATAGGTAGATGTTTAGAAAGAAATATATAGTAAATAAAAGAATAACGAAAAGAAGTTTGAAGTTATGGGTTCCAGAAGATTCTTCCTGGTATATAAGCAGCGTAAGGCGCGCCTACCGGGCTGGTTTAGAGTTGAGTTCAGTTCAAGACCGGGAAGCGACAAGTGCGATTCGAAAGAGTTGGAAGAGAAGTTTAATGGAAGACAGTGACGTGTTTAGTGGTGAATTTAGTGAAATGTTTAATGGGCAGTTCAGTGAAGGAGGAGTTTAGCAAAGTTTAAAAGGATATCCAGAAGCGAGCTACGCGCGGTAATTTCCGAGGTAACAACTGCAGTAGCACGAGGTGGTCTACGCACTATCGGCGACGGTATTGTGAGTGAGACATCTTATCGTCGGGACAGTGCGTCGTTAGTTGTGCGCGTAGGGGCAACCCTGTGAGAAGAATCAGGTACGGCTGAAAGCGTTTCGTTAGAAACTGGTGTTTTCTTCCAATCCTAAGTGCGTACCCCCGCTCGTACGTAACAATATCTTAGCCGAATATGCTCCCCAAAATACAGACCTGTCCTAGTTCGGGGGCAAATTGTCAACTCATAGTCTCAAATAATGTTCCTACCATAATGTATTGTATATTTTAATTGTAAATGTATAAAATAAATAAACTATTTAAATAATTCTAATATGATTTAACCCATGACCATTCAGACATATAAAATGTGTAATTGACCTGTAATTGAAAGGCTTGTTTCAAATGTGATTACTCACCGAATTTGTGTACCCACATAAAAATCAATCACAACATAGTACGAGTGGTAAATGATTTACATACAACACGTGTATTTGTTTGCGGGTTTTTCATACAACTTTACATGACATAAAACCGTGAGTCAAACAAAACAGTTCGCTTCTAAAGCCGGGTTGTTTTATAAAAAAATATTTCTCTGCAAAGTAGTTATTTTTTGTATACAAAATATTCAAATGCACTTACAATTTTATTCCAAATTGTTACTAGTACATATATACATATTACCACGCCTGATTCTCGTGGGGGTGAGTAGAGACTACGAATCTCCACTTGTGACGGTCCTGACAAACAACTTTAGCTTCATCTACTTTTCATTAACCTCTTCATCTATGCACGTTTATTTGAGATGCTTTTTAACTGACCTCTCTTTAATACTTCTGCTATTTGATCATGGTGTGTACATCTCGATCTATTGGAGAGACTTCGCGACTTTCTGCGTATTGTACCGACTGTATAACGAGGAGTATTCTGAGGAACTGTTTAGAATGGTACCTTCGTCTTCTTTCTACCACCGCACCGCTCGCCATCGGTTGGGTGTTTATCCCCTCTTCCTCGAGCCGCTTCGCTAATATACTCAAAGGTTCTCCCAAACGTTTCTCTTGCGTATCGTGGGGATTCGCAATGAGCTGCCAGCTGAGGTTTTCCCACAGCGCTACGATATGGAGTTTCTCAAAAAGGGTGTCATAAAATTTGTTCGAGACTGGCAACCCGTTGGTATCTTCTTTGGTTTTGCAAAAACTCATAGAGGACGGTAACCGCTGTCTATCAAGTGGGCCGTAAGCTTGTCTGCTGCACGCCAGCTATAAAAAAATAGTAAACATCTTCAAAAGGTAAATAAAGGTACCTATTACTACCTATGCTCGATATTGAGATCCTAATTTGATAATAATATCAGCCCTTAAACATTTCACTGAAGCTGGCAATACAGATGTTTTTTTTTATTGCATGGGTTCAGCTGACAGGCGGCCGACGGAAAGCGGTTACCATTGCCTATGGACATTTGTAACACAAAAGGAGCTACCAATGTGCTGTGGAACCTGGCCACTAATACCGGAACACAACTCAAGGTTGTTATGGCAGCTTACTTTAGAGCTGGGGTGGTAGCCATCCAAGCAGGGGAATACTCTACAACCTGACTGTGAGTTGTTTTGTCGCCTCTTACGACAGGCCGCCTGGCTGCACTAAATTGTATTCTTTTTCCGTTACTGCACGGACGAGATCATTGATAGACAGATCATTGAAACCTGCCAACCCACCTTGGATAAGCTTCATGGAGACAGAGAAGTCTGTGTAAAGGCCTGGGTCTAATGATACCCCGGCTGTGCGTTGGTGGACTGTAGATAGACACGATGATGAAAGATTTATGTCGGTGTATATTTGTTGTACGACTGGTATATGGTATTATAATGAAAGTATAGTGCGCGCGCGTTTTCATGCAAGGTGTCGACCAAGTCTGAAATGTAAAGGCTGATTTACATAACTACTCGACCTTTTAACCAAGATCAAAGTCAATCCGGCCGACGAGTCGTTGACCACCCCGCGCTAGTCGGTTCAATTACTTGCTGCGGCCCTAACAGTCTGTCAGTCGACCCTGGGGCCTTCATGGGCTTATATTATAATTATAATTAAATTAGTTAAATAATAAAGGAATTTATTTATTTTAATTTATTATAATTTGGTTAATTTATAGATATACGTTATTTGTTTCGTTCTGTGTGTTGCTACAATGATTTTATATATGTATGTGTTATTTAAATTATTGCTTTATTATATTATTTTTAGTCTGCAATTCATTTACGTTTATTAAAGTACATTGTACTGTATATATGGTTGTTGTTATGTGTGTTGTATTGTCCACCGTGACTTCACTTTATGGTCCCAGATGTAAGACCAGCGCTAGTCCTTGTTGGCCTAGCATTATGCTGAGACTGGGTCCAGTTTAGGTTTTATTTTGTTTCTATTGTTTTTTTATTTTCATTTGTATTAACTTAGTTTTTGTCCTAAATAAAATATATTTCTTTCTCTCTTTCTTTCTTTCTATAATTGCAGAGTTCGATCTAATAAGCGGTTGCTCCGAGCGCAACGTGGATGTAATTAAAGTTATTACGTAATTACGTATAATTAAGTAAGTAAGTAAGTAATTACGTATTAAAGTTATTAAGTACATAAGAAGAATCAATATATACTTTTCTTTGTCGATTGAAAATAGAAAGCGGCAGACCATGCACTAAATACAGGTTTAGAAAAACATTTCCGGAAATAATGAAACATATCTCAACATAAAATGCAATCGGGTAACCCCATCAAAAACACGTCGTACAAATGGCACACAATCACACCTTCTTTCTATACACAACGTTTCAATGGACCTACCCTAAAATATAAACAATTTTGCTATATGTATATATCCTTCCATTGAGAGATATTTGATAAAAAAATATAAAATTTTCGTAGGAAACATGGCGTAATCTTTTTTTGGGTTTTTGCGACTAGTCCACACAATTAAATTACGTTTTAACATTTCTCAGCCGGAAATTTTATTTGATTTGTATTTCTATTTCGGCTATTTTTCAGCAGACGTGATCACGTAAAACAAAAATCTTACTCTTCCGTGATCACGGCTTTAGTAGTAGAAGAAGATTAGAATGTAATCAGTTTTTTTCTAATTGAATGTGATAAGTTATTTCATTCATTACCTTTCCTCTGGCATTTCTGTGTATAAGAGCGTTGGTAAATAACTTAAGACTATTTTAATATTAAAATGTTTTTAATTATTTCTAATTTTAACTAATTCGGCCAAAAAAATATGTTATGCATAATATAGTTCTAACAAGTAAAAAAAAAAACCTAACAAACATGACGCCAAATACTTGTATAGGATTTAGAATCTTTTCAGGCTTACCTTTTTATTGGGTTATTTATAATAGTCTTCTTTAGTATTATATATTTTTATTTAAAACATAAATATTAATAAAATACAATAATTATAAACTTAAAAATAAACTACAAACTATACTATATAAAAACTAAAACTAAATAAAAAAGGGGAAAAAATCTAAAGATCAGTTATTGTTCCCAAACCACTGTCACTTACCGGAAACGTTCCCAGAAGGCTGGTGGCGTCGCACGTTGTATTATAGCAATGCTTAATCTTTGATCGAAATAGACGCCAGCCTTCTGGTCGCGTGTGACGTCTACTAAACGTTTGGCGACGTCACGGTAGACCTTTAGAGCGTTAGGACCCCACGGACCCAGAGTTTTCTTTTATAATAATAATAATATAATTATAATAATTGACAAACAAACACACACATTGTATATCCCCAAGCAAAGCAAGTTGCGTTTGTGTTGTGGGTAATATATAACGGACCACTCTGAGGGCCAATCCCAGACACACAGACCGTAGTAAATAACATAAAGTTCGTTTCCAAAATTTACCATATCAGGAATCGAACACGGAGTCTCTGTGTTCCAGCGAGTTCGGCCGTGTAAGACTCAGCTCGCTCAACCACATAGGCCGTCATAATACCAACAAAACGTTCTTCTATTCCATGCATTATTCTATTAGCATAATTTTAATACAAAGATTTTTTTATTATGAAGTTGGCAAATAGGCATACGGACATTGAATATATATATATATATATCAATGCATACGGCTCTTCTAATGGATAGTGGTTGCAACGGTAACCACTATTCATTATAAGCTTGGTATTATACATTAGGTATATTATTGTCTATAAGCACACGGCCTATAGACAAAAATTGTGTGTGGGCAGTTCACAGGCAGTAGAAGTTAAACTTCAAAGAATATACTCATAGATAATTCTTCTCTAACTTTTATTAATACAAATATAATTCGTTTAGCCTACTTCCGTCAACATATTATAATACAAAAAAATCAATCTAAATTACGTTACATTTTAAATCACTAGCATAAAGTTTAAAATTCAATGCACTGTTACGCATAATTTCTTTCGAGCTAGATAAAAAAATATCTATCTGTCTTAAGTGTAAAATTCATTTGACATCTTTTAAGTTTTATTTAAATTCAAAATTAATACTAACGGGTATATAGAGATGTGTTTTGTTTCGAATTAAATAAGATTAAACTTTTGTGTTTATCGCTTGTTAGTGTCTTTTTTTGTTTCATCGTGTTTCAAATCACAACGATTCTAAAAAAGTTCACTTCAAATGTACACATATTCAACACTAGAGGCGAAGCCAATGCTTTGACAACCTTTATTACCATATATATGTGGGGTGTGAATATTTCTGAACGTATGAGTGGGTTTGCATAGAGCAGTTGAGAGTGCTTCCGAACGATTTGTACGATGTGTCAGCGAGAAAGGTACTAGTAGATGATGAATAAAAGAAAATATTTGAAGAGATAAACAATAGACGGCGATGGGAAAAAAGGACAGGGGACGATCGAATGTTAGCGTAGGTTGAGAGCTGGTGCTGGATGATGGACGACGGCTTTATATAAATAGTAAGATGTGTTAATCGAAAATATTGTTAAGATGTTAAACTAAAGGAAGATTAAAGAAAAATTATATATATAAAGGGATAGAAGGGATGTTTGATGATGCTCCGGTGGTTCGGGCATGTGGAAAGAATGCATGATGAAAGAATGACTAAACAGTTATACAATGCAAAAGTGGATGGATGCAGAAGTCGTGGAAGGCCACGACACACCTTCCATGATCAAATTGATCGTGTACTAGCAGAAGAAGTACGAAGGTGATGTCAGGAGCCTTAAGAACAGACGAGTTATGAATGTCAAAGAGGCAAGTGAGGTGTGTAAGAATAAGCCTAAATGGCACTCTGTAGTTCGTGCCTACCCCGCAAGAGAACTGGCGTGAAGTTATGTATGTATGTATGTAGAAGGGATGGAATAGGGATTGAGGTAGGAAACATGGGGAAGTGAGCCATCGGAACTTTCACACATTTTATTATACAAATTAATTGTAACTCAAATTATCGGCGACAGTCAAAATGCCTACATTCGAGGCAGCACGTCTAGAAATAAACCTTTAGTCACAAAAATGTTTTTCACTTGCAAAATGACCACGAGCCACCATCTTAACAAGACGAAACACGATTAGCTCATAGGCCGATTCAGACAACTCTAACAGCTGTTATCAAAATAATGATTCCAGCCACGTCAAAATTACTAGAACGTAAAATATTATTTACGTTTCACGAAAAATCTAATGTAATGAAGCAATACATGTATCCATATCGCCGCATACTCGCAGGCCATTTTTCCAAATACAAACGCCCCAAACTCGATTTAGAATTCATAATTCATCTGATAAAACACCCCTGCGAACCGTACGCACATAACAAATCTCATGTGAATTTGTAAATTGTGCCGTCGTATTTATTTTCACTCTGATGTCCTTTTAAGTATGATTCGAAATGAACGAGTTGCTGGTAATAAAAGCCTCTGTGTTTGTTGAATATAAATTCTTCGAACTAATTTATGACAGTTAAAGTGAAATTGTTTGAATATGAGTGTCTTTGCTCGTTCTCTTCAGAGCAATATATAGGAACTGATTTTTAAGGTTTCCTAGTCAATTTAGTAAAACTCGTCCCATATGAAATCGTCATTTCCATCTGTCTACGTCTATCTAAATTTTCTTTAACACAACCATGGAAGAAGAATTCTGAATATATAGGAATAAAATTTAGCTGAAACGTAATACTGAAATGAAATCACAAAACAACAGAAATAATAAATTAGAGGTGATTATTTTTTGTATGACAATAATCCGTGCAAGAACGGAGAAAGAATACTAATTATTCTGCGGCTGGGCGGCCTATCGTAAGATACGACAAAACAGCCAGATGGTACCCCCTGGTATAGATTATGCCGCTGTAACAACTTTGAGTTGTATTCCGTTATTAGTGACCATACTCCCAGGACTGGATCTAGGGGGGGGGGGGCAAGCGGATAACCTTTGCAGGCATACTTAACTCATCATTAACGCAACTTTGACTACTGATACGTCCAGTACTTTAAGCACATAAATAACTTTTCGCGGAGCGCGTAGCCATAGGTTAAAAACCATAGACGCACGCGTGTCCAACAGTCGGCATCTGATGGCTGAAATGATGATGATGATTAAGGTAAAAATATAGACGAGCGGGGGCAGTATTATTCAGTTTTTACTATGATGATTCTGACTGATGACTGACACCTTTATAGTACACCAGAACAGAAACTGTACAACCCACATATACACCACACTAATAAATAAATAACACCTTTATTTTCATTTGGATTAAATATGTAATACTTTTTTTTTACATATTTCATATATTTAATATAAACTAAATATACATACAAAATAACAATCTATAAATAAAAAATAGACTCCAGGTCGCTGTCGGCGGGGAGCGTGCCCAAAATGCTGGCCGCATTTCCACGTTGGGTGGCAACGCTTGTGCGTTGCCCTAGGGTGCAAGATAGCATTTTGGTCACGCGAGACCTCAATTAGACGCGTTGAGAGGTCTCGATAGAGGTGATGAGCTCCAGGCCCCCACGGCCCCAGGGTTTCCACCCCGAAAGCCATAAATATGTACCCAATGTGTGTCCTTTGGTAATGAGTACATTTTTGCGGCGTTTCAGGGCCCCCTGGTGTGCGGCAGCAGCCCCGGCTGTGAATGGAAGATGGGAAGCCGCCAAAGTATCAACACAAGTTGCGTCTCATACTAAGGGGCGTCCCATCTTCCATAGCAGCAGCGACATTCCATACGACTGTAATACGTCGAGTTGATACTTATAAATTGAAAAGCTAACAACAAAAAGTCATTTTTACTTTAATCCTACAAACAAAACATTGTCCGAAAAGCAATAAATCCGTCCAGTAATAAGTTAATTTTCCCACTCAATCGTCTGCAACACAAACTGAGGGTATTATTTTCGCACCAGTGTTACGTCATCGGCCTTATTGCAATTTGCCGCATCACCGGCCGGCCGATTCACGGTCGTCGGAATTACTCTACGCCCATGAATGCCCGACTTTCGCCTAAGGAGGTGTTCGCATTGTTGTACCAGACTTTTTTTTTGACTGAAAATTGCTTTGTGAACACCCCACTGCTCGGCAACAGACAGCGGATTTTGTAAAAGACTAAATAATTTTCTTCTTATTATCGCCCTGTCATGGTCGTGATTTATAGACTCAAAAGTTTGCGCATCGATCATCGTCTCGGTAGCACTGGTAAGCATTTTTATAATAATAATAACATCCCATAAACGCCACACTGCTGGGCTCGGGCCTCTTATTGTTGTGGGGGACTGTATTCAGCATATCGAGTTGAGTTGAGTTTCTAAATAAATATACCCCATATATAATATTATTATACATTTCACGTAAAAGTTATCTTCAATATATATAGTTTTCATGCAGTAAATGGATGTAAGATAATATTTATCCTGGAAAATAAGACAGTTTTCGGGGCGAATATCGCCTAGTTAAAAGTTTAATGAAATGCATGTAGGATAGGCTAATAAGTAGTAAGTAAGAAATGGCATGTTATTTAGCGTATAAGAGCTCTGTTCACGGAAAGAGAGGATGACCATAGTAAAAAAACCCGTGTGAATGCTTATAATAGAGTTAAAAGCAGAGCGAATCCTTTAAAAGCCATAGTAACAAATAAATTATTTATGAATATACATAATATGTAGTCAAGTATGGAGCCAAGGGAAAGACAGAGTGTCTGAACTATATTTTTTTTTATAAATAAGGTATTTCGAAAGAAATACCTCATTAATATTACTAAATCTAATCTAACCTAAAAAGATTAATAAATAATTTGAATATAATCTTAATGAACTAAAAGTATTCTTATTAAGAAAGTGTCCATTAACACTTTTCTTATAGTCTCTATTAAGGCGAAGACACTGTTCATATGTTCTCTATTAATAGCTAGCACATTACATTACACTTTTGTTTTATTTATAGCACTAGTTCAAATGGTTTGTCCTTTTGAGTCTTCTCTTTATGTCCGTGTTATCGAGGAGCTGGATCGCCTCGACATTCACGTGATGATTAAGCCGATTCTCGTGGGCTTTTCGACATTTAATGATGAACTAAAAGTAATCGAAAAATAAAAGTATATTATAAATAAAAAATATCTTAAAATAATACTTAGAATATACTCCTACGCCATCCACTTGCAGGCGGTCATGGCGCTGGTAGCTCTGATCAACCAACGGGTATGCCTCAGCATTCTGGCGTTATAGCTCAGCCTAGCGAGACATAACTATGTACAGTTAAAATTAGGAAACAATATTATAAAACTAAACATATGAGTTCTTCTACAAATATTCGTGCGTGTGTAGATATCCTTAGTCCGATGCGAATTGGGAAAAGAATAACGTGTCTGTATATTTTATTGCCTGTCCATATTTTACGCGGCGCGACCCTCTCGGACAGGGCGGGTATTAGGCCCACCTGACATTCGGAATACCCGCGTTTTATTGCGTTTTAAAATCCAAATGTAACAGGTACACTGCTGGCTGGATGTAATTTGGATATTTTTTTACCGAATGTGTTGTCCTATGTACTCGTGTGCGGTCGGGAATGTGTTCTTTTGTTGAATTTTCAAACGAATTCTTTTTTCTCTCTTACTTTTTTAACCTGGTGATGTGTTGTTTGGAAAATACAGTTCTATTTATAAAATCAAGCAGCTTTGTTAATGTAAACAAACTGGCTAAATCTCTACAGCTATACTCCTCAATTTATTCTAAATTCAAATATACAATTAAATTAACAAACAATTTTGAATAACACGTTTGGAAGTCTATTTTAATATAATAATAATAACACCGGCCCACAAAAGAAATGTTCTGTACTTTTGACCAGACCGATCTATCCATATAGATGGGTTTATGGACCAAAAGACCGAATCTCGAATCAAATTGGTCCATACACCCTCAAAATTTTAAACGTATATGGAACAAACTGGCAGACCCAGATTCATATTCAACGCATCAAAATACATAAGAATAAATGGTTCTGATCAAAAGTACATACCACTTTTTGTGTGGGCCCGTGTAATAATCGGCAGACACACACACTGTATAATATGTATACCCACAAACTAAGCAAATTACGCTTTTGTTATAGGTAATATACAACCGACCACTCTGGGGCCGATCCCAGACACCCAAATCATAGTAAATAACGAAAAATTCGGTTGCGAAATTTACTCTGCCAGGAATCGAACCCAGAGCCTCCGCGTCCCAAGAAACTCGAACGGCAAAAGCTTAGCCTACTCTCAACGCAACCACAGAGGCCATTTTGTTTTATTGTTGAAATAATTTCTACAATTTGACAATCAACAAAAGCTAATACTATCATCTATAATGAATAATATTAAAATTAATCTCTTTGAAGTAAATTTTATTAATTTAAATAACTCTTTTAGCAAAGGCGTTGATATTGAATGAAATTGGATTGGATATATTTATTAAGTGATAGCAAATTTTCATAAGTAATGTTTATAATTCGTATTTCTTTGCTCTTAAAGAATTAATTGGAAGCAGCTGATACTAGAATGTACCAACCAAGAGATGAGAGTTCTATTTCACTTGAGGCTGGATTTGGGTCTATAGAATATCGGTGTCTACAAACTTTTGTTAAAATAAATTTCTAATAAGAAAGGAAGAAAAAGAGTCGAGATATGATCAAAGGATGGAGCACGGTTACCTAGAAAGTACTTATTCACACAGACCAGGAGCACGGTCGTAGGTATCGGGAAAGACAGGCTTTTGCGGTGTGCTTGATGAAGGTGGATCCAGCGCATTTTTCGTATAGGTGAAATATCCACTATATATCGGTCTTGTATATTGTTGGTATAGAGAGATGTTGGTCTTGAGTTTATATATTAGAAAGAAAGAAAATCATTTTATTCAGGAAAAAATTACATTGGTGTAGAGTAGGTATAATTGTTAACAAATTTAAAACTAACAACATAATCTTGTCCTGAAAGGGGCATCAGACTCAGCATAATGCTGGTCTTTTAAAACCAGCGCTGATCTTCCGCTGAACCCTTAAAATACTGTCACGGCAGACATTACATCATTGCAAAGCATGAAGGGAATCTTAAATAATAATTATATATATATATTATATACATATATATATACATAGACATACGTAGTATATACAAGAAATTATTACACTAGTAGTACATTAGTATTACACTAGGATATGCTTGCGACTTCGTACCTACACACTTGACTTGAAATTCCCACAGCACTCCCGGGGCATAAAATGCCGCAGCATTTAAAAAAGAATGTAAGCTATCGTATTAATGAAAACTGTGTCAGAATAAGCTAATTTTTAAGCAACCTCAACAACTTCGAGCCGCTCTCGGGAAAATTCCCGCGGGTTTCCCGGAATAAAAAATATCACACATTTTGTTACATATAATTTTCTATCGATCAGTGAAAGAATCGCATTTGAATTCGATTGTTTTTTTTTCAATTTGGCCATTTTAAATAATTCCCAGAAAAATTAACGCAGGATTCCCAGGATAAAAAGTAGCTCAGAATTTAAGTCAAGGAATTTGCTGTCGACTAGCGAAAACTGCATCAAAATCGGCCCAATAGTTTTTACGTGAATCCCGAACAGATAGACTAACAGAGTAGAAATGTAAAAAAAAATGGATCGTGTTCTCCATCGCTTAATAAACTTTTCCATTTATTTTATTTAAATAAATTCAATGTACAGATACGGCCCGTTTAGAATTTTATAATATTATAGATAGATTATAAATATTAATTAAACTGTTTATTTTAATTTTAAAGATATACATTAATAAGACTGACCGAGATGGCACATAGACAAAAAGGGAAGAAGAAAAACATAGACAACATAAACTTATTAACTAGTGATGTGGATACACCACAATCGGTGCCACATTTCGTTGTCCAATGATGGAAGGGAGACGGCGGGCATAGGCATATGCCCATAGGCATCATTATATAAAACTTAATTCTAAATAAGCTACAACTCAGGAAACATTGTTTGGTATCAGCCAGCTCTGGGCTTTCGTTAAGATCTAACAATGAAGTCCCATTGATCATAAAATTAGTAGTAGATTGTAACACGAGAGATGAAAGCTATCTATTTAGACACGATAGTTAGGCGCACGAGCGCAGCGAAGGCGTTAATAGTTCGAGTGCCTAAATAGGTTTTCTCCAGAGGTTAACACTCTACTTTTCATTATGAATACGAGGAAAGTAAATAAAAACTGATTAATTAAGCAAACAATTTCTTCTCTAATGAAATCAGGCGTTAAATCCATATCTAAATCTGATGACCTCATTTAATACGTCACATATGAAGTCACGTCGAGTAGATTTCTTTTTCTGTGTCGTTCTACCAGACAGTATTTTTTTGTCATTCAAGGTAGTTAATATTTAACTCAAATTTATATAAATTAAATAATAATTTAGTGAAAAGTAAATTATGAGTATAAAATTACGTTACGACATTGTTGATATTTTTTAATTACAGTTTTCTGTCGTGATGAAAAAGTTTGAACATCGCTCGTATGGTTTTTAAATTTTTTGACAGTAGGAAAAAGTCTTTACCAGGGACGGTATGTATTGTTTTCATCCCTGTGATCAGGTAGCTTCTAGCGTACTTTCCGAGAAATCAAATTAGCTATTATTGATACTAGGAAGAAATGTCATATAGACTAATATTATTACCAGAACATTAATTAGTTCCATGTAACAAACAAACACAAAAGACTTCACTCTGAACAGTGGTACGCTGTTGTACAAAAGACAAATCAACTGACTGAAGTTGTGCCGCCATTCAAATGGAGACTATTGGAATTCACGACTGAACGCTCGGAAAGGGTTGTTTCCGCTTGTTTTGTACGAATTTTACTATTGTACGAAGAGACAGCAAGAGTTTTATTGATGACAAAATATTTTCAGTATTTGGATATTAAAGTGAGGTTAATTCAGATATATAAATAGATATATGTCTATGTATTTAATTTCAAAATAGGTAAAAGTTCTTATATATGTTGTTATGAGTTTGCGGGACTCGAATTAAAATGCCGTTAGAATTATTGTAGAGTTTATTAGACCTATACAAACACGTATAACACAGGTACAAATATAACCGAACGCAACAAATCCAAACGTAATGCAGAAGGTCGTAATTATTACTATTAGATTCCCGAATGTACACACGTCACGCCTAGATCGTAGTTGTAGCTCAACCGACCCACTCTCTCAATCAGGCCATCGTTTTATACTTCACAAATGCAAATGTGCCCGCCCGGCAACGTCGATATAATTTCCTAGAATTAGCTTTTTTTTATTGCAGGAGTTCAGCAGACAGGCAGACGGCCCACTTGATGGAAAGCGGTTACCATCGCCTATGGACATTTGCAACACCAAAGGTGCTTTAAATGCGCTGCTGTTATCTTAAAGGAGACTGGAACCTGGTCACTAATGCCGGAACACAACACAAGGTTGTTATGGCGGCATACTCTAGACCAGGGGTGGTCGCCATCCAGTCGAGCCAATACCCTACCACCTGGCTGTGGGTTGTTTAGTCGCCTTTTACGACAGGCCGCCAGGCCGCAGGAAATTGTATTCTTTCTCCGTTCCTGCACGGATAGCTTGTACTTATAATCCGCAACACATGGCTAGTTATGCTCCTGAGCGGCCGTAAACGAGTACGATAGGACAATAGGCTGTTCTCCACAATACCTAGAAACGTATGCCAATAAATAAGTGAACAAACGAAGACGATCATAAAAGGAGTACAACTAGTTCAAATGCCGACAGGTAATAATGGAGTTTGTCTTTGTCGGAGCCTAAGTTGTAACAATATTAATATTGGTTATAATTTGCTATTTGAGCGGGATTGGGCAATCTTTACCCCATATAACCTAACTTAGCATCATCGAAATGTCGTTTATTATCAAGTTTTCAAACAAGACTGTGAGTGATGTCTTAATCTACATTATAAAATTCTAAACATGCCATGTCTGTACATTGAAGTCATTTTAAAAAAAAATCTAGAGTAGACTATATTAACGACGAAAAACACGATGCATTTGTTTTTAGATTTCTTATATGTTTGTCGGTTTGCCCGTTTGTTCGGGATTCACGTAAAAACTTGCAAATTCTTGGATTTAAAATCTGCGCCACTTTTTATCCTGCAAATCCCACGGTAATTTTTCTGGGAATGATTTAAAATAACCAGATTTAAAAAAAACGAATTCCAATGTAATTGTTTCACTAATCGACAGAAAGTTTTAAGTAATAAAATGTGTGATATTTTTTATCTCGGGAATTCCGCGGGAATTTTCCCGGGAGCGTTATGTAGTTGTTCGGGTGCATAAACGTTAGCTTATCCCAGCACTGTTGTCACTCAAACGATAGTTTACATTCTTTTATAAATGCTGTGCTACTTTTGTCTCGGGAATTCCGCGGAAATTCATGTTAAGTTTGGATGAAGTCGTAGGCATATCCTAGTAAGTAAATAAATAAATAAACAGTATGTTCCTGCTATTAACTTATAAACAACAATAATATTCGTGGCGATTATTCAAAACTATGTGTAAGCAAAGTGAGGTTTGGTTGGTATTTGCATACATTAACTGGGGGTCAAGTCTCAAAGCGTTCCTAGTGATACCATGCGTCATGAATATTGTATTGTGCTGGCAACAATACAACGGTATAATTCTATTCATATCTATGAAACTAGGATTAGCCAGCGGCTTCGTTTAATAGGGATTTGGTAGAATTAAGCGTTACGTTGAACTTTAATATAATAATATTAATTTAAATTTTACACAAACACACGAACGGTTTACAACTGCTAGCTTGGTAGGCAAAATACACGCCTTCTGTTCAATGATGTCGGTTCGAATCCTTACTGGGAAGTACGCCGTTCAGGCTTTTTTCTAATTTAATATACTATTGTTACAATAGGTGATGTCAGGAGCCTTAAGAACAGACGAGCTTGCATGACAAGAGTTATGAATGTCAAAGAGGCAAGTGAGGTGTGTAAGAATAAGCCTAAATGGCACTCTGTTGTTCGTGCCTACCCCGCAAGGGAACTGGCGTGAAGTTATGTATCTATATATGTATATTGTTACAATTATCACGGCGAGAAAATGTCTAATGTTACTGATCCATCTAGATGTTATAGTTAGTGACCATTTCATGGAGATGTAACGGTGGGTTTAAGGTGATTTTGTTATTGATTGTTAATGACTTTAAATATTGATAGATAATGTATGCATATACACTAATGTAGCTATTCGTTACGGGTATTACGTTAATACTATAAATAAGACGTACATGGCCACAATTAATAACTTTAACATTATCCCAGATGGAGCCTGAGCGTAAGTGCTACCAAATCACATATGATACATGCCTGACCATCTGAACTTGCACGTTTATTAATAGCAAAGACAGAACTAAGGCCTCATTTACGGAGACGTGGCGCGTCTCGCGTCGCGATAGGCTGCGCGGCCCGCACTAAATTCAAATGTAGGGCGTTGGATGAGTGCGTTTACGGAGCAGCGATTTTACAAGCGTTTGCTTGAAATGGAGCGTGTTTTACGGCCGAGCCCGCGGATGGCATCGTCACGTCTCACGCGGCGTTTATCGCGGCGACGCACGCAGCGGCGATTCTCGATGAAGCGATGCCTGTGCCTCATTTGGTAATCGTACAACACAGACGTAGTCACCGTCGCAATGGAGTATGATATGATCGACTTTTTTTTAGAAGAAAATTGTATGTTAAAAAGCGAGTTATTTAATGTAAGGAGGAGGAAGAGTGGCAGTGCCCGCCGCGTGCTTCGCTACACGCTTGAGAATACGACGCGGGCGCAGCGGCGGGCACCGCCACTCTTCCCGCCTCGCGTCTCTATAAACAACATCGTATATTGCTATAAGTCTGTGTTTACGCGTGCGATGATACGTGCCGCTTCACGCACCGCCGCTACGTAAACAATAAAAACGTCCGACGCGCTGCGAAACGCCACGCCACACGCGACGCGCGACGCCCCGCGTCTCCGTAAATGAGGCCTTAGACATTATCATAAGCTGCGCAGTAGTTGAGTAGATTTGGGTTTCTTTAGAGATGTGAAATAGCGGAACAGCGAAGAACAATGAGCGCAAGTTACGAGAAGGCAGACAGTTAGAGCTACCGCGCACTAGGAAGCCTGGCTGCGCAGCTAGGCTGCGACGACCGAAATATCTGAGCAGCCAGTTATAGCAGCCACTCGAAAGTCATTTTGTGAAAAGTTTCGGAACGCAAAATACGTAGAGATGCTACGACAAGTGCGCGGAGACTGACAGCAGCCACATATATTCGCTTACACACTCTCTGGCTGCGCGCAGCCTAGTGGCTGCCGTAGCCGGGAGTTTCTGGGTCCTTCTTGCGCGAGCTCCCATACACCGTCATATTATGTCCGACTGGCTGCCGCAGCTAGACTGCGGCTAGTGCGCGGAGGAGCCTTATCTGATTGACTAATGCCGATTTTCTGTGTCTTAAGCAGTGGCCTGTTACAAACGACATATGCTACGTACGGCGTGACGCTATACGCGACCGATGAATGCTTTATGAAAATTCATTATAGTGCGTCTCTTTGAAATGCCTGACATATAAACGGCTAAGCACAGCGTATGTACGCAGTACCTACGCTGTTTTTTAATAAACCAGCAACTTACTATCTATTCGTTTACTTTTCAACTCCATGCAAATAAAAGTCAATGAATTCCCTATCGATGATAAGATATACAATTCATAATAAAATACTGAAACCGACCATAAGTCGTCGTTATATACAAGAACTGTTTCCAAACTATATTTAAATTCTTTACCAACTCGAAGACAGTCAAAAACTAGTGCAATTTATAAAATAACGAACAAACACGTCATCAACAAAGTTTTGCTATAACAGTATCAGACTATTATGTTTGAATAATACGACATGCGTAGTAATAAATTCTCATTAAATTAACATAAATATGCCGTTTGTTACGTGTTTAATTTACCGTCCGTTTTGCTAGGGAAATAAAATATTATACAGAATAAAGTTTTCAAGCGTTTATCCAAAGACGAATCTGAAATATAATATACTAGCTGTACCCGGCAGACTTTGTCTTGCCCTTAAAAAATAAAAATCTCCAAACCGATTGCAGCGCCATCAACCGGGAGGCGCTAACTACAGGTTCCAATCGTCAATCTAAACCATCCCGGGATCCACTTGAACACACAATTTTCATAATTTTTTCTTTCATAAGAACCTTCTCCTGACAATAACAAACACAACAAAAAAAGAATTAGTATATATATATATATATATATATATATATATATATATATATATATATATATATATATATATATATATATATATGTATAGATTAATAACACCTCAGCCGTAAAGTTTTAAAACCTAGTTACTTCTCAAGAAATTTCACTACATACTGAAACATTTACTAAATGCCATTTCATAATTATTAATTTCGTAACTTTAGAAAAATAGGTTTATCTTTAAATTTTTCCAAATGCGAACTTTTTCTTGCCTGTTTCGACTAAGAATAACATTAACACTATTTCCGCATTTACAGATTTGGGCCCCCAATCTAAAAATTGATAATAATAATACTAACTTATACTTCCTTAGGTCTTCCATCTTTGCCGAATCCTTCTCATCTTTCGTAGAAGACAAAATTGTCAATTTTGAGACAAAATTATTAAATTTAAAACAATTAAACGCACAAAAAAAATCTTAAGGTCTTAAGGTTCTTAAGGACGCAATGCCATACTTTAGGACGGTTTTCATATGTATCACATTATGTTACGTTACGTACTTGGAATAATTTATTGCTATATAATTAGCAATGATAAAACTGAGTAGCCCACGTGTCAAATTCTGTGAATACAAGAAAGCAGAAACCTTTGGAGATGCATCTACGAACATATTTAGGGTCTACATATTTTCACGGAGCAATTAAGAGTTCTATATAGTCTTAACTTTAATGATAAATTAATTAAGCAACGATTATTCAAAGATTATATAGAACGTCATTATTAGACGTAGTCTACTTTTGTACTCCCTTTCAAGCGGTCGAGCCGCGGCAATTGAGCCATGGGTTCTCACCAGTGGTGCCTTACCGCATCTAACGAACTAACCAATATAGTCGCACCACACCACGCCAGGCAACTACGTCAATATTCATTAAAAAAATGTCCGTTGCCAAGCTTTGAAATAGTATAACTGAGCTGTGCATACTAATGGCTCGTACCTATATGTTACCAACCGTTCTTTTGTCTTACTATCAGTTAAAATGAATGGGCTATGAAAAAAATAATGAAATAATTTGGATGACATTAGATACTTTGTCATCCAATTCTGTTGAGCAATTAATTTTGACTGCTTCTTTGGTTGAGCGATCTCATCTCGATCGATCTTAACTTTTGTCTGTATAGCTCACTGGATCGCAGAGGTATCAAGTTCGGATTCAGACATGGTAAACGTCAACGAATTGCCCATTATTTACTATGATCTGGGTATCTAGGGTGGGTCTCAGAATTTTATGTTGTATAACTCAAGTATAATGTACAACACCTATTATAATTTGACCAGGTTTATCATGTCGAAAAAAATCCCTGAAATTACACATATATAAAATAAGACTTTAAGCTAATTAAGGACTACGTGCCACATCGTTGCCATAGGAAAGTATGTCCAGAAGGCGGGCAGCTTTGCCACGCTCGATGGCAATTAGCATTGCCTAATTCGCTTCGCTGTGTGAAGTACGAACCAGCGTTTTCTGGTCATGGGTATCAAAGATTTTCCTACAAATTTCATTATATACATTGTTTGCGGATGTACCCCATAATAATATAAACGTGAAACAAGTTCCAATTAAAAGAGCATTTTTGCTCAGAACAAAGGGATTTTTACTTCATTAAATTCAAATTCAAATTCATTTATTTTATAAACTTATTTCTAGGCCTTATATAATTACATCTAAAACTTATATAGTAGTTAAAATTAAGGCTACAAATTATTTTTGGCGGCGGTTGCTGCACTAGACTCTAGGTCTGTATCGCGGCACCCAACACAATTTTATTATAGAAACTTAAATATAATTGATTTATTAATTAATTAACCTAAAACTATGAGTGCGTGTGGTATTGTGTGTGTGTGTGTTCGCGTGTGTGTGTGTGTGCGTGTGTGTGTGTGTATGTGTGTGTATGTATGTATGTGTGTGTGTGTGTGTGTGTGTGTGTGTGTGTGTGTGTGTGTGTGTGTGTGTGTGTGTGTGTGTGTGTGTGTGTGTGTGTGTGTGTGTGTGTGTGTCGGCGTGTGTGTGTGTGCCCTAGTGTTGTGGTCAGTTTAGTATTGTGCTTTCTGTGTCACTGTAATTTAATGTTTTTAACCATTTACTAACTTGGTGTTTAAACTTTGGTGCTGACATTTCTTTGGCGGAGGGTGTGTTTTGGCATACTTTATTATAAATGGATATATGGATATATGGAGGAAGGCGTTTGGCAAAGGTTGTATGTATTTTAGGTAAGGGTATATTATAAATTCTACGGGAGCTGAGGTATTGGAAGTTAGGGGCATTTAGGTTTTGTTTATGAATTGCTGTGGCTACCTTGCAAATATAGAGTTGTCGGACTGTCAAAACGTCACTTTCTATGTATAGTGTATTGGTGGGATATCTGTACGGTTTTTTATGCATAACTTTAAGTACTGCTCGCTGTGCTCGTTCTACCTCTATAATGTTTGTTTTTGGGATTCCTCCCCAAGCAGCAAGACAGTATAGAAGTAACGACTGGCACAGCGCATAGTAAACCATTTTTAAAGTTTTTGGTGTCGCACAGCTACAGAGGGATTTCATGATGTAAATGGTTTTTCTGACTCTTTTAGATAGGGATGTAATATGACTTTTGAAATTTAATTTTTCATCTAGTTGGATACCAAGATACGTAATAGATGTGGTGTGTTCGATCGACGGGGGATGATCAGAGGACTGTATACAAGAGCTTAGGCTGTGCGACAGATATAATTTAGGATGCGTACGAGGTTGGGAAGCACGGGTTTTATGAAACGTTAAATATTTAGTTTTTTTAGTGTTTAATGTTAGTAGGTTATTGTTTAGCCATTTACTGATGTCGGTTAAGCCTGTCTGAGCTGTTTTAAACACTGACTCCCAGGATTTGTTGTTAAATAATACAACCGTATCATCTGCATAACATATTATGTTAGCGCCCTGGATCGGAATTTTCGGCAGTTCATTAATATATATTAAGAATAGTGTAGGTCCTAAAATGCTGCCTTGGGGTACTCCAAAATTTACTGTATGCTGTTCACTACAATGCGATCCCACCTTAACAAATTGACAGCGATTACTCAGGTAGCTTTTAAACCATTCGTGACTTATACCTCTTACACCAATATGATTTAGTTTACTAAGGAGGATGGGAATCGAGACCGTGTCAAAAGCTTTCGCTAAATCTAGGAATACACCTAGGCAACATTGATTTTGGTCCAGGGATGTGGCGATTGACTTTGTTAGAGCTAGGACGGCATCTTCTGTTGATATATTCTGCCGAAATCCGAACTGCTTATCAGAGATAAGAGAGTATTTTTCCAAGAAATCGACAAGCCGTTTGTTAACTACTTTCTCTAGTAACTTTGAGAATACACTTAATAAGGTGATTGGCCTGTAGTTGCTAGGGAGGGTTCTATCACCACCTTTGTAAATTGGCGATATTTGGCCTAGTTTCCACTTATCCGGGAATTTTCCAGTGCTTAAACTGATATTGCATATATGGGTAAAAGGTTGTATTATGATAGGCTTTATCATTTTAATTAGAAGGGGGTCACAGTTATCTGCACCAGGAGCACTACCTATCCTGAGCTCATTGATGAATGAGCCCACTTCTTCTTGTGTGTATTGCGGGATTTAGATAAATTACAGATATTGTTTATCGTTTGCCAAAGCATTTTGGGATTGTTACAATATTTTGACAGTTGCTGATTTTCATATGAAGTCTTGATCTTCATGAGAAGCTTATTCAGGAAGTTGCGATATCTTTTATATGTTATATTTAGGACTACGTTAGTGGGATCTTTTTTTGATTGAAGATGTAGGGAGTCACGATTCCTTTGACACCTCATTAAGCCGGGAGTTATCCAGGGTTTGAGGTTGTATTTGGTCCTTGGAATAACAATTTCTTTTGTATTTTTTAAGATTGACTGACTTAGATAGTTTTGAAATAGAATCGTTGCATTATCGACGTCCTCACTTTTAGTTATAGTTGACCAATCTATCTGTTCTAATGAGTCAGCTACAGCGGAGTAATTCGTGACTAATCTCGTCCGATGTTTTTTAAAAGGTTTTTTTGGGGAAAAGGGTAAGTATAACATACACAGTCTGTGATCAGTTATATCTGTGTGGGCTATTAAACCTACTCCTGTACCTAATTCGTCATTTGGATTCTTTACAAAGATGTGGTCTAGACATGCATTTGATCTTGTTGGTTTAGTAATTGCAGGTATTAAGAAGTGTCCTGCTAGCATATTGAGATAGTCAGAACTTTGTTCATTGAGTGTAATTTCGTTTATGTTTATGTTTAAATCACCTGCAAGAATTAAACGTTGCTTTGTACTGACACTTTTCAGTAACTGATCAAGGGAAAAGAGAAAAGACTCCAAAGATGTAAAGGATGGTGATCGATACACCCCAAGTATAGTGATAGTAGGGCACAGGTCTATTTCTAGGCAATTACAATCTTCAATTGTTGGTTCAGATACTGTAGCATCCCATGAATTTTTAACATACGCAGTAACCCCACCGCTTTTGTTTATGTATTTATTTGTTCTGTATGAATTATATCCTGATAGAGATGGTAAGGTCATATATTCATTTAACCAACACTCTGTAAGAATAATAACATCAAATTCAATTTTTAGGCGCCCCAGAACTACTGTAAATTCATCAAAGTTTTTTGATATACTTCTAATATTAAACGTTAGTAGTTTCCAATTAGATTTTGTGTTTGGAACGTATTCACTGCATTTTTCCAGGCTTTCGATATTATGACAGTTTATATTGAGGACTTTATCTGATTCAGATATGATGTCAATATTGAATTTTATAAGATATGTTTGTTCGACGTGTAGTATATGTAGAAAGAGAGCCTGGAGATGAGTGTAATAAATATGGAGACATGTAATATTGCATAAATGTTATGTGATTAGTGTGACAATGAGCATTTAACAAAAATGGGTATATACTGTTTTGGTGTTTAGTGTTGTATAATGTTGTATATTTGAAATGTGTGTAGTGTATGTTTGTGTACTGAGTAAAGCATATATGTAATACAGTGATATAAAAACTTACGGGCACATGGCATATACGAGTGGCAGTAATTGGACTTACATCTAATACAGAATTTAATTCACAATGATATCTGGCAGGTTTAAGACACAACGTATTTATTGAGGTCATTAATGCTATTAATTTTAATCGCTGGCTTATTATCATTTTCACGGACAAATATACCTCCGTTTTTAATCCAGCAGTATTTAAATTTATTAGTATGGTATAAATAAAATGGTATATTGATTTCTAGCATCCGTTTTCCGGCCGGTATCTGAATTTGTTTAGGGAGAACCTTATATTCGAGCAGCCTTTTGGTTTGTTTCCGTTTGACATTCTTTCAGCCTCGGGTATTTCATTACACATTCCAAAGTTCATGCCTATAAAAGAATATACTAGATACGCCAAACTGCTAGATTTCTTTTATAATTGGCCAAGAGATACACATAGTATATAACCAAGCTTAGTAATCTATACTAATTCTATAAAGAGGTAAAATTTGTGGGTTCGTTTGTAGGAAGTAATCTCTTGAACTACTAAACCGATTTTGAAAGTTCTTTCATCAGTGGAAATCAACATTATTAGATTAATTTTAATTTTTAATGACGTCCAGCGAAATGGGCACGGGAACGCCTGCAAAATATGTAACAGGAACAACTTTCCAAGCAAGAATTGCGCACATCCTCTTACGAGAAACTGCGGATGCTTTCTAAGAAGCAAATTAATTAGCGTCTATTGTCCTCTGAAACGAGTATTTGTGAATTAAATAAAATATAAGTAATTAATCGTGTACTAGCAGAAGGTGATGTCAGGAGCCTTAAGAACAGACGAGCGTGCATGACAAGAACTGTGAATGTCAAAGAAGGAAGTGAGGTGTGTAAAAATAAGCCTAAATGGCGCTCTGTTGTTCCTGCCTACCCCGCAAGGGAACTGGCGTGAAGTTATGTATGTATGTATGTATAAGTAAATTAAACCTCGATTGCATGTATTCGTGCGTGTGTGTCTGTGTATTTTTTAATGGCTCCCAGCGAAGTGAGCACGGGTTACCTAGTTTAAAATAATAAAAAACATATCTGTGAAAAAAACAATTACTAATAGGCTGACCTCTGTGGTTGAACGGGCTAAGCCTTTGCCGGCCTACTTCACTGCAATGCAGAGGCTCCAGGTTCGGTTCCTGGTATTGTAAATTTCGGACAACGAATTTTCTCCATTATTTACTATGGTCTGGGTGTATGGAATAGGCCCCAGAGTGTTCCGTTGTATATTACCTGCAACACAAGCGTAACTTGCTTAATTTGGGGATATACAGTGTATGTGTTTGTCTGCTGATTTAGATATTACCATTACCGAGATGACATAAAGAATGGGCTCACCCTAGCTCGGTGACCTCCAATCTCCCCTTACAGTCACCCCATTTCTCACGACTTCAACAACACACTATTTCAAAGTCTTTGTAATAATATAATCTCAACGTTATAGACATTTAAACACACAAACAGTTTTATAAAAAATTCAATTATAAACAAATGCAACTATAACTCAGTTTCCTGAAGATCGTAGCGCCTGGCGAATGGTAGCAAACTGTGTCTATCGGGCTTCACGCACCGATTAAATACTATGAATTTTATGAAGTTACCGTCAATTACATGTTCGCAATCTAAAATGTCCAGCAACTTGTTAATATCTGTTACAAACACTAACTAAATGTTTAGTTATTATAATAGTATCGTATTCACTACATAACCTTATTATCCACTGCAACAGATCAATAAACATCTGCCTTAAAATAGCTATTGTTTCGTGATATTTCACACTATCTATTAAATTATGACATTATTATACGACTACTTACTACAACTGTAGCTTCATAACATCTCCTACAAATATATATTAGCTGTCATAAATTTAAGATACCAACACTTTGGAATTATAAATCGAATACTTGCATAAGATAAGGAACGAAACTGTTTGTTTTTCTATGAGGAGAAATCCCCTTGCGGACAGTGTACTGCACAGGAATCAACACGACGATGACGTGAGACTTACTGACAAGTTGGGATGGTTACCCACTAAAACTCCTCGAATATCCTTCCGTGCAGAAAATTCATTTATTGTATACTTAACTTTTAAGTTCCCAAAGAGGTTTTTTAAATTTAAATTTTTTTATTGCAGGAGATCAGCAGACAGGCAGACGGCCTACTTGATGGAAAGCGGTTACCATCGCCTGTGGACATTTGCAACAGCAAAGTTGCTATAAATGCGCTGCTGCTCTCTTAAGGGAAACTGGAACCTGGTCACTAATGCCGGAACACAACTCAAGGTTGTTATGGCGACATACTTTAGACCAGGGGTGGTAGCCATTCAGTCGGGCAAATGCCCTACCACCTGGCTGTGGGTTGTTAAGTTGCCTCTTACGACAGGCCGCCCGGCCGCAGAAAATTGTATTCTTTCTTCGTTCCTGCACGGATAGATTTAATGTCATCGTACAGGAATTTACAATTCCAAGAAAGCCAAAAGTTAAATCAGCATGTCGATCTAAACTTCCACGTCATGAAAAACTCTATTTCCTTTAGAAAATTCATCACGTACCCTCATTTTCGAAAAGAAATAACTGTAAACCAACTTGGATTTGATGGCGTCTTGCACGTTTCTTGCACACATTCTTCAGGGGGTTGACTTTCAATTTTACGATGCATATTTAAAACTTTTCCTCTTACACGTGGAAAGAAAGGAAATTGGAAACTATTACGGGTTCAATCTTTCTGCGTACTAGACTCATTCCGCGGCTTTATCTGTATTAAGGTAAAGGCACCCGCATTTCATTGAAATAACGTTGGTCAAACCCTAGTAGAAGTAAACGAAGTAATCGTCATGGTAAAACTAAATAAATGACAAATTAAAAATGTCGAGACAAACGCAGTTTCTTTTTTTGTAAGTGTTCATTCAGCAGGCAGGCAGACGGCCCACTTGATGGAAAGCGGTTACCATCGCCTATGAACATTTACAACACCAAAGGTGCTACAAATACGCTGCTGCTCTCTTAAAGAAGACTGGAACCTGGTCACTAATGCCGGAACACAAAATAAAGTTGTTATGGCGGCATACTCTAGACCAGGGGTGGTCGCCATCCAGTCGAGCAAATGCCCTACCACCTGGCTGTGGGTTGTTTTTTCAGTTTGAATTTTAAATAACTAGCGATTATGATTATTTAAACGTAAATAAATTTACTGTAAATCTTTTTATGTTATCTACTGAAAGCCATAGATATGTATTAAATTTAGTTTTTAATTATTTTTCCATACATAATATAACCTCGGGTTTCGGCTTATTAATTTTTTCAATAAAATTCTTTATTGCCTTTATTTCTGTTCATATCCGAGATTTATAATGTGAAATAAATCAAAAGATAGGTAACAATTTCAGCTTTAACTAAATACAATAAAGTCGATTTCGCAAAAAGTGTTAGTTATTTAATTTTGTCATGACAGGAACGATATATTTATTGTTACAATTAATACGTACTGGCGGAGAAGGAAATAATACAACGGTAATTTTTATGAGTAGTTTTTCTCATAAAAGCTACTCATAAAAATTACCGTTGTTAAATGCGAAACCTTCAAAATCTGAACTTTAGTTCTTGGTATGCTAAATTTACTAAACGCCCTTTTCTTTATTTACTCTGTTCTAGGTATCTGCCATCTATCTGCCCAGAGTCCGTTGTATTATCTACCTAGGTAGGTTCTGAAGATACGTAGATAGGTACGTAGGTAGTTACCTACGTACCTATCTATCTACCTACCTATCTACCTAACTACCTACCTATTTACTTACCTACCTATCTTTATAGCTACCTACCTATTGACCTGCTTACCTACCTACCTACTTACCTGCTTACCTACCTACCTACCTACCTACTTACTTACTTACGTGCCTACCTATCTATCTACCTACCTACTTATCTAGCTATGTACCTACCTGCCTACCTACTTACCTACCTACCTACCATATCTACAGTACAAGCGTAACTTGCTTAGCTTACTATACATGTGAGTGTTTATGTGATGAGTTATTATTATTATACCAGGCATCCCCTTGTTTCCCACCTTCTTAAATATGCGGTCTTATCGTTGTTGTCATCAGTCATCCATTATCAACTGCTGGACGTATGTCTCCCAAAGTCTCAAGTTTACGTTACATACCCAGATTTCTTCATCCAGCCCCCACCGAAAAACTTGCACAGGTTGATAATCTACCGGGTTGGAGGATGTCCTACACTCTCTTTACCATGACCAGTCTCCGCTCCAGCACTCGTCAGCTCCACCGACAGTCGATCTTACTTCACATATGTATAAGCCAGTGTTACTTCACTGTAATAATTTTGCCAGCTATGTCGTTTTCTTTGTTTCTCTTAGTGTACATACAAACATTTATTAATAAATCTCATTTTATTTCAATATGTAATCAAAACTATAGTTTCAATTTAAACTCTTACTTCCTAAAGTTACTAAATTCAGCATACATACCAACATACAAAGAAATTATTTTTATTATACTAGTATAGATTCTTTTCATGCTTTTCTTTACAGCCAATTTCTTCAAGCCTTTGACGGAATATTGGAACTAATACAGCGTTTATAAAATGTAATAAAACTAGTATTTGTCTCCCATCTAAAAATTCTGGTACCAGGAAGATTACTGCACTGCTTCTTCTTCTTAAACAACAAATATAATATTGCTAAAATAAGTAGTAGTAAAAAACCATGATACTAAAATTATATAACCAAGTATTAATATTGTTATGAGTTCGGGGCTCGAATTAAAAATGCCGGTGGAATTGCTGTAGAATTTATTAGAACTATACAAACATGTATAGCACAGGTACAAATATAACTGAACACAATCAGTTCAAACGTAATGCGCGATTCAGTAACACGCTCAGATTCCGTCACTATATAGGTTATCGAATGTACACAAGTCTCGTACACGATCTCCCCATTGGGCCATTGCTTTTTAATGCACCGATGCAATATGTCTACCTGGCAAGCGTCGACGCATTTTTCCAGAAAACGTAATCCGCACACCTGCGTAATTATACCTGCGAACGGCCATAAACGAGTACAATACACAATAGGCTGTTTTCTAATTACAAATTTTACACACAAAGTAAACAAAAGAAGATAGTCATAAAACAGTTTCAATGTTATTAGCTCAAACACCCGGCGGGTAATAATGTGTGTGTTTTATGGCAGGGAAGTGTGCATCCACTTTTGTCGGCGTGTAACAATATACACTCTAGTGAATTAAAACTAAATACTTAAAAATAAACTAAATTATAAATAAACTACACTTCTGATACATTCTACTTATAGTATTGAGCGACTATGAATAGAATACAATACAAATAAGTTAAGTTTTCTTGCATTGTATTCGTTTATATATAATTAAATTTTTATTCAAACAAACCATATAATTACTTAAATATAATAAACTACACTACTACAAACAGAAACTTAGAAATTAAATACTATTATATAACTAGGTAAAGTTTTATTTTATTGTATTAGTTTATAAAGCCATTGTATTACAATATAATACTGTTTATTTATTCAAGTATAAATATTTGATTTCTTTAATACATCTTTAAAAAAGTGCCAATTACGTCATATTAAAAAAAATATATCATTACAATTCAAAATAAAATATTTTTTTGCTCCTTTTAAGTAAAAAGTATAAAATCCCTTTATATATTTCAAGAACTGATATTAAAAATGAGAAAAGAGATATTTAGGCTTTAACAATATTTTTTCGAATTAGATTAAATAGATATTTAACACGTAGCTGCAATGTCGGGTTATAGCCCGGACATATATCCATAGGTCCGATAAATAAATGTACTATTCAGGCCTTGTCGGACTATGTGACCGAAAAGCTATACCAAATTTCAACGTGTTCGTGAAGTCGGGCGTAGTTTCAATAATTTTATTTAAACAGTGGGACCCACCGCCCTCTCGGAGCATAAAAATCACGTTATCAACCTAACTTTTGTAACTCTAGACCGATAGAGAGGTTGCTTTTAATGAGAGAAAAAATTCAATAATTTTTTAAATCAAAGTCAAATACATATTTATTTAATATATTTAGAGCACATGGAAAGCAGTTATAACTATTGGTTTGAGAGCCAAGAAAGAGAAGTTTCCGAAGGTGACACTATGTCTACTTTCCACAAGAGGCTTACAACGACCGCATTCACGACTGCGGTTTTCTCGTTCCACTTGCTTGCGGAC
This sequence comes from Dendrolimus kikuchii, assembly GCA_019925095.2. Classification (NCBI taxonomy): domain Eukaryota; kingdom Metazoa; phylum Arthropoda; class Insecta; order Lepidoptera; family Lasiocampidae; genus Dendrolimus; species Dendrolimus kikuchii. Next base: position 7,170,270 of record CM034400.1, read on the forward strand.
GTTACAACCATAAACTCTAGTGGAACGGATTATGGAGCGTTGATGTCATATACGACGAAATACACAAATGTGAGGTTGATTTGAAAATCGCGCCTTTTTCAATGTCAATCGATAATTAATGCTTTGTGGTCGACGCCCACTTTGACCCACCTCTTGACATGAGTCGTGAACGCTGTGTGTTCGAAAATGATGACGTCATTAGTGACGTTTCCGACACGGCCATAACGACCGTGGTCTTGTGAGGTACTAACGGAACGCGTCCTATATGTCAGTGATGTGTTTTTGTCCCCGTAACTTTTTCTGTTGTCCAAAATTGGTCATCCAATGACATTTACAACGAATCCGTTCTTATAACATTATCATGTCCATTTATCTGATTTTGTGTATCAAGGAGACTGCTACTAAAACCTAGTAAATCTACACCATCTACACAATTACTTTTCATTACTTAACACACACTTGGCTGATTTTTCATGTTTCTGTTCAATTCAGTGCTAAGGCTCTTCTAGGCAACAAATCCTATATCTTTGCTGTATACCCGTGAAATAAACACGACGGTCTTATGATGAGACTTGGAACTCCAAAACAGGATATCATACTAAGAAGATGTAATATTGATGCAACAAGAAATCTACTTATTTCAGTTGGGACATATATCTTGCTTTTTATGTTAAAAGAAAAAGAGAATATTGTGAGGGTTTTGAATCTGTTACTAGCTTTTGGTCTTCATTACAGCTATTTTCGATATTACTACGTAGTAACAAAATAAATTCTCCAGTTTCGTATTTGCAATGTGTTTGTTGGTTATGGACCGAGAAATAATACGGCACATATTGTGAATACCAGCAGAGTTTTATTCTAGACAATCATACACGCATAGCGGATACTTAGATACCTAATAACAACCGACACTATGACGTTACTATATTATAATGTAGTTTAAATATAGAAGACCCTATGAAAAAAGGTTCTTGTTGAAATGACGAGGTTTATTTCAACACTTCCCCTTAAACTGAAATCATTTCAACATAGTATTGTATGAACTATTCTCCAAATCAAAACATAATTATACATAGTTCATGTTATAACCCTACAAGAAACAATAAACACGTATGTGGCATTACATAACTATATATACAATAAAAACTAAACATAGACCTCCTAAAAAATGTTGTCATTCGCGTAAATAATATCCTCTCAAATTAAACTGACCTAAAAACATTGAAAACTTTACTCGCGGTAAAGGCTTTGTCAGAATATCCGCTAATATTTTATCAGTTGACATAAACTTAATATTAATCAATTTTTTATTAACAATGTCACGAATAAAATGGTGTCTGGCATCAATGTGTTTAGTTCGCGAATGCAACAACGAATTCTTACTCAGCTTTTGTGCAGACTGGTTATCATTAAATAAGTTAATACCACAATCTAAATTTAAACATTCCTGTAGAAAAGTGCGTATAAATAAACCCTCTTTGCATGCATCGGAAAGAGCCATGTATTCGGCCTCAGTACTAGACAATGCGACGGTTTTCTGCTTACGACTTTCCCAGCTGATGACTGAATTCCCGATTTTATACACATAGCCAGTGTATGACTTCCGGTCTACTTCACATGACGCCCAGTCCGCGTCTACATAACCACATACTTCAAAGTTACCTTTGTCGTAAACCAAACAATAATTGGTAGTACCCTTCAGATATCTTAAAACATGTTTAGCTGCCTTCCAGTGGATATCTGAATAACAGTCATTAAATTGACTTAAGAAACCAACCGCATGCGCTATGTCGGGTCTAGTACACACAGCGACATACATTAAACAGCCAATAAGATTTCTGTACTCACAATTTTCAAGCTTTGCTTCAGCTTTGGTAAGCTTCAAGCCAACCTCCATTGGAGTCGAAACAGGTTTGCAGTCAGCCATCTTAAATCTGTTCAAGATCCTAGTTATAAAGCTAGCCTGGTCGAGTGTGATTTTATTCTTCTGCCTGCAAACTCGCATTCCCAAAAATTCATGTACCTGGCCTAAATCTTTTATTTCAAATTCTTCATTTAAACGCTTCTTTATGTCATGTTTATCAGCATCTGAAGAAGTAAATAAAAGTATGTCATCAACATAAAGAGCTAAAATAGATAATCTACCGTGTAGATTTCTAAAGTATACGCAGGGCTCCACACTAGACCTTTTAAAACCCATTTTTCCTGTTAATACGGTATTAATTTTATCGTACCAACATTTTGCAGCTTGTTTCAAACCATAAATGGATTTGTTTAACTTATAAACTTTGTGTTTATTCTCCCCCTTTAAAACAAATCCTTCTGGTTGTTCCATTATAACGTTCTCTTTCAAATCTCCGTTCAAGAATGCTGTTTTGACATCCATTTGGTCAATGTCAAGGTCTTTTATGGCTGCAATGGCAAACAACATCCTAATTGTCGAATGACGTACAACTGGTGCAAAAGTTTCCTGGTAATCGATACCATATTTTTGCGTGAAACCTTTCGCTACTAAACGCGCCTTATATTTTAATATATTTCCGTTAAGACCACGTTTAATCTTAAAAACCCATTTGGATCTTACCGGTTTTTGTCCATCTTTCAGATCTGTCAACGTCCAGCAATTGTTCTTTGCAAAAGAATCATATTCTTCCTGCATTGCCTCTCGCCAACGACCAGCATCCTTACCATTCAATGCTTGTTCCACTGTCAATGGCTCGTCATTATCACAGCATAATGCCATCGCCATATTTGCCAATTCAGTGGTATTATTCAAGCTCACGAAATTTGAAGAATCCGTAACGTCTAAAGAAGATGACTCTGGAACGTATGTTTCATCCGAAGAATCATCACAACTTACGATCGAGCTCACAGTTGCATCAGGCTCAAACGATTCATCTCCTCGGTCATCTGACCTGACGATAACCTGGTCACTTCCATTCCCATTTTCATTTATATTATTTACTTCTTGACTTGACTTGACTTTTGTCGAATTAGAAATAATGTTCATAATATTTGGTGTCAATAATTCATTACATGACGTATTTGACACATCTGTAACATTATTTTTCGAAATAAATTTATTTTCGAAAAAGTTTACATTTCTAGCCTTTATACAAGTAGGTAGATTTTCCGGATCCATCAACCTATATCCTTTGCTTTCCTCGCAGTATCCAACAAAAATATACCTTTTGGATTTGGGATCGAACTTTTTTGTGTTATGCACTAAAGCATAGGCCACACAACCAAACACCCGAAAATGACTTACATCAACCTTTTCGTTAGTCCACTTTTCTTCTGGTGTTGATCCTATCACTGCCTTTGTAGGCGACCTATTCTTTATGTAAACTGCAGTTTGGACAGCCTCCGCCCAGAAGCGGCTATCCAAACCTGCATCCTGCAGCATACACCGGGCTTTTTCAACAATTGTCCTATTAGCTCTTTCACTGACCCCATTCTGTTCAGGAGAATATGGAATAGTAGTTTCATGCTTTATTCCATGCTCCTTCAAAAAATTCTGAAACTGTTTATTAACATATTCAGTTCCATTATCGCTCCTTAGAACCTTAATCGTTTTGCCCGTTTGGTTTTCAACCAAGGATTTAAAAGTTTTAAAATAGGTAAAAACTTCATCCTTCCCTTTTAATAAATAACAAAAAATCTTCCGAGAAAAATCGTCTATAAAAGTTAAAAAATATCTAGAACCTCCAAAAGACGCTTGTGGCATAGGCCCACATAAGTCTGTATGCACCAAGCCTAATATTTCCTTAGATCGACGTTTTGACTTTTTAGGAAAAGGTAGCTGCTACTTAAGAATCTAATACACAAATGTTAAGTTGTGGGTGGGCGTAGTGAATAGGGGGAAGGTATGCTTACCCCTACGACAACCCCTAAGGTCCGGAGGCTTTAAATTTTTTTTAGTTTATAAACATAACCTCACTTATTTTTGTTGTAAAATTGTGCCACTTTTGATAATAACAAACCGTGATTTGAGTTTATGAATGTACTCACGAATTGTTTATGAATGTACTCATGAATTACATATAACCACTAGAACTTTTTGTAACACTAAAACTGTTTTTTAATGTAGAAATAAAGTTTCAAATTTAATTGACGCATAAATACAAATTCATGCTAGACATATATAATCGATTGATTAAAAAGTGACAGTTTTTAGTGACACTTTTGTTTTTAATGGCTTGGCTAACAAGGTGTGATTATAAAAATAAATTAATCGATATGTCATTAATACTTATCGATTTGTAATTAAGAAATTCGAAATCTTGTAGCTCAAGATTTAGAATTAATTAATATATTGTTTTATATAATTTTCGGAAATCGATATATTTCTATGAAAAAAAAAAAAATAAATATTTTTGTTTGCCGCCTTTATTGCCCCTTTTATTGCCGCCATTTTATTCCTTTTCTCTAGTAGTTGAGTGAATGTGCTTTCTTCTGTTAATTTTTGATTTTACGACGACTTGTGCTGTGTTTTATAATAATTTCGATTTACTATTTATTTTATACACAAACTGTCGGTTATGTTAGGTGATATTCAGACCAAAGCGCACGAGCCGAGCGAGCGAAGCGAGCGTGCCGCGGTAGCGGCCGGCGAGTGCCAGAACCGACTGGTAACCATTTACTATTTATTTTATACACAAACAGTCGGTTATGTTAGGTGATATTCAGACCAAAGCGCACGAGCCGAGCGAGCGTAGCGAGCGTGCCGCGGCAGCGGCCGGCGAGTGCCAGAACCGACTGTAACCATTTACTATATTTTTTGTACACACAGACAGTTAGGACGCCTTGAAAGTCTCATATGAAACATTTGTTTTATTTATCAATTTAGTGGACGACTAGCAAGTTGGCTTTTAATATGACAATGAATCAATATATTAATGATATCAACTTTATTATTAAATACAGTTGAATTTTTTTAAAATATTGGTTAAATATAAATTAATGCGATTACGTAAAAAAAAATATCGTCTTTATTGGTCGCTATTTTGAATGATTACTCTTGTAGTGTATATAAATGTGCTCTATTGTGTTTTTTCTTCATTTTTATCCAATTAAGTTGGTTTTTGGGTTATTTTGGCTCTTTTTATGTTGATTACTGGCTTTTTTTTTAACTTTGAAAGGATTTTTCAATTTCGGACCTATAATAGAAGTGCAACATTAGCGAAAAAATCAGTGAAAATAAGTGAGGTTATGTTTATTAAAAAAAAAAAAATTTCAATATCTCCGGACCTTAGGGGTTGTAGTAAAGGTAAGTATGCCTCCCCCCCTCCCCACTTCACAACCCTACTACTTAAAATTCCTGTATAAAGAAGCTATAGATTTACCATATCACTATAGAAAAAAATTAAACTCTCTCTTTTTTCTTTTTGTTGCAGGAGATCAGCAGACAGGCAGACGGCCCACTTGATGGAAAGCGGTTACCATCGCCTATGGACATTTGCAACACCAAAGTTGCTACAAATGCGCTGCTGCTCTCTTAAGGGAGACTGGAACCTGGTCACTAATGCCGGAACACAACTCAAGGTTGTTATGACGACATACTTTAGACCAGGGGTGGTAGCCATCCAGTCGGGCAAATGCCCTACCACCTGGCTGTGGGTTGTTAAGTCGCCTCTTACGACAGGCCGCCCGGCCGCAGGAAATTGTATTCTTTCTCCGTTCCTGCACGGATAAATTTCTTTTACCTTATCCCAATTATTTGGGGTTGGTACAATATGTCTTTTCCTTCCACACTCCTCTATTCTGACATACATCTTCTGTCACACCACAAATTATCCTTCACATAATCCATCCATTTCTTTTTTGGTTTACCTTTATATTTGTACTCATCGATCTTGTAGTCAAGTCACAGACACATTTTTTGTTTTGTTAACTCGGGAGGAATATCTTTTCCATTAACACACACGGGTTTTGGATACAGAGGAAGACTAAAAGCGCCGTCTAGGGCCGCGCGCTGCGTGTCCGTGTGGGACTCTGGCACCAAACGGTAAACGAGATCTCCTCCATTAAAGGAGGAGGCCGAACAAAGTACTCACTAAACCTACCTGGGTACCTATGAGAGCATATATCTAGAATGTTAGGGATGCATAACGTAGTTAAACTTTTCGAACATTTTTTACCTTGAGAATTTTCCATCTTAGTCCAGTGAAAGCAAAAAATGGCTATTAAGGGTATTTTTGTATTATTATAAAAGCTTAGTAGACACTTGGGCAGATTTTAAAAAAACTCAGGAACTATGGATGCCTTTTTAAATTTTTCATTTAAGATTGAAAATTCGAGTCTGATTCGCTTGAAAGATTTTATTTCATATTCAAGTACAATTTTTGTAACGTATGGCAATGTTAAGGTAGTGATTATTTTATGTATAAAAGTAAAATTCATAAGGACATAGTTACATAAAAAAGTCCTAAATACCTAATAATATCAAAAAAGAAATTATTTAAAGGCGTTGCGGTCGAAATTTCTTAAAAATCATTATTAAAAATTAATAACTCGGAAACTAAAAATATTGGCAAAACTTTGTTTTGGTTCTTTTGAAAGTCACTGTTCTGGCCACCCTGTATTTTTTTTTCACCTAAGTACCTGTTTTACCGCACGGCGTACTGTAAGATAGCTACTTGGGTGAGACTATATTTTACTGCACGTTCCATTGTGTGGTGCGTAATTTTTAGCTTTCGAACAATGTATACAGGCTTCGTAAATGCATTTTTGAGCAAATGTGTAGAAAGTGTTATTTTTAGTCCGTCATGGAGTACACCGAAAAATGTAAAACCATAATATTTTCGTAAAGCCGGGAGGCTTGACATTCCTTAATGCCGCAAGGGATGGCGGCATTAAGGAATGTCAAAGACGGCCTCGTGTTATATAATTTCTTTGGTCTGGCGGGTATGGCGGGAAATAAATTAATAGAACAATTCCTTGTTTTAAACTATTTATAGATTGATGCCTTGATAAATTACTAATAAGCAACTACTCACTAGAATCTGCTTTCAAAGTAGTGATTGATAATACAGCTTTTGATATATCTAAGATAGAATAATGTTTTAAATATTATATTGATTAGCAATGAATAAAATGAAAAGTAAGCAAGTCCAAAGAACTTTCCGCCAAGGTTTTCGCTCTGTGCTATGACATTTAAGAAGAGCGTTATAAAATTTCCTATAAGTCAGCAACGCGTTGGCAGCGCTCCTGGCATTGCAAACGTCCATAGGCGACGGTAACCACCGTCCGTCAAGTGGGCCGTCTGCTTATTAGCGTACCACAGGCAATAAAAATTGATAACCGTCGCATGCAGACTTTTGCAACACCAGGTGCGAAGCTTGCGCGTTGCCAACCTTTAGGCCGCTCTCTATCCATCTTCCCCCTATCTCCTCTACCTCACTTCTCCTGTCTGCTCCTCTGTGCCATCCCCTTTATGATATCTCTTTATTCCGTCCTTGTATTCGTCCCTGGTTTTGAAAACATCTCAAGCCTACGATAACCACTTTTTATTACGTGGACCGTCTTCCTGTTTGCTAGCGTCGCAAAAAAAATGAATATGCCCAGAACGATTTTGCTCGAAATATTTTTTTTTTTACTTTTGCACAATTTTTGTACTTTATGTTGATGTTAGGGTGGGTTCTCATGACACTTCGCCAAAAAAATTATCTCTTTCTAACTAATGTAATTTTTTTGTAATGTCGACACTTCTGAATATAAATGTAGTATTAAAGGTCTTTTTGTTTTGTTTTTTTTCCATTTTTTTTGTAATTGATGTTTTAAATTAAGTATTTTTTTGTGCTTGACATACAAAAAATATATTTAATTGTGACAATAGCTGATTTAATTCCTCCGAAAACATTTCAAATCATCAAAAATATAAGTCAAATTGTTGATAAAGTCATTTCAGTTTGTAGTTCTCAACATTTTCATTTATTCTATTATAATTTCTTGGCAAATCAAATAACAAACATCTGCAAATAATAATTCTGACCATTTTCATTTGTATCGTTTCTCTATATGTAATATGTCTTGCTAGAATCTTTCAACACATTCTTGCAAGATTGCGGAAAAGAAATCTACTGACATGATGTCAATTTGGAACTTGTTAAGAAGAAAAACAAAAAATATAAGAGCAAAAATTAAAAAAATATATGCATGATAGCAAGAAATTAAAAGCAGATCCAAATTCAGCGTATCAAATTCAATATATTCATCGGATTTTTATTTAAAGGAGCATTTGGTTGCCGATCAGTGTTATTTTATATGTAGAAGTACAATTCATAAGTACTTAATTACATAAAAAAACTCCCAAATAAACATACCAAAAAAAAAAAATTAATTCCTTGCGGTCGAAATTTCCCTAAAATGACAAATAAATCATAGCTCAATAAGTAAAAAAATTGGTAAAACATACATGGGAGTAATTCGGGTACCGCTTGATGTAAACACATTTTTTTTCTCTTTAACGTCACTACTCTGACCAACCTGTATAAGTTACTGAGAAATATTATTGTAACTTACCTAGACAAACCAACAGAACTAACAATTAGACAATAGTTCCATATGTTAAGGTGACCTGAACCTGAAATTCAACCTATTTTAGTTCAAATCAATAACATTTCAAATTATAGCAGTAATACCACATTCATTATTGTGTACCGACTAGCTAGTACATTAGGTAATTTCATTACAGTTTAACTGTTTAATAGAATCTGTCAAAAATAATGGGCCAAATTCATAATGTGAATGAACAACTGACACACGAGGCTTTATCGTAAACGACATTTGGATCTAAATATATATTTTTATTGCAAAAGATGTTTTAAACTATTATTTTGGTTTAAGACTTTCAGTTTTTGATTCATTAGAGTCTAATCTAACGAAAACAAAGAGTTAAAACAAAATAGTAGTTAAAGATACCTTTTGCCACAAAAAATATTCTTAGGTCCAAATATCGCTTACGATATAATGGCGGTAAAGGCTCGGACATATTTAGTGTAGACTAAATTTCGTAAGCCCGCCGTTTCTAAGGGTATTAAATAACTAATTGATACTTAGCCTAGACCGGGCCGGGCTAATTAAACAGTTGCAAAATAATTCATGTTAATCTTACCACTCGTGGACCTAAGGGCATGTCTACAATTACAACCCACGTCACTATTATACCTTCTGAAAGCCACATGATTTTTGACATGATCCCTTTTAGGTAAAATAATTTATATAACGATCACCAAAACGTTTTTTACATAAATTTAAGTACAATATACGGGCTCTCTGTCTTCTATATCAAAAACGGTTGGGCGTATGAAAAAAATTTTTAAACAAAATTTGTCGCAATTTTTATGCTCTACAATTGTTATTCTAAATAACTATTAACATCATTGGAGCTATAGAAACCGAGATAATCGCGAAAAACTGATTTTTGTGACCTTTGACCTTAAATAACTTACGGAGCAGACACGAGATTTTATGAGACTTTCCAGACAACTTTTAGAACACTAAAATGAAGGTGTAAACAAGTTTACAGCTTATTATTTTTCATTCCGAGATTGGCCCCTTTTTTTGCTTAAATGACCGAACTAAATAAATAGTCTTACAGTTAAAGTTTAACACTACAAAACTACTTAGAGGTGAACACCGCTTGCCCTGTAATATCTTCACTGTTATTATTAAATTAAATACAAATATACATACACTAGCTGATTCCCGTGACTTCGTCCGCGTGGTGCTGTTTTTTAAATATCCCACGGGAACTCTTAAATTTTTCGGGATCAAAAGTATTCTATATGTTGACCAGGGATATAAGCAACCATCATAGAAAATTTCATTTAAATCGGTCCAGTCGTTTCGGAGATTATCCGGTACAAACAGACAGATAAACAGAGAAACAAAAATATTGAAAAAAATCTAAATTAGTTCTATTTCACTTCTTACCCCCCCCTGACTTAGTTTTCAGCATTTTTTCTTTCATTTTACCGAAATTTATTAATTCGGTCTCTACAGTTTTATTATAAGTATAGATATTATCACACCTGTTTCTCAAAGGCGATCCTGACAAATAAGACTCGCTTCATATACTTTCATTAATCTCTTCATACCTACTTGTACGTTTATTTAAGGTACTTTTGAACTCACCTTTAAATACAAATATATAACTAGTTAAGTGCTGAAGAATAAACCAAACTGTAGCAGTTTGATACCGTTTTCATATAAAATAGAATATATTTGATTACAACCTAAGACGCCGCAAATATGTATCCATTGAATACAGATAAGTTTTGTAGTTGAGACTTTGAGACTACGGGCTCCAGAGGCGTATCTCCTTCATCGAGTTATCAGAAGGCTCTCATGTAAGTAAAGAGCTGTCTTGTATATGGAACAACGCATAAGCTTTGCAATCTAACAATGTACAACAATAATATACAATCCCCTCGGCAATATGGAAGATGTCTTCTTGCTTTTTTTTATAGCTGGAGTACAGCAAACAGGCTGACTGCCCACCTGGTGGAAAGCGGTCACTGTCGCCTATGGATGTTTGCAAGATGTCACCAACGCGCTCCTGGCCTCGAAAAAATTTGATGACACTCTTTTTGAAAAATTCCATATCGTAGCGCTGTGGGAAAACCTCGGCTGGGAGCTCATTTCAAATCCCCACGGTACGCAAGAGAAACATTCTACAGAACCGTTGCGTACATGAGCGAAGCGGCTCAAGGAAGTGGCGGTGAACTCCCAACCGATGGCGATGGTAGAAAGCGGACGAAGGCACCATTCTAAACAGTTCTTCAGAACACTCCCCGTTATACAGTCGGTAAAATACGCAGAGAGAAGCAGTCTCTCCTAAGGCCAAGCGTATCTAGACCGTCTGTGAATATATGCATACTGTGAACATATGCGGCCTCACTTGGGCTTTATAAAGCATAAGGCGTTGCCGCGGTGTGAAGTACTGCTTGGACCGGTTTAGCACTCCCAGCTTTTTGGAGGCAAGTTTTTCCTTGCCTTCAAGATGGCCCCTGAACTATAATACATAGTTCGCGATGTCAAAATCGAGGATCCCAATACTTTTGGAGGCGGTAAGAGGAGTTTCCTTGGAAATGAAGCGCTTGCTTGAATGGAATTTTTTTTGGCAGAGAAAACGCAGACCTGTGTCTTCTTGGGGTTGATATGGACAAGGTTTTGTCTCCCCCATTCAGAGACTCTTTCTAAGGAATGCTCTACTTCAGACACAAGTCTAACCCGACTTTCCTCCACAAATGATCGAGGGACGTTTGCACGACCAGAGTACTGCACATCCCCAGTGCTGTCATCCGCATAGCAATGAATGTTGCGAATAGACAACATATCATTGATATGTAAGGTGAACAACTTTGACGATAGCACACAACCCTGGGGCACAACAGCGTTGATGGGCTTGATATTTGAGCAGCAACCGTTGATAACGACTTGAATGCTGCGCCCATCAAAAAAGCTAGATAGCCAGGTGCAAAGTCCCTCAGGTGTCCCATACGATGGCAGCTTTGATAGAATAGCCCTATGCCAGACCCGGTTGAAGGCCTTAGCAATATCTAGGCTAACTACCAGTGCTTCCCCTTTGCTCTCAATGGCTTCAGTCCAACGGTGGGTTAGATAAACCAAGAGATCCCCAGCCGAGCGACCGTGGCGGAAGCCGTATTGCCTATCATTTAGCAGCTGGGAATCTTCCAGATAACCCAGAAGCTGTGCGTTGTAGTACGCTCTATCACCTTTGAGAGCAAAGAGGTTATTGCTATAGGCCTATAATTCGACGAGTCTGTACGGTCCCCGTTTTTGGAGACAGTGTGCACATGGGCAATCTTCCACGAAGCGAGGACACAACCCTTATGGTAAGAGAGAGTGAAAACTCGGGCAAGGACTGGGGACAGCTCATCTGAATACGTCTGCAGCACATTTGCTGAAGTAAGGACGCTAGCAGGCTATTATTCCACGATTCCCTTTCCAGTTTTGATATTGAGCAGTAGCCGTGAGTTCCTCATTACCCTAATATTTTTCCCTAAGCAATGGTTTATATAATAACAAATTATAAGAAAATCGTTTATTGGATAAAATATAATCCACATTATTTTAGCTCATTGGTCCCCCAAACAAAGCCAACCTGTATCTTGGAGACCTTACTAATTGGTACAATTATTATACTCCCGCTACGATTATCTGTGTGATTAGGTAAATAAGTGTGTTTTTATTTGCTTATACCTATATAAAAACATTTCAATGAAAAATATAGCCATCCGCAATGAGAGCTAACCCGAACAATACAAAACAAGTATGAACTATTTTAGAATGCCTTGGTAATTATATTCCAAAATTCAAATTACTTATAATTGTATTACAGTAGATTGTAAACCGATAAAACGAAACGTGTTTAATGCCACATGTCATTTTTCACACAAAATAATTTTGTGGTATAGTAATTATTATATGGTGTTAGTTGAAGAAATATTTAGTCTCATAAATTTTCATAATAGTCGATTTTAAGAGAGCAGCAGCGCATTTGTAGCACCTTTGGTGTTGCAAATGTCCATAGGCGATGGTAACCGCTTTCCACCAAGTGGGCCGTCTGCCTGTCTGCTGAACTCCTGCAATAAAAAATAAAAAAATTTTATTAACACACCAAGTCTGGCTTCCATTTGAAGTTATTTATTATCACACTCTGGAAATATTGGGTGACATTTTTTTTATACCACTGCTGGTAGAGCGCTGATTCTATATCTACTAATAATTTAAAATGTGAAATACATTTGTCTGTTTGTTACAGATTAATAAGTTTTTTTTTAGAGACATTTTACATAGAGAAGAAACCTTTAATTGAGTGAGATTAAGGGCCACTTGCATAAGGTTGCTTAAATTTATTTAAGAAACACAAAACGTATTTACATACATAACTTCACGCCAGTTCCCTTGCGGGGTAGGCACGAACAACAGAGCGCCATTCATTCATTCTTCCGATCCTCGCGTAAGAGAATCGTTTCATACCTAGAATGATGCGTGAGGCTATTGAAATCAAAAAAACACCCAAATTTCAAAAAAGAAGATGGTTGGCAAGTACCATCTGTTTGGGATCCTATCATCAAAACTATTAAAACCCAAACCCAGCAAAAACCAGCTGCCAGACCTCAAGACACTGTGAGCTCTTTCTGCGTACAACGGAACACAAACCAACATGACTGATAATTACTTTTATTTTTCCTTCCACCCATTTTAATATTATATAAAATTATTAGAGCTAGGCATGTTTAGTGAAGAGTTTTTTGCGCCACTTCTTCTCTTCAAGCCATAACATGTCGCGAAGCGGTAGTAAATTAGATTAGGCTCCCATAGAGTAAATAATAACCATAAACAAAATTAAAACTAAATAATTAAAATTAACAAGTTGGCGGTAGGCTAAATAAAACTTTAGCAATACTCGTTGACACTTGACATCTTTGTCTTCCGTGATCATGGCCACTGAAAAGTGGCCGAAATGTCGGAAAAACCAAAATCAAATAAATTACCGCGCTTAAAACTGTTACAACGTAGTTTTATTATGTATACAAGTCGCGAAAACTTAAGAAAATCTTACATGTTTACTGTTTACTAATTTAGTGTCTCTTCATTTGTTAAATTGTAATATACTAAAGACTAATTATTTTATTTTTTGTAAAGAAGTTAAAGTTAACCAAATCTATACCTATAATCCTTTAACGCCAAAGTACCCCTTAAAATAATAGCCGTATTATACTGGTAATTTTTATTTTTATTGCGAGGCTAGCATATAAACAGATGGTCCACTCAATGGAACATGGTTACCGTCACTTATAGACGTATGCAACATCAGGAACAAACACGTTGCCAGGTTTTATTATGGAATAAAAGGGAGGGTTTAGGAGGTATATAAAAAAGGGACGGTATAGGAGGATAGGATAAGCGGGATAGCGGGATCAGACAGGAGGAATGGGATGGAAAGGATGAGATAGAGGAATAGAATAAGTGGATGATCCCATCCACTTATTCTGTTCCTCTATCATAAGGTATCCACCTTATATAATGTAGGAGAAGAAGGGAGTAGGCATCAGGAATGCTCATTCAGCATTTATAACGCTATCAGGTCAAGGCTAACCGTTTCACACCGATATAAGCTAAAATGCCTAGAGGGCTGACTACATAAATTACTTCTCTAGATTATCACACACATTCGACTGATTAGTTGTACGAGGACTACCTCTATGTGCTCCCGGCTGTGGTTTGTTTCATGGTCGAGAGCAACACTCTCTCGTCTCCTCCTTCTGCGAAGGCATCATTCTCGCCAAGAAGGAGGCGGAGCAGGAGCATGAGTGTACTAGCTTACTTCGCTCCCGCCAAAGGAGAACGCAGCGGCACCGGAGGACATCATTAGACCTCCGGCGCGGTAAGCTTCCCTGGGGAAGGGTTCCCTCCCACCCGTTGTTAATGCCGCCGAAATGGGAGCGCGTCGATTTGTCGCGCGCGCTCACCTCTCCTTCCGTGGGGCGCATTACGAACCATCCCACGTTAAAGGAAAATAAAATCACCGGGGGCTTTGCCTTCCCCTGGCAGTTGAAGGCCTGGGAAATGGCTAGGCCAAATACTTGTGGCTCTGGTACAAGGGTGAAGAACGGAGCAACGAGGGATTTTAATGGATATCCCTGACCGCGGCGTGGCAATAGCACTTCTTGCTTGCGGTGCTAATGCCATCCCAAAAATGCCGAATCCCATACTCCCCAACTTTTTTCCCCCTCGAGGTATAGTACCAAAACGGATATCCTCTCATTAAAGAAAACATTATATCTCTACATACATATTTTTTCAGTGGGATCAATCAATTTTTTAAATAATATAAGTAAACAGCGTAATGTTGACCTCCTCGGGATTAGTAATTTGGGAGACAAATGGTTTTAGTTTTATAGTGTACTGTGTCTGCGTGTTACTTAATCAACATACTATTCGCGAAAACATGTAGTTGGCTATCTGATAATAATAATAAATATTTATTCATTTAGAGCTGTAGGTTTTCTATCATTAAATAAATAAATAAATACCGCAACTCTCTGATGACTTAAGTTGATCAAAGTTTTCAGAGCTTCTCATAGAGGCTCGAGGCCTCAGGACCCAACAACCTAATATTAATGAACGAATAAAAGTTTATTTACAGAAGTGCAAATTGAAAGCATACAAGTGACGCACATATTTCATTATTTGGTATAGGATTTCATATTTAGATGATTAATTTGTGTATGAAACTTATACAATTTTGAAATTCACTACGCAATATTGTTGGAACACGCAGCGAGTACTGGATGCCCACTGTTATCACCCCAATATTCCTCCAATCATATTAATGGTGGGATATCATTGACCTTAGGGTGAAGACAATTTAGTTAGGCCTGCATAACTCCTCTATTAGATACTGATCCTCTTCATCAGCGCTCTCTCCTTTGCGGCCTTGGTTCAGGTAACTGCTGATTATCCCAAGGAGCGTCACTGACAGTGTCTATGGTGTGTGTGTGTGTGTTTTTGTCCATGTATAAGATTGTGTATGCAGAAATGTAGCCAGAAGATACTGGTAGGCTTTTGGTAAAATAATGTTGAATTTGTGACTTTAACTGGCGTAATAAAACAAGGAGACTGTGGTAACCAATTCCCAGATAAACGACGAATCCAGGCAAAAATACGACTAAGGTAATCCTTGGTTAAGCCCTAACTCCAGACACGGTTGCCACCAAGCGTCCCGTCAATAAGGTCGGCAATAAAACCTTTTTTAAGGCACTAAATTTTGATTTAGTAAATACGTTCATTTTATGTGCACATAACCGTAAGCCGCTTGATAGCATTTGATCCTCGGGTGATATTATGATCGTTATATTATTTTTATTTCGTTCGCACGCACTATCATGCTGTGGTGAATACTGATTTTTTTTTATTTAGAGGAACTGGCTTTTGACCATACAAATATTATGTGATTTTTATTAGGTTTGTACACAACACAGTTCTTTGTCAAACGATGTCTTCCTCTAATTTTTAACCGACTTCCAAAAGGAGGAGGTTGAGCGCTTTCTCCGTCAATTGTGGACCGATTTTCATTTTTTTCTTTAATCGAAAGAGTATACTCATGAGGAGGTACCATTATCAGTAAGTCAAGATCTGATGAGTGAATCTCAGGGAAATCGAAAGCAACCAGTTTTTGAAGAGCGCCTACACTTTTTCGAAAGGCAAAACTTGTATACGCGTGCTAGTAGTACAATTTCCTCAGGCGCTTACAATATCGTTTTTTTTATTTTTATAGGCGCTTAAAATGTTAATTTTAAGTTGCTACTCAAGCAACTAAAAAATAGAAAATATTTTTATTAACAAAAACAAAACCGACTTAAAATATATGTAAGCTCGTTAGAGCCGTATAAGCTCATGATGAGCCCAATCAGAATTCATCATGGCATGGCATGATGTATGTGGGTATATTTATGAAACAATCATCTCTCTTGATATTAACACTGATTACGTTATAATTCACTTTGATTAAGGCTATGAATCGCAGTTCGTCGAATACTTGGTGCGCTGGCGACGATTCTCTGGAGGAGGTTATTAGGTTATCTCTTCCTTCTTCCCGCCGCCCCGCTTCCGTAGTTACGACGCTCCGCGAGAGTGATATTGACAACATATCACTCTTGACAGTATGACAGTGACGTTTCAGTGAACCGTCTACATATATATATATATATATATTTATATATATATATATATATATATATATATATATATATATATATATATATATATATATATATATATATATATATATATATATATTCTACATCTTGCCGTCGGTGCCACGTAAGACACAAAAAATAGCAACAAAACTGCAAAATGCATCAACTTCAAAATGTTGGTAGAATTTTTTTTTTTTTGGCTTTTTAGTTAGAAGCCGATTTTGTTTTTGTTTAAAGAAATTATTGAACTATAAATTGGGAAAATTAAAAATTCAAAATCAAGAAGGTAGAGCTTAATAAATAAAGCTTTCAACTTAAAATCAATTGAACAACATTCATTAAGCAGTTTTTTAATTGAGTACAGAGTTACATATCAGAGAGACCATACACTTAACTATGTGGGCAGATAATCGCTTTCAAAGTCGTAATACGTTCCACCGCCCCTACTTTTAACTATGTGGAGGAAAAAATCTACATTATAAGCACTTTCAACGTAACTTCGTGCAAACGATATCCTTAATGCTTTTTAAGCTACTTTAGCAAAATAACGAAAACTAAACAGCTTTGAGAATCAATATAGAATGGTTTTCAGATTATATTTATTTGGACAACGCAACAGATAACAATCAGAAATGTATTTATATAATATAGTTTGTAAATTAATACGTCTAGATTGAAATACAAGCGTGTTGACACATTAGTGTTAGAATTATATCTTCGCAAACAATATTATCTAAATAACGTAAGTAATAATAATTCAATAAATACTTAAATCTAGGACGTTCGTTTTGGTGATACATTATAAGGATAATTGACGAAGAAAAAGAAAGCACTAAACAAATGACTAAATAAGCGAAGAGGTGTGATCTTTCAGCATAGAAATTACCATTTTTTAAAAGCTAAAGGTTTTGCATTAAATATATCTAATTTTTTGTTGTATTGATCGATTTATTTTACGATTCACGTATATAATCTCACTTATCATCTCACCCACTTGTCCAACCCTTTTACCACCGGACAAGCAGACGTACGCACTCACGCCACCGATATATAGTGGAAATATCAACAAAGCGGATGAAACGCTATGCTTCGACTTTTATCATACGCACCGCTGAAAAGTAGAACTCTTTACCGTCGTTTGTTTTTCCTGAAAAATACAATCCAGGTGTCTCCAAGTCGCGATGTCAGTCAAACACGGAACCTATTCATTATCTATATATATATAAATCAATTGCTGTTCGTTAGTCTCGCTAAAACTCGAGAACGGCTGGACTGATTTGGCAAATTTTGGTTTTGAATTATTTGTGGAAGTGCAGGGAAGGTTTAAAAGGTATGTAGATATGAAAAAAATGCTTGGAATAAAAGTGAAGTTTTTTTTTTGTTTTGAATGTTAAACGTTTGATGTTCGTTCGGTCGTTCAGAAATCAACGATTTTTTATTTATTGATTCTGAGACGGTACGAAGTTTGCCGGGTCAACTAGTATATTAAAAAAAAGAAATTGGACTAGAAACTCTGGGTCCGTGGGGTCCTGACGCCCTAAAGGTCTACCATGACGCCGCCTAACGTCTAGTAGACGCCACACGCGACCAGAAGGCTGGCGTCTATTTTGCTCAAAGATTAAACGTTGCTATACAACGTGGTAACGCCGCCAGCCTTCTGGGAACGTTCCCGGCAAATGACAGTGGTTTGGGACCATTTACTTATTTTTAGGCGTTTTTCCCTTTTTTATTTACTTTAGTTTTTGTGTAGTTTGTAGTTTATTTTTAAGTTTATATTTATAAATCAATTTATTTTTAGTATTTAATTATATGTTTTAAGTTAGTTTCAGTTTGATATTATTTGATTTGTTGTAATGTTATTAATTAATACTATATATAATTTTTCACAATAAAAAAAGAAACCTTTAATATATCAAAGTTATACCTACGCTATGTACACCTACACGTGGCTTGGCTTAAATATACTTGTATAGGATTTAGTGTGTCGATGAACGTTAACAATAGGTTACAGTGCTCAGACATACAATAGCATTAATCTCTAAGGACACACTATGTTGTCATGGATATGCTCTTCAACAAACTTCGGCAATAGCGACCTCTACCTCCACTGAGGATTGAAATGCTTATCTATTGTTAAATTTAGTTTTATCACTTACATAGTAATATTTCTTTTTAAGGTTCATAATAAATTTTATTTCCTACGCTCTTATTTCTGAACGATATAAGTTATTTTCAAGCTTTTATTTCTAAACGACACATTGGGTCATTTCTTTAATTGACTAATAATTTTGTAATATTTTTATTTATCCTGTGATTAGTGTCTCTTTTGTATAGTTATATAAGTAGTCTTCAATCATTTACCATAATTATATGTATCAATCTTTATTTCAAATATGATGTGGTAGTTCTCAATTGAATATGGATGGTATTTAAATCTTATTTTCATATTGGCTAAACCGATAGATTTTTAGTGTGTTACATTTATTTTATAACATGTGACGGTCTTATTCATAGAGAGTTAGAGTAAGTTTAAACGCTTCTTTATGGTTCTTAAAGAAGCGTTTAAACTTACTGTAGCTCTATGAATAAAAAGGTAAAACTTTGAAATTTATTGGTTTACAATAGTGTTATCTACCTATCTATATATAATCTTAATATATATAAATTACGTGTCACGTTGTTTGTCCGCGATGGACTCCTAAACTACTTGACCGATTTTAATCAAATTTGCACACCGTGTGCAGTTTGATCCGACTTGAAAGATAGGATAGCTTACATTTGGACCCGGTAGGTGGCACTGGAATCGGGTTCTAAATGTTATTTCTTCAGGGCAGAACAACGTCTGCCGGAGCAGCTAGTATTATATATATATATATATATCTTATATAAAATATTGTCACTCCCAAACAATAATGTAACTAATTCTTGACATTCATATTTTTTTTATTTTAATTAAAATAATATATCATCTACTTCAATCCGCTATTAGTTATTTGCTTAGATTTCTTATACTCTAAAATTGGCAAAAGTGATACGATTTTAGTAGAGAGGTGTTCTATTAAAATATCTGTTCAGTGTGATAAGTCAGTATATCAGTTGTATTTGAGCCGTAAGGTTCTCTGATTATAAATATAGTAACCAGTTGCTGTTCGTCTATTACGATAAACCCTTTCGAGTTATTGCAAGTATTACACTATTCTCTCGTATGCTCAAATATGACTTATGTAACTCACTGAAATATAGACCAAGTTCTTTAAAAAAAAATTAAGTCATACCTCTTTTAAAGTTATAGATTGTTTTCTCCTATCGTTCCTTTTCTATGTGTTTCTGTTTTATATATAAAATTATATAATGTAACAAAATTATGGGTTCGATCTAATTCAAGTTTGTTTTTCGTTTATAAAGCATTTAAATAAAAGCTTTGTTTAATCAAAATAGTTCACTTAGTCTTAAGAAATTATAAGAGAGAATACAATATATTAAATTAATTAAGTTTAGTTAATATTAAATCTTCTTCGTTTTATTTGTATTATAAACTGTTTCCAATTTCGAATAATAGCTTATTTCTACCTCCTATACGAAACTAAATACTAAGTTAAATTTAATGTACATTTAAATGAAACTTTTCTTTTTCATTTAATTTCTAACTAGCAATTTTAGAGCTAACAGTAAAGAAAGGAGCACGCAATCCATTTAATACCATAGATATCCGTAGTGGTCACTGAGTGTCTTTATCAAAAAATCCTCTAATGCGAACACCGAGAAAACCACGGAAGGCAATAAAAATTCTTTAATCCGAGTAAATACGATCTTTTACAAAACTACTTTTTGAAATTCGCATTTGTTAAAATACAATAAATCATTATATTAATACATCAAGCAAAAACTTTGTATTCTTTATTCTTTATTGTACACAAAAAGTTACATACACAATTATAAAACAGTGGTGATGTACAAAGGCGAGCTTAACCCTAAAAGAGTTTTCTTCCAGCAAACCTTGTACCCCTTTTTAAGAAAATTGCGCGGACGAAGGAGTATGAAATTTCCCACACTTATAGTTTATATAGAGGAGGAGTGCAGAATGCTTTTTTTAAATTATGCATTAAAAAATACATTAAATCAATAAAAAAAAAACATTACACACACACGCATATATACCGGTTTGTTTATTGTTAAAGTCAAATTAACAGTGTAGCCTTGGCGAAATCTGTGTATTATATTAGTAGTATATATATCTGTGTATTATGTAGTATATAATATTATGCAGCGTGAAGCCGTAGTTACTTTTGCGTCTCAATTGATACAGGGTTCAATCCTGGCCGCAAAGCTTGTACCAATTTTAAATAGTACCGCCGAGGCTATATAACTATACATTTGTACTGCGTAAATCTCGAACAACTGAGTGATTTCCACCAAATCTTGGGCTTGGCCGTTGACCGCTGTCGTTAGTTGCTGCAATGTTTAAATTATATGAACAATACTGAAACTCACAAGCCGCCATGACTTTTCCGCCATGACCTAGCCGCCACGTTATAGCCGCCGTGATTTGGTTACCTAATGCGTTTGTAAACTAAAATTCTATTCTAGCCATATTTTCGAGTAAAACTTCTTGACATCACACTTTATAAAAAGTCACACTGATATTAATTAAAAGACGAATAAAGGTTTCATCATAAAACAATATCATACTTAACATAATTAAACTGCCTAATGTACGACACAAAGGGTATCGTAATAAATCCGGGGCATGCGATGCTGGTCACAAAGGAAGCAAACACTGGACAAAGTGGAAGAGATTAAGTGGAAAATGAGCGAGGGCTTAAAGCGTACTAGTTACATATTTGAATTTCTGCTGTGCAAAGCATGAGTACAGTATTTCCATGTTTAAGGTCTCGTATCCCTTTTTTTGCAAAAAGAGAACTCTTATACAATTGCAATGTCTGTCTGTGTACGTCTTCTCAGAAAGTAAGACTAAGATTCATTTACTACAAAGATAATTATATTGTTACGACCTAGGTGCCGACAAAAGACTAATTCACAGTGTTTAGAAAAACAGCCCATTGTGCATTGTAATCTTTTATGGCAGTGATTAGCCAGGTGTGATTCTAAGAAATTCGGTCACACGGCCAAGCAGACATACTGCATTCGTGCAGTATAAAGCAATGACTCGATTGATGGACGAGGCAGACGAGCTATAACCACAAGCGGAGCAAGACTTGTGTACATTCGGTAAACTATTTAGTGACGGACTTTGCGCGTGTTATTGAATCAAGCTTTACGTTTGGACTGGTTGTGTTCAGTTGTATTTGTACCTGTGTTATACGTGTTTGTATAGTTCTAAAAAACTCGATAATAATTCCAACGGCATTTTAACTCGTAACAATATTATATATGCCGCAATACAATGATGTATACCATATTCAAGGAACGGTAAGACAAATTGTAGATAAATCATAAAAAAGATTATTCATAAAAAACTAACAAAAGAATACACTCGTAAAACTTTGAATACCAATTCAGTATTATAATGCTGTACTTATTTAATTCCATACATAACACCATAAATTTCTCTTATAATATTTATCTAATGACTTACGTTTAAATAAATTATAAATTAGAAACGTTACATGCTAAAAATCTAAAAAAGATGTGATTCTCAAAGTTTGTACGCACGCACTTGGCAATGTTACTTATGGAGCAATTGTGACAAATATATGTAAAAGTATTTTATTTTTAAGATTTATTCAAGCATGAAGGTATACGTTAAATGTTATCGTATCGCAATACATATCTTACCTACTTTATCTGTATCTAAATAGCTGTGCCCCGCAATTTCAAGCCCGTTAAATTATTGCTCCGCTCCTTTGGGTCGTAGCGTGATTTTATATAGCCTATAAGATTCCTAAATAAACGAGTTAACGTAAACATGAATTTTCAAATCGTACTACCTGTTCCTGAGATTAGTGTGAAGGAACGCAACTGAGTGAAAACATGTTTGAAACATGTAATATAAAATAATCAAGACAGCTTAGGATATAATTTCAAGAAAACGTAATTTAAATATCAGAACACACTAATTGCTAACCAAATTACAATTATAAAAATGCACGAAGATGACGAGTATATAAGATATAAACGTAAACATTGTCGACAATGCAGTGGGCCTAACAGACGTTTGATTTGTTCGAAAGTCAAGTGACAATTGACATTAGTACATCACCATTTCCCCTTATTGTAGCTAAGCGCGCACTGCCACCACTCCGATTACGCCACTTAAATGTTGTCATGGCTAGATTACCCTCTTTCTTATAAATTATCTGTAACATTATATTATTGTATTGTGGCAACAGGGGATAGAACTTTCTGGCAGCGAAAGGGGATCTCAAGACTTTTAGAAAAGGGTAGAAGATGCTCGTAGGAAAAGACAAAGACGGATGCATTTTAGAAATGGATAGACGATGGACGAAAGTTCTAGAATAGAAAGTTCGAGAAGGAATGACAAAGATAGATAGATGTTTAGAAAGAGACAAATAGTAAATAAAAAAATAACGAAAAGAAGATCGAAGTTATGGGTTCCAAAAGATTCTTCCGGGTATATAAGCAGCGTAAGGCGCGCCGACCGTGCAGTTTGCAGTTGAGTCCAGTTCAAGACAGCGAAGCGACAAGTGCGATACGAAAGAGTTGGAAGAGAAGTTTAATAGAAGACAGTTACGAGTTTAGTGATGATTTAAGTGAGAAGTTTAGTGGACAGTTCAGTGAAGGAGGAATGTAGCGTAGTTTGAGAGAAAATACAGAAGCGAGCTACACGCAGTAAATTCGGAGGTGAAAACTGTAGTAGCAGGAGGTGGTATACGCAATATCGGTGACGGTATTGGGAGTGAGATATTTTATCGTCGGGACAGTGCATCGTTAGTTGTGCGTGTAGGGGCAACCCTGCAGAGAGGAATCACGTACGGCTGTGTAAGTTAATAAAAACGTTTAAAACTGGTGTTTTCTTCCAATCCTAAGTGCGTACCCCCGCTCGTACGTAACAATATAATATAAATATAAAAGCGTAGTATATAAACGCGTAACTCTATTTATTATCTTTTTACGACTAAACTGTTAAATGCATCTTAATGAAATTTGGCAATGAGATAGATGTTTTATTTATTCTGTTCTTTTGGGATTTTTTATCCACACGGATACGTCAACCCCATCGTACCCTAATCTATCTTACTCTATATACATTGATAGATGTTCTGGGGAAGGATATACGCTATATTTTGTCGTCATAAACTATATTGAGAAAGGTAAAATCTATGATCAAACCATAGTTCCTCAATTAGGGACATAAAAATTCCTATTTAGTCTTTAGGTAAAAACGTAACGGGCGGGTTAACTATGGTAACAAGAACTAGGTTTCAAATGGAAGATCAATGCGTTTTATGAAATCAGCAGAATGCTGATCAGGTGCCTGCCTGTAGGGGATGACTTATATTCTGTAGTGCGTCTATGATGTTACCCCGTTGGATAGGGTGACGCATCACTGGCTGAGTCGCCGTGAGGGGAGTTCAAATTAAGACGGACGAGTTGTTATACTCTGGATGTATATACTTGCTTAATTGTTCTTAATTTAACTTACACTGTATATACAGAAACCTTATCTTTTACATGATGTGCACACCAATATTCTAATCATTATTAAATATTATACTTACACGTTTATGAGATTGGACATTTTTGATGATACAGACAGATGATCAATCTTATCGACAGCTCTAACACCGATGTCCATTATCTGTGTTTACATAGTATCACGTTCACAGTCTTTAACTGTGCTAAATTATACATCAATTCATTGGTGGATGAAACGTGACGCAACAGTACCGATTAAGTTAACCAAAACATTATTAGTTGTTATTTTAATCCGCCTTTTAACTTTGGCCTAAATAAACAAATTCATTTCTCCCTTCAATCAACAGACTTCCAACAGGATTGCCACATGCCAACAACCACAGTTATAATATAAATATTCTTAACCCGGTTAAAATCTGGAGTATCAGTCTGTGATTTCATGATAAATGTCAAAATTTAAATGAATTATTTATACGACGCCTAATATAATAAATAACGGTTTTATAAAGTTTTTGTCTGCGTGTCAGTTTGGAATTGCCTCGAATCGACTCTGAAACTGCACAACGGATTTGTTAAGGCCAAAGCCTTATGCCGCGTAAGAAAAAAAACTAATCATTGACGGTGACATTTAGTGTTGAATGTCTTTTTTGGCGTTCTTCCCGCGCCCGCGCTGAGATATAACGTAAATCCGCTGCCCGCTCATCATATAAAATAATAATTTAAAGTGCCTTTTCGGAACTAGAATTTTATATTAATATCTTCTGCACACTATGTTACCAACATTTCTTTACTCTTATTTTAAATCCTGGAATAAAAAAATGTGGTGGACTGTAGGTGCTGGTTTTCTTTTGGTTTGGAAGAGCGTTTGTGTGCGACTTACTTGATTTGTGATGCGGCGATCTTCTTTGGGCCGGCCCGTGTTCTTGATCTTACTAGATGATTGAGCACATACACATACACTGGATTGGAACACGGAAAAGGCGGTAAATCTATAGCTTCTTTATACAGGAATTTTAGGTAGGGGGGTGGTGAAGTGGGGAGGGGGGGGGAGGCATACTTACCTTTACTACAACCCCTAAGGTCCGGAGACCTTTAATTTTTTTTTTTTAATAAACATAACCTCACTTATTTTCACTGATTTTTTCGCTAATGTTGCACTTCTATCATAGGTCCGAAATTGAAAAATCCTTTCAAAGTTCAAAAAAGCCAGTAATCAACATAAAAAGAGCCAAAATAACCCAAAAACCAGCTTAATTGGATAAAAATGAAGAAAAAACACAATAGAGCACATTTATATACACTACAAGAGTAACCATTCAAAATGGCAACCAATAAAGACGATATTTTTTTTTACGTAATCGCATTAATTTATATTTAACCAATATTTAAAAAAAAATTAACAGTGTATTTAATAATAAAATTGATATCATTAATATATTGATTCATTGTCATATTAAAACCCAACTTGCTAGTCGTCCACTAAATTGATAAATAAAACAAATGTTTCATATGAGACTTTCAAGGTGTCCTAACTGTCTGTGTGTACAAAAAAAATAGTAAATGGTTATAGTCGGTTCTGGCACTCGCCGGCCGCTGCCGCGGCACGCTCGCTTCGCTCGCTCGGCTCGTGCGCTTTGGTCTGAATATCACCTAACATAACCGACTGTTTGTGTATAAAATAAATAGTAAATCGAAATTATTATATAACACAGCACAAGTCGTCGTAAAATCAAAAATTAACAGAAGAAAGCACATTCACTCAACTACTAGAGAAAAGGAATAAAATGGCGGCAATAAAAGGGGCAATAAAGGCGGCAAACAAAAATATTTATCAATTTTTTTTCATAGAAATTATCGATTTCCGAAAATTATATAAAACAATATATTAATTAATTCTAAATCTTGAGCTACAAGATTTAGAATTTCTTAATTACAAATCGATAAGTATTAATGACATATCGATAAATTTATTTTTATAATCACATCTTGTTAGCCAAGCCATTAAAAACAAAAGTGACACTAAAAACTGTCACTTTTTAATCAATCGATTATATATGTCTAGCATGAATTTGTATTTATGCGTCAATTAAATTTGAAACTTTATTTCTACATTAAAAAACAGTTTGTGTTACAAAAAGTTCTAGTGGTTATATGTAATTCATGAGTACATTCATAAACAATTCGTGAGTACATTCATAAACTCAAATCACGGTTTGTTATTATCAAAAGTGGCACAATTTTACAACAAAAATAAATGAGGTTATGTTTATAAACTAAAAAAAATTTTAAACCTCCGGACCTTAGGGGTCGTCGTAGGGGTAAGTATACCTCCCCCCTATTCACTACGCCCACCCACAACTTAACATTTGTGTATTAGATTCTTAAGTAGCAGCCCCATCAAAGCCAAGTAGCGAACACTGTAAGTACATACTTACTCCGTTGGCTCAGCGACCCAAAGTGGGTCTTGGCCTCCGAAACGAGAGCATGCCACTTTTATCTATCCTGCGCAGTTTCTTGCCAATTATTGGCTTGTAGCTCCGACAGGTCAGCCTCCACGTTGTCCTTCCAGCGATATTTGGGACGGCCGACCGGACACCGACCTACCAGCCGTCTCAAATATGCTTTCCTCACTCTGCGATCCTCTCCCATCCATTCTACGTGACCGAGCCAGCGGAGGCGGTGATCTTTTATTTCTCCTATTATGTTCGAGGTTGGTTCGGACCCTCCAGCTACCATCCTCTCTCTTTGCTGGACCCAGAATCTTACGCAGAACCTTCCTTTCCACTACTAAAAGCTGGTTCTCCTCCTTGAGGGGAAGCGTCTAAGCTTCGCACCCACACATCAGAATGGGTCGTATGACGGTTTTATAGATCCTGATTTTGGTTTTTCTCTTTAAAAGCCTGGACACCAGTGCCTTATGCAGACCTGCACAACAGCAACCCTGTAAGTACATAATATTATAATATACAAGTAAAATTTTCAAGTGGGCCTTCAAGGCCATATCCTAAACAATACGCAAAGCGAAAAACCATCAAAGGAGTCTCGAGGCGATTTTGACAAAACTAATGTGGTGTTATTAGATTTTTGAAAAATCAATTAAATACCCTTGCCCTCCGAATATCCTCCTTATAAGCTACTTTATAAATTGGTATATTAATACAGAATGTGTTTATTTTTTTTCAAAATCGGTCGATGCGATTCCTGACAAGGTTAATTTAATTTAATTTGTCAAAAATCTAATGACACCACTTCAGTTTTCATTGAAATTAACCTCGAGACTTCTTTGAATGTTTTTCACTATTTAGCATAGTTCAGAATTTGGCCCTGGAAACCTACTTGAAAAATTCTCTTGTATCTTATACTAATATATAAAACTGAAGAGTTTGTTTGTTTGAACGCGCTAAACTCAGGAATTCCAGGGTCTGATTTGAAAAATCATTTCAGTGTTAGATAGCCCATTTAGCAAGGTAGGCTATATATCATTACGCTAGGACCAATAAGAGCGGAGCACCAATAAAGAATGCTTGAAAATCGGGAGTCTTTTTTAACTATTCCACGCGGACGAAGTCGCGGGCAGAAGCTAGTAATACAATATATGTTTTTTGTATTTGTATGATTACTGTAGTATAACGACCTTTAGTGATAACTTCGATATAATGATGTCTTTATTACTTCATCCATGTTCGTATTTTCATTAATTGCTTCCAGACGAGACAGCCACTGATTTATTGCCATATTGTATCATTATATCAATGTTTTGTATCATATTTATTGGTCTATTCTGTTAATATGTTTTTTCTATAAAAATGCCTTAGCACGGTTTATGGATTTAGCTGGTCTATATTAATATTATTATAGAGGGGAAAGATTTGTATTTTTGTAACGAATAAACTCAAAAACTACTGGACCGATTTCAAAAATTCTTTTACTATTTGAATGCTACATTATTCCTGATTACTATAGGCTTATATACAAATTGGGGATCCTATTAAAACTTCAATAATGTAACCCATAAATCTAAACAAAAAACTTGGCGCTGGAATCGGGTTCTACGATTATGATGTAATTTGGTGTGTGTTTGATTGGGTTCCGGTGTGATTTAGATTCATAATTAGACCCGGTAAGTGGTGCTGGAATCGGGTTCTAGATTTTTATTTTTTCAAGACACCGCTAGTATGAAATAAATATGTTACAATTTTAACCGTTATCAGATTTCGTCACGATGTTTTCCTTCACCGTCAGCACCAGGTAATGTGTAACAACATGCGCCGGTTGGAAAAACTATTTAAGCAGTGGGTCGAGTAGGCTAAGCCTTCCCTGGTCTAGTGCACTAAAACACAGAGCTCGCGGAACTGATTCTCAGCATGGTAATTTCTAAAACGAACTTTTCGTTACTTACCATGATCTAGGAATCTGGAATTGCCCCTTAAGGATGCCAACCATCCATGTAACCTACAATATACGTGCAACTTGCATAGCCCAGGATTATAAAATGTTTGTTTATCTATCAATTACTATATACTAGAATTATTATACATAGGTCTATTATATTATAATTATCATAAAACTTTATTCGTAATTTTATATATACTAGTGATCACCCGTGGTCGAAATTCGACCATAATAATTAATGTCTAACACTATACTTCTATAATCACAGATTTCGTCAAGGCTTCACTGGTAATTTGACTTGAACAATAAACAAAGAGTATATATATGCGTGTGTGTGTATTTTTTTTATTGATATAATGTATTTTTCATGTATAGTTGAAAAAAAATATAGCATTCGTCGCCTCTTCTCGTTCAATTTTCGTACAAAAGAGGTACAAAGTTATTGCTTCACGTATTAATATATAGGATATCCTTACCCTTCAGTGATAATTTGAAGCCGGTGAAATCCCCTTAAAAATCACTTAACGATGCACAGATAGATAGTCAGACGTGAAAAGCGAATTTGTTTTATACAACGTAAAGTAGAAGATTATTAAATACGTTGAGTGACAGAATGACATCATTTGATTACACAATATGTATAAATCATTGTCAGACATCGCACTAGAGCCGTCCATCCCCATTGTCCGTTGGTTACAAAGCGGGATTATCAGGTCCGTATCTTGTATCGGAGGTTCATTGAATTGTGACCGGAGCCGCAGATAGCCTGCTAATCCATAATACATGGGTTAAACCATCAATACAATGGGTGAAGGCATGAATTCGCGTTCCTATTGAAAATACATCAAAGTCGTGTCTGTAGGTATGTATCTGTAGCCTATTTGAAATTAAGGGAATCTATATAAAAAAAATTACGTCCAACCTTTCTTTATTGTATACAAAAAGTTTCATACAAAATTATAGAATAGTGGTGATGTACAAAGGCGAGCTTAAGCCTAAAAGAGTTTTCTTCCAGCAAACCTGCGAGTCTAGCGAAAAGGGGAGAAGCAAAAGGCAAGGTTGTCTACACAAAAGATATTTTACGATTTAACTATATAACATCCCTATTAATATTATAAATGCGAAAGTAACTCTGTCTGTCTGTCTGTCTGTTCCGTTTTCACGGAAAAACTACGGGACCGATTTGGCTGAAACTCAGTATATATATATTTTCGATGCCGAGGATGAACATAGGATACTTTTTATCCCGAAAAATGGGATAGTTTCCGGGATAAAAATATATTTGTCTGTTTGTTTGTTATGCTTTTACGGAAAAACTACTGGACCGATTTGGCTGAAAATCGGTATATATGTAATTTTCATACCGAGGGTGGACAAGGGATATTTTTCATCCCGGATAATGGGATAGATTTTGGGATAGATTTATGTAAAGATTATCCCAAAAGTGGGACAGGCTTTGGTTGGTTTTGTGATTTGCCATTTTCATCATTTTGGTTGTTTTGTCCTTTTTGATCTTTTGCTCTTTTGCCCTTTTGTTCTTTTGCTCTTTTGCTCTTTTGCTCTTTTGCTCTTCTGTTTTTTTTTGCTCTTTTTTGTCCTTTTTGTCCATGTTGCTCTTTTTGTCCTTTTTGCTGATTTTGTCCCTTTTGTCATTTTTGTAGTTTTAAAAAAAATAGTAAAACTAGGACTGTTTGTAATAGAGGATGAAAGTTTGGATGAGACCAATCATTTCTCGAATTCATAGATATAAAAATGCATCGTCTATAAAAATGCGTTAGTAACTCGATATGTCTTTCTGTTAAGTTTTCAGAAAACACTGGGAATACTGGATCGTTTTTATTGTAATTTTGTTTAAATGTAGTTTTAATGCCGAAAATGGACATATATACTCATGCCAGGAGATCGGCATGAGTATATATCAAGCATCGAGTTTGCGATATAAAATTAAGTGAATTTTTCGGGTGCAAATGGCACTAACATAAAAATGGTGTACATTGTAACCTGTATTAACGCCTGCTCTTTAAACAAGAAGCAGGAACTAGAGGTTAACCCGCGGCGCGGCCGCGGGGTAAACTCTAGTATAATATAAACAGATTAACAAAAATAATTTATATACAAGATACACTTAAAATATGTACATACACATATAATGTAAAATATACACAAAAGGACAATTGAAGATAGTGCTCTTTGACTTTTTTTTTAACTGCTCTCCGATTAACTATTTCGGATCGTATGTGCCAGGGCGTTCCATAATCTAACTGCGTGGACGGAGAGAGAATCACTGTAACATGCCGATGAGTGTGAGGGAGCTTTGAGAAGAAGATATTTAGAAGTTCTACAATGTTTGTCAGAAGGAACAAGAAATTCAAAACGTTGACGAAGATAGGAAGGAGAAAGAGGGTTGTGTAAGATTTTATACAAAAATGTAACTACTTGAAGGTCGCATCGGCGACGAATTGGCAGCCACTTAAATTGCGATCTAAATGCAGAAACATAATCGAACTTTCGCAGACCAAAGACGAAGCGAATACACAAATTCTGAAGACGTTCGAGTTTATTTAGAAGTTCTTCAGAAACGTTCAGAAAACATACATCGGCGTAATCTAAAAGAGGTTGCATTAAGGGCTGAGCAAGAATAATTTTAGTGACGAAGGGAAGAAACTTTTAGCGTTTTAGAGATTAGAAATAAAAGTGAATTCTTTTGCTAGAATACTACTACACTACTAGAATAAGGTATCAACTCGTCATTTAAAATAACTAAGGGTATTACCGACTGATGTATGTACAATATTTTAACATGTAGTGACTACCAATAATCAAAGCCTGAGATTTAGATGGATTTACTAGGAGACCAAAATTATTTAACCATGTATTGATATTGTCCAGATCTTTATTAATTTTAATTATAGCATTGTGTACGTCATTTGCTTTGAACTCATGATAAAATTGTAGATCATCAACGTATAGATGACAGTGAGAAGAAATTAACTGAGTAATAGAGTAAATAAAAACAGATAATAAAAGTAGTCTAGCCTGCAATAATGTCGCACCAGTCAGAGAAAGTAAAGCTTTTCCTTGATCCGTCTATCCATCTGTTCTTCTTTTTTTGTCTTTCTATGCCAGCATTTTCCCCGTGCAGGAACGGAAAAAGAATAGTAATTCCTGCGCCCGAACTGCCTCTCTTAAGATCAAAACAATCCATAACCAAGTGGTAAAACATTTGCCTGTGTGGATGGCTAACATCTCTGTTCTAGAATATGCTGCCATAAAAATTTTAGTCGTATACATCTACGACATCTATGGCCAGGTTGCAGTCTCCCCTTCAAAGCCGATAGCACATTGATCGCACTTCAGTTTTGCAAATATCAGCAGTAGGAGACAGTAACCCCTTCCCATCAGGTAGCCACCGGTCTGTCCGCTGTACTCAAACAATAAAAAAGCCATTTCTATCAAGAACTACTAGAACTGTTTAGATAACATTTGGGAAATCTATATGCAGCCAAAGGCGTAGTAATCCCATTAAAAATAGGGGTAGGCACTGTACACGTGGAACTGGGGATTGAAATTATTAAAGAGTGTACATATATTTTAAATCAAGTCAGTCAAATATTTAGACTTAATGAGTTTCTTTTTATCTTTGACTAAATTTTTTGGTCTAAAAATCTCTTTTAAGTAATAAAACTTCAGGAAACGAGAGAAGAATTTACATAATCCTAGGATTTAGGAGCTACCAGAATTATATTTTTTACCGGGCAATTTCATGGTATATTTTATTCAGCTTTTAAAATTTATAATATACATATATATGATCAATATCCATCAAACAAAACTTCGCGTCATTACATTAAATATAGTAAAAACAAGAACTGGACAACGGAAAGATTTAGGACTACTAGTAGGTGTACTTCCAAATAGTACAGAAAATATTCTGGGGCATTATTACCACAGTAAATAATCCATTCAGTAATTCCCTCACAGCAATAAACACCAACCTGCCCAAATAAAAACCACAGGCAATATTCTCGACTATTTGCCAGAC
Source organism: Dendrolimus kikuchii (assembly GCA_019925095.2). Classification (NCBI taxonomy): domain Eukaryota; kingdom Metazoa; phylum Arthropoda; class Insecta; order Lepidoptera; family Lasiocampidae; genus Dendrolimus; species Dendrolimus kikuchii. The sequence goes on from CM034400.1 coordinate 7,203,054, forward strand.
AATTCCGAAAGCACTATACTAAAATGCATGCAATCCAAGCACTCATGTTTTTCATGTCCATAATGCGGAACCCTCCATTAGATCCGCACCGAGCAGACGGGTCCCGGGTGTTTTTTGCTAGCGCCTGCCTATCTCTATAAATCTTTTTGAGAGCCTCGTTAGTCGTCCTGGTCAATTCACGTCCAGGCCATGCCTACATTTGGGATTTTTTATTTATGCTTTTTGTTCGTAAGTAATTGTTGGGTTTGGGGAGTGCGGTGGGTCTGATTTTCTAAAGGTTTCCTAAAGAAGAGGCCTCTTATATGATGAAGGTATTGAACGAAATACATCGCAATGATTGTCGTTATCTACGCAAGGAGTTTGTTGTTTATTTTATATTATTAGCTGAGCCGGCAAACTTCGTACTGCCTCAGCATCAATAAATAAAAAGCTGAATGATAATTGCACAACGTTTTAACTTTAGTAAAAAATATGGTCAAAGCTTAACCGCAACGAACATCAAACGTTTGACATTCAAAATAAAAAATGAAAAAAAACTTCAATTTAAGTTTAATTTAATTTCTAAACGACTTTTAAATTTAAATGATTTCTAAACGACGGGACGACTAGTTTCTAAAGGTAAGCGAAATTGTTGTTTTTACTGTAATATAAGCATTTTTTTCATATTTACTCACCTTTTAATCCTTCCCTGGAATTAATAAATAATTCAAAACCAAAATTAGCCAAATCAGTCCAGCCGTTCTCTAGTTTTAGCGTATATAAATATATTCTTAATATATTATAAGTTTCCCCATAATCCAGTAGATTACACAGAAAAAAAAACAAAATCTTATATTAACATCAAGAAATAGTGAAAGATACAGCAACAAAAAAAGAATGAAAGACAGTTATTTAAAAAAATGATTTCTCTTTATTTATTTGGGACTTTTGACACCTTTCCATGTCAGCCCCATCACCTAAAGATACAATAACTTATACACTTTTAAGTTAAAATAATGAGTTGGCTACCAAACTAGCCTCTTTTGAGGCTGGGTCTACCAAAATTCCTGTACAATTACCTATATCAAAACAATTCAGATAGAATTTAGAAACATAAACGAATTTCATAACTACCTACATAGTGTAAAGTAAAACCAATTTGCCTTTACATGGTTTTACTGTGTACATGTTCTGTTAAAATTGATATTGTGACACTTGGATAATTATAGCACTCCAGGGGGGCGTTGATGATCAATGATTTACGGGTATGTTTGTCTGAAACAATGAAATACCTCGTTTGGGACATTCGTAACGCCTCACTTGTGTCAATTCCACTGTTTATTGGTTTATGTTAAGTGTCAGTTATAAGTTGTAACAGTAGGTATTCGATATGATTAATTTTGAAGTGAAACTTCTTTAGAATCGTAATTTGAAACTCGATGAAACGAAATATTTCCACTAAAAAGAGATTACACATACATACACATAAATCTATAGGACTAAGCCTGCGAGAGAATGAGATACGAGTTTTATATTATGCAGAACAGATTCTCTAATCCAAATTGTACCTATGTTTAATCATCGGTCTTATTGATTCTGTAATCAATAAGACCGATGATTAAACATAGGTACAATTTGGACCAAAATAAAACTGATACTAATATTTTTTAGACAGTGAAAAATTGATAGTGATACTTCAGAACTTTATTTTAAATTATAACATGTTGACGGATGTAGGCAAAAGGAATGATAGTTATAGTTTTTATCCGTGCAGGAACGGAGAAAGAATACAATTTCCTGCGGCCGGGCGGCCTGTCGTAAGAGGCGACAAAACAACCCACAGCCAGGTGATAGGGCATTTGCCCGACTGGATGGCTACCACCCCTGGTCTAGAGTATGTCGCCATAACAACCTTGAGTTGTGTTCCGGCATTAGTGACCAGGTTCCAGTCTCCCTTAAGAGAGCAGCGGCGCATTTGTAGCACTTTTAGTGTTGCATATGTCCATAGGCGATGGTAACCGTTTTCCATCAAGTGGGCCGTCTGCCTGTCTGCTGAACTCCTGCAATAAAAAATAAAAAAAATAAAAAAAAATATCAATAAAAGTTAGAGAAGAATCTGTGAGTATATTCTCTGAAGTTTCACTTCTACTGCGTGTGAACTGCACACACTTTTTTTTTGCATGAAAAATAATAGTCGTAATCAGAGTATTTGTTACTATTTACATCAAAGTAGGTAGCTAGTATGATTTTGATGTGTGTTACAGTTATTTAGTAGCATAGTTGTTCTTGTCATGTTTGCTTTTAAAGCTTTTAATAATTAATTTTGTTATGTACGTTCTTATTTCTAAACGATACAATCGGCTATTTCCTTAATTGAATAATAATGTTATATTTTTTATTTATTCGGTGATTAGTGCCTGTTTGTATAGAATAAGTAGTTCTCTATAATTTAACATAGTTTTATGTAATAATATTTATCTCCAATATGTGGTAATTGTGTAAAGATTATAATTCAAAATGTCTCAATTGTATATAGACGGTATTCACTACATTTTATTTTCATGTTGGCAGACGCGATAGATTTATACTGTGTTCGTTATTTTATTACATGTAAAACTTTAAATATAATATTATACATAATATCTTATATAAAATATTATTTAAGTTTTCCAAACAATAATGTATTAAATTATTTTCATTCCTAACCCTTTAATTAAACTAGTTTATCAATGACTTCAATCCGCTATCGGTTGTGCCAATTTGCTAAGTTTCTTGTACTGTAAAATTGTGCAATATGTTAAAACCGTAAGGTTCGCTGATTATAAATATGTGACCAGTTACTGTTCTTTTATTACCATAAACCCTTCTGAGTTGTTGCAAGTATTACATGAGTTTTTAAGGGTCCTTAGCCATACTGTCTGTCGGTGTGTATATGTCACTAATTTTTTTATTTTCTTTAGGAACTATCAGGTTTACTTCGATAAGTATAAACGGGCAAGTATAGTGTATTAAGTGAAATGAAATAACGTAGTAAAATCGCGAAAAAATAAAAATCAGGGGTGGCCGCCATAGATGTAATTCAGATATTAAGAATCTTAATAAGTTTTTTAATAAAATCAATAGGTGACCAAATGTTAGCTGCCACAATAGCACATACATATACCACAAAGAGGTAAAATAACGCCTTCATAATTCGAAAGATGGTGTTAAATATATACAACAATAATATACATACATATTGTCATACCTGACTCCCATGGGGGTAGGCAGAAGCGATGAATCTCGACTTTATACGATTCTGACAAACTTTTCGCTTCATCTACTTTCACTAATATCGTCATACATACGCGTTTATTTAAGGTTTTTGTTATTGCTGAAGTAAAGGAGACAGGCTGAAGGCCGAATTGTGATGGAAAGTGGTTACCGTCGCGTGTGGATATTAGCAACACCAGTGGTGCTGCCAATGTGCTGCCGGCCTCGAAGGAGAAACTGGAACCTGACCACTAATGCCGGAACACAACTCAAAGCTGTTATGGCAGCATACTCTATACCAGGGTGGTAGCCATCCAATCAGGCAAATGCCCTACCACCGGACTGTGGGTTGTTTTGTCGCCTCTTACGACAGGCCGCCCAGCTGCAGGAAATAGTATTCTTTTCCCGTTCCCGCACGGAGAGTGCTTGGTGATTTACAATAATAATTAACTTAATTAATAATAAAACTTTTGGGCCGCGTTAGAGCTTGCGGGCATACCTTAGTTACAGACTTGTTAACCTGTAAGACTTTAGGTGGAGCTAAAGTAAAATTACAAGTTAGTTAGATACAAAGTACAAAACTTTTAGTTTTTGTGCTCTAAGAACCATAAGGGTTAACAACTTCGTTAACCGTCTGATAAGTTGCGAACAACTATTCATCACTGAACACTAAACTTTTTATACAGTCCTCGAATTGTGGGTAGTTTGGCTAGGAATGTAAAAACTAACTTTACTGCTTCAACTTAGCAACTTTATTGAATGGCATTTCGACCTCACTTTCATCACGACTTTGAGAACTCGCCTAGCTTTTAGGTAAATTAGTAAAAGATCGGAAATGTGTCTGGCAGTAGACGAAGGCATGGATGAAATTTGATAAGAAAGTGCAAGTATAGTAAATATTTGGCACTATACATTGTTGTAGTAACAATGTTTTTACGTGGTAGACCTATGCTGAACTCATCATCTTGATTACAGCGCATTGGGCTGGCGTAATCGGTGCGATACTACGCTCTCACAGAATATCCGCGTGAAACAGCCTTGTGCTAAATAGTGTTTCGTGCGATGAGTGAGAGTTCCGATGGCCCACTTCCTTCACCCTTATTACATTTATTCTATCCCGACCTTAATCCAATCCCATTCCTCTTGTCTGATCCCTGAAAAGAAGAAAGAAAAAGACTATTTGAAGAAATAGCCACGTAATTACATTCCTTATACATTATTATATAAGTACAATGCATATTTTGAGAATTTTTACGCCGCATTTTCAGCAAACAAGGTTTACACTCAGTATAATGCTGTGCCGGAATATATCCAACACAACGCTGATTTTCAGTGGAAACCTTTTGGTTGTGGTAGTTTTGGTAGGTAGTAGTGGTAGTATTGGTAGTTGTGGTAGTTTTGGTAGTTTCTGATTGGTAGATTTGGTAATTGTGGTAGTTTAGGTAGTTTTGGTAGTTTTGATTGGTAGATTTGATAGTTTGGGTAGATTTGGTAGTTGTGGTAGTTTTGATAGTTGTGGTAGTTTTGGTAGTTGTGGTAGTTTTGGTAGTTGTGGTAGTTTTCGTTGGTAGACCAAAACGTCTTAGTTTCTCCCTCTATCTCATCCCCCATCCCATTCTAAAAGCTGACACGGCGTCGGTGTCGCGCTTGGTGTTGCAAACATAGGCGACGGTAACTAGTTTCCATGACCTGGAGCTGGTCTGCCTGTTTACCAGCTTCGCAGTAAAATAAAGGAAACAACTAAAAATTAAGGGTACAGACCGTGAACTGAGAAATTGACACATTTGTGTCCGACTGTTTCCACGTTAATTTTATTTCTCGAAGCCAGATCCATATGTACATAAGTGGCGTGGACTTCATACAATTCGATCCCCATAGCCCCCCCCCCCTTCCCCTATGGTAATTAATACTCGTATATTTTATATAATTTCTTTCCCTTTCACCAACATTTTGAATACTTGTAAAAAGGCTACGACAAGAGCCGCAAGATCCCTCTCCGGCTCAGTACGTCGTTCGCCCCACGCGCTTAAATTTCATCGCTCCGCCATTAAAAAAAACCGCCTCTACAATCAAGACTGTGCGCACATCTCGCGAAGTGACAAATATAAAAAAATATAAAAAATAGTTGTCGCACCTGTTGCTGGGGCTGAAGAAGAGAACCAAAAGCATACGGTGAGTTCCTTCTACTCCCAAAATTGAATCTAAACCTATTATACAGTCCATAACAAACCCCAATTAAATGGAGAGTTAATTTATCCACCACCCTAACTTTAAGAATCTAGCGAAGCGACCAAGAGGTCGAAAGCGCCATGAATTTATAGGCGTTTACATTTTTTATTCATGCATACAATATTATTACTGTATTATTATATTTGACGCTCGGCGGCTTTCTAGCCGTTTAGATGAAATAGCACCTCATTACTCGATCGGGCACCTGCTTTTGTTTCAAAATATACGGTAAAAATGCAAAATTAAAAATACAATTTTTTATAAGAAAATACATCGCGAGTTTGACGGTTATTTATAAGTGTAAGTTTTATTTACAAATATCAATCAGTATGCTGTGGTTCGCCATTAATTTTAGTTCTTATTTATTTATTGTGTGGTTGTACATGGATTTTACTTAGTTCTTTGTTCATTGTAGTGAGTTTTATTTGTCAAAATGGCTTTAATTCATTTGGAATGCTGCTCCACTAGCAGCACTAAAAACAAGTAGTCGTTTTTTTGTACACTGATATTGGAGCCTTAATTTCTACAACAGCGGTGTAGTCGGCGCTTGCTACGTACGGTATGTTTTTCAACCGGCTTACTACCTAGCCGAATTTCTACCTCGTGTCACTGATGTAGAAATTATAAAGTAGTAAAATGTAGTTAAAGCAATTCCAATATTTAATTTCATAAACCCAAGAAAATCACATTTTTGTTAAGGGATTGTTGACCGTCACCAAATAATTCGATTTCAACTAAATTGCAGTTGAATAATTTTATTTTCTTTAGACAATCTAAATTGAAGTTTTAATAATAGTCTGAAAGACATTTAATAAGATTTCAATTTTGACTTTTTTTTATTGTGAAGCTGGAAACAGGCTGACGACCCAGCTAATGGAAAGTGACTACCGTTGCTTATAGACGTTTGCAACACCAGAGGCGAAAACCAAGCATTTCCTGCCTTTAGGATGGAATAAGAAGAATTTATATCTACCTCTCATCTTATTTTTAGGTTTTAGTGCTTTAGAAAACATCTACAAGAATTTGTCGGGTTCACGCCGGAAGCGAACGAATGACGCTCCGAGAATAACACAATAATAATCTGAAATATTATAATCAAAGCTTATTACACTAGAATTATCACAATTGCGATATTAAATACTGCACAATAATACACAGATATATTAGGACAACTCCAAGAGTTGCATCCACGCTTGTCAGGTGTCGAGCAGCAATTTGCCGTCCAAGAATACCGCGATTATCAAGCAGTGATTATCGACCACATTATATTATGTGCTCCTCGTCCAAGACTGTCAATGCAGACTGTCGGTCGCAGACTTTGTTGTAGACTGTCGGTTTATGACTGCCGCTCTTCTGCCCGAACACCGCGTATTTAACAGGTCCTCGTAGCGCGCCGCAGTGACACCATCCGGTAATGCTGTGGCGCTACTTCGGTTACACTTCTTTCATAAAACCAACTTCCGCCATACGTATAACTTCCAACATCCGGTTACTCCATTTCCGATATCAGTTAGCTTAATAATAAATGCTTCTACATTGACATCCGGTTAAACAACTTCCGATTACTACATGAAAGAGCACTATCCGGTTATTGACTACTTCCGCCATATGATTATTTTATAATAACAAATACGATTCCTACATATTCATTCTTTTTTATTGCCTAAAGCAGGCAAGCAGGCAGGCGGCCCGCCTAATAAAAAGTGGCTACCGTTGCCTATGGACGTTTGCAACACCAGGGGTGCCGCTAACGCATTGCTGACATCTAAGAATCTTTGTAACGCTCTTCTTAATGAACCCCATGTCATAGCGCAAAGGGAATACCGCGGAGGGAAATTCCCCCCAAATCATTGTTGTACGCGAAATAAATGTTCTAGAGAACTGTTGGGTAGTTGAGCGTGGGAGCTCAAGGGAATGGGGGTGAATATCCCGTCGCTAGCAGTCGTAAAAGCGAGTTGTTGGCACTAGATCAAACAGTTCCTCGGATCACTCCCCGTTATACAGGCGGTACAATATGATAAAAGACGCATCCACTAAGAATTTCTTATCGATTTTTCATTAAGAACGGTGCCTAAAATTGAGTACTTCCTTCATTGTGCTAGGTCATAATGTCTATTTATATATGTGTATTCCTCAGCCAACCGTGGGTCACAGCTGGACATAGACCTCCCCAAGTTTGCGCCACCTCTAGCGATCTCTTCCAGACAACCCGTGGCAGGAGTAATGTGGTACACATAAATATTAGAGGATATGCAGTTACTTACATATATTTTATTCGTTTATAAACATATAAGTATGTAAAATATTATCTATATATATATATATATATATATATATATATATATAAGTGGGAATTATACTTAATAGACATATAAATACAGCTATTGATATTACATACATACATATAATATATACATAAATATACGTAAAAATATCAAGCATCACACGTTGCAGGTAGTGCTTTTTTGTCATGTTCTTAAATATTGTTAGCGATTTACCTTGCCTAACAGTAACAGGTAGCTCATTCCAGAGTCGAATATGCAGATGTTCAATCCAATGGAATGAAGAGCGACCTACACTGTGTGCTAACAGATAGATAGGAAGATAACACTATCATTCATCAAAGCAAAAATTACATAAATGCACAACAAGACAATATTTATTTGGAAAAACCAAAGGCGACGTTATCGCTCAAAGCGATATCTTGACAAAATTCTACTTCGACATTATTTTCAAAACTGTTTTTATTGGTTTTATGGATCTTTTACTCATTACATTAAAGGTCGGTTACGAGTTCTAATGGGTCACAAAGGTATTGGCTGTGTTTTCAAAACTGGCAACACGCTGAACGTCTTTATCTGTTCAAAAAGTTAGATAATCATTTTACTAATGGTTATTTTGTTCTTACTCAGTTACATATTTTCGATAGGGCTTTTCGGAATGATCTTTTTATATTCTTCATTTTGAAAGCTATTCCTTTTGTATTGTTAGAGAGTTTTACTTAAAATGATACTTTTTTTTGCATAAGTTCAGCAGACAGTCAGACGGCCGACCTGGTAAAAGCCGTTACAATCGCCTATGGACACTTGTAACACCAAAGATGGTACTCTAGACCAGGGGTGGTAGCCATCCAAACAGCCAAATACCCTACCACCAGCCTGTGAACTGTTTTGTCGCCTCTAACGACAGGCTACACTGCCGCAAGAAATTTTTGAAGTGAAACTTCTATGTAAGTATAGACGGAGAAGTCTTACGATTTTTCTGTCACGAAAAAGCGTCACGGCCGCATGTTCTAATACTTACATTTTTAAACTCGTGATATCTTTCGAATGGAATGTCCGAATTGAATAATTCAAAAAGTTATATAAAGGTATTGAAGCAGTCTTGAATATGAAGTCATTTATTTTGATAAGGATGAAATAGATACAATAGATAAAACTTTTCCGCTTGTCCGTTGCGATTCGTTTTTCCACTCATCCGTTGCCATTCGTTTTTCCACTTGCCCGTTGAAGTTTCACTTCTAATATGTGTCCCAGCACACATTTCGATTTTTTATTCTTTCTCCGTTCCTGCACATATAATAGATTAAAAAAGATGTTTTGTAAATTTGTTATTTAAAAGCCTGTGCTTTTTAGTAGTCAACTAAAAATATTATCTTTCTTTTACTAAAAAAGAGTTTAATAAACAAAAAAATGTAGTTGAAAATATTGTTACTAAGTTCATATATGTACGAGCGAGTAGATTTCTGCTTAGATTTATTTTGATCGAGTATTTTATTCCCTGATAAATTTAGTCCAATGTTGTGACATTTTTGAAGTTTATACTGTTGGCTCCACAGTTATAGGGAAGTATCAAGCATTTCAATGTAATAATAATATTTTGAACCAGCAATAAAGGTAACATTTCCCTTCTGTATTTACACAAAATTATACAGCATAATAGCAGTATCTATCGTACTCTGTGGAAACACTGCGAATTAATATCCGTCAGCTTATTGCTCCGAAACAAATATTTCTGTTGGTGTGTACTATGTAGGCGGATCGATTACATCACGCCTACGCTTGTTTAAGCCCGTCTCGAGTACTAACCAGTGTTTCCAGGTGAGAAGTTATTGACCCAATTTTAAGGATAAAGTATTTGGATGGCATATAAAAAGAGAACCAAACATACAATTTATATCACTAACAGAATTGCAATTAAATTAATATAACTAATAATAACTTACAAATCTTAAAAAACGCAATAAATTATATTTCTCATTAAATTAATAAAAAACTGTTACATAATAAAAGAAATAAAAACGCCTACAGAACGCCTAAAGTTTAAGAGAAAACTAATTTTAATGACTTCCATATACACCAACTTTCTGCGTTGAGGTAAAATGCGAGGAATTGCGTAACATACCTGCTAAGTAAGACTTTAAGTACTTAACTAATTTGATCTAAAAATATATTTTAAATGATAAAAGAAAGTGTTTCGGAATTATAAAAAGTAAGACTCAGACGGAACGGTGACGGTCCCAGATATTGCTAGAGTGATGTAGTGCAGGCTGATCTGCGCGAGCTTCAAGAACAACAGAAAGGAGTGAAGTATTTTCGTTTCGGAAGCCAGGACTCATTTTGGGTCGTAAAGCCGCAGTAGTTAGTTAAGAAAAAAATGGTAGTGCCGTCTAATCACCAGTAAATGTAGAAAATAAGAAAAATATAATACCTGTGTCTTGTAGAAAAAAAGAAAATTTAAACCCTATAATCCCAAAAAAGAAAACAAAGAAGCATAAAAAGAAAGTATAAATATAAGTGGTTCGGGCATGTAGAAAGAATGCATGATGAAAGAATGACTAAACAGATATACAATGCAAAAGTGGATGGATGCAGAAGTCGTGGAAGGCCACGACACACCTTCCATGATCAAATTGATCGTGTACTAGCGGAGGGTGATGTCAGGAGCCTTAAGAACAGACGAGTGTGCATGACAAGAGTTATGAATGTCAAAGAAGCAAGTGAGGTATGTAAGAATGGGCCTAAATGGAGCTCTGTTGTTCGTGCCTACCCCGCAAGGGAACTGGCGTGAAGTTATGTATGTATGTATGTATGTATGTATGTATGTATGTATGTATGTATAAAAAAGAAAAATAAATTTCCGAAACAATTATCGTTATAGAGAGTCCAAAACAATCAGCAGTAATTTAGGGTTTAAAAGAATTTTTAAAACTACATTTACACTGGGCGTTTGTTGTTTATAATATTTTTCATGGATTTCTTTCCCTCTTCCCAGTAATTTAGCATCAGTACAGTATGTATGATCTTTCCATACTTTTTGAAATGGTAGATAAGACTTAAGTACTAACAGCATACATCTACACTGATTTATAAATATAAAAGTGACTACATTTGGATTTTGGTTCGTTCCTTTTTGGCAGCTTTAGTATCAACTGATTGTCTTAAAGTTTATTACATGTACTAATTATTTTAATCATTGTCCTTCAATCAAATTTTATTTCAGATATGGACATCATTTCACAGGAATACAAATCCAATTTTTACGCAAAGTAACTATGTGGATTACGTTAGTAGGTAATTATATAACTTAATGAGTTTTATTTAAATTTTAAAACATTTCTCGTCTTCGTGTCACTTAAGCAAAATGTCAATTTGAAGATAATTTATGGATTTTACCTGGCGACACTGGTCCTATCATAACGTCGAAAATAACAGCAAACACAGGCAAACAAGCGGACGTGTTGTTTGCCGGCCCGGATTCGAGGTGACTTTTTACCCAACAGCGTTTGTGGAGAATACCAATTACTCAGTCTAAAATTTTGTTTGAATAAAAGAAAAGGTTATTAAAAATTTGTATATATGAATATTATTGTATGACAATATACTTGCAGGTAGCCAACTTGAGCAGTATAAACGCTAATTAAAAAATATATATTTGCAAAATTCTTTTATTTTTGTCCAAGTATAAATGTGTGTCTTGGACATAATTTTCTTAATGCCTTTGAAATTTTGTATAAATTTCATAATTTAACTTTGGGAAACTGGATATATGATTTTTTATACTTTCTACTATATTTTTTTTTTCAATATAATTGAAAAATTTTAAATACGCAAATAATCTTTCATTTGATGTATACCTTCCTCGATGATACTGCCTAACTTTTAAATTTATACTTTCGTTTTTGGGTTTGCTCTCATTTAGAATATTGTCTGGGTGGCCTTGCTACGTCAACTATGGTTACAGAATCGGGCAAAATCATTACATTACTAACACAACAACAGCAATAAATCTTTTAGAGTCAATGTTTTTGAAATTGTAATAAAAATAAGCGTTGTTATCATTTTGTCGCGTCAATAAATCTGGAATATTATTCCCATCACATTTCCATTCCGTTAGGTAAACACTACTTGATGAAGCTCCAAAATGACAAGGGTACAAGTCCAAATGTTGACACCGCGGCCTCCTGTGTGACACTTACGTTTGACAGCTGACAGCCGACACAAACATAGCGGACAATTCTCTAGTCCCTAAGAATTTATTTATTCTTACTCATCACTTGCCTAAAACATAATGAAAGAAAAAACAAATCGAGGTCAATGGAAGTATAAAATAAATATCGCTTCTTCTAAGTGAACAATTAAAAATAAAATACTTAGGTTTTTTGGGAAACTATGTCCCATGTCATAATATTCCAAGTCGACAATGGCTTTTGTAGACAATCTTACTTATTCAAATTATGTTTTTTTTTAATAATAAATAAATAATAATAATAGTAAATAAATCGGCAGACAAACACACAACACTGTATATCCCCAAATTAAGCAAGTTACGCTTGTGTTATGGGTAATATACAACGGACCACTCTGGGGCCGATCCCAGACACCCAGACCATAGTTGCAGTGAGGTAAGCCGGTATCCGCAAAGGCTTAGCCCGCTCAACCACAGAGGCCGTCAAAATTCTACAAACCTATAATAAATTGCTACATAATATAGTGAATCTTTTTATATTAATGCTAAAAATTAGTTTGCAAATCACAGTCCGAATAAGAGTGTGTTCATTTGTACATTTATTAGTTCTTCCTTTATGACACGGGGTGTATCATAAAATTTGGTATACGAGTACCTATATGTATTTTTGGTAACAGGATAAACATAAAATGCTATTTATTCCGGCAGTTTTGGGAATTATTACTGTCCGATTATACTGATCCGAAGTTTACGCGATCAATTAAAAATGAAGGTTCAGATTCCTTAAGAAACTGAACTCCTTACTACTCCTTAAGTTAGTAAAATTCTTTCACTTGAACGCGCATTAAGCAGCCTGGCCGTGGCAGCCGAGTTACGGCAACTAATGCGTTTAAAGACTCATTGGAACTCATGCACTAGGTGACCAAGAATTTCTGGGAGCGGCAACCACTAGGACGCTAAGATAGACTAGCTGATAACATTGGTTGCACAATATATTGATTCGCACCGCCAGTTTGCTTAGTGTCAAAATTTTACGGTGCTTTTGTTGGTACCCTAGCCAAATGACAAAAACTGTAGACATTTGTTATCGCTGATAAACCTTTCATAGTTTGTGAACTGTCTCGAATATTTTTTATTCCAGCAGGCAACAGGCAGGCGACCTACCTGATGGAAAATGTTTACCATCGCCTAAGGACATTTGCATCACCAGGGACGTCATAAACTTGCACGTGTGTTGTTTTGTACTTGCCCAATTTTATGGCTAATAAAGAACAATTATTTTAATTATCCATTTCCATATATCTACAAGACCTTTTCAGTCAAATAAGTTTTCAATAAATTTAAACTCTTTTCTCACCACAAAGGTTAAATTTTCGTGAAATACTCATTGAGCGCTTACTTCATAAAGTAAAGGAGTGCTCTGAAAATTTTATGCTTATTCAAGTACTTGAATTCGAGAACAGATTCAATACGTAGTAAGTTCAGTATTGCGGTGTTTACCTGGTTGTATGAAAGTAAACAGGAAGGGTTACGAGTTTGAGATTCTGTGTGAATTTATTTTATTTCTTTAGCCGTATTTACTTCTATCGTTTGAATTGCACAGATTTTTCATTGACACATTTTTCTGATACCAAATCACGGGGACAAAGTACACCACGACGGGAAACAAATTACTTGTATTCTTGCAATAGTTTATTCCAAAACAACAACATAAAAGCAAAGCGAGCAACGAAATCATTGATGTGTAAAACCCGCCAATCTGCCTTGAACCAGCGTAGCAATGCCGTTTTTTCTCCTGATAATGAGACTGACCAAACCCAGCTGTTGTGTATTAAATAAAAAGATAATTTACTAATATCTTCTATATTTTAATATTTTATTTCACACACTCCAGTTCCAAGCCAAGGCAGAGAGAAGAGAGAGCGTCGATGATTTTTGTCTTTGGTAAAGCGCGAATTACATGTTTGGATATTAAATTTATCGTTCGGATACGACACCAGCAATGGGACTTTATAGAAGTAAAGATTGCAATAGGACATGAACGTGATTTAAATAGTGATTTTTTATATTTTTACCTCTTTGTATATATGTAATAAAATAATACATAAAAGTTAATATTTTCTTAAGTTTTCGCGACTTGTATACATAATAAAACTACGTTTTAACGGTTTTAAACGCGGTAGGTAATTTATTTGATTTCTGTTATTCCGAAGATAGATAAATGTTTTTTATTGCCGACTTATATCAGACAAACTGACAGCCCACCTGTGATGGAAAGTGGTTACCGTCGCCTATGGACATTAACGACACCAGAGGTGCTGCCACTGTGCTGCCCGCCTCGAAGGAGGAACTGGTACATGGCCACTGATGCCGGCATACAACTCAAAGTTGTTATGACAGCATACTCTGGACTACGGGTTGTAGCCATCCAGTCGGGCAAATGCCCTACCACCTGATAAAAAATTACTAACAAAAAAGTAACGGACTTCAACTAAAAAGCAAAAACTAAAATTTTCTACATCTTGAAGTTGGTGCCAAAGAGGATCTGTATGCAGATGTGAAAATGTTTGGTATATAAATTCAACAACGTGCGTACAGTTGTGAGGCTGTACCAAACCAACTCATATAGAAATCATACAACGCTTCCAAAATAAAGTACTTAAAGGCATTATAAACGCGCCATGGTACGTTAGATCGAGCGACCTCCGTCGGATATGAAAGTGGAGTTTATCACCAGCATTATTAGGAAATACGGCAAAAGCCCACGGACTTCGGTTTCATCATCATAGGAATGTCGAGGCGATCCAGCTCCTCAACAACATGGACCTAACGAGAACGCTCAAAAGGAGAAAACCATTTGCACTAGTGCTATAAACAACACAAAAGTGTAGTGTAATGAGCTAGCTATTAATAAAGAACACATGAACAAAGTGTCTTCGCCTTAATAGAGATAATAAGAAAAGTGTTATGGAAACTTTCTTAGTATAAATATCTTAGTTAATTTAGGTTATATTTAAATTACTTATTAGTCTTTTTAGATTAGATAGTAATATTAATGAGGTATTTTTTCCTAAATACTTAAATTATAAAAAATAATATCACACACTACGAGTAGTTGTAAAATTAAACAAGTTTGTGAAACACAATACTTTTTGTTCCAACTTCTGGCGCGTTGTCCGGCGAAGTCCGACCGATCGGATTACTTCAAACGCAGCGATCATTTAAGTTCCAAGCACGAACATAAGAAGTTCAGCTACCAGTCGGACTTGAGTTTCAGTTGATAGAACTTACATTTAAGTGTCTATCTAAGTTAAGAATAAAGGAATAGGTCAAGTGTGTGACAGGGAATACATAGTGAAAGGTTCCATAGAAGTGACGACTGTACGCTATCTTTTGCTTTCGTAAGTCCGTACTGCAAAATGGTCAACGAATCTCGTTAAAATTAATTTTAAATAAATCTTTACTTCTACAAGCTTTTTGTTTTAAAGTCATACCTAATCATTTATTGCATAAAAATATGGTACATAAAATAGATAGTACAAAGACGTATTTCCATAGATCTACACTTTTTGTCTGTTCAGCGTAAAAATATCTATAAAAATTAGTAAGACATATTTTTTGTCAAAAGGCATCTCTTCTTATATTAAGTATTACAATAAATAAATAAGCTAACAACACTTTTCAGACCGTACTGGTTCCCATAGTATAAAAACGTATAAATAATTAAAAAGAACAAATTGGCGACAGGCTAAATAAAACATTACTCACTGATACTTGACATCTTTGTCTTCCGTGATCGCGGCTACCAAAAAGTGGCTGAAACGTCCGAACAAAATCAATTAAAAAATCGCGCGCAAAACCGTTAAAACGTATTTTTTACAACACTTTTTTATGATAAAGTGCATAAGAATAAAAATATTTATTAAAATAAAAACTGTCAGTACGTTGAAATGAGCACGATATAGAAAGACAAAGAAGATGCCTGTCAGTGTGTGGCAGCATGTTAGCCAGAAGATTTTTCAAAGCTAGTAATGACACTAAAATATATCTATTCATGACGTTTTGCCAGACATTCTACACCTGTCAGCTCTGGACGGAATGCACAAGGCGTTCTCTGGATAGCATACGTGTTCAATATGCTCAACATATTTCGACAATACTCGAGTATGTTGCTCGAGGCCAGATTGAACACATTTTGTGCTATCCGGAGAAGTCGCATTGCAAATTTCTTGGCCAGGGTTGAGAAGTGTACAAACAGTATAATTGCGGCCTTTGCTAGCCTGTTACACCAAATAAAAATGGCATTGGGGCTGGCAGCAGCTTGCTGCATAGAATAATTAATTAATGTAAAATATATGTAAATGAAATGCTTAAATTAAGAACCGAGTGACTGATTGACAAATATTAATTTTAATTTCTAATATTTAATTTAATTGTTCAAACTGTTCTAATGGATCTTTGTGACTGAAATGGATCGAACTTTTAGGGGGCTTGCGTGGGGCCAAGGGAAGGCCAACACGTAGAGGCCCCTTGACAATTTTAATCTAAATGTGGCGTGGCGAAACAAACCTGTTCGCCTACTGACTGGCAGGCAAGATTGAAGGTTTTACAATTGACAACTGTGATGTCACATTAGACACAAAGAAAATTTGTCATGAGAATGTACAGAACTGAATCCCTTTAAATCCGAATATATATTTTACATTAATACGTTCGGCTGTGTAAATATCATATACAAAATTATATACTTTGAAAATGAACGGGTTATTTATTACTGCAACGACCCGTCATTAATGGTGACCCCGACGTGGGGGGGTGGTGTGGCGAAACAAACCTGTTCGCCTACTGACTGGCAGGCAAGATTGAAGGTTTTACAATTGACAACTGTGATGTCACATTAGACACAAAGAAAATTTGTCATGAGAATGTACAGAATTTAATCTCTTTAAATCCGATTATATATTTTATATTAATACGTTCGGCTATGTAAATATCATATACAAAATTATATACTTTGAAAATGAACGGGTTATTTATTACTGCAACGACCCGTCACCCTTAACCTTAAGTACCTTAATACCCGGAACTAGGGATCTGGGACTATGGCGTTATTATCATTATTAAAACAGTAATTAATATCACTAATATTGTCTGACACGTGTGTTTGAAGCCAAACAAACCACATGCCCTTGTTCATTTGCCAAGTACGACGAAAACAGACGGGGAATATAAAATTGACATATTTCGTTATGTAAGTGGTACATAAAGTTACCAAGGAGTTCTTTGTCTTGTTACATGTCAACTTGATAAATTATTGTGTTTACCCGCAATTTACTTGCCAAAATAATACATATTTCGCCTATTTTTCAATGCCTCATACCGCGCATTTACTAACAAAGTGAGCGTTTCATACAGTATCCAAACTAATATTTAAAGTGCGAAAGTATTTCTGTTTGTTCGTTATCTTTTTGAAGTGAAACTTCTTCAGAATCGTTGTGATTTGAAACTCGTTGAAACGAAAAAGCGACACTAAAACAAGATAAATACATAAATAACATAGGACTAAGGCTACGAGAGAATGAGATACGAGCTTTACATTGTGTAGCACAGAATAGAGATTCAATAAAATCGATGATTAAACATAGGTCCAATTTGGATCGAAATAAAACTGATAATAATATTGTTTAGATTAAAAAGTGAAAAATTTCAAGTATTACTTAAGAAGTTTTTGTTGAATTATAATAAGTTGGTGGATTTAGACTAAAGGAATTATATTAATATTACTAAAAGTTAGAGAAGAATTATCTGTAAGTATATTCTATGAAATTTCACTTCTACTGCTTGTGAACTGCACAGACACACACAATATTTACTATTTTGTTATCTTTTAGGAGGTTTTTTATTGCTGGAGTACAAGCAGACAAGCTAACAACCCACCTGGTAGAAAGCGGTTACCATCACCTATGGACATTTGCAACATCAGTGCTGTTATCTCTTCAAGAGGTTATTCTTGACAAATTATAATTACATTTGATATTACAATATCTAGGTTTAAGTTATGGTGAACAATAAAGAGTTTTCATTTATTCATTCTTAATATTATAAAGGAAGTCGAGGATATCGTATCAGCTTTTTGTCTGGCCTTGAAGCGCCACCTATGAGTAGGTGAGGTACTTGAGAGATACAAGCCGGAGCTTTGTGTCACGGACATCATTGCACTGCGGTAGATATTAAAGGTTATTTGAAAAGACCGCGATAGAAACTCATCACCAACAGCATACTTCACGCAATTTTTATCAAAAAATAAGATAAAATATTAATAAATATAAACGAATAGCACTTCCAACCGCGCCGCAAGTATAAAATATAATAAATACATTTATATTGTAAATATAATTTAAAAAAGTAAATACCGCATGAGTGACATAGATATAAAACAAAAATTATAAGTGCACCGAAGTAGAATTGAAGAGCAGCTGTAGCGTATCACCCACCACCATTAACAAATAGTACGTGCATGCTCTTTCTTAGTAATTTCCCGTGACCAATTATTGTATTTATAAAGAGGAAAGATTTGTATTTCTGTATGTTTGTAACGAACAAACTCAAAAATTACTGGACTGATTTCAAAAATTCTTTCACCATTACAATGCTACATTATCCCAAATTAATATAAGCTATATCTATTACTAGAAAAATTAGGAGTCCCTACTAAAACTTCAATAATGTAACCCAAAGTGTAAAAAAACTAGTAAACGATGGTTTAGATTCACAATTAGACCCGGTAGGTGGTGCTGGAATGAGTTCTAGATTTTTATTTTTTCAGAGCAGGTCAACATCTGCCAGAACCGCTAGTTTTTCTATAATTTTTAAACAGTTCATATTTATCAACCACTGCATAATGACGGCGCCAGTCATTCTTCGCTTTTGACGTTTTATAATTTAAAACATCAAACAAATCAGTCATAGATTTATAAATACTAGTTGTCGCCCGTGGTCGAAATTTGACCATAATAATTAATGTCAAAGACATCTATAATCACAGATTTTGCCAAGGCTACACTGTTAATTTGACTTGAACAATAAACAAAAGTTTATATATGCGTGTGTGTGTGTCAAATACATGGTAGTGTGTATGTTTTTTTATTGTATGCATAACAAAAAAAAAATTAGCATTCGTCGCTTCTTCTCTATATAAACTACAAGTGTGCGAAATTTCATACTCCTCCGTCCGCGCAATTTTTGTAAAAAGGGGTATAAAGTTTTTGCTTCACGTATTAATTTATAGATTTATAAATATTTCCATTTTAAATGTTATTGTCTCAAAAATATATGCTTTGAACAATTAAACCTGTGACGCCATCTGGCTTAATAACGAAGTCGAAATACTTTTAACATTTTACAACTTAGAGTAAAATACACATGAAATTGTCCACCCTATTTAAAGTGAATACAAGCTGTATTATGGTAAAATGCACATCATTAAAGCCGTAGCTTCGGCATACGTTTGTTGAAGTGCACTCGAGGTGCATGGAACGTGGCCAAATTAAAATGGGAGAGTACCACCGGCATTTAACATGTTAATGTTGATATTTAACTCCCTTCTTAAGCTGTTCAAGAAATTTCTGTTTAAATCATTTAAGTAGGTTTTTGAAGTGAAACTGCTTTAGAATCGTTGTGACTTGAAACTCCGTGAAACGAAATAGCGACGCTATCAAATCCATAGGAATAAGCACGCGAGAGGATGAGATACGAGTTTTACATTATGTAGCAGAAGAATTATTTGTGAGTATATTCTCTGGTGATTCACTTCTACTGCGTGTGAAAGTGTGTGAACTGCACACACACACACATGTTTTTAATAATAATCGACTGAGAAACACACACAGTACATATTCCTAAGCTAAGCAAGTTACGCTTGACTTATGGATAATATATAACGGACCACTTTAAGGCCAATCCCAGACA
Organism: Dendrolimus kikuchii; assembly: GCA_019925095.2. NCBI lineage: Eukaryota > Metazoa > Arthropoda > Insecta > Lepidoptera > Lasiocampidae > Dendrolimus > Dendrolimus kikuchii. The sequence goes on from CM034400.1 coordinate 7,222,950, forward strand.
CCCAGACCATAATAAATAACGGAAAGTTAGTTTACGAGAGAAGAAAGGGACTTTTGGGCAAGAGAAATGTAATGAGTTGAGATGTAGCTTAAATAAAGCGTTATATTTTTCTATTACAAAATGGAAAATATCAGCTCTAAATTCTATCTCGAAAAAAAGAAATCTTAAAAATAAGGTCACAAATAAAATAATTTTATTGATTACACACAACAAATAATAATATGAAACATACCACTCGATTAATCCATTCAAAATTACTAAGCCCACTACAATTACAATAAACTAGGATATGCCCTCGACTTCATCCACGCTTGACTTTGTAGTGGAACACTTACAAACCAATAAATGGCGCTGTGCAATAATTGATGTCACAAACGTTTCCCGAAACATACAAAGAATATATACAAAATTTCAACTATAACAGATGGGCCTAGGCCTGCGAGGAACAACATTAGCCTCGCTGGAAGATCTTCCTTTAAGACGGAGGAGCATTCCATCACGCTCCTCCACCCCATCGGGGCTCACCCTTCAACTTAAAATTCTCGTGACACAAAGTATCGCGGCATTTAAAAAAAGAATGTAAGCTATGGTTCCAGTGGAAATTGTGTCGGAATAAGCAAATTTTTATGTATCGGAATAAATTCAAACCGCGTTCCCGTAAAAATTCCCGCGGGATTCCCAGGATAAACAGTATGACATATTTTATTACATTAAATTTACTATCGATCAGTGAAAACATTACATTGGAATTCGATATTTTTTCATCTTTTCACAATCTGGACTCAAGAATCTCAATATGCCTCACCTCGAATTTTGAGGGGGCACGCGGATCGATGCGCGACCCTCCTTTCCAGCCTTTAGCGCCACCTACCTAAGCCGATTGTGAATCTAAATCATGTAAGGACCTACTTAAATACACTGAAAAAATAGCGGGCCCGGTAAACGTCATCCTGCCCTGAAAAAATAAAAATTTAGAACGCGAATGCAACGCCATCTTCCGGGACAATTGTGAATCTAAACCATCCCGGGACAAACTCAAACACACACAAATTTCTTCAAAATCTGTCAAACCGTTTTTGAGTTTTAGCGAGACTAACGAACAGCAATTGATTTTTATCTATACAATTTTTTTAAACAAAAAGATTTGTAAGTTAGTTTGTAAGAAGTAATCTCTTGAATCACTGAACCGATTTGGAAAATTCTTTCACCAGTAGAAAGCTACATTATTCCTGAATTTAGGGCTATATTGGATTTTGGTACGTGCATGAGTATTTTTAATGACGCCCAGCGTGGTGGGCACGTGTCAACTAGTACATATACATAGATGTTTTACACAACTCAAAGAACTATTGGTAAGGCCTACTGTGCCGGAAGATTATGTTCTTCCATGATACCACGAAAGCTTTAATACGCAAAATTGACAATAGAACCATCAATAGAAGCGAAGTAAGAGAGTGTACATAGACTAGGAAGTAAAATAAAATTTTAATTAAGATTATACGATTGTTAACTCATGTGTATTATTTGCTTGTGTGCAATAAATAATGTCCTATTCTATTCTATAACCTTCAAAAAGTGTTCTCCAGTGGAACTTATTTGGAATAAAAACTTTTGAATTTGAATTTGAGAGATCTTATTTAAATAATAATGTGCTTAAAACGTCGCAGATAATTCGAATATCAAGGGAACTCCACCAGTAATAATGAAGTGTAGCAAAATCAAAGTAGGCACATAATTCAGTAGCTCAATCTATTTTAGAAGTGCTTCTGGGTCAAATCACTGGGGTTTTCTCGAGATTGTTCGTGGATAAATTTTTAATTAAGCGTGGAATAATATTGTCAAAAACAATATATTCTGGAAATCTCGTGGAAGGCTCGTGTACATAGTCATATAACCAAGGGTTAAAATGAAATAATTGCTGTTTATTCATATAGTTTTAAAAGTTTACAAAAGCATATCTCGAGATCTCTTTTACACAGATAGAAAATCTTGCAACAAGCTTTTAAGATTAATAAAAATATTTAATGTAACAAAATGATGGGTTTCATCTACTTCAAAGTATTTTTTTTTCTTTTTAAAGCAACTTAAATTAAAGGACGTTTTTTAAAATGTTTTTAATATATATATATTTTATAAATTCAATACAAAATTTACTTTACCAAAACAATACAGAAATTTATAAAGTAACTTAAAAATCTTTTGTAATATATTAATATCTATTTATAAGCCACGTAAAAGAAATTCGTCCGAATAAATTCACATCTTAAATTAAATACCTACTTAAAAATAAACTTAAAATCTTTTATAAATTTAAATATAAGTACATGTACTTCATATGAAAACCTAAACACCTGGTATTGTAAACAACAATTCCCAACAAACTTACACATCTTGACATTGTCTCAACAATTAAACATTATTACACCACACAAATTCACAAACACACAACCAACAACCAAACTTGACACACATACGTTAGTTAAGTTAATATATATAGGTATAGACATAAGGCACACACTGCACATGCACTTCCTCACAACACCGGCAAGTAACAGATGCACTCTACATTATTATAAGTTTAGTATTAAAATTAGAATAAATTAATAAATAAGTTATTCTTAAGGTACACCACAACACAAACATACATTCATTAAATGTCACACACAATAACAAATATAACAAATTAGCGTGTATAACTTTTAAACTTTTTCTTAAATTAAATTGTAAAAAAAGGGTACGGAACTAGAGTCCGTAGACTTGTTAAGAAGAAAAAAACACCTGGATTAGATACTAATATGTCAATCCCATATCCGATGTGGATAGACACGGTATTTTTTTATTTATTTTTTTATTGCAGGAGTCCAGCAGACAGGCAGACGGCCCACTGGATGGAAAGCGGTTACCATCGCCTATGGACATTTGCAACACCAAAGGTGCTACAAATGCGCTGCTGCTCCCTTAAGTGAGTCTGGAACCTGGTCACTAATGCCGGAACACAACTCAAAGTTGTTATGGCGGCATGCTCTAAACCAGGGGTGGTAGCCACCCAGTCGGGCAAATGCCCTACCACCTGGCTGTGGGTTGTTTAGTCGCCTCTTACGACAGGCCGCCCGGCCGCTGGAAATTGTATTCTTTCTCCGTTCCTGCACGAATAAAAATATATACCTACCGTTGAATTGAAAAAGGGATGCAAGATGACAGCAATGGGGAATTCCTGAATTAATAATGTTAAATCATTTACGGTTAATTTTTGTTCTCTTCAAAAAAGATTTCTTTTTATTCTACAGAGTATGAATGAACCGTTTATTTAATCGCGACTTTTCTTTGAAGTTTAAACGCTATTTCCTCGTGAAACAGCTGTGAAAAGAACTGCCTTTTAACTGATTTATTTAAGTCCCATTTTATAATCAGCTGCAGTTTTCCCGCAAGACTCCGACCTAATTTACATTATCGTGACTTGTAAATCTTGAAACTCAAGTTACTGAGAAATCTATGTTATGTAGATCTGTAGAACGTATACGATATATTAGAAAATATGCTTTGACTGCAAACAATAACGATTGCCATAGAAACTGTCTGGTATTTAAACTTTTAGCTTTACTAACTTACTATTAACTACATATCAAGTTTTTAAGCAATTAATTTTGACAGCCTCTGTGATTGATTGGATTAAATCTTTGGCGACTTAGTTCATTATAATGCAGAAAAGCTCCGGGTTCGATTCCTGGAATCGGTAGTTCGGCGGGCGGGTGTGTGTGTGTGTGTGTGTGTGCGGTGTGTGTGCGCGTGTGTGTGTGTGTGTGTGTGTGTGGGTGTGTGGGTGGTGGGTGTGGGTGTATATATAATTTTTTTTTAAATTTATTATCCAATATGCTTAGATTCATATACATTAGAAACACATTTGACTGTGGCACAGAAACCTCATGGGTTTATCCGTGCCGCAGGGAGTCGTGTACACAATATTGTTATATCAAAAACAGGAGCAGAGGCGAGTAATTGTTATCATCATTCTAGTGTTTAGTTCTGATTTGATAACAAAAGCGGGGCTATCATCATTGTAGTATATGGTTCTCTTTTAGTCCCAGGTCTTCACATGTGAGCCTGATGGTCCGCTTTGCTAATCAATATGGAATGTTTTCAGATTATATTTGATCGATTTATGGTTATTTTTGTACTTTGATTGCAGTTCCTCTGGGAGATCATTTACAATTATTGGTATCATATATTCCTCGCGCCTTCTCCCATGCACGTTATTATATTTAGGAACAATATATTTACATGCGTCAGATCTCGGTCTCATGTTGTTTGGTCTGGTATTTTTAACTAATAGTTCTGGTTTCTTATATTCAGTTAGTATTAAAAATTTAACCTTATCAAATAATAATAATATATATAATATGAGACTCCCGGTTCTGCACACATCTTCACAGAAGAGGGAGTTGTGAGATGCCAGCCCCCGGACTACCCACTCAACTTATTAACGTCACGCTACGTCTTTGTGAGGTGCCACGTGATCTGCCTTAGTCAGTTCGCCACCCCTGGTTCCACTACGTCAATAGGAAGAAGTGAGCGTAGCGGCACTTCCGACCCCCTATCAGCGTTAGCCACTAAGCTACCACAACTTATAAAAATTTAATAGATTCTAAATACAACAATTTTATAGGCATCTACTTACATATTTTGTAAAATATATCTTCTCGCTCTTTGGTAAATTTTGAAACTGGCGGCATTTTCTTAACAAATAACTTACATCATCAGAACTTACAGAACGTCGACTGATAAAAACTTTCGCCGACCAAAACGTTGAAATATCATAAATTAACTGGAACAACTTGTCACTTTAGTCGTAGTTAAAATATTGGCGCAACACTCCAGAAGGATTTGCAAGAAATTTAAATAGGCAACGAGCGACAAAGCGTTTTGTCGAGGCGAAGTTATTAAATCAAACGGAAATGAGATGCGAAACACGCGGCAAGTTTTGGGGCATTGATCCAATTTTACGAAACCGGTTTTTGTGGATAATAGTCGATGCCGTGACGTGAATAAATGTAACAATGGCCCCGGTAATGTGTTTTATTAGATGGAGGTGACGTTTTTATTAAAATATTGGCCCCGAATGCCAAATTAAAAGAGCCTGAAAGAAAGATTTAATACTGAATTCTTTTACCTGTATTAATTTAATAAATTCCTGTTTTATTTGCTGCCGCTGTATCAGGGTTGTAGTCTGCGATAACTGTCCATAATGATATTCCAGAGTTCCTAATCTAGGTAATAACATGTAATAGCCAAAAACAGGTCGCTACCTACCATTATTGGCAGTGACTACGAAAAGGATAAACTCTAATCTACCGTATTTGTTCACAGTATATTATACTACCAGCCTAATTAGTTATGTTCAATTAATTACAAGTTATAATTAGCAACCCTAGAGCACTGTTGCAACGAGAATGCGGTGTGTGGGGGTTAGCGTGTGGTCCGTCGATGATGTTACCCGTTGGTTAGGATGATGCACCAGTGGCGAGAGCCCATGGCTCCATCGCCGCGGGAGCTAAGCTCAACCGCTGGAGGGGAGTACAAAATAAGACGACGTCTGTTGTACTTTCTATCTAATTATTGCTTTATAAATTTAACATTAAACTTAATACTATATATACAGAAATCTTAACTGCTACGTGAAACTCTATAGAACCTAAACATATTCATAGATGCAACTCGAAGGTTTTCTGTTTTCTGTATTGACAGATTTTGGCATGTACATGGACTACTGTTAACCTTGCTAATTGTGTAGCAATAATTTTTCCATATTCGTGACGTAACACGGTGCGCTGCAACGCCCGCTCGTTTTTATATTCGAACGAGCAAAGTATTAATCACAACTACTAGCAAATATTGTATAATCAGTAATTCAACTCGTTATAAAAGTACATTACTCTGACAAATGGAAAAAAAAAACCTTAGAATGATAATGGCCTAGTTAAAACGTAACAGCCTTGAGTTGTGTTCCAGCATTAGTGGCCAGGTTCCAGTCTCCCTTAAGAGAGCAGCAGCGGATTTGTAACGCCTTTGGTGTTGAAAATGTCTATAGGCGATGATAACCGCTTTCCATCAGGTGGGCCATCTACCTGTCTGCTGAACTCATGCAATAAAATAAAAAGAAATAAATGCTTAAAAATTTCATAAACACAAGAAAATTATACAACGCCCTATATCGTTAGACAGATAACCTTTATTATTCAACAAAATAACATTTTCTTGTTACAAGACAATCATGCCCTCTTATATTTTCAAATGGCTGTACCAACGTCGAATGAATTATATAAATGCGTGTAGACTATAACAGTCTTATTCACTTTGAGTTAGAGTAAGTTTGTAGACTTCTTTACTCTTCTTAATGAAGCCTATCAATATGAATAAGAACGAAAATATTTCATTTTTGTTTTATTTATAATTTTATTTCAGGATAACATGTCCCATAGTCCTAATACATATCACGTTATACAAATTATACATTATACAGAATTACATTAATACATACAATTTTAAAAAGTAAGACATACATATTATACATATTCACATTCAGACTTATTCACATATATACCACAGGTTATACTTTCATTATAATATTACGAAAATTGTATTATATTATATTAATGAAAAGAAATGGAGCGTTAGGTAAACTTCTAGGCGCTAAGAACCTCAGCCAGAAGACCCAGCTCGCCATATACTACGCGGTGCTGGTACCTACGCTCGCGTATGGAAGCGAGAGTTGGGTATGGAATAGAGAGCATGAAAGTAGAGTTAACGCGGTTGAGATGCGAGCACTGCGCAAAATCTGCGTAGTGATGCTCGTGGACCGCGTTCGTAATACCGAAGTAAGAAAGAGAGTCGATCTGAAAGAAAGTGTCGGGGTGAAGGTAAGGAAAGGAATGCTCCGGTGGTTCGGGCATGTGGAAAGAATGCATGATGAAAGAATGACTAAACAGATATACAATGCAAAAGTGGATGGATGCAGAAGTCGTGGAAGGCCACGACACACCTTCCATGATTAAATTGATCGTGTACTAGCGGAGGGTGATGTCAGGAGCCTTAAGAACAGACGAGCGTGCATGACAAAAGTTATGAATGTCAAAGAAGCAAAGTGAGGTGTGTAAAAATGGGCCTAAATGGCGCTCTGTTGTTCTTGTCTACCCCGCAAGGGGACTGGCGTGAAGTTGTGTATATGTATGTGTATGTATATAATGAAAAGAAAAATTATTTATTAAAAATGTAAGGTCCAAGGGGTCAGGACATAAACTATGTTCGTAACATCGGTTCTTTTACAAACTTATTATGACTTATACGGTCATAACCACCGTCGCGATTACTGCCCACTTTTCTATCTAATATACCCTTTAATAACTGATTCATTCGCAGTAATTATACAGGCTTCATACATTATTATAACATTTCCCAGTGGATCTAATATTTAATTAAAGGTGTCTACTATTTCCAAAGAAATGTATAATATTAACAGTCCCATTATGACAGTTACCTCTGCGTCTATGGCGAAATTGTATATTAATTCGTGGAATTCAAAAGATCACTTATTAATAATTTTACTTGGAAGTATATTTTACCTACTTACTACCTTACTTTATTTTTTAAATGTTAGAGAGAGATAATATAGTTTTTACAACTTTGGAAGAGAATGTCACGCCATCTATTAATTTAAATAAAAAAGTCATTAAAGAAAATTGTTATGATTTTTTAAAATCTGACGAAGTTCTATCTAATCTAATCTATTACCGCATCCAGCAGTCAGTCATATGTACGCACATACAGATGATTTTATAAGAGTTCAGCTATTAGAATAACGGAACTCTAATAATAAGGTACAATTCTTACTCCATCTGGGATAATTTAATTTTTAGTGTTACTGACTGTTGCAACACATGTATTGATTGGTTTAATGTGTTATTTGTGATGCGACATTGTTATTAATTATCAATGACTTCAAACAACAACATAACGTATTATTACGAATTTGTAGGAGATTTGTAGGATGTAAATTCGAAAATGCCGTTGGAATGATCACAAAGTTTATTAAAGTACACACACGTAGTTCACAGTTCTTACAAGTATAGCCGAATACAACAAAAGCAAACCATAGGGCAGAAAATCGTTATTACATAAATCGCGCAGAGTTCGTCGTTTTAAGAGACTCGCTCCGAAAGTGCACTAGGTGACGCCTCGTTCGCAGCCAGAGCACGACTGATCAACCCTCATAAATTTGTAAATTAGACATGGCCTGCTAGCAACATGCCGCCCACTACTGGTTCTTGAAATCGTTAAATGGTCAGCTTTATTGGCTTCCAAAAATCTGCATGAAATACCAACAGTGGAAAGAAGGTTTTATGACGTCTTACGGCGGCGTGAAAAAAGAGATTAGCGCAAACAATAGATCACTCAAATTCAAAGGGGTAATAAGACACCTGCAAAGGATTAGTATCGGCTTACAACTGTATGTATAATTATATACACTACTATAGCTAGTCATAAACGGGGTTATTTTTAACGCTGTAATCAAGACGGATGTGGCCGCAGTCACTAACACTAACATTTTATTTTCTTCTATTTATATCCCTCGTCTGAAACGGTTGTCTTAGATCGTTGCACAGGGTCTCTTTAACTTTAATTAATTAGGTTTTCTCAACGATTTCTTATCTCCACCTGTATTGTGTTAAGCCAAGCTTATAATTAAGACTGGCCTGCGAAGTTTAATCCCTTATAATCCACGGATAGGCTACCGTAGCATTTGCGTTAGTTTACGGAAAAAGAAATTTGATTTACGAGAGGTTCTTAGACGTAATAGCTTTGCCAAGATATATCCAAACATATTGCAGACCTCTCACGAGACCTAAAAGGCTAGCTTACGCCTAGAGCAATTTATAATTTTGTATTTTTTGATATAATAATATTTCATCGGTACAGGAACGGATAAGAAAATACAATTTCCTGCGGCGGGGCGGCCTGTCGTAAGAGGCCATGAAACCACAGCCAGATAACAGGGCATTTGCCTGGCTGAATGGCTACCACCCCTGGTTAAGAGTATGCCGTACCATAGCAACTTTTAGTTCTGATCTCGCATTTGTGGCTAGGTTTCAGTGCCGTTTAGATAGCGGCAGCACGTTGGTAGCAGCTATGGTGATACAAATGTCCATAGGCGATGTTAATCGCTTTCCAATTATAATAAATAAGTTGGAGTATTTGACTACATAAATACTATAATGTATTTATTAATGTCAATTTAGTGTGATATTAAATGCTTGTATGAACGGTCTGTTTTATTGGCCTATATATAAATCTTATATTAATATCGAGTTTTTATAATAATAATAAAATGTATACAAACTCCATACAAGTAGTGTCAAGTTTCTAACAAATTAAGTAGCGCAATATACATTCTCGTCTACGCTACAACACTAAGTTATATACACAAAGATCGGTTTAACATGGCGTACCGCACACAAAACTACACGATTTACTCAAAATATGTACTCTACGTCGATGTTTGTGTATATAACTTAGCGTACTTCAAAACAAAATTGAAATACAAAACGAATGAATCATAAGGGCTCTGTTTTTGTCAAAACGGCTATGGAGCCCTGAAACAACGACATACCTGCGGAACGTTCGGCGGCGGAAAGTTCGAAAATACGCTCGCAATTTTCTAACTAACCTAGATGACTTATCAGCGGAATTTTCGCCGCGTTACGCCGCATACAGATTAGCGCCGATCCTTCATTCGCCGAACTTTCCGCGCGGTACCTTCCGCAGGTGTGTCGCTATACTTTTAGACTTCGAAGCATTTGATTGCCAAGTAAAGGCGATCGAATACCGCTCTGGATAAATTGACGATTATTTCTCTGCTCAATACCTGAGACTGCAGCCTTTTCCTTTGGATGTGTAGATTTTGGCGGGATGTCACTTAGATTTTTTTTGTACACGCGTTCGTGCTTTGTCCTGATCGTTTCGATTCCGTCATCAAAAAATTGATATCTCGATATTGTTAGCCAGCCATCATAACACTTGAGCATTGATAAAATCGAATCTTAACAGCGGTCATCGAGGATTACAAGTCGTAAAACCTCTCAAGAACTTCAAACAGATTATTTCTTCTATAAATCACATAAATATTAAAAATGTATAACAATATGTTTCAAAGGTACTCATTATTTTTTTTATCTAAAATTCTCAGTATATTCTTCTTTGTTAGTAATAATACGTGCCTAAGCCTAAGTCAGACCAATAAGTCCACATCAGTTTTTTGAACTGCTAATCCTGGGAACATTAGGTAAGAAGTTAATACTCAGGCTACCTCTTGGGAAATGTGGTAAGTGAACACCAACAACATAGGTACTCAATAATGCGTATCCAATATCTTTCTCGGTTCTCTCGCTGATACTACTGTACATATTGCTTTAATGGAAAAACTTTTCGCTACACCGAAACATAATATAATAAAATATGTTGCTGGAGCGTTTTGTTACTTATTTGCCTAAAGCAATTTCGTTTAAAATGACAAATATGTATTGCGAAAATTGGAACCCTGATTTTGAGTGCCTTTACGTAATCTCGGGATTTTAAAAATATACCATTTTCCAGAATAAAAATATAGAACCAATATTATATACATTAAAGTTCACATTACTTATTCCATGCTAACGGCTGTAAAAAGGAATCAAATATTTTATCAATTTCACATTTACATCGGTATGGATTTCAACAATCATACACCATACCACCACCTCAATGATTATAGTAATTATTTAAATTCACTCAGAGATGTAGAATCCAGCTGCTTTCTTCTTTAACATACGATGGATTTCTAATTCGAAAAAGTGCATATATTTTTCGTGGTGGTGGTTGGTGATAACTGAACTTATAAAATTACTTTTAATCAGCTGTGTTGTAATAGTACATTATGGTACTAGTGGGTAACATTGGTGATTACCGCCGAGGCGCCATTGAGACTCGAGCCGTAGGCGAGGGTCTTAAGAGAGCCGAGGACGGTAATCATCAATACACACGTGTATCATACGACGTTTTTCAACACACTTGTGAATAAAATAACAACAAAAACTCATTTTATTTAGTAGATAAAAAAAAGTTATATATGAGTGAAAATTTTATTTATTAAACACGTACGAGTTAAAATTATCTATTTAAATAAGAAGAAGAAGTTGCATGAAATGAGCAAGCAATAGGAACAATAATTTATTTATTCTATAGAACACGATCTTTTTTTTTTTGAATAAAAACTTTTTTAAGAACAAAGCAACTCAACCAATAAAATTTAAAAAAAAATCTACAACTCACTAGTGAGTTATAATGTTTTATACTCACAGTTTGATTATGGGTGTCATTCTGTGCCTAATTGCGGTGACCATAGAGCCACTTTATGAGCAAGTGTGTTGAAAAATACATTTTCAACACATTTGTTCAAAAAATGCATTTACGAAGCCTGTAATTATACATTGTTCGAAAGCTAAAAATTACGCACCATACTCGTACAACGGAACGTGCGACAAAATAAGTGCACATTTCGAAAATAAATGCCCTGAGAAATCGTACATCCTTGAAAGCGCTTTTGATAAAACATTTGTCTCACTTTAGCACTATAGAGTAGATGAGACGAAATATATAGTTTTAACTTTCACGTGACACCATTTGCAATTGCGTACCATTTTCATATTAGAAACATCAAAGTTTGTTGAGACTTCCCGATTAATATTTATGTTTGTTTCATTACCTATTGTACTATTTCCTGTTTTGTGTTATAAAATATTGTATGACACACGGGCGGTTGTTGGTTTTGTACAAAACTTACCGAACTAGTGTCATATATAACTATTTTGGAGTTATAGAAAAAGGATATAACAAATAAAACGTTTAATGAGTAAATATAAATCATACTTGCCTCAAACAATATTATTGATTATTCATTGAGTATAAAAATTATGTATGCGTTTGTAAGGCAAAATATGTACCATTACAACTTATTTTTTAACTATCTACACAATTCTTGCTAATAAATGGATTTAAATTTAAGAAACATACATCCATGTCCTCCGTGACCACGGCTACTGAAAAGCGGCCGAAACGTCGGAATAAAAATCAAATAAAATACATCCCTTAAAATCGTTAAAACGTAGTTTTATTGTATATAACACATATTCAATTTTTCATAGTACGTACGACGCAAATGAACCTTTAAGAAAAGTTTTTAAAAAATACATTTCAGAAAGCTTTTCTTTATCATCCATTTAAATGTACAAAATTATAAACGTTACTCTAATTAGGGTTGGTGGTACGTTAATCGACTTGAAAGTGCCGAAATAAATGGTGTTTTCGTGTAAGCACAGAACGTAATAGAGGTATGAGGCGTCGTCACAACCTTTTTGTAATATATACTCTGTTATTACATAAAACGTTACCACAATGTTTTGTTTACACAAAATACTTCCTGTAGTGGGTTGTTTCAAAACAGGACCAGAGATTTTCATGCGGTTTCGTCCACATACACTTCAAACCTATAGAGCCAGAAATGTATTCAATTTAACGAGAAATAAAATTCCAATGTTCCTATCCGTTATCAAAAATAATATCTAGTATCTAAATATTAGTTTATTCAGCTTCGCTTACCACGAAATTCATATTCTGTTATAAATCAACTATGCCTGCTGTTACGTTCTCTAGAGGCTTCCACTTTGTATACAATTCTTCTAAACCCTGCAGGGTATCGAAATGATATAGCTATAAAAATATATATAAATTGTGTAATTTGCAGTTCTTACAATGACACCCAAAAATATCAAGGACAAACTGTAAGGCAGAAAATCGTAATAACATAAGGCGCTCAAAATCCGTGTATGTGAGATTCCCGTCCCGGAAGTACACTTAATAACGCCTTGATCGCAGTTGAAACTCAACTAACTCTTATCTCACCGGGCCGATTTCGTATATCTATAAAATAGACATGGGGCCCTCCGATAGTAAACTTGCACAGACCATTCTCAACTTGTAAGGCTTTAATCCAAAACAACATGGCTTATAATAACTTGATGCGAGAACGAATAATATAAACGGTTTATAATGTCTTACTCAAAGGCCGACCATAAACAGAAAGAGACTACCGCCTCTTTGAGTTGAGACGGTAGTCTCTTTGTGTTTATGGCCGGCCTTTAATGCTCAATCGATAGATTGAGTTTTTAATAGTTTTTTACATTTCAACACACTGAACAATTAAGACAACCATTGAAAATAATTACCAATAATTTAAAGTTCAAGGGTAATAAAATACCTGGGCGGCTACGGATTAGAGCTTCTAAGAATCCCTCCCTTACAGAAGTATAATTAGAAATATAACAGAAAGTTAATACTTCATTGCCCAACTATTAGAATCTGTTTTAACAAAATAAAATTCTTAGTAAGAAAGTTTAAGCAAAAAAAATAATTTAACGTAAATTAATCAACTATTCTTAACCGATGTACACCAAAATAACTGGCGGGCATCGCTATCCTGGTAAAGTAAGAAAAATGACCCGATTCCCAATTAGGGTTACTTGGATGGCCGTAAATAAATAGGTGTTGGTCGCTAATTGCGTTGTTCGACCGCAACCCAATATTCGTTCACTTAGTACTTTCTGTAGGCGCCGGACAGGATTTCCGACAGTGAACAAAACTTTGACCTTATTAAAAAAACATCCAAGTGCGTGATAATTTACTCGTAATAGATAATATTAATTAATAATAATTCAACGAAATAATAAAACTTGACTGCTAAATTATTGTCAATTGACTATATAAATCCATGAATAAATAAATAAAGGATTTGAAATATACATTTATTTGTATTTTAATATTTATATATCATTTATTTGTGTAATTTTAGTAAAGTTTTCGCGACTAGTACACATAAATAAAACTTGATTTTTGTTTCGACGTTTCGGCCACTTCTCAGTAGCCATGATCACGAAATACAAAGATATGAATCGTCGAATTAAAAAAGAAATAAACCGTTAACAAGTAGTTTTAATATATACTATTTTGTTAAAATTACACAAGTAAATGCCCTAATAATAAGAAAAATAAAAGTAATTATCAGTCAAGTTGGTTTGTGTTCCGTTGTACGCAGAAAGACCTCACCACCATCCTAGTCAGTTAGCTACCGTGGGCAAATCTTTGTTTCAGAGAGCACAGAAAATCTGTGACGAGAACCACATCGCTGGAGAGCTTCAGCATGTCAAGCGAGTTCTACAACGTAATCAGCTGAAGACTCCACACCAACATCACAAAGGCCCCAAACCACCTTCAGTTGAGCGGTGCCCTGCTACCCTACCCTACATCAAGGGGGTCACAGACAGAATTGGCCATATCCTCAGGCGAGCTTCAATCAAAACATTTCAAGCCGCAGAAAAAGATTACCCAATTTCTGAGATCTGTGAAATGCAATATCCCACTCCAGGATGCAGGGGTCTACAAGCTTGATTGTGTGTACTACATCAGATTCGATAACCCACAAATCCTCGCGAAAGAGAATCGTTTCATACCTAGAATGTTGCGTGAGGCTATTGAAATCAAAAAACACCCAAATTTCAATAGAGAAGATGGTTGGCAACTACCACCTGTTTGGGATCCAATTATCAAAACTATTAAGACCCAAACCCAGCAAAAACCAGCTGCCAGACCTCAAGACACTGTGAGCTCTTTCTGCGTACAACGGAACACAAACCAACTTGACTGATAATTACTTTTATTTTTCCTTCCACCCATTTTAATATTATATAAAATTATTAGAGCTAGGCATGTTTGCTGAAGAGTTTCTTGCGCCGCTTCTTCTCTTCAAGCCATAACATGTTGCGAAGCGGTAGTAAATTAGATTAGGCTCCCATAGAGTAAATAATAAACAAAATTAAAATTAAATAATTAAAATTAACAAGTTGGCGGTAGGCTAAATAAAACTTTAACAATACTCGTTGACACTTGACATCTTTGTCTTCCGTGATCACGGCCACTGAAAAGTGGCCGAAACGTCGGAAAAACCAAAATCAAATACAATTACCGCGCTTAAAACCGCTAAAACGTAGTTTTATTATGTATACAAGTCGCGAAAACTTAATAAAATATTAAGCATTAAACTAATGCTAGTTTAGTCCATTTTAGTATACATCATTATTGCTTTTATATTTTCTTTAGAGGTCTCCTTAACCTGATTGCCTGGTAAGTATCTATTAGTATACGAATTGTCTAAGATTATAAACAATAAAAAGTTTAAATTAATACGGGTCATAATTAACAAAATCTCACCATGTTTTAAATTTATATTAAAATTCTGATATTTCAACATCAAGTAAATTACGCTATAAATAAAGCTTATAATCTCCGGTGTACACGACGAAACCGGTGCTTTGAGGCCATGGGCTCGTGCGCCATTCGCCCTATGCAGAGGCGAAACTGCTATAAAGCCGAAGTTTGTACATATTAAACACGACCACTGGCCGTTGTCTTTATTAAAGAGACAAAACCCTAAGATGTCACGTAAACCCGAAGGAATAATGAGCGAGCCCTCTTCGTTAGAGTAATCCGCTTATCTCCCAATTTGGTTTTTGTTTACTAGCCACCGACCTAATTCCAGTTATTATGGAATGTGAAATTTCTTTTTAGAAATTGTAAGTATTATTATAATAACACTTTCGATATCGACAACAAAATTATGAACTTAACTAACTTAAAAATTAAATTACGCAATAAAATATAGAAGAAATTTAAAGACTGAAAAGTATTATAACATATTTATTTCGTTTTGCCAAGAAATATTGTATTTGCGCATTACTTGTAATTGTGTACATTGGTGAACAATAAAGTATTGTCTATCTATCTATCATTTACGCATTTCCACATTGTATTGCGAAGTTGTCATAAATACAGGCCAGCCCTTTGATCGTGCGAGTCTTCTTCCAATCACCTTGAAAGGTCGATAAAGTTGATAAGGCTCTAGTCCCCATAGCCCTAATGCTTCAACTCCGAAAGCCACAAATATATGTATCCATCACCGATGGACGCAAATTTGTAGCGTTTCAGAGTTTCTTGGTGTGTGGCAGCTCCTCCGGTAGTGGCTCTGATAAAGTATCGACACACGTTGCTATCCATACTAAAGTCACTAAGTGGCATGCCATCTTCCAAGGTACCAACGACATTCCGTCCGTTTATTTGTCCATATTTGCCCCCTCCCCCCCAAGGGGTTTTATTAAAATGGTGGGTCATAGAGTCCTTTTCAAGTGAAACACACTTTTTGTGGCTTTACTAAAAAATATTTCCGGACGAACTGTCTCCTGTAGGCAAATCGCCTCTCGCCTATATCTTTAAAAATACCTAAATAAATTTGTACAATAAAAATGCTGACATACAATTTCGTAGCAGTACCCGTTTATTTTTATATTCTCTATTTATTTTTTATTTATTTTTTTTTATTGCAGGAGATCAGCAGACAAGCAGACGGCCCACTTGATGGAAAGCGGTTACCATCGCCTATGGACATTTGCAACACCAAACGTGCTACAAATGCGCTGCTGCTCTCTTAAGGGAAACTGGAACCTGGTCACTAATGCCGGAACACAACAAAACTTGTGCGTGTTCACACGCAGTAAAAGTAGAACAGAGTGTGACAAGAGATGAGGGGATTCTAAATTTCGTGACGTCACATTTCGTATATTATATCGTTATAATATATTTAAGCTTTAAAACACTAAATTTGAAGTACTAACTAAAAATTTCAAAACATTTCCAACTCTATCTGTAAGGCCCATAATGTTTAAATTATTAAATATAATGTATTCTATCTAATTATCTCGCAGCTTAGTCTATATCCTTATAGTTTATATCATTTTAATGTCGCTTCTTCGTTACATCAAGTTTCAAATCACAACGATTATAAATAATTTTCATTTTAAAAAACACCTTTAACAGATATTTTTATATGTCTTACCAAGACCTAAGTTTTATCATAACCCCTAGCTTCAGATGTTTTTATTCGAACTATATAAAATCTACTTGAGAATATTTTTAAAGGTATTTAGTATAAATATATACATATGTATAAATTCGACGACACGGTTTTCTCATTTCTGGTCCTTGTAGAACATGTAAAGCTACTTTTTCAAGACACGAATATAGCGCTAAGCAAGGTTATTACGGCTCTTAGCATTCCGGACGAGTAAAGACGTAAGCAAAAACTAGCAAGGAAATAAATCTAACAGCTTGTTACAAGTCATAAGCGTAGTGAAATACCTAAAGATACCATTTATTTACTCATCGCGCCTCTTTCCGTGCACAACAAACGGTCCCGTCGAAGTGACAATCATCCACTAAATTTGGCTAAAAAATATCACCGCAAAAAAGTAGTAAAGCGTAAATATTCCAAATCTTAAAACTTATTTAATAGATCTTGTTCAAAACAATTTTCGTTATAACTATTTTAAGCTGTACCAATTATAATTATAGTTAAAAGAGGAACACCTTTACGCAACTTTGGTAGCGAATATTACATAACCTACTGATTTAAATAAAAACATAATTAAGATTCATTTAAAGTGACTAACTGCATAGTTATATATATGAACTAAAACTAGTGGTCGAAATTCAACCATAATAATTAATTTAAATTATAAGTTTGAACATTATTGAGATTCTGTTGTCAAAGACTATACTTCTATAATCAGATTTCGCCAAGGCTACACTGTAATTTGACTTTAACAATAAACAAAATAGTATATACATATGCGTGTGTGTGTCAAATACATGGTAGTGTGTGTAATGTTTTTTTAATTAATGTAATGTATTTTTTATGCTTACTTTTTTTTAAATATTAGCATTCTGCACTTCTTCTCTAAATAAACTATGTGTGCGAAATTTCATACTCCTCCGTCCGCGCAATTTTCGTAAAAAGGTGTACAAAGTTTTTGCTGTATTTTTGCTTCACGTATTAATATATAAATTCCATTACTCAATTACAAGAACTGCTGCAATTAGAAGAAATAATAAAAAATAGGGATATTCATTAATATAAAGTTTTATCGCGATTTCACCGTACCGTTACGTAGCTGCATGTAAGATAAATTTTCCTATAAAATTTCATTCTGAAGGCATATAGCTATGACGTACAAATACCGAAGATCCGACATTCTTATAAAAAATCTACTTTTTACTCATAGAACTTGATACAGAACTGTAATATGCAAAGGGACATGCGAGTGCGATGATACAATAACAGATATTCGTCAGCACGTCAATAAGTATTTGCTATTCCCCATACCACCGTGACGCCATACATCTTGAATATCCTGGCTCTGTGAAAGTTATATAGATTTCAATTAAGGACTAAGGACAATGTGTTGTCGCTGTAAAATACCTATGGTTCGGCCCCGCAGCAACGAAAATGAATGTATTTATTTAAATATGGAATCTTACAGATTACTTATTGTAAGTCACGAGCCCACCAGCGCTTCCAAAGCAATTTTAGTTTCTGTTAAAGGAGAAGCAGCGGTGCAACAAACTCCCAGCAACATATTATTATTTACTTCATTATTCTTATTATCTAAATATTAATACGTGAAGCAAAAACTTAGTACCCCTTTTTACAAAAAGTGCGCCGACGGAAGAGTATGAAATTTCGCACACTTATAGTTTATACAGAGAAGAAGCGACGAGTGCTAGTTTTTTTTAATTTATACATAAAAAATACATTAAATCAATAAAAAAACATTACACACACTACAATGTATTTGAAACACACACGCATATATATTATTTTGTTTATTGTTAAAGTCAAATTAACAGTGTATAGCCTTGACGAAATCTGTAATTATAGAAGTATAGTCTTTGACATATAATTAATTTTAATTCGAATACAACGCAAGAAAACTTAACTTATTTGTATTATATTCTACTCATAGTCCCTCAAGACTATAAGTAGAATACTGAGCCTAGATCACCGTCTTCTATGGGTAAGGTGCCCAGAAGGCTGGCTACGTTTCCTCGCTGGATCGCCATTTTTTTTTTTTTTTATTGCAGGAGTTCAGCAGACAGGCAGACGGCCCACTTAGTGGAAAGCGGTTACCATCGCCTATGGACATTTGCAACACCAAAGGTGCTACAAATGCGCTGCTGCTCTCTTAAGGGAGACTGGAACCTGGTCACTAATGCCGGAACACAATACAAGATTGTTATGGCGGCATACTCTAGACCAGGGGTGGTCGCCATCCAGTCGAGCAAATACTCTACCACCTGGCTAGCTACCGCCATACTGATCCGTTGGCCGAGGTAAGCACCAGCCCTCTGATCACCCGACGGGTCAATGACATTAATTATTATGGTCGAATTTCGACCACGGGCGACCACTAGTTATCATTATTCGTCTTTATTTTAAATAGATTTTTTAGATTATTTGTATAGTAATTTTTTTAGTGGGTAACCTTGCGTTCGGCTCTACACAACTCCTTCCGCAGAAAGATGTATGCAGAGCCGGCCCTCAAGAGCCCTATACACCCGTTGTTGATCTCTCCCAGGGTAGGAGAGGATACGTGATGTATAAAAAGAAGGAGAATGTATGTGCACGGTTCCGCTTGTAACTCAGTCCGTTAACTTAAGCCAAAGTGTAAAGAAACATTCTAGAGGCGTCAAAGAAAAATCGTAACAATTTATTTGGCGGGTCGAGGCTGAATGGGGGAATTTTCGCTGTCCCGCCATTACGGGCCTTTTCACTCACAATGTGGTATTACATAATTCGCTTTTATTAATTTATATTTAAGGAACGAGGAGAAAGAGTAAATAATAACATTGTACGAATAAGGCACGGGATATTAGGAAGATTCGTTTAAGCTGTGCATTGACTTGCAAATGCATTGTCCGCACATTTGTATAATTTATTTATATCATGTAAAATAATTACTGACTCACTGACTGTCATATTAACGCACATCCCAAACTAGTGGGGCTAGAACTGTGAAAATGTTCATGCGAATTCTTACCATACTGTAGGTGAGTACTAAGAAAGGAATTTTAAAAATTCAATCCCTAAAGGGGTGAAAAAGGAAACGAAAGTTTCTATGAAAATTTGCCATTTTCACTGGTGAAGTCCCAGCATAACACTATCGCAGATGAAGCCGCACCTTAATAAATGTTGTAAAGATCATTCAACGTTAAATAAATTGGACCGCTTTATATTCTGAATACAATAGATGTGGTTTATTATTCAATTCTTTGCACAATTTCATTTTAATATCAGCTTTTTATTCTTTGCGTAAATTTTATTAATGAAATTTAAGCTGGTATTTAAGTATTATATAATTGAACCACAGACAAGCCTTGGTACCTTAGTGGATTTTTTTTTATTGCAGGAGATCAGCAGACAGGCAGACGGCCCACTTGATGGAAAGCGGTTACCATCGTCTATGGACATTTGCGACACCAAAGGTGCTACAAATGCGCTGCTGCTCTCTTAAGGGAGACTGGAACCTGGTCACTAATGCCAGAACACAACTCAAGGTTGTTATGGCGACATACTTTAGACCAGGGGTGGTAGTCATCCAGTCGGGCAAATGCCCTACCACCTGGCTGTGGGTTGTTAAGTCGCCTCTTACGACAGGCCGCCCGGCCGCAGGAAATTGTATTCTTTCTCCGTCCCTGCACGGATAAAAATATACACGGATAGCTCACTCGCGTCCCAAACTCAAAAGGCGCGGATTCGAATCCTGGCCGGATCACTTGGGTAATTTTCGTACTAACAAGGAAAGAAAAGATCGTGATCAAACCTGCACATCCAGATAACCGACGTATCAAACCCACCAACCAACTTTAGACAAGCGTATATACTGTCTTTTCTCCAATAAATGAGAGGCCCGAGTCCAGCCGTGGGACGTTTATGGGCTGTTATTATAGTTAGACCAAAACAGGTAAAATATTTACGTAACAATTTGTAAGAAACATATGAACGAGTATACAACAATTAACTAGCAATCTCGATAGCCGTTCTCCTGCCCTAAAAAAATAAAATTCAAGAACCCTATTCCAACGCCATCTACCGGGTCTTATTGTGAATCTAAACCTCCCCAGGATCCACTTAAACATACATAACATCGTAGAACCCGATTCCAGCGCCAAGTATTTTGTTTAGAATCAGGGATAATGTAGCATTCAAACGGTAAAAGAATTTTTTAAATCGGTCCCGTAGTTTTTAAGTTTATTCGTCACAAACATACAAAAATACAAATCTTTTCTCTTAATAATATTAGTTAGAGTTCATGTAGTAGATAAATAGAAATCAGTTTTGAATATCGAATATTTTTTCTCAATGTGAGCTGGCAAACATTCAAATGACGCAGCTCATGGAAAGTGGCTACCGTCGCCTATAAACGTTTGCAACACCTGGGAGATGAGATAGAGGGATCAGACAGGATGAATGGGATATGAGCTTGGAATAGGAGGACCGGGATAGGGAACATGAGATGGAAAGTGGCCCATCGGAACTCTCACTCATCGCACGATACACGATTAGATCATGGCTAACCGTTTCTCGCCAATATTCAATGAGAGCGTGGCATCACACTGATCGAGGCGGCCTAAGTGTTTTAATTAAGATAATGATTCCAGCATGGCTATACCACCTATTTATTAAAAAATAAATACTTTACAACAATGACAAATAAATTCATATTGCTCTATTAATTTGTTGCATCATAGACTATAACCCTTGACAGATATATTATCTTTTTTTTTGTATTGCTGAAGCACAATAAACAGGCTGATGGCCCAACTGTGATGGAAAGTGGTTACCGTCACCTATGGACATTAACAGTATCACAGGTGCTGCTAATCTGCTGCCGGCTTCGAAGAGGAAACTGGAGCCTTTTTTTTGACAACGCTGGGGGAATGCATTTGCGCATATCCTCGGGCCCCGGGGGATGCCACCAAAGTATATGTGGGACTCCCGGCTGCTGGTGTTGCACATGAGCTTCAACGTTATAGCTTGCAAGCACCGACCGCCAGACTACCCACTAAACCTTCCAGCGTCCCTCCGCATCATAATGAGGCGCCACGGGACCGTAACCATGGGTATGACTGCCGTGACACCTCGATGCAAGCCGACAAGGAGGGGTGTCCCTGCGAATAGAACACCCCACGGCACTGGGTGTGGCTCGTCGGGAGGGTCCCCCGACCCCCCCCCCCCCCCTTCCGTCCCACTATGTTATGGGGAGGAGATGAGCAAAGCGCCGCCTGTGAACCCCTGTTCGCCGTCTGCGACAGGGGTCCACCTGCTCATCCTCCTCCCTTATTCTTTCGGCAGCCTCCTCCTGGGACATAACGTCCTCACAGAAGGAGGTCACCGCTGCCAATTCTTCTCGCTGTGTAGCATTTGGTCGACCACGTTGGACAGCGAGAGATCCCTACCTATGATTGACATCAGGTCATGCCGTTGGGGTCCCCAAGCGGCACATTCTTCCAGCGTATGGCGCGCCGTGTCGACTGGCGCGCTGCATTCGTGACAGTCTGGGGTCAGCTCCCGCCTCGCAATCTGGTACAGATACTTACCGGAGCAACCATGCCCGGTAAGTATCTGCACCATTCTGAAACTTAGGGTTCCGTGCTTTCTGCGGACCCAGCGGGATAGGTTGGGGCGAACTGCCTCTACCGTTTCCTGACCTGCCACCGGGGATTCCAGTTCCCCCGACCAATGGTGGATCAGGGTCTCATCTGCGCATTCTCTTGTCCGTTTTATTTCTTCCGGACTCGGCCTCCCGCCCCTATCCTAGACGCTTCTCCGGAACCGATAAATCTCAGCAAGCACATCTGCCTGGAGCTCCCAAGGAGGATCGCCCGCTAAGAGTGTAGCTGCCGTCCAGGACACCGTACGGTAGCTCCGTGTAGCCCTAATCGCCAGAACCCTCTGACAGCGATGCAGACGGCTTTTGTTTGTGCGGTTCAGGGAAACTGGAGCCTGGGGAACACAACTCAAAGTTTTTATGGTAGCATACTCTAGACCAGAGATCCAGATGGACAAATAAATACCCTACCACCTAGCTGTGGGTTGTTTTGTCGCCTCTTACGTTAGACCGCCCGGACACAGGAATTAGAATTATTTTTCCGTTCATACATACATACATATTATCACGCCTGTTTCCCATTGGGGTAAGCAGAGACGATGGATCTCCCTCCACCTGCTACGATCCTGACAAACGCTTTTCACTTCATCAACTTTCATTAATCTTTTCATACATAGACGCTTATTTAAACTGCTTTTTATCTGACCTTTCTTAAAAATATCTTAAATTTGATCATGGTGAATACGTCTCGGTCTACCGGCACCGACTCTAGCACTCACATTGCTAACATATATTT
Source organism: Dendrolimus kikuchii (assembly GCA_019925095.2). Taxonomy (NCBI): domain Eukaryota; kingdom Metazoa; phylum Arthropoda; class Insecta; order Lepidoptera; family Lasiocampidae; genus Dendrolimus; species Dendrolimus kikuchii. The sequence continues at coordinate 7,246,383 of CM034400.1, forward strand.
GTTTTGTGATTCTGCTTTCATTCATTCTCTCTACATGCCCAAATCACCTTAACATTCCTTTTTCAACTCTTGTCACTACATCTTCTTTCAACCACAACGCTCCTTTATCACGCTGTTTCTTAGCATATCCGTTCCTAGACGGAGAATTCATTATCTGGCGAAAATACGACAATTAGCTAGTTTGCTATCAATTAACTACACGACTAATGTACTATAATCATCAGTAAGACAGCCAAATCGAAAGTGGCAATTACAGAGCGGACTGTTTTGGTAATTACGCGTTTAATAGCTTATGGGCTTAGCCTCTAATTAGATCTAGGCATTACAATAGTAATGTATGCGTCTACAAATGACGGTTCTATGTAATTGATGGATCTGTGAACCTGAGTATCTAAAAACATAGAGTAGCTGCCGACAAAGTTTTTTTTAAATTAAATGATGATTTAATTTAATGCAAGTAATAAAATTAACTTATTGTCTTTACTAAGGAACTTTTTTCATGTGTTCTTTATTTACGTTTAGCACATTTCACTACACTTTATTGTGATAGTTTTATAAGACAAACTCAAAAGGTTTGATCTATTTGAGTTTTTTCACTAGATCTGTGTTGTCGAGGAGCTGGAATCGCTTCACCATCATGTAAATGTTGTGATCATAAACATTTACGTGATGATGAAGCCGTTATTGGTGGACTTCAGTATGCGACAAGTGACTAATCCAATTGAGCTATCGCACGTTTCAGTTGTTTTCAAAATTGTACATATTGTCTTAGTTCATCACTATACTATCCAATATATCCAATATCCAGGATAGCCCATAATATCCAATTTTGGGCTACCCTGGTTTTTTGTGGGGTTCCATTACGATGTTTTCCTTCACTGTCAGCACGTGGTTATTTTTAACAATATACACATGAAGTCGGACAAAGTCCCGTAGCAATAAAATGTATATGGGACTATTTTGAAGCTATACTCAATCCAACGCAAAAAGAATGACCAAAATCGGTTCAGAAACCAAAAGTTATGGCTGAGCATATATATATACAAAATAATTAAACGAGGAAATGAGAACCTACTCCTTTTTGAAGTCGGTTAAAAACTGCCTAAATTTTTTTATATAAATAAAATTGCAGACGAACACACGTATTGTATATCCACGAAATTAAGCAAGTTACGTTCGTATTATGGGTAATATACTGTTGTTGTTCGGGATCAGCCCCAGAGTAGTCTGTTGTCTACACTGAGGCTGATCCCAAACACCCAGACCGTAGTAAATAAGGGAGAATATCAGAGAATCTATGGAGATTTGTCGCAGTATGAATTCTTAGTATGTCATTATTGCAACGGTGACAATATTTTTTTTTTCTTGCAACTCCATTTATTCTTTGAAAAGTAATTGTAATGCAACTTCTATATGTATTTAAAAAAAAGAGCATGATATAATATATATAAATAATTATGATGAAAAAATCTTTTTTAGTTAGACGTGTTGCTGGGGAGTTTCTTGTCGCTACTTCTCCTTTGAACAGCGATAACACATTGCGAAGCGGTGTACATAGAATATAAAGTAGATTTAAATTTTGACTTACATGAATGACCTTCAAAAAGTGTTCTCCAGTGAAACTTATTTTGAATAAAAAAATTGCATTTGAATTTTGAATTGAGAATACCAAATCAGGATCGAACCCGGAGCCTCTGCGATGCAGTAATTGGTACACTTCGGCTTCGCTTTGTCCAGCTACGATTCGGAACTACATTCCTAAGTACGAGACGTTAGTACGTTAGCCATTCAGTTATCAAGGTTTTTGTTTTATTATAATGTATTTTTCAACACACTTGCTCATAAAGTGGCTCTATGGTCACCGCAATTAGGCACATAATGACACCCATTATCAAACTGTGAGTAAAAAACATTATAACTCACTAGTGAGTTATAGATTTTTTTTTTAATTTTATTGGTTGAGTTGCTTTGTTCTTAAAAAAGTTTTTATTCAAGAAAAAGATTGTGTTCTATAGAACAAATAAATTAATGTTCCTATTGCTTGCTCATTTCATGCAACTTCTTATTTAAATAGATAATTTTAACTCGTACGTGTTTAATAAATAAAACTTTCACTCATATATAACTTTTTTTTATCTACTAAATAAAATGAGTTTTTGTTGTTATTTTATTCACAAGTGTGTTGAAAAACGTCGTATGATACACGTGTGTATTGATGATTACCGTCCTCGGCTCTCTTAAGACCCTCGCCTACGGCTCGAGTCTCAATGGCGCCTCGGCGGTAATCACCAATGTTACACACTAGTACCATAATGTACTATTAAATTTCATATAGCTGTAATATCAAAAGTACTCAGAAATTTAGTAATATTTATAAAATAATATTTAATAAAATTCCCAAATTTTCCCTTTATATTTGTATTAGGGACAGTGTCCATAAATAGATAAAGCTAGCTCTTAACCTGACTAAATCTGAAACTTAAGATTTATGTCGGTTCTGAAGTTTAGTCCCTCATGAATTTACTGTCTAGGTTATTCTGGTGTATTAAGTGATACAAGATAAAGTTTGTACTTGGACTTTGTCTAAGAAACATCTGTAGAAAACTTTATATATATAGTATAACTTTATATATATGATAATTTTTATAGTTTCGTATCTATTCACAGGTTATTTTAGTACACACGCACAAGGTTTCTGTATTCCTCTTCACACATATACTGGCACGCACGCACGCACACTTTAGAGCCTTAGAAAGATCTCGCCAAGCAATATTTTAACGCTTCTTAACTTAGAAACTTTTAAGCTAATTTGAGTTATTGTATACTATACAGATTTTAACCTTAAAGTTACAGACTTGCATAATATAAAATGACACAGACCCTTAAGTAAAGGTGTTGATTATTTAATTATTGATTGTTTGCACAACAAAATATCGTTTAAATGTATCTGTATAATTAAATTAATCATTAAACCATTTCTAAGTTTCAATAGCCAAGTCGTGGAAGGCCACAACACACCTTCCATGATCAAATTGATCGTGTACTAGCAGAAGGTGATGTCAGGAGCCTTAAGAACAGACGAGCGTGCATGACAAGAGTTATGAATATCAAAGAAGCAAGTGAGGTGTGTAAGAATAAGCCTAAATGGCGCTCTGTTGTTCGTGCCTACCCCGCAAGGGAACTGGCGTGAAGTTATGTATGTATGTATGTAATAGCCAAATAACAGAAACAGTGGACGTTCTCTAACAGAAACAGTGGAAATCTCTCTGTTACGTCACGTGCATGGAATAATTTATTGCTACATAATTGGTAACGTTAAAACTGTGTCCATATACGTGCCAAGTCTGCCAATACTGAAAAGAAAAAACGTTCGGAGATGGATCTAATTATGTGGCAATAAATTATTCCATGTACGTGACGTACATTGTATGACTAACACGCACTTGACTGATTGCTATGGAGTTTCTTGACGCTTCTTTTCCTTAAACAGCGATAATACGTTACGAAGCGATGTAAATAGAATAGAAAGCAGATTTAAATTTTAACTTTTATTTCAATGTATGTATGTTCTCCGAAAAAAGTTCTCCAGTGGTACGTACTTATCTATATATACAAAAATAAATTGCTGTTCGTTAATCTCGCTAAAACTCGAGAACGGCTGGGCTGATTTGGATAATTTTGGTTTTAAATTATTTGTGGAAGTCCAAGGAAGGTTTAAAAGGTGAGTAAATATGAAAAAAATACTTGGAATATAATAAAAACAACAATTTTGCTTTCCCTTAGAAACTATTCCTACCTGTCAAACATATGATGTTCGTCTCGTCGTTTAGAAATCAATTAAATTTAAAAGTCGTTCAGCAATCAAATTAAATTTAAAAGTGATTTTTTTTCGTTTTGAATGTCAAACGTTTGATGTTCGTCCCCTCGTTCAGAAATCAACATTTTTTTTTATTGATTCTGAGGCGGTATGAAGTTTGCCGGGTCATCTAGTCTCAAATAAAAAAAAATTTAATGTTATTGACAAGTAAAATTTTAATATAACCGTTATTCAATTAGACTGTAGAACGCACAACAACCAATGTGAACCAGTCATATCACTGAATGGAAATTTTGTGGAATTTATGAAATGAAATGCAACGTTTCATACTATGAACTGGAAGTTTTGCGTTTCCAATCACAGCACGTCGACGTGTTTCAAACTTGCTGCAATAAAGCTTTTTCATTTATTCCTCTACTTTTGTATACCGAGCGAACTTCAATACATCACGATTGTGAATATAAACTGTGTTAATTACATCACTTGGAGGTATTTCGATTAAAATATTTCGTTGTTTTCTTTCTAATAACTGTATAAAACGATGATAGCTGGAAAGCAGTTGAAATGAGATCTTTAAGAAGTATGGATCACTGAAAGATAGAGACAGTGCAGAATGACTTAAAACTAATAAGGAAACGATGTTTGGAACGTTATGATAGCAGCCGCGGCGTTTGAGAAAATAAATGGTAAGGTAGTTTTGGGCAAGTAGAGATTTGTCGTAAGCCAATTCTGTCAATTTCGTTGTCAGCCAATAACCGTCCTCTGCTCGACGTAGGCCTCCCCAAGTCGATAGGTACCATTTATCACGGTACTCTGCCTTCCTCATCCAACACCTACGGGCGACCTTGCGCATGTCGTCAGTCCATCGGGCTGGGGGCGTCTGACACTACGTTTACCGAGACGCGGTGTCCACTCCAGGACTCGTCTACTCCATCAGCCATCGGTCCTACGACAAATGTGACCGGACCAATGCCACTTCAACTTTTTGCAAGGTATGTGGGTTACCTTGGTTCTCTTACGAATATCTTCATTTCTAACTCTGTCCATAAGAGAAACACCCAACATACTGTCAATTTGTATCTTCAAAAATGATGCATAAGTGAGGGAGCGAACTCTATCTAGGTAGCCCCTAAAAACGTTCTTTTGAGAATTCCAACACCAATTTCAGTTAACACAATGGACTTGGGAACGTTCCCAACTGACAGCGATTTCGGACTTATATATCATTTGTCATTTTTTATTAGGAAATTATCACTTAATTTCACTAAAATATATAAACCTTTTCAAGTCTCTTTCATATTTTTTTAAAACATTTTATATTTACAACCAACGGATTTTTTTTTACTTAACTATATAACTTTGTAAAGATATATAGAACTTTTTGTTATATTTCATCCACATACGCTTAATAATTTTTGGGAAGGTTGACTGTGACATACAAAGATCGACATAACGTTTTCATAAAGGTTCCGTTTTTACCAGAATGACTATGGAACTGTAGTAATGACGACACTTTACGTCAAATGGTCTGACGTTGACGATAAACAAGTTGACCCTAGTAAGCATGGGTGAGTATAAGTTGGCCAAATACAGTGGAAAATAATAGGGGCGCCACTTTCGCGAATCTGTCTGTAATTTGTAAGTTATACTTAGTAGGAATTTTAAATATTACGTCGAACATCGTGCAAATATCAAATTGTTTTATTTATGACATACCCATTTTGTCAACGTAACCGATATTTATTATAATAATAATGACTACAATTTTGTAAGAGACAGCTTTGACACCTTCTGGTAATTAATAGAGCAATTATTCTATTAAAAAAAGCGAAATGAACCATAATAAACCTGTCCTGTAAATATCGTCGAATTATGTAAAAGAGATTTTTGCTTTAAATTCCGATAGACATCCTTTGTAAACTTTGAAAATCACTGGTCGTTTGTAACATACTATTTTTATATCCGTATTTAGTTATTATTAATGGATTTTAAAGTTGAATTAACCTGAAATTAAAACGACATGGAGAAATTAACTTTGTTTAAAATTCACGGACATTGACTGCACATAAAAAAGAATATTGTCGGAAGGCAAAAAATTTGTTAATATTCTAGACGTTATGGCCAGGTTATAATTATCCGAGTATACATGTACAAAGTCATTGTGTACGAGTACACTCGATTCATGTACACTTGCATCGTGTCAACGAGGCTTTATGCATAGAGGAATAATATTATTTAGCCACAATGGCAAGGATTATCCTCTAAACATGACATTAACGTATGACGTAGGTGTGACGATGTTAATACTCAAGGGATATCATGTACCACATTTGCCTAACAAAAGTTTCATTACTTATAGTAGTGTTATTATATAATGTTATCTAGAAGTGCAAGTCGTTATATTATATTTATGCCAGGTGGTAGGGCATTTGCCCGACTGGGCGGCTACCACCCCTGGTCTAAAGTATGTCGCCATAACAACCTTGAGTTGTGTTCCGGCATTAGTGACCAGGTTCCAGTCTCCCTTAAGAGAGCAGCAGCGCATTTGTAGCAAGTTTGGTGTTGCAAATGTCCATAGGCGGTGGTAACCGCTTTCCACGAAGTGGGTCGTCTGCCTGTCTGCTGATCTCCTGCAATAAATAAAAAAAGTCTGATTACTACAAAAGATATCTATCCAGTTGTCTACTTTCAAATTCAGAAGTTTTTGTTCAAAATAGCGATATATGTCACATGTATTTAAATCATATTTTTGCTTACAAGATAATTTTTAGTGAAATTGTGTCTTTAGATGATTAATATAAACATTTTCTACTGTAATATCTAACTTCAGACGTGGCACAAGTTGTCTAGATATTTAAACACCCTTAAATAGTGTAATTCATTGCAAAAATCGTCTTTGTAATGTACGAAAATAATCTATTAAGGAAAAGTAAAGTATAGATTGGACTTAATAATAATTTTTGCCTCCTTCCAAGAAAAAAACCTTTTGAATTTATTTCCGCAACACATTTTCAAAGTTTCGAGGAGTACAATCAATATATTTATCCTGTTTCTAAAATAAGGGTTGTTTCGAACCCTTGGCGCCCCAGAAGATTAATTAGGCGTTATGAAACACCCCCATTTCGGTAGGTGTTGGCCGGCATTGGAATTATTCAATAAATTTATTCTAAATAGGCCGTTTTGCATTAATTTCATATTCAAAAGTTTTTATTCAAAATAAGTTTCACTGAAGAACGTTTTTTGAAGGTTGTAAATATAAGGCAAAATTTAAATCTACTTCCTAGGAATGTATACCGCTTCGCAACGTGTTATCGCTATTTAAGGAGAAGACGTCTAGCTAACAATTCTTTGCATTATATTTATCTATATCAGGCTATTTATTTATCAATACAGAAATCTATAATGTTATAAAATTCTAAACATGTCGTGTCTGTACATTGAAGCTATTTAAAAACGACAACACGCTCTTTTTTATACATACACATACATACATAACTTCACGCCAGTTCCCTTGCGGGGTAGGCACGAACAACAGAGTGCCATTTAGGCTTATTCTTACACACCTCACTTGCCTCTTTGACATTCATAACTCTTGTCATGCAAGCTCGTCTGTTCTTAAGGCTCCTGACATCACCTACTGCTAGTACACGATCAATTTGATCATGGAAGGTGTGTCGTGGCCTTCCACGACTTCTGCATCCATCCACTTTTGCATTGTATATCTGTTTAGTCATTCTTTCATCATGCATTCTTTCCACATGCCCGAACCAGCGGAGCATTCCTTTCCTTACCTTCACCCCGACACTCTCTTTCAGACTAACTCTCTTTCTTACTTCGGTATTACGAACGCGGTCCGCGAGCGTCACTCCGCAGATTTTGCACAGTGCTCGCATCTCGACCGCACTTACTCTACTTTCATGCTCTCTCTTCCATACCCAACTCTCGCATCCATACGTAGGCGTAGGTACCAGCACCGCGTTGTGTATGGCGAGCTGGGCCTTCTGGCTGAGGTTCTTAGCGCCTAGAAGTTTACCTAACGCTCCATTCACACTATTCCCCAAATTCACTCTTCTTTATCAGCGGTGTACCTTCCATCCCTGCTAAAAGCACATCTTTTTTATATGAATGTTATTTAAGTATTTCTTGTAAAACGTGTCACTTACCTAATAAGCAGTATCAGTTCAAATAAATTGTAGGTCATTGATTGACGCCAAACAACGGAGTTCTTGTGACAACTTAATAAACTACATTTTACTGCACAATAGACACTTTTAACATAATGATAAATTAATATTAAAAAAATTAAAGAAGAATGCCAAAGAAGCAAGTGAGGTGTGTAAGAATAAGCCTAAATGGCGGTCTGTTGTTCATGCCTACCCCGCAAGGGAACTGGCGCGAAGTTATGTATGTGTGTGTGTGTATGTATGTATGTAATATTAAAAAATCATTACAAGCCTCTTTAGAAAACAAAACTGCACAGCACAACATTGTCTTTCTAGCCTGTAAACTCCCCGATTTGTGCACCCAGTATCAGTAGCATATTGATGTTCCATATTCAAATAATGTTTCTGGCCAGTACGAATTCATCTTAAAGACAATAAAACTTGTTGTTGGTCATTTTTAGCCGACTTTCAAAAGGGGGAGGTTCTCAATTCGTCTGTATTTTTTTTTGTACGTATGTTACTCGATTTCTTCGTCAATTGTAGACCGATTTTCATTTTTTTTTACTAGCAAGTGTAAACTCCTTAGATGGAAATCAAGAGTAACTCCTGTTGAAGAACATAATTTACACCGAAGAGTGAGATGGCAAATTTGTATACGCGTGCCCGTTGTACAATTTCTACAGATGCTTAATATATTATTTCTAAAGTTATTGAAGTATTCGCCTAACTAAATAGTTAACATTTTTTTTAACAAAACAAATCGACTTCACTTTAAAAAACCAAAAAATAAATACTTAGCCGGCTTCTTTCTACAACATCTTGAAGTCGGTGTCAAGTAAAACACAAAAATTACTATATTTTGTCAATTTGTTGTTGTTCTTTTATGTTTTACTTGCCACCAACTTCAAGTAGAAAGAAGTCGGTTAAATATTTATATTTTGATTTCCAGTGTGAAGGCGATATTGTTTTGTTTTTTTTAATAACTATTGTAGTTTTTAATATTATGCTTTTTAGGGCTGGTTCATGAAAAGTGGTTACCGTCGCATATAGACGTTTGCAACACCAAGGCAGGAGAAGAAAAAGCCAGTGCGTTGTCAGCCTTTAGAATAGGATAAAGACGATGAGATGGATGAACGAAGGGGATGATGTAATCAAACAAGAGATATGGGATTAGAATTGGGAAAATGAGATAGGGGAAAGTGGGCCACCGGAACTCTCCCTCATCACACAAAACATAATTAACACAAGGCTAAGCGTTTTACGTTGATATTGAGTAAGAGCGTGGTAACACACCGATCGAGCCGATAGGCATACTGGGACACAGTTCCACTTGATGGCAAGTGGCTACCGTCGCCCATGGATATCTGCAACAATAAGGGAGCTGATGCGTTGCCTACCTCGTGGAGACTTTAAATACCTGTTTACGCCCTTTTTGAAGAGCCCCATATTGTAGCGCTCTGGAAAATTTAATAACTAAAACTACACAGCAAAACATCAAGTTCTTGCAAAAAATTCAATATAGCTTACCTCGCTGAAAGGAGCTTTCTAGGCACACTGCCCAGCGGTCTGGTCAGGCTGGACCATTTGTAGTTTATAGTGTATTTTCTTTTCTTTTTAGTATATATTTGTTGAGGATGATTTTTGTGATACCAGCCAATTACATGTATGGCTGCTACTTTTTCACGATTTGAGGACATCATTGTTTAGTAACGATATGTAATATTTGTTTCCGAATAAACCAACAGTGAGTATCAAAAATTCAAAATGAATCTTAGTTTTATACCCCCATATCGGCCTCTGTGGTTGAGCGGGCTAAGCCTTTGCCGGCCTACCTCACTGCAACGCAGAGGCTCCGGGTTCGATTCCTGGTATAGTAAATTTCGGAAACGTATTTTTTCCGTTATTTACTGTGGTCTGGGTGTCTGGGATCGGCCCATTACCCATAACACAAGCGTAACTTGCTTAATTTGGGGTTATACAATATGTGTGTTTGTCTGCCGATTAAAAAAAAAATATATCAAATTTAAAAATATATCAAATGTTTTGACAATAGACATCTGATTGGGTATTGTCTCGAAAGGAACACCGAACACCGATTCGTAAGCAGCGAGTTGAATAATGGGCGCATTAGAGTAGCCTTAACAATGAGACATTTTCGCTTTTTCAGACCTCTTTCTTGTTCATCCAATCAATGCTGAACAACGGTACTTGACATATTTATTCTTAGTGTCTCCTTATCTTTTCTCGACTGGAACTGGATAAAATATTCTAAATTTCATGCTTAATAGAGTTCGCCCATTGAGTATTACGGATTTTAAAGTACAAGCTGATTCTAGAAAATTCGGTACACGTTGCCGGGTGGACACATTGCATTTGTGCAGCATAAAACAATGACCCGATGGAGGGAGGGGGTAGTCGAGCGAAAACCATGATCAAAGCAAGACGTGTGTACATTTGGGAACCATAGTGACGGACTTTGCGCGTTTTACGTTTTATTGAATTACGACCTTCTGCATTACGTTTGGATTTGTTGTGTTCGGTTATATGTGTACCTGAGTTGTACGTGTTTGTATAGTTCTAATAAACTCTATAATAATTCCAACGGCATTTTAATTCAATTTTAATTTTACTTTCTAAATGAAATAAAAACGCCATTATAATGCTAAAACGAGTACTTCTTCATTTTGTTAATATAAGCCTAAATAGGGATTTTCATATCACTAACTTGAGCAATTGTATTACCCGTAATAAATTTCATACCTTGTTACACCCACCACTAGATTATTTTCTAGAGACTAAAACTAATTTATTTCTGCCCTCGGGATACAATCTATGTATCTTCTTATCTCCCTGTTAAATTTTATTAAGATTCGTTTAGTCATCATGATATAACGAAACAAAATTATTTCTACATTATAAAAGTACAACGCTTATATAAAAGCACGAGATGATTTGATGTTTAAGGTACTAAACTTTTATCTCGAAAGTTTTAAACGAACAAAAATATTTCGCTATTACATCACCAAGAATCACCAAATCTTAAAGTGAGTAAGTTACAAAATAAGCTTGTTATATGCAGATTTTTTCAAGTATTAAAAAAATTGGTAGCAGTTGTAAATTGTAAGGTTTAACGGAAAAAGTTTGTTATCGGCCTCCGTGCTGGTCGTGGAGGCTATGTTACCTCCCCGAAAACCGTCTTAAGGGGGCGCACAACCAAATTCGTATACAAAATTTTATTCTCTTTCAAATAGGATGATATGGAAGAAATTTCGTAAATAGAGAAATAAATATCTAATTCTAAGAATATGATTATTTATTATTAAATATTAAGACAATTAAATATATTGTTACGAGTTAGCGGGACTCGAATTAAAATGCCGTTAGAATTATTATAGAGTTCATTAGAACTATACAAACACGTATAACACAGGTACATATATAACCAAACACAACAAATCCAAACGTAATGCAGAAGGTCGTAATTCAATAAAACGCGCAAAGTCCGTCACTATTAGGTTACCAAATGTACACACGTCACGCCCGTGTCGTAGTTGTAGCTCAACTGACCTCTCTCTCAATCAGGCCGTCGTTTTATATTTCACAGATGCAAAAATACGCTGCTAAAAATACGGTGCTACCAATGTGCTGCCGCTCTCTAAAAGGAGACTGGAATCTGGCCACAAATACTAGAACACAACTCAAGGTTGTTAAGGCGGCATACTCTAGACGGGCAAATGCCCTAACACCCCGCTGTGGGTTATTTTGTCACCTCTTGTGGCCCCGTCCACAGAAAATTTCTTGCTCCGTACCTGCACGGAACGTGTTCCTGCTAGATCTTATATATCTTATAACTATAACTTATAACTAGATCTTATAATTAGTATTTATTTTGTAGAAAAGTTTACGATAACGCTACAATTCACATTTTACGCATATGTCAACTATACCGTTCTATTTGAAATCGACTTAACGTCGATATTAGACGGTTCATTTCTGTCTTTGGATAAATCAACCAAGTGATTCATATAAACATAAACATGAAGTATTCGATTTCATTGATTACTGTCGCGTCCTTTCACTTTTGTGCTTTTCAAACAAATTGATCCATTTTTTTTTATTTAGGCATATAAAACAGAGTCTCATACAAATCTAAACGATTACAATATGATATTTTCCTAAGTTTTCGCGACAATTATACATAATAAAACTACGTTTGAACAGCTTTAAGCGCGATAATTTATTTGATTTTTATTATTCCGACGTTTCAGCCACTTTTCAGTAGCCGTGAGAGCTAACTGAGCCGAGCCGTAATGGAGCTAGGCATGTTGCTGAAGAGTTTCTTGCGCCGCTTCTTCTCTTCACGCCACAACATGTTTCGTAGCGATGGTAAATTAGATTAGGCTCCCATAGAGTAAATAAATAATAAACATAAACAAAATTTAAACTAACTAAATAATTAAAATTAACAAGTTGGCGGTAGGCTAAATAAAACTAACCAATACTCATTGATATTGACATCATTGTCTTCCGTGATCACTAAACTATTTATTTAGCTTATTGGGAGCAATATTATACTTATCCGTGCAGAAACGGAGAAAGAATACAATTTCCTGCGGCCTGGCGGCCTGTCGTAAGAGGCGACTAGACAACCCACAGCCAGGTGGTAGGGTATTTGCCCGACTGGATGGCGATCACCCCTGGTCTAGAGTATGCCGCCATAACAACCTTGTGTTGTGTTCCGGCAATAGTGACCAGGTTCCAGTCTCCTTTAAGAGAGCAGCAGCGCATTTGTAGCACCTTTGCTGTTGCTAATGTCAATAGGCGATGGTAACCGCTTTCCATCAAGTGGGCCGTCTGCCTGTCTCCTGAACTCCTGCAATAAAAATAAATAAATAAAAAACTTATATAGACGTTTTTTCGTGTTTTGACTAGCAAAATACTTAAGCAAGTGCCTAGTAAGACAATAAAAACACAAATTTGTTTTAGTTTTGAAAGTACACAGTTGGATGGTCAATATCGGACTCAGTTGTGTAAGGTTGCCTTACCAATTATTACAGAATCGGCTGGGCGTAACTATGTTCTAAACCTCAGCCTTTCCAACACATACAAAGCGCAGGGTCGTCAGGGAGGAGGGGGTTTTTAGTGGGTATTGGGGTTGCTCGCTCGTGTAGCAACGCTCGGAGTCTTCCACACTATTCTGTGACGTCGATCGCGGACGGAGCGCTGCAAAGAGCATACTATTGCTGCAGTGTTATCGCCCCCGACCGACGCGTGTCGTTTCCCTAGCAACGACCCAGTTTGTGCGTAAATCGGTTAAGCATTTTCCCTCGCCTCAAAAAAAAAAAAAAAACAATTATTACAGAAGTAGTAATTACAGAAGTACGTAAGTAAAATATGGCAAATGATTAATATACATCAAAAATAATAAGGGACCCAGAATAAACCTTGTACAGTAGTATCAAAAAATGTTTAAAAAACCACCATAGATAATATTTGAGAAGCTGGGCCTTAAGCGCCCTCTTCATCCAGATAACGAGTTCCATAATACTTCCACAACAGTCCCGTCCGACGGAGATTGTTAAATTTGTCTATCTAAGAAAAATATAAGTCACTTTTGGAGTAGGTGACTCGAGTCTCTGTGACTTGGGAATGAGTTATCGCCGTTTACGGAGATGTAAATAATAAAAGATGAGAAATTGAACGAAGTTTTACTGTTACAATGCGAAATGTTTTCAGGTAGGAATATTTGGTTGTAATATAGAACTTAAGGAGCAACAGATGAATAAATTCAAGTGGGCTTTCTGGGCCAAAACCTACACTATATGAAATAGCGAATAATACTATTTTTTTTATTGCTAAAGCACAGCAGGCAGGCTGACAGCCCAACTATGATAGAAAGTGGTTACCGCCGCGTATGATTATTAGCAATAGCAGAAGATCAGCGTTGGCTAACCTAACCAGCAACATACTGAGCTAGGACCAATTTAGAGCTACACTTGCTTCGTTTTTTTTTTATTTACTGTATATTACATTGTACATATATTTATTTATTATGCTAGTAATATATTCTCGTTTGTGTTGTAGTTCTAAATAAATGTTTTTTCTTTCTTCTTTCTTTCTTTCAATACCAATGTTGCCAATGTGTTGCCGGCCTTGAAGGAGAAACTGGAACCTGGCCACTGATGTGGGAACACAACTCAAAGTTGTTATGGTGGCATACTCTAAACCAGGGGTGGTAGCCATCCGGACGGGCAAATGCCCTACCACCTGGCTGTGGGTTATTTTGTCGCCTCTTAGGACAGGCCGTCCGTCCGCAGGAATCAGTACTCTTTTTCTGTTCCGGCACGGAATTTTATTTGTAAGTTTTTTTTTGTAGTGTAATTTGTAATTTAAATCAAGTTTTTATACATTGATTAATTGTAGAAATATTCGTTATTTATTTCATTTAATCGACACGCCTAATTGGAGTCAGAAGAGGAATCATATGATTGCTTTGATGGTATTGACGGCCTCTGTGGTTGAGCGGGCTATACCTTTGCCGGCCTACCTCACTGCAACGCAGAGGGTCCGGGTTCGATTGCCGGCATAGTAAATTTCGGAAAACGAATCTTATGCGTTATTTACTATGGTCTGGGTGTCTGGGATGCCCCAGAGTAGTCCGTTGTATATTACCCATAATACAAGCGTAACTTGTTTAATTTGGGGATATACAATATGTGTGTTTGTCTGCCGATTTATATATATACCACCACAGCAAACCTTAGGTATAATACATAACAGTGGCATAACATATAACACAGGTGTTATTTTTTTCAAAATCAGCTGATGTGATTCCTGGCTAGCGTAATTTATTTTACGAAAAATGAAATGATACCACTTTGCATCAAAATCGGCCTTCAGACTGATTTTTCGCTATTTCGTGTAGTTTAAGATTTGGCCCACTTAAAAAATTCATCTGTATGCTAGAATTACTAAAAACAATTTATCTAGCCGTACAATAAGATTTACAATCAAATCACTGAAATACATTTGATCGTCTTATAAAATGCCGAAACCGTCTAAACTTTATAAGAATATAGGTATTTAGGACGTCATATCGTCGTGTCATATTCTGCAATATTATAAAACTAGCTGATGCCCGTGACTTCAATCGCGTGGTGCGATTTTTTAACTATCCCACGGGAACTCTTTAATTTTTCGGGATCAAAAGTATCCTATATGTTGACCAGGGATTTAAGCTACCCCCATACAAAATTTCATTGAAATTGGTCCAGTCGTTTTGGAGATTAGCCGGTACAAACAGATAGACAAACAGAGAAACAAAAAAATAGAAAAAAAACTAAATTAGTTCTATTTCACTTCTTACACCCCCCTGACTCGGTTTTTAGCATATTTTTTTTCATTGTACAGAAATTCGACCATTACAGTTTTATTATATGTATAGATTATAAACATGTCGTGTTTGTACATTGAAGCTATTTAAAAAAACAACACTAGACTGTATAAATGATGGAGAACGCGATGGAATGTTTTTTTATTTCATGTCTGTCTGTCCGTTTGTTGTTTGTGTTGTTGTGTAAAAACTACTAGGCCGACTTCAATGCTGTTTTCGCTGATCGACAGCAAATTCTTAGACGTAAAATCTGCGCCACTTTTTATCTCGGGCACCCCACGGGAGTTTTTCTGAGAATTATTTTAAATGGTCAGATTGTAAAAAAACCGAGTTCCAATGCGATTTTATCACTGATAATATTTATGATATTTTTTATTCCGAGAATCCCGCGGGAAATTTTCCGGGGGAGGCAGGTTTACTTTTTCGGATGCATAAGAATTTGCTTATTCCCACACAGTTTTCACTAAAACGATAGCTTACATTCTTTTTTAAATGCTGCGATACTATGTGTCCGGGGAATCCCACGGGAATTTTCCACGTCAAACGTGCACGAAGTTGCGGGCATATCCTAGTGTATCATATCATGATATAACGGTATGACGTCCCAAGTCATTTGTATAAATAAAAATAAATATTAAGAAAGGGCCTCTACGTGTTGGCCTTCCCATGGCCCCACGCAAGCCCTCCAAATCTCCGGGCCATTTTTTATGGCGCGTGGTCTACAAAAGACATACATTTATAAAAATCTTGTTTCTGACTATGGTCCATTATATGGACCATAGTCAAAAATAAGGTTTTTATTATATCTACTATACGATATATCTTCTATCCGTGCAGGAACGGAGAAAGAATACAATTTCCTGCGGCTGGGCGGCCTGTCGTAAGAGGCGATAAAATAACCCACAGCCAGGTGGTAGGGCATTTGCCCGACTGGATGGCTATCACCCCTGGTCTAGAGTATGTCGCCATAACAACCTTGTGTTGTGTTCCGGTATTAGTGACTAGGTTCCAGTCTCCCTTAAGAGAGCAGCAGCGCATTTGTAGCACCTTTGGTTTGGCAAATGTCCATAGGCGATGGTAACCGCTTTTCATCAAGTGGGCCGTCTGCCTGCCTGTCTGCTGAACTCATGCAATAAAAAAAAATAAAAAAATATATCTACTAACTTAATAAGTGCTTAAACAACATTCGAAACACGAGGCTTCATAAAGTGGTTATTAAAAGGAATAATACAAACTATTTTGTACTAACAAATATTATACAAACTCTCAGGGGTATAAAGAAGTACAAACTAATGTCAGTACCATTACAGTCAGGTGCCTGTTACGTTTTAACAAATTAGTTTTGTTAGTTGTTACATAAATAGCTTCTAATTAACTGCCGGTATCTTCCGGGCTCGACTGCATTGGCGATGTTAAACCACGTCCATAATGTTATTGCCGTTTAAACATTTCTGTATTTTCTATATATATAACTAGGATATGCCCGCGACATCGACCACGCTTGTCTTTAAATTCCCGCGGGATTCTCTGAAGACAAAGTACAACAAACAACTACAAACCGCTCCCAGGAAAATTCCCATGTTAAAAAATATCAGACATTTTGTAAAATAAAATTTGCTATCGATCAGTGAAAAAATCACATTGGAATTCGAAATATTTTTTATTCTGGCCATTTTAAATCACTCATCAAAATTCTCGCGGGATTCCCAAAATAAAATCGCAGAGTTTAAGTCTAAAAATTAGCTGTCGATCAGCGAAAACCGCATCCACATCTGCCCAGTAGTTTTTACGTGACTCCGAACAAACAGACAGCATGTTCAGAATGTTATAATATTATAGATCCTTCACTACGTGTGTGTACTATGTCAATGAATTCGTCCTAAGCCACTAGACTGATTTAGATAAAACATTTTATATTTTTTTAAGTCTAACTTCTCTAGAATCGTGGTAATTTGAAACTCAATGAAACGAAAAAGCAACACTATGCCAATATTGGTGGTTTTGGTAGTTTTCGTAGCCTCCTCACTCTTGCTTACTAAGCGTTGTAGATATAATTATTTTCGCCTGTGGCTACGTGAATGCGGGTTTCCCAACTCCGCGTGCCCTGGCAGGCGTGGGCCCCCCTCACTGGGCCTCTTCCTATGCCAGGGGACGTGTCCCCTGGCTACTTCTAGGTCTGATCCGTGCGTGGGGCGGTCTGTAACGCGCCCCACGGGAAGAGAGATGAGCGCGCGCGGAACACTCGCGCTCTCATCTCGACGGCATGTGCGGGTGAGTGAGAACCCCTATACCCCTAGGGGCCCCACCCGCGCCGCCCGCTTACGGCGGCCGAAGGTCACTATCCGACCTCCGACGTCGGCGCGTCCTCCTTTGGCGGGAGCGGAGCAGGGAATTACGCTCACGCTCCCGTTCCGCCTCCTCCTTCGCAAACATAACCTGCTCGCAAAAGGAGGAGACGGCGTCCCATCCGGTGGAGCTCCCGACCATGGTGCGTACCACGGCCGGGAGCGAGGTGTCAAATCCGGTATGGGCGACGAGCTCCCGGCGCTGCTCCGTCCAGGCTGGACACTCCCGGAGTGTGTGCAACGCCGTGTCCTCGTCGCCCGTGTCACAATGATGGCACCCTGACG
This sequence comes from Dendrolimus kikuchii, assembly GCA_019925095.2. Classification (NCBI taxonomy): domain Eukaryota; kingdom Metazoa; phylum Arthropoda; class Insecta; order Lepidoptera; family Lasiocampidae; genus Dendrolimus; species Dendrolimus kikuchii. The sequence continues at coordinate 7,264,386 of CM034400.1, forward strand.
TGGCCTCGCGGCCGAGGCGACACAGGTACCTTCCGAAGCAACCATGCCCCGTCAGGACCTGCGTCAGCCTGAACGTCAGGGTGCCGTGACGTCGTCCAATCCATTCTTGCAGGACGGGCCTCACCGCCTCAATTGTGGCGGGGCCCGCGCTGGGGCGTCTTAGGCGTTCTTCCCAGACCCCCACGGCTACCTGGCGGAGCTCCGACCGGCACGCCTCGATTTCGCGAGGCGCGGGTCTGGTGCCCCTAGCCAGGGCCTCTTTGCGCCACACATACAGTGACGCCAGGACCCTGGCTTCCAGGTCCCATGGGGGGGATCCGGCGAGTAGCGAGGCCACTTCGAAGGACACCGTACGGTATCCTCTTATTGCTCTGACGGCCAATATGCGTTGCGCTTGACGCAACAGCGCCGCGTTTTTGCCCGTCAGGCGGTCCGACCACACTGGGGCCCCGTAAAGGGCCATCGAACGTACGATGCCTTCGAAGAGTTTCCGGCACGTGGCGTTAGGCCCCCCGACGTTGGGGAGCAGGCGCGAGAGCGCACCGGCTGCCCCCTTGAGTCTGGGGAGCAGCTGCCGAAAGTGTGCCGAAAAATCCCATCGGCTATCGAGGACCAATCCCAGGTATTTCATGGTTCCACCGATGCCGATGCGGATGCCTCCTACTGTAATGCAACTGTCCGGAGGTGGACGATTACGAGGACCGTGAAACATCACGGCCTCGGTCTTCTGTAACGCCACCTCCAGACCAAGACGCCGGATCCTGCCTACTATTGTCGACACCCCAGCCGTGCCTAGAAGGCACGCCTGCCGATGGGTCCTCCCGCGCGCGGCGATCAGCGTGTCGTCTGCGTAACATACGACGCTGACGCCCGGGAGAACCCGACACCTCAAGGTCCAGTCGTATGCGATGTTCCACAGGAGGGGACCTAGAACCGACCCCTGTGGAACACCGCACACCATGGCTCGCCGATTCCAACCCTCATGGACCGGGTAGATGACGGCTCTGCTATTTAGGTATGCCCCGACTATACGGCGGAGGTAGGCCGGCACCCCGAAATACCGGAGTGCCTCCATAATGCAAGGCCAGGGCAAGGAATTAAAGGCGTTGGCGATGTCAAGAGACACCGCCAATAATACCTCGCCCCGGGAAACTGCTTCCTCCGCTAGGCCTCTCAGGCGCATGATCGCGTCAATCGTGGAGCGCCCCGTGCGGAAACCGAACTGGTTGTCCGCCAGGTCCGGCCCCGTCGTCGATAGGTGCTGGACGAGGCGGTCGACGATGATACGCTCAAAGAGCTTACCGACCTCGTCCAGCAGCACAATGGGCCGGTAGGCGGACGGCGAGTCCGCAGGGCGCCCCTCCTTCCGCAGCAGGACCAGCTTTCCTGTCTTCCACCGTTGTGGAAACTGGCCCTGCTCTAAGCATGCGCCGAAAAGCCTCATCAGTCGGGGCTCCAGGGCGTCGTAGGACAGAACCCACGCACGCCCTGGTATGCCGTCAAGGCCGGGGGCAGCGTTCTTGGCCTTTAGCCGTAGCATGGCCACCCCCAGCTCTACCCGGTCCACGGTGGGCACAGGGTCTCTATTCGCGCTGGGCTCCGCCTCTGGCGGTGCCATAGCAGGAGGCATGTGCTCAGCCCGTGAAGGGAACAGAGCGCCAACAACGTCGTGAACTACGTCCCTGGGGAGAGACTCAGTTAGTGGGGGCGCCCAGGCACGGAGCTTGTTCCGTGCCATCTTGAAAGGGCGCCCCCAAGGATCCTGGTTTAAGCTATCCAGGAGCTCCCCCCAGGCGACGTTCTTTGCGTTTCGGATTTCGATCCTCAGTGTTCTTCTGGCGCTTCTGTACCCCTCGTACAGCTGAGCCTCCACGGTGGCTGCGTCCGCTGCACGACGACGCCGTCTTCTGTGGCGGGTGTACTGGCGGCGCGCGCTATTGCACGCGCGCCTTAACCCCTCCAGTACGGGGTTCCACCAGTACACCTTTCGGAAGGGCTGGAATCGGCCCCTCCTCGGCATCGCCGCGTCACAGACGCCAGTGACGAGCGACCGTAGGTTATCTGCCTCCTGCTCTACATTTACATCGGGAGGGTTCATTTCGGACCCTGATGCCCAAGTGGCGACGATCAGGGCCTCCCTGAACACCTCCCGATTCAACTTTTGTAATGCCCAGCGCGGACAGTCACCTACCGGGGACTCTCGGGACGGCGGGTTCGGATTTCGGGCGGAGACGCTGAACCGTATATAACGGTGGTCGGAGAGCGTCTCCACCCCCGTGACGACCCTCCAGTCCCGCACACGGCGCGCCAGTTCAGGGCTGGCAAATGTGACGTCTACTATTGAGCCGCCCTGCTGGCGCACACACGTATGTACGGAGCCCCGGTTGAGAACCACGAGACCCTTTTCGATGGCCCATTCTTCCAATGCCTCGCCGCGCGCGCACGTACGCGGGGATCCCCAAGCCACGGATTTTGCATTAAAGTCCCCGAGCACGAGCACGGGGCGAGGCCGGCTGCGGGCCACCACTGTGCCCACTTCCTCTATCCATCCCTCAAAATCGGCGAGCCTTCTGTTCGGGGAGAAGTAGCCCCCGAGGACCACCATCTCCCCGATTGTTGCCGCCACGTAGCCCTGTCCCTTTACCACACCGGCTAGAGGAGGGCATGCGGCGGCGGTCCGGACAATGATGGCCACCGAGCCATCCAGGTCCCCCGCCCAGTCAGAACGGGGGGGGACGTAATATGGCTCGGCGACCACGGCCAACTGTATTCCCCACTGCGCCATGCTCTGGACCAGTAAGTCGTGTGCAGTGGCGCAGTGGTTTAGGTTGCCCTGGACCACTAGGATAGCCATTGGAAGAACTGTTTTTATTCCTCCATCCTAGTGGCCCCGGTCTCCGACGTCGGTTTTGGCGGCGGCAGCGGTTTGGATTTGGGTGGCCGCTGCGGCAACGGTGGTGGTGTCGGTTGTGCCGGTGTTAGTGGCAAAGAAGTATTACTTGCCGCAACAGTAGGACCTTTTTCCTGTCTTTTTTTCCTCTTCTTCTTGCCCTTTTGTGTGGTCTGCTGCGACTTGTTGGCGTCCTTTTTGTTCCTGGTGGTGTTGGGGGGGCCCGCGCTTTTACGCGCGACCGGCGCTCCCCTGCACATCCAGTGTCCTGCCGCTCGGCCCGCCGCGGTACAGATACTGCAGTGCGGCGTGTTTTGGCATGTAGCAGCAGGGTGACCAGGTTGACCGCAGCGATAACAGTCTTTGCTGCGGTCGACAGGGGAGGAGCAGCTGCAGGCCACGTGTCCTGCCACAAGGCAGCGCCAGCACCTCTCAGACCGGCTCGGCAGAACTTTGATATCCGCCGAGGCCCACCCCACCATCACTCTTGGTTTGTCCTTCAGTTTAATGGCCGCCGCCACTGGGCAGGCCAGGATAGCATATCCAAGCCTGTCCGGGCCCAGACGTATGGCGCTAGAATTTATGCGCCCAGCGGCGATGTCCGTGACCCGGGCGACGGCGGCCACGACCTCCTCGGTTGTGGTAAAGTCGTCCAGACCCGAGATGCGCACGTTAATGCATCTCTCGGGCCTGGACACCTTAACTTCCTGCTCTGGCAAAACTGCCCGGAGTCGCGCGGCAAGGGCATCAGCTTTCTCCCCGCTATCCTTACCGGGAAGAAGAAGCATACGAGCCCCCGTCCGCGCGGTCTTCAGTTTTACCCCGGCGATACCAAGGTCGCCGAGTTTTATATTGGCTTTCGCCTTCTCCATGACATCCGCGTAGCTGATGCCCTTCTCCACGGCTGCGGGTAACAAGGTGAGTATCACTGCAGTCGTGTTGGGCACCCGCATATGCGGACCTTTCTTTGCCGAAGGCGCCGGCGGCCTTGGCCTCGCCTTGGGCTGGGGAGTTCTGCTGGTTCCGGATTGTTGTTGGATCGGTGGCTTCTTCTTTTTAGGCTTGCGAGCCACCACCGACCAACCTTCCTCGAGCCTTTGTGATGGTCCAGGAATCACCACTTCCATTCTGCCTTGTCCTGGTGTTTGGGGGGTGCTTGTCCCCGCCGAATCGATCCGTCCGGTACTTCTCCTCTGTTTTGGGGTAGGCAATGGAGGGAAGTCCTTGGGAGGGCGTCCGGTCTCTCTTCTCCCGGATGCCGGAGACGGTCGTACATTGGTCTGCCGTGTATCTGCTGCCAACGGCGGGCGGACTCGCGTCTCCGGTAGAAGTCGGTCATTCAGAGCGGCGAGTTTTGCGTCCATCATAGCCCCTAATGAGAGGGTTAGATGGCGCAAAAGCTCTTCCTCGTCCTTAAACCGCCCTCCCGTAGCAGTCGGTGGCGGCGGCGGCGGCGGCGGCGGAGGCGGTGCGGTTGGCAGATGCCGTTTCTTCGGCTGTGGCACAAGAGTGGGACGGGCTCGGGTGATTTCAGCCCTCAGACTGGCCATCTCCGCTCTCATAGCCTTAACTTCTGCCTCGAGGCGCCGGTTGGCCGCCTCAAGCCGTCGAACTTCCTCTGATTCGGTGCGACTTCGAAGTACCTCGAACGCGTCGCTGATGATCGCCACCGAGTCATTGAGGGATTTGACGAAGGTACCTTTTAGACCCTTAGGGACCTTCGCGACGTGTCGAATGACACCCAGGGCGTTCTTCACGTCTGTTTCGACGGCTTGAGACGTCCTAGCTCCCGTTTCGTCAGATCCGGGACCCGAACGGCCGAGCAGCTCTGGGGCCCGTCGAGCGATGCGCGCTTCTTCGGCAGCTCTAATCAGCTCGACGGTGCTCTCCTCGTGATCCTGTTCCAGATCCCGGCGGCCGGTCTGGGCAACGGCCGCTCTGGCCCGTGCCAAACTGGCAGCCTCTTCTGTGGCTCCCGTGGAGGGTGGGGACACTCTTCGGGAAGTCTTAGAAGCCACCGTTCCTTCATCGCTTGAGACTAGCGAGATTTTTTGGGGGCCACGATTTGGTGCAGGCCTCCTCCGCTTCTTCATGACGCGCCAACTCGACGGATTCGAGGGCCCGGCCTCTGGTTCGGTACGTATGCCGGGTCCTGATCCGGAGCGTGAGCGCGTCGGTGAGCGTGATCGCATTGGTGAACGCGACCGCGATCGTGAATCTGACCTAGAGCGGGACCGAATGGAGAACATTGAGAGGTTGGAGTCCGACTCATCAACAGCTCCACTCAAGGCCCCGCTCACGTTGCCGCTTTTGACGCCACTAGCAGCGGATGTGCGGCCGCTCATCCTGCTGCTGCTTCGCGTAAACGTTACTTCTCCGCCCATCTCGGGCATCTTCTCCTTGGACAAAGTCCACGTAGAGCGCAAGGTCGTTCCCCCCCCAGAATACGATGGGGAACAGCTGGCCTTACCACAGGTACCGGCATCGGCGTGGGATTCGCCCTCCTTTTTTTTTTGAGCGGAAGATCGACCCACCTGGGGTAGATTCTCTTGACGTTGTGCTTCCATGATTTTTTTCGAACCCCTTGCGGGGTTATTAAAACTAACGTTGTCTCCGCTACGGGAGACCATCTGAGAGACTTATGAACTAATGTCTGTGAGCGGCGTGCAGTATGACTGTAAACAGGACACCCCACACGCCGCCCACAGGGCGCTTGTAGCCGGGATAGCCCGCCCGGCATACAGCTCCAAGCACGCCAACTTAGCTTCGGGTGGGTGGGAAAAACGGTCTGCCCTAAGGGCGAGCAAATCGAAGTCTCCACCCATTTCCATCTGAAGGTTTCTCTTCTACCGCGGTGCGGGTGCGGTCGGGTGAAACCGCCGCCACCACACCCCACATCGCGCGACGGTGACGAAGTCAGAGATGGGGCGGACCGCCCTCAGGCCAACCCTGTCGCCAGCCCGGTGATTGGCAAACGCCTAGACGCCGGACCCGTCGCCGCCACATCGCCAGGAACCTCTCCGCTGAACGGAGAGGTGCGAGTGGCCCGTCTAACAAGGAAAGGGTGGGTAGTTGTGAAGGAGGGACACACAGGAACGATTTTAAGGATAGGAACGTAGGTGGGACACCACTGTCACGGAGAGAAAGGGGGAATGTGACAGTGGCCGCTGGGGCCCCGGGGACGCTTCCCCGTGTGCCAACCGCGGTCGGAGGGAGTGAGGACCGCGGAGGGCACCCCCTGGGGGTAGAAAGTGTTTACCTACGCCAATAGACGTTTGCAACACCAGGGGCGAAGCCAACGCGTTGCCAACCTTTAGGATGGGGTGGGAGATGAGATAGAGGAATCAGACAGGAGGAACGCGCTAGCATGACTCTACCACTTAAAAATTTGAGTGGGTGGTAGGATGGTTTGGATCCACAATTTGATGGTGGCATTGCAATCAGGTTCCAAGATGTTCATGAAATCTTTGCTAGTGTTTAAGTGGCTCCCTAGTTAGTTTAGATTCCCAATTAAACCCAATAGGTGGCGCTGTAATCGGGTTATTGATTTTTATCTTTTCAGGGCCGAGCAACGTCTGTCGGGCGTACTACTACGATATACAGTTAAATCTTTCATACATTAATTGAACATTAAATTGAGCTAGTAATTTTACCGCATCTCATGTGAACGCAACTAATGTTTACCCATTAACTGATTTGATTAATTAAGGTAAAATCACGTGCGTTTCGAATATTAATTTATGGATGCCTATTAAAAATAGAATAATTTTCATTATTACCATATTGTGTAAAATGAGATGAGGGTTAATTAATGTATGGAAAATAGAACATTTTCTTGGAGCAAAACCCTTTTCCTTGGTGTGCTATTTGCCATTCCTTCACATAAATTGATCCTGACAAGCTACTCTATAATTTGATTTAATAATACAATAATATTTATATTGTAGATTAATTTTAGTTTATATTAATTTATTTAGAACTTAGTTTATTTTTAATTGTTATCTATATATAACTAGGTAAAATATTTTTATGTTATGCAATCAATAGTTTTCTTTGATTGTATTAGATTATTTATAATAGAGATGTGTTTATTTTTCAAAATCAGCCTATTCGATGCCTGACAAGGATAATTGATTTTTTTTTAATCTAATGACGCCATTTTAGTTTTTGTCAAAACCCCGAGACTCCTTTGAGTGTGTGTTCGTTATCTCATATAGTTAAGGATTTTTTTTCTTTTTTATTTCACCTTCGCCCCTTTCATAATTTAAGAAAGAGGGTGTTCATTTCCTCTTCAGTATTTCTTACTTTAACTTTAACACTCTAATATATTGTTTTTTATGTCTATTTTAATCTATAGTTAAGGATTTGGCCCTAAAAGCTCACTAGAAAAATTCACTTGTATATTAATATAATAAAATAATGTTTGATGTATCTGCTATTTTATTAGGGTTCCGTAGCCACTTTAGCAAAAACAGAATTAATATAGTTGCAAGGGTTTGAAGTATTTCCGAGTAAAACTACAAATCAGCTCTAATTATGCCAATTAATTAAGGTGGTTTATTTCTGTCTTTTAATTTAGACGTATGGACCAAAGTGATCTATGCCATTGAATGTCATTTATGTGGATCTTGAATCATTGAATACCGTCGTCTCCTTTCAGTTCTGTGCATTTCAACTAAATTGATTCAATTTGATTGATTCGTCTAATATAAGCATTTTTAATACAACTAATCAATAACTCAGCTATCTCCATTATATCAATCAATAAATAATCAAAAAGCAATTATGTTTAAGTGCAAGCAATAAATCATTTACAACGGACAAAGCTCGTTAAATTACCTATATTTGTTCGAGCTAAATATTAAAATAGTTAATAATAACAGTACACGAATAATAACATTTTTAGTATCATGTATTGCTCAAGATAAATGAAATACATTTAATATAATCTAACAAAGTCCGAAACCTCATAGATTTTGTACGAGCGAAAAATATATCTAATCTAATCTAATATATAAAATTCTCGTGTCACAGTGTTAGTCACCATAGTCCTCCGAAACGGCTTGACCCATTCTCATGAAATTTTGTGTGCATATTGGGTAGGTCTGAGAATCCGACAACATCTATTTTTCATCCCCCTAAATGTTAAGGGTAGTCCACCTCTAATTTTTTTTTAAATTTTTAGATAAAAATTTTTTTTTAATTTTTTTAGGATGTCTTACATCGTTTATTCATAGACTACCTCTTCTCACTATCTTTTGACACTGACATTTACAATATCAGGTTTATAAATTTAAAAAACATAATGTGTGGCCTGGCTACCGAGTCGGAATGCGTCTTCGAATCCCACACGGCTATCCTGCATTATTCATCTGACCCAGATGAATGTGATACTTCATCTTCATCGCCATTGGACCAGGGTTTCATCAAATCTGCTGAACTGGTGGTATTCATAGGTCCTTCACCATTGCCAATTTTCCTTACAACGTATCTGTCATTTTTCTTCTTCTCTATAATTTTATATGGTCCTAAATATTTCGGGTTTAACTTATATCCTTGTACAAATTGTGTTCTCTTAATCGCAACTAAATCTCCAATTTCGTACTGTATAGCTTGTGTTCTCTTTTTATTATAAACTTTCCTATTTTCTTCCTGAATTTTCTGAATATTTTGCCTCGCCTTTCTATAAGTTCTAATCGTTGATCTTCAAATTTTTCTTTACAATTATCTATGTAGTAATCTCTATTAATTAATTCCTCAGTTTTCAAAATTCCAAAATGACCCTTTTCATGACATTTTCTTATTATTTCATTCTGCATCTTTTTAGGTACAACAATCAGTTTAGTTCCATCTTTAGCTTTACATAAAACTCCATTCTCCAGAATAAAATTTTCATATGACTCTTTTTCTAAAATTTTCTTTAATAGTTTTATCTTCAGGTCATCATCTTGAGCTCTCTTCAGACGTGCAAGTGATGTAAATAGTATTGCTTCTTTCAATTTGTCTACTTGATCCTCGATGAGTGGAAGTGGATATCTTTCCTTTATAATCTTCTTATTTAGCTTTCTAAAATCTATACATAATCTGTAGCTTCCATTTTTCTTTTTCGCTAACACGATAGGGCTTGCATATTCCGATTTACTAGGTTTTATTACTTCTTGATCTAACCATCCTTGTATCTGTTTATTAACTATGTCCTTTTCTAGAGGTGACAGCCTTCGTGGAGTCTGGTGTATAGGATCTTCATCAGTAAGTATGATTTTCAATTTAACATTTGATTCCTTCTTTCTAGTCTTCAAGTTATTGTAATTATCCAATAAATGTTTAATCTTGTCTTTATATTTCAGCTTCTTGATATCATATTTCTCATCAAATTCTTCTTCGTAGTCATTAATTTGTGTAAGGTGTAATATTCTTTTTACAGAGATCCCGTCGGCAGAGAAAATAATTTCAACGTCTTTTAATATCGGGTTTCCAAGTATGACATTAACAGGTATTACATCATCGTCGATAACATGCATCAAGGTCTCAAAATAAACGTTGTCTATTTCAACTTTTGCCATAAAAGATCCCTTCGTGCAAACTTCGTACTCGGCTATTCCTGATAATTTGAGAGTATCTTTAATATTATAATCATTATTCTCGGGAAAATTTTGTTTGTAATAACTCTCACAAATCAAATTCGCATCGCTTCCAGTATCAATAAAGGTTTTAACTGTAACTCCGTTAATTTTCGCTTCTTTATATGGCTTAACAACATCTGTACTAACTTTCTCATCTTGAATTTTCAGTGTCTTATTTGTAGAACTTTGGCATTCTTTTGACTTATGTCCATATCCATTACATTTGAAGCATTTTATACCTTTAGTACAAGCTGGTGATTGGTGATCAGTTTCACCACAATTGTAGCATCTTTTGATGGTATGATTTTTACGTCCGGTTGTCATCTGAATAGGTCTTTGTTGCATCTTGTGTTCTTTAATCTGTGCATATACTTCAAGTTTCTTTCTAAATTGTTTGATATCAGTGGCTCCGTAAAGAATGGCCTTATTTATTTCAGAATCACGAATTCCATCAATAACATATTCAATAAGTGCCTCATCTTCTAAATTTCCATGCAACGCCAGTTCTTTCATATGTAAAAAATACTGTTGATATGTCTCATCCGGTTTCATTTTGCGTGATGCTAATTTCTTGTGAATGCTAGCACTATTTAATTTCGAACCAAATTCTTCTAATAAAGATTCTTTTAATGTATCCCATGACGTAATAGAGCCTAGCGATCGTAAAAATAATTTAGCTGTACCTGAAAGCAGTCTCTTCGCGTAAATAAGTTTTTCAAGATTATTCCATTCCATTAAATTTGCAGTGTCATTAAAATCGGTCAGCCAATTCGTAATAGGGTAGGTATCATCGCCTGTGAACGGTGTCATTGATTTTTCCAAGTCGCTAAATGAAATTCGTACTCTGTAACCAGCTTCTGAACAATTACTATCTGAGTCTTCGATATCTTTATTTTTCTTCGGTGGCATCTTGTATGATTGGTTGTAAGTCTTTCAGTCGTAAAAAATAACCAATTCATAAAACGTCTTCATAAAAGAAAAATAATAGTCTTTATTCCAAATTCTGGGAAATTTTATGCGCTGGTATCATTATGCAAATTAGTGTCGGTAAAACAGCACACAATGACTCGTCTTCAATTTTAATTTCGAGGTTGTTTCGTAATCATCAGATCAAAACTCACGTTAAAACAATGCTTCGCAGGATTCTTACATGATCCTGGTATGATCCTGGCACGAGCCTCCATAAAGTTGTGGGTTTTGTTTGAAGAAAAGCAAAACAAACTTCCTTAGAACAGTCTTACATCGTTTATTCATAGACTACCTCTTCTCACTCTATTTTGACACTGACATTTACAATATCAGGTTTATAAATTTAAAAAACATAATGTGTGGCCTGGCTACCGAGTCGGATTAACTTCATTTACTTGCCTTACAAATGAACCAAAATTCTTTCCATATATTAACATAAATTCGGGAATAGACCTTTTGTATACGAGTCTTTACAAAATGCCCGTCAGCGGCTGTCAGGAACACTGCTGGCTACGACTAGCAATAACGTGAACACGTGGATATTAAACAAAATAACAGATAGACAAATTTCAACCTTAAATACTAACGGTCTTAATCATATTGGGCTAGAGTTTGAAGGCTCCTTTAAGCGCCATAAAGAATCTTTCAAACTTACTCTAATTCAGTATGAATAAGAACGTTAATACATATACTGGGTTTGTCTAGAAGAGATCGCTTTTAAGCGATAAGACCGCCCTTTGTGTATCAATAGGTTTTTTTTTTTATTTTTTTTATTGCAGGAGTTCAGCAGACAGGCAGACGGCCCACTTGATGGAAAGCGGTTACCATCGCCTATGGACATTTGCAACACCAAAGGTGCTACAAATGCGCTGCTGCTCTCTTAAGGGAGACTGGAACCTGGTCACTAATGCCGGAACACAACTCAAGGTTGTTATGGCGACATACTTTAGACCAGGGGTGGTAGCCATCCAGTCGAGCAAATGCCCTACCACCTGGCTGTGGGTTGTTTTGTCGCCTCTTACGACAGGCCGCCCGGCCGCAGGAAATTGTATTCTTTCTCCGTTCCTGCACAGAGGAAGAGGTATATATATTGAATATAATAACAACAATAATCGGCAGACAAACACACACGTTGTATATCCCCAAATTAAGCAAGTTACGCTTGTGTTATGAGTAATATACAACGGACTACTCTGGGGCCGATCCCAGACACCCAGACCATAGTAAATAACGGAGAAAATACGTTTCCGAAATTTACTATACCAGGAATCGAACCCGGAACCTCTGCGTTGCAGTGAGGTACGCCGGCAAAGCCTTAGCCCGCTCAACCACAGAGGCCGTCAAATATATATATAAATCAGTTGCTGTTCGTTACTCTCGCTAAAACTCGAGAACGGCTGGACTGATTTAGCTAATTTTTGTTTTAAATTATTTGTGGAAGTCCAAGAAAAATTTAAAAGATTAGTAAATATGAAAAAAATGCTTGGAATATAGTAAAAAGCACAATTTTACTTTCCCTTAGAAACTGTTCCTACCTGTCAAACATTTGATGTTCGTTTCGTCGTTTAGAAATCAGTTAAATTTAAAAGTCATTCAGAAATCAAATTAAATTTAGAATTGAAGCTTTTTCCTTTTTTTTGTTTTGAATGTCAAAAGTTTTGACCACATTTTTTACTAAAGTTGAAACATTCTGTAATTATCATTCGGCTTTTTTATTTATTGATTCTGAGGCGGTACGAAGTTTGCCGGGTCAGCTAGTAATTAGTAGATTTTAGTCTGCAAGCTCATTTATTTATGTATCTACTAAGATATGCCCGCGACTTCGTCCACTCTTGACGTGGAATTCCCGCGGGATTCCTGGGACACCAAGTGCAGCATTTAAAAACAAATAAGCTCTCTATATCTCTCTCTCTCTATCGTTTTAGTGAAAACTGTGTCGGAATAAGCTAATTTTTATGCACCCAAACAACTACAAACCGCTCCCGGGAAAATTCCCGCGGAATTCCCTGGTTAAAAAATATCACACATTTTATTACATAAAATTTGCTATTTATTGATCAGTCAAAAAAATCACATTGGGATTCAATTTTATTTTAAATCTGGCCATTTTAAACAATTTTTCAGAAATATTCCTGCAGGATTCCCAAGATAAAATGTAGCGCAGATTTTAAATTTAAGAATCTGCTGTTTATAAGTGAAAACCGCATCGAAATCGGGCCTATAGTGTTTATGTGAATCCTGAACAAACAGACAAACTGACAAACCGACAACAAATTAAAAAAAAAATGCATTGTGTTCTCCATCGTTTATATAGCCTATTCCAATTGTCTTTTTTTTAAATAGTTTCAATATACAGACACGGCATGCTTAGAATTTTATACTATTGTAGTGGAACACTGACAAGCCAATAGATGGCGCTGTGCAATAATTGATGTCACAAACGTTTCCCGAAACATACAAAGAATATTTACAAATTTTAAACTATAACAGATAGGCCTAGGCCTGCGAAGAACAACAATAGCCTCTCAGGAAGATCTTCCTTTGAGACGGAGGAGCATTCCATCTCGCTCGTCCACTCTCTACGGGGCACCCCTTCACTATTATAAATAGATATTAATATCAATAATTTTAAATATAACTAGGTGTAAACCTTTGTTCGCATGAGTCTAAAATTTATATTCATAACGTTTTATTACTTTTTAAACTCTGCAAGATATGGAAATAGCGCATACGCGAAAATTTTACATCGAATTCCTATTTAAATTCTTCACTTACATATCTTCTTCACTTCACACTAATCACTTCGCTACGTTCCGAACGTATTCCAGACAAACATTCAGACAGACTGAACTAAACTGAAACTCTAAAAAGAGTAATTTATAATTAGGAATTGTAAAAATAGTGATAGTAGAGTAGTGGTTTCCCTTGCAGTCTGTTAAATAGTAAACCTATATATAGAAACTAGCGGCCCCGGCAGACGTTGTCCTGCCTTTAAAAAATAAATTTCTAGAACCCGATCCCAGAGTCACCTACCGGTTCTAATTGCGAATCTAAACCATCCGGGTACCCACTCAAACACACAAATGCAAAATCACCAAAATCGCTCCAGGTGATTAGGAGGATTCCAGAACTAATTGTGAATCTAAAAGAGTAATATATTTTTTTTTATTCTAAGTCATGACAAAATAAGATTAAAAATCTTGCCAGAAAATTAAAATTTATATAACAAATAAAAAATTTGGGTTGATCGTAGAGGGGTGAAAATTTAGGGTTGTATGTATTTTTTAATGCTGTATCCTAAAAAAATAAAAAAATATCATAAAAAAAACATTGGGGTGGACACCCCTTATCACTTAGGGGTTTGAAAAATAGGTAGTAGCCGATTCTCAGACCTACTGAATATGCATATAAAATTTCATAAAAATCGGTCAAGCCGTTTCGGAGGAGTATGGTAACTAACACTGTGACACGAGAATTTTATATATTAGATAAACATTTTGATTCTAAGTATAACATTATTAGAATAGTAAGAGGATTAAATATATTTTTATATAATGAAAATCAATATTTATATCGTAAAAAAGTTGACGATAATGGTACAAGTTACGTTTTTGGATGTGTCAGCCATACCGTTCTACTTGAAATAGACTTTAGAACTTAGATTTTCTTATCTATTTTGAATACACAGACTACTGAGCATCGACATGATTCATATACATACACAATGCTGGCCCAAGGTATATTCGTGCATTTAACACTTCAGTAAATTCAATATTCCGCCTTTCTTACAATATTTTATTTTACGTAAGACCTGATAATTGTAAGATAAATGCACATTGGACCGGAAAAACTTTACCTGAGCCGTGCTAAGATTCGATTACATATTTTTCTGAAGGCCACGGGCCATGAAAATGGACCGGACATTTGGAGAGCTTGCGTGGGGCCATGGGAAGGCCAACACGTAGAGGCCCTTTGACAAATTTAATGTAAATGTGGCGTGACACTGACTGGCGATTATCCCTGTCTACACCATATAATAATGCACCCAATAACAAGCCCCGGCCAGTGTAGGCCTATTGTGGGAAATGAAGACAAAAAGTACCGGGCTATTGGGGTGAACTGCTAGTGGTACTAGGGGTCTGGGAATATAGGGACTATGGCGTCTGCCCGTCGCAATGTTCAGGGAACGTGGAAAAATGGGCAGACGGTGACTCGCCACTCCCTGCATGGGCCCCAAAAAATGCCATTGCGATTACATATTATTATTATATTGTAATAAACTCGGATTCCGAGTATCGATAAGAGTCCTTATTATGTGATTATTTTCAACTAAAATATTCAAACTACACTACAGTAAGTACACTGTAGTGTAATAAAAGCCAAGGTCTCACTTACAATATTTATTTAGGTGCCTTCCTATTACAATAATATTAGATAAACCCTAGGAAACCTATTCAGGCCCTAAACGAATATCACTTATAGAGTAGATTAGAGTCACTGCCAGCAGCGGGTTGCAAGCTGCAGTCACGTCAACAGGAACAGGGCGGCGGCAGGTGGTCTGCCAACTGAAGAATAGAAAAATGGGTCTCGCACAAACCGTAGCAACCCTTGAAATTCGTGGCGCCGTTCAAAGCGCTGACAGGGCGCTCAGAGCAAGGCGTTGGCAGGACGCTCAGTGTATCAGCAGGACACTTAGGGCGCGGGAAGGATATAGAGCCAGCGTACTCAGGCCGGTAGATGGGCCTGTCTGCAAGGCAGCATCGAAGACTCGGAGCTGCACAGATCTCTGGTTACGAAGACTAAGTTTCTGCTTCAGATGGCAGGGTATAAGAGTGAAGCTGTTTGTAGACAGAGATGTTTTCTTGGAGGATTACTCCAATTGAATGCAACTGGTTGAATGCAGGCTGAGATGACGACGTTCCTCCTTATATATCGTTTCCAGGAAATACGCGGATTCTATTTGTATAAATTTTCAAATATAGGATCACAACCTTAGAATATATAAGGAAATGTTATACCGCTACATATGTAACGATAAATCGTAGCGATTTCAGACTGTGCAGTTGAATCGAACGCCCAGTGTCTCCACACGACACCGACATCGGCGTCGATTGTCCATTCTCCGTATAAGTTCGCGCAAGACACATGTCATAAACGATGGAAGATGAAGACGCACTTGCGTTATTGGGCCTGATTACGTGTTTGAAGAAAGTCCTCCGCGACTTTCTTTAAACACGTGTGATGTAAAGACTGGCTCATGAAAAGCAATTTTTTCATACCCACTTATTAAATATTATATAATATATATTAAATGAGTTGAATTTTGCTCTGCAAGATTGGCATAATTATTTAAGGACGAATGCCTCCTGCATACCAAAATCTGCTGGCTTTAGTTACCCCACAAAAACTGTACAAATGCAATCGACGACGATTTATCTAATGGAAATTTCAACTGCCACCGATAAACGATAATGTGCAACGATTTGTCATACACACGGTGGATAAATCTACGCAAATCGGTTTGCACAGATAAATCGCTACGATATGTCGTTACGTATGTAGAAGGCATTACACGACCTACGACATACTCACATTTAAAAATAAAACAAAGAATAAAATATCATCATAATTTTGAATAAATTCAAATAACTAAGCTATTATATAATAAGATTCATATTTTCAGCAAAATAAAGTAATTAATTAAAGTAATATTAAGTTCATATTAATCAGAATATTCAGGACTGTGTTCCCATACCCGAATTAGAAAGATTTTTATTGCAGGAGTTCAGCAGACAGGCAGACGGCCCACTTGATAGAAAGCGGTTACCATCACCTGTGGACATTTGCAACACCAAAGGTGCTTGCTACAAATGTGCTGCTGCTCTCTAAACGGAGACTGGAACCAGGCCACTGATGCCGGAACACAACTCAAGGTTGTGTTTTCACAACAATTCCGTGTTAATGTCGGTATACCCTAGATAAGGTGTCAGGCTCCTCCTCTCTCACTCTAACCCACAGCGCTAGCCGTATTTCGGTAATTACATTAAATAATAATACTAATAATGTACATACACAAAATTCTAGTGTACATATTCAAGAATTGTAACTAAGAATAAAATATATTTTATAATCAATAAAATATTTTATTAATAAATAACCTTTCCTTTTTTCTACATGTAACGTTACAAAAAGATCTAAGCAATACAATCTTAACATAAACCCAAAACTTTGTGTAGTGTGTAGTTTTCACGCAAACATATCATGTACAAGTTGTAGCCAAGTATGCGGAGTGCAGGCAAATACTCGACAGCCGCCGCAAGACTAGCCGTATGCACCGGTTTCCAAACTGTTTACACGAGCACACCACCTCCGTGCACGATGTCTATTCTATATGTGTTATATGCTAAATTCCTTAACGATAACGTAAGTACGTTTAGGTTTTTACTATGCAGAGTGTAAAAACGATTAATGCCAGTTTTCTTCTGCAATACATTGATTTGCGATACTTCTTCATAAAATTTGACATACAAGCAATAGAAATTTTCTATCAATACCAATGGTAAGGTAAAAGAATGAATATCAAAATTTACTTACTTATCATAAAACTCAGAATAAGAGTCTTATCATTATTTACATAATATTGTTACGAGTTAGCGGGACTCGAATTAAAATGCCGTTAGAATTATTATAGAGTTTATTATAACTGTACAAACACGTATAACACTGGTACAAATATAATCGAAAACAAAAATCCAAACGTAATACAGAAAGTCGTAATTCAATAAAACGTGCAAATTCCATCACTATTCGATTCCCGAATGTACACACGTCACGCTTGTATCGTAGTTGTAGCTCAACTGACCCCCTTTCTCAATCAAGCCGTCGTTTTATACTTCACAAATGTAAATGTGCCCGCCCGGCAACGTCGACACAATTTCCTAGAATTAGCTTGTACTTGTAATCCGCAACACCTGGCTAATGATGCTCCTGAGCGAGTACAATAGGCTGTTTGTTCTCCACAATAACTAGAAACGTATGCCAATAAATAAGTAAGACGATCATAAAAAAATTACAACTAGTTCAAATGCCGACAGGTAATAAAATGTGCTTTTACAGATCTGTACGTGGAATTTGTCTTTGTCGGGGCCGAAGTTATAACAGTATTCTGGCGTTAAATTGTATGTAGTAAATTGGAACTGTTGCTCAAAGAACTAGAAGAATTATACGTGGAGGTGTTTTTAGATACTTAATTTTTTTTTTTTTTTTTTTTTTTTTTTTATTGCAGGAGATCAGCAGACAGGCAAATGGCCCACTTGATGGAAAGCGGTTACCATCGCCTATGGACATTTGCAACACCAAAGGTGCTACAAATGCGCTGCTGCTCTCTTAAGGGAAATTTATGTTCCATATGGTGTGTAGATTCAATTTCAACTCATGTGATAACTTTAAACAAATTCTTCATTACAACCTTTAAAATAAATACTTGTCTATTGACTTGTCTATTGACAAGTATTTACGATGAAAATTATGAAAATCTATGTTTTGATATAATTAATTGTACAGAATAGGAATTAAGATATACGGCAAGCACCTGTTTGTAAATATCGTGGTATTTGCAGAAGGAGATGCACATCGAATCGCTTAACGCGCGTTTTGGGCACAAAACTGTAGCTTTTAATGGTTGTTATTTAAAATATCATTTCAGGTCTGTATTTCAAAATTTAAAAGTCTTTTTTGGTACTTTTGTGTTTAGCACTGTTTAAAAGCAAAAATCTTTTTTAAATCTGTATTTCTAAGGAAAACAATTATTTTAAAGTCATACAATCAGTCTTCTAGTGCAATGTACCTAGCCTAGCCTTTTTGATTTTTCTAATTCTTGTGTCAAACTTTTTTTAACAAAAGACAACCAGAGAATGACAACCGTTATAGTACATGCTAAGTATCATCCCAAACCAATAGACGATCTAAAACTTCTAAATTAACAGCTGACAGGCGTAATAAGCTTTGTATTTTTTTTTTTGCAATTGTAACGCATATTTGATACAAAAGCCGGTGCCCGATCGGGTTATGAGTTGCTATTTCATCCAATACGATAAGATACGTAATCTTCATCTTTTTCTTTCATCTTCTCCCATTTTTTTGGCGTCGGCACAATACCACACAATACAATACGGAAAAGACATATTACGTCTTTTCCCTCCTCCACACTCCTCTACTCTGATATACATATCTGATATCCTGTGTCATACCACAAATCATCATATCATCCTTCACACAATCCATCCATTTCTTTTTTGGTCTACCTTTACATTTGTACCCATTAATCTTGTAGTTTATCATACTTTTATTCTTGTCACTTTCATCCTTCTGACGGTAGGATTGGTCCACAAGTTCCAAGTCGCTCAACGGGCTATGGAGCGAGCTATGTTGGGTGTTTCTCTTATGAATAAAATTAGAATATACGTAGATAACCAAGGTAACCGACATAGTACGATATGAAATAAAAGGATATTTGTTATACATTTCAAACATAATTTAAAAGAATATCAACGTATTTGTTATACAACAATTACAATGCGTTTATAATACCTCGTATTCAAAGCCAATAAAGTAAAGGCTGACGTATTTGGCCCTTGACGTATTTTATCGAAATGTTTAATTAATACTTTCATAAGCCTCTCGAAATGAGTCGAGTGCGCACATTGGAGTTAATAGGAGCGATTCATTTCATATGAAATCGCTGTAACAATGACTGTATTCTATGAAAAATATATTCATATTAAAGCTTTTGTTTCCATCGAAAACACACTTATCCTGGTAATGTGTTTGTTGTTATGGAACTCATTTAAAAAACAGATTTCATTTTATTCCTCGCAGGTGCTATCCAAACAACGTATTTAAAATTAAACGTACTTTATAAAAACGAAAATTTATCAGTGTTCTTACTTTATCGTATATTCTCATATATATATATATATATATATATATATATATATATATATATATATATATATATATATATATATATATGTCGGATTCGCGCCGCCGACAAGGAGCGAACGGATGACGCTCCGTGAATAACACAATAATAATCATCTGAAATATTATAATCAAAGTTTATTACACTAGAATTATCACAATTACGATATTAAATATTGCACAATAATACACAGAAATATTAGGACAACTCCAAGAGTTGTATCCACGCTTTGTCAGGTGTCGAGCAGCAATTTGCCCTTCAAGAATACCGCTATTATCAAGCAGTAATTATCGACCACAATATATTATGTGGTCCTGGTCCAAGACTGTCATTGTAGACTATCCGTCGTAGACTGCCGATTGAAGACTGCCGGTTCAAGACATGGTTGTAGACTCGTAGACTGTCGGTTTATGACTGCTGGTGCAATCCTGCCAATTCAAGACAAGACTGTCGGTCGTAGACTTCTGATTCAATACTACCCCTCCTCTGACCGAACATCGCGTTTTAACAGGTCCTTGTAGCGCGCCGCAGTGACACCATCCGGTAATGCTGTGGCGCCACTTTAGTAACACTTCCTTTATAAAAACCAACTTCCGCCATACGTATTAACTTCCAACATTCGGTTACTCCATTTCCGATATCCGTTAGCTTAATAATAAATGCTTCTACATTGAAATCCGGTTAAACAACTTCCGAATACTACATGAAAGCATACTCTATCCGGTTATTGACTACTTCCGTCATATGGTTATTTTATAATAACAAATACGACTCCGACATATATATATATATTCTTACTTTATTGTATTGTTAGTAAACTAACTCCGTTGGATCGGTGGGTCACCAATAAAATGTGATTTAGGCTCTGAAACGAAAACGCGCCAGCTTTTTCTGACATGTGTGGTTCCTTGGCAATTATGGGATTGTAGCTGACACGAGTCAGCCTCCACAGTATCTTTCCACCGGTATTTGGGGCGACCGACCAGACGTCAACCTTCCGATCGTCCCAAATAGGCTTTCTTTACGCTTCGATCCTCTCCCATGCATTCTACGTGACCGAGCCAGCGGAGGCGGTGAGATTTTATTTCTTCTATTATTTTATATGTGAATAAGTGTGAATATGTATGTATGTGTAACTTTTTAAATTGTATGTATTTTGTATATTGGTTGATGGCGCTGCAATCGGTTTCTAGATTTTTATTTTTTAACGGCAAGACAACGTCTCTCGGTTACAGCTAGTAACCAATAAACTAGATAGTCCTTTGATGTTGGCACTGATGTAGAGGACCAAATCGCTATTAGAGCCCGCGCCACAAAAGAAGTCCCACAGACGCGACGCTTCAATCGCCGTATTTAATTCTGCCAGAGTAATTATTTGCTATTCCGTAAATCGATGTAGGTAATTACTAAATAATAAATACTAAATATTCCATAATTAAAGCTGTAAGTTTATTTCCTGTCTAGTTTTCAAACAAAAATCTATGAAATAGCGGAGCTGCCACTTTTATTTCCTTTATTTTCCGTGTGACTTCCTTTGTGGCGCAGACTCTCGTTATAAATTACTAACGCATATCTTAAAGCACTGCTAACAACATTTGGATCTATTGTAGTCTGTATATTTAAAACAATATATATGATAGCGTATATTTAATAAATATGCTGGCATATGTATAAAACAGGCAACATATTAAATTCTAGGCTCTGTTCCAAGACAGCCAAAGACGTTGGCGGGAGGGGGCTAGACAGCGGTAATGTGCCATGGCGGCAACAGCTGCTTGCCTTGATTAAGTCATAAATATGCAGCATGAGTGCGATACACGTATGCGGGGCATGAACAAACCCTCATAGCGTATAATATAAACTATGGCCCTTATATAATCACACTATGTTCACCCCCGGTTTCGTCGCGGGTCCAACTCTCGTAAATGGAAATTTATTTAGAGAGCAAACATTCACACAAGTTGCATTGCATTATATTTTTATCTAGGCGCTACTTGCATCCGGCAAGTTGTAACTATCCCCTTATATAAACTATCCCATTTTCCACGATAAAAAGTATTCTATTTCCATTCTTATAGTTGAGACTATATATATATATATACCAGATCGCATCAAAAACGGTTCGGTAGTTTTTCCGTAAAAGCGTAACAGACAGAGTCATTTTCGCAATTATAATATTATAGTAGGGATTTAATGACCTTGGTATGTTATATATAATTACTTTTTTTAAATACAGATTCAAGTAAAATTTACATGCTAATGATTTTGAATTTTATAAATTCTAAAAGTCTCCACTAGTATATTATGAGGGCGATGTTATTCGTATTGGTAACTTGGAATATGTACTGTGGCTAACAGTACAACGCAAAATATCTGACATTTCAAACACGCCTTAATTCCAGTTAAAATGTGCCAAATTAAAAAGCGATTCCGTAAATGTAATTACGCCAGTCATTTGAATATTCTACAATACACCAGATTATCCTGAAAATATTCGATTTAATAATATTATATACATTTTTAAATTTGATCAAATTAAGGAGAATTATTATTTTTAACATATAATTTATTCAAATAAATATTCCTTTTTCTAACAAACGAATCGTTAATTCCCATTTTTAAAATAACTATTGTTCTATAGAACGTACTATATTTACGAAATACATTCGTTTATTGTAACTAAGTAATTATAATATGAGGAACTGCTAAAGCTGGCGATATATGTGTCTACAAGTACAAAGTATTAAATTTTGAGTGAAAAAGCTATGGAATAAAGATACGCCCTGCTTTTACTTTACAAACATATTTGTTATTTATTTTTAACTTGTTTAATTAGTGAGTTTTTGAGTTATAACCAAGAAAATACATAAAATATATCCTGTTTTCTTCGAAGTTTAGTCGCAAATAAGAAAAACAGAAAAATCATCATCAGTCAAAAATTTAAAGTCTTAACTATCTTTCCAATTTTCGAATTACTTGTCTAAAAACAAAACGTCAAAAAGCGCAAGAATATTGACTATGGTGCCATCTAATTATCTAGGACTAGCAGTTTCAGCAGACGTTGCCCTGCCATGAAAAATAAAAATCGAGAACCCGATTCCAGCGCCAGCTACCGGGTCTAATTGTGAATTTAAACCATGAACCAACCCGGGACCTACTCAAACACAAACTTTTTTACACCTTGGGTACATTAGTACAGTACACTATTGAAGTTTTAGTAAGGATCTCTAATTTTTTTCTTATAATAAATATATTAATCTGGGTTAAAGTTGCATTCTAACGGTGAAAGAATTTTTGAAATCGTTCCAGTAATTTTTGAGTTTAATTGTTACAAACATACAAAAATACAGATCTTTTCACTTAATAATATTAGTATAGATTTAGAAGCGTTTATTACCATTCCTAGTATTATTTCATGTTTAAGCAAACATTACTTTAAGGCTTGTAGCAACGCCAACGTCCTTGAGGATTTTTCGGTACTAATTTTTCTTTCACAATTCCATAGACGCGGTCGTTTTTCAAACGCATTATATTATTGTAAATAAAATATAGTAAAACCTAAAAAAAGAACCAAATTATTTATCTGTGTTTTATAAAAATATAGATATTTTTTTCGTCCTGTTTTGATAAAAACTGAAGAAGTAAAACTATTAAATAGTAGTATATTAGTAGTTCATAACTATTAAATAGTACCTAACTATAGAAAAATCTCGAAAAATTCTCGTATCGTGAAGATTAATGTTAATTGTTTTGGTAAATTATTGAGTAGTTATTACCAACGAGAAGTCGTTGCGTTTTCGACCTTTTGAGGCAAGCGGAGCCTTAAACACCAGAGGGTCGTAGATAACGCGTAATACCAGGCGCAGTACAGAGCTTGCGTTTAATGCAAACCACAGGATAAACGGACTGACACTAAGTTAAGAGATTACGGTTATCTCGCAGTCTGGAAAATAATTAAAGTTTTCCATTATCAGTTTGTGGCAACGCGTTAGTATGACTCAGCCAGTTTGTGTGTTTGTCCTTCTCAATACAACTGCACGATTTATATATATAACTCGTAGATATATGTCTACGAAAGGAAAGGAATGCTCCGGTGGTTCGGGCACATGGAAAGATTGCATGATGAAAGAATGACTAAACAGATATACAATGCAAAAGTGGATGGATGCAGAAGTCGTGGAAGGCCAAGAGACACCTTCCATGATCAAATTGATCGTGTACTAGCAGAAGGTGATGTCAGGAGCTTTAAGAACAGACGAGCGTTCATGAAAAGAGCTATGAATGTCAAAGAAGCAAGTGAGGTGTGTAAGAATAAGCCTGAATGGCGCTCCGTTGTTCGTGCCTACCCCGCAAGGGAACTGGCGTGAAGTTATGTATGTATGTATATATGTCTACTATGAATAAATAGCTAGAGTAGAGACACCTACTCTAGATATGTAGTAGCTCTATTGGTGGCGCCGAGCAATAATATCTCCTTATTAATTAGTCCTCCCCGTCCTCGCCATCAAGAAAAGAATCAACTTTCAAATGAAGAATGCGCAGTACAAGACAAACATTTATTTTTGTGTCAGTGCTGTCACCGCAATATATAGTGAAATTCATGATTTAATTCTCCTAGCAAACACTAGTGAGTGTGTGAACCCCGAGGGATGAGTGCAGTGTGGCGGTGGACCGGTGGCGAGGTAAGTTACTCTTCCTTTCCTTGTTCTTCCACGTCCCTTTGCCTTCTCCCGGCGATCGAACCGTGCCCGCATGTGTGTATGTTACTCACATAAAAACTAGATTAATATTTTATATATATTAGACCTAAAAGTAATGTTTCTTATCCAATTCACTACAATAACAAAGAAACTAAGTCCATATAATCTAAACAGCTGCCCAGCAAAACATAGAGATGAGTCGAAGCCAACCTGATTTGAAATAATACAATGAATGACTTGTTTCCTATGACAACGTATTTGTTAGTGGATTGAAAAACGCGATTGCAGCGCCATCTATCTAACTAATCTCTCTATTAGTTGTTATTATGGACACGACATCATTTATCGGGATAAAATGTATCCTGAGTTCTAACTCGGATTATAAGCCAGCACTATGTCGAGTTTCATTCGTCTACGTTCAGTAGTTTCCAAAAAAGATGCGATTGCAGCGCCATCTTTTTCGCTATTTTCGTCTCTCCCACGAAAACCACGTCATTTATCGGAATAAAAATATCCTAACTTATTCCCCGGTATATAAGCTAGGTCTATATCGACTTTCATTTCAATCCGTTAAATAGTTTTCGCGTGATGCTTTTCTAACCGACGGACAGACAGATAAAAAGACAGACAGACTGACAAAAGTTTTAAAAATTGCATTTTCAGAATCTTCTTGATTCGATTTATCTATCCCTCCAGATTTTTTTCACATTTTAAACGTATTGTACAAACTACGAACCATTTACAGATTTAGTATAGTATAGATATACAATACCTTTGAATAATTCAAGTTTTAGAATATTCTTGTAACAAATCCTCAGCCACATTGTAGGGCTGATACCATATGGGGCAGTTATTGTGACAGCTCAAAAGGACATATTTCACTAGATATTAGACTATTTATCCGTGCAGGAACTGAGAAAGAATAGAATTTCCTGCGGCCGGGCGGTCTGTAATAAGAGGCGACAAAACAACCCACAGTCAGGTGGTAGGGTATTTGCTCGACCACCCCTGGTTGGTTGGTGTTGCAAATGACCATAGAAGATGGTAACCGCTTTCCATCAAGTGGGCCATCTGCCTGTCTGCTGAACTCCTGCAATAAAAAAGACGTATCAATCAAATTCAATCAATTTGGTTAAAAGGTACAGAACCGAAAGCATGGTATTCAATGACATTGAAGGATTTAAATTTATGTTTGTATCACTTTGATTGATTCGTCCGAATTGAAAGACAGAAATGAACCGTCTAATATCGTCTAATGTCTAATATCGGGAGATAATTCGGACCAGGAGACTCCGAAAATTCCATGTTTAGAATTTTTGTCTGTCTGTCTGGGTGTTCCGTCTAATCTCTAAAATGGCTGGACCTATTTTGACGGGACTTTCACTAGCAGATAAGTGATGTTATAAGGAATAACTTAGACTACTATTTTTACTTTTTTTTTAGGGTTCCGCAAAAAAAATTGAAACCATTTGTTCCAGCTAATCTTTGAAACAGGTGGACCGATTTTGATGGTACTTTCACTGGCAGATAGCCAATTTTATAAGGAGTAACTTAAACTACTTTTTAGAGTTCCGCAAGAAAAAATCAAGTCGCGGACACAGATAGTATTTAATAAATGTTATGTTTTTTATAAATAAAACTGCAAAACAAACCATCACTTCTCAAATTGCCGCCAAAAGCTCTTAACTTCTTTATACTTTTAAATTAAAGCATAAAAGAAAAACACTGAGAATCATAATTCCAGTACTTGTCTAGATTGTTAGTTCCACTACGTTCTCTAGGTGTCACTGTTTGCAATTCTTTGTTATCGAACGTATATATACAAACATGCTTATTTAGTTTCGACATGAAAGGAGAAAGAAAGAAAAGAAAGAAAGAAAAACTTTATTTGAAGAAATAGCGACATAATTACATTCCTTATACACAAAGCATATTTTGAGAATTTGTACGCCGCATTTCAATACACATACAACATGCTGTTGTATAAATTTAAAAATAACATTTATCTTTAAGAATGTGTATAAATATGATTGAAATAATATATGTTGTAAATATAAACGTCAAAAACAAAAGCAGGATAACCTGCAATACCATCATCTTCATCATCATCTGAGCGTTAAATCCCGGTTGCGTTCGGAGCGTTCACTCCGACGCGCAGAGTCCGCTTTCCTACTTTTTCTACTCCACTTCGCGCGGTCTTCAGCATCCCCCGTTTTGACACGATTAGTACGCATGTCATCCTACACAACGTCAAGCCAACATTTCTTGGGCCTTCCCCTTCGACCGCGATAACCTGCAGTACCATCTACACATACAGAATTTTGATTGTTAAAGACATGAATCATATAACCTGAGTTTCAAAATAAATGCATTTCTTTAAAATGTACATTAATTCTTTTTTCTTTATCTAACCCTATTTAGTATAAATTCAATTGCCACGTTTTACATTACCTTAATAATAATGCCATAAATGTCGCCTTTTTTTTAATTAAGGCGGGGGAAATGCTGTTTACGTACAATACTGGGTCCTTTGCAAGGGATTAGACCGTAGTTGATCATGAAGGCTTTCCCCTTTGATAAGGGGCAATGCGAACACTAATCAAGCCAGCTTGTGTGGAGACTCAGAGAAGTTGCACGGGTAACAGCCACTACCCACTAAAACCACTCTCCTCCCATGTGCCCCGCGCTTTTTATGTAGGAAAGGCTGAGACTTAGAACGTAGTTACGCCCAGTCCGATCCAGCGCAAAAATTGCCTGAATGTGCCCCGGACATCAGAACACATTCACTTCGTCAGCGGGGGTGATCAATCCTTTGCTCCATAAATGTCGCCTTAAGTCAAGCAAAGCGAACAGAACGCAACTATGAACTGGGTATACAGCTGATATAGTCCCCAACGAATCATGAACAAACCTATAAATAACTAAATAGTTACGAAAACGTGAGAAAGGAGTATATTCACAAAGCTCTCGGCTTTAAAACTAGAGTTGTTTTGTACAGTTTCCCGCATCCTCAGTGACAGAAAGGTTGGATATCATTTGGGAATTTTAAGGACAAACTACTGAAAAACATATTTTTTTTTTATATGTCGTTTAAAACATAGAATAATAATGCAAAGGATGTGAATTGCCTCATAAAAATGTGCCTTCAAAAAGCATCTAAATATAACTCTAGATGGCGCAACATATCGTTCTTGTAAAGATCTATTTGAAGTGTTATTATTAAAGTCACATGTATCGAATACTTAAAATTGAAAAAAACTTATTAAGAATTATTTGACCTTAATTACCGAACTTCGTTTATAATTAACAAATAATCCTACATTTTTTTTCATTAACTCATCGCCCTTACTTTGAATGTCCATTTCACTACATTTTCTTCTTCACTTCACAAAATCTTAGGTATCCTTTATTATGCACGTTAGCAGACATATCACTTTTTATAAAAACAATCTAAGATTTCTTTCTTATTATTATAGTATTGTTACGAGTTTAGCGGGACTCGAATTAAAATGCCGTTAGAATTACTATAGAGTTTATTAGAACTATACAAACACATATAACACAGGTACAAATATAACCGAACACAACAAATCCAAACGTAATGCAGAAGGTCGTAGCCGTAGCTCAACTGCCTCCTCTCTCTATCAGCCCGTAGTTTTATACTTTACAAATGCAAAAGAATCCGCAACACCTGACTAATGATGCTAACGAACGAGTACAATAGGACACTAGGCTATTCTCCACAATAATTAAAAACGTATGCCAATAAATAAGTGAACGAAAGAAAACGATCATAAAAAGGATTACAATTAGTTCAAATGCCGACAGGTAATAAAATGTGCTTTTACAGATTTGTACGTGGAATTTATGTCTTTGTCGGTGCCTAGGTTGTTACAATATTAACAATAAATTTACTGTTGAGCTTAATAGCAAATAAAATATTTTCAATTTTTAAATAGTTGCTAATTTATTGGTACATAATCTATAAATCATTATTAATTCAAACATAGTAACAATTGCATTTTTAACTCAATTCAAATTGGTATAGGTATATAATAAGAACAATAATTTACTTAACGGTGGAGGAACCACCGTAGTGTTAATAAAAAGTGTGATGTCAGCAATGCTGACGTCACGTTTGTTGGCTTCTTGGTGACGACACATATTTAAGTACTCGAAATAGAATATCAAGAGTACTCGATATTGTACATTCCAAGAGCGTTACGACAACCCACAGCGGTCCGTCCCGTCCGGCGGCTCGAGCAATAATGCGCCACGCCGGCCGAACCTTCCGCTTTTATAGTCGTGAACAAACAACTGACCGTCATTTTCCTTTTAAATTTTAGCGGGTACGGATTTGGATGTTTGTATAAATACTTATTTTGTTATTGTTCCATGTTTTTGTACAACACATTAAAATATTAAGAAGGTAGTCAAGTCAAGTCGGGAGTGCGATATTAATAAAAAGATTAATTTAATTAAGAAATTTATTATTAAATTTTAATTATTTGAAACACAATTTATAACTAACGATTATTCTAAACTTAATAATTATGAATCTAGGCAGGTCCGATGCACACATAACTGCCTAGGCCATGCATCCTCCCGCGGTGACATCGTACCATCCCCGGCCACCTGTGTGGGTTCTGGACAAAAACATCCGTTTGACCGGGAATGGGCAGTGTCAGCATTCAGGTTCTCGTAATGATAACGCGGCTCGGGGCAGGATGCATAACTAGGTTATAAACAATATAATGCACCAAACATTAAATTAACCTAACAAGCTCAATAACGTACTTTATTATATTTATCATAATGTCTCAGGTTTATTTTTTCCTGGCATATACTTTATTGTCATATGTTGCCTAGCGTCATCTCAGCCATCATCTTTATTTTCTTAGTAAATTCTAAATCGTGCCTTGCAACATTTTACTTCGGACATTTCAGCAATAGTCTATTGTTTACTTTTACTTCCTTCAGATCCCTAAACACTGTTATCTTACGTTTAACGGTTTTGTTAAGGTGTAAAGTTTAGGGATTATTACTTTATTGTTATTTTACTTTAACGATACTTGAAAACTTCTTGTGTTTATGCTTTCAGGTCTATATATTCAGTTTATAAGGAAAGTTACACAAGCGAATATTTTTGCTTCATGTAATCGCATTTTTATATGGCCGTAAATTTACAGTTTGTCTTTTGAAATTGAGCAATAGATATAAGATTTTCAGTAATATTTTTCAGACTATTAAGTCAAATTACGATAACATTTTAATTCGTATCTATTAGATGAAACTGGATTTTTTACACATGCATTATATCACAATGGCATGGAGTCGAATCTTAACAGATAACGTGAACCCTTCAGATAGATTTACAGTCTAATAGGTACATTATTAAAATTACACATGTTCGTGAAATAATAATGAAACTGACCATACGCATTGAGGTTCGAGGTTGCTGACGTGCGATACCCGTTAGTCTGCCTTGAACCAGATATATCTTCGGAGGCGCTGGCATGAAGATAAGTAATCAAATACAAGGGTGCCTTTTTACCTTTAGGCATCAGAATCCTAAAAAGAATTCGTAAGAAAAATCTCAACTTTGTAATAAGATTTCCACTGTTTCTTACAAGTAAAAGGTCTATGATCTAACTGAGGCTGGCTTATAATAAAATTTAAGGAATTTGGAAATATCTGTGAAATGGTGAAATTCAAGTTATTAATTATAATTAATGTTACACCCTGCGCTATATAGAAACCTTTTCTCCTGAATCTTTTTCTTAAAATAATCGGCAGACAAACACACACATTGTATATCCCTAAATTAAGCAAGTTACGTTTGAGTTATGGGTATACAACGGACTACTTTGGTGGCGATCCCAGACACTCAGACCATAATAAATAACAGAAATTATTTATCTGAAAACCATAGCAGGAAATGAACCCGGAGCCTCTGTGTTGCAGTAAGGTAGACCGGCATAGACTTAGTCCGCTAAACCACAGAGGCCGTCTCATCAATAGACCGAGATCCCGCTGCAAGATTACTACGTTCATGTGTTATTTAGTTAAAATCTAGTTTTTATGTATAATTATATATGGGGGAATACATTTTTGCTACGTTGCTGCTAGAATTTTGAATTAAAATAATATTAGTTGGATATTTTGATTCACATGTTTTTAAAATAAATTATATGTCAATTTAAAACTTATTTTTTTCTGTGTATGATGGAATAGGTTTGCGTATGTAAAAGTGGCCGCAAATAAGGGTTGCCAGGTGTTAAAGATAGCGCGCTACGAGGGACGCTACGCTGCGTTACGCTAACGAGGGACGTAGCGCGTTAACTATCTTTCACTCTAATTTATCTTTTACAGCTAGCAACTCCTATTCCTGGTCACTTTGACATAGGCAACTCTATTCCATCGTACATAGAAAAAAAATAGCTTTAATTTTATATATAATTTACTTTAAAAACAAGTGAGTGAAATTTTCCCGATAAAATCAAACTAATATTATTTTAATTAAAAATACTAGCGGCCACATTTTTATAGGCAACCTAGCAATTCAATTCATATATAATTATGTACAAAAAATAGATTTTAATTAAATAATACATGAAAGTAGTAATCTTGCAGCCAGATCTCGGTCTAAAGGTGGTATAATAACAAAATAATAGCCTATACCGGATCCTACATACAATATAATGTATTATGGAATTATTTACCGGCATGTCTACCGCAGGACCGATGGCCGATGGAGCAGACGAGTCCTGCAGTGGAGACCGCGTCTCGGTAAACGTAGTGTCGGACGCCCTCCAGCCCGATGTACCGACGACCTGTGCAAGGTCGCCGGTAGGCGCTGGGTGAGAAAATCAGAGGACAAGGATGAGTAGCGTCGTCTTGGGGAGGCCTACGTCCAGCAGTGGACTGCGAATGGCTGACGACGAAGGAATTATAGTGTAAAATCTAAAATTCAGATAATTTATATCTAAATATAAATTATCTGAAGACAATTTTTGTCACCCTAATAATCCAAAATTGCCGGCGGGCTTGTCACACAAGACAACGCGCGCGGGGGCGTCGCTATGAATTTACCACCACAAAACTTGCAGGGAATTTAATTCATGACGGAAAACTTTAATCTAAACAAATCATCATTTATTGCATAAAACATGATACATAAAAATAATGGTAAGAATATTCAATAAGACGACATGTATCTGCCTCTATGGCGTACAAATGGCTATCCCTATTGTTATTATTAATTATTACTATTTTTTTGTTTTCGGTCTTCAAAACTGAACACATTCAATAATAATTTTAGAGAAATTAACGAAATAATATTATACAATGTATAGAATGAGTTCTTCAATATGAAGGACACAACTTGCTGTGATATACGTAGCACTAATTTAAAATGATAAAAAAAATATATTACAAAGACAGATCGTAATTCAATTTTCGTCTTACTATTTCCATAGTATAACATACAAATCAAACACACAATTACTTTAAAAAAAATGTGACAGATTATAATTATAACCCGTAATGTGACATACAATAATTAAGAAACATTCATGTGACCTAAATTCGACGTTAACAACGCCCATCCAAGTAATTCCGCGATCAAAAGTTACTTTGCTCCACGAACTTTCTTCACGCGTAAATAATAGTGCTTAAATGAATTAGCAAATAGGCTGCCGGGATTGCCAACTGAATTTGACGTTGTGGCCAGAACACAAATATAAAGGATTAACTTCGGCCTACGAGCGCCTATTAATCCGGCTCGAAGGACCAAGTAACTCGTTTACGTATGTTAATTAACTTTATCAATTAAATTTCAGTGAGTGACAGGCAGCTCGGGCATAGACCAGACAGATTAGGCTTTTATTAGTATATCTAGCTAAATAAACACTAAGTAAGTAGATATTCAGTGAAACTTTGGCAGATCGTTTGTTTCCAATTTTCATACACTAAACAAACAATGGCAAACTGTTAAGATTTTCTTTTGTTGTGAAGCTGGCAAACAAACATCCGTCCCACCTAATAGAAACTGGTTACCGTCACCTTAGATGTTTGTAACACTTTATTTTCTCTATTTTTACTACACAACTACGGTAATAGTCGGGGTTCGTTTAATTAATTTTATTTTCTATTATATCTTTTCTTATGTTTTCGCGACTAGTATAAAATGAACAACAGCAAAACTAAAACTAAATAATTAAAATGAACAAGTTGGCGGTAGGCTAAACAAAACTAACAATACTCTTTGACACTTGACATCTTTGTCTTCCGTGGTCACGGTTACTGAAAAGTGGCCGCAACGTCGGAATAATAAAAATCCAATAAATTACCGCGCTTAAGGCCGTTAAAACGTAGTTTTATTACATATTTTCTTGTTCAAATTTTCTTACTGTCCACATTCGTTTATTTTAACTATTTGCTATATTTCTTTACTATTTAATACATTTCTTACTATCTATTATTACACATGACGGCCTGTGTGGTTGAGTGGGCTAAGTCTTAGGCGGCCGAACTCGCTGGAACCCAGAGGCTTCAGGTTCGATTCCTGACATGGTAAATTTCGGAAACGAACTTTCTGTTATTTACTATGGTCTGGGTGTTTGGAATCGGCCCCAGAGTGGTCCATTGTATATTACGCATAACACAAGCGTAACTTGCTTAGCTTGGGGATATACAATGTGTGTATTTGTCTGCCGATTATTATTATTACAAATCTTATTTACTTTCTTATGTTTACATTCTTTTTATATTACTTGTTGCTAGTATTTAGGATGGCACAGGGAGGATATTATAGGAGGGATGGGATTTTAAGGTGATGGGATTAGGAAGACAGGACAAAGAAGATGGGATAGCGGGAGGGGTAAGTGAGCCTTCAGAGATCTCCCTTATCCTATGAAAGTTGACAAGAAATTTTCAATATAAAGTAATTTTTATGTTTTACTTGGCACCGGCTTCAAGATGTTGTAGAAAGAAGTCGATTAAATATTAATTTTTTACTTTTTCGATTGCAGTCAGTTTTGTTTTTGTACAAAAAAATCTTATTACAATTTGTATTTTTAATTTTGCAATGTTTTTGCATACTCTTATTTTGAAACAAAAGCCGGTGCCCGATCGGTATATGAGTTTTTATTTTATTTGATTAAAATTCAACTCATACGTGTGGAAAGCCGCCGAGCGTAACATATAATAATACATTAATAATATATGCACGATTTCTGATTAATACAGGCTATATAAAAATTAGGGATCCCTACTAAAACTTTAATAATGTACTTAACCCATAACTCTAAACAAAATACTTGGCGCTGGAATCAGGTTCTACGATTTTGATGAAATTTTATTTGTGTTTGGGCGGGTCCTGGGGTGGTTTAAATCCACAATTAGACCCGGTAGGTGGCGCTGAAGTAGAGTTCTACATTTTTATGTTTTCAACACAGGACAACGTCTGCCGAGGCCGCTAATGTAATATAAACGTGGTTTGCGTCTTTGTGGTTAATAATGATGTATCTACTGAAAACCATTCCACCTTTATGCGTACCAATTCCATTAATTTAATTAGATTTAATACTGAATTTTCGTAACGCACTGCGGCGCAATCGGCATCCTTTAGGCGGCTTCACTTTGAATGTCCGAGACTTCGGTTCAAGCCTGCGCTATTCATATTCCCATTCTCACAGCAACCACGTATTAATTAATTTCATTCAATCTTATACTAAATACAAGCAATGAAAAAGAAAGCCGGCAGCAAAGCAATTATTTGCTGAAGTGAAATTAATTATTTCCCCTTGTATTGCAGCTATTGTTGTTTCTGTTCAGTTTCCTCGCTTTAATTACCCAAGTGGGCGCTACGTGTTGTGACTCGCGACTAATTGACCGAAACGAATACTAAAGAATGCCATTATGCTGAACGACCATTGAGGATTTGCTAAAGAAAATTTTGTGTATAGATTAGATGGGTCGGTGTAAATGTTCCCTAAACTTTCAGGCACATTTTCTTGAATAAAACAGAACCATCCGCTTTTATATGGATATTATAGAAGCGGGTAGTCCTGTTGTAGTATCATTTTATAATTTATCATTACTTTATTTCCAATGTGAGCTTATTTTGCTGTCGAATCGCAGTTCAATTCTAGATGTATAAATCTCTCCATGTTTGCACCACATTTTTCTTAATATTTGCTTGCTCTTTACGGTGTGTCTACGTTACATTATATAGAGAACAAATGCTGCCTTAACCAGCTCCCAGTAAAGGGGATAGGCCCAAAAACCGCTGATTTGATATCGTATGGGATGACATACGACGTAACGACCTCTTCCAATAAGGCATATCAAAAACTGCGCTAATTGGAAAAGAAATAATAAGACAACAAACCTCGTACTCCGAAACGTCTGTTTCAGAACCAACCGGAACTTAAGTCTAGAATAACAATAATCAATTGAAGAGAAATTATTGGACAATATAACCTTGTCAACGAAGCAGCTCAATAATAGAGCTAAGCGCGCCTCCAAAATGATGGGAGTAGGATAGCTGTTAAGGGAGAGAAGGAAAACTAACATGAGAGTCCTTGGACTGTAACGATTATGCGTGCTGCTCACCAATTCTTAAGCTTTACAGTAATTCTTTTAAATTGACTCCTCCTGACCGTCTTCGATATTTAACACACGCGTCGCGATATTGCTCCTTTGTATGAGGTGAAGTGAGGATATAGCGGTGGAGCCCACGATGGAGAAGAGTCGACCGCAAACTGTCTTACCTACTCGAGCAGTATCAACCCAACCGTATTTACGACAAGGGTAGCCGGATGTTATAAGGAAGATGGCGGTTTGGAAAGTTGATTGGTTAACTCGGTTAGATAAAGCGGGTAGTTAGGAAAATAAAGAATTTTTAATTGTGTGGCCTAAACTTTTATTAAAATCTATTCATGATAGAGCAGCGGATAGTCAAATGAATTGAAATACTGTTTCAAAACTGACAGAACGTCGCTACGCAGTAGCATAAATTTTAGACGAACGTACCTACTGATGACGTGACATCATCAGTAGTTACAAGAAAAAGGACTTAAATAGCGCACAATATCATGAAATTTTAAAAGTTAGATGACAAGATGTTATTTTAACGCCTGTTCATTTTAACCGACTTCTAAAAGGAGATTCTCAATTCGTCTGTGTTTGTTTTTTGTTTGTTGGTTACTCGATTTCCCCGTCAATTTTGAATCGATTTTCAAATTTTTTCTTTTAATCGAAAGAGCCCCCCTAATTGGGCCCATAGTCACCATGTCAAGATCTGATGAGTGGATCCCAGGGAAATCGAGAGAAACCTCCGAAAATTCTTAACCGACTTCTTTGTTACACCATATCTCCGTCAATTTACAAAAGAATTGTGGAGCGATTTTCACTTTTTTTTCTTTATTCGTAAGTGTATACTCCCGAGATGGTCCCAAGGCCACCAATTCAGGATCTAATGAGCGGATCGCAGGGAAATTGAGAACAACCCTTGTTGACGAGCGTCCACACTGAAAAGTGAGATAGTAACCTTATACATGCCTACCAGTAGTACAATTTTTACATGCGTTTAATATATTATTTTTAAAGTATTCAAGTGTTTGCGTAACTAAAAATGGTACCGCCATGTAAACCTTCTTTCGGCATATACAAACTTTTCTTTATTATTTAAATTCTTCCTTTAAATCTGACGGCGCGTTCCCGTTTTGCACGTCACGTCAATCATTCATCTCATATCATAAAATAAAATAAATTAAACCGCCTCGCACATTGTAAATAAATAAAATACCACAATATATACCGCGCCCGCAACTCATAAATGTGTGTATATAACTTATAAATAACCCGCTCCGCACCACAATAATTCAATATATTAAAACATATATAATATAAATTACCAATAGCATAATTAACAATAAAGTGAAGTGAAGTGGACTGAGGGCAGAGGAGCAGCCGTATTTCATTCCCATTAACCTGGCAAGTGCGTGCTCATTCTGAAATTCCCATCAAAATTGTCCCACACTTCTTTTCCCACAAAATTGAAGCAGTCCGCTTATCGCTAAATCCAGCGCCGCCGCAGCAAAAAAGTAATTAATAAATTCAAAAATTATAAAAATAAAACCGAGTTTAAGATGTTGTAGAAAGAAGGAGATTAAACATTTATTGAAGTCGGTTTTGTTTTTTTTAGAATTAATTGTAATGCTGGGGCTTTATCTGCGTTAGTGCTAAAGAAGCTGTAGCCGAATGCGTCTTATTTAAAGCGTTAAAAATGAGGTCGTCACCGC
Organism: Dendrolimus kikuchii; assembly: GCA_019925095.2. Lineage (NCBI taxonomy): Eukaryota > Metazoa > Arthropoda > Insecta > Lepidoptera > Lasiocampidae > Dendrolimus > Dendrolimus kikuchii. Next base: position 7,300,856 of record CM034400.1, read on the forward strand.
ATAGCCACATTACTATATAATACTATATATACGTACGTTATATGTCGATATTTAAAGTCATTAACAATATCGCATTTCAAATTGCGCATTACATCCACAGCCACATATGCGTGACACAGCCTATATCTTTTAACTTTAGCTGAAGCCGCACCATGACATGTGTCCGCATCTCTGTCTCCAAACTATAAGTACTTACCACGTATTTTTAGTTAACATAAAGAGTACTGCTAATGTTTTGATATTAAAATGAATAGAATGTATACTTATAATAAATCGCGTCTATTCTAAACTGTTCTTTACACTCTGCCCAGCCAGAAAATAACAAAAGCCTTAACTAATGGAAATTAGCTTCCCGGACTAATTGCTATGAATACGTTTAGCATAAATCAACTGTGTTTTAAAAAACATGACGTGGCCGGACATTTTTTGCCTAAGATAAAATTTTCGCACAAAAATATAATCACTTTGTTCCAACATCAAGTTAGTTACTTTAAGCCATTACGCGCTAAACGGAGCGTCGCCAGCAGTTTGGTCTGTGTTGACCCTTAACTTTATGATATAATAATGTCTGTATTATTTTTATTTTTTATTTGTACGATTGTTGACACCAAATTTGGAGCTAGTATAACATCTTCAACTGCTAAACTTTCGATCTATGGTACTACAGAGGAATCTCAATGTTACTAAGGAACATGAAGAACGACAATGAAATGAAACTTATTAATACTTAGTGTTTGACTGATTCCATAGATAGGTAAATAGGAAACTCTTTATTGTTAACCATATGCACATGAAGTAAATAATTTTGCAAATTTGTTGTTGTTTTTACTTGACACTGAGTTCAAGACGTTGTAGAAAATATCTATTTTTTGCTTTTTAATTACGCGTTTTTTTTATTTTTTTATTGCAGGAGTTCAGCAGACAGGCAGACGGCCCACTTGATTGAAAGCGGTAACCATCGCCTATGGACATTTGCAACACCGAAGGTGCTACAAATGCGCTGCTGCTCTCTTAAGGGTCACTGGAACCTAGTCACTAATGCCGGAACACAACTCAAGGTTGTTATGGCGACATACTTTAGACGAGGGGTGGTAGCCATCCAGTCGGGCAAATGCCCTACCACCTGGCTGGGGGTTGTTTAGTCGCCTCTTACGACAGGCCGCCCGGCCGCAGGAAATTGTATTCTTTCTCCGTTCCTGCACGGATAAAAACGCGTATCTCTTTTGCTAGATTTTTTTCCTTGTAAGTTATGTATATGGTATCCAATAACAATGAAACTTACCCGAAGCTGTATTGAACCCAACGCAAAAGGAATGATCAAAATCGGTTCAGAAACAAAACAAAATATGACAACATACCGTACCCTTAGAATTATACTCATTTTAAAATATTTTCATAGTTCTTCAATTATTTTTTATGTAGGTAATAGATATTTAAATCTAATGACTCAAAATTTTCATTTAGGTCTATATAATTTTAAGGATGCGATACATAAAAAAATATTTTCACCGCGAATTAAGAACCTCCTCTCTTTTTCGAAGTCGGTTAGAAAAGGACAAATAAACTCCTATTCGTATACATGTACTTAGTTCACTGTATTTTACTCACTATAGGTCCACAAGTTAGTGTCCGTTCCTGAAATGAAATGTCTATATCTGGCTTACTTTGAAACTATTCGTCGTTCGTATTCGTCAAAACCATTTCAAAAACTCGACGAAAATAAACGAAGTATTTGAGAGTAAGCTATCTAACACTTCCATGCTCTGTAAACTACAGTGGGGGTGAAAGATATACGAGTGCCAAGCGTCCCGCTTGGCACTACTTGCCAAGAGCGTCAATTTAACGTCGCTGGGTTTCTCACACAAAATTTCTTTCCGCCCACAGACCATAGGATTGTCAGTTACGACGAAAGATGTTTGAGAGTAAGCTCTTTGACATTGTCATGGTTTGCGGACGACAATAGGGGTGAAAGGTATACGGGTGCCAGGGAAGCTTGGCACTATTTGCCAGGACTGGAACATAAAAAAATTATGACACACCCTCACACTGACCATAAGAGTGTCAGTTATGAACTGGCCAAACTATAGTCGCCCGTCGGTCGAACAACTCACAGACAATCGGTCGCCAAGCATGTAACAGCTCTTAACCATTTAAAATCTTACACCTATTTTGAATATGGAAATAAGAAAATAGTATTTCTCACCTTTTATTTTGCCGGCGGGCGGTCCTTTTTGCATATTCATTATTTAAGCGCAATTATGTCCGAAATAAATTTTCGTGAAATAACTAAATACAGTGTTTATGCTGTCACAATGACAAGTTCATTACGACGGTAGACTTGCAAATTTTGTAGTGAGCTAACGGTGGTTTTAATATTTAGCTTTTATATTAAGAATGACAATGCAATTGATGATGATTGTACATGTCTACAACAATTAAGTCATAAGCACTAATAGCACGTCATAGCTCACGGCTACCCCGGATTTTATTCTATAGCGATAGAAAGTACACTAATTTGAAAATATTGAAAATTTTACTAATGTAATAGAACCATGCAGGAATCATTATCTTCTTCGATCGGTGTGATACCACTCTCGCAGAATATCGGCGTGAAACGGTTAGCCTTAAATGAATAAGAATATCGATGATCTACTTCCTCTCCACCGCTACATCCTAACTTCTTTATCTGATCCCCCTACATTACGCTTAGGCTACATTCTATTAGGGACTCACAACGACCACGTTCACGACCGCGATTTTTCCCGTTCCACTTGCTTGCCGGCGTTACATTCGTAAACCCAAATGGAACGGTTATTCGACCCACCGCTTGACATGGGACGTTGTGAGCGTTGTGTGATCGAAAATGATGACGTCATTAGTGACGTTTTCGCAACGACCGCGGTCGTCTTGTGGAACGGCTAGCTGAGCATCTTAGCCGTTGTGAGCTAATGGAACGCCCCGAATGTCAGCTCCCTTATTAAAATTAACAAGTTAGGTATAAATTACACAATATCTCATTCAAATTCAAAAGTTTTATTCAGAAAAAGTTCTACTGGAGAACACTTTTTGAAGGTCATACATATAAGTTAAGATTTAAATTCACTCCTTATTCTATTTATACACCACTTCGCAACGTGTTAGTGCTGTTAAGGAGAAGAAGCGGCAAGAAACTCCCCAGCAACACGTCTAGATAAAAATTGTTTTTATTTTTCAATGTATATATTTTTTTTATAAATTTTATACGGATTACGTATCCGTATTTCTTATCGTGCCAGATACGTTCATAGCAAGGTCATGGTATGATCCAGTGTAGTGGGCAGACTTCTTTAACCGTCGGTGTCTCGACTGTTGAGACGTCACTGTTGTGCAATGGTAGAATCCCGAATTTTACCAGTTACCTTTCCGGTGAAATATAATGAAGAATTCAACTGGTATCCGATTTTTTATTTATTTTATAAAAATATCTTTGTTATTATTTACCTCGTCTTGTCAAAAAGTCCTGCATTTAAGGCAAATAAACGTTCAATAACATATAGAAGCCCGCTATTAGGGAAAACCACGTTTATCTAAATAATACATATATGACGTAAATACAATGTGATTCAGTTGCATGAATTATAACGGAATTAGTCTACAAATAAACAACAATTTGGAGACGGAAGGATAATACAATACTTACTCTTATTAAAAACTTAATTTGTAATTTGTACGTTGGCCATTAATTATTATTTTTTGTCATTTTTAGACTTTTAACATATATTGGACGCTTATTTTTTTCTTATTTCCAACAGCTGGTCTCTTTTTGTATGTAACTGTTATTATTTTCGGAATGTATTGGGTTTTATATAAGGTAGATAAAATTTGGTAGAAATATATAGCATATATATACATAGCTACACAATGCTTCACTGATCGCGAAAAATGTGAAGATTGAGTCTGGCCAGCAAACCGAAGGTTGAATATTTTTTCGGTGCACAGACTCGCATTATTAATTCAGTAGGCTTTACAAATCACGATGATGTTCTACGATTTTTTTTAAAGGCAATAAATAATACGTGACAAGAATTATTTATTTTCAAACTCGTGAAGATAGTATCGTGAAACTTTGTAATTACTATAAATGCGAGTGTTAGTTGGTTACGCTTTCACGCTTTAACTTCTCTACCGAATTTTTGCATTCACGCTGTCACGGATAAAGAAAAGGACATAAGCTGGTCCGACCTTTAATCCCGATAAACCTAACGTAACAAAATGACAAACCATTCCCGAGCTTCAGAAAGAGTGGCCCACGAAAGAATAGCTCTTCAACAACAACTGGACAGCAATTTAACAGCCGACTCTATAAACGCGAAAATCAGGGAAAGGAGCAGGTCGGTGAAAAGAAAGAGCAGACAGGACCTGTACATCCAAAATACTGCTCGACGGAATCGTATCGTGACCGGCATGATGTTGGCTACGAGGCTCCACAGCTCTTCAGGCTTGCTGATAAGCGACCAAACCATCCGAAATCGTTTACGTCAAGTGGGTACTGCGTTCCCAGTAGGCTGCTGAGAGTGCCACCTATAGCACCCCACAATTGTAAAACCCGTTTACAATGAGCTCGCGAACACAGACATTGGGAGGAAGAAGGCTACCGTTGTGTTTGCTTTTCCGATGAATCTCGTTTCGATATGAGACCAGATACAAGATATACCAAGTTCAAAGGACCTCTGGACGTCAAGAACGTTTGAAATGGTGTCAGGAAGTTTATTCATATGGAGGGAGAACAATAACGGTTTGGGCCGGTATTTGGATCGGTGGAAGAATCTATCTCATTTGGATCCGGGCCAACCTCAATACTCAGATTTATGCAGAGAAGATTGTTTCCGACGTAATCATCTCTTTGCGGAGCCAGTTAGGTGATTCATTTCGACTAATGCACGAAAATGCATGTCCACACACGGCTAGAGTCGTAACGCGCACTCTTGCTGATGCTCGCATCAACGTTCTGCCGTGGCCTGCTCAATCGCCAGACATCAACCCAATACGCACGGTAATGAGCACGCATGGGATATGCTCCAAAGAGAATCTCTGCTGATTATGGATGCCGTGCATAACCTATAACAACTTTTTGACTTGGTAGAAAGAACGTGAACGGCCATTCTTCAAAGTGATTTTGAGGAACTGATTTTAAGCTAGTCAAATCGCTGTGATTGTGTGATCCGTGTTAATGGTGGAAACACAGATTATTATTTTTTTTATCCTTACAATAATAATTTGAACAATCCTCATTGTTTCCTTTTTTGCCATTTAATTGACGACATTAATTAGGTTAATTTCCCACAATTTGCAAAAAATGCAATTTTTCTTAATTTTTATATAAATGTATTAATTATATTCCAAAAATAATCACTATAGAACATGCTTAATTCAGCCTACATAAGGGCACAGGATTCTTACTTTATTATTTCGTTTTACACAGGCAGTGCCACGAACTTAAATTAGTTTAGTAGTATGGTGGGAGTAACGCTCGCACTTTACGGAAAAGTAGTTTTCAAACGTAAACAGTTATGAAACAGCTATAAAATAAGACCACAAGTGGAATTTAATTTATAATTGAATCGGAAATAATTGAATTCGCTAACTAGTGTTATTGGAAAAAGTGCATTTTTTACTTAAATATTTATTTACATTGAAATAAATAATCAGTTGACCAGAATCAGAATCAACCATCAATCAGTTAGTGCCAGCGTTACACTATTTAAACAAGCAGCCATGGATTTACTGCAAGAAATTGAACAATTAATTAAATTCGAGCGTATCAAGCGTACAGTTGCAGAAGTTGGTGTAGCATTATCCATTGCAGGTGTCGCACTACAATTTATATGGTTGATGACAGATAAGAAGATACGACGAAAAGATCAGAAGATTCTCTTTCAACTGTCCATCGCAAGTCTAATCTACGCCTGCGCTGAACTAGCAGAGAGCTGGGTTTTAAAACTATCAGGAGATCAAGGCCATTTTTTTAATATGCTTCGTTACTTTTTGCTATTTGAATCCCATATAGTTTCACTTATATGGATGTTTGTTTTTAGCTATAACCTATACGACAAAGTGATAAATGTTTTCATACAAGAAAATTACAGTTTCATCAAGAAATCGATCCTCATTTGGGTTGTCCCGATACCACTTGCTGTAACCTGCACTATCCTTCCAGAATATCCGAGATTCAGGTCGGATTTATATATTGGCTATACTTATTTTATATCTAGATTCATGGTGTTAATCATAAATACATATTTCTTAATAGCTACTTTGATAAGAGTGTTCAGCCGAAGTAGATCACAGAATAATGTAAGATACATTAAAATTTGTGTGATATCACTGATACTTTTGGTGGTCGTAGGTGTACAAGAAATAATAAGCTTTCTCATTGCGTACACAAGACCCGCGAGTATGTACCATCTAGATATCTTAATAGACATATCAAAAACATTTTACGTGGTTGCTACCACCGTAATATTTATAATTATTTCTAGAAAGACCAACTAACGAACAATATTGGTATAATCTGTCAATACCCTGATACTAGTTCGCCAAACTTTGCGGCCACTCTTATTAAACTATACAACTGCTGCACAAGTTGGTATCGCTATTTATCCTTTTTGGCTATACATCCTTTTTTCCATTATACAGGTGGCCAGAACAGTGACGTTCAAAAGAAAAATTTAGTTAGTTTACATGAAGGGCTACCCGCGTTACCCCCATGTATGGTTTACCATTTTTTTTAGTTTACAACTTATTATTTTTTTATGTAAAGTTTCGACCGCAGCGGCTTAATTTTTTTAATAAATGTAGTAAAAAATAAATAACATGAAAGGTAAGACTACTGAAAATAACAAGTAAAATTATTAGAAAAAATCCGGCAATATCTTAAAAATAAGAATGAGATGTATTATTACAAAAAACCTACAGTAAGCTACTAATTATAATAATGGTGATATTTTGTCAAACTTCATTTTAGAACAATTTGAACAATATATATTTCAGTAGTGCTAACCGATAGAAAATCGAAAAATTCCAATGACCAAATAAAAATAATAGTACCCACTATTAAAGTGAACTAGATCAATCGTGTCCGGTTCCTATAACTTACCGACGGTTCATTTACCTTACTATCGGTTAAAATTTGACACAAACTCCATACATCTAATCTCAACATTCAACCCATTGTGTTCAGTTCTTCACAGTACATACACATCTGCAATAATGCTCATCCCATTTGATTAAAAGCTGTGATGAAGCACACCGGCGCTAGACTACCAAACAGTGACCATCACTTTTCGAGGTGTATGTTTTCGTTTAAGGCATTGTTTAGATACTGAACCAGGATGATTAATGATCCAACCAACTTGCTGAGCGCTTGAGATTGTCAAACAGAATCCATTTTTCGTCGCAGATAACAATGCGGTTCAAAATTCCTTTGTTTGTGTGACTGTTGAGCAGTGCAAGGCACGTCTCAACGTATATACTTCGCGCTGGCGATCACTAAGCTCGTGGGGCACCCGTCCATTTGTCAAGTTTTTTTTACCTTGCCAAGTCAACGCAAATGGACCAATATTGTTTTGACGCTGACGTCAAAAGCTGCTGCTCATTCAGCAGTAGGTTGATTATAATCAGCTTCCACAATCGCCTTTAATTCGTCATTATCGACCAGTTCTCGAATGACCACGACGTTCATTTTTCAGGTCGAAATTTCCAGAATAGAAGCGGGCACACAAATAACAGGTGGTGCGTTCGTTTGTAGTGTTCGCTCCGTTAACGTCGTTGATGTTGCGTGGCTTTTGTACCGCGTTGCTGCCACGACGGTACTCTTATTCCATAATTACCCGAATTTTTAACGTATCATGACGACGAAAAAAGTCCAATGCGATAAAAACATAATAAACAAATGAGTAATTGTCAAAAAAGAATTCCATGTTTTTAAAATAAATTTCTTTGAAATTTGGATTCTTAGCCAAGCAAAAATTATTTTGATTTGAAATAGCCAGTAGTGCAGAACGGCAATTTAATAGGTAAAGACCTTATTAAAGGCAACATAACTGTAATTGCACAAAGTTAACTACGCTAATTAATGGAATCAGTATGAGGGATAAATTAATTCTCTTTTAATGTAAAGACCACTTTAAGAATAAATGTATTGAAATAACCACATTTACATGTAAAGAGTTAAAGACTGATAAATTGCATTTATCTAGTCATTCCGCCTCCACCCAGATGAGTACCTCCTACTCAGATGACTGGCTTGTGAACAATCATTGTCTCTACATAATGTTCGCGGTTCCATACGCACTTGGCCGATATTTTTAAGGTTTACGAAAAAAATAAAAGGACTGTTATAACTTTTTAAGTCTTTAATCGCTTTGATCAATTATTTTATTTATTTTTATTCACAACGCAGGTCACACACAGCTTTTTGATATTTTAATATTCAAAACGAATCAAAACTTATAAGAGCATTAAAATACCAAAAGGCAAACAACCTGCGGCGCCATCTAGTTGTAGAATAGTAGATATAATTTATGAGTTAATCTGTAAAATAAAACATATATTAGAAAATAAAGTATACTGTCTTTAACATATACTGTCGAGGCAAATGAATGATTTTGCATAGATTGTTTTGATTCATTAAGTTTAAATAAAAATTGTATTTACTACATAAATGCCTGCAACACATCACAACCTTAGAAATAAAATTACATTAATAGATACAATCATATAAAACGAATGATATCTGTTGAAATTGCATTGATTCAAAGCAGTAACATAAACATAAGAAATTAATTTACCACCAAATAGTTCAGGTTCAATTTCATACACTAACCCTTTAAAAAAAGCAAACACCTTTATTTGAATCGATATTACTTTAGTTTTATAATTTTACGTAGTTTGTTTTTTTTTAAACATGTTTTTTGTAAGTTTAAGGCTTGGCAACTAGGCCTTTAAGCCAGACGCCGTTGTATTGTAGGTTACAATCAACATCATTCAACGGAGTTCTTGTGAAAACTCGAAAGGCTCCATTTGGCTATATAGTTCACATTTCTTGCAAAAACACAATTACGACGCAAAAACTATCAATATCCTACAAAACTATTGTTCATTTTAGAGTAATTTTACACATTTTTAGAAAATAAAACTGCACAGCACAACGTCCCCTTACAGTTCCCGCCAAGAACTCCACATGGAAAAATAATATTAAGGAATTGCCATGTAAAAAACTTAACTCGTAACATACTCTTGTGATAAAATTGGCGCCACTAGTCTTCCTAACGTTCGTTTCTGTCTTATTACATAAGATATTTATATTAATAATTTAATAAGCTTGTTATTTTATTTCATTTATAATTGAAGAATATGTTTAAAAGGAAGTATTCTATTTCCATGATTTAGTTATGAAATTGAAAAAACTTATTAAGACTTTTAATTTATAACTGATTTAAGTTTAAATTAAATTAAATTATTATGTTTTAAGTAATTTGATGTTGATTCAAAGTTTTAGTTGAGATTTTCTATAAAAACAAACTGCGCTAAGAACTACTGGCGCCACCTGTGGCGCAAGAGTTTGTTACGAGTTACGGTTTTTACTGGGTTATTGTTATTCTTATTATTTTTGTTCCATTTTAATAACTTAGAAATAATAAATAAATTATGGTGCCTGAATGGTTTTTTATTACAGCCTTCCCTCCTTTTCCACTTTCTTCAGAGCCCAATGACGTAATTTTGAATCCTTGCAGACCGATTAGGATTTTTCTCTAATCTGATATGAACATTCCTGTAATTACTACCTTTTTTATTGCAGGAGCAGACAGGCAGACGGCTCACTGGATGGAAAGCGGTTACCATCGCCTATGGACATTTGCAACACCAAAGGTGCCACTACACTACACTAATGCCGGAACATAACTCAAAGTTGTTATGGCGGCATGCTCTAGACCAGGGGTGGTAGCCATCCAGTCGGGCAAATGCCCTACCACCCGGCTGTGGGTTGTTTCGTCGCCTCTTACGACAGGCCGCCCGGCCACAGGAGATTGTATTCTTTCTCCGTTCCTGCTCGGATAGAATACCTCCCGACGATAAAGAAAAATCGTAAGAAAATTCACACTTCAAGATTACCAATGTGATTACCAAACATAGGGGGAATATCGTCCGTTTCCTTACAATTGATGATGAAAATGTTCTTCCAATTACAGTTTGCTTCGATTACTCTTTGCTATTAGGCTGTAGTCTTTGTATACATATAAAAAGATAACTGCTCGTTTTTTTAAAGGTTAGTGCAATTTTTTTATGTAATTAAAATTAATTATTGTCTTAAAAATATTGAAAAAACATATACAGAACCTTTAAAAATGTAAAAAAAAATTAAATAATATACAACTTTTTTCAAATAAATCAACTAATAATTGGTCAGTTTAAGTACATTGCCTATTTGACGATTAAAATGTTTTTTGCTTTTATAAAAAAAAACAACAGCGAATGTAGGTAGACAAGCATATCACTTCAAAATTATTCAATTTGAAACTTGTCACTACCGAATTCAATGTTGCCAGCACATAATATCTATTACCAAAATTCAGATCACGAATCCTTAAATTTAAAACCTAGATAAATAAATTAAAATTATTTCGATAAACTTAAAACTAAATCATGTCTTACAAGTTATATTTCGGAGTATTGCCTAATAGTCAAAATATTTCTTAAGTTACAAATATTGGAGCAGTCTTATTTGAAATGTTAAGAGAATTCGATGAACTTTCTGTATCATACAGATGGCGCTGTGGTCAGATATTTTTAACAAAATCAGTCATGTAGGAGTAAGTACTAAAAAAAATCTCTTATTGAAATTCAATAAACGTCTTGGTAAAAACGGGATTACCAATTCTATACATTTGTAATGGATTCATATTTAATACGTTCTATTTTATTGCCAGAAACAGGTAAAGTAGTTAACAGTCAGTGTAATATGGTCACCGCTTATAATGTTTGATATATCGCGGCGTTAAGCCAATATTAGACAGTTCATTTATATTTTTCAAGGCCTCTTCCACTGCCAGAAGGAAAATACTCATTACACAACTTGCACACGTATGGAAGTAGCGAGCACCACTTACATACAATAAATAACTGCCAAATGTTGAGAATCTATTTTACTGATAACAACGCTATCTGTGGGAAACAGTGAGACATTTGAACCCTCTTAATAAGAAAATAATTTTATAATCCTATAAATTTCTAAAAGATCCTGTCTTTTGTATCTTATAACCTAACTTAAAATTTAAATCACAATACACTAAACAATATTATAAATATTCGTTTGTACTGTCGAAGTCCATCGCTTATAACACGATATTTTGCTATCACATTTCTTCCAGTGATTTAAAACTACCAATTTGGCAGAAAAGTACAATTAGTATTGCAACACTATGTTGTAAATAGTCTTTCTTCACACATACTGCCGAGCCGGGCCGTTCTTTCTTGAATGGGGTAGAGTGTCATCGTTGTTACCAGTGTTGTTGTTATGTAGAAAAGACATTTCTACACATGCGTCACCGGCCTAAATGTTTAAAAAAATATTAATACAAAAGTACTAATTGTAAGTAAAAACCATTTATAATTACTATTAGCTGACCCCTGCCCACTTCGCTGGGCGTTATTAAAAAAAATCAAAAAACATGTCACAATCAAATATTGCCTATGTCACTCAAAAATAATGTAGCTTCTACTGGTGAAATACCGCTTCGGGGGGCCTTTAGCTATCAAGGGAGCAAAGGATTCATCACCCCCGCTGACGAAGTGAATGTGTTCTGATTCCCGGGGCACATTCAGGCATTTTTTGCGCTGGATCGGACTGGGCGTAACTACGTTCTAAGTCTCAGCCTTTCCTTCATAAAAAGCGCGGGGCACATAGGAGGAGGGTGGTTTTAGTGCGTAGTGGGTGTTGGCCGTGCAACTTCTCTGATTCTCCACACAAGCTGGCTTGATTATTGTTCGGATTGCCCCTTGTCAAAGGGGAAAGCCTTCATGATCAACTATGGTCTAATCCCTTGCAAAGGACCCAGTAGTGTGCGTAAATAGCATTTCCCCCGCCTTAAAAAAAAGCTTCTACTGGTGAAAGAATTTTCAAAATACGTAGATACTCTAGGAAGTTCGCGGTAAACATCAACAACCGCAAATTTGGTACTAATTGCTATCATGTTTTTGTAAGGCTCAATATTTATTATAGCTGACTAGCGCCCACTACGCTAGGGCGTTATTAAAAAATTGACAAATATTTTAGAATCAAATATAGCCCTAGTCACTCAGGGATAATGTAGCTTTCTATTAGTGAAAAATTTTCAAAATCGGTTCAATAGTTCACGAGATTATTTCTTAAAGCTCACAAACTTTATCTCTCTTTATCTTAGTATAGATTATATTTTATTTATTCTGTTTGACACATTAAAAGTAGTGTATGCGGCTTCGAGTAAAGGCTTTTAAGGCTTTTGAAGATTCGTCTTACGAATATGACAAGTATTAAAATAAAATAGATCTTTATCGTCGGCGTCATTGCATGACCTTGTAAGTAAATTTTTTGGTGATCTTTTCTTCAAAATCAATACATAATAGTTATATGCAACAAATTGACCAAAAAAGTTATTACACCAAAAATGTAGTTACAAAGCGCTGCATAGACGCCGACGTTTTGCTGTCTCTTACATCTACCAAAATATCTAAGCATGTATCAATTTCAGTAAGAGATTCTCCAAAAGCGGCTGTTTTAGGCCCCCGGTAGACTATTTAACATATTTATTGTTCCAGAATCATAATTTAAAATCTTATCCACAGATTGAATTATTCAATTCGGCTGTACACGGTTTACAATCGCTATATAATATACTAAACTGGCTTACCTCTGAATGCATTGGATTCGCAGTAATAGTGATCGGTACTTTAGCTGGAATGTAACCATTTGCACTGCCGGTCTCTGGCACCGACCCCTTTTCTTCTATAAATTAAGAAAAATATTATATACGTACACTATACATTTCTTAAGAGAGTTAAAATGTGATTTATCTGCTAGCTAAGAACCTAGATAGTTGCTTTACAACTACTTAACTTGTAATAGCAGTAGTAGAAAGCGACGACTAAAATCAAACAACAGACTTCAAAAGCTTTCATATTTAAAATAAACAGTAACTCCGTCTATTTACAGTAGACAATATTTAAACTTGCTTCTTTATGAACGTTCAAACAAGAGTCAAGACAAAATAAAACAGATCCTGAGATACTTGTATGCATAATTTTCAATCCAAATAAATCTGTTTACTTAATACAATATCTATTGATTTACGTTGTTCTTTCATTTTCTAATTTTTTTGAGTTAGTGCTTTAACACAAAAAAAAAATGACTTGACTTTTAATAATGCAACGTCCGCATTCAAGAACTTTAAACAGTTTGGTAGAATTGAAATAAAAAGCTGATATGACACAGATCACTTCTGACATTCAATTTGGATAAAGCAACCAAAGTGACTCTTATACACAAATATTGAAACGATGTTAAGCGGTTCAACCAAATTAATTCAATTTGGAGCAAACATGCCATAGACTGTAGACTGCGTCTCAGTAGGCGTAGCATAGGACGCCCTCCAGGCCGGTGGATCGATGACCTGCGTAAGATTGCCGGTAGGGGGATAAGTGAGGAAGGCGGGAGAGACCGGAATATGTGGCGCAGATTTGGGGAGGCCTACGTCCAGCGGAGGACATTAATTGGCTGAAGAAGAAGAAGAAAAGGCGCTAACAATAACTCTATTAAATAACTCATTATAATTCTATACAATATTACTATGATTCCTAGAGACCACAGGCCATAAAAATGGCCCGGACTTTTGGAGGGCTTGCGTGGGGCCGTGGGAAGGCATACACGTAGAGGCTCCTTAACAAAAATCTCAATGTGGCTTGTCACTGACCGGCGATTATCTCTGTCTACACTTCTATGTCTATTATACTTGCCATTTCAACATTTTATATATATTACTTTTATTTTAGTTATATTGCAAAACCCACATGTTACACAATTTTTCTCTAATCCATACCAAGGTTGTCTGGAAGAAATCGCTTTTAGTGATAAGACCGCTTATTGTCTTCTGTACTTAAACTTCTTGAATTGTATCTTAATGTTAGGCAATAAAGTATATTCTATTCTAACTCAATTTTATGTTTACGCGCAATGATATACCAAAAATCAAAGTTTATACGGGTCACTTTGGTTCCTAGGTCTAAATTAAAAAATGAAAATGAACCATCAATCTTGAATTTGCCTTGCATTTCTGAACCTTTCAACTTCAAACTTCAAATTGATTCAATTTGGTTGAATAGCGTAATTCAACTTTGACATACTTTTACGAACACTCGTACATGCGTAGGTATTTCTAATTTGTACCGTTTATTTTTCAAAGATCCGCATTTTATCCGTGCAAGAACGGAGAAATCCAATTTTCTACGTTAGAGCGAGCTGTTCTACGAGGCGACAAAACAACCGACAGCCAGGCGGTAGGGTATTTGCCCTCTTGGGTGGCTACCACTCCTAGTATAGAGTATGGTCGAAATAACAACTTTGAGTTGTATTCCGGGATTAGTTTATTGCAGGAGTTCAGCAGACAGGCAGACGGCCCACTAGATGGAAAGCGGTTACCATCGCCTATGGACATTTGCAACAACAAAGGTGCTACAAATGCGCTGCTGCTCTTTTAAGGGAGACTGGAACCTGGTCACTAATGCCGGAACACAACACAAGGTTGTTATGGCGGCATACTCTAGACCAGGGGTGGTCGCCATCCAGTCGAGCAAATACTCTACCAATAATTAGTTCCAGTTTATTGGTAGCCTCTTTGGTGTTACAAAGGTCCATAAGCGATGGTAACCACTTTCCATGAGGAGGGTCGCCTACCTGTCAGCTGAACTCATACAATAAAAAAAATCTGACCTAAATAAAGGAGTAGAAAGACAGGTCACTTACTATCAGCTGGATGTCGTTTCGCCCGTCTACATAGAAGTAAAGTGACGACTAATATTATTATTAAAGCTGCAGCCCCAACTGCTCCTCCTGCAGTTAGAACTGCTGAAGGTCCTTTTTCAGGCTCCGACACTTCAGAACCTGGCGTTGAACTTGATGTGGTGGGTTGTACCGCTGCTCGATGCGTTTTGGCCACCTACAAAAATGTCTTTGCCATAGAATCTAGTTCACATTATATTAAAGAAGAGTGATAGCGCCATTATTGAATAAAGTCAGTTTCAAATAGCCTTATATGAGATAAAATTCAATAATATTTAATTTGGTAGCAAAAAGTGCCCTCCTCTTCGCATAAGGTAGTCTAGGCTACATTATCAACTTCAAAAATTTTATGAACTCAAAAAAATGTTATAAATATAGTATTTTCTTTATTTTTCACGTCTATACTGCTTCCAAGCTTTTATTTTTCTTTTGAGTTTTGCACGTCTATCAAGTTACATATTTCTTGACAATATAGCCCACATGAAACAGATGACATAATTTTCGTACTTTATTATTGTGGGTGACGTAATAGTGAGAATAATATAATATTAAATAATAATATTCGATATCAAAATGATGAACCATAATCGTTTCTTATCAACTCTATTAATGCTTGTGACAATATTCTGTAACCGTCGAAGACGGCATTCTCAATTCTAACGGGTAGTATACATAAAACGGGTTTAAACTCACCAATATACTACTAAAATCTGAAGGTGCTTGAGAAGTGTACGCCTGTACTTTCAACTCGTAGGGAGTATCTGGCTGCAAGTGGTCCAGAGCAATACTCCTAGTGGAAGCGGCACCAGGCGCGATCACTTTTTCGTAAGCGCCAGCCGACGACACTGCGCGATAGTACACGTAGAATCCCTCTGCCTCCACACCTTCGCCCTTTAACCACTAAATTAATGCCAATGACTTTAGTGCAATTCCATCCAGTAAGTAACGCATCATTGTACGCAAATGCCTTTTTTTTAATTCTTATTATTTCCCGTTCACGATAATTTGACGCGCAGGATTACCAATAATCAAAAATATTAACATATGAAACTAAAATTCAAAACATCTAAAATTGCGATGATTACTAGAAAATTCCAACAAAAATTAAGAATAATTCACGTTTTGTAATAATTTCTATTTACAACCTATTTTATAACATGATATAAGTGTTGTTAATTTTTTTAAATTGGTTACCCTGCGCGTCTAGTTATCGTGAACGGGGAATAGCTCATTTATTTTCCGAACAATACCACTGATTCATAATATACCTTATTGTAAAGCATTAACAATGAAACGATACAAAAAAAAAACTGCTTAGTATAAAGGTAGGCGTCATCTAGAATATTTTATCGCATATAAATAACACCGTTAACAAATATATATAATTCAAAATTCAAAGTTTTTATTCAGTATAAGTTTCACTGGAGAACACTTTTTGAAGGTCATACATATAAGTTAAAATTTAATTTTACTTCCTATTCTATGTATGTACACCGCTTCGTAACGTGTTATTGCTGTTAAGGAGCAGAAGCGGCAAGAAACTCCCCAGCAACACGTCTAGTAAAAAAAAAATTTTCTTCATATTTCTTATTCTATTTATATCACAAGATCTTTTTTTATAAGTTTTATTGAGAAGTATATTACAGAGTTACTTATCGAAGAATTAATGAAGTTGTAACCTGTAGCAAACAGTGCATGCTCAGTATGACAAAGACTCAGTAAGGGGAAAGAAGAATATTATTATTGTTATAATAATATCGAGACGTACTAAAAGTTTGTACTGCAACATATCTCCATAAATTCCTTACGTGTTTGGAAAAAATAAAACGTTATACAGACGATTGTATAAGAAGCTGGAGCGAGCTGCTATGTAAATAGAGTTTTATCATTTAAATATTCTTCAATACGGTAATATCCCTTTTTTAGCAAGACACATTTTTAATTTGGTTTTAAATTTAGTGTAAGGCAGATCCAACATTTCATTCGGAATCTTATTGAAGAAGCGTATACCAACCCCCAAGAAAGAGGGCATTATTATTTACATATATATTTTATTTCCAAATTTTTTACATTTTTCTTATAAAAAATACAAATTTATTTATAAAAAAAATATAAAAAACTGATCTTCGCCGGCAGTGGGGCCTAGGGTCCAGGCTACCGGTGGTTAAGGCTCCAGACACAGGAATCTCCTCACAATACGGGCCGTGTCCAACAGAGCTGCCTTCTGCATCCGACCCTTCAACCAGATACCAAGCGAGAGCCTTTCAAGGTGGCGATCAAGGCTCTTCGCTATTAGTCCATTCACTGACACCACTATCGGTACTATGATTGTAGAGTCCAGGTTCCACATAGCGGTAACCTCGTGAGCAAGATCAATATACTTTATTTGTTTATCTTTCTCGGCATTCACGAGGTTACCATCATGGGGAATCGCGACATCTACAATTATAGCACGTCTCGCAGACCGATCAACTATCACAACATCAGGCAACAATATTCCTGTCTGTGATAATTGATCGGTCCCAGTAGAGCAGATATTGACCATTGTCAAGAACTGGCTCGGGCTTGTATTGGTAATAAGGTACCTCCGACAAGACAAGTCCGTATTTAAGAGCAAGTTGGATGATCCTGGCTACAAGGTTGTGCCTGTGCAAGTACTCGCTGTTAGCAAGACGAGAACAACCGGAAGTAACATGTCTGAGAGACTCACCAGGGCGGTGACACGCCCGACATATGTCAAGCGTGCCGTCCTTCAGAATGTACTTCCGGTAGTTGTTCGTTTTGATAACCTCGTCCTTAATTGCACAGACAAACCCTTCGGTTTCCCCAAATAGGTCACCGAGACGTAGCCAGTTCACCGACGCTGGTAGGTCCACATCAGGCCCTGTTAGAGCCTGATAGAACCTGCCATGCAGCTCCTTTATTATTATTATTATTATGTTGATTTATATATTTTATCTCGGCTAACCGGAAATAAACTAATGGCACGGGCCTAAGCCAAGTGTACATTAGTGGGACGACTAAGATGTAGTGATTGCTACTTGATTTGCTATATTTGTATGGTTGTATGTTGGTTCATTGGTGTCACCTTGCAGGAATTTTCTTACTATCCTACATGTATTTAATATTGTTGCTTTTTGCATTATATGGTAAGAGTTTGCTGGTAGGTCTAGAGCTTTTAGGGATTGATGTATTCGTTATTATTATTATACTGTATGTCTTTCAAGACCACGAGCCATTAAAATGGCCCGGACGTTTGGGGGGCTTGCGTGGGGCCATGGGAAGGCCAACACGTAGAGGCCCCTTGACAAATTTAATGTAAATGTGGCGTGACACTGACCGGCGATTATCCCTGTCTACACCATATAATAATGCAGCCAAGGACAAGCCCCGGCCAGTGCAGGACTATTGTGGGAAATGAGGACAAAAAGTACCGGGCTATTGTGGTGAAATGCTAATGGTACTAGGGGTCTGGGAATATGGGGACTATGGCGTCTGCCCGTCGCAATGTTCAGGGAACATGGAAAAATGGGCAGACGGTGACTCGCCACTCCCTGCATGGGCCCCAAAAAATGCCATAAAGACAGGGGCAACATGGGTGTGAGTGGCTAAGGGGTGTCGAGAGGTGGACTGCAGGTTCACCGAAGCTACTTCCAACGTTAGGCCATTTATTACTTCCACCCCTGGAGCTTGAGTCTTAGCTCTAGCGATCTCCACTCCGTGCCGGCCAGCTAAGGCAAGCACAGAGGTGGGGGCCTTGTCTTGGCCCCCGGAGTCAGGTACGAGGTGTCGCTACTCACCTAAGGCTTCGCCACAAAGCCCCCCTGCGGGTTTATTATTATTATTATTATCGCATCACAAATAGCGCATTAAACCCATCGCTACATCTGCGTGAAACAGCCTATAGCTGTAAGATTATTCCAGATGGACCAGTAAAGTTAGGTACAAAGCCTTATCGCTGACATCGATTCCTTCCGTACAACATTGGGATAGACAGAGAAATATGACACAAAAGTTAGGGCACAATAGAACGTTGCACAATATTTAACAATAAATATTAATGTTATTAGATAAAATTCTTCTGTTCGTATGTGCCACTAAACTCCTCCTAAACGGTTGGACCGATTTTAATGAAATCTTTTGTGTGTTTGAATTGGTCTCTGGATGGCTTACATTCACAATTGGACCCTGTAGGTGGCACTACAATCGGTTTCCCAGTTTCATTTTTTAGGGCAGGACAACGTCTCCTGAGCCCCCTAGAATAAATATACAAATATACATTTATAAATACACATATAGCAGTCATGTTTTGTATTAAAAAGGCACTTGAAACGAACAGATTCATAAGAAGATATAGAACTTTAAAAAGACGTGCCTGTATAATACTAAGATTGCTTTTTTCAATTTATTTTTCAACAAATACGTTAAAATCTGCCAAGGGCGTCATACTCTGTGCATGGTAAAGAGTTTTGTTGTGGCGACGAACGCTACTGTCAATGTCATTTGAATTTGAAACCCAAAAAAAGCATTTAATTCATAAATATCCTTATTTCAAAAACCACTAAGTGGATCTTACACAAACCAATATTCAGTTTTTAATCAAGACTAAGACACGAATTGGCAGATGGATAGGCGAACAAACGACTGAATAGACATGATTATTTTATAAGAATTCCATTTTTGTGAAGATGGCTACGGAATCCTAAAAATTAATAATTATTAATAAAACTACGTTTTATCGATTTTAAGCGCGATATTTTATTTTATTTGATTATATTGAAATCAAAAAACACCCAAACTTCATCAGAGAAGATGGTTGGCAAGTACCACCTGTTTGGGATTCGATCATCAAAACGATTAAGACCCAAACCCAGCAAAAATACAAATGCCAGACCTCCACAGACTGTGAGCTCTTTCTGCGTGCACCGGAACACAACTCAACTTGATTGACAATTATCTCTTTTTATTTTACCAACCATTTTCATATTTTAATCTATAATATTACAAAATTCTAAACTCTAAACGGGGGCAAACTGTCAACTCATCGTCTCAAATAATGTATCTACCATAAATATATCGTATTCTAAACATAATAAATAATATAATAATAAAAAATTCAATTACTTAATTACTTTTTTTCCCCGATAAATGACGTCTATTCCACGAGATAGACGAAAAAAGCGAAAAAGATAGCGCTCCTGTCGCATCTTTTTTGTAAACTACTTAACATATATGAATGAAACTCGACACAGAGCTGACTTATAACCCGAGTCAACACTTAGGATACTTTTTATCCCCATAAATCACGTCGTTTCCGAGGAATAGACGGATTAGTAAAAAGATGACGCTGTAATTATGATGTAGACAACCATTGCTGTAATTCAATAAAAAATACGTTGTCATGTTGCCCAGATGTCATTCACTACGCATTAGGTACTTCAAATCAGGTTGGCTGCAACTTTTCTTTATGTTTTGCTGTGCAGTTGTCTACACTATATTAACTTAGTTTCTTTGTAATTGTAGTGAAATGAACAAATGAAACTAAAGTATTGGAGGTTTATATATATATATAAACACCTAATTATTTTTTTATGTACGTAACACAGAGCTACTATTTAGAATTTTTCAAGCCGTGTAGCCGCAGGAAAAACTCTAGTATACTATAAAAAATTTGCAATAATTAAGTTCCATTTCATCCAGTTCATCCATTTATTAGTTTTTTTTAAAGTTTACTTTAATTGAGTCAACATAAACACTAAGACTCATTATTATGTCCAAATAATGACGTCAATATAATAATAAAACTACGTTTTAACGGTTTTAAGCGCGGTAATTTATTTGATTTTTGTTATTTTATATTTATGTTATTTGTTATTCAATATAATGTTTTATCGATGGCATTAATTATTAACTTTTAATAACGAAATCTACAAATTAACAATAAGAGGGTAAAGGACAATCATATATACTAGAATTAAAAACACAAACTGTAATTTGTACGTTGGTAATGCTTCTAATAGAATAATAGATGTTATTGTATGTTTGAAATAATTTTACAATCAAATGAGTGAAAATTAATATTATTGTTCACCAATAGCCTTAGAAGATAAGATTAAAGATACGAGCTTCCACGTCGCATCGTAAACGAATCTCAACTCAGCTCAGGTGCCGCCTCCCCGAGTTTTTGCCATATATCCGAGTCGCCTACATTCATCCAGCACTTTCCGTTGACCTTACGCAGGACATCAGTACATCGGGCTGAAAGGCGTCCTACCCTATGCTTGCAATGACACGATTTCCACTCCGAAACATGTTTTGTCTATTAGCCGTCGGTTCCGCGTCAGACTTGACTACCTAATTGCCACTACAGGGGCACATATTTTGCGAGATATCTCGATATTATTGAATCTCTTTTAGATACACCTATTTTGGATTGCATCCGTAAGAAGACTAAAATCACTTTTAAATACTTAGCTCGCTAGACGACTTAAAATTTGTGGACCAATCATACTGTTAGTACACATCTCAGCTCGTTGGTTTTTATTGGCGAGATGCATTGCGTGAAGACTCCAGTCTTCATCATTTTATTCTCACCAGAGATAACAGTAAACTAAAACACAATATGTTCGAGTATTTATAATTATTAGTGGTCGCCCGTGGTCGAATTTCGAGAATAAACAAAGTAGAGTAATTAAACCATATGCGTGTGTGTGTCAAATACGTGGTAGTGTATGTAATGTTTTTTATTGATTTAATGTATTTTTTATGCATAATTTAAAAAAAAATAGCATTCGTCGCTTTTGCTCTATATAAACTATAAGTGTGCGAAATTTCATACTCCTCCGTCCGCGCAATTTTCGTAAAAAGGGGTACAAAGCTTTTGCTTCACGTATTATGATATAGATTTAAACCAATTTCCATTACAGCAATCGATATGCATAACGAGAACCTATTTGTTATATCAAGACTCAGTATAGTAAGTCACTTAAAAATAATCAGTACACGAATACGATCTAAGTCAAAAATACATCCAGAAACACATTTAAAAACAAATATTAAATCTATTGAGTCTGACTAATGTGACTACGCTCGGACCATGGGTTGTTAGACTGAGACTATAAAAAAACTTTTTTAGAGAAACGCTTGATCGACTTCTCTGGTAATGAGATGGTTGGTATTACTTCTAGCACGAAATCAATGTGATTATTAATAACCTATAGCATATTACCTGCTCTATCTATTCTACCTAATAGTTTTCAGCTATTACACGTAGAATATTAGTAGTAGTAGTTAGATCAAGCGTTGTTTATTGTACTAGATTCCCAAAATAAACGTGATAAAATAGGATTGACTTCGCCAAGCATAGGGCGCAAAATTCTAACTTTAATTTATTTATTTACACGGACATAATCATCAGTCTAAACTAGTGTAATAGTTTACCGGCGGTAGCACTCGTGGTTTACGGGAATTACCACTTACGTTTCCGAACGTCACTAGCGATCAAACAGAGGTGAAGGAAGAACGCGAGCAACGTTTATTTTAAAACATTAATCAAATAATAGTCAAGTCTATAACTAGTGAGATTGAAAAACATGTGTTGTTCGTATATTTATACAAATAAAAATATATAAAGCAATTGATCAATTGATCAGCAAATAAATACCAGTGTTACACTACTATTTAAACACGCTACCATACATTAGTTTGAAGAATACGGAAAAATGGAGGGTTTTCAGGACATTCAATATATAACAATAATTGGTCTAACATTATCCACCATCGGCGTCGCACTTCAAATTATATGGTTAGTGTTGGATAAGAAGATAAGACTCAAAGACCAGAAGATTATTCTTCAACTGTCCATCGCAAGTTTAATCTACGCGTTCATCAATGAAATAGGGCAATGGGTTTTAAATAGTATAAACGACGAAGGAGATATATGGCGGATCATTCGTTGGGTTTTGTTATTGGAAACCCATATAGTAAAACTAGCATGGATGTCCGTTTTTGCCTATAATTTATACAACAAAGTGGTAAATGTGTTCGTACATGAAAAAAACAATTTCATAAAATCGATCCTCATTTGGGTCGCCCCAGTGCCGATAGCTGTAACTTGGGGTATCCTATCAGTATTTCAAATTATCAATTTTAATTTATATTACGTCAGTCTGTATTATTTACCTAGAATTATAGTATTCATTGTAAATACATGTTTCTTTATTGTTATTTTGATTAACGCGATCCGGCGAAATAGATCAGAGAATAGTCTCCAAATCATAGTAAGCATTATTTCAATGGTACTATTTTTGGTCGTTGGTGTACAAGAATTGATAGGCTGTGTTTTATTATTAACAAAACAGAGCAATAATCACTATTTTGAAATGTCATTAGTCATAACAGACACATTTTACGTTGTTGCTACCACCGTAATCTTTATAATTATATCAAAAAAACAAAGAGGTTACAACCACATGGGGCGGCGTGGCGCGAAAATCATTGGGACACCCCACGGATCAAAAATTCAAAATTTATGATTTACATTATTTTCTAGGATATGCCCGCGACTTTATCTACCCTTGACTTGAAGTTCTTCTTGATAAAATATCACACATTTTACTACATAAAATTTGCTATCGAACAGTGAAAAAATCACATTGAAATTCGTTTTCTTTTTATTTGGCCATTTTAAATAATTCGGAGACAAATCGCAGGATAAAAAGTAGCGCAGACTATAAGCCTACAAATTTGATGTCGATCAGCGAAAACGGCATCGAAATCGACCCAGTAGTTTTTACGTGAATACTGAACAAACAGACAAACCGATAAACAGACAAGAAATTTTAAAAAATTGCATCCTGTTCGCCATCGTTTATATAGTCTATTCCAGTTTTTTTTTTAATAGCTCCAATGTACTGACACGGCATTTTTAGAATTTTATACTAATATAGATGTACACATAATAATGGCACATTTATCTTCTAAATGTCGAAATTGTGAATAATTAATTGTACAGAACCAATAAATAAATACTGTTAAAATAAAATATATAATTATAACCCTGAATCCATGGGGTCTCTCTGTTCTAAGAGTTTAGACGTTGCCAAACGCCTGGTAGACGTCTCACGTGACTAAAAAACTGACCTTCAATTTGGGTAAAGGTCATAGCTATACGACTGGACAACGCTGCGTCTTTTGGGAACGTTCTCAATAAGTGACAGTAGTTTGGGACAGATTTATTACCTACTAGCTGATGCCCGCAACTTCGTCCGTGTCACGATCGCGATTTAGAATAATATCAGCGCCATCTAGTTTATTTTATATGATGATGAAGTACGCTATGCTAGACACTGTTTTTGTAAGATTTTTTTCGCGGGATCTCGTCTTTTTAATGTATAAATTGTTTTATTGTATGATGATATCGGCAATATCAATACTTAATTAGATGCATAAGTTGTACAATAAGCTGTTTAAGTAATTAAAGTTTTTTTAACTATCCCACTCTTTAATTTTTCGGGATCGAAAGTATCCTATATGTTGACCAGGGATATAAGCTACCACCATACAAACTTTAATTTAAATCGGTCCAGTCGTTTCGGAGATTAGCCCGTACAAACAGATAGACAAACAGGGAAACATTTTTTTTTAATCTAAATTATTTCTATGTCACTTCTTACATATTTTTTTTTATTTGTACAGAAATTCGATCTCTAGAGTTTCATTATATGTATAAATAATGTTATTGTTTGTATTATTACTTGTTTAAGATCGTTTAAATTGATACTGTTTTTAATAAGTTCAGTTAACCTATATTCAATTACAGTAAAGTAACATAATTATAACCTAAGTTATAAAACATCTATACACGTAAGTTTTTGCAAACCATAAAAATGGTAGAATGTATCGAGCCTTAGATATAAATACATGTGATGCTATGTACCATTATTATACCACCATCAATGTGCTTTCTATCAAAATAAAAAAACATATATTGGCTTTGACATTTATCCTTACTTTAAGTTCTTTAAATGATTAAATTATATATACATTCTTAGTTATTATTCAAATTACATCCTTACTTTGAGCTTTTTGAATTATACTTATAAGGATCCTGTGCAGTGGCGGATTTACACCTGTGAGGTGGCAATAGGGTTATTGAATAATTTTTAAAAGGGTTTAAATTGAAAGAATATGATCTATATTAACAAAAAAAAACTATTTGGCTTTATTAGTGAGTACACTAATAAAGGCAAATCGATTTTTTTTTTACGCAAATAGTATTGAGTATTGCCGTCACAAAATGGCGACTGTCGTTATGGCGCCTTTTCGTAATTTGATTTTAGAAAATTTAAATAGGAAATAATTGGTAATTATTACCTATTTCTTTTCAAATTTTAAATGTCCTACGAAAAGGTGCCATAACGACAGTCGCCATTGTGTGACGTCAATACTCAATACTATGACACAAGCAGTGTTCCCGTTCATAAAATTTAAACTCGCTAGTTCATGTTAAAAATTCTGGTAGGTGAATATGACAGTGTTTACTGAAAATCCGTTTAAAGTCGCATACTTCTTAAGTAAAAAATATGCTGTAGATAATACTTAAACAGAATGCGTGAAGCATACTTCTAAATGTTCCAGTACAATCAGATACTAGTGTATATAATTATATAAGCCCATAAACGTCTCACTGCTGGGCTCGGACCTCCCATTATAGGGGAGAGCGGACAGTATACCCGCCAATCTTGCGCTAGGCGGCTTGGCAGATTTGACACATCGGTTATCTCGATGTGCAGGTTGCATCACGATGTTTTCCTTCACCGTCGCTAGCAAGTGGTAATTCTAACAATATGCACGTTAGATCAGAAAACTGACTAAATGCTGCATGCGTTCCGGCCAGGATCGAACCCGCGCCTTTTGAATTTGTATATTATAAAGCTTAGACTTTAAATATAAAAAATCGTTATATTCATAATTTCGTGTTTTTTCATTTAAGTTAAAATGGCGCAGCTTTAATGACAGTATCTAGATTTCAAAACCAATTAATAAGTATCCAGGTTCGTTAATTCGCTACCAGAAGAAAAAAACCCCGTTTATTTTGGATTTTAATTTGTTTTTTCTTTCCAAATGCTTATTTAAATAATTGAGTTTAGCGCACATTTTAGAATAGAAATAGCTACAAAGAGGTTTTTAGCTGATCAACCAATATTTGAACTTCACATAGATCTCCCGTATTTTCCTATAATTCCGTCACAACACCTTTCTTTTTTGAGGACGAGTCCTCATTGGTTTATTAAAAAAATAAGTTAATTTACCATAATCTCTATTATTTATTTTATTTATTGCAGGAGTTAAGCAGACAGGCAGACGGCCCACTGAATGGAAAGCGGTTACCATCGCCTATGGACATTTGCAACACCAAAGGTGCTATAAACGCGCTGCTGCTCTCTTAAAGGAAACTGGAACCTGGTCACTAATGCCGGAACACAACTCAAGGTTGTTATGACGGCATACTCTAGACCAGGGGTGGTCGCCATCCAGTCAAGCAAATACTCCACCACCTGGCTGTGGGTTGTTTAGTCGCCTCTTACGACAGGCCGCCAGGCCGCAGGAAATTGTATTCTTTCTCCGTTCCTGCACGGATAATTTAATATTCAATTAAAACTATAGAGAGTAGGCAAAACAGCTCTGACAAGAAGGGACAACCACACTTAATGTTCAACGATTCAAAATTAAATAATATAACTTACCAAAGTATATAATACAATAATTGTTTTCCTCTTACTCATTTTTAATAGTATTGAGAGATATAAAATAAAAATTGAAGAACGTTTATGCTAAAGTGCTTGCCACCGCTAACGTGCCGGCTTTATTGGAGCCGAACGGTATTGCATATGACGACGGTAAGCGTTCTAACGGACTTTCCGGACCGGAACCTAACTCTAGCTCCCTGGTAGCGTGGCAAGCCTTTAGTGAGGAATGCCAACTGCGTAGGCATTTTGGCCGCATCCCATTTACCAAACACATCTAGATCAGCCGGTTCGGTGGCGGAAACAGCTGAATCACTCAAGCGACGCAAATATGCAACCCTCAGTGAGAGTTATAGGTATGTTTGTGCCGTTTGCTGTTGAAACGCTTGGACCGTAGAAGGCCATGACCGTCTGCCAAAATTTATCAAAATGACTCATTGACTCTTCAGGTGATCGGAATGCTGGTGCCTACCTCGGGCAATGGATCAATATGGCGATCCAGCGATGAAAGGTAGCCAGCCTTCTGGGAAACTTAGTCATAAAAGACGGTGATCTAGGCTCAGTATTCTACTTATAGTCTTGAGGAACTATAGGTAGAATACAATATAAATAAGTTCTTTTTTATTAGATTATTTATTGTATTAAAAAAAAATATTTTTATTTGTTATTTCTCATAGAGAAGATATTAACATAATTAATAACTTTGTGTTAGAAATCACCATATTAGAGTCAACAAAACGCTAAGACTCATATTATTATTGTCCAAATAATTACGTAAATGTAATGTGGTTCGATGACGTATTTGACATATTTATCCGTGCAGGAACGGACAAAGAATACAATTTCCTGCGGTCTGGCGGCCTGTCGTAAGAGGCGACTAAACAACCCACAGCCAGGTGGTAGGGTATTTGCTCGACTGGATGGCGACCACCCCTGGTCTAGAGTATGCCGCCATAACAACCTTGTGTTGTGTTCCGGCATTAGTGACCAGGTTCCAGTCTCCTTTAAGAGAGCAGCAGCGCATTTGTAGCACCTTTGGTGTTGCTAATGTCCATAGGCGATGGTAACCGCTTTCCATCAAGTGGGCCGTCTGCCTGTCTGCTGAACTCCTGCAATAAAAAAATCAAAAATGACATTAATATAACTTTTAATAACGAAATCTACAAATTAACAATCTGAGGAAAAAGTACAATCATATGTACTGTAATTAAAAACATAATCTGAAATTTGTACGTTGTAATGCTTTTAATAGAATAATAAATGTAATTTTATGTTTCAGTATTGACCATTTTATTCTTCCAGAGGTAACAGTAAGATAAAACACAAGTATTTATAATTATTTAAACCGATTTCGGCTACAGCACTCGATATGCATTACGAGAAACTATTACATTAAGACCCAATATAGTAACTCTCTATGGTTTTCACATTCCCAAACTTATAGTGGACTAAGTGCACAAGTGCCACGCGTGAGGGCGATATTGTTACGAGTTACGAGACTCGAATTAAAATGCCGTTCGGATTATTATAGAGTTTATTAGAACTATACAAACACGTATAACACAGGTACAAATATAACCGAACACAACAAATCCAAACGTAATTCAGAAGGTCGTAATTCAATCAAACGCGCAAAGTCCGTCACTAATAGTTTCCTGATTGTACACACGTCTCGCCTTGGTCGTAGTTCTCGCTTGACTGCCGTCTCTCTCCATCAGACGGTCGTTTTATACCTCACAGATACAAATATGCCCTTATCGTAGTCGACTTAATCCGCAACACCTGGCTTATGATTCGGCCGCAAGCGGCCATAAACGAGTACATTAAAACAACGGGTTCTCTAGAAAGGTATGCCAATCAATAAGTAAACAAAAGAAAACGATAATAAAAGAATTACAATTAGTTCAAATGCCGACGGGTAATAAATGTGCTTCTACAAATCTGTACATGGAATTTGTCTTTGTCGGCGCCTAGGTTGTAATAATATTAATACGTCTAGTTTAGTATACTGTTTGTTGCGTAGAGATATACTTGATCTACTTCTCGGGTCGGGATCAGATGCTTAGTACCTACTTCTAGCAGGAAATCAATATCATTATCTAACAATATAATGTTGTCAGCCTTTCACACACCTTACCTATAGAATATTGTGACCAATGCTATCTATTCTACCTAATAGTTTTGATCTATTAGAAAGAAAGAAGAAAGAAAGAAATAATTATTTTATTTAGGACAAATAAACACTACCAATACTGAGTAAAAAAATATTACAGGTAAAATATGGAATTAATTTACAGATATAAGTATAAGTATATAGGTTTAGTCAGGTCTAGCGTTGTTTATTGTATTAGATTCTCAAAATAAACGTTTTAAAATAAAATTGATTTCGCCAAGTATCGAGCAATAAATTCTAACATCAATTTATTTATTTTACACGGACATAATCATCAGCCTAAACTAGTGTAATAGTTTACCGGCGTTGGCACTCGTGGTTTACGGGAATTGCCACTTACGTTTCCGAACGTCACTGGCGATCAAACAGAGGTGAAGGAAGAACGCGAGCAACATTTATTAGTAACAGTTAAGTCTATATATAACTAGTGTGATTGACAATACATGCGTTATTCGTATATTTATTGAAGTTAAAATACATAAATCAATTCAATCTTCAATTGATCAACGATTAGCAAATAAATACATCGTTACTCTATTTGAACACGCTACCATGGATTTTTATGAAGATTATGAAAAAATGATAAAAATTCAGCACATTAAACATATTATTACAATAATTGGTGTAGCATTATCCACCATCGGCGTCGCACTTCAAATTATATGGTTGGTGTTAGATAAGAAGATCAGACTCAAAGACCAGAAGATTCTTCTGCAACTTACCATCGCAAGTTTAATCTACGCGTTCGTCAATGAAATAGGGCAATGGGTTTTAAATAGTATAAACGGCAAAGGAGATATATGGCGGATCATTCTTTGTGTTTTGTTAATCGAAACCCATATAGTAAAATTAGCATGGATGTTCGTTTTTGCTTATAATCTCTACGATAAAGTCGTAAATGTGTTCGTACATGAAAAATACAATTTTATAAAACAGTCGATCCTCATTTGGGTCGTCCCAATAACGATAGCTGTACCTTGCGGTATCCTAACAGTAATTCATATAATCAATATGGACTTATATTTCGGCATTTTATATTATTTAACTAGATTTCTAGTGTTAATCATAAATACATGTTTTCTTATTGTTATTTTCGTTAAAGCTATCTGCCGAATCAGATCACAGAATAGTCTCCAAATCACTAAAGTGAGCATTATTTCAGTGGTACTTTTAATGGTCGTTGGCGTCCAAGAATTGATAGACTTTTTTTGTTTCGCATTAATAAAATTGCCACGTAATAACTATTTTGATATGTTACCAATCATAACAGACACATTTTACGGTGTTACTACCACCATAATCTTCATAATTATATCGATAAATCAGAGACGTTAAATCCACACTAGGCGCCGTGGTGCAAAAATCATTCAGAGCTTACCACGCAAACAATAAAAAAGAAAATTTATGTAATTTCATAATAAAGTTACGTATAATTCAAATATCGTAATCAATTTTCTAGTTTTTAAGTTGACCATCTCTTTGACAATTATAATTAGCAGTTTATGCATGGTACATATATATATACGATGTATTTGTACGCCATGATAATGATAGAATGTATCGAATCTCAGATATACATATATACATGGGTGGTCGGCTTGTCTGCTGTGCTTCAGCAATAAAAAAATACATAGATGTGTATGCATATATCGTTATATATATCATGTAAACCACCTTCAATGTAGTTTGTATCATAAAATAATGGTATAATTGTTTTAATATTTTTCCTTACTTTAAGTTCATTAAATCATTTAAGATACATTCACAGCTTTTATTTCCGTTCATTCAAATTAATTAAGGAAACATATTCATAATTTTTGGAAATGGGCACGTCATTTAGGGAGGCTTACGGACCAGAGATGGATCTCTTAAGCAACCCTATAGAGAGGTCCAGAAGGCAATAGTGCCATAGGGAGACAAACCAATGACTCGACTGGAAGAAGATATTAAAAAACCGACCTTAACCGGTGTCAAATAGCTCAAGACAGAAACAAATGGGATTCTTTGAGTAGGCCATCAGGTTTTACATTAAAAGAAGGAAACTAATAACAACAATATTAATAATATTTTCTTAAGTATTCGCGACTTGTATACATAATAAAATTACGTTCTAACGGTTTTAAGCGCGGTAATTTTATTTGTTTAAATAAAATTACCTCGCTTAAAATAGTTAAAACTTAGTTTCATTAACAATATTAATGTTAAATTTAAGTTTAGAAACTAAATGACATACATACTAAGAAATAAAAAATTGTAACAAATAAAAAGCTTTATATATAAATAGGAAACACTGGACGCAAAAAAATATAAATCCTACCTAGAAAAACCTACCTACCTATACCTATAAATACCTAGAAAATTCATGTCGTTGGCGTAGACTCATTGACACATTCACAGGTAGACAAATACGCACAAGTCTTTGGTTCTAGTTCGATTTTGTTGTCGAAAGTATATTGTATACTAAATTTCACGTAAAATTATTTATTTAAATTTAAATCGAAGACTAGAATCGAAGATTTATTTAAACTTAATTCGTAGACGAAGTCGCTGGCATACCCTAGTTTCAAATAAAAATATCGCAAGAACAATCCGATAAAAATGAAACAACTGAAAATATACCATATCTGAAAATCTCGTAAAATTTTTAAAGCATCCTTACGCAAGAAATTTGTTAAATTTAAATCTTACGACCAAAACAAGTTAATTGACAGCCTGCTTCTTTTTGCAGTTGGTTAAATATAATTGGTTATTTTGTATTTATATAATGAAATAAAACAGGACAAAGCGCTATGAAATTTAGAGGAAAATATCGATGACTATTTGATTATTATTAATATAAAAATTCAGTTATTCCAAATATCCCCAAGTAAACAGTAGTGCTTGACATTTAACAAAACTGCTATGGCGGGCGCTACAGAATTGGAATTAGATAGATTTTTTTGGTGTAGAGATATAGTTGCAGTGGGTGGCTTAGCATTATCCATAGCCGGCGTGGCTCTCCAGATCATATGGCTTTTAAAAGATGAGAAAATAAGGGGAAAAGACCAGAAGATTCTTCTCCAAATGTCAATTGCAAGCCTAGTTAACATGTATGTAGATCATAGAGGACCTTGGAGCTTACCGTTTAATCATCTCTTCGTCTTTCGGTTCATATACCCAGCTATATATGCCGAAACCCACATGGTAACGTTTGCTTGGATCTTCGTTTTTAGTTACCGTCTATACGACAAAGTGGTAAATGTGTTTGTGCATAAAAATTGCAACTTAACAAAACAATCTATCCTCATTTGGATCATTCCATTGCCTTTTGCAATACTCTGCAGCGTCCTTATGGAATATCAGATTGTGGATTGCTATGCTTATATCTGCACCCCGTATTACGTAGCTAGATATGCAGTGCTGATCATAAATGGTAATTTCCTTGTAATTGTTATTAATTCAGCTATTAAGCAAAATAAAACAAAGAGTAATCTCCAAATTATTAAAGTGTGCGTCATATCCTTACTACTTATTACGGTTATGAATATACAATCAGTACTATTCGCTTTGGTCTTTTTCACCAATTCTCACCCAAGTGTATCTTTAATACTTTCATCTTTTATAATGGAAACGTTTCACGTTGTTGCCGCCACTATTCTATTTATAATTATATCAAAAAACACTAAATAACAACCTCTCTATTCGTTATTGCTCACAGTTTTTGTTTATATAAAAAAGTTTTTGGCAGAAATTTTAAGGTCGATGTTTTGCTGTACATTTATGTTTTCAAAAAACAGCCTTTTTTAAACTCTCTCAAATCTTAAACCAATGTTTTTATACATTTAGCAATTTTTACCTCTAAAACACATAAAGCAAAAGCTTGATAAACAACTTTATTAATATAATCTTTTTGATATAGGTAATAGGTACAGTGACATAATTTTATTTTTTTCATTTAGGTACATATAATAATTAAAGATTTTTTTTCTAAATGTCGAAATTCTAAATAATTAGTTGCAAAGAACTAGTAAATAAATACTATTAAATTTTAATTTAATATCATAATTGTGTAAGACCCAGGGTTATATGTAATTCATTACATACTAGAGTTTAACCCGCGGCTGCATCACAGGTGAAACACTAGTGCATACCTCTTGTTTAAAGAGCAGGTGTTAATACAGGTTACATTGTATTAAATTTTTATGTTAGTCCTATTAGCCCCAGAAAGATTCATTTCATTTTATATCGCAAACTATCCCATCTCCCGGCAAGAAAAGTATTTATGTCCATCTTCGGTATTAAAACTACATTGCATAGCATGCTTATGAGATACCCGATCACTCAAGGCTACTGCTATAATTTCCCTATGATTATTATTAATTCATCAATTATGCAAAATAAAACAAAGAGTAATCTCCAAATGATTAAAGTGTGCGTCATATCTTTACTACTTATTATCTTTATGAATATAATAATATAATCTGTTCTATTCGTTTTGGTCTTTTTCACCAATTCTCACCCAAGTGTATCTTTAATACTTTCATCCTTTGTAATGTTTCACGTTGTTGCCGCTATTGTGACATTTATAATTATATCAAAAAACACTAATGGCCGGTTCCTATATCTTCCTATTAATTTATTTGCCTAACCATCGGTTGAATTTTGGTATTAATTGTATGGAGCATATGTAAAATTTCAACGAAAAGGCAAATGAACGCTTGGTAAGGTAAAGGAACGGGCCATAAATACAACCTCTCTATACGTTATTAATCATAGTTTTCATTTAAATGAACAAGTTTTTAACAGAGATTTGAAGGTTGATGATTTGTTGTGCATTTGTTTTCAAAAATCTATCAAGTTTTTCAAAATGAATATACAACAGGAGAACGGAAGGCTGGAACTTACCGCGCTCAAAGGATTAGCGTCTGTATCGAGCGAGGTAATGCTCCTAGCCTTCTACGTACCCTGCTTAGCGACAGTGGTCTGGTGGGGCTGGGCGGGCCTTAGTATAAGTTTGTATTTTTTACTATTGTATATATTTTTTTAAGTTAGCTTTATTTATAGGATAGTTTTATTTTAATTAGGATACATTTATTTAGTTTAATCTATACATATAATAAAATTGTACAGGTCATATTTCTGTAGAATGAAAAAAAAATGCTAAAGACCGAGTCAGGGAGATGTAAAAAATGAAATAGAACTAATTTAGATTTTATTCAAAGTTTTTGTTTCTCTGTTTGTCTGTCTGTTTCTACCGGCTAATATCCGAAACGACTGGACTGATTTTAATGAAATTTTGTAAGGTGATAGCTTATATCCCTGGTCAACATATAGAATAGTTTTGATCCAGAAAAATTAAAGAGTTCCCGTGGGATATTTAAAAAAACTTTCCACGCGGACGAAGTCGCGGGCAGAAGCTACTTTTAACAGAAACCTATATACACAAAATAAAATTTGTGCCGAAAATTTGAACAGTGTAGTGCAAATTAAATGGTTTATTTTTTTACTTTCTTCACCATAACGATACTGTTTTTTTGGCGTTGGTGTCCGGCAAAGGCTTGACTTGGCTTAAAGTTATTACAATTTTTGGAAATGTATCTACTGTTCTTCTTTTTATACTTTTTATGGCTGTGTGGGCATTTTGGTAAAAAAGGAATAGTTTTGCTTGTATGCCAGTCTGTCTGTTGGCACTTACTTTATACTGCTCATTCTCTATTTTTGGGCCCTATTATTGTGACAACTATTCAATTTCAATTTCACTACACAATACTATACAATTTCAATGTGTGCTAAATAAATAATTTAACAAAATCAACTGCTTTTTATTTTTCTTCTAATCTTTATTCACTTAATGCGTTGTTATTATGATTTGATGATATTGAATCTTCAATAATTATTCTTTTAAAACGTAATTTATATAATACACTGAGTTTCTTCTACATTACTTTGGAAATAAATCGATTATCATGAAATTATCGAAGAATACTTTTTGTCCCATATATACTTTTCACGGGAAACAGGTCTGAAGTTTACATTAATCGAACCGCGTTAAGGTGCCTAATGACTGTATGTACAGTGGATTTCTTGTTTGTAACGTCTTTTTGGTTACAACGACGTAACACTCAAGTACCTTCAATTTATAGCAGAGCCAGCCTCAAATTATAGTTTGTTAGCCAGCTCATTATTTACCGTTTAATATATAAGTTATTGTATGTTTATGAGATGATGGGGCTGACATGCCTATGTGGCAAAAGTCCCAAATAAATAAAGAGCAAAAAAACCTTGACTTTAATGTATACTTTATATTATACACTGGTTCGTATTTCGCGCAACGAATCAGCATTGCTATACAGTGTGGCAATGCAGCCAGCCTTCTGGGCACGCTTCCCTCTGGCAGCGATTTGTTACATACTTTATCTTAATTTATTTATAATTTAGTTTATTTTAAGTATTTGTTTTAATTTATAATTTTGTTTTATTTTCTTCCGCTGTAAAACGATGGAATAAATTTACATCTTTTATTTATTGGTTTATTTAAATGAAAATAGATATAAACTGTGTTATGACAGATTTTTTATTATACATTTAACGTCTAAGGCTGGTGTGTATAGATATTTAACCGATGGTTAAAATAAAATAATCGCTAAAACTATAGGGCTAAACAGTGATTATTTTATTTTAACCGTCGGTTAAATATCTATATACACCAACTTAAGTTTGCCTTTTAGGGCAAAATATTTTGGCTATGGCGACTTCGAGTTAACGCCGATTTCGGTGATAACGACTAATTTTACCGAACCATTTATAAAGTTCCTAGAAATTCCTTGCAGATATTGCGACGGAGTCTACACACAAAGACAGAGTCAACACACAAAGGCTTTTTCATAGAATCGTAAATCTTTGTTAACTTTTTTTTTGTATATCTACATATAATAGTAATATGATTGTTTTGTTGAAATGTTTAGGTACGTAAAGTAAATTCTAAGAATCTGCATATTGCGCAGCTGTATTGTCTGAAAATAAATATTGTCGTCTTTCTTTCTACCCAGTCGTGTATATAGCGGATTCCGCATATATCGACGAAATTACAGTGGTCTCTTTATCGTCTTTATGACCGAAATCCGCCGTACATGTATATTATATGTATTTTTTTTTATTGCAGGAGTTCAGCAGACAGGCAGACGGCCCACTTGATGGAAAGCGGTTACCATCGCCTATGGACATTTGCAACACCAAAGGTGCTACAAATGCGCTGCTGCTCTCTTAAGGGAGACTGGAACCTGATCACTAATGCCGGAACACAACTCAAGGTTGTTATGGCGACATACTTTAGACCAGGGGTGGTAGCCATCCAGTCGGGCAAATGCCCTACCACCTGGCTGTGGGTTATTTTGTCGCCTCTTACGACAGGCCGGCCGCAGGAAATTGTATTCTTTCTCCGTTCCTGCACGGATAAAATGTAAATGTATAATATTAGAGACAATTACACCGGCCCACAAAAACTATGAAGTGGTCTTACATCCCATCTATTTCTCCGCTCAATAATATTCGGTCCGCTCAATCGGCATCTGGGATCAATTTCACCCAACAACCTCATAATGGACGAAACTGACCGCAGATTCCGATTGAGTGGAGCGAAATACATAAGAACAGATGGGTCTGGCCAAAAGTACAGAACACTTTTTGTGGGCTTAATTAAAATAAGTCTTTAAAAAAAGAAAAATAGGAATAAAGAAAACAATACTTACCGTCCAATCAAGTTTTATGGTGGTGGGAGAAGTAGGTTCTGCTTTTGTTAGAATCGGTGCATTGGGTGTTTGGAATCCACCTTTTTGTAGGTAAAAACGAGCACTGCTCCTTCCTTGTTTGTTATCTTGGTTAGAATAAACTGCCGCTATTCGAAATCTGGCAACACAATTTTTTTTTAACAATTTCTATCACTTCATTTGATTTAGTTATGCATAACAAAACATGTCTATTATACTATTAGTTACTTAAGATGGGGTCCATTTTGGTACGAGTATACATTAACACTTATTAAAGGTCCCAAACCCGTAACTTTTATGTCAACTTGTTTGTGCAGAAATAAACAACTTTATTATATTACTAGGATATGCCCGCGACTTCGTCCACGCTTGACTGGATTCCCGGGAAACAAAGTGTCGCAGCATTTAAAAAAGAATGTAAGATATCGTTTTAGTGAAAACTGTGTTGTACTAAGCTATTTAGTATGCACCCGGTTTGTAGTTAACTGCCCCCGGGAAAATCCCGCGACATTCATGGGATTACAAATATCACACATTTTATTACATCAAATTTGCTATCTATCAGTAAAAAAATTACATTAGAATTAGTTTTTATTTTTTATTATCCATTTTAAATAACTCCTAGAGACATTCTCGCAGTATTCCCAAGACAAAAAGTAGCACAGATTTTAAGTCTACGAATTTGCTGTCGATGAGTGAAAACCGCATCGGAATCGGTCCAGTAGGTATTACGTGAATGCCGAACAAACACACAAACCGACAAACAGTCAAGAAATCTAAAAAAAAGGCATCGTGTTTTCCATCGTTTATATAGTCCATTCCAGTTTTTTTACATACATACATACATACATAACTTCACGCCAGTTCCCTTGCGGGGTAGGCACGAACAACAGAGCGCCATTTAGGCCCATTCTTACACACCTCACTTGCTTCTTTGACATTCATAACTCTTGTCATGCACACTCGTCTGTTCTTAAGGCTCCTGACATCACCCTCCGCTAGTACACGATCAATTTGATCATGGAAGGTGTGTCGTGGCCTTCCACGATTTCTGCATCCATCCACTTTTGCATTGTATATCTGTTTAGTCATTCTTTCATCATGCATTCTTTCTACATGCCCGAACCACCGGAGCATTCCTTTCCTTACCTTCACCCCGACACTCTCTTTCAGACCAACTCTCTTTCTTACTTCGGTATTACGAACGCGGTCCGCGAGCGTCACTCCGCAGATTTTGCGCAGTGCTCGCATCTCAACCGCGTTTACTCTACTTTCATGCTCTCTCTTCCATACCCAACTCTCGCTTCCATACGTGAGCGTAGGTACCAGCACCGCGTTGTGTATGGCGAGCTGGGCCTTCTGGCTGAGGTTCTTAGCGCCTAGAAGTTTACCTAACGCTCCATTCAAACTATTCCCCAAATTTACTCTTCTTTCTATATCAGCGGTGTACCTTCCATCCCTGCTAAAAGCACATCCAAGATATACAAACTCATTCACTTGCTCCAGCATAACATCATCGACCATTATCCTTGCATTCGTTCTGGTTTCTTCTCTTTCAAACACCATAACCTTTGTTTTCTTCGCATTCAAATGTAAGCCTCTCGCCTGACAGTCATCTTTCATCATTGTGACTAGTGTTTGCAGTTCTGATGGCGATTCGGCTAAAAGCACGGCATCATCCGCATAAAGCAAGGTGCTTACAACTAGATCACTCATTCGCACCCCAACATCCATCAATCTTATTCTCTGGAGACAATCGTCCAGGTATAGGATGAACAGCAAAGCCGACAGCACGCAGCCCTGCCTGACGCCAATATTGACGTCAAACCAGGTTTTTTAATAGCTTCTATATACAGACACGGCCTATTTAGAATTTTATATGATAGATTGTGCAATAATGTCGATAATTTAATAAAATACTTAAGTTGGTGTGCGTGGACATTTAACCCATGGTTAAAACAAAATAATCGCTGTTTAGCCATATAGTTTTAGCGGTTATTTTATTTTAACCAACCGTTAAATGTCTATGCACACCAGCCTTAGTGCAAGCAATAAATAACTGTTTACTATTGTCGCTTCATTAGCGATATATCTTCTTTACCTATAGTACTTATCTGGCGTCAAACCGTCTATTTCATAAGAATGTATGTGAGCTGGTATATCCTGGTTACACGTGTTCCATTGTATACTGCTGGAGTTTGTAGCTTCTCTGTACTGAACCTAAAAATATTTAAATACATAATATGTTATTGATGTTCTCTATTTTACACTGATTTATTGTAATAAATAAATCTTCTATTACGCTGTCATCTTAGCTAACTAAGATCGATTTTTTGCTTATAGTAGTATGCCGCCATAACAAGATTGAGTTCTACTCTTTTTTTTTTTTTATTGAATAGGTTCGCGTGTCACTGGCATTGCACCTGACATCAGGTAGAAATGCAGTCTAAGGTGGAGCACGCTTACCTAGAGGATACCTGTTCACGCGAGACTTAAAGACACCTAGATTATATTTTTCATTAGATTATTTTTTTACTCGACCATTGGTGGCCAGGTTCTAGTTCCCCCTTTGAGGCCCGGAGGACATGTGAGCATGTTTTGATTGTATTTTTGTTTCGGGCGTATATGATGTATCCATAACCCGAATATACGAGTATTACGTCTAAGCTGCGTCAATGGAAATGTTCATTCGAACACGTTTATGGTCTAACGTGAGCAAACGCAGCACCTCACGGGCGGATAGCTTTCCCATGCCTAAATCTTGATTTAATGTGTGACAATTACGTTCTTTGGACATTTTCATAGCCTCGGCTATCTCTCTCACTTTAATTCGGCGGTCATCTATAATACCATTAATAGAATAATAGAATAATCTATTTATTCAGTATAAATACTGCACAAAATTTCACTGTGGTAAATGAATGGGGCAGAGTGAGAGATTTTATTGACGAGTACTATCTTCACGTTGAGGTCGGAAACTTTACAGACCACCTGGTATATATATATATATATATATATATATATATATATATATATATATACTTCATTTTTAAATCATTAAACGACGGTAGAAATAGAAAAATCGTAAAATTGACTTAAGCTTCAACTATGACCTTAAATAACTTAGAAACCGTTAGAGTTAGCAAAAAATCATAAGAGACCTTTTTTGTAGAGCGTTAAATTTTCTACAAGAATTATTATTTGTCGACATGATCTGTTCATCCGTTCATGACGTAAAAAATTTGAAAGTAATAACAGTTTTTTTCCCCTGTTATTTCCATTTAAAAGTTTGGTTATCGGGGGGGCCGGGTTAAAATTAAAATTAAGAGCTATAACTTGGCATGAATTTTTTTTAATAGATTTAGAACCGATTTAGGACTATCGTGAAAAAAAATTCGGACAAACCCTAAATAAGGACCACCCTAATATATATATATATATATATATATATATATATATATATATATATATATATATATATATATATATATATATATATATATATCCCTATTAATATTATAAATGCGAAAGTAACTCTGTCTGTCTGTCTGTCTGTCTGTCTGTCTGTCTGTCTGTCTGTCTGTCTGTCTGTCTGTCTGTCTGTCTGTCTGTCTGTCTGTCTGTCTGTTCCGTTTTCACGCAAAAACTACTGGACCGATTTGGCTGAAACTCAGTATATATATATTTTCGATGCCGAGAATGAACATAGGATACTTTTTATCCCGGAAAATGGGATAGTTTCCGGGATAAAAATATATTTGTCTATTTGTTTGTTATGCTTTTACGGAAAAACTAATGGGCCGATTTGGCTGAAATTCGGTACGTATGTGAATTAAATACCGAGGGTGGACATGGGATACTTTTCATTTTGGCCTTTTCGGTCATTTTGGCCATTTAGGCCATTTTATTTATTTTGGTGAATTTGGAAATTTTGGTCATTTTGGCCATTTTAGTCATTTTGGTCATTTTAGCCATTTCGGTTATTTTGGGCATTTTGGTCATTTTGGCCATGTCGGTCATTTGGCCTTTTTGGTTATTTCAGTCATTTTGGCCTTTTTGTTCATTTTGGTGATTTTGTTCATTTTAGCTATTTCGGTTATTTTGGCCATTTTGGTCATTTTGGTCATTTCGGTCATTTGGCCTTTTTGGTCATTTCAGTAATTTTGGCCTTTTTGGTGATTTTCGCCATGTTGGTCATTTTGGCCTTTTTGGTCATTTTGGTAATTTTAGTCATTTTGGCCATTTTGGTCATTTTGGCTATTTCGGTCAATTAGCCTTTTTGGTCATTTCAGTCATTTTGATCATGTTGGTCATTTTAGCCTTTTTGGTCATTTTGGCCATTTTAGTAATTTTGGCCTTTTTGGCCATTTCGGTCATTTTGGCCTTTTTTGGCCATTTCGGTTATTTGGCCATTTTGGTCATTTTGGCTATTTCGGTCAATTAGCCTTTTTGGTCATTTCAGTCATTTTGATCATGTCGGTCATTTTAGCCTTTTTAGTCATTTTGGCCATTTTAGTAATTTTGGCCTTTTTGGCCATTTCGGTCATTTTGGCCATTTCGGTCATTTTGGCCTTTTTTGGCCATTTCGGTCATTTTGGCCATTTTGGTCATTTTGGCTATTTCGGTCAATTAGCCTTTTTGGTCATTTCAGTCATTTTGATCATGTCGGTCATTTTAGCCTTTTTGGTCATTTTGGCCATTTTAGTAATTTTGGCCTTTTTGGCCATTTCGGTCATTTTGGCCATTTCGGTCATTTTGACCTTTTTTGGCCATTTCGGTCCTTTTGGCCATTTTGGTCATTTTGGCTATTTCGGTCAATTAGCCTTTTTGGTCATTTCAGTCATTTTGATCATGTCGGTCATTTTAGCCTTTTTGGTCATTTTGGCCATTTTAGTAATTTTGGCCTTTTTGGCCATTTCGGTCATTTTGGCCTTTTTTGGCCATTTCGGTCATTTTGGCCATTTTGGTCATTTTGGCTATTTCGGTCAATTAGCCTTTTTGGTCATTTCAGTCATTTTGATCATGTCGGTCATTTTAGCCTTTTTGGTCATTTTGGCCATTTTAGAGGATGGCCTTTTTGGCCATTTCGGTCATTTTGGCCATTTCGGCCATTTTGGCCTTTTTGGCCATTTCGGTCATTTTGGCCTTTTTGGTCATTTTAGCCATTTTGGCCATGTCATTAATTTTGGCCTTTTTGGCCATTTCAGTCATTTTGGCCGTTTTGGTCATTTTGGCCTTTTTGGCCATGTCATTAATTTTGGCCTTATTGGTCATTTTGGCCATTTTAGTAATTTTGGCCTTTTTGACCATTTCGGTCATTTTGGCCGTTTTGGTCATTTTGGCCTTTTTGGCCATTTCGGTCATTTTGGCCTTTTTGGTCATTTTAGCCATTTTGGCCATTTCGGTCATTTTGGCCTTTTTGGTCATTTTAGCCATTTCGGCCATATCGGTAATTTTGGCCTTTTCGATCATTTTGGCCATGTCGGTCATTTTGGCCTTTTTGATCATTTTGGCCATGTCGGTCATTTTAGCCTTTTTGATCATTTTGGCCTTTTTGGTCATTTTGGCCATTTCAGTCACTTTGGCCATTCTTTTTATCGCAAAAATAAAACTAAAATGAAAGTGTTAGTGAGAAACTAATCATTTCTCAAGTTTATAGGTATAATAAAAATTAACCCCTATCCCTATTAATATTTAATATCCCTATTAATCCCTATTAATATTATAAATGCGAAAGTAACTCTGTCTGTCTGTCTGTCTGTTCCGTTTTCACGGAAAAACTACTGGACCGATTTGACTAAAACTCGCTATATATATATATATTTTCGATTCCTAGAATGAACATAGGATGTTTTTTATCCTGAAAAATGGGATAGTTTCCGGGATAAAAATATATTTGTCTTTTTGTTTGTTATCCTTTTATGAAAAGACTATTGGACCGATTTGGCTGAAACTCGGTACATATATAATTTGAATATCGAGAGTGGCCAAGGGATACTTTTTATCCCGGATAATGGGATACATTTTGGGATAAATTTATGTAAAGTTTATCCCGGAAACTAGGACTGGTTTTGTGATTTCGTCCACTGGGTCTACTGGGTCCACTTGGTCCACTGGGTCCACTTGGACCACTGTGTCCACTTGGTCCCCTTGGTCCACTGGGTCCACTTGGCCCACTGGGTCCACTTGGTCCACTTGGTCCACTGGGTCTACTTGGTCCACTGAGTTTACTGGGTCCACTGGGTCCATTTGGAACACTTAGCCTACTGGGTCCACTGGGCCCACTGGGTCCACTTAGACTACTGGGTCCACTGGGTCCACTTGGACCACTGTGTCCACTTGGTCCCCTTGGTCCACTGGGTCCACTTGGCCCACTGGGTCCACTTGGTCCACTTGGTCCACTGGGTCTACTTGGTCCACTGAGTTTACTGGGTCCACTGGATCCATTTGGAACACTTAGCCTACTGGGTCCACTGGGCCCACTGGGTCCACTTAAACCACTGGATCCACTGGGTCCAGTTGGTCCACTGGGTCCACTGGGTCCACTTGGTCCACTTGGTCCATGTTATCTATTTTGTCAAGTTTTGTCATTTATGTAGTTTACATATAGACGGGGGTGGTATAGTTTGCGATATAAAATTA
Organism: Dendrolimus kikuchii; assembly: GCA_019925095.2. Classification (NCBI taxonomy): domain Eukaryota; kingdom Metazoa; phylum Arthropoda; class Insecta; order Lepidoptera; family Lasiocampidae; genus Dendrolimus; species Dendrolimus kikuchii. Next base: position 7,344,233 of record CM034400.1, read on the forward strand.
AGTGAATCTTTCGGGGGCAAATACATAAAAAAATAATACAATGTAACCTGTACTACTTGCTCTTTAAACAAGAGACACGCACTAGAGGTTGACCCGCGGCGCAGCCGCGGGGTAAACTCTAGTATATATATATATACATACATACATATATATATATATATATATATTATAAAATTATATTATTTTGTTATGTTATGTTGCCTTTAAATACGTTATCATTATTTGACTGTATTATACATTCCTTCGTGAATTCACTTGTTGGTCCCAATTAGCGGAAAAACAGTGCTGGTCTTAAATGGCCAGCATTTGCCGAGACTGGGTCCAATTTTAGATATTCTACTATTGTCTTACTGTTATATAAATACTCTGTATTGTTATTGTCCTAAATAAAATATGTATTGTTTCTTTGGTGTTACGGACTGTTACGTATGTTCTTTTTTTATTGTATGAGTTCAGCGGACAGGCAGACGGCCCACTTGATGAAAAGCGGTTACCATCGCCTATGGACATTTGTAATACCAAAGGCGTTACTAATGCGCTGCTGCTCCTACAGAGCGACTCAAACTTGGCCACTAATGCCGGAACACAATTCAAGAATGTTATGGCGGCGTAATTTAGACCAGGTATGGTAGCTAACCAGACGAGCGAATACCCTACCACATGTTCATAGGCGACGGTAACCACTTTCCAACAGCTGGGTGGGTCGTCGTCGTTGCAAGAATTAATTCTAAATAAATGAATAGTTCTTTATTTTTAAATGTTGAATATTCTGACGCATTAAATATTTTCCTAGCATTGTTCTTATAGTGGTAACTGTTTTTGAATTAATCATGTTATTTATGATATCATGTATTATTATTTCTGTTAGGTGTATGAATGTTATTATGTACATCAAGGGAGAGGATACTAGCCCCTATAATAAATACAGTGCAAACTATTTTAGGGGCAATAAGCATCGATGAATTACAGTCAACTCAATGTAATTTTCAAATATAGAAGGTGAATTTTTCAAGTTGACCTTCAGCGCCAATTCTGAAACTATATGAAATAAAGAAAAACAATCAAAGAAAACGCGAGGCCGATTTTAATGAAGACCAAAATCGTATCATAACATTTTTAAAAAATCAATCACCTTGTCAGGAATCGAATTGGCTGATTTGACAATAAATTAACACATATTGGGCCTTACTTATAATCGTTTCCTAAATTTAAAGAAACTGCTCAGCAACTGATTAGTAAAAATCTTACCCATAAACTCCTCTTTAGTCCAATATTTTGGGTACAACCTACGTTTATCATTCAAATTTCATTTATCTGTGCTCTTTTAGGTAAACAACAGGCAATACACGTTTATAAGTGAAAAAAAAAGATATTCATTGATTAGGGTCTGATTCTGATTCTCTTACTTAAGAGATGGCTAATCGTTTCTTAACGAGATTATTATAAGTAAGGCCGCTTATATATACCAAACCATTGCATAGCTTATCAGGAGCAATGTCTGTCAAGGAATGTCAAACGGCAAACCAAGGGAAAGGATTGTATTTGAAATAAATGTTCTATTTTTACAAGCTTTTATTTAGATTGCAATGAATGTACCTACCTATGTATGTATTTATGTATATATGTTAATTCGGGTGGAATCTTGCAAGTAAAATTTGACCAACTTCCCAGTGTCCGATTGAGCTGAAATTTTGCACGCATATGTATATCGCGTGACAGTGTAATAATATGGTACCATGGAGTTGATCTGATGATGGGGTCCGAAGGTGGCCCATAGGAACTCCTGTACTAAACAAGATAGACCCATCCTGTTTGGGCTCGTTTTACTTGTCTTGACTAGCACTGTGCAGCTACATGATATCCAGGATCTCAAAAACTTGTATTTAAAAACCTTTTTAAAAAAGCTTATTTATACACTAATTAAACCTCGCCTCATTTTATTCAATATAGATAAGATGAAAATTATTCGATTTTTAATAGGCATCTAGTTTAATATTCGAAACACATATTATTTTACTATAATCAATCAAATCAGGAAATGGGTAAATATTGATTGCATTCAAATGAGGTGCAGTCAAATGTCCGACTCAATTGGATGTTTAATGAATATATGGAAAGCAGGACGTTTTGTTCAAAACCAACCCTTTCCCTTGGTTTAGTATAGTTTATTATTTGACCCTTAAAAGCCCACTTGAAAAATTCACTTTATATATAATTAATTAAAAAGAAATTTATTAAACTTACAAAGAATAAAAATAATTAGAAATAATTCACCTTAAAAAACTGAATTGGTAATCCCTGGTTGGCGTTCGACCAAGAAACCATGACACTTTGATCAGAAAGACGAGTGACATTGGGACGAGACGGCGGTATCAATACAGCTGAAACGAAATTTTGTTTTATTTTTTTATACAAACATACGAACGCACATAAACACATATCTACAAACAGATAGACACACACGCGCGCATTTACAAATCATTATAATGACTATAGACAATAATTTCACGAACAGAATTGCACCGTTTAGGAAGTAGATCCCCGAGATACATGTCGACCATGTTTGGGGACCAATATACTTGAATAGTGTGAATTATGTTTTACCCAGTAAAGGTTTTTATTATCTACTAGCTGACCCGTGCCCACTTCGCTGGGCGTCATAAAAAATAATTAAATATATTATTAATCACAATCAAAGTGACATACATACATACATACATAACTTCACGCCAGTTCCCTTGCGGGGTAGGCACGAACAACAGAGCGCCATTTAGGCTTATTCTTACACACCTCACTTGCTTCTTTCACATTCATAACTCTTGTCATGCACGCTCGTCTGTTCTTAAGGCTCCTGAGATCACCTTCTGCTAGTACACGATCAATTTGATCATGGAAGGTGTTGCATCCATCCACTTTTGCATTGTATATCTGTTTATTCATTCTTTCATCATGCATTCTTTCCACATGCCCGTGACTTAGACTTAATCAAATCAAAGTGACTTAGACTATATATGTCACTCAGGGATAATGTAACTTTCTACTGGTGAAAGAATTGTCAAAATCGGTTCAGTAGTTAAAGAGATTACTTCCTACAAACAAACTACCTCTTTATAATATTAGGTATAGTATAAGTTATTCATTAGAATAAAAACATGGCCACATGTCCACGCACAATGAAAGGCGCCGTGGCGGTTGCTTCCGCCCTATTCAATATATTGTTACGAGTTAGCAGGACTCGAATTAAAATCCGGTTAGAATTATTACAGCGTTTATTACAAACACGTATAACACAGGTACAAATATAACCGAACACAACAAATCCTAACGTAATGCAGAAGGTCGTAATTCAATAAAACGCGCAAAGTCCGTCACTATTAGATTCCCGAGTGTACACACGTCACGCCCGTATCGTAATCGTCGCTCAACTGCCATTTCTCTCCACCAGGCCGTCGTTTTATAGCTCACAAATACAAATGTGCCAGTCGACGTAATCCGCAACACCTGACTAATGATTCAGCCGCAAGCGGCCGTAAACGAGTACATTAGAACAATAGGCTGTTTTCTAGAAACGTATGCCAATAAATAAGTGAATAAAAGAAGACGATTATAAAAGGATTACAATTAGTTCAAATGCCGACAGGTAATAAAATGTGCTGTTACAGATTTTTTACCTGGACTTTGTCTTTGTCAAGACTAGGTTGTAACAATATTATTGTTTACTGTTTCGCGATTTGACTACGGATCTCTAAAAAGTGTACAACTGAAAATACCTTACATCTAATAGGGACGCGGACACATGTTGGAATAAATTCTAACACTTTATTTATTTAACATTTTACCGTCTTACTTTTAACATGTCATTATAGTAAATGATTGAATTACTATTGGGACACTAATAATTGCGTTATTTGACTCATTTTAGCTGTACATACTTAAGACGTCATATATGTGTACGCTCGTACAAAGTCTATGAGGCTGCGAAGTTCGGAAGGTGATGAAAAGTTTCTGTGTTAATTTGACTATCCATCCCTCTATTGATTAAGACTTACAAAACAATATGTTAGAAAACATATTGTATTTATAATATCAGCCCATAAATTTCCCACTGCTAGGCTCGGGTCTCCCAATAATTAAGGAAATATTATACCCAACAAGACATTACTTATCACGATGTGCAGGTACGTGTTCGAGTATCATGACGATCTTTTCCTTTACCGATAACACATAATAATTGTATTTACACGAACCTACTCGCAGGGGCGTAGCCAGACGGGGTTTTTTTGGGTTCAAACCCCTAAGAATGATAGTTACCCGGCAGAACGCTAGCTATCTAAATAGCGCACGCACTGCGTCGTAAAGGTGTGGTGGATTTTTTAACATAAATGTTAATGTCAATTTATGCATATTTTTGTAGTTTTATTTTCATGAACCCACCCCCCCATTTCATAAAACTTGGCTCCGCTCGTACCTACTTATATTTGATGATATGAGAACATTTACCATAGTAATGTATTTTTTTTTACATCATCAAAAAGTAGAGATTTCAACGAACAAAAAGCCCACCGACTTTTTTAAAAAAGCTAATATATTGACGCGAGAATTTTCGAAAATTATATTAAGTCAAAATAAGGTGAAAAATAAATATTTTAAATCAAAATATTACAGTGTGTTTGGGACAGAAAAAGGTAATTAGGGTCATTTGAATTTTTCACATAAATTTTGAGGTTATATGAGAAAAGTATAAATATAAAAGTTGTAGATCTTTTTATTACCTACAACTTTGCTATTTAACTTTTTTTCATAGGACTTGTAGTTTTGCCGGAAATCGAGATAAACCGTTTTTTACACTTAAAAACTCACCCCTTTCCACTTCCCGACCTCAGATCGCCCGTAAATTATTTTTCCTTTAATTTTTGTTATATTCTCTTCTTTTTCCAATGGGTTTCATCCTACCATTATTATTTTTTTGTTTCAAAAATTATCTACCCTGGTCTAATCAGACTTGCAAGTAACAATATATAAGCTTTGTTTTAGAAATAGCACTCCTTTATGAATAGTTATTGATGTACTTAGGTAAAATTATAATAAAAAAAATACATAGCATATTTCTTAAGGTTTACCAACTATAACATGTCCATTTCATACATTCATTTAAAGAAAAACATTTCCAACTGGTCCCTAGTGCTTAACTTTTCCGCATCAAACTGTACGACTAATTGCCTCCTTAATTAGAATGATCCAACTTTACGATCCAAGTTTTAACGATACAGGTGCGCTTACATTTGTAATTACGTACCTTTGTGTTTCCTTGAATTCTTCCTGTTATGCCGTTTCGGCGGCTGCGAAGCGAATTGTAACGTCTTAGGAACTTCAACTGAATAGTCCTGTAAAATGTAATTGTTTAAGAACATTGTTGAAACAACTCTAAGTATTGTTCTACGCGCTCTCTCCACATTCTCATTCCCGAGGTTCTGGCGAGAACGTCATGTTCTTGCAACAACGTCACGGGAACGTGAAGGTCTCGCAAGAACGTTACTAGAATGCCATGTTCTCGCAATAACATCATGTTCTTACAAGGATATCACAAGAACCCGTTCCACATTCTCGTATTCGCGCTTATCTCGCGTTCTCCAGGTGTTTAAATGTTCTATAACCCATCACATATCGTCACAATGCCGTCGAATACCATACTCTACATTCTTATTCACGAGATTCTCGTGAGAACGTCACGAGGACGTCATGTTCTTACGATGACGTCACGCGAACCCGTTCCACATTCTCGTATTTCGCGCTACTCTCGCGTTCTTGTGGTGTTTAACTGCTCTATAACTACAACCCATCACCTATCGTCACAATGATATCGAATACCGTAATCATGATCATATTCTTATTCACGAGGTTCTTATGGGAACGTCGCGAGGTCATGTTCTTGCAAGCACGTTATAAGAACGTCATTTTCTCGAAAGGACGTCATGAGAACACAAGAAGTCTGATCGGGAGATAGGGCGATCAAAAATTGCAAAAAAAAAGAAATTACACCAATTGAGAGATATTATTGATTAAATTTGCACCATTACATGTTAGTAGAAAAATTTCATGTGACAAAGTCTAAATGATTTTTGTCTATTTTCTCGCTATCTCTCTTCACATTGACATCGAATACTGTAATATAATATTAACTCCCATAAAAATATTGACACTTCAGAGTCCTATTAAAAATATCCTATTGCGTACAAGTGAAATAAAAACTCATAATTACCTGATCGGATATTTGCAACGGAATGATGGTGAGCATAGCAGCATCGTAGGTGCAGCCTAGCCTGTTGCAAGCGAAGCATTGCACGATGCCCGCGTGCCGTTTCTCTGCATGTTCGATATTTAATTCGGTTTCTGAAAATTAATTTGTTTAAAATACTTTTTACAAGTTTGTTAGTTACTTTATTTAGGTCAAATCTTGCGAACTAAATGAGAAACAGTCCTTTAGACTTACAACTTTGAAATATAGTTGTTTGTTGTACAGCTAAAAAGTAACGCATGTCCAGCGAAAACTAATTATATATGTTTTAACACATTTTTTGAAATGCTCTAAAAGCGAAAATATAAACTTGAAGTACGTCAAACCCATCATAGTAAGTATTACTTACATTATATTTAGAATTATATAAACTTCAAAAGTTTCTTGTAAGATCTCTTTTAGACAGAAAAATCTATTTTGCACATGAAAATCTCAATTAAAAACAAAGTAATTTTTAATCTATCTCCCATCATCACCATCATCATCATCCGAGTGCTAAATCCCAGTTGCATTCCGAGCATTCAATTCGAATTGTTATTGTGAGACAATTGGTACACATGCCATCCCCGAAAATCGAAATCTACCTGTAGATATGGAAAGGATTTGAGAACTTACCACTAACAGTAACCCCGTTCTCGTTCTTTATTAACTCAGCATTGAGAACCCAATGGACGATCGGTGGGGGGTTCCCAGTGGCCGTGCCACAGTACACGTGAGCCGCTCCACCCTCGCTAGCAGTCACATTTGTCGCGGATCCTTCCCATTGCGGTAACTGCTCTTCATAAACTTTCCAAGACCGGCGAATTCCATTCGCTGAACATGAGTATATTCCCTAAAAATAATAATACTAAAACTAGAGCACGCGTCCCAAACTCAAAGGGCGCGGGTTCGAATCCTGACCGGAACGTATGCATCAGTTAGGTACTTTTCTGAATGCGCATATTGTGACAATTACCACGTGCTAACAACGAAGAAGGAAAAACAACGTGATGAAACCTGGACTTCGAGATAATCGATGTGTCAAATCTGCCAAGCCGCATTGGACAAGCGTAGCAGGTATACATCTCGATAATTTCATTCACCGTTAACACGTGGTAATTATATAAATATGTATATTACGTCAGAAAACAGCCTAAATGGTGCATGATTTCCAGCCAGGATTCGAACCGGGGGTCGTTTTTTGTGTTTTGAAAGCGAGTTCGCTTAGCTTGCCACGGTTTCCTTAAAAATACAAATTTAAATTTTCCATGAAAATAGTAAACCACCTACATATAGATTGTTACTGCTGGTTTACAGCAGACAGGCTATTGTTACTGCTGGTTTACAGTACGACTAGTCAACCAGACGGACAAATGCCCTACCCCACCTGGGTGTGGGTTGTTTTGTCGCCTCTTACGATACATCGCTCAGTTTCAGGAATTAGTATTATTGCTCAGTTCCTGCACTGATAACAATACTTTTAAATATTCCTGCTATAGCATAAAGCTATACTAACCAAATAATGTATCATCCAAGTAGAGTAGTATTGCAATATTAATAAATAATTAATTTGACAAACGCATCTGATTTTCTAATATGATGTCAGCTCGTATCAGCAGTATCAGCGTCTATAAACGTCTAATAAACCAAAAGTCGTATTTACAACTTTCCAATAAAACAATTCCTTAAATATCCTGATCTTTTTTTTACATTATATTAGTATTACCACTACTTACAATCATCGCTAAAACTGATTGTTTAGATAATACAGTTATATTACAATAAAATCTAAATAATTTACGCAAAAAACGGACGCAGAAATAGAATAGAATATACTTTATTGTACAAAAATGCTACATAAAATCAAGAACATTAATATGCAAGTACAATCAGCGGTCTTATCGCCCATGGCGATTTCTTCCAGACAACCTTTGGATGGAGTATAGGAAGAACAACAAAAGTCGGTAGTTGTTAAACCAGCACTTGTACAATAATTTAGTTTATTAATTAATAAATACTAATATATATGATAATATATATACATACATAAATATACATATTATATTATATACATACAAAAGTAAACAATAACACTGTAGCTTGAGGTAGTAATCTTTACCAAAAAATAGAAATACATAAAATAAAAAATTAAAGAGAATACAAAGAGTCAATAAAAAGAGAAAGAAATACTATGCCATAGCATTTTAAAATATCAGAATAAAAATAGTTTTAATCTCTGTTTAAACAATATTTAATACGCTATTTGATTCGTTATAGTAATGACAGTCATAATTTTGTAAAATCTAGAAGGCTGCGACGTTTTGTACAATGGTGATAAGTGACTACGTATCATTCGTCAATGAAACAAAATATAATAATACCTCCTGTTCCTTACTAAAGGGCGATATCGTCAGCATGTTCTCATGTCGTTTAGTCAACGCATTTTTGCCTTCCCTCGACCATGTCACTTTGGGTGGAGGCGTGCCCACAGCACCACACCAAAGCCTTAACGCGCCGTTTGCTCTAACTGGATATGTCAGTACATTCTCAGTGTCTTTCACGCCGACGTAGTCCTCAGATTCTAAAAATCTGAAAATGTTGTACATTCAGTAAATATTGTTATCAACATTTTATGGAATATCTTTACCCTGCCGCCGCACGAATTCAAGAACCTAAATTCACTGTACTGAAAATTATCTATAACATTAAATAAATAAAGTTCTGTATGTAATTTCAAAATAAATACTAAAAAGTAAGCCAAAACTTATATTCACACGACATGTTAATCATAAATGATCGTTTTTAGAATCTTAGCCTGTTCGAAAGTTTGTCTCGATTAGTTTTCGAAATGGCTCAGCGGAGTTCAATAAATAAAGGATTAAAGTAAGAATTTTATCTTTTTTTTCAAACTCTACGGACTCTTATTCTGTATTTTTTTAAACTCATGTTTAATTGGGGTTTATTGAAAATTACACGCTTTTTAATTTCACTGTTGTGTTGTGTGTGGCATCTTATTTTAGATTTGTTACTGTGTTGAGGTGTACCTCAATATTAGATTACGCTAGTACTATTGCTAGTTCTTATTCTACTTATTCTAATGCGTGTAGCTGTTACACATTTATGTGGTGAAGAAAGTGTATGTGTGGTGTGGCGCTTATACCTACTGGTGTATACCCTCACAGTGTTTTTTCCGTGTTGGGTACATAGTCTTCCAATGGTATTTTTTTAGTGTATGCTACATTTTGATAACTTATATAGTTCATAATATATTAATACAAATATTTGTAATTAATCAGATAGTCTTACCTAATACCTCCTTTGCCTTCATGTTGAACTTTTAAAAGCGTCTTCTCAGGTAAATCAACGGCTTGTCCACTAAGTTCGTTAGTTGCTTTACACCCGTATGTTCCACTATCTTCAGACGTAGAATTATGAATAATCAACACACCGTGTGGTGTTTCAAGAGGTTTTTTGGTACCCTAAAACAGATCTCGTATAAACAAAGCATAAAAGAGAAATATTTGCATAGACGTGTTGTAATCTTAAATTCTTATTAAATCACTCTTTTGAGGCGAATTAGATAAAAAATATTATTATTAAAAAATTTCCTATCATTCTCATTTTTGTGCCACCTACGTCACCAGATCGGCCAAGCATATCCTGGAAGAGATCAGTTTACGTGATAAAGCCGTCTATTGATTAGCCAAGAAACTATTATAATTATGCATTTTGGTATTTGTTTATTTGGTGAATAACACAGCTTTATCTACATGGTATCTGTTGCTAAATTATCAATTTGTGTCAACAAAACGTGCATTTTTACTGTACAATATATTTCAAATGTGTCTCCTATATATTTTTCCTTGATTAATATCTTAATCTAGTAAACAATTTTAATTCCCCTAATCAGACCTTTATTCAATATCTTACCTTAGGCCCTTCTTTCCACCAAGTTAAGACCGCAGGTGGATCTGATAGTGGCTCCTTACAATGCATCACAACAGTGTTATACAAAGGTGCTGTTATCACCCTTTTATCTGCTGTATTTTTACTCAGGTCTATCCTGGCTACTGTTAGACGTGCTGGAACTGAGATGAGGACCACTGACCCATACCAGACAACACACTAAAAAATAAAAATAAAATTTAAGTAAATATGGTATTCGAAATGCGGTAGAGAAATTACAAGTTTATTTCAATGTACCACAATAAATATAAAATTAAAACGTCAATAAATAAGCATAGACAAAGTCCGAAACAAGCATATATGCTACGGATCATCCGTAAGAAAATTAAAGTGGTGATTATTTTGATTACTGTCTTCATGATGGATTTCTTTAATTTCTTTTATAGACATTACATCAGTTCTGAGTTTAATTTGATTCACAATAACTTCTAAATTAGCGCCTTAATCATAAATTTCAAATTTAAAACAAGCACACTATGAATGAAGATTAAATCACAATTGAAACCGTTCCTTTCTTAACAACCCTCATATAAAAGCTTCAAAATCAATTTCAAACTTGAATTGTTACAAAAATAAATAGATATAGATGAGTAAAGAATCGAATATATTACCTTACGTAACAAGTTATTTATATAACATATAACAAGTATTTATCTGTAATCAATAATAATAATCGCAAGACCAACTCACATATTGTATGTCCCCAGATTTTAAACAAATTACGCTTGTGTTATGGGTAATACACCAAGGACTACTCTGGGGTCATCCCAGACACCCAGACCATAGTAAATAACGAAGTTAATAAATAAGAATCAAACCCGGAGCCTCTGCGTTTTAGTGAGGTAAGCCGGCAAAGGCTCTCAACCACAGAGACCGTCGGGTGAACTGTAAATTCTCTTGAGAAATATATGTCCTAAACTTTTAACTGTGTATACTCCCATGAAAAAAATATTAGGTACAATAATTGTAATAAAGAATACGCACCTGATATTCTGTTACTGTCATATGCTCTTTGACTTGCATGACCAGTTTAGTGAACACTTCATTCGAAGTGATTTCGACATCAACGACATCAGTGGAAGAGATGTTCTGCCACTTGTCCTCGTTGCTCTCAATTTTGGTTCTCCTCCTCCACTCCAATCTTTCTCCAGGTACATTAACTTCACACTCAAAGTTCACTGTATCACCAACTGGCGCTGTCACCGATTCGGGGTATTTGATGAATTTCATATCAATTTCTGTAATGGGATAAAATTAGAATTCAGAAATTCAGTCCATAAAAGTTTTCTGTTCATCATCAAAACACATTTTTACAGGCGAAATCGTTAAAAAAAAATTGAAATCAATCTACAGCCGGTTCCTATATCTTACTAACCAATCATTTCAAGTTTTTATTGAACGATTATCATAATCTTCATCCATATTACTTACTCAAGTACGGTATGTATAAAGAGCTAAGTCTGCTTAGAAGTTGTAAAATGTTTTATAGCAGTTCTTTTATACCTAAGACGTAGACTATGAATCTATATGGTTCAAAGGTTTAGCTTGCATGGAAACTTTCCTTAATCACATAAATCTGACTTAATCTTACTGGCTACAAGCGGATCTTAGTTTAAGGCAAGTATTTTATAGGTTTAGTAAAGTAACGGTTGATAATAATAATATAATAATTTACTACTAAAGTATTAGAAAAAGTTTACACTTATTTGAGATTGAAATGTTAAGTTGGATGTTTTACAAGGATGGATAAAGTTAGAAAAGAGTACATACATCTTCAAAGATGCACCCGTGAATGAAAAATGTAGAGGAAGAAAAATAAGGTGTTATGCCCATACTTAATTAGTTAACGTAGAGTAGTAGTACGATTGTAAAAGTAGAGCAAAAAAGAGATTAATGTATTGTGTGAAGGATGACATGATTATTTGTAGTGTGATAGAAGACGTATGACATAATAGAAGAGTATGGATAGAAAAGACTTATTAAGTTCTCACCGCAAATGATTAACAGAAGGTAAAAGTAAAGAGACGGAGAGTGAGCTTAATAATGGTAGAATTTGTTTCGTTCGGCAAAACACAAGAATTGCCACAACATACGAATTAAAAGTCCACACTGATGCGGTCGTAGTATCAAATAACTTAGTTTAAAATAAATTCTTTTAAGAAGACATCCAATCTACAGTTAAGTCTAGCACAATACTATAAGTACCGGTACTTTCGAATATAATAAAATGTTACGTTCTTATACAAGACTCATCTAGTATATATTATTGTTCTTCAGGTCGTTATGCTTAAAGATAAGTGCTATTCAATATTCATGAGTAATAAAATGTGAAAGCAGTGATTAAATATTATTTACGGTTTTCCTTAGACCTGAATATAAATAATTTTAAACATACATATATACATAACTTCACGCCAGTTCCCTTGCGGGGTAGGCACGAACAACAGAGCGCCATTTAGGCTTATTCTTACACACCTCACTTGCTTCTTTCACATTCATAACTCTTGTCATGCACGCTCGTCTGTTCTTAAGGCTCCTGACATCACCTTCTGCTAGTACACGATCAATTTGATCGTGGAAGGTGTGTCGTGGCCTTCCACGACTTCTGCATCCATCCACTTTTGCATTGTATATCTGTTTAGTCATTCTTTCTTAATTTGTAAACAAATGTGTATTAAAACTATAAAAAAGCCTGGGTAAATTATTGGCTACTACTCTCGCGTCTTACTCCGATAGCATGGGTTCAAATCTTACATACATACATAACTACATGCCAGTTCCCTTGCGGGATAGGCACGGACAACAGACCGCCATTCAGGCTTATTCTTACACACCTCACTTGCAATTCTTGTTCCGGAATATTGCATAGCTTAAACGGTTATTACAGTACGCAATTTTGGGACCCTTTCTCTAAATCAGGGTAGTGTAATAAGAAAGAGTAAGAATCTTTATAAAGCACAATATCCTTATGGGTATTGGGTACCATACCTTAGTAAGGTACAAAACCCTTATTGGTTTTGCGCAGTTGTTCTAAGCTTATGTACATATAATACTACGAGCTAATTCTCAAGGAAGACATCCCGAGGGAAGCGGCACATTGAGGTTATCAAAGTGTGAAACATATCTATGAGCCTTGAATTTTTGCCTAAAATTAGAAAGTCCGACCCCAGCAGCGCTTATAAGCAGCAAACTAAACAATATTAAATAGCAATTCCATTTTAAAAATATTACTACTTTGCCAAAGTCGGCATTACCTATATTTAAAAAAAAAAAACAAAATACAGTGAGAATACACTGTATTCTCTGTATTAGTGTTATAACTGTATAATTTAATTTAAAATCGTCGCTCAAAACTCATAAAACACTTAATAAAGCTTAAAGCGTTCGATACAATAATTCAAGAGAAACGCAATCAGTACCTCTTTTTATTTGCATTCGTCGCGCGCGCACGTCTCCCGTTCCGCCTCGGCAGTCCGTTATTCGTGTTCGTTGTGTTCGTTCGTTCACCCGGTCGATCTGTATTTTTTCTGTGACAGTGCAGTGAAAAGTGCGTCATCAGGTGGTTTTTCCACCAAATCGTTCGTCCCCCTCAGGGACAATGGACGGCGTGGAGCCCTCCCCATCGTTGCTAGAGGGTTTGCTGTCGTTTTTACGACAGCAATTCCCTCAAGCTCTCGACCAATTTTTGAGGACTCCGGAGTCCCAATCAATGGTGCCCGTTATTTCGGAACTTAATTCCGAGAAACCTGTGTCCCGCGAGTCACACGTGCAAAGGGCCCCCGCGCAGGCCCCCCTCCCCGCACCCGCATCTGCCGCGACCATCGCACCTGCCGCGACTAGCGCACGCCCCGCAACCCCCGCCGCCGCGCTTACCGCGGTCCACCTGCACTCTGCCGTAGCGCCCGCGCCCCCCGCATCCATACCCGCTGCGTTACCAGTGCGCCCGCCGCCCGCACCCCCGCTCAACGATGCCCATCGTGTGGCACCAAAGTCGCGCGCCTCGTTTTCTCGCGGTTCCGCATCGACAAAACCGCGTTCGAGCTCTGCGAGTTCGACGACATCGCGTTCACGTTCGCCCATCCATCGCGTAATCGATTCTCGTCGAGAAATCGATTTATCCTCTGAAGGTCCGCAAAACCTCAGGGATGCCCCTCTTCCACCGGCCGATGAAATTACTCCTATGGATGTCGCGCCTCCCGCGAACATCCCCTTAGACCGCGAAGACGATGACGGTTTTATAACCGTTAATCGTACTAAAAAACGTAAGACCCAGAGGGAGGTCCCCCCCAACCCCGCCCCAACAGCGGGCACAACACCGACAGCGGCACCTTCCAGCCGCCCTGGGCCACCTTCACAACGCCCGCCGCCACCCCTGACCATCCGCGAGAAAGCCCATTGGCTTCAACTCGCTAAAGAACTGCCAGGTAAGGCAATCTCCATAAAGGAAGCCCGTGATACTCAACACGGCATCAAAGTTATGGTCACGTCTTCAAGTGACCACCGCGCCCTAACTACTTTATTATGTGACCGTAAAATCGGTTACTACACTTACGCCCTGCCAGAAGAAAAACGCCTTCGGGCTGTAATCCGCGGACTTCCTCAGGAAATTGAAAGTTCCTATATTCTAGAGGACCTTAAGTCCCAAGCCCTACCAGTGCACGAAGTGCACCGTATGCACAGAGGCGACGCCACAAAGTCCCCTCTAAACCTAGTATTGGTTGTCCTCGACCTCTCCCCAGAGGGGAAAAAGATCTTCGATCTTGAGAAGGTCTGTGGCCTCTCTGGCCTTCGTGTGGAACGTCCACACGAAAAACATACACTGCGGCAGTGTCATCGCTGCCAACTTTATGGGCACTCTGCCCTACATTGTCAATCCCGTCCCAGGTGCGTCAAGTGCCTGGGCGACCACGGGACCTCGGAGTGCACTCGCACCCGGGACTCCCCGGAGCCACCGAGCTGCATCCTCTGCGGCCAAGCGGGTCACCCCGCTAACTACAGAGGCTGCCCTGCCGCCCCCCGACCCAAACGTAAGGTCGGAAAGGGCAATGCCCAAAAAGGCACTAGAAAAGTGCCGAACAAACCCGCATTCGTGGCGGCCCCCCCCCCAGTGGTAAACCACTGGACGGGTCTTCCCACGACGGAAGCGTTCCCTCCGCTAAGGACGCGTGCCCCAGTTATGGCCGGCCTACCCTCGGCCACCCCCGCCCCCGCCCTCGCCCCCATTTCTAAGGGACCTTCAGGGCCATCGGCCCACCACTCTATAGCGGAGGACTTAGCTTTGGCGACTAAATTCGCCAAGAACTTGCCCTTCGACCTGCAAGAGGTCCAACTCTTGGCTCGGAAACTGAGGCAAGTTTCAGAGTCAACACAACCCTCCCTCCGGGATCAACTCGTGATCGAAATGGATCACGCGTACCTCCTCCAAATACTTAGATCGTTGTAACTAAACAACCTAGTCAAATTATTGTTACCGGTAACAAATGGCGCATGTAGGTAGAAATAAACCACGCTCATTGACTCTGGCGACTTATAACGCCAATGGCCTTCGAAACCAGCGCGACTTGGTCCATGACTTCCTGGTTACCAATCAAGTAGATATACTACTAGTACAGGAGACCTTCCTGAAACCGAGTAATAGAGATCCAAAGATCTCTAACTATCGGATCACTAGACATGACAGGGTAGGCCGTGGTGGCGGCACCCTGATCTATTTCAGAAGATCCCTACACTGCATGCCTGTAGTCACCCCCCCACTAGACGGTATGGAGGTATCCGCCTGCAGACTAGCAATGACTGGCCACCAACCTCTAGTCATAGTTTCAGCATACCTCGCATGCCAAAAAACCCTTATTAAGAAAGACCTAGAAACCCTATTCAACTTAGGCCCGGCTGTTATTATAGCCGGAGATCTGAATTGCAAACACGAGCAGTGGAATTGCAATACCACTAACCCCAATGGCAGAGCCCTAATAAATATATCAGACAATCTTTTGTTTGATATACTAACTCCCATGACCCCCACAAGATACCCCCCCAACCGCGACTGGGGGACCCCAAACACTCTCGACCTAGCATTACTGAGGGGCGTAACCCTTCAGTTCCATTCGATCGAAACGATGGACGATATCGACTCGGACCATCGTCCGGTTATCCTCAGATTAGGACCACAGACAGACCAGACATCTGAAACTAGGACCTCTGTGGATTGGTTGAGACTTGAGACCCTCCTCAAGGCAACCAGCTCACAAGACCTGGACCGCATCCCGGACCACATCGTGTCCCGCCATGACACGGAGACGGCAATCGAGGCCCTCACCAGCCACCTTCAATCCGCAGTGCGGAACTCGTCCAGGCAGGTGCCAGTGGAGGATGACCGCCACTTATGCCTGCCGGACGAGGTGAGGGTACTGCTGAGGGAAAAGAGAGCCGCCTCCAGAGCTCACGACAGATATCCCACCGAGGATAACAGAGTCCGACTCCGCGAACTAGAGCGCGAGGTCAAACTACGTATCCGGGAAGTCAGGGAACAACGTTGGGACAGAACGTTGAGGGATATCGAGCCAACTCACCAGGCATACTGGAAGCTGGCTAGAGCTCTCAAATCAGACACCCTTACTGTCATACCCGCGCTAGAAAGAGCCGACAACACCGAGGCGTTCGATGACGAGGAGAAGGCCGAGTGCCTTGCTCAGAGTCTAGAGCTTCAATGCTCCCCCACTACGCAAAACGTCGACCAGTCACACCTGACGGAGGTAGACTCCGAGGTCGAACGTAGATCCTCCTTACCAGCGGAAACCACACTCGACACGGTCACGGTCGAAGAAGTGCAAGATCTGATCAAGTCTCTCAAACCGCGAAAGGCCCCAGGGACCGATGGCATCAACAATCGCGTTTTAAAACTCCTACCCGCCCATCTAATTATAATTCTAGTGAGCATCTTCAATGCCGCCATAACAAACTGCTCCTTTCCCGCGATCTGGAAGGAAGCAGATGTCATCGGTATTCACAAGCCGGGAAAACCGGCTAATAAACCGTCTAGCTACCGTCCAATCAGCCTACTGAGCGCACTCAGCAAGCTTTACGAGAGGGTCATCCTCTCTCGACTTAGAGATTTTGCCTTCAGCAAACATCTAATACCCGATGAGCAATTTGGCTTCCGTGCCAGACACTCATGCGTCCAACAGGTGCACCGCATCACGGAGCACATATTATCTCACTTTGCCCATCGCCCCCGCCCTATAGGAACAGCCGCACTGTTTCTAGACGTAGCAAAAGCCTTCGACAAGGTCTGGCACAACGGCTTGATTTACAAGCTGTACCAGTTCGGTATGCCAGACAGACTCGTGCTCATCTTGCGAGACTTCCTCCTAGGTCGTAGCTTCCGTTTTCGAGTGGAGGGAACGCGCTCGTCCCCTCACCCACTCACAGCCGGTGTACCACAGGGCTCGGCCCTGTCGCCACTACTCTTCACGCTGTACACCAGCGACATCCCAAAAACTCCAGATGTGGAGTTGGCCCTCTTTGCGGATGACACCGCACTCTATACATCAGATCAAAACCGACAAATGGCTTGCATCCGGCTGCAGACAGCTGTCACAGAACTAGGCGAATGGTTTCGCAAATGGAGGATAGAGGTAAACCCGGAGAAAAGCGCAGCAATGTTCTTTTCCCCGGGCACGCTTCGCTCCCCCAAACGCGCTAGCCTTCGCCTAAAAACCATTTCGCTCTATGACCAACAAATCCCCTGGGCAAAGTACACCAAATATCTTGGTGTCACCCTAGATCGGAACTTGCGCTTCAACGAGCATATCACTATAGTCCGAAATAGAGCGCGATTTGTGATGGGTCGTTTAGCACCCATGATAGACAAACGAAGCAAAATGTCCCTCAGACACAAGCTTACTCTGTATAAAACATGCATCCTCCCGATCATGACGTCCCCGCGAGGGACGCTAGGAGACATAGCTCACCCCACAGGATAGACTAGGCGTGTTGCTGGGAAGTTTCTTTCGCCGTTTCTTCTCTCCCAGCCATAACACGTTGCGAAACGGCAGTAAGATAGCGTAGGCCACCGCAAACCACCGATCCCGGCCCGCCGTGATCCTTCCCTTCGGGCTTTATATTACCCGTCGCCCGTTCTCAATTAGTATTTTGTGTCGCCCTATGGTGGGCATCATTAAATTCATTCCCCATTCATGGCAACAGTCCAGCCGAGGTAAAACTCCTTAGGGAGCTCCCTCGAGCAAGTTGCCCCCCGGGCTCGAGCGCCTTCGCTTCGCGAAGGCACTCGCCCCAAAGACCCCGGTAAAGTTGTAAGGTCTTCGGACCAACAACATAAAGTCAAGTCCAATAAAAAAAAAAAAAACCTTGTTACCCACACATTTTGATCTTGAATGACGCATACTCCTTTACGTCAATAAAATCTTATGCCTTTTAAAATAAACCTATTTTCAACTTTGTGCTTGAATAACTAAAGTCTATATCTGGCTGACAATTCCGTAATTTAGATGTCTTGAACGTTTGTTCTTATTTCTGTACGATCATTTATGTGATTTCAGTCTTATCCAGGGTTGTCAATTAGTTTTTTAGCAGGAATTTGAGTTAATATTTATTTTGCCAAAAGACGTATACATCTGGTTAAAAGTGCACGCTTATTGCAGTATATCAATTGTTTTAAGCAAACATCGTTGGTTTTGTGGAAAATATCATATTTAGGGAGATGTGGCTTTTTGATTTATTATAAGAACTCCGTCGCTTGGTGTAAATAAACGGCTATGAGTAAAGTTTATAATGTTCCAATTAACACTTGATACGATTGAAATTTGAAATTCACTGATGGCGGTTCATATATCTTAATTATCATTCACTTGCCTTAGCGTCAGTTGAGTTTTGACCTTTACTTGTATGGAGCTTATGTCAAATTTGAACCGATAGTAAAGCAAATTAACGGTACCGACCGTTAATTTGCCTTATAGTAAGCGGCCATGAATTAACAATTTATTGACTCCTTTATACGTAACAATAATGTGACAATAATTTTGCCTAAATGTTTGTTATGTTTTTGAAACTACACCTATTGAATTAAAATTTCAATACTTGTTCTTTATTGACTGCATATGAACGTAGGGTAGTTTTATCGTTTATTTTTTTTCCGTGCAGCAACGAAGAAAGGAGGCGCAAACTGGCCGCAGGAGATTGTACACTTTCTCCGTTCCTGCACGAATAAAACTAACCGTATTAATTAATTGCTGCCATTCACATTCAGTAACCGACAGCCCTAACTCCATTAGGCGGTCTGTATGCAAGAATTTTATAAATAAAAACTGTATGTATTGTTATTTCTTTTATTTCATGCCTGTATGTAGGTGAGAGGCATCGGAATGAATATTTGATATTCGAGAATCATTATCAGTTCTATATTTGTGTCACAACCTCGTATTCTAGAGTGTTGCTTAGAAGTGAATTAAACCCTTATACAATTTATATACCCACCCACTGTTTGTTTTATAGAGAAGTTGACAGATATCTCAGATCTTCATCTGTTATGATTACGGCTTACACCAGACTTGCCCACGTCAGAACTTCAGTCATGGTAGAGCGCCGTGATCTACCCGCACAATCTTATCAATCCACAATACATGTAAACCAAAAAGCTATTTATTGTAAAGTGCAGGTGGTGTACTCAATGAAAGACTCCTTAAATATGGACTGTATTAGACGCTTACAACAGCAATAGGTATGATTAGCACTACTGTACTAAACGGCACATTCAAGTCAATCAACACAAGCCAGCACTAGAACCCGGATGTTCCTCTGAACACTGATAGCACTAACTGTATCGATTTCACCGATCAATACTAGTTGCACTAACCAAACACAATTGGTATTCACAAGATCCACGAAAGTCACGCTAAGAGTCCAAATGGCTGTTAAGTCTTCCGAATGCTTTCTGGTATTCCTTTTCTTCTCTTGTGTGTATATCTTGATTCGGAAACTGGTTGTATACTTGACCAACTGGCCATTAATCATGCCGGTGGCTCGCACCGCACTCTTGCGGTGCGCTAAGCTACTACTTGTATGCAGATGCTTAGCTGCTAATCAAGCGAGCTAAATATTCGCGGTAAGCGGGGCGTGTGGGTATGGGAGGGGTCAGGGGGTTATTCTATTCTCAACAGCTATGAAAACATAAGTTTAAATCATACATGGTACAGATAAATGAATATAATAATGCATTATTAATCTAATTAATTAATTAATATTATGATGAATTTAACATAATTCATCATCTATCTATCGATCTAAGTATGTCATGCATTAGCATAACCTACTTAGATCATTAATCGTTTAAGTTGACATATAACATTGTATTTTAAGAATATCAGGTCAATCAATTCCAATACTAATCAATTTATGTTGCCATAATCTATTATGCTATTAAAAAATAGTATAATTTCGTTGTAATTATATTATAATATTATTTTATAAGTGCCTAAAATCTGTGAAACTTTTTTATTGTATTTGTTATAAGTCCTTTTTTTAAGAGATTTAGATTCAATTATCAGATAAAAGTTATCTGTCGAATAAATTATAACCTGAGTGAATTCAAAATTGAAACCATTGAACTGTTTTATTCATGCAACTGACATTTTAAATTTTTCCATGTTATTCTTTATTTTATGAATAATTTTTAGGTGGTGATTAAAGAAGCGGCTCTTAAAGTAGTAATGTGGAAAAATGTGACATAATGAAAGTAATAACAACTCATATTAATTAATATTAAATATATAAATTGTTATCAGTTAATGTCATAATTTTAATTTTAATTAATTAAAATTATATTAAAAACCCATATAAATACATATGTATTTATACAGTGGACGTGTAATATAAATGCTTATAAATAAAAATAATTATATTATAGGCTTCATTTAATTGATTGACGTGTGACAATTAA
Organism: Dendrolimus kikuchii; assembly: GCA_019925095.2. Lineage (NCBI taxonomy): Eukaryota > Metazoa > Arthropoda > Insecta > Lepidoptera > Lasiocampidae > Dendrolimus > Dendrolimus kikuchii. The sequence continues at coordinate 7,365,427 of CM034400.1, forward strand.
TTATTTTATACAAAATTGAGGATTCATACCAATTCTAACTAAGACAGTTTGCTCCCGAAAAACATTTTGATATCAAAAATTAGAAAAAATATATATTTTTAAATAAGCTTGACTTTGGCAAGTCCCTCGGCTTTTGTCACAAAACACAAGACTCATTTCTATACTACACACTTCAAAAGGTTTTCTTGAACAGAATTCTAATCCTTCGATTGTAATCAAAAAGGGGCTGAACGGATGCCGAAAAAAAATAACAAATCCAAAACGAGTAGGCAGTCACTAATGACTTACCAAATACTAGGGACAGCATAATGACGAGTAAGCGTAAAATTTGTACTGTACACATACGTAAACACACACAAGTACTGATTGGGGTTCCGTGAGTTTTTTTGTGTAAACATATTCGTTAAACACCGTGAATTATTCGATGTTGACGTAAATGAAGAATTCTTGGAATCAAGGATGTTAAGGATATGACATTTCCGATCTACATACGGATATGAACACGGACAGGGATACAGATCTTTCAATAATATTAACCGGTTTCACTTACGTTATAATGGAATTATTTCGGACTATCCGGTAGTTTCAGTTACGCATATTAATTTTTTTAGAAACTGTAAGAGGAAAATAAAAAATACAAATGATTACAAGATAATGATTTAATATTTAATGTGTCGGCTCGGCGAGTTAAAATAATGTGTTACAACTAGCGTTAAATTTCTCTAATAATAAATAAGAGTTCACGAGCTCCAGGTGTGGAAGTGATAAATGGCATTACGTCAGAAGTAGCTTCGGTGAACCTGCAGCCCACCTCTCAACACCCCTTAGCCACTTACACCCATGTTTCCCTTGTCTTTTATGGCATTTTTTTGGCAAACGCCATAGTCCCCATATTCCCAGACCCCTAGTACCACTAGCAGTGCACCCCAATTACCCCTTACTTTTTGTTCTCATTTCTCACAATAGGCCTACACTGGTCAGGGCTTGTCTTTGGGTACATTATTATATGGTGTAGATGGTGTAGACAGGGATAATCGCCGGTCAGTCTCACGCCACATTTACATTAAATTTGTCTAAGGGGCCTTTACGTGTTGGTCTTCCCATGGCCCCATGCAAGCCCTCCAAAAGTCCAGGCCATTTTTATGGCCCGTGGTCTCTAGAGACATACAAGAAATAAGAGTCCACTCTGGCCTGAAATGAACCATAACGTTTATATCAAATTCAGTTACGGTTTCGGATAGGCTTTTATTTCGGATATCCGATAGTTACGGTTAAGAAGCTCCATAACACCCCTTTCGGAATGACTATTGTCACGTAATAAACATAGTTTTAAATCTCCTAAATTCTACAAGACCTGACGACAAGTTATGCCGCTTATGAAGTTTTATTATTTAAATCTTTATTAGCAAATTCGTCAAAATGATATTTCTTTTAAATTTTAATGCCAGTTTTAAATGTTGAAAAATAAGTTGTTAACATTTGATTATACGAGTGTACTTTAAGAAGTTTATTTATGCAGAAAATACTTGCTTCTTAAGAAAATATTCATAACAAACGTTGAATTTTTTTAGTAAGTTTCTTTATTCCATGGCCGAATAAACTAGAGTAACTCGGCGAAATGAGGTTGCAAGCGAGATAATTAAAACATTCCCTACACACATTTTGTATTCATGAATTTTCCATGCATTGTTTTCTAGATTAAAAGTGAAAAATTGGCGCTTTTTAGGAGGTAGTTTTTAAAGTTGTTAAAGAAGCCTACAAAATTACTGTAACTCAAAATGAATAACATCGTAAATGTACATAAATCCTTTGCCTACCCTTATTTGCCATAAAGGTAGGTATAGAATGGATTTCCAGTTGCTTCAACTTATACTTGTGAATTTATTTAAAAAAAGAGCCTGAGATAGACAAATATAAAACAACTTTTTCTAGTTAGATTGGAGAACTTCTTGCCGCTTCTTCTCCTTAAACAACAATCGTTTTGTAGTGTGTCTGTAGTTGGTATTTACGATCGGAGTGAAGAGATTGGAGAATTTTTCTCTGCCTAGGGTCAAATTGATCAGGCCGTATGATATATTTGGGATCAGATTTTCAATCCGTGCAGGAACGGAGAAAGAATACAGTTTCCTGCGGCCAGGCGGTCTTTCGTAAGAGGCGACAAAACAACCCACAGCCAGGAGGTAGGGTATTTGCCCATCTGGAGGGATACCACCCCTGGTTTAGAGGATGCCGCCATAACAACTTTGAGCTGTGTTCCGGCATTAGTGGCCAAGTTCAGTCAAGTTTCAAGAAAACTTTAAAACATTTGCAACTCTTTCTGTATGAGCATTATGTTTAAATTATTAAATATAATGTATTCTATCCTCATACTCTCGCAGGGTTAGTTCTATAGAATTATATGTTTATCTCTTTTTAGTGTCGCTATTTCGTTTCATCGAGTTTGAAATCACAACGATTCTAAAGAAGTTTCACTTCAAAAAGTCGTGGTCATCGCCGACTCAGCGTGAGCCTTTGCAGGCACCGGCCAAAATAGCCTCATCCATTGCCAGGGGACGTACTCCTGGCAAAACCCAGACAATAATATATACAGAACCAACCGTTCCAAATGCACTTATCTATTCATAAACTAAGTAATCCATTCTCAATGTGTGCGTAACTACCTGGGGTGTCCGGGAGCTTAGGCGTCACGGTTATAACAACTTCAAAATAGAGATAAAAAACCGCCCGACGTCCGAACCAATTCACACCTAGTACATTAACTATTAATTTGGAAGCTTTCAAAATACACTAACGGAAAAGTACCAATGGATGAAGCAGTTAGCGGAGTGATCGATGCGCTTGTGTTAGAGGTCAGCGATAACTTTTTCAATAGTTTTTTAGTGGCACATTCCCATTATCAAATTCTCGAATAGAAAGATATCTTAAATAAGTTGTGTAAATGCTTAGAAAGTCCACGCACATGAAACACGAAGCGTTCCGTAGAGGTGACAAATGTTTTTGTCATTTTACTACGGAACTATATTGCATTTAATCAAAAATACTAGTAATGCCATATTCCACTGATCACCGGTTAAATAACGCTGATATAAAATAAATCGCCTTTCACTCAAGTTACAAGAATAGGCAACGTCCATATTTCACCACAGCGTTATTTCACGTGAGACAAACCGTTAAAGCGCCATGTAGCACAAAATAGCTGAAGAAGAAAATCAAAAGAATAAACGACCGAAATTATTTGGGTAAAATTGAAGCTTATTCTTTAAAACGTTAGGCAATCACTTGCTTGAGTTATTTATAATACCGTGATGTATCGTTGAGATTGCAACATATTATTTCATTTCACACTCCCAATAATCACTTGCAGTTCTAGTCGTCACCGTGACACGTCGCGGTACTGTTATTTTATCGTCACTTCGGAAATATCGGGCAGTGATTTTTCACGTGTGAAATTGCAGTGTCAAAATGAAACAACTTCACGGGTGTGATCGATACCTTAAAGTAGTTCTATATTGTGTAAAATGAGATGAGGTTTAATTAATATATGGATAAAGAATATTTTGCTCAAAAACAACATTTCCCTTTGTATACCGTTTACCGTTCCTTAACAGAAATTGATCCTTACAAGGTAGACTATGATTTGATATAATATAGGGCGTGTTTATTTTCTCATTATCAGCCGATTCCATTCCTGACAAGGGTAATTGATATTTCAATAATCTAATGGTACCACTTTTCTTTTCGTTAAAATCGGCCTAGAAACTCCTTTAAATGTTTTTCGCTATTTAACATTTGACCTTGAAAGATCCTTTGAAAAATTCAACCTGTACTTATATATCTTTGTAGTGCCGTACAAAATACGCTTGCCTGTCAAAGCATCCATGTATAGCTAGTAGTAGCTTCTGGTAAAAAGGACTGTAACATACAAAGGCATACGTACAGACCGTCTTCATGATATGTTTATAAGGAATCCGTTATTGGCAAAATGGCTACAGAATCTTAAAGAATACCCCACGGCATTGAAAATATCAAAAATGTCAATTTCAAAAACTATTGCACCAACTATGCCGTATAGACCAATGATGTCCAAGCATTCATTAAATAAGTATCAATACCACTAACTTCCACCTGTCCGGTTTTATTACTCCTCATTAGATAATTTTCAACAGTGACTTTGTGAGTACCGACAATTAGTTATGATGATAAACTTTATCATTTTTTAACTTAGAGCTATGAACCGTAACTTACTGGCTGTTTATACAATAATTTTACGTCAAACTTTATCATTAAACTGATCTCGTATTGACAGATTTTAAATTACATTAAAATGTTTCGCATGTTAGTTCAACCATCGCAGTCAGAATATTTTCTTAAGTTTTCGGGACTAGTACACATAATAAACATACATACATACATACATACATAACTTCACGCCAGTTCCCTTGCGGGGTAGGCACGAACAACAGAGCGCCATTTAGGCTCATTCTTACACACCTCACTTGCTTCTTTGACATTCATAACTCTTGTCATGCACGCTCGTCTGTTCTTAAGGCTCCTGACATCACCCTCCGCTAGTACACGATCAATTTGATTATGGTAGGTGTGTCGTGGCCTTCCACGACTTCTGTATCCATCCACTTTTGCATTGTATATCTGTTTAGTCATTCTCTCATCGTGCATTCTTTCCATATGCCCGAACCACCGGAGCATTCCTTTCCTTACCTTCACCCCGACACTTTCTTTCAGACTAACTCTCTTTCTTACTTCGGTATTACGAATGCGGTCCGCGAGCGTCATTCCGCAGATTTTGCGCAGTGCTTGCAAAATAAAACTACGTTTAAACTGTTTTCAGCGCGGTATTTTATTTGATGTTTATTATTCCGATGTTTTGGCCACTTTCAGTAGCCATGATCAGGGAAGATAAAGATGTCAAGTGTCAATGAGTACTGTTTAAGTTTTTGTATACTACTACTGAAAGTGGCCGAAACGTCGGCATAATAAAAATAAAATAAAATACCGTGCTTAAAACCGTTGAAACGTAGTTTTATTTCATCGTACTCAGACCCAAAATTAATAGAACATTACTTTAATTAGTCTCAATTAAGCTCATAGTTTTATTGCATTAGATATTCTATGTATTATGATGATTAAAGGAATGACTCCTTTAATCATTATAATTAACTATAAAGATTATCCTATTAGAATGTTATAATACATATTTTAAAATAATATGTATACTCATAAATTCTCTAAGTGTATTTACAATTGACAGCATAAACATGTTGACAGGGTAATCGATTATATTGATACAAAACAGTAGGATATTGATTCCCGATTGACGATGTAATTGTTCGAATGAAAATTGTGTACGGTGTAGCAATAGTTAAAATTCCTGGGTAAGTGTGAGAGCGACGGTTGTGCAACCGGTCGTTCAGACAACTGCAACTGATTTGCTTTTTACACCGCATCCGGCGGACTGTCTAATTTATATTTTGATGGATGCTCTTTTTCATAACGAACTTTTAATATGGCCCGCCATAATCGAGAGTAGAAAGGTTTGAACAATTTCGATCTACTTTTACGAGTCTAAAGATCAAATATCAAATGATATTCTCTTTATTTTTGAAGAAATCATCGTTAAACATGGAACATCACTATTTATTAAGATTGTAATTTATTTTAAATAGAAGTGATATTTTAATTTGAAACATGTTTTACAAACTTGTTATTTGGAAACACACTATTCAATTACTAGAAGAGTTTACTGGCTTTGTACGCGTAACCTTCGGACGTATGTCCTGCGGTAAATTTTGAAATTTCCAAGATAAAACCTAAAATACTCCAACTCCAGTCTTTAGAGACGACCTATATATATTTAATAAAAATTAGTTCATATGCAAAACTGTAAAGAGGGAAACAAACACAGTTTTATATTTACGTTACAGTGAAAAACAACCAGTTGTACTATGACTTTATTATTTTGTATATGTAATAAATTATTCATTTAAATAATCATAAAATAACACAAATACCATATCGTTAAGCAGTAATTACTCGAGGTTTACGATGAAAGAAAAAATAAACATAGTTCTCACTCATTGCAATTTACAAAGAAAATACTTGAGTAATTTTCAAATTATTAAAGAATTACATTTATTACAGAAACTAAACTAACTTAGAAATGTATAACAAATAGCTGCCAGAGGGAAACGTGTCCCAAAGCCTAGCTACATTGGCACGCTGTATTATACTTAAAAACGATATAGGAAACCATAGGGTTTTATTTTTATCAGATAACAAAAAAAAAAATGAAATAAAATGAGTTTTCAACTCACCTGCAATAACAGGCACGAGCGCTGCGAACAGTAATTGAATATGGAACACCAGTGCCATTGCGATGGACCTGCAACAATAAAAACAAAAGAATTCATAAATAAAACCCATAAAATGATGTTCGATTTTAGAATTCCAAACTTTACATGGTATTTTTTGGAACTGGACCCAGCTGAATAGCCGCAGATGGCTGTTTCAGCGATACCGGACTTTGGGGGCTTCACGACTCCGTGGGAGCGGAGGCGTTCGGCCCGGGAGCAGCACGCTCGAGGAGGCACCTCCTGTGAGGTTCGACCTCGGCTCGACCGCTGCGGGGGATTGACTCTATATTGGGAATTAGCCGTTAAAGGCTGAAAGAGCTAAGCCAACAGGCTGAAATGATTGTTTTTTGGGGACCAATTATCGACTCCGCCGGCGGAGCCGATCCTAGTCTATCGTTACTACCGCTTCGCAACGTGTTATAGCTGGAGGAGAAGAAGCGGCGGAAGAAACTCTCCAGCAACACGCCTATGCTAATCGTGTATGGCTACTTGTGTCTGTATTGAGTGTGTGAGATTGGTGGGGTCTTACCTTTGTGTAAGAGGATCCGAGCCGGGGGCTCTCCGGCGTCTGTTCTGTCTGCGTCTGTTATGCCAGGCTGATGTTCTGAGCCTCGGGGGGTTCATGATCGCGAGGAGACGGGTGATTTTATCGGGCTCGTCAATGAGTACATTGCGAGGGCGACGATTTCTCATGGGAGCGTTCGGTGTGGGTTTATAGTTGACCGTTTCCGTCACCAGAGGGTTCGGGTGATGGGGGGCGAGGTCAAAGAATCTGCGCGATAGAGTGACTATATAATCTTTGATGGAGGGAAGCTCCAGATCGCGATGCAGGTCGGCGAGCCGCATATAGCGCGGGGCGTCGACTGCAGCACGCATAAAATGATTCTGGATTCTTTGCAGTCTCCAGATGTTTGTTTCGCTGGCGTGGCCGAAGACCACACTCGCATAGGTCATGATGGGGCGGATGCAAGTTTTGTATAGAGTCACCTTATTTCTAAGGCTCATCTTACTCTTCTTGCATATCAACGGATAGAGTCGGCCTAGGATCCAGTATGCTCTGTTCCCGGCCGCTCTGGTGTGCTTGTGGAAGTACAAGCCTTTATCGAGAGTCACACCAAGATATTTGACTTCGTTAACCCAGGGGATAACTCCGTCGTATAGCTTGATGGGCATAAGTTGGTTGGTGGGGCGAGTATTGGGTGAGAGAGAGCGACGAGAGAACATGATGGCTGCGCTCTTCTCGGGGTTCACTTCAATCCTCCATCTACGGAACCAGTCGCCTAGTTCCTTGATGGCGGCGTTGAGGTGACTGCAGATTCTGTATCTGCTGGGGTCGCTAATGAATATGGCGGTGTCATCCGCATATAGGGCTAGCTCGGTATGGGGGTGCCGTGGCATGTCGCTGGTGTACAGCGAGAAAAGTAAGGGGGAGAGCGCGGAGCCCTGAGGGACTCCCGCTGAGATGGAATGAGAGGAGGATCTAGTGCCCTCCACTCGGAATCTGAATCTACGGTCTTTGAGGAAGTCCCGTAGAATGAGTACGAGTCGGTCCGGCACACCGAGTTGATACAGCTTGTATATCAGCCCGTTGTGCCAGACCTTATCGAAGGCTTTGGCGACGTCGAAGAATACTGCGCCTGTCGGCCAGAATCTTTGTCCGCCGCGTTGAAAGTGGGAGAGGACGTGCTCCGTGATGCGGAGCACTTGCTGTGGACAAGAGTGTCTAGCTCTAAAGCCAAACTGCTCAGGGGGAATGAGATTATTGCTGAAGGCAAAATCTCTCAGTCTTGTAAGAAGGACTCGCTCATACAGTTTACCCAGCGAGCTGAGTAGACTGATGGGGCGGTAACTAGAGGGCTTTGAGGCCGGTTTGCCTGGTTTGCGGATACCGATGACTTCCGCTTCTTTCCAGGTCTTTGGAAATTGGCAATTATTTATGGCGGCATTGAAGATGCTTACCATAATTAAGATAAGTTGGGCGGGGAGGATTTTTAAAAGTTTATGGCTGATTCCATCATTGCCTGGGGCCTTGCGGGGCTTTAGGGCTTTGATGAAATCCTGTACTTCCTCAACCGTGACCGGTTCGAGTGTGGTTTCGGCCGGGAGGGAGGACCGATATTCGACCTCGGCGTCTACCTCCGATAGGTGAGACGGGTCGTTATTGGCAATATTGGGGGAGCATTGGAGCTCGAGACTTTCGGCGAGACATTCTGCCTTTTCGTCGTCATCAAACGCTTTGGTGTTATCGGGTCTCTCGAGGGGTGGCATGCTCGAGAGGGTTTCTGCTTTCAGAGATCTCGCCAGCTGCCAGTAAGCCTGGTGAGTTGGGGAGATCTCCTCCAGCAGTCGGTCCCAACGTTGGTTCCTGACCTCCTGGACACGGAGTCTGACCTGGCGTTGGAGTGCCCTGTATTGGGCTTTATTATCTGGGGAGGGGAAGCTGCCGTAGGCTCTGAATGCTGCCCTCTTGTCCCTCATCAGATCTCTGACGTCGTCCGGGAGTGGCAGTCGGTGGTCCTCGAGAGGTACCTGCCGAGTGGACTCCCGTACCACGCTCTGGAGGTGGCTGGTGAGGGCTTCGATGGCAACATCGTTGTCCTGGGCTGAGTTAATCGGGTCCGGGATCCGGTCCAAGTCCGGGGAGCTTGTCGTTGCGAGCAAGTCCCGGACTTTGGCCCAATCTATGATGGGTTTCGTCGGTGGCGTCGAGTCAGTCGGGGGGCCTAACTGAAGTACGACCGGCAAGTGGTCGGAGTCAATGTCATCCCGTGTTTCGATAGAGCGGAACTGAAGGGAGACTCCCTTCAGCAGCGCTATGTCGAGAACGCTCGGGTGTTGTACGTCCGGTCTGTCAGGGTATCTGGTGGGGGTCAAGGGGGCTAAAATGCCAAAGAGGAGCCTGTCCGAGAGGCGGAGAAGCTCCCTTCCTTTGGGATTTTCAATTGGACAATTCCAAGAGGGATGTTTACAGTTTAGGTCCCCGGCTATTATAACCGCGGGACCCAGACTAAATAGGGCGTTGAGATCGTCTTCCAGGATGGGCTTCTGACATTTTAAGTATGCTGAAACTATGATGATGGGCTGATGGCCTGTCATCGATAGTTTGCATGCGGAGACTTCTAGTTCCTCTAGAGGGGGGGTATCGATGGGGATGCAGTGCAAGGACCGCTTGTAGTAGATAAGTGTCCCTCCGCCATGGGAGGTTAACCTATCGTGCCTGATCAGGTTGTAATTAGCGATTCGGGGATCTCTAATACTCGGCTTTAAGAAAGTCTCTTGCACTAAGAGAATGTCTATGTTATCGGTGACCAGGAAGTCGTGAACCAAGTCGCGCTGATTTCTAAGTCCGTTGGCGTTATATGTAGCCAAAGTCAATGAGCGGGGTTTTTCCCTACTTGTGGTAGCCATTGGGAGGTTAAATTAGGGAGTGTCGTCATAAAGGATCTTCTGCTCCATGAAGAGCCGCAGACGAGCCTTTAAGGTAGTGGCGGTTTCGAGTTTCCTCGCTAAGGTTGTTACCTCATCCAGGTTGAAGGGCAGCGACCTGGCAAACTGTGTTACCAGGGCGAGGTCCCTCGAGATGGAGGAGGGAGCACCTGTGGGAGCCGGCAGTGTGGCGGGTTGAGGTTGAGGTTGAGGTTGGGGCCTCATAAGGGGCATCGGGGCTCTGGCCTGGGTAGGCAGGGCGGGAAAACCTGTCCAAGCGTTGAACGCCGGGGTAATGGTAAGGGCGCTCAGCGCTTTATATTTATACTAATGAAGCGGGGGGCGAGGTAAACGCCCATTACGACGTCCCGCTAACAAAAACCATGGGTCACAACTGTGTAAGGACCCTCGAAATGTACTAAGATCTAGGGTGTACCAAAATGTATAATAGTGGTAAGTTAACATAAGGCTTAATGTATGTAAAATTAAGGAAATAAAGTAAAGGGGGTGTTACGACGAAGCGAGGGGTCGGCGGAGGTAGCCTCTATAAATATAGGACGCCTTTGGGGCGCATTTTTGTAGTTCGTGAGTAGTTCGTTTAGTTCGTTCGCAGTTCATAAGAAGAAGCTCCCTCCCGCCAACGCCAACGAAGTCGAAGCCTCCCGTAGCATCGTTTTCGGTTGTTTTCATTTCGGAAAATCGGTTACCCGAACCAGCGACCAACCCTCTACAGTCCTACAGTCCACTGCAACACCAACATCGTCTGGTCAGCTTCGAGCCGTATTGGAAGAACTGAAGTATGCCGAATACGAGAAGCAGAATCGAAAAGGACGCTGCGCAGGCGAACAAGAAGAGTGCGACAGAGGTAGCAACAACCTCAACGACAACTGGCAGTGTCACGGCGGAATCCGGAACAGAGACTAGCTCAGTAAAAGCAACGACCGTAAAAGCAACGACAGTAAAAGCAACTGCCGTAAAAGCAACGCCAACGGCGTCGGCAACGACAGTAAAAGCAACAATGCCGGTCTCTGTTACGGATTTGCAGCCACAACCACCGCCAGTTTTACGCGAAATACTTCGCAGAAAAGAATGCACTCTAGAAGAAACTTCAAGACCGCAGTCACTACGCTCCACGACTTCCCGCAGACGACTTGCCGAGCTGGAAGCCAAAGAGAGACTAGCCGCATTGAAGTTGAAACAGTTGGAGGCAGCCGTTGAACTCGAACAAGCGAGAATAAATAGGCTACAAGCCGAATCATCGGACGATGATGACGTCATCGAAGAAAGCGAACTACCATCAAGAAGAGTAGACATGTGGTTCGAGAGACTGCCGCAAACGCAGGAACCACATGCCACAGACCCCCCCCCCCCCCCCCCCCGCCCCAGCGACGTTAGCCAGCGATATAGGGAGAATGAATGAACGGGGACAGGGCGTCCACGTCGGAAATATGGCACGCGGACAACGGGTCTCAGAACGAGGCCCGCCTGCACGTTCAAACGTCATGGATGTGACGTCACTGGCAGAAGCGATCACTGAAGCGGCGCGAACGAGCACAAGACAGGCGCAGCGATACATGCAAGAACTCCCGACTTTTAATGGAAATAGTGGCGAATGGCTGTCCTTCCAGGCAGCCTTTCGGGAATCGGGAGGGAGCTTCTCAGCAGGGGAGAACGTCGCGCGCCTACGTAGAAGCCTAAGGGGAGCCGCACTGGAGGCCGTCAGTGCCCTGCTGATTACCCAGACGGGGCCTGAAGATATTTTGAAGGCATTGGAAAGAAGGTTCGGCCGTCCAGATGCCCTTGTGCTGGGAGAAATGGAGAAAATGAAGACATGGACACGAGTCACCGACAGCCCTCGGGACTTGTGCCTATTTGCCAACAAGATGGCAAACCTAGTAGCAACAATTGAAGTATTGAACAAGCCGCAGTATTTACATAGCCCAGAGATGCTACGCGCGGCAGTGGAGAAGCTGACTCCAATCGTAAGGAACAAGTGGTACGACTATGCAGCTATGAAGACCGAAGGGGTTCCGGAACTTAAGAAACTTGCGAGCTTCCTGAATGAAGAGGCAGACAAGTGCGCCGCGTATGCACCGATCGAACGCGAGAGCGAGATGGCACGATCGAAAAGGAGGACGGAGCACATACACATAGTGAACAACGACAGTGAACGCGTGAATATGAGAAAAAGTGAACCGTGCCCAGTCTGCAAACGCGATCATAAACTTAGCGATTGCCGCAAGTTCGTCGGTGCGGATGTGAGCGCGCGGTGGGACTTAGCCAAAAAGTGTAAAGTGTGCTTCCGCTGCCTGCGAAGTAGGCATCGACGTTCTTCGTGCCGCGCCCCGCCGTGTGGGGTGGAAAGGTGTACGCTACACCACCACCGCTTGCTGCATCACCAAAGGAGACCTGAAGTTAACGAGGTAAGTCCAAGTGCAGTGAGTGTGACGTCAGAACCGGCGGGAGAAGTGTTAGCGTCCGCGATCAACAGCGTTATCAATGATGGAAGAAACAAACGACGTGCCTATCTGAAGGTGGCCCCGGTCGCTATAACCGGACCGAGGGGCAGTCGTCACACCTACGCACTATTGGACGAAGGCAGCACCGTGACCATTATTGATGCGCAGCTGGCCGAGCAACTGGGACTTAGCGGACCACGGGATCCCATGAAGATGCAGGGAGTCAACGGTGAAGAATCATCGCATGACTACAGCATGCGAGTGTCCGCCAGGATAAGAGGCTCATATGAAACAGAAGAACACACACTGAGGGACGCTCGCACAATAAAGAACATGAGCTTCTTCAGCCAGACCGTTCATCGGAGCGATGTGCAGGGCTGTGCACATCTGCAGGAGATAGAAAATGTACTCATCTATGAAAAAGCTACACCGAAGATACTAATCGGCCAAGATAATTGGGAGCTGATTATTTCAAATGAAGTACGTAAAGGCCCGCGTCACCAACCGGTCGCCTCTCGTACGCAGCTGGGTTGGGTGCTGCACGGCTGCCGCACCTCAACCACATCGCCGGTCGTGTTCTGCTCACACTTGAGCATGATGGAAGAAGACCACGACCCGCTTGAAGAAATTATGAAAAAATATTTCGCGTTGGAATCACTGGGAATCGAACCCAGAACGCAGGTTAGCGATCCGCAACAACGCGCCTTGGAAATATTAGAAAAGAAAACTCGTCGTTTGGAAAATGGACAATTTGAAACGGGACTTTTATGGAAAGATGAAAGTTCACCTATGCCAAATAATTATGAAAATGCATTGAAGAGACTTCAGAACTTAGAAAAAAAATTGGATCGCGATGAAGAGCTTAAAGCGAAGTATGAAGAGAGAATTGAAAATTTAATGTTGTCAGGCTACGCCGAGCGCGCCTCCACTCCCCCCACCAGCGGGAGGACGTGGTATCTTCCCCACTTCGCCGTCGTGAATCCAGACAAGGAGAAAATAAGGGTGGTCCACGACGCAGCCGCCAAGTATCATGGCAGAAGTCTGAACGATATGTTGCTGCCTGGACCCGACCTTCTTCGATCACTACCGGGAGTCATCATGAAGTACCGGCAGTATCCAGTGGCAGTGTCTGCCGACATAAAGGAAATGTTCATGCAAGTGAAGATCATAGAAGCCGACAGGGATGCATTACGCTTTCTGTGGCGTGGCAACCGCCGCGATAGCGAGCCTCCAGAGGAATATAGAATGACGTCGCTCATCTTTGGTGCAACGTCTTCGCCTTGCGTAGCCTTGTACGTGAAAAACAAGAACGCAAGGGAATTTGAAAATGAAGACAGAGAAGCGGCGAGGGCAATAGTGGTCAATCATTACATGGACGACTATCTGCAAAGCCTTCAAACAGTTGAAGAAGCCAGGAAAATGACAGCTGCCGTTGACAACATACAGCGGCGAGCGGGTTTCCAACTCCGAGGGTGGACCTCCAATTATAAGGAGGCGATTTCAAGCTTCGCGCCATCCGGTCAAACCACCGTTGAAATCGGCGGGAGCGAAAAAGAAAATAACGTTGAAAGAAAATTCAAGAAAATCAACGGGAAAATGTTAATGTTGTCTGAGCGTAAACTCATTGCGCTCGCACAACGCGAATCGTTCGGCGATAAACCGCTCGATACGATACGTCGACGTCATAACAAGGGAGAGCTCGCCGGTTTAACTATAGAAACCGACGAACATAACATATTGCGGCTGCGAGGAAGAATCGACGAGGCGCAAGAAATAAGCTACGAGATGGCCAATCCTGCCATCTTAGACGGGAAACATAAATACACAAAGTTGTACATACAACATGTACACGAGAAACTACACCATGGTGGCGTCGAGATGGTGGTCAACGAGCTACGACAGCGGCTGTGGGTTATGAAGATACGGCCCTCAGTCAAAGCAGTGTTGAGGAACTGCCTCCAATGCCGACTGAGGAGGGCCCAGCCAGCGAGTCCATCGACGGGGAGCCTGCCTGCAGCTCGCCTGGCGCATCACTCGCGCCCCTTCACCTTCACGGGCGTAGACTACTTTGGCCCACTGGAGGTGACCGTGGGCCGTCACCGGGAGAAGAGATATGTGGCGTTATTCACATGTATGACGTCACGGGCACTACACCTCGAGGTCGTCGCGTCGCTGAGTGCTGACTCAGCCATCAACGCGCTGCGCCGCTTCATAGCGCGGCGCGGCGTCCCCACCGAACTCTGGAGCGACAACGCTACGTGTTTCCGCTCGGCCGACCGCGAACTCGCGGAGGCTGGGCGCGCCGTCGAAGAGGAAGCGTCGCGCCGGCAGATCGCCTGGCGGTTCTTACCGCCGGCGGCACCCTTCATGGCCGGCGCCTGGGAGCGCATGGTGCGCACCGTCAAAGAGGCGTTGCGCGTCACCCTGCGCGAGCAGCGCCCGAGCGATGAGACGCTCGCCACACTGCTCGCCGAAGTCGAAGCCACCGTGAACTCGCGGCCGCTCACTCATGTGGCCGTGGGTCCCGACGAGCCCCCAGCCATCACGCCGAACCTGCTACTCCTGGGGCCGAACTGCCACATGCCGGCCCCCGGGAACTTCGAGGCCAGCGACGTGACTGCGCGCGCGCACTGGAGACGCGCGCAGTACCTCGCCGATGTCTTCTGGCGACGGTGGGTGCGGGAGTACCTGCCGCTACTACAATACCGGCGGGAGCCCTACGCAAGTGGTGACAACCCTAAGGTAGGCGATTTGGTTATTATTTGCGACCCAAATCTGCCCCGTAACACATGGCCCCGAGGACGAGTGACTGCAGTGCATCCCGGCAGAGACGGCGAGGTTCGAGTCCTGGACGTGACGACGGCCAGCGGACGAGTGCTGAGGCGGCCTACCAAGAGAGTCGTCGTGCTGCCCATAGGAGAATCGCGAGACGCGACGGCGGGAGAATGTTGACGACGACAAACACAATGTATGAAACTCACCGACCCGTCTCAATAGGCGATAAGAACATAGGTATAATTTGCTAAGCCTCACAGACTATGTATACGCGACCGTTAGGCGCAGGAAAGAGACGGGTCGGACTGAGATAGATATAGTTTATTTTTAACCGTTATTAATTTGAAATTAAATAAATAAATTATAATTATAAGAATTGAATATAAAATGTAATAAGCCTTAACTCACTAGGAAATAAATGTTGTAGCGTTGTGCCTTTTATTGACCAGTAGGACCCTATTAGATCCCGGTAAATGAGACCGGGCTACAGGCGTGCAGAACGCCGCCTGGAGCCCGGGACTCAGCATGTAAAGGGAACCGGGTTACAGGCGTGCAGAACGCCGCCTGGAACCCGGGACCCAAAAGGGTAGCGGAAACCGGGCTACGGGACTGCAGAACGCAACCGGAGCCCGGGATCCGTGAGGTATGCCTGCACTACTGCCTACTCCGAACGCGAGTAGGCCATAATGATGGTGCAGGCAGAGGTCCGCGCTCGACAGCGCACGTTTTTGTAATGAGGTAATGGTAAGTTTTTTTTTTTTTTATTTTATTGGACTTGACTTTATGTTGTTGGTCCGAAGACCTTACAACTTTACCGGGGTTTTTGGGGCGAGTGCCTTCGCGAAGCGAAGGCGCTCGAGCCCGGGGGGGCAACTTGCTCGAGGGAGCTCCCTAAGGAGTTTTACCTCGGCTGAACTGTTGCCATGAGAGGGGGATGAATTTAATGATGGCCACCATAGGGCGACACAAAGCACTAATTGAGAACGGGCGACGGGTAATATAAAGCCCGAGGGGAAGGATTCCGGCGGGCCGGGATCGGTGGTTTGCGGCGGCCTACGCTATCTTACTGCCGTTTCGCAACGTGTTATGGCTGGGAGAGAAGAAACGGCGAAAGAAACTTCCCAGCAACACGCCTAGTCTATCCTGTGGGGGGGCTATGTCTCCTAGCGTCCCTCGCAGGGACGTGGAGAGATCTTGATTGGCGGCGCCTGAGACGCCGCCGTCTGTGTCTGTCTGTCCGTGCCTGCCAGCCTGCCGTCCTAACCGCGGGCGGGCTGATCCGGGCCAGCCGTTTTGTGATAACGTCGACCCTGTCCGTGAGGACGTTACGCGGTCGTCGCACGAGAGCCTTTCGCCGAGGCTTATAATCGGACGCGGACACGACGAGTGGATTACGATGGTGCGGCGCGAGATCGAAATACTTACGCGAGAGCGACGTAATGTAGTTTTTGATGGAGGGAAGCTCCAGATCGCGGTGGAGGTCGACGTTACGCATATAGAGGGGAGCACCGACGGCTCTGCGCATGAATTTGTTTTGCACGATTTGCAATTTATCTAAAAGGGCAGGCTTGGCATGGCCGAATACCACACTCGCGTATGTCATGATCGGGCGGATGCATGTTTTATACAAAGTAAGCTTGTGTCTGAGGGACATTTTGCTTCGTTTGTCTATCATGGGTGCTAAACGACCCATCACAAATCGCGCTCTATTTCGGATTATAGTGATATGCTCGTTGAAGCGCAAGTTCCGATCTAGGGTGACACCCAGGTATTTGGTGTACTTTTCCCAGGGAATTTGTTGTTCGTAGAGCGAAATGGTTTTTAGGCGAAGGCAAGCGCGTTTGGGGGAGCGAAGCGTGCCCGGGGAAAAGAACATTGCTGCGCTTTTCTCCGGGTTTACCTCTATCCTCCATTTGCGAAACCATTCGCCTAGCTCTGTGACAGCTGCCTGCAGCCGGACGCAAGCCATTTGTCGGTTTTGATCTGATGTATAGAGTGCGGTGTCATCCGCAAAGAGGGCCAACTCCACATCTGGAGTTTTTGGGATGTCGCTGGTGTACAGCGTGAAGAGTAGTGGCGACAGAGCCGAGCCCTGTGGTACACCGGCTGTGAGTGGGTGAGGGGACGAGCGCGTTCCCTCCACTCGAAAACGGAAGCTTCGGTCTAAGAGGAAGTCTCGCAAGATGAGCACGAGTCTGTCTGGCACACCGAAATGGTACAACTTGTAAATCAAGCCGTTGTGCCAGACCTTGTCGAAGGCTTTTGCTACGTCTAGGAACAGTGCGGCTGTTCCTATAGGGCGGGGGCGATGGGCAAAGTGAGATAGTATGTGCTCCGTGATGCGGTGCACCTGTTGCACGCATGAGTGTCTAGCACGGAAGCCAAATTGCTCATCAGGTAATAGATGTTTGCTGAAGGCAAAATCTCTAAGTCGTGAGAGGATGACTCTCTCGTAAAGCTTGCTGAGTGCGCTTAGTAGGCTGATTGGACGGTAGCTGGACGGTTTATTAGCCGGTTTTCCCGGCTTGTGAATACCAATGACATCTGCCTCCTTCCAGATCGCGGGGAAGGAGCAGTTTGTTATGGCGGCATTAAAGATGCTCACCAGGATTATAATTAGATGGGCGGGTAGGAGTTTTAAAACGCGATTGTTGATGCCATCGGTCCCTGGGGCCTTTCGCGGTTTGAGAGACTTGATCAGATCTTGCACTTCTTCGACCGTGACCGGGTCGAGTGTGGTTTCCGCTGGTAAGGAGGATCTACGTTCGACCTCGGAGTCCACCTCCGTCAGGTGTGACTGGTCGACGTTTTGCGTAGTGGGGGAGCATTGAAGCTCTAGACTCTGAGCAAGGCACTCGGCTTTCTCCTCGTCATCGAACGCCTCGGTGTTGTCGGCTCTTTCTAGCGCGGGTATGACAGTAAGGGTGTCTGATTTGAGAGCTCTAGCCAGCTTCCAGTACGCCTGGTGAGTTGGTTCGATATCCCTCAACGTTCTGTCCCAACGTTGTTCCCTGACTTCCCGGATACGTAGTTTGACCTCGCGCTCTAGTTCGCGGAGTCGGATTCTGTTATCCTCGGTGGGATATCTGTCATGAGCTCTGGAGGCGGCTCTCTTTTCCCTCAGCAGTATCCTCACCTCGTCCGGCAGGCATAAGTGGCGGTCATCCTCCACTGGCACCTGCCTGGACGAGTTCCGCACTGCGGATTGAAGGTGGCTGGTGAGGGCTTCGATCGCCCTCTCCGTGTCTTGGCGGGACCCGATGTGATCTGGGATGCGGTCCAGGTCTTGTGAGCTGGTTGCCTTGAGGAGGTCCCCAAGTCTCAACCAGTCCACAGAGGTCCTAGTTTCAGATGTCTGGTCTGTCTGTGGTCCTAATCTAAGGATAACCGGACGATGGTCCGAGTCTATATCGTCCATCGTTTCGATCGAATGGAACTGAAGAGTTACGCCCCTCAGTAATGCTAGGTCGAGAGTGTTTGGGGTCCCCCAGTCGCGGTTGGGGGGATATCTTGTGGGGGTCATGGGCGTTAGTATATCAAACAAAAGATTGTCTGATATATTTATTAGGGCTCTGCCATTGGTGTTAGTGGTATTGCAATTCCACTGCTCGTGTTTGCAATTCAGATCTCCGGCTATTATAACAGCCGGGCCTAGGTTGAATAGGGCTTCTAGGTCTTTTTTAATAAGGGTTTTTTGGCATGCGAGGTATGCTGAGACTATGACTAGAGGTTGGTGGCCAGTCATTGCTAGTCTGCAGGCGGATACCTCCATACCTTCTAGTGGAGGGGTGACTACAGGCATGCAGTGTAGGGATCTCCTGAAATAGATCAGGGTGCCGCCACCACGGCCTACCCTGTCATGTCTAGTGACCCGATAGTTAGAGATCTTTGGATCTCTATTACTCGGTTTCAGGAAGGTCTCCTGTACTAGTAGTATATCTATTTGATTGGTAACCAGGAAGTCATGGACCAAGTCGCGCTGGTTTCGAAGGCCGTTGGCGTTATAAGTCGCCAGAGTCAATGAGCGTGGTTTATTTCTACCTACATGCGCCATTTGTTACCGGTAACAAGAATTTGTATTAGGTTGTTTAGTTACAACGATCTAAGTATTTGGAGGAGGTACGCGTGATCCATTTCGATCACGAGTTGATCCCGGAGGGAGGGTTGAGTTGACTCTGAAACTTGTCTCAGTTTCCGAGCCAAGAGTTGGACCTCTTGCAGGTCGAAGGGCAAGTTCTTGGCGAATTTAGTCGCCAAAGCTAAGTCCTCCGCTATAGAGTGGTGGGCCGATGGCCCAGAAGGTGCCTTAGAAATGGGGGCGGGGGAGAGGGTGGCCGAGGGTAGGCCGGCCATAACTGGGGCACGCGTCCTCAGCGGAGGAAACGCTTCCGTCGTGGGAAGACCCGTCCAGTGGTTTACCACTGGAGGGGGGGCCGCCACGAATGCGGGTTTGTTCGGCACTTTTCTAGTGCCTTTTTGGGCATTGCCCTTTCCGACCTTACGTTTGGGTCGGGGGGCGGCAGGGCAGCCTCTGTAGTTAGCAGGGTGACCCGCTTGGCCGCAGAGGATGCAGCTGGGTGGCTCCGGGGAGTCCCGGGTGCGAGTGCACTCCGAGGTCCCGTGGTCGCCCAGGCACTTGACGCACCTGGGACGGGATTGACAATGAAGGGCAGAGTGCCCATAAAGTTGGCAGCGATGACACTGCCGTAGTGTATGTTTTTCGTGTGGACGTTCCACACGAAGGCCAGAGAGGCCACAGACCTTCTCAAGTTCGAAGATCTTTTTCCCCTCTGGGGAGAGGTCGAGGACAACCAATACTAGGTTTAGAGGCGACTTTGTGGCGTCGCCTCTGTGCATACGGTGCACTTCGTGCACTGGTAGGGCTTGGGACTTAAGGTCCTCTAGAATGTAGGAACTTTCAATTTCCTGAGGAAGTCCGCGAATTACAGCCCGAAGGCGTTTTTCTTCTGGCAGGGCGTAAGTGTAGTAACCGATTTTACGGTCACATAATAGAGTAGTTAGGGCGCGGTGGTCACTTGAAGATGTGACCATAACTTTGATGCCGTGTTGGGTATCACGGGCCTCTTTTATGGAGATTGCCTTACCTGGCAGTTCCTTAGCGAGTTGAAGCCAATGAGCTTTCTCGCGGATGATCAGGGGTGGCGGCGGGCGCTGTGAAGGTGGCCCAGGGCGGCTGGAAGGTGCCATTGTCGGTTTTGTGCCCGCAGTGGGGGCGGGGTTGGGGGGGACCTCCCTCTGGGTCTTTCGTTTTTTACTACGATTGACGGTTATGAAACCGTCATCGTCTTCGCGGTCTAAGGGGATATTCGCGGGAGGCGCGACATCCATGGGGGTAATTTCATCGGCTGGTGTAAGAGGGGCAACCCCGAGGTATTGCGAACCTTCAGTGGTTAAGTCGATTTCTCGACGAGAATCGATTACGCGATGGATGGGCGAACGCGAACGCGATGTCGTCGAACTCGCGGAGCTCGAACGCGGTTTTCCCGGTGTGGGACCGCGAGAAAACGAGGCGCGCGACTTTGGTGCCACACGGTGGGCGTCGTTGAGCGGGGGTGCGGGCGGCGGGCGCACCGGTAACACGGCGGGTACGGACGCGGGGGGCGCGGGCGCTGCGGTAGAGCGCAGGTGGTCTGCGGCATGTGCGGCTGCGGGGGTCGCGGGGGGTGCGATGGTCGCGGCAGATGCGGGCGCGGGGAGGGAGGCCTGCGCGGGGGCCCTTTGCACGTGTGACTCGCGGGACACAGGTTTCTCGGAATTAAGTTCCGAGATAACAACGGACGCCATTGATTGGGACTCCGGAGTCCTCAAAAATTGGTCGAGTGCTTGAGGGAATTGCTGTCGTAAAAACGACAGCAAACCCTCTAACAGCGACGGAGAGGCCTCCACGCCGTCCATTGTCCCTGAGGGGGACGAACGATTTGGTGGAAAAACCACCTGATGATGCACTTTTCACTGCAAGGGTATAAGGAATTACAGGAATGGATAGTAAGATACAAAAAACCGACATAAATGAGCAACAGGTTTATACAAACCACCCTTATATGAATAATTATACCTTTTTATGTTAGGAGACCAATTTTTGAATAGAATTTTAGATAAATTGTGCGTTTGAATGGCTGTAATTCCTGTAGTGTTGTAATAATTACAAAAACCGTGCGTGATTTACCAAAATGATCTAAGAAAACAATGTATGTGTATACTTATACTTTAGCATAGAATTTAATTTAAGAAAGTACTTGAAGGATATATGATCAGGTATAGGATTTAGTGAGCTTTGGCCACAAGGTAAGCCACATAAATACACTTTACTACACTTTCAGTTCAATTCCCAGTCAGCTAAGTTTCGTAAAAGAACTTTCCGTCGTTTAGTCTAGTGTGAATGTTACTGGGGCACACCTCAAAGTTGTCCATTGCATCCAATATACTTATCATACACACAGTGCCGTAAATAGAACGGTGTCACCGGTGCCCAGGCACTAGGGGTAGACTCTAAGGGGCGCAAGAATGGCCAGACCGGGCAGGACTATTATTTTTACGGTTTGCTCCTGATAAGTTCCCACTGCGCCCCTAGTGCTCGATTCCAACACATACGTACCTACATGCCAGTATCATCAAACACGTTTGTTAAATGAGACAAAACATCAAGGTAATTTTTTGGCAGCGCACGAGCGTATTTGTGTTCTAGTTCTTTAAAAAAAATGATTTTTGTTCAAAATATTAGATAATTGGTCCACCAACACAAAGGTACTTGTGCGTTATGTTATCACCCTGAATAAAATAAAGTAGGCCAAGTAAGTAGTATAATATCTAAAAAAAACAAGGTCGCAATTGGAGAAGCTCGCATAGGGCGCATAAAAGACTATTTACGGCACACAGACATGCTGTGGATATATGCTGAAATTAAAAAAAGGAAATATTGAATTTATAATTATGATTGTATAATTCCAACAAGTTTCAATCAGAAGTTTTATTTAAATAATGATGCAGGTTTTTGTACAGTTAAATGTTACAAGATTTCTTTTACGGGCAGAAAATGAACATCAAAGGGAAACAACAGTAAATTAAATCAGACAAAATCTCCGGCTGTAAGCTCGTAAACTACGTTTCATTAGGGTAACAAAAAATGTTAAATGTACGTTGGCAATAAAATGGCCATTCATTTAAATTTTACATAGTTTTTTTCTGCAGTATTTATTTTTTAAATTTCGAACCGCTTGTAACATATATGTATAAATACCGAAAGGTAACCTAGATACAAACCATTCTAAGTCAAAATTGAATTTGTAAAAATTGTGTGTGTGCAGTTCACACTCAGTAGAAATGAAACTTCAGAGAATATACTCAGAGATAATTATTTTCTAGCTTTTATTAATATAAATATAATTCCTTTAGCCTACATCCGTCAACATATTATAGTTCAAAATAAACTTCTTAAGTCTTTCACTTTTCTATTCTAAAAAATATTATTATTAGTTTTATTTCGGTCCAAATTGGATCTATGTGTAATCATCGGTCTTATAGACTCTCTAATCTGTGCTGCACAATGTAAAACTCGTATCTCATTTTCTCGCAGGTTTAGGCCTATATCTGTTTATCTCTTTTTAGTGTCGCTTTTTCGTTTCATCGAGTTTCAAATCACGATTCTAAAGAAGTCTCACTTCAAAAATTACCTTTTGAGACAATTCCAATTAAAATTAATAATAATAATAAATCGGCAGACAAGCACACACATTTTATATATCTCCAAATTAAGCAAGTTATGCTTGTGTTATGAGTAATATACAACTGACCACTTTGGGACTGATCCTAGATTAATTAGTATATAACGGAAAATTCGTTCATAAAATTACCATGCTAGGAATCGAACCCGGAGCCTCTGATTAAAAATAAGATAAAAAACGAGAGCTTTCGTTCGGAACTAAAGGATGACGTTGTTCTTTACAGTTTTATTTTCTAAAAATGTGTAATATTTGTATAAAATAAACAATAGTTATAAGATAATGATAGTTTTTCTTTCGAATTGTCATAAGAATTTGTTGATTGGCGTCAGTAAAACACCTACAACCTATACTGAAGACTTAATACAACAGACAAGTCTGTGTGGACTACGTTCCTTTGCCTGCCATTGTAGCGAATAAAATAACAACAACTGATAACAAAGTTGTGTTCTTTTTTTTAAATGTATATTTCAAAAAACTCGTTCGAGTCATTTAGAAGCGCTCACATAATTCAGTCTATTGGTGCCGCAACCACGTAAAAATGCAAAACATAATTTTAAAATTAGAACATTGTGGAAATCTGAAACCGACGCGTGCCTAAAACCAAAATAATGCGTAACCGCAGTTGCCGTTGGCAACCGTTATTTAAGAAAAATGTTTCCGGTTCAAACATTCGCCTATGTGAAACTCCATAAATATATTGTGATGTTCTATTTACAGTTTCATCTTCTTGATTCTCATTATAATCGTATGAGTGTGAGGTTTCTTGCAATTTGAAAATAAATGCAAAAATGAAAGAGAAAACTGCAGTTTATACGTCTAGTCTAAAATGATAAATTTTAATTTTTTGTCTTCAGTAGACTACAAAATGGCTCAACTGATTGCAATGAAAATTTTATAAAACCATGCATTTGTATTTGTTTGACTTCGAGATCTTGATAGATTCAAAAGGTAGGATATGTATTCCAAGTTCAAAGTGGCGGGCCAGCTAATCTATATATATAAAAAAAGTCGTGTTAGTTTCACTATTTATAACTCAATAACGGCTGACCGATCTGGCTGAAAATTGGTGGGGAGGTAGCTTAGAATCAGGAGACGGACATATGATACTTTTTATCCCGTTGGAACCGGTAGGTGACGCTGAGATCGGGTTCTAGAATCCTCCTAATCACCTGGACCGATTTTGGTGATTTTGTTTTTGTGTGTTTGAGTGGGTTCCCGAGTGGTTTAAATTCACAATTGGAACCGGTTGGTGGCGCTGGGATCGGGTCCTAAATTTTTATTTTTTCAGAGCAGGACAACGTCTGCCGGGGCTGCTAGTATATAATATTTTTATCTCAGACAGTGCACATCACAGTTATCGCAAATTATGCAATCGGAGACTTTAATAACTCATTTTTTTGCGTATAATTATTCTATTCGAAAACGCTGTATTATTGTTAATCGCATAATTAACAATAAAGGCTGTTACATTCAATGTACCATACTACCTTGTTATTCGTGACGACAATATTTTGTCTGTAGGCACGACCGTGCACAAGCCATGTTTCAAAATACTGGAATAAAAATATTATCAGTGGAGTTTTAATTTCAAAGCAAATGTAGTAAAAAAATAGGCCAAAAGCACGTCATTCCGCAGAAAGTGAATGTAAAAGTAAAGAATATCTACTGATTTTGTTATTTGGTTGGGGTGCCCGAAAACGCAACAATTATTCAATGTACCTTGTTCAAATTAATTTTCGTTGAAATTATTCTTTATTCATATTATAACTATTTTTTAGATTTTCCACTCTTCCAAAGTTGAAGTGGGGGGGACAGTGGACATGCAAAATAACCCCGTGCACACAAAACATCGGTAAATGTATGGTATATCACCAGCACATCCTAGCGATAAATAATATTCAGAATTAGGATATACCCGTGACTTCATCTACGCTTGGCTTGAAATTCCCGCGGGACTCCTGGGACACAAAGTATCGCAGAATTTAAGAAAAAAATTTGAGTTATCGTTTTAGTGGAAACTGTGTCGGAATAAGCTAATTTTTATAAACGCTCCCGGGAAAAAATATCACTTATTTTATCACATAAAATTTGCTATCGATCAGTGAAAAAATCGCATCGGAATTTGATTATTTTTCAATCTGACCATTTTAAATCATTCCCAGAAAAAATCCCGCGAGAATCCCAGGATTATACGTAGCAAAGATTTTCAGTCTACGAATTTGCTGTCTATCAGCAAAAACCGCATTGAAATCTGTCCATTAGTTTTTACGTGAATTCCGAACAAAAGACAAACCGACAAGCGGACAAACAGATAAATAGAAAAGAAATCTATAAAAAGTATTGTGTTCTCCATCGTTTATATAGTCTATTCCAGTTTTTTTTAATAGCTTCTATGTATAGTACGACCAATCAGTAGTGGCCCTTTTTTTTTTTTTTTGGTCAGGGTAAATCCGTTTGAGGACTAAGCCGCGACAGGCACAGTAGCCTGGGGGGATGTTCGCGACCCGTGTGAGTGTGGGATTCGCCATATCGGGGGAGGCACTAGCGTGCCCGGTCAGAACCAGTGCCACGCTATTGCCACTCCCCAGTTAGGGATACCCACTAAAACCCCTGGGTGTTCCGTCCTGCGCTTTATGCCAGGGCTACGGGAAATGGGCTACCCGACTCCGCAATGCCCTGGCAGGCGTGGGCCCCCCTCACTGGGCCTCTTCCTATGCCAGGGGACGTATCCCTCGGCTACTACTGTGTCTCATTCTTGCGTGGGGCGGTCTGTAACGCGCCCCACGGGAAGACAAATGAGCGCGCGCGGAACACTCGCACTCTCATCTCGACGGCATGTGCGGGTGAGTGAGAACCCCTATACCCCTAGGGGCCCCACCCGCGCAATCGGTAGTGGCCCGTCTGAAGTTAGCGCCAAGTGGTTGCGCAGAACATACTTTACATAACAAATTGTCTTAGCTAGAGATATACCTAACGTAAAGAAAAACATCCACTGATTGGATTAAATTTTATAATCGATTATTTTAAATAAAATAAATTAAATAAAATGTAGGTATAAAAGTTATTAACGAAATAAATTGATAATAATAATGATGAAAAAAAATTAAACATTTTTCGTTATTCATTGAGTTTTTATCTATATTAAAATATAATGACACATAAACTTTAGTTAGAGAAAATTAAAAATTTGTTTGAACATAGAAAATAAATGTATTTCTATTTATTAATTATACTCGAATTGAATAATAATCGATTTAACAACACGACACTGCACATCTCTTTTTGTTGTTTCATGCTTATTTGGTAATAATACTCTGAAAGAACCTCGCGGTATTCTCTCTTTCGAGTAAAATCACGAGTGTATATGTGCGAAAGTTCGCAAAGCCTATGTTAAGAGGGGCCACCACGACTCATCGGTCGTACTATACAGACACGACATGTTTAGAATGTTATAATATTACAGATATCTTAATTTTTTCAAAATTGTCTACTCTGTTATTAAAGGTTAGAGACGGGCAGGCATTTTTTACGAGAAATATTTCACAAAATAAAAAAGGCATTAATTAGTGATTATCACTATAACTTTCCAGATCTAATTAATCCCATACCATTGTACAAACATTGACAATGAAAAAATTTTTCTTCAACTTTCAGTTGCATGTGTATATAATGACAACTCCCAATTTTTAAATATATCACGGTTTTATAGTTCGGCCATTCTATAAAGCCACAATTGGCATCTGTCAAACTGATTTTAAAAATTACGTGAACGATAATGATACAATTTTTTTTTTCATAAAACGATGTATTATTAAAAAAAAATATAATATGTTTCGCTGCTTTTTTATCTTTAAAATGTAGAATATGTGCATAACTTAATTACGATATATGTTTAATATTTAAGAAAAATAAGTGTTGACAAACATAACGTTGTCATGTGAAACATTTCTAAAGAAATAAGCTAATTGTAGTGTTTTAGTTTGATATAAATTATTTTGATACTGTTACAAAATTAGTTCAAACTTCAAAAGTGGCTTCCGCTCATAATAAACCATATTATTTAGCGCCATGTTTCATTTCCCTGCCAAATTTTATCTATGCAGTAGTTTCTGAGAAGTTATTGTGACATACAAAGATAGGCGGACTGACGAATATAGGAGTTCATTTTTAACGTTTTCGGAACACAAAAAAGCTTTTTTTACATAAAAAATATTATTAATGATTTAGGTACGTAGTCACCGCAAATTAAAATGAAAATTGACTCTCACGACAGCTATAAACGACCTTCACTAAGGTCTATTTAAAATAGGACAGTATGGCTGACAGAGCCATAAAAATAAATTTGTAGCGTTATCGTAAACTTTCCTATGAAACAAATATTAATTTTGGGGCCGATTTTTCAATCATCAAATAAAAGTTATCTGTCTGTAAATTATAACCTAAGTCAATTTAAAAGTGAAACCATCCAACTGTTTTATTCATGCAACTGACATTTTTAATTTTCCCATGTTATACTTTAATCTATGAATAACTTTCATCTTAGAAAAATCGTATAAAAATATATTTAATCCTGTTACTATTTAATAATAATCCTATACTTAGAATTCGATGTTTATTTCTTTATTACGTATTTTCTCCCATACCGTCCTATTTGAAATAAATTGTATACCAGGTCAAAGACGTGGAATTTGTACCAACTTGGCCCTATGTTAACATCCAAATGGCTAGTTCCATCAGTATTCCAATCCGTCTAACAGATTTACGTCGGCATTAGGCGTTTGGCACTCTGGACACGTTATGGGTGCCAGCAGTTTATGGTTTAGTATTAAATAACAGTGATTGGTACGTAACCGGATGAGTAATGTTTATGGCCCGGAGGCTACTGCGCGTTTTGTACACACTACAAATACCTGTAGTCCATTCCACGTATTTCTACTGAAATCTATAACTGAGAAACATTTTAACTTCAAAACGCAGGTTTTTGTAGAGCAGTTAAAGGTTATTTTATAGCTAACTATGATTTCTAGATATTGTGAAATGAAACAGCTAAAGTTGCATATTTACTTCATTCATTTATTTTCTCTGTTTTTTATGTTACGTTTTGATTATATTTACAATTGATTTTTCTGAATAAGAATAAATATAAAAGTAGTAGCAATTTTAACAAACATTTTAATGAAAAAAAAGACAGATTTCGTGATTTATAGACTTAAAAGTTTATATAGAGTAAACCGCGAGGAAATCTCTATTATAATAAACTTTTTTTTAAAGGTTTTTAAATACAAGCTTTTGAGATGCTGGATATCATGTAGCAGCAGAGTACTAGCCAAGCCAAGTAAAACGAGCCCAAACACGACGGGTCTATCTTGTTTAGTACAGGAGTTCTTCTGGCCACCTTCCGACTCCATCATCAGATCAGCTCCATGGTTCTATATTCTTACATTGTCACGCGATATACATATGCGTGCAAAATTTCAGCTCAATCGGAAATCGGGAAGTTGGTCAAATTTAACTTGCAAGATTCCACCCGAACTTACATACATCCATTGCAAGCTAAATAAAAGCTTGTAAAAACGCAAATTTTGTAACCTTTCCATATCATCTACAGAAGGATGATACAGAACATTTCTTGCGATGATTTTAATTGACATTACCTGATTTTGTATAAAATCGTCTATCGCACAACATCTATTGCTAAATTTGGCACAAACTATAATAACAATAATACATCTATTCGGTGAGCAATTAAAATAGGCACTTTTATAAGGCCACGGAATACTGTTTTTGTATAAAAACCATCCATTGCTTAGCTAACTGGTGTTAAATTTGGCATGGATTATAATAACAGTAATCTATTTATTCGTCAAGTAATTAGGATAAAGGTAGAGCTAGGTTAGTACCAGTGATTAGTATTAGATCACCAAATTAGTTTCAATCCTACATTTCTGCGATACATGATTCACACAAATTAAGCTTGTTAAGAAGCTTTTATTCATACATCTCACAAGCCTTGAGCTCCCATAGAAATGACATTCTAAAGCATTTCAACGGTCTTAAGTAGACAACAAGGCGAGTTTTTGTTCTATACACTGGTCTCTTTGTACAGTCGTGTCTAACATTCTCAAGTTTTTGCTCGGCCGTGATTCACATATACCGACGGACACAGCCTAGGTATTTCCTGCGGCGATTTAAACCGACATTACTCTCGGAATGCGATGTTTTTTGCCCATTCAAGACCTCACCTGGCCTGAAAACTGGTCTGAACTTGAACTGTTGGTAATTCACACATGTAATGACAAGAATCATTTTATGGATTTAGGGATGCAACATAAATAACATTGTTAAATCGAACAGTAGTAAACATAGATAATAATATCGCCTGTTCCAACGCGATATTAATTATAATAATAACTAATAAAATACCCGCAGGGGGGCTTTGTGGCGAAGCCTTAGGTGAGTAGCAACACCTCGTACCTGACTCCGGGGGCCAAGACAAGGCCCCCACCTCCGTGCTTGCCTTAGCCAGCCGGCACGGAGTGGAGATCGCTAGAGCTAAGACTCAAGCTCCAGGGGTGGAAGTGATAAATGGTATCACGTCCGAAGTAGCTTTGGTAAACCTGCAGCCCACCTCTCTACACCCCTTAGCCACTCACACCCATGTTGCCCCTGCCTTCTATGGCATTTTTTGGGGCCCATGCAGGGAGTTGCGAGTCACCGTCTGCCCATTTCTCCACGTTCTCCGAACATTGCGACGGGCAGACGCCATAGTCCCCATATTCCCAGACCTCTAGTACCATTAACAGTTCATGCCAATAGCCCGGTACTTTTTGTCTTCATTTCCCATAATAGTCCTATACTGGCCGGGGCTTGTCCTTGGGTGGATTACTATATGGTGTAGACATGAATAATCGCCAGTCAGTGTCACGCCACATTTACATTAAATTTTTCAAAGGGCCTCTACGTGTTGACCTTCCCATGGCCCCACGCAAGCCCTCCAAAAGTCCGGGCCATTTTTATGGCCCGTGGTCTACAAAGACTAATAAAATTAAAATTAAATTATAGTAAATGAAAGCATGTATTTTACTATAATAATTCACATGATTCTCTGCACTATAATAAATTATATATGCATACATAACATATACAAACATATAGAGTTTTCTTAGCAAAAGTATAGGCAGGCTTATTACTTTTAGGCGCGTGTATCCAATGTCTATTATCAATCCCTATTATCGAAAGTATACATGAATAAGGAAAAACAAATAAATACTCGAGTAACAGTGTTTTGGAACCAATATTTTATCTATAATTATACTCTCCTTTTTTTTATTTAGTTCTAGTTTTTAATTTTAGGTTTATTTTTCATACTGTGGTTTAGTTTTAGTATTTCATTGTATCTTTCTAATGAATTAAATTTTATTACCCAAAAAAAAAAAATACTCGACATAGATCATTTTCACATTTATAAATTAGTATTAATGATTTTGTAATTTATTAAATTTGTAAAATTTAGATTCATTTGATATGACTTCAACCTACATATAAAGTGACTAAAGACTTCAGAAGGACTTATTATATTTTTTATTAGGTAGCTTCACAAACCTACGACAACAGTCAAAACTTCCTAGAAAATTATATTCACATCCTGCTGATATTTACAATATTACACACATGGAGGGCTACACGTTGCAGCCGTGACTAGACTTCAATTGTCAAAGGAACATGTTTGCACTTTTCATTTCATTTCTACGAAACAACTTGCTTGTATTTAGAATGTTCCCTAGCTACTTTATCAAAAAGAACCTTAGGAAAAGATTACATATTTGTGCCGTTTGGGGTTGAAACATTAGGCCCGGGGGTCCATCTACAAAGAATTCCATTACAAATTTCGCCCAACAAGTAAGCATTGCATGCAGCGTGGCAATGCAGTCCGCTGCAGCACGTCCCCGCTGGCAATTATCTTCTACGTATTCTACATATTTATCATTACAACTAGTAATATACTACGGAACTACTCCTCGTTACCTCAAGGAACGTTTCGAATTTCTCTATGTATCTAGTTCTTTTTTTTTCTTATTTGCGCTCCTTCACTAAATACAGAATAAATACACCAGCATACACGTCCTGTTTTTATAATAACTCTTTCACCGTCCAAGCTGTACGTCTCTGGAATGAGTTACCTATAGCTTCTTTTGTTTGTATATGCTTTGGTGTACAATAAAGTATTATCTATCTATACCGAATTATTGAAGTGAAACTTCTATATAGACGGGGGTATTAGGATTTTTCTGTAACGAAAAAGCGTTACGGCTGCATGGAGAGGCGGCATAATTTTAGAGTAAACTATGGATGTTTTTTTGATTCCGGATCGAATTCAGTTTTTATTTTTTTGATAAAATAAAATATGTTTAAATAAAAAATGCATTCATTAAAATGTACCCAACCTAACCAAATAATAATTTGCAGTAAACCTGCGAAAAATTGAAATGTGTGCTGGGGTATATAGTAGAAGTGAAATTTCAACGGACAAGTGGAAAAACGAATCGCAATGGACAAGTGCTAAAACGAATAGCAACGGAGAAGTGGCAAAACGAATCGCAACAAAATTTTAACTTTAAAGTTAAAAAAGTTTTACGGGGTAGATTGTTAATGTACTTGTCCAATTTGAAAACCTTAATACTTTAGATATTATTCTTGACACAGTGGTTTTATGAACATTTATATCATCATCAATACTTGAAAAGTACTAGTAGCATAAGAGCGTGAAAATATACAAATTTGCTCCAACAAAGACAACGTGTATTTACGATTAACAATAGGTACTAATGCAGGATATTTTTTTACATAGGCGCAGCACGGTACCCTTGTTGAACCGATATCTCATTTTAAATTCTTCATCTGCAAATAATTCGAATGGATTCCCATGTATCCTAAAGTTTCGATGTATGGGCATAGTAGAAATAATCTGCAGTACTTCCATATCCGACTCCGGTGAACAGCTGGAATCCATAAGTCTAATATTTTTAGGATCAATTGCTTATCCAAATAAACGATGCGATATACGAAGCGTTTTACAATTTGATACAAATAATTATATGTTTTAGGTTCGTTTTGTATTATGATTATGAGAGATAAACGTCAAACAAAAGATATGGAATAGATAAACACCCAATATTGGTCAATTAAGTTTGAACAATGTTTAACTAAAGTTTATTGTACGATGGTCAGTTCAGAAACGCAATTTTATAAGTTATTGAACCGATAGCGCTAACGAACAGATAGGTAAACTACAGTTATAAGTACCTCAAAAACCGGGCATTAGTATAAAATCCATTACTAACAAATTGAAATATCTTTAAGTTCAAATTTCAGACGAATTAAAAGTATAGACGGAATCTACGTGAACAAAAGCTTCAAATGAAGTGAAGCATTTTTGCTGGTGCAACGGCATTTTAGCAGAGCCCTTATCAGACTGCCAAAAAGATGTAAAAATATCTTGCATACGCCAACTAATTTAAATAGGTGTTGATTGTTAATTATTAAGGCGACATAGCTCAGTTGTAGCTAACTAAGCCTTTAAGAAAAATAAAAAATACTTGAATGCGTAAACTTATGTAGTAAATATAGTCGTGGTTTATTTCTGTGTGGTTAAAAGTAATGTATCCATCGGAAACTACTTCAACTTAATCCGTACTAATTCAATTAATTTAATTCGATTTAATAATGAGTTCCCGTAACACATTGCGGCGCGATCGGCATCCTTTAACCGGCTTCACTTTGAGAGTCCGAGACTCCGTCTTCCTATTAATGGTGTAAAATTCAAATATTATTATTTTTATTAATAAACGTAACTGTCACGAAAAATTATATTCACGTCCAGCGTAGTCAGTTTAATGGCAAGTATCAATTAACATCTCATTACTGTATCCGAGCTTAGGTCATGGGTACATTATCATTCTGATCATGCGTCGGCTCGAGGACGTATTTTACGTAAGTGGCCACAATGGGCTTCTCTATATACGATTTTTATCAATAGTTTTTAACTTGGCGAAACCGTGAAGGAACGGAGAAAGAATACAACTTCCTGTGGCCGGGCGACCTGTCGTAAGACGCGACAAAACAGCTCACAGCCAGGTGGTAGGGTATTTGCCTGTCTGGACGGCTACCGCCCCTGGTTTAGAGTATGCCGCCATAACAACCTTGAGTTGTGTTCCGACATTAGTGGCCAGATTCCAATATCACTTAAGAAAGCAGAAGCGCATTTGAAACACTTTTGGTGCTGCAAATGTCCATAGGCGATAGGAACAACTTGGGATGAGACAAGGGATACTTTTCATAGCGGATAATGAGATAGATTTATGTAAAAGTTATCTCAGAAAGTAGGATAGGTTTTGTTTTTTTTTTGTGCTTTGCCATTTTCGACATTTTGGTAATTTTAATCATTTTGGTCATTTTGGTCAGTTTGGTCATTTTGGTCATTTTTGTCATTTAAGTAATTTATAGATAGATAAACGAGGGAAATATAAAGAAAACTAGAACGGGTTAAAAAAGAGGATGAAAGTTTGTATGGAAGTCCAATCATATCTCAATTTTATAGTTATAAAAATTTATCAACTATAAGAAAATGCGATAGTAACTCAATCTGTCTGTCTGAATACCAAAAATGTACATGTACACTTTTCATCCCGGGAGATGGGGGATAGTTTGCGATATAAAATGAAGTGAATCTTCCGGGGACAAATAGCACTAAAATAAAAAAATTATACAATGTAATCTGTATCAACGTCTGCTCTTTAAACAAGAGGTACGCACCAGAGTTTGGCTCGGAGTAAACTCTAATATGCTTGGTATATTTTTTAAAACTAATATGTTATTACGTCGCTATTTCTTCAAATAAAGACTTTCTTTGATACATACATTCACGGTCTCAGAAGCCATGATCTTCGCATTTCACATAGCGACTCGACGCTAAATTCGTATAATTTTGGACATGCTTTACCGCTTCCTTCGCCGTCTCGTGCTACGCATTTGGATTAGCGTAATGCGAATTTACTGCCGGTTAATTGACAGGCAATGGTCGCTACTAAAACAGCATGCCATCCTGTGTACTTGACAGATTGATGTGCGATTGAAGCTTAAATGATGATCAACTATTACTCCCCGTTCACGATAACTTGACGCGCGGGGTTACTGAATTCTAAAAATTAACATCACTTAATATCATGTTATTAATAGGTTATAAATAGAGATTATATTACAAAACGTATATAATTCTTAATATTTGTTGAAATTTTCTAGTAATTATCGCGATTTTAAATGTTTTCGACCCTAGCTTTCGGTGTTTACATTTTTGATTGTTGGTAACCCTGCGCGTCAAGTTATCATGAACGGAGTATACTTCCAAATTGGTAACGATATTCTAGCAAGGATAAGATTGATAGACGGATGTTCTGTTAAGGGCTGTCAATCACGACTGTCACTTGTCAAGTCATAGTTGACATTTTATAACAACAATTAAATTTGTCGGTGAAACGGATTATGTTGTTGTTTTGTTTAATAATTTGTTAATAAATCATTATTTTCTATAAGTAGACATTTGCTGCGAGAACCGTGAAGTGAACTCCGAAGTGGAAAATTATAAAAAAATTAAAATACACTTCTTTGCAAAAAAAAGGGCACCTTACAGTCATTGGCTTTTCTATGGAGAATATTAATACTTTTAATATGTCATTAGCTTAGATGACTAGAAATTTTAACACTTAAATCCTGGATTCGTTGTGTTAGTCAATGTAAACAGAGAGCCGTGTTAAAATGGACATTTGGCTATAATGAGATTAAGACAACAAGTATTTTTATGGTATTTTAATGAAATAAGACATTTAAAAATTGGAATTAACTTTTTTTCATACTCAGACATTGTTAGTTCAATTCATTCATTCAAGTACATTGCTTAGTTTCGGGATATATAATATGTGTATTTGTCTCCGTATTATTATAAATATAAACTCTGGATCAACAATATCACTATAATAGAAACAATTAAGGAAAACCAATAAAAAATTATTTAACGCAAAAAACCATAGAAAAAAAAGTATCAGAGCTGCTGATGTTGAATTAAACATAAGTACAATCAAATACATACTTTCAATCATCCATTATTGTTATACTATGACAATCCACATATCAAAGTGACAGGCATTGATTTGTAACCAGACGTTCAGTGCCTATTAATCTACTTCATAGCAACGCCTACAAAAACAAGCAAGGTGGTTGCCATGAATTTGTATCTTAGGCTTAGTACGCACTGCGTGTAACGCGAGCGATTTAATACCGCAGAAAAATGTAACATATAGCTATCTATATATAAGTGCAAGCATTATCGAATTTTTTTCAGTGACTGATTTTAAAAACGTAATTTGCTGCATTTGGATAGCGGTTCGCCAAAAATCCATCGTGGTAATGAAATAAAATTAAGCAAAAACGCCCACCGCTGTGCGTCTTTGTATCCATTTTTGCGTATACAGTTATTCCTAAGCCCGCTTTTAATCATAGTGCGTTCTAAGCCTTATGGTCTAAGCCTAATGCCGTAAATTTATACGATGTAGTAGCATTGAAGAAGAATACATACTATGAATGATAACCGACCACTAAAAATTTTACTCTAAAAGCTCCAAAACATTCGACGTATTTTCATAATATTCTACGAGTTTTGTAAAAATGCCTATGGATCGCTACAACTAAAACATTATACATGACTAAACCAACAAACAAAAAACAATATCTACAGGAGATGAATGCTCGGTATGCAGTTCATGATTCTTGTTTTAATAAACGCGGTATGAATTAAAAAAAACTTCGCTACTTATACTTAAGAAAGAATTTAAGTTTTTTAAGATCTAAATTGCTGTCTTAATAGCCGCAACTTTAACGTAAGGACGTTTCTCGAGGCCTCCATAAAAAAAACCTAGAACAAAGACCCTTATCGCATTAAAAGGACAAGGTTAGACCTTTAATTAATTTTCGTCTCGTCTAAGAGCTAAAAAGTATTTCGCCTGATTTAATTATGACAAGAACCTTTAGAACTGTTTAAAGAAGTTTGGGATAATTATTGTCATATTAAATTTGTCAAATTCAAGAACGACTCGGAATTAGGAAATGAGATAAGTTTTAAAAGGTTTTTAGGCGGAATTAAATAAGCACAGAAATCAAAAGTAAGTACTTATTTAAGGGCCAATATTTCAATCACCACATAAATGTTATTCATAGAATAAAGTATAACATGGGAAAATTAAAAATGACAGATGCATTAATAAAACAGTTGAATCGTTTCACCTTTGAATTGACTCAGGTTATAATTTATTCGACTTCATAATTTTTATCTGATGATTGAGAAATTGGCGCTTAATAGATATATAAATAATCTGTATCTCCTTCCATACAACCCATATTAATTCAAAAGGGAACTTTTGTTTGGGTGGCTGCTATATGTATGTACTAGGATATGCCCGCGACTTAGTCCACGCATGACTTGAAAATCCCCCGAGATTCCCGAGACACAAAGTACCCCAGCTTTTAAAAAAGAATGTAAGCTATCGTTTTAGTGAAAACTGTGTCGGAATAAGTGAATTTTTATGCACCCGAACAATTATAAACCGCTCCCAGGAAAAGTCCCGTGGGATTCCCAGGTTTAAAAATATCACACATTTTGTTACATAAAAATTGCTATCAATCAGTGAAAAAATTACATTGGAATTCGATGTTCTTTTAATCTGCCCTATTTATATCATTCCTAGGACAATTCCCGCGGTATTCCCAGGATAAAAATTATCACAGATTTTAAGCCTAATAATTAGCTGTCGATCAATGAAAACCGCATCGAAATTAGCCCAGTATTTTTTACGTGAATCCCGAGCAAACAAATCTAAAAAATTGCATCGTTTTCTCCATCTTTCGTATAGTCTATTCAAGGTGGTTTTTTTTAGTAGCTTCAACGTACAGACACGGCATTTTTAGAATTTTATATTTATTGGCTAGTTTGTGATGAATATAATACTATTGCGAAAATCCGAACAGAACATCAATACATGTTCTAATGCAACATTTGTATTTATTTACTTTAAAAAACTATATGTTTGCTAGCTTTGCCGTGACGACACATGAGCTCAGCGGAAGATTAGCGCTGATTGACAGACTAGCATTATCTGCAACTGAGGCCCCTTTCAGAACGAGTTTTGTTTTTTAGTCTATTTTTGTTAACACTTAGTTTTCTATTAGTTTAACTGTCTTCTTCAATACAATTATTCTCTTTCTTTCTTTTGCCCGCGGCTTCGCTCGCGTTGAAAAGGATATGTAAGTCATGAAGTGGGCATGTTATATAATTCTTAGACATGTCGTAATTGTACTTCAAAGTAAATGTCAAATACCTGTAACGCCATCTATCAGAGCAAAGGTAGAACTAACGACGAGAAAAACACGTTAAAATTGTTGCTGTCATGTCATTGTCGTTGCCATGGCGATGTATTTCTTAGTGAATTGCAACGGTAGTGCCAGAAAACGCATGTTGAAACGCCATATCTTCAGCTATATTGTTCTGTCTTGGGACAGTACTCTTTTCTTGGTTAAAGGTACCTTGTGTCCTATTCTATATCACTGATCACGTAAATGCAAAATTTTGAGACAATCAATTGCGTGATTATGGCGTGAAAACATCACAAACATATTCGCACATATAATATGTGTTTATTTACTTCAAAAATTATATGTAATGTTATAGTCAAACGTCGATATGCACTCTCTTTCCGGACTGACTGGTCTAGGTTCGACAAAACCCGAAATAAATTCCAATTTCGGCCTTTGATTAAAGTATTTATAGTCAAACCTAGAAGTACCTAAGGCAGACTTGGTCAAACGTCGATTCGTACTGCACTTGTTACATGTTTAACGACTGTATAAATAAGTCTCTCATAGGTAACAAAAATTAGTCAAAGGCAGAAAAATAATTTATTTGGATTTTGACTACGACTATATCAGACCTGAGGTTTGACTAGTCAAACCTAGAAGCGCTTGAGCTTCGATGTTTGATTATAACATATATAAAAATATACTGTTATCTCAGCCTAACTACGGACTATTAGAAATTATTGTAACTTTGTAATCGTACCTATGCAAAAACATTAGAAGCGAGATGTTTAAAATACGTGCAAATTGGCAACACATTGTACAACATTGCCATAGTAATAACATTTCGAAAGTTCACTTGAAAACACACCAAGAAATTTCATTTCATAGAAACCGCCCATTCGTCAGTAAAATGGGAAAGCGTAGAATTATGAACTGACGATTGATCGGTCGTAATTTTGCGAGTTTATATTTTCTGCTAAATAGCTTTAGGAACTCTCATGCGTTTATTCTAGAATAATATTAATTCTCATACTAAACCATTTTAGTCACACTTTATAAATTTAAAGAATTCAAGGATATAATTGTCTACCAAGGTTACACTATGAAAAATGGTTAAAAAAAGCTAAATAAACGAAATAGAAATGTTTGAAAACATATAGTTGTACATTTATACCATTTTTACCAGGGGAAATCTGATTAAGGACCACCAGTCGCGCGACGGGTAAGGCACGACCGGTGTGTGGTATTCACCTCGTCAGGGTGGTACTACAATCCCCGCAGGAATGCTTTTGCCACGCCACGGTTTGGGATACACCTGGCTGATCCTCAAACGTCCCTTTTCCGGACTATGGACTCGCTTGCACATTCACCTCCAACCCAGACGGTACATATTTGTACGAAACATACAATAACTGCAATAAGGAAAGCCTAGATTCTAAGAACGCATAAAAATGTACAACAACATGTTACTAAAAATAAAATCGTGGTAGCGTAATGACTAGCGCACGCGTCCTACACTCAAAGGGTGCGGGTTCGATCCTGGCCGAAACGCATGCACCACTTAGGCAGTTTTCTGACCCAATGTGCATATTGTTAAAATTACCACGTGCTAACAAAGGTGAAGGAAAACATCGTAATGCATCCTGCACATTAAGTTCACCGATGTGTCAAACCTGGCAAGCCGCCTTGGACAAGCGTGGCGGGTATACGGGTGTCCGTTCCCCTACAGTGGGAGGCCCGAGCCCAGTAATGGGACAGTTATGGGCTGTTATTATTATTTAAAATAAACTGCCATGATTAATGGATTAAAATAAACTACATAAACTTAAAAAAATACAATTAAATATTAAAAGCAAGTCATAAATAAATTAAAAAATGAAAATTACAAATAATATAATGTGTGTCCCAAATCGTCGGCAGTTGAGAAAATTAAGATACAGCATATTCGTAACCTTTTAGTCGAAAGTAAAACATAATATTTGGCAAACAGACAGACGGCCCATCTAATGGGAAGTGGTTACTGTCGCCTAAAGACCTTTACAACACCAGGAGCCAAGCCAATGTGTTGCCATCCTTTAGGATGGAATAGAGGAGATGGAATAAAGGGATGAAATAAGAGGAATGAAATTAAGGAAATACGATAGACGAGATGAGATACGGGGAAGGGAAATAGGTCATCAGATCTCTTACTCATCATACGAAACACGATTAGGTCAATTCACGCCGATATTCTGTGAGAGCGTCATATACACCGATCGGGGCGGCCCTAGGAGCTGCAATCAAGATAATTCTAGCATATCTCTACCATGTCAAAATTAATTAAGCAATAGATATATAATTAAAAAGAACTATGGAGGAAAAAAATCTACTCCGTCTAGAGACAGAGGAACAATAATATAGAAAAAATGTAATATAAATAACAAAAAAATAAATTTTAAAGTCACATATGGAACTTTAATACCTCAGCGTAAGTACGGGCACGCTCACGTACGTATAAAAAAGAACATAAAAGTTTGAGAAAGTCCACATTTTTTAATAAAAATTCGCCGTAAAACAATTGTATGTGCCCGCATGAAGCTCACCACGTGCGACGATAAAAATTATTACTTTCATTCCTTGGGATGACAACCTTTTTTATATCACTCTTAATAACGGAGACAAGCGGCTCTAACGAGAAACTAGATTGAATTCTTACGAAGTTCGTATTATACGGGGCAGACCATTATTTTGAGTAAAAAGAAAACAGCCAGATTTATCTATGAATAATTCATTATTTAGGGTTCCGTAGACATTTGGACAAAAATAGAGCCCTTATACCATGGTCATTCCCATCTGTCTATGTATGTCATTATTTTCTCGATTATTTTCATGTGGCTGATGAATTGCTAGATCTAGGCGTGTTGCTGAAGAGTTTCTTGCGCCGCTTCTTCTCTTCAAGCCACAACATGTTGCGAAGCGGTGATAAATTAGATTAGACTTCCATAGAGTAAATAATAACCATAAACAAAACTTAAATAAGTAAAATAAACAAATTATTGATAGGTTGAATAATAACTTTGAAATTACTCATTGACACTTGACATCATTGTCTTTCGTGATCACGCCTACTGAAAAGTGGCCAAAACATAGAAAGAAAAATAAATAAATATAGTTTCAGCTGATGAATTATTCCGAATTAGGGTTTCGGCGGGTGCTTTTGCCAAATTACGTAAGTTGTGCTTGTCGGTCACCACTAAAGAACTCTTAAGGCTTGTAGCAACGCCAGCATCCTTGAGAATTTTGCGGTACTAATTTTTCAGAAGATAGCGGGGATTCCTTAAACACAATCATTTTTTAAACGCATTATTATTATATTGTAAATAAAAGAAAGTAGTTAAAAACAATATTTATCTCTCTTTTATATAGACGTAGATATTTTTAATCCTGCTTTACCAGAAATTAAAGGAGTAAAATGGTTTTCTGTCAATAAATTGAAGGTGGTTTTGTGAATATTACGAAAAAAACACGTTACATCCCATATCGCGAAGATTTATGATAATTTTTTTAGTAAATTATTAATCAGTGTAAACCAACGTTACGAAACGTACCAACTAAAACATGTTTTGGTTGCACCCCATTAAACCTTTTGCGGCAACAGAAGCCTTAATAATCTGTAGAATGGAACTTGTCCAACTTTTTAATATTCTACAGTTAATTTAAACTGAGGAGGCAGTAACATTTTTACCTCGGACTATACCGCCAAGACATTATATAAAGTTTATTTTTCTTTTGTGTACAATAAATTCTTGTAATAAAACGATGTCATTACATAAATAGGGTTTATAGTAATACAAATGATCGTATTCTTAAAGAACATCATGTTGGCAATTTACCAATCGACTCTCGACTCAGGCACATCGCCGCAGGTGGCATCTGATTTCGACGTACCCACATGAAAATGATGTTGTAAAGAGGCAATCTTGTGTTTATGCTCTCTTTACAACTTTATTGTCCGTTTTACAGTGGTATCAATTTTAATAAACATCTAGCTGACGAGGCCATTGACTGATATTGTGAACTAGCTGTGACTGCAACATCTTTCACGCAAGAATTGGACGTTACTATGGAAGAAGATGAAGAACTATTTTTCATGATATAAATAACAAATAAATTAGATACTTAAATAAAACGTAAACATAAGTAATTTATATATACAAGTTGAAATTTTCAAGTGGGCCTTCAGGGCCAAATCCTAAACTATACGAAATAGCGAAAATACTCACAGGTTTCTCGAGAACGATTTTGATGAAAACTAAAGTGGTATCAGGGTTGATTATTTAGTTTCCTTTTCCTTTAGTTTGCTGTTTGACATTCTTCCATAGAAATTAGCCCTTATAAGGGTATTCTATCTACTGCTGTGATTTCTTTTTCAAAATCTGCGGATTTGATTTTAGTCTAGGGTAATTGATTTTTCAATATGTAATGATAGCATTTTAGTTTTTATTAAAATCTGCTTCGAGACTGAATATTTTTCGCTCTTTCGTGTAATTCAGTATCAGGTCCTGAATGCCCACTTGAAGAATACACCTGTAAACACCTAAAGTATCTATTAAAATATCAGGAGAACTTATTAGGACTAGCAGACTTTGAACATATGTATAACTTTTAGAATGTTTGTCTTTTTGTTAGAGCATCACATGAAAATTAAGACTGAACAGATTAAAATAAAACACGACACAGATCTTAGTTTATATCCCGAGCCAATACTTAGGACACTTTTTATCCCCATAGATGACGTAAATACCTTGGGATAGACGAATTTAGTCAAAAAGGTGGCGCTGAAGAAGCGTTTTTTGTTGGGCCGTTGTTTTCTTTATCGGTTACCATCGCCTATAGACATTTGCAACACCAAAGGTACTACAAATGCGCTGCTGCTCTCTTAAGAGAGACTGGAATCTAGTCACTAATACCGGAACACAACACAAAGTGAAATGGCGGCAAACTCTAGACTCTAGACCAGGGGTGATCGCCATCCAGTCGAGCAAATACTCTACCACCTGGCTGTGGGTTGTCTTGTCGCCTCTTACGACATGCCGCCCGGCCGCAGGAAATTGTATTCTTTCTTCGTTCCTGCACGGATAATTTTTTTGATGTAATTCACTAACACCGATCGTTATGCCAATGGATAAAACGTTTCGCTGTCTTCTAATATCCAAGAAAAACAATAAATCCATAAATTACATCACATGTTAAGGGAGGAAGGGAGTCGACGAAGTGTGACATTATGTGATAAGGGAGTCCGAAATTTAGTGACGTCACATTTCAGTCTTATATATTTATGCTTTAAAACACGAAATTTGAACTATTAATGAAAAACTCTGTGTATAAGTCGTGTTTAAATGATTTTAAAATAATTTTAATGGAAATAAAACTACGGAACTGCTGTTTTACTTTAACAATTTCTTGATGTAAAATTGCAAAATATGTAATGTCGCACTAGCGAGGGAGGAGTCTTACGAATGTGACCAGCTGTGACAAGGATGATCAGAAAATGATGAAATTCGTGAGATGTAATTTGTTGATGACCCTTAACTGCAGGTAATAAAATTTTACAGATAAAAAAAGCCACGCGATTGGGCCCGCCGACTAACACTAGTGTCTTAATATAGCGTTTCCGGGACGTTAGAACTAGTTTTTCACTACCAAGAAAAAATAATGGTAATGGTTTCCGAAGAGAATGAACGACTTCCGAAATTACTCTTACGAATAAAAATATGTGCACTAAAACTAAATTATGTTTATATGCTTATTGTGAAATCGACGGTTATAACGGTTATATTGGGCTAAAAGTGGTTATAACTTATCGGGATTACATTAGAAGCAGAGCAGTAATTAATAGGAATAATACGAATAACAACAAATATAAAGTTTCAAAAATCAGTCTTAACAACGTTCAACGACTTCAAAAGACCCACCGCTGGGTACGAAACTTCCAATTTTGGTGCCCTGGGGCATTATGAACATTTGCAACACCAAAGTAAGCATGGTAATATGCAATTATATACCATATTATATGTATGTCTCTGGAGACCACGGGCCATAAAAATGGCCGGACTTTTGGAGGCCTTGCATGAGGCCATGCTAACACGTGGAGGCCCCTTGGCAAATATAATTTAAATGTGGTATA
Organism: Dendrolimus kikuchii; assembly: GCA_019925095.2. Taxonomy (NCBI): domain Eukaryota; kingdom Metazoa; phylum Arthropoda; class Insecta; order Lepidoptera; family Lasiocampidae; genus Dendrolimus; species Dendrolimus kikuchii. The sequence goes on from CM034400.1 coordinate 7,408,766, forward strand.
ACACTAACCGGCTATTATCTTTCTTTACACCATACAAAAATCCACCCAAGGACAAGCCTGGGTCTGTGTAGGACTATTATAGGAAATGAGAACAAAAGGTTTTGCACTATTAAGAAGAATTGCTGGTGGAACTAGGGATCTGGGACTATGGGGTCTATAACGTCTGTCCGTCATAATGTTTGGGGAACACACTATTATCATATGGCCACGGTCAGTGCTGGATTTACATATTGCCTCTGTGGTTGAGCGGGCTAAGCCTTTGCCGGCTTACCTCACTGCAACTCAGAGGCTCCGGGTTCGATTCCTGGAATGGTAAATTTCGGAAACGAATTTTCTCCGTTAGTTAGTTAGACCATAGTAATTATGGTCTGGGTGTCTGGGATCGGCCCCAGAGTGGTCCGTTGTATATTACCCATAACACAAGCGTAACTTGCTTAATTTGGGGATATACAGTGTGTGTGTGTGTTTGTCTGCCGATTTATTTATTTATTTATTATATAGGCCCGTAAGATCTGGGCCTAGGGCGGCATCATTTTACGGTGCCAAAGTTTTAAGGACGTCAAAAATGTAAGTAGGTACCAATTCAAGAGAAGTGAAAAGTGTAAACATTGATTTAAATTACTTTGATCATGAATGTATAAAAAGGGTCCCGTTTCTAGTAAAATGTCTACGGAACCCTAAAAGGGGCGGCTTTTCAAATGGGGCCTAGGGCGGCATCCAGCCTGTATCAGCCACTGTATGGCTATGTAATGTAAAACATACAAAATACAAATTGCCAACAATGGTATATATATATATATAAGAATAGTATAGTTGTTCAGCAATAATATGGTAAGAGAATATAATAGATATAGTATTCATAGATTAAGAGATACACGTAATAGTTATAAGAATTGTGAAAAAGAAAGAAAAGAAGTAAATAAAAGATATCCAAAAAAAAGACATTAAAAAGTATATATTTTTTTATCTTCTGCCCTGATCAATGACAGAGGAGGAAGCGATTAAAGAAAATGGTATAATTTGCCCTACCTGTATTAATCTCAAAGAACACTACAAGAATTACACTTTCACTTCCCAACAAAACTGTCGAAACAAAGGTTTTTGAACTTGACTCAATTTTCATCAATATACAAACACGAATAGGTACGCACGTCGCTCAAACACTCAATCGATTTGTTTGCATTATCGTACGCTTCATTATAATTGTTTACTCCACTTAAGTATGTTATTTTTATCTCTTTTATGAGATTCATTGGTTGAAGGAATGCTTTATTGATACCAAGCAGATGTGATGTGTTGAGAGCGTTTGTTTATTCACTTAAGTTTCATAACAAGTTGTTTCTTTTCATTTTGGAGTTTACACCGTTTGAAGATATAGTCAAATGTGACTCTCAAATGGCTAGTACCGATCGTTCATTTGCCTTACTATCGATTAAAATTTGACATAAGCTTCATGTAAGTAATGTCAGAATTCAAGCGATGGTCAGACAAGTGTATAAATAGAAAGATATAGGGACCAGCCAAAAATACAGGCTAGTCCTAGTTTATGAACAAAAGCTTTATGACGCTCGCGTCGATGTACTGTCTCAAATTTAAACATACATACATATAATGCATAACGTGTGACAAGTAATTAGAAGTGAAAATAAATTTCTAGAATATTATAATATTCTAAATATGCGATGTCTGTACATTAAAGCTATAAAAAAAATAACTGAAATAGAGTATATAAACAATTGAGAACACGATGCATTTGTTTTAGATTTCTTGTCTCTTTGTTCGGGATTCATGTAAAAACTACTGGGCATTTTACTAGGCATTTCGATGCGGTTTTCGCTGGTCAAAAGCTAATTTTTAGACTTAAACTCTGCGCTACTTTTTATGCTGGGAATCCGGCTTGATTTTTTCTGGGAATGATTTAAAATAGACAGATTAAAAAAGAGGAATTAATAAAGTAAAGCAACAAAATGCGTGATATTTTTTATCCCGCGGTAATTTTTCCGGGAGCAGTTTGTAGTTTTTCAGGCGCGTAAAAACTAGCTTATTCCGACACAGTTTTCACTTTAAATCAAACCAAATCATCATTTATTGCATAAATCATGGTACATAAAAAAAATAGTAACAATATTCCGTAACTTCACATGTTTTAGCCTCTAGGGCATGCAAATTATTGTGCCTATTATTATTAATAATTATTATCTATTTTGTATTCATACTACATCAACAAAAACGACAGCTTTCATAATTTTTCAAATGCTGCGGTATTTTGTGTCCCGAGAATCTGGCGGGAATTTCAAGTCAAGGGTAGACGAAGTCGCGGGCATATCCTATGATTTATAAAAATATTGTTTTATTTAGTTTCGTCGATTTTAATGAAGAACTTTTTTTTATTTTGAAGCTGGCTATAGACGTTTTAAACACCGAGGCTGAAGCCAATGCGTTGCCAGCCAGGATGAGATAAATGGGACGGCATAAGTAAGGTGGGATCATACAAGGGGAATGGGATAGAGGAATGAAATAGAAGAGTGAGATAAAGAACATGGCACAGCCGTTTTACGCTGATGTTCTGTGAGAGCTAGTATCACACCATAGATTATTTTAAAACCAGATAATTCATAAATACTTTACACTAGCTAAATCCATAGAAAATGCGAAACCATATTTATGATATCATAAAGAGTAAAATAAATATATTAGCATATTAAAAAAAAATAAGGCACATTTTTATTTATAACATTCCCTTATATAACTTATCTTCTGATTATAACGTAAATAAACATCACAACATATGAATAGTTAAATAATATAAGTAATTTGACGTTCAACAAGACTATTACACGTTCTGTTAATACAATTTAAGGAGGCGTTAAGTATTTAAGCGCGGTAACATGAACATGAATGAAATTATTATTTGCTCAAAGATACGTGCCGTTCTAATATTGGTAGTTGTTAACAAATATTTGTACTGTTACATTGCTAACTTGGTTGATAGGCTTGTGACACTGAGATAACTGTATTTGTTTATAATGAAAGAAGATGTATTTAAGAATTACTTTTTAAATTATTTTTCAACACATACGCTCAAAAAATGCCTTTACGTAGCCTGTATACATTGTTCGAAAGTTAAAAATTACGCACCATACAAGGAACGTGCGATAGAATAGGTAGTTAGGCGAAAAAAATCCATCAAAGAGTTTCATATTACGAGAATAAATAAGCTGATAAATCGAACCTCCTTGGAAGTGCTTTTGGTCAACACATTTGTCTCACTTTACAATACTATAGAGAAAATGAGACGACAGATATAGTTTTAATTTCCACCACGCGCAAGTAACGCCATTTGCAAATACGCGTTATTTTCATACTAGAAACGTCAGACTATTGCGGACTATCCGACTAATATTTATGTCTGTTTCATTACTTATTGTACTGTTTTCTCGCAAATGTGTTGAAAAACATTGTATGACACACGTGCGTGCGGTTGTTTGTTTTTACAAACTCGTGACTATTGTAAGCCCTCGACCGAAGTCTATTCATTTGTAAAAACCAACTTAGCGCACTAGTATCATAAATAACTATTATTAACCCTTAATTGGGGCTGACGAAAGGAAGGCCTCCTGGGTCTTATAAACTCTGTGAGATTTTTTATGGTTGATTAATTAAAATAGACTTCTTTTTAATTTTTTTGTACTTTTTGAAATATGCAAATATAAAAGAATACTGTTTGTACACCGCAAACTGTTTCCCACATTTTTATGAAAGTAATGTCTTTTATACATACATACATACATACATAACTTCACGCCAGTTCCCTTGCCGGGTAGGCACGAACAGCAGAGCGCCATTTAGGCTTATTCTTACACACCTCATTTGCTTCTTTGACATTCATAACTCTTGTCATGCACGCTCGTCTGTTCTTAAGGCTCCTGACTTCACCTTCTGCTAGTACACGATCAATTTGATCATGGAAGGTGTGTCGTGGCCTTCCACGACTTCTGCATCCATCCACTTTTGCATTGTATATCTGTTTAGTCATTCTTTCATCATGCATTCTTTCCACATGCCCGAACCACCGGAGCATTCCTTTCCTTACCTTCACCCCGACACTCTCTTTCAGACCAACTCTCTTTCTTACTTCGGTACTACGAACGCGGTCCGCGAGCGTCACTCCGCAGAATACTTTTTGTCCCATATATACTTTTCACGGGAAACAGGTCTGAAGTTTACATTAATCGAACCGCGTTAAGGTGCCTAATGACTGTATGTACAGTGGATTTCTTGATTGTAACGTCTTTTTGGTTACAAGGACGTAACGCTCAAGTACCTTGAATTTATTCTTTTATAGTCAAAAGTATATGTATATGCCACATTTTTTCAAGTTCGATTATTACACGACAATAATAAATACGGGTAAATAAAAAAAGGACGGACAATAAAATAACTACATACATACATACATACATAACTTCACGCCAGTTCCCTTGCGGGGTAGGCACGAACAACAGAGTGCCATTTAATCTTATTCTTACACACCTCACTTGCCTCTTTGACATTCATAACTCTTGTCATGCACACTCGTCTGTTCTTAAGGCTCCTGACATCACCCTCCGCTAGTACACGATCAATTTGATCATGGAAGGTGTGTCGTGGCCTTCCACGACTTCTGCATCCATCCACTTTTGCATTGTATATCTGTTTAGTCATTCTTTCATCATGCATTCTTTTATAGTCAAAAGTATATGTATATGCCACATTTTTTCAAGTTCGATTATTTCACGACAATGATAAATACGGGCAAATAAAAAAAGGACGGACGATAAAATAACTCATATACCGAAATTTGAAACTGGTCATTGTTTCTAATATGCAACGTGATGAAAATTGCTTAATTGATTTCAATACAAGTGATGCCGAATACCGTGGGATGTAGAGAAGAAAAAGTAGGTTTGAAAGGTCGTTTATGAAATCTTTTTAAAGAAACAGATATTTAAAATTCTAACCCTAAGAATCTAAGATAAAGATCAATTTACATAAAGAGGGTTCTCATTCAAAAAAATTTACTGTATTTTGTCGCGACATTATGATTTTTATTGTTTATACCAACCGACAGTTAGCTAAAAATCCGTAACACATGTCAATTCATAGATAAAAACTAACTTGCCTTCCGTTTAACGCTGTATTGTATACTCTATTGTTATACTCGTTTATGTTCTAGGAAGGAGTTTTTGGCGGGAACTGAAAGGAGATGTTGTACTGTGCAGTTTTATTTTCTAAAAATATGTAAAATTACTCTAAAATGAACAATAGTTGTAGAATATTGATCGTTTTTGAGTAGTAATTATGTGTTTTGTGAGAAATGTGAACTGTATAGTCAAATGTGGCCTTTTGAGTTGTCACAAGAACTCCGTTGAATGTCACTAGCTGATTACCTACAGTTCAGCTGTGCAACACTGGGCTACACATAGGCTTAAGAAATGAAGAAACTATATTTTAAACTAAGATCTGGCTTAAAGGCCTAGCTGCCAAGCCATAAATTTAAATTTAAAAACATGTTCTAGGAGGCTTCAGCGTCTATTAAATTCAAGGTACAAACAGGATCAAACACTAACCTGGTGCATGTTTATTGTCCAAGTATTGTATATATGTATGTACATTCTACAGAACGAAGAGAATGTTGTGTTATCATGGTTATTAACTTCATGAAAACATAAATATATTTCGAAAAAAAAAAGGTTCACTTTTTACGTACCGTAGCCATTTTGGCAACCCTTATAAAATTCCCGTGTCCGTCTATGTAATTATGTCATAGCAACTAGCTTGGAAAATGATAAAACTCTCAGGAAAATGTTGTATTGCAGCATATAATTAAATAGGCCAAATGATGTAATGAACCGCACAAAAAATTGGGAAACGCAACCATACATTACTATATACTATCTATACTCCTTTTTAAAGTTAGATTATCCTTGCATACCCCTAAACTTGTGTCGATTGTCTTTCTGCTCATTTAACGACATTATGTGCTTTTGGTACAATCCTTTGTTTCGCTGCCTACTGCTATATTTGCAATTTTCGCAACTGTCAATTAAAAGTGAAGCGAACCTTGCAAATCGTTCTGAAGTTCCTGTTATTAATGCGGTCGAAATAAATAAACAGTTATGCATACCTACTACTACCTATAGCTTTGTTATGTTAAATTACAATAGGTACCTAGTTATATGGATCCATTAACACAACAGAATTTTATGTACTTGCCGGTGTTGCCAATATCTAATTTTTGCGTAAAGTTTATGTTAAAATGTTCGAAATTTAAAAATAAACGACATTGGTACGACTTGTGTGTAGCGTAGACATCGATCAATAGAGACTAACACCACTGCAACGTACTTACTCGGAACTGGTCCGTGTGTGGTCCTAAGGCTTAGATACGAGTATCGATGACAAGCGGTTCGAATTTCAAAACAAACTCGCTTTTGGTGATTATCGATTTTTAGATTTGGGAATTCAATTGGTTTCTGGATTTCCAGTATGCAGGGATCGCCTTTCTGCCATTATGTGCGTCACCTAAATACATATATTTTATAAACAAGCGTACCTTTGTTATATAGTATATTTAATCTGAATTTTGTATTTTTATACATTTTATAACACTAATAAATGTACTTTATATAATAGACAAGTAATATTCTATATTAAAATAGCCATTTCTGACCTTCTGGCATGTAAGTAACAATACCAGGTAAAAATTTACAAAAGCCAATAAAACTGTAGATCAATTTAAATTATTTGAATTTAGGTAATTCTTTTTTTTGCATGAGTTCAGCAGACAGGCAGACAGTCCACTTGATGTTAACCGGTTACCATCGCCTATGGACATTTGCAACACCAAAGGTGCTTAAGGGAGACTGGTATCTTGTCACTAATGCCGGAACACAAATCATGGTTGTTATGGCGGCATACTCTAGACCAGGGGTGGTAGCCATCCAGTCGGGCAAATACCCTACCACCTGACTTTGGGTTGTTTTGTCGCCTCTTACGACAGGCCGCCCGGCCGCAGGAAATTGTATTCTTTCTCCGTTCCTGCATGGATAAAAAAATCATATAAGAAATTAACAATACATAATGCATATTATCGACCAAAGTCTCACATCTAATAATAAGTAATCCTTATTAAGTTAAAAATCTTTTCAAATTGGATAATAGCCAAGATTATAAATAAATACTAAAATTAGACTTTAAAACTATGATAAGCAACATTTGAGAAATACAATGTTTTGTAGAAGTTTATTTTGGACCCAAAAATTATGAAATAAAGCTCATAAAACACATTAACAAATGAACATAAATCAATAATGATCTCCTACATTACAAATTAACCAATACCAAAAAATAATGTGGCAACATTTAACGCTTATTTTGAATTGGTAATAACCATTGTGATTTTATTGTCTCAGAGCAGTAAGAAAACGATAAAACCTACTCTGTGATCCTATAAGCTTTATTTATATAGCTTATTAAGATTTGTATGTGTTATGTATGGAACATTCTAGTTTTAGGCCTGATCTTTAAGGGTGATTTTTTGTTGTGCACTTTCTTTTGTTGTAAAATTCTCTACATATTATGACAAACGAGAATAATACTACCACTTATAGAACATTCGTCCAAATTCAATATTATTTTAGAGAGTAGGAGATGTTACAGAACAACCGAACATTTGTAGTTATACGAATATAGGAGATCATGCAGGAGAAAGCACACGGCTTATATGTGTTGTACGCTTGCATAAAAAGACTTTTTTAAATAGACTAGTAAATGAAAGAAAGAAAAACATATATATTGTTACGAGTACGGGACTCGAACTAAAATGCCCTTGGAATACTATAGAATTTATTAGAACTATACAAACACAGGTACAAATATAACTGGACGCAACCAGTACAAACTGCACGATTCAATAACACGCGCAAAGTCCGTCACTATATAGCTTATCGAATGTACACACGTCTTGCTGGTATCGTAATCGTCGCTTGACTGCCTCACCCCTCCGTTCGGATATTCCTTTTATCCTGTACAAATACAATTTGTCTACCTGCCAAGCGTCGACGCAATTTCCCAGAAAACGTAATCCGCACACCTGCTTAATTATTCCTGCGAACGGCCATAAACGAATACAATACACAATAGGCTGTTTTTCTAAGTAAACAAAAGAAGTCCAAATGCGGGGAGGTAATAAACTGTGCTTTATGGCAGGCAGGTGTGCATTCACTATTGTCGGCATGTAACAACAATATGTTAAGACGAGGACAAAAATATACAGATACAATAAAAACTTATAGCTAGGCGTGTGATTACGTCAGTCATCAAGACCAGCGCTGTTCTTCTCGCTTAAAGCATCGATGACGTCACAACTCACAATTTAAATGATAAGATATATGGATGGGCATAAATTCTAAATATGCTGGGATTTCGGCTCTTCGGCTTTATTTCTTTAGAACACTCTAAACCTAGTTTATACTGTTCGTTCTCATATTATCATAGTAACAACCGATACCAACTGCTTCGTCTTTAATAAAGAGACTTGTTCAATTGTTATAAGCCCTAATACCACAATGCAAACATTTACAGTACAGCAGTGTTCGTTTGTTGATTTCGTAAAAGCTCTCACCGAAATAGGATTACCATTCATTCGGATTATTTCGGATCTGTCCGATTTTTCGTTCTTTTGAATATGTATTCAGGGTTTGTAACACTTAAAAGGCATTGGGCAATTTCTGAATACATTGTATTTTAGGCTATATACTACCGCAAAACGAGACATTTATAAAAGTTGATAGAATCTATTGTAGACAGAAGTTCGCCCTACAAACGAAAAAACAAAGATTGATAACGTGAAAAAGACAACGATAAAGCATGGTTAAATACATATACTTGTTTAAGAGTCTCCTGTGGGTTCTTAAAACGGGGTCTTTGGAGGATGTCAGTGAAATTTGAACACAGTTTTGTTTGGAAAAGCAAAAATAGAGACATAGACAACACTTTATTGTTCACCAAAACAAAAATTACATCAAACGCACGACAAAACAGTAGTTACTTGGTCAAACAAAAAGACACAGAGTAGGTATTACATTGATATTTGACACATTACAACTGTCACTCATTACGGTGACAATGACACATATTACAACACCCACCCTCAATGTAATACACATATAAATTTCCAAAAAGAAACTATAATAAACTTACATTACAAAAACAATCTTAATTTACATCTTATACAAAACTATGTTTAAGCAATCAAAAGAAACACAATACTTGTATTATGAAACCTCTTTATAAATATCTTTTTCAAACCAAAAATTAAAATTTACATCACTTTGTTCATTACAAAAAAGACTATACAGCTATCACTTATATACTACATACTTTAATTACTTTATTATTAACTAAACTTACACAAATAAAAAAAACTTTATACTTAACTACAATTAACTGATGAGACTACACATTTTACAAAATTTCATTAACATATCTTTTCTTAACCATTTTGTAAACATATCAGCTATTTGATCTTCAGTTTTTAAATACTGTAAACATATTGTACCATTCTGAACCTTTTCCCTAATAAAGTGATAGCGAATGTCAATGTGTTTTAATCGTTTCACTGTATTTGTATTTGCTACTTTAATTGCTGACTGATTGTCACAATATATCAAAACAGGTGTTGTTTTACATATCTGAAAATCTTTCAATAAATTGATAAGCCAGCATGCCTCGCTGACAGCCATACTGGCAGCTATATATTCAGCTTCTGTTGAAGACAGGCTAACACTACTTTGCTTTTTAGAGCACCAAGTTATAAGACAATTTGAGAAAAAGAAACAATAGCCTGTGGTAGATTTTCTATCCACTAGATCACCTCCCCAGTTTGCATCACAGTAACCTTGTAACACATCCTTATCATATGTATAAATTAACTTATAATCAATTGTATGTTTAATATACCTTAAAACTCTCTTAAGAGCACTCAACAAAACATGAGATGCACAATTTTGGTATCTACTAAGTATAGAAATGGTTGCACAGAGATCAGGCCTAGTGCAGGAGGCGGCATACATTAAACACCCTAGGATTTGTTGACATTTATTTTCTATGACCTTATCTATAGGTATATCATTACATTCAAGTAAAGAAACATTAAAGTTCTGATCCATTGGAGTAGACATTGGCTTACAATCTTCCATATTAAATCTTTTTAAAACATTTAAAAGATAATTTTTCTGACACAATTCAGTTACATTAGTTTTCAAGTTTTGTTTTATATTTATACCAAGAAATTCTGAGGCAAATTCTAAATCTTTCATACTAAACTCTTTATGTAAAATCAATTTAAGGTCATTGACCATTTTATAACAAGAACCAAATATTAACAAGTCATCTACATACAATAAAACATAGATTTGTTTACCATTGTTACATTTAGTATATAAACATGAGTCACTTTCAGATCTTTTGAAACCTGCATTTAAAATTACAGAATTGAACTTTTCATTCCAGTATTTAGGCGATTTTTTTAAACCATACAAAGACTTGTTTAATTTTACTATTTGTTTTCCATCAGAATAAGCCCCTTCAGGTAATTTAAGATATACATTCTCATTAATTTCCCCATACAGGAATGCACCTGTCACATCCATTTGGTGAATAGGTACCTTTAACTTTGTAGCAACTGAGATAAATAACCTGAATGTTGACAATTTTGCTACTGGAGAATAAATTTCAGAAAAATCAATATTTTCTTGTTGTTCAAAACCCCTGGCTACTAGCCTAGCTTTATAGTGACATTTATTATCAAGATATTTTATTTTAAAAACCCATTTACTACTAATAATTGGATCAGTTACATTTTCAGTACAGATATCCCAAGTATTATTATTAATTAATGTTTTTAACTCACAGTTTATGGCCTTTGTCCATTCTTTAGCATTATTGCTTTCCATAGCCTCCTTGTATGTCTTAGGTTCTATATTGTTACATTCCGCTAAAGCAAGTTGACACTTATAGAATGATGGTGGTTTTCTTGCCCTCTTAAGTCTTTGACAATGTTCTGGAGTTATATTCACTTCACTTTCACTCACTTCACTGTCTGTACACGGTTCATAAATGCTACCTTCATCTTCTGAAGAAATAGGGTTGTAATTATCTTCCAATATCGACTGCTGACTCATTTTTGTGTGTATAATTGGTTCCTCAATATCTATTTTTGGGGCACTTGTATCTTGTTTTATGTTGCTTTCTTTGTCAAGAAATATAATATCTCGTTTGTTTTCAACTGTATTTTCAATAGGAAACCATATCCTGTATCCTTTTACATTCTCTCCATAGCCCACAAAAATGCCTTTCTTGGCTTTTGAGTCCCACTTTCTTCTCTTTTCTTTTGGTATGTGTACATATACAGATGTACCAAAAATTTTCAAATTATTAATGTCATATTTCTTTCCTGTCCATATTTCATATGGTGAAACACCATTTTGTTTTGTTCTTCCAGTTCTATTCAACACATATGCCGCTGTGTTCACGGCTTCAGCCCACAATTTCTTTGGTAAATTGTTTGCATATAACATTGCTCTCGCTGCCTCAACTAAGGTTCGATTTTCTCTTTCAGCCTTTCCATTTTGTTCTGGTGTGTATGTTACTGAAGTTTGGTGTACTATACCACGATTTATAAAAATTTCTTGTAAACTTTTATTCACAAATTCTAAGCCATTATCACTTCTAAAAGTTAATATTTTATTTCCTGTACTATTTTCAATCATATTTATAAATTGTTGTATATACTTGCATGTTTCTTCTTTGCTTTTTAAAAAGTACACAGTTCTATAACTAGAAAAGTCATCTTTCAGTATCATAAAGTATCTGGATCCCCCAATTGAATTATTTTCCATGGGTCCACAAAGATCAGCATGGATAACTTCACATATCCTTGTTGTATTTGATTTACTGGTTTTAAAAGGTAAGCGATGTATCTTTCCCTTTAAACATCCATGACAAGAATTATCAGTGTTGCCATTAACATATTCGCTGACTTCAATATTGTTGTTTTGTAGCACAGTTTTCACATACTGTATGTTCTGATGAGCCATCTTTTGATGCCATTCATCTAATGTAGACTTAACTTGAGTTACATTTGCATATACACTTTTGTAGCGAACATTCATCATATACATGTTCCCAACTCGATTTGCAATAGCACGTAGTGCCTTTCCTTTGTAAAACTTGCACTTGTTACCATCTGTCTTCATTATATAACCTGTATCCATTGCACAGTTGACAGAAAATAAGTTTGTTTTTAATTCTGGCACAAACAAAACATTATTTATAGTTGTATCAATCCAGTCTTTTCCATTGAATACTTCTAATTTTATCTGTCCACATCCCAATACTTTAATGGTGTCTCCATTGCCAATAATTACTGACTGTGTTGTCGGTGAAAATGTTGTATACAAGTTCCTTTCACAACACATATGTGCACTTGCACCAGTATCGACTAGCCACTTATATTTTTGTAGATATTCATTATTATTCTGTTGTACCATGAATGCATTACTATCTTTGTTTTTCCTGAACCGACATTCATTTTTAAAATGACCCGACTTGTTACAATAAAAACATCTTTTGTCTGTTTTTATGTTTACAATATTCTGTTTGTTCCTGCATTCCGATGCATAATGTCCTAGTTTATTACATTTAAAGCATTTCATGTACTTCTTTTTCTGTGCATTGCTTTTCACAATAAATGCAGATGCTGTTGATGGAGTATCTTGCTTCTCTTTCAATCGTTCTTCTTCAATCAACAAGCGAGCGACAAGATTATCATATGTTTGCTTGTTTTCTGGAGCTGACTCCCACGCAGATATAAAATGCCTGTAGTCATCGGGCAGAGACATCAATACTTTTGTGATTACAAATTTTTCTGATATATCCTCTCCCATCTGTTTAAGTTGGTTTCTTAACTCTTGAATCTTAGACAAAAATACCGACATTTCAATGTCTTTTACATATTTATATTGAAAAAACTTTTGTTGAACAATATGTATACTTGTTTCAGTCTTCTGCTCATAAACGCTGCTTAATTTGTGCCACATTTCGGCTGATGTATTGCACGTGATGATGTGAAGCATCACTTCCTCAGTCATTCTTGTAACTATTTGTGTTTGAGCCTTTGCATCCTTCAATTGCCATGAAGCTTGTTCTTCCGCCTTGTCTGGCTTTGTAAAAGTGCCATCGACGATACCCATGAGGTTTTGTCCTCGCAATATAACCATTGTTTGAAATTTCCAAATGTTCCAGTTTCTCGCACCCTCCAATTTTATAATTGTTTGATTTGCATCCATCGTATTGCTTACGATACCTTCCTGCCTTTTATTGTTATCCTTCCTTGTTCTAATTCGATTTGTACGAACACTCCGAACAAGTATTGCTTGAGAAAAATATGGCCGCACACTGTCGCGCCGTATTTTAACTTTTATTTTCGAAAAAAAGACTTATTTTACGAAACTAAATATCTGGCAGTATTCTCTGAACAATCCTTTATCCTGTAACAAAGTTGTGTGCCTGGGCCCATAACCTGTTTTAGGATTATTCAGGATTCTTTTATAATGAAACGACACGGTACGAGATCAACGCAGCAGAGAGTTTATTCGACACAGAGTAGGTATTACATTGATATTTGACACATTACAACTGTCACTCATTACGGTGACAATGACACATATTACAACAGATAAGCGCGGCTCTCGGACTACTTAAATATAGCAAAGCTCCGGGTGAGGACGTAATTACAACTGAGCGCCTTAAGGCAGGGGGAATGCCAGTCCTTATTACCAGGGGGAACACCTTGGGTGAGCTCTTCAATTCCGTTATCCACTGGGGCACTGTGTCGAAGGCGTAAGGCAAGGGTGGTGGTCTTGTTTTTCAACAAAAATTACAGGCCTATCTCACTATTGAGCCACGTCTATATGTTGTTTTTGAGGGTCATTTTCAACACCAATAAATTTATAAAAAAAAACCTGGTATAAAAAGCTTTCTGTGAATACGTAACTAAAATCCAGGCAAAATTACATGCTTCAAGAGTCTTTAAATAACATCAAAAGATTTCAATGTAAGAAAATGTGGGTAGTTTCTCAGAAGCAAATAAATTACGGAATTCTTTGAAGGTATTCCTTATTTTCTTAATTCAATAATCATCAAAAGAAATTAATCCAAGCCATATTTAGATTTCCTGTAACAAAGAATGTGTAATAAAATATTCTCTCACAGTCAAATAGTGTAGGAGTTTACACCATTTAAGTCGAAATAAAAATATTCTGAACGTTAATGTTGAATATTTGCATTATTCACCTTGAAAATCGAATTCTTGTCTATCGCTGATGGTCATTAATGACGTCTCTAGATGATCGGAATTATTCATATGTGGGGTTTATTTTTGATTTTCCTGAATTCATCAATTGATCTAATATTATCACTGTAGCGTAATCTTTTCTGTGAGAAATAAAAAAAATACTTTTAGATTTTTGGTACAGTAGTATAGAACACGGCTTTGACCCCTCATTTAATTTTGAACAATTACATTTTTCTCAAGAAAATACAATCTGGAGATTTTTTTGCAAAATTTGAAGAATAAAGATTTATCTCTCCAGTTTCATTTTCGTTTAAAGTCTCATTGAACACCGGGTTGCTTGGAAAAGGTCGCTATGAGCGATAAGGCCGCCAATTGTTCTAATGCAAATGTATCCGTATTAATTTATTATTGTCTAGGTTAAAGTTTATGGTAAACAATAGAGTTGTGATTTATTAATTAAAAGACATCGGTTGTTTTTGACCAATACTCATGTATTTGAATTAAAAACATCAAATATTCAAAATAGGGTTGCCACAAGAAAGTCGGTATTTAGTGTTAGACGAATAACTACAATTTCGCTTAAGTTGTGGGAAAATAGGTCTAGCTCTTGTTATGTTGTATCTTTTTGCCTGAAGATTATTCTAAGTTATATTTATAAATAATTGAAAGTAACTAGATGCACAAACCAGGCGATGCCATATATATTTGATATAAATTATAACCACAATACTCTACGTAAGGTGCTTCAGCAATTTTATCGTAAATTCTAATCCGGACCCAAAAAACAGGTAAGGTATATTATGTATATTCTAAGCTATAAATATTCACAAATTTCGTATCTCGCAGATTTTGGAAATTGCCAACAAAGAAGTCCCATAGCATTGTAACAAATTCATATATATTTATATATATATATATATATATATATATATATATATATATATATATATATGTATATATATATATATATATATATATATATATACATATATATATATATATATATATATATATATATATATATGGGGGTATGGAAGAGAGAGCATGAAAGTAGAGTAAACGCGGTTAAGATGCGAGCACTGCGCAAAATCTGCGGAGTGACGCTCGCAGACCGCGTTCGTAATACCGAAGAAAGAAAGAGAGTTGGCCTGAAAGAAAGTGTCGGGGTGAAGGTAAGAAAAGGAATGCTCCGGTGGTTCGGGCATGTGGAAAGAATGCATGATGAAAGAATGACTAAACAGATATACAATGCAAAAGTGGATGGATGCAGAAGTCGTGGAAGGCCACGACACACCTTCCATGATCAAATTGATAGTGTACTAGCGGAGGGTGATGTGAGGATCCTTAAGAACAGACGAGCGTGTATGACAAGAGTTATAAATGTCAAAGAGGCAAGTGAGGTGTGTAAGAATGGGCCTATTGTTCTTCTGTTCGGCGCTCTGTTGTTCGTGCCTACCCCGCAAGGAAACTGGCGTGAAGTTATGTATGTATATATATAAATATATATATATATATATATATATATATATATATATATATATATATATATATATATATATATATATATATATATATATATTAGCAATATTTTTGGCACCTTAATTGCAATCTAGATCAAATATTAGCCTTTTTTTAGCCTGATATTTTCAACACTGGCCATAAGTCCAATATTTATAGTTAAAGTCCATGAAAACAGTCCCACAGACGCGGCGCTGCAATCGCCCTACTTAATCCTGTCAGAGTAATTATTTGCTAATGTATAAATCGATGTAGGTAATTACTGAATAATAAGTACAAAATATCCTATAATTAAAGCTGTAAATTTATATCCTGGATCCTACTTTACAAACAAAATTATATCAAATAGCGATGCCGCCAGTTTTGCCGCCAGACACACACAGTAACAATAAAAAATAAAATATGAGTAATATACAACGGATCACTCTGGGGACGACCCCAGACCATAGTAAATAACATAAAGTTCTTTTACGAAATTTATCAAGGCCACAAACGAACCCGAAGCCTCTGCGTTGCAACGAAGTAGGCTGGCAAAGGCACTCAACCACAGAGGCCGTCAAACAAGAACAGACACAAAAAAACAGTACTAAACCCGAAGTTAAAGCACGCTGTAATCATAGGCCTTATGACCTCATTAGAAAGTAGAAGAAGCAAAACAAAGTTGTACAAGTCTTCTGGCTTTACCATAGAATAAGAATACTAGGAATTAACAAGTGTTTGGTAAATAACGTATCTCTAAAAGATATCAAAAACTTTACATAACTAGATGGCTCTAGCGTACAAGACATTTTTCTTTCAATTTTTGATGTCTTATTACATAAAACAATTTTTTTACCAATTTAAAATGAAAGTATATTTTGCTGTCAAAAATAATAAGCCGCGCCTTAAGCTACATATAATAATTTGCAACGTAACAATCACAAAAAACAAAATTCACTTCTTAAATATGTAACTTTAAAAAAAATAATTTTAATTATGTATTTTAACTAGAAACTTTTAATAAATATTATTTTTTAAAATTTAGTTACAATTTTATATCATCCTCTTTACAAAGAACTGTTGTATTAAACAAAGGAGAGTTCAAATATAAAGATAAGTAATTAAGCTCAAGAATGAACTCTGAAAAGAAAAATTGCAGCACGAAGGTAAATCTCGAGGGATAATCACTGTCTTGAGTAAGTGACATTAAAGAAATGCGTCCACCGGCAGGTGCATTGTACTTTGCGCATTTCGTAATTAAAAACTTGAAGTACTTATTTTATTAAGTCTCATGGTTGGCAAGCATTTTAATTGTTTTCAATGTAAACCTTGGCATAGCAACTAATTACTGGTTGCTATTACCATGAGATAATGGATACTAAGAACGACATACATTCAGTAAACAATGTACCTATGAAAAGTTCCTAAACCCTACATCACTAATACCAGGCTTAAATATTGTAACTTAATATATGTATACTGATTTTACCTTAAGCCGAAACTTGAAAGTTCTTGTCCTGATTTTCCATTTGGACAAAAAAGGGCCAAAGACATCTAAGTAACTAAAAGAACTTATTTCTTACATATTTTTTTATAAGCGTCCTTCGTAAATAATCATAGAAAAAGTTACTAATGATAAATATTGTGACGATAAAAATCAAATAATACGCCGCGATTGAAACCATTACAACGTAGTATTAATTCCGGCAAAATTCGTTTATTTTTAGATATTTTGTCCTATTTCTATCGAAATTCGAGATAGAAGTGAACCTGTGTAACGCCTTAAAAGTGACGCCAGTCGGAAACTTGGACGCGAAAACATGCACCACTTGGCAGTTTACTATGTAATCCTTTTTTATTGAAAACCCTTTAAGATCCGCACATACTCTTTAGAGTTACTCCTATATATGCTGAGGGAATTGTAACGTAGCAAAAATTATTTCTGTATGAAGTTTCTCTAACTTAACCAGAACAAAGCTACAGTTTCTAAAACTTCTGACATTAGCTAAACACAAACGACTATCCAGCGAAGACTACAAAACGTAGGGCACATTAATCGCCTTTAATATACCACTTTAAAACATCCCGTCATACAGTATACTGGTGCTAACGTACCACTGGTTTCGAATAACTCGTTTATCTACCAAGTCCACGAATGTTTGGAGTGGCCCGCCGTGAAATGGAGCGCCCATTATGTACTTAACAATCTACTACTACATAAGGGCAAGGTATTTTAACTGTTTGCGTTAGGACACCGGTTTTGTTAGCCAACTACCAGATTACGCTGTGTGCTTCCCGAAATTGAGGTTTGAGTGGCGTGTTTTTGTCGATCGGAAGCTTAATAGACATGCTCTTTGACATATTGGATTTTACAGTAAATTGGTAACAGGTAGACAGGCACACACAATGTATCCGAGCTAAGCAAGTATTAAGCATTAAGTATTATGAGTAATATATAACGGACAATTTTAGGTCTGATTTCAAACACCCACACCTAAGTAAGAGTCTGAAAATTCATTTACTTGATATAAACTGATTTCTATGGAATTCGGCATATAGATCTTACTTGAGAGTAGGGATTTCCAAAGTGGTCGATGTCGACCCCCTGTTGTCCAAATTGGTTTCCCACGGATCGACATAAACGCAACTCATTTTGGGGGTCGAAAAGGTCTAAAAATCGACCCCTATTAATTAATACAAGTTCTTATTTGAAACGTTTAAGATACTGTGTGCTACGTGTACCATCTTGTTATAAGAATGGCTAATCATTTTCTCAAGTTTACTCACCTAACCAACCGCAAAGTTTTTAAATTGATAAATATTTTGTGTCAATACAAAAAATAACTGGAGATAGGATTTTTAAAGTAATTTGATTATGGGGGTCTGAGGTATCAGTTCATTTTGAAAAAGGGGTCCCTGGCCCAAAATAGTTTAGGAATCCCTGCTTTAGAGGCTAAAATTGGATATTGAGTCATTTCAAAACTTAAAAATAAAGATTTCCCGCGGCTACGAAATCCTTTAAGCAGACAATTCTGCATGCAATACCCAAATTTTCATAAAAAGCCAATGGAAAAATGGGTTATTTCGCTATTATTTTATTTTATGAAACTTAGCGCTAGTGCGCGAAGTTGACTGTTAGACAGGGGTCTCTCCCAAAAGGATACTGTTAAAGTCTGCAGCTTGGATCGAACAAGTTTAAAAGAGATGTAGCTAAGGGACTATCTATCTTACAATAAAGACATTTCAATCCATCCGAACATTTTCGCAGCAATTTATATTTTATGTTCGTCTAAGTACTTACCAGGATATATTTTCATTATGAGAGATAATCGATGTTTTTCTTTGTGTCAGCATCTTCAGAAAAAAGACCAGAATTGTTTGGTAGAGTAAATGCCTACTAACTTTGAAAAGTACTCTAAATTATAAAGTAGAATACTTTAAAATAAGGCATCTATTATTTTAGATCAATCTTGTTGCAATTGTGTATGTATAAATATCCTAATGAGTGTTTACTCACGGCTTCGCCTATGGCAACTGCATAACATTCCATTTTCAAAAATAAAAGAAGCAAAAAAATCCTGAGCAAGTCAATTTGAAAATAGTAAGTAAACATTTGATGTTTGTCCCGTCGTTTAGAAATCAATTAAATTTAAAAGTGGTTCAGAAATCAAATTAAATTTAAAAGTGGTTTTTTTTATTTATTTTTTTGGTTTTAAATGTCAAACGTTTGATGTCCGTCACGTCGTTCAGAAATCTTTTCTTTTTATTACGAATTCTTTTTATTCCGGTTAAATTTTGACCACATTTTTTACTAAAGTTAAAACATTCTGCAATTATCATACAGCTTTTTTATTTATTGATTCTGAGGTGGTACGAAGTTTGCCGGGTCAGATAGTCTTCAATAAAATTCTACATTTTCACTGATCGTTATTTTCAATGATTACATATTATATAGGCATAGCCATACCGCATAGCTATAGACCAAAATTACAGCAATGCTTTCTCAAAAACCGAGACACTGGAATTTCCAAAGCAGCTATACAAATTAATTGTCTCAGCAAACTAGGTCACCTTATAAACAGACATTGCCTAACAAAAACTGAATACTGCAGGGATAAACTTTATAATCCCAATTTCATTGTAAGCACGACTCTTCTCCCCTTGAAACTTTTCGCGTCCCAACGAAATTGTAGCAGGAATCGGCAAAGTTGTGCCATTAAACGAGTTACTAGTTGCTTCGAGACTCCGCCATACAAATCACGTACGCATCTCCTTATCAATTATTATGTTTTCGTTATTACTATCATAATTATTGCTTTGATATCGTTTACATTGTAAATCACTACATACAATATTATGTCATTCATCTTGTACTTATTGATAGCGCGGTTATGTCCCTAATAGTGTTACGACTCTCCATTACCATTATTGGTTAATTAGGTATAAATTAATTATAGTCATGTTATCTTGCCTTAATTTTCGCTCTCAATGATGCAACAACAATGTATATCTTTTATTTATTTGAGGAATGATTTTTAGTGGAAACTTGAATAACGATGTTTTGTTTTAAAAAATTATTTATTTTTAGTTTTTCTTGAAGAGTTATATTTTATGTAAAAAATCTAAATGAGTGAATTTTGACTTTTCGAATTGCCACAAGAACTCCGTTGTTTGAAATGAGACAAATATGTTACCTTTAATTTGTCTGAAATTGGGATAAAATATCATAGCTAATCTGGATGCGTCATTCATCAGGTGGCTATTTGCTTCTTCAAAAAATTGAATATTCTTGAATACTTGGCAACGACTAAATATATAAACCGCGCAAAGCCACATTCAAATTTATTATTTAAAAATAATACTTATTTTAAGTTTGTTTGCTGATTCTTCCTAATATCTGTTATATTGCAATAAATTAAAATTCAGCTTTAATCATTTTTCAATAATAGATAACCATCCACGCTACTATTATCAATGCGGAAATAGCTCTGTCAGACTAGACATAGGTGCAGATAGTACACAAGTACGTAATATATCCTTTTTATAACTCTATACCTCTGAATTGATCGAAAGTATGTACATTCTATAAACATTTTATGTATAGACCATTGAATACTTTTATCTCGATAGAGTGCAAAATTTCTTGCGAGATAAGCGTCTCAAGTCCACGCTGGCGCAACTGCTAAAAATACCCTAGTTTGATTAATAATCGAGTTGGCCTTTACTATATATTTAAGTTCTTATTTTAAAAGACCATTTCGTGATATTTCTTTAAGTTTTTGCGACTAGTACACATAATTAAAACTACGTTTTAGTGGTTTTGATCGCGGCATTTTATTTGATTTTTATTTTGACGTTTCCGCCACTTTACAGTAGCCGCGATCACGGAAGACAAAAATGTCAAATGTCAATGAGTAATTAAAAAGCAACAGCCTACACATAGAAGTAGTAAAATTAATTTGTCGCGCTGCAGTACAAGTCCATATATATACCAAAAACAGGATACCGAAGATTTCATTTAGTCTCTATTTTGATTATTTTCTTCTTAATAGTTACACAAACAGTTATAAGTGTTTCGCTAAACAGTTTTCTACATAGGTACATATCACGCGCAGACACTGTTTCAACCAACTCTTACCTTTATTACATCAAGCAACAATTTTTAAAAGTATCCGAATAATTCGGGAAAGGTTTGAGTGTTTCATGAATACCAAACAAGGCACATGCCATTGGTAACATCTCGGTTTTATTTTCATTAGAATAAAGGTTCGGCAGAAGTCGAAATCTAAATGTTTCTGTGCTAATATTGGAACCCCGGGCTTGAGTGGCCGAGGTCGATGTTCCTATATTGTACATACATGTAAAACTGTAGCTATGCATGCAAAATGAAGACTATTATTGGAGATGAAATTTAAATAAAGAGGTAAGCTAATTACAGTGGGTAGTGTGGAACTCACAAGGAGTGCCGGTTACATAAAGGTATATTAAATGATCTAAGGCCGGTCACCCCTACTAAAACCACCAAGGTATTAATGTAACCATCTTAGCTACTGTCATGGGATAACTTAATCCGATATCACGGTCTATGTGGTGTTTATGCTTGCATTTCTTTGCAGCAGGAAGATATACCTACCGAACGACTTCACAATATGTACCTATTCACCTGTTAAATATGTACCTGTGTTACCCAGCTGATGAAGCAGCAACAACTTCCCCAAAAACACGGCTATTATTTGTAATGTCACTGTTACAAATTCATTTACGTAGTTTTATTTCAAATCGAGCTTTAATTTAGTGTTCAGATAACAAAGTAAGCCGATATATAATATTACAGTTTTTTGATAAGCTGGTTTTCAAAGCTTTTAATTTAATAACACTTAATTTTATAGACACTCCTCACTCATATAGACCTCCCACTCAAAAAACTTATCTAACTTCAAATTTTAAATAATTTATACGATTTCTTGGACCCATGCACTCATACATAAATGAGTCTGTGAAAAGTTCTCGGCGTCCTACCTGCTCCTAGTAAATTATAAAATAAAGTCACTAATCATACCATTGAGTTGAGCTAAATGTTATAACAAAGATATAGCTCAATGAATCATACCAGCTTTATTTTGGTGATCGGAAACTGTTTAATAAACCTTTGAACTCGTATTTTCGACCAAACAATAAACCCTTTGAATTTTGTATGCAGTCAATAGTAAATAAAGCATTGACAATATTATAAGAACTTTCATTTCAATAATAACATTCCACACAAACAGCCGTCGGTTTCACTATTGTTCTTTTCAAAACATTCGTACACACGTTTGTTAGAATGTTATTTACGTTTTGTAAATTTGAAATTATTGTTTTCATTCCGGGGGACTCGTGGTTAGATATCTCTCGGTCTCTTATTATACGTAATAACACGGTGTTCATTCAAAATTGTATCGATTGTAGCTGGATAAAGCAGCAAGGTGCGCCGGGGCCGATGCGCGTGCGAGGTGCATGCATTCCAGAGAGGGACGCGAGAGGGAATGAGTTGCATTCTTAGTTATTCTTACCTTTTAATAAAATAATCCACACTAAAACCACCTTGGGTCTAAACAGTAACTAAATCAACACATTCTTCACATAAAATTCTGTCAGAAATGAGTCTGGAATCACACAATGATCAAAGTTTTTGTTGTTTACATCACTGCCAAAATATCACATTGGGCCAGACACAACCGAATAGCCGGCGCATAACAACCAAACTGGATCCATTTGGCCTGCTGTCCGTGACGCGGAATGCTATTGCTCGGACTCTGTTTAGTATTCCTTGTACCGGTATTGCTGTCTTTCTCCCTCGGAGAAAGGCGCCAGTACAGGCGCCCGCGCCGACTTCATCCTTAGGGACTTACAAAAAACAAAAGAGTAAAAACCTTTCGAAACAAGTTGGCAGTAATAGAGCTTTAGGTGCCTGTCAAGATATTGTATGATTTAATATTTATCTGAGACGCCTCGCAGCATCCAACGTGAGAGATAACGATCTTGTTCCTGCTATGGAATTTACTCTTGGGCTACGAGAAACTGGTCGGAAAGCTTTCCCTCCAAAACAAGGCATAATATGTATAAAGTTATATTTTATAAGTTGATTCCGTGAAACAATGTTAATTAACGGGTAATGAAATATAACGTTATGGTCGTAATTTTGAGATTAGATCAGATAAATGTAATTTATCCACTTTTGTAGAACGAATTAACATCTAAATTAAAGCTTGCAGTTGGTAATACATGAAGATCCGGCTCGAAGGACCATTACTGTTTTTTTGGAATTAAAGATTTTGATCAATATATTTTACAGTCAGTTAACTTTAATATTTCCTTTACTGGTGATTTAATAACTGAACCGAAGTTTGTAATAAAATACATATTAGCATATTTAATTTACCATTGGCATTAACTATAAAAGTTATGCACAAGTTGTGAATTAAGTTGTAAGAAAACCATTTATCATATTTTATTATTTATAAATTATATTCGCTTGAGTATTTCTGAGAAAACTAAACAACAGTTAAACGAAGTTTAAAAAAAAATATTTATCGTGGAAATATTAAAAAATCGCATTTTTACGCTTAACTATCGAAAGAGTAGTCGTAAATTCGTGTGTATATTAGACACTAAACTCAACTTGTTTAAATTTGAAGATTTAAGCTAAAGGTGCCAATTGTACCATTTTATTTTTTATGTATTTCTTATTAAATATCAGAGCTAACAAAATAATTTTAATTGATAATACTTAAAATTTAATTTATATTACAAACCTGTAAATAATTTAGCAATAGTGCTTCCCGTTTCTGTATTACCAATGATTTAACAAAATAACACAAAAAAATATTCAAGCAGAAAGGTCTCCTAATCTGAGATACTTGGAGTCTCTTTTTGGGCAACTCTATTCTTGAGCTCATATAATAAAAAATTAAATTAATAGATGGCACTCTGTTGTTCGTGCCTACCCCGCAAGGGAACTGGCGTGAAGTTATGTATGTATGTATGTATGTAAATTAATAGAAATATTTTTATTTACCTTAATCACATACACTAAAGTTACAATCATAAAAATGATAATGTAGATTTTTATGTATTTTTATAACATTTTTAAGCATATTCTTTTGTTGTTTTTAGATATCCTAAGTATTTGTCTACTTCTGGCGGCATTTAAAGCACGTATTACCACTTTGGCGTCTGCAATAAATATATGGTAAAATGACAAGCCATTGTTTTAAAGAAAAGAGTAAATTCTAAATCTAAATATCCAATAGCAGTTGTCATTTTACGAGCCCATTGGTGTCTCATATTAGGAACTCAATGTAAATTCAACATAATTAAAATTTATATATTTAATACACATAATAAATATAATTGAGATATCAAACTTCATCTATAACAGATATAATCAATCTTTTAATTTTAATGTAGATACATTGTTTAATTGATTTCTTATACCTTGGAACTAAATACGAAAAGAACTTTGTTTTTATCTCCGACAAAAAAACATATGATAGATTCTCTTTTCACCTAGTCATTGGGACTGGAATAAGCAACCAAATTGTATGACCAGCATTCAAGAAGAGGCAACATTTTTTGAAATAATGAACTCTCTATTTAGGAATCTAGCTTGTAATAGGCGCTTTTACACTTAGTTAATGAAAATCACTAAAATTACATTGATTAAAATTATTTAAGCGATAAGGCCGCTTTATTGTTTTGCCTAAAAATATTGTAACTAGTGTTTTGTGTTTGTTATTTTAGTGAGCAATAAAATTAGGTATATCGATCATTAAAAATATAAATGGCCCCTTCTCTAAGTATTTTTCGGGGGAAAGATATAAGATAAACTCTGACCCGTTATAAAAGTTACACATACATACTTCAAGTCTTGTGACAATCAGCGCATTCAGTTGCATTCGCGTAACTCATTGATTCCCTATTCTCAAGGAGACATCTATGTCATATATAAAATTCTAAACATGCCGTGTCTGTACATTGAAGCTATTTAAAAAATACCAACTGGAATAGACTATATAAACGATGGAGAAAATACGATGCAATTTTTTATAGATTTCTTGTCTGTTCGTCTGTATGTCGATTTGTTTGTTTGTTCAAGATTCACGTAAAAACTAATGGGCCAATTTCGATACCGTTTTCCCTTCTCGGCAGCAAATTCTTAAGACTTAAAATTTGCACTACTTTTTACTTTTTTTTTTTTATTGCAGGAGATCAGCAGACAGGCAGACGTCCCACTTGATGGAGAGCGGTTACCATCGCCTATGGACATTTGCAACACCAAAGTTGCTACAAATGCGCTGCTGCTCTCTTAAGGGAGACTGAAACCTGGTCACTAATGCCGGAACACAACACAAGGTTGTTATGGCGACATACTTTAGACCAGGGGTGGTAGCCATCCAGTCGGGCAAATGCCCTACCACCTGGCTGTGGGTTGTTAAGTCGCCTCTTACGACAGGCCGCCCGGCCGCAGGAAATTGTATTCTTTCTCCGTTCCTGCACGGATAAGATTACCTTGGAAATCATCATCACATATATTGTATAATACCCAAATTAAGCAAGTTGCGCTTTTGTTATGGGTAATCATATGCAACGGATTACTCTGGGGCGGTTCCCAAACACCTAGACCATAGTAAACAATGGCGAAAATTCGTTCCCGAATTTTACCATACCAGGAATCGAACCCAGAGCCTCTGGCGTTGCAGTGAGGTAAGCCGGCAAAGTCTTAGCCCGCTCAAGTACAGCAACCGTCGAAGTCGATGCAACGTTCGCATTTTCCAGAATAAAAAATATTTGAAAGTTCATACAAAGGGTCATTACTAATGTTTATAAGAAACGCAACTTTTTATATAGTCTGTTACACACATACAAACATCATTCGACATAAATAAGTCGCCTTTGTATTTACATATTATTATTTATATTAAGAATGTTGTTTGGAAGAATATAAGACGGTAAGTAATCCATCCGTGCAGGAACAGAGAAAGAATACAATTTCCTGCAGCCGGGCGGCCTGTCGTAAGAGGCGACAAAACAACCCACAGCCAGGTGGTAGGGTATTTACCCGACTGGATGGCTACCACCCCTGGTCTAGAGTATGCCGCCATAACAATCTTGAGTTGTGTTCCGGCATTAGTGACCAGGTTCCAGTCTCCCTTAAGAGAGCAGCAGCGCATTTGTAGCACCTTTGCTGTTGCAAGTTCAGGATTACTTTGAAATGATTTTTTTAAATAAGTATGCAAACTTTTTAGATTAAATTATATAAATATGGAGAGACTGGCTCTTAATCTCAAAAAAAAGGAAAATTTAAAAATAGAACTGCAGTAAAACAAATGAATATAGCCGGGAAAAGAAAATTTACTCGTAGTATCAGATTTGCGTGTTATTTATAGCAAAGTTTTAAATTGATTCTCATTGATTTTTTATTCTTTTGTCAATTGAATTATTGTTACCAGCAGAATTGTTGGGTTAGTTTTTTAACTCATCGAGAGTTTTTGAACCATAATATGGATACTTCGTCCGAACAAGCGGCTCAAATTGTAGCATTGGTGCGGGAGGGCTTGGATCAACGAACGATTGGTAGAAATTTAAATTTAAACCAGTCTACGGTTTCTAGAATATACAGAAGGTTTGTGGAGACAGGTTCTTACAGAAGGAGACGTGGTACAGGCAGGACTCGAGCAACCACCGGTCGTGATGACCGATTTATTGTTACAACTTCCCTGCGAAATCGTTTCCTCACGTCTGTTAACATCAAAACAGAGCTTAATGAAGTGCGTGGAGTAAACGTGAGTGCACGAACAATAAGAAGAAGGTTAAAGGAAGCGGATATCACCCCTTTTAGACCAGCAAATGGTCCAAAGTTGTCTGTAGCTCACAGACAAGCTCGCTTAAGATTTGCGCGTGATCACCTGAATTGGACAGAAGAGCAATGGACCTCCGTATTGTTCACGGACGAGTGTAGGACATGTTTATATGGTGCAGATGGTCGCAGAAGAGTCTATCGTCGACGTGGGGAGCGATATGCTCAAAGTTGCATTGAGGAGCGTGTTCCTTTTGGAGGCGGTTCGTGTATGGTCTGGGGTGGCATATCGATGAACGGGCGAACAGAACTTGTGTTCATAGACATGGTCCGTCAAAACGGTAATAGAGGGGGTTTGACTGCACATCGCTACATAACAGAGATCTTAGAAGATCACGTGGTGCCTTACATGGGATTCATAGGCGAAAATTTTACTTTAATGCAGGATAATGCCCGGCCGCACGCTGCTGCACAAGTTCGACAATATTGCGAAGAGGTTGGGATACGTACAATGAATTGGCCAGCACGCAGCCCGGATCTTAATCCCATTGAGCATGTTTGGGACAATTTAAAAAGAGCTGTATATGCGAGAAACCCTTTGCCCACGACAGTGGCAGCACTAAGAACAGCACTTTCAGAAGAATGGGACAATATTCCGCAAGATCTTTTAATAACCCTAATAAAATCTATGCGGAACCGATTAGAATCCGTAATAAGGGCACGTGGAGGTAATACACCTTATTAAAACATAAATAAACCCTTGCATAAAGTTTGTGTCTATTGTTAAAACCAATTTTTTAATTAAACCAATTTTCCTTAAATTTCTGTTTTTTCTTCAAAAAAAGTCTTAAGGTCCTTTCCAGTACACAAACTTAAACTTAAGGATATGACCCTACGCTGTTTTAAAGTTCACGAACCAATCTAGAGGTTTCAATTTAAATCTGTATAGAAAGTTTGCATACTTGGTTAAAATATTTATTTCAAAGTCGTCTATTACTTTGATGCAGTTTATGAGTCCGTCAGTGTATATATATATTATGTGCCTCTTGCTTTAAAGAGCGAGTCGTGATGGCTCAGTATCGGTGACTCAATTTCCCCCTTTCTCTATCGCATCCCTATATTCAAAATCCATATCCCATCCTATAGGATACTTGATTGAAACTACGCACTTTTACTTGATTTATTTCATCTCTTGATATGGATGGAGATGCCTTGATATGCATTGGTGAGTATGCGCGTGTGCTACCTTGATAAGCGACGTTTGTAACTTCGGACTGATGGTAAATTCGCGCGTGGTCATCAAAATGCTGAGTCGGGAAAATGTACGTACTTGCTTCGTACACATCCCTTCTATCCCATTCCTCCTGGCTGATCCATTTATCTCATCCTCCTAACCCATTCTAATCCTAAAGGCGGTGGTCTCACCATTGGCTGGGCTATCTAGCTGTTTGCCAACTTCTCATTAAATAAATCATACTAATGACGTGGAATTGGCGATGATAGCCACTGTGTATCCGATGACCCATTAGCCTGTCTGTATGTGGAGCGGAGGACCTGCGCAGCATCATCTTGGCCTGTGGACAGTATCGTTTTGTTCAAGTGGGCCTTAAGGTTTGACATTCTTTCACAAGTAATCTAGACAGAGAACCTAAACATCGTTTAGGATTGTTTGGTATAATATATAATACATATTGTCGCAACTACCACTTGCTAATAATGACGATAAAACTAATAAGGAAGCAACATGATTACCGCGTGTGAAACCAGCCAAACCTAAGACCATGATTAATATACCGTTAACTCCCTTAAATAATCTTACTACGCCCAGTTGACATTTGCTGCTCTAGTATTGATGGTACTACTAAGAGTTCTCGAGTTGAAAGTTTAATATAAATAAATCAGCAGACAAATTAAACTTACACTGTGTATTTTACAAGCAATGCGAGTTTGTGTTATGTGTGTGTAGGTATATACGTGTATAGGACGAACTGTGAGGCCCATCTCAAACTAGAATAAATAAACAACAAGGTTTGTTAACGGCAACTCTCCAAGGAATAGAACGTGAAGCTTCTGTACAGCCGTGAACTTGACAGACAAACCTAATGCGGTTATTACAGCATACAGAGACCCTTTCTTTAAATCATAATGATATAATAACAAAAAAGAGTCGGAATTTATAGCTAAGCTACGTCCACCCGCTACACCAGGTTCTATATACAATGTAAGTTTGGCCTTACACCTGTCAATTTTACTCGCAGTAAGCCTTTAAGGCTCACGATGATTGTCAATATCGGACTTCATTTCACAACTATACTTCGCAGCTTATGCGAGCAAGTTACAGGTGTAAGGCCAGACTAATCTCTATTAATATTATAAATGCGAAAGTAGCTCTGTCTATCTGTCTGTTAAACTTTCACGGAAAAACTACTGCACCAATTTGGCTGAAACTCAATATATATTATTTTTTTCGATGCCGAGGATGAACATAGGATACTTTTTATCCTGTAAAATGGGAGTTTCCGGGATAGAAGTATATTTTTTGTTTTTCTTAATACTTTCACGGAAAAACTATAGGACCGATTTGGCTGAAACTCGATATATATGTAAGTTCAATATCTAGGATGGAAATAGAATACTTTTCATCTCGGAAAAGAGTTAGTTTTTAGGATAGATTTATGTAAAGCTTATCCCAAAAAGTAGAACAGGGTTTTTTGTCATTTTAGCCAATTTGTTAATATTGGTCATTTTCGTAATTTTCATAATTTTGGTCATTTTCGTTTATAAATTTAAAAATTCATCATCTATAAAAAATGCGTTAGTAACTCGGTCCGTCTATCTGTTAAGCTTTCACGGAAAAACTATTGAAGTATTGGATTGGTTTTGCTGTAATTTTGTACATATACTAGACATATAATAGATACTTTTCATCCCGGGAGATGGGATAGTTTGCGAACAGCGCTAACATAAAAATGTTATACAATGTATCCTGTATTAATATGCTTGCTCTTTAAACTAGATGCATGCACTATGCGGAGAAAACTGGTAAATATATAAGTGTTGACCCGATTAGACCACAGAGAATGATAATCTATATATATAAAAATGAATCCCTATTTCCCTTTGTCATGCCATCACGCGTGAACGGCTGGACCGACTTCGCTAATTCTTTTTTTGTTGTGTTTGTTATGGTCAGGAGAAGGTTCTTATGAAAGAAAAAAATTAAGAAAATTGCGCGGAAAATTAGAACATTTAAGAATACTTAAACACCATATAAAATTATTTCTAATCTAACCTTAGCGCTATGGACAATATAAACTTTTTTAATGTAACAACCTTATGACGTTTGACATAGAATTGACAGAATGCGTGCTGCAAATATCGTCAGAGGATGTAAAAAAAACTGAATATCGTTTAAAACAGATGCTTCGGTCGGAGTTATTTTATTGATAAAATACATGTAAAATAATTAATTTAGCTGTAATCGGGTTCCAATATGTAGGTGAAATTATTTTTGTGCACGTGTTCAAGTGGGTCCCGGGACGGTATAGATTCAAATTTGAACCAGGTAGATGCCGCTGCAATCAGATTCCAATATGTAGGTGAAATTATTTTTGTGTGTGTTCAAGTGGTTCCCGGGATGGTTAAGATTATAGATCTACTGGTAGGTGACACCGCTAAAGTCTTCCTAAACGGTGGGACCTATTTTGATGATTTTTTTATTTTTATTAAAGTGGATTCGAGAATGGTTTAAATTAACTATTGGTCCCAGTAAATATCGCTGCAATTGGGTTCTAGATTTTTATTTCTAAGGGCAGTACAACGTCTGCCGGGTACAGCTAGTATAAAAATAAATAGAAGTGCATTGCTGCGAGAACAAACAATATCATGGAAGGAAGAAGTTCCATAGAGATGACGAACGACAATTCGACGAATTCTAAAAAATAACTTTAATTATAAACACCTCATATCTCAAAAAATACTCAACGGACCTCAACAAACCAATTTTAGTTGAAAGTGTCAACTAAGCTTTACCATCTTCTTTTTTTTTAAATTTCACATCATTGTTCAAAAATTAAATTGTATTATACCCCTTCGTTACCGGCTCACTGCTAAACCTATTACGACTCATAGTTCATAGTATATAATTATTTTAACCTGTAGCGATGTGCATGGGCAGTTTTCAACCTTTATATGATGCTATGGCGTAATTCTGGTTCAACCTGGCTCTTGGACTATAATTTTTTAAATAAATATCGAAATATTCCCCGTTCACGATAACTTGACGCGCAGAGTCCCAAAATTCTAAAAATTGACATCACTTAATATCCTATTATAAAATAGGTTACAAATAGAGATTATTACAAAACCTAAATTGTTCTTAATTTTTGTTTAAATTTTCTAGTAATTAACGCGATTTTAAGTGTTTTTCACTCTAGCTTAATTTTGATTGTTGGCAACCCTGCGCAACAAGTTATCGTGAACAGGGAATGTAATGTATATGGAATTACAATAAAAAGCAACTGTCAGCATCAAAAAATAAAACTTCAACATGTTCATTCATTGTATAATTTATTTATATCATTTTGCGACTGGGTATTAAACTCACTTACAACGTTACTTATACATACATTGATCACACTTAAGCTCGTATTCTAGAACACTCAATCGTAAATCTTACCGAGAGTGTGTTTTTGAGTAAATTTAATTGCATATCCACTCAAATTTATACGTGGACACTTGTGCGGTTAGATTGAAAAGTAATTTAGATGCCATACACCGAAGTATATAGTAGGCATTTCATTTTTATCAACATTATACTTCAATATTGACTTGTGATGAGTGTTTAACGTCTTAGAATACGAGCCTTAAATTCACTAATACTACAAGCGCAGTCTCCAAAATACAAGATACAAGTAAATTCACATATTTCATAAATTAATCTTCAAAATAAGTCGCAGGTCCTATTTTCTTGTATGTATTCAAAGTAGATGCAACAAATGTCAGAATTGTTGCAAATAAAGTGTCTTAATCTCTGCCAGCCTCTGTGGGAAACAGGCGCGATAGTATTGTTACGATAGAACTGTTGACACATATCACAATAAATTCTGAAACAATGTATATGTAAAAGAGCGGGCGTGAAAATACTATCGGTCTTATTCATAGAAGAGTTAAAGTAAGTTTGAAGGCTTCTTTAAGGACCATGAAGAAACGTTCAAACTTGCTCTAACTGTCTATGAATAAGACCGTACGTCATCAACATAACTTTAAAATATCATGATAGAAGTAATTTTAATTAATGTTTAAATTACAATTAATATGCTATTTGACCCATCATAGAAATAATGTCATAATTTACAACGCTCGTACAAAATCTAGGTAGCTCAAGCATTCTATAAAATGATAAAAAGTGTCCGTCAGTTGATATGACTGTCAACTACCCAATTGTACAAAACATGTTATGTACAGCAATGTGCTGGTGGAAATTCCAACACAGCCTTATGCTGTATTGCCGACCTCATTTGTTGTCAATGCGACGTACTACATATTAAAAACGTCCTTGTATTGTCCCTTTCAATTATTTTCTTTTCAGTTATAAAAATCTATAATAAATATATACTAATAGATTAAATATGAAAGTGAATTTGTCTTGTCACTTGTCTCTTTGCTTTGACACGGTTTTGGGAATGAAAGTTAATAATTTATAAGTAGTTCTTATATAACTATAGCATTTATTCAAATAAATTGAGAGACAATATTTACCGGTTCCGACCTTTTTAACTCCCTAAAAGCCAACATCCTGATAAAGCATCCTTTCACCAAACATTTTAAGTACTTTGTCAGTCACTGCGCAGAATTGGCGACAAATGTAGAGACCCCACGGAACTCTATCACTGTGCTTGTAGTAATAGTAAAATAATAATACTCTCGCAAACTTATAGCCATTTTAAATATCACAAAAAGTTTACAATAAATACATCAACTCGCGATCATTTAGTATAGGAGCCCGCTGCGTACAAAAACAGGGAGAAAGCCGCTCGTGTAAAAAAAAATGTCAAAAAGAAATAACCAAACCATAAATAACAATAAATAGTTTTTTATTAAATTTGGAATTAAAGAAAGACGGTCGCGGGTTTTGAGATTTGAGTTTCTCGTAGTTTATTCGCGTTTTATTCTCATCATTTGAATATTCATGAATACTTAATACTGGCTAGATATACAAACCGTGCAGAGAAATAAATAATTATTTTAAAAAAATACAATTTTCCTGATTAAATAATTAAATTTCTTTAGAATATCTTCTAACAAACAGTCATAGCACTTTTTCTAAGCATTTCCAAGTTAGTTATGGAAATTGCAGTTAAGAATTCCGGAACAAACCCAAACTAGTAACATATTGTGCGTTATATTCGTTTTAAATACTAAACTCTCAATAACTTCTTGTTTACTATAATCAATAACATTGGCTTGTGAATGAAAATATCCAAGGATATAAGCTCAAAACGCGAATAAACCACACCGACTTTCAGAAGAATTAAAAATAAATTAGGCTAATTAGTAAACTATTACCTCACTCTTATTATAATTCGGAATGTTCATCTTTGCCATCGGAAAGTTGTGGAGGCGGCTCAGTACTTTCACCAACATCATCTTTATCAGCTGTTTTCTCTGTAACTGTCTCAACTTGAGGAATTTCCTCTTGTGTTTCTGTTTGTTCCTTTTCCTCTCCATCTTTCTCTGGTTTTATAACAACTTCCTCAGTTTTATTATCCTCCTTTTTAACAGTCTTTTTCGGGCGCCAAATCTTCATCTTGTTCAACAAATATTTCACTTCTCTATCCAAACTTGTCATTTTCTCCCTTATGCTTTCAACTGTCAATTTTATGTCCTCATTCTTCTTCAATTCATCTTGCTCTTTAATAGATTTATTCAACCAGGTTTCTGTTTCTTCTATCTTCTTTTCCAAAACACCAATCTCAACTTCCGTAAACACATCTTTTTCTTCATTAGACTCTTTAGTGAAATTCTTTGCCATTTTCAAAAATTCATTACTATTGTTTAACATGTTTCTGATAGCTGCTACAGCATCAGGTCTTTCTCTATGCTCCCAATGTTTATAGAAGACTGGGTTTGTCTTTTCATTTAGCACAGCTAATTTTTCATCGAACATTTCCGTTGGTGCTTCATAACCATCATCATATAACCATTCCGATGTTTCACTGCACAGTTTCCTAATTTCTTCAATTTCTTCAGCTGTGCCACACTCAGCATATTCATCCATATCAATCTTCATTTGAGCGTCCACAACAAAGGCTTCAAGATTATTTAATGCAGTTTCTCTCTCAACTCGCTTCTTGTCTATAGCATTAAGCTCTGTAATCTTTGTTTTAGATGATTTAAACTGTGCGAGACTCAATGGTACTAAATTCATTATTTGTTCATCAGTTTTAATTGGTTCTTTCAATACTACAACCTTAGGCTTGGGTTTAGTTTCTGAATCAGTAGCATTTTGTTTTTCTGTTGTAGTTTCATTAACTTTTTGGGTATCATTCTTTGGTGTATCCTCGGTTTTTTCTTCAGGCTTTTCTGATTTGTCTGCTGATTCAGAATCTGAACTGAAAAGTTTACTTATTGTACTACCAATCTTAGATAAAGTACTATCTTTATCTTCATCCTCCTCAGTAACAGTTTTTTCAGCAACAAATTCCACATTAACCAGATTGAGTATTCCAGAATCATCCATATTGAAATGTGCTTTAATTCCCTTATGTTCAACATTATCACCAGAATGTTTATTTAATGCGTCGCTGACACCGCTTAAAGATACTTCGGAGAGATTTAAACCACCAAGATATTGTAATTCATTAAATGGTATATGGTCTAATTCTGCATAGTTTACATTAAATGTAAAGTCATTTGTATGTTTATTGAATGTGATCACTTTCTTTTGTGGGTAAGGATTCATTGGGCCAAACAGGGTCCGTTTGATCTGGAACAATGAAATTAATTATAAAAAGTGGAGCTTAACGTTTCATCAAAGAGGAAGTGTAATTAAATCGTCTTTTATTTGTAGTTTAGATAAATATGTCGGAAGCAATATTGTAACATTCATTTATACTAGTATCTAAAGCTAGCTCATTCCAGCTGCAAAAAACAAGGTACTTCATCTGAAATGCTTTGTTTATTGTTATAATACGAGGAACAGACACAGAAAATAATAAAGTTAACAGACTATAAATGCTAGAATATTACTAATCCAAAGAAGTTTTCAATATTTGACATTGATGTAATGAATGAATTATTTAATTAATTTTATATAATAATTTAATATTTACCAAATCCTGGAAAAAATATAAATGAAATAATTTAAAAAAAGGTTTTTTTTTATTATTGGTTCATAAAGATATTATTTGATATTACTTACCAACTTGTCATTTCCATCGACATTTCTCGTAAATACTACTTGTATAGGGAATAACACAGCGTCGCGTACATTCAGTGGAGCCACTTTGTACCCCGTTGCCAACGACGCCGCCCTGTGCACAAATTCGTGAAAAATATTTTCATAATCCACAATCACAAAAGTTTTGATAAACATTATAAATTATTTAAACTTAATTGTTTAGTTTTGGTTCACTAGAAGAGAAAATCAATAAGTTGAGCCCTAACTATAGAACTTTGGAAGCCATCATGTGGAGAATGTGTTACACAAACGTGGAATAAACAAAATTTTAAAGAGAACAAAATTACCTTTATTTATAACAATTAATTGTTTTACAGGTTTACTAATATAACTATTATAAATATGATGACAGTCATCTTGTTATATGCTTAATTTTCTTTACTTTCTCTTCAGTCTGATAGAACCTGATTATCATACAATTAATTACATCAGTAATTCCATATCAATTTACTATTTTTACCTGTTATTTGTTATTTTATTGTTTTGTGTTTCTTTTCAATTTATAAAATATTAGTTTCCTTTCATTTGTATGAGCGTAGCGAGGTGTAACAAAAATTGCAACAAGTTGAGTATCTTATTAATTATTATTTAAGTAAATAAGGTAATTAAAATTATTTTTCTTTTGATATCTAGCAAGATCATTATTACTAGGTATTTTATGCAGGATTTCTTAATACAGGCAGATCTTGACTTAGTCGTTTCAATATACATAATATGTCAAGCAATTTTTTGACACTATTAAATAGCTTGATATGGGGTCCTATTTAGGAGACATTCTCCACACGCATTCCCCGCATGTTTTGATTGTTAGTAAATTGTTATTTTAAGGTTTTTTACAAATTAGCATATTTTATCTAACAAACGCAGCTTTATTTATGCATAAATATTCCTTAAAAGAACCCTAAGATTTGTATGATAATGTATGCAAAAAAAAATTTATCAACTTACATCATTTTAATTTTGGCCATATTTCGAGTAACATTAGGACCCCTCCCATCCTTTGTCACACTTCGTTGTATCCCTCCACCCCCTTAACGTGTAACGTAATTTATTTACCTGTAAACCGCGCCCATGGTGGCGGCCTCATCGGCGTTGATCGACCTCGCCGGTTCATGGCCGACTGCCTCTTTGAGAGCGGAGTAGACCGCCGGCACTCGGGCCGCGCCCCCCGCCAGGATGAGCCGAGCCCCGCTCCCCGCGCCGCCCCCCGCCGATATCGCCCTCTGGACCACGCCGCCGACGCGAGAGAACAGATCCGCGCAAAGCTCTTCCAACTCCGCACGCGTTACCTGTAAATGACATGTTTTCCAAGAATTGCTCTCGATTTCCCTGCGATCCACTCATCAGGTGCTCACTTTGTGACAACGGGACTACCTCAGGAATACATTCTTTCGAATAAGGAAAAAACCTTTGCAAATCGCTCGAAAATTGACGAAGAAATCGCGTAATTTGCATACAAATAACACTAGTTTTCTCCAAACTTTATGGCTTCTTAAGAAGCAATAGCGTTAGAAAAAAATGTTGTTCATAAAAATATCTACAGTTAATTTAGAAAGGAAGAAGTAGAGAAAACACTGGCACAATTTATAATCATTTATGCATGAACATGGCTCATTAATAAACAATATTTATGTTTAATGCTATTCTCTACTTGGCATACATACATACATACATACATAACTTCACGCCAGTTCCCTTGCGGGGTAGGCACGAACAACAGAGCGCCATTTAGGCCCATTCTTACACACCTCACTTGCTTCTTTGACATTCATAACTCTCTCTACTTTACGTAATGGGATAATCAGTTCCCAGAGTTATCCCTTGTATATTAACCACAACACAAGAGCAAACTGCCGTACTTTAGTCACTCAGGGCTTTGGGAAAGAAATAATTCAATATATACCTTTGTTAACTGGGATAAATGAAGATAAAAAATTTAATTACCGCGCTTAAAACTGTTAAAACATAGTTTTATTAAACAATCTTAATATTTTTTTCATTGTAGTATAGGTTCTTATTTGACGCCAATTTCGCCTGATGTTTAATTAAAGATATTGATTAGAATGGAACATATTTATCTAGAAAGTACCTATGAGTTCATATAGGTTGAAGGGACCTTACCAGTTGTTTGAAATCTTTATCGTCCAGCAGACTCTCGATCTGCGCGTAGTGTTCAGTGTTGGCTGACAAAACAATTTTCAATCTCTCAGCCTCCCTGAGCAGCTTTTCCATGGAACGTGGAGAAGCCCTAACGTCGCCACCGCCGTTCTCCTGCCACTTCTTGATCAAATGTTCGCGGAGGCGAAGCGTCATCTCATGTCCACCAAGAGTCCTTTCAAACCAAAAACACATATTGCCTTAAATAGTATTGCCAGTAGTATAGGATACCCTCCTGCCCAGTGGACCTATGACCTGCACATTGGTGTGTGCTCGATGAGGAAAGTAAACGTCACTGAGAGTACCATTCTCTGTAAGCTTAATAAATAACTATGAAATGTCATGCCATTTATGTTCATCACATTCTTCTTATGATGTGTTGTGAAATTTCCTGGGAAGCACTTTCTTTCTTTCTTTCGTTTTTTGGCAAGAGGTTCGTTTGTTTAGCCAACGACCATTACTGCCAATGTCAAGTGTGGAAAAGGCAGTTTACATTGATTTTTATTTTTTTTTAATTATCTTGTTCACATAAAAAAAAAAAAAACCCACCACCTAGAAAGGTATAGAATAATAAAAAATGAAGCTAGGTGTTGAAATGGTGCAGCTGAATTATTAGTACATGTGTTAAAGATGACTCTATGACTGTTATTAATATTATTCTTACACTACATAATATTGCGACCTCATAGTTCTAGAAAATGCAAAATTTCCTCAAAATATGGAATCGAAATAGAAAAGAGCCATATGGAACACCATAATATTATAAAATTCTAAAAATGCCGTGTCTGTACATTGAAGCTATTAAAAAAACATGATTGGAATATACTATATAAACGATGGAGTACATGATGCTTTTTTTTTAGATTTCTTGTTGTTTCATGTTTGTTTGTTCGGGATTCAATCTTCATATTTATCCGTGCAGGAACGGAGAAAGAATACAATTTCCTGCGGCCTGGCGGCCTGTCGTAAAAGGCGACTAAACAACCCACAGCCAGGTGGTAGAGTATTTGCTCGACTGGATGGCGACCACCCCTGGTCTAGAGTATGCCGCCATAACAACCTTGTGTTGTGTTCCGGCATTAGTGACCAGGTTCCAGTCTCCTTTAAGAGAGCAGCAGCACTTTTGTAGCACCTTTGGTGTTGCAAATGTCCATAGGCGATGGTAACCGCTTTCCATCAAGTGGGCTGTCTGCCTGTCTGCTGAACTCCTGTAATAAAATAAAAAAAACAAATAAAACTACAGGGCCGATTTTTATACGGGTTTCGCTGATCGACAGCAAATTCTTAAACTGCGCTACTTTTTATCCTGGGAATCCCGCGGGAAATTTTCTGGGATGGTTTAAAATTGCAACATTAAAAAATATTTTGAATTGTAATGTGATTTTTTCACTGATCGATAGAAAATTTTATGTAATAAAAATTTGTGTGTTTTTTATATCGGGAATCCCGCGGGAATTTTCCCGGGAGCGGTTTGTAATTGTATGGGTGCATAAAAATTTGCTTCTTCCGACACAGTTTTCACTCAAACAATGGCTGCGGTACTTTGTGACCCGGGAATCCCGCGTAAAGTCAAACGTGGACTAAGTTGCACATAATAAACCATAAAACCATAATCAATAAAAACCATACCTGTCGAAGCCGACACCCAACACCTGCAGCTGTGGCACTGTCTCAACATATCCCTTATCCTTTATCTTGACAGTTTTGTACTCAACCAGCGCAGCTTTGGTTGATGCAGCACCCATGTCAAAGAACAATGCATGCCATGCAGTCTCATTGATCTCCTGGAAACAATATTATTATCATCCGTTCTTATTAATTTATCTCTAAGAAATAAAATAAATAAAAACTTTGGTGTTTACTTCATTTTACTATTCATTCGGGTTACAATCATTCAATTGGGGTTCAATGAGACAACACAATACTAGCACTTCTTATATAGCAATGTTCATAGGGTTCTTGTTTGGTGAACTCCAACAAAGAATTCAATAAGTGGCCAAGTCTTTATAAATAGTAAAGGGGTTGCTTACTAGTGATGACTTGTGTAGCACCAGATAGAATACACATAGGCACCAAATTGTATTAATAACACTTAGCAGTTTTTAAGAAAAATAACTATAATTACAAAGACATTAATGGTGATGTTATACAGGGTGCAGAACCCTAATTTATTATTTATGCTAATTAACCATAATGATGGACAGTTACATAATTTTTACTTTTTTAGTAACTGAAGCTAAGTATAATAATAATATTGATCCACAAACGTCACATACACCTGTCAATTTTAATAACAAAATATTTTATTACATCAAAATGCAAAAGGAGAATACTCCTAGAAATGTAGGATGTAGTTGCATTTTGAAAATTATATTTTTTCTTTATTTTTGTATTTTCTCATATTTTATTTAGGACAAATACAACATACAGTATTATCAAACAGTGAAATAACAGATACAGAATAAGTCCTAAAATTGGACCCAGTCTCAGCATATGCTGACCAGTTAAGACCAGCGCTGTTCTTCCGCCTGGGACCAGCAAGTGAAGTCACGAAGGACAATACAACACACATAATAATACATAGTGTACAATGCAATTCAATAATGATAAAAAACTATAACGTATTTAAACACAACATATCATAAAAAATAATACATATAAAAATACACATAATCATAAATAATAAATAAATTAATATATATACAATCATTGTACCGATCACGTGCACAGCAAAACAAAATTAGAAGAGAGTAAGTATATAAAATAAACCAATTACAATAAAATGAATGTAGATTAAAATTCAAATAGCACTTGTGTCTTGTCTTTGATTAGCCTGTGCAATTTGGTGTACATGCAAAAATTTCTTAAGTTTGACCCTAAAAAGAGAAACTGAACATACATTTCTAATCGGTGGAGGAATATTGTTCCAACACCTTGAAGCTGCATAGCGGAAGCTTCCTCTGAATGCGGTTGTATTGTGGTGTTCCATAGTAAGCTGAATTGCACACTGACGGGCTTCAATTTGTCTTCTACTAGATGACCAAGAGAGCTTCTCATATAAATAAGAAGGAGATCTGTGTTTTACAACCCCAAAAAGAAGACACGCTAAGTGGAGCTTGCGCCGATGGATCATCTTTAAAATTGAGTGCCTATTCAAATAAGGTGTTACGTGATCCCTTAATGGTATATTAAAGCAGAATCGTGCACAAGCATTCTGCACTCTTTGAATAAGCCGCTTAGTTCTGGCTAACAGACGAGGGCCAAACACTACGTCAGCAAAGTTTAGACGTGATAAGACTAAAGACTCTACTAATTGAATTCGCAGATCTTCGTTTAAATATGGCCTTATTTTGTATAGGATTTTGAGCTTATAAAAACAGTTTTTTACTGAGTGAGCTACATGCCTTTCGTATCTAAGGTCACAATCTACATATAAGCCCAGATTTCTTGCTTCAAAGACCCTCTCTATTGGTTTGTCCATTATCATCACCCTTTGTGAGGGATTGACATGCAAAAGTTGATGCTTACTACCAAAAATAATGTATTTTGATTTTTTGGGATTTAATAGTAGCGAGTTATTTTTGGACCAAATAGCAATCCGTGAAAGATCCTCGTTAAGTTTTTCTATAGCTCCATCAATTTCGGATGGCTTACAATAAATGTAAATTTGGGTGTCGTCGGCGTAAAAATGAAATTTACTATGTTTAATATGCAATGCTATGTCAGCTGTGTATAAAATAAACAGAATTGGTCCCAAAATTGACCCTTGAGGTACTCCTCTGTTCACTGGTAACTTTTCCGATACTTTGACAGAGCCATTGCTATGATTTATCTTCACACATTGATAACGGTAACTTAAATAACTATGGAACCATTGTACCGCATTGGAGTCAAATCCATAGTAGCTGAGTTTGGACAAAAGTAAATTAGTGTTAATAGAATCAAATGCCCGTGAAAAGTCAAGCAAAACTAAGACTGTACATAGTCCTTTGTCTTGACTGCAAAGTATATTATCGGTGACATCCAACAGCGCAGTTGCTGTGCCACGGCCCTTCCTGAAACCAGATTGGAATTCAGGGAGTATTTGATTCTTTTCAAGGAATTCCGTTAGTTGTGCGCAAACCACTTTCTCCATTATTTTAGATAGACACGGTAATAAACTTATAGGTCGAAGATCTTTTACATCCGACGGATTAGAAATTTTTGGCAATGGGCGAACGATTGCGAGTTTCCAGTTATCTGGAAATGTGGATGTGCCTATAGACATGTTTACTATAGCCATTATTGCATTTAAACTATAAGGCAACGTCAACAATAACATACGTAAACTTATTAAGTCACAACCTTCGGCATTAGATTTAAGGTTACGTATTGTTTTTAACAATTGATTTAAATTAATAGGGGTAATATGAAAAACAGCATCACTAAATCTATGGTATTCAAAGTATGTCAAGATAGAGATATTAATGTCCGAAGCACAGGGAACATCCAAAAAGTGATCGTTTAATATATCAGCATTATTAAAGTGTCCGGGTAAATCTACATTATTGTCGGGGAGAAGAACGTTTTTAATATTTTTCCATAACGTCTTTGGGTCTTTTGTTTTCTTCTCAATATTTTGTTTAAAATAGGCTGACTTCTCCAAAAAAAGTGATCGGCTTACTAATGATTTAAGACTCTTATAGTAATCTTTTTTGCTTTGCGTTCTAGATTTATGATACTTTGCTGCAGCCTTATCTCGCAGCTTCATCATAAGTTTGATGGTATCTGTAAGCCAAGGGGGAGAACGCTCCTTGACTACAGCCATTTTCACTGGTGCATGAAGATTAAATAGCCCAACGACATTTTGGTTAAAAGTGTTAACCATATCATTAACGTTACCAAGTGTTGATATGAGGTCCCATCCTATATACTGAAGGTCAATGCTAAACTTGTCTAGACAAATGTCATTTAACGGGCGGTAAGAGAAGGT
This sequence comes from Dendrolimus kikuchii, assembly GCA_019925095.2. Taxonomy (NCBI): domain Eukaryota; kingdom Metazoa; phylum Arthropoda; class Insecta; order Lepidoptera; family Lasiocampidae; genus Dendrolimus; species Dendrolimus kikuchii. Next base: position 7,451,589 of record CM034400.1, read on the forward strand.
CCGAGGTGTGAGTTTATCACGTTTAACATTGAACTCACAGATTACAAGACAATGACCGTGAATCGATCCAATTGGCTCTACAAATACGTTTTTGGCAATTAAATTGGTACAAACAACATCAATAAGGGTTTGAGAGGTTGTGGTAAAATGCGTAGGAGAAGAAATTATTTGTAAAAGATTATTGCAGGTTAAAAAAGTAATGAGTTTTTCAGTTTTAGGATCAGTATTTAGAAAAAAATTAATATTTAAATCTCCTAATAAAATTATATTATTATAGTTGTTGTTAGAGTTTATAGAGTCTGTTATTGCATCGAAAAATAAATCTACATCCAACCAGGGAGGACGGTATGCCGTACCGATCAGCAGTTTCTTTCCATTGAGGGACAAGGTAATCCACATTTGCTCTACGCACTTATGTAGTGGGTCTACTGGGTGCGACCACGTCCGGACACTAATATTATGCCTCACATAAAAACCGACACCACCTCCGCGAGAACGTACCTCACGCGGTCTGGGTATGTGTCTCAATTTATATCCAGGCAATGCTGGGGCACGACCTTCTTCCCCTTCTCTCAGCCAAGTCTCATTTATTGCGAGTATATCGATGTTGTATCGCATGATTGAAGCTATGAAATCATCGTGATTAGTGCCCAAAGAACCGGCATTAAACAAACCAACTTTAATCTGTTTGTTAACCATTATTATGTAAGTATAAAAATAAAAAGACCGATGATTAAATATAATACATACATAGTGCTAAGGGATACAATAAAATATGTGTACCCAATAATGCGATTTATGTAATTATTAGTATTATTCAAACGAGTTACTGTTGAATAACTAGAGCTATGAAACTTAATAAGGAAAACAACACAGGTAAGTTTAAAATAATATAAACATATAAAAAATAAAGAATTAAATACATTATTTGAAACAGTTGCTAAGTTAAGTCGAAATATATTATCGTAAAATGTATTATATATGTATGTTCCTATGTGACTGCAATACTTAAAAACTAAACACAATATTGTTAGAAATGGTTCATTATAACTAGTATATCTATAGCAATAAATAACAAGTTTTTCAAACAGCACTGATGCTAAAAACACGTAAAAAATCATTATCTGACCGAATAGAGTACGCTTGCCTTCCTTCACATTGCCGTACAAAGATACGCCCTTTTTTAGTCCAGCAATATCGCCACTGAAGTTTACGACACTCTTCTCTGACTCGATGGAATAACTGTCGGTTGGTACGAGTAAGCCTTTCATTAATAAATACTCGTTGTGATGGTCCGCTGAAGCCCATGTCTGCAGTCGTGAGGTTGCGGCGCACACGGGCAGCATGTAATAGCTCGTCACGAAGATCTCGACGGGCCAATCTTACGACGACCCGGCGTGCTTTCCTCCCCGCGTCAGTCGCTGCTGCAACCGAACGCGCCGTACCTATACGTTCTGCGTATACAATGTCCCGACTCTCAATCGTGACGCCGAGCTTTGATGCAACAACTGTGACAATGTGTACAGTGTTTTCACCATTTTCCTCAGGAAGGCAACCGATATCCAAATCAGCTAACAAAGCTTCCTGGTCCCGATCATTTAGTTCTAGCTTCAACTGTGTTACTGCATTCTCCAGTTCCGCGATATTCTTCATCCCAGAATCCATTTGTCTTTGTTCAAGATTAACAAGTCTTTGCTCGATTCCGTCAAATCGTTGTGCTATGCCAGCTAGAGAGGAACGAAACACATGCATTTCATTACGTATTTCACACATGTACTCAGCGAGCTCACGGCGCATTGCTCGAATTTCACTCTCTTCTTCCAAGGGCTCTGGCAAATTAATGTGTTTCTGCGTTTCTATACAAGAAAATGAACCTAAATGTGGCACTGAGGAAATGGTAGGCGGGGAATTGGTTCCGCATACACCTTTTACTGGTGTGTCAGTGTTGTCACTCTTACGTATTTTCTTTTTACATTCAGGACATGTCCAATTTTTGGGTACAATACCGTTGTCTGGAATGGCAACACAAACCTTGTGGAACATACAAGGGCATCCAGAACAAGAAGCAGCCCCAGTCTGAGAGAGAAACTTGCCGCACGCTGCACATTTAGCCATCGCTCAATCGAAAAACCCTTTGTTCAAAAATTATAAATAGGTACTTGACGTCGATTGTCAAAGGCAAATGCCCTGTAATAATATCCAGCAACTACAAACTCGTAACAAACAAAAATATTTTTTTTTTTTAAGTACCGTCAAATATGATAATTTTATGTGCACTTTGTTATCAATTTAAGATAAAATCCTACTTGAACACAAACGAAGCTACGGATATACACGTAAACACTCACAGAACAAACTAAGAGGTTGTCTAGCACAATAATGGTAACAATGTCAAATATAAACACCACTTAGTATTTTTAAATCGAAATTTTTGTGCAGACGTGAGTGTTGTAAGGCCGACCGTAACGTCACTTTTTCTTTTTTTCTGTTTTTTAAATACAATCTTGAAGTCTTCAAGTCCCAAGTGAATAGATATCTTGTAGGTAAGTGTGCTCCATCCTAGACTGCATCATCACTCAACATCAGGTGAGACAGTGGTCACAGGCAAACATATACTTATATTTAAAACAAATAATTTCTTTATTCTCATAATCGAAATTGGTCTGCTGGGACCAATTTAAAATTATTTTAAGATATTTAAATAGTGATGAGTAAAATGCTCATTTTATAGGCCCTTTATTCAAATCTAGAACTCATAGCTCTTAATTGGCATAAATTATTATTAATATTACACAAATCATCAAAATAGATGAATGCATACATAGACAAATCAACTGAGATAATTTTCATTTATTTTCGAGATACTTTTTACAAATTTCAGAAGTCCGACCGTGCCTATTTATGACGTCATATGTATGTACACGTAAAAGAAATCAAATAGTGCATTAATTATGGTTTGAAAAGTAATTAAAATTGTTTCTATAACATTTTAAAAGTTAGTTAATCAGATGTTATTTCAATGCCTGTTCTTTCATATATAAATAATTTAAAATTAGTTGTAACTTGTGTTGAAATAGATGCCTTTTGAATCAATTTGGTTGCAGAGAACTGAAAGGACATATCAAATAACATTAAATGATTTAATTCTATCTTTATATGGATCACTTTGATTCTTTTATCCAAATTAAAAAACATAAATGAATGACTTAAGATTTACCTGTGAACATTGCATAGAATAATTTTTACAGATGAAAATGTTAACCTAAATCTACACATTCTATTTTTATAAAAACACATGTGTATAAGGCGTGTAAAATTTTAGGGTCATGCAGTGTGTGTTTGCTGATTATTTATTTAATTAAGCATTAAATAATATCCCACCTTTCTTCTAAATATTCCATAGTTGATAGCAATTGCCGTGTAGTCATTGATGAGTTGTAGCACATTGAGGCCAGCAAGTGCGGCCGCCTCTTTCATTGCACGTCGCTCTGCCTGGTTGAAGTAACCAGGGACTGTGATTACACATTCTGTGATTTGTTGACCTGAAAGAAATCACATGTTTGTATCTCATGTTCCTTCTTTTCCTTTGTTTCTAATATTGAATAATGAAAAAAAAAGGGGAGGCCAGAGAGATGATCTGCCAAAAGACTAGAGAAGGTTAGCAAAAGATTATACTAAATAGCATATTCTGGAGGAGGCCTATGCCAATGATTAAACCTGACAGCTGCCAATGTGTTTTAAAAAATTGATAAATAAAAGTCAGCAGATATAAAAGCTATTTTTATTTATTTATGTATGTTCATACTAACTTTGCACTACCATTCAATTTGAGACTATTAGCATTCTAGCATGATTAAGTCTGGCTATCTCTTTATTATGCCCTTAAGTTTCCTTTTTAGGACAATCATATCAATAACTATTTTTTTAAAGAGCAAGGTAATTGTTTATTATTTAAAACAAAAAAGTTTCATTTGCTTCTAGATTTAATTCAAATATTAGAAATATAGTTAACATATCAAATTAGAGAAAAAATTTTCATAATTATACACTAATACAGACAACATTATTTATTTTATTATTTAAATTTCAATAATTCTTCATTCCCTTTTCAACAGTGGCATAATTTGACCAACACACTTAATATACTATCTTTAAGTTTATCCTTTGTTTTGGGGTTCATATTTCAATATTAATATTACCTAGTGTCACATTAATTAATGAAAATATATCAACAAATGTCATATAGAAGCCTTTAGAAAATATATATGCACTCACCATGACCACTGTGAAAATATTAGTTTAAAGATAGCTTTAGCTTAACAATAGGAATACACACCATGACTGACTTCAGCAAATTCCTTGGCCTTTGCCAGCAACTGTGCAACTAACTCCTCGGGAGTGAAACTAGTTTTATCATCATGAACAAACTCCAATGTGCCTCTATCAGTAGGTAAAATCTCATAGTACGGGAACCTCTCTCTAAAAGAAAATATTTCATATTAGCACATCTTAATATTTAATTAAATATTTTAATAATAAATCAATATCTAATTTTAAGTAATAAGCATTTCATAAAATACATAATTGGTAACTGCTTGTGGGCCATTCATACTACCAAGAAAAATATGTTAATTTAAAACATAAAATATCATGTTGTAACACAACTTCTTATACTTTTAACTAATAAAAATATATCTTATAAATATGATGGTATGTATTTAATTTATAAGTAGTTTAAGTTTATTTATTTAAATCCTATTTAATACTCTACACCAAGTACATTGCCAGATCTGTCGAGATTACTTGTTAAGTTAGGTTGCCTGGAAGAGATTGCTTTAAGCAATAAGGCCACTATTGTTATTACCAAGACAATATTGTAATCCTGCTTTTTTATAATTATTTATTTGGTGAGCAATTAATTTTTTAGATCCATTTTGCAAAAGGGTATTATTATACTTACACAAAAGCTCAATTATAAAAATAATTTTAATTTACATATCAATAATTATTAAATTTGACACTCAATAATTTTTAGACTAGAGACCTTCTCTTCAACATGTCACTAGCAATTTGTGGAAGTTTAAAACAGATTTCTACAAATCTTTGAACCAACAAAGTTTATAATAAATTAAATACTTTGTAAATGATAACAATTTTGACTCATATAATCCTATGATCCAAATATATTTTATGCATTGATAAATTTATTTTTTGGAGATAATATTGATCCATTTGTTTACTTAACAATTATACAACAGGTTTATAGAGAACATTCTACAAAAAAACCCATATTTTGGATGATGAAATTGTTAGTAATATATGCATTTTTATTATATTTACATTATTTAATAAAACAATTGACATGTATAATTAACACCTTATAAAAGTATGTGAATGACCATCAAGGTAATTGAATGGTCAGAATTTCTGATATGAAAACTCAGGAAAATTTCATCATTTTAAGTACAAAGGTAAGCAGTAAGTAACTAGAACAGTAAATATCTATAAATATGAGAACAGCATAAGTAGAAGATTAGAAGATTAAAATAATGGAACAAAATTGTAGTGGTTCAAAGACCTCAGTCACACAATATATATAAATGTTCAAGTATGAGATATTTTTAAACGGGACACCTGTGAAGATCTTGTATACTATTCAAAAGATTTTAATAATGAATGACTTTGAATTGTGTGTATATAAATCTTCAAGAAAAATTGTAACTGAAACCCATGTAAATTTAAAATAACCAGAAAGGCATGCACATTATAGGTCTACTTTCCAACTCATCAAATTAGGTTTATATTGCTAATATATAGCAGACATAACCAGGGCTAATCCAGAAACATTTAGATTGATTAGGAAAACAAAATTGTAAGCAGTAGTTCAAATCATATCCATCTAAACAAAAATTATATATTTTTTAAGAAAAATATAAATAATTACACAATTGATTATATTAAATTTAATAAGATAGGTTATAAAACTAAAAACTAACCTGTAACTTTGTACGAGAGGGTGATCGTAAGGTTTACCAAGCAGATCTAGCAAATATTTATAAGAGTTCTTGGGAAACCTAACACCCACGGTTACGGCGTCCTCTCCAAAGGTTCTCACGTCATCCCTGAACGCAACCACAGCTGGTGTCTTTCTCTTAGACTCTTTATTCAACACTATCTCCATGGGCACACCAGGCGACACAATACCGATCTTCATCCATTCGGAACCAAGATCAATAGATATTACTGCCGCAGCATCGGTTTGTTGGCTTAGAAGTAACGGTAACAGCAATATGCTTAACACCCCGTACATTTTCTGCAAAATATACAGATTTATACCGCTATATTTCTAGGGCAAAGAAACACATCAGCTACACGGAAAAAATAGGTTGTCAGACAGATCTCGCGTTTTATTAGAAATTACACTTACTAAATTTAGAGTAATGTTCTTTCAGTAAGCCAACATCTAAAATACTTCTATATAGATTATATTCAATTAAAATACAGCGGAATCAATAAATCCTTTTATTTTCCATTTATTTCTAGTAAACCAGCTACTTTAGTCCACGTCAAGTTTAACGTGTTTTGTTCTTTTTGGTTAGTGAAATTGTTGCCAGTGATTGCCATTTGTCAGTTCAGGGAAAATAATGAGTTGGTATTATATTATTCTATGATTAGTTTTTCAGTTAGAAAACTTGTGATTTTACCATAATAAAGGTTCCAAATAGATAATTTAACTGGCACATAATATAAAAATAAGCTTTAATCATTACATCATATATAGGACAAACTTTGTGGTCTAGTAGTGTGAACAGCAGCCAACCACATTTACTAGAATGTAAAGCTCTTGAATTAATTTTTCGACATATAACATTTTTTAAAGGAACTCTCCAGTATATTATGTAGACTGGAAACTATAGTCTGAAAATTGGATGTGGCAGAAGAAACATGAAAACAGAATAAACTAAGTTGAAATGATAGCTTTGAGAAGTATATCACGGTTAAGTTGAGATATATGATAAGGAATAATGTGTTAGGGGAACGTTGTAGATTGAAATAAGATGTACTAACAGGAGTTCAGAAAGAAATATTAAAAGGTAGTTTAGGTAAGTAGAGAAAATGCCTGAAAGGAAACTGACAAATCAAGAGTAGAGTTGGTGCTGGTAAACAACCACGTACAGTATACGTCTATGAAGAGATAAGTGGAATTAGATGAAGCAAAAAGTCTATGCCGAGATCGTAAAAACTGGAAAGTAGTAAGAGCAAAGTAGGCAAAAACGATTCTCTGCCTACTCCTATGGAAAACAGGCGTAATAGTAATAATCGCCTAAACAGCTATCGATTTTACATTAAAAAAAGACAGATCTACAAGTTATAGATTATCCATAACTTGTAGTTTTTTTTATAATTTCTTAAGGTGTGTGCATATTATAAGTCACAGCTGACGACCCGGCTGAAGGGCGTTGGTGCGGCGGCGCTAGGTTTAGCGAGAAGCGAACTATGTCAATTTTAAAGGAAAAGAAGTGTGGGACAATTTGGACGGGAATTTGAGAACGAGCACGCACACCTGATTAATGGAAATGAAATGCAGCTGCTACTCTGCTCCTCAGTCCACTTCACTTCACTTTATTTGTTAATTACGTTATAATTTATTTAATGTAATATGTTTTAATATATTTCACAATTGCGGTGTGGAGTGGGTTATTTATTTATTTATAAGTTATATATATTTATAGTGTTGCGGGCACGGTATATTTTAAGTTATATTATGTTATTTTTATATATATACATTTGCATTTGCGGAGCGTTTTTATTTAAATTATTTATGATATGACAATGAATGATTGACGTGACGTTCGAAAGGGGAACGCGCCGTCAGATTTGAAGGAAGAATATATATATATGTTAGAAGAGAAGATCGTATAGGGATTGTACCAGGCGTGGCTAACAACGTATCTGGATAAGGAAAGAGCATTGAGTGTGCACATTATAATTCGTAAGTCGCGGACGTGACCTTGAGCGTTCGGACGTACTAAAGCAATCTGGACAGTGCACATTGTTTAGACGTGTCTGTTAGGCGCGGCTGACGGACACCTCCCATAATGTGTGGGTACCTTTACGGTTCTGGTTAAAATGTATTTTGAGAACTTACTATAGATTCATACATTAGTGTTACCTGTTTACCATATATACTAAGTTGGAGGAATAAGACTAATAGTGATGTTTATATCGATTTCTGAACAACAATCAACTAATGTATTAATTATTATATAAAGAATTATTGACAATTATAGATACAAAGCATCTTTCACTGTAACGTAAGAGAAAACATGTAATTAAAAAATTGTCAATATGTTATAAACTCTTCACTAGTTTAATACCGCAAAAGTGACAATATTATATATTAACGATGGCGACGAGTTAGTAAATAGCTTTTTCTTTTCACAACGAAAGTTCTATCGTTGTTCCATTCCCGGCTAATAAAACGTGTTAATATATACATACATACATACATACATAACTTCACGCCAGTTCCCTTGCGGGGTAGGCACGAACAACAGAGCGCCATTTAGGCTTATTCTTACATACCTCACTTGCTTCTTTGACATTCATAACTCTTGTCATGCACGCTCGTCTGTTCTTAATTCTGGCGTGTTAATATATATAGTATCGAAATAGCATTTTTTAAAATACAGCTATTGTTTTATAATAAAATTCAACTTACTTGCTTTATAAATGAAATGATGTAAGGTTAGCGTTGAAAACGTCAATATGTTTTAACATGGATAAAAATTCAAAGGATTATAATTATTTATACATTTTTCCTAAGCAAGGTTTTCGGAAATTCTCTATATTAAAATAATCTCATCCTAATTTCATTAGTAGTGATTCTTAGACTTCATAAGTGCATAAATAAACTTCAGTAAAACACAAAGTAACTAAATAATAAAAAAGAAATGTTTTTTACGACAATTAGACGAAGACGGTGCCAAGTAAAACGAGTATACATTTTATTTGGCATCGTACAGTTGGCACCAATTTTAAATTATTTTAAACCAGTACCAGGTATTCTTGTAGAAGATAATTTTCTATTCATATTTAATTACTTATGTACCTATTCTTTTTAGTCAGTTTCGTGTTTTTAATAATTTACTTATTTTATACGAAAGTTGTAGACGAGTAATCGATTAATTGACTGTAATCACTTTACACTTGTGCCATCACTTGGATTTTGATATGTAATTTTGATTGGATAAAAAAGGTGTTTGTTGAGTGTTGTTCGCAAGTACGGAGGTCGCGGAATGCTGTTTATTTATTGTTATTAATTTCATATTTCTGTGTCCGACAAACATTTCAACTAAAAGGTAAGTGTTTCATTTTACTTATCACTAAAATGAAAACCATCGTTGACAGTCTGATCAACTCATGCAAAAAAGTGATATATAAATCTGTTTTAAATTAATTTATTGCGCATTTTAAATATTGTGCTACAAACATCTTAATTTTGGAATAACCAGGCGCACCCGGTTCATACAGAGTTTGTAGCGAGAAAGTATCGTTTACATACTATTCTAAAATTGTGACAAGGCGCACGAAAATCGTCGGGGACGCATATCGTTGGCGCTCCTTCTAAATATGGAACGAGAGTGATGGAGGGGTGCGAGGTCCTCCCCGTGGTGTGAGCGTTCATCCCTTTGGTTATGTAATAGCCCTTGGAAGTGCGTTGCGGCGTCGGAGGCACGTGCAGGTGAGAGTGCACGCGGCGCTTCCACGTCGGAAGCAAGACGCTCGACGCGACGCAATCGTGCACGCGGTCCGACCGCCGTCGTCCGCCGCGCTGGCCGGAACACCAGTTTCCTAGCAACACGTTGTTGATGCCATTGCTGACCTAATGAACACAAAAACACATGGTAGCTAACTGTTACATCACACCAACCTTGCATCGCGGTTGTATTTTTACTGCTTACGTTGCTAGGGTGTCTCTGACCATAACATAGGTACACTGATTATTAAATGTTTTTTATGTGTGGACTTTAATCTTGTTTATGCTTGTGAGTATGTTTTTGTTGAGTGTTCATATTGGCTTACAGTCTGACCTTGGTGTAATACAAACATTTAAATTAAATGTAGAAATAGCTGGTATACAGCTGTGTATTATTTTCTATAGCCTGAGGTGGTTTAATCTATTTATAGTAACTAGACCTTTGCTTGGCCTAGATTTTGTTCACTCTTCCTGTAGGACTTCTATATTTAATTGTTACCCAGAGGCAATGTTCTACATTCAAAAGTGATTTGGGTAATAAAGATTTTATTACACTTTTCTATTTTAATAGTTTTAATGTGTTAATTAGCCCTTATTAATATTTTAAAATTAGTTTCTAAAAAATCATAATTTATTATTCTACATGACGAATTGGAAATGGTACAGATGGCAGGTACTTAGATATACCAAATTTACACATTGACCAAGGCTATATTAATAATCTGTTCAAATGATAAGTTACGTAGCCACAGATATGTTTGCATGCCTCAATCATTTACTACATAACATATGTATCTTTACATATTCAATTCAGTACATTAATGGAAACTTATTATGCTAGATATTTTCATCTGTAAAATCAATTCTTTTATAAGATTGGTTAAAAATAAAATTTTTGAAGTTACCTTAAGGGCATAATTTAGTAGAAAAAAATCATGCCAATGTTGTGTTAAGTTTCCCATGTTTTTAATATCTTTATTACAATTATGAAATATTTATGAAGTATGTATGATATATAATATACTAGGATTCGCCAGTGACTTTGTCCATATTTTATATTTGTTTCAAACCGGTTCCAGGAAGTTTCCCATGGGGTTCCCAGAATATGAAGTACTGTAGATTTTAAGTCCGGCGATTTGCTATCGAGCATTGAAATCTGCCCAGTCGTTTTTACGTGAACATACACAAAAAATCTATAAAACAGACAATACTTTTACAATTTTATAATATTATATGTTGAAAGTGAAGTAAACACAATTGAATAAATAACAATTAATGTCAAACAATAAACCCAGACACCATTTCCTTATTTCTCATCTTGCCAACAATAAGCCCAATGCTCTAGATCAATAATAAATATGATTCATAATTTGTGTTTATTTATCATGCTACTATCCTCAAGTAATAAGGATAGAGGCCTACAAAGTATTGTTTACTGTAAAGTTAAGCAGCTTAAAATTCATATTATTTCTTTTCAAATGTTATATTATGAATTTGAATCTTACTGAAGAGATTTGTTTTTCTAGAAAAATATTCTGTGCTTATCCATCCTGTCTACCATTTAAATATCATTTGTGAGCTATGGAGAAAGCCATACTCAGGGTTTGTTTGTAAAGGTTTATTCTGTTTTTACAGGGTTGACAATAATATTATGTACTACTTACTAGTGCTGACTTGATTAACCCTTTTGAGGGTACAAAGTGAATATTATTTTTGTCCAAAGCTGCCTGCTGCCATCAAAATTGCGGCGCCAAAACCAAGAGGATTATATTGTCTCTTTTACTTTAATACAAATTTTATTTAGTTAGAGGGAGAAAGCATCAGTTCAACATTTGTTTCAATTATCTGTATTTGACCACAAATTTGTGGTGCTTCCCTATTTGCCGTGTGTGACACTCAAGAACAAATTTGTGGTGATATAACTAATTTAAGTCTCACCTAATATAACTGGATATATTTATTTATAATAAATGTTACTTAATTAAAAATTTGCTTCATGTATTTCCAAATTTTTTATTGACCAGTGTTAAGAAAATACATTAACAGGGTGAAGAAAATCTAGTATAAGGCTATGAGGAGTTTTAGGCAGTAAAAAAGATAATTATATTCCAGTGTCTTTATCTGGGCTCCGAAGGATCATATTTGAAACTAAGTTATTCCTTAGAGAAATTCACATATGTACTTGATTTCTCTAATCAGCTTTTAGCTACTGGTGGCCAACCACTTATTATTTTAATAACAAAACAAAGTGATAGCGAAAATGTATCTAAAATACATGAGTATAGAAATCTGGTTTACATCCATCTTACCGGAGGCAAGCTAGACTGCGGCTAGCCGCTTAGTGCATCTAGGCACTTAATGACATAAAATATGTGACCCAAAATTTAATAAGAGACCTTTCATTTTGGAAAAACTTACTATCTGCATTGCAAAGTTTCCCATTGTATATTGCCTAATAATCGCATGTAATCAATGTTTAACATGAATTTATTTTATATACTTCGAACTATAGAAATGATTAGTTTTTTTAAAGTCATGTGTGTGTATATTATTTTTTAATATAAAATGAGTTGTTTAGCTCAGACTGCAATCTATACAAAAGTTGCGAGAAACAAATATTCTTGTATTATTTTTTCAAAAACGCCATTTTCATGAGTCAATTCTATGCAGTATAGAAACTTGTCTATTTTGGCTTGTATTATAGTAAAAAAAACATTGCTTCGGCTTCTGATATACTGTAAACAAAGAGTCATTGAGTAGCCTATAAGACTAAGGGGTAAGTTGGTTTTATTGTGTAATTTTGTATCTGAGTAAAACATATTTTATAAGATATAAATATAACTGGGATAACTTCTGTGGATGTATATTAAAAAATCTTATCCTATATTAATTGTGGTATTTTCTTTATTATAAAGGCAGTAGTACCAAATTAACTGCAATGCCTGGTTTTGTACAAAAACGCGTCTGTGGCACAGCCATCTGTTGCTAATTATAAGCGGTCAGAAAGTTAGTCCTGAATATAATGTTAAACTAAAAGTAATAAGAATCTGTATAACTCAGAAAACCTTAATATAAGATAAAAAATAGGATTAAATTAAATAAGTCACAGAAATAAAGAATCGCAAATCATGTAGTTTAACTAGGAATATGTTGTTTTATTAATCGTTTTCCTCTTGTGCTCGGTCCGCACATGCGATTATTACAGTCAAAGGCCGTTTCACGCAGGTGTTGCGATGGGTGAAATACATTATTTGTGATGCGATATTGTGAATCACATTAAGTATTGACAGAGAACATATATATTATACACTAATTTGGCTATTCGTTAACAGCATTATTTTTACTCTATAAATAAAACACACTTGGGTAGTTTAATGAATAACATTATCTCAGGTGCAGCTCGTTTTTTTTTAGCCAGGGGAAATCCGATTGAGGACTAAGCCGCGACAAGGGCAGAACCTTGGGGAGATAATTCGCGACCTAGTGTGAGATTCGCCAGATCGGGGGTGGCACTACCATGCCTAATCAAAACTGATGCCATGCTATTGTCACTCCCCGGTTAGAGATACCCACTAAACCCCCTGGGTGTTCCGTCTTTCGCCTTATGCCAGGGCTACGAGTACATGGCCTAGCCTCTCCGCAGCCCTGGCAGGCGTGGGCCTCGCGAGGCCTCTTACACTACCGGGGGACTACTTTTATCCCCCGGCATCTTCAATCTCTCTAAGCATGGGGCGGTCTGTAACTCGCCCCACGGGGGGAGAGGTGGGCGCGTGCGAAACACTCCGCCCCCATCTCGAAGGCATGTGCAGATGAGTAAGAACCTCTATACCCCAAGAGGCCTCACCTGCGCCGCCCGCTTACGGTGGCCGAAGGTCCTGGCTGGCCCTCCGGTGCGAACCCGGCATAACTGTGTCTACTTGTCAACTCATATTGCAAGTACGAGTACAGTCGGCGTGGGCGTGACTACGTTCTAAGTCTCATGCCTTTCCTGCCATAAGCGCGGGGCCGTCGGAGGAGGGTGGTTTTAGTGGGTATTAGCCATTTGGGCTCGAGTCTCCACACGAGCCGGTTGATTACTGTTTGGATTGCCCCTTCTGGGAAGGCCACCATGATCAACTATGGTCTAATCCCTTGCAAAGGACCCGGTATTGTGCGCAAATAGCATTTCCCCCGCCTGAAAAAAAAAAGAAGTACGAGTACAGTCGTGTACACCTGTGTTCCGTACCATAATAGGACACTGTAAATAATATGTACGAAAATTAGACGTTAGATAATCGTTTAGCTGTGACGGTGCGTGTTGAACGCGCGAGTCGCGTCGTGTCGCGCGATGACACGGGACGCCAAACGACGCCGGGTACAGTTTGGCTGTTTGTTACTATGCCAAGGTCAAGCAATATTATGTGATTGTGTCACTACGTCTTTGCGATAAATTAAAGTGGAGATAAAAATGTATTTTCTTTTCACATACCGGTCCGTTTAGTGCGTAAAACTGTAGTGATTGTTATTATATATGTATTTCGACGCGTAAGTTTACGTGTTTAGAGAGTGCCGCGTAAATAATCTCTTTGTTATATACCTACACTATATAGTATTTTCGCGACTAGAACATAGCGTAATTAGAATTACGTTTTAACGGATTTAAGCTCGGCATTTTATTTAATTTTTATTTCAACCTTTAGACCACTTTCCGGAAGCCGTCAAAGATGTCAAGTGTCAATGAGCAATGTTAAAGTTATTATTTTATATTTAACCTATACCTTGCTTGTTCATTTTAATTATTTAATTTTTTTATGGCTGTTAAGTACTCTGTGGAAGACTAATCTAATTTACCACCGCATTGCACCATGTTGTGGCTTGAAGAGAAGAAGTGGCGCAAGTAACTCTTTAGTGACATGCCTACATCTATTTTTTTACATAATATTAAAATGAGTGTATGTGGTGAAATAAAACAGAAAATAATCAATCAAGTACAACATCTTTGTCTTCCGCGATCATGGCTACTGAAAAGTGGCCAAAACGTGGAAATAAAATTCCACGCTTAAAATCGTTAAAACTTAGTTTTAATTATATCTAGATTATATATTATATGTATCACTTCTTGGGTCATTAAGAAATTATATAAATTTCTCATGCAGACTAGACTAATCCTACACAATTATAAAGTTAAGCGTTAAAGCCGGCTAATTAATGTGATTTCGTTTTGATACCGTTAGAAGTGACTAGCTATCTCAACTTGATACGTATGCCTCGTTTTTATATAATTATAATGCAGTTGTTACCTATTTAATGATTAGAAAAGTAGGTTAAAAGGTAAGTACCATTATTCTATCCTCTTGTAAAATTCTAGTGTGCGTCTTTAACTTATAGAGTTAGTATTTCTTTCCTACTTTCATTTCCCCGTTAGATAAACGTATACATAGAACACAATACTAATATAATTTGTATTTATATTTATTATTCTGCATAATGTCATTCCTTGTAGCGAAACTGTATTAAACAAAACTGTTAAATCGATATGTAAGCGTCAAACTTTTAGGTCTATGTTCGGTGCCTAGAGCTGTTTATTGCCTATGCTTAGTTTTATGTATTATGTTAAAAAGCATTTAAGTCGTGTATCGACTAATGTATTTATTATTTCATTGTAAATGCATTATTTTATTATGATCTGTTTTATGCGGTTTCGTGCTTACCTGTCCAACGTTAACTTGTCAATTTCTGGTTTAAAAATCAATTAACATTCACAAAGTTTTGTTAGATAGTAAAAATTCAGCTATTCGTGACAGTTAATGGTGATTAAGAATTCCCGTCTAAAATGGTATGTTGTAAAAAAATAAAATTCTGAACAAAACCAAGTTTTCTCGGAATTTAGGTTATTTTTTTTATTGATAACAACTTCTTTATAATATAAAATATCTTAAAAACCCAGGTTGACTCACTCGCGATAATAGTGTTAGAAGTGCTTGTCCTCAGATGATATAGTTTGAAATCAAAGTTGACAAACTATACCTTGTTTATTATAATTGCCGAGACCAAACTGATAGCTTACAAATATCAAACTTAATAATGGTTTTATTCTTTTTTTTATAAGAATGTTTTTCTATATAAGTCAACATTGTATATAACATAGGATAAGTCAACGTCACAACATTTAATTGATAAATGTCTGCCCAATTGATGAAAATGACTTATTTGTAAATTAACTAATGCACATGTAGATCAAGGCTTTGGTTATCCACGACTTATAACCAAAAACTGATTTCTTATTCTGTAGGTATAAGTTTTGCTACTGCAGACTATATAACAAGTACAAATGTTAAATACGAGGGCATCCTCATGACCGTTATCAGAAATACATAATAAATTTCATAATAATCGCCTTATTCATTTAAGTTCCATTTTCCCGGATAAAAAATTCCAATGTTTTAAAATCCCGTTATCGAACGTAAATATTATACTAAGTTTCGTGCTGATGGTTTAATTTCTTTAGCACATGAAATACAGACACACCTCCAAATGAAGTATCCGCTTTCACATTTATGTCTTCCCAGCTTAGTCTGCCTTTATACACTCTAATAGCAAGTTGTTACCTATTTTTAACCGACTTCAAAAAAAGGAGGAGGTTCTCAATTCGTCGGACACTTTTTTTTATGTATGTTCAGCGATTACTCTGAGATTTATGATCCGATTTACGTGATTCTTTTTTAGTTCGATGCGGAATAGTTGCCATTTGGTCTTCTAAAAATTTAACATTATTTTATACTTTTCAGTTTTTGAAGTCGGTTTTTTTTTGTATCAAGATGTTGTAGATATAAAAAATAAGATATTATAGTTAAAAATAGCTTTAGAAATAAGTTATTTTATACTTTTCAGTTTTTGAAGTCGGTTTTTTTTGTATCGTAAGATCCAATCTATCAAGTCGCCAAATCATTAAATAAAATATCTCGCATCTTAGTAGAAGAACTTACTAGTTTATCGAAGAATAAAACATTGTTATTCTGTTTTAGAGTAAAACATAGGTAGTATTGTGGGAATTTTGTGGCCATTCTTAATTTGAAATTGAATATTATTTATTATATTATATTTTACCGTGCAGGAACGGAGAAAGAATACAATTTCCTGCGGCCGGGCGGCCTGTCGTAAGAGGTGACAAAACAACCCGCAGCCAGGTGGGAGGGTATGCAACACCAAAGATGCTACCAACGTGCCGCCGGTCTCTAAAGAGAGACTGGAACCTGGCCACTAATGCTGGAAAACAACTCAAGGTTGCTATGGTGGCATACTCTGGACCAGTCGTGGTAGCCACCCGGACGGCCAAATACCCTACCACCTGGCTGTGGGTATTTAATTTTCTTCTCACCTTTATGGTTTTTGGAATAAGAACGTGCCGTGACAGATCGCTAAAACCACTGCTGACATAACAAATCACAAGGTCGACCTTGAAGACGTTTACGGATCGGCCCTTCCTAAACTCACTAGTTATTGGAAAATCAATGAGCGTAGAAACATCTTGTTTTCCTATTTGTTTATCAACTTCAAGTAGATACTTGTTTACTATAATATGATGCGGAAATATTAAACAGGTTCTATAGTGTTTTGTTATTTTTATTATTGATACTTGTCATCGGAAGTAGACTCCGTTTTATTTAAATCGAGGGTATATTCCCCAGCTATGCAAGGTCTGAATAAAACGGACAGCGCTTGGGCCGATCCCGGATACCCAAACCAGAGTAAGTGCTAGTTCGCTTATGAAATTTCGTGGAATCGAACGTGTGTGATCCTTGGGTACTAGTGAACTAGGCGGGCTAATACTTGACCACTATAATATACAGACCACAGGCTTTGGATGAGATTTGCTAGATTTACATTTCTGAATGTGTTATTCTTTTTCTATCTCCTTACATATAAAAATCAATTGCTGTTCCTTAGTCTCGCTAAAACTCGAGAACAACTGGACTGATTTGGCTAATTTTGGTTTTTAATTATTTGTGGAAGTCCAAGAAAGGTTTAAAAGGTCAGTAAATATGAAAAAAATTGATTCCGAGGGGGTACGCAGTTTGCCGGGTCAGCTAGTAATATGTATTATAAAATCCTAAACATGCCGTGTCTACACATTAAATCAATAAAATAAAAACCAACTTGAATAGACTATATAAACGATGGAGAGCACGAGGTTTTTTTTTTTAGATTTCTTGTCTGTTTGTTTGGGATTCATGTAAAAACTACTGCGCCGATTTCGATGCAGCTTTCGCTGATCGGCAGCTAATTCTTAAACTTAAACTCTATGCTACGTTTTATCCTGGGAATCTCCTCGGGATTTTTTGGGAATGATTTAAAATGGCCAAATTAAAAAAAATCTTCGAATTCCAATGTGATATTTTTTATCCTGGGAGCGGTTGGAAGTTGTTCGGTTGCATGAAAATTTGCTTATTCCGGCACAGTTTTCACATAGCTTAAGTGCTGTTTTAAATATTGTGGTACGTTGTTTCCCGGGAATAACAAGTCAAGTGTGGACGAAGTCGCGGACATATCCTAGTATATGTATAATACTATCAATATGTGGATAAAGATTGTTCGTTACGTAGGGGTCGTCCTGAATGAAACACCCCTTAGCAAATTAACTGTATTTATTTATAGGTGCTACAACAGCAAGAGGTATGATCAGTACTACTGTACTAAACGGCACGTTCAAAGTTAATCAACACAAGCACTAGAACCTGGATGTGTTCCACTGAACACAGATAGCGCTAATTGTATCGAGTACACCGATCAATACGAGTGACACTAATAACAATACACTAGTAGTCCACAAGATCCACGTAGTCACGCTGACAGTCCAATGGCTGTAGAGTCTTCCGAATGCTTACTGTTCTTTCTGGTCTTCTTAGTCTTCCTTGTGTGTATACATTGGACTTGCCGGAGGCTCAATCAATCAAGGGTCATCGTCTCCGCCTTGTGGTGGCAGAGCCGGCAAAGGGGTTTCGAGTTGTGACTCTTTGCCCCGGTCCATTCGCGGGGGGCAACTACGCCCCGGTGACGGGGTACGGAAGCCGCCAGACACATAAGGGATATGTCGGCGGCTCGTGTCGGCCATCACGGGCTTCGCGTTGGCTCCGTCTGCGGCTTTCAATGGCCATCTCGGGCTTTAGGTGGCCATCTGCGGCATCTGGTGGCCTTTCTGCGGCATTGTGGAGATTTTCGCGACCTCTCAAACATCGCCCTAATCCTAGCGGATGAGGTCACGGGGGTCGGTAGCCATCTTTGTTTCTCGTGATCTGATGGTCGCGCGTGTAGAGGAGCAATCCTGTGGAGGTGTGTTTGGCGGCGACAGCCGGAGGTTCGCACCGTGCTTTTTTTTTCTCCTTCGTTTGCCCAGGCGACCAAGATATGCCCGGGTCACTTCGCACCGTGCTTACTAAGGTATTACTAAAAAGCAGACGCTTAGCTGCTAACCGAGCGAGCTACATATTCGCGGTAGGCGGGGCGTGGGGGTACGAGATTTCCGGGAAAGAGGTCAGGGGGGTGATTCTGTCCGCAACAAAGATACATTGATTGAAGGCACTAATTGCCATTTAGATCGCTATTATTCTGTGATTTGGACATAACATAAATTCCAAACGTGATTGATTAGAGTTCCTGTTTTTCCCAGATGGCGCCAATGCGGGGTGAAAGAGGCGGCTCGCCGGCCCGCGGCGCGCGCGCTTCTTTACCTCTACCACGAAAGCTGATACGCCAAATCGCGAGGCACGTCGCCTCAAGTGGACGATCGCTGCGGCGCCTCGAGGTGTCAGGCCGCGTCATTGACAACTTCGATGATATCGATGACGCGTCAGATGAATCAGATTTGGAAACACCACAACCTGCGTAAGTTCTTGTCTGAACTATCAGATCCTTGATTTATAGAAATATATGTATAAGTACTCTTATTTTATGCATTTCATATAAATAGCAATAATTATTATAATAAATGGCAGATAAACACGTACATTGTATATCCCGAAATTAGGCAAGATACGCTTGTATTATAGGTAATATACAACGAAGTACTCTGGGGCCGATACTAGACGCCTAGACCGTAATAAAAAACTGATAATTCGTTTCTGAATTTTTCTATGCCGGGAATCGAACCTCTTCGTTGCAGTGAGGTATGCCGGTAAAAGCTTAGTCCGCTTAACCACAGAGGCAGTCATATATATTAGTGACACACACAGAATAATGAAGTTTTTACTTATAATTATTGTCCATTCAAAGGTTGCTTGGAAGAAATGGCTTTTAGCGTTGACTGAATATTGCACTGTTACTGATAATATTTTTATAATAAAGTACGAGTATATCCTATTTTCACAGATTGTTTCGCGTGATAATGAAAAAATTCAATATTCAGCTCTCTATTTTTTTTTTAGAAATCGTAAGCAATAGAAAGCATTTAATTTTACAAAAGTGATAAATTTTATATAAATAGAAATATGGCAAAAGTGGATGGATGCAGAAGTCGTGGAAAGCCACGACACACCTTCCATGATCAAATTGATCGTGTACTAGCAGAAGGTGATGTCAGGAGCCTTAAGAACAGACGAGCTTGCATGACAAGAGTTATGAATGTCAAAGAGGCAAGTGAGGTGTGTAAGAATAAGCCTAAATGGCACTCTGTTGTTCGTGCCTACCACGCAAGGGAACTGGCGTGAAGTTATGTATGTATGTATGTATGTAGAAATATGTTAGTGACACACACAGAATAAGGAAGTTTTTATTTGTAATTATTGTCCATTCAAAGGTTGATTGGAGGAAATAACTTTTAGCGCTGACTGAATATTGAACTGACATTGATAATATTTTTATAATAAGGTACGAGTATATCCAATTTTTACAGAATGGTTCACGTAATAATGAAAAAATTCAATATTCAGCTCTCAATTTTTTTTTAGAAATCGTAAGCAATAGAAAGCATTTAATTTTACAATAGTGATGAATCTAATATTAATTAATACTAATATTATAAAAAGGTAAAGTTTGTGAGTTTGTGACGTTGTAGGGGGTAATCTCTGGATCTACGAAACCGATTTTAAAAATTCTTTTACTGTTCAAAAGCTACGTTAACAGGGAGTGTCATAGGCTATAAAACATGACGCTGTATACTACGGGAGCGGGACAGAGCGCGGGTGAAACCGCGTCGGACCACTAGTTTCATACGAGGGAGTAGGGGACTAGGGAGTCCGAGGCTGCCAAGGGTAGCCGGTCATGGCGGTGGGGCCGGTCTAAGCCACGCCAGTTTACTATGTTCTAATTTGCTCATAGGTTTATTAGACGCAATGTCTCAGTTTCAGCCAGATCTGGTTGGTAAAGTTCAGCACTATGCTATAATAATTATATAAATAGAAATATGTTAGTGGCACACAGAGAATAAGGAAGTTTTTGCTTAGTTTCCATTCAAAGGTTACCTGGCAGAAATAACTTTTTATTTTTTTATAGTAAAATACATAATATTTTTTCAGAAAAGAAATTTTCATTGTTCTGATCATTGTTTTTTTTTAAATCGTAAACAATAGAACGCATTTCCAAAACTTTAAATAATTAAATTTAATGATAAAACATAGCAGCTACAGAAGACTTGCAAAATATTAACATTCAACTAAATATCAGATAAAGCGCTAAAAGAATTCGATAAGGCGAAGCAATCTTGGTAGTGTACACAAGTAGCACCAACTGCGGAAATATATTTATCCTATTTTCTTAACCAAGGTCTTAAAATCAGGGCATTTTTTTTAAACTGATTACGTATACGGTACACAGTTATTCATCAATCAATGCCAAGCCAGAGTTGATATTGATAATTTTGTCATTTCGCTGGGTTAGTGGGTAAGACAAATGAGGCAGATAAAAGAAATACTGGACGGTCGCCTATTTTTAAGATAGCGCGGGGATTATGAAATTGCTTATGATATTATACGTATGCATGATATACGTAAAGTTATTATAGTATAAGGAATAAATATTTCAAGGCGAACCTGAAGTATAACAGGTACTAAAATGCAAAATAGGTCGTGTTGTTATTCTACAAAACAACAAACATAATATTTACGCTTCCAAATGCGCAAAATAAAGGCGAATTGGACTGTTTTCTCTAGATCTTATTTTTCTATTATAAAATAGGTCTAACTCGTTTAACAAGGAATGTTGTTCATGAACACGAGGAACTGATGACATGCAAAGATCAAAGATAATTTATATTAATAAGTAACTAGAAGAAGAAAATACCAGGAATCACAATCTCCTAATAAAACGTAACTTTGAAATGCTTCTAAATGCCTCTCATGCTTAAAATTTTATTAATTTAAAACATTTTCTTTTGTTTCACTTTTAATTAATTTCAATTTTAAAGGTCTAGTCTTTACTAAATATTAAGTAAAATGTTGATGGGCAGTTGCGCCACTTTTTCTCCTATAAAAGTAACTAAACTTGGATAAAAGCAGTGGTAATATTGGCTCGCAGGTTCACTCAAAGCACAATTGAGGTTAAAATTACTCTTTTTAAGATATCTTATCAGACTTTTTAATCGAGCGGCTTGTGGGTGGGCTAAACGCATATGAAGACATTATTATGTCTTCAGAATGCTGCTGGGGTTGCTAAAGAACTTTTGGGCGGCGGGGATGTATGCGGAGAAACCTTTAAGACAGTAGTTCGAAAGAAAAGCGCTTCCCTGATGCAATTCCTACGTAACAGCACCAACAGCCGTCTGAAGGCTATAGCGGTTATATTTGTTTCCGAAAACATTGGATAGGGGTAGTCATTGGCATAATATTATATTGGCGATGAAGCTATAAGTTAATAATTTTATATTAACTACTAACTTTAATTTGTAGCTCAAACGCTAACTAAATATGGACCCCGGTACGAAATAAAGTTTTATTAATTATTAGCTTCTGCCCGCGACTTCGTTCGCGTGGAATAGTTAAAAAAAGTAAGTTAATAAAACCCCCCGATTTTGAAACATTCTTCATTGGTGCTCCGCTCCTATTGGTCTTAGCGTGATGATATATAGCCTATAGCCTTCCCCGATAAATGAGCTATCTAACACTGAAAGAATTTTTCAAATCAGACCAGTAGTTCCTGAGATTAGCGCGTTCAGTCAAACAAACAAACTCGTCAGCTTTATATATTAATATAAGATTATTAAAGTCATAACTTTCAATAAGTGATCTGTAAAATTCAATTTTTAAATATAAGTTTTTCGAATTCAGTCTAAAATAATAAACGTAAAAAGCTATATAAATCATGTAAAGTTTATACGCTTTTCACAAAATTATGATTTCTATTAGACGATTGTCTCTTACCTAATATTCTGCTTATATGTTTAATATATATCTACATACTACTACATAATTATAGTATAGGCACCTAGGGATTTCCCGTTTCACTTAGGTATTGACTTTTCCTATAAGTATCTCAGTTATGCTAATAAGTCATATGTAATGAATAATTGATTTAATGCACTTACGCAGTTTGAATACGTTAGAATCGTGATTCTTGACTGCAAAAGGAAACAATAATTTTTAAGGACTGTTGTTGTTCAATAACTTGGAGGCGCTGAACGAAAGTTACTGTAGTAAATTTACTTTTTGATTCCATTTTTATCTACTATAGTACAATCAATCCTAAATTATTTTATTAGGAGCAAAGGATGAAACATTATTTATTTTATGATGGCAACGGAATACGACTGATGTTCAAGGATGTATTGTTAATGTGTCCGTATTTGCATTTCTGTTAAATTATATTCCTTAGTAACGCTATACTATAGACGATATACGTATATGAAAGAAGCGTTTGCGTCTATTGTCAACATCGCACCGCATATAAACCTAATACTTATTACCAGTCCGTAATTCTTGATATTAATGACCCTATGTGTCTTCAAGCCCTGAGGTTTAGATACTTCCTACTAGAGCTTACTCTCTGCTAGACCAAATTGTCGCTTAAAATCGTGCGATATTGTGGTCAAACGCATTTCAATACCAAAATAAAAAGTCTGAAATCCTTATCATTAGTTTTAACACCAGGGTCGCGTGCGGTGGCAACGCCGGCAATCTGCCCCCCGCTGATCACGACGACGACCTGACCAGCCTTAGTTGGCTCCAGGACAGGAATTTACTTAGAGGTACTTACAATTTAAGCACCCGAACCTTTTGCAACTCATAACGCATGCTAATAGCGTATGCCAGAATAGAGAAGCATGTAGATAACAGACATATTGTGCCGAATCCAAATGATCGGGAGAAGGTGGAAGAAGATTGCATTCTAAGTAGTAGACTGACGCCCCACTGGACGGAAAGTTGTTACCGTTGTCTATGGATTTTGCAACACCAAAGATGCTACCTATGCGCTGTCGATCTCGAAAGGGGGGAGGGGGGGGGACTAGAATCACGCCACAACATAACTCAAGGTTGTTACGGCGGCATACTCTAGACTAGTGCTGGTAGCCATACAAACGGCCGAATGCTCTACAACAAGCCGCCCGGCCTCAGGAGTCTTTTTTATCGCGAAGCACTGCACACAGGCTGACGGCCCAGCTATGATGGAAAGTGGTTACCGGCACCTATGGACATTAGAAATGCCAAAGGTGCTGCTAATGTACTGCCAGCCTCGAAGAAACTAGAACCTGGCCGGAACACAACTCAAAGTTGTTATGGTGGCATACTCTAGATCAGGGGTGGTAGCCATCCCGACGGGCTAATACCCTACCATCTGGCTGTGGGTTGTTTTGTCGCCTCTTACGACAGCCCGCCCGGCGCAGGAATTAGTATTCTTTTTCCGTTCCTGCATGAAAATACCGGATTCCGGAG
Source organism: Dendrolimus kikuchii (assembly GCA_019925095.2). Classification (NCBI taxonomy): domain Eukaryota; kingdom Metazoa; phylum Arthropoda; class Insecta; order Lepidoptera; family Lasiocampidae; genus Dendrolimus; species Dendrolimus kikuchii. Next base: position 7,476,186 of record CM034400.1, read on the forward strand.
TAAAATTAAATTTTAAACATGCGAATTATACAACGTGGAAACTAAAATATTGTCTGATCAAGTGCAATATCTGTTTGCAGGTATAAATTTGACAAAAGGCGACATGGAGGATACAAAAACCATCGGCAGTCAAGTCATTATAAAGGTAAGTGCATGATCACGTTCTTATTCTTGTCCAGGGATAAGTATACTATTATTACAAAAGTTAATTTTGAATTTAATCGTTTTGTCACGTGTAACACTTGTTTAATAAAAAAAATATAATATAAAATATTTTTTTTATAAAGTACTATTTTTAATCTGATAATGCGATGATGAGATTAATTAATTCAACAACGATTTTTAAATATTTAGAAGAGAGCACTATTACACAACATTACTTCTCATGACCAATTCCCGAATGGGTAGTAAAATAATATCCCTTAATGCCTCTATGCTCGAAGCGTATTTCTATGCGTACGTTGCTGGCAACGATTTATGCCTTGTAGCATAGATAAGAATTTAATATAGATACGTCAATGACGAGATAATGATTGCGCAGGACTCTTAGGAAAAAAATAATATCTAAATATAATAACAACTATGTTTGCATATTTATCCGTGCAGGAACGGAGAAAGAATACAATTTCCTGCGGCCTGGCGGCCTGTCGTAAGAGGCGACTAAACAACCCACAGCCAGGAGGTAGGGTATTTACTCAACTGGATGGCGACCATCCCTGGTCTAGAGAGTACGCCGCTATAACAACATTGTGTTGTGTTCCGGCATTAGTGACCAGGTTCCAGTCTCCTTTAAGAGAGCAGAGTAGCACCTTTGATGTTGCAAATGTCCATAGGCGATGGTAACCGCTTTTCATCAAGTGGGCCGTCCGCCTGTCTGCTGAACTCCTGCAATAAAAAAAAATATCTGTTCTTGTTCCTTTCTTCCTTTGGAAATGTTGTATATCTACTTTTTACTATACTATGTATGTAGTTTGCCAAACATTCTCTAGATAACATACGTGTTCAATATAGTAATATATTTCGGCACCTAGTGGGTTTTAAAAGATACTGCAGTGCTTAGAGTATTTATGTTTCTCGAAAGCCAGATTGAACACTGTGCTATCCGGAGAAATTGCAGTGCAAATTTCTTGTCCAGATTTGAGAGGTGTAGAAACAGTACATTTTCTGCAATTACTAGCCAGTTACGTGAAACAAAAATATATGGGCACTAGCTGCAGATTGCTGTATAGACTAATTAATATAAATTAAAATTTTAAATTTGTAGCTAACTGACGTTTATTTATATATATTTAAATAAATTACTATTATTATTATCTCTAAAATCGGAAATATTCCTTAGGACACGTATATCAGAAGTTAACATCCTTCACGATGACGCAGATACTTACCGGGCACGGGTGCTTCGATAAGTATCTGCATCAGATTGTGGGATGTCTGCCTTCCCCTTAGTGCCGCGAGTGCGTCACACTAGACACTGCGTTCCATGTGCTGCTCGAATGCGCTGCATGGGCACCTCAGGAGTTCGAGCTCGAGGCCGTAGTAGGGCCGATCGACTCGCTGGATAGCTTGGTCGAGGCCATGCTGTACAGCGAAGAGCACTAGAGAGCGACATCGGCTTTCTGCGAGGCAGTAATGTCTTGAAAGGAAACCGCCGAACGATTGGTGGAGAGAGGTGCGCATGAGACTCACGAGTATCGACGTCAGTCCGGTGTCCGGAGGCGCAGATATGCGCAAAATGTTCATTATTTTTATTCCATCACAGGGGTCCATCAGCATTTGGGGATGCGATGGAACTAACTTTGATGAAGTGGGTCACTCTGCTTCCCGGGGTGACTCAGGCGCGGATGACCATGGATATAACTACGTTCGAAAACTCATTTTCTTTCAACTCAAGCGCGGGTACATGGGAGGCAGGTTCAGGTTTAGTGGTGTAGTTGAGAACGTCTGTATCAGAGTCCCACACAAGCCGGCCCGGTATTGTACGAAAAGTATTCTCCTCTGCTTCAGCAAAAAAATGTATCGCCGCGTGAATAACACCAAATATAAAATGTTAGACAAGACCTCAAAAGGAGCTACTGATGTCAGAAATTTAATCGATATAAAACAGTGACAACACGCTATCCAATAGATAACAATTGACAATAAAATCAATTTATCATTGATGTATCACGTTTTTACAAATTGTATGTTGTTATATCACTGGTACTTACATTTGTTGTGTACACAAGCGGCAGCGTAAAACGGGTTATGTGTAATATCATTTCTAAGATTGCGGTCGAAGGATACTGTAATTTGTGTGACCCGCTTTTTAGGGGCCTACTTATTATGCTCATTTCGCTGATTAGTCACTCATGATATGAGCAAAGTGAAAAATAGCTTGTGAATATCAAAGTGATACACTGGCTATAATTCTAGTCGTGTATGATTCAAAACGAACAGCCGTCTTAACTCGGATTTTCATAATGGGTTGGATGCAGAATAAGGACCTCATGGTGTGGTAGTACAAAGACTTAAGTCAACTCTTAACCGTTTTATTAATCCCTTTGATGGCTCGAAAATCATACTTCACTAGACTTTCAAAAGTCTAGTTTTTGCACCAAAATATGGACTCTATAATGAAGTCCACATCTTAAGTAGAGTAAGAAGCATTGTCACGAGACTAGAAAGAATAGAATCATGGTTCATCCAAAACGAATCCCATCTCGTAATCATTATAGATAAACTGTTACATAATCACATTGTTTAATTAAATTATTAATATTTTTTTATAAACCTGGTGTATAAGCAATATGAATAAAACTAGTTATATAATTTTGCTATAGGTTGTCATAAAGTGAAGAGCGAAACCTGACAAAGGTATTTCATATGTAAAAAATGATTCCCACCGCCCAATATTCTAAAGTTTAGGCAGAAAACTTCAATAACAAATTATTATTATCGTTATAAAAATAAAAAGGTTATAAACAAATTTGAATTAGATAAGATATTAATTTCGTGTAAACAAATTGTGTCACTAACGTCGTAAACTTATAAACTTTGGACGGACGGAGAGCTGACCCGGCGAACTTCGTACCGCCATATTTTCTGAATTCCTAAAAGACTGTTTCATGACACAAAATCACCAAATTCGGTCCAGGTGAGTAGGAGGATTCTAGAACCCGGCCCCCGCGCCACCTACCGGTTCTAATTGTGAATCTAAACCATCCAGGGACCCACTAAAACACACACACACACACACACACACAAAATTTCATCAAAATCGGTAAAGTCGTTCTCAAGTTATGCACGTACATACATTTCTATGATTCATTTTTATATATAAGAAAATATATATATATAGCTAAAACATAATTATATTGCAAATGCAATAAAAGTTGGTTGGTTACGTGACTGTTAATTTGTTAGCTTTGTGGTATAAAAAATCTATCACGGATGTGGGATTTTGTGAGACGGAGCTTCAATACTGAATAAATGATTGTGAATACAGGAACTGTTGTGGTTATGCTTTTTCCCACACACGATTATGGCCAAAAAATACGAGTATGTTATTCTACACATTATTCAGACCTTTCAACTGCTTTCCAACGATTTCGATTTTCTCTCAAGTCAAGTTAGAAACTAAAATCAAACTATTACATATTACTATTGTCTTAAGTTTTGTAAAATTAAAATTAAATATCTATTATTTGTAATGTGCTAGATTTTACTAGAAGATATGGTACAACAGTTGTAAAACCGCTATACCTACATGCTATCATTTTCGTGTTGTGCAAAGGCACTCTACTTTATACTTTCTTAGTATAATTTCTACTAAATATTGGGTGACTTAATAATATTATGTTTATTTGATTCTCCATATTGATAATTCTAAACTTTATATACTATATTTTTTATATGAATCCAGCCAATTCCCATTGAAGCCATATACCAAAATAATTGAATCTATATTAAATTAATAATGTCAAAAAATTTGATTAATACAGTTGGATTAATAATTGTTAGACAATTTTATACATTTGTGTTTTATATTATGTCACATCATTATAACCATTAAAAAAAGTAAATATTCTAAATTTAAAAGCCTTCTCATTTTAAATACATAAATAATTTAAATAAGCCCATTGATATGCAGTTGATTCTCTTTATCTTGCTATCTATATTCATTTGCTTTATTATTGGTTATTAATATTTTTCTTATAGTTCATATAAGTCATGACAGTTTTCTACCAATAGTAAGATAAGAGAAAACCCAACTACAGATGTCGTGTACATTTTTAATTTAACAGACAGAGTCAAGGACTCCTCCGCCGGTGATTCGCGTGCCCTCCCCCCCTCGCACCCCTTGCAAAGCACCCCCCTCACCACCAGCTATGGTGACCCACACCAAACCTCCATATTCCTTCTCCTGCCTTATATTCATGGCGATCGAAGCCGCTCCAGCCAGAGCGTTGCCAGTCAAAGAGATCTACGCCTGGATCATACGCCATTTCCCGTACTTCAAACACGCCCCGCAAGGCTGGAAGAACAGCGTGCGGCATAATCTGTCGCTGAATAAATGCTTTCACAAGGTGAGTTGTGTGGTTTTTTAAACTGGAGCGTAGTAGTCGTTTCTCTGTTTTGCATGACTCTTTTAACTGTGCATCGTGCTATTTATTATTTCTAAGACTTTCAATTTCTTATGAATTAGTCTAAAACGACCGCTCTTAGAGAATTGTATTGTGAATGACACGTGTCTAGATATACTGGTAAATGGAAAATATAACATAATGTTCCACTTTATTTTGATACTTGTACTTCAGGACACTAGATAAGCTGTTAAAAATAATTTTACTCTATAAACACAAGAAAGTATTACATATTTTTTTAATTAATTTTAACATGAGACCCAGATATTATATCACTGTGGTCCAGTCAATAGAATGAAAGTGTTTTCTACATTGTTGCTGAGGAGGAAAATCAGTGTTGCCACTGAAAGAAGTTAAATGTAGTTCAATGAGTATAATATTTTAAGTTTAACAAATCAGATAAAATGCCTCGCCTAAAATCGTTAAAACATAGTTTTAGTTATAAGTATGGCAATATTGATTCACAAATTTTAATTTCTTGAAATTTATCAGTCACATTTCTTAGGATTCGAAGAAAATAAAAAACTGCACTAAAATCTAAAAGACACGATTTACGAAGGCAGAAAGATTTTCTGAAATATAGACACTCCCAGTACAAATATTATTTTATTATGAATATTTTCAGGTAGCAGCAACACCTGGTTTGGGCAAAGGTTCGTTATGGACGGTCGATCCACAACATCGGGCGTCTCTCTTGCAGGTAAATGCTGATGACGTCATATCTCTAATTCAACCCTGCCCTCTCTAATCCAATTTCGAGTGTTTCCCAATATCCATATAACAGGGCGTACTGAGGCGTCAGCTAGGGTCGAACTAACCGGGATCTCATAATCAGAATGATTAATTGGTTCAGAATAGAATAACTCCCTATATTTTATGTATATATAGAATACATATTTTTGTCCTGTGTTTATTGTAATCCCGATACACAAGTGATTGTGTTTGTTTTTCGAGATATACCTAATACATATGTTAAAATTTTAAATAAATAAATAAATAATCGGCAGACAAACACTAATACTGTATATCTCCAAATTAAGTAAGTTACGCTTGTGTTATGGGTAATATACAACGATTTACCTGGGGGCCGATCCTACACACCCAGACCATAGTAAATAAAGGAGAAAATTCGTTTGCGAATTTTGCCATGCCAGGAATCGAACCCGGAGCCTCTGTGTTGTAATGAGGTAAGGTGGCAAAGGCTTAGCCCGCTCAACCACAGAGGCCGTCACCATTCAAATTATTTGGCCTCTATATAGTATACACGGCTAAGGGCCGATTTTTCAATCAACAGATAAATGTTATCATCGAATAAATTATAACCTTATTGAATTTAAAACTGAAACCATTCACCTGCTTTTTTGAAGTGAAACTCTTAGTGTTTAATTTGTTCATGTTTTGTCCTATGAATAACTTTTATCTGTTGATTAAAAATCGGCTCTAAAGAGGATAGTTACAGTACTTTATGATTTGTTTAATTTTGTGCCCATGTTACCTCTATTATTACGACTGCACTGATTGATTTATATTCAAATTGAAGGGCCGTTTGGGGCACTCTATTATAACTTTTCAGTTAATTAAAACAGGGCTTGGAAACCGGTAAAAAATTTAACCGGTTACAGCCTAAACGATCTCTTTCTGGCAACCTGACTCAAAGGAAGTTCTTAAATTATCTTTAATTATTATGCAACAAAGAAAAGGGGAAAAAAAGACATACATGAACAACAGATTACAGTATAAAGCATTGTAAACTAGCACATACACTATTGCGTAAGACTAACATAATGTTTCCTGAGTGAATTTTTAAATATGGCAAAGGATTTAGCTTTTCTGACGTCAGTGAACAAAGAGTTCCAAAGAAAGACAGCCTGCCTGGCGAAGGAGTTGGAATAAAATGTTGAAGAGTGTGCAGGTGACATTAAAAGGAGATTATTAGTGGAGCGCAAGTTGAGGGTGTGATGTATAAAGGAAGTTGAAACACTCTTTAAGAGGAGGGGTATAAGATATAAACACTATACGATATAGTAAAGCAAATAGTATAGTATAGCAAGTGTACAAACTGGACAGAAATAGTTGACTAAAACCGGTTATAACCGATCAAAACTGGTTAATTTGAAATCGGTTCCAAGTCAAGTATTTTATCAATGCATTTTTATTTTTTCCATGATATGTTCTATTGCAGGCGTTCGGTCGTCAGCCGGTGCCGGCTGCGCCGCCGTCGCCGCCCTCGCCCCCCTCCCCACCGCCGCCGCTGAAGAACGCGCCCGACCCGCAGCTGTTCCCGTTCCTGGCGCGGCGGCTGGCCGGCGGGGGTGCGGGCGGGGGCGGGGGCGGCAGCGCGCCCCAGCCCGGCGCCGACGAGTACCTCGCCGCCGCCACGGTGCTCGCCATGAAGTACGGCCCGAGGGTGCTCGAACAGGTACCTCATCCAATTATAAATTTCAGCTATTTGTAGTCCACTGCTGGAAGTATATATACATCCTCAATTATGCGTTCATTCATTCATTTTCACAATTATAATCATATGAAGAAAATTTCAAAAAATCACAATCGCCCAGTAGAAACGTAATCGAGACAGTGTATCTTATGTTTTCAAATTTAATCTATTAATTTGAAATATATTTTCTTAACTGAACTTTACACGTAATAAGGCTCGTTTCAAAATCATAATTAGATATATTAAAACGACAGTTTCTTATAAAAACCTTATTATACTTCTATTTATAAGAAAATATGTATAAATAATAACAACCCATAAATGTCCCACTGTCCCACGCTTGTTCAAGGCGGCTTGGTAGGTTTGACACATCGGTTATCTCGATGTGCAGGTTGCATCACGATGTTTTCTCTCACCGTTATTAGCACGTGGTAATTGTAACAATATGCACATTAGGTCAGAAAACAGCCATACTGTGCATGCTTCGGCCAGGATCGATTCCACGCCTTTTGAGTTCCGGACGTGTGCGCTAGCCATTACGCTACCACGACTCACGATTTTTCTATTTACTACTGATAAATTAAAAAAGTTATTTACTTAAACAATAATGAAAATTGTTTTTGTCGTGATATTTTAAAACTAAAGAATTTTAACGTCTGCTCTTTTTATTATAACACTAGCTTGTGCCAGCGAAACTTCGTTCGCATCGATGTTATAATGACGAAGTAGTTGTTAGTGTATAGTGGAAGTGACACCTTTAACACTATAATCATCCAACCCACGGGAAGGACGTAAGTTACCGGGATAAACAGTGTCTCAAGTATCGACCCGGGATATAAAATGCTTTGTCTCTGTATCGACTTTCATTCAAATCCATTCAGTAGTTTTTGCATGACGCTCTAACAACAGACAAATAAAATTCTAAATATTGTGTTTTTAGAATCTACTGGTCCGAATTAGCCGTCCTGACTTTTAGTCACATTTTAAATGCATCGTACAAACTTGAACCGTTTATATGTAGATTTATTACATTATAGATTATTTTGTGTCCCTGCTACACCTGGGATAATGTTAGAGAAGGATTTGATGCGACTTTGTGAAAGATAACTCAAATGTAGTGTGCGATCCAAATAAGAATAGGAATGATGTCACTTGTAAAGTATGGTCTGCAAAAAACTTATTTGCATATCAATAATAAATAGTCTTACATCAAATTTAAATAAAAAGGTTAAATTAGTAGTAAATTGTATTAATATAATATTTAATTATTTAAAGTTATTTAAAGTCACAATATGACGCAAAGTCGATCCTATTCTCATTTGAATCGCATTATATATTCACTACTGTAACCGATCATCAACATCGTTATTTATTAACGATGTAAGTAAGTTTTTGGTCACAGTCACTATAAATAGCGCAGGTGAAGCAGGGGCTGGAGAATTTACTACAACATTTGGGTGTATGTAGGGAATTGATGTGTTCCGTTCCAATCGGCAGCTGCCCCCGGCGGCGTCGCTGGTGATATCGCGTTGCGCCCGCGACGAGCACTCGTACAGCGGCGGGTGCGAGGAGCGGCGCACGGCCGAGGCGCTGCTCAACCTCGCCGGGGTGCCCTCGCCCCCCGCGCCCCTCGCCCGCGCCGCCCACGCGCCCAGCTAGCCCCGCACCCCCCGCGCCCGCACCCCGCCCGACCCCCGCGCCTGGTAAGCACGTGCATCGACGAACGCGCCTCACCGAGGCCCCACCACGATGGGGTGTATGTACTAGACAGTCAAATCAACTCGGATACTCTTTATAAACTTACATAAACAACGTTGCAGCCTCAAACCCGATTCGCACAGGAATCGTCAGAAAAAAAAACGATACGTCATGACGGATGCACGTTCATTGCATACATTGCATACGGAGACGTTGCGTTGATGTTCACGGTTGATTCGTGATTCAGAATTCAGTCTCGGACGTACTATCATCATGGAAACAAATAGCGAATTCGTGTTCTTTGACGAACGTGATTTTTAAAAGATGGCTTGTCATTTAAGACCTGTCCGTCATTTTTTACTATTCGTGTAATATGGCCACGACCATTTAAAAACCATTGTCGCCGTCAACAAACATCACGAATCGTGAAAATTGACAATACGGCAAAAAGACGCGAATCGCCCTCGTGTGAATTCGCCATCATAGATTTTGTATGAAAATACTGCGTTATGACGTCGCAGTCTAACGAGTCAAATAGCTTATACAATATTGTTAAAACAGTATGTAATCCCATATCATATACGCCCATTCTTTTATATTCACATTGTTTCAGAATTTATTATTATATTATCAAAACAATGGGTAGCACTATTTATCATCTTAGTTTTAAAATTTCATGATATAATTCATTTTAATTACTCTGTTTAAGTATAAAATCTAGGAGGCTCATATAAAAGCTAGGAGTTGATTTGACTTTCAAGTACCCTATTGATGCACCTTATATGAGAGTTGCGCTTCTGTATTTATTTTGTGATGATAGTAAATATTGCGAACGTGTGGTGTGAGTTCTGGTAAGCGACCAGCATTAGTAGGCACACGCCAGGCGAGAGTGATTTAACAATTTATCACAGAATTACGGAATAATATCTAAGTGTTTGTACTTATCAAATGTGTCAGGCATTGTATAATCATTTAAAATTATCATAAACCGATTTTATTTGCGACAAAGACTTCAAAATTTATTATACTTTGGTAAAGAATTGAAAATGAATTACCAGTTGCAAGTGGACTAAAGTTGTACAACATAATTGCAAGGTTGAAATAGTGATGTAATATTCACAAAATTATATCGACTAACCACGAGATAACATGCTAATTTGTATTCGAATGTTTTTTAAATATTATAAAATCGCATTTCTTGTGGATAGTGGTTATATATTTTAGTTCTTCGAACTTATTGTCTGGATATTTATTTCATGGAATAAGTGTGCTATTATTTAAATATATATTTCTCCAAGAGTAATATTAATTTCCAAAGGGCATAGCCCTGAATGGAAACCCGTGATCGATTGTTGGCATATTGGTTCAAAGAACAGCTAAAAGTACGTTAAATTCAAAATTTCGTTAAGAAAATATTAAATAAAAATTGTATTAGTCTATTGTCGCAATAATATATTACCATTCTCTAGTCGAATAAAGACAATCCGATTAAAACCTTTTCGTTGTACACTTGTCTTTAATATTAATAATAAATTATTACATTTAAATGAAATATATTTATCTATGTTTAGGTAAAGCTCACTAGCTGTCAAAGCTAGGGCATAGCGGTTTTACGCATAATTTTAATAAGTGGTACATCTTACTTATAAATTTTCAACTTTATAACGAGAGTCTAGAATCATCAATAGATTTTTTTCATAAAACAGTCCGAGTATACTCAATGGCTATTTTTCCATTCGTTTTTCAAATTCATGTTAATGAATCATCACATTTATCGTTGTCGGAATATCGATAAGATTTATCGATTATAGGTGGGAAAAGGTCTCGTTACTAGCAAACCCGGGTTGCCTACCATTTATGTTCGCCTCTTTGCTTTAATAACGTAATAAGTATAATTTGACAAATAAAATAGCCCTTTCCGATTTTATTCTTCTAAAAAAGTGGTATATTTTATAGTAAGTTGTAGATTTACAGAAAAAAAGTTATTCATTTCGATACAATTGTTTTTTGAAGGTTAAAAACTCTTTTTTAATATTTAAATTTTCAATATAACACATTATTGAAGCAAAGAGGTGATGTGTAGATTAGTTTTAATAATATTTGAATGCTACTCTTTGATATTATTAAAACGTATCTTAACATTTAGAATATTTAACTTCTTACATAATAGTAGATACTTATAGTGATAGATGTGATACTACTTAGTATGGATTAATAATTTTAAAACAATGGAAAATAGTTTAATAGTACTCCATTGCATTTAGGTTTTCCCTCGTTTGATAATAGTTAATGATTCATAGTATATTAGATAAGCAAGAACATATTACATATACTATTTAAATAAAATTAGTGTTGCCACTTTTCCGTTTATTATTTATTACTCATGCCGGGTGTTGCCAGAGTAGTGAACTTTTATTTATTTAAAATTAGTAATGCTATATTTAGTGGTCTTTATGTACGGAAATGTGGCAGGTAAGCTTAAGTTATAATAATTATTTTTAAATATAAGTAGCTTTTTGAATTCGAACACATTTAAAAGCAGTTATTTTGAAAAATAATTTGTTTAAATTATTATAGTATTCGATTGAGCAATATATAGTATAAATAATGTAATTTTATATACTTGTGATCTGATGCTAATATTATACAAAAACTGTGTACAGGGCGATCAAATTCTATCTATTTCATACTTCGCTAATATCTAAAGTGATACTTTGTATATATAACCTACATATTTATTATATTAGCGTATAACTTAGACGTAAGTGAACCGTATTTTGTGTTCATTATAAAGTGTTCTACTTCATGCAAATCATCGCTTAAATTGCTAAGACAAGTTTTATTTTTAAATTAAAACAGTTATCGTTAGTCTTCGTATAATATCTTCTTTACACAAGCCTAAAAGATTCTGCTAGTTCCACTTATTTAATAAAATAGGACACCACACATTTAATGAGTGTAATAAAAATCGTAATTAATTTCATCTTGAAATGTCTTTTGGGAGACTGTTGAATTTGTTAAACTCGATTTAATAGCATATTAGTTTTGCCTAGGCTTAATATTTTATAAGATATTTTTTGCATTTTGGAGATATTCATTAAATAATTCATTCATTCATTCATTCATATAATTTTAAAATAAAACATCTGATATTCCCAAGGTGGCACGCTCTTTTCGCTCGCTCGGCTCGTGCACTGTTAAAAGTTAACTTGTGTTCTTACATGAGCCCTACTTGTGTGACAATAAGGCGTAAGCAAAACTAGTTTGCCATAAAATCGCAACATATTTGCTGACATTTTAAGCGTAATTATTGAAGAATAAACCATATTAAATCTGGCCATTCTATCAGTGTAATCTATCTATTAATCTAGTACTTTAATATTATTTAACGGTCTCGTTCACTTTCTCACAGTAAGTAATAGTATGAACTTTGAATTAAGGTTTAAAATAAGAATAAGTTAATAAACATTTAAATAAATAGCACATAATAATATGTATTTATAATCAAAGAAAAGTTCAAAGTGTATAATCATTAAAATTTACCTCAAAATATTTTGATATAAAACACGCAAAATTAATCAAATTTGTGGGGTGGAGGGGGGGGGGGTATAGTTACAGTTTAAGGCAGTTTTGGTCTTTATAGTGTCTGAGTGACCATAGAACTACAAATATTTATAGATAATCACATGCTATATTAAACTTATAAGTGCCTATTACTACCTCTTCGGTGTTTACTCGATATTTCTATATATATATGCGATTTCAATAAAAAAATCGATTAAAAACTATGTCATTCAAATTTAACACTAATTGTATGCTTTTTGGCCTAAAAAAATACTGTTCTTCAGTAAGTTTCAATCAAATTTTCCTAACACAATTAGATATTGTTTATCATATACTACAAATCTTCTAACATTAAAACACCATTATCTTGTGAGTTATAAAATTTCTTTTCAGTGAATTCAGCGTGTTTTCACGATATTCTGAAAATCTCTCTACACGTTATTGCTTTTAATTTAATATGTGGTTATTCTTTATAACACACTACACATGAATTTTGCTATGTAAAAATAAAAAGAGGTTATCTACCAAATCAATGCAGTCGTTCCAAAAAAAGCTTAGAATGGCCATATATAAAAAATTGAACTAATATAAATAATAATAACATCGATTGGCTTTGAATCTCCTAAAACCGTCTTTGGAACGAAACATTGAAAATACGCTATCAATTCATTCAAGTTATTGTTGTGAATTTTTATTTAAAAAAAATATAGCGTAACTTATTGACTTATGTTATCACTGACAAAGGTTCAGACAGATGAAAGCCGTAGTCTACAATTTTATATAAAAATATATATGTATAAAATGACAAATTAAATATGTATAATAAAACGAATGTTAATTAAAATTAAAAAAAGCTATATAGAGCATTTCAAAGGTTTCGAATAGCTCAGGCTTCGTATAGACCGCACTAAGCATAATGCTGCCTTGATTCAGAGTATGCTCGGTCCGAAGTGCACTCGGATCATGGCAACTGGCAATCCGAGTATACTCGGACAACGGGGTCTGATCCGAGTAAATGCATACCGTGTTTCAGGAGTCATCTCGTATGATTTTATAAAAAAAATGTCAACACTTGGTTTCATATTAAATCTTGAAAATACACTTTTAAATGAACAGATTAATACGTGTAAACTTCGGATTCGCTCCGATGAGTGAAAACCGCTATCCGAGTATACGGGTATAAAATATGAACGTACTCGATCCGACCGTACTCTGATCGTGTAAACGCGGCATTATGACCGTTCCAAGTTACCAATACTCTGAAACTAATCTAGAGAGGTCAATAAATTCAATGCGGACTATAGAATTAAACTTTTTACTTATTAGTCTAATTTTTGGGTGTCTCGTAAAGGATAATGTAGGAAAAACATAGGCTTAATTAGACTGATTCAATGACTGATTTGTGATGAAGCAATATTATTTATTAGTGGAATTAATATTTTTCTTTGTTCTATTTATTTTTGAGCAAATGCGGCTTCGGTGTTCTTATTAAAAGGAAACTGAGCAGTCTAATTCTGTAAATCTTATTATGCCACAGGAAATAGTAATATCGAATAAATGTCCGAAATGATTAAGGTTATTATGTATTTAGATAAACAATGTTAAAATACATAAATACAAAATTTAACATCAATCCCAAGATTACTTTTACATTTCTAGCAAAAAACAATAAACAGAAGCGACAATCAACTATAACCCTTTTCAAGCATTTATTTCAGCTCGATAATGAATCAATTAGTAATGTCCTAATGCGTTACCGATTCGATTTGTTATAAAAATCGACCTCATTTATAAATAAGTTTAATCAATTTAACTTCTCTATATATTTTTGCAAAAAGCACTATATCGTGTAATAAATATACCCACATTTCGATGAACATATTTTACATATATTAAATATACCATTTTTGTAATAAAGTAAATAAATGTAATAAAGTAGACCATTATTTATTTTAAAACCGGTATTACTTTCGATTTATTTACGTAGTGTCGATGGTGTAATAATCTGTGCATTACATGACTCACAGAACATAATTATTACGTCACCCACAACAATAAAGTACTCATTTGTTTAATGTGGGCTTTACTGTCAAGGAATATGTAACTTGATAGACGTGCAAACGTCACAAGTAAACACTTGGAAACAGTATTGTACAAAACGTAATTCTAAAATCTCCTGTATTCTACATGACTTTATGGGTATATAGATTATTCTTCACTTTTGACGTTTTATAATGTAAAAAAACGTTTAAAACAAATGAAATTAAAAATTGAAGGACAAATAAAATATAAAATAATAGAATTTCAAAAAACCAAAGAAATATAAAAAACATTTATTACATTTATGCTCAGTTTCCTTCAAAGAAATTTGCAATTTTATTAAGATACATTAATTTTTAATAACCCCGTAGGATACTGTATCGTGTCAGAAATTGTATTGAGGCGAATCAAATTGCCAAATATGATTTAAATTATAAAATATTAAACACCAATATGATATTGTATATAGATTTCAATTCTCATCATCAGTTTGGCAGAATGAGAATAGTTGACGTGTGCCAAATATTGAAAAAAAAAAACATAATTACCATTTTATCATATAAATTCAAAATACCATTTATTATGAATGTATTTATTATAAAGAATTAATATGTAACGCATAGATTAGGTGTTAAGTGATATAGTAATTATAATTTAATTTAAATAAATAAATACATACATTTTTGCTGTATTTAGGGGCGTCTTCCATCTAACTCGTATTGTTTTCTATTAGATTATGTACATTCGAGCGGACAAGTGCGTGGAGAAAAATTAAATGTATAGCTTTGATGGTGTTAAACGCTCGTCTCGCTGTATCAATATTTATGCTAATTTATGTCTTATATTCGCCATAACAGTGTTAATATGAATAAACGTTAGTTCTCTAAAGGTAAAAGCTGTGTCTGTATAGGCCGTGCCAAAATGTGTGGCTCCCCAGATATTTTGTTTCTCCAGCTATGCCTGTATTGTTAAAATCTTAAGGATCTTATCGGCTCCTCTTTTATGTTATATGCATAATGCAAAAAAGAGATACATGGTTTTAGTCCGAAATGACATGATTTACGATGTAACATAGGAAGTACATATGTCAGAATAGAGGAGTGTGAGAAGAGGAGACTAAAAAATTTATAATGAAAATAAGAAAAAGCTGAAAAAATGATAAAAAATAAAAGTAAATAAGATGATTTTTCATTGTAATATTTTTGTATGTCTTTGATTTGCATGCACTTTTCCACTCGACTGTAAATACTAGCCTTTCTTTCGGTGTTATGAGAAAAGTAGATGAAAATTTACAGCAATAATTAGTACCTAAATGTAGTACTTTGCTGGTAGATGCTACGTATATAATTATGTGTGATAAAACGCGATTTAATTATTAAGTGCTATTTTTAACCACTGGTATGTCGTTGTGATTATTTAATATTTTCAAATGTACTATATTAAATACATGTACATACAAAGGGAGCTTTTGTGCTAAAAATTAAATAATCTGATTCTTATACATGAATTTATTTGCAGCACTCCCATTAATAAGCTTATTAGCAACTTCAATAAATTAATGTATAAAATACGCTATTTTATGAATGTATTTCTCTTTGAAAGTAAATTAACTGATTTTTAATAAATATACCTATTAATCAAATAGAGTGACTATTTACATAAAGGATGTGTGGCTGGTTCTTATACATCGGCATCGGCATCTTGACATCGGCAGTATAAAAGTAATAACTTTCCACCAGTGGTGAGGCACGTGATTGAATAATAAGACCTAGGAACCGGCTATTAGCAAAGTTTTGCTATATACGTGTCAATAGTACAATACATATATATGTATTGTGAAAACAGATGTTTTCTGCAGTAGCTAAATTTTTCTAAAGCTTTTTCGCCAATTGACGACGACATACTGGTGGTTAAACAATGATTTTGTAATCATAAACAACGTTTAAACTGTATAATTGGACTTTGCAAGATTCCATTATTAATAAAGATCGCTTAATTGAATAGTTGTTTACGAATATAAAATGCCTTTTGAAAAGAGTTATATCGATATGATATTAAAATTGTTGCGGCTCCCGCTCTGTCCTCAGGGAATTTAAAATATTTGTAATCGATAAATTTATTTTAGGTTGATAAGGCTGTTATTATTATTTCATAATCATTATTGTTCGTTTGGTTTGTGAAACGGTAATTTTAAACGAAAATTTATTGTTCTCTGTGGATAGTTTTTTTGTTTGAATTTGCGTTTGATGAATGGTATTGTGACGTCATTGCTATAATTATTACTAATGTTTCATTTAAATTAAAATAATTTATATTTATTTGTAGATTATTAAGTGTATTAGGAATAAATTAAATTTCAACGATCATAATATTTATTGACTTATGTTTCATAATCAAAAGAATTTTAAAAGCAATGTAATTTTTGTATGTTTCAAAAATATATAATAACGTTTATAAATAATTCTTTACGTTGCTGTTAACTGTCATGAAAATGTTGCCAGAAAACAGAAGACCAAAATTATACTTTGTTATATTTCTTTTCCAGTAATTCCAGACTACATATTACATATTATTAAAACTTAAGTTTTAAGAATATCAAACAAGTTTTTTTTTTAAATTTCTAACTTTTTTAGTTATTATAATTTATACACATCTGATAACGTTTGAAAAATAAACTAAAAATATAGTAATCAATTTAAAACACACATAAACCCATTAATTAAAAGTAGTTTTAGTTATAAGAATGAAAGACAAATACTAGGAATGACAACTACCCAGTAAGAAATGTAACTTGTAAAAAACGCCACTAGACTTTCAACCAACATTTTATTATAAAACATTTTACTAAATGTTCCTTTCTCATAACAAAGACCTGGTACCAGTTTAAGGTGCAAACCTCAAATTACTGAATCATAACGTTTAATCGTATATATACGATTATACTCTTGGCAAGAGTATATAGGTACCCATTTCATACAAATCCTATATAAACAGAGTGAGACAACAACAATAAATCGTTTCATTTTAAATTCAACCACAATTTTTTACCAAACACGTGTTAGCGTCGCGAGAGCGCGACCGCGACTGTCACAACGTACATATATGTGCTAAAACGGACTTTAAGTGTAGCGAAATCAGTCAAAACGTTACATTGAAAAGAAACTTTAAATTTTCAACTGAATGATCCAAAAGTATACTTTTGTAATAAAATATTAGTTAGAATAGTAGTCATGTATTCCTATATTAAATGTGTATGTATGCATAATATCTATATGTGCATTTATTTTATTACCCGAATATGTAAAAGTACATTTAGGTACAAGTACCTATATACTTGTACCATGGATAATATACAAATGGGGGTGATCTGTGACTTTTACAACCTAAGTTTTGTATACACAACCCTGCCTCCTGTTATTTATTCCCCACTCGCCAGAACACAGGTTTGCTAAAAGAAAACACTTTGGGGTTGAGCTCGCCTTGGCTCATCATCACTATTTTACTATGTGAATTATTTTGTGTACAATAAAGAATCAATAAAAAAAGCATGAAAAAGACAAAATTGTGGCGCCCTCTAGAATATGTAAGGTTTAGTGGCATTTTTAGATGCACATGTTTTTACTAGGCGATTGTTTCTTGTACTGCGATTATACCTAATAATTTTATAATTCACTAAAATAGCAATGGCGTCGGTTATATAAGTTTCGAAATTAACTGAAGGTTATATCCAAACTATGTTTTAAGTATATAAAAAATATTGTTGTTGTTGATATTTTGCCGGCTTTTGAAGAATACCACTCTTTTTATTAATATTATTGCTAATTGTTGAGAGTTATTGCCAAATTTTTATTTGTCCTAAAATATTTTGTCTTTGTACATATCCATTAATAAATTATGTACCGAGGATACTCGTGTGTTTTATTTAACAGTACCTCAGCCATATAATTATGTAATATAATGTATTTATCAGTTTGTTCACGGCTATGCAATGCCATCTCAGTTTTGAACAGAATTGCGTGTGATATATTTCTTTTAGTATATAATATAATAATAATAAATATTTTATTGATCTAAAGAAACACATGGTTACATAATAACAGAACCAGTTCGTTGCCTGCAGTGACAACTCCCACCACATACCTTAATGTGACTGAGTATTAGTGCATAGACCATAAACGTCCGTTCTTTTTAGGGGAGCAAACAATATCCACAACATATGCCAGGGACCAGACTAGTATGACGGGTTGCACACATCGGTTATCTCGATCTGCAAGTTTTCATTCATAGTCAGAACTATTTCAAAAAATTACCTATTTTATATCAGAAAACTTAACTAAGCGGGGCAAGATTCGAAACTACTACGTGATGTGGCATTCGCCAATATACTACCATAAGTGTTAAGAAAAATCTAATTCTTATGTGAAAAACTACTTTCTACACACGAAGAAAATCTCGTCTAACGCAAACAAAAAAAACTTGTTTTGAATATATAACTCCTATTATAATTGAAGACATGAGTAGATGAAGGAGTTATGTGACATAAAAAAAATACGTTAAAGGAAAATGTAATGTGTAAAATATGTAATGTAAACAGGCAAAGAAACCATATTAGAACTTAAAACAACGCTTTTTGAATTTAATTTTGAAAATAGTAAGTAATGAAGGAGTTATATGTGTAGCAAAGTGATAGTAAAAGAGCTTTTTAGGCCAATTTATCAATATTTACCTATTGTAACATATCCATTTCATTCACTCATGTCTTCAATTGTGTTAATCAAATTATACATATGTTATTTTTATTAAATATTTTAGTCGGAACTGGTGGTTATAGAAATGAGTATAATAAGCCGCGCGCAGAAGGTTTGTCAATGACTACTTACTATTATTGTATATACAATAATAAATTTATTGCAACAACTATTTATGTAGCCTTTTTTGTCAACTCTACTGACCATCGTCGCGTGACATCACGAGGCTATCGGCAAACCGTCTGCGCACAGGTAGTAAGATACCGTAGAAATTTCTTAATAACTGTTTAATATAAGCTGTTTATCATCGAACAGTTCTTATGATAGTGTCATTACATATAAACAATATTAATAAAGATTATTATTGACGAATGCATACTGCCTGGTTAGTAAGTTTGTAAGCAATGCATGCATATCCAGCATATGCAAAATAAAAAAATCATTTGTCTTGAATCGTTTTATTTAAAAAAAATACGTTCAAAGTACATAGTTCCATATTTAAATAATTTTGATGAAGATTTTAGATATGGATGAAGTTTTACAACATTCATTACATTTACATCAACAAAGATACGG
The DNA here is from genome assembly GCA_019925095.2 of Dendrolimus kikuchii. NCBI lineage: Eukaryota > Metazoa > Arthropoda > Insecta > Lepidoptera > Lasiocampidae > Dendrolimus > Dendrolimus kikuchii. The sequence goes on from CM034400.1 coordinate 7,495,874, forward strand.
TACATGCGCGCACATCTCGCGCGAGTCTATGGATCTTTATCACAAATTATTTTTAAGTTTTTTAAGCTTTAACACGTGTGATATGGATTTTGGCATTTACTATTCTTCTTTCATCTTTTTTAAATGTAGCAACGAAGCGATAGCAAAGCCCTATAATTCCATAATATCATTAAAGCCGCATTCCTGCCTCAGGAAACTTTCAAGTCTTTGACTGACGCCAAACAATGGTGTTCATCTATAGTAGAGTTGCCAACCGTCCTGTTTTTTCCAAGACATGCCCTAATTTCTGTAGTGTCCTGGATAGTTTTTACGCAGCGTCTTGTGTTTTTAAAGCGCACTGATAAGGACATGTATTTTAAAAGTCGCACGCCACTAACCATTCTTACGTTACAGGCGGCCTCATTTCTCGCGAGTGTCGAACTTTCAACTCGTATAATTTTATTCAAATACTTTTATTGTTAAATAATATTATTATTATCATTATTTGAATTTCATTTAACCTATTTTCACTACATATTAATAATTAATTTAACTATTGCAACTCTACTCTACAGCTGCCTCCTGTTTTAAATTGAATTGTCCTGGTTTTTACAACGTCAAATTCTAGTTTTTTAAATTTGGGTTTGGCAACCCTATTCTATAGCCAAGTCAATAGTAGATTGTTACAAGACAGGTGAAAGTGACGTGTTTATGCACGAGATGGTTTGGCGCACGAACGTGGCGAGGGCGCTAATAATTCGAGTGCCTAATTAGGTCTTTCACCCGAGGTTCACACTGCTTATTATTTCCAATATGAGGAAAGTACATAAAAACTGATTAGATAATCAATTAACTACTTCTCTAATAAAATCAGGTGTTTAATTCAAATTCATATCTAAATCTGATAAAATGTCATCACGTAGGTACGTCACATTTGAAACGTCAAGTAAATTTATTTTCTGTGGCATTCTACCAGCCAGTATTTTTTTGATGCTGATGACAGTAACTATTTAGCTAAAATTTATGTAAATTAAAACGGCGAAAACTTAAGAAAATTGTTATATATTTCTTTAACGTACAACTACATAACAATTCTTCAAGCTCCCGCCAGCCAAAGATTTCAGAATACTCGTACACCTAAGCGATGCATATGATATTAATCGGTAGATCAGAAATCAGTCAATATTTCATTCTTCCTTCACATGTGACGTAATTTGTGATTTGGTGTACTGGAACACTTACAAGCCAATAGATGGCGCTGTGCAAAAATTGAGGTCACTAACGTTTCCCGAAACACAAAGAATATACCAATTTCCAACAATAATAGATAGGCCTAGACCTGCGAGGACCAACAATATCCTCGCTGGAAAATCTTCCTTTGAGACGGAGGAGCATTCCATCTCGCTCTTCCTATACGAGGAACGCCATTCAATGGATGGCCCCCAATGAGGCAGGCAATATATCGACTCCCTGAGATGTGTTGTAAAATAAACAAATAGCAAACTTACAGTACCGCGTCTCGCATACACTCCCGATCTCACATTGGTTGCGTTCCTGAAGCTCGTCAACTAACTGAATTAAATTGTTTCATTTAAAGCCCCAAAAAGTGGACATAACATCTGATGTTTCAGATGTCCATGGGCGACGGTAACCACCTACCACCAAGTGGACTGCTTGTGGGCCTACAAACATAATAAGATTGGTATTCGCGGTGCCGAATCCCCTCGCCATTTTCCTACTTGCTGCGCGAATGTGGGCATAATGTAAACCAGGGGTAACATTTAAAAACAGCGGGAACTTAGTATGCTACAGTTCTACACAACTAATAGTTCCTCCCGATGTACCTAAACAATAGACCAATTTTAGTAGGGCAGGAAACTACGATCTCGTGTAACCGGAACAGAGCTAAGAATGCATAGGGAGCAACACTACTAGTTCCGCTTGCGAATAAAGTTCAATATGAAATATACACATGTCGGAAACAGGTCTGCACTATTCTGCGCAAACTGAAACTGGCGATCGGAATTATAAGTTGTATAAAATTGGAAACTATTTACCATTTATAGTGCCCCTGCTACACCAGGGATAATGTTATTGATTGTGTCACGCAGAAGTAACCGACGGTTTAATGCGTTATTTAAGATGCGACATTCTTAATTACGTTATACATTGCCAGATAACTTTGTATATACACTAATGTAGATAATCATTAACCCTTTTGAGAGTACAAAGTTAATATTATTTTTGTCCAAAGCTGCCATCAAAATTGCCGCGCCAAAACCAAGAGATCGTCTATCGTCTTTTATATTGTCTCTTTTATTCTAAAACAAATTCTATGTAGTTAGAGGGAGAAAGCATCATCAGTTCAACGTTCGTTTCAATTATCTGTTTGAATACAAATTTGTGATGCTTCCCAATTACCCGTATGTGACAGTTCGGGCAACAAATCTGTGGTGGTTCCGTCCTAAAGAGTTAACGCGTTATTTTTAACGCTCTAAGTAAGTCGCATTTGGTCAGTCACTAACGCAAGTGGAGCAGAGGCATTAGATTTTAATAAATTCTTGTGTAAAATCACCACGTATTAAAAACTTTTATCATCTTACAACAGATGGTCCTTTCATGATAATAAATATTAGTCAATAAACTTATCAACAGCCTTACAAACAATATAAAGTAAGTATCAGTAATATCTGATCATATAATAATACAAATAAACATATCATAGTATGACATATAAAGTTAGACAGATGTTCACTTATATAAACTTTTGACACATAAACTGTAATATAATAATTCAGTACAGGGGTGAGTTTGTACATTGAATTTATATATGAGAAAAATCAGGGGGCTAATTCGGACCAGCTGATTCCGAAAATACAACTTATAGGATTTTGTCTATCTGTTGTCTATAGCAGAAGGTGATGTCAGGAGCCTTAAGAACAGACGAGCTTGCATGACAAGAGTTATGAATGTCAAAGAGGCAAGTGAGGTGTGTAAGAATAAGCCTAAATGGCACTCTGTTGTTCGTGCCTACCCCGCAAGGGAACTGGCGTGAAGTTATGTATGTATGTATGTATGTCTATCTGTTGGAGCATCACTTGAAAATACTGAACGGATTTAAATGAAACTCGACACAGAGCTAGCTTATATCCCGTGTGATATAAGCAAGCTTTCACGATATTTTTATATCGATAAATGACGTCATTTCCGTGTAGGCGAACAACATATTAAAAACGATGGTGTTGCGTTCTTAATTTTCTGCCACCGTTGCGATTCACTAATAATCACGTTATCACCATATCAACGCGAACGAAGTTTCGCTGGCTCATGCTAGTACTCTATATAAACTCTTCAAAATAACTCTTACGTCATAAATCTTGCATTCTAATCGTATATTAAAGGTAAAATGTTATTTTAGCGGCAGTCCTTTGTGCTACCAGCCTGTATTTATTTATTTATTTATTAATATTTATGTCAATCATTATTATAAATAAATTGCAATTTTAAAACGATTCATGAGAAGTATATCTGTCTCGCTTCAGCCGGCAATTGCTCCGTCGGGCAGTACGGGCATTTCAACCTGGAAATGAAAATTAAATTGGTACATCACTCTGATGTCTTCCTATGCAGTTTCATTTTGTAATAAAAATTCAATTAATCGATTAAAAAAAAAACAATTACATTTAAAATTAACAGCAAAAATCTATACACAACAATTTAATTAATAAAACTCCTCTGCGGTCGGAGAACCTCCGTCAGAGACCGAGTTCCTTACGTTAAACGAAAAATATTCATTTATTGAAGAAATAAATATAAAATAGTAAATTAAAAATCAAATCAAATATATTTGTTCAAAACATCGTTAAAGAGTTGGTTATGTTGTAGTGTACACATATTAAAAAAAAAAAAACGTGCACGTGCGCGGCGACAGCGCCCGAATGCTTATTATTTTAGATCCTATTTCTTTGCATTAAAGTTCGAAATAGCTAATAATAAGCTGCATAAAAGAACTTAGTTCGAAAAATTCAAAAATTGATCTAGTAATAAGAAACAAGGCATCAATGGCTGGGTGGGTGATGCATGGTAATGGATGGCACTTACTTGGCGCCCATGACGAGCTTGTTGAGGGCGTCGCGCGAGATCACGTGCCCGCAGAAGAGCCGCATCGGCGGGTTCTGCTCGGAGGCCTGCTGCCGCAGGATGGGGCACGCGAACACAGAGTGGTAGCCCCCACCCTCCTCGCCCAGGTCCACCTATCAAGGTGGGAAATGGCAACGGTCAACTCAATTTACCAGACAACAGAGGTTTTTGGGATTTCCCACTTGAATGGGTACCAAATAAAAAATATTAACCTTTCTTAACATCTATAATCTATCTATACTAATATTATAAAGAGGTAAAGTTTGTGAGTTTGTGGCGTTGTAGGGGGTAATCTCTGGATCTACTAAACCGATTTTAAAACTTCTTTTACTGTTCGAAAGCTACGTTAACAGGGAGTGTCATAGGCTATGTAACATGACGCTATATACCACGGGAGCGGGACAAAGCGCGGGTGAAACCGCGCCGGGTCGCTAATATTATTATAAAGTTGTAAAGGTGTAGTCTTTTGATTCTTACATTTTCTGTGTTTGTTTGTTCGGGATTCACGCAAAAAGCCCAGTAGGGCTAATTTCGATGCGGTTTTCGCTGATTGATAGTAAATTCCCGGACTTAAAATCTGCGGTAAGTTATATTCCGAGAATCTTATGGAAATTTTCTTGAGGGAAATTGTAAAATTAATAGTTAAGAAATATTAATATTTTTTATTTTCTATCCATAAAATGATAATAATTATAACTATAGTACCTATATCTAAAAAATAAATTACATTTTTTAACATATTGAAGAAATTTGCAAGGTGCTAAATCTCAACAATAGTATAGTTTCCCTTTAAAAAAACTGGGGGTCATGTCAGAAGCGTGCTCGTCGCGATCCCCGCTGGCCCAGAGGGCCACAATTCTGACCAGAGTTCACCCGAGTGCAGTGCACGATAGGGCGTCCCCCGCAGGCGACGCTCACCGATGCGCCCCCGTCGGTGTGGATTCTCGCGCATGCGGCGAAGGGGGCCGCCACCCTTCACGCAGCGCCAAACCTGGCGGGTCGAGAGGAGCAGAGTGCCGTATAGGCACGTGGAATGTGAGAGGTGGAATGAAAGATAAGATGGACGAAATGATTGATATAATGAATGAGAGAAGCCTGGATGCCTTATGTCTGACAGAGACAAAGCGGAAGGGGTGCGACGTCGATGACCTCCCCGGTGGCATGCTTGCTCTGTGGTCCGGCGTGGACCTGGACGAGCGTGCGAGTGGGGGGGTAGGCGTCTTACTCTCATCCCGCTTTGTGTCTGGAGTAAAAGCTTATTGTCTGATGAACCCGAGACTTCTCTGGGTCCGCCTAAAACTGGGGATCACGCGAGTTTTTCTGGTCTCAGCTTATGCTCCCGTCAGCTCAGCGGATCCCCAAGAACTCGAGAAGTTTTGGGAGTCTGTGAGAGAAATTCTGGATCTGGCTGAAGGGAACGAAAGACTAATTATGTGTGGTGATCTTAATGGCTGGGTGGGGACCAAACGAGACGGCCTTGAGGCTGTCCTTGGACCCTATGGTGACAAGAGAGTGAACGATGCTGGTAGGCCAATCATAGACGTATGCATGGAAAGAAACTTGCTTGTGTCGAACACCCTATTCCATCATAAGGATATTCACACGTATACATGGAGAATGAATGATCAGAAAAGTATGATTGATCTGATTTTAATTGATAGTCGCCTCCGAAACACAATAATGGATACAAGAGCCTACAGAGGCCCCACTCTTGAAACGAACCACTACCTGGTGATAAGCCGGTTTGTGGGCCTTTTCAAGAAGTGGAGGCACTGGCGAGTGCGTACCAATTTCGGGGAGCTTGAAAGAATAAAGTGTGAAAAATTGGAAGATGTTAGTGTAAGGAGTATGTATGCGCGCCTAGTCGAAGAAAGGCTTGCAAAAGCGGACTTCTCCGACTTAGATGTGGATAATGACTGGGATAGTATGAAAGAAAGTATAGTGGAAAGCGCAAAAGAAGCATGTGGATGCGCGAAGAGGCACATAACAACGAAAGGTGATGAATGGTGGGACGCGGATGTTAAATCCAGCGTAGAGAGAAAGAGAAAAGCCTGGCTGGATTATGTTGCTTCCTTGCAACAGAATGACAGTATGAAAGAGATGAAGAAAGAAATTTATCGCCTCTGCAAGAATGAAACCAAAGCTTTAGTGAAAGAGAAGCGTGAAAGAATAAAATTGAAAGAAGAAGAGAAGCTGACGGAGAACTTCGAGGCGAATACCAAACTCTTTTGGAGAGAGGTTAAGAAGTCTCGGGGTTGTTCGTCAGATTCCAGAATGGAAAGAATAAAATCTAAAGCAGGGGACGTTCTTGCTAACCCACAAGAGGTATTAGCGCGATGGAGTGAATATTTTAGAGAAATGTATGATAATATCCCGGATGCTGGCACCACGACTGAGTCTGTGACCGACTCCGAGGAGTCAGCATCCGAGATCACTTTGGAAGAGATCGAATGGTCGATAAGAAGTCTGAAAAATGGAAAGGCAGGAGGAATCGATAGTGTGTCTGCTGAGATGATCAAATATGGTGGAACCTGCGTCCGGGACGCTTTCCTGTCCTTATGCAACTTGTGCTGGAGGACGGGAAAGGTTCCCAAGGACTGGAGGCGCGCTGTCATCGTGCCCTTGTATAAAGGCAAGGGGTCACGTATGGAGTGCGCCAGCTACAGGGCCATCAGTTTGATCAGCACAGCATCTAAAGTGTATGCGAAGATTATTAAAAAGAGAATGAGAGTTGTATCCGATGGATTACTGTGGGATGCACAAGGTGGTTTCAGAAATGGAAGGGGATGTATGGATCAAGTTTTCTCTCTCCGCAATATCATAGAGAAGCAGCTGGCTATGGGCCGGAAGGTTTTGTGGATCTAGAGAAAGCATTTGACAGGGTTGTGCGGAAGGACCTCTGGGACATATTGCCCGGATATGGGATTAATGGCCAATTGATGCGTGCTGTGCAGTCCACTTACGAGGGCTGTATGGCATGCGTGCGAGTGGAAGGCAGCCTGTCGCCCTGGTTTCACGTCAATATTGGCGTCCGCCAGGGCTGCGTGCTGTCGGCTTTGCTGTTCATCCTATATCTGGACGATTGTCTCCAGAGAATAAGATTGATGAATGTTGGGGTACGGATGAGTGATCTAGTTGTAAGCACCTTGCTTTATGCGGATGATGCCGTGCTTTTAGCCGAATCGCCATCAGAACTGCAAACACTAGTCACAATGATGAAAGATGACTGTCAGGCGAGAGGCTTACATTTGAATGCGAAGAAAACAAAGGTTATGGTGTTTGAAAGAGAAGAAACCAGAACGAATGCAAGGATAATGGTCGATGATTATGCTGGAGCAAGTGAATGAGTTTGTATATCTTGGATGTGCTTTTAGCAGGGATGGAAGGTACACCGCTGATATAGAAAGAAGAGTGAATTTGGGGAATAGTTTAAATGGAGCGTTAGGTAAACTTCTAGGCGCTAAGAACCTCAGCCAGAAGGCCCAGCTCGCCGTACACAACGCGGTGCTGGTACCTACGCTCGCGTATGGAAGCGAGAGTTGGGTATGGAAGAAAGAGCATGAAAGTAGAGTAAACGCGGTCGAGATGCGAGCACTGCGCAAAATCTGCGGAGTGACGCTCGCGGACCGCGTTCGTAATACCGAAGTAAGAAAGAGAGTTGGTCTGAAAGAGAGTGTCGGGGTGAAGGTAAGGAAAGGAATGCTCCGGTGGTTCGGGCATGTGGAAAGAATGCATGATGAAAGAATGACTAAACAGATATACAATGCAAAAGTGGATGGATGCAGAAGTCGTGGAAGGCCACGACACACCTTCCATGATCAAATTGATCGTGTACTAGCAGAAGGTGATGTCAGGAGCCTTAAGAACAGACGAGCTTGCATGACAAGAGTTATGAATGTCAAAGAGGCAAGTGAGGTGTGTAAGAATAAGCCTAAATGGCACTCTGTTGTTCGTGCCTACCCCGCAAAGGAACTGGCGTGAAGTTATGTATGTATGTATGTATGTAAAAAAACTGGAATTTAATATTTACAACAGTGAAGTGTATGGGTCAGCAACAGCCATACACATTGCCGGTTTACAATGACTCGTAAAATGTTTTCTTTTTATGACATGACGTCTGCCCGTCTGCTGAACCCTACACATGTCTTGGCGCAGTACCTCGAATGGCAGCTCGTCGTCGGCCCAGGCGGCAACGACGTGCGGGTGCGTCATCTTGGCGCGGATGTCGTGCAGCGCGGGCAGCACGCGCGCGCCCACGGCCACCGCGCCCGCCAGCGCCGACAGCGGCGCCAGCCGCAGCAGCGCGCACGCCTCGCGCACGAACAGCTCCGCCGCCTCAGCGCCGAGCGCCTTGGGGTCCAGCAGATGGTGGTAGTGATGGGGCGCGGGCCCCGCGCCGGGCGTGCACCAGGCGAGCGCGCACACGGCCGCCTGCAGCTGGCGCTCGTGGCGCGCCGCGTGCGCCGGGAACTGCGCGCGCGCGTACTCGATCGCCGCGCCCACGCCCCGCTCGCGCGCCAACTTACACGCACCAACACGCACATTGTTGAAAGAAATTTGGAATTTTGCATCTTTATTATTCAAATGGGATTGTATCACTTTGTCATAATGTCACGCGGTCCAATCTTACAATTACTTCTACTTCCTTAAACTAAGTACACAAATATAACGACTGAACCAGTATACTGGCCCCCCCAGAAAATCGAGAAGGCAGAATATCGTTCCAGTCACCCATATTATAATCGACCGCAAGTTCGCCCCGGACACATTCCACCAACATGTGATTTGCTGAATTAGAAACCTTCATCATATATTTGAACTTGTTTGAAGAAATGTGTCCGGAACGATGTCTTAGTAAAGCTACAATAAAACAACACACATAAAACATACAATGTAAAATGCATTTAAACATATTAAAAAACAAGACATTCTAAACTGGTCCTAGCTCATCAATTTGTCGATTCAGTCAACCGATGCTAGTCTTCCATTTTAACATACATTTTTATTCTTCGTTTATATTAGACACATGGCAGGGAGCAAGAAAACGGCGAGAGCAGTGGGCAGCATAACAATGTAAATAAAACACTCCTGCCATTATTGCTGCCGCTGCCACTCTCCTGGTTGTCGTTTTTCGTTGCAAGAATCAAAGGATTAGCAGCATGCGCGCGATTTACGTCTTTGCAAGCTGCTTTTATGCTCGCTTAGACTGAGCACTTCAAGACTAAAACAGATATTTATAACATTCTATTTCAATGAATATTGAATATTCTATTTAAAATAATTCTTTAATATATATAATAATAATCGGCAGACAAACACACATATTGTATATCTCCAAATTAAGCAAGTTACGCTTGTGTTATGGGTAATATACAACAGACTACTCTGGGGCCGATTCCAGACTCCCAGACCATAGTAAATAACGGAGAAAATACGTTTCCGAAATTTACTATACCACGAATCGAACCCGGAGCCTCTGCGTTGTAGTGAGGTAGGCCGGCAAAGGCTTAGCCCGCTCAACCACAGAGGCCGTCGATTTAAAAGTCGTGGTAGCGTAATGGTTAGCGCACGCATCTCACACTGAAGGGGCATGAAAAGAATGCATGCACCACGTAGCAGTTTTCTGACGTAATGTGCATATTACCACAATTACCACATGCTAACAACGGTGAAAGAAAACATCGAGATAACTGATGCGTCAAACCTGTCCTTTCCCTTATAATGGGAGGCCCGAGTCCAGCAATGGGAATTTTACGAGCTGTTATTAAAAAGAGGTTTTTGAAATCTTGCTTTTTTATACAATCAGTGTCTATAGTCTTAAGGTACTTACTAACATTTTTCAGAAAAGCATATTTAATTATATGTCTCTTCTTAAAACTATTGTAAGTTCATTTATAACCAAATTCAAAATGGTTTTTCCTATACATTTATTAACTCAACTTTATCTAAGCTGTGGACTATGGAACTGTGCAAGTTTGGATAGTGTTCCAATAGGATATTATACATTTATTAACTAATAACTAAATAAATTTACCTTCAAAGCCTGCATCCGATGTAGAGTGAATGGTAGTGGTGAATGTTGCAAATCCTGCGTGCGATTTTCGACCCATTGTAGCGCGGCGGAGGGGTCCCCCTCGGCGAGTGAGCTTGCACACCTTTGCAGCAATGCAAACGTACAGGTACGTTCCACACCCTGTATGTTAGCTTCAGCTACGAAAGTGTCGCCCACATCTTCTAAACCCTAATAAAAAATCTATATTCATACAACACTGAAATTTAGTCATTTTAGTTGTCGTGCTTCAGATTGGATAATATACGCACTACGCTTCTCTAAGGTGGGGTATACCCATGTATTGCCGTTTCTCTTACAATAGTTCTCAACTTTTTTACATTCCGGAAGTGGCAGTGTTGATAACCATTCAATAATTTAATCCTTTCAATTCAAACCAGTATCTTCTACACCACTGTTTGTCAACGATTTTAATTAATAGTCTATTTATACTTTTAATTGAATTGAATCTTTTGTATATAGGTCTTATTTTTTAAACAGACAGTGACCAACACAAGGGTCTCAACCTTTTACCCTCAGGTTAAGAAATATGTTCTACACCATATTGTTACAACTCAGGCTCCGACAAAGACAAATTCCACGTACAGATATATAAAAGGACATTTTATTACCTGTCGGCATTTGAACTAGTTGTAATCCTTTTATGATCGTCTTCTTTTGTTCACTTATTTATTGGCATACGTTTCTTGTTATTATGGAGAACAGACCTATTGTCCTACTGTACTCGTTTACAGCCGCTCAAGAGCATCATTAGCCATGTGTTACGGATTATAAGTACAAGCTAATTCTAAGAAATTATTTCGACGTTGCCGGGCGGGCACATTTCCATTTGTGAAGTAAAAAACGATAGCCTGATTGAGAGAGGGGGGTCAGTTGAGCTACAACTAAGATCTAGGCGTGACGTGTGTACATTCGGGAATCTAATAGTGACGGACTTTGCGCGTTTTATTGAATTACGACCTTCTGCATTACGTTTGCATTTGTTGCGTTCGGTTATATTTGTACCTGTGTTATACGTGTTTGTATAGTTTTAATAAACTCTATAATAATTCTAACAGCATTTTAATTCGAGTCCCACAAACTCGTAACAATATTTAATGAGACTATACTAATTCACTTGTACATTTAAATATATGGAATAAAACTGCAAAACAAGTAATCAATAAGTGAAATTATATCTCTGCCATTACCTGCCTATACAAATGTTGAGCTACAGCCTGCTCCATGATAGGTCTATTTGTATCCGAGCAAAATGACTCCGCCTTCGGTGCCACTGATGCATATTCCCCAATAAAATGCCTGTCTATTGATTTACCAACTCTTGATACTGTAGCGTGTAACAATCGGTGGTCTATAAAAATAAAACATTAATATTTTAAATCTTTTACTACTGCAATTCCAAGGGTAGAAGTGGTGGAAAAGTTTGGACCTCAAACGTTTTCATATTTACTTGATTCAAAATACTTTTTCTTAGTTCTTATCTTTCAGATATGTCAAAAATTAAAATGCTTGCAAGTACTATGTGTAGAGTGTGTGGAGTTTACTCAATGGAACACTTCTTTCCCTTAAAGTGTGGACAGCATTTATTATAGGCGATTATAACAATAATAGGAATAATTACACATTAAAGACGATCAATACAAGTTAGCACTAGAACCCGGATATCCATCTGAACACTGTTAGCACTAACTATATCAATTTCCCTGATTAATACTAGCCCCACTAATAAATATATACTATACACAAGATCCACAAATATCACACTGAGAGTCCAAATGGATGTAGAGTATTCCGAACACCTCCTGTTCTTCTTGTTTTCTTTTTCTTCGCTTGGAAACTAAACTTGCCAGTGGCTTTTATTGTACTCTCTAAGATACTACTTTTAGTCAGACACTTAGCAGCTATCCAAACAATCTAGGTATTTGCGGTGAGCGGGGCGCGATGGTGTGGCAATTCCGGGGCAGGGGTCAGGGGGGCAATTCAGGCCGCAACACCACATATAATATATTTTTAAAAATTATTATAAAGATATTTCACATTCCTATACATAAATTCACTGTCTGCGATAAACAGAACTTTTTCAATCACTACAACCTCATTTCATTACTTCATAATATTATTATAAATCACACATGTCACTCGCCTTACATACGTCTATCATAAATATTGCTAATAAATAATATATATAAATTATAAACATAAAAAAGCTGTAAAACACAAAACATACAAGTGAAAACAACACAGACTTTTAAATTTAATATATTAACAAAACTTTCACCTTTATACAGATTTAAGAAAAAGTTAATCAATGAATGTATCCTGTCTTAATAGATATAATACAGCATTGTTGGGAAAAGGTGTCTACGGAATGGCTCTTACAATATTTAATAAAGCCCCCAAACCATTAAAAATAATATATTTAAAACAAGACTAAAAATGGTACAGACAAATCATATTGCTCTACAAACGAATTCCTTAACAACAAATTTGAAACTTAATATCTAAAAATAATTAGCAATATTATTTCAATTAAAAACATAAATAATTGTATAAAGTATACACAGATTGAAATAATTAATAATAGTATATATTTGTATAACTAATCAATATTATTCAAACTATATAACAGGTACATAATGAAATAAACAGAAACTAATTAATTATAAATAGGAACTGTTAAGATCTTACTTTCTTGCCCATCATTTAAACTGGTAACAGTTACTTAAGGATGTAATTTTTAAGAAAACCACCTGTATGCAAGTATATTTATGCAAGAATAAATGTTTCATTTCACTTCACAATAGTAATAAACAAGCAAACACAAAGGGCACTGACAGAAACAGGCTTTATTCAAGCTTCTCCATACAAAATAAATTCTTCAAGACTTTGGTATACAGGAATCTTTATTGCAGCCAGTACTCACTTATATTTGCCTATACTTGAAGTATGGTCTCTAATATGGAGTAGTAGTCTTTAAAGATGTGTAATCTATGCTAGTATAGCAGTATATTATTTTATATGAATATGTAAGGTTGTTTTTTAGATATAGATGTGGCAACACCGGCAGTGGGAGCTCAATAAAAAAACATGGAGATTAATACATACAATATAATTAGTGAAATGTGGTTTTATTTAATACATAAAGTAACATTACAGAATAGGTTTGTTTGCTCTGACATTGTCTATCTGAACTATGCTGCTTTATACAGCAACTATACACAAAGTATGTAAATTTTTGTGAACAGTAGTCCTATAAATTAAGTTACCTAATGTAGAACTTTTCAATATAGAAGTAAAGAGTTGTGGCTGTTGGTAGGGCCTTAGCTCGAGATGTTTATGGTATATATGATGTACTGGAAACATTTTTACTTTAATGACTTTGACATTACATTTTTATTTTGTCACATCAGTAATTAGTAATTTTTAATAATATTCACCTGCTGACATCTGGCTTACTGTGTCTTTGACCGAAACTGCCAAATCATTTACTACTGTGGATTGGGTTTGAGACAGAGGTGTGTTAGTTGGTTCTGAAAAAAATGTAATAAATATACTAGTAAGAAAATATTAAAGCTTAATAATAAATAGTTTTACAGAAACTGAAATAATATGCAATATTTGTAGTTTGCTTGACTAACCTATATAATAAAAGAAACAATTTTATTTATGTTTGCATATTAGCCGACTTTCACCTTACCGCTACTCACTTCGCAATAGTAAATTAGTTTAATAAATTTCTTAATACAACAGAGTAAGATCCAAGTGAGAAATAAAAATCTCATATTATAAGTATAGTAATACAGACTTATGCATTAGGTGGGACCAAGTGACAGCCAGTCAGTGACAAGTGAATGACTTCCTGTAATTCGAATTCACAAACAATAATTTAGAAAAATAAAATGTTGGATAAGAAAACAATTTACATTGTGTTGAATAAAACAACATAAATGTTAAGTTATTTTAATGTTGAAGGCTTCATATACTTTAACAATGTCGCCTGAGAGTTAAGTTTTAAAATTTCCTCATAGCATGTCAGTAACTTATTCCCCATTTTGTAGTAGAAATGTGCTCTTCGTTGGAGTCTATTGTTTTTAAAATTTGTAACCCCTTTTCAATTGAACTGAAGCCTACTGTTAAGTTTGCAATGACATTTGATTTTCTGATTCAACTGGGTCTAATGAATCAGTTTGTTCAATATCTTGCTTATGTTCATGCATTTCTATAAACTCATCAATTGTTAGTATTATTATAATTCTTGAAAGTCATCATCATCCATCTCTAAATTTAATTGTTTGGCAATATCAACCACTTCTTCAATTATGCTATCAATTAGTTTTGTGATAAACTGCATATCTCCAAATTCATATAAAATAGGGTAGTGTAAGTCAGAGTATTATGTAAAAGAAATTATTGTATTTACAATCAACTGTGTTGTAGTATATTGAATAAAAAAGATATAATTACAATGGAACCAAAAAATAAAATCACAGACAGTCTAGTGCTCGGCATGTCTGCGAGAGACACCAATATTCTTCATTTAAGTCATAGTATTCATGGTAAAAAGGGTAACTTGTGCAACTGTGTAGTGTTATTATTTATCAAAACAGTCTGCTCAAGGTAAATATATTCTTGAAAAAAAAGTTAAAAATATCTAGTTTTTCTGCAGATTACAAATTATCTTTGTTGAATATTGCCACTTACTAATCAACTTAAAACAAAAAATGGCCTATTAAGGGTAACTTTTTTGTATTATTTGAAAAGCTTAGACTCTTGCACAGTTTTTAAAGACATTCCAGAAGTAGGTATGGAGTTGCCTTATTCAATTTTTAATTTAAGATTGAAAATTCGAGTCTCCTTAACTAGATATAATTTCTTTCACCTTTACATTAAGACAGATATTGCACTGCCTTCTCAAATAAAAAGAACTGATAGACCAATATACAGTACAGTATATACCTGGACCATGTAAAATGTAACAAAAAATTATATCATAAATTAACTAGGATTAAAGTGAAAGATAGAACCTCTATATGTTCAATAATTGTGTGCTTTTAAATAAAACATTGTAACATACACAAAAATACACACAATTAAAATATCCATTGTCATTGCAGTGCAATATTCCTAAATGTCATTTATCAGCTAAAAGAGGGAAAGTAAAATAACTCACGTTTCAATATTTCCCTTCTGAGGTCTTCGACCTGATTAATTACATCTTGAAGAACTCTGTTTGTGTGGTCATTTATATTGTTAAATTTTGATATCGCTTTGTCTAAATCCTGTTCAACTCCAGTACACGAATCCATGATTATTTATAGATGAAAATAAACAAGAACCTTTATTTAAATACTTTACATAAAACGAGGCAACTCACAAAGAACAAAGAAATGCAGCCTACTTTCAATAGGTACTACGTAAATATTTTTAGGCGAAAATTACAAAAACATTATAGTATATTTTCTCCGCTGATGCCCTCTGACAGTATGACAACTGACAGATAGGAAAGTAAATATAAAAACAGTCTAATGTGCGCTGAATTGAAAAACGTACACATTGTCTATGGACTTGTATTATGCTAGGGATGTAAAAACATCTTATATAAAATTAGGATTTTTGTAATATCGATATTATTAAAACGAAATATAAATAAAAATAATACAAATGTGCCTACCCCGCAAGGGAACTAGCGTGAAGTTATGTATGTGTGTATGAAATATACATGCTTAAATAATCAATTAGATTCATAACGATTATTAAATTATGTTTATAAACGATATATCAATTATTTTTTAATTTAATAAAAAAAAAATATTTTGAATAAAAGTGAAAATAGTAATAAGCTAACAATATAAACGAGAATACAATATCACTCATGAAGACATCGATATTAAGAAACTGATGCTTTCCTAAATCAAATAACATTGGTGAAAATATCAATATACATACATACATACATAACTTCACGCCAGTTCCCTTGCAGGGTAGGCACGAACAACAGAGCGCCATTTAGGCTTATTCTTACATACCTCACTTGCTTCTTTGACATATCAATATGATTATGTAAATGTTTACGACATGATTAGCAAGACGCGATTAAGGCTCACGTTTGCAGGACAGTGTTGCTGATAAGTAGCGGAATCAAATTTAATTATAAAAAAGAAATGATAACTATCGCCAATTAATTTTCTATTATTAAAATCACTTTCTTCCAATTTATCCACTATAAATATAGATAAATAGTTCGAAAATTATATTTGAACTGTGTTTGAGGTTTAATTAAAAAGGTAAAATCTCAATCACAGTTCAAATAAAAAAGGTAATAAGATACTATGTATAATAAAATATGGTTCTTAACTTCTTCTAACATCTTTCATGACGAGCGATGTACGGTTGATATTACGGATTTAATTATCGATAGTTAATAGAGATAGTCCGATTTTATAATGTATTGCTACATCGTTGCATGCGTCCATCCCTATCTATTGCACAATTCCATCCTTCTTTTAACCAGTTTTGAGGTTAAATATTTTATATAAAAAATTGAGCAATAAAATTGATTATTAATTTCGTTTAATATACCTCGAGATGGCACAAAGTAAGCTAAATGATATGGCGGGGAAATTTGCCAAAGGCGGACCACCAGGTCTGGGAATTGGATTGAAAGTGGCCGCCGTCGTCGGTGCAGCGGCTTACGGCGTCTCGCAATCATTATTTACCGTCGAAGGAGGACACCGCGCTATTATGTTCAACAGGATAGGCGGAATTCAACAACACGTGATGACGGAGGGTATGCATTTTCGCATTCCTTGGTTCCAGTATCCTATTATTTATGATATTAGATCACGACCCCGCAAAATTTCTTCACCCACCGGTTCTAAGGACTTGCAAATGGTAAACATATCTTTAAGAGTACTTTCTCGTCCTGATGCAAGTATGCTCCCTACAATGTACCGACAACTCGGCACTGATTATGATGAAAAGGTATTGCCTTCCATTTGTAATGAAGTTCTGAAGTCTGTAGTAGCCAAGTTCAATGCTTCACAATTAATAACACAGCGTCAACAAGTATCATTACTAATTAGACGAGAACTGGTAGAGCGTGCAGCGGACTTCAACATTATCCTTGATGATGTTTCTTTGACTGAATTGAGTTTTGGAAAGGAATACACTGCTGCTGTAGAAGCTAAACAAGTGGCCCAGCAAGAGGCTCAGCGTGCTGCTTTCGTAGTAGAAAGAGCTAAGCAAGAGCGTCAACAGAAAATTGTACAGGCTGAAGGTGAAGCTGAAGCTGCTGAGATGTTGGGTAAGGCTATGGGAATGAATCCAGGTTATTTAAAACTCCGTAAGATCCGTGCAGCACAAAGCATTTCCAGAATGATTGCTCAGTCACAAAACCGTGTTTTCCTTCCTGGAAACAGCTTAATGATTAACTTACAAGATCCAACCTTTGATGACCTATCTGAGAAGCTTACTAAGAAGAAGTAACATGAGATTGAGAGTGTGTGTGCTGAGTGCCAGGAGCCAGCGCCCACTCTGATGGATGATGTTGCAGTTGTGATTGGTGGCGCTACTTCAGTGGCTATTTAATGCATTTGTGTCATATAATACACATTTCACAAAATGTAAAAAGTTAAAATATGTCCTTGTTATTTGTAAAAGCCATTGCATTTTATTTTTATTTAGTTCTGTAGGTTTAGTGTGTATGGGTATCACGATTGAAATAAAATGCTAAAAAAATATATTTGTTTTATTTCCTTCAAAATAAAATAGAATTACTTTATTGTACAAAACAATACACCAATACACAAAACAGCAGCCTTATTGCTGATAGTGATTTCTTCCAGATAACCTTAGGATGGGGAGAGAAATTACACAAAAGCTAGGGCAGAGTTTTTGTTGCTGAATATTCTAAAAACATTACAATATATGTATTATTTAAGCTAAAACAAGTTTTACCAAACAAAGTAGAGTAGACAGAATATTAATCCTTAACATTATCATAGAATTGAGAAGCTTTACAAGCAACATTTAATTTTACATACATACATACATAACTTCACGCCAGTTCCCTTGCGGGGTAGGCACGATCAACAGAGCACCATTTAGGCTTATTCTTACACACCTCACTTGCTTCTTTGACATTCATAACTCTTGTCAGGCACGCTCATCTGTTCCTAAGGCTCCTGACATCACCTTCTGCTAGTACACAATCAATTTGATCATGGAATTCAATTTTACTGCAAAAGTAATGTTCTTTCCATTGAAGATATTACATTAGATCCATGTAATTACATAATAAAAATAGAAATAACTGTCACTAACAATTATATCAAATTTCATGATAATTGTTTCATTTCCAAAGCCATTCTTAAATTATAGGAATATTACTATGGTATGGATTCATTAATATATGCACAGAACTGAAATTCAAGACTTAATTATTATTTTCAAACGAGACAAGGAAATAAAAGGTTAAATATTACAACAGATAATTTATTATTCAATTATGTAATTTCTAGCATTATTCTTTATTTTAATTAACACGGTTTTAGTAGTTCTACTTCAGTGCTGAGGGTTGGGGTAATCTAAACTTAGACATTTCAATTTCAGCTTCAAAGAAACTCATATTGTCATAGCAGAAATATTCTGGAACTTTGTAAGCTCCAGATTTATTAGGGTCTACTCCTGGTCCAACAGGCTCCGAAGCAGGTTGCACAACGGCGCTGCTCAGCCCAGGAACTTCCTTGACTTGAGGTGTGCAGGCTGCAGGTGTTTTGATAGTTGAACTCGGTCCAGAGGTCTGGGTAGTACCTTCGCAGTACAACCTCCTTGCTGTCCTGGTCATATGTCTACCCAGACAGAGTCTTATAAGCATATTTACAATTTAGATTACACAACCCACTTTTTGAGTTTCAAAGCACAGACAGCATAGATAGGTAATCATAGAATAGAAATACTTAATATACTATGGCAATACTAAATCCAATTTGTACAGTCTGGCCCACAAACTACTATGGATACTACGCATGTATCGCCAACAACTCAGGCCCTAATGTTGCCATTATCCACAAAAAAGTTGCCGTTTTTAAACGACTTTGAAATGGGAGGTTTTCCATTCGTGCTGTATGTTCAATTTACTCGTATGTATGTTCAGCCCTAAATTCTTGTTTTAGAACCTATTTTGATAATTCTTTTTGCCTTGGGCTTAGTTTACCTTCATATCGGTCTAATTCATTGCTATCAGACCTTGAGTTCCAAAGATTAACTTTTAGTGATTGAGGCATTGTTTCAGTTTTTTGTTTGTTTGTTTCTCAACTAATTTTAAATATTCTTTTCGTTGGATTCAGTATAGTTTCTAGATGGATGCACATAAATTTATTTTTGTTGAATTTTTAAGATACAGCAGAAAATCCCTAAAATCAATTAAAAAACATAAAAAAAATGAGACATTGTTAGGTTTATGACAATCCTAAGACAAGTAGGTACCTAATTATGATAAACAATGTGCTGTAGTGGACCTAACTAGGACTACGAAGGCGTACAACAAAAATCCTAAATGATAAACAGTACGGACGTGTAAATTGAGTTCTGAGTTCAACTAGCTATAATTTCAATACCCTATCTTACCTTATTAGGCATCCCTATTAATATTATAAATGCGAAAGTAACTCTGTCTGTCTGTCTGTCTGTCTGTTCCATTTTCACGGAAAAACTACTGGACCGATTTGGCTGAAACTCAGTATATATATATATTTTCGATGCCGAGGATGAACATAGGATACTTTTTATCCCGAAAAATGGGATAGTTTTCGGGATAAAAATATATTTGTCTGTTTGTTTGTTATGCTTTTACGGAAAAACTACTAGACTGATTTGGCTGAAAATCGGTATATATGTAATTTTCATACCGAGGGTGGACAAGGGATATTTTTCACTCCGGATAATGGGATAGATTTTGGGATAGCTTTATGTAAAGGTTATCCCAAAAGTAGGACAGGTTTTGGTTGGTTTTGTGATTTGCTATTATCATCATTTTGGTTATTTTGTCCTTTTTGCTCTTTTTACCTTTTTGATCTTTTTGTCCATTTGGCTCTTTTGCTCTTTTTGCTCTTTTTCTCCTTTGCTCTTTTTGAACTTTTTGTTCTTTGTCCATTTTGCTCTTTTGCTGTTTTGCTCTTTTGATTTTTGGTCTTTTTTGTCATTTTTGTAGTTTTCATTGACGGGGGATAGATAAATAAAACTAGGACTGTTTGTAATAGAGGATGAAAGTTTGGATGAGACCAATCATTTTGCAAGTTCATAGATATAAAAATTCATCGTCTATAAAAATGCGATAGTAACTTGATATGTCTTTCTGCTAAGTTTTTGGAAAACACTGGGAATTCTGGATCGTTTTTATTGTAATTTTGTTTAAATGTAGTTTTAATGCCGAAAATGGACACATATACTAATGCCAGGAGATTAGATAGTTTGCGATATAAAATTAAGTGAATTTTTCGGGTGCAAATGGCACTAACATAAAAATGTACAATGTAACCTGTATTGACGCCTGCTCTTTAAACAAGAATCAGGAACTAGAGGTTAACCCGCGGCGCAGCCGCGGGGTAAACTCTATTAACATATATATATGAAACTTAAAAGTGTTGAATTTTTTTTTTGGAAAAAAATAAACTGACTTCAACAGCAACTATAAAGCGAAAAGTAAATATTGTTACGCCTTGAAGTGGGTTCCAAGTAAAATATCGTTACGTTTTTGTGGTATGTGAATTTAAAATGCCGTTTGAATTATCACAAAGTTTATTAAAAGTACACACACACAATGAACAGTTCTTACAAATACGACCGAATACAACAAGTCCAAAGCGTAAAACAGAACAGAAACGAAAAAACAGCACACATGACACTAGTTAGGTTAATGTATATTATAGACATAAGGCACACGCTGCACCTGGATTTCCTCACAACACTAGTATGTAACAGATACACTTTATATTAGTATAAGTTTAGTATTAAAATTAGAATAAATTATTAATAATAAGTTATTCCTAAGGTACACCACAACACAAACATACAAGCAATAAATGTCACACACAATAACAAAAATAACAAACAAAAGTGTATAATTTCCAAACATTTTTCTAAATTAAATTGTAAAAAATGGTACGTAACTAGTGTCCACTGAATTGTTTAAAAAAACTTTAAGGGACAAATGGAAAAACGAATCGCAATGGACAAGTAGAAAAACGAATGGCAACGGACAAGTAGCAAAGCGAATAGAAACAAAATTTTGACTTGAAGTTTTACGGGCAGGTTTTCAAATTGGACAAGTACATTAAGAATCTGCCCGTAAAACTTCAAGTTAAAATTTTGTTACAATGTGTTTTTCGCAGGTTTACTGCAAATTATGATTTGGTTAGGTACATTTTAATTAATAATTTTTTTATTTAAACATATTTTATTTTATCAAACAAAAAATCTGAATTCGATCCGGAACCAATAAAAACATCGATAGTCTGCTCTAACATTATGTGGCCTCTCACCACGTCTACTCAAAAATTATGCCGCCTTTCACCATAGCCGTAACGCTTTTTCGTGACAAAAATAATCCTAATATTTTTGTAAAATAATCCTATTATTTTTGTAAAATAGACATTGGCTCTTATTGCTGCATGCATGTCCATTAAAGTTTGGAAATCTCTAACCTGCAAGCTTATTGGCTTCTAAAAATGTTCAATGTCATTTGAACAATAGGAGAAAGGATTTATGACGTCCTAATACGAGGCAATATAAAGGAAGTAGCACGAACATAGACTGTGAGTAATTAAGGTTATGATAAAAAGAGTTATATAAAATTCAAATTCAAATATAATAGAAAAACAACAGTAAGGGATTAGTATTGGGTCGCCTCAATATTAAAATTACTACACATATTGTTTAAACGACAAGTTATTGAAAATTATAGTAATTTTAATGTTTATATTGTGGCCTACCCCGCAAGGGAACTGGCGTGAAGTTATGTATGTATGTATATTGTGGCGAATGACGGTGGAACCATCTACTTTGTTTAAGAACTTTTAGAAAAAGAAAATTGTGGGAAGAAAAAACAAGGACAGATACATATTAGAAAGGGATAGATGATAAACGAAAGTTCTAGAATAGAAATTTCGGGAAGTAAAAACAGAGATAGATAGACGTTAGAAAGAGATAGATGATGTAAGAAAGTTCTAGGTTAGAAGGTTCGGGAAGGAAAAGACGATAGATAGATGTATAGAAAGGGATGGATAGCAAATAAAAGAATAACGAAAAGAAAATCGAAATTCGAAGTTCTAGAAGATTCTTCTGGGTATATAAGCAGCGTAAGGCGCGCCTACCGGGAAGTTTAGAGTTGAGTTAAGTTCAAGACAGCGAAGCGACAAGAGCGATACGGAAGAGTTGGAAGAGAAGTTTAATAGAAGACAGTGACGAGTTAAGTGGTGAATTTAGTGACAAGTTTAGTGGACAGTTAAGTGAAGGAGAAGTGTGGTATAGTTCGAGAGACGAACCAAAAGCGAGCTACACGCAGTAATATCGGAGGTGAGCACTGCAGTACCAGGAGGTGGTCTGCGCAATATCGGCGACGGTATTGTGAGTGAGACACCTTATCGTCGGGACAATGCATCGTTAGTTATGCCTATAGCGGCAACCCTGCGGAGAGGTGTTACGTGCGGCTGTGTAAGTCAATAAAAGCGTTACTTAAAAGAATTGGTGTCTCCTTCCAATCCCAAGTGTGTACTCTCGCTCGCACGTAACAATATTGTTTTTATTATTGTGACAGAACTTAGGGTCGCCTTAATTTTTATTAAAAACCAATTAATCTGTGGTTTGGTTAATTTAAATAACTTCTCCTTGTAGTAGCCTAACAGGCGACCACTCGCCTTTTAGGTTTTTTGATCGCCAATTCTCGCTCTTAGCACCCTAAATGGCAATAAATCTCCTACATTGGCCACACTAGACAGACTCAGAGATTTTTGTATTTTAGTTTTATGACAGATCTTATCGATGCGACCAGATTTAAATATTATAAATCAGATAAAATCTTGCTATGGAAGAATATCGTCGTGCTGTTAAATTATTTTATTTATATTTTGGTTTGGTTTGTTAATTAGTATTATTAAAGCTTATGGCAGACACGAGTTGAAGTTGATTAATTTTCTGATGTGACGCCATCAAAAAAGTAATATTGAGTTTTATCCATGTCAAAATATTGATAATAACATTTCTAAAAACTTAAATTTGTTTATATTTAGTTATAAATATTTTAAGCATATTGAGAATTGTCGATAGGTCATTATTTATTTATAAAAAATGTACACGATCGTTACATAGGCCTTTCTCCTAACTCCTTGATTTCCGTGGTACATTGAGTCTATTCTATGCATATTGTCTATGGGTCTTTTTCACGACTGTTTTGGATAGTTTACCTACCTTGTAAAATTGCCGATTTTTCGGTCTTGAAGTGAAATATGATTATCATTTACTTGTTTAAACCTTATTAGAACTTATAATAATGTCCTATGTGTTGATTTAGATCTTTTCATCATAGAGGATTCGATAAAAACCTAGTTCAGCCATTTACATGAAAGGTGAGTACAAAAAATTGGTACTTTTTCATTTTTTCTGTCGTCTTGGTTCTATTCCTGAGTTCAAAGAAGTGAATAATTTATTAACTCGAAATCTACTCCAATATAAATTATGTTACATGGTGTTAATAAGTGAATACAACGTTGTATGTATTAGTGATATACATACTTGCCGCTATTTTGTATTATAAATGTATGTAGGTATGTATGTAGAGCAGTATACCCCGTGTAAGTTGAATAGGTCGTGAGCCTTTGAAACGTTCCGTTTTATATTAATATTTTCGAATTTGCTAGCTTATTACTTGCTGTATACACGAATTTTATATTCAAATCTATAGGAATTTAGAACCCATACTTTTTAAATCCAATTTAATTAAAACGTCAAGTATTAGATAGTTCAATTTAATTTTTTTAAATTACATTTTGTACCGTAACATAAGATAACTCGCATAAAAATAAGAAAAGGAACGTTTTTTGTCTATGGTTTTTTTATTTGCAAAAATATATTTCATTTTGTGATAAAGCTATGGCGGCTGTTTTTTTCGTGCTTGTTTCTTATAAATAGTGGTAGAAACTTATACTATTATAAGTGTTAATTGTACCAAGTATTATTGAGAACTCGTTGAAAATAATATTTGTGAAATGGCGGCTGAAGTGCCTGTTAGCGATGTACTATGTGAAGCAATGGAATATTTGATCAAACTTGGGTCGAATTTACGAAGCCGATCTGAAAATCTCAAAGAAAAGAGGATAAGAAAAGACAAATTGAAGAATTCCCATGCCATCCAGAAAGCAGCACACAAAGTATTGCTTATATGCGACCTATCCAAAAAGTCTCTTGATAATGTGGAAGTTGGTGTCCGAAAGATCTTGTCTCATGTCAAAACTAATCAAGTTATGGATGATGGCGGGAAATCTAGCTCGAGTCGATCTCCCGATAGTCGTTTTCAATACTTTGATTTTAAAAACTATAAATTGAGAGTTTCCAAAAGGGTTCATCTTGAACATTTTTTGTCTGCAAAAGTTGTTGCAGAACCAATGCTGAAATCCACATTAGACAAATACCCTGTTTATTACAAATGCAACTTGTATAGACTTAGGAAAACAATGCAATATAAATGTAAGGAGAAACAGAATGCTCCAAATAATTCTGAAGTTGCTATCTTATTAAACAAAGACACTACAGAAATAAATACAGAAAAACAAATATATTGTAAAAATAAAAAAAATGATAACACCAAGCTTGAAATAGAGGCCAATGTTGAGAAAGCAGAATCAGAAAGTCTTGAAATAGAGGCCAATGTTGACAAAGCTGAATCAGAAAGTCTTGAAGTGACTACTAATATGTTAGAAGCCTGCGCAGTAATTCCAGTCGATGAAAATGACGAAATAAGTGATGATATTAACTCTAAAACAAAAAATAAGGGGACAAAGGTGAAAGAGATTACAACTAAATTAGATTCATCAAAAGAACTCATATCATTAAACAACAAAGACGAAAACATAGATGCCATAAAAGTTTCTTCAAAAGTTAAAGAAACGGTTTTAGACAATGAGGATACTCAAATTAAATTTGGGGAAAATATAACAGAAACAAGTCATTCAAAGCAAGAAATAAAAGATAGTAAACAGAAAAATAAAAAACATGGAGAATCTAGAAGAGATAGTGTGAAAAAGAAGTTTAGGAATATTAGAATCATTGGTGATAGTTCAGACAGTGACATAGACAAAAGTCCAGAGAAGGTTAACAGCAAGGAAAAAGAGGATACAGTTAAAAAAGAAACAAACAGTGAAAAAACTCACAAACAAGTAGATCATACTGAAGAAGTTCAAGAGAATAACACTGATGAGGTAACCAAGTCTAGGGAACAACCAACAAAGCCTTTAATAAAATGTGTAAGCATGACTAAACTATTAAAACCAGAGGTCTTAAATTCAGTTGCTACTAATATTCACTCCAAAATTAGTCCTAATAAAAAGTCGTTATTAAAACCTAACAGACCTGATAGTGAAAATACATCAAAGTTGTCTGAAAATGCAAATAAGGATAAATTCCAAATTCATAGTAAGAATACAGATCATTTGCATGAGAGACAAAAATTAGATGATGAAGAATATTGGAAAGAAAAAAGAAAAGAAGTTGAAGCATTTAAACCAAAATCTTTTGTTGTTAAAGTTGGTAGACTACCTGAATTTTCTGAGAAATATTTGGAAACTCATAATATAAAAAGAATTACTCAAGGAAGCAGTCTAGTGTTTGAACTTCAAGACAATTCAGAAAATGTTACTGATTTTGAAACTTTGAAAAAATTAAAAAGTGATTTATTGAATGACTCTGACTCAAATAATGAGGACCCGTTTCCAGAAAAAGGAGTTGACAAAGCAAAACATGCATTACTTGATGAGTCTGATTCTGACCAGGAAAACCGTTTGCTGAATTCAAAGAAGTGTTCAAAAAGTGAAGATAGCAATAAAAAGAACAAAGACACAGAACAAAACACTGAAAAATGTAGGGACTCAGAAGAATCAAATGGTGATAACCAAAATTCAGATCATTCCATCAGTAATAATGCCAGTACCAAAAAAATGGTGGAATTAGAGGAGAAAGAGCCAGATGAGGGCACAAAAGAAAATTCTCATTGTATTACATCTGCAACAAATAGTGAAGATCATCCTTATTTGACTTCTGATCAAGATAAATCAGTACAATCTGACAATGAGAAAACAGACAGGACTCAAATAGAAAAGACAAGTTCTAAATGTTCATCTCAAAATTCAGATAGCTCTTCAAACAGATCTACAGATAAAAGAAAAAAGAGTAAGAAACGAAAACATGCTATTGAAAGTATGCGTGCTAAAAACATGCTTCTGACATACAGCTCAAGTTCAGATACTGATGGTGATCAGTTAAATAATGTTATAAAAAAGAAAAAGTCTGATAAAAAGAAAGTAGGAAAAAAGCTAGATTGTAAACAAAGGAAAATATCTGAATCTTCTAAATCTTCAAGTGATCAAAAGAGATGTACAGAAGATAATGAAAGAGTAAATATGGAGTCAAGAAGTAACTCACCTGCAATGGAAGTTAAAAACAGTAAGAGGAGCTCAATAGAGAGACATTCAAAGGAATCTGACAATGACAGTGAAAATGCTGAAGTGTGTTCAAATGCTTCTAGTAGCAAGGTTAGGTCATAGTACATAATATATAATTAAGTTTAACACTTTTATGTACAGTAACTGTATTATGCTATACCCATAAGCCATTTTGATGTTGTTTAACTTTAAAGTTTCATATTGTTGGTATAATAAGTACAGTTTCATTTATTTTGAAATTTATGGAAGTGCATTTTTAATATTCATAAGTTGATAGAAAAGTTATGTTGTTTCTGATTTTGATACTATCACTGTTTTATTGTTAATTCATTTAAGCCTGATTTACATTTGCAGCAGTTAAGTAGTTAATTAACTTGCAAGTAAGTCTTTATCATTGTTTGGACAGACATTTACTTAATTAACAACTTGTTACTTAATTGTGAATTTTCTGTCCTCATGATGATTAGCACTTAACTTGTTAGTTTCACAAGTTAACTATTTGACTAATGCAAATGTGAATCAGGCTTTAAACTTTTTTTATGAATCAAATGCTCATTTTCATTTGACACTTTATAATATTTAAAATAGTCAAATTAAAATGATTTTTATTTTTTACAGTTATTTCTTGTCTCAAATAATATGAAAAAAGTGGTCAAGTGCAGGGCACATCCACTGTTTTTTTACTATGTAACCTTAATGCATTTCATTAAAATTATCCACATCTCGAAAACTATTACTACATATGAAAATTTTAACATTTCAAAATTATTTATCACATATTTAAGTAAGTTAAAAGGAGAGTCATACTTTAAAAGTAAATTCTTTCTCACTTATTTTTTTATTGCACAAGTTCAGCAGACAGGCAGACTGCCCATGTTATGGAAAGTGGTTACTATTGCCTATTGGTATTTGCAACACCAAAGTTGCTACAAATGTGCTGCTTGGACTCCACTATCTCTTTTAGGAGATACTGGAACCTAGTCACTAATGCCGGAACACAACTCAAGATTCTTATGTCGTCATACTCTAGACCAGGGGTGGTAGCCATCCAGACAGAAAAATACCCTACCATCTGAACGTGGGCTGTTTTGTCGCCTCTTATGACAAGCCGCCCGAAAGGGAAAAGTTTTTAAATAACAGAGTTTTTGAAAACCTATCTAACACTAATGTACACTGAATGTTTTTCCATCCCAAGTTATATGTATCTAATATTTCTGTTTTGTGTGCTAGAGTTATTACTCTAATACTACTGTACTATGTAATCGTTTTTGAGAAAAATGTTTGACAGGCATATGTTAGACGTGATGATTTTTGAATATATGATAATATTCAAATTCATTTTTCAAAAATATACTATAGAAAGAACCTCCTCCTTTTTTTAAGTGGGTTAGAAACACTTGACAAAGTTGTTAAACATATATGAAATTGAAGTTTATAAAAAAGAACAACATAACTCTCTACTTGCTATTATAAAAATGTCGCTTAGTGTATAAGAATGACTATTAAAGGCTAATTTACAATTGGCATTTTTATTTACTAGATAGTCTCAAAAACAAAGTTTGAAATGTTAACATCCAATTAATCAGTTTGGGCAAGAAGCATAAATTTTCTTTAAAAAACTAAACAAAATTTACAGATGGTCCGCTCTAAGGCGCTACCCAGCAGCAGTAGCGGCCATAATTCTGACTCTCCGGACTCTAATGACAAAGACATTGAAGGGTAAATATCAATTGGATACTAAGTGTGATGGATTCTAAAAGCCATTTAAAACGGTTCTAAAAACTATTGAAAAATAATAAAGCCAGTTCGATTTATAAATTCATGTTTCAAATAATACTGTTTTAGTATGTCATGATTTCAGCAACTACGAGTACTATGTATTGTGAACATTAAAGCTTTGATTTTGCACCAGCATTTGTGCTTGTATGTCTTATATGTCTATTTTGACTAGGAATATGTGATGATTACACTCTGGACATGTCATCACGCCACATTGACAATTATAGGTTATGGCAATAGGTTGGTGGAGCTTTTACCTGTTATGTCCGGGATGTAGGCCCTTTATTCACTTCTGTTTAAAGCTCACAACTTTTATCTGTCTAATCCCCTCCATGCCTGTAGATTAAAGTTACAATATTTCAAGTGCCTTTGCAGTACATCTCTCAATATCATATAGTACAATGATAATTATAGGTAATATATAATTAAATTAAATTAATAAATTTAAATAGTAATGTAAGTGGATGATGGATCTTTTCATGTCAATTCTTCTTTTTTTAAAGCTCTAGAATTTTTATATTTCTAGTACCTTCTACTTGTGTAGATTAAGGTTACAATATTTCTTATGGATTAAGGTTACACAATAGGTCTCTGTTAAACACTTCTTTAAATATTATTTTGTTGTGAACTGTAAATAACGATTTTAATAAGGGGAAAAATATACACATAAAAAAAAAACAAAAGAACATCTATGTTCTAAATTCAAAATTTTAGTATATTTGGTGGCCACTATTATGCTGCACCAAACGAATAAAATCTTTTTGTTGGAGATTCCAACATTCAACAGTCTCTCTACATCTTTTGTATTATAAACACTGTGCACTTTGTTTCCATTTGCACTGCATCATAGATTATACTTACTCCATTATTTGCTCTGAGTAAAGGATATATTTGCACATTTTTCTGAAGATCTTCAATAAAAAAAATATTTGATCTTGTGACTTGCTAGTGCAAGTCGCAAGAAAGATGAAATATTTTGTGTGAAATGAATGAAATATGTTACTTTAATGATATATGGTTTGGGATATGTAGCTATTTCTCTTATATTTAATGAGTGAATAACACCTTTATAATATTTTATTTATTGTGTGGTGCTTATGATTTGTTGTTGTAAAGTCATATTGAATGTAGTTTTTGGGCACCCTTTTACAGGTTGCCAAAGCCTTGAACTTGGTCCTGTTGAGTGCCATTGCAAAAAATCCATTTATTTTATCCTCATACCGTTCCATCTTTAGGTGTTGAATATCTTTTATGGTGATCCTGTAAACCCTTTTAAATCTGCAATGTGTCTGCTGCGATACTGTGCTGGTGACCTAATGTAGCATCTGCCATGGATATCTTTGCATAATGTTGATATTAGACAGATTAAACTAATTGTGTCAATTTGGTGAAAGGGCTCAATGGTATTTAATGACATCGATTGGTTCAAGTGTATGTTTATATGGATAGACTTTGACTGATTCATCCAAATGAAAAGACAAATCTAATTAAGCATAAGCATTTCTTTTTTTCTATCCATACCCTAAATTTGAAAGCGAGTTGATATTTTTGTATTTGTTCTCTTTTCGTGGCCTTGTGTGTTTATAAATGTCCTTAATGTTACGTGCGGGCGGGGGTACGCACTTAGTATTGGAAGGAAACACCAGATTTTTAATTAAATGCTTTTATTAATTATCACAGCCGTACGTGATTCTTCTCCGCAGGGTTGCCCCTACACGCAAAACTAACGACGCACTGTCCCGACAATAAGATATCTCACTCACAATACCGTCGCCGATATTGCGTAGACCACCTCCTGCTACTGCAGTGTTCCCCTCCGAATTAACCGCGTGTAGCACGCTTCTAGAGCTCTTCGTAAACTACGCGACACTCCTTCACTGAACTGCCCACTAAAATTTTCACTAAATTCACCACTAAACTCGTCACCGTCTTCTATTAAACTTGTCTTCCAACTCTTTCGTATCGCACTTGTCGCTTCGCCGTCTAGAACTGAAGTCCCCGGTAGGCGCGCATTACGCTGCTTATATACCCGGAAGAATCTTCTGGAAGCAATAATTTCGATCTTCTTTTTGTTATTCTTTTATTTACAATCGATCTCTTTCTAAACATCTATCTATCGACTTTTCCTTCCTGAACCTTCTATTCTAGAATTTTTGTTTATCATCTAACCCTTTCTAATATGTATCTGTCCTTGTATTTTTCTTCCAGAATCTTCTACATTTTTCTGAAACTTCTTAAAGCAACTAGATCGTTCTACCATCACTCACGACAGTATGTTCTTCCTATAATGGCCATGAACTTTGGGGCTATTTGTAGGGTTCAGTATTTAAAGATAAAAAGAAACTCTTTTATGTCTGTATATGTATCACAGCTAATTGTCTCAGAAACTATAGCTAGAAATCTGAAATTTGGAAGACTAATAGTCTATAATTATATGTATATACTAGACTGGGCCAAAAAAATTATTTTTTTTTAATTATCGAAAATATATTTGGGGTGCCAAAAAAGGGATTATTGTGAGAATTTGAATCCGTAATATTAATATTAAGAGCTCTGTCATCGCAAATTTAAATATTTTTTACTATGCTGGTTTTTGTCTCAGAATTTTTAAATCATTGACTTAACGAAATTAAATCTGAGACATTTTTTTAAGGAAATTGTATGCACTACAAAAAAGGTCTAATTAAAATTGTCCGTCTATTGAACAGTTTCCTTACAATCATGCCTTAAACATTGTGATAATTTTACAATTTGATCTTTCAATTTTGAAATTTTGTAATTCATGTAAAACTGCACACCCAGTTAGTGATGAGTTTGTTTTCTGCCGCCTCATGGTAAACTTGTCCCTTTGACGCCGTGGAGTAGAAACATTTAAATTATTAAAGTGACGCGGGTGTAATGCCCTGGTATTTGTCTTATTACTTATTTGATGTGCCGTGAATTAATTTGAACTTTGATAACATGGAAATAATTTTATAATATAAAATTGTATAATATGGAAATACTCAATTTTCTGAAATAAACGAATTATTATTATTATAAAAGTCAGTAACCGGAAAAAAATGATCAATATTCTTATTTGGAAATAAAATTCTCTACTCTGAAAAGTCTCAAATTTTTTTGCTAAATTGACTCCTTCAAAAGTTATTCAAGGTTAAAGTTGAAGTGATTTCCTTTAGGAAATTGCAAATCACTTTTAAAGGAGTCAATTTAACCAAAAATATGAAGACTTTTTTGTAGAGCATTTGATTTCCCATATGAATATATATCGATTGTTTCCGGGTACTGACTTTTTTTTTTAATTTATTGAGAACAACCAACAAGTCTTACGTACATACATCTGTTTATATTACTACATTGATTTATTCGTCTAAGTGCAAACTTAATTATAGGTTGTCACATCATGCTAAAAGAAACATACATTTGTTTACATGAATTACAAAATTCCAAATTTCAAAGATCAAATTGTAAAACTATATCAATGTTTAAGGCATGTTTGTAAGAAAACAGTTCATCTGACGGAAAATTTTAAATAGACCTTTTTTGCAGAGCATACAATTTCCTTCAAAAAATATCTCACAGTCAATTTCGTTGTCAGTCATTTGAAAGTTCTGAAATAAAAACTCACTCAGTAAAAAATCTAAATTTGCAAATATAGACCTCTTAAATTAAGTCTTAATATTAAGGATTCGAATTCTCACAATAATCTTTTTGGTAAATTTGCATAAAGGCGGAACCCGAAAATTATGCGTTTCTTTTATATACAAGATTATAATTATGGTTTGCTATGGTACAATAACGAAATTAAAATTGTCGGAAAGCCTTCATTTAGGCACATAATTAATAAACAATACAATTACCTTAGAATATACAGAGACTGCCTACTATGCTAATATTATTATTGTAAAGTAATAGGGCACGTTGCTAAACACTTATGATTTTGAGCACAAACACATAAGTTAACGTAAAAACAATCGATATCTTACTTTATTAAATTTTAAAGCACATTTTATTAGGTTAAAAACTACAAAACACTTCCCAGATAA
Source organism: Dendrolimus kikuchii (assembly GCA_019925095.2). Classification (NCBI taxonomy): domain Eukaryota; kingdom Metazoa; phylum Arthropoda; class Insecta; order Lepidoptera; family Lasiocampidae; genus Dendrolimus; species Dendrolimus kikuchii. The sequence continues at coordinate 7,528,597 of CM034400.1, forward strand.
AACCGCCATGCTACATAAAGAAAACTGCTAAAGACAAATCTTTTTGTTGTAATTTAGTTCATCAGAGTGGCAGGCAAAGGAAATAAATCCATACAGCGTTGTCTGATGTATTCTTAATAAAAAATAGGCTGTTTGGATTTATTTCCTTTGCTTGCCACTCTTTAGGTTGGGTTAGCTTCACACTAGAGCTCAAATATGCAATGCCAATGTTAGCAACACAAAAAATAGGTTGTGAGGAGCAGTTGAAGGTTGCGACCAATGAGAAGGTCAGTGGGTTAGGTTAGGTTAGCTTCAGACCAAAGCCGCAGGCAGAATCGACTTTAACCATAATTAATGGTAAGCAGTCGGTTCTGCCACTTTGCTACTTGTTAGGCAAAAACACTAAATCCATATAGCATGAATATCAATATTTTTCAATCAATCTGAAGATCATTGAATGACATGAAAGTATGGAATTTTAGATTTTTCACATTATTGTAAATACTGACTACATGCAATACCAATGTAAGCAGAACAAAGTATAGGTGTAAGGGGTGGTCGAAGGTGTAACCAGTGACAAGGACAGTGGGTTAGGTTAGGTTATCTTTAGACCAAAGCCCACGAGCCGAGCGAGCGAAGCGAGCGTGCCGCGGTAGCGGCCGGCGAGTGGCAGAACCGACTGGTTTCCATTTATTCGTTGATAATTTCAATAAAAGTTAAAGTCGGTTCTGCCACTCGCCGGCCGCTGCCGCGGCACGCTCGCTTCGCTCGCTCGGCTAGTGGGCTTTGGTCTAAAGATAACCTAACCTAACCCCCTGTCCTTGCCATAACCTTCGAACACCCCTCACACCTATATATTGTTTGTCTAACATTAGTATTGCATGTTGTCGGTAATTATATATACAAACTACAAAAATATAATAATGATCTTAATCACAATAATGTGAAAAATCTAAAATCCCGTATTTTTATGTCATTCAAAGATGTTCAGTTTGATTGAATAATATTGATATTCATGCTGTACCGATTTAGTTCCTTTGCCTGACATTTAGCAAAGTGAGGTAAAAACTTTGTCTCTCAATATTATTAATCTGAGGTTTTACTTACAAATTACAAAATGTCGTGATTTTTTAGCAATGCCGTAATATTTGATTTTATAATTGTTAATTATTTTGATCATGTCATATATGTTACATTTGCAGACTAATCCCAAAATTAAAATAATTGTGTTTTTATTATAATTAGTAGGTAAGTCGTCACGCTAAAATTGAACATTATTTCTAGCGATATAATGCACGCATTTCGTACCTAATTAATTGTATTGTTTATTAATTTTTTGCCTAAATGATGGCTTACCGATGATTTTAGTGTCGTTATTGTACCATAGAAAACCATATGTAAAGTCTTTGAATACAAAAAATGCGTAATTTTCAGGTTCCGCCTTTATGCAATTTTACCATCTTTTTTATCACCTCAAATTATATTTTCGAAAAATTGTCGTTTTTTGGCCCAGTCTAAGGTTATACATTGTACGATTTAAGCAATCAAGTACACTATTTGGTGTTTGAATGGCAACTTCCAAATGATATTAAATATTTTATCTTTTAAGAAAAAACAAAATATATTGTTCAACATGATAAAATATATTAAAATATATTCTTTTAATATTGAAGGGGATTCCAGAGGACAAACTTGACTTTCTGAATTAGAGTATTATGATCGAGTGTTAAAATAATCTTTAGGGGATATAAAATAAAAAATCACGCGAACGAGCCCACAGGCAAGTTATTTTAATATTTTTATTCAGAAACTTGTAAAGAGGCAGAAAGTCAAGTAATAAAAAGTGGTCACATCCGCCTTTAGGCGTTTGCAACACGAGGGGCGAAATCAACGCGGTGCTTGCCTTTAGTATAGTAGAGAGGTATCAGACAGGAGGAATTAGAGGGGATGGGATAAGGAAGCTAGGATAGAGCTTTAGTGGGCCATCGGAAGTCTCACTCATCATACAAAACTAAAACGTATAAGAATTTTGCTTAAAAGAACCATCTACAGGTGGTGCCTTTTTATTTAGATTTTTTTCGAACACATTATCATGGTAAAATTTTAAAGAACACAAGAGTTACAGTCACAACAGACGGTCATGTTTTAGTTAGTATAGATAGATGCACTTTTATAGGCTGACAAATTTAAAAAGCTTGAACAAAGTCCGACGACGGCGTGACTCCTCCACACAAGATAGCGAACAGACGAGCTCGACGACGAAAAGAGAAGCGATGTCGAAATCACCAATTGACTTAGGGGCGGCGGAGGTTTTGGCAGTCGACACCAGTTCGGACGAGGCGTCTGCTAACGAGGAGTCCGGCAATGAAGCCAACAATGAAGGTTTGTCCTGTGTCCAGAATAATATATTAACCTATACTAGTAAATCTAAGTTTTAACGGTTTTAAACGCGTTTTAAAAACAAAATACCGTGCTTAAAACCGTTAAAACGTAGTTTTATTATGTGTACTAATCGCAAAAACTTAGAAAATACTATACTAATAAATCTGTAGAGGGTTGTAATATATGCCGTACGCCATACGTACGTATACCTTACGCCAGTTGTACAACGTGTCGTTCCAGCCGAAGGACGTCGCGTCAGTATACCATTATTTATTTTTGACAATGTGCCTATTTTCAAGTGTAAAAGAAAAAATATCAACAATTAATATACTACAACAATGAAGCAATTTATAGGATATTTGTCTGCCCGCCTGCCTATTAGAGTATCGCCTAAAAACTACTGAACGGATCTAAATAGAATTCGACATTAAGCTAGCTTATATTCCGGGTCAACACATAAGATACTTGTTATCCTGATAAGTTCTATAATTTACCTGGGATAGACGACTAAGATGACTTTGCATTCTTTTAAACTACTGTATATATTTAAATTTACCTCTACACTGAGCTACTTTATATCCCGGAAAATTGGAACGCGATTCCGAAATGTATGCGAGCGGGTCGCTAAAAAACTAGTTTGATATTTGCATTATAGGTATTGTATGAGACATGACGTAGCAAACTGTTTATATTCTTTCATACGTACTGTTACGAGTGCGGGACTCGAATTAAAATGCCGTTGGAATTACTATAGAATTTATTAGAACTATACAAACACGTATAACACAGGTATAAATATAACTGGACACAACCAGTACAAACCGCATGATTCAATAACACGCGCAAAGTCCGTCACTATATAGCTCATTGAATGTACATACGTCTTGCTCTTATCGTAATCGTCGCTTGACTGCCTCACCCCTCCTGTACAAATACGATATGTCTCGACGCAAAACAATAGTTTCCAAGAATTAGTTCGGCACACCTGTCTAATGACTGCCATAAAAGATTACAATACACAATAGACTGTTTTTCTTAATTACAAATTTTAAACACAAAGTAAACAATAGAAGTTCAAATGCGGGAAGATAATAAACTGTTCTTTATGGCAGGCCGGTGTGCATTTGCTTTTTCCTGCATGTAACAGTATAAAAAAACACACATACATAAACACATTTGGCTAAACTACGTAAAGATAGGAAAACAAGTGTCGGCGGTTGTTTATCTAATAATAAGTCTATTCTAAAGTCTATGGCGACATGGTTAAAGTGAAATGTATGAATGAGCACAGGGAGGTTACATTGTAATCAAAATTTAAAAGCATTTATTCAAACTAACCACTGGTGTACACTTTTTGAAGGTCATTCCTACAAATATTTTCTTAAGTTTTCGCGACTTGTGTACATAATAAAACTACGTTTTAACGGTTTTAAGCGCGGTAATTTTATTTGATTTTGGTTTTTCCGACGTGTCGGCCACTTTTCAGTGGCCGTGATCACGGAAGACAACGATGTCAAGTGTCAACGAGTATTGTTAAAGTTTTACTTAGCCTACCGCCAGCTTGTTAATTTTAATTTTGTTTATGGTTATTATTTACTCTATGGGAGCCTAATCTAATTTACTACCGCTTCGCAACATGTTATGGCTTGAAGAGAAGAAAGTTTCTTGCGCCGCTTCTTCGTTCTTTCGTTAGCGGTAGGCTAAGTAAAACTTTAACAATACTCGTTGACACTTGACATCTTTGTCTTCCGTGATTCGGCCACTAAAAAGTGGCCGAAACGTCGGAAAAACCAAAGTCATTCCTACAAGTTAAAAATTAAGCCACTTCCTATTCTATGTACAATTTTACGGTCAGAATGGAACTGTTGTCACAATCGCACTTAAATTGTATTTTTCTCCTTAACAATAGATTTTAACCTAAGGCCCCCCCATCCGGTAGGGAGATTTTATGAGGAGTGAAATTTTTAAGCGTCAACACAAAAGCATTACTTTTTACCTTTGTATTATATAATAATTATTCAAATCGGTCAGACCATTTAGTTATAGCGAGACTAACCAACAACAATTGATCTCTGAAGTAAATCCAGTCCTATGTCACAACTGTTTTTTTTACATTTTATTTTATACTAGCATATGCCCGCAACTTTGTCCACGCTCGATTTTAAATTCCCGCGCGATTCCCGGGACACAAAGTACTGCAGCATTCAAAAAAGAATGTAAGTTATCGTTTTAGTGAGTGAAAACTGCAGGAATAAGCAAAATTTTATGCACCCGAACAATTACAAACCGTTCCTGGGAAAATTCCCGCGGGATTCCCATCATAAAAAATACCACATATTTTATTACATAAAATTTGCTATCGATCATTAAAAAAATTACATTGGGATTCGAATTCTTTTTTCATCTGGCAATTTTAAATCATTTTCAGAAAAATTCCCGCTCGATGCCCTGGATAAAAAGTAGCGCAAATTTTAAGTCTAAGAACTTGTTGTCGATCGGCGACAGCCGCATCGAAATTGGCCACGTAGTTTTTACGTGAATCGCGAATAAACAGACAAGAAATCTTAAAAAAATTGCATCGTGTCTCCATCGTTTATATAGTCTATTGTAGTAGTTATTTTTTTTTAATAGTTTCAATGTACAGTTACGGCATGTTATAAATATTATAAATTGTTGGTAAGGGGGCGCTTGCTCATTTTCGCACCCCAGCGGCCAATATGGTTAAGATACCGCTGTCCACCATTATCGGGGAAATATTCGGAAACGTAATTTTTAACAGCTTTGAAACGGAACTCGTATATATTCGTCCGTCCGTTTATCCGTCCTATGGTCGAATTTTGCTTACTATATAAGTCGGACGCTATATATTATGATAGTGAGTTTTATGTTATTATATGCAATATCATTACGTTGGAAATCTTCTCCTGCCAACTTGTCCTTTGTATACGCCTACAATAATATTTGTGTTGTGTTTTCTTAAGTTTTCGCGACTAGTATCACGCTTACTGAAAAGTTGCCGAAACGTCGGAATTAAAATAAGATACTGCACTTGAAACCGTTAAAACGTAATTTTATTGAACGTTTTTTTAAAAACGTTTGCGTCTCAGGACGCCCGACAGAAATGATAAAAACTAATCTAAGTTGAACTGAAATTGAAATTATTTCACTTGAGAAAACCTTAGGTTATTACTTAAATTTTATGTATATTAATATGATAATGCAAGGAAAGGTTATTTAGTAATAAAATCTTTTATTGATTATAAAATATATTTTATTCTTAGTTACAATGACTGAATATGTACATTAGAATTTTGTGTATGTACATTATTAGTATCATTATTTAATCTAATTACCGAAATACGGCTAGCGCTGTGGGTTAGAGTGAGAGACGAGTAGCCTGCCTACCGCTGCCGTGTGCGTGAGAGAAAGGGAAGCCAGACAGACTGGTGCCGTAACGCGTTACGCAACGAAGCGATTTATCCTCCCATAAGAAGTTATCACATCAATAATTGTATTATTTTTATTTCAGAACTGCCGATGGTACAATTATCAAATCTGAACGGCGATGGTATCGGCCACATTGCGAAAGACGATTTGCTCGGCGAGAGCGATTCCTCAGTGTCGCAAAACGAAAAAGATAAAACTGGCAGTGAGTCAGACGATGAAAAGTAAGTTAAGCATTTTTCCTTTTAAATTTTAATAAGTAATGTATTATTGTATTCATTGTAAACTGCTTTGTGAATTAAATAAATAAATACTCTAGACCAGGGACATATGTCCTATCCAGTCGGGCATATGTCCTACTACCGAAATTTATTTTTAAAAATATTGTATCTATTTAAATATAACATTTTCTAAAAATATATTACTTAAATATTTATCACGTACGAAAAATAAGGTAGTAAACAACATAGTTTTTACAATGCAACAGAGAAACACACTTTGGTATATCCTTAAGTTCAGCTAGTTATACTTGTTTTATAGCCTATAAATAGTAATTATGATATAGGACTGATACTAGGCCTCTGGCATTCCAGTAAGTTGGGCGGTTAAAAGCTTGAACACTCGCCGTTAGAGGCTGTCGAACTTCACGAATGTTTGTTTTATCTCAGTGTCAAGTCAAAACGGCGTAAGCAAAACACAATATCGTCAGACTCGGAAGTGGGTTCGTCGAGACGGAAAGAGCGGCATAGAATGAGTGACTTCGAAGACTCTGACGATGATAACTCGGAGCCAGTGAAGCGGCCGAAGCGAAAGAAGAAAGGCAGCGACAGCGACGCCTCAGCCAGTGCTGCTTCCTCCACCGAGGAAGGGTGAGAAATTGTTGCATTTTTTCAGCTCTGTGTTACGAGATTATGCACGTTTGTATTTTTTTTTATGTAAGTATAGGTTTGCGTTTGACCACTGTCTCACCTGATGTTGAGTGATGACGCAGTCTAGGATGGAGCGCGCTTACCTAGAAAATACCTATTCACTCGTGACTTGAAGACTTTAAGATTGTATTTGTCAGGAAAAACAGACTCCGGCAAATTATTCCACTCTTCGGCAGTGTGCACCAGAAAAGATGAAACGAAACGCTTCGTTCTGACAGGTGGTATTTCCACCATGTAACGGTGGCGCAAACCGGTGCGCCTGGTTGTCCGATGGTAAAATGGAGATGGAGGAATCAGCTTGTGCAATTCTAAGGAACACTCCCCGAAATGTATCTGATAGAAGACAGTCAGCCCCGCGATTTTACGTCTATGCTCTAGACTTTTTATCCGTGCAGGAACGGAGAAAGAATACAATTTCCTGCGGCCGGGCGGCCTGTCGTAAGAGGCGACTAAACAACCCACAGCCAGGTGGTAGGACATTTGCCCGACTGGATGGCTACCACCCTTGGTCTAAAGCATGTCGCCATAACAACCTTGAGTTGTGTTCCGGCATTAGTGATTCGGTTCCAGTGACCCTTAAGAGAGCAGCAGCGCATTTGTACCATCTTTGGTGTTGTAAATGTCTATAGGGGATGGTAACCGCTTTCTATAAAGTGGACGGTCTGCCTGTCTGCTGCACTCCTGCAATAAAAAAATAAAAAAAAGTTGATTCTCGTACAATAATAATTACCATCTAAGAGAGCTACTATAACATGCGTCCTATCCGTACAGGAACGGAGAAAGAATACAATTTCCTGCGGCCGGGCGGCCTGTCGTAAGAGGCGACAAAACGACCCACAGCCAGGTGGTAGGGCATTTGCCCGACTGGATGCGTACCACCCTTGGTCTAAAGCATGTCGCCATAACAACCTTGAGTTGTGTTCCGGCATTAGTGATCAGGTTCCAGTCTCCCTTAAGAGAGCAGCAGCGCATTTGTAGCACCTTTGGTGTTGCAAATGTCCATAGGTGATGGTAACCGCTTTCCATCAAGTGGGCCGTCTGCCTGTCTGGTGAACTCCTGCAATAAAAAAAAAGAAAAAAAAAAGACTGAAGTCGAGCATAAAAAAGACGATCATTGCCGACCAGCTTCCTGGCTCCTTTCTCAATTAATTCCAACGCCTCCAGCTGGTATTTGGCTGACCCGTCCCAAAGATGAGAACAATACTCCATGCAGGACCGAACTTGTGCTTGGTATAAGTTCAGCAGTTGTTTCGATGGGAAGTACTGTCTCACCTTTGCGAGTACACCCAGCTTTTTGGCCGCCACTTGCGTTAAAGTAAAGTATCTCCAGGGGAAAATGTTTGCTATTTCACAATTTGTGATTCTCTGGTTATGGTATCCATATTTATACATATCATATCCATACTTATACATTATGGTATACATACTTTTATCGTGTCCAAAGATTTATTTTCTTTTTGACGTTTGCACGCCCTTGATGGGCGTACATGTTTGACAGTAAATTTCATATGTCACAATTGTCATACTTCATTGTGTCAAGCCTCATAGTAAAAGTGCCTTTCTATCGTCTAATGCATAGTCTATAAACTATAGCCATTATATCTTAATTTAATCGTAATTAACCGTTTTGAAATGAAAATGTTTGAATTAAAAGCAAAAAACAGCATTTATTTAGATTCAAAAGTCCATACTCTTGCTTTTATTTCACTTTTAAGTATAAACATATGGGTTATATGCCTTATTTATTTATCTATCTAGTATTTTTAGCAAATGATATGGGTTCACCAAATCAATTAAAATGTATTGACAAAGACAAACTGTAGGTCTGATATTTCAATTGACAGATAAAAGTTATTCATAGCATAAATTTACAACCCGGAGAAATTAAAAATGACAGTTGCGTTAATAAAATAGCTGAATTATTTCACTTTTAAATTTAGTCAGGTTATAATTTATTTGATTTATATAACTTTTATCCGGTCAATGAAAAATGGGCCAAATGCGAAAGTAACTCGTCTGTTACGAATTCACGGAAAAATATAATTAAAAATGTTGTTGTAATTTGGTGGTGTTATATTATATGGTAGTATCTGTACCGAGAATAGACTTTTACTGGAAAATGGAATAGTTTTGTCGAGACTGATCGGAATTTTCGATAGATAATAAATAAAGGCTACAACATGCTTGAATGCTTGCTCTATAAATATTATGAAACCCATTTACCCTGGACAATGGGATAGCTTTCGCGGCTCGCAAGTTACCACTGGTGAAGCCGTGTATGTCCATTGGTAATAAAAATGGATAATTTAATAACATTCTCAAAATTAGTCGAAACAACGATTTTTTACATATCTTGTTCAATAATAACCGCTGAGAACACTCCAGTCATCGCTACTTAAATCTTACCTGACGTTTTATATTGATCTAAGAGTTTAATTAGACATGTGACAACATTTGATGAATAAATATCCTAAAACAAAGAAATTCCTCTATGAAAGTTTAATACATAAAATGTTGTAAGATAAAAAATAAAGATTTATTTAAATTTACAGTAAAAAGAAACGACGCCGCATCAAGGAGTTGGACAGTGATATATCAGGGTCTGACACAGAGAACGAAGGCAGGAACAAACATGGCAGGAAGAATATTCGTAAGGTATTAATACTACCAATATTTGGGACCATTAATCTTGCTCTCTGTTGTATTCTTCCTCACCTTACATCTTGTCAAGGAATTAATTGATTTTTTAAATTTCAAGACAACAGGGCCATATTTTGGTATAAAATAAGTATGTATTAGTAAAAGGTATTGTAACAATTCATATACACATAGTTATCCAGTTATTAAAGACTTGTAAAATTTATTTTATAGTCTTACAATAAATTTTATATAACAGTATTTCTACAACAGCCAACTACACCGCTGTTGTAGAAATTAAGACTTCACTATCAGCTTACAAAAAAACACAAGATTTGATGACAGTGACTTTGAAAAAACTTACACTTCTAAATAAAAACGTTTAAGTCACGATGTATTTTCTTATTACAATTTGTATTTTTTCATTTTGCAATCTTATCGCATATTTTGAAACATAAGCCGGTGCCCGATCGGGTTATGAGTTGCTATTTCATCCAATACCTGGGGAAAACAGCCGAGCGTAAGATATGGTAATACAGTAATAATGTATGGACGAATAAAAAACGCAAGCGCCAATAAATTCAAGGCGCTTTCGACCTTTTGGTCGCTGGGTAATTTATTGAGACACAACTAATAATACGTTTGAACAGAACGCGTAAACGCCAATGAATGTATGGCGGATTTGAGCTTGCGGTCTCTAGTTTCCTAAAGGTAGGCTATGGAGAATAGATTTGTATGAAGTCTATGCCACTGATATATACAAGTAAAAAAACCGTAACAAATATATACACTAAAATGAAACACTATACATTATTATACAAACAGTCGAGCTTGACCAGGTGTAATTAAAAAAAATCTGGATAATTTGTTAGTCATGGTAGATTATAACATAGGCTATTTATAATAAAAAGTCTAGTTATAGGCGTGACCTTTTATTAAGAGTATAAATAAATATATATCAACCAATTCACAATATTGTGAATATCGACAGTGTTGCAATAACCTAACAAATATTGATTAATATAATAAAATAATAGATTGATTGAATATTTTTTACAGGTTATGGGCAAGAACCAACTGGAGGAAGCAACTAAAAAGGCAGCAAGAGAAGAAAAGGAAAGAATTGCTCGTATCACAGAAAGGCAAAAGTTGGTAAGTATGTGGATTAAAATATTATGATATTAATTTATAGATAAAAAGAAATGTGGTTTTTATTATAATGTTAAAAGATTTTCTCTCTAATGTAATAACAGATTTTTGAAGGAAACTTCTTTTCATAATGTGTAGTTTAATTTAAAAAAATATATAATATTGGTTAAAAGTGGACAATAGTTGTCAGATATTGATTGTTATTAACGCAGAATCATGTGTTTGTATTGATAATCTGAACTGTTTAATAAAAATGTGTTTTTTCCAGCTGACAGAGGAGGTTTTGCTGGGCGTTTGTTTAAAAAAAAATTTCAATGAGTTTTTGTTTGAAAATTGAATATTTGACACCGGCTGTATATATAAATTGTTAAGGCCCATATTTAAAAGAAGAAGAATATAATATTATATATAATTTTCTATTTCCAGTACAATAACATGGAGTTTGATGAGTCTGGGAAACCCGATGAAGTTGTTCTTGAGAAAGTGGTTTTGGATTTTGATCCGGAAACAAAGGAACCTTTGATTGAAGTTGACAGGGGGTTGGTTAAGAAGCTCAAACCACATCAGGTAACATTATTTATACTTTTCTCTTGTTGTACTGTACATTGTTTTTTATAGCAGAAAGCTTTATATTTCTTGCTAAATGGGTGCTTTTACCATGGATATAGAATATATCGATAGGTATATACTTGTGTTGTAGAAATTTGAAAAATCATTAAAAACATTTTGAAAAGGTGCTAAGAAAACCACTTTCATAACCATGAAAGGGGTTTTGTAAGCGCTAACTATACTAACTATGATACTTTGCACCATAATATTGCATTTCAATTTTTTCGAAAGGCCTCCCCATTTTGTGTTTAGAAAAAATTCGCGGCACTAGCGACGGCGCGATCACGCCTTGTCTACAAAATTTGGCGGAGCGGCAGCGGCGCGATGGTATTGTTGTGGACATACGCGCCTAGGGCTTATTCTTATTTAGTTATTGGAAACCTAAAAAAATAGGTTAATAAAGATATTTGGGAATTTATTTTTAATTGTTTCTTTGGTAATTTATCGCCTAATGCGCCCAGCTCTCGTTTAAATAATGAGGGTACTTTTTTTTTGGCTGGGAAGCAATACACGTCTACGACAGTTTTTATTGTTTCATAGCAATCATGGCCAAAACGATAGACATATATGATCAAATTAACACATATAGTTCTTTTTTACCTTTTTGAATTTTAATAATGCACTGTTTCAGGCAAACGGCATAAAGTTCATGTGGGATGCGTCTTTTGAGAGTGTGAAACGTATAAAGAAGGACAAGGGATCTGGTTGTATTCTGGCCCATTGTATGGGGCTCGGGAAAACTTTGCAGGTATTTAAGAATTGTTTCACAACAAAGGTTATGCGATCACAGAAAACAGGATTTAACTTATTTCCCGTTGTCAACAAAAAAGTAATTAGTAACATTTGCCATTTATTTTATTATTCCCAGCAGGCATGGAGAAAGAATACTAATTCCGGGAAAACATTAGTTTAAGGACCTTTGAATTCTCTCTTTTCTAGCACCATATCCCAATTGATTGGGGTCGGCACAATATGGCTTTTCCTTCCACACTCCTTTATTCTGTCACACCATATATTATCATATCATTCTTCACACAATCCATCTTTTTTTGTCTACATTTGTACCCAGGGCTGGGCAAAATACATGGTTTCCTTTAATTGAAATACAAATTACAAAATACTGTCTCGCGTGTATTTAAAATACGAAATACAAAATACTTTTAAGTCGGGTATTTGAAATATAAAATACAAAATACAGCGTTTCAAGTACATGTATTTAAAATACAAATACAAAATACAAATTACAAAATACCGTCAGGTGTTAGTTTATGTAAATAAAATACTCACAAAAAATCAAATAATAATTATTATTAGGCCCTTGCCTATGTAACTGCCGTTTTTTTCTGAAATAAGTTAACCTAATTTTATTATATTTTTTTTTAATTCTAATCTCCACGGCCTTGAAGATAGGGATATTTCCATCTTGTTCTTCTTGTTCTCCGTCGTCACACTCTTGGCAGAGTGGTCGTGGTCCTCATGGTACAGGGGTGGTGGCAAGCTTCACAATTCGTCACCATTTCCATCTTGTAGGTACGCGTAGATTTTGATGGTTCCACCCGGATTTATGCGTGCTTATATCGGTCCCATGGCAGGGAATGCACAAGGACTGAAACAGCTCGCTTTTTTGAACTCGTTCATGAGGTGACCGACAAAGTTTTTGGGCAGTATCCTTTTGCAGAGGTAGTCATACTCGAGAATTTTAATGCTCATTACGCTGAGTGGTTGGGTTCCCCGAGAACTGATCTCTCAGTGACTACTGCCTACGAATTTGCTCTCGCTAATGGATACACTCAGGTGATTACGGAGTTTACCCGAATACCGGATAGAGTGGATCATGAGTCTTCTTTGCTGGATCTTCTGCTGACCATACACCCGGAGAACTACCAGATCTCCATCAATGCTCCACTGGGAACCTCTGATCATTGTTTGGTATCTTTGGTGGTGCCCCTTCCTATTCCCGATCGGACCCGTCCCGCTGGACGACGGAAGGTGTGGTGATACAGGTCAGCAGATTGGGATGGACTCCGTGAATTCTATGCATCCTACCCATGGAGGCAGTTATGTTTCTCGTCGGAAGCTTCTGATCCGAGCACAGACTGGATCGCCGATGTAGTACTGCAGCGAATAACATGTTTAATTCCAAACTCAACTGTACCTATCGATGGTACGAGTGAACCACAATGGTTCAATAAGCACAGCAGTGAAGCTGTAAAGCTAAAGAAACAGGCTTATCCAGCCTGGTCTGCAGCGCGGGCTCGTCAGGCTCCAAGTTCCTCTGACCTGAAAAAGTGATACAATGTCGCCCCCAGGTCCCTCAAAAAACTGCTCGCAAGAGCAAAATTCGATCACATCGGCAGAATTGGTAAGCGCCTCTCTAGCCACTCTTCTGGGACTAGAGCTTTTTAGGCCCTCACCAAAGCTGTCCAAGGAAACCTTTCGCGGGCTTCTCTTCCACTTCTGCGCACAGTGGACGACCGTCTGGTACACGCCGCCAAAGATAAAGTCAATCTGCTGGATGAAATCTTTGCGGCCAATTCAACTCTTGAGACATACGAGAAACTCCACCTACAATCCCTGAGTGCGAGTCTAGAATGTCGGAGGTGCGCTTTACTCAAAAAGCAGTCTGATGTGCTCTCCTCTCCCTTGACGTCAAAAAGTCTTCTGGCCCTGATGGCGATCCTGCCATTGTGCTGCAGACGTGTTTAGCTGAGCTGTCCCCAGCCAGTCCTTGCCCGACTTTTCATTCTCTCTTACTACAAGGGTTGTGTCCTCGCTTCGTGTAAGATTGCCCATGTACACCTTGCCCCCAAAAAAGGGGACGTAACAGACACGTCGAATAGGCCTATAACAATAATCTTTTTGCTCTCAATGGTGATGGAGCGTATTATCAACACGCAGCTCTTGTGTTACCTCAAAGATTCCCAGCTGCTAAACGACCGGCAATACGGCTTCCGCTTCACGCTTCACGGTCGCTCAGTTCGGGATCTCTTGGTTTACCTAACCCACCGTTGGGCTGAAGCCATTGAGAGCAAAGGGGAAGCACTGGCAGTTAGTCTAGAATTCTAGATATTGCTAAGGCCTTCGACCGGGTCTGGCACAGGGCTCTTCTATCGGAGCGGCCATCGTTTGGGATACCCGAAGGGCCTTGCACCTGGATATCCAGCTTTTTTGATGAGCGCAGCATTCAAGTCGTTGTCGACGGTTGTTGCTCAAGTTTCAAGCCCATCAACGCTGGTGTGCCCCAGGGTTGTGTGCTATCGCCAACGTTGTTCTTCTTAGATATCAATGATATGTTGTCTATTCGCAACATTCATTCCAATGCGGATGATAGCACAGGCGATGCGCAGTACTCTGGTCGTGCAAACTTCCGTCAATCATTTATGGAGGGAAGTTGGATTAGATTTGTATCTGAAGTAGAGTATTCCTTAGAGTGAGTCTCTGAATGGGGGAGACAAAACCTTGTCCATTTCAACCCCAAGAAGACATAGGTCTACGTATTCTCTGCCAAAAAAACTCCATTCGAGCAATCGCTTCAGTTCCAAGAAACTCCCCTTACCACCACCAAGAGAGTATTGGGATCCTCAGTGTAGACATCGCGAACGATGTTCAGGGACCATCTTGAAGGCAAGGCAAAACTCGCCTCTAAGAAGCTGGGAATGTTAAACGGGTCCAAGCAGTATTTCACACCGCGGCAACGCTTTGTGCTTTGTAAAACCCAGGTGAGCCCGCATATGGAGTACTGCTCACACTTTTGGGCTGGAGCACCTGGCTACCAACTCGATCCCCTAGACTGTATTCAACGTCGAGCCATTCACGTTGTTGGTGATTCCACACTCACAAATGGTCTAGATAGGCTTGGCCTTATGAGAGACTTCGCTTCTCTCTACGAATTCTACTGACTGTATAACGGGGAGTATTCGGAAGAACTGTATAGAATGGTGTATTCGTCCTCTTTCTACCATCGAACCGCTCGCCATGTGTTGGGATTTCACCCCCACTTCCTTAAGCCGCTTCGCTCATGTACGCAATGGTTCTGTAGAACCTTTTTCAAAAAGGGTGTCATAAAATTTCTTCGAGGCTGGCAGCGGGTTGAAGAAATCTCTGGTGTTGCAAATGTCCATAAACGACAGTAACTGCTTTCCATCAGGTGGGCCGTCAGCCTGTCTGCTGTACTCTAGCTATAAAAAAAGGTCGAAATTTCCAGAATGGAAGCGGGCAAACCAATAACATGTAGTGCGTTCATTGTAGTGTTCGCTCATAAAGGTCGTTGATGTTGCTTGTCGCTCTTGCCGCGTTGCTGCCACGACGGTACTCTTATTCCATATGTACTCGAATTTTTAACTATCTATGATGACGAAAAAGATTCAAATGCAAAGAAAACATAACGCTTATCAATAAATAAATGACTAATTTTTAAAAAAGAATTTAGTGTTTTCAAAGTAAAATTAATTTGAAATTATATATCTTAGCCAAACAAAATATTTATTTTAAATGGCCAGTACTGCAGAATGTACCTAATATTTAGCGCTATTTTCTGAAGAACACACCCATTAATAAGGTAGCTAAATGTATTTTGTGAAATGTATTTTGCAACCATAAGTATTTAAAATACTAATTACTTGAAAATTTCACACCGCGAAGATCAATGGTTTTTAAAATATTTAAAATCGCGAAAATACAACCAAAACAACACGAATTTTTGACATTTCGCGTTTCTTCTCTTGTCAACACTTACGTAATTTTATTGCCTATGGTAAAATTAAGACAGAACAGATAATTTTTTACACACTTTTAATGTGTATCTGTTAGAGATCGTAATAACGAATGTTATATAAAACATAACATAGGTATAATTTGCTAAGCCTCACAGACTATGTATACGCGACCGTTAGGCGCAGGAAAGAGACGGGTCGGACTGAGATAGATATAGTTTATTTTTAACCGTTATTAATTTGAAATTAAATAAATAAATTATAATTATAAGAATTGAATATAAAATGTAATAAGCCTTAACTCACTAGGAAATAAATGTTGTAGCGTTGTGCCTTTTATTGACCAGTAGGACCCTATTAGATCCCGGTAAATGAGACCGGGCTACAGGCGTGCAGAACGCCGCCTGGAGCCCGGGACTCAGCATGTAAAGGGAACCGGGTTACAGGCGTGCAGAACGCCGCCTGGAACCCGGGACCCAAAAGGGTAGCGGAAACCGGGCTACGGGACTGCAGAACGCAACCGGAGCCCGGGATCCGTGAGGTATGCCTGCACTACTGCCTACTCCGAACGCGAGTAGGCCATAATGATGGTGCAGGCAGAGGTCCGCGCTCGACAGCGCACGTTTTTGTAATGAGGTAATGGTAAGGGCGCTCAGCGCTTTATATTTATACTAATGAAGCGGGGGGCGAGGTAAACGCCCATTACGACGTCCCGCTAACAAAAACCATGGGTCACAACTGTGTAAGGACCCTCGAAATGTACTAAGATCTAGGGTGTACCAAAATGTATAATAGTGGTAAGTTAACATAAGGCTTAATGTATGTAAAATTAAGGAAATAAAGTAAAGGGGGTGTTACGACGAAGCGAGGGGTCGGCGGAGGTAGCCTCTATAAATATAGGACGCCTTTGGGGCGCATTTTTGTAGTTCGTGAGTAGTTCGTTTAGTTCGTTCGCAGTTCATAAGAAGAAGCTCCCTCCCGCCAACGCCAACGAAGTCGAAGCCTCCCGTAGCATCGTTTTCGGTTGTTTTCATTTCGGAAAATCGGTTACCCGAACCAGCGACCAACCCTCTACAGTCCTACAGTCCACTGCAACACCAACATCGTCTGGTCAGCTTCGAGCCGTATTGGAAGAACTGAAGTATGCCGAATACGAGAAGCAGAATCGAAAAGGACGCTGCGCAGGCGAACAAGAAGAGTGCGACAGAGGTAGCAACAACCTCAACGACAACTGGCAGTGTCACGGCGGAATCCGGAACAGAGACTAGCTCAGTAAAAGCAACGACCGTAAAAGCAACGACAGTAAAAGCAACTGCCGTAAAAGCAACGCCAACGGCGTCGGCAACGACAGTAAAAGCAACAATGCCGGTCTCTGTTACGGATTTGCAGCCACAACCACCGCCAGTTTTACGCGAAATACTTCGCAGAAAAGAATGCACTCTAGAAGAAACTTCAAGACCGCAGTCACTACGCTCCACGACTTCCCGCAGACGACTTGCCGAGCTGGAAGCCAAAGAGAGACTAGCCGCATTGAAGTTGAAACAGTTGGAGGCAGCCGTTGAACTCGAACAAGCGAGAATAAATAGGCTACAAGCCGAATCATCGGACGATGATGACGTCATCGAAGAAAGCGAACTACCATCAAGAAGAGTAGACATGTGGTTCGAGAGACTGCCGCAAACGCAGGAACCACATGCCACAGAACCCCCCCCCCCCCCCCGCCCCAGCGACGTTAGCCAGCGATATAGGGAGAATGAATGAACGGGGACAGGGCGTCCACGTCGGAAATATGGCACGCGGACAACGGGTCTCAGAACGAGGCCCGCCTGCACGTTCAAACGTCATGGATGTGACGTCACTGGCAGAAGCGATCACTGAAGCGGCGCGAACGAGCACAAGACAGGCGCAGCGATACATGCAAGAACTCCCGACTTTTAATGGAAATAGTGGCGAATGGCTGTCCTTCCAGGCAGCCTTTCGGGAATCGGGAGGGAGCTTCTCAGCAGGGGAGAACGTCGCGCGCCTACGTAGAAGCCTAAGGGGAGCCGCACTGGAGGCCGTCAGTGCCCTGCTGATTACCCAGACGGGGCCTGAAGATATTTTGAAGGCATTGGAAAGAAGGTTCGGCCGTCCAGATGCCCTTGTGCTGGGAGAAATGGAGAAAATGAAGACATGGACACGAGTCACCGACAGCCCTCGGGACTTGTGCCTATTTGCCAACAAGATGGCAAACCTAGTAGCAACAATTGAAGTATTGAACAAGCCGCAGTATTTACATAGCCCAGAGATGCTACGCGCGGCAGTGGAGAAGCTGACTCCAATCGTAAGGAACAAGTGGTACGACTATGCAGCTATGAAGACCGAAGGGGTTCCGGAACTTAAGAAACTTGCGAGCTTCCTGAATGAAGAGGCAGACAAGTGCGCCGCGTATGCACCGATCGAACGCGAGAGCGAGATGGCACGATCGAAAAGGAGGACGGAGCACATACACATAGTGAACAACGACAGTGAACGCGTGAATATGAGAAAAAGTGAACCGTGCCCAGTCTGCAAACGCGATCATAAACTTAGCGATTGCCGCAAGTTCGTCGGTGCGGATGTGAGCGCGCGGTGGGACTTAGCCAAAAAGTGTAAAGTGTGCTTCCGCTGCCTGCGAAGTAGGCATCGACGTTCTTCGTGCCGCGCCCCGCCGTGTGGGGTGGAAAGGTGTACGCTACACCACCACCGCTTGCTGCATCACCAAAGGAGACCTGAAGTTAACGAGGTAAGTCCAAGTGCAGTGAGTGTGACGTCAGAACCGGCGGGAGAAGTGTTAGCGTCCGCGATCAACAGCGTTATCAATGATGGAAGAAACAAACGACGTGCCTATCTGAAGGTGGCCCCGGTCGCTATAACCGGACCGAGGGGCAGTCGTCACACCTACGCACTATTGGACGAAGGCAGCACCGTGACCATTATTGATGCGCAGCTGGCCGAGCAACTGGGACTTAGCGGACCACGGGATCCCATGAAGATGCAGGGAGTCAACGGTGAAGAATCATCGCATGACTACAGCATGCGAGTGTCCGCCAGGATAAGAGGCTCATATGAAACAGAAGAACACACACTGAGGGACGCTCGCACAATAAAGAACATGAGCTTCTTCAGCCAGACCGTTCATCGGAGCGATGTGCAGGGCTGTGCACATCTGCAGGAGATAGAAAATGTACTCATCTATGAAAAAGCTACACCGAAGATACTAATCGGCCAAGATAATTGGGAGCTGATTATTTCAAATGAAGTACGTAAAGGCCCGCGTCACCAACCGGTCGCCTCTCGTACGCAGCTGGGTTGGGTGCTGCACGGCTGCCGCACCTCAACCACATCGCCGGTCGTGTTCTGCTCACACTTGAGCATGATGGAAGAAGACCACGACCCGCTTGAAGAAATTATGAAAAAATATTTCGCGTTGGAATCACTGGGAATCGAACCCAGAACGCAGGTTAGCGATCCGCAACAACGCGCCTTGGAAATATTAGAAAAGAAAACTCGTCGTTTGGAAAATGGACAATTTGAAACGGGACTTTTATGGAAAGATGAAAGTTCACCTATGCCAAATAATTATGAAAATGCATTGAAGAGACTTCAGAACTTAGAAAAAAAATTGGATCGCGATGAAGAGCTTAAAGCGAAGTATGAAGAGAGAATTGAAAATTTAATGTTGTCAGGCTACGCCGAGCGCGCCTCCACTCCCCCCACCAGCGGGAGGACGTGGTATCTTCCCCACTTCGCCGTCGTGAATCCAGACAAGGAGAAAATAAGGGTGGTCCACGACGCAGCCGCCAAGTATCATGGCAGAAGTCTGAACGATATGTTGCTGCCTGGACCCGACCTTCTTCGATCACTACCGGGAGTCATCATGAAGTACCGGCAGTATCCAGTGGCAGTGTCTGCCGACATAAAGGAAATGTTCATGCAAGTGAAGATCATAGAAGCCGACAGGGATGCATTACGCTTTCTGTGGCGTGGCAACCGCCGCGATAGCGAGCCTCCAGAGGAATATAGAATGACGTCGCTCATCTTTGGTGCAACGTCTTCGCCTTGCGTAGCCTTGTACGTGAAAAACAAGAACGCAAGGGAATTTGAAAATGAAGACAGAGAAGCGGCGAGGGCAATAGTGGTCAATCATTACATGGACGACTATCTGCAAAGCCTTCAAACAGTTGAAGAAGCCAGGAAAATGACAGCTGCCGTTGACAACATACAGCGGCGAGCGGGTTTCCAACTACGAGGGTGGACCTCCAATTATAAGGAGGCGATTTCAAGCTTCGCGCCATCCGGTCAAACCACCGTTGAAATCGGCGGGAGCGAAAAAGAAAATAACGTTGAAAGAAAATTCAAGAAAATCAACGGGAAAATGTTAATGTTGTCTGAGCGTAAACTCATTGCGCTCGCACAACGCGAATCGTTCGGCGATAAACCGCTCGATACGATACGTCGACGTCATAACAAGGGAGAGCTCGCCGGTTTAACTATAGAAACCGACGAACATAACATATTGCGGCTGCGAGGAAGAATCGACGAGGCGCAAGAAATAAGCTACGAGATGGCCAATCCTGCCATCTTAGACGGGAAACATAAATACACAAAGTTGTACATACAACATGTACACGAGAAACTACACCATGGTGGCGTCGAGATGGTGGTCAACGAGCTACGACAGCGGCTGTGGGTTATGAAGATACGGCCCTCAGTCAAAGCAGTGTTGAGGAACTGCCTCCAATGCCGACTGAGGAGGGCCCAGCCAGCGAGTCCATCGACGGGGAGCCTGCCTGCAGCTCGCCTGGCGCATCACTCGCGCCCCTTCACCTTCACGGGCGTAGACTACTTTGGCCCACTGGAGGTGACCGTGGGCCGTCACCGGGAGAAGAGATATGTGGCGTTATTCACATGTATGACGTCACGGGCACTACACCTCGAGGTCGTCGCGTCGCTGAGTGCTGACTCAGCCATCAACGCGCTGCGCCGCTTCATAGCGCGGCGCGGCGTCCCCACCGAACTCTGGAGCGACAACGCTACGTGTTTCCGCTCGGCCGACCGCGAACTCGCGGAGGCTGGGCGCGCCGTCGAAGAGGAAGCGTCGCGCCGGCAGATCGCCTGGCGGTTCTTACCGCCGGCGGCACCCTTCATGGCCGGCGCCTGGGAGCGCATGGTGCGCACCGTCAAAGAGGCGTTGCGCGTCACCCTGCGCGAGCAGCGCCCGAGCGATGAGACGCTCGCCACACTGCTCGCCGAAGTCGAAGCCACCGTGAACTCGCGGCCGCTCACTCATGTGGCCGTGGGTCCCGACGAGCCCCCAGCCATCACGCCGAACCTGCTACTCCTGGGGCCGAACTGCCACATGCCGGCCCCCGGGAACTTCGAGGCCAGCGACGTGACTGCGCGCGCGCACTGGAGACGCGCGCAGTACCTCGCCGATGTCTTCTGGCGACGGTGGGTGCGGGAGTACCTGCCGCTACTACAATACCGGCGGGAGCCCTACGCAAGTGGTGACAACCCTAAGGTAGGCGATTTGGTTATTATTTGCGACCCAAATCTGCCCCGTAACACATGGCCCCGAGGACGAGTGACTGCAGTGCATCCCGGCAGAGACGGCGAGGTTCGAGTCCTGGACGTGACGACGGCCAGCGGACGAGTGCTGAGGCGGCCTACCAAGAGAGTCGTCGTGCTGCCCATAGGAGAATCGCGAGACGCGACGGCGGGAGAATGTTGACGACGACAAACACAATGTATGAAACTCACCGACCCGTCTCAATAGGCGATAAGAACATAGGTATAATTTGCTAAGCCTCACAGACTATGTATACGCGACCGTTAGGCGCAGGAAAGAGACGGGTCGGACTGAGATAGATATAGTTTATTTTTAACCGTTATTAATTTGAAATTAAATAAATAAATTATAATTATAAGAATTGAATATAAAATGTAATAAGCCTTAACTCACTAGGAAATAAATGTTGTAGCGTTGTGCCTTTTATTGACCAGTAGGACCCTATTAGATCCCGGTAAATGAGACCGGGCTACAGGCGTGCAGAACGCCGCCTGGAGCCCGGGACTCAGCATGTAAAGGGAACCGGGTTACAGGCGTGCAGAACGCCGCCTGGAACCCGGGACCCAAAAGGGTAGCGGAAACCGGGCTACGGGACTGCAGAACGCAACCGGAGCCCGGGATCCGTGAGGTATGCCTGCACTACTGCCTACTCCGAACGCGAGTAGGCCATAATGATGGTGCAGGCAGAGGTCCGCGCTCGACAGCGCACGTTTTTGTAATGAGGTAATGGTAAGGGCGCTCAGCGCTTTATATTTATACTAATGAAGCGGGGGGCGAGGTAAACGCCCATTACGACGTCCCGCTAACAAAAACCATGGGTCACAACTGTGTAAGGACCCTCGAAATGTACTAAGATCTAGGGTGTACCAAAATGTATAATAGTGGTAAGTTAACATAAGGCTTAATGTATGTAAAATTAAGGAAATAAAGTAAAGGGGGTGTTACGACGAAGCGAGGGGTCGGCGGAGGTAGCCTCTATAAATATAGGACGCCTTTGGGGCGCTTTGGGGCGCATTTGTAGTAGTTCGTGAGTAGTTCGTTTAGTTCGTTCGCAGTTCATAAGAAGAAGCTCCCTCCCGCCAACGCCAACGAAGTCGAAGCCTCCCGTAGCATCGTTTTCGGTTGTTTTCATTTCGGAAAATCGGTTACCCGAACCAGCGACCAACCCTCTACAGTCCTACAGTCCACTGCAACACCAACACAAACAAACAAACAAATTCTTCAGCTTTATATATTATTATAGATTGTTGTTTACCTTCCAGGTGGTATCCCTGACCCATACATTGTTGACCCACGGAGACTTGACCAGTGTGAACCGTGTGTTGGTGGTGTGTCCCCTGTCCACTGTCTTGAACTGGGTGAACGAGTTCAAAATGTGGCTCAAACATGCTGTGACCGACTATGAAGTTGATGTCTATGAGCTTTCTAGGTAATTGTATTGTGAATAATAATAAATTAAGGCTTATGTTGAACTTATCGCCAGATATAGTAAAATATAACATGAAAAGTACTAAATGATCACCAAAATTAAAACCCATTTAGTTTATTTAGGTAGTATTAATAGTGCAATAAATTTGCTCATTGCACTATTAATACTACCTAAATAAACTAAATGGGTTTTTATTTTGGTGATCATTTAGTACTTTTGACTGTACTTTTTTACTTAATGAGCAAATTTATTGCACTATTATAAATAAAATATATTATTATTTATAATAGTGCAATAAATTTGCTCATTAAGATTTGGTGATCGTTTGAAGTGCAGTCAAGACTAAAATGTTTCATACATGTTTCATTTACTTACTGTTTAGTATATTTTTTGGTAAGAGAGTTCCAAGTAGTTTTTGGTGGTCAGAATATTTGTTACCATAATTTAAAGGCAAATGCAATACTTAAAGAATTTTATTTTGAATATAATTATAAACTTAGGAGTCATACAAATGCTTTGAAATAAATCTATATATAAAAAAATCAATTGTTGTTCGTTAGTCTCGCTAAAACTCGAGAATGGCTGGACCGAGTTGATTAAATTTGGTTTTGAACTATTTGTGGAAGTCCAGGGAAAGTTTAAAAGGAAGGAATATGAAAAAAGTGCTTGGAATGCATATAGTAAAAACAACAATTTAGCTTTCCCTTAAAAACTATTCCTACCATTCTGAGCCGGTAGTTTGCTGGGTCAGCTAGTATATAATAAAATTCAGAAAATGGAGTTAAGAAATGTGACAAAGGAAACAGTAATATCTTAATGTGAATTGATATGCAAGGATACTAAGCCTTTTTGATCCTTTCAATAAGTGGTTGAAATCAAAATTAAATTTTAGGTACAAGCAGAACAGTGAACGAGCTTTCCAATTGCAGCAATGGATGCAGGGTGGTGGAGTTTGTGTATTAGGATATGAAATGTTCCGGAATCTTTCAGCGGACAACCCTAAAAAATTCAAAAAGAAGATGCTCAAAAGCTTCCAAGAGGCACTCGTGGATCCTGGTTCGTTTTTTCGTTTATTTTTGAAAAATGTTTAAGAAAGATTGATTACAATCGAAAATAGGCATTTATTGCTTACTGAGAATTACGGAGAAGGTGGTAAATATGGGGGAAAATGTAATAACTACCACAAGAATATCTATATTAAGTGGAGAACCAAAAGTTGGAAAGCGGATCCTGGTATTCAAAGTGAGGGATCTGTCACTTGTTGTGAATTTGTCATTATGGTGATATAATGACTGTCTGTCATTGTTTTTTTTTTACATACATACATTCATACATAACTTCACGCCAGTTCCCTTGCGGGGTAGGCACGAACAACAGAGCGCCATTTAGGCTTATTCTTACACACCTCACTTGCTTCTTTGACATTCATAACTCGTGTCATGCACTCTCGTCTGTTCTCGTTTGTTTTTTCTTTTATATTAAAACGAATTTAATCCAATATCTTGCAAGGTTCAAAAGATGCGAATACAAACTTACAAAGTGCTAGTCACCTGTGAATAGAATGGAGGGGATAGCCAGCAGATAAATGAAAATAAAAAATTACGTGATTGAAAAAAATAATTCATTATTTCCCCCTAGTACAATGAAGAAATTTATAAATAAACTCATATTATATAAACTAATATTATAAAGAGGTAAAGTTTGTGACGTTGTAGGGGGTAATCTCTACTAAACCGATTTTAAAAATTCTTTTACTGTTGCAAACCTACGTTTGCGGCTGTATAACATGACGCTATATACCACGAAAGCGGGACAGAGCGCGGGTGAAACCGCGCCGGGTCGCTAGTTTATAAATAATCTAATACAATAAAAGAAAACTTAACTTATTTGTATTGTATTCTACCCATAGTCCCCCAAGACTATAAGTAGAATACAGAGCCCAGATCATCGTCTTCTATGGGTAAGGTGCCCAGAAGGCTGGCTACGTTTCCTCGCTGGATCGCCATACTGATCCGTTGCGCGATGTAAGCAATCAGCCTTTTGATCACCTAAAGAGTCAATGAGTCTTTCCCCCTCAGGTCCTGATTTAGTGGTATGCGATGAAGGTCACTTACTAAAGAACGAGAAGACCAGTCTATCGCAGTCCATGAATCGAGTGAAGACGCGGCGGCGAATAGTGTTGACGGGCACACCTCTGCAGAACAACCTTAAAGAATGTAAGTTATTCTTAGTTAATAAACAATATTAGTACATGCAAAGATATATAGTAAATAATAAATAGGAATAAGAGTAGTATGATATAAGTAGAAATACAAATATAGTGATGTAAAAAGAAAAGCACAAAGCGTTGCCCCCTGTAACAGAGGTAGGCAATTTAAAAAAAAAAACAAGTTTAATTATAGTTGTTAATTTTTGACCATCATGGTCTTGAAGCCATAGGTTTGATACAGAACTAACATTTTAGTGTTGATGGTCAAAACTATTTGAACCTTGTACAGTTTGTGCCTTTGTAGTGCTAGTTGATGTCATGTAAATTGATGATAAATAGTTTCTTTTAGTAGGAAGTTGAAGAGAAATATGTTTTAGTTATTTATTTTTCTAGTGTATTACTAATAGTGGTTGGATGATTATCTCTGGAGTTGCCAGTTTAAAACTCAGCTATGCTATTTCAAAACTTAAACTATTCTAGGCGGACGAAGTTGCGTTCAGAAGCTAGTGTTTGTATATTTATTGTCTTGCTGATGTATTATTGTGCTTGCCAGAACAAATATGATACAGTTCACAATAAGCTTAATAAATATTTTAATATAATTTAAAATGGCATATCATTGAAGTTAATATTTTTGAGCTGTGGTGTCGAAGTACATTGCCCAGCTGTACTTAGTAGTGGAAGTTACCTTCCTGAGTTTTAACAGATTTGTTATTTTGGTTATGGGCGCTTCATCTTGTAGCTCCACAATGTTCAAAATGCTCCTTCAGCCATTCCACATAGCGAGTACGGTCATTATGGTCGCCGCGAAAATGTGACTAATAACAACATAATTTCGCTCACGCAATGCTCACAACGACCCATGTTAAGAGGTGCGTCGAAGTCGAAGTGGGTCGAAGTATGTTATATCTGTAGCAGAGGCGTAGACTTCATTCAACTCGATTCCCCGTAGCCTACTTTTAAGAAAGTAGCAACTAACGACCAAGAGGTCGAAAGCGCCATTGATGTTTACGCGTTCTGTTCGAACTTCTTATTGCTAGTGTCTCTATAAATTAACTAGCGAACAAAAGGTAGAAAGCGCCATGAATTTATTGGCACTTGGGTTTTTTATTAATACATATATTATTACTGTATAATTATTAGTTTAATTATTTTATTATAATTAGTTAAAGTAATATCTTAAGCTCGCCGGCCTTCCACACGTATTGGATGAAATAACAACTCATAACCCGATCGGGCACCGGCTTTTGTTTTAAAGTATGCGGTAAGATTTCATAATTAAAAATACAAACTGTAATAAGAAAACACATCGCGAGAGATAAGTAGGGTGGCGCGGAGAAGTCTTAAAAAAAACAATTTTATAAGACAAGTTTATTGCTCAACAGTTCTTACAAGACTAACTTTCAACAATTAAATTGTTATAAACTATTTTAACTTAAAATCTAATTATTAGCCTGGTCAGCACTTTCGTAGGCAAATGCAGACCGGGCGATTGCCTAACTCGAGTTGGACTTTTTCTCAACAGCGGCGTAGTCGGCGCCTGCATCATACATACTTACCTTAGCCGAATTTCCACCCCGCTCCACTGATCTGTATTTATACACTGTACAATGTCAGTATAAATGTTCATTCTTTTTTAGACTATTGTATGGTGCAATTCGTGAAGCCAAACCTTTTGGGCAAGTACAATGAGTATTTGAATCGTTTCGTGAACCCAATCACAAACGGACAGTACACAGACTCTACGGAGCACGACATCCGGGTGATGAAGCGACGGTCACACGTGCTGCATAAAATGCTGGACGGTGCTGTTCAGGTATGTATTTTATCCCCCACGGTTCTGCATAAGTGAATCTTGCATTTGTTTTAAAGAGCTCTCCTAATCCTAGCTTATTACCATATTTTTGAAGGTATTATCTCGCACACTTAATCCAATATTGAGAGAGCCAAAAAACGTTCTTTTAACCGTGAAAATCAGTATAATAATTTTGATGGCACAATAATTCCTTTAAGTGATAAAGTTTAAAACCTTGGCGTTATACTTGACAGCTGTCTTCAGTCTCACATCACCGAATTAAGCAGCATCCGTGCAGGAACGGAGAAAGTATACAATTT
The DNA here is from genome assembly GCA_019925095.2 of Dendrolimus kikuchii. NCBI lineage: Eukaryota > Metazoa > Arthropoda > Insecta > Lepidoptera > Lasiocampidae > Dendrolimus > Dendrolimus kikuchii. The sequence goes on from CM034400.1 coordinate 7,555,781, forward strand.
CCTGCGGCCACGCGGCCTGTCGTAAGAGGCGACAAAACAACCTACAGCCAGGTGGTAGGGTATTTGCTCGACTGGATGGTGACGACCCCTGGTCTAGAGTACGCCGCCATAACAAACTTGTGTTGTGTTCCGGTATTAGTGACCAGATTCCAGTCTCCCTTAAGAAAGCAGCAGCGCATTTGTAGTACCTTTGGTGTTACAAATGTGTAACCGCTTTCCATCAAGTGGGCCGTCTGCCTGTCAGCTAAACTCCTACTATAAAAAAGGCGGTTATATTTCATTTCATCCAAATCCAATTTAAACCAGGATTAGTGCTATTACACGTATTTTCATGTTCTACGATAAAGGTTTGCGTCCACATGTCCGCATAGTAAGCGCGCACGCCTGTTCTCCAAGGGTAAAGTTGTGCGATGCGTGCGACATGCGGAATTTTTAGATTTTTCTTTTGCTTCTCCTAACAAACAAGCAATTGGGTCGTTTTGGTCTTACGCCAATAGGAAGGTTTGCACTGAAAATCAGCATTGTGTCGGATATAATTCCGGCACAGCAATATGCTGAGTGCAAACCTTGTTTGCTGAAAATGCGGCGTACAAATTCTCATAATATGCTCTGAGTATAATAATGTATAATGAATGTAATTACGTTGCTATTTCTCAAATAAAGTTTTGCTTTCTTTCTTTCTAATTACGACAAATTGCTCATTTTCACTTTCCTCCATTACCTCACAAACACATTTCGCATATGCGCTTACTACGAAAATCCGAATGAAAGTGTGGGATTCGTAGATGTAGTTTGTACCTCACATTCATTTATGCACCATCTTATTTGGTGCACAGCCAAAAGAATCAGACAGTTTGTAATCACTCCTATATTGCGCTGAGTTATAATATTAAACAATTTATAAAAGTACTAGCTGACCCGGCGAACTTCGTACCACCATATTTTCTGAATTCCTAAAAGACTGTTTCATGACACAAAAACAAAATCACCAAAATCGGTCCAGGTGAGTAGGAGGATTCTAGAACCCGATCTCAGCGCCACCTAACGGTTCTAATTGTGAATCTAAACCATCCCGGGTCCCACTCAAACACACACACAAAATTTCATCAAAATCGGTAAAGCCTGTCTCAAGTTATGCGCGTACATACATTCCTATGATTCATTTTTATATATATTTATTTTATATATTTTTATATATACCATCTTCAAAAATGTGACAAAACGCGAGGGTGATAGCAAACTCCATTTATTTCGGGAGGAATTATAACTAATAATTCCTCCCGATGTACCTGCGCAGTAACCAAAAGCGGCTGTATAAGAATCGCGTAAGAGGGACAGAGTTAAGAAAGCATAGCAAGCAACACTGCCGTTTGCGCTTGCGAATAAAGTTCAATATAGATTATTTACATACCGGTAATCGATCCGTCTTATCTGCACAAAGGGAAACTGCCTATCGGAATTATAATTTGTATAATACTGTAGCTCCAGCTAAGTTTAACGCATACTGTACGGTTATAGGTGTACATTTATTGTTTTTTTTTTTATAGAGGAGGGACTACGGGGTGCTGGCGCCTTTCTTGCCTCCCAAACACGAATATGTTTTATTTATCACATTGACAGAAGTGCAGATTAAGTTATATCAGTTCTATTTAGACAACTATTCAAGAAGGTAATGTATATACTATAGCTGTATTAGAAAATAACTTGCCTGTTTAAATCTCATTTATCGCTTCAGTTTAAAAACATAATAATAATTTAATTATTATTATTAATACCAGCAACGATAACGCCTAGTAAAAAATTAAACCTTGAAAGGCACGTATTGATGTAAACAAAAAAGTCATTAATGAAAGTCATCATGTCCTTTTACGCTACTATAAATGACTATACCTTATTTTTTCTTACACAACAAGTTTTTGGATGAAAATTCAGTTTAATGGTGTCTTAAAATGATATGATATATGTGCCTTAAGTTGTGTAAGACATTTAAGCATCATTAAACAGTGTTTTTCAATTACATTAATCTTGTTTGCAATATACGAAAATGATCTAAGGGAAAAATGTATATGTACTAATATGTACAGTCGCGGTATGAAAGGTCACTTTAAAGTCGACTTTTGCTTGCGCGAGTACAATAAAGAGTAACGCCAACATTTTAATAAATATTACGTTTTGTTACGTTTATAAAATATAGAAACGTGAAAGGAAGAAAAATTGCAATACTGACAATAACAGATACTGTGATTACCAATAGTTTTAATCATTAGAAACAATCAGAATATAATCATTACGCTTATCATAAATATTAAAACCAATAAAAAGGTTTTACGTCTCTTAAACATTTTTTTTAGACTTGATAGAAATCAAAAGACTGTGATCAAAGTAATTTTAAACTTTATTGTCAAACAGTTAAACATATTTCTTTGTGGAATAGTCTGTTCTGTGACTTAGTTTGAAAGGTAACATTCGCTCGCGGAACGTTGAATGAATCGATTTGAAAACTGCCAAACCTTTTCATACCGCGACTGTACATTAAAAATACTTTTCAACATCAATAACATGTATGGCGGCCATACCTAGTGGTTATTTTTTTTCACAATTTCTCTACAGCATTGTGTAGCATATAGATTACATATTAAATTTCTTCCATATAGATCCAGTAGTCTCTGAAAAAAAGCTTTAACATACAAAAACACATGGATGTGACTAAAACATAAGTTTCGTTCCTGCCAAAATGGCTACGAAGCCCTATAAAGACACACCACTTTTGCTAATTTATAATATTAAAGATATAGAGATATTTTATATAAAAAAAACAAAATTTATATTTTATATTATACAATTGCAGGTGGTAATTCTAGATTATTTGTTTACAGACCACAACCTGGAAAATCGTCTGGGTTTTTATTTCCAGACTTCCAATCACTTCAAAGGATATGGACTCATCCACTTGTACTAAAATACAATTCGGAGAGATATGAAATCATGCAACAGAAAAAGGTGAGCTGTCATTATTGTTGCCTTATTAATTCTTCTTGAGAAGTACTCGTGAGAGCAGATGTAGATGTGTTTTATCAAATATTTATTTACTAAAATGTGATGTAAAGGATGCCCTGTGACCACTAAGTGTTTATGGCTACATTTCATTATTTTTTTATTGAACAGAGGGAGAGAGAAGAAGAAGACTCTGAAGGTTCATTGGTGGATTTCATTGATGATGATTCCACACCCGAGGTCAGTATAGATTTATTCACTTCTGCGTCCCAACTATAACCTGATCAATAGTGCTCATTGCACTAACTTCTATTATTAACACTGGACGGACTGATGTAATATTATGTTTGTTACTTGTTTTGGTACTAATATTGGTACTGGACACTGCTCCAAGCGGCATTTCAAATTAACACGAAAATATGCTTGTCGTTTGTTTGCAACAGCCAACCCAGTTGTAATAGTTCTTTAGTGATGTCGCGACTATGCGGAGGAGCGAAATGGAGTGCTCCTCCGTCTCAAAGGAAGATCTTCCAGCGAAGCTATTAATGTTCCTTGCAGGCCTAGGCGTTAGGCCTAATTATAAAAAAAAACAGTCACTGAAAATAAAGGCTATTTTTATTTTGTTTTTATTTATACTAGTGGTCGCCCATGGTCGAAATTCGACCATAATAATTAATGTCAAAGAACATACTTCTATAATCACAGATTTCGCCAAGGCAACATTGTTAATTTGTCTTTAACAATAAACAAAAGAGTATATATGCGTGTGTGTGTTAAATACATGGTAGTATGTGTAATGTTTTTTTTATTAATTTAATGTATTTTTCATGCATAATTAAAAAATATTAGCATTCGTCGTTTCTTCTCTATATAAACTATAAGTGTGCGAAATTTCATACTTCTCCGTCCGCGCAATTTTCGTAAAAAGGGGTACAAAGTTTCTGCTTCTGTTTCTGCTTGCTGACACATATATGACTTTATTTCTTGTATAAAGCAACCAGTCCAGTTGTTATAATAGTGGTTAGTGGCTCATCGAGATTACTCATGATACTTGTGACAGGAAAGTACGACGGAAGAATCCACGGACGATTCATCGGAGATGAGCGACGACAGCCGCAAGAAGAGCAAGAAGAAGAAGGCAGCCAAGAAGGGCAAGAGCGGCGCCAAAGGGAACACACGGCGGGGCACCAGGGCTAATCCAAGTAATTTAAGTTTTACCTTTTTTATTTACTCTAATACTAGTTATAAAGGAATTGTACATAGATTACAAGTGACTCTTATTATTAATAGGGATGAGAACACATGTTACAAAAAATTCTAATATTACATTTTATGTATATTTCTTTAACAAAAACAAAACCGACTTCAGTTATTAAAAAGCAAATAAGAAAATCAGATCCTGACTTGGTGACAATGGAACCAGCTTAGGAATGTACTCTACCGAATAAAGAAAAATTTCCGCAACTCGACGACGAAGCGCCTATTTTGCGTGCGAGGGTGGATGAGGGTTTACTCCATCCAGCCCAGCTCCTCCAGGAAGTCCACCAGCTTCTTGACTGAGGACTTCTTGGAGGCTACCTGGGGCGTCCAGATACTTCGCCCTGTATTGGGCCACCTCTCCGCATTCAAGCAGGACATGGGCGGCTGTTTCTTCTTCCTCCAAGCATGCTCTGCACAGGGGGCTGTCAGTGACACCTATATTAAAAAGATGTCTGTTAAAATTGCCATGTCCAGTGGCTGCACTAATAACTAGCCTCAGCCGGGACCGACTGAGCTTTAAGATATTCCTGGAGAAATGCAGGTTTAGCCGAGGCATTGCCAGCTTGGCTTGCCTGCAATCCTCCAGGTTGTCCCAGAGTTGCTGATGTAGTGCCCTTGTCCTTTGATTTATGTAGTTTCTAAACCAACTGTGCGGCAAAGGCAGGAAAGGCTCCGGTCCAACTGGTTGGGTTTCGGAACCTCTCCTTGCTAATTGATCTGCCGCATCATTACCTCGGGCACCACTGTGTCCTTTGATCCATTGAAGGGTCAAGGTATTGTTCTTACCTGCCGCCTCGTTTAGAGCCGAGTGGCATTCGTATATTAGATTTGAATAAATAACCCTGCTACTAAGGGCTTGTAGTACCGACCTGCTATCCGAGAGTATTCTGATGCTGTGATCATTGACATCTCTAGCAACGATTGCTTTAGCTGCAAGCAGAATGCCCATGCACTCTGCTTGATATACTGTATTAAACTTACCCAGGGGCTCGGATATGTTAATATTTAGGTCTTCCGAGAAGACTCCCGTGCCTGAGCCCGAGCTAGTCTTTGACCCATCAGTGTAGAGGCTAAGCTCATGATGGGAAAGATAACTGTCGTTACCTTCCACGAGTTCAACCTTGTATTTTTTGTCGAAAATGAAAGCTTTCTCTATTCTGTCACTGACCGCTTCCACCAAGGGTGAGTTGGACCAGGCTTCCGAGAGAATGCTGAAATGTCTTACCTTGTCAAACCTAAGTGTTTTCAGGTGTTTTAATCTTAGGGTCGCCATTGCTGCCTCTTGTTGTACAAACAGGTGCAGTGGAGGGATGCTAAGAGCTATTTCTAGGGCCGCGGTGGGCGTTGTCCTCATACAACCCGTCACAGCGCAGCACGCTTGCCTTTGTAGTCTCTGAAGTTTGGCCGTGCAGGTCGCAAGCTTAGTCCTTGTCCACCAAACCACAGAGCCATAAGTTAGCATAGGTCTAACCACAGCTGTATAGAGCCATAGAAAGAGTTTGGGATGAAGTCCCCAACGCTTACCAATCATCCTACGGCATTGCCATAAGGTCACACTGGATGCGTTGACTTTATTGTCAACATGGCTGCTCCAGTTTAACTTGTTGTCTAGGGTTATCCCCAGATATTTGACCTCATTTGATAACTGAAGTGTAGTTCCAAAGAGGGTCGGTAGTCTGTAATTACCTAAGACTCTCTTATTTGTAAAGAGAACAACCTGCGTTTTCTGTGGGTTGACAGAGAGTTCCTGCTCGTTGCACCACTTCTCCATTACGCGCAGGGCTGCCTGTAACCTATCACACACCATGCTGGCATTATTACCTACATTTAGTATGGTGATGTCGTCGGCGTAGCCAACTGTGTAAAAGTGTTGGCTGTTTAATTTGGAAATGAGATCGTTCACAACCAAGTTCCACAGAAGTGGGGAAAGTACTCCTCCTTGAGGACAGCCTCGAACCACATGGGCGCCTTTCGTGTCTTCCCCAACCTTTATAAATCTGTTACTTAACATGTTAATTATCCAGTCGATTAGCAGGGTTTCCACTCCGTGTCTACGGAGCGCTGTGTCGATACTGGTGAAATTGGTTTTGTCAAAGGCCCCCTCTATGTCTATGAAGCAGCCCAGACAGACCAGCTTGTTTTGAAGAGCAGACTCAACTTTACCTACCACCTGATGGAGTGCAGACTCGGTAGATCTGCCGGGGCAGTAAGCATGTTGGTGCTTGTGAATGGGTAGAGTGCGTAGCGCATTGTCTCTAAGGTGCCTGTCGCATAGTCTCTCCAAGGTTTTAAGGAGAAACGACGACAGACTTATGGGTCTAAACGACTTTGGATTAGTGTAATCACTCTTACCTTGCTTGGGTATGAAGATAACCCTGACTTCACGCCAGGCAAGGGGAATGTATTTATGTGCCAGGCATGCCTGAAAGATGCATGCTAGGATGGAAATCAATTTTTCCCCGCCCCATTGTAGTAGTGCCGGGAAGATGTTATCATTTCCTGCTGACTTAAAAGGCTGGAAGCTGTCAACCGCCCATTTCACCTTACTGAAGGTAACGATCTCACAGGCTGTTTGCCAGCAGTGTTCTGTAACTAAAGAGTTGATTTCCACACGTCTAGGGGTTTCTTCTATTTGACACCCCGGGAAGTGTGTTTGTAAAAGTACCGTATTCGATTCCTCCTGGCTCAGGGTCATTGTGCCATCGCTCTTGCGTAGGTTGCCAACAGCACAAGGCCCCTGTTTGGCCAGTAACTTCCTAACACGGTTCGCTTGTGGTGTGGAGTTAATGCTTTCGCAGAATTTTCTCCATGAATTTGATTTCCAGTATCTGATGCGCTTTTTATATAGAGATTTGGCTTCCTTGTAGGTATCCCAATCCCTATCTGCACCTGTGTTCATTGCTTTGTTGAAGGCTCTCCTAACCTTTACACGCAGTTTTTCGAGTTCTTTGCCCCACCAGCCATTTTTGTCAGCCTTGGCACAAGGTACCTTTAGGGGACAGGCCTTATGGTAGCAGTTTATTATGGTAGCATTCAGGGTGTCTACCTGCTGTTCAATCAGTGCCGTACTTATTAGCCTAGCAGTTGATGGTTGTTTGTCCAGTTCATGCGCTATAAGTTGTTTATAGCATGACCGGTCGGTTTTCTTTGGGCACCTTCTAGGAGACGCCGAAGTGCTGGTTTGTTGTAAGTCATAGCGGATCCACCTGTGATCGGAACACGATGCTTCCTTCGACACGTGCCATCCCGTTATCAGGTTTAGAGCCTTTGGGGTCGCTAGCGTCAGGTCGATTATTGTACTGCACCGTCTTCCTACAAAGGTGGGCTCGCTGCCATTGTTTACTATGTCTAAACTAGTAGTTAAAAGATATTCAACAAGATAGTTACCTCTGTTGTTGCTTGCTTCCATACCCCACAGAGGGTGATGGGCATTGGAGTCTGTAGATATGATCAATTCCCAGCCATTTTTCTCGCAGAATCTGATCAGTCTGTTAACTTCTGCAGGTGGTACCTCGTCTGCCTCATGCATATAGGATGATGCAATAACGAAGTCGAAGTTGTTAATACCTTGATTTGATTTGAGCGATATAGCACACAGGTCTCTGGAAAAGAATTCCATTAAAGGCTGTGCACTTATATTACCCCTAACATATATGCAGGCTCTCGCCTCCCCAGAGTTATCATGGAAAAGCTTACCGCCAATGTTGGAAAGTCCGCATACGTTGCCGCCCCTGATCCACGGCTCCTGGATCAGTGCGATGACCGGTGCTGTTGATGCAACCTCCAACCATCTGCGTAGTTGAGCCGTAGCGGTTATGCTGTGATGGAGGTTGCATTGTAAAATCTGGATGTTATTGTAGGAAGGGGGATCCATTTGGATCACCCTCCTCCTCCAGGCCTAATCTGGAGAGGTCCAGGAGCTCGTCGTCACTTGACGCTTCGACCGCTCGACTGGACCCCACCTGCATAGTCTCCTTCTGCTCCAGAGGTGGAGTTACCTCAGACATAGGGACATCCGCGGCAGCTTGCACCCCCGCAGTCTCGTCCAGGAGGTCCGCCGGGGTGTCGACAAACCGTCCTTTGGGGCCCTGGAATTTCAGGTACACCGCACCCAGCCGATAGCTGAGGCGGCGCTTCCTGGCCAGGACCACAGGGACAAGATCCTTGGGGATGCTCACCACCACGAACGTCGCCCTAGTCTGAGGCAAGATAGCGTGCACACGCCACCTCTCCACTTGTGCCCAGGGATTGCCCCACTGCAGCATTGTGCCGATGAGCACCTTGTCACCGTCGTGTTCGTGCGGCAAGAGAATACCGCAGCGAACCAACTTCGGGATGTTCTTCACGTCGGTGACCACAAGCTTGCCTACCTCCGGTAGCTCCAGGGCCGCGCAGGTCTCCTTCGTCCACTCAACAGCTGCCTCGTTGTCACAGTATAGCCGGAGCGAACCGTCGACGTAGGTAGGTCTGCGCATAAACCTAGGAGCCTCCGAGGTCGGCGCCTGTGTTTTTGCCGACGTGATGATCCTTTCTGTCAACAGCTTCTCAATTTCCGCGGCGGTGGCTTGGGAAATGAAGCTCGTTGAAGACGTGATGACCAGCTCCGCCTTGGGAACATCTTTGGATGCTGCCTCCGCGTAGCTGATGGGTTTAGGTACCATGGCAGGGGAGAGCTTCGGCTTTTTAGACTCGCCTCTGGGAGAGACAGTCTCATCCAACCTAGCCCTCTTGGTATTCGGTTTCGCCTGCCCGGTACCTTGCGTTTTAGGGCCAGGCCTACTAGGGCCCTGCTCCTTGCTTGTTGAGGGAAGCACCTTGGTTGGGGCCGGTGCCTCCGTCTGTTTGTCTGTCTGTAAAGGGGGAGGGGGGGACTGTTTGGCGCTCTTGGCTTCGGCGCGTTTCGCTCTCCTCTTTTCCTTTTTCTTAAGCATCCTCTTATGCTTACGGGTGGGCCGAGGGTCATCACACGCCGGGCCACTAGGCTGCTTGCCCGCCTTTACGGTGGGTTTCGCCGCCCCGTGTACTGGCGTGTTCGCCTGGCCCCATTTTAGCTGTAGGATGCTTGGGCCCGTCGTTGCGGAGCCTTTGGTTCCCTGAAGGGGTTCCAAAGGTCCCGTTCGCGCGACCTCCTTTGAGGAAGTCGCAGCAGTAGTAGGGATGGCCGTATCGACTTTCCCCCTGTGTTTCCCCTCAGGTTTCCCTTTGGGTACGGGTTTATGAACCTCTGAACTATCCATTGTTTAATTTTATGTACTTCATCTTTGTGGCTTCCCACCCTCCACGGAGCCCGCAAATGGGAGTGCCCATTCGGCGCACTAGGAATACCACTCAGATATAGGTGTAGAGAGTTTATGGTTGGGCGCGACATCGGGAGCTCGTACTAACGCGGCTGGGGAAGTCGGTTCACAACTATCCAGTTTGCCCACGTTAGCCTGGCCCCGTCAGCATGGCCACCACTATCCCATGCGGGGACCCCTCCACACCTCGCCAGGTAGTTGTCAGAAGACAGACTACCAGGACCATTTCCCCTAGCTGGCTAGACACGGGGCCGCCGTGTCGCTTGAAATCAGGACCAAAGAGGGCGTATTACTGATCGAAGGTAACTAACTCCGACCCGCGATCAGCTCAACCCTCCAGGACTCCTTCATCCCCGCTTACGACGCTCACTACGCAGGCCACTGCGCAGGTGGTCGTAAATAGTCCCCCAGTCCCGACCTACAAAAACTGGGAGAACCGCTGGCCACTAGTGTGGCCGAGAAGAAGAGGACATGCGACTATTTAGTTTTTGTTTCATCTGTTTCATAGGGAAACAGAACAAGAACAGGCAGCAACCACGAGAAGGAAACTAAATAGACTTGCCATAAGTTTCTTAGCGACCCGCGCTCCACTCATGACCATCGGCCAAATTACTCCCTGGGACTTAGGAGTAAAATGGGCAAGAGACATTGTTCCACGTCTTATTATGCGTGATATTGACCAATGTCTGTTGCCCGCCCATCCAATCGGGCAAATGCCCTACCACCTGGCTGTGGGTTGTTTTGTCGCCTTACATGACAAGTCGCCCGGCCGTAGGAAATTGTATTCTTTCTCCGTTCCTGCACGGATAGTATTGCACAAGCGAGGCTATAAATGCGAGGCCCGAGCCCAGCATTGAGACTTTTATAGTCTGTTATTATTGTGACCCTATAAATGGTTAAATTTTACAGGTTGGTCTTCTCCCAATCGTTATACTCATTAGACTTGATAGAACATTTCCTGGGTAAAGTAGATGAGGCCACACAGGAGGGGCGCATCGACGAGAAACTCGCCAGTCACGTAGGTGAGTATTCGACATTATAATCTTATCGTTGATAATAAACTATTTTTATAAATAACTAGCATGTGTCAGCTAAAGTTTATTAGTGAATTGCAATGGCGGCCTCAAAAAAAGACGTCATTTATCGGGACAAAAAGTATCCTAAGTGTTGGCCCCATGGCATAAGCTAGCTCCGTGTCGAGTTTCATTTAAATCCATTCGGTAGTTTTCGCGTGATGCTCTGGCAAATAGATAGCCTTTTTCGGAATCTGCTGATCTGAATAAGCCCCTCTGATTTTTTCCTTATTTTTAATCGCATTGTACCAACTCAATACCAATATCGACTCCCTCAATGTCCATGATTCGCTTTGTCAACCGTAGAATTGAACAGGAAAACTATTATAGCTCTACTAACAGTGCGTTCCAGTAGTAGCTCACAACGCCCAAAATGCTCCATTAGCCGTTCCACAAGGCAGTTGTGGTCATGACAATAACGTCACTAATGACGTTTTCATTTTCGATCACACAACACTCACAGTGACCCATGTCAAGAGGTGGATCGAACAACCGTTCCACTTGGGTTTACGATTGTAACGCCGGCAAGCAACTGGAACGTGGTTGTTGTAAGCCCCTATTGGAACATAGCTTTAGACTTCGCTCCGGACACATTCCTTCAAACAAGTTCAAATATATGATGAAGGTTACTAATTCACGAAATCACATGTTGGCGGAGTGTGCCCGGGGCGAGGCGCTGCCGCGTGAGCTTGCGGTCGATTAGAATCTGGGCGACTGGAACGATATTCTGCCTTCTCCATTTTTCTTACTTAGTTTAAGGATGTAGAAGTCAATGTAAGATTGACTGAGTGACATTGTCACAAACATTACCCCAAACAGATTTATTATTATAAAATTATTTATCAGCAACTGTCTAAAAGGGTTTTCTTAGGAAGTAGTTGTGCTGTGCAGTCTTATATCACGATAGGACCCCCTTAAGAATGTTGTTTTCAAATAATGTATGTTGATTAAAAACACGTAAAATGTTGATGCAAGAATTTTGTTTTAGTCAAAAAAAAAGGGTAATGATTGGCATCAGTCAAAGGCATACAATTTAGGTGAGGCTTTAACTAGAAGATATTCTAAAATTTGAATATTCATGGATACTTAACATTGGCTAGATCAATGTTTTTAAAAATGCGTTTGCGTTTGTTATTAACCTGTTAAAAAGCGTTTGTTATTAACCTGTTAAAAGGTGTCGTAGCCTATTAAAAAATAAGACCTAATACTCAAATCATACATATGGTGGTGACAGTACAACCACTATACAGCTAAGTATATCATGACACTGTCAGACATATGTGTGGGTGTGATGAGAAGTTCCATACTTACATGATAACTCTGGTCACCCCTACAAACGTATAAATAAACTATTAATTAAAATATTTTTTAACTTAACTTTTTGATTTTTTTGTGGTTCGCGACATAAAAATCTTTGAGAAACAATGTGGGCTAGATACACAAATCATGCAGAGAAGTAGTTTCTAACTATATGATTTTGTTTGGCAGGTTCATGGTCACCGGGTGTAGACTATTTTAGGCTGGACGGTTCGACGTCGTGTGAGAATAGGTCAATTTGGTGCAAGAATTTCAATAGGGAAGACAATCCAAGAGCAAGGTGAGTGGTTTAATCTCTTCTGAGTTCTTATATGCCATTTTTAAATTAATTCACTGCTGTGTAACTTGTAACTTGAGAATATATTAGATTATTTTTAGAGAATTATTTAGATTATATTAATAATATTGGTGTTTGTTAATTCAGTTAATTAAAAAAAAATGCCATTTGCATTGTAGGCTGTATACACTGAAGAGATCTTTAAAATAACAAACAAACACTATATTTGTAATTTGGTATGGAATACTAAAAAGGCATTTAAATGGCAATAAATTATACCTCGAAACTATTCAATGGATTTGCTGAAACCAATTTTTATTTAAAGTAGTTTTTAAGTTTTTTAGAACTTTACACCCTCTTGATGTCGTTGACTCAAGCTGGATTTCAATATAATAAATTATATCCTACACAATCCAATCCAATACTCAGCTAAACACCGCAATAGTCTAAAAGTTACAAGAGAAAAGGCAATAATTTTCATTATGTGGAAAGCAAATAAATATTCCTCCACATACTAACTTTAATGAAAGCGTCAGTCATTGTTTTGGTGTTGTTCAAATCTGACCAACGATAACCCATATGCCTGTGTCCAATGATAAATAATTTTTACCCCTCACTTACATGTATGAAGATCTCCCCCAATTTTTAGTTTTGTAGGAGTTTATGGAATGCGTCTTCCTGAGAAGTTTCGTCCATAAAGATCCACAGGGCTTACTCTCAAATGTCTTTCGTTTTAGAACCTTTTTTTAGATTTAAGTGCATTTTCCATTGTAATATATGTACCGTTTATTTTTGTTTTGTTACATGGACTATGTTATTGTAGTATTAAAGAAATCTTTGTTCTTTCTTCTATCTAAAGTTTCATTGACACTTTCGGGCTGATTGGACGAAAACGAAAGGCGTTTGACAGTGACATGACATTTTCGTAAGAGTTAATTTCTGCCATAATGGCTATGCAAGCGTGAAAGTGGTCCTTGCAGACTGTTCTTAATATCGACCCGCGCCGGCGGGCTGGGCATCAACCTGGTGGCCGCGAACCGCGTCGTGATCTTCGACGTGTCGTGGAACCCCTCCCACGACGTGCAGAGCATCTTCCGCGTCTACCGCTTCGGACAGAAGAAACCGTGCTACGTGTACAGGTTTCTGGCCATGGTGAGTTGCAACTAATTCACTGATTAACGACACTATACCTAGTCTTGTCATAAATATTGTAACAAAGATTTTTTTTTTTCTATTGCAAATAACATTTATAAGTTTTACTGTGTGTTAGTTTAATACATAAATATAAAACAATTTAAAATATAAAAAGCTTATTCGAAGTGGTCTCCATTGACTGCAATACAGTCCTTTAAACGTTGAGGCCAGTTTTCTATAGAAGCATGCACTCTTTCCATGGGGAAATTCTTCACTGCCAATCGTATGGATTGTTTTAGGGACTCCAAATTATCATGGCGTTTAGAGCAAGCCGTACTCTCTAAAACTGACCATAAATCATAATCCAGCGGATTGAGATCGGGACTAGACGACGGCCAGTCTTCAGCTCCGATGCAGTCCGAAATGTTCGTTTCCAACCGAGACTGCGTGGACCGAGCTTTATGACCCGGCGCCGGGTCTTGCTGGAAGGACCATTCTTGGTTATTGAACATGGTGTTGTTAAGGGGCTTAACTACCTTTTCAAGAATCTTGATACACTTGTGCCGATGTTTTAATACCTTTTTCACAAAAATGTGGCTCAGTCACTCCTTCATAGCTAACACCCCACTAAACCATCACTGAAGACGGATAATGCCCACGTTGCACTCTGTCGACTAATTTAAAAGCTTCCTTGGAGCTTTGAGCATAAATACGGTCATTTTGTTTGTTAAAATGTTGCTCGATTGTAAAAAAATTCTCATTCGTAAACAAAAAATTTCTGTGACTTCCCTTTGCGTACCGCTTCTGTAGTTGTTTCGATTTTACCACCCTATTGTTTTTTAAATTATGAGTTAAGAAATGACCAGTGCGTCTCTTATAGGCTGCAAGTCCTAAGTCATCTTTTAAAATACGCGACATGGTTCTAGGTGATATCTTCATCTCCCGAGATAAAATCTTTTGCTTTCGGACAGGATTTCTTCGAATTCTTTCCCTTACTGCTTTGACCACCTTTTTCGTACGAACACTACGTAGACGGTCAGATCTTTTTTGTCACAAACAGGAGGTCTCATTGTACCTATTAATAGCCCGGTACACAAACATTTGACTAATACCAAGCGTATGGAGAGTTCTAAACATTGCATTTGGTTCCATACCTACTTTGTGTAATGCAATCACAGCAGTTCTCTTTATCGCCCCACTCCATTTTAATATCGCAAAATGTTGTACAATGTATTGGCGCCAAAATGAGATAACACAATGAACAATCTTATAAAAATGACAGATTCCAAATTCAAATGTAATATTTTTTTTCTTTTTAATTGTAACAGTATTTATGGCCAGACTAAGTATATCTACTTAATATTTCCTTAAGTTTTTGCGACTTGTATACATAATAAAACTACGTTTTAACCTTCCACCCATTTTAATCTATCTATATAAAAATGAATCGTAGAAATGTATGTACGCGCATAACTTGAGAACCGCTTTACTGAGTTTGATGATTTTTTTTGTGTAGATTTGAGTGGGTCCCCGGATGGTTTAGATTTAAAATTGGAACCGGTAGGTGTCTCTGGAAACGGGTTCTAGAAACCTTCTAATCTGCTGGACCGATTTTGAGGATTTTTGTGTTTTGAGTGGGTGCCCGGATGATTTAGATTTAAAATTGGAACCGGTAGGTGGCGCTCGAATTGGGTTCTAGGAGTCCTTCTTATTTGCTGGACCGATTTTGTTTTTGTGTGTTTAAGTGGGTCCCCGAATGGTTTATACTCAAAATTCTAACCAGTAGGATGCAATAGAATCGGGTCCCAGATTTTTATTTTTTCAGGGCACGACAACGCCTGCCGGGACGGTTAGTATTATATAAAATTATTAGAGCTAGGCATGTTTGCTGAAAAGTTTCTGGCGCCGCTTTTTCACTTCAGGCCATAACGTGTTGTGAAGCGGTGGTAAATTAGATTAGGCTCCCATAGATTAAATAATAACCATAAACAAAATTAAAACTAAATAATTAAAATGAACAAATTGGCGATAGGCTAAATAAAACTTTAACGATACTCATTGACACTTGACAGTTTTGTCTTCCGTGATCACGGCCACTGTAGAGTGGCCGAAACGTCGGAATAACGAAAATCATATAAATTACCGCGCTTAAAACCGTTAAAACGTAGTTTTGTTATGTATACATCTACTTGTTGGCCAAGTACGCGGCACGCAACTTGGCCACGTTTTGGCGTATTGAGGGTGAGTTCGCGCATAGCACGTTCAACACACGTATACGCGTTGTGCTTGTGTAGTGTCTGTTTAAAACCTTGTGGTGTGACGTCGCACTGCAGTCGCATCATGAAAAGTCTGTCCGTCTCTTTCGCGCGCGGTCAAGCTTATGAGTATGAAAGAGACAGTTTAGTAGACTCATTCCCCGCGTCCCGCTAGACCACCAAAGAGACCTAAACACGACTTTTACGCATCTTACGACTTTGGCCAAGTTGCTTGTCGGGGGTTATACCGCGTACCAAACGTTAACTAAAAAGAAAGTATTTCGTTAAGTCTTCGCGACTAGTATTATACATAATAAAACTACGTTTTAAAGGTTTTAAGTGCGGTAATTTATTTGATTTGTAGTATTGTTAAAGTTTTAATTAGCCTACCGCTAATTTATTTAGTATTAATTTCGTTTCTGGTTAGTATTAACGCTATGTGTGTCGTTAACAACTTGATATGATTCTCGGGATATAAAGTATTACATATCTTATGGCCGAGAATATGCTATCGATCAGTGAAAATATTACATCGGAATCTGGTTTTTTTTTTCAACCGGGCCACTTTAAACCGCTCCAAAAAAAAAAAAATCTCTGGGACTCCCGGGATATAAAGCACAGCAGATTTTAAGTCCGAAAATTTGCTGTCGATCAGTGGAAACCGCATGGAAATCGGCCCAGTAGTTTTGACGTCAATCCCGAATAAACAGACAAACGCAAAAAATCTAAAAAACGAAGGACTACAATTTTATAATATTACTAGCGACACGGCGCGGGTTCACCCGCGCTCGTTCCCGCTCCCGTTGTACATAGTGTCATGTTATATAGCCTATGATACTCCCTGTTAACGTAGCTATCGAACAGTAAAAGAATTTTTAAAATCGGTTTAGTAGATCCAAAGATTACCCACTACAACGTCACAAACTCACAAACTGTACCTCTTTATAATATTAAGTATAGATGCATATACCGATTTTTCTGTAATTCAGGGCACAATGGAGGAGAAGATCTACGAGCGTCAGGTGACTAAGCAGGCGATATCGAAGCGCGTGATAGACGAGCAGCAGATCGACCGCCACTACGCCGAGAACGACTTGGCGGAGCTGTACAAGTTCGAGCCGCACCCGCCCACGCCGCGGCCCCTGCCCCCTCTGCCCAAGGACCGCCTCTTCGCCGAAATGCTCCGGGAACACGAGGCACAGGTGAAGCTACTGCCACTCTTATCATTATCATCATCAACCAATGGGCCATAAATATAAAGTGTTGTTTAGTTTTAATTTTGATTTCTGAAAAGGTTAATGAAATAATTACTAAAGTTGAAGTTTTTGAGTTTTACATTGTCAAGTCATAAAATCTCATTATTAATAAACATAGGGGAAACTAGTCTTGAATAAATGAATCGAATGAAATCTTGAGTAACTAATTAACCCGGACTGGGTGCCAATCATTGGCTGGAGTGTCAATAATTATACATAGTAACCCTACATATGTATTTATTAAGTTTCATACATAACACAAATAAATACAAACTACCACTCTCCAATGCATGTTGTTATGTCTGAATTTGACTTAAGACAGGACAAATGCTGGTGTAAATTACTATAATGCCAAGATGGGATGGATTAGTATATTAAATTTAGTTTTAATTGAATTAGATATACAAATATCACGAGCACGACTCCTTGTTGGAGAACAAAGAAGAGGAAACCTTAACGGAGGAAGAGCGGAAGGCGGCCTGGGAGGACTTCGAGAACGAGAAGAACAAACCACCACCTGCGCCATTCCCCACCGCGTGGCCCATGCACAACGGCATGTGTAAGTATCTAAAATAAACAAAATAGTATTTAAAAAAAATAGTTTTTTTTTTCACTTTAAACTGGATTATTTTTGTCAATTTGGATAAACATCCAATGTGATCCATATAAACTTGAATCATTCAATATTATTGAATACCATTGTGACCTTTTAATTCTGTGCCTTTGTTTGTACTGTCTAATATCAGCATTGTCCATAATTGCATTCCTTCTTTGTTCCATTTTGGTTTAACTCCTTCCAGGGGCCAAATTTAATATTATTTTTGTCCACAAGCTGACAGCTGCCATCAAAATTGCCGCGCCAAAACCAAGAGAATTATATCCGTCTCTTTTGTTCTAATACAAATTCTATGTAGTTAGAGGGAGATAGCATCAGTTCAACGTTCGTTTCAATTATCTGTATATGACCACAAATTTGAGGTGCTTCCCAATTAGCCGTTATGACGGTTCGAGAACAAAGTGGTAGATTCGTCTTAAAAGGTTGATTTAAATTTAATATGAGCTCTAGAACAATAATAATAATATTTGAATTTGGAACTGATGAGAATTGAGAGTTTTGGCAGGAACTCGAAGGCACAGAGTACAATGGCTATGTTCCATTAGGGACTCACAACGACCACGTTCACGACCGCGATTTATCCCGTTCCACCTGCTTGCCGGTGTTACAATCGTAAACCCAAGTGGAACGACTATTCGACCCACCTCTTAACATGGGTCATTGTGAGCGTGGTGTGATCGAAAATGATGACGTCATTAGTAACGTTTTCGCCACGACAACAACGACCGCGGTCGCCTTGTGGTACGGCTAACGGAGCATTTTGGGCGCTGTGCTGTTGTGCGTTATATACATACATACATACATAACTTCACGCCAGTTCCCTTGCGGGGTAGGCACGAACAACAGAGTGCCATTTAGGCTTATTCTTACACACCTCACTTGCCTCTTTGACATTCATAACTCTTGTCATGCAAGCTCGTCTGTTCTTAAGGCTCCTGACATCACCTTCTGCTAGTACATGATCACTTTGATCATGGAAGGTGTGTCGTGGCCTTCCACGACTTCTGCATCCATCCACGCTATATATATATATATATATATATATATATATATATATATTGTTTAAGATTCTAGTTTTATGTTTTGCAACAATGTAATGTCTGCTGTGACGGTTCAGCGGAAGATAGTGCTGAATTTAACAGACCAGCTTTATGCTGAGACTGATGCCCCTTCTGGGACAAAATTATGTTACATTAATTTTTAATTATATTTTTTTTAAGTGTAATATTTTATTACAAAAATAACCGTATAGACTTTATTAGATATACACTTTAGCTATTTTTTGAATTTTGTCTTATAATAAACTAAATTATAAATAAATTAAACTAAAAATAAACTATATACAAAAACTAAAATTAAAATATAAAATCTAGTTCCAGACCGCTGTCAATTGGAAACGTGCCCAAAAGACTGGCCACTGTTTTTAAATATGTAACCGATTATACTGTATCTGCTGTAATTTCTCTTGAATAAAATGATTTAATTTTTTTCTACACTTAGCTGTGTTTTAAACTTCAGTCCCAGGTCTAATGCAGCAACAGCAGTTAGCGTACGCTGCGCTTGCGGCGATGCTGCGCAAAGACATGCCCAACATCAACGAGAACCAGATACGGGACATGTTGCCACTTCTCTACAACTCGAATCCGGGGGTAAGTGGGAACATGGCGTGCTTTTTATAACATTGCACGGGGCATTCCTTGGGTGAATTTCAATTTCGTAACTGGTTGGAATTTAAATTATTCCGAATTATTTTTTCTTTATATTCAATGCCTTTAGCTAACTCTAAAGCAATGGTTGGTGTAAACGTTGATAATTAAATTAAATGAAAAGAAATGTTTATGATAATACGTGTTATTTTTAAGATATATTTGATATAAGCATAAAACAAAAGAAAAAGTCAATTTTACATTAAAGGATTACATCACTATGAAAACATTGCCATTGAGGTCGGTACAGGAGTTTTTGGCGGGAACTGAAAGGAAATATTGTGCTGTGCAGTTTTATTTTCTAAAAATGTGTAAAATCACTCTAAAATGAACAATAGTTGTTAGGATATTGATAGTTTTTGAGTGTTAATTATGTGTTTTGTGAGAAATGTGAACTGTAAAGTCAAATGTGGCCTTTTGAGTTGTCACAAGAATTCCGATGAAAGGCACTAGCTGATTACCTACAGTTCAGCTGTGCTACACATAGGCTTAAGAAAATGTTATATTGTAAACTAAGATCTGGCTTAAAGGCCTAGCTGCCAAGCCATAAACCTAAATAAATAATAATAATAAAGAGGTTGGTACACCTAGCTCGGGGCTTTAAAGGACGACATACCAACAATAATAATTATCGATTCAGATTAAGGTCCTAAAGGACAAACAAACTTACTTTCACATCATATCTTGGTATGAATTACAAGTCAACTTATAGACAATTTATTGATGGAATGTAGTAAAATTCTTCATGGTAATATTACATCATCAATATCATGCTATCATTAAAATGTTTAGTGTTGAGCATAGTTTTGAAGTATTTAGATAAATTGCTTTTGTGAATTGTTTAACTTTTTTATATAAAACAAAGAGCTGATATACTTTTATTTATCAACTTACAGGTTTAATCTACTTCAACGTACAACATAATTTATAAATTGAAAATACATAAATATAAAAAATATGTCTCATACTCTTAATTTATCAAAACAGTAGATAAATTTTTTAAATAAAATATAAACCATTTAGAGCAATTTATCTATATACAATAATGTCTCGGAAGTAGGTGTTTTTCTAAAGATTTATGCCACGAATAACAATAATGAAATATTTTGAAATTAAATTTGTGATCTTTAAACTATTATTTTTCAAATGGTGAGAAAAAGGGACGTAAATATAGTACTGTGTACTAAATACGTTTGAAATGATTTAAGGTTAGGTATTAAGAATTTAGATGAATCAAACAGTATTATTTTATACTGAAATCTTAACCATATAACTGCAAACCAGTCAAATAGAAATTAATATTTACAGATACAGTGTTAATGACATATTTCAATATTTTATCTGTTTAGATGTTCGGTGGATATGACTATGGCGTAAGTTATATGTCGCACTTTACTTATGTCCCATGTTTATCGTAGAATCCATGTACGCCATGTTATGACGCCGTTGTATGTTATATAACCACACAATACTCAATACTAACGCATGTTTCTTGTATTTATTTATGGCGAAGATTCATATGGTCAATTACATTGTTAATGGATTTCTTCCTTTCTGTTATGTCGTAATAAAAACACTATAAATAGTGTTTTTATTACGACATAACAGAAAGAAGGATTTATTTCTATGACAATTATGAGGGAGAGAGAGGGAGAGACGTAAATGTGTGCGAACGAGTAAGATGGAAGAGCGCGTTCCATATTATTATATACTTCTAAAGCACCAAAGTTGTTTACCCATAATTTTTATGTGTATTTTTTAGTCTCTGTATATAAATTTTTAAGACTTTTTAAGCACTTCGTTTTAGTAAATTGAATATAAGTAAAAACACATAATATTATTATATTTTGTCCATTGTTACTTCCACATTCTTTGTGCACTTGTTCTGAATTTGACACAGTTCTTCTAAAGAATCGTTTTTTATATTTTTTCTTGACAAAAATCGCAATATTGTTTTTGATTAAAAAAATGTTCAACCAACGGCATTATTTTATATCAACTTCACACTATCGTTATTTGCGATTGTTCATGCACACGTTTACACGCATAAATAAGCGATTGTTGCTAAACTGATGTTTTCTCTGGATGTTTGAGAAACTGACAAAATATTGTCATCAATTCTGTAATAGTGTTGCCAGCAACATAAAATACCCGGCAACAATGAAGGTGTAATTTTGTTGACTTATTTTAAAGTTTACCAGGAATTCATTGATTATTTAAGGATTTAGGGTTATTTTTTATAATATGGGCATGCCCTGCCATTGCTTGCAGCTCATTATGATTGCAACCATTTAATAAATGTTGTTATGGATACAAAAAAGAAAAATTTCGGTCGAAATAATCTAAATTAACATGAACTCAAATAAATTGACTGTATGTATCTTCGTGCAAGTAGTAACCTATATATGCAGTTATATATATATTTCCATAGGAATTATTCTACTTATGTTATTCTCGTTGCATTACAGTTGGTGCAAAAAATGAATGAGATCTACAAATACACACAATCGGGGATGATGAACCCCATGATGAATCCTATGAACGCTGGTGAGTTTTTATTTAATTAATTAATTATCTATACTTGTTTTGTGATTTATAATTTGTGGTTATTAAACACTAATTTGTTACTTTATTGGTAGAAAACATGGTAACACAGCAAAAGTGAAACTTCCCCTGCTTTTAAACGCCATTAGTTTTCGTCGAATTCTCCTGAAGAATTGGACGAAACCGTCAGATTACGTTGAAACAAATGACGTAAGGCGTTCAAATAAGCCTTAGCCAGTCTTATAGTACATACATACATACATAACTTCACGCCAGTTCCCTTGCGGGGTAGGCACGAACAACAGAGCGCCATTTAGGCCCATTCTTACACACCTCACTTGCTTCTTTGACATTCATAACTCTTGTCATGCACACTCGTCTGTTCTTAAGGCTCCTGACATCACCCTCCGCTAGTACACGATCAATTTGATCATGGAAGGTGTGTCGTGGCCTTCCACGACTTCTGCATCCATCCACTTTTGCATTGTATATCTGTTTAGTCATTCTTTCATCATGCATTCTTTCCACATGCCCGAACCACCGGAGCATTCCTTTCCTTACCTTCACCCCGACACTCTCTTTCAGACCAACTCTCTTTCTTACTTCGGTATTACGAACGCGGTCCGCGAGCGTCACTCCGCAGATTTTGCGCAGTGCTCGCATCTCAACCGCGTTTACTCTACTTTCATGCTCTCTCTTCCATACCCAACTCTCGCTTCCATACGTGAGCGTAGGTACCAACACCGCGTTGTGTATGGCGAGCTGGGCCTTCTGGCTGAGGTTCTTAGCGCCTAGAAGTTTACCTAACGCTCTATTCAAACTATTACCCAAATTTACTCTTCTTTCTATATCAGCGGTGTACCTTCCATCCCTGCTAAAAGCACATCCAAGATATACAAACTCATTCACTTGCTCCAGCATAACATCATCGACCATTATCCTTGCATTCGTTCTGGTTTCTTCTCTTTCAAACACCATAACCTTTGTTTTCTTCGCATTCAAATGTAAGCCTCTCGCCTGACAGTCATCTTTCATCATTGTGACTAGTGTTTGCAGTTCTGATGGCGATTCGGCTAAAAGCACGGCATCATCCGCATAAAGCAAGGTGCTTACAACTAGATCACTCATTCGCACCCCAGCATCCATCAATCTTATTCTCTGGAGACAATCGTCCAGGTATAGGATGAACAGCAAAGCCGACAGCACGCAGCCCTGCCTGACGCCAATATTGACGTCAAACCAGGGCGACAGGCTGCCATCCACTCGCACGCATGCCATACAGTCCTCGTAAGTGGACTGCACAGCACGCATCAATTGGCCATTAATCCCATATCCGGGCAATATGTCCCAGAGCTCCTTCCGCACAACCCTGTCAAATGCTTTCTCTAGATCCACAAAACCGCAGAAAACCTTCCGGCCCATAGCCAGCTGCTTCTCTACGATATTGCGGAGAGAGAAAACTTGATCCATACATCCCCTTCCATTTCTGAAGCCACCTTGTGCATCCCACAGTAATCCATCGGATACCACTCTCATTCTCTTTTCAATAATCTTCGTATACACTTTAGATGCTGTGCTGATCAAACTGATGGCCCTGTAGCTGGCGCACTCCATACGTGACCCCTTGCCTTTATACAAGGGCACGATGACAGAGCGCCTCCAGTCCTTGGGAACCTTTCCCGTCCTCCAGCACAAGTTGCATAAGGACAGGAAAGCGTCCCGGACGCAGGTTCCACCATATTTGATCATCTCAGCAGACACACTATCGATTCCTCCTGCCTTTCCATTTTTCAGACTTCTTATCGACCATTCAATCTCTTCCAACGTGATCTCGGATGCTGACTCCTCGGAGTCAGTCACAGACTCAGTCGTGGTGCCAGCATTCGGGATATCATCATACATTTCTCTAAAATATTCACTCCATCGCGCTAACACCTCTTGTGAGTTAGCAAGAACGTCCCCTGCTTTAGATTTTATTCTTTCCATTCTGGAAGCTGACGAATAACCCCGAGACTTCTTAACCTCTCTCCAAAAGAGTTTGGTATTCGCCTTGAAGTTCTCCGTCAGCTTCTCTTCTTCTTTCAATTTTATACTTTCGCGCTTCTCTTTCACTAAAGCTTTGGTTTCGTTCTTGCAGAGGCGATAAATTTTTTTCTTCATCTCTTTCATACTGTCATTCTGTTGCAAAGAAGCAACATAATCCAGCCAGACTTTTCTCTTTCTCTCTACGCTGGATTTAACATCCGCGTCCCACCATTCATCACCTTTCGTTGTTATGTGCCTCTTTGCGCATCCACATGCGTCTTTTGCGCTTTCCACTATACTTTCTTTCATACGATCCCAGTCATTATCCACATCTAAGTCGGAGAAGTCCGCTTTTGCAAGCCTTTCTTCGACTAGGCGCGCATACATACTCCTTACACTAACATCTTCCAATTTTTCACACTTTATTTTTTCAAGCTCCCCGAAATTGGTACGCACTCGCCAGTG
This sequence comes from Dendrolimus kikuchii, assembly GCA_019925095.2. Lineage (NCBI taxonomy): Eukaryota > Metazoa > Arthropoda > Insecta > Lepidoptera > Lasiocampidae > Dendrolimus > Dendrolimus kikuchii. The sequence continues at coordinate 7,580,000 of CM034400.1, forward strand.
TCTCCACTTCTTGAAAAGGCCCACAAACCGGCTTATCACCAGGTAGTGGTCCGTTTCAAGAGTGGGGCCTCTGTAGGCTCTTGTATCCATTATTGTGTTTCGGAGGCGACTATCTATTAAAATCAGATCAATCATACTTTTCTGATCATTCATTCCCCATGTATACGTGTGAATATCCTTATGATGGAATAAGGTGTTCGACACAAGCAAGTTTCTTTCCATGCATACGTCTATGATTGGCCTACCAGCATCGTTCACTCTCTTGTCACCATAGGGTCCAAGGACAGCCTCAAGGCCGTCTCGTTTGGTGCCCACCCAACCATTAAGATCACCACACATAATTATTATTTCATTCCCTTCAGCCAGATCCAGAATTTCTCTCACAGACTCCCAAAACTTCTCGAGTTCTTGGGGATCCGCTGAGCTTACGGGAGCATAAGCTGCGACCAGAAAAACTCGCGTAATCCCCAGTTTTAGACGGACCCAGAGAAGTCTCGAGTTCACCAGACAATAGTCTTTTACTCCAGACACAAAGCGGGTTGAGAGTACGACGCCTACCCCCCCACTTGCACGCTTGTCCAGGTCCACGCCAGACCACAGAGCAAGCATGCCACCGGGGAGGTCATCGATGTCGCACCCCTTCCGCTTTGTCTCTGTCAGACATAAGGCATCCAGGCTTCTCTCATTCATTATATCAATCATTTCGTCCATCTTATCTTTCATTCCACCTCTCACATTCCACGTGCCTATACGGCACTCTGCTCCTCTCGACCCGCCAGGTTTGGCGCTGCGTGAAGGGTGGCGGCCCCCTTCGCCGCATGCGCGAGAGTTCACACCGACGGGGGCGCATCGGTGAGCGTCGCCTGCGGGGGATAGTTATAGTTATAGTAATGAATAAAAAAATGTTGTCACGTAAAAAACAGTTTTTAAAATAGTGGAAAACGTTCTAAATAAACAAAAAGGGTTATCCTGTGTTTTTTTTTAAATCCAACTCCGTCATATTTCACAGAGCCTTTTTTTCATGTCTTATTTTTTTAATCTGTTATTATTATAAAACACGGGATAATAAATGGAGGGTAATCTTTTTTATACATATTATCTTAATTGCTAATACAGTTTTATATCTATTTATTTAAGACCTTTGTATTATATGTTTGTTTTAATTTTTACACTTATTTATCTATTATGCATTTTATATCCTATATGTATTACTTCTATTTATAAATTTTCTATTATGCTGCTAATGTTGTTTACGTTAAAACAATCGATATAGTATTAACACTGAACATATACAAATATATATATATATATATATATATATATATATATATATATATATATATATATATAATATATATACATATATATATATAATATATATACATATATATATATAATATATATATACATATATATATATATAATATATATATGTATATGTATATGCATATATATATATGTATATATATATATATATATATATAAACTGGTGGTAGTGTTATACCCTGTGAATTGAGACATTATAGCCGAAAGCAGCGTTGTTTTGAATACTAATGTATTGGGAATAACAGATTGAAAGGAGATGAGGACTTATGGGCCAAAGAAATGTAATGAGTTGAGATATGGCTTAATAAAGTGTTACATTTTTCTATTACAAAATGGAAAACACCAGCCCTAGATTCTTCTGGAAGATGAAAAATCTTAAAAATATGATCACAAATAAAATAAGTTATTGATTACTATAAAATATTTGTATGAATGAATGTCAACAATTAATAATATGAAGACACTACACGATTAATTCATTCAAAATAACTAATCCCACTACAATTACAAAAAGTATCAACATAATAGAAAGAAATCTTAAAATCGTTCATCTTTTTACAATCTGAACCCAAAAATTATGAAAGCCTATCTGTCTCCTTTTCTGTAAAACCCAAATTATTATCATTTTATGGACATTGGCCATTATAGAATTAATTAATCAAGAACAGAATCAATTAAATTAATATAAAACAATATTATTACAGAAGCATAAAACAATGTCACATAGTTATTTTTTAACATCAGTCAATCAATTTCAACATAATACTTTATACATAATAATATAATACCTTATTATGTAAGTCGTTATAATATAATTATTTCTGTGCAAGATATTCATTTACTGTATACTATATATACATATATACCGCCTTTTGTATTAAAAATGTCTTACATATTTTTTTACCTAAGTACGTAATTGTTAACTTTGGAACAATGTATACAGGCTTTGTAAATACAGTTTTTTAGCAAATGTGTTGAAGAATATAATGTGTATGTTTGTCCTGCGTCGGGGTAGCGGCCGGCGGCGGTGCCATGGGGGGCAGCAGCGGGCTGCACTATGAGCCGCCGTGGCAGCGGCAGCAACAGCAGCAGCAGCACATGCGGCTGCAGCAATTGCTGCAGCATCAGAATGTAAGTGTTTACAATTAGGGGCCGTTCATAATTTGCGTCACACGTTTGGCTCGACGAAGTTGTGACATGTGAGACGAGTGCTAGGAGGGGTCCTAAATTTCGTAACGTCACATTTCAAAATCTAATATTTCAGCTTTAAAACACGAAGTTCGAACTATTAACAAAAAATAAAACCACGTTTTAACGGTTTTAAGCGCGGTAATTTATTTGATTTTTGTTATTCCGACGTTTCGGCCACTTTTCAGTCAGTGGCCGTGATCACGGAAGACATGTGTCAAGTGTCAACAAGTATGGTTAAAGTTTTATTTAGCCTACCGCCAACTTGTTAATTTTAATTATTTAATTTTAATTTTGTTTATGTTTATTATTTACTCTATGGGAGCCTAATCTAATTTACCACAGCTTCGCAACATGTTATGGCTTGAAGAGAAGAAGCGGCGCAAGAAACTCTTCAGCAAACATGCCTAGTTCTAATAATTTTATATAATATTAAAATGGGTGGAAGGAAAAATAAAAGAAATTATCAATCGAGTTGGTTTGTATTCCGGTGCACGCAGAAAGAGCTTACAGTGTCTTGAGGTCTGGCAGTTGGTTTTTGCTGGGTTTGGGTCTTAATAGTTTTGATGATTGGATCCCAAACAGGTGGTACTTGCCAACCATCTTCTCTATTGAAATTTGTGTGTTTTTTGGTTTCAATAGCCTCACGCATCATTCTAGGTATGAAACGATTATCTTTCGCGAGGATTTGTGGGTTATCGAATCTGATGTAGTAGTTAGATGTTAGATGGGTTTATCCAGCGTATGTTCACCGTTAAAACCTAGTTTTATTATCTATACAAGTCGATAAAACTTAAGAAAATATTATTAACAAAAAACTTCAATACATTTCCAACTCTATCTGTATGAGTAGTGTTTAAATTGTTAAAAAATAATTTAAATGGGAATGAAACTAATTACGAATTGAATAATTTCTTGTTGTAAAATTGTAAAACATATGATGTCACACTAGGGGGAGGGAGGAGTCTCACGAATGTGACCAACTGTGACAAGGACGGGAGAGGAGTCAAAAATTTTGAGATTTGTATGACGTAATTTTGTGGATGGCCCCTTAGAACAGGTTTTGATTTGATGAATAAATTAGATATGTAAAAGGTAAAATACTTAAAACTTGAAATATTATGCTGAGACATATTTAAAGAGAACTAGAGACGAGAATATTAAAATGGATTTTGTAAAGAAATGTTTTGTGTTTAAAATGTTATAAATTGGCATTTATATTTTTTCGGCTTTTTTATCTGTCGATGTTTAATGTCATCTCAAATAACACGTTAAATCCTTGGCTACATATGGGGCCCAATTCTGTTATTACTGTCACGTTCAATCGCCGGACACTATCGTCTCAATCGTAGGTTTGCTGCTTGCCACAATCACTAATACTATCCCGGGTGTAGCAGGGATATTACGTGTTGGATTCTTAGTAGTTATTTTCGGCTACTGAATAGTGGCGGACTCACTCACTCACTCCCAACAATAAGTCAAAGACAAAGTTTATTTATTTCTTAAACATGAGTATTTACCATGGCAGAGTATGCATGATGGTATAAAAATAAATGTGCATCATGTTTGGCCAGTTAGGCATAGAAAAATTACAGTAATAAAATATAACAATCATGTAATTTGTTGTTCCATGTCAGCTTTACTGTCAAGAAATATGTAACTTGATAGACGTGCAAACGTCAAAAGTAAAATATATACTTGGAAATAGAATAGTCGCGAAAACTTAAGAAATTACTAGGTACATAATTGTAAAGTTGTATAAATATGTGATTCGGCCTTCGAATGAATAAGGTCGTGCATTATTATTTGAAATACGATGGTATGGCTGAACATGACACGTCCCATACAACGTAACTTAGAGCAATATCTTCACCTAGAAATTAGATCCAAATTTCAATTTTATAAAATTTATCCTACTAATATTATAAACGAGAAAGTTTGTAAGAATGTATGAATAAATGTATGTTTGTTACTCTTTCACGCAAAAATTACTGTATGGATTTTGATGAAACTTTACAATAATATAGCTTACATACACATCAGAATAACACATAGGCTATAATTTATAAAGAAATAATGTGAATTAGCCACAATATAACGATTTTCCATGACCACGCGGGTAAAACTGCGGGGCGCATCTAGTATATTATATAGAAATAAATGCATACTTCCTACTATTTAAAAATGACATATAATATTTAAATTCACGACGTTTTTCTCTTCATTTACGTAATTTTCGTGTAACATTTTATTATTTTTTAGACGTTTTAAAGTTACGTACTGAGGGCATACTTTTCAATTACGTAAATAATGAGAAAAACAATGTGAATTTAATTATAATGTCACATTTAAATAGTGAGAAGTATTATTGCATGACAAGAGTTATGAATGTCAAAGAGGCAAGTGAGGTGTGTAAGAATAAGCCTAAATGGCACTCTGTTGCTCGTGCCTACCCCGCAAGGGAACTGGCGTGAAGTTATGTATGTATGTATGTATGTAGAAGTATTATTAATTTAATCCTATACAATTAAAATGGGTATCAAATTCATGCATATAAGTATAGGTCAAGTATAAGGTATTGCTACAAGTGACGTTGTAAGGGATGTGCCATGTTCGGCCATACCGTCGTATTCGAGACCGACAGTAACAACGGGTCTGTTGTAAGATGGGCGCGAAGTACTACGCGGGCGGTCTGGGCAGCCGCGACCCGGTCGCGATGGCGATGCAGCAGCAGCGCGCGCGCGAGATCATGATGGACCCGCAGGCGCGGCGGCCGCGCGGCCGCCCCCCCATGCAGCCGCGGATGCCGGCCGCCCCCAACGCGCCCGGCGACGTCGTCAACCTCGACTCCGATTAGGTACGTTGCCAAACACCCACCTTCTACTTTTTGAGCGAAGATCTACTCCTCGCTGTGAGCATTGCAATAAAATAGTAGATCCTGTGCATATTGTTCTAGAATGTGGCCAAATACAGCCAAATAGAAAAATATTCTTGTCAGACTCGTCATTGTATAAGGAGGAATACATAATTATTATTCTAAGCAAGAAAGCTAAACTGTATTTTTTTTAATGGAAAGAACATATATAAATTAACAAACTATTTCTATTTCATTTTTCCGCTATAATTAAATATATCAAATCTATAATATTATAAAATTCTAAATATGCCGTGTTTGTCTGTCCATTGAAGCTATTTAAAAAAAGCAAATGGAATACACTACATAAACGATGAAGAACAGAACACAATACACATTTTTTTTTTAGATTTCTTGTCTATCTATTTGTCTAATTCACGTAGAAACTATTGGACCGATTTCGATGCGGTTTTCGCTTATCGACAGCAAATACTTAGATTTAAAATCAGCGATACTTTTTATCCTGGAGAGGTTTGTAGTTGTTCAGGTGCATAAAAATTAGCTTATTCCGACACAGTTTTCACTAAAACGATAGCTTATATTCTTTTTTACATGCTACGGCACTTTGTGTTCTGAAAATCCCGCGAGAATTTCAAGTCAAGCGTGGACGAAGTCGCGAACATATCCTAGTTAGAATAAAAATTGAACCCCAAGTATCCGAGTGCGGAAAACAGGCCGAGCGCGTATGTTACGTCACTATGATGTGTGAGAAATGGTAATATTTTTAATTTACTGGGGGAATGCATTTACGCCTCGGTGGTGGTTGTTTACAAGGGATGTGTTGAGAGGGGGGGGGGGGCACACACCACACACACACACACCTTCCATTAAGGAGTTGTGAGATGTCGACCACAGGAATATCCACTAAACCTACCAGCCATCCAGGGTTTTTAGTTTGCGGAACTATGCCCAAATTTTTGTTTAGAGTTTAAAAAAATTGGTGTAGGTAGAATTTTTTTGCCTCTGGTGTTTACAAATTCGAATAATGACGACGGTTTGGATGTCATATTACTTTTGGCATAATGGATTCATCAAATTGGAAAAATTGGCCAAACTTAACATGGAGACCCTGCCAGAAGTCTACTCTAAATACACTGTTTCGTTACGTGTTATTTTGGTTTAAGGAGAAGAAGCAGCAAGTAATCCCTCAGCAAGACGACGCTTAGATTTATTTCATATATTAACTCTTTTTTTTGTCTCTATTATCTTTAAACAGTACAAAATAAATTCGCTTTCTGCGTATGCCTATATATCCATGAACTCCTAAACTGTGCAACGGATTTTTAAGCGGTTTTCACCATTAGTTATACAATTTTAATATTACTAGCTTTTGCCCGCTGCTTCCCCGTGATATATGAAACATAATTAAGTTTTTATATAAGAAAAATAAAGCAACTTAATAGGATTTGGATAGGAAAACTCTAGTTCTATAATTATTATATATATTTATATATATACATATATATATATATATATATATAAACATTTATATATTATGTAGATATGTATATTAAGTCTATTAAAAATATACATATATACTAGCTGCGCCCGCGGTTTCACCCGCGTGCGGATGGAAAATCGTTATATTTTGGATTATTCACATTATATCTTTATAAATTATAGCCTATGTGTTATTCTAATGTGTAAGCTGTATTATTGGAAAGTTTCGTCAAAATCCATTCAGTAGTTTTTGCGTGAAAGAGTAACAAACATACATCCATTCTTACATACTTTCGCGTTTATAATATTTATATAGGATGTATATATATCATTTGTCTTTATTATTAAAGTAAGTAATTCGTACTATATGTTACGTATACCACCACCATCGCCATTATCATCTCAATTAATTTCTGGGGTTGTCTGGATGAGGTCGCTTTTTAGCGACAAGACCGCCCTTTGTACATAATTAGGATATACTTTTAAGTCTGTAAATTCATTTTTGTACTGGCGCACAGTAAAGTGTTATCTATCTATAGTTAATATTTGTTGCAGACAAAACGTTTGAAGTGAAAACGCGTGTACAGTGAATATATAGCGGTGCTACACTGGTTTGGAGCGAGGAGGGACGCCGGGCTCCACGGGACTCCAAGTGAAGCCACATTAGGGTTGTATGCAAGTGTCGTGGGTATCACAAATTTACTATTTTCTTGCAGATATAAAACAATCACGATGAACCTCGTACACATAATTTTTTGTGTTAACTTGAAGGGTGAAGATTTGCTGTGCAGTTTTAATTTTCACAAATGTATCATATTGGATAAAAATGAACAATAGCTGTGTGATATTGAGTGTTTATAAGCAAAAAATATGTTTGTGTTGAGAATCTCAACTATTTGGTGAAATGTGCCTTTTTGAGCTGCCACAAGAACTCTCATTTAGCTTCAGACAAAAAACTTTGGCTGAGAGATTTGTTTGAAGGTTATTCTAAAACCTCAATTTTCACGGGTACTTGACGGTGGTTAGATAAATAAATCGCGCAAAAGCATATTTACTAAGAACTAATGTGTGGAAAATTTTGGACAAATTGTGTACTGAACTGATACTGTGCAGGAAATATGGTAAATACGTGGTATCCCTAACTCCATGTATGTAGCTGTCGTCTTGAGGCTTACGCTGCAATGCTACATATCAAGAATCTCAATATTTTAACAATGGCGAATATATTTTCCTTTATCACATACATGTTAGGTATATAAACGAGCATGTTTCAGAAACTCGTTTGCAACTCCATTTGAAAATTTAAGTTTTTGCTAATTTTGAAAAAAAATGATCTAGTTGGTTTATAATTTTTTGTGCTCATCTATCTTGGGATGGATGACGAATAAATAGGATTTTTCCAAGTATGTTCCAATTTCAAAATATTAAAAAAAGAACATTATTTTGACAACTATCAATGTCATATCGCATATTCCTTTGAGTTATTTAATGAATTGGTCGCAATTTATTATTTGTATAAAATATTTATTTATTTACTATTACTACTATACTATTTACTTTACATATTATTACATACACCGCAATTTTTTTTACACATTTGTTTTATGTTTGTATATATTTAATGCTTTCCACGAATTTTAATAAAAGTTAATATTTTAGACAGTTTAATCATAAATATCAATGTTTATTTATATTATGATTTAATTACGAGAAAAATAATTCTTTTTCCATTATATAATATATATAGAATCCCTTTTAAATGTTATTTTTCGACACACGAATAGCGGAAGCCTAAGGCGTAGACTTAATAAAAATTAAGATATCGCACAAGATTGGTCATATTTTAAGATTTAATCAATAGGAAACTGTGCTCAAACTTGAAATGTGAACACTTGTGCTTTGTTTGTGTAAGTTTATATCGTCACTATACCTGACACTCGATGGACCAGCTGTTTGATATAACGAAAGGCATCTCGCAGATATCATTATTGTTTTTGAATACACAGTCAATGTGGTTGGTAGTCAATACCACTGTGATTTTGTGTGGAATTTGTTCAAAAATTCTGTTTCGTTACATACATCTATAGAAGTGGGTTTGTAATCAACTATTGGCCGCAGCTAATATTGTGAATAGAGTGGAGTCTTCCATTGGGAATCATACTCTCCTTAGAAATGTCAAACTTAGTTTCTAATTCAAAACGCCCGTAACACCATCTAGCAAAGGTGGAACTAACCCTAAGAGAAAATATTAAAATTGCATTTGTTACTGAATTGCAACGGTGGCGCGATCTTTTCGGCTATATTCGTCTAACTAAATTACATTTCTAAATCTAAATAGTAGTCAATTTTTTTCTAGATGAGAAGTACCCTGTGTCCTTTTCTATACGCCTGACAACGTTTATGTAAAATGTCAAATTCAATGTTTTAAAATTTCAATTTACTTCCTATTTTCTGTATACTGCTTCGCAAGATGTTATTGCTGTTAAGGAGAAGAAGCGGAAAGAAACTACCCAGCAACATGTGTAGCTAAAAAATGAATTCCTTCTTCTCTCTTTTCTTTTTAAATAAATTTTATACAGAAGTATGTTACACAATTACTTTTCGAAGAATTAATTGGGTTGTAACAATCAGTGCATGCTCAATAAAACAAAAACATATAAAAGGAAAGAGAAAAATATTATCGTTCTAATAATGAAGAGACATACTAAAAGTAGTCATGACCATCTGTTGCGTAGTTAAATCGTGGAAACGTCATAAATAAACTCACACTAGCGTTTATAATATTATTATGATTCATTGACTGAATCCAATAGCCGCACAGTTCAAAATTTTATTATGAAATTACAACCTACTGTTTGCATAGGCACTACAGCTCCATATTTGTTCATATATGGTGTTTGTTATACAAATACTTCTTGCAATTCACGAAGAGCAGTGGGCTTAACTTGTGATAAATACGTAGCAACGTGTGTGTGTGACCAAAAGTAGGTATGATTGAACGACACACTAGCAACTGGTCGTTCAATCTGACACATACACACGCTATCCCAATATAAGTTCAACCACGAATAAAGCCTACTCGCCTTCATGGATTGTAATAACGGTAATGGAAGTGATTTAAATCAGTAATTACTAACTTTAATAATCTTTTGTTTTGCATTTCCCCCACCACTGTTACATACTCCCAGTTATATTTTTATATACAATACTTTAAAAACCTTTGCTAACCCGAGTAACTAAAAAACACTGACCCTCTAGGCCTAGATAAATCATGGTGGCTCAATAGCTACGACCATAATAGTCTCGTTTAAATGAATAATAAGCTAAAATCTTAATCGGATAATACAAACTTTTAGTTTCTAACTTTCACCCGCTTGATAAGTAAGAGACTTACCGAATTTATATAAAAATCATTCTAAATAAATAGATTAGCCAACTATCAAAGCTGTGTGCTTAGAAATATTACATATCCGTGAGATGCCTCGAGTGTCGGCTTATTATAACTATATCTCTCAGTACAGGAAATTAGAGTTAAGTATATGTCAGTAGTTAGATATCTTTTATGTGTAAAAAATATCGTACAGTCGCCAGAAAGTGTTGTGATTTACGCTTTTCAAAAGAAATGTTGTGCACCTACAGATGTATAAGTTAACGTCTGAACCATCCATACTATGGCGCCAATGCTATATGTTAGTGTGCTTTAAAATTCAATTGGATAGATGACACATTAACTCTTAAAATTACCTATACATATAATAAAACTGTAGAGGTCAAATTTCTGTACAATGAAAAAGTAATGCTAAAAACCGCGTCAGGGAGATGTAAGAAGTGAGATAGGACTAATTTAGATTTTTTCAAATTTTTTGTTTCTCTGTTTGTACGCGTTAATTTCCGAAACGATTGGACCGATTTAAATGAAATTTTGTATGGTGGTAGCTTATGTCCCTGGTAAACATAGAGGATACTTTTGATCCCGAAAAATTTAAGAGTTCCCGTGGGATAGTTAAAAAAACTTACCACGCGGACGAAGTCGCGGGCATCAGATAGTTTACATATTAGAGGAAAGACCTTAAAATATCACACTATGGTCTTAATTTAAAAATATCACAATAAATATAACTTTTATTACTGTTTAAACATTAATAAATTTGCTATTTGATTGTTTGCGATTATGAAGTCATAACTTTATACATTCGTATAAAATGTAGAATGCTGCGACGTTTCGAAAGATTTCAATTGATTTAACTGCCATCTACTCGACTGATAAATGTTTAATTTTGATTGCTATTGTTACGACCGACAAAAGTTGATTCACACCTGCATACCATAAAAGCACACTTTATTACCTTTCCGCATATGGAATTCTTTTGTTTACTTTGTGTTTAAAAATTGTGATTAGAAAACAGCCCATTTTGAATTGTAATCTTTTATGGCAGTCATTAGCCAGGTGTGTCGAACTGATTCTAAGAAATTCGGTCCACGCAGCCGGGCAGACATATTGCATCTGTGCAGTATAAAGCAATGCCCCAATTGAGAGATCAGACAGTCGAGCGATAACCACGGGCGAAGCAAGGCTTGTGTACATTCGGTAATCTATTTAGTGACGGACTTTGCGAGTGTATTTGAATTTCGATCTTCTGCATTACGTTTGAACTTATTGCGTTCGGTTGTATTTGTGCCTGTGTTATACGTGTTTGTATAGTTCTAATAAAACTCTATAATAATTCCAACGGCATTTTAATTCGAGTCCTGCAACTCGTAACACTATCATTAATTATAATCATTCCAAATAAATGTTTTAATATTTTTTAATTGACAAAATTGAGCGAGACCTACCGGAGATCTGACTGATATAGGTATGTACGCAATGTGACGTATTAAAATTAAATGTAAGCTCTGGCTGAAATGAAATGAAACTGCGAAATAAGAACAGTAAAATTTCACGTCCATAATATCGATATGATTAAAGAACCAGCTCATTAACATTTAAAAATATAGGTATACTGTGCTAGCTTTTGTTTTTATTATGTTGTCATGTCTGTAATTTAAGCGGTATATTTGATTATTCAAGTAGGTCTAATTATATTAATTTGTGTTGTGTGCAATAAAGATTTATTATTATTGAACTATGATTCGACTTTGGCCCCATAGTATGGAGGAGTCATTACAGCCCTGCCACGACCCTGTCGCTATAAGCGGCCGCTAAGCGCAATGTGACGAGCTTAAAAACAAATATCAAGATGTATTAAGTATGCCATGAGTAGTCGCGCTAAGCGGACATGCGGGATAATTCTGTTGAGCGAATCGCAGCGGTCAAATGTAGGGGTAAACTAGATAGAGGCGACGACTCTCGCAGCTGCCTGCGTCGATCTTAGTTGCTACCGCTTTCGCCGTTGGGGGATATGTGGCGTCGACACCGCTCTATCGCATCGCCCAAGGTCGTGGCTAGGCTGTCATATTGTCGTAATTACGCTATGTAAAATTGACCGAGACACCAATAAAAAGATAAATTAACTGTATTGTCCTTCTTAACATGATTTATGTACAAGCATAGTTAAAAAACTATTTTTAACTGTTTAAATTAGAATACTTTGTATTTTTTCCATGTTCCTTTTTTTGTTACCATATTTTTCGTTACTAAATTGGAAAAAAAATACATGACAGTTTTTGGCTCGTGATTTATACCAAAATTGTTAGAGAAAAGTAATTGGCATGATTTTACAATGTCTATCATTTAATTTTCTTCTTTTACATTCATGGTTATTTTTGAAATAATCTATTTTTGTCTCTTATTGTTAGCTAAAAGGACTATCATTAATTTGTAAATTTTATGATAGCTTAACATTGTCTTAGTTTTGGTTAGTGCTCTAAAAATTATACTCTACATATATTTGAAAAAAATTAAATATAACTTGAAAGTTTAGGTTAAAAAAATGGCCTGAAGTAAGTTTATTTTTTATGCTTATTCGATGATTTAATTGATAGGGCTTTTATTTATAAATATCTTTAATTTTGGTTTTAGATAACAATAAATAATGCATATGGAACACAATAAAAATTACATTATTTTCCAATCTGGCGATGAATTCTCTTTGATTCAAATGAAAACTGCTAAGATCTATGCGGTTTAAGGCCAGAAAAACAATCTTGCCCAGGACCCTTGTTAAGGTGAACAACGTACATATTTAGAAACAAACCACTCGCCGCCGTCAGAATTTTATAATCCTTTATGAATCTTATACGACTTCACAAATTCTAAAGCCTTAAGGTAACTGCGAGCACATTGCTTAAATATGTGTTGTTCACCCTTAAAATATTTGGAGAATACACGGTAAATTTTCGTCTTTAGTGACAATTCACACTACCTACTTTACCAGCGTAACTGGGCACCCCCAGTATGTACCTCAACCCGCCCGTTAATCTTTGTACTGCTAGACTAGAGTTATGGTTGGTTTTCACTTAATGTAAGTAGGTAAGTAAATTTTAACTGTTAAGTGAAACTTATTTCAACTTATTACTAACATCTCTATTTAAGTGCACAAAGTCACTTAAAATTGACTTATACTTATGTCTAAATCAGGAATTAGGATGCGGCTGTGGCGTCACACCATTGGGTGCTCAGATACATTCTGTAGTGTCAAGGGGGCAAACGACGAGAGCAATTGTCAATTTTTGCACGAGCAGCGCGAAAATAACAACCCGCAAGAGGCAGATTCGTGCTCGAATAATTTGCCTACTTATATATTTATTGGCCTGTCCACGGTCGTCGGGCGATTTAGTTGTGATATTGCCTAATCTTAATTTTTCGTATACGTTTATTTTTAATCAAGTCACAACGTTGACTTTAATTTACGCAACATTTTATAGCTAATATTATATTTAGACATAGTTTTATGCTGTTATGCACCACCCCAGTGTAACATGGTAAATTATAGTGCATTCTATCTTTAAGTTGCTAGCAATTAATGAATATAATTTCACCTTTTTATATTGGTCATTTTTTATGGATATTGATCTATGCTTAATCACTTTATTTATTATGCTAATAATAAACGAGCAGTATTTCAGTTAGTTAATAAGATCTTTAATATTATATATTTTCAGACATCCCTAGGAGGTTGATATTGTTTGAGTAAGCAATAGTATCTAAATTAATGTGAGGTTGCAAAATGAATGAGGACTGCTGATAATGGTTTCATTATTTATGTAATATATAATTGTAACTGTAGAGAACTTCCTATTATTTTGTAGTACAATCAAAGTATAATAAATGATTTGAAAATATGCATAATGTTTTTTTTTAAAACCCTATAAACCTAGTGATGGTAGTGTCCTAACACACTACCCTTGGCCAGTGCAAACTATGTTTCTGTACTGAAAAATGTTTTCGGCGAGTAGAAAGAAATGAACAGATCATTTTCATCATATGGAATATGCATGTATCATTTTTATATTTCAATTACATATTTACATTGTAATATATTCATACTTTTACTTGTTTACTTTTTTTTAATTTACATGTGATCAGAAGGCTGGTGCTTACCTCAGCCAATGGATCAGTATGGCAATCCAGAGGGGAAACATAGCCAGCCTTCTGGGCACCTTACCCATGCCATAGAAGGAAGACTGATCTAGGCTCAGTATTCTAGTCTTATAGTCTTGAAGGGACTGGGTAGAATATAATACAAAAAAATAATAATTTGTATTATAGTTTTATTTAGTTAAATTCCTTAATTAAGTTATTACATGTAAAACGTTATTTACATGTTATAGTAAAAACAAAAACTGCTCTCTGTATCATAATGTTCAAGAAGTTCTTCAAGTTGATGAATATTTGTTGTTGGTTTAACGTTAACTGTGGAAGCTATTGAAGAAAAAGAACATGCAGGTGAAATTTTCAAGTGGCCCTTCAGGGCCAAATCCTAAATTATGCTATATAGCTAAAATCACTCAGAAAAATGACTGACTGAGTCTCCAGGCTGACTTGGATGAAAACTAAAATTGTAAATTTGAAATCAATTACCTTTGTCGGGAATTGAATAAGCTGATTTTGAAAAATGTGTTTAGACTATATGGTCTTACTTTCTTTCTTATCATTATATGGAAAAAACCAAATTAAGTTTTTGTGTAAGTAAAATAAAGCTAATGTCTATGGTTTGACATGTGGCGCAGTGGTGGGGCAAACTACTAGTACACAATATAATTATTAAAACATTTTTGTTTTTATTGAAAACAAAACATTTGAAACAAAAACTGAAAAAAATGAAAACATTGAACATTTTTGTTGAAAATAAACTAAATAAGATTTAAAAAAGAAATTTAATAGTACATATAATTTTAAGATATTTGACTTAAAAATAACTTACAATAATAACAGGTCGAAAGTTAAGGATAAATAGAGAAGGCACACTATATTCCAATTTCACAAAACAACCTTAAGCATTTACTGTCAAGTCCCATTACTTCACAGTAAATGCTGAGGGTCCCATATTGTCTGTATATAAATAAGATTATACTTGAGATTATTGTCAGTGTATTATTTAAGCTAGTTAAAATGCTATTATCTTTACTTAGATCAGACCATAACAAGTCAAATATTTATGTTTGGAATACCAGTTTTAACACCAATAGTCACTTCCATATATCTGAACAGTCTTTGTGCTAAAAATTCTGCTTCTTCTCTTATAAACACATTTGCATTAAGTAAATTTAATCCAACATCTGCAGAGAAACTTATTAATTCACCAGCACTAATTGCCATGGAATTTGGTGGCAATCTTCCTGCATTCACCAAAACAACACGACGACTTCTAAGATCTGGATGTACTTGCTTAACAATGTCCTTGGTAATTTCCAAGCATAGTATATTACTAGTGTCCAGTGCCATAACAATAAAATCGATGGCTATTTTACCAGTGTGAGGTGCTTGCTTTAGCAAAGCTTCTAAATTAAATGAACGTAACACATTCATCTTCCACTTATAACTGCCTTTACTATGCACATCACTGAGAGCCTCTGAGATATTTTCAATAATTTTAGGGCATGAAGAAATTACTACAAGGGTAAATAAGTTTTTACTACTTGTTGATCCAATCCATGGCACAACAACAGCCTTGTCGTCAACTGAGTCTGATAAAGACATGTTTAATATAATTACAACACTTCCAGTGATTTCTGGCAATAGGTTTCTCTATCCACTTCAATCATTTGGATTAATGACTTCAACCAACCTAATATCCTAAGGACAAAGTAAACAACAGTTATTTAAGTAGCAAATATAATCTAAACTTAAAGAATTAGATAAAATACAATAAGGGCTGTATAGAATAATGCAATATTCAATGCAGGAATCGATGTCATATTTAGGCACTGTTATCTACTAGATAGTGTTTCTCTCATATGAGTATGATGAGAAATGGGCAAGGGGCACAATTACTCTTAAAGACTGATTTACATTGACCCAGCTACTGACTTGGGGAGCGGACTGGCTTCAGAATATTTAATCGGGAATATTGAAGTCAAGGAGTCTTGCTAGGGTTATAGTGACTTCAAATCAATTTACACAATGCTAGTATAAAGTCAGCGCTGGCTTATTTTAGATTTGAAATCAGTACCTGGCTGGCAAATGAGGTCAGGACTGAACTGGGCTAAGTATACGTGTGTTGCACTGATGCAGTTGAAAGAATGAAAAATATCAATTACATTTGATAGTTCTAAAGGATGTTAAGATGTGATTTGAACATAACTTGGAATTTCTCCTAACATCCTCGTTGACTACAGTTTATATATCTACTTAATATTTAGCAATGAACATTATAAATATCAACAAAGAATATTTTCTAGTGAAAGGCGAGATTTAGCGAAACATTAAATTCATTTTCAAATTACCCATCCACTCCCATTTGAAAGTCGTTGCAGACATTTTTATTCTTCATTACTTATGCATTTTATGTAAAGTTTATACTATTTCAATCATTATTCTATGTTTAATCACTTTAAATAAGTTATTTTATTATCAAACTTCAAATTCGGTTACCGTTTATACTCGGCGCGTTCCACAAACTACTATGGATACTTGGCGCATTCCATCTGTATTCAGTATTCAGTAGCTCACAACGCCCAAAATATCCGACGTGAAGAGTGATTAGATCTGTATATCATTTGCGATCACAAATGTATCTTTATATCTTTAACGCTTCAGTTGTGTTTACGATTGTAAGGCCGGCAAGCAAGTGGAACGAGAAAATCGCGGTCGTGAACATGGTCGTTGTGAATCTCTAATGGAACGTAGCCATAGTAGTCTGTGCAGTCTGTGCTTTAAGCATTCAATAATATGGTCATGGTATTATTACAATTTATGTCTATTCCTCTCGTAGACAGAGAAACCTATACAAGCGTTCCACTATTGGCTGACAACGCCCAAAATGCTCAGTTAGCCTTTCCACAATTTACCATATCGTTTGTCGTGGCGAAAATCGTATTAATGACGTCATCATTTTCGATCAACAACGTCACAAACCCACGTTGGGTCGAATGAAGGTTTCCACTTGGGTTTGCGATTATAACACCGGCAAGATAGTGGAACGGGATAAATCACGGTCGTGAATGTGGTCGTCGTAAGTCCCTGATGGAACGTAGCCATTGACACACCGCTACAGCGTGTCGCAGACCGCAGAAAAGGACAAAAAAGAATACGTCACTATATTTAGGGTTACCGTGTGAGGAAAAATACCCAAACAATGATAATTACTATTTGTAAAAGAAGCCTATAAATGAACCTAACAAATCGATTTTCATCGATTATAAAGGTATGCTTGCGTAGGAGAAGACTGCTGCGTAACTCATATTAACTAGTTGCTCAATTTTCTCAAATGAATAGACATAATATAATCAATTTGTCTCGTACTGTGAGAAACCCCCGGACAAATTGATGTAATTATGTCCCATTCACACAAGAACTTATGCCGATGTCGTAAAAAAATGAGACATAAGAATTCTATTTTTTGTTTCACGAGCTTGCCACTGTTTACTACACAGGTTTGCTAAATAAAGTTGACAGCTGAAGTGCAGATAGCTACCGTCGTCCTATAAAATACAGTTTTTACGTAGTTTATGTTAAGTAATTCATATTGCACCTGTTTTGCATAGCTTGCAAGTTCAACCTTTTGTTAAAAAAACATGATGCAGTATAGCATCCGAAGGTGTAGAAGATACTAGACTAGAAAGATTTTTTTATTGCAGGAGTTCAGCAGACAGGCAGACGGCCCACTTCATGGAAAGAGGTCACCGTCGCCTATGGACATTTGCAACACCAAAGGTGCTACAAATGCGCTGCTGCTCCCTTAAGGGAGACTGGAACCTGGTCACTAATGCGGGAACACAACTCAAGGTTGTTATGGCAACATACTTTAGATCAGGGGTGGTAGCCATCCAGTCGGGCAAATACCCTATCACCTGGCAATGCCAGGATTGTCTTTCATTCGTAAGTATACTACTGTTTATCAGTTACTAGGCATTCAGTAACATTTTATAATGTTCATATATTGTGTATAATGTACTCAAGACATAAATTCATCGTTAAAAAAGCACAAAAATAACAATTATAAATTTTAATCTAAAATCTTTAGTGTGGCCAACTTTTCTATAAATTAATCATATTATTATAGGAAACTAGCGGCCCCGGCAGACGTTGTCCTGCCTTTAAAAAATAAAATTCTAGAACCCGATCTCAGAGCCACGTACCGGTTCTAATTGCGAATCTAAACCATCCGGGTACCCACTCAAACACAAAAACAAAGTCACCAAAATCGCTCCAGGTGATTAGGAGGATTCCAGAACCCGATCTCAGCGCCACCTACCGGTTCTAATTGTGAATCTAAAAGAGCAGTATAATTTTTTTATTCTAAGTCATGACAAAATAAGATTAAAAAATCTTGCCAAAAAATTAAAGTTTATAATTAACAAATAAAAAATAGGGGTTGATCGAAGAGGGGTGAAAATTTAGGGTTGTATGTATTTTTTAATGCTGTATCCTAAAAAAATAAAAATTTTGGGGTGAACATCCCTTATCACTTAGTGGTTTGAAAAATAAATAGTAGCCGATTCTCAGACTTACTGAATATGCATAAATAATTTCATAAGAATCGGTCAAGCCATTTCGGAGGAGTATGGGACCGAACACTGTGACACGAGAATTTTATATATAAGATGAATTATTATTATTTATCTGATGAAATTTTATGGCTTAATGCAGTTTTCCTGGACCTGATAATTTACGTCGGAATTGGATTGTAGCTACAAGACGAACAGATTGGACACCAAAACTATGATCAAAAATTTGCAATTTCCATGCACTATTTTGAACTGCGTATACATCACGCAACAATAGGATTTTAACCTACTCATAAAGTTAGAAACGTTCATACGAAGCTTATTTTATTTAAAGGACAATGACTTGTAAACTGAATAAAAGCTAATTAAAAATAAATATGTGCTATTATTTATCCACAAAGCTAGAACCTACTATCACATAAGAAACGGCAGTTATTTAGAACCACATAATCACTATCCATCGACTCTCTCTTGCCCTCAACGCAACTAATTTGAGTTACGTAGCATGTCGTCTCCTCCGCATGACATGCCTTTACCTATCGATGAAAATCGATTTGTCAAGTTCATTTTACAGGCTTCCTTACATACAAATTTCTAATTATTACAATTATTTATCCTCATAAGGTATAAACTCCTAAATATAGTGACGTATTCTTTTTTGTCCCTTTCTGCGACACGCTGTAGCGGTGTCTATAGGTTTCTCTGTCTACGATTACTCTATTATACTTACAAAGTTACAAATTACTATACCCTCAGAGCTAGAACCAAAATTATTATCCTTATCTGAGCCTGTCTGCCTGTAGTTGACAAGGGTAAACTTTTTTCGGCTGGGCGTAACTATGTTCTAAATCTCAGCCTTTCCAACACATTCAAAGCGCAGGGTCGTCAGGGAGGAGGGGGTTTTTAGTGGGTATTGGGGTTGCTCGCCCGTGCAGCAACGCTCGGAGTCTTCCACACTATTCTGTGACGTCGATCGCGGACGGAGCGCTGCCAAGAGCATACTATTGCTGCAGTGTTATCGCCCCCGACCGACGCGTGTCGTTCCCCTAGCAACGACCCAGTTTGTGCGTAAATCGGTTAAGCATTTTCCCTCGCCTCAAAACCAAAAAAAAAAGCTTCAGGGGCCCTCACCGCGGGGGGCCTTTAGCTTGCTAGGAGAGCAAAGGACCTTCTACCCCCGCACAACGAAGTGGGGTGTGTTCTCCCAGGACACACTCTAGGCACTTTATTGCGCTGGATCGACTGGGTGTAACTATGTTCTAAATCTCAGCCTTTCCAACACAAACAAAAGCGCAGGGTCGACAGGGAGGAGGGGGTTTCTAGTGGGTATTGGGGTTGCTCGCTCGTGTAGCAACGCTCGGAGTCTTCCACACTATTCTGTGACGTCGATCGGGGACGGAGCACTGCCAAGAGCAAACTATTGCTGCAGTGTTAACACCCCCGACCGACGCGTGTCGTTCCCCTAGCAACGGCCCAGATTGTGCGTAAATCGGTTAAGGATTTTCCTTCGCCTCAAAAAAAAAAAAGCTTCAGGGGCCCTCATGCATCAAGGGAGCAGAAGAGTCTTCACCCCTGTTGTCGAAATGAGTTAGCTTTTCCACGGGCTTTCTCAGGGCAGGGGAGGCTATAAGGCCGTCGCCCGCATCTAAAGCCGCTGAGTAGGGGGCGCGTCGGTGACTGCGCGCGCCCCTCTCAAACACGAGCACGGAGAGGCCCGCCCCTTGCTGGGGTGGGCTCACGCCAGCCGGGGTCGCGGAAGAAAAGCTCACGCATATCCCGTGACCCCGGCTCATGGCGTCAGGTGGCACCAAGGGGTTTTAGTGGGTATTCCGGCTTCTCTAGCCGGCGAGTCCCACACTCCCCCGCCGAAGTCCCCCCGGCGGGGGGTCCGCAAATGGATTTCTCCTTGTAAAAAAAAAAAAAGGGCTTTCTCAGGCACTTATTGCGCTAGGATCGGCGTGGGCGTAACTACGTTCTAAGTCTCATGCCTTTCCTGCCATAAGCGCGGGGCATCGGAGGGGGGTGGTTATAGTGGGTATTAGCCATTTGGGCTCGAGTCTCCACACAAGCCGGTTGATTATTGTTTGGATTGCCCCTTCTGGGAATGCCTCCATGATCGACGATGGTCTAATCCCTTGCAAAAGAGCTGGTATTGTGCAATACCGGAAGTAAATAGCATTTCCCCCGCCTGAAAAATAAATAAATATATAAGCCTGAATTTTGTTGTAGTGATGTGACGAGTTGGATTTTTCTGACTCGAGTAACTCGAGGTATTATGGCCGTTGACTCGAATCACGACTCGAGTTGACTCGACTCTGTGATTCCCGCCGCCGCCGAGTCGTACCAAGGCCCAAGCGGCAAGTTGAACGACGCGCTCGACTGTTGAAGTTTTGATTATTTGATATGGCTATTCGGAGTCAACTTGTTGTATTTGTAGAATGTAGCCGCGATAACAATGTAGCCGTAGCGGCGTAACTATCATTTTAGTCTAGCTAAATAATAAATATAAGTACATTTACTTTATTTTCACTATGTTTAACAAAGAACTCCCACGCCACACTTCTTTTATTTGGTGCCATTATAAAAAAATAAACAAAATAGTTAGTAAACAAGGCGAGTTCACGTTGCGTAACGTAATAAACATTAAAAATTAATCGTGCCGTCAGTTTTCGTTCATAATTCCGACCATAGCCGACCCGAACCCGAAATGGCCCGACGAACCGACAAATCCAAATATTACAAAGCGAGTTGAACGACGTGCAGGAATTACGAGTAACGGATTCATTTCATTCAATTCAATCCAAATCGGAGATGCTCGGTGCCGCCCGTCGCAACTCGTGTCCCCCGTGGGATGCATCATGCGAATACGACGCGAGTTGCAAGATCGTTCGCTTCAAGACCGTAGACAGAGAATTCTCTTACTATATTGTAGTGATTCGAGTTACTAGTAACAGAACTCGAGTTGACTCGTTCGTGGTTTGATTCGAGCAACTCGAGACAAATAGCTCGACTCGGACATCGCTATTTTGTTGCATTGCAATATTGTTTTATTTTAGCAGGTTTTAGCACTGCTGACCGCTTTCAGCGTATGTTCTGTTTGTGATAAATTAGACAGACCATTTGACCATAATTGAGACGTTAATAATGAGACGTAGAGATGAAAAGTTTCCAGACAATGGTTTCGAAGCTTGGGGTGGTTATATGCAAGCTAAGATAGCGAAACTCGAAGAACAGTACAAATCTGCCGCAGGGACGGATATCTTAAGTAATATTTTCAACAACGTAAGTATATATGTAAACGGATTCACATCACCCTCTGCTGATGAGCTTAAATCTTTAATGGTAAAGCATGGAGGTGTTTATCACACTTATCGAAAAAGTGATGACTTTATTATAGCTTCAAATTTACCTGACACAAAAGTAAAAAACATGTCTCTTGCAAAAGTGGTAAAACCAGAATGGATTACAGAGAGTATTGCAGCAAACAGATTATTAAACTACAAGGATTATTTATTGTATAAAAATTCTAAAACACAACCTCAAATTAATTTTAACCAAGTTGTTAAAAGTGAGAAATTAAATTCAAATATAACCATATGTAATACTCAGAATACTAATGCAAATAATACTGATATAACAAATACAGAACAAGAAACACAAGTTGTAGAAATGACTATAAGAAAATCTGATAAGGAATCTGTAAGTAAAGAAAATTTTCATGAGCAAAATGATTGTTCGATTGATACAAAGCCAGTTAAACAACCACAACTAGGTACAAAAACAGCAGTAGACCCAAATTTTATATCTGAATTCTATAATAACTCTAGACTGCATCATATTTCACAACTTGGTGCATGCTTTAAGCAACATGTAAATGATCTTCGAGAAAAGGGTATTTTTAATTTTCCTGCTCTAAATTATCTTAAAGAAAGAATACTTGCATTAAATAGGAGTAATTCATCCCAATTGTTATTTGAAAAAGGAAAAATAATTATGCATATTGATATGGACTGCTTTTTTGTATCTGTTGGTTTAAGAACTAGACCTGAACTTAGAGGAAAGGCTGTTGCTGTGACACATTCAAAGGGTGGGAATCCTCGGCCAAAAAGACCTGGTGTAGACAGGAATGCAGAGTTCAATCTTTATAGGCAGAAACAAGCTCAAAAATTTGCTAAAGCTACTGGTGTACCTCATGGCGATACTGAATTTGAGAGTAGAGTGGACAATATAACTGATGAAGATGACATATATGGATCTATGAGTGAAATAGCTTCTTGTTCTTATGAAGCAAGAGCCAAAGGTATTACCAATGGCATGTTTATGGGAGCTGCTTTAAAGCTCTGCCCTAATTTAGAAACTATACCATATGACTTTGAAGGATATAAAGAAGTGGCATTTACATTATACAATACAATAGCACAATATACTTTAGATATAGAAGCAGTGTCTTGTGATGAAATGTATGTTGATTGCACAAAAATTCTAAAAGAACTAAACATTAATGTTCAAGATTTTGCTACAGTTTTAAGGGAAGAAATTAAAATTAAAACTGGCTGTCCATGCTCAACAGGATTTGGAGGTAATCGATTACAAGCCAGATTAGCTACAAAAAAGGCTAAGCCAGACGGTCAGTATTTTCTTACTGCCGATCTTGTGGAAGATTTCATGTACGAGATCAAGTTAAACGATTTGCCAGGAGTTGGAAGACAAACAGCACAAAAATTAGAGTCACTGGGTCATAGTACTTGTGGTTCATTGCAAGCTCTCTCCTTGGCTTCATTAAAATGTCATTTAGGAATTAAGACTGGTGCTCAGCTCTTTGATCAATGCCGTGGTAGAGACCGTAATCCTTTAACATATCATACAGTAAGAAAATCTGTATCAGCTGAAGTCAATTATGGAATCAGATTTGAAAATTTAGAACAATGTTTAAAATTCTTAGAACAGTTATCAGCTGAACTTCATTCGAGAATGTTGCAATTCAAAGTTTTAGGGAAATGCATAACATTAAAATTGATGGTAAGAGCTGAATATGCACCAATGGAGACTGCTAAATTCATGGGGCATGGCTTTTGTAATGTAATCAATAAATCTGTTTCCTTAAACACTGCCACCAATAACATGGAAGTCATAACAAGGGAAGTGATTTCTCTTTGTAAAAAGCAGAATATTGATCCAAAAGAAATGAGGGGTATTGGTATCCAGATAACAAAATTGGAACCCACAGTGAGTAAACCAATATTAGGAGCAATGAATAAGTTTTTAAACAATATCCCTAATAAAAATGGTTCAAAGTTAGTTAATAATCGCAATGATCATGAGGAAACTAAATTGAATATAAACATTGTTGAATCTATGTTGAAAACAGAAATTGTAAACATTCAAACAAGAAGTCCAAAGAAAATAAAAGTGAATATATCTCCCATAAAGAAATCTCCCCCAAAATCTCCAATCCTAAAAAGGAGAGGGAGACCTTCAAAAAATCAAAAAGGTCATCAATTAACTTCGAAAAATCTCATGAACAAATTCCTACAAGGGCAGAATGTTATCAAAGACACTCCCTACAAAAATCCAATGATTAAAGAAGTTGCTGAAACACCATCATTATCTCAACAAGTAAAAGATGAAAAGCTTGAGGGTTTATTAGGATTACCATGGGATAAAGTAAGAGAACTTTTAAGAGCATGGCTAGATAGTGGACAAACCCCATTACCTTTAGATGTTAACCTTATAACTGTGTACATGAAAGAAATGGTTTTGAATAAAAATCTTGAGAAATTAAATATACTAATAAATTTTCTTCAAAGAAGAAGCATTGAATTAGCAAGTAAAGAGTGGTTGGAGGTCTTTGATCATATAGTAAAACAGGTGCAGGATGCTATGATTTCTATGTATGGAAAGAAGTTGTATATCAACAGTAGTCCATTTTTATGAAAAGCAGCAACTGCAAGCTTTTTTTGCAGTAGGTAAAATTAACAGTTGAATGCAAAATGAGAAATAAAACCACCGATTTTTTAAAATTCTTTAAACATCAACAACAATGGTATGTGCAGGAGTAAATTATGCTTTGATTAATAGGTAATAAGTAAAACAAGTCCTTTATGTATATTATCTCATTTATTTTTATATTTTCTATGAATGATTACAATAGAAAAATTTATGTCAATGATGGTTGCAAATGAAACTAACATTTTAATACTGCCTGACCATGGTTTAATTCTATTATGCAAAGGTGCAAATGAATAACTTTATGATACCTGTATTTGGCAGCTTAAAAATCACAGATGGTATCATAAGTTTATACTCAGCATAAGGGCCAGTCTCAGAATTAAGCAAAATTAACCGGTTATTATTTAATGGTGTATACTCTATAATTTTAATACCTATGATTTGAAAACTCATGGTATTTATAATTCACAAAATGGCAGTTAGTATCACTTTACGTTTTGTTAATAATCACTTCACAACACCAATTTATAACATATGATAATAATGATCTACATTGATAGAATAATAAAAAAAATGTTAGAACTGGTACTTCTCAGAATATTTTTGTCTTCACTAACACAAGCATTTAGTAGCCATATGTAAAATCTGTTTAAATTTGTATAAATAAATCAATCACTGTTTTTTAATTAATGCCAATGCCAATTACAACAAGTATATTTTAACTAGAACTAGTGTTCAGCATTCATATTATAATATGACTAAATACTACTTGTATTTTAAAATTTCCATAATTTCAGAATCAGAATATCTTTGCCCGATGTTGAACAATTAATGGGCTGATATCGATCTATACTTTATTATCACAGTTGCTTATTGCAAATAAAATGAGGGTATATACTTTTTTATTCCAAAGTATGTGATATTTAAACTAAATTTATATTAGTTGTGAATTTATAAAAATCTTTTCAAATAATATTGTGCTATAAGTTAAAGAATAGTAAAAAAAAAGGAATACTTAATACAAGCTTACAGCTTGAGATAAAACTTAAAATTAATGTTTTGTGACTCCTAGATCTTCTTGCATGCTATTATAATAAAGAACTGTTAATATATAAGGTCTAATGAATATTTGGTTCAAATAGATGACATTATTGTTAGAAAACATATATTTTTATAGGTTTAGTAATTTAAATACAAGTTTAATACTATTTAAACTGTATGAATATTATATGAAAAAATAATCCATTCAAAGTTACTGCAGGTTTCAACAATATTACTATTTGTTTATTATATATTATATATTTTAATATATCAAGGGTATATTATAATTGTTGCAAATTGTGTTTATCCTACTGGAAACGGTTATAAATATAAAATGATCAACCTTAGCTCCATCTAGTTGAAAACTATCAGTCAGATTCCTTAAAGGTTTGGGACACTAAACATGACAAATCAACATATTTCATGGCTCATAAGAATTAATTATATTACATTAACAGAACTTTGTTAAAGAAGCAATAAAATAATTATGCAAGCAATAATAAAGGCCTTTTACATTTACACAAATACAATATCCATCACAAAATGTATGATAAAATATAACACACAACCTTTTACGAGAAAACTATGATATCATACAAAAGTACAACAAAAAAACAAGTTTCTTGGGAGCTGTGCTAGTAATGGCAATAATTTTACAGGCTGATAATGTCAAGACTTTTAGGTATTAAAATTTATATAAGAATAAACTAGGACACCTAGTCTTAAGTTTTCAATTTAGACAATGCACACGGCCAAAATGTAATCTAAACATTGTTTAAAAACTGCTCATAAACTGAAGTAAGAA
Source organism: Dendrolimus kikuchii (assembly GCA_019925095.2). NCBI lineage: Eukaryota > Metazoa > Arthropoda > Insecta > Lepidoptera > Lasiocampidae > Dendrolimus > Dendrolimus kikuchii. Next base: position 7,606,774 of record CM034400.1, read on the forward strand.
AAACCTTTTCTGTAGTACAAATCTTGCTTCACTCAATAAAATAAGCTACTTTCAAATATAGGAAGAACAATATAAAGGTAATAATTAGATGTATTAATGTACATTGGATATTATTAAACCATTATTAGAAAAAATCTTTTAACAATCAAAGACAATGAGTGATATTACTGCGTTAAGCCTGATTTACATATCCATTAGTTAAGTAGTTTAACTTGCGAGATTGGCGAATATATTCCTTATTCGCAAGTTAACTAATTACTTAAATAATACGAATTTAAATTAGGCTTTCCTGATGAACAGGACATCAAAACTTAATTGCTCTAGGTCTCAAATATAAAACATTCAAACAGCCTGTAATTTAGATATGGCATAAAAATAAAAATTCTATCACTATGTTTATATTGTGTACGGGGGCCTAGATTCGCTATGACATTAATCATGTCCGAAGTTTTTCATTGAATATATATAAGAGAAATAGGGGTAGGTGCTATTTGTATTGATGAAATACTGATCCACTCGTAATATATTATAAACATAGGAAAAATACTAGAAATTACAATCGCCCAGTACCTATGAAAAAGCTCCAAAATCTTTCTCTAGTTATTTTCTTTCATGACAATTACGATAAATGTAATTAGATATTATTTTACTCTTATTATATTAGTTCATTGGTACAGTTAAGTAGGTCCAAAAAATTAGAGATAAACATATGATAACAAAATAAACTTAAAATCCAGTAAATTAAAGTCAAAGGATTGAATGTCGACTGAATGCAAAGGTAAACCATGTATTGCATCCACATAGTTTAGTATCATGAAAAAATTAAACTTATGGCTGTTTTTTTTAATATACCTACATCAAAAGTTTAGATCCTACTACTTCATCTGTGATATTGATACTTCATATGGGATGTTATAGTTATTGACCGTTTGACGTCAAATGTGGCGATGGTTTTAATGCGTTATTTGTCATAAGATATTGTTTTGTCAATGATGTTAAATATTCACATATAATGTATATAGGTATACACTAATGTAGTTGTTTATTAACGGCATTGTTTTTAATGCTATAAATAAAACGCATTTAGCCACAGTCAATACTATAACTTTATCGCAGGTGAAGCCCGGGCATTATGGATACAAAATTGTTACGTTATGCGGCAAAAAATTCTGCGTGTATTGCTTTTATGTCATAGAGAATTAGGCCATAGAATACGTGTGGACCGCCATCTTGGATTCGGGGGTCTCACGCTGACGAGTTTCCAGAAATCGAGTGTTTCAGCTTCGAGTCGATGATAATTTCGTCACCCGACCTTATGTTGTACGAGTACAGCTGCTTTGTTGGATATTTCATCTCTTCGGGACCCTGAAAAAACTGCACGGATGAAGTGGTTTGTTAAAATTATTATAAACTGATTAGTCACAATGGATAAATTATATTATGAATATGATAGACATAGATACTAAGGAATGGAGGAAATAGCATAGTGTGCATTCTTTGTTAGCTCTGTCCCGCTTACACGATTTGTACTTTACTAAAATTGGTCACGTACTACTAAAATTGGCCTACTGCGCAGGTAGTACATCGAGAGAAATTATTAGTTATGTACACTAACACACTCTGCAATCTTATTTGGCTCCACTTTTTCCTTTTTTTCAATACTTCGATTGAAAGTTTAAAAGAACGAACAGTCTGTTCTTTTAAACTTTCAATCGATGTTTTATTATTTAAAAGTTTAAATGTCATAAATTAATAGTCCTAATTAGTACTTTCAATTCAAATGATGACTGATTTGAGTCGAATAAATAATTATGATTTAAATAATAAAATATCGATTGAAAGTTTTCTATAAAAACAAAAACTTGTCATGATGGTGATTTCTGTGGTTGAAGAGTATGTTACAAGTTATTTTATTATTGGTCTATTGTCATTCGTTTGTACCCTTCCATGATACTGAAGTCAAGAAACATGAAATATACAATGACCAGCGAGTTGTATTTATCCGTGCAGGAACTAAAGAAACAATTTCCTGCGTCGGGGTGGCCTGTCGTCAGAGGTGACAAAACAACCCACAGCCAGGTAGTACGAAATTTACCCGTCTGGATGACTCCCACTTTGGTCTAGAATATGCCGCTATAAGAACCTTGTGTTGTGTTCCGGCATTAGTGGCGGGTTCCAGTCTCCCTTTGGAGAGCAGCAACACATTTGGTGTTACAAATGTCCATAGGCGATGGTAACAGCTTTCTATCAGGTGGGCCGTCTGCCGATCTGCTAAACTCATGCAATGAAAAAGTGTTGCTTTTTGCACTATTGTAATAAAACTATATGATATGTAGTAGAGATATAGGATTATGACAATTCGTAAGAAACTGTCAGTAACACTCTTAAGAATAATTCATATTATTATTCTTTAACGACGAATCTGAATAGATTGCTTGTGACAGGTCTCGCTGGCCAGACTAGTAATAATAAAGTTAATAGCAAAGTTAGACAAATACCATTATGTGAGGGTAACAGTAAGTTTTACTTATAATTATAAATACAAGTTGAAAATATTGTCAACCCATAAGCGTAAAAATTTGTTCAAGCGAGTTTAACGAGTTCTAAACAAAACATTAATTAAATTAGGGCTGGGGTGTAGTTTTATGGTATTTTTATTTATTTATTATACGAGATATAAAGTGAATTTAGGTGGTTTAAATAAAAATAACCACGAAAGTTAAGGCTCCGTTTCGCTTTGATCTCCCGCCTTAGCCTTTTAACATATATTTACAAAAATCGGATCTATTCTTAATAAACAAGTGTCATATAACTGTACCCCATCCGAAATTATTTTTAGCTAGGCAAAACCAATTTAAAATAAAAACAAATTTGAACTATGATATGATGAGAATGCTTTGCGTATTTAAAACTCACTTGTGTATCCCGAAGTTCTTGGTCGACGTAGAATAGTCTCATCTTGGCCGCAGGGAAGCCGGCTAACCGCTCCAACCGCGTCTTCAAGTCTGATACAGACCTGAACAAAATATACCATTGAGAACAATGGAATAATAAAAAATAAAATAAAGTGTCTTTATTTATGACTAGCGGTCCCGGCAGACATTGATCTGCCCTGGAAAAAGAAAAATCTAGAACCCGGTTTATGCGCCACCAACCGGGTCTAATTGTGAATCTAAACCACCCCGGGACTAGGGTCGCCAACTATTTTTGAGAAAATAACGTATTAGATTTTTTAAGTAGGGAAAAAATAAAATATTTGGAAGAAAAAAAAATGCTGGAGCTAGTGAGTGAGTTTGTATATCTTGGATGTGCTTTTAGCAGGGATGGAAGGTACACCGCTGATATAGAAAGAAGAGTGTATTTGGGGAATAGTGTGAATGGAGCGTTAGGTAAACTTCTAGGCGCTAAGAACCTCAGCCAGAAGGCCCAGCTCGCCATACACAACGCGGTGCTGGTACCTACGCTCACGTATGGAAGCGAGAGTTGGGTATGGAAGAGAGCATGAAAGTAGAGTAAACGCGGTCGAGATGCAGAAGTCGTGGAAGGCCACGACACACCTTCCATGATCAAATTGATAATGTACTAGCGGAGGGTGATGTCAGGAGCCTTAAGAACAGACGAGTGTGCATGACAAGAGTTATGAATGTCAAAGAAGCAAGTCAGGTGTGTAAGAATAGGCCTAAATGGCGCTCTGTTGTTCGTGCCTACCCCGCAAAGGAACTGGCGTGAAGTTATCTATGTATGTATGTATTTATCTTTTTCTACTTTTGTTTGTTTATACTTTGATGTACGGTCAACCAAATTCCTCCTTGACCAATTCTCTAACATTTTGCTTTGAACGGCTCATAAAGTTTCGACATCCACGCACACACTCTCAAATTTCATATACACCAATTAGGAAGTTTCTGAAGTGTTTAAACTAAAGGAAACAATTACTCGCGTTAGCTGCAATATGCACTTTGCCGATTTACGACGCCCTTTTCCTTTTGTATTCTACTCTCGCCTTGTATATGGATTTCGATATTATCACCTCCTTGTAAAACTGAAAACAGGTAACAATAAAACCCCGCCCCTTAAAACTGATGTTTTACTTGTGTGCGTGTACTTGCGTAGTTAACGAAAGTTCTTGCCACGCCATTTTAGTCTTATAACTAGTTCACCGCATCTTTTGCGGACTGTACAATAAAGAGTTGTCTATCTATCCATCTACTGCTATCACTGGGTCGTAGGGTCCACGGATTACACCTCGAAAGGAAGATCAAAACTAAGTAGTGCAACTAACCTATATACGTCGACGGTGCGTACTTCGCTGGTGTCTCCACAAGTGAAGGTGATCTGCACACGCTTCTCCGGCCGCAAGTCCACCGACACTAAAGGATCCAGTTTGCCGTGCACACCCACCAACTCCCAGTACCTGTAAGATACAAAAAATTACGAAAATTTCCATCAGGTCTTAGATGTCGGGTTACTCTAACCGGCAGACAAATACACAAGGCAAAAACTTTGAACAACTCATCAACTGCAAGCTGACATCAAGAATTTATCTTGAGGTCAGCTCTTTGGGCCGGCTTGATCGGCGTGTTTCGTACGATGAGTTAGGAGTGCCGACAGCCCACTTCTGCCTCTCACATCCCATCTTCCCTGTCCCTTCTCCTCTATGTCATCCTTTTAATCCCTCTTTCCCATTTCCTTTATCCCATCCTAAATGCTGGCAACGCGTTGCCTTCGCCCTTGGGCCCAATTCTGCTATAATTATCTCGTCAAAATCGCCGGACGCTATCGTCTCAATCATAGGTATATTTGCCTGATTTCGGTATTCTGTTAATTCCAAACATGTGCCCTTGGCTTGCCACTCTTTATCTTTTTCTAAGTATAACTTGAAACTCGCGTAATAAATGTTTAAAATTTTTGGTAGCATTTCAATATTAACTTTGAAAACCTTCGCAACGCCAAGATATTGAAATAGCAGAATTGGGCCCCTGATGTTGCAAGAGTCTATAGGCGATGTTAACCACTTTCCAGTAGGTGGGCTGTTTGCCATCTTTGCAATTAAAAAAAAAAACTTTCTGAATAAAACACTTCAAGCCATTCTGATGACACTCTTTTATTAAGGCATACAAGCCACGCTTTCTGTGGTTGTATTTTCGATTGACAATATAACTTTTTTTCACTGTTTGATGTAAGTAAACACCATTAAAACCATTCTTTGACCAAATAAATTTCAACTTTGAAATAAAAACCATATTAAGTTAACAAACGATGAAAAATCATGCCAAGCAATAAGTTCCCACAGATGATGACGTAAGTAAAATTACCATGTCGTTACTAGTGATATCTAGCAAAGGGGAAGTAATAAATACATTAAAATACTATAATGTTTTATAAAACATGAAAGTTTTTTAACACGATCGAATGATTTCTACTCGCCATTCAAAATGCTGACAAATAGGTCTACGTAGATGTAGTACAATATTAACATCTGATTTAAGTCATTGGGGTCAATATTTTTACGCAAATAAGCCAACCCACACCCACGCATATCCTTATAAATGATTAGACCTCCAAGCAAGTCTTGAACATGTCAAAGGACATGTAATATTTAATCATTTACAGCAATTTCCAATTGTTATAATTAGTTACTAAAAGGCGACAGGTCAAGTGCTTGTAGGCACTTCTCGCTCTGTTAGATCAGTCTTGAAAGCTTTTAAGAAACCTCGCTCAGTATTTTGGGAAAAAGTATTATATTTATACTTAGAGCGAGGGAATTGAGCAGCGCGATTATCTAAACCCAACATAATTATATTGAACATGACATACACTGTCCATTGTCCTGTTTGCTACCGAGGAAGTGAGGCATAATCTTAATGATGAGATTTTGCCCGCAGCTTCGCTCGTGTTAAAAAAATTATCCGGTATAATAAAGTAGCCTATTACCGACTATAATCTATCTCTGTGCCAGTCCGATCAGCCGTTCTGGTGTGATTGAGCAACAAACATGCATCCAAGGTTTCGCATTGATAACAGTAGTAAGATTATCCAATGCTTACCTGTCAGGTCTATCCGACTCAGGCTTCTCCATATAATATCTGATGAAGGCCCGTTCAGCTGCGTCCCTTTCTTCAACAGGCACCGCGCCTCCACCGTTCAAGGTTCTCACGTGGGGTAGCCTCGCAACAAGGAGTAACCGCCTCTCGTGCTCTGTTGACTCGAACCGTTCCCATAGTGGCCAGCCCTGGAAAATTTCGATACAATATTCTTATAGTAATAATAATCCATCAATTTCAGAGAATCGACTGAATTTCACACACAATCCAAATTTAAAAACATAAGGTACAAACAACAACAACTAATAATGTAATAAAACTAATGCTAGGGATTTCACCCTCGTAAATCGTCATTATGTAGGTAAAGATTGTATCCTGCAGCGTTATCAGTTATCAGAAAAACGATACACGCTTGAAGTGTCCGTTCAAATCAATCTTTGTATTTTACGCTTAACCTATAAATTAATTGATAATTATGAAATTTCGCAAAATAAGTAAAGAGCTATCTTAGGATTGTTTACCCAGGGAATGGAACAATTTCAGCGGCCGTGTGAAAAGCATTAATAATATTTATAAAATATAAACTTTTAAATTAACAAGTTTGTACTAAACTAACAAAAGTCTAGCTCGTGACAATCATTGACATGAAGGAGGGATGAGGGATTTGGACTAGCGCTTTAAATTAGAAAAACGTTAAAAATTTACTTACGTATATAACTTATTATAGAATAGTACTATTAGGTATTATAAAAGTGTTGTATTCTACCACAATTAACGTGAAGTTATGTATGTATGTATGTATGTATGTACTATTAGGTATTATAAAAGTGTTGTGTTCTACCACAATTAACGATAATTGAAATAAGGAGTCACGAAGTCACGATCGAACAGTGCAAGGATCATCTCTGGCAAAAAGTTAATTTAAATTGAATTGCTTTTTGTTTGTCTCAAGGCTCTGAAGATCAAGTTTCCTTTTACAGCGTACAGGAACAAATTCCAATTGCTAGTGTATACCACAGTTGTAATCGAATACTATTTTATGTAGATACCTACTGCTTCCAATGGTACATTAACCATAGTAAAGTTATGCTGGTGTTTGGGTATCTTTTGTATGTTTTTTGTTGTATTTCTGTCCTATGTGAAACGGTGAAATCTCGAAAACTCAAACGGCTTACCCAAACCTTTTTATTTATTGCAGGAGTTTAGCAGACAGGCAGACGGCCCACTTGATGGAAAGCGGTTACTATCGCCTATGAACATTTGCAACACCAAAGGTGCTACAAATGCGCTGCTGCTCTCTTAAGGAAGACTGGAACTTGGTCACTAATGCCCGGAACGGCAGAAAACTGTCAGAAAACTGTCTAAGCTGCATGCTTTCCGGTCGGGATTCGAATCCGCGCCCTTTTGAGTTTCGGACGCGTTCGCTAGCCACTAAGCTACCACGGCCTCACTAGCACTACACTAATCTACAAATGTGGAAGTTAATTTGTTTGTTTTTTCTTTACGGGTACGACATATGGAAACGAACTCATCATCATAAAACTTGGTATATGTAGTCTATAATGAATATAACCATCAAGTACGGAGTTAAAGTTTACTAAAACAAAGCCGCATGCCAAGTCATCTCTCTCTAATCTTCCCGAGTGCGGCAGATAGATAAGTAACAACACAAAATACAATCATTATAAATTATGATAAATCCTGGATCAACAACAATCTATAGGTATTTACTATAAACCACTTATTTATGTTGGTATCGAAACTAAAATAGCTGTTAGTGTTTATGCAACTTCGAGTAGTAAACATAGACACGGCCTGCATACTAAATATTATCTTAAGCACCAGGAAATAGAGTTTAGTGTCTATTATTTCGCGATCCCTTTGTTACTCCGTGTATGGATCAGCTGCGCGTGCGTTCAACAACACCGACCCGTTTTGCCTTAAAACGGAAGGCGGAACGATGTTTATACCATGTATTTGCATTCACCAGAATTCACAATTGCCGCATAATGTTAATTAATTATTTATGCAGAGAATTTGTATACTTAGGGTGCACATTTACCAGGCACGGAAAGCATGAAAGGGATATTCAAAGGAGATTTATGGCAGGTAATAAGGTGAATGGAGCGCTAAACTCTTTTATGAATAGCCAGAAAGTTTCTGTAAAGGCACGCCTGGCTGTTCATAAAGGGGTGTTGGTGCTAACCCTGATGTATGGCAGTGAAAGTTGGGTATGGCAGAAGAAGCATGAAGGTAGGATAAACGCAGTGGAAATGAGAGCTTTGAGAAGTATACGTGCGGTTAGCTTAAATTATATGATAAGAAACAGTGTAATAAGGGCACGTTGTGGATTGACAGGAGATGTAATAACAAGAGTTGAAGAAGCAATGTTAAGGTGGTTTGGACATGTAGAGAGCATGGATGAAAATAGAACCGCAAAACAGGTATATGACAGTACTGTGAATGATAGAGTTGTTGCCGGTAGACCGAGACGAACACACCATGACCAAATATCAGACGTGTTAAAGAGAGCTCAGGTAAAAAGCATTTCAAATAAACATGCTTGTATGAAGAGGTTAATGAAAGTAAATGAAGCGAAAGTTGTTTGTCAGGATCGTTGCAAGTGGAGATCCATAGTCTCTGCTTACCCCCATGGGAAACAGACGTGATATTATGTATGTATGTAATTATTTCTGCATATATAGCATATTCTATACATGGGAGATCCGTGCTGGAATTATTATCTATATATTACAGCTCTTAGGCCGCGCTCAATCGATGTGATACCAAGCTCTCAGAGAATATCGGCGTGGAGCGATTAGCAGCCTCGTGTTTCGTACTATGAGAGTGACATTCGACGGCTGGTTTCCATTTCTCCCTATCTCACCCCCTCTATCCCGTCTTTATTCCATCCCTCCTATGCTACCCCCATTTGTCATACTAAAGGCTGGCAAGGCGTTGGCTTCGCACCTGTTGTTGCAAACGTCCATTGCCGAAGGTAGCAACTTTCCATGAGCTCGGTCACGTGGTTGGTTTTAACGGTTTTAAACGCGGTAATTTATTTGATTTTTATTATTCTGCGATCGAAGTCTGCGATCAGTGAACACACGCTGGATAAACTCAACCACTATATTAGATTCGATAAACTACAAATCCTCGCGAAAGAGAATCGTTTCATACCTATAATGATGCGTGAGGCTATTGAAATAGAAAAAAACACCCAAATTTCAATAGAGAAGATGGTTGGCAGGTCCCACCTGTTTGGGATCCGATCATCAAAACTATTAAGGCCCAAATCCAGCAAAAACCAACTGCCAGACCTCAAGACGCTGTGAGCTCTTTCTGCGTGCACCGGAATACAAACCAACTCGACTGATAATTTCTTTTATTTTTCCTTCCACCCATTTTAATATTATATAAAATTATTAGAGCTAGGCATGTTTGCTGAAGCGTTTCTTGCGCCGCTTCTTCTCTTCAAGCCATAACATGTTGGGAAGCGGTGGTAACCAAATTAAAACTAAATAATTAAAATGAACAAGTTGGCGGTGGGCTTAATAAAACTTTAACAATACTCATTGACACTTGATATAAAACGTAGTTTTATTATGTATAAAAGTCGCGAAAACTTAAGAAAATATTATTCAGATTGTATTTACATTATCACGCACATTTCGCTTCATATTCTAGCTAGCTTCTTCATAGCTACTTCCATTAATCTCTTCATTCTTCATTTCATTTTACTTGGAATGCATCTCTTAGATACCACCAATACGAACATGCTATATGAACCTATATAGGGAAACGTATAATATTTTATACAACGGTAATCTTGATGTGCAGGTTTCATCGCGCTGTGCTCCTTCACCGTTAGGACGTGGTAATTGTAACAATATGTACACTAAACCTAGTGTATATTGTTACAACCAGAAAACCTGCCACTGAGATGCATGCTCCTGGCTAGAATTCGAATCCACATCATTGGAATGAGATGATAATGTCCCTAGATGCTAAACTACCACGATTTAACTACAAGTAGAATACAGGTAAGTAAATATTAGTCTAGAATACGGTTCTTAGGTTGGCAATCGTGATATAGGTACAGTGGAATAATAAGAATAAAAATACTTAGGTACATTCCTGGCCTTTCAGTCTCTCTTGGCTACATGCATTTTGCAAAGGCTTCGCTGGAAATGTGAAGGTTAATGTTTCTCCGCAACAATATAAAAAACAACCGTCTCAAGTTTACTGATGAATATTGTGCATAAAATTTGTTTCGAACGTTCGCTCTCCTTGCATCTTTTTGTTCATAAACTCAAACTATAAATTTCGGCTAACTGAGGTTAAAATTATCCCCGCTATCCAAAGGACATATAATAAGTTATATTTCATGATTACTTATAAATTAATGTTTTGTTAATTAACAAAACTAATGTTTTGTTAATTAATAAAAACTTCTTAATAGAAGTACTCTGGCAAAAATTCGCAGCAAGCAATTGAAAAAAAAAATGTTCCTATGGGTGATGATAGCCACTTGCTATTAGGTGGACCGTCTGCATGTTTGCTTCCACATTAGCAAACATAAAAATATGTGTTCGGGTTCGGGCTTCCACACTATAGGGGAACGGACGGTATACCCGCCACGCTTGTCCAAAACCGTTCAGCAGGTTTGATACACCCGTTATCGATTTGCAGGTTTCATCACGATGATTGCCTTGACCGTTGTTAGCACGTGGTAATTGTAACAATGTCCATATTTGGTCATAAAACTACCTAAGCGGTACATGCGTTCCGGCCAGGATTCGGACCCGCGCCCTTTGAGTTTCCAACTTGTGCATTAGACATTACGCTACCACGACTTATTTATATATCAACAGTTATAAGTTTGTATTGTAAAATGCGTCATAATGAACGAGTTCCCGAGTCACTTTTCAAAATGACTAACCCCTATGTCCATTTCACACGAAGAGCAAGTAAAAAAAAATACACCTAATAATATTCAAGTTCCGTTCCAATCGGTTACGGTACCGTTCTGATTCATTAACTTTGTTTGTATCGATTTAATTATTGTTATTTTTTTAAAGATAAACCATTACCGTTGTTATATTGAAAATAATTCTTAAGCCATTATGTTAATTGAATCATTTAGAACTCTTGGTAGCAATAAGGATGATTAAAGGCCCAACCGTTCGTTTACCTTACTATCGGTTAAAATCTGATAAGCTCCATACAAGTCTTGTCAAAATTTAACGGATGATAGGACAAGTTAATGAATAGTAAGATATAGGAATCGGCCGTTAATTATAAAACGAATTAGCATATTAATCAGTATGATTATGATCTATTTTTTATCTTAATTTATATATCAAATCTTATTAATATCAGTTCATCTCTCATACCTCTCATGCCTGTCGGTGAAAAGTGATTTCGAATAAGCCTTGAAACGGCTTTAACGGATTCCGAACGAAAATTTTAGTGTTTAAAACAGGATTTTTGTTTGAAATGTTTGTATATATATATAATTCATCGTAGAAGTCGTGGTAGCGTAATGGCTAGCGCAAGCGTACCAAACTCGAAAGGCGTAGGTTCGATTCCTGGCCGGAACACATGCACTACATAAGCAGTTTTCTGATCTACTGTGCATATTGTTATAATTACCACGAGCTAACAACGTTGAAGGAAAACATCGTGATGAAACCAACACATCGAGATAACCGATGTGTTAAACATGCCAAGCTGCCTTCGCACAAGCGTGGCGGGTATACTATCCATACCTCCCTATAGTGGGAGACCCGAGCCCAACAGTGGGGCGTTTATGGGCTGTTATTATAATAATTATTATATATTTTGTAGGGTTTAGAAGATATGAATAAATAGTCAATTACCGAACGAACAAAATGGCGGCAATGTACTAGAGCATAAAGTCCAAGTTTCATATAAAGTGGTAGTCATTAACAATTTTTGCGTGTTCCTTTTCTAAAACGCAAATGTGTAGGTATTCACCTACGCTAATCAAAGAAACCCAATGCGCAATTTATACGTTTTACAATATTTATCACATATTTCTTCACAGATTAAAGGATTTAGTACAATGACGCGTAATTCAATGTTTTATGAAAGAAACGAATAAAAACTAATATCGTTGTGATATATTGTGATGTAGCGTGTAGATTGCTTTTTTTTCTTACAAACAAAGGACTTGGCAATGCTGGGTTTCCTTATCTCAACCGGGTTAAGCTTGAAATTTACATAAAGTATAATATCAATACTTAATTGTTTTTTAGATATATAGGACCATTACATCTGTCGTAGCGAGAAATATTCATGAATAAAGTACGATTGTAACATAGTAAAATTTGCTAATTCTTAAATTTATTTCCTCCAAAATCCTATCTTTGCTAATATAATGAAAGGGCAAGAGAGTTTGTCAGTTTAACCAGATGTAATTCTTTGGAGCACAATTCATATTGGATAATGGACAATATATGGACATAAACGTCAAAGACTTTTGGACATTTATTGACCCTTCTTCGCGGTCTTAAATGATACAGTTTCGATAAAGGACATAAATATAGAACCCTTTCTCTGAAAACGGAAGAATTTCCGCAAAGTAAGGAATTAAGAGTTCCGGCGAACCAATCCCAAAAACCAATTGGTATTATTAAATTAGCATATAATTTCATGTTTCTCACCTAGCTACTAAAGAGGATAATCACCCAATGGAGAATTGTTAATCCAGAAACGGAATAGAAATTCGATTTATAAAACTCTACTAAAGAACAAAGATGTAGTTTATTCAACTGAGTATCATTATTCCAATTTGTTTATTACCTTAATACTTTGGTCGATACACTCTAGAAAACAAAGATTTACTTATCGGTAAAAACAAAAATAGGTGTTACGTACTTTTTCGTGTTTTTATCTTTAAGTTGTTTTATATATAAGAGAATGGTGTTTTTTGTTGATCCTGAATATGTATAGTTACGAAAGTACATAATTTTCACCGTCGTTGTCCAGCGTACAATTTCAAAATTAACTCAACCCGTTCGTTCCCTTATGATAGAAATAGAAACAAATTAGCAGTAATTCATTATTTTAATTGAATAAAAAAATGCCGAGTTTCTAGTACTAATCATTGATACCTATGCAGATGCATAAATAAACATGAACAGCTGAGTCAATATTGCAAAGTTACGAGTATTACTAAGCCGGGCATAGTCTTTGTCCGGCCGAGTAGACTGATCGTCGTCGTGACCCGTGAATACATTACTTCATGTACGCTTTTAGGTCAAACGCTCCGGTTTCTGCCGCATACACTACCTACGTAGCTTTACTGTATCATTGTGCAGTGTTCATTTATAAGTGCTAGGTTTCTATAAGAAAACACAGCTCTATATTTTTTTGGTGTTTTAACCAACTTCGAAATAGGAAACCTCATAGTCGAGCCCAACATAGTTGGAAAGATAAGCTCACTCCCTCTGCTGGCTTTTGATAGGTTCCTATATCTTACTATTTATTCACTTGCCTTATCGGCGGTTGAATTTTGTCATTACTTGTATAGAGCTTATGTCAAATTTTAAATGCCGATACTCCGATAGTAAGGCAAATGAACTAAGTAAGATATAGTAACCGACCGTGAGTCACGTAGAACAAAAAGAAGAGGATCGAAATATGAATAAAGCAAATGTGGGGCGTCCAGTTTGCCATCCTAAATATCGCTGCAAGGACAGCGTGGAAGCTAACCTGAGCGAGATTCAAGCGAGCAATCGGTAAAAATTGCACAGAGCAAAGAAAAATAGCGTATTCTCTTTTCGGAGGCCAAGATTCATTTTATTGCTGTACTAAAAGAGTCTTTGATGTTAGGTTTCTGTAGACAAATGATAAAATCTTTAACCTTGTAGTTTCGTCACGTCCGGGCAACCGTCTCTCCGTTTGGGTGAAAATTAAATATTAGAGGTAGTCACCATAATTACATAATAACTGATTAATGTACAAAAAAAAAGATACATTTTATATAGGTGTGTGGCAGGGCTTAAAAATCGTAATGTGTGCTGGGACACATAGTAGAAGTGAAACTTCAACGGACAAGTGGAAAAACGAATCGCAACGGACAAGTGGAAAAATGAATGGCAACGGACAAGTGGCAAAACGAATCGCAATAAAATTTTAACTTGGAGTTTTACGGGCAGGTTTTCAAATTGGACAAGTCGTACATTAACAATTCCCTTCAGAGAGCGGCAACACATTGTTAGTAATTTTGGTGTTATACATGTCCATAGGCGATGGTTACCGCTTTCCACCAGGTGGACCGTCTTTCTGTCTGTTGGACTCGGGCAATAAAAAAGTACATAAAATATAATATTCTACTATGGTACCTATAGATTAAATAATTTAAGCCTGCAGTACATACTATTGCTTATTGCACATGGGGGATGGAATCTAGGTCACAATACGCGGCCAAACAAACTTCCGCTATAATGTTAAAATATTTCGTATGAGAAACACTTATGATATAAAATATTGCAATTCTATACAATATACCTACCTAATTAATTGAAATTTAAATTACAATTACGTTTTACAACCTAATAATATATCATATAAAAATAAACTATACGTAGAAATTTAAAAAAATAAACACTAGATTTTTCTATAATTGTTATTACATTTTGAAAGTTCAAGTCACTAAAGGTGTCTAAGACGGATTGGTGGGTTTCACAAATCAGTAATTCTCATGTACAGATTTTCTCACGATATTTATCTGCACATCAGCAGTCATCAGGTAATTAGGTATTAGGTAGCAATAATATATATCAGACCCGCTAAACGTATAGAATAGAAACTATATGGGAATGACATACAGTTACGCTAAGTATTATGTAATTTCCATACATTTTCATTCTACTTGTTTAGCGCTAATGCATCTTGTCTAGAGGCTCAGGCCAGAAAAATGTCTAAGCAAGCGGTGTATGCTTCACGCCAGGATTGGATGTACACGTATTATACGTAAGCAATCCGACATACATAACTAAGCCACTGAACCCTTACGAGTTTGCGTCAAACATTAACTCTCAAATAATTTCCTAAACACATTAAGTGAATCATTTAAACTCGTTGTTAATAAAAATTCAATACCTCGAATCTTTTATTTTGTTTATTAGGTACATATAAATGACGGTTATGCGCGTGGGCATAAGTTTTAAAAGTTGATCGACCGTTGCAAGTGTCAAATGAATCATGAGTGGACCGATCTCGACTGTAGTCTTAAGTAATTTTCCAATGGGGATTGTTCACTTTTTTTCAATTTAGCTTTTTGAAAAACCATTTCGAGGAATAGTGTTCCTAATCATTTCTGTCTAGTTAAAATTCCAAAAAACGTACAATCCCCTTGTATTTTGAAAGAAATGCGTTTGACCTTTATTTGACCTTACTAAATCGTATGACGTCATTTACGTCTGGTGAAATGCATATGAATACCGTAGCCATTCAGTTTCAAAATACAAAATGACCGACATTTTCCTTTTTATGTCATACAACATCAACATAAACAAACATTTTATTCGACGTACTCCAGAATAAAATTATGTATATATTAGCTCTTCAGACTAATATTTCTTAAATATCTGTAAAGACAATACTCACATATGGTTTCTAACTAAAAGTCAAAGGAAAGTGCATTATATAAACGAGCGTCTTCGTAAATGGCGATTGGAACGATGTCGAAACCTTTTCAAGAGATACGATCCGAAAAATAACCTGTTTACTGATGAGAAGATCATCACGGTGGAAGAAAATGTAACCGGCAAAACAATACACCTTGCGCCAGAAGTTAGAAGGACGTCCAAAATCACATATTGGAAACAATGATTTAAGCATTAAGTGATACTTTATTCGCTGGATAGCAGTGGATTTTCCAACAGGGCTCTGTACCCTCCCATGAAGCTAATTCAATCCAACATTTTTTTTGCAACATTGGTTGCAAGCCAATTTGTCAGACTTTGTTCAGAGCATAGGTTGGCCTTCGTCAAGTTCTGACTTGAATTCTTTGGAGTATTCTTTATGAACTGCATTGGAGCTAATGGCATACAAAAAGTTCACCAGAACCTGAATTATCTCAAGTGAGCCCAAATCAATAAATGGAAACTGATTGAAAAGATTAGTACCACCATAGAAGAATGGCCTATATCTTTAAAGCTTAATTAATTGAAAACAAGGATGGCTATTTTAAATAACTTATTTTTATATATACATAAATCTAGATGTTATTCGTTATAATTCATGTAAACAATATATGAATATTTAACATTTCTCCAAAAATATTTTAGCTTTACTTTGACTGATGTCTTAAGAGTTCACATTACGAGTTATAAGAATAAGATGGTTTCTATACTGAAAGCAAACTATTGTGAGTTATAAATTTGTATGTGCCATATATTTATATGAATTGATTAATAAAATATATCTTTTGACTTATTATTTTGCAAGACGAAATAACAAATAACTTTTAGCAGTTAAACTTGTTTATTTACTTAAACACTTATTAATAATAATTTAGGACATATTATATAATCTTTTCAGAAATGTTCAGTTTTATCTTTTTCTTTTTTCTGCAGGCTAGCATTTGGTTTTTTCTATACATAAAGTTTTCATGTAAACTGCAGTGGATAAGTCATAAAATTCTATGATCAAGCATAACCCTTGCTTATGCAGAAAAGTTGTTGCAAATTTTTTCTGAACCTGAAAAAAAAAGATATAAAGTGTCTATTTAATTACTCGCATAGTCCTTATTTAACTCATAATTTTTCATATTAGTAACTATGTTACACATAAAAATCATATTATTAAGAGATTTACAATCATTAAGGTATTTGTCACAAATCTTCGTATTCCATGAAATCCTTCAGCCCATAGATGTGCTTAATTAATCACTTTTAAGCCGGCAAGTGAATATATTTAAAACTACTGGAGAGTTTCATATTTTCCGGTAATTTGTTGTATAAGATCAGATCCATAACATACATTAGCAATCAAACACACTATCTAACCGCCAGGGCAGTGGTGCAATGTCTGTTACTTTATTTGTATGTATTTATATGAGATACTTTACTTGTATTATAGATTATTAAGAACGTAATATAGGTTGCTGATTTATTGATTGTACCAAATTATCACATAAGTAATTAATATTATTTTAATCAGTTTCTAATGAATGAGTGAGACATGTAGCTATTTTTCCATAAATAGGTGCACATTTTAGATGAATTTTAACTTCAACACAAAGTATACTTACATCAATCATATATTAACTAATAATTAACATTACTGATTTCTTAAACGGATGAAATTTACATACAGGAATAGTAATATACTACACAGGTTATAAAAGGAAAGAAGGAAGGAAGATCTATGGACGAACATGTTGAATTTAGAAACCTTCACAAAACTACTTACATCAGGATTTTAGCTCCTCTTATTTCTCCAATATGTACTACGAGTATAGCTATGTACTCTAATAACATTACATGTTAGGTAGGTTTAGCGTATCAGCCTTTACAAAATTAACATTCCTATTTGAAGATCCGGCCATGTTTACAAAGAGAAAATATTTAATACATTTTCATTAATAAAACAGTTCACTTTGTTGTCGGATGACTTTAGAAGATTTTTCTAAGGACGAAATCAATTGTAATGAATAATATTAGAATTTAGAAATGCTGCATTAACCACCGATCTAAAGCCTAAATACCCAATGTTGCCAGGTTGCTAATAGTGAAATTATTAAAATTTGTAATTCTTGTAGGTACACACGTGTGTGTAGGAAAGTAACTCCCAACATATTGACTTAAAAAAGACCTTATCGAACATCGCCATGATTTTTAAATTGAAAACTTCGGTAGATACTTCTAGGATGGGGAAAATGCACTGAATTCGCACGACCGTCACGCTCAGATACCAAGTTTTTATCTCTGAAGTGCAGTCCTAACGACTGATATTTTTTTAAAGGTCTGACTAATAATACTCCCCCCCCCCTCAATTGAAACTGACAATACAACCTTTTTATTTTAACTGGATTGACAACATCACTGGATAATGAGACTATGTCTAGGTATCAGACATTAAAAATGATAACCCAAATGTGATACCAAATCAAAGTATTTTAGTGGTCGAATGAGCTTTATCTGTTGTAATCGCCGAAAGAATACTTTATTACAAATTAAGAAAGGTAATGACATCGCAAGTGTCTAATAGGTAATTTATGCCTGATTATCAATTAATGGTATTCAGTCTAACTGTACATTATTCAGTTTAAGTTATATTATATTGATTTTTCACTAAAGGTCACTTTAAATAACTTAACAGTAACTTTAGAAAATAATAAATGTTGAACACCAAAATATATAAAAATAAATCTACCGATAAAATTGCTAAGCTGGCCACACTAAAATGATCACGATGTGTCATAATGAATAATGACAGTAACATTTAAATAGTAGCACAGATTAATATGATTATTTTCTTTTTATAGGCAAAGGAATTAATGTAAAGTTGTCCCCAATGACGTCATCGGATAATTTGTTTAAAAATCGAATTAAAAAAAAAACTAACTCTTAAAACACAAAAATATTCAAATTAGTATCTTAAAATACCCTATTTTACATAATAAAAATATAAAATCAGAGGGTAATTTTTTTTGAACAATCCCCATTGTGCGAAATTCATAAATTCTATCAGATGGGTTCTTGACTACACTAGTCGCTTATTTGATTTAGGGATTGGAACGATGAAAAGATTTATAACCGTGAAAACGTGGGAAAGACTGGCCTTTAGTCCTGTCCAGACTAAATTTACGAGACTACCTACAAAAAATGTTTTATCTTCTTTATCTATCTATGATATACCTAATTTGTTGAGGGGGTGTCGAATTTGTATAATGAATTTGAAATCAGTTTTCTAAATCACGACTTCTAGAATTTTTGCCTGGCTATCTGTTAGAGTACAACGGGAACAATACTGAAAGGATTCAAATGAATCTCGACATAGACTTATATTCCGAGTCAACACAAATTTATATAACTTTTTATCCCGTTAAATGACGTCGGTTTTTGGTCACGGTCGCGTATTTTTGGTGCCGCCGTTGCAAGTTACTAACAAACACGTTGCCATGGCAGTGCGAACGAAGTTTTGCTATCACTATTAGTATTTCATAAGATCTTTATATTTAATTAATTAACGACAAAATACCAGTTGGACATAAGAAAAAGTGAAAGAATAGAGAAGGAGGCAATGCAATGTAAAAAGCGTGTGGGGAATTTATTGCTAATTTTACACGCACATAGCCGGTGTATTATTCTGCTGTATTCGATATATTATATATAGCTTGAACTAAGTTTTAAGTATTATAAACTTCATGACTAATTAGTAGGTACAAAGAAGAGAATAAAAACCTTTTAGGAAATTGCTTCGTACTAACATCGTGTATGTCTTTAATTGAGTTTCTGCACGCATTTCAAAACTGAATATTAATTCAATATTACGCATACAGAAGATAATAATGTAAGTACGTTCGACTAGGAAATAAAAATATGACTCAAAAACAACAGCCAGTGAAGGCCGCAATGCAAGCACTAAAACCCCTCACTTTGGTCTGGCAGATGTTTTGCGTAACCTCAAAATTGGAGAGCTGTCATGATATCCATTCAAATCAAATCATTTTAGTTCCATCGATTACAAACACCAATAAAATATGAAAGCTATCTGCAAATTTCGGTCAAATTATTATATCGATTAAGCATTAATAAAATTGAGAAACTTTAATGATTAAACTCTGGTCAGATTCGCTAAGGTTTACCTTTGTATATAAAAAATACATTTTTCTAGCCTTTCAACCATTCACATACAGCAAATTCCATTGTTCTTACACTTGTCAATTTGTAACATCTCGCCGGGTTAAACATCTGTATAAATATAAAATAAACTGTACTATTCTAAAGTCCAACTTAGAATGACATTCTATGCGATACGTATGATATGTTATATGTGATAATTTTTATTAGACACGTAGTAATTGTTATGCATCTACGAAATATAATCGAACGAAAATATTCGTATATGGGCATCACTATTTTATGTCGCACAGTAAAGGTTATTTCAGATTTTATACAGGATTTTTTCGCGGTTTCCCTAGCTTAGCCTTCAAGTCCAAACCCGCGGAAATGTACTCTGTTTTGTAATATCCTTTTATTTAGCCTCCTTTGCATCGACAATGAATCCGTATTTGCGAAAACCATTCTCCATAATAAAAACTCAAGTGGTTGCCTATTCGTTTTCGCCGGAATACTCACATTTTTTCATTGCTTTATAGTATTTTATTCATCCCTACTACTCCACAGTACCTTAAAGAACGCTTTGAATTGATTTCTTGCTCTCACAATTTACGCCTTTCCAGTAAACATAGACTTATTGCTCCTTTTTTTTATTTTTTATTGCTGGAGTTCAGCAGACAGGCAGACGGCCCACTTGATGGAAAGCGGTTACCATCGCCTATGGACATTTGCAACACCAAAGGTGGTACAAATGCGCTGCTGCTCTCTCAAGGGAGACTCGAACCTGGTCACTAATGCCGGAACACAACTCAAGGTTGTTATGGCGACATACTTTAGACCAGGGGTGGTAGCCATCCAGTCGGGCAATTGCCCTGCCACCTGGCTGTGGGTTGTTTTTTCGCCTCTTACAACAGGCCGCCCGGCCGCAGGAATTTGTATTCTTTCTCCGTTCCTGCACGGATAAAAACTCCTATTCATAATACAACGTTTTTCAATAATTCTTTCATGGTTAAGGCTGTCCAACTTTGGAATACATTGCCTGGTGCTTGCTTGTGTCGAACACACTATTCCATCATAAGGATATTCACACGTATACATGGAGAATGAATGATCAGAAAAGTATGATTGATCTGATTTTAATTGATAGTCGCCTCCGAAACACAATAATGGATACAAGAGCCTACAGAGGCCCCACTCTTGAAACGGACCACTACCTGGTGATAAGCCGGTTTGTGGGCCTTTTCAAGAAGTGGAGACACTGGCGAGTGCGTACCAATTTCGGGGAGCTTGAAAGAATAAAGTGTGAAAAATTGGAAGATGTTAGTGTAAGGAGTATGTATGCGCGCCTAGTCGAAGAAAGGCTTGCAAAAGCGGACTTCTCCGACTTAGATGTGGATAATGACTGGGATAGTATGAAGGAAAGTATAGTGGAAAGCGCAAAAGAAGCATGTGGATGCGCGAAGAGGCACATAACAACGAAAGGTGATGAATGGTGGGACGCGGATGTTAAATCCAGCGTAGAGAGAAAGAGAAAAGCCTGGCTGGATTATGTTGCTTCCTTGCAACAGAATGACAGTATGAAAGAGATGAAGAAAGAAATTTATCGCCTCTGCAAGAATGAAACCAAAGCTTTAGTGAAAGAGAAGCGTGAAAGAATAAAATTGAAAGAAGAAGAGAAGCTGACGGAGAACTTCGAGGCGAATACCGAACTCTTTTGGAGAGAGGTTAAGAAGTCTCGGGGTTGTTCGTCAGCTTCCAGAATGGAAAGAATAAAATCTAAAGCAGGGGACGTTCTTGCTAACCCACAAGAGGTATTAGCGCGATGGAGTGAATATTTTAGAGAAATGTATGATGATATCCCGGATGCTGGCACCACGACTGAGTCTGTGACCGACTCCGAGGAGTCAGCATCCGAGATCACTTTGGAAGAGATCGAATGGTCGATAAGAAGTCTGAAAAATGGAAAGGCAGTAGGAATCGATAGTGTGTCTGCTGAGATG
The DNA here is from genome assembly GCA_019925095.2 of Dendrolimus kikuchii. Classification (NCBI taxonomy): domain Eukaryota; kingdom Metazoa; phylum Arthropoda; class Insecta; order Lepidoptera; family Lasiocampidae; genus Dendrolimus; species Dendrolimus kikuchii. The sequence goes on from CM034400.1 coordinate 7,628,638, forward strand.
ATCAAATATGGTGGAACCTGCGTCCGGGACGCTTTCCTGTCCTTATGCAACTTGTGCTGGAGGACGGGAAAGGTTCCCAAGGACTGGAGGCGCGCTGTCATCGTGCCCTTGTATAAAGGCAAGGGGTCACGTATGGAGTGCGCCAGCTACAGGGCCATCAGTTTGATCAGCACAGCATCTAAAGTGTATTCGAAGATTATTGAAAAGAGAATGAGAGTTGTATCCGATGGATTACTGTGGGATGCACAAGGTAGGTTTCAGAAATGGAAGGGGATGTATGGATCAAGTTTTCTCTCTCCGCAATATCGTAGAGAAGCAGCTGGCTATGGGCCGGAAGGTTTTCTGCGGTTTTGTGGATCTAGAGAAAGCATTTGACAGGGTTGTGCGGAAGGACCTCTGGGACATATTGCCCGGATATGGGATTAATGGCCAATTGATGCGTGCTGTGCAGTCCACTTACGAGGGCTGTATGGCATGCGTGCGAGTGGAAGGCAGCCTGTCGCCCTGGTTTGACGTCAATATTGGCGTCCGCCAGGGCTGCGTGCTGTCGGCTTTGCTGTTCATCCTATATCTGGACGATTGTCTCCAGAGAATAAGATTGATGGATGTTGGGGTGCGGATGAGTGATCTAGTTGTAAGCACCTTGCTTTATGCGGATGATGCCGTGCTTTTAGCCGAATCGCCATCAGAACTGCAAACACTAGTCACAATGATGAAAGATGACTGTCAGGCGAGAGGCTTACATTTGAATGCGAAGAAAACAAAGGTTATGATATTTGAAAGAGAAGAAACCAGAACGAATGCAAGGATAATGGTCGATGATGTTATGCTGGAGCAAGTGAATGAGTTTGTATATCTTGGATGTGCTTTTAGCAGGGATGGAAGGTACACCGCTGATATAGAAAGAAGAGTGAATTTGGGGAATAGTTTAAATGGAGCGTTAGGTAAACTTCTAGGCGCTAAGAACCTCAGCCAGAAGGCCCAGCTCGCCGTACACAACGCGGTGCTGGTACCTACGCTCACGTATGGAAGCGAGAGTTGGGTATGGAAGAAAGAGCATGAAAGTAGAGTAAACGCGGTCGAGATGCGAGCACTGCGCAAAATCTGCGGAGTGACGCTCGCGGACCGCGTTCGTAATACCGAAGTAAGAAAGAGAGTTGGTCTGAAAGAGAGTGTCGGGGTGAAGGTAAGGAAAGGAATGCTCCGGTGGTTCGGGCATGTGGAAAGAATGCATGATGAAAGAATGACTAAACAGATATACAATGCAAAAGTGGATGGATGCAGAAGTCGTGGAAGGCCACGACACACCTTCCATGATCAAATTGATCGTGTACTAGCAGAAGGTGATGTCAGGAGCCTTAAGAACAGACGAGCTTGCATGACAAGAGTTATGAATGTCAAAGAGGCAAGTGAGGTGTGTAAGAATAAGCCTAAATGGCACTCTGTTGTTCGTGCCTACCCCACGAGGGAACTGGCGTGAAGTTATGTATAGTGTATGTATGTATATATTTATTATTAAAATGTAAGTATCCTATATTGAAAGTGTAGCTCAGCTGGCTGCTAAAAAGCTGAGTATACTTTCAAAGGTGAGACGCTACTTTACTGCAGAACAACTGCTTAATCTTTACTGTGCTCAAGTAAGATCTTGCATGGAGTACTGCTCTCACCTTTGGGACGACTCAGCCAAATACCAGCTTGAAGCGCTAGAGTCAATTGAGAGAAGAGCCAAGAGGGTGATTGGTAGCGACCAGCTTCTCAATACAAGGCTTCAAAGCTTAGAGCATCGACGCCGGGTTGCTAGTCTGTCGGTTTTTTATAGGATTAATTTCGGAGAGTGTGCGGTTGAACTGTTTGACCTGATTCCCCCTACACCATTCCATCTTCGGACCATAAGACGCTCTAGTTTATGCCATCGTTTCACAGTGGAAACGCTACCAGTGCGTACGAAACGTTTCGCCTCCACATTCCTTCTGCGTACGGCAGAATTGTGGAATGCACTACCAGAGTCCGTGTTTCCAGAAAAGTACAATCCGGGAATCTTCAAGTCTCGTGTGAATAGGTACTATCTAGGTAAGCGTGCTCCATCTTCGACCGCATCATCGTCCGGCACTGGACGTGATCGTGGTCAAACGGAAACCTATTTACAATAAAAAAAAGTAGTCGTACAATAATTATGTATACCACCATCGCCACTCCCTAATCAGCAATATTCTTGCGACGGGTTGTCTGGAAGAGATCGCTTTTTAGCGATAAGACCGCCCTTTGTACACAATTAGAATAATACTAGTTCGTAAGTTTTCTGTAATAGTGTACAATAAAGTGTTATCTATCTATCTAAATTTCCTAAATTCATCCCGATAGACCGATCCATTCGTTCCCTAGGCAGGAAGAAGGAGTACACGGTCGTTTTCACATTTTTAACTAATATAAGTGCCTACATATGGATCAATCAAGCACAGTTTAATGGAGATTTTTGTTTTTCCTTCATATTTAGTTCGTAGAGGCGAAATCTTAAAAGCCCTTAGTGGTAATTGATCATTATCGGATAAAAACAATTAAAACGAGACAACTACTTTTCTGCTCTATCAATCGGGATTGCAAATAGTACTACTAATTGGCCAATTAATCGTCCTTCAGTTGCTATTGCGGAAATCTATCAATGGTTAGCGATCCAACAACAGCATTTCAGATTGTGTTGCAAATTTAAAAAGTTACGGAATTTCTTATTCACAAAATTTGGAAAAAAAAGAGAGGGCATGCATGCAAGGATTTCTGCACATTTGAAGGTAATAAGTTCGATTACGATAAGACTCACCGGTTATTTTAAAAATAATTATGTGTTGTTATGTTGAGTATAGTCAATTAATTATCTTTAGATGGCAATCTATAAGATAAGGGCAATGAAACTTGTTGATATTACACTTTGAAGGTTATACATAAAACTAAAATCCATCTGTAATGCTGATGTTGGACGGATCAACCAAATTGAATCAATGTGATTGAAAAGACACGATACTATTCAATAATAATGGTTGATTAAAGTTTATGGTTATATAGATCACTTTGGTTGATTGAACTGGCTTAACATAAGTCGTTTAAAATCAATCACATTAAAAATTATAATCAATCAGCCTGTAATCGCGCTCTTGACAATGTGCATTCAAAAATGTGCGGAGACGCGAGGTCGGTCGGCAATTCAACTGTTAATGTGAATGACCTGTAAGTTAAGACACTTGCGAAAATCATATCTTTGAGTGTCAAAAAGTTTTCAGGAAGAACGGGTACAGTTGATATTAGACGGAACAATCACATTGAATCAATTTGGTTCAAATGCGCAAAAGTGAAAAGACAGAACGGTACTCAATCACACGGGTGATTCAAGTTTATGATTATATGAATCACGTTGGTTGATTCGTCTGAATTGAAAGACCTAAATGTACCATTTACTCTCGGCTTAAGGACATTCCCAATTTCTTAAAACATCTTATATGTTAAAAAAAATTTCAACTTCCACCAAGTTTTTCCTCTGAAACCTAGATGAATTAAACATTATAATAAACGACAATGTAGTTATTTTATTGTTATGAATCATTCATAATGTAAGTGCATCGGTCCCCTCGTAGTCGAATGCATTTTACTTTTACGCTTCGCGATACCATGTCATAAACTTTAAAGTGAACGTCACTTCGATGTGAATAATAAAGTTCTTATGAGACCGGATATTTTTTAATTAGCCTTTATTGTTACTAAAATTAATGTTTTTATATTAAAACAAATACTGCTGGAACACTAATAAAGAAAAAATATTTTCTCTATACACTGTTGCAAAAAGAATCATATGTACACCCTTACAAATATAAAAATATTAAACTATAAACGTCTCATTGTTGGGTTCCCAGTTTCTAGATTGGCCAGCATGCTCAGTTACATTTATTAAAGAAGGATTGGAGGATTTGACATATCGGTTATTTCGATGTATAGCTTCCACACGATTTTTTAGCGAACCTGATAATTGTAATAATATTCACATTTGAGTTCTAAAAACTACCTAAGCGGTATATGCGCCTTAGTCAGGATTAGACACAATGAAATTGAATAAGACGCCGGTACCATAGCTACTAAACTAACACGTCTTCACAACCGACACTTTAGTGTAAAGGTAATTAACGAGATGTGAATGAGAACGCAAATAAGAATTACAAAGTGAATATAGTATAGAATCTACTACTTAATAATTACACCTTAATTTAGATTACATAAAAATACGTGTGCTCAATTAGTAACGTCTACTTAAAAGAGGGGAGAGAAGAGTTATGAAAGCGCACGATGTGCCGGTATCTCGAAATGAAACCCTGGAGTGTCATTGTCTTTGATCAAGCTTCTGTCTGTCGTTAGGAGAGAATGTTGCAGGGCAAAGCCCCTTTTGGAATTTTTCATCTAAGTACTTACCATTTTGTATTGTTTAGACTGAATGGCAAGCTTCGTAATCATTCCACGTGTACAATCCACGTCTGTGTTGATGTGTAGCTTTATATCAACGTATGCAATCAATTCGGCGTGATATACGCAACATCATATAAAACCAGAAATAGAAAAAGTAAATTTGGTTTTATTGCTATAAAGTTAGTAGTAGTGACATGGAAGAACAAATAATACGTGGTAGTGGTTAGAATAAATATTAATCTCTTGTATGCTGCTGTGGTGGCAAGATCGGAAACAATGTAGTTCTCCTAATGCAGCACATTGTCATAATCGTTGATTGGGTTTGGGCGAATCTCTCTATTGTCTTTCATCTTCTCCTAATCATTTGGGCTTGGCACAATGTCTTTTCCTTCCATACTCCTATATTCTGACATACGTCCTCTCTCACCATGTCCATCCATCTATTTTTTGGTCTTCCTTTACATTTGTATTCATCAATCTTGCTACATTCTTTTTGTCACGTGAGTTTCATTCTACCTCAGTCTGGGTTTGGGCGAATATACGCTAGAAATTCTCCTATAAGTTTATTGGTAGAAATGGTAAATAAAGAATATACGTAGTATGAATAGAAATTTCCTATTAGAAATACAAATCAAATTGAAAAAATTATGAACGTTACGGAGTTATTAATAGCAACCTTGATTAACTACCCTAATTCTTATAGGCCAATAGAATATGCTATAATACCCTGTCAAATTACGTCAGTATATGACATCAGCCTACATTAAGTATACACAAGCCAATGTGTATATCAAAACAAAACTGGCTTGCAGACAAGCACACTTTCACATTCAACAGGCCATGACGTGAGGGTAGGGTTGCCATAGTATCCATGTACATCGATAAAATACTTTAATCTGCTCTAACACGCAGCGTATTTTATTATTAGTTAGGGTGATTTTGAGCACCAAGTTAGAAATCAGCAAGTGTTATATTTTGATCAAAAGAGCATTATCTATTTCGCATCTGCAGGCTCCATCTCGCTGTACCAAGGTTATTATTTATTTCCAAATATTTGGTAAAGGCAAGGATTTAGCAAATTCTATTTTACTTCTAAGTCGAAGTTGTTTCGCTAAAACATTAGGGTTTGGAGTTACGAGTTCTAATATCAATATTTTTTTCGAACTAATACGATATTCTACGAAATCGCAATAAGGTAGCTACTTTATACTTCTGTAATGTACTAAATATAGAAGGATTACTATTACTAACAGATTTGCGTGATATGTTTAATAAATTTCAAAACACTCATCTAGTAAATAGGGGTCATTATGGACAAATTATGCCTATAATAATATAAAGATAAGGAAAATTTGGCCCCAGTGTAGTTAAGGTTAATAAATTAGTCTTGAACTTGACATTAACGAATCGGATGTCTACGAAAACAAGTTTTGGGGACAACTTTGTATGTAGGCGTATACAGTAAAAATGCATTTACAGCAAATCGCTTAGATATTTTAGTTTAAATTAATAATTAATAATAAACGATATAAGGCTACAACGCCAAACATTTATATATTTTCTAGATATATTATATTTGTATGGTATGTATAATAAGTGTATATCTATGTAATATATAAGATTTCTGCATATATATATACATATATATATATTTATAATGTAAGTAGTTCGTATTATACGTAACGTATAACACCATCGCCATTATCATCTCAATTCAATCCCAGGGTTGTCTGGAAGAGATCGCTTTTTAGAGATAAGACCGCCCTTTATACATAACTAGATATAATTTTAGTCTTTAAGATCATTCTTGGATTGGTGTATAATAAAGTGTTATCTATCTATCTAGGGCTAGTCATTATTATAATACTTGCTTTGGTAAAAATTATTCGGTTATTCAAATTGATTCGAAACGCATTGAGTCTCAAGGTGAAAAACTTTTAGCTCAGGGGTCCTATAACGATATCTATGGACAGTAGCGGACTTTAATAAGGTGTATCACAATGTAGTAGGCATCTTACAGTGCATAATGTCAAATCAGTTTGACTGTACAATGAATATAATTTACAAATTAGAATAAAATAATAATAAAAGAGGAATATGAATCTCCGAATTCGAGATTTATAATATCTATAATATTATAAAAATCTTAATATGCCGTGTACAGATACATGGACACATTGAAGCTATTTAAAAAAAACAACTGGAATAGACTATATAAACGACCTAGAAAGACTTATCTGTTTGTTCGGGATTCATGTAAAAACTACTGGGTCGATTTTGATGCAGTTTTCACTGATCGACAGCTAATTCTTAGATTTAAAATCTGCGTTACTTTTTATCCCAGGGATCCCGCGGGAATTTTTCGGGGATTTTTTTTAAAGTGACTAGATTGAAAATAAAAATCGGATAACAATGCGATTGTTTCACTGACTGATAGCAAATTTTATGTAATAAAATGTGTGTTTTTTTATCCCGGGAATCCCACAGGAATTCCTCCCCGGAAGAGGTTTGTAGTTGTTCGAGTGCATAAAAATTAACTTATTTCGACACAGGTTTCAGTAAAGCGATAGCTTACATTCTTTTCTAATGCTGCGGGGTACTTTTTGTCCCGGGAATCTCGCGGGAATTTCAAGTCAAGCGTGGACGAAGTCGCGGGCAGATTCTAGTTAACAATGTAATTAATATTTCGGCCGATTTTGCTTCCACGGACGGCGTTTAAAAGTGACTTATTAAAATTAACATTCAAATGGCGGGCAGCTAATTTTAACGTAACCAAGTTACGAATAATCTTTTACAATACAATTTACACGATGGATGTTAAAAGGATTAAAAATTTCATAAGCATCATTATACAAAAAGATTGCGTATGTAGCTATATTTACAAAATTAAACGGTAGTACTGAAATAAATAATCTCATTGAACTAGTATACGATACGCTTTTCTTAGTGTCGACACGTAAAACGAAACTCAAAAGAGATACCAAGGTTAACGATCAAATAAACTAATCCTATAAAATCAATTCGCTCCTACGGTGGGCTGCAGCTGTTCCCGCGATCGTAACGTGACGAAATCACGCGTGCTCAAAGCGTCCGACGCATTAGCTAACATTGCACAACGAGGCGGGCGTCAGAGCGTCAAGTAGGACGCCACTAAATCGGGAAGACCTTCACCTGCATTATGCCAAGATCCCGATTCCCCGAGGGATACTATATTGTTAAATTAAAATGAATTATAATCATTAATTAGACTTTGTCAACCCAGCCGGTCTTACTACGGAAGGGTTATTACGATTCGTGATACAAACTCAGATAGTAGCTAATTAGTACCAGGTAGACTTGGCAAGTGATTAAGAATCTAGATTGCTATATTACGTGTATTGTCATTATTGTATGCAGGAAATATTTTTTACTAACCTGTTAATACTTAAAAAATAAATGTATCATCACTATCACTACCGACACGTCGCTGCTCGAGGTCACAATTCGCATGCAATGATGATATTCGTAACATTAAATTATTATTGTAGCAGATTTGATTATTATTTTACGTAGAAAAACAAAAAGCAATTTTAAACAAGTTTATATAGAAAAAAGTTTGGAAATAAATTATAGTTATACGACGGTTTCTAAAACTTACCTGAACTCGTAAACTCTTGAGAGCGGGAAACTGTGCCAATCGATCCACCTCGTCCCACGTCGCTAAGCCCGTGTTATTGAGATTTAGAAAACGAAGGCGTCTGAAATCACCAAAGAAAGCCACATAAAACTACTGTTTCGTTATTTACGCAATTGAGTTTCAATTTCAAGGTTCACTGGGTCAATGGCAGTAATCAGTTTAATACATTTAAGTCTTTAAATAAACATTGATAGGCCGTAATAGTTACGTCTAACTTACGTAAAGGCATCATGGCTCTTCCTATTTCCATTCCCGTCTCCGCATTTATCGCACGGGTCCGGCTCCAATGTTGTTATAGGACAGTCGTTTACCAAAAGTGTTTCTAAGTTAGGGAAGGCGTAACCCACTTTGGAGATTTCCCTCCAACTGCTTACAGGGTTGCCGGAAAAATGGAGTTTCTTTAATTCTTTATGAACTGGTTCAGTCACGTCGGGGATATTGAGGCGCGAACACGCCTCGCACCGGTCTTTTTCGTCTACCTCCTTACCACTGAGATCAACGTATGAGTACTCGTTGAGGCTCAAATGCAACTCTTCAAGAGCTGGTAGAGCTTTGAGTAGTGCGTGAACGTTTGGCCAACCCACGTATGTTGAATTGAGAACCAAATGGCTTAGACTGTCCCATCTAGGCCTGAGTGATTGGGCCGCTTGTATTTGCGCCGAAAGACGATTAAAACTCAAGTTTAGGAACCGAACACACGGCGTCTGCTCCAATATTGCAAATACCTACAATAAAGATGTTATGTTTAGTATCACATAATATTATGCATTGCGAAAAATACTAAGAATCATAAGTAATTAATTCGTAACAATCGTGGGAAACTTGCTGACAGCTCTTAATTAGATAATACTTCTTTATGATAAAATATACGCTTCTATATTCTCACAATCTATCTATTTTAGTCAATGTTTAAGTAAATCAGACCAAATTAAACAAATTCGACCTAATGTATAACAACTATTACCTCTTCCCACTCTGTTAATTTATTATTGGCAAGATCCAGTTCAACGACATCGGCACATTTGTCAGCAAGTGCGCAAGCATCTCCCGCACAGTCAATATCACAGTCGTTCAACACCAAAAGAGTAGGTACGCTAAGTCTGGGAGACCTCTTCGGCACGAATATCGCAACCGGCATATCATCTATCGAAGGATTCACTTCACCTTTCGCTCCGTATTTGTGCTCTAATGCCTCTAGGAGCGACGGCATCTTTACCTGGAAAGAAAAAACAATGTGAATTTTTTTATAGCTAAGTAGTAGATAGGCGGACGGACGGTTTTCTTCACGAAAAGACAAGATATGCAAAACCAGAGGTTTTAAGACAACGACAGACATGTGTTTAAGAACCTAATTTTCAGATGGTTACTGATATTACTATACATGACAACAACTAGATAATTGATTGTATCCGAAGTAGTATAATAAAGCGTAAAGTAAACAGCATATAAATGCGAATTATTTGTTAAAGGGTCTCAATGATTACCCCAGCGTGCATTTCCTTCGCAGTTGAACGCGTACGCAACTAACGAATAAATGCAGTAATATTCTGATATGAATACATGGTAACACAATCAAGCGGAACCACGACGCGTTCGACCAAGGACTTGTGTGAAATATGTTAGATTAATTTGGCATTAGTGCTCATTGTCATGTCATTGTCAATGATGGTTACTTTGGTACTCTATATCACGAGAAGAAATATACAAAATTATTACTCTAATAAAGGAAATTAAACAATACACATCGATGATTCACTTTTTAGAAGTTATCCATACAGAGATTAAAATTTTATTTTATCTATCTTTTTATTAAGAACTATTATGTTGTAGCCATAGAAGTACAAAAACCGTTGTCATCGGCAAGAATCATTTCGCGTAAATAACATTCCATATGGGGTAACGAACAGTATTATAATATACATACATACATACATACATAACTTCGCGCCAGTTCCCTTGCGGGGTAGGCACGAACAACAGAGTGCCATTTAGGCTTATTCTTACACACCTCACTTGCCTCTTTGACATTCATAACTCTTGTCATGCAAGCTCGTCTGTTCTTAAGGCTCCTGACATCACCTTCTGCTAGTACACGATCAATTTGATCATGGAAGGTGTGTCGTGGCCTTCCACGACTTCTGCATCCATCCACTTTTGCATTGTATATCTGTTTAGTCATTCTTTCATCATGCATTATTTCCACATGCCCGAACCACCGGAGCATTCCTTTCCTTACCTTCACCCCGACACTCTCTTTCTTACTTTGGTATTACGAACGCGGTCCGCGAGCGTCACTCCGCAGATTTTGCGCAGTGCTCGCATCTCGACCGCGTTTACTCTACTTTCATGCTCTTTCTTCCATACCCAACTCTCGCTTCCATACGCGAGCGTAGGCACCAGCATATAATATACATAAATGGATAATTAGCATATCGTTGGTAGGTATCATCCTTGCAAGAAACCTTTAGCTTTAAATTCAAAATCTATAAAACTGATAAATGACTGTCCGGCAACTATGTAGATCCAGATTAATATGAGCGATATTACTCATACGACACGTAAAGAATTCAACAAGATTGTTAAGATTCATAATTTCATCACATTCACTTCAATGAGCAGTCATTTTCCGTTTTGCAATAGAAAAGGGTAAGGAATTGTTTTGCAGATTTAGAAGGGGCTCTTGCTCAACCGTGGTTGTAAAACATTGGATTGCCCTGGTCTCTCTCGTGACTAGACAAGGTCGCAATAAAGTAAAGTACTTAAACATAATTAATAATTTGTCTCAAAGACCGACTGTTCATAAACACAATTCCTGCCTTCATGCCCTGTTAAGAAGGTCAGACAATATAAAAATCGTTGTAATAATAATGCTGTTAGTTCTTTGCTTATTACAGATTTTAATCTTGCATTATTAGTGCATGTAGGATTGTTAAGGCCTTGATACATTCAGTACAGTTCAGTAATTTGTCGGTGTCTTCCTTTCCAAGATAAAAGGGTCTGCGATACATTGTAATTGTATCCGGATTGTTAGTGTGCATGTGTAATTATATTTAATAATGTATGTTTTTATTATTTAATACATAAAAATTAATAAGAATCAACGTGCGCTTGTCGTTTTGTTTATGAAACCGAAAACGTTAAAGTAATTAATTCAATATATGTAATATAAAGTTTTTATTTTGTTGAGTTTGATGTTTTGTTTTTATTTTAATTTATATTCCTTTGTCTGTCAGATAGAGATAATAAATTTAATTTTTAAGAATGAGCAGATTAAAATTGTAATAATTAAACTACATTTAATAACGTATACGAAAAATCCAAGCTGTGTGTAATTATTTTGAGTTTTAAAAATAAAATTTAGTTTATTACACATGTCATAACTTTAGTGCATAATTAAAATTCAATATTAAACGATTTTAGTGCATTTTAATATAATTCTTCAATTTTAGTTTCATTATTAAATGGTGTCTCAGTAGTCGTGCTTAGAGAAGGGATAGCGTTTAAGTGAAGACGAGCAACCTTATAATTATTTTCATAGTTATACATCAGTTGAGAACTTATAAAAAAGATCTAACTCTCATGAAGTGAAATACAATACTACATTAAGGCGACACATTTTTAGTCTACTAATTAATTCGCTTCATTCATAAATCTTTATCACAAAGACTACAATCACTTGACCTATGAAACACTGCTCTAGATTTGATTATAAAATATTACATGCGGCTTTCATAGCAAAGACGTTGTACCCAACAGTATTCAAGGCTTACGAGCAAAGGAATTGGTTGAATTTCCCTTGAAGATAGTATGTTCCTTTCTATAAACGTTATTATTTCAAAGTTAAAATATTTTAATTATTATAAGACCTGCTGTTTCGTGACCGTCACGTTTAGTAAAATTTCTACTTTTGACAGTGAAATAAGTGGGCATAAATAGGTAGGTATCTTAATCTTTAAAATATATACATTAGACCGGAGTGAGGCCGTCCATAAAGTACATTCGTATATGGATCGAGGTATCGCTTGGTCTGACAAAATCTGAAAAGTGAGGACGTGGGTTACGGTGTAAGGAAATGTAACGTACGCAGTTCGCCGCAGCGAAAGCGAGGGGTTCCAGAAAGGGATAAGGGATAATTATCCAAAAAGGCATATATTAGCATGAAGTACTTTATGGACGGGCGCAAAGCACAAAGATGTCCAAAAACCTATTAAACAATTAAATATTTCACAAATATACACATATAATACCTGCATACTAATAAAAAAGACTACTAATAAAAATATACACTCCAAGCTATCCTTTATTACTATAAGATATAAATATATCATATCCGTGCAGGAACGGAGAAAGAATACAAATTTCCTGCGGCCGGGCGGCCTATCGCAAGAGGTGACAAAACAACCCACAGCCAGGTGGTAGGGCATTTGCCCGACTGGATGGCTACCACCCCTGGTCTAGAGTATATCGCCATAACAACCTTGAGTTGTGTTCCGGCATTAGTGACCAGGTTCCAGTCTCCCTTAAGAGAGCAGCAGCGCATTCGTAGCACCTTTGGTGTTGCAAATGTCCATAAGCGGTTACCGTCGTAACCGCTTTCCATTAAGTGGGCCGTCTGCCTGTCTGCTGAACTCCTACAATAAAAAAAAAAAAATATATATAATATCCGGAAGAAGAAAAGAATTTCAATTAAGTCTACCACGAACAAATTACGGGAAAATGTTATTGAATAAATTGCCAAATGACTTACAGAAATGTTACATTTTATTAGAATAAATATAAATTAATAAACCGCAACATTTAACGAAGACTGCATAAACATTTACATTATATTAGTTAATAATTATTTTAATCTCATTTTAAGTGAACCAAATGTTCTTGGGGAAAATAAAGTTCTTTAAGCCTAACAAGTTTACAAAAATTGAGAAATATTAAATTGGCGTGGTGGGTCTACTACAAATGTTGGAACAATATATTTATATGTTTTGTATTCGCAAACATGGATTGCTAATTATTTAATCTACACTAATATGAAAAGTTGTATAATTTTTACATGTTTCAAAGTTTATTTTTTGTTATTGGATTATTTTTCAACATCTACCAAACTGAAGAATTCAGTATTCGATCAGTCTACAGTAGGAGACATTTTGGTTTAAACGAGAGCAATAAAAATAATTTATTTGTTAAAATACAAGACTATAAAATCTAATATAACCACAACATACTCCTATATAATAAAATAAAATACATGAACAAATAATGTATATATGTATTTATATAACTTGAACACTTTATCTTCCATTTTTGTGTTTATGTTTGATCCTGGTAGAGCCATGGTGGAATCACTATTGTGATGATACTCTTAGCTACGGCTCGGTCGGTGTGATACCACGCTCTCACGAGTGAGTGAGAATTCTAATGGTCTACTTCCCCCTCTCTCTATTCCACCTTACCTATCCCACGCCTCTATTCCAATCCCATATCCCATTCCTCGTGTCTGATCCCTCTATCTCATCCTAAAGGCCGGTAACGCGTTGGCTTCACCATTAGTGCTGCAAACGTTTATAGGTCACGGTTATCACTTTTCACGAGTCGGGCCTTCTGCCTGTTTGCCAAGTTCAGAAAAAAAAAGTAATTAACAAGAGGAGAGGAGCCTTAAGAAAACCGAAACAATATTATTATTCAGTTTTTATAACTCCACATGTCATAAAATATTTTCGAGCAATAAGGGTGTCAATTTTATGAAGGGAGGCTAAGGGACTAACCACATTTATTCAGCTTTTGTCCATAGAAAACACCAGTTTTGTTACTTTCGTATGTACCCGTACGTACGCATAAGTTCAGCGTTTTGCATCTATTCAGTTTTCACGGCAAACAGACATAAAATGAAGACAAGTGTTTTTATCATGCGCACGCTCACGACAGCATTTAGTGCTGTTTCGCCGCGTTCAGCGCTGTGTTCTTATCATTGGAATTTCAGCGCATGCTAACGACCGCGTTCAGCGCTATATGTGGACTGCAGACTCACACTTTATCGGCAGATTTTCACGTTCGTATCAGAGAGTAATAATGTACGCTTCTCAGTCATTCCGCGCTGTACGCGGTAGATAGAAGTACAAGTGTAATCAAAATCGTCCAGCGAAACGTGAATGGAGCTGAATAAATGTAGTTAGTCCCTATATCGTTTATGAGTCGAAAACCTCGATAATGGAAAATTTATTACGTTGTACTTCTATTTGCCTTGTGTAAATTAATATTCAACCGCCTTCATGGCGCATTACTGCGGGCTTGGCGTTGCTATTTTTTAATCATCCAAGGTCCTTTATGCCGTGTGGCTTCCGCCATACAACAGTGTTTCTAATATCTTCTACGCGTGTTATCGTTTCATCTCCTTAGAACTGCGATAATACGATGCGATCCGTCGTAATATACAAAAATTGGATAAGTGCGTATCGAGCCACGCATATTAAAGTGTTATACAGTAGTGATGAAAGTCTACCATATTCGTTATTTGGCTACGGAACCATAAAAACATTTAATGTAAAACAGCTTATATCTCAGAGTATCTAATGTATTTCGTATATTCCTTTTTTGTTGAAAATATTTTTCAACCTCTACTGCCTTGTTTTTTTTCTGAATTTTCCACCTCATGGTTCAAAATAAGGCGAAACATGTACCAAGAATTCAATTGGAACATCTTTAATCTGCATGTTTCGGACCACAGATCATAGATCTGTGTTTCGGACAAACAAATCATTACATTTCAGAACATAATGTTATAGACATACGCACACACATAGTTAATTTAATTTTCATAATAGTTATGGAATTTTAATAAAGTACTTGTAGTTTTAATCATAGCTATTGATAAACCTTCCAATTCGAATCTAATTTCAGATTCTATTATCACTAGTTAGGCTCTGTAAATACACCCGATTTCTCATTATTGGATCCAGCGTCATTCTGTGGATGCTAACATAATTATCCAGATTAGTTAACGTTTAGGTTTAATGCTAAGCTTCATTGTAACATAATTATACTTATGCTTCCTCAATAAGTGTGCTATCAAATGAAATTTTCAAATAAAAGTGACTCGTAATACGTGTTACTTGACGAGGCCTCATAAATAACATGGAAACGGCAAATACTTAACTAACAATAATAAACTTGAATGTACAGAAAAAAAACGAAGAATTTAAATGATGTTGTTTATAAACAAAGGCAAGGAAAACGAATTAAAATAATATATGCAATTGATTTAGTTATAAAATGATAATTCAAATGGATCATGGAGATAACGTAAAAGTTGATTTTACAATTATAATATCAGGCCATTAACGTCCCTCTATCGGGCAGGAGCCCTCTGATTTTAGGAGAACTGACGAAATGCTTTCCCAAGGCGTATTAGCGGACTAAACTTGATATGTCGTCTCACAATGTTTTTGTTCAGCAGTGGTATTTGTAACAACATAATTATACATATTGATATGAACAATATGTACATCTAAATGCCTGTACAGGCACGCTCAATTGTTCGTAAAGGGATGTTGATGAAAAGTCTAATGTATGGCATTGAATGTTGGGTATGGCAGAACAAGTATCAAAGTAGGATAAATACATTGAAATAAAAGCTTTAAGAAAATGTAAGATCAGGTTGAATTAATAAGGAACAGTGACAAAAAGAACGTTGTGGATTGGAAGGTTTAATATAATAACAAGTGTTGAATGTTAAGGTGGTTTGGGCATGTAGAGAGCATGGATGAAAATAGAATCACAAAACAAGTGTATGACAGCATTGTGAATGGAAGAGTTTGTGCTGATAGACCGAGACGTACACACTATGATCAAATACCAGAAGTGTTAAAAAGCATCTCAAATAAAGGTGCATGAATGATAAGGTTAATGAAAATAGGTGAAGGGAAAATTGTTTATCAGGATCGTAATCAGGATAATACATATGTATGTAATAACTACATATAAATAATATGTATGTATGTAATATGTACATATTCAAGTGTATTGATTGATGTATATAGATAACCCATATTAAATAATAATTGACAAATGAGAAATGGATTTCGTTTTTCTTCATGTTTAGGTACATCGTACATCTATAACTTTATAGATCACTTGTAAATTTTTATATGTGAAAGATACAGTTGTAACGAGTAGTCAAGGACATATAAAACAACCAATTTATGCGAATTACGTACAAATATTGTTTGCACAAATGCATTTACGACCTGAATTAAGTAAGCATTAGTTAACATGTAAATGCCAAAGTAACACATTACGGGCTATTTCTAAGACAAACTATCACGCTCTACATGTTTGGTGTTATTATGGATCAAGTAAAGTATTTGATTTGTAAATCTAAAACTATTTCTTACAGGCATAATACTGGATGATAGTAAATACTTGCTTACTAAAATTACCAGACAAGCATACACTGGTTACAATATTTTTAGCAGAAATTACACATCGGAGATCAAGAGTTGTATGTTTGATCGTGATGTTTCACCGTTAGAACACGTTAATTGTTACAATAAGCACATTGGGTCGGCTATAAAAATGGCCTGGACATTTAGAGGGCTTGTGGGGTGCCATAAAAATGCTAACACGTAGAGGCTCCTTGACAAATTTAATGTAAATGTGGCGTGACACTAATAGACGACTATCTCTGTCTACACCATATAAAAATGCACCCAAGAACAAGCCCTGGTCAGTGTAGAACTATTGTAGGAAATGATGACAAAAGGCACAACGGGCTATTGAGGTGAACTACTAGTGGAACTAGGAATTTGGGACTATTATTTTATTGTTACGATTATCAATCAAGCAGTGCAGGGCATATTTGGGTTCATACCCTCATTGAAAAGTGTTTTTGTCACTGAGCAGTGTTAGTAAATAATTCAATACAATTCTAATCGCAATAGATTATAGTATGTAAAACGTTACAACAAAGAATGCATTTGTAAATTAATTAACCGCTCATATTAGTAACAATGACAATGAAAGCTTTCAAGGTTTTAATGGAATATGTTCTTATTACCATTTGTTATACATACAGCTGATAAACCTTCTGTAATTTTAAAAGCTTTGTAACAAAGCTGTAGGTAGTAGATGAATATTAACGCCAATTAACTGATGATAACATAACTGGAGATGATCTGTTATCTATCTCTAGTCAATTTTCGAAAATAAATTCTCATGTCCTACATACTTACTTTAACTCAATATGAATAAGACAGTTAGACTGTGGCCGAATACGTCTGATTTAGACGTTTAAAAAATAACGCCGTTAACGCATAGCTACATTAGTGAATATAAATATATAAGTTATCTGTCAATATTTAACGTCATTAACAACGTCGCATCTCAAATAATGCATTAAACTAATCGCCATATTTCGTTGTAACGGCCACCTGTAACACTATCGTAGATATTACCGCACCATTAGGGAAATCGTTTCATTCAAATCACAAAGAACAATTACAGGAAATTCATAATGATGGTTGAAAAAAAAACTAAAAATGAAATATGTAAATATTAAACATTTCGGAGAAAAACAAAATATCCTCATAGATGTTATCAGTAGGCTCTCAATCATTTAGTCGGAGATAAGCTTGACAAAGAAGAAAGGTCAAAATTGATATGTATGTAACAATGAGAAGCACAGGGGAAGTTGTCAAGAGAAGATGGGATATTAAATATGGTTCATAACACGATCTTTCCCAAAGTCGAGGAAGCGGTATCATAAAATACTCAGGACCATAAATTCACGAATTCATTGATAAATGCCATTAACTATTAATATTGTTTTGAAACCTCCAGAATTTTGTTTGTTTGCAAACTAAACGCGAAACAAATAAAAAAATAATAAATACATTTTTTCACAATCTTAGCCGTCTACAAATTTTTGTCTCAGTACTAATCGTAGATGAATATAGGGGGCAAAACTGGGAATAAGATATTGAAAATGATTTATTACACAATCTTTTACAAAGTCAATAAATCGAAATGATAAAGTATTCAGGATCATTCAGAAATCCATTCATTCATGCCGTAAACTTGATATCGTGTTTGCGTCCAATTTTGTTAGATTATTTGCAAAGTGAATACGAATCAAATCAATAAGGATTTCGAAATTGTTTGTATATTATAGTCAATCATCTAGTGGTAAGTATTATTGTTAAAGTGAAAACTGACAAGTTGACGATTTTGGAGATATGTGAGAATTTACAAATTTACGCCTTTTTAAAAACTCAATTTATACTGCTCTAGAAAACCCGTGGCTGGAAGATCTATCTATAATTAGCATAGAGAGGGGATCGTACTCTGTGTATGGATCTGCAGTTCCATCAAAACATGAGGATGAAATAGAAACCAATGGAAGCGACGAAAACAGTGACAAGTTGAATAGCTCCCGAGATGAACTCAAGTGATTATTTTAGTTAAATTCTTCTGCATCTATTTAGAACAACTGAATGATAGTTACTAAGTTTCTATTCTAAATATAGTCGGAAAATTATAAATTACTAATCAGATATGTAGCTCATTTGCAAAGATTTAGTGCCGATTTTCCAATCATCAAATAAAGGTTACCAGTCAAATAAACTATAACCTAACTAGATTAAAAAATATAACAATTTTTTTGTCATATTATACTGATTTGTAGACACGCCTATGATAGCTTGCCAATCGAAGTCTTCATGGCTATTTTTTAAGTTTTCAAAGCCTGGCATTAATATTCCATGAACGGTTTATTGCAGGCAAGCCTATACGGTAGTTTTTGTAATTAAATTATCTTTCTTATGATACCAATTTTTATTTATTAACCGAACGGTGTATTTACCTATACATACCTGCTTGCCAGGTAGCCATGAACAGATATAAGTAGGCAAGCCTATCAAGGCATATTCGCCATTTTTTTTATAATTAATAGGTTCGCGTTTGACTGACATTGCGCCTGATGTCTGGCGGAAATGCAGTCTAAGGTGGAGCGCGCTAACCTAGAAGATACCTGTTCACGCGAGACTTGAAGACACCTAGATTGTATTCTTCAGGAAAAACAGACGACGGTAAAGAGTTCCACTCTAACCATGTTACAAACTATAAGTTAAAACTAAATTTGTTTTGTTATCAAAAACTCTTTTAATAACACAACAAATTTAGTTATGGAAGGTTATGAAAAAAATTGATTAAAATTAATTTAATTAAAAATAGCCGTGAACACTTTTCGATTGGCAAGCTATCATAGGCGTCTTTATAAATCAATATAATTTGATAAAAAATTTGTCTCATCTAATTATCAGATGGGTGAAGGTAGATCTTCACCGTCTCTTCTACTACATGTTGTATTTTATTCTTATGGATAACTTTTACCTGGTGATAAAAAAATCACAAACAATGATAAAAATCGGCCCAAAATCATTTATTGTTCCCATGTTCTGCTATACTGTATAGACAGACAGGGTCTTTGTAGTGCTTCTCAAACAATGATAACCTAAAGCTTTAATGGTAAAAAATAAGATGAACAGTCAAAATCTGTACTGTTCGAAACTTCACAAAAGATTTCCAATGGATAAAAACAAACAAAATATGTGCTCAAAAAATTTCAACATTCCAGACTTAGAAACCAGACAAGAAAGGGGTATTAATCTCGTGGTTTCTTTCTAAACTTCAAAACGTAATGGCAATTTGTTAAACCCGGGTGGTGGTACACGTCGGGACGTTAAAGGGCGGCGAACCTAAAGTCTGGTCTATCTACAAGTTGTGTAAACCACTTTAACCAATATTTGCTGAATTTTAAACATTGAGAAAATATGTATATATTGAATTACAATAAGGTTTTTATTGAAAAGTGTCTAGACATTCATATCGGTCATTGATTTTATTTAATCTGTTAGTATTTTTGATGCTTCACGCCGGATAAATATATATGTTCGTTATTTTGATATCGTGGATCGGGATAGTATGTAACTGTACAATTTGAATTTTTCAAGTGGGCCTTTGTGACGAAATCTAAAACTTTATAATACAGGCTGATTTTTATGAAACTAGCTTTAGTTTCATCAAAATCGACCCCAAGACCGCTTGGTATCATTAGCTTTTTATCAATTACCCTGGTCAGAAAACGAATCGATTGATATTAAAAAAATACACACTGTATATGTACAAATCCGTAGTACATATATTATGAAATTTGTGATCCATACATTAAAAAGGAATATGGAAGTACGAATGACCAAATCTAATAATCGTGAGTAAACAAAACAAAATCCAGTCGGACTTGTTAGTTCCGGCGATTAGAATGAAAATTATTGAAGAACTGAAGAGTCCCTGAATACTACATTTCTACTACCTAACCAAAGAGTGTCACAAGTTATTCTTCTCTCGATGTTTCATCTTAAAAAAATATGTGCAGTTCACACGCAGTAGAAGTGAGACTTCAAAGAATATACTCGCAGATAATTCTTCTCTAACTTTTATTAATAAATATAATTCCTTTACCCGACATCCGTCATCAAATTATAATTCAAAATATTTACTGTTTTAGTCTAAAAAATATTATTATTAGTTTTATTTCGGTCCAAATTGGACCTACATTTAATCATCTGTCTTATTGACTTTCTAATCTGTGCTGCACCATGTAAAACTCATTCTTTCGCAGGATTAGTCCTATAGATTTATGTGTTTATTCCTTTTTAGTGTCGCTTTTTCGTTTCATCGAGTTTCAAATCACAATGATTCTAAAGAAATTTCACTTCAAAAATCCTTTTTTTTTCTATTAGACGTCTAGAACCGGTATTAGAAGGAAATCTTATATACTATGGAAATATTTTACGCATGAACACGTGTTCAGGCTGTTGACGTAGAATAACAAAACCAAACTGATTGTGTTATCGATATGCGAGAATATTGACATTGGAATACCTCTTAATTTATAAGAGGAAATCAATGATCACGTCTAGACAGTCTGATGAGCACAGAAAACGATTAGTAACAGTTATTTGCTCATCCAAATCTAATTAAAAACCTAATGAGTTATTCAAACAAATTACTCGAATTGCCTGACAAAAATTATATAATGGGCGTACATAAAATCATGAATACACAACAAAGCGTATCTAAATAGCTTGTGTGTCCTTCGTCGATGTCCACAAAACCATTACGAAAAAAAACTGTGTACCAATCATATCGCGAGATAAGTAAAACTGCGCAGTTCGTGATGCGCAATTGAGGTGTATAGTTCAACTTCATTGCCTGATTTTCTAAATATATCGCCAGGACGATGTCATTAAGCACGTCCTTTGTTTAGAAGTGGCACTATCGCTACATCTCGAATACTTGGTATATTCAGAATCAGACTACGTTTTCTATGTTTGATGTGTAGTCAATAGTAGACTACCACCTACCAAACTTTACGATTGCTTTGAGATAGCAACATAATTCTAATTGCTGTGTAATACACGATTTTTCATACAAAATTATTTACTGTGCAGCCTTCTTTAAATAATTTGCAGACGCTATAGTCACACTGTTTGTGATTAATCTGAAAGTGAGTACCACTGATTATGCCGCAACCAGAGAGCGTAATGGACTTGTTAGCTTAAAGACAATTTAAAATATCAATGATTACCAAGACGCGATCTCCAGTCCAGGACCCGCTTGCTCCATCCGTCATTGTTGCTTCGACAGTAGTGACCACGATAGTGTACTAATTTGAAATACATACATAACTTCACGCCAGTTCCCTTGCGGGGTAGGCACGATTAAACAGAGCGCCATTCAGGCTTATTCTTACACACCTTGCTTGCTTCTTTGACATTCATAATTCTTGTCATGCACGCTCGTCTGTTCTTAAGGCCTGTTCTTAGTTCCTGACATCACCTGCTAGTACACGATCAATTTGATCATGGAAGGTGTGTCGTGGCCTTCCTCGACTTCTGCATCCATCCACTTTTGCATTGTATATCTGTTTAGTCATTCTTTCATCATGCATTCTTTCCACATGCCCGAACCACCGGATCATTCCTTTTCTTACCTTCACCCCGACACTCTTATTTCAGACCAACTCTCTTTCTTACTTCGGTATTACGAACGCGGTCCGCGAGCGTACTAATTTTATATTGGTATAAAATCAATTTTGATTTAAACAATTCCCGTAAAATTTCTTTAACATTTCACATACTTGCAAGTTCCTACTACTGTCATTCATACTCTATTTGTTCCTTAAATATTCAGTGAAAAGAATCAAAACATAAATGTTTACATTGCTCGGTCTGTTGATTATTAAGTTATTTAAGTATTTTATTCGGTTGTATATACAATTATTATTGTACATTAATATATTTTTGAGGACCAAATCCGAAATAATAAATAAGCGAAAACTATTTAAAGCGGTCTCGGGACCAGTTTTGAAGAAAACTAAAGCGGTGTCATTAGATTTATGAAATCAACTGATTTAAAAAAAAAATCAATTGGATTATTCATCAAGATACGGTGAAGCTTGTAGGGATCAATTTCTGTGAAGACATGTCAAATGTAAAACTAAGAGAAAGAGTTGATTTCATCTACCACCGGTGATCGATTTCGGATCCCTTACTGGTAGTAATCAAGCGAGCTCACCAGACCAAAGAAGCTGCCATCACAACATGGATCCAAGAATCGTCTTCTACCGAGCAGAAAATTCCGGTTGCGTTCCCACCGTTAGCTTCGTATTACAGGATCAGCTTTCCTACCTTTTCTTCTCCACTTTAAGCCATCTTGGGCAACCCTTGTTTTGAGACCATGGGTACGCATTTCATCCTTTACGATGTCACGCCAGCATTTCTTGGGCGTATCCCTTTGTTCTGGACCTGGTGGGGACGGCATTACTAGACATTTGTTCCCCACGATTACTAATCAAAATTGGCGTAGTAGGTAGATAAGAAGTACTATATTTATAGTACTTCATGCTGTCCATGATAAAAGAAACCGATGATTCATGGGAATCCTTCTTGGCACTCGATTGGATAGCAATTGAGGGCGTCGATGCAATATAATAACACTACTGTATTTTCTGTGATTATGATTTGAAGTTGCAAATTAGTAGTGACTTATGTCCCGAAGGTCGTTGCAGAGATAAACGGAATATGACGTGTGTGCGATGTAGTTACACGTGCTTTGTCTTAGTCGATTCACGTAACACCAACTTATTGCTTTGATGTCATAACTTAAATATATTATTGGTCTGCACTAAACCAGATATTGGCGTAACCTTAAGCATAAAAAGTCATTTATAAAAATCGTAGTATCGGTTTATTCTAGTTTCAATGGACCAAAATGCATGTTGAAAGTTGAAAGAAACATTTGAATTTAAAGCCATTTTAGTTATATTATTGTTCTAAAATGCCAATTTGGAATTCATTTAAATTTTTTTAAATAATACTTGTTCGAACACCAGACAAAATGATTTCGTACGGCACGTTCGCAAGGCCAGCACACTATTTCTGAACGTAATGTTGTAATGCGCGGGAATTCCACGACGTAAAACAAGAAATTATGATATAGTAAATTTTAACACAATATACTATACGGGGTAAACAGTAAGACATATCTATGTGGTACTTACAGCCTCGTGATAAACCCGAAAATAATACTAAAATGTACTTAATAGTTATAAATAAACAAGAATATTACTTTACGTGTAGTAATGAGGCAACATATGACAGTGCTATTAGTTATGCATTAGATAAAGTGGTCGGTTAATTAGAGAAGATAATAGGTGATATTATTCAAATAAACATGAAAATAATTGTGATTAGATCTCTTTATATTGTATTCCTTCTTCATTCGATTTTCATGAAATTTGGTAAATATTTAACAATGAATAATATAATCTTTATCCAGGCCTGCATACCTATGAAGTTTAATTAATTATCATATATTACGATTATGTACTTTCAATAAAAGGGATGAAGAAAAAATATTTTTTTAACCTAATAAGTGAAATAAGTAGTTTATACGGGAATTGGACTTGA
Organism: Dendrolimus kikuchii; assembly: GCA_019925095.2. Taxonomy (NCBI): domain Eukaryota; kingdom Metazoa; phylum Arthropoda; class Insecta; order Lepidoptera; family Lasiocampidae; genus Dendrolimus; species Dendrolimus kikuchii. Next base: position 7,652,779 of record CM034400.1, read on the forward strand.
AATTTCACGAAAGATGTCACAAGAAAATCCATATATTATTGATACACGTGCTGTACATATTTTCGTTGTGTATCAGTTAAGTATAGTATAAGGAAGTTCCTGAATATCTACCAGTAATTTACGCGCGCTAATAATCTGGGTCAAGGTCAAAATCGATAATAGTGTTGTAGATAAACGAATTTCATATTCGGTTTTTTTTATTTATGCTGTATTTTTCTATTGGGTACAGTTGATAAATAGACAAAATTAATTGTAAAGAAATCATCACGTTTTCATTGTTGGATGCTGTAATACAAAAGTTGAACACATCATATCAGAATATAACTGATTTATTTCAGATCGAAAATTAGCAATACATATTAAGACTTAATTTTTTTTTAATTCTAATGTTATTGTTAACATTTATTTTATCCCTTAAAACTTTGTTTTCGTAGTACTTTGTCTGATAATTATTGAAAAACCATAATTTTGTCAATCACTTTATGACTTCAAAAATTAAAATATACTTGCTAAGTGCTTTTTTAATTTGGTTTTTTAGATCTTCAGTGATCATGTCGGAGGACTTATATGTATTAGAAAAAATACTTCATGATTATAGGTAATTTAATGATGCTCTTTTAGTTAAAATTTGTATTTAATTTTACGTTTTAGTAGATTACATTGAGGTTTAGACAAAAATTGCACATCGATGCCGGCAGAAAAGATACTAAACGACTCATTGTAACCTTCATTTGTGTCTTATATGTATGTATTTGCAATAATATGAATTCCAAATTACTACGGTTAAACCGGTTTATTTATGCAATAAAAGTATATGAAACGTTTGAAATAATCTATGATCAGCAATTTTCACAGACAGTGTATGATCTAGATGTACTTTGAAAAGAAGTTTAGTATTCCCCAAATCAATCAAAGATAATTCTGACCAATATCTGAATTATAAATATTTGTTTAGAAACTCACCGTTCAAATTGCTTTGAGCACATAAAACAAAGGGTTCTGCTATTGCACTTAAATTTGGCGCTCCAATAAAACTTCCAAAGATTCACATACACAGCATTCTTCACTTCATTAAAATAAATGGAAAATCAGCTGTTCACATAATTTGTTTTCAGACGCGCCTCGCAAAGGTTTTACATATGATCCTCCAAACGCACTGAAACCAAATGACACAAGGGAATGTTTACATCAATACACTGCACAGACGCAATGTGAGTTTCACTCACACACTCAAATAATTACAAATGTGTAGCAAAATACAAAATATTGACTGGCTGTGTAGTAGAGGGGATGAAAGAGGTCAATGTCGTAAAGGTGCACTACACTCGCATAGAGTTCTCGCGAGACTTCTCATATTCTCGTGACTTTCTCGCGAGAATATGGAGTGCTATCGAAGTTCTCAATATAGTTCTCACGCTCAACGATGCGACGATGAACGTAGAAGTTGCTGCTTGCGATATCTATATTGCTAGTGTATTATAATTGAAGACTCACTTCTAAAAATCATAAAACTAACTAAGAAATAAATATTTTCTATAACAATTTGGTATTCATTTCTTGTTCCTGTTAATGTAACTATGTATATAATATTAGTCGCCTCATACAATTTTAGAGTTTATATTTCACAGTTTTAGTTCTGTTTGGCACCGACATGAAAATTGTATATTAATTATATTTAAATCAATAAATAACAGTTATAGAATAAAAGCAAATATCAAAGTTACATTAAGCAAAACAACAAAGGGATATTAAGCAGTTATAAAAAACGCTTATGCATATTTTGTTTTAATTTACTTTCTTATACAATTTCAAACTTTTTAATTGTACGATGTTAATTGATGGGTAGACCTACTAAGGATGTTAAGTAAATTCCAAACGATGGTTATTTAGACCTGAACGTAAAAGATGAACAAAAGATAAAACTAGGATTAAAATAATAATATATGAAATAGTCATTTCTCTAATAGAGTGTAATGTAATATGTATGTAGTGTAATAATTTAATCTATAATTATATCAATTTGTGCTGTTTGTCATTATATAATTTTATGCTTTATCTTCGATGACCAACTTGCAGACCTATGGTATCTTCGCCCAAATTTTTCTGGGAATGAAATTTTAAAAATCACTCACAAGAAAATATGAATTAAAATACAGTAATATATGAAAGCGTTTTAAAAAAAGTGAAGAAAGAGAAGGTCTTAAAATTCTAGATCCTCGACCAATTCGCGATAATTATCATGCTCAAATCATACTCTAAGTCTAAACAATTGCTCCCATTGGCGTACAGTACACTACTACTCCTGATACGAAAGTTCTCACTGTGTGGATTGATTTGAAAACTCCGACTTACTGCCTGAATAAAATCTAAATTTATTCACAAAACAATTTTTAAATTATATGTACATAACTCAATTTTTGTATGGACATATATACGCAAAAAAACAATAATATTACGTGTTTCATTCATTAATATATAGAAAAGACAAGTAATAATTATATAGTAAGTATTTTTTTTTATTTATATGTTTTTAAGTATTTTGTTTATTTTTTATTTTAATGCCGTAAGATTTACGTGTCTATCCTATAATGACTGTTAGACATATATGACAGTAAAAACTTGTTTACTTTTATGGTTCCGTATATAACTTGGTTAAAAACCTTTTATAAATTCGCCTATTTTTATAATATATCTCTTCTAAATTTAGGGTATAATTCCTAAATTAAGTTTCCGCGTTCTCAGCTTTATTGTCTCGCCGACATTATCGCGAGAACACGAGAGGGCGTTCACATTTCTTGCGGTCTCGCGTAATTCTCGCGAGAATGTGGAGAAGCCTTTAAACATTAAGCCTGAAAGAGATAGGTAGTTGTTTCAATTTTGGCTACGTTCCACATGACGCTCACAACGACCACGCTCAAAAACGCGATTTTTCCCGATCCACATGCTTGCTGGCGTTTCGATCGTAAACTCCAGTGGGACGGATTATTAAACCCACCTCTTGACACAGATCGTTGCGAACACTGCATGATCGAAAATTATGACGTCATTAGTGACGTTTTCGCCACGACTGTAACGACCGCGGTCTCAATGTGGAACAGTTCAAGGAGCATTTTGGATATTGTGAGTCCCAAGTGGAACGTAGCCTTAATGAGCTAACCACATTGTCGCAAGCTACTTAAATTGCTATTTTAAAAGGCAGTCAGAAAAGACTTGGAATCCAATATCAAAACTGTTAGACATTTCGTCAGAAATATAGGTATAATAGATAAGTAAAAAGTTAGTAAAAGCAAGTTAGAGGCTGCAAATATAGCCCCTAATTAATTAAGCCGTACTACTACTATACTATTTTTATAGTATAGTACATAAGTACACAAGAAAAATTGCTAACGTCTTTATAGTTTTACCTGGTTTGAATTTTATGAAAATATTAATACTGTATTAGGAATAGTCTTACCATTACAATTTATATATTTACCGAAAACGTGTTAAATAAAAATTCTGATTGTTATCTATTTTTGTTTAACATTTTAATTTGAAAATTAAGATAAAATTTGACTTTCAGATAAAAGTGACAGGTTATATTAATGTACTCTGTGAGTGACTTAAATATTATAATTGACTTCTAGTCAGCCAGCCTTTTCAACTGCTCACATTATGAAATCGATTAATAGTGTGATAATCGTCTATTACAACTCTAGAAAGGTCACTTTGTTTACTGCTACTTATAGTAAAGTTGAACTCAGGAGTATTTGATTTGGAATGAATGGTCTATTGTTTAGCGATGGGTATCCATACAAAAATTCCATTCGGTTAGTGGTTTTTCATTAGCCAGCAAGGTGCTGGTATCTATATCGTTTTTTATTTTTTTTTATTGCCATCTCCTCCGCCATGATACAGGCCGGAGTTATTATTTTCTTTTTGTAATTTATCTTTTTCTTTTCTTTGGGAAAAATATAGGCGTATCTTTTATTTATTTTTCTTTTCTCTAGTTCCTATATCTTGCTATTCATTCACTTGCCCTACCATCGGTTGAATTTTGACATTATTTTATGGAGCTTATGTCAAATTTTAATCGATAGTGGGGCAAATGAATGGTCGGTATGATGTGGAGGAACCCGGCTTAAAACAACATAGGGATTTTTTGATAATAAGTGAATGACTCGCCAACTGGCAAATAGCAGTCGATGGCTGATGGCCAAACCGTCAACTTATCGGGTTTCGGTTTTATTTGACATCCATTAGATAGTTGGTTAATTTGCTTGCTTTTTTAAATATCATAGCTAGTAGCTACCACCTCAACTCTGCTATAGTATTATTGAAAACTAAGCTACCAATTTCGTTATACATATAGCCAATTCATATGATTTGATATTGATCATGAGTTATTACTACTACTTGTGCATTAGCCTAATTGTAGGTCTTTGACTGCCGCTATACAAGAGAGTTCTTGAGGGCACTCAAAAAGGCACATTTCACTAAACAGTTGATAATTTTCACAGACATACGCAATTCCAGTCTAAAAACAAACAATATTCTACAACTATTGTTGACTTGTAAATAAGATTTACATATTTCTTGAAAATAAAACTGTACAGCAAAAAATCATCTTTCAAGTTCCCACAAAAAAACCACAATTAAAAGTATTAATCATATTCGCTACAATGCTAGCCAAATCAATCTTTGTCCATACAGCCAATTTTGATGTATAAATCTTGGTATTGCTCAGCTGAATTGTAGGTCTTCAACTGACGCCAGTCAACTGAGGTCTTGTGAAAACTCAAAGGGCACATTTGACTATACAGTTCACATTTCTGAAATAACACATAATTACTACTCAAAAACTATGTCCTAAAACTGTTGTTCGTTTTAGAGGAATTTTACACATTTTTAGCAAATAAAATAACGTCCCTTTTCAGTTCCCGTCAAAAACTATCCACAAATCAAAGACTACAAATGTAACATAACTTTTTTTTCTTCTTTAATGGCTTCCGCGGTTAGCGTTGGGCCACCGACAAATCTTGATCGTCTTGAAGAACTTATTCAGTATCATATACAGGAAACAGGGTTTTTTCTTATACTATAGAATTAAAACGACGAAACTTTTATGAAAATACAAAAAAACCGCATAAACAAAGGAATTTGGAAAAGGAGAGGTTCAGAGAAGAAACTGGAAAGAATATTGTTAAATATTATATATTTATGTACAAATGTATTATTAAATTGTATGTATTATTAATTTATACGTGTGGAATAGTAAAAAAGTAATTAACTTTTAATAAATCAAACGAATACAAAGTTTTATAGTTTTAAATCGATTTCTCCTGATAATCAGTTAACTTGGGTAACGATTTGGAGGTTCAACCACTAATAAAATCTTGTAATGGAAATGTCAAATCGGGCTTTGTATTTTGGTATTTAACTAAAGAAAGTATTGAATTAAATATTTTCGACTTTCGATACGTTATGAATATCACATTGTTATCATCACGGAACATATTAATCTCTTACGAGAGTTATCATGCAAAGTTAAATAAAAAGATAAAAGTTTATAGTCTTTATAAACAAGTTTGGAGGAATTTCGAATTTGCGAGTTGTTAAAATAATTGATATTTCTACAAAATTAGATAAACACACTGAAAACATTATAAATAACTCTTAACATGTGAGTATTTAGTAAGATGTTTTGTATTTTTAAAAGTCAGTGTTATTTCGACGTTGTAGTATAATTTGTACTATTATTTACATTATCAAAATAAGAACAATGGCAGTGTCATGATATAAGGGTAATAGAGGATAGTATTTATTGCATTTTAGTACTTTGTTTAACATTCGGATTATGTATCTTATTTTTATTATTTTGTGGATATGTTACTTCTCCAGCAATGATTATCCTGTTGTCCATTGATACACACAGGCCTTCTCGAGTTTACGCCACATATCCCATCCTCCGCTTTCATCATGAAATATCTATATAATATATCTAGTATTAATAAGTTAAGATTGCAAAGATAATTTACCTTGGACCTCGATAACTAAATATAGCCCTATGTTACTTCATATTTATTATTATTGAAAATATGAGGGTACGAAGTCACCAATATCACAAGGCACAGGGGTTTTTGCATAGACAAGGATAAGAAATTTAGAAATATGTTGAACAATTCAAAAGAATTTTATAGACAAGTCTGTACATGGAACATATTGTCAGTTAATGAGTTCTTGCTATAGATATATAATATGGCTTGCTGTAAACATATAATATGTAGGGGTGGTCTGTAACAGGTAAAATTAGAGACCTGTTCCACCTGTTTCTGTTCCAGTGAAAGAACAGTTCCAGTAACCTGTTCCAAAATAACAGACTATTGTATTGCAACAGGTTTAAGGAGTAATATTTAACTGCTTTGTTTACAATATTCTGTTTTTTTATGAAAATAATCAAAACAAACAAAGAAACAAAAATTGGAATGAATCACAGACTAACAACATACTACAGACAGACTTGCAGAATCACAGACTCAGAGAGGATATGAGGTTCAGAATAGTTTGGATTCATGCTAGGCCTTTCATCTTAGTTAAATATTTTTTCAACACACTTGCTCATAAAGTGGCTCTATGCTCACCGCAATTAGGCACAGAATGACACCCATTATCAAACTGTGAGTAAAAAACATTATAACTCACTAGTGAGTTATAGATTTTTTTTTTAATTTTATTGGTTGAGTTGCTTTGTTCTTAAAAAAGTTATTATTAAAAAAAAAAGATCGTGTTCTATAGAACAAATAAATTAATGTTCCTATTGCTTGCTCATTTCATGCAACTTCTTATTTAAATAGATAATTTTAACTCGTACGTGTTTTATAAATAAAACTTTCACTCATATATAACTTTTTTTTATCTACTAAATAAAATGAGTTTTTGTTGTTATTTTATTCACAAGTGTGTTGAAAAACGTCGTAGGATACACGTGCGTATTGATGATTACCGTCCTCGGCTCTCTTAAGACCTACGGCTCGAGTCTCAATGGCGCCTCGGCGGTAATCACCAATGTTACACACTAGTACCATAATGTACTATTACCACCATATTGTCACCTGTCTAGTAAATAATAATAATTTTAAAAGTATGTTATCTTAATGATAGATAATGTCATATTTTAAATGATATATAACAGTACATTTATTATTATACACCATAATTTATACATGTATCAGAATGTATTCACAATTATTATTGCCAAAATAGAATTGGAATAGGGTTAAGGCATGTTATTCTTTTTCATTTACAGTATGTGAAAGGAGCAAAGAGCTCGTACCAAACTGTTTTCTTTGAAACAGGATCATGTATATGCTATCTTTTTCTATTACTGTATGTGAAAAGAGAAAAGAGTTTGTTCCAAACTGTTTCGTTTCGGACTGTTTGCTGTGGAACGGAACATAATGGAACAGGCTGGAACAGGCGGAACAGTTGGAACAGTTGTTTTGGTCTTTAGATAACAGGGCAAAGTTTTTTCAAAGAGAAACCTGTTCAGTGTACCTGTTCCGATATATACGCCTCACTCCTAATAATATGGCAATTAATGAGTTCTTGCAGTAAACTGTTGATGTGTAGAGACTTAGTGTCAAAATGGCAACCATCTTAATGTTGTGCATGTATATATTAATTTCAGATAAAGAATTTAGGTAGGCAAGAATTATTATTTGGTGAACGCAAGTAGGACATTTTAGTTGGTTTAAGCTACATTTACAAAGTTTGTGATGTTAGTTGTTCATTCTTTAATAATTGGAGTTGTTCAGCACCCAAGATCTTTCAAATTAAATTTATTGTACTATTTAAGACATTTTTATGCTTATTGCTTTAATTACTTGTGGGCGCATCCTGTATTACAAAATGTATTCTCCTACTATCCTTTATTCATCTGCATTGGTATTACTAAACTGACTATGTTCAAATGCTTATACTTATAGTGTTAAAAGATAATATAACAACAACTAACTACATTGGTGTCTATTTAAATGAATGATCACATCATTAACATGTTACATGTTAAATACCACATTAGCCATGCGGCCTCCACCGGGTCCCGGTGGAAGTGGTAGGCCCAAGAAATTTTGGCTGCATTTTCTGAAGGATGTTATATGTACCAACGGTTTTAAAGTGGAGATACCAGGGGATGCCAAAGACCACGTGAAATCGAGAAAAAGTAGGAAAGTAGACCCCGGGTGTTGGAGTGAATGCCCCAATAGCAACCAGAACTGAACTGATTCTAAATAACACATGGAAACCTTGGTTACACCTGAGTAACACAGTTACTAACACTAGATTGTACATGGACTAATTATCTTGTACAAAATAGTGTAAAAGAGAATGAAATGACTATCCATCACTCTACTGAAATGTGATTTTAAAAGTTTAACTTTTCTATTCTGTTCGGCGATGGATTCAACACTTTAATATGCGTTGATTTTGCCAATGTCAGTGACTTTGGGAGTGATTATATAAAAATGACAGGTGCTGGGTGATCAGAAATTAATTTATAATGACAACTGAACGTGGAGGATGTTTTCTGATGACCTGAGGACAACACAAAACATTAATTGTATTAGACTATGTTATAAATAAATATTATTAGTATGTAAAAATTTACATAAAGTATATATGAATTTAGAATGGACAAGAGTTAACAGGTAAGGGACGTTCACAGGAGATCACAATTTGAAGGTAAAATATCATAAATATGAGTTGTAATTTTGGGGCAGTGAAAAAATATATGCTCCACTGTTCCTTAGTCTAGACCACATTCACATAATGAGTAAATCTCATATCCTTAGTTTCGCTAAGAAAGCAGGGGAACAGACGTGACCAAGGCGTATAATTATGGTGGACGTTACTTTCTTAAGTTTAACTTTTGCTGATAAACAATTAAGATTTATTTATCATATAAGTAAGAGGGAAGACATTGAAGTGTTTATTAGTTTGTCATGTAGAACCATAATGCAAGGTTAATTATGATAACAATGGTCAATAGTACTTAACTTTGTATGTGAATAAACACTGCTTTAATAAATAATTGAACATTACAGTAAAATAATATCTGCTGAGTAAAGAAGACACTGAGTTGTTGTATAGACAAGGTAGACTTATTTTACATTATATTATCAATCATCATAGTTTTCACTTTAATTTGTTTGAGTAGGTATTTAATTTAAATAAACAGGTGGGACTGAAGTTTGATAACATCTGAATTTATGCACCACCTGCATTGCCAGTTTAAGTAAGAAGCTAACATTAACTTGCTCTAAGTGATAAGGCCACCTCCCCACCATGGGACCTCGAAGCCAGGGTCCTCGCGTCGCTTTATCAGTGGCGCAAGGAGGCCCTGGCGAGGGGCACGAGACCGGCGCCTCAGGAGACTGAGGCCTGCCGGTCGGAGCTCCGCGACGTTGCCATGGTGGTCTGGGAAGAACGCCTTAGACACCCCAGCGCGGGCCTCGCCACCATTGAAGCGGTGAGGCCCGTCCTGCAAGACTGGACAAGACGTAGACATGGCACCCTGACGTTTCGTCTGACACAGGTCCTCTCGGGGCATGGCTGCTTTGGGAGGTACCTGTGTCGCATAGGCCGTGAGCCGACGTCAGGGTGCCATCATTGCGACATCGGCGACGAGGATACGGCGCTGCACACACTCCAGGAGTGTCCAGCCTGGACAGAGCAGCGCCGAGACCTCGTCGCCCTCACCGGATTTGACCTCTCGCTCCCGGCCGTGGTACGCACCATGGTCGGGAGCCCAACCGGATGGGACGCCGTCTCCTCCTTTTGCGAGCGCGTTATGCTTGCGAAGGAGGAGGCGGAGCGGGAGCGTGAGCGGACGTCCTTGCTCCGCTCCCGCCAAAGGAGGACGCGCCGACGCCGGAGGGCGGATTTCGACCTTCGGCCACCGTAAGCGGGCGGCGCGGGTGGGGCCCCTTGGGGTATAGGGGTTCTCACTCACCCGCACATGCCGTCGAGATGAGAGCGCGAGTGTTCCGCGCGCGCTCATCTCTCCTCCCGTGGGGCGCGTTACAGACCGCCCCACGCCTAGAGAGCATGATGATGCCGGGGGATGAGTCCCCCGGCAATGGAAGAGGCCTCGTGAGGGGGGCCCACGCCTGCCAGGGCTGCGGAGAGGCTAGGTCATATACCCGTAGCCCTGGCATAAGGCGAAGGACGGAACACCCAGGGGTTTTAGTGGGTATCCCTAACCGGGGGTGGCAACAGCATGGCACCAGTTCTGACTGGGCATGCTGGTGCCACCCTCGATCTGGTGAATCCTACACACGGGTCGCGAATTATCCCCCCAAGGTTCTGCCCTTGTCGCGGCTTATGGTCCTCAAGCGGATTTCCCCTGGCTGCCAAAATGGAACGCTTTTATAATGATTTTTTTTTAAATATTTAGTAAAATATAATTCAACCCACATTAATATGTACTGTTATATTCCCAAGATCAGTAAATTTGTACTTGTGTTATGGGAAACATAAAATTTAAGTTACATTACTCACAGGAACTTACAAAGTAAAGCATTTTAATTCAGGTCTTTCAATATTGTTATTTATTTTGCATAAGGACTCTCTGATCTCAGACACACCTAGACTAGAAAAATAATTATTAATAAGGTGGACATCTGCCTGTTTGTTTAAAAGCAAGGATTAAAAAAATATATTGATATTAATTGTCATGTTAATTAATTCTGCCCTTTCAATATTGTTATTTATTTAGCATAAATTGTGTTTCATATATGATTGAGAGTTCTGATGGCCCAGATCCCTATCTCATCCTCTCAATCCCTATGCCATCCTAAAAGACCCTTGGTGTTGCAAACATCTGTAGGAGACAATAACCATTTTATATTAGGCGGGATGTTTGCGTGATTATCAGGATCGCAATAAAAAAAAATGCATTATACATAATTGTTTTTATAAATTTTTGAATAAGAAAAGATAGTAATAGTTGTGCAGTAATGTATTATATTACTTGCAGAATGTTATTTAAACTGTCAGCTGCAGGACTGAGAGTCACAAGAGCAGTATCTGCTATGATGAAGACGCACATGGACATCAGGCTTATGTCTACAAACATGACTAAAGGTTCAAATTTCTTTTTTAGACAGGTGAGTTTCTTTCTATATAATTTCTTATAAGTAGATATAATTTGATGAAAGGTACAAATTGCCTAAAATAGTAGATTGTTCCATGAGAGATGAAAGTGACCTATTTAGACATGAGATGGTTTGGCGCACGAGCTTAGCGAGGGCGCTAATATTTCGAATGTCTAAATAGGCCTTTCACTCGAGGTTAACACTATGCTTTTCATTTCGAATATGAGGAAAGTAATTAAAGACTGATTAGTTAAAGTTAAACAAACAACTACTCTCTAATCGGGCATTAATTCCATATATCTGATGAACTCATTTAATACATCACATATGAAATTTTATGTAAATTGCTTTTTCTGTGGCATTCTACCAGCCAGTATTTTTTTGTCACTGATAATAGTAAATATTTATCTCAAATTTATGAAAATTAAATAATAATTTAATGAAAAGTAATTTCTAAGTATAAATTGATGTTAGATAATTGTTTAACTTTTTTAAAATCAATGTATACCACAAATTAACAGTGGCTGTAAAAAAAATTGGGACATGAGTCGCATATGGTTCGCATAATTTTTAAATTTTTTACAACAGAGAAAATCGTTTCCCAGGGAAGAAAAGCACTGTTTTCATCCCTGTGATCAGGCAACTCTACATATTTTCAGAATATAAGAAATGAAAAGTAATATGTACTGCGCCTCTCTCCTAAAGTGCATATCCGCCAATAAGTGATAATATGTATAGAAAGAAGATAACATACCTGAATGCATTGTCTCTTATAATCTATTAATCAATTCACCTTGAATATACTTATCTCCAATCTATGTATATTTTTAATAGCTTATAGATTCTTAAGGATTGTGTAAAAGCTGATAAATAATTAATTGAATTGTTTACGTCCTTTGTTCTATGCTGTGAGTAAGAATATTTTTACCTTGCACTTTGCTCAAACTTAGTTACTTCTGTTTTTTGTTTAAGACCGTAAGAGATTTTGTTTGGTTTTCTATGGTAGAAACTCATGAGAATTGGTTATAGTCACCATCACCAAAGAACATCAGTAAAAATAGAAGACCAATTACAATATAAGAGATATTATACATATAATCCTCCTTTAAGATGTTAAGAGATAATAAGTAATGTAAAAGTTTGGTGTCCTATGTTTACAGTTATTCGACCCAGTGAGTTGCACTTACACATATCTGCTTGGAGATATGAAAACAAGGGAAGCACTGCTCATTGATCCCGTCCTGGAACATGCCGAACGAGACGCTGTGCTCGTTAAGGAGCTGGGATTCAAATTGATATATGCAAGTGAGTATGTAATTTCATTTTCTCACGAGGGGAAATTCTATTAAGTATCATCAACCATGAGGAGAACCGCGGCAAGTGTGTAGGATTAGCCAAGTCGGAGTGGCACTTGCATCACAAGGAGGAGTGTTATTGCCACAATACGGTCAGGAATACCCACTAAAACCCCTCGGTGTTCCATCCTTCGTCCTTATGCTAGGGCCACGGGTACAAGGCCTAGCCTCCGCGGGCCCTGGCAGGCGGTGGCTCATTAGATTCATCCATTGCCAGGGAACTATACCCCGGCGTCTTCAATCTCTCATTGCGTGGGACGGTCTGTAACGCACCCCACATAACGTCCCCATCTCGATGGTATAAACGGCGGGTGAGAACCCTTTTTCCAGGGTCCGAAAGCTCAAACATATGTTTACAGCGTCGTATCGTCGTCGCCTGTATAACAATGATGGCACCCTGACATAGGCTCATGGCCTAATCGACACAGTTACCTCCCGGACCAACCGTGCTCTGAGAGGTCTTGTGTCAGCCGGAATGTGAGGGCGCCGCGTCTTTTTTAGTCATGTTGGCAGGACAGGCCTGACTGCTTCAATGGTGGTGAGACATGTGCTGGGGTGTCTGAGACGCTATTCCCAGTCTACTATGGCGACGTTGCGGAACTCCGACTGGCAAGCCTCGGTTTCATGAGGCGCCGGACTCGTGGCCCACGCCAGGGAGTGCTAATATCCAGGTCCAACTCCCGCCGTAATTTTAGGACGATTGTCGATCCTAGAATTCTTTATGGTATTAACAGATATTTGGCTAAAATAATTATACAATTACATGCAATGTAATAAACGTCCTCTATGTTAATAAAATATATGGTTTATTTTTTCAGTGAACACCCATATGCATGCAGACCACATAACCGGTACAGGGAAGTTAAAGTCTCTCTTGCCAGGATCCATAAGCGTTATTGGCAAACCTTCAGGGGCAAAAGCAGACATGTACCTTGAAGACTGTGATGTGGTCAAGTTCGGTGAACACAAGCTAGTTGCTGCATCTACCCCAGGACATACAAATGGATGTTTTACATATATTTGTCATGAACAGGTGATAATTTAACATATTATTAGTCCCAAGTAGTCTTCATTACATTAAGATTATAACTCTCCGCTGCCAACAGTCTGCGCACTGATACATATAGTAAACTTCTACCACCTGCTGTAGCAGGCTGTTATACTTTGGGAGTATGTTGCCTCTTAAAGTCAGAGAGGCCATTATTGACATTTAAGAACCTACTCAGGAAGCACTACCTTTTCTTAAACAACTATGCCTAAATTTTCATCTGTGCAGGAACGGAGAAAGAATACAATTTCCTGCGGCCAGGCGGCCTGACGTAAGAGGCGACAAAACAATCCACAGCCAGGTGGTAGGGTATTTGCTCGACTGGATGGCGACCACCCCTGGTCTAGAGTATGCCGCCATAAAAACTTTGTGTTGTGTTTCGGCATTAGTGACCAGGTTCCAGTCTCCCTTAAGAGAGCAGCAGCACATTTGTAGCACCTTTGGTGTTACAAATCCATAGGCGATGGTAACCACTTTCCATCAAGTGGGCCGTCTGCCTGTCTGCTGAACTCCTGCAATAAAAAATAAAAATAAAATTAACTATATGCAATTATTTATGTTATATGATTACTATTTGTCGAGTAAAAATATATCCGACGGCCTCTGTGGTTGAGCGGGCTAAGCCTTTACCGGCCTACCTCACTGCAACACAGAGGCTCTGGATTCGATTCCTGGTATAGTAAATTTCGGAAACCGATTTTCTCCGTTATTTACTATGGTCTGGATGTCTGGGAGCGGCCCCAGAGTAGTAGTACGTTGTATATTACCCATAACACAAGCATAACTTGCTTAATTTGGGGATATACAATATGTGAGTAAGTTGGTCTGCCGATTAAAAATATAAAGTATTTCATGTGTATGTGAATATATTTAATTATTTATCTTAAAAATGACTATGTGTTTAAAATAAATAAATCTGAGCTTACACAGTACGTACATCGCCAGACTAGCTAAGAATATCCTATAAGTTAGGTTGCCTGGCAGAGATCGTTCTAAGCCGATACGGCCGCCTATTCTTTTGCCTAAAAATATTGTAAAGGTCCTGCTACCTTACCGCGACCATTCGCCTGTAATGTAACGATACAGATCCGAGCATTACATCAGTGAGAGAAGAGAATCAAGCATTACAGTGCACAACCTGTAATATTTTGATACAACTTGTATCACAACAACCGCTTCGTCTAACATTGTGGAATCGACTAAATGCTCCAAATCGAATCATAAATGTTTCGTTACAGGCGAATGCTCGTCAATCGGCAAAATCGATGCCTATGCTTTGGCGCCATTTGGACCAAAAATAGGATTTAGTTTATGGTTATTATTTACTCTATGGGAGCTTAATCTAATTCACCACCGCTTCGCAACATATTGTGGCTTGAATCAATATTAATTAATAAAAGTCAAATAAATTACCGCGCTTAAAATCGTTAACTTAGTTTTATTTTGAAGATTAAAAAATAATTCTTTCTATTTCAGGCCTTAGCCTTCACAGGCGACACTGTTCTGATACGTGGCTGCGGACGTACAGATTTCCAGGAAGGCTCCTCTGAGAGGCTTTACCACTCTGTTCATGAAAGAATATTCACTTTGCCCGATCATTATACGCTATACCCGGCGCACGATTACAAAGGGCAAACCGCTACAACAGTTGGTGAAGAGAAAAAATATAACCCAAGATTAACGAAGCCTTTGGATGAATTTATTAAAATAATGGAGAACCTGAATTTACCTTATCCTAAGATGATTGGTAAGTAGGGTAAACTATATCATTGTTGGCACTCCACGTAATAATGGCACATAGACAATTTGTTAAATTTTTTATTTTGTACCTGTAATATTATTATTATTATACAGCTATAAAATAAAGATATATGACGATTTCTTATTTTTTTTGAACGGTAAGAGGGGGGGGGGGGGTTGTCAATAATGGTATAGTTTACCCCAATTTGATATTATTACGTTTTAGATAAAGGATCCTTTAATGTATCTTATAATATGAATTTACGTATACTGTCAAAACAACAATAAAATACGACAATTATATCATTTATTTCATGTGGGCTTTCCTGTTAAGAATAATGCAACTAGATAGACGAGCAAACGTCAAAAGTAAAATAAACGCTTGGAAGCAGTATAGTGGATTAAAAATAGGACTCACGGAATTTAGTAAGCACACTGGGTGTGCCTACTTTTTTAAAGAACGAATCTAGAAAGAAATTATACTTTATTTCTTAAAAGAGCTTCAGTACAAATAGAAATAGTCGATAGTCGGCCTCTATGGTTGAGTGGGCCAAGCCTCTCTGCCGTTTTAGTGCACTAGAACGCGAAGTCCCGGGCTCGATACCGGCACGATAACTTTCGTACACGAAGGCCCGGTTCACACGGCATTGTACTGCACGTTTTCTTTGTATCCGTTTTTTTAACGTACAATCACCCTGGTGTTCATACGGTAGATATTCATTCGTGTAAAAAACGAATAGCTGCAGTCTACACACAGTTGTCACAGTGAGCAGACGTCAGTGATGGATCCACGCTTGGTTATCCTTTTATATTGGCATAATCGAAGGCGCCAACGGTTTCGCCGCCGACAGAGCAGAATGTTTTGGGTACATCCTTTAAATGAATCAGGGCGTACTAAACTATTTGATAAGTTATACGATAAACTTAGAAACGATGAAAAGAAGTTTTTTAATTACTTCTTTTTTTTTTTATTGCAGGAGATCAGCAGACAGGCAGACGGCCCACTTGATGGAAAGCGATTACTATCGCCTATATACATTTGTAACAACGAAGCTGCTACAAATGCGCTGCTGCTCTCTTAAGGGAGACTGGAACCTGGTCACTAATGCCGGAACACAACTCAAGGTTGTTATGGCGACATACTTTAGACCAGGGGTGGTAGCCATCCAGTCGGGCAAATACCCTACCACCTGGCTGTGGGTTCTATTGTCGCCTCTTACGAAAGGCCGCCCGGCCGCAGGAAATTGTATTCTTTCTCCGTTCCTGCACGGATACTTTCGGATGTCTATTGAAAGTTTTGAAAACTTATTAAATCGATTGGAAAATTGAAGCCTACCAAAAACAAATGCGGAAATGCATCAGTACTAAAATGAAATCAGTTCTACTAAAGAAATGAATAATTCGTTATCTATTGAAGATTCGTCAACTATTTTGACAACTTTTTTTTTGTAGCGTAGGAAGTCTCCAATGAAGCACCCTTTGGCTCGAAATGCGTATATTTTCAATAATTTGCGATTTTATAATAAATTTTCTTGCGCGTACAATTTTTCCTTGTCGTTCTGTTGCTGAATTTCGAATATTGGCGGTTGGCCGTAGAGAATGAGCGTTTTCATAGTAAAAGGTTAATATTGCGCGTACACACCGGCGCGTGCATATTGGATTCATGTCCGATTGCATCAGTGTGTATCATCCTTGGTTAATCGTGCCGCGACATACCCCCGGCCTTGGATGCTGCAGCATCCAAAATTTGACCCTCAACACAGTCAGTACCTCCTCGCAGAGAAATGACATATTCTAGTCATTGTGCGCTTGATGACTCCAGATGTCGTCCGAATCTCCACTACTTTCGTGGCGCCGTCTTCTGCGCCAGGTATCGTTTCCTCACGATGTTTGAAGTGCCACTTTAGTAGGTAGCATGTTAGTCTTGATAACAATTTGCGTATGCAGTTAGCAAATTTGTGGTGTTTCCCTCCACTTGCTCCTCGTCTGCGTGGCTGAGATGTACTCCTTCATCTATTGCGTTTAGAAATACTGTCCTAGCTGCTCCACTCGCTGGTAACATGACAGACGATGCTCTGATATGACTCTGTCGTCAGCACACACAGGAGATGTCGTGGTACGGCTAACGAGAAAGCAGGCAGGATACAAGGGATGGAAATAGTGTGGATTAAAGGATGGGATACAGACTGGATGAGAGCTGAGGATGGCATCCACTTGTGTTAACAAAGTGCTTCGCTCCTCAAAAGTCATGTTATGCGCGTTTCCATTTACACGGTGTAAATGGAGTTTATGAGACATGACTCCCGTTTAGCACAGATCACCAAATGAAATAAGTGTGAAAGATTGACGGTGAATTTAATGTGTAGACTAGTGGCGTAGTCATGAATGTTAAATGAAATTTTAGAAAAGTCGTTTATAAATCCCACTAAAATTCTAAATAATAGTTGAATAACAACAACAGAATGTCATCTGCGATTTATTTCGTCATAAACTAATGCGAGTTCATGTGAGTAAATATACATCATGGGACAGATTGCCTACGAGTTAAAGAGCATTGCGCGTGTAGAAATGCACGTAAACAGGCAAACGTACCCCGTGACAGTTCTTGCGACCTTATCTTTGCGATTCAGTACGAGCATTGGTTTCGAGCATTCAACACTTTAACATAAAAGATAGGCAAGTTGAAGTTGACGTGAGGTACTTAAGTCACTCATTTAAATGTTTATGAGTCCTACCTCTCAATTCTATATAAGTAACCAAACGCACTAGTGAATTACCTAACTTACGAAGTGCAGTCGTGTCAGTAGTCATCACCGTCAATGTAACGTAAATACCAGCACGTTGTAGACCTGTGCATGAGTCGTGAATGCTCGCATTGAAAGTGGAAAATATGTACAAATGCTTACTACAATTAAAGGGAAATCATTTTACGAAAATAACAACTAATTGGACTAAGCCACCTCAATAATTTTAGTAAAATAAAAATATAAATTAAATTCGAAATTGATATATAATATGTGTGATTGATTGTAATTAAATAGATATATCATATTGAAAGTTTATATGATGAATGGTGTGAATGAAAAAGTAATGTGTAGTTAGAAAATGAAATGCGAATTCTTCCAACTACAGCGTGAAGTTAAAATATTGACAAAATGATATGTGATTGAATTTAATATACTTCTGTTTGTATTTAGATGGGTGCGCGAGTCCCTTTGTAAAGCAGCGAATTATCGTTCTGCTTGCGAACATGTCTACACCAAAGATTCAGCTGTCATTTTCAAGTGGAATGCGAATGCGGAATCCTCCGGCACTGTTGCGTGTATTAGTGACAACGAAAGATCGTTCGCATCTCAGCTTGTCAGACAATGCGACCTGAACCCTTGGTAGTTTCTAAGACTACCAGAACTGACATGACTGCTTACTGTTAGAACTATGTATAGATTGCGCGATGTTACATTGTATAGTGTCACTGCTGCGCATGGTAGAATTTACAGGGCCTGACACTATCCAACCGAATTGCGTATTTTGTAACGTTGGACCGTTTGGTAAACGTATCCTGCCTTCGATAAGTAGGTCCCAAAATAGATCTGCGCCTATTAATATGTCCATGTCTTGGGACTCTAAAAATTGTGGATTTGCCAACTGAATATTCTCAGGAAGCCTGAACTGTGTGCGTGGTATATTAACAGCTGGCAATGTCGATGTTATTTGCGGTAAGACGAAAGACTTGATGCGCGTGGAGAAGGTGTTTATGCGTGATTTAATTTCTAGATCACAGGTTTGCGTACACTGTGATGCAGAATTACCTACTCCTCGAATTTCGTGAGTGGACTGTAATAGTGGAATATCTAATAACCTGCATAAAGATTGCGTTATAAAACTACGTTGACTCCCATTGTCGAGAAGAGCGCGTACTACGTGTTTATTATTATGTTTGTCTACTATCTCGATCAATGCGGTTAGTAACAAAACGGGTTCAATATTAAAATTGTGTACGCATAAGTCGTTACTGTGAAATTTATTTAGATCTATAGATTGGTATAACTTGCTACTCAAAGCAACGACGTCCGCGGGGGCGGAGTGAGGCACGAGGGAACAACCACCTGTGGATGCGCATGCGCACTGCGCATCCCCTGTGATTGCGCTAGCGCAGACCTCAGTTGACGACGGAAGCGTCGTTGTCGTGCTAGTGTCCTTGACCCCGTTACTATGAATTAGCGTGTTATGTTTATTATTGCATTTCCGACATGGGCCAGACCTACACTCGTTTAAAGCATGACCCGAGTGCAAGCAGTTTTTACATAAGTTGTTATTAGATATAACGTTTAACTTAGCGTCGAGATCTAAGTTTAAAAACTTTTGACATGCATACAGTGGATGTCTAGCGTTACAAATAATACATAACTTAGTATTGCGGGTCTGATTGTGCGGTTTATTGCTGGAAACAGTGTGACAGTGGATTTTAGTGTTGTTGTGCGTATATGTATATTGTTTTGTGTTGTGTGCGTGAACAATATTTTTATTATGTGACACTGATAGTGTTTCTAGCATGTCAGCCCTGAGTTTTAGAAAATGCAATAAGTCGTCTACCTTAATAGTCGCTTTTGAGCCTCTCTGGTTTAGATGTGTGCATTTATATTGTTCCCATTCGCGTTCTGTAGTCAAATCTAATTTTGAGGTTACAATATAAATAACTAATGTATCCCAGGAGTCTGTGGGCTCACCTAGGATCTTTAATGCGCGTAAATTCTTTAAAATGGTGTCCATGAGCGTTCGTATCAGACTAGGTGACTCTTTAGGCAAAGATTGGATATTAAATAAAGCTTTCACGTGATTGTGCACCAAAAGACTGCTGTTATTATAGCGATTGAGGAGTAGTTCCCATGCGACAGTGTAGTTGTTTGAAGTGAACTCCAGGGAATCTATTACTAAGACTGCGCTGCCTGTCAATGACGACTTAAGGTAATGAAATTTCTGTATGTCACTTATATCTGTAGATTTGTGTACAAGAGACATAAATGTGTCCCTAAACTCCAGCCAATGCTCGTACGAACCGTCAAAGGTTGGCATGGCTATGGTCGGTAATTTAACCGATCTGTGAGCTTCACTACACCTAGAACTGCTTTCGGCTATCTGTCCGTTGTTAATCATGTGCTCAGCCTCAACTTGCGCGCTGTAATAACTGCTTTCAAACGTTTCGCGTTCATTTAGCTGCTCATCTAAATCGTTTTCAGAGACAGACTCTTCGATTTTCGTTTGAATGCAATTAAATTCAGCGAACAAGCTTGTGGCACCCTGAAGCCGCAGCTTTAAGTCTGTGCGTGATTTTGCAGGCAAAACATCATCACTAGTATGAAGTGTATTTAAATAGTTTGTGAACTTAGTGAATCTGCCTTTAATAATGCCTCGCTTTCTGACCAAAGCTCGTAAGTGATCTACGCAAATGGGATCATTGTCTAACGGTTTGGGAGACTTTGAACGTGATCTGCCACTAGGTACACTAATATTATCTGAATTCATTTCGGTGGTTGTGAGAAAAGGGAGTACTTACGTATACTGTGACCTTTGCGCGAATTCAGCAGCTGCCGGTGCATCCAAGCTGATGATCACCTTGTATTGCTGAAATTAGCAATAAACACAATCTTAACACAAGTGAACGCGTAGGATTTGGAATGGTGTGGATGGCTGACCGTACCAGATATTCCTGCAGGATAGTTGCGTGCTTCTATTCTTCACAGGCTCTGTATGTAGTCAGCAGCTCCAAAAGTCGCTGGCTTTCCTTGCGATGGAAGTCCAAATCCGGCTCGAAGGACCATATGTAGCGTAGGAAGTCTCCAATGAAGCACCCTTTGGCTCGAAATGCGTATATTTTCAATAATTTGCGATTTTATAATAAATTTTCTTGCGCGTACAATTTTTCCTTGTCGTTCTGTTGCTGAATTTCGAATATTGGCGGTTGGCCGTAGAGAATGAGCGTTTTCATAGTAAAAGGTTAATATTGCGCGTACACACCGGCGCGTGCATATTGGATTCATGTCCGATTGCATCAGTGTGTATCATCCTTGGTTAATCGTGCCGCGACAAACAACAAACACAAATACGTGCGACCTCTCCAAAAGACGCTCAAGTACTCAATGCTTGTTCTATTGCTATTCGATTAAAAACGTATGAACATCGTGGCGTGTGAACGAGACAGAGCTATACTATACGCCACTGCAAGCCGAATACGTTAAAGTTCATTCGATTTGCTTGACAAGTCCGTTGCGTATTCGTTTAAACGTATCAACAGTATACGTTTTTTTGCAGTACAAACGGCGTGTAAATGTCGTGTATGTATATTGTATGCGCCACTATTTATTCGTTAAGACGTATACTGCATATGTATACCCGTTTTTTTACTATACTCGTGGGTGTCTGCGATCGTCCCCAGAGTCCCTAATCCCATAACACAATCGTAACTTAATTAGCATCAGGATTAGGTACAATGTGTGTGTCTGTTGGCTTGAACGTTTCACGCCACAATGATGAGATTAAGAAATGAAACACAAATCATACATACATAGCTTCACGCCAGTTCCCTTGCGGGGTAGGCACGAACAACAGAGCGCCATTCAGGCTTGTTCTTACACACCTCACTCGCTTCTTTGACATTCATAGCTCTTGTCATGCACGCTCGTCTGTTCTTAAGGCTCCTGACATCACCTTCTGCTAGTACACGATCAATTTGATCATGGAAGGTGTGTCATGGCCTTCCATCTGCATCCATCCACTTTTGCATTGTATATCTGTTTTGTCATGTCTTTCCACATGCCCGAACCTGGCAAAAATCATAATATGCTTAATTTGACATTTTTCATTTTTCAGACAAAGCTGTGCCAGCGAATAAAGTATGTGGGCTATTTTAATGAAGAATATTATTATTGTAAATAATAATGACATAATTTAATTTTTTATATAAAGAAATTGTTGAAAGACATTTTTATACTAAAATTCTATTATTATGTGTACAAAATTGTTTTTATAAAAATGTATTACAAGCAATTATGTTAGTGGTGTGTGTAGAATGTAAGAAATCATGTGAAAATGGAGACTGGGAGGGGATTTTTAACATGTTTTAAATTAAAGGCAGTTTATTATAATTAAAAGTTATTTAGCAGGTACTAAGTTTAACTATGTTGTAAATAAACCGTGCTATAAAATTTAGTGAAATTCAGCTCATTTACACTGATTATTTTTAATTATTTTCATATGGCAATTTAAAATGACTAAAAGTAACAAGACATAAGCGTGCCATCCAAATATAACTTCGTGTTCAGTGGAATACTGATAATAATAATTAAGCGATAAAATAGATAATTGGTATATTAGGATATATCTGTGATAAAGAATGTAATTTTTGATTATTTTCTGATAATATGGTTCAGTGTAAAATATATATTGTACATGATAAGTCAATAACATCAATTGTTTTTAATTATTTTAAGTAAAATCTAATTATTTCCTTTTTTTTGTTTTTACATGAATAAAATTGTTGACTTGATATTGTTTATCTTTTATAATT
This sequence comes from Dendrolimus kikuchii, assembly GCA_019925095.2. Lineage (NCBI taxonomy): Eukaryota > Metazoa > Arthropoda > Insecta > Lepidoptera > Lasiocampidae > Dendrolimus > Dendrolimus kikuchii. The sequence continues at coordinate 7,675,618 of CM034400.1, forward strand.
TAGTCTATAATATTATAACATTCTAGACATGTCCTGTCTTTACATTTAAGCTATTAAAAAAAGCTGGAATACACTATATAAACGATGGAGAACACGATGCAAGTTTTTTATATTTATTGTCTGTCGGTTTGTTCGGGCGGGCTAAAAACGACTGAGCCGATTTCGATGCGATTTTCGCTGATCAACAATTAATTCTTAGACTTAAAATCTGCACATATTTTATACCGGAAAACCCGTGAGAAATATTTTCGGAATTATTTCAAACGAATTCAAAAAAAAAAAAGATTTTAATGCCATTTTTTTCACTGAACGGTAGAAAATTTTATGTAATAAAATTTGTGGTATTTTTTATCCCGGGAATTTTCCCAGAAGCGGTTTGAAGTTGTTCGGATGCATAAAAATTTGCTTTGAATGCTGTGATACTTTGCGCCTCGGGTATCCCGCGGGAATTTCAAGTCGAATATCCTTGTATTATATATTTTAATCAAGGTTGCTGAGAGTATTAGAGGAACACTTATAGGCGATGGTAATAATTTTACATTAGGTGGTTTGCCTGTTTACTAGCTTTGAAATAAAACACCTGGATATTGCTTGCGGCCGCCTACTTTGATATGGCCACGTTTACGGAAATAATTATGCGGCAAACATATGTAGCCATGTCAGCGCTACATGGTAGAAGCGGTAGGGCTAAGAAGTGCCAGCTTGACGTCGTCAGGTGGACGTGCGTATCAATCGTCTCACAATTAGGGTTGCCGAATGCAGGAAGTGGATAAGAAAGTAGTAAAGCAGACCCCAGGCTTCGAGGCAGGCGTTCCGAATAACTGAAGTCGTCTGAAGTGAACTGATTTCTTTTGGAAACGGTAACCTTAAGTACAAATATTAATAAGTACTACTAGTACAATGTATAGCATAATGTGTGAGCGGGACGGATGATGTGCCAGCGAGATAGAGCGACTATTTATATTAGGTTGGGGAAAAAGTTTCTTCGCATTTTATATAAAAATTCAAAAGGTTTTTTTATAAAGTTTATTTACATTTGACTAAAGTATGTAGATGCCATTTTGTTGGCTAACTTTTTGCCATCTTGTAGGTAGGGACATGATCCCATTGCTATAAAAATTTTGGGGTTTCTGATCAAAAAACTGCGACAAGTGGTTTTGGCAGTCCTCTCGTGATGTTAACCTGACACTGCCTAAGGAATTTTGCAGAGACCGAAACAGGTGAAAATCTGAAGGTGCAAATTTTGCTTTAATCTCATCAGTTGTTCGCAGTACAGTTGAGAATCGATGGTCCTGCTTGGCGGTAACAGCTCATAATGAATAATGCCCTTCCAATCCCACTATACACACAGCGTCACCTTGTTGCGAGTTAACCCGGGTTTCGCCATAGTCTGTGAAGCCTGACCGGCCTTTGACCACGATCTTTTTCGCACGTTCTTGTCGTACGTGATCCACTTGTCATCACCAGTTATCAGCTTTTTCAAAATTGGTTCGGTTTCATTACGTCGTAATAAAGAATCACAAATGAGTACACGGTTCATTAGGTTTCTTTCAGTGAGCTTATGAGACACCTAAATATCGAGCTTTTTTGTGTACCCAACTTTTTTCAAATGCGCCAAAACCGTTTTGTGGTCAATTCCCAGTTCTCCAGCTACATCGCAACTACTAACTTGCTTCACTTTTTCAAAAATGGCATCAATTTTGTCCGTAACAGGGCGACCAGAGCGACGTGCATCTTTGATATCAAAATTTCCGGATTGAAAACGCTTAAACCAAATTTGCGCTACTCTCACAGATACTGCACTAGGTCCATAAACATCACAATATTTTTTCGCTGCTTGTGTTCCATTTTTACCTTTTTTGTAGTAAAATTTTAAAATGTATCGAATTTCTTCATTAGATTCACTCATTTTAACAATAAGAAAAACAAATGAAAATCACACATTTTCCTAATTTGAATTTGGAATTGTCTTCTTTAAAATTAAAACTTTTTAATGATACCAAAACCAGCCAGATACAAATGGTATAGCCAAAGAGATCTAATTACAAGTTCATACATACTATATGCGAAAAGACTTTTTCCCCAACCTATTATGTGCGCTTCCGCGCTGCGCTACGGCTAGTCAGTAGTCAGCAGTATCATAGTATCCATAGTAGTTTGTGGTGAGTAGTACGTTGTCCGCTGCGATGACTAGACGTATGCAGCTACTATAAGTTACTTCAGAAGTAGTTTTCTGTTGTGCTAAAAAAGTATTTTTAACTATTGAGTTACTTATATGGTATCTAAGAAGAATAATTATCCGAAACCTATACTGAATGAAGCTACACAAAGAGAAAGATCAAAATCGGTTCAGAGAGAAAGAAGTCATGGCTGATAAACCACAAAAACTACATATTTTCTGTCCCAATTTAATTAATTTTCTGCTATATCTTAGGAACTCCAAGGTCCAATGGCAAAATAATGGATATGGGACGATTCTGAAACTACTCATTACTGCATTTAATGCAAAAAGAATCATTAAAATTCTTTTAGAAACAAAAAAAATCTCTATTCGTCTTGTAAATATATTTGTATGTTATTGTATGTAAACATATGTTCAAGTTATGGCTGAACATGTACATACAATACTTATTTACTTCTCTGACTCAGCGACCCAAAGTGGGTCTTGGCCTCCGAAACGCGAGCATGCCACTTTTCTTGCCAATTATTGACTCGTAGCTCCGACAGGTCACCCTCCACTCTGTATATACATCTGTATATACAATAACATAAAAATATATTTACAAGACGAATTGAGAATCTTCTTTTTAGTTTGTTAAAAAGAAGTCTGTTTTTATAACAAGGTTAAATATTTTGTCATCATGTGGATAATATACTTTTGTTTGACATTTAATTGTCGCCCCAGCCAAATCTCAAGGGGCCATTCTCCAACGACGTATGACGGCGGGCTAGGGTAGGCCATGGCATTTGTCAAATGCCATCCCCAAACGTATGGTGCTAATCATAGATAATACTATCATTATATTAATACGTGAAGCAAAAACTTTGTACCCACCCCTTTTTACGAAAATTGCTTGGACGGAGGAGTATGAAATGTCGCACACTTATATATAGTTCATAATTATAGAGGAGTGCAGAGTGGTAATATTAAAAAAAATGCATAAAAAGACATTAAATAAAAAAAAACATTACATACATTACGATGTATATTTGATACACACATATAATAATAATTTTCAATTAATCATACTTACCGTAACATACATATATAAATATATTAAATTACATCTGTTTCCCATAGGAGTAGGCAGAGACGATAGATCTTGACTTACTACGATCAGAGATCTTTTTAGAGACTCATGGCGTTAGGCGTTAGAGTATTTTCAAAGGATTAATAGGCCCATTCACTATCCTGCAGCATAGTCCTGCGATGGGCATGTGATAATATAAAAAATAAATAAGATGGCACTAGCCATCTTATTCTGATAACGTAGGGTCGAACACTAACCGGGTAGCAGGCACTTCCTAGGCAATTTTTCTTGTTTAATGTTCGCAATAAAACATGAACATTAATGTAACCGATGTGTGTAATCTGTCTTGGAAAAGCATGGCGGGGACACCGTCTGTATACCTAGGTCCGAGCTCAGAAGTGAGACGTTTATGCGCTGATCTTATAAACAATCACATTTTCAAATTAAACCAATTATCATTTTTTTATTTTGTTTTTTATTGCAGGAGTTTAGCAGACAGACAGACGGCCCACTTGATGGAAAGCGGTTACCATCGCCTATGAACATTTGCAACACCAAAAATGCTACAAATGCGCTGCTGCTCTCTTAAGGGACACTGGAACCTGGTCACTAATGCCGAAACACAACTCAAGGTTGTTATGGCGGCAGACTCTAGACCAGGGGTGGTAGCCATCCAGTCGGGCAAATGCCCTACCACCTGCAAGAATTTCATGTATCGCTTTTTATTTTTAAGGATTTTCTATCTTGGTAAAAACGGCCGACTTTTATTTCTTAAAATTTAACAAATGATTATAAGTACATCTGTTAATAATTAGCTTCGACCTTTGTTTCACGTTAAATAGCGCAGATCTTATGGTAAGTGGTAACGCGAAAAAATCAAATTTCACCAAATTGGTCACATGTTCCACACCGACACCCAATTTCGATTCTTGCTTAGGAATAATTTAAGAACTATAAGAATCCTAAACTATAGCTCGAAGGCTTGCGGATCAATAAAAACACTCAGAAGGAGGACAACACGAAATAAGATTATTGAAAAAAATAAGAGGACATTTCAAATTAAAAGTGCCAGCAACCCGTTTCACGAATAAAATAGGATTCCGTCTGATAGGTAATAATCCCTTTCTTACATTATGAGGAGGAACTATTGACCCCTAAATCATGTTGTTTATAACAAATATTTAAATTATTTTTGATTTTAATAAATGTGCTAAATTAAAACATGCCTGGAGAGATCGCTCTAAGCTATAAGGCCGCCTATTTATCATTCTACCGTTAAATCTCGGTTGCGTTCGGAGCGATCGCTTTGACGCCCAGGGTCCGGTTTCCTACGTTTCTTCTCCACTTCTCAGGGTCTTCGGCATCCCTTGTATTGAGACTATTGGTAAGCATGTCATCCTTCAGAACTTCAAGCCAGCATTTCTTGGACCTACCCGTTCGTCCGGAATCTGGCGGAGGAGGCCTGGCTACACATTTGTTCCGCACGTAACGGTTTTCGTAAAACGTGATCGTACCAGCGTACGCGGCTCTCCGGCAGTTTGTCTGCAATGTCACGGAGATGAAGATTGTGGCAGATGCGCGAGTTCCGCGGGATTCCCCACACCCCCCGGAGCGTAATCATTTCCGTGACATGCAGCTCCTGCTTGTGTCGCTCAAGTACTACCGCCTATTGTTTTACCTTAAAAATATAGTAACTAATTTATTGTTAATGTTATTTTGATGAGCAATAAAGTGTTTTCTATCTATATATTTTTTCTCTTCTATTATAGGCTAGGAGATTCTATCTATATTAAATGACGTCCAATAATTTTGAAATATGTCCCAGTTAAAATACAATTATCAAATATAAATTATCAAATTATTATTCATTATTGTTAAGTGGGCCAAGCCTTTGCCGGCCTAGCTTACTGGAAAGCAATGCAAAAGAACGGATTCGATTCCTGGCATGGCATGTTTCGTAAACGAACTTCCGTTATTTATTATGGTCTCGGAGTCCGGAATTCAGATAAGAACCAGTGTTTTATTGTAAGTATATTATTATTATTCTCAAATATATGTGTGTTTGATTGCCGATTATTAATTAATTTATAATCAAATCAAAATCACACAAAAATTAAATAAAATGCCGCGCTTAAAATGTAGTTTTAATTATTTATTATAGTTCATTGAAATAAGTCCATTTTAATACTAACTCATACCAACAGTGGACTCCCTATGAATCTCGCTCTTGAAAATAAACTCATAAGTTTATTTTAAAACTTACTTAAATGTTTACATTAGCAGAGGAGAATGGTCGTTATATTACAATTAGAATTAGTGCAATGAGTTTCAAGGGTAGTATGAAAGATATAATTAAATACATATACCGATATTACTTCTTCTTCAGCTAGCCCCTGCCCCTTGCGCAGGCCATCCGTCTACTGGGCCGTCCTACGCTACGTTTGCCGAGACGTGGTCTCCACTTCTAGACATGTTTCCATCGGTTGTCGGTCCTACGACAGACGTGACCAGTGACCAGCCCACTGCCACTTCAACTTGCTAATTTTGAGAGCTATGTCGGTTACCTTCATTCTCTTACGGATATCCTCATTTCTCATTCTATCCATAAGAGAAACACATAAAATAGCTCGCTCAATAGCCCGTTGAGCGACTTTTAATTTGTGGACTAGTCCTTTTTTATTATATGTATATATATGCTGCTTAATGCGATATTGCTTACACGACGATATTTTATGAAAAAATCTTCTTCAATAAATTTAAGAAAGGCAGCTGTTCAATGTTAATATATTTTATTGTTGTAACATGTTAGTAAAAGAAATGTTACATAAGTATAAATATGTGAACTTATGAAATTCAAAAGTTTTATCCAAATTAAGTTACACACATTTTTGGTAGGTTAACATATATTATGTTAAATATTAACGGTTTTATTCATACTGGATTAGAGTAAGGCTTCTTTAACGTTCTTATGGCCGGTTCCTATATCTTAACGACCGTTCATTTGCCTTAATATCGGTTAAAAATTTACATAAGCGCCATACAAGTAATGTCAATAATCAACCGATGGTAGGGCAAGAGAATGAATAGTAAGATATCGTCGTTAAAGAAGCCTACAAACTTATTCTAACTCAATATGAATGAGACCGTAAGTCTATATCCTGTTCAGTGTACACCGTTTCACAACTTCTTCAAGAAGAAGAAGCGTGTATGAAAAGTGAATCTGTTTATAATATACACGAATAAGATAATGTGCAGAACATTGATATTTCCTAGTATACGCCTACCCTTATCTCATGAATACCGGCCGGTCTGGCGCGACCGTGACGTCATGCGGCATGGCGCAAAGCTTCTCAACCCACGTATAGGGTGGCCAGGTACAAACCGAAAAAGGACAAACTTCATAAGATCAATGATTACTTTAAACCGAAATATAATCTTTTTTATAGTAAAATTGAATATATTTTATTTGGTTGTAAAAATGGACAGAAAAAAGGAGATATAAAGTTTCAACAGTTTACCCCTGGACTTCGTACTCATGGAACGGGTACGCAGTATAAAATAACTTGTATGCATACTGATTAATTTGATAACTTCATGCACCTATAAATTTTTTTAGCTAATCAAACTGTTGGGGATGTTGTTGTGTTGTTTCAACAACTCATGGCGTTATAGGTAGAGTAGCGGAATGAAAAAGTTCGCCAGTTTTCAAATTGATTCATTTAACATTCCGCGCACATGTTAGCACATGTTACCTTTTCAAACTAAGTCACAAAACAGACTGTTCCACCGAAAATTATGTTTAACTGTTTGCCAATAAAGTTTAAAATTACTTAGATCAAAGTTCTTTGACTTTCTATCTTGTCTAAGAAGATTGTGTAGACAAGTAAAACCTTTTTATTGGTTTTAATATTTATTATAAGTGTAATGATTATATTCTCTTTGTTTCTTATTATTAATCTTAGCGTCTGTCATTGTCAACATTGCAATTGTCTTTTTTCACGATTGGGAAATAATACGGCACATATTGTGAATACCAGCAGAGTTTTATTCTTGACAATCATACACGCATAGCGGATACTTAGATACCTAAAAAACAACCGACACTATGACGTTACTATATTATAATGTAGTTTAAATATAGAAGACCCTATGAAAAAGGTTCTTGTTGAAATGACGAGGTTTATTTCAACACTTCCCCTTAAACTGAAATCATTTCAACATAGTATTGTATGAACTATTCTCCAAATCAAAACATAATTATACATAGTTCATGTTATAACCCTACAAGAAACAATAAACACGTATGTGGCATTACATAACTATATATACAATAAAAACTAAACATAGACCTCCTAAAAAATGTTGTCATTCGCGTAAATAATATCCTCTCAAATTAAACTGACCTAAAAACATTGAAAACTTTACTCGCGGTAAAGGCTTTGTCAGAATATCCGCTAACATTTTATCAGTTGACATAAACTTAATATTAATCAATTTTTTATTAACAATGTCACGAATAAAATGGTGTCTGACATCAATGTGTTTAGTTCGCGAATGCAACATCGAATTCTTACTCAGCTTTTGTGCAGACTGGTTATCATTAAATAAGTTAATAACACAATCTAAATTTAAACATTCCTGTAGAAAAGTGCGTATAAATAAACCCTCTTTGCATGCATCGGAAAGAGCCATGTATTCGGCCTCAGTACTAGACAATGCGACGGTTTTCTGCTTACGACTTTCCCAGCTGATGACTGAATTCCCGATTTTATACACATAGCCAGTGTATGACTTCCGGTCTACTTCACATGACGCCCAGTCCGCGTCTACATAACCACATACTTCAAAGTTACCTTTGTCGTACACCAAACAATAATTGGTAGTACCCTTCAGATATCTTAAAACATGTTTAGCTGCCTTCCAGTGGATATCTGAATAACAGTCATTAAATTGACTTAAGAAACCAACCGCATGCGCTATGTCGGGTCTAGTACACACAGCGACATACATTAAACAGCCAATAAGATTTCTGTACTCACAATTTTCAAGCTTTGCTTCAGCTTTGGTAAGCTTCAAGCCAACCTCCATTGGAGTCGAAACAGGTTTGCAGTCAGCCATCTTAAATCTGTTCAAGATCCTAGTTATAAAGCTAGCCTGGTCGAGTGTGATTTTATTCTTCTGCCTGCAAACTCGCATTCCCAAAAATTCATGTACCTGACCTAAATCTTTTATTTCAAATTCTTCATTTAAACGCTTCTTTATGTCATGTTTATCAGCATCTGAAGAAGTAAATAAAAGTATGTCATCAACATAAAGGGCTAAAATAGATAATCTACCTTGTAGATTTCTAAAGTATACGCAGGGCTCCACACTAGACCTTTTAAAACCCATTTTTGCTGTTAATACGGTATTAATTTTATCGTACCAACATTTTGCAGCTTGTTTCAAACCATAAATGGATTTGTTTAACTTATAAACTTTGTGTTTATTCTCCCCCTTTAAAACAAATCCTTCTGGTTGTTCCATTATAACATTCTCTTTCAAATCTCCGTTCAAGAATGCTGTCTTGACATCCATTTGGTCAATGTCAAGGTCTTTTATGGCTGCAATGGCAAACAACATCCTAATTGTCGAATGACGTACAACTGGTGCAAAAGTTTCCTGGTAATCGATACCATATTTTTGCGTGAAACCTTTCGCTACTAAACGCGCCTTATATTTTAATATATTTCCGTTAAGACCACGTTTAATCTTAAAAACCCATTTGGATCTTACCGGTTTTTGTCCATCTTTCAGATCTGTCAACGTCCAACAATTGTTCTTTGCAAAAGAATCATATTCTTCCTGCATTGCCTCTCGCCAACGACCAGCATCCTTACCATTCAATGCTTGTTCCACTGTCAATGGCTCGTCATTATCACAGCATAATGCCATCGCCATATTTGCCAATTCAGTGGTATTATTCAAGCTCACGAAGTTTGAAGAATCCGTATCGTTTAAAGAAGATGACTCTGGAACATATGTTTCATCCGAAGAATCATCGCAACTTACGATCGAGCTCACAGTTGCATCAGGCTCAAACGATTCATGTCCTCGCTCATCTGACCTGACGACAACCTGGTCACTCCCATTCTCATTTTCATTTATATTATTTACTTCCGAATTAGAAATAATGTTCATAATATTTGGTGTCAATAATTCATTACATGACGTATTTGACACATCTGTAACATTATTTTTCGAAATAAATTTATTTTCGAAAAAGTTTACATTTCTAGCCTTTATACAAGTAGGTAGATTTTCCGGATCCATCAACCTATATCCTTTGCTTTCCTCGCAGTATCCAACAAAAATATACCTTTTGGATTTGGGATCGAACTTTTTTGTGTTATGCACTAAAGCATAGGCCACACAACCAAACACCCGAAAATGACTTACATCAACCTTTTCGTTAGTCCACTTTTCTTCTGGTGTTGATCCCATCACTGCCTTTGTAGGCGACCTATTCTTTATGTAAACTGCAGTTTGGACAGCCTCCGCCCAGAAGCGGTTATCCAAACCTGCATCCTGCAGCATACACCGGGCTTTTTCAACAATTGTCCTATTAGCTCTTTCACTGACCCCATTCTGTTCAGGAGAATATGGAATAGTAGTTTCATGCTTTATCCCATGCTCTTTCAAAAAATTCTGAAACTGTTTATTAACATATTCAGTTCCATTATCGCTCCTTAGAACCTTAATTGTTTTGCCCGTTTGGTTTTCAACCAAGGATTTAAAAGTTTTAAAATAGGTAAAAACTTCATCCTTCCCTTTTAAAAAATAACAAAAAATCTTCCGAGAAAAATCGTCTATAAAAGTTAAAAAATATCTAGAACCTCCAAAAGACGCTTGTGGCATAGGCCCACATAAGTCTGTATGCACCAAGCCTAATATTTCCTTAGATCGACGTTTTGACTTTTTAGGAAAAGGTAATCGACATTGCTTACCCAGTACACATGACTCACATGGTTGGTAGGAACCTTCGTCATAATTAATGCCCGTTACCATCCCATTCTTCATGATGTACATGCTTCTGGCATTGAGATGAGCAAGTCGTCTATGCCACGTTTCCCGCGAAGTCTTCTCACTAGGTGCGTTTGCCTCAGAGTCAGCGGCCAATGATGCTTGACTTGCATCGCTTGAGCACGCATCCGACTGCGCAACTTCAGTCACCTGCGAAGTCAATAGAGTGTCTAAAACAGAAACTTTAGGCACGACTCTTTCCGTTGCAGCATTACATGTAAAATTATTACAAACATCAAGCTGATAGACATTATTTACATGGGTAGCCGTAGCTATGACCGTTCTACCACTAAGAATTATACAGCCTTTCTTATTAAATTTAACATTAAAACCTTTCTTAGTTAATGCACTCACGGACAACAGACTTCCTACTAAACTAGGTACATAAAATACATGACTTATCGTCTTTTCACCAGTTTTTAAATTAACTTTTACTTTACCAACACCGATTGCCGAAAGTTTATCACCGTTTGCCACATTCACTGGCACTGGTTCAATAGGCAGGAAACTTATGTACAAATCTTTGTTATTTGTCATGTGTGACGTTGCTCCCGAGTCCACGTACCAGGTATTACTATTCAAAGCTACTGACATTGCCGTCAACATGCCTTTGCTTGTAGGCTTTCCTTGGAACGCTTTCTTATTTTTATGTTGTTGTTTAGAGACATTTTGTGGGCAATTTTTCTGCACGTGTCCACTCTTATGACATTTATAACAAACAACCGTTTTCTTAGCAACCATAGCCGTCACCGTTTCACTACTGCCTGCGCGACGTTGTTCTTCTTGCAGCAACCTCGACTTCACCAGCTCGCTTGACAACTTCATGTTGTTATTTTCTAATGTCATTATTAAGGGGTTATAATCGGATGGCAACCCGCTTAATATGATGACTGCAACAAAATCATCCTCCAAAGGTGATCCGATTTCGTCCAACTGTTGCACAACTTCGGTGACTTTGGACAAATATACGTCCATGCAATCGTGCTCATTCCTCTTTATACTAAAGAGACTTCTCAATAAGTTCAGCCTTTTGCACAATCCTTTGCCTTGGAAAGCTTGTTCTAAATTATTCCAAGCTTCATGTGCGGTCTTTGCGTTGCGTACATGGCTATATACCGAGCTATGTACCGACAAGCAAATCTTAGCAAGAGCTTTTAGGTCCTTCTTCTCGTCCTTCACTTCCTTCGACTGCACACACTCCCATAAATCCTCATGGATGAGTACCATGCGCATCGCAAACTTCCAGTTGTGGTAGTCATTGATACCACTCAGTTTTTCCACAGGAATTGACGAGACTCCACTGCCGCTAGCCATTGTTTCGTGCGTAGTAATTTCGACGCGAAACTTCAAATATTATATTTTGGCTTTCTTTATGCGTATTAATTGTCTGCGCGTGATCCGTTCTGGGCCCATAACCTGTTGGTTATGGACCGGGAAATAATACGGCACATATTGTGAATACCAGCAGAGTTTTATTCTAGACAATCATACACGCATAGCGGATACTTAGAGACCTAAAAAACAACCGACACTATGACGTTACTATATTATAATGTAGTTTAAATATAGAAGACCCTATGAAAAAGGTTCTTGTTGAAATGACGGCACTACTTATTACAATCTATGGAAAAGGGTTCTATGGCTAGAGATATGGTAGAAAGTTTCCCACCATGTGGTGAAAATTATAAAAAGGCCTTAGAACACCTAAAAGAACGTTTTGCAAAGGAAGAGCTCATTATTGACCATTATGTTAGAGAACTTCTTCAACTAGTTACTGGGAAAAATACTTCAAAATTACCTATCAGTTCACTCTATGACAAAATTATGACACAAATTATGGCTTTGGAATCTTTAGGATTAACGCAGGACAAATATTCATGTTTTCTGTTTCCTCTCGTTGAGTCGGCACTTCCAAATGACCTAATAAGGGCATGGAATAGATCGCATTTTTGTAAAGAGAAAAGAGAAAAACCACTTTCCATGCTTCTTCAATTTTTACGCTTGGAAGTAGAGTCGGAGGAAAGGATTAATGCAGCTCATTTTAATAGTAATAATAAAGTTTCGAGACACGACATTATTCCAACCGCGACGTGTTTGACAACTTCTATGCAGCGCGATAACAAGTCTGTTGATAAGGCTTATAGATGCATTTGGTGTGGAAAAGATAATCATACAAGTTCCGAATGTAACTTTGCAATAAACATGAGCTTAGATGAACGCAAGGAGTTTATAAAGAAGAATGCGGCCTGTTTGATATGTTTAATCAAAGGACATATGGCAAGAAAGTGCAAAAAATTCCCGAAATGTGTAGTCTGTGGTAGACGACACTACACATTGATGTGTGGAGATTTGCCTAAGCCTACGTCATCGAGAGTAAAGACTAATGTCGAACCTCAGACTTCGCAAGGAAGTATACTCACGCAGATTATACCTAAGAATGATGTCAACATTATTTTATTACAGACTCTGAAAGTCAAGTTATCATATGGTCATAAGGACATGATAGTGAGAGCATTATTAGATTCTGGGGCTCAGAAATCATTTATCACCAGCGAAGCTGTAAAGAAATTAAATTTAAGTCCATATAGTGAAGAAAGTCTGAGTCAGACATTATTTGGTGGAAAGGTTACTAAGAAACAGTCTTATAAAATGTACAACCTGATTATTACTAGTATAGATAAATCATTTTCCTGTAATATAAATGTACTAGAGCAGCCAAAATTGTGCGGCCATTTACCTAGACTGAGTAATCAAGATATTGTAAAGGAATTTAATGCAAAAGGCATTTCATTGACAGACTGTATGGACAATATAACTGATATTTCTTTATTAATAGGGTCTGATGTTTTAGGTTTGTTGCTGACTGGCCGGTTGGAGCGTGTTCACGATTTAGTTGCAATGGAAACAAAATTGGGGTGGACTGTCCAAGGTCCTATCAATAATGCTGTCGGTATGTTTTCTTGCACTAATAACCAGATAACCAATCTACACGCTCTCTGCTGTCATAATAATATTGAAGATTTTTGGAAATTAGAGACATCAGGAATTAGAGATGAAGTCGCAAGTATAGGTAAAAGTGTAACTGAATCTAAGGTTCATTTGTTTTTTAAAAATACAATACGTCGTAACTACGAAGATAGGTATGAAGTTAGATTACCTTGGAAAGCTAAGTGTTTGGAAACAAATTATGACTTGGCTTTAAAACGATTAACTTCTATTTCTAGACGATTATCACGTTTAGGGCTAATGAATGATTATAATGAAGTTTTTAAGGAATGGTTAGAATGCGGGATTATTGAGCAGGTAGATAATGATAATTGCGATGTTGGACATTATTTGCCTCATCACGCAGTCGTTAAAGAGTCTAGCATCAGAACAAAGATAAGGTCTGTTTTGGATGCGTCCGCTAAAGATAAAAATGGTTTTTCCTTAAATTCTTGCCTAGAGACGAGAGGTAATTGGGTTCGTGAGAATCTGAAGTTAGAAACGTTTAAGGGAGAAAATAATATTATACATACGAAGACACGTTTATGTCATAGTAGTAACTCGAATGATTATATTTCGCCTATTTTGTTGCCGAGTAAGGAAGTTATTATCGAAAGGCTAGTTTATCAATCGCATAAAGAACACTTACACGCAGGCTACCAAACTTTGTCGTTAAAACTTCGAGAATTTGTATGGATTGTAAACGGCAGAACTTTGGTTAAAAAAGTTGTTAGAAATTGTGTAATATGTAAGCGATTTAGTGCAAAGGGCTATTGTAGCCCCATTCCGCCTTTATCAGCAGACCGTGTTCTTTGCGGAGCACCTTTTCTGGTGTCAGCGGTAGATTTCGCAGGGCTTTTGATATTGCGTTCCGGTGAAAAATGTTGGACAGCTCTCTTTACCTGTGCAGTTTATCGTGCTGTACATCTAGAATTATGTCTATCCTTACCAACGGAAGAATTTTTGCTAGCATTTCGTAGGTTCGTAAGTAGAAGAGGCAATGTAGAAATAATTATGTGATAACGGCACAAACTTCCGAGGCGCATATAAGCTTTTAAATGGTTTAGATTGGGCAGGGATAGCTGAACGTACAAGTAAGCTGACCTGGTATTTCAGTCCGCCATCTGCGCCTTGGTGGGGAGGGTTTTGGGAAAGGATGGTTCGCTCTTTGAAGGAAATCTTACGTAGGGTATTAGGAAAGGCAGCCCTTCGTTTTAATGAGTTAGTCACTGTTCTATGTGAGGTGGAAAATATCATAAATTCGCGTCCATTCACTATTACCGATGATATTGGATTACAAACACTCACACCCAATTCCTTCTTATTACAATTCAGATCACCTAATTCTAATGGTCAGGAATTAAATTTAAGTTCTATTGATAGTGAAATTTTAAGCAGTAGATGAAAATACATTAATAAGTTATGTAGTGATTTAAAATCCCGTTTTAGATTGGAATATTTGGGTCTTATTCGTCCGAGACAAGGCAAAGGTAGTTGTAAATTGATCAAACCTGGGGATATTGTAGTCATTAAAACAGAGAGTAAGCGTGTAGACTGGCCTCTGGGATTAGTAAAAGAAATAAAATTGGGAACAGATGGATTCCCTAGAGTTGCATGCGAGTCCTTATAGATGACTCTACAAAATTGGTGACGCGCTCCGGTCGGGCAGTTAGGGTACCAAAACGTTTTAACTAATATTGCGCGTACGCATCGCCGGGGCCCGGAGTGTATTGAAACTTTTTAGAATGCATGCTATTTTTTCATAATTTAAATTTATATGTAATATGATTTTATTGTTTTGTTAATGTCACTTGTAAGAAAATTTCCTGAGAGCAAGTCAATATAATATATGAAGAAGCGAATTATTATTTTATTATTAACGTTTTCGCTAACAGTATATAAATATATATAATATAAAACAATCCTTAACAACTTCATAAGAGTAGAAAATGTGATTACGAATAACATTTCCTTAGAAGTTACTTGTGTAAATATTTTTAAGTAAGTTACTTTATACAATCCACTCCTACTAGCTGTCATGTTATTTTTATAGTATAACAATCTATATATTAATACGTGAAGCAAAAACTTTGTACCCCTTTTTACGAAAATTGCGCGTACGGAACAGTATGAATTTTCGCACACTTATAGTTTATATAGAGAAGAAGCGACGAATGCTAATATTTTCTTTTAATTATGCGTAAAAAATACATTAAATCAATAAAAAAATAACATTACACACACTACCATGTACTTTACACACACACATATATATGCTCTTTTGTTTATTATTAAAGTCAAATTAACAGTGTAGCCCTGGCGAAATCTATGATTATAGAAGTATAGTGTTTGACAATAATTATTATGGTTGAATTTCGAGCACGGGCGACAACTAGTTAATATAATACCGCGTGTAAGATTGTAGATAAAAATATGCCAATATTTATGTTAAAAGTGGTACACCTGGCAACTTAACCTATATGCAAATATCTAGAATGTTCCCTGCCGCCGTACACCATTCTATGTGCAGATGCTTAATGGCTCTGCTTGGAGCACTTTAAAATGCGATTTCGTCTTACATTTACGATATCTTTCTGCCAATGTATGTGCATATGTTATTACAATTGTGGTTCAGCCCGTTTCTAAAGTACGACATTCATAAGAATAGAATAGAATACGCTTTATTAAACACATCTTAAAGTTATAGCATTATAAACAATTTGTCAGTAATAGCATTGAAAAAGAAAATACCATGGTTATAAGTACAATAAGCGATTTTATCGCAATTTTTTTTCTAGACAACCTTTAGATGGACAGTTAGTAACTTTTAACCGACTTATGGTCGGTTCCTATCTATCTATCCTATCTTACTAACAGTTAGTATTTTGCCTTACTACTACTACCAAGTTCCATACAAATAATATTTAATTTATGCCAATGGTTAGACAAGTGAATATATAGTGTTACTAGCGGTCCCGGAAGATGTTGTTCTGCCCTGAAAAAATAAAAATCTAGAACCCGACTTCAGCGCCACCTACCGGGTAAATTTTGGATCTAAACCATCCCGGGACTCACTCAAACTCAAACACATATAAAAACTTCATCAAAATCCTGGAACCCGATTCCAACGCCACCTACCGGGAAAATTTTGGATCTAAACCATCCCGAGACTCACTCAAACTCAAACACACATAAAAATTTCATCAAAATCTTGAGATCTGATTTTAGCGGAACCTATCGGGTCTAATTGACTCGAAACCATTCTCAAATTCACTTGAACACACACCAAAAATGTTTTGGAGGAGTTTAGTGACATACACACGAAAAGAAGAAATGTGCATTGTATATACCTAAAGATATAGGAACCGGCCATGAATAAAAACGAGGAGTTGGTCAATTTGTCTGTAATTTTTTTGCGCTTAATTTTTCTGTTTAGCGATTCTCTTTGCGTTCAGAAATTATGCAGATCCAGTTTTAAACAAAAGAAACAGCACGCTATCTATGTTCATGTAGCTTACCTTTGGCAATTAAATTACGGAGATGGGGGGTTCTTAACTGTTACTTCTGAACAGTAAGGCTTCGTGTAAACGGGCCACCGACCACAGCCACCACCACTTAAGATAGCGCGATGGCGCGTGTGGCCACCCGCCACTGCGCGGACTAGTGGCCGTGGCGCGTGGTCGCCACCGATCACACATGTCCCTATAAATAGCGTGAAATAATAATATAAGGCACGGATTTTTTAAGGAATATTATAATGATACCCAAACTTTTACACGACTGTCGTATGCGCGAATATGGTGATGTGAACGATTGGGACGCTGGAGGAATTTCTGAAGGAATTTTGCGGGGAATTTACGGAATTTCATTATTATTTAAGGGGCAGGCTTAAACTCATCTTCCTTTTTTATGCTCGCAATCGAAACTGCTCATATTTTGTCTACGAATATTGTGATGTGCTTAATAACTTTTGCCATTTGCCGTGTGGAGGATGTTGGTGTATCATCAGTATAAAACCTATTTTTCTTATAGGATAGCATTTTTAAACTCATTTTTATATTATATGTCAAACTGCTTTTTGTCGAGTAAAAACAATTGTGAGAAATACACGTATTAACTATTAACATTGGTATGTTTATTACGTTTAAACTATTGAAATATCACAAAGAGTAGGACATTTTTATTACAAATAATTATATCTCTCGTTACCTACCACTACGAAACGTGAGAACTGCTTGGCGCTGGCTACCGGTGGCAGTGGTCGGTGGTCCGTTTGCGCCCAGCCTAAATTTTAAAGGCAACGAAGTATAGGTCAGTGGCTACATTTTAAATTAATCGGGATCAATAATAAAGGGGTGGAACATTAATTACACGTTTAACCGAAGCTTAATATAATGTGTTACATGAATGGGATATTTGTTGGTTCAACCAGGCCCGGTTGATCGATATTCGACCAATTATGGCCCCGAATATCCGTGCGTCGAGACGGCTGCCAAACGGCCACGACTTACGTTCTACAATGTATTCGGGTTGAAAACTCCTTGGCTTATAATTTACTAAAAATAGGTCAAAAAAATCGGCCAAGTAGATGGTACTCCATTAACTATGAAGGACTCTTTTGAGTTATTTGACTAGTAACAGAACCAGGGAAGACGGAACATTCCACATAACTTTATAAGCTGACTAGCTTTTGCCCACGGAATCACTCACGTTAATGTTATCCCACGGGAACCGTACATTTTCACAGGATAAAAAGTAGCCTATATGCTATTCCAGACTATAATCTATCTCTGTGCTAAATTTCATCCAGATCCGTTAAGCCGTTCTGGCGTGATTAAGTAACAAACAATCATTCAAACTTTCACAATTATACAGTCATAGAAGATTTTTCAAGATCTGACTATCGGCTACACACAAAACTATGTACCTGAAATTGGAGTATGAAAATACATTGAAAAATTTTTGAACTCTTAGTTACTATCCGTGCAGGAACGGAGAAAGAATACAATTTCCTGCGGCCGGGCGGCCTGTCGTAAGAGGCGACTTAACAACCCACAGCCAGGTGGTAGGGCATTTGCCCGACTGGATGGCTACCACCCTTGGTCTAAAGTATGTCGCCATAACAACCTTGAGTTGTATTCCGGCATTAGTGACCAGGTTCCAGTCTCCCTTAAGAGAGCAGCAGCGCATTTGTAGCAACTTTGGTATTGCAAATGTCCATAGGCGATGGTAACCGCTTTCCATCAAGTGGGCCGTCTGCCTGTCTGCTGATCTCCTGCAATAAAAAAAAATGAATGGCAGCTGCCCCTAGGTAATTGTTGGTGTATCGCAATGCATCTTATAATACTATAATATTATCGTCTTCTTAAACCATCCTATCCAATTTCATCCACAGATACTAGTACTAATTACTGTGACGTACCTACAAAAAACAGATATATAAAACTTTATGCTTCTTATTTTGAAAATACTTTTCAAACTTTCATCCTTTTTACCCCCTTAGGAATTGAATTTAAAAATCCTTTCTTACTACTAAGTTACTACGCACCTACGGTACAGAAAGAACCCGCATGCCAATTTTCACGTTCTTATCTCCAGTACTTTGATCTGTGCGTTGATATCTCAGTCAGTGAGGTTAAGTAATTATATATGTATAGATCTGTATCTGTGTATATGTCCATATTATATATATTTTTTCTTATATATTTATTGTAAGTTTGATTAAATGTACAGAATTTATTTTACATATTTTGCCTATTCTAATAATATATACATATACAACTTAATTTATAAAAGATAAAAACTACAAATAGTAAATAGGTCCCAAATCACCGTTTATTTATTTAATTTATTCTTAAATATAAAACACAATTTAATACATAATTATATCAATCAAGCTTCCACTAAAAAAAAGATATAATAAACAATTTGGCTCAAACAACACAACAAGAAAAAAATTATTGTAGTATAATTTTTTTATAAAATGTCTATTTAAATGAGGTTAATATGGAAAAAATGTCACGAAAATACAGTCATATGTCTAAATATAAAAAAGTAACCACAATAAAATTAATTACTAACAAAATAGATAAAAAAAGTGTCAGACATTGTATTATTGTATTTTTTTTTAACTTGGGTATTAAATTGACATATACCTATGAAAGGGTCTACATAGTTAAATAGTGTAAGTTTTGTCGTAGAGATCGCTTTTCTCTTCACAATAACAACAAAGGACTGAGTACGTAAATTAATTCTGCAAAACCCATCTGCTCTCGACAAAGGGGTATTGGAGCCGGATAATCTGATATGGACACTCGGCCGCAGTGAAGTGTGCACGGGCGAGTGAATTAGTTCACAACCAGTCTAACTGCTGTTCCTGGAATTTAAGCTACGTCTATTCATATCTTAGACACGAAACCACAATTTTGTCTATATCTATTTTCTTCTATAATATTAAACAAATTTAAGTGTGCCGTATCTGAAAATTGAAGCTCTCTAAAAAACAATCGAGATTTGTTCAGGATTCACTTAAAAATTAATGGTACTGATTTTGATAACCACTTGATTAGATTGGTGATTACTCAGATTGTAAAAAGATGAGAGTGATTTTAAGAATTGTTTTTTTTATGTTAATATTTTTTTATTATTTTAGTGGGTTTAGTTGTTTTTATTGAATTAAACGTGTGGTAGAGTCGTGTGGTGTGGTGGAAGTAATTTTATATTATTAACTCGCTTCTGCCCGCGACATCACCCGCGTCGAATAGTTAAAAAAATGTAATTTAAAAAAATCCTCGATTTTAAAACATTCTTCATTGATGCTCTGCTCCTATTGGTCTTAACGTGATGATATATAGCCTATTATTGTTTTATTGTATGATGATATCCGCAATATCAATATGTAATTAGGTGCATAAGCTGTTTAAGTAATTATTTTTTTTAATTATCCCACGGGAACTCTTTAATTTTTTGGGATCAAAAGTATCCTATATGTTGACCAGGGATATAAGCTACCACCATACAAAATTTCATTTAAATCGGTCCAGTCGTTTCGGAGATTAGCCCGTACAAACAGACAAACAGAGAAACAAAAAATTGAAAAAAATAAAATAAATTAAATAGAACTATATTTAATTTTTTAGATCCCCTGACTCGGTTTTTAGCATTTTTTTTCATTGAACAGAAATTCGACCTCAACAGTTTTATTATATGTATTGATTGTTGAAATTCACTCACATAAATCGACTATGATAATCGATCACTTATTTTATAATTTGGCATCCAGACCAAGGTTTGCATTGATTTCCTACTTATTTAAATTGTTAAGAGGTAAATTGTTTAACCCAGGTGTATTAGCTGAAATCAAATTGAACATTCCAGCAAATTTTGTGATGAGTCGTAGGCGGCTAACAATGTTCGTAGTACCATACGGCAGGACCAACTTACTTAATAAAGCGCCGATGACACAGGCCTTGCGAACATTGAACAAGTCAACAAATTGACATTTTTATTTGTACTGTGACTGAATTCACAAGAACTGTATATTATCTTAATAAACGTGTCACGTTGTTTGTCCGCGATGGATTCCTATACTACTTGACCGATTTTAATCAAATTTGGACACCGTATGCAGTTTGATCCGACTTGAAAGATAGGATAGCTTACATTTGGACCCGGTAGGTGGCGCTGCAATCGGGTTCTAAATTTTATTTCTTCAGGGCAGAACAACGTCTGCCGGGACAGCTAGTTATATTATATGTTATGACGACTGAATAAGTATATATAATGTATTATGTGTACGACGCGATTGTATTGGTGACAAATGTAATAATAGCGATGTTTGTAAGTTAATAAATAAATAAATAAATTTTACTTATGACCGATTTCTCATCTTCCAGATAGAGTATAAGGTTGATGTTTTCTGTTTTGTAATAGAAAAATATATAACGCTTTTTTAAGCCATACCTCAACTCATCACATTTCCTTGGCCCAAAAGACCCAGTCTGATTTCTGATTTATAATCTGCTGTTCTTTATATTCCGGGATTCTCACAGGGTCTTTACTCGGCAGCGGTTTAAAGTGGTTAGGGTGCAAAAAATTAGCTGACGATTTTCACTAAAACGATAACTTACGTTTTTTTAAATGCCGCGGTACTTTATATGTAGAGATATTATGGGATTTTACCCGTAAGATTCCCGGATTTTCTGAAAATCGATATATGGTCAAAAATGGCAAGAAAATTGGCCGCGTTACTCTTATTACGGCATGGTTTGGTATTACAATAAATTTTTATACCAAATACTTTGATTATCCCCGGTTTTTCTGAAATTATCGTGGATTTCCTAACTTTAAAACCACTAGACTCATTTTAAGGTGGTTTTATTAAATCACTACGTAATCTTACGATTTGCTTGCTGCGAGACTTTCTATAGGTATGTCTATTATTACTTTATTATATATATTTTCATACTAAAAACCCATTGACCTGTTTAAAACACCCTTTTTATTTTAAATATTGACGAAATTACATTTGTGTCCGCAAAATTTTAAACCTACCTAACGACTGGTCATTTTTTGTAAATAACGGAAGAAGAAAAAGTGACACAATTTAAAAGATTTTCAGTACAAAACCACTCTAAAAAATTGCTTTGTGTGCTGCTATATATGAAATGCACATCTATGTCTCTCGTATTGTTTGCGAGAAAAATCCGCAGTGACGGTATAATCTAAGCATATGCGACTGTTTTGGCATCGATGTAGTGGAGCCGTAACACAATCAATTCTACTGCATCGCAGTGTGCTAATTTTATGCTCAAGGACTTATAATGTAGAACGAAGTGAGAGAGATAACACTTTATTGCACACCAAAATATTAAATTACAAAAACTGACTATATTTACAATATTTTCTAGGCAATACAATAGGCGGCCTTATCGCGCTCAAAGCGATCTCTTCCAGGCAACCTAAACGAAAGAAATTTTAATCAGGCGATATAGGTGGTGCAGGAAAAAGGCAGATACATAAATACTCAACCTAATTTAAGAAATAAATATACAAATACATACATATATACATAGTCATATATATACAATAATACATAAGTTATTGTAATAAATGTATTAGCATGATTATATTCTATTAATCAGACAGCTATTTGTGGACAAATAGTGTTTTCTGAGCAAATTTCTAAATGTTGGTAAGGATTTGGTCTCTCTGACAGTAAGAGGCAGCATATTCCAAGGTTTGACAGCCTGCACCGTAAGAGAATTATCATAATAGGATGAGGTGTGTGCAGGCGTCATAAGTTTTCGGTACGTATCATGGCGCAAATTGTGGGCAGTGGATAGGCGAAGGAATTTAAAACGTTCCTTTAGGTACTGGGGACTATTAGGAGTAAATAATATGTTATAAAGGAGAGTGAGAATGTGAGTATTCCGGCGAAAATGAATAGGAAGCCACTTGAGTCTTTTACGATATTCGGAAACATGGTCATATTTATATATTCATTAAACGAACATGGATTTAGATACTTCTCCCTGCTGCAACCCCCATGTCTAGGAGACATGTAGTTTTTGAGATATGATTTTTTTTGTAAACATGACTAATTTTTTTCAAAATGGTGTAGTTATTTCTTATTTCTAAAGACGAGAAATGCAGAAGAAAAGTAGTGGTCAATGTAAAAAACATTTAAAACAGTCTAAAAACGCAGACTAAAGCCCACAAGCCGAGCGAGCAAAGCGAGTGTGGCATGACAGTGGTCAGCAAATGTCACAACCGATTTGTAACCATCATTTAAATAGTTATCAATAAATAAATGGTGACCAGTCGGTTCTGGCACTCGCCGGCCGCTACCGCGGCACGCTCGCTTCGCTCGCTCGGCTCGTGCGCTTTGGTCTAAAGACTAACCCAACCTAACCAACTCACCATTTTAGTCACTGGTCGCGACTTTCGATGACAACCTTAGTGGCTATAAAAAAACTAAGGATATCCCTAACTCAAATCTAAAATGGAATAAAAAAGGCGGCAAATAGACTATAGCAAATTATACATCGATTTTTTTAATAAAAATAAATTGTTTAGAAAATACTACTAATTCAAACTCACAATATATAATTTAAAAAAACAATTTTAGTATTTAAAAATCGATTTCATTGACGTATCAAATGATTTTCATATTTAAAAATCGATATTATTGACATATCGAATAGTTAACATTTTTTTTCTTTCTTATGCCTATTGTCGTCGTAAAGTAAAAAAAGTGACAGTACTGTGATTTATTATTATGAACTTTAAAATTATAATAACTAATTAAAAACTTGTTTACTAAATTAAAAAACAGTTTTAGTGTTTATATATCAGGTGTAAATGTAATCCTAAACACAAATCACAACTTTTTTTCAACAAAAGTGACATAACCTTGTTTATCAAACGTATTTTTATTTTTCCCATTATTCATTCAAAACTTGTTGGTGGACCCTAAAAACTTGTTTCCTAGCCCAAATAACAGGTCTAGTGTCTATATCTAAGGCGTATGTATACCCCTAAACTTAATTTCCGTTAATCTGATGACACTCTCTGAAAAACTGATTAGTTAAACATATAACTACTTCTTTAATGAAATCTTACTCATCACTCATTTAATACGTCACATATGAACCGTCAAGTAAATTTCTTTTCCTGTGGCATTCTACTAGCCAATATTCTTTGTCACTGATGATAAGTATATATATCTCAAAATGTAAATTATCTAATAATTTAGTGAAAAGTAATTTGTAAGTATAAAATTATGTTACAAATTTTAGATATTTTTGATTACAATTTATGCTGTGTTTTAACAGTGGCTGTAAAATAATTGGGACATGAGTCGTATGTATTATCTATGGTTCGCATGATTTTTAAATTTTTTCGAGGAGTTTTTGGCGGGAACTGAAAGGAGACGTCGTGCTGTGCAGTTTTATTTTCTAAAAATGTGTAAAATTACTCTAAAATGAACAATAGTTGTAGGACATTGACAGTTTTTGAGTAGTAATTATGTTTTCGCGAGAAACGTGAACTATATAGCCAAATGTGGCCTTTCGAGTTTTCACAAGAACTCCGTTGAAAGACGTCGATTGTAGCCTACAATACAACGGCGCCTGGCTTAAAGGCCTAATTGCCAAGCCTTAAACATAATAAAAATATTTTTTTTTCGCAGCAGGGAATATCATTTCCCAAGGACGAAAAGTACTCTTTTCATCCCTGATCAAGCAATTCCAAGCGTATTTTCAAAATATGAGAAATGAAAAATACTGTATTGTTATCATACTTTTAAAATATTAGGACAGAAATAATTTAAATTAATTTTTAAACCACAATTAATAGGCTACTTGACTCGTTTAAGATATGACATCATAACTTGCTGCGCTCGTGGAAATTTAATAGGCTGCGACTTTTTGTAAGATGGTAAAATCATCTTATTTGATTTGACTCTCCGCTGCCATATTGTATCAATAATCAGATAACGTTACAAAAACTGCTTACGTCATGCATGCCACCTGCAGAATGTGAAGTCGTCATTGAAACGTATAATACAGGTAATAAATAGTTGTAAATAATATTAAGATTGTCCTGATTTGTTAAAAAATGAAGCAGTAAGATGGTTTCATGTCAATAATTTGGAGGTGATTTGGTGAATTTTTTTATTAACTTAAAATAATTATAGAAAAATGACGAAAAAACCACATTACGTATCGTATTGTGAAGTTTCGTGATATTTTTTTTGGTAAAATATTGATCAGTAATTACCAACGAAAAGTTGTTTCATTTGCAACCCATTTTCGACATTTTGCGGTAAGAGGAGCATTAAATTTTATCAGCATCTTACGGCGTTAATTAGTTTTAATAAATAAATTATTCGTTTTAAATAAATCTTATTCATTAACATTTACTCATTGTATATGATGAAAACCTTGTCAATAGAATATATCCTCAAATTCTTTTAAGTTAATAATCCTGGGCTGATAGGTTTAAATGTTCAGATACATAATCATATACTTAATTCAAATTTAATCTTGTATGCGGCATTTCATTACACAAAGTGCTCTGGAATCTACTATGATGTCGTCTCCACACGTTTTAACAGCAAAATCGATGTAGCTAGTAATTAAGTACGTTTGTAAGAGGTTCAAGTACCGACACCCCCTTGTAAGTCGGATTCATGAGTCAGCTAGATGCGGTACTAATTCTAACCCTTATGACTAGCACTAGATACCAAAATGTTTGACTCAGGAAGGTAATTTAAGAAGAAAATGGCCCCTGATTGGATACTGATTAAGTACAGGTTAGGTACAGGCGTGGAAAAAATGACGCATCATTGGGAAAATCCTGATAAAGGTAGACGAAGACGGCTCGCTATTCCCGTCGTTGTAATTCTCAATCCTCATTGTACGCTGCGTGCCTGGTATTGCGCGTGCGTTACTTTTTATTACCCTTCTCTTTCTAGCATGTAGGATCTCTCGTATGCCTGTCTCGGGTGCGGAGGGTCGATCTATACGACGCTAGGTACGGCTACAGTGCCGTACTGAGCCACCAGTACGCAGGTTTCTGGCGACAGGCTCAAACGCCATCGGGCGCCAGTCGGGTACAGGAACGCAACGCGGCCGCAAAAATGACGCGCGCCGTGCTTTTGATAAGTGTTTTTACCATATTTTTGGACGTCCTCCATGCTGGACAGGTAAGCACAAAAAAGTTATATAAATTTCTGTATAAATTTTATTGAATATTTTGAACAACAACGTGGAGGGGTTACTAAGTCGAAAATCGATTGAACATTGAGTAATGTTTTCAAGGCGGGTGTAAAATAGTAGCTTGCTGAAAGGAGACCGTTTATATCGTCGCGGATGCCATAAAAGTCGTTATTGTTAGCGTTTATTCCGGCTTTTATTGTAAAATAAGTACTTTAATGTTGCGTAACATATGCTAAAAAGAAGTTTGTGTTTTCTTTATTTGTTAATAATGAAAAAAATATTATAATAATTATATGAGTTTAATACTGTATCGGAACATTCGCATGTAAGAAATATGGAAACTTAGAGCAATATTCGTATTTTATAAGCCGTAAAAGTTTTCAAATTTTTACAAACACGCTTTGTATTGACATTGATCAAATAAATCGATTTATTTCGAATGCTGACAGGCTTCTTTACTTTATCAGCGTTTTATTTGAGAATATAAATATTTTCAAAGATGGAACACCAGATTGGGATTCTCATTAAATAAATATATTTGGACTAAGAGGTTTTCAAAATTACTCATCAACTCAAATAAGCTTTATAGAAAGCTGCATTATTTTTGTTGGTATTTTTTTCCGTTTCTAGTTCTTTCAGGCTCCTGGTGGATGAGTTGCAGCCGAAGGTGGGTCATCATAAGACATGTCGTAGGTTAAGAGCGAATAGCTAAGAGCCGTTTGCCCTTTATCATTATTAATTCCTACTCCACGAACACATTGACTTACATATTGTACTAATACTTTAGGATTGCCATGAGCCATCAAAAGCACACCGAAAGCCGAAAAATGGAGATCTCACAAGTCGCCGGACTATACTAAAATCTTCTACTTATTTTTTTGCGTACTGCCACGCTTAATCAATTGGCCAAGTACATTTATTTCAGTCCGTGAACAGCGAAGAGCCAATATTCAATTTGTTTATCATTTGGCTGCAGAACTTTAAAAAGAGCATTAATAGAAAATACTCTATATTTGGAAAACTTGCCGGATAATTTTCTAACTATTCAAATCATCGTCGCAAATGTCATTCGTTGCGATTTTATGCAATACTTCTTGAGCCTAACCCTTTCTTGAGAATTAGCGGCGACATGGTTAGATATGTGTCCCTCACATAGGTACTGGCATAGACGATTCTCTGTCATGTAACAGATGTGATGGTTGCCGCATTAGCGGCAGTTCGTAACGCGGTCGTTCTGCATGACTCCACACATCCGCCGCAGCATATTCATCTCCGTGATGATTTTGCTTGTGCCCATCAAGTACAGGCCACACTTTATTATCATACAAAGTACAGGCCCAATGATGAATTTACAGACCTGTCTTTTTAGTCTAACCGGTGTTTTGAGCCCACAAATGACTCTGTTCATATTACGTCATTTGGCTCAAGATTCTGAAATATAGGCCTTGAAATGCAACCAATATTAGCGTTACAATGGCGAAGAGCTACCGTAGATAATGTACACATAGGTCTATTTTGCCTGACTAAATTATTCCGATGCGATTAGCTGCATTGGCTATTTCTAAATATTAATACATGAATCATTATCGAATACTAAAATGTATTTTACAGAGATTATATGATTAATGATTATCTCTTTATTTACCTTATGAAATAGAACAAGTTTAGTACATTTGTTTCAATTTTGCGTCAGATACATAACATACATATATCACACCCATTTACCGCAGAAGTAGGTAGAAATCACAAATTAAACACTTTATATAGGGGCATCTGTTTATAGTAATTTTGATTTGGTTTAAACCCTTTCCAAAAATCGGATATGGCTCGAACTAGATCGTTCCGTATTATTCCAGAATTTTCGGAATAACTAGTAAAAATACTTGGTTGATGGATATTTATAGGTTTTTAAGTGTTATTTTAATTGAATTATTTTGTCTAGTCGGCAAAGTTTGCTGGTATTTCTTTTAACATAATAATGTTTTATATATTACTGTATTGTTTTAT
The DNA here is from genome assembly GCA_019925095.2 of Dendrolimus kikuchii. Classification (NCBI taxonomy): domain Eukaryota; kingdom Metazoa; phylum Arthropoda; class Insecta; order Lepidoptera; family Lasiocampidae; genus Dendrolimus; species Dendrolimus kikuchii. Next base: position 7,703,645 of record CM034400.1, read on the forward strand.
TTTTGAATTGCTAATGGGCATATACTCGAAGGACCAAATACATTTCTTATCATATTTTTTTTGATCCAGTCTTAGCATAGAAAGAATTGACATAATAACAAGATAAAAATTTTCACTGAATAAAAAACGTAGATAGGTAACTCAAAAAAATCTTAAAATGTCACATGACTTTGTCTATGACTTCCAGGTTATTCTCTCGTTTTTGACGTTTTATAATTTACACTATGTACTTATTTTTAGGACAAATAAGTAAAGGTAAATTAAAAGTCTGATAACAATTTTATTTTAAATTTTGGACAGATTTAAGTAGTCATGTACCGCCTTATTATTGAGACGTTATTTCTTATAGTATTAATAATGTGATTAACAATAGCTCTTATTTTCAATAAGTCTATAAATCTCGTATAATTATGGAGGTAGAGTTTACGAGCTTTTCATAGTTCGATTTTTACAGAGCAATTGTCATTCAATGTATTTCATATCAAATCCAATTAAGCAAAATGAAAATAACATGACAATGACAGTAGTTAACGGCAAGTCATCGCTGGAACATTAAATTTGAGACAAATAATAATATGCTACTCGTAGACTTGGTGCATCTAACATCGATCGCCATGACATTGGAAGAAGACGGCAAATTTGTGCAGACGGCAGGCTGTCCCTAGAGAAAATTGTTGACTCATCGAACTACTCAAATCCACGTTATTACAACCACTCGATCGCTTCGATATATTGGCGTGTGCTATTAATATTATAGAAAGGTACGTTCCTTTAGGGGAAGATATGATGTTAGCTTTCATCAAATTTATATTGTATTCTAATTGTTTTTTGATATGACATGTTTAAGAGTTTTAAAGATATAAATTGTTTATTTTCTGAAATAAGTGAATAAGGTGTTTATTTACACAGAATAAAAATATACTATCTTATACTAATAAATAAAGCTGAAGAGTTTGTTTGCTTGCTTGTTTGTTTGTTTCATTGAACGCGCTATCTCAGGAACTACTGGTCTGATTTGAAAAATACTTTCAGTGTTGGATAGCCCATTTATTGAGGAAGGCTATAGGCTATATATGATCACGCTAAGAGCAATAGGAGCGGAGCACCAATGAAGAATGTTACAAAATCGGGGGTTTGAAAACAAATTCCACGCGGACGACGTCGCGGGCACAGCTATTAAAATTAATAAAATTACAACGAGTATGCGAGTGTGTGCAAATGACAGATATAACATTTCGTTAAGAATCCATCCTTTCCCTTAGTTTTACGTTTGACATTCTTCACAGAAATTTATCCTTGTAAAGTACACTATGGGTTGGTGTAATAAATAATACATTGTATATTTATTTATTTTTCAACATCAATCGATTAGATACCTGACGGGGGTAATTGAAATTTCAAAAATCAGCTCAAAATCAGCCACGTGACTCCTTTGAGTGTGTTCGCTACTCTTATAGTTTCGGACTAATTCTAATATAAGTCCATTTGGTATATACTATAATAATTATTTATAAAATTAAAAGAAGTAGGTAACAAAAAACTTTAAAGGTATTTTATATTCTGCTATTACTGTTATTTTGAAATTCGTCTATACTATACATACATATAGGGGAGTCTGTACTAGTCATATGTTCAAGGTTGAAAAAGACGCATTGTTGACCTATATGACGTAACTATTGCACAACTATAGGTCCAAACTTGAAGGCCGAAGCCACACCCTACACGTTATATTAAAAAAAGGAATATTCGGTCGGTGACCGCGACTGGAATCTTTCACATACGATGTATTTTTAGCCGCCATTCGTGGTGCTGTTTGGTCCAGTCTTAATCGTGCGGATGATGCATTTGCAGTGGTATGTTTTGATTTTTAGATGCCCGGAGCATTTCGACAAACAAAATTATTTATGACTCCGTGTATGTCTAATAGCCCTGGCGGAAGACTATGTCTGGTTCACTCAACCAGCAGGTAATCTGCTGAGATAGGATAAATTTTGAACTTTCTTTTCTTGAATTTTTTTAAAAGTTTAATTGCATTTTATATTGTATGGTATTAGTATTTAATTTCGCGACTAGTACATATAATAAAACTACGTTCTAACGGTTTTAAACGTGGTATTTTATTAATATTCAGACGTTTCGGCCACTTTTCAATAGTCGTGATCACGGAAGACAAATATTTTTTTTAGAGATGATGTCGAGTGTTAATTACTAAATACATAATGAATAAAAATCAAGTAAAATACCGGACGTACAACCGTTAGAACGTAGGTTTATTATGTATGGAGTTAATTTTGTTATATTAGTTTCAAATACATCTTCTTTTTTATTTCTGTATAATAGATATGTTTGTTTGTCCGACCGTTTATCTAATTAGGTTACAATATTTAAAAAAAACACGAGGTTCATAATTATGTATAAAATTTAGCACGAAGATGTATCATGTATACGCTACTACGCAACGATGCAGTAAAACAGCGAATAAAGTATAAATCAGTAGAATAAGCTAAAAAAGGGGTAGCTGACATGTAATAGAGATATGAAATTATTTTTTTAATGTACATAAACTGTATGCGATATCGTTACTCTGATCTAGAATAACCATAATCATGATGTTCGATGACTCTTATTTAAGTCAACAGATATTTGCTTTCAAGGTGGTCAAAAAATGTGTCCTATCCTCTCTAACTTTTGTAATATGCGATGTAAAATTCTGAAAAGATCAAGGTTGTGAAGCTTAAAAAATACTTTCAATTATGTATATTCTTCATGTATTTCATAATTACATTTAAAATTAAGACCCGTTAATTAATTAACTAATTATTGAAATGTGGAGTATTTTCGAGCCTTTTTAGGGTTCCCTCAAACAAATGTCAAAAAATAAACAACGTTCATCATCTCCTCTTTTTTATATATGGAGTGTTTTTTAAGACAACATGTTCATTTATGATAAAAAAATACCGCAAAACATGATAGCTTGGCCGCGTCCTCAGCCTCAAGGCGCAGCTGCCTCCGACCAATCCTCAACCTTTTGATTGAACCGCATCAAATGAATATAATATGAACTTACTGAGAAATAAAATCAATACGAGACAATGACGGGACATATTCAATGAGGCGAAACGAACGTGAGTTGATTCTCAATGGAATAAGTGAAGAGGTATTCAGGCAATTTCATTTAACTTTTGTTTGATATGAGGAGGTCGTTTCTTAGGTATTCTATGTTATAAAATACTAGGACGGTGATGTTCGAAAAATAAATAAATAAATTAGTCAAACGCGTAATCGACTCTCCAGGTGAACACACAATTGGGACCCAATTATGTTATTTCAATATCTTGGTGGTGCGAAGTAATTCAAACTACGATTCTATTGCGATATTGTCAAAAATTCGTAGTCTACTAAATCCACAATATCTCCTCGAATTCGTCGCGGCGGAATAATAGTAGAAGAAAATTAGTATAACATACATACATACATAACTTCACGCCAGTTCCCTTGCGGGGTAGGCACGAACAACAGAGTGCCATTTAGGCTTATTCTTACACACCTCACTTGCCTCTTTGACATTCATAACTCTTGTCATGCAAGCTCGTCTGTTCTTAAGGCTCCTGACATCACCTTCTGTATAGTATAACCATTAGCAGAAATGGCGTTATCCGAAATTAATATTGCCAAGCCACCATTTTAGACATTTATTGCGTGAGTTTTCGCTTATAAATGATTATAAAGACAGAGTAGCGTGCCACAGGCGCGCCATTGGGATTAACAGAAACCCGAAACCAGGCAAACTTACGATTGAAACAATAGTGTCCGGCGGTGATTTTGATGATATAGTAACAGCAGAATTAGGCCTCTGGTGTCTAATTCAGACAACGGATCAATGTAGCGGTACCTACGTACATGCAACGGGGCAGCTAGCTTTCTGGGGACCTTACTCCTAGAAGATATTTACTTATCATTACCTGGGCTTAGAATTAGATGATAGGTAGAATACGATATAACTATTGTCAATTCATTAGCAATAATAATATTACGGCCGTTTTCGTTTTTGCAGCAGGTTATAGTATTGTAAATAATTTACGTCTTGAGAATAATTTTCAAACAAAAATGCACTAGACGTGATCCTTAGCTCTTATGGTAATACTGAAAGTCGTATTTCATTAAGCAATTTTTTTTCCTCATAAACACAATTCACACTTTATACTTTTTGGAAATAAAAGTATACCTATAGCATCCGGTCTCCAGCAAAAACTCCACCAAGAAGTTCATTTAATGTTTTCTCACCATGACCGTATAATTTACAAAACTGAACTTTGAAAATGGAAATAGCATTTTCTGCTTAACGCCTTCACAAAATCCCCTTGGGTTTAAATGAATTCCCACGAACCGCGGTCGCATTACCACAGTTTTATTACCGTTTTACTCTCTTTTCGAGGGGACTTAGCACTGTACTGTTGGGTATTGTTTCCAAACGACGGCTTTTCGAACGGCCTTTTGTTTTGTAACGTGTGCGAGCACTGATAACATTTTCGCTCCCGGTTGATTAATCACCGGTTTTTCAACTAAGCTGTCTTTTCTATTGTTTTTGGAGGTTCTGATCCGATTTGGGTATCTGTTTGTTGCTTTAGTAACGTTTACACTTCTCATTTCTGTCGTAAGGTTCGCTTTGCTGTTACGATTATGAAATTTATTTTGTGCTATGATGGAATAGTCTCTGCGGCATACACATTTAAAATATTTGTAATCGGAATGAAATGAAACGATTGTCATGAAGTTTTAATAACTGGGAAGTTAATAGGATACTTTTTATTCTGATAGACTAGTTTCGTGGAATGTGAATTACAAATGTCCGGGAGCCTAGCGATAAAAAAGCTTTAACTCTAGTTATACACAAGTTAAACTTTATAGGAACTTTTAGGGGATATACTAGTGGAATGCTTCTCCATCGTAAAGGGAAGGTCTTCTGGCCGAGATAAATGTATTGCCTGGTAGGCCGAGGCTCAAGAATCATTCTTGAGAATTTGAATATAGTCTTTGTATGCGTCGGAAATTTCTTGCGTCGAGTCGTGAAGGTCTTGTAGATTTTTTCACAGTGCCATCATAATTATTAGGGTAGTTTAGTAGAATATGAATTCCTAATGCATGCGACTGAGGACATAAGAAAACTACCTCTCGTTAAGCGTAAAATAGTCTTGTGTGAACCTGTGACGTCACTGCTATATGAACTTGCTTTCGCTAGAACAATCATGAACAAAAGGTTCAAAATTTGTAATTATTAATTTCAACCAAGTATCGACTGGTGGGAGGTTACAGTTCATTGCTTTCATAGTCAAGTGGGCGGGACTTGATGTGACTAGCTCAGGTCGAGCGAAAGTTACCTGGTGATTTGAAGCTCGCTTGCATGAGTTTTAGATTTTATTTTATACATTTTTAAGGTTCTATAGCCTTTTGGTAAAATGGAACTTTTATAAAATCTTCATGTCTGTTTGTTCGACAGTTATTTTTGTCAAAATCTCAAAATCTACTGGGTGGGCCGCATGAAATGATGAAATTTTATATTTTATTCTAACTTTTAAAGTATTTCTAAGAAAATTCTAAACAAATTCCAGATGCTACAGTTTAAATTATAATTTCAAGGAAACTTAGTTTGAACTAATCTATTAAGATATAAAATATTTTAGATTAAATTAGCTTTTATAGTTCCGTAACTTAATGACAGAAACATTGGACATTCATTATCCCTACTGAACCCTTCGCTGTGTGTACAAACTCTTTGCAGGTTTTTTGGTCGTTTGACTTTATATATAAAAAAACATGGTGAGATGTATGTGTATGGTGGTGAGGTGGTGAAGCGCCACAACAGCACATAACTTCCTTCGAAAACCACTTTATTTCAAAACTGTCTATTCTGTATGGTGACTAAAATTTACAATGAACTACCACAACAATTAAGGAACTCAATATGAAGAGCTTTAAAATAAAATTACGACAATTATTAATAAATAAAGGATATCACAATACATGAATATCTTTCTGACACAAATACTGATACAGTAGTCTGATTTTGTGACATGAGAAATCCTAATTATTATTAGTCATTATTATTATAACTTGTAATTTGTATCTAGACATTAGTAAATTCAATTATTTTGTAAGCTGCATATGTGGCAGGATACAGTGATGCCTAAATTGTTATAATTACGGACATCATATTCAAACCTCCTGTATACACAAAATAAATGACTTTGACTTTGTAATGTCAATTGGTGAAAATATATATGGGTGATATAATATCCTTATTTGGAGTTTTCTTCATAAATATATCGAAATTCTATATAACCATCGTCCCTAAGTCCACACTATGCATATATTTACTTGATTTTTTTTAATTGTTTTGTTCAGCAATAGTTAATTAGCCGTTTATGTTATTTACCAATGTTAAAACTTAATTTAGGGTTAAACCTTTTAACTCAAACCCCATCCGAACAAAGTAGCAGAGCAAGTAAAATTTAACCGCTCTAAGACATGTCTTATCAGAGCAAACATCTACGCAACCTTCCCATTAACCCTACTCTTAATTGGATTCAATAAGATCCCTTTTATCTATAGTATTAGTTTACGTACTTGTGATAGAAAATTAAGTGAATTTCCGCTGGCAAAGGGGTTTTGCATCCACGTGTAGCCTCGTTTCGAGAAGGAAAACCTCTTTGAGATTTAATCCCTATTCCCGCAAGATGGCGTTGCAGTACTAAGCTTTAAGCGAGATTGCGGCCACAAACTAAGCGTGTTGCGATCGTACGTAAGTTTGAGATTTTGTGGTATATATATTTTTATTGCTTAAGAGGTAGAGGAAATATTAAGGAATGGGATTAATGTAGTAAAAAATATCTTCATTTTTGTAATAATTAATTATGTTTTTTGGTGAACTTTGAATTACTATGAATATAATGAGTGCTCTTTGAGAATGAATCCAATTGTTTTGTCAAATCGTCAACGAATTAAATCCTAGTTGCGTTTGGTCCATCCGCTTCAAGTCCGAGATTCATTTATGCTCCTGTCGCAATGTAATTGTGAATCAGCATAGCTCATCAATGTAACAAGTTTTTAAATATGTAAAGGCTTACTTTTATTCTCCATCTCTTGTAACACATACGGAATACTTGAAAATTTCAGTTTTATGTTCTAATTATGCCTTAATGGAAACTTCGTTTACGAAATTTAAGTGAACTGAGAGGATCAACGCTTAAACTAATAGGTCATAAATCCTACCAAAATGCGACGTGACTTTTCCTTTTTATATAAATATAGGTAAATGCCGCGAATTTCGTGGCCATAAGTCGGCGCCTTGAAGCTTTTCGCTGTAGTTTCTACGTAACAGTCTTTTGTTTGACAAGAATGTCGGAGAGGGAAGTTTCCTCATAGAAAACTGCAAACACAAGGAATTCATCTATTTTTAGAATGGACTGCAGCACTATTTGAATAATGTTGTCTGTTTCTTGTACTTCTGTAAAAATACCTTTTTAAAGATCTTGGTAAAAGAAAAACACTTCATGAACTTCTGAAAGAAGCAAAAGAGGTTTAAAAAATTTAGGTGTTTTTTATTATAGTATTCTTATTAAAATTTACTTAGATGTATAGGTAGGCCTTTTTTTGTCACTTCTTTTTTGGGGGCACGCTAATTCTCGAAAGTGCTAAGTTTATAATTTTTTGTTTGTAGCTCCACTCCAAACAATGACAGTTTATTCACCGCTTCCAAAGCCTTTTCACAGTACGTACCAGGCTCAGTTATTCTTTGTTCAAATATTTGAACCACATTTTCAATGTTCTGATTAGCACTCATTAGGCTTATAATTTTGCAAATCTAAACTCAGCTCACTTAGCTCTTGGAGAGCATCGCATATTTCGTATAAGGTAAGACGCGGTAACTGTTCAGGAAAGATAGATTAGATTTTGTATTTGGATAACATTGACCTATAAAAAATTCCATGTTGTTTTTGTAAAGGTTACCAAAATTGATTTTTTTCATTTTTATTTCAAATTCTTTCATTTTTCAGTTTTTATGGCAATTTTTCGAAATTTTCGAAATTTCTTTTACGGGCACTGCGTGCCCCCACGTGCCCCAACAAAAAAACCCTGTGTATAGGTATAATGACGTCAATGCCTATATTATTTGCGATTAAAGGCAACTGCCGTTGTAATAGTCTGTCTATACGTTCATATAGCTTTTTTACTTTTGGAGATCAGCACACATGGTGACGTCTCACCTGATGTTAAGTAGCTACCGTCGCCTATGGACATTTGAAACATCAAACGTGCTACTAATGCGCTGCCGGCCATGAAAAGAGAATGGAACCTGGTACCTGCTATCGGAACACAACTCAAAGTTGTTGCTTGAATATGCTTTATTGTGTTTTAAAAGATACAGTTACCAGAAATGAAATTTTACAATGCAATAGGCGGTCTTATCACTATTAGCGATTTCTTTCAGATAACCTTTTCAGTAACTATGATTTATTAATCATATGTACAACTAAATAAAAACTAAACTAAATTATAAATAAGTATACATACAAATTAAAATTAAACTATAAAATCTAGCCCCAGACCGCTGTCAGTTAGAAACGTGCCCAAAAGACTGGCCACATTACCTCGCTGTATCGCAACGCTAATGCGTTGTCCGAGGTACAGACCAGTCTTTTGGTCACGTGAGACGTCTACCAGGCGTTTCGATATATCTCCATAAAGTTTGTGCGTTTCAGGCCCCCATGGTCCCACGGTCTCGAACCCAAAAGCTGCAATATGTAATCATTTCCGATGGCGCCATATTTGCGGCATTTTAGGGCCTCTTGTTGTGCAGCAGCTGTACCAGCAGACGTGCTTGTAGCTGAAATATAGGACGCCGCCAAAGTATCGACGCAAGACGCATCCCATACTAAAGGGTGACCCGTCCTCCAGGGCACCAATGACTTAACATCGGGTCTCTTGCCATCGCTGCGGCACAAGCTGTTCAGTTCTACAACGGCAGGTACCCCGTAACTTATAATAAATAAATGTTATATATTTATTTATTATAAGCTATTGAAAAGGTTGTCATGTACATACTAGGGTGGCGTAAAAAACCGACTTTTTTTTGAGTCTCCTGTGAAAAAATGTTACTTTTGGTGTTTTAAGAACTACCTCCCTCCAAAGGACAGAAAAAATTGCAAAACTTGCTCGAAAAAATGTAAAGTAATGCACTAGTACATTAAAATAAATATAAACGACCTTTTAAAATTCAAGTTTTGAACTGAAACTATCAGTAACTTATTAATTTTTGGTTTATAAAATTATACCGTAACGAGAAAAAAATTGAAAAAAATAAATTCAGTATTTGATTTTTGAAATCTTAACAAATTTGGAGCGACCTCTTAAATTTTTTTTGAGCTGTCCTTTGGAGGGAGTTATTAAAACATCAAAAATTAACATTTTTTTCACACGAGACTCAAAAAAAATAAGTCGGTTTTTTTGCGCCACCCTAATACATACATTAATAAATATAAATCGAGAAAAAACTAATAAAAACAATAACTGTTGCTGCATCCTTAAATTGAGCTATTTCATGATAGGTAATAATCCTTCACAAGTCTATTAAATATAGGCAATGACTTGGCTAGTTTGATATTAACAAACAACGCGTTCCAAAAACGAACTGCTTGGACTGTGAAAGATTTATCATAAAAGCTAGTTGTATGCAGACGAATTTTTAGTAACAAGTTTTCCGACAATTTTAGAGACTTTAAGGTAAGTTGTTGTAGCGATATACTCTGAAATAAAGATGGTAGGACTAGGTATAGGTTCTACTAATATGTAAAGGTTCATCCGTGCAGGAACGGACAAAACAACTCACAGCCAGGTGGTAGGGCATTTGCCCGACTGGATGCGCTACCATCCCTGGTTTAAAGCATGTCGCCATAACAATCTAGAGTTGTGTTCCGGCATTGGTGACCAGGATCCAGGCTCCCTTAAGAGAGCAGCAGCGCATTTGTAGCACCTTTAGTGTTGCAAATGTCCATAGGCGATGGTAACCGCTTTCCTTTTCCTTTCGAATATTCCAGACACGTCAGTGGACTCTATCTTTGTATTTCTTATTTTCAACATTACCGATGAAACATATTAGGTATACAAAAGATAAATTCTTCTAATCCACCTAATCAAGAAAAAGATTTTGCGTGTAATACATCTCTGTAATTAAATACTTTTATTGTATTTATTATGTTCGACAAACATATATCCATTACGAGAGTTTTTTTGCGGCTCCACTTATTATCATTGTAGTGAACATTCTCCGATATAAAAAGTGTCATCACTATCGTAAAAAGTGGATTTACCTTTCATGGTGTTTGGTTCTTTCCCAAGCATGTAAAGCAGAAACAAATAAAGATTAAACTAAGGAGCTACTACAGCAGGCTCCCAGAATACCTGAAAATAGAACCTGCTCGATCTGTTAACATCTTTCAAAATAAATCAAAATACATTAATTAAATTATATCGAATGAACGAAACTGTAATGTTAAACGTAGCAATGTAAAGTTGTTATTATCTCTATCTATATATACCTGTTATGTCACAATACACTAGTGTGTATACGTATGTGTATATAGTTATATTGTTATTCTACGTACATGCATTGTATATACTTATCATCATTATTTATAGACTGCACCACCGTCAGTGGTTGTAAATCTATTAATCCCTGCCAAGGGTCGCCTGGAAGAGATAGCTTTTTAGCGATAAGTCCGCCCGTTGTGCTATCTTTTGTATGTTTATACTTCTATTTGTCTATGCTTTTGTGTACAATAAAGTTACCTTACTCTTCTTACCTTACCTTACACATTTAAATACAAAGAATCAGTAGGAAGTCATACATATTTACATTTGTATTTGCGTAAGTGTCTTAAACTAATTGAAGTATAATTCTTTTGAATTTCTCTTTTGAGAAAATAACAATCTTTAGACCATAATTGTAATAAATAATTATGGAGAATGAAACTGTATAAACGATCTCATAACCTTAAAGAAGTAGCCTTGAAAAGGCACTCAAACTACTGGCGAAAGGTTCTAGTTACAGACATATCTACGTTGAAACTTCATTATAAGAGCATTGTAACACACATGTGGGCCTTAACTACGTCGGGGGCTCACAAAATGCCCAATGGACCGGCAAATGGGCACTTCTGCTCCAGTTGCTATTTCATGAGCCTAAACACACGCCCTCTAGCGGATAAACTAATCTTGTACGGTTTTATAAGGCCCACTCAAAAAGGAATTTTGAGGTGCAAGCCACTTAGGGCTAAATTGGGTTAAGTTGTACGGCGTTTAGGAGTTGCTAGCATCTTGTTCGAGCTTTATTTGAATCTCTAAAGATATTACAATGAAGCCTTTGAGACTTATATCTTTTTCATCGCCTTTGCCATACTTAATTTTGTATAATGTCGATAATGCAAAACAACCGCATAAGCGTTATCGCATACGGCGAAAGTTATTACCCCTGGACAAACAGACGTACGAGCTCACACCACCGATATATGTTGGAATTACCAATAAAGCGGACGAAACGCTATGCTTCCATATTTATCATACGTACCGCTGAACAGTGGAACTCTTTACCGTCGTCTGTTTTATCTAAAACATAAAATTAGGTATCTTCAAGTCTCGCATGAACAGGTAGGTCCTTTAATCTTCTAGGCAAGTGTGCCCTATCTTAGACTGCATTTCCACCTGATAACAGGCATTGTCGGTTAAAGGCAAATCTATACAACATAAAAAAAACATTAACATAAGACTGAATGTATGTAAGACTGAACAAAACTCTTATACGTTGTCAAATTTAGTTTGATGTTTGGCAGCTCCTGCTCCTGAAGTTTTGTTGTTTTTTCTGTAAAATTTACTACAGATAATGTCGTACTTGTTTAAAGGATACAGCGTGAACTGCCACGCATAACGACCAACCACAGACTATCGAACATCAGTCTTAAAACAAAATAAATGTATAAAAATGAACATTTAGGATAACTACATATTTTTTATTATTAAATTAAAAAAGAAAAAGAGGTTTGTTTTGTATTTTAATCCGATCATACAGCGCAATCATTCCACTATCGATTCCAAGTTCTATGAGAATAATCTATACTAATATTATAAAGCTGAAGAGTTTGTTTGTTTGTTTAAACGCGCTAATCTCAGGCACCGCTGGTCTGATTTGAAAAATTATTGCAGTGTCGAATAGTACATTTATCAAGAAAGGCTATAAGATATATTATATTTAAAAAAAATTAGGGATCCTTACTAAAAGTCCAATAATGTAACCCAAGGTGTAAAAAAATGACCCGAAAAAATCTTTACACGGCGTGCGCTGCGAAAACTATTGATTATAGAACAAAATAATGTACTACCACTTTGCAGACCATATAATTGTCTACAAAAAATATAAAGTAACCATATGTCTAACTATTGTAGTTATCTCACAATAAGTGTATTATTTTATTTTTTTAAATAATTAAAATGCCGTCGCTTCAAAAACTCTTTATTTTGTACCTTGGTATTAATCCTTATCAAAATTAATTAGTCCATATTCAAGACGAATTCAATACCTTTATAGAACTTATTGAGTCATTCAATTCGGACGTTTCATTTAAAAGATATCGCGATATTTAAAATGTAAGTATTAGTGTTGTAGCCAAATATACTAATATTGTTTGATTGAATGCGCTAATCTCAGGAACTACAGGTCTGATTTGAAAAATTCTTTCAGTGTTGGATAGACCATTTATCGAGGAAGGCTATAGGCTATATATCATCACGCTAAGACCAATAGGAGCGGAGCACCAATGAAGAATGTGTCAAATTCGGAGGGTTTTGAAAGCAAATTCCACGCGGACGACGTCGCGGGCACAGCTAGTAATTAATAATCGAAGAGGTTCATTAAAGATGAGCTACTTACTTCATTCTTGTTGCGAGCTGTCAAAATTACCATCCTATTCTGGCTTAAAGGCCTTGCTGTGCTGAAACACGAAAAGAAATATCGTCCTAAAGACAGTGCATAGGTGATGATTGTTGATGATGAGTGTTGCTACTGGTGAAATAATGAGTATAACTTGAATTAATTTTGTGTAAAATTAATAGTTAGGACTTTATTTATGTTTACAATGAAAATTTGTTTTAAAATTGGGCTATTGACAATCAAATTATTTCAAATTAATTGAGATGCTTTTTATAGTCTTACAAAACGCCGAAGCCGCAAGGTATGACGTCATATCTTTAACTTTTTATACAGTTTTACTATAAAATATAATATGCACTATTAAAATTGTTTCTATAGTCATATTTTAATTATAATAATAATAATGTGTTTTAAGAATTTTATTAATATCAATATACAAATTGTATAAACAATAATTGAAAAATATCGCAGTGAACACACATTCATACATAGTTTACTTAATAACAATGTAAAAACGTAACCATATTACGTAAAATACCATAGCAGAAATTATTCCTTACATTCTAAACCTCGACAAAAATAAATTTCGAGGTAAACTCCTGAAGGAAAATTGTGTTGGAATAATTCAGAGCTTCTGCGGTTGGGCCTGAAACACCCCATGTATTTGCTTATTGCTTTAAATTACGAACAAAGTATTATATTAAGGCATCCGAGACATTCCAGCTTTACGAGTATTTCAAAGAATTGTCACGATATTGCGTGAGAGTTTATAGTACATTTTACTTTTGTAATTCGTTTCAATTTATACGATTTTTATTGATCCCACTTAGTTTGCATAGAAATTGGTAGGGAGGCAGTAAGGGTGGGTGTACGAAATGCAAGTCACGCATTAATTTATACGTTATTAAAGCTTAAAATGAATTAATAATTCTGTTTTTTTTTTCGTACTAAGTACATGTTTATTCTATTGATGAAAAACACATTATTATTATTATTATTATTAACTACAAACTATACTATATAAAAACTAAACCTAAAAAAAGGGACAAATACCCAAAGATAAGATATTGGTCTCAAACCACTGTCACTTACCGGGAACGTTCCCAAAAGGCTGGTAGCGTTGCCACATTTTATAGCAACGCTTAATCTTTGAGCAAAATAGATGCCAGCCTTCTGATACCAGATTTTTTCAAGCATTTAGGCGCACGGCGTTCTTTAATAAGGTTTATGCTCGATAACGCAGGGATCCAACCCACTCATCAGATCCTGACTTGGTGATCATGGGATTATCTCGGGAGTGTACAATTACGAGTAATAGAAACAATTTGAAAATTGGTCTACAATTGACGGAGATATCGTATTACGAAGAAGCTGGTTAACAATTTTCGTTAGTTTCTCTAATCCCTTGTAATCCACTCATCAGATCCCGACATAGTGACGATGAGACTAATTCGAGAGCTCGATTTTTCGATTCAACTTCGATTCGACCTTTCGGTTAAAAAGAACAAAAATTGAAAATCGGTTTACAATTGACGGAGAAATCGAGTAACGAACGTATAAAAAAACAACGAATTGAGAATCTCCTTCTTTTTTTAAGTCTGTTAAAAAACTTTAACCGTACCTACTATAAATATCTCGTCCCTTGGCTTCTAAGTAAAATAAATATACAAAAACTAATGGAATATTTAAGTAAAAGCTTTCCAAATCTATTTACAAAGGCATTAGAATATACATTAATGTTCAGAAAATGAAATTGTAGCCCACTCGGGAGAACGTAATTTTCTTTTAGTTTTTTTCTTTTACTTTACAACAAATAGGTAATCAAGATATGCATAAGAACGGCAATGATCTTGACTTTTACTTGAAAGAAATGGTTTATAAAGAATATAATTTTTTTGTAACGTCTTTAATAACTGCTTCAACAACAGAGAGTAAAAGACATTTAAATTGAAAGGCACATAAAATGTATTAATAAACTAGATGTAACCGCAACATCTCTCGCGTGGGACTTGGTCTTTCAATTTCTGAACCTTGCAAGATAAAACTTAAGATAAAATTACTGTCTTAATCTCTAACATTTTCTTTGAAATTCTTAGAGGCGTTTTGGAAATTATTCGAGATAGATTTCAGATAGACTGATAAACAAATATTGTAAAAATCGCCCTATGTTCTAACCTGAACTGTCATCTATACTAATATAATGTTATAAAGAGGTAAAGTTTATGAGTTTGTGACGTTATAGGGGGTATTCTCTGGATATACTAAACCGATTTTAAAAATTCTTTTACTGTTCGAAAGCTATGTTAACAGGGAGTGTCATAGGCTATATAACATGACGCTATACTACGGGAGCGGGACAGAGCGCGGATGAAAACGCGCCGGGCCGCTAGTTCATTATAATTAGACATCTTATAAATAACAGTATTCGCGTAACGTTTGGCATTTATTTAAAAAACACAGACAGTCCGTCACTTCAATTAAATTAGTCTAGTTTTAAGAAAATAGAGAACTTGACATTTATAAGGGCTGATTTTTCAATAGTCAGATAAAAGCTATCAGATGAATAAATTATACCCTATGTGAATTCAAAAGTGAAAGCATTCGACTGTTTAACACATGCAACTGACATTTTTAAATTTTTCATGTTATATTTTATTCCATGAATAATTTTGATTTGGGGATTGATAGATCGGCTCTAATATTTTAACTAGTTTTTGTAGTCAGTCTAGATTATTTGGATTTTCATAAGATCGTCACTCTGACTTTTCTTATTATATAGTTTTTTTAATTTTATTTTTGTACTTTTTTATCTGTCTTATCTCAAAAGTATAATATCATAATTATTTTCTTTTATGAAATATTATTTTCAAACATACATTTAATTCTTAATGTGCAAGACAAGGTTTTCTTATATCTACTTATATTTAACATCATTTACTTAATTGGTTCTAGATTTACAATATGTTGTTCAAAGATTCTTATTGAACGACATATAATCTAGAACATCATCAACATCAACATCATGTTTATTAACATATTCATTAAAAAAACAATATTATATTCTTAGTGAATATAAATACAGCTAGGATTTAAGTCTGTTCACGTTGGACAATGGGTTATATAAATATAATCCTCTACGTCCTACGTATTGTCGAAAAGGGCGATGTATTGGAAATCGGATTACTGTCACGTAGCTTGGACATAGTCCATGGGGGCGGTTGGAAACTACAAACAACGCATTGTGGCCGTTTCCAACGCTTGTTTACTCGTGTAACTGCAGTACGGTTAGGAGTACTTGCTTCGAAGTACCTTTGGTTCATATCGGTTACCTGATTTATGTTTGAGATATGGCGTAAAAGAGCGTTATATTTTTTTATTACAAAATCGAAAACCTGGAAGAACCTGGAACAAAATAAGTTATCGATTACCATAATCGATTTATGTGAACGAATTTCAGCAATTAATAATATGAAAGCACTTGCAGGGCTTCATCTGGGTTAGTGTGAAAGATTTAGGCCGTTTCACGCAGATATGGCGATGGATTAATTGCGTTATTTGAGATGCGACATTGTTAATGACAATGTTAAATATTGGGTTGTTGGGTTGGAAGAGAGAGCATGAAAGTAGAGTAAACGCGGTTGAGATGCGAGCACTGCGCAAAATCTGCGGAGTGACGCTCGCGGACCGCGTTCGTAATACCGAAGTAAGAAAGAGAGTTGGTCTGAAAGAGAGTGTCGGGGTGAAGGTAAGGAAAGGAATGCTCCGGTGGTTCGGGCATGTGGAAAGAATGCATGATGAAAGAATGACTAAACAGATATACAATGCAAAAGTGGATGGATGCAGAAGTCGTGGAAGGCCAAGACACACCTTCCATGATCAAATTGATCGTGTACTAGCGGAGGGTGATGTCAGGAGCCTTAAGAACAGACGAGTGTGCATGACAAGAGTTATGAATGTCAAAGAAGCAAGTGAGGTGTGTAAGAATGGGCCTAAATGGCGCTCTGTTGTTCGTGCCTACCCCGCAAGGGAACTGGCGTGAAGTTATGTATGTATGTATGTATGTTAAATATTGATAGATAACGTATGTATAATGTATATATAATAATGGTCCCAGTAAACGAAAGTATGAGACGCTGTTTTCTTTTCCTTTGACTAGCAGCATGCACCAGGAGTAGGGTTGCTAGATGTGTTCGAAAAAAAATCCGGACCATTTTTTAATTTTTTGAAGTGAAACTTCTTTAGCACCGTTGCAATTTGAAACTTGATGAAACGAAAAATACCGACACTAAAAAGTGATAAACACATAAAATTCAACCTCATTTAATTAAAAATAAAACACATTTCTCTTTATCCGTTAGTGTTAATTTTCATTTTAAATAAAACTTAAAAGATTTCAAATGAATTTTAGCTCTAGCTGTATATACTTAAGGCAGATATTCTTTTATACGTAGATCAAAAGAAATTGTGCTTAACAGTGCGTTGAATTTAGAACTTTATCCTAGTGATTTAAAGAGTAATTTAGATTGAATCTTATATCTTAAATCTATACATAATATTATAAAGAGGTAAAGTTCGTGAGTTTGTGACATTGTAGGGGATAAATCTCTGGATCTACTAAACCGATTTGAAAAATTATTTTACTGTTGGAAATATCTTCGAATCTTCGTGATATATTTCGAAAGGAATGTCCGAATTGAATAATTCAAAAAGTTATATAAAGGTATTGAAGCAGTCTTGAATATGAAGTAATTTATTTTGATAAGGTTGAATACCAAGATACAAATAAAGAGCCTTTTCTAGCGGCGGCGTTTTAATTAAATTTTTAAAATAAAAGAACACTTACTGTGGCATAACTATAACAGTTAAACATATGCTGTCGCGACACTTTTTGTAAACAATTATATGTTCTGCAAAGTCATACTACATTATTTTATTCTATTATCAATAGTTTTCGCAGCGCACGCGATTTTAGGTAATTTTTTTACAACTTGGGTTACACTATTGGAGTTTTAGTAAGGATCCCTAATATTTTTGTAAATATAATATAGCCTATATCAACTGGGGATAGTGTAGCTTGCGAACAGTGAAAAGATTTCTTAAATCGGTTCAGTAGTTTTGGAGATTACCCCCTACAACGTCACAAACTCACAAACTTTACCTCTTTATAATATTAATAAATATGAATTATAAATGAAATCAATATGAAATATTTTGCCAGGTGGTAGGGCATTTGCCCCACTGGATGGCTACCCTGGTCTAAAGTATGTCACCATAACAACCTTGAGTTGCGTTCCGGGCATTAGTGACCAGGTTCCAGTCTCCCTTGAGAGAGCAGCAGCGCGTTTGTAGCACCTTTGGTGTTGCAAATGTCCATAGGTGATGGTAACCGCTTTCCATCAAGTGGGCCGTCTGCCTATCTGCTGAACTCCTGCAATAAAAAAATGAATATGAATATAAATATAATATAATATATAGTAATATAGTAGAAAACGCACAATTTCCTTTTTACAATATTTACGGTGACAGACGAGAGTTTGTCAGGTAATTAACGAATTTGATTTTAAACCGGACAACCTTTTATTCGGTTTACCAAGATTTTCTTGACCGGACAAACAAAGAAAACCGAACATCTGGCAATTCTAAGCAGGAGTCGCCTGAAAGCTCTTGTCCATAGGCTCTTTAAAAGCCCGTATAGAATCAACTGTCAGCGTTAGACATCTAGTTTCTCTTCTAACTTTGTAATTAAGTTCTATAAACCTCGACTGTCGTGAACAAGGCCGGTGAGGAAATAGGATCAATAACATGTGTGTGTTGTGGACGGCAGGAAACGAGGTATTGTGGTCGGCCACGCTCTGACGAACAATTCGGTAGCAGAAATCGATTGTTTGTACCAAAGCAAACTTGCAACATGTCTATACAGGATTATGGTTTTTAATTCTTTACTGTCTCTGTGGTTTAGTGGGTTAAACCCAGTTAGTTCACTGGTAATGTAGAGCTACCGGTGTCGAATTCGAACAGGGTGGAAATTTGTAAAGGCAACCCATAGTTGGGTTATTGATCATATTTTTTTATAATAAATGAAAAGATCATATAGTATATAGCTACATCGGTTGTGTGCTACGAAGCTACGTTGAGTTAGTATGAGAAATTACTATAGTGACGTCACATGCGTGCTCGGGTTTGTTCGGGAACTGCCGGCGTGTTTTCGGTACTCAGGTATTTCGGGTTCAAAGAATTATTTTCATTTTGATATAACTTTTAAATTATAGCGAAAAACGTTATAAAGTTGTATACGATCTTCTCATATAAAACAAAAAATGATTTAGCAACCCAATTCTTGAAGTTAGGCACATGAAAATGAATATTTAGACCTTTGCTAAGAAATAAAAAAGACAAAAAACTTAGCGGACCCGAATATGTAAATATCGTCGATTCCGAAAACTCGTTTTCTTTTGTCTGTCTGCTATCTGTCTGTGATATCGATTAAATGGATTTAAATTCGATACAGAGATAGCTTACTCTGGGTCACCACTGAGGACACTTTTTATCCCGATAAATGACGTCGTATCCGTAGTATAGACAAAACATGTCGCTACAGTCACGTTTTTTGCTGCTGTCGTTACAATTCACAAAAACAAGCGTCATCATGGTAACAGGTACAAACTGCTGCTGACACTTCTAGTAGACAATAAAGGAACTGTTTAGTTTCCTCTATCAATGTCATTCCTGTAATTTGCGCTCAAATGAAAATCTTCTGCTAACGATACCTAAACACACTTCGCCCTTTGTAGGAAACTCTTTTGCCGTACCGGCTGTTCGCCTGTGGAACTCCTTCCCTTTGAAAATCAGACAAGCTACATCCATTTGTACATTAAAACACTTGATCACTGACCATTATTTGTCCATTAATTAAAATTGTTGCAGTAAATGGAATTCTATTATTGTTCGCATGTAAGTATATGTAATTTATATTATTATAATCTATTTAATTATGTGTATCTTAGTTTATTATTTTGATTTTTTTTAAACTGCGATTGAATTTTAATTTAGTTAAACCATTAAATATTATTTAATTTTTCTTGTAATGTCTCTTTGGACACCGAGTTGCCTGGAAGAGGTCGCCATAAGCGATAAGGCCGCCCATTGTTCTAATGGAAATGTATTTATATTAAATGTTTAGGTTTAAGTTATGGCGAACAATAAAGAGTTTTCATTCATTCATATATGTTTTGTGTTAATAAGTTAATAGTAATAATTCATTTTCTACTTCGTGTCACATATAGGTCGATTGTTATCCGCATTAGTTTGATTGTTTTAGTGATTACGGGACTAAATCAAATTGCAATCAGCGTCGTTATCTGATTGGAACCCCGCTGCCCTTCTCTATTCGGCCGATTTATGTTGGAGCTTAGGTGTGTTTGCTTTAATTTATGTTTATTTACTTTGTAGACTACCGTCTACCAGATATTTGTAGCCATACTAACAAATAAAATGTGAAAGCGACTGATTGGATATGTTTGTAGCTTATTCATGGCCTTGGAAATTAGCATTTTATTATGAAATTCGATGTTTTTTGAGGAGGATGAACAGTATGTTCTATAAGTTAAATTAATTTTAAGTTTTTGAGGTAGACAAATATCATGATATGATCATGATGATATGGAGAGGGAACGCAGGGTGCTGGCGGTTCGATGCAATCTTTTAGTTCGCCGCTTCGGACGCTGTAGTAAGGAAGTAAAAATAAGCCTATTTAAAGCTTACTGTCAGGTGTTTTATTCGTGCAGTTTGTGGACCAACAGTACGCAAAGAGCAGCCAACACCGTGCGCGTCCAATACAATAATGGTTTTAGGATGTTGATGGGGCTGCCCAAGTTCTGTAGTGCATCAGGTATGTTCGCAGAAGCACGAGTTTATTACGCTGTTGTTAGGAAAAGAGCTGCCTCGTTGTTCTGCAGGATTCGGGCCAGTTCTAACAACATCCTAAAAGTCCTGGCTGAGAGGTTTGATCTGCCCATTCTCAATTGTTGTGCTAGCAAATGTAAAGCTAGCCCTACAATTGTAACAAAACTTTAGGCTATAAGTTCTACTAACACTAGTTTTAAATATTTCTATTTTACTAACCAAAATATGAATCGAATGATGAATTGATTCGAAATAAAATGATTATTATTAAATATGAAATGAAAGAATTTTCGGTTAACGTTGAGGAATTTTTTGCCACTTCTTCTTCTCAAATTGTGATACCACGTTGCGACGCGGTGCACATAAAATAGGAAGTAGACTTGATTTATAATTTATACCTCAGAAAATGTTCTCCAGTAAAACTATAGTGTAGTTTGAATAAAAACTTTGGAATATGAATTTAATAATTTATTTGAGCTATTAAGCGTTATCTATTCATCTATGAACATAGACTTCTGAACATATTATCAATTATTAAGCTTGTGTCTCATACGGGTAAGCAGAGACGATAGATTTCTACTCACTACACTCTTGATTTACACACGTTTCGCTTCATCTACTTTCATTAATGCGACGGCCTGTGTGTTTGAGCGAGCTAAGCCTTTGTCGGCCTACCTCACTGCAACGCAGAAGTTCCGGGTTCGATTCCTGGTATAGTAAATTTCGGAAACGTATTTTCTCCATTATTTACTATGGTCTGGGTGTCTGGGAACGGCCACAGAGTAGTCCGTTGTATATTACCCATAACTCAAGCGTAACTTGCTTAATTTGGGGATATATAATATGTGTGTTTGTCTGCCGATTATTTATTTATTTATTAATCTCTTCATACATACCCGTTTATCCAAGATGTTTTTACCAGTTTTACAGTAACCCGATCTTTCTTTTAAATATTATATTTTATTCCATTAAAATGCGAGAGATTTTCCGAATAGGTTCGGTATAGTATAATCTTTCCAGTAATTGATTAGAGGGGCCTAGAGTAGGTTGATAACAATACAAAAATATGGCTTGGTTAGTTTAAAACCATCCTATACAGACACCTTTCAAGGTAAATCATAAATAAATTCCATCAAGTACGTGCCACAATCGGGACAGGCCACCAATTACTGCTATAAATCGAGTGCCCGTATATATTTACATACATTATCCCGTATTTGGGGTCTTCATTAAATATGTCCCAGACTTGTCCCGACAACGCCTTTGCCTTTTAAATAAATAGGAGAAACAGGGTCTGTATAATATGTGAGACCTCGTAGTGTTTGCGGGTATTGTATGAAATAGATTTACTTTGGAATTAATTTTGTATTTGTCTTAATATGTTATTATTTATGGTGGAGGCGTTTTACCGCGTGTACGTAGTATATTTATGTCTCAGACGTTGGATATGTAATTAACCAAATGCACACTATCAAATTTAGACGACGAGAAGAATTTACTACAACCAACGTGAATCAATCAACCAACTAGCATCTTTTGATCCGGTCCTATATCTCACAGACTGTTTGTCTGCCTTACTATCGGTTAAAATTTGATATGAGCTCCATGCAAGTAATGTTAAAATTCAATCGAGGGTAAAGCAAGTGAATGAATATAAATAGTAAGGTACACGAACCAGCCACTAGATGCTCGTGGATTTGGTGTGTACACAAACTTTCCACGCATAAGACGTCTCAGACATGTGCGCCTGGCCTTATGTAGTTCGCGCTTACATCATGTAATATAACAAATAAACTCTGTTGCACTACTAGCTAAGCAGTAAATCTTTTATTTGTTCCAAAGTTAATATTGTGTCCGGCAGTTTAATAGTCGCCCGCGACTCTGGCTTTATGGTCCAGAATGAAGTGTTACGACCTTTGCGTAATGGTTACTCTGAAAAATAGATGAGTGCGTTTTGTTACTGCTCTTCCCTTAACGGATCGTAAAAGTATTTCGTGTATCGTCAACATTATTAATACAGTGCCCTTTTGTCATTCATATTTAAAAAAATACAATTTGTTATTAACAACTGATTTTCTTTTTTTCATATAGTTCTGCTAGATTTGTATATCTAGCCAGTGGCAAGTACCTACATGTGCGAGAAGGTTTACTTTATATAATAAGCCTTCTCGCACCACCGCACTACTAAGCTCTTTCCATAAATATTCTAATAAACTACTTTTTTAAAGTTTGCATAAATTCAAAATATATTTAAATATCTTAAAAGTATTTTCTAAATAACTCTAAAATAATAATTAATATGTTGTACATTAAATATTGAAATATAAACTAAATAATTAAAACTAAAATACATTATGTAACAGACAACTGCCAACGAGGAACGTGCCCAGAAGGCTGGCTGCATTGTCACGCTGTATGGCAATACTTATTTGTTCTGCGAAATATAAACCATCCTTCTGATCACGGGTAGTGTCAAAAAATTTCTTACAGATGTCTTTAAAGAAACTCTTTGCCGATGGACCTTACGGGCTTAATGTTTCAACCCTAAACGGCACAAATATGTAACCTTTTCCTAAGGCTCCAATTTTCCATCGTTTCACGTGTTTAGTTGAAGCGGCGGCGTTGCTAGCACCTGACTCGGTCATTGGAAGATGTGACGGAGCCAGTGTGTCAACACAAGTTGCATCCCACACTAGCAGCCGCCCCATCTTTCAAGGAACGAGTGACATTCCATCCGGTCATTTCCCATCGTACGCATGCACTCAGCTATTGGCCTCTAGAATGGTCGGTACGCCGACGCTGACAAGAGCGTGGCGGATGATGTCGTTGAGGCCGGTATGATGCGATCTTCTTCCTGCACTCTTCAAATATGAAAACCCGTGATGTCCAAATTGGTCTACCACAACTCCACACTAACAGTGATGTGGCACGCGACATGGCGCCCCCAGGCGTAAACTCGTGGCTAATCGGAATATGGAGAGTTCTAATAGAATGATTGGTGTGATTGTAACCACTGTCCAGACTCTCAATTCGCGGCGGCTAAGAGACGAGCGCGCTTTTTTGAACTGGTACACGTTTGTAGAAGATTATCCCGCGTAAGTTCGTAGCGCGGTCTGTCCCAAGCGCGCTGTAAAGTAAGGACAGTGGGCAAGTTACCGTTCAGGCAGGCCATAGACCAAACTCTTCTGGCATCGGATAAATAGAGAATTTCGAACTGCAAATTGTTCTTTTCTAAAATTTTGAATATCAAATCATTCTTACTGTAAGGTGATGACAGAAAAACTGGTGATTTTGTCAGCTTCACCGGGACAGAACCCTGTGACCATGCTCGGTCGTCCATTTCTAAGTTCTGAATAATAACAGATATCTATATAATTAATAAATAAAGGTAATAAATATTATCCAGGTTACATAAAAGGTACTTAATAAAATAAATAGGAACTAACTATTTAAATAATGACGACTAAGATCCTGCTTATTTGCACACCAGTGAAACTGATAAAATGTCCTGAACCATGTATTTCTAGGAATAACACCTGTATACAACTACATTTATGCAAGAATAAATATTTCATTTAATTTATGTTTATGATGGATATGATATCTTTATATATAATAAAGTTCATCTGTTCGTGTCGATTTCACAGAACTCCTCCTAAACGGTTGGACCGATTTGAACGAAATTTTTGTGTGTTTATGTGGGTCCCAGGATAGTTTAGATTCACAATTGGAATCGGTATGCGGCGCTGGAATCGGGTACGAAATTTTTTTTTTTAAGAAATGGAAACGTCTTATGGGCCTGCTAGTAAACAATAGTTACAAATATATAAGTAATAAGTTATAAATAATACTTCTACTTCTTTAACAGTGACTAAAATTGCTTTAGAAGCGGTGGTAGTCATGAATTTCAATAAGTTTTATCCGTGTAGGAACGGAGAAAGAATACAATTTCCTGCGGCCCGGCGGCCTGTCGTAAGAGGCGACTTAACAACCCACAGCCAGGTGGTAGGGCATTTGCCCGACTGGATGGCTACCACGCCTGGTCTAAAGTATGTCGCCATAACAACCTTGAGTTGTGTTCCGGCATTATTGACCAGGTTTCAGTTTCCCTTAAGAGAGCAACTTTGTAGCAACTTTGGTGTTGCAAATGTCCATAGGCGATAGTAACCGCTTTCCATCAAGTGGGCCGTTTGCCTGTCTGCTGATCTCCTGCAATAAAAAATTAAAATAATAAAAGTAGGTAATCTGTAAGATTCTATTTTGCGATTAATACATTTATTGGTGTTTTAGAATAATTTTCAAACAAAAACCTTGGCCATAGTGTAGATCTTTGACTGACGTATAACGAGAGAGCTCTTGTGATGTTCAAAAAAGCACAGTTCACTATGTAGTTGAGATTTTTATAAAACAATCAACGTCCTACAACTATTATTTACTTTTAATCAACCTTATACATTTTTTGACAATAAAACTGCTCAGCAACACATCATCTAAATTATTTTCAAACCTCTGACTTCTGATCTAGTAGTGATAGCGGTTACGCCACCGAGTATATTTCAAAAACTAGAGCATAAGATGCTCTAGCTTTTGAAGGGAACTTGAAGAGTGATATTTTGCGGTCCAGTTTTACTTTAAAAAATATAAAATTGGTTAAAAATAACGTTACTTTTAAGGTTGTTTTTGAGCAAGAGTTTGTTGTTTGTTTTGAAAGCTTCAACTGTTTTGAGAAATGTGTTTTATCAAGCTGCCATAAGAACTCTCTCGTTTAGTGTCAGTCAAAGACCTGCAATTTGGCTGAGGTTTCTTTTTTTTTTCTTTTCATTGTAATCATTCACTTAGTTTTATTATATAATTACTACATACGAATGTTAGAATTATACCTGTAATAAGAGATTTTTTTTTTCAAAACTAAAAGAGGGGTGTACAGTACTATAAAGTTGGGTATTTATTTCAAATTTAATATAACCTTATGTTAAAAAAAACTGTCTATAGTTTATTGAATTATTCTTGAAGGATATTCATTTATAATGATATGATGGAAAAAAACCAAAATATTAAATTTAGGTTGAATAATAATAATAAGACATTCAAAGACATACATGACATCATACGATAATAATAAACTTTATTTTTAGTGAAAAAACATAGCGTAATAAAAAAAATTGATATAATACAACATAAATATGTTTGCGACTAAGACCGAAACTAAGAATAATCTTGTATCTTCGGCCTTAGCAGATTCTGTTATATGGGTCCTGTTTTTGCTGCTATTTGCTTGGAGATTGTTTTAAAACTACTAAGTCTATAAATATAAAAATAAGTTGCTGTTCGTTACTCTCGCTAAAACTCAAGAACGGCTGGACTGATTTGGTTAATTTTGGTTTTGAATTATTTGTGGAAGTCCAGGGAAGGTTTAAAAGGTGAGTAAATATGAAAAAAAAATAAAAAAAATAAATAAAAAAGAACACGACGCTATTCAATGACATTGAATTATTCAAATCTATGTTTATATATGTCTATGTCAAAGAGGCAAGTGAGGTGTGTAAGAATAAGCCTAAATGGCACTCTGTTGTTCGTGCCTACCCCGCAAGGGAACTGGCGTGAAGTTATGTATGTATGTATGTATGTATGTATGTTTATATAGATCATTTTAGTTGATTCATCCAAACTGAAAATCGGAAATGAACCTTGTAATATCGACTTAATTGTAGACCTTTTTTTCATGAAAACAAGTGACACTCTAAACATAATCATATACGTTGTGCAACTTAGAGCAAATATTTAAAATCTTATATGTTCCTGCTACATAATGTCAATGTTAGTGATTGTGTTATGCAGATGTATCAATGGTTTAATGCGTTATTTGAGATGCGACATTGTTAATGACATTAAACATTCACAGATAACTCATGTTACTAACACTTCGTAAGTACTTAAGTATGTTGCTTTTGGTTATAGTCACTAAACTAACACTAACATACGTGGAGGAGGACATCATGTTCCAAGTTTAGTAAACTCTGCATTAAAATCTGAATATGTAGTCTCATAGGATAAAGTTACACGTGCAGCTGAGCGCAAAATCAAATAATACATCAGCAAAAAGGACGTGCATTACTTACAATGGAATCCGGGCTTATGTCACCCGCTTTCATTGCTGTATATTTGTCAAATCCCGTCGAATAAGAATGGATTGGATTGGATGGTGTGATGGGTTGTTCAGTGATTTTTATTCATGTTCATACATTTTTACGGGATTGTCCAATTCAATTTTACTTATTGCGAAGGTGGAGAGACAGACGAGCAATCTAATGAAATGTGGTTACCGTCGGCTATAGACATTTACTACACCAGGGACGGGAGATAATGTTTTACTAGCCTTTAGAATGAGATGTTGAAAATGGAATAGGGATTGAAGTATAGGGGTCCGACAGGAGCAAGAAGATAGTGGGGATATGGGATAGGGAAGATTACACTTATCGCCCAAAACACGATTAGCTCAAGGCCAGACGTTTCACGACAATATTCTCTGAGAGCGTAGTATCACACCGATAGGCCGGGCCCTATTTAACAGCTGTAATCAAGTAATGAAGCCAGCCAGCCTCATCCACAGAAGACGGTGACCTAGGCTATTATTCTACTTATAGTCTCGAGGGATTATGGGCAAAATACATTATAACTAAGTTAAGTTTTCTTTTATTGTAAAAAAATTGTAGTTTTTGGAAAATCTCTTAAATAAATTGGTTTTTTAACACAATAATTTAAGAAGTACATTGACATGGTGAGATACGGCTTAATAGTGCCCAAGTCTGCGTTTTAATCTTCAAAGAGTTTGGGACGGGTGCATTCACCGTCTGGTCTTAGCAATGGGATTGTAATACTTAAATGGGTAAAGTGCTGTTCAAGTTTAATGTACTATCCACACACATTAATATTTATTTTACAAATTCTAAATTGTATGTAAGCAGTAATTTGACTGTCACTAATTGTAAGTAGTAAATTTATTGAATGCGCAAAAATTTAGTTGTATACTTATGAATACTATACTTATATACATAATATTATATCATTATTACATAATATGTAATTCAAATTGATCGTGTACTAGCAGAAGGTGATGTCAGGAGCCTTAAGAACAGACGAGCTTGCATGACAAGAGTTATGAATGTCAAAGAGGCAAGTGAGGTGTGTAAGAATAAGCCTAAATGGCACTCTGTTGTTCGTGCCTACCCCGCGAGGGAACTGGCGTGAAGTTATAAATTATAAATTATATCATTTCTTTTATCTAATAAAAACACACATAACTGATGTGTCTTTTTCGTATTGATGCAGTTCAATGCATAATAACTTTTAATAGAATAGGTTAACATACTGTAGTATCTAAACAATACAAATTGAGATTTAAAATCCGTTATCTGATGGGTGGTTATATATAAAATTTTCTACTAAAAAGTACATCTTCTAGATTTAACTGTCAAATTAGATCAGAGATATGTACAATATACTTTCATGGCTTTGATTATGATCGGTTTTTGCGAAATAGTTACAAATTTGGAATACAGACCAACAATCTCAGAATATTCGAAAATTGTCGCCGGATTTGAAACAGAAATTTATTTATATGTTTAAAACTTAAATAAGTGAATACTGTCTCTATGGTAAAGATTTCAGTTAATACCGTTGTGTAATATGTGAGGCCAAAGAAGGAAAAAGAACTTACCCGGCCTTTGATCCTCGCACCTGGACCCTGCACAGTTTTGGTATTATGAAATTTTTTTCGGTTTTAACTAGCACGTACGTGCCGGTTGAGAAAGTTTTTTTTAAAGGAGAAAAGGAGTTAAGTATTATTATAGGTCGACACACTCTACGTGTGACGAAAAAGAATAACTTTGTCTCTTGAAAGGACAGTGCGCAAATTAAGAAATTGAACTATATAAACAAAATTAATAGATAGTATCGCTTTTAGATTAAACAGAATATATAGATAGGAATAGTCATTACCATATTTAATTTTTAATCGCATATAATTTTTTTTTCAGAAAAATATATTTTAATATACAGTTCATATTAAAAAATAGATAAATAATATAAAATTAAATTTTGTAGAGCATGGATAAAAAACATATTATAATTATAGTAAAAAATACATATTATAGTAGTTTAAATATATTAAGCTACCACAATTAATTATTAAAGATGTTATAGATAAATTTGGATTCATTTAGTAATTAGAAAAACGTCTTATATCATCGCAGACATAAGCGAAGTCTCTCTTACATGACATGACATTATATCTTTGTAAACGTTGGTAGAGGTTGGAGCTGAGGAGTGAAACCTCCGTGTTACAATATTGTAATATGTAATTCATTAATCATATTTTGATTATATATACTAATATTATAAAGCTGAAGAGTTTGTTTGTTTAAACGCGCTAATCTCAGGAACCGTTGGTCCGATTTGAAAAGTTATTTCAGTTTTGAATAGTACATTTATCAAGAAAGGCTATAAGATATATTAGATTTTCAAGAAAATTAGGGATCCTTACTAAAAGTCCAATAATGTAACCCAAGGTGTAAAAAATGACCCGAAAAAATCCTTACACGGCGTGCGCTGCGAAAACTATTGATTATAGAACAAAACAATGTACTACCACTTTGCAGAACATATAATTGTCTACAAAAAATATTGAGTAACCATATGTCTAACTATTGTAGTTATCTCACAATAAGTGTTTTCTTTTATTTTTTTAAATAATTAAAATGCCGTCTCTTCAAAAACTCTTTATTTTGTACCTTGGTATCAATCTTTATCAAAATAAATTACTCTATATTCAATACCTTTCTAGAACTTTTTGAATTATTCAATTCGGACGTTTCATTCAAAAGATATCGCTATATTTAAAATGTAAGTATTAGTGTTGTAGCCAAATATATTAAACTAATATTGTTTGATTGAACGCGCTAATCTCAGGAACTACTTACTGGTCTGATTTGAAAAATTCTTTCAGTGTTGGATAGCCCATTTATCGAGGAAGGCTATAGGCTATATATCATCACGCTAAGACCAATAGGAGCGGAGCGCCAATGAAGAATGTTTCAAAATCGGAGGGTTTTGAAAGCAAATTCCACGCGGACGACGTCGCGGGCACAGCTAGTTGTCTTATAAAGATAGGTACATCCATAAACATTAACTAAAGAAGGAGACGTTTCGGTTTAAATAAATTGTTACAAAAGCCACTGCTAATATATTTCATAGTATCTCCGGGAATTAATGAATTTACGTTGTCAGGAGAACATTTAACAACTTTTGCAACAAATTACGGACGGTAAAGCTATATCGTATCGCACCTTCCGTATTCGTGTATAATTACCGCTCCATCTTCTAAATACTTACCGTCTTTTATTGCATCACAACATGTCTCTATAACAGATACAAAGCACCGCAAACGACTGAAGATAACAGTTTTATTACTTGACGACATGCCAGGCTCAATTGAGCCGCTACAATCAATACCATCATATACTCAACGTCACACGACGAGGAAATAGATTTCTGCAGAAGTGACAACGTGTCACATATACCGGCGTGCGAACGTCTGTTACTTCGCGCAACTCCATTTCATTAAATACCATTTTATTGCCACTCCTTGATGCCATAAAACCTTCCACAAGAACTCGGTAGTTCTGTTAAAATAAAACTGAAATATTTCGGCGTGGTGCCGTCTTCGTTTTATCTAGGAACTTCGCAGCTCCCGTTTCGCAACATTGTCTGTGAATTTATATTTTGCCCCTACTGTTTTATGTCTTGTCGTTTATTATCTCGGTCTCCCTTTTCTTTTTTATTTTGAATTTCATGAAAAAATTCGATAAGGAAAACCATTGAATAAACGACTAAATTTCCTGGTTCATTGATAATGAAGCCGTTTGTTATATCGCGGTTTTTTCTATAGGCTGAGATTAGCTGTTAGTAAGAGTCGTGTAGATGGTACCGGGCTCGCAGCGAACGTAAGGAGTGTCACCGGTGTGCTGCTGTGAAACGATGCATGTAGGTTAAGAGCCCTCACGCTTTGTTAGCGCGCTCTAATCACTGCCGGTACTCAACGGCACGCGACTGAAGGGCTCGTGTTGCACTAGCGTTTTGTGCCTTCTCGCGGCTATGTTCTACTGGTTTTCTGATATCTAATGTTGACAGTTATTCTCTGGTAACTTTAACTGTGAAATATGTAAACATCCCTATTTAAAACTTTAAAATAAGATGCAAAGTCTGCCGTGTAAATATATCACGTAAAATATTACATATTACACAAAAGGTCTGAAAATAAGTTTATAAGTTGAACAAAAGCACGTTTATCTATACTTTCGTGTACATATGACAGCTACACGGCGAATACATATTCCGGAAATATAACTGAGAATCGGAGTGGTGCTCGCCCAAGGCGGAGTTTTGCCGACAATAAAATGAGATAAATGATATGATAACCAAGCAACTGCTATAATCAAACTACAACACAAGCTTCAGTTATAATGGATTGGTTGCTGACATAAACACGAGAGCACTCGATACTAACTCAATACAGTAGAGAATAACGTAGAAATAGGAATAGAGTAAAATATTTCTGAAAACAATGGGGTACTTGACTTTCATATACAAAATTAACATCTTTTAGAATTACATACCATGATATATGTAGATATGGAGAAGTATACACATTCTATGATATACATAGTTAGAAAAGACTGTAACTGTGTATACCATAGAATGTGACTGGTGACTTTCAAATTGAGACACGTTTTTGACCATTGAGCTCTGTGAACCTTTAAGAATCCTTAACGTGTAACGTGTCCAAATCAATTTTCCTTGTGTTATTTTCTGAATTTTATAAACACGATATTGAAGTATACATATCATAGGTGAGTACTTGTAGAGGGGTCGAGTTAGGTCGAGATACCATACGTTTTAAAAATAAGAAAATAAACATGAACCTAATTAGGACCAGCAGATTCCAAGTGCATTTTTGTTTGTTTTGTTGTTGTCTCCATCGCAATCAGTAACAAATCTCATCGTCATGGAAATACGAACGAAGTTTCATTGAGACATGCTAATTTTTTATAATGATAACATTTCAACCGTGATGTACCAAAGTATAATTATGGTGTCCATTGTTTTAGTTAAATTTATAACTTTACGGTTGTTCATGGCTTGAATTTATAATTGGATTTCATAAGAGCACATGTTTCCGAGGTTCCTAATCTGTTTGAGCGATCCAAATGTTTGTGAACTTATTTTTATTACTGTTTCAAACTGTCATTTGTAACATTGTTTATAAGGTCTGGGATAGCTTGTTGTAATTTTATCAATTTTGTTATGATTTTTTTTTTGTTTTAGTGGGCACTGTTTCTTCTTTTTAACCTAAAGAATTTTACTTGCTGTTATAGTAAAACTATCACAACTATCTATCAACTAACTAAAAATACAATTTGACGGATATGGTTCAAAACTATATTGTAATTAGTAAAACGTCAAAAATGATGAATGACCTGTGACGTCATCTGGTCATTGCAGGATTTGGAAGCTTTGTAGGGTTATGTTTAACATCTTGCTTTCACCCCTCCTCATTATGTGCTTATACCACAATAATTTTCCTTCTCTCGATTTTTCTGAGAGTAACTAACTGTTGCGGCTCAACGACCCGAAATTAGGCCTGGTCTCCAAACCGAGAATATTCCACTGTTCTTGCTCAGCGCTCTCTCTTGCAAGTCATAGGCTTGAAGTTTTCTTTACCTTCGCTATCTCGTCGACCTTTGTTAGCCTAAAGTTAATTTAAATTTTATCACATCCTTTCTCGAGAAATTCGTGTCACTTTATAAACTTCATTGTTTTCAATCTGATACTTGATTAGGAATCTTAAATTTAAATTAGTTTCTGTAACAAGTTTTTAAGAATTGTTGAAATGTCTTAGGAGTTGTCTTCTTGTTAAAATTTGTTAACGGATTTGTAGTAAAAGAGATTTTAAATTAAAAAAAAGACTAAAACCATGGTAAAGGTATCTTCTCCCATGCTAAAACATAAAACTCTTTCGTAATGGAACATTTATGTTTATTATTATTCGTTGCTAAGGTTAAGGAGGTACGGTAAAAAATTGGTTAAAACTTAATATTGCTACGTGTAGCATATTCTGAGAACCTATAATCTTTTTAACTGTTGGAAGAACACGTGTTTATTATCTTCGGTGTTTAAATTTTCTGTCTTTGTTTTAAACGGTTGATTTAATTGTTCACTGTCATTTGATTGCACTTGTTTTCTAAATCATCATCATCATCGTCATCCTAGCGTTAATTTCCTAAGTATTGAAATGTAATTATCTATTGTTAATCGCTAATCATAAGTCGTGGTAGCGTAATGGCTAGCGTACGCGTCCTAAACTCAAAGGGCGTGGGTTCGATCCTGGCCGGCACGCGCATGCACCACTTGGGCAGTTTTCTGACCTAATGTGCATCTTGTTACAATTATCACGTGCTAATAACTGTGAAGGAAAACATCGTGATGCAACCTGCACATCGATATAACCGATGTGTCAAACCTATCAAGCTGCCTTGGACAAGCGTGGCGGCTATACTGTCCGTTCCCCTATAGTGGGAGGCCCGAGCCCAGCAGTGGGACAGTTATGGGCTGTTATTATATTTATTATTAATCGCTAATCCCTTTATAGCCGACCTCGAGTAAGACATTATAAACCGTTCTCTTATGTATTTTTGTTGCAAGTTTTTGGAAGTCATTCAAGTTTTACAAGTTTGAGAATTTCAATACATAATCTATGCAGGTTTATTGGGGGATTGGGGACGATTTGGACTTGTTATATTTTGTTGTGTTTATAAGAATTGAAAATTACATGTATGCATTTCTAAATTTGTGATCTTTGAAACAATCTGTGATTCTAATGTCGCATTACGTAATAATATAAATTCCATATATGTAATATATAATACTACATTTTGTACCAATGACAATTTATATGTATAAAATGGACAGTAAGATATAGAAACTCGACAAGATTAAGCTCCGAAGACATTAAGGGAGGTTCAGTGAAGAACAGGTGACAGCCCGACGGCGTAGAGCCATTTCCGGTCTACCGCTGGAAGCTGAGAAAAATATTTTTCTCAGATCTCTGTTTTCTTATAAAGCAAGATTGTTCGTTGTCTTTCAATAATTAATTTACCCATTTATGTATTAGGAAAATATTTTGTTTGTATTTTATTTTGTAACCCTATTATGACCATATTTTTAAATATAAATTAATAATGTAATACAACGTAGAAAATGTAATCCCAATCAAACCTAATTAAGAATACAATACAATACTCTTTATTGTACACCAACATTACAGAGAAAGAATACACAATAAATTTACATACTAACAGATAATACAAAGGGCGGCCTTATTGCTAAAAGCAATCTCTTCCAGGCAACCTTTGGGTGGACAAGATCTAATTGCATAGATAGCATCGGCGTGCAGTTGAAATAGATAATAATAATATAATTATTAATGAATTAACTTGTATACATAATAAAACTACGTTTCAATGGCTTTAAGCGCGGTAATTTATTTGATTTTTATTATAATATTATAAATAAAACTTTAACAATACTCATTGACCCTTGACATCTTTGTTTTCCGTGATCACGGCTACTGAACAGTGGCGGAAACCTCGCAATAATAAAAATCAATTAAATTACCGCTCATAAAACCGTTAAAACGTAGTTTTATTATAACTTATATTAATTATATTGTATACTACTGGAATATTGAGCCTAAGTTAGCGTATTATATTTTTCTAAAATCCATTCAAGAAATACTAGTATTTTATAATTAATTATACAGGGTATCCGGTAACAAAATTAGGATTTTAAATGTTAATTAAAAGAAAAAAACTAAAAGTGTATACATTTTTTAAGGTGAGTTTCCTAAAAAAGATTAACGCTGATTTTATGTATGTATGTATGTATATTTTTCAAAAAGGATTCCCTCTAAATGCTGTCCCTTAGATCCCCTTTTCCTTCCTTGGAATCTGTAGCCAGTATTCCGTACAACACGCTTAAGATGGCTTAAACTCATTAATTTGGCAAACAATATTTTCTTTCAGTTTGGAAATATTTTTTTATTTAATAAATAAACTTGGCTCTAGAGATATCTATAGAAAAAAGTCCAATGAGGGGGATCTGGCCAGCCTGGTGACCAGGAGATGTCTTCAAAGTGGCTTATCAATTTGTTTGGAAAAAGATTACGAACGAGAACCAAAGTGTCTTGAGCATGACGCGTAGCATCATCTTGCTGAAACTATGTGTGTGAACTAAGAGAAGGACGATCTCTAAGTCTTGGAAGAAAATATTCACTCATCATGTGTCAAAAAGAAACGTTATCCACAGTACGGTATTTACCCTTTGGAGTTCTTAAAAAATAAAGTCAATTAATATCATAGATTGATAACGCATACCAAACGGTTTTTTTGGGCTGTACAGTAGCTGCTGATGCTTCAAACGCAGGCTCTGTTTTTAAGTGACTAATAATGGCAATTTTATCAAATAACATACTACGAACAAAGTCTACGACGAATAACTGTTATTGTGTAGAAAGACTTCAATTGCAAACACACGTTTCATATCCGTCTACTGGGACACTATCATTAGCAAATCCGCACTAATGATGATTCTAACAAGGCCCCCGCACATTCGTCCGAAAGGTTTTGAAATAATATGAAATTGAAATCCTAATTCTGCCACCGGACACCCTATATCGTACTTGTTATCGAAAATGTATGTCCAGTATACTTATTTCACGATAATTATTTGAATAAGGAGAAATATTTTAAAGTCACGTTTACATTAATCAGGATAATTTTCAAATACCTTTCAAGAATTAAATTTTTTCTTTGATTTTTAGCATAAAATTACACTTCGAACTTTTAACAATTTAGGCAACATATTCCCATATAGTTCTCACAGAAACTATTTAACAGAATTTAACTGAAAATGGAATCCAAAGTTAGGTCCCAAGCTTTTAATTTCATACATTGAGAGCGTGTTAGTAATAGCTTAGTAACTTAACGACGAAAAACTACCCTGAAGTGCCGTGGAAAGCCAGAAAAATTACTAAACTAGGTCACTGCGGACGCGTAATGTCAGAAGTTGCGTCCTACATATGCTGCCTGGAGGGCTGCCAGCTCTATCCGACCTCCATGCATAACCTTGTCGATTGAATGTGCCACATTTTTGCCAAAAGCTGATACAGATTAAATTGCTGTAAAATGTTGACTTAAACGTTAATTACAAACATTGTGGAACTTTCAGTTGCACTTTCATGTATAGATAAATATACAAGGATAGATTTTTTTTTATATTTAATTTATATTTAATTAGGTTATATTTTAGTCTAAATACAATCAATCAACAAATAAAACTTTTTTAAAAATAATTTTATATTTTGTTTCCATTACTGCTAACTACTGTTACTTCAATACCCAATATTGATTTTTACAAGCATTTACTTCACTTGCAATGGATGTATGTATGTAAGTTCGGGTGGAATCTTGCAAGTTAAATTTGACCAACTTCCCGGTTTCCGATTGAGTTAAAATTTTGCACGCATATGTATATCGCGTGACAATGCAATAATATGGTACCATGGAGCTGATCTGATGATGGAGTCGGAAGGTGGCCATAGGAACTCCTGTACTAAACAAGATAGATCCGTCGTGTTTGGGCTCGTTTTACTTGTCTTGGCTAGCACTCTGCTGCTACATGACATCCAGGATCTCAAAAGCTTGTATTTAAAAACCTTTTCAAAAGAGCTTTTATTACTTCTCTTACGTTCTTCGGCGTTTTTATTTTCAATACTTCTTCATATATGCTAGTCCATACGTCCATATTTCCTTCATCGCTTGCTATTTTCAAAACCAAGCTCAATTTCTTTGACTGCTTTAATATTCAACATATTTGTTTTAAGGTCCAATATGGTTTATATACACAATATACCTTCATTCGATGGGAAAAAAATACATAACCTCTTCTTCCACTTCTGTTTTTAATTGTGGGTAGGTGTGACACGCAGTACTCAATCACTATCACGACGGCCTCTGTGGTTGAGCGGGCTAAGCCTTTGCCGGCCTACCTCACTGCAACGCAGAGGCTCCGGGTTCGATTCCTGGTATAGTAAATTTCGGAAACGTATTTTCTCCGTTATTTACTATGGTCTGGGTGTCTGGGATCGGCCCCAGAGTAGTCCGTTGTATATTACCCATAACACAAGCGTAACTTGCTTAATTTGGGGATATACAATATGTGTGTTTGTCTGCCGATTATTATTATTTAACTATAATTATATTAGAGATTCAATTAAAACAGTCCCGGAACCCTGCTGTAACTTATCATACTTCACTTTAAAGTACTGGCATAAGTTAGTTTGAGTGGTGAGTTAGCGCATTTCACAGGTGCTTTTGATATCGAAGAGATGTGATGTATACCGTTTTAAATTATGCACGATTGCGAAGTGGATGCAGCGTGGAGTCATTAGGTGGGATCATGTTTCGCAGTGGCGAAATATATCTGTGGGAATTTCAATGGCGCTGAGCCTTATTATGACATCATATTAAACGGTGTAGGCTGTAGTTTAGTGGAACTTTGCATAGATATTTTTTAGTCCTTTGAGTTAAAGTTCTCGCCAGGGCCGTATTTATCCAGGGGTGCAAGGGGTGTGTGGCACCGGGCGCGTTGACCAGGGGGATGCAAGTCAATCGTTATGTACACACATATTTCACGGATAATCTGTTAGTTTTAAACACACGATGTCGTTAACACTTTGCCACCTTAAAACGCAGAAAATTATTCCGATGTTTGAAAAAGTGCCCACTTTACTATAAGTATATATTATATTATATGTAACAAAAGTTATAAAGACGACGAGGACTTTTGGGCCAAGGTAATGTAATGAATTGAGATATGGCATTATTCAAAAAGTGTTATATTTTTCTATGACAAAATCGAAAACATCGGCCCTAAATTCTATCTAGAAGTAGAAAAAAAAGATAAGGTCACAAATAAAATAAGTTATCGGTGATGTATTTGCCTGAATTTCAACAATTCAATAATATGAAAACACTGGCACCACACGATTAATTCGTTCAATACAACCAAACCCACTATAATTATATAAAAAAATAATACATAATAAAAACAAATCTTAATATAACTAAAAAAGTTACAATCTGGGCCTAAGAATGAAAGCGTACCCGTCTCCTTTTATTTTTGACGTGAAGCGCTCAGACTGATTTTCGCACAATATGGTTAACACGGTCCTGGTTGTCACGCAGTTAAGGCTTCTGTAGAGGTGACAACCACCAACTATTTGGTGTTTTTGTGAAATTGTTTCTTAAGACTTAATATTTTAATGTACATTTGTGCATTCTTTAAATACAGCAGTTAACACCAAACAAAGGAGGGAAGATAAAAATGGTCGAAAAGACAGTAGATTCATTGTTATTGTTCTCATGAACGATATAAGCTTGTATTAAATGATTGCAGAGCGAATATAAAAGAAATGATTCCTCCGCTCTCTACCGACACGATTGATCCCGTTTTATTTTTTCATTCTAATAAAAATGCAAAAGACATTGCCTTGAAAAATTGCCAGTCGTTCGAAGTCATTTCCATTAGAACGGTTTTTTATTTTTTAACACTCGCAGCTGAAGGGACATCTTCGTATCCTGCCTTTGAATCGTTGGAGAAAAAGAGAAATAATATTTGAAGCCACAACGTTTTCCTTGTTCCAAAGAGATATGGCACAAGTACTGTTATATAGTACCCACGGAAACCGCACTGCCAAGTCACACAGCTCTTTATTTGTGTTGCTTTTGTGTATTCTGTTAGAGACGCCGCCGGTACAAAGTTATCTCTTACACTTTGCTTCGAAATGTTTCTCTTTTACGGCACACTATTCGAATATGGAATATGTAAAACATAATGTAATATTTTTTTCTTTTGAGACATATATGGCAGTGGCATCAAAGTATTTTGCCAACATCAGCACGGAGATTGTAGCGGGAACCGAAGGGTGATGTAGTGCTGTGCAGTTTTATTTTCTACATATCATTTTATAATCAACAATAATTGTAGGATATTGATAAGTTTTAGTATAAATTATATGATTTTTAGAGAATTGTGAACTTTATATAGCCAAATGTGGCCTTTCTAGTTGTCACAAGAACTCTGTTGCTTACAAAGAGCTACAATGTGGCTGATATTGAAGACAAGGCTGTAGGGACTAAGTTCCTTTGTCTGTCATTGTGAGAAATATTATTACTACCAACGCCAGCATTTATGTACCAATATTTTTGTTCTCTTGTTGAACTTTGATATAAATTTGGGAGTGGGTTTTATACATATTGTTTTATATGACAAATTTTTCACTCAAAAGCTTACATCATTTTTAAATGCTGCGGTACTTTATGTCCTGAGAATCCTGCGGGAATTTCAAGCCAAGCGTGGGTGAAGTCGCGGGCATATCTAAGTCTAAAAATAAATATTTGCAGAATAAAATACATAGGTATAGATATTCATACATATGCATAAACATACATCCATCTATATAAACATATATAAAATACATATACATACATACATAATTCCCTAAAATACTAATAATTCCTTTTAGCAAACAAAACGAAATACGGAAAAATTAATTTAGCAATACTATGTAAGGGTAAAATAGTATCTGTCCTTTAATACTTTATTGGATGGTAGGAAATAGAAGGGATTTTCGAGATTCAACATTGACAGTAAACAGTCCGGAGGGATTTCAATAATAGCTGTCGCAGATCCGATATTCCATTAACAATTGCTTGGACCTAGATCGAGGGCTATACATTGGAATTTCATAAAAGCAATATTGTTATAGTATCTTAAAACAAAAGCGTATTTCAGATAATGGAATTTATTAATAACGAATTTTTTTTTGTTACAGGTAAGAGACGACCACAAAACATTGAGTATTATCATTATTATGGCAATAAAATAGCGTGCAAAAATGTCGATCTTGCTCCACTTTTTTTCGCTTATTAATTTATTGGGAAGTTCTCCTTTGAGAATTGTTAGCGAAATATCCTTATTAAGTCAGAAATATTAATTTAATATGTTCTCGAGCACGGGTCGGGTTTTATAATTATTTTTAATTATCCCCGCGTCGCAACGCGGCAAGCCTCATGACGGCAGCCATCTTGTTGAATATTCATTCGATGAAGAGCTCCCGCCATTATTTTTCTAGGGACACTCTAACCTAATTTTCAGCAATGAGCCTTGTGGGGCACTGGAAATGCGTAAACAGACTAACGTCTCCTTTTGTTGTGACTTTACTTCATTACTGGGTACTGAGCGGTTGTGTAAGTATGCTTACCCTTCCGAAACAACCGGGTTCTCCGGATGTCCGGACATTCAAGCGCGAAGGAACGGCTTGGCGTATTTCACGAAAAAAGTGAACAATCTTTTCTGGCACATTTCTTGGACAATTTTATGAAGAGGCTGCGAAAATTATGGAGGCATTCACAACTCACTAATCACAATGCGAAATAAAAAAGATTTTACTTTTTAAAAGTTAAAGCTTAATTATTTGTCAAGTTAAGGACAAGAAAATCTCGCTACAGATGTTTTGCCTGTTTTTATATTTTTCGTGAGAAACTGGCAATCAGGCAGATGGCCCAACTAATTGAAAGTGGTCACCGTCGCCTACGTCTGCAATACCAAGGGCGGAGCCAAAGCGTTGCTAACCTTCAGGATGGAATAGGAGCGATCAGACTGGAGGAATGGAGTAGAAGGGATAGAATAGGGGAATGGAATAATGGGAGCGTGAGTGGAAATCCTTGCTCCGCTCCCGTCAAAGGAGGACGCGTCGAAATCGGAGGACCAGTTTAGACCTTCGGTCACCGTTAGCGGATGGCGCGGCTTAATACCGGGGAATACCGAGGGGTTTTAGTGGGTATCCCGAACTGTGGCATGGCAATAGCATCTTTAGTTTTGTCCAGTGATTCTAGTGCTACCCCGACTTGACGATTCCCACACACTGGCCGCGATTTTCCCCCAGTTCACTGCGCGGCTGATGGCCTTCAATCGGTATTCCCCTTGTTAAGAAAAGGGGAATAAGAACTTGGGATAGGGAAGATGGGATAGGAGGTAGTAGGCCATCGGAACTTTCACTCATTGTACGAAATATGATCAGCTTAGGGCTATCAATGTTAAGCCGATATTCTGTAAGAGCTTGGTGTTATACCGATTGAGCCGCCCCTAAGAGCTGCAGTCAAAATAATGATTCCAGCATGGCTTACGATGTCAGCAAACGTCAGTTAGCGATTTTGAGACGTCGTACTATATATGCATAAATGATTATATCGTAACATCAGAAGTAAAAAAATGAATGGATAATATTCGATAATTTGTCATAAATATTGCTGATGTAATGTATACATAGTTTTAGTACTGGAGGGAAGGGTAAATGTAATAAATATCAAACCCAACGAGCACTGTAATGATACCGAGTTTATTATCGAAAATATCCGAATATGTTGTGTGTGTTGTTAAGTATTAAGCCGCAGTTGTTTATTTGTAAACTGCTGACTGTACATACTTTGTGCAGTTGAGATGATATAAAAATTGGGTCCAATCTGGCCCGATAGCCTCCAACCACCACTTCTACCATTCTATGACTCGCAGTTGTTAGATCCTTATATCATATGAAATATACATTATTTTTTATTGCAGGAGTTCAGCAGACAGGCAGACGGCCCACTTGATGGAAAGTGGTTACCATCGCCTATGGACATTTGCAACACCAAAGGTGCTACAAATGCGCTGCTGCTCTCTTAAGGGAAACTGGAACCTGGTCACTAATGCCGGAACACAACACAAGGTTGTTATGGCGGCATACTCTAGACCAGGGGTGGTCGCCATCCAGTCGAGCAAATGCCCTACCACCTGGCTGTGGGTTGTTTTGTCAATTATATTATTATATGTACGAAGTGTAAAATGTCCAGTAACTTGCAAATAGTTGCTATGGATATTATTAATAAGAGTATTTAGTAAATAGTAAAACGTAGGTTAAATAATATCTTGGACAGTAGCAAGCAAGGAATACTTGCTTACTATTGGTTATACTAATATATCTCTACATTCCTTTTTAAAGAACAAGACGAAGTTATAGGTTTTTGCTCTTATTAAGACAGAATTGCTAATACTTCTGGCTTGTTTACCCATTATGAATTTTTTTAGTAACATCTTATAAGATAGGTAGGTGTGGTTGAGTACTCGTTTTTTCTGCTTTCTTGTCGTATAAGATCCTCATTTCAGATCTCATCTGTTGGATGGACGTGTTGTTTTATTTTTTATTATCCCTATAAAGTAGAAGCGTGACCTTGTTTAATAAATTCAGAGCCTTAGGACGTACACCGTTTGAATAACAAGTCAGGAGTTTTATATCCTTATATGCCGCTATTTGATTGTATTAATTGTAATAATGTGTTTAAGTTTAATAAGGGTTTTTCATTAAAAACAGTATTTACTGTACTCACAGTTTCTTAAAGGATGCAGTAAGTAACGTAATAAATTGAATTGTTTAAATATATGAAACGATTAAAAAAAAAATCTTAAAAATTGAAATCAGCCACGTATGTGTTATATTCTAAGCACAGTGAATGGTTTCGTAAATTTGAAGAAGCTTCAAAAACCATTTATTCGACAATACCCCATATTTCAAAAATAACTCAAAGGATCTTGTTCAAATCATTGTTAAGATATTCCAAGATCT
Source organism: Dendrolimus kikuchii (assembly GCA_019925095.2). Taxonomy (NCBI): domain Eukaryota; kingdom Metazoa; phylum Arthropoda; class Insecta; order Lepidoptera; family Lasiocampidae; genus Dendrolimus; species Dendrolimus kikuchii. Next base: position 7,746,364 of record CM034400.1, read on the forward strand.
TTCTAATTATATACTTATTTGTTTCAATAATGTGATATGTCTGAAAAGTCATATTTTTATATCATAAACAAAACTGTCATTTCCGATTTTTTTTTCCAATAAACATCTGGTTTCTAAAATCTGGTAAATTATGGATTTATAAAATCATTGTCATACTTATAGGTTGACTGTAAACAAATTATTCCTTTCGACACAATTATTTTTTGAAGGTTAAAAGCTATCTCCTTTTAAAATATCAATTTTAATCATCAAAAAGAACCCCTTATTGATGCAAAGAGGTTATATCAACGTATAATCAGGAACGGAGAAAGAATACAATTTCCTGCGGCCGGGCAGCCGGTAAGAGGCGACAAAACAATCCATAGCCAGGTGGTAGGGTATTTTACCGGCTGGATGGCTACCACCCCTGGTCAAGAGTATGCCGCCATAACAACCTTGATTTGTGTTCCGGCATTAGTGACCAGGTTGCATCTCTCTTAAGAAAGCAGCAGCGCATTTGTAGCACCTTTGGTGTTGCAAATGTCCATAGGCGATGGTAACCGCTTTCCATCGATTGGGCCGTCTGCCTGTCAGCTGAACTTATGCAATAAAAAAAAATAGCTATATGAACTCCTAATTAGGCTTTTAATGTAATATCTTTTTAGTATTTTGTAGCGGCATACCAATAGAATACACATCTCTGCCAAATATTCATCTTTAAAGAACTAGAAACTAGAACAGATTTCGATATAAATGTCAATGATATACATACAAAGGCAGTCCGACGGATGGTCATAAGAAAATTTAAATACTTTGTTTTTGCCATTTAGGCAACGGAACTCTAAAGATAGAGATACTTCCCATAAAATACAAAAGTAACAATACAAAGTTTCCGGGTAGACACACAGATGAAAAAGGCGAGAAAAGCTGCAGGGTAACGCCCTATTCTATAAATAAAGTAACCAATAAACATTATGTTAAACAAAATGGAAACAAAGCTAAACACGAAAGTTCAGCTTCAATAAATAACGTTCATAAAATTCTGTTTACCGAGTAAAACCACCGAAATCCATCCTCGCAAATGCCAAATGCCTTGAAGAGAATTTATTGTGCGTTTTTTCGATAAAAAAGAAAAATATTATTATAATGCCGCTGAGGTATTCTGATTTATATCCGGTTGTCTTTTGAGTAATATCCGGGTTTAACCAAATATAACATAGCACGAATGAACGTAAGGAAATTAAATAATTTTTCATTCTTCCAGTACACTCATTCTTTATGTTTTAAACGTATAATACTTTTTAACGTATCATAGCGTAATTTTGTATAAAATAATGTGTAATGTAAATTACATTCTATATGAAAATAATAATTCTGGCCATTAAACTCGTATTTAAAAAAAAGACTTCTTATAGTCCGAATATTTAAAATATCATTATTAAGTGTTGATTCAGATGTATAAGTAAATTAACACCTTTATATAAATATTTAGTTTACTTACTTAAGAAATCAACAACAACAATATTTTTATATGACAAGTATATAAGAAATAAATAAATGAATTGCAATCTTTATAGAAAAGAATACTGTGAATTTCCCCTGAAAAATATTTAGAACCTATTTTTTAGGCGTAGTGTGTACAATACTCAGTGTACTTATAAAATAGGTTTAAAAAGAAAGTCTTTTCAAAGCAACTTAATTAGTTTTCCGAAATTAATCATTTATTTTATTCATATCAGGATGAATTTAAGTTAATTTCAAAAGGATAATTTATTAAACCCATATCCTGGCAAAACAGTGTCAGATAAGATTAATCTAAATTCTATTATGCAACAGGCAGATCGTGTCCTGCGATTAATATCCATCTGGGTCAATGTTCCGGTTCATCAGTATTCACTGTGGAGGGTCTCATCACGCGACCACGTTATTCCAACACCCGAATATAACCGGTTATAACCAGGTTCGTCCGGATATAAATTAAAAAGGGTAGATACGGCATTGAAAACCATTTTTGATACTTCTATATTGTTTTTTGTGAATTTGACATTTTGATTATAAATACCATGTGTTCTATAATGTCAATCCATAAACGAATCACTTAAGGGGTCAGACCTCTTTACCTCAGGAGACCAATTACATATGTTTTTGATAACGCTAAAGGAGAGCATTTGTGCGTTATCTCCGGGCTCGGGAGAAAGTCACCGAAGCTTGTGTGGACTAACTCCTATGCAGCGACCGATTGCGATGAACCGACCGCAAGACTACCCACCAAGCCTAACTAGCACCCCTTTACTAGGGCTATAGGTACACGGCCATGATGACGCTCTTACAGTGCCTTTGGCAAAGGCACCCTCTTCACACATGGGGAATTTTCTGCGAAGGCTCCCCGTCCTCCCCCGCTCCCCTATGATGATGTGAAAGGGAAGACATTCGCCTACCGCTATTTCCAACCACCTTTGCAATGTCTACCGATGGGGTCCGCATTTGCGTCTTCCTCCCTAGCTCGCTCAGGAGTCTTCTTTTGTGACGTGATGGCTTTTCAGATAGAGGCCAAGGGGACAACTTGTAAATACTCTAAACTTTCCAGCCTGGATTGGGGGTTTTTAGTGTGTAATTTTAACAATAAACACATTTGATTACTTATTTATGTTAAACTGGCAATAAATAATAATCATACAGAAAACTTATGCCTAATTACGTTTTATTAATTACTCTCATAAGTCTTTTATTTTATAAATTTAGTAGTTTAATAAACACATAATTGCAAAGAGATCAAAGGGTCGTTTTCTAAATGACATTTCACTTTTAGTGAACGATATGAATAATAAAGTGAAGGCCTTATTACAAAAGCAATAAAGTTCTGAATGGGTCAACCTTCCACATTTAGCTGACAACACCTATCGAGGAGTCCTAAATTATAATGAGGCGCGTGACACCTGCGCAGTTTTAATGAAAAGACTTAAGGAGACCATCAAATAGGCTAGAATTTTGTGTAATTACTTTGAAAACCAGTGTAACTTGTACTAGAAAGTTCGAGCTACGTTTCTTGAGAACCAAAGGAGGTTAAGTCGACAAAAATATTTCAAAGCAGTTGCCGACAAGGGTGAAGGCGGCTGAGCTAAGCTACTCGCTGAATAAACTGCGACGGAAAGTGGCATTTCAAAATTGATTACAGTGCTCTTTTCACACACATCTTTAGTTTCTATAATAACGGCAATGGATTTTTACATAATAAAACTGCACAGCATAACTTCATAATGGTTGTTATATATTATATAAGAACCATTATGAAGTTTTCTTATATATTATGTAAGAACTGTTATGAAGTTTTGCTGCGCAGTTTTATTTTCGAGTTATGTTCAATATTGGTAGTAAACATTAGTTGTAGTTTTTTTTCTAAATTTAGTATAGGTTCCTATTTGACTGACTTTGCACCTACAAATGTATATAAAGTTGAAATGCAGTCTAAGACAACGGCAGACATACAGACGATAAACTATTAAGAACGAAAGAGTAATATAGTCCTTAATTGTCAAATTATAAACTATACAAAGTAGAATAGAATAGAATAGATAACACTTTATTGCTCACCAAATATACAATTACAAAAATGCACGATTACAATATATTGTCGTGGTAGAATCAATAAGCGGCCTTATCGCTTAAAGCAATCTCTTCCAGGTAACCCAATTTAAGGAATCATTTAGCCCAATCTGACGATGTAGGTGGTGAAGATTAGTTAAGAATAACTTATCTATTAATTATAATTAAATGTATAAAACTACTTCAGTTATTAAAGAAAAAAACGTAAAGTATACAAATGGTTATATTTGTAATATCCTATAACTACTGTTTATTTTAACCAGACATTAAAATGTCGTAGAAAACCCAAAGTTCTGAAAATAAAGTAGCGTCGAAAACTCAACATCTTAAACGCTTAGGATATTTTATCGTTGATTTTTCCACAACGATATTTCCAATTCATGTTTTTCCGATCCAACATCATCATTTTCCGTAAGTAGTACGAATTCTTCATGCATAAAATTATATTCTCACCTCGACGAGTCGATCATTCATCATTTAGAGCCTGATATGTGAGCCCCATGAGTATTCCCGTCTTTATACATGTGCGATAAGGGTGTCGACTCTGTTATTGGAATGGAGATCACGAAGTGGTCTGTCTATATGATAGAGTACAAAGTATTTTTACCGATCTCAAAAAAGGAGGAGGCTGTCCGCGCAGGAACGGGGAAAGAATACAATTGCCCGCAGCTAGGCGGCTTGTCGTAAGAGGTGACAAAACAACACACAGCCAGGTGGTAGTGTATTTCCCTGTCTCGATGATTACCACCCCTGGGCTAAAGTGTGTCGCCATAAGAACCTTGAGTTGTGTTCTAGCATCAGTGGCCAGGTTCCAGTTTCCCTTTAGAGAGCGACAACACATTGGTAGCACCTTTAATGTTACAAATGTACACAGGCGATGGTAACCGCTTTCCATCAAGTGGGCCGTCTGCTGTCTGCTGAATTTATGCAATAAAAAAAGTTTTTTTTTGGTGGTTGTAACTATATTTTTTTAAGTATGTTCAACCATAATTTGTTTTTTTTTGTGTACCTATTTAGATAGTCACTTATGCTTTGGATTTAGTATACAGTCAACATGGTCCCATATACAATTAATTGATATGGGACCCTGGATGACAAAGATGTAGCAGGGTCTATCTAAAATAAAAATAGATAATATAAGCTTATTTTAATATCTAGTTTACTATTTTATTATTTTATTTTATACAAGCATACGCTTGTATCCGCAAATCTCTAAAAATAGCCGATGGATTGACTTGAAATTTTAGACTGAATTACAGAGAAGCGTCGCGTGGTTTAATAAGTTATTCATAAAATAAATCTTGTTAAGTTACATAATGTTTTGCTCACAAACTGCTTTTCTTGTTTGCAAAGAAATGTCTGTAACATATTTTGTTATATACTTGCGTACATACATTTGTACATATACGTATCATACATAGATAGAAAATACTTTATTGTTCACCACATACACATAAAGTAATGATTTACAGTCATTTCGTGTCAAGGCAGGAACAAAGGGCGGCCTTATTGCTTTAGAGCGATCTCTTCCAAACAACCCGGGCTGTGGATTGTGTGAAAGGAATCGAGAATGTATGACGGTGGTGTGCAAATCAAATACATGTAATTATTAGGATACATAGATATTACACAATACATATGATTAAGATTATCGTATTATCGCACTTGTTTCCCACGGGGTTAAGCAGAGACAATGGATCTACACTTGCAAAGATCCCGACAAATAACTTTTTCTTCATCTTCTGTCATTAATCTCTTAAAACATGAACGTTTTTTGAGGTGCCCTTTATTTGACTTTTCGTTGACACTTCTGCTATTTGATCAGGGTGTTTGTTGATATATACGTACGTGGGCTGTATACCGACATCAGCTATTGTTAGAGTTATGTTTTTATATCATCATCATCATCATCATCATCATCATCCGAGAGCTGGTTTTTAACATCCCCCGCTTTGAGATCATTGGTAGCATGTTATCCTTCACAACGTTAAACCAGGATTTCTTGGATTTTCCCCTTCGACCGCGACTTGGCAGAGGCGGCATGGCTAGACATTTCTTCCGCACATAATTAACCGGTCTCCGTAAAACGCGGCCGTGTCAGCGTAAGCGACTCTCTTGCAGTTTGTCTCCTATAGCACGGAGTTCCTGACACGGTCTTCCCGCGTGAGTCCAAACATCCGTCGCAACATGTTCATCTCCGTGTTACGTACGTAGTACAATATATTTATCTGCGTGACGTGTAGCGCCACATATTCGGATCCAGAATTACGTTTTTAAATATGTGATTGTCATTGCCAGTGTTTTGCTTCGAAGATAGTACGTCTATTTGTTAAGGCAACAAGTATCAAACATTTGACCCGAAAAGTTCGATGTTCACCATGAGTCAACTATTTCCTGAATCAAATATGCAAGGATCAGCCGCCCCTTAGGCTGGTAATGGCCGCCGACGTTTTCTAATTAAAACTTCGAACGGTAGTTTATTGTAATGACTAACGTAACGGGCTCAAGTTTTCGGATGGTGACTGGTCTTATTCTAAGTTAGTGTTGGGCGGAGATTGTGAGCTTCTGTGGAAGGTTGGAATTTGATAAGCCGTGATCGAGTCGGACTAGCACCGATACATTTTCTGATATAAAATGAATAGATACATACAAAACTGATAACGAAGTAGTGTTATTCAATCTAAGTTTGAAATTTAATATAGATTTACTTATACATATATGCACTTTAGATAATTATAATCTATAATATTAAAAAACAACTGGAATAGACTATATAAACGATGGAAAACACGATGCATTTTTTTTTTGTTTTTTTGTTTGTTTGTCTGACTCATGTAAAAACTACTGGGCCGATTTCGATGCGGTTTTCGCTGATCGACAGCTAATTCTTATACTTAGTCTATGCGCTACTTTTTATCCTGGGAATCCCGCTGAAATATTTCTGGAAAAAAATCGAATTCCAGTGTGATTTTTTTACTGATTGATAGCAAATTGAATGTAATAAAATGCGTGATATTTTTTATCCCGGGAATCCCGAGAAAAATTTCTCGGGAGCGGTTTGAAGTGGTTCGGGTGTATAACAATTAGTTTTCACTAACACGATAGCTTACTTATTTTATTTTTATGCTGCGTTACTTTGTACCCCGGAAATCCCGCGGGAATTTCAAGTCAAGTGTGGATGAAATCGCGGGCATATCCTAGAATTGAATATTGATATTTGTCTGTATTTTTCAATTTTAAACATAAAGCCGCGTATTCATCTGCGTGCCGTAATTGTAACCTTGCGGACACGAGGTCCTAGTGAGTACGTAGCTCACGAGTATACTGCGAGCGCCTTTTTTCTTTGCGGCGACTGCAGCGGCCTTTGACTTGCGGCAAAAACAGAATCGTAGCGCGTTGCGAGCCGGATCGTTCACGAGCTCACGAGAGAGAATATGGTTTGTGGTTACAAATAACGTGCAACGGTTACAGTTACAAAGGTGAGTTCGTGCGAATGCGCCGCGTGCTGCTCATGGTGCGCTCGAGAGCCACGTCCACCAGTGGCGAGGTGTTCATATAAACCGATTTCCATCGGCCTACCTTTAAGAAGTCGCAATGAAATCCATTCATTATTTTACATACATACATAACTTCACGCCAGTTCCCTTGCGGGGTAGGCACGAACAACAGAGCGCCATTTAGGCCCATTCTTACACACCTCACTTGCTTCTTTGACATTCATAACTCTTGTCATGCACACTCGTCTGTTCTTAAGGCTCCTGACATCACCCTCCGCTAGTACACGATCAATTTGATCATGGAAGGTGTGTCGTGGCCTTCCACGACTTCTGCATCCATCCACCTTTGCATTGTATATCTGTTTAGTCATTCTTTCATCATGCATTCTTTCCACATGCCCGAACCACCGGAGCATTCCTTTCCTTACCTTCACCCCGACACTCTCTTTCAGACCAACTCTCTTTCTTACTTCGGTATTACGAACGTTCATAAAATCATTCATTATTTTAATATCTAAAACAATAACAGTGCGACTAATAGTTCAAAATACGCCATGAATTCATTTGCATTTACAAGTTTTCTTTAACGGAATGTAGAGTGACTAGAAACTTGCCACATTGCCGGGTTTACATATTATTACTATCTCTTACTCTTTGACACACCTATCGGATCACCAACTTTCACCTTTCGCCACTGACGTCCACATTTTTGGTTACAGTATCTAAGTGCAACAGTAGCGGTTACGGCTCGCAGGTTAAGCTCAACCAACTTGCCATATTTTTTAAATTTTCAACATTTTCAAAAACAGACACAAAGTCTGTCATGCACATGGCTAATTTGTTTTTTTTTTTTAAATAAAACTGAACTTTAAAATATAAACTTATAACTTTTTATATCCCTTCTAAAAGTACTATAGTAATGTTGCATAAAATAAATTCGATATTTACAATACATGTAGATAGATAGATAGATAACACTTTATTGTACACCATTACAGAAAACACAGAAAAACTTATAGTCTAAAAATATTCTAAATGTGCACAATGGGCGGTCTTATTGCTAAGAAGCGATCTCTTCCAGACAACCCGTATGATTGTTATACATTATTGTATTCTAATTCCAGCGAATCACTTTTTAATAGAAAGGGAACTGAAGTTAGTCACATGAATATTTAATAATTGCATAATCAAATAACACATCAGTGCTTCTCGGAAAATGTGATGATATGGCTAACATTGTGAATATAGGTTATAAAATATTAATTAAGTTAATGACTGGGTAGAACGCGATAATGTTACATCGGTACTACGCTATACCCTATAGACATTTTGCGAGGTTTGCGAAATACTTTTATTGACTTTAATCAGTGTTTCCGCAGGGTTTTATTGTGATTATGTTGACCTAATTTTTATGAATAAATAAGCTGTGTAAGACACTTTGCGAGTTACGTAGTGATTGGATAAATTTTCGATTTGTTTATTAGCTTTGGTAAAACTGGTTATAGTCTAGAGAAGATCACTTTTTAGCGATAAGGCCGCTTGTTGCACGTTGTTAGTTTATATTATTTTTGTGTAATAATAAAGCCCTTTTATTTCCTTAAAAAACACAGGCCATAAATTGAAAAATAAATTAAAAATTAATTATTAATAAGTTTTCAAATCTTTTTAAGGTCCCGTTTCGAGTAAACCTCCTCCAGTTTATTACATGCTTTTCTGGACTTTGCCTTACACATCCATTCATGTCCAGCGATCTCCTCGATTTCTTCAACCCAGCGTTCGCTGGATCGACCTTTCCTTCTCTTACCCAAAGATCCTGACCATGTCGTGCTCGTTTTGGTCCATCTGTTATCAGAGAGGCGTGTCACATGTCCCGCCCATTTCCGTTTCAGCCGTTTGGCATGTTGGAGGGCGTCTAGTACTTTAGTTTTCGACCTTTTGTCTTTTAATTTTAAATTTAGTATACTCCTTTCCCTAATCCTTGCGTGATAAAGCGATTGCTTAATTTTAAACATGATAGACCTATGTTTGAATCATTATCTTGGTTATAGATCTTAAGGTCAGTTCGATTTGTGTGATGCCACGCTCTTAAATAATATCGGCGTCATACGGCTATCCTTGATCTAATCATCTTTTGTATGATGAGTGAGAGGTTTGTTGCCTACTTCTTCCTTCTCCTGTCTCATCTTCTCTATCCTATCGTAAAGGCTAGCAATACGTTGACTTCATACTTATCGTTAACATCTATAGGCAACGGAGACCTCTTTTTAATACGTGGGTCGTCTGTCTGGGGCCCAATAATACTATTTCGATATCTAGGCGTTGCGAAGATATTCAAAGTGCAATTCCATTGACATAGTGTCAAAAATTCGTATTCTACTAAATGCACAATATCTTCGCGATATCGTTGCGGCAGATTACTAGTAGATAAAAATTAGTATTACCATTAGCAAAAATGGCGTTAGCCGAAATGAATATTGTAAAGCTACCAGAAGTTTCAAACCTTTATTTTATTATAAATATTTTTAAAGATAGAGCGGCGTGCTACTGCCGCGCTATTGGAATTAACAGAATACTGAAATCAAGCAAACCTACGATTGAGACGATAGTGTTCAGCATTTTGACTAGATAATAATAATAGAATTGAGCCCCTGGCTGCCAATTTTGAAATATAAAAGTTGGACCGATCACCGATTACTACAGAGTGCTACGTATGTACCAATCTATCTAAACATTTAGATTACTATAATTTTAATATTTTTGATCCAAGTTTTTTTAATGACATGAATTTTTATAATTTACAGGCTTTACGCAAAGAATATCTATGTCGAAAATGAATATAATCACTCTAATTACTCGCAAATAGCATAAGTCGCGTATATGTTATAATGTTCCTAAAACTACTACGTACGCCCCTGAAACACATTACCTTGAAAATAATGTAAGTATTTTAATGTGTAAAGTGCCCTACAGGCGCAATTTACTTCAAAAGTTGTGTCGTAAACCGCGAGTAAACAGTGTTTAAATCAGAACAGTGTGCGCTGGAGCGACGGTGTACAAAGTAGAAAGTTCTGGAAGCAAGTAGAGCGAGAAATTAAAGCTTTCCTGCTTGAAATTACCTGAAATACCGCAATATGTACCTTTGACGATTCACACAAAGCGCTGAAGGGGTAAGGTGCGTATAAATTATGTATGATGCCTCTAATTACAATGGTACTTCTCGATATTAATTATTGCTGTACATGCCTAGTAATGTTACTGGTAACGCTGTGTACTTGTCTGAAATAAAAATCATATAGCTAAGGTTTGTTGGTAGGGTAGCCATTTTGGCAAAAAGTTTAAATTTTATTATTGATTGTACACACAATAGTTATATACACATAAAACTATAAAATAGTGGTGGTGTACAATAGCAAGCTTAACCCTAAAAAGAGTTTTCTTCTAGCAAACCTATACGTCCAGCGAAAAGGGAAAAACAAGAGACAGGGTTGTACAAACTAAAGTTTATTTGTATTACTATATAGGTACTTATATCTAAATATACATTTACATATTTGTTTTATAATATATATCTATAAAATAATTATTTATTTATTAAAAGAGAACAAAGTAATCTCATCCGTGCAGGAACGGAGAAAGAATACAATTTCCTGCGGCCGGGCGGCCTGTCGTAAGAGGCGACTTAACAACCCACAGCCAGGTGGTAGGGCATTTGCCCGACTGGATGGCTACCACGCCTGGTCTAAAGTATGTTGCCATAACAACCTTCAGTTGTGTTCCGGCATTACTGACCATGTTTCAGTCTCCCCTAAGAGAGCAGCAGTGCGTTTGTAGCAACTTTGGTGTTGCAAATGTCCATAGGCGATGGTAACCGCTTTCCATCAAGTGGGCCGTCTGCCTGTCTGCTGATCTCCTGCAATAAAAAAAACGTCAAACAGTAATCACATAAATAAACACACATAATAATATTAGTAAAAGAACTTATGTATATGTTACTAATTAATGAGTAACACTGATTTGGTCCTCTTAATAAAGGACCAAATCAGTGGGCAGTCAAATATTGAACCATATACAATAGGTAAAACATAATTATATAAATAATAATAATTATATATATAATAATTTCAAGACAATACAGTCCCATACATATTTACAAAACACACACAATAATGTTATTAGTAATATTTTTTCCTCATGTCTATTGTCTATGTTAGTAATAAATAACATACACAATTGTGTATGATATAAATTTCTAGTTAGAGTAAAAGGGCACTTTTACTTTAAGCGGTATTCAATAACTTATCGACAATGTTCCATAATCTAATACTAAAGAGTGGCTACTCTTTAGTATTAGATTATGGAAAATTGTCGATACGTTATTGAGTACCGCTACTTAGGGCTCATCAATGTAAGGTAATGGTTACTATTCATCAGACGATTCTAATGAATGTTTGAATATGGTTCAATTTGTATTGGAACTCATGCGGTCACAAATTCAAAGTAATAGGAGAGTAATTTTAGATTTAGAGAAATACCCACATATACTACCTGTATACAGGCGAATTTTTCAACTGGGCCTTCAGGTCCAAATCCTAAACTAGGTATACGAAATAGCGAAAAACATCATAACATTTTTGAAAAATCAATTATCCTTTTCGTTGTAGTCTTCATCCTCTTTGTCCATTAGAGGCAGCGAGGAGACTAGGGCCTCGAGGAAAACCTCTTTGCCCAGGCTTCTACTCGGCGGGGTTTGGTGCCTTCCTGCATAACGGTGATCTCTCAACGGCTCTTGTTGGCCGGCCTGCGACATCCGACGGAGTACCCGTGCTTTGCATTAGTGTTTTTTTAAAAAAAACGCACATTGTATTATTACAACAAATCATACACTATAATTTGGTGTAGGGTATTGCAGGGCTTGTAGGGATCAATTTCTGTAAAGAAATGTCAAACGGAAAACCAAGGGAAACACTATATTTTTAAAATAGACATAGACAACACTTTATTGTTCACCAAAACAAAAAATGCACAACAAGCCAATAGTTACGTGGTAAAACAAAAGGTGGCCATAAGGCGATAACGCTAAAAGCGATCTCTTCCAGGCAACCTGACTCAAATGAAATTCTTAAATTATCTATAATTGTTATGCAACAAAGGAAAAGGGGAAAGAAATGACATACACGGACAGCAGCTTACAGTCTATTGTAAACTAGCACATACATTATTGCATAAGACTAACATAATGATTCCTAAGTGAATTTTTAAATATGGCAAAAGATTTAGCTTTTCTGACGTCAGTGGGCAAAGAGTTCCAAAGTAGACAGCCTGCATGGCGAAGGGGTTGGAATAAAATGTTGAAGAGTGTGCAGGTGCCATTAACAGGAGATCATTAGTGGAGCGCAAATTGAGTGTATGTGACGTATGAAGGCAGTTGAAACATTCCTTAAGATAAGGAGGGGTATAAGGTATACGATATAGTAAGTCGAGAAGATGAGCGTTCCGGCGAAGTGAGATAGGCAACTCGAGCTTTTTGCGATATTCAGAAACGTGGTCATATTTTTTAAAAACAAATAATATAATAATAAACCTTATGCAAACGTTTTGAAGACGCTCGAGCTTAATAAGTTGCTCTTGAGTGAGATTAAGATAGCAAGCATCAACATAGTCGAGGATAGGTAGTAGAATTGATTGAGGAAGCGAAATCGTAGTGGTAGTCGGAAGGAAATTTAAATTAAATTAAAATTTAGTCTCCTAAACGATGCATAGGAGAAAATATTCATAGCCTAAGCTTTTATAATAAAAAAAATCGAAGAATTGTTCATTTTGTTAACACGGCTTTTAAAGCACATATTTACGGAAGATTTAGAACAAGGAACTTGACTGGAGATATAAATTTGAAAATAATGTATTAAACAATTGATTATATTTTTTACCTGTAAATGTTTTTATTTTTTTATTGCGTATTTTAATGTATAATTTAGTTTTATTTTAAATAAGTTTCTTTGTATTTTTTAAAGTTTAGAATATAAATATTTAATAGCATTTTGAGTTAAATTTTGGCATTATTTGTAAATAGACAGATCTTTTCATCTTATTGGTACATGAAAAGACATAAAATTAATAGGTGTACTGTAATATACACATAATTTTGCATCAAAAGAAATTTGTAGATCCAAAAATACGAAACAAAGGAACAAAAATAATTGGAAACAATAAACTCGGCTTAAAACGTGAAACGAATTCAGTGAAAGTTTTTGCATAAAGAGCCTCTTCATTTTAATATATGAGGATTCTTAATTATTTATTAAATTTTTTGTATACTTAGAAAATATATGTTGCAATTTAATTATACTTTATGTTTGAGTTGTCTATGTTTGTAATCGTACAGACTATGTACATATTATATAACAGGAGTTTATTATGAACTTACGAGAGGTTTTCAATTAACAATAAACAACAAATGATTGTGCTAGCTTGTATCGGCTTATCTGTGAGCATTTTTCTTGCCCCTGACACACTAACTCGACGTACTTAAATTGACTTCTCACTCAGAATGTACTGGCAGTCATTTAGAATTTGTACGTGTTTTAAAATAAGAATTAAACCTAATGTTTATGTTAGGGTTACGTGGTTCAATAACAAAACAATGTTTTTCGTCATAATACTTCACCTTGTCTGGTCCACATGCATTTGGCTTTTAATAATTAATACTTTCGGTCTCTAAACAATTAGATTAAATTTCATGAAAGGACCACGTCCATAGCCAACGAACAAACAAAAGGATCATTTATATAATAAAGTAAGTATATAAAATATTAATGGAGTAGGCGTTTTTGGAATAAAAAAATATATGTGACTGCACACACACTTGTGCAGTTCACACGTAGTAGAAGTGAAACTTCAGAGAGTATACTCACAGATAATTCTTCTCTAACTTTTATTAATAAAAATATAATTCCTTTCACCTACACCCGTCAACATATTATAATTCAAAAATATCAATGTAAATTACACTTTAAATCACTAGCGTAAAGTTCAAAATTCAATGCACTGTTACGAACAATTTCCCTTGATCTACATTTAAAACAATATCTGCCTTATATAAAGATAGGGCTAAAATTAATTTGAAATCTGCTAAGTTTTAATTATATTGAAAATTAATATTAACGGGTAAAGAGAAATGTATTTTATTTCGAATTTAATAAGTTTGAATTTTATGTGTTTATCTCTTTTTAGTGTCACTTTTTCGTTTCTTGGATTTTCAAATCACAACGATTCTAAAGAAGTTTCGCCTCAAAAATATGTTACGTCTATATTATGTATCTCTTAGCAAAATCATTACGATCGGCCTAGTGAAGTGATACAAATCAATCAAGTATGATATAATTAATACCATGAAATCTGGCAACTTAACCAATTGTTGTCAATTTTGCCATTATAGGTTTTCGTTTGCAGAATTACTATTACCTCTCATAAAATGTCTTTTTTGAGCATATGACTCGGTGACGTTATATGCTCAAAAAGTAATTTTATTACAGGTAATTATAATTGGCAAAATTGTCAACCGTTGGTTAAGTTGCCATATTTCACGGTAGTGAGTGTTACAAACGGACAGTAGTCATATTCGCGTTCATATAATTATATCGAACACTTAATGCAATACTGACACTATCCAAAATTTAGCCAAATCGAATTTTTAATACCATCTATCGTAAATATGGAAATACGTGTAATAGCGCTAATCCTGGTTTAAAAGTAACATAAATACCTACTAGGAAGACATTGTTATAATACTACTTACTAATGTTCATTCTTAAAATAATGTTTTTTGGTTCGCCTGTAAAGTTCACTTTTTGGGATAGTGTCAGTATTATAAGCCACAATAAAAACTTTTTGATTCAATTCTAACACTGATTATTATTAAAAAGATTCACAGAGTAAATATAAAGTACTTAGTCCAAAATGAACAATTTACCAAAAGGCAAGCGGCTGCGGAAACATAATATTTTCCACAATTAAGCCATTATAGCAACACCTACTGGCCTAATTAAATATTTAACCAAGGAGAGGGTAAGGCCATTAAGATTGTACTCATTAAAGCTGAGAGTTCATCGTTGCTATATTGCGTAACTTTATACAGAAGTAAGTGTATTCATGGGACGATTTTTGAGTGAAAAATAAAATAAAACCGTAAATACTACTATTATCGAGCATTAATTTAAATATTGCGCATCCAGCAAACGTACGACATTCATACTATATAGGGATAAATCATTGACGTTAATTGAATCGACACTGAACACGATTCAATTATTGCGACTTGTCATTTTTCTCATTTTCATACATTCGATCTGTTTAATGAGTTGACAGAAAATTACATTAATATTAATTCTTTGTTTTACCTCATATAACATAAGTTTATAACCATGATTAAATCCATGTGTCAACGCCTGAAACGCTTTCACTGTATTGTAAATGTCTTAAGATTGTTCTGGTAGAACAAATTAGTTAACTCACCCTGCAAGCTTTCTAGGTTCACTAAAGTATTTTTTAAGAATACCTTTGTGTTATGAATTTAACATATCAATTTTATTACTCTTTAACTTAATGATTTCTTTGGAAACGTGTGTGTAGTGGAGAGTGGAGTGAGTACGTTTGTTAATCATTTATCCTAACTAAAACTAACTAACTAACTCCGTTGGCTCAGCGACCCAAAGTGAGTCTTGCCTCCGAAACGAGAGCACGCCACTTTCCTCTGTCCTGCGCAGTGTCTTGCCAATTGTGGGCTTGTAGTGCGGTCAGGTCAGCTTCCACTCTATCCTTCCATCGATACTTGGGACGACCAACCGGTCGTCGACCGACTGGTCGCCCCAAGTATGCTTTCTTCACTCCCCGATCCTCCTCCATCCGCTCTACATGACCAAGCCAGCGGAGACGGTGAGATTTTATCTCCCCAATTATGTTGGGCTCGGCCATGAGGTCTTCTATTTCGGAGTTGGTTCGGACCCTCCAGCTGCCATCTTCAATCATTTATTCTACTAAAAATATATGCGCAGATCAAACTTTACTTACTCTTAAAAGACGGAATAGGACTACTCTTCAGTTTCGTTATGACTATTGCTCTAGAAAAGGAAGTTCACTGAGTTAATTAATTCACGGCAGTCCACGTAGCGGCAGCAAGAAAACTAATATCAAAATCCCTTGGCGTAAAAACGGAAGGTGCCCTTATCTTAAGGGCCCTCGCGGCGCCTCGCCTTATCTACCAAGTGTTGGTGCTTTGCCATTTTTTAATTCTGCCGACCGAGAGTCCTTCACTCACTAATTTACATATTTGGAAGCATCCGCCGTGTTCCTCTGCTTACTTTGACACCGTGAAATACTTTCCTTAAAAATGTTTTTGAGTCGGCAAGAAAAATGTGATCGCTGGAGAAAAAAAAAATGGTTTTAGGTTGCATGTTACAATTATATGAGATTCGACATTGTTAATGATGTTAAATATTGACAGATAACGTATGTGTATATACTGATGTGGCTATTCGCTTACGGCGTTATTTTTAACGCTTAAATAAGAAGTATTCGGCCACAGCCAGACGACACCATTACGGGTGTTAAGAAGTGACTTGGCTTTTACGCATAATGAGTAATTTGTATATTATAGTTATTACTCTCTTACTCTCAACATGTTTTGTCTATGACTAAATTATTGCCCTTGTCTTCGAGTTATGGCTTAGACTGCCAAAGGTAAATAAATATCTTTATTTAGGCTTTCTGAAAAATTCATAAGTCTTTGTATTTATGCAATATTGAATATAAATAAAGCCAACACATAACTTAAAGAACAAAACCGTGCTAAAATGTTCCACAGTTATTATTATCACCCACGCAATTCGGTAATATCTTTTGATGCGTTCTCGCGTAAAATATTTTAACAGTACGTGCTTAGCTATAGCTAGGGTTGTCAACTTTTTGTTCTAAACAAACAGCTTTACTGTACTGCTCCACTGCGTCCTTTTACGTGCCATCAATAGCCGTATATCGCCGTATCAGTGGTTTACACGTACATTTTAACATACAAGATTCAAATCATCCAGTAGCGTACTCATTTGGTTGGCAAAAAACCACTGACACTGATTACAATCAAAAGCTAAACCATTTCATCAATCACTAGCATAATAAATATTAATAAACATTTATCTTTAATTAACATGTAGAATCATCCCTACAATCATTCTAATATCAAATCATGAGGTCCGCTTTCTTACTATACTACCTCCGCTTTGCAAACGGGGATTACAAATTTTAAATATGAATTTGTGTATATCTATTGTGGGTGACTTTAAGCTTGCATTTTTATGATCTCTGTATACGTACGTAAGTAAGTAAGTAAGGTATTACGTAATATTATGGAAGAAGAATAATATCTTTTTCCATGGTATTACTACGTACTTTCAAGTATCTCCGTTTATTGGACTCCGGTTTGCCTATTTATCCATACTAATACGAGAATGAATACGAAAATAGCTCCGTTTCTATGTTGTCTTATCACGACTAAACGGCTCATGGTCTTAATTAAAATTGGTTAGAATATAGATTGTATTCTGAAATAAGACTTGCTCAAGTTAGGGATATGAAGATTTATTTCTAGGCATTTCTTTCATTTAGAAAGTAAAAAATTGATGGGTAATAGCTGGATTTACCACAAATATTTGTAAAGGTCTTCAGGACATTAGCAAACCAATATCGACGGTTTACTAGCATAACCGACCAACTGCTTTTTTACCGATTCCCCACGTAAACATTCTGTCTTACACAATAGAAATGAGAATTAGAAATCTTCTACATAGATGTCTCCCATTTTTATTTGAAACCAACATAACTATGTTTTCGTTTTGCTTATATTTGTCATTTCTATCAATGATAAAAGATTTCTTTGGGGCTAATGTAAAGTTTTGATATCTAGAGTTTTTTTATGAAACTAGTTCTACGGACTTTAAGTTCCGTACCTTTTTTAGAAATTTAATTTGAATATATATTTGAAAATTTACACGCTTCTTATATCTATTTTTATCCGTGCAGGAACGGAGAAAGAATACAATTTCCTTCTGCCGGGCGGCCTGTCGTAAGAGACGACAAAACAACCCACAGCCAGGTGGTAGGGTATTTGCTCGACTGAATGGCGACCACCCCTGGTCTATAGTATGCCGCCATAATAACCTTGTGTTGTGTTCCGGCATTAGTGACCAGGTTCCAGTCTCCCTTAAGAGAGCAGCAGTGCATTTGTAGCACCTTTGGTGTTGCAAATGTCCATAGGCGATGGTAACCGCTTTCCATCAAGTGCGCCGTCTGCCTGTCTGCTGAACTCCGGCAATAAAAATAAAATACAAAAATAATTGTTGTGTGTGTAACATTTGTTGGGTGTTGTATTTGTGTTGAGGTGTACCTTAAAATTAATTATAATATTATTTATTTCAAATTTTATACTAAATATACTTTTGCTAGTGTGGAGTGTATCTGTTACATGGTTTGTCGTAGTGTTGTGTGGTAGTTTATGTTTAGTGATATCTATAGTTAGAATTTCTTAATATTTAATCTTTAATATATCACTCAAAGCACGAAATGTAAGATGATGGTACTCCAAGAAGTTAGATTGTTTAGTTTTACATTTTTTTAGGATAATTTTGTTTTTACAATTAGAAGACGAAGTTGAATATATTTGTAATTTTTTAGATAAAGTTGGAATAATTTTGTAGGCTAGCGTGTCTCAGTGTCCCCAGTTACCAAATCGTGTTGCCAGAACCATCTTCCATTATCCCGGCGGCAACATGGATGCTTTTACAAATTAATTTCTTACGAGGCGTGAGTGGCAACCCTAGCTATAGCCCATCTGAATACAACACGCAATGATAAACATGTGAGCTTAATTGAATTAAGCCTCACATCTTCGCACTCCACCGCACCAGAATGGATGTACCTTTTTTGTGAAATGAACCCTGTTTACATTTTCGGTATGCTACAGCCGTTTTAAATATGAAAGGAATACTGAAGAGCTTTTTGGATAATTATATTTTTAAAAGTGAGTTAGTGTTTTCTATTGTACTGAAAATTGGCCAAGTACGTGTCAGTCCAACTTCTACTATTATGAGCAAATTGGCAAATATTTAGTAATTGCTTGGTAGTTCGCGCACGACGAAGGCATACGTATAGGTGGGAAACGTTCTTTGTGTTCTTTATTTGGCCACGAAACCATCAACATTTGAGTCGAAAATACTCCATATCTCAAAAATTACTCAACGGATACTTGTTGCAAATATTTTTTAACCTCTACAACTTTGAATATGCCTATATAATATAACCTACATAGCTAGTATATCTAAGAATAATCTATCTCTTAAATAGATTATCTGGATTACCGAGAAGATTTAAGCGATAAGGCCACATTGTTTTGAAGATAAAAATTGTAACCATGTATTTTAGTAATTATTTTGCTGAGCAATAAAATGTTATCTACCTGTCAATTTATCTTTTAAACCATAAGATGAATAAAAAGCGTGAATATAGGATAATTTATGTGCAGAAAACAGTTCTGTAGTTAAAGCGGGCAAAGACGCAAGCTTTAGTACTAATAACAAGTTGTCGATATTTCTCGCTTTGCATGTGGAGTAGATAAACCCGTCGCGTAAAATTACCCATCGAGCGAAAATGCACGCTCCACCCGAGCAGCGCGTCGCCGTGGCGAATGTTAACGCGGTGGGATAAGCATCTCACGCTAACGACGCTATCGGCCGACGCTTTATTGCGCCTCCCATTATGGTCCAGTTATAAGGGATAGCGGCAGCGATGTACCAAAATGTCGGCTAAATTTAATTGAAGATTGCGAAGTTTTGTTCTTGCATTTATTGTCATACTAAGGACTTTCTTAGGGCCTCGCGATACTGCTTTCTTCCAGCATTTAAAAAATTCTATATACATTCTATAATGTCTATCAAAATCTATGAGAATAAGAGTTGACGGGTCGGTAAGCAATAAAACAATCCGTACATTCAAAGAATGTGTTTGTGTCCATCATTGTGAGATCATTTGTATTTCTACATCTTATCCCTCCTATCGGGATTTGACCGAGATTTCATCTCTAGACACTTGTCAACTAATAAACTAGTTTCCGTAAAGTGTGGCCACACTGGAGTAAGCGGCTCTCTCGCAGTTTCTCTCCGTAGTCACGAACCTGAAAGTTGTTGTGGATGATGGAATTCCTAACGCTGTTCTTCCATATGATTTCACACGTAGCTTTTGCTCATGTCGCTCAAGTACAGGTCACGCTACATTGCCATACAAAAGAACAGTAGCTATAGATATTATATGTACGTAAGTATTAATTTATTATTGTTCGTGAATTGTACCACACCCCATAGGCCCTGTTCTATCGAGTATGTGCCAGTGATTTATGCTCTTAACATTTTCCTAATGAGTCTTCGTTCGTCGAGTAAATATCGCTCGCTAACGACATGACTGCAGAACGCTCATAATATTTTGCAAACTGCATTTAAATGCTATTTTTGTTCTTAATAAATCACTATAACTACAATTTGATTACTACATTTATATTTAAACTTTTATTTTGTTCCATCTTTTACATTTTATTTAAGTATGTATTTATTTATTTTATTTTATTACATATCCAACAGACTAATAAGTTGAACAATAAAGTATATAGTATTAATTACGTCAATTATAGGATACTTCACACTTTACAATATTTTTGTCCAGAATCAAAACCGCTTACTACTTACTATTGTAATGACTGTTTATAAACATAACATATTACTGAGGTGTCCTTATAAATAGATCGTACGACAAATGTATAATAATATATGTATGATATAATTGAAGAAAAACACAAAAAAATATTATATTTATATTAGTAAAGACATACTTTTGCTTCTCGAGTGCCAATAATATACATTGTTAAGGTACACTACTGACCCAAGTTGGTGGCGTCTCAATAGGGATCTAGGATTTTAATGATTTCTTTATATAATTGAGTGGGTATCTGGATAGCTTAGATTCACAATTGGACTTGGTAAGTGGAGCCACAATTGGGTTCTAGGATTTTAATGACTTTTTTTGTGTGTGTTTGAGTAGATCGCTCAATGGTTTAGACTCAGAATTGGAGCCGGTAGGTCAATGTCTGTTGGTTAAGCTAGTATAGTATAAATACATATTAGTACTGCACGAATTATATTTGAATACAATATTATAAGGTTTGCAGAAACTACTGGTTGACATGTTTGCTTTCTGTGTAAACTATTTACTGTAATAGCCAGCGGTTAACGAGCTGACCGGGATCTTGAATAAGAGACTGGGTTCAGGAAATATATAGTTTATATTATCAACGAAGAGACTTTTACAATCATGTCTTCAGCTCGCAGCTCGATACAATTCTCATCTCCTTTGTTTTGTGAGACGTTCTATCGTTTTATTCAAAAATATTATATTTCTTAATATAAGTGACGACTGAAGAGGTTAGTCGTTACAGTACATTGAACAGCTATTTCTAATCAAATAATTATTATCATTTATTTTTATTTATCATAACAGTTCTATGTGACAGTAACTTTCCTAGCTGGGAATCTACGGTAGACTTTATCCCAGGAACCCATGAGGAATCCCAGGATGTTGTTTAAACTGACGACGGTAGCTTAAAAATTCGCTATTTACTCATAATTAATGTTCTTCTAATACTTTACCAACAAATTAGTATAGGTAGATTTAACACATATTTAGTATTAAATATGTTGTCAGTAAGTCAATTTGTTGCGGGCACTGTTCTTTATTTAGGAACATTTTCCAAATATTTGTCGTCCATAAACAATAAATCTTAAGTAACAGTACATATTGCTACAATCTAAAGTGTAACAACCGCATTGTGTTCCCAATATCGGTTTCGTATCGACGTTATAGTGTATAGTTTGTCCTATAACTGTAATTTATAGGGCAAACTGCAACTGTTGGACTGCAAGTTATGAGAAAGTTTGCAATCTAGCACCACACTTGTAGAAATGTTCAATAACAGCTAACTGTAGCGCTATTAAAAGCTTGATGGTTATTTCAACAATATGGGATAGATGCTTATGTTTCAAAAGTCTAATACTGAGTATTTAGAGTTCCGTAGCCAATTTGGCAAAAATCATCATGTCTTTCCATCAGTTTGTTCGTCTATCTTTATATGTCAGGCAGTTTTATGGATACTTTTTAAATACCTCCCCTTCTTCTGTGTTTTGGCTGTTTTTTCTCTTTTTACTTAATAATTTTTTCCTCTTTGTTTTCTTTTCATAAATATACCTTGTAATATATATTTTCTTATAATCTATAATATTTTCTTTCCTATATAATTCTACATTATATTTCTAAATTAAATCTCGTACACTAGACTATAAAGATTTTATTTTATTTGTTATTCTAAACCAGCTTTGTTTTAGTGCATTCTGCCGTCGTTTATATCGGTTAGTTGGACGCACAGAGAAAACATTTTTGGACACCCTGAAAATGCTTTTAGTACATTTTTAAAACGTTGCATTTCCTGTTTTCGTGTGACAAATGTTTTGTTAGCGGATTTCGGGTGCGGGTTGCAGCGTGAAATTGTCAGAAATTTATTGTTGCAGTAAACGTCTGTCTGACCTTTAAATGAATATTTTTCCCTGTTTCAAATAACTAAATGAGCCAATTTCAGACTTTTTTCTGTGAAACATTTAGCAACTGCTATGAAATACTTTTTTGATTTATAATATTATAAAATTATAAACATGCCGTGTTTGTACATTGAAGCTTTATAAAAAACCAACTGGAATAGACTATATAAACGACGGAGAACACGATGCAATTTTCATTTTATTTCTTGTCTGTTTGTTCGGGATTGACGTAAAAACTACTGGGCCGATTTCCCTGCGGTTTTAGTTGGTCGATAGCTAATTCTTACACTTATACTTTGTCCTACTTTTTATCCTGAGAATCCCACGGGAATATTTGTGGGAATGATTTAAAATAGCCAGATTAAAAAAATCGAATTTCAATGTGATTTTTTTAATGATCGATAGCAATAGTAATATCATAAAATGTGTGATATTTTTAATCCCGGGAATCCCGTGAAAATTTTCCCGGGAGTGGTTTATAGTTGTTCGGGCATGTAAAAATAAGCTTATTCCGACGCAGTTTCTAATGATAAGTGAAAAAATTAGTTTTTTTTAATCTCGCCATTTTAAATCATTCCCAGAAAAAGTCTCGCGGGATTCCCAAGATAAAAAGTAGCGCAGATTTTAAGTCTTACAATTTGCTGTCGATCAGCGAAAACTGCATCTGCGAATAGATATGCATTATTATTATTTAAAATAAAAATATACATCTAGAAAATAGCACATCTTTACAGTAATGAATTTTACCTATACTATATTTAACCTTTTTAAGAGAGTTTAAACTCATCTCCAAGATTTCCAATACACAGATCGGCACTTTATCGAGTGAAATCTATACCTGATCCACTTCAGAGAGAGCCTCGTCAAGAATTTTCTAGGATTGTAGAAAGTTTGAGCTTAGAACTTGGACTCTGGAACGTCGAACTTAAAACACGTTGGTCCTACGACCTTGGAAATATGGATGCGCCTTAGTGTTAAAATTAAAATTATTGGTAGGGTTTCGTGTTTGAAATCTCCGTATGCTATTTATCTATTCTATCCGTGCAGGAATGGAAAAGAATACTAATTCCTGCGACCTGTCGTAAGAAGCGACAAAACAACCCACAGCCAGGTGGTAGGGCATTTGATCGAGTGGATGGCTACAACCCCTGGTATAAAGTATGGCATCATAACAACTGTTGAGTTGTGTTTTATACCAGTGTCCAGGTTCCAGTTTCTCCTTAGAGACCGGCAGCACATTGGCAGCACCTCTGGTATTGCTAATGTCCATAGGCAACGGTAACCACTTTTCATTACTGTTGGGTCGTCAGCCTGTCTGCTGTGCTTCAGCAAAAAAAAAGGTCACTTCTGTCTGTGTCTCGGTTTCTAAACACTTGTTTTTTATCCTTATTTCTCTTGTTTTTCATAATGTATGCAATGTTGCGTTTTCTTCTTATGTAAATAATATTCTTTAGTATCTATTATTTATTTAGTTATTCGTGAATGTGACATCACCCTTAAGCCGTAACTGAAGACCAGCGCTGTTTATTACCAAACAGTACATGCTGAGTTAGGATCTAATTAGAGATAGCTTACTCAACATGCCTTCAGCATTTATTGACTATTATTTTTGTTTAATTCTCAATAAATTTTTTTTGTTTCTTCTGCATCATAAGATAACTTGTCCCAAGTCAGTGCATGGCAGCTGGAGCTCTCCGGACTGGGCGTAACTACGTTCTAAGTCTCAGCCTTTCCTACATAAAAAGCGCGGGGCAGATGGGAGGAGGGTGGTTTTAGTGGGTAGTGGTTGTTGCCCGTGCAACTTCTCTGAGTCTCCACACAAGCTGGCTTGATTATTGTTCGGATTGCCCCTTATCAAAGGGGAAAGCCTTCATGATCAACTACGGTCAAATCCCTTGCAAAGGACCCAGTATTGTGCGTAAATAGCATTTCCCCCGCCTTAAAAAAGAAATAAATGGCAGCTGGAGCTCTTGCTCGCCCTGTTCGTATGGACCACGATTGTTTCATCTTTGTGTCGGTTGATAGAGCGGTTAACAAAACTGGTGACAACACTATGTATGGTGAAAGTATAAAAGTAAAAAATAACATTCTTAAATAATATAAACATAATTAATTTCTGTCTAATTACTCCGAATACTTGTAGCGTATTGATTTTTTTTATTGCATAAATTCAGCAGACAGGCAGACTGCCAACCTGATGGAAAGCAGTTACTATCACCTATGAACATTTGTAACACCAAAGGTGCTACCAATGTGCTGCCGCTCTCTAAAGGGAGATTGGAACTTGACCACTAATATCAGAACACAACTCAAGGTTGTCACGCCATCCATACTCCAGATCAGGCGTGGTAGGCATCCAGACGAGCAATTACCCTGCCACCTGGCGATTATTGTGATAGTGAAACATATTGGTGATACCATTTGATTATAATAAATACATGAATGTGTAAGTATCTTTATGTATATTGTAATTAAGTATATCTTACTCTCAATATAAATAACCTGTAAAACTTCTTATCTACAACAAAAATTAATTAAAAACTGTTATTTATTTATGCGATACCTATTTATAAATAACCCGTCATAAAAATGTGTTTATCAGCCTAAAAGTTTGTCTCGAATATGCTCCGAAATG
Source organism: Dendrolimus kikuchii (assembly GCA_019925095.2). Taxonomy (NCBI): domain Eukaryota; kingdom Metazoa; phylum Arthropoda; class Insecta; order Lepidoptera; family Lasiocampidae; genus Dendrolimus; species Dendrolimus kikuchii. The sequence goes on from CM034400.1 coordinate 7,771,758, forward strand.
GCTCGACAGATTTTAATATAATATAACTATGTTGCGCGCGAACAAAGGGCTAGGCGACACAGCTAGTGAGAAATAAAGTTCTTTGAACCTATAATCATATGAAACTAGGATTTATCGCTCGACCAATAGTTTTCAGACGTGACTTTTCGCAATACGACTGGAATTTCTATGTATAACCCCATTACTCATGTAAATTGAAGTGAGACGTTGGCATCGATTTCTATAAGTTCGATTAACTTGAGCTCATTCAAGTTCTACGTAAGATTTTAGATTGCATTGCGAAGTTGGTGAAACTATTATACGAGTTTTCAATTGATTGAACCGTAAGGAATGGAAATTATTTCAAGAATAGTAATACTATGAAGTTTACTGGAAGTCGCTTCGTAATTAAAAAAGCTCATTGATTAGTAAATGATTATAATATTGTCTTCTTTCTTGAGGGTTGGTATGCACTTCTTTAATAAGATTCTGAATGAAATGTTAGATATGCCTATCACTAAATTTAAAACCAATAAAGTACCTTGCTTAAAAAGAGATACTACACTATTGAAGAATACTTAAATGACAAAGCTTCATTTACATAGCAGCTCGCTCGAGCCTCATATACTGTCTTTTGTATAACGTTTTTATGTTGCCAAGCATGTAAGGAATTTATGGAGATATGTTGCAGTATAAAATTTTAGTACATCATGTCATTATTATAACTACAATAATATTTTCTTTTCTTTGTTAAGACACTATTACTGAGTATGCACTGTTTGTTACAACTCAATTAATTCTTCGAAAAGTAATTGCGTAACATACTTCTGTATACAATTTATTTAAAAAGAAGAGAGAGAAGGAAAACATGTTTTAGTTGACGTGTTGCTGGGAGTGTCTTGCCGCTTCTTCTGCTTCACATCAATAACAGTTGACGACGTTGCGAAGCGGTGTACATAGGAAGTAAAATTACATTTTTACTTATATGTATGACCTTCAAAATGTGTTCTCCAGTGGAACTTATTTTGAATAAAAACTTTTGAATTCGAATTTGATTTTGATTCAATTTGACAATTGATTAAAAACATATTCTTATTTACTACGATCAATAACTAATTGTTGCTGTTAAACTTAGTATTATAATTTGTTATGTTTATAGTTTATATCAAACACGACGGTATGGTTGACACAATTAATGACAGATGACATCGAATTGGTAAGTCTAGAGATGAAATCCTCTGCATGTCATGAGTTGATATGCGATTGACGATTATTTTTGAGTGTTAACAATGATCAATTGCAAAAAATATATTTATGGCTGAGCTGTATAATAATCAAAATAAACAAAAAATACTTAAATTGAATCAATTCATAATGGTGGCTGTTATTAGTTCAATTTTAAGTTGTTTCACAGAGAACTTAGTACCCCAGTATATATTTCAATCCATTAAATACGATACATACATACATACATAACTTCACGCCAGTTCCCTTGCGGGGTAGGCACGAACAACAGAGCGCCATTTAGGCCCATTCTTACATACCTCACTTGCTTCTTTGACATTCATAACTCTTGTCATGCACGCGCGTCTGTTCTTAAGGCTCCTGACATCACCCTCCGCTAGTACACGATCAATTTGATCATGGAAGGTGTGTCGTGGCCTTCCACGACTTCTGCATCCATCCACTTTTGCATTGTATATCTGTTTAGTCATTCTTTCATTATGCATTCTTTCCACATGCCCGAACCACCGGAGCATTCCTTTCCTTACCTTCACCCCGACAATCTCTTTCAGACCAACTCTCTTTCTTACTTCGGTATTACGAACGCGGTCCGCGAGCGTCACTCCGCAGATTTTGCGCAGTGCTCGCATCTCAACCGCGTTTACTCTACTTTCATGCTCTCTCTTCCATACCCAACTCTCGTTTCCATACGTGAGCGTAGGTACCAGCACCGCGTTGTGTATGGCGAGCTGGGCCTTCTAGTTAAGGTTCTTAGCGCCTAGAAGTAAAATACCGCCTAAATACGATAGTTATAGATTATCTAAATACGTATACATGCTTTTTACTTCTCAAAATACCCTTAGTGCATAACTTTGAAACGTCATGTAAATAATAAAATGTACCATGAACATTACGTGAGTAACGAGGATAACATGGTGATTTTAATAATAATGTAATTTTTAAACAGTGATAAGCATTCATTTATATCTATATAGTTAAAATTTGTATCTAATTCTTAGGTCAAGTATAAGATATTGCTACAAGTTACGTTCTATGGGATGTGTCAGTCATACCGTCGTATTTGAAATAGACCTTAATTGTTTACATCCTTATTCACAATGTCACACAAACAATAAAATCATCCTCGGTCAAACAGTTGTATTATTTTATAGCCTATACAAATTAATATTAATTAAAAATCTAAAATACTTATCCTATAAATAAACCTAACTTAAAAATATATATACAATAGTAAAAAAAAACTAATATTAAAATAAAACCTATATTAAAACCCGTCCAGCCCCACCAGACCATTGTCGCTGGGCATTGTACCTAGAAGGCTGGCAGCATTACCTCGCTGGATACAAAGGCTAATCCTTTGAGCGAGGTAAGCTCCAGCTTTCCGGTCTCCTGTTTTGTCCATTAGGCGTTTTGTCATTGATGTCAAACATGTCAAACAGTTGCACATATAACTCCAAAATTTTTTAGAATGTTGTCACTTCGTCACCCAATCCTTGTCTCCTGCTAGATGTAGGTCTTCATCCCGAGTTTATTTTACATGCCCCTGCCGTATACATTCTTTGGTCCTACCAATGAGTTCAAAGATGTTAAACACTACATTTAATGACGTGTGGTCGCTACTTCAAGACTTGTCTGCTCCATCGTTCATTATGTCTAGGGCTTCAGTTTATGTGTTAGAAATTATCTGAAATTTATAAATTTATTACAGCAGAACTAACATGAACACCCCAAAATTTGTGACATCAAATAAAAAAATTACATATTTTCCCATTTTTTTAAAATGAAAACAAACATTTATCGGGATAAGTTCCTCAATTTGCGGACCCTACTTGCGACAGACATGACGGATCCACCACTTTATCTTACTAATTTTATAATTTACATAAACTACTAATAAACGTTACTCGTCATAGTATGTATTAAACTTTCGACGTGAACCGTCTGTCGTTATTCTGGATTTATGATGACAGCAGCGCGGCGACGCAATATCGCGTCAGTGGCCGTAGTGGCTGTTTAAGCACAGTCATTTGTCACCCTAATGATGGTTTACTATAATGGCCTTCATTTTACGGCCACGGAGTTAATTATATGTGGGAGTATCACCACTGTTTTTACTTTTTTTAATTATTTAGTATGGCCACAGTCCCAATGAAGATGTACGGAAATATTTTCTTGTATTTTTTGCTATTGGAAGACAGTGTCAATGTCAAATGACAGGTGTATCTAATACAGACTAAAAATAAGTGTAGAATAGAACAGAATAGCGTATATTGGATATTATTACGATACAGTTTCAGAACTATAAGTACAAAAAACAATAGGCGGTGTTATCATTAAAAGCGTTTTCTTCCAGACTTCCTTAGGGTGAATCAGAAACGTTTGTAGAACATGTGCATAGGAAGATATGTTGCTCAATGCTGAAAGCGGTTGAGAATTATCCCAAGCAAAGAATAAGATAATAATATGCTGTGATCAAAAAAATTGAGTTTACAAAAATTATCGGGTTGCGTTTCAATAAATCCATGACCTTAAACTTTTATATGCGGTTTTGACTGTGCAGTATTAGAACACTAATCTCTAAACTATATTAAAAATACTATTATATAGGTATCTAATTATAAATAAACTAAATTATAAATAAATTAAACTAAAAATAAACTATATATACAAACTAATCTCTTGATTCACAAAATTTTTAAACGAGGATTACAGACTCTTTGAAAGCGTTAAAAAATGTGTTATTTATAATCGCATATCAGAGAATAGTGAATGAATGAATGATGGTTATAAATACCGCAATTGGATTCAAGACATTGCTAACATTCTAATATAGATAAAAATTCGATATGGTTTTGATTATCTGGGCAAATATTTTATCACTTACAGAGGATTAAGAATGTAATCTTATGCTATCGTTTTGAATAGGTACAATCCGAATAAGCCTACAAAAGTAGCTTTTAAGTTTTATGAAAAAGGTACATGACTTTTACATTTACTTGTAGAGTACTGCGATATCTTCAGGCTATGAAATTTTATAGCTCGAGTCTAGACGTGTTTGCTATAAATTGCTTGCGTTTGTACCTGCCTCAGGCAATCGTAGACAAAGGACGTCTGTTACTGCATTATTTTCATATTTCTTTATAGTGATATATTTCTTCACGTTTTATGCATTTGTGTAGTTTATTTTTAAAGTTGAAATGAAATTGTAACTTGATGTGACCTTTGAATGATTAAATGAGCAAAAAGTCTATAATAAAATAGGGGGAGGTGATGAAAGTCGACTCTTTGGTTTTTGACTTTTAGCTCTTAAATTTTAAGAAGATCATAATCGGAAATACCCCTATATTTCTAATTTTTTCAAATTTATTTTAATAAGAGACGTTCGATTCAATCTTTTTACGATTTTACAACGGATGGGCGATTGTACCGGGGATCTGTTTATGCCAATATTTTATATATATAGTATTATTTTATATTTACGACCTTCTACTAATCTTAGACTTAATACTCCCAAACATTATTCATCTTTCTTCAATAATTCTTTTACTGTACAGGCTATTCGACTCTGGAATGAGCTACCTGTTACTGTTAGACAAGCTAAATCACTAACAATATTTAAGAACATGACAAAAAAGTACTACTTGCAACACGTGATTTTTGATATTTTTACGTATGTATATGTATAAATATATCATTTATGTATGTAATATTAATAGGTGTATATATATATATATACATGTGCCTAAGTATAATTCTTACTTATATTATGTTTTACATACTTATGTTTATTAATGAATGAATATAATGTAAGTAACTGCATATCCTATAATATTTATGTATACCAGCTTTGACAAATATAATCTGTTTTATTCCTGTTACGAATTGTCTGGAAGAGATAGCTTCTTAGCGATAAGACCGCCCATTGTGCACGTTTAGAATATTTCTAGGCTAAGTTTTTCTGTGTTTTCTGTAATGGTGTACAATAAATTGTTATATATCTATCTATGAATATGACACAATCCCAATAAAAATACGAAGCCATGAACCAAATATTAAAACAAAAGACCAACGTTTCCACTTGCCAAAACATTTAATAATAGAACATTCAGATGAAAGCTATCAAATTATTTAAGGAGATTACTGTGAAAGAGATTATATGAAAAAAATGACACTTTTTCGGCATTCCATTCTGTCCGAAGAAACGCTTAAGGTGCGCGGAGTTTATCGTAAAATGAGAAATTCCTGAGTCGAAACCCTCTAGTATACGATGCTCTAGGGATTACCATTAAACGTGATTATATCGATACTGGAATGATTAATAATTTTTTGTATTTGTTAAAACCTTGGATATGCAACGATTATTGTTTATACCTATTAATCTCCCAGCATCCAAGAGATTAGTTCGAATGGCAAACCTTTATTGGTATACGTGCCTGATTATTCCTTTATAATGCTGGAATAATGTTAGGCCATCGTTTCTAGAAAGTCTAATCTCTTGACGATTTACAAATACAATCTTATATTAAGTTTTGTTCGAATCCAGTGAAATTGAATAGTTACCAATTATTTATATGCAAATAATTTGTCTGACGATGGCGCGCCTTTCAATAAATTTAACTTGTGGACTAAAAGGAAAAAAAAACATAAAGAAGATGCTTTAAACTCTTTATTTCTAAGCTGAAATTTGTGTAGCAAGTAATTACTTACTATGTACATATTTTTGCTGACTAAGTCTATAATGAGCGATTGTAATATTCCTTCTTTACTGGTTGACCCATTTGAAATGTTCATTCGTTTACTCTTCCTATTCAGTAACATAAAATACTTCAATCGGCACAGGCTAGTGACACAGCGCGTGGCCTGCTAGAGCTATAATTTTGAATGTCTAAATTGGAATCTATAAAATAACTACAGGTTAGTTGAATGTTTGATCATACAAAGCCAAAGTTTAAGAATTTAGTATGCTGTACCACTATTGAATCATTTGCTTTACTTACTAGTGGTTACACTTCATACGAATGATGACAATTTTAACCAACGGTAAGGAAAAAGAATAGATACTAAGTTAAAGAAACTCGGCATTGATCGTCTTTTCTGTTTTATTATCAATAGAAAATTAGGCTTACATATTAAATAATAGTTAATGACTGAGATATTATTAAAAGCTCGAGTATCAAAATTCACTTATCTATTTAAGTAAGTGTGAGAAAAATCGTGAAGGATATTTTGTAGCGCAGGAGAATGTCAATTAATTTAGCCATTTGGCTACGGAACTTTAATAAATAATAGCAATATACAAAATTATTATGCAAAAACCTGGTTTACATATTCACTAAGCAAATTGATTTAGTGATTAATAATAATAGCACTGAAGATGAAGCCATTAGCCCGAACAGAAAGGTCCTGTTCAAAATTTACTCTAATAACGAATGAACTTTTGGAACCTGTGAGATATCAAAATAAAATATCGATATCAATATTGCTCCTTATAACATCACTAACGCAAAAGGAACCTATTCGCAGTGGATATTAATTCGAGACCAGGCACGGGGGTTTATTACGGAGAGCCTGAAATTTTTCGCGTATTTCCTTTCCACACGCCACGGTGGAAGTTAATTTTCATCAGAACGGCCTTATTTAATGTCATATACTGCTTACCTAATGTTTATTTTATTTGAAGAATATTGCAGCCTTTTAACGTTTTAAGCATTATTACTTTATTTTTGTCTAAAATTTTTCATGACTTCGTTCCATGATATGATGATGTGATTTTTTTAAATTAGGATTGTTGTGTCTAAGACCACGGGTCATAAAAATGGCTCGGACTTTTGGAGGGCTTGCGTGGAAGGCCAACACGTAGAGGCCCATTGACAAATTAAATATACATGTGGTATGACACTAACCGGCGATTATCCCTGTCTACCCCATATCAAAATGCACCGAAGAACAAGCCCCTGCTAGTGTAGGACTATTGTAAGAAATGAGAGCAAAAAGTACCGGGCTATTCGGGTGAACTGCAAGTGGTACTAGGGTTCTGGGAATATGGAGACTGGCGTATGCCCGTCGCAATATTCGGGTAACATGGGAAAATGGGCACACGGTGACTCGCCACTCCCTGCATGGGCCCCAAAAATGCTATAGAAGACAGGGGAAAATTGGGCGTGAGTGGCTAAGGGACGTAGAGAGGTGGGCTTCAGGTTCACCGAAGCTACTTTCGAGGTTATGCCATTTATCATTTCCACCCCTGGAGCTCGAGTCTTAGCTCTAGCGATCTCGACTTCGTGCCGGCTAGCTAAGACAAGTACGGAGGCGGGGCCTTGCCTTGGTTCATTAGAATTTTTTATTTATTCCTTTAGTTCAGCAGACAGGCAGACGGCCCACTTGATGGAGAGCGGTTACTATCGCCTATAGACATTTGTAACACCAAAAGTGCCACCAATGTGCATTTATATTATAAGGTAATCTATGTTTTTCTTTAGTTCCTTAAGGGCTTAAATGCCATAGATGAAAATCAGACAGATAAAGGAACTCACGTTAACTTTAAAATGTTAGGACGTCTTGACGGGCTTATAACGATTTCATATAAAATACACTTTTTAACAAATGTTACCAATATAAACCCACTAGCCTTTAGGGATTTGGATTGTGACACATCCCTATTAATATTATAAATGTGAAATTAACTCTCTCTGTCTGTCTGTCTGTTCCATTTTCACGGAAAAACTACTGGACCGATTTGACTGAAACTCAGTATATATATGTATATTTTCGATGCCGAGAATGAACACAGGATACTTTTTACCCCGAAAAACGGGAAAGTTTCCGGGATAAAAATATATTTGTCTTTCTGTTTGTTATGCTTTTACGGAAAAACTACTACACCGATTTGACTGAAATTCGGTGTATAGGTAATTTTATTACCGAGGGTGGACAAGGGGTACTTATTATCCCGGTTAATGGGGTAGATTAATGTAAAGGTTATCACAAAAATAGGATAGGATTTTTGTGATTTTGGTAATTGGTCATTTCTGTTATTCGGGTCATTTTTGTCCCTTTTGTTCTTTTGTCCTTTTTGTTCTTTTTGTCCTTTTTATACTTTTTATCCTTTTTGTCCTAATAATTTCTCAAGTTTATAGGTACAAAAATTTATCTTCTATAAAAAATGCGATGGTAACTCGATATGTCTTTCTTGTAAGCTTTCACGGACTACTACTAGGAATATTGGATCGTATTTGCTGTAATTTTGTTTAAATGTAATTTTCATACCGCAAATGGACACAAATACTTTTCATCCCGGGAGATGGGATAGTTTGCGATATAAAAGGAAATGATATAAAAATTTAGTAGGTGACTGTATTAAAGCCTGCTCTTTAAACAAGAAGCACGGACTAGAGGTTGACCCGCGGCGCAGCCGCGGGGTAAACTCTAGTTCATAATATGTATAAGGAGGCTGCCAGACGGGTACGGCTATTTTATGTGAGTTCCATTTTTGCCATAATAAATGTTGGCATCCTAAAATGTGTCTAAGTTGATTTGAATGTCCAGTACCTTATTCCAATCAATTACTTACGCAATAATCTACTACGGGATTGTTCAATACGACCATGATGGGATCGATCAAGTCAGGGTTATTGTCGTCGTTGGATAAAATAATATAAGCCTGTGCCGCAGCTTAAGTCAATGTACTAACTTAATCATTTATAAAGTTGATTAAGCGGATATTTTTGAAATAAATTATCGGAAAAGGGACCCAATCTTCCCGATTTAAACCACTTAAAGCTTTTTGCTAATCAATCTTGACTTTGATAAAGGTCAGGGATATTACAAAGGGTCTGGAACTTGGAGTTATTCGGTAGGGCGTTCTATTTTCCCCTTTTTAAGAAAGCCTACGACATTTTCTCAACAATAGCCAGGGGTTCATAACTTTTTGTATAAATATATTAACTCATTAAGGTGAGTTTTTGGTGGGAACTATAAGTGATGTTTTTTATTTTTAAACTTAATTTTGGTTGACATTTTTGTTCCTTTAAATTAATTTCAATTTTTGGATATAGCTTACTTACTTGAGAAACATTACTTTAAAGCGGCTTCCAAATAAAATGAACTATTCCTCTAAGAAAATTTGTACATAAATGTAGGTATTACGTACGTTTGAAATTTGAAGTTACATATAATGAATGCTCTTTATTCCGAGCAGTTGTTCAATTTTAGTTCCGTAGCCATTTTGGCAAAGATAGTCGCACACACATTATGATAATTGATAGTGTAAGGATTTTGAGTTTTATAAATCACTAGTCATTCATTTGATATTCTAGTGTCAAACTCCCGCTTCATCCGAAGATTCTGCTGCAGAACCTGGAATATGCTTTCTTTTTTTTCTTCTCAACTTATTTATGAATTGTATATACAATGGAAGCTCGATTATTCGGACGTTAGTTATGTGAATTCGCGATTATCCCGATTGGCAGTAACTCTATGATTAAGATTGCAATATTTTATTTATATATATCTGGATTTATGTATATATTAAATTTATAAATTAGTGTAAGTATCTATATTGAAATTGTACAGTCCTATCTTCTTTCCGCTCCACCTACATCGTCAGATTAGTTAAGAATTTCTTTTAAGCTAGGTTGCCTGGAAGAGATCGCTTTTAGCGATAAGGTCGCCTGTTGTTTTGTCAAGAAGTATTGTAATTATGCATTTTGTTATTGTATTCATTTATTTTGGTGAGCAATAAAATGTTATCTAGCTATTTTAGTCATTTAAGAAAAAACGTAGCTACATTCATACGTACGAAAATGTATCTAATCTCAGAATTTGGTTAATAAGTTTTTTTTGTTATTTTGAATAAACATGCGTACGCGGACGAGGTCAATTATCTTTATAGAGTTAATCATATTTACAGAAATAGCTTCATATATAAGTATACAATTATCCACATGCACTTCTACAATAATCAGTCCGCGGCTAATCGAGTTTGTACTGTAGTTAATAAACAAATAATAGTTTAAAAAAACTAAAAAATACGCCTTTTAGAAAATCCAACTGAAAAATAGAAAATAAATTTGAATTAAAAATCGTGTAAGAAAAAATGATTTTATTGTAAAAAAAGCGTGGGGTGCTTTCAAACTATTGATACCATGCATTATTTATTTTTCATTTTTTAGTGATTATTTAATTCCCTTCTCCGTGGAAACTGAAAAAAGAATTAAATACACTCTTATGATAAAATGGAACGTTTGTAAAAATAAGCTGTTTTAAAAAGGTTTTTAAATACAAGCTTTTGAGATCCTGCATATCATGTAGGAGCAGAGTGCTAGCCCAGACAAGTAAAACGAGCCCAAACACGACGGGTCTATCTTGTTTCGTACCGGAGTTCCTATGGCCACCTTCCGACTCCATCATCAGATCAGCTCCATGGTACCATATTATTTCATTGTTACGCGATATACACATACGTGCAAAATTTCAGCTCAATCGGAAACCGGGAAGTCGATCAAATTTAACTTGAAAGATTCCGTTACATACTAACATACGTATGAAACTAATAAAAGCGTATTAATATTCACATTCGATTCTGTTATAGACGTTGTTAGTTTATACGATTAATAAATCTATAGGTGGTTAACTGGAATTACCAGTTAAATTCTGCATCGCTCGTTATATTGCCACAATCCTGGATGATAAGTCGCTTGATACCTGTAGACGGCATTTGCAAATGGAATGCTCCCACGAAAGCCATTACTCCTGCAGCCGGTTCTGATTTATCGGACATAAAGATGATTAGTATTATAATTATTTTATCGACACATTTTGTATTTTTGGTGTTACTATCCATACTAATGCTATAAATGTTGTCTATCTGTCTGTTATGCTTTCAAGGTTAAACTCAGTGATGGATTTACACTAGGGACTCTAGGGTCTAGTGCTCTGGCCGGCGAAATTTTTCGAGGGCGGCAAAATTTGGAGTGTCAGCAAAAAAATTTCAACTTTCTGCTATAAAAATCAATGATTTTCAAAAATTGGGAAGTTATTGGTTTCATGCCAAATCTTAAAAATCGAGTTCTCATTGAATATTTACGTTTTAAAGTCTAGTTACAGTGCATAGATAGGGCGGTATTTTTCACTGTGCCCCAGGGCGGCACTTAAGGTAAATCCGGCCCTGGGAAAACTACTGGATCGTTTTTCCTATTTGTTATATATGTACTCTCAATACTGAGAATGGATATAGGAATCTTTTTATATTGGCAAAGGGGGATAGTTTATTTATTAAGATAGTTGAATCATTCCGTTGGCGAATAGCGCCTAGATAGAAATTATTGCAATGTAACGTCTGTGAATGCTTCCAATATAATTAAACTAGGGGTATTCATTTGGGCTTTACAGTGTCCAATACTTTGAATAAAATGTGATTTGTGAAGACAGACATGCGTAATTGTGTAGGCGTATAACCAGCTAACGACGTTAATTTTGAACCATTGAATAAACGTGACATGTATACAATTTACTGTTCACTTTAAAACATTGACATTTAAGGGGTTTTTAATAGATTTTCTTAAACCTATCAAATAACGTTTTTTAATAAAAATATTTCATTAGTATTTTAAATTATATGGAAAATTAAATAGAAAATATAACTAGGTACTTATTTTTAAGATCTGATAACGATAGTGCGTGTTAATGTTTGTCAGTATATCTTATCTACGTATGTAGGTATACTGACATATGTTTTTTTTGACGAATCAAATGGAAAACATTACTAGGAAGTTTCCTCTTTGCGGGTTTTTCAAGAGAAATTGATGGCTGATGTTTTGCTTTGAAAGGTTTTTATGTTCCAATTGTTAGCTTGCATCCAACAACAGTCTACATTTTCTTTTATCAGTAAATAATAGCCTGTGTTTGACGGCTGGTAATCCTGTTTTTATTTTTAATAGAGGGTAGCAAAAAATACAATTCAATCGATACCGGGAGTTACATTTTGTCTTTGGTGCTTCAACTTAAAAACATAAAAAGAGCATTATCCGGTTTGAAACGCGCAAATAGACATAAGTGCCCTGATAATTACGAATCAGATAAATTGGAAAAGGAGGAGATATAATAGGGAATAGTTGACTCAGTTGTAGGAACTAAATTGTGAACCGCTTATTAAAAATGTAAGTAAAATCCATGCTCTAACTAAGTGTTTTGTTACGTATTATGGTAAAGAAAATACATACATAACTCACGCCAGTTCCCTTGCGGGGTAGGCACGAACAACAGAGCGCCATTTAGGCTTATTCTTACACACCTCACTCGCTTCTTTGACATTCATAACTCTTGTCATGCACGCTCGTCTGTTCTTAAGGCTCCTGACATCACCTTCTGCTAGTACACGATCAATTTGATCATGGAAGGTGTGTCGTGGCCTTCCACGACTTCTGCATCCATCCACTTTTGCATTATATATCTGTTTAGTCATTCTTTCATCATGCATTCTTTCCACATGCCCGAACCACCGGAGCATTCCTTTCCTTACCTTACCCCGGTAAAGGAAATAGATACCTAATTATGTTCGTAAATATTAAATAGTTGTTTTTCTACTTCGAACCCATTAAACTTGGAACTATGACTAACACAATTTAGTTAAAAATGCACAGTGTTTCTAGTTTATTGGTTATTTTTAAGCATGAATTAAATGTTAAATCTTCATTATTTAGTGAAATACGACTTTTCGAGTAGCCATAAGTACTTGGTACTTTGTGTTCAGTCGAAGTCCTACAGTTTGTCTGCAACTTCGGTTTTAAAACTTTAATATTTAGGAACTGACCTCATTCACCAAGCGTATGACTTTTTTTATTTTTCAGCAGGAAGGCAGACGGCCGACCTGATGAAAAGCGGTAATTATCGCCTATGGATATTTGTAAAAGTGCTACCAATGTGTTGCCGCCTTCTAAAGGGGTACTAGAATCTGGCCACTAATGCCGGAAATCGATTCAAGGCTTTTATGGCGGCAGACTCTAAACCAAGCGTTGTAGCCATCCAGGCCGGAAAATACCTTACCACCTGGCTGTGAAGTGTTTAGTCGCCTCTTACAACAGGCTGCCAGACTGTAGGAGATTGTATTCTTTTTTGGTTCCTGCACGGATGATGCCCTGTTTAAAAAGAATTTTGATCATCGAAACTATTATAACTACCGTTTTCTGCTTCATTATATTTAAATTAATTAATTCTGTACGTCTGTCTATAATAAATAAATTGAGTACATTTTATATTTCATACTCTCATTTTACATTATGTATGACACTATCTAGTGAACGTCTGTTTGTTTTTCTAAACAAATTACATAAAAATATCAAAGCTTTATATAGTTTTACATAACTAATAATTCCTTCAGAGGTAGCTGCGCAGTAGACCAATTTTAGAAGCGCGCGACAGTGTACGAATCGTGTAAGCGGAACAGAGCTAAAATACATAGCAAGAATATTTATATGTCGGAAACCAGTCTGCACTGTTCTGCGCCAACGAAAACTGCCGATCAAATTATAAGTTGTGTAAAATTATATTATATATACATTACACTATATTGAAAGCCGTTTAATTTCGCACTAGGGCCAAACTATCCAATGATTAAAATCTCCAACGCAAAACTAGCCCCGCGCTGAAAGGGGCCTTTAACAGCGTCATTACCAAATACTAATTTCAAAAGTCAGACCTCTATAAATCAAAGTTTTCCTCCGAATAATAGTTGAAATGCTCACGTACGGCGCTATCTGCCTAAAACTATAAAACAAATTGGTCGGGTCTTGTGACTTTAATAATGTACTGGTAAATTGCCTTTCTGAAACACTTGCGAGCTTTTGGACACTTTGTACTAAGTATTTGTATGTTAGACAGCTACTTGTTGATTTGAGACGATTAATTTCGTATATAAAAGCCGAATCTTGTTCTACGTATCCAATTAAAAGGGAATTCATTATAATTACTTTCAACAAGATAGATTGTCTGAGGCTGACTTGACATTTCGTAATATTTATTGACTCTCAGTGTACATGTTTCGAAAAAATAATTCTTATTTAATGTTTTAATTTTTTTTAAGGGGAAAGTAGCTGCATGTTATATCAATTATGTATATTGAAAATATAAAGTGGGTTCAGTAATTAATTTCTTATCGTAGTTTCAATTATGCTCACTTCTGAATATAATTTCTAGTAATATTTGACGATATACATATACACACATACACACACACACACACATATATGTATATATATATGTATATATATATATGTATATATATGTATATATATATATATATGTATATATATGTGTATATATATATATATATATATATGTGTTGAATAACTTTTTGTTAAAATTAAAGCTAAACATACTTACATATAAAACCTTAAAAATAAATAAACTAAACTATACTATAAATAAAGCTATACCTACAAAATAATATAAATCTATAATAAAACTACGTTTTAACGGTTTTAAGCGCGGTAATTTTATTTGATTTTGGTTTTTCCGACGTTTCGGCCACTTTTCAGTGGCCGTGATCACGGAAGACAAAGATGTCAAGTGTCAACGAGTATTGTTAAAGTTTTATTTAGCCTACCGCCAACTTATTAATTTTAATTATTTAATTTAGTCGGAGCGGTATCCAGTGCCTTCTGCTCGAAGTCTTCGAGCAGAAGGCACTGGATACCGCTCCGGCTAAGCCGAAGATGTATAAAAGGTACGTAGACGATACTTTTGCCGTCCTCCCAAACGATAAAGTCTCTGTATTTCTAGATCATCTCAATTCCATTAGCAGTAATATTAAATTTACTATGGAACTAGAGGCAAATAATAAATTAGCTTTTCTGGATGTGCTCATCCTAAGGAACCCTGACAATACTCTTGGTCATACGGTGTATAGGAAACCTACCCATACAGATAAATACCTTAATGGTTCGTCTCACCACCATCCTAGTCAGTTAGCTACCGTGGGCAAATCTTTGTTTCAGAGAGCACGGAAAATTTGTGACGAGAACCACATAGCTGGAGAGCTTCAGCATGTCAAGCGAGTTCTACAACGCAATCAGCTGAAGACTCCACACCAACGTCACAAAGGCCCCAAACCACCTTCAGTTGAGCGGTGCCCTGCTACCCTACCCTACATCAAGGGGGTCACAGACAGAATTGGTCACATCCTCAGGCGAGCTTCAATCAAAACATATTTCAAGCCGCAGAAAAAGATTACCCAATTTCTGAGACCTGTGAAATGCAATATCCCACTCCAGGATGCAGGGTATTACAAGCTTGATTGTGAGTGTGGATTGTCATACATTGGGCAAACAAAGAGGAGCATAAAAACACGAGTAAAAGAACACATTGCTGACATGAAACACACAAGGTCTACGAAGTCTGCGATCAGTGAACACACACTGGATAAACCCAACCACTACATCAGATTCGATAACCCACAAATCCTCGCGAAAGAGAATCGTTTCATACCTAGAATGATGCGTGAGGCTATTGAAATCAAAAAACACCCAAATTTCAATAGAGAAGATGGTTGGCAAGTACCACCTGTTTGGGATCCAATTATCAAAACTATTAAGACCCAAACCCAGCAAAAACCAGCTGCCAGACCTCAAGACACTGTGAGCTCTTTCTGCGTACAACGGAACACAAACCAACTTGACTGATAATTACTTTTATTTTTCCTTCCACCCATCTTAATATTATATAAAATTATTAGAGCTAGGCATGTTTGCTGAAGAGTTTCTTGCGCCGCTTCTTCTCTTCAAGCCATAACATGTTGCGAAGCGGTAGTAAATTAGATTAGGCTCCCATAGATTAAATAATAACCATAAACAAAATTAAAAATTAAATAATTAAAATTAATAAGTTGGCGGTAGGCTAAATAAAACTTTAACAATACTCGTTGACACTTGACATCTTTGTCTTCCGTGATCACGGCCACTGAAAAGTGGCCGAAACGTCGGAAAAACCAAAATCAAATAAAATTACCGCGCTTAAAACCGTTAAAACGTAGTTTTATTATGTATACAAGTCGCGAAAACTTAAGAAAATATTATAAATCTATAAATAAAAAATTGACTCCAAATCGCTGTCGGCGGGGAGCGTGCCCAAAATGTATATATACATGTATATGTATATTCTTTTATTGTAGGAGGTCAGCAGATAGGCAGACGGCCCACTTGATGGAAAGCTGTTACCATCGCCTATGGACATTTGCAACACCAAAGGTGCTACAAATGCGCTGCTGTTCTCTTAGGGAGACTGGAACTTGGTCACTAACGCCGAAACACAACACAAGGTTGTTATGCCGACATACTTTAGACTAGGGGTGGTAGTCATCCAGTCGGGCAAATGCCCTACCACCTGGCTGTGGGTTGTTTTGGCGCCTCTTACGACAGGCCGCCGGCCGCAGGAAATTGTATTCTTTCTCCGTTCCAGCACGGACAAAATGATCATTATATGATGATGATAATGATATTCGATGGATCATTAGAATTGAATAATATATAAGCATTATCTGCGTTGTCCTCCTCTGCACTTCACATCTCTTATAATCCAAAACAGTACATGTGCTGTCGTGTTCCTTGTTTCACAGTATTGTGCGTAACTGGCTATGTCCACATTTCTTATTCTGCAGTGATAGGGGCCGTCTATAAGGGTCGACGAAATCTGACATTGTGTGATAAGGGGTGGGAGGGGATCCTGAATTTCGTGACGTCACATTTCAAAATTTGTCATATTTAAGCTTTGAAACACGAAATTTGAACTATTAACGAAAAACTTCAATATATTTGAATTATTAAAAAATAATTAAAATGTAAATAAAAGTAATTGTGTGTTGCTGTTTTAATTTAATAATTTCTTGATGTAAATTGCAAAATATGTGATCTAACATTAGGAGGAGTCTCACGAATGTGACCAGCTGTGACAAGGACTGGGAAGGGTGTCAAAAATCATGAAATCTGTGTGACGTCATTTGTGGATGGTCGCATAGTTCTAATGGCGCCAATACCACTTAGGACTTATTTCACCAAAGCCGCTTCATTTTCCTACATTCGTTATTAATTATTTACTGTAGCTTTCTTAATGGTCTTCCTTTTATATCTTCACCAGTAATATCGATATCATCTTCATTAGCACTATCAATATCATCTTCATCGGCTACTAAGCAACCAGGCCAAGCAACTATGCTGTAATTTAATTCTCTATTATGTCAGGGTACCCGTTTGAATATGTGAACGTAGTGTAGAAACATAACCATATAGAACGTAGTCTAACAGGTTCCTTAGTGCCTCGTTTACATCGCCTAACTGGGCAAGTAACAGGCCACGGACACGCGCCAATTGGTTTGGCAAGCTATATAGGGAGCGAGTAACACCCTTATTCCCCAACAATGCCCGAACAATGTAGAGCCGTTTCTAAAATATTGCCTTTCTCAATTCCAAACACGTAGGTTGGCCAAACTTGGTGATTGTGAAATGTTGTTCTTTATAATACAAAGGGCTTACTTATTTTTGGGGAAGTGTAAAAGGTTGTTTAGACACAATATATTTCTTTGCTTTAGTACTTGTGAAAAGGAAAGTAGAAGATAAATAACCTAATGTGTATGATTCCAGAAAAATGATTATATCGACTATATTAAAAATATAGTCTTGCACGGTTTCTGGACACAGGCAGTTTCAAATTTTTGTACTTTTAAAATAACCAGGCGAATACTGGGCCCATATAACCCATCAAGTGGATGAATTTTACCCTGCTAAATTATAAAGTAGTAAATTGATCCACAAAACGCGACGTAACACTTCTTTTGACAATCCGAAAATTCGCGATGTACAAAGTAAAAAATATTCATATTTGAAGCACAATTAATTATTTATTCCTTATAACATGGAAAAACATATTATACTTCTTCCATGGTTGTACGTAAAACAAACGAAGTATGACTAATTTTTTTTAATTTTTTTTATTGCAGGAGATCAACAGAGAGGCAGACGGCCCACTTGATGGAAAGCGGTTACCATCGCCTATGGACATTTGCAACGCCAAAGTTGCTACAAATGCGCTGCTGCTCTCTTAAGGGAGACTGGAACCTGGTCACTAATGCCGGAACACAACTCAAGGTTGTTATGGCGACATACTTTAGACCAAGGGTGGTAGCCATCCAGTCGGGCAAATGCCCTACCACCAGGCAAATGTTCACTTTTAATTCAATAAACATATTTTTAGGATTTTCTAGCAATTTTGACCAAACGGGACGTTCATAAATCGTCAAAATTATCCGTTTGTCTTTACATATCCTATTAATTATTGCTTTTCATAAAATACTGGATTAATATAAAAATAATAATTTCACAAAAAGCTTATCATATATGCCGCAACAATGGTGTAATAAAACTACGAAAAATTGACGTAACTGAGTGTTTGAATCGTTTTCAGTGTACAAGCCGTGGCGATAACATTAATCAGATTTTAAAAAGGTAAAAACATTTGGGTTTGAAGCCCAGACATAACTGGCAAGACATACAGGACAGAAACAGGTGGCGTGTTCTCGTTTTGGAGGCCAAGATACATTTTGGATCGCTGAGCCAATGGAGTTAGTTAATCCATGACAATTAATATTCGTTACATATTTATTATATTTAAAATGTATTATGTCGTAAAAATTGTATCCCTCTCTAACTTCTGCTCTCTGATTTAAACTTTTAAAAAATTCTTAATAATTGGTGAATTAAGTGGTTTGTGAGGGTAAAGGTTCGATCAGTTAACTCCTCGGATCATTAATTTTGATAAAACTTTTGTAATATTATTGAACTTTCTTTAAAAATAATTAAAAGTTTTAACAATGTAAATAATTTCATTTCGCAAATGTTTGTATAAGTTGTAATGTAAGTTTAATGTATAATTTACTAATAATAATATTGAAATTGGTAAGTTTGAAATTAATTAGTAGTTAAAGTTGTTATTCAAACGAAAAATATCTCAGTTGTACAAATTGATAGTCTATTTTTTTAGCATACTTTATATTTTTTTTTAACTTTCTAATTTAATTTCATATACATTTCATAAATAAAATATGACTTTTCGAAACACACAAGAACTTCTGTTTGGCGGCAATCTCTACTATTTTGTTGAGGCTAGTGTGGAGGATACGTGGACCTGGCGGCCTAAAGCGGCTGCTTTATGACAGGTATAAAAATAAAGTATAACTTTGTACCATGTATTAACACCTACCAATATAGACAATATAGACACGCGCCAATTTTACTAAGCGATTCTTCGAAAGCGGCAGCTGTGAGCCCCCTGATTTTCGCTTGTTACCTATTTAACTGCAGACGGTTCTAGTATTTGAATATTCGTGATTATTTGATACTACACAGATACATAAATCGTGAAAAGTAATATTTAAAGCCTGATTTACATTAGTCTAGTAGTTAGTTGACTCACGAAACAGACGAGTTAAGTTTCTATTACTACTATTTGGAAAAAAAAATTCCAGTTAAAAAATAGATAAATGTAAATCAGGCTTACAGACAAAGAAGAAATAGATATTCAGTTGTGTGAAAATGACTACCCTAGTCTAACCTAAATCTGGTCTTAGACTACAAATTATAGTCACTTTTATGTATGGACAATGCCTGTTTCACGACAAACTGATATTGAGTATCTTAAGAAATATTTGGAGCAAGCAGTAGCTAAATTTCACATGGGAACAGTGCGTAAATCTATAGAATCATGGCCAGACAGATTTGCAGAGACTTCAATAACCATGCATAAAAAGCTCTATTAAGATTACATTTGAAGTGGCAGTGGATCGGTCACATCTGTCGCAGGAACGACGGCCGATGGAGCCGACGAGTCCTGGAGTGGAGACCGCGTCTCGGTAAACGTAGTATCGGACGCCCTTCAGCCCAGATGGCCTGACGACTTGCGTAGGGTCGTCGGTAAGAGCTGGATGAGGAAGGCGAAGGACCCTCATGAGTAATGCCGACTTGGGGAGGCCTACGTCCAGCAATGGACTATGATTGGCTGACGACGAAGATTAGATTACTTCATAAAAAATAAAAGTATTTTCATTTGTAACAGAAGTTATGATCGGACTATGTACATAATATGTTGTATGATAATTGTCGACAGTACTAAACCGTACTTAGATATACATACATGCTTTAGGCTGCTTTTTCACCAGATATGTGCTATACAACGTTGCTATGGATGCTTTTGATATCCACCAATCAATCATATTCATTGGTCCACCTAGCATAGCACTGGAGAAAACTGATTGAAGTAAGCTACATTTTATATGGAAGGTGTGAGCTATGGATGCGTGCTATGGATGGTCGCTAGTGGTGTAGCTATGTGTCGTCGCCCCTCGTGCTTTCCCTGTTGTCGATATGTTACATATGAAATGAAATTTGACATGAAATGAAATTTATTAGCATGTAAGTAAGTAGTACAGGGTACATATAAAATGACTAAAATACAGAAAACAGTCCAAATGGCGTCTCAAAGAAAACTCTGTTTCCCGCGCTAGGTCTCCTTAGAGCCTGTGTGGCGGGCCACAGTAGGATTCGCTTCAGTCATATAATAATTATAATTGATGATAGTACATTAATGCAACGACCTTGTGTAGTGAAAAATTATATGTATAAATAATATTTTCTATTGTTAAATTATGAATTACAATTTAATATTCAAAGGCGTTAGTAATAACAATATGCTTTTGTGTATGTGTGCGTATGTGGGGAGTGTATTTATTTATATTCAAGTATGCATGAGAGTGAGTGCGTGCGCGTAGTGTCTGTGTAAGGCGTAAGTGATCAAAGTAACTATTCTCAAATGGCGGTCAGTAAAAGGTGACTAGCTCATATATCGTAAAAGTTCTATATAATATACTAGCTGTCCCGGCAGACGTTCTGCCATGAAGAAATAAAATTTAGAACCCGATTCCAGCGCAACCTACCGGGTCCAAATGTAAGCTATCCTATCTTTCAAGTCGAATCAAACTGCACACGGTGTGCAAATTTGATTAAAATCGGTCAAGTAGTTTAGGGATCCATCGCGGAAAAACAATGTAACACGTAATTTATATATATTAAGATAACACAAGCTGCGTATTTTCATCACACGGCTACCTTGCAGCGGCACATTTTCGTAGCACATCTTACTCGCTCCTCTACATAGCTTAGCAACGGTGGAAACTGTCACATAGTTTCGTAGCTTAGCTTTTACGTTCTCGCAGCATAGCTGTATAGCAAATCTCTGGTGGAAAGGCACCCTTAATATTAGCATATTATTTACAAGTAGGTGTCGTAGATTCAAACGAGCCAGTGTATAAACTAGTAGAATTGACGTGGGTAGCCGCAGGGCCGAATTAGCATAGTATTATATCTACCAACTTCGCACAGCTTGCAGTACTTACTATTCTAATTTGAAACCTATTTTTAAATGTAAGTATAGCTGTGGGGAAAATTCCAGTTTGAATTATAAGTATAAGTAAGTCTTAATCAGATACTTTTTGAAGAATTAATGGACATGTAGCAAGTAATGCACAAAGAAGATAAGACAAATATTTTAGTTTTAATGAACCAAATGAGATGAAATTGTTGATTGTCTACGCTCGACTTTAAAATCGGAGTTTGCGTAATCCAAAACTTTTGAGTTTCTTTTGCAAGATCAAGCTAGATTAGCAAAGTTTAAAACTGGCTTCGTCAGCCCCGTCTTAAAGCCTAGATAACTTTTATTTCATACAAAACTTTTAGTAACTAAATTAGTTTGCTGTATGAATGATTAATTGCATTTAAGAAAATACCACACATTTGATGGCTTCTGTGATGAAGTTGTGTAAATGCTGATCCGCCTAGTTTACTGGAATTCAGAAGTCTCGGGTTAGTTTCTTAGCAGGATAAATGTCGTGAAAAAATATATCTCTTATTATTCTGGCCGCCGAGAGCGTTTGGGATGCCAAACGCCGAGACGCCATAGAGTTGTCAATTGTTACCCACATTACAAGAGTATGTCGATTATAATATAACTAAAATATGCCCGCGACTTTGTATACGGTCGACTCGAAATTCCCGTGAGATTCCCGGGGTCACAAAACACCAGAGTATGTGAAAAAGAATGTAAACTATCGTTTCAGTGAAAACTACATCGGAATAAGGTAATTTTTACGCACTCGAACAACTACAAACCGCTCCCGGGAAAATTCCAGGTATAACAAATATTACACATGTTATTACATTAAATTTGCTATCAATAAAAAAATTAAATTGGATTTTTTTTTAATCTGGCCATTTTAAATTATTCCTAGAAAAATGACCCCGGGATTTTCAGGATAATTATATATTCCGAATATAAAAGCAGCGTAAAGCGCGCCCACCGGGTAGGTTAAATTGAAAACAACAAAGCGACAAGTGCGATACGAGAGAGTTGGAAAAAGAGTTTAGTAGAAGACTCTGACGAGTTTAGTGGAGAGGGTAGTTCAGTGAAGGAGGAGTTTAGTGTAGTTTAAGAGAATATCCAGAAGCGAGCTACGCGCGACAAATTCGGAGGTGATCATTGCAGTAGCAGGAGGTAGTCTACGCAATATCGGCGACGGTATTGTGAGTGAGACATATCGTCGGGACAGAGCGTACGAGTTGTGCGTGAGGGGTAACCCTGCAGAGAAGAATCACGTACTGCTATGTAAGTCAATAAAAGCTTTTAGTTGGAAAAAATGGCGTTTTCCTCCAATCCCAAGTGCGTACTCCTGCTCGCACGTGACAATATCAATTTTAGTTAATATATTTTTAGAAAAAAAGGATATCTGTCTGTATATCCGCTAACTCCTCCTAAACCACGCAACTGATTTTTAAACGATTTTCACCATCAGTTAGATAATATTTGAAGGATGGTTTGTGTGTATGTGTGTGTGTATATATACATAGCTTCACTAACTAAAACAGAGCTGCGAGACAGGGTTTGACCCATGGCGTAGCCGCGGGTTAAAAACTCTAGTATAATTATATAACCTGATATAAGTATAGCTCTTGTGACTACGAGGGTTTTTTTAAACTTATGGTGAATGTGTACTGTATGATCATTGTGGTAGTGTGTGTGTCTGACGGTAGGGTCAGTTGTGTGCGTGCCTTCCTATCACACCCACTTTGGTCTCACGCACATTTTCACACATGTTTACCACCAAACGCTAACTAACGCCCACTTGACTTCATGAATTACAATATTTTTATCAAGACCAATTACTATCAAAGAGCTACAATATGTACATACATTGTCATGATGTATTTGTTTTTACACAGTATTTTTCCAACAAAATGTGAATTGATATCTTTGTAAAATGCTCTGACAATCCAATTTTGCCGCTTGGTTACCTGGCAACCCGGCTATCATGTGAATAGGGTTTGTATTGATAATATTGATTGAGTCGCGCAGCGGCACTCCCGCTGATTGACTCTTTTGATCTGACTCAATGCCTCTTTTAATTTAATTTGAGCGGTCTAGCCACGCAGAAGGAATAAGGCCACCAGATAGGTATTGTAAGCGATGGTATAAATCGAAGCGTTCTACATTCAAACAAGTTCAATTGAACATTGTTCTTAACTTCTTTATTTGAATGTACATTATTGTTAACTTCTTTATTTAAATACACATTGTTCTTAAGTTCTTTATTTGAATTAACACTTTTCTTAAATTATAATTTTATAAGAGTTCCATTCTTAGAAAAAAAATGTACAGAACTCTGAAAAAACATAACAATAACACTGAATAGACATCAGCTTTTCACAGCACATGAGCTACCAATACAGCGAATAACTTTGCCGGCGCGGAAAATACAATTACAGTTAGTTTTATTGTATTCTTTTATAAGAAACGGAAAGGGTAGGCAAATTATTGACAAAGAATATATTCGTTTCATAAATATTCGCGATCTCATCCCTTGGCCGACCAAAAGGGCTTAGTTATATTTGTGCGGGCCTTTTGTTTACTTCTAATATTTGTTTCAGTTGATATTGTTACACCATTGTATCCATCCAGGTAGCGAAAATGTCTTACGTTTGAAGATAAATAAACCTTTACAGAATAACAAGGTCAAATTGTACAAAAGAGTTAATGTATTATACTTACATAGAAATATACTTAAATTAAAAAACTAGTACAATACGTGTTTTTTTTATTAATGTATAGTTTCGCGTTTGACCATTATCTCGCCCGATTTGGAGTGGAGATATAGTCTAAGATGGAGTACGCTTACCTAGACTAAATAGAATCTACAACTAAACTAAAACTGGTTTTGATTAATATTTTCCTTGACGTGTAGCGGTGTGTGGATGCAAATATTAACTCTATTAATTTAAACTTCCTTTATGGCTCATGAACAATAAGTTCCATTTGATAAAGACACAACATTACATATTATAGACTGTAGAGATAGATAATACTTTATAACTAGTATTATTCTATCTTTATATATATATATATTTTTCTTATCGCTAAAAAGCGATCTCTTCCAGACAACCCGTGGCAAGAATACTGCTGATTAGGAGTGGCGACGGTGGTATACATAATTATTGTACAATTACTTACATTTTAATAATAAATATATAACTATACTATATATACACATAAGTTATATACATATACAAGATATCGTGAAAAATGCAACTATTTAAACATAATAAATATATAACTGTATACAATATAATATCTACTGTATTAAAAATAACCACAAATTATAACAAATTATTGTTACAGTAAACAAATGATTGTATTTAATACGCTAATAAATTTCGTATTTGGCAACGGAAAATGTCTCAAGTTGGACTCTAGGCCAGAGGAAAGCCACGTGCTCTTGTTGCGGAGACCAAGACTCACTTTTGGCCACTAAGCCAAGGGAATTAGTTAGCAAGTACCGAGAACCAATAATCAAAACAAATCCACTTTCACTTTTAAATATAAATACAGATGAATGTCGTAAAAACAAATCTTATGACTTTCGATAACAGGAATTTACGAAGTCAAGGGTTCAATCTCCATTATCCACCAATCTGGCCTGAATAGACGCACGCTTGAACATTAAAGGACAATTAAAGCGTAATATATCATAAATTGTACCGGATAACATGACATGCTGGATGTCCATTATATTACATGATACGCCAATTATTAGCTGGTCATCCTTCAGTATGCGGGTGCCAATAGATCTATTTACGATATACTACTCAAATGACTGTTTTGAGATTTATTGAGTGAATTTATAGCATAGGGTGATATTTAATGATTTTTTTGTTTCTAAAAATATATAAAGCTGTTTATGAATGAACAAAATTAAATATTCGAAATAGTCGTGGAAGGCCACGGCACAACTTCCATGATCAAATTGATCGTGTACTAGCAGAAGGTGATGTCAGGAGCCTTAAGAACAGACGAGCGTGCATGACAAGAGTTATGAATGTCAAAGAAGCAAGTGAGGTGTGTAAGAATAAGCCTAAATGGCGCTCTGTTGCTCGTGCCTACCCCGCAAAGGAACTGGCGTGAAGTTATGTATGTATGTATGTAAGTTATAGAGAAAATAGTATTTCGTAGTTCTGCATAACAAAAAAAAAACAGTTAACTAAGAATTTGTTGGTAAAGAATATTCTCTGTATGAACAAACAATAGTTTCATATTGCACTACGAAAAATTATACCTACGTACTTTATCGTAGATAGAATTTGTATACATGTAACTAAGTATGGATTCGTGTTGATTAAAATGCCATTGTACTAGTAGGTCGATCGATATGTAGGTAGTTGGTAAAAGGGTATTCAAATACACACCCTCTACCGAGTGCTTATTCAACCAGCGATTGTCATTAAGGAGAGACGACCGATCCAATGTCATGTTATTGATATCAACTTTTGTCTATAAATATGACTTTAATTAACAACTTTACGTAACTTTGAATTTATTAAAGTTAATGAAAGTAAAGTAGAAAATACTTTACTGTTCAATACATACAAAAATTATAAATATATTAAGACATAGAGTGTATAAGTAAAAAAGATATAATCTAGATCTAAGCACGTTATGAACATTGCAAACAAACATGTAGAATGTGGTAGGTAGATAGTAGGTAGTTACATATATTATCCTAACTGTATTTTATACAAGTTTTAAAGTTTTAAAAAGTATTTGAATAAAAAGCCAAATGTTCATTAAGTATGTAACGTTTATTATTCATTGGTTAATCAATTTCAAACTGTTTTTGTTTGGATGTTTATTAATTCCTCCTTAATAGCCTTGTAAATAAATCGATTTTCATAAACACAGGGATGGTAGTTCAGAAACAACGATGGTCTACGAAAACTGTTGAGAATGATATACCTAATATATAATTAGTACTTTCATTTCGAAGAATCTTCTGTTGACCATGAATCCGTAATGCGTGTGAGCGAAGCCACCATAGAAACTCTAATATAGAAAAGCATAACAAGAAATATAAAAGTCATAATTCACAAACGAACATCTGATTGCCAACATCAAACAGATCACAGCAATAAAGCACCCAATATTTCGAATATAAATCAACTAAACCCGATACAAAAGAAGGTTGCAAAGGCGAGATAATTTCCGATATAGCAACTCTGATAAAAAGACGCTTCAAATACAATTTAGGTCATCGCAATGGCAAAGAGTCGAGCATCAATAATTCATCTGTGAATAACAGTTTTTGCAGACCTCTTTGAAAGTTAACCACGAAGGTAAAAAGGCGAGGAGACGCTTTCCCACAAAAAGGCGGTCATTTCCTTCGTTTTCCCGATGAATTGACATCCATCGATGTCGTCTTGAATAAAGAGAAATCACTGTACTTTTCTTTCCAAAGTAGGAAAACCAACTCGTTTTAAAGCTTACGTCTTTGCAGCGCGGGTTGGGTTACATCTATCAAGCTCACACGTTTGTTTGCTTAAAGGATATATGTTCGGGTGTTGTATTGTTGTTTGAGTTGGAGACCCTTGTTTGAACAGTAGAAAACCTCAAGAAAGTGATGTGATATGTTGCTAAATTATGTGTATTATTGTAGTATATCAGGGGACTGTTTTATGATATACGCTATCACTAATCGCAGCGTCTCATTCCAATGATATAGATTCGAATCCTGGCTAGACAAGAAGACAGAAGATTTACGACTCGTGTTATTTGTATCACAGAATAATTTATTTATTTACTCTTAATAAATCAAACATTTTACATAGCTTCGACAGGTAATTTTACAATAAATCGATTTAGAAAGGGTCTGATGTATGTATCAGGTAAAAATTCTCCCTACAAATTCGCAACAATTAATCATGCAAAAAACAGCTGAAATATGAATATTATATTGTAATTGTTGCCAAAGCAAACATACGATAATATTATTTTTAAACTTGCAACACTGTCGTTGCTTTTTGTTTCTTCTTCCATTTTGGTTGTAGCCGAGTGTATACATATTTGTTTTGTAAAAGTGATTTGTTATAAGTTTCCACCACTAACAGTGTTTAACTTCTATACCTACAACGACCAGGGTATCGTCCACACCATCAGCGTAAAGCAAAATATTATATGTGTGACGAGCTGCGCATATGTTAAAATTTCAAATTAAACAAACCTTGTTATACCTTAAACTGTGATTATGTATATCATATATTTTGTATCCTAATATTGTTGGTAGGCTATCGGGTTACAAGTTTCGTTTAAGAAAGAAAAATCTACATATTTTTGGGCAAAGATCTTGAGATCAAAGCTTTTTGAACAGCCCTTGAAGATAAGACGCCAGCAAGACTAATAAAGTGACTCTCATTATGAATAGCGTCGGCTGAATACGTAATTATGTACAACTTCCAAGAAAATTAGTTAATTTTGTTTTCGCAGACGGTAATGTTCCCAAGTAATTTCTGTACATTCCAAGTAACCATCGTAAATATGTTTATAACTTAATCACAACTCTTGCTCGGTATTACTGCGAACCAGCTCTTATCTTTTGCCAATAAAATGACGTAATGGCTGTTTCCCTTCGGAGGGCAAAGGTAAAGTTTGCGATTGACCTTACGGGGGCTGTAGGGTGGCCGGGTACACACCCTTCAGCACGACTAACACGCTATTTACTACTTTAGTAGCGAAACAATAAAGTCAGATTTACGTTGACAGGTGCTCTTTACCCTGTACGAAGTAAAAGCTACCTTCAGCTACTGTAATTAGGTATATAATGAAACAATTTGTAATCGATCACGTTCGATAATACCCTATCGATTTGGGCGGAGCAATACCTACTCTAACGTCATAGAGTGAAGGTTCTGTTTCGTATATATGCAAGGACAAAAGGTTTTGTTGGTGCTTTTTCAGGCGTAGTTTGAAACATGAAGTTGACATTCGCAAGCCTCTGGTTTTATACAAGGTTAAAGTTTGTTCATGACGCGACGCCATGTTTTGTTACTGATAAAAAGGGGGCGAGGCAGTGTTGGAGTGTTTACTTAACTAGACTTGGCTGGTTAGGGAAAATTAGTAATCAGTACCTGTAGGCCTAAAGCGGTCGACTTTGGTGAATCGATTAATGAAATTGACACGTGTCTAGATATACTGGTAATTGTAAGTTCAGGGCAGAGCATCTTTTTTGACTTTTTAGTTAATTATCTTTACTTTGGGTAAGTAATTGGATATCTCTTTTTTCTTTTTTTCAAAATTAACCTAACTTAGCCTAACCTAAATTCTTATTTCATGACTTCTATATCTATTACATTTTCTTTTTTACATTACTATTAAGAAGATGTATTAAATACTGGGATACTAGGTAATGGGAAATTAGTAATTCCTCAAGTTAGGAATATAATAAATCATATTTAGGCTTTTGGTAAGTAATAAAGAAATAAAAGTTTCAGTTTTTACATAAAGATCCCTAGAGTAGGGGATTAAAATTATGAAGTGTTCTATGGATTCATTCCTTATGTAGGAGTATAAAAATGCGGACAAAGTTATAAAATAAGCTAGTACATTAGAGAATTTTCCGTTTAAAGCGCCAGACTTTGTCGCAGTATCGTATTTTAGTATTATATAAAATACGAGAGATATTGCTTAGAATCCGCACCGATAAGGTTTTCATACGAAGGGGATTTAAGGGGGCTTACCAGGCCGTGGCTGGTCTGAGCTGGATTTAAAATATATGTACTAGTGATATTAAAATGGACGTAAACGTGTTGGACCGGCTGTTTAGCTTCTTACATGCAGGTATACCTTATTATATTTAAGACTAGAGTTTCCCTAGTAGCCACTTCAATTTTGGACGAGCGTTACACGGTATGATGTCATTTCTATAACGTGTCAAATAACGTATTAATTATAGTTTAACCAATAGTTAAAAATAATCTATCATTATATTTTAAAGTTATGATAATAGCATGGTCTTTGAACGCCCACTCTTTGATACGAACATTGTTTCAGAATTAATTGTGCCAACATATGTGTGATCTACCCCATTTCTGAAATGTTTGTACTATTGTGTAATTGCTTCAATTATGTAGCACTTATGAATAACTTTCTTTTAAAACCATAGGGTTAATATTCATTTGATAAACATTAGAAAACTTTCTGATATTTGCAAGGGGTAATGAACGTAATGTATTTGGGCGAAAGCCATATATGTTTTGGGCAGGATTAATGTGTTGCGATGTATGATGGATCGACTGTGTCTGTTCAATTAATATTATATTTCATCATTTTTATTATGGTTCCGTAGTCATTTTTGCAAATATGTAATGTATGTATGTGTGTGGGCCTCTCTGTTTATTTGTCTGTCTATATTTGTCATAGCTACATTTCTTAGCAACTACTGAGTTTATGTAAAA
The DNA here is from genome assembly GCA_019925095.2 of Dendrolimus kikuchii. Taxonomy (NCBI): domain Eukaryota; kingdom Metazoa; phylum Arthropoda; class Insecta; order Lepidoptera; family Lasiocampidae; genus Dendrolimus; species Dendrolimus kikuchii. Next base: position 7,801,847 of record CM034400.1, read on the forward strand.
TTTTAATCTATATGTACGCATTAGACAAAGATGTAAGTAGTAAATTCGTAAAAAAATATAGCCGGAAATGCAAATATCATGCAATCTATTGAATTATACGTGTAAAAAAGGCATTAGATAACATTGTTATGATTTTCATAGATATGAATAGCGATAGCCATATATTTAGGTACGCTGATTTTTCATCAGATTAATTGTAAATTTGTACAGCTATACATATGTAAATATTTGACCTCACTTACTGACTGACTGACTGGCTGGCTGACTGACATATGAACGTATAGACCAAATTAATAGGACTGTGGAAATTAACATGTGGGTTTTTTTATTCTGTAGGGGCGTACTAAGAAAGGATTTAAAAAAAAATCAGCCCCTGAACAAGTGAGTTTGTATGAAAATTTGTCATTTTCAAAGTAAAGAGCAATACATTTTATATAACCACTTCTGGTTAGAAATAAACGTACACGTTGTATCTAAGTTTTTGGGAATTTAATCCCTAAGGGTGTAGAAAAGGGTATGAAAGTTTGCTCAAACTATGACTATTTTTAATCTACGCTGGCAAAGTTGAGAGCAACAGCTAGTAGTATATGTAGAGAGAATGAATGAAAGCAGAATTACAAAACAAGTATATGACAGTAATATGATCGGTAGAGTCGGTGCTCGTAGACCACGATGTACTGCATGCAAAAAGCACTTTTAATAAACGCGTAGGTATGAAGAAGTTGATGAAGCGAAAAGTGCTTGTCAGGATCGTAGCAGGTGGAGACCCATCGTCTCTGCCTACCTCAATGGGAAATAAGCATGACAATATGTATGTATATATATGTACCAAAATTCCCATTTAAAAGACTTCACAATTTTATCTATATAGAATTAGTAAGTTTTAAGAAAAACGGATGTAACATACAAATACATAGTCGGACTGACAAATAGATGATATTTTGAAATTGAATTTGAAATTATTTCATATTAAAGTAAACATTATTATAATCTGAAGCGACAAGAGCTCGTTATAAGGAGCTAGATTAAACAGAACAATCTAATCCACATAGCAAACATGAATACAATGTTAAACTCTATATTTGACTCCACTGACCTAAATACTGTGTGCAGTTCCCAACAGTCCAATGTGGCAGCTGCATTGCACATGGAAATTGTCTTGCCATTTGCGTATGCAACAATATTATATGTACTACTCATCTAAGACAATAACAGGTTGTGAAGTGTACATATGTATACCTTGTTTTTCCTTAGAATATCATTCTGGTCATTTACTCACAACGTTGTTTGCATTTTGTTACACTATTTGGTAAGTAATTATATAATTCATTTCTGTCTTTTACTTGGACAAATCAATCAGTGATGCATATACATACACATAGTCAGGAATCATTCAACTGTATTGAATACAGTACTTTCAGTTCTGTGACTTTCATAGGTCAACGAAATTATATTTTATTCTATCACTTATGAGTGGTACCCATAGAGTATTATATGGATATTACAGTAGAAAATGTATTAAATTAATCAACAATTTAGCAAAAAATTTTGTTCGCATTAAGCTACCACGGCTAATTTAAAATTAATGTTTAATAGAATTAGTAATGCGCTATTTGACTCGTTAAAGTTATTTATTTATATTATTCATTAGGGAAACATACAATAATTATCATTCTTACAGTATAAAACACATAATTAATATACATATCAGCTAAGTTTTCATTAAAAAATTATACATATTACACATTTGGCTTATGAGCTAAATGTGTAATATGAATTATTTTTTATAGTTGTATGCAACTATAGGAAAATTATAATGTATTTGATACAATATTGGAAAATTGAATAAAAAAGTGAAATTAAGCAATACAAGCCCACACAAAAAACTATACAATATGTCTCTTTAACTAATGTAATAATGTCGTTTATATTACAACACATGACGAAAAAAACGATATAATTTTATAAAAAAAAAATGAAATAAAATCAGTACTTTATTCAGTCATCATTTATTATTAGAGATATGATACGAATCATAAAATTAAATGATGACTGAATAATGAATTGTTTTTTTATTTTTTTATTAAAACTTATATCGATTTATTTTCATCGTGTAAAGTTAGTTGCATATTCGCGGTGTTGTAATTAATATAAACGACGATATGTCTCTTTAATACTAGTCATAATAATTATCATGTAATTAAAAGAATCATGATACATGTTAAATATTAAAAGTCATTATATTCAAAATCACAATAATAATTACATTTATTTAAACAAAATAAAATTATATATAATCGAATACAATGCAAGAAAACTTAACTTATTTGTATTGTATTCTACTCATAGTCCCTCAAGACTATAAGTAGAATACTGAGCCTAGATCACCGTCTTCTATGGGTAAGGTGCCCAGAAGGCTGGCTACGTTTCGTCGCTGGATCGCCATACTGACCCTTTGGCCGAGATAAGCACCAGCCCTCTGATCACCTGAAGAGTCAATGAGTCGTTTCGATAAATTTTAGTAGAGGCTCATTGCCTCAGGACCCCACGGTCCAAGCGTCCAATAATAATAATTAAATATATATATATATATGAAAATAGTTAAAGTAATTAAATATTTTATTTCTTTTTAATTTAAGTCCTGAATTTAAATAAATTGCCTATAAAAGGATCGACATAATTGAATAAAGAATTGTATTGCTGGCAAGCACGATATAAAAATGTGTTTTTAGTATAATTGGTTTTTATAAATGGCAGTGAATAAAGCGAGTTATCTCGCGAGCTTAAACAAACTTATGAAGTCATAAATAGCTATACTCTTATAAAATCTAGGAGACCAAGAAGTTTTTTCTAAGATGATAAAAAGTGCCCTATTTGATTTGACTTTCAAGTACCCTATTATGTAATGTTTTAAAACTTAAACCAATAAAATTTCTTTGTCAACCCATTTCAATTTAAATTATTTAATTGTTCCAGGTAAGTCGACTGTGGGGATGGAGTTCTTCAAGTATTCGGTACGACGACGAATCTTGATTAAAAAGAAAGTTGATGAAAGAATTTTCGATTTCGGATAGAAAAGAAATTCATTTTCGTTTGACGATGTTACGTTTTTAATTCATTAAAAAGCCCGATTTAAATTTTCATTATTGAATTTGTTATTATTGAGGTTATTAGAAAGAAATTCAATAATTCTACAATAAAAAAATGCTAATATTAAAAATTCTAGCAAAAGAGAAACCGACGACCGAGAGTAGCTAAAAAGTAATAATAAACATTTTGAAGTCGGTGCGAAACTAAGCATAAAAATTACTATATTCTGCAATCTTTTTCTTATTTTTACAGACAGACAGACAGCCAAAATGTCAAAAAATTATATTTTCGGAATTATCTGGTCCGAATTATACTTTTTTAGATTTTTTAAATACTCTTAAGCCCATTGTACAGTCGCGGAATGAAAATATTTATCACTTTAAAGCCGACTTTTGCTTGCACGAGTACAAGAAACAGTACTGCCAAGGTTTTAATAAATGTTACGTTTATAAAATACAGAAATGTGAAAAAAGAAAATTGCAATATTGACAATGAGAGACACTGAGATTAGCAATAAGAAACAAAGAGAATATAATAACTACGCTTAACATAAATATTAAAATCAATAAAAGGGTTTTATATGTCTAAACAATTTTCTTAAACAAGATAGAAAATCAAACAACTTTGATCTAATATTTTCTTAAGTTTTCGCGACTTGTATACATAATAAAACTACGTTTTAACGGTTTTAACTTTGATCTAAGTAATTTTAAACTTTGTTGTTAAAATATTTTTCTGTGAAACAGTCTGTTCTATCACTTAGTTTGAAAAGGTAATATGTGCTCGCGGAACCTTAAAAGAATCAATGTGAAAACAGGCGAACATTTTCATACCACGACTGAACATTAAAAACTTGAATCATTTACAGATTTATTATATTATAGATATATTTAAAACATTACATAGCATTAAGAGCAATTTATTCGCTACTAGTGGTCGCCCGTGTTCGAAATTCGACGATAATAATTAATTTAAATTATAAGTTTGAACATTATTAAGGTTCTGTTGTCAAAGACTATTTTTTTATTTTTTATTTTTTTTATTGCAGGAGTTCTGCAGACAGGCAGACGGCCCACGTGATGGAAAGCGGTTACCATCGCCTATGGACATTTGCAACACCAAAGGTGCTACAAATGCGCTGCTGCTCTCTTAAAGGAGACTGGAACCTGGTGACTAATGTCGGAACACAACTCAAGGTTGTTATGGCGACATACTTTAAAACAGGGGTGGTAGCCATCCAGTCGGGCAAATGCCCTACCACCTGGCTGTGGGTGGTTTTGTCGCCTCTTACGACAGGCCGCCCGGCCGCAAGAAATTGTATTCTTTCTCCGTTCCTGCACGGATAGAACTACTATACTTCTATAATCACAGATTTCGCCAAGACTACACTGTTAATTTATCTTTAACAATAAACAAAAGAGTGTATATGCGTGTGTGTCAAATACATAGTAGTGTGTGTAATGTTTTTTTGTTTTATTTATTTAATGTATTTGTTATGCATAATTTAAAAAAAATATTAGCAATCTGCACTCCTTCTCTGTATAAACTATAAGTGTGCGAAATTTCATACTCCTCCGTCCGCGCAATTTCCGTAAAAAAGGGTACAAATTTTTGCTGTGTTTTTGCTTCACGTATTAATATATAGTTATAGATAATAACAATCGCTTTGGAGAGTGTCATGTTCAAAATGTAAGCTATTTTTTTATTGACTACACAATTTCTTCACAGTTCGCCTCGAATGCGTGTATTTTTATAAATTTTCCATGACCACCGCGAAACTGAGTGCCATATCCTATGGCAGTAATAAATGTATGAGAGAACTCTGTTTTTACGAGTTGCTATGGCATTGCGCCCCGGGGTTCCGCGGACCCTCCAGATTACGTGCTTACGATAACATAGTCTGTTTTGATGTAAAGATTGTCTTGTCTTTTTTTGAATGTAGATACACATTTTTATGAAGGGATGAAAGTCACGTGACAAAAATAATGATAAACTGCAAGATTGAGATTGCGTGTAGGATGATAATAAGATCACTTGTGGTGTGGCAGAGGACGTATGTCATAATAGAGGAGTGTGAAACGAAAAGACATATTGTACCGATCCCAAATAATAATATTTTTTATTTAAAATATAACAAGTTTAATACGAGAGTAACTTAAATGAATACTTAAAAATAAACGAAATTATAAATAAATTAATATAAAGTATGTAACAAATCGCTGCCAGAGGGAAGCGTGCTTAGAAGGCTGGCTGCATTGCTACCCTGTATGGCAATGCTATACCTGCCAGTGCCGGCAATGTCCGTATGCAAAGATACGAACCAGCCTTCTGATCACGGGTGGTATCAAATATTTTCTTACAAATTTCTTTGAAGAAACCCGTTGCCGATGGACCCCACGGCCCTAAAGTTTCAACTCCAAACGGCACAAATATGAGCCCCTTCCTAGGGTTCCATATTTGCGCCGTTTGAGATCCCAGATAATTGAAAGAAGGTGAAAGAAAATAAAGAGGTACATATTTTTATTGTTGGAAGAAAATCCTTTTTAGGGTTCCTTAGGCATTTTGGAAAAAAACTGATTCTCTGTCTCTCTGAGTATGTAACAATTGTTTATCTCAGGTGGGTCTATGTAGATGCAACTTGACAAGGAAGATGTATTTAGGAGGCCTAAAGCGGACGCTTTCGCAGATTCGTATTACGAATATGACAAGTATCAAACTAAAGTGTACCTTTATGCTATCTCTCAAACCCACCTGTATTTTTAGACACGTATTTATTTCACTAAGCGACTCTTCAAAAGCGGGCGCTTTAGACCCCATGTATAACGCTACATATCGCTAGTAAGATGTGTAGTGTGTAGAAATATAGTTTGCGTGAACATTTTGTTTTTTTTTTTACTTTAATTCAATAAGTGGTGATTGATATACTTTTAAAGGCGTGAAAACAACTCCACCCCATCTAAATATTAAATTATGAGGTTAAAATTTCCGAAAAATACAGGTTGTAAAGCTTCAAAAATTGCTACATTAATAATAATCGACTTGTAATAAAACTACGTTTTTAACGGTTTTAAGCGCTGTAATTTATTTGATTTAACACTTGATACTTGACATTGACACTTGACATCTTTGTCTACCTTGATCACGGCTACTGAAAAGTGGCCGAAACGTCGGAATTATAAAAATCAAATAAATTACGCCGCTTAAAACCGTTTAAAATGTAGTTTTATTATATATACTAGTCGTGAAAACTTAAGTGAATATTATGATAATCGATTTGATTAATATCTGTTGAGTAGTTTTTGAAATATGGGCTATCTTAAATAAATTCTTGTTTTATAGTTCCAAAAATCGGGCATCTGAATACCCCTTAGTTACACAGAAACTACTAAGAACTTTGTCAATTTATTTAACACTAGCTGTGCCCGCACCGCGACTTTGCCCGCGTGGGATATTTATCGCGGAACACTGATTTTAAAAGTAGCCAAGTTAATCTTTATAACATCAGCTTTCTACTAGTGAAAGTCCCGTCAAAATCGGTGCAGCCATTTCGGAGATTAGCCGGAACATCAAGACAGACAAAAAATCTAAAAATTACATTTTCAGAATTTCTTGGCCCGAATTATCCCTCCTCATTTTTTTTACATTTTTATTTTGACATTACAAACAGACACTTCAATTTTATTTATCTGAATAAATAGATTTAGTGGTCCAGGTATTCTAAACATGAAAAAGAGATAATCACAACCATTACTTGTAACGGGCTTATCTTATGACAGTGGCAGTTGCATCGGATCTGCCCCCGTTGAGGGTTCCCCCATTACAATGATATACCGCTTTGACTCTTATCTCTCAGCCACAGACGGAATAAGAGGGCTTACCGATCAGATCTGCTTCCGTACCTTAAAATGCACTACCAGTGCAGTTAAATTTTTACATTACGCAGTTTTGATAGAATAGTTTTGAACATTAATAACAAAAACAACAATATTTTCACTTTCTCTATTATACTTTCTAATCACTTTTAAGTGTTATTTAACTTAAAAATGTAGAAACAAAAAAAGGTATCTAAGGAAGAAGTGTCTAGCTATGCTAGTAGACCTCAGCAGAAGAAGTAGATACCAGAAATGCTGGCTTAATATCATGAAGTTTGCCATGTGTTCCAATGGTCTCATAATGGGAGATATCGAAGACCACGTGAAGGGAAGGAGAAAAAGTGGGAAAATAGATTCCGAGAACCGAAGCGGCTGCTCTGAATACAACCAGTGTTTAACGTTAAGGTAATCATGAATTTAAACACCGTTTAAACTAAAAGCACAGATTGGAGATAAGCTAAATAATAATTTTAAGATTACTCATTAGATAAATAACTCTTTATTGTACACCAAAGCATAGACAAACAGAAGTAGAAAAGTACAAAAGATAGTAACAACGGGCGGCCTGATCGCTAAAAAGCGATCCCTGTGTTCTAAATTTATTATGTCTTATGCAACTAAAGAATTTGACATATGTCTTCTGTGATTATGGTGGCTATTGAAAAGTGGTCGAAACCTCAAAATAAAAATCAAATCAAATACCGTGCTTAAAACCGTTAAAATGCAGTTTTTATTATTTGCACTAGTCGCGAAAACTTAAGAAAACACTATAATTTAGGCTCTACAAGAGTGGCAGCAAAGTAAGATTTTGCTAATTTACTACACAAATGCGGTTAGTGACAAAGCAAAGAGACTCTGTTTATTTAACGCGGAGACGCCGTGTGGCGTCAGCAATCCCCTTTAGAAAACAAATCGTGGCTTCTGAATTAACTCTGGCTGGACTAGTTTAAATTGCCTCGCGTCGGACTCGAGGCCGCCTTTTAAAGTAAAAGTAGTCATATTTAGGCATAAGGTTTTGCCGCATTGCGGCTGGACTAGGAATTTAATGTTTTAGGTATTTCACTTTTTATAAAAACAGATGGTAATTCGGAATTGTTATGTAAGACGCCATTTTTTTTTTGGAAATGTTCATGAGGTCTATAGTAGAGACTGTTTGTGCCCGCCCACGTCTTGCTTTACGTGGGACTTGACTTATATCCAAATCTTCTAACATTTAAAAATTTAAGATGAAATTGCTGTTTCTATCCCTCAAATTTTCTGTTGTCCTTTTGGAGCATTTTCGGGACAAACTTATAGATTAGCACACGGACAAAGATGCTGAAATTTTGCTATTCATTTTGCAATTACAGATACGACACTTAAGCTATATTTTATATTTATATAGAATATGATACAATTGACTACTTATAAAAGCTTATTACTGATCATAATGGTGATAAGATGTTGTCCGTGCAGAAAGATTTGAGAAAATAAATAATTATTTTTAATGTATCTTAGTTTGAGCACCAAATACAGATGAAATATGTTCGTCTTATGTTACTGCTACATCTGGGATAATGTTATAACCAATTACAGTTTCATGTAGATGTGGCTGGGTTTAATATGTTATTTGGGATGCGATGTTGATATTAGTTGTTAGTGTCGTTAAATATATACAGATTTTGTATATATATACACTACTGTAATAATTATAAAATAATCCCAGATGAAGCCCGAGCATTAGTCTAAAAAAATATTTTACCCGGTTTAATACCATAAAGTTAATTCCATGGCAAAATGGCAAGCAAATATTCTATGTAGTAAATTTTAATCAGTTACGAACATGTTCCTGATTAACCCCATAACACTAGTGATGTAACGTGCCGCTGACTCCGCAATCCCGGATTACCGGACTCAAGTCCGTTTTACGTCAATTTTATTGCAGACGTAAAAATTTTAGTGTTCGCCTTAAATTTGTCGCGCACCAAGATATCGCTATGGGCCATTGGCTTATTAGATCTCCGGGTTCGATTGGTCGGTTATTTTCAATTACGTTCCTTTTACGTTTTATACCCATATGAGTGATTTAAACTCCGTTTCTGTATTAAATTCATAGTATTACTATATCAGCTCTTGAGTTGTAATAGTTCTGGTTAAACTATTTGTAAGCTGGATTCCTTCATATGGAACATAGTAACATTTGAACTTCTTTTTAAAATTTATTGATGCACAAAACAAATTACAATCATTACAAACCCTTGCGACTAAAATATAAACAAAAATCTGGATTGTAATTTACAAATAAGTGCAAACATCAAAATAGTAGTACAATGAGACTAAAAATGACTTACTTATAACTAAATATTATAATTGTTTTAGTCAAGTTTATCTTTAAATATATTTATGTATCTTTATCTGGATAACTTTGGGATTTCTATATTTAATTATGATGACTATTGTGAAATTCTACTAGGCCCCAAGTCTGCTATTACAGTCGTATTGGAATGGTCGTTTATTGGCGTTAAAATCATATAATAGCACTATAATAGTTGCTATTATATGATTTTGTATACAAAACCAAACATTATTGTGCTACTATGACGCCAGTGATCGACCATTCCGACATGAATGTAATAACATATGTGGGGCCCTGATATATCAGTCATTCCTCTATGAAAATGCGTATCCAAGCTCAGCAGTGGGGTATTTATGGGTTGATATTATTATATTCAATAGGTATTCTTACATATATTTCAAGTACATGTTTACTTTGTGTAAGGGTCATGTTCAAAGAAAATGTAGTAAAAAATTTACCTGCAAAACATAACTCGTCAATTTATCACAGTTGGAACTCGGAAAGTAATTTCCAGACAAATTTTCGATCACAAAGTTGTCTCGTGTGAAAAAGTAGGGGTCCGCTGAAGCGACGCCCCGGTCTCCCGGGGCCTATTATATGTACAGCGGGTTGGGGACAGCCCGGGATCCGACGTCCGTATGGTACGGGGGGTTGTCAGGTACAAAACGAATTTCACGCTTACTAAGATTTAATTCAAGTCATACATAACGATTTGTGAACCTCTAGTAGTGGACTAATTATTGGTTGAGTGCAATTATCAATTTTGTTAAGTCTTTTTTGTCAATTTCCAATCCTGTCATTTCTCAGCCAGCTGTTTCACTTCTTTATACGACACGACACCTATCCTTTCCTTTATTTGATCGATAAACGCCCTCCTAGGTCTTCTCTTCCCTCTTCTACTTTCCACTTTGCCTTCTATTATCTTACAGAGAAGGGCGTCGTGTCGTAATAAATGTCCACACATTCTTCCTCTTGTTTCCTCTATGGTTTTTAGAACGGCACGCCTTTCTTTTACTATGGTCAATATTTTTTTCATTGGTCTTCTTGACCTTCCAGCAAGTTCCTTCTATACGCCTCCAACACCACATTTCAAATCCCTCTAGCCTTTCTCGATCCATTTTTGTCATCGTCTATACTTCAGATCCGTACGCGATGCTCCAAATTTATATAAACTAAGATATTTACAATGAATTCAATAGCGTAAACTCAGACTCGTCTGTAACAGGAACTCTCTCCTTTTAACAACATTAAATATTTGGCTTGGTATCTAAAGTCTCTAAAAACATATAAGTATACCAGATTACATTACGATCGTTTCAAACGTTATGTCCTGATACAGGTAATACACAGATAAAAAGTTAAATCTGCTTTTGCACATATGGTGGATGTTTCTATTTGTTTTTTATGATAGAATAAGTTACTTATATTCAAGAAAACCCCCATTATATTTTACGTACTTGGCAACCCTAATTTCAACAAAATACATTTTGCTGGTATGGTTATTATATGCGTATATGTACAGATAAACACCTACACTTATTTTATTTCTGTACGAACAATGGGAGTTTTTATTATGATTGATTTTTCCTTGGGGAGGGTTTACAGGCTGTATAAATTGTAATAAACTGATTATTGTTTTGCGATCAATCAGTGAAAATATCACATCAGAATATTTTTTTTTTAATTTGGTTACTTTAAACCACTCCCAAGAGAATTCTCGCTGGATTCCCGCGACATAAAGTATCGCACATTATAAGTCTGGGAATTTGCTATCGATTAATGAAAGCTGCATCGAAAGCGACCCGGTAGTTTTTACGTGAATCCCGAATAAACAGACAAACATAAAAAAAGATAAAAACAAACGCAAAATTTACTTCGTTGTACATAATTCGATAAAATTATCCCTCCGTACTAGTTTCTGGGACCTTATTGTGACAGTTATTCCAATTTACTTTTAAAATCTATTATTATATTTTTTCTGTAGCTTATGACGAAAACAGTGGACATTTGGCAAGTGTACAGAGCCCTTTATTATGCTTAGACTGAAACCTACTTATATATAATATTGTGTTAATTCGTATTTAATAATAAATGGATTATTAAATACGAATTAACACAAAGAAAACATACCAGACAAATGGTCCAAATGTCAGTACAATAACTAAAGTTAAGTTATTATTGTGAGGACAATACATGCTCTTCTGGATCCTTGTGCACCTGTTAATTTACCTGAATAATTTTAAATAATTTTCCAACTCCTTTATACTATTTGTTCTAATTTGTATATTTTCTCTCTTCTCTACAATTCAAAATAATAATCAGAACATTATCATAGAGAACAAGTAAATTATCAAACCCCGCAAATAACTCAAAGTCAGATGATTGGTACACATTATTATAAATAACAAATAATCTAGTACTTAAATTACTCTGAAAACGAAGACTTCTCAAACAGAAATTTGGGCCAATTAACGTAATTCTCCGAAATATTCCCTTTGTTTGAACGCGAGCTCTCTTTAAATCATCGCAAAGATTGCCTTTACATTTAACATCGAATTTATTTAATAACGAGCTTTTCGTCAATTTTATTTGAGCCTTCACAAAAGCCATTTTTCCGACCAAAAGCTAAATAAGCTTCATTCCATTTCTCACCTTTAACATAAAATGCTTTACATTACTGCAAATTGGACGCACTCTCCCACGGTGGAACTCAAAGCGTATTTTCCGTTACGTAACCTAATAAAATCGTGGAAAAAAATACCGGGGATTATGGAGCAAAAGCCGGGAAACGAGAGCGTTGTACATCCCTATTTCTAGTACACAGAGTAAACAGATGGAGATTATAATAAACGGATTTATGCAGTTGTGTATAGACAACTGGGATTAGTTTTGCGAGATGATAATTAAACTGTGGTTTTGGCAAAGCCGCAATTAATATCTTGATCTATGTTGTGTGGTGTATTCGGGGTTGTTGAACCTTATTATACCGATCGTATATATCAATTATAGCTTCTTCTTTCTTATTTTTCTCTTGAGTATATATTAGTAGTATGAATATTTGAAGTTATTATAATTCAGCAGATTTTGTGTTTTTCTAGATAATAATGTTCTTGGATAATATAAATTTAATCATGATTTTTGTTTAGTACTCAATTATTAAAACATGTTCTTATTGAAATTAATTCAACTCAGAAAATGTTTCGTCAAATTAATCAAATTTTATCCCGAGGAATTTTTTGAAGCACAGTGAAAATGGAATACGTTTTTATTTAAGACCTACAAATAATTTTCTTTTTAGGATATTTACGAAATACACTACTACTAATAAACGCTGATTCGCAACGTATTAGTTTTGTCGTAGTGATGGAGAAGAAGCCACAAGAAATTTCCTAATTAATATTTGGGAAACATTTATTATATGAGCGATACTCAAAATTATTGACTTAAGTAACTTTGTGGTGTTTCACATTAAAATAATGCAAAGAATAAATAATAGTCCATTAATAATACAGGTCGATATTTGGTTTTGGTGACAATACAAGGCTAGGTAGGATAAATGAAGTTGAAATGAGAGCTTTGAGAAGTATATGTAAGGTGAATGTAAATGATATGATAAGAAACAGTGTGATAAGGGAGCGTTGTGGATTGAAAGAAGATGTAGTGACAAGAGTTGAAAAAGGAATGTTAAGGTGGTTCGGGCATCTAGACATAATGAATGAAAGCAGAATCACAAAACAAGTATATGACAGCAATGTAACTGGTAGAGTCGGTGCCGGTAGACCGAGACGTACTCACCATAATCAAATTGAAGATATTTTGAAGAAAGGTCAGATAAAAAGCAGTTTAAATAAGAATATATGTATGAAAAGTTTAATGAAAGTTGATGAAGCGAAAAGTGTTTGTCAGGATCGTAGCAGGTGGAGATCCATCGTCTCTGCCTTCTCCAATGGGATACAGGCGTGACAATATGTATGTAAAATTATTAATAAAAAATAAAAAACACGTGAAAAGTCTTTCAACTTTATTAAGTAACAATAAAAACACTGCAAATTGGAATGTTTGGAAAGTTGCTCGTGCCGCGATATCACAGTACTTTTAACTCATAATTCTATTTTTTAATATGGCAAAGTACCGTATAATCGGAAAGGCAAGTAACAAAGAAGATAAATAAATTTGAGAATCGCTCATATTGAGTTTTGTAGACACTAGTGTGATTAGTCGATAATAATTTTAAATTTAACAAGAGAGCAGGCTTCTGTAGTGTTAAATGACATACATACACAAACACATAGAAAGCTCTAACAAAGATAGTGTCATTAACAAGAACGACGCCATTTCCCGCTTGCCCCATTGGGAAGCAAGGAACACTCGGGGTAATTCGGGGTAAGTCGGGTCCCGGCAGACAAAAGAGCGCGCGAACAATGCGCATACAATAGAGTTGAACAGCGGACTCCCGGGTACCGCGGCCCCTTGTTATTGCCTGATTGACTTCTGATCGAATGTCGTTAAGTATAGCCTGGGCCTAACAAGGTTGTGTTGCTCTCTATTGTTGTTGTGGCACTTATGTACATTAATTCTATTACCACATATTTGAGGATGTAAATTAATTGAATGTACTTACTACCATGAGTCGTGGTAGCGTAATGACTAGTGCACGCGTCTCAAACTCAAAGGGCGCGGGATCGATCCTGGCCGGAACGCATTCACCACTTAGTCAGTTTTTTGATCTAATGTGCATATTCTTACAATTACCACGTGCTAATAACAGGTGAAGGAAAACATCGTGATGCAACCTGCACATCGAGATAACCGATGTGTCAAACCTGCCAAGCTGCCTTGGACAAACGTGGCGGGTATACGTCCGTTCCCTCTATAATGGGAGGCCCGAGCCCAGCAGTGGGACATTTATGGGCTGATATTATATTTATTATATTATTATATACTTACGACATCACGCTATTACTTAAATGATTATAAGCATATAGTAAAGCGCACCCCACGCTTTTCACAATAACGCAATAGAATTATAGTCAGATTAGTTAAGAAATTCCTTTAACTTAGGTTGCCTATTGTATTGGCTAGAAAATTTTGTAAATATGGTTTGTTTTTGATATTTATATTTTTTTTTGCAATAAAGTGTTATCTATTTATTTATAGAATTCCTATTTTTATGTTTTTCGCGCGTATGTTGTATGTTTGTAAATTTCTTTATTACCTCGTATCTTCCAAACGACTTGATGGATTTCGACAGTTAAGGTATCGTTATATTCGTCTTAAAAACCCAAGTCTCCGTAGATAGCTGTTTAAAAATAATGGCGGATTTTTGACGTTAAATAGTAAAAAGTTAATAAAAAAATTAACCAAACCTATCGACTAGGGTATCAAAATAAAGGAAATAAAAGGGGATTATAAATATATATATACGTTCAAATTTAATTAGGAATAATAAATTAGTTTAAAAAGTTTATGTTCATAGAGTGTGCCGAGATACAAAAAGTTAAAGAAACAAAAACCGACTGCAAAAATGGCATTATGAAAGAAATAAACTAAAAATACCGAAGCAATATTCAGCATAGAAAAAATTAAAAATAAACTATAAACAAAATAAATTCTACTTCGGTTGAAAGCCTAATTTAAATACTCGGATTAAGTTTAGTAGCAGGCGGGACCCAATTGTAAATTATAAACCGAAAGAAAATTAATGGATTCCGCTTACTTTTACTAATAGTATATATATACATTGACAAATTTTCAAGTTAATCGGACGCTTCGAAACAGATGAAAATTACGCTGTAAAAATCCGTTATATACCGACACTTATGCATGCAGGTTAAGCTAGTAAAAGCTTATTAAAATAAATGTATTATTAGCAAAGAAAAGTAGTTTGGGTATCAATTGAATAATTCAAAATGTAATTTTAAGATCACATGAATAGAGTACCCGGGGAACAAGCCATCCTGCGAGGCACTAAAGTTCATAAATGTTGTTCATTAATTAATTAAGTAAATTTATCATGGTGGAATATACCTATCAAGTGAAAGAACTGTTGCTCTTGTCATATAATAGAATCAAAATATTAATATATACGGTTAATCCGTTGAAAGGTGCTATAATTTATTTTATGTTTCTTTTCTTATGGAGATAGTAGTTGTTCAGTCGTGTTTCATCAGCTTAAAAGGTCTGGTCCGTCGGTAGTTCGGACATTGATTATGTATGACTATTTAGTCCACCGAGTAACCATCTTCTGCATCCTATGTATTATGTATTACAGTGTAGCAGTCGACATAAAAATAAAAGTCGACTTCTCACCTAATTATTCATCTTCTATCTATCTATACAAACAATATTGAAATATAATATGTGTTATCAAAATAAATACCAAACAATTTAAGTGAAAATTAAAAATAAAGAAAAGTCTTGAGGGACTATGGGTAGAATACAATATAAATAAGTTAAGTTTTCTTTTATTGTATTAGATTATTTATGGTATTGTAAACAAAAATAAAAATAAAAACGTGTGCGTCTCGGGACGCCCGACAGAAGTGATAACTTAAACTAATCAAAGTTGAACTATTTAATATTAAAATTGTTTAACTTGAGAAAAGCTTAGGTTATTACTTGAATTTTATATATATTAATATGATAATGTAAGGAAAAGTTATTTATTAATAAAATCTTTTATTAATTATCTTATATATATATATATAAAAATCAAAGGCCACTTTTCGTTGTAATTTTATAACTTCAGAACGACTTTACCGATTTTGATGAAATTTTGTGTGTGTGTTTGAGTGGGTTCCGGAATGGTTTAGATCCACAATTAGAACCGGTAGGTGGCGCTGATATCGGGTCCTAGAATCGTCCTAATCACCGGGAGCGATTTTGGTGATTTTGTTTTTGTGTGTTTGAGTGGGTTCCCGGATGGTTTAGATTCGCAATTAAAACCGGTAGGTGGCGCTGAGATCGGGTTCTAGAATCCTCCTAATCACCTGGAGCGATTTTGTTTTTGTGTCTTTGAGTGGGTTCCCGGATGGTTTAGATTCGGAATTAGAACCGGTAGGTGGCGCGGAGATCGGATTCTAGATTTTTTTCAGAGCAGGACGACGTCTGGCGGGGCGGCTAGTAAAATATATTTTATT
Source organism: Dendrolimus kikuchii (assembly GCA_019925095.2). Classification (NCBI taxonomy): domain Eukaryota; kingdom Metazoa; phylum Arthropoda; class Insecta; order Lepidoptera; family Lasiocampidae; genus Dendrolimus; species Dendrolimus kikuchii. Next base: position 7,818,283 of record CM034400.1, read on the forward strand.
CATAGTTACAGTTCTTGAATATGTACATTACAATTTTGTGTATGTACATTATTAGTATAATTACATACATACATACATAACTTCACGCCAGTTCCCTTGCGGGGTAGGCACGAAGTATTAGTATAATTATTTATTCTAATTACCAAAATACGGCTAGTGCTGTGGGTTAGAGTAAGAGCGGAGGAGCCTGCTTACCGCTGTCGTATGCGTGAGAGAAAGGGAAGCCAGACAGACTGGTGCCGTAGCGCGTTTCGTAACAAAGCTGTTTACCCTCCCATAAGAAATTATCACTTCAAAAAATAAAGAAAAAGAAATTAGTTAAGTCGTAGTAGCGTAATGGCTAGCGCACGCGATCCAAACTCCAAACGTCGCGCGTTCGAATCCTGGCCGGAACGCATGCGTCACTAAGGCATTTTACTGGCCTAACGTGCATATTGTTACAATTACCACTTGCTAACAACGGTGAAGGAAAACAATGTGATGAAACATGTACATCCAGTGTCCGATGTGTCAAACCTGCCAAGCCGCCTTAGACAAGCGTGGCGGGCGTGTCCATTCCCCAATAGAGGGAGGCCTGGGCCCGGTAGTAGGACGTTTATGGGCTGTTATTATTTATATATTATAAAAAACATGTGCAACTAACCGAATATATCGTTTGCCTTGATAAACTATGCAAGTAAATAGTATATCAACTTTAATTGAAAGTGTTTAGAATTGTTTCAAAACCCTTCGCCTTTTTACGACTTTTGAAGTACACAGGTAATTTATTATGTCCCCACTAATTGACTTAAATGAAAAGTTCATTACTAAACTTATTATGACTTTTTAGCCTACGCTCATTTTCATTAATACCTCAGTTATGTGTATGGCGACCAGCCCTATTTTTTTTATAATTACCTTGCAAATTTGTATACCTGCGTATAGAAATGCTTCTTTTCCTAAACTTTATGTATATATAGGTAGTTCAGTCATTAGTCTTCGAGAAAAAAGGTGAGACGAAAAAATGGACTAGATGGATCTATCTATACGGGTTTCACCAAAGTGGTTGCAGAATCCTTAAAAGGAAAAGCCATGATTTTAAAATTACGTACACATCAAAAACTTTCATTAGTGGGAAAGCCAATGGTGGATTCTTTTGTTGACATTTTTAGAAAGAAAAACCAAAAAAGATAAGCGAACAAAAATACGTGTTCCAGTTTCCTTTTTCTTCTTTCTCTGAAGAATAGATGGCTGGTAAGGGTTGGGACAATGAACAGTGCCTGTTTGGGTGGCCAGGTACGTAGAGTTTACAGAATTTTGATCACTTTTTATTAATTTACTTTAAACTTAGTTTTAATTGTGAACCATTCAAACAGTGGTTGGTGTATAGAGTGAAGGATAAGTAATAGGGTTTTTGAAGAGATAATTTTTTTGTTTATTATTGAATGTATCAAAACTTATTGTACATAGATGCTTAGATTCGTTACATTTTTTTATTTTTACTGCAGGAGTACATTACATTTATCTGACAAATACTATAAATAATAAATAATAATAATAACAACAGCCCATAAACGTCCCATTGCTAGGCTCGGGCTTCCCGCTATGGGGAAATGGACATATATAAATATGGAGACATAGTTGTAAATCTGACAATGATTATTATTTAGTTAATGTAATGTTGTTACGGTTTATAGGGCGTTTTGAACTATTCTTATGAATATTAGCTATTATATCATATTTTAACCAAATTGTAGGTCTTTGAAAAAGTAAAAAAAAAATCTTTTTTCTTGCGATATCTTGAAATGTAATACTGGAGATTTTCGATACAAATAAAACTCTTGCTTATAAATAATCAATATACTATGAATATTGCTAATTTTCAATCAATTTACACACACTTGTAGAAGTAAAGCTTCAAAACAAAAAATGCCTTTCATATAGAAAATTAAACTCCAGTGATAATCAGAGGTTAAAATAATAACAAAACAAAATTAATAGAATAAAAACAAAATTCATCCAGACCGCGCAAATTATACAAATAAAAACGAGGGTAAATCTAATTTTTCATCACACTAAACAATGACAGCCAGAAGCCAACTGTGCCGTTATTTTCATCATTCACATGCTATATTATTTTTCTAAGTTTATTCCAAAGCAATGAAAATAACTTGGCAACCCTGTTGTCGTATATGCTTGCATGCAATCTTTCGCGGTTGAAAATTGTCTACTTTCCATATGTTGTGTTCTATATGCGGGATTTGCGGAAAATATTTTTGCACGATAGTGGGTAAAGTGTTGTGGGAAGAAGTTTCTTGGAAATATTTAAAGTTGGAGGAAGGTTGTTTCTTTTCATGTTTATGAATTCATACAACACAGCATAGAGTAAAAAATATACAAGGTGTACAATAGATCGTGAAACAGTTTATTTCTCATCAATATAAGCAATTATAAATATGTTTCTATTTGTGCAGCTAATGTTTTGAATTCTCTAAGAGTAAGAGGCAACGCATTCGAAAAGTGGGTACATAATTTTGTGGTATTGAATACATAACAATATGAAAATATCTATAATAATGGAAGAACAATTGACATCATTCAGAACAATTGTTTAATAAATATTTAGTGATATCAAGAAGAATTCTTAACAATTAATAATCCATTTCCACAAGTCACGTAGTGAATATTTTCGGTAGTTATGTATTTTAGCTAAATTATTTAAAAATGCAATTGTTCTTTTCACAATTTATACTGTACTGCTTAGGAAAGGCTTCAAACTCTGGGTTCGGACGATACCACATAAAGGATGTTTTAACCAAAATTGGTTTGCGATAGTAAGAGGTATTACTTATTACTGAACGCTAAATTGCAGATGTTAGAGATGTTTTAAAATTACTGAACATCTAAATGAAAGGAACGGCATATTGCTCAAAATAAACTTGTTATTAACCGGATGATACACCCGGTTAAATTCAACGCAACTTGTACGCTACGAACTGTTCAGTTAATTTCACCCGGTCCATTGCATTTGATGCATTTAATACGTTTAAAGTGGTTGTTATTCATTCGCTTTAGGATAAAGCGCTTAATATAGGGACTGTTTGTGTTGGATTGATTAATATATTTGATATGAAGCCAAATATCGAGCCAGATTAAACAAGTTTTGTGCTATCCGGAGAAATGCAAATTTTTGTTCAGGGTTGAGAGGTGTATAAATAGTATAATTGCGGCCATTGCTAGCCGGTTACACCAAACAAAAATGAATTAGGACTGGTTGCAGATTGCTGCATAGAATAATTAAATAATATACGTAAATGAAATGTCTAAAATATTAAACTGATTGATTGAATGACATTTTTTAATTTTAATTTCTAATATTTAATTTAACTGTTCAAAATTGTTATTAGGGATCTTTGTGTCTGAAAGAAATAAATTATTTATTATTAGTATATATAGTCTATTTATATTTTCAAACTAATCTTTTGTAGGATTATGTAATAATGCTAGCAAATGGAACCTGCACACAATCGTCATCCATCCGTACATACATACATACATACATAACTTCACGCCAGTTCCCTTGCGGGGTAGGCGCGAAGAACAGAGTGCCATTTAGGCTTATTCTTACACACCTCACTTGCCTCTTTGACATTCATAACTCTTGTCATGCAAGCTCGTCTGTTCTTAAGGCTCCTGACATCACCTTCTGCTAGTACACGATCAATTTGATCATGGAACATCCATCCGTCGTCTACGTATATCATAGTTATTACTAATGGTCGGTTTCAACAGCTTCATTTACTTGCCTCACCATTGGTTGAAATCTAATTATAACGTTTATTAATGGCGATTTCAAAGCACTTTATGTGAACTATTGCAATTTTAATAAATCACGAACTACTTTTACTATAATTACAAACTACTAAAAATTATCATTAGGTTTCTCTCGTCAAAAACAATCGCTTCATATCGCACCTCTGCGCCTCACCTTCCTCTATAGTATTTAATGGCCTTTTTTACCCGGGGAAATACGATTGAGGACCATCAGCCGCGCGAGGGGGAAAATTGTGGCCGGTGTGTGAGATTCGTCTCGTCGGGGTGGCACTAGTATCCCTGTAGATCACGGTTTGGGATACCCACTAAAAGCCCTGGGCGATCCTCGAACGTCCCTTGTCCGGACTGTGGGTTCGCTTACGCATTCACTGTCACCCCGGATGGATGACGGCTGGCCTTTTTACGGGCTGGCCCCTCCATTTCTTACCCGGTGAGACCCAGCTTTCGGCTACCTCGGGTCTCACTTCTAGGTGAGAGGGGGCGCGCAGAACCCTCCTCTCCGGCCTTTATGTGCGGGGGATCCATTTTCCCCGCCGGTCACCCGCACGGTCGTAGACTACGGTGGCTGGAGGTCGTCGAAAGCCGCCGGCTTTGGCGGGAGGGGAGCGAGGTAGTCTGCTCTTTCTCCCACTCCGCCGTCTCCTTCGCGGACTATCAGCGGAGCAGAGTGCTTTGACGCTGACAGTCACCGCTGCTCTGCCCGAACGACTTCGGCAGAACGGCTTTCCTTCTCACATCGGAAGGGAGGGGTGTGTGGGAAGGAACGTCTGGAAGGATCGAATTAGGATCAAGGATTCGGATTCGATAGGGACACCACTGCCACGGAAAAAGGGAGCTTTGCTGGACGGAGACATGTCCAGCAGCCGCACCCTCTGGGGGACTAGTATTTAATGTCCTGGTCTTCTTCTCGTCCTTTATTTGTATAATGAATAATATTACTTGTATGAAGCTTATTTAAAAAATTAACCAGTAGTAAGGCAAATGAACAATTAGTAAAATATAGGAACCGACTATAAATCTATATTAATGAAATTTAACAGGAAGTTTTATTTTATGTACAATGGTAGGTAAATAGCGAAAATTAAAAAAAGACCCTTATATCAGAATTTTAAAATAATTTTTTGGATTTCGTTCAAACTATTTTTCGTGTTTGTTTAAGTTCTCCCTTAAATATTTCAAACTTTTTCACTGTATGGTACAAAAGTTGAGAATACACAAACATTTTTACGACTTTGAAACCAGACATCTTCCCCATCCATTCATTTCATTTATTCATGCCAACTTCATTAAAAAAGTCATTAAGAAACATCATTATGGTTTTTCAAAACCTGATTAACAATACCCTACGCGACTATATGCGTACATTGAAGGTTTTCTAACAATCAGTCACATCTATGCCTCATAAGATTAGACCATCCCCAATTTTTTGCAATTTTCCTACAACTATTTGTCAGTGCATATATACTAGATGGTAAATTTTTAGAAACAAAAGAAAGAAAGAAAGAAAATAATTATTTCTAAAAATGCGACACATAATAAACAACAAATCGCATAATGAAATTATATTTAAAAAACAAGATTATGTGCCGCAATTTACAAAAGTGAATGGCATAATAAAAAAACATAATTAAAAGAATAATAAATAAGCGTTGCCATACAACGGGGGAACGCGGCCAGCATTTTGGGGACGCTGCCCATCGACAGCGATCTGGACTACATACTTTACTTGTAAATATGTTTATAGTAATATTTAATTTCTAAGTTTTTGTTTGTAATGCAATTTATTTATAGCGCTAAATTAAAAGAAAATTTGTAAAAAACAGTAAAACCTAAAATTTAAGTACTTGTTACATATGTACATAAAACTAATACCGCTGCAAAATATGGATAAAACATGTGATTAAACTGTATGGCTTTTGTTCCTTTACCTGCCCTTGTGGCGTACCTGAAAAACAATACACATTTAAATATACGTGGTGCTACTGGCCACATCACGGGATGCACAGAGTATATTAATATAATAGGAGATATTTTACTAAATTAAACCAATTTTACCAAATTATGTCCATATAAACCCATTAGTGTCTGAGAAAAATGATGCTTGATTCTAACATCCATAGACAAACAAACAGATGAATGAAGGAGACAATCGTTTAAGTTTAAGTATATATATAATTAAAAGTAAGAGTTTTCTGTATTTGCCAAAATGGCAAAGAGACCTTCAAAACTCCAGCTATAAAATAAATATGTAGAAACGAAAAGAACTCCCTTAGTGCGGTGTATCGCTTATGAAAGACTGGAGAAGGGAAATAAAACAAAACTCCCAAGTTCTAACGCCAGCTGTTCTAACAAGGGCCTCCTTGCGAAAATAATAAAAAATATACATTCCTGGCACTTCCCTAGATTTCTCGAGTATGTGACGTCATAACACCGAGGAAAAACTTGATAAATTACTTTTCTTCTTGGGTTGGAATTATAGGAGCCAGAAAGGCTAAGTTCAGCGTTATAAGTGGGAAAAGTATGATTAATTTATCTCGAATACGCTTATTGATGTATGGCTACCGAACCGGTAACATAGGTATAATTTGCTAAGCCTCACAGACTATGTATACGCGACCGTTAGGCGCAGGAAAGAGACGGGTCGGACTGAGATAGATATAGTTTATTTTTAACCGTTATTAATTTGAAATTAAATAAATAAATTATAATTATAAGAATTGAATATAAAATGTAATAAGCCTTAACTCACTAGGAAATAAATGTTGTAGCGTTGTGCCTTTTATTGACCAGTAGGACCCTATTAGATCCCGGTAAATGAGACCGGGCTACAGGCGTGCAGAACGCCGCCTGGAGCCCGGGACTCAGCATGTAAAGGGAACCGGGTTACAGGCGTGCAGAACGCCGCCTGGAACCCGGGACCCAAAAGGGTAGCGGAAACCGGGCTACGGGACTGCAGAACGCAACCGGAGCCCGGGATCCGTGAGGTATGCCTGCACTACTGCCTACTCCGAACGCGAGTAGGCCATAATGATGGTGCAGGCAGAGGTCCGCGCTCGACAGCGCACGTTTTTGTAATGAGGTAATGGTAAGGGCGCTCAGCGCTTTATATTTATACTAATGAAGCGGGGGGCGAGGTAAACGCCCATTACGACGTCCCGCTAACAAAAACCATGGGTCACAACTGTGTAAGGACCCTCGAAATGTACTAAGATCTAGGGTGTACCAAAATGTATAATAGTGGTAAGTTAACATAAGGCTTAATGTATGTAAAATTAAGGAAATAAAGTAAAGGGGGTGTTACGACGAAGCGAGGGGTCGGCGGAGGTAGCCTCTATAAATATAGGACGCCTTTGGGGCGCATTTTTGTAGTTTGAGTAGTTCGTGAGTAGTTCGTGAGTAGTTCGTTCGTTTAGTTCGTTCGCAGTTCATAAGAAGAAGCTCCCTCCCGCCAACGCCAACGAAGTCGAAGCCTCCCGTAGCATCGTTTTCGGTTGTTTTCATTTCGGAAAATCGGTTACCCGAACCAGCGACCAACCCTCTACAGTCCTACAGTCCACTGCAACACCAACATCGTCTGGTCAGCTTCGAGCCGTATTGGAAGAACTGAAGTATGCCGAATACGAGAAGCAGAATCGAAAAGGACGCTGCGCAGGCGAACAAGAAGAGTGCGACAGAGGTAGCAACAACCTCAACGACAACTGGCAGTGTCACGGCGGAATCCGGAACAGAGACTAGCTCAGTAAAAGCAACGACCGTAAAAGCAACGACAGTAAAAGCAACTGCCGTAAAAGCAACGCCAACGGCGTCGGCAACGACAGTAAAAGCAACAATGCCGGTCTCTGTTACGGATTTGCAGCCACAACCACCGCCAGTTTTACGCGAAATACTTCGCAGAAAAGAATGCACTCTAGAAGAAACTTCAAGACCGCAGTCACTACGCTCCACGACTTCCCGCAGACGACTTGCCGAGCTGGAAGCCAAAGAGAGACTAGCCGCATTGAAGTTGAAACAGTTGGAGGCAGCCGTTGAACTCGAACAAGCGAGAATAAATAGGCTACAAGCCGAATCATCGGACGATGATGACGTCATCGAAGAAAGCGAACTACCATCAAGAAGAGTAGACATGTGGTTCGAGAGACTGCCGCAAACGCAGGAACCACATGCCACAGAACCCCCCCCCGCCCCAGCGACGTTAGCCAGCGATATAGGGAGAATGAATGAACGGGGACAGGGCGTCCACGTCGGAAATATGGCACGCGGACAACGGGTCTCAGAACGAGGCCCGCCTGCACGTTCAAACGTCATGGATGTGACGTCACTGGCAGAAGCGATCACTGAAGCGGCGCGAACGAGCACAAGACAGGCGCAGCGATACATGCAAGAACTCCCGACTTTTAATGGAAATAGTGGCGAATGGCTGTCCTTCCAGGCAGCCTTTCGGGAATCGGGAGGGAGCTTCTCAGCAGGGGAGAACGTCGCGCGCCTACGTAGAAGCCTAAGGGGAGCCGCACTGGAGGCCGTCAGTGCCCTGCTGATTACCCAGACGGGGCCTGAAGATATTTTGAAGGCATTGGAAAGAAGGTTCGGCCGTCCAGATGCCCTTGTGCTGGGAGAAATGGAGAAAATGAAGACATGGACACGAGTCACCGACAGCCCTCGGGACTTGTGCCTATTTGCCAACAAGATGGCAAACCTAGTAGCAACAATTGAAGTATTGAACAAGCCGCAGTATTTACATAGCCCAGAGATGCTACGCGCGGCAGTGGAGAAGCTGACTCCAATCGTAAGGAACAAGTGGTACGACTATGCAGCTATGAAGACCGAAGGGGTTCCGGAACTTAAGAAACTTGCGAGCTTCCTGAATGAAGAGGCAGACAAGTGCGCCGCGTATGCACCGATCGAACGCGAGAGCGAGATGGCACGATCGAAAAGGAGGACGGAGCACATACACATAGTGAACAACGACAGTGAACGCGTGAATATGAGAAAAAGTGAACCGTGCCCAGTCTGCAAACGCGATCATAAACTTAGCGATTGCCGCAAGTTCGTCGGTGCGGATGTGAGCGCGCGGTGGGACTTAGCCAAAAAGTGTAAAGTGTGCTTCCGCTGCCTGCGAAGTAGGCATCGACGTTCTTCGTGCCGCGCCCCGCCGTGTGGGGTGGAAAGGTGTACGCTACACCACCACCGCTTGCTGCATCACCAAAGGAGACCTGAAGTTAACGAGGTAAGTCCAAGTGCAGTGAGTGTGACGTCAGAACCGGCGGGAGAAGTGTTAGCGTCCGCGATCAACAGCGTTATCAATGATGGAAGAAACAAACGACGTGCCTATCTGAAGGTGGCCCCGGTCGCTATAACCGGACCGAGGGGCAGTCGTCACACCTACGCACTATTGGACGAAGGCAGCACCGTGACCATTATTGATGCGCAGCTGGCCGAGCAACTGGGACTTAGCGGACCACGGGATCCCATGAAGATGCAGGGAGTCAACGGTGAAGAATCATCGCATGACTACAGCATGCGAGTGTCCGCCAGGATAAGAGGCTCATATGAAACAGAAGAACACACACTGAGGGACGCTCGCACAATAAAGAACATGAGCTTCTTCAGCCAGACCGTTCATCGGAGCGATGTGCAGGGCTGTGCACATCTGCAGGAGATAGAAAATGTACTCATCTATGAAAAAGCTACACCGAAGATACTAATCGGCCAAGATAATTGGGAGCTGATTATTTCAAATGAAGTACGTAAAGGCCCGCGTCACCAACCGGTCGCCTCTCGTACGCAGCTGGGTTGGGTGCTGCACGGCTGCCGCACCTCAACCACATCGCCGGTCGTGTTCTGCTCACACTTGAGCATGATGGAAGAAGACCACGACCCGCTTGAAGAAATTATGAAAAAATATTTCGCGTTGGAATCACTGGGAATCGAACCCAGAACGCAGGTTAGCGATCCGCAACAACGCGCCTTGGAAATATTAGAAAAGAAAACTCGTCGTTTGGAAAATGGACAATTTGAAACGGGACTTTTATGGAAAGATGAAAGTTCACCTATGCCAAATAATTATGAAAATGCATTGAAGAGACTTCAGAACTTAGAAAAAAAATTGGATCGCGATGAAGAGCTTAAAGCGAAGTATGAAGAGAGAATTGAAAATTTAATGTTGTCAGGCTACGCCGAGAGCGCCTCCACTCCCCCCACCAGCGGGAGGACGTGGTATCTTCCCCACTTCGCCGTCGTGAATCCAGACAAGGAGAAAATAAGGGTGGTCCACGACGCAGCCGCCAAGTATCATGGCAGAAGTCTGAACGATATGTTGCTGCCTGGACCCGACCTTCTTCGATCACTAACGGGAGTCATCATGAAGTACCGGCAGTATCCAGTGGCAGTGTCTGCCGACATAAAGGAAATGTTCATGCAAGTGAAGATCATAGAAGCCGACAGGGATGCATTACGCTTTCTGTGGCGTGGCAACCGCCGCGATAGCGAGCCTCCAGAGGAATATAGAATGACGTCGCTCATCTTTGGTGCAACGTCTTCGCCTTGCGTAGCCTTGTACGTGAAAAACAAGAACGCAAGGGAATTTGAAAATGAAGACAGAGAAGCGGCGAGGGCAATAGTGGTCAATCATTACATGGACGACTATCTGCAAAGCCTTCAAACAGTTGAAGAAGCCAGGAAAATGACAGCTACCGTTGACAACATACAGCGGCGAGCGGGTTTCCAACTACGAGGGTGGACCTCCAATTATAAGGAGGCGATTTCAAGCTTCGCGCCATCCGGTCAAACCACCGTTGAAATCGGCGGGAGCGAAAAAGAAAATAACGTTGAAAGAAAATTCAAGAAAATCAACGGGAAAATGTTAATGTTGTCTGAGCGTAAACTCATTGCGCTCGCACAACGCGAATCGTTCGGCGATAAACCGCTCGATACGATACGTCGACGTCATAACAAGGGAGAGCTCGCCGGTTTAACTATAGAAACCGACGAACATAACATATTGCGGCTGCGAGGAAGAATCGACGAGGCGCAAGAAATAAGCTACGAGATGGCCAATCCTGCCATCTTAGACGGGAAACATAAATACACAAAGTTGTACATACAACATGTACACGAGAAACTACACCATGGTGGCGTCGAGATGGTGGTCAACGAGCTACGACAGCGGCTGTGGGTTATGAAGATACGGCCCTCAGTCAAAGCAGTGTTGAGGAACTGCCTCCAATGCCGACTGAGGAGGGCCCAGCCAGCGAGTCCATTGACGGGGAGCCTGCCTGCAGCTCGCCTGGCGCATCACTCGCGCCCCTTCACCTTCACGGGCGTAGACTACTTTGGCCCACTGGAGGTGACCGTGGGCCGTCACCGGGAGAAGAGATATGTGGCGTTATTCACATGTATGACGCCACGGGCACTACACCTCGAGGTCGTCGCGTCGCTGAGTGCTGACTCAGCCATCAACGCGCTGCGCCGCTTCATAGCGCGGCGCGGCGTCCCCACCGAACTCTGGAGCGACAACGCTACGTGTTTCCGCTCGGCCGACCGCGAACTCGCGGAGGCTGGGCGCGCCGTCGAAGAGGAAGCGTCGCGCCGGCAGATCGCCTGGCGGTTCTTACCGCCGGCGGCACCCTTCATGGCCGGCGCCTGGGAGCGCATGGTGCGCACCGTCAAAGAGGCGTTGCGCGTCACCCTGCGCGAGCAGCGCCCGAGCGATGAGACGCTCGCCACACTGCTCGCCGAAGTCGAAGCCACCGTGAACTCGCGGCCGCTCACTCATGTGGCCGTGGGTCCCGACGAGCCCCCAGCCATCACGCCGAACCTGCTACTCCTGGGGCCGAACTGCCACATGCCGGCCCCCGGGAACTTCGAGGCCAGCGACGTGACTGCGCGCGCGCACTGGAGACGCGCGCAGTACCTCGCCGATGTCTTCTGGCGACGGTGGGTGCGGGAGTACCTGCCGCTACTACAATACCGGCGGGAGCCCTACGCAAGTGGTGACAACCCTAAGGTAGGCGATTTGGTTATTATTTGCGACCCAAATCTGCCCCGTAACACATGGCCCCGAGGACGAGTGACTGCAGTGCATCCCGGCAGAGACGGCGAGGTTCGAGTCCTGGACGTGACGACGGCCAGCGGACGAGTGCTGAGGCGGCCTACCAAGAGACATAGGAGAATCGCGAGACGCGACGGCGGGAGAATGTTGACGACGACAAACACAATGTATGAAACTCACCGACCCGTCTCAATAGGCGATAAGAACATAGGTATAATTTGCTAAGCCTCACAGACTATGTATACGCGACCGTTAGGCGCAGGAAAGAGACGGGTCGGACTGAGATAGATATAGTTTATTTTTAACCGTTATTAATTTGAAATTAAATAAATAAATTATAATTATAAGAATTGAATATAAAATGTAATAAGCCTTAACTCACTAGGAAATAAATGTTGTAGCGTTGTGCCTTTTATTGACCAGTAGGACCCTATTAGATCCCGGTAAATGAGACCGGGCTACAGGCGTGCAGAACGCCGCCTGGAGCCCGGGACTCAGCATGTAAAGGGAACCGGGTTACAGGCGTGCAGAACGCCGCCTGGAACCCGGGACCCAAAAGGGTAGCGGAAACCGGGCTACGGGACTGCAGAACGCAACCGGAGCCCGGGATCCGTGAGGTATGCCTGCACTACTGCCTACTCCGAACGCGAGTAGGCCATAATGATGGTGCAGGCAGAGGTCCGCGCTCGACAGCGCACGTTTTTGTAATGAGGTAATGGTAAGGGCGCTCAGCGCTTTATATTTATACTAATGAAGCGGGGGGCGAGGTAAACGCCCATTACGACGTCCCGCTAACAAAAACCATGGGTCACAACTGTGTAAGGACCCTCGAAATGTACTAAGATCTAGGGTGTACCAAAATGTATAATAGTGGTAAGTTAACATAAGGCTTAATGTATGTAAAATTAAGGAAATAAAGTAAAGGGGGTGTTACGACGAAGCGAGGGGTCGGCGGAGGTAGCCTCTATAAATATAGGACGCCTTTGGGGCGCATTTTTTGTAGTTCGTGAGTAGTTCGTGAGTAGTTCGTTTAGTTCGTTCGCAGTTCATAAGAAGAAGCTCCCTCCCGCCAACGCCAACGAAGTCGAAGCCTCCCGTATTGTTCATAATCTCGGTATTGTTTTGTGATGACATTGAGATCTCCACAGTGGTTGGACCGAGGAAAAATGATCATAATTTACAACTTTAATGTAGTATTTTCTGTTCCAAATTATGTTAAAAGTTAATCAAAACTGTACAAGAAGTATTTAAAAGAATGAAGACCACACTTAATTACATTTTAAAAGTTTAGTTCATTTAACCATATTAAATGAACGGAGGCAAGGTGTTTGGCCATTTGCCACGGCACGACACCTTCTTATGCACGTTAATCGAAGGCAAAGTGGAAGCAAGGAGAGGGAAGGGAAGACCAAGGCGAGCATTCATGGATTAAATAAAAGAAAAAGTGGGTGTCGGGTCTTACATAGAAGTAAAACAACTGGCCCATAATAGAGAAGATTGGAGGGGGCTCCACCGACAAGAGCATAGCTCTTAAATGATAGATAGAACCATTTTACCTTAGACTAATTAATCTAAACATGCGGTGTCTGTACATTAAAGCTATTTAAAAAAACAACTGGAATAGACTATATAAACGATGGAGAACACGATGCATTTTTTTAGATTTCTTGTCTATTTGTCGGTTTATCTGTTTGTTCAGGATTCACGTAAAAACTATTGGGTCTATTTCGATGCGATTTTCGCTGATCGACAGGTAATTCTTAGACTTAAACTCTGCCCTACTTTTTATCCTGGGAATCTTGGGAAATTTTCCCAGGAGCGGTTTGAAGTGGTTCGGATGCATAAAAATTAGCTTATCCGAAACAGTTTCCACTAAAACGATACCGTACATTATTTTTTTAAATGCTGCGACACTTTGTACCCCGGGAATCCCGCAGGAATTTCAAGTCAAGCGTGGAATAAGTCGCGGGCATATCCTAGTTACAAATTAAAAAAAAAACAAAAACTGTTTCCTATAAATTCTGTATTACGGATATTTCTCAGCTAGAGTTAGAACTATCTAATAACATCACTGTCTAAAACTCTAAATTAAGTTCGTAAGATCAAAAGACAGCCCGAAATATAATAATATAAAGTATATTTCTCACCGATGTTTTTTACTCCGCCCTCATCTGCGACTCGCGCTAATAATTTGATATTTTCTTTTACTTATCTAAAAATAGCACGGAATTATTAGTATAATATAAAATCTTGCTTTGATCAAGTAAATTCATAATTACGTCTTGCTGTCAAGGCTTTATTTATAGTCAAAGTATATTATATGATTTAAAATATTCCAGAACGCCCACTAACTAATTACATGAAAATGGTAAGCTGAATATAGAGATTGTTCGTAAAGTCATAACAATTTATAATAGGAACCTCTCCCTACTGTTTGTAGATAAAAGATATGACATGTTTGTTACCTTTTCTAGATATTCTATATTCTGTCTTGTGTTCTCGAAAAACCTGTATTACATACATACATACATACATACATACATAACTTCACGCCAGTTCCCTCGCGGGGTAGGCACGAACAACAAAAACCTGTATTATCGGTAATTATGCAACACGGTGTCGATTTGTGGATACTGTCGGTAGAACTAGTCTATAGTTTAAAATAGTCCAATTAAGTGCCTCGTTAAATAAGCAAGCTGTTTGTCCCGATGATCGATGGAGCAGACAAGTCCTGGAGGAATATTATGTCTGGGTAAAAAAATTATAGTATGTTCTCCAACCTGGGGCCCGATTCTAATATTTCAATGTATTGTCAAGATATACAAATTACGATTCCATTGCGATTCTATTACATCCACCATAGGTATATTCTCGATATCATCGCGGCAGAATAATAGTAGAAATAAAATTAGTATTAGCATAAGCAGAAATGGCGTTAGCCATAATGATAATGAATATTTAGTCTACCAAAAAAATGTAACATTTATTTTCACAAGTTTTCGCTTACAAACGTTTATAAAGGTAGAGTGGCATGCCACGAGCACGCCATTGGAGTTGACAGAATACCAAAATCAGACCAACCTACGATTGAGACGATAGGTTCCAGCGATTTTGACAAGATAGCATAGGGCCCTTATTGTTTGCCGACCTGTGTGTGCATGGTTGCTAACAGAACGTCAAAAGCTAAATTAATATTGTACCTATAGATTTGACATTTTCTAAATTTAGTCGGCTAGTTGGCAATATTTCGAGATAAGGGTCGGTTCAGTCTAGAATTAGAAAATAAAACGTAGTTGTAGATGGGTTCTGAGCTCTGTGCATCTAACAGTTATTAAACCTTCGGTGTAATATAAGTCTAGTGATAATCATTATTTCTCAGACATATTTATTTATTCTTTCCTATGTATTTTTAATAGATATATAAACATACAGATATTTTTAAAAATATGTATTATTTAGCCGATGTAAATCGTTCTTTTTGCCTATTCCCGAAGATGACAACCCTAATTTGTAGTGAGCTACGGTCAAAACTTTGCGCAAACCCAACTCTGTTTCTTGATACTCTGCAGTTGTGTAAGAAATTGGAGCTCATACTTGTTTAACCGGGTGTACGGATATAGTTCATGTTTGCATGATATAGTTTAATATTTGAGAAGCGAAATTAAACTTTCACGTTCATGCGTAGTTTTACTTAAATTCGAGTTGGTCTGTTTGCTTTCCTGATATTGTTTTTGTTTGTTCCGATTTTGCATTACATATGAGTATAGTTTGTTTGAAGTTTGTAGATATGATATACATATTTCTCCACGCGGCAAATACTTGCGCTCTGCAAAACGCTAGTCAGACCACACATGGATTACTGCTCTGCTGCGCACTGCTTCTCAGACTGACCTCCTTGACTCCAACTAGCGTTGCGCTGTTCGTATAGTCAACGATCCCATACTAACAGATGGTTTAGAATCGCTTAGCCTACGGAGAGACTATTTATCTCTTTGCGTATTCTACTGTCTGTACAATGGTGAGTGTTCTGAGGAACTGATCTGGTGACAACGCTAAATTTTCAACACCACACCGCTCGCCATCGGCGGGATGTTCACCCTCATTTCCTTGAGCTACCACGCTGAACTTCACGACGGTCCTTTGGAATGTTTTTCCATATATGTAAGAACGACTTGGAGGGAACTTACCGCGACGGTTTTCTGCGCTACCACATAGTGTCATTTAAGAAGGGCGTTATAAAATTTCTTCGAGTTGCAAACATCGCACACACGTTTGCTTGTTTGCCACTAAAAACATACATAATTATACAGTATAGGTTATTATGAGGAGTTTGAGCACTACATAATAATGAATGTAACGAGGCAAGCTACGATTAGGCTAGGTTTACATGGGCGCGCGGTAATGCGATGCTAGGACGCAAGGCTATGTCTGTAACCATAACGCTAATAGTGTCATCAGACCAGTGTTTTCCGGTTTGTAAACACCTGATATAGCGTGAAGCCGCACAGATCTTGAGTGCAAACCGCTGTTATAATCTAATAATTAATAGTAGTGGTCGCCCAATGGTCGAAATACGACCATAATTAATTTAACTTGTAAGTTTGATTTCTATAATCACAGATTTCGCCAAGGCTACATGCGTGTGTGTGTGTCAAATACATGGTCATGTGTGTCATGTTTTTTTTATTGATTTAATGTATTTTTATGCATAGTTTTTCCAATATATTAGCATTCTGTACTCCTTCTTTATGTTATGTAAACTACTAGCTGCCCGGCAGACGTTCTTCTGCCCTGAAGAAATAAAATTTAGAACCCGATTCCAGCGCCACCTACCGGGTCCAAATGTAAGCTATCCTATCTTTCAAGTTGGATCAAACTGCACACGGTGTGCAAATTTGATTAAAATCGGTCAAGTAGTTTAGGAGTCCATCGCGGACAAACAACGTGACACATAATTTATATATAATAAGATAAGTGTGCGAAATTTCATACTCCTCCGTCCTTGCAAATTTCCTAAAAAGGGGTACAAAGTTTTTGCTTCACGTATTAATATAATTATTAGTCATAAAGAAAATAAGATAATATTGAAAAAAAGTTAATAAAGCTCGTATCGCGTACAGGCGTGCAATAGTTAGATTTTTTATAATCGGTTCAATGTGATTTATTTTAGTTTAGTTATTATTATTTAAATTATTTGATCATCAGCCAATTTATATATACGAAAATAATACCCTCACATTATCTCGTAAATATTTGTAGATATTAAATTTATTATACGATTTCTTTATATAGGTACTTAATAAATAAATTTCAATTTCATGTTCAAATATCCCTAATTAAGAGTTACTTGTACATCTTAAAATTAATGGAATACATAATAAGAGTCAAATGTGTATTTAAGACTTCAGCTTTAATGAAATTCGGTTTTATTATCAAGTTGATCCAGATTTCACGTTCAGCCTACATATTACTTGCTATATTATTAAAAGTAATGTTACGATAATGAGAGATTATGTAGAATATAACTTTACACATTACTGAATATTAACTTATTCAATAGCAGAACAATATCTACAGATTATTTTTTATTCTATCAAATACTAACATTTGTCTGTGGACCAATTTGCTGTGTAAAACTTATTATTTTTGTAGAGAACTTAACAATGAAACAACCGTATACGCCATAACTGATTTATTTCGATCTACCCGCATTTACATTATAATGCATACACCTAAATGCTGTAATTTATTTATCTACCTCTTGTCTTGATACACAGGTAATTAGTAGCCAAACAGTTTAATCAAACAACTTTAAGGGAAACCAGTATAATAATCGTACCAAAGGAATCAATTCATTTTGTATTTGATATTGTTACGAGTTTGCGGGACCGAATTAAAATGCCGTTAGAATTATTATAGAGTTTATTAGAACTATACAAACACGTATAACACAGGTACAAATATAACCGAACGCAACAAATCCAAACGTAATGCAGAAGGTCGTAATACAATAAAACGCGCAAAGTCCGTCACTATTAGATTCCCGAATGTACACAGGTCACGCCTAGATAGTAGTAGTTGTAACTCAACTGCCCCCCTCTCTAAATCAGGCCATAGTTTTATACTTTAAAAAGCAAATGTGCCCGCCCGGCAACGTCAACATAATTTCCTAGAATCATGTACTTATAATCCGCAACACATGGCTAATGATGCTCCTGAGCGGCCGTAAACGAGTACTATAGGACAATAGGCTGTTCTTCACAATAACTAGAAACGTATACCAATAAATAAGTGAATAAAAGAAGACGATCATAAAAATGATTACAATTAGTTCAAATGCCGACAGGTAATAAAATGTGCTTTTACAGATCTATACGTGGAATTTGTCTTTGTCGAGGCCTAAGTTGTAACAATATGAATAGTGTGGAGATGGCGTTAAAGGCATCAAAGTGAAATAGTACGTTTTTCCATTATTATTCTGTAATACACTTAATTATTTTTTGCTGAAAGTTAGTGAATAAATAATTAGTGCGACAACTTCTAAAATGTCACTACGTTATATGTTTTGTATGCTTCATTACGTCACAGAAAATGTCTTATACAAATAAATTGACAACCATTTATTCGGAAAGATACTTACAAATCATTTTATTATAGTTATGTAATATTGAAACAATATTTTGGGTCTAAGTTTAGTGGAGCCATTCAAACAACTGACGATGATTTTATGTATGGGAATAAGTGAATTTGGACCTTCAAATGACTAAAAAGGATTTAAATCTAAGCTGGTGTGTGATAATTTCGCTATTAGCGACACACATTCTTTCCAACTTTGACAGTACTGAATGTTGTTTTTTTATTTATTTTTATTGCACAGCAGACAGGCTGACAGCCCAACTATAATGGAAAGTGTTTACCGTCGCCTATGGATATTACAATACCAGAGGTGCTGCCAATGTGCTGCCAGCTTTGAGACTGAAACCTGGTCACTGATCACAAACACAAGTCAAAGTTGTTATGTCGGCATACTCTAGACCAGGAGTGGTAGCCATCCAGTCGGGCAAATGCCCTCCCACCTGGCTGTGGGTTGTTTTGTCGCCTCTTACGACAGGCCGCACGGCCCCAGGAATTAGTATTCTTTTTCCGTTCCTGCATGGAGAGGCTGCTTAAAGTTGCCGATTGTTTCCATCCCTTTTTTAAGATTGTTAAGTAAAGCCATACTCGTTTATATGCTAATCCAGACAAATTTATATGCTTATCTTAAAACATATTACACAATACTCTAGAAAGGGTCTGAGAAAATATTAAATTTTACGAGGATTACGTCCTTCAAGAAATATGCGCACTTTTACCAAATGTTCTTTCTAAGATAGGTATAAGAGCCCCTCATGTTATAACGTTGAGATTGCGAAAAACATAATGAAGTAGCATGGAAAATTGAGGAGTAATTAAATCTGTTGAAATACTTTAAAACTTAATCATATTATAAATAATATATTCAAAACGTTAAATTATTTCTGCAAAGGTGCGGCCTCGTCAGGGCTAATGTTACAGTTATATGCCGTTTTGTATAAATATGTTATTAACCTTCTATAAGGGCCAAATTTAATATTATTGTTTCCACAAGCTGCCAACTGCCATCAAAATTGCCGTGCCAAAACCAAGGGAATTATATCGTCTCTTTTATTCTAATACAAATTCTATGTACTTAGAGGGAGGGAGAAAGCATCAGTTCAACGTTCATTTCAATTATCTGTATTTGATCACAAATTTGTGGGACTTCCCAATGAGCCGTGTGTGACAGTTTCGGCAACAAATTTGTGGTGGTTCCGTCTTACACGTTAATAACAATATCGCATCACAAATACGCTATATCTGCGTGAAAAGGTAACTAACACTAACAATCTCCCAGATGGAGCAGTAAGATAATAAAGTTACATATTTCACACATCCCGTAATATATATAGGTTATTTTCACGTCTCGTAACATTTTATTCTCGTTTTATTATTTCTTACATAAACGTCGGTGTTCGGTACATTTTGGCTACATACAGAATTCATACCGTGAAACACAATGCATGAATTTTCCGCATAATAACCTCCGCTGTAGTTCCTTGCAGGCTGTCTTTGTTTCATTCAGTCCCTGGATGCATGTTTAATTTTACATCGAAATATGTTTTTCAGCACTTATTT
Source organism: Dendrolimus kikuchii (assembly GCA_019925095.2). NCBI lineage: Eukaryota > Metazoa > Arthropoda > Insecta > Lepidoptera > Lasiocampidae > Dendrolimus > Dendrolimus kikuchii. Next base: position 7,838,336 of record CM034400.1, read on the forward strand.
TTTATTAAGTTTTTTGTTTAGCAACTTTGAAGATATGAGTCGAGAAATTACATTATTGTACAACTTCACTATTATATTTTAATCAATTAAGTATATGGTACATAATACCATAAATTCTAAAACTACATAATATATTTTCATTTGTATTTTTGTAGAATATAGCAAATGTTGAAAAGAAGTTTATTAAGACGTTCAATTTAGTGGCTTTCGGGGTCGAGACCTTGGGGCCGTGGGGGCCTGGAGCTCATCACCTCTATCGAGACCTCCCAACGCGTCTAATTCAGGTCTCGCGTGACCAAAAGCCTGGCTTGCTCCTAGCGCAACCAGTTAGCGTTGCCATCCAACATGGAAATGCGGCCAGCATTTTGGGCACGCTCCCCGTCGACAGCGATTTGGAGTCAATTTTTTATTTATAGATTTATGTTATTTTGTAAGTATAGCTTTATTTATAGTATAGTTTATTTATTTATAATTTTCTATAATATAATAAAACTACGTTTTAACGGTTTTAAGCGCGGTAAATTATTTGAGTTTTGGTTATTCCGACTTTTCGTTCATTTCTATAATATTTTAAAACATTTAGTCAAAAATATGTTTTAAATGATAAAACAAAAAGCGAGAGGACATGACTGTATTACCATTTATGGCGGTTTCTATATCTTACCAACGTTCATTTGCCTTATTGTTGGCTAAAATTTGACATAAGCTCCATACATGTTGTCGACGATGACGATGACGAGACGAATGAATAGTAAGATAGAGGAACCGGCCATTAGTCATGTACTGAAGAGCTTTTCTCAGCTATGTTTTTTAATAGACCCTCGGCATTATTATCAATAAATAAATGAATATCAATTTGTATGAAGGGATCTTTTCTGTCTGTTCGACGTCATTTTTCTAATAATCTAAATTTGATACGAGAATAGCAAGTTATGACGCCATATCTCATTATCCGTGCAGGAACGGAGAAAGAATACAATTTCCTGCGGCCGGGCGGCCTGTCGTAAAAGGCGACAAAACAACGCACAGCCAGGTGGTAGGGTATTTGCTCGACTGGATGGCCACCACCCCTAGTCTAGAGTATACCGCCATATTAACCTTGTGTTGTGTTCCGGCATTAATGACCAGGTTCCAGTCTCCCTTAAGAAAGTAGCAGCGCATTTGTAGCACCTTTGGTGTTGCAAATGTCAATAGGCGATGGTAACCGCTTTCCATCAAGTGGGCCGTCTGCCTGTCTTTTGAACTCCCGCCAAAAAAAAAATATCTATTGTTTGAAGAGCAATAAAAATGATTTCTGTCATAATTTAAGAGTCTAATGATAACTAGATAGCTTAAAGCTCGATTTTTATACATATTGTTACGAGTTGCAGGACTCGAATTAAAATGCCGTTGGAATTATTATAGAGTTTATTAGAACTATGCAAACACGTATAACACAGTTACAAATATAACCGAATACAACCAGTCCAAACGTAATGCACGATTCAATAACACGCGCAAAGTCCGTCACTAAATAGATTACCGAATGTGCGCAAGTCTTGCTTCGCTCGTGGTTATAGCTTGACTGCCTCATATCTCAGTTGGGGCATTGCTTTATACTGTATCGATGCAATATGTCTGCCCGACCGCGTGGACCGAATGTCTTAGAATCAGCTTGTATTTTAAATCTGAGAAACCTAGCAGTGATCACAATACAACAATAGGCCGTAAAAGATTACAATACACAATGGGCTGTTTTTTTTAATCACAAATTTTAAACACAAGGTAAACAAAAGAAATCCAAATGCTGAAAGGTAATAAAATGCAGGTGAATTTGTCTTTGTCGGTCGTAACAATATGAACATTATTTGAGATTTTTTGTGTTTGTCACATACTTACATTTTTCTGCGGATTTAAATGGTCTCAGTATTCCTTTTCTGTGATACAGCTATCTGAATTTCCTATGCATAAAATGTCTCCTAAAAATTGATAAAGAACCTCATTTAACTCGTCCCGTATTAAAATGTAGCCAAAACTTTGAATGGGAACGTTGGCGGCGTATCTTATCCACAAACGAGGTTGTCACATGCGATCAAAAGCCTGATGTGTTCTTGATTGCTTTGCTGTTTACCGAGCAACGCTTGAAGGGTTTGTGGCAACACTGAATTACCTTACATAGACAGACAATATTGTCATAAGATAGATATAATTATGTTTTTGGAGATTTTAAGGTAATATATATAATATAAAATTGGAGTGTCTATACAATTATCTTAATTAAAATTAATGCCCAAATTTGAGTTAAAATTTATGTAGTATTTATATGTATTTTAAATATTTAGTTATTATTCAAATCACCATAGGTTGTTCAGCTATATTAAAAACAATATGTGTGTAGGTATATTTTACTTTTGGTATTTTATTTATTTAGGGTAATCAGACACGCGTATCACTTTTTTTTTCAACTCTTTTTTTAACGAGCGTGTAGACCTCGTAGAACTATAATGAATAAATCGGTTAATATATAAAATCTATAATATTATAAAATTCTAAACATGTCGTGCCTGTACATTGAAGCTATTAAAAAAAACATAACTGGAATTGACTATATAAACACGATTCGTTTTTTTAGATTTCTTGTCTCTTCTTTTTATCCTGGGAATCCCGCGGGATTTCTTTGGGAATGATTTAAAATAAATAATAATAATATTTTTTTTACTGGTCGATAGTAAATTTTATGTAATAAATGTGTGTGATTTTTTATCCCGGTAATCCCGCGGGAATTTTCCCGAGTGTCGTTTATAGTTGTTCGGGTGCATAAGAATTAGCTTATTCTGACACAGTTTTCAATAAAACGATGGCTTACATTTTTTTTTGACAAATGCTGCGGTATATTGTGTCCCGGGAATCCCGCGGGAATTTCAAGTCAATGGTAGACGAATTAGCGGGCATATCGTAGTAGATAATCTAACATGAACTTGAGTATTGAAATGAATTTATGAAATATGTTTTCGATATTTTGTCAGTGGAGTAGTTTGGGAACTTTTTTTAGAGTACTTTGGGAACAGACCCATCTAATGACTTCTTACATTATCCATAATAAAAAAAAATCAATGAATTTATGTTTGTAATACGATCGATGTATGGTTTTTTCACAATGTATACTCTATCTTTTCATAACCTCCTAAAAGCTATAAACATTCAAATTCTAAGAAGAATTTTAATGAAATTTATCCTGCATTTGTGTCAAAAATCCACAGAATTCTTTGACAAAATACTCTTTTTAAAGGTTATACGGCTTTAACCCGTCTACATACATCCTTTGAACGGTTCAAAACATGTTAGTTTTCTTTAAAAGATGTATCGTTTACATAATAAATAGCTTTTAGAGCGGGCGTGTGCGGCTTTGTGTGAGCTATCGCGTCACCCGGCACCGTTTTATGTTGTCATGCAAAAGCGCTTTACTCGTAGTAACTATTTATATAGAGAGATACATTTGCAGTAAACGGTTTATGGTAGTTCCCTTTTTTGGTGTGATTTTATTAGGGTTAAAATATGTAAATGAACTAGCAGGCCCGGCAGACGGTGTCCGTTTTGAAAAAATGTGTCAGGAGCTAACAGCGCTGATTTTCAGTTCCAGCCTTCATCAAACCAGAATCAACCCAAACAACCTACTGTTTACCATCATATAGGTAATTTTAAAGTGTTAAATACTTCTAATATTAACATTATCTTACATGTATCACAAAAATGAGTTTGCCAAAAAATATTGTCTTCCAATCTAAAAATATTATAATGCTTAATAAATCAAATGTCTTATAAGAATATATTGTATGTAGAAATGTTTATATTGAATGTAACAGTAGTGTATTATTTATGTACATAAAAAATGTCATCTTTTAGTTACATGTGTGATAGGCGATATATAATTTTATTTTCTTGCCAAATTTTATAAATAAAACCCAAAAGTAATGGATTGTATTTGTTTTTTGAGAAAAAATATTGCGATCTACATAAACAGACGGACGGACATAACGATTGTGTAAGAGATTGTTTTCTGCCAAATAGCTAAGAAACCTGAAAATGCACACTGGTTGTAAACTGTATCTTCTTGTGCTCCAAGTGCTCCATCCTAGACTGCGTCATCACTCAACATCAGATGAGACAGTGGTCAAACGCAAACCGCATCCATAAAAAAAACTAAACATATTATATTATATTATCGCCAGGTGGTAGGGCATTTGCCCGACTGGATGGCTACCACCCCTGGTCTAAAGTATGCCGTCATAACAACCTTGAGTTGTGTTCCGGCATTAGTGACCAGGTTCCAGTCTCCCTTAAGAGAGCAGCAGCGCATTTGTACCACCTTTGGTGTTGCAAATGTCCATAGGCGATGGCAACCGCTTTCCATCAAGTGGGCCGTCTGCCTGTCTGCTGATCTCCTGTAATAAAAAAAAAAAAAAATATTTAATTTTATTTTCCATTCAGTTTTATTTATTCGTAATCTATATTAGTAAATTAGTTTTATTTTAATTTAATTTCTATCTCGGATTATGAGAGCGTTTACGAAAAGATGCTAAACGAAAAAATACAATAATTGAAATTTTTTTTTACAATCTGAAAAAGAAAACAAAAATTGAAGAGTGATCTGCCGATAAAATTTATTACATATTTTACCACTTATGGGTTCGACTCCGGTGAACAAACACGTTGTAAAGAAACCCAGCATTGCCCTAATATAGAACATAATTGACATAGAACCATTTACTTTGGGTCCCATAATTCAAGGCAGCTAAACCATCCAACGCGATTTATGATTAGTCGTTAAAGTGTTTGGGCCTGAATTAGTTGGAGAACTTTTGAATAATGGGTAAACTTTGCTACTAGATTAAGATTATTTTTAAACTACGGAAATGAAGATAAGTTTACGTGCAGTTTTTGAATAATGTCTGAATAGACCAATGGCTGTTAATTCTAGGATAAGGCAACGATTTTTCATATTCATATAAAATTGGAAAATAAAAGCCAAAACAAAAACTGCTGTTTATAACCTGTTTAGAAATTCAACTGAAATAGGCCTAGAATCAGCTTAACGGGTTTCAATGAAAACTAGTGTTCAAAATAGGAACTTTGTTTTAACCTGACCTATTCCTACAACTAGAGCGTGTACTCGGGTCTGCCTTTACATTGCTTGTACGTAAACGCCCAATTATGTGTTATTAAATAATAATAACAGCCCCTAAACGTCCCACTGCTGGGCTTAGTCCTCCCATAATTGCACTATTGGGGAATGTACAGTACACCTGCTTCACTTGTCCAAGTTTGATACATCGGTTATCTCGATGTGCAGGTTACATCATGATGTTTCCCTTCACTGTTGCTAGCACGTGATGATTGTAACAATATGCACATTGAGTCAGAAAACTGCCTAAGTGGTGCATAGTTCCGGCTAGAATTCGAACCCGCGCCCTTTGTTTGAGACGCGTGCGCTAGCCATTACGCTACCACGACTATATGCGTAATTATAAACATTAAAAATGGTACAATTACCACGTGCTGAATTTACGGTCAAATAAATTTTACGCTGTAATTTGCTGGCTGGATGAGGAAGACGGGAGACTGAGATATGCGGCGCAAACTTAGGGAGGCCTACGTCTAACAATGGACAGAGACTGGTTGAAGAATAAAAAGAATTTGTACATAAAATAACCTGCCAGTTCAAATGAAGAGACTGCTACACTATCCGTTGCCTTAAATAGGGAAGCCTAGTTCCGGCAGTAAGAAGTTAATAATCTGATAGTACTTGTATTTTGTTTTTACCACTCTAAGATCATACATATATAGTACGTAGATGATCAATTACATTATGCATGTTCTGTTTGCATAAACAGAATATAGTGTTAGGCTATGAAATAGTTTAGTCAATATATCTATATAACTACATAATATATAAAAATCAATTGCTGTTCGTTAGTCTCGCTAATATTCGAGAACGGCTGGATTTGGCTAATTTTGGTTCTGATTTATTTCTGGAAGTCCAGGTTTAAAAGGTGAGTAAATATAAAAAAATGCTTGGATATAGTAAAAACAACAATTTCGCTTTCCCTTAGAAACTATTCCAAGCTGTCAACAGACATTTGGTGCTCGTCCCGTCGTTTAGAAAACAATTAAATTTAAAAGTCGTTCAGAAATCAAATTAAAGTGAAGTTTTTTTTATATTTTTTTGGTTTTGAATGTCAAACGTTTGATGTTCGTTCCGGTTAAGTTTTGACAACATTGTTTACTACAGTTGAAACATTCTGCAATTCTCATTCAGCTTTTTTATTTATTGATTCTGAGGCGGAACGAAGTTTTCCGGGTCAGCTAGTATAAAATATATGTTTATAATCTATATTGAATTTTGCAGAACAATAAAAAAAATATTGCTGGAGTACAAGTAGACAGATTGACGGCCCACCTGATGGAAAGTGGGTACTGTTGCCTGTAAAAATTTACAATACCAGTGGTGCTGCGGGCCTCGAAAGGGGATTGGAACCTGGCCATTGATGCCGGAACACAGCTCAGGGCTATTATGGCATCATACTCTAGACCAGTGGTTGTAGATATCCAGAAGGGCGAATGCCACCTGGTTGTAAGTTGTTTTTTCGCCTCTTACGACAAACCACATGACCGCAGGAACTACTATTATTTATCCATTCCTGCACGGATATTGTGTATTTTATATTGTTTTTATGGTTAAAATATAAAAATCTATTGCTTATTTCAATTATAACTCAATCGCAAATTCAAATCGTGTTTCACACAGACAATGGAATCAATATGAAAATGTAGAGTGGGTAAATTGGCCAGACAACACCATATGACTCGTTCTCCCCTTTGTTCCAGGTGAGTGATTCAATCGCCCCCGAGCGGCACGCAACTCGGGCGCTTCTACCCTCATAGAGAGCGTCTGTGCAAGTACACCCACGGAAAATTGGATGCGGCACAAAATACTGGTGACACTGATTGTTTGATAACCTGTTTCAAAGGCACACGATTTCTATTAATCGTTGTTGCTAAAAGTTTAATTAGTGTGAAATTTTTCAAGGATTGCAATAGAGGAGCGGGCAGTCGATTCGACTGAGATACTTTTTTTAAATCTTACAAAACGTCACAGCCTTATAGATTTTGTATAAGCGTACAAACTTATGACGTCATATGTATGTACAAGTAAGCGGAGTCAAATGGCGTTATTCTTTGAAATATAATTAAAATTATTTAATTTATTGTCGCATAGGGAGCCAACGCGTTTTGTGGACGTCTGACCGAGAATATTTATATTCTAGGGAGTTATGAGCAATGAAATAGGAAAAATAAAATTATATAGTAATTGAAATTATAAATTCAAGATCTTTTAACATTAAGTATGATTTTTTTTTTTTACCAAACTTTAAAATAGAATCGTTTACTGAATACCATCTGTTGGGTGTATTAGTTAATAGTCCAGACCATCAATGTGTTATTCCACTTCTCTTGAAAAGCTTATAAAGAATACAATTTCCTGCGGCCGGGCAGCCTGTCGTAAGCGGCGACAAAACCACTCACATAGCCAGGTGGTAGGGTAGTTGCCCGACTAGAAGGCTACCAACCCTAGTCTAGAGTATGCCGCCATAACAACTTTGAGTTGTGTTCCGGTATTAGTGACCAGATTCCAGTTTCCCTTAAGAGAGCAAGCGATGGTAACGACTTTCCATCAAGTGGCCGTCTGCCTATCTGCTGAACTCATGCAATACAAAAAATACTGAACTACTCAATTAATCAAACATCAACTATTGTATAAGTTGAACTTACAGAGATTTTTTTTTATTTAAATGATTGCATTGTCTAAATCGTTAATATTAATTATTCATTATATTTGATGTGAATATTTTTTTATAAATCTAAATGTGGACTTCATAAAAATTTCTTAAGAAAGTAATGTATAAAGAAAAATGATAAAATACACGAAGCAAAATTTTTTTAATATAAGTTTATTAATTTACAATCACTCTCGACTATGAAAAAAGCTTAAGTCTTATTTTCTACCTTGTTAATCAGATGAAAGGCTGATAGCCTTTTATGACGGAAAATCAATATTTCAAGAGCAAGCTTCAGCTATACTGAGCTTGACTTTGTAATTATAATAACTTATCGTAAAGGACTTGACTTCAAAGCAGTTGTCCAGGGAAAATGGATGGATTTTTACTCAACGTTTACTAGGTATTTATTTCAAAACATTTTTTCCTTTGTCGTTATTAAGAAATATATTAGTTAAAGAAATATAAATTATTTAGTAATACGATTAAACATTTAAGTTATACATAATGCAGGCAGTAGTTATGGAGAATAGTTTAAAGAATAATACATATACCTCAACCTTATTATTAAGACAGATACAACAAAACAAGGTGCATAAAAAAGATGGTAAAACCATTCAATAACACTGGTTTTTGCCACTGTGGCGTACAAATTACTGACCTTATTAATATTATTTATTATATTAAAAGATTAAAAAGATAATTAATAATGGGGCACATCTGCAATACAATAGGTCTTGCAAACATGTGATTCATTTAAAAGCATCCTTACGATACTACACAGAAGAACAGTTTTAAATGATAAAAGAAAACTAATTTTACACCTTTGTTTAACAGCAATTAGATTAATTTGTTGATAGGTTTGACAATTATAAATAAAGTAATGAAGTTTCTTTTATTGAAATTCTATTTTGCTAATCAGTGCGTTATAGGACGCGATTATTATACATACATAGATAACACCTTATTGTTCACCAAATAAACAATAAAAAAAATGCCCAATTACAATATTGTCTTGAAAAATACTATAGGCGGCCTTGTCGCTTAAAGCAATCTCTTCCAGACAAACAAACTTAAAAAATATCAGTCGGCAATGACCGTCTTTTGTATGCTCGACTTCAGAGTCTAGAGCATAGACGGAAGGTCGCGGGTCTATTTGTGTTCTATCGGATACTTTCGGAGAGTGTTCCTTAGGATTGCACGAGCAAGTACCTCCATCCGCGCCACCGTTACATGGTGGAAACACCACCGGTCAGAACCAAGAGCTTCGCTTCATATTTTTTGGTACGCACTGCCGAAGAGTGGAATAATTTGCCGGGGTGTGTTGTTCCTGACAAATACAATGTTGATCTTGAAGTCTTCAAGTCGCGAGTGAATAGGTAATCTTCCAGGTAAGCGTGCTCCATCCTAGAATCAAACCTATAACATCCATAAATATAATAATTAAAACTAATCTGGCTACACAACTACTTACATCCCGCTCGCACATATTTTTTTACTGCAGCAAGATTATCTGTAATCTGTAAATGTATTAAACTACTGTTTGTATATCAACTCAGAGCTTTCATATCCTGTTCTGTCAAAGAACGTCTACAGAAAACTTCATCGCTCGTATGAAGCAGGCAGGCGGTTTTAATACCCTGTTCGCAAACAAGCAATATTGGGAATAGCGGAAAAATGTCCCGAGCAGACTCTCGTACTGTCTGATTGAAAGCACCAATCATCGCGAACCGTGTTGATTGGATGCCTCCGATATTGGTCGGGTATAGTTTCCATAGCTTTATCAACTGTATTGGGTTGTAAGAAAATCTACAACTAGTGTTTATCGGTCAACTTCATGACTTCGCCTACATTGCCAGATTTGTTAAAAAAATATTTTGAGCTAGGTTGCCTGGAAGAGATAAGGCCGCTTGTTGTTTTGCCAAGAAGTAATGTAATGATGCAATTTGTTTTTCTGTTGTAAGTTGCTAATTAATATTAGACTGGCAACACTTAAGCGGGATGTTATGTGTGACAGCATTGGTTGAATTAGCTCTCATCTAATATGACTTACTTTGCTTTAATTTTCGCCCCCCTATAAGATACCGTCAAATAAAGTAAAGAACTTTAATACAGATTAGTTAATAGGTGTGAAAATATTGGATTTTACGGGAGGCGAAAATGAAAACCAAAGAATCCATATTGGAACAGAGTTTAATTCAATCAATATTGCGACACATAAATTCCATTACAATGTTGCCATAGTTTAAATTAACATATTTTATGACTTGAACATAAGTATTAAAAGTAATTAACGCTAATTTATACGTTTATATATTATGTTTATTAGTTTTAATACTTACATTATTTAAGCCATTTTATTTCATTGGATAGCACAATAAATACCATTCATACATAATTATTATCAACAGCAAGTGCAATATAACAGCAGTCCATAAACATACCACGGTCTTCATTTTTAGGGAAACGAACACAATACAACCGATCATCCGTGCAGGAACGGAGAAAGAATACAATTTCCTGCGGCCAGGCGGCCCGTCGTAAGAGGCGACTAAACAACCCACAGCCAGGTGGTAGGGTATTTGGCTACCACCCCTGGTCTAAAGCATGTCGCCATAACAACCTTGAGTTGTGTTCCGGCATTAGTGACCAGGTTCCAGTCTCCCTTAAGAGAGCAGCAGCGCATTTGTAGCACCTTTGGTGTTGCAAATGTCTATAGGCGATGGTAACCGCTTTCCATCAAGTGGGCCGTCTGCCTGTCTGCTGAACTCCTGCAATAAAAAATTTAAAAAAACCGAGGTTGACTGACGTATTTTATACATTAGTAATTCCGGTGTCCATATTTCATTGCATTCACGGTGTTCTATTCACCTTTAGGTCATTATAATCGTAACTATATGAACGTTAGGTGAGAACTACTACTTAAGCAGTTCATCCCTCTCAAGGATTCGAAGACACGTTATTTAAAAAGATTCTGTGTCTTAGTCACTGAGCCGTCATTTACGTAATAGAATTAAATCACCATCAGATACAATTTAATATAATTTCAGAGAGCAAAATTGATATACCTTAATTATTAATTTAACTTAGACGTAGTTTATTTTCGAAGTCACAGGAAATTAAGTCGATTCTAATTGAAGTAAAAATTACCGTTTCAAGGAAAATAGAAAGCTGTTATTGGTAATTTCCTTGATGGTTCACGGGAAATTGTTATTCGGCCACTATACTAAGGGCGCTGATTTTAATGGCGGACGGAAGGCCCGCGTCACAGTTGCCCGGGGCGCGACGCTCTGTGTATTTCCTGGTCATATCCATTTAAATTGGTATAGCCGTATTGGTTAATATAAATATATAATTTTATTATATAAATTTGTTTAAAATTTATTACGTCATGTCATTATTATAATTTTTCTTTCCTTTTATTGTGCCTGTCTTACTGAGTATGTAATGTAGTGTTGACAGAAAGTGGTATCTGGAAGAAAAGAAAGAAAATATTTATTTCTAAAATTCGACACAAACAAAAGAACCGAACACATATAACAAAAAACATATTAAAAAAATGTATGCACTCAGTATTTTGCTGTGCCGAAACATAGTCCACCACACCATTGATTTTCAGTGCACACCTCCTAAATCACACATGGTAAGAAAAAAGAAAATTTCATAATAATAATAGTATATTTGTGCCATCTATAGACTTCTTTATCACTTTAAACGCTTTTTAGTCCATTATTGAGTAAGATACGCTTGTAATCAGAGATAAAAACAAATTGACATGTTTTGCGAGGAAAAAGGGGTAAAATCGCCTCAAAGTAATATTCGTGATTGTTAAAAAAAGCCGCAGAGGTATCTGCGGTATTTTTAAGATCAATGTTTACAATGTAAACTCCCTATAATTATTTTGATACTTATTGACAATGGTTAGTGGTCTTTTGTTTTCTAAAGTTTTATTTTTCAAATGATATTAAAAATTATATAACAATCGATTTTATCACGAATGAACGGGCCCCAGCCCTATTCCAATAGGCGACAGTGACTTTTTCATTTTGTCGAACACTCGCGAGTCCCGCCCGAAACCCGCTAATTGCTCGCAATCTATTGCTTTTTAATGTGTTTGCACGAATCGAATACATACTCGAATGAACTACGACAGTAATTTGTTTTATTTGGTATCGTTTTTCGAATTTGGAATACCTTTATTTAGTACATAGTTTTATTTATAATGTTTTAGAGCAATCTCATAAGCCACGTCGTAATTCAATACTGTCTTTAGAATAGTATTCCGGGTACATTTACATCAATCAATTCCTCCCGTTCAAAATAAAGCGCTGTGATCATTACTATTGCATATAATAAATGCCTCGTCATTAGTAATTTAATCAATGTCCGTACAATGACAGTTTGACGGCTCAACGGATTTTAATGCGTAAAACAAGAATCTTAAATTTTCTGTATTTTCCATTATAAATTATAGAGTTCCGAAGGTATGAGTAGAAACATTAGTCCCGAGTGAAGGAACGATTTAAGCTCTATTTGTTTGATTATTATCCATATCATTCTTCAAATGTTTTAATAAGGAATTCACATTTGAATTATTGATCTGATTTTTTTATTATTGCTGATTTTACTTTTCTCTCTTTATTTTTTCTTCGGGATTTTTGTCTAATGGACATTGGACATGTCAATCCCATTAGGCACCACTAGACTAAAACTATTTAGGTTACCGGCGAGGAGTAATATTTGAAAATCTGTAGCTATTTCCGAAGTAAGCTTACGTCAGCATCATACTCTGAATTATGTCTATATTTATTTTACTTAATTTATATTTGCTCATCAAATTCTTTCATTTCCGTACCGAGCACATTCCAACAATAGGTGTTGGAATTATTGATTTTATTGTTCTTATGGAATTTAACTTCATCAAATTTTATATTCAGACACGAAAAAACTATTCTCTTTTAATAAATTATTTGAAAGAAACTTACACGGTGTTTTTGTAGAATTATACCGAAATTTTTAAATTAGAAAACAACGTGTTTTCACTTTAACTTACTTGAAATATTAATTTTCATATTTAATAAAAATAATACTGGCGACCAAGTGTTGATTCATAGCATGTCTAGACGTGTCGTATTGATTATGGCATTCCCCATGCATTAGGGCGCATGAATCAGCTGCCTCTAACTGGGTTACGGGTAATTTATTCGTGACTAATTGCTATATTGCTTTGTCGGGAAAGATAATACACATGTTAGAGCATTTTGTGTGGTATAACACCCCTACAATATACCAATAGTATTTTATTAGATATCCATAGTGCTATACGTACTGAGTTGCTTGGAGTAGAGGAACGTGATGCTGATGTTTGACAGATCAACCAAATTGAATTTATTCGGTTGAAGACAACTGAAAGGACACCCTCGATATTTCAACGATATTTAAAGTTTATATTTATATGGAACACTGGTGGATTAATTTAAAATGAGAAACAAAAATAATTCGTCGTCTAATATTGGCTTAATTGATAAAGCCGCCCATTGTTCAATTCTTCCCCTTGAGTCGTGTTCCTCATTCCTGAGGGTCGTGACCTTTCCCCACTACTTTTTCTTGGACTATCTTTCTCTATCGAAGACGATCAGCGGCGATATGCAGTGTGTCATACACGGAGTCGTTGAGTGTGGTGCAGATCTGATCGGACCAACGCATCGGACTACGGTCTCAGGATCTTTTTTCTTCAAATTTCCAGTGACGATTAGTTTTTCTTAATTGCCACCTTGTTTTCTGGCTGTGTTCGAAGTACTCGAGGACTTTGCGGAGGCAGATCGATGATAGCTTCTTATTTTTAACTTCTTTAATCGTTCAATCTGTATCTAAATTATTTACGTAAAGAATTAATGTATTTGTAGTATGAAGTAGAAGTTAACTAATTATACCCACAGCAAGTTTTTTTTACTGTATTTTCACATTTATCGCCACGAAACGTTAGATACGAATCTGATAACTCACGTCCGTAATTTCATTGTAATTGACGTGTTCCTGTTTCCAGGATAATCGGTGAGTTTTTGTTTTAATATAAAAAAAATATATTTTGCTTTCTTCTTTATTGTACACGTTACACAAATTAGTTACACACAAATAAAACTATAAAATAGCAGTGATGTACAATTGTACATACAAAGATGAACTTAACCCTAAAACCCATTAAAAACAAAAGGCAGGGAACTCTTATTATAATGTTTGAATTTCAGATATTTTTAAAAGGATATAAGATATTTTAGAATGAATTTTGAAACCGTGCATATATTAAGATCTCTAGCTTCTTAAAATGAATAGAGAATATAAATTGTAAGAAATATTTTAGGGTAGTATTTTTGTGTTAGTCCGTGTGTAAACTGTTACTAAATAATATTGAGATACTTTATGCTTATTTTTCTTCTTATTATAATTTTGATATTAGAAAAAATCAAATCACGGAGTAAGTGTGCTTGTTCCGTTCGGAATCAATACGCAATTGCTTTTGACAGTTTGACAGTCACGGGAGTGCATGGTCTAGTGGTGAACATCCCTATTGACAAACGCGGCTTAGCATTGACCGTATATTCGCTATCATTAACTAATCTAATTTAATTATATATATAATTAAATTAGAAACCAAATATAAGTTACATTTTTACGATTTCATAACCATTTTGGCAAAAACAGAACCCTTGTGGAATATCATGTTAATCCATCTATTTGTTCGTCTGTCCATCTGACTTAATTAATTTATATCTCGACACCGCCAAGGGATACTACGCCAACTTAATTTTAGGTATTTTCTCTTTTTAAGGGAAAAGCACTCATTAATGTCTTAATATTATGTTCCTAAAATTTCATAAATAAAATATTGATTCTATGCCATATTTTGTTGAAGATCATGGTGAAACGTGAGCCTTACCTGCAATAAAGAATGTTTCAATCAAAAATTACTGAGCTCGCAATAAAATATTTTATTCTATTATGTGACAGTACATATTTATGCAGTGAAATCGTGGAACACATAAGTATTAGCATTGGCCACCATACTTGTAACTAAGGGGTGAAATTTTATTTTCGGTGTACATAGCTGTGCGGGGTATCGATGAATCTTAAAAAATCATTAATCACTTTAGATAATAGGTAACGAGAATAGCATCCAAAATCGTGAAAATGTCCCCCCCCATCCCTCTCCTCCGTTTATAATTTTTCAGCCATGAGGCGAAAAAATCAGAATAGTAATAGCTTTTAAAAATATTATAATATATTGAGTAGTTTTTGAATTCTTTATGGTTTCGATGAGACGTTTACAATAATAATAATTATTATAATAATATTTATTTAATCCAGACTAAGTCCACAACAAATTACATTATTGGTATTATAATATTAAAATATGATTATGTCACGATGTAGTGTCATTCAATGGTCCATTAACTTGAAGCAGAGCAGCGACTATTTTATTTGTCTTATTTTTTGTCGTATTAGTGCCACAAAACCTGGGAGTCTTGTTTCTGTGAACATCTCTGAAGCGCTACAGAATTTAGGTAACCGTAACATTATGCGTAGGGCTTTATTATATTTTACTTTTAATGCACTATATTCAGCTTTTGTGTATTTGCACCAAAGTTCACATGCATAAATACGATACGGTACGTAACCCGTCTTTGTGCGCGAAGCACCCATCGCTTACCCAATTTATTTAAAAATAAAGCGTTATAGTAAAATATCACCCTACAAGTATCCATCAAAAACCTCCATTGATAATTGCTTAAACTCTTATTACTTGCAATTTAGTGGCCTTTTCAGTTAATACATAAAAACGTGTAGTTGTAAAAAATACTAATATCGAAAACGTACTTAACGTTGACAGGCAACATTATGTCATCCAGGGATTTATTTTTCGTATAAAATCCAACCATAACGTGTATTCACACACGAAATAAACGACGTTAAATGAAATTTTAAACGCTCGTAGTGTTTGCGTAAATCCTGCTATTCTCGCCCAGTGAATGTATTAATCTGTCACTGGAAAAACAAAATAAGTCGTCACAATTGTTACTGTTTGTTATTTAATGCAGAATTTTAGAGGTATTTTTATTTTATGTATCAAAGCTTTAACCGTTTATAGACTTAATTGTTAGATTATTTTTCATAAAAACCCTCTTTCATATAGTGTAAATCAAACTAAAATTAATTTAATTGTACTACCTTATTGCTAGGCTCAGAGAAGATAAAGGATGTTTAAATTAAAAATCGACTAAAATTTATTTTTAAAATATAATAGAAAACATTTCATTTTCTACATATTTGTTTATTTTAGTGTATCTGACTTGAATAAAAAGTAATTTTACTGGATATATAACCATAACTCTAGATGAAATTATTTGGTAGGAAAGTGCTACGTAATAGAATATTGTGTCTAAAACATAAATATTAGAGGTGGCCGCTATACATATAAATATATAGCGGCGGCGATTTGCGACTCATATATTGTTAGTAATTTTTATTATTTTGTTTTGTTTATAAGTTAGTTTATTTTTAATATTTAATTGCATTTTTTTAAGTTAGAGTAGTCCAAAAACGTTACATGAAAATTATGTAAATAAAAATGTTGAATAGTAAATAACTACATACATTCCAAAATTATAAAAAAAATACCATAGCTATATGCTATTTCACTCGCTAAAGCTATGACGTCATAACTTGTTATTTTTGTACATCATCTTAAAACATTAAAATATGGAAGCCGCCTTCACTTTTCAATTTCTACTCCAATTGCAACACATTCCTGAAATTTCCTAACAGCGGTCCGACATGGATGCCTATCGATATTGACCGTCGGACGGTACACAACAGAAACAATCTCTGCCAAAGCCATGGCGGAGCAACTTTGTCCCTAAAGCCAGTCGCGAATACTACGTGATACGAAAACAGATAACCCAATAAAATTCAGATAAACCCTACTACCTTGGAGAAATTGCGATCTACTACGGCAATGCAATTTAACGAGATAGTATGAGACAATCGTAAATTTGTGTTATAGGAATGTGGAATTAGATTGACCTCGGTGTTTGAACTCGTAAAGCGTTAATAAAGTCTGTGGAGATAGCGAAATTAAAATAGCCACTCTCGTAAAAAATTTAAATATCTAGAAAATATTTTGTACCTAACAATAGATATATAATATAGATTCTCGTCCGATTTAGAATAAGATTTTACAAAAGTGGCCTGATTAGCTAAGTTTTATCCAATTTGATTATATAAGAATTTACAGTGTTATGTGTGTGTTTTTACATTTAAATTATAATAATCGCGAAATAAAAATCCCGATTTGACACTTAAGATTGTCTATAGAACGTAACTTTGAATGAAATCAACAAAACTGAAAGCCAAAAACCATTAATTTATTTAGTTGATAATATACATCGTTTTTACTAGTGAATTATGTAATACAGTTGGTCTGAAAGAGAGTGTCGGGGTGAAGGTAAGGAAAGGAATGCTCCGGTGGTTCGGACATGTAGAAAGAATGCATGATGAAAGAATGAATAAACAGATATACAATGCAAAAGTGGATGGATGCAGAAGTCGTGGAAGGCCACGACACACTTTCCATTATCAAATTGATCGTGTACTAGCAGAAGGTGATGTTAGGAGCCTTAAGAACAGATGAGCGTGCATGACAAGAGTTATGAATGTCAAAGAAGCAAGTGAGGTGTGTAAGAATAAGCCTAAATGGCGCTCTGTTGTTCGTGCCTACCCCGCAAGGGAACTGGCGTGAAGTTATGTATTTATGTATGTATGTAATTATGTCATATTATAAAACACATTTCAGTTATTATTTTCCTCCAAATAACGAAACAGCTTGAATTTTTTATTAATTCTGTTATGTCGTATTAATCTATGACAAAATCTCATACACGATTACGTTCTAAGGCGTCTTATTTTTAATTTAATGTTACTTTCTAAGGGTTGTTGCAGTTTATTAACTCAATTCTATTCAGGAATAAAACTACATACGTATTTATTCCAAAACCTTAAATTATTTATGTATTTATACTAAAACAATACTGCATAATTGTAAGTATGCCTATATGTAATTATAACAAAAACGATTGAAGAAGATTTTTTTATGATTTCAGCCGCATAGTATATATATTTAATATATATGCGGCTGAAATAAAAAAAGTCGTGAAAGGCCACGATACACCTTCCATAATCAAATTGATCGTGTACTAGCAGAAGGTGATGTCAGGAGCCTTCAGAACAGACGAGCGTGCATGACAAGAGTTATGAATGTCAAAGAAGCAAGTGAGGTGTGTAAGAATAAGCTTGAATGGCGCTCTGTTGTTCGAGCCTACCCCGCAAGGAAACTGGCGTGAAGTTATGTATGTATGTGTGTAATGTATGTATGAAATTAAAAAAAAAATAAGATGAATTGTGTTACGTGATAAGCGCATGCGGTACGCGAGACGACGTGAGACAAACTTTCGCGCTCCATATCAATTTTGTAAGGTATTTGTGTGACACAAAAAGTAGTTAATTTAAATAAAATCAAACGATTACGAAGTCGTATAATTTTAAATTGATTTCTCGTGATAATCGGTTAACTTGTTTAAGGATTTGGAGGTTTCAATCTCTAAATATGTTGTAATGAGAACTATCAAATCGGGCTTTTTATTTTGTAATTATTTTAATCTTATTAATCCACTCAGATGAAGGAATAAAAGTATAGAGCAACAACAATATGAACAAAAGTGAAGCATTTTTATAAAAATTATGTAGTATACATGTGGTTTGCATATGTGTGGTTAATGAGAATTCAGTTCAGACTTCAGACTTCAGTCTGAGGGCTCAGGGCTTATAGTCTACCTATTTTGTTCATCTGAGGTAATCCATAAAAACAATTCTCTTAATACATAGCGTCCCCCTGAACTTGTTGATTATGCAAATATTTTAGACAATGACGACAATACTATAGAGATTTTGTACCTCTTCAGAATCTTTAATTGCGTATGACCACCCGATTTTTATACAGCGCGATTACCATTTTCCATTTGAGAAAAAATCTGATGACCTGTGTGCCTAGTGGTCGTCTATAAAATTTACTAACGTTTGAGCGAGATTTCATAACGATGATCTATATATAACATTTACGTACAAACCGTGGCACCTATTTTTGGAGAAAGAATCACCTAAGATCCCGATTTCGTTTGTGACCCAAGGCACAATCGTTGCGAGAAAATTTATCGCCGATGCTTAGATAATCATATGCGGAGTCCCGGAAGTTCCGGACTTGCCAGATTCCCGGAAAGTGAACTATTACAATTGGTTTGGGATTGTCGTTCTCAGTAGATTTATGGAGTAATTCTGAACGTTTCATTTGATTTGGGAATTTACGGAGATTCCTCCCTGCAAATTGTTTTCTTGTCTTATTACTTTCGGTACTGTTTTGATAAGACAATATTATCTGGAATTTAATAAAAGGACACTACGAATCTTGTCTTTATATGACTAGTGACTTTGTGGAACACTTCTTTGTGCAAAAATGGAATCCTTATAATATTGTCATGTATATCCGCCTATCTGTCCGTCTGTCTGTCTTTGTACATCACATTCATTTTACTGATAAACTTCTGGGTGTAGTTGATTATTGAAAATGAAACTGAGGCGTCCGTTCGTCCGTTCATCCATCTGCAATAGAAACTGCCTTGAAATCCCTAATTTTAATATAATATTCAATTTAAAAGTTTAATAATATATTGATAAATGATTTTCAGGTACCATTGCTCGTCAACTTCTCTCTAAGACTTCAACATATTATTTATTTCTAATTGTTTCTAAAACAATTGTTAAAATATCGCTTCTCCACAGCCGTCTTCTATAATTTTATTCTTATATCATGTTATTACCGAACAAATGGGCCAAGTGACGTAATCCAAATGAAATTCCCGGCATGTCATACGCTGAAGAGAATAGCTGATTAACTGGGATCACAATTTCGCTGATACGATGTCGCGTGCCAGGGACATTGGAGCGTTGCACCATCATGAACTCACGTAATGTTTGGATAATGGGTTCAGAGTAATATTCAGATCTAATAATTTCATTCTGTAATATTCAGATCTAATAATTTCATTCTGTAATATTCAGATCTAATAATTTCTTCAAATAACTTGCATATATATATATATATATATACGAAAAATATTAGGAATGACAGCCTCAGTACTTTAATGTATTGCCTCGATGAAATTAATAATCATTTTGTTCAGTAGATTTCACTGGTACCTATTTGTAGTAATTTTACATGTTTCTTTTTTTTTATTGCAGGAGCTCAGCAGACAGGCAGACGGCCCACTTGATGGAAAGCGGTTACCATCGCCTATAGACATTTGCAACACCAAAGGTGCTACAAATGCGTTGCTGCTCTCTTAAGGGAGACTGGAATCTGGTCACTAATGCCGGAACACAAATCAAGGTTGTTATGGCGACATCCTCTAGACCAGGGGTGGTAGCCATCCAATCGGGCAAATGCCCTACCACCTGGCTGTGGGTTGTTTTGTCGCCTCTTACGACAGGCCGCCCGGCCTCAGGAAATTGTATTCTTTCTCCGTTCCTGCACGGATAGAATGGACATGTGTAGCAATCTTAAAATTATTGATTTCACTCATATACATTGCTCAAATATGAGCTTAAAGATTAAATATTTGATTAGTTTAATATGATAAAATAACGTTTGAGTTTAAGATGTTTTAAAATAATAAAAGTATCACGATTGTTAGTTTCCTATGGCAATATTTTCAAAAATGGAACACTTGTGAAGCATCATTTTGACTAAACTTTGCCAGGTGGTAGGGTATTTTCCCTCTTGCATGGCTACCACCCCTGGCCTGGAGTATCCCGCCATAACAACCTTGGGTTGTGTTTCGGCGTTAGCGGCCAGTTCCTCTTGAAAGAGCGGCAGCACATTTGTAACGCCTTTGGTGTTGCAAATATCCATAGGTGATCGTAACCGCTTTTCATCACGCTGGCCGTTTGCCTGTCTGATTAACTCCTGCAATAAAAAAACGCCTTTAGTTCCGTAGTCAAATAACAAAAACTGCGGAATACCTCGTTGGGCGCGGATTATTTAATTATTTCATTGCGAACCTGACCAACAGGCAGAGTTTGCAAGTCCAGGGGTGAAACCAACGCGTTACCAGCCTTTGGGATGCATAGAAAGATCAGATGGGAGGATTGGGATAGAGGGCATGGGATAGGGGATTGGAATAGGGGGACGGAGAGTAGGAACATCGGAACTCACTCACGAAAAACCATCAGTACATTTATCCGTACAGGAATGGCGAAAGAATTCTAATTCCTGCGATAAAACAACCCAAAACCAGGTGGTAGGTTATTTGCCCGTCTGGGTGGCTAGGACCTCTGGTCTAGAGCACGCCGCAATAACAACCTTGAGTTATGTTCCGGCATTAATGGTCAGGTTCCAGTCCCATCTACGAGTACGGCCATACATTGGTAGCACCTTTGGTGTTGCAAGTGTCTATAGGCGACGGTGACCACTGCCCATCACAATTGGGCTGTCAGCCTGTCTGCTGTACTCTAGCAATAAAAAAAAATAGTACAACAGTAACACTTTTACGCCGATATCCTGTGAGAAAGTGGTAACATACCGATCAAGCCGGCCATAAGAGTTGTTATCAAGATAATTACTCCAGCATGGCTCTACAAAGTCAAAATTGCATTTTCCAATTTTTTACAGTGCGATCATATTTCCAACTGTTCTTCTTATATGATATACACCTGTATAATAACACAGATTATTAACTAAACTAAAATGTCTTATAACATAATCATTCATTGTCTTCATAAATGAGCCCAAATAACCACATTACAGTATTACGTGTCAGAAAAAATGTAATGATATTTTCTCGGGATTCTCTGTTCTTATTTGATTACGTTCTTTCTTTGTGACAAATGAAAGAGCAGGGATACTAAACAAAGCGAATTATGATGAACTAACATAAAAGATAATATATTTTTCGATAAGGAATTTTGGGGGTCTAGGAAAACACTCCTTACCAGTAATGTTATAGAGCCGTAACCGAAACTGTCGGATATCTGAAATAATAATCTATGCGATATCCGAATCTGTTATAAGTTTCGGTTAGGGGTTTGTCGGATTGTGAAGGCCACGCCTGCCAGGGCTGCGGATAGGCTAGATCATATACTCCTAGCCCTGGCATAAGGCGAAGGACGGAACACCCATGGGTTTTAGTGGGTATCCCTAACTGGGGAGTGGCAATAGCATGGCTCCAGTTCTGACAAAAAGAAGGGGTTTGTCGGATGTATCTTTGGTTCCCAAACACCGAGGTGGTGTAGTTGGTAGGTCTGAGCATGCCATATTGAGTCTAACTCTACCTTACTGCTATCCCTGGATGGTAGGGTATCCATGACGGATTACAGCTGGTTAAAAAAGAGGGGCAGAGACTCTATTCATAATTATTATTAGAGAAAATTAAATATAAACGTTAAATGCTACACGTTTTGAGAGATATTCCCTCACCGAGGCACTAGTCGTTACCTTGTAATTGTGTTGTGTCATTTCTGCTCTATAATAATAATAACAGCCCATAAACGTCCCACTGCTGGGCTTTGGCCTCCCACTATAGGGGAATAGTATACCCGTCATGCTTGTCCAAGGTGGCTTAGCAGGTTTGACATGCAGATTTCATCACGATGTTTTCCTTCACCGTTGTTAGCACAAGGTAATTGTAACAATATGCACATTACTAACCGGCGCTCTTTTTAAGTTTTGAAAGCGTGCGCTAGCCATTACGCTACCACGACTAGCATCATTACATAATATAAATAGTCCTTTAAAAAAATAACTTACTTTCACATTCACCTTATATATTTGTATGAAAACTATACCTAACCCGCTGAAAAAATTGAACGCTGCCGTCCTTAACACTCTGTACCAAGCAACATTTTTAACTACGTTTTGGGCTATAAATAAAGCCAGAATTGAGTACTGGCCGATGTTCCCTGGCGGAGAAATTGCCAATTTCCTGGCACCAACGTCCACTGGCCGACCGGAACCGTTTTACATCTATACACGTGTAATTTGTTTTCATACAACGTATCCCACGTAGCGAGATGATAAAATGCTTTTAGACGGCGACATAGTTTATTGCGTTGCAATATTTGAATATATATCACTTTAACTAGAGTTTACAGTGATAAGTTATTTAAATGATGGTGAAAGATGCTTAAAAATCCGTTGCGTAGTTTAGGACGCGTTAGCAGATATACAGACAGACAGACTCAGAAAGCGACTTTATTTTATACTATGTAATGATGTTTAATAATTTTATATACAAAATTATGAACTAAATCAGGCATTGAGACTATGTTAAGCGTTAAGGCCTGATTTACAATTTCCATTAGTTAAGTAATTAACTTGCAAATAATTTCTTACCATTGTTTGGACAGACATTTACTAATGGCCGGTTCCTATATCTTACTAATCATTCATTTGCCTTACCATTGGTTAAAATTTGACATAATTAGTTTGACAGATTAACTAATTACTTAACTAATAATGCAAATGTAAATCAGGCTTTAAGTAAATCTAATTTATTAAATTACATCTACAATCCCTTATCTAGAAAGTAGGATACTGAGCCAAGGTAACCGTCTTCTATAGATAGCTAAGATGAATGAATGAATGAATGAATGAATGAATGAATGAATGAATGAATGAATGAATGAAAACTCTTTATTGTTCACCATAACTTAAACCTAGATATTTATTACAAACACATTTAAATTAGAACAATGGGCGGCCTTATCGCTTATAGCGATCTCTTCCAGGCAACCCGGTGTCTAAGGAGATATTACAAGAAAATTAAATAATATTTGGTGGCTTAACTAAATTGAAACTAATTCAATCGTAACTGAAGAAGAAAAAAAAAATATTACAATAATAAGCTAATAAAGACATATAATTAAATTAAAATAATATAAATTACATATACTTACATGCGAATAATAATAGAATTCCATTTGGTGCAACACATTTTATTTAGCGGACAAATAATGGTCAGTGATCAAGTGTTTGAATGTGCCAATGGATGTAGCTTGTCTGATTTTCAAGGGAAGGGAGTTCCACAGGCGAACAGCCTGTACGGCAAAAGAGTTTACTAAGATGCCCATAAGCCTGGCTACGTCGCCTTATAATATTGTCATACTGATCCGTTATCTGAGGCTTTTTAATTATTCAAAGGGTCAATGACGCGTTTTGATAGCTTATTCTCCCCATGGCCTCAGGACTCAATTTTTTTTTAGCAAGGGGAAATCCGATTGAGGACCATGGACCGCGCAAGCGCAAGCACTAGGGGGAAAAGTTGCAGACCGTGTGTGGGATTCGCCAAGTCGGGGTGGCACTAGCATCTCTAGACAGAACTAAAGATGCTATTGCCACTCCACAGTTAGGGATGCCCATTAAAATCCTTAGGTGTTCCGTCATTCGCCTTATGCCAAAGCTATGGCTACATGGCTTAGCCCTTCCGATAGCCCTGGCAAGCGGTGGCCAATCGGCCTCATCTGCTGCTGGGGGACTACTTTTTTCCCCGGCAACTTCAAACTCTTTATCCGTGGGGCGGTCTATAGCTCGTCCCATGACGGGAGAGGTGAGCGCTCACGGAACACTCGCGCCCTCATCTCGACGCCACGTGCAGGTGAGTGAGAACCATTTCACAAGGGGCTCCACCCACGCCGCCCGCTTACGACGGCCGAAGGTCGAAACCCGCCCTCCAGCGTCGGCGCGTCCTCCTTTGGCAGGTGCTGCGGAGTAAGGAAGTCCGCTCACACTCCCGCTCCGCCTCCTCCTTCTCAAACATAACGTGCTGGCAGAGAGAGGAGACGTCGTCGCATCCAATTTTGCTCCCGAACATGGTGCGAACCACGGCCGGGCGCGAGGTGTCAAATACGGTATGGGCGATGAGTTCTCGGCGCGGCTCTGTCCAAGCTGGATACTCCTGGAGCGTATGCAGCGCCGTATCCTCGTCACCCATGTCACGATGGTGGCACCCTGACATGGGCTCACGGCCAAGGCGGCACAGGTACCTCCCGAAGTGGCCGTGCCCCGAGAGGACCTGTGTCAGCCGGAAGGTCAGATTGCGGTAACTTCGTCCAAGGGTCACTGTTACATAGACGAATTCTTACAACACCACGCGCTTTGCCAAACAATCAACTGATCTACTGATGACAATGACGCGCTCACGGTCCCGCTCTCCGCCTCCTCCTTTGCGAGCATAACGTGCTCGCAGACGGCATCCTACCGGTACGGCTCCCGACTATGGTGCATGCGAACCACGGCCGGGAGTGGGCCTTAGGACTCCACAAACAAGTCAATGTAACTGGGTTATAACATATTGGCGCCGCTTGATTGATACAGCTGTTTCCGCCGTCGAGCCGATTGATCTAGCTATATTTGGTAAATGGGATGCGGCCAATCTACCTACTATATATAATATGGTTATCGGATTTTGAGTGATGTTAAAAGGCACCATCTCTTTAAATCCAAAATCAATATTTCGAACAGTTTTACTCGTATAAACTAAAGTACCTTTTACGCGAAACATTAAACTAATGTATCAATAATCACTTTTCAACATAACTTCCCAAGTTAAGCGGATTTTCTCTTGGCGCAAAGTAGACGCCCATATGGCGTGTGTCGGCGCCGGCGGGTGTGAAATTAATAAAGTTAAAACGTACATACGTTTAATATAAGAGATAAGGGGTTGATAGAGGAATGTAAATTTTCAGCTATAGGGCAATCCAAAGTTGTTACAACTATTATCATATAAGGGCTTAAAATATTTCCAGACCATATTATAATTTACATTACTCAGGTCAAAATTGTTGCAAATAGTCATATATGTCATCTCATATCAAAGATTTATATACTTTGTGTAGATATGTATGGTATGTATATTAAATATATATCTATTAGATATATTTAATGTCTGTATATATGACATTTGTGAATTTATTGCCAAAAGGTAAGTAGTCGTACTAGAGTTTTCAACCACCATCTTCATTATCATCTCTGGGGTTGTCCAGAAGAGATCGCGCTTTAGCGATAAACCGTCCTTTGTGCATAATTAAGTATAGTTTTAGTCTAAGTTCATTTTTTGTATTGGTGTACTATAAAGTGTTATCTATCTATCTACATACATACATACATACATAACTTCACGCCAGTTCCCTTGCGGGGTAGGCACGAACAACAGAGTGCCATTTAGGCTTATTCTTACACACCCCACTTGCCTCTTTGACATTCATAACTCTTGTCATGCATCTATCTATCTATCTCTCAGTACTGTATTATTTGCCTTTGACGGCCTACTTCACAGCTCCGCGTTCGATTTCTGGCATAGCAAATTTCGTAAACGTTTTTTCCGTTGTTTACTGTGGTCTGGGTGTCTGGGATTGGCCTTAGAGTATTTATTAGGTATTAGGTATCAAAACAATATTACACGAGACTAGCAAAACTAACACAATGGATCATATTCGTTTCAAACGCAATTCATTGTTTCAAACCAAAATATATTAACTATCGTGTACTTTACTTTTTGTCGATACATTTCTGAATTGTGTTACTAATTCGGGCCACGTTTTCAGGCTTACTAAAGAAAAGCTACCCAATACATTAAGTCAGCCGTGAAATCATAGTTTGTTTTTTCCTATCGCTTGGGTATTTTATTTGTTATATCTAAGAACAAAATGGGTTTTTGTGGTAAAGTTACCCGTACTGATTGATACGCATGTGATTTTGGTTATTTCTTCTGCACAATTGAATTAATTTAATTTTTCGATACTTGGCGTTTACATAAAACAAAAGCATTCTTTTAAGCGTAACGTAAAAACATTCTTTCTCAAACAAGCATATTTTATTATTCATTTGATGATTATTTTAGTTCCTAAATATTAATGTAATTATGTAAAAATGCCATATTTTATTATTTATTATGTCAATAATAAAATACGGCATTTTTACATACATATTTTAGTAAAATTAATTTAAAAAAATCAAATTTGATATTTTTTTTAAATTGCAGGATTTCAGCAGACAGGCCTACTTGATGGAAAGCGGTTACCATCGCCTATGGACATTTGCGACATCAAAGGCGCTGCTGCTCTCTTAAGGGAGACTGGAACCTGGTTACTAATGCCGGAACACAACTCAAGGTTGTTATGGCGACATAATTTAGACCAGGGGTGGTAGCCATCCAGTCGGGCAAATGCCCTACCACCTGGCTGTGGGTTGTTTCGTCGCCTCTTACGACAGGCCGCTCGGCCGCAGGAAATTGTATTCTTTCTTCGTTCCTGCACGGATAAACATGACATGTAATAGTGATAATTACGGATATGTTAAATAAGTATTAATAAGAATTTTATGTATGTACATATTTGTATTCAACACAAAATATTTTTGAAGATATTTTTTTTCACTGTCTACATAACACTAAACAGAAACCTTAACTGTAGGTAATTATAATAATGACAATTTCTGTTAGTAGGTCTAATATTTAAATTGTCACGTAGTGATTCGTGCCTTCTCGCCCCTGGCAACACGCGCATATCGACTTCTTAAATTACTCGCGAAATATCGTATGATAGTTTGTTAGACTTCTTAATTCGGCAATGAAACATCACGCCACTTTTAAAAATGGTTTTATGGTTGCCGAATTAAGAAGTCTAACGAACTATCATACGATATTTCGCGAGTAATTTAAGAAGTCGATATGCGCGTGTTTCCAGGCGCAAGAAGGCACGAATCACTACGTGACAAAATATGGTAAAATGGCAGCCGCTGGTATGGAATGCGACTTGGGTTGATACACTGGTCCCATAACATCTTCCAATGACCGAGTCAGGGGTTTGAAACGCCGCTGCTTCAGCTGAAGACGTCGAACGGCTTATATATGAAGCCTTAGGAAAAGGTTACATTGGGCCCGTGGGGTCTATAAACAGTTTCTTACAATGTCTTGGAGGAATTTCTTTAAAGACATTCTAAGAAACTCTTTGACACTACGCGTGATCAGAAGGCTGGCTCATATTTCGCTCAACATATAAGAAGCATTGCTATAGAACGTGGCAATGTAGTTATCCTTCTGGGTACGCTCCCCGCTTTCAGTGATCTGCTACATGACTATGTCACAGTATCAACTTTAGATTCAATTATTTATTTTACGTATACATTTAAGTCATCTATATATTATCTATAATCTATATATTACGTGAAGCAAAAACACAGCAAAAAGTTTTTACTCCTTTTTACGAAACTTACGCGGACGAAGGAGTATGAAATTTCGCACACTTATAGTTTATATAGAGGAGTGCAGAATGCTAATATTTTTTTAAAATTATGCATAGACATACATTAAATCAATAAAAAAAAACATTACACGCACTACCATGTATTTGATACACACACGCATATACTCGTATACTCTTTTGTTTATTGTTAAAGTCAAATTAACAGCCTTGACGAAATCTGTGATTATAGAAGTATTGTCTTTGACGATGCTCCGGTGGTTCGGGCATGTGGAAAGAATGCATGATGAAAGAATGACTAAACAGATATACAATGCAAAAGTGGATGGATGCAGAAGTTGTGGAAGGCCACGACACACCTTCCATGATCAAATTGATCGTGTACTAGCAGAAGGTGATGTTAGGAGCCTTAAGAACAGACGAGCGTGCATGATAAGAGCTATGAATGTCAAAGAAGCAAGTGAGGTGTGTAAGAATAAGCCTGAATGGCGCTCTGTTGTTCGTGCCTACCCCGCAAGGGAACTGGCGTGAAGTTATGTATGTATGTATGTCTTTGACAACAGAACCTTAATAGTGTTCAAACTTATAATTTAAATTAATTATTGTACTTTGTTTTACTATTATAATAAGCATTGTATATTTTTACATAAACATAAGAGATTTTTAAGTGACAACCCTGTTGTACCAAAAGTGGAACGAATTTAGAGTGACATGCGCGGAAGCTATTCAATTATCTCTGAAGCGAAATAACTTGGATACAATGGGTATATTTCGCAAATTAAATAAGTCTACGTGTATTACATTTTTCTTCCACACGAACTGAGAAAAGCGGGTATGAATTTAGACGTATTTACTGTCACCTAAATAGGTGACATTAAATACATCTAAATTGTAATACTCATTTGCTAGAATGTTAAAGGATAGAGATAAGTATATATAAAAATCGTTGACTTTATTATTGCATAAGTATAGCAGACAGGAAGACGCTACCACCAGACCACAAAGAAAGCGGTTCCCGCCGCCAATGGACGTTTCCAACACGAAAGATGCTATCAATTTGCTGGCAGCCTCGAAGGAGAAACTGGAACCTGGCTACTAATGCAATCACAATTCAAGAGTGTTATTGTGACATATTCTGTGCTGTGGGTTGTTTTGCCACCTCATACGATAGTCCACTCATCCGCAGGAATTAATATTCTTTAACATAAGAACACAGGCTCCCTGCCAACAGAGTGCGCAGGCGCAGCTAGCGCCTGAACGTAGTAACCGATAAACACGATAGTTCTCTGATCTTGGCACTCACTCGTCAGGATCAAATCACTATTAGTTATAAATTACTGAGGCATATTCTTAAGCACTACTAACAACATTTGAATCCATAATGTTTGTATATTTAAATAAAAAAAAAATAAAGTGCATAGTCACGCCGCATGACATTTTAAAAAAATGTTAACCCTCAGTGACTTGACTGGTGATGTCCATAAATATTAGCTGTCGCGGTTTAACTACAGTAACACCATTGTGTAGTGTAATATATACTACACCTTGTACAATCAAAAAGGTGAAGAACCAAAGAAATTCTCCTTTACGTTTATCTATGAAATAGAGATGAATTTTTTCCTTTAACCCTGAATATTACCAGGTATATGATAACAATCTGGGGAATACTCGAAGCAATTGTTTGGGAATCGTGTACCATGAATTTTTCCCCAGGATTATTGTATCAATGATCGCGCTCCATTTAGTATACTTACAGGAAAATTTCTTTCTTTTTGATTTTCATCGCAACATTTTCCTTATAATTTTGAATAATAAATACAATTTTATTCGCATTAAATTTTATATTGGTAGATTTATAATTTTCTCGTTAGTATATGTAGTAGTAGTGGGGGGGGGGGGGGGGTCTACTCCCGTGTAGGTAAGCTTACGCGTTGGATTTTATTTTCACGTTTTCATATCCAAGACATCGAAAGGAACTTTTGGAGGCTATTTGAGGGAAACTTTCAGGGGGGGATTTTTTTATGGTTTTTATGATTAGGTATTGTATAAATAGCAGTTTTCATTTACATTTTGAAATTTATTTTGAAATCAGAAAAACATTCAATTTTATTTATCTATAATCTATATTATAAAATTATAAACATGCCGTGTCTGTACATTTAAGCTATTAAAAAAAAACAACTGAAATAGTCTATCTATATAAACGATGAATAGACACGATGCCTTTTTTATTTCTTGTCTGTTAATCTGTTTGTTCGGGATTCATGTAAAAACTACTAAGTTGATTTCGATGCGGTTTTCGCTGATCGACAGCTATAAAATAAAATGTGTGATATTCTCTATCCCGGGAATCCCTCGAAAATTTTCCCCGAAGCAGTTTAAAGTTTTTCGGGTGCATAAAAATTAGCTTATTCCGACACAGTTGTCATTAAAACGATAGCTTACATTCTTTTTTAAATGCTGCGGTACTTTATGTCCCAGGAAACCCGCGGGAATTTCAAGTCAAGCATGGACGAAGTCGCGGGCATATCCTAGTTATTTATATACTCCTTCACCGTCAGTTTTAGAAATCTCTCGAATGTTGCCTACAGTTAGTTGTCTGGAAGAAATCGCTTTTTACCGATAAGATACGCTTCTTTTCCTTTTTATGTCTATGCTTTGGTACACAATAGACATTTATATATCATTAGTTTATTAAAAGAACTCTTTCAATTTTTAATTTAATGTTTAATCAAAGATTTATCTGACGTTATTTAATTGGTTTAAAATATAGATAATTTTAAAACCATCTAATAAATATAAATTACTACTTAATGTAAAAAAAAAACAATAATTAAATCTAATATATATATAAATTTATTAAATATTGTTTCATTGGCATGTCGTTCATAAAATACAATGTTTATTATATTATAAAATATGTTTTTTCGTTACAAATTAAGAGTTTACAAACACTCGGTGGCCGGCACGCGTGTATTAACCTAAGGGATTGAGGCACCCCCATAAAAAGGTTCGATTCGAATCGTCGCTTCACCCTTGTTCGTTTTTGTACCCCTGCACGCTTCGGGAGAAGGGGGGAAATGAGGGTAAAAGGGGGTAAAGCTTCGAGTGCGCGCGCACTCAAAATCAATACGGTTGGTGTTACGCACAAATACTGAGTCGCGGCTGAATAGAGATGTCACGGTCAGCTTATCGATATTAATTACCTTCAATCCTCAGTTCCTGAGTGGCCCCGATAATCCCCAGGGAACAGTTCCTTTCATCTTCGATATTTAATTAATATTTTTTGTATTCATATTTTTATACAATTATTTTTGTATTATAGGCGCGTTCCCAATTTTTAATTACTTACATCATGTTACAATAGAATCATTATATTAATACGTGACGCAAAAACACAGCAAAAACTTTGTACCCCTTTTTACGAAAATTACGCGGACGGAGGAATATGAAATTTCGCACACTTATAGTTTATATAGAGAAGAAGTGCAGAATGATATTTTTTTTAAATTATGCATAAAAAAGACATTAAAGCAATAAAAAAAATATTACACACATTACAATATATTTGACACACACACGCATACATACTCTTTTGTTTATTGTTAAAGTCAAATTAACAGTGTAGCCTTGGCGAAATCGGTGATTATAGAAGTATAGTCTTTGACAACAGAACCTCAATAATGTTCAAATTCATAATTTTAATTAATGATGGTCGAATTTCGACCACGGGGGTCCACTAGTATTCTTTATTACATACATACATACATACATAACTTCACGCCAGTTCTCTCGCGGGGTAGGCACGGACAACAGTATTCTTTATTGTACAATAAAATTTATGAACGATACACAAAAACAGCTTACATTTAAGTACAAATGTTGACCTTATCGCTGGAAGTGATCTCTTCCAGACAATCTTGGGATGGAGAGAGAAAAATGGTACAGAAGCTAGGGCAGGGTTTTGTTGCACAGTATTCTATAAAATATCCAAAAATACTTATTAATATTATTATATACACACATATTTATATACACACACATAAATAGATACATAAAGCATAGTAATATATTATATACTATTAAAAGCATAAATATACGTACATACTTTATACTTTATGGTAGTAATCCTTAACAAGTCTATTGAAACAGGATAATGATTGAGTTTGTCTCATCTAGTGAAAACATGGAATAACTGAACAGCTTGAACACTAAATGATCGATTGTAAAATTTAGTTCTATTGAGCGGTGTTTCTAGTTTCGTGTTGACTGATGACATGAGGAATTTCGCCTGATTCATATCGAAAAATTTAAAACGTTCCTTAAGACATGGAGTAATTATTTTTAAACGCTTTTTTACTGTTCTCTGTCAAAGTTAGTTAAATTGCTATTCAAAACATCTATTATAATAAGGCTAACTTACATACGTCGAAGTTCTTAGAGTCGACGCTTCTTTTGACTTCGTTCCGGACATACAACATCGCGTTCCTAATTAAGAAAAGAAGGTTTTAATCAGTATTAGCGCTATATAATATTATAGCGTTGAGAAATACTTAAAATAATAAATTTGAAATCGATAAACATCCAGCCGTCAAAGATGAAGCAATTCCGATGCGGTTAGCGCAATTGATTTGGTAGGTTTGTCGTAAAGGCATTATGCTGGCGCGTTTCTGCCAGAGTGACACATATAACAAAATATTCGTATATCTTGCTAGTTTCGATCTGGACGTGTATTACGTCTAATGTTTCATTGATTACAAATGTCAAATGTAAAGCAAATCAATAAATACTGTTGTTACGTTTTATTTAACTCATTTTAGTATTTTGTTAAGTTTTTGTACGTGTTACATTTAGAAAATAATTGTGTGTTTTTAATTACATCGTTACTACAACTTTGTTATTTGGTAAATTATTTCATTTCATATACTCTATTGGGTACTTTTCTGAATATTTTAAACATAAAACTTAACATATAATTACAAAACACGAAAATACAATTACGCACGCACCTAACCCGTTAAAAGTAATTACATTATTCTAATTATTCTATTATTTTAACACTATGGTGCTTATCTCTATAAATATTATAAACGCGAAAATTTGTAAGAATGTATGGATGTATGTTTGTTACTTTTTCACGCAAAAACTACTGAATAGATTTTGATGAAACTTTACAATGATATAGCTTATATATCAAAATAATTTATAAAGATATAGTGGATAGTGTGAATTATCCAAAATATAACGATTTTCCATCACCACGCGGGTAAAACCGCGGACGCAGCTAATACTTTATATATAAGCATTGACCAATTAGTAGGATTATTATAAAGTAATCCTTATTGGGAATCGATATTTAATCATAATATAAACACGTCAGTGCAAACAACTATATTAAACGATAAATGAAACTGTTGATGGCAAGATGTTGACCTTCCATCAATAATGTTATCAGTATCCCCGTACTCTCGATGCTAAAAGCAACCTATTAACTAAGGATTAATATAATTTTTCTTACGTCCCTTCCCCATTTAAAAATAATATTATTTATAAAGTGAAATGTTTACTAAATTGTATCTTTAGATTTGAGGCCACGTGTTATTGAAATTGGGAGTGTAAAACTTTTTGAAGTTTAACAGTCATAACAACTCACGCAAGAATAATTTGTCATTGTTCAGATGTATTAAATTATCTTTTTTTAAAGTTTCTCCACATAGTACATTAATATAATAGGAGATACACTTTTGATCATTAACTTATTTTAGAGAGTTTTAATATTTCGTTCTATCACTGTAAAGACTGATATTTAAATTAACCAGCTTTTATATTTTATTATTTAATTATTTATTTATCTATGTCTACTCGCTCTTAGATTTATAGGACTTATGTTAGAATATAAATTTTGTATCTCATATAAGTGAACTGTAATGTTCTTTTGAGAATAAAGTTCTTTAAACCCATTATGAGATAAAATATGGGCTATGCTCGATAAACGATAAATAATACTACATATATATATATATATATATATATATATATATATATATATATATATATATATATATATATATATATATATATATATACACTATAATAATACATTGCCGTAGTCTCATGTTTATATATGTCTAAAGACTCCAGCTCGAGACTGTGAACCTTTAAATTACTATTCTGTTCTCAAGTTATCGACGTTTTAATAGCACCCCTAATAACAATGATTAATAACCATAAAATACGCACATTTCTACAGGGGACAAAACTCATAATGAATCCCTAATCCAATAATTTAAATGATGTTTGTGAATATTAATAGCGTTGTTTTGATATTGTGCATAATTTGGCAATTTAATTAGCGCTTTGCGCCATCTGTTGGTGACATTTCTTTTTTTATATTTCCTATCATTCTAAAATTAAATTGTTATTAGTTAAAATATTTATTAACTTAGTGCTTGTTGAATAAATCTCTAACGTATCTTACAAAGTATAATTTTATCTGTAACTTTTCACCATGCTTCAAAAGCAATATTATTTTGCTCAACAATATTGTACTAAAAATAAAATATATCGTTATTATTCCAGAACATCATCATTATCATTATCATCCGAGCGTTAAAGTCTGGTTGCGTTCGGTGTTTTCGCTCCGACGCCCAGGGTCCGCTTTCCTACTTTTTCTTCTCCACTTCGCGCGGTCTTCAGCATCCCCCATTTTGAGACCATCGGTACGCATGTCATCCTTCACAACATCAAGCCAGCATTTCTTGGGCCTTCTCCTACGACCGGGACCCGGCGGCATAGCTAGACATTTGTACCCCACGTAATTAGCCGGTCTTCGTAAAACGTGGCCGTACCAGCGTAAGAGATTCTTTTGTAGCTTGTCTGCTATTTCACAGACATGAAGACTGACATTTTTATTCCAGAACATTCGATTTTTTAGGGTCCCTTAGCCAATTAAACGAAAGAATGGACGAAAACATGAGATATTCGTCACTTCTATAAACCTCTTTGTTTCGCGCAGAGTACCAAGCATATACCCAATTTAATTTGTACGGCTAAGTGGCATTGTTTAGAAAACCATCTGTGTATAAATAATGAGTTTTTAGACTTCAACATGAAGTCCTGTTCTAAATAAGTGAAATTTTATTTTTTTGTATTAGTGTATAGTGTCATTGGAGTAGTAATATAATTATTGTCCTGTTTTTGGCATTAGTAACACACTAGTCGGATGATTCGAGGTCTACTCTTTAGACTTCTAGGGTTCAGCTTATTAGTTATATTTGAAAATTCCTAATATAATTTAACATTGACTAAATTATGTCTAATATCTACTAACCAAGTTTTAAGATGATTATTATCAAATTTTAGGCCTTTGTACCCATGGAAATAAATTATTATTTTGTATATTCGTTGCTATTTTTTTTTAATTTAATATTCGTTATCACATCAAAAATTTACCCGGGTGACTTTTGAATTTAAAAAAAAAATGTTTAACAAGAATTGCGAACGAACCCATCAAATCCAATTAATTTGAGGCAGTCGCCTTTTGAGGATGAGGGCTGGAGACGTGATTAAAATAACAAAAAGGTCTCTATTACAGTTAAGTTTCGTGTTTTCGCCTCTGAAGGCGTTTTGGAGCATCGCATAATTCACACACATATAATTCACTCGTATATTATGAGAACACGTTTTGAACATTAGTCTTCAAGAATTTCGAGATGGTATTAGGCTCATCTTCAGTTTAAAGCCAACTTCAAGAAGGATTTATTTTATACAAGTTCGTTTATGCCAAGGATTTTATGTTATTCAAGGGTTCACATCTTAAAGTAAAAGCAAGACTTTGTACGAAAATGTTTTCCGCTTATACAACTCTATTCTTGCTACACGCAATTTTCGGAATATCTATATAAATTTCTTTCCTCTGTAGAGGAACGGAAAAAGAATACTAATTCCTGCGTTGGGGCGGGCTGTCGTAAGAGGCTACAAAACAACCCACAGCCAGTTGGTAGGATATTTGCCCTTTTTTTTTTTTTTTTTATTGCAGGAGATCAGCAGACAGGCAGACGGCCCACTTGATGGAAAGCGGTTACCATCGCCTATGGACATTTGCAACACCGAAGTTGCTACAAATGCGCTGCTGCTCTCTTAAGGGAGACTGGAACCTGGTCACTAATGCCGGAACACAACTCAAGGTTGTTATGGCGACATACTTTAGACCAGGGGTGGTAGCCATCCAGTCGGGCAAATGCCCTACCACCTGGCTGTGGGTTGTTAAGTCGCCTCTTACGATAGGCCGCCCCAACGCAGGAAATTGTATTCTTTCTCCGTTCCTGCACGGATAAAAGCCCTACTGGATGACTACCATCCCTAGTCTAGAGTATACCGCCATAACAACTTTGAGTGATTTTCCGGGATTGACGGTCAGGTTTCAGTTTCTCCTTCAAGGCCAGCAGCATATTGGCAGCCTCTGGTATTGCTAATGTCCATAGACGACGGTAACCATTTTACATCACAGTTGGGCTGTCAGCCTGTCCGCTGGGCTTCAGCATTAAAAAAATCAGTCGTGGTAAATCGGAGGAGAGAATGCTTTATGCTCTGTTCATTGCTCGGGAGTAGACAGTGACGTGGTAGTAAGGGTGTATGGGTTTCACAGCGACTGCCAGATACGTACTAAAACTACCTAGATGTTCGTTCCATCTTCCTTAGCCATCATGAATAACAGCTAGCTAGTACACCAGCGAAGTTACGTCACTGGAGTATTACGCAAATTATAACTACCGATGCATATACAATGCAAAAGTGGATGGATGCAGAAGTCGTGGAAGGCCACGACACACCTTCCATGATCAAATTGATCGTGTACTAGCGGAGGGTGATGTCAGGAGCCTTAAGAACAGACGAGTGTGCATGACAAGAGTTATGAATGTCAAAGAAGCAAGTGAGGTGTGTAAGAATAAGCCTGAATGGCGCTCTGTTGTTCGTGCCTACCCCGCAAGGGAACTGGCGTGAAGTTATGTATGTATAACTACCGAATAACTTAATATGACAACGAACAATATAACTACGCTTGTCATAATCCAGGTCGATGATAATTCGGTTTGACACCTATCTCTTAATAAATGATAAAAAGCGAAAGCAGAACAAGCTGTCGGGTAGTAGTTAGTCATCTACGTTTTAGGGGCTATTTAGTTATGACTTTAAACTTAATAAGCCTCGTTCAGTGCCGTTTATTGTGAACAGAATAAAGTTATATTTCAACTTTATTTCTGCGATATACGCAGTGTTTATGCACGGAATAGCCATGAAACCGTATTGAACAATAAAAGCATAAAAGCGGCAAACTTTGACGTTTATATCTCGAGGTTGATGTGGGTTATTAGATTGTTTAGAGTTCTATTTACAGAGAGCAAAATATTATGCGCTTTTTTATATATATGTTTATTATAATGTGTTTATTAACATGTACGAAATTTTCCGGAACTTAACGGAACGCAAATCATTATTAAGCGCAATGTTTTATACTTATTTTTATTACTCGGGATTAGTTAAGGATATAAAAGTAAGTAAAACCGAGCAAGCGCGTAGCAGGCCACGAACTATAGAGTTTCGTAGAAGTGACATCCGTCCGTTACTTTATCCATTTTGGTCCATTCAACAGAAGATGCTTATCACATATATCAAATATCACTCAACCTATATTAAATTACATCATTTTTTATTGAAATTACTTTTGAATTTCTGTAATCTCATATTTTTCAGGTTTAACCACCTTATACATACATAAAATTCAAAAATTAAAGATGGGGACTCAATTTTGCGTCTTTGAAAACTTTTTTTATATATTTGCGATATCACTGTATAGTGGCAAGTACAATTTACTATTGTTATATGTTTATTCAGACAGATCCAGTAATTACTGAGAAAAATGGCTGTGACTTACATAGATAGACGAATGGACATGACGACGGTACCTATAATACTGTTACGAATTTGTAGGAGATTTGTAACATGTAAATTCGAAAAGGCCGTTGGAATTGTCACAAAGTTTATTAGAACTACATAAACGTAATTAACAATTCTTATAAGTATAGCCGAATACAAAAAAACCAAACCGTAGGGCAGAAAATTATTATCACATAAACCGCGTAAAGTTCGTCGTTATAAAACACTCGCTCCGAAAGTGCACTAGGTAATGCCTCGTCCGCAGTCAGAACATGATTGGCGCATTTCCCGACTGATTGACCCTCAACCATTTGTAAATTACACATGACCTCCTAGCAAAATGCCGCCCACTGGTTCTTGAAATCGAAATGGTCAATTTAATGGCTTCCAAGAATTCGCATGAAATACCAATAGAGGAAAGAAGGTTTTATGATGTCTTACGGCGGCGTGAACAAAGAGATTAGCCCAAACAATAGATCACTTAAATTAGTATCGGATTGCAGCAATACATACATAGTTTTTATTTTCTTTATGCTTAAGTGCAGCAGACAGGCAGACGGCCCACCTGATTGAAAGCGCTTACAATCGTCTGTGGACATTTGTAACACCAAAGGTGCTAACAGTGTGCTGCCGTTCCCTAAATGGAGTCTGGAACCTGGCCACTAATTCCAGAACACATCTCAAGGTTGTTATGGCGACATACTCTAGACCAGGGGTGATAACCATCCAGATGGGCACATACCCAATCACCTGGTTGTGGCTTGTTTTGTAACCTCTTACGACAGGCCGCCCAGCCGCAGGATATTGTATTCTTTCTCTGTTCCTGCACAGGAAAACTGACTACGGACTGCTTTTAAAAGAGTGCTAATTGTCTCATTCGGAAGTCTATCCGTGCCTCACAACAGATCTTAGGACAGGTATCTATATGCATATTATAATACGTGAAGCAAAAACTTTGTACCCCTTTTTATGAAAAATGCGTGGTCGGAGGAGTATGAAATTTCGCACACTTACAGTTTATATAGAGAAGAAGCGACGAATGCTAATATTTTTTTTTAATTATGCATCAAAAATACATTAAATCAATAAAAAAAAAACATTACACTACCATGTATTTGACACACACACGCAAATATACTTTTTGTTTATTGTTCAAGTCAAATTAATAATGTAGACTTGGCGAAATCTGTGATTATAGAAGTATAGTCTTTATAATATTTTCTTAAGTTTTCGCGACTTGTATACATAATAAAACTACGTTTTAACGGTTTTAAGCGCGGTAATTTTATTTGATTTTGGTTTTTCCGACGTTTCGGCCACTTTTCAGTGGCCGTGATCACGGAAGACAAAGATGTCAAGTGTCAACGAGTATTGTTAAAGTTTTATTTAGCCTACCGCCAACTTATTAATTTTAATTATTTAATTTTATTTTTAATTTTGTTTATGGTTATTATTTACTCTATTTTTACTCTGGGAGCCTAATCTATAGTATAGTATAGTCTTTGACATTAATTATTATGGTCGAATTTCGACCACGGGCGACCACTGGTGAAAATAAATATGGCATACTTTTTGAAGCTTCATGTTGTACAAAAATATTTAATTGAATAATAAAAATTTGAAAATACCATGCATGGAGGATAATATAAAATTATCATTACCCCTTAATACTTATTTTTAGGCGCGAGCAAAATCCGTCAAAGCATTTTTTATGAAAGGGTTATTCTTTGACGTTTATATTTCAGCGTTGATGTGGGTATACCACTTAAACGTAGCTCAAGTAAATATAGACTTTCTGTATCATTGTGATGTTGCAATGTTTTTGATATGGGGCGTATGATCCCAACACTTGGTTATTCGGATACTTTATGACACGTGATGAATAAAAGAACGTATTTCGAGAATTATTACTTAAGATTTAGGTTTATGAGGCGTGTTTTATGCGTTTCTATTAGAGCTTAGAGCCATTGTAAAATACATCGGAGGAGTTGAAACAAGTACTTTCGGAAAGACATATTAAGAAACTGCCAAGTATTAAATTGGCAGACTCCTACTTAATATCTTGTACCTACCAGGGTTTATTCATAGTACGATTCCATTGCAATAGTGTCAAAAATAAAGATTAAGGTGCCATAGGCTTGTAATAGAATGTATAAAAAACTGTGTGCGTGTGTGTGTGTGCAGTTCACACGCAGTAGAAGTGAAATTTCAAATAATACTCAAGGATAATTCTTCTCTAACTTGTATTAATAGAAATATAATTTCTTTAGCCTACATACGTCAACATATTAGAAATTCAAAATAAACTTCTTAAGTACCTATCACTTTCAATTTTTCACTGTTTTAGTGTAAAAAATATGATTATCAGTTTTATTAGGGTTCAAATTTTTTTAGGCTTTATCCTATAGATTTATGTGTTTATCTCTTTTTAGTGTCGCTTTTTCGTTCCTTCGAGTTTCAAATCACAACAATTGTAAAGAAGTTTCACTTCAAAATCATGCGTCAACATGAATATTAAACTAGAATAACATTAGACGGCATAACTAGTGTTTTAGTGCTGTAACAAATACATGAGTCAGTCTAGGGCACGCTCACCTCGTGCAGGCACCGGGTTTTATCAAGTTTCAACTTTTTTGTTTTGAATAGCTTCTCTAGTACGTAGTACATATAACTCAATAATACTTTTGGCCTTTTTACACCAGGCCACAAATATGTAATAAGATCTATATGTCAAAAAACAGAGTGTGGTGAGAGAGAATGACATAACTACTTAAGCCGTCAGATAGTAATACGGCAATAAAAGACTGTGGACATCAAATTATTGGGAAAAGATGAAAAGGAGAGAAAGCATAAGTAGCAGGGTTTTTGGCATAGCTGGCTTCACGACTTTAAAAAGGTGCTCTAGCCTGTAGTCAATGCCCTTCGAGGGCTAAAATTAATAAGCAGAACCAAGATGTCCAATTCATGCACACTTATATAGTTAGGTAGAGTTCCGCCCTACTTTCCTCGAACTCGTCAACTTGCTGCTTACGAGAACAGAAAGTTTCGCGTGACAAATATACGTTATGTGCTGATGGAAAATCAATAGCCGACATGCCTACGTGACTACACACAATATATCACTTGAGAAGTTTCGAGACAAATATTGAATGTGTCGGAGTTGTTGATTGGTTATATACCTAGCGAACTTTGTATCGAGCCCTTTGAACCTACGTATGTGTAAAAACTCTCTGAACAATATCCATATTGAAATGAAAGGTTGGTTTGACAGAAAAGATTCAGTCGATTGAATTATATACACTGTCTACCAGTAACTACGCCGTTCATTCTTTTAGGCGTTGAAATATTAATTTACTTTTTCTTAATTATGCATAAAACAATTATAAATATAATTGGTGCTGGGTGGAAATTCGGCTATGGTAAGCCGGTTGAAAGACATACCGATATGAGACAAGCGTCGACTACACTTGTTGAATAAACTTCAACTTCGATGTATTTTCTTTTTATAATTTGCATCTTCAGTTTTGCAATCTTACCGCATATCTTAAAACAAAAGCCGGTGCTCGATCGGGTTATGAGTTGCTATTGCATCCAATGCGTGTGGAAACCCGCGAACTGTAAGAGATAGTAATACAGTAATAATATATGAACGAATAAAAAAACGTAAGCGCCAATAACTTCATGGCGCTTTCGACCTTTTGATTGCTAGTTAATTTATAGAGACATTAGTAATAATTTGTTTGACCAGTATGCAGAAATCCTAATGAATGCTTGGCGCTTTCAATTTAGGTCTCTAGTACCTAGTTTCTTAAAGGTAGGCTATAGGGTATCGAGTTGTATGAAGTCCACGACATTGAATTATATACAAATACTGGTAATTCCAGTGAAATTTCGTTCGTGTTGCAATGACGTGTTTGCACTTGAAACGGCAGCACCAAAAACACACAGCTGCTGCCACATCTTTTTGGCTATAATCGCTAAACGATGTCATTTATAAAGATAAACAGTACCCTGGTAAAGTGACCCGGGATATAAGCTAACTCTGTGTCGATTTTCATTCAAATTCGTTTAGTTATTTTTAGTCATTAAATTTATTCATTCATTCAGTCATTAATTAAGTTTAGTCATTTAAGTAATGCTCGAACAGACAGACAAAAATTCTAAAAGTTGTATTTTTGGAATCTGCTGAGCCGAATTGTCTTCATCATATTTTCTCATTTTAAATTCATTTTACAGTAAACATATAGCTTATCAGCCAAGATGGTGTCGAATCCTGTTATAATTTTTTATAAATAATATCTAGATGAATTTTATTAAAATATTTTATTTATTTATTATGTATATTAATTCATTAACAAAAATATGTTGTAGCTGAATATAAATACCGTAGTACACAAGTCTCATAATACACTGTAGGATAAAATTATTTATAACAAATTGTTCAGTATCTCTCTTTTCTTTCACCATATCCCAATTACTTGGGGTCGGCACAATATGTCTTTTCCTTCCACACTCTTCTATTCTGACATACCTCTTCTGTCACACCGCATATCATCAGTATATTTGTTAACAAATGCAACTTCTAGGTATATGATCATATGTCACGGGGTATTCCCAACACAAAGACTACGACCATAATTACACACAGACCGGAGACCATTCAATATTGCTACCATTATTACTTGCAGGTCAAACAAATATTGTTACATGTGGTGATAGAGCCCACAGAAACGTCAACCTAAAGCCACTGTCCCGTATTGTACTATCGACATCATTACACTGTGGTGAAAATGTATAGTATACAAACCCGGCCACAATTTACCGTGGCTCAATTTGATATTAAATAGGAAAATCAATTCATGAACTACTTTTGTAGTTTTGGGGACACAAACATGCAGAGGCTGAATTGTTATTATATAGAATCACAGTTATATAAAAAAAACTTTTATGAGCGAAACTTCTGAACGCAACATTGTCGCGATCAGGTATTTTTTGTTTTTTTTTTTCAACATTTGGGTTGAAACAACATATATATTAAGTAAAAGTACAACATAGGTTTAAGGTTTATACTAAAGAATATAATATTATTTAAGCGAAATTGACAAAACAATATATCATACGATAAGTGAAAAGCAAGTAAAGACAAGTAAAAAGTTCTGCCCACAGAGACAGGATAGCGATAATAATAAAAAAAACATATATTTTTTTAAAGTCGTGGTAGATCATTCATTTGGACAAAATATCACTGAATAATGTTTGTTATTGTTATCAACTAGAGACTTGAAACCCAAAATTCTTAAGGAGATAGATATGGTTTAATGCAAACCTTATTGCGGCCAATGATGCTCACGGGAGATTCATCTTTCTATTAAAATG
The DNA here is from genome assembly GCA_019925095.2 of Dendrolimus kikuchii. NCBI lineage: Eukaryota > Metazoa > Arthropoda > Insecta > Lepidoptera > Lasiocampidae > Dendrolimus > Dendrolimus kikuchii. Next base: position 7,881,823 of record CM034400.1, read on the forward strand.
CATCGTTATGTAAAAAAATTAAGTCAATCTGTGAATTACTTTTCAAGTTTTACTGTCCTAATGGTACAGAATCTATTTTTTTATATAAGAGTTCTAGATAAATCAGTTTCAACAAGCCAATCTATATTTACGGGCCAATCAGAACAATTTATTGATTTGCCTCGAACCTTTTGGGTCTCGATAAAATATGGACAAGTTGACTTAAATTATTAGGGGAATTTTCTATTTAATATACTTGGAAAAGCTTAGAAAATATATATTATTATGGAAGAAAGAATATCTATGGTATTTATAGCCAGAGGATATCCGATTGAGGACCATAGGCTGCGCGAAGAGGGATAAGTCGCGACCCGAGTGTGGGATTCGCCAGGCCGGGGTAGTACTAGCACCTCTAGGCGGAACTAAGGATGATCTATTGTCACCCCACAACTGCTGGGTGTTCCTTCTTGCGCTTTATGCCAGGGCTATGGGAAAGCGCAACAGTTTGTCCGTGCAGAAACGGAAAAAGAATACTAATTCCTGCGGCCAGGCGGCCTCTCGTAAGAGGCGACAAAACAATCCACAGCCAGGTGGTAGGGCATTTGCCCTACTGGATGGCTACCACCCCTGGTCTAGAGTATGCCGCCATAACAACTTTGAGTTGTGTTTCGGCATCAGTGTCCAGGTTCCAGTTTGTCGTTCAAGGCTGGCAGCACATTGGCAGGACCTCTGGTACTGCTGAGATTCAGCAATATAAAAAAAGCAGAAGTCCAACATCCACTGCCGGGGAACTACTTTTATCCCCCGGCATCTTCCTGGTCTCTACGTGGGGCGGTTTGTGACGCGCCTCACGGGAGGAGAGGTGCGGTAAAGATGTTTGAAAATTCTACCACAATTACTTGTTGATTGAATAGTTACGGACTTATATTGCCATTAAATTAAAATTCGTTGATGTGCTCGGGATTGTTAAATGTAGCAATGTTTTTCACAGCATATCTATTGTCTACTCACTATTGTGGTAGTGCTGTTATGAATATGTACCTACGTTGTGGTAGCACTCATTTTATAACGTTTTAAGAGTAACCCAAAACCCAATCATAAAGTAAATAATCTGCTTATAATTTAAAATGTTTTTTCTGTACGTATCTTACACATCAATCTAGAAGTTGACGAGCTTTGCGACGCAAAATGGCCTCTTGACAGATTTATTCTTATTTGAATTGTATTGGATTCGCATTATACGACTTTCATTGTCAACGCGTTACGTCTTTTTTCTACGCTTGTTTCTAATGTTGATGTTAAAGGGATCAACTAAATTGAAGCAATTTGGTTAAAAGACACAAAATTGAAATGGCATAATCGTATTCAATGACATTGAATATAGACCACTTTCAGTGCTTTGTCCAAATTGAAAGACACAAATAAAATAATATCAGCTTGTGATAAAAAGCAAGATTGGATGATGACAGTGAGTGCGTATTAGAACCTCGCTAGGTTCTCCTCTCTAGGTTCATCTAATGAAAACGCGATTTTTATTTTTATTTTTTATCATTTATAAACGCTACGTTCCACAAGACATTCACAACGACCACGTTCACGACCGCTATATTTCGCGTTCCACTTGCTTGCGGGTGTTACAATCATAAACTCTAGTGGATTATGGAGCGTTGATGTCATTAACAACAAAATACATAAATGCCATTTTTGCCAGATTTGACAATCGCGTCTTTTACAGTGTCAATTAATAGAGAGAATTAATGCTATGTTACCAAGGCCCACTTCGACCCATCCCTTGACATGGGTCGTTGTGAGCGGTGTGTAATCGAAAATAATGACGTCATTAGTGACGTTTTCGCCACGACCATAACAACCGCGGTCGCCTTGTGGAACGTCTGACGGAGCATTTTGGGCGTTGTGGGATACTAAAGGAACGCGCCTAATGTGGTGATAACCAGGGTGTAAGTTACACACAGCTATAATATCCACACATTAGACGAGCAGACACTCAAATCTAGTGAGATACTCTAAATAATAAATTTTATCTTACAAAACGTCGCCTCATAGATTTTGTACGAGCGTACATACTTATGATATTATAAGTTTGTATAAGTAAGAGGAGTCAAATAGCGCATTCATTATTATTTAATCAGTAATAAAATCATTATCTATCATGGTATTTTAAAAGTAAGGTGATTAGATACTATTTTAACACCTGTTCTTTTATATATAAAGATAATGTTAAAATTCATTCATTCTATTGCGATAGAATTCTTTTAAAAATATTTCTTTAGGAATTTTAATAGTAAATGGGTTACCGTAAAAGGTTCATGTGTAGCATAGACAACTTTCTGCACTGTTTCTAAACACATCTGGGTTCAAGACAAGATTCCTAAAATGGTTAGGCGATAAACAAGTTTTATCTAAGTGGGCTAATGGTTCTATTGTGTGAAATTAACTTAAATTATTAATGTACCAAAAGCCTGTGAACGGCAAACTACCTCATTTTATAAAGTCTGTTCATTTTTCTAATAACAGTTAAATAATGTGAAACCTGATTTTTTATATTTCAAGTTAGACATAACATAAACAAAATATTGGAAAAAATACAATTGCCCCTTATTTTCAAATTGTAATGGCTGAAAATTTTGTTAAACTCAGAATATTCTCTCTTGATCTATGTTTTGAATCAAGGATACGGAAAGCCGCATAAATAAGCCCTTATTGCGAGTTACACCGATATTAACATACACAATATATATTGTTTGTATATTGAGTCCCAAAGCGGACCATCGGGCTCACGTGTGCAGACCTGGTAGTAAAACAGAACCATATGCTAGAATTATGATAACTCCGCTTTTATTATCAAATCAGAACTAAACACTGGAATGATGATAACAAATCCTCGCCTTTGCCCTTATTTTGGATATAACAATATTGTGTACATGCCTCTCTGCGGCACGAATAAACCTATGAGGTTTTTGTGCCACAGTCGAATGTGTTTTAATGTGTATGAATGTAAGCGTTATCCGTGCAGGAACGGAGAAAGAATACAATTTCCTGCGGCCGGGCGGCCTGTCGTAAGAGGCGACTTAACAACCCACAGCCAGGTGGTAGGGCATTTGCCCGACTGGATGGCTACCACCCCTGGTCTAAAGTATGTCGCCATAACAACCTTGAGTTGTGTTCCGGCATTAGTGACCAGGTTCCAGTCTCCCTTAAGAGAGCAGCAGCGCATTTGTAGCACCTTTGCTGTTGCAAATGTCCATAGGCGATGGTAACCGCTTTTCATCAAGTGGGCCGTCTGATTGTCTGCCGATCTCCTGCAATAAAAAAAAGCATATTGGACAATAATTTAAAAAAACCCAGACTCAGCTGTGAAAAAATGAGTCCGGTATTGCAAATCCTAGTACCCGCTTAGCCTTAGTGATTGACACCAGCAAAATTTACAGATATAAGGCCGGGCTTATAAAATTCATCATTAAAATAGACAGTAACGTTTTACCATAAATTCAAATCACACAAAAAGTAGGTAATAAGAAATCAGACATCAAACTCACGCCATTATCTTCTGTGCTAACGACCTTTTGAGTGTAATATGTAAATACGGGGGACTTTTTCGCCTTTCAACATTCAAGGATGGAGACAAATGGTCCCGTCAAGTCACTCCGTTATCCATTTATCATGTCCATGAAAAGTCTATAGACGCAATCTGAAAGTCCGCATTCACGAGAGCTTTGGATAACTTTTTGCCTAAAAAGGTTATATACGTTTGGTTTAGGGGTTTAGGCGGTTTTGTCGGAATGTTTGAGAAGGGAATTAGCGGACAAAAACAGCTGGCTGCAGATTGGAGACTGTATCAATTGTATTTCGGTTTATATAATGCCAGTGTTATCGTGTTAAACGCCGCCTTGGTCTTGCACTATATTTCACGTGTAATATACATGTAGTTTATAAATTAATTTAAATATATTAGGTATACATATAACTAAAGAGTCTTTCTTCAAAGAAATTTGCAAGAAACTCTTTAATGCCACCCGTGATCAGAAGGCTGGCGCATATTTCGCCCAACGAATAACTATCGCCATACAGTGCGGCAACGCAGCTAGCTTTCTGAGCTCGCTCCCGTCTGGCAGTGATTTGTTACATAGTCTTTAATCTATATTTATAAGTTAGTCTATTTTTAGTATTTAAATAAAGATTAAAGTCCCAGTGGTCTTAGGTTTACCTAGTCAAGAATAAGTAATTCTGACAAAATGTCTTATGCCGGAAGTTTATATTTTACTATCACTGCTGCCTTATCACCTACTGGTTAAGAATTTGTCATGAATTCCATAAATGTAATGTAAATTTTCTACTAATGATAACATATAAGAATAGATAATAAGATACATAGAAACTCCGGTTTAGGCGAATTTGAAAATCTATATATAGCATGTTTCGATTTTTGACTAATGAATTTATTTAATTCTAGAATGAACCAACATTATATTAATATATATACATTTTAGGTACTAATTCTATGCATAATCTACATCGTCAGATTAGTAGCAATAATTCTTTAAGTTAGGTTACCTGGAGGAGATCGCTCTAAGCGATTTGCCATAATTTACTTTGTTGGGCAATACAGTGTTATCTATATATATTTGAGATTGTTTTTCTAAAGTCTAGATACTATAGTACGCACTTGTGAACTTGGTGAAGTTGAGGTTTTCTCTTTGGATTTCTAGAAATATTCTCATCAAAATAAATGAAGAGTAATCTCTATAATAATATAAAGCGAGCAGATATTCTTGATACTAAGCTACTTCTTTATGTTTTAATTTATGAAAAATCAAATGCATCTTTAATTTTCGAAATTTAACCTTTAAGTCTCACGTTCTGCTGGGCTATTATTGTATTCATAATAAAGACGATCATCAGACGACAAATAGGCAAACTGGAGTTTGTCTCAGGGTTTAAGTCCAGCGGCAAAAAATGGAATTAAGGAACTAATATGGAACAGATCATCCTAGCCATGTTGTTATGTTGTTTTTATCAAGTGTTTTAGTGTAAATGTTACAATATATTATTATTTTATTCAATAGCACTATTAAATCGGAATCTTTCTGAAATTATTTTCTCTTTCTAACATTCCCTTAAGAGAGCAGCAGCGCATTTGTATATATTTGGTGTTGCAAATGTCCATAGGCGATGGTAACCGCTGTCCATGAAGTGGGCCGTCTGTCTGTCTGCTGATCTCCTGCAATAAAAAAAAATCTTAAACCTTTCATTCACAACATTCTAACGGAATTAAATCGTGAGACAGAGGCTAATTAATATTAGATTCATAGTCGTTGATATAAGATATCTATATAACAGTTAAAATGAGAACACGTCCGTCAAAACTGCACCAAAACATTAGTAAAAAATAAAGAAACAGCTTCAGCTAGCACTCGACACTTTTTTTCTAATTTCCCATTGAGATGCGCTAAAGCAGCGAGAAGAAAAGAAAATAAAACTGTCAAGAGCATTCAAGTGCGGCGCACCAAGTCTTGCCAAGTTTCACCAAGTACGGGGTTGTCGCTTGAGAAAATGAGCATTGTAGTGCAAGCGTACTAACATTGCCAAATGAAAATAAATTATTTATCTGGAGCTATTTCGTCGTCGCACAAAAATAATGGACATGCTAGTTTTGCATATCTTGTTGCCAATTTGTTTGTTGAGATTTTTTGAGCAGTGTTTGCATTGAATGTTCTTGTACTTGTGTTTTGATTGTATTCAATGTAGCATATATAATGAATATTAATCGTAAAATTATATACGAATATGTATTTGATAACATTGCTATATGTTATTAATATTTGGTTAATTCTTTCTTTATCATTATCATTGATCAATTAGCCTCACTGTTTCGCCTTCATTGGGACTGTCTTTAGTGATTCTCATAGTGGGTCTACCTCGTTTATCTTTACTAGCATTGCAAAATCTTGGATTTTTGTAGTAATATGAAATGATCGATGCATATTAATTGATTTTCTTGAAATCTGGTGCAAAGATAACATAAAGACCGCAGATAAGCATTGTATTAATCTTTTCGTATGGCACACACGTCACATTGGTTTATCAAAAGCTTTATCAAAGTATCGTGCCCAAAATTGGCATACTGCCATTTAAGCTAGACCGATAGACAAATGGGATTGGCTGAAGTGATTGTCAGCCGTGGTCCATTGCGGTATCAGATTTAAGTTATTTATCCATGCTAGTATGCTCTTGTCAAATATCAGTGAGTTTACGTGTAAAGATAGCTTTCAGAAAAAAATGTTTAATTGTCGGTCAATCAGATTCTACTTCTGCATATAGAACTTTGGGAGTTTAACAATAGCTGGCGATATTGAGGATGTTTTTAATCCATCATATTTCAGGGATATATATATATATATATATCTTTCACACGTTCCGTTTGTTTGCAAGCAAAATATTCTTATCACACTTTGATTACAGACATATTTTACCGATTATATTTATTTTAGGCGCAAGATTTTTGATCCTGGAAGTGTACCTATTGTTCTGTAGAAGTGACGAAGGTCCATTTTTTTGTCATTCGGATTGGTTCATATTGATTTGAACTAGATCCATTGAGTAATTTTTGAGATATTAAGTACTTTCGAACAAATACTTATTTGAGATTGTAGGATTCACTTTCCATGGACAAAAATGATTAGATATTGAAATTTGAAGAACTACATTCATATCGCGCTAAAAATGTGAAAACATAGAGACAGTGGCAGTTGTAACTATAAAGAAAAACAATAGAAATTGTTAAGACGTCCCTTAAATTTCAATTTAATTTTAATTAAAAATTGTAATATTAAGTACTAAAATCAAACCTGATATACCCTTGTGATCTATAATATCTTTTCTACCTTAATTAAACTTAACTTCAATATTTTTTTAGCAAAAGCTTCTTATCTTACATTATTGTTAGAAGTAAATCAAGCTGATGAGTCCAGGCAACCCTAGCATATCTCAGTGTCAAACTTACAAGTGTTCGCTGCAGAGATCTGGATACATTTGAATAAGACCTAAAGTTAGTAAAAGTGATTTTAATGTTCTTGGAGAAGTTACCTTATTGAATTTAATGAACTCATTGTTGAATTGTTTTTAATAATGCCTTTGCTTTCCTGGGTTAATGTTAAAGTTAGTGATTGCATCACGCAGATGAATCTGAGGGCTTAATGTGGTAGTCGAAATGCAACATTATTAACAGATAACTGAACAATAATATTGAATAACAAAAAGTATCACTGAATAAATCATTTCTCAAAGCATAGGTAAAATCATTATATTCCCATTTCAGGAAGCTTCCTTTATTATGATTTGTACTTATTTATTTATTTAAGCCACAACAACAGCACACACTATTATGTTAAAGTTCTGATTGACAGACCCATTAAAGGAGTGCACAGCATTTATAATTCAAATGTCGTCAATATACTAATAATTCAATTAAATTAATGTCAATATTATGCATATGTCAAGTACAAATATAGTTAAACGTAAATGGTTGTCAAAATTATTGAGGTAAAGCAAAGAAAATGCAAAATGAATTAAATTAAAAATAAATATATAACAAAGTACAAGTGGAAACATGAACGGCCTATCAATTATTTTATAGTCACGGCTGATGTCACCACTTTATTTTTAAATGAATTATGTTTTATCCGTGCAGGAACGGAGAAAGAATACAATTTCTAGTTTAGACTGTTGTATGTATTGCACATTCTTGGGCCGCTGAGGCCTAGGTGGGTTTCAACCGGAGGAATGTAAAAGATTTTCGTATTAGCATGTCGTGGAATCAGACAAGGCACACTTATTTTTATATCTTGGATAAGATTTGTACACATTATTCTATTGTTAATGTGTACAAAAGTCGTGGTTGCGTAATGGCTAACGCACCCGTCCCAAAACTCAAAGGGGTTCGATCCTGGTCGCGATTATAAACCACCTACAAAAGTTTGATATAGTAATGCCACGAATATTTGGCAACTACTTAGTATTCGGCCTATTCAGCCACTTTATTCAATATTAGTTCAAATACTGCGCACTATTTGACCAAATATCAATCCATATAAAACACACGTGTTACACAAAAATTTACCTGTTTTATATCTACATCACTGTTAAGTTATGACGACTGAAATAGTATGTACAACATTGGTTGGTAACAAAAAACTGCGCTCCTCCTTATAAACAATATCTGTTTCTAATAAAAGCTTTTCATTGTAAGCCCTACTACTGCTTAGAAGCGATAAATAAAGTCGATTCGGTCAATTCGATTTCGCCGGAATACTCACATTCTTTCTTTTCTCTATAGTATTTTATTTATCCCAAGTACTTCTGATTACCTTATAGAACGTTTTGAATTTCTTTCGTGCTCTCATAATTTACGCCCTTATACTAAATTTAAACTGAACACCCCTGCGCATAAGTCAACTTTTCTACAATAATTCCTTTACCGTTAAGGCTATATAATACAGCTTTGGAACGCGCTGCCTGTTAGACAAGCAAAATCGCTACCGATATTTAAAACTATGACCAAAAAATACTACCTGTCGTTGGAATATGATATTTAAATTCATCTATAAACAATTATATATTTTGTAGATATGTATTTGTATGGTATGTATATTAAGTATATATGTATTTAAATACATATATACTTAATACTACAACTAATACTACACAAAATACAAATTGTATGTATTAATACATAAAAATTCTGCATTTGTTTATTTATTATTAAAAGGTAAGTAGTTCGTACTATATGTTACGTATACCACCATTGCCATTATGATCTCAGTTCATTCTTGGGGTTGTCTGGAAGAGATCGCTTTTTGGCAATAAGGCCGCCCTTTGTACATAATTAGATATAATTTTAGTCTTTAAATTATTTTCGTATTGGTGTATAATAAAGTGTTATCTATCTGCTTTGCGAGTGGTTAATTGTAACGAAGGAAAATAAATTGTTCAGCATTAGTTTGTACAATGATAGCATTTAAACTGACTTCTTTTTAGAAGTCGGTTAAAATTATTGAATTGAGAATCGCCTTTTGTAGGAGATTCTCAATTCAACTGGTTTTTTGAAGTGAAACTTCTTAAGAATCGTTGTGTTTTGAAACTCGATGAAACGAAGAAGCGACACTAAAAAGAGATAAACACATAAATCTATAGGACTAAGCCTTTTTTTTTATTGCTTGAGTTCAGCAGACAGGCAGACGGCCCACTCGATGGAAAGCGGTTACCATCGTCTATGGACATTTGCAACACAAAAGGTGCTACAAATGCGCTGCTGCTCTCTTAAGGGAGACTGGAACCTGGTCACTAATACCGGAACACAACTCAAGAGACCTAGACCAGGGGTGGTAGCCATCCAGCCGGGCAAATGCCCTACCACCTGGCTGTGGGTTGTTTTGTCGCCCTTTACGATAGGCCGCCAGGCCGCAGGAAATTGTATTCTTTCTCCATTTCTGCACGGATAAAAAAGCCTACGAAAGAATGATATATGCTAGAATACATTATATTTAATAAGTTAAACAATATGCTCATACAGATACAGTTGGAAATGTTTTGAAGTTTTTCGTTAATACTTCACATTTCGTGTCTGAAAGCTTAAATATATTCTAACGATATAACATGCGAAATGTGACGTCACGAAATTTAGAATCGTTCTACTCCTTGTTACACTTTGTTTTACTTCTACTGCGCGTGAACTACACACACACACACACACACAATTTTTTTTTGTTACGCGATTTCTCCGTCGATTGTGGACCGATTTTCAAACGTTTTTCTTAATTCGAAAGAGTATACTCCGGAAATCCCATTGTCACCAAGTCAAGATCTGATAATGACTGGATCCCAGGGATATCGAGAGCAACCCTAGTTGACAAGCGCCGAGCGCCTACACTCTTCGAAAGACAAAACTTCTATATGTATATTATTTCTAAAGCTTTTTTATCCGTGCAGGAACGGAGAAAGAATACAATTTCCTGCGGCCGGGCGGCCTGTCGTAAGAGGCGACAAAACAACCTACAGCCAGGTGGTAGGGCTTTTGCCCGACTGGATGGCTACCACCCCTGGTCTAAAGTATGTCGCCATAACAACCTCGAGTTGTGTTCCGGCATTAGTGACCAGGTTCCAGTCCCCTTTAAGAGAGCAGCAGCGCATTTGTAGTACCTTCGATGTTGCAAATGTCCATAGGCGATGGTAACCGCTTTCAATCATGTGGCCCGTCTGCCTGTCTGCTGAACCCCTGCAATAAAAAAAAATAACTAAAAAGCTATTCAAGGAACTAAAAAGTAGTATTCTTTTTTTAGAAAAACAAAATCAACTTTAAACTAAAATGCAAAAATAAATATTTTCTACAACACCTTGAATTCGGTGCTAAGGAAAACATAAAAAACAACCAAATGGCAAAACGCATCGATGGTTTTGTTTTTGTAAGCAAAATATTCTTCGTAAGTAATACATCGTTTTAAATATAATCTCTCACTACAATATTTACGTTACGAGTTGCAGGACTCGAATTAAAATGCCGTTAGAATTATTATAGAGTTTATTAGAACTATACAAACAGGTATAACACAGGTACAAACATAACTGAACGCAATAAGTCTAAACGTAATGCAGAAGATCGTAATTCAAATACACGCGCAAAGTCCGTTACTAAATAGATTACCGAATGTACACAAGCCTTGCTTCGCCCGTGGTTATCGCTCGACTGTCTGATCTCTCAATTCAGGCATTGCTTTATACTGCACAGATGCAATATGTCTGCCCGACCGCGTAGACCGAATTTCCTAGAATCAGTTTGTACTTTTAAATCGGAGACACCTGGAAGTGATCACAATACAACGATAAGCCGTAAAAGATTACAATACGCAAGGGGCTGTTTTTTAATCACAAAGTAAACAAAAGAAGTCCAAATGCCGAAAGGTAATAAAATGTGTTTCTACAGGTATGCAGGTGTGAATTTGTCTTTTGTCGGCGTCTAGGTCGTAACAATATTGTATAAGAGAACAAATAAATCTTAGCTAGTGTCGACAGACCTTTGTAGTGCAAAATAATTCACACCTAATGCCGAACATTCAACAGCTGAATAGTCCGCATTTTAGCCTAGAGCCGAATATTCTATATTCGGTCTAACCGCTATTCGTAGCATCCCTAGTTCAAAGATCATAAGTTAAAGAACATATTTCATAGTATATTCGCCTGAGGCATAAACCTAATAAATTTATTCCAGGAATTTTCACCAATAACAAAAGTTATACCTATCAATTAAGTTCGTGCTCGAAATTTACCTTCGAGAAGTTGGAATTATTTGCCTAACAATATTAATACCTTGACATTCAAGTTTCTTAAGTCTTGAATTTCGCAAGACACAAGAGTCCCATTACATTCACGACAAAGGACTTGAGTATTTTGTATGTCTATAGTTTATATTGTAATCATTCTCAAACTATGAATACTGAAATTGAATGAAATTTGAAGAAGAAGACTACAATCGACCAGCAAAAATGGCGCTCGTCCCTTTTTGCTATACGTGAGCAAGCTATGGAATGAACTTCCTCACGCGGTTTTCCCGGAGCACTACAATTCTCTACTCTCTTCAAAAAGGGCGTAAACGGATATTTAAAGTCTCGACGAGGTAGGCAATGCATTGGCTCCCTTAGTGTTGCAGAAGTCCATGGGTGACGGTAGCTACTTGCCTTCAAGTGAACATACATACATACATACATAACTTTACGCCAGTTCCTTTGCGGGGTAGGCACGAGCAACAGAGCGCCATTCAGGCTTATTCTTACACACCTCACTTGCTTCTTTGACATTCATAGCTCTTGTCATGCACGCTCGTCTGTTCTTAAGGCTCCTGACATCACCTTCTGCTAGTACCTACACGATCAATTTGATCATGAAAGATGTGTCGTGGCCTGCCACGACTTCTGCATCCATCCACTTTTGCATTGTATGTCTGTTGTAAAGTTCTGCAGAACTTTAAATTGTCACATAGCTAGTCATATATCTATGACTAGATCGAATTATAGAGTGCGTCTCACGTTTAGAGTCCCGCGGCAAAAAATGGACCTATTCACAGAGATGAGCCCAGCCACGTTCTTATGTTGTTTTAATTAAATGTGATCTGAATGTTACATCATATTATTATTCTATTTACCAATACTATTAAATTAGAATTTTTCTAACATGCCGTTGCGCGACCGTAGCGCCGCGTTTGCGGGACTCATATAAGAGAAAGTGTATATCATATTTCACCTACAATTTGGCACTTTAACTTTCAACATTTTTTTAGAGTTGTTCTAATTGTTTTCAATTTTTGACTTATTCCTAAAATACAAACTTGGGCGATAAAACGAATGTTACGAAGAATGTTACCTGTGGTGTCATTTATTGGACAACACAACAAATAATCATAATAAAAGTACGTTCTAACGGGTATAAACGCGGTAATTTATTTGATTTTTATTATTCCGACGTTTCGCCCACATTTCAGTAGCCATGATCACGGCAGACAAGGATGTCAAGTGTCAATGAGAATTGTTAAAGTTTTATTTAGCGTACCGCCAACTTGTTCATTTTCATTATTTAGTTTTAATGTTGTTTATGGTTATTACTTACTCTATGGGAGCCTAATCTAATTTACCACCGCTTTGCAACATGTTGTGGCTTGAAGAGAAGAAGCGGCGCAGTAGTTTTATTATGTATACCTACTAGTCGCGAAAACTTAAGAAACCATTAGATAATAATCAATTATTCCTTAGCATACAATATGTAAAAGATTAGTGTAATACTTACAACAACTCAGAAGTGTTTATGGTAATAAAACAACAGTAACTGGTCACTATACTTATAATCAGAAAACCTTACGGGTTAAATAAAACTACATTTCATCCAACAGCCTCTACACAAACATTTTTTAGAACACCGCCATCCCTTCAACAATTTTACAGTACAAGAAACTTAGCAAATTGGCACAACAATAGCGGATTGAAGTCATTGATAAACTATTTTAATTAAAAGGGTTATGAATGACAAGAATTCAATACATTATATTTGGAAATTTTAGATAATATTTTATATAAGATATACAAAATATTATATTTAAAGTTTTAAATGTAATAAAATAAATCGAACACAGTAAAAACCTATCGCGTCTCCCAACATAAAAATAAAATGTAGTGAATACCGTCTATACACAATTGAGAGATTTTGAATTATAATCTACACAGTTCTTCTTCTTCCTCTTCTTCTTCTTCTTCAGCCACTCTCAGAAGACTGCTGGACGCAGACTACATCATATTAGAGATAAATATTGTTACATAAAATTATGGTAAATTATAAAGAACTACTCTATACAAAACAGGCGCTAATCACATACATACATACATAACTTCACGCCAGTTCCTTTGCGGGGTAGGCACGAACAACAGAGCGCCATTTAGGCCCATTCTTACACACCTCTCTTGCTTCTTTGACATTCATAACTCTTGTCATGCACGCTCATCTGTTCTTAAGGCTCCTGACATCACCCTCCGCTAGTACACGATCAATTTGATCATGGAAGGTGTGTCGTGGCCTTCCACGACTTCTGCATCCATCCACTTTTGCATTGTATATCTGTGCGCTAATCACAGAATAAATAAAAATATAACATTATTATTCAATTAAGGAAATGGCCGATTGTATCGCTTAGAAATAAGAGGGTACATAACAAAATTAATTATTAACCTTAAAAAGAAACATGACAAGAACAACTACGCAACTAAATAAATTTAACATTAAATCTAGATTGGCATGCAAGCTTCCCGACATAGGAGCGCTATAATCAAATATATATATTCTAAACAAAATTATATTCGATTATTATTATTCAGAATTAAGTTTTTTTTTTGTTTGAATAACAAACACAAGCTTTGAAAATTTCTCACTTGTTGGCAGCGAACCTCTTTGAAAACTAATTACAAACACTTTCGACGTCTAAGCTATAAATTCAACTGAGTAGAAAAATGCTAAATAAACAAAGGGGTCCATTTAAGTCGAAGTTGTTGGCGGTGAGTTGGGAACAGCGCCCCGAGGCCCCGGGCCCCGAGGGCGCGGGGTTAAGTGCAAACTCTAGTATTGTAAAATGGAAAGTTCCACGGAATTACGGTCGGTGTACGTTTGATATGTTTGAAGGAAGACAAATTCAAAATGGAAGTTCAAGATTGATGTTTTGCTATGTAGTTATTGTTGCGTGTAAATTTGAAAAAGTGTTATGTGCTAAACGTGGGTAGTTATCTCAGCTAACCGTTATTAGCATTACAAAAAAGACTTTCCCCGATTGGAACTCAGTGGGTGGTGGTGGTGTTAGTTCAAAAATATAAAAACTGCTAGTGTTTGTTGAAAACGATTTATACGGCTGTGATTTGTGTACCTGTAAAGGTAGCAGTGAAGTGTAAAGTTGATGATTGAATTTGTGTTTACAGGTTGAAAGGAAAATAAAAGTGTTGATATCGTACAATGTATTTTTCTGAAGTTCGGCGTCCCACAACAGTAATATTTAAGAAGCGGCATTGAGGCACCCAAAATCGCCACTAGATATAATACTATAGAACCTGAAATACTAGCATGGCATAAACAAGTAGCAGCATGCGCATGCCAATGGAACATTGACGTTGATACTTGCCAGATGGACTCCTTGTCAGTCAACCAGCTAACGAGGGAAGTTTGTATTCAGAACGTGCTGTAATACCGCTGAATAACTAAATTACTTACAACCGAAACTATGGACTAACGACCTTTCAGTGCCGCTTCGGAACGCTAACATTATTTAACTTTGAACTTTAGTTTAAGTTTAACTGTACGATGTACAGTTTATCGTTCTGTGTTTATTGATATGTTGTATTTCTCTATTATATTTTGTGTCATTAAATAAAATCTTATATTTATTTATTACTGTTCTGTAATTTTTATGTTCTGTGTACTTTTATATCCCTTTTGTTATTATTATTATTGTTGTCATATATCTTGGTTTTAATCATCTATTCTCTTTCTGAAATGTATTTGTCCTTGTCTTTTTTTCCACATTTTTATAACACTCCTCGCACCAACTAGATCGTTATACCATCGGATCACCACAATATACTATTGGTCAGTAATATTTCAAAATAGTGAGATGTTAGAATTTTACGTTAAATTAACAAGTTTTGTATACATATAAGCATTATTGCGGAGTGATGAAATATAGGTTAACGAGAATCCAGTTCGTGCTAAAACTAACGATGCTAGTAAACGTTTCCAAAACTTCATTGCTTTCAATTATGCAAGTGGCGTTTCAGTGAGTTCCTTTAGACTTTAATTAATCGTTTGCAAGTCAACGACTGTTATTTGTGTTCCCCTTGAAACTAAGTGATATTTGCAATTGCTCCAAGTAAAACAATTTAAAGGTTTTATTTTATACAACTATTTTTATTTTCGTCGTGTCCGTCCATACGTGTATATACATCATGGGATCATCAACAAATTTGCGATTAATGATGCCAATGCATTCTACAAAATATTGCTAAAAATCTTTTGGCAATATTTTCTTCTTTTTATATATATTAGAAAGGCCAAATGACTGTCATCTTTTAACAATCTTGTCAAATTTTATCTAGAAACTGCATTTTTATTTTCGTCTCTTTTGTATATGTGTAGATATATACAATTTGTATGTATTTATATTTTCTACTAAAATTCATTTGTGTATGTATAATTATAATTTTATTAATTTAATATTATATTTTTTTATTAATATTTAGGGATATGTTACTGGTTATCGACCCCTTCTTTTACGCATGTAAATTTCCAGAAGGTTGTCTGGACGAAATCGCTGTAAGCGATAAGGCCGCCGATTGTATTATTTAAATTATTGTTAATACTCATGTAAACTACTTTTTTGTGTGCAATAAAGAACGTTCTATTCTATTATATATACATACGTCACAGTAAAATCGTGAAAAATCTAGAAATTGTTACCTTTATTGTGCTTAGACTGAGACGCACTTGATCAAAGGAGAAAAGTAAATTTGATAAAAAAACGATTCACACGTATATATTGTTACAATTTGGGCCACCTGCTTACCTGGAGACAAAGCACATTTACTACCTGCCGCGGCGTTTGAGCTAATAACATTGACACTATTTATGACTGACTTCTTTTATTTACTTTGTGTTTAAAATTTGTAATTCGAAAAACAGTCCATTGTGTATTGTACTCGTTCACGCATAATTAGGCAGGTGTGCGGATTACGTTTTCTGAAAAATTGCGTCGACGCTTGCCAGGTAGACATATTCCATCGGTGTATTATAAAGCAATGGCCCAATGGAGAGATGGTCAGTCTAGCGAGAACCACGATCAAGGCGAGACTTGTGTACATTCAATAACCTGTATAGTGACGGACTTTGCGCGTGTTATTGAATCGCGCATTACGTTTGAACTGATTGTGTTCAGTTATATCTGTACCTGTGTTATACGTGTTTGTATAGTTCTAATAAATTTTATAGTAATTCCAACGGCATTTTTAATTCGGATCCTGCAACACGTAACAATATGTATATAATGCCTTTAACAGGAAATAAGCAAAGAAACTTTTACAATATTTGTAGACATTATTACTTATGATTTATTAGTAGGCATATCAAACATTATGTATAATTTTCTATATTTTGTTGATATAAAACATACATATACATAATATATCAGTTGTTTTCACTATCAGTTTCCTATTACGTAATCCTCGTATGGACATAATTCACTCTTCTGCCTTTAATCGGATAATAGATGTGCAAGCAAGTACCCGTGATTATGTCTCTACAATCTTTTTTGCCTGTGAAGTTAAAAGGTGTAATTAAAAGGTGAGATACAGACGGAAAACAACGTGGAACCATAAGCACGCGTCCTTGCTCGCACGTCTTTCTTCATTATTATTCCTTCGTTGAATTTCTTATAAAATTTCCTCTAATTAAACTTTAGCAAAGGCAAAAGTAAATGAACTTTCAAAGTTTTCTCTTTGTGCTACTCTGTAAAAGAAGCCAAGACTATGTTGCCTTTTGAACTTTCGTAATATCAAAGCCATACAAAACGAGGTTTCGCGTGAAATTGTATATATTAAGAAACTACGAGTGTTTATGTAAAGTTTTCCAGCTTGTTGTTTTTAACTGACTTGACAAAAGGAGGAGGTTCGAAATGCCACTGTATATGTTTTTAGGTTCCGAAAACATTTTGGCATCAACGAAACCCTTGTATTTTGTCATGTCCTTCCATTCCTCTATCACAAAGTACTGGGTTTATATGAGTAAAATATAGTAGCAGTAGGTAATCTATGCCGCTATACAATGTTGTAATGAATTCGTTAAACAAAGATGGCTGTTATACATAATATCGATAGATGAATTTTTTAAGTACATCAATTTATTGTACACCACACATAATTCTTACAATCCCATAAAAAGTGATTTCTTCCAAACAATCCGTGGCAGCAATATTGCCGATTTGGAGTGGCCATGGGGTACACACCGTACACATAATTATTGTACGATTAAATTAAGTAATCTTTATAATAAAAATGTAACATATATATATGTATATATATATACATACACACACATATATATATACATATATATATATATATATACATATATATATGTATGTATATATACTTAGTCTAGCCATAAATACTGTTACAATTAAAAAGAAACAAAATATTACATTTGAATTTGGAATTTGTCATTTTTATATGATTGTTCATTGTGTTTTCTCATTTTGGCGCCAATACGTTTTAAAACATTTTGCGATATTAAAGTGGAGTGGGGCGATAAAGAGAACTGAATCGCTGTGATTGCATTACACAAAGTAGGTATGGAGCTAAATGCAATTTTTAAAACTCTCCATACGTTTGGTATTAGTCAAATGTTTGTGTACCGGGCTATTAATAGGTACAATGAGACCTCGTCTGTTTGTGACAGAAAAAGATCTGGCCGTCCACCTAGTGTTCGTACGAAAAAGGTGGTCAAAGCAGTAAGGGAAAGAATTCGAAGAAATCCTGTCCGAAAGCAAAAGATTTTATCTCGGGAGATGAAGATATCACCTAGAACCATGTCGCGTATTTTAAAAGATGACTTAGGACTTGCAGCCTATAAGAGACGCACTGGTCATTTCTTAACTCATAATTTAAAAAATAATAGAATGGTAAAATCGAAACTACTACTGAAGCAGTACGCAAAGGGGGGTCACAGAAAAATTTTGTTTACGGATGAGAATTTTTTTACAATTGAGCAACATTTTAACAAACAAAATGACCGTATTTATGCTCAAAGCTTTAAGAAAGCTTCTCGATTAGTCGACAGAGTGCAACGTGGTCATTATCCGTCTTCAGTGATGGTTTGGTGGGGTGTTAGCTATGAAGGAGTGACTGAGCCATATTTTTGTGAAAAAGCTTATCTGTGCAGGAACGGAGGAAGAATAAATTTCCTGCGGCCGGGCGGCCTCTCATAAGAGGCGACAAAACAACCCACAGCCAAGTGGTAGGGCATTTGCCCGACTGGATGGCTACCACCCCTGGTCTAAAATATGGTGACACCATAACAACTTTGAGTTGTGTTCCGGCATTAGTGATCAGGTTCCAGTCTCCCTTAAGAGAGCAGCAGCGCATTTGTAGCACCTTTGGTGTTGCAAATGTCCATATGCGATGGTAAGCGCTTTCCTTTAAGTGGGCCGACTGCCTGTCTTTTTTTTATATATTGAATAGGTTCGCGTTTGACTGACATTGCGCCTGACGTCAGGCGGAAATGCAATCTAAGGTGGAGCAGGCTTATCTGGAAGATACCTGTTCAGGCGAGACTTAAAGACACCTAGATTGTATTCTTCAGGAAAAGCAGACGACGGTAAAGAGTTCCACTCTACAGCGGTGCGTATGATTAAAGAGGAAGCATAGCGTTTCGTCTGCTTCGTTGGTATTTCCACCATATATCGGTGGCGTGAGTGCGTACGTCTGCTTGTCCGGTGGTAGAATGGTGAGGGAGGAACCAATTAATGTAATTCCGTGGCACACTCCCCGAAGTGTATCCTATAGAATACCGACAAACTGGCGACTTTACATCAATGACTTAGGCTCTAAAGCCTCTGTTTGCTGAACTCCTGCAATAAAAGAAAAAAACATCGGCACAAGTGTATCAAGATACCATTCTTGAGAAGGTAGTTAAGCCCCTAAACAACACCATGTTCAATAACCAAGAATGGTCCTTCCAGCAAGACTCGGCGCTGGGTCATAAAGCTCGGTCCACGCAGTTTTGGTTCATAAGCCAAATATATTTTATATATAATAAGACGTTCTCGTACGTCTTATTATATATAAAATACATAGGTCCTAGACTGCTATATATTTACCCTATTTTATTTGATTTTTATATTAAAACACTTTCAAAATACTGTAATATACTAATAGCCAGTTCCTATATCTTACTATTTATTCACTTGCTTTACCATCAGTTGAATTTTGAGATCAATTGTATGGAGCTTATATCAAATTTTAACTGATAGTAAGGAAATGAACAATCGCTAAGGTATAGAAACTGCCTATAAATCACTTCACTATAATTTGGCTAATTGGATAGTTGACACATTTTACAATAAATTACATAATACATATACTAATTTTAATTAATACCTAATTAATAGTTAATACGCTATTTGACTCGTTAAAGAAATGACGCCATAACTAACTTACGACACTTGTACAAAATATAGAGCTTCGGCCTTTAAGATGATAAAAAGTATCTCAGTTAATTTAACTGTCAACTACCCGATTCTAAACCTATCTAATAGGGCTTTAGCCGTTTTATCTATTTGACTATGATACCATAATCCTCATCCCGTCTAAATTCAATGTGATATCAATATCGGGTCCATTGCTCCCTTTGTATGGATAAAATCCATTAAGAGTTGATTTCAAAATCTATTGGATAGAATGTTATGTTAAAACATAGCGTATATAATGTTAGGGAGGTTATTGCCCTTCGTTTTTGTTTCGCTGTAGATATTTTCATGATTTTTTTATTTTATCGGCTATTCGAAGTCATGTCTTAAAGTACTACCAAGGGAGTATTGAATTTTAAGTATTTGTTACGGTGCCGATATCTTCTTGAATATATGCCTATATTTTTACGTTTCATTAATTAGAAACACTATTTTGAATCAATCAATATTTATTTATTATTGTATCACTCTTTATTTGCAAGAATTTAGTTTATACAGGTGTTATACAATTGTTGATGTACAGTACATTCTACCACATATTGGTATACAAAATGATTTAAATACTAAAATTAAATTTACATAAATATTGTAATTCAGAAACATCTCAAATAAGCTTTGGTAATAAATAAACAAATTATGTCAAAAGAAAAAATAACAATTAAATCACTAAGCTTTCCCATATAGATAATAACGACAAGCACTTTTTTTTAAGAAATTCATCCAACCAAATTCTGAGATTAGATACATTTTCGTACCTATGAATATGTTTTCTTATATTACTAAAATATTATATTCATAATCATGAACTGACTGCTAATTCAGATAATCGCGAATCCGCATAACCGAGGTATATATATATATATATATATGTATATATATATATATATATATATATGTATATATATATATATATGTATATATATATATATATATATATATATATATATATATATATATATATATATATATATATATATATATATAGGATAATCGAGTTTCCTTTTCATAGGCAATTGAAAAAATGTGCAATTGATAGAGACGCCAAGCAGTGACGTGCATTCGCACTTTACTAGGCGTAGAATTGATATGAGGTACATAAAATGCAATAATACAGTGTAAACTCTATATAACGGCACTGAAGGGAATGTGCATTTTATGGCGTTATACAGATTTGTCGTTTCTACTTATTTTATTCATATCTTGCGATATTGAGGCATCTTGGTGACAAAGGAAGTACTTAGAAATTTTGGTGTTTCGTAATTTCTTAGAAATTTCGATATGCATGATACCGAGAGTCGAATTTATTACGGGCTAGGATAATAAAACGATAAAAGAATGTACACAGCTGCGTAGTTTTTAATAATATTGGCCTTAAAAGGTACTTTATATTACTTAATTGTTGTAGTTATTGAGAGTGGGCGTAATGCTATATAGTGTATCATTGTATGGAAGACAAGCTAAACCAACCAAAGCCAAGTGATTTGGACGCTTAAGTGAGTTTGTCGTTAAATCGAGTGACGTTACATGTAGTTTACACTGTATATAATAAACTCCGGATAAATATAACAGACTCAGCATCTATTAATTTGTTAAAAATACAGTTTAAAAGGTGCTTAGTCCAGCGCATCTTTCACACATATGAGTTTATGCCATACATTTAAATTATACAAACAATTGACGTGTAACAATATTACCAATAAGCTACCAACAGGTGATATTATACAAGTATTATATTGTTTACATGATTTTAGTGATAGAAACATGCAAACAGGCAGACATGGAAAGTGGTCAACGCCTCCAATGAACGTTTGCAACACTACGTCTTAAATAAATTTTATGTATCATTAGCTTTTTTTGCCGCGGCCTCACTCGCGATAATGTTAACCCACGGGAACAGTAAATTTCTCAGGGATAAAAAATTAACCTATGTGCTATTCCCGACTATAATCTATCTCTGTGCCAAATTTGATTCAGATCCGTTCGACCGTTCTGGCGTGATTGAGAAACAAACATCAATCGTAACTTTCGCATTTATAATATTAGTATATATAGTATAGATTAGTATTTGTTACTGAAGTTATAGAAAAAATAAAGAGAGGTTATCAAAAATGATTTACGGACCTGAGGCCCTATTCTCAAACGTTTTTCGTCGTATGTTTTCGGATTCGAATTTTTTTGCTTGTTTTTTTCATTTAAATGCATTTTTCATTGTATATTCCATTTATTTTTGTGTTAAATGAACTATTATATTATTGTACTACATTTACATTTCATCTGGACTACATTTTTTACTTGTAAATATGTTTGTTTTTTTGTAGTGCAGCTTAATTTTTTATAATTTAGTGTTATTTTAGTTTAATTTTTCAAAAATGTATGACTTTTGAGAGTTACATTGGTCATTATTATTGTAGTATAAAAAAATATTTGTTCTTTCTTTCTTCTACATAAAATTTTATTGTCTCTTTAGGGCTGATCGTACGAAAACGAACTACAGAAGGCTTTTAAGAGTAATGCCTCTGCGTTCTCACTCATTCATCTTCTTTAAAACAATAAAAAGCACGTGCCTTATTAAAGTGAAAAGGTATTGTTTTTTAATGCCAACAAAATAAATTGAGAAATGTAATTGCCTGGCTCAGACATGTTGGACAGCTCAGCGTTGCAGCCGGGAGCTTTGTCTAGACAGGGTGGTAGTCTAGTCAAAACATAATGCGTTTATAAATACGTAAAGAAATTTTAATGCATTGCTCTACAACGTACAACTGAACAACCTTACGTTGATAGAGCACGAATATTACTTCAGAAATAATTTTCACAATTATTATCTTTTTATCTGGGGTATTTATCTTTAAGTAATGACGCGAGTGAAATATCCCAGTAATTAGTTTTCAATATCTTAAGTTTTAATGTAAATTGTTAAATATATATGGAAATGACATCTATTTCTGAAATTTTTAATAAAGTTTTTATTTTCTTGTATGTCTCTAAGAACATGGACCGTAAAAATAACTCGGATTTTTGGAGGGCTTGCGTGGGGCCATGGTAATGCCAACACGTAGAGGCCCCTTTATAAATTAAATATAAATGTAGTGTGACACTAACCGGCGATTATCCCTGTCTACACCATATAAAAATGCACCCAAGGACAAGCCCCGGTTAGTGTAGGACTATTGTGGGAAATGAGAACAAAAGGTACCCGGCTATTGGGGTGAATTGCTAATGGAACTAGGGATCTGGGACTGTGGGGACTATAGCGACTGCCCGTCGAAATGTTCGGGAAATATGGACAGATGGGCAGACGGTGACTCGCCACTCTCTGCATGGGCCCAAAAAAAATGCCGTACAAGATTGGCGATGGGCAACAAGGGCGTGAGTGGCTAAGGGGTGTAGAAAGGTGGGCTGCAGGTTCACCGAGGCTACTTCCTACGTTAGGCCATTAAATAAAGTTATTGTTAAACATAAATAAAAATAATTCTTTAACGCTCTATCGGTTATTTAAGGTTTGTATTTTAGAACTGTCATTTTAAAACGAAAATGATTGAAAATACGTTTTGAACATTTCTTAATGATTTTATGTTTAGTCGTAGTTATATTTGGTGATAATTTAATATTAGTTATCATTAATCAAAGATGGTGAAAGAAAATCTTTGTGAGGAAATTTGCACATCGAGATTATAGTGTTATGTGTGAAATCTGGTTTCTGGGTATCTATATCATAATACTATGCAATCATTTTACTATTGATAGAAAGTTGTCATTAATTGTATATTAGTGTTTATGACCAATTTTAACCAGTAGTAAGATATTAAATCAAGTAATGTAAGCCTGATAGGTATACTGTTAGTTCACCTGCAATATGCTGTTATTATACTCAATTGTATGCCCGTTAATTTATGATTACAACCATTTAACGTAACTTTTTGCTCCTTTCAGGCAAGCAGCGGTGCGGAGCCCCAAGTGGCTGTACTCTGCGAGGCAGGTGGAACCTACCACCCTCAGTACATGTCTGCGGCAGGCCGGTGGACCCCAGATCTCACCACCAAGCCTCACAACTGCTTGAAGGACAAAATGGAAATTCTTGACTATTGCAAAAAGGTAACGTAGCTTTTCTTGCGCTTCTCTCGTATAGATTTCAAACTTGTGGAACTCTTATGTAAATTCACATAAAAGCATTACCTACTAAACCTTAAATCTCGACAATGGAGTCAATATCTAAATTGTACACGAGCACCTACGACTATGTATGAAAATGCAATATGCACCATGGCCGCGGTTATTTGCTCCATTATCGGGCACCAGAGTAATTTGCGCCGAGTAAATTGAGTCCCATAATTGCATTATATCCAGCTTTAATAAACTATTCAGTTTTATACGTACATAAACTCCATTACTATGTGATATTAATTGAACGGGATTAATATTAATATAAGCAGAAACAAATCCAAAAAAAAGTAAAGTTAGTGAAATAATCTGATGAATAAATTTTGATAGATAAAAGTAAAATCTGAAAATTGTTTTACGTTCAGATGTTGGTGCTCATTGAGACATCGAATCTTTTGGGCTTGGTTTTAGATTTTGCTTTTTTCACTTCATCACACACTTCACAAACACTTCAACAATGTTTTGAATACATAATATTATAGATACTTCTTTGATGTTAATAATTTGATAGATTACTTTAGTCTGCAATATACGTTTGAAGAAACAAGATTTTTATTTTATAAATATTATGTGTACTAGTTACCTGCGACTTAGTCCGTTTTTATCTTTGCTTTCTGAATGAATTAAAAACACAAATGCAAAGCTAAAACCCGTATTTTACTTTTTATTTTTTAATTTATTGTTTAATTATTTATTATTGTTTATATTATTGTGTTTATATTTTTATTGTTTAATTATATTATATTTGTAATTGATGGACTTATAAGTGGCCCATACAAATTTTCATTACTGGATTTGTTTCAATTTAGGACATAAAATAAGTTTCATTTTAATTTATAAAAAAGAATATTGCAATTTTTTTTATCAAAAGGTAACCGACCTTTGAGTATGAGTTTTGCTGTCAAATAAGTTACATAAGCATCAAATAGATGGCGCCATACTTTAAGTCCCACCCTTTCTTTTATTAATAGTATGTGAACCTTAATCAATAAATAAAATGAATCGAAGAAATGTATGTACGCGCATAACTTGAGAACGACTTCACCGATTTTAATGAATTTTTTGTGTGTATTTGAGTGGGGCCCCGGATAGTTTAGATTCACAACTGGAACCGGTAGGAAGCACTAGAATCGGGTCCTAGATTTTTATTTTTTCAGAACAGGGCAACGTTTGCCCAGACTGCTAGTTTATGTATTTTATATACTTTTATGATTTCTTTTAAGATTTTCCTTGGCATAGGGAGTTGCTTGGAAGAGATCGCTTTAAGCGATAAGAGCACCCTTTGTTCAAAATTTAATGTACCTAGTTTTAATTTTTGATGAACAATAAATTGTTTTCATTCATTCATTGTTATTTAAGACAAAAAAAGTATATATCCTTCCAAAGGATATAATCTCTCTCTTTGTTATATTTACTTCCGCTGTTTACTTTCAAAAGCATGAAAGGAATACTATCTTCCATGATTGAATAAACAAACAGATTTTATACTCCTTACTTAATAATGTATAGGACTTACAAGCTTAAAAGTAATCTCATTACTTGTGCCACTTAGCAAGCAATTAACTTACTTTCGTAGCAAGAACGTTCGTATAAGACCTGTTAAACAGGTTGAGATTCTGCTCTCGAAAAGTGATTTTAAAGCACAGTTTTCTCGTGTAATTAACAACGAGTCTTCTCCGAGGCTTCATTAAAACTAAGAGTAGTATGCGCTGGAAATTTAGAGTCAGTGAATATTTTTTCCAAGCCATCGAAATCATGTATCTTGAATGTCATGAGAATCATTTTATCGGTTGATTTCTGATGGCGGCATATTTGCTGAATGCCGCATATTGTTCCTAAATATAATTTTTATATTTGTGTTCATAACACAGCGAAAGAATATTAGAAATGACGATGGTTTAGAGAAAAATAAATCGTTAAACCTCTTCTGTATCCTACATTAGATTATGACGCAGATAACTTATTATATCTTATATTTAGGAGAATAAACAGATATACACTAAAGTTACAAAAGAAAAAAAACAGTATATAGTATAAAATCAGTGCTTATCCAACTACATTATTCACGAACTAAAAGATGGCAGTGTACATACAATACATTAAAAGTAATATGGGACATATACAACAACTCACACAAACACACACACACAACAACACGCTTATATACATATCATATATGCGAGGGATAAAGATAACAGAGCAACAAAAAAATTGATGCAAAATTACAGTGCCTGGTCCTTAATGGCGTTAATAACGTTTTTTTAAAGCATATTTCTTAAGTATATCGTAAAAATTGAAAGTATTATATTGACTTAGTTAGATTTAATATTTTTCGAAGTAATAATAATCAATGGGGAAAATATAACTTAGTGACTAAGGTACTTATGTCTAATTCCAAGGATTGAATTCGAATCCCGTCCACAGAGCGTGCACTCTTAGAATTGTTCTGACTTAATGCACATATTATTACATCATATTCTATAAAGGTAAAGAAAGATAGAAAAGAAAGCATGCGTCGAGGCGCCGTGACGAGATAGCCCGTTTAGGGTCTCACCGCATCTCATTAGACGCGGAGGGAAGTCTGTCTGGCGGTTGGCTTATCACAACTCCTTCCGCAGGGAAATTATGTGTAGAGCCGGCCCACAGGAACCCCATATATATCGCTCGTTGACCACCTCCGGGGTCTGAGGCGCTTATGCATTCCTATAGCGCTATAAGAAAAGGTAATTCACCGATCTTTGATGCGCGACGAATATTATTCTTTTTCATGCTATAATTACTATGTTTGAGATCCGTTATGAATCAATGAAAGAATTTCTTCAGTTAAGAGTGATTTAATTAATATACTTTCGTGAACACAGTTTTTCCTGGAAGCCATTTTACATAAGAGAGTAATGATGTCGACGTATAATAGTGATGTGCATTGTAATACAAATATCGAATTAACTCGATTTCCAACAATAATATTAACCCATAAACGTGCCATTGCTGAATTTGGGCTTTGAATTTGAATGTTAGGAGTACGGACAGTATACCCACCATGCTTGATGATAATGTTTAAACATCGGTTACCTCGACGCGCAGACCAGTGTGCTATGTGCAGGTGCTGCCCGTAGTTTTGAGGTGGTTGTAGTATTAAAACTACATTGTCCCAATGTCATTAATATATTCATTGTCATGTTTAACAAAATTAACGCACATTTATGTTAAGTGTCTAAATACTTAATTATTATGCGCTTACAATGAACAATACAAATGCTTACATACTACACAGAATTCATCACGATATTATCCCTTACCGTCAGCACTTGGTTTGTACGTAGCTGTGGTAATTTTGCGGTAGTAAAATATAGCTTTAATCTGTGTCCGACAATGATATCCCGTTTGCACCTGTCAAGTCTATGGTTACGTGCGGATGCGGTTTACAACATCACAAACACATTGTTTACATGTTTATTTGTTTATACTATAGTAATACAATGAAGAAATATTAATCTGAACTCTTATTATTTATGTACACCATTTTTATGTTAGTGCCATTTACACCCGAAAAATTCACTTCATTTTATATCGCAAACTCGATGCTTGATTCTCATGCCGATCTGCTGGCATGAGTATATATGTCCATTTTCGGCATTAAAACTACATTTAAACAAAATTACAATAAAAACGATCCAGTATTCCCAGTGTTTTCCGAAAACTTAACAGAAAGACATATTGAGTTACTATCGCATTTTTATAGACGATGCATTTTTATATCTATGAACTTGAGAAATGATTGGTCTCATCCAAACTTTCATCCTCTATTACAAACAGTCCTAGTTTTATTTTTCTACCCCCGTCAATGAAAACTACCAAAATGACAAAAGGGACAACATCAGCAAAAAGGACAAAAAGAGCAACATGGACAAAAAGGACAAAAAAGAGTCGAATAGCAAAAGAGCAAAAGAGCAGAAGAGCAGAAGAGCAGAAGAGCAGAAGAGCAGATGAGCAGAAGAGCAGAAGAGCAGAAGAGCAGAAGGGCAGAAGGGCAGAAGGGCAGAAGGGCAGAAGGGCAGAAGGGAAGAAGGGCAGAAGGGCAGAAGGGCAGAAGGGCAGAAGGGCAGAAGGGCAGAAGGGCAGAAGGGCAGAAGGGCAGAAGGGCAGAAGGGCAGAAGGGCAGAAGGGCAGAAGGGCAGAAGGGCAGAAGGGCAGAAGGGCAGAAGGGCAGAAGGGCAAAAGGGCAAAAGGGCAAAAGGGCAAAAGGGCAAAAGGGCAAAAGGACAGAAGGGCAGAAGGGCAGAAGGGCAGAAGGGCAGAAGGGCAGAAGGGCAGAAGGGCAGAAGGGCAGAAGGGCAAAAGGGCAAAAGGGCAAAAGGGCAAAAGGGCAAAAGGGCAAAAGAGCAAAAGAGCAAAAGAGCAAAAGGGCAAAAGAGCAAAAGGGCAAAAGAGCAAAAGGGCAAAGGGCAAAGGGCAAAGGGCAAAGGGCAAAGGGCAAAGGGCAAAGGGCAAAGGGCAAAGGGGCAAAAGGCAAAAGGCAAAAGGGCAAAGGGCAAAAGGGCAAAGGGGCAAAAGGGCAAAGGGGCAAAGGGGCAAAGGGCAAAAGGCAAAAGGGCAAAAGGCAAAGGGGCAAAGGGGCAAAGAGGCAAAAGGGCAAAAGGGCAAAAGGGCAAAAGGGCAAAAGGGCAAAGGGCAAAGGGGCAAAAGGCAAAAGGCAAAAGGGCAAAAGGGCAAAGGGGCAAAAGGGCAAAAGGGCAAAGGGGCAAAGGGGCAAAAGGCAAAAGGGCAAAAGGCAAAAGGGCAATAGGGCAATAGGGCAATAGGGCAAAAGGGCAAAGGGGCAAAAGGGAAAAGGTGCAAAGGGGCAAAGGGGCAAAGGGCAAAGGGCAAAAGGCAAAAGGGCAAAGGGGCAAAAGGGCAAAGGGGCAAAAGAGCAAAAGAGCAAAAGGGCAAAAGGCAAAAGGGGCAAAGGGGCAAAAGGGCAAAAGGGCAAAGGGGCAAAAGGGAAAAGGGGCAAAAGGGCAAAGGGGCAAAAGGGCAAAGGGGCAAAGGGCAAAAGGGCAAAAGGCAAAAGGCAAAAGGGCAAAAGGCAAAAGGGCAAAGGGGCAAAGGGGCAAAGGGGCAAAAGGGCAAAAGGCAAAAGGGCAAAAGGCAAAAGGGCAAAAGGCAAAAGGGCAAAGGGGCAAAGGGCAAAAGGGCAAAGGGGCAAAAGGGCAAAAGGGCAAAGGGGCAAAGGGGCAAAAGGCAAAAGGGCAAAAGGCAAAAGGGCAAAAGGCAAAAGGCAAAAGGGCAAAAGGGCAAAAAGGACAAAATAACCAAAATGATGAAAATGGCAAATCACAAAACCAACCAAAGCCTGTCCCACTTTTGGGATAATCTTTACATAAATCTATCCCAAAATCTATCCCATTATCCGGGATGAAAAATATCCCTTGTCCACCCTCGGTATTCAAATTACATATGTACCAAGTATCAGCCAAATCGGTCCAAAAGTGTTTCCGTAAAAGGATAACAAACAGACAGACAAATATACTTTTATCCCGGAAACTATCCCATTTTCCGGGATAAAAAGTATCCTATGTTCATTCTTGGCATCGAAAATATATATATACTGAGTTTCAGCCAAATCGGCCCAGTAGTTTTTACGTGAAAACGGAACAGACAGACAGACAGACAGACAGACAGACAGACAGACAGACAGAGTTACTTTCGCATTTATAATATTAATAGGGATTATAGTATTCTAAGCGCCTGATTCCTTAAGACAAATACCCGATGTTTCAATTAATATTAATTTGTATAGGCTATAATTAAATAAACTTAATTTTCATAAACTTATATCCCATTATCAGATAAAAGTTAACAGTCGAATAAATTATAACTTGACTAAATTCGAAAGTTAATCAATTCAACTGTTTTATTCATGGAACTGTCATTTTTCATTTTCCAATGTTCTATTTTATTATATGAATAAGTTTTATCTGTTGATTGAAAAATCGTCCCTAAATTGAATATTGAACCTTCGACACCGTATTCTATGTCTCTGCATGGTACGTGAATGTAGCCGTGTTAAATAACTATGAATATTTAAATTTTCAAATAATCTTCAAGCAAAACGATAGCCAAATTAGTCTTTGATCACTCATCACTCACTGGCATCTCTGCCAGAGGATAGAGTTTTTGTGACAGCTCGCAAAGGCTTAACAGACTTTTAACATGAACGCATAATTAATCGTTAAAAGCAATCATATCCTATAATTATGCTTCAATTCAAACCGTGCTAACTTAGTGGCTACTTGCGGCGATCTTAAGGACGCGGGTTTCAGTCCTGGCCGGAAAAGCATAAACCACTTAGGCAGTTTTCTAACCTGATTTGCATAATACAACAATTACCAGGGTACCATCAAATGGTGAAGGAAAAATCATGAAAAAAGCTGCCCATCGAGATAACCGATGTGTCAAATCTCCCAAGCCGCCTTAGACAAGCATGGCGGGGGTATAGGTGCTGTCCGTTCCCCTAAGTAATTGGGAGGCCGGAGCCCAAAAATGAGACAATTGTGGGCTGATATTGTTTCATATTGTATGGCGATATTATAACCCAATACAGAAAAGAAAACGTAACTTAGTTTTATTGTATTCTACCTGTAATCTTTCAAGACTATAAGTAGAATACTGAGCCTAGGTCACCGTCTTCTATGGGTTATATGGTTCACTTTTGATCAATATACCTACATTTATTGAAATTAATAGAAACTACATAGCAGACTAAGTGTTCATTTGCCGTTAATTAATGCTTTTGTACTACTCTTTCAGGTGTATCCAAGCCACGATATCACGAACATCGTCGAAGCATCCCACTACGTCAAAGTGAGCAACTGGTGTAAATTAGGCACAAGCAATGCGGCCAAATGCAAAGTCACTCGATGGGTGAAACCTTTCCGTTGTCTTGGTATGTAATAGATCTAATTATGATAGTTTCTTATACTATTTAACATTAGTACTAGAAATTAAACTATGTACAAATTGAAATAAAATTTGACTCTACAAATAGACTATATATATATATATATATATATATATATATATATATATATATATATATATATATATAAATTAAACAAAAGTAGAGTAAGTCTAGACCGGCTGGTTAGGCGGCGGAAACATCTGAATCACTCGAGCGGCGCAAATATGCAACCCTCGGTGCGAGTTATATGATTGTGCCGTCTGCTGTTGAAACGCTTGGACCGTGGGGTCCTGAGGCGATGAGCCTCTACAAAGTATTTCAAAACGACTTATTGATTGTCTCTTCGGGAGATCAGACAGGACAACGGATCAGTATGGCGATCCAGCGCAGTAACATAGCCAGCCTTCTAGGAACCTTACGCATTTACTTCGATGATCTAGGCTCAGTATTCTACTTATAGTCTTAAGGGATTATAGGTAAAATACAATATAAACTAAGTTTCCTTTACTGAATTAAACAAAAAAATATAATAATGAAAATTACGTTTACCTAATCTAAGAGTGTTTCACTGTATTTTACTTCTCCATACTCAAGCTATTCCTTATCAATAAGCTAGAAATTAGATTCTACGTAATATACGTAACGATATGGAACTGCCAGAGCAGTCTGGTGGGGCTGGACGGGCATAGTTTAGTTTAGATTTCTCTATTGTTTTATTCTACATGTATATTTGTAGTCCAATTTCTATTAGTACTTCATTATAAAGTGATTTTTAAGATTGTGTAGCTTATAAATTTAGTTTTATTTTATATAATTGAAATTTTGTTTGTATAGATTTGCCTTAGTAATATGCTTGTAGTATTAATTGAGAATATCGTATGTGACCGGTAACTGCACAAACATTTATGGGCAGAAGGTCCATTCCAATCGGACGCGCTGCTCGTGCCTGAGAGCTGCCTCTTCGACCACATCCACAACCAGAGCCGCTGCTGGCAGTTCGCGAGGTGGAACGCAACAGCCGGACGCGCTTGCTCGCAACGTGGGTTAAGATTGAGGACCTTCGCCATGCTCTTGCCCTGTGGAATCAGCCTATTCTCTGGAGTCGAGTTTGTCTGCTGCCCAAAACATTTTAAGGGTAAGGAACATTATAACTCTTATATTAAAAAGCTAAAGTATATCCTATGATACAAACTTGATACAAAGTCTTTAAATAAATACGCATTATATATTTCCAAACTAAGTTATTATTACCACTAGAGCTGAATCTATCACGCAAATTTACTAATATCCGTACCAGGACCATGTGTTCATTTTTATATATCTGATTTTACGATGTAAAATAAAACTAGACATTTATGTTTCGTTTATTTACTACTTAAAAAACAACAATTGCGTTTCAATTTTTGAGAATAATATGTTGCTCTGCGCGTAATGATAATTATAGGTATAATCCAATTATTGCAGAAAACGTGAAAATGCACAAGCCAATGGACGTTGGAGTACCTGTAAGCCCTGGCGGTGAAGAGATGCTCGCAGCTTCGGCAGCAATGGACGAACGTGACGACGACCTTCTTGATGACGATGATGCTCTTGATGATGATGATGATGACGACACCTTGAACCTTAGTGACGACGATGATGACGATGATACTGATGACGGTAAAACACGATAAAGCTTTTTATATACATTTTTGATTCCATATTTCACAAAAACTATATATTCAGGGACATAAACAGTTATTATACCTAAATTTAGTACAAACACTTGTTATGTTTTCGTGATGTTTTTGAAGTTAGTTTAAATATTGTAGACCACAATTTTAATAACAAATATAAAACTTCTTTATCCAGTAAAATATACACTACTATACAAAAATGCTAAGTTGATACAAGAAATAATATTCAAATACAACCGATGGTCTTATCGGAAATTGTGAATTCTTCTTGACATACCTTTGACCGAACTATAAGAAGAAAATAATAAAAATTTGGTACTTACTAAAGAACTAAGAGAAAAACTAGAGGCGAAAAAGACTAAAGGAAATTGTGGAATCCTAAAATGTTTCAGATATGGATGAAGATGAGGATGCAGATTTATCTCGCGATGATGACGCTGAGGATGATGATTACACTGATGCTGATGATAGCGCATGGCCAAGACTCGAGTCTTCACCCGTACCTTCAACGACAACCACTTCTACAACAACGGCCTCTACTACTACTACCGTAAGATATGATACTTAGTAAATTTAGCAAAACTTTAAAAGTTAAAACATCTCGCTAACTTCCAGAACAGAGTAAATAATTAACTTTACTTTCCACATTAAAAATTACTCTTTTTTATCCAAGTACTTAATGGAGGTCGGTTTATTAATATTATTAATATAACAATTTTCTAAGAGACTTAAATGCAGTAATTTAATTACAGGCTTCCACTGCTACTTCCGACCCTTACTTCTCTCACTTCGACCCTCGGACTGAGCATCAGAGTTACAAAGACGCCCAACAAAGATTGGAAGAGACTCATCGGGAAAAGGTACATTTATCTAAAAGAATACGGTAAAGTATTGTCAAAATTGAACCAAACGTCAACTTTTCTATACGACCTGATTTACGAGATAATAAATTTTAATACAGATCACTAAGGTGATGAAGGAATGGTCCGAATTGGAAGACAGCTACCAGCAGATGATGAACACTGACCCAGCAGCCGCGCAGACCTTCCGCCAACGCATGACTGCCAAGTTCCAGGCTAATGTACAAGTAAGCAATTTGTGCTTTTTCAGTTTTTACTCCCGTAAATTTTATTATTTGTCATAAGTAGCCACCAAACATTATATACTTCAACTTCTTCTTCTTTTTAAATACGGCTTTGCATAGCTTGTGAATGAGGCCCATGCTCGTTATATAATAATTTCAAGTAAACTGGCAGCAGGTTAAGTATGGACCTTTATAAACCCTCATCTTATTCACAAAGAAATATGACAAAGGATAGTTAAGAAGGAATGAACTGCAGCCGTTATGGTTCATAATTTAATTATAAAATGTACATAAAATCCCTATTAAAAGTAACTCTGTCTGTTTGTCTGCTGGTTTTAAGGAAAAACTAATGGACTGATTTGGCTAAAATTCGGTATATGTGTAATTTTGATACCGAGGATGGACAAGGGACACTTTTTATCCTGGATTGTGGGATAGATTTATGTAAAGGTTATCCCAGAAAGTAGGATAGGTTTTGATTTTTTTGTGATTTTCCATTTTCGTTATTTTGGTCGTTTTGATAGTTTTGGTAGTTGTGGTAGTTTTGGTCGTTTATGTAAATTACAGATAGACGGTAATAAATAAATAAAACTAGAATGGGTAGAAATAGGGGATGAAATTTCGTATGGGAGACCAATCATTTCTCAAGTTTATAGATATAAAAATTCATAATTTATAAAAAAAATGCGACAGTAACTCGATCTGTCCGTCTAAATACTAAAAATGCACATAGATACTTTTCATCCCGGGAGATGGGATAGTTTGCGATATAAAATGAAGTAAATCTTCCTGGGGCAAATGGGACCAACATAAAATTTAATACAATTTAACCTATATTAACGCCTACTCTTTAAACAAGAGGTACGCGCGCAGCCGTGAGGTAAACTTTAGTTAATCCATAACTCATAAAAGTGACTTTGTTTATATTATGTTAATTTGTTGTTCACGTTTTTGGAGGTGAACTGATAGCCATATGGTATAAATGTATGAAATCAACAATATGCAGGGAGCTTTCTTTAAAAACGATTGTAATACTATTGAGTTTTCACGTCTCCTAAAAAGTTATTTTACTTCTTCAGTCTTTGGAAGAAGAGGGCGTAGCGGAACGTCGTCGTTTGGCTGCCTTGCATCAACAGCGAGTTTTAGCTCATTTGGCTCAACGCAGACGGACTGCCTTGGCTTGTTACACGCGATCACTCCGGGACACACCACCAAATGTCAGTATTCTATTTTTTTAATGCTAGAATCAATTTAACAAGTTCACTGTACGCCTGATAAAAGCATTGTCTTCTTTGCTCTCGGTAACCTCCCCCGGAACCCGTGGGGATGCACAAATGCATTCATCCAGCATTAACAAAAAAAGGCTTGGTGATGTAATGAAACACCGGGACGATTTTGTTAGTAGAACCGAGAATAGCCTATGCAGTCCAACACTACTCTACTATAATCTCTGGACGTAACCGATTACACCTCGATGAAATAAAGGTTTATACAAAACAATAATTCTACTTTCTTTTACATAGGCCCACCGCGTCCAGAAATGCCTCCAACGCTTAGTGCGTGCCCTCGCTGCTGAAAGAAGTGGAGCGTTGGCTGCTTGGAGAAGAGCTGCTGCTGCAGGCCGGGAAGCTGCTGCTGCTGAACGGGCTAGTGCAGCAGACAGATTACAGGTATTAATTAAAATATTAATAATACCTTGGAATATAAGCAAAAATACTATAGCGTTTAAACAAATCTTGGCTGAGTTAAATAATAATTTAATTCTTTTCGAATGCACTAGATCAATAGAGAAACCTATCAATAAATCAGTATCAGTATATCAATAAAATTTCAATCAAAATTAAATAAGTATTTTTGATACATGTGTTAGCAATAATGCTGTTAATATAAAGCTGCCAGATTAAAGGATACTGCCGAACCTAAACGGTTGAGAGAAGGTCAGAGAGATTAGTCAGAGAGATATTAATAGCATGTAATTAATAATTAACAGGATGCTGATCGTGCTCTTCAACGGGCCCTGACCGCTCTTCGTCGCCGACCACACCTGTATGCCAGCATTGGAACTGCTATCGAAGATTACGTTCAGGTTTCATGATTTTCATTTTATTATAACATAATCGTAATATCAGACCAGGTACGCTTTTCAGGCATGCAATTCTCAGGAAAACGATCGTAATACCTCCCACCCTTGTCTAAGGCAAATTAACAGTTTTTTTTACTTCTGTTATCTCGATGTTATAGGTTGCCTCATGATAAACGTATTCCAGCAACTAAAGTATAAACATAATTAAAAATCTTAACACCTATATTCTTACTATGGAAGTTAGATGGAATAGCATTAACCTCTTAGTTACCACGTCTTGTTTATATGTTCATGATTTCACTCGCGTAATCTTTGTATCCGTATCCCTCGGGCATTATCCCGTCTTCCAACATTAAATTTAAAAATAAGTTAAGTTTGCGATAACCGTGACAAAAACTCCAGTTCATTTTAATTTATTAAAATTTTATATTGTTGTTTTTTTATTGCCTCACAATTGGTATATGTATGTTACAGTCAATGCAATCCAAGGACGACATGGCGGTATCCCTGATGTCAATGACTCCTGAAGCCGAGGAACTCCTCCTGGACCGCATCGAGGCCGAAGTACAAAGGGAACAGGCCGCAAGGGAGCAGCTCAGTGTTAAAAGGGACCAACGCGCCAGGCAAAGGCAAGATATCCAGAACGAACGAGCAAAGGTACGTTGAGAAAAAGAAGTTTAAAGCAGTACAAGTTGAAACAACTTATTTTGTGTAGTAGTTTGAAATTAAACTAGGGAATTCATGTGGCAACTAAAAAATTGATTTTAATTTTAAATAAACACATAGGTACTTGCTCAAAAACTGTCATTATTATCCTGTAACTATTATTCATATTAATGACGGCCTCTAGGGTTTAGTGGTCTGAGTTTTTGCCCGCCTAGCTCCTGAAACGCAATAGTACCGGATTCGATTGTTGGAATGGAAAATTCGTATACGAACTTTGCGTTATTTACTATAGTCTAGATAAATTAGTATATTCCCAAGCTAAGCTAATTTCTAACCAATGTTATTTTTGAAATTTAAAGTGAACAGCAAAATATCATACATGAAGTTCACATCAAAATCTTATCTTGCAGTTCACAACACAAAAATTGCTCTTATTTCAGACATCAAATGGCGTGAAGGAGACTGAAGAGACCGATGACGAAGCAAGTGAACCCTCTGAAAGCGAAACTACAACTACCGCAACATCATCCACACCCGTACCATCTGTTCAGCCATCTGCTTCTCTGCCACCTTCATTGGCTCCAGTCTCCGTTCATGATATGACTACCAGAGCTGCCCATACCCAGGAGACTACTACTACTGTGAGTACTGTTTCATTATTTAAATGAATACGAATCACTGTCAAGGACTCGTGTCAATAGTCTTACAATGAGGAATGCCGTGTACGAACGGAGGAAGAATACAATTTCCTGCGGCCGGGCGGCCTGTCGTAAGAGGCGACAAAACAACCCACAGCCAGGTGGTAGGGCATTTGCCCGAGTGGATGGCAACCACCCCTGGTCTAAAGTATGTCGCCATAACAACCTTGAGTTGTGTTCCGGCATTAGTGACCATGTTCCAGTGTCCCTTAAGAGAGCAGCAGCGCATTTGTAGCACCTTTGCTGTTGCAAATGTCCATAGGCAATGGTAACCGCTTTTCATCGAGTGGGCCGTCTGCCTGTCTGCTGAACTCCAGCAATAAAAAATAAAAAAACACTAATAAGAGATAAACACATAAATCTATATGAGGACTAATAGGAGTCATTCTGCGAGAGAATGAGATATGAGAGAATGATATATGAGTTTTATATTGTGCAGCACAGATTAGAGTCAATAAGAAAGGTAATTAAACATAGGATCGAAATAAAACTGATAATAATATATTATCTGTGAGTACATTCTCTGAAGTTTCACTTCTACTGCGTTTGATCTGCACACACACAATTTTTTTACAAAAAAGACACAATTTTCTGCTAGATGAACTGAAAATGAAGGGCGATTTCATTATTAGTTGATTCGCATAATTCTTGTGGCCTTAGTACCAATTAAGCTATTTTTATTTAACAGGAAATCTTTACGAGCAATATAACTGAGTTGCCAGAAAGTGAAACCGAAACTATTGAACCTATTGAAACAACCAGCCGACGATCTACCATCGAGGTTGGTATTATTAAAGTCTCATCATGTTTAAAATATACAAATTACTTGATACAATAGTCAATTGCCATGCTATTTGTACCCTATAACTTTTCTAATCAAAAACCTATGCTGCGTGTGGGTCTAATATATAATTTGAAATCTCGTTGGACCTAATATGAAAAAAAACGTTTCCTATGAAAAAGGCTAACGAGTGTGAACTTTTACTAAATACAAAGTTCCAAGATGGGCGCAAAATAACAAGATGGTTCCAGAAATCTGTTTTTGAGCACAAGCTTTAGTTAAAGCGTACTTCTAAAGTATGAGGATCCAATCGGGATCTGTCATAAAGGTGAATTGATTTTTGAAGTGAAACGAAAAAGAAATAAAAACATAAATAAGGACATATTGAATCATTTAAATACTATGCTCATACAGACAGAGTTCAAAATGTTTTGAAGTTTTTCGCTAATACTTCAAATTTCGTGTCGTATTTGTCGTTTCGTCAATCTTAAATATATTATAACTAGGGGTGTACGAATATCGTTCGAATCGAATCGAATATTACATTCGATTCGAAATTTCGAATCATTCTAAATTCGACGAATAATTCGAAAAAAATCGAATAATTCGAAAAATTCGCGAAATGTTCGAACAATTTGCGAGTTATCGAAATATCACTGGATTTTCTATTGTATCCAATTTGAATTCCATTACATCGTGTATCAAAATATTCTACATACGAATAATATACTTTTTGATTAAAAATCAATTACCCGGAGAAAACAATTGCTCAATTTCAATATGTATTCATTTCTGTTAGTAACATATAAAAATCTAGATACTAATTGGCAAGAGATTTTTTCAATTCATTTTGGTTTTTATAATTTTTAATTTCCGTTCCATGCAATGTTTTAAAATACTCGAAAATTTGCTAATAATATAATAATTCGCGAATAATTCGGAAAAAATCGAATTATTCGAAATCTTTCGAATTATTCGATTTTTTTTCGAATTATTCGGGAACTCGGGATTCGAGTTTCGAATCGAATACTAATATTCCATTCGGAACGAATAATTAAGTTCGAATTATTCGCACACCCCTAATTATAACGATATAATTGAATGTGACGTCACGAAATTTAGAACCCCTCCCACCACTTGTCACACTTTGTTTCATTTCTACTGCTTGTGAACTGCACTCACACACACAATTTTTTATTACAGGGTGAAGGAGAAGGCCTCCGAGCTGCATTGGAACATGCGGAAGAACGTGCTCCTCCACCACCAGCTCATGCGATGAAGAGCGACTTGCATCATAGCCAACCTGTATGTATTCATTTATTTCTCCGATAAGTTAAGCTTGGGTAGGTACTATTAATTGCCGCTGGCCAACAAGCAGACGACTCACCTGATGGAACTATTCCTTATGAGCGTTCGCAAGACCAGCGGTGTTGTGTTGGTAACGTGTTGCCAGCCTCGAAGACATTTTACGATTTTTAAACAGGCAGAGATTGTTTTTTTTTTTTTTTTTATTGCAGGAGATCAGCACACAGGCAGACGGCCCACTTGATGGAAAGCAGTTACCATCGCCTATGGACATTT
This sequence comes from Dendrolimus kikuchii, assembly GCA_019925095.2. NCBI lineage: Eukaryota > Metazoa > Arthropoda > Insecta > Lepidoptera > Lasiocampidae > Dendrolimus > Dendrolimus kikuchii. Next base: position 7,921,303 of record CM034400.1, read on the forward strand.
GCAACACCAAAGGTGCTACAAATGCGCTGCTGCTCTCTTAAAGGAGACTGGAACCTGGTCACTAATGCCGGAACACAACACAAGGTTGTTATGGCGACATACTTTAGACCAGGGGTGGTAGTCATCCAGTCGGGCAAATGCCCTACCACCTGGCACACCTGTTGTAGCGTAGAAGCAAAACTTCGGCGGGAAGCTCCCATCACATAAAGTTTTAAAATTAATTGCCATAAAGTTTCGGATACAGACAATCATAATTGGTAATATTTAGCATCTTCCTTTTTACTTATGGAACACAGATTATATCTGTGTTATGGAATAAACACGTAATAAATATGTAACTTAATTTAGTAGTATACTTAGTATAAAATGTGTAGGTCATTATGTGTAAAGGACGTATTTTATAAGAATAGTCATGTGGATAATAATATAATATAATCAGAGTTAATTGAGAAATATTTACAAATGAGTAAACAATACAACAAAGAGCTGTAACACATTTTATTTTCATTTATTTATTTTATGATGGGAGACCTAATACACATGAAGACCCTAGAGAAAAAGACGAACTTTTCAAGCAACATTGATTTTGAGATATCGCATTTTTAAGTTTGGAATCTTGTGCTTCCGAAACCCATAAGTTTCACAATAAAACTTAAATATAAGTTGAATCACTTAAAAATAAAAAAAATTTCAAGCATAAGTGACATATTATGTCTCTGACAAATCCATTTTTTTTCTTTGGACTTTTTAGGTATGCCATTTACTTTTTCCCTGCATGCGATTTTGTAAACGTCAAGAACTCTGAGATTAATTCGTGTTTTACCCTGTTGGGTTTATTATCGTAAAGTACCGGAGATTCCCTACAAAACCGCATTTACAGATTAGTTTTCAAAAAGAACAAGTTCGTCTTTTACTCTGGATTTTTCACATGTATAAATTATTATAATTGCCACCCGATAGCCAACAGAACACAAGTTAAACATATTACTTACTATTTTTTTACAGGGTTACACGGTACGCGGTACAGGTATGAACGGCAGTGGCGGCGCTGGAGCGCTGTACCCTGCGCTATGCGTCGGTGGCGCCGCCCTGGCGGCTGCCGCATGCGTTGCGCTTGCGGTCGCCCGGCGGCGTGATCGCGCGCCACCTGCGCAGGGTTTCGTGCAGGTATGAACCAATGATTACTAGGAATGATCAGCAACGACTGAAATATGTGTAAGAGATGATTTATGCCATAATGGCGAACGCCATGCAATAATTGCATTAGTGTATATGGATGTGTAGGTAGGGATCGGAAAGTCCGAGACCCAACCGGGACGCGTGCGCTGCACGGTGGATGTGACATGAATGGCTTCATAAAGTATTTTTGCAGTTTTAAACCTGGGCCTACGTACCGGCTGCGTACGGGACATGACTCGCGCCTGTACGGTCTAACATAAATTATCTCTAAATCTTTACTATATAATTTCACTGGTTGAAGATTTATTATGCATTTTTTGGAGCTTCTTTTTACTTTTGAATTTTTTTTTACTTTTTGAATATTTCTTTTAAAAGAGCTTACAGAATATTTTGAAAATGGGACGGAATAAGAGGTTGTATTATAGTTTTTGAGATAAAGGCTATTTTTCGTTAAAAGGTTTAAGTGTACATTTTGTGCATTTTTTATGGCTTGTGTAAATAAATAAAAAGTGAAAATACAACAAACTTTATATCTTTTCAAAACTTTGCTTTCTAATGAAATATTAATTTTAAATAATAACTGTGAGTTTAAAAATTTCAGGTTGAACAAACTGGCGCAGTGGCACCCACTCCCGAAGAACGGCACGTGGCTAATATGCAAATAAACGGCTACGAGAACCCAACCTACAAGTATTTCGAGGTTAAGGAGTAGATCCATTCTTTCCATCCCGTGCAGCACTCCCCCACCAGACTCGCCTTGTTTAAAATAAATCTATTGAATAAGTCACCATCCGTATTCCAAATTTGAAAATATCTAGACCCGTTCTGGATATAGCGCCATCTGTTATCCAAGTTAGAGATTAGACGGGCTGCGGTAATATTAGATGTGGTGTGTTATTCGAATTTCTTCTGCCTATTTATGTCGTTGAGTAGTTCTATCTGTAAAGTTAGTGCGATGTATAAATTTAGCATTAAAATGCTCAATAACGACTGCCAGTATTATAGTAAAATTAGTACCGCAGTAAAAACAGTAACAACATTCATATGTAATTAAATGATTATGTTACTAGCAAAAAGTACAAACTTACTGTACATTAGGCATTCATAGATTAAATTATTAAACAGAGCATAAACACCTATCCTACGAAGAACTGCTCGACTACTAATAATAGGTATACTTCTAAATTCTATGTGATGTGTGCTAATTGCCTCTTAGAGACGGTGTTTTTTATACCCTCTATCTTATCTATCCTCAGCGTAATTCTTTATGGAATGAATGTGTGTGATTTTAAATGTGGTCAGAAACTTCGCGAAGCTGGTGGCTGGACATACCCTGCAATTTACCTTTGTTAAAATTCATTTAAAAAAGCTTGTGTGATTAGTGGATATTTATTGGTTTGCCGTAATACGCGGCCAGTCAACAGTACTGTTAAGGTTTAGAAGTGATAAAACGGTTTTTGAATTTATTATTTTTGTTATTATTTTGCACCAAAATATTTATTATTTCCTTAAGGTTTAGATCTAAGTTTTTGTCTAGTGTCCTAGAATTCATAAGTGTCACCGTAGTCGAGTTTTGAATTAAGTTTTTGAAGCCGTTGCTCCGGCGATGTGATGCACTGGCCGTTCTGTATCGTTCCTTCATAATGCATTTCGTTAATGTTCTAGAATTATTCGACTGATCTCAGTTTTATTAAGATTTTAAGCCGTGGTTTTGTTTTATAGGTCTAGTGCATATCATCATCAGAGCAAGTGGAACAAACGTCCATGGTACGCTGTGTATATAGGCTCCGCGTACAAAATTTTGAACCTAAATTACTTACTCTTAATTGCCCGCTTTCATTTACTTTTCTAATGTAGGTAGTACATAACGTGAATTTTATGTAATAAAATGCGAAAATATATTTTAATAATTGATGTGTACTTAGCGATGGGACGGGCGGCAAAGCCGGCGCAGGTGAACCTTTTTCAGCCTTTGCAATTTTTGTTACATGTAAATAAATGATGTCATACATTCCATAAATACTCGACATTAATTTAGAAACCCGTTGTATGCATGTATCGTATGAATGTGTTTCTTGCTCCTGTTTTTCAACATAATTTTTATATTATTTCGGGTTCGCCTGCGAGACAATACTCAACTCCCAAGTGTAACGCCGTGTACTCAACGTGTGTTTAGCGAATCTCGACTTTAACACATATGATTCTTGATGTAACAAAAATCATAAAGTGCTAAGCTTCGTTTTATCTAGTCATGGTTTGGTGATAAAGTCATAAATCGGTCGTAAGTGAATGTTTCGGTGAAAAGGTTGTGACGCACCTTGGGTACGCGGTTAAGGCGAAGCAAATAAGCTTAGTGAGTGTATGTACGAATAATATATAAGTAGATGTACAAAAAATATTACATTATATAGATGTTTTAGCGTCAGATACATAGATATAAAGCAAAATATAATTATATATCGCATTCGTCCGTATAAAGTAAGGGCTTGCGCTCGTGTCTAATCCCACGTACCATACTTAATGTTACGTCGTAGTTAAGATGTAATTCTGCCTCAGTATTATATTATACATTTAAGCTTATTTGTTACATAAGCTAATTTATATACACAATTTCTATTTGTTTACGGGCGTGATGGCGTTACTACAAATTCAATGAAGTCATATCAGATCGTCTCGGCGTTGTATGTTGCGCGCTCTCTGTCACTACTAACACTACTCAAAGTTGCTGTTCGAAATAACAGATGGCGTTATCGACTTTAATAGGCCAAATCGTATTTTTTACAAACCGATGTGGTTAGAATATTCACATATGCTCTATTCCATACATTTGCGCAGTGGTTATGTGGATTGTCTTTTCTTATATACTATGAATGTATAGGCTAATAGGATAATAATCAAAATAATTTTTTAATCAGACATTTAAAAAGCTTGTATTGTATAATCTATCATAGACAGACAATTCATAGGCATAAAAAAACTTTTGGGTCCGTTTAATTATCTTCCGAGAAAATCGGTCAACGCAAACCGGGCTGTCACAATTATAACTAAAACCGTGTTTAACAAGCAGATTGTAATTTGGTTCGAATCAAGTTCTAACGAAATAGTGTTGGATTGCCAAATCGAGTTGACAGATCGCTAATCGAAACAGTTATGTGACGGAGGGAGCGCACAGACATACGCCCGCCCGTGGCTTATCGTACGGCATTTACATAAAATAAGTTACTCACTGTATAACGTAAGTTTAATCCCGCATCAAATATTCGCTGTGTATTTTTTAAATATAAAAGTTTTAATGAGCCGACCACTTATTTTTTTAACAAAACTTTTTGCTCAAAAATCAGCTGTCTTATGTCGGTGTATTAAAATGTTCTACTTTCGATCGATCTAAACAATACAAAATAATTATTATAATACTTTTGCATCAATATTCGATGTTTGTAGTACATAATTGTATCTGATTTCCAAACTTCTCCTGATCACTGTTACACGTATTTCAATAATTACCTATTTAATAAATGGTTTGACGATTTTGTGTTATCTGTGCTGCATTTTATTGTGAGTTCAAAGTTCAAATTGAATCAATAAATAGAAATTTAAATATTGGTGTTGTTAATGGCGTTCCACGCCGACATCCTATTAACATCTGTTCTATACCTGACTTTATTTCATCCTAGCAATTCTTTCAAGGGCCCTAAGTATGAACTTAACACAAATAAAACCATGCCAGTGCGAGTTGAGATCCATTCAATTGACAGATAAAAACACAATATAGAGAGACAATGACATGTCAAATATCCGTAGTCTCTAAAATTCACATTGACTCAGTCTCAGCTAAATCATGGTTGATTCAATATTTATGGTTTAGTTTAGAGACTACCAAAACGGTCAACAGTTACAATCGATTCAAATTCCAATTTGACTCAGGGCCAAGGCCAACATTTATCTTCGAAAACCGTAAAACACTTCTGTAAATTATTACGATTTCAATGATCTGTAATATTTTAATGTTTAAACTTGTAAATTAGATGAATTTTATTTATATTGAGACAAAAAAAAATTACATAAAAACAAAAAGACATATACATTGTGACCAGTATTAAACCTTATTAGTCACAATAAAATTTTTTTTTTGGTAATTCCTACACAAACCTAGCAACTAGACAAAGCTCTTCATTTGCCTAGAATCGGTTCGCCCAGTAGTAAATTTGAGACGTCCAAATAAAACAGGACCCCATCTCTATGATCCGACGATTTTCCCGATTGTTATCATGCGGCTTGCATCTCCAACGGCCGGAGTTCACTTGATGCCCTTCAGTACTATATGGTCATGTACAGAAATGATCTGGTTGGTCTACTCCTTCTTTCCACCTTCTCGGCGAGTACTACGGCCTGGCAAAAAAAGATGAATTCGGGGATGGAAAAAAAATACTAGTCCTCTCAGTCCTACATAACTAGATGACGTCTAAAAAAAAATTTTAGCCAGTTTTTGAAGTTTTATTTTCATAACATATTCTTGACCAAATCCATCAAAGACTGGGAGTATTATATAAGTAAATTAAGAAGTTTCCATATATAGTAGGTAGTTAAAATTACAAAGAAAAAAATTTTTAGTGACATCTAACGAACGAGGTGAAAATTATCGACAGGTTAACCCAGAACCTTCCATTCCAATTTACCTCATTACAAGATTTAATCGGATTTTGAATTTTAATTAAAAAATGAATCAATACAATACTTAATACATGCCACCAATACCATATACAAATAATATAAGGTGTCTCTTTTAAAATAATAACAACGTTCATAATAATAATAAAGCCTTTTTTCCGTTAACATTATTTTCAATATTGTTTACTATTTAATAAATACTATACTGCAATAACTTTTTGTCTTTTATAATTTTTAATTATGCTTCTGTCAACAGTTTGTCACTGACTGACATAGGCCTCCTCCAAGTTTTTCCATGTTTGTCTATTTCTTGCTTATCGTAACCATAATTTCCCTGCAGTTTTAGTTACATCGTCTTCCCATCGTCTTCCTCGTACATGGTTATTTTAATTAATAATTCTTTTTTTAACTTAATATCTATATATATGATATTTAATTTAATATATTTATTAACACCATGCACCACTTTCTTACCATCTCTATATAATATTGTTCTACGTTGTTATTATTCTTTTTCGATGATACCGTATAAAAATTAGTAATACTCATATACAATACGTATACAGAAAACCGAATTAGGCCTAGGTTTTCTGAACACTTAGCTGACTTGAATTTTGTAATAATGCAGTGCTGTTGGTTATTTAATTAATAAATTAACAATGACATCTTGCCAACAATCATGTATTTACAGTGCGTAATGATAGTGGGAGCTTGAGAACTTAGGTTACACGGATCGTATCTACTAGATGGCGTTGTATTAATAAATCAATCAAATCAAAATAAATACTTTAGTATTTATTATTTAAGATAGATCTAATTTTATTACCGCTATTCTTAGTTGAAAAATTAAATCTATTTTAATAACTATTGTATCTTGTGTTTGATAAATGTAGAATAGGAATACCTTTTTTTAAATATATCTTCTTCTCGTACATAACAAGCCCTCTACCATGGAAAAAGAATACTACTAATGACAATTTCAGTACTTTAAAGTATTGCTTTAATAGTTGCTCCCCGTGCTCCTAGATGTCTTACTTACTTACTTACTCCGTTGGCTCAGCGACCCAAAGTGGGTCTTGGCCTCCGAAACGAGAACATGCCACTTTTCTCGGTCCTGTGCGGTTTCTTGCTCCTAGATGTCACTAGTATAGATTTTTTAGTAACGTAAAATTCTACAATAATTTAGTTCTGATACCCTTTTAAACAATAATATGAAATCGAAACGGAAATTATTATAATTTAAAATATTTCAAATCAAATCAAATCAAATTATTTATTTGCTTAAAAAAATGGTTAGTAAAAACATTAGATGACAATATGTCATTTTGTGTTTCACATGTTTTTGCCCTATCAGGCATGCAAATAGTAATTAAGTTGAAAATCAACTAATTAACAAAAACAGACTGTAATCCACTCAATCCACAGACATTAATTTTACTTTTTATTCTAGAATTATACAGTAATTAGAGATAATAGGTCAAGTGCAGAGTTATTCCATACAGAATACAATGTCAAAAATGTAAAAAATGAAATATTTAATCAAGTTTGTCAAACTATATATTATATTATTGTAGGATTTAATTAAAAAAATATAAATTTCGAGTAATAAAATATCAAAAAAGTACAGAAAAATTGTGTATATGTGGCACCATCTAGTCAGGCAGGTTTTAAGAGAGTTTTTTAACTGACGATTGTCATTCCTACCATGGAAAAAGAATACCCTATTATTCTTCGTACCTGGACAAATAACAAAAATCTGTAACGTACTAATTCCTCTATTTATTCACAGATGGCGTTAGTTGAGTGTAAAGTATTTAAAAACGTCAACCATAATAATTGTACAAACGGTTGTTTATGGAACTATCATTCTGCTACTGAAAAATCGATCTCACGTTGGCAGTAGCGCCACTGCCAACAGCAAAGCTAAAGTTGTTGGTTATACTCACTTATTCGACTGTGTTTAGAATACTGATAATTTTATAACAAACTGTTTACATTAACCGCACGACTGTATTTTGTTATGTAAACATTATAAACTTGTAAATTGTTTTCAATTTTTATTATATTATGTTTCTTTTTATGTTACGAGCCTATGGATTAACTATACTCTGATATCTGTTTGCTGATATCCTTATTCAGTAGAAAATCATCACGATGCTGCTGGAGCGATTCTGATTCTGCAGTGTATCTACTTAATTAGCGGGCTTTTGAATCGTCAGCCAAAGAAGGCGATGTCTTTACTCTTCAGAGATTCGAGATTTCCTTGAAATAAGTCATTAACTTCTGTGCTGGATGAGGTTGTTTGGCTGTTGTCAAGGGATAGGCAGGAAATCGTCCATTCTTTGAAATTTCAGTGTCTTATCTGTCCTACTGGACTGGAATTAGCATCATGAAATAAATAAATTATTATTATTATATTATATACAAATACCTATGTCGGGGTAGCGTAGTTATTAAGATATCCGTATCTAAATGTAATAACGAGAGTTAGAATTTTAAGCACCGAGTGTGTACCACTTATGGCAGATACTATCGGCAGAATTTTGACATTACTTGTATGGAGCTGTCGAATTTAAAGCAGTAGGTAAAGGCATGGTCAGTAAAATATAGGGACCAGGCATTAGACAATTCGGTAATCGTTGGAGGAAATTTACTTAGGGAAACTGGACATCGAGAATCCCCGTTTTCGACGTTTAAACTCCGCTAATCAATCGCCTGTGACAGGCGATTAAACCGTGGTATTAAACCGTGCATTCCCCTGATTCGGGGATGCCCCAGCTCAGTAACAATGACTATTACTATGACCACGGACTATAAGAATGATCCGGAATTTAGAAAGGACTTGGGCAATAACAAGGCCATCTTGTACAGAACCTTTCCACAGCTTAATATAAATGGAACGGTGTTTATTTGTATATCTGTTATATACTACACTATAAGGATGTGTGTCAGGACAAGCCCCGGATAGTGTAGGATAAATGTAGGAAGTGATAAAATAATTGACAGGACTATTGTGTTCTAATAATGCTAATGGGTTTAGATACATAGGATCAATGAATAGATTCTGGCACCTGCCCGTCGTGATGTACGAAAAATGTGGAGATAGTAAGCAAACAGAGATTCACTAATTATACTATTCTTTTTTTAATGAGAACAGAGGTAATCATCACCTATAGACATTTGCAACACCAGGGACTAAGTGTGACATTGTGTGACAAGGCCTACATTTCGTGACGTCACATTTAAATGTGACGGTTAACCTTTAAAACACGAAGTTTGAACCATTAACGAAAAACTTCCATTTTCAACTACATCTGTACGAGAACAGTGTTTAAATTATTAATAAAATAATTTAAATGTAAATGAAACTAATTACGCAACTGCTGTTTTAATTTAATAATTTCTTGATGTAAAATTGCAAAATATGTGATGTGACACTAAGGAGGGAGGGGTCAAAAAATCGTGAAATTTGTGTGACACAATTTGTGGATGGATCCAAAGCCCTCCCTACTCTATTGTATTCTTGTAACATAAATGTTCTTAATATAACTACAAAAGAAAGTGAATGACAGCTTATTATGAAAATAGATAATGTAGCCACTTATTATTATCGTATCAAGGTGTGTTATAGAGTAACATTAAAATTAGCTTATGTTACAAACAACTTACCATTGTAATACTATATCAACCGATTTCGCTATTTACTGTGTGTATTCAAAGCCGGAACTATCATAATGCTATAACACTTCTCAAAATCTAGTTAGTATTATTATATCCAAAGAAAAGTAGGTAAACACCACTGGCTTGATGCGTACTTTGTGTGGGTTCTTAAGCTAATCATTCCGAAACGTCGTAAGTGGTATTATATTATTCGTGTCACTTATGTAATTGTAATAAGGTTCAATTTTGAAAGGAGGCCAAGCAAGATTTGTCTATGGCATCAAATGGTACGTAGATAAATAATTCACTGCAATGTATCGTCGCGTATAAGGTAATTCATTATTCAATTTCAGTAGTTATAGCGTCGAAGTATTTGTACAATGCCTTTGTGTTGATGACATAATCTAAATGATTGGCCGTGCTCATTGGTTTTGTTCAGTCGACGTGGCAGAAACAGAAGGCAATCTTTTTGTCCTCTCTTTTTCACGCGAAACGATAGTGATATTGACCAATTAATGCTCATTTCTTATATCTTGCCGACCGTTCATTTGCCTTACTATCTAAAAAAATGATTTTGTTTTTATTAACAAGATGAATATTATAATAAATTATAAACTAGTACAATGGAGAGACTTATACTGTACTAGCTGTGCCGACGACTGCGTCCGCGTGGAATTTTTTTCGCGGGACCCTAAAGAAAAGTAGTCCAAGTTACTCCTTATAACATTAACATCTACCAGTGAAAGTCCCGTCAAAATCGGTCCAGCCCTATCAGAGATTAACCGGCACATCAAGACAGAGACAAAAAATTTAAAATATTTTTTTTTTGTATAAGTACCATACTTATATACTTTCATATGCATTTGTAAAACGCTCTTATTTTGACATTACAAGCACTTGAATTTTGTTTATCGAATAGATGTATAGATTCTACCTAAAATCCCCTTAAGACCATAAGTAAAATACAAAGTCTAGGTCATGGAAGTCAATGGGTAAGGTTCCCAGAATATAATTTTGATTTAATATTGAAATTATTTAAACAAACATACTATGTAATTTTTTTAAATTGTTTAAGCCAAATACTAATATTTCATATAGTTATATACATAAGTATAGAAGTCCACAATAATCCTTGCCAAAAATTTATCACCGAAGGAATGAGGGAATTCTGGTGACAACTCGAAAAGGCATATTTCATATAACAAAGACATAATTCGTCGTTAAAAACAATATATCCTACAATTATTGTTCGTCGTCGTTGTCAGACAACCGATGTCCACTGCAAGACGTAGGCCTCCCCAAGTTTACGCCACGTATCCCGGTCCTCCGCTGTTCTCATCCAGCCCCCACCTTGCACAGATCGTCGGTCTATCGGGCTGGAGGACCTCCTACACTACGTTTGCCGAGACGTGATCTCCACTCCATGACTCGGCTGCTACGTCGGCCATCGGTCCTGCGACAATTATTGTTCACTTTTTATTAATTATATATTTTTTGAAAATAAGACTAGCCGTCCACAAATTACGTCACATGAATTTCATGATTGTTTGACCCTTCACCTGTCCTTGCCACAGCTAGTCACAATCATGAGAGTCCACCCCCCTAGTGTGACATCAGATATTTTGCAATTGTACATAAAGAAATTATTACATTAAAGCAGCAGTTCCGTAATTATAATTATTCAATCACTATACAGATACGAGGTGAAAGCACTTTGAAGTTTTTCGTTAATAGTTTAAATTTCGTGTTTTAAAGCTTAAATATATTATAGATTTTGAATTTAGTCGACCGCGCTTGAATTCGTTGTACCAACGATACACGGTTGCCTTAGAAGGGCCTTCATCCATGAATGCCATTTGAAGTCTATCGCACGATTCCTCCGGTTTCAGGCGTAGGTACTTGAAATCGTAAAAATCATAGCGGGAAAATGTTCCCGGCGCAGATCCATTTTTCAATGAGACACGATAATTTAAATTAGCTCGCAAACAATGTGGAAGGAAATTTTGAAATTGGAACGTACCTATTTTTAGTTATAAATATTTTCAAAATAAATTAGAATTGGCCAGTCTCTTGACTTTCTCATACATATAAACTTTTTTCGTAGCGTAAACCGCATCGAAATAAGCCTAGTTTTTACGTAAATTCCGAACAAACAGAGAAGAAATCTAAAAAAAAAATGTATCGTGTTCTCCGTCGTGTATATAGTCTATTCCAGTTTTTTTTAAATTGCTCATGTCTGTAACAAGCTGAGATCAATATTGGGTAGGATGAGCGTATTAAAATACAAATCTATATATAATATATAAAAGAAAGTCGTTTTAGTTACACTATTTATAACTCAAGAACGGCTGTACCGATTTGGCTGAAAATTGGTGGGGAGGTAGCTTAGAACCAGGAGACGGACATAAGATACTTTTTATACCGTTGGAACCGGTAGGTGGCGATGAGATCGGGTTCTAGAATCCTCCTAATCACCTGGACCGATTTTGTTTTTGTGTGTTTGAGTGGGTCCCCGGATGGTTTTAATGCACAATTGGAACCGGTAGGTGGTGCTGGGATCGGATCCTAGATTTTTATTTTTTCAGAACAGGGCAACGTGTGCCGGGGCCGCTAGTTACTCTATAAAACATTACGCTTACTTTATCTAGCTCTAGCAGATTCGGTTGTTATTACGGTCAAGTAGTTATGATCGAACATACAAAACATATTTAATGGTATATACAAACTTCAGTTCCGTTTATTAAAAACCATAGCAGCCAAGAATACTAAATCTATATATATAAGGACTATTATAAATAATTATTCAAATACTGTAATGTTATGAGTATATTAGACAAGGTTAAATTTTTAATACTAACTGAATGTAATAAAGCAGAATGTCGGCGCACGATTAGCCTGGAGAGGTAAACACTGGTCCAGCCGGGTTGAAATCATTACCGCGCTCCGGTGTGTACGCGCAATATTAACATTAGTCTATGATAAACACTCAGTCTACGCCCAACCGCCAATATTCAAAATCTATTAGAGTTTTTGGCGGGAACTGAAAGGGGACGTTGTGCTGTGCAGTTTTATTTTCTAAAAATGTGTAAAATTACTCTAAAATGAACAATAGTTGTAGGATATTGATAGTTTTTGAGTAGTAATTATGTGTTTTGTGAGAAATGTGAACTGTATAGTCAAATGTGGCCTTTTGAGTTTTCACAAGAACTCCGTTGAATGGCGTTAGTTTTAGCCTACAGTACAACTGCGCGACTATTATACGAAGACTTAAACATCAGAATTGGCTGTATGGACTAGATTCCTTTGCCTGCCTTTGTGGCGAATACAACTACTACTACTATTACTGAACGAAAAACGAACCTTTGTACGCGCAACTAAGATTTTGTTGTAATATTGTAAATTATTATAATACCTATACGCAATATTTAGAGAAAATTTGCTTCATTGAAGACTTCCTACGCTTCATAGAATTATTAAGAAGACTAGACCTAACTACATGAGACCAAGATCTGGCGCAAGTAAATATATTATTCCTAAATATAATAACGTATATGGGACAAGGCTCGAAGAATATATGACACCAATCTTTGTAAATTATCTCCCGGAATATCTGTAATCAATGTACAAAACCAACCACAAATCAGATCTATACCGACCAAATATAGATAGATTCGAATTCAAATTCAATTTTTTTTAATCAAAATAAGTTCCACTGGAGAACATTTTTTTGAAGGTCATACTCGTACATGTAAATCAAAATTTAAATCTACTTCCTACTCTATGTACACCGATATTTGGTCCCGATTCCCGAAGCGGACCATCAGGCTCACATGTGCAGACGTGGGCCTAAATAAATCAGAACCATATTCAAGAATGATAATAACTCCGCTTAATACTGTCAAATCAGAAGTAAACACTTGAATGATGATAACAATTCCTCACCTCTGCTCCTATTTTTGATATAATATTAATATTGTGTAATTCCTTTTTAAAATGTCACTATATATCATAAACCTAATGTATTTTACACGACTCTCTGCGGCACGAATAAATCCATGAGGTTTTGTGTGCCACAGTCGAGTATGTTTTTATGTACATGAATTGTAATCATATTGGGAAAAATAATTTATATATATATGTTTGTATGTATAAACTGCCATATATATATGAACTCGTAATGCGATGTTTCGATTAAAACATTCCATGTACAAACACAAGTGATAAGTACGTCGCAAGAATATTGGTATTACATTTAAAATTCATAAAGCAAACAAATTAGGTGATGGCTAGTTCAATGGATATTAATTATGGCGCGCGTCATCCGAACCTTTTCCGAATTAAGGCTGGAATTACATTATGTCGTCGTATGTAGCTCGGCGGTGTTGCCAGTAATTCGTAAGATTTGTACTTACCAATTTTTATGAAATTGAATCGGTGTTAACTTTTTAGCTGTATTCAAAAAGTACCTATATAGTTCTATAAAAAAACATGTACCTCTTATAAAACGTATACCAACCCTTATAAAAGCATTGGTTGTTTTAAAAAGACAATTAAACGTTAGGGAATAAAATATTTATTGTTTAGTGAAATAAATATATTTTTGTACTGTTTTACACAATGTGGCTAAAATTGACGGGAGTTTGTAGCCGGTTTCATATTGGGTGCTTATGGTTTGACTGTTAATTTATTTTTTGTAAATTCTCCTGAATGATTACCACTTGCATGTATTAAACGAGTGAAGCCAGTTAAAAAAATAAAGACTAGACAATGCTCAAAAATGTTCAGAATTTCTGTAAATACATTAAATATTCCACTCTGTATTATATTAAATATCCCAGCCTATAGTTGATTTTAAGACGAATGACAATTGCTTAAACACCGGATAACCCATTTTAATATTTGGGTTTTAAAATATAAATCGTGGGTGTGGGTAGATATAGTGAAAATAAAATGAAGATATATGTTAACTAGGGCGTTATTGGCAGCATAATAATTATGTCGTTGAAGATTACGCATACGCTAAAATACCTAGACGAAGTCGTTCATAAATAATTTCTTTAAAGTGTGCATTATAGAGGCAGAAGAAATAATAGGTATTTGATAAATAGTTAGCCTTGGGAATGGCAGCTTAATAGTATTATTAGTTTTAATAAGTACAAACTTTAAATCTCTTCTTCTTTCTTTCTTCTTTAATCTTAATTTTAGTCTGGAGTACGAAGAGCCACAGACAGCCACATAAAATCGCAATTACTTTTACAAGAATTATTAAAAAGAAAATTTAGTTAGGAATAGAAAATATTTGTGCAAACGTGGTACCTAAGTAATTGTATAAAAATCCTTGACGCTAATATTTTACGTAAGTTATACGACAGCGAAAGATTCAGCCTCAAAAAGTTTTCTAGAACACATTTAAAAACTTATTTCGTAAACAAAGTAGACTTGGAAACGAAAACTTTTTAAACTTCAAATTTTTACGGTTAAGAAAAAAAGTGATTATATAGTCTGAAATTAAATTTCTATTCGATTTGTTGCTATTGATATTGATCAACCCCATCGTGATTTAAACTATTTTCCTCTACTTACAAAATATTATCAAATGGTACTGATCCAATCCTTGAATCAAACCACCCAATCATCGGGATATTTAAGTGAATTGGAGCGTGAAGCATTTGGACTGCATATAAAAGTAAAATTTACATTTTATAAATAATAAAGAGACAGATGTGCCGATAGGACTGAATGTGCAATTAATGTAACTGGCCGTTTCTCTGTAAATGAATTTATTCTTTTGAGAAATGTTTTAAACCATATATATAAAAAAAAAAATATAATCGAAAAATTCGATAACAATATGACTTTCATTTTAAAATCCACAAATTCCCGTACATTTTCCATAAAAAATCTAGCAACACCGAAACGTGCACACTCGGACATGGCACAGCGGCCGCGGAATTATTCCAATTTCGCCCGGTTTTACCGTATGTACAACATACCACCGGTATTTCACGTAATGCGATACGATTTTGTATATACAAGTAACATAAATGGAAGTTACAGTAATCTGGATTCATGTTAATATCTCTATTAACTTAGTATGATGGTATGTTTATTTTAAATATTGATTGTAAAGCAATTGACTACGCCTAATCTATATTAATAAATAGAATGGAAGTGTCTGTCTATGATTAGATAGAAAATAAATGCTAAATTTTAAGTGAAAACAGCTGTATTCTACATGCGGTGTTTAGTTATATTTTATTTTGTCACTGAAAGGTAATACACCAAAGAGACAAGTGCCGCAGATAGACCACGAGACGCCACAGATAGCCACCTAAAGCCCGAGATGGCCATCGGATGCCGTAGATTGGCCGACGCGAGCCGCTGACACCCCTACCTACGTCAGGCGGTTTCCGTACTCCGTTACCGGAGAGTTGTTGCCCTCTGCGTTCGCTTCAGCTCGAGGCCCCATACCGACTCTGCTAACACAGAGGCAAAGCCGATAACCTTACTTAGGGCTAGCTTGGTCGAATTTATCTTAGTACCTAAACAGTCCTAAAAAAACCAAATTGTATGCGAAGTTTTGGTATCCATAAATATAGGTATATTAGATACTTATTATAAATAGGCAACCAAACTATTTAGGTATTAAAATTATATTTCAATATAATATAATGCTGACAATAGACAGATCTACCAAATTGAATCAATTTGCATGATTCAAGTTTATGTTTATATGGATCACTTTGGTTGATTCTAAACAATAAAAAATACTTTTCAGTTGAATTTTTCATTTTATTTCACAGGAAACGTAACCAGTGGAAAAATTCGACATTTTACCATTGTCCAACATAAGGGTAGCTAAAATGTTCACGACGCGGACGGTTGTGTTAACGACATTCCAGATTTTAATTAAGTAACCTATAAGATTCAATTTTGTATTAAATATGTATATTCATTTTTAGGTAGCAATCACAAGTAGTCATCATTGTCAGCCATGGGCCCCAAATTTGTGCTAAATATCCTGGTCCTCCGCTGTCCTCATCCTAATAGTAACCTAGTAACAACCGCTGCGCAGGTCGTAGGCCTACTGGGGTAGAAGGCGTCGTACATTACATTTGTAGAAATGCAGTACCTGGAACGGCCTCCAGGACTTCGTCTGCTCCGTCTGTCTGGCTCCTGCGACCAACGTGACTGAACCAATGTCACTTCAGCTTACTATTTTTAGCGGCACAAGTAATTGAAAACAAAGTCATTATCACTTCAAATTTTTGACTGATTTATAAAAAGAAAAAATGTTACAAAGTAGGGACTTTAAATAATTTTTATTTTAATATTTTTTTAGTGTAGTAGAAGTAGTCGCAATGGTTTTTCATCTGTTGCTAATTTTTTTTGCCTTTTTATGTCTTTTCTTTTTGTGTACACTTTTGATATTATTCAATTTTGTATCTGCGTCACTAAACTCGCCCGCCTTAGCGGAAGATCAACGCTGGTTGACAATTAGCAATCTGCTGATTTAAACCCAATTTACAACTTCATCTGCATGATTTTTTTATTATTGCTATTTTATATTTTTATATTGTATGTAATTCTAATTCTAAATAAATAATTTTTCTTTCTTTCACATAAATAATACCAATATGTGAAATAAGAATGACCCTTAGCGCAATATAATCACGTATATGGAATTTAGAATCTTTCAGAATTTGTTTTATAATTGTAAACAACGTATATCAAATCACTTCATTCATCAATATTCACAACGAAACGAAATAAGGTTCAAAATTGATTGCGTAACCTTACAAGCGGAAGAAAGTGTACTAACCGGAATTCGTCATCGGAATGTAGGTGACGGACTCATCACTATGGGGCCTGTCACTTATTACATTGATCACAATATTGTACAACTGTTCCCCATTTACTTACATATGAAATGTTTAACAGTTCGTAACAGACAGTCAAATGCGTGGTAGATTTTTCCCCTAATCTCCTATTTGTTTTTTTTTTTAAGGTAATATCTATTTACGGACAATCCACTACTCAGGTACAGACGTACCACTACTCTGGGACTTGCTGTTGGTAGTGTGGGATTCAAAGGCTTTGTGGCTGAAATACCGACTAAAACACACCGGTATTCCGTCTGAAGTCTATTGCCCGGGATATAGTTTCCCTTGTTTTTTTTTAACGAGAAGAAATCCGTTTGAGGGATATCCACCGCTTCGGAAACGCGGTGGCGAGTGTGGAGTTCGCCACCTGGGGATGGCACTAGCACTGCAAGCAAGGAATTCTATTACTATCCGAGTCGGGGATACCCACTAAAACCCCTCGGTGTTCTGTCCCTCGCCTTTATGCCAGGGTCATAAGTATTTGGCCTTGCTGTTTCGTAGACCCTGGCAGGCGGCGGCCCGAAGTCGAGCACGAAGACTGTAGAAGAGCTACTGTCGCCGGGAGAAACCAAGCCCCGCACAACTCATTCTTTCTTTTTGGCTTCAGGTGGTTTGTGACGCACCCTACGAGGAGGAGAGGGAGGAGATTTGAGCGCGCGCGGACCACCGGGGCAGCCCCATTAATTCTTGCGAATTGTCAAAAGTAACCCGGACCGACGTTGGCCACTCCCGATGGCCGGGCTCACAAGTTGTTAACCAGAGAGTTATGCCTTCCCAAAATCATCTTTTCACACACGAACACACACACACGTTGAATCCCAGAGTTGGGGGTGGAACATGAATGGAACCTTCGACCACTCGTCTCTTATCTACATAGCGAACAGAACGGCCGCAGAACGGGAGGGTAGGGAGATGGAAATGCAAACCTACGCAACAATAAATGATATAGGAGTGTGGAACAAAAAATCGTTGCTTTTGGTTCAATTCCATCAGTTATGAGTAAATTGTTCTAACCCCAAGCTATATGAAATGTGGTGAACGTTTTGTTTATAATTTTATCATCCTAATAGTTTACGATCTACATCTACGAGCAGCCTACAATTAATGTTCATATTTAAACAATATTTTACATTCTTTGAAAATAAAACTACACAGCATATTACCTTTCAAATTGACTGCCACTATGGTTGAGTGCTACATCTCTGCAACACAGAGGCTCTAGATTCGATTCGTAAATTTCATCAACCAACTTTCTGTGATTTATTATGATCTGGGTTTGTAGGATCGGCCCCAGAGTGGTCCATTGTATATTACTCACAACGCAAGCGTAACTTGCTTAGCTTGGGAATTACAATGTGTGTGCTTGTTTGTTTGCCGATTAATTTATTTAATATAATTAATAGACTTTCTACGTTCTATCTAATCCGACTGAATGTGAAAGGTATGGATTCTATAAAAACATTCGAATTGATTCGCTAGGTAATAATGCATGACTTCCTACATCGATTCCAAGTTTTAATCGCATTATTATCGATAAGTCAGTAACTATAAAAATCAATTTGCTCTTTGTGTTTTTTTATCGATTCATTACTCATCTATTACGACCAAAAGCACCCAAACGTCCCATCAATCGATATCAATTTGAAATCTTTAAATCGTAGTTCAAGCGCGTATCGTTCTAGTGATCTCTTGAAGAAGCGATGTAATCGAGTTATTCGATTCATTCAAATCGTATATCGAGTCTCTATTCACGCAGTCACTCGAATTACAGTTACGACGCGCCCTTGCCTCTTTTCAGGCTAGGGTTGCCACCTTTTATAGAAGAAAATATAGTAGTTTTGTTTTTAAGCTGTAAAAATATAGTGCTTTTGGGAAATTGAGCTAAAAAAGAATATACATTTATGTATTATATATTTCATTATTGCAACTCTTATCCGTGCAGAAACGGAGAAAGAATACAATTTCCTGCGGCCGGGTGGCCTGTCATAAGAGGCGACTTAACAACCCACAGCCAGGTGGTAGGGCATTTGCCCGACTGGATGGCTACCACCCTTGGTCTAAAGTATGTCGCCATAACAACCTTGAGTTGTGTTCCGGCATTAGTGACCAGGTTCCAGTTTCCCTTAAGAGAGCAGCAGCGCATTTGTAGCAACTTTGGTGTTGCAAAGGTCCATAGGCGATGGTAACCGCTTTCCATCATGTGGGCCGTCTGCTGATCTCCTGCAATAAAAAAATAAAGAAATATATTTATTACTCCTTTTTTCTTTGGCCAGCAAAAATCTATTATTATTTTTTAAATAATCATAAGTATCTGAACAAAAAGCGCGACAATGGAATTAGCGGTGAAAATATAGTACATATTATACAATATAATTTTTCTGTAATATATAGTACAGTTGGCTAAAATATAGTACTATATTATATTACGGTTGGCAACCCTAGTTCAGCCTTCTATTCATTGCACTGTGAATCACGTTTATGCGTATGTATTATGCCTATCAGCAGGGGCAAAGCTAATCGAAAATTAGTTTTAAACGTTTAGCACTATTGGTCATGTTTCTTAAAATAATATTCAATGCATTGTGTACAGTCATAGAAGGATAAAAGATATTACAGAGTGCCAATTGGTCGGTAAATTGTTACTGGAAAGTTTATAAGCCCTGCACTACTAGGTGGCACCACAGATCTGTCATCCTCGCTTTTTGGCGTTTTATTATTTGAATGCTTTTTAGAGTCTTTGAATATAGACATCACTTTCAACGCGATATGTTACATGTAAATAAGAAACTAAACTACAAACATATACTACAAATATAGCAAATATAAAGTACCTAAATATAAACATAATCTAAGTGAATATACCTAAAGTAGTAGAGATGAAGCGTGCTCAGAAGGCCAGCTACATTGGCACGCTGTACGGCAATGCTAATTCGCTGGGCGAAATATAAGCCA
This sequence comes from Dendrolimus kikuchii, assembly GCA_019925095.2. Lineage (NCBI taxonomy): Eukaryota > Metazoa > Arthropoda > Insecta > Lepidoptera > Lasiocampidae > Dendrolimus > Dendrolimus kikuchii. The sequence goes on from CM034400.1 coordinate 7,941,645, forward strand.
ACCTTCTTCTGATCACGGGTAGTGTTAAAGTTTAAAGAAATTCTTTGCCGATGGACCCCACGGGTCCAATCTTTCAAACCCAGACGACACAAATATGTGCTAAGTTCCTAAGGCTCCATACGTACGTAACGTAACGACTAATATATATTTTTAATTTTATTAGACCAAATAGACATAAATTGAATAAAAACTAAAGAATTTCAATTTAAGACTGATTTGGTTGAAAAAATATGTTGATAATAAATTTGTACATGTTTATGATATACCAATTAGATATATATATCTATATTTTATCTAAATACATAATTATATTTTATAATATGTTATAAAGATATATTGAAATTTCTGAGCAGGAAGTCCCTAAATGAATGTTGGTACGTAATTTTCTTGCTTTGGCAGCGCATTCTAATGTTTGACAACCTGTACTGGTTAAAGACTCAGTTTTATTATTTTTTAAATTACTTTACATTTGGAATAGAATAGAATATATTTTATTGTATTGTACAAAAATACTACATATAATCAAGAGCATTAATATTCAAGTAGAAACGGTGGTCTTCTCGCCCATGGCGATTTCTTCCAGACAACCTTTGGTTGGAGTACAAAAGTAAGTAGCACAACAAAAGTCGCTAGTTGCGAAACGGCATGCGTACAATAATTTAGTTTATTAATTGGTAAATAGTAAAGTAAGTAAATTAATAATAAATACAAATAATATAATAATTTAGACTATTATTGATTTAGGGCCTATTTTTAAACTACCAGAAAAAAAGTTATTCATTAAAAAAATTTAAATGTCAGTTGCATGAATAAAACATTTGAATGGTTTTAGTTTTGAATTCATTCAGGTTGTAATTTATCTCGAGTGATAACTTTTATCTGGTGATTGAAAAATCGGCCCTAAATGTTATACTACATTAATATAAATACTGCTCCATCGCGTATAATATAGAAATATTTATGTGAACAACAAAAAAATACAACAAACGATATCTACCACTATTTCCTCCGGCCTGCCCCATGATCTCGTAAGGGTAGCAGCCCCTTGCACCATACATTGTACTTGCCATGGGGTAACTTTTATTGTCGCCCATCTTACGTAGAACCACACAAACCCATTGTGTTACACCATACAGTTCATCCAAGAATAATACAAAGAGGGGCAGTGAAGGTCAAACTATGTTGGCAAAGGATAAGTATTGAAGCGATACGTTACGTGATTTAATGGATTGCGAAGTAAATTGATTTTGCAAATGTTAGGCATATTTTAGTTCTTATTAATTAGAAGGTTTTCTTGTAAAGGATCTTTTATTACGATTTATATCGTTTTTAACCGTCGACAAAGAAAGAGGTTCTAAATTCGTTGAGAAATATTTTTATATGTAAGTTCAAGCATATTTCTCGTTTCGAAATAGATTTTGACAATTCTCTCTGCGTCCCATATAAATTTTATTTAAATCTTTTGAGTTTATGTTTTTCAGATTTTTCTGTCATATAGGCCAAAAATTGGAAAAATACAGAAGTTTTTTAAGAATATGACTCCCCCTGTTGACCTTAATGAAAATATCTATAAAGAACATCTATATAATTCATATTACGCTGAATTATCATCATGAATAAATATTATACGCTGAAAACAGAATCTTCTCCTCTCATTTTTTAACTATTTGAGTCCATCTTTAGCGGCTTTTATAGAATAATTATACATTGCAAAACTAATTTTATTTATAGTTAGAAAGTTACAGTAATGTTAGGGAAATGGCTTTGACATAACATAATTGTATAAACAGACAGATCGGATCTGACTCTTATCAGGCAACAATAAAGATATGACATTTCGAATCTTGATATAAATACGGATATATTTATTTATTTATTATTCAACAAAGATCACTATACATTATAAAAACCAGCACATGCACCAAGAATGGATCTTACTTTGTAAGCCATACATTACAAAGAGAATAATTTAATTTGAAATTATGTCATCAAAATTAAGTGATATCAACAAAACAATTGTGGTCAATATAGAAAAAAAAATCTATACATATAATAAAACTGTAGTGGTCGAATTTCTGTACAACGAAAAAAAAAGGTCAGGGGGATGTAAGAAGTGAAATAAAACTAATTTAGATTTTTTCAAATTTTTTGTTTCTCTATCTGTTTGTCTGTTTATGTGCCTGTTTGTACGGGCTAATCTCCGAAACTACTGGACCGATTTAAATGAAATTTTGTATAGCGGCAGTTTATATCCCTGGTCAACATATAGGATTCTTTTGATCCCGAAAAATTAAAGAGTTCCCATGAGGTAGTTAAAAAAACCTCTAATTATTTAAACAGCTTATTATACAACTTATGTACCTAATTAAGTATTGATATTGCCGGTATCATCATACAATAAAACAATTTATACATTAAAAACCGCGAAAAAGTAAAATCTTCCAAAAACAGTGTCTATCATAGCGACTAGATGGCGCTGATAGTATTCTACATAGCGATCGTGACGCGGACGAAGTCGCGGGCATCAGCTAGTATATATATATAAATCTATGAATAATGTAATGCTAGTTACAGCTACGGTTACGAAAATTAAATTATTTAGGAATTGTCAAAGGAAAATAGAAATAATTACAAGGTAATCGATTTGACGGTTAGTGTGTCAGCTCCGCAAGTGAAAATCTGTCATAACGTGTCTTATTTAAGGTTTATATTTATCTAATAATAATAATTAAACAGATTCCACCCTTATTCGAAATAATCCAATATTTTTAATATCAGATTTTTAAGATCAGATGTATTTTGAAATATATTACTGTATACGTGTATTCTTTCTTTATTCTTTATTGTACCCAAAAGTGACATACAAAATTATAGAATAGTGGTGATGTACAAAGGCGAGCTTAACCCTAAAAGAGTTTTCTTCCAGCAAACCTATGAGTCTAGCGAAAAGGGGAGAAGCAAAAGGCTGGGTTGTGTACACTAAAGATATTTCACGATAACATATAATATAAACAGATTAACAAAAATAAATAAATTATATACAAGATACTCTTAAGATACATACATACATATAGAATGTAAAATATAGATATATAAGGATAATTTAAGATAGATAGTGCCCTTTGACTTTTTTATGACTATGTATATATGTATGTATTTGTATATTTATTTCTTAAATAAGTTTGAGTGTTTAGGTATGTATTGCCTTTTTCCTGGACCACCTATATCGCCTGATTCAAAATTCTTTCATTTAGGTTGCCTGGAAGAGATCGCTTTGAGCGATAAAGCCGCCTCTTTATTGCCTAGAAAATATTGTAAATATGGTCTGTTTTTGTAATTGTATAATTTAGTGTGCAATAAAGTGTTATCTCTCTCTCTCTCTCTCTCACATACACACACACACACATAGAGAGAGATTTAATTACGGTTTCGGATAGATTTGTATTTCGAATGTCCGATCGTTCCAGTTACGTTTAAGAAGCTCCATAACATCCCTGAGTATTATGTAAATATTCCATTTTTGCCAAAATGGTTAAGGAACCGCCAACAAGACATGCCAGTCAATGATGAAATAAAGGGCAGACGGTTTATATAATAGCCATTGGAATTAACCCAGTTCTAAGCATCTAGTTCACATTGTCCAAAATTCACAATGAAGGCAAGTGTGACCTCGTAATCGGTACGTGTGTATGAAATTTCAAGACTGTTATAAGATTGTATGAACTTTATTACCTATTACGTTATAGTAGACAGTAATGTTTTTAGTCTATATTTTTCTATTAAGCTCGTACATACATACATACATAACTTCACGCCAGTTCTCTTGCGGGGTAGGCACGAACAACAGAGCGCCATTTAGGCTTATTCTTATAAACCGCACTTGTTTCTTTGACATTCATAACTCTTGTCATGCACGCTCGTCTGTTCTTAAGACTCCTGACATCACCTTCTGCTAGTACACGATCAATTAAGCTCGTCTTCTTTTTCATTGTAATTCTGAACTATATTGCGTATGTAGGCAGTATTAAATATTCAGAATATTCTTGAGACAAAAGCTTCGGTCAAATTGTAGATCTATGCCTAACGCTATGAAGGAGTTGTTGAGGCAGCTCGAAAAAGCACTTTTCACTAAACAGTTGAGTTCTTGTAACACATTTGTGTTGTTTACTTTATTACACATTTAATTAAAATAAAAATTCAAAGCGGATATTAATTTTTAAGTTCCCACAAAAAACTATATTCTTTATTTACAAAATAGTGAATGTTCATATTAAATTGTTTGATATGTTTAAATTTATATATTTAGCCTAATAAATGTGTGTATTTTTTAGGGTCCCAGAGCCATTTTGACTACTTTGGACCCCTTATTAAATCGTCGCATTTGTCCGTCTGTGACTATATAATATTACACATAATTTTTACTCAGAAGATCATGTTCTTACATTACAAACAGGATTTTTGCAATGAATTACAATATTTAATGATGTTTAAATGGCTTAGACAATTAAGGCCACTTCTAAATTTAGATATTACAGTAAAAATTAAACTAAAATATTTATCCAAAAAATTATCTTATAAGCAAAACAACAAGGTGGTATACATAGTCTATCTATAAGTTCTGTTACATGTGAAAATTAAAATAATGATTATAATATTATATAACATAATTCTTTTGCAAAATGGTAAAAAAGTGTCCAGTATACCCATTCATACCATCCAAATTTTTAACTAGTACGTGGAGCATTTCGAGAAAATTCATAAATCAACGGTAATTCGTCTCTGCTATGGTCCTTCATTATGGTGGATTGACACGCATCATTATATATTAATTCTATGACAGAAATAAGACTGACTATCATCACCTACTTAGATTAAAAGATAAGGCACTCAAAGCATACTTCCATCCATACATATAATATAAAAGTGAAAGTAAAATTGTTCAGGTTGTTTTGGCTCCTTCCCGACTTTAACAATGAACCGGTTGTCATAGCATTCGGAACATATGTACTTTCAATACCGGAAATGAACATAGGATGGATAGATAGATAGATAGACAACACTTTATTGCTCACCAAAATAAACAAATACAAAAACAAAATGCATAATTACAATACTTCTTGGCAAAACAACAGGCAGCCTTATCGCTAAAAGAGATCTCTTCCAGGCAACCTAGCTTAAAAGAAATTCTAACTAATCTGGCGATGTAGGTGGAGCAGAAAAAAAGACAGGACTGTACAATTTAAATATACATACTTACTTACACTAATTTATAAATTTAATACATACATAAATCCAGACACATGTATAAAATACCAATATATACGTATATACGAAATAATCTAAATAAATATATGTATTAACTTTATATATGACAAGCATTTTATATTAACATATATTACAATGATAAATAAGTCAATGTTTAATATGTTAGACATATTTATTTAAAGACAGATAGTACTTTCTAAGTGAGTTTCAAAATGTAGGATATCTACCTTTTATCCCGGAAAATGGGATACTTTCCGCGGAATGCCCGTTTGTTAGACAAAGGAAGCGATACGATCCAATTACGATTGGAATAATTATAATAATACCTTAGTTTCAATAACGGAGATAACGTAGGATACATTGTATCTCGAAAATAGCATAATTTTTACATGTCTCAATTCATAAATGTACCACCTATTTATTCTATGTATATTCACATTTAGTTAGGCTGACTTGACTACAACAGTCAGAAAAGTTGCAAACACAATTTTTCCGTTTCAAAATTAGAGCATTTAGCAGCTGATAATTTGCTGTCGATTTTGTTTTACTGCGATGCACAGGCAGACGGGTCATCTAATGGAAAATGGTTACCGTCGCCTATAGACGTTTGCAACACTAGGGGCGTTGCCAACACGTTGCCAGCCCTTAGGATAGAATAGCGGAGATAGAATAAATAGCCGTGAACGGTAAGTTGGGGATACTTATCGGTCAGATAGTGGTCTAGAGATGGCGCCACGCTGTGCTACCGCACCCGTGACATACTGATAAGAGGCCATGCATAAACTGTCATACTTAACATTTAGGCAATAATTTATCTAGAATATGCCCTTTAAACAAAGACGTCACTGAAGCGCTGAGATATGTTAAAATCAAGGTTGAAATAAGAACGTATTTCGTTTATTTTTTGAAAAAAAAAAAGAAAGATATAAAACTCGATTACCGTTTCATTTGTAAGTATAGGTCGTTGTAACCGGTCACTTATGCAACGTATATGTAAATATGAAACAGAGAGGCAACTCCATAATATATGAAACATACAAATGGTTTTAATTTATTATATTATTAGTAAATTAATTATATTTATAATAAAGATTTTTATTTACGTATTTCATATATTTTGAATGTTTTGTATTATTTATCGTCTACACCGCCACTGTTTTGATATTTTATTTAGTTTAGGGGAGGAAGAGGAAGAGATTGCTTTAAGCGATAAGGCCGCCCTTTGTTCAACATTTATTGTATTTTTTCAGTTTTTAAGAACGTAGTTTTAATTTTGCTAAACAATAAAGTCTTTTCATTCATTCATTCATTTATATAGTTGTGTCTTATTTTTTAATCATATTATTTAGTATAAAAATTTACTATATAATATATATGTTTTTGATTCAAAAGATCAGATTAATAACGTAATAGCATTACAGGTATTTATCATTAGGTACTTTGAAGTAAAAATCAATTCCGAGAACTGTAAGAATTATATCATGCCCACTTTATGACATAATTATATCCTTTTTCAATACAAACGAAGCGGCGGTCAAAAGTTATTTTATATTTTAGAAAATTGTACATAAATATAGAATAGAAAAAAGTTATTGGAACTGTCATTTATTAGGCATCAAGTGAGAAAAATATTTTAGCACTCTAAGCGTACCCCTCTGACGATACATAATCACATGCCATTACTGTGGCACCAGTGAGAAAGTTGTCTTTGACACGTTGGTAAAAATCACGGAAAAGACCTTATTACACCGATTAAAGCACTTGCTGTATACTGTATAAAAATTCACTAGTCCTCCATTTTAATTAAAGATGGGTGTAATACAAGCCTTAAGAGAACCAAGGTAACCGTCAAAACTCGCTTTTTAAACTTGAAGTGGCAGTGGACCGGTCACATCTATCGCAGTAGACCAGGCCTGCAGTGGAGGAAATGTAGTGCAAGACTCCCTAGCATAGTGAACCAAGGTTGGTGATAGGCACTGGATGAGAAAAACGAAGGATAAAAAATAGCTATTTTAAAGACAGCTATTTACTATTTTATCTATTTTATTTTGTTTGCTACAATTTTGGCTACGGATCCCTAAAAATAAATCTGTCTATACTAATAAAGAGGAAAGATTTGAATTTTTGTATGTTTGTAACGAATAAACTCGAAAACTACTAGACCGATTTCAAAAATTCTTTCACCATTAGAATGCTACATTATCCCAGATTAATATAGGCCATATTTATTACTAGAAAACATTAGGGTTCCCTACTAAAAATTCGATAATGTAACGTAAGATGAAAAAAAATTGTGTTTGAATGGGTCCGGGGATGATTTAGATCCACAATTAGACCTGGTAGGTGGAGCTGGACTTGGGTTCTAAACTTTTATTGTTTCAGTGAAAGACAACATCTGCCGGAATCGCTAGTTTTTATATAAAGTGTATAATGTTAGTGTGTATGTTACTGAACTTCAACTAGACCCTTGGACGAATTGTGATGAAATTTTTGTGCGTGTTCAAGTGGGCTCCGGGATGATTTAGTTTCACAATTGCATCCGGTAGGTGGCGCTGGAGTCGAGTTCCAGGATTTTGTAGAATTTTTTTGGGTATATTCATTGGAAATATAATCATGCTAATACATACATACATAACTTCACGCCAGTTCCCTTGCGGGGTAGGCACGAACAACAGAGCGCCATTTAGGCTTATTCTTACACACCTTACTTGCTTCTTTGACATACATACTCTACAACTCTTGTCATGCACACTCGTCTGTTCTTAAGGCTCCTGACATCACCTTCTGCTAGTACACGATCAATTTGATCATGGAAGGTGTGTCGTGGCCTTCCACGACTTCTGCATCCATCCACTTTTGCATTGTATATCAATGCAAAAGTGGATACATTTATTATAATAAGTTATAGATAGATAGATAGATAACTCTTTATTTATATATATATTTATATATATATATATATATATATATATATATATATATATATATATACATGTATGTATGTATGTATTTGTATATTTATTTCTTAGATAAGTTTGAGTATTTATGTATTATTGCCTTATTCCTGCACCACCTATATCGCCTGATTCAAATGTCTATCATTTAGGTTGCCTGGAAGAGATCGCTTTGAGCGATAAGGCCGCCTATTGTATTCGCTAGAAAATATTGTAAATATGGTCTGTTTTTGTAATTGTTTCTAACCGTGCAGGAACGGAGATAGAATACAATTTCCTGCGGCCGGGCGGCCTGTCGTAAGAGGCGACAATACAACCCACAGCCAGGTGGTAGGGCGTTTGCCCGACTGGATGGCTACCACCCCTGGTCTAAAGTATGTCGTCATAACAACCTTGAGTTGTGTTCCGGGATTAGTGACCAGGTTCCAGTCTCCTTTAAGAGAGCAGCAGCGCATTTGTAGCACCTTTGGTGTTGTAAATGTCCATAGGCGATGGTAACCGCTTTCCATCAAGTAGGCCGTCTGCCTGTCTGCTGAACTCTTGCAATTAAAAAAAAGTATATTTTGGTGTGCAATAAAGTGTTATCTCTCTATATATATATATCTGTATTGGTCGCTCGGTGGTTTAAATACACAATTGGACCCAATAGGTGGCACTGCAATCGGTACAAACATTTTTATTTTTCAGAGCACGACAACGTCTGTCGGACCCGCTATTATGTATATAAAATTACAACTAATTTTGTCGCTATTACTTTTAAAGCCACTGCTATTCTTAACTCGAAACCACACGGGAAGCGCAGTGACGTTTAAAATATTCAAACTACACTCAACGCGATTGTCAAGCTAATGATTTCGTCAGTAATTAACCTAATTAACTGAGGACATGTCACGGTGATTCATATTTTTGGTATTAACTTATTGTAGTTATAATTCGTTATTTGAAAATTATAAAAATTAAGTACTTGGACGAAATTCAGTTATAAATGACGATTAGATTGAGTATTTTTGCTGGGATATTCCCGCGACTTGCATAACGCTTGACTTGAAATTCCCGCGGAATTCCCGGGACACGGCATTTAAAGAAGAATGTAAACTATCGTTTTAGTGAAAACTGTGTCGGAATAAGCTAATTTTTATGAACCCGAACAACAAACAGTCCCGGGATTTCTGGGATAAAAAATATCACACATTTTATTACACAATCACTGAAAAAATCGCATTGGAATTTTCTTTTTCATTCCCAGAAAAATTCCCGCAGGATTCCCAGGATAAAAGGTAGCGCAGATTTTAAGTCTAAGAATTTACTATCGATCTACGAAAACCGCATCGAAATCGGTCCAGTAGTTTTTACGTGAATCTCGAACAACCAGACAAGAAATTTAAAAAAATTGCAGTGTTCTCCATCGCTTATATAGTCTATTCCAGTTTTTTTTAATAGCTTCAATGTACAGACATGGCATGTTTAGAATTTTATAGATGTTATAATTTATTGTAAAATGCGTCCGCATCCCTATTGGTTTGGCTACATTTGAGAACAATATTTGTGAAGAAGAATCTCACTCCTAAAAATTACTATAGATAGAATCATCTAGAACAGTGGTCCCCAAACTATTTTGTAGCGTAGAACACTTAGCGATTTTTACTGCAGTGGACCCCCTATCTTTTTAACCGCCTTCAAAAAAAGAAGGTTCTCAATTCGTCGTGTAAATATATATAATTTTTTATATAAGTAATATGTTCAGCCATAGCTTTTTTGCTTCTGAACCGATTTTGACAATTCTTTGGCGTTGCATTCAGTATAGTTTCTAGTTGGTCCCATATATAATTTTATAGCTTGTAAGTACAAGCGCACAATATCATATTTTGTTATTATACATTTTTATGGGAAATCGAAATTTTCGTCAAGACTTGCTTAAATGAAATTGACTACTGTGGACTCCTATTTGCGGTTCGGGGACCCCCAAATTTTATATTCGCTGACGTGGACCCCCTCGAAGTTTGGCATGGACCCCTAGGGGTTCATATGGACCACTTTGGGGACCTATGATCGACAATGGGCACTAACTTTTAAAACAGCGTTATCTTATTCACATTACCCGGTAACAATGAACACGTTGGTTTAAACGTGTCGTCTAAGTCGTCTTGTATTATCTTTGCAAATTTTATGAAACAAGTAGTGACTAATTAGTAATTACTATACGCATATATAATTACGAGTATTTTACTTGTCCAAAATCTTTATAGGTACCAAAACCCTTAGAATTAGAATTAGAAATAATTTTAATCTGACTCAGACGAACGAATAAACGTATAGACGGAGCTTACTCGAACAAAAGGGTCAAATGAAGTGAAGCATTTTTTAAACTGTGTGTGTAAACTTATGTGGTGTACACGTGATTTGCGTCTGTGTGATTAATAGTCCTGTATCCATTAGAAACTATTCAACCTTTATCTGTACTAATTCGATTATTTAATCTATCTATAATATTACAAAATTGTAAGTCTTCTGTTTCTTACATTTTTTTGTTCGTCTGTTTGTTCGGGATTCACGTAAAAACTACTGGGCCGATTTCGATGCGAGTTTTGCTGATCGATAGTAAATTCCCGGACATAAAATCTGCGGTACTTTATATCTCGAGAATACTACGGGAATTTTCTTGAGAGTAGTTTAAAGTGGCCAGATCGAGAAAAAGATTCCGATGCGAAATTTTCACTGACCAATAAAATCTTTAGTAAAACAATAATTCTAGTTGTGTATAGCTCTAGTAATATTACCTATCCCGAACGTTTACGGGAGTTTCCTGGATTCATGTATTTTCATATTAAAAAATCCATTAACCCATAGAAAATTACTTAGCAAAATAATTGTAATATTTGTTACCTGTCCAATGAGGACAAAGTCACGGGCAAATGCTAATCCCTATTAATATTATAAATGCGAAAGTAACTCTGTCTGTCTGTCTGTCTGTCTGTCTGTCTGTCTGTCTGTCTGTTCCGTTTTCACGTAAAAACTACTGGACCGATTTGGCTGAAACTCAGTATATATATATTTTCGATGCTGAGAATGAACATAGGATACTTTTTATCCCGGAAAATGGGATAGTTTCCGAGATAAAAGTATATTTGTCTCTCTGTTTGTTATCCTTTTATGGAAAGACTATTGGACCGATTTGGCTGATACTCGGTACATATGTAATTTGAATACCGAGGGTGGCCAAGGGATACTTTTCATCCCGGATACTGGGATAGATTTTGGGATAGATTAATGTAAAGTTTATCCCGGAAACTAGGATAGGTTTTTTATTTTTGGTTTGCCATTTTCGTCATTTTGTTTATTTTGGTCAATTTGGTCGTTTAGGTAGTTTTGGTAGTTTTGTTTGGCAGTTTTGGTAGTTGTGGTAGTTTTGGTTGGGAGTTTTGCTATTTTCGGTAGTTTATGCTGGTAGTTTCGGTTATTTTGGTAGTTGTGGTAGTTTTGGTTTGTAGATTTGGTAGGTATGGTGGTTTTGGTAGGTAGATTTGGTAGATTCGGTTATTTTGGTAGTTGCGGTAGTTTTGATAGTTGTGGTAGTTTTGATTTGTAGATTTGGTAGTTTTGGTTGGTCGATTTGGTATATTCGGTTCTTTTGGTAGTTGTGGTAGTTTTGGTAGTTGTGGTAGTTTGGTAGTTTCGGTTGTTTTGGTAGTTGTGGTAGTTTTGGTAGTTGTGGTAGTTTTGGTAGTTTCGGTTGTTTTGGTAGTTGTGGTACTTTTGGTAGTTGTGGTAGTTTTGATTTGTAGATTTGGTAGTTTTGGTTGGTCGATTTGGTATATTCGGTTCTTTTGGTAGTTGTGGTAGTTTTGGTAGTTGTGGTAGTTTTGGTAGTTTCGGTGGTTTTGGTAGTTGTGGTAGTTTTGGTAGTTGTGGTAGTTTTGGTAGTTGTGGTAGTTTTGGTAGTGGTGGTAGTTTTGTTAGTGGTGGTAGTTTTGGTAGTTGTGGTAGTTTTGGTAGTTGTGGTAGTTTTGGTAGTTATGGTAGTTTTGGTAGTTGTGGTAGTTTTGGTAGTTGTGGTAGCTTTGTTAGTTGTGGTGGTTTTGGTAGTTGTGGTAGTTTTGATTGGTAGATCTGGTAATTGTGGTAGTTTGGGTAGTTGTGGTAGTTTTGGTTGGTGGATTTGGTAGTTTTGGTTGGTAGATTTGATAGTTTCGGCAGTTTTAGTAGGTTTGGTAGTTTTGGTCGTTTTTGTTGTTTACACATTATTTAGTTATATAAATAAAACTAGAACGGGTTGAAATAGGGTATTAAAGTTTGTATGGGGGACCAATCATTTATCAAGTTTATAGATATAAAAATTCATAATATTTAAAAAAATGCGACTTTCACTCGGTCTGTCTGTCTGAATACCGAAAATGGACATGGATACTATTCATCCCGGCAAATGGGATAGTTTGCGATATAAAATGAAGTAATTCTTCCGAGGGCAAATAGCACCAACATAAAAATACAATACAGTATATCCTGTACTAACGCCTGCTCTTAAAACAAGAGGTACGCACTAGAGTTTGACGCGCGGCAGAGCCGCGGGGTAAACTCTAGTAAGTTATATAACTAAGTTCTCGTATCGTATTGCGGTGCGATCGGCTTCCTATTCCAAAATCAGCTTCCTTTAGCCGGCTTCACCCTGAGAATTCGGGATTCGGTTTTCCTACTTTGTTCATCTGGGAACTCCCGATATATGTGTGAAACTCATTTAGTTCAGGGTGACCAGATGAAAAAATATAATAAGTAAACACATGAAATAAAATCCATATATATGTAGATTTCGGATTTTCTTGTGAAATTTGCGCACTCGACTTATTGTTTTTTAAGTAGCTCTTTTGCATATAACAAAAATACAAATAAACATCCAAGTGCGTGTCGAACCACTCACATTGAAGGGTTCCATAGAGTGAGCAACCCCACTGTTTTTATTCTTTGGCTACGAAACAAAAAACCCCTCTAGAAAATTTAATCGAAATTACCCTGTAATTAACTCCAAAACTACTCAACGGGTTTTGTTCAAACTAATTTTCATTGTTGTATTTTTAAGCTTATTTTTTTAAATATTTTCCACTTCATCGTTCAAAAGTTAGAGTGACAATTTTTATGATTTTGGACACTAATATCTCGCCACCTATTTAATAAATAAAAATGTATTTAAGAAAATCGTGATAATTTTTCAAGTTCTGCCAAAACTAAGTACGCGTAGACATTTTTAACCCTCAATTACAAGTACAAGTATTTCGACGATTTCACAAGATTCGATTTTTGCCAAAATGGTTACGGGATGTACAGAAAGTTATTTTCACATTTATATATAACTAGTTTTTGCCCGCGCCCTCACTCGCGTTAATGTTATCCCACAGGAACCGTACATTTTCCGGGATAAAAAGTAGTCTATGTACTATTCCAGACTATAATCTATCTCTGTGCAAAATTTCCTCCAGATCCTTTCTGCTGTTCTGGCGTGATTGAAGAACAAACATCCATCCAAACTTTCGCATTTTTTATATAATGTATGGATATAGAATCTACATCAATACACAAAGCGGGCGCGATGCGATGCCGGGAGAAAGCAAAGGAACGTGGAATAAGGAGCAAGGGAAGAGTAACTTACCTCGCCATCAGTCCACCGCCACACTGCAATCATCCCCCGGGGATTCACACACGCACTAGGATTTGCTTAGGTGAATTAAGTTATTAAATTAAAAATGTTTTCTTTGTGCTTGTTCCAGCAATCCTTTCACCATCCATTGCGGTGACAGCAACTGACACGAAAATGAATGTTTGTCTTGTTTTGCGCATTCTTCATTTGAAAGTTTCTTCTTTTCTTGATGGCGAGGATGGGGAGGAAGAATTGATAAGGAGGTGTTCCTAGGTGCAACCACACTATGTAAATGAAATGCGATTCAATTTAATTGAATCACATTTTATTTAGGCATCTCATGCAATCATATTATACTAAATTAAAATAGAGTGTAAACTCCATGTAACGTCACTCGATTTAACGACAAACTCCCTTAAGCGTCGAAATCACTTGACTTTGGTTGGTTTAGCTTGTCTTCCATACCCCCCAGGGGGTGCCGCCGTGGACTCGTCTCCGTCCAGGAAGCGGTACAAGTGGATGCGTCCCCGGGGCCCTTAGCGGCCACTGTCACAAGGGGGGAACCCTTCACTCCGTGACAGTGGTGTCCCACCTATCCACTCCAAATCCTTGTATTCCTTCCCCTTCCTCCCAAACCTCCTCCCCAAACACACCTCCCTTCCGACGACGACCGCCAGCGTCGAGCTCTGCTCCGCCCAGCGCGGTTCTGCTAATCTTGGTCGGTAGAGTTGGAAAACCCTGTGGCCGGCGTTGGTACGGTGGAAGCGACTCGACCGCAGCTGTTGCGGTGGCTCGGAAACGCGGGACTCTGACCTTCCGATTGCGGGCTGTCAGCCTTCACCCCAATGCCACCTGTGTGGCGCGCTTGACACGGCGTTTCATACGCTAGTCGAGTGCGCCGCCTGGGCACCACAGAGGTTTGAACTCGAGATAATAGTAGATCCGATTGATTCGCTTGGCAGCCTGGTGCAAGCCATGCTGCAGAGCGAGGATCATTACCGCTTCAGGGGCCCTCATGCATCAAGGGAGCAGAGGAGTATTCACCCCTGTCGTCGAAGTGAGTTAGCTCTTCCAGGGGCTTTCTCAGGCACTTATTGCGCTAGGATCGGCGTGGGCGTAACTACGTTCTAAGTCTCATGCCTTCCCTGCCATAAGCGCGGGGCATCGGAGGAGGGTGGTTTTAGTGAGTATTAGCCATTTTGGGCTCGAGTCTTCACACAAGCCGGTTGATTATTGTTTGGATTGCCCCTTCTGGGAATGCCTCCATGATCGACTATGGTCTAATCCCTTGCAAAAGACCCGGTATAGTGCGTAAATAGCATTTCACCCGCCTGAAAAAAAAAGCTTGTCTTCCATACACGTATACACTCTATATATCATTACACAAAAAATGCATTAATTAAAATGTACCTAACCTAACCAAATCATAATTTGCAGTAAACCTGCGAAAAATCGAAATGTGTGCTGGGACACATAGTAAAAGTGAAACTTCAACGGACAAGTGGCAAAACGAATCGCAATAAAATTTTAACTTGAAGTTTTACGGGCCGGTTTTCAAATTGGACAAGTTCCATTTTTATTTATTATATTATTATTATTAAATTTCTAAACCAGTCTGGAATCCACTCAAATACACAGAAAAATTTCATCAAAATCCTAGAATGCCATTACAGGGCCACCTACCGTACCCAATTTTGAATCCAAACAATCCCGGGACCCACTTAAACACATACAACATTTTCATCAAAATCGGTCCAGGGGCTTAGGAGAAGTTCAGTGACATATATATGTACAGAAGAATTATATACTAAGTATTAAAATTAGATTTATGTGTAATTGAAGAATTGTATGTAGCTGCGATTATTGATTTTCAAGAATGAATGAACGTCGTACCTATTATATTGTTTTTAATAACATTTTATTCACTCCGAAAACATGATTCATTGGTCAAGTTAAAAGAAAAATCAACTTACACTTTTGTTTGAAGGTCACCAAAACGATTTTCCCATCTACAATTTTTTTCCACAAGTCATCTTGCTAATGATATAAGGCTTCTATGTGTTGACTATAGACATAACGGCCGTGACCTTTCGCGATTGAAATTGCAAGATAGGGTTAGTGCATGTAATACTTCGAGCTTCCCTCTTAATTTGACCAGTTAGATAAATAGAATACAGTTCTACACAACTTACAATTGCGATCGGCCGGATCGACCGGTTTACGACATGTAAATAATCTATATAAATAAGTATATTGAACTGTATTCGCAAGCGGAAATGGCAGTGTTGTTTGCTATACATTCTTAGCTCTGTTCCGCTTATGCGATTCGTACACTGTCGCACGCTAATAACATTGATCTACAGCGCAGGTACATCGGGAGGAATTATTAGTTGTGTAAAACTGTAACAATGTATTTTATATGTATTATCACACTTGTTTCCTCACAGGGGTAGGCAGAGACGATGGATATCCACTTGGTACGATGTAGGTACACACATTTCACTTGATTCACTTTAAATAACCTTTTCTGCTTTTATTGCAAGTTTATTTTGAGTGATTTTACAAGCTTTTATTTTTATGTGATATTTTTTCATTTATTCATATTTGGTCATGATAAGTATACCGCGATCTGCAACCACTAAATCTACTTCTATCTATCTAGTGTTGTTATAAACATAATTATTTTTTAAACAGTTTTCATCATTATTTTTTAAACAATTTCTTGCGGCCGGGCGGCCTGTCGTAAGAAGCGACAAAACAACCCACAGCCAGGTGGTAGGGAATTTGCCCGACTGGATGGTTACCACCCCTGGTCTAAAGTATGTCTCCATAACAACCTTGAGTTGTGTTCCGGCATTAGTGATCAGGTTCCAGTCTCCCTTAAGAGAGCAGCAGCCCATTTGTAGCACCTTTGGTGTTGCAAATGTCTATAGGCGATGGTAACCGCTTTCCATCAAGTGGGCCGTCTGCCTGTCTGCAGAGCTCCTGCAATAAAAAAATAAATAAAAATAAAAATCCGTCTTGTACATGCTCATTTGCGTCGTTCGAACACATTAAGGGTCGGTTCCTATATCTTGCCGACCGATCATTTGCCCTACATACTATCGGATAAAATTTAATATAAGCTCCATTTTTTTTTATTGCAGGAGATCAGCAGACAAGCAGACGGCCCACTTGATGGAAAGCGGTTACCATCGCCTATGGACATTTGCAACACTAAAGCTGCTACAAATGCGCTGCAGCTCTCTTAAGGGAGACTGGAACCTGGTCACTAATGCCGGAACACAACTCAAGGTTGTTATGGCGACATACTTTAGACCAGGGGTGGTAGCCATCCAGTCGGGCAAATGCCCTACCACCTGGCAGCTCCATACAAGTATTGTCAAAATTCAACCGATGGTAGGGCAAGTGAATGAATAGAAAGATTTAGGAATCCGCCATATAAAGGCAACAAATATTGTTACTTAAAAATGTCGACTGATAGACCTGTTTCTAATATAAGTAGTTATTTATTCATTGTACTAAGTGGTTACTAAATAAAAACACAAATTACGCCACAGTTAGTAAGTATAATTGACCGATAGTACAGATATTCTCTGTGAAATTGTGACGTAACAAGATGGCGAAGCGTGTTGTTCACGCAGTATTGGGAAATTTTTGTACGTCATGACTTTGATTCATTCTACGTCAGTTCTTTTGTAATTAAGAAGAGTACGTACTTTAGGTTAACTATGATAGAGAAGGATTTCGAAGGATATAGCAACCTCTATTGCACAGGAGTGTAATAAGGATGCTATGTCAGGATTGTCGGGTAATTTAAATATGTTCGGTATGAAAGAGAATTATTCTTAGTAATTTTCTTTTGTTTTTGGTGATAACGGCCCCGTCAGACGTTTCCTGCTCTGAAAAAATTAAAATCTATGACCCGATCCCAGCACCACCTACCGATTCTAATTGTGGATTTAAACCATCCGGGGAACCCACTCAAACACACAAAAACAAAATCGGTCCAGGTGACTAGGCGGATTCTAGAACCCGATCTCAGCGCCGCTTTCTGGTTCTAATTGTGAATCTAAACCATCCGGGAACCCACTCAAACACACAAAAACAAAATCACCAAAATCGGTCCAGGTGATTAGGAGGATTCTAGAACCCGATCTCAGCGCCACCTACCGATTCCAACGGGATAAAAAGTATTCTATGGCCGTCTCCTGGTTCTAAGGTGCCTCTCCACCAATTTTCAGCCAAATCGGTACAGCCGTTCTTGAGTTATAAATAGTGTAACTAACACGACTTTCTTTTATATATATAAATATTTAAAGTTTTACATATAATAACTTAATTAATGAATTAAACTACATAATACAAGTTATTATTTTTTTGTATGGTATTCTATCCATAGTCCCTCAAAACTATGGGTAAGGCGCCCAGAAGGCTGGCTACGTATCCTCGCAGATCGCCACACTGATCCGTTGGCCGAGGTAAGCACCAGCCTCTGATCACCTGAAGAGTCAATGAGTCGTTTCGATAAATTTTGATAGAAGCTCATGGCCTCAGGACCCCACGGTCCAAGCGTCTCGACAGCAAACGGCACAAATATATAACTCTCAGTGAGGGTTGCATATTTGCGCCGCTTGAGTGATTCAGTTATTTCCGCCGCCGAACCGGCTGATCTAGACAGTCAATTATAATTAGTGTTTATTTCCAAGTTAATTTGAAATTTTCTGTAAAACTAAGACAATGAAAAATATTTTAAGTGCAATTAACATGACTAGTCAATATGTCTACTTTCTTCAGTGAGTTGGTATATGTATGTGTATGAACATCATTATTACGAGTATAATCATATATGTTACTTACATTAGATTTAATAAGGAAATCTTGTGCAGATCAATCAATAACTCTTTATTGTAGACCAATACAGAAAAGAACTGACAGACTAAAACTATATCTTATTATGCACAAAGGGCGGTCTTATTGCTATAAAGCGATCTTTTCCTGACAACCTATCTTTCCTTAAATATCCAGAATTTTATAGGGAAACTTATTTTATGATAGTATTTCCTTAAGTTTTCGCGACTAGTACACGGTAATTAAAACTAAATTTTAACGGGTTTTAAGTGTGGCGGCGTAGCGCCGCAACAATCCTTTGTCATCCGTGATCACGGCTACTGAAAAGTGGTCGAAACGTTGAAACAAAAAGCAAATAAAATATCGCGTTTAAAATAGTTAAAACTAGTATTTGTTTTTGCATGACTTAACCATATCCTGAAGCTAATTTTAAACTGACCACATGCTATTCGTAATTTATTAGGAATCAAAAATATCTCCTTATCGAAAATAGATTTATGATTGGTTTTTGGGTACTTAGACGTTAGTTTGTTCTTCCTTCACGACCTTGGGAATGTTCTTGATTATTGTGAAATTTGAAACATGAGTAATTTTAATAAGGTATATAGGATCATTGCTATCCTGAGATATAGGATAACTAATGGATAGAATTCCAAAATGGGATAATTTTGGAATCCTATCCACATATTCTAGGATTCAAAAAATAATCTTATTTATACGTCACTGAAATTACTTATGTACCTTTCACGACAATCGCTCTATTCCCAAGACCATGAAGGGAGAACCAACTAACATCTAATCGTCCAGACAAACGATCAGGATACTTACTATTTATGTACGTAATATTAATAAGTACCTGTACGTATATATATACGTATGTATGTACTAGCTGTGCCCGCGAGGTCGTCCGCGTGGAATTTGCTTTCAAAACCCTCCGATTTTGAAACATTCTTCATTGGTGCTCCGCTCCTATTGGTCTTAGCGTGATGATATATAGCCTATAGCCTTCCTCGATAAATGGGCTATCCAACACAAAGAATTTTCAAATCAGACCAGTAGTTCCTGAGATTAGCGCGTTCAATCAAACAATATTAGTATATTTGGCTACAACACTAATACTTACATTTTAAATATCGCGATCGTTATCTTTTGAATGAAACGTCCGAATTGAATAATTCAAAAACTTCTAGAAAGGTATTGAATTCGTCTTGAATATGGAGCAATTTATTTTGATAAGGATTAATACCAAGGTACAAAATAAAGAGTTTTTGAAGCGACGGCATTTTAATTATTTAAAAAAAATAAAAGAAAACACTTATTGTGAGATAACTACAATAGTTAGACATATGGTTACGCGATATGTTTTGTAGACAATTATATGTTCTGCAAAGTGGTAGTACATTGTTTTGTTCTATAATTAATAATTTTCGCAGCGCACGCCGTGTAAGGATTTTTTCGGGTCATTTTTTTACACCTTGGGTTACATTATTGGACTTTTAGTAAGGATCCCTATTTTTTTTGAAAATATAATATAGCCTATAGCCTTCCTCGATAAATGTACTATTCAACACTGAAAGAATTTTTCAAATTGGACCAGCGGTTCCTGAGATTAGCGCGTTTAAACAAACAAACTCTTCAGCTTGATAATATTAGTATATATATATATATATATATATATATATATACCACATGTCTATTAAGTATAAATATTACTTATATAATATAATATTTACATGTTTTCCATACTTTTTTATTATTGAATAAAATATAATGTAAGTAACTGCATATCGTATAATTTGTATGTATGTATACTACCTTCGACAATTTGAATCTGTTTTATTACTGCCATGGATTGTCTGGAAGAGATAGCTTCTTAGCGATTAGACCGCCCATAGTCCACATGTAGAATATTTTTAGGCTATAAGTCTTCTGTGTTTTCTGTAATGGTGTACAATAAAGTGTTATTTATCTCTCTTACTACATTTAAGTTTGGTTTTTAACTTAATTTAAAAAAGTTTTAAAGTTGTCATGCAACCACGTTGGTTTACTACAAGAACTCCTGGAACATAGATGTTACACTTATATAGAGATCCAGGAATGTCGGACTTTTTCTTCGTAAAATTAGGTAAACAAGAAAAATTATTTATAAAAAAAACTTTTCAGTTGAATTCTTCATTATATTTCACAGGAAACGTGTGTTACAGTTATTTAGTAGCATAGTTGTTCTTGTCATGTTTCTTTTTAAAGTTAATAAATAATTTTGTTATGTAGGTACCCTCTTATTTCTAAACAATACAATCGGCCATTTCCTTAATTGAATATTAATGTTATATTTTTATTTATTCGGTGATTAGCGCCTGTTTTGAATAGAGTAGTTGTCTGTAATTTGCCATAATTCTATGTAACAATATTTATCCTTTATATGATGTGTTAATTTTTTTATTGCAGGAGTTCAGCAGACAGGCAGACGGCCCACTTGATGGAAAGCGGTTACAATCGCCCATGGACATTTGTAACACCAAAGGTGCTACAAATGCGCTGCTGCTCTCTTAAGGGAGACTAGAACCTGGTCACTAATGCCGGAACACAACACAAAGTTGTTATGGCAGCATAGTCTAGACGAGAGGTGGTCGCCATCCAGTCGAGTCAATTCCCTACCACCTGGCTGTGGGTTGTTTTGTCGCCTCTTACGACAGGCCGCCTGGCCGCAGGAAATTATATTCTTTATCCGTTGCTGCACGGATGAATTGTGTAGTTTATAATTCAAAATCTCTCAATTGTATAATATTTTATATAATATAGTATATAAAATATTATTTAAAATTTCCAAACAATAATGTATTAAATTCTTTTCATTCATAACCTTTTAATTAAAATATTTTATCAATGACTTCAATCCACTATCGGTTGTGCCAATTTGCTAAGTTTTATATATTGTAAAATTGTGGGAGGGATGGCGAGGTGTTCTAAAAATGCTTGTCGAGTGTAAAAAGTAAGTGTAGAAAATATGTTAAAACCGTAAGGTTCTCTGATTATAAATATGTGACCAGTTGCTGTTCTATTATTACCATAAACCCTTCTGAGTTGTTGCAAGTATCACACGTAACCACTGGCAAAATTCGGGAGTTTACCATTGTCGAACAACGATATTTGTTTGTAAGTTGGGTAGATACGTAAAAAGAAAAACATGTTCAGTTTAAATGTAATATTTATTTAATGATCATCTCTTAGCTTAAGACAGGAAACATTTATAAAATAGCAGCTAATCACAATAATAAAATTATTATAACATTTTTACATCGCTCTCTTAATCCACTATTTTCCGTCGAACAACATCCACTTCGCCTTTCTATTGTACGTACAACAAGCCAACAAAGTTACATCGTCTGTCAAAATTTAAAACCACTTCTCTTTAATAATTTACATTACATAAATATTTGATGAAGCTCTGTTGACGGTTGTACAGTGTTGGGAAGTGTCACAATTCATTTTTAAAACAATAAATAACTACACCCCCTTACAAATATATTTGCATAGTTTTAAATCATCTGTTATTTTTATAAAGGTTCTAAGTAATCATTTATTTAAAAAAAAAATTGTTCTTAATTTCTTTACAAAAAGAAAACCAAAATGTTGTTAAGGAAATTAACAGGTTGTTTATTACATTCTTTGATTGATAAGATCAGTGACCTTTTTCTTAATATGCTTCAATCTGAGTAAATTTAAAATTCAACAAGTGTAATATTGAATTTCAGATTTACGCGAACAATTATTGTCTGCGTAAATTTCAAATACGACATACTCTTTTTGTATTAAAATTTGATATCTTATCAAATGGGAAACATTTCTTTCGCTTATGACATATACATTGTTTATCCTTAAAAGATCATGTTCTTACATTACAAACAGGATTTTTGCATTGAATTACATTTTAATCATGTAAAAATGTCTTAGACAACTTAAGCCACTTCTAAAGATTGATAAAGAAAATGTTTTATATTAATCATCTAGACACAATTTAACTAAAATTTTGTCAAAAAAATTATCTTGTAAGAAAAAACAAGGTATACATTTATTCATACATATTTAAATGTGAAGTCGACTTTATTTGAATGTTTGTTTATTCTTTCTTCACGGCCTTGAAAATGAATATATGTATAAATATACTTTGATAACGACATGAACATAAAATACTAATCGTCTTGGAAGAAGGGATGGTTTCTCTGGGATAATTATTTCAATTTACTCGAATAAAGCTTGTGAACAAAAAAATCCTATTATTTTAAATTAATTCATAAGGTACCAATAATTGAGGAGGGGGAATGCCAACAATGGTGTAATTTCCCCTATATGACTGTGTCTCCGCTAACTAGGACGACCAAGGGAATCGTTTTGAAAATAGAATAATTTACCTCGCAAGCAAAATGACTTTATAGATATACAAACATTCAAACAAAAAATATCGATTTTTAAGCATGATGGACGCCTAGAATATCAATTTTCGTATTACATTGAGATATAAATGATTCATAATGTTATAATTAATTAATTTTACGTACGAATTTGCTTTTAATGAGGCCTTGCAAAATACAAAAATATTTTTTGACTATTTTTAATTACGTAAATTGACTTCTAGCTGTCCAGTGTCTTGCAAACTATTTATTCCAAACCTCTCCAAATTAACTACAGAAACATTAGTTAGTTAATAAAGTTGAGTAAGTAAGAACAGGGGCTCCAAGTGTGTCATTACAATCGTATCGCAATGGTCGGTAACTGATGTCATAGTAGCACAATTATGGAAGCTTTTTTTATATAAAAGCTGTTTTATTATACTATTATGTAGTCTGAAATTTATTATAAAATCATTATCAAACTGTATTATATTATTGTTATGTGTGTTGTATACTCCACCGTTACCAACTTTCTGGCCCCAGGCGGAAGAACAGCGCTGATTCTTGTTCGCTAGCGTTATGGTGAGACTGGGTCCAATGTAGGACTTACTTTGTTTTATTTTTATTGACTTACTATTTATTTTATAATTGTGTTTTTGTTCTGAATAAAAATATTTTTCTTTCTTTCAAAAGCAATATGGTGCCATTATGAGGCCAGTGGATAATCATTACGACACACACATTACAAATAGTAGTAGTAGTAGACTTCGAGCCATGTACTGTCGTATGTTGTTCTTATTTTACTGAAAACTATCTTATCTCTTTATAAAATATTGTACTATTGATATATTTTGGTTTCTTTTTTTAAAGATTCTATAACAATCCTAATGTTTCGAAAATTTCATCGCCAATAGCTCGTATTGACGATGAAGTCATTTATAAAAAAATGAAACTGTTAATTTATAATGAAAAGGTTTATGTGATAAAACGAAGGTTTACACGAAAAACAAAGATAAAATACGGAAATAACAAAAAATATTTTAATATGAATTGCTAATGCCCACGGAAATCATAATTAATACATCTGTTTAATTAAAGTATAACAGCGATTTTATGTACCAATATAACCATTTTACTTGACTGTATTAAAGTTTCAATACAAATTTCAATTTGAAACACTACAACAGTGTTCAGTTTATCGCGACTGATTACATTCTCTGTCTCGCTTGCCTATGCGTTATTAGAAAGAGACGCCGAATGATTCAATAACTGACGGTCTCTTTCTTACTCCATCATCGAATCCATTTATAATTAACTAATTTACTGCCGCACTCAAAGATCATAATTGACGATTAACTTAAACTTATGCAATTAATATTTAAGAATAGATTTCTAAATGAAAAAAAAATGTAATTAAATGATGGAATAAGTTGATGTATAATACTGTCATTATTAAAAATTTAGGATTATTAACTATCTCTGAGTGTGGCGGTTGAAGGCTCGGCTTTAAATTAAAGTCTAAGAATCTCATAATCTTTGAAGACAAAAGTGGAAGCCAATCAAGTATGTTTAAGGTTCACTGCAAGGACAGAACACAAAAAAACTTTGATACACGTTACTTATGTTTGTCAATTGGTATGTTGTCTATCAAATGAAGTCTCCTTGATTTTGTATGAAAATAGACCATGACGTAATACTACGAGCCCACTGGCTACCAAAAGGAATGAAGAGCATCTACTAGTATTAAACATTAATATGTATGTATATTTGTATTTGAAATATGCATAGGCTTATCGTATTAATCATTTGCTTAGGTATGATAATGGTATTTACATGATGATTTATCTACACAAATAAATAAGAATGAAAAGTGTGTATATGATTTAAAATACAGATGCTAAAAATAAGACGAAACTGCAAGTTAGAAGATGTCTAATCATTAATTAATATTTTTTAATCTTTCGTCAGACAGTCTATCTAAAATTTTATCTTGAATAAGTTCCGAAGCGACTCAACGGTTTTCTAGCAATTTTAGGCATTCGAACAGAAATTTTCCAGGATTAAGAGTTTAGTTGGTATGAATATAAAGTTACACCACAGTTAGTTAACAATATAAAACAATAAGGCTTACAATATTATTATCACGAAACCCTGAGGATTGTGGCAACTTGCTAACAGCTTTTTTCCTTAAAGCATTTGTCTATTTAGCAGTTAAGTCATTTGAAACTTTGACCACTATTGATTGCAAGTCTCTCGAGTATAAAATACAATAATAATGTGGATGTGGTTATCACAACATTAAGCTGGTTTCGTGCTTATTATCAATAACTAGCTGACCCGGCAAACTTCGTACCGCCTCAGAATTCATAAATAAAAAACGTTGATTTCTGAACGATGGGACGAACATCAAACGTTTGAAATTCAACTACAAAAAAAAACTCACTTTGAAATTTAATTTTATTTCTGAACGACTTATATTTAATTGATTTCTAAACGACGGGACGAACATCAAATGTTTGGCAGGTAGGAAGGAATAAAGCGAAATTGTTTTTATTATATTCCAAGCATTTTTTTATATTACTTACCTTTTAAACCTTCCCTGGACTTCCACGAATAATTCAAAACCAAAATTAGCCAAATCACTAACGAACAGCAATTGACTTTTATATATAGATACAAGTTTACTTTTAGTATAAGATAAAAAATCTTTTCTTGCTGTGAACCACAAACATAGAATATATCGCGAAGACCAATTTTACTAACCACATTTATTGTGGAAGAAATATTTCATGATACCTAAATGGCTTCAAAATGTTGTTAACAATGAAAAAACTACTTAATTATTAAAATTATGTGCGTTTTATTCATTTTTGTAAAATACATGTTTCTTGTATATCCAATTTTATTATGACTCTTCCGCCTTGTTATTTAATATTTGACAGTTGAATTCTGTCACGATCAGTTATTATAATATTGTCAAAAAAAACGTTGACAGTATATATATGCAGTGACAATTTTTTCAAATATAAAACAACATGGCAGAAATTGTATCAATACTGAATTTATCTGTATTTGTTTTTGATATTTAAATGATTGGGGGATACACTGATTGATAAATGTTAGTATTATAATTGTATTGAAGTCTTTATTATAATTGTATTTATAACGATGATTTTTTTAAAGTGTGCTGTATTTTATATACTTCATGTATTTGGATAACTTATCAAGACGATAAATAAACTTTAAAATGTATGCTAAAATAGTTATACTTTATTGAGAAGTATACAATATACAAAATTAATTAGCTGACAAAAGTTCTGATGCAACTGTTCCAAACATTACGTTTTAGTTAGAATATTTTATTAAGTTTTTGTGACTAACAAATCAAAGACAAATTCAGTATTGGAAAATTCCAAAGACCGCGTTCATTCACTTCCAATTAATTACAATGTGCCACACCAGCCCTAATAAGGGCAACAGCTGTGTGGACAAGCGCTTAAATTTATAAAATTTACAATATACATAATTTATTCAACATTACACATACAACGCGTTACCAAAAAATATTGAACAAAAAAAATTGTCTACTATTACATTCAAATTGCGATAAAATCGTCTCTAAATGCGATCCCATATCGGTCCAAAATTTAAAATCCGGTTAATGCGTATAAAATGGCCAATAGAAAAGGGGATTTGGTTTTTTTTAATATTTCAAAGCTTTTTACAAGCAATGTCCAGACGAGTTGGTTGGGAAAACTAGCACAAATACGACACACAGGCTAGGCTAATATCACAGGAGTGCTGGGAACGGTGCGGAGACTCATACCCCCTTATCGCCCTCCGACTCCCCTCTGCCACCATGCGCCTCGTTCTACCCCTCCACGCCCCGCCGCGCACGCTTCAGGTACCTATTTACTATTCAGAGGGGGCAAAACGGGCTACAGCCAATATATTTTGCGACAATTAAGATTTCAAAAGAAAAGGAACTCGAGTGCCCCAAAATACCAATTGCACAACGCGATTGATTGCTTCCAAACTTATTGCACAACCATTTTGATAAGTATGTTTTTCATTACACGCATTCACTAGCAAATAAACGTTGTTCAACATTTTAGAAAGTCAAATAAAACAAAACCGCAAAGAAAACAAAACGATATTGAAATTTTGTATATTCAGAATAATTATGTAAACGACGTTCACGCTGAATCCTAATTATACTCTCATTCCGCTAAAATAAATTAACAATGACACAAAGAATCCGCTACATAAAACGTGGCGTATTTAATATTAACCAGAATATAATATCATAATGGTAACAAAGCATAATACGGTGACGTGAGCAATAAGGTAACATTTTAAATAATAAACAAAAACGCTCAAATAAATCTTAAAGTGATAAAGTTTAACAAAACTCTTTCAAAGTAAACCACGTAAAACTCAGACTTGTAAAAAATGCAGCGCGTGGCGAACATTTGACATTGGCGGCCAACATTGGTTACCCAATATTACAAACATTAGTCGGCGCGCGCGAGTATTTGATAAGGAAACAAAAAAATCCCATCGCCACAGACGATGACACATTCATACATCAAAACTTCCAGTTTCCTTTGTCATCGTGAGGTATGCATGCGTCGAAGCACGTTAGTACTGGCTCAATAAAATTAAACTCATTTAATCAACGCGGCACTCTCGCGAGTTATTCAAGGGAAGTTAGTTTACAAATAGCTGCTATTCTTTGTTTCGGTTACCGATGTGTCCGTTCACTCGACGCCCGTATTCACAAAACGTGCTAATTATATCGATCTCACATAAGGCAGCACTAATAATACTATCGAAATAAAACTACATTAAATATTAAGCGAGTTGACGACGTCACCTATCGTCTACGCAACCGTTCCCAGTCGTTTTGCACTATCTCTTAAATCACTATTCACTTTATAATAGGTACAATTGTATAACATAATAATTGCTTAAAATCTATGCCTCCATTTCGTACGGTACCGTTAACTCATCAGTCCTCACTTCGCCGTGTCTGCCGCGGCCGAAACAAGTCCTCCCGTCCTCCGTTCGATAAAAATTAATCGTTGAACACTAATTGGACCGCGCCCATCGGCAGCGCCTGAGCAACTTTCACTAAAATAAAAAAAACACGCTAACAAAGTAAGTACTCTTCTTAAACAACAAAGAATTGGCTAAACATCTGTCCGTTTGGGGTAACGCAAAATGTTAAACACGATTGGTCGGTCCAGGCGCCTCGGAGCCGGAGCCGCCGCGGCCGAGCACGCTCCGGTGAACTCCGGACTCGGCCCCGCGACATACGCGTGCACTCGCTACGTGCAGCGGTAACGCGGTCAGCGACACTCGTCGGGAGCGCGCGAGCGCCTCATTCGAACCGCTCGCATCACAGTGGGGTATGCAGGTGCGTACTGCGACGCGGTCATGAGTCAAGAACGGTTAGGAGACCAGGCGGCAGCAGCGGCACTTCCTGCCGGGGCAACTGTCGCGCGAGTTGCGCACACCCGAGATTGGCATCGCCAAGTTCAGGGATTGCGTCTAGTAGCGCTAAACATTCGTCTTCCACAGCGCGCCTGGCCTTCTTTCCAACCCAGGAGTCGTCGCATTCCTCCCTCGCGCGACGCCGTCTAGCCTCCTTCTCCCTTCGCGCTTCCTCGCTTAGTCTGCAGTAAGTGTTATTGATGCACACAGATCTACGAAGATCCCGTGCGGGATCCTCGATATTCTCCAACTTTTGGGAGCAAATTTCAATGACCCGTTTCCGTTCCTCGTTGGCTCTAAGCCGGGCCGAAATCATGGACAATTTGGGCCTGGCTGCTGGTTCTGTGCGTGGTGGGCCGAACATGTCGTCCTCGAAAGCGTCAGCGATCTCCGCACCGCGCGCGCTCTCCCGCTCCTCTTGCGGCGTCATTCTGTAACAAATACACCAACATATTAGCATCTATTAGCGATACGAAAAATAACTAGTGTGAAATTAGACCGCACAAAAAGCGAGGTCACAGGCCTAAATAATCATCCAGATAATAAATTTAAAAAGTTTTCCAAGGCAATCGTTTCTTAGAATTCGTTAATCAAAAATAAAACGGAATGCGAAAAACTTAATGGAAAACCCTAATTATTTCATAATAGTATGTACTAAGTACTAGGTCAATCCAAGAACAATGCATCGACGGCCGAACGAGCAAATCAGGTTCACAACTCGTTATAATCCACTCTCCGACCGCAATCACATCAAAAGCATTACAGATATTAGTGAACGAGTTTAGCGATAAAAGAGCGAGCGTGAACCACATTGAAAACGCATTTTTCATAAACACCCACCTAAAAGATAGATCAGGAGAAATGATGAGAAATCCCGACATGTACATCGTAGCAGTTTCACGTTCACCTTATTTTATTAATTACTAAAACGCTTCATTCAATGTCACAAGATTCAAAACACTCGCACAATACGGGCGCGCAATCCGTCACTTTGTCCTCGGCTACTATAAAAAAGTAAAAAGGCACAAGTGGAACAAAAATAAAGCGCGCATCGAGCGGCGTGCGCGCAGCCCGAAGACCACTCGACGAATGACAACACACCTCGCTCAGTAGATAAGACATTGAAAAAGCCAATTGCGTCATGTACTGTGCTACGTACGTGTGGAGAGGAAACGGGTGACGTATGAGAGCCGTCATTTTCGACGCTGTTTCATGACTTTTAATTTGTATATGGACAAAATCCTCATCATTATTGTAACTTTACATGACAAATAAGGCAACAACTTCTATGAACCCAACCTTGAACTAAATATAGGGAAAACTCGCAATTTATTCGTCCAATCACTTTCCATAGAGAAAAATTGCGCGGTATTATAACACTTACGTAAAGCGAATATTGTAACAGTAAACAATATTTTTGTGTACCAGAAAATATGTCTTGTCTAAGAAAATCTTTGGAAGAAGTGGGGCCATATCCATTGGGATAACAAGAACAGTATAGAGGGTACTTGGGGTTTAACAATGTTCCACTTGTACCTTTACAATTGGTTATTTCGACTAGCCAGGTGAAGTGGGCGCGTTATATAACAATTTACATATAACATAACAGATTTATATTGTACGAAGCAATATCATATTCAAATGCCACCAAATTTTTACTGTTTAAAAAACCATACTATTATTTTGAAAAGTTAAGTTAGGAATATTTAGTGGTTTTAATACACTTATATGTTTAATATCACCTACAGCTTTCCAATACTTTCGTAGAAAGTCATAATTCGATACAGTTATGTTGTAGTTACTTTTAAAGGAATAAGCATAATTATTAACGTAAATAATTATATAACTACTTCTCATTTCTAAAGAAATAATTCAAAACTAATTTCATATCGTTCCCCAAGTCACGAAGAACAAACAAATATCCGAACAAACATGGATTCCAATACCAACATTGAAAATTTAAATGTCATAAAAACATAATCTGCACCAGCTACCCGTTAACCCAGAATAAAAGTATTTTCGCCCTATTATAGAAAATAATATTCACTAAATTTTATGATAATGCCCCAAGGCCATAAAGAAGAAAAAGAAATATAAACAAACAAAAATGGATTCGAATGGCAATATTTGAAAGTAAAATGACATAAAACAATTTTTGAAACTGGATCAGATATAATTTTGTGAAACTGTATCTATTAAATTGTATCACTAAACAGTCACATTTGAACTTACGAATAAGTTCGGCAACGTTCACTAAAAATCTTATTATCGAAAAAGCATTAAAGTGTACGTGTTTTTGTTGCGAATACACAACTAAGGTGTAGATCTTGCTTTGAATTGAACGATCTCAATAGTTCTGAATTTACCTAGATTACTTTCACCTTCCAATCGATTTAGAAACAATATGGTTGAAATAAAAGAGTTGCTTTTCATATAGATCTCATGCCCTATATTAACTAAAAAGCAATGTTTCGGATACACAGTTTCTCAAAAAACCACATGGTTTTTGTTTAGATATATAAAAACTGATCTTGACATTTTATACGGACTTCTTTGTTTTAATATTGTCCATGAAAGTAGAATTTAAAACACTAGTAAAAAATGTGACTTTAAAAAGTTCCTTACTTAAATTAGTCAACAATTTAAAATAAATGTATTAAAACATCATTTCAATTGTTGACACATCAATGTTAAGAAAATTCAAATCAAATACGGATAGCAAGATGCTGCAGCGAGGTAACATAGCATTCTGGGCACTTTACCATAAACAAACAAGGGTGATTAAGGATCATTAAGTAGTCTTAACGGATTATAAGTAGAATACAATATAACTAAGAATAATGAATAGGAATTCGTTTTTTCAGATAATTTTTGTTTCTGTATTATTTATTTTAGTTACAGACAACAGGCTTACAGTCATATAAATTTAATTACATAAGTAAAAAATTAACAAATAAAGTATTTTCGACAAAAAGAACATACATAAAACTTAAATAACATAACAATATACATTTATTATTTTTTATTATTATTTATTATATACAGGATATAAAATACCGGGCATTTTGCTTTTGGCTTGTTTTTTACCATTATTGGTGGTGCCTCTTTTACTTCCAGATTGCATGGAATTTAACTAAAACATTAAAATCGAACATTATTACTTTAATTTCGTGAAAAAATGTGTATACCGCACAAGGTCATAAAAGCTATATTAAAAAGATTCTAAGCACAATACTATTTAATAATAGGTAACATTAAATTATAGTTATGCGCTCACGTATTGATATTAATTATTATTTCAAATTATTAATTGCTCTTTGTGTTGATACGCAATTAATGTTATGTAATCCACGATATTACGTTTTTAAATCCAAAGCCTCTATAATGAAATAAAACATTGTCTGCTAAAGTTTTTATTATAGTAACTATAGCTATCTTCGATACTCGGAAAGGTCTCGAGTTACACTGCGGAAATTCTATTTTCCGGAATAAATGGTCACCTCTTTCATCTCAGTTATCGGAAGTACTTGATGTTTGATTATTTTATTAATTCACGAGTAAAATATAAAAACTCGACAACTGTCAACAGATATTACATTTATCAATACAACAGGCGATATCGCTAATTTAGCGTTTTCTTCCAGACATCTTTTGGATGGATAAGAAGTTTAGTAGAACAGTGATGTGTTGAATTATGATTTCTTTCGATTTTAGTACTTTAAAATTGATAAATGCATATATATGTACGTAATTATGGACACCGTAACTAACCCACAACTTTGCCAAACAAAAAACGGTTCTAAATGTCGTGTTTTATATGTGCTAAGACCACATAAATAAATTATATTTAGCATTTATTATATTATCAAACACATTTTTAGTAATAGGTTTCCTTGGCTATCGTATACAGCTTCTTATGAATATATTAATTGTTTCGAATCTGGTAGTTTATATTAATTGGATATATCCAAGCCTGTGAAGAACAATATAACAAAAATATATAAATTTATGCAAACAAAGTTAGTTATTATTTTTTGAGACAAAGAAATATAAATTTTATTTCAATTTAATATGAAATAACATTTGCAGTTACACTTAATTAACCTTTTCATACACTTAAATGTAAATTAATGATACTATAGTCAAATGTTAAGGAAAATAGAAGTCAACATTATTTTAAAAAGATAAACAATAGGTACCCACTTTTTATTCATTTATTATAAATCAAGAGGCGAACGCACAAGCTGTATGTTAGCTAAGTCCATAACATGGGATCGACCTTAGGACTATACAGGTGTGTTCCATTTTATTATACCTATAATGTAACATATTTAATGGAAGATTCTGGGGCCTATCCCAGTACTATTTGTACCAGAGAAAATATTAGTAAAGCAATTCGGAAACCTATTCTATCGAAAACCGAATTTGGGAGCTTATGGTCTAACAATACAAGCAGGTCAACTCCCAGGCAAGTCGACCATTGAAGCTAACTTTGATTAGTTCGATTCTTACGTTAACCTTATTCGCTAGACGAAATAATAAGTATGTACAAATGTTTGTTAATATGTCATTTCTCGGTGTCTACGCTAAACTGAAATAAACGCAGGGGAGAGTGTTATAGCATTATTCATTAAAGGCATGTTTTTACGAGGTGGAAATACTAATATTGTAAATGCAAAAGTTTGGATGGATGTTTATTGCTCAATCAGGCCAGAACGGCTGAACGGATCTTGATGAAATTTGGTAAAGAGATGGATTGTAGTATGGAATAGTACATAGGCTTCTGTTTATCCTGGAAAAATGTACGATTCCCGTGAGATAACGGTCAAAAGCTAGTATTTTATATATATGTATTTCTCATTGCTGGGACTAACAGTGAGGTATGAGAATCGCGGCGGTTACCAGATACTCATTAAAGCTGCCCTGATATTCCTTCTTATCATCTTAAGCTAGGACCATGGGACAAAAGCTTAACTAGGGCCACAATGTTCCACGTTTTCGAAAAGGACTAGCCCTATCAGAGAATTAAGGGATATATTAATTTAATGCTTAGTATTGCATTGTCGAACAGGGGAGTGGACAGTTATATCAACTGAAAGACTTTTTATAAATTTACAGAACGTCGTATCTTCATATATCTATTACGTGCGTACCATAAGAACAGCCCATAAATCTCCCACAGCTGGGCTCGGGC
Organism: Dendrolimus kikuchii; assembly: GCA_019925095.2. Taxonomy (NCBI): domain Eukaryota; kingdom Metazoa; phylum Arthropoda; class Insecta; order Lepidoptera; family Lasiocampidae; genus Dendrolimus; species Dendrolimus kikuchii. The sequence continues at coordinate 7,975,422 of CM034400.1, forward strand.
CTCCCATTATGGGGGAACGGACAGTATACCCGCCACGCTTGTCCAAAGCGGCTTGGCAGGTTTGACACATCGTTATCTCGATGCGCAGGTTGCATCACGATGTTTTCCTCCACCTTTGTTGGCCCGTGGTAATTGTAACACACATACTATATGTTATTTTAACGACTGTTATTTTAGATGTAAAAGTTATAAAATTTATTGTAACATGTGTCCGCATCCCTATTAATTTACTGGGTATAAGGACAAAAAAGTTATTTGATATGGTCATATGCTAAAACAAATTTGAACCAAGAATAAAGTCCTTGAGGATTTTTCGGTAGGCTTAGTTTTCGGGCGATAGCGGGGATAACATAGACGGGGTCGTTTTTCAGATGCATTATTATTTTATTATGAATAAAATAATATTGTATATAAAAAATCGAAATGTGTGCTGGGACACAGTAGAAGTGAAACTTCAACGGACAAGTGGAAAAACGAATGGCAACGGATAAGTGGCAAAACGAATCGCAACAAAATTTTAACTTGAAGTTTAACGGGCAGATTGTTAATGTACTTGTCCAATATGAAAACTGCCCGTAAAACTTCAAGTTAAAATTTTGTTGTGATTCGTTTTGCCACTCATCCGTTGTCATTCGTTTTTCCGCTCGTCCGTTGAAGTTTTACTTCTACTATGTGTCCCAGCACACATTTCGATTGTTCGCAGGTTTACTGCAAATTATAATTTGCTTAGGTTAGATACATTTTAATGAATCCATTTTTTATTATACATATTTTATTTTGTCAAACAAAAAAATTGCGAGAAAATTCGAACCGGAACAAAAAACGCATCCATAGTATACTCTAAAATTATGCCGCCTCTCACCACGTCTAGTCTAAGTTTATGCCGCTGCTCCACGAGTCCGTAACGCTTTTTCGTGACAGAAAAATCCTAAGACCTCCCGTTTATATAGAAGTTTCCCTTAAAAAAAATTAAAACCATAATATTCCTCTATAAAGTCGTGGTAGCGTAATGGCTAGTGCACGTGTCCGAAACTCGAAGAGCGCGGATTCGATTCTGGTCGGAGCGCATGCACCACTTAGGCAGTTTTCTGACCTAAAGTGCATATTGTTACAAATACCACGTGCTAACAACGGTGAAGGAAAACGTCGTGATGCAACCTGCACATCGAGATAACCGATGTGTCAAACCTGCCAAGCCGCCTTGCCCGAGGCCCGAGCTCAGCAGTGGGACAGTTATGGACTATTATTATATTAATATTTATTAATTAATTATTATATTATTATAAAGGTTTAGATTTTCTTTGATCCTGTTTTAATAAAAATTCAAGAGTACAATGGTTTCATGTCAACTATTTGGAGGTGACTTGGTGATTTTTTCTTTTCAATAATATTTATTAACATGCCGCCATAACAACCTTGAGACGTGTTCCGACATTAGTGGCCAGGTTCCAGTCTCCCTTTAGAGAGTGGCAGCACATTGGTAGCAAATTTATTGTTACAAATGTCATCAATCAATCAGGTGTGCCGTCTGCCTGCTGAACTGGCGTAATTAAAACAAAATAAATAAATCAGTAAATATCAACGAAAAATTGTATCGTTTGCACCCCACTTTCCACTGTTTGCGGCAACGATGGCCTTAAGCCAGTCTAGAACTATACATGAAAGTGAAAGTGACTTTATTTGGATGTTTGTTTGTTCCTTGTTCACGGTCTTAGGAGTCAACCTGGCAGTGCATGCATGCAATGGCGGCTTAGATTAGAAATTGGTCAAACATATCAGTGAATGTTCACTATAGAACATTAACTTTTTATTTCGTTACACTTAAATAAAATATGTTATTATAAAACTGTGATCGCGCTTTGTTAATTTTCTATAACATTTAATTTAAACAGCTGTACGAATACGAGTATATTTATCATAGTTATGTTCATTGTATTTTCAATATATTTTATTCAAATGAAAATATTAATTATTGAACCGTTACATATCTATGTTTACGGGGCATATACCTGTGTTTTATTTCTTTATGCTTATTTCTTCCAATGCTTGTAAACATGTGATTTCAATATTGTAATGCTGGGACTTCATCTGGGATTATGTTACAGATATAGGCCAATTCACGCAGATATGACGATGGGTTTAATGCATTATTTAAGATGCGACATTGTTGATCACATTAAATATTGAAAGGAAACGTATGTATATACACTAATGTAGTTACTCGTTAACGGCTTTATTTTTAATGCTTTAAATAAAACGCGTTCGGCCACAGTCTAAACAACCAATGGTAAGGCAAGAGAATGAATAGGGCCATTAGTTTCAAGGATGCAACTGTTTCATTTGTAATCTTAAAATGTCAAAAACAATAATAACAATACAGATAATACAAGCATTTAAAATTCGAACTCCACTCCGCGGAGTTTTTTTCTTTTTCCAAGGCGAATGCGCGACGACAGCGCATGCCGGGTGTTGCCGACGACCCCAGTTACGATCTAATAAATCTTGCTCGGCTCGCCCGATGCTACTGCCTACCTGCACTTTCTTTTCTCTGTCACACACTGGCAGCGGCACGCCGCCACTGATACGTCAAGAATGCTAACATAACGCAGGGGACCGTTTTCGTCGAAGCTTTTGACATAGATATGGCTACTAGACATTAAACCGTGGCGTGATGATGTTAAACTAGTTAAGACTTTTGAAGTTCAGTCACTTTAAACAACATAATCTTCTTTACATCCAAATAGTATTTATTACATGAATTATGAATCTAATACTCGAGTGTGGAATTTTATTTATTTGATTTTTTATTACGACGTTACAAGCACTTGTCAGTAGCTGTGATCACGGAGGACAAAGATGTCGAGTGTGAAGACAGATAAAATTCTACGCTTAAAACCGTTAAGACTTAGCTTTAATTATGTGTATTAATCGCAAAAAGTAAAGAATATAATATTGATCATTATTCTGGTTTTGGAAATATTTGTACCAGTGTATACAGCTCTTATTGCGTTTTTTTTTCTATTATACAATATTGTTTCTTAGATTACCGGTTCTCATTTTAAACAGTTAGGCCACAGTTACATTGTTAGGGCGACTGTGATGCGATAACGATTCCAATAAAACAGATCTTGAACACTAAAATATGGTGGAGCAGCCTTACATGTACAAATTGTTTTAAATATTATATTACAATGCGTCGCTAACGGCTTATCAATGTGGCCGTGGCTTTAATGACGCCATAAAGGCCATCCATCGAACATAATATACATAAATGTATGAATTACGCTAATTGTTAACGAAGTAATCACTTTGAAATTCATATTCTTTGATATAATTCTTTCATTACTTTGTTACTACTTATGTTTAAATGAATACATAAACTACATGTCGATAAGGCGGTATAATAAGGGGGCGGAGATTATTAAATAGTTTAAAATCAAATAATTTTTATTGTATTTAAGTAAATTTACGCAAATATTCCAAATATGTATTTATATTTTGCCAGGTGGTAGGGTATTTGCCAGCCTGGGTGGCTTCCAGCCCTGGTCTAATGCTGCCACAACAACCTTGAGTTGTGTTCCGGAATTAGTGGACAGGTTCCAGTGCCCGCTTAAAGAGTGATAGCACGTTGGTAGTATACCTTTGGTGTTACAAATGTTCATAGTCGATGGTAACCGTTTGCCAGTAGGCCGCCTACCGGTCTGGTGAACTCGTGCAATAAAACGTGTAAAAATATGTGTCTAATTAAAAAAATCATATATTAGAAAGTAATTCCCGAAATTCTTCATGAAGAGAATTGTTTCGATTTGTTAAGAGAATCCTAACTTAATTAAAACTAAGTTCAGCCATTCAAAACGGCTAAATTAATCGTAGAATGATACACTCATACAGATCGAGTTGGAAAGGTTTTGAAGTGTTTCGTTAATACTTCAAATTTCGTGTTTTAAAGCTTATATATATATATATATATATATATATATATATATATATATATATATATATATATATATATATATATATATATATATATATATATATATATATATATATATATATATATATATATATATATATATATATATATTATTAACAACTACGTACTCTAGTTCCGTACCCTTTTTTACAATTAAATTTAAGCAGAAGTTAGGAAGTTTTACACGCTTATTTGTTACTTTGTTATTGTGTGTGACATTTAATGAACGTATGTTTGTGTTGTGGTGTACCTTAACAATGACTTATAATATTAATTTATTCTAATTTTAATACTAAACTTACTACTAATGTAGAGTGTATCTGTTACATGCTGGTGTTGTGAGGAAGTGCATGTGCAGTGTGTGCCTTATGTCTATACCTATATATATTATCCTAACTAGTGCCATGTGTGTTGTTTTCCTTTCTGTGTCTGGGTTATTAATTTTTAGGCTCTTTGTGTGTATTAAATATATTATAACGATATAATATATGAAATGTGACGTCACGAAATTTATAATCGCTCCCACCCCTTGTCACATTTTCTTTTACTTTTACTGCGTGTGAACTGCCCACACATACATTTTTTTTTATCCAATATCTTCTTAAGATTTCTTCAGTTTCAAATGCCTTGTTGATTACAATAATCAGTATTAATCAGTGATATTGTAGCGAAAAATAAATAATCTAGTAAAAAAAAGGCAGTATCGGATGATAATGCGCTTAGAGAACCGCCCACATACTCGGGGCTCGACGATCTTCTTCGTTTCTGAAATTTCAGACGTGTACCTACCAATGAAGAAAGTCGTCAAGCCGTAAGTTCACGTACTTGCTCACACATATATATATCACCCACTTAAAGTCAAACGAGTTTCTTTTTGCAAAAAACTTGAAAGTTGATGGTTTGTTGCGCAGTTTTATTTTCAAAATATGTATAAGTAATATTTCAGCAAAAATTGTGTGTTTTTGTGGAAAAATATTTTATTGTTTAGTGACATGTCTCTTTTCGAGTTGCTACAAGAACTACGCTTTTTGTCATCCGTTAACTACAGCATTGACCCACAATTTGGTCGAACTGACAGCTAATTAAAATCCGATAGGCTGTATGGATTAAGTTCCTTTGCCTACTATTGTAGCGAACTAAATACTAGTAATGAAAACAATACTACATCATGCTTGATACAGCTAAAACGTAATTTTACTTAAGTGTAAGAGTCGCCTAACCTTATAAAATAATTCTGATTGTTCAACGAAAAATACATGTATAGTAATAACGAAGTACTTAATTAAACAAGTATAATCACCACATAATCAATGTGTTCGTGCCATTATGTCGTTAGTGATAATGTGTTCTCATTTTGAATTTTTCCTGTTTGGATGCGATCAAAAATGTCAAATTTTATGTTGAAATATATTACATACATACATACATAACTTCACGCCAGTTCCCTTGCGGGGTAGGCACGAACAACAGGGCGCCATTTAGGCTTATTCTTACACACCTCACTTGCCTCTTTGACATTCATAACTCTTGTCATGCAAGCTCGTCTGTTCTTAAGGCTCCTGACATCACCTTCTGCTAGTACACGATCAATTTGATCATGGAAGGTGTGTCGTGGCCTTCCACGACTTCTGCATCCATCCACTTTTGCATTGTATATCTGTTTAGTCATTCTTTCATCATGCATTCTTTCCACATGCCCGAACCACCGGAGCATTCCTTTCCTTACCTTCACCCCGACACTCTCTTTCAGACCAACTCTCTTTCTTACTTCGGTATAAATATATTAAATCATCAAAAATACAGAACATAATATTTTCTATACAACTTTTACTTATGTTTTAACACCAAGAGGATTTCAACATATTATTATCTAAAAGGACTTATGATTAAGTGAAAATAGTAGGACTTGACTTTCACTTCAACATCTCGGGGCCTGCAAAAAAGTATACGTTCATACTGACTATCGAAAATACACGTATACCTTTTATAATTTCATTTACAAGACGTGAAAAATGAACAAAGGAAACGGCAAACATTTATACAAGTTTTTTCAATTCACAAGAATTCCAATATTATATAAAAAATTCTCAACATCTACCTAACCGACATAAGGAAATCATGGGTACTCAATTATATGGAAGATAAAAGAAAGTTCTACCAATACAATATGGATAAGATTTTCTGGTAGCATCAGAACTGCAAACACTAGTCACAATGATGAAAGATGACTGTCAGGCGAGAGGCTTACATTTGAATGCGAAGAAAACAAAGGTTATGGTGTTTGAAAGAGAAGAAACCAGAACGAATGCAAGGATAATGGTCGATGATGTTATGCTGGAGCAAGTGAATGAGTTTGTATATCTTGGATGTGCTTTTAGCAGGGATGGAAGGTACACCGCTGATATAGAAAGAAGAGTGAATTTGGGGAATAGTTTAAATGGAGCGTTAGGTAAACTTCTAGGCGCTAAGAACCTCAGCCAGAAGGCCCAGCTCGCCGTACACAACGCGGTGCTGGTACCTACGCTCACGTATGGAAGCGAGAGTTGGGTATGGAAGAAAGAGCATGAAAGTAGAGTAAACGCGGTCGAGATGCGAGCACTGCGCAAAATCTGCGGAGTGACGCTCGCGGACCGCGTTCGTAATACCGAAGTAAGAAAGAGAGTTGGTCTGAAAGAGAGTGTCGGGGTGAAGGTAAGGAAAGGAATGCTCCGGTGGTTCGGGCATGTGGAAAGAATGCATGATGAAAGAATGACTAAACAGATATACAATGCAAAAGTGGATGGATGCAGAAGTCGTGGAAGGCCACGACACACCTTTCATGATCAAATTGATCGTGTACTAGCAGAAGGTGATGTCAGGAGCCTTAAGAACAGACGAGCTTGCATGACAAGAGTTATGAATGTCAAAGAGGCAAGTGAGGTGTGTAAGAATAAGCCTAAATGGCACTCTGTTGTTCGTGCCTACTCCGCGAGGGAACTGGCGTGAAGTTATGTATGTATGTATGTATATGATATATGACATAGCAAACTCCAGAAAAGTCACTACTGTTTATACTCTCACGTTCTACAGAAACCAGGGAGGTTACCATCTCCACCAGGTCCTGGTAAAAAGGATAAACCTTAGAGATACTGGCCTAACATCATGAGGAATATGACTAACAATGATCTCGCAATGGTAGATACCAAATACCGTGAAAAGTGAAAAAGAAAAGCGGTAAAGCGAATCTAGCGAAGCGGATGTTCCGGACACAACTGGGATTTAAACCTATTACCATGATGAGTAGTATAACACTTGTATACTTGAAATCGAAGCGTAGGTCGAGACCTAGCTCTCAGTGTCAATATGTCCATATGATGGATTACTGGTGGGTGTAGAAACTGCGTTCTTATTACTCTCTGCAAATTGTCAAAATTGACCATTAGTTCCAACTTTCACCTAATATGTTCTTAATTTTTATAACGACATTCAATTTTCACATAGATTGGACAACAATGGAGCTGACACGAAAATCAAGAGCTTAGTAATATGTTGTACGTTAAGTATAGAGATTTGTAGCCGAGAAAGCTTAGAACAAAATGGGTACATTCATAACTAGATATCCTAAAAAATGGTACAGACATCGATCGGTAATTAAGGTATTTTTTAAATTTTAACTGTGCTGAAAAATATTTTATTTCTGATACTATTACTTGTTACAACTAACTTACTTACAAATATGACTAACGCAACGCTATTAAAATAAGCTTATAATCAAATAAAGATTTATCAGTCGAATAAATTATAACTTAAGTAAATTCAAAAGTGAAAACATTCACCTGTTTTATTCTAGCAAATGACATGTTTAATATATCCATGTTATACTTTATTTTATGAATTACTTTTATAACCTAAATAACCAAGATGAATCAAAACAATGTCCATCAGTGTGCTTCATATGTACACAATTCAAAATTAATCTATGAGCGATTGTAGACCCTACAAAACATCTATACTAATATTATAAAGAGGAAAGATTTGTATTTTTGTATGTATGCAACGAATCTCAAAAACTACTGGACCAACTTCAAAAATTCTTTCGCCATTCAAGTACTACATTATCCTCGATTAATATAGGCTATATACAAATTAGGGATCCCTACTAAAATTTCAATAACATAACCTATTCATCTATACAAAATACTTCCCGCTGGAATCGGGTTTTTTTGTAATGTGTCATGAATTTTTTTTAAGCCAGCAATACGTTGGTAACACCTTTAGATTTGTAAATATCCATAGGCGACCATAAACAGTTTTTATTAGGTAGGCTATCTATACATCTAGTCTATAGATAGAGACCTTTTTGGTGTACATCAAAGCGTACAAGACGAACAAAAAACATATAATTCAATATGCGACCCTATCGCTTAAAAGGGTTTTCTTCCAGGCAACGCTAGGTTACGGTTGTTAGATTTCAGACATATTTATTAAGTACATTTTCTGCCAAATTTATCTACTTAGTTGTGAAAAATGGTTATGATGATGATGAACGGTATTGCCAATATGTAATCATTAATACAATATAAATCCAGATGAATTGAGTTTCATTACATATAAGGATGAATATCTACAATATTATAAAATTACAACAATATTCTTTGATATAAATATTATTTAAGCACAAAACCCATTCCGAATTCATTATTTACATAAAACGTCTCTGATTTCGCCATAATACTTAAAACAAAAGCATTTTCATACATGACCTCGTTAAAAACATTCAAGTGAATCAAGATTTTCTTTTAAACAATAAGCATTATGTAAGGTTGTCGGCAAATACCTTTCTAGGTCAGTGCCTGATATAATTGGGCACTCCAGTTTAGTTTGGGATAACTTGATGAAGGCTAATTTATTACCCGGGAGTCATTTACAGGATCTTGAACTTCTTTAGGGGGCGGAGTGCAGACAGGGCATTTGTTATAGCTTTATGTCATGTGGGTAAACTTTAGAATTACATTATTTGTAACTCACAAGCTTCTAGGGCCGTATACTAGAACATCGCAGATCTAGTTGAGCGCAGTCTGGTTAATTACAAACTAAAAAGCGCGGCAAATTTAAAAAATATCTGTATAGCAACTTCAAGTTATCATAGATAAATTATACAATAAGCAAACAATTTTTTTTTAATTCAGCGTCTTTACTCTGATACATGTTCTCGATTTTGGATATCTTGCAAAACGATATCTTCCGCACTTGACTTTTAATGGTTTTATTCATGTTTTAACCTAATAAAAAAAAAACAATTACATCAAAATAAAAAACAATGACAATAATAACAAAAAATGACGGCAATGTTTTGGTAAAATAACATTAACATTTGTAATTAGCATCGCCAAGTTGAAAGTTTGTGAATAATTCAGGAGAGAATAACTTTTGTTAGCCAAACAACTACATTTCAAACTAAAAGACACGCTTATGTTCATGGGGTTTTTTTATTGCATGAGTTCAGCAGACAGACAGACGGCCCATCTGATGGAAAGCAGCTACCATCGCCTATGAACATACGTAAAACCAAAGGTGCTACCAATGTGCTGCCGCTCTCTAAAGGCGGAATGGAACCTGGCCGCTAATGCCGGAACACAACTCAAGGGTGTTATGGCGGCATACTCTTGACCAGGGGTGGTAGTCATCCAGACATTTCACATCAAATATGAAAATCAAACAAAAGCTTTTAATCCGATAAAGAATAGGTGAAACGAATTCTTATTAGTCAAATGTATACAGCTTCGCAGTATATTATCGCTGTTCTTAGGAGAAGAAGCGATGAGAAACTTCCCAGAATCCTTGTACCACTGGCAACGATATTAAATCAGTTCTACTGAAAATTACCATAATGTCATATACATCGCGCGTTAATGCGAGCACATTTGGGATGTTGATAGCCCACAGCAAACAATGGAGTCGCCGGCGATTATAAATCACGAGTAATGGACGCAGCTGACGCGATTTTAAAACTTATTGACTATGCATACGTTACGGACGATTTACAATGTGGAAAGATTGTGCGAGTTGTGTAAGTTTTATGATCTTCTCTCTATTTATTGGCGCATGCCGTTGTATTTTTCCTATACTAAAACTTATATTCAGCTCTTTAAAAGAGACTGTATTATTTAATCTGTGCCATGAGCTACGTTGTAATTAAAGAAATAAGTATTGAAGGAGTTATGTAACATTTTTTAGTTTTTTGAATTTTTACGTCAAATGAAGTATCATGCATACAAACTACATATATTAGACTTTAAAATCTCTCTGTACTTGACTTTCATTTTAGAAATAGCAAATGATGAAGAAGTGATGGACCTATCAAAATAATAAAATAAAAAATATTTTGCCCATTTTTCAATGTTGATCAATTGTATCACGTTACCTTCATTACTAAATGAAGGAAATAACGGATTTTAAAGCCCCCATTCCTGCGAAAAGCCGGAAGTGAGGTGCAAACGAAAAAACTTTTTGTGGGTTATTAATAATTTACCAAAAAAAAACCCCCAAATCTTCACGACATGAGACGTAAATCACGTAGTGGTTTTTTCGTAATTTTTATAGTTATTAAATTTAAAAAAAAATTCACCAATTTAAAAAAACGTGAATTCTGTCAACAATAACAAAAATATATAACACTGAACTGTTACGTAATTTCGTTTATATTATTTTGCAAAGACAATACAAATATAATTTTAAAACGTTGAAAAGATCTTTCGCGATATCTTTAAATTTAACTGTCGTATAATTACATTTTTTAAAGTACCCTATATTATTTCAACTTCACATTTTTCATTCATTCAAAAATCGCATTTACAAATGAGATGTTACACTGCAAGATTAGGTTGCAAAATTTAAAAAAAGAATTAAAAGTGCATACACTAAATACTAAAGTTGTTAACAAACAAACTACCCGTTTTCGAAACTTTATTAAGCGCCATATCCACTTTTCCACCGAAACTAGGAGCGCTCTTGGCACTTTTCCCAACACAGTAAAGTTTATAATATTCCACAGCAGAAACGGAAATATAATTGTGCTCACTTACACAACACCTGAGAATACCATCTGACTTTATTCAGATAAATATTTACAGGAAAATTGTTCCCATTGCAAAAATCCGATTTCCTTATATAAAAATAGAATTTGTTACCGATTAATGATTATGATGAAAACTTAACCCGCAGGGTTACCAACTACCAAAAATATTCACTCTTAAGATAAAAATTAGAAATCTCTATAATCGCCAAAATTATCTGAAAACGTCCCAAAAAAAAAAACGAAATTAAAAGAATAAATTAAGTTTTATAATATTCTTTATTTATGAGCTTATTAACATCATATAAGTAATATTAATTTTTGATAGTTGGCAACTTTATTCATCAGGTTATTATGGACGTACGACATTCCAATTTTTAAAATGGATTTTAATCTGTGTGAGAAGACTTCTATTCATTTATACGTTATGCGCACGCTGTATGGATTTAGGTTTTTATTAAGTTTTAAAATCGAGAATAATCAATAAATTAGCAGCATGCTAAAGTCGCAACCTACGTAATGTAATCCCCTATCCCGGCCTCGGCCAAATTGGGTAACGACTAAAATATTTTTTGTCATTTAACAAACCGCACAATCACTTCTTAACAATACAGTTGAAATTATTAAAACCAACACAAGATTATCAATCGAAAACTTATACTTTAAAAGTATTTATCATTTTCATAATGTTTTCAATTTATTATGAAAATAAAACTGGAACATAATTTTCCGAATTCCCGCCAGAATGTTAAGTGTTTTGTTCTGTGAATTCTTTATGATGAGGAGGTTCGCTTGCTCTTCCTTCACGGCTTTAGAAATAAACAGATTATAAAAAAATCTGACTCTCATACATTCTGTTACAATAACCATGTACTGCTAAATAAAAACATTGTTGAGGAAACACGCGTCAAACCTTCTTGCAAAAGTGTTGGCAGGTACACCATTTATCCCACTAAAAATGACCAAAGTTTAGCAATTTTTAGGTTGGTTTTTTTTCTATAAATATTGGATGTTTCCAGTTTTAAGATTTCACGACCGTCCGATATACTCGTCGGCTGGCTGATAACTGTTATATTTATCTATATCGCTTTATAATGACGCTAATTGCTTGATTAGACACCCACGTCTCTAATATAACATGGAGGAAATAAATATAACTATAATAGGTTATTATTAATAACATTTTTATTATTGTTGTTATTAATTACATTCGCCCCGTACAAAACGTAAATGTGCAAAGCTATTCAAAATATGTAGATGGAGCCACAGGTCATGCTTCTCTAGTTTTCGACATATTTTCATATCACAATATCACGTTCGCAAAAATGTAATTCTGTCGCTCTTTGTACTATCTCAGTGATTCTCCGAAACTGTTACGTCTATTATTCTATATGATCAGCCTGCCAGTTGTAGTCTATATTAGTTGACTAGATTTTGAGATATGGGGTTTTTGTTTAAATCCAGAACAAAAACAGTGGATATTTGTCACCTATTCGGAACCCTTCATCAAGCTTGGACTACCAAGCTCTTGTCTGATTTTATTTAATGTACATTTTCAGCATTTTTAACGGCCCAGCCACGACTTGGTCAATGTGAGCGACAACTAAGCGTGAAGCGACGGGTGACAAAAAACAAAGGTGTTGTCTGTTTTAAATAAGTCGGTATGGAAGAAATTACGTAAATAGTTAAATGAACATCGTGATTCTAAGTATAAGATTACTATTAAATATTAACAGTAATAAATATATTTTTATATAATTAAAATTAATATTTATTTAAAGGGAAAGTTTACGATAACGATACAAGTTACGTTTTATGTATGTGTCAGCCATTTCGTGCTATTTCAAATAGATTTTAGTGTATGGAGTATGCCAAGAGTCGTCGCACTCGGTGTCAACCTCTGTCGCATCGCTCGTCTCGTCGCCCATCGCTAAGTCCAAGGTCGTGGTCGGGCCTTAAGGGATGATTGATGTTAGACCATGCGGGGGCGAGCGGTGCACTGGACGAGGCCCGTATGAGGCAAATTTACAATTTCAAGAACATTATATAAAGTAAGTCGTGTTACATCCGACTACACCGTGGGGCTCACGAATCTCAGTCGGGGCTTGGCCCATTAAGGTAAAACCAAGTCTCACTGGAAAAACAAATACATCGAATAGCATCATTCAAGCAAACAATATTACGACGTATGGTGTAATGACTAAAATTCACAAGAATAATACTTACATAATACATAATAATATGGGTTTACGCAATGACTTAATGAAATTGTACTAAATTAATTATCAAGTTACATGAATTAGTTTTAACCAACTGTTCTTTAAACACCGCTTCGCAATGTTTGTGTATTTGAAATAAAGAAAAAAAGATTAACAACAAAATTTATATAACACAATCATATATAAAATACACAATGTAAAATGGCATTTTCTTTTGAGGTATAATTTATTTTAAGGTAATTTATATGTACTAAATTATTATTAAATGCATTTAAAATTTAAAAAAAAACATTCATATGAAATTGGCCTAACAAGGTAAGGAAAAATAAATACAAATGTTTACGTTGGTAAGTATTAAGTTTAGGAGAATAACTAACTAGGTAAAAATTAAGAATATTTGTACAAAATATTTAAAAAAATATTTTATTCTCTGATCTCGTAATTGTGCTTATTAAATATCTTATTTAATATTTAACTTCAGCTTTAAGTTAAAAAAATAAGTTCCTTAATTTTCAAGTTGGATAAGTATAAGTAAAAATTTCTGACTAGAGTATGACGAATTGTTTTAAGTACCTATACATAATTATATTATACACTCACTTATTTGATTGCTAAACTAAGGTTACTAGGAAGAAACCGATATAGGCGAGAAACCGCTTTTGTGTAATTCGAAGTACATAATTTAGATATTATGAAATATATTATATTCTATGAAATATATGTATATATTCTATTAAATAATAATCATTCTAAAAGTATTTTCAGTAAACCCGTACATATTTCCATTCGCAAAGATAGAACTCACTGACTAAAAGGTCTTTCTACCTGCTAATTGCCTTTTAACCTTAAACTATTAAGTTAAACAATAAAAACCGGTTAATATTAATAAAGCTTCACAAATCACCACATTATCATTTGTATCGTAACTTAAAAACCCTCTAGGAATCACAGATTTGAATCTCGAATGCATCTATCTGTACTTTTCCCTCATATAATGTGAGAAAGAAACGGCAATAGAGGTAATGGACAAAAGGTCTTTGTCAGGTAGAATTTCTAGGGAACACTTTAAACCGTTTTTCTGTTGCGTTTGATACCTTAATCTTATTTAACTAAAAACTAAAACTCATAGATGGCGGTATATCGTATTTAGGTATATAACTTTCACTTTTATATTGTAATTTTGAATGACCTTAGTTTTTAAATAAAACATTACCGAATATTTTTCGCCAATAATTTTTATAGTTGTCTTTAATTAAGATAACTTTATATTAATTATTTATTTTTAGAAAAAGGTGACGTAGGCTCTATGTTTTGTTGAGTTACGAGTGAATAAAGGACGCTTTTATTAAAATATTTTTTCTATCGTGTTCTCATTGTGTTTTAGTCATATGTTCTAGGTTCTACTGTGTACGATATTAGGTCATTATTTAGCACAAAAATAAAAAAAATGACCACATAAAAATGCATGACTAAAATATGAGGTTAGTCGGCCTAAAGATTAACTAAAACTTTTTGGTATTTAATTACTAATTTTCTATTTTTCTATATTAGTAATTCTCAAGTTTCAGATTAAACAGTGAAAGTAAATCTCATAGAAACTTGGTTATATTTTATAGCAGTACATTTGAATACACCATTGGGATAGATTGTGGAAACAATTTGATTTTTTTAGTTAATTAAAATTGAGTCATTGCTCCTGTTCAGCGTCGTAGATAGACAGACGCCTGGCTGCGTGGGTAGCTCAGGGGCGCAAACCTAAAGGGCGCTCGCTTAAAAACCACCGCTTATCATTATTGATTCTCTTTCTAGTAAATTTTGATCGGCGCAAAATTTAAAATCGCCCTGGGTGCTTATCGTCTAAGGTTATTATTATATTACGTTAGTTTTGCAACATTTTACTTAGCAGCAAATGTGGGGTAACAATTGATTAGTTAATAATTTTCTTATTTAGGCCTCATTTTAATGTCAGCTCATTAGATACAATATTTATATAGCAATACGTTACAACAATACAACGTTACTTAATCAAATACCTTAATTGCTATTCCCAATTAATGACGTAAATTACCCTTGCAAATAATATACAACAACCATTAAAAGCGACTAATTTTTAAATTAATCCTAAAACTACTTCAAAATATTCACAGAATATTCTCGAGGCGATAACAGTTTCATAGAAATATCCCACGCAATTTCCCTAAAGCCAGTTACAAATTTTCCCACTACGCGTGCGTATTACATTTTTCAGAACTTGTAGGTACTTAACCAAACATTAAACGAGTTTAACTGTTTATTAATCCTAAGTACACAATAAAAGCACATAAAAACAACGCTTTATTTCTTTAAGCTTAGTTTCTAAAATTAAAGTTATATTAATTACAATTTGAATACTATTGCATTTGATTTGAATACTATTGCATTCAAAACAACGGTAGATAAAAATCGTTAACATTCTTTGAATTTGAAATTAGAATTCAATAACCAAATGACATGTCTCCATTTAAATAATGCGATAAAATCTAACACTCGGATTTGAAATTTATAAACAATGAATTTATTGCGTGTATATTTAACATGATTATTTTAAGTACAAAGTTTATAAAATATGAATGATGATTACTTATAAAAAAAAGTCTGTCTTGAAAACTGTTATGTTTCATTTTAATTACTAAGCTCTTTGTGTCGGTCGATGTAATCATTATTTAGAAAATAATTGGAAATAGAACGTAATGTAAACAGTTTAATTATTTAATTCGAAGTGATGACGCGTTGAAGTGATGCGCTAACAACGCTTGAATGTGCACCAGTTTTTCCCCCTTTTATGTTTAGATTTTTTAACAAGGTCATATTTAAAATATGTATATTGTTGATGAGTGAAATCGAGATTTATAATTTTAGAAAGGATTGTTATAAAAATCTATTGTTACACATCAGTGAATATTTATTTTAAAAAAATTCTGGACAGTCAGAAAGCAAAGTTTAATTTTTTTATTATTAAAGATTCATAAAATAATTGTTTATATTGAGTTTTCTAATTCATGACATCATCAGAAACTTTGCGTAATAACCAATCAATATTCAACAAAAGCAAACAGTGAATTCCGTTAGTTACAATCTGTTACTAAATAAATTGTGCGCGTACAGATAGTTACGTCAAGCGAAATTAATTTGCGCAAACAAAACTCATTTAACACTGACTAAAAACCGCATTATGCAAGTGACAACAACAAAATATGCAAATTAAATACACAAATAATGTAAGCTTCCTTTGTTCTGAACATAAAGTTTAAATTTTAATATAATCTGTGCGAAGTTCAATTTAAAAAAGCATTCCAAATTTAAATTTAAAATTACCTGATTAATTAATGATTATTCCAATATAACTGATCACTTCAAGTTCCGAATGTTTAATAATTTAAAAAAAATCACTAAAAACAATTAAAAAGTCGAACGGTTAAAATAAACATAACGCCGTGTATGCACGAGGTTGTATCACATAAAACGATCAACTTAGCACTTGTCCAAACAGGCGGTCGGCGACGGTGCTACATAACTAAGAACGTAATCGGGCCGAGTCAGAGACGACTAGTAGTGACGGGTTCGCACGCCAAACTGCGTTGCGTTGCTCCATCCCATACATAAGTTCTGGTGATTTACAGAGGGCGCAAGCGGGCCAGCCGGCCCTACTAGATAGCGTTGCTCCCCTTGCGAAGGATACCTCATTATCCTCGCTGTAATCCGTGTGCCTTTTCATAATTTTTATTTATATAGTAACACTTTCTTTGCTATAATTTAGATCACACAGTTTTCACTCATGTGTACTCATTGGTTAAGTAACACGTGAATATAAGTATCCTTAATTAAAACTGTCTGAAATTTAGATAAATGGGTGAATCTCCTGAGCGGCATCATTGTCCGCATTACGTTTTCTTAAACTCTTGCCTAATCATTCAATTTTGTTTTTTTTTTCTATTTACAAAAAATAATCTAATACAATAAAAGAAAACTTTACTTATTTATATTGTATTCTACCCATAGTCCCTCAGGATTGAGTAGAATATTCAGCCTAGATCATAGTATTTTATGGATAAGGTGACCAGAAGGCTGGCTACGTTTCCTCGCTGCATCGTCATCCTTAACCGTTGCCCGAGGTAGGCACCAGCCTTCTGAACCTGAAGAGTCAAATGAGTCGTTTTAATAAATTTTGGTGAGGCTCATAGCCTCAGGACCCCACAGTCCAAGCGTTACATCAGCAAACGGCACAAACATATATGTAACTCTCACTGAGGGTTGCATATTTGCGCCGCTTCAGTGATTCAGCTGGTTCCGCCGCCGAACCGGCTGATGTAGACGAGTTTGGTAAATGGGATGCGGCGTACGTGTCCACGCAGGTTGCAACCCACACCAAAGGCTTGCCACGCTGCCAGGGAATTAGTGTCATTACGTCAGGCCACTTACCATCGTCACGTGAAATCATTTTGGTTAGGTACAATATCACTCACTCGCTTTATGCCGTCATGATGGGGGTGCGGCGTATTTCGCTCGCGCCCACCTTTCCTTTCGTGAGGCGAGTTATAAACCGCTCCACGCAATGACAGTAAGAAGATGCCGGGGGACAAAAGTAGTCGCGTGTCAGTGGAAAAGGCCGATGGGCCAAAGCCTGTCAGGGTCAGCGGAGAGGCTAGGCCATTTACCTGAGGCACTGGCATTAAAGGCGAAGGACGGAATGCCGAGGGGTTTTAGTGGACATCCCTAACAATAGCATATTTAGTTGACTTGGCGAACCCCACACACCAGCCACGATTTCCCCAGATCACTGCGCGGCTGATGGCCCTCAATCGGGTTTCCTCTCGTAAAAAAAGGTACAATATTATAATAATACAATAAATAATACAATATTATATTATTTATTGTTACCAACAAGGCACCTGAATCCGAAAAATTCTTAAGAAGATATAGAATTTAAAAGAAGTAGTTGCGGCGAAAGAATAGGGGAAATTCACCCAAATACCAATTACGATTTTTGTATACCTTGTTTTTTAGATGATTATAATAGCAGCCCATAAACGTCCCACAGCTGGGCTTGGGCCTACCATTCCATTATAGGGGAACGGACAGTATACCCGCCACGCTTGTCCAAGACTGCTTGGCAGGTTTGACACATCGGTAATCTCGATGTGCAGGTTTCATCACGATGTTTTCCTTCACTGTTGTTATTGTAACAACATGCACATTAGGTTGAAAAACTGCTTTTTTTTTATTTTATTGCAGGAGTTCGGCGGACAGGCAGACGGCCCACTTGATGGAAAGCGGTTACCATCGACTATGGACATTTGCAACACCAAAGGTGCTACAAATGCGCTGCTGCTCTCTTAAGGGAGACTGGAACCTGGTCACTAATGCCGGAACACAACACAAGGTTGTTATGGCGGCATAGTCTAGACCAGGGGTGGTCGCCATCTAGTCAGGCAAATGCCCTACCACTTGGCTGTGGGTTGTTTTATCGCGTCTTACGACACAGGCCGCCTGGCCGCAGGAAATTGTATTCTTTCTCCGTTCCTGCACGGATGAAATTCCTAAGAGGTGCATGTGTTCTGGCCAGGATTCGAATCCGCGTCCATTGAGTTCGAGACGCATGCGCTAGCCATTACGCTGTCACGACTTATTTTATTTTTTACTAGAGTTTACTCCGCGGCTCCGCCGCGGGTTAACCTCTGGTTCGTGCTTCTTGTTTAAAGAGCAGGCATTAATACAGGTTACATTGTACACAATTTTTATGTTAGTGCTATTTGCACCCAGAAAATTGACTTAATTTTATATCGCAATGTATCCGATCTCCTGGCATGAGTATATTTATGTCCATCTTCGGCATTAAAACTACATTTAAACAAAATTACAATAAAACCGATCCAATATTCCCAGTAGTTTTCCGTGAAAACCTAACAGAAAGACATATCGAGTTACTATCGCAGTTTTATAGACGATGAATATTTATATCTATAAACTTGAGAAATGATTAGACTCATCCAAATTTTCATCCTCTATTTCAAACCGTCCTAGTTTTATTTATCTATCCCCCGTCTATGAAAACTACAAAAATGCCAAAAAGGACAAAAAGAGCAAGAGAGAAAAAAATCAAAATGGACAAAAAGGGAAAAAAGAGCAAAAAGAGCAAACAAGCAAAAAGAGCCAAAAGGACAAAAAGAGTAAAAAGAGCAAAAGGACAAAAAGACCAAAAAGAGCAAAATAGCAAAAGAACAAAAAGAGCAAAACGGAAAAAAAGGACAAAATAACCAAAATAGCAAATCACAAAATCAACCAAAACCTATCCCACTTTCTGGGATAACCTTTACGTAAATCTATCCCAAAATCTATCCCATTATCCGGGATGAAAAATATCCTTTGTCCACCCTCGGTATTAAAATTACATAAATACCGAATCTCAGCCAAATCGGTCCAATAGTTTTTCCGTAAAAGCATAACAAACAGAACGACAAATATATTTTTATGCCGGAGACTATCCCATTTTTCGGGATAAGAAGTATCCTATATATTATTATTCGAGAATGACCTCGACATCGAAAACAAATATATGCTGAGTTTCAGCCAAATCGGTCCAGTAGTTTTTCCATGAAAACGGAACAGACAGAGTTACTCTCGCATTTATAATATTATAATAGGGATATATATTAATGATCCATGAATGTCTGAAAAACAAGTAAACCATTGTATCAAGTATTTCTAACAATTAGCGTCTTCTTTGCGGTTAGTCACCGGCAAACGGTGTGGTCTTTTGGCTCCGGTTCTGCGTTCTGATGAGGTCTCCCTTCTTCTTCTTTTCAGTTATTGTACCAACCTTTTGTTCTCTCTATTTGGTTTTTACTTACGGTAGCTAGTATATTTAATTAATTATTTCATTAATTAGGTTGCCTGAAAGAGATTGCTTTAAGCAATAAGGCCGCCCACTGTACTACCTTCTAATTTTAAGATATAAAAATGTGTTACTGTTTTTATGTTGGTGTACAATAAAGAGTATTGTTGTTTTTGTTATTCAATATGTGACGTGTGTGTGTGTTGTATTTATTGAAACTACTTATGTTTAAGACTCATAATACAAAATTCTGTACAATACTGTTTTTTTGTCAAAATAAATAAATAAAAAAACTTTACAAGTGGCTAAGTTGTCTTAAGACATTTAAATATAATTAAATAATGTAATTCATTGCAAAAATCCTGTTTGTAAATTTTGAAATGTAAGAAAATGATCTAAGGAAAAACAATGTATAGATAGATACAAGATAATTACTGCACCTGGGACGTTCTGAAATAAAATGCTCCTTATGGTTAAAATCCTTTAATTAGTAAATATCTCTTAATTTTCCGATATGTAGTGTGTATACAGCTTTAATATAGTAAAGGAGTAAAATGTAAGAAATACCACACCCAACGAGCGGTGTAATATCACAAAATTTAGTTCCCGAAAATAGCCGAATATAAATAAATGTATAATTGCTTAATTAGGCCGCAGTTGTTTATTCTATGAATGCTGACCATTGTTACGTTACTGTTACTTCATACACAAATACTTTTTAATAAGAGAAAGTTGAAAAGAATTACGAAATTCCTGGCAAAAGCAATTTTAGTACTTGCGTGTACAAAGTACTAATTAACATCATACTGAGCTATAATATATAGCCAAGACTTGAGATTAAAAATCCCGGCAAGTGCGTAACAGTCCACAAGCTATGAAGAATTCCGTAAAGATGACAGACATTCTAGGTTTCCTTTATATGGTTTCTGAACGATGAAAAAGCGTTGATCGAAAATAACCGTATCTCAAAAACTACTTAACGGTTCTTATAATATTTTTTTAATTTTTCGCGACTCGACATCACTCGTATTCTATGTACTTACTCCACGATGGTCTAGTGAACTCGCGAAAAAGTAATAAGGGTGGTTGTGATATGTACCAAGGGATACAAAAATATTTCACTTCATATGCGTTTGGAATATAGCTAAAAAAACAGGGGGGTCCAATTCTACTTATACTATGTCGTCAAAATCGCTGGACATTATCGTCTCAATTGTAGGTTTGCCTGATTTCGGTATTCTCTTAATACCAATGGCGCGCTCGTGGCACGCTACTCTATCTTTATAAATATTTATACGCGAAAACCTGCGAAATAAATGTTTAAATTTTTAGTAGTCTTTCAATATTAATTTCAGCTAACGCCATTTCTGTTAATGGTAATACCATTTTTTTTCTACTATTATAATTTTTTCTCTTTATTTATAAGAGGGTTTGGTCATATTATTATTCTGCCGCGAGAATATCGAGAAGATATTGTGGATTTAATAGAATACGAATTATGACACTATCGCAATGGAATATCTTCGCAACATAAAGATATTGAAATATGTAGCAGAATTGGGCCTGGTCTGTTATTAAATTCCTTAGTAAGTTTTCGTTTAAGTCAATTGGTGAGTAGATAAGTGCTTCGAGAGCCCTAAGGTTTTGAATTATGAAATAGACTATTCTGAAATAATCAAGGTAAGCTTTGCAAGTTTTTTTTCTATTATGTGCTTTGGTGTACAATAAAGAGTTATCTTTAAATTGGCTAAGCAAGATCCGTCGAGACGTTTTTGAGACATAGGGTTATTACCTTAACTAACTATATATAACAATACAAACTAACATTGTTGGCACATTACCCGATGATTGGCAACCAATTAGTTTATTTAATATATTGAAAAAATCTTATATTTTATATTTTGTAGCAATACAATAATGTATTATTATGTATATCTCTGCAGACCACGGGCCATGAAAATAGCCCGGGCTTTTGGAGGGTCGCGTAGGGCCATGGGGAAGTCAACACGTTAACACAACGTAGACGACCCTTGACAAATTTAATCTAAATGTGGCGTCACACTAACCGGAAATTATTCCTGTCTACATCATATAAAAATGCATCCAAGGACAAGCCCTGGACTGTAAAGGACTATTGTAAGGAATGAAAACAAAAGGTACCGAGCTATTGGGATGAACTACTAGTGGAACTACGAATCGGGGACTATGGCATCTGCCCGTTGCAATGTTCAAGGAACAAGGACAAAAATGGGCAGACGGTCACTCGCCACTCACTGCATGTGTAGCTAAAAATGCCGTACAAGATTGGCGAGGGGCAACATGGGTGTGAGTGGCTAAGGGGTATCGAAAGGTGGGCTGCAAGTTCACCGAAGCTACTTCCGACGTTATGCCATTTATAACTTCTACCCCTGGAGCTTGAGTCTTAGCTCTAACGATCTCTACTCCGTGCCGGCTGGCTAAGGCAAGCACGGAGGCGGCGGCCTTGCCTTATTATCATTGCATGGCTGGAAAATTAAAAAAAATATTTAAGACCAAAGCCTTATACCGCGTAAGAAAAAAAACTTGTCATTGACAGTGACATTTTGTGTTGAATGTTTTTTTTTGGCGCTTCCCGCCTCCCTTTTTCCCGCGCCCGCGCTGAGATATAACTTACCTCCGCTGCCCGCTCCCGCAAGTTAAATCATATAAAATAATGACTTAAAAGTACCTTTTTCGTGCTCCAATCCAGTCCATTGTGTTTGTATGTGTTCAATCATCTCATCAATCAACTAGTAAAAAGGAAGAACACGAGTCAGCCCAAAGAAGATCTCATCAGTCAGCATCACAAATCAAGTAAATCGCACACAAACGCTCTTCCAAACCAAAAGTAAACCAGCACCTACAGTCTACCCCCTTTTTACTCCAAAAATATATATTTTTTTTTTATTTTTTTTTTTTTATTGCAGGAGTTCAGCAGACAGGCAGACGGCCCACTTGATGGAAAAGCGGTTACCATCGCCTATGGACATTTGCAACACCAAAGATGCTACAAATGTGCTGCTGCTCTCTTAAAGGAGACTGGGACCTGGTCACTAATGCCGGAACACAACACAAGGTTGTTATGGCGGCATACTCTAGACCAGGGGTGGTCGCCATCCAGTCGAGCAAATACTCTACCACCTGGCTGTGGGTTGTTTAGTCGCCTCTTACGACAGGCCGCCGGGCCGCAGGAAATTGTATTCTTTCTCCGTTCCTGCACGGATAAAACAAAAATATATATAAAATAATTAAGTTAATAAAATATTAACACTTCTTAATATTTTTAACGAAATAACAGAGTGCCAATCATAGTACTGGGGTGCCAACAATGGAATAGTTTCCCCTATTTATGATTAAATGGTTTTTTAGGTTTGTGTACCTGAATAAAAATAACAAAACAGTGTACATTCCTCATTACGAAACACATAACTGAGCCTGGGATGACACGCACTTGACCAATTTATAATGACGTTACTAGAACTCTAAATATAAGTTCTTTATATTGAAGTATTCTAAATACGAATTTACAGGCTTCCTTGTACTTGGAAGGTAATAACACATTTTACAAATATTTTATATTGGTCCTTCGAACCAGATATTACTGGTAAAATTATTTATTTCGTCCAAACTTCAAAGAACCAAAATATGAAATTATTTGGAACTGTCGGAGTGCGGCTACCGATTCGAATGCGAGAACATTCCTAAAGGATTGCGATCTGGGAATCATATGAACTTGTTGTCAAATTGTAAATGATATAGAATATAATAGATTTTTTTTAGTGCATGAGTTCATGCAATAAAAAAAAACGACGACCTATGCAAGGTCGCCGGTAGGCGCTGGCTGAGGAAATCGGAGGACAGGGATGAGTGGCGCCGTCTTGGGGAGGCCTACGTCCAGCAGTGGACTGCAAATGGCTGACGACGACGATGAGTTCAACAGACAGGCAGATGCCTCACCTAGTGGAAAGTAGTTTCCGTCGACATTTCACGTTCGTAACACCAAAAGTGCTACCAATATGCTTGCGCTCTCTAAAAGGGAGACTGGAACCTGGCCATTAATACCGGAACATAACTCAAGATTGTTATGGCGGTATACCATAGACCAGGGGTGGCAGACATCCAAACGAGCAAATACCCTACCACCTGGCTGTGGGTTTTTTAATCGCCTCTTACTACAGGCCGTTAGGCCGCAGTAAATTGTATTCTTATCCGTTCCTACACAGATAAAATATCATATTCTTTATTGTACGATGAAATTAATATAACGGTACACAAAAAGCGCTTAGAAATAGGTACAAATAGCGGCCATATCTTTAATTTTATTATCTATTAATTTACTTTATAATGGTGAAAAATATTAAAATAATTTTAATTTAAATGTATTTTTGCTAATTGTAAATTATTTTTAATTGTATATATTTAAAAATATTTAAAAAACAGTTAATAAATTTACTCTGCTATGAATGAAAAAATATGTAAGTATAATTTAAAGACCCGCGACTTCGTCCTAGTGGAATTTAATTTGCCTTCTGGTGCGGCGACAGCGGCGGCGTGCGCGTGGCTGGGTCTTTCGTTTTTTTTTCTAAAAAATAACATCACCTATCTGCCGGTGGTAAAGTCCCATCAAAATTGGTACAGCCATTTCCGAGAAGCCAATTAGCCGGAACAAACAGACAGACACAGATAGAAAAATTATAAATTGTTTTTTGATATAAGTACCGTATATACTTTCATATGCATTTAGTAAAAAACTGCTATTTTGACATTACAAACAGACACTTATATTTTTATTTGTATTATATTATTTGTTAGATAAATAAAGCTTAATTAACGGACTTATTCATATTAAGTTAGAGTAAGTTTGAAATTTTTTTTAAGAACCATAAAGAAGCCTTCAAATTTCCTTTAACTTAATATGAATAACACCATAAGTATGTATGTATGTATACTATATCCACTGTCCCTTTTCTTTTTGCACCACCTACATGGCCAGGTTAGCTAAACATTTCCTTTATTTTCGGTTGCCTGGAAGAGATCGCTTTAAGCGATAAGGCCACCTACTGTATTGCCTAGAAAGTATTGTAATTTTACATTTTATTATTAACCACTAGCTGACCCGGAAAACTTCGTACCGCCTCAGAATCAATAAATAAAAAACGTTGATTTCTGAACGACATTTAAATTTAACTGATTTCTAAACGACGGGAGGAACATCAAATGTTTGACAGGTAGAAATAGTTTCTAAGGGAAAGCGAAATTGTAGTTTTCACTATATTTCAAGCATTTTTTTCATATTTACTCACCATTTAAACCTTCCCTGGACTTCCACAAATAATTCGAAACCAAAATTAGCCAAATCGGTCCAGCCGTTCCCGAGTTTTAGCGAGACTAACGAACAGAAATTGATTTTTATATATAAATATAGATATACATTTCTATAACTATAATATTAGTAACCAAACTAACTTAAAAAAAGTTAAATATTAAGAAATAAACTAACCTATAAATAAGTTAATATACACTTACATAGTTTATCAATAAATCGCTAAAATTCTTATTCTTAAGAAAAGAATTTTAAAGAAAAAAAATTCTTTAAAATTCTCTTCTTCATCTTCAGGGATTTTTTTGTAATTGTTTCTTTTGGTGTGCAATCAAGTTTTACCTATTATCTATGAATAACATTGAAAATTTTTAAAAAAGCCACACATTGATCATTTCTAAGATTAACTTTTATCCGCGCGAACAAAGAACACAATTTTCTGTGGCCGAACGGCCTGTCGTAAGAGGCGACAAAAGAACTCACAGCCAGGTGGTAGGGAATTTGCCCGTCTGGATAACTACCACCCCTGGTTTACTGTATGCTGCCATAAAACAACCTTAAGCTATGTTGCGGCATTAATAGCCAGGTTCAAGTCCCCCTTTAGAGAGCAACAGCGCATTTGTAGCAAGTGTCCATAGGCGATGATAACCGCGATCTATCAGGTGTGTCGCCTGCCTGTCTGCTGATCTCGTGCTTTAAAAAAAACAATAATTTATTAATTAAATGATTTTAAAATAAAGGCGACATAAGTCCCGAATAATAAGGAGGAGTGGGGATTGTGGAACAGGCTCATAAGAAAAACTTCTAAGGAACAAACATCAGAATTTAAATATTAATTTTCTCTGTTAAAATCGTATCCAATGAATTTGAATAACACACGATCACAAATGTATTGCTCAATTGGTATTCAAGGCTAGCACGGAGCCACAATAGTAATTGTTATACATTCATTGCTAAACTATACACATTATATAGCCAGTATTTGGAGATATATTAAACAATTATATGTAATCAACATATAAAAAACAATTTAAGTCTCATGCATAAAAGAATCGTTAACGTAAAATTATGCAGTCATAAATATAGCAAAATAAATCTTAAATGTTGAACCTTGTTTTGTATATAATTTTATACACTCTAATGCATTATAATTATAATTTTTATCTGCTCATCTTTATGAAAAGTTAAAAATTGCACAGAGTGTTGTATATTAATCATTAAAAACTGTACTCCCAATTTCTACTGCATTGTAATATTAATGTTTATCTTTCGAATTAAAAACTAAGTAAAAATTAATTTAGTGTTGTGCTAATTGTTTGTAAGCGATTCTATGTAAGTCCATTGTTTAAAGCAAAATGAATAATCATTTACATAAACGACTCCAAATAAATCAGCTAAGTGCATATATATCATTCTACGCACAATGAAAGGTTCCGTAGAGATAGAGTTACCAGATCTATAAATCAAAATTCCGGATGTATATTTTTGTATGTTTGTAACGTAAATATATAAATAACTTAAAAACTACTAAACCAATTTCAAAAACTCTATCACCATCAGAATGCTACATTATCCCAAATTAATATAGGCTATATTTGTTACTATAAAAAAATTAGGGATCCCTACTAAAACTTCAATAATGTGACCGAAGGTGTATGAAAATCAGTGTTTGAGTTGGTCCGGGGATGGTTTAGATACACAATTATGACGTCATTTCACAATATCGAATAACTTAATCTTATATTTACATGCATCACTGGGGTTGCTTTATCTAATTGAAAGACAGAAGTGTACCGTGTAATATGAGCATTAGATTAGAATCAAGTTAAACAAAAGTACAGCTAAATAACGGAGCGTGCAATATCAGGGACGACGTCACGTACAACACTACACTATAATTGACTGGTGTAGTAAGTGTAAGTTATAAAGTATTCAACATTCACAGCCTATGTAAAGGTGGGTTACATTGCTTACACACACGTTCCACTATGTTGGCTAGACAGTTTTTTTACAGGTCTGTAGACAGGTAATTTAGCTTTGAGCAGTATATAGGTCATGTAAAACCTTCTTTATAGGATTTCGTAGCCAATTCGGCAAATACAGAACCCTGATGAAATGTATGCTGGTTCCAGGCAACCATACCGGTGATTGCTTTAAGCAATAAGGCCGCCCATTGGGGTTAGTCTTAACACAATACGTAAGTAGTGGTATTTTGTGTTACATAAAATGTACCACCATCGCCATTATCATCTCATTCCTGGGGTTGTCTGGGAGACAGCACTTTTTAGCCGTAAGACCGCCCTTTGGGCAAATTATATATTGTTTTAGTCTAAAGTTTATTTTTTTATTGGTGTACAGTAAAGAGTATTGTTGTATATTATATATGTTACTAATCACTTTTTAATAATCTACGAAGTTTGCCGAGTCGGCGGCAAACTTCGTACCGCCTCAGAATCAATAAATAAAAAAAGCATTTTTTTCATATTTACTCACCTTTTAAATCTTCCCTGGACTTCCACAAATAATTCAAACCAAAATTAGCCAAATCAGTCCAGCCGTTCTCGAGTTTTAGCGAGACTAACGAACAGCAATTGATTTTTATATATAAGATTGCATCTATATAGATGAAATTTGGCAGGAATATAATAAGATGCAATTCAAGAGGTAGTTAAATTGTAAATAATTAAAATTTAATTAAGGATGACTACCATGAATGCAGCTAAGAATTAAAAATATTTTTCTACGTGCATAGGTATGTGAAATACTTATAGATATTTTTGAAATCATATTTCTGTCTGTTCATTATTTTTTTTCTTTAAGTCACTAGGTGGAGAGACATTTGCTTCCAATATTGTGCTAACAATGACTTTGATGATTTTGATTTAATGATTTTGAACAAAACTCTTAATAATATTTTAAGTAGTGTACTTCGTTTCTTCTTATTCAACTGACTTCTTAACAGTTTTGAATGAAATGGCAGTTAATGCTGATTTTGAAGTGTAGTTAGTTTATTAGATTTTGTAATTATACTATTTAAATTAATTTCTTAAGTTTCGATTGTAACTAAAATTTTAAAGACTAAAAAAATATTGTTGAAATGTGCTAATAAAACTACTTCATTTGATAACTTATTTGGTAACATACTCGACGTTTTCAACATGTAAGTTTAAACTTTCGCTTTCAGCACTACCTCTGTACATGAATAATATTTTTGCACATTTCACACCAGCCTGTCATCTCGTCATTCTTCTCATGTTTCAAGCCCAAGAAGTTTACAAGATAATCAACTGTGACACTCAGACAGGCACTGTAGTGAGGTCATAAGGATGATCTTTTTACCGTTAAACCGACATTTTGTACACAAAACTGGATCTAAATTCTGTAGGTTGCTACCTAAACTAAAAAAAGGTTGAGTTTCATAATATTAAAGACAATACAATACAAAAGAATAGCTCTTTAAACAACTGACCTGAGAAATTTGCAATGGAATGTGGGATTATATTTATTACCTGGCAGTCCTGCGATACCCTTTCAGGAAATAATAATGAGTCATGATATTGTCATGTCACAAACTTACTAGCAGGCATTTTTAAAATAAATCTGGCAAGTGCGTGTAATGCCACTAATTATGAAAGGTTTCTTAGAGATAACAAACCTATTTTCGTTATTTAGCTACGATCATAAGAAATATTTTGTCGAAAATACCTACATTAATAATATTTGATTGACATTGAATGCATGAATGAAATCTCTTTATTGTTCACCATAGACTTAAGACAATTTATATGAATATATTTGAAAATTATACAATTTTTATATGTTGATATTGTTCAAATCAATTAGATTACATTAGATTAGATTAGACAAAACTTTATTACTCACCAAAATAAACAATTACAAAAACGAAATGCATAATTACAATACTTCTTGGCAAAACAACAGGCGGCCTTATTGCTAAAAACGATCTCTCCAAGCAACCTAACTTAAAGAAATTTTAACTAATTTGGCGATGTAGGTGATAAGTACAATTTAAATAAACATACTTGCATTAATATATAAATTTAATACATACATAAATCAAATCCCATTTATAAAACACCAATGTGTTACAATTACAATGTGTAACATGTGTAATTATCTAAATAAATTTATATTATCATTATATATGACAAGCATTTTATATTAACATAATTATATTACAATAAATAAACAGTTTATTATATTAGACATATTTATTTAAAGACAGATAGTAATTTCTAAGTAAATTCCGGAAAGTAGGCAATGTCAATCAATTTTAATTTTGAGTATTTATTATTCTTTTATATTAATCTTTTTTGGAATTTTTCACTTATTGCAAAAAGAGGGAGACACAATTTGCACAAATACAAACTGACGGTAACCCTACAAAACTTTATAGTGTATATTTTTTAACCCTCCCATAGGTAGATACTATGGTGCCCGCCAATCCAATTGGTACATAAGTCCAATCGTCTTTCGTCGCTCAGATCAGTAAAGACAAACATGTTATTAGGAATTATGTGTTTTTAGTTACCATTTGCATGCCTGAAAGGGCCAAAACATATGAAACATAAAATAACATACTGTCATCTAATGTTATTATTTACCATGTTTTTGAGCAAATAAATGATTTGATTTGAGGTACATAAATATTTATGTATTTTCGTTACTTTAGCCAATGGAAATTTTTTGCCAGTTGACTTGGCGAGCACTGTAGTATGTCTGCCAGCCTTAATCTTATTTATTTTGTAATTCCACTACAATGTTGTACAGCAGAATATACATTACATATTCCTCGTAAGTTTTACCCATATAGACCCAGCAGTTCGAGAGAAAATTGATTGATACATAAAGACAGACAACACACGGACGTATGAACATGACAAGAAATAAAGGCTCCATTTTAGCCAAAATGGCCGCCAAACTATAATATGTATGAAACCGTTAGAATGACTAATCTGATCAAGTTCCTGATAGAGGTACTCGTTTTCTCGTTTTAAACCTAAACATTCGCATAAAATGAATGAAGTTTCGGAAACTTGAAAACATCCATGTGCTTTTTATCTGAGTCGCTTAGCTTTTTTTGTTTCGAAGAAATAAAACTTTTTATTCTCCCCTAGTTTTAATACAGATATAAAGTTCAGTGACTGTTGAGGTATTTATGTCTTTAACTTCAATCAGTATGATACTCGATTAGATTAGAGAAGTATAATCAATTTTATAATCACGTGTACGTTTGTGTATTTAGTTTTCAGATTTGTTTGGTACTGAGTCGTGGACATTGATAGCTTTCTTCTATGTAAGTTGGATTGGTACGAGGGTGACACTGAAAGTTCTTAGAAAATCAAAAAGTGAGCAAACTAGTAAGTTATTATTTTTATTATATCTTTTCAAAATAGTTTCCATTCACATCAATACATCGCTGCATTAGATAGAACCACCGAGAAAAGCACTTTGCCCACTCGTCCTTAGGGGTCTCTTCGATGGCCTTCTGGAACGCAGCCACTGCTTCCTTGGCGTCCATAAAATGTTTTCCTCGAAGTTTTTCTTTTATTTTCGGGAATAAATAAAAATCGCAAGGTGCGAGGTCGGGGTTATATGGCGGGTGACCCAGCAATTCCACGTCTGTCGACGCCAAATAGTCGATCGTTCGCCCGGCGGTGTGCGAGGAGGCGTTGTCGTGGTGAAGGAGGATCCTACTGCGAGGTCGTTTCTCTCGAATTTTTTCCAAGACAAGTGGCAAACATTTGTTAGTATACCACTCTGCAGTAACTGACTTTTGATCTTCTAAAACAATTGTCGCATAATGACCGGTCCTTCCGAAGAATGAGGCCACCATATTTTTTCCTACACTTCGACCTCTCTTTAATTTAGTTGGCAACTCCTCGGAAGGAAACACCCACTGAGCAGATTGTCTTTTGGTTTCCGGATCATAGCAATAAATCCAGCTTTCGTCACCCGTAAGTATGTCGAACACAGCTTTTGAGTCACCTCCGTTAAATCTTTGTATCATTTCACGGCACCAATCAACACGACGGAGTTTTTGGGCCTCAGTCAAATAATGAGGTATCCACCGGGCACAAAGCTTCCTAACGGCTAAATGTTTGTGGAGGATTTTGTGCACTTGAGTCATACCGATGCCTAAACTTGTCCGAATCTGCTGATAGGTTACTCTTGGATCAGTCTCTATCATACACCGCACAACACTGATGTTATCTTCAGTCGTCGCCGTAGAAGGCCGTCCCTCACGCAGAGCATCATTTAGATTGGTGCGACCACGTTTAAACTCATTAAACCAGTTATAAACAGTGGCTCGAGAAGGGGCTTCATCGTGAAAGACCAATCGAAGTCTGTCATAACATTCTTGTTGACTTAAATGACATCGAAAGTCATAAAAAAATCATAGTACGAAAATTTTCTCGAGTTAAATTCATACTGGTGTGACATAGACAAATTTCAATTTGCCGTTAAATCGTAAAACAAATGACAAATGAATGAAATTAGTACTCAATAATATTAGCAAAGAGTTCTATTTTCACAATTTAAACTTATTTTTTTATTATGTTCTTTAAAAGTGGCCCGTTCTAAAAACTATCAGTGTAGCCCTCGTATTTTTATAACTAAGTAGCTGATCCGGCAAACTTCGTATCGCCTCAGAATCAATAAATAAAAAACATTGATTTCTGAACGACGCGACGGGACGAACATCAAACGTTTGACATTCAAAACCAAAATGAAAAAAAAAATTCACTTTTAAATTTAATTTGATTTCTGAACGACTTTTAAATTTAATTGTTTTCTAAACGACGGGACGAACATCAAATGTTTGACAGGTAGGAATAGTTTCTAAGGGAAAGCGAAATTGTTGTTTTTACTATATTCCAACCTTTTTTTTCATATTTACTCATCTTTTAAACTTTCTCTGGACCTCCACAAATAATTAAAACCAAAATTATACAAATCAGGCCAGGTTTTCTCGAATTTTAGCGAGACTAACGAACAGGAATTGATTTTTATATATATAGATAAAAAAATTAGGCTGAAATAACGTACTAGGATAAATTATTAATGGTGACTGCGTTATCCTACTCGGTAGTTTATTGTTTATTAGCGGTCCCATGACATGCGTCAATCTCCACAATTTCTCAAGTTTGTGTTTTTATAATGTTTCATGTCATTCCCATGCCGAGTGAAGGGCGTATGCACGTCACTATGCTTGGCATAGGTATGAACGTTAGGCCCACGCTTGCCAGGACTGCGGAGAGGCTAGGTCATATACCCGTAGCCCTGGCATAAGACGCAGGACGGAACACCCAGGGGTTTTAGTGGGTATCCCTAACTGAGGAGTGGCAATAGCATGGCACCAGTTTTGACTGGGCATGCTAGTGCCACCCGCGATCTGGCGAATCCCACACACGGGTCACGAATTATCCCCCCAAGGTTCTGCTCTTGTCGCGGCTTAGTCCTCAAACGGATTTCCCCTGGTAAAAAAAAGATATGAACGTTAAGTCGCATATACAACGCAACTTGATATACTTAGTATACTGGGTAGTGTGAGTATACCCAGTTTTTTAAGTTTAGTAAGTTTACTCAGATAACGACATATTCATATTTCCTGCAAACTATCCGCGTCTTTGAAATAAAACTATCCCATGTATGTATGTTCAGAACGTTATCGAAAGAAAGTAAATACATATATTATGTCAATTGCGTTATATCTGGTTAAACTGAGCAAAATAATATTTACTTTATCTTTCTTGGAAGAATTTTTCTTTAATAAAATTTCACTTAAATTATGTGTTTATTTATATATCTTAAAGTTAAATAATTTTCTACTTTAATATCTCAGTTGGGTGTTCCATAAGTTCAAATGGAGATAAACGTGTTTTAATCTCCAGTCCATGAACACCACTCTCAAAACAGTTAGATATTATTAAATAATGTAATTGGTAGTAAAATCGTGTATTTGTGTGTGCTTCAATCTTCTAAGGAAAAACAATGTATATATATATATATATATATATATATATATATATATAAAACATCCAAACAAATTGTAACTAAACGCTATGGAACTAAAAATAAACTTTCGTATAGATGTAGTTAGGTATGTAAATTTATACAAATTTTTTAATCTAATTTAAATTGTATAATATAATCTAATTTATGCCACATATAAACGTAATTTTATTTTTAATATATGCAATATGTGAAGTTTTTTTATAAAGAAATAAAACTTTTTAAAAGTTTTTAGTATTTAAATATGAAATTACGTGTTGAGGGATTTTTTATTAGTTTATCAATAATAGCGTTAACAATGTTTAGAAATTACATTTTAAATATCGACTCATAACATCCGTGCAGGAACGGAGAAAGAATACAATTTCCTGCGGCCGGGCGGCCTGTCGTAATAGGCGACAAAACAACCCACAGCCGGGGAGGTAGGGCATTTGCCCGACTGGATAGCTACCACCCCTGGTCTAGAGTATGCCGCCATAACAACCTTGATTTGTGTTCGGTATTAGTGACCAGGTTCCAGTCTCCCTTAAGAGAGCAGCAGCGCATTTGTAGCAACTTTGGTGTTGCAAATGTCCACAGGCAATGGTAACCGCTTTCCATTAAGTAGGCCGTCTGCCTGTCTGCTGAACAATACAACTTTATGATATAATTATAGATAAGATGAAATTCTTACATATTGCATTAAATTATTATACATATATATTGATTTTAATTTAAGAATTACAGATGTGAAAACACGGTAACAGATCTTATATAACATTCTGTGATGCCTCAAGCTCATATTAAGACGGTTGCAGTCAGTGGTGAATACATTTGAATTTGAATGAGCACCGACCGGTGACAAACAAGCAGATGTTAGATCGACCCCCAATTGCCATTTTCTATCTAGCGTAAAGAAGTACCTCCTGAGATTTATCTAAATAAATTAAAATGAATCGTAGAAATGTATGTACGCGCATAACTTGCGAACAACTTCGCCGATTTTGATGATTTTATTTCTGCGTCTGAGTGGGTCGCCGGATGAATAATAATAATAGAATAATAATTGATTGTTAGAAATGTTTTTTGTGGTAATTGTCTCCATACATTTTGCCTTATTAGGCGTGCAATTTTCATATCTTATATCTAAATTGAAACTAATTTATTAATAATTATTAGAATTTATCACTTAAATAGTCCTCCATTTTATAATAGCATTTCATTATCAAAAATTTCTTCAGGTTTCTCTTAAATAATAATATGGATTTTTGGTTCTTTATATTGTCAGGTAATTTATTGTATATTACTGGTGCCATACATAATACACTTTTTTAAATTAGTGTACATGGTTTAGAATAGTTTAGATTCATAATTGTAACAGGTAGGAGTTAATAGAAGGGATTTTAGATTTTTATTCTTTCAAGGCAGAACAATGTCTGCCGGGCCCGCTAGTTTATATTAATTCAAGAAGAAGTATTGTGTTGTATATATTCTCTGATACAGGTATTATCATTAAGAAGAATACTTACTACTGTAATGACGTCATAAGTAAGTATGCTCGACCTAAATCTATGAGGCAGCAATTGATTTGACAATCCGCTCGCCTTTTTTTGTTGACTCAGGGGAAGTTTATAGTTAAAAAGTGAAGTCTAGTTCATACTCTAATGTTTACAAATAAAAATGTTAAATCTATGTCCCATAGACAATCGGAATCATTTTAAAAATTCAAACCGGGAATGATAAAATTTATATGAGAATGCGGAAGTTGGGATATAACCGTAACGCGTCGCCGTGGCAACTGCGCTGTTGTAACCCGAATATAGGAGGATAGGCGGGTCGAGGTTCAATAATTGCAGACCGTCAAGACTTTCACCTTCGCGCGGCCGATCCGCCAAGGCCATCGAGCCACTGAGGCACCGTTCACCGTAACTTCCGCCCGCGGCCCGCAGCCAGCCAGCATCGAGCATTACTCGCTCACAGTCGATGGCGTAGCCATTATCATGCGGATTATTAAGATTGACATGGAGACTGTATGTTTGAACATCACAGTGGGGTAGTAGTTGACACATATCGTAATAAATTAAAAAAAAAGGCATATAAAAGAGCGGGCGTTGAAATACCATGCCATCATCATAACATTATAATATCAGGATAGAAATGATTTTAATTACTGTTTAAACTATAATTCACACGCTATTTGTCTCATTATAGAAATTAGGTCATCATTTGCAACACTCATAAAAAATGTAGGTAAGACGTTTTGTAAGACGATAGAAAGTATCTCAGATGATTTGGTTGCCGACTACCCTATTTGTAGAATTTTATTTACTGAATAATAATATACAGGTTTCTTTTTTCAATTTTATTATTTAGTTGTGTTCAAGTTATATGATCTACTTTTTTACATTTACATTTCTGTGAATCTTTCTTTACTCGAATGATTTCGTATCTCATAGGAATTCTTAAGTTAACATAAAAAAATATCCTGCGTCAACATCTGACCCCTTAAGTACTTAGGTACAAAATGTAAATATAATGAAAATAAGTTAATATTAAATTTAGGAAGCAAAGAGGGAACATAGAAATACATTTTTAGAATTATATGTTGTAGTGTAAATCATTTTGAATTACTTTATACAGTAAAACCCCTGTAAGTCAAAAATAAAGGGTTATAGAGTTTTCAAGTTATGGAGGATTTCAACTTAAGCGAGTATGTAAGGAAACATTCGACTTGTAAAGGTTATGATTTATATTATATTAATATGTATAGAGGTTGTAAAATCAAATATTGCTATGTTTAAGATACAGAGGTCCAATTTATTTTTTCGAGTTATAGAAGGAAAATAAGTACTGAATTTGCTTATAGGGACTCACTAATTATTTCCACCTATAGAGAGTTCAGATCTCGAGCAACGGAGGTTTTGGGGGATGAAGGGAAGGGAACACAAAAAAAAATTCAAGTTTGGGAGGTTTTCGACATCGAGGTTCGACTTAATGAGGTTCTACTGTATTTACTTATAGATGGCGATGACTTAGACTCAGTAGGTATACTACAATAATTATAGTATTAAGGGATTATAGATCGAATACAAAGTGACTAATATTAACCAATTGTAAGTAGGTTTATTTACTGTTAAGTTTTCTTTCTTGTATTATTATAATATAATATAGTTTATCTTTGGAATACTAATAATCATTTGTTCGATTATTGTGTAAGTCAGAATCTAAATACAATTGCCGACGTCCATGACTGTTTTTGTGAAATCAAACAATAAAAAGCAAATCTGTTCGGACTTAACAGTTCTTATTCTTTCTTAAATCTCAAAACAATGCAAGGAGTAGCGAGCTTTATTTATAACAATATTGATAATTTTATTTTGTCGTTAAAAGATGTTAGTAATTCTACTTACGTCAAAAAGCGGTGCCAGTTTGAAATGAACTCTAACGCATAGTATATAAGAGTCTATATAGTGTTCTCGGGGCAAGAGTTCATAAACCTGCCATAGATAACATTTTTTCCATCCTCAAAGCGTAGCGCTCAGGCAACCACGCGAACTCCGCGAACACGACGCGACGTTTCGCTTTTGCAACAGCCACAGAAAGCGGTACCGGTGCAACGGACGAAATAACGGTTCACCGCTGAAGTTTTACGTAACAGCTTCTAGGAAATAAAATTTGGCAGTTAGCAAATTGCAATTAAATATTAGTAATTGAAAAGCTAATCCAATTTGGGTCAGGCGAGCGACGCATCGATACGAAATAACAATACGTAGGAGTTCACAGTACGTTCGTAAACAAGGTCAAAGAATCGATTCTGTTGCAATATTGGCTATTCTAGTAGACAATTTTAAAGTAAGGTTTTCATTATTATAAAAACTAGTTATTGAAGCGTGTCTCACCTTTGTTGTTTCATTACCGGGTACCGAGGGCGCACAGATACTAAAATACCCATGTTTTGATTAATATATTCTTTTGTAACAATGGCCAGTATAAAAGTAAGCAAGTAAATAAGTACACATTGGTTTAAGATAAGAGCCTTAATTCATGAAGTAGCAACAGCAAACTGCTAGTGCAAGTATATCTTTGTCTAATGATGTTTTGATGTGAACTGAGAAGCTTGGTGTAATGTTTTAGGTTCCTATTAAATACTATAGACCACGAATATAAATGATTAGGCTTTAGAAAAGGAGATATTTATTACAGTTGTATGATAATGTACAGTAACATTTATTGATTAGAATAATACTGTTTAAATTGGCCAAAATATAGCAATACGTAATGCCTGGCGAAGGAAATGACGAGCGTAGTGGTAACAGCATTACAGTGTAATTGCTGGTTCATATATATTAACTACATAAGTGGTTAAGTAAATTTTAACTGAGTCTTGAATTTTCAGTGCAAATTCTTACTAAAATCATCATTTACATGTGTCACTTAAAATTAACTTACACTCAACTCGTTGTTGGCAACACCAACATTGAATTGAGAATGAGATGTTTTGTGTTTCTTTGTTCTTTAATAGTTTTCGCAATAAATGCATGCCTTTTCACTTTTCTACGTATTTAATTTATTGAATCCAATAAACAGCACGATAACCGGACAATCCACAGTCCACTGCCTCCAGGAAGATACTATCCATACAGTTTTCCACATACGTCTAAACCTGCCGAACTAAAGTTGTTTAGGTTGTGATAGTACTGTCTCGTCATTAAACTCGTTCGTGTAACAGCGGTGTACTCGCTCTGAGTGCCGAGTACTACGAGTTACCAACCGACCCATATTTACAGTGTCGGAAGATACGCGAAGTGTACTATCTCACTCCGCTCGTTAAATCGATGCTTTTAATATATATGATGACTCAAGATTTCCTGCTTTTTTTAAACGTAGCGCACGTGATAAATTATTAATAACCTTTCAAGATAATAGAAAAGTGTAAATGTAATCTAGCTATGATGCCAATTTGACATTTAAACATAACTAATGCCATGGAAGAATCTTTACTGGTCATAATAATAATATATCTTTATTGCACAAAAATCGTATACAGAAAGTAATATTGAAGTCTCTAACTACCGAGATAGGCACTAGGCCTGTGTTTCGGGAATCAGCGCCATCTCACATTTAATAGTTTTATACTGTAATAAAGACAAAACAGTAACAGAGTGTATATCTAGTATGTAAGCTTACTTATATAATAGCGGCCTTTATATTGTTACGAGTTAGCGGAACTCGAATTAAAATGCCGTTAGAATTATTCTATAATAATTCTAACGGCATAGTTCTAATAAACTTTATAGTTTACTAGAACCAAACAAACACGTATAACACAGGTATAAATATAACCGAACACAACAAATCCAAACGTAATGCAGAAGGTCGTAATTCAATAAAACGCGCAAAGTCCGTCACTATTAGATTCCCGAATGTATACACGTCACGCTGTATCGTAGTTATAGCTCAACTGACTCCCCTCTCAATCAGACCGTCGTTTTATACTTAACAAATGCAAATGTGCCCGCCCGGCAATGTCGACACAATTAGCTTGTAATTGTAATCCGCAACACCTGCCTAATGATGCAACCTGCAAGCAACCGTAAACGATTACAATAGAACATTAGGCTGTCCTCCACAATAATTTAGCAACGTATGCCAATAAATAAGTAAAAAATAGAAGACGATCATAAAAGGATTACAATTAGGTTAAATGCCGACAGGTAATAAAATGTGCTTTTACAGATCTATACGTGGAATTTGTCTTTGTCGGGGTCTAAGTTGTAACAATATGTGCCGCTACTTTGGAAAGAATGGTATATCCTCCATGCTTACTAGTGGCAGATTGATAGGTTTAATAAGTCGATAATGTCGATATGCAGGTTTCCTCACAATATGTTACTTCTACGTCAACAAGTGCTAATTATAATCAAATACCATTAGACCAGTCAGACTGCATAAGCGGTGCACTCTCCCTGACTAGGATTGAGATCTAGAATAGAATAGAATAGAATATTCTTTATTGCACACAAGAAAATAATACACATGAGTTACCATCTACATTATTAAAATATGCCAGGTAATCAAGTCATACAAGTCAATAAATTACCATTAGTACTTCTCCTAGTGGGTACCTTT
Organism: Dendrolimus kikuchii; assembly: GCA_019925095.2. Classification (NCBI taxonomy): domain Eukaryota; kingdom Metazoa; phylum Arthropoda; class Insecta; order Lepidoptera; family Lasiocampidae; genus Dendrolimus; species Dendrolimus kikuchii. Next base: position 8,015,022 of record CM034400.1, read on the forward strand.
AATAAAATTTGAATAAATTATCTTAGGTTGGAGGGTTACGATGTTGGATGATATATTGATTTGTAGTGTGACAATGTGAGAATAGAAGAGTATCGAAGGAAAATACATATTGTGCCGACCCCAAATAATTGGGAGAAGGTGAAAGGTTACACGAGTAAAGCTTCGTGTAAAATCTTAGTATAAAACTAAACAAATAAAGTTTTTATTAAAATATAAATTCTGTTACCTTTTGTACCACTTCACATGCAATCTAAAAGACAATAGGTAGGATAAAAGTACTATGTATTGCTTTAGTTGAAATTTGGGCGTTATCACAAAGTGTTATGAGCTAGTATCACTTGTACGATTAAAACAGATGGTCTTGTATCATGTTGCTGTATTCAAAGGAAGTTTTATTAGGTTTATTAATGCAGTCGACCGATGAATGTCATAGATGTGCAAATTTTATAAATACACACCGAAACGAATAGAATCGGCAAAGGAAGTGCATAGTATACTCTTATTTATCGATTGTAACAAACCCATAACGGCATTTAGGGGCATTAAGAATGGATTAGCTTTAATAAAACAATTTTATAAATAGAATAAATTGATAGATGATACGTAGGTAGTAATTAGTGTGTACCGTATCGGAGTTATCTCTAGAGTCACTAAGCTCTTTCTGCCCGATCTCTTTATACCGCATTTAGGGACATTAAGAATGGAATAGTTTTAATAGAACAATTTTATAAATAGAATAAATTCATAGATGATACGTAGGTAGTAACATTAGACTGAACCGTAACGAAGTCATCGCTGCAGTCACTAAGCTCTTTCTGCCCGAACTCTTTGTAGCACATAGTCATCAAAACACTGCAGCTCACACCTATTTGGACCCAGGTCCTTACCAGCCACTACAGAGTCTCGGCTTACTTAATACAATTTAAACATAAAAATGTGCTTATAGGATAAATGACTAAAAAGTCCAGATACGATATAAAAACAACAACACGAATAAGGTTGACTGAGGCGTAATTATATGACATGATTATCAATCTTTATTGACCATCATGTTATATAATTACGCCTGCCTGGTCTCTTTAGACCAGGCTGCAGTTGAAATGGCACCGCATTCGAATAGCGAAAAAGCAATTAACATAAATAATACGCAACAAGCTACAATATCTTCCTTTCTTCGATAAGTGTAACGATGCTCCTAAAAATAGTGTCGTGGTAATTTTTAGCTAGCTGTGAGGTAAACGTAATTGCATTGAAATATGTATGGTTATTACGTAGTTAATATAGTTTGGATGCTTATATTTGTTTAATACGTAAACCCAGTGGTCCACAATTATTATTCAAGTATATTCCATGTATAGTCTCCATGTTTTTAAAATCTCGTAAACTGGACATATCAGCCGATATTGGCACGCGTTCTTATCAATATGTTATTAAAAAGATAACAAGTTACTGTTATCAGTCGTCGACGTCACGGTGACAAATTGACGACAATAGATAGTTGATAACATAATTTTAGGGAAACTAACCATCGGGCGGCGCTATATTATGACCTCGAATGTTTATCGGTCGTTGCTTTGTGTTTGCGGAGGGTTTTGGACAATGTACGCTACTGAGAAAATGATATTGTTACGAGCTACACAGGACTCGAATTAAAATGCCGTTGGAATTATTATAGAGTTTATTAGAACTGTACACGTATAACATAGGTATAAATATAACTAGACACTACTAGTACAAACTGCACGATTCAATAACACGCGCAAAGTCCGTTACTATATCGCTTGTCGAATGTACGTCTTACTCGTATCGTAATCCTCGCTCGACAGCCCCACCCCTCCGTTCGGGCATTGTTTTATAGGAAACTGTACAATATACACAATTCCACTTGCGTGGGATGGGTCCTTCCAAGAAAATGTAATTTGCACACCTGCGAACGGCCAACAAAGTCGAAAACAATAACAATAAGGATTAGTTTGATACTAATGACGGCCATAAAACAAGTAGAAAAACAATAGCATGTTTTTCTTAATTGCAATTTCTAAACACAAAGTAAATAAAAGAATTCCTAAATCCGGGAAGGCAGTAAACTACGCTTTTACGACCGGCAGGTGTGCACATTTCTTTGTCGGTATGTAACAATATCATAATGCTTAACTAACATGATATTTTTTTTCAGAATCTAGTACAATTTGCAATGATTAAAATACCGATTTCTTGAAAGACAACAAATACTTTCAATATAAAAAATATTGGGCAAAGGGGCTAATACACACACTAACATACTTAGGGGTAGTCATGAGTTTATGTTTCTGGGGGTATTGCATTATTTGCACTACGTTTTTTAATTCCAGAAACTGACTTGTCAATTGCAATGTTAAACTTGAGTCAATTGTGATTTCAAGGTGGATTTCAAGATTTGGTTTCATTTTCCTGTTTGAATAATCAAGTTATTTTGTGAACACGGCTATAGAAAATGACTGAATTTTTAGCTCAGACGAACGAACAAAACTATAGACGGAGTCCACGGGAAATTAAGGATATTTGTTTGCGTAAACTTCATAAATGCGTAAAATTCATCCGTGCAGGAACAGAGAAAGAATATAATTTCCAGCGGCCGCGCGGCCTGTCGTAACAGGCGACAAAACAACCCACAGCTAGGTGGTAGGGCACTTGACCGTCTGGATGGCTACCACCCCTAGTCTAAAGTATGCCGCGATAACAACCTTGAGTAGTGTTCCGGCGTTACTGGCCGGGCTCCAGTCCCAGCAGCAGAGCAGCAGCTCTCTCAAGGCAGACTGGAATTTGCATTTGTAGTACCTTTGGTGTTGTATATGTCCATAGGCGGTGGTAACCGCTTTCCATCAGGTGGGCCGTCTGCCTGTCTGCTGAACTAGTGCAAATAAAAAAAATTCCGTACCGATATCTCGATCGGGTTCCTATTCCAAACAAATAAAAAAACAGTTTAAATCCGTTAAAAAGTATCTCATATGATACTTGCGTTTATCCCGCGGCTATGCCGCGAGCCAATCCTTGGTAAGTAGCTCTATTTTACTTTAACATACATAAACAGTTAATTAGGTTTTTATATATCGCAAGCGAAATCACCGGCAAAAGCTAATATATATATATACCTTCCTTGTATAAGTATCTAATGGTGAAAACCGCTTAAAAATCCATTGCGTGGTTTAGGAGTTAGCGGATATACAAGCAGACAGATACGAGATATAAATATATTTCCATTTAATATAATATGATACAAAATACACTTTTATTAATTACTTCACTAAGTTATTGACATTAATTTACGTTAATTATTAGTTTAAATTTATAAGTAATTGTAATTGAATTGCAAAGATAATTAATTAGGCTTTAATGATATTTTCGAATTGGCAATTTATTTCATTAGAACAAGAGCTCAATATAGGTGGGAAACCAATGGCATTTAATAGAGGCGGGTTTCACATCCCCCGCGAAGCTCGACCTATGACATTCCACCACATTGACAGGATAAAAATAAGTGTATCGGAGGTAGAATAAATAAAACTTGACGTGTCTGTGATTTCAAAATATATACCAAAATTTAAGTGGAAATTGTTATTTATAAGCTTAATCATAAATAACCGTTTTTAGAAGTTTTCAATCTGAAAGAAAATAGAAAATATGAATAAATTTGTATATATAGGTACATAGTTTTATATACTAGTGGTAGCCCGTAGTCGAAATTCGACCATAATAATTAATGTCAAAGACTATATATACTTCTATAATCACAGATTTTGTCAAGGTTACACTGTTATTTTACTTTAACAATAAACAAAAGAGTATATATGCATGTGTGGGTCAAATACATGGTAGTGTGTGTAATGTTTTTTTTATTGATTTAATGTATTTTTTATGCATAATTTAAAAAAAAATATGTGCATTCGTTGCTTCTTCTCTATATATACTATAAGTGTTCGAAGTTTCATACTCCTCCGGCCGCGCAATTTTCGTAAAAAAGAGTACAAAGTTTTTACTTCACGTATTACTATATAGATAGTTTATTTATTTGTGCCCGCAGACAAACCAAGCAAGTTAAACTTTTGTCTTGGGAATATACAGCGGACCGCTCTGTGGCTGGTCCTGACACCCAGACTATAGTAAACAACAGAAAGTTCGTTTACGAAATTTACGTGGGCTCACTCCCGTCTGCAAATAAGCCTCTCCATGAGCCAGGGTATGGTTAGTCACCCTCGGCAACTCCAGTTCATATATCGACATCCCTGGAATTTTTATCATGTGACGTATGACTTTTGCGTTATGTAAGCCATTGAACTTTAGAGATTTCAAGCCACAAAATGACGTAGTAAAGGTTGTTCGTAATGTTTGTTTGGAAATTTCCACAAAACAAACAATGCGTATGATCTGCGATGTTTTTCAACACTGCCCGACCGAGTGCGGCTCAAGACGTTCAAAGTTATTGGCCTCGTCGATTGATTGATCTGGAATTGAGATTTGTTTAAGAGTATGTAATGTAAATATTGTTACGTGCGAGCGGGATACGCACGGATACGCACTTAGGGTTGGAAGAAAATACCAGTATTTTAACTAAACTCAACTACTCGGTAGACGCGCCTTACGCTGCTTGAAACCCGGAAGAATCTTCTGGAACCCATAATTTCGATCTTCTTTTCGTTATTATTTTATTTACTATCTATCCCTTTCTAAACATCTATCTATCTCTGTCTTTTCTTTCCCGAACCTTCTATTCTATGACTTTCGTTCGTCGTCTATCCTTTTCTAAAATGTATCTATCCTTGTCTTTTCCTTCCACAATCTTCTACCTTTTTCTAAAAGTCTTGAGACCAAAAGGCTTACGCTGCCAGAAAGTTTCTACCCTCGGTCGCCACAATATGCTACCAAATTTTTGCTAAGATTTTGTCCCATCCAAACTTTGCCTGGAAGGGGAATAAAGCCGTTCTTTGTACTGGGACTTATGAATAATTTCTAAGATTATATGATTAATTTTTTTTGGCTATATTCGTCTATCTATCCCATAAAAACGATGTCCTTTATCGGGATAAAAAGTATCCTAATAGTGGCGTAGTTTGTCTTAGACGGGCCCTGTATCAATATGTGTTAGGGGGCCCAAAGGAGGGGTATGGGTATTTTTTTAAATGAAAGAACCAGAAGAAAGTAAAGAACATATTTGAAGAAATAGTGACCTACTTACATTGCTAACATGTCTGCTAAAAATAAAAACATATTTTGAGAATTTGTTCGCCGCATTGTCACCAACAAGATTTGCAGTCATCTTTTTGCTATGCCGACAAAAATGTTCTAATTGAATTAAAATAATTATATATAGATTATAAGTTATTACTTATACTTAATGCTTCTAGGAGCTAAGTTGGACAAACAATTCAAATCAAAAATACACTTTTCTCGCATTTCTTTCGGCAAACTTATTTATCAAATCATCCATAGCTGTAGACGATTTCAGTTTTTCCACATTTTCTATCTATAGCGGACAATAATGACAAGTCTAAGAGCCGTTTCTGTTGGACAAGCAGTTATTTTCAAAAATGTTATTAACCTGTAAACGAATGTGGATAATATTTTAGGAATTTTTGCTTACACACTTTAGGGGCCCCTATAGATTGGGGCCCCCATATCATTGATACGGCTGATACGGCGGTAGCTACCCCCCTGTATCCTAAGTATTAACTCGTTATATGTGTTTTCACGCGATACTCAATTCTAACAGTCATACAGACAAAAATAAAATTGCTTATACTTGTATATTCGAATGTGTTTAGCCAATTGTAATTTAAATTAATGTTATTTATTCAAAACTATTACAACCAAAACAAATTGCTTACAATAAACTTATTTTGCACTTGTTAGCAAAGAGTTAGTTTCTATGGATTGAATCAAAGTTGAAATTATGCAATCGGTTTCCAAATAGAAACTAATCTTTACAATTATTGCTTGGGTTTCGTTATTTAGTTATTTAATGTTGTTGCTGACCTAATTATGCGGTTAAAACTTCGTTTGAATCGTAGGAGTAGTGTTACTATGGTTCGGTACCTATTTAGGCAAGAACGAAATCCTAATCGCTTGGGTAGACGATAATTCCCACACTCTGTAACCACCCATACCAGCACCCTACCGCAAATACCGCAAATACAGCACCCTACCGCTCGGGAGCAAAAGCGACAGGCGTCGCAACGACAGTACGGCGGCGACACGGTTGCATATACTCTTCACAGTTTGGCGACGCGGTGGCGACTAGGTAGCGGTGTAGTATACATGCACACTTATAAAGTCTGCAATTTGTATGCCACAGTAATTTTTTCCGAGACTGTGTTTATATTCATTAAACTTAATAGAAAGGTAAGTTGTGTATACGAATTTGCGCAATAAGAGATTAGGGGTGGCTGTTATTCATTTAAATTAGCGTTGATTTTTGGAACGAAGTTCTTTATCGCATGTTACTCGGCGGATGAAGGCTAGACGAAAAAAGTGTTAGCGAAACAAAAAATGGTGACCACTGCATATATTATACAATTTCGAACTTTAATGCAATGAAATAAGATGCAACATAATATACATACATACATACATACGAACAACAGAGCGCCATTCAGGCTTATTCTTACACACCTCACTTGCCTCTCTGACATTCATAACTCTTGTCATGCACGCTCGTCTGTTCTTAAGGCTCCTGACATCACCTTCTGCTAGTACACAATCAATTTGATCATGGAAGGTATGTCGTGGCTTTCCACGATTTCTGCACCCATCCACTTATGCATTGTATATCTGTTTAGTCATTCTTTCATCATACCTTCTTTCCACATGCCCGAACCACCGGAGCATTCCTTTTCTTACCTTCACCCCGACACTCTCTTTCAGACCAACTCTCTTTCTTACTTCGATATTACGAACGCGGTCCGCAAGCGTCACTCCGCAGATTTTGCGCAGTGCTCGCATCTCGACCGCGTTTACTCTACTTTCATGCTCTCTCTCTCTCTCTCTCAAAATAATATGCATTAGCAAAATCAGCGTATAATACATTATACGCTGGTTTTGAAAATAGAAAGTCTTATTACTGTACAATTTCTTCGGTAGTCTTCGACGATCTCCGATGGCTTCCGATAATCTCCGATGACCTTCGATGGCCTCCGATGGACTTCGATGATTTTCAATGGTCTTCGAAGGTTCGTTACAATTAAATGTCCCAAAAACACCTCATTAATTGTTTCAACGTACATAGAACTTGCTGTAAAAAAAACACTGTCAATTGCTAAGTTTTGAAATCACACAGCTGATATATTTGACCATATATTAAAGGGCTTTCACCAGTCTTCATCACATAGTTTTTAACAATGTAGCGTTTTATTTGCATTCGATTATTGCACCGCAAACTCGAGCAATTCGATTAGATTACCATCGCAACTCTACTACTACGTATGCAGAGCATTCTAAACTCTACTGTCATGGTTTTAAGGTACTTTTTAATCTGTAAATTAAACCTCTAATAAAGGACGCTCAGTTATTTTGTTAGAAAGTTATTCTTCATGTTTACACTTTCACTCGATTTATAATAGTTGATAGATAAAATCATTTCATGGCCTCTAATATTGATAAGAGACTGGTATATTAAAACTTAATCTACTGCGATAATTAGCTAACAATCAGTTTTCATAATAACACATTCTTTTCTTCAAATATGGGGAAGTCCGTAGCCGGTAAAGACCCGTTTATGGTTTGACCTTCAATATTTTCATATCGGTTACTAATTAACTACTTACTTACTTAATTAGGTACTGAATTGAGAATAATAACAGCCATAAACGTCACGGGATTAACTCGTCAAGTTATATAAAGGAAATAAAAACAAAAAACCCAAAAACAGTTACGTATATGTATGGAAATGTAAGGAAGTAGTATGTAATTAAATGAGGAAATATTATAAAAAAATACTTAAATGTATTAAAAGAAACATAAATAAATAATGATAGGAAAATATATAAACCGTATATTTATATAAAACGTAAAAAAGCAGAAGATATCGTAAAAATGAAATAGAATATAGGATTTTTTTTATTTAGGAGAAATCCACCTTTTTTTTTGTCAACGCTGGGGGAATGCATTTGCGCATATCCTCAGGCCCCGGGGGATGCCACCAAGGGGTATGTGGACTCCCGGCTGCTGGTTTTGCATACAAGCTTCACAACGTTAGAGCTTGCAAGCACCGACCGCCAGACTACCCATTAAACCTTCCAGCATCTCTCCGCATTATGATGAGGCGCCACGGGACCGTAACCATGGGTATGACTGCCGTGACTCCTCGATACAAGCCGACAAGGAGGAGTGTCCCTGAGAACAGAACACCCCACGGCACTGGATGTGGCTCGTCGGGAGGGTCCCCCCAGTCCCACTATGTTATCGGGAGGAGATGTGCAAAGCGCCGCCTGTGAACCTCTGTTCGCCGTCTGCGACAGGGGTCCGCCTGCTCATCCTCCTCCTTTATTCTTTCGGCAGCCTTCTTCTGGGACATAACGTCCTCGCAGAAGGAGGCCACCGCAGGGGAAATCCACCTAAGAACAAACCACCGCGGTGGGGCGTTTGGGATTCGCAACGTCAGGATGGCACTAGCAACCCCGCACTGATGCCGTTGCCACGCCACCATCGAGAAATAAAATCCCTAGCCGTTCTTCTAGACGTCCCGTGTCTGTGCTCGCTCACGAATACGCCTCCAACCCGGAAGGACGACGGCCGGCCCCATAACGGGCTGGCCCCTCAATTTTAAGTCTAAGAGCTGGGCTTCTCCGGCTACCTCCGGTCTCATCGCGAAGTGAGGGTAAAACTGAATAGTGAACGTTCCACCTCTCCGGCAGAAAACCCTGAGAACCTTAATCGTCAGAAAAATCGTAATTTCTCAGAAGAATTTCCTTCGCTTTCAGTTGTAACAATACACACGTTAGTTCAGAAAGCACATGTCGCCCGGCCAATATTCAAACCCATATATGCGCTCAGTTACTTTTTATTTTTTATTATTATGTATATCTCTACGGACTCGAGTTCCGTACCCTTTTTTAATACTTAATTTCTATGAAAAATTTGAGACTCCTTACAGGCTTATTGTTTATTTTTGTTAGTGTATGTGACATTATATGTAGTAATGTTTCTGTTTTGGTGTACCTTAAGAACTATTATATTAATTTATTCTAATTTTAATACTAAACTTATACTAATGTAGAGTGTATCTGTTACATGCTGGTGTTGTGAGGAAGTGCATGTGCAGTGTTGGCCTTATATCTATACTTATATATAGTCGTATCTAGTGCCTTGTGTGTTGTTTTTTTCTTTTTTGTGCCTGGGTTATTAATTTTTAGGCTCTTTGTGTGTCTTGGTTTGTTTGTGGAGTGTGCGTGTAATGCAATGCGATGGTAGTGCGCGTAGGTTTAAGTATGTGTATAAGTTTTATTGTTAGTTATGTGTTTGTGACTTTGTGTGGTGTTATAATTTATTGTTTAGTTGTTGTGACATGAAAAATTTCCAGTTGGTGTTGATGATGATGGATGGTTTAGGAGGGGGATTATTGGCCCTCCATTAGGCGTTGGACCGCCGTCTTGTCTCTCATGCGTATCGCCATTTTTATATTATAATCCCTGATCTCAGCGCTCAGTTACTAAAACTTACCAATGGTTGATTCCTACATCTTACTAAGCAATCACTTCCTTAACAATTGGTAGAAAATGTCATTACTTACATAGAGATTATTTCAAATCTTATCCCGTAGTAAATGGAAAATGAACTGTTAGTAAAATATAGGTCATAGAATGCGGGCATTTCTAATTTACATGTAAGATTATACACGACTATACATTTATACGGGGTATAGCCATGCTGGGATTATTATTTGGACTACAGCAGTGTAATACCACGCGCTCACAGAATGTGGGCGTGCAACGGTTGCCCTTGTACTAATTATGTTTCGTGCGATGAATCAGAGTTCCAATGCCCTCCTCCATCATCTTATTCCACTCCCATATCCCATCTTTTCTATCCCATCCGAAAGTTTGGCAACGCGTTGGCTGTCCCACTCCACTCTTGGTGTTGCAAATGTCTATGGGCGGCGGTCACCACTTTCCATGAGTTGGGTCGTCTGCCTACTTGTCAGATTCGCAATGAAAAAACAAATAAGCAAAAGGAATAATAGAAAACACTATAATAAAATATTGATAAGATCGAAAAAGATAGAACTAAGTTGATACGTGAAACAATTAGCAACTGTGAAAAAACGTAAAAATACTTAGAACAAGACAAGGTTGTTGTTTGTTTTCTCTTTTCTCATCTTTAGATAATACGATCCGATTTTTATGCAATTTGATGTGTACCTATAAAATGTATTTTTTTATTCTACTAAAGTCATGCCCTAAAAAAATAAAAATCTTGGACCCGATCACAGGGCCTCCTACCGGTTCCAATTATGAATCTAAATAATTTGGAGTCAAATACAAAATTTTCATCACAATCGAAAAAGTCCTTCTCAAGTGATATGCATACGTACATTTCTACGATTTATTGAAGTGAAACTTCTATATAGACGGAGTCTTAGGATTTTTATTTTATTTATATAGATATATTAGTTTGAATGTTGCCACGATACCTGTATCTGCTTCTTTACAAAAAACAAACAGAATTGAATTAAAATCATCTAATTAATGCAACCAACTACATACACATTACAGATAGAAATAAAACCTATTAGCAATAAGAAAAAGTTAAATAATATATAATTATTTTAATAACTATAATTAAGGATAGACACGGTAGTCTTTACTGCTTTAAGTAATTAAAATTAAATAACTTGAAAGTTATTAACTTGTTAACGAACAATTAAGCAATATTTTTGCATATTACAATATTTGACTAGCTCTCAAACTTTGCGACCTAGGAGGAATCACAAATTGATATACATAACTCTTTCTTATGCACGAAAACTGAATATAAAAAGAAAGAATAAAAACAACATTTATGTTGTCTTCTTTTCTCTTTTTAAATACGTTTCTACAATATTTATGTATAGCTAATGTCAAACAAGTATCAATGAATATTCAAGTTGTTACATTACGTCAGCTGTACAACATTTATAAAGTGGCATATAGAATGCACATTGTTCTCTTGCATCTATATACATCCAGCAGCTACTGATAAAAATAGCTGTATTTGTGATATGTGATATAGACCATGGAGGGTTCAGACGTCTTTATAAGAGTTTCATACATACATACACATCTACATATACGTAAGTGTATATGTATACCTAGTCTTGCCATAAATATTGTAACAAAGATTTTTACTTCTATTGCAAATAACATTTATAAGTTTTACAGTGTGTTAGTTTAATACATAAATATAAAACAATTTAAAATATAAGAAGGTTATTCGAAGTGGTCTCCATTGGCTGCAATACAGACCTTTAAACGCGGAGGCCAGTTATCAATAGGAGCACGCACTCTTTCCATGGAAAAATTCTTCACTGCCAATCGTATGGATTGTTTTAGGGACTCTAAATTATCATGGCGTTTACAGCAAGCCGTACTCTCTAAAACTGACTATAAATCATAATTCAGCGGATTAAGATCGGAACTAGATGATGGCCAGTCTTCAGCTCTGATGAATTCCGACACGTTCGTTTCCAACCAAGACTGCGTGGACCGAGCTTTGTGACCCGGCGCCTAGTCTTGCTGGAAGGACCATTCTTGGATATTGAACATGGTGTTGTTAAGGGGCTTAACTACCTGCGCAAGAATGGTAAATTGATACACTTGTGCCGATGTTTTGATACCTTTTTCACAAAAATATGGCTCAGTCACTCCTTCATAGCTAACACCCCACCAAACCATCACTGAAGACGGATAATGCCCACGTTGCACTCTGTCGACTAATTGAGAAGGTTTCTTAGAGCTTTGAGCATAAATACGGTCATTTTGTTTGTTAAAGTGTTGCTCAATTGTAAAAAATTTCTCATTCGGAAACAAAAATTTTCCGTGACTTCCCTTTGCGTACCGCTTCAGTAGTTGTTTCGATTTTACCACCCTATTCTTTTTTAAATTATGAGTTACGAAATGACCAGTACGTCTCTTATAAGGCTGCAAGTCCTAAGTCATCTTTTAAAATACGCGACATAGTTCTAGGTGATATCTTCATCTCCCGAGATAAAATCTTTTGCTTTCGGACAGGATTTCTTCGAATTCTTTCCCTTACTGCTTTGACCACCTTTTTCCTACGAACACTACGTAGACGGCCAGATCTTTTTCTGTCACAATCAGAGGAGGTCTCATTGTACCTATTAATAACCCGGTACACAAACATTTGACTAATACCAAGCGTATGGAGAGTTTTGAAAATTGCATTTGTCTCCATACCTACTTTGTGTAATGCAATCACAGCGATTCGGTTCTCTTTATCGCCCCACTCCATTTTAATATCGCAAAATGTTGTACAATGCATTGGCGCCAAAATGTGAAAACACAATGAACAATCATATAAAAATGACAGCTTCCAAATTCAAATGTAATATTTTGTTTATTTTTAATTGTAACAGTATTTATGGCCAAACTAAGTATATATTATTATATATTTGTATTGTTTTTGTACTTATATGTATTGTATAGACTTATCATCTATCATTATTTATAAACAGCACTACAGTCAGTATTAAAAATCTATGAATTCCTGCCAAGGGTTGCCTGGAATGGATTGCTTTGTAGCTATAAGGCCGCCAGTTGTAGTATTTCTTGTATTATTCTATTTCTTTCATCTATGCTTTGGTGTACAACAAAGTTTGGTCTATCTATGTATTACCACACCTGTTTTCCATCGGGGTAGGCAGAGACGATGGATTTCCAGTTACTACGATCTTGACATAATATAAAGAGTATCAGTTTACCAAAATCCATCAGCGCTTGATGCTATAAACAAGTTTTCTTTGATGATGATGATATTATACACCTACACACAGACATCGGGGGGGCAAAGCTGGGACCCAGGCCCCGGGTGGCCAATTCAGAGGAAGGCAAATTCGAACTTTGCAGACAAATACACAGCTCATCATTAACGCAACTTTGACTACTAAGACGTTACTTTAAGCACATAGATTACTTTTCGCGGGTTGCATAGGCTTAGGTTAAAAACCTCACATGCGTGCCCATCATTGGGCGTCTGATGGTTGTCGTAAGAAGCGACAAAACCACCCCACAGCCTGGTGGTAAGGTGTTTGCCCGCCTAATGACGCCCAGTTCTTACAGGGGATGGCCGTCGTCCGTCTGGACTGGAGGTGAATGCGCGAGCAAACCCACAGCCCGGACCAAAGAACACTCGACGGTTGGACAGTGGTTTTAGTGAGTATCCCTAATTGCGGCGTGACAATAGCACTTCACACGTGAGGCGCTAGTGCCACCCCGACTTGGCGAATCCTATACACGATTCGCGAACTCTCCCCCTTGCGCGACCTATAGTCCTCAAACGGATTTCCCCTGTACAAACAAAAGAGTATTTACCCGCCTGGGTGGCTACAACGCCTGGTTAAGACTATGCCGCCATAGCAACTTTGAGTTGTTATCCGGCATTAGTAGCCAGGCTTCCAGTCTCCCTTTAGAGAGAGGCAGCACACTGGTAGCAACTTTAGTGTTACAAATGTCCATAGACGATAGCAAGCGCTTGCCATCAGGTAGGCCGTCCTCCTGTCTGCTGAATTCATGCAATCAAAAATATACAAAAAACGGTCTGTCTGTTTGCCAACTTCACTAAAAAAACTGTTTCATATAACGTAGGTAAAATCCATACAAGTAATTGCAATTTTATAACAATAGCAAGATAGAAGGCAGTGAGGTATAATGTACACGTATTACATATAACTAAATGGTAGAAGAATCCCGGTATAAATCAGTTGTAAAAGCAGTTTCATTCGAAACAAAAACAATATTGCTAATCACGTAATTACGGTTATACAGTTTGATGCGACGTAGGTCGGTCGCCGTTCGAGCGAAAGCCGACGCTCTCCGAAAGTGGCCGACGGCGCTCGTGGCTGATACCGACCGAGGCCAGCTGACGCCGCCAGTCCTTGATAAGTTGATTATTAAAAATCAAGTGACAACACTTGCAACGTACAGTTCTAAATAGGTCATTAAACTATGCCTAGGAACGGTATACGGCTTGTTCTTTCTCAACGAGAATGTCTATTATACGCTGATAGATTTTCTAGACGACCGCACCGAATAGGAATAATGCGATCGCTACTAAGCTACTTCAGTAACTGTTTATGCATATTACTTTGTTAAACCTTCTTCAGAATACATTTTAAAAAAGACCACGAATAGATAATAATTATGAAGATATGATGATTGATGGGGTGTTTGTTGCGCTGCTTCTTTTTTAACAGTAATTAAAACCGCTTTGGAAGTGGTAGTAGACTCACGACTTTCAATAAGTAGTCTGCATGATTGAATTTTGAAATATTTTTTTGCATTTTCAAGATATCAAATCTATCACTGTCAAATCTTCTACCAAATACTTCATTTTTAAGCTAAGGTTGTTTTTGTTATTGCTTGATAAGGCCCAATTCAATAAACAATTGAATTTTTCAGCATAAATTAACCATAATTTTTGAGAACCTAATGTAAGGAAGTCCGCATGTTAGTCCACACGGATTAGTCGGTACTGACTATCATCATCATCGACGCCCTTATGTCAGAGACATAAATCTGTTTTTGATTGTATTTGCCGGATAGCTTGTTATATATCGACAAGTATGGGGACTGCCTCAATTTATGCGTATTTCGGATTGAGTGCGTTTTTAAAGACCTTATAATGATAAAGTTAAACAAAATTTAGGCAAGAAATCGCAATACATGATGTAAATACAAAAGTAATCATATGGTTTCGTAGTCATTTGGATCGAGGAAATTCTTATAAAATCGTACATTCGTCCGACCGTCAAATAATATGCTACAACCATTTTACTCTTCGTCGCTGTCAGTCCTTCGCAGTCCACTGCTAGACGTAGGCCTCCTCAACTGGACGCAACTCATCCCTGTCCTGTGACTTCCTCATCCAGCGCCTACCGGTGACCTTGCACAGGTGTCAGTCCATCGGGCTGGCGTCCGACACTACGTTTACCGAGACGCGGTCTCCATTTTACTCAGTGTTATTTATTTATTAAAGAAATTCGTGAGATAAAAGGGTACGCACCTTGCACAATTTGCTGAGTTTGTCCTTCGACAGCTTATATGAGCCAGGCACCAGTAATACACTCTCACATCTTCTATTATTGATTATTTAAAAGGTTTTCACACGTCGCGGCGCGTTGGATTAGTTTTGAGTTTTATTATAGTTTTTGAGTCAAACTTTGCGTGAACCATTTTTTTTGCATGCGTAACGGGCGAGTTTTGCAGCGTCCCTTTTTGGAAATGGAAAGAAGTAGGAGGGGCAGATTTTGGGTAAGGGATTGATAGGAGCGAATGAATGGAATGATTGGTGCGTGCAAAATTAAATAAGGAGACATATTTTTATGAGAGATGAGAGCTGAAGGGAGTATTACAAAATTCAAGACGATAGACCTTAAAAAATACATTAAAACATGAGAAATATTTATTTAGGTTAAGGCTCGTGTTGGCGCAAAAGGTCGAAAGTGAGGAGCAAACTACTGTTTTCGTTGGTATTTATTGATCAATAATTTAGTAAAAAAAAATATATCATTAATATGCACATGAGACGGAAAGTAGTTTTTTGTACTTTTTCTATAGCTATTAAGTTGAGAATAAAATTCAACTAACCACCGCCAAATTATTGATATGAAACCATTTAACTTTTTCAGTTTTTATCAAAATAGGATAACAAAATATCTACATCTTTACAAAAGAGATTTCATTTCATAAATAAATGAAACAAGAAACTAATAGTATTGACAAAAAGGACATACTATAAAGGAAATACTTAGCTGAATTTTACATTAAAAAAAAGTACATGTATTAGAATAAATGTAATTAATTTTATAGGTTTTAATAATTAAAAAATATCAAATAATAAATAGGCTCCAAATCACCACGAGTTGGGAACGCTCACAAAACGCTGGCCGCTTTACGACGTTGGGTGGCAACGCTTATGCGTTGCCCAATATACAGGGCAGCATATTGGTCGCGTGAGACTTCTATGCACCGTGTAAATAGGTCTGGATAAAGGCCGTGAGCTTCTGACCCCATGGCCCCAGAGTTTCGACACCAAAAGCCACAAATATCTCTCCGCCGCCAACGGATGTATATTTGCGACATTTTTCTCTTAATTAATTGTAAAAAAATGATTGATCAATGTTTGAATGCGCGTCGGACAACATAAGTTAAAAATGTTTAATGAATGTTGATCTATGCAGTAAACAATAAAACACGGGCCTCGGGTCTTCCCGTGTCTAGAGGCGTGGGCGTTGACCCACCACGCTTGTCCAAGCGGGTTGGCAAGTTTCACGCATCGGTAAACTCACAGGTAACCTCACTATGTTCGCATTCAATTATTCACTTGATTTTCTAATTTATTTTCAAAATTATCGGTTTAACACAAAAGAGTTACGGGTGCAGCACACAGAGAATTTAAGAAACGTTTATTTTAATTAACAATTAAATGTATGGGGGAACGGATAGTATACCCACCACGCTTGTCCAAGGCGAGTTGTCGGGTTTGATACACTGATTATCTCGATTTGCAGGTTTCATCACGATGCTCTCCATCAATATTAGCACGTGGTAATTGTAAAAATATGCACATTAACTGAGAAAACTGCCTAATGGGTGCATGTTTTCGACCAGGTTTTGAACCCGCACTTTTTCAGTTTGGAACGCGAATGCTCTAACACTCTAACCACTAAACTATCACGGCTTTTCAAATTATTTTACTAGATTTAAAACAATATATACTCTTGATACTTATTTATACTAATAGAAATTTATAAATATCTAATGACGCGGAATGCAAATTTAAACTATTTATTTTAAATCCCATTCACTCTATTAAACATCGATTTTTTTTTATTCAAAGCATATGTTTTTGTTTTATTACGAGTATATTACCAATATATAGTTACAATTTTTTTTTATTGCACGAATTCAGCAGACAGGCAGACGGCCCACATGATGGAAAGCGGTTACCATCGCCTATGAACATTTGAAAAACCAAAGGTGCTAAAAATGTGCTGCTGGTCTCTTAAGGGCGACTGGAACCTGGCCACTAATGCCGGAACACAACTCAAGGTTGTTATAGCGGCATACTCTAGACCAGGGGTGGTAGCCATCCAGTCGAGCAAACACCCTACCACCTGGCTGTGGGTTGTTTTGTCGCCTCTTACGACAGGCTGCCCGGCCGCAGGACATTGTATTCTTTCTCCGTTCCTGCACGGATGAAAATAATATATATATATAATATAATAGGGATGTGAACACATATTACAATAAAATGTAATATTTTACGAAAATATAACATATAATTATATTGGGTTATCATCTAATTTTTAAAATATCATGATTGTATATACAGATAAATGAAATTGAGGTGTCTGTTTGTAATGTCTAAATAAAAATGTGAAAAACATCAGTGAGGATAATTCGGATCAGGAGTATCCGAAAATGCAATTTTTAGAATTTTTGTCTGTCTGGATGTTCTGGCTAATCGCTGATACTGCTGGACCGGTTTTGACGGGATTTTCACTGGCAGATAGCTGATGTTATAAGGAGTAACTTAGACTACATTATTTTAGGATTTCGCAAAAAATATTCCATTCGGACGAAGTCCCGGGCACGGCTAGTATTAATTAATTTTCAAAGAATAACGACTGCACTCTTAAACTCTTTTTACTTGTACTTACTTATGACGTTATAAGTAGGAACGCTCTTACAAAACACATGAGGCTGCAACGTCTTGTAAGATTATTAGATTATAAAAATGTATCTCAGTTGATTTGACTTGGCAAAAATGCAACCTTTACAGTACAATCAATATTTCCGTCCATGTTACAATTTGAAAACTTTGTTGTCGCAAAAAAAATTAACCAAACATGTCGTTATCATGGCAACGCGAACAAAGTTTTGTTGGAACTACTAGTTTAAAATAATATTGCACTGTAAAATCTGATTACAACTGAACACTGCATGCAAGATAATATCTTTATTATTATAATTAAATTACACATAAGAATAAGCTGAAAGTGAAACAGAAAACTATATTACAGGCAAACAAAGCATGTAAACAATGTGCTTCTCAGTGTGAAAGTATTTCATTTGTCACATAAAATTAAAAGTAGTAAGTCTGATATAAATTTTATCTTATCCACTTTAGGGACACGCACGGTATGTCCGATACGATTGTATAAGATAGATTGACCGATTTCACACAACCGTAATCCATGCAGCAACTGGGAAAGAACACAATTTCCTGCGGCCGGGCGGCCTGTCGTAGGAAGCGACAAAACAACCCACAGCCAGGTGGTAGGGTATTTGCCCGTCTGGATGGCTACCACCCCTGGTCTAGAGTACGCCGCCATAACAACCTTGAGTTGTGTTCCGGCATTAGTGGCTAGGTTCCATTCTTCCTTGAGAGAGCAGTAGCGCATTTGTAATAAATAGCTTTGGTTTTGCAAATTTTCATTGGCGATGGTAACCGCTTTCTGCTTCTTCCGTCTTCCAAACTCACAAAATAAAAAGATGTTTAAAAAATGTGTGCATAGTTCACACGCAGCAGAAATGAAACTTCTATACTCACATATACTTCTTCTGTAACTTTTATTAATATAAATATAATTGATTAAGCCTATATCTGTTAACATATAATTAAAAATAAACTTCTTAAGTATCACTTTCAATTTTTCACTGTTTTAGTCTAAAAAATATTATTATCAGTTTTATTTCGGTCTAAATTGGACCTCTGTTTAATCATCGGTCTTATTGACTCTCTAATCTGTGCTGTACAATGTAAAACTCGTATCTCATTCTCTCGCAAGCTTAGTCCTATATATGTGTTTATCTCTTTTTGTGACAGTTTTTCGTTTCATCGAGTTTCAAATTCCAAAGAGGTTTCACTCGAAAAATCCGCGTTTCGTTTATCTAAAATTTACATTATACATAACTCCAGAAGACATACCTAAGCGGTACATGTTCACCGGCCAGTATTCGAACTTCTACCATATACAATTTGCAACTTTTATATCAAATTGTATATAATCTATTTTACATGTAAAATATGAAAATATTTTTTATGTACATTTCCGTGTAATGTATAAAATACAATAAATACTCTTTATTGTACACTAATATAAGAAAGTGACACACTTTATTGTAGTAAATACTGTAGAAATAAATGGGCGATCTTATTAACCTTTTAATAATTAAATAAAATTAAGTAAGACTTAAATTGTTAAGTTTGTTATTAACAAACTTCGATGTAACATTGTAACTTAGTATCTTTCGTAGAAAACCCTCACTTCGAAAAAATCAATTAACTAATGAGATGCTGATTTCTAAGCAGCTAACAGTAATTAAATATCGCACAAAGGTTTTTGACCTGTCCAAATTCTATTGTTTAATTTTTAAACGTTTGTGTTGGAACAATTCGTCATCTATTGTTTTCCTAAAGGATTCTATTAATTCACAAAAACAACGTCTACCTGTACTTACAATACAATGTTGAACTTGCGACAGCGGCGTTTAAAATATAAAAAATAAGAAAAAAGTAAATTTTTACCCTAACTCATCTCTTCTATCCTATTCCTTTTACCTGATATATAAATAATACAAACAGTCCGTAAACGTCCCACTGCTGGGCTCGGGCCTCCAACTGGTTATCTCGATGTGCAGGTTTGATTACGATGAAGACCTTCACTGTTTTTAGCAGGTGGTAATTGTAACAATGTGCACAAAGAAAACTGCCCAAGATTCGAACTCGCGCCCTTTGAGTTTGGGACTTGGGTTTCGTAGTTGTTGTATTAATATTAATAATATGAAAAACTTCATATAATAGAGGAGTTGAAAACAAAATCACCAGACACTTTTTATCGTCTTACAAATCGTCAGAACTTCCTTGAATTTGTAAATGTGTAACGAATCATGATATCATAAGTGTGACGAGTCAAAAAAGTTATTAATTATTATTTAAATAGTAATTAAAATTATTTTTATCAAGATTATTTAAAACTAAGCTGATATTATCAAGTAATTTTAACGCCGACTTTTTAGGTAGTTTTATATTAATTGTTTCACTATTTACTGTATTATATTACGTGTCATATATACTATTATATACCCAAATGTAGAATTTATATTTCAATTTACAGAACTCTTATATACCAGATTTAAAATAAAATAAAATTATAAACTAAACTATCTTAAAAATACTATTATATAGGTATCTAATTATAAATAAACTATATTTTATTTCAAACAACTATTACTACACTAATATTTGATTATGAAAAATAATTATTTTCAAATGCAAGTGTCCCTTATATATCTGAATATCTGAATACTATCCTATAACATGGTACACTTAAAAAGTTGATGTAATTTGGTATATTTATAAAGTCATGACCCTGTGGTCATGATTTTATAAATATACCAAATTACATGTTATAAAAATTAAAACTAGTGATATCGCATTCATTATTTTAAAAGTCGCGGAATGCCTCATCATTATAGTAATATAACTGCACATTTATATGACGATTATCACGAACAATATTATGTTCTCAGCAGGTGTATGTCAACTTGGACAGAGGTAAAGAAGCACAAGATTTATCCGTGCAAGAACGGAGAAAGAATACAATTTCCTGCGGCCGGGTGGCCTGTCGTAAGAGGCGACAAAACAACCCACAGCCAGGTGGTAGGGCATTTGCCCGACTGGATGGCTACCACCCTTGCTCTAAAGTATGTCACCATAATAATCTTGAGTTGTGTTCCGGCATTAGTGACCAGTTTCCAGTTTCCATTAAGATAGCAGCAGCGCATTTGTATCACCTTTGGTGTTGCAACTGTCCATAGGTGATGGTAACCATTTTCCATCAAATGGGCCGTATGGCTGTCTGCTGAACTCCTGCAATAAAAAAAAGATCGCAGAACTTATGGGGAAGAAGCTAGCCGAGGACTGCTTATAGTAGGCAAGCTAATTACGGAACTGCTGTTTTAATTTAATAATTTCTTGATGTAAAATTGCAAAATATGTGATGTCACATTAGGAAGGGAGGAGTCTCACGAATGTGACCAGATGTGACAAGAAAGGTCACAAAATCATGAAATTCGTGTGACGTAATTTGTGGATGGACTCTTACTATAATAAAAAATCATAGTTTGTACACACGTGGCTCGTGGGCTTGACGCGAGCGGCACGCGGCACGCTCGTAAAGAGCTGACAAAGCAAAAATGAATATGAAATTAAATAATTTTTATTGCGTACTAAGTGTTACATACATCTTATACAATATAACTGAGAATAGGACTTACTACTTAGTTGGCCATTAATAGCATCGCAACATTAATGTTGCTTAACCTATCTTTGTAAAATATATATTATCTATTCTGATTCTTTATATATAAGTACTTTATTTTAAAAAAACAATACCTTCTTATTCTTACCTCTCACTTAAATATTCTTGGACACTATAATAGGACTTTTGGAGCAACCACTCGAATAATTTTTGTTTAAACACGTTAAAATTATTTTCTTGCATTATATTACACGGTAACTTATAATATATTGTTGGTGCCATCCCAAACACGATGTCGGCGTCCACATTAGAGGACGTTATTCTATCCCCGCCGTTACAGTTACGGCTTGCGGATGATTACGCGGTTTAGTAATTTAGGATACCTAGATTTAAAATTAAAGTAGAGAAGTAATAAAGAAAATAAAACCCCGTGCTTTGGAAAATGAGAGAGGAAGGTGAATACAAAAAAAAATAAAAAATCTTGGACTTGCCCATGCCTTTCTGCCTAGATGTAGTCACTATCTGGAGGCTTCGGCACGGACACATTTCATTAAATAAATTCGCTCACCTCATGGGAAAAACAACCTCATCAAATTATTCAGTGTGGAGTGGTTGAAGATGTCTAATAAATTAGATATAGGTCTCTGTAATAGCATATCGGCGTTCCCTTTAGCAAGAGAACCCAATATGCTATTAAGAATAGTTAAAATAGTTTGTGTAAGTCTATGTTCGAGGGTGACATAATCTAATTGATTAAAATGTCTATAAAAAAATAAAGATTAAAAAAAAATCTTTCTGTCTACCCGCACATCTCTCGTATTATTCAGTTCAGAAGTAGGTTTTAGCCGACTGTTTGTGTGTGACTAATAACTATGTATATATACGATGAAAAAACTCGACGACACGACGTCACAACGGCGACGAGGGCAGTGCGTTTACTCCATCGCGTGACCTAGCGTCACGTGATTGCAACGCTATAATCATCCACTAATTTTAATAATACGCATGGCGTTGCTTGCAGCGGCAGTAAGCTGTTTTGTATTCGAAATTCAGGTCCACATTCCACAACAATTTAAATCTAGGCTAACTCTAACGTGGTACGATAATCGATACAATTGTATTGCCACGCGGTCCTGTGACGCCTCGTGTGTTAGAACATTCTTTCAAATATCGACAAATTATAAATTATTGTTCTAACCAGAAGCGCTAAGAACAAGGAAAATAGAATCATGAACTAATACTAATAATAATAATAATCCCGCAGGGGGGCTTTGTAATCCCGCAGGGGGGCTTTGTGGCGAAGCCTTAGGTGAGTAGCGACACCTCGTACCTGACTCCGGGGGCCAAGGCAAGGCCCCCGCCTCCGTGCTTGCCTTAACCAGCCGGCACGGAGTGGAGATCGCTAGAGCTAAGACTCAAGCTCCAGGGGTGGAAGTGATAAATGGCCTAACGTCGGAAGTAGCTTCGGTGAACCTGCAGCCCACCTCTCGACACCCCTTAGCCACTCACACCCATGTTGCCCCTGTCTTTTACGGCATTTTTGGGGCCCATGTAGGGAGTGGCGAGTCACCGTCTGCCCATTTTTCCATGTTCCCTGAACATTGCGACGGGCAGACGCCATAGTCCCCATATTCCCAGACCCCTAGTACCATTAGCAGTTCACCACAATAGCCCGGTACTTTTTGTCCTCATTTCCCACAATAGTCCTACACTGGCCGGGGCTTGTCCTTGGGTGCATTATTATATGGTGTGGACAGGGATAGTCGCCGGTCAGTGTCACGCCACATTTACATTAAATTTGTCAAGGGGCCTCTACGTGTTGGCCTCCCCATGGCCCCACGCAAGCCCCCCAAAAGTCCGGGCCATTTTTATGGCCCGTGGTCTTGAGAGACATACAATATATATAATAATAATAATAACTAATACTAATACTAATACTACTAATCCTCACTGATATGCATTGTGTAATAACTATAGAGTACCTAAAACAATTAGTAGCCCAATGGACACTGTGAAACACTTCTTTAAATATAAATTTGTTACTGGACTGTAAACATTTTATCAATTAACTGCACTTGCAGGATTGCACTATCCGTGCAGGAACGGAGAAAGAATACAATTTCCTGCGGCCGGGCGGCCTGTCGTAAGAGGCGACAAAACAACCCACAGCCAGGTGGTAGGGCATTTGCCCGACTGGATGGCTACCACCCCTGGTCTAAAGTATGTCGCCATAACAACCTTGAGTTGTGTTCCGGCGTTAGTGATCAGATTCCAGTTTCCCTTAAGAGAGCAGCAGCGCAATTGTAGCACCTTTGGTGTTGCACATGTCTATAGGCGATGGTAACCGCTTTCCATCAAGTGGGCCGTCTGCCTGTCTGCTGAGCTCCTGCAATAAAAAATAAAAAAAACTTGCATAAATAATGACGATTTAAAATGAAGATATGAAGAAAAACGTGACATTAAAAACAAAAGAACTTCAACGTTCCATATTCTATTATTGCTTCATCAATGACTTTAATGGTTAAGGTATTTTTTTTTTTTAAGAAAATCAATTAATATTAATCCTTTAATCCGGACCCCTATATTTTGCTGTTTATTTTTTAATACTTTTATTGACATTTACTGACTTTGAAAAAGTATATGATTATTAAATTTTTTCATACTATCTTGGTAGTTGGAGGTCTTTAAGATACCAACTACGGTAAGAGTAATAAAAGCCACAGAATTTTTCATGCATAGGCTTTTAGATTAAGCTTTTTCAATCCATTCTGTCTAACTTTCCTTACTTTTGTTTAAAAATTGACATAGTCGAATAAAAGTAACCGTAATTTTCCATGAATGAAAAGGATCAATGGATAGTGAAAAGCCGCTAAACCTTGGACATGCGTGGCGGATATACTATTTGTCCCCTTAAAAATTAGGTGACTCGAGCCCAGCATTGGGACGTTTATGGGCTAAAACAAAAATCTACTACCTGATTGCAGTGCCACCTGCCGGGTCCAATTTTGAATCTAAACTATGCAGCGACCCACTACAACATTCTAACAGAAACCGATTTCAGGGCCACCTATTGGTTCCAATTGTAAATGTAAACTATCCGGAACCTACTCAAAAACACACAAAATTATCAAAATCGGTAAAGTCGTTGTTGAGTTTTTAGCTAGACTAACGAGCAGGAAATACATAGCTGGCTTTTTATTGCAAAAAATCAATCCACATGCTTATAGCTTAAACATTAATCCATAGATTAGACACGAGTTTTAGTGATATTACAGGCGTCTTGATTGTAATGGACCAAACCGGATATAAGAACTAGTACTAATTAAAATTCTAAGCAGGTCACAATGACAGTATCGTGTATTTAATTTTTGATGAAATAAATCTTATAAGATAATCGTTACGCACAATACAATAGCCGAGTGATTATTCCCTGTCTTGAAGACAAGATATGAATATTTAATATGTACTAAAATATTAATTTAGAAATTATAAACTGAAAGTAATATCAATGACCGATTGAAATATTTGGATATAAGGATTATTATAATATTTCATTTAAGGAAAGATGCATAAAAATATAGGTACTTTATTTTTTCTTACGAGATAAATTTTTGAATACAATTCTAACTAAATCGGGTGTTTAGATAGTTAATCCATATATCGAGGGCTTCATAACAAATGGGCGTACTGACGAAAGTGCAGTTTTACACAAGGAACAAAGTTGTGAATAAAACAAAACTAGTTGATTGTATAAGGCTGAAATTTAATACCCTTCTTTTTAGGTACATTTTGCGTACTGGGAAGATTTTATAAATTGTAACATGCATAGTTGTTAGTAAACAACAAAAAATGGCATTTTTGCGTATAGGCCTATATGTTATGAAGCCCTCGATATATATAATTGAAATCCACGTATTTTTTTTTTTTTTTTTTTATTGTAGGAGTTCAGCAGACAGGCAGACGGCCCACTAGATGGAAAGCGATTACCATCGCCTATGAACATTTACAACACCAAAGGTGCTACAAATGCGCTGCTGCTCTCTTAAAGGAGACTGGAACCTGGTCATTAATGCCGGAACACAACACAAGGTTGTTATGGCGGCATACTCTAGACCAGGGGTGGTCGCCATCCAGTCGAGCAAATACTCTACCACCTGGCTGTGGGTTGTTTAGTCGCCTCTTACGGCAGGAAATTGTATTCTTTCTCCGTTCCTGCACGGATAAAATAAAAAATAAAATAGTGACTCATCACGATATCTCAGGGACTATAATACCTATAGACTTGAAATTTGGCATGGACCTTCCTTTCGCCATGTAGAGGTCAGCAAAGAACGGATTTGACGGCACGCGAAGCGGGCGAGTATCAGCCAGTATAAAATATTTTGTATTTTGATATTAAGGCATTTAAACATGCGTTCAGTAGTTTTCACGTTATTCTGTAAAAGACTGATAAAAATTCTTGCGAACATTGAACAAGATATGTCAAGAAATTGACATTTTTATTCGTACTGTGACTGAATTCACAAGAACTGCATATTATATTATATGTTATGACGACTGAATATGTATAAAGTTATATAATGTATTATGTGTACCACGCTATCGTATTGGTGACAACTGTAATGATAGCGATGTTTGTAAGTTAATAAATAAATAAATTATTTACAGGTCCGTAAGAGAACGAAGGTAACCGACATAGCGCTCGTAAAATTAGCAAGTTGAAGTGGCAGTACGCCGGTCACGTCTGTCGGAGAACCGACTGCCGATGGAGCAAACGTGCCCTGGAATGGAGACTACGTCTTGGCAAACGTAGCTTAGGACGTCCTCCAGGTCGGCGGACTGACGAACTGCATAACCTGGGCTGGATGACGGGAGACCGGGATATGTGGCGCAAACTAGGAGAGGCCTACGTTCAGCAGTGGACGGGGACTGGCTGAAGAAGAAGACAGATTTATTATATAATAAAACTACATTTTAACGGTTTTAAGCGCGGTAATTTAGATTTATTATAGTATGGATTTTGTTCTAAGGTCTATCTAGAGTAGTTTTGGTATTTCTAACTCATAGAAAGTGTTTAAAAATAGTGAATAAAGAGGAGGATGAAAGGGAACCTGTTGACCACGTGCTCTATTCAAACTTGTCTAACAATTTTGAATGTGCAATCTGCAACGTGCGGTTACACATGTTTCAATTTACAAATAAATTTCATTTAAAAATAACGTTTTGAAAGGAAGCGAAGTCTTTTAAATTTTTAATAAAATCATATATTTTTAGGCCCGGTTCTTATATCTTATCACCCGTTCATTTACCCTACTATCGCTTAAAATTTGACATTAGCTATGGAGCTTGTATGGACAAGAATATCAAAATTCAACCGACAGAGCAAGAGAATGAATAGTAAGATATAGGAACTGGTCATTATTGATTGTTTTTATTTTTTTATCTATAATATTTGTGACAGAAAAAGAACCTTTATAAAATAGTCATTTCCGTCTGTCTATGCATGGGCTACTGATATGAATATTCACCATACTTAGGCTTTTTGTATGCACTAAGTAACACTTGCAGCGCTTTCACTACACGCTGTGTATTGATTGCCCTATAGACTACCTTCCTGTAATATTTCATTCACACAAACCCAGTAGTTACTGAGCAAAAGGGCTGTGACGCATCTGTGACCACATCAAGATAGGTGGACAAAGGGACAGACGGATGAACATGACGTAATCAAAAGGATTCAGTTTTTACCAAAATATCTACAGAACCATAAAACGGAACAGATATTTCTTTTAACAGTAAATATATACAATTTTGTATTAAATTTAAACTGGTATGGGATACGTGGATACATTGGCCGCATCCCATTTACCAAACATGTCTAGATCAGCTGGTTCGGCGGCAGAAGCAACTGTCTTGCTTAAGCGGCTCAAATATGCCATCGGTGAGAGTTATGTTTGTGCCGTTTGCTGTTGAAATGCTTGGAGTGTGGAATCCTGAGACCATGAGTCTCTACAAAGATTTACTATCAAAACAGCGCATTGACTTAGAGTCATCAGAGGGCTATATCCGTGCAGGAACGGAGAAAGAATACAATTTCCTGCGGCCAGGCGGCCTGTCGTAAGAGGCGACAAAACAACCCACAGCCAGGTGGTAGGGCATTTGCCCGACTGGATGGCTACTACCCCTGGTCTAGAGTATGCCGCCATAACAACCTTGAGTTGTGTTCCGGCATTAGTGACCAGGTTCCAGTTTCCCTTAAGAGAGCAGCAGCGCATTTGTAGCAACTTTGGTGTTGCAAATGTCCATAGGCGATGGTAACCGCTTTCCATCAAGTGGGTCGTCTGCCTGTCTGCTGAACTCGTGCAATAAAAAAAAAAAGGGCTGGTTTCTGCCTCGTTCAACGGATCAGTATGGCGATTCAGCGAGGTAACGTAGCCAGCATTCTGGGAACCCTACCCGTTGACTTCGATGACCTGGACTTAGTATTCTACTTACAGTCTTAGGAGATTATAAGTCAAATACCATATAAGTTAAGCTTCCTTCTTTGCATTAGTTTATAATTTAATAATATTTATTAACCATCTGATATGACTGACTTGATACTGTAGTCATAATCATTTCATTTAGCACTTCCTGTAATTAACAGTATTACCTAATGCGGATTTTTGTATGAACCCGGTCGACTCGTAGACGAAAATAAATGTCGTGTCGGTGACGTAAAGACCTTTGCCGACACTGAGTCAAGAAAGCATTGAAATCGATATTTTTAAAACCAATGTCACATTGTATGATATTTGCCAAAAGTGTCAGTGACTTTGCTAAAATGTTGTCATAACTCCAAGCCGTCTCAGTAGTCTAGAACGATACTCTTCAACCGCCAATATAAAGTATATTCGTATTCTCTTCTCTCTTACTCTTAATTGTAATGTCAGCCCATGAACGTCCTACTGTTGGCCTCAGGCCTCCTCAATATAAAAGATAAATAGAAGTGAATCCACAACACTTTGCTAAAGTGGACTGGAAGGTTCCATACATCTGTATCTTGGTGTCCAGGTTGCATCATGATTTCCGTTAACATGTGGTAAGCAAGGTCCGAAACCAGTCTAAGTGGTGCATGCTTCCTGGCCGGGCTTCGAACCTGCGTCATTTGTAAAATGAATTTGAGAACTACTCGTAAATGCGTTAGCCACTAAGCTATCAAGGCTTTGGCTATCTTATGTAACTGTTTTAAACGATTCAAAGCTACATTATCATCATATACCATCATCGCCGTTTCCAATATAATTTATTCCTGCTAGGGGTTGTTTGGAAGAGATCGCGCTTTAGTGATAAGACCGCCCTTTGTACGCAATTAGAATAGTACTAATAGGAAGTTTTTCTGAAATGGTGTAGAATATAGAGTTACCTATCTATCTACATACTAGAAAATAATCAAATATTATTAGATCAATTCTAACTACTTATGTACGACTCAACCAATAGCAAATACATTACTTAAGATATTAACTGTGAGTTGAAAACCATAGGTTCAAAGGCTAAAAAGCGTTTGGAAAGTCAATTAAACAAGT
Organism: Dendrolimus kikuchii; assembly: GCA_019925095.2. Lineage (NCBI taxonomy): Eukaryota > Metazoa > Arthropoda > Insecta > Lepidoptera > Lasiocampidae > Dendrolimus > Dendrolimus kikuchii. The sequence continues at coordinate 8,044,101 of CM034400.1, forward strand.
ACCCGAACCTACGTTCGTATATTCCCAAGAGTTATGTTGTAGAACGGACTATTAATCAAGCGTAAATGATTTATTTAGTATGATTATTCCACCCATTAGGGAAACGGATTAGACGTGTGTTTGATAATGAAATGTGTTTTTATTTAATAGGTATACACCGTATACAGTATCTTCATAAGTTGTTTTATTCCTTATAATCTATACAAATAAAATTGAAGTATTGTATGGAATCAAAATCAATACTAAAATTTAATGAAAAACTGCTATTTGTATAATACTGTTACGAGTTGCAGGACTCGAATTAAAATGCCGTTGGAATTATTATAGATCTTATTAGAACTATACAAACACTTATACCTAACACAGGTACAAATATAACTGAACCCAACCAGTACAAACAAAGTCCGTCACTATATAGATTATCGAATGTACACACGTCTTGCCTCGCTTGTGGTCATCGATTGACTGCCTCACACCTCCCTTGGGGCATTGCTTTATACTGTACAAATACAATATGTCTACTCGACCGCGTGGACTGAATTTCCAAGAATCACACCTGGCTAATGACTACCATGAAGATTACAATACACAATGGGCTGTTTTTCTAATTACAAATTTGAAACACAAAGTAAACAAAAGAAGTCCAAATGCCGAAAGGTAATAAACTGCAGGTGTGAATTAGCCTTTGTCGGTCGTAAGAATACTAAAACATGAAGGACCATTTAGAAATAGTTGTCTGTTAGTTCATCTGAAAGTTTATGTCGAATGGAGTCCGAAATGGCTGAACAAATTTCAATGAAATATTTGAATATTTATCTATCAGCAAATAAACACACGCATTATATATCCCCAAGCTAATCAAGTTACGCGTGTATTATGGGAAATATATAACTGACCATACTTCGGAGCCTTTCCCACATACCCAGATCATAGTAAATAACGGAAAACTCATTTTATGAACTTTACCATGTCAACAATCGAATATGGAGCCTCTGTGTTAGCAAGGTTGGCCAGCAAGGCTTATCCTACTCAACCACAGAGGTCGTCAAATTAAAACAAATGTATTGTTTTGTCCTAAATTTATAATGTATGTTCCATCCACGGCTTAGAAGCTACAGACAACAAGTTCCCTGCAATAGAAGTGGCGGGCTTAGTTAGTATAACAATATAAATAAAATTCAAAGCATTTTTTATTACTTTCTATTGTACAGATTAGTCTTTTCATTCTATAAATCATAATTATGCCTATACAACTATAGATAGTAATTGTATAGGCATAATTATGATTGAATACACCTTCTTGTCAAATTGGAGTCATATAGATTATATAAATACAGAGAGACGAACAGACTGACGGACGAAAAGAGGTTTTTATGATGGTTGCTTTAACAAAAGTAATAAAAAATACAAAACCTAAGGTTTAAAACAATTTACATAACAGCAAGCATATATGCGAAGCAACAATAAGGGGTTAGATGTATATGAAGACATTTTAATAGTAATTCTACGAAGTTAGCTTTCTGTCGATGATCGACTTACTATTTTTTAGAGTGGTAATGTACACCTGTCAATTGTCAATGTCACTCTTACACAACTCCGGGCCCTAGTACGAAGTATTATGCATTATGTCATGGAAAACAGAAAGCTTTACCCATAGAGTACATTAATATAATAGGAGAGCTTTACCATTAGTTTTTGATTAGTGAGTGTGTGAGTGTCGTAGATTGGATAATTAAATTACTATACACATTTGCAATATTGTACTTCGCCATTTGTTTATTGTTTATTTAATAAGGATCACCAACAGTTTTTTACGTCTGATCAATTAATGGACTTAGACTAAGGTTTACAAAGGTGAACACAGCTTGCAATTAAATTTCTTCACTGTTATTTAATTAACTCTAATAATGAAGATAATAAAAAACTGTAAGATATTGAAATTTGTCTGTTCGTCAGTCTATGTCTTTTTGGGCTAAACGAATCTTTTGACTAAGATTTGTAATCGAAAAAAAGTTAAATTTCAAATTAATTTTACTTTTTTTTCGAATACAATAAAAGAAAACTTATTTGTATTGTATTCTACCACATAGTCCCTCAAGACTATAAGTAGAATACTGAGCCTAGATCACCGTCTTCTATGGGTAAGGTGCCCAGAAGGCTGGCTACGCTTCCTCGCTGGATCGCCATACTGATGCATTGCCCGAGGTAACCACCAGCCTTCTGATCGATCACCTGAAGAGTCAATGAGTCTTTTCGATAAATTTTGGTAGAGGCTCATGGCCTCAGGACCCACCGGTCCAAGCGTCTCGACAGCAAACGGCACAAACATATAACTCTCACTGAGTGTTGCATATTTGCGCCGCTTGAGTGATTCAGCTGTTTCCGCCGCCGAACCGGCAGATCTAGACGTGTTTGGTAAATGGAATGCGGCCAACGTGTCTACGCAAGTTGCAACGATTTTTTTTTATGAAATGAATTTTTGGAGTCAAAGTAAATATTCGTAACATCACTGCTGCTATTGTGACATACAGGTTGAATATTGGAGATTATGTGAACATCGTGGTTTTATTCTCCTCGTCCGAGTACTCTACGCCCCTACTTATTCATTTAGTAACAGAGCCTCCTGATCGCAATATGTATACTCACGACTGCCAATGCCGACATATAAAAGCGACGTTCACAAAATAAATGGCAGTAAATTATAAACTAAAAAATTAAATATGGTACTATCGGATATGTATATAAACATCAGTCTGTTTACCAATGCGTTATAGCACGTTACATAACGGTTATCAATACTGTAACGCTGTTATCAATAAGTTGAAGCGTAGATAAACTATTAAACCGTGAAATTGTACTAATAATATTCAATAATAACAGTACCATAGATATGACTCCTGTTTGTGATATATAATAAGTGTTTTATGTTTATTTTAGATTCCGTTCTTTTTGTAAATAATATTCTTTTGAGTTTTACACAATTTATAATTCCGATCGATAGTTTTCGTTTGCACAGTACAGTGAAGATATATCGAACCGGTATATTGAACTTTATTCACTAGTGGAAATAGCAGTGTTACTTGCTGTGCATATGATGACGTAATTTTTATAATGAGTCAAATAGCGTAGTAATTATAGTTACCCATAGAAGACGGTGATCTGGGCTCAGTATTCTACTTATAGTCTTGAGGGACTATGAGTAGAATACAATACAAATAAGTTAAGTTTTCTTGCATTGTATTCGATTATATGTAATTTTATTTTGTTAAATATATTGTAAATCATTATAGTTTGAAAAATTGTTTCTATCATAATATTTTAAAGTTCTGATGATGGCATGTTATTTGAACGCATTGAAAACAATTTATTGAATAAAAATATCGAAAAAATTAAGTAGAATAATGAAAAGATGGCATTTACTCTCAGCGACGTGTTAGCTCTGAAATGACATCGTCAGAAAGATAATATTCCCAATATGCTTTAGAAACACACATTTTCATCAATTTAATATTGAAAGAAGGGTTTGTTCATATTCAAAACAATATACAAAAAAACTTATATGAGATATCTAATCATGGAATGATAACATTTCAAACGACATAAACATAAAGTTTTAGAGCGTTAGGAACCCACCGAGCCAGAGTTTCCACCCTAAACGCAGCAAATATGTAACTATTTGCGATGGCGGCGTACATGCGGCCCTTGAGGGCCTCCCTTCTGTTCGGCTGCAGCAGAACCGGCGGTAGCGCACGTTCTTGAAAGATGGGACGCCGACAGAGTGTCAACGCAACTAGAATTTCACACTAAAGGGCGGCCTATTTTCCAAGGTACTAACGTCATCCGGTCTCCTGCCATCGCGGTACAAGCTGTATGGTTTCAGAACGGCAGGTACCCCGACGGTGACAAGAGCTCGGCGGGAATAATGTCGTTGAGTGCCGCATGATGAGAAATGCTACCGGCGCTACTGCTCCAAGATAATCCATGGTCTCCTAAGCGGTCCACTTTATCCCCGCATTGACAGAGGTGAGGGATCACACAGGTTGCCCTCAAGAGAAGACAGGCGCAGATTCTGAAAGTAGTATCATCTAAAACTATCTTAAGAGTCACCGAGGACAGTGCCTGTAGCCAGAGACCTGATTCCTAACGTAAGATAGCTAAGAAGCGAGCACGTTCAGCCTACCCCGTATAAGAAGAAAAGACTTTCTGATACGTTTGTGTGACAGGCAACGAGTTGTATAGATTTGTCTCTTTATGTGTCTTACCTAGATGTATTTTGAAGCCCCTATGGACTTTGATGGTGAATTTGACTTTGACCTCAAATAACTTTTGATCGAGTTGACTTATCGCATTATACTACTGTATTACGTATATAATATACACGTATTATCAGTTCCCGTGACAGGTGGCGAATTCCAATAAACAAAGTCGCGTGGCAAATCCTAGTTAAATTATACATTTTTTAAACATATAAAACTCAATAGTGCTTTTTAATTGCAACATAAAACGATTGAATGCACAAATACGTCCTACATTCATGAAATCCACAAAGTCTGTTTATTTATATAACGAAAGTCGTTTTTTTAATTCAAGTTGAATCGGTGTACGTCTAAATTAACAAAACTATAAAAACGGGTTCAGTGCACTGTCTATATATACATTGCTTCTTCTTAGAAGATAATTTTCGTACGTCACACGCACGATTTTTGCAACCAATTGAAACAATCATATATAATTTTATAGTCGTAAAAAACGTCGCAGCCGCTTTGATTTTCTACGAATGTACTGCGTCATAATTGTAACGAGTCAAATGACTTGTTAATCACTTTTTTAACATTAATTAAAATTATTTCTTTGATGAAATGTTGAAAGTTAGATGCTTGTAAGATATTTCAACGCGCTCTATTTTATTTATATTGTATATGTAAAATGTATTATGTCAAATACAGAGTTAACACTATTTCTATCGTGATATATTTTACATGTAAACTAGAAGGCGCAGCAGACGTTATCTTGTCCTAAAACAATAAAATTTAGAACCCGATTGCAGCGCTACCAACCGCGTTTAATTGTGAATCTATACAATCCCAGGGCCCACTCAAACAATTTTTTTTTACAAGCTTTTATTTAACTTGCAATGGATGTACCTATGTATGTAAGTATGTATGTATGTATGTAAGTTCGGGTGGAATCTTGCAAGTTAAACTTGACCAACTTCCCGGTTTCCGAGTGAGCTAAAATTTTGCACGTATATGTATATCGCGTGACAATGCAATAATATGGTACCATGGAGCTGATCTGATGATGGAGTCGGAAGGTGGCCATAGGAACTCCTGTACTAAACGAGATAGACCCGTCGTGTTTGGGCTCGTTGTACTTGTCTTGGCTAGCACTTTGCTGCTGCATGATATCCAGGATCTCAAAGCTTGTATTTATAAACTTTTTTAAAAAAGCTTATTCACACCTTGGGTTTCATTATTAAAGTTTTAGTAGGGATCCCCATTTTTTCTACTAATTAATATAGCCTATATTAATCTGGGATAATGTAGCATTCTACTGGTGAAAGAATTTTTGATATCGGTCCAGTAGTATTTCAGATTATTCTTTATAAACATACAAAAGTACAAATCAATCCTCTTTATGTCCACATCTCTATTCGCTTTGGACAAGCTTAGTGAGTATTATTTGTTTTTAATCTTCCTCGGTCCAGCCTTTTATATCTTCTGTATAACGTTTATATTTTGCATAGCATGTAAGAAATCTGGAGGTCGCAGCATGAATTGTTGTATGTCTTGTCATTATTGCGACGGTAACAATGTTTTTTGTTTGTTACAACTCCATTAATTCTTTGAAAAGTAATTATATAACAACTTGTATATGTATTATAATTTAAAAAAAAGCCTGAGATAAATAAATATTTGTGATGAAATACTTTTTTCAATTAGATGTGTTTCTGGAGAGTTTTTTGACGCTTCTTTTCCTTTAAACAGCTATAACACGTTGCGAATCGGTATACATAGAATAGGAAGCAGATTTAAATTTAGACTTCTATGGCTACGTTCCATTAGAAACACACAACGACCTCATTCACGACCGCGATTTTTCCCGTTGCACTTGCTTGCCGGCGTTACAATCGTAAACCCAAGTGGAACGGTTATTCGACCCTCCTCTTGACGTGGGTCGTTGTGGGCGTTGTGTTAAGATCGACAATAATGACATAATTAGTGTCGTTTTCGCCACGACCACAACGACCGCGGTCGCCTTGTGGAACGGCTAACTGAGCATTTTGGGCGTTGACGCGAGCTACTAATACATAAGAACGTGCTGAATTCTCCAGTGAAATACATTTGAATTTAAATAACATGTAGTTCTGAGCCCAGCTGTGGGATGTTTATGGACTTTTAACATGTTAGTAGTATACGCACACTTGGTTATAGATTTACAATACAACTCGACACGTGCCGTCGACTCCGTTGCGTGCAAACTCGAGCCAATTTCACACCGACTTCACATCATCACTACTTACTACTAATGTAATAACGCACAATGTTTTTGAATGAATTCGTTGTGAGTATTTTTCTAACTAGGCGTCAAACGACTTTGAATTTTGTTTATCGCGTGCGAATGAGTTGCCAATATTTATTAACTTTACTATATTTTGCTTTTTATAATGTCTATAATATTGTAAAATTCTGCCGTATCTGTGAAAAAAAACCTCTGGAATAGACTATAGTTATAAACGGCGGAGAACAAGATGCATTTTTTAAAAATTTCTTGTCTGTCTGTTTGTTCGTGATTCACGTTAAAAGTACTGAGTCGATTTTAATGCGGTTTTCGCTGTTCGACAGCAAATTGTAAAACTTAAAATCTGCGCTACTTTTTATCCCGGAAATCCTGCGAGTATTTTTATAGGAAATATTTAAAATGACCATATTGAAAAATAAACTCGAATTCCAATGCGATTGCTTCACTGATCGATAGCAAATTTTATGTAACAAAATGTGTGATAATAAATAATAAAATTACGTTTTAATTGTTTTAAGCGCGGTAATTTATATGATTTTTGTTATTATTTCGACGATTCGACCACTTTTCACTAGCCGTGATTACGGAAGACAAAGATGTCAAGTGTCAATGAGTATTGTTCTAGTTTTTATTTTGCCTAACGCCAACTTGTTCGTTGTGTGATATTTTTTCTCCCGGGAATTCCGCGGGAATTTTCCCGGGAGCGATTTGTAATTGTTCGGGTGCATAAAAATTTACACTCGTTTTTTAAATATTGCGGTACTTTGTGTCTCTGGCAATCAGGGAATTTCAAGTCAAGCGTGGACGAAGTCGCGGGCATATCCTAGTTTAATATATAATGTTGGACCTGCGTTAAGAGTTATGTTTTTTTTCTAAATCACCATCTCCTCCGCGATGACACAGGGCAGAGTTCTTATTTTCTTTTTATATTTTATCTTTATCTTTCTCTCTCTCTCTCTCGTCTCTTTTATTTCTTTATCTTTTACAAATTTCTTATGAACTATTACTTACGAAATTTTAAACCTAAAACTAAAAAATTAAATAATTAAAATGAACAAGTTGGCGGTAGGCTAAATAAAACTTTAACAATACACGTTGACACTTGACATCTTTGTCTCCCGTGATCATGGCCACTGAAAAGTGGCCGAAACGTCGGAATAACAAAAATCAAATAAATTACCGCGCTTAAAACCGTTAAAACGTTATTATGTATACAAGTCGCGAAAACTTAAGAAAATATTATCACTAAGGAATCCTCAAAATTGCTAGTACTATGACTATTAGATTTTCAAGTACATACTTTATCTACTGCATTTAAAGTAGCATCGTAAAGTTTGGTACAAAATATTCAAAAATATTCAAATTTAGAATAAATTATTGTCATATGTTATTTTCAATTATTGAATTACATGCAAGGGATGAGTTTATAGTGTATATGGTCATTTAAACGATACAACAAGAAATGTGATTCTGAATGCTTGTAGAAATGTAATGTAGTAAAATGAAAATGAAAATATTTATTTTTAAAACAAATGTACATGGGATCTTCTTTTAAAACAAAATTGCCTATATCAAAAGATCCTGCTCTTCCATAACTAAATATTACATTTATAAATGCTTCTTAAACATTATTATGAAATACAGGACATAGTAATGACGATAATAAAAATATTGCATTTCACCTATATATTGTATTTATAAATAATTAATGTGCTTAATATTTTCATTAAGTACAAACCAATTTCAAATACAAACCCATACGTTATTCGTCTTAAATTGAAGCCTTGAAAAACCTCTCCAATTTTCCTCCACGTTGCTTTTATATACGTTAGATATATTAAGTTTGTAAGTTGGCAATCCCACTGTCTGGGCGTACTGATCCAGACGCAGACAGGGGTTCACTGCACTAGCAGGTTTAGGACCCCACTATATTTATGTATATACAAACGCATGAATTTTTAATTGTTACAGATCATTGAGCATATGAACTATTCTTACTAAGAATTTCGATGTTTTCCCCGAGTCATATGTTCCGTTATTCCTTGATCATCTGGAACTAACAAGGCTGTATGAAAGGAGTATTCCCTTCTAAAGCCACTTACTTTAAGAACGGAACATGATGTATACTTCGTTCTTTTCTTAGTAGTTAAATTTTTGGATAGAATTTAAGTTAAATTGCGTCTTTAGATGATTAATATAAAACATTTTCTACTGTAATATCTTACTTTAGACGTGGCTTAAGTGATCTAAGTCATTTATATAATTTATATAGTTCATTAAATAGTGTAGGCAATTCATTGTAAAAATCCTGTTTGTAATGTCAGAAAATCATCTTCTACGGATGTTCTATGTATAGTAAAAAAAATTCTAACAAAAAAAGAAACCAAATTCAAGAGTAACTAAAAGCAAAAAATAAATGTTTTCTTCAACATCTTGAAGTCGGTGCGAAATAAAACAATAATTACTATAAAAAAAATTAGGTTATGAAAAAAAATTAATGAAAGTAGATGAAGCGAAAGTTGTTTGTCAGGATCGTCGTAAGTCGATATCTATAGTATCTGCCTACTCCCATGGGAAAAAGGCTTAATAATATGTATGTATGTATGCAATTACTATATTTTGAACATTTGTTGTTGTTTTTTAATGATTTCAAGATCTTGTAGAAAATATTTCTTTTTTACTTTTTAATTACTCTCGAATTTGGTTTCTTTTTTTTTATGAAGTCGGTTTTGTTTTTTTTTGTTATTTTTTTATTATCTATTTTTTAGTTACGTAAATACTTAAATAGCTTTAGAAATATAAATATGTGAAACACGTTGTACGTGGTTATAATGTTTGAGAGTTGATCTCGATTTCCCCTTTCCCTGGGATTTGAATCCCAGATTCACTCATCAGATTATGACTTGGTGCCAATGGGACCACCTCAGTAGTATATATACTCTTTCGAATAAAAAATATTTGACTATCGGTCCACAATTGACAAAGAAATCGCGTAACAAACATACAAAAAAAATATTTTGACATTGACCTTTATGACGTCGGTTAAAACTAATTCAGAATTACTGGTGTATTGATTTTAATTAAGGTGGCGTGGGCATGTAATGAGGCGGGATGAAAATCATGTGACAAAGAATGTTATACGTCTAGCAATCCGCGAAAACAAGCGGGCTATCTCGTGGTTGAACGTATACAGGGCCGGCGGTAGCATTTTGCCGCCGTAGGCAAACTCGAAAATGCCGCCCCCGTCGAAGCCACGCCAGTTCCCTTGCGGGGTAGGCACGAACAACAGAGCGCCATTTAGGCTTATTCTTACACACCTCACTTGCTTCTTTGACATTCATAACTCTTGTCATGCACGCTCGTCTGTTCTTAAAGCTCCTGACCTCACCTTCTGCTAATACACGATCAATTTGATCATGGAAGGTGTGTCGTGGCATTCCACGACTTCTGCATCCATCGACTTTTGCATTGTATATCTGTTTAGTCATGTTTGGACCAACTCTCTTTCTTACTTCGGTATTACGAACGCGGTCCGCGAGCGTCACTCCGCAGATTCTTCTCCCAGAACCCTGTCTATTCGTGTTGTATGTACTTATTGATTTCACTACTCATATATTTTCTAGATTTAAGCGAATGAATTGAAATAAAAAGCCTTTGAGTGTTGTGTTTTATTTTAGGCTTTAGTAGTTCAAGCGTTTTAGCAGACATTTTTGCCGACGTAGGCAGTAAGTTGTCTACTGTGCCTATGGTCTCGAACCGCCCCTGAACGTGTACATGCACATTACGATAGTGTGCGTGTCCAGGCTTCAACCGGCATTATTGATGACCAATTTCTACATATAACCGTTAATTTGCCTTACAGTCGGTTACAATTTGACATAAGCTGCAAGTATACCAAACAAGTAATAGCAAGATTAGACCTTTGATTATGTACTCTTACTATTCATTCACTGCTTACCTTACTTATTTGCATTATCCTGCTTATATATTTCCAAGTCCCAATCTACTTATGTTACCCAATAGTAGAACTGTAATATGTCAAAGAAGATCTTACTCCATGCGCGTTAATATTTATAATTACTTGCCAGAGAAATTTAGATTACTCCCTTTTCAATTCAAAATAAAAGTAGTAGACTGGCTGATACGCATGGCATTTTATACGATTGAGAAATATTTTATTATTAAACGGACGGATAATAAGAACGTAATATCTTAATAAATTGACTAGTACATACAATTATTAATTACATCACCATAATTTAACTATTTTATGCATAATATATAATTAATAGAGACATTACAATTGTATACTAAATACTTATTGCATAATATCATAATTAATAATATAATCATAAAACATCACTCTTCAAGCTTTACCCAGAAACTCAACAAAACGTTGTAGTGAACATTTAAATCAATAAGTCAAACTTGACGGATCGTGAACGCAAAAGAATATCAGCCGAAAGGGCGGCATTTAACAAATTTTACAGCACCTATTATCTGTTCTTCAACACCGTAAATTAAACAGCTAGGTAGACGAAAACCGGATCTGTTGACCAACTAATCCAGGGATCGCGATCTGTTTTCTTTGTCCGTAATCGAGGTACCGACCGGTCCGACGATCAGTCCGGCTGCCCTGTGACATCCCTGAATCCGTTCAGTCGGGTATCTAAAGCTTATAACACAATGATGGATAATATAATAGAAATTTTTGTTTTCGTATTAAGCTAGCTATCATTTCGCTTGTGTTGTAACTGATTTTTTATTTTTATATCTTTTAATTAGATAAGATTAGATATTGTTACGAGTTGCGAGACTCGAATTAAGGCCGTTAGAATTATTATAGAGTTTATTAGAACTATATAAACACATATAACAAAGGTACAAACATAACCGAACACAACAAATCCAAACGTAATGCAGAAGGTCGTAATTCAATAAAACGCGCAAAGTCCGTCAATATTAGATTCCCGAATGTACACACGTCACGCCTTGATCGTGATTGTCGCTCAACTAACTTCTCTCTCAATCAGCCGTCATATACCATACTTCACAAATACAAATGTGCCCACCCGTATGGTCGACTTAATTTCTTAGAATCAGCTTGCACTCTTAATCCGTAGCACCTGGCTAATGAGGCAAACTGCAAGCGGCCGTAAACGAGTACAATAGAACAATAGGCTGTTCTCCACAATACTAGAAACTTATGCCAATAAATAAGTAAACGAAAGAAGACGATCATAAAAGGATTACAATTAGTTCAAATGCCGCCAGGTAATAAAATGTGTTTTTACAGATTAGGAGTGGAATTTATTTTTGTCGGAACCTAAGTTGTAACAATATCATTTGTGATTTAATCTCTTAATTTTTCCTTGAAATCTGATGAATCGCGTCAGAGGGCATTCGAGACAAACTCTCAGACAGACACACAAATAAAATTCTAAAAATAGTCTTTTATGAATAGGGATCATATAAATAGTAGTTTTCACTTTAATTACGGTGTTCATTTTGCAATCACAGATAGATACTATGATTTTTACAGATAAAAAAACGGTCATGATGAATCGGCCTTGCACGAGGTAAATCCTTTTATTTTCGTCCTCGTAGCTCTTTAGTGTGTACTGGGCTAAGCCTAATGCGTACCTTCAAAGATGTTCCACAAAACAGGTGTATGTTTAAGGGATTCCGTTGGAGATCCGTATTAATTTGCCAGAGCGACGGGTTAATCAAAATATGCGGGTAGAATTCGATTGGAACGATGGAAGTATAATGTTCAATTTAAATTATGACAAGCACCGTTTAGGGAGTTTTTCTAACCTGTGTAATTTTACAATTTTAGTAGTTTAAATATATAAGCTACTACAATTATTAGAGCGAGGTATGTTTGCTGAAGAGTTTCTTGCGCCGCTTCTTCACTTCAAGCCACAACGTGTTACGAAGCGGTGGTAAATTAGATAAGGCTTCCATATAGTAAATAATAACCATATACAAAAGTAAAACTATATAATTAAAATGAATAAGTTGGCGGTAGGCTAAATAAAACTTTAACAATACTCATTGACACTTAAATCTTTGTCTTCCGTGATCACGGCTACTGAAAAGTGGCCGAAACGTCGGAATAATAAAAATCAAATAAATTACCGCGCTTAAAACCGTTAAAACGTAGTTTTATTATGTATACAAGTCGCGAAAACTTAAGAAAATAATATCTGAACACTTTTAATTAAAGATGCCACGAATAATCGATATTCGGCCACTTTTGTAACTATTCGGTATTCGGCCGAATACAGAATACCAAATCGTGAAAAATACATACATACATACATAACTTCACGCCAGTTCCCTTGCGGGGTAAGCACGAACAACAGAGCGCCATTCAGGTTTATTCTTACACACCTCACTTGCTTCTTTGACATTCATAACTCTTGTCATGCACGCTCATCTATTGTTAAGGCTCCTGACATAAACTAGCCTCGTAAAAAAATAAACCCACATATTGATCAAAATTTTATATTTTCATCAAACATTGATAGTTAAACTACGTTTTAACAGTCTTGATTGCGATTTAAATTTGTGTTTTATTTTAATATTACGATTCGGTTAGTTTTTAAAATATTAGAATCATATAAAAATCATTTAAAATCGCGATTCAAACCGTTAAAACATAGTTTTAATTATGTGTACCTATCATTCGCGTGAACGTAAGAAAATACTTCATAAATTATTGCTTTAATACTAACCTGCTACGCGCGAATTGCACATATTTTACGCCGAACATTCGGTAGCCGAATATTCGGTATTCGGCCAAACCAGTCTTTGTGGCATTTCTACTTATAATTATAATTGTTAGCGGAGATTGGTGCTGAAGAATAAAAATCTCCTATTATTTTGAAACCAACACATGAATATAACCGATGTGTGAAATCCGCCAATGCGCCTTGTATAAGCATGACAGGGGTTTACCGTAAGTTCCCCTAAGAATGGATGGAGAAAGACGAATGGAGAGGCTTGAGCCGAGTAATGGGACGTTTATGAGCCAATATTTTTTTAATAGTAGTAAAAATTTGGTTATGAATATAACATATAGTGAAGGCGGCGAAGTCCGTCAATGGGGTAAGTTCATACACCGCTCGTTTTTTAACTTTCTTAAACGGATTTTAACGCCAACAACAATTCGAAGACAGAATTGAATGGAGTAATAGATAGATAGACAGATAACACTTTATTGTACACCATTACAGTAAAACTTTCGAACTAGTATTATTCTAATGGTGTACAAAGGGCGGTCTTATCGCTAAAAAGCGATCTCTTCCAGACAACCCGTGGCAAGAATATTGCTGATTAGGAGTGGCGATGGTGGTATACATAATTATTGTACGGTTATTTACATTTTAATAGTAAATATATAACTATACTATATATATAAAAATATACGTTATATACATATACAAGATATAGTGCTAAAATGCAACTGTTTAAACGTAATAAATATAGCTTTTTCAAGTGATAACGTCTTATGGGAGGGTAAAGCGCTTCGTTATGTAACGCGTTACGGCGCCAGTCTGTCTGGCTTCCCTTTCTCTCACGCATACGGCAGCGGTAGGCAGGCAAGTTATCACTTCTGTCGGGCGTCCCGAGACGCATACGTTTTTTTTAGCTTCACTGACTGATTTCTTGTCTTCGTAACTATTCAAACACGGAAATCATGAGGTGTATGGAGTTCTCCCACTGACGGACTTCGCAACATTGACTACAAATCCTTTTTTTTTGAGCTTTTAGCGATAGGCCGCCTGTTGATTTGCCGAGAAGTATTGTAATTATGCATTTTGATTTTGTATTTGTTTATTTTGATGAGGAATAAAGTGTTATCTATCTATCTATCTATAGATCAATTACGAAAATAAATTCACTAATAAATGTTAATAATTAATATGATTTTCTTTCATTATGCTCCCTGAGTGTTGCAGTAAGAGTATTAAAATTAAGGACATCTATGGTAGCAGGAGCAAATATCAGAAGAATTTTAAATTATTTTAATCTTATGTTTGTTTGCTTGAACGCGCTAATCTCAGGAACTAGTGGTTTGATTTGAAAAATTATTTCAGTGTTAGATAGCCTATTTATCGAGGAAGGCTACAGGTTATATATCATCACGCTAAGAGCAATACGAGTGGAGCACCAATGAAGAATGTTTCAAAATCGGGGTTTTTTTTTACTTGCTTTTTTTAACTATTCCACGCGGACGAAAGCTAGTTACGTGATATACATACAATATGACCACGCCTGTTTTCTTGCTACCTTAACAAATATTATCGACTGGTCTACTTCCATTATTTATTTCATTTTTGTAGTGCTTTTTACGTCATCTTTGCTTTTTTTATTGTCTATGACAGGTAAACAGGCACACGGCCCACTTCTTGGTAGGTCGCCTGTAGATGTTTGCAATTCCGGGGCGTAGCCAACGCGTTGCCGTTCTCTAAGAAATTTTGTAACGCTCTTCTTAAACAATCCCATGTCGTAGCGCAGATCGAAACCTCGGCGCGAAGTTCCCTCTAGATCATTGTCCCCATTAAAAAAAGTATGTGTCAGCTCCGACGCACGACTAGAGTTTACTCCTTAAATACAATTGTTTTTGAATATGTACTGATGGATTTTATTTTAGATCTTATTTCATTTCATTAAAGTACGAAATTGTATAATAAAAAAGTAATGCATTTAAGTTAAAGTTTATATTATTTCACTCCTCATAAAACTTCCATACCCGGGGTCAAGCACAAATCCACCATTGCGGGCACGACGGGCATGCCCACAAGCCTAACAGACTTGTGACGTCACAGTTTCAAGGTCTATTAAGATCGATAGGCTGATGATATTATATCCAATGCTTTAATAAAATGTTAAAAAAATATTACAGGTTTATTAATTTACTAGTGTTTGCCCATTGGTTGCCCACGTAAAACTATTTAAGACGTCATATCTTTTGTAAAGATTTCCTTTGTAGGAATGCACTGTATCGATCATGAGCGAGTTCATACTCTTCTCGCATTTGGCCGAGTATCTGATAGCTGTGACCACAACCTTTTTTGCGCGCTGGATCCGCGTCTGCCGAGGGGGCCTTATATGAAAATGAATTCTTAAGGAGTTAACTCCAAAAATATAACATTTGTCATTTTTTCTACAAATTACAAAGTAAACGCTGTTTCCATTTAGATACAGACACAAGATTGAATATTTTTTAAATTACAGCCGAAAATAATCAAACTGGGACACCATACTCAATGCAGACAGATTACGCGAAAGTAGTTCGAATTCCGACCGGCCGAGTCGGCCTGTGTCGTAAGTTCGTTCGGCTGCCGACCGTGGAACTCAGGCAAATTACTGTTGCTCATCTTTTTGTTTGCCAGTATAGCGAAAACTATTTTTAAATTTAATTTTTTTATTATCTATCTATAATAAAAAAGTTAATTGACAACGTCTGATACAGATGATTAAAAAATATGGCATCTGATTTTATTGAACGCTATTCAAGCAAATTTGGCTTGAGCGTTTTTTTCGAATTTACATAATCATGCGTAAATAGAACACAATGCGGATGTAATTATTTTGGATTACAAAGTATTTTTGTAACGATGTTCTATAGATTTTAAATCAATTAACTAGCACCCATCATGACACTAGTTTTCGTTGTATATAATAAAACTACGTTTAACGGTTTTGAGGTCGTACGATTTAACGCTCTTCCATGATCACGGCTAGTGAAAAGTGGCCGAAACGTCGGAATAAAAATCAGATAAAGTATCGCACTTAAAATAGTTAAAATGTAGTTTTATTACGTGTACTAGTCACGAAAACTTTAAAAAATTCTGTACTAACTTTTACTTTGACAATCGTATGATTATTAGTAATAAGATGTGTAAATATTACGGGAATTTCAGGATTTTTGTTTTCTATGACAGAACTATACATACTAGCCTAGTATTTTACATATCGTACCTATACAAAACCGGTGAGATTCTATAACTACCGGTGATCGAATAAGTACCTTTCACGATCTAAGGCGCGGCGTCACTTTCCCCGCTCTAGTAAGTTTTTTAGAACGTAACATCGCGATTACATCAATAATATCGCGTGCTTGTTCCGTGTGCAGTCTGAACTGCACCTGTGAATCGGAATCACAACACTAACGTTCGAATTTTAGTATTTGATTTTTTAAAATTCGTTCGTTGTGATATATTTTCAACATCCAAGACAAAGAACAAGATTGGCATAGAGTAAAAATATACATCTTAGGGCCGATTTTTCAATAGTCAGATAAAAGTGTAATTTCAGTCGAATAAATTGTAACTCGACTAAATTCAAAAGTAAAACAATTCAACTGTTTTAATCATGTAACTGCTATTTTTGATCTTCCCATGTATTTTATTCTATATAATATAATAACATTTATCTGGTGACTGAATCGTCTCTTAGAAGAAGAGTGACAGTATCTCTTGCAATTTGATATTTGGTAATTTTTCCAATAAAATAGACAATACATTAATTATTTTTGTAGGTTCGGCTTTACACCGGTCAAGACAGTCTCAAAGGAATCTGCTTAGCCAAAAAGATTAAGCGTGAGAAAACACCTTAAGCGTCTAACACACTATGCTGCAGCTACTTTAAAATATCTGTATCTTAGCGCATATTTTTCAATATCGCTCTTCAATATCTCTTTGTAATTCAATAAACCGTCACACACAGCGTAGATAATATATATTATCTTATAAAGTATCTGTAGGCACCGACAGATATCGTAAGATGGTGACAATATTGTATGCTTATACAAATATATTTGCAGATATAAATACAGCATAAGATTTTATCTACAGATAAATACAGGTGGTTGCGCACCGGCCCAGAGGGCTTACTCTCAAACGTGTTTCGTTTTCGTTTTAGAACTTTTTTTTGTTTTTTATATTTAAATAGATTTTTAATTGTATGTTCCATTTATTTTTGTGTTATATAGACTGTATGATAGTAGATTTAAACAAATCTTTGTTCTTTATTTTTTCTATCTAAAATTTCATTGACTCGGACCAATCGGACGAAAACGAACGACAAAAGCCGTTTTGAGAGTAAGGCCTCTGTTTGCGCTTCTGCAGTGAGCCGGAAGAAAAAGAGGGGAGGGGTTAAATCAAATCATGAATCGCCATAAATGTTGCCCTTGGGTTTCGAAAATACATAGTAAATTTGTTATCTGACACATCTATATAAATATGAACTTCATAGCCCTCGGCTCTTTTTAAGCTTTATATTTAGCGACATATCTATCTTATCTGCGTAGTGTGTGTTACTTTCAGATAATTAGGTTAACTTGTGAGGATGTCCAACATCTGTTAATAGAATGCAGCAAAAATAAAGATGGCAGAGAACAACTGATGAGGGAATTGGGACTGAATCATTTTCTGGCAGAGCCAGACTCAAAGATGGCTAGTTTGTTAGTCAGCTTATTATTTACAATTTAATTAATAAGTTATTGTATGTTTAGGAGATGATGGGGCTGACATGCCTATGTGGCAAAGAAAGATAATTAAGTTTTTATGCGCAAAAAAATATTATCGTATCTGCATAGTGTGTTAAATGCCTTATTCTCAAAGGAGACAGAATAATTGAGTGTTTAAAAAATCTGCAAAATCAATAATATATATAGGTATTTACTGTTCAACGAAACAATTACATTTCTACATTACATAAATGCTAAACATCATATTAATGAAATAGGTATACTACTAATATGTACTTCAATATTATTAGGTAGCAACGCAACAATTGGAAACCGCCCCAATAAAAACTCTTGTTAACGAAACGACGCACGATAAACCCAAAAATATGTTAAAATATACAAGATTAAATCATCTTTAAGTACGCGTTAAATGTAGCTAATCAGCATTCAAATATAAAACAACATCTGAATAAATTAAAACGCTAATGCACATAGTTCAGACGTAAACGTTTTTGAATCCAATCTCAATCATAATAGTAGATGGTGCGTAAATCGAGCATTCTATTTGTTTGAATTCGAGTTTCAACGTAGGAGAGCATATCGTCCAAATTCCATTCAGACGGGCAACTATATTGACGAAATAATATAACATACACAAAACAGCTAATCAATATTCAACTTTATTCCGTCGTAATTAGGAAGGCCGTAGACTCATTTGAAGATGTAGTTTATCGCCACGGGCCTATCGAAAACGCACTGCTTCTATTTTTAAAATCGATGGCGCGGCGGTGACCGAAGTGGGACATTTGTATAGCTTTTTCAATTAGAGAACAGTTAGGCACATCTCGGCGATTGAAACGATTCGAAGTTTATTTTTTAAACTCTATTTAAAAATATATTTAATCTGTATGTTTATTTTTTTTAGATTGATTCTTAAAAAAAGTGTATCGTGCCATTACTATAATATTTTTTGTTCACTGCAAAAAAATAATTTAAGTTAACTTACTTATGAATCCGTTTTGTATTTTTACCTTTCCGTCTAAGAAATACATATTTTCGTTTATCTAATTAATTTTATTAATAGAACCAAAAAAAAGAAACAAGACATACGTACTCATTAATATTTATTTAAGTACTATTCGTAATATTATGTAGCTTAGATCATACATAGTAACAAGACTAAATGTACTTATAAGGATTTATAATATCACATTTTATGATGCCATATTGTTATGCCTACCTTTTTAAGGCCAATTCTGTGCATAATTTTATTGTAAGCGGTCCAAAATCTCTCTCTTTTTGTTTCATCTTCTCTCAGTTATTTAAGCTCGGCACGATGTTTTTTTATCCATTCTTTTCCATTCGGGCATACTTTCTCTGTCACACCGCAAATCATTATATCATCCTATTATACACAATACACCCATCTCTTTTTGGTCTACCTTTACGTTAGATAGCTATAGATTCAATATAAATTTCTATGACTCTCATAGAACTTTATATTAAATCTATAGCTCACAGCCTCTCACGGTTCGTTTCAATTAAAGTTGAAATCCAGTTACTAATTAATAAACACTTTATATAACTGTGTACTGTGCAAATTAGTTTTTACGAGCGCGTTTTTAAATAGCGTACATAATGGACATGTTAATTTGAACGATACGGCCAATTTTCGCACGAAAAGATGGCCGCTTGCCAAAGGGATTATCGAATAACCGCAGCGTTAGAGACTGAACTGTAGTATCGAATCCTATAATACGGTTACAGATATCGATATTATAGGTTTCGATATTTAAATTTTAAACTATTTGTTCTGAACGATATGGGTCTCCCTCCATCTCGGTCTATTGCATAACTATCTACACCTACTTATATATATTTTTTTAGTATCTTTTGTTAACTATCTAACAATTAATTCTCAAAAACTTCATTATACGTATATTCATTATTGCTAGTTAGTTGTTAAAATTTTTAAGTAAAAAAATAAGTTTCTAAGGACTGAATATGTATTATAATTAGCTTAACATGTCACAGTCCTGAGTAAAAGTGTAAAATATGTAATAAGGAGGCCCTGAAACGTTTAACTATTCGATTAGAATGGACGGTGTACCGCCACGGAGTTTCACAAATCTAGATGTGAGGCTGACCTACTACTCACTCTAATTAGCTAAAGTTATCGTTTGTTTGGACATAAACAATAAAATCCCTTATTTTAAATTTCGAATTCCATCGATAACTATTCGTAGAAGTCGATACCTCTCAGTTTTCCATTGTTCGATATCGATACTTCATGCTCCACACGCGTATCTCTTTATTTTGGAGATTTCGAGGTTACTGCCCTATTTGATCGACTTGTAATTTATGGCGGTACGAACTTGCCTTATTTGAGTTTCTATTACATTTTTCGATAAAAGAAATTGTATACGGTAAACGGTATTTGTGGTTTTTTATTTGATGTTTTTACATTGCCAACAGTTTAAAGTAAAGGAATTTTTAAGGTCTCAAACTGTGTCTATATAGCTGTCTGTGTGTTATAGCTGTCAAAATAATCGACGCTACAGACCTCTAAAGGGCCATTTACATAGAGAGATTCTTGCCTCCAAGAGACAATTGTCGAAAGCAAAAAATATTATCATGTTAACTAAACATACAATATCGTACGTGGAAGGGCGATAATCGCCTGGTCATTGAATATTGACGTCTCCGTTTAAACAAAATACCGTGCTTATCACCGAGCTTCAAAAGGCAAGTTTTGCATTCAAATCGGTTCAAACTGATTTGTACGATACTCGCATGAACTTAAAAATATATCATACGAGTTCTACTTTAGACAAGTCGAGAAATCGTAGGCAAATATCTCAATGCGATTTGTGTCGTAGTGTAAAGAAAAACTCTTGGTGATAATTACCTTACGAGTTCTTTGGTTTAATGTAAACAACATGTCAATGCGATTATCGTCTAAAGAGTGTCGTCCACGAAAATAGTATAAGATTTTTGCCCTAATACGTGCGATAAACTTCCTCTGTGTAAATGGCGCTTGAGGCGTAATTTCTGCATCTTACTATCCATTCAATTTCCCTGCTCGTT
This sequence comes from Dendrolimus kikuchii, assembly GCA_019925095.2. NCBI lineage: Eukaryota > Metazoa > Arthropoda > Insecta > Lepidoptera > Lasiocampidae > Dendrolimus > Dendrolimus kikuchii. Next base: position 8,065,192 of record CM034400.1, read on the forward strand.
AAAAAACAAAATCCATATAAGTAGATTTCTACCAATTTTCTACTAAAGTAGAGTTTTATTAAAGAGCCGGGTATACCCCGGTGTCTTCCCCTAACCTCGTCAGGGTCATTTTAGTCAGCTGTTTTAAGTGAATTATTCTTTTCTGGTCTGGCCGACATGGTCTTCTAAGGGGATTCTTTTCCGTCTTTCATAATCTTCTCGTCCGTTTTCTTGTATCAGTTTGTTGTGTTTGTGTATATTATTTACTTAACTCTAAATGTTTATTATATTATATATATACCGGAATTTTAATAGTAAGCTGTAGAAACCCGGCATAAGGAATTTCGCGTACTTATAGTCTAAGTACAAGACCATTGGACGCTAGCTAGCTAAACGTTAGTGATTAGGCCAATTCAGCATGTTATCCCAAAATCAATATTTTGGATAGAGTCCATCTCTGATCTTGTTCGTATTTGTAAACGATAGAGAGATAAGCGTTGTGTTATTAGTTGGTGTACGATTAGTTGCAAGCGTTGCGCCAACGCCCACACAAACGCTTGAAACATACATAAAAATATCTATGCGACCAGTTGATGGACTGGATTACAAGTCTAACTACACTGCGGAACGAAGCGTGTTACAGAATGAATAGTTAGTTTCATGAAATATCTATTATCCGTCTAATGCGGCTAGTAAATAGTCTTAAACTTGAACTAAAAGTGCGCACAAATGCTTGGAACATACATATTAGGGGCCATCCATAAATGACACGCTAAAGCGGGGAGGGGGTCGACGAAGTGTGGACAAGGGATGGGAGTGCTCCTAAATTTCGTGACGTCACATTTCAAAATCGAATATATTTAAGCTTTAAATCACGAAATTTTAACTATTAACGAAACACTTCAAAACATTTCCACCTCTTTCTGTAGGCGCATAGTGGTAAAATTAATAAAAATAATTTAAAAACATATAAAACTAATTACGGAACTGCGGTTTTAATTTTATAATTTCTTGATATAGAATTGCAAAATATGTGATGTCACACTGGGGGGGGAGGAGTCTCACGAATGTGACCAACTGTGAGAAGGACAGGGGAATGGTCAAACAATCATGAAATTCATGTGACGGAATGTCTGGATGACCTCTTACACATACCTATGTGACCAGTCTATAAAATAAACTACAAGTCCACTGGACTGAGTAACCAAGTGTGCGGTAGAATTAACAGTTGCATAGAGCATTTATTAACGCCTAATACCACAAGTAGTCTTATGCCTCTGCCTGTCATAATATAAGTAACTGTGACCAAATGTGACTTACTTATAGCCTTAAAAAATAACATACATACATAACTTCACGCCAGTTCCCTTGCGGGGTAGGCACGAACAACAGAGCGCGATTCAGGCTTATTCTTACACACCTCACTTGCTTCTTTGACATTCATAACTCTTGTCATGCACGCTCGTCTGCTCTTAAAGCTCCTGACATCACCTTCTGCTAGTACACGATCAATTTGATCATGGAAGGTGTGTCGTGGCCTTCCACGACTTCTGCATCCATCCACTTTTGCATTATATATCTGTTTAGTCATTCTTTCATCATGCATTCTTTCCACATGCCCGAACCACCGGAGCATTCCTTTCCTTACCTTCACCCCGACACTCTCTTTCAGACCAACTCTCTTTCTTACTTCGGTATTCCGAACTCAGTTAAAAAATAACGAGTCGATAAATAGCTAAATTAGTGTATATACATGAGTTATGTGTCAATGTTTAACGGTATTAACAATGTTACATCTCAAATAATTGCATCTGCTTGACACATTTTATCCCTGCCGGAACGGAGAAAGAATACAATCGTAAGAGGCGACAAAACAACCCACAGCCAGGTGGTAGGGCATTTGCCCGACTGGATGGCTACCACCCCTGGTCTAAAAAATGTCGCCATAACAACCTTGGGTTGTGTTCCGGCATTAGTGATCAGGTTCCAGTCTCCCTTAAGAGAGCAATAGCGCATTTGTAGCACCGTTGGTGTTGCAAATGTCCATAGGCAATGGTAACCGGTTTCCATCAAGTGGACCGTCTACTTCTCTGCTGAACTCTTGCAATAAAAAAAACCACGGTCAGCATTGTCCCAGACGCAGTAGAGGCATTAGATTTGGACTACAAGCGCGCGAGATCCCTAAAGAAGCCGTCTCATAAATTCAAATGTGACTTGGATGAGGCTATAACAATGCAAAAATGTTTAAAATAACATAGACAATTTATGCAATATATTCATACAGGTAACGAGGTAAAAGTGCCCTTTGTGCATGGATCGAGTGCAACGTAGTAAGTACATTACGGTTATACTTTCACGACGCCGGTGCATTGAAGCGTATGCAATTTCAAATTTAAAAGTAACAGATACGAGAAAAAATGTGACTAAAACGTTGCATGACTGAATATACTAAACACACTCAGTCATTTCGTGGCAAAAAGAAAGTAACAGAACCCTTTTTGAATAGTTTAGTATGAAATATTGCCTTATTGGCTGTCTGAAATATTTTTTGTTTTAATTACTTTTATTATTTGACTAACAATTTCTAAATATTATTACTTTGCTTAAATTGTTATATAAATATAAAGATTGTACTGTTAACTAAATAATTAAATAACTAATTAAAATTATCTGTGTAAAAAATTTGGTAATTGTGTAACTCTTGATGATGGATGGGACTTTTTGCTTCGCCTGTCTGTTTTATCTATATAGATATATCAAAACCACTTTTTGTTATAAATTACTGGGTGTACCTTAATATCAGTATGTAACCGAGGAATAACACTTATTTTCAGTTTTACCTAACGAACAATTTAATTTGAACAATGTGTAGTTCAGTAGTTGAGATGCGGTTGGGGCTGAAAACCACCGCTGTGCTGGAAGAAACTCCAGCATAGCTTTATGCTGAGAGCCAAAATAATTTGCTTGACAATGCGGCGGACGATATCATTAATTGGAACTGTATAACTTGTATAAAATAATATTCATATACTAGCTGACACCGCAAACTTCTTACCGCCTCAGAACCAATGAATAATAAACGTTGATTTCTGAACGACGGGACGGACATCAAACGTTTGACATTCAAAACCAAAAAAATGAAAAAAACTTCACTTTTAAATTTAATTTTATTTCTGAACGACTTTTAAATTTCACTGATTTCTAAACGACGTAATGTACATGAAATGTTTGACAGGTAGGAATAGTTTCTAAGGGAAAGCGAAATTGTTGTTTTTACTATATTCCAAGCATTTTTTTCATATTTACTCACGTTTTAAACTTTCCCTGGACTTCCACAAATAATTCAAAACCAAAATTAGCCAATTCAGTCCAGCGTTTTCTCGAGTTAGCGAGACTAACGAACAGCAATTGATTTTTATATAATATAGATAGATGGTATGGTATGGTATAACGAAGCGCTTTGTGCAACGCAATAGAGTGGAACTTATTGCCGGAGTGTGTCTTTCCTGATACTTCAATCTGGGTTTTTTCAAGTCCTTCTCATTAAGCGTGCCCCATCTTAGATCATATTTCCACTCTACATCGGATGAGTCAGACGCTAACCTATATTACCATTAAAAAATTGTTTGCATTTGTTTTGCCGCTTTCCACTCAATTAAGTTATTTCTTTCTTTCTAACTTACGTCCATTTTTAGTAAAGTCAATAGGAGGCCAAAAGTTCACTTCTAAAGTCAGAATAAAAGCCGTCAGTCAACTCCTCTTTGTAATAATTATGCACTAAATGGATCATTCTGAAAAACAACGAATTTGTTTGAACAAGACGCGATTTTTTATTTAATTTATGGCCTGGCCACTAGGCCTTTAAGCCAGGTCTAAAATTACTATAGACACTTCATTTAATTTTTTGTTTCATTTTATAGTTTACCAAACTGTTCTTGATATATTTAAATAATGGTTTATAATAACAGACTTAAATTTACAATATGTCACGTAAGCGGCGGGAGTCATTATTTTAAAGCACTTCACTTATTTCACTGTCTAGAACGAGCTCATCAAATAAAAAAATTGCGCACTTAAAAATCATGTGCTTTATTTAAATCACCAACGTCAGTTTCACGAGCTTTACACTTATTGTCGGCAATTATTCCCAGTCTAGCCAAATGAGCAGGTGCAGTTTAGTGTCCAAATCTTAGCCTATTAATAGTCGTTATAAAACCTCTGCCCCTGTTGACGTCAGTCAGTTTCTGGAAACAAGGCTTACGAGGTAAGTTTTCTTGTATACTTTTGCATACAATTTGCCTATATTTTTTACATTTTCATCACTTTTGGAATATAGAATATTTTTGGTCAAATACAAATACTTCTTTTAGGGTTCCATTTCCAAAACAAAACAGAATTAATACGTGAACGCATATTATCTCTACAGATCCTGTAAATAAGTGGCACTAACACTAAACGAATAGAACAGAAAATATATAGAAATGACATATCCAACCTTTACCGCCATTTTATCGTAAGCGACATTTGGACCTAAGTATGTTTTGTGTTGCAAAAGATATTTTAAACGATTATTTTATTTAAGATTATCAGTTTTAGTTAAATTAGAGCCTACTGAATCAAAAATTGAAAGTCTTAAAACAAAATAATAATTTAAAATACCTTCTGCAACAAAAAATATCCTAAGGTACAAATATCGCTTACGATAAAATTGCAAAGGCTCGATATTATTATGCTGAATATTATGCCTTTCCATATATTTTCTATTCTATTCATTTAGCGTTAATACCACTTCTTTACATGGCCAGAACTCTTCTATTGTTGGTGTGTGATGCTCCTTCTTGTATAGAGGAATTATCATTCCGACTTATTCTTCTTTCATTTATGTATTTTGAACGCTCTCTGTCAGTTATCTCATGTTTGTGATTCGAGACTTACACAACTTTGCATATTAAGTGTGTTATTACATAATTATTACTGTCTGCATTAGTTTGTTGCCATGGGTAACATATTAACCGTGATATGTATGCATAGTGCGAGTTTTGACGAAGTCTGTATGTTGTTGATGTTAATTTGCTATTTACGTTACGAAGAATGCATGGCCTTTTTATGTACATACATGCATATTATCACGCCTGTATCCCATGGGGTAGGCAAAGACATACATACATCTTTTGCATCATCTACAACTACATTAATTAATCTCTTCAAACTTTTTACCTGACCATTTTTAAGATATCTACGATTTGATCGTGGTAAGTACGTCGCGGCCTACCAGCGCCGACTCTACTATATGCGATATATATTACGATATACCTTTTTATGTATATCGTATAATTTAATGTGCCTTTAATAATCATGTTTTGACTCGTCATTCGGATCTCTATTTCGTTGTGAAATTTCGGATCTCGAAAATACCGACAGGATTTATCATTTAGGAAAATTCATCCGTCCAGGAACAGAGAAAGAATATAAATTTCTACGCCCATGCCTGTCGTAAGAGCTGACAAATTAAGCCATAGCCAAGTGACAGATGGTAAGGTATTTATTTACCCGCCTGGATAGCCAGTACCCTTGGTATAGTGTACGCCCCCATAACGACCTTGAGTTGTGTATCGCTATTAGTGCTTTCGGTCTCCCCTTTGAGGTCGGCAGCCCATTGGTAGCATCACTGATGTTGCAAATGTACATAAGTGACGATAACCACTTTCCATCAGGTAGACCGTCAGCCTGGAGAACACGATGCAGTTTTTTTAGATTTCTTGTCGGTTTGTCTGTTTGTTCGGGATTCACGGGTAGATTGTTAATGTACTTGTCCAATTTGAAAACCTGCCCGTAAAACTTCAAGTTAAATTTTTGTTGCGATTCGTTTTGCCACTTGTCCGTTGCCATTCGTTTTTCCACTTGTCCGTTGTGATTCGTTTTTCCACTTGTCCGTTGAAGTTTCACTTCTACTATGTGTCCCAGCACACATTTTTATATCCCGTGGTTTTCAAGGACATCTATAATGTAGATGTAAAGTTTTGGAAAATATATTAGATTGAATTTTGCATGGAGAGTTAAAATATAATTATATAACAAATATTCAAGAAAATGCTAAAACATTTCACAGATAAATCTAACCGACATCATGTTTAAAACAAACTGCTCTCGTTATGGTTGATATCGGATACACTGTTCTCACAAGAAGCCATTTTGTTGGGATCAAAATATTTACACGCATTTAACAGATGGTTAGCGTACCGTGGCATCTTAGTTTAAGGTGACGATAAGAGACTTTTAATGATTTTAAACTGAAGATCACGTATAAACGAGTAGTGTTAAGGATTTGAAAAATATATATGTTAAATTAGAGCATTTTCTTAACAATTTAATATGTGAATATTTTAGATTATGTTTATATTTCATAATGTAATTAATTTGTAAAGTTATGTCTAACACCGATAAAAAAAAAGGTTGTCTGGAAGAAATCGCTCCCAGCGATAAGACCGCCCATTGTACTTATCATTACGATTGTGTGTACGAATTTATTTTCTAACATTGTGTGCAATAAAGTATATTCTATTCTATTCTAAAAAAACATATTTTTAATGAAACTTTCTCCATCTAAAGACAAATTTAATTATCCGCCTTAAAAGACGGATAAGTAAATTGATTTCATGAGATTGATATGATATTGATGAGATAAATATACGTCTTTTTTCAAAGTGAAAGAATAATGTCCACTTGTGGTTTTTCGAATAATCTTTATGCTCGGATTAGCCGGGGGCCCTTGTGGGCGACGGGCGGCAGTGCATCGCTGACCATTGTCACGGGTAGATGTTGACACGTCTCGGGGTTGCGTTCAAAAACTATTTATATTTCAACATCCACTTTGACCACAAAAGTTAACTAGTTTTAAATGATTAAATACAGCGAGCTTTCACGATATACTTCATATTTAACATATTCCCAATGAATTATTAGCAAGTAGATAAATAGATAACATTTTATTGCTTACCAAATTACAACAATTATAATACTTACGGCAAAACAAAAGGCGGTCTTATCGCTAAAAATGTCCTCTTCCAGGCAACCTAGCTTTAAATATTTTTTTTATGTTCAAGTAGAGTGTCTATCATTCACACTACCCTATTCTGACCCAAATGTCACGCCATAAATTGTATGCTTATGAACTTTTACGACGACTTTACGGCCCGGCCTCGTCGCTATGAGCAACAGCTTCTGTATAGGTACCCTCCGGGTCTAGAGTATGCTAACATAACAATCTTGTTCTGTTACGACTTACGGCACTAGTGGCCGGGTTCCAGTCTCTCCTTCCAGGCCGGAAGCACATTGGTGTGGCACCTTTGATGGTGGACAGTAACTTTAAATCAGGTGTGTCGTCCGGCCATCTGCTGTACAAGAGTACAATAAAAAAGTTTAAATTCTTAACCTGTGACGCTATTCAACTAATTGAAAATACCTAAGATGGTTACGTCAAAGTGACTTTCTGACCTAAATGTTCTTATACGAAAATTCTTCTCCGATAAAATGTCAAAAATTTAAATACAAATAATTGATCTTTTATTTGTAGAAAAGAAGCTGTTAAGTGCTATCCTCTGTATGTTTTCTCATAATTTATTGACCAGAACTAAAATACCAGTCATAGAAGGTTATAATTTATTTTAATAGTTTGTACGCGTGAAACCGACAAAAAATGTATGAAAATTATTTAAGAATATCATTTTCATACATTTTTTGTCGGTTTCATGCGTACAAACTAAATAATTTTTAACTTGTACTATTATAATTAAAGCGTGTCTGTATATTGAAGCTACTTAAAAAAAATGGAATAGACAATGTAAACAATGGAGAAGACTGCATTTTAAATTTCTTGTCTGTTTGTTTGGGATTTACGTAAAAACTACTGGATCGACAGAAATTTCGCAGACTTAAATTTTTCTGGGAATTACTTAAAATGGCCTGATTAAAAAAAACGAATTCCGATGTGATTTTGCTATTGATCGATAGCAATTTTTATGCAATAAAATGTGTGATATTTTTTATTCTAGGAATCCCGTGGGAATTTTCCCGGGAGCGATTTGTAGTTGTTGGGGTGCATAAAAATTTACTTATTCAGACACAGCTTTTACTAAAACGATAATTTACATTATTTTTTAAGTGCTGCGGTACTTTGTGTCCCGGGAATTTCAAGCGTAGCGTAGACGAAGTCGCGGGCATATCCTGCTATCATTAATTTTTCTTTGAATCGAGCAAGTGTAATGCTATGTTTACTTATTTACTCAAAACAAACCCTGTAAACCCGGGTGGCTACACACGCTATTTCAGCGACGAGCCCTTTGACACGCTATTCTAGTGACGCCATAACTATTGCATAAAACGCACTGAAGCTTAATCTAGACAACCTGAAATAATTAAATGTGCTTTATTTTATACTTCGGTTTATTAATTTATGTATTTTATTCTTTTGTGTTTTTATGTATCTACAAAGTCTACAATGAGGCAACGTTTTAGTATTTGTTTAGCTTTTGTTAGAATAGTTACTCGAGGGCATAAGTGTGTAAACGAATCATTGAAATGTCATTGTCAAGAGTGATATGGTGTCAATGTCACTTTAGCGAAGCGTCGTGTCTATGGAAGCGAGGCAGCCATATTATATGAGCAGGAGAAATCGCTTCTTCTCGGGGAACGATCGCCAGCACACCAAGTTTTCGACGAAGCACTATCCATCGCCTTAATCAATGTGAATTATAACGTAATTAGTGTTAATGTCAAGAACAAATGAATTGAACAAATGACCATGTTCAAAACCAGAGTTTGCCCCGCGGCTGCGTCGTGTGTCAAATCCTAGATTGTAGCTTTATTTTACTTACATTAAAACTTAATTCTGTTTTTACATATAATAATAACAAAGAAACTAAGTCTATATAGTCTAGACAACTGCCCAGTAAAACATGGAAGAGTCGAAGCCAAACTAATTTGAAGTAATACAACGAATGACAAATGTTGTTTATGACAACGTATGTGTTTGTTAGTAATATGGAGGGTAGAGATAAGGAGAATCATCTCATATGGGAGGATTGTTGAAGAAGTGTTTACCAGTTTAAAGCTGTAGTAAATAAAATTTTCAAAAACCGTCCAGAATGACGCTGGTGTAGACAAAGGGTACGTAATATTATGAATGTGTAGTAGTTGGTAAACGAATTGAAGTGTGCTGAGTTAAAAAGAAATATCTTTTATACTTAATTCTTTTATCGACTAGAGTAGTTGGTGACCGTACACTATTAATAACGTCAACTATTTACGTAGTACAAAATAATTTAGTAAATATATCCTCAAAGAATTGTTATGTGAAAACGTAAAGAGTGATTTAGTTTCGTGAACTTTGAATAACACGCTTAGTGATTTTTTAATATATAATTTTATGAAACTAAAATACTCTATTCTATAATACTCTAATATCTGAATGTAATTACGTCACTATTTCTTTAAATAAAGTTTTTCTTTCTTTTCTTCCTTACCCTGATGCTTATGTGGCGCCATTCTAATTTAATATATTTCAATGGACACTTCTTCATATGCAGAGATGGTTCTCCTTACCTTTGCCCTCCATAGTTAGTAAATTGAAAAATGCGATATCAGCGCCATCTATTTAACCTATCCGTCTATTCTATGGAAACGACATCATTTATCGGGATACGAAGTATCCTCAGTGTTGATTCGGGATATAAGCCATCTCTGTATCGAGTTTCGTTCATACAAGTATCTGTTATTTTTAAAAAGGATGCGATCGCATTGCCAGCTTTTTGATATATTCGTCTATCTCGCGGATACGACGTCACTTATCGGGATAAAAAGTATACTAGGATACGCCCCGGTATATGAGTTAACTCTATGTCGAGTTTCATTTAAATCCATACAGTACTTTTCAAGTGATGCTCTAACATTATGAGATTGTGTGACGAAGTGATTTTTGTGTTTGTAAAAATTCTTAAAATTGCATTTACGGAATCTCCCGATCCGAATTATCCCTCATAATTTTGTTCACATTTTTAAACGCATTGTACAATTGTAAATGAAATTGAAATTGTACTCGAACCATTCAGAGAGTTATTATAATATATTCAACATTTTGAGGTAATGTTTATAAAAAGGTTATGTGGTTTTTACAGGGGATTGGTTAGAAAAAGATTTCTAAAAATCATTCTAGAAACGAAATCTCGACTCGATAGGTGTACTATAAATTATCTATTTGGCATAGCAATGTTTAACAGCACGAGTATGATTATCGATTACTGTGATAAGATAAAAGAATTCTGAATGCCGTTTGTACCGACTACTTGAGGCTTGTCCTTCGGTGACCATTAATGGATGATTTATGCCAGACTGTGCACATCGATTTGTAGGTGCCCGAGTACGGTTGAAACCCTACAAATCGATAAAGGGCTTTTTATTGGAGTAGGTACAGGTAGGCTGACGGCCCACTTGCTGGAAACTGATTACCGTCTAGTAAATAAGCCAAAGAATTGGGATATAAAGATGATCGGGCGCGTTCCTCTTTTACCTGTAACCCCCTCCTTTAGCCGTTCCACATAGCGTCGTCATGATTTTCGCGCAGCGCTCACAACGACCCATGTCAAGGGGTGGGTAGAATAATTCGTTCCATCAGAGTCTACGATTGCGGGCGCTAGCCCGCAAGCAAGTAGAACGGCAAAAATTGCGGTTGTGAGCGTGGTCGTTGTGAGCCTCACGTAGAACGTAGCTATAGTAGAAATATATAATATAAGAAACAATAACATGGTAAAATTAACAATAGACAAGAAAACATTTATGTAAAACAGGAAAATAAGAAATTTGTATTAGTTAGTAAGTACCCTATGTAAACATTTTAGAAAAGAATAAACACAATACACAACAATTTATAAGGAGATAGAATACAATTTCCTGCGGCCGGGCGGCCTGTCGTAATTGGCGACGAAACGACCCACAGCTAGGTGGTAGGGTATTTCGAGTATTAATTTCGAGTTGTGTTCCGGTATTAGTGGCCAGGTTCTCGTCTCTCTTAAGAGAGCAGCAGCACATTAGAAGCACCTGTCACTACAAAAGTCCATAGACGACGGTTATTGCTTTCCATCAGGTGGACCGTCTGCCTGTCTGCTGCACTCATGCAATAAAAATAAACAATAAAAAAGAAAGACGAAAAAAGAAAATAAAAAAGCACTGAAGCCCGGACGATACCGGTCGTCCGGAAAGAGGAATATATAAAAAAAATTAAGAATAAGAAAGTTATCGGTTACCGTCGCCTATGAATATTTGCAACACGGCTGCGAGCCTCGAAATGGGTGGGGATTGGAACATAGTTGCTCATGCCGTATACGACCGAAAGTTGTTATGTCGGCCTACTCTAGGACCAGGGGTGATAGTCATGGCGCGGGTGGGGCCCCTAGGGGTATAGGGGTTCTCACTCACCTGCACATGCCGTCGAGATGAGAGCGCGAGTGTTCCGCGCGCGCTCATCTCTCTTCCCGTGGGGCGCGTTACAGACCGCCCCACGCATGGACCAGATTTAGTAGTAGCCGGGGGATACGTCCTCCGGCATAGGAAGAGGCCCAGTGAGGGGGGCCCACGCCTGCCAGGGCACGCGGAGTTGGGAATCCCGCATTCACGTAGCCCTGGCATAAGGCGCAGGACGGAACACCCAGGGGTTTTAGTGGGTATCCCTAACTGGGGCGTGGCAATAGCGTGGCACCGGTTCTGACCGGGCACGCTAGTGCCACCCCCGATCTGGCGAATCCCACACTCACACGGGTCGCGAACATCCCCCCAGGCTTCTGTGCCTGTCGCGGCTTAGTCCTCAAACGGATTTCCCCTGGCCAAAAAAAAAAAAAAAAAGGGGTGATAGTCATCTAGACGAGCAAATTCCACCCTTCTACCAGGCTGTGGGTTGATTTGTCGCCTCTTACGGCAAACCTCATGATTTAATATTCTTTCTCCTTTCTTGGATGGGCCCAAGAACCAAGACCGCACAAAGTGAAGAAGAAAGACAGGAAAGCGACCTCTGGCTTAGAAGAGAACGCACCGAATGCAAGTGCAATTTAAGACTAGAGTGATAATAATCCACTTAATAGCTTTTGTTCGAGACTTGCGACTTTGTGTTGATTTTACTCGATTGTCTGACGGAAACCCTTTAAAATTCCGTGACATAAATATTCTATATCCCATCTGAGACGTAACGCCAAGTTTCATTATGTCTCATAAACATCCGTTCGGTAGTTTCTATGCAATACAGACAGACCGACATGAATTTCAAAAATTGTTGTGTCTATTGTCTGCCATTTTAATGGTCCGCTAAAGGAATCTCCTGCTTATTTTAACAGAATTGAATTTAATAATCTCACGTTTGATCTTTTTAGCAGCTAACAGCTATTTTTGGTTAATTTCAACATATCCTGTGAGCATTATGAAATATTATTCTCTCTTCAAGGCCTTTTAACTATAAAACTAATTTTATAGAATAACTAGCGGTCTCCGGTTGTCCTGTACTGAAAAAATAAAAATCTAGAACCCGATTCCAGTGCCACCTACTGAGTTTAATTGTGAATCTAAATAAACCACCTCGGGACCCAGTCAAACACATAAAAATTTCATCAAAATTTGTACAATTTTGATGAAATTTTTCGCGATTCCAGCGCCCAGTATTTTGTTTAGATTGATCGTTTACAGTTTGAAGTTATAGTAGGGATCCCTAATTTTAATATAGCCTATATTAATCAGGGATAATCTAGCATTCGAATGGTGAAAGAACTTTTTGAAATCGGTCTAGTAGTTTTTGAGTTTATTCGTTACAAAAATACAAATCTTTCCTCTTTATAATATTAGTATAGATTGGTAGATAGATATAAATACACTACAAGAATTCAAAATACTGGAAAAAAGCATGGTTTATTAGCCCAACAAATTTTCCTAAGATTTGTAATAGTTAACTAACTGTACATGCCCGAAAGCGCATCAATTACTTAATTTTTTATTTAAGAAAGTCTACCATTTAGAATACACCATGACCACGATAGTTTATTTGCCACATCATAAAAATACACCCACATTCCTTTATAACTCTATAATGTATAGTTGCCATGTCGGTTCGCGAACCATCAACCGTGATTTACCGTTAAATAACTTACATGTTTCATTTTTCTGTGTATCTCAAATAAGCAGGGCATCTATCTGATGGTACGACGGATAAGTAAGATTGCACATGGAGTACTGTTCACACGTCAGGGTTGGGGCACCTGCCTAAAAGCTTAATCCATTGGTCTCTTTTATACGTGTCTGTGCGAATCCCAGGGGCTGGTTTTGCACACACCTTTATCCGTGCAGGAACGGAGAAAGAATACAATTTCCTGCGGCGGGGCGATCTTTCGTTAGAGGCGAAAAAACAACCCACTTCTAGGTGGCAGGGTATTTGCCTGTCTCGATGGCTACAACCCCTGGTCTAGAGTATGCCGCCATAACAACCTTGGGTTGTGTTCCAGCATTAGTGGCCAGATTTCTGTCTCCCTTTAGTGAGCAGTAGCGTATGTGTAATGCCTTTGATGTTGCAAATGTCTATAGGCGATGGTAACTCCTTTCCATGAGTTATTTGAGATGCGACATTATTAATGACGTTAAACATTGACAGATAACTCATGTATATACAGTTATACACTTATGTAGCTAATCATTAACGGGTTTATGTTTAAAGCTACAAATACGTCGCATTCATGACCGATTCCAATATCTTACTATTCACTCACTTGCCCTACCATCGGTTCAATTTATTAGACATTACATGCATGTAGCCTATTTTAATCGATAATAAGACAAAAGAACGGTCGGTAAGATATAGGAATCTGGCCTGCCTTACTTACAGTCACTAACACTTTTTTTTATTGCAGGAGATCCGCACTTGATGGAAAACGGTTACCATCGCCTATGGACATTTGCACCACCAAAGTTGCTACAAATACGCTGCTGCTCTCTTAAGGGAGACTTGAACCTGGTCACTAATGCCGGAACACAACTCAAGGTTGTTATGGCGACATACCTTAGACCAGGGGTGGTAGCCATCCAGTCGGGCAAATGCCCTACCACCTGGCAAAACACTAACGCAGATGGCATAATAAAAACTTAAATTGCTTAACTGGAACTTTATCCACATGTGCGTAACCATTCTATTATTTATCAGCAACTTCAAAGCAATTAAGCAAGATTTAAAACCTCGTCACAGTCCAACAAAACAAATACACACAAAGCGTTCCATTTCTAAAAGTAATATTATGTTAATAACAGCCCATACCGGTTCCATGTTATCGCCACGCGATAAGATAGACGACCGCCGATCGCCTCTCTTAAACAAACCGAACGATAAAACGCCCAGTGTCACACTACTAATCGCTATATTATTGTTGTATAATGATTTTAAAATTATAATGATCTAGTTTTGTTATATTCTTAATACTTGATTGAATTACAGTTCTATGTATTTAGTCTCTCCTTACTATTATAAGTATAATGTTTTTATGTATTTTTAGATTTAAATTTTGCTATGATTAAATAATATTTTTATTCGGGTCTCAAGTTAATAGGTGTACATTAGGAAGTGGGTACTGAAAATCAGTGCTGTGGCGGAGTATCTTCCGACACAGCAATATACTGAGTGCCCTTTGTTTGTCGAATAGCGGCAACTACAAACATATTTTGTCTCGTTTATTTTATAATGTGTCTGTGTTGCATTTGGCAAATAAACGTTTTCTTTCTTTGTTCATGTCACATGTAAGCTCCATAAAGTTTATAATAGTTTTGTGGGGGAAAGCATAATGCTCTTCAACAAATTCCCAGTAAACGTTCAAGAGCTTTCGGTAAACAAGTTTAAAAAATTAGTAAAGCAACGTTTCTGCGAGAAGGCTTATTATACGAGGAAAGATTTTTTAGATGATGATGAATATGTATAATGCGATCGCCACCAAACTTTTCTATAATCATCATTCATATAAATTACTTTGTTAAACGTTATATTAGTATAAACTACATTAAAAAAAGCTGAATAATAATAACAATAATTATGAAGTAAAGATATGTTGTTGGGAAGTCTGTTGCGCCGCTTCTTCACCTTTAGCAGTAACTAAAATTGCTTTGGAAGCGGTGGTAGACTCACGACTTTCAATAAGTAATCTGTAAGATTCCATTTTGAAATACTACATTCATCATCATCATCATGATCATTCGATATACTGTTATGAACGAGTCCTTTTTATTACAAAAACTTGTCAGTCAGTTGAAATTATTGGTGTACTTTACCCGCCAATATTTGAAAGTCTTCATAAGTTACCTGTCTATATAGGAATGGATAATTTCTTTTTTTTTGAGGCGGTGAAAATGCATTTCGCACACTACTGGGTCCTTTACTAGGGATTAAACCAAAGTGACGAGAGGTGACACTACAAATGGGCACCAGAGTCAAATCGCCGGCCTGTGTGGAGACTCGAAAACTCAATACTCCACTAAAACCAACCTCCTCCCATGTGCCCCGCGCTTATGGCAGGAAGAGCGTAGACTTAGAACCTAGTTACGCTCACGCTGATCCTAGCGCATCAGTGCTTGAGAATACCCCGGGAAAGGCAAGCTCACTTCGTCAACAGGGATAAATACTCCTCTGCTCCCTAGATGCTAGAGGCCTCTGCAGTGGTATTACGGGAGATCTTTGGCATATCTGCGCCTCCGGGACCCCAACTGACGTCGGTACCAGCGAGACGCATGCACAACTCTCTCGAATGGATAAAGAATACATCAACCTTAGGTTATGCCCAGCATTAGTGATGAAGTTTCCAGTCCCCCCTTCGAGACCGGTAGCATATTGATTGTTATGTTTCAAATGTCTATTGGGCAGTCTGCATGATTGTTGTACTCCTGCAATAAAAAAAGTTTATCTTCTGTATGAAAGAACATGTAAAAAAATTTATAGGAATAATTTCCTAGTACATGTTCTTCCATAATTTATAGTACTGACGTTTGCCTAGAAAGTGCACTATGTAAGTAACCTCCCAGCGATGTACTCCGGTAAGCATTTCATCTCGAGTATACAACATTCAATTTCTAAGAACCTTCATATTGTGTACTACTAGAGGTTATATCAGATGTACCAGTAAAACAGTAAACTTTCCACTCAGGAATGATACACAGCCAAGGCTGAAAGTAAATTAGTCAAATCAGGTGCCTGCGAGACGCTACGTGTACAGAATACCATATGTTCGCACTCCGTTGATTCTGATAGTTGTATACAAGAGATCATGCGTTTCATATACAGTTTAAAAGTGTCTAATTTGATTTGATTACTGAGACATTCGTAATTTAAATATCACCTTCATCATTCCTAATTTTGTTAAAGTAAAATGTACGCGGCACAATATATTGTAATATGTTTTCAATAGTTAAGGATATGACTGGATGAAGTAGTTATGTTGCCTCTTTAAGATTCTTAATTTTCCGAAGAATTAAACTGTAAGATTTTAATATTGCGAATAAAGCTACAAGTGCAGAAATACCGTATTAAACCTTAAAACAATTTGGTTTTATAAATAGTAAGCGATTAAGGAAACGTCTTAATAAAAGATTATCTCCCCATATATTTGGTTTGAATTTTATACATTTACGTTTTTTGCGATTTTCCTTTTAATAAATTCCATCCATATAAACACAATTGATAGCCGGACAAACGGAACGACAGACATAAGATTTTATTTACTCTGGTTATATTTTTCCCAAATAACTACAGAACCCCCAAATAAATGTTTAAAAGAGAGCGTAACAAACACATAAATTTTGGCTTTATCCGTCCTTGTATTGAATTAAAATCTTGTCTTAATTATTCGCTTTATGTATACTTAACGTGGTCATATTTTATATAAATTGAGCTCTTAATTACAAAGTAACAAGATCACCTTGATTTTATGTCACTTGTCTTATTTTATTCAATACGGATTTAATATGTGACAAACAACAATATACCTACCAACCTATACTACCTATACTCTTTCCAACCATGTCTTTTTTTTAATTGCACGAGTTCAACGCAGACGACAGAGATCAGGCAGACGGCCCACCTGATGGAAAGAAGTTACCATCACCCATGGATATTTGTAACACCAAAGGTGCTACCAATGTGCTGCCGTTATCTAAAGGCAGACTGGAACCTGGCCAATAATGCCAAAACCCAACTCAAGGTTGTTATGACAGCATACTCTAGACCAGGGATGGTAGCCATCCCGACGGGCAAATACCCTTCCACCTAGCTGTGGGTTGTTTTGTCCCCTACTACGACAGGCCGCCCGGCCGCAGGAAATTGTATTCTTTCTCCATTCCTGCAGGGATGTCTATCAAGTTACGTATTTTTTTGGCAATCACATAATTGTCTTTTGGCGTATACACATATACACGACAAAACGAGAACTTTCTATTTTTTTTTAACTGTTAAAAAACGTAAATAGGTCATTTATCATTAAGGGTTCATAAAAATAGCAGTCGTCACTAAAAATTTCGTATTTGTTTCGAAATGATAGATAGATATTTCAATTTTATATAATTATGACAACCATTGCCAATGAATGATATATGGTAAGGCAATGCAAAAGGTCTCCGCACTGACCCTTAAGGACTGGGCGATTTTCTTTTTTATATAACGAAACACGTAGTACTTCGAGCACTGTTTTATTTGACTTCCAAACGAAGAATGCTCGATACAAAGCGGGTTTGTAGTGTTGTTACGAGTCGCGAGACTCGAATTAAAATACCGTTAGAATTACTATAGAGCTTATTAAAACTATACAAACACGTATAACACAGGTACAAATATAACCGAACACAATAAGTCCAAACGTAATGCAGAAGGTCGTAATTCAATAAATCGCGCTAAATCCGTCACTTATTAGATTCCCGATTGTAGTACACACGTCTTACTTCGCTCGTGGTTATCGCTCGACTGCCTGCCTCCTCAATCGGGCCATTGCTTTATACTGCACAGATGCAATATGACTGAATTTCCTAGAATCACCTGGTACTTTAAATCCGTAACACCTGGCTAATGATCATAATACAACAATAGGCCGTATACCCATAAGTAAACAAAAGAAGACGGCCATAAATGAATTTAAATGTTATTAGTTCAAATGCCGACGGGCAATAAATGTGCTTTGTTTCAGATACGCAGGTGGGTTTTGTGTTTGCCGGGATCTATCTGAGTAGTAACAGTATTTATAAAGTGTTGTAATACAAAAGTACCTTCATTATTTTAAAATATAATTAGTTTTTATACAAATTATCGCATGTTCACTCAGCAAATACTAGTACATATAACGTTCTTATTCATATTGAGTTAGAGTAAGTTTGACAGCTTCTTTATAGTTCTTGAAGAAGCCTTCAAACTTACTCTAACTCAGTATGCATAAGACTGACTATCTTTAATTACAGATAAAGCCACAAATACAAACTAGATAGCACTACTACAAACAAATGCTATTAACACTTCATAATAATCCTACTAATATTATAAACGCGAAAGTTTGTAATAATGGTTGGATGTATCTATGTTTGTTATTTTTTCACACAAAAACTACTGAATGGATTTTGATGAAACTTTACAATAACCCATCAGAATAACACATAAGCTATAATTTATAAAGATATAGTGTGAATTATCCAAAATATAACGATTTTCCATCACCACGCGGGTGAGACCGCGGGGCGCAACTAGTAAGTAATAATACTGGTAAGGTTCGGATAAAGCCATTTTATGTTACATATAACCTTATATTTAATCTCAAAGCCACAAACTTTCAATTGAGAACTACACAAAATTCAGATCGATACAATACGGCATAATTTGATTGTCGATCCTTAACAACCACAATCCCTTACAATTATTTATTTGAAAAACTACCCTCGCATTATCCTCCAGATAAACCACTAATAAAACAATTTCAACCTTAAGCTACTGTCGTTAGAGTTCACGATATCTCTGTGAAAGATTCTGGTTCAAAATTGGGGTCACAGTTTACCGTTCTGTAGTGCTGCCAGAATATGTAAGTGCTTTTGCAATGTTTTAATTAAAAACTGTATTATAACAAAATACTTTTTAAATCGATTTCTGTTACTGTCCACTTTTTAGTCATAAGCAAGAATCATATATTTACGTGGAAAATTTGAACTGTTTATTACAATACGACTCTTTGAATTGCTATAAGAATCTGTTGTTTGTCCGATATCTACAATAATGGAGCAGACAGTCAAGTCAATTTGGATACTTTTTATCATCTCACTGCTACTCAACATCAGACAAGCTAAGTCAGTATCCTCTTTTAAAATCATGGTTATTAATTATTTTTGGTCCTCATATGTATAGACAACGCTTTATTGTTCATCAAAAATGCATAATAAGACAACTGTTACTTGGTAAAACAAAAGGCGGCCTGATCCCTAAAAGCGATTTCTTCCAGGCAACCTAACTCAAAGCAAATTCTTAAATTATCTGTAATTATTATGCAACAAAGAAAAAGGAATAGTCTAAAGTATTGTAAACTAGCACATACATTATTGCGTAAGACTAACGTTCTGTTATGCGCTAAACTCTGTATGTATTGTGTTTATATTATAATATTTTTATTTATTTATTTAATATGTTCTGAATGTTTTATATTATTTGTTGTCTACACCAGGGAGTTCCCTAAACTAAGGAAAATATTAAAACGTGACAGTGGCGGTGTAGACAACCAATAATATAAAACATTGGGCCTAGAAGAGATAGTACCTTCAAGCGATAAGGCAGCCCTTTGTTCAACATTTATTGTATCTAGTTTTTAAGAACGTAGTTTTAATTTTGGTGAACAATAAAATGTTTTTATTCATTCGTCCGTCTTTCAAAAGGTTGAAGCCTCATAGATATTGTACGAACGTACATACTTATGACGTCATAAGTTTGTACACGGAGTCAAATAACGCATTAATTATTTTAAACAGTAATTAAAATTATTAGGTGTCATGGTAGTTTAAACTTGTTTTTTTTAATGTCATTTTAACGCCTGCTCTTTTATATGTAAATTATGTTATCATCATTTACTGACGACGAAGGAAACCTATGAACCGAAATTACTTATGTATAAAACTCACCCATCCGCCTACAACAAATTTAGTCTATACCATTTGCTCCCTAAAATGGGAATGACCAAACTTAACATGTGTGACGATTATGATCAAATATTATATATTAAGATATACATATATAATTATGAGAGATTATCGTATCGCCAGCACGTGGGCTGTAGATTTTCCCAGGTGTTTAAAGCAGGTGCAGTGTGAACCATAAGTAATAGCCACCTAAAAATAATGCCAGCATCTGTAGCCGCGCTTATAATAACTATACTAACGATGCCCGCCGCTTCGTTCCCTTTTATATATTAATATTTTGTTAAAAATTCAAGATATCCCTATGGAACATACACGTGAGACGTAAAATACTGCATTTTTCTCTGGTGTTATAGACATCCATAGGTCGGAAGCACATTCGTAGCGTCTTTAGTGTTGCAAGTCTATTGACAATGGAAACCACTTACCATCATGGGTACATGTCTGCTGGGCTTCAAAAATAAAAACATTATTCATTTAAATCCATTGAGCATTCGGAAAAAACTTTCAGACAGACTGACAGAGTTCCAAAAATTTTTATACTGCTTTTTTGTAATTATTTATTTTAGTGAGTAATAACAATAAGAATACATCTCTATATATAATAATAATAAAACGTATTAAGTTAGTTTGAAGAAACGTGAAAAGAGTTTCTTTTATGCATCTGATACACCTGCGCCGTAATGCTTTGATTACACTAATAAAGACGCAGATATTGCCAATGGTTATGGGTCAAACATTAACCTATTACTCATATTTATACCCTAATGTAGCTAGCTAATCGGTAACTCGTTATTTATTAACATTATAAATAAGTCGCATCTAGACAGCGAATCTATTGAAGGGAAAAGCCACCAGGGCCGTCGAAGGTAAAATCTCTGAGATCTAAGGAATTGGCTATAGATATGGAAACACTGCGGTCCCCTTGCTTTCTCGTTGTATGGCAGTTTACTTTCGCAGGGAGCTCGGCATCTACTGACAGAAGTTGCTCGATTAATTACTACGTTCGCCCCTTTACTGGATCGCACGATTTGATATTACTATGTGGGGCACATTTGCCTAAACGATTGCCTAAAGATATTGTACCAATGCTTTGTGTCTTCCAAACATAACAAAAACACGGGCATGTGATTACCGATCAACGCAAACTTTCCGTGTTGTAATTTGCTGAAATCCTGGATATTCCAGGAGTGGTACGTAGCGATTAGAGCACAAAAAATAAGTGATTCCAATTTGATTTCATTGAAATCATAGCTTACAATATTTTTTTAATGCTGCGCTACTTTATGACTTGGGGAACCCGCGAGATTTTTGTCTGAAGTAGTTTAAAATGCTTAAAATACATCGTATGCTTAACATTATACAGACCTAGATCAAAATTTTGAGTAATTGGATTTTAATATCTAGTACATAAAAATAAGGCATAAAATTAAAGAACTTGATATTTATAATTAGGTCTCTATAGTTTTAAGCGTGCGACATAATTAGCTGATTCGGATACAACACTCCAAGAATTATGAAGATTTCCGTAGAGGTAACAAAAGTCTTTTGTTTTGGTCATTTGAATGCGATAACGTAAAACGCTTATGAACATGAAATACCCCAAGTCTCCAAAATTCAACGGTTATAATCTAAAAAATTTATAGAAGTATTTTTGAAGCTCAACAACATGTAACAAATTTTCACCTCAAATATTAAAAGTTAAACAGGAATGGGCACAATCTTAACTATTATGAAAGTTACTAGGTGGCCGTCTATTAACTTAAATAAATAAGTCAATACAAAATCACCATCATTTTTCAAAATCTGACTAAGAACAGATACACACGGCTATTTTTGGAAGAAAAAAAATCAATGCTCAATAGTATTTTATGCATGAACGAACGTATGTATACCAGTGAATTTTTCAAGTGGGCCTTCAGTGAAAAATCCTAAACTATGCTAAAAGCGAAATATACTCAAAGGAGTCTCAAGGCATGTGTCGAAAACTAAAGCGGTATTACATTTGTGAAAAATCAATTACCCTTGTCAGGAATCGAATCGGCTGATTCTGAAATAATAAATACACCTGTATTATTTATACCAAATCATAGTGTTGCATATCAGGATCAATTTCTGTTGAGTGTGAAATGGCAAACCGAGGCAAAGGTTTGTTTTTTAACAAAATGTTCTATTTTCTATACATAATTAAACCTCACCTTATTTTATTGAATATGGAAATGATGCACATCGTTCTATTTTTAAAAGGCATCTATACAACAATATTCGAAACGCATGCTATTTTACCCCAATCAATCAAATTAGTCATTGGGTAAACATTGATTACTTTTACGTTCAGAAGAGGTGCGATCAAATGACCGGCGCAATTTGATGTTTATAATTAATGTATGGAAAATACATTTTTTCCAAAAACAACCCTTGGTCTTGGTTTGCCGCTTGACATTCCTTTACAGAAATTGATCCTTACAAGCTACACTATGATTTGGTATAATAATACAGTCTGTTTATTTTTCGAAATCCTTCCTGACAAGGGATTTTTCAAAATCTAATGATACCACTTTAGTTTTACTCAAAATCGGCCTCGAGATTCCTTTGAATGTTTTTCTCTATGTCGTATATACTTTAGGATTTTGCCCTGAAGGCCCTCTTCAAAATCCACCCTTTATATGTATGGATACATACATAATATCTAGTATTTTCTGAAAAAGGTCTGTGAAATTAGTTATATGACTACTTCATAAAAATTCTCTTTTCGCCAAAATGGCTACGTAACTATACAAATTGATTCACATCCAAGGCCATAAAGAACGAACTTACAAATATCCAAACAAGCCCACATTCACATTTATATGTTAGTTTAAATTCAAAACAAGCCATTTGAAGCCACGGTTTATCCTTTAATGAACTAGAGAAAGAAACAAAAACCTTTTTCATAAGAAGAGCACCTATTTGCTTTTGATTTTGTTATTCATTTTGTGGGCCGCCAGGGAGGGTGAGCGGTTCTCCCCTTCCTACCCCCTACTTCCAACACATCCCCACCTTAAGGGTATGTTAGTATTATGGCGGGACATATAGCACTTTGTAATAACTGAGCATTTTTTTACATTTTTTTGTGTAAGTACAACTGTAATGGCTTATTTTCGAGTATTTTTCTAGAAGGAAAATGCTACGTTACATCACTTACATCTAAAGAAGCGGTTGCTTTATAGCCCAGATTATGTACATAATATTAAAAATCGCGCTCAGTGATCTTTAAAGGCAATTAACTTAATGAAACGCAAATATACTGCGTAGCAATTTTGATTTTCCGTAATAAAAAGTATTTCATATTTAATTCTTTTTTGTTATCTAAAGTAGCTGTAGATCAAATTTTATATACTCGATTCTTTTTCTAAACGATTAAGAGGAAATAATAAACTAGTACCAAACTTTCTGCATTAAAGCAATCGTAAAATATGAAACATATCATTAGGGAAAAGATGGAAGGGCTCCAGCCACGCGAAACCAAATAAAAAAGCTATCATCAAACAAATGTCATAGCAGGTTATTTCAACACCCCTCTCCGTAATCTACACGCAGCGACACCATGCGTTAGCCATCGATCGTCCCATACTTTATCGTCCGTATATTTCGCCATAAAATTATATTTCCCACAATTTAGAATCTTGGGAAAAAGTTTGATCAGTGTTAAATTACTTTATGATATACAGTTAAGCATTCTAATAGACATTGCATAACTCGAATATAATAATATTATTACAACTGGATATGGATAAATATGACAAAGAAAAATTACTCATAACTGCATATGCTGTAAGATCATTTTAACTTACATTAGATATAATATCAGGCCATAGAGCATAGTGTACTGCTAGGCTTGGGCCTTTGCACGCTTGTCCAAGACGGATTAGTGGATTTTACACAACTGTAGATTGGATGCAGATTTCGTCATTACTTTAAATTCAACTTCTTTCTCCACAAACCGACGCTTGAAATATTATACCAAAGTATTTTCAAATTAACAAGCTTTCACATAATACAAACCGCGCTACATTATGTATTCTATAATAGAATAAAAACTACAGTTGAGATAATAATTGTCAAAATTAAAATGTCGCTTGACCTCTGTAACTCCTAGTGTATTTGAAAATACTATTTAATTTGGCCACATCATCATTTTTCCAGACTGAAAAGTTAAGATAATAGCAAAGAAACGCCGGTTTATATTATAAGCAATATACAAATATCCGGAACCATTTAATTGTGGAAATTTATCAAATATAAAGACCGAAATAGTTTTTGGTTTTTGCCAATCCAATTTATATCTAGTATAATATATATTAGCTAACATGTAATTAATGTTTCTTATTCTTAAAAAGGGATTCACATATATGTAAATTAGGAGGTGGGAACTGAAAAGCAGTGCTGTGTCGGACCACGTTTCGGCACAGCAAAATACTTAATGCCAACCTGATTTCTGAAAGCACACAATTTTTATATATGTTTCCTAATTTGTTTGTCTTATGTGTGTCACATTTGGAAATAAAATATATTCTTTCTTTCTAAAATTATCATTTCCTTATTACATGTGCGAATATATAATTTTCATTTATCACGCTTTAAAAACTGTTCTTCTATTTTTAATCAACCGCCAAATAATCCCACTTATAATTAAGAGCGTGGTAATGACATATTTCTAAACGTAACGACCTTGCAGGTAACAACATACAATTCGCTCACAAAAACATTCCATTACTCAAACGACATTCTCCTAATAGTGTAATACATCGCCGGTTAAATGAACAGGGCAAATGTATCAGGAAAGAGAAGACGCGTGATGTATACGTTGTTGACGCAAAAGTAAGTACGGACGGTCGAATTGTAGAGGCAGCGAGGGAAATGACCACGACGTATAAAAATTCTTTAGCTAAATGGACCGACCTCTAGCGGCAACGTTCAGCGCTTTATATGATTCACCTACATACATTTTGTTCATCCATGGCCTGGTAGTAAACTGTCAATCTGGAGGGGGCGCTGACTTCAGAGCCCTATTGCCGCAAAAGGTCGGAAGTGGAGAGCAAACGAAACAACTTTTCGTTGGTAGTTACTGGTCAATAATTTCCCAAAAAGGAGAGATATTATAAATCTTCACGATATGAGACGTAACGTGGCATCCTCGTAATTTTCCTATAGTTATTTAAAGTTAAGTAAAAAGTTCACCAAATCACCTCCAAATTATTGATATGAAACCATTTTACTTCTTCAATTTTTATCAAAACAGGATAAAAAATATCTACATTCTTATAAAAGAGAGCTAATTTAATAAATAATTTGGTTTTATTATTTTCTTAATACTACTTTAGTTTATTTACAATAAAATAATAGTACATCTGCAAAACGACTGCGTATAGGGAATCCACTCTATCACCCGAAAAATCCTCAAGGACATTGGTGTTATTAATTAAAGATAGCTAATTAAAGTTGTTGTTGGCCTTAATATGATATTTTATATTGCCTGAAACAGGCATACAGGTAGACTCTGGATCAGGAAAATTAGTTATCATTACCCATAGACGTTAGAACACCAGTAACACCGCCAACAACGCTTTCTTTACAAGTCTATATTAGAAGTTTTATGATGCTCATCTTAAACTATTATTAAGTAAGTATTAACGTATATTCAGTAAGTAAGTAAAAGACTTATCTTTTCACACCCAGTCACATAATATCGGCGTTAAATGATTTGCCTTGAGCTAATTGTCTTTCGTACGTTGAGTATCGTATACTATCCCATTCCTTGTCTCATCCCTCTGTCTATATATAGTCTATGTCTATAAATGCGATATACAAAGGTCCGACAAAATAAAAAGTCAGATGGAGAAGAGAGGAAACAAATACCCTATATGGTAGCGCACAGTGAAAATTTCTGTGAGAAGAATTCCAGACCCTTGTTGTACGCGGAATAAATGTTCTAGAAAACCGTTGCCTAGTTGAGTGTGGCACTTACGGAAATGAAGATACAAAACCATGCCTTGCTAATGGCTAGCGGTGAGGTTGTAGAAGTAAGATCTAAACTATAATATGTGAAATTATATTACTGGATGGTTTCGTTTCGTCTTCACAATCGAAGGACTGAACTGATCGCTAATTTGTTATTATGTATGTAATTTCGGCAACATCAATGAAGAATGGATATCTGTTAAAAGTCCTCTAACCTACGTACTTTTCATTTAACACATTGGGATTGACAGGGCCGCCTTAAGCGCATTGGGCGTTTAAGGATGCCTAGTCATTTGGCAAAAACGGAACACATGCATTCGTCACGTCTGTCTGTTTGACTTTATATCATAGTCATTTTTCTCAAAAACTACAGTGCTTATATGGATGAAATTTGACAAAAAGATGTAGTCTATATAGTGTTTGTTATACATAGATGTAATACTTAAGAGTCGTCTTGAAAAAACATGGTCTTTACTGACTTTTTTATTGAAATCAATCGGTTTGTGCCCCTTAGGTTCCTGCGTCTGGATGCTGGAGACTGATTGGAAACATTAATGTGACAAATCTTCTACTTCCAATATGCAACAAAGAGATATGATGATAGTACATTAGGCTTTTATTCTTACTACTGATTTAATATCACTCACATGAGCGTTCTTCTGTGGGATATCTTTTTCAGGATAACATACATGTAGTAATTGGTTTTTCTATCCTTTATATTAATTAAGACAACCCGCCGTTAAATTAATGTTTCATCCGACAGCAAACTGTAAGTTTATGATGGTATCAATAAAATAATTTAATCTTATTCATTCAAATACTTTGCTTTCGCCATTAAAACTCACAGTCACTGCTTGGTATTAACCCAATCTTCTTTTAATAAAAGCGCTTTATTTGAAATAGTGGTCGACAAAAGCGTACATTCGACATGCACTATTGACGCCAGTTCGTTAAAAAGACACGTGATTGGCTTCTCTGTGCGACGGTTAGGCTCAATTCACACTATGATTCCGTTCACGATTTAATCTCCCTCCAGCTCAGTCCGTTGCCGGTCCGGTCATATATTTTTAAAACAAGAAAGAATCAGAGAATTCTCACTATCGTATCGCTCTAGTTCCGATCTGATATCGCACCGATAGCGCTTCGTTCAAAAGAATATATGACTGACGCGTGATCGGACCTGTCATGACCTAGAGTCCAATTCTACAATTTCAATATCATGGCAGTGCGAAGATATTTAATGTACGATTCCATTGCGATAGTGTCAAAAATACGTATTCTGCTAAATATGTCGCGGCGGAATGATAGTAGAAAAATTGGTATTATCACCAGCAGAAATGGCGTTAGCAGAAAGGAATATTAAAAAGCTACCGATATTTTACACATTTATTTCGCGAGTTTTCACTTATAAATACATATTCATAAAGATAGAGCGGCTTGCCACGGGCTCGCCATTCGGATTAACAAATTATCGAAATCTGCAATTTAGAACAAATAGTAATAGCAGAATTGGGCTCCTGTATCGACCGTGTGAATACGCTTCTATTTGAACTTAAGAGTAGTAGTGTAGAAACATAGAGACTGGAGCGAGATTGGACCGTGAACGGCATCATAGTAGTGTGAATAGAGCCTTATAATGGTTCTAGAATGTCCTGTTTAAAAATTAAAAAATCTAACTTTCGAATTCTTTTAGAATGTTCAACGCGGTTCCGGTTTTTCTAATCTTGATTTAATTTCTAATTATTTTAACTTTAATAATAAAGCCATATTACAATTGAAGATATGTATGAGTAGATGAAGGGGATATGTTATAAGACGTGGTAGAGCCATGCTGAAATCATTATATTGATTAGTACAGCTCTTAGAGCTGCTCGATCGGTGTTCCATGCTCACAAAATATCGATATGAAACAGTTTGCCGTAAGGTTGCCACGCGTACTATTATAATATATAGTACATTATAATGTATTATATATATATTGTAGAAAAATAATAAAGTACAAAATGTATTTTCATAGCTAATACAATTGTCGCGCTTTTTGTTCAGATTCTTATAATTATTTTAAAAATGATAGATCTTTGCTGGTCAAAACAAAAAAGACTAATAAATGCAAATGGAAAAATACAATAATGAAAAAAATAAAATATACAATAAATAATGATAATAAAAAATCAATGTATATTATTTTTTCTCTTAAATTTCCCAAAAGTATCTACTATATTTTACTAAATAAAAACAAAAGTACTATATACTCTTCGAAAAAAGGTGGCAACCCTAGTTTACCTTTAGCCAGTCGTGTTTCGTACGATGAGTGAGAGATCCGACAGCTTACTTCTCCCTCTTCCTATCTTGTCCATCCTATCCCGTCTTAAAGGCTGGCAACGCCTTCGCACTTTCTTTCTCCATGAGATGGGCCGTCTGCCAGATTGCCATCTTCTCAATTAAACAGTTAAAAATATGTTCAGGGTGCCAGCACTGCAGTACCAGCGTCGAGGACACGGCGCTGCACACTCTGCAGGAGTGTCCAGCCTGGGAAGAGGAGCGCCTTGTCCTCGGCGCCACCATCGGAAATGACCTGTCGCTCCCGGCCGTGGTCCAGGCCATGGTCGGGGGCCAACCCGAATGGGACGCCGTCGCCTCCTTTTGCGAGGCCGTCATGTCCGCAAAGGAGGCGGCGGAGCGGGAGAGAGAGCGAGCAGCCGTGCTCCTCTCCCGCCGCAATAACCGGTCTCGGCGCCGGAGGAACACGGACCTCCGGCCGCCATGAACGCGCGGCGCGGGTGATGGTCAGGGGAGGCTATAAGGCTGTCGCCCGCATCTAAAGCCGCTGAGTAGGGGGCGCGTCGGTGCCCGCGCGTGCCCCTCTCAAACACGAGCACGGAGAGGCCCGCCCCTTGCTGGGGTGGGCCCACGCCAGCCGGGGTCGCGGAAGAAAAGCTCACGCATATCCCGTGACCCCGGCTCATGGCGTCAGGTGGCACCAAGGGGTTTTAGTGGGTATTCCGGCTTCTCTAGCCGGCGAGTCCCACACTCCCCCGCCGAAGTCTCCCCGGCGGGGGGTCCGCAAAAAGGAATTTTGATAACCTTTACAAAAAAAAATGTGATTTTTAATAGGTCATAATCATAGCTGCATTAACTCGTTAATCCGCTTATCGTTAATTAACGAAGTTAACATTTCGAGTAACGGATTAACTTTTAAGTTAACTTAAAAATATGTTAACGGACTCGTTAACTTCCGATAAATTTCCCAAAATCCGTTAATCGTTAATCCAGCAACAAATCTTTAAAGATCAAAGCTCAAAGTCTCGTCAAAATGTGGCTAGACATAAAGTCGAAAGACTCGGGGAATAGATATTCGCAAATCTGTTTATTAAATATAATAATGCTATACCCTCAAGCCCTGCAGTTAAACGTCTTTTCTCTACCGGCAAGGATATACTACAGCCGAAACGAGCTTCGTTTTCAGACGAGAACTTCAACATATTAATGTTCATGAATGGGAGAATATTCATATTATGCCAGATGACTAAATTGACAGATAAATTGGACGGGTTAATATCGTTTCGTCTAAGATGTAAATGGTCTATGTAACAATTCGTCTAAATAGCAATTGGTCATTAAATTACTATCGAATCGTCTTAAAATTAGTTCGTGTAATTAGTCTTTTTTTCAGAACGCAACTAGTCTATTTTAATAAAATAAATTCTAAACCTTAATTCAAATGAATGAAAAAACATTGTTTGTCAACATGCCTATCTTAAACACTCTAATAATTATACCCGACTTTTCTTTGGTTTCTGACATGTTAACTTCCAGAACCAACAGTTTTTATAAGATCCAATTTTTAACACGTGTTAACGAATTAAAGATTAGCGTTAACTTGCGTTAAATTTTCTGAAATGTAACGCTTTAACTTTTAACGGAGTTAACGTTTTCAGTAACGGATTAGCAATGAAAGAAGTTAACTATTTGATTAACGGTGCCCAGCTATGGTCATAATTATCCAAATACAAAATCTAATCTATCTTTTCTGAACAGTTAATGCGTCGCCTAATAGGAAACGTGCGATGCTCTTTAAGAGCTAGTGAGCTTAGATTTGCAAAATTGTGATATAAACCTAATGATTGCTAATCAGAAAATTGAAATTATGGTTCAAATGGGTTACAAAAAATTATGGACTTACAACTTTCGAGAATTAGCGTGCCCTCAAAAAATAAATGACAAAATAGTCCTGAGATTACTGATATGAGAAACTTGCTAATCTAATTTAATGCTGGTAGGTATATCTTTACAATATATAATAACAGCCAATAAACGTCCACACTGCAGTGTTCGGGCCTCCCATTTTTTTATAGGATAACGGACAGTATACCTGCCACGGCTACGGCTATGGCGGACTTGCGAGTTTGACATATCGGTTATCACGATGTGCAAGTTTCATCACGATTTTTTCCTTCGCCGCTAGTACGTGGTAGTTGTTATAATATGCATATTAGGTCAGAAATCGAACCCGCACACTTTGAGTTTAGGACGCGTGCGCTAACCATTAGGCTACCACGGCTTAGTTAGCTTAGCATATCTACATACTGTTACGAGTTTGCGGGACTCGAATTAAATGCTGTTAGAATTATTATAGAGTTTATTAGAACTATACAAACACGTATAACAAAGGTACAAATATAACCGAACGCACCAAATCCAAACATAATGCAGAAGGTCGTAATTCAATAAAACGCGCAAAGTCTGTCACTATTAGATTCCCGAATTTCACCAGCAGATAACAAACAGGTCTTCTAACAACACTGTGTGTCGACAGAGACACATAATATAACTGTTTTGCATTCCAACAAAACGACACACAGTGGTGCAGCAAGTTTCTTGCTGGTGTGCTGAAGACCATATGAATTGACAGCTATCTCAAATCTGTCACATCAAGGAAAGAGATGTCATGCTGGTGAGTAAAAGAGAAAGGTATAAAATCATGATGAAATTGGTGAGTAATTATACTATAGATATTAAATAGTGGCAAATTATTACATGCTTTCTTGCGTGCACACGTCACACCTAGATCGTAGTTGTAGCTCAACTGAACTCCTCTCTCAATCGGGTCGTTGCTTTATACTTCACAAATGCAAATGTGCCCGTCCGGCAACGTCGACATAATTTCCTAGAATTAGCTTGTACTTATAATCCGCAACACATGGCTAATGCTGGTTCTGAGCGGCCGTAAACGAGTACAATAGTACAATAGGATGTTCTCTACAATAACTAGAAACGTATGTCAATAAATAAAGCGAACAAAAGAAGACGATCATAAAAGAATTACAATCAGTTTAAATGACGACAGGTAATAAAATGTGCTTTTACAGATCTGTACGTGAAATTTGTCTTTGTCGGAGCCTAAGCTGTAAGAATACTGTCATTATTATTGACATAAAACAAATAAAAAATGAGTACCGTTTCTAAGCCCATATTTATCTTTCATCATGTTTCTAATATAGATTCTGATTGCTTTTAATCTGGTTAATTACGCCATCATATCTAAGCTAGGATATGTGTAATTAAAATTGGTCTTTTATACCGGAAATAGAGGTTAACTTTTGCTCCTTAAACTAATTTACGAAGCAGATGATTCAATTGAAACATTCCATGAACGACTACTATTATCTGTGGTAAGCAAAAAATATGGCTTGCTTCGTGGAAAGTGGTCCAGGGGAAATCCGAACGAGGACCATAAGCCGCGACAAGCACAGCAGCTTGGGGGGAGGGGGATAGTTCGCAACACGTGTGTAGGATTCGCCAAGTCGGGAGTGGCACTAGGATGCCCCGCCAGAACTGATGCCATGCTATTGCCACGCCCCAGTTAGGGATACCCACTAAAACTCCTAGGTGCTCCGTCCTGCGCCTTATGCCAGGGTCATGGGTATATGACCTAGTCTCACCTAGGGGTGACCTAATTCGCGTGCCTGGCAGGCGGGGGCCTCGCAGGCCACATCCACTGCCGGGGGACTACTTTTATCTTCCGGCATCTTCCAGGTCTAATCCAGGGAGTGGGCGGTATGATATTGATTACAAAACGAACAATAATAGTAGGATATTGAATGTCTTCAAGTAAGAATAGAGTTTTAGTATTAATATTACTATTTACTGAAATGTGCCTTTTCCAGCTGCTACATCAACTCGCTCTCTTTTAGTATTTCTACAGATTATTATATATGTATATGTTATGTATATTAAATATATATATCTATATAATATATAAAACATCTTTATGTATACCATTTATGTATTTATCACTAACACTAACTTATATCCGTGCAGGAACGGAGAAAGAATACAATTTCCTGCGGCCCGGCGGCCTGTCGTAAGAGGCGACTAAACAACCCACAGCCAGGTGGTAGAGTATTTGCTCGACTGGATGGCGACCACTCCTGGTCTAGAGTATGCCGCCATAACAACCTCGTGTTGTATTCCGGCATTAGTGACCAGGTTCCAGTCTCCTTTAAGAGAGCAGCAGCGCATTTGTAGCACCTTTGTTGTTGCAAATGTCCATAGGCGATGGTAACCGCTTTCCATCTAGTGGGCCGTCTGCCTGTCTGCTGAACTCCTGCAATTAAAAAATAAATATAAAAAAACATAATTAGTCATATTGTATTGCTTATTATTATTTAGCTTGGGGATATACAATATGTGTGTTTGTCTGCCATTTATTTTAAATTCCAATATCGCTCAGGAACGCATTGTTTGTATATCAATGCAGGTACGTATATATGAATATAATTTCTAAGCGCTTAGAAGTGTAAACAATGCTTTGTTGTTTATTGCATAGAGTAATTGACTTTACTGATAATATGAGACAAGGCCGTCCCGTGCGGCGATAACATCGACTGCCGCATTGCACATCGATTTTCTTATTTCTTACTTTTCAACGAAGGACGAAAACTTTTTTACAAAAGAACCACTGTTTTATTTAGTAATTACTTAAATTTTCGCGACTAGTACAATTAATAAAACTTTCAAATATTTTTAATGGTTTTAAACGCGGTGTTTTAGTTTATTTTTATTCCGACGTTTCGGTTACTTTTCAGTAGCCGTGATCACGGAATACAAATATGTCAAGTGTCAATGAGTAATGTTAAAGTTTTTATTTAGCCTGCCGCCAACTTGTTCATTTTAATTAATTAATTTTAATTTATGTTTATGGTTATTATTTACTCTATGGGAGCCTAATTTACCTAATTTACCACCGCTTCGCAACATGTTGTGGCTTGAAGAGAGGAAGTGGCGCAAGGAACTCTTCAGCGACATGCCTAGCTCTAATGATTTTATATAATATTAAAATAAAATAAATTTAAATTAATAAAATAACAAATAAATAAAGATAAAATTTTGGTTGTTTTCAATATTCATTTCTGCTAAAGCCATTCCTGCTCATGTTTATATCAATATTTTTCTACTAGTATTCTGTCGCGGGTATCAAGAAGATAATTGTGGATTTAGTAGAATCCGAATTTTTTACATGTAGCAATGGAATTGTACTTTGAATATCTTCGCAACGCCAAGATATAGAAATAGTAGAATTGGGCACCTGAAAGTATACAGCATCATTCAACGACATGAGTCGATTCTATGCTTATATGGATCACTTTAGTGGTTTCATCCAAATTGAACAAACGAAGAACCGTCGAATCTCGGCTTTAAATCTATTTTGATAATGGCATAATGGCAGACGCAATCTTTTACTCGGTCTGGTTCATTTCTCTGCTTGAAAATGAAGTCACTTTGTTTAATTTTAAACGTTGCACTCATTGGATGATTTCACCGCCAACCAAGGCTGGGGCATTGAAATATTGAACATTTGTTCTGTTGCACTGTCTTGTTTATTTTTAAATTGTACAGTCATTTGTATTACGATGATTGATGAATGTAGATAGCATTTGAAAGGATTCATAAAGATGTAGCTATATCGCCGATTCCTTAATCTTACTATTCATTCACTTGCCTTACTATTCTGACATTACTTGTGTGAAGCTTATGTCAAATTTGAACAACACCGACTGTCGACTGCTCGACTGCCGACTACTGATCACAGCCATCGGTGGCCAGCGACAAGCAGTTCCCACGCTTTTTCGTCCATTTTGTAGGGACTCGCCGCCATCGGTGGCTGTGTTCAGTGGCCCGTTTACGCGCAGTCTGAACTATACATACAACTATATTATACAAAATGTTATTTTAGTATTTTTTATTTGTTGTATTGTATGGATCCAAATAAAAAATATAGTACCGTGTGCTAGTGCCAACAATGGTGTAATTGAATAATATTCAAAATTAAGGTTAAGAGTTAAGTTTTTTATTTTTCCATTTGACTGAGGAATTCAATAATAGGGAACCAAACCGTCTAGTAACGGTGTAAAGCAAAATAATCGATATAAAATCCCGCATAAGTGTCATTGAGTCAATTATGCAAGAATGCGATTTAAAATTCAAATTTTTGTAAAAATAAATACAAGTTTTTTTTACACTAGCTATGCTTGCAATTTCGTTAACGCAATACTAATGTTTATATTCATATCTTCTGAGTCCTGCAAGTTAATAGAGTGTAAATACACAAACATTTTGTGACGTGGGGGAAAGAATCAGCTCCTCCTCCTTGACCACAAAATAGGTTTAGGTGTGTCAATGAACTATGCAAGATAATTATGTAGTATATAATGTATTCAATCTGTTCCGTGGCAACCGGTAGACTTCTATGCACAAAAGGGTACACTGGCCTGTCGAAGCCTTGGAAGCTCTTATAGTCAAGTAGCTCCACAGCTCTAATATTAGCTAGATCGGTAATTTTACGCGTCTGGTATATGTTGACAGGTTTTCTAAGGCATAGTAAGGGTAGCCTTGGTCCTGGAATTAGATGACGAAGAATAGGCATTCGGTTTGACACAGTATCCTCCGTTAGAAAACTAAATCAGCTCAATTAATTATATTTAGTTTTAACTAGTAGATCAGTTACGTTTTACATCAATGGATAGGAGCTCACCCCAGCGGGAACACGTAGTTAATTTAATAACGTTAAAGGACGTTTTGAAACGTATGCAATAATATTTATAAAAGAATTATGAACAGCTGATATTTTTGAATTTCGAGCGAGAGCCAAACTTAACCGCCGTCACAACTTTTTTTAAACTTTTGACAGTGACATAGTTTGCTAGACATTAGTGCTGTCATTGGCTATGTCTATATGTTTTTTAATGGAGCAAGTGCAGCGTTACAATTTCATTGAAATTCGTTGCGCCGTTTCGTGGCTTATTCGAGACAAACTTGCAGGCCAACACAAAGACAATTCTAAAACGACCATTTAATCTTAGGTATCTTATAAATAGCAGATTTCACCAAAATTTTGCTATTATTTGAAAATTATAAACACTCAATTATATTCATTGGTACTTATAGATAAAGTTTTCTTAGGGTCGACTTTTCAATCACCAAACAAAAGTTATTCATAGAATAAAGTATAACATGGAAATTTTAAAAATGTCGGTTGTATGAATAAAATAGTTGAATAATTTCACTTTGAATTCACTCAGGTTATAACATATTCGACTGATAATTTTTATCTGATGATTGAAAAATTGGCCCTTAGTGAACAATAAAGAGTTGTTATATCTTTATAATCACATGTATATAACGGTACGTATGTAATAGCAAGTAAACATAATTATATGCATATAATTATAAAAATAAAGAAAAACCAGATATTCAATATTGTACACAAGTACAGAAAACTTATAAGCTAGTATTTATTCGAATTATGCATGAATCTTATCGATATTTTTTTGCTCTCCCTCTCGTGACGAACAAGTTGGCCGGATATTTTTACTTTCTCGAGCTATTTTTTCTTTTTACTTTCTCTTCTTTTTTTTTATTCTTTATTAACAAAACTTAAACTATTACATTTTTTCTTATTACTACAATTATTTATACTACATGTTTTTATTTACTATTTTTCTGTATTGATTTTTACATTTATTTATTAGGGATCTTAACTGCATATTATCTCTTCTCTCTAGTTATCCTTCTTACGTCTAAACATCTACTCTAAACATACTTATTTATTACATGTTTATTGTTACTTTAATAACTACTCCACTATAATTTCTTTATTTACATTTCTTGACGGTTTTATCGATTAAAAGCGATCTCTTCCACACAGAAAACCCTTGGCGAAATATTGCAAATTGAGAGAAACTTGCATAAGTACTTTTTAGGCAAGGCTTAAAATACGCTATAATGGAATTATACACATCCATAATTCAAACGTTAGTTAGCCCTTATAACCTAAAAAGTGGAACAGCGAAGGCAAATATGATAAATAAATAATAAGCAATATATAGTTTGGGCGGCAACACCCGAGCGACGCGGCTCGGAGAGAGCGGCGCGGCCTCGGTGACGTCACTAAGGTCGACTAGTGCCGGCCACCGATCGCTTCCTATATTTAGTCAAAAAACTTGCAAGATTTAAGCAGGTTTATCCAACTAGGCATTCAGGTAAACTTGATTTAGTAAAGATATATTGGCAATCGACTTTGCCGTGTGAACGCTGTTTTAAAAAATACTTGAGTTCGAATTCCGACCCGAAAGCATGCACCACTTAGCAGTTTTTTTGACGTAGTGTGCATATTGTTTATAATTAGTTTTATACTTCGCACAGCTAGCATAGCTATCCAGCATCGCAATGCAGCCAACCTTCTAAACACGCTTCACTCTAGCAATGATGTTATACATAATCTATATAAATATTTTGTAGGTTTTCTTGTTAATATGTACTATTAGCATTTACTAACAGTCTGTAACGCACCATTCGACGGCCTCTGTGGTTGAGCGGGCTAAGCCTTTGCCGGCGTACCTCACTGCAACGCAGAGGTTCCGGGTTCGATTCCTGGTATAGTAAATTTCGGAAACGTATTTTCTCCGTTATTTACTATGGTCTGGGTGTCTGGGATCGGCCCCAGAGTAGTCCCGTTGTATATTACCCATAACACAAGCGTAACTAGCTTAATTTGGGGATATACAATGTGTGTGTTTGTCTGCCGATTATTATTATTATTATCTTTCAAGACCACGGGCCATAAAAATGGCCCGGACTTTTGGGGGGCTTGCGTGGAGCCATGGCAAGGCCAACACGTAGAGGCCCTTTGACAAATTTAATGTAAATGTGGCGTGACACTGACCGGCGATTATCCCTGTCTACACTATATAGTAATGCACCCAAGGACAAGCCCCGGCCAGTGTAGGACTATTGTGGGAAATCAGGACAAAAAGTACCGGGCTATTGTGGTGAACAGCTAATGGTACTAGGGGTCTGGGAATATGGGGACTATGGCGTCTGCCCGTCGCAATGTTCAGGGAACATGGAAAAATGGGCAGACGGTGACTCGCCACTCCCGGCATGGGCCCCA
The DNA here is from genome assembly GCA_019925095.2 of Dendrolimus kikuchii. Lineage (NCBI taxonomy): Eukaryota > Metazoa > Arthropoda > Insecta > Lepidoptera > Lasiocampidae > Dendrolimus > Dendrolimus kikuchii. Next base: position 8,102,834 of record CM034400.1, read on the forward strand.
AAAAATGCCATAAAGACAGGGGCAACATGGGTGTGAGTGGCCAAGGGGTGTCGAGAGGTGGGCTGCAGGTTCACCGAAGCTACTTCCGACGTTAGGCCATTTATCACTTCCACCCCTGGAGCTTGAATCTTAGCTCTAGCGATCTCCACTCCGTGCCGGCTGGTTAAGGCAAGCACGGAGGTGGGGGCCTTGCCTTGGCCCCCGGAGTCAGGTACGAGGTGTCGCTACTCACCTAAGGCTTCGCCACAAAGCCCCCCTGCGGGTTTATTATTATTATTATTATTCCAATTTGGACAAGCATGGCGGGCATACTCTCCCTTCTTCCTAATAATAGGAAGGCCCTAGCCCAACAATAGGAAGATAGAAGCCTTATATTATTATAATATATTTTAAAATTCAATTTTCTATTTTGGGGCCCTTTGTATGTAATATACAAAATAAAAATTTCAAAACATTAAATGTATACCAAATATTATGCAGGTATCTAGCTAGTTTCAGATAATCCGATTGTGACGTACAGACAACCAGAAACCAGAATGAGACTAAAAGGGCTTCTTTTTAGAATTAGGTAACTGCTCTCTAAAAAACCAAAACTTTGTTTTTAAGCATTATTTTATTTGTATTCACAAGAAATTACCATCTTAATAATACAGAACAGAATTAATTAAACTAATAAAATAACAGGCCACACAGAAAGTATTGCGAAAAAAGTTTTTATGTTTAAGAGACTGGCCAGTTATAATCTATTTTGAAAATATGATTATTTATAACTAAAATAAGTACGTTCAACTTCAAAATTTCCCTCCACATTGTTTGCGAGCTAATTTAAACTATCGTGACTCAATGAAAAATAGATCTGCACCGAGAACATTTTCGCGCTATGATTTTTTACGATTTCAAGTGTCGCCTGAAACCGGACGAATCGTACGATAGACTTCAAATGGTATTCATGGATGAAGGCCCTACTAAAGCAACCTTGTATCGTTGGTACAACGAATTTAACCGCGGTCGACTAACTTTGGGGGATCAAGAAAGAAGTGGTCGCCCTTTGACGACTGTTACGGAAGAAAATGTGCTAGCAGTGAAAAATTTAATCCAAGACAATAGGCGAGTTTCAGATCAAGAGATTCAGCACGTACTGCATATTGGATCGGGAAGCCTTCACGAGATTCTACACGTGCATCTTCGCGTGAGGTGCCGCACAACCTCACCGATGCTCAGTAACAGGCCCGATTGGAATGGTGCCGTGATAATATGATAAACAAATTGGAAGCAAGTTCGTCTCGGCATGTTTACGACATCATTACAGGTGATGAGTCGTGGGTTTATCAATACAATCCAAAAACGAAGCGCCAGTTTGGGTTTGGGTGTTTAAAAACGTATCAACGCCTACCAAAGTGAAGCGATCTACAAGGGTGGGGAAGATTTTGATTGCGTGTTTTTTCAATTTGACTGGCTACTTGGTATCAATTCCATTACGGAACTAAAGAAGCATCAACGGCGAATGGTATAATGGTAGCGACCAAACAGAACTCCGCGAGCTGCTGCTCCACCATGACAACACGTCTGCCCGTCCCGCTCTCTAACCGAGTGACTTCCTGGACAGAACACAGGTCAAACTCCTGGGTCACCCTCCTTACAGCCCTGACCTAGAACCGTGTGACTTCTTTTTATTCCCGAAAATAAAAAATCAGCTCAAAGGGATACAATTTTCGCCGCCGGAAGATGCGCTGTCAACGTTCAAGCAAGCTGTAAACGAGGTGTCTGCGGCGGACTGGAAAAAGTGTTTCGAAAACTGGTTCGGACGCATTAAACTTTGTATAGAGGCTGGTGGAGAGGACTTCAAAAGATTTAATAAAAAAATATTTCAATATATATATATATATATATATATATATATATATATATATATATATATATATATATATATATATATATATATATATATATATATATATATATATATATATTATACCCCTCCTTATCTTAAGGACTGTTTCAACTTCCTTCATACGTCACATACACTCAATTTGCGCTCCACTAATAATCTCCTGTTAATGGCACCAGCACACTCTTCAACATTTTATACCAACTCCTTCGCCATGTAGGCTGTCTTACTTTGGAACTCTGCCCACTGATGTCAGAAAAGCTAAATCTTTTGCTATATTTAAAAATTCACTTAAGAATCATTACGTAAGTCTTACGCAATAATATATGTGCTAGTTTACAATAGACTGTAATCTGCTGTCCATGTATGTCATTTTTTTTCCTTTTCTCTGTTGCATAATAATTATAGATAATTTAAGAATTTCCTTTGAGTCAGGTTGCCTGGAAGAGATCGCTTTTAACGATAAGGCTGCCTTTTGTTGTACCAAGTAACTATTGTCTTGTTGTACATTTTATTTTTCTTTTTTTTTTCTTTTCGCAATACTTTCCGAGCGTCGTCCCACACATGTATTTAGATTGTAACTTAATTATATAAACACAAATAAACTTAATTTAAAACGACTGTAAACAAATATCATTACAATACTAAGAGTATTTAGAGTATATTTATAAAATTCTATTCATTTATTTTATTTTCATTCAAAAAGTCATTACAGGTTTACGATTTTCCATAAACTGCAGTGGAAATCAGCGCAGCACGCTCGCATCATTAATTGATGCGGAACACATGAATATTGATGAACTGGTTCGTTTCGCCAAGATCCGGAGCTGCCCAAAATACGAATACTCGAACTGATTCCCGTAAACACTGTGGGAAAATCTGCAGGAATCATATTCGTGATGCAGCATTTTCATTTTCGTAGTCATGTACTCTTAATGTGCTTTAATAGTCTTTGGTGGCGACTTAAAAAGTAATACAGTGTAATACACTCGATTTAACGACAAACTCCCTTGTGTTGTGTTGTGTTGTGTTCCGGCATTAGTGACCAGGTTCCAGTCTCCCTTAAGAGGGCAGCAGCGCACTTGTAGCACCTTTGGTGTTACAAATGTCCATAGACGATGGTAACCGCTTTCCATCAAGTGGGCCGTCTGCCTGTCTGCTGAACTCCTGCGATAAAAAATTTAAAAAAAAGCGTCGAAATCACTTGACTTTGGTTTGTGTAGTTTATCTTCTATACAATTATACACTCTATATAGCATTACACCCACTTTCAATAACGACAACAATTAAGTAATATAATGTACCTTTTAAGTTGCCAAAATTAGTAAAAACTACTCAGCTGTGTACGTGCTTTTATCGCTTTATTATCCTAGCCCGTAAATCCTAAACTCGACTGTCGGCATCATGCATACGAAAATTTCTAAGAAATTCCGAAATACCGATATTTATAAGTACTTCCTTTATCACCAAGATGCCTCAATATCACAAGATATTAAGAAAATAAGTAAAAAGATACAAAAAAATACTGGCGCAACAAAAGACGTCAGAGAAAAATAACAGACTTCTCTCCATTTAACGACAACTCACTATAACGCCATAAAATGCAGTGTCCCTTCAGTGACGTTATATAGAGTTTATACTGTATTTTAATATAGAGTTTTATTTTGAAAATGTGTATAATATTGGTTAAAAGAGAACACTAGTTATAGGATACTGATTGTTTTTGAACAAAGAATAACTGTGATTGTGTTAAAAATGCCGCAAGAACTCCATCGTTTGACGTCAATCAAAAGACCTGCATAACGGCTGAGGCTTTTTCTTAACAATTTAAATGTTTATAGATTTTGTTTTATTGTGGACAAATAAGATAAATAAATAAATAAAAATATTCCGCCCCATGATTCAAAAGTTATAAACGAACACGTAAGACACTGTTTTCTTACGTTAATCAATGAGTTCAAACTAGTTTATGGTATTTTTATTTAAATTAATAGCACGCACGTCTTACTCGAAAAATTGAACTTTCTCTTTTTTAATCTCATATGGACTGTAAACACACTAAATTCTCATTTCACCACAGATAACAAAAAAACACAACTTTTACCAATTTCGAAGCGAGTATTGATTTAAATAATGAGAAAAGTATACTAATTTAAATAAAAAAGTCCACTAAAAACATCATTACTATTTTTAATGACCCAATTAAACCCAACACAGGTACATACATATACATATGTACATTAATTTTTTCCTCAGTGACCACTCCTAGTTTTTTATGATATTGGCGATTTCTCTTCACAGTCGTGTAAGGCACATAAATAGATACACTTTCTGTCCAAATATCATCCATATCACCAAGTAGTTTAAAAAAAGTCGTTATGACATACAATAATAGTATTATGTAAACCAATTTTGGTTACAGAGATCCCGTTTTCTATGAACATTAAAGCCATGATTTTCGAGCCAGTAGTATTTCTCCGTGAGGCTGACGGTATAACTGCTGGAATATATTTCTTCCTACCTAATGTATGTATGTACACATCCACATCACCAGGGGTGCCAATGTGCTGCCGGTCTCGAAAGAGGGAACTGGACCTGGCCATTAATACCCGAACACAACTCAAGGTTATGGCGGCATATTTTTTTTGAGGCGGTGGAAACGCATTTCGCACACTACCCGGTCCTTTGCTAGGGTTTAGACCAAAGCGATGAGAGGTGAAGTCACGAATAGCCACCAGAGTCAATCGCCGGCATGTGTGGAGACTCGCTACGCAATACTCCAATAAAACCACCCTCCTCCCATGTGCCCCGCGCTTATGGCAGGAAGAGCGTGAGACTTAGAACGTAATTACGCCCACTCTGATCCTAGCGCACCAGTCCTTGAGAGTGTCCCGGGAAGCACGAGAGACTCACTTTGTCTCCCTAGATGCTGGAGGGCCCCTGCAGCGGTATTACGGGAGGAGATCTTGCGCATATCTGCGTCTCCGGGACCCCGACTGACGTCGGCACCCGCGAGACGCATGCGCACCACTCTCCCTTTCTCATTCCGCGGCCTCCTTTTACTCTTAACACGGGTGACAGCCATTCCGACGAGCAAATGCCCTACCACATGGCCGTGGGTAGATATAGCCTATTTTAGTGAGAAATGTACGGTCACACCTATGAGTAACATGTATAGATAGAAATTACAAGTGGCCTAAACGGTGCGTACTAACAAGATTCAAACCTAGGTCATTGGAAGAAGATGCGTGTATCTTACCTACTGAATCACTACGGCTTGTACGATTCACGAGATATTCGTGCAATTTACCCTCTCCAGACATCTATGCACACATGAGTCAAGTAACTGAAAATAATCACATACCTCTAACCATTCGATTTTGATGTTTTATTTCGATTTTATTATTTTCGTGAATAGATCAAAAGATTGACTCACTTTTAGTTTACATATCGACGGGTAAAAAGCTACATGTTTTAAGCGACATTTTATGAGACTTAAGATAATGGGTTGTTTCACCCAATTAAAATAAACTTTTTCTATTTTTCAATGCAAAGCTGGCAAACAAACACACGGCCCAGCAAATGAAAAGTAATTACCGTCGCCTGAGGGCGTTAGCAACACCAGGAGTTAGGCCAACGCGTTACCAGCCTTTAGAATAAGTTAGGAGAGATGGGGTAAAAGGGATGGAGTAGAAGGCTAGACAGGCAGATTAAGATAGAAGATGTGGGATAGGCAAATGGAATAGAAAGATGGGATAAGCGGAGAAGAACTGGTCCATCAGAACTCTCAAAACTTAAGGAAATATAAAGAAATTTTTTACAACTGCACCACTTACTATAGACTGGATGTTTACCCCCATTTCCTTGGGTTCACAGTTTCAACTACACATCAGTTTTCTAGAACTTTTATACAGGACTGAAGGACGAATACAATTTCTTGCGGCCGGGCGGCCTGTCGTAAGAGGCGACAAAACAACCCACAACCAAGTGGTAGTGTATTTGCCCGTCTGGATGGCTACCATCCCTAGTCTAGAGTATGCTACCATAACAACCTTGAGTTGTATTTCGCATTAGTGGCCAGATTCCAGTCTCCCCTTAGAAAGTCGCAATACATTGGTAGCAACTTATGGTGTTACAATATACAACATGTTCATAGGCGATGATAACCACTTTCCAACAGGTAGACTGTCTACCTGTCTGCTGAACTCACTCAATAAAAAAATAATCTGGAGTAAAACTTCCCGACGAGGTTTTCTCGTCTATACTACGCCATGGGATGTTTAAATTTTTTTAGAGGTCGACAATGCGATGGCAGTGCTCCCGATGTTTTAAACGTCCATATGCAACGGTAACCACCTTCTATCAGGCTGGCCGTCTTCCTGTTTATCTGCTTCAAACACAAAAAAGGAACCTGTTGATCAATTGAAATCTAGAAATATTATTCTTTTTCAAATATAATATATAGCAGGGACCACACCTTCCATAATGCTTAAATTATTCACTGAGGCCAAATGCGTCCTTTTTGTATAGTTAAAAAAAACCCAATTAACGAATAACCTCATTGGTGTATATAAATATCTTCTCTGTCAATTTGTAATGTCACCAACAATTAAAACAATATCACACTACAAATAAGGCATTACATTACACCCATCGCCACATCATGAGGCCCCCGTTATTAATACTTTATAATTAATATGCGCTTTTCATTCACTTCACTTCACACACGCTTCATTTGAAACTTCAAACTCTTTCCCTGACAAATTTTCAAAATTTTGTTTAAAACAAATAGCCTTTCGCCCGGCGATATTATTTTTGGCATAGTATGAAGAGATTATTATTCATTCATCAACATTGATAGCTGCTTCCTACAATACTTATCAAATAAAATATAGTATTTACGCAACTAACGTGGGTAAACTGCACTATATACAGGGATTATTTTCAAAACGAAAACTTAATGTTTTAGTTAGACTTGTTTGCGTATTAAATTGAATTGCATTTGATTTATAGTTTATTTTGGGAAACATGTAAATTCAATTTGACTAGACAATTTAAAATACACAGTTTTAGATAAAATGAATAACGACTGCGTTTCCATTGTAGCGTGTAACGAAAATTTGCGAAGAATTATCTTGCATAGCTAAAAGAAAAGCTATGATCATCTATATATATAAGTCGTGGGTTTGCCGATGGTCGCCCCTCCCGCTTTGGACTGGGACTGGCTTTTTTTTTAGCAGGATCCAGCTGAATAGCCGCAGATGGCTGTTACAGCGATACCGGACTTTGGGGGCTTCCCGACTTTGTGAGAAGAGGCGTTCAGGCCGGAAGTAGCGCGCTCGAGAAGGCACCTGCTGTGAGGTTCGACCTCGGCTCGACCGCTGCGGGGGATTGACTCTATAGGATTAAGCCGTGAAAGGCTGAACAAGCTAAGTCAACAGGCTGAAGTGTTTTAATGGGGACTCGTTAACCACTCCGTCGGCGGAGCCGATCCTAGTCTATCTTTACTGCCGCTTCGCAACGTGTTATAGCGTTATAGCTGGAGGAGAAGAAGCGGCGGACGAAACTCTTCAGCAACATGCCTAGGCTAATCATGTATGGCTGCTATGTCTGTAATGAGTGGGTGTGATTGGTGGGTATTAACTTTGTGTGAGACGATCCGAGCCGAGGGCTCTCCGGCGTCTGTTTTGTCTGCGTCTGTTGTGCCAAACTGATGTTCTGAGCCTCGGGGGTTCATTATTGCGAGGAGACAGGTGATTTTATCGGGCTCGTTAATAAGTACTGAGACCAGGGCTCATCTAAGTAGTATTAAAAACTAGACGACCGCGGGTCGCGGTTGTGAGAGGCGGGAGGTGTTGTCATCGGCAAACCTTCTGCGCACAACTTATAAGTATAGTTTTTTTAGTCATGAAGTTGTTGTTTAGCTTACAGATTTATTTAAAAAAAAGGTACGTGCTTGGTAGTCCCCGCACAAGGTAGGATTCCGTAGAGGTTTTAGATATTTCGCTACCGAAACACAAAAATGTATTTAACCAAAAATACCCCATATCTTCAAAACTACTATAATTATATTGTTCAAAACAGTTTTCCTAGATAATATTTTTTAAGCTCTATAACCTTGATTTTTGTCACGACTTTCCATTAAATTCCATAGTTTAAAAGCTAGACACAGTTTTTACGAGTTTAGAGCTACTAATCAAGTAATTTATTGACTTAATTATAAACTAAAATAAAGGATTTTATTTTTATGTAGAAATTCTCAACTATTTACTATATGCTGAGGGTGAAGGAAAACTTCGTGAGGACACGTGTACATCGAGTTTACACAAGTCTTAACACCTTAATTTCGCATTGGATAAGCGTGGGGTCTATACCGTCCGTTTCCCTAGAATAGGAACGCTTGAACCCAGCAGTAAAACATTCTTCTTCTTCCTACCACTGCTGTACGTAGGCCTCCCCATGTCTGTGTCACATCGGTTCACCAGGTTGAAGGGCGTCCTAGGCTACGTTTACCGAGACGTGGTCTGTAGGCTATATAATAAAACGCAGTAGGTTAACGTCAATTTAGTATTTCTTACTTGATCACGTTGTAACTAGAATAATCTATATAACGTAACTAGCTTTTGCCCGCGACTTCGTCCGCGTGGAATATTTAAAAAAAAGTAAATTAAAGAAACTCCCCGATTTTGAAACATTCTTCATTGGTGCTCCGCTCCTATTGGTCTTAGCGTGACAATATATAGCCTATAGCCTTCCTCGATAAATGGGCTATCTAACACTGAAAGAGTTTTTCCAATTAGACCAGTAAGTAGTTCCTGAGACTAGCGCGTTAAAGCAAACAAACAAACAAACGTAATAACGTAAGTACTTATAATAATATTTTTATGAACATGTCAGGGTTTACTTTGAAATTATAAAAGCACTTATAGGGTATTCTAAACAGGGAGCTGATATAATAAGTAATATTGAAAAACAAAAACCTCAAAGTATTAGTATTGAGTAGTCGTTGAAAAAAACAATATTATTGAACTGCGTTTTATTATTGAAAACAATTCACAAACAAAACAGTTTTTGTTTATGTCCGCGGCTGACGTGCAAGGTCGACGCTACACGATTTTATTTCCAAGCGTTTCATCCATTGACTGCTCTGAACAAGTGTTTCTGAACTTTATATTAGAAACCAAGTAATGGACTAGGAAACCAGTTTACGATGTATAAATTCAAGGGAGTGGATAGAAATCGTTTACGTTGTGTCGTCAAAAGCGATTGTCAACAAACGCAATCAGACAAGACTGAGGTACGTGATTCGTCTACTTATTGGGCAATTATAAAAGTCAAGTTTTGTAATCTGTAGCAAATTGTACAATATTAAAATGAAAGGAACAACTAACAGGTATTTCAGAATTTCTACTTCTTTTAATGCCTGGTTCCTACATCTTACTTTACTTTACTTGCCCTACCATCGGTTGAATTTTTATGTCAAATTTTAACTGATAGTAGGGCAAATGAACGGTCGGTAAGATATAGGAACCGGGCCACTATTGGTTAAAATTTGACATAAGCTCCATACAAGTATTGTCGAAGTTCAACAATGAATGATATATACATGTATACATACATATAATGAAGAAAACTTAACTTCAAGTAAACCTGATTTACTCATTTTACCTTTAATTTTTTTCTACTTATTCATAGTGAAGCGTAGCAAGTCTTCAATAAAGCACCGTTTGGCTTGAAATATGCGTATATTTAAATATTATACGATTTTACAACACTTTTAGTTGCGCGTACTATTTTTCGTCGTCGTTCCGTTCTTGATATTCGAATATTGGCGGTTGGCCGTAGACAATGAGCGTTTGTCATAGGCAATTTTGATATTGCGTGTACACACCGGCGCGAGCGTACTGATGTCATACTCGGCTGGACCAGGGTGTACCTCTCCAAGCTAATCGTGCGCCGACACATAGTCTTAGAGAGTAACTTAGGAATATTAATAGTATACTGAGCTTAGGTCACTGTCTTCTAGAGGTAAAATGCTAAATTCAAATTCAAAAGTTTTTATTCAAAATATGTTTCACTGGAGAATACTTTTGAAGGTCATATATATAAACCAAGATTTAATTTTAGTTCCTATTCTATGCACACCGCTTCGCAACGTGTTATTGCTGTTAAGGAGAAGAATCAGCAAGAAACTCCCCAACCTCTAGCTAAAAATTGATTTTCTTATTTTATTTATATATCTCAACTTCTTTTTTTTATAAATTTTATACAGAATTATGTTACAGAATTACTTTTCGAAGAATTAATGGAGTTGTAGCAAACAGAGCATGCTCAGTAACACAAAGACACAGTAAGAGAAAAGAAGAATATTATTATAGTTATAATAACGACGAGACGTACTAAAAGAAGTCTTACTATGTTAGCTCACTGGATAAATATATACATCTTAGAATAATTACACATGTGTAATTATTCTAAGATATACATATTCTTTATTGCTTATTGTACACATTAAAACTATTTATTAAATAGTTGTGATGTACAAAAGGCGAGCTTGACCCTTACAAGAGTTTTCTACCAGTTTTCTATGTGTCTAACGAGAAGGGAACACAAGACACAGGTTTGTATATCGTAAAGTTTGTTTCTATAAGTATATACATACATACATAACTTCACGCCAGCTCCCTTGCGGGGTAGGCACGAACAACAGAGCGCCATTCAGGCTTATTCTTACACACCTCACTTGCTTCTTTGACATTCATAATTCTTGTCATGCACGCTCGTCTGTTCTTAAGGCTCCTGACATTACCTTCTGCTAGTACACGATCAATTTGATCATGGAAGGCGTGTCGTGGCCTTCCACGACTTCTGCATCCATCCACTTTTGCATTGTATATCTGTTTATTCATTCTTTCATCATGCATTCTTTCCACATGCCCGAACCACCGGAGCCACCGGAGGTATAAGTATATACTTATACCTAAATGTATTACATATGTGAAAATTAAGACCTATTTTCTTATACAATAAGAAAATACATACACTTATGTAAATATATTTATTAAGTCGTCCTTCTTTAGCCAATATATATCCATTGCTGGGTATATAAGGTCCACACCAAGTCTGCGCCACATATCCGCGTTCTCCATTTTTCTCACTCGGCCCCTACCGGCGACCTCGCACAGGTCCTCGACTGGAGCACATTCTATGGTACGTTTACCGACACGTGGTCTCCACCCCAGGACTTGTCTGTTCCATCGGCCGTCGGTCCTGCGACAAACGTGAACAATCCACTGCCACTTGAACTTGCCAATTTTGCAAGTAATGCTAGTTACCTTGGTGCTACGCATATCCTCATAGTTAAATTAGTAAAATATTTAATTTTAATATATACAAACAACACGCTGAGTTCTGCCCTAGAAACTTATACTGCCGTGAATTATACAACAAGTGAAATAAATGTCGTATGTAAGTATGAATGCCAAGTTAGAAAGCTTAATAACTGCAATCGAAACCCCAATAGTTTTGGGTTATGGCGTAAAAAAACGATGTATGATGTAATATTAATTATTTTGTTGCGAAACCATTATGGTTATGCGAGTAATTGATCAGTTAATTACCCTAAGCGTGAGACAGGTTGTTTAAAAAGATGTTTTCATTTCTCATATTCTGAAAGTACGCTTGGAGTTGCCTGATCACAGGAATGAAAACAGTGATTTTCGTCCCTGGGAAACGATTGTCTCTGCTCTCAACATTTTTTAAAAACTATGCAAATCATAGATAATCAGTGCCGTAAATAGGACGGTGCCACGTGCCACCGGTGTCCAGGCACAGGGCGTAGACTCTAGGGGGCGCAAGAATGGCCAGACCAGGCAAGACTATTATTTTTCGGTTTACTCCTGATAAGTTCCCGTTGCGCCCCTAGTGCTCGATTCCAACACATGAGTACCATGCCAGTATCATCAAAAACGTATGTTAAATTATAGTTATATAATATTATAATATATAATAGTTCTTTAAAAAATAGTTTTTTCTTCCAAAATATTAGATAATTGGTCCCTCAACACCAAGGTCCTTACGTTATTTTATCACCCTGAATGAAATAAAGTAGGCCTATACATAGCAATGCTCTAGCTACTATAATATCTAAAAAAAATAAAGCGCAGTTATAGAAGCTCGCATAGGGCGCATAAAAGGCTATTTACGGCACTGTAGATAATACGTGCGACTCATGTCCCAACTTTTTATTATAGCCACTGTTAAATCGCGGCACAAATTGTATTATAAAAATATTAACAATTTTATAACATCATTTTATACTTATATATTACTTTTACACTAAATTATTAATTAATTTACATAAAGGGCTAAGTATTTACTATCATAAGTGACAAAAAATTACTGGCTGGTGACGTATTTAATGAGTTCAATAAATTTAGATATAGATTTAACGCCTGATTTCATTAGAGAAGTAGTAGTTTTTTTAACTAATCAGTTTTTATTTACTTTCCTCATATTCAAAATTAGAAGCAGAGTGTTAAACTCGGATGAACGACCTATTTAGGCACTCGAACTATTAGCGACCTTGCTACGCTCGTGCGCCAAACCACCTCATGCCTAAATAGGTCACTTTCACCTCTCGTGTAACAATCTACTACTACAATTTTTATGGTCGCTGTGATGTGATCCAGTGTCGTCCACATTCGGATGTGTTCCGGGGCCCAAGTTGGAATCTGGAGTCTATAACAATTACGTTTTATCATACTTACAGTACTACAACTACATACTATCTTTAGGCCTTAAATAAAATTATTATGTCTAACGTGGAATATTAATATCTTGTGTCCTATCTCTGTATGTCACAATAGATTAAGGATCAGCTTATAATACACTAATTAATTACACCAGCCCACAAAAAAAGTGGTCTGTGCTTTTGACCAGACTACTAATTTATTTGTATTTAGTTGTATGTAGTTGATTCTATCTATTCTTATGTATTTCGATGCCCTGAATTCAAATCTAGGGTCAGTTTGGTTCATACACCCTCAAAATTTTGAGCATGCATAATTTTCGATCTGATCAAGTATATACCACTTTTTTGTGGGCCAGTGTTATTTATCAAAATTATATTTTATATGGCCGGTAGCACGTTGGTAACACCTCTAAATGCAAATTCTTTTTTATTTATTTAAAGTACTCCACCTGTCCACTGGAGAACATTTTTCAAGGTCACACATATAAGTTTATTTATTTAATAAGGATCACCAAGCGTTTTATAAATTTGATATATTAATGGACTTATGACTAAGGTTTACATTCTGATGTAAAAACTACTTATAGGTGAATAAAGCTTGCAATTTAATTTCTTCACTGTTATTTAATTAAACTCTAATAATGAAGATAACAAAAAAGTGTAAGATATTGAAATTTTTACTGTCAAATTAATGTCTTTTTGGGCTAATCAAATCTTTTTATAAAATAAGTTGTTGGAGTCAAAGTAAAATGTCCGTAACATCACTGCTACTATTGAGAATTCTACACATTCTAGAGCATAGGTTCCCAAAGTGGTCCATATCAAACTTCAAGGGAGCCTATGTCACGGAAAACAAACTGGGGGTCCACGAGCTACCAATATGGGTCGACAGTAGTGAATTTCTTTTAAGCAAGTTCCTGCTATATCATTGAAACCCAAAGTCCAATAGGAATACAATTTATATGGGACCATTTTGAAGCTTTACTGAACTTAACGCAAAAAGAACGATTAAAATCGGTTAAAAAAATATATAAGCTGAAAATATATACAAAAATTTACACGATGAATTGAGACTTTCCTCCTTTTTTTAGAGTTGGTTTAAAACATTTGATTCTGATGAATTTGTAAAATTTAATGTTCAAAAGATAGGGGGTCCACCCAATATAGTAAAGATTGCTAAGGGGTCCACGAGACAAAAATGTTAGGGGATCATTGTTCTAGAGGTTGGGGAGATAGCACCTAGTAATGTTGTTCAAAGTTAAGAGTAAAGTCTATTTCTTTTTTTATGTACAACGCTTCGCAAACCTGTTAACACTGTTTAAGGACAAGTTCGGCAATAACTTTTGGTTAGGTGCTAGGGCATTGGCCCGTCTGGATGGCTACCACCCCTGGTCTAGAGTATGTCGCCATAACAGCCTTGAATTTTACTCCGGCATTTGTGGCCAGGATCCAGTATCCCTTAAGAGAGCAGCAGCGCATTTGTAGGCACCTTTGGCGTTACAAATGTCCATAGGCGATGATAACCACTTTTCATCAGGGCCGTTTGCCTGTCTGCAGAACTCGTACAATAAAAAAAATAACTCCCCAGCAACACATCTAGCTAATTCTTTTACCTAATACCTATTAGTTTATCTCAGGTTGTTTTATTTTCCTAAAGTACAGAAATATGTAAGGTATACAATTTTCGAAGAATTAATGGAGTTGTTTTAAACACTACACGATTACTTGAATATACCCAATCTTATATAAAACCAATATATCTGTTTTTATTCGGAGCTTCATGAAGGTATAGGCTGAGAGGCAACTATCAAAAGGTAAAAGCTACTGACCCTCGAGCAAATAGACCTAGCCTTTAAATTCGTATATCTAATACACAAAATAACATCTCAGTGAAAACGAGCAATACCTTTGAATGAAGGTCATAACCCTCAGAAGTAAAGGACTGAGAAATGATAGCGCTTACCTAACTCCTACATATTTATATATTCAATTAAATTATTTATTTGCTAAAATATGATGACAATATAAATAATGTTTTCACGTGTTTTTGCCTACTTGGCGTGATTTATATAATATTCAAATTTAATAGAAGCGACAATGTTGCATTTTCTTAAATATAAAGTTAAGATTATCATTCACTAGCTTCTGGCCGCGACTTCGTTTGCGAGGAATAGCTAAAAAAAGGAAGTTAAAAACCCCCTGATTTTGAAACATTCTTCATTGGTGCTTCGATCCTATTAGTTTTAGCGTGATGATATATAGCCTATAGCCTTCCTCGACAAATGGGCTATCTAACTCTGAAAGAATTTTTCAAATCAGATCAGTTAGTTCCTGAGATTAGCGCGTTCAAGCAAACAAACAAACTCTTCAGCTTTATATATTAGTATAAGATATGTAATACTTTATAACATATCAATTCCAAAATAGGATCAACTTAACAATAATTACTTTAATATTACTTCATTAATATAGCATAGTTAATAGTAATGAAAATATGTAAATCAATTTTAATAATAATTTAAGTGATATGTTAGTACAAAGGTAAAATAGCAGTCAAGGAAAAATCAGAGCTCTTGTGATATCACTTTGTTTCCTCCGACTTGCTTTGAGGAAATTCACATTCTATGCAGTGACATTGGTTTCACGATAAGCAAATGATCTTCCTGTTAATAAATAAGACCGGTTTATTACGAGTCGTTAACATCATGACAAACAAACTGAAGTCCTTAAACTTATTAGTTAGTTAGTTAGTAGTTAAATGTTGACAATATTTACTCTAGCATTTAGGAGTTTTTCAAAGCCACATTTTTATTAGGCGATTGTAGTTCCTAATATTATTTATTCAACACATTGGCATATAAATGCATTTACGAACCCCTTATTACATTGTTCGCAAGTTAAAAATTACTGTTCTGGATGGTAAGTAATTTTTAACGGAATGTGCGGTAAAAAGGTACTCTCACCTAAGTACCTGTTTTCCGCATATTTCGTTGTATAGAACCGTGCGTAACCTTTACTATTGTCTTTAATTCCCATAAAAAATAATAAGAATTTCACAAAAGTGTTTCACATAACGAGAATAAATAAGTAGAATGATCGAACCTCCTTGGAAGCGCTTTTGATCAGTACATTTGTTTCACTTTAATACTAAAGAGAAAATGGGACGAAAGATTCATTTGAAAATGCGCCGCACCATTTCCATATCAGAAATGTCAAAGATTGTTTAATGAAACAGTTTATTTTATTGCCTATTATTGTACTGTCTTTTCGCAAATGTGTTGAAAAACGTTGTTTGACACACGTGCGGAAGTACATTTTTACAAACTAATGACTATGGTGTAAGCCTTCGACTTGGTCTTGGGTTTACATTCATCTATTCATCTATGTCAAAGAGGCAAGTGAGGTATGTAAGAATAAGCCTAAATGGCACTCTGTTGTTCGTGCCTACCCCGCGAGGGAACTGGCGTGAAGTTATGTATGTATGTATGTATGTATTTGTTTGTAAAAACCAACTTACCTCACTGGTATGTTTTTTTTATTGCCAAAGTTCAGCAGACAGGCAGACGGTCCACATGATGAAAAGCGGTTACTATCGCCTAGGGACATTTGTAACACCAAAGGTGGTACCAATGTTCTGCTGCTCTCTAAAGGGAGACTGGAACCTGGCCACTAATGCCGGAATACAACTCGAGGTTGTCATGGCAGCATATTCTAGACCAGGGTTGGTAGCTATCCAGATAGGCAAATACCAATCGGCTGTAGGTTGTTTTCTCGTTAAATAACTATTTCATGCTTTTTATTTAGATACAACCTTGTTGAAACTCTACAACATATAAAACCTTAGCGCAAAAGAAATAGAGTCCGAATTGTGTGCGACATGATTTGAATAGTCAATTAGAGTCTATTATTATCTCACGAAGGAAATGTTCGATGGTGGAAAATGCCCAAAACTTACCGATCATTTGAAACAATCACTTATTAGAACGGGTTTAATGACCATATTCAATGACGAATGACGTCATAGTTTTACTAATAAATCACACGTGAGACGTAAAACAAAATATTCTTTCTTTTCATTACAACACAATTGGAAATAAATGTAATCTATAAATCTGATAAAAAGTTATAAAATATAGTATCAAGTTGACTTATATTTTTAAATTGGTTAAATAACAAAAGTTTACCTTTTTTTACGAGGGCAAACCCGTTTGAGGTCCATCAGCCGCGCAAAGGGGGGGACAGAACCCCCTAAGGTAAAATTGAGGCCGGTGTGTGGGATTCGCCAGATCGGAGTGGCAATAGCACCTCTAGCCAGAGTTAAAGATACTATTGCCACACCACGGTTAGGGATACCCACTGAAACCTGTCAGTATTCCGACCTTCGTCTTTAATGCCAGGGCCACGGGTAAATGGCCTAGACTCTCCGTTGACCCTGACAGACGGTGACCTATCAGCCTCATTCACTGCCGGGGAACTACTTTTGTTTCCCGGCGCCATCATGCTCTCACGCACGGGAAGAGAGGTGCGCGCGCGCGGAATACGTCGCACACCCATCTCGACGACTACTGCGTGTGGGGAGCCCTTTCTCTAGAGGAGCTTACGCTGGCCGAAGGTCCAAGCTGGCCCTCCGGCGCACAAGAATTGACCTAGCGCTTGTAAGTCAGCATGTCTCCTAAAGTACACACCACAAAAGAAGTACCGCAGAAAATAAAGGGACTAAAAATGGCAGCTCCGCTGTTTGATAAAATTATGTTCGTAAATAAATTTACAGCTTTAATTATGGAATATTTTGTATTCGTTATTCTGTAATTTCTTACATCGATTTACGAATTAGCTAATGATTACTCTGGCAGGACTAAGTCAGCGCCGCGACTATGGGACATCTTTTGTAGCGTGGAATCTTGTTACATTCCATAAAGGTGTCAGGTGACGAGCATTGTTTTGTGTATTTGGCAATAGAACCCAAAAAAAACTATGTGCCTGGTAAAAACCTTGATGAAATTGTCATGTCCTACTATCGAAAATTTTGAAAAAATCTGGGTTAGTTAATCAATATTTATAAAACATTTTCAACCAAAATTGTTTTAACGCGATCCGTTGAGTAGACTTTGGAATATGGGATATTTTCGACAAAGGCTTTTTTTATAGGTTATGTATACTGACTGACTGTATACATATAGCGTACAGAGTGAACATTTTATTATAGGAAAATGAACTGAATTCTTAAAAAAACATATTTTTAGAATACTCTATTCTGATATGAAATCTATTATAAAATACAACGTCATTTCTCAAAAGCAACCGCTGAAATCCGAGTCGAATACAGATTAACTAAATGAGCTTTGAAATGGGTTATATGAAGTGGTAACGTTTTTGAGTTATCTCAGCAGTCTTGTAGGAAGCTATTAACCCTTATGCCTCTGCTACACCTAGGATAATGCTAATGTAAGTGACTGTGTCACGCAAATGTAACCAAGGTTTTAATGCGTTACTGGAAATGCGATTGACAGATAGCTCATGGATATATACTAATGTATCTAAACGTTAACGCGTTATTTTTTTATCACTGTAAGTAAATCGCCTTTATTCATAGGCACTAACACTAACAATAACGCAGGTGGAGCAGGAGCATTACAGAAGATGAGTATAACAAATCGTCATCTCGACAGAACCGTCTGTTATGTGTGTACAAACACGCACTTAGCCGATTTTTATAAAATATAAATAAGACGTACCACTTACGACGATTAACACGTTTCACTAGACGATAAACAATGTATAAAGATAGCAGCGTCTGTCAGTATGGAAAGTCTAGACATTTATTTCTTAGTCGAAATGTTATATACTGTATACACTGTGTACTTACTATACAGAAACGATTGTATGCAAATGTTTTATAGCGGAATGTTCCAGTATAAAAAGACGCGTTCGAAAGATCCAGTCAAAATTCTATCATGAATCGAATTCATAGTTTTGCGACTATGTAATTCAGATAACTTAAAAGGAGACGGATGCGCTTTCATACATTCTTACGCCCAGATTGCAAAAATATGAGTGATTTTAAGATTTTTCATTATGCAAATATTTATTATAATTGTAGTAGGCTTAGTTGTTTTGAACGAATTAATCACGTGGTTTGTGTTCATATTATTGAAATTTATTCACATATAAATTGATTATGGTAATCGATAACTTATTTTATTTGTGATCTTATTTATAAAATTTCTCGTTTTCCATATAGAATTTAGGGCTAGTGGTTTCCATTTTGTAATCAAAAATATAATACCATATCTCAATTCATTTCTTTGACCCAAAATTCCACAACTCCCTTCTTTCTTCATAAAAACAATACGAGGATTGATCGCAGAATAAATTATACTAGTGGTCACACGTGGTCGAAATTCGACTATGATAATTAATTTAAATTATAAGTTTGAACATTCTTAAGGTTCTGTTGTCAAAGACTATATATACTTCTATAATCACAGATTTCGCCAAGGCTACACTGTTGATTTGATTTTAACAATAAACAAAAGAGTATTATATGCGTGTGTGTGTCAAATACACGGTAGTGTGTGCAATATTTTTTATAGATTTAATGTATTTTTAATTTACTATGCACAATTTTAAAAAAGTAGCATTCTACACTCCTTCTCTATATAAACTATATGTTGCGGACAGAGAGCACCCCCCTGACCCGCCCGCCGGAGCACATCTACTCTCCGCGCCCCGCATACCGCCGACGCCCATAGCTGGCGCAATTAGCAACTAGGCGTCGGAGGGAATGCGGGATATAGGAGGCTGAAAATCCTGAAAACCAGACCCTGAACAACTATGAATTCAGCCATTCATATATTGTACTCAACTCTCTTGCATACTTTGTTCTACTCATTAAATGTATATTTATAATTTAATAATAATCATACAGTCCATTATTACATCGAGTTTTAATTTCCAAACACAAGAAGCAACTGCCACCAATACTATAAATGTGCTAAATTTCGTACTCCTCCGTCCGCGCAATTTTTATAAAAAGGGATACAAAGTTTTGGCTTTGTTTTTGCTTCACGTATGAATATATAGATTAATTTAATTGTAATTATGTTAAAATACTGTTGTACAACATAGCATAACCACAAAGCATATTCTGTATTGTTTTTCTTTTAAATTTATGAAAATACTATAGGATAATTAAAAAAAAATAATTAATCAATACATAAATAACATCTGTATTTCCATAACCTACTTTATCCGTAAGTACCTTTTTAAGTAGGAGGCAATTAAGTTTTGAATAACATCGATGCGAATGCACTCGGATACATGCGCCGATTGCATTGTTACAGTCGATTAATCACGCGTTGGTATCATGCACGTAACATATTGCAATCCGATACTAACAATTATGTTCGAAAAGTACTTGATTTGCTAATTTTCTATGTGAATAGATATATAATAGAAGGTCAATAACTGGATAGATATAATTAGTAAAGCCTACTAAGAGTGGTCTATCATAAATAAATAGATACAATAAATTGGATTTGCAAAAGATAAAAGGAAAGAAAGTCAGGAAAAAAGGTTAAGTTTTCTAGATCACCTAAGTAATGAAATAATAATAAATAATAACAAAGCACATTTATTTTATGAAACACATGATAGTTAGTATAATTTATCGGGATGTCCTTTTTAAATACTTAACATGTAAAACCTTATTAAACAACACTAATTTAGGGACCTAAAACAAAGGGTGGGCGTAGCCTAACTATACATTCGGACTTCGTTTTTCTTTTCACACTGCTCTGTATTTTGCAAAAGGGTCAAAAATTAGCTATACGATTAAGAGTAATAAACATTCCGCTCTTTCAAAACTTTCATATTACCTACGTTCGTTTGTTTTTGTTGTAGTCAAAATAGTTAATATATTATATGCTGAATACTATTATTAATAGTACGATACTCTTCTTCGTTTTAAAACAGTGACAATATGACTCGAAACGGTTTAAATAAAGTAAAAAAGAGATATATATGTCTTTCAAAATTTTGTTTGATTTCCATTTCGATTTTATTAACTGTCTCTTAAAATTTAATCGATTACAACCATGTACATAGTCTTAGTATTCACTGACTTCGTATTGCAAAAAAACATATAATTTTGGATTATTATATAAAACGAGGTAAAGACTTTTACCTTCAATATTTGTACACCCCGATGGGGTAAAACAGACTGTACTTATTCGCCTTAATTTAATCTATGCTGTCACCGTATTTTACAAAAATAAAGATATTTGAATTCGAATTTGAAAAATTATCTTCAGTAAAACTTAATTTGAATAGAACCTTTGTTATTTAATAAATTCTCACACCGTGCATCCTAAAAATTGAAACAGCCTTGCTCAATATCCGCGATAAGGGAGGTGAATCGATGTACGCACTATAGATACCTACGTATTTACATAGAGATTAGCCTCCCTTCAATAAATAAACCTTAAATGAGGTCAAAGGTTCGGTGCGGCCTTGCTGTACTACGACACTCACCAACGCAAGGCCATGGCAAGAATGTGGCCCAAAAGATAAAGTGCGATTATATAAAACACTTCAATGTTTGTCAGTTTTTAGTCGTCGTTCTTTTTATATATTTTATTACGTCGGCAGCTTAAGTTGAATTTTTAATGTGTTTTCAATTTATAACCAACTTCAAAAAAGTGGTTTTCATTCTTTATGTTTTTTATATTTTTTATTTCATGAGTTCAGCAGACAGGCAGACGGCCTACCTGATGGAAAGCGATTATCGTCTCCTATAGACATTTGTAACACCAAATGTGCTACCAATGTGCTGCCACTTTGTAAAGGGAGACTGGAACCTAACCACTAATGCCGGAACACAAGGTTGTTTAGACCAGGGTTGGTAGCCGGCAAATACCCTACCACCTGGCTCTGGATTGTTTTGTCGCCTCTTACGACAGGCCGCCCGGCCACAGGAAATTGTATTCTTACCGTTCCTGCACAGATTACATATAATACTTGTATAATCATGTATAATTTTTGTGTATGCATATCTATTATTTATTAAACTTAATTATGGAAGGAAGTTCCTTATCGCGCGTTACACGCTCTGAGCGGATGGGAGCGAGACCGAAAAAATTGTAATAAGACTTTTTCCCGACACTTCTTGTTTTATTATAAAATTGCAAACTTCAATGCTATGAAATAAGATCTAAAATAATATCCATTGATGTAATATACGCTGTTTTTGATACCATTTTTTTTAATGTATTTGTATACATAATTTTTTGATAAAATCTGTTTGTTTGCTTCGCTGTTTTTCGAAAGTTTTCGATAGCATTCGATGCTTATTAACAATTTTTGAGACGTTTTGAGAATTCTAAGATATTTCAGGAGAACTTCGTTCCAACCAGGCGTCCCAAAGACACCCCATTGTTTTTGTTTGTTGCGTTCAATATATGCTCATATTCAGTGTAGTTTGTATTTCCCTATTCATTGACTTGCCATACCATCGGTTGAATTTTGACATTAGATGTATGGAGCTTATGCCAAATTTTAACCGATAGTAAAGCAAATGAACGGTCGCTAAAATATAGGAACCGGAACTTAACCAGTGAGAACGTTATCATTGATGCCGTTATGTCGTAGGCGTAGAGCTCTTTATGGTTTGTATTTGCAGAATGCGTGCCGACTAATATGGGAACACCCTTATACATGTTTTTCACACACCAAAAAAAATTCACAAGAATAAAAAGTCGAACTAAATTGTCTGTATCTTTACTACTCTATGAGTTTCATAATAATTATTTTATAGTCAAACATTTCCAGTTATTAGATCTATTTGAAGTTAATAAGCACTCAAATAGCTAATAACGAGTTAATCCCATCATATATATAACTTTCGTTTATAGTTTATAGCCTATATCTTACTATTCATTCATTTGCCTCACCATCGGTTTAATTTTGATATTACTTGTAAGGAGTTAATATCCAATTTTAACCGATAGTAAGGCAAATAAACGGTATCTAAAATATAGGAACCGGACCTTAAACAGTGAGAACGATATCATTGAAGCCATTATGACGTAGGCGTAAATCTCTTTATGGCTTATATTTGCCGAATCCGTGCCGACTAATATGGGAACATTTATGCATGTTCTTCACACACTAAAAAATAATACACATGAATAAAAGCTGCAGTAAAAATAATATTTTGGCACAGACACACGAATGATTAGTCGAACTAACCGTTCTGTATATTTATTACTCTATGACTTCCATAATTATTATTTTATAGTCAAACATTTCCAGTTATTAGATCTAATTGAAATTAATAAGCACTCAAATAGCTAATACCGTGTTAATCCAATCATATATATAGCTTTCGTTTATGGCCGGTTCCTATATCTTACTGTTCATTCATTTGCCATACAATCGGTTTAATTTTCACATTACTTGTATGGAGCTTATATCAAATTTTAACAGATAGTAAGGCGAATGAATGGTCGGTAAGATTAATTAAGAACGAGCCATTAAATCGGTCTACCTCACTTTGCTATCTTTAATATTATAGCTACGTTCCCTTCACAGGGACAGAGTAGTCTGGTTGATATTATGTTATTTACTTAAATTGTTATATTACAAGGTATTTTATTAATATATATGTAAATCACCCTATGAAATTCCTATATATATAAAAAAATCAATTGCTGTTCGTTAGTCTCGCTATTACTCGAGAACGGCTGGACTGATTTGGCTAATTTTGAATTATTTGTGGAAGTCTAGGGAAGGTTTAAAAGGTGAGTAAATATGAAAAAAAAATGCTTGGAATATAGTAAAAACAACAATTTCGCTTTCCCTTAGATACTATTCCTAACTATCTAACATTTGACGTTCGTCCCGTCGTTTAGAAATCAAACAAATTTAAAAGTCGTTCAGAAATCAAATTAAAATTAAAAGTGAAGTTTTATTTCATTTCTTTTTGCTTTTGGATGTCAAACGTTTGATGTTCGTCCCGTCGTTCAGAAATCAACGTTTTTTATTTATTGATTCTGAGGCAGTATGAAGTTTGCCGGGTCAGCTAGTATACAATATAAGCAACAAGATCTCATGCTAGGCGGGAGGAGAAATGGGGAACAATTCATGAAAAATCCTATAGCTATACAAATAAACGTTGAGTTATGCAAGGTGTACACGGAGTGGAGGTGAGGAAACAAATCCGTTAAACCCTTTCGGAGCCTATTCGAGAACAACTTTCCGACAGTCTGGTAAGGAAGTGGTGGAAGAAGACATGCTGGAAGTGATCTTGATCACAGCTCTTATTGCCGAGTCCCACGCAAACTTTCCAAAATTCCGGACCATTTTTATGGCCCATGGTCTGCAGAGACATAGTCATTTTAATGTATATTTTTTTATAAATAAATATATATATTTTATAAGGTTATAAGGAAAATTTAAAAAATATCAAATAAATAAATATGTGATAATAATATTGATTTAATTCAGACTTGGTCCATAATAAATTACAAATTACATTAATTCTATACGATATGATTACGTCATGATGTAGTTTCAACCAATGTTATATCAATGGTCCATTAACTTGAAGCAGAGCATTGACTATTTTATTTCGGGAGTTATAAAATCTTTCTCTTGTGTTCGTTATAATCGTGTTAGTGCCGCCAAACCCGGGGAGTCTTGTTTCTGTGAACATCTCTGAAGCGCTTCAGAATTTAGGTAACCGTAACATTATAAAATATGTAGGGCATTATTATATTGTACTCTTAATGCGCTTTAAAAAGAAGACGAATATTATTACAAGTCGTATCGACTCAATTTTATTCATAACAAACTGCAGTAAAAGCAATATCAATTAGTGCCAGATGCCTTTCCACGGGAAACCTGTTTCGGCCCTTTATATGGACAAGTATCAACGCTACCTTTGTTTCTATTTCTTGTCGTTCTTTTTATAGTGTGTTATCGTAGTATAATCTTTATCGCATGTTTTCTAAAAACTTCTTCAAACGTATACTAAGGATTAAAAATGGAGATACGCTCGGTCAGAAATGTATATTAAGGTTCAATAGATATTTTGGCAGAAACAGAACCCTTCTTGTGTGATCCTCTCATCGCAGCCTTTTCATTTCATCCCCGTATCCCATACCTCCTATTCTATCCCCTCTACCACTTTCTAAAAGCTTTTTTTTTGATGCGCAGGGGGAATCCATTTTGTACCATACCGAATCCCTCTCGGCTGTGGGTGTGATAAGCGCCGCGCAGCGTGTGCGAAGACTGGGCGGAACCAACTGCTCCGCTAAACCTAAACTTGCGTCCCATACCCGGCGCTTGTATGGAAGAACATGAGATGACGAGCAAAGCTACACCCATTGTTCAAACGCGCAACAAGCTTAGGTCACCCCACTTCATCAACAGAGGTAGGACCCGTCGCATCCCCACGATACGCGGAGCCCTGCGATGGAATCATGGGAGGAGATTTTGCGCATATCCTTTCCTAAAGGCTGGCAACACGTTTTCTTCGCACCTGACGACGGTAACCATTTTTCAGTATGTGGGCCATCCACCTGTTCTTCGCTTCACGATAAAAAATAAATAAAAACAACCGCTTTTCCTTTTTATTAAGTTAGAGAAAATATATTTCTGACTTATAAATGCCGTAAGCGTAGTATTATTACGACTGATCAATAGAATGCGTGAGTCTATCCATTAACCGCAAGCAATAAATCATGTCTGTTAAGATATTAACCGTCCCAATAAAAAGGTGTTCTTCCTAATTAGACAAAGAGGCTGTCGATGACATGGTGAGGCGGTTATTTATACTACGTTGATTTTCAAGCCCTTCTATATTTTACCGACCGTTCATTTATTTTACTACAGTATATAATTTGACATAAGCTCCATACAAATAATGTCAATTTTCTACCGATTGTAAGGCAGTCGAGTGTATAGTAGGATATAGGAACCGGCCATAAATCACTGTGTTGTTTCAGAAAAACAGAGTCGGAATGTATAGGTAGGCCACGACCACAGTCTATACCTGTTCACTGTATTAGTATAAGGTGGAAAATTCTGGAAAAATCAAAGTTGTAGGTATATAGAAAATATTTTAAAAGAAAATTAATTTAATCAATTGAGCAGTTGAGCAGTTTTTGAGATATGGTCTATTTACCTCGATTAAATATTTTTTAACTTAACAACGATAAAATCTCTAAGGAATCTTAGAGACTTTATCATTATGCGCAGGCTGTCAAGCACTTACCCAATTTATTTTCTATATCTATAATAACCTTACCTTACCTACGAGGTTTAAGTGGAAACTAAAACGAGAGTTGCAGTTTTATTTTCTTAAAGTGTGTAAAATTACTCTATAATGAACAATGAACAGTAGTTGTAGGATATTGATAGTTTTTGAGTAGAAATTATGTGTTTTTGTGAGAAATGTGAACTGTATAGTCACAACTTTCACAAGTACTCCGTTGAATGGCGTCAGTTGATAACCTACAGTTCAGCTGGGCTATACATAGGCTTAAGAAATAAAGAAACTGTATTGTAATCTAAGATCTGGCTTAAAGGCCTAGCTGCCAAGCCATAAACCTAAATAAATACCTTACCTACGTATACAGTTTTAATTTTTCAGGGCCAAATCTTAAACTATAATAAACAGGGAAAACCACTCAAGAGTCTCGGGGCCGACTTTGAGGAACACTACAGTGGTATTATTACATTTTTGAAAAATCGATTACCCTTGCTAGGAATCGAATCGGCTGATTTCGAAAAAAAAACACATACTATATTTTTACACCAAATCACAGTTTAGCTTATAAAGACCGATTTCTGTGAAGTGAATGAGATAGCATAAAAACATGCAGAAGCCCACGAAAAGAGGCTTCATCGTCCTGTGAATATTGAGGCGATCCAACTGCTCGACACCACAACGCTAGTGCGAAGACTCAAATGAACTCAAAAAGTATAGAAAAAAATTGAAATTTGTGCTGGGACACATAGAAAAAGTGAAACTTCAACGGACAAGTGAAAAAACGAATGGCAACAAAATTTTAACTTGAAGTTTTACTGACAGATTGTTAATGTACTTGTCCAATTTGAAAACCAGCCCGTAAAACCTCAAGTTAAAAATTTTTTGCGTTTCGTTTTGCCACTTATCCGTTGTCATTCGTTTTTACACTTGTCCGTTGAAGTTTCACTTCTACTATGTGTCCCAGCACACACTTCGATTTCTCGCAGATTTACTGCAAATTGTGATTTGTTTAGGTTAGGTACATTTTAATGAATGCATTTGTTATTTAAATATATTTTATTTTACCAAACAAAAAACTGAATTTGATCCGGAAAAAAAACGCATCCATAGTATACTCTAAAATTATGCCGCCTCTCACCACGTCTAGTCTAAATTTATGCCGCTCCTCCACGCGGCCGTAACGCTTTTTCGTGACAGAAAAGTCCTAAGACCCCTCGTTCCTTGTTTTTATAGAAGTTTAACTTCAAAAATAAGAAACATGACGACATAAATTAAGTAACGTCTAAAACACCAGAACAGGTGAATGCGCACTAACAGACAAGGCCTAAGTGCTAATGGACACATCCTTAGATATAATATATCTAGTTGAATATTAGGTTAAAATTAAATTACTTATTAGTATCTAAAGGCTAGTAATATTTAGTAAAGTAATTGATAAAGAATTACTTTTACAAACTAAGAAAAATCTGTCAAACAAAATCAAATGGCAAACTACTACTTATAATGGCAACAAACCAAAGGAAAGAGTTGTTTTGGAACCAAAAATTGTAGCTTGTTACTGTACTTTTGGTTCGTAGTCGTATTTCTTGAGATAAAATACCCTGTACATCTAAAGAAGCGAGATATATGTACGTGTACGTAGTTCATTGCGCCCACAATGCACACGGCAACCGGCACAACGGGCCGGACGCGACGGCACGAGCGGCGAACAGCTGATGTGCCGGCTGCCTGCGCAGTGCGCTCGGTGCACACCTGTGACACTCTCTCTTTCTGGCACGTTGCGTTACGCCGCGGGCGCAACGTCTTGCCCTGATATGACGTCGCTCCACAGAAGCCGTGTGAACCGAACGTCATGTGGCAAATCTGAGAGGTGAAGCCGGGCTTCAGCTGTTCGTGTTTATCGGATACCGTATCATTTTGTTATCAAAGATATATAACACACAGATATTAGGTAGATGAATAAACACTTTGCTGTTCACTTATATGTTTATAATATTTAGACCCACATATTTAGCCCATTGGACTCATTCAAGTAAAAACTTTTTCTAGATGGCTGTGTGGAAGAAATCGCTGTAAGCGATAAGACTGTCGATTATACTATGTAAAACATTGTTATTAGAAAGAAAGAAAATAATGTTTATTTAGAGTTATTTAAAATGAAAATCATACATAAAACAGATTAACAAAAGCCAAAGTTTAACTAATCCTAAACAGGCGCTAACTCGGCAAATACTGGTTGATAATAACCAACGTTGGTCTTCCGTTAGTGCCAAGCAGTAACGTCACCTTCACAGAAGAAAAAAATCTAATAAACATATAAATATTTATGCCTAAGAAAATTCTAGAGACTATTACTGATGCCAACTACTGTCTTGTGTGCAATAAAGTATATTTATTCTATTCTGTTCTGTTGTCCTTTGGATATTGAAAAGTATCATATCTTGGTTTCATAATTTTGTATTCAATTGATTAGTTTATTGGCAATGTTATAATAAATATTAACTTATTGGCATAGATTCAGAATATACAGTGCACAGATCTGACAGTTCTGTACGTCCCTGTATTATCTTTAACACTATCGATAAATATGTAAGTTCATGGTAAGGCGAAAACATGTATGTACCTAATTTATTGAATAATAGGTGGTCTTATGACTTGAATTCTCTTCTAGATCTTAGTATAAACAATAGAAAAAATTGTGTGTGTTCAACTCACACACGGCAGAAGTGAATCTTCAGAATAGTAACCTACTAGAGAATGAAATAAATATAGAGTATCAGGAGTATTAGGATAATTATAAGGTTTATTATTTTTATAATATTTTTACCAAGCTCAAAAATTATTTCATATTTTAATGCAAAATATTACATTTAATATATTACATATTTAAGATATATTATAACACATATTATTCAGATTCCATGTTTTCATTTTCAACAAATGACACGAGAGGTTTATGATAACTAAAATAGGAAACAAATGCTCTAGTATCAATTTGATTTACAAAGTTTAAAACTTCAAAGTATTTCTAACTCTATCTTTATATGAATAGTGTTTAAATGATTAAATATTTCTGTTTAGTGTCGCTTTTTTTCGTTTCATCGAGTTTCAAATCACGACGATTCTAAAAAAGTTTCAACTTCAATAAATAAATCCTTTTCATCAGTATCAGATGCGCAATATAAAAATCTGCCAAGTGCGTTCGGTGACGTACATTCGAGGATTTTGCAATTTTGGCAACTACTTTTGTATAATGTGACTATCTAACCCTAAGAAAAGATGTAATTGGAAGTACATTATATTTCAAAATCTACAGTTCAAAATTCTTATTAAACTGATTATTTATTTTTGAAATTTTCTTTTAGGTTTTTCTTATTTATTGCGTTTCAGGCGGATATTCTGTGAGAGCGTGATATCATACCGTTGGAGCCGGCCCTAAGAGGTATAAACAAGATAACGACTTCAGTATTATTACTTTACGACGTCGAACGTTCTAAGTTAATTTTTTCACTCTATGTGTTTTTGGTATCTTTCTTTTTCTTTTTTTTAAATAATTGATGGCCTAAGCCTTTGCCGGCCCACCTCACTGCAACCCGGAGACTCTGGGTTCAATTCTTGGTATGGTAAATTTCGTAAAAGAATTTTCTCCGTTGTTTACAATGTCTGGGATCGGCCCCAGAGTAGTCCGCTGTATATTGCCCGTAACTTCCTGAACTTGGGGATATACAATAAGTGTATCCCTACATATTATATCGTTAATACACTTTGTAAATCTCTAAATTAGGCAAGTTACGCTTGTGTTATGGTTTACAGGACTATTTTTTGGACGACCCCAGACACCCAGACCATAGTAAATAATGGAAAATTCATTCCCGCAATTTACTATTAATTCATGTCTTATTACTGTTTAAAATTTAAAACTACATGGTAAAATAGAAGTATAGATAGTACCTATAAAGAAACCCAGCCTCTAATCAAATAAAGGAACATTTTCAAGGTCTGTTGTGCTACAGATTTAAAAGTAGTGTCATTGAAAGAACTGTAGAAAAATGATACTGTTTGAATATGTACATAATTGCTAGGACGTCCGTCCATCAGTCGCGTGGGTTAGTTGCCAGGCGGGTCGACATGAATGTGGGACAAGTTCAACGCTGTTTCATCGACTTGTTACACTTTAGGCTGTATGAAACTTGTTATAGTTTGTGCTAAATTCAAATGTGCAATACCTAAACAATATCTGTTGATTTTTTATATAGTTACATTTATCCTTAACGAACTATTATATAGTTACATATAATCATAGATATTATCATGATATTAATACGTGAAGCAAAAACCTTTGTATCCCTTTTTACGAAAATTTCGCGGATGGATGAGTATGAAATTTCGCACACTTATAGTTTATATAGAGAAGGAGTGCAGAATGCTAATATTTTTTTTAAATTATGCATAAAAATACATAAATCAATAAAAAAAACATTATACACACTACCATGTATTTGAAACACACACGTATATATACTCTTTTGTTTATTGTTAAAGTCAAATTAACAGTGTACCCTTGACGAAATTTGTGATTATAGATGTATAGTCTTTGACAACAGAACCTTAATAATGTTCAAACGTATAATTTAAATTAATTATGGTCGAATTTCGACCACGGGGCGACCACTAGTACTAACTAATGTGTTTAACCGGTCTATCTAAATGTCTGCCTTAGATAAGTGTGGCTCGCTGGTCGAGGCCAGGCAAAAATAATACTTTATTGCACACCAAAATATACAATTGATAAAAAAATCATATTTACAATACTTTCTCGGCCTTATCGCTTAAAGCGATCTCTCCCAGGCTACCTAAATTAAATTAAATTCTTAGCTAATCTGGCGATGTAGGTGTTGCAGAAAAGGGTCAGTAGTAGGGTTGCCACCTTTTTCGGAGAAAATATATTATTTTTGTTTTAAAGCTGTAAAACTATAGTACTTTTGGGAATTTCGGGGAAAATTACACATTGAATTTTCATTATTTATTTTATATTTTATTTATTTCATTATTGAATTTTTCATGTGTATTTATTACTACTTTTTGCTTTGGCCAGTAAAAATCATTTTTTTTTTCAAAATAATCATAAGAATCTAAACAAAAAGTGTGACAATTGAATTAGCGAAGAATATATAGTATAATTGGATATATTATATAATATACATATTATAGTACGGTTGAGAACCCTAGACAATAGATACATATCATGTTATTTCTTACAAGATAATTTTTTGGATAAAATGTTAGTTAAATTGTGTCTTTAGATGAGTAATATAAAACATTTTTTACTGTAATATCTAACTTTAGATACGGCTTAAATTGTCCAAGACATTAAAAAATCATTAAATAGTGTGTAATTTATTGCTAAAATCCGGTTTGAAACGTACGAAAATGATAAATAATAATATACAGTGTGTAAATACTTAAGATAATTAAGAAAAATAAATATACATACATTATTTTTATGTCTCTCAAGTGTCTCTCAAAACTACGGGCCATAGTAATGGCCCAGACTTTTGGAGAGCTAGCTTGGGGCCATGGGAAGGCCAACACGTAGAGGTCCCTTCGACAATTTTAATGTAAATGTGGCGTGAAACTGATTATGATTATCCCTGTCTACACCATATAAAAATGCACCCAAGGACAAATCCCGGTCAGTATAAGACTATTACAGGAAATGAGAACAAAAGGTACCGGGCTATTGGGATGAACTGCTAGTGGAACTAGGGATCTGAATTATGGGAACTATGGCGTCTGCCCGTCGCAATGTTCGGATATAATGGAAAAAAATGGGCAAATGGTGACTCGCCACTGCTAGCCTGGGTTCCAAAATAATGCTGTACAAGATTGGCGAGGGGCAACATGGGTATACGTGGCTAAAGGGTGTGGAGAAATGGGCTGCAGGTTCACCGAAGCTACTGCCGGGGTTAATGTACATACATTTATATCATGATTATATTATGTTTACCAGATGTTGCTATTTGAGGACAAATAGTGCTTTCTGAATATTGGCAACGATTTGGCCTCTCTGACAGTAAGAAACAGCGTATTCCAAACTTAAATACTTAAGTTAATTATAACTTAAACTTTCTGTGCGTGGTAAGAAGCATTACTTGATAGCTACTTTCACGAATTTCGTTGCTCTAAATTATTACATACACATCCTGTTTGCGAATACATTCATATTAGGCCCCTTTGCACCGGCCGCATGGGAGTTGTTAAATTTCATCATACTCATTCAGGTGGACAACTGCGTATCAAAACTTTTCATATAAAAATTCAATTAAAAATATTCTCATGTTGTTTAATGGCTTTTAATAACTACCTCACTTTGTTATTAAATTGGCAGAAAATAAATTCGTAGACAAACACACATAGTATTTTTTATAGCTAGAGTACAGTGGACAGGCTAACAGTTCACTTGATGGAAAGTATTTACGGTCGCCTTTGTACAGTCACGGAACGAAAATATTCGTCGCCTAAAAGTCGACTTTTGCTTACACTAGTACAAGAAACAATACTGCCAACATTGTAATAAATTTTACGTTTATAAAATCGTGAAAAAAGTAAATTGCAACGTTTACAATGAGAGACGCTGAGATTAACAATAAGAAACAATGAGGATATAATCACTATGCTTAACATAAATATTAAAACCAATAAAAAGATTTTACATGTCTAAACAATCTTTTTAGACCAAAAAATCAAACAACTTCGATCTAACTCATTTTAAACTTTATTATCAAATATATAAACATAATTTTCTGTGGAACAGTCTGTTCTGTGACTTAGTTTGAAAAGGTAACATGTGCTCGCGGAACGTTAAATGAATCAATTTGAAAACTGACGAACATTTTCATACCACTACTGTACATATGCAACACCGGAAGGGGAACTTACTGACACCGTAACCCGATATTAGACGGATCATATCTGTCTTTCAATTTGGTTTAATCAACGAAAGTGATCCATATAAACTTTAATTTGAATGATTCAATGTAATTGAACACCGTCGTGTTCTTGTTATGTTATGTGCCTTTCAACTAAATTGATTTAATTTAATTATAATTGACGGCCTCTGTGGTTAAGCGGGCAAAGCCTTTGCCGGCCTAACTCACTACAGCGTAGAGGCTCTGAGTTCGATTCCTAGTATGGTAAATATCTGAAAAGAATTTTCTCTGTTATTTACTATGGTCTGGGTGGCTGGGAGCGGTCCCAAAGTAGTCCATTGTATTTTATCCATAATACAAGCGTAATTTGCTTAATGGGGATATACAATATGTATGTTTGTCTGCCGATTATTTATTTATTATATACATAAGACACTTAAAAATATATATAATAACAGCCCATAAACGTTCCACTTTTCGATTGGCAATCTATCATAGGCGTGTTTAGAAATCAATATAATTTGATAAAAAAAATATGTCTCATCTGGTTATCAGATGCGTGAAGGTCGATCTTCAGCGTCTCCTCTACTATATTATAATATACATTGTCATATCACACGCAAACAAATTTTATTTCATTTCCCGCGTAGAGCCATGACTGTCATCAAGCTACGGATTCCTAAAAATATCGTAAACTTGCTCTGCTGAAAAATGTTGTTGAAATGAATTTTAATTACTTTTGTCTTGGTGTCAAGTTCGGTATTTGAACTCAGGACTTAACGGTCAATAACCGAGCACGAAGCGACCACTTTCACTGCTTTATAATTTTTTTAAATTATTTATGTTGTAGTTTTGTTTTTAGTGGCGCAGCTGTCATTTAAGTACTTCATCAGGTTTAATTTTTTTCTACTTTTAAGTAACCCAAATACCTGAATAGCTTTAGGAAAAAAAATTAAATACTTTGTGTCTATAATATTCGAGAGTTGTTTTCGATTTCCACTCATCAGATCCTGACTTGACCATATCAGGAGTACACTCTTTCGAAAAAAACCTTCCACATTTGGTGGAGAAGTCGCTTAACAAACTTACAAAAAAAACACAGTTGAACTGAGAATCTCCTTCTTTAAAGTCGGTTAAAAAGATTTTCCCGCGATTTCGTTCGCGTGAGTTTAAACATGTCATGTTTTCTAACACCCTGCGACGTTTGAAAATAACACAGACCAAATTAAAGATTAAATTCCTATTTATAATCTCTATAATTTTCATTAAAATCCGTTGAGCCGTTTCTAACTCATTCGAGACAAACTTTTTGACAGAGACACAAATACTAAACGCGGTCATTTATAATTAGACATTCAATATAATGTTAATTCGATTTTCGTATCGTATAAATAGCAGATTTTGCTTAAATTTTCATTTTTATTTTCAAATCAAAGACAAACAAAAATACATTTCATGTCGTGCCGAATCTGAATTTTTGAATGTAATAAATACATAATAGGTAGAGGTATATATGTATTATTAAAATGAGATATAGGTAAACGCCCCACCTGGTGGAAAGTGTCATTTTTATTGACATTGATGATTCTCCAATGCGTAACCGGCCTCTAAGGAAGTTTATGAGGGCCTTTTAAATTACCATTTGTAGTACATGCATGACATTATATTACAAAACCAATAAATTTTTGCCAGGTGGTAGGGCATTTGTCCGACTGGATGGCGAACACCCCTGGTCTAGAGTATGCCGCCATAACAACCTTGTGTTGCGTTCCGGCGTTAATGACCAGGTTCCAGTCTCCTTTAAGAGAGCAGCAGCGCATTTGTAACAACTTTGCTGTTGCAAATGTCCATAGGCGATGGTAACCGCTTTCCATCAAGTGGGCCGTTTGCCTGTTTGCTGAACTACTGCAATAAAAATAAATAAAAAATAAGTACTTACCTAAATGGCTATGTCACAGAAATAAATATTTACTATAATACTGGTAACAAGCCATTTTGGACATAACTGTATATAAAACAGTTTAATTATTAATATTACATTATATTATCTATATACCTTGTTACAGAGTTTTCGAGTTCGTTATAGTTTTACACAACTTATAATTCCGATCGGTAATTTTGGTTTGCGCAGAAAAGTGCAGACCGACATGTAAATATTATATATTGAAGTTTATTCGCAAGCGGAAAAGCCAGTGTTGCTTGCTATGCATTCTTAGCTTTGTTCCGCTTACACGTTTAATACGCTATAGATTGAAGTTCCCCGCGCTACTAAAATTGGTTCACTGCGCAGTTACACCGAAAGAAAGTGTTAAACACTTCTTTAAATATGAATTTTTTGTGGACTGTAAATATTTTAATTCTAAATGAAAAACTGCACGTGCGGAATATAACGACAATTTTAATAATAACGGAAGGAAAAAATAACAAATAAAAAACAAAAGAACATCTATGTTCCAAATTCAAACATTTAGTATGTTTGGCGGCCAGTACCATGCCATACCAAATTAATAAAAACTCTTTGTTGGAGATTCCAACAGGAATTATTATTACTTGTGTAAAAGAGTCTTCTACTACAGTAAATAAATACGTATTATTTTATCGATAACAAGTTATTTTACACATAACTGTAATTAAAAACTGAGATGATGAGAAAAAAAAATGAGAGTTGTATCCGATGGATTACTCTGGGATGCACAAGGTGGTTTCAGAAATGGAAGGGGATGTATGGATCAAGTTTTCTCTCTCCGCAATATCGTAGAGAAGCAGCTGGCTATGGGCCGGAAGGTTTTCTGCGGTTTTGTGGATCTAGAGAAAGCATTTGACAGGGTTGTGCGGAAGGACCTCTGGGACATATTGCCCGGATATGGGATTAATGGCCAATTGATGCGTGCTGTGCAGTCCACTTATGAGGGCTGTATGGCATGCGTGCGAGTGGAAGGCAGCCTGTCGCCCTGGTTTGACGTCAATATTGGCGTCCGCCAGGGCTGCGTGCTGTCGGCTTTGCTGTTCATCCTATATCTGGACGATTGTCTCCAGAGAATAAGATTGATGGATGTTGGGGTGCGGATGAGTGATCTAGTTGTAAGCACCTTGCTTTATGCGGATGATGCCGTGCTTTTAGCCGAATCGCCATCAGAACTGCAAACACTAGTCACAATGATGAAAGATGACTGTCAGGCGAGAGGCTTACATTTGAATGCGAAGGAAACAAAGGTTATGGTGTTTGAAAGAGAAGAAACCAGAACGAATGCAAGGATAATGGTCGATGATGTTATGCTGGAGCAAGTGAATGAGTTTGTATATCTTGGATGTGCTTTTAGCAGGGATGGAAGGTACACCGCTGATATAGAAAGAAGAGTGAATTTGGGGAATAGTGTGAATGGAGCGTTAGGTAAACTTCTAGGCGCTAAGAACCTCAGCCAGAAGGCCCAGCTCGCCGTACACAACGCGGTGCTGGTACCTACGCTCACGTATGGAAGCGAGAGTTGGGTATGGAAGAAAGAGCATGAAAGTAGAGTAAACGCGGTCGAGATGCGAGCACTGCGCAAAATCTGCGGAGTGACGCTCGCGGACCGCGTTCGTAATACTGAAGTAAGAAAGAGAGTTGGTCTGAAAGAGAGTGTCGGGGTGAAGGTAAGGAAAGGAATGCTCCGGTGGTTCGGGCATGTGGAAAGAATGCATGATGAAAGAATGACTAAACAGATATACAATGCAAAAGTGGATGGATGCAAAAGTCGTGGAAGGCCACGACACACCTTCCATGATCAAATTGATCGTGTACTAGCAGAAGGTGATGTCAGGAGCCTTAAGAACAGACGAGCTTGCATGACAAGAGTTATGAATGTCAAAGAGGCAAGTGAGGTGTGTAAGAATAAGCCTAAATGGCACGCTGTTGTTCGTGCCTACCCCGCGAGGGAACTGGCGTGAAGTTATGTATGTATGTATGTATGTAATTAAAAACTGTTTAATTGTGTTAAAAAAAGAATGCTAAGGTGGTTTGGGCATGTAAAGAGAATAGATGAAAGTAGAATTACAAAACAAGTACATGGCAGTATTGTGCATGGTAAAGGTGATCCCGGTAGACCGTGACGTACACACCACTATCAAATAACAGAAGTGTTAAAAAGAGGTCAGCTAAAAAGCATCTCAAACAAATGTGCACGTATGACAGTAGACGAAGCGACCGTTGTTTGTCCAGAGGTCTCAATTGGAGATCCATAGTATCTGCCTACCCCCATGGGAAACAGGCGTGATAATATGTATGTATGTAATTGTGTTAGATTAGTTTACATGATTATTTATACCTTGGTACAGTGTTATCAAGTTCATGATATAAAAATGGTAAATAATGCATTAGTGACGTGCGTCACCCTTTCGATTTCCCGGAGATTAGTACACCGGGCGACTACGTGACAGTTGTCGTGCCCCCGTTCGAAATTTTAAATTTCGACCGAGACCGCCGCAACCCGTCGCCGCGCCGGCCGCCATGGAGACGCGCGGCGCAGCGGTCGCACAAGGTTGCCCCGAGCACGCCGCGCCGCCCCGAGGTCATTACACTTAGATTTTATGTCCCAAATACCTAATACTGATACAATTACGCTGGCTAGAACACCATTGTAACTGTGATTTATTGAGATTTACGCACATGATCATATACCTTTAGTTTTAGCACGAGTGCATCATTTATTTTTACATATAAATGTCTGAATCGAACTGTAATGGAAGTTCTATTATTAAAAGTTACAATCATTGGGAATTTTTAGATACCTACTTAAAATTAGAGTTGTTATGGCGCGTTAATAGAAATTTTATATACAGAGTTATCCCATGGAGTAATCCGTATATTTTTTGGGATAAAAAGTATACATTACTACAAATAATCCATCTCTGTGCCAAATTTCATCCGGATCGGTTTAGTGGTTTTGACGTGATTGAGCAACAAAAATCCATCCAAACTTTCACATTTGTAATATTATATAATACCTATGCATGTCCCAAATACCTAGTACTGATACAATTACGATAGAGCATCATTATAACTGTGATTTAATAAGATTTACGTGCATGATCCTGTACTTTTTGCACGAGTCCATCATTTATTTTTAGATTAAAAGGTTTGAATGGAACACTAATGGAAAGTCTATTATTAAAAGTTAGAAACATTGGAAATTGAAATATATACGTAGGTACCTACCTACTCAAAATTAAAGTTGTTTTTATTTAATATTATTAGTACTTAAATTATTTTATACAATTATTAGTAGGTAGGTACTGTTTTTCTTTGTTTAAAGGTTAATGGTGTTAAAAATAGAATAATTATATCTAATGCAGGAGCCACGTGCCACGGTAGAACGATATTTGTATAACATCTTTCTAAACTATCTTTCTAACTAACTTTCCAAGTAGATTTGTTCGTATTAAACTTTAGATGCGTAGGTATCCAGCGAAAACTATCCCAGTTTGCAGCATAAAAACATTGTCGTTTTATCTCGGATATTTTACTTTATTTTATATAAATTACAAAAGTAAGTAATTTATATAAAATAAATATAACATATAACATAAAGAAATTTAAAAATAGCACTAAAAAGAACAAAGAAAGCTATTGACCAATTTTATGATAATCGGGTAAATATTTAAACAAGTGAAGAGGGAAGAAACACATTCAGTTTCACCTATGTGTGTATTATGTATAGTCAAGTTGAGGGAGTCCGTCAATGGGGTAAGTTCATACATCGCTCGTTTTTTTTTTTAACGGAATTTGACGCCAACTACAGTTCGAAGACCGAATTCAATAGTCTCTTAGCTTCACTGACTGATTTGTTGTTGTTGTTTGTAACTATTCAAACAGGGAAATAATGTGAAATGGATGGAGTCCCCTCACCGCCGGGCTTCGCCATCTTAACTATACATCATTATAATGCAATATATTCTTATGTAATATATCTACCAAGTTACTTATAGAATTAGAAGAAAAAACACAGCAAAAATATTGTACCCCTTTTTACGAAAATTGCGCGGACTGGGAAGTATGAAATTTCGCACACTTATAGTTTATATAGAGAAGGAGTACAGAATGCTAAAACTTTTTTAAATTATGCATAAAAAATACATTAAATCAATAAAAGAACATTACACATACTACCATGTATTTGACACACACACGCATATATATATACTCTTTTGTTTATTGTTAAAGTCAAGTTAACAGTGTAGCCTTGGAGAAATGTGTGATTATAGAAGTGTATAGTCTTTGACAACAGAACCTTAATAATGTTCGAACTTATAATTTAAATTAATTATTATGGTCGAATTCCGACCACGGGCGACCACTAGTTATTAGAATTGTTCCTTTAAATTAATTAATTAAACAAAAGAAATCCGATGTAATAACATACCACTTCATAAAAATAATGGTGCCCGAATGGCACCGGTGTACGACCATTATGATGCTATTGTAATAGTAGACTGGACCCTGGAACGTTTTCCTACTTTATCATTCATTCAAGTTATAGGAAAATAATTTGATTCCCTTTTACTAATAATATAAAAACAATGACAACTAACTGAAATGATATCATAAATATGATGGATGATGAATCATTTATTACGAATGCCTTTGTGAATATTAAAATATGTAAACATTATTCACGGCGTCACGTCTAAATCCAGCCTGTATATAGCTGATATTGTAGTATGAGAAATAGGGAATTTTACTCTAAATCTTCGAAAAATCTAAAAATGCATAAATCATTTACTTATTGTCATAAGAAATCTAAATGTTTATTTATACATATTATCACGCCTGTTTCCCATGGGGGTAGGCCGCGATGATCTCCACTTGCGACAATCCTGACATACACATTTCGCTTCATCTACTTTTATAAAGTAGATGAAGCGAAGTGTCAAAGAGGCAAGTGAGGTGCGTAAGAATAAGCCTAAATGGCACTCTGTTGTTCGTGCCTACCCCGAAAGGGAACTGGCGTGAAGTTATGTATGTATGTACTTTTATAAACTTCTTCATACATACACGATTATTTGAAATGCTTTTTACTGACCTTTCTTTAACATTTCTGCTGATCCTGATATGTGCGTCGTAGTCTACTGGCACCAAACTACCATTCACAATACTGTCATACACTTGTTTTGAGATTCAACTTTCATCCCTTTTTTTCTACATGCACAAACCTTCTTTTCAATTCTTATCACTACACACTCTTTCAATCTGCAATGATCCCTTAATGTTAATAATTATAATTTAATACAGTTTTCCCCGCAGCTACGCCGCGTGAAAGTCCCTGATTAGAGGCTCTATGTTACGTATATACACATTTAATTAGATGTTTTACCTAAATCTTTACAGTCTCTTCTTACTAAGTTCACAACAATATCAAAGAAACTAAGTCTATAATAGTCTACACAACTGCGCAGGGAAATATAGAGGCGAGTCACAGTCGAACTTGGTTTGAAGTAACGAATGAGATGTTGTTTATGACAACGTAGGTATTTGTTAGTGAATTGAAAAACTCGAATGCAGCGCCATCTACTTTGCTAATCCGTTTATTCCAGGGAAACGACATTATTTATCGGCATAAAAAGTATCCTAAGTTAGGTAAGCCCCGGTATATAAGTTAGCCCTATGTCGAGTTTCATTTAAATGCGTTCAGTAGTTTTCACGTGATGCTCTAACAGAGACAGACAAAAAATCTAAAACTAGCATTTTCGGAATCTCCTGGTCCGAATTAGCCCCTGTGATGTTTTTCACATTTTTAAACGCAATGTACGAACTCGGACCATTTACAGATTTATTGTATATATAAATATAATATAGTTATAAAGTATTTTTTTTTTTTTTTTATTGCAGGAGTTCAGCAGACAGGCAGACGGCCCACTGGATGGAAAGCGGTTACCATCGCCTATGGACATTTGCAACACCAAAGGTGCTACAAATGCGCTGCTGCTCTCTTAAGTGCGTCTGGAACCTGGTCACTAATGCCGGAATACAACTCAAATTGTTATGGCGGCATGCTCTAGACCAGGGGTGGTAGCCATCCAGTCGGGCAAATGCCCTACCACCTGGCAAATGGCACCTGGTATACTTTAATTCTTAAAACTGGAGAATAATTTTTATACATCTCAATTTATAGATTCAATATTTTTTCTTTGTTCCACATGCTACAATCCATGCATGCCATACTGGAATCCTGCATGATTTCATTCTATAGTAAAAACCATAGAAGAAGCTAAAGCAAGTTATTCTTGTACAGTAAAAAGATCAAAATCTGTTGTTTATTATACCTATGGCCTCGAATAATTTATTAGCGATTTTTCAAACAGTTATTGATCTCTCTATCCACGTAGGCACCTAGATTGTATTAATATTGTTACGATTGCGAGACTCGAATTAAAAATGCCGTTAGAATTACTATAGAGTTTATTAGAATTATACAAACACGTATAACACAGGTACAAATATAATCCCGATTGTAGTACACACGTCTCGCTTCACTCGTGGTTATCGCTCGACTAAATGCTCCATCAATCGGGCCGTTGCTTTATACTGCACAGATGCAATATATCCGCCCGGCCGCGTGGACCGAATTTCTTAGAATCAGCTTGTACTTAAAATCCGTAACACCTGGCTAATGATCACAACACAACAATAAGCCGTATGCCAATAAGTAAACAAAAGAACATGATCATAAAAGAATTTTAATGCTATTAGTTCAAATGCCGACGGGTAATAAATGTGCTTTGTTTCAGATATACAGGTGGATTTTGTTTTTGTCGGGATCTGAGGTATAACAATATTTTACAATGGGAGACTCGTCGTTTCGGTTCCTGGTAGGATGTTTTCTGTACATTGACAACATAAAATGTAATATTTTAATATAGTTTTAGGGCAATTAAAGATTTCATAAAATTTTATTGAAATAAAAATTCTAGTTGCTTGGGACTGTAACTGTAGTCTCAGGGTGCAATTGTAAAACAAAGGCCCATCCGATACCGGTTGAATGAGCTAAAAATATTTCAAAAAAATTATCTCCATACAAAGACGTTAATTACTTTTTGAGATACAGGGTTTTTTAATTTTTTATTGCAAGAGTTCAGCAGACAGGCATACGGCCCACTTGATGGAAAGCGGTTACCATCGCCTATGGATAAGCAACACCAAAGGTACTACAAATGCGCTGCTGCTCTCTTAAGGGAGACTGGAACCTGGTCACTAATGCCGGAACACAACTTAAGGTTGTTATGGCGGCATACTCTAGACCAGAGGTGGTAGCCATCCAGTCGGGTAAATACCCTACCACCTGGCTGTGGGCTGTTTTGTCACCTTTTATGACAGGCCGCCCGGCCGCAGGAAATTGTATTCTTTCTCCGTTCCTGCACGGGTATTTTCGGTTAACGGCTTTTTTAGGTTTTTCCAGTTGTATAAATGAAAATAGTGAACTTTTTTCACCTCTCCAATACACTATTGTATGTGAACTGACATCCAATTGTCCAATATTTTATTATTCATCTAAATATATAAGTAGAATTTTACAAAAACAATTAATATCTATATATTAATACGTGAAGTAATAAAAACTTTGTACCTCTTTTGACGAAAATTGCGCGGACAGTGGAGTATGAAATTTCGCACACTTATAGTTTATATAGAGAAAAAGCGATGAATGCTAATATTTTTTTATGATGCATAAAAATATGTAAGATTAATAAAAAAAAAACATTACACACACTACCATATATTTGATACACACACGCATATGTACTCTTTTGTTTATTCTTAAAGTCATTCAGTGTAGTCCTGGCGAAATCTGTAATTATAGGAGTATAGTGTTTGACAACAAATTATTATGGTCCACCTTCGACCACGGGCGACCACTAGTTTTCTTAAAACTACGCATTTAATGGTTATAAGCGCAGCATTTTATTTGATTTATATTTCGACGTTTCAACCGCTTTTCCGTTCACGACTACTCAAAACATGGCGGCAAAGTAGTTTTAAACGTAACACAGTTTTAATTATGTGTTACAATTGCGAAAACCAAAAAAAGTACTATCAAAACTTTTATATTTTTTTTAATTTCGACCCCCTCGAGGGAAAGCTTATAACTCTAACGTGTCGATGAAATACGAGTGAATACTATTTCTATACACATGAAAATTGTACTGTCCGGAACTAACTATACTACCATAGAACTCATCGAAATGTACTACTGTACTGTTTAATTTTTTATTGTACACAAAATATTTCTTTTTTTATTGCATAGGTTCAACAGACAAGCAGAGGTCCGTCCCACTTAATTGAAAGCGGTTACCATCCGCCTATGGACTTTTGTAACACCAAAGGATACAACAATGTGCTGCCGCTCGCTAAAGGCACTAATGCCGGATCAGAGCTCACGGTTGTTATGGCGGCATACTCTAAACCATGGGTGGTAGCCGTCCAGACAGGCAAACACCCTACCTCCTGGCTGTGGGCAGTTCTGTCGCCTCTTACGACAGTCCGCTCGCCCGCAGGAAATTGTATTCTTTTTCCGTTCATGCACGGATAAAGATTTCAATAAATCTACAACAAAAACATAATATAACTATTTGTAGAATTATTATTATCAGAATATATAAATCTGTTATTATTATATAACACGATTTTCCGTAACAGTGACAGTCAGTTGTACGTAACAAGTTATGAATAAAGCGGTTCCATTTTCATTGTCAATAACATTCAATACGGCTGGACTTGCGAAAATAGATCGCGAAATACGGTACGCTGAATCATATTAATGTCACCAGCATTCGGTTTGTTATTAGCAAAGATTACTAAACATTATAAGAATTTTGTTATTGAAGCACATGTAGGGTTTTGCTTTGTATGTAACTTTGCAGTCTCTTAATCTATTCAAAGTTCGTGTATACAAGTTTGAATATGATGTCCATAATTATAACAATTTAGGTATCACTGTATCCTGCCACATAGCTTACAAAATAATTGAATTTAAAACTACTAATGTCTACATACAATCTATATATATATAAATCAATTGCTGTTCGTTAGTCTCGCTAAAACTCGAAAACGACTGGACTCATTTGCCTAATTTTGGTTTTGAATTATTTGTGAAAGTCCAGGGAAAGTTTAAGAGATGCGTCAATATGAAAAAAATGCTTGGAAAATAGTAAAAACAACATTTCGCTTTCCCTTACAAAGTATTCGTACCTATCAAACATTTGATGTTCGTACCGTCGTTTAGAAATCAATTATTATTAAATTTAAAAGTCGTTCAGAAATCCAATTAAATTTAAAAGTGAAGTTTTATTTTTATTTTTTTGGTTTTGAATGTCAAACGTCAAACGTTTTCGTCCCTTGTTCAGAAGTCAACGTTTTTTATTTATTGATTCTGAGGCGGTACGAAGTTTGCCGGGTCAGCTAGTTTATAATAATAATGATCAACAATAATTAGGATTTCTCATGTCACAAAATCAGACTCCTATTATTATTAGTATTTGGGTCAGAAAGATACTCATGAACTCATGTATTGTGTAATTAATAATGCTTTATTTATTAATAATTGTCGTACTTTTATTTTAAAGGTTTTCATTTTGAGTCCCTTAATTTTATGTGGTAGTTTATTGTAAATTTTAGTCGCCATACAGAATAGACTGTTTTGAAATATTGTGGTTTTCGAAGGATTCAAAACACTAAGTCGTCTTTTTTTTTTTTGTAGCCCGACAATAGAGGAG
Organism: Dendrolimus kikuchii; assembly: GCA_019925095.2. NCBI lineage: Eukaryota > Metazoa > Arthropoda > Insecta > Lepidoptera > Lasiocampidae > Dendrolimus > Dendrolimus kikuchii. Next base: position 8,147,422 of record CM034400.1, read on the forward strand.
TGAACATCCAATCAATTGAGGTACTTTTTATAAACTGACAGATCGTCGCGACCTCATGGATTGTGTTCGAGCATACCTACTTAGGACTTCGTAAGTAGGTACAGGCAAGAGGAGTCAAACATCGCATTAATTATTGTTTGAACAGTAATTAAAAACATTTTTATTACGACGTTTTACAAGTTAAATGATAAAATATTATTTAAACGCGTGTTCTTTTATATGTAAAAATATTAGAATTTATTGTAACAAATGACCGCTCCTCTATTATCCTCCTTACCAAATCAACAGACATTACATACTAGTTATAATAAGGCAAAACAATAGGTGGTGTAGTCGTTTAAAGCAATTTCTTCCAGGCAACCTAACTTATAAAATATCTAATCTTTGTCTTAGTAAATGTGAAAACGTAGATGGGGCATAAATTTAAATTCTAGTAATTTTTTAAATACCATACATACTAGATGAAACTTATATATGTTATATAACTGTTATATAAGTGTAATGTAGTTATAAGTTAATGCAAAACATAATGTCGGCAAAAACATTAAAGTTATTTATTACAATAAACGACGTTGATAAAGTGTATATAATAGTATATATACAGTTGAGCGTAGTTATTCAATTGGAACCAACCCACAACTTTGGCAAAATTGAGTTAAGTATACAGTTCTAAATCGTATATTTTATGTACAGAATGAATTTTTCAAGTGGGTCTTCTCGGCCAAATGCAAAATCATAAGATACAGCGAAAAATAATTGAACGAGTCTCGGACCAATCTTGATGAAAACTAAAACGGTATCATTAGATTTTTGATAAACCAGTCCCCCTAGTCAGGAATCGAATCGGATGATTTTGAATAAAAAAACATATGTTGTATTATTGCACCAAATCATGGCGTAGCTTGTAAAGAGACCATCCTTAAACTACGTCAGTCAGATGGGGGTGTGTGACAAGGGGTGCGAGTGGTACTATATTTTCGTACATGCATACATACATACATAACTTCACGCCAGTTCCCTTGCGGAGTAGGCACGAACAACAGAGTGCCATTTAGGCTTATTCTTACAAACCTCACTTGCCTCTTTGACATTCATAACTCTTGTCATGCAAGCTCGTCTGTTCTTAAGGCTCCTCACATCACCTTCTGCTAGTACACGATCAATTTGATCATGGAAGGTGTGTCGTGGCCTTCCACGACTTCTGCATCCATCCACTTTTGCATTGTATATCTGTTTAGTCATTCTTTCATCATGCATTCTTTCCACATGCCTGAACCGCCGGAGCATTCCTTTCCTTACCTTCACCCCGACACTCTCTTTCAGACCAATACTTCGGTATTACGAAAGCGTCACTCCGCAGATTTTGCGCAGTGCTCGCATCTCGACCGCGTTTACTCTACTTTCATGCTCTCTCTTCCATACTCAACTCTCGCATCCATACGTGAGCGTAGGTACCAGCACCGCGTTGTGTATGGCGAACTGGGCCTTCTGGCTGAGGTTCTTAGCGCCTAGAAGTTTACCTAACGCTCCATTCACAATATTCCCCAAATTCACTCTTCTTTCTATATATTTTCGTGACGTCACATTTCATAATCTAATATATTTAAGCCAATTATTGCGGATATGGATTAATCTGTGCAAGAACGGAGAAAGAATACAATAACAATGCCGCCCTAATAACCTTGAGTTGTGTTCCGGCATTAGTGACCAGGTTCCAGTCTCCCTTAAGAGAGCAGCAGCGCATTTGTAGCACCTTTGATGTTGCAAATGTCCATAAGCGATGGTAACCGCTTTCCATCAAGTGGGCCGTCTGCCTGTCTGCTGAACTCCTGCAATAAAAAAAACGGAACTGCCGTTTTAATATAATAATTCCTTAATGCAAAATATGTGATGTCACACTAGGGATGGAGGAGTCTCACGAATGTGACCAGCTGTGACAAGGACGGGGGAAGGGTCAAAAATCATGAAATTTGTGTGACGTAATTTGTGGACGGCCCCAAAGATCAATTTCTACGAAGGACTGTCGAACTTCAAACATATACGTAGGATATTCTAAAAAAAAGAAAGTAAAACTTTATCTGAAGAAATAGCGACGTAATTACATTCCTTATATATTTTTATACACAGAGCATATTTTGGGAATTTGTACGCCGCATTTTCAGCAAACAAGGTTTGCACTCAGCATTTTGCTGTGCCGGAATATTATCCGACACAACGCCGATTTTCAGTGCAAACCTTCCTATTCGTAGCATCTCTAATATAAACATACATACATACATACATACATACATACATACATACATACATACATACATACATACATACATACATACATACATACATAACTTCACGCCAGTTCCCTTGCGGGGTAGGCACGAACAACAGAGCGCCATTTAGGCTTATTCTTACACACCTCACTTGCTTCTTTGACTTTCATAACTCTTGTCATGCACGCTCGTCTGTTCTTAAGGCTCCTAACATCACCTTCTGCTAGTACACGATCAATTTGATCATGGAAAGTGTGTCGTGGCCTTCCACGACTTCTGCATCCATCCACTTTTGCATTGTATATCTGTTTATTCATTCTTTCATCATGCATTCTTTCTACATGTCCGAACCACCGGAGCATTCCTTTCCTTACCTTCACCCCGACACTCTCTTTCAGACCAACTGTCTTTCTTACTTCGATATTACGAACGCGGTCCGCAAGCGTCACTCCGCAGATTTTGCGCAGTGCTCGCATCTCGACCGCGTTTACTCTACTTTCATGCTCTTTCTTCCATACCCAAATAATATAAAGCTCCATAAAAAATCTCGAAATTCTTTAAAGCCAGTTTCTATTATTTTGTTTGTGATAATTCTATCACTCACACTATTATTATTTAGGTTTATGGCTTGGCAGCTAGGCCTTTAAGCCAGATCTTAGATTACAATAGTTTCTTCATTTTCTTAGGCCTATGTGTACAGCACATCTGAACTGTAGGTTATCAGCCGGTGCCATTCAACGGAGTTCTTGTGACAACTCGAAAGGCCACATTTGACTATACAGTTCACATTTCTAACAAAAACACATAATTACTACTCAAAAACTATCAATATCCTACAACTATTGTTCAGTTTAGAGTAATTTTACACATTTTTAGAAAATAAAACTGCACAGCACAACATCTCCTTTCAGTTCCCGTCAAAAATTCCTCACTCACACTAACTTTATGATGTCCACAGACTCTTAAGTTGTCTGAAATCAATCCCAAACTTAATTAATCATCCACAAACCCGTCTGCGATTCGAAATATAACTTGAAATGAATATTAGAATTTGATTTTAAAGTGCTGTGGAGCTCTCTAACAGATTATTATGGGGACTTGTTTGAAATCGCTTGGCGTTACAGCGTACTTGCTCCGGGCATCGACGTATGCCTCGGAGGAGCAGTTAATTATTCTACCTGCTCGTCCGAGGTAGCCATTGTCAGTTAAACTCTATTCGTGTGACTATTGTCTTATATTTTTTACTAAATCGGGTATATACCTGTCAATTCACGCATAGCGAGTGGTTCTGTTAAAGTGACGAACATCCACTGTTTATGTCATTTCGCCATGAAACTTCAAAAAAGTATTAATAATAATAATCGGCCACAAACACACATATTGTATATCCCCAAATTAACTCTTGTGTTATGGGTTATTACCCATAACACAAGAGTTAATTTATATATTTACAATGGACTACTCTGGGGCCAATCCCAGACATCCAGACCTTAGTAAATACCGGAGAAACTTTACGGAAACCTTGAAACATTAGTAATAACAATTAAAACTAAATAAATATTGAAATAAGTATGTATCTATATAATATAAATTTCAAAAAATTGTACGCCGAATCGGTAAGACATGTGATCATTATAACCTTGTAACGACACCTATTTTTATAACTATCATGTTTTTATGCAATAAATTATTTGATTTGGAGAAAATTCGTTTCCGGAATTTATTATACAGGAATCGAACCTGGGGCGCCTCTGCGTTGCAGTGAGGTAAGCCGTCAAAGGCTTAGCCCGCTCAACTACAGAAGCCGGTATTCATTCACGCAGGCCTGTTATTTCGCGGTCTTTCATTCTGTCTTGCAATATGGGGTCGAACTGTGGAGACATCCCGCTGATGGGTTGAGAGTTTTCTGTCTATAGAAGAGAGCAGTAAGAATAATAGCGCGTGTACATCATAATGTATGTAGGCTGGACCTTATTTTAAGGATCTTTGCATTCTGACGTTGCCGGCAATCATCATTTATCAGGTTGCGGTATGCGTCATAGTTGGCGTGGAACTTACGCTGAGTGTGGTAGCGCACATTCTTACTGCACTGGAAGAATAGAATAAAAAGTTATCCTATCGAGCAGACGCTCTATTTAATAGAGGATTTTTTTTAATATAAATACATTGTATGTATTTTTTTTCACAATTGTGATGTAATGAAATGACGTGTACATATTGTTTTATGATAATTGTACTAAATAAAACAACTTATGACTTATTTATTTGAATGTACCTACGCCACAAATCGCGAAAATACGGTGACCTAATAAATACACCTCTATGAATTATAACGGCTGCCGATGTATTAAACGGAACCCAAAAAAGTGCTTAATTGTTCCTAGAAGTTCCTAGGTATATCTCAAAAACTACTCAAGAAATTTAGTTCATTTGGTTTCGTTAAAAGTATTCTAAACTGTAGTCAAGTCAAAAGTTCGAGGGGAGACAAACTGCTTGCGTCTTTGAAAGAGAATATCAATTTTTATTTATTTATTAACATACAAACATCGCTATCATTACAGTTGTCACCAATACCTTAGCGTGGTATATGGCATAAAACATTAAATAAGTACATACATATTCAATCGTCATAACATATAATATAATATGCAGTTCTTGTGAATTCAGTCACAGTACAAATAAAAATGTCAATTTTTTGACATATCTTGTTCAATGTTCGCAAGGCCTGTGTCGTCGACTGCTTATTAAGCAAGTTGGTCCTGCCGTATGGTATACTACGAACATTGGTGGCTGCCTAAGTCTCATCACAAAATTCGCTGGAATATCTATCTCGCCGTTCGAATGAATTGAACAATAAAGTCACTGAGTAACAAATTTATGATATTTGAATACCCGTCTAGCGATGTTCCATACGCCCTAAGTACATTCACAAAATATTCACTCCCTATCTTATACTAATATATAAAGCTGAAGAGTTTGTTTGTTTGCTTGAACGCGCTAATCTCAAGAACAACTGGTCTTATTTAAAAAGAAATCTTTCAGTGTTAGATAGCCCATTTATCGAGGAAGTCTATAGGCTACATATCATCACGCTAAGACCAATAGGAGCGGAGCACTAATGAAGAATGTTTAAAAATCGGGGGGATTTTTTAACTTCCTTGTTTTTAAACGACTCATTGACTCTTCGGGTGATCAGAGGGCTGGTGCTTACCTCGGCCAACGGATCAGTATGACGATCCAGCGAGAAAACATAGCCAGCCTTCTGGGCACCTTACCTTACATAGAAGATGGTGATCTAGGCTCAGTATTCTACTTATAGCCTTGAGGGACGATAAGTAGAATACAATACAAATAAGTTAAGTTTTCTTGCATTGTATTCGATTATATGTAATTTAATATAGCTTTAATAATTATTATCTTATGAATGCACAATACAATAAAATTTCAAATACAATTTCAATTGCTAGGTTTAGAAATAAGGAAGTAATTTATTTAAAACATGAAACTACTAAAAATAAAACTATACTATAAATAAAACTAACTTAAAAATATATATACAATAGTCAAAAAATAGAAACCTATATATACTAAAGCCCGTCCAGCCCACCAGACCACTGTCGCTGGGCATTGTAACTAGAAGTAGTACCTCGCTCAAAGGATTAGCCTCTGTACCAAGCGAGGTAAGCTCCAGTCTTCCGGTCTCCTGTTGTATCGACCAGACAGTCTAATTCATTTGAAATTGATGAGTAAAAGTAAAAAAATACTTATTTAAAACTTTTTGAACTGTTTGTTTTATAAAATTGAAAAAATCTGTTTTTTCCAAACCTGGGCTGTAACATACATACAGAGAGACATATAAACGGACGCACGGACATGTCGATTTTACAAGGGTTCTTTATTTGCCAAAAGGCTACCGAACCCTACGAATGTCATGTATTCACTCCTCTTCTGCAAATCAACAAGCATTTATTTTTTTGGTCAACACTCAAGTTACTTAGGTACTCTTTGATATTCTCGTTTCCAATTCAACGCCTCAGGGTAATTTAGTTTGTATTATATAGGGATAAGGATGAGTATTGAATTAGATCGTAAATTGATAACTTAGCATTTTAGCTGTGTGGTCTGCATTGCTCTACTGATGGTACATATAAGTTAGATATTATTATCGCCCCACAAAACTTGAAAATATTCAAAATCGTGCTATATGGCTTAGGAAGACCCCATACTACTCGGCACGGATTCGGCAAATACAAGCTAAAAAGAGCTTTACACCTACTATATAAAGGTGTCAGTGGACCGTCCACTTCGCATCCAGCCGGTGAACACGATGTCAATGACACCCTCATATCGTGGACATAAAGCTGTTTTTGGCTTGTATTTGCTGAATCTGTGCCGACTAATATGGGGACTCCCATATGGCCGGTTCCTCTATTTTGTTATTCATTCAATTGCTTTACTATTAGCAGAAATTTGACATTACTTATATGGTGCTTATGTCAAATTTTAACGAGTAGTAAGGCAAATGAATGGTTGGTAATATATAGGAATCGACCATTAGCGTCATGTACCAGTGCCCGCGTTACCGTTCGCGCGAAGTTTGATTTTTAAATTCAAATTCAAAAGTTTTTATTCAAAACATGTTCCACTGGAGAACACTTTTTGAATTTCATACATATATGTTAAAATTTTAATTTACTTCCTATTCTATGTACACCGCTTCGCAACATGTTATTGCTGTTAAGGAGAGGAAGCAGCAAGAAACTCCCCAGCAACACGTCTAGCCTAAATTGTTTTACTTCTTATTTGTCTATATTTATATCTTCTGAACCCGGCGCGATATTAAAATAAAACATATCATGTAAAATTGAATATAACATTCCTGGCTAAATCCCTAAAATTTTCATATCCAACGGTTTCGGAGGCTAGGTATACTCGCCAGAAACTTCCAAGCCAACACCCAAACTAAAATTCTTAAAACGAGCATTTATTACATACATAGCAATCTTCACATAAATAACATTTATTTTGAAATCGCAGAGAAACACTTCAATTTAAAAAATATACTTAAGTCTTCTAAGATATAAACTAACTGCTGCTGCTCAACGACCCAGCTATTCTAAGATATAAATTATATTTTTATTTATTTTAATTTTACATTTAAAATTAAATCTTCTTATAAAGGTATACCTATGTATATTATTATGTTCTTATTATTAAGCAAAATAACTGTCTACAAGAATTTAATATGTGAAGAGTAAATGTATCATGTTACTGATTTGTTTTATATCTTAAAATCATCGGATATTTATGATATAAGTATGATATAATTAATGTCGGACAATAAAATAGGAAACTAGAAATAATAGAGATTTTATTCCGAGTCAATAGCCTCTGAGGCCTAGTTGTCGTTGCGTTGGCTCACTAGGACTCAGAAATTTCTCATTTCTTGTTGTTCAAAAAATAACATTTTTGGTATTACTCCGGTCTGGGTGTAACTAAGTTCGGCCCGAAAGTAGTCCGCCTTACCCAGAATAGAATAATAACTAACTTAGATTTTTATCCGTGCAGGAACGGAGAAAGAATACAATTTCCTGCGGCCGGGTGGCCTGTCGTAAGAGGCGATTTAACAACCCACAGCCAGGTGGTAGGGCATTTGTCCGACTGGATGGCTACCACCCCTGGTCTAAAGTATGTCACCATAACAACCTTGAGTTGTGTTCCGGCATTTGTGGCCAGGTTCCGGTTTCCCTTAAGAGAGCAGCAGCGCATTTGTAGCAACTTTGGTGTTGCAAATGTCCATAGGCGATGGTAACCGCTTTCCATCAAGTGGTCCGTCTGCCTGTCTGCTGATCTCCTGCAATAAAAAAAAAAAGATTAGAGAATATGTAGGTACCATTACATTCAGCCAAGAAAATCCTTTACCACCCTAGGACCGAATGTCATTTGCACCTCATAGTGTGACAAGGTCTATTTTCGCTTGTAAAACCTATGTGACAGTAGCAAAAGATTCCAATATATTCCTGTACCAAATCTCGGTCCTTTGATTATGGCAGTACATAATCAAAGCCTCGGTCTTCATGAAAATAATTACGAATTATCGTCAAAACTGTTAAAGCACAACTGGCTGACTATACACATTCATTTGCAATTACAAAAACTAACACGAACTTACCTAATAATAAGCATATAAAAAGCAATCAAATAAAATACTTAGTAAGATTAAATGCCGGTTACCATCGGTTTAATTTTGACATTACTGTACTGTACTGTACTGTATGGAGCTTATGTCAAATTTTAACCGAATGTTCGGTATGGTTAGGAACCGGTCATATCATAAGTTTACAATAACTATATCATAGTGATAGTGATGTACACCGCAATCGTTTCGTCGTCAGCAAGCCGGCCTCGATTCCTCGGCACTCGGCTGTGGCGCGTCGCGGGGCCTGCGGGGCTAGCAGCGGCGCCGCGCGGGGATGAGGCGCCGCGGGGGCAGGGGGCGCCGGCCCCGCTAAACGGGATGCGCGCCTCCAATTTACATTTATGAAGTCCCGTAACAGATTCCGGGATGTTTACTTTCGATAATTAAAAACGTCTCAGGTGGTGCGTGCGGCAAGGAATAAATTTATGCGGGCACCCATCCAATGGCACTTGCTTCACGTGTTAACGCCTTAACGAGTTGACACATTAAATAGAGTTTTAATTAAAACTAATAAATTGCGACTTAACTTGATTAAAATAAGATTAGTTCTGAGAGGTATCTGCCTCTACACTATTTCAACATTCTGTAACCAAATATATAAGATAGAACACAAGACATAATGTATTCATATCATATACATGTGTCATAGTCATTATATAAGACAAGCTATGCCCGCGAGTTCGGTCGTGAGAGGTTGATTGACACTATTATATTTTAGTTAATTGAAGCAATATAATAAAAAATTTGCCTCTGTGTTATTCTGATGTATATACATATATAATATATCCATAGGCGATGGTAACCGCTTTTCATCGAGTGGGCCATCTGCATGTCCGCTGAGCTCATGCAATAAAAAAAAAGTTGCGTGAATAGGATGAAATTTACAAAAAAAATAACTGATAATGATAAATAAATCTTTATATTATATTATTCTTATCATACATGTAATACAATGGTATGTGTTGATATCATAAGATAAATATGTCATGATAAAAATAACGATTTTTCATTGTGAGTTTTATGAGATACGCACTTTTAAAGATCTAAAATCTGTGCCCCTAACTTTATTTTACTTACTTACTTTATTATGCACGGAAAAAAATTCTACAAACCAACCAAGATAATAGAAGTTATGAATAATATTGAACCAAAAGTGATTTGAAGAAAATTGTACTTCAAGTAATTATTTATTTTGACAAATTCGTTCCGTGGATAATATTTTTGTTTTATTATATTGAGGGGTGAAATGCTATTTGTTTTAAGCGACATTTGGAAAATGTGTCGGTAGAAAACTTTCAAGTTACAAATTACCAGAAAAACGCATATTCAATAAACTTTGTACCATACTTAAAAGAGAAGTACACCCATAGATTCAATTGGCAATTAGGTTCGTTGTATTTTCTTTAAGTTTGGTACATTAAAATAATAAAAGCCCAATATTTTATGTAGTCACAAAATGTCTCTTAAAGCATATAGCTTTTCACCCCTCGATATTGTTTTACAATTTATGTTTTACTAGACACAGACTTCAAGATGTAGAAATTATTTTTTGCTTGCTTTATACTTACTTTTAATGACGATTTTCTTATTTTTTTATTTTCTACCTTTTAGTAACGCAAATACTTGAATAATTTTTAAAAAAAGCCTACGAAACACGTTGTAAGTGCCTATAATATTCGAACGTTGCTCTCGATGTCCCTGGGATCCACTCATTGGATCCTGACTTGTTGACAGTGGGACCACCTCAGTAGTATAATCTTTCGAATAAAAGAAAAAATTAAAATCGGTCCACAATTGATTGAAGTCGCATAAGAAACATGCAAAAAAGTCGAATTGGGAACCTCCTCCTTCTGAAGTCGGTTAAAAAAGATGGTTGTTCATCACTTATAGGGAATTCACTATGTACCGAAACGCACGTGACCGATTTTTTGAAGAGAAAATTCTTTAGAATCAACATAAATTTATAGGACTAAGCCTACGAGACAATGAGATAGAACATTATATTTAATAATTCAAACGTTATGCTCATACAGAGTTGGAAATGTTTTGAAGTTTTTCGTTAATAGTTCAAATTTCGTGTTTTAAAGCTTAAATATATTATAACCTCTTCATACATGCACATTTATTATGTTGTTTGGTTATATGTATGAAGAGGTTAATGAAAGTAGATAAAGCGAAAGTTGTTTGTCAGAATCGTCGCAATAGGAGATCTATAGTCTCTGCCTACCCCCATGGGAAACAGGCGTGATAATATGTATGTATGTATGTATATATTATAACGACATAATACATATATGAAATGTGCCATCACGAAGTTTAGAATCCCTGTCACCCTTGACGCACTTTGTTTCACTTCTACTGCGTGTGAACTGCACACACACACATTTTTTTTATTAAAATAGAATTAAATAAACTGGCACTTTTGTCTCGAGCTACAATCTTAGATTGTTGTAGTTCTAACTAAATATATTATTATACAAAACACGTATAAATAGTAAAGAAAACCAGAATAATATTTAAGATTAATGAGGATTACGTAGCACGACCACCCGTGGTGAATAAGCTGGTTAGGTCAAAAATCTATAGGACTGTAGTAAAAGGAATCACGTTTAACACCCTATTGTTAGTACCTACACTAATCCATTTGTACGTTATTATTAACTTCAATTGTTATTTCAATGATCATAACTTAGTTATAAGCATGGTTTAAAAAATGTGTCAATTTATTCTAAGACAAATACAGGCTTTGCGTCATAAAAAGATTTATAATTTTTAGATCTGCATTTGTTAATTACGTTAAGAAACGAGCTGTACCAGGAATTTCATTCGCGCGGAAGTAATACCTATATCTTCCAAACTCTGTGCAGTATATCAAGCAGAACATATATGAAAATTAAAGATATTTTATATTTTAAACCCTAAAAGTTAAGCCTTAAAAAGCTAGAAGTGAATGAAGTAGAAACAAAAAACAACACAAAATTAAGAATTTTAATTGTCCACGGATTCATAGAGAAAACTTCCTAAAATGAATACTTATTTAAGGCTATTGACTGTTTCGAGACCAACCGAGACAAACTTTTAGACAGACAAAATAGAAAAAAAAATATTACATATATGATTAGCATTTATATAAATAAGAAATTTTGGGGTTTACTTTGATGTCGGAGATTGACATTTTATTTTTATTTTTTGTTAAAAAACATTATAATAAAGTAACTTGAATTTTGATTCGAATAAATCCCATGGCACGTACCCTATTTTCGGGGTTTGTTAAAAAATATTCTAACATGTTCCACCTTCGTTATCTAAACTACAAACAATTGTTTGATTATTTTTTCTGTTAATTCGGAACTATACTAATAATAACAACACTATTGCAATTATTTTGAACTTATAAATACTTTATTAACGAAAACCGACTTCAAAGCGTTTCAAGTCGAAAAGCTCAGTAGTAGTTTATTGACCCCATATGACGTGAGATTTAAATTCAAGGCCTATAGTTCGACGAGGGTTCATAAAAGTGGTCGACATTCGGTCATGCGGGGGTGTCTTTTTGCACGAAGGCCCTCACAAAGCGTGTCAAAGAACGATATTGCAAAAAAATTTAATAATTTGCTTAACAATGAAAGCATATTTGAACCACCACATAACATAATATTGAGCAAAAAACCAACTCAAACGGCGTGGGTTCGAATGCTGGCCGGAAAGTGTAGGCAGTTTTCTAACCTAATGTGAATATTGTTATAATTAGCAAGTGACGAAAAACATCGTGATGAAACCTACACATTGAGATAACCGATTTGTCAAATCCGCCAGTCCGCCTTGGACAAGCATGGCGGGTAGACTCCGTTCCCCTATATATGAGAGGCCCAACCCCGCAGTGGGACGTTTCTGGCCGCCATTTTTGGTTATATTTGTCTCTCCCTCGAGAACACTACTTTTTTCTGGATAAAAGGTACAGTAGTGGTATGAAAAAGTTCGCCAGTTTTCAAATTTATTTATTTAACATTCCTCGAGCACATGTTACCTTTTGAAACTAACAGAACAGACTGTTCCACAGAAAATTATGTTTAACTGTTGTCAAAACAAGATAGTTTGAAGTTACTTAGATCAAAGTTGTTTGATTTTCTATCTTGTCCAAGAAGATTGTTTAGAGATGTAAAACCATTTCATTGGTTTTAATATTTATGATAAGCGTAATGATTATATTCTTTCTCTTTCTGATGCTTAAAATTATTGTTAGTCTCAGTGTCTGTCATCGTCAACATTGCAATTTTGTTTTTTCACGTTTCTATGTTTATTTTTATAAACGTAATATTTATTAAAATGTTGACGATACTCTCTCTTTCTAGTACTCGTGCAAGCAAAAGTCAACTTTAAGGTGAGGAACCTTTTCATACCGCGACTGCACTTATATTCTTTTTCTATACCTCTGAAACAAAATTATGCATGCAAAATGTCGTGATGATCGGTTAAATAGTTAAATCGTGAAAATTACACTAACAAAGAAACTCAAATTTGTACTTATAATATTAGTTAGGATGGTCTTTATTTATTTAAATAACTAACTCCGTTGGCTCACCGACCCAAAGTGAGTCTTGGCCTCCGAAACGAGAGCACAGTCCGTTTCCCTATACATACTGCACAAGTTTTTTGCCAACTACATGCTTGAATGTTAGTCAGGTCAGTTTCCACTCTATCTTTCCAACGATACTTTGGACAACCAACCGGTCGCTGACCGATTGGTCTCCCCAAATATCCTTTTTTTACTCTCTGATTCTCCTATTCTAACCAAGTCAGGGGAGGCTATAAGCTCCAATCTCTCCAATTATGTTCAATAATCAATCAAACAATAATCGGCAGACGCAATTTACGCTTGTGTTATGTGTGATATACAACGAATTACTCTCGGGCCGATCTCGGAGACTCACACCATACTAAATAATGGAGAAAATTCGTTTCTGAAATTTACTATGCCTGGAATCAAACCCGGAGCCTCTGCGTTGCAGTGAGGTCAGCTGGCAAAAGCTTAGCCCGCTCAACCACACTACCAGTGTTGAGTACCTGTTTTTTAATTTAGAGTTGGCTCGGATCCTGCAGCTATAGTATCTCCTCTTTTTGTACCTAATAGCAATGGTCTTATAATAACATATACGTAAGCTCACCGCCTAATAGATAATAGATAAATTAAATTTTACTTACCTTTATAATAGAAGCAAACTCAAACAATGTTGCCAACGTAACTGTAAACTCAAATGCATTACAGACATGATGTGTATCGCAAGTACTTATCACTTAAACAATGTATCTTTTCTGCGATTGGCCGACACGACATCACCGATGCGCGTCATGTGAATACCAATAGCCTTAAACGGAAGTACTGCAGCTAAATGACTAGAATTAGCAACCTTCGATGCTTCAACGGACCACCAAAGTTTATGATATTCTGAGAGACTGAAATAAAATGGTCACTTTTGCTAATCTGCCAACTAATAGTATAGATGTTGTGTTCTGTTATCAGGTTTAAAAATTCTTGGATAATTTACAGAAACAGTAGGCTTAATTTTTCGATAGTGCTTCTGTAGCCACATTTAGTTTGATTGATAAAGTTTTAATCTATAGGTAACTCAGCATTATTATTACATCAGAAAACTCATAGAGGTGCAGATGTGAATTGACGTAAGTGTTAGGTATAGATCGATAAAATCTAGTATTAGTACTTATTGAAATCGGTAGCATAATGGATAACGAATCTGTGTCTTATCAATGACGTAGGTTCGTAACCTATCCGAGTAGCATGCATCACTTAGATAATGTTCTGACCTAATATTGTCATAGAAGTAGAAATTGCATTGTAAACATGAAGCTTTGATTATGGCCAGTGTTTTTAAGAACTGTGAGCTGGTGTTTACGTCGCGATTTTATCACCACAACATAGGGAGTTCATCCACATTTCTTTGATCCTTAGATGTCACCCAACGTACAAAACAACAGCTCTTTTATACAATACTACAAGTTGTGGAATGAGCTACTCCCCACGGTTTTTCCAGAGAATTAATATAAGGCTTTTCAAAAAGGGTGTAAACCAATTTTTAAAGTTACAACGAAGTGGGCAAGTTTTTGCTCCCTTGTTGGTGTTGCAGATGTTCAGAAGTAACATTTAGCCACAGATAGACGGACTGCCAAGTTTGCTAATATGCAAACGAAAAAAGTTCGTATACAAATGCTTGTTATAGTCTGTTTATCTAATAAATTATTCGATTACATACACCGTTGGTCAGTCAGTGGCAAGTGAAAGCAATACAGGCATCCATCAGCGCGTTTTACATCTAAAAAGTTATCAAAATGTAAATAATATAAACTACATTTTTAATAGGAACTTATTATTGCTTGCTCTTATTCTTGTTTACGATACTTTGTAAGATCATGCGAGGTAAGAAAATGTAATAACAAGAGTTGAAAAAGGAATGTTAGGTTGTTTGGGCATGTAGAGAGAATGGATGAAAATAGAATCACAAAATAAGTATATATAAGTGGACCGCGAGGTACACACCATGATTACATAGAGGTCATATAAAAAGCATCTCAAATAAACGTGCATATATGAAGAGCTTAATGAAAGCAGATGAAACGAAAGTTGTTTGTCAAGATAGTCGTAAGTGGCGATCCATAGTCTCTGCCTACGCCCATGGAGAACTGACGTCATAATATTATGTATGTATATTTTACATATATGTGTCCTATTATTAATGTAGAAAAAGTGTCGCCAATAATTTGTTTGTTTGACATATTTATCCGGACTGGCTCCAAGATTGTCTGATCCATCCCTTTAATTTTGTAAGTTAAAAGGGGCGGGGTCGATCCCCTCGAGACGAAGCTTATAACCCTAACGTGTCGTCGAAATACGGGTGAATACTATTTCTATACACATGAAAATTGTACTATCCGGAAGTAACTATACTACCATAGAGCTCATTGAAGCGTACTACTTTATTGTTTATTTGATATTATACACAAACTAGATTTTTTTTATTGCATGAGTTCAGCAGACAGGTAGACGACCCACATCATGGATAGCGGTTACCATCGATTATAAACATTTATAACACCAAAGGTCCTACCAATGTGCTGTCACTCTCTAAAGGAAGACTGGACCCTGGCCACTAATGCTGGAAAAAACTCAGGGTTGTTATATCAACATATTCTAGACCAGGGGTAGTAGCCATCCGCACGGGTAAATACACGACCAACTAGCTGTGGGTTTTTTGTCGCCTCTTGCTGCCTGTCGTCACCCAGCCGCAAGAAATAGTACTCTTTCTCCGTTCCTACACGGATAGTAACATAATTATAAAAATACAACAAAAGAATACTGGTGATATATAAAGGCGAGCGTAACCCTAAATAGAGTTTTCTTCCAGAAAACCTATACATCTAGTGAGAGGGGGGAAACAAAGGCAGGGTTGTACATAATATAAATAATATCACGCCTGGCCTCTAGTGCCGCAAAAGGTCGAACTGGGGTGCAAACGAAATAACTTTTCAATACCAAAAAATATCATAAATCTTCACGACACAAGACGTAACGTGGTTACTTCGTAATATTTTTATAGTTATTTTAAGTTAAGAAAAAAAATCACTGCTAATTATTGACATAAAATCATTTTATTCCTCCAATTTTTATCAAAGCTGGATAAAAGAAATATCTACATGTTTACAAAAGAGAGATAAACATTTTTTTTGAATACTACTTCATTTTATTCAGAATAAAATAAGAATGCATCTGAAACACGACCGCGCTCATGGAATCGCCCCTATTGCCAGAAAAATCAGTACAGAAAAATCGTAAAGGACGTTGACGTTGCTACAAGCCTTAAACGTCCCACTGTATGGCTCAGGCCTGCCTTTTTATAAAGGGGTATCGTACAACATCCGCGACGCATATCCAAGATTATTTCGATGTACGCATGCTTCAGCACCAAATTCTTATTCACCAGCAGCGCGTGGTTATAGGATATGGTATGTTGTAATAAATTCTTACATTAATTAGGTATAAAAAGCAGGCATAGTTCTAAAATAACATGATTAACTTAATAAAACGTTTTAACGGTTTTAAACGCGGTATTCTATATGATGTTTATTCCGACGTTTCGGCCAATTTTCAGTAGCCGTGATCACGGAAGACAAAGATGTCAAGTGTCAATGAGTGATGTTAATATTTACCCTGAAACGTAAAATCGTAAATCGTATTTTTATTATGTGTACGTATAGTTTCTAAAACTTAAGAAGTCATGATTAACTGTTTCAATAATTATCGGCAGACAAACACACATTGTATATCCCCAAGCTAAGCAAATTACGCTTGTGTTATGGGTGATATAAAACGGACCACTCTAGGGCTGATCCCAGACACCCAGACCGTAGTAAATGCCAGAAAGTTCGTTTCCGTAACTTACCATACCAGGAGTCGAACCCAGAGCCTCTGCATTCCAGCGAGTTCGGACGGCTAAGACTTAGCCCGCTCAACCACAGAGGCCGTTAGAGAGAGAAATCAAGAAACCACAGAAGCATTATTAAATGCGCTATTTGGCTCCTTTTAGCCATATGAACTTGTGAAGCCATACGTTTGACGCTAGTACAAAATCTACCCGGCTGCGACGTTTTGTTAGATGATAAATAATAAATCGTAATACCGAAGTAAGAAAGAGAGTTGGTCTGAAAGAGAGTGTCGGGGTGAAGGTAAGGAAAGGAATGCTCCGGTGGTTCGGGCATGTGGAAAGAATGCATGATGAAAGAATGACTAAACAGATATACAATGCAAAAGTGGATGGATGCAAAAGTCGTGGAAGGCCACGACACACCTTCCATAATCAAATTGATCGTGTACTAGCGGAGGGTGATGTCAGGAGCCTTAAGAACAGACGAGTGTGCATGACAAGAGTTATGAATGTCAAAGAAGCAAGTGAGGTGTGTAATAATGGGCCTAAATGGCGCTCTGTTGTTCGTGCCTACCCCGCAAGGGAACTGGCGTGAAGTTATGTATGTATGTATGTATAAATAATAAAATAATATCTGAATTAATTTGCCTGTCAGGTCTATTTGAAGACATAGTGGTAATTGAAAATAGTTAAAACAAGTATCATTATTGGTTTTTAACCAGAAAAAATACTTGCTTACAAAGTGGGAACATTTTACATATTATTCAATTTTTTTTTAAATATAACTGCTGTATACCATTCACAAATAAACAATGGATCCCAGATTACTGTCGCTGGGTAACAATCCCAAAATGCTGGTCGCATCTCCATTATATATGGCAACGCTAATGCGTTGTTTAAAATACATTACTTGCTGAATATAAATTTTAGTCGGGCAATCTGAGAAGCCTTTTTTATTTTTTAATGCTGGAGTACAGCAGGCACGCTGACGGTCTACCTAATGTAAAGTGGTTACCGTCGCCTGTAGACATTTGCATCACCGAAGGTGCTACCATTGTGCTGTCGGTCTCGAAGGGGAGACTGGAACCGGGCCACTGATGCCGGAACACAACTAAAAGTGGCGGCACGTTCTATACCAGGGGTTGTAGCTATATAGACGCACAAATGCCCTAATGGTTAGCTGTGAATGTCTAGAAAATATTATATTGTATACATAACATTATCTCGATGGTTGTAAGTTGTTTACCGCCTCTTATGACAGGCTGCCCGGCCGCAGGAATTCTTTCTCCCTTCCCGCCCATCTTGACCTGAAATAAAAATTAGTGAAGAATCCTTGATTTCAGTTTAAATTCTTGTCAGAAGAACCTTACCCAATTGTAACTTCTATAGGCCTTACCTTACCTGGCCCTCTTTGTTACGAGAATCCCTAATTCTTGAAAAAAATATTGTGTTAGACAATAAAAAGATGAAGACCAATGGACCATAAGTACTTTTGTTTTTTGCCAAAACTTTATCGAAGCCCTAAGAGTACAAATTTCTTATTAAAAGCGCTTTTAAATATGTTTTAAATAACTGAACGCCCAAAAGCGAAATATCGGTGGCGCCATCTAGTAGGATGAAGATGTTTACAAAGTTACCTACTTTTTAATGTGTGATAATTTATTCTTCCACGCTTATGGGATATTTTAGCTAATTTGTATAATATAAATATAAATACATTTGTATAATATAAATATAAATACAAAGCCTACCTTACCTACTTTTTAATGCTCGATAATTTATTCTTCCACGCTTATAGGATATTTTAGCTAATTTGTATAATATAAATATAAATACATTTGTATAATATAAATACAAGACTAATTGGATTTAGACAATTTTATTTTTGTTTAGATTTGTTGAAACAGCATATTATTTTAATCTATATTAATATTATAAAGTTAAAATATTTGTATATTTGTAACGAATAAACACAAAAACTCCTGGACCTATTTCAAAAATTCTTTCACCATTAGAATGCTACATTATTATGCAAAACTTAGGGATACCTACTAAAACTTCAATATCACAAGGTGTAAAAAAATTAGCCATAAAATGTCTTTCATCGCATACGCTGCGGAAACTTGGATGATGGAAGAAAAAAAAATCTACAATATTAATGAGCATATCAATATCTACAAAAATAGTAATACCATATGTCCAACTATTAGTTTTGTCACTATAACTACTTTTTTACATTTTAAAAGTTGATAGAAATGCTGACTAAAATCAGACCATGTTATCTAAATCTTTGTATTAATCCTTATCCAAATAAATAATTTCGCATTCAAGACTGTTTCAAGACCTGTAGATTACTTTTGAATTATTCAAATCGGGCATTCTATTCAAAACATATTACGGATTTTAAAATGTCAATCTAAACAAAATACTTGGCGCTGGAATCAGGTTTCCGAACAAATTTTATGTGTTTGAATGGGTCCGGAATGATTTAGATCATAGGTTCTCAAAGTGGGCGGTATCGCCCCCCCAAGTAGGCGCTGAGGCTATCTGAGGACCGATAGAAGCTAAGTAATATTGGAGGACGCTAAATAAAAATCAGTGGACAGTAGAAAGTATAACGAAATGGATAAATGTAAAATTCAGTACATTTTGAATTTTTTGAATAAACAAAACTCAACCTAAGCTATTATCTTTATTTTCTTACATATTTCTGTAAACAAATTTACGCCAAGAATTCCTGGGGGCGTTGGTTATTAACTTTTTCCTAAAGTGGGCAGTACACCAAAAAAGTTTGAGAATCAATTATTTAGATTCACAATTAGACCCGGTAGGTGGCGTTGCAATCGGGTTCTAGATTTTTATTTTTTAGGACAGGACAACGTCTGCCACTAATAATTTGTTGATGCTCATTACATACAAAATAACCCAAAAGCCTTAAAAATAAATAAAATTAAAAACTGATTACAAATTATGTAACCATAAACCTACAAGATTAATAATCTACATATACGTAAAAAATTGTCTCCAAATCGTTGTCGGATAGGAACGTTCTCAAAATGGCAAACATTTTGGGAACGCTAAGATTTTAATCGTTTAATACAACTTAAATGTGAAGTCAAAATAAAATAATATCGTAAAAACACATTTACATTATTTCAAGTTTTTAAAAGGATTATTACGAATTATTTTATTAAAACGTTACTACAAAGTAGGTTTACTTATTTGACCTGTTAGTTCCAGCTCAAAAAACCTTGAATACAAGAGAATAACCGAAAAGATGATCAAAGTACCTCGAGCAGACACAAAATAAAGAAAAGGCTATATAGTCTACACCTATATACCTCTACAAGTATACAGATAAGAATCTTGCAGACAGATCTACTTTCGTCTATATTTTTGTGAGTGCCTACCAGACTGTAAAAATAATAAATAATGTACATAATATTCTACCCAGACTTTAAAATTCATTAACCTAATGTCTTATCCTTCGTCATGCTATCGTTAAATCCCAGTTGTTAGTATATCTGTTGGTACCATCCGCTTCGGAGCTTTGAGTCCGCTTTCCTACATCTATTTCCGAACTTCACGTTGTCTTCGACGTTTTTCATTCCGCATGATGAAGGATGCATATTAATTAAGTATAAAACAAGCGAAAATACGCCATATCTCAAAACCTACTGCACGGATCTTGTTCAATGATTTGCCCTGAAAATATTTTTTAAGCTTTACCATCATGATTTTTGCACGTTTTTTTAATACACGAACTCAGCTCACGGCCCACCTGATGGAAAGCGACTGACATCGCCTATGGACAATTTGGAACACCAAAGGCGATACCAATGTGTAGCCGCTCTCTAAAAGGAGACTGGAACCTGGCCACTAATGCCGGAAAACAACTCAAGGTTTTATGGCGACATACTCCAGACCAGGCGTGATAACCAGCCAGACGAGTAAATACCCTACCACCTGGCTGTGGGTTGTGTTGTCGCCTCTTACGACAAGCCGCCCGGCCGCAGGAAATTGTATTCTTTCTCCGTTCCTGCACGAATAAAAAAAAGTATAACAATGAGTATTTTATGTTACCTGGTGTTCAAAACATTAATAGTATGGGTGCGTCATAACTTTTACAACGTTTCAAACTAAAATCTACCCACTTAAAAAAAGTCATTCAAGATCATACTCATGATTTTTTAAGTTCCGACTAATATCATGGACGAAGAATCCACGCTAATTCTCTATACGATTACATGCCCTAACAAATGTAACGCTCGTTTTTATTTTATTTTTAAATTTCACTTGTTCCATTTTATTATTATATGAATAGTTACGTATTAATATCAAATTTCATCCACGATATGATCCTAGTAGTTTTTAAAATGCAACATACAAAGACAGTCGGGCATCTCGATGTCATAATTCTTACGATTTATCAAAAATGGCTGGGGACATCAAATAGATAGAAAGAAATAAAATCATTAGTTAAGACGTAATTACATTCCTTATTCATTTTTATACACAGAACACATATTTTGAGAATTTGTACGCCACATTTTCAGCAAATAAGGTTTGCACTCAGCATATTGCTGTGCCAGAATAATTTCCGACACAACGCTGATTTAGATAATAGAGATGAGATAGATAGAATATGAGATAGATAATTTACAACTTAAAGATATTCTAAACATGCACAATAGGCAGTCTTTTTACTAAAAAGCGATCTCGTCCAGACAATCCGAGGGTTGGAATATAACAAATATATAAGCCATTTATCTCTTTTATGACGTTTACTATGCCATTGGAAATAGACACAAGTGCATTGAGCTATCAAGAGCTGGTATGATTATATTATTTGAATTAAAAAATAAGTTAAGGTTAAACGCTAACAAAACCATAGTTGAGTTACCCCGTTATCAGACATAAAGGCCAAAGCCCCAACCAAAATGATTCATTCAACGCTAGTTCGATACGGTGTACCAGGTGGCCCGTGCTTAGGGTTGTCGACTTATTTATTGAATAGATATTTTAATACCTACATTTATTACCCACTCACTGTAGGCATTATTACGTTTGCACAGGGTTTCAAATTTTCTAAACCCTATGTAAAGAACAGTTTTGATAAACAGGTTCGCGTTTGAGCTCGATCAAGCCTAACGTCTGACGATGATGCGGTCGAAGGTGGCGCACGCCTATCCAGACAATACCTTACACTAGACTTGAAGGTACCGGGATTGTACTTTTCGGGAAACACGAACTCTGGTAGTGCAACCGTACGCAGAAGATGTCGGAATATAATATAAATATACGATTGATGTTCTTTAACAACATAAAGATTCAAACATGGTTAAATGTTTGAATCTCCTACAGAGAGATTTTATTATGTAATAGGGCTTAACACTGGTCACAAAATTTTATTTTGAATTAGGAACTTTATTAATGTTCTTTTGTTTTCTAACGTAACTTTTTCTCAATAATAAATCATCAATATATTTTCACGTGTAGTTTTAAGGTCTTATTCATATTGAGTTAGATTTAGTTTGTAGGGCTTAAAGTTGAAATATTTACATGCCGCTAGTATATTAATATTAATTAAAGAAGTGTTGTACAATCATAATTAAAAATGAATTTAAACTAAATATTACTATAAGGTTATGAAGCAAGATCACTGTCAGCGAGAAGCGTATCCAGAATATATGCTATATAGCAACGCTGATTCATTGTGCGAAATATGCGCCAGTCTTGTGATTACGGGTACTATCGAAGAGTTTCTTACAAATGTATTTTGATGAAACATTATAGTAGTATATTTTATACTGATAATTTGGCTTAGGATGTTTTTTCAATAACGTTCACTAAGATATTTGAAATATTAAAAAACGAGAATTGGTAGCCCTATCTTTGTATAGAGTAACGCATTGAAAAAGTTTTGGCGGGATTTTTAGACATTACCACAATTCCAAGGTCGCAAGCTCAGTCAGTCTAGTTTTTATAGTGCTTGACTACGAAAATGTTTTAATGCGTCATTGGCTAGACTACACACAGATTAGAAATTAAAAGTCACTGTAATAACTCTAAAATCTTGACGTAAAATAAAAACGTTAACAAACCTTCACCTGCAGAATACCAATTTGTGACCAATATCAACTGAGATACTTTTTACCATAGTATAAAACGTCATTGCTTGTTAGAATTTGAGCGTACAAAGGTTATGAGGTCACAACTTTAACGAGTCAAATAGCCATCTAATTATTGTTTAAACAGCAATTTAAAATATTTTTGACATAATATACCTATATTTTAAATAAATGATGATAGTAGATGGTATTTTAGCATACGCTTTTTTATATACAAATAATTTAAAGAAAAAATATTTTAACATATGTCATCTGTCCAATTCCTCATCTTTACATAATATAAAACTAAGCTTTCCGCGTTTGCCTGTCTGTATATCCGCTAACACCTAAACTACACAACGGGATTTTAAGAGGATTTCACCATCAGTTAGATTATTAATTTTGCACTAAAAGTATAACACCTATAAACAAACATAATTAAGTTTTTTTATTTATAAGGATCATAAATCTCGGAGTAATCGGTGAACATACAAAAAATAAGAGAACCTCCTCCTTTGTTTGAAGTCGGTTAAAAATAGAACTACTAGTCTACTATACTCTACTATAGTGTTTAATAGCCTTGTAGTATACTTCAATTAGAGCCCATAGAGGAACACAACAGAGAGCGCCCTCTACAGATATGCCTGGTATATGCGATCAACCTCGCAAACATGATGTAATGTTTGGAAAAGAAAAGAAAACTACATGTAAGTGGTTGTAGTGTTTAGAAAGGAGCGGGAACGATATTAAGTTAATTACCTGACCGAGCTGAAACGTCCTTTGTCGGTCGAGTCGAAGTGAGTTCATTGATTCCGTTTCTGCGCCCCTTTGCTCCTATAACGCAAACCAACCTTTAAGACCCCTCCGACGATTAAACAACGCCGCTTTTACATACATATTTAGTCTGAATAAAAGAGGCAGGGTAGGTCTTGGTTATTGGACGCTCGCCGCCAACATGTGTTTGTGGCATTGGCCTTTATACGCTTATAATTCATTTTCGACTTTAATACTTGTAACACAAAGTTCAATTTGGTAGAAAAATTATTTGGAAAATTTTAGATACACATTTTTTCTTTTATGTTGATACGTATATTATGTGAAATTGATCTTATCTGTTTCGGTAACATTTTAATTACATATTAATTTGATTACGTGATATATGTTTAATTTTTGTCTTTCAAAACTAACCCATACCCATCAATTTGTAAAAGAATACTTAGTTATGTAACTTGTTATATACTTAATTGTTTGTTTTATTAGCGCAATGAAAGAAGAAATGCTACGTGGTTTTGCCCCCTTAAACTCCAGTCAGAGTTATATACATGTGTGTATACATACACATCTGTTACTATGTTATACCTTACCTAATCTAGTATAAGTGTTAGTTATAGGAAAAATATAACAAGGTCTAAACATAACTTGCAGTTATTTTCAGTTACAAACATATCAATTTTAGAGTTCTATTACCTATATATACCTAAGTAGAAAAAACCCCTTATGATATCACTACGATGTCTGACTGTGTCTCAACTGATTGATATTAAAATTATTCATGTATATTATTGTATTGCTTAAGCAATTACTCACTTATTCTTCTTCCCATATTCTATCCAAAATCTTTGCTCAACAAACTATATAGGTATAATATTCAGTTTTATTATTAATTAAAAACAATAATTTTAGTGATTAATTACTATTTACGACTGGGTTAATTTCGTTTTAAATCAATTAATTGTACTTTAAGCTTTCTGTGTATAAAAAGATAATGTACATTACGCAACAAGGCCGAGAGGCTTTTAGGCAGTGAAAGGCCACATCAATGCTCCATTTTCACACAAACATCCAGAAGGTCACAAAATGCCAAAGGACTATCGAAGCCTAACTTTAATTCTTGTTATATTTTATGAAAATATACAAGTAATTATTTACCCTTTAATGCTAGATGGATAAAAACAATAATAGTCTCCCACTGCTGGACTTGGACCTCCCAATTTCTCAAGGGAATTTATAACACCCGCCACGCTTGTCCGAGGCGGCTTGGTGAGATTAACACAACGGTTATCCCGATGTGCGTGTTTCATCACGATATTTTCCTTCACGTGGTAATTGTATGAATATGCATTAGATCAGAAAACTGCCGATGTGGTGCACACTTTTTGTGGCTGGGATTTGAATCCGCATCTTTGAATTTGGTACGCGAGCGCATTAATAATTAAGCTGCCATGGCCTTTTAGTGCTAGATTACGTCACGGAAATTGAGTGGAATCAACGGGCTAAACTTTACATGCCCAGTTTAAGGAACGCAGAACCTCCGACTTCAATTCTTGGCATGGTAAATCATTTCAGTTAAGTTTGCGTCGTTTACTATGGTCTGCTGCTATTAAACTTAATGCGGGTATGTCACTTAGGCTTTCAGCTCATAATATAGTCTGTTAATCCGCAATATGTTTATTTTAATTTTGTTTTTTATTCTTAGGGCCGCTTGCATAACGTTCCTTAAATTTATTTAAGAAACACTAAACGCATTTAACACCCTTAAATACGATTAGCGTCTTGCATAACGCAAAATTTACCGGTAAATATGTTTAAAGAACTGTCAAAGTTAATCATCCAAAAATGGGTATTTAACTGCCTTAAACGCGTTAAAGGACAAAAAAATGTTGAGTAACCTCTTTTCATAAATTAATATTTACTATTTTTTATCAAATTGTAAGTTATTAAAAAGTCAATTACATATTGTCACTTGTATATTATTTGCTTTAATTATTTATCTTAATGCTAAATACCCATAAAATCGAAAATAAAACAACACAGCAAAAAATCATTCTTCAGGTTGCCGCCAAAAATTTCGAAGTAAACCTAACCAAACGAACGAAATTTTAAATGTCAAGTTGACATTGGTCAACTAAAATCCCTTTTTACGCAAGAAATAACTAACATTAAAGCTAAATTTCGTATGTTCGAAAATATGGATCGCCGCGTGAAACGGAACACATCTGGCTGTTTTACCAACGGCATAAATACATTTAGCTAAATAACATGGGAGACCGCCTTATGCAAGACATCTTAAATACGTTTTGTGTAAAAAGTATTTAGGCAGTTTAATATGATTAACTAAATTTGATTTAAAGACGATCGTTGTGCAAGTGGGCCTTAATCTTGTTTCGGTCTTTTTAATGCATTACTTTTAAATTCTTATTTTTGCAGTCGGGTTTTTGATTTTTTTAATAATTAATTTCATTTTAGACTTTTTAGTGCCCGGTACACTCTTATGTACAAAAAAACTGTGTTACTTATATAAGTCAAGGAAAATGTAGAGAGGACTTCTTTCTTTGATAGTTTTTTAATAATAACTGACAGAAAAATGTGTTTGTCTGCCGATTGTATATCCCAAAATTAAGTAAATTACGCTTGTGTTCTGAGTATTATACAACGAACTACTCTAAAGCTGATCCTGGAGTCGGATCTCAGACACCTACATAGTAAATAACGGAAACGTCTGATCCCACCACATAGTAAATAACGGAAAATTCGTTTCCGAAATTTACCAAACCAGGAATAGAACAAGGAGCCTCTACATTGCAATGAGGTAGGCCCGCAAAGGCTTAGCTCGCTCAACCACACAGGATAAAGGATATATAATTATATTCAATACTAGCTGAACCGGCAGTCTTCGTACCGCCTCAGAAGTTTCTAAGGGAAAGCGAAATTGTGGTTTTTACTATATTCCAAGCATCTTTTTTTCCCCGCAAGGGAACTGGCGTGAAGTTATGTATGTATATATTTTTTTCATATTTGCTAACGTTTTAAACCTTCCCTGGACTTCCACAAATAATTCAAAACCAAAATTAGCCAAATCAGTCGAGCCGTTCTCGAGTTTTAGCGAGACTAACGAACAGCAATTTATTTTTATAATAATAGATTATATCGCTTAGATTTTGTCCGGGGATTAGGCCTACTGGATATCACGTAAAAATCGTGCTTCAAAACTCTATCTCATAGGTGGTGGAAAAAAGGGTCGATAATAAATTAATAATAATATAGAAATGTTGAAAAAATGATAAATAATATGAATAAAAAAATATATAATAGAAAACTAAGCCTAATGGTTCGTTTTCCTTGTATTCTTAAGAGTTTTCAAGAGAATCCGGTCAACTTCGGAGCGCTGTAAAACCCGGATAAATTAATGAAATTAAACAAATTTGTAGTGGAAATTATGTGTTAAAAATCCTCTATAAGATTGCTCTGATGTCATTTTATTGTAAAATGACCAGAAAAAAGTTATAACGCCCAAAAGAAAATTTGTTCAAAAATGTTCAGTTATTTTTGGTTATAACTTTTTTATTTTCCATTATACGATAAAAATTAATAAGAATAAAGTTGTAGACAATTAAATTTGCTACAAATAATTTTTTATACAATTTTCTGTAGGGTTGCTAATTTACGAGATACAGTGCGAAAACCTTTTGTACCCCCTTTTCCAAGATGGCGGCCGGGGGAAAAGGGTGACGACCCCATAAACATGAACTAAAGGTTATAATAACCCCCTCTACACATAAAAAAAATAAAATTGCGTCCTCTAAAAAACGCACGCTAAAGCCTAAAAATTTTAAGATTTCAATGGCCGAATACCGTTTGGAAGATACGGGATAATAAAGAAATTTACAAAGATAGAAGATACGAGCGAAAAACAGAATCCTTCTTTAGTAGTCACCTAAAAATAACAATAAAAATAACACAAGTAAGTAATTTTTATTTAGAAAGACTAAAAACACTTCATACTCTATAGAACCGGATTGTCTACCTGAACTAAACAAAAGGTCTCGTGTAAATGTTTTATAAAAAGCACTCATTCCTTATCTGACCTTGTGCGACGGTACGGAGTGGCACTAACAAAGTGGCTCGCCCGAATTCGTTGAGTGAGGACGTGTCCATACATCTTGCGCTCCCGCTGCTTTAATGCGATCTCGATTTGAATATTCCGTTACGTAATAAGGTGTGGTTCGGTTTGTTCTTGGTGTTTTGAATTGTTTTCTTGGTTTTGGTGTATTTTCTTGTGAACAGTGATTTGGCTTTATATATTGGTAAGTGTTTTATTCTATTTTTACACTCTGATTGGTTTGTTTTTGGGATATTAATGAATAGTAGTTGACGTGTACGGTTTCTTTTAAGTTGGAGCCCTGATGGCGGACCCCGATTCTCTGCCTCCGAGGGAAGAGAGCGCGACCCGGAAACGGACCCACGTCCACTCCCAAGAGGGCCAGCAAGAGGTCTTCGACTCGAAGGAGATCGAACCGAAAATTGTAACGGTCCGCCGCGCCGGTAACGCCGCTTCGCTAGACGTGGAGCCGGTGGCCGGCTCGCGAGGCGAACCTGTGAGGTTGGCTGCCGCCGCGACTCACTTGGTAGGTGCCACTTCGGGGACCCTGCCACACTGCGAATCTACGGGGGTTACCCCCGCTGTGGCGGATGCAGTTGCCACGTCGACGGCCCACGAGGTATGCGCTGAGGTAAATTTAAAAGGGGTAGACGCTGCACCGGTGGCCCGCCTGCGAGATGGACCTTCGGAATTGGCCGCCGCCGCAGCTCACGAAATAGGCGCCGCTTCGGGGGCCCCGCCACAGGGTAAACCTGCGGGGTTGGTCTCCACCGTGGCTCACGGGATAGGTGCCGCTTCTGGGGCCCTGACGCAGGGTGAATCTGTGGCGAATGTAGGTGCCACGTCGACGGCCCGCGAGATGTCCGCTGACGTGGATTTAGAAGGGGTAGACGGCGCGGCGGTAGCCTGCCTGGGGGATGGACCTGCGGGGGTGGCCAACGCCGTGGTATCGGTTAGTTATAGCACCGCGTCGGTGGCCCTCCCGCGGGATTCGCCCGTTTTCGTTCGGCTAGATGCCGGGTCAACGGCTCCTCCGATAGATATTCCTGTCGGGATGACCGCTGCCACAGTATCGGCATGGGTTGGTACTACGTCGGCGGCTTACCCGCGGGATGAGCTCGCAGAGATGGGCGCCGGCTCAGCAAATGTGTCAGATGCCTCAACGCCGTCCTTCACCTCCACAGGGGATAGGATGAATGAGATTACTGCACGTGCAGAAATGATAGATATAATAAATTCCGTTTGGGAGGAGGCCTACGGCAAGGAAGTATCGGTCATGCGGGCAGAAATTAAGGACAGGGAGGCGGAGTTGGCGCCGGCCACCGTTACCCCATTTGATGTAGATGCGTTCAAGCGAATTATCATAATGTGCACGGAGAAATTAATCAATGCCCGAATGGCCAAGATTGAGGACCGCCTCCTTCCCCCTCCAACTTTTCGCTCGCCTCTTGCGACGGATAAGCGCAAGGGGGGAGCTCCGTCGCCCGAGACTGACGAGGCAACCTCAACGCAGTGGAATTCCGAGGACCTCATTTCTATTGTTCCCATGGACGTGGTGTCGTCCCAGCCTACCGAGGTGATGGATCGCTCTCACCCACATTCCCAAAGAAAAAAGGGGAAGAAAAAGAAGATGGCGCTTCTAGAGACGCAGCCATCGCCTGTGCCCGAGTCATCTGGGGCTCCCGCTTGGGAAGTTCTCCCGGCTGCCCCCGTACCCAGGCCAACTATTGTAGCTACCGCCCGACATGTCGTACCCGCGCCCACGATAGTACCCGTGCCTACTCCCTCGCAAGGAACTGAGGTCACGATGTCGATCGTGAAACGCGGGAAAAAGGGGAAAGGAAAGCGGGGGTCACCCGAACCCCCACCACCCACACAAGCGCCCGTTCCACCTCCAATGCGGAAAGCTCCGCCTAAGCCACGGGCGACAAAGAATCCACCAGTGACGTTCACTAAACCCAAAACGGAAGCGGTTATTGTAAAACTGCTGCCGGAGGCGAAAAAAAGCGGTGTGACTTACCGCGAGGTCTTCCAGAAGGCTTTCGCGATGGTCGACATCGTGGCTTTGGGCGTCCATGAGGACCTCAAAATCACGCGGACCATCCGCAACAACCGGCTCCTGAAGTTACCTCCAGGGCCAGACGTAGAAGCTAAAGCGGACAGTTTAGCGGAGAACCTCCGGGGACCCCTTGAGGGACTAGCTGAGGTCATCCGGCCCATGAACAAGAGGGAGATCTATATCGCCGGGCTAGATGACTCGGTATCAGTAGATTCGCTTCGGGATGCTGTCGCCCGCGCAGGTAATTGCCCGCGAGAAATGATCAAGGTTGCCCCAATCCACATTGGACCCAGGGGTATGTACGCATCATACGTGATGTGTCCGATCCCGGTGGCGAAGGCACTCGCCAGGCAGGGCCACATTTTGATGGGGTTCATCTCGGCGAGTGTCAAGGCCAAGAAAGCACGGCCCATCCGATGCTACCGTTGTTACGGGATTGGGCATAGCACGCAGTTGTGCCCTGACTCTTGTCCTGATCGGTCTGGTCTCTGTCTTCACTGCGGGAAGAGCGGGCACATATTACAGGACTGCAAGGCTACAGCCCCCCGCTGTGCAGTCTGCGTGGCAGCGGGTAAGAATGCAACGCACTCGATGCTGGCGAGGGCCTGCCTCCCTCCCATCATCCGGGGCAAATTCGCCACTCCAAGGGTGACATCAGACTAGGCGCGAGGGGAGGCACCAAGGTCGAAACACCTCTTCCAAGTGAAGTGAACGCCAACCAGTCACTCCTCCAGTGCGCAGGACTTCGCTATGCAAACATTAAATTTAAAATTGGATGCAGAGATGAGGAAACAATGGGAATTAAATATTACTACTGATATTGAATCTAATGAGTTACCCACTTTTGTACCATTTAAAATTTCTTAACTAATCGTTATCGTGTTTCAGAATATTTGGTTCAAAGATCTAATATGTAATAAACAAAATTCAAATGATAATTCTAACTATGTCAATAAACCTAAGGTATTTCATATTATAAAAAACAATTCTAACTTTTGTAATGCAGAACAATAACTAATGTATTGTAAAAAAAAGTCATGTCTGAAAACGTATGTACCGGCGTGATTTCGTGTGAAAGAATAAAATTTGTTTCAACTGCCTAAGGTAGAACTATTCAGCAAAGTATTGTAAGAGCACTGCATTGTGCAGCATTTACAATAAGGAGCATCATTCTTTTTTCATCATTCGAAAGGATGCACAGGAATCCGCTATTGGTTCATTTGCTTCCACGCACGAAGATGCTGGAAGTTTTGCCGCCACACCCAACCAGGTTGTACTTGCAACTGCACTAGTATCAGTTGAACTAAACAACAAACTATACTACAATCTGAGACTGTTGGTTGATCAAGGGTAGCAGGCGTCATTCATAAAAGAATCAACAATTCAATGACAACATTTGTAAAAGATGTCGGCACACGATCCAATATCAGGTTTAGAGTGTAAAAAAACATATGCAGACCAGTAACTTTATTAAAGATTTCTTATTCTATATTTGATATCAACATCACAATATCGGTACGTGCTTATATGCTCAAGAAATCACTGGTAACGTATCTAATAAAAAGATAGATCTATCGAATTGGCCTGGATTAAATCTAATAAGGTTAGCTGTTCCACAATATCATATTCCTAATAAAATCAACATATAATTAGGTGCCGAACTGTACAGCAAAATATTGCAGGAAGGACTCAAACGTGATCTTAGTAGATCATTTATTGCACAATGTAATTCGTTAGACTGGATAATAACAGGAGTTGTTGTGACTGAAGAAACAACATCATCATCAAATATTGTGGCAATGCGTATATATGCGTGTAGGTAATATTAACCATGTAAACCACTTGTTAAACGAAAGGAACAGAAATGGAAATAGATGAGACAGAAAACAAGCTATACTTATCAGGAAGAAAAAAATATAAATAAATTAACGGAATCATGAAATTTAATCTAAGTGAAACTAGTTTAACTAAAGAAAATGAGGAATTTAACTTAACCAAAGGAAATAAGGAATTTAAACCAACTACAGGAACTAAGGACCTTAAACTATTTAAAACCAACAAGTAAACTAAAGTAACTACAGAAACCAGGCAATTTAAACTATCTAAAGCAAATACGGAAACGAAACTAACTAAAAGAAACAAGGAAAATAATGCAAACAAAGGAAACAACGAATCTGATCTAGCTAAAGGAAATAAACAATCTGAAATGACTAAACTATCTAAAGGAGACAAACTAACTAAATGTAATCATCTATCTACATGAAACAAACTATGTATAGGAATCAAACTATCTAAGGGAAATAAATGAACTACAGGAAACAAATCAAACAAGTTATCTACTGGACATGGGCTAACTAAAGAAAACAAAGTAAATTAGGGAACTAAACTACTAAGAGGAACAGATCATATCGAGAAAAATGAACTGTACAAAGGAAATGAACGAAATAATGGAAACTATATAAATCAAGAATATAAATTAATCCAAAGATAAAGTAAAACAGAAAACAAATGAGACCAAGTAAAAAGATGAAGCGAAGGAATTGAATCAAACTATAAGAAATAAAATTGTCGGAACTTACCTCGAATTGCTAACCGAATTTATTTCAATCCACAACGTCACTTCCTCTGTTGCAATCACATGCAACAATTCGTGGCTCATTTAATATAGAGGAAGAAAAATTGTGTCAATAAAGTTATAAGCAGTTAAAAGGAAAATGAATTAGATATAAAATGAAGCAATACGAAACTTCTTACTTTAAAAAAGGATGAAGAGGGGTTGCTAACGTGATAAACTACAAATACTAATAAACTATAAATAATAATACAATAAAATACAAAATAAATACTTACAAAATTTTCGTCTCTTGGAAGACTGAAAAACAAAGATTAGTAAAAATAATATTTTTAACAATAAATAAAAGATTTTAAAAAGAATATTAAAAAAAGTAAAGAAGATTGAACTTACCTTGTCGAAATCACTCCTCGATTACAATCTTATTGGGCGAAGACAAATCAACCTGAGAATAGCGAAGCAATGCATCGTCCAATACATGGTCTTATACTTGCTAAATGGTTCACGGGCTTAAAGCTAACTAACATATGTACATATCGAATTGTAATCACTAAGCCTGTGAGTTCGCAATGTAAATTCACTATTATTAAACCTACCTATAACAAGGATTATATTTTATCGGCTAGTGATCATTATTATTTATATAATTTAGAATTTTCGTAACTTAACTAAGGAAATTGTAATCAATGAAACCATGCCTATAGAAATACAAATTATTTTGTGATTATCATGTTTGTGAGCGTGTTTTACGGTCGGTGGTTAAATGTAACTATCATTATAGTTTCATAGTGAGCTGTAGAAAATAAGTTATAGTTATTTTGCTAGGCAAATTATGTTAAACGCTCTAGATTAGCTTTACGTAAAAATTATTTCTTTTGATTGTTCACTAGTTGTCGTTGTTCAATAATGAAACACGATGTGTTAACATTGTATTATTTGTATGTAACCAACGGTTTATATCATTGAAGTTTCCAATATACGGGACTATTATATTATTGTTTTTATTCACCCCCACTTTACACCCAAGATAACCCGGTATTGCCACCTACTAGGCTGTTCTTGCTCGGTCACTGAACGGAGCGATCCGTACTAGTACAATTTGTCAGATGTCCTAATTCGGTCTTTTAGTACAGTTTAGTACACTGAACGAATAAGAATTATATTTTGATTTTCCTTCATACTTTGCAGGCTTAGGACTGTCATTCTAATCAATACCCATTTATTTTTTACATAAGTTATTTAGATATTAAAATATCGATGATATTTTTTTCTTGATGCATTATATAAGATATCAAAATTTTATAGGTATTTGTCGGGTTATTTTAGAATCAGAATGTAACCATATCGTTACCGCTCGTTCAGTCAGAGTCAGCCGCTTTCCGTATTTGTTATGCGACAGTTCGTAGTATATATAGTACCAGTGATAAAGAATACATCGCGAATTCAGATTATTCTATACGATCACGAACGACGAAGTACTAAATGAACGATGCGCGATGTCCTAAAACGGAGACGGAATAGTTCGTTCAATTCAGTGTCGGGAATTTATTCCTTTTAGTACATAGTACATGTACTACACAAGTCTACCACCTACTACCTGCGTTAACAAAAATAAAATGTGTGATTGTCAGTATATTCTCTGAAGTGTAATGAAGTTTTATTTATACTTTTTATACATCTACTAGACATGCGCAAATCATGTCTCTAACTTCTACTGCGTGTGAACTGCACATAACAGGTGTAGTTCACACGCAGTAGAAATGAAACTTCAGAGAATATATTCAAAGTTAATTCTGCTCTAACTTTTATTAATATAAATATGATTTCTTTAGCCTACATCCGTCAACATGTTATGGGGGGGGGGGGGGTACGCACTTGGGATTGGAAGGAAACACCAGTTCTTTTAAGTAAAGCCTTTATTGACTTACAACAGCCGCACGTAATACCTCGCTGCAGGGTTGCCCCTATACGCACGACTAACGATGCACTGTCCCGACGATAAGGTGTCCCACTTACAACACCGTCGCTGATATTGCATAGACCACCTCCTGCTACTGCGGTGCTCACCTCCCATATTGTCGCGTGTAGCTCGCCTCTGGTTCGTCTCTCGAACTACACTACACTCCTCCTTCACTTAACTGTCCACTAAACTTGTCACTAAATTCACCACTTAACTTGTCACTGTCTTCTATTAAACTTCTCTTCCAACTCTTCCGTATCGCACTTATCGCTTCGCTGTCTTGAACTGAACTCAACTCTAAACTGCCCGGTAGGCGCGCCTTACGCTGCTTATATACCCGGAAGAATTCGTTATTCTTTTATTTACTATCTGTCCCTTTCTAAACATCTATCTATCTCTGTTTTTTCCTTCCCGAACCTTCTATTCGAGAACTTTCGTTTATACATCTATCCCTTTCTAACATCTATCTATGTCTGTCTTTTCCTTCCCGAACCTTCTATTCGAGAACTTTCATTTACACATCTATCCCTTTCTAACATCTATCTATCTCTGTCTTTTCCTTCCCGAACATTCTATTCTAGAACATTCGTTCATCGTCTATCCCTTTCTGAAATATATCCGTACTTGTCTTTTCCTTCCAGAATCTTCTACACTTTTCTAGAAGTCTTGAGACCGGCTTACGCTGCCAGAAAGTTCTACCCTCGGTCGCCACAATATAAAGCTAGAGTTTGTTTGTTTGCTTGAACGCGCTAATCTCGGGAACTACTGGTCTGGTTTAAAAAATTCTTTCAGTGTTAGATAGCCCATTTATCGAGGAAGGCTATATAGGCTATATAGGCTATATATGATCACGCTAAGACCAATAGGAACGGAACACCAATGAAGAATGTTTCAAAATCGGGGGGATTTTTTAACTTACTTTTTCTTTTAACTATTCCACGCGAACGAAGTCGCAGGCAGAAACTAGTTCAAAATAAACTTCTTAACTGACTCTCTAATCTATGCTGCACCATGTAAAACTCGTATCTCATTCCCTCGCAGGCTTAGTATTATAGATTTATATGTTTATCTCTTTTAAGTGTCGCTTTTTCGTTTTATCGAGTTTCAAATCACAACGATTCTAAAGAATTTTCACTTCAAAAAAATATGAACACAACGGATGAATTTATTCAGATTAGCTTTTATGTCCAGCGTTTTTGGGGCTAAAACGACGCTTATGAATAAATATTGCGTAACTTTTAATTATGAGACTTTATTATTGTTACATTTCTGAACTGTAGATATTTACTTATTTAATTAACTAACTGTGGCAGTTACTTCGTTCGCGAGGGACATGGTGTTGTGAATTAAAAACTTATTTGTTTTACTGTATGCTCAGACGAATAAAAGTGTAGACGAAGCTAACTTTAACAAAAGCGTCAAATGAACTGAAGTATTTTTAAAGTTGCGTCCGTAAACTTATGTACTTACACGTGATTTAAGTCTATGTAGTGGTCATTTATCTAGTAAACTACTCTACCTTTATCCGTCCTAATCCGATTATTTAATAGGTTCGCGTTATGCACTGCAGCGCAATCGGCTTCCTTTCGCCGACTGCACTCTAAGAGCTCGGGGCTCCGTCTACCTACTTTGTTCCTCTGCAATATAAACATAAAATTGAATCATTTAATGTCATTAAATACATTTGTGTATTTAATTATACGTGTGATTACTTTTGTGGGTCTTTAAAGCAAATCGTTTCAATTAGATTCATCCTTCTGATATCTACTAACAGAGATATTAACATGAATATCACTGATTAAAACATGTTTGCTCGCGCCTTTCTCACACAATCCGTACATCAGTAGCATAACAAAGACTTACCTGCTGGTAAGGTGTACAATACTGATTTGTTCATCACCCGTCGCCGCCCGACCGCGTCGGCGCCTCGCTATACATCGATTTCGCTGTGGGCACACGCACCAGTGGCTTGTGCCAACACAATTTTTGCTTTCACTTGCAAACATGTGAGTTCCATACAATTTCATACTTACCTCGTATACTCCAGTGTACTTACTATCCGTATTAATATTACATATGTGAAAGTTATAATGTCTGTCTGTTATGTTTTCACGGAAAAATTACGGGAACGCTTTTACTGAACTTTGGTATATATGTAGTATGTGTCATTTGGTATATTTTTATACGTGCAGGAACAACGAATGAAATTCAATTTCCTACGGCCGGGCGGCCTGTCGTAAGAGGATACAAAACAACCCACAGCCAGGTTGTAGGGTATTTGCCCGTCTGGATGGCTACAACCCCTGGTCTAGAGTATAGCGGCATAACAACGTCGAGATGTGTTCTGGCATTAGTGGCCTGGTACCTGTGCCCGTTTAGAAGAGCGGCAGCACATTGGTAACACCTAGTGTTATTTGTCAGTAGGCGACGGTGTCCGCTTCCTATCAGGTGAGTCGTCTGTTTGTCGGCTAAACTCATGCAATAAAAAAATATAGTATCAATACCAAGTATGGACATAGGAGTATACTTTTCATTCCGGAGAATGGAGGAGTATTATTTACCAAAATACGCGGAAAAAACAGTAGTACCTATTTAAATAAATAAATATATCAAACTTTTTCCAAAAAGCAAATTTTTGAAACCTTTTTACTTATGAGCTGTTGCGGGTGTACCACTTCGTTCGCGAGGAACTTTGATTTCATTTTCATATCTTCTGAAGCCTGCATGATATTGAAACGGAAACTTACGAATATGTAGGTTTCATTAACTGATTTTTGTGTTAAGGGTTAAGAATTCAAATAATTCGGAAAAATCTATAAATCATAACTCAATAGAAATCTATCTTCTAGCATATATCACCTAGTAAGATAGAGTAGTCTGCAAAGCTCCTAAATACTACATGATTATAGAAGGCAGCGGGCGCGCTCAGGTAAGTTCCCCATGTTAGTCCGGCTAAACACCTCAGCTATGAAACGATGAGTCTGGTATTTATAAATCATTGTGAGCGCTTATCCCTAAAGTTGTATGCGAACAAAATTTAGAGGGGCCCAATACTGCTATTGCAATATCTTTCAATTGCGTAGATATTAAAAGTACGATGCCATTGCGATAGTGGCAAGAATTCGTATTCCAATAAATCCACAATATAACGGACAGACAGACTGAATAATAGTAGGTATATAACCATTTGCAGAATTATTGGCATCAGTCAAAATTAATATTGAAAAGCTACTATTTGAAACATTTATTTTGCTACTTCTCGCTTATAAATATTTATATCTTGCCACGAGCACGCCATTGGAATTAACAGAATACCGAAATCAGGTAAACCTAAGATTTAGACGATATGGTCCATTGATTTTGACGAAATAGTAATAGCAAAATTGGGCCCCAGGTGTAAGGCTGGGCTATAACATACAAAATTACGATGAATCGATACTAGTGACATCTAGCGAAAAATGTGAAATTATTTAACCATCCAGGCAACATATTAAAATAGGTATCTAATGTAATTGTCACTCCTACATAATCTTTTATCGTGCTTCATGGTAAGAGTTTAATGTTCTTTTTTTACCGACTAAAAAAGGAGGAGGTTATCAATTCGTCGTGTAAATATTTATTTTTTATTCGTAAACTTCTCCTTGTCTTTCGGGTTGGTTGGCAAATATTTTTCTTTTTGTGGTTTTTATTTATTTATTTCTTTTCATATGTTATTTATATCTTTATGTTTTATATAATCGGACTATATACTAATACATGTTTCTTAATGCTAAGTATGTATGAAGAAAGTGCTACGGTGCTAGACATGAAGTAGGATATTTGAATAAATATAACTTCGATCTTGAAACTGTTTTCTATTCAATTTTTATCGCCGTACATACAGAACTAGCTGTCCCGGCAGACGTCGTCCTGCCCGGAAAAGCTTCAATCGATATGACGACATCAGCACCACCTACCGGGTCCAATTGTGAACCAACTCAGAAACCTCCTTTGGCTCATGCACAAAAACTTTGCTAAAGATCGTCACATGATCAAATGTATAGTTTACGATTCTATAGAGGACATGCAGACAAATATGCATTGTTATATTTTGACGGCCTCTGTGGTTGAGCGGGCTAAGCCTTTGCCGGCGTACCTCACTGCACGCAGAGGTTCCGGGTTCGATTCCTGGTATAGTAAATTTCGGAAACGTATTTTCTCCGTTATTTACTATGGTCTGGGTGTCTGGGATCGGCCCCAGAGTAGTCCGTTGTATATTACCCATAACACAAGCGTAACTTGCTTAATTTGGGAATATACAATGTGTGTGTTTGTCTGCCGATTATTATATTTTATTATTATTATATTATATTATATGTAAAGATTACAAAGTCTCTTTTAACTGAATTAAAAAAAACCGTCTTTTTACTTTTTGAATTCCAGCCAATGGGAGCGAGTTTCATACACAGCTCTCATTGGTTAATCGTATTCGTATCCTTACGTCCTGGCTAACACAGCTGTATAGGTATTGAATAACAAGAACAAAAGTAGATCATTCAGTATTTGACAAATTAAATTTATATAAAGAAATAAGGAATTTTAAGTGCATAGTTATATATTTAATATACTTTATGATCAGAAATTATGATTACACATGAATATTACCTATACACCATAGATAAAAAGATGTTAAATAAATAAATAAATGAAATCGGCAGACAAAGACGCACATTGTATATCCCCAAGCTAAGCCAGTTACGCTCGTCTTATGGGTAATATACAACGGACCACTCTGGGGCAGATCCCAGACACCCAAACCATAGTAAATAACAGAAAGTTCATTTCTGAAATTTACCATGCCAGGAGCATGAAACATGAAGCCTCTAGGTTCAAGCGAGTTCGGCCGGCTAAAACTTAGCCCGCTCAATCACAGAGCCCGTGTGTATGTTGTTGCCGTTGAGATATAATATACTACCAGGGCGTCCTATTGGTAGCTCACAACGCCCAAAATGCTCAGTTAGCCGTTCCACAAGGAGACCGCGGTCGTTGTGATCGTGGCAAAAACGTCACTAATGACGTCATCATTTTCGATCACACAATGCTCATAACGGCCGATGTCAAGAGGTGGGTCGAATAGCCGTTCCACTTGGGTTTACGATTGTAACGCCGTCCAGCAAGTGGAACGGGATAAATCGTGGTTGTGAACGTGGTTGTTGTGAGCCCTAATGGTTTGTAGCCTATATACATATAAGTCAATGGTTGTTGCTATTTTTCTTAAAGCAGCACTTGTTATCAAACGTCAAAAGTCAAATGCAAAAGATTGACCTCGAACTTGTTCTGCTTTTGTTCAGGAGAGAATTACATAAATTAAATAGCTTTATTGCAAAACTTTCTAGTGTTGTGAATGGTAGAGTTGGTATCGGTAGACCACGACGTACACACCATGATCAAATAACAGAAGTGTTAAAACGAGGTCAGATAAAAAGCATATCAAATAAACGTGCATGTATGAACAGGTTAATAAAAGTAAATGAAGCGAAAGTTGTTTGTCAGGATCGTTGCAAGTGGAGATCTACAGTCTCTGCCTACCCCCATGGGAAAAAGGCGTGATAATTTGTATATGTATCTAACTTTCTAGTAAACATGTACAAGCGAATAATAGAGTTAGGAACCCGAACGCGTGCTAACCAGAATCGTGGTGTATTAAGCAAAGGAAATTAAAAAAAAATCTACAACTATGGACGTGGTAAGTATATACACTACATATACACTTTTATTCTAAACCTAATAATGTAAGAAGAAGATTAAAAAACCGAATCGACCTTTAAGTTCCCTGAGCACGGCTGCAAAACCATTTTCTGCTCCAGCGACGACCTTGGGCATAAACGAGCATAAAACACTGTGTAATGAAACAAGCAATTAACCTAAATATTTTAATCGATTTCTCATATTCGGTACATTATTACCGAAATATTAATTAAGCCATTTTGTTATTAGTAGATCTATCTATCCGACAATTTCAAATGGAATTGTATGGAGTGTCAATTCGATTTCCTATTATGAAATCCAAATCTAAAACCAACATATTTGATAACCTTAAGTATGAGATTTCAGTCCTTATCATTATAAAACTAATGTTTATTTTCCAAGAGCTCGTTGATAATGTTATATTTGTCAAAACTTCTTTCATTCTCCGAGGAAAGGAGCTTAAGATTGTGTGCGTCGTCTCGGAAAGAATGTGTGTGTAATGGCTGTTATAGTCTCAACACATTGATGCATATTTTCCATTCGCTTTACATGTCGAGCAAGGTTTGAGAGAGCTCTCGCTTTAACCAATTAAAACACCAGTGTATCACAAAAACTGGTTATTGTAGTTTGACGTAATGAGACAAGTCACCGACCAGCTGTGCGTTGCGTTGAGTGCTTCGTTGTGAGCGCGTTCTATTTTATTTATACGTCATTACCAATATTTGACAAACCATTTCTCATTTTTAATAAGTATATTTTTATACGTGGTAGCGCCATATTGGAATAATATTATTGATTACAGGCTTTTGAGGCTGGGTCGATCGATGTGATAACACGCTCTCACATAATATCAGAGTGAAATAGTTAGCCTTGAGCTAATCGTGTTTCGTGCGATGAGTGAGAGTTCTGAAGGTCCACTTCTTCCTTCCAGTGTTCCATCCCTTTTATTTCAATCCTCCTGTGTGATTCCTCTATATTATCCTTCTATCCCATCCTCTTTACCCCATCTTAAAGGCTGTCAACGCGTTGGCTTCGCCATTGATCACTAACCACGTTCCATGAGTTGGGTCATCTACATATATGTGAGCGTCGCAATGAAAAAGATCATTCGCCAACATTTGCTGCAAACTAGATCACGTCATGTAATAACCAACATTTGTTCACATGTTTGTTATAATGCGGCCAGTTTGTATATTGGGTCTTTTATAAACTTTAGTGGGTAAGATAATAACATCGAAATTTGTTTGGGTTTGAGTTGTCCGATAATGGGGCGCACATGCCTGCCCTTCCGTTAGCAGGTAGTGGCCCTAAAGAGACGATAAAAAATGTTGTACGCTGACATTTTTTGGGTAGATAAGTAATCTATTGTATTGTAAATAGAATATTTCGTATATTTGTTGTTTCAAGGTTCGTAAACATTAGAGCTTAAATATTTTCGATAGAAAAAATTAAACAAAGTGACATTTGACACACAGAGATGTCAAATAGTATTTCACTTTAATGAGATATGTAATTGATTTAAGCATTGTCTATTGCGTTACATAATGTATTAAATATCATAATATAGATAGCTATTAAGAGCTATATACCACGCTTAAATATTTACATGTTTTATGGGCGTTTTTAAACCATAAATGTCGACTCTAAACCAACGAATAAGACTGTTTTATTTGCCGATTATTGTTATAGATTTCGTTAACCTTAACCTATAAAATCTTCTTAATTATACAAAAATCAATTGCTGTTCATTAGTCTGGCTAAATATCAAAAACGGCTTGACCGATTTCGATGAAATTTTGTGTGTGTATTTAAGTGGGTCTCGGGATAGTTTAGAGATTCACAATTGGAACCGGTAGCTGACGCTGAAATTGGTTACCAAGAAAAAATGTGTATTTGATCGGGTGGGTTGTTAACATTTTTATTATTAATTTATTTTAATTTTATCTCGTAGGTGGTGCTCTAATTGAGTTGGTAACGTCTACCGAGCTCACTAGTCTAGTGTCGTGTTTTGCTTTTTAGATTTTTTGTGTTTGTCTGTTTGTTCGGGATTCAGGTAAAAACTACTGGGCCGATTTCGATGCAGTTTTCGCTGGTCAATATGTTTCCGGACTTAAAATCTGCGGTACTTTATATCCCCGGGGATCTCGCGAGATTTTTCTTAGAAGCGGTTTAAAGCGGCCCGATTGAAAAAAAACTGATATCAATGTAATATTTTCACTGATCGATAGCAAATTCCCTGTCAAAAATTCTGTTACACTTATACCCTAGGAATTCGGTTGTGTTTTCAAGTTGCTAGAACACGTATAAATCAGCTTATTCCGTCCAACAAAATCTTTTAAAGCTATCTTCTCATTAATTGTGAGGATATTAAAACACAAAACTTATTATTAAGTTACTTTACACAACGGCTTACAAGATATCGAACCGTATTATCATGTTTGACAAATTGGTTGAATGGTTATAATAAAAACGTAACATAAGAATGCGTTTTAATGATATCTGTAAGGAATTCCTTTAAATACCTTCACATTCCATTTTAAAGTTTTAATGAAAATTAATCACCAATGTTGTAGTGATTAAGCTGTAGTCATTTTGTAAAAAAGTTTATGAAACGGTCGATAGTAGAAAATTTTCAAACAACCAGTACATAATCAAAGAGGAAAATATACATTTTTGTCTAAATCAATAAATAGATAAAAAAACCTGGAATCCTAACTTAATATAAATATAACAAGTAAATGAATGTGAGTTTGTTTGTTACGCTTTCACGCCTTAACTAATCAACCGATCATCATGAAATTTTGCATACATAGGATACCTTTCATCGAGATAAATTACGTTGTTTCCATGAGATATATGAATATAGATGAAAATCGAAAGAACTATCATTGATTGGTTCGTCATGTTTATAAAAATATTTTCATACTTTTTGCCGCTATTGCAATTCACTAACAAACATGCCGCCATAGCAACGCGAACAAATTTTCACTGGCACAATTCTGGTTTTATAATAAATGCAAAAAATTGAGTGAAACCTATTTATATTACACCTAATCCTATAATGCCTTAACTGGTCGGTTTTAGAGTTGTTGTCTGCCTGTCGTTTTTCCCAA
This sequence comes from Dendrolimus kikuchii, assembly GCA_019925095.2. NCBI lineage: Eukaryota > Metazoa > Arthropoda > Insecta > Lepidoptera > Lasiocampidae > Dendrolimus > Dendrolimus kikuchii. Next base: position 8,190,743 of record CM034400.1, read on the forward strand.
AATGCTTACTAAGTAAAAAAAAAAACAATCAAATCTACATAATAATCACATCTAATAATCACATGTAAATAATAATAATCACTGAACGTCAACGTTGTACTACAATGTCGGAATCGTGAGTCGACCCCATTTTTACGTGGGGTACGAACAATCAAATTAAACTACCCTTATATAGTGCTTGTGGGTTTCTCAAGTCCATTTTCTAAATCACTTTTCTGTAATATTTATTATAACCCAATAGTCATATATGATATTTGGATTTCCAAAAACCATAATTTTTTTAATAGACAAAAGCAATATGAAAATATATACCTAAATAATTATTATAGTTACTTTTTATATTCTGACATAAATATGACTGGATTTTCGTGACATTTTGTTTTTTATATTGACATATTCTAAATAGCTATTTCATGTAAGCTTTATATATAAAAATGAATGTTTGTCTGAAGTCCTTTATAGAATCGTAAACTATACATTTGATCACGTGATTATCTTTAGCAAAGTTGTTATGCATAAGCCAAAGAAGGTTTCTGATTTGGCTCACAATTGGACCCGGTAGGTGGCGCTGCTGTCGGCATATCGATTGAAGCTTTTCCGGGGAGGACGACGTCTGCCGGGACAGCTAGTTTTCTTATAAATAATAAATAATATAAAAATAATAATTGTCTAGGTACCAGGGAGACAAGTACCCTAGAATATAGTATATCACATAGAAAGAAAAGATTGACATATCACTAATCATGTATTGAATGTAACATAAGAAAATTATATTGTTAATGGTCAGTTTGATATCTTAATAATTATACTGAGACATTAAATACTTAACAAAACAATAAAAGAAAGTTTGGTATTGTATATATAATCCCTTAAGACTATAAATAGAATACTGAATATAAGTCATCGAAGCCAATGGGTAAGGTTCCAAGTAGGCTTGCTACGTTACCTCGCTAAATCGCCATACTGATTCGTTGTCCGCCCTCTGATCACCCGAAGAGTCAATGAGTCATTTTGATATTAAGTAACATTCATGTAACATTATATTGTAGAATTTAATAATTAGTCGAAAATATATGCAATTAACTAATCGTACCATCAAAATGGCAGTTAATAAAAAAATTATTTAGTAATAAGACTTAATAAGCATAAACAACATACATACACTCATATCCGAATTAGTCTCAATGCGAACCATAAAGAGAAATTAAATAAATAAATCCCAGCTGCTTACTTGAACCTGATAACATTGACAATTGTAACACTCTTATTACGACTGTATAAAGCCGTAATTAGAATACAAAATTATAATATAGCGTCAACTGAATTCCAAGTAGATTCAAATTACTCCAATAGCCAAAGACACAAAATTTTACAAAAGGTACACACTTGATACAAAGCGTGTATAATGATGTCGCACACATACCGTAATCATTCTCTTTTGAATGCCGAAATATATGTATTTATTTATTTAGCATACATAAGCTATAAATACCAACATGCATAAGATATTTCATTAAACCAGAACTCAAAAGACATGAAACATTAGAATATCATTTATAATGCTTTAGGAAATACTGTTAGTTTGATTAATATAACAAGCTAAATAAATGGCCACATAACTGTTAGAGCAAACGAAAGCCCAAATTTCTCATTTACATTTAGATATAGTTTTTTTTTTGTTACCCAACAAACGGGCAAAAGAAGCGTCTGATGGTAAGTTGCTACTGTCGTTTATTGAAATATGTAACACAAAGGAAACCAACGCGTTCTTTACCTTATTGAGACTTTACATATCTACTTACGCCCTTTTTGAAAAAGTAAATTACATAAAGAAGAATTATTCGTGATAGTAAATTTCAATGTGGCTAGTGGATCGGTAATCAGTACGAGCTCGCCCACAAATATATCTGTGCGCACATTCTTGCAGGTTTATGCGGTATTCTACACTCTATTACGTTATATTTATCTTCTTCTTCTTCTTCAGCCACTCTCAGTCCACTGCTGGACGTAGGCCTCCCCAAGTACGCGCCACATATCCCGGTCTCCCGTCTTCCTCATCCAGCCCCTGCCGGCGATCTTGCGCAGGTTCGCAGACCACCGGGCTGGAGGGCGTCCTACGCTACGTTTGCCGAGACGTGGTCTCCACTCCAGGACTCGTTTGCTCCATCGGCCGTCGGTCCTGCGACAGACGTGACCGGCCCACTGCCACTTCAACTTGCTAATTTTGCGAGCTATGTCAGTTACTTATATTTATAATTTATACTAATTATATCTTGTTCTCTATTATAATACTTACACCATTGTCTTAAGGTAGGAGTTGTCACTGCTGCGTAGTACCATACGTTTGCAGTGAAACGAACTGTTTGTTATTATGTAAATATGTGTTTCTTTACATCAATGGACAACAACATGTGAAGCATCAAATAACATATTGCGTCTAATGTTTTATTTATCATGTTTTGAACAAATAAATTATTTGATTAATTAAAGATTTATTATTGTAAGTGAACCCTCTGTATATTCTGTGATCAAGGATGGTAAGGAAATTAGTATAAATAAAACAAAAAGAGAAGGAGCCAACGCCACCTGACCATAGATTACCCTTTACAGTCACCTGCTTCGACATATCTCAGACATAAACTTGTGTCCGTTGAAACGTAAGTGTAAAATATTATCACCTGGGTAATTTAAACGCTTTACTTAATACATATTAAGTTGTACATAATGAAGTAACATTTCTTTGTATTCGCTTTTGTAAACGTGACCATGTGCGCGTTGGACATTTTTAGATTTGATCACTAATTTAAATGAAACTATAAAATGAATTATTTTGTATTTTAATTCGTTCCAAATCAATTGATTAGCCAGGATATTGACTTTTTCATAACTTTGGCTGGTTAGCGTCACATTTGAAAAAGGAGAAGGTCCTATATAAATTGAACTGATATATGAACTCGGTAATTATAAACTATAATTAAACTAAAAATTAAATTGGAGATATTTTCAAAACATATATACCAAAAGGAACTGTTTGCTTAATTGATGTTACTCAACTTTTACATTTCAACTTTCTCTTTCGAGCCTCTGTTCAATGTACAAAAATATATTATAAATATATATATTTGTAAACCCTTTACCCAGGTAGAAACACGAGACTTCAAAAAGGTTGGCAAATTTCATATATCTACCAACAGCATTTTCTGAGATAACCAGGGTGACTTTTTTTTATTACCTGAAGTAGGCAAACAGGCAGACGGCCCACCTGATGGAAAGTGGTTACCGTCGCCTATAGACGTTTGCAACACCAGGGGTGTCGCCAACACGTTGCCGACCTCTAAGAAACTTTATAATGCCCTTGTTAAAAGACCCCATATCATAACGCAAGGGGAAAACCGTGGCGGGAAGTTCCCTCCAGATCATCGTTGTACGCGGAATAAATGTTCTAGGGAACCGTTGCGTAGTTGAGCGTGAAGGCTCTAAGAAATGGGGTTGAACATCCTGTCGTTGGCGAGCTGTGCGGTTGTAGAAGTGACTTAATTCCCTTTCACTCTTAGGTAACGCAATTCTAAAAATGTCCCGTATGTAAAGAAAAAAGAAAGAAGAATTTATTTGCTAGACAAGCGACAATACAAGAATGTACAAATAATTTATATATTCTATGATTAAATTTAATATGCTGTACATTTCGAACAAATAAGGTCGGCAACTTAGCATAAAGCTGTGCTAGAATTCCCTCCAGCACAGCGTTCGTTTTCAGTGCCAACCTCATCTCATTGATTAATATTAGACCCATCGTGGATACTAATTTAAATAATAAGATATTCAAATAATACTTAACGATATATATTCATACTAAAGCATAAAGTAGAAAGTAACACAATAATATAGGAAACATAAAACTTGGAGGCCTCACTTGACCAATCTCAGCTGAAGAGTGCGTCGCGTCGTCAGCTTCGCTTTATGTGATGCGTTATGCTTGCTCTATCTCTGTTACTACGCATAGTTGATTGTGCTGATGTCAGTTATCTCGACTTAACACATAAACAACGGAACAAACTCAATCGACTTCAAAATGTCTGTATACAGTTCATATTTGGGTTACGTAAGTATGACTACGTTTCCGAATATCGTAAGAAGCTTAAATAGTTACCTATTCGCCTTCGCCGGAATCATCACTTACTCTCTCTTTTGTACAATGTCTTTTTTAATCCTCGTACTCCTTATTTAAAGGAACGTTTTGATTTCCTACCTCTTTCTTATTCCTGTTATTTGCGCTCTAGTAATAATCTCTCCTTAATGACACCTGCACACACTTCTTCCTTCGTTGATAATTCCTTCATGATACAGGCTGCCCGTTTGTGAAACTCACTGCCATTCAAGATCAGACAAGCTAAATCAGTATCGTCTTTTAAACTCATGGCTAATAATTATTTTTGGTCCTCTCGGCTGCTTTTTCTGTATGTATTGTTTTTTTATGTTTGTATAGTATATAAAGTCTATTTATTTATCTATGTTCTGAATCTTTCCTATTATTATGGTCTTCACCGCCACAGTAATGTTTTAATATTTTCCTTAGTTTAGGAGGTTGCCCGGAAGAGTTCGCTTTAAGCGATAAGGCTGCCCGTTCTTCAACAGTTATTTATACCTAGTTTTTAAGAAGTTACTTTTAATTTTTGGTGAACAATAAAGTGTTTTCATTCATTCATTCATAAAACAATTATGATAGACAGTTAGTATGGGTAATATAAATAAAATTGTATTTATTCGACAACACAATAGCAATGTCAATCTTTTAGTGTGCCAATAACCACTAAGTATATCTTGTTTATATACGAAATAAACTAAAAAAAAATTAGTGTATTGTGTTTAAAACTTTTTCTACTTTAATATTATGTAACTTAAGGTCTTCTTAAGTTGAGTAAGACATTTAAACATTACTTAATAGCGTGGCTGAATACAAAAACTGGTATGAACAGTACTAAAATGATCTTCTAAAGTCCCTTTTTTTTATGACGCAGGGGGAATGTCTTTTCATGGGACACAATCCTCGGGCCTGGGAGGAGGGCTTTACACCGAGGGATGTGTGGGATTCTCGATCGGCCGGATGCCCACCATGGCGTCCAATCGGAGAAACGGGGGATGGTCGGCCGTCAGACTACTTAGTAAACCTAACCTGCACCCCTCTCCTATGCGCTTTTATGGGGTGCCACAGGAACTGAACCATAGGTATTACACCGTGGCACCCCTACGCTTGGCTGTCACTTAGGGCATCCGCGGGGAAGGGTGCTCTCTTCACCAACAGAGAGGGAGAAGTCCACGGATCATCTTCTAATCTCCTCCATCTGCGTTAATGTTAGTGACTATTGCCAAATGCGACTTGTTTATAGCATTCAATAATAACGCAGTTAATGATTAGCTCCATTAGTAGGTATAATATATAAGTTGTCTGCCAGTGTTTGATGTCGTTTAAAATATCGCATCTCAGATAACGCATTAAATCCTTGGCTACATTTGGGTGACACTGTCACTAACACAAACATTATCCTGCATGTAGCAGATAGAAAAAGGTATGGATATTATCTATATATAAATACGTGAAGCAAAACCTTTGTACGCCTTTTTACGAAAATTGCGCGGACAGAGGAGTATGAAATTTCGTACACATATAGTTTATATTATAGAGGAGAAGCGACGAATGCTAATATATTTTTTAAATTATGCATAAAAAATACATTAAATCTATAAAAAAGACATTACACACACTACCATGTATTTGACACAAACACGCATAATATACTCTTTTGTTTATTGTTCAAGTCAAATTAACAGTGTAGCCTTGTCGAAATCTCTGATTATAGAAGTATATAGTCTTTGACATTAATTATTATTATGGTCGAATTTCGACCACTAGTATAGATACATCAGGGAGAATAGATTTTAATTCAATTTAATTACTTTATTTTCGCGTCTAAATCATAGCGGTCTAAGAACCGGAGCTATCGCAAACACTATGTATATCTTGTACCCAATAAGCCAATAACAGGAGCGATGGTGAGATAAATTGCCAAAGGGTCCACATATTTTTAACAATAAAGAGATTACTGCGCCAGTATTGCCGAAGGGCGGGGTAAGGGCCCGGCCAATATAAATATTCAAGGGAGGTTAACTGTGGCGAGCCCTTCGTAAAAAGTTGAAATAGGCTCAAAGTAACCTTTTGAGATATGTCGCCTATTTATTTTATTTATTTATACTCATTTTTTAGAGTTTCGAGGCCTAGTGCCTTGTTTACGTTATGTTCGTGACATATCTTGATTACCACAGGGCCGAATCGATTGGTGATACCACGCTCTTACAGGATATCCAAATGAAACTGGTTGGTCTTCAGCTAATAGTGTTTCGTACCCTTCCGCTCTATCTCACTCCTTCTATTCCATACTAAAGACCGGTAGCGCATCGACTCCGGCCCTGGTGCTGCAAACATCGATAGGTAAAAACTTGCCATTATGTGGGCCGTCTTCCTGTTTGCCAGTTTCACAACAGAAAAAAGTCCATTTCTCACGGCGGCAAGCTGCAAAGTGACGAGAAATAAGCACTTATGCAGTGCGGAAATTTAAACGCAACTTATTTGAATATTTGATCCTCATGTTGCTCACTTCCCTAGTCACTTTGTAGCTTGCTACTGCCAGTGTAAAGCTTTTTACAAGGACTTAAGGGTGACGTTTCGCTGTGCAGTTCTATTTTTTAATTAATTGGTAATTGCTTGGCAGACCGCGTACAGTTAAGGGTTCCGTAGAGAAGACAAACATGTCTGCTACAAGACTAGCTTAGGCGTGTTGCTAGAGAGTTTCTTCCAGCGCTTCTTCTCTACCAGCTATAACATGTTGCGAAGCGGTAGTAGAGATGGACTTGCATCGGCCCTGCAGGCGGAGTCGTTAGCTCGTCCCCACTCCACGTCCACTAGCCAAAGTCGCACCTCACAGGAGGTGTCTCCCAAGCGCGCTGCTTCCGGGCTGGATGCCCCCGCTCCCACAGACAGGAAGCCCGCCAAGCCCGGTATTGCTGAAACAGCCATCTGCGGCTATTCAGCTGGATCCTGCACAAAAGAATATACCAGTCATAGATCATTAGCTCAAGAATTTGCAGTTTTTATTAAACGAGATTGTTGAGTGTTGCAGTTTAAGGGGCTAAAATTATTCATGTATGTATAAAAGTGAATTTTACGTCGTTTGGAAATTCCTACATTTGTTTGTCCCATATTCACGACATTAAGATAAATGCACGTTTGTTACATGAACAAAATATAGGACTCTATAGATAATTTTATCCCGAATAAATTTGTGTTAATCTACCTGAATTTAGCTAAGCTGGGAAGAGGATTGCATGAAATTCCTGTAATACCTAGACTCTGGATAGATTCGCAAAACGGAAAAATATAGCAAAGTGTTAAGAAATCGATACCAATTATTAAATATATACTAGTGGTCACCCGTGGTCGAAATTTGACCATAATAATTAATGTCAAAGACTATATATACTTCTATAATCACAGATTTCGCCAAGGCTTACACTGTTAATTTGACTTGAACAATAAACAAAAGAGTATATATGCGTGTGTGTGTAATGTTCTTTTTTATCGAATTAATGTATTTTTTTGCATAATGTAAAAAAAATATTAGCATTCGTCGCTTCTTCTCTATATAAACCATAAGTGTACGAAATCTCATACTCCCCCATCCGCGCAATTTTCGTAAAAAGGGGTACAAAGTTTTTGCTTCACGTATTAATACCATAGATAGCATAATAAGTTATCAAATGTCAGTTTATGGAACAGAAAAAGAACATTTTAGAGCCAAACAGCGCAATGGGTGGCGTTTCCCATGGCTACCCATTCGTCGTTATTTGCCTAAGTTATTAGGCCAGTTTACTGCAACCTTTGTACTTCCGCCGCCATCTAACGGCAACGCGAGTAAAATAAACAACATTCAGAGTTCATGTTACGTGACTATACAGAACGTAGGAAATTAATTCACAAAGTACTTAGTTACTTAGATGTAATGACGTTAACTGTTTGGGGTTTAAATTATTTATGTATCTTCATTCAAATTGTTATCCCGGATGTATCACATTGAGCCTAATAATATAGAAATGCAAAAATACCCATGTTTGTTACTTGTTTACAACTTTCTTCCAAATTCTGGTAGCTTAATGGCTTTTTTTCGAATATTCATCCAGAGAAAATGCCGTTTCGAAGCCGCGAATAATCCGGCGTTGGGAAAATTAAATCGTGCGGGAGAAACAAAAAAACCACTTTTAGTAATAACTTCATAAAAAATAAGCCTCGACAGATATTTATATCTCAAGCTTTTTTGGTATGTTTCCATTTTATTAATACTTATTATAATCTGTGCAGGAACGGAGAAAGAATACAGTTTCCTGCGACCGGGCGGCTGTCGTAAGAGGCGACAAAACAACCCACAGCCAGGTGGTAGGGTATTTACTCGTCTGGCTGGTTATCACCCCTGGTCTGGAGTATGTCGCCATAAAACCTTGAGTTGTTTTCCGGCATTAGTGGCCAGGTTCCAGCCTTCTTTTAGAGAGCGGCTGCACATTGGTATCGCCTTTGGTGTTCCAAATTGTCCATAGGCGATGTCAGCCGCTTTCCATCAGGTGGGCCGTGAGCTGAGTTCGTGCATTAAAAAAACCTGCAAAAATCATGATGGTAAAGCTTAAAAAATATTTTCAGAGCAAATCATTGAACAAGGTCCGTGAAGTAGGTTTTGAAATATGGCGTATTTTCGCTTGTTTTATACTTAATTAATATGCATCCTTCATCATGCGGAATGAAAAACGTCGAAGACAACGTGAAGTTCGGAAATAGATGTAGGAAAGCGGACTCAAAGCTCCGAAGCGGATGGTACCAACAGATATACTAACAACTGGGATTTAACAATAGCATGACGAAGGATAAGACATTAGGTTAATGAATTTTAAAGTCTGGGTAGAATATTATGTACATTATTTATTATTTTTACAGTCTGGTAGTCACTCACAAAAATATAGACAAAAGTAGATCTTGTCTGCAAGATTCTTATCTGTATACTTGTAAAGGTTGTAGGTGTAGACTATATAGCATTTTCTTTATTTTGTGTCTGCTCGAGGTACTTTGATCATCTTTTCATCGTTATTCTCTTGTATTCAAGGTTTTTGAGCTGGAACTAACAGGTCAATTAAATAAAACTACCTTGTTGTAACGTTTTAATAAAATAATTCTTCATAATCCTGTTAAAAACTTGAAATATTCTAAATGACAATAAATTATAACAATGAAAATATAATAATAAATAATAAAAAATTAAAATAATATATATAAAATTAATACACCCTCTGGATATAAAAAAAAACTTAACACGAAAAACCCGGTAATACTACATTACCGGATTATTCGCGGGGATGTCGATTGTCTAGGTAAATAATCGCATATTATCTATGTTCCTTTTTAAACAATATAATATGTTGGCAACACCAACATAAAATATTTCTTACTAGCAACATTGTAGTTGCATTTTTTTCTCTCTTCCGTTTTGGGTTGTAGCCGAGGGCAGACGCTCTCATATGTAAAGTTTATTATTACAAGTTTTCACCATCTAACAGTGTTTAACTTCCACGAATACATCAACCTGGGTATCCTGGAACCACCACCATCAGCGTGCACCACAACTATATATTACAGGCGCGACGAGCTGCGCGCATTATATAATCCGTTCATTTCCAAGCCGTGAAAAAAGAGCACAAAACATAGATAGCTACATTCAATTTGAATTTGTCACAATAAACACCCAAACATACACAAACAGATGTCATTAACAGTATGGTTGATCCAGAAACTCAAACTCGTTCAACAAGCTATATTGAGTCTTTCTCTCATGGATAAAATTCGAAACGAGGAGAACCAATGTTACTACCGATAAAGCTCGCTTTGCAAGATGCAGTGACAGTGGGCCGATCACATCTGTAGCAGGTCCTGTCCTGGAGTGGAGAACGCGTCTTGATAAACGTAGTATAGAACGCTCTTTGTCCCAGTGGACCGATGATAAACGCAAAGTCACGTAGGATCCTTATCCAGCTCCAGCGGAGAACCAGGATATCTTGCGTAAACTTGGTGAGGCCTCCGTCTCAAGCAAGAAATTCGGATGGATGACAGTGATGTACAAAAACCTAAATACTTTCTACGTTTACATTATTATATGTTATACTCAGGGTCTCCAACCGTTCCTCCACGGTGTCAGCATCACGTGTTACGCCGATGACACGTTGGTTGCGGCCCGTGGACGGACCCACCGGCAGGCGGGCCTACTGGCCACTGCTGGGGTTGCGCACGTAATCGATAGGATCCGGCGACTCGGTCTGGAGGTGGCCTTCCACAAGTCCGAAGCTGTGGTGTTCCACGGGCCTCGGAACAAGCCACCTCCGGGCTTGAGTATCACAGTGGGAGGCACCACCATTGGCGTCGGGACGACGATGAAATATCTCGGACTCGTCCTCGACAGCCGATGGGAGTTTTCGGCACACTTCAAGCGACTGGCTCCCAGGCTTATGGGGGCAGCCGGCGCCCTATCACGGCTCGTCCCCAATGTGGGGGGGCCCGGCGCGCCGTGCCGAAAACTCTACGAGGGGGTCGTACGATCCATGGCCCTATACGGGGCCCCGATATGGGCGGAGTCCCTGACGGCCAAGAACGCCGCGTTGCTGCGACGTCCGCAGCGCGTGCTGGCCGTCAGAGCTATAAGGGGGTATCGTACGATCTCCTTCGAGGCGGCCTCCCTCCTAGCCGGATCCCCACCATGGGACCTAGAGGCGCGCGTCCTTGCGGCCGTGTACGATTGGCGCAAGGACGCCCTCAGTCGGGACTTCCGTCCTGCGCCTCGGGAAATCGAGGCTAAAAGGGCGGAGTTCCGGCAGGATCTCATGGTGGGATGGCGAAACCGACTTGCGCACCCCAGCGCTGGTCATAGGACCATAGAGGCAGTAAGGCCCGTCCTGCCACAATGGATTGACCGGAGGCACGGCACCCTGACGTTCCGCCAGACGCAGGTACTGACCGGGCACGGCTGCTTCAGCCGGTACCTGTGTCAAATAAGGCGTGAGTCGTCGTCAGGGTGCCAGCACTGCAGTGCCAGCGTCGAGGACACGGCGTTGCACACTCTGCAGGAGTGTCCAGCCTGGGATGGGGAGCGCCGTGTCCTCGGCGCAAACATCGGACCAGACCTGTCACTCCCGGCCGTGGTCCAGGCCATGGTCGGGGGCCAACCAGAATGGGACGCCGTCGTCTCCTTTTGCGAGGCCGTCATGTCCGCAAAGGAGGCGGCGGAGCGGGAGAGAGAGCGAGCAGCCGCGCTCCTCTCCCGCCGCAATAACCGGTCTCGGCGCCGAAGGAATCCGGACCTCCGGCCGCCATGAACGCGCGGCGCGGGTGACGGTCAGGGGAGGCTATAAGGCCGTCACCCGCATCTAAAGCCGCCGAGTAGGGGGCGCGTCAGTGCCGCGCGCGCCCCTCAATTATGAGTACGGAGAGGCCTGCCCCAGTGCTGGGGTGGGCCCACGCCAGCCGGGGTCGCGGAAGAAAAGCTCACGCATATCCCGTGACCCCGGCTCATGGCGTCAGGTGGCACCAAGGGGTTTTAGTGGGTATTCCGGCTCCTCTAGCCGGCGAGTCCCACACTTCCCCGCCGAAGTCTCCCCGGCAGGGGGTCCGCAAAGGGATTTCCCCTTGTAAAAAAAAAAAAAAAAAAGCGTCTCCAACCGTACTGTAATATATAGATAGTATCCTACTACTAGTATTACTACTTTTCATCGTTAATTCATTTGTTGCACTTTTGTTCAGATTTAAAAATATTAATTAATGACAAATAAATATGTACTATTTTTTCCCCTATCTTTCCCAAAAATACTATATTGTTATGGATAAAAAACAAAAATACTATATCTCCTTCAAAAAAAGGTGGCAACCCTAATTATATTATAGTTATACATATCTTAGTCATACCTAAATAAGAAGGTTACCTTAATGTACATGAACTCCTTGATGTTTCCACTACGTAGTATTTATTCATCAAAACAATAAAACACAAAAGCATTGACCTCCAACCCACGAGCGAGGTGAATCAATCAACACAAGGTCTAAAACCAGTAAAAGGATAGACCATTTTAATTAAACCTCTAGACCCTTGTGATATTAACAGAGGAATAGTTCTAACGTAAACGGTTATTAAACTCGAACCATTGATGAAGATCTTTTCGATGTAATAAAAGGTGTTTTACGTTTCATTTGAATTTTCAATTAAAATGATGTCTTGTACAAAGATGAACTCCCAAAACGACCTTAGCTCCTATATTTCCAGAGGGCGACATAAGTCTTTTTTCTCTTGCGCTTGGATATATTAAAATACCACTAGGTTTTCAACTGCATACTACTATACACATTTTTCACACTAAAATTCTCAAAACTTGATTTAAATTAAATTGTAAAGATGTGCAATGCTGGACCACAAATCCGCAGTGGACAGAGAGTTTATTTAGTGGACATACGAGAGTAAGACGTATGCCAAATCCTTCACAAAAACAAAGCACCACTAACCTCGAATCCACCTTCAATGGGGCAGCTAGACAGCTCCTGAGAGTGCACCACACTAACAAGTCCTCTGGTAGCACTTAGGTCTTTGATTTATGGCACACACTCACACCTAAAGGCAAACACGGCGTGTATTACAGTTCAATGGAATATTGAATTAGAAGTGAAACGTTCACTCCTGGTCTTTGCACGAAACTCGCGGAACGTCCGGAATTACATTTCGTGCTTTTAAGACTGGTTTCACCTCCACGTAATGGCGGCTAAAACGAAAGCCTACTAAAACTACCCACATCAGAATAAATTGTGAGGATTCAACAAAAGAGACTTATTAAGATTTTAAAATATTGACTAAGAAGGTCTAATGGTTAGAAAGAATCAGTGCGGATGATAGAGTTGGTGTCGCTAAAACACGCCGTACTTACTACTTACCATCATGAAATCGCAAATATTTTAAAGAAAGCTCAGGTAAAAGGAACCACAAGCAAACGAGTATAAAAAGAGAATGAACCAAAAGGTACACACTTAACCTCATGGCAAGTGGAGATCCGTCGTTCTTACCTAACCCTATGGATACAATCGTGATAATATTATGTAGATAGTAATCATGTATGTAATTTAATAATGCAGTTCGACCCGCGAGATACGCAGCTGAAGTTTAGTACTAAATTAGGTACACGAGATTTATGTGTAACTTATTAACAAAACCAATTTGATACAGACACACTTACATGTATTGTGTGCTTTCGAATTTAGCAGGCCGTCTGAGGACCTAAACTGCCGCTTTTGGGGAATCGTTTACTGAAATGGACACTTGTCGAGATATGCTGGTAGGTACTTGAAAGAACTAGCAAGAAGTTTCACTTTACTTTCATATTTGTTATCTTCATCATACAATCTGCGAAAACCACTGTTTCAGGCCCTCTGTTCATAAATTACAAATATTTCAGTTGCTACTTAGTGATTGTATCAAAAATTCCTTAGCGTATAGAACTTTACTCGGGGGAAGTCGCAAGCTTAGCTAAGTGTATTTTTAATAATATTAACCATAAATATGAAACTTTTTTTTATGGGATGAGTTCAGCAGACAGGCCGACGGCCCACTTGATGGAAAGCGGTTACTATCGCATATAGACATTTGCAACACCAAAGGTGCTACAATTGCGCTGCTGCTCTCATAAAGGAGACTGGAACCTTTTCACTAATGCCGGAACACAACTCAAGATTGTTATTGCGGCCAGCTCTATACCAGGGGTAGTAGCCATCCAGTTAGGCAAATGCCCTACCATTTGGCTGTGGGTTGTTTTGTCGCCTCTTACGATAGGCCGCCCAGCCGCAGGAAATTGTATTCTTTTTCAGTTCCTGCACGGATAAAACATTTATTTTATTTATATTCTGTTACCTTCGTTCACAGTGCACTAAGATTTTAGTTAATTTAAATTAATGGTAACTAACAAATCTAATTAGTTCTCATTAGAATTGTAAAGTTGCGAGTAAGTATCCGCATTTTTATTAATAAATGAATATCATCAATTCATGTTTCTTACTTTATGAAATTATTTATTTTTGTTGATTTACATGCGTTGAGGTATGTGCTAACGACCAGCAGGGGTGAGAACTGACCGGGATCTTATTCTTCAAATGAAAGGCTGGTTCAAAATAACTTTATCTTCTCTTCTAAGACACTTTTATAAAAGATGTATCCCATTTGCGGGCCGATGCAATAATTTTCTTTTGTTTTGTCAGGCATTCCTCGATTTGAATTTCAATAAATTTAATGAATAATAAACAGACAATAATTTTTAATATTAAATTATAATAAATGGTACTTCGGGTAACGACCCCAGGTAGGCGCCATTTATTAATATATCTAGCTAATTTATTTATATATTTAGCTGATCCGTTGATCAGCATGGCGATCCAGCGAGGAAACGTAGCCAGCCTTCTGGGCACCTTACCCATAGAAGAGGTGATCTAAGCTCAGTATTCCACTTATAGTCTTGAGGGACTATGGGTAGAATACAATATAAACAAGTTAAGTATTCTTTTATTATTTTAAATTATTTTTTGTATTTAACAATAATTATGTTATTAATATCAGTTGTAATATTTAAAAAAATATAATAAATTATATTTCATAATACATTATACCGACTAAAGAACTTAGTTGTTACAACAGTACATTGACAATAAGCCTATGTAATTCCACGTGAGTCGCGAACCACGTGTTTTTGTAAACATGTGGTCATTTCTCATGTGTTCAAATGTGTGTTTATGAAATATAAAGCTTAATTAAGACTATAAATATGAATGTGACTTTGTTTGTGACGTTTCTGGCCTTTATTAAGCAACAGATTTTAAGAACCAGTAGACGGCAAGTTGCTAGAATGCCATGTCTAATTAACAAACGGATGAGGGTAGGTCAGTCGGGAAATGCACCAGGCGTGTTCTGACTACGAACGAAGCGTTACCAAGTGCACTTTCAGGGCGAGTATCTTATGACGACAAATTTTGCGAGATTTATGTGATAACGATTTTCTGCCCTACGGTTTGGTTTTGTTGTATTCGGCTACTTATACTTGTAAGAACTGTGAATTACGCGTGTGTACTTCTAATGAACTTCGTAATAATTCCAATTAATAATAATATAATATACTAGGATACGCCCGCGACTACATCCACGCTTGACTTGAAATTCCCGCGGGATTTAAAACAATTGCATCATGTTCTCCATAGTTTATATAGTCTATTCCAGTTGTTTCTTTTAAATAGCTTCCAGGCATGTTTAGTATATTATACAAAATAACGGATGCCTCCGGAAGTCAATCCCATACATCCAAACGAAGATAGTAAAGTTCCAGTAAGCTAGGCGAGCAAAGGCTAGTTCACTCTGCCATGGAAGATGTCAATTGTTAAAATTAATTTCCTATCCTGACCAAAAGACTGGTTTATACCTCGGACAACGCATCAGCATTGCCATTCAGAGAGGCAATGTGGCCAGTCTTTTGGGCACGTTTCCGACTGACAGCGGTCTAGAACTAGATTTTATACTTTAATTTTAGTTTGTATATATAGTTTATTTAAAGGAATATAAAGCATTTCCTATTTGTATCTCACATTTGTATACATTATATCCCTGTTATACCCTGTATGTTGTATGTATGTAAAAAAGGAGATGGATAGAGTGTGTAAAGAATGACATTATGTTTTAAGTGTGACAGAGGACGTATGCCAGTATAGAGTAATGTGGGAGGAAAAGACATATTGTGCAGACACAAATAATTTGGAGAAAGTAAAACAAAAAGAGATTTGTACCTATATCCCATTTCATTAAAGGGTTTCCAGGATACCCATAACAACGTGTAATAACCCCTTACAGTGTTACAAATAACTATTATAATGCTAAGAAAATATCATCGTCTCATGCACTAGCTGTGCCCGCGACGTCGTCCGCGTAGAATTTGCTTTCAAACCCCTCCGATTTTGAAACATTCTTCGTTGGTGCTCCGCTCCTATTGATCTTAGCGTAATGATATATAATAGCCTACAGCATTCCTTGATAAATGGACTATCCAATACTGAAAGAATTTATCAAATCAGACC
Organism: Dendrolimus kikuchii; assembly: GCA_019925095.2. Lineage (NCBI taxonomy): Eukaryota > Metazoa > Arthropoda > Insecta > Lepidoptera > Lasiocampidae > Dendrolimus > Dendrolimus kikuchii. The sequence goes on from CM034400.1 coordinate 8,206,971, forward strand.
AGTAGTTCCTGAGATTAGCGCGTTCAATCAAACAATATTAGTATGTTTGGCTACAACACTAATACTTACATTTTAAATATCGCAATATCTTTTGAATGAAAGGTCCGAATTGAATAATTCAAAAAGTTCTAGAAAGGTATTGAATTCGTCTTGAATATGGAGTAATTTATTTTGATAAGGATAAATACCAAGGTACAAAATAAAGAGTTTTTGAAGCGACGGCATTTTAATTATTTAAAAAAATAAAAGAAAACACTTATTGTGACATAACTACAATAGTTAGACATATGGTTACGTGTTATTTTTTGTAGACAATTATATGTTCTGCAAAGTGGTAGTACATTGTTTTGTTCTATAATCAATAGTGTTCACAGCGCACGCCGTGTAAGGATATTATCGGGTCATTTTTTTACACCTTGGGTTACATTATTGGACTTTTAGTAAGGATCTCTAACTTTTTGAAAATATAATATAGCCTATAGCCTTCCTCGATAAATGTACTATTCAACACTGAAAGAATTTTTCAAATCGGACCAGCGGTTCCTGAGATTAGCGCGTTTAAACAAACAAACAAACTCTTCAGCTTTATAATATTAGTATAGATATATGTACGTTGTACATATGCACATGTACAAGTTGGTGTTAGTAGGTTAGATTGGCACAAATGTTTGCCAAATATTGTATGATAAAATTGATAATTATGCTTTACTATAAATATTTAAAAATTTGATTATAATAGTTTTTAGCACTTGTCAAATGTGTCGAGTCAATCATGTCATTTATTTTTGTTATTTCAGACAAACTGCATAACTTCAGAACAAAGTGATTGTCTGGATGTTTAAGACTTGGCTACATTCCATTAGAGACTCACAACGACCACGTTCACGACCACAATTTTTCCCGTTCCACTTGCTTGCCGGCGTTACAATCGTAAACGCAAGTGGTACAGTTATTCGACCCACCTCTTGACATGGGTCGTTGTGAGCGTTGTGTGATCGAAAATGATGACGTCATTAGTGACGTTTTCGCCACGACCATAGCGACCGCGGTCGCCTTGTGGAACGGCTAACGTATGTACTTTCAATAATCATGATGATAACTATTGTAGGTTTATTTTTATAGAAAGAATGGATGAACTCCACGCGAGTAGAAAGAACCACTTGTAAGACCTAGTATTAAGGCTTGTAGAAACGCCAACGTCCTTGAAGATTTTTCGGTATACATTTTTCGAGCGCTAGCATTAGACGCGGTCTTTTTTCAGATGCATTATTATTTTATTGTGGAAAACATAGTATTAAAAAAAATTTAAACCAGATTACTTATCTGTCTTGTATAAAGATATAGATATTTTCCTGTTTTGATAACAATTGAAGGAGTAAAATGATATCATATCAATCATTTGGAGATGAATTGGTGAATTTTTATTGTTTAATTTAAAATAACTATAGAAAAATTACGAAAAAACCGCGTTACGTCCCACGTCATGAAGATTTAATATTATTTTTTTTGGTAAATTATTGATCAATAAATCATGAATGATCAAATCAACGAAAAGTTGTTTCGTTTGCATTTTCGCACTTTTGCAGCAACAGGAGCCTTAATATAAATATAAAACATTAGCTTTTGCCTGCGGCTTCGCCTATGTTGTGGTCGTTGAAGAGAGATATCCTGATTTTATATAGAATTATCCTGCTTTTTGTGTTATTTCAATATTACAACTTAATAAACACAACAATGAGTGTAGTGTGTAGTAGTAGAGTGTCTTTTTCCATTGCTCTGACAACGTGTATGCAAATTTTCATGGCGATCTGTTGCGTAATTAATAGATGTAAAAGCTTCACGAACAAACTCACATTCGCGTTTATAATATTAGTTAGGATATAATCAGTGGACCAATGTATAATATTTTAAGGCAAGAAGACTAGTTATTGACCTGAGAATGAACCTCAGTCTTAGACACTATCACCTAGGGGCAGGGCTGGGCAAAATACATGGTTTCCTTTAATTGAAATACAAATTACAAAATACTGTCTCACATGTATTTAAAATACGAAATACAAAATACTTTTAACTCGGGTATTTAAAATATAAAATACAAAATACAGCATTTCAACTATATGTATTTAAAATACAAAATACAAATTACAAAATACAAAATACTGTCAGGTGTTAGGTTATGTAAATGAAATATTCACAAAAATCAAATAATAATTATTATTAGGCCCTTGCCTATGAAATTGCCGTTTTTTCTGAAATAAGTTAACCTAATTTTATTACATTTTTTTTATTCTAATCTCCACGGCCTTGAAGATAAGGACATTTCCATCTTGTAGGTACGCGTAGATTTTGGTGGTTCCACACGGATCTATGCGTGCTTATATCGGTCCCATGGCAAGGAATGCACAAGGACTGAAACAGCTCGCTTTTTTTAAACACGTTAATGAGGTGACCGACAAAGTTTTTGGGCAGTATCCTTTAGCAGAGGTAGTCATACTCGAGAAGTTTAATGCTCATCACGCTGAGTGGTTGGGTTCCCCGAGGACTAATCTGCCAGGGACTACTGCTTACGATTTTGCTCTCGCCCATGGATTCACTCAGGTGATTACGGAGTTTATTCGAATACCGGATAGAGTGAATCATAAGCCTTCATTGCTGAATCTTTTGCTGACCACACACCCGGAGAACTACCAGATCTCAATCAGTGCTCCACTGGGAACCTCTGATCATTGTCTGGTATCTTCGGTGGTGCCCCTTCCTATTCCCGATCGGACTCGTCCCGCTGGCCGAAGGAAGGTGGGGCGATACAGGTCAGCAGATTGGGATGGACTCCGTGAATTCTATGCATCCTACCCATGGAGGCAGTTATGTGTCTCGTCGGAAGATTCTGATCCGAGCACAGACTCGATCGCCGATGTAGTACTGCAGGGAATAGAATGTTTAATTCCAAACTCAACTGTACTTATCGGTGGTACGAGTAAACCACCATGGTTCGGTAAGTCTAGCAGTGAGGCTGTAAAGCTAAAGCAACAGGCTTATCGAGCCTGGACTGCAACGCGGGTTCGTCAGAATCCAAGTTCCTCTGACCTGAAAAAGAGATATAATGCCGCCCCCAGGTCCCTCAAAAAATAGCTCGCGAGAGCAAAATTCGATCACATCGGCAGAATTGGTGAGTGCCTCTCTAGCTACTCTTCTGGGACTAGAGCTTTTTGGGCCCTCACCAAAGCTGTCGAAGGAAACTTTTGTCGGGCGTCTCTTCTACCTCTACGCACAGTGGACGACCGTCTGGTACACGCCGCCGAAGATAAAGTCAATCTTCTGGGTGAAATTTTTGCGCTCAATTCAACTCTTGAGACATAGGAGAAACTCCACCTACAATCCCTGAGTGTGAGTCTAGAATGTCGGAGGTGCGCTTTACTCAAAAAGCTGTCCGGTGTGCTCTCCTCTTCCTCGACGTCAAAAAGTCTTCTGGCCCTGATGGCATTCCCGCCATTGTGCTGCAGACGTGTTTAGCTGAGCTGTCCCCAGCCAGTCATTGCCCCACTTTTCACTCTCTCTTACTACAAGGGTTGTGTCCTCGCTTCGTGGAAGATTGCTCATGTGCACCTTGTCCCCAAAAAAGGGGACGTAACAGACACGTCGAATAGGCCTATAGCAATAACCTTTTTGCTCTCAATGGTGATGGAGCGTATTATCAGTGCGAAACTTCTGTGTTACCTCGAAGATTCCCAGCTGCTAAGCTGCTGATCGGCAATACGGCTTCCGCCACGGTCGCTCGGCTCGGGATCTCTTGGTTTACCTAACCCACCGTTGGGCTGAAGCCATTGAGAGCAAAGGGGAAGCACTGGCAGTTAGTTTAGAATTCTAGATATTGCTAAGGTCCGCGACCGGGTCTGGCACAGGGCTCTTCTATCGGAGCGGCCATCGTATAAGATACCCGAAGGGCCTTGCACCTGGCTATACAGCTTTTTTGATGAGCGCAGCGTTCAAGTCGTTGTCGACGGTTGTTGCTCAGGTTTCAAGCCCGTCAACGCTGGTGTGCCCCAGGGTTGTGTGCTATCGCCAAAGTTGTTCATCTTACATATGAATGATATGTTTGTATTCGCAACATTCATTCCAATGCGGATGACAGCACAGGCGATACGCAGTACTCTGGTCGTGCAAACGTCTCTCGGTCATTTGTGGAGGAAAGTTGGGTTAGACTTGTATCTGAAGTAGAGTATTCCTTAGAGAGAGTCCCTGAATGGGGGAGACAAAACCTTGTCCATTTCAACCCCAAGAAGACATAGGTCTACGTATTCTCTGCCAAAAAAACTCCATTCGAGCAATAGTTTCAGTCCCAAGGAATTCCCCTTACCACCTCCAAGAGTATTGGGATTCTCAGTGTTGACATCGCGAATGTTCAGGGGCCATCTTGAAGGCAAGGCAAAACTTGCCTCTAAGAAGCTGGGAATGTTAAACCGGTCCAAGCAGTACTTCACATCGCGGCAACACTTTGTGCTTTATAAAACCCAGGTGAGCCCGCATATGGAGTACTGCTCACACTTTTGGGCTGGAGCACCTGGCTACCAACTCGATCCCCTAGACTGTATTAAATGTCGAGCCGTTCACGTTGTTGGTGATCCCATACTCACAGACGGTGTAGATACACTTAGCCTTATGAGAGACTTCGCTTCTCTCTACGTATTCTACTGACTGTATAAAGGGGAGTATTCGGAAGAACTGTATAGAATGGTGTTTTCGTCCTCTTTCTACCATCGAACCGCTCGCCATGTGTTGGGATTTCACCCCCACTTCCTTAAGCCGCTTCGCTCGTGTACGCAACGGTTCTGTAGAACCTTTTTCTTGCATACCGTGGGGATTTGGAATGAGCTCCCAGCCGAGGTTTTTCCACAGCGCTACGATATGGAGTTTTTCAAAAAGGGTGTCATAAAATTTCTTCGAGGCTGGCAGCGGGTTAATGAAATCTCTGGTGTTGCAAATATCCATAAGCGACAGTAACCGCTTTCCATCAGGTGGGCCGTGAGCCTGTCTGCTGTACTGCAGCTATAAAAAAAAGGTCGAAATTTCCAGAATGGAAGCGGGCAAACCAATAACAAGTGGTGCGTTCATTGTAATGTTCGCTCATAAAGGTCGTTGATGTTGCTGGTCGCTCTTGCCACGTTGCTGCCACGACGGTACTCTTATTCCATAATTACGAATTTTTAACTATCCATGATGACAACAAAGATTCAAATGCGAAGAAAAAAATAACACATCAATAAATAAATGACTAATTTTTAAAAAAGAATTTCATGTTTTCAAAGTAAAATTAATTTGAAATTATATATCTTAGCCAAACAAAAATATTTATTTTAAATGGCCAAGTACTACAGAACGTACCTAATATTTAGCGGTCACCAGTTTGCTTATGAAAGCTATCGAGCGCTATTTTTTTAAGAACACACCGATCAATAAGGTAGCTAAATGTATTTTATGAAATGTATTTTGCAACCATAAGTATTTGAAATACTAATTACAAAATACCTCAGCGTCAGGTATTTGAAATACTAATTACAAATTACATTTTTAAGGAGTAATTAAAATACAAATACAAAATACGTATTTGTATTTCAATTACGTATTTCAATTACAAGTATTTCAAATACTGCCCAACCCTGCCTAGGGGAGCCTAGAAAGCAGCAACGCATTTGTAGGACCTTTGGTGTTGCAAATGTCCATAGGCGATGGTAACCGCTTTCCATTCAGTAGGCCGTCTACCTGTCTGCGGAACTCGTGCAATAAAAAAAAAGAAAAAAAGGAAAGTCTGCAAAGTCGAAAGTCCGACTTCGTAGTGAAGCAGTCACTTTACCTAAAAAACATTAAATTCAATAAGTAACCCACTAAATAAATATGGCGATAATGAAAGCGTGTATATTCTGATATAAGAACTCAAATCGTCTCAGTTCTTTATGTCGAGCAATAATTTTCCCTCCAATAGTTTGCTAGGGTTAACACTTCATTTTCATTAGATCATAAATATTAATAGGACAAAAAATATTGCTTTTTTAAGACTATATGTCCAACTTACTGAGTGATTTTATCGCCTATGGGCATTTGTAACACGACATATGCTACCAATACACTGTCCGCCTCTAAAAGAACTTTATTAAGAAAATCTTAAAAAAAGTAAATATTTTAATGCTTAAACACCTAGACCAGAAACTCATTTACAATCGAAACGTTGACGTCTAATATCCCTGCTCCATCTGGGATAATGTTACTGATAGTGACTACGACCAAATACGTCTTGTTTATAGCGTTAAAAATAACATTAGTTGTCTATTAATGTCTAACGTCATTAACAGTTAATAACAATAACGTATCACATCGCATTAAACCGATCGCTATATCGGTGTGTAACGATTATTAACTGTAACATTATCCCAGATGGAGCAAAATCATTATAAAAACATTCTATCTAGACTGATTATGAATATAGTTCATTTGAAACTGATTAAGATGGACTACATCGTCTTATAACTGAGCAATGGCGTGTTTGGTTCACCAGATTTCAGACCTCTCCGGATCGATTCCTGAAGTACGATGAATTTCGGAAACGGACTTCTTGTTATTTATTCTGGTCTGGACGTTATTAAACTTGATTCTACAGTTGTCCGTTGCAATTAGTCATAACACAAACATAATATAGAAGTTTAAAAAAGTCACAACTAATTAACTAACTAAAACAAGAGTACCACAGATTATAAGTGTATAACGTGATTATTGATTACAGATTAAAAAGGCTGGCTGTATTGCCACGCTGTGCTGACGCTGGATAGCAATCTGATTTCCTGTGCGAGGTATCGACTAGCTCTTTGATCAAGACTACTCGTAAAGGATAGTGAAACTCTTCATTATAGAATATTTATAAAATGTTTTCTCATAACAACTGCGAATATAAATACACTTCAATGATAACTAGTACTAACAAAATAATTTTTAGTAGGATACAGAACCGAAATTTAAGCAAGAGTAGACACAGAAGATACTTCAGTCAGTTGCAGATTTACCAATAGGCTGAGTAGGCTGAAGCCTAGGGCGGCAGATTTAGAAAATATGTAGGTAATGCTAAATCTACTTTTATCTATTAGAGAAATTAAAATATGCATATTAAAAATATTACTAGGCCCACACAAAAATTTCAACATATGTCTAATCACTTAGACAAATGTTTCTATTTGTATACGCAAGTCGCAACAGTCATTCTAATTACGGGAAAAAGTGAAGTAATTCGGACAATTGGACGATACTCCACAAATTATAAACATATAATTTTACAATAAAATGTGATTAATATGATTATGAACTACTATAACAAACTGTAGAGGTCAGTAGGAGCGGTATAATTTGAATAGCCTACTGGCAGCAAATATGTAAATCCGCCATTGACTAGTTACTTTTTTATATAATATTTTTTGTAGATGACAGAGTTGATTATAATGTAACATTTTAAATGTAAAATCATATTTATGTATGCGTGTGAAGAAAACTTTTAAAAATACAATGTTCAAATGATACAAGTAATATAAAACAGGCCTGATAGAACAATATTTACAACCACGTGATTCCCTCGTTCTAAAATTAACATACAAAGCACTCTTTGTCAACCAGCAATATAACATTTAATCAGTTATATTACATTCTAACTATCTATTAAACGTGATTGTTAAACATTATTACAAAGTTATAAAATAAAACATAACTGAGCTTTATTAAAGAAGGATTAGTAACATAATTACATACTATTATAATAAAAAAATATATGTTAATGTTATTAGTTACACCTATACATTAATACTTAACTGAAGGCCCTAACCTCATAACTTTTGTATGAAGTTATTGAAACAGAAATAAACAATTTTATTATCATTATTACTTATCAAGTATTTTTAATTATACAATTTTATTTTCTTCTTGAATTGTTTTACATATTACATACTTAAAAGTTTAATTATATATTTTATTGATATTATAATTACATTATTTTAAAAAATTATGCTATAATAACATAATAGTATTAAATCTTAAAGAAAAATTCAAAAGTGGTAAAAAGTATAAAATAATTTATAGTAAATACAAATTAAAATAAAATATTCGTGTTGATTCAACAGCTTTTATTTAAGTATGATTAGATTTTAATTGCTTCAAGTGAAATAAATTACATCGATGTTTTACTGACAACCCTAGAAAATAATGGTACACCATTTTCAGCATGTGCACGTGCTCGGCGACAGTGCCCGAATGCCGCCGAATAAGGGCGGTTACAAGATCTTCTAATTTCAAAACATTGTATGTTATATTAATAATTATTATTTTAGGTCTTATACTATTAAACTTAAGGTTTGAAATAATACAAAAATATGAAAAAACTTAAGTTCTTTCGGTATGAATAGATATGTCCCCTCGAGACGACCACTACGCATGCGAAATGAGGTCTCACTTTTAGAAACGATCTAAATACATAGCTGCTTTTGTTTTACATATCTTCTTACACTCTACTTCTAAAGCAGTAGTGTAGATTTTAAAATCTCAATATCCGAAGTGTTTTATTACGGATTTGTATATGGGTCGTTATGACCCGCCGTATCGTGTTGGTTTTCAAAGTACTTTGTTCTCGATATGCTTTTTGTATGGAAGATAGTTTTGGGTGCTTTTTGTTACTTTTGTAATAAAGTATTAACTCGACATATTGAATTTTAATACGTACAATAATTAATTAGCTCCAAACAGAAAAAAACAGCCTGTAACTGCTGCTAAGGCATTGTATCGCTTACTTATTTAATCTATACTAATATTATAACGCTGAAGAGTATGTTTGTTTGTTTAAACGCGCTAATCTCAGGAGCCACTGGTCCGATTTTAAAAATTCTTTCAGTATTAAATAGTAAATTTATCGAGGAAGGCTATAGGCTATATTATATTTTCAAAAAATTAGGGATCCTTACTAAAAGTCCAATAATGTAACCCAAGGTGTAAAAAAATGACCCGAAAAAATCCTTACACGGCGTGCGCTGCGAAAACTATTGATTATAGAACAAAACAATGTACTACCACTTTGCAGAACATATAATTGTCTACAAAAAATATCCCGTAACCATATGCCTAACTAATGTAGTTATCTCACAATAAGTGTTTTCTTTTATTTTTTTAAATAATTAAAATGCCGTCGCTTCAAAAACTCTTTATTTTGTACCTTGGTATTAATCCTTATCAAAATAAATTACTACATATTCAAGACGAATTCAATACCTTTCTAGAACTTTTTGAATTATTCAATTCGGACCTTTCGTTCAAAAGATATCGCGATATTTAAAATGTATTAGTGTTGTAGCCAAATATACTAATATTGTTTGATTGAACGCGCTAATCTCAGGAACTACTCTGGTCTAATTTGAAAATTTCTTTCAGTGTTGGATAGTCCACTTATCGAGGAAAGCTATAGGCTATATATCATCACGCTAAGACCAATAGGAGCGGAGCACCAATGAAGAATGTTTCAAAATCGGAGAGTTTGGAAAGCAAATTCCACGCGGACGACGTCGCGGGCACAGCTAGTATAATATATTTGTATTTACGCAAACATGGAGTTTTGGAGCATGCAAAAATATATTAATAACTATGGGAGTTTATGGAATTAGCATATTTTGTTTTATATTTAAAAAAAAACGACATGTTATTTAGACCTTAAATAATAACAATATATGCGCTAAAATAAAACTAAATTATAAACGAAAGTATCTTAAAAATTATACACCACATTGAATAGCAATGCTTAACCTTTGAGAAAAGTAGACGCCAGCCTGTCGGTCGCGTGAGAGGTCTACCAAACGTTCGGCGACGTTTCGATAAAGTTTTAGAGAGTTAGGACCCCACGGAATCCAGAGCTTCCATCCCAAACGCCGCAAATGTGTAACTATTTCCGATGGCGGCGGACTTGCGGCGCTTGAGGGCCTTCTGTTCGGCTGCAGCAGAATCGGCGGTAGCGCACGTACTTGAAAGATGGGACGCCGCCAGAGTGTCAACGCAAGTAGAATCCTACACTAAGAGGCGGCCCATCTTCCAAGGTCCAAACATCATCCCGTCCGGTCTCCTGTCACTGTCGCGGCACAAGCCGTTTTGTTTCAGAACGGCACCCCGGCAGTGGTAATGTCGCTGAGTGCCGCGTGACGAGAAATATTACCGACGCTTCTGCTGCAAGATAATCCATGGTGTCCTAAGCGGTCTACCTTATCCCCGCATTGACAGAGGTGTTTGTGTACTTTGTTTCTACTTATATAAGTTATTTTTTTACGAATTTCTGAAATGAAGTTTTATTATTAACGTTTCCTGTTTAATAAACATTGACTATCCTTTACATTATGATATAAATTTCAATTTTAACTTTGTTCATAAATTTAAAAGAAAAATACAAATGTTCAAAAAAAATGGCACATCGTCAAGTAGAAGCTATTTGTGATTTTTGTATTTGCTGCACGTACCTGTTTTTTATGACTATATTATATGCAGTGTAGGTGGGCAAAGGCTCAGACCACTCAACCTAAAAGGCAGCAAAATAAAAACTTTTAACATTTGTAATGCGAGAGTACACTCCAAAAATGTGCGCAACTATCTCAAAGCTATCAACACATCAATTAGGCACAGTTGTATCAATGGGCGTTAAGTAAGGGCGGCTGCACACCGGCGCGGAACGAGGCCGGAAATCGGCGTGGGGTCGCGTGCGACGGTGGCAAACATCCGACATGTCGGTCAATAACCTTTACACCACCGAGATGGATACAGACCCTTATAAACTATTTGTCTGTCTTAGTGGAGGTTACCGAACAGACATGTGCGCCGCATTGAAAAAGAGTGCTGGAGATTTTCAATCGGCGGCGGCGTAGCGCCGGCGGCATGACAACTTCAGGCTTTTTAAGTTACTGTATTAAAATTTACTTCGAAAAATATCCACAAACAAGACTCGGGCATTTAACAGTGTGATTTAAAAATCGGGAAAAAATAGACAAAGTTCAAAGATGTGAACACTACAACTGTTGTTTTCAGACTAACATCCATCTGTTTGTTCTATATCATAGTAACAATTTACCTAACGGTTTTAGAGAGCTCAGTCAGTTTTAAATACTTAAATTGCCTATAAATATAAAATAGTATAGAAATTGTTTATAACTCGACCGACATCGTACGCGCCGGGCGCCAATAGCGGCGGCAGCGCCGCGCCAGCGTGTCGCACACCTCTATTACACAATTTGTAAAGGACAATTTTGCTTCTACGACCACTTTTTTCAGACTTTTCCACATCCTAACTAAAAATTAAACACACAAGTTTTACAATTTTAGAAGCGAATTGACTGAAATAGAATACTTATTAAAGAGCTTTATTATGATTTTTAAAGATTTAACTAACCACACCTATATCTCACACGAAAGTGTATTAAAAAAAAAAACAATCCTCATTTACATGTATGACGGCCACCTTATTTACATTACATATTTTCTTATTCACTAATATCATTGTGCAGCGACATATATGTAGATCACATATTTCTAAAAATAATTATCGATATGGACCTAGTAGTTTCTGAGAAAAATTATTGTAACATACAAAGGCAGATAGACAGAAGGTCATAACCGTTTCATAAGGGTTCTATTATTACTAAAATATCTACAGAAGTCTTAAAAGAGCGTAAAGCATTATACACACCTAAAATTACTATTTGATGTAATATCGTGTATTAAATAACAAGTCCTTCACGTGAGTCAATTTCATGTTTAATTCGCGATGAGCCGCATGATTGATTCGTTGGACCTCCGTCGGGGGCCACTGGCGTTTGTGTTACTTGTGTAGAGAATACAAGTACTAATACGTTAGTGCATATACTTAAAAATAAATATAAAAAAATCTTTATTAAGGTTATACTTTTTAGTTTTTGAAGTCAGTTTTTTTAAAAGGAGTTTTTTTCTTATTTGTTACTTTTTAGTGTCTAGCTATGGGTAGGCCTACGACAGGTGCCGCGCGCCTTAAAAAATATAGGTCCCAAGAAACGGAAACGGAAAAGTTTCATAAAATATGTTCATAAAATGAATTAGAATTTACTCCTCAAGAATCGATTTTCATATCCGGCCCCCGTCATGGAAATTTTATGAGAAGTGAATTTTCGCTCTCTCCAGCTATTCTTCTCCAGTTTTTTTCCACATCTATTTAAGGAAATACCTTAGCATATATATATATGCTAAGAAATATATATAATATATATGTATATATATATATATATATATATATATATATATATCTGTATATTTATATCTGTATATATACATATATATATATATATATATATATATATATATATATATATACACATATATCTATCTATTCTATAAGAGCTCTACTCTTGTCAGTGAAACCTCCAAACTTTACTATAGGTCAGCTGTTTTAATTCTTTTTATTTTGTGTAATGAATAATAAATAAAAATGACTATACAGGGATATAGCTATTGTCCTATTGTGTCTTTGTCTCTTAACAATAATTTATAAATGTGAACGCACCGTAGTGGAGATGTACCAAATATGAGATATTTAAAATCGCCAAGTAAGGTCAAAAAAGTTTCTTTCACAATAATAAATATAAACGCGACTTTACAAACTATTTAACAAACTCATATAAGTATAAAGGTTATACTTGTATTAACGGAGATCAATATAGAATATTTTTATCCAGGATAATTAACGAAAAGCCTACTTTTGTACTTTCCATCAAAACAAAAATAATATAAAATTTGTCGAATTTGTGACTTTGAAAACATAAGATTTACGAACTCTTTCAGTGTTACATTTTTAATAGCAGATTGTCATCATTAGTTTTTTATCCGATGGTGTTATTGCTGATAAGAAAAATCAGGAAAAAGCAAGTATTCCAATATCTCACCAACCCTATAACAGGGTAACGACGGGCGAGGCGTAACGCTGTGTGCGTTTGTCCTGACACCCTCACCACTTCGCCAGATGGGGCTACGGGACGGCCGTCGAACCGACGAAAGGCAGGTGTACTCAGATCACAAAAACCGCAAGCCATTATAAAACTATCTGGTTATATGGGTTTTTACTTTATGATTGGCCACGGCATGTTTCGGTAGTTTGAGATTACGTTTCTGAATTTGTGGCTTATAAATTAGCAATTTCTGTAACTTGTTGTGATTTCCTGCCCACAATACTGCGCACGTCTAGCCTTTAATCATTTAAGTAACTATTGTTGATCGAAGATTTAAAAACAATAATTTCTTAATTCAATACCATTTACGAACAAAAATGACTCTTAAGAGTTGTTATTTGAATTCATTTTGTAATTGTAGCTATTTGATATTTGGTTGTAGTAATTATTAGGGCTTACACCATAGTTCGCCCTAATAAATTTTTGATTCCTCTGCCGAATCAACTTTAATAAAATCGGCTAAGTGAGTTCATTCCACGCACGGTGCAAGGTTGCGTAGACCTGACAATATCAATTGTTTTATAATTCGGCTAAACAAACTTAAAAAGGTTACTAACTCAGGAATACCCCATAACTCCAAACCCGGTTCTTAAGAATGTTTATTCCGGGTACCATAACGACTTGAAAGTAACTTCCCGCCAAGGTTTATCATCTGCTCTTACAACACAGGATCATCGTTATAAATTTCTTCGAGGCCGGCAACGCGTTACCAGCGCCAAAAAGGTGACGATGACCACTTTCCATCAGGTGGGCCTTTTACAACTTATGGCAATAAAAATAAATAAAAAAACTCACAAAGTACTCAATAGTGCTTCTTCATACAACTTACGTCTAAAATGTTCGTTCTAGTTCTCGATGGGAAATGGCTGTTCAAAGCGCACTTTGAGCAGCTAGTTCCCAAACTCGTCAAATCCGCGGGCGCACTCTCGAGGCTGCTTCCCAACGTAGGGGGCCCGGGAGGTGCGACGCGGAAACTTTACTCTGGCATCCTGAGGAGTATGGCACTGTACGGTGCACCCGTCTGGTCCATTGCACTTCACCGCCACAACAGAACCCTACTGCATCGGGCGCAGCAGGTTCTGGCCGTGAGGACCATACGGGGGTATCGCACAGTGTCGCGGACGGCGGCCACCCTCCTGGCAGGCGATCCGCCCTGGCATCTCCAGGCGGACGTCCTGACAGTGGTGCGCCGCACCCGGCAGGATGCCCTAGCTAGAGGCCTGACCTTCTGTCAGGTCGAAATCGAGGCGATCAGGAAGCGGGAAACCGCCTCCATGATCGCCATCTGGTCTCAAGAGCTCGACAACCCTGCGGCCTATGGCGGCTACACGGTGGATGCAATCAGGCCACAGCTGACGGAATGGGTCAACCGCACCAGCGGCACCCTGACCTTCAGGACGACACAGATACTTACCGGACACGGATGTTTCGATAAGTATCTGTGTCGCATTGTGGGCTGCTTGCCTTCCCCGGACTGCCGCCAGTGCGGCGCGCTCGACACGGCGTTACACACGCTAGTCGAGTGCGCCGCATGGGCGCCGCAGCGTTTCGAACTTGAGACGCACGTAGGTCCAGTCGACTCGCTCTGCGACTTGGTCAAGGCCATGTTGCAGAGCAGCGACAATTGGGGGGCTGCGGTTACTTTTTGCGAGACAGTAATGTCACTCAAGGAGGCCGCAGAACGAGACAGGGAGAGAAGTCCTGCAGCGCGTGCCAATGCGTCTTCTCGAGGTCGCCGGCCTTCAGCTGGCACCCGGAGAGGCAGGTACGCGCATTACTTCCCTCCCTGAGTTAGGTTCCGTTTACCGCGGGGGGCCTTTAGCTTGCTAGGAGAGCAAAGGACCTTCTACCCCCGCACAACGAAGTGGGGTGTGTTCTCCCAGGGCACACTCCAGGCACTTTATTGCGCTGGATCGGCTGGGCGTAACTATGTTCTAAATCTCAGCCTTTCCAACACATACAAAGCGCAGGGTCGTCAGGGAGGAGGGGGTTTTTAGTGGGTATTGGGGTTGCTCGCCCGTGCAGCAACGCTCGGAGTCTTCCACACTATTCTGTGACGTCGATCGCGGACGGAGCGCTGCCAAGAGCATACTATTGCTGCAGTGTTATCGCCCCCGACCGACGCGTGTCGTTCCCCTAGCAATGACCCAGTTTGTGCGTAAATCGGTTAAGCATTTTCCCTCGCCTCAAAACAAAAAAAAAAAAAAAAGGCACATTCTTTAGACTTGGGAACGAATATCTTATCACTTTACCTGTAAAAACTTAAATAAACAAGTCAGTATAGGTAGGTATGTGAAATTCGAAAATACATTATATAAAATACTGCAGTCTCGACAGACTTAGTCCTGTCCTGAAAAAATAAAAATCTAGAACACGATTCTAGCGCCACCTACCGTGTCTCTAATTGTAAATCTAAACCACCCCAGACCCACTCAAACATAAATAAAATTTCATCAAAACCGTAGAACCCGATTTCAACGCCAAGTATTTTGTTTAGATTATTGATGTTTTAGGAGGCATCCCCAATTTTTATATAGCCTATATTAATCAGAGGTAATGTAGCATTCGAATAGTGAATTTTCCAGGTGGTAGGGCATTTGCCTGACTGGATGGCTACCACCCCTGGTCTAAAGTATGTCGCCATAACAACCTTGAGGTTGTGTTCCGGCAGTAGTGACCATGTTCCAGTCTCCCTTAAGAGAGCAGCAACGCATTTGTAGCACCTTTGGTGTTGCAAATGTTCATAGGCGATGGTAACCGCTTTCCATCAAGTGGGTCGTCTGCCTGTCTGCTGAACTTTTGCAATAAAAAAAAACTGAAAGAATTTTTGAAATCGGTCCAGTAGCTTTTGAGTTTACTGGTTACAAACATACAAAAATAGAAATCTTTCCCCTTTTTATTTTATTATTAAGTATAGATACAAATCGCGTGGTGGATATACATATACCATTCGTTACTCTAAACAACGTGCTCGTCTAACCCCAGTAGTGGGCGGTTTATGAGCTGATATTGTTCGCTTCGTTCAAAGTACGCAATTTCAATCATAATAGATATTTTACATTTATGATAATAACAATAGAAATGACCTTGAAATTTCCTTGTAAATTCAAAGTTCTTCGGTTTCTACAAGAGAATCAATTTACACAAAGTTTTAATCAAACCTTTGTGAACAAACGGCACTCTTAGTCCCTTATATTACAAGTTCTTACATATTCAGAGGATTTCTCGAATTAATTGTAATACTTGTATTGTATATTATTGTTTCTAATCTCTATTCGCATACCTACTCTAAGATTCTGTAGAAGTGACGAACATCTACCGTTTTCGTCATTTGGCAACGAAATTAAAAAAAAACATTATTCGAAATACCCAAATTTTAAAAACTCTTCGTGGATCTTGTTTTAACTAATTTTAATTGAAATAATTTTTTGAGATACTGTAATTCTTATTAATACATTTGCATGTATGATGGTCACGCCTAATTTTTATTTTCTAGTAATTTCATTTAACATTGTGTAGGTGTATTGTGGCATATACATTACCTACATCTTTCTACTAAATGCTATCCATACAAACTTAGTAGTTTCTGACAAAAAAATACATTTTTTTCCTTTTTTTTGTATTGCAGGAGTTCAGCAGACATGCAGACGACCCACTTGATGGAAAACGGTTACCATCGCCTATAAATATTTGTAACACCAAAGGTGCTACAAATGCGCTGCTGCTCTCCTAAAGGAGACTGGAACCTGATCACTAATGACGAAACACAACTCAAGGTGGTTATGGCAGCATACTCTAGACCAGGAGTGGTAGCCTGGCTGTGGGTTGTTTTGTCGCCTCTTACGACAGGCCATCCGGCCGTAGAAAATTGTATTCTTTCTGTTCCTGCACGGATAAAAAATTTCCCCCTCGGTAGATGTACAGGTTTTCTGAAAGAAAACTCTTTTTAGTATCAAGCTTGCGTTTGTACATCACCACTATTTTGTAATTAACTTTTTTGTACAATAAAAAATTAATATGATTGCCCATTATGCCGACTTTATAGGGTTTCTATTTTGGCTGAAATGGCCACGGAATCCTAATAAATTTGCAACGCAAAACTTTTAGAGTCGGTTAAACTGTGATACAAAATAAGTAGCCGTGCATTTACTCATGATATTTCCGTTTTTAGTAAGCAATAACGATGTTATTTATAGAGGCAGAGTAATTACATATATACAATGTCTAGCGCACGCGTCTTAAACTCAAAGGGCGCGGGTTTGAATCCTATCCGGAACGCATGCACCTCTTAGGCTATTTTTCAACCTAATGTGCATATTGTTACAATTACCACGTGCTTACAACGGTGAAGGAAAAAGTCGTAATAAAACCTGCACATCGAGATAACGGATGCGTCAAACTGCCTTGGACAAGCGTGGCGGGTATACTGTCCGTTGTCTTATAGTGGGAGGCCTGAGCCCAGTAGTGGATCGCTTAAGGGCTGTTATTATTAATAATACAAACGAAACCACACAACTGACCAAAAGCAGCCTAATATATTACGCTGAATATGTAAACCTTAATCTCCTAAAGGTTTAAATTGGAGTGGCCCTTTAAGTTAATTTTCGTAAAATCTTACAGTGGTTATACAACGACTAACTCAATAAGAACCTTATACTTTTGAATATCAACCCCTTTATCTTAGCTTTTGATTTATGGAGAGACGGGAAAAGGGTGTCAGGTTAAACTGGTCGCTGTGTGTGAAGCCAAATCGAGGTAACTGGATCGGTTGGTAAACACGTTTCATGATGAATCTTAACATTTTGCGGTACGACCGAATAAGCTTTCAGTTTATTGTTTTGTACTAAATAAAACAAGTTACTGCTTACAAATTTTAATAAAAACTACTCGTATTGAGTTTTTATACATTTACTAAGTCATCCATAATGGTTGAGGTTTAACTTAAAATAACACATACATATTACAAACACTGAATCACTTATATTGTTCGTTAAACTAATACAATGTTGATATAGCGCCTTTGAAACTAATTACATTAAATATAGTAATTTCTTATGTACGCCAGTAATGTTGCCAGTAATATAGATTGTTAACAATATTACTAATTTAGTATGACAATTGTCGACGATCCCATACTCACCGACGGTTTAGATACGCTTGACCTTCAGAGAGACTTAGCGTCTCCCTGCGTATTATATCGACTGTACAATGGAGTGTTCCGAGGAACTGTTCGGAATAGTGCCTTTGTCTACGTTCTACCGCCGCACCGCTCGCCATCGGCTGAGCGTTCATCCGCATTTCCTCGAGCCACTTCGCTCGTGTCCGCAATGATTCTCAAGAACGTTTCTCATGCATACTGTGGGGATTTGGAGTGAACTCCCAGCTGAGATTTTCCCACAGCGCTACGATATGAACTTTTTCAAAAAGGGTGCCTTAAAATTTCTTGGCAGCTCGTTGGTGACATCTCTGGTGTTGCAAGCATCCATAGGTGACACTAACCGCTTACCATCAGGTGGGTCGTCAGCATGTCTGTGGTACTCCAGCAATAACAAAATGAAAATATGATGTTTTTTATTTTTTTAAATAAATAAATAAGAACTCGAACTGAAGAAGTATTTACATAAAACAGAAGTACTGAACTACTTTATTTTAAGGACTGTCCTCTAGACACCGATAGCGTCACCGTGATATTAAGCATTGATAAAGTATACAAGACATATAGAAGGAGTGCCAATAGCTGGACGTAAAAAGCATCTCCATAGTATCTCTCGAAGGTTTAACACTCTATATATAGTCAAGGTGGGGAAGTCCGTCAGTGGGAAGTTCGTATACCTCTAATTTTTTACCTTTTTTTTAAACGGAATTTAACGCTAACTACAATTTGAACGTAGAGTTAAATAGTGTCATAGCTTTATTGATCGATTAGTTCTTGTCGTAGCTTTTCAAACACGGAAAAAATGAGAGATGTACGGAGTTCCCCCACTGACGGACTTCCCCACCTTGACTATACTTCTTATTATTACTGATATGTAAATGACCAGCTACTACCAGCTTATGCCCGCGGGTTTACTCGCGTTAAACATGGATCTCGAGGGCTTCATA
The DNA here is from genome assembly GCA_019925095.2 of Dendrolimus kikuchii. Lineage (NCBI taxonomy): Eukaryota > Metazoa > Arthropoda > Insecta > Lepidoptera > Lasiocampidae > Dendrolimus > Dendrolimus kikuchii. Next base: position 8,226,098 of record CM034400.1, read on the forward strand.
ACAAATGGGCGTATACGCAAAATGTCATTTTTTTGTTGTTTACTAAAATCTATGGATGTTACAATGTAGAAAGTCTTACCAGTATGCAAGTGTACTTAAATTGACGGGTATTCCAAATTTCAGCCTTATACAATCAACTAGTTTTGTTTTATTCACAACTTTGTCCCTTGTGTAAAACTGCACTTTTGTCTGTACGCCCAATTGTTATGAAGTTCTCGATATGTATGTCGTGAATTGGGCATGTTATAATTCTTAGAAATATACTAATAACTTTAAAGTACCCAATGATAAATACCCGTAACGCCATCTAGCCAAGCGAAAGTGGAACTAGTCATGAGAGCGACACATTAAAATTTATCTGTGGAGGCTTATTAATAGCTTCTCTAAATCTATCTTATTTTTAGTTATAATTAATGACAGCTGTTAGCCCCCCAAATAAAATAAAAATTTGTCGCTTTCATGTCGTTACCATGGCGATATACCTATAACTAACTAACTAATAACATAATAGCATATATATAATAGCAGCCCATAAATGTCCCACTGCTAGACTCGGGCGTCCTCCTCATAGGGGAACGGACAGTATATATAGTGTCTCGATGTGCGGTTGCATCACGATGTTTTCCTTCACCGTTATTAGCACGTGATAATTGCATCAATCTGCACATTAGGTCAGAAAACTGCCTAAGTGGTGCATGCGATCCGGCCAGGATCGAACCCGCGCTCTTTGAGTTTGGGACGCGTGCGCTAGCCATTACGCTACCACGGCGATATAATTATTAGTGAATTGCAACGATGGCGCCAATAAAACACAGTCTGAGCACCATCTTTTCGATTATATTCGTATATCCCTCGGGAACAGTTGTTTTATCCTGGATAAAAGGTACCCTATGTCCTATTCTATAACCTGACAAAGTGTACCTATGCAAAATTTTGTGACGACCTGTTGCATAGGTAAGACGAGAAAACGTCCCAAACTAGTAAGTTTCCTATTCGCATTTATAATATTAGTTAGGATGGTCTGGGTGTATCTGATCAGATCCGAAGTTGTCCACTGTATATTAGGTACTCATAACATAAGCGAGTTTATCTGAGGATTTTATAGTTATTATATTCTCGCTATTGAACATGGTTTGTCTTCCAACATCTGAGTTTACAGATATCAATATTATTAAAAAAAGGTCGGGTGTGAGAAAGTTTTAGTTATTTGTAGTGATATCATGTATCCGTGCAGGAACGGAGAAAGAATACAATTTCCTGCGGCCGGGCGGCCTGTCGTACGACGCGACAAAAAACAACCCATAATCAAGTATGGTAGGGTATTTGCCCGTCTGGATGGTTACCACCCCTGCTCTAAAGTATGCCGCCATAATAACTTTGAGTTGTGTTACGGCAATAGTGGCCACGTACCAGTCTCGCTTTAGGGAGCGGCAACACGTTGTTAGCACCTTTGGTGCTAAAAATATCCGTGGACGATGGCAACCGCTTTCCATCAGGTGAGCCGTCTGCGTGTCTGCTAAACTCACAAACATCCAAAATTTTCTCCAGGTGTTTTTTTTTCTCTGATATCCAAACGTGTAGCTATTATAAAGCGCAATAAAATTGGGTAAAAATGTTGCCAATATATAGTTGTATATATTAGTTAACATATTACTATAGTAAACAAACTGTAGCAATAAGCCTAGGGTTAAGATCAAATACCAGTAATAAGAAAATATATAAAAATTAGGAATAGCTTGCTAACAAACTGTTACAAAATTATGTATATTCGGAAAAAAATCAAAATCTTAGGAAATATCTAGCCATAAACAAATAAGTAAAAAATGTATACTAATAAGATATGTAAAAAGAAAAGAGTACAAATAAATAAAAGACGCCATGAAACGAAAAGAAAAGAAAAAAGATTATAAAATAAAAAAAGAACATAATAACCTCTGTCATAAGGCAGAGGTTCTTACATCCTTTTTCTTATCGCCTCCTCCTGGTATAAACCAGGAGGAGGCGATAAGAAAAACGTGTAGCTGATGTATTTCAGTATGTCTCTAGTTCTTATATTATCGTCGGCGTCACTGCAGGACCTCATATTAACTACATTTTTGGTGACATTATTCTTTCATTAAAAATTGTAATATATACATGAAATACATAAATATAACAATGTTGACGAAAAAAGTAGTCAAACTGACACCGACGATATGTCAAAAAGCTTAGGCAGGTCCTTTATTAAAAGCTTTGTCTACTGTAAAAGGAGTCAATAAATTTAGCCGTGTGGGTATCGAACCACTATCTAATAAGTACATCTTTTCAAAAATAATCAAGGTGAACCTTTATTAATTTCGGCATTGCGACGTTGAGCAAAAAGCTGGTAAATATTTAACAAACTATTTTATCATACTAGCAATTTTCTGAAATATTGTGAAGGGCGCGTCAAAGCGACCTTAACAGTGACTACTTTCACTAAATGTATAAGAAACTGCGAGTAATAAAGTTGCTTAAAATGGAAATAGAGACGAGCATCGTCAAATCTATACAAATAAATAAAATGAAGGAGTTTCCCTGCGATTTTGAGTTAAATCCAAAACATAAGTAAAATCTTTTAGAATTTATATGAAGAAGTACATTTTACCGTCTTTTGGATTTTCTGTTTGTATGTCTGATTTATCTTGAATAGGCTTCGTAACATGCTAACGGATTTTAATAAAGTATTAATGACTAATTAATAATTGAGATTTTATATTAATTTTATTTCTATATTCTATATATGCAGAATTTAGGGGCCCTAAAAAGCTGCTTTTCTATTTTGTTCGGCGATGGCTCCAATGCTTTAATGTGCGTTGATTTTGCCGAAGCTGCTTTTGGAGAATCGCTTAGTGAAGTTAACATATACGTATCTAGATATACTAGTAGATGTAAAACGTAGCATAAATATCTACTTATGATGTTCTTGATAAGAGTCGGTGAAAACTCTGCTTTAAACCCCCAGGAGATATGAATAAATCCCACGCGAACGAGGCCACAGACACAGCTAGTAGGTTATAATACAAGTAATCTTTTATTTAAAAAAAACTAACTAACGCGACTACTTCGAATATGTTGAATCGTTTTAATATTGTTAAGTTTGGCTAAAGGGCGATTTTTCAATCATCAAATAAAAGTTATTAGTCGAATAAATTATAAGCTGACTGAATTCAAAAAGTGAAATCATTCAACTGTTTTATTCATGGAACTCTCATTTTTGTTTTTTCCATGTTATGTTTTAGTCTATGAATAAATTTTAACTGGTAATTGAAAAATCGGTCGTAAAACGCATCAACGTGTAACAGTAAAATAACAAGTATACTATGGTGCCAAAACTGTCACACATGTACTGGATAATTTACAAAATAATTATTGTTTCTTTATCAGCGACAAACAGTCCAAATTGAATTGTGCTGAATATACAGCAATCTAGCATGTTGTAGGAATTTAAAATTATCATGGATGGATAGTATATCCTTTTTTCATGATATTGTCTACCAGGGGCCCAATTTTGTTAAAATCACCAGATACTCGTCTAAATCGTAGGTCTGCCTGATTTTGGTATTCTGTTAATTCCGATGGTGTGCCACTCTCTCTTTATAAATATTTATGAGAGCTGCAAACGTCTAGTCGTCACAGCGGACAGCGAAATACTGATTAGCGTAGGAGCGCACATATTAATAGTTGCTCTATCTTGCTCACATATCATCCATCCTGGTCACACATTGTGCTATATATTGTACTAGCTGTACGACTTGGTAATATTTGTACTTAAGGTACCGTTTCCAAAATAGAATAGTTCAGTTCACATCAGCACTCGACAGTGAATAAATACTGCTCTCTGCCATCTGAAGTATAATTTAACCTCTACCTAACGCTGCTACGTATTTATAAGCGAACACTCGCCAAATAAATATTTAAAATTGACTCTATCGCAATAGAATCGTACTTCGAATATCTTAGTAACGCCAAGATATTGAAATAGTATAATCGCCCCCCCCCCCCCCTCCGTTTTATAAGTTAACAGTTAACACTGATATTATTTCTTTAAGGTTTTCGCACAAGGAAATCAAAAACAAACCTACGATATACCTAAACATATAAGATTGTGTCAGAGATTGGGTTGTCTTTATGCGAATCGCGACGCTGTATGCAGATCGCGTCCCCATCAAAAGAGAGCTTTTATTGGATTCAACTCGCGAATATTATACAAAAAAAAACCATATTTTACTTCTGCTTCATACATTTTTTTGCTAGAAAATCAGATACGTTTATTTATTTTAAAAATCTTATTGTACTCGGAACAGACAAAACCTGTTCACCTCAAGATTTCAGTCAACAACTTTCAAAGATCATCTTGTGTAATAAAACTACGTTTTAACGGTTGTAAACCCGCGACATTTTATTTGATTGTTATACTGAAGTGTTGGACACTTTTCAATAACCGTGATCACGGAAGACAAAGTTGTCAAGAGTCAATGAGTAAAATTAAAGTTATTGTTAAGCCTTCCCTTAACTTGTTCATTGTAATTATTTAGTTTTAATTTTTGTTTATGGTTTTTATTGTAGCTTGAAAGAAGAAGCGGCGCAAGAAACTCTTTAGCAACATGCCTAGCTCTAATAATCTTAATATATATAAATTACGTGTCACGTTGTTTGTCCGCGATGGACTCCTAAACTACTTGACCGATTTTAATCAAATTTGCACACCGTGTGCAGTTTGATCCGACTTGAAAGATGGGATAGTTTACATTTGGACCCGGTAGGTGGCGCTGGAAACGGGTTCTAAATTTTATTTCTTCAGGGCAGAACAACGTCTGCCGGGACAGCTAGTTTTATATAAATTTAAATGGGTGGGAGATGAAATAAACAGAGAAAATTATTAATTAACTTGAGATATGTTCCGATGCACGCAGAAGAAGCTCTGAAAACTTTTTGTATTAGGGACAAAAAACGGTGTTTTTTTACCTGAAGTTTTCAGTCACTGGAGCAATTTTCCTTTCACCTAGATTGTATGTTTCAGGAAAACCCCAGGACAATAAAGATCCCTTATTAATGGTTGTATCAACTTCATCTATATCTAATCATTTTACTGCTTATATTTCTTTGTTTTCTTTTTCTAGCACAATATATCTATGTATTCTTCTATGCAACTTTTAAACATTCTACTGATCTTTCTGCTCTTTTCTGATCTATTAGAGTCTTCTCATCCGTTATTCTTTGCTATAGTGTGGTGTCTAGTGTGGCTCCAGACTATTTACTCTTTTATATCCATGACATACGTGTAACTTGCTTGGGGATATATGTTTGCCAGCCGATTATTGAAGTGAAACTTCTTTAGAATCAATGTGATTTGAAACTCGATGAAACGAAATAAAAGCGACACTAAAAAGAGATATTTAATCATTTAAACACTAGGCCTATAAAGATAGAGTTGGAAATATTTTGAAGTTCACAAATCAAATTGAAACTAGAACATTTGTTTCCTATTTTAGTTATCATAAGCCTCTCGTGTCATTTGTTCAAAGTGAAAACATGGGATCTGAATAATATGTACATACATACATACATACATAACTTCACGCCAGTTCCCTTGCGGGGTAGGCACGAACTGAATAATATGTGTTATAATATAAAATAATTTTTTAGCTTGGTAAAATTATTATTAAAATAATAAACCTTATTTATAATTATCCTAAAACTCCTGATATTCTATATTTATCTCATCCTGAAGAAGGCTGCTTTTCTGCAGTTTCACTCCTGCCGTGTGTGAATTGCAGACATACACAATTTTTTATTACTCTAAAACAACTCATTCTTACTAACAAATTATAATTGAAATATAACCAACGTCATTGTTAAAGCGGCGCCATTATACGGCGTCACCCGATCGCCTACAGATCGCCCAATAAGCGAGCCGTTTTGGCAACTCCACGAGGTCAATGTCTCGAGACAACTGACATACATTCACAACTTATTGACAACATGCAGTACATTAGACTCCAATTACTTATATGTATACTATAAACCAGACGCATTCTTTTTTTTGCAAGGGGCATCTTATTGGGGACTTACCGCCGCGGGGGAAATGCGGATTCACCATGTTGGGATGGCATTAGTACCCCCGAAGAAATACTATTATCACCCGACTTAGAGGTACTCACTAGATCCCATCAGTGTCCTTTCCTCTGCCTTATACCAGGGGTACGGGAAAGCGAAAGCTCAGCGAGCTCTGCGTGCCCTGGTAACAGGGCCACATCCACTGCCGGGGGGAAACATCACCCCCGGACGCGATGTATTCCTGATTTTTATAGTTCAGACTAAAAATATCGCCTTTGTATATCGAACCACGCACACTAAGTTCCGTACAGTCGACGAACAATCATTGTTTTTATTCCTTAGCTATAAAGTGTAACAAATCATTTAGTCAAAAATACTTCAGATCCCAAAAACCATTCAACAAATCTTGTTCTACACTTGTACTATAACGAAAGTTATAGTAATTGTCGTTGAAATTATTTTAAGCTCTACCAGGCGACGTGGAAAGCGTAGACACGTTGGCCGTATCCCATTTACCAAACACGTCTACATCAACCGATTCGGCGGCGGAAACAGCCGGATTATTCAAGGCGCAATACTTTAGGACGTGCATTTTTTTAGCAGGACGTAGCTTTGAGAATCCGTTATTAAAGAAAAAAAAAATTTCACAATCAACTATGTTTTAATTTGTATAATAAAAAAGATAAAAATACAACGCAACATGAAAGTACAGTCACAGACAATATTAGTGCACGAGTTATAGTTATGCCTGTGCAAGAGATATAGTAATATTCTTTATTTGAGGCATTGTATTCATGACTAAAAACCTGCAACTCAATAATATTTTCAAGAACAAAACAAAATTATTCATAAAAAATGTCTACTTTTCCTGAACTATTATAACTGTTTCCTTTAATTTCGCCACTTTCAAATTTTATTTAACTTACTTCAAGGGTTTTTTATAAGAAAAAATGGGCTATTAAAGGTAACTTTTTCGTAATATTATGAAAGCTTAGATACTTGCGCAGTTTTTAAAGATACTCTGGAACTATGGAGATGCCCGTTTAAATTTTTAATTGGACATTGAAAATTCGAATCGATATTTTTTTCATGTTCTATCATACTTTTCTGTTTTTTTTTTTAAGTTAGGGTGTTGATTATTTTTAACGTAAAAGCACAATTCATGAGGATTTACTTTCATAAAAAAAATCCCAAATAAACATACCAAAAAACAATTAAAAATATGTAAAGCCGATGCGCTTGAAGTTTCCCAAAAATCACTAAAAATTAGTAACAACAAAATTAAAATTTTTGTTAAACATACATGGGGTAATTTGGGCACCCCTTCATGTATACTAACTAAATTTTTATTTGGAACTTCACTATCCTGGCCAATTTTCCATCTCGAAATTCAAAAGAAACTAAACTAATGAAAGCAGATGAAGCGGAAAGTATCTGTCAAGATCATAGCATGTGAGATCTACCCTAACGGGAAATAGGCTTGATAGTATTTTGTATGTATGTATAATTTAAGAGTCGGAGAAGACACACACAGTTATTACCTACTAATTTGACAGCAAATAATATATCGCCATCCACTGACTTAAATAAAAGATCTAAAGAACGTCTTGATAACCTAATGAACCTCTGACTAATCATATGACACAACTACGTACACTTGAAAAGTTTATTACAAACCACAGTTAGGCGACGCATTACAATTATAAGATACATACATACATACATACATAACTTCACGCCAGCTCCCTTGCGGGGTAGGCACGAACAACAGAGTGCCATTTAGGCTGATTCTTACACACCTCACTTGCCTCTTTGACATTCATAACTCTTGTCATGCACACTCGTCTGTTCTTAAGGCTCCTGACATCACCTTCTGCTAGTACACGATCAATTTGATCATGGAAGGTGTGTCGTGGCCTTCCACGACTTCTGCATCCATCCACTTTTGCATTGTATATCTGTTTAGTCATATAGTCAATTATAAGATAATTTTGATATATAACACACACATTTTTGCAATCAATTACACTAATGTTTAGATATCTTAGGGACAGTTCCTATATCTAACTATTCATTTACTTGCCTTACCATCGGGTGAGTTTTGACATTACTTGTATAGAGCTTTTATCAAATTTTAACCGATAGTAAGGCAAATGAACGGTCAGTAAGATATAGCAACAGGCCATTAGTCAACTTAAAGAACATCTCAACTTGGATGTTAAAGTAGAAAATGTTTTGAATAAACATGTAAACACACAATTTATGTAAAATTATACAAAAGTTCTTATTTTTCACAGAAAAATGACTGACACAAAAACAGACACCGACAGCCGAAAGGACTTATTTCACGATTTAACAAAGTTTCTATTTTTGCCAAAGTCGCCGTGCAATTATAAAATGCAAATATCACATTATATTTGTGATCTAATGACCTGAGCACTGGGTCGCTTACTTCGCTAGAAAACAGGGGTCTATAAGTACTCTGTTCAAAGTGTCTGGAAAGGCCCTAGATTTATTCACGATGTATATTACCTGCAACACAAGCGTAAATTGTTTATCTTGGAAAATATGTATAAAACAGTTAAATATAAATGTTACTTAAATAAATTAAGTCTAAACTTATATATTATCTACCAAATTACTGCTAGCGAAAAGCGTGCCCAGAAGGCTGGCTGCATTGCCATGCTGTATAACAATCCAAATATATGTAGTAATACGTGAAGCAAAAACTTTGTACCCCTTTTTACGAAAATTACGCGGATGGAGGAGCATTGATGTAGCAATAATGCTACATCAATGTGGAGGAGTATGAAATTTCGTACACTTTCTAGTTTATATAGAGAAGAAGAGACGAATGCTATATTTTTTTCAATTATGCATAAAAAATACATAATCAATAAAAAAAAACATTAAAAACGCTACCATGTATTTGACACACACACACGCATATATACTACTTTGTGTATTGTTAAAGTCAGTTAAACAGTGTATCCTTGGCGAAATCTGTGATTATAGAAGCATAGTCTTTGACATTAATTATTATGATCGAATTTCGACTACGGACGCTACCACTAGTATTTTTAGATATGTGTGTATTAGTCTGTTGAGTGAAACAGACAGTGAGCCTTTTGTTAGAATAGAGTGATAACTCATAATTAAAAATTATAGCTTTAAGCAAAGAAAATATGATTTCCTAATCTGGGCCGATTAGGAATCATGACAGTGCCAACAACATTAATCATCGCCAAGACGATAAAAAGGATGGAAAATAATTTACAGGAAAAATAACTTTAAATTAAATGGAAATGATTGCTTTGAGAAACTCTTTGATTGAATTTTATTAAAATTAATTTCTTAGAATTTTACGACTGGTGCCATGAGAAAGAAATAAAATTATTAAAAATAAACTCAAAGTATCTAATTGAGGCAAACTCGTCATTTTGTAATATTACATTTGGACGCTTATGTAGCGAGACATTTTGAACTTTCAGGAATACAAAATATACATTTCATCCCTAAAAGTTCAATCAATTCAGACCCGTTGAGCTGTTTTGAAGTCTATTTCAGAAAAAACTTTTAGCAAAATCACTTATAAAATTTCTAAAAATGGTCACTTATGATTGCGAATCTTCACCGCGATTTTATTGTAAGCGACATTTGGATCTTTCGTAGGTTCTAATCTAACTAAAACTACAAATTATAAAACAAAATAATAGTTTAAAATATTTATGTAGCAAAATGTACTTAGTTCCAAATGTCCCTTACGATAAAATGGTGGTAAAGGCTTCATCAGTTCCATTAGTCTTCTTCTTTAGATAGTATAAAACAAAGTCGCTTTACGCGTCTGTTTGTATATCCGCTAACTCCTTTTAAACCACGCAACAAATTTTTAGCGGTGTTCCCCATCAGTTATATAATAGATAATTTTCACTGATGGTTTATATATGTACATATATAAAAACCCTAATTAAGTTTTTATGTAAGTAAGATTAATGAGATTTGATAAGTCTAGTTATCATTTAAAAGCAGTTTTTACTAAAATTTTACCATTTATTTTGAAATCACAGACGGACACTTCAATTTCAATTCAAACTCAACGCTGACACTTCAAATTCAATTTTATTCAGATCAAATACTGGACGTGAGGTATGACCACAATAAACATTAAAAATCTTAAGGATCAATGTTGACAACGCGACGGGGTTGGATCATCCGCCCCTGGGGTCAGTGAACTGCACCATTCTGCACCCGCAGCTGCAGGGGACAACATTGAACACTTATAGAAACGATTTACAGCTATCGCTTAGCAGGGTGTTGTATTGAGCTTGTAAGTTAATTGTGTTTGGATAGAAAAATTTAAATATTTCCTTTTCTTTTAACATTCCGAAGGTAATTTGACAAAAACTGAACCCTTATTTATTTATAGCTTGAGTTCAGCGGACAGGCAGACGGTCCACCTCATCGCAAGCGATTACCATCGCCTATGGGCATTTGCAACACCAAAGGTCCTACACATGCGCTGCTGCTCTCTAAACGGAGACTAAAACCGGGCCACTAATGCCGGAACACAACTCAAGGTTGTTATGGCTGCATACTCTAGACCAGGGGTGGTAGCCATTCAGTTGAGCAAATGCCCTACCACCTGGTATATATGACATATTTTGTCCGTCCCTCAGTCCATCTTTGTACGTCAGCCTTTTCACATAACCTATTGGGTTTACATAATTGAAATATGTAATACTGACTGATATTTTACAACGGATCAGTATGGCGTTCCAGCGACGAATTGTAGCCAGCCTTCTGGGCACCTTACCCATAGAAGACGGTGACCTAGGCTCAGTATTCTACTTACTTATAGCCTTGAGGGACTATGAGTAGAATACAATATAACTAAGCTATGTTTTCTTTAATGTATTTGTTTATAAAGTCATTATTTGTTAATAAAAAAATAAAATAAGGCTAATCTATACTTCTATATTCTATTCTAATATTATAAAGAGGAAAGTTACGAATAAACTCAAAAACTACAGGACCGATTTCAAAAAATTTTCACCATTAGAGTACTACATTATCCCAGATTAATAGACGCTATATTTATTACTTGAAAAAAATAGGGATCCGTACTAAAACTTCAATAATGTGTCCTAGGTGAGAAAAAATAGTATTAGAGTAGGTCCCGGGAAGGTTTAGCTTTACAATTAGACCCGCTAGGTGGCGCTGGAATCGGGTTCTAGATTTTTAATCTTCCAGGGCAAGACAACGTCTGACGGGACCGCTAGTATTTTATAAAAATATATCGCTTTAATTACAAAATACATAAATGTTAATATATATATACTTATATACAGATGAATTCTTCAAGTGCACCTTCAGGGCCAAATTCTAAATTGTACGAAATACCGAAAAACACTTAAGGCAATTGAAGGATCGATTTTGTCGAAAACTAACGTGGTATCATTAGATTTTAGAAAAAAAAAAAAGGTTTGACACATCGGTTATCTCGATGTGCAGGTTTCATCGCGATGTTTTCCTTCAACGTTGTTAGAACATGCTAATTGTAACAATATTCACACACATTCAGTCAGAAAACTGCCTAAGTAGTGCATGCATTTCGGCCAGGATTCGAAGTGCGCCCTTTGAGTCTGGGACGCGTGCGCTAGGCGTCACACTCCCATGACTTTACTTGCTTTTAAAACTTTACTATGTTAATTAATTAACTTAGTTGTCCTTCATTATATTAATTTATGATTTATGAAATAATGAAGGTCAGGATAACCTAGTTGTTAACGCACTCGCATTGATACTGATATGGGTTTGAATACTAGCTAGGAACCACACACAACTTAAATTGTTTTCTGGCATAATGTACATATTGCTTACAATTACCACTTGCTGACGATCAAGCTAAACGTTATTATAAAACCTGCGTACCAAATTAAATATCTAATATACATACATACGTACATAACTTCACGCCAGTTCCCTTGCGGGGTAGGCACGAACAACAGAGCGCCATTTAGGCTTATTCTATATAATAACAATAATCGGCAGACCACCCAAGCTAAGCCAGTTATACTTGTGTTATGGGTAATATACAACGGGCCACTCTGGGACTGATCCCAGACATCCAGACTAAAGTAAATAACAAAGTTCGTTTATGAAATTTACCAAGCCATGAATCGAACCTGGTGCCTCTGTGTTCCAGCGAGTTCGGCCGGCTAAGACTTAGCCCACTCAACCAAGGAGGCCGCCATATGTGAAACCGTCTAATCCATATTGGACAAGTATAGCTGGTAAACTATTCGTTTCCCTCCTGATTAAGTAGCCATGGGAAATGACGGGCTAATATCTTAATAAAAATAAAAGTTTAATTTTAATATAATGTCGTACTGGAAAATACGGCTTTAAGCGATAAGGCAGCCATTTACTGAAAATAATTATTGTGTCTAGTATATTACTAGCGCGAGCATCGTCGAATTGAGGATTCGTCCCCAATTTTTTTTTTGGGGTAGGTATTAATTAAAGATAGACAGATAAGACTTTATTGCTCACCAAATATACAATTTCAAAAATGCACAATTACAATATTTTCATGGTAGTAACAATAGGCGGCTTTATCGCTTAAAGCAATCTCTTCCAGGCAACCTAACTTAAGGAATAGTTTAACCTAATCTGGCGATGTAGGTGGTGCATATTATTAGGTATATCATAAACAAACATACTTAAACTACATATTTTATAAGTTAAATATGTATAAATAAATAAATTTAAGTATGTCTCTAAGATCTAAAAATTCCAGCCAAGCACTATACCGTATCTAACAATGACGACGGCTCTTCTAGCATAATTAATTCATCAAATTGGGGGCATTTTCTTCGAATAGAGAGTCTGTAGTATACCTAAATACTTATAAGAACCTATTTTTAATTTATGGTAAGCAAATTAAAATGGTCTTATTCATATTGAGTAAGAGTAGGTTTGTAAGCTTGTTTACGGTTCTTAAAGAAGCCTACAAGACGGTAAGTGTTTTCTTTCATTTATTCATTCATAGGTAATGTAATTAAAATATTTATAGGTACTGTTTTTAGTATGTATTTTAACGTACAGTGCACCGTGCGTTTGAAATAAGTATAGCGTTGACAATAAGGCTATCGTATTTGCCTCTAAAAGCTATGATCCACCGTGTATGTCCACCCTACTTATGGTTCTATGGGGTATCGATTATTCCCCTAGCCGCGCCCCTCCCGCCTGCAGCGCCGCCCCCGCGCCTCGGCACCCCGACGCAACTCACCTAAGCTACGTAAAATCGACATTACCACTTATTTCAACAAACTTACAGCGCAGTTATAGTTTTATTGTTGAGATATTCAGATAATTATTTCAGAAAAGTAATTAATTTTTAATTTAATGTCTAAAATTTTTAACAATAGCTATCTATTATATATGATTTCAGTTATAGCGACCGAGGTGGATTGTGTTTACAAATCCAGGGTATATGGAAACACAATAAACTATTTGAATTATGCGTGTATTAAAATCCAATACAACCATGATTGTTGTATTATAATTGGAGTTTTACATAATATTAAAATAAGCTTGTGTTAAAAACGATTTACTACTATTAAATTACCGTTCAAACGATGTCGGCAACAGCGACCGCTTCGTACTATGAGCTCTATTGTTCAGACTTTTTCAGACAACCCGTTTTTCCGGAACAGCTTAGAATAAATTCGTCTAATTGAAAACTAAGCTAGCTAAGAACTAAATAAGAGTAGGGAACGTGGTACGATTTAGTAGTGGGTTGTGATATTTAAAATATCCCTGCAATACATAATTATAACCAAAGTAACGGAAAGTTTCTTTACCACATTGATCGTGTCGGGAATCGAACCGGAGACTTCTGTTTTCTAGCGAACTAGGTGGTCTAATTTTCAGCCCATTTAGACCATAAATGCCGTCAATATTTTTTTCTTTAACAAAAACAAAACCAACTTCACTCTAAAAACAAAAAAATAAGTATTTAACCGACTTCTTTCTCCAACATCTTGAAGTCGGTGCCAAGCAAAACTTAAAAGAACAACAACAAGTTTACAAAATATAGTAATTTTTATGTTTTACCTGACACCGACTTCAAGGTATTGTAGAAAGAAGTCGATTAAATATTATTTTTTGGTTTTTAATGTGAAGACGGTTTTTTTTTTGTTAAAAAATATTTATTTTACTTTTTAGTTGCGCAAATACTTCAATAGCTTAAGAAATAATGTATTAAGTGAGATTACTCTAATAAATAAATAAAAAATAGTAGTTACACGCGTGGGTTCGAATCCCATCCTCCTCGCCAGTTGAGAAGACTCTAAGAAAACAATATGGCAGCGGCATTGAGACTGTTTATTGGCTATGTATAAAATATACAACTACCCACAATTTATATACATTACATTAAGCACCTGTATAAATTGTACAACTGGCACGCGTATGTATACAAATTTCCCATCTCGCTCTTCGGTGTGTAAGCTCTTCAACGAGGGTTGCTCTCGATTTCCTTGGAATCCACAAACCAAATCCTCACTTGGTGACTATGGGACCAACTCGGGAGTTAAATAAAACAATTTGATAATCGGTTCACAATTGACGGAGAAATCGCGTAACATGCCTACAAAGAAATTGAGCGCCTATAGAAAATGTAATATCTACACGCGTATAAAACTTTTTTCCAAGAATTTAGGCGCATGGCGTTCTTTAATAAGTAATGGTTACTCTCGATTTACCTGGAGTCTACTCACCAAATCCTGAATGGCGACCATGGCACAACCTCGAGAGTACCTATAGACTTATGAGTAAAGCAAAAAAATGAAAATCAGTTTAAAATTGACGGAGATACCGTGTTATGAAGTCTGTTATCAATTTTCGTGGGTTTCTCTAATTCCTTGAAATCCACTCATCAGATATAGGTCATGTCAGGTGATAATGGGACCAATTAGGGAGTACAACCTTCCGATTAAAAGAATAAAATTGAAAATCGGTCCACAATTGATGAAGAAATCGAGTAACGAACATACAAAAAAAAACACATACAGACGAATTGAGAGCCTACTAAAGTCGGTTTAAAGTCGTCTTTTTAAAGTCGGTTAAAAATAAATATGTTATACAATTTGTAGAAGAACTCAGTAGAGTTGTTAAGTATTTGGCATTGTTTTAAGTATGCTTCCATAATAACCTTGAGTTGTGTTCCGGCTTTAGTGGCCAGGTTCCAGTCCCTGCTTAGAGAGCGGCAGCATATTGGTAGCACCTTTGGTTTTCCATCAGGTGGGGCGTGTGCCTGTCTGCTGAACTCATGAAATAAGAAAAAAGTACATATATAATTGAAGATGTTTATTGCGAAATGTCTTAATTTGGAATCTGTGGGGCTATGAACTCTTATGTCCCTGCTCAATCTGGATCTGGAGTCTTGCAGATACAGATGGAGCAGGGGCTTAAAGTGATGACGCTGATGAGTTATCAGCGTCATCAGTTTAAGTGGTAAGGTTGTTTATTTTGCCAAGAAAAAATTGGAAATATGTAATATTAATTGACTTCAAAGAAGAAAGAGGTTCCCAGTTAGTGTGTATCTATTTTTTTTAATCGATAAAATCTTATCATTTAATGTTACTATTATATCTAGGATAATGTTATAGTTATTGACCGTTCATGCAGTTGTAGAGATGGGAATAATAAGTTATTTGTAATACGTTATTGTTATTAATTGTTAATGACGTTAAACATTGACATATAACGTGTATACACTAATGTAGTTATTCGTTAACGGTGTTATGTTTAACGTATAAATAATACGCATTTGGCCACTTGCAATAATTATAATATTATTAAGATTAGGTGATGCCCGAGCATTAAACATACATCACTTATCAGGCCTTAACAAGTAGTAACCTTAACTTATATCACCTTTCTAAAAATACGTTATACTTGCGTGAAATATATACGTATGTGGGCTGACACGGGTTGACATGTAAAGAGACTGGACGCGATGATACCCAAAGGACAGGTTTATACAAAATTATTTGGCCCTATTTAGACTTCAGTTAGAATTTGTGTATAGTGGTTTTGTTTCTGAGGGAATCGGTTTATTTGTAGACAACGTGAGTATAATAAATTATAGTTATTATATACAACTTTGCATTATAAACAAAGTTTAGAAGACGATAAATTATGTTACTTTTATAGTAATCGAAGCGTAAGAAGGCTTCAATGAAGCACCTTTTGCTCGAATATTGCGTATATTTTCATTTTAAAACTAATTTACAATATATTTTGTTTCAGTGTACTGCTCGGTTTGCGTTGATAATGCGCGTACAAACCAGCGCGAACGGACTGTCTTCATGCTCAGCTGGACCGGTGTGTACCTTCTTTGATGAATCGTGCGGCGACAGCAGTTAAAATTACATGATATAATTAGGCTGACAACGATTGAATTTAGACATATAATGTAAATATGTATCATCGAACAAAATGCAAGTAGGTACGCACACTGAAGGATCCATAAAGATGAGAAACATTCACTGTATTACTTAAGCTAGGTAACATTCATGACATCATAAGAATACTCAATTCGTCATCTTCAAACTAATTTTCGTTGATAATTTTTTTTATGTTTTATATTTTCTTTTTTTTTAATTAGAGGGTGGAACACCTTTTACCAATTTTAAAGCAGATATCTCCCCAACTGTTGATTTAAATAAAAAACTAAGCGTTCGCGACGATAAATAAGCCCGTAAGAAACTTAACGTAACGCGTGATTTAAATACATGACATCTTTACCCTTTACAGAAAATATCCCCGGTAGCTTAAAATCAGTGATCAACTTAATACACATTCTTTAGCTTTATCAAGTTTTTAAATACATACCATTGCATGAAGAGTATTTCCATCCCATTCGCTAAGAAATATTGTTATGATTTTTGAAAACTTGTTTATCTAACAATACCTTACACGCCTATGTATGTTGAATATAATATGTACTACAAAATACAGGTAATAGAAATGACAATTACCAATAGATATAGGCGGTCTTATCGCTATTAGCGATGTCTTCTAGACGAGCTTTGGATAGATAATTTTAGTAAGAACAGTGGTATTTTGCATTATCATGACTTTGGCCGGTTCCTACATCTTACTATACATTCACTTGCCTTACCATCGGTTGAATTTTGACATTAGTTGTATGGGGTTTATGTCAAATTTTAACCTATAGTTAGGCAAATGAACAATCGGTAAGATATAGGAACCGACTATTAACCAACTGAAGTATTTTAATATATGTATCTATATAGTTTTTCTAAACCTATCACCACACTATTATGTACAGGCATATGCATACACAGACATTTAACTAACAAATTGTATCTATATAGACCTACTGGTATTAATTTGAAGCTGTGACTTCCGAGACAGACAAATTGGACGTGATGATTTTATGAGTATGAATGAATGAAAACACTTAATTGTTTACCAAAATTAAAACTACGTTCTTCTAAGGACAATAAATGTTGAACAAAGGGCGACCTAATCGCTTAAAGCGGTCTCTTCCAGTCTACCCCCTAAACTAAATGTGATCGCTGAAGTACTTACAGGTGCCTAATAAGAGTATTTTGTTTCAATAATTTTCAGATCTCCTAACATAAATATCGCAAACAATCGAGCTTTACACTTTCCCTCCACGTATATAAACATAATAGGCCAAGCGTCACACCCCTCTTAGCGTATTCCCGCCGTTGCCGCACGTTCCCGGGCGCACTCCATTCCCGTCTTGATTAGCCCGTATTGTTTCGGGAAACCGCCTCACGATTTATTTGCAATTTTCATTATTAAGTCGTATGATATAATTTTTGTTTTAAATGAAATATAATCAGATCTTGTCAAATATATTAAATATTTAAACCTCAACGTAAAAAGAGGGATGTTATAAGTTTGAAGAGGATGCGTGTATTTAGATTCGAAATAATTTAATAGATTTTATATTTACCTCGGTTTAAAGGTTCGAAGTTTTTGAAGTACAGTTTTAGTTTCAAAAACGTATAATTATTGTTTCAAATGAGCAATAGTTGTCAAAAATTCATTCTTTTGCAACTTTGTATGTGATAATCTTATTGTGAAAAATGTCTTTATCCAGCCGTATAAACTTCACTTATGACGTCAAGTGATGATTTATAGTTTGACTGAGTCTGACGTGACGGTAATAGGGTTTGCTTGTAGTGTATTTTACTTTAATATTAATCTAAATCCTAAATCGTCGTGTACTAGCGGAGGGTGATGTCAGGAGCCTTAAGAACAGACGAGTATGCATGACAAGAGTTATGAATGTCAAAGAAGCAAGTGAGGTGTGTAAGAATGGGCCTAAATGGCGCTCTGTTGTTCGTGCCTACCCCGCAAGGGAACTGGCGTGAAGTTATGTATGTATGTATGTATGTAAATCCTAAATATTCATTCATACAACATGACACAGGTTATGACTAGAAACTCTGCTTAATGATATTTTAAAAACGAGTATTGTCTACTATCTACATCAAGAACGCGATTCGGTAACCTTCCGCAAGTCCCTAAATTCATTTAAATATCACTCAGAAATATTATAATCCCAATTGTTAGGGAAACGGACAATATTCATCACGTTGTATTTCCTTCACCATTAGCAAGTACAATTATTTTTTTATTGCACGAGTTCAGTAGATAGGCAGATGGCCCACCTGATGGAAAGCGGTTACCATCGCCTACAGATATTTGCAACACTAAAGGTGCTACAAATGCGCTGTTGTTCTCTTAAGGGAGTCTGGAACCTGGTCACTACTAATGCCAGAACACAACTCAAGTTGTTATGGCGGCATACTCTAGACCTGGGGTGATAGCCATCCGGACGGGTAAATATTCTATCACCTAGCTGTGGGTTGTTTTGTCGCCTCTTACGATAGGCCGCCCCGCCACAAGAAATTGTATTTCCGTTCCTGTAAGGACCTGTTCTAATTGCAATTGTAACATTATGTAAATTAGGTATAAAAACTGCATAAGAGCCGCATGCTTTTCCGGTCAGGATTCAAACCCGCATCATTTTGAGACATAAGTACATTAACCACTCAGCTACCATGGTTTACTTAAGCTTATATTGTGACTTTAGCAAATTGCCGATTACGTTGAAGCCATTACTACCAAAAATAGAATACAATGTAAATAATATTAAATTATCATTTGCAACCCCCTACACCTTAAGTTATAACGTATTATTTATCCTTTTCCGTTCTCATATTCTGAAAGTACCCTTGGAGTTCCTGATGACAAGGATAAAAACATATAAAAAAATGTCTGCGGTAAAAAAAAAATTTTTTTTTACTTTAAAGCTTGGCAACTAGGCCTTTAAGCCAGGCACCATTGTATTGTAGGCTACAATTGACGTCATTCAACGGAGTTCTTGCGAACACTCGAAAGGCCACATTTGGCTGTATAGTTCACATTTCTTGCAAAAACACATAACTACTACTCAAAAATTATCAATATCCTACAATCATTGTTCATTTTAGAGTAATTTTACACAGTTTTAGAAAATAAAACTGCACAGCACAACGCCCCTTTTCAGTTTCCGCTAAAAACTCCGTCAAAAAAATTAAAACTATGCGAACCATAAATAATACATACGACTTATATCCCAACTTTTTTCAGACAGTGTTAAATGGTTGTTAAATTAAAAATAAACTGTAACAAAAAATATCAACAATTTGTAACGTCATTTCATACTTATAAATTACTTTTCAGTAAAATTATTGTTTAATTTACATAAATCTAAGCTAAATTTTACTATCATCAGTGACAAATAAAATACTGGCAGGTAGTAGCCACTGAAAAAGAAATTAACTTGACGTTACATATGTAACGTATTAAATGAGTACATCAGATTTAGATATGGATTTAACGCCTGATTTCATTGGAGAAGTAAAGTAGTTGTTTATGCGTCAATTAGCACACATGATTAGTTTAAAAGCTAAATAAAGTAACATCTTGCCTCGAAATATTTATAAAGTGAATTATATTTGTCTTCCCACAAATTTGTTGTGGTATATTTGGTTTGAGGGTGGAAGCACAAGCACCTACGAGCTATAAAACCTAATGAGCCTTGCCTGCTATGACCTTTTGGAGGCGTACTTCGTTAAACCAACAACAATAACTCCCTCCAAAGATGGTATTTAAATGACCCAACATATTGTATTTAGTTGTATGCTAGTCTGAGTACTTCAGTAACCTAAAATGCCACGTAGAATTTATAATGAAACGTATTATTGTATTTTATAATTCCGATAATAATAATTATAATTAAAGGCAAAGTGAAATCTTTAAAACGATAAATAAATACCGCATTCCTTATGTACGTAGCTAAGTTTATTTGTTTTTAATGAGAGGTTATGATGACATTTTTGAAAATTTTTAACAGAGGATATTTATATTTTGTACTAGCTGACCCGGCAAACTTCGTACCGCCTCAGAATCAATAAATAAAAAAAATAATTGCAGAACGTTTCAACTTTAGTAAAGAATGTGGTCAAAACTTAACCGGAACGAACATCAAATGTTTGACATTCAAAACCAAAAAAATGAAAAAAAAACTTCACTTTTAAATTTAATTTGGTTTCTGAACGACTTTTAAATTTAATTAATTTCTAAACGACGCGACGATCTTCAAATGTTTGACAGGTAGGAATAGTTTCTAGGGGAAAGCGAAATTGTTGTTTTTACTATATTCCAAGCATTTTTTTCATATTTACTCACCTTTTAAACCTTCCCTAAACTTCCACAAATAATTCAAAACCAAAACTAGCCAAATCAGTCCAGCCGTCTCGAGTTTTAGCGAGACTAATGAACAGCAATTGATTTATATATATATATATATAGATATTTTATTGCATGAGTTCAGCCGACAGGCAGGCGGTCCACCTGATGGTAAGCGTGTAACATCATCTATGGAGATTTGTAACACCAAAGGTGCTAACAATGTGGTGCCGCTCTCTAAAGGGAAACTAGAACCTGGCCACTAATGCTGGAACGCAACTCAAGGTTGTTATAGCGACATATTCTATCGAGGATCAGGGGTGCTAGCCATCCAGATCGGAAAATACCCTACCACCCGGAGAAGGATGTAAGATTAACATCTAAAGCAAAGGCATAACCTAGTAAGATGTTAAATTCCATCGTATTCGTATTCTTGGTGTAAAATAGTAAAAAAATTTTTTTTCATAAACGTCCGTTTTTCATATTTATTTCAATCCCACTTTCTTGGTAATTCTCATTCACATTACCTAAGATTTCTTACGTAGTTTTATTTTTATAATACGGATTATTACATAGGTTACCCAATAATTAATCTACTTCCAGTTTTAGCCCTTTACACATTTTATTAGCCGGATTTCTGTATTTTAGAATCTACATCCATTATTTTCGTTAAGTCGTGGTAGCGTAATGGCTAGTGCACGCGTTCCAAACTCAAAGGGCGCGGGTTCGATCCTGGCCGGAACGCATGCACCACTTAGTCAGTTTTCTGATCTAATGTGCATATTATTACAATTACCACGTGCTAATAACGGTGAAGGAAAACATCGTGATGCTACCTGCACATCGAGATAACCGATGTGTCAAACCTGCCAAGCCGCCTTGGACAAGCGTGGCGGGTATACGTCCGTTCCTCTATAATGGGAGGCCCGAGCCCAGCAGTGGGACATTTATGGGCTGATATTATTATTATTATATCCATTATTTTAGCTTACGATTGCTAGACATAGACAAGTTGACATTACTTACATTACAACATTACAGCTTATACATATAATAGTAAAATTACTACCCACCGAGCTTAAAAGCATCTAACCAATCAACACCTTTTCAAACAGCCCTAATTGTTGATTTACAAACGTTTGGAAACCACACTATGAACAATACGGCAGTGCCTACTATTACCGCCGGAATGTAGTCTAAACTTCTGTTATATTACAAACTTATTACTTACATTCCACTAACAATACATTTTTAATAACGATCTTTATTCTGTATCAACAAAGTCTATATGCTGGTGTACGCGTTATCAAATTGATTTTCGCAGCTACAAATATAACTTTGCCAGAGTATCAACACTGACCAACATAACTAGATACTTGATAAAACTTTGTAGATAGATTGGAATAAGGTGGAATATGGGATGTGTTAGGGTCCTTTTATAATGGTTCTGTCAGCACTTCGAGGTGGCCAGTGATGGGATGAGTCACATCAGTATCGTACATTCTTGGTTCGTATCCGTTTCTTAAGTTTTTATTTTGTTTTACGCTTGAACTCGCGTCAAACCATATAATCGGTCATCATAATCCTGTTTCCTTTAATATAGAGGTATTTGAACTAGCAATTGTTTTTGAACATGCTAAAATATTGGTATTGTTTGCGGGAAATTGAAGGATGATTGTAGACATACTATCCAGATTGATTTTCAAAAAAATCGGCTTTGTTGTATTAAGGACCACCACGCACAGTGTTGTGGATTATTTTATACGATATATATTTAATAACGAAAAGATATTAATAAATAAAATTCGCTTCTAAAAACCATTATATTTGACTTGTTCTTACAGAAATTTTGAAAAACTTTCTTAAGAGTTCCAACACACGGTGAAGGACTTAAAACAGGTCATAAACAATCAATCTTTTTGTCATTTTGGAGGCTAAGATAAAATTTAAAAAAAAACATCAGTTGTCACAAAAACTATACAACAGGACTTTTCAAATTATTTCCCTCTCTTCTGACACCTTGGATTTTTTTGGTACTTTCCACCCCTTACTTCAAACGTTGCACGTTTTACGACTTTGGAAACGAATACCTCATATCTTATCAACTGCTGGGCGGTTCCTATAACTTAAAATTTAATCACTTGCCTTACCATCGGTAGGAATTTAACATTACTTGTATGAAGCTTAATCAATTAAATTTTAATGAATGGTGAAGCAAATCAACCGTTAGCAAGATATAGATACCGGCAATAAATAGTATTCCTTTCATACATCTAAGAAGATGTAAACAAAATAACAGAAAATATTATATTATTTTGCTGACATTACAACTGGGCATTAAATAAAAAAGGTGTTGAGAAATAACATTATTATTTCTGCAAACCTGTCTAAGTAGACTGAAATATTTTCACGCATGATGATCACCCCTATACCTTCAAAACTCACCATTACACTACATCATTGTGGTGACATAACATACATCTACCTAATTTCATTTACAATACATACATACTCAGTAGTTTTCGACAAACCGTTATAACATACACAAACAGACAGACGGTTATCCGTCTGTTTATATATACTAATAAATATAGGGCAATTTAATAATCTATGGACCTATAAAAACACAATAACATTATTAGGATATACAATTATAGTAGAAAGTAGTCTATTATAGTAGAATATTAGAAAACATTAATTTTCAAGGACAAAAGCGCTATTCCCGAGAATAATAAGAAAAGCGTAATCATGTGCTGCAAATGTGTAGAATATCCGTGTAGAAACGGATAAACAATATTATTTTCTGCTGCCGGGCAGCTTGTCGTAAGAAGCGTACAAAACCCATAGTTAGGTGGCTACCACCTAGAGTTGTATTCCGGCACTATTGGCCAGGTTCCAGTCTTAAACACGAAATTTGAACTATTAACGAAAAACTTCAAAATATTTACATGTGCAAGGTATTTAAAAAATAATTTAAATACTAATAAAACTAATTACGGAACTGCTGTTTTAATTTAATAATTTCTTGATGTAAAATTGCAAAATATGTGATGTCACACTAAGGAGGAAGGAGTCTCACGAATGTGACCAGCTGTGACAAGAACGGGCAGGGGTCAAAAAAATCATAAAATTCGTGTTACGTAATTTATGAATGGTCCCTTATCCTAGATTGAGTAGGAACACTATATATAATACATTGTTTTTCCTTACCAAGATCATTTTCGTATATTACAAACGGGATTTTTGCAATGAATTACACTATTTAATAACGTTTAAATGCCTTAAACAACTTAAGCCACATGTAAAGATAGATATTACAGTACAAAATATTTTATATTAGTCATCTAAAGACATGTTTCTTTTTAAAGTTAATAATTGATTTTGTTATGTACCCTCTTATTTCTAAACGATACAATCGGCCATTTCCTTAATTGAATAATAATGTTATATTTTGATTTATTCGGTAATTAGCGCCTGTTTTGTATAAAGTAGTTCTCTATAATTTAACATAATTTTATGTAATAATATTTGTCTCTAATATGTAGTCATTGTGTACAGATTATAATTACAAAATCTCTTAATTGTATATAGACGGTATTAAATACATTTTATTTTCATGTTGGGAGACGCGATGATTTATACTGTGTTCGGTTTATTTTCTTACAAATAAAAACTTAATAAATAGTAAAACTTTAAGTATAATATTTTATATAATATCTTATATAAAATATTACCTAAAAATTTCCAAACAATAATGTATTAAATTCTTGTCATTCATAAGCCTTTAATTAAAACAGTTTATCAATGACTTCAATCCGCTGTCGGTTGTGCTAATTTGCTAAGTTTCTTATGGAGGGATGGCGAGGTGTTATAAAAATGTTTGTCGAGTGTGAAGAGTCAGTGGATGACATGTATGTAAGCCGTAAGGTTCTCCGATTATAAGTGTTGTGACCAGTTGCTGTTCTTTTATTACCATAAACCCTTCTGAGTTGTTGCAAGTATTATACTAAGGTACTAGAATAAAGTCGCTTAATCTGTTTCATTGTATTAATAGAAATGTATTAAATATGGTTATATTACAAGTGATCATAGTTAACAGGTGGCATTCTGGTTTAAACGCTTTTAAAACAACCGATTACCTATCACAACACACCAACTTTGTTATAATCAAATCTAGAGTTATCTCATTGCAATATCTACCTTAAATCATTAATTAATACGGTCGAATTTCTCATGATATCGAAACCCTTAGTAAAATAACAGAAGCCCTATTGTTGCTTACGCAAAGATGTAATCTCTTATTTTATTATTACCTGAGTGGAAAGGGACACGGAAAGAGACTTTTGATGTGCAAGTTTGAACGTTATTACTGCGTGTGAGAGTTTAAATTTGCTTAAATAACAATATTTATAGAGGGCTAGCTTTAAAACACTTTATTACATGGGCCGCAGTCACTGTGTGACAAGCTATGTTAATTTTTTCTCAAGTTTACGATTTGACTATATGAGTGCATTTTGAAAGGTTATTATCTTTTTACTCGCGATAGCGTAATGGCTAGGGCACGCAACGCATGCACCTTAGGCAATTTTCTGACCTAATGTGCATATTGTTACAATTACCACGTGCTAACAACGGTGAAGGAAAACATCGTCATGAAACATAGAGATAGATGTGTCAAAACTGCCAAGCCGCCTTGGACAAGCGTGGCGGGTATACTGTCCGTTCCTCTTTAGTGGGAAGCCCGAGCCCAGCAATGGGACGTTTATGGGCTGTTATGATTATCTTTTTACTATATCCAATACTTATCAGAAGTACAATAAATAATATAAATGTTAAAAGAAAGTCTCTTTTAACTTTTTCGTCGATTTTTCCAATATACCTACGTTGTTTCACTACCTACGAGAAAATAGGTCGGTGATACTTATATGTAAATTGACGTTTAAGAAATATCTTTCTTGGTATTAAGCGAAGAAACACACATTTTAGGCATGGGGAAGTACCGACTCAAGAAAAATGTTTTGCGGTGCTCATGGCAAAAGAAGATGTGAAGAGGTCAATTCGTACAGGTTGTATGTCCGCCATATAGCCCATATATGTAGGTGCTGACTCACTAATCAGTACCTATATAGTGAAGAGGCCCGCCAGATCTACCCAGACCAAAAGAGAGACGGCCGGAATAAGACAATAAAGATGAACAATGAAAAGATATCTGTGTTAGACAAGTAACACCACGGAGGAAACTAAACATTAATATAAGGTCAGTGTCATAAATTGGATGAGGCCTCCTAATTTCTATATGAAATGACTTTTCACTCCCTTGTGTAAAACGAGTTATCAGATATCACCCATCAACCATCTCGTTTCGATTTCGATTCGAGTTCGGCTGCGTGACCAAATGAAAAAAAACTAAACAGTTGACGTTTATCTCTTCTACGGATTATCCTCCTTGATCGTATATTGCCACACACTTAATTGATAAATGATAAATTACAATAACATACCTATCACTTTGTTTCGATAAAGATTTTTAAAGCAAGTAATTAATTGGCATAACCATCAGAATACTAAATTGGTGGTTTATAAACTTATATACTTATAAAATTCTCGTGTCACAATGTTCGTTCCCATACTCCTCCGAAATGGCTTGACCGATTCTAATGAAATTTTTTATGCATATTCAGTAAGTCTGAGAATCGGCTACTATCTATTTTTCAAACCCCTAAGTGATAAGGGGTGTCCACCCCAAAAGTTTTTTATTTTTTGAATAAATTTTTAATTTTTTTAGAATACAGCATTAAAAACTACATGCAACCCTAAAATTTCACCCCTCTACGATCAACCCCCATTTTTTATTTGTTAATTATAAACTTTTAATTTTTTGGCAAGATTTTTAATCTTATTTTGTCATGACTTAGAATAAAAAAATTTGTATTACTCTTTTAGATTCACAATTAGAACCGGTAGGTGGCGCTGAGATTGGGTTCTGGAATCCTCCTAATCACCTGGAGCGATTTTGGTGATTTTGTTTTTGTGTGTTTGAGTGGGTACCCGGATGGTTTAGATTCGCAATTAGAACCGGTTGGTGGCTCTGGGATCGGGTTCTAGAATTTTATTTTTTAAAGGCAGGCCAACGTCTGCCGGGGCCGCTAGTTTAATAATAATAATTGTTCGGCTTACAATGGGGAATTTGAAAAACGACAAATCCACCACCACTTACCAACATTGTCTGCTGTGCTTTTTTTAACCAGGGTAAAACCGTTTGACGATCTAAGCCGCGACAGGCACAGACGCCTGGGGGGATAATTCGTGATCGGCGTGTGGGATTCGCCAGATCGGGGGCTGCTATTGCCACTCCCCGGTTAGGGATACCTACTAAAACCCCTAGGTGTTCCGTCCTGCGCCTTAATGCCAGGGCTATGGGAAAGCGGGAAGACGGTCCCAACTTCACGTGCCCTGGCAGGCGTGGGTCTCACGCACAGGCCTCTTCTATTGCCGGGGGACTTCTATTGTCCCCCAATCTCACGAGGCGCGGCTCTGCATTGTTTGCTGTGCTGCGGGAACCCTTCGATTTTGAATTGTAAGTCACAGTCGCTGGCACGATTTCTTGATTGGTTAAGGGATTAGCTATTTGTAGATTTTGGAAAACTTGTAAAAATGTACCAAAAAAAACAGGAAGGACAGTTCGCAAGAGGGCAGCATAGATGTAAATAGCACACAAGGGGTGACGATGCATTTGTTTTAATATGTTATTTAAATAATGGAAGTTAAGAAATACCCGTGAAAATTGATTGTGCTAAATACGGAACAATAATAATTTTATTTGTGTCAGACTTACGTCCATAATTTATGTTAGTTACACAAAAGACTTACAACTAATTTTTAGTAAAATTAAAAGAACTAAAAGTAAGAAGAATAGTTTTCCTATAGTTTACGGACTCTATAAACCTGTCAACATACCGCATAACAACTACTAGCGCCATCTAGTTTGAATATTAAGTAGCCGGTTTAAAATTGACTGTTTTCTTTACTTCCATACATATTTAAAACGATTCAAGATTCTTTTTACATCTGTGAAGGTAATGTTGAAGTGATCTTTGGTTATTTCATAAAACAGAACTATGAAGAGAACTTAACTTATATTGTACTCTATCTATAATCTCTTAAGATCATAAGTCAATGGGTAAAGTTCCCATAAGGCTGACTACGTTACCTCTCTGTTCCTACACATGTGGCATTAGCGCTAAATGAACATAATAAAAAATGTCCCATACATTTTCTATTCTGTTCGTTTAGCGCTAAGAGGCCATCCACATATTACGTCACACGAATTTCATGATTTTTTTTTTAACCCCTCCCCCGTCCTTGTCCGTAGCTGGTCACATTAGTGAGACTCCTCTCTCTCTAGTGTGACGTCACACATTTTGCAATTTTACATCAAGAAATTATTAAATTAAAACAGCAGGTCCGTATTTAGGTTATCTCCATTTAAATTATGTTTTAATAAATAATTTAAACACTAGACTCATACAGATAGAGTTGGAAATATATTGAAATTTTCTTTAATAGTTCAAAAGTCGTATTTTAAAGCTCTAATATAGTTAGATTTTGAAATATGACGTGACGAAATTTAGGAAACAATGTTGATAGTTTCACTTGTGCTATCTATTAAATTAGCTACAAAATTATTCCTACAGTAGATAAAATATATTTACAGTACAATTTTATTATTATGATTATAATTAAATTATGTTTATAAAATAAATATCAAGTTGAAATCTGATTAATTATAAATGTCAGATACAGGAATCAGTCAATTTTGTGTGTATCTCATATAATCCGTAACTTTGTCTCATCTACCTAAATCCTTCTTTAAAAATAAAAAACATTAGTTAGAGAAACAAAACATTATAAACTAATGCAATAAAAAAAACTTCGCTTAGTTATATTGTAGATAAATAGATAGAGCATATAGATATCATCTAGAAGCATCTCAAATAAACGTGCATATATGAAAGATGTTAATGAAAGTAGAGGAAGCGAAAATTGCTTCTCAGGATCCTCACAAGTGGAGATCCATATTCTCTACCTACCCCATGGGAAACAGTCGTGATAATATGTATGTATAGATACTTTATTGTATTGTATTCTAGTTGTATACAAAGTGGCACTATTACATACGACCTATAATCCCTCAAGGCTCCTATTGCCCCAAGAGGTCGATAGTGAGGTGCAAACGAAACAGCTTTTCCTTGGTATTTAATGAGACGTAAAGTGGTAATTAAAAAATATTGTATTAATAATAATTAATTAATAGTTATTATAGTTTTTTTAAACTACGTTATTCACAGTAAAATAACAATGCATCTGAAAAACGACCACGTCTACGGAATCCCCTCTATCGCCCAAAAATAGTACCGAAAAGGCGAAAAATCCTCAAGGGCGTTGGTGTTGCTACAAACCTTAAGACTATAAATAGAATAATGAGCCTACGTCACCATGTTCTGTGGTAGGTTACCTCGCTGGATTGCGAAACTCATTGTCGGATATAGACACCAGCTAGATGTTTCCACAGTTCTTTGGAGAAACTACTTTTATGAAACACTGCGTGTATAGAATACACTTAAGATCACAGATCCCGAAGCCGTCCATATAGACCCCTGAGGTTCAATCTCGAACTTCAAGGGGTCCACGTCGCCGAAAAGTAAATTCCATTTAAGCAAGTCGTGGCGAAATTTTTAAGTATCATTGTACTTACAAGCTATAAAATTTATTTGGGACCGACTAGAAACTAAACTGAATCCAACGCAAAAAGAATTATCAAATGTTACAGTTTTTGAGTAGCATACTTGTTCTTGTCGTGTTTCTTTTTAAAGTTAATAATTGATTTTATTATGTATCCTCTTATTTCTAAACGATACGATCGGCCAATTCCTGAATAATAATGTTATATTTTTATTTGTTCTGGGTTTGGCGACTGTTTTGTATAAAGTAAGTAGTTCTCTATAATTTAACATGATTTAATGTAGGAATATTTATATCTTATATGTAGTGATTGTGTACAGATTATAATTCAAATTCTCTCTATTGTATATAGACGATAATATTCACTACATTTTGTTTTCATGTTGGCAGATGCAATAGATTTATACTGTGTTCGGCTTGTGTCATTACATATAAAATTTTAAGTATACTGTTTTATATAATATATTTTATAAAGTGTTATCTAAAATTTCCAAACAATAATGTATTAAATTCTTGCCAAGCATAACCCTTTAATTAAAATAGTTTATCAATGACTTCAATCCGCTATCGGTTGTGCTAATATGCTAAGTTTCATGTACTGAAAAATTGTTGGAGGGATGGCGAGGTGTTCAAAAAATGCTTGTAGACCGTGAAAAGTTAGTGTAATAAATGTGTTAAAACCGTAAAGTTCTCTAATTATAACTATGTGACCAGTTGCTGTTCTTTTTATTACCATAAACCCTTCTGAGTTGTTGCAAGTATTACACAATATCAGTTCAGAAATAAAAAGTTATGGCTGAACATATATAAATAATATTATATTTACACAAAAATTGAGAACCTCGTCATTTTTTAAGTCTGTTAAGAAGATAGAAGGTTCCACCGAATGCAGTAAAAATTAGTAAGGGGTCTATGAGATAATACAGTTTGGGCACCATTGCTTTAGATAATTGAAAATATTGTTCGAACATGTTTGCCTTCCCGGAACATAAAATTCACATTTTTCAGTTACGTCTTGTAATGTCATTATTGTGTATTATATATATATATATATAATATATATATATATATATATATAATTCATGCCAAAAACCTGTAATAAATACGATGCATAATCATAAATATACGTTTTTAGAGTGTTTTCTGTCAGTTTGTCTCGAAAAAATTTTGAAACAGCCTAAAGTCTATTTCAAATAGGATGGTATGACTGACACATACATAAAACCTTATTTGTAGCGTTATCATAAACTGCCTACGAGATATATTTTTTAAAATTTAATTACATGTATAAAAAGGTATTTAATCTTATTATAATTTTATAATAATCATATATTAATAATCACGATGTTTATTGATTGCTTTAAAGCCTTTTAGACACTCGTTATTATTGATAACTTATTACTAGCAACATCTAGCAAAACAGGATGAAATTAACTTTCAAGGCAACGCATAAAAGCATTGAAACTGCCGTTCTCAGTTCCATGGCATCTCACTTTTTTGCAATAAAAATAGACATTAACTCTATCCCTTTGTATTATATAATAACAGCCCATAAACGCCCCACTGCTGGGCTCGGGCCTCCTATTTATAGGATAGATAGTATACCCGCCGTGCTAATCCAAGGCGGATTGGCGTGTTTGATGCATCGGCTATGTGCATGCATCGGCATTTTGATGTGCAGGTTTCACCACGATGTTCCCCGCTACCGCTAACGCGTGGTAATTGTAACAATGTAGCGGATAGACTTACCACGTTCATAGTTGTAGATATTTTTATATTCTTTACTTGGCTTAATATACCACGATCCTGGTTACCACGCACTCGGGCTTCCAACTCAATTATCCGCTTATACATTTCTATTAGAAACTTTCGTAATAAATGAAACTTGTATTTAAATATTATTCTCTCATAAACAAAAGTAGATCAAGTTCAAGGTCAATGTTTTGGCATTTGGCTTTTGACGTTTGACAAGTGCTACCTTAAGAAAAACATAGCAACAACATTTTTTGATCTACGCTATGCACTTTAAGTCAGAACACTGTCAAATCTGCGCTTTTTGAGTATGGGACGCGAGTGCGCTAAGTACTTAACTACCAATTCTCTTTCGATCTCTTTGTACGAATTATAAACTTAATTAACACCCTTAAATATCTCAAATTAACCCAAACAGTTTTCTAACAAAGAACATTGAGGATACAGTTGTATATTCCGGTTCAACATATTTTCCTTTACAAACTACGTTCAACACACGTAACCCATGTCATTGCTAAGAAAATGAGACAACGACAAGTCGAACAACATGTCGTACGACTGAGCGCAAGACATGTCGATGTCGTGAGAAACGGTACTTACATAAGATATTTGATAACTTATGAAACTGGATGATCTTTATTAACACCTTTTATGTATATCAACTGGTAAGTTTTCTTCTTTTTAAATATGCGTCTATCCCATTTTTGTGCCTTGGTCAAATATTCATGAATATTAAAATAGAATAAACTTCAAATAAAATTCTATATCCAAATTATGCGATTGTCACCACACTAGGAAGATGCTTTGGCAATTCGAAATGGCACATTTCATTAAGCTCAATAATAGATATTGTTACGACTCTGGTCCCGACAAAAACAAATTCACACCTGCATACCTATAAAAACACATTTTATTACCTTTCGGCATTTGGACTCCTTTTGTTTACTTTGTGTTTAAAATTTGTGATTAGAAAACAGCCCATTGTGTATTGTAATCTTTTATGGCAGTCATTAGTCAGATGTGTCGGATTTAAAATACAAACTGATTCTAGGAATATTGCATCTGTGCAGTATAAAGCAATGCCTCGATTGAGGGACGGGACAGTCGAACGAAAACCACGAGCGAAGCAAGACTTGTGTACATTCGGTAATCTATTTAGTGATGGACTTTGCGCGTGTTATTGAATTACGATCTTCTGCATTACGTTTGGACTTGTTGCGTTCGGTTATATTTGTACCTGTGTTATACGTGTTTGTATAGTTCTAATAAACTCCATAGTAATTCTAACGGCATTTTAATTCGAGTCTCGTGACTCGTAACAATATCTACAACTTTAAACCAATATAAATATAATACAAATTTATCTATACTATTTTTTTTAAATTTAATTACACAGCAAAACATCACTCTTTAAGTTATAGCCAAAAACAAACATTAAGCTTTTCTAAATAGTTTTGAGTAACCTTCGGTATTATACTGATTTAAGCCCATAAATAAAATGGGCGGAACCCGCAATTGTTTTGTAAGACAGGCTGACGAGTTTCATACATCGGTAATGCCGGTTTCCATAATTTTTCATCTCCGAAAGTTCAACAACAAGTTATATACCTAATCAATCTGAATGAAAAGATTTGAGTCTTCGACGGAGACTTAAAGAGTAGAGCAGAGTACCGGTTGATGTTTTGTTGTATATTTTTAATTTATATTGTTAGTTAAAAGTGGGCATAATTTTAGGATATTGATTATTGTTAATGAAAAATTGGATTAGCCTTTTTTGGAACTGTCACAAAAACTTATTCGTTCGGCGTTAAACAAAAATTACAATTAAGCTAAGGATTTTGCTTAAGATTATTTTGAACACTCCAAAATTCACTCACACTTGGCGCTGGCTATATACACAAATCCTTACAAAAGAAAAAGAAATTATTTCAAAATAAAACGGGTAAAACCGCATGGGACACTAGTCTTATAGTACCTATGTATGGTGATGTACCATATAGTTACTCGTGTACTCGTATGTTCATTAATATATTTAACATTATTAAAGAAATTATAAACGTTAGGGAAATATTTAACCAAATATTTGATTTATAGCGTTTACATTAGCAAAAGTTTTTATTCGTTATAATTTCAAGGTTCCCTGGAATTTAGGGCACGGTGCTATAGCAAAGAATAAACATATTACAATAAGAGAAAGTGTTTGCAATTGTATTAAATCATATGAATTGTGCAAGAAGGCTTATTTTACGAAACATTTTCTAGATAACCGCACCAATTATTTTTATTTTTTTTTATTGCAGGAGATGAGCAGACAGGCAAATTGATATAATATGATTACTTCCAAGCTTTTTCAGAAGTTATACTGTTGTTAAAACATGTATTATCATTTCTAAACACATAGTCTTTAGAAAAACGGCAGAATGTAGCAATGTTGGGAAAAAGAAACACGTGGCCGAGGAGTGTCTCGCGCCGTTTCTACTTCGGTTTTTCTCTAATGTTTTTTTTATTTAAACTTGTAAGTTACAGGTATGTGTACCCTAGTAAGGCAGCTTCTCGAATGCTGTAACAGAACTCATACCTCAATTTACACGCTCGTAGTGTCTGTCGTTAAGGAGTCCAGAAGATCACAGTTAGGTAGTAGGTACTTGCTGGTTAGATTATCAAAACCTAAAAATATCTCAAGTAATACAAATTACACATTTCCTATTTGATTTTGAAGAGTTTCCTGATATATCTTCCGAGTTCAAGGTTCAATACCAATGAAATTTATATAGGACTATTTCGAAGCTGTATAAACAAAGAAGTTATGGCTGAACAGACATACTGACGAATTGAGAACTGTCTCCATTTTGAAATTGGGTAAAAATCTGTATTAATAATGATAAAAACCGACCTCCTTTCGTGGTCAATGTTCATAAAACAATTTTTCTCGCCAAACCCTCGTCATACTCGTTTTGTGAGAACAGGGTTATTCATTTTATCCAAATAACGAGAGAATTACTTTCACTCGAGTCTATTAGCGGATTTAGAATGGGAAATCCACGTTTCTGAGACAAAATTAGTTCTTACAAATTCTTTAAATGCTTCTACCTCTTCTTGGCGTTATGGTTTACTAGCTGTTAACCGTGATTTTGTTTGCATTTATTATTTACTTTCTAAATTAAATCAAAAGCCAACTGTAACTCTGAAACACGTGTTTCTTTATTTCTTACGGAACATATGAAGTTTTGTCTCCCTAAATTGAGGACTTACGGGTTGGCCATACAATGTTCATTCCCTATTTCACCACTTCAAGATCCCGTTTGTGAGACAAAAAGTAGCCTACCTCTTTCGCCAGAATACATATAAAATCCTTGCCATATAAAACACTATTTTAGAAAAAATTAACATTTCAGTCTTGTAATTTGTTTCAAGTCCTCATTTTAACAGTGTATCAGACCTAAATAAGTTTCCATCATAGATGTTAAAATTCTGAAGAATCGATGTCTATTTTTAGTTGTTTTTTTTTATTTTGTTTGGAGTACAAACAGCTTACAAGTAAATTATACACTATTTATAAATCTAGCGAACAAAGTGACACTTATCAAACAAGGCAACACGTTCACTGTGAAACGGGGCGTAATTCGCCCGGAACGTGTCACATTTGCGGTGCGGCTAAGAAAAGCATAGTACTTCGCTGTGGTGCGAAGGGCGGAACTTCAATTTGGTTCAGTGTAGGAAAAAGATGAATATATATCAATATGTGCTATTAAACCAGAGTTCCGTGGTATACCTTAATAAACTATTTTATATAGAAGTGAAAAAAATATTTTTAGTTTTTAAAACGTTACGGGGCTCAACAGGCCTCGTGCCGCCACAAGTTTTAGTACAAGGTTTAAAATGCCTCGTACCGAAAGAACGTAAATTACAGATAAATCATTGCCGTTATGAAAGTGCTAAAGCACTAAGGTTGTCATTACTAGTATCTATTCTACTTCCATGATCAAAGGTAAAAAAATATTTTTTTTGACGATTTTCACATAACATTAAATAATTTCACACGGAAGCTCTACAAGGATAAAGGGTCCGCATAAATACATTGTGACTGTGAGACCTTAGAGATCCCATCGAATTAATTTTTGATCAGGCGAAGCGAGATTAAAGCCGGAAACTTTCTATATTACCGGCGATATTCGTTTTTAAGACCCCATCGGATGAATGCATAATTTTGTGTTTGAATCAAGCTTTTGTATAGAAGAAGATACTAGGAATGTCAATTCCAGTACTTTAAGGTGTTATCTTGATAGGTAGTTTCCACCAGGCCCTAACTCTGCTAATACAATATCAAGCTTAATATTAGTACCAAAAAAAATTGAAAAGATCCGTTGAATAGTTTTTAATATAGGTTACATATCCAAATGAAAAAGAATAAACAGTTGACATTTATCACGTATACGGAAACCGGCTAGTTACGTGGGGAACAAATCTAGTCTAGCTAGCTATGCCGTCTCCTCCAGATCCCGGTCGAAGGGGTAGGTCCAAAAAATGCTGGCTTGAAGTCGTAAAGAATGATATGCCCACCATTAGGGATGCCGAAGACCGCCCGAAGTGAAGAAGAAAACATTGGAAAGCGGACCCCCCGAACGCAACCAGCCTTACTCTCAAACGCCTTTCGTCGTCCGTTTTCGTCCGATCAACCCAAACGAGTTAATGAAATTTTAGATAGAAGTAAGAAAGAACAAATAGTTCTTTAAAATTACAATAATATAGTCTAGACATATAACATTTTTTTTTATTGCAGGAGTTCAGCAGACAGGCAGACGGCCCACCTGATGGAAGGCGGTTACCATCGCCTATAGACATTTGTAACATCAAAGGTGGTACAAATGCGTTGCTGCTCTCTTAATGGAGACTGAAACCTGGCCACTAATGGCGGAACACAAGTCAAAGTTGTTATGGCGGCATACTATAAACCAAGGGTGGTAGCTATCCAGACGGACAAATACCCTACCACTGAGTCTTTTGTCGCTTCTAACGACATGCCGCTCGGTGGCAGGAAATTGTATTCTTTCTCCGTTCCTGCACGGATGAAAGTAAAAGTAAATTGAACATACAATGGAAAACGCATAACTATATATATATATATGCGTGTGTGTGTGTGTGTGTGTGTGTGTGTGCGTGTGTGTGTGTGTGTGCGTGCGTGCGTGCGTGCTTGCGTGCGTGCGTGCGTGCGTGCGTGCGTGCGTGTGTGTGTGCGCGTGCGTGCGTGCGTGCGTGCGTGTGTGTGTGTGTGTGTGTGTGTGACAATATCTCTTTTCTTTCACCTTCTCCCAATTATTTGGGCTCGGCACAAGATGTCTTTCCCCTCTACACTCCTCTATTCTGACAAACAACCTCTGTCACACCACAATTTATCATATCATCCTTCACATAATCCAATCTCTTGTGTGGTCTATATTTACATTTGTACGCATCAGCCTTGTAGTTAATCATTCTTTTTTTCACGTGACTTTCATCCCTCTTCATTACATACCCATACATATATATATATATTTATTATATATATATTACATTTGAATGCGAAGAAAACAAAGGTTATGGTGTTTGAAAGAGAAGAAACCAGAACGAATGCAAGGATAATGGTCGATGATGTTATGCTGGAGCAAGTGAATGAGTTTGTATATCTTGGATGTGCTTTTAGCAGGGATGGAAGGTACACCGCTGATATAGAAAGAAGAGTAAATTTGGGGAATAGTTTGAATGGAGCGTTAGGTAAACTTCTAGGCGCTAAGAACCTCAGCCAGAAGGCCCAGCTCGCCATACACAACGCTGTGCTGGTACCTACGCTCACGTATGGAAGCGAGAGTTGGGTATGGAAGAGAGAGCATGAAAGTAGAGTAAACGCGGTTGAGATGCGAGCACTGCGCAAAATCTGCGGAGTGACGCTCGCGGACCGCGTTCGTAATACCGAAGTAAGAAAGAGAGTTGGTCTGAAAGAGAGTGTCGGGGTGAAGGTAAGGAAAGGAATGCTCCGGTGGTTCGGGCATGTGGAAAGAATGCATGATGAAAGAATGACTAAACAGATATACAATGCAAAAGTGGATGGATGCAGAAGTCGTGGAAGGCCACGACACACCTTCCATGATCAAATTGATGGTGTACTAGCGGAGGGTGATGTCAGGAGCCTTAAGAACAGACGAGTGTGCATGACAAGAGTTATGAATGTCAAAGAAGCAAGTGAGGTGTGTAAGAATGGGCCTAAATGGCGCTCTGTTGTTCGTGCCTACCCCGCAAGGGAACTGGCGTGAAGTTATGTATGTATGTATGTATGTAAATATATATATAATAAAAAAAGTTTTAACACGAAAATGATCGACTAAATACGTTTGAGAGTAAGCCCTTTAGATCTAACGAACCCGGGAACTTTGCGTTCCAGTAAGGTCGGCCGTTAAAGACTTTGGCCGGTTCTTATACCTTACTATTCATTCACTTGCCTTAAAGTCGATAGAAATATAACGTTACTTATAATTATATGGAACTTTGTCAAATTTCATCCGATAGAAATAAAGCCGTAGTAAGGTATAGAAAGAAAGAAAATATTTATTTCCGAAATGCGACACACACAAAACAGAACACGTATAAGAAAAAACATATTTATAAAAAAAATGTATGCCGCAATTTGAGAAATTAGGTTGGCAGGTTGGTCAGTAATATGTTGTACTGCAACATAATCCGACACAGCCCTGATTTTCAATTCATCTTCACTTCCTAAATCACACGTCACAGATCGCGCGACCTACGGTAAGAAAACAAGAAAATTTATTGTAATAAAAGTATAAGTGCATGAATTAATAATGACATATTAATGACAAGAGAAAACATAATCAAGAAATCATTAGTAAAAAAAAAAAATACCTATCCTAAAAATTAAATTCATTTTAAATACATAACACTAATCGTATAGGAACCGGCCATTACATATAGTCTATTTAAGTACAGAGGCCGTCGACACATACATTTATTGGAATTAATGAAGGAGAACTCTTTATTGTTCCCCATAAACTTGAATCTACACAATTAATAGCCGGCCGGTTCCTATATCTTACCGATCGTTCATTTGCCTTTGACATAAACTCCTTTTTTTCTTTTCTTTCATATTTTGCTCTGCTTGTAAGGCAAGTGCATAATAGTAAGATATAAGAACCGGCCCTCATATATATTACATTGGTAGTAGAACAATGAATGGCCTTATCGCTTATAGAGATTATTGGTATATGATGATTAAGATATAAAAAAAACCTAAATAAATAACTCAAGCTGACGAAAACTAGAATCATAAAATCAATGACAGTCGTGCGTAGATGTTGCTATAAACATTTTTCCATCGTTTTCCTCCGTCCTAACCGCGGTTTCATTTAGACGCTGATCATTCTTGACGTTTACAGTGAACAACACTCCAAACCGCCCCTATCGGCCCTACTCGCCCCTTTCCCCGTGTAAGTCACCCCAATCCACCCTCCCGAGAAGCCTCTACGTAGCTGCGTTATTAGGAAATTCTCACAATGACCTTTTCATTACTGTGATGTTATCAAAACTCTTTAATTGTTCTAGTCGGTTTTAAAAGATTTGCTAAAAGCATAATGTGAAATTGTAGCAATTAAGAGCTAAAATAGGGTAGGTTATGGACAGAAATTTGAAAAAGTATAATGTTTACTTTGCTATGTAAATATCATTTTTTATATTGCATGAGTTCGGAGGATATTCGTACGAGAACCAAGGCAACAGGCTTAGCTGGCAAGATTAGCAAGTTGAAGTGGCAGTGAGTCGGCCACATCTGTCGCAGGACCGACGGCCGATGGAACAAACGAATCCTGGAGTGTAGACCGCGTCTCGGCAAACGTAGCCTCCCTCTTCCCTCCAATCCGGTGGACTGATGACCTACGCGAGGTCGCCGGCAGGGGCTGGGTGAGGAATACGGAAGACC
Organism: Dendrolimus kikuchii; assembly: GCA_019925095.2. Taxonomy (NCBI): domain Eukaryota; kingdom Metazoa; phylum Arthropoda; class Insecta; order Lepidoptera; family Lasiocampidae; genus Dendrolimus; species Dendrolimus kikuchii. The sequence continues at coordinate 8,265,438 of CM034400.1, forward strand.
GGGATGTGTGGTGCTAACTTAGGGAGGCCTACGTCCAGCAGTGGACAGAGACTGGCTGAAGAAGATGAGTTCAGCAGACAACTAACCTGTCCACTAATGCCGGAACACAACTCAAGGTTGTTATGGCGGAACATTCTAGTCAGGGACGCTAGCCATCCAGACGGGCAAGTACCCTACCACCTGGCTGTAGGTTGTTTTGTAACCTCTTCCGCCAGGACGCTCAGCCGCAGGAAATTGTATGCTTTCCCCGTTCCAAAACGGATACAAATATCATTTTCATTGTGTTTTTTTATTGCGAAGGCAGTCAACCCAGTTAATGGAAAGTGGTTACCGTCGCCTATAGACGTTCGCAACACCAATGGCGAAGCCAACTCGTTATCAGCCTTTAAAACGGGATAAACAGGATGGGTCATGGGATAGGGGGATGAGATAGGGAAAATAGGAGAGAGAAATAGGTCATCGGAACTCTCACTCAGCGCGGAAATACGATTAGCACCAGGCTAACCACTTCACGCCGACATTCTGCGAGAGCGCGGTATTACACCGATTGAAGCGGTCCTAAGAGCTGTGATCAAGATAATTATTCCAGCATAGCTCTATCACGTACTGTGTGATGGCTCTACCACGTTCCGTACTTCGAATAAAATTTCTGATAAAGAATATACGCTGTTTCGAAGTTGGGCTGGTTAGTACTGATCAAATCCTCCAACAATTAAAGAGAAAAAATACGCTTTATTATTATAACAAGAAAATAAAAAAAAACACCAACTGTGGTTACCATTACATCATATGCGGATTGTGCAATATTAAATCTTCTTCACATGATATAAAACAAAGTCGCCTTCCGCCCTTGTTTGTCTGTATATCCGCTAATCCCTAAAGCAATACACTTTTAAGCGGTTTTCACCGTCAGTTACATAATTATTCACTGAAGGTTTATATATATATAAAACCTAATTATGTTTTTATGTAAGTAAAAGAGCTACTTCCTAGGGCCACGACGCAGAGAAGACTCTAGTTTGGCATAAGATTGTGTCGTTATAATAATATCGAATACCAACAAAACATCATTAATACATTCGTAACTGGAATTCAAGCAACCAATTACACCCACTTCGTTATGTACATACACTAAGTTCAATGGAATTGTACGAATTATTAAGCAAGTAAATTTCATAAATTACAGTAGCAAAATTCCGAATAATCAAACCAGTAACTTTGATTAGACTGATAACAGGAACTACCTACTTTTTCTATCTATGTGTACTGTAATAAATCTGTAAATGATTCGATTTTGTACAATGCGTTTAAAAATATTAAAAAATCAGGGAGGCTAATTCGGATAAGCACATTCCGAAAATACAATTTTTAGAATTTTGATCTCTGTCCGTCTTTTGTCTATCTGTCTGTTAGAGCGTCATGTAAAAACTATTGAACGGATTTAAATGAAAGTCCGACACAGAGCTAGATTATATCCCGGGGAGTAACTTAGGATACTTTTTATCCCGATAAATGACATCTTTTCCGTAGGATAGACAAAAATTGCGAAAAAAATGGCGCTGCGATCGCATATGAACGTAAGTGCATGAAACTCGACATAGTGCTGATTTATAATCTGAGTAGAATACATTGCATTCCGATAAATTACGTCGTTTCCTTTGAATTGAATGGACGAATTATCAAAATAGATGGCGCTGCAATCGTGTTTTTCATTTAAATAACAAATACCTACGTTGTCATAAGCAACATATTATTCATTGTATTATTTCGAATCACGTTGGCTTCGACTCGCCCCTATGTTTTGCTGCACAGTTGTCTAGACTATATGGACCTAGTTTCTTTGTTATTATGATATGTCATTATTCATTAAACTTTATGTAAAAAAAAATATGTAAATAAAATAAAGCTACTACACAGGCCTTGACTCGCGGTGTAGCCGCGGGGCAAAACCTAGTTTCTAGAATATGTCTACATCTCTCGTGTCGATAACGACTTTTACGACTCCATAGCCGTTAAGTAGCTACGTTAATCCGATATTTCACAGTTCATTTCTGTGTTTCAATTTGGATGAACCAACTTAAGTGATCCAAGTAAACAGAAAATTGAATCATTCAATGTCGTTGTGTCATTTCAGTTCTACGACTTTCAAGCAAATTGATTTCATTTTGGTTGATCTGTTTGATATCAGCATTATCGTACATGTACAATAATTATCGTACGGTTGAGATCTACTAATGGCCGGTTGCAATATCTTAGTATTCATTCACGTGCCTTGCCATCGGTTGAATTTAGATATTACTTGTATAAAGCTTATGTATAATTTTAACGCATAGTAGAGCAAATGAACGGTCGGTAAGATATAGATACCGGGTTTATGGCCACTAAGCTGCGCTGGAATAATAAGATTTGATTGACGTCTGAAAGGAGTAAGCTATTATTTTCTATGATCACTGAAGAGTTAAGTTTCAATGAGGATAGTTTCTCTTTGAACAACGATGGAATATTTTACACGTCAAAGATGTTAAACAAAGGAGTTTTTGGCGGGAATTGAAGAGATGTTGTGCTGTGCAGCTTTATTTTCTAAAAATCTGTAAATTACTCTAAAATTAACAATAATTGTAGGATTTTTTTTTATTGCAGGAGTACAGCAGACAGGCAGACGGCCCAATTGATGGAAAGCGGTTACCATCGCCTATAAACATTTGCAACACCAGAGGTGCTACAAATGCGCTGCTGCTCTCTTAAGGCAGACTGGAACCTGGTCACTAATGATGGAACACAACTCAAGGTTGTTACGGCGACATACTTTAGACCAGGGGTGGTAGCCATCCATTCGGGCAAATGCCCTACCACCTGGCGATATTGATAGTTTTTGAGTAGTAATTAAGTGTTTTTGTGAGAAATGTGAACTGTATAGTCAAATGTGGCCTTTCGAGTTTTCACAAGAACTCCATTGAGTGGCGTTGGTTGTAGCCTACAATTCAACTGCGCTTCTATACGAAGACTTATACATCAGAATTGGCTGTATGGACTAAGATTCCCTTGCCTGCCTTTGTGGCGAATTCTACTACTCCTACTGTCAAACAAAATCACATCACGTGACAACGTGGAAAATGTAAGTGGAAAAAAATATTTAAAATATTAAAAATTCAAAAAAATTACAAAATTTAGAATCTAAGAAAAAACCGAAAGGAATCACATACATTTACAGAATGACTTACACGCGTTCTTACGCCCCGTGCAGTATAGCTTCTTCATGTGGCTACTGCTCGTCATGTTTAGAGTCCACTGTAGGAAAAGAACAGCTTAAAAAGGACTATGACTACTTCAGAATCAAAGAAGGGGTAAAGAAGTCTGTGCCCGCCGCTCTAGTACTGTGGCCTTTTCATAAAATGCCTTCGAAACAAGGTTAAACATTTATTATTTTTAACACTGGCTCTGTCTGATTTATGGGTAAATATTTACTAGAGCAATTTCCAGGAGGAAGCCAATAGGACGATCCTGTTGGGCTGGACGGCATTCGCTAAGCTTCGTCAAGTCTGCAAGTCGACCATTCTGCAATGTCTCAACACGAAAGTCTTCGAGCAATGCAGAATGCATTGCTCGGGTAGAATACCCGTCATAACATACGATACCGAGACATGGACACAGACGGTGGGACTGGTCCCACTGGTTTAAAGTCACTAAACGGGCTATGGAACGAACTATGTTGGGTGTTTTTCTTATGGATACAATCAGAAATGAAGTTATCTGTAAGAGAACCAAGAGAACTGACATAGCTAGCTAGTTGAAGTGGCAGTGGGCCGGTCAAATCCGTCGCAGGACTCACGGCCGATGGAGCAAACGAGTCCTGGAGTGAAGACCACGTCTCGGCAAACGTAGCGTAGGACGCCCGCCGGCCCGGTGGACTGATCACCTGCGCAAAGTCGCCGGCATGGGCTGGACGAGGAAGACGGGAGAGCGGAATATGTGGCGGCTAATTGGGGAGGCCTACGTCCAGAAGTGGTTTGAGATTGGCTGAAGAGATCAAAGGAAAGAAACTTATTGAGACTTAAAAATTTTGACTTATTACTTTAAAAAACATGTTTTAAATGTAAAAACTAGCTTTATGTACGTTTATATTAAAATGTCATTAAGCAAGTGAGGAATGACTTGAGGCGCCATCTAGTTATGTATTTAAGATCTTTTCCATGATACAGCTATATAACATAGATGGTTAAATTTCAGGACTCACCTCACGTAAAGTTATCACCTTCCTCCGAGAACATTACTACTTACCTAAGAGCTCAAGAAATTCCGGTAGAAGAATGGGCGCTTTATTAAGATCGGCTGTCGAATTTGGACTCTTAGCAAAGAGGGGGAATAAATACTTTCTTAGAAACAACAAATAAGTACCACCGTGTTCAATTTAAATAGAAGTTGGAATGTCATTTTTTGCAAATAGTATAGTCTCTTTGTTCAGCACGTCAGTGGTCATTTTATTTATTCATTCATCTATAATATTATAATATTCTCAACATGCCGTGTCAGTGCATTGAAGCTATTTAAAAAAAAAGAACTGGAATAGACTATATAATCGATGGAAAACACGACGCAATTTTTTTTTAGTTTTCTTGTCTGTCTATTTGTTCGAGATTTTTAGACCTAACCTCTACGTTACTTTTTATTCTGGAAACCCGCGGGAATTTACTTGGGAATGATTTAAAATGCCCAGATTAAAAAAAACGAATTCTAATGTGATTTTTCTACTTCTCGACAGCAAAAATGTAATAAAATGTGTGATATTTTTTATCCTGAGAATTTTCTCGGGAGCGGTATGTAATTATTCGGGTGCGTAGGTTTGCGAGGCATAACATATATTCTGTATAATAACAATAGCCTCGACGTAAGACCTTCCTTTGAGATGGAGCAGCATTCCACCTGGCTCCTCCACTCATTAGGGTATCATTCCTAAAAACTTGGATCATGAAGTTTGAATAAAAATTGATTCGGTTAAGATCTTTTAGTATTCATGGATGTGCTTGAATTATGTATGATATGCCTATTTTCGGTTATATATTTTTCCGGATTTCGAAGCCAAATTACATTTTCCAACGACAGTCGACATTGTTACTTCTATCAAACCTTACACTGCTATATTGATTTATATTGTATTGCTTACCTTATTATAAGTACTAGTGGTCGCCCGTGATCGAAATTCGACCATAATAATTAATGTCAGAGACTATACTTCTATAATCACAGATTTCGCCAAGACTACACTGTAATTTGACTTGAACGATAAACAAAAGAGTACATATATGCGGGTGTGTCAAATACATGTTAGTTTAATTATTTATTATTAATATACTTATAGAAAAAAAATTAAACAACAATTTCAATAATAATAATATTTTAATATATCGCTTCACAAACTTGTATTTACATGATTGCTTACTTAAAATATATTTTCATTATGTTATCAAACAACAATTCAAAACCCATAAATACTTAAGGTGTACTTACACTGATTTTATACTACGTAACAGCGTTTATTAGAAGCCCAACAAAAAAAAAACAATACGTGATGGAATGCTTATAAAACGATTACTTTTTTGTTATCTTTAAAACGGACATCAGTTGTCAAGGGTGTATTAGATAAGCTACTTTCTACATTCTATTACATTTGATTACGGTTACTTCATAATTACATCGACAAAAGATATTATATTCGAAGTTTCTTTTTTAAGTACACAGAATAAAACAATGACATGCCAAATTGACATAACAAAGTTGACTTTTTCTATTATGTCCATAATCGAAAGAGCGCGTCGCAGGAAAAAAGTCCCGCGAGAAAAAATGGAACTAATCACACAGATCAGCCCAGCCACGTTATTATGTTGTTTTTATCAAGGGTTTTATGTAAATGTTACATTATATTAACTAATACTATTGAATCATAATTTTTACCTAAAATTATTTTCTAACACTGTTTCTCTTTCGTAAGACAGAGTTTATATTATGAACACATTGCGAATGTATTGACCAAAAATAAAATCTTAGCGTTGCAACATAATGTTGTTTCCGGTATTTACATTATTAGAAAATTCAAATGCAGAAAGTAACCTACCATTCACATTTAAATAATATAATGCCCTTGAAAATTAGACCGTAATTACGAATCTAAAAGGTTTAATAAAATGTTATACTTTAAACAGTCAACAGCGACAACGATGCAGTATTTACAACATAATGAACAATGTAATATCATTTTTATATCATACAGTCAAGTTGGAAATAACATCAACATCACTTAAACGAGTCGAGTCTAATTCAGTGTTTATCAAAAACTTAAATTATCTTTGTTCATATAGATACCTCCAAATATGACAATTTTCACTATGAAATCGATAAAAGTCGATTGTTATAATCCTGTTACTTCCCATCCTTAAGTTCTGTTGTCTATGACTCTTGGTATGTGTGCGAAAAAATGGTCGCCATATTTGAAGATTATCGTTCTTATTCATATTGAGTTAAGAGTAAGTTTGAACGCTTCTTAATTTAATAACCTTAAAGAAGCGTTCAAACTTGCTCTAACTTAATATGAATAAGACTGTTAATGTCTATTTATCCCTGTCCATTTACATACATTTTAGAGGAATTTGAACTATTTTATAGATTTACTTTTACGATTTCGCTAATGCCTAAGCGTAATAATTATTGTTTAAAATATTTTAATCAATAAATGTTTAATATCTAAGAAACATTAAGTTTTTTGGTTCAAATATCCAAATATTGATTCCCAACTTGACACACTGCACTACTAACAGGCTAAATATATGAGGAGCTTTCTACAATACTGTGATGACGTTTAGAAAAGCAGGTCTTCATCTCCTTCATCCAGCAAGTTAGCGATATCACGTTCATCTTGTCCTGCTAACCCTGCTGCTAGAAGCGCTTGCTTTTTCTGTAAATAATGAAAAAGCTTAAATTGTATCCTAATTATCTTATTGGCTTTGGTCTTTCAAGCACAAGGTCAAAATTTGTTAGCTTAGCAAGAATCCTAAAAATAAAGTAGCTGGTACATACAGTCTGCAACTGTATTCTCGTAAGATCATGAAATGTTCAACTTGAGCTATAGTAATCACAAAATAAAAAACCCGATCATTATAACATATTTAATGATGGAACCTCCAAATTAATAACCAAGTTAACCCATTACTACGAAAAATCGATTTCAAATTATATGACTTTGTAATCGTTTGATTGATTTTACGTTAATTTTTGTAACATACAAACCTTACAAAATCAATATGGAGCGCAAAAGTTTCGTCTCACATCGCCTTCGATCGCATACATTTCTCACACACCACAATTAATCTATTGAAATATATATGATTCAATATATATAAATATATATGATTTCACAGGTTTATATATTTATTCAATCGTTATTATTTTCAATACATATATATATATGTACAATTATGTGGTATTGTTTTAGTATAAAGACATGAATAACGTAAGGTTTTGGAATAAATATGTATATAGTTTTTTCTTGAATCGAATTGAATTAATTAACTGCGGGAAACCTTTGTTAGCAACACTAAAATTAAAAATAAGACGCCTTAGAACGCAACTGTATTTGGAACTTCGTCATAGATGAATATGACATAACAGAATTTAAAAAGAATCATTTTATTTCGTCATTTTAAGGAAAATAATAATTGAAATATGTTTTGTAACATTATATAATGCACCAGTAAAAAAATTATGAATATTATCAACTACATAGATTAATTGTGATTGGATTTCACTCAAAGTTACGTTCTATAGACATTCTTAAGTGACAAATCGGGCTTATCATTTTGTGTCGTGGGCATTTAGTTCAAAAAACGTTGCAAAACCTGGGTATTAGGAGGATAATATAATAAATAAATCTTTTATCATTAGTGGAAGAACTTAAAGCGCTCTTTATTTACTCTATATTCAGTGACTTATTTTTATTTGTCTGTTGAATATACTGAAGGGATTGTAATTAATAATGACAAGCAAGCTTATTTTTTAGGTTAAAAGAATTTTTGTGCCAAAATATGAAAGAAATCTAGCAGAAACTGGAGTGAAGTCATTACTATGTTGCAAGCACGACTAGATTTTATACATATATTCTAAAGTTATTTTTCGATAAAACAAGGAAATATATACTGACCGCTTCTGCTTTGTCCTTTATGATCTTCTTTTTGTCTTGAATCTTCTTAAGTCGGTAGAACTCCTCACGCTCCAGTTCATCCAGCTCGGAAATGATGTAGGCCAAAGTACGCTCCAAGCGTGGAATGATCACTAAAAATCCAAAGAAATAAAACCTATATCCATAATTAAATAGTAAGGGGGTTTTGAAATAAAACTTCATGGACAGTCAGCTTCTTAATCTGACATTGTTACAGGCGCTTCAGATTCTCGTAAGAAAACTGCATGAAACAACGATTTTTTATGGCTTGAACCGGGCAAGGAGGCAAATGAATACCTTACAGAAAGTGATTACCATCACCTATGGATGCTTACAACATCAGAAACTATGCCAATGCGTTGCTAGCCGACAGGATGGGATAGCAGGGATGACATAGGAGGGATAGGATAGACAGGATGAGATATGGCGGAAGCAAAAGTGGGCACTAGAAACTCACCACATGAAAGGCTAGCTGAAGGCTATTTTACGCCGATATTTTGTGAAAGTGATATTACAATGATTGAGCTAACCTAGAGAACTGTAATCTAGACAATGTTTCTTAAGAATGAAATGGTACTCGAGAATGTGGAGTGTTGTTATAATTCTTGTTGTTGAGAAAAAAAAATATTTTAAATATTTGTTTTTAGTGAACTGTATGTAAAATGGAACCCTTATAAGTTGGTTGTGTCTGTCTATGTTTATAACAGCCAATGTTCATTGCCAAGGCGTATTGTAATATACGTAATATACACCAAATCAAATTCAGTGCACATAGGCATGTTTGGGGTAATCATTAGAAGTCTTGAAAAATCTTATAACCATTTTTCTAAGGATATTTTGATCTTTTTAAAATAGGATAAATTATAAAGCTATTTCTGGTGAACCATAAACACTTATCTCTCTTATCTAATATAGTTGTTCTAAATCTCTTTTTTTTCAATATTATTAATTAATATAATGATACATTCTAATTTTACAAGTTAACAACCCTAGAAAACTGTAAAGTACTACATCTAGTTTATAAGTATGTGTAGATCAAACTTACCATGCTCAATAGCATTGACACGCCTATTAGTAATCTTGATCACCTCATCAAGGGTGACGAATGAGGTCTGCAACGACGCCAACTCAACCAACAGCTTGACGGCACTTTGGAAGTTCTTTTTCAGTTTGGCCAACTGCTGACCACCGCGAGCAAGACCGGCTAGCTCGTAAGTATCTGAACCATCCTGGTATGACTCAAAGATTGGTAGGGTGACACCTGTAAATGGAAATGTGTAGTTAACTATCAACTGATCATCATGCTGGTTGAAGTTTGACCATAAACTAGAAACCTCAGTCCATTTTACTATTTTAACTGTAGAAATCAGCCTGTTTCTAGGAACATGTATTTGCTTATACACAAGAGAAACAACTTAATGTTCTTCACCCCTGGATCTTGAAATCAATTATATTTAAATTTGGCATATATGTTTGTATTTTTGAGAGTAAGGTTGACATATACATAAAATTATGTAAATATTTTATCTGGAAGAAATTGCTACCTGTAAATTTGCTTCAAACCCAACAATCGAGCATTAGGCAGAGGCTGCTGTTGCATGTACCCTATACATCCACTAACTACAGGCACAACAATATTTTCTTCATAATGCATCGAAATTTAACAATTCATTATCAAAATTTAACCTTGATATTTTACTAAGTCTAACATTTTTAGAAAAATAATCAATAAAGAATTCTCGACATAAACTAATTTTTACCTAAACTGCAGATTATCCTCATTTCATTCTATAATTTTGTTTTTCCTTAAATAAAAGTAATTAAATATGTATCCTAATAAACATGTAATTAATACTTTCCTGAGTAAGTTCATATGATGTTAAGGTTTTTGCAAGCAATGTATTTATTTAAATTTACTTAATTTATATGAATGTTTCAATAAATAACAATGAACAATAAAATTATTATACTCTATGAATGTAAGGTAGACTTTGTCCCCAAAAGTGAAAGTGTACATTACTTTTTGAAACATTTAAAACTTTTAGGAAGATCAAACTACAAGTTTTATAATCATATAATAACAAATATAAAAACAGCCAGGTTTGGCACATATAGAAAGTTTTATTTTGCTACTATGGTAATTATAGAATTAAAGAGATAGAGAAAGTAATTCTATCATTTTCATATTTCTATATCTTAAGGCTGTTAAATATAATAAAATATTTTTTTTCTACATTATAATCTTACTAGAGCTTACCCTGCGGCGCAGCCGCAGGTCAATCTCTAGTGATCTAGTGCATATCTCTTGGTTAAAGAGTAGGCGATATAGGTTACATTGTATTAAATTTTCATGTATTTACTGTCCCCAGAAGATTCACTTCATTTTATATTGCAAACTATCCCATCCCCCATCTATCTGTAAACTATAAATAACAAAACTTGACAAAATAGACAACATGGAGGAAATGGATGAAATGAATGAAATGCATGAATTGGACAAAGTGGACAAAAATCACAAAATCTATCCTAGTTCCCAGGATAACCTTTACATAAATCTATCCCCTTATGAGAGATAAGAAGTATCCCTTGGTCACCCTTGGCATTAAAATTACATATGTACCATATTTCAGCCAGATCTGTCCAATCGTCTTTCCATAAAAGGGAAACAGAGAGACAAATATATTTTTATCCTGCAAACTACCCCATTTTTCAGGATAAAAAGTATTGTATGTTCATCCTCAGCATTGAAAATATATATAATGAGTTTCAGCCAAAACAGTCTCATAGTTTTTCTGTAAAAATGGAACAGGCAGACAGAGTTACTTTCGCAATTATAATATTAATGGGAATACTTTGTATTTACATATATATAACAAATAAGTATATCTTCAGTTTTGTGTTCTTTTTTTTTAAACAATAAATAGGTATATTATTATTATTTCTTTCTAATAATTTCTGTGTATACCAATAAATGAATACCAATAAGTTACCAGCAACATTGTCTTTCTTGGAGCGAATCTTGATTTGAGCCTTGGTAACATTTTGCAACACCACTTGGTTGAATTCACCAGTTGTGAACTTTGCCTCAGCGAGCGAGAAGGCAGCCTCTTTCATTACTTCACCCATAAGGGTTTTTGTCTGTAAGATAATAGTCAGGTCTAAGAAAATAATAAATTAAAGAACACAAAAGTTTAAGACAAGCATGTGAATTATGTCATGCCAGGCCTTTTGAACTACCATCACTTCAGTACAGGATAATATCTTTCCATCATCTGAATGTATTTTTCCAAGCTTACAATAATAATTTAAATCTGATGAAAACCATTACTTGTTAAAAAAGGGGATTTTTCTATCCATGCAAGGACTCCTGGGAACATAACATTTTTATTCTATGGTTATCAATGCAATATGATTTTAAAATCACATGCATCATTACACCAGTTTCAAGGAAAACTACCCCAACATCACCAGCAATATTGAAATCCTATATTAACTTTAATATACTTGTTATTTAATATACAGTACAAACAATTATAGACTGTGCAACAAATCGCTGCCAGATGGGAGCGTGAAATCCTTGATTTTGTGACAATAAACAAATACAATTTCGAATTAATTTTATAAATATCAAAACAATTTTTTTAAATTTAATGTATATTTTAAAATATTAAGATCATCAAGTAGGCGAGGCTAAACATAACTCCAAAGAGCTTGGTGTGTTAAACTACTCCAAGTTGAACTTCACCTCATCTACATAAAATAAATAATACAATATTTTACATTAATTGATTAATATGCTGTAAGTGAAATGTAGATAGTAAATTTTTTGTACACTTAGACATACAATAATTTTTCTTTCAGTAATTAAATTTTAAAAAAAATTATGAATAAAATCTCAACATCATCACTTCCAAAAGGAATATTTTAATAAACCAAATAAATTAAAAAAAGGTTGTTCTAACACTAAAACAAATTCAGTGAGTTTAATATTTTAAGAATTGAATTACATTGCGCTTGTTTATACACAATATAAGTTAACAAAATATTGAAGAATTGGCATAAAAATATTCCTACTCAAAATTATACACATCAAAATACCATTCATAAATGTAAGCACAGGTATAATTATAACCAATTAATTTCCATCTGACCTACTTATCCACTTGCCATTCCAAACCAAAAGTCAAATAACTAACAATTTATAAATCCCTAATAAGAGTCTCCTCAAGATTAAATTTGATAAATAATATGGTGTGATGATTATATCGAAACAAACATATGTTACTTTAAATAAATTTTCTACAGGTACATATTTATAAAATTTAACTATGACATTTATTCATATTAACTTTGTTGTTCCATAACTGCTGATGGTAACTGCATTATCCTATATATACCCATGGTTGTAAAAACTATGGTAAAGTACTCACCTCAATGATTTTACTGAGGATCAAACGGAACCTCACTTGTAGGGCGTCCGCCTTCTTCTTGAGGAGACCATGGCCTTTTTGTGCACCAGCCAAACGGGCCTTCATCAACATTTGAGCACTGAAAACATTTTTAATACGATGTTACTTTTCGGCCCTCAAACAGCTATGAAGGTTGAAGAATTAAGAAAGTAAATAAGATCTTAACTTACCCCCTAGAAGGGAAAATAGCTAATCTATCTTTTCCAGACATATTGATTTAGGATTTATTGGCCTAATATCCCTATTTCAGGACTTTTTATTCCTAAACCTAAATCACCTGATGACAGCAGACAAGTGATAAAAACGTTGTCTATGGTTGGTCTTGTGACCGCGCTCGATAGAAATTGAAAATGAATAATTTTCTTTAATTCAATATAAAGAAAAATTTTAAAACTACGTTATGGAAAAGGTTTGATATAGTTAATATAGTTAAGTATTTCTAAATAATAAAAAAAATAGGAGAGTTTTGTTTTAACGTGATACGTTACTGTAATAAAATCTTAATTCACATATATTTTCAAATGCATTCATCTTTATTATAGTCGAATATTGTAGTTCTATCGTTTAACAGCTGTCATCGAACATCGAGTAAAAATAATAACCGTGGAGTGCAGAGCAGCAGAACTGTAGTACCTATATAAATAAACAAAAGTTATTAAGTCTTTTAAGTTTTAAACTTATTAAAGCTTAGGGAAAGTGCAATATGTATGTAAAATTATTACACAGCAAGCTTACAGCTTCAGACTTCGTATAAAATGGAGAACGAAAATGGTAGTAATTTATGTAGGATATGCCTGGAAAGTGGTGCTACAATTCCTATCTTTGAAAGCATCGGAATAAATAATGTTCAGTTCAAACTCTCTTCCTGTATAAACGAAAAGGTAGTTAAACTTACTTCATACAATATTTTCAACTTCTAACAGCTGCAAAAAGCTTAGTTTGTCTCAGTGTTTACTGTTTCCCTATCTAAATTATCTCTTCCACGGAATGATAGCAGGAAAGTGAGCAAGAGCATGTAGTTTTCGACATAATTTTGCTATATTTCCGCGCTGCCCATTTCCCTTGCCATTTTCCTGCTTGATGCTATAGAAGTGGACATAATCGAAATGAGACATTAATGCCATTTGATTGATTGATATTTAAAGAGTGCTGGCTCATTAAATTCTAGTAATTATAGTAAACTATTTAAATTCTCCTTTTCACAGAAACTATCTAGATACATACATACATAACTTCACGCCAGTTCCCTTGCGGGGTAGGCACGAACAACAGAGTGCCATTTAGGCTTATTCTTACACACCTCACTTGCCTCTTTGACATTCATAACTCTTGTCAACTATCTAGATAATCCCAAGTATTCATCCATCCACTCCCAGACCTCTGATTTCATATGACAACATTTTCAAGGATTAAAGTAGCCTATGTACTCTCTATATCTGTTCTTCAATATGCCTATATATATATTCAATGCAATAAAGAGAGAAAAAATTAAATTGTTAGTAGTATTATTTAAAAGATATTGTAAGTATGATTTGTTCTTTAACAATTAAATTCATTACAGGTTGATGATGTTGAAGGATACCCACGGAATATATGTTTTACATGTGACAATACATTGGATATGGTGTGCAATTTTATTAATAAATTTAGAGAATCATCAAATATACTAAAAAGTGGATTGGCAGTAATAAAGCAAGAACTAAACCATGAGTACAGTGATAATGAGACTTCAATAGATTTTAATGAATTTAAATCAGAACCTATCGATGAAGATGAGAAAACTCTTGCTGAATTACTACAACCTTTAAAAATTAAAATAAAAAAAGTCAAAGTAGAAATGAATTCTGTTAAAAAGGCAACAAAAAGAAGAACAAAGAAGCCAAATCAAAATGAAACAAACAAAATCGCTTCTTCTATATTAGAAGGTGATTTCTCATGGACAGGCCAGAAATGGTGGTAAATTTGTTACTTATATTTGTGTTATATCAAATAGCAAACAGGCATACATCAAAAAATTGAATTCAAACCCACTAAACAAGCTCAGTTAGGTATAAACTAAGTTTAAAATGGAAAGATGGCAAAAGTAAACCTATCTCCAATGTTCCCTAATTGATTATATAGCTAAATAAGCTATAGTAATCATTGTAACTAAGTTAATGCATTCTAACTTAAGATGTTATATATTAATTACCTTATCCATAATTTTTTGTTTGCTAGTAGGTAAACAGGTCTACAATCCATCTGATAAGGTTACTAAGGCCAAATGACATCTGTAACACTAATAGCCAGTTGCTATATCTTACTACTCACTGACTTTCCCCTACCATTGGTTGAATTTTAACATTTCTTGTACAAGCTATGGAGTTTATATGTCATATTTTAATTGATAGTAAGGCAAATAAATGGTCGGTAAAATATAGGAACCAGTCATAAGGCAGATGATACATAGTCTACCTCGAACTATATATTGTCAAGTACAAAATGACATCTGTATGTTGTCATTGAAACCTTGCATATGAAGTTCATAATATTGTGATAGTAAAACATGGATTCTACAATACTTCCTAAAAAACTATATTATGAAAATTGGTATACTGATATAATGGTGTGGGGTACAAATGCAGCTCGGGTAAGTCTGTTAAAAACCTAACTAGTCTGGCCATAAATACTGGTACATAAAAACTTTTACTTTTTTCAACTTTTTAATTATTTTGAATTTGGAACATGTATATTATTTTAAAAACTTCTTTCGATTTTGCACCATTTCACATATTTTTTCGTGTTCATTATCAAATTACAATATGGAATGGGGTGTTAAAGAAAAGTGCAGTGATCGCCTTGCACAAAGTGGGTATGGAGCCGTCGATCATATTAGAGACACTTCAAAAGCTTAGTATCAGACGTATGTTCGTATATCATACTATCAACAGATACAACAACACTTCGTCTGTTGAAGACCAGAAAAGTTCGGGGCAGCCGCGTGCTGTTAGAACTACAAAGGCTGTTAATGCTGTTAAAGCCAGAATTCGTTGAAACCCCATTAGGAAGCAAAAATCTTATTGCGAGAAATGAAGACTCCCGCTAGGACTCTGTCATGTATTATAAAACAAGACCTGAAACTCGGTGTTTATGATCGATATACAGGACATGCCCTAAATCAATCTTTACAATTAAAGAGAGTGGATCGATCAAAACGCCTTCTGTCGCGATACGCAGGTGAAAGGCACAGAAATATCCTCTTTACCGATGAAAAATTTTTCACAATTGAAGAACACTACAATAAGTAAAATGATAAAGTGTACGCTCACAGTTTTAAAGAAGCTGCTTAAGTGGTCGGAAAGGTACAACGTGGTCATTATCCTGTGTCAGTAATGGTTTGGTGGGGTGTGTCATATCAACGAGTCGCAAAACTACATTTTTGTGAAAAAGGTGTGAAAACATCAGCCAAAGTGTATCAAAATAGAGTCTTGGATCATGCTGCGAAACCTCTCAGCAATACACTTTTTAAAAATATGTCATGGACTTTCCAGCAGGACTCTGCACCTGGT
This sequence comes from Dendrolimus kikuchii, assembly GCA_019925095.2. NCBI lineage: Eukaryota > Metazoa > Arthropoda > Insecta > Lepidoptera > Lasiocampidae > Dendrolimus > Dendrolimus kikuchii. The sequence goes on from CM034400.1 coordinate 8,281,661, forward strand.
TACAAGGCACGAACTACCCAAGCCTGGCTTGAAACCAACGTTCCGGACTTTTAAGAGCTGAAGACTCATCTAGCCCAGACCTCAACCCTTTAGACTTCAAATTATGGTCAGTTTTAGAGGACATGGCCTGCTCTAAACGACACGGCGATATTGAGTGTCTTAAAAAATCTTTGGAGCAAGCAGTGGCGAAATTTCGCTTGGAAACAGTGCGTTAATCCATATATTGATAGCCAAACAAATTAGAGAGGCGTGTAAAAAAGCCAAAGGTGGCCATTTTGAATAAAATATTTTTTATTTTTTGCTGAGACTAATAAATATGTAGGTATAAAGTTTAATAATATTACATTACTACATTAAAAAAAATGCATTTTCATTTGTAACAGAACTTATGGCTGGACTAGGTACAATAAGATGCAAGTGCTGACTACACTGCTGTTAAAGAGACTAACTCACAATGTATTTTCTTATTACAATTTGTATTTTTTATTTTGCAATTTTACCACTTATTGGGAAAAAAAACTGGTGCCCGATCAGTTTATAAGTGGCTATTCCTTACAAAATGTGTGCAAAGCCACCAAGTATAAGAAATAATAATACAGCAATAGTATATGCACTAATAAAAGATGTAAGCACCAATAAATTCATGGCACTTTTAACCTTTTGATCTCTAGTCACTACTTTCTTAAAGGTATGCTATGAGGATTTGTGTTTTATGAAGTGCATGTCACTGGTATATATACTATTTACTTTCATAATTAGTGTTGACAAATGGTAGAAAATTTAATTCATGGTTCCAGATATATTACAAAGTTTACAGGAGTGAAACAGTATGGAAAGCTTTAATTTTATCTTAATTATGTTGAAAGCTGATTTGTAAGTCATACTGAAATATAATCATGTCTATATACAACATACACATATGGCTTAAATCATTTATTTCTCACAGAACAATACAGTTCACTTAAGAGATAAATATATTATTATAAGTTTAGTGAAGTATATGTAATATGCTCTATGAATTATTTTTATGTCCTTATTTTTACTTATTGTTAATATTTTTGTACCTCTTATATTTTTATTAATAATCTTGTAAATGTTTTCATGTGGACAATGTTGTTGGCTTCAATATCATTATCTGATCTTATTGTAACTTTTTCATTTCATATGTTATATTGTATCTGTTTGTTGTCCCTCTAAATAAAAAAATAGATTGACTATATGTCATACAAATAAGGCAGCTTAATTAACAACTATGTATATTACATTATCATTAACTTAACTACAGATAATGTACACTACTGTAGAAAACTATTTGAAATTTGTCTTTTCTAAAGTTATAATGCCTCTTTTTCAGTTTTAAACTTGGGGAAACAACAATCAGAAAAAAATACAAGAAAAATAATAAGTCCCAAAAGGAAAAAGTTTCTAAAGCTGCAGAAAAAATTCAGAATGTTAAAGAAAAAATACCTAAAGTGAAAGTTAAAGAGAGACTTTGTGATTTGTGCGGAGAAGTGTTCCCAAATCAGGACAGACTATCTATACATCAAAAAGTGACACATTTTAAAAGTCCCATAAACTGTCCCATGTGTCAAAAGATATTAGTAAGCCCATATTATCTTAATAGACATATAAAAAGGAAGCATAAACCTAAGGATTTGCCATGTCCATCCTGTGATAGAAAATTTGCATTTAAAAGTGAATTGAAGACTCACATAAAAAATGTTCACAATAAGCATTTAAAACCTAAAAAAATATATTCATGCAAGATATGTAATAAAACATATTTATGTTCTAAGTCTGTTGTTGTTCATGAGAGATCTGTGCATACAGGTAATTGGTTTATTTTAATTAATTTTAATATTTAACTGTAATTCTTTTTACTTTCTTTATTTAGACATAAGTGGTGAATTATTTTGTAGGATTTCTAATTAAAAAATCGAGTGGGATAAGCCTTAGTTGGCCAAACTCACTGAAATGCAGAAACTCTGTGTTGATACCTAGCATAGTAAATTTTGTAAACAAATTTTTCGTTATTTACTGTGGTTAGGGATCGGATCAATTACAAAACAATAATATTAAAACATTGAAGTGCATCTGTGTGTAATATTGAGAAATTAGTTTAATATGTGATTGACCTGTAAGGCAAATACATAAATATATAAACAGCAGAAAGTGAGATTTTTGGTTCCTTATTTATAGCCTTGAGAAATATGCTCAACTAGGATATGCCCGCGACTTCGTCCTTTCTTGACTTGAATTTCCCGTGGATTAGAAAAGAATGTAAGCTATTTTTTCAGTGAAAACAGTGTCAGGTTAAGCCAATTTTTATGCAACCGAACAGAGTCTAAAAGTTTGCTCTCGATTAGGAAAACCCCAACGAAATCTGCCCAGTAGTTTTTACATGTATCCCGAACAAACAGACCAGAAATCTAAAAAATGCATCCTGTTCTCCACCGTTTGTATAGTCTGTTCCAGTTGTTTTTTATCTGTATAGTCCATCCGTGCAGGAACGGAGAAAGAATACAATTTCCTGGGGCCAGGCGGCCTGCCGTAAGAGGCGACAAAACAACCCACAGCCAGGTGGTAGGGTATTTGCTCGACTGGATGGCGACCACCCCTGGTCGGTGCCGCCATAACAACCTTGTTTTGTGTTCCGGCATTAGTGACCAGGTTCCAGTCTCCCTTAAGAGAGAAGCAACACATTTGTAGCACCTTTGGTGTTGCAAATATTCATAGGCGATGGTAACCGCTTTCCATCAAGTGGGCCGTCTATATATAAATAGATTCAATGTACAGACACGGCATGTTTAAGAGTTTTATAATATTATAGATATATGGACATATTTTCCATAATAAGGATGAACTTATTACTTATTATCCCTGAAAACTTTTATTTCTATTGTCGACATGAATCTGAACTTGAAGACAGCTTGAAGTTTTTTTTTTGTGGGTCCTTGTATCTGCGAAGTGGAAACTGGATCTAACGGCGTAATGATGATTATGAGCTAAAAAGATATCACATGAAATGCCCAATTAAGGCTGCTAGTGCTGCCAAAAGGTCGAAAGTGCGGTACGAACGAAACAACTTTTCGTTGGTATTTACTGATCAGTAATTAACCAGAAAAAAATCTTCACAATATGGGACGTTATGTGGTTTCATAATTTTTCTATAATTATTTAAGTTAAGAAAAATTTCAGTAAATTACCTCCAATTATTCACATGAAACCATTTTACTACTTCAATTTTTATTAAAATAAGTTAAAAAATCTATATTTTTATAATAGAGACATAAAACATTTGGTTTCTAATTTTTTTCATAATACTTTATTTTATTCAAATTAAAATAATAATGCATCTCAAAAAGGACCGCTTCTATGTGGCCTGGCGTGGCATTACTACAACTCCTAATTACAATAATTATATGCAAACAATCCTGCTGAAGTACAATTAATTTTATATATTTATTTAAAATCCTCCAATATCTAATTCCAGGTCATAGACCAGCAGAATGTACTATATGTGGCTCTAGATTCTATCACGAAGATTATTTAAAGGAACACATGCGTCTTCACACTGGCGAAACACCATTCAAATGTCCAATTTGTGATCGTGGTTATGCACAACGGTGTAACATGAAAAGTCATCTCAGGATCCATAGGATGTCGGAACTAGATGCTGCAACGTTAAGTAAATTGAGACCAAATTATATTAGGTTGTTAAAAGAGAATCGTAACCGTTAATGTCTTTACAAGTTTAAAAATATTGGGAAAAAGGCAATTTGATTGATGTGACATTTTAGGTATCGTGAAGTTGTTTTATATTTAGATTTTTTATATATACAATTTTTTTTTCTGTAGTGATAATTCGCACATTTGCAAGAGTTTTTATGTTTTAATGTTGTCTTTCATCATCTTTATATTATTACACATTGTTTTTTATACGTTAGTTACACTGCACTAGCAGTCATAATAGTTCGATAATGAATGAGACATTATAATTCAACGTTTTTACGTGGCTTCCTGTCGTAATATTTTATTAGATGTCTGGCACACTTAGGGAAATGTTTAACGGATACATAGTATAACAATTATTTCATTTCAAATATGCGGGACTAAAAAGTCGTATAACGCAGTTTTAGACACCTGGTTTTTTTTTTTAGAAAATTTTAACGTATTTACACTAGATTTATATAAGCTTGTTTTCTAACTATCAATTAGAGAATTTCTGTTGAAAATTTTGACATACACGGAAATTTGAAGAGAGTTGTTTAAACGGCCGCCATCTTTGTAGATTATACGCCGAATGCTATACCGTCATTTTACATTTACGAATATATATTATTATAAAAAGTATACAATATGTTTCTTATTCTATTTTGAGATGTATATTTGCGAGATTATATTTTGGTTTGTTTAAAGAAATACAAATTCTAATCATATGTTGTTAAAATAAGTCAAATTATTTAATTTTATTAAAGTTACGGTGGTAGTCCGGACTCCACAGTCATTTTTCCAAATATTACGTTTTATCGGCAAGAAGTTAATACACTATCTAGAATGCCTTAATTTTACTTTCCCTCGAGCAAGATTTCCTGTGCGCCCAAAAGAAGGTAGCTGGAAGTAATATGATACCTATAATCTTTTCATACATGCATGTTTATTTGAAGAGCTTTTCCTTAGCCCTAATACTTGTGATTTAATTATGGTAATGATTAAAAATTGATTTTATTAATGTCGGACATAAATGACCAATTACTGATAAACATTACTGAAAATAAATTGAGAAAGGATTATTTTATGTTAGTGTTAAAATGCTCTGTTTTTAATTCGAATTGTTGTTCTGTGGTTGTAGCAATAATACCCTACAATAATTGTATCTTCCAGTCATATGATCATATCATATATTTACATCTAAAAGCAAAACTGTCTCCTTTGGCACTGTTTTAACTTTGATGTTACAGTAAGCTTGTAGATGAAGGTCCAATACAAGTTCACTTACCTAAAGATGACGAATATATACATGGATATTTTTTAACAACTCTATGGACTCGAGTTCCGTACCCTATTTTACAACTTAGTTTACAATTTCCTGCGGCCGGGCGGCCTGTCGTAAGAGGCGACAAAACAACCCACAGCCAGGTGGTAGGGCATTTGCCCGACTGGATGGTTACCACCCCTGGTCTAAAGTATGTCGCCATAACAACCCTGAGTTGTGTTCCGGCATTAGTGAGCAGGTACCTACTTATTATATTAATTTATTCTAATTTTAATACTAAACTTTTACTAATGTAGAGTGTATCTGTTACACGCTGGTGTTGCGAGGAAGTGCATGTGCAGTCTGTGCCTTATGTATTACATAGATTAATTATAACCGACATTTTGATTTCTGAATTCATTGATTCCAAATATTAATCTAGTTGGTTGCATCTAAATTACAGGCAGATTATCTGAAATAGTATGTACAAAATAAATTGTTCACTATAGTCTTAATCACAGCACTTTTTCCCGTAACTAGTATGATTACTGCAACTACGTAAATTGTAGAAAAAATATTTAAATAATGAAAGACATATGTTATAACACTTATAACATGTTGGATTGTTCGTGAGGAACAAATCACATTTAGGTACCTATATAAATAGGAATCTTTTATTTTGTGTAAGGCGCAAAAGAAAATGAACTCGAAACTTGCCGCCCTAGGCTCCAACCAATTCAGCCTGCTTCTAAATCCACCACTGACTTTGTCATATAATCGCCATCTTTAGGTTATAACCGTCAATTAGTAATACGTTTATTTGTATTATATCAACTGATTGTTAAATATGTTTATTATTGTTATAATTAAAATTTATTGTATTATGTTAAGATTAAAAGCCATAGCGTATTTTGGATATTATAAGTAACTTTCAAATGTCGTATAAAAACTGGTAAATAAATCGTAAAAAAGATTTTTTAAGTTTAAGCTTAACTCTTCTATAGGAAAATTTGGGAATGACACATCACTAAAGTAATCCTACTTACGTATAAATGATTCCCCTTGCGTTGAACTCACACGTTGCATGATTACGTATTCCATTATGACTGAAACGGCCATAAATTAGTTGCTTTGCAAATGATTGCTTGCAACAAAACCAATTGCATAGGAAAATTATCATAATACATTAAAAGACGCGGGTTTTAATTAGTATAAAAGAAGAATACTAGAAATGACAATATCCAGTACTTTCAAAGAATTGTTTTGATGGATATTTTTACCTTGTGCGATAGGCCACGCTAGATGTCCTAGTATTGATTTTTTGTAATTTTACGCACGCCCGTTTGTTACTCATATATTTTGTATTGTTACTCTAATTAAATACATATTAAATTGTCAAGAATCTTATTTTTTACTTTTAATTTTTGGATGATTTGGGCTAAAACCCCCTTGAATGTTGGTAACAAATACGTTCGTGTCGTGAAATGTTTAGCTATCCTCTTATTGCGTGCTCACTGTTGGGGTAAATGTAAAGTACCATTTTTTGTTACTAATTTCGTTTCCTGTGAAATATAATTAAAAGTTCAACTGAAGTTTAAAAAAAAAAATTGTGAAGATTATTTTTTTATTGATTATCTCATTTTCCGAAGATATATGCATACCAGATTTAAATAATTAATTAAATTTCAACAAGTTTATATTCAAAAAAGTTACAACTTCCACTAAAAAATATTAGAAGCAAGGGAATATGACCCGTCGCGCCATCTTCTCATATAAGTATTTTACAGTATTTTACTGTTTTTCTGGGCTATCAACATCCCTGGTTTTATCCTTCCACAAACGTAATAAGCATTACCTTACTGCTTCATCTGGGATAATGATATGGTTATAGGCTGTGTCATGGCAGATGTAGCAATGGATTTAATGCCTATTTGTGATACGTTGTTGTTAATGACGTTAAATATTCACAGATAACGTATTTATATACACTAATATAGCTATTGGTTAATGGCGTTACTTTTATTGCTATAAATAAGATGCATTTGGCCATTGTCAATAACCATAACATAAAAATTTTCGCAGGTGAAGCCCGATGGTTAAAAGATGCAAATACTTGAATTTAATAGAAGAGTTTCAAATTAAAAAGAATATGATTGTTTTATAGTTTTATTAAATGTTGATTTATAAGTGTTGAATTGGAACATTAATAGAATATAAGAAGAAAGATTTTCAGTATAAGGTCGGCCGCCCAAATATGTATAATATTGATTATGTAAAGGTTGATATAAAGATTTATAGTGTGAAAGCTGGTTTATATTGGTCCAGCTACTTAATTATAACAAAGCCAGTGTAGGCACTGAGTACTGGCTTCTGCTGTTTACATGAATCCAGTGGTCGTGGTTATTTATTTTCCGTGTACACATTATTGAAGTCAGTAGGGATAAATGAGTTCTCAAAAACCGCAGAATTCTATACAATTAAATTATTTTATTTGAAAACTTTCTTATGAGCTGTTAGAAGTGGTAACGGAAATGTTAAAAGAGCTATAAGAAAAGATACTACTTTTGGTTATAAAAAGGATAAACGATAAAGTTGAAACTGGAGTTGTTAAAACCATTGATATTTGAAAATGCTGCAAATCGCAACTGTTTTAACAACAACGTCACCCTACAAAACGGAGTCAGTCGCTGACTTGCTATTGACTTCGTCCTTGACACGAATTCAGTGTCGCTGACGCGGGTGCCGGGGGAGCGGACTGACTTTATAATATTCAATCGGGAATTTTGAAGCCAGCGGTGGCTTGGTAGCGCCGTATTGACTTCAAAACCGTTTACAACACGGTCCCTGTATGAATCTAGCACTGGTTTTTACGAATTGGAATCCAGCAGCTGGATCAATATAAATCACCTGTGATAGAGGGCATGTGCCAGAATGGAGCACAATGGAAAAGAAAAGGCTACTCTGTCTAGTTATGCCGACCACAAATGAATGTAAAAAATTAAAAAAATAAAATTCTTTATTAATTTCTATGATTAAAATGACACCTATTGTTTTGAAACCGAAGTGCAATTTAAGTTTAATTAAATATTTTAATATATTTTAATGTATTTTATTTGTAATTTTTTTTTAAAGATTTAACCTTAGATCATATAAACGTTTTATATATTAATGTGATCTGTGACTCGCACACCACCTCCTGAAAAATGAAACCTTCGGTTGCATATAAAGCCACACCTTAAGCTGATTTTTTACATTGGTCCAGCTACTGACTTCAAACGGCGCGCGGCGCCATTGCAAGCGCCGAGAATTGAATTCTGCCGTTTACATGAAGGCAGTAGCCGTTTACACGACGCCAGTATAGTATGAAGACCGTACTGACTTCGTTCAAATTTGAAAACAGTAGCGGTATCCAAGTAAATCAGCTTTTATTTATATTTCATTCCATATTCTACTGTATAGATAAAACCATTCAGAATACACTTACAACATTTCATATATAGACCCAAGAAGCTACCTACTATCACTAGATTTTTTTTTATTGATGAAGTACTGCACACAGGCTGATTTCTATAGATAATAATAATATTGGTAAAATTGGTCGATAGCTTGGACCCTAGGCCCTACAGCCGACGGACACCGGTTTTTTTTATAACTTAATGTTATAAAAAAAATTATAAATTTTTCATTCATTCAATTTTTCAATAAATTTCAATTCAAATCATTTTTTATAAAATTTATAAGAAAAAAGTAAAAAAATTTAAAGTAAAATAAACATGTGAATAATAATATAGATAGTTGCCTGATTGCCTAATTTTCGCCTTTACCACGTATTTCCAAATTCCATTTGAAGAAATGTTTTATCGCGTGAAGTCACAAAAAACAAGTAATTTGTCTATTTCTATGAATATGGCTTGCTTTAGTCGAGTCCAAAATTGTATTATCACATCACTACGAAAGTTATTAAAAAGGTAAGTTTTTGGGAATTTATAGCAGTTTATGGCGGGAATTGAAAGGAGATGTTGTGCCGTGCAGTTTTATTTTCTAAAAATGTGTAAAACTACTCTAAAATGAACAATAGTTGTATGGTATTGATAGTTTATGAGTAGTAATTATGTGTTTTGTGAGAAATATGAACTGTAAAGTCAATTGTAGCCTTTTGAGTTGTCACAAGAACTCCATTGAATGGCACTAGCTGATAACCTACAGATCAGCTGTACTACACATAGGTTTAGGAAAATGAAGAAACTACATTGAATATAAGATCTGGCTTAAAGGCCTAGCTGCCAAGTCATAAAAAAGGTAAGTTTTTGGCGGGAACTGCAAGGAGATATTATGCTGTGCAGTTTTTTTTTTTAAATGTGTAAAATTACTTACTCTAAAATAAACAATAGTTGTAGAAAGTTGATAGTTTTTGAGTAGTGATTATGTGTTTTGTGAGAAATGTGAACTGTATAGACAAATATGGCCTTTCGTGTTGTCACAAGAACTCCGTTAAATAGCGTCAGTTGAAAACCTACAGTTCAGCTGAGTTATACATAGGCTTAAGAAAATGAAGAAACTATATTGTAATTCAAGATAAGACTCAAAGGTTTAGCTGCCAAGCCATAAACCTAAGGAAAAAATTAAAATAAGTTTCTCACTTTTCAATGTTGTCAGTGAAACGAATGTCAAACCGACTTGAAACAGCTGGCATATTTATTTGTAAATAAAATAGTTTCGACATAAACGTAGGTGTTCGTCTTTGAGTTTTTTGCAAGGAAAATTTATAATAATTCAAATATTACCGAAACTATGTTGCGCACTAAATGTCACATAGTGTTGAGTGCTATAGGTGTTTTGCTAGGGCTCTCTGCATTTATATGTTTCTGCATTTTATATGCAAATATTGAAGCTGGTATATGGGCGCTTTTATCCGGTAAATCCTTTTACCTTATATTATTTCCTTAAACACTCGGTATGCTTTCCAAGTATTCTGAATCAACGAAAGTAGGTGTCTGAAGTGGACCTTAGTATGCGATTAAAATCTAGTTAGAAACTATTTCGAAACGTAGTTATGGAATTCAAGGTCTTTAAGTAACAATTGTTTTGGTTTGGATATCAACTTATAAATTATATTAATAAGGAAAAAGCAGCCATTTTAAAAGTATTACAGTCTTCTTCACAGAGAGTGAGTAAGTTTGAACGCTTTATGCTTCTTAAAGAAGCATTCAAACTTACTCTAACTACAAGGCCCTTAGTTTTAAGATACATGTTGGAAAACGAACGTAATTGAGTAATGCTAGATTATTGATCATGAAGTTCTTTAGAAGGAAGTCTTGAAATCTTTTAACTGCAAAATTTTGCTTTATATGATTAAATATAGAAAATAATACACTAAGATGTCATAAAAAAACTGGGTTACTATTTTAGTTATTATTTGTAAAACTGAGACATCATATAATATTTTGTTTAGCTTGAGTTATTTGAATCAAAAGCAATAAAGTTAACTTAAATTTCTACTTTATTTAATCTTTTAAAGAATATCATATAATCAGTTTTTGTGAATATCAAATACTTCTACTTCTTCTACTTCTATCCATGCAGGAACGGAGAAAGAATACAATTTCCTGCGGCCGGGCGGCCTGTCGTATGAGGCGACAAAACAACCCACAGCTAGGTGGTAGGGCATTTGCCCGACTGGATGGCTACCACCCCTCGTCTATAGTATATTGCCATAACAACCTTGAGTTGTGTTCCGGCATTAGTGACCAGGTTCCAGTCCCCTTTAAGAGAGCAGCAGTGCATTTGTAGCACCTTCGGTGTTGCAAATGTCCATAGGCGATGGTAACTGCTTTCAATCAAGTGGGCCGTCAGCCTGTCTGATGAACTCATGCAATAAAAAAAATATACATTTTATTGTACTGCAAGGTCCTGGCTGTTATTTTTCATCACCATTGAAAAAAGTCTGAAACAAATTTGTCAGTGACAAGACTGCTATTTTTTACTTCAAATTTTACTTTTCCTCTTTCATGTACAAATAATGTTGCATATGTTATTTTATCGTGCTCACTATTTCATACAGACCAAAATGTATGATATAGCATCATACTACTAAATATATGGTAAAATGTCGTTTTTTAATTGAAATGACACAAAATGTACAACAGCTTACCACAATGCACTGAAAATTGATGTAGCCATTGTGCAGATTACTATTTACAAATACACAGACAAAGTGTTTTACAACTTTATTATATAATCAATTTTGTTTCTTCATTTACAGGTATTAATGCAGGCTTAGCCCTTATGTTGCACTGTCACTACTTAAAAGAATCTCTTCATGTGAACTTCTCAAGAAAAGCATTACAGTACATTGGAGATTTTGGCATGATAGGTTTTGTGGCTGGCTGTGCTTTGTTATTATTCTACACCTTTTTAGAAATTTACTATCAAGCTGGTATGTATCTATCTGAAAATTGAGAATAAGTATTAAAAACACAATAACCTCTTAAACCGTTTGATAAGAAAATATGAAAACAACAAGGCACATGTTTAAGTAATTAATATTATCTTGTTTTGATTTAAATTTAATATGACATACATTTTTACAAATAATTACAATAACAAGGTTAAGGATAATAAAATTATATTTATATTTTACTTCAGCTCCAGTTCAGCTGGGCAATTTAAAAATATAGTATCAAATATAAAAATAGACATTTTTAAAAATATGTACAAACATTAATTGCCTTATTACATATTTGCCAATGTCAAATTGTAAATATTGCTTGACAAACATGAAATTATTATTTTACTTTGCTGTAAAACTTTATTACAAACCACTTGATACATACATGTTGATTTTTTGCAGCCAAGATAATAAATAACCAATAGTAAGGATAATATTGTCTTAAGTTTTCGCAACTAGAATAGATAATATAACTACATTTTTACACTTTTAAGTGTGGTAATTTATTTGATTTCGTGATTCTGTGATGACGGAAGACAAAGAGGTCAAGTGTCAATGAGTATTGTAAAAATGGGCTAAGTGTTGGAATAATAAAATCAAATAAATTACTCTGCTTACACCCATTAAGCTATAGTTTTATTAAGTAATTATGGATTTCGAGATTGTAAGTTAGTCCTCTAATACCTCCGTTTTTTCCACCAATTTTCTTTCTTCCAGATATTTTACCCATTCAAACCAGTATAATCATTCGGATGGTGTGGTCCTTCATGATGTTGAAATGGGGACTTATGCTGTACATCACCACTAAGAAGTATCTCAGAACCTATAATGACCACCAATTGTTCTCTGAAAACCCTAATGTTGAAGAGACATAATTTTTATTTTTATTTTTTATATGTATATTGGATGGTTTTGTTGTGATACGAGGAACTTTAGATGCCAATACTCTTCTTACTTCTGAATGTTTTCTTTTCTAGTCTAGATCTCAGTGCTTCTTTATTTAATAATCTTACGTGTTCTATTTATATAACAACAGTATTAATTGAATGTTGGCGAGTCTATCATCATGATGAAATTCTATTTTTTAAAGCTAATATTTTATTTATACTATTTTACAAATTTTAGCATATTTGTGTAATTTCTATCGTATGAATTAGTTTTGTCAATAACATGTTTTTGATAAGTACCAGTTTCTACTTTCCCTATTGTGTATACTATATTAGCTATTGGTACAAGATTTCACCGGAATCTGTAAAGTCACATGAATGCAACAGAACAAAACTAAATTTAAAATTATTAAGAAGCTATCATCTCTTGTTGTGTGTTTGTGTATAATTTATGATAGTTACATGATTTATATAAATGTTTTTACAAATCTGAAAGTGAGTCATTGTTTGATAAAAGTATATTATAATGTCGGTGAATAAACACCAGCTATAAAAGTTATGATAAAATTTATTAAATAAAATAAGAGACCATTACATTGGTCATGAATGCATTGAAACTGACAGAGCTAAATATTAATTAATTTGTATATAACATACAAAAATCTGTGGTGTGAAAAAACGACATAATATCCCTATATCAGAGGCAATTTATATATCATCCGAATTGACTAAATTATCTATATATAACTAGAAACATAGATATGATAAACGATAGAGTAGATGATACAACAGCTGTACAATAGTCAGATGGTGATAAGGATTTAGTTTGAATTACTCTGCCTTTTTTTCTATTTCCTGTTGATTCTTAACTGTCGGGAAAAAGCCTTACTAAAGAAGAAGGAAATTTATATTATATATCACTTCAAAACCATTCACAATATAATCTTGTACCTAATTCTATGCCTTTGTGATACTTATCTCTCTGCCTAATTTTATTTCTATTATTATTATTTTCTGACTGTAATTATGAGACTGCTTTTATCACGCCATTTATGATTTCATTATTTATAATACAAGGAAATTACATATATGATCAGAGGGAAACCTTTTACAGTCGTACTCAGAGAGTTTAAGGTAAAAATAATTAATTTATTACATGGAAGTTATTTTTTATTAATGGCTTATTTTTTGCCTCAAATTGGAGTGAGAAAGTTAACTTAAATATAAGTAAGATAATCAACTTAGTTACAAATATTTAAGTTTAATGCACATTTATTAAACTCGTGAGTACGGCAAGTGGACAAAAATCTTACGAAAATTTACTTTACAGACAAAGTATGACAATTTTTAAGGACAAGTTAATATGCGACTGCATATTTTGCGATAATTTTAATATATTTTGATACACTACAAATGTAATTTAAATAATTATAATTGATTGACATTCATTTGCTATGTCCTGAATTTCGATATATTGAATTTTTCTACTAACATATATAAATTTGGTAGACAATTATTGAAATTAGATCTCTCTCTTTAGGAATGTGATCTAGGAATATATTTTTTTTCCAAAACAATCTAACGTTTTGTGTTGCTGGTACGCTAAGTAGGTGTGTGGGGAACTAATGTATAGCCATGCCACCTCCACGAGATTCTGTTAGAAGAAACTGAGAGCCTATGAATTAATAGCTCGTAATCATGACCGTGAAGAATATGTGTAAAAGTGTGTTCAAGAGTCTTTAAATACGTCAAAAACTGCGTAGTGGAGCAATAAAAGTAGGAAAGTAGACTCCAAGCTCCAAAGCAGACACTCCATACTTAATTAGGACTGAACCCCAAAATAATGACGGTAGAGCAACAAAAATGTTCATATATAATGAATTCAAACAAAAGTGGCAATGAAAAAGAATATATATAAAATAACTTAAATTACTCGCGAAATATGTTTTTTTAATTTTAATTTGTAGAAAAAAATGAGGATTTGTTTGTTGCAACGCCATGTAGGAGAAAGATGTAAGCCGGTCGCCTTAAATATACGTACGGTTTGCCAAAACTATTTTAGTGTAATTTTTCTTTTATTATGAGCACGTAAATGCTTTTGTTATTTTACTACTTATTCGATCTCAGTTTTAATTTCACAATCTATTTTACTTATTAGCATTAGCATTTTTCACCAAACATTTTATTTTTTATTTAAGCCTGATTTCTATTTGCACCTTTTAAATAATTAACATGCGAATAAGTCTTTATCATTGATTGGACAGGCATCTAGATAACAGACAACTTATTACTTAACTGAAACAATTCTATCTAAACTACTTAATTAATGCAAATTAAATCAGGCTATGGATCATTAACTTACTTTTTTGCTTCTTTATCATTTTTAAGCTTTAATTTAGAATTAAAGGTATAAAATCTAAGTTGGCTAATATTACAAAAAAATCGGTTTATAATTGATTTTAACTGAAAATATTTTGTAATAAGAGCTGCCTTTATTTTTTCTTCTTGTTGTATTTTTACCAAAACATTGCCCAATGAAGTTAGAAGGATTTGAAAAATATTTAATAATTGCGAATTTCTTGAATTTACTAGATTTAATGTGTAAAGCACGCGCGGGTTGAATGCCGTTGAACATTTTAGCTCGTATACGAGAATAACTTCGCAAACCAATATTTGTGATGACAAATATATAATCGGTAAACTTAAAATGTTGCCGGACCTCCGAAGCCGCAAGTGAAATAGATTTTTTTTTAAGGGTCGAATTTAATATAAAATATGTCTAGAATGTACACAAACGGCAATACATTCGCGTGCTTACTATTTAAGAAATAAAAAAATTGATTATTTACACTGATTTTATTTACATGTTTATGTAGTTTGGTAATAAAATATTGATAGTAATATAATTTGTTTTATTGAGATAATACCTCTTCCTATCGGTGTTTAAGGTTACACGTCACAGTAGGTTTTCATTATGTGCCAAAGTATCAAAACCAACATTTTAAGAAAAAAAATTAGTGTTCTATTGTCTTCAGAACTCCAGAAGCATCCTGCTCTGAGTTTTGGGACGCAATGCAGGCTTCACAACATTCACAGTCCAATACGCGGCGGACTGCAGGACAGGATAGTGAATGGGCACCTTTATACCATATAATATTCGTTATAGTACCTACCGCTACACCGTTACGCAGTATAATTGCAAAAAATACCGAAACTAAGAGGCCATCTGAAAGATCGTTGTTCGGAGTTCATAAAATCTGTTGGAAAAAAGTACTTACTACGAAAAAATTGAGTCAATAATAAAACTACGTTTTAACGGTTTTAAGCGCAGTAATTTATTTGATTCAATCAAATAAATTACCGCGCTCAAAACCGTTAAAACGTAATTTTATTAAGTATACAAGTTGCGAAAACTTAAGAAATATTATGAGTTATAATAGTTTTTTTTTTGACTAATTTACTCTAAACACTATTCATTATTTATGTTACAGATGATAAAATTTTAAAAGTCAGGTTTCTTACTGGACGTCACTCCTAGTATTCTTCCATGATAGAACTTAAGAGGAATATTCCTTTGAACAAGATCTACTTAATTCTGTTGATCAAATCAAATCTTGTGGATATTTTCCGCAACGGACAAAAACAATGGACGTTTCTAACCTTTACGGAACACTTCACTGTACGTGGATTGAAACTCGGTTAGTTTCTTTCTTTTTAAAATATTAACACAGATCAGACGGGCCATTGGGTCCAATCCCAGTTAGAATCGAGTCAGAAAAATGGAACGAGCAATCTCAACCTTCTAGTGACATAGAACCAATGTTCACCCTAGAGAATGCATTTTCGTATTTATTTGTAAGTATGAATCGGTTTTTAATGAATTTTTGGTACCTAATTACTTTCTTCCCGGAAAATGCAACAGTATGTACTTGTGGGCAGGGTTGGGCAGTATTTGAAATACTTGTAATTGAAATACGTAATTGAAATACAAATACGTATTTTGTATTCGTATTTCAATTACTTCTTAAAAATGTAATTTGTAATTAGTATTTCAAATACCTGACGCTGAGGTATTTTGTAATTAGTATTTCAAATACTTATGGTTGCAAAATACATTTCACAAAATACATTTAGCTACCTTATTAATGGGTGTGTTCTTCAGAAAATAGCGCTCGTTAGCTTTCATAAACAAAATGGTGACCGTTAAATATTAGGTACATTCTGCAGTACTGGCCATTTAAAATAAATATTTTTGTTTGGCTAAGATATATAATTTCAAATTAATTTTACTTTGAAAACACGAAATTCTTTTTTAAAAATTAGTCTACGTTTTAATGGTTTTAAGCGCGGTAATTTTAAAGCGTAGTTTTATTATGTATACAAGTCGCAAAAACTTAAGAAAATATTATAAAAATTAGTCATTTATTTATTGATAAGTGTTATGTTTTCTTCGCATTTGAATCTTTTTCGTCATCATGGATAGTTAAAAATTCGAGTAATTATGGAATAAGAGTACCGTCGTGGCAGCAACGCGGCAAGAGCGACAAGCAACATCAACGACCTTTATGAGCGAACACTACAATGAACGCACCACTTGTTATTGGTTTGCCCGCTTCCATTCTGGAAATTTCGATCTTTTTTTTATAGCTGGAGTACAGCAGACAGGCTGACGGCCCACCTGATGGAAAGCGGTTACTGTCGCTTATGGACATTTGCAACACCAGAGATTTCGTCAACCCGCTGCCAGCCTCGAAGAAATTTTATGACACCCTTTTTGAAAAAGGTTCTACAGAACCGTTGCGTACATGAGCGAAGCGGCTTAAAGAAGTGGGGATGAAATCCCAACACATGGTGAGCGGTTCGATGGTAGAAAGAGGACGAGTACACCATTCTATACAGTTCTTCCTAATACTCCCCGTTATACAGTCAATAGAATACGTAGAGAGAAGCGAAGTGAGCGAATGAGAGCATAAGGCCAAGCCTATCTAGACCATCTGTGAGTGTGGGATCATCAACAACGTGAATGGCTCGACGTTGAATACAGTCTACGGGATCGAGTTGGTAGCCAGGTGCTCCAGCCCAAAAGTGTGAGCAGTACTCTATATGCGGGCTCACCTGGGTTTTACATAGCACAAAGCGTTGCCGCGGTGTGAAATACTGCTTGGACCGGTTTAACATTCCCAGCTTCTTAGAGGCAAGTTTTGCCTTGCCTTCAAGATGGCCCCTGAACATCGTTCGCAATGTCAACACTGAAGATCCCAATACCCTTGGTGGTAGTAAGGGGAGTTCCTTGGAACTGAAGCGATTGCTCGAATTGAGTTTTTTTGGCAGAGAATACGTAGACCTATGTCTTCTTGGGGTTGAAATGGACAAGGTTTTGTCTCCCCAATTCAGAGACTCACTCTAAGGAATACTCTACTTCAGATACAAATCTAACCCAACTTTCCTCCATAAATGATCGACGGAAGTTTGCACGACCAGAGTACTGCGCTATCATCCGCATTGGAATGAATGTTGCGAATAGACAACATATCATTGATATGTAAGAAGAACAACGTTGGCGATAGCAGATAACCCTGGGGCACAACAGCGTTGATGGGCTTGAAATTTGAGCAACAACCGTCGACAACGGCTTGAATGCTGCGCTCATCAAAAAAGCTGGATATCGAGGTGCAAGGCCCTTCGGGTATCCCAAACGATGGCCGCTCCGATAGAAGAGCCCTGTGCCAGACCCGGTTGAAGGCCTTAGCAATATCTAGAATTCTAGACTAACTGCCAGTGCTTCCCCTTTGCTCTCAATGGCTTCAGCCCAACGGTGGGTTAGGTAAACCAAGAGATCCCGAACTGAGCGACCGTGGCGGAAGCGGTATTGCCGATCGTTTAGCAGCTGGGAATCTTCGAGGTAACACAAGAGCTGCGCGTTGATAATACGCTCCATCACCATTGAGAGCAAAAAGGTTATTGCTATAGGCCTATTCGACGTGTCTGTTACGTCCCCTTTTTTGGGGACAAGTTGCACATGGGTAATCTTACCCGAAGCGAGGACACAACCCTTGTAGTAAGAGAGAGTGAAAAGTCGGGCAAGGACTGGCTGGGGACAGCTCAGCTAAACACGTCTGCAGCACAATGGCAGGATTGCCATCAGGGCCAGAAGACTTTTTGACGTCGAGGGAGAGGAGAGCACATCGGACTGCTTTTTGAGTAAAGCGCACCTCCGACATTCTAAACTCTCACTCAGGGATTGTAGGTGGAGTTTCTCCTATGTCTCAAGAGTTGAATTGGCCGCAAAGATTTCATCCAGAAGATTGACTTTATCTTTGGCGGCGTGTACCAGACGGTCGTCCACTGTGCGCAGAGGTGGAAGAGACGCCCGACAAAAGTTTCCTTGGACAGCTTTGGTGAGGGCCCAAAAAGCTCTAGTCCCAGAAGAGTAGCTAGAGAGGCGCTCACCAATTCTGCCAATGTGATCGAATTTTGCTCTTGCGAGCTGTTTTTTGAGGGGCCTGGGGGCGGCATTGTATCACTTTTTCAGGTCAGAGGAACTTGGAGCCTGACGAGCCCGCGCTGCAGACCAGGCTGGATAAGCCTGTTTCTTTAGCTTTACAGCTTCACTGATGTACTTAATGAACCATTGTGGTTTACTCGTACCTCCGATAGGTACAGTTGAGTTTGGAATTAAACATGCTATTCGCTGCAGTACATCGGCGATCCAGTCTGTGCTCGGATCAGAAGCTTCCGACGAGAAACATAACTGCCTCCATGGGTAGGATGCATAGAATTCACGGAGTCCATCCCAATCTGCTGACCTGTATCACCACACCTTCCGTCGTCCAGCGGGACGAGTCCGATCGGGAATAGGAAGGGGCACCACCAAAGATACCAGACAATGATCAGAGGTTCCCAGTGGAGCACTGATGGAGATCTGGTAGTTCTCCGGGTGTGTGGTCAGCAGAAGATCCAGCAAAGAAGACTCATGATCCACTCTATCCGGTATTCGGGTAAACTCCGTAATCACCTGAGTGAATCCATTGGCGAGAGCAAATTCGTAGGCAGTAGTCCCTGACAGATCAGTTCTCGGGGAACCCAACCACTCAGCGTAATGAGCATTAAAATTCTCGAGTATGACTACCTCTGCAAAAGGATACTGCCCAAAAACTTTGTCGGTCACCTCATGAACGAGTTCAAAAAAGCGAGCTGTTTCAGTCCTTGTGCATTCCCTGCCATGGGACCGATATAAGCACGCATAGATCCCGGTGGAACCACCAAAATCTACGCGTACCTACAAGATGGAAATGACGACGAATTGTGAAGCTTGCCACCACCCCTGTCATGAGGACCACGACCACTCTGCCAAGAGTGTGACGACGGAGAAGAAGAAGAACAAGATGGAAATATCCCTATCTTCAAGGCCGTGGAGATTAGAATAAAAAAAAATATAATAAAATTAGGTTAACTTATTTCAGAAAAAACGGCAGTTACATAGGCAAGGACCTAATAATAATTATTATTAATTGATTTTTTGTGAGTATTTTATTTACATAAACTAACACCTGAGGGTATTTTGTAATTTGTATTTTGTATTTGTATTTTAAATACATATAGTTGAAACGCTGTATTTTGTATTTTATATTTTAAATACCCGACTTAAAAGTATTTTGTATTTCGTATTTTAAATACATGCGAGACAGTATTTTGTAATTTGTATTTCAATTAAAGGAAACCATGTATTTTGCCCAGCCCTGCTTGTGGGGATACTCTCACTCAGAACTGAGAAATGCGTTCAGCGTAAACGTTAGTTAGCCCAATAAATAGTCAAATCCGGTCTGTTAAAAAACTGATTACGAAAACAACAAAGGTACTGTATTGTTGAAAAACAAAAGGTACTAAATCTGCAATATTTTGTATAAATCTAAGTTATCTGGATCAATCCATCTCGCATCCCGTTACCGATGCATAACAGGTGGCCGGGCTAAAGTGGGCTCACCGTGACCGCCAAGACAGGGGCGTTTGAATTCAAAGAAAATGCGCTCAGTACATAGATGAGCGTACGGTGTGCCGCACGAAGTGCCGTCACTTTACGTAGGTAGAAGAAAAAAACACGCGCGGGAAAAACTATGGTCATGAATGACATTTAAAAAGTTTTTTTACAAATAGTGCGGTGATACTGGTGGTCGATGTGGAAAATTGTGCTTAGAAATCTACATTAGTGGTGAGTTTAACAGTATTGATGTTATAGAAAATAAATCCAGAAATACAGCTCGCTTCTTCTAAATTCACAATGCCAATTGATGCGTCTAAAATTTAAAAAGGAAAAATATAGTATAATATATCAACTTATTTAGATTAATTCATAGCTATTATATATTATTAATTAAAAATTAAATAAGTATTTATAAAATTAAAGTAAATATAATATATGTTTTAAAATTATAATCAATGGAAGAGATAACTCATTTATTATTATTATTATAGCTATAGAGATTCATTAATGTATGTAGTACATATAACCGTGTGTATGATCACGGTTTCCATCATCAGTTTTATCAGTTTAATCGAATAAAAATATTAGATTGAATTTTAAATGAAAACTTGTATAGTTAAAAAATAATAATATAAGTGAAATAAAGAAAGATTCATGGGAATTTTAAATACTGATTTATTTCTAAGTTCTAAGTCGATTGGCGTAACGCAGCATGAGTTCGCGTACCCGCTAATCCGGTCCAAGCTTCCAAGCCCTTGCACTAGGGTGTCCAGTTTTTGCTTGCATTCAGCATTCAATTCTTGTTGTTCTGGTTCCCATGATATGTTATTAGGTACCCATAAATAAAATCAGTGTGCGACAGGATGGCTGTAATATGATTTCTTTAATCTATCTTTTATTCAATTGTATCGCATGTAAAAATATTACTTGCGCGTATTCTGTTTTTTATTCGTGTTTTAGTTTTACAATGTTGCGTTTAATATGAGGCATATATGTGATGGTTTTTTTATTTTATTCCATCTATACTTTATTAATATTATAAATTACGAAAGTTTGGGTGGATGTTTGTTACTCAATCACGCTAGAACAGACAAACGGGTCTGGTTGAAATTTGGCACAGAGATAGATTATAATCTGGAATAGAACATAGACTACTTTTTCCTCGACTGCCAAGGAAATATTATGATTTTCGCGCGTATTTTGTATATTTGTAAATTTCTTTATTACCTCGTATATTCCAAACGGCTTGATGGATTTCGTCAGTTAAGATATTGTTATATTCGTCTTAAAAATCCACGTGTCCTTAGATAGTGTTTGATATAAAAAATGCTGGATTTTAGACGCGAAATAGTAAATAAAAAATATTGTCCAAACATATCAAGAAGGGTATTAAAATAAACCAAAATTAAAAGGGGATTACAAAAATATATTAAGTTATATGTTTATATTTAATTAGGTACTTATCTTAAATTGGTTTAAAAAGGTTTTGACAGCGTAAAAATGGGCCATATTTTTCGGACCTCGTGCTATGAAATTTAGAATAGTTATAAATATATGTAGCCTAATCATATTTTAAACGTGACAAATAAATTGTTTTGTTTATTTATCATTAAAATGTAGGGTCAAAAGGAGTGTCCAAACTTGCATAGTAAAATATATGTTCTGGGTTTGTCTTCGTTGTAATAATGTATGGTCTCACTTTGGTCGTATAAGTGTGATTAGACGTTCGTTTGTTTACTTCTAAGTTCTATCCTCGTTCGTTTGCTAATTTCTGTAAATTAGTATATTAGTGGTTAGTTAAATTCTCCTGTTTTAGCTGTATATATTTTATATAAGTGTGATCCATAATTCGTTACTTCAGCTATAGGTATTGTATTTTTGTTCTTAATTATTTATTTTATTTTTGGCTTTTTAGTAACCCAGTGTGCCGGGTTACTAAAAAGGCAAAAATAAAATAAATAATTTAAAAAATCAAAAACCTAAGTGCAAAAAAGACAATTTAAAAGTAAAAAGACCGAAACAACATTGAGAATAGAAAACTGAATTAAAATAAACTATAAACAAGGTAAACTCTACTTCAGTTTAAGAGACTATATTATGAGCTGAAAGCCTAAGTTAAATAACCGCATTACTTTAGTAGCAGGTGAATGGAGAATTATGAAATTTATTATCATAATTTTTATTAATTACATATATTGCTACATTAATTTGGAAGAAAAACCATGAGGAAATTTGTATATTCGGTTTACTAATGTGTACAAACCGTCAGTCTTAATTTCTAAGATTAGTCCCAGCGTTATCCATTGCATTGCATACCCATAATACAAAAAAATATTTAGCTAGAGAATACACAGTGTGTTTATTTTCCGATATACAGTAGCTATATGCATCTTATCTTTTATTTATGTTCGATGAATTTAGGAAGTAAATGTATTCCAAATATACCGATGAATGAGGAAATGATCATTTTATATAATCAAAAGTAACATAACATTTACATAAATATTAAACACGATAGCACCGATTTAAAGGGTTCGTAACGTCGCGTCTCTTACAATTAATACAAATTAACTAATTAAAATATGCCGTTATAAGTCCAATCTATACATTTAATTGCTACTTGCATACGAATTTCCTCTCATTTATTGCATAGCTATGTTAATGTACAATTAGTTGCGGTGTCCCATTTTCATTAATGTAACGATATACGTATGGGCTTTGGGATATGTTAAGGGGAGAATATGTCATATTGATTATAACCCTAAAAATAAATATTAAATACTTTTAAGATGTACTAATTAGGCCCTTTTAATCTTAATGCTAAGAATTCCTTGGACATCACGGCAAAGAGGTTATTAGTAGATAGATATAATATAACAGTTTATTTTACACCAATACAAAAGTGAACTTACAGACAAGACAAGAGTCTTATTCATATTGCATTAGAGTAAGTTTGTAGGCTTCTTTGAGGTTATTAACTTAGATTGAAATTAGTAAAACTATATCTAATTATGCTAAAAGGTAGGTCGTATAGCTAAACAACGATCTCTTCCAGACAATCCCAGGAATTAATTGAGATGATAATGGTGGATACGTAACATATAATACGACTACTTACATTTTAATAATAATAAATACATAAATGATATATATGCATAGTATGCTAACACCGGATACTGAATTACTTTGGCCATATAGCCTGAAAAAACACAGATAATATAGAGAGAGAGTGGTAGTCACTGAGAAATTTGAAGACAGGAATTCGTGATAGATCTCCAAATAGATGGATTTATCAGATTGCTGACTAGCTGAAGATGACCATAAATTCAGCTCTTTACTGTGGTCAAAACTTATCTCGGTTTATTAACTGCCATCAAAGAAATCTTTGGCAGTGAGGGAACGACTTAGAAGAGAAGATGTACTTTTATTTCATACTTCATTTAATAGTAGTCAAATTTTAAATTTCAATTTTTTGGGTCCCCAGTTACGAGTCAGTTTTTTCGTAAGATTTATACCGTTTTTTATAGACATATATATCAACTTTTACATTTGTGCTCTATCCTTAGTAATTCCTAAAATAATTAGATAATAATTTCAGCTGTAAAGGCAGGCGTCATATGGGTTCCTTTTATTTCTTGTAGTATCAGGACTAAAAATTAACAATATTTGTAGGATATAGATTGTTACTTGTTTTTGTGTTGAAAATATCAACTGCTTAGTGAAAGTGTACCTTATGTCCCACGTTTCGCGTTAGTCAAACATCTATTTCGCTGAAGCTTCATTATACAGGACTTTACTTCAAAGTTGTTTTAAAAATCGAATTTCCATGAATAATTCACACTGGCTAGATACAAAAATCGTAGAAAGTCATATAAAACGGCGAGGAATTATAGAAATTTTACTGTATCACATAAAAGTAAAATAACATTTGTTATGAAATATAAATATAGGTAATCATAGACTGTAACGTATATTGAGCTATAAACCAACGCAACGTCTCGGGGTATTTTAACCGCATACTTACTTTGGTTTATTGCTCTCTGTATCTGTGTAGGCTTTATAGTAAGAAAACTAAAATATTTCTACGCAACCTTCGTACTGAATTTTCGGTGATAACTTGAAGAGTAATGTTTTATAGTTCAATTTTATTTATGAATTACGAAAATTAAATTAAGTCAAATCCGTAGAGTCGTTTCGAAACTTATTCCCGACAAACTCAAACCGCCACACGGATATACTCGTAGGAATTTTCATTTTGGTAGATATTTATTTTGAAATCACAGATGGGTAACACAATTTTTTTTATTGTTATAGATTCCAACTATTGTAAGATATATTTTATATGTATAAAATATATCTTAATGTGAAAGCCGCTTTGTTCAACTAATAACAATGTTTAAACTAGGTAGTCGTTGTGTCTCCCACATACAAAGGTATCACGAGTCAGTTAAATCATAAAAATATTCATAAAACTTCGTATCCAATTACTAACGAAATAATCAGAATGCTTTACTGCCTAACAATATGTTATGTGAAAGAATGCATTTGTCCAGTAAAGTTTCATAAAGTTATGGGAAATGTGGCTAGTTATAGTCTATAGTTAGAACATAAATTACTAGAGATACGGAGTTTTTGGCGGGAACTGAAAGGGGACGTTGTGCTGTGCAGTTTTATTTTCTAAAAATCTGTAAAATCACTCTAAAATGAACAAATAGTTGTAGGATATTGATAGTTTTTGAGTAGTAAGTAATTATGTGTTTTTGTGAGAAATATGAACTGTATAGTCAAATGTGGCCTTTCGGGTTTTCACAAGAACTCCGTTATAAGGCGTCGATTGTAGCCTACAATACAATTGAGCTTGGCTTAAAGGCCTAGTTACCAAGCCATAAACATTAATTTTTTTTTACTAGAGATACAAATATAATTATCGTCAAACTTTTCAGAGTTTATAGAATGTGTTCCAGTTTTAAATAAAGAAAATAACGGTCTATTTATCAATCACCATATAAAAATTATTTATAGGATAATAAAATGCAACATAAATATTTTTTTAAATTGCAATTTATTTAAACAGTTGGAATGTTTCACTTTTACATTCGACTGTGTTCTAATATGGTCTATGATTTTTGATTATTAAAAAAATAACCGTAAATTAAAAACAATACTAAGCTAACATTTAGAACTTCTGAAAAGCAAAGTTCACAAAAAATTACATCAGGCGAAAGTGACGAGGACTTGGGGAACACGATTCGTTTGTGTACAAATAATAAATATTTTCCATTTCACGCCTTTACGCTACAACGCACATTCGTGTATTCAAAGCCTAGTTAGTGTAAAAGGAGAAAAAATATCTATGGGTGTCCAAGTTAGCGGGCCTTTGCAGTTAGGTGCTGAAAAGTTTTTGGTGATAACATGCATTTGGTGATAGCTATTTCGTTTTTACAGGTTTATTATCAAAAATGTGTAATACATACTGGTAAAAAATTGAGAATAGATATAGAACGTTGATTTTTTAAATCAGTATTATGTACAACCGATATGAGTTGAAATACTAAACTGTTTATTTAAATGTGCCTTCTAAAGCTGCTACAAGAACCCCGTTGTTTGGCGTCAAACAAAGATCTATAATTTGGAACAGCCATAATATTACTTAAAATTATTTTATCATACAACGTTGTATGAACTCATTCCTCCGTTTGTCATTTTGGTAAATTGAACCACGACAACAATATATAGGTGTCAAAGTTGGTGAGCTTTGGCCGTTACAGAATGTACTTCGATTCCTTGATGATGTAAAATGTTCTGGATGCTGAATATTCATTGATCAATAAAATACTATGTCAGCGAGGTTAAATATTATCAGTCTGATTCATATTAAATTATAGCCAGCTTGTAGGTTTTTGTGAGGTTCTTAGAGAATCCTTCAAACTTTTTAGTGATCTACTACATAGTGTACTTTAGTTTCGATGTCTTTCTCTTAATATTGTACTTACTAATTATTTCGTAAATTTATGGGTGTCTTCTTAAAAGATTATGAATTGTAAAGTGTTCTTAAACGAATAAAATTCTAAAAAACTACTGCTTTCAAATGGTAGTTAACCATGCGGGTAATCGTTGGCGTGGCTACTAAGCACGCCGTGCGGTCAACTTGATCTAATCTTTACATTTATTGCCATGAGATTCCACCTTAAACCACGGTATCCCTGTTTTATAACGTAACCAGATTGTGTATTCGGAATGCTTCGAGTTCATAAATGTTATTTACATGAATATTTAATGGAAATTCATGCATGTTTACAAATGCTTGTTGTTAGAAACTGTCCCTATTAAATTAACCGCGCCTCAAACCTACACATATAAAAAATCGCTTCGAAGACCTTTTTTATTTGCACGTTGTTGCATTTATATGTAGTTTTATCTGATATTTTTTTATTTTTTTATTGCAGGAGATCAGCAGACAGGCAGACGGCCCACTTGATGGAAAGCGGTTACCATCGCCTATGGACATTTACAACAGCAAAGTTGCTACAAATGCGCTGCTGCTCTCTTAAGGGAAACTGGAACCTGGTCACTAATGCCGGAACACAACTTAAGGTTGTTATGGCGACATACTTCAGACCAGGGGTGGTAGCCATCCGTCGGGCGAATGCCCTACCACCTGGCTGTGGGTTGTTAAGTCGCCTCTTACGACAGGCCGCCCGGCCGCAGGAAATTTTATTCTTTCTCCGTTCCTGCACGAATAAATAACATGATAAACACCTAGAGTGACGCCTGAAGTGGTTCTGTCATGTTATATGCCAGCCTGCGGAAATAAAATAAATAACGCATTTGTATGTTTAAAGAATTACATTAATTTTAATCTTTAGAATCCAATCTAAAATGTTTAGGATAAAATTTTCTAGGCATTATTTTATTGAGTATATTCTCATAAAAAATGTCAAGAACTCACATCTACTACAATAATCATAATCATAATTTTACAAACGCAAACTTTAATGAAATCATTTCGTATAGTTATTTATCTATAATTGAAATCTCAATGATTTATGTATTATTCCAAAACTCGTCAATAAATTTAATAGCTAATCAAAGGCGTCTCCATTTCCTATCGGCTGATAGACTATAACCAGTTACCTAACACAAATTATACGGTGCGTTTTGTCTAGGGCCCACGCACACGACGTTCTTTTTTATATATACTATTTTTGATTTATCGAAATTGAAATAAAAAGATAACAGGTATAAAAAAAGGTATCGTTCTGAGTGATGACCTAAAAATCCTATCTTGTTATGTTTTTGTAATATTTATATTTATTAAGAACCATCTAAGAGTCATTGCTTAAAAGATTCTCAAAAAATTCAACTGGGCCAATCAGTAGTTGTCCAGGGAGTCATTTTGGCTGTAAATAGAGAGAAAGAACTTAAGCGATAAATAGGTACTCTATGAATTAGAAATCTCACCTATTGACATTTTCATTCGCGAAATATGTGTATAAGGACTAAAAATTACATTATCATTGAAAATTCATATCAGTCTAAGCATAGTGAAAGACTGTAAAGATGATGAACGTCCATTTTTTTTTATCAAATGCCCATACGATTTCATTACATCCGTGCAGGAACGTAGGAGGAACGAGGTCGTAAGAGGCGAAAAAGAACGCACAGCCAGGTGGTAGGGTATTTGCCCGTCTGGATGGCTACCACCCCTGGTCTAGTCTATGCCGCCATAACAGTCTTGAGTTGTGTTCCGTCATTAGTGATCAGGTTCCAGTCTCCTTTAGGAGAGCAGCAACGCATTTGTAGCCCCTTTGGTGTTGAAAATGTCCACGGGCGATGGTAACCGCTTTCCATCAGGTGGGCCATCTGCCTGTCTGCCGAACTCAAGCAATAAAATAAATATCAAAAACATGATAAATTAAAAAATCATATAACAATTTCTATAAGTATTTATAATAATTATCTTACCTAAATTGTTTCAGAATTTTTTACTCTATAGCTCAAAAGTTACACGAAGTTTTTACAAGACTTACATAACAACCCAAAAAAACACCCTTACAGTTTTCGGGAACATAATTATAACTTAACAATCCATAGTTTGATATTGAGCATTAAATTCTTAATCTAATAAAGCAACGAGTGTTCGAAGAAATTTTACTGTGACTACTTAACTTTGAAACTGCAATCAGTTTCAGAGAGTAGTCATTTAATTATTTTAAAGCAATTAAGTACCTACGACATTGTTATAATTGTCAAGGGTAATATAGTGTCGTTAAACATATCGGTATGCATGAACTCCATCTATTAAGTTGTTAATATTGGGAAGGTTAATTAGAAATAGATCTATTTCGCTTAACTCCATTGGCCATCCTAGCTTATATGTACGATTGTACGTACTGCAAACAACAAAAACTCTTCACGTTAAGCGTGTTGTGTGAGGGAGACTTAAATTGTTTGTTATTCAGCACACCTCATCGCAGGCAGATACAGATAGGAACAGGAAGCATAGTCGACATATTAATGAACGTTTTTACGCCTACAGTTTATGTATACAAAATTACATATATTCACGTGCAGCGAAAATGCATTGGAAATTTCAAGTAGCCTTCATTTCCGTGGGTGATTAGCTCAGACGCTATCCTCTATGCCGATTAGTATTGGATCTACGACAAGCTTTGCGGGTATGATCTTCAAAATCAGGAGGTCTGAGTCCAACAGAGGGGACGTTTATGGGCCGATAAATGACCATAGATGCTAAACATATGCTACAACTGTACAATCGACCAAAGAGGCGCCACTCATCCCTGTCTTCTGACTTCTTCATCCTGCGCCTACCGGCGACCTTACACAGGTCGTTGATCCATCGAGCTGGAGGGCATCTAACACTACGTTTACCGAGACGCGGTCTGCACTCCAGGACTCGTTTGCTCCATCAGCCATCGGTGCTGCAGCAGACGTGACCAGCCCACTGCCACTTCAACTTGCTAATTTTGCGAGCTATGTCGGTTACCTTGGTTCTCTTACGGATATCCTCATTTCTAATTTTATCCATAAGAGAATCACCCAACATGCTCGTTCCATAGCCCGTTGAGCGACTTGGAACTTGTGGACTAATCCTATGTCCATGTGTCGGCCCAGTAGGTCAGGACGGGGAGGGAGCACTGCTCGAAGACTTTTGTCTTCAAGCATTGCGGAATGGTCGACGAGAAGAGTAGTGGTAATACCAATTTTTTCTACTACCTGCCGCTACGCTATGGAGAAGATATTGTGGATTTGGTAGAATACGATTTTTTGACACTATCGCATTGGAATCGTGCTTTGAATATCTTCGCAACGATAAGATATTGAAATAGCAGAATTGGGCCCCTTGGGTCATGAGTTAAGTTGCACTCCAAACAACTTTGATTATGAAATGATTATAATGGTATTCTAGACCCAACGTAAATAAATACTTGAGATGGAAATACATCTCAATAAAAAAAAACCTTTTAGAATGGATTCATTTGATTTTGAACGAAGCATTCCAGTTTGACTAAGGATCAATAGAATGTGAACCTTAGTTTCAAATATAAGCTAACCGCAGTAACTTATGCCATCTCGTCGAGTTACTAGATTTTGTATAAATTCTACCGCTATAACCATCTATAACTATCGAATACTTCTATTTTACTATAGATAGGTATTTCATAAATATTTTTCAAAGCTTTTGCTTATGATATGGATACTTACCTACACATGTATATGTAATATATGTATATGTGAAAGAGATTATAAAGAGATTATTTTCATCCATAAGGTTCATAGTTGATTAACTAACCGATTACCATGAAATTAATATGATATATGTTTCAATGTTTCCGTTAGAGAAGTCCGACCGATTATGATAAAGTATTGATTATGTATAATATATTTTCGATAACGAGGATTAACATAGGATATTTTTTATACTGGATCCAAATCCGTAGAAACCCAAAGTACTAAATCTATATTATAATAAATCTGTATAGGGTTCGAGTTTGTACAATGCGTTTAAAAATGTAAAATAAATCAGAGGGCTAATTTGGACAAGCAGATTCCGAAAATGTAATTTTTAGAATTTTGTCCGTCTGTCTCTCTGTCTGTATGTTAGAGCATCACGAGAAAACTAATGGACGAATTTATATAAAATTCGAAACGGAGCTAACTTATATCATGGGGCATAACTTAGGATACTTTTATCCTGATAAATGTTGTCGTGTCGGTGGGATAGCCGAAAATAGAGAAAAAGGTGGCGCTGCGATCGCATTTTTTTTTTAGAAACTAATGCACGTATATGAATGAAATTCGACAAAAGGCTGGCTTATAACACAAATTAACACTTAGGATACGTTTTATCCTGATAAAAGACGTCGTTTACTTGGAATAGACGGATTAGGAAAATAGCTGGCGCTGCAATTGCGATATAGACAACCATCGCTATCATTCAATAATAAATATGTTGCCAGGTTGCCCACAAGTCATTCATTATGTATTAGGTACGTCAAATCAAGTTGGCTGCGACTTTTCTTTATGTTTTGATGTGCAGTTGTCTACACTATATTGACTTAGTTTCTTAGTAATCGTAGCAATTCAACAAAAAATTTAAGTACCTATTGAATGTTTACATATATAAAACACCTAGATTTCTTTTATGTAAGTAACATAGAGCTACCACTACCCAAGGAGTTATAACTATGTAACATTATATCGAGCCACAGAGACTTCAAAACGGCTAGCTCATATTATTTTCATACTTTTCAAAATTGTAATATATTTTCTAATCATAAATTTATGATCATAATTTATAACTTTGCTATACCGACTAGTTATCTTAGATCTATTCACACACTCTCGATGCATGCTTGAGCGCTGCATTATAGATCAGGGTCGATCATTTTTAAAACCAAACAAAATAATAGTAGGATGAAACCCATTGAAAAAGGAAAAGAATATAACAAAAATGAAAAGAAAAATAATTGACGGGCGATCTGAGGTCGGGCAGTGGAAGGGGGTGAGTTCTTAAAGGTAAAAAACGGTTTATCTCGATTTCTGGCAAACCTACAAGTCCTATAGAAAAAATTAAATGGCAAAGTTGTAGGTAATAAAAAGATTTACAACTTTTGTATTTGCACTTTTTTCATATAACTTCAAAATCAGTGTGAAAAATTCAAATAACCAAGTTTTTGGTTTTTATCTTTTACAATTTTTTTTACGGAATTTGGTGATAACGTACCTTTTTATGTCCCAAACACACTGTATTTTTTTATTGATCTTATTTTGACTTAATATCGTCTATTAGGCCATACCTCGCATGGCCCGGGTGTGGCATCCAAACACATTCTCCTGCGTTAACAAAAAAAAAGTTTGAACTCTTCTTTATGATTCTTAAACAAGCGTTCAAATTTACTCTAGCTTTATGAATAAGACCGTAAAACATTTAAACAAAAATACTTCATATCTCAAAAACCACGCAATGAATCGATTCAATCAATGAACTATTTGGTTAAAAATAATTTTAATTGTTAGTAACTTGCACCTCAATTCTTTCATAGTTTATTAACCACGTTTATAAATCCTCGTATCTAGGTACTCGAGGTTTTCTCGAGTTTGCTTTGAATAAAGTCCCTAAAACAATTTACGTTGAATGTCTTCTAATATCAGCCTAAGACTTTTAATTCTAGTCTCTCAAAACTATTTGTAGCGTAAATATGAGGAAACGTCTAAAATGATATATTACTGTATTTACTAATAGTTGTGTTAAGTAGAATATAATAATTTAATGAGTTACTTAACATACTACATTATTGCATACAAATGCTTTTATAAAGTGGATTAATTACTCGTAGATCTAGATATCCTAAAATTACTGAATCGTCGAGTTTCAATTAGACTACTCGTATGAAGAAATCGAGTCAGACCAACAAATACGAACCGATACGGGTTGCGAAAGTTCCGACAGGGAAGAGAACCTTGGGCTCACGTACGTATTGTTTAAGCGTATGGTATAAAATACGGTTTCAATAGGATTGAAACCGGTCAAAAATTAGGGGTTAGCCTTGCTTACCTTATTTTGCCCTAAGCTGGCGCTGTGATGTGTTCCTGCACGCGCATCTAGTGAAGTACGCAGAAAGGGCGCAACACCCAGTCTGCAAGAAAAGGGGCTTTGCTTAATGATCCGACGCCGTCAGGGTAATCAGAAGTATCTCTGGTTCCCGAGACTAACATTATGGCGTTGCGATGGAACACCGAGATGATTTAGTTGGTCCATGCCATCGGCAGTCCAACACTCTACCTTACTGCTATCCCTGGACGGTATTACCATAACGGATTTCACCTCGTTAAAAAAAGGGTTACCATCTTTTCATAACTTATCACTGTGTTCTGCATTAGTAGTTTAAATTTCTCCATAAACACAATTTATGTGATATGGAATAATCATATGCTTGCTATAGATTTCACGTGACCAAAATGGTGGTTGGTAAATGCCTACTTTGGGTAACACAATGAGCGTTGCCGTTCAACGAGGGAACGTGGCCAATGTTATGGAGCCATAGACTATTGACAACTATCTGGAGCTAGATTTTAAGTTTAATGAAGGACAAACCAAAATAAATTTGATTGTCTGATGTTTTGTTCGTTTTTATTTATTTCTTCAAATAAACGTCTCTTTTGTCGTTCTTTAAAAAAAATGTACAATTACACTAATAATTCTAAGGATTTATTTAAAATGCTCTCGCACGATTAAATAGTCTGAATCCGGCTTCATTCTCGTTGCCATTCTTTAGCGCTTTGTAATGTAGGTGTTTCTATACAGATATTGTGCGAATAAATTCGGCCGCCTCAGAGAATCGACCTCGATCGTAATAGAAACATCATCAAGTAAATTCGGAGTAATAATCTTAATAAAATTACAATGTTGCCAGTAACAAACAAGTGTCTGAAAAGTATCTGAATTCTTTTGGCATAACCCACATATTAGATTTATTTGTTTATTACATCATCTGTTATAGTTTTGTGGAATTTAAATTTAATTAGGCTTAATTTTCTTCTTTGTTCATATTGTTAAACCAAATTTGATTTACCTACCACCCAAAAAGGTCCTCAAAAATAATAGGTTGGAATTGAATTGACGATGAAAATGATTACGACCAATATAATTAATAGAGACCAAGAAGTCAATAATTAGTAGTACAAGCTTTGTTTGCGGTAGAAACTTATTCTAAAAACAACATCTCATGAAAAGATATACAACAAGCGAACTTCCATTGTTTAGGTTATGAAACTAACTCTTACTAGACACTGATATATGTTTAACAAAGCAATTGTTTCGAGAGTAAAGTAAACATTACGTGAACGGGTCAAGAGTCCGAATGCCAATTTATTTTGTCTCGCTGCTATTATGAAAACAATGTAGTCGTGTTTGTAGAATTTTAAGCGATACTGTGCTGTGTAGAGTTTATAGATTTTGTTCCTTGGTTCAGTACATACTGAAACTCAGAAAGCTTTGATTTTATGTTCTTTATTTAAATTTTATTCTTAGTATATACAATTTTGGTCTATAGTATTTACATGGCTGAAACAATTAGTAATGAATGTACAATTTGACTTTTAATGTTTAATTGTAGATGGTTAAACGAAAGGTGAAAGTGACCTAGTTAGGCAGGAGATGGTTTAGCGTACGAGTGTAGTGAGGGCGCTAATAGTTCGAGTGCCTAAATGGGCCTTTCACCCCAGGGTTAACACTCTGCTTTTCATTTCGAATATGAGGAAAATAAATCTGATAAAACTCATTTACTACGTCATATACGAAACGTCAAGTATTTTTTTGTCTGCAGCATTCTACCAGCCAGTTTTTTTTTACAACTGATGACATGTTTTTTATTACAATTTATGTCGCGATTTAACAGTGGCTGTAATAAAAGTTGGGAAATGAGTCGCATGTATTATCTGTAGTTCTCATAGCTTTTTAAATTTTTTGACAGCAGGAAAATCGCATCACAGGGACGAAAAGTAACGTTGTCATCCCTGTAATCAGGCACCTTCAAGGGTATTTTCAGAATATAAAAAATGAAAATTATTATTACGATCTCTTAGCTATGATTTTATCTCTCTGTTTGTAATTGTGTGATAGTTATCAATTTCACGATGTCATAAAATATGGCCGACTTGCCAATGAATAAAAGTTATCATTTATTAAATAAATAAACGGAAAACAAAACACATTCTATATAAGTATATAATGAACAACTTTGGCACCGAACTCAGTCATTCAATGATCAACCAACAAAATTAGGCCTGCCTGGAATCGAACCACGGACATGTGCGTTCTAGTGAACTACACTGGCCAAAGTTTAGGTCACTAATCACAGGGTAAACGTTTCTAATTTGAAAGAAAACATGGCTTCCAAATTGTTTTACGTCTCGACGTATATATGTATTATAGTTGTAACACACATCTTCGGGCGCATTTATTTTTTTCACTTGCAACTTGAACGAAATTAGTCTTTAGAAAATTCATGTTTAGATAACAAACAAGCAGGAATAGTTTCACGTTTATGATGTGTACTGAGAATAGATAAGTAATCAATCATTCTCTTTCTTGCTATTTATGATTTTTCATGTTTTGCTCTGGGAAGTCTTAATTCTAAATCTAGGGCTTACACTGATTACGGTCAGACAATGTTGCAGCGAAAGGCGTGTAATTAAGTAATGTAGTTTAAAGCAGACAAACAATTTGAAATACGAGCGTGTAAGGCCGTCGCAACATTATGTTAATTAGGATGAGATGTTGCGTTCACTTTCAGGCAAGCACATCGAATTTTACAAAAACTACACAAAAATGAGTTCATGGACATGCTTTGGGTATAATACGTAATATTTAAGTAGTCCAGTCCATGCATAAAGTGCTCAAATAATTTGTAATCTGTTAGCATAACAATAAGAGAAAAGAAAATGTGTGTTACGATGCACAAATTACGTGAAAAACAATCCAACGGTTACACTGATTGCATTATTTTGCCAAACTTGT
Organism: Dendrolimus kikuchii; assembly: GCA_019925095.2. Taxonomy (NCBI): domain Eukaryota; kingdom Metazoa; phylum Arthropoda; class Insecta; order Lepidoptera; family Lasiocampidae; genus Dendrolimus; species Dendrolimus kikuchii. The sequence goes on from CM034400.1 coordinate 8,316,995, forward strand.
ACTATTACGTGGTCTGCATAAAGAACTTGTACAGCACTTAGGATTCAACTTTCTAGAGTATCTGCTGAATATAAATCTTGTGCTACGTGAGATATATCTCTTTTCCTTGCCAATAGTTACTTAAATTACAGACTATACAATATAAAAACTAAAACTAAATAAAAGAGAGGAAAATATCTAAAGATAAGTTATTGGTCCCAAACCACTGTCGGTCACCGGGAACGTTCTCAAAAAGCTGGCGACGTTGCCATGTTGTATAGCAACGCTTAATCTTTGAGCGAAATAGACGCCAGCCGTCGTGTGTGACGTGTACTACACGTTTGGCAACGTCACGGTAGACCTTTAAAGCGTTGGACCCCATGGACCCAGAGTTACCACCCCAAATGCCGCAAATGTGTAACCATTTCCAATGGCGGCACATTTGAGGCGCTTGAAGGCCTCCTGTTCGGCTGCAGCTCCTGCCATCGTCGCGGCACAAGCCGTTTGGTTCCAAAATGCAAGGATCCCGGCGGTGACAAGAGCCCGGCGGATGATATCGTTGAGTGACGCGTGTCGGGAAATTCAACCGATGCTTCTGCTGCAGGATATTCCGTGGGGTCCCAAGCGGTCCACCACTATCCCCACACTGACAGAGGTGTGGGATCACACAGGTTGCCCCCAGGCGAATACTGGTACAGATTCTGAAAGTCGTGTCATCCAAAAGTGTGCCAAGATTCGCCGAGGGCAAAGCCTGTAGCCACAGGCCTGACTCCCAACGTGAGACAGCTAAGAGGCTAGCGCGCTCAGCCTCTCCCCTACAAGAATAAAAGAGTTTATGGTACGTTATAAGGCTGAGCGGCTAGTCCCAAAGCTTCTGGCGCTGTAGACTTATGGGTAAATTTTGATTCGGGCAGGCAAGGGACCACGCAATTTTAGCCTTAGCCAAACACGTGACCTCAAAATCACGATGGATTTCGTAAATTACCGATGAGGTCCATGGTGCTATACACTGAGGCTAAGAAGGTGGGTAGCGCTATGTCGGAAATTTTGCGTATTCAAAGACCGCTATGCCTTATCGGCAGGGCGACTTGGGTCCACGTACGATCATCGAAAGGAATATTAAACAATGATGAGAGTGATTGCCTAATAATATTGTCTAAGTTAGTTAGTAAATTTGAATGTTACCAAAGGGGGCAGCATCGGAGCACGTACGTAAAATTTGGAACAAACAAGCAGTGCCTAATTATAAAATATGCGCAATGTATGTTAATGTTTTTTAAATTAGCAATTTTGGAGAGAAAATTTTGAATTTTGGAATCCATGAAAGATGAGAGAGTCATTAAAAATAAGAGACCCAAACTTTGAAACTCGGATATTATGCTATCAATATTGTTTAGCTTGTTGGAGAGATAAATTTCGCATTTAGATAAATTAAGAGATAGGCCAATTTTACCGAATTCTTCAATAAGAAACTGGATGTTATTTTTTTATTGTTTTAATGTCCCCCCGCCTAGGGTGCCATCGTCTAAATACCATGCATTAAATTTTGAATTTAGTTTGTTAATGATTGGATGAATTGCAAGGGAAAGCAAGGCCGGCCCGAGAGGGTCACCCTGCTGACACCCTGTTGCCGAAATTATTTGTCTCCCTTGATTCATTAAATTTGTAGCATTGTTATAGCACTGGGAGGTAAAATTGTAAATTTGTGGAAATTTTTCATAAACTTGTGTTGTTAGCAGTGTGTCCCTATCTACCGAATTGAAGGCATTTTTTACATCCACCTTAAGCACGGCCTCACAGCAGTGTCTGGTGATAAAAGTACGTAATGCGTGGACCGCCGCTTCGCAGCCACCTTTCGATCCGAAGCCCAATTGAGTAGGGGCGAAATATGTGGAACATGCGTCTATTATTTGTCGACAACAGATTTTAGCTGCGAGGCGACGGTACACTGTACCAATCGCTATAGGACAGAATGCCGCCATCCTTTTTTACAAGAGCAAATAGATTAGCACCGAATAACGTTGGCACGACTTCGCTTGTCACAGAGCCCGAGAGCATTAAATTCATCAAGTCTGTTAGATCCTACAAATACATAAATGGTTATAATAACTGACAATAATACAAAACCTCGTAAGAAACGTGTACATCGAGATTACTGATGCGTGAAACTCGTAGATCTGCTTTGGACTAGGCTGGCCACATCATGCATTCCCCGTGAAAGAGACAGGCTCGAGTTCAGCAATAAGACCTTTATGGGCTAGTATTATAAATAAAAATGAGAGGATAATTTTCCTAAAACTGTGCTTGACTGCGTCCTAAAAGGTTAAAGCTCAAATTGAAATTCATCATAACCTTACATTTGACTTATTGATTCATGTCCTGGCGATGAGGCTCTCTACAAAGAGCTAGCAAAATGACTCATCGACTCTTCGGGTTATCAGAGGGCTGGTGCCTAACTCGGACAACGGATCAGTTTGGCAATCCGGCGAGATAACATAGCCAGTCTTCTGGACACCTTACCTTAGAAAACCAAAAAGACCTAGGTTAAGTATTCTACTTAATCGTAAAGGATTATAGGTAGTAGAATACAATACAATTGAGTTAAGTTTTCTTTATTGTGTTACTTTAATTCTAAGTAGCTCTAGAAGAACCTTTAACTTGTCGATAAACTTTAACTATGTTTGTATCTAAATATTATAGTAATATAAGGTACATAGACAACTGGTTCATTCACCTTTACCTTGGCCCTGCGAGCCATACTTGTTTATAAACATAACACGATGTAATATGTTGACGACTGCATACTGGGTCTACAGCTTCTATATTATTGCAATACTGATACAAATAATTTCATTCAGTAGTTGATGTTTTATCTTAATTGACCATAGTTACGTAGGGTATCGATTTCGTAAAATCATAAGGATGTTTTTTAATAATTTTATTTTATTTAAGAAGCTGGTGAGCTATTCACTTTAAGAATCTCAAGCAGTCTTTCTCCCGCCTCTAACTTTTGAACTGTCATAAAATATTCTAAAAAAATGATATTTTACCTCCAAAGATAATTTCAACAAAAATTTGTTTGAACAAAATCAGTTGAACAATTTTTAAAATAATAATTATTGGATACTGACTATTAAATACTTTTTTTATGATTGCGTATCCAAATAACTTAACGACTGTCATGAATTGGCCCAGTTTAATCTATAGTACAGATAAATAAAATTGAAGTGTCTGTTTGTAAAGTCAAAATAAAAATGTGAAAAAAATCAGAGGGCATGATTCGGACCAGGAGATTCCAAAAATACAATTTTTAGAATTTTTGTCTGTCTGTATGTTCCGGCTAAACTCTGGGACTTTCACTGGCAGATAGCTGTTGTTATAAGCAGTAACTTAGGCTACATTTTTTTAGTTTTATAAAATTCAACGTATTCAATATAAACGTAAAAGTAATTCTGTTTGGATGTTTGTTTACAAATGATATTTTTCACGTTCTTGGAAATGACCTACATTTGTAAAATTTGGAATATGTATATTTTTGATACCGAAGATGAACATACAGTACTTTCTTCAGAGAGTTATAGTTTCTGGGGGTCAGAATTTAATTATTTTTTTAACTCTGACTGCAACAATGACATTAATATTTTATTTATGAAGATTGTCTTCCTTTAAGATGGAACCACCACAGATTTGTTAGGACAAACGGCTAATTGGGAAGCTCCTCAAATTTGTGGTCAAATACAGATAATTGAAACGAACGTTGAAACTGATGATTTTTCCCTCTAACACAGAATTTGTATTAGAATAAAAGAGACGATATAATTCTCTTGGTTTTGATATATAATAAACGTTACGCTAGACAACCGGACAAGCCCGATTTTGACATGAAAAATTTAATCTTGCTGCGGTGGTTTGAAATAAAGTTATTATTAATGTATAAATTAAATTGCAATAATAAAACTACTTATTTAGTATTGGTAACTACTTTTTCATAACTATAAAGGGCATAACATATTATTTCAAACTTGTTTGTACATTTTTTTATTATGCTCTAAGTGAACATGTGTGAGTTTTTCCTTATGTGTTTTTCTTATAAGAATTTGAAATACAGATACACTATAGTCTAATTGGATTTGTTATTATTATTATTTATTTTTATGTTTAAGGCTTGGCAACTAGGCCTTTAAGCCAGGCGCCGTTGTATTGTAAGCTACAATCGACGTCATTCAACGGAGTTCTTGTGAAAACTCGAAAGGCCACATTTGGCTATATAGTTCACATTTCTCGCAAAAACACATAATTACTACTCAAAAACTATCAATATCCTACAACTATTGTTCATTTTAAAGTAATTTTACACATTTTTAGAATATAAAACTGCACTGCACAACGTCCCCTTTCGGTTCCCGCCAAAAACTCTCTAATTGGATTTGTTTCTAATGTAAGCATAGATTATCACAGAATCGATTACTTTTTAATTGAAATACATTCGTTGGATAGTTTTTGAATTATCTGTATTTTTGATGAAGTAGACAAAAAAAAATTTTGGAGTTTTTAGCGGGAACTGAAAGGGGATGTTGTGCTGTGCAGTTATATTTTCTAAAAATGTGTAAAATCACTCTAAAATGAATAATAGTTGTAGGATATTGATAGTTTTTGCGTAGTAATTATGTGTTTTTGTGAGAAATGTGAACTGTATAGTCAAATGTTTCGAGTTTTCACAAGAACTCCGTAAATGGCGTCGATTGTAGTCTACAACACACTTGCGCCTGGCTTAAAGGCCTAGTTGCCAAGCCATAAACATAAAAAAGACAAAAAATTTGACAGCGCGGGAATTTTGATGGCAGCTTCTGGAAAAAAATAATATTAAAAATGGCCTCCAAAGGAAGTTAAACTTGATGGTTTTGTGTATCTCTTGAGTGGTTTACTAGGGAACCATAATAAATCCGGTTATGTAGTATTATGCCATTGACACGAAGATGGGTTATACACTCAGCATACGGATCCGCTTGGGTGCACGCTTTCGCATGTTGCGCAAGCGTATACGATCAATCATCGTATTACCTTTATCGGATCTAACGTGCGAGTACAAATAGGTTCAAATTAAGTTGATAACGTAAAGTGTTAATTTTATTGATAGCTAAGCTGATTCTTACAAGAATAAGATAAAAATTCTTTCCATACAATAAATACTTAATGTGGCAATTTTAAAATTTCAATCATTCTACGAATTAAATTCTTTGGTGAACAGAAAAAGCCTAATGATTAACGGTGAAATTAACGTTTTAATTTATAAGTAACGATTTAATTTATTTTTATGTTTTCCCTTGATCTATTCACATTATGACACCTTGAGCTGGAAAATACCATAATGATTAAGAAAATACATGTTCTCAAGTATATTTTACTTTTATCGTAGTCTGTCTCTATTATCAGTCATCAGTATTCACTACTAAATTTACATTTTTTTGAAGTTTACAGGACTTTATGTAAATAATTAATGTTATTTCTACTTATTTTATTTTGAATGAAATAAAAAGTAGCTCTACATTCAATCACTTCGGCCTACTAAAGAACCTACCGGAGCTAAAATGCTGTAATAGAAGTATTGTCTGTGAATGAAACGAACTAGTAGTAACTAAATCAATATAAAAAGTTAAGTAAAACTCTGTTTATATTTAAAGTTGAATATTAAAGTGTGACCTCAGAAAATTAATGTATCAAATAACATTTGAAACATCCGCATGGTATTTTATGGAGTTACCTTACATAATTCTTGCGAGAGTGCCACTCTTAATACCTGGTCACTCATTTCCTTTGCAAATTCATCTTACTGCATAATATACCAAGCAATTTCTGAGTAATTTTAATTCACACCATAGGTACAAACTTCTTAATGGGGAATTACATTAATGAATCAACATTTGCGTGCTCCAAGTGACAAGGCCAGTGTAATGGGGACGCCTCGTTCAAATCCTGTTTTGTTCCATGTGATTACTCTCATTAATTCTTTAAGGCATGCTGCTTGAGTATAATGGCTTCTTGTCAGAATTGCGTGATGATTGTTCAAAGTCAAGATTGCAGTTGTAATAGCGCCAATCGAGCAACACACGACAAGCTAGTTAGCTAGAACAGATTGATGTTATACGTGACTAAAGGCTCAAGCTGCCGCACTCAGATATGGATAATACTCCTTATATAGCGGCGACTCCAATTCTTCAAGTTTTAAAATAAACATCAAGAAAATGGGCACCAGGTGAAACCCGGACTCTTATAACCACTCTTCATCTGCCATCTCTGGTGTTAGTTTCTAATTTATTTTGATTATAATTATTTTGGCAAGTAAAATCAGTATATTTTTGTGAAGTAAGATAAAAATAACATTGTGTCAAATAATTTATCCCATTTTATATTTTTCAGACTTTTATCACGTATTTAGTAGTTCACGTATTTACCTCTTCCAAATTATAAGGATAATATAATATGGCTTCCGTAGTCGTCTATTCTAGTTATCTACACACAAATCTGTCACTACAGAAATCTTCATGGCATCCTTCAGATAGTTAATTAATATTACCCATAACACAAGCATAACTTGCTTAGCTTGGGGGATATACAACATGTGTGTTTGTCTGCCGATACATGTCTCTACAGACCACATTTGACTTTTGGAGGGCTTGGGGTTTGGAAAAATGTAATCTGAACATGGTGTGACACTGACCGGCGATTGTTCCTGTCTACACCATAATTTTTTTTTTTTTTTTTATTGCAGGAGATCAGCAGACAGGCAGACGGCCCACTTGACGGAAAGCGGTTACCATCGCCTATGGACATTTGCAACATCAAAGATGCTAGAAATGCGCTGCTGTTCTCTTACGGGAAACTGGAACCTGGTCACTAATGCCGGAACACAACTCAAGGTTGTTATGGCGACATACTTTAGACCAGGGGTGGTAGCCATCCAGTCGGACAACCGCCCTACCACCTGGCAAAATGCACTCACGGACAAGCCCCGGTAAGTGTAGGACTATAGTAGGGAATGAGAACAAAAGGTATGGGGCTATTGGGATGAACTGCTAGTGGAGTTACAGATCGGGGACTATGGCTTCTGCCCGTCGCAATTTTCAAGGAACATGGAAAAAATGGGTAGACGGCGAGTCGAGTCGAGAGATGAGCTGCAGGCTCACCGAACCTACTTCCGACGTTAGGCCGTTTATCACTGCCACCCTTGGAGCTTGAGTCTTAGCTCTAGTGATCTCCACTCCGTGCCTGCTGGTTAAGGCAAGCACGGAAGCGGCGGCCTTGTTATTATTATTATTATCTATCCCATTTTTTACCAACTTCAACTTTTATATCCATCATATTCATTGTTGTAGAGGGTTCAGGAGTCGTTGACTCCTAGTATCTAGGTTAAGATACATATAGTAGATAAGCACATATTCGAACTTCAAAATAGATATTCACTTGTCCGATAATAATGTACTGATAAAATAAGTATTTACAAATGAACTAGTATACACGCTTATCGCCTCAAAAATTTAACCTAAAAAGCGAAAATTTCTAGACTTCACACTTTCCTAATTATAGCACTAATTAACACACATTTTGATTTACAAGTCTATGTATTAAGCGAAACCGTTGCTAAAAGTGAAAACAATCTGTTGTACTTTGGAAAAGATTTAATTATCATCTTTTACACTGAAAATACATACATACATACATAACTTCACGCCAGTTCCCTTGCGGGGTAGGCACGAACAACAGAGCGCCATTTAGGCCCATTCTTACACACCTCACTTGCTTCTTTGACATTCATAACTCTTGTCATGCACACTCGTCTGTTCTTAAGGCTCCTGACATCACCCTCCGCTAGTACACGATCAATTTGATCGTGGAATACACTGAAAATACTTGTACATTTTGCAATAAAAACTATAATCCCTCTTATACATATATTGTTATGTGATATTAGTGTTTAAATTAACGCATTTAATTTAGTCAAACGAAACAAATATTCCCAGTAATAATAAATAAAATATAAATACACATGTACGTACTCCATGGTTTTGTATAAATTATCTAACTATCGATCGGAAAGCAACTGCTTATGCCGGCAATTTGCAAATATAAACTCAGTGAAGCAATACCGACACGGAAAGCCAATTATAAAAATCACAACAACTCAAGTAAGCCGCTTCTTAGAAGAAGCCTGAAAATTGTACTGCTAGACTGCTACCATATTATTCTGATCGATGCCGAAAGAGCGTACTCCTAGACCGTTCAATTTTGTATGATTCAGTGAGGAAATGCAAAAAATATAACCGAAGAATAAACTACGGATATGATTATCACTGATAGTGAGGATTGCCCACAGTTGCTTAGCTATGGCACGAAATATGTTAGCCGTTTTTCTTATGGATAACATTTAAAACGAAGATATCTGTAAGTACCCAGAATGACCATCTTAGCTCGCAAGTCAGTAATTTCAAGAGGCAGACTGCCAATCATGTCTGTAACAAGACCGATGGCAAATGGACTAAATAATCCTAGAGTGAAAAACGCATTTAGGTAAACCTAGTTGGGCTACTCTTCGTACGTTATTTTTTAGATTTAAATAAGATACTGCGTGAGTAAATTAGTATAATAACCTTGGGCTATTTATTAACAAGGAAGTAATGTATTTAAGTACCTTAACATTTCACAACGAGCATTAATCTTTTGATCAATTCAATGAGCTATTGTAAATGCCTGACTACCTTAAACCTTAACGATATTTTGCTATCAGTACTTGTGCATCCAACAATTATAAACAGATCCTTCAAACACATAAGTTCCTATATTCTCTGCGGGTATTGTTTCAGTGTTGTGTGGTCCAGTGAGATCTAGATAAAATGGACACGGCAAGAACAATAAGTTCAGGTTGATTGCACTTGGCTATGAAACTATGAATAGGGTGCGCAAGCACAGGTTCGCTTATAGACCTTGCTTTTCCGCATATTCTATCATATACATGCGATCGCATAGAGTTTAATAGCCGCTGAGGACTCAGTGAATAGATTTTGTGTGAAACTTATTATAATGAAGAGACTTGAGAAATGGAAAGGTCTCGTTATTGTAACGGCACTGTATAAGCTCCCATTTTGATGGTCAATTTATGTTATTCGCCTTCTTAATATGGAATGTAGGTGTGCCGGCTAATAGTAACTGCTGTAAATCTACTCAGAACAATAAATACATTAAACTATTCATATGAATAAATTTTCATATGATCAATCGAGAATAGTAAATATATTTTTATAATACGGAGTCAATTTACCTTAATATGTTTTCATACAAGCATGATTCAAATTACAGTTTTGTTTTAGTTTGTAGTTTCGTAAAAAAACGCTTGAACCAAATTATGACTTGTAATGAAAGTGGTGGCGAGAATCAGATTTCAAAATTGTGATAATTATATCTTCTAACTTTTAAAATATCGTGTGGAAAATTCTAAAAAAAAAAAAACAATAATAATCGGCAGACAAACACACATTGTATTACTCTAAACTAAACAAGTTACGCTTGTGTTATGGGTAATATACAAAGGACCACTCTGAAGCCGGTCCCAGACACCCAGACCATAGCAACTAACAGAAAGTTCGTTTCCGAAATTTCCATGCTTGGAATCGAATCCAGAGCCTCTGCGTGTCAACGAGTTCGGCAGGCTAAGACTTAGCCCGCTCAACCACAGACCGTCAAATCAAGGCGGTAGGGTGAAAATCATACTTTCAATGAAAATTATTTTGAACAATATCGGTTGAATAATTTTTGAGTTTTAGGTATTTTCGATGAAATGTTTTTTTGGTTCTGTAGCCAAATGTCTACGTTTGTCTCCTGTATGGAACCTTTCCCTGTACACAGACTGCCAAGCACTTAGCCAATGTTTTTATCATAAAAGTTCCCACCAAAAACTTTCAAATAACAGTCAATGAAATTAGTGAATCGTAGAGTACGAGCAATAGGTTTTTAAGCACATTTCCTCAACTAGGTTAAACACATTACGATTATGTTAAAACATTTTTGTGTTTACTAGAAACTCGTTCTTCGCATTATATTTTTGAAGCGTGACCTTAATTATTATTTATATTTATGAATATAATAAAAAAGGAATCTTAAAAAAATCCAAAAAAGGATTAAGAGCTTATAACGGTATATAAAAGTCATTCATTATGGAAATATACGACTGAGGAATTGTCCAGTAAATCACTTATTTCCACTACGCTAGAAATTGAATATCTTCGTATCTACATAACAGTTTTTTGATGCAAATTAGATGTTCTAAACGAATTCAATAAAGAAATAAATATCTAACTAAACCTAGTACCTTAAAATTAGTTTCGTAGTACTTCTAGGCCATCGAGACTATAGAATACTTTGTTTTTATTGCAGGAGTTCAGCAGACAGGCAGACGGCCCACTTGATGGAAAGCGGTCACCATCGTCTATGGACATTTGCAACACCAAAGGTGATACAAATGCGCTGCCGCTCTCTTAAGGCACAACTCAAGGCTGTTATGGCGGCATACTCTAGATCAGGGGTGGTAGCCATCCAGTCGGGCAAATACCCTACCACCTGGTTGTGGGTTCTTTTGTCGCCTCTTACGACAGGCCGCCCGGCCGCAGAAAATTGTATTTTTTCTGCGTTCTTGCACGGATATAACTAAATAGCTTTTAGATCATAATCCCCATGTAAGAAAGCTGCCAATGTTTTCTGAAACGAGCATAACCCTTTGGTCACGTGACCAGTTTTTCAGGTACTTTGAACGCTCTACGTTGGATTTTTTTATTATATATTTTTTAAATTTATTCTTACTCTGTAGATTTATTGTTGGTAATAAGCTGCCCACTATGGATTCATCCGCATTAAATTACTGGCCTGCTCTATTGGGTCTTAGCGTAATATTATCTACGAAATTTAATGCAAAAATGTAAATTTTACCAGTAGTTCTTATTGTACAAAGGATTTTGTTAAGGTTGCAGTATACAGATATAAAACTATATATAATTGCTATATACATACTTACATCCTTCGTTTTATCATCTAACAAAGAACAGCCACTAATTTTTTGTTAGCTAGCTAAACAAGTAGCATTTTTTATCGGTTTATCCGAAAATCACATCTACAGCTACAATCTCAATTGTCAAATCATACTTCTTCTGAAAAACCAATAAAAGCATTTCTTTTTTATAATCCTTCTAACTTTTTCATTTGTTTATTCACTTTTTCTAAAATTGTTTGCACCTAACATATTTTAGAACTCGGCTACATCGATTATAACAAGAAAAATATAGTTTTATTTGCTTTTTTATTAATGATGATGGTTTGTCATTTATGACAATTGAGATTATAGGTATACATATTTAATTCTAGAGAAATTCCAGAGCGGAGACAGCGTCTGGGCAAATATAATGTAGGACGCCCACCAGCCTGATATGTGGCACAGACTTGGGGAGGCCTATGTCCAGTAATCCAGTAGTAGACTACGAAAGGCGGAAGAAGACATATTCAATTCTGCCTGGTTTACAAAAGGCTCTTTCTATCTTTCTTAAACCACTATTACACTGCTTACGAATCTATATGTATAATATAAAGTAATCAAAATAATTATGTTGCTGGGAGTTTGTTGCGCCGCTTCTACTCCTTCAACAGTGACAAAAATTGCTTTGGAAGCGGTGGTAGACTCATGACTTTCAAAAAGTAATCTCTAAGAATCAATTTTAAACAATACATTCATTTTTATTTTCCAAAGTAATGTTGCACAGGACTGTATAGTCTTGAAACTATCTCACGAGGCACCCTGTTCCGACAATCGGTTTTAGACAGACTATTCGAAAAGTTAACTATTGTTACCAATATACCCACAGTTCTAATAATACTTAAGAGATGTCTTAATTGTTATTTCTGAAATGTATTCACATATTTTTCACACACTTATTTACGCACATCAAAACATAAACCGGCAGAGAAAATACACACATTGTATATTCCAAGCTCAACAATTTTTGCTTGCGTTATGGGTGATTTACAACGGACAACATTGGGGCTGATCGCAGACATCCAGGACATAGCAAATAACGGAAAGCTCGTTTACTAAATTTACTGTGATGGGCATCAAACTCAAAATTTCTGTGTCCTAGTGAACTAGACGGGCCAACGCTTACACCCTTACCAAATGTTATACTAACTACTACATGATAGAGGCCGATGCATAGTCATTGTAAAAAATCATACAGAGGATGTCAATATCCTTATGTCAGTTTCTCTATTACATAAGATTGCATAAATCCCAGCACACCTGTGTTTGATGAGTAAATAGATGTACAAAGACCGAACCGGTCATAAAACCGTCATCGTTGCCGACATCAAATTAACTCGAAGCGTGATCATCTCAGTTAACGGAACTAGCCGTTGAACCCTTTATATCAGTGGTTCTCAAGTGGACCACATGTCGCCCACATTTTATTTATACAAGGGAAATCCAATTGAGGACCATAGGTCGCGTGAGGGGGAAAGGTCGCGACCCATGTGTGAGATTCACCATCAGGTCGAGGTGGCAGTAACACGTCACGTATGAAGTGCTATTGCAACGCCGCAGTTAGGATAGTCACTAACACCCCTGTTCAATCCTCTAGCGTCTCTTGTCCAGACTGTGGGCTCGCTTGCGCATTCACCTCCAGCCGGGCGGACGACGGTACCGGCTCCTTTGCGGGCTGGCCCCACTATTTGCTAGCTGGAGAGCTGGGACTCTGCGGCTACCTCGGGTAACTCACCTCGAGGTGAGATGGGACACCCCATAGATTGATAATATTAGCTAGCTTAAGGTATTTTTAACAGCCTGAAAAAAAAGACTTCGTTTTTTAAGACAGTTCTTAATTCATTTGAAGGTAGGGTATCTATGTATATTGTTTATATGTATTTAGCCACGTTTCCACATTGGAGAAGGTGCATTATGACGTTTGCCCATATTTGTAACTTAAGAGTATAAAATAAATTTTAAAAAATGAAAAAGAAACTGACTCAAAAATAAATTGAATACAAGTAAAAGCAAAACATAAATATTATTTTCTACAACATCTAAGTCAGTACCCTGTAAAACACAATAAAAATTACTATATAAATAAAACTCCGTGCTGTAATAAGAAAGAAAATGTTGATAGTATATAATTTTTGTTTTATTTTTGGCATCAATTACAAGATGTAGAAAATATTTATTTTGTACTTTTCGATTACTTGCTCATTATTTAAAGCGATAAGGGCTTCGGTTATCATGTTATTTTAAAACAAGGGAAACGCTTCAGCTATAGTTGAGAGTCTTTGTTATACGTCAAGATTGGTAAGAAAAACTGGACAAATTGTTTTTGAGGCAAAACACAGGTTTGGTACAGTCACGGTTAAATTATCTAAATGCAGGTGTTCTCACTTCTTGTGCCTTCCTCAGAGTACATAAATTTATTTTTTTATTTATTTATTATACTTTCATTTAGGTTTTAGTATTTATTTTAAAAAAACTTTTTGTAACCCACAAATATATCTTCCATTATTGTCTTTATTCTGCGTGAAACTTTATTTTCTAATCTAACAAAAAAAATGTTTGATCTAAACATAACTTGAGGCATAGTAGAGTTGCTGGCGGTGACATCATTATTATTATAATACAAAGTATGGTATATTATTATAATACAAGCTAATATTTTCTTGCCCTTCTATACTCTTCTATTCTGGCATAGTTTCTCTTACACAACATTAAACATCATGTTAGCCGTCACACAATCCAACCATATCTTTTTGTTCCACCTTAATTTTATATTCATTAATTTTTCAATTAAATAATTTTGTCGCATGATTTTCAACTCTCCTCATAACATGCCCATACCCCCTTAATCTTCTTTCTCTCAATTTTTCACTCAGGTTTATATGTACAAAGATATATATGAATATATCTGTATACTAGCTTCTGCCCGCGACTTCGTCCGCGTGGAAAGTTTTTTTAACTATCCCACTGGAACTGTTTAATTTTTCGGGATCAAAAGTATCCTATATGTTGACCAGGGGTATAAGCTACCACCATACAAAATTTCATTTAAATCGGTCCCGTCGTTTCAGAGATTAGCCCGTACAAACAGAGAAACAAAAAATTTGAAAAAATCTAAATTAGTTCTATTTCACTTCTTACATCCCCCTGACTCGGTTTTTTGCATATTTTTTTTTCATTGTACAGAAATTCGACCTCTAAAGTTTTATTGTATTCGTATATAAGCCGCTATAGATGTAATTCAAGTACTGCCAAACATTGTTTCCCTTCATTTTCAAAACTCGTTTCAAAAAGCTTTTCATTTGTTCCGGCAATTGCGCCCTCACGATGCACGTAGATAGTAATCATGTGCAAAACTCGTGTTGTTATTTTGCTCAAGTTTACCACGACTTCTAACGGTGCTGGTACCTTCTTTCTAGCTGTAACAAGTCCTAACGGATCGTGGTTTCTAAGCTAGTTTGTGAATTAACATAAACGCTGGTTCCCTTCGCCGGGCCCTTATTCTTATGAAACGTGAAATTCCTTCTTTACACATAGCGCCAAATGTATATTATTATTTTAATATAAATTTATTTTTCTGACTTAGTGTTAATTTTAAAAATTGAAAAATGTAGTTTTGTATATTCTATATCTAGTGTGGATTATATGAAAAGATTAGCCGTCCCGGCAGACGTTGTCCTGCCCTGAAAAAATAAAAATCTAGGCCCAGATTCTATTGCATCCTACTGGTTCCAATTTTGAATCTAAACCATCCGGAGACCCACTTAAACACACAAAAACAAAATCGGACCAGCAATTAGAAAAAATTAGATTAGAAGGATCCTAGAACCCAATTCCAGCGCGAGCTACCGGTTCCAATTTTGAATCTAAATCATCCGGGGACCCACTCAAAAACACACAAAAATCATCAAAATTGGTCCAGCAGAATAGAAGGTTCCTAGAACCCATTTCCAGCGCCACCTACCGGTTCCAATTTTGACTCTAAACCATCCGGGGACCCACTCAAACGCACACAAAAAAATTCATCAAAATCAGTAAAGCGGTTCTCAAGTTGGGGCGTACATACATTTTTACGATTCATTTTTATGTATATAGAAGATATTATATATATAGATAGATATATCCTTCATCAGTATCAATATTGAATCAGTATTCCGCAGACAAAATCCCATTTTTCGGTATTAAAAATGATCTCATGTGTATCTACCAATATATTAGTTGCATAGGGGCTGCTTATTAAGTAATCTATTTTATGAAAATTCGTCTATTTCAAATTCAACTAAATAAAAAGAAATAATAAAGTTTGGATAATATCTACCACTCGAATTTGAAAAATTAATTATGGTTAAGATGCTCCCTGAACTGAAGTGCAAACACAAAGAGCTTGTCGTTGTGTCTGCTCCAACGCAAAACTCTCACAACAGCAAATCCTACATAGAAAAGTTAGAGATAAACAAATTAATAAAGAAAAAATCTCCTGCCCGTAATAAAGAAATAGGAAGGCAAATGAATAAAAAAATAGCAAATACACAAGCGCAACACAAGTTGGGAAAAATAATACTGGCAAATACGACACGAATTGACAATATGCCATCAAAACTTATAGCTTATCTGTACATCTATATAGATAAATAAAATTGAAGTGTCTGTTTGTGATGTCATAATAACAGCTTTTTACTAAATGCATGTGAAAGTATATACGTTACTTATATCAAAAATTCAATTTTAAAATTTTTTGCCTGTCTGTCCGTTTGGATGTTCCGGCTAATCTCTGAAACGGCTGGATCGGTTCTGGCGGGACTTTCACTGGCAGATGAGGCATAGGATACGACGGAGTAACTTAGGCTACTTTTTGGAATGAAACTTCTTTAGAATCGTTGTGATTTGAAACTCGATGAAACGAAAAACCGGAATGAACAAAAGTGACACTAAAAAAAAATAAACACAAAAAATTCAATCTTATTTGATTCGTACTAAAATACATTTCTCTTTACCCGTTAGTATTCATTTTCACTTTAAATAAAACTTGAAAGATTTCAAATAAATTTTAGCTCTATCTGTGATATTGTTTTATACGTAGATCAACAGATACGTAGATACACATACGTGCGTAACAGTGCATTGAATTTTGAATTTTAAGCTAGTGATTTAAAGTGCAATTTAGATAGAATTAATATGAATAAGGTGGAAAATACCTAAGAATAAAGACGTCTATAATAGAATAGAAATGCGAAAATGTGTGTGTATCGTTTACAATTGTCTACTAAGCATTGTAGATATAATGATGTCCACCTGTATGTTCTCTGAAGCTTCACTTCTACTGCGTGTGAACTGCACATGCGCACAATTTTTTTTTGGGTTCCACAAAAAAAAAAACACGTGGACGTAGGTGCGGGCACACCTAGTGAAGAATAAATACATATACGAAAGAAAGCGTTGTATCTTGTTGCTAATTTTGCCAGACGAAATGTTGCCAAATATTATCGCATTTACCAACAGTTTTATTATCACATACCTGCGACATTCATCTTGGGTGTCAAATTTGATAATGATAATTTTATTTGCTTCGAGAAAACACAACGTAACCGCTTTACGTTTTAAAATCCCATAGAGAATAGGGGCCCTGTTGTTTGTTGGGAACTGTACGGCTATTTAACGTGGGTTTACAGGTTTAGGTGAGGTCTGTTTGCACTTACAGGGAAATGAATGTTTGTTTTGTTTAGCAAGTCGCTTCTTTAGTGGCAATGCGCCTTAGTGTTAATAAGAATAGTAATTGAACTGGTTATAAATGCCTTAGCTGGTCTTTTTTCAATCGGTTAGCTATTCCATAGCTTTTTTAAATAAAAAGTTACCTCAGGTTTAGTATGCATATAAAGGAAAATCGGTATCTAGTATCTAGTTATAGTTTTATTGGACTTTATTTATTGTACACAAAAAGATACATACAAAGCTATAAAACGGTAATGTACAAAGACGAGCTTAACCCTAAAACGGTTTTCATCCAGCAAACCTGAGGGTCTAGCGAGAGGGAAGAATCAAAAGGCAGGGTTATGTACATTAAAATAATTCTATGATTTAAGTATAAAAATGTAAAATTATTATATTTTATACTAGTACTAGTTGTGTCTGATATGTTATATTCATATTTTCTGAAGCTGGCAAAATATCGAAATGAAACATTAATAGCCCATTCTTATATCTTACCAACCGTTCATTTGACTTACAATCGATTAAAATTTGATACAAACGCCATACAAGTAATATTAAAATTCAACCGATGGTAAGACAAGAGAATTTAAATAGTAAGATATAGGAACTGGTCATCAGATTCGGAGACAAACTTTCACATCGAAATATAGACTAACGGTCTTATTCATATTGAGTTAGAGTAAGTTTGTTCTTTAAGGTTCTTTAAGGTTCTTAAACTTAATGTCTCTCTTTATTAGGGTAAGATTCTTAAAGAACCCTAAAAACTTACTCTAACTGAATATTTATAACACCGTAAAATTTTTAAAACGGATATCATAATTTTTAGTCTTTTCATAATTTAAATTTAAGGCATATATACATAATATTTTCTTAAGTTTTCGCGACTTGTATACATAATAAAACTACGTTTTAACGGTTTTAAGCGCGGTAATTTTATTTGATTTTGGTTTTTCCGACGTTTCGGCCACTTTTCAGTGGCCGTGATCACGGAAGACAAAGATGTCAAGTGTCAACGAGTATTGTTAAAGTTTTATTTAGCCTACCGCCAACTTATTAATTTTAATTATTTAATTTTTAATTTTGTTTATGGTTATTATTTAATCTATGGGAGCCTAATCTAATTTACTACCGCTTCGCAACATGTTATGGCTTGAAGAGAAGAAGCGGCGCAAGAAACTCTTCAGCAAACATGCCTAGCTCTAATAATTTTATATAATATTAAAATGGGTGGAAGGAAAAATAAAAGTAATTATCAGTCAAGTTGGTTTGTGTTCCGTTGTACGCAGAAAGAGCTCACAGTGTCTTGAGGTCTGGCAGCTGGTTTTTGCTGGGTTTGGGTCTTAATAGTTTTGATAATTGGATCCCAAACAGGTGGTACTTGCCAACCATCTTCTCTATTGAAATTTGGGTGTTTTTTGATTTCAATAGCCTCACGCATCATTCTAGGTATGAAACGATTCTCTTTCGCGAGGATTTGTGGGTTATCGAATCTGATGTAGTGGTTGGGTTTATCCAGCGTGTGTTCACTGATCGCAGACTTCGTAGACCTTGTGTGTTTCATGTCAGCAATGTGTTCTTTTACTCGTGTTTTTATGCTCCTCTTTGTTTGCCCAATGTATGACAATCCACACTCACAATCAAGCTTGTAAACCCCTGCATCCTGGAGTGGGATATTGCATTTCACAGGTCTCAGAAATTGGGTAATCTTTTTCTGCGGCTTGAAATATGTTTTGATTGAAGCTCGCCTGAGGATGTGACCAATTCTGTCTGTGACCCCCTTGATGTAGGGTAGGGTAGCAGGGCACCGCTCAACTGAAGGTGGTTTGGGGCCTTTGTGACGTTGGTGTGGAGTCTTCAGCTGATTGCGTTGTAGAACTCGCTTGACATGCTGAAGCTCTAAGAGCCAAAGCGCCTAAACTGTATGGGTTACCTAAAATTCACAAAAACAACATCCCCTTGCGCCCTATAGTTAGCCAGCTTGACTCACCAACATACAGACTGGCACAACATCTCGCGAAGACACTCAACAATCTCCGCGGCAACACACCCTACCATGTCAAGGATTCCTTCGACTTCATCAGCGCAATTGAAAATTTGACATTGGCTGAGGATGAAGTACTAGTCAGTTTTGATGTCCAGTCCTTATTTACCAGTTTACCAGTGGAAGACTGCATTGAGATTGTCAAAAGGAAGCTAATAGATAATAACATGCCTGAGGAATATGCAGATCTACTAAAACATTGCCTCACATCTGGCTATTTCGTGTGGGACTACGGCTTCTACGACCAAATCAACGGTGTAGCCATGGGCTCACCGGTGTCTCCTGTCGTAGCTGACATTTTTATGGAAGACTTCGAGCAGAAGGCACTGGATACCGCTCCGGCTAAGCCGAAGATGTATAAAAGGTACGTAGACGATACTTTTGCCGTCCTCCCAAACGATAAAGTCTCTGCATTTCTAGATCATCTCAATTCCATTAGCAGTAATATTAAATTTACTATGGAACTAGAGGCAAATAATAAATTAGCTTTTCTGGATGTGCTCATCCTAAGGAACCCTGACAATACTCTTGGTCATACGGTGTATAGGAAACCTACCCATACAGATAAATACCTTAATGGTTCGTCTCACCACCATCCTTGTCAGTTAGCTACCGTGGGCAAATCTTTGTTTCAGAGAGCACAGAAAATTTGTGACGAGAACCACATAGCTGGAGAGCTTCAGCATGTCAAGCGAGTTCTACAACGCAATCAGCTGAAGACTCCACACCAACGTCACAAAGGCCCCAAACCACCTTCAGTTGAGCGGTGCCCTGCTACCCTACCCTACATCAAGGGGGTCACAGACAGAATTGGTCACATCCTCAGGCGAGCTTCAATCAAAACATATTTCAAGCCGCAGAAAAAGATTACCCAATTTCTGAGACCTGTGAAATGCAATATCCCACTCCAGGATGCAGGGGTTTACAAGCTTGATTGTGAGTGTGGATTGTCATACATTGGGCAAACAAAGAGGAGCATAAAAACACGAGTAAAAGAACACATTGCTGACATGAAACACACAAGGTCTACGAAGTCTGCGATCAGTGAACACACGCTGGATAAACCCAACCACTACATCAGATTCGATAACCCACAAATCCTCGCGAAAGAGAATCGTTTCATACCTAGAATGATGCGTGAGGCTATTGAAATCAAAAAACACCCAAATTTCAATAGAGAAGATGGTTGGCAAGTACCACCTGTTTGGGATCCAATTATCAAAACTATTAAGACCCAAACCCAGCAAAAACCAGCTGCCAGACCTCAAGACACTGTGAGCTCTTTCTGCGTACAACGGAACACAAACCAACTTGACTGATAATTACTTTTATTTTTCCTTCCACCCATTTTAATATTATATAAAATTATTAGAGCTAGGCATGTTTGCTGAAGAGTTTCTTGCGCCGCTTCTTCTCTTCAAGCCATAACATGTTGCGAAGCGGTAGTAAATTAGATTAGGCTCCCATAGATTAAATAATAACCATAAACAAAATTAAAAATTAAATAATTAAAATTAATAAGTTGGCGGTAGGCTAAATAAAACTTTAACAATACTCGTTGACACTTGACATCTTTGTCTTCCGTGATCACGGCCACTGAAAAGTGGCCGAAACGTCGGAAAAACCAAAATCAAATAAAATTACCGCGCTTAAAACCGTTAAAACGTAGTTTTATTATGCATATATACATTTTTTTTGTTCAAATTAAAACTTGAAGTTATAAAATAGTCTTAGAACAAAGCTACTGCGACAAACGGACGGACATGACGAAATTATAATTATTCCGTTTTGTTAAATAACAAAACAGGATACTAATAAAGAGAGACATTAAGTTCCGATATTTATATTTCGGGGTACCTAATTTATCTTACGCATATCTATAATCTTGGTTACTTTTACTCACATCACAGCCATAGCCACATAGTACCAAGGAAGTAATTAACAGTTAATATTTACGTAATCGTTCAGCGGAACTTTTCCGGTACATTGAGTTAATAATATATGCGTTTATTATTCATATTGCCATAGTTTAATTTTACAATTCAGATATCCACCTAATTGTAACTCAAAAATATTTTAATTTTAGTTATATTATGGTACTGTATTCAAATTGCAAAACGGCTCTCTACGCTACGTCATGAACTTAGTGCATAATCGACAGTAACCAATTTGCATCAGGGGGGCTTACTCTCGAGCGTATTTCTTCGATTGTTTTCGATTTAGGTCTTGCTTGTTTTTTTATATTTAAGTACATTCATTATTCATTGCATGTTCCAATTATTTTTGTGTTAAATAGACTATATTATTATAGTTTTAAAGAAATATTTGTTCATTCTTTCTTCTTTATAAAAATTCATTAACACTTTCGGGCTGATCGGACGAATACGAATGACGAAAGGCGTTTGAGAGTAAGGCCTCAGATACGCCATATTCCAAATTGCTTACTTCAAGCAATAAAAATAAACTGAACCTTTACAATATCTTTATGTCATGTTGCAGTCATTTTCCATATGATATTATACAATACGTAATAAATATAATAATAACAGCCCATGGACAGTACACCTGTCACGCTTGTTCAAGGCGGTTTGGTGGCTTTTTGGCAAATAGATTATCTCCATGCGCATAGTCGTGATGTTTCCTACACCGTTAACTCGTCGTAATTGTAACAATATACACATTAGGTCAAAAAACTGTGCGCGACTTAGCTACTATGGCTAACAATAATGTAATTCAATAAAAAATAAAAATATTTTTTATTTTTGTAAATTTGGAAGTAATGAAAGATAGTTATGGAAATCGGATTTTCTATAGTAATATTATAAAGACGAAATATCTGATTGTTTGTTTGCATTGAATAGGCACCGAAACTATTGAACCAATTTGAAAAATTCTTTCACTGTTGGCAAGCTACACTATATCCGGTTGACGTAGGCTATAAAAAAATCTTCTTAGATACCCGTGCGAGTGCGAAGCCGGGGAGAGCCGTTAGTTACATATAAAACAACATTTATTAAGACATGAATCCAACTTGAATCGATTATGCTAAGAACATTCGTGATTAGCCCATAAATTCTCTCTATATGGGAATACAAATTGTCCAGTCTTACTATGAAATTTAACAAGCGCAGTTTACAATTTGAATGCCTCCAAACATCTAATTTCCTCCCATCTAACGGCACGTTGACCTACTTTAGGGTCCAACCTTCCAACGGCTTGTGTTCGAACATTAAACGTTATTACATCACCTCACGACATTATTATGCGTGCATTACTAGAACAAGTAATCAATCTGCCAAGTGTGTACCACACCACGCATAGTTAAGGATTCTATAGCCTATATCTTAAAAAACTACACAAGAGAAGTGGGTAGATAAATAAAAGAAAATTAGAAAATTGTTTTTAACCAATTTTTTGAAATTTAATTTTAGCTTCTACCGCCGCAAGTTTGTCCTGATTTTTTTCAAGTCATACTTCAACGTTCGCGGGAAGATAATAAAATATAGCTTTTACGACTTTGAAAGTAAATATCTCTCTAATTATTTAATTAATAAAAATGTCATTAAACATTTCTAATGCTACGGCCGCACCTGCGTTAGCGTTAAAGATATAGACTGTGGCCAAAAGCGACTTTTTAATCTTTAAAAAGTAACGCGGTTAACGCATAGCCACATTAGTGTGCATATATAAATATTGCATCTCAAATATCGCAATAAACCTATCGCCATATCTGCGTGAAACTGCCTATATCGGTAACACTATCGCAGATAAAACCTCACCAGAATGATACTCTATAATTTAATATAAAAAATTCCTCATTTATATGTATGGGACGGCCACTTCCTAATTTTTAGTTTTATCACGATATAACTTCACCGCTGTGTAGTAAGTGTAAATTCCATGCATAAAATAAATGTAGGAGAGTTTGACAAAAGGTGCTGTTACACGGAGGCGCAAGACGATTTATGGCTGGTTCCTACACCTTAATATCTATAATTAATTAAGAAATGACTACTGTTTAATATTTGATATAAGATCCATATGAGTAATGTCCAAATGTAAAATTTAAAAACTGGCTTTTAGTTAGATAGGGATTTCAAATTTTAATCTTTACACTAAATCGGTCGTTCTTACCATGTTATTATTATTTTTTTATTGCACGAGTTCAGTAGACAGGCAGGCGGCCCACCAGATAAAAAGGTTACTGCCGCTCCCTACAGGGAAACTGGAACCTGGCCCCTAATGCCGGAACACAACTCACGGTTGTTATGGCGGCATAGTTTAGACCAGGGGTGGTAGCCATCCCGATAGGCAAATAACATACCACCTGGCTGTGGGTTGTTTTGTCGCCTCTTACGACAGGCCACCCGGCCGCAGGAAATTGTATATTTTTCTTCGTTCCTGCACAGATAGGATATAGGGATGATTATATATTTGATAGCAGTGAATTGAGTTGTGAGACCGTCAATAAAGCAAGTCATCGTTCGACGACTCGGTCACGGTTAAGTAACGGCATACAGTGCCCTAGAAAAGGGCCCGGGGAGCGTTAGCGTGCTAGGTGGTCTTGTAAGATTCTTTCTGCCAATTAACATTGGTAATGAGCGGCGCTGCAAATAGTTTGCTGCGTGTTTTTATGCGATCTCAGAATTTTGTTCTCGGTTCATAATGAGTCATGAACACGGAATATTCAATTTTAAATTATTTTTCTTTATATAAAGTTATGTTTATTAGCGACACCTTTCATAATTTTTTATATTAGTGATGTTTTCTGTGAATATTTTTTTAACTATTACAATACATACATACATAACTTCACGCCAGTTCCCTTGCGGGGTAGGCACGAACAACAGAGCGCCATTTAGGCTTATTCTTACACACCTCACTTGCTTCTTTGACATTCATAACTCTTGTCATGCACGCTCGTCTGTTCTTAAGGCTCCTGACATCACCTTCTGCTAGTACACGATCAATTTGATCATGGAAGGTGTGTCGTGGCCTTCCACGACTTCTGCATCCATCCACTTTTGCATTGTATATCTGTTTAGTCATTCTTTCATCATGCATTCTTTCCACATGCCCGAACCACCGGAGCATTCCTTTCCTTACCTTCACCCCGACACTCTCTTTCAGACCAACTCTCTTTCTTACTTCGGTATTACGAACGCGGTCCGCGAGCGTCACTCCACAGATTTTGCGCAGTGCTCGCATCTCGCACTATTACAATATTGTACTTTTATTTAGTGAATATAAATAATAGTAAAATAGATCAAAATAAAGGAAGACAAAACGTTTACAAATGCTAAACTTTGTAAAAATGTTATTCTTAATAGTTTATACAAATGCGGCACGATTAGAAAGCTCTTTTGAAATCTTTATCGGCGTCGTCTGTTTCCTGAAACGTACCTACAATTTAGGTGTTTTCAAGTTTTGCATGAACACCTAATAG
This sequence comes from Dendrolimus kikuchii, assembly GCA_019925095.2. Taxonomy (NCBI): domain Eukaryota; kingdom Metazoa; phylum Arthropoda; class Insecta; order Lepidoptera; family Lasiocampidae; genus Dendrolimus; species Dendrolimus kikuchii. Next base: position 8,341,238 of record CM034400.1, read on the forward strand.
AAAGACGAAAGAAAAGATTTATTGTCGTAAATGTATGTACACACAGAAAAAAGAATACGCGTAATAAGACGTTGTACATGTAAATCAAGAATATACAATTGTAGTTAACAAAACACACAAAAACGTAAGTACATAACATTTACCCCAATTAGGCTAGAACTTAGCATTATGCTGCGACAAGGGCTGCCACAGCGGTGATTTTCAGTTCCAGCAAAGATCCAAAGAACACAATGACCCAAACAAAACTAATAATTCTAATCTTTTAGTTAAGCATGCCTCATCTTAGGCTGAATTTCCACCTGACATCAGATGCAATGTCGGTCAAATACGAACCTGTTACAATATAAAAAGGCGGCATAGCTCAATCTTGGCACGCTTTTTAGCAGTTTATTACTTAAACATATTTTAAATAAGTCCAAAATTAAAAACAAATTTATTAAAATGAAAGCTTTCAACTTTGCCATCTTACACAAATTCTCTGTAAACGGTTTATCATAAATTAAAGACTTATTTATCTACCTAGTCTTGCCATAAATATTGTAACAAAGAATCTTTTTTCTCTATTGCAAATAACATTTATAAGTTTTACAGTGTGTTAGTTTAATACATAAATATAAAACAATTTAAAATATAAAAAGCTTATTAGAAGTGGTATCCATTGACTGCAATACAGGCCTTTAAACGTTGAGGCCAGTTATCAATAGAAGCACGCACTCTTTCCGTGGGAAAATTCTTCACTACCAATCGAATGGATTGTTTTAGGGACTCCAAATTATCATGGCGTTTAGAGCAAGCCGTACTCTCTAAAACTGACCATAAATCATAATCCAGCGATTAAGATCGGGACTAGACGACGGCCAGTCTTCAGCTCTGATGAAGTCCGAAACGTTCTTTTCCAACCAAGACTGCGTGGACCGAGCTTTATGTCCCGGCGCCGAGTCTTGGTTGAAGGACCATTCTTGGTTATTGCACATGGTGTTGTCAAGGGGCTTAACTGCCTTCTCAAGAATGGTATCTTGATAGACTTGTGCCGATGTTTTGATACCTTTTTCACAAAAACATGGCTCAGTCACTTCTTCATAGCTAACACCCCACCAAACCATCGGATCGGATAATGCCTACGTTGGACTCTGTCGACTAATTGAGAAGTTTCCTTAGAGCTTTGAGCATAAATACGGTCATTTTGTTTGGTAAAATGTTGCTCAATTGTAAAAAAAATCTCATCCGTAAACAAAAATTTTTCTGTGACCTCCCTTTGCGTACCACTTCAGTAGTTGTTTCGATTATACCACCCTATTCTTTTTTAAATTATGAGTTAAGAAATGACCAGTGCGTTTCTTATAGGCTGCAAGTCCTAAGTCGTCTTTTAAAATACGCGACATGGTTCTAGGTGATATCTTCATCTCCCGAGATAAAATCTTTTGCTTTCGGACAGGATTTCATCGAATTCTTTCCCTTACTGCTTTGACCACCTATTTCGTACGAACACTACGTGGACAGATCTTTTTCTGTCATAAACAGAGGAAGTCTCATTGTACCTATTAATAGCCCGGTACACAAATATTTGACTAATACCAAGCATATGGAGAGTTTTAAAAATTGCATTTGGCTCCATACTTACTTTGTGTAATGCAATCACAGCGATGCGGTTCTCTTTATCGCCCCACTCCATTTTAATATCGCAAACTGTTGTACAATGTATTGGCGCCAAAATGAGAAAACACAATGAACAATCATATAAAAATGACAGATTCCAAATTGATCTTTTTAATTGTAACAGTATTTATGGCCAGACTAACTAAACTAGTGGTCACCCGTAGTCGAAATTCGACCACAATAATTAATTTAATTTATAAGTTTGAACATTATGAAGGTTCTATTGTCAAAGACTATACTTCTATAATCACAGATTTCGCCAAAGCTACACTGTTAATTCGACTTTAACGATGAACAAAAGAATATTTATGCATGTGTGTCAAATACATGGCAGTGTGTGTAATATTTTTTCATTGATTTAATGTGTATTTTATGCATAATTATAAAAAAATATTAGCATTCTGCACTTCTTCTCTATATAAACTTAAGTGTGTGAAATTTCACACTCCTCCTTCCGCGCAATTTTCGTAAAAAGGGGTACAAAGTTTTTGCTTCACGTATTAATATATAGATATTTTAAGGCTGTTCGCAACAACCTCTGTTATAAAGAAGAATGTAATCAACTGAAAACACTGAACTATTCATTTAAAATAAAAATCTCAAATCGTTTTCCCTGATTTCGTTAGATGATTAAAACATCTCAAGATTTACCAATCGGTCGTCACGAAATCTCGTTTTCATGATACGGCATGAACCTTTGTTCAATTACAATATCCATATATAAACTAAGTCTTTCCACGTGGTTTCAATCGCACGCTTGGTTCGAATCCACACCCCGCGGAAAAGATTGCAGCCATTTTACTGGAAAAAAAATATCTGTCATCTCCGTTTTTAAAGAATGTATCTAATTTTATAACAAGTTGCTCATTCTCAAAGTTGTGAACATTTATTTACTAGTCTGGAAGTGTAAACAAGCAGAATAAACATTAACTTTCTTCTTATTTTAATAGCATAGTTAATATGATCAATATTACAAAAGGCTTCATAGTATTATTAAGGTCGAAGTAATACTGGTTACATTATAGAAAGTATCTGATTAGAGGGCAGTAAGAGTCCAATAAACGATCACGCAAACACAATCTAATATGGCTCGTGATCTTATTTCCTGCCTTTCCTGACTTTCTCCAAACTCGAGTCAAGGTTCTGTAGGTCACAGGCTCAAGGGGTCGACCGAAACGCGGCACCCATATCAATCGATACCATATGATAATATAAACAACGCTAGAGGACTTTGAACTCTGTGGACTACATATGAAAACTATAATAGAATTACGAAGCAACCAATCGACTACCCGGAGACGCAAAGTACCGCTTGATACGTGATAAGAATAACTATATAAACGAAGTGAGTTAGCGGGACGATTCCAATAAAAGTTTACACTTCATTTTAATTTATTGACCCATAAAATTGTACACACTTAAAAATATATAACTTCCTACAAGAGTAATAGATACACGAGCAAATAAATTTTAATTAAATTAATGTTTATAGAAACTGGCACGTGAAGGAACGTGGTGAAATAACGGATTTGATGTTTTGATCGATGGAGATAAGAGAACAGCAAAAAATATGACCCACAATGTTTTTTTTAACAGCAAGTTTAAATTCGTTTAGATAAATGATACTGACATGTTGGTTTCCGTTTCAAATAAGTCGAAAAAGAAATAAGAATAATTAGTTTATGATGTTTCTAACTTTAAAATAAATTACAAATTAAGCTATATTAAGAACTGATTAAAAGAGGGACAAAATATTGCTCTCAAACCACTGTCACTTATCAGGAACGTTCCCTGTTGGGAACGTTCCTGATAAGTGACAGTGACTGTGAAGTGACTGGCGGCGTTACCACGTTGTATAGCAATGCTTAATCTTTAAGCAAAATAGACACCAGTTTTTTGGTAGCGTTAGAGGTCTACTAAACGTTCGACGACGTCTCAATAAAACTTTACAGCGTTAGGATCCCACGGACCCAGAGTTTCCACCCTAAACGCCGCAAATGTTTATAATTTTATACAAACTTATAAACCTTATGTCACGATACTGTTATTTCATTGATAATAAAATGACATCATCATCCGAGAGCTAATTCCTAACTGGGGTGCCTACGTTATATCCCCTTTGGAGGTCTATGTTCGCATTCTTGCTTTTTTATGCTCAACTTTACACGGCCTTCAGGTTCGTTGATTCTGTATCTATTCATCTCTTTTCATATATAAATACATGAAAAGAAATAACATTACTACATTAAGTGTAAATAAGAATGAAATTAGTTTTTTTTAATTTTAATATTCTACAACTGTGCCGAATTTTCAATGTCAATTACAGTATATCTAATATATCACATATGAAAATCATTTAACGATCATTGCATGAGAATGTATTATTGAGAAAGCTTCACTCAATTACATTAACTTCAGGAAGTGATGAATCAGTAATTTTTAAAATATTATTGATAGACTGCATGACACTTTAAAACGTGACTAATGTGTAGTCGAAGAACCATACCGTTCCCAAGGTTCATTAATAAGCAATTTGGCCAGTCTCAGCCCCAATGGATATGAGCTCCCTTTGCATTCATTAGCAAAGCACAGTTAGATAACAATCGCACGAAGTAAGCGCGAGAGTGAAAGCGTTCCAACGGATTCACATGTGATCTGTCTCGAATGACGGACGACAGGGCGTTACGTCAAAACTAACTGTCGCCAAACTATTCGACCGTGACAGGATTACTGTTTACAAGGTTCTACTTTTGCAACTGGTTGCAGATGAGACCAAACAAATGCAGGTGATAGTCATTATGGACACATTGCTACAGAATCATTCCTCGTCTATCAACCACAAATAGGTCTAGGCGTCCCTAATTATTCGCCTGTTGTGCTTTCAAAATTTAACCAAATTAATCTGTAAAACTGTGCTTACAAAATCATTTTTGATGAACTATAATCTAAACATCTGAAAACTGCCCATATATAAATATTATGGTCAAATTGCTGGTTAGCTTGATGCCTGACTATTTCAAAGAACTAAGGAAATTCAAGTTAGACTCTATCACGCAAAGTTGCCGGTAGGAGGTTGGATGAAGAAAGCAGAAAACTAAAACGAAGCATCGAAGCATATGAAGTCTTCATTTAAACTGTTACGTGCTAATAGCAAAGAACAGATGTCTGTAATGATTTATGAATTGTCCTAATAAAATGTTATCATAATTTACGAGGCACCCCACCTTAGAAATGTAAGATTACAAAAACAACAAAACCGGTATCACCCGTGTCAATATTATGCACGATCTTCGGCGGAAGTGATTTTTATTCCAAAACGGCTTAATTTATAGACAGTCTATATTAATAAACTGAATTGTTGATAACTAATTTGAATCAATTCTAATTCACTGGTTTGATTATTCGTTTTAAAACAATCTTAATCCTTTATTGCTTTTGATTACATTCAAGGAAATCCAATGAATGAAGCTGCATTTATAACAGTGTAAAATAATTAGGTTAATCACGTAAAAGCATGTTATAACCTTAAACCACGGAATTAAGACTGCACGCAAACAAACGCGCTTTGTATGTGATATTAATCGATTAAATTAGGTACTTTAGTCCGTTACCTTTTCCACTGTTAACTTATAATAATTATTGTAAATGTAAGTGAACTTTATTTATTGCAAATTTGCAATTAGCATCCATCCAATAATGTTTTGACCACGAATATGCTCTGATATTTTAATAATTTCCTAATACCGTGTAATTGTATTGCGCATGCGACGAAGATGGCTGAATGGTACCGCTGCGGCTTGCGGTTGTCGGCTTGTTCCGTGTGAATGTTAATGGAAATTATGCTTCATACATTTACGATATATTGCTTCCATCCAGAATAGGATATACGTATTAGGAATATTACAATTTTTCATTATATAGATAGGGGTTAAACCTTCTCACCAAGTGTCCGGGGTATTATCAGTTTTATCAATAAAACCTATTTTCAAATTTTAACATAATATATTAATAAATATCTAGATATATATATAAACTATAATAAATCTCTAATGTTTTTTTTTTATATTGGAGTTTACTCCTTAAAAATCGATTTTCTATTAAGACCAGTATGGAAATTTTATGAAGAGTGAAATTAATTAACTTAAAAGCATTACATTTTTCTGTTTATATGATGAACAGAATCGTCTTTAATATCCATGTACATTTATAGATAGATTCCTCTCCCCTAATTTTTAGTTTCAAAAACCTATATTTTTGTAGTATAGCACTACCAGTTTAAAAGTATACTGACTACAAAAGAATTAACAGGATCATACAGTATTATTCTCATTACATAATAAACATTATGACGTTTTAAATTCTTACTGTGAGAAAGTTTCGCCCGAATAATTGTGATTTTTATATTGTTCAAGTAAAAGGCCTGTAATTTACATATTTCTGCCGTTATATCACAGACAAAAGTTCTTGGTTTTAATACAGTTAGAGATCTAAAACTTGTTAACAGGATCGCGCTATCAAGAACCTATACCTATATACCTACATAATTGGGCTAAAAGTTCTGTAATCGAGCTAAACATACAGAGGACAGGATATATTCACACTGTCTTGTAGTTTGTCTACATTTCTATTATTCTGTCCAACATCACGTTTATTCAATATCCAACCTTGCACGAAGTCTTTAGTAGAAAAACTTAAGTCTATACTCTAATGCTCAGTTTCTACATCGTGCCGACAGTTCATTTCCCTTATTGGTTCCAAGACATAAGCACCATACATTTTATGATAAAATTCAACCGATAGTAGGGCAAAGGAATAATAATATATAGGAAACGGCCATAAAATTGTGGATTACCAAAGGTTTGGTATGAATTCTAGAATGTCACTTAAACACACGTCTAGAAACACCTGTATGTAAATCACTCGCGATTTTACAATAAATCCTTCACAGTTCATGCAGTGTGCCTGTGGAATACGCTATCTGTGAAAATCAGGCGTGCCCAGTCTCTTCAGGCGTTCAACGGACTCGTGAAGGATTATTACCTCGGGCTCTAAAGTCAATCATAATATCTTCATCTGTCCCATATTTACGTAATTCTATACATTTTTTATCCGTGCAGGAACGGAGAAAGAATACAATTTCCTGCGGCCGGGCGGCCTGTCGTAAGAGGCGACTTAACAACCCACAGCCAGGTGGTAGGGCATTTGCCCGACTAGATAGCTACCACCCCTGGTCTAAAGTATGTCGCCATAACAACCTTGAGTTGTGTTCCGGCATTAGTGACCAGGTTCCAGTTTCCCTTAAGAGAGCAGCAGCGCATTTGTAGCAACTTTGCTGTTGCAAATGTCCATAGGCGATGGTAACCGCTTTCCATCAAGTGGGCCGTCTGCCTGTCTGCTGATCTCCTGCAATAAAAAAAAACTTTATTAATATGATTATTATTTATGTATATATCAATATATGTATATTTTTGTCTTATTTCTATGTCTATTATACTTGCCATTTAAAAATTTATATATATAATTTTATTTTTATTTATTTTTTATTCTAGTTTTATTGCAAAACCCACATGTTACACAATTTTTCTCTAATCCATCCTAAGGTTGTCTGGAAGAAATTACTTTTAGTGATAAGACCGCCTATTGTCTTCTGTACTTAAACTTCTTGAATTGTTAATGTTATGCAATAAACTATATTCTATTCTATTCATGTGCCGAAAAATGCAGTGAACATATTTGTTTATTCTATTGTAGAGGTTTCTAAAAGTAAAAATATTTTCGATGTAATAGGCAAACCATACTATATAATAATATCAAAAAACAATTTATCTAAATAAGTACAGGTTCAGCTTCAAGCGAAATATATAATAATCTTTAGCTAAGGTCAATACAGATACATATACAAAACAGTCGTGGTAGCGTAATGGCTAGCGCACGCGTCCCAGACCCAAAGGGCGCGGGTTCGATCCTGACCGGAACGCATGCACCACTTAGGCAGTTTCCTGACCTAATGTGCATATTTTTACAATTACCACGTGCTAAGAACGGTGAAGGAAAACATCGTGATGCAACCTGCACATCGAGATAACCGATGTGTCAAACCTGCCAAGCCGCCTTGGACAAGCGTGGTGGGTATACTGTCCGTGCCCCAGTAATGGAAGGCCCTAGCCCAGCAGTGGGACATTCATGGGCTGTTATTACATTATTACAAGGCCAATACAATTTCTTCATCTTCATTAGCTAGAACATAAGGCCAAAGTATTTTTGAGATAACTATGTACTTTATGGTATAAATTTGAGTCAACTTGGACAATTGTATCGCCTGTAGTAGCTCGCAGGGTCAGTTGCTTCACCGAATCTTCTACCAATTTAATGAATATGAAGCGTAAATCTTCAATCTAGGGCAGTAACGTTAGCACTGCGTAGACATTTTAGTTCCATCGATGCATCCCCCTTCATATTGTGGGATGCATAATAGAGAGATAAAGAGAAACGTATGTTCTCTATATAGCACTTATTATTTTTAATCCGCCTTATATCTTAAAAACTTGACTATTCAACGTTTTTGCACGCAATCTATCCGTAATTCCGCATTCCGCACAATCGTTATGTGGTTTACAATGTTATGTGCAGCTTGTTGGCCCCGTGTAACGGAACCCTACTGACTGTTATACCCCGCATTTACACCGTCGTTCGAGTTATATATCCACGGTTCTGTATCTTGACTTGGGGGAATAGAACTGTCCAACTTGTGACATGAAACTGCGTGAACTGTTATGTAGAAAGGTGGGAAATCATAGAGATTTTTGTTATTTATAATCCAAAGTGACATAGTTGAATTATCGAATATTGTGGTAATGACGGTGGTTTTTGAGCTCTAATTACTTTTTAAGTCTATGTTTATCTAAAATAAAGACGCGAATCTTCATTGCATCATTAATGGATGCAAACAATCCATTTTCCCCGTTAGGATTGCAGTGTTTATTAATTGTACTAACAAGCAAGCAACACTACCCTGTATTATTGACCAGGAACATTATAGAGGTATAGAACTTTAAGTTGGTATTACTGTTCAAGATGGCGACCGATTTAACAGCTGTCAAGTGATTTATTCTCAGTTTGGTTTGGCAATTCATCATGAATAGACTCACGCCTGAACAACGCTTGCAAATAGTGCAATTTTATTTCGAAAATAATGGTTCTGTGCGGAATACGTATCGCGCACTACGTCCATTTTATCGTCGACAAAATCGTCCATCAGAGCAGTTAATTCGATTAACCATAGAACGTTTTCGCACCACGTTTACTCTTATTGATAACTCGCATCCCCAGAGACGCCGTACGGTGCGTACAGAAGAAGCTATTGCTGCTGTAGAGCGTAGCATTGAGGAAGACCCGAATGAGTCCATCCGCCATCGAGCACAGGAATTGGATCTGTGTCCATCCACTTTATGGAAGATTTTGCGGAAGGATCTTGGTTTGCGTGCTTACAAAATCCAACTCGTGCAAGAATTGAAGCCAAACGATCATCAAGTAAGGCGTAAATTCGTGGAATGGGCCCAAAACGAGATTGTCGCTGTTCCCGATTTTCATAAGCGAATTTTGTTTAGCGATGAAGCGCACTTCTGGTTGCATGGCCACGTCAACAAACAAAACTGCCGCATTTGGAGTGAAGCTAATCCTCAAGTGTATGTCGAAACACCGTTACATCCAGAAAAACTGACTGTTTGGTGCGCTTTATGGGCTGGTGGAATCATTGGTCCGTACTTCTTCAAAAACGATGATGGCCAGAACGTTACAGTCAATGGTGATCGGTATAGAGCCATGATTATTACCTTTTTCATTCCTGAATTAAATAACCATGATGTCCAGGAGATGTGGTTTCAACAAGACGGCGCAACATGTCACACAGCTCGTGCCACAATCGATTTATTGAAAGACACGTTTGGTGACCGCCTAATTTCACGTTTTGGACCTGTGAATTGGCCTCCAAGATCTTGTGATTTAACACCGCTAGACTACTTTCTGTGGGGCTATGTAAAGTCATTGGTCTATGCGGATAAGCCACAAACGCTTGACCATTTGGAAGACAACATTCGCCGTGTTATTGCCGATATACGGCCACAAATGTTGGAAAAAGTCATCGAAAATTGGACGTTCAGATTGAACTACATCCGCGCCAGCCGTGGCAGTCATATGCCAGAAATCATATTTAAAATGTAATGCCACAAGATTATCTTTCGGATAAATAAAATTCATGTCAATCGAATAATCCATCGTTGTTTTATTGCAACTTAAAGTTCTATACCTCTATAAAAGATAGAAACAAACTTTCTAATTTTTCTTTCATATTCGAATATTATTATTATATTTTTCATGATATAACTAGCGTGAGCATAGTGGTGTAAATACGGAAAATGGTGACAGTCTTCACGTACCACTTGCTAGTATAATGGTATTACTGTAACTTACTTGGCGATATAGTCAAAATAATGAACGATACAGTTTTATGAGAGCGGTAAAAAGAATAATACATAGATGACCGGAGATGAATTTTTCATGACGTTTTAGCATATAAATAATGCTTTTTTCCGAAACTAGTTTGGCTAAATTATGTCTAACAGAAGAAACATGGCTTCATTGGTTAGTTTTGGTTGAATGTAGACTGTTTGGTTAATTATACCTCGATTTTAGGTGGCGTAATTTTTTTTTCTTAAGTTTTCGTATACATAATAAAACTACGTTTTAACGTTTTTAAGCGCGGTAATTCATTTGATTTTTGTTATTCCGACGTTTCGGCCACTTTTCAGTGGCCGTGATAACGGAAGACAAAGGTGTCAAGTGTCAACGAGTAGTATTGTTTACTTGACACCTTTGTCTTCCGTGATCACGGCCACTGAAAAGTGGCCGAAACGTCGGAATAACAATAATCAAATAAATTACCGCGCTTAAAACCGTTGAAATGTAGTTTTATTAGTGTAAATTTTGGAAATTATTCTGTCCATGTGTCCTCTTACGTATTTATCATTGTCGTGAAGGAATTAATGACTCAAAAAACTTTACTGTTCACCATAAACTTAAACCTAGACAATTAATATGGATATATTTGCATTAAAACAATGGGTGGCCTTATCACTCATAGCGATGTCTTCCAGGCAACCTAGTGTCCAAAGAGACATTAAAATAAACATTAAACAATATTCGTCAGTACTCGTGGTCAGTGTTACCTATAATATAATAAAATTCTAAAAATGTCTGTACATTAAAGCAATTTAATAAATATAAAATAAAAAGAATGCATGATGAAGAATGACTAAACAGATATACAATGCAAAAGTGGATGGATGCAGAAGTCGTGGAAGGCCACGACACACCTTCCATGATCAAATTGATCGTGTACTAGCAGAAGGTGATGTCAGGCGCCTTAAGAACAGACGAGCGTGCATGACAAGCGTTATGAATGTCAAAGAAGCAAGTGAGGTGTGTAAGAATAAGCTTGAATGACGCTCTGTTGTTCGTGCCTACCTCGCAAGGGAACTGGCGCGAAATTATGTATGTATGTATTAAAGCAATTTAAAAAAACAAGTGGAATAGACTACATAAACGATGGAGAACACGATGCATTTTTTTAGATTTCTTGTCTATTTGTTCGGGATTCACGTCAAACCTACTAGACCGAATTCGATGCGGTTTTCGCTAATCGACAGTAAATTCTTAGACTTAAACTCTGCGCTACTTTTTATCCCTTTAAGCCCGCGGGAATTTTTCCGGGAGAGGTTTGTAATTAGTGGGGTGCATAAAAATTAGCTTTTTCCGACACAGTTTTCACATAGGTTAAATCCTTTTGAAATGCTGCGGTACTTTGTGTTCCGGAAATCGCGCAGGAAATTCTAATAAATCATGGACGAAGTTGCGGGCATGTCCTAGTTTATTATATTATTTTAAGCTAATGTACAAAGTGTAAGTGTTAAAAATGTGTAAAGTAGGTTTAGTTTGCCAATTAAAACAAAAAAAATGGTAAAAAAAATAAGCTTAACTATCACGAAAGTAATAAAGGTTACTGTTTCATGAGGACAGTATGTTGGACCGCATGACACTTTGGCTGCTTTGACCTTGTTTCCAAGCAGTAAAGCTTAGGAAAAGGTAGCAATATCTTTACGGCCATAGCGGGAAGGCAGATATAAAAATTATATTTTATTCGTTTCTTGAAATGATATTATGAATACGATGAAATCTTATAACACCCGAGTTCCGTTTATACAATACTTTTAATTGTATTAAAACTTGCAGTATTAACAGTATTTTTAGATTAGCCCGAACGGTACAAGATTTTTGTGAATGACTGTGTTTTTATACATTTTTGTTCTGATGTATTTTTTAGGTGCTTTGTTAAGAATAATGGATACATTTTTTATTACAACTGTGGGTGACAAGCGTATGATTTGCCCGTTGTTAAATAATGACTGCAACTGTCATTGGATACTTACAAAAAAATTGTAGTAATGTGCATGGATGGTTCAAACGGGGAATAACTGCCTAGTTTCCTATAGGAGCTTTATTCCATAGTAAAGTGTAAAGTAAGACACTTGTAAAAGTCTAGGCCCTCGCAGGACACATTGTTGTCACATAGTCCCTTGACCCTAAGTCATAGCTCCGTGAAAGAACACTAGAGTAGTTTTTAGTGCCCATCGATCTGTGTGTCCAGTCACTCCTTTCTGTTTGTTTCCAAGAGGCAATATATGATGATAAAGTATACCAGCCCAGAAAATATATAAAATAGGTCAAAGCCATGTTTAACCTTTTGTGATAATTAATTTCGTCGTAAAGTGGCTAGAAAATGTATGCCCCAAGCGCCGAAATGATGAAACCTTAGGAAGAAATTGAAATTTATTCTAAAAATAGAATAGAATAATTATTTATTGCACACAATGATATAAAACGACGCTATGGTATTATATAATATTTTATCATTAATAATCTAATACAATTTATATCGGTTTTTTTTTAATATTGATATTTTTCGGAAGAAATTAACAAATAATGTAATACAATAAAACAAAACTTAACTTATTTGTATTGTATTCTACCCATAGTCTGGCAAGACGATAAGTAGGATACTGCGCCTAAATCACCGTCTTCTGTGGGTAAGGTGCCCAGAAAGCTGGCTACGTTTCCTCGCTGGATCGCCATACTGATCCGTTGCCCGAGGCATAGGCACCAGGCTTCTGATCACCTGAAGAGTCAATGATATAAAATAAATTGATATATACAATCTTAACCATAAGTACAATGAGGGCTTATCGCTGGGAGCGATTTCCACAGAACACATTTACCCTTACGGGAAGAATGCCAACTTCATAGAAAAAAAAACAAACTTGGATGGTCAGAAATTCTACGGAAGGGGGTAGGTATCCAATATAATAATGACTTAGACATAAATTAAACAGCAATCAAGTGCAGCTTAGGTCAGCACAAAGGTCTAAATTTGTAGGTCTAAAAATGTATTGTTATATCTACTATGGTACATAATTACAATTCTCAGTATGTTTACCACAAATGGAACAATGGGGGAAATTCATCGATTAAAGACGTTCGGAAACTGCTATAACAATGGCTGTGAGATTACACCATGGGACAAACTTGCAATTCAACGTCAAACTTCAGCTCATTCTCGACAAAGCACCAAACACCTTGTGTACAACTATTACCAGTATTTCTACAAATGAATATTCATTCATATTTCATTCTAAACGTCTCTAAATTATTCCATCAGAATACTGCACGAGAGCTATTTTCATGTCATCTGGTGTATTAACCAGTAAGCAACCAAAGTAAAGTACATTTGAAGTTGAGCATATTTTTACAAACGCATATAGATTGAGAATATATATAATATTATATAATATAATATATAAATATAATATTCTAGTTTAGTTAGGTTTTTGGTTTGGTGAATTTTGAGTCTGATGTATGTAGTCAAAATCAACTATCTTTGCAGATAACTGCCAGTCTATTATGTAGTACAAATGGAGTACTTTTAAAACAGTTTCATATAATATTATAATCATAATATACAAATAAATTAGCTTCGAGACGTTTTTGCGTTTATAGTAAGTAGTACACTGTCAGCATATAAATATATACACTAATATTTTTTATACTTATATATTTTATAGGCAGATACTTAATGTGAAACTAATAATATTAAACGTTATTAAAATAATAAATATTAATATTAAACATACTTTTTAATACTAAATTCCAAGGAAAATTAAATTTCAAGCTTGCAAGTCCTGTAATATATAATACAAGTACTACAAACGCAAAAACGTCTCGAAGCTAATTTACCTGTACGTATTACCAACAATTTTAAGCCAACATTATTTTATAATCTACTTTGTGTCATATATTTTTTAAATAGCTAATCGACTGAGATGTCAACGAGCTGGTGCCGAAGGGATCAGAAGGCTTACTCTCAGTCTTTCATCGGTCGTTTTCGTTTTTAGAACTTTTTTTGGTTGTTTTTATTTTATACTAGCTGACACGGCAAACATTCTTCTGCCATAAAAATAAAAAAAAACGCCATGGGAGGGCGAAAATGGATCACTTTATGATACGATACGACTTATTCTCATATCTATAAGATATACAAAAAAAACATTAAAATCGCTCAAGTCGTTTCGTAGGAGTTCGACCACATAATAGATATTAAGTACTTAAAGACTTAAGTACATTTTCTATTGTATGTATCATTTATGTTCGTGCCTACCCCGCGAGGGAACTGGCGTGAAGTTATGTATGTATGTATGTATGTATGTATGTATCATTTATTTTTGTTTTATATTAACTTGTAGTTTTAAATCAATCTTTGTTCTTTCTTTCTTCTATCTAAAATTTCATTGACTCTTTCGGGCTGTTCGGACGGTCGGACGATGAGGATAAGCGTTCAAGATCAACCAAAAAAATTCAAAAACATTTTTGAAATTCCAACTAACAATATAAACTAGAGATAAATAAGATTAACTCATTTCTTTCATTTGGAACATCGTTTTTATAAACAAGTTCAGTTGTTTGCTTTACGGTGCAACGACGTGGAAAAACGAACTAGCAACAAGCCCGTAATAAAAGAAATTGTGAGAAGTTTTAATGAATGCTTACTTTAATTATGTTTGTCATATTGTAGCTGCTTTGAAGGATATATTGCATAAATACGATGTTAGAATTAGCTAATAAAAATGTGTTTAAAAATGAACTTTAGAACTCTATTAGTTAAGCCGATAGAGTGCTTACATATGGCAGACTTATCTATGTATTTATAATTTTTAAATAAAACTCTTCAATAAGAAGACTTATTATTACTAATGCGATAAAAAAATATGTAAAATTTTAATAATACATTCGAACCGACCCATTTAGACTAATTTTTATAGATCTGAATGTTTGTTTTCAATGTATGAAATACATAGTTATATGTTGTGTAGCTTAGTAGATACCTATTATAAAGAAATATATTTATAAGTCCTTTAAAAATAACTTCTGTCGCTACAAATATTGTTACGAGTTAGCGGGACTCGAATTAAAACGCCGTTAGAATTACTATAGAGTTTATTAGAACTATACAAACACGTATAACACAGGTACAAATATAACCGAACACAACAAATCCAAATGTAATACGTTGTTAATATTGGTCGTAATTCAATAAAACGCGCAAAGTCCGTTACTATTAGATTCCCGAATGTACACACGTCACGCCCGTATCGTAGTCGTAGCTTGACTGCCTTCCTCTCTCCATCAGGCAGTCGTATTATGCTCCACAAATGCAAATGCATGTTCGCCCGGCAACGTCACCACAGTTTCCTAGAATTAGCTTGTAACACCTGGCTAATGATGCTAATGAGCGAGTACAATAGGACAATAGGCTGTTCTCCGCAATAACTTAGAAACGTATGCCAATAATTAAGTGACCAAAAGAAGACGATCATAAAAGGATTACAATTAATTCAAATGCCGACAGGTAATAAAATGTGCTTCTACAGATCTGTACGTGGAATTTGTCTTTGTCAGAGGGCTAAGTTGTAACAATATGTTCTTATAAACTTGTCTTTTTTTTTGTTAACAATTGCACTTTGTATAAAGTATTTAACAGAAATGTTTTTAAGCAGACATCTTACGTGGGAAAATATATACAAAAAAATAGTCAAAACTCGATGCTCACTTTTTATCCTTCAAAATTATTGTAATAAGTAATACAAAGTTAAAATCGATTACCAACCCGCAATTACCTTAGAAAATTGATCATTACAGCGCAACGTAAAAAATGAGATGTCAATAACCTCTATGGGTACGAAGAATAATAGAAGAAAATTATAATCGCTATTATCTACTGACAAGTTATTACGACTTTGGTTTATGATATTTTAAACTCAGTAATATGGGGTCTGAACCAAGCCGACACTAATTTACGTGTACATTTCTTTAATATACAGACAAGCTTTTATTAACATTATAATTATAAGTGATAAAGCTAACACAAAAAGAATAATTATTTCCATATGATCATTTATATTTACAAATCAATGAGCAAAATTATTTGTTAATCAGAGCGCAGAAATAAAAAAAAATGTTTTCAGTTCACATGCAGTAGAAGTGAAACTTTAGAGAATATACTCACAGATAAATCTTCTCAAAATTTTAATAATATGAATATCCTACATCCGTCAACATATTATAATTCAAAATAAACTTCTTAAGTATCTATCACTTTCAATTTTTCACTGTTTTAGTCAATAAAATATTATTATCAGTTTTATTTCGGTCCAAGTTGGACCTATGTATATTTAATCATCGGTCTTATTGACTCTATAATCTGTGCCACACAATGTGAAACTCGTATCTCATTCTCTCGCATGCTTAGTTCTATAGATTTATGTGTTTATCTCTTTATAGGGTAACTTTTTCGTTTCATCGAGTTTCAAATTACAACAATTCTAAAGAAGTTTCACTTCAAAAAACAAAAAAAAAAATATTTTGCAAATATTATCTGTGCATGAACGAAGAAAGAATAGGTACAATTTCCTGTGGCCGGGCGGTCTGTCGTAAGAGGCGATAAACCAACCCACAGCCAGGTGGTAGGGCTTTTGCCCATCTAGATGGCTACTACCCCTGATCTAAAGTGTGCCGCCATAACAAGCTTGAGTTGTGTTCCGGCATTAGTGGCCAGGTTCCAGTCTCCCTGTAGAGAACGTCAGCACATTGGTAGCGCCTTTAGGGTTACAATGACCATAGGCGATGGTAAACGATTTCCATTAGGTGTGCCGTCTGCCTGTCTGCTGAACTCATGGAATAAAAAAGACATATAGTACCTGTCAACAGCAATCAGGGGGCCTAAAACGGCCGCTTTTGCAGATTCATATTACAAATATGACAAGTATTAAAATATAGTATAACTTTATGCATTGTAAGTTTCACTAAGATAAAGACCTAGCTACAAGTATAAGTTTTAGGTCTATACGACCGAGATGAAACGATTATGAACAAGGTCTAGCAAATTTGAAATAGTTAACTTTGGTATATCGGCGATCACTATATAATCGACATAACAGTTTTTCGCCACAAATTGAATGTTTTATAAAGACACTGCTAAAGTAAAAACAGCCTTCGTATTGGACAATGCAGCTTTTTCACAAAAAGATAAATTTGTTACTAGAAAACTTACGATGCTTTATAAATAAGTACAATAATAAATGAAAACTATGCTTTATAACTATATTTTTACAGGAGTAATTTTTTGATAACGATATTAACAAGGATTTTTGTCACTAACCTCGTAATTAAACTTGGATGTCTTAGCAATCTCGTTTTTAGAGGAACACTTAAAATCTATTGTGTCGAAATGTTTATAGAAATAGTAATTTTAACAAAACCGGAATTTCTAAAATCGTTATTTCAGGTCATCCATGTGTTTATCTTTTGAAAACTACTTGGTCTAAAATCTAGATAGATTAACTTTGAAAAGGTATTTTATTCTATATGAAATTCACGAAAGTAAAAACCAAAGTAACTATAATTTTACAAACAGAATTGTACCAATTAGGAAGGAGGTCCTCAAGATACAGATCGACCTAGTTTGGGGACCAATATACTTAGATAACGTGATTTAGATTTTACTCAATAAAAAATAGCTCGGAGTTTTGGAGGGGTTGCGTGGGGCCATGGGAAGGCCAACACGTAGAGGCCCCCTGACAAATTTGATGTAAATGTGGCGTGACACTGACCGGCGATTATCCCTGTTTATACTATATAATAATGCACCCAAGGACTAGCTCCGATCAGTGTAGGACTATTGTAGGAAATGAGAACAAAAGGTACCGGGCTAGTCGGATAAACTGTTAGTGAAACTAGGGATCTAGGCTATGGGGGACTATGGCGTTTACCTGGCAAAATGTTTGGGGAGAATTGAAAAAATGGGCAGACGGTGACTCGCCACTCCCTGCATGGGCCCCAAAAAAATTCAATACAATATTAGCGAGGGACAACACAGGTATGAGTGGCAAAGGGGTGTAGAGAGGTAGGCTGTAGGTTCACCGAAGCCACTTCCCACGTTAGGGAATTTATCACTTCCATCCCTGGAGTTTAGGTCCTAGTTTTAGCGATGTCCAGTCCGTGCCAGCTAGCTAAAGCAGGCATAGAAGCGGGAGCCTTGTCTAGGTCCCCAGGAGCCGGGTTCGAGGTGGAAGCCACAAAGGCCCCCCTGCGGGTTTATTATTATTATAAAGCTTCTTTAGATATGTTTTTAGGAATCGTTGTCCTAACTAAAGTCGTGTATTGTTAGAAGAAAAATATTACTTATTATACCAAACCACGTGCTGAATCCATGGAATCACTCCATTCCTCCCTTTTCGTACCTTGTTTACTGTAGAATTTATTTTATCGGTCGACGAAATCATCGATTAAAACCTAGATAGCTTAGAACAATGCCACTTTGTTATGTTACTTTTAATAAATATACTTTCTTAGAAGCAAGTAAGTGCGAATGAACGTCCATTGTCAAGAGCCTGGAGGCAGAATCCAACAAGTTATCAATTATACTTTTCATTGTTGTTTTTAAGTTCTAACTCTTTATTCTAGTTAGTTATTTACAACTTAGGATTTGAAATGAATTTTGAGATAGTTTCACAACGAGTGTTTCGTATTTAAACAGTTTAGAGAGACCGTTTTCTAGTAATTTAAGTAGTTAGTATCCAATTGGTTTCATTATGCTGGTTTCGGTCAAAGAGATAAAAGATTATATGTGTATATCTTATACTAATATATAAAGCTGAAGAGTTTGTTTGTTTGAACGCGCTAATCTCAGGAACTAATGGTCTGATTTGAAAAATTCTTTCAGTGTTAGCTTGCCCATTTATCGAGGAAGGCAATAGGCTATATATGATCACGCTAAGACCAATAGGAGCGGAGCACCAATGAAGAATGTTTCAAAATCGGGGGATTTTGAAAACAAATTCCACGCGGACGACGTCGCGGGCACAGCTAGTAATCACGTATAAGTATACCAATTGTCTTACAATAAGATATGTTGAATATTGCAAGAATTGGAGAAGTAAAAAGTAGACTGCCAACTCCGAAGCGGACGCTCGGGAGATAGGCATTTAGCGCTAGAACGATGATGAATGCTTATCAACAGCAACATGCATGTGATGAATTGCGTTTTGCAAGACCATTGTAGATTTATTGCCAGTCCCTAAATTTCATTATTACCATTGGTGGAAATTTCATATTAGTTTGATGGGGCTTATATTAATTTTTAACCACTATTAAGGTAAATAAAAGGTTAGTAAAGTGGAAAAACCGATCTTTAAAGCTAAAACAAACATTTGTAACATCTGGCTTGACTGTCATTTTATTTTTACTAATCTTCGATTACATCGCCGAGGCAATTTATGCACAATTGAGGTTCCCGTAAAGTTTATAAACGTGATCTGTTAGATTTTGTTAATTAATCGAAAATAAAGTTAAGTTTAAAAGTTGGCCATCCTAATTTTTATTATTACACTATTTCACTACGCTACTCTTTCTGCCAAACATCGATATCGACCTAGTACCACTTTCTGAGAAAATGACTGGAATGTACACAAGCAGACAGACATTATAGTTCAGTTTTTATCAAAAATTTTATGATACCCTTATACTAAAAATTAACAAAACGAAGTTAACAAAAAGTGATAGAAAAAAATTCCGATTCAAAATTTAAATCTTTCTGCTCTTTGGTGGCAATGACTGATGATACCTCCTTTGTTATTTTTTTTATGTATATGACAGATCGCTGCTCACCAATAAAGCACATTAAAAAAAAGAAAACCAAATCAAATCGATCGAATACGCACCGAATTGTTAATCATATCCAAAGCAATTGCTTTCACTTGATCTTATCTGAGCTTCGATACATTACTCGATAAATAATAAAGTGGTGCGTTTAGATCACAGATAATATACTGGTTTAAGCACAATATGAGCTATTAGTGTGTAGCATCTATTGAATAAAGCGTTTTAATTTTTAAGATGATGGAGTGGACGACGGCACTCAATAGGAATAATGCAATCACTACCCAGCTCTTTTAGGAATTATACAAAACATGCCTTTATTAAATATGTAATATTTCTAAATACATGAAAGTATAATATTTTCTTAAGTTTTCGCGACTTGTATACATAATAAAACTACGTTTTAACGGTTTTAAGCGCGGTAATTTTATTTGATTTTGGTTTTTCCGACGTTTCGGCCACTTTTCAGTGGCCGTGATCACGGAAGACAAAGATGTCAAGTGTCAACGAGTATTGTTAAAGTTTTGTTTAGCCTACCGCCAACTTATTAATTTTAATTATTTAATTTTTAATTTTGTTTATGGTTATTATTTAATCTATGGGAGCCTAATCTAATTTACTACCGCTTCGCAACATGTTATGGCTTGAAGAGAAGAAGCGGCGCAAGAAACTCTTCAGCAAACATGCCTAGCTCTAATAATTTTATATAATATTAAAATGGGTGGAAGGAAAAATAAAAGTAATTATCAGTCAAGTTGGTTTGTGTTCCGTTGTACGCAGAAAGAGCTCACAGTGTCTTGAGGTCTGGCAGCTGGTTTTTGCTGGGTTTGGGTCTTAATAGTTTTGATAATTGGATCCCAAACAGGTGGTACTTGCCAACCATCTTCTCTATTGAAATTTGGGTGTTTTTTGATTTCAATAGCCTCACGCATCATTCTAGGTATGAAACGATTCTCTTTCGCGAGGATTTGTGGGTTATCGAATCTGATGTAGTGGTTGGGTTTATCCAGCGTGTGTTCACTGATCGCAGACTTCGTAGACCTTGTGTGTTTCATTTCTGGCCGAAACGTCGGAAAAACCAAAATCAAATAAAATTACCGCGCTTAAAACCGTTAAAACGTAGTTTTATTATACATGAAAGTACTTACGTATAAAAGTTAAGTACAGAATTCATATTACTGGGAAAATTATTGTGGTTGCTTCTTTTCCCAAAATTCGTATGGAAGCGATGGTAAGATCATAACTTTCAATAAATACATCATCTGTAATCTTATATTTTTAAATAAAATATAATATAAGTATTCATTTTCATTCGACCTGAAGGTCGTACTAATAACGAATACAATATATAATATACACTATCTAGGGGATTGCTCATGGGACCGTCGACTTGTTACAAATGATAATTAATTTTTGTGATTTAGAATTATATTTTTACCAGTACGTACCAGCGTTGCTGTCATTCTTATATTCCTTACAAAGGTTGTCTGGAAGAAATCGCTGTGGGCGATAAGACCACCGATTGTAACTGTATATTAATGTTCTTGATTTTATGTAGCATTTATGTACAATAAGGCATATTCTATTCTACCAGCGAAACATCGTTCGCGTTGCCACGACGACTATGTTTTTGTTAGTGAATTGTAACGGCGCCAACATAAAACAGCGACTGTAGCGCCATCATTTTGCTCTATTCGTCTATCACACGATACGACATCATTTATCGAAATAAAAACTATCCTGTGTTGTCCCGAGATATTTGCTAACTCTGTAGACTGTATCGGATTTCATTTAAAGCTTTAGCAGACAAATAGAGAGACAGAAGTTCTAAAAATTGTATGACAATAAAATTGAACTTTATGCTATCTCTTTCACCTACCAGCGTATCTAGACACCACAGAGCTAAGAACCTCGTAGCGGGGGTACCTAGCGTGCGCGCGCGCGCGGGTGATTTATATAATAATAATCGGCAGACAACCACACACATTGTATATTCTCAAATAAAGCAAGTTACGCTTGTGTTACGGGTAATATACAATGGACCACTCTGGGGCCGATCCCAGACACCCAGACCATGATAAATAACGAAGAAAATTTGTTTCCGAAATTAACCATACCGCGAGTCGAACCCGGAGCCTCTGCGTTGCAGTGAGATAGGCCGGCAAAAGCTTAGCCCGCTCAACCACAGAGGCCGTCGAAATTCTACAAAAGCGGCCGGTTTAAACCTCCTGATGTTATCTTGGGCGTACGAACGAGGTTTTATTGGTACATTTAAGGTATCTCAAATAATCTCAAATATGGCCGAAGCATCTCTAAAACGAACTACGAAGTAAATTTTAATTATATAAAATACATATAAACCTCTTCGAAGGTAATCTTTTTCTTATTTAATAATAATCTTATACATAGAACCTCGATGTTTATTTCTCTATTTACGTAATTTCTTCCATACCGTCCTATATGAAATAAACTGTAATATTGAATAAATATAATTGTACAAGAAATGTAGGCTTCGTGTTGTTCGCGTAAAAGAAGGAGTTCATCTATTACAAATCGTTGTAAAGAAATAACAGTTGTTTCCCCCCAGTCTTGAGTGTCGAATGGCTTTCGCACGCACCACGCACCGCTGTCCCATCATGCTCTAATTGACTTCTCTCACACTCATCTACAGTTGTAATTGGCCGCTAAGTGCATTTACGCAATATCATGTAGCTGTTTATGTAATGATTTGTTATTATTCCAGTGTGGTGTGTCTATCCGTGCAGGAACGGAGAAAGAATACAATTTCCTGCGGCCGGGCGGCCTGTCGTAAGAGGCGACAAAACAACCCACAGCCAGGTGGTAGGGCATTTGCCCGACTGGATGGCTACCACCCCTGGTCTAAAGTATGTCACCATAACAACTTTGAGTTGTGTTCCGGCATTAGTGACCAGGTTCCAGTCTCCTTTAAGAGAGCAGCAGCGCATTTGTAGCAACTTTGGTGTTGCAAATGTCCATAGGCGATGGTAACCGCTTTCCATCAAGTGGGCCGTCTGCCTGTCTGCTGAACTCCTGCAATAAAAAAATAAATAAAAAAAAGTGGTGTCAAAAAGGGTTTTTTTTTAAATAAATATTTTGTCAAAAATCTATTGAATTATTTTTATTGTATGAGTTCAGCAGACAGGCAGACGGCCCGCATGATGGAAAGCGGTTACCATTGCCTATGGACATTCGTAACAACAACAATGCTACCAATGTGCTGCCGTTGTCTAAAGGATGACTGGAAGCTGGCCTCCAATTCTGGAACAGAACTCAAGGTTGTTATGGCGGCATACTCTAGATCAGAGGTGGTAGCCATCCAGACAGACAAATATCCTACCACCTGGCTATGGGACTTTTGTCTCCTCTTACGATAGGCCGGCCCGGCCGAAGGAAATTGTATTCTTTCTCCGTTCCTGCACGGATAACGGATATCCTTTTTCAAATAATGTAAATATAGCCTCATCAATATAAAGGTTTTTCTTCGACATGAAAAAAATATGTCGTAGGAAGAAGTCAACTTACATAATGAACAAAATTAAAAACGTAAAGCAACTTTGTAGTAAAAGTCTATAATCGCTCTTAGTTAGCAATATGTTTGCACAATAGATCACTTTTTGCAAAAAATCATGTAATAGGCACTCTTTTGCAAAGCCTACTCTAGAAAGTTTACTAATGTTGGTGCACATAAACATTTAACCGATGGTTAACATTATTTTAACCGTCGGTTAAAGATCTTTTTCAGTCTCATCCAAATCGTCATTGAAGCCTTTATCAGGTTGTACTTTTGAATATGATTCTTGCATTACTTAGGCCTTGAAAATATGTTTCTCAAAAATTAGAACAGGAATAAAAAATTATATAACATAAAAATTAAATACACTAAAAGTTAAAAAAAAAATACTTGTCAGGTTTAAATTAAAGCAGATATCTATTTATGAGATTGTTATACTTCTCTAGCGGTGTGCGATTATGAGATATACTAATGAAATCATTCGATTATGAAGATATCTCGATTATGACAGATAAGTAGTTACTAATTTAGTTGTGAATACTTGTGAGTGAGTATATATAGTAGTGTGAGTGAGTATATATATTAGATTTTTCCGAAATCCGATTAAAGTAGTTTTACTTTTATTTTTGTAAATAGGTAAGTGTTCGAGAACAATACGTATACATACATGTAAACTTACCGTTATAAAACTCCACCAAAAACAAATACGCTAGCCATTCGCACCACCGAAAACGAGACGACGCAAAGAACTACTCACTGTAGTTGGAATATTACTAATAGTATTGACTGATATTACAACTAATATTAGTACTACTAATCAAATCGTTGAAAAAAGTTGAGACATTGAAATGTTGGTATTGGATGTTACTGTCAGCGTGATTGAGTTTTATCACAAGGTTGCACAGTAACATCTAGTTCTAAACTAGTGAACTAAAGATTAATGACTGTGATGATGATTTGGTGTAGTGACGTAATCACTAAATCTGTACCAATAGGATTGGGAACATAGTTCACTTACTTTATAGTACCAGAGAGTCTGATTTTTATGTTAGTACGGTGTTCGATAAAGATTATTCTATTCTATCAACGTAACAAGCAAAACAATTTGAATCAAGGCAGAAAATGTAAAACAATGTACTAATGTACTACCTAGGTAATAAACACAAAAATCAAAAATAGCTATAAATAAGATCCTATGAAGTTAATGTCTAATTAATATATTAAAAGTGAAAGTCTGCTATAAACAGTTTATCAAATTGAATATTCATTTGATGAAATTGGTGACAATATTTACTCATTCGCTCCGAACTTTATATTAAAAAATATTTTGATATGAGTATTTATGTCATTTTTAGACTAATTTAAGATGTAAATATTTGAAAGGAATAAATTTGTGCATGCTTAAAGACGCAATTTTTTTGATTTTATACTCTTGAAACTAAGTACCTATAATTACTTTCAAAAGAAATTATGGGTGTTTACTCTTTGCCTATCATACCCAAAAAGGTTTAAAATGGAGATTCATAAATAATATATTAAAAATCTTAATAATATCTAATTAAGTATCCAAAAGAAAGTGAACAAATGAATTTAAGTTCACATACACAATATGTACATGACTTATTTTGGGAACCGATTGATTGTAGATATTTCTAAAAACTCAAAAAGATATGGAATTTCTAAATATTGTTCATTAGATTGTTGCTTTTGGTCTAGAAATAATATTTTCATTATTTCTAGCTAATCGAAAAGAAATTGCAGACAAATATTAAATATACAAAAATACGAAAATCCGTTTTTGCAAAGTAATTACTATCGAATAAGATATGAACCGTCCTGTGAGATAGACGGTGTAATTGTCTTAAACGTCTGCTAATCTAAATGGGTTATCAAAGATTGCCAGCAGTCAACGGAAATAACAGTTATCTCTAACAATATAGGGTACTATGTTAAAAAAATTATAAGAAATAAACTAGCAATAGCTAACTGAACACAATAGATTCTTCGATTATCTTTTTACCGATCAGTAAACTCGAGGCCATTAAGGAAATTGTAGGCCAGTTGGTTCTCTTTAAGTCGATTAGGTAATTCCACTAGTTATAAATTTAGATGTTATTTTAGCTAAGTACCTACATTATATCATCAGTCTGGTTAAAAAAGACTCTTAAGTCATTATAAGGTCAAACATAAAATATAAATAGTAAAGTTTGGGAACTATTACGTCTAATTGGTTATAAATATATTTCCAGCACCTTAGTCGTTAATAATTACTTCAATAAAATGTTGATTGAAGTTAAAGGTTTACGATTCATAATTCCCACAGGATGTAGCTAATGGTTATAAATAAATGAACAGGATTTAGCTATCATATGTAGAAATCTAACCATCATTTCGAGTTTCTCTGTATTCATTTACAAAGCCGACGTTAAAGGTCCTGTATTATATTTTTTACATTCCACCTACTATTTGGTTAGTGATTAGATATATCAAGAATAAAACTTTTTAATTGTATATTGAATTTTTCTATAAATGTGCGTAATTTATATGTATAAGTCTAACACATTTCAGATAATATTGTTTAAAAATTTTGTATAGATTTTATTGATACTTTTTTATCATTTAATAGCATTTTTATTGCATAATAATAATGTATTCATTCAGTGGCGCTGACTTGCCGACTACATTAATCATCATGATCTTGATCTTTAGTTCAACAGTTTGGAACTAGATGTCACTGTGCAACCTTGTGGTAAAACTCAATCACGCTGACTAGATTTTAATTCAATGAAAGGGATTTCCTTGCTTATTTGTTAAAGTTATCGCTTCTCGGCCTTTTGGCTAAGATCAAAGTGTAGTATCTGTTCTTTTCAGCTTAATATCTGAAAGTTCCCGCACTGCGGGACCAGTATATTAAACTGATTTTTGTAAATCGACGGGATGGTCGGGGCTCGCTCCACTCCCGTCACGGGTCGGCCCGGCATTGCAGTGCCGCCGGGATTGGCCCACATAACTCTTAGAATATCTACTGAATTTGTAACTGTGTAAGCGTTTAAATTTAAGTAAAAATAAATGAAGTTTATTTGTTGATAATGTATTAATGACTAAAAAATAATTTAAAAATAGAAAGTCTTATTTATTCGTACTTATTTCACTTTATGTTTAAAAAAGTATACAAATTCTTAAGACAATTCAAACTCAATTGCACTAAGATGAAATACACCAGCAACCTCCTTCGCTTCCTTGGGTTGCTTCTTTTTTGTTAAAAAGCGGAATAAGAAGCGAATAAATTCACGTTTACAAATAAAACATTATGACAAATAAATCTCACCTACTATTTATTAATAAAGCCCATCTATTGGGGTTTATTTCTCTTTTTGAAACAATATGCTTGCTACACTCGTCTCAGTAGTTAGTAGAAAAAAGAGGGACAATCAATTTTATTTTGAGTTGCACAAGTACTCGAATAGCTTTAGAAATGATATATTAAGCTCCTGTAGAAATTGTACTACTGGCAGGCGTATTACTCATCAGATCCTGACGGTAATCATGGGAACACCTCGGGTGTATACTCTTACGAACAAAGAAATAAATTGAAAATCGGTCCACAATATAAACAGTGTTTAAATGATTAAAAAAGAAAAAACTGCAAAATATTTCCAACTCTATCTTTATGAGCATAGTGTTTAAATTATTAAATATCTCCTTTTAATGACGCATTTTTCGTTTCAAATGACAACGATTCTTAAAAAGTTTCATTTAAAAAAAAAAACATACAGACGAATTGAGAATTTCCTCCTCTTTGAAGTCGGTTAAATATAAATACATAAATAGTGTATACATATATATATACGAAAGAAACAAAAAATTAAATGAAAAAGCAGTTAACAAATTAAAAAGTATGTAGTTTTAGTTATGTTTAATAGGTTACTCGTAATTAAATTCGAACGTGGGATATCCGAGACATATTGAGTAGGGTGTTACCGTTATATTTCTATTTTGCAACTGGCAGTATCATTCTTGGCTTCTGTCAAGATCTGATATTTTAATAAACATTGAGCTTTGTTTTTTTTCTAGGTGGTGCCAATATGTGGCGGATCATCCTACTGCTTTTCTTGGTGACACCAAGTCGAGGACAGCAGACCAGATCAAACAGAGTAGTGGATGTCACCACCACTTGCGATAAAGGTTCTATAACTGTGCGCCTGGAAATGGCACAGCCTTTCAAAGGACTCGTCTTTAGCAAGGATTTTTCTAAGGAGTGTCAGGCTCTAGGTAAATTTCAGCTGATACCTATCAATATTCTTAAAATAAGGTTTCTCTGGGGCCTGCGCAAATCATAACACAAGACGGCAAATCCACTGCGTTACTCCGAGGTCGCTCACGGACTATTGAAATATGTAGCTAATTTACGTAAGATAAGTACTATTAAGATATGAATTGCTAAATAAAAGTTCTCTGCTGACCTTCCCGCCGATTTAGCCTCACCCTAATTTTTAATAATCATTATCCCGTTGGAATTGAATATATGTGGTAGGTATTACCCACAGAGCAGAGAATCCCCCACCCCCGCCGGGCGGCGGCGACAGAGGCGCGACGATTTTGTTAGCTCTGTGGTATAGGTGTCACCGCAGACTACAGACTTCTTTCTATCGGTCGATAGTTTGGTTTGGTTAATCAGTGTGAAGAGGTATGCAAATGCACACATTACAGTGATTCAGTATCGGCTGATAAATATAGATGGGCTTCACAAATTGCCTTTAAACTATCGATGAACTATCGGCCGACTGCTTGATCAGAATGGCGCTCTTCCCCGCCCGCACATTCATCGCCCGACTCAGCCGATAGCTTTAGTTCACTCCGCGTTAATTAACTCTGATGTTAATCAGAAGAAAAAACTATGGGAAGAAATCTGTGAAGCAGTTGTTCCTAATTGGAATCAGCTTATTTTCATTGAAACTGGTTATATTCATTCGATAATAGGAGAAAAAAAATCAGGAAATCTAGTAATTTATAATGAATCGTGTAAACTTCCTTTGCAATAATCTATCATTGTAGATGGGATGTATCCAATATTCTCGATTTCTTTTCTTCATCTTTCTTCTCCTTTGTATCAAGAATAGAGTAATAATAATATTTCTGGGCAGCATTCCACGCGACTGATCTCTACAACTACTCTAGTGAATGTAATCAATCGGACGACTGTTGGTTGGCTGGTCTGCGCACTTACGTCCAATTCAACTCTATTGTTGGCCTAGTGTGCGCACGAGTAGACGTAAACACGGCACCCTGACGTTTAGGCTGACGCAGGTCCTCTCTGGGCATTGGCCGCGAGGCGACGTCAGGGTGCCATCATTGTGACACCGGCGACGAGGATACCGCGCTGCACACACTCCAGAAGTGTCCAGCCTGGACAGAGCAGCGCCGAGACCTCGTCGCCGTAACCGGACTTGACCTTTCGCTCCCGGCCGTGGTTGGTACGCACCATGCTCGGGAGCAATACCGGATGGACCGCCGTCTCCTCGTTCTGCGAGCGCGTTATGCTTACAAAGGAGGAGGCGGAGCGGGACCTTGAGCGCACGTCACGGCTCCGCTCCCGCCAAAGGAGGACGCGCTGACGCCGAAGGTCCAGCATGGACCTTCGGCCGCCGTAAGCGGGCGGCGCGGGTGAGGCTCCTTGGGGTATAGGGATTCTCACTCACCTGCACATGCCGTCGAGAAGAAAGCGCGAGTGTTTCGCGCGCGCTCACCTCTCCTCCCGTGGGGCGAGTACAAACCGCCCCACGTACATAGAGCTTGATGATGTCGGGGGATTAAAAGGAAGTCCCCCGGCAGTGGAAGTGGCCTTGTGAGGCCCACGCTTGCCAGGGCTGCGGAGAGGCTAGGTCATATACCCGTAGCCCTGGCATAAGACGAAGAACGGAACACCCAGGGGTTTTAATGGGTATCCCTAACTGGGGAGTGGCAATAGCATGGCACCAGTTCTGACTGGGCATGCTAGTGCCTCCCCCAATCTGGCGAATCCCACACTAGGTCGCGAATTATCCTCCCAAGGTTCTGCCCTTGTCGCGGCTTAGTCCTCAATCGGATTTCCCCTGAACAAAAAACAAAGTGAGCGCACGAGCAGCCCTACTCGACTAAACTATCAGTCGAGAGAAAGTCTGTGGGTATACTTAGCCAACAGTGACGCGTGTTGGAAATTCGACTAGGGTAAGCCGGTTGAAAAACTATTACAGTATGATGCAAGCGCCGACTACACCGTTGTTGAAAAAACGTCTAACTCGCGATGTATCTATATCTATATATATAAAAATGATTCCCTATTTCCCTTGGTAACGCCATCACGCGTGAACGGCTGGACCAATTTCGCTAAGTCTTTTTTTGTTGTGTTTGTTATTGTCAGGAGAAGGTTCTTATGAAAGAAAAAATTAAGAAAATTGCGCGGAAAATTAGAAAATTTGAGAATACGTAACCACCATATAAAATTATTTCTAATCTAACCTTAGCGCTTTGGACAATATAAACTTTTTTAATGTAACGACAGAATACGTGCTGCAAATATCGTCAAAGAGGATGTAAAAAAACTGAATATCGTTTAAAACAGGTGCTTCAGTCGGAGTTATTTTATTGATAAAATACATGTAAAATAATTAATTTCGCTGTAATCGGGTTCCAATATTTAGGCGAAATTATTTTTGTGTGTATTCAAGTGGGTCCCGGGATGGTATCGATTCAAATTTAAAGCAGGTAGATGGCACTGTAATCGGGTTCCAATATTTAGGTGAAATTATTTTTGTGTGTTCAAGTGGGTCCCGGAATGGTTAAGATTATAGATCTACCGGTAGGTGGCACCGCTAAAGTCTTCCTAAACGGTGGGACCTATTTTGATGTTTTTTTTTTATTTTTATTAAAGTGGATTCGAGAATGGTTTAAATTACCTATTAGTCCCGGTAAATGTCGCTGCAACCGGGTTCTAGATTTTTATTTCTAAGGGCATGACGTCTGCCGAGTACAGCTAGTTTTTTAATATATATAAAAAAAACTATATATACTACAATTTGTATTTTTAAGGTGTTCGAAAATTGTGATAGACGTTTATGTGATCTAAGGTTCTGAACAATTAGACCACCTTGGTTGTATGGATAATAATGATCATTTTGAATGTTCTTAAGTATTTGATCTTCTCGACTGTCACTATTAACTATATGATGCTGATTGTACGTACACAAAATAATTACATGTAAAGCTATAAAATAGTGGAGATTTAAACATGCGACCCTAAGAGCTTTCTTTCAGCAAACATAAATGGGTTTAACGAGAAGGGAGAAACAAGAGGCATAGTTGTGTACACTAAAATTTTACAGTTTAAAAGTATCATAAACATATTTCAAAAAATAAAAAGCTATTTACATAATAAGAATACAAACCTATAGTAAATAATTGAGTATAATACTTTATTTTCTTTCTTATCGAATATGCAATTATATGAATTTCAGGTAGTCTGCAAAACAAAATTTCTCTGCACCTACCGTCTAACGCGTGTGGTGTAAGAACATCAACTCTAAACACCACGGTCAAGGAGCCAGATGACGATGACGACTTGTACTACAATGTGGAATTGGTGGTGCAGATGGACAAGCATCTACAACAGTCATCGGATCAGGAGTTGCTAGTTAGGTATGATTCTTAAACTATATAATAGTAATCAATGAAAAAGTCGAAGAAGTCCGCGACAGTGAACTGTTAAGGCTGCCATAGAGGCAACAAACCTACCGCTTCCATCCTTTGTCTCTGGTTGAAAATAATTTTCATTGAAAGTATTTTAAAGCTCTACACCATTGACTAAGGAAGGGGTATTGTAGGCGCCTCTTCCTATGCCGGAGGACGTATGCGCCTTATGCCCCGGCTACTGCTAAGTCTGGTCCTTGCGTGGGGCGGTCTGTAACGCGCCCCACGGGAAGAGAGATGAGCGCGCGCGGAACACTCGCGCTCTCATCTCGACGGCATGTGCAGGTGAGTGAGAACCCCTATACCCCTAGGGGCCCCACCCGCGCCGCCCGCTTACGGCGGCCGAAGGTCACTGTCTGACCTCCGGCGTCGGCGCGTCCTCCTTTGGCGGGAGCGGAGCAGGGAATTACGCTCACGCTCCCGTTCCGCCTCCTCCTTCGCGAACATGACTTGCTCGCAGAAGGAGGAGACGGCGTCCCATCCGGTGGAGCTCCCGACCATGGTGCGTACCACGGCCGGGAGCGAGGTGTCAAGTCCGGTATGGGCGACGAGCTCCCGGCGCTGCTCCGTCCAGGCTGGACATGCCTGGAGAGTGTGCAGCGCCGTGTCCTCGTCGCCCGTGTCACAGTGATGGCACCCTGACGTGGCCTCGCGGCCGAGGCGACACAGGTACCTTCCGAAGCAACCATGCCCCGTCAGGACCTGTGTCAGCCTGAACGTCAGGGTGCCGTGACTTCGTCTGATCCAGTCGTGCAGGACGGGCCTCACCGCCTCAATGGTGGCGGGGCCCGCGCTGGGGCGTCGTAGGCGATCTTCCCAGACCCCCACGGCTACCTGGCGGAGCTCCGACCGGCACGCCTCGATCTCGCGAGGCGCGGGTCTGGTGCCCCTAGCCAGGGCCTCTTTGCGCCACACATACAGTGACGCCAGGACCCTGGCTTCCAGGTCCCATGGGGGGGATCCGGCCAGTAGCGAGGCCACTTCGAAGGACACCGTACGGTATCCTCTTATTGCCCTGACGGCCAATATGCGTTGCGCTTGACGCAACAGCGCCGCGTTTTTGGCCGTCAGGCGGTCTGACCACACAGGGGCCCCGTAAAGGGTCATCGAACGTACGATGCCTTCGAAGAGTTTCCGGCACGTGGCGTTGGGCCCCCCGACGTTGGGGAGCAGGCGCGAGAGCGCACCGGCTGCCCCCTTGAGTCTGGGGAGCAGCTGCCGAAAGTGTGCCGAAAAATCCCATCGGCTATCGAGGACCAATCCCAAGTATTTCATGGTTCCACCGATGCCGATGCGGATGCCTCCTACTATGATGCAACTGTCCGGAGGTGGACGATTACGAGGACCGTGAAACATCACGGCCTCGGTCTTCTGTAACGCCACCTCCAGACCGAGACGCCGGATCCTGCCTACTATTGTTGACACCCCAGCCGTGCCTAGAAGGCACGCCTGCCGATGGGTCCTCCCGCGCGCGGCGATCAGCGTGTCGTCTGCGTAACATACGACGCTGACGCCCGGGAGGACCCGACACTTCAATGTCCAGTCGTATGCGATGTTCCACAGGAGGGGACCTAGAACCGACCCCTGTGGAACACCGCACACCATGGCTCGCCGATTCCATCCCTCGTGGACCGGGTAGATGACGGCTCTGCTATTTAGGTATGCCCCGACTATACGGCGGAGGTAGGTCGGCACCCCGAAATATCGGAGTGCCTCCATGATGCATGCCCAGGGCAAGGAATTGAATGCGTTGGCGATGTCTAAGGACACCGCCAACAGGACCTCGCCCTGGGAAACTGCTTCCTCCGCCAGGCTTCCCAAGCGCATGATCGCGTCAATCGTGGAGCGCCCCGTGCGGAAACCGAACTGGTTGTCCGCCAGGTCCGGCCCCGTCGTCGATAGATGCTGGACGAGGCGGTCGACGATGATACGCTCAAAGAGCTTTCCAACCTCGTCCAGCAGCACAATGGGCCGGTAGGCGGACGGCGAGTCCGCAGGGCGCCC
This sequence comes from Dendrolimus kikuchii, assembly GCA_019925095.2. Classification (NCBI taxonomy): domain Eukaryota; kingdom Metazoa; phylum Arthropoda; class Insecta; order Lepidoptera; family Lasiocampidae; genus Dendrolimus; species Dendrolimus kikuchii. The sequence goes on from CM034400.1 coordinate 8,374,476, forward strand.
CTCCTTTCGCAGCAGGACCAGCTTTCCTGTCTTCCACCTTTGTGGAAACTGGCCCTGCTCTGTGATACTGGTGCCTGGCTCATTTAAGCTATCGAAGGACATACTGAAAATTGTGCAAGGTGCGTCGTACCCTTTTATCTCACAGGTGTTAATGCCTGAATTAATTAAAACCTTGTAATACAGGTCACCAGAAGCAACCTGTTGGCCAATACATTTGACTGATTACGTAAGAAAAAATAACAATAATATAATTAGCTATGCTGGTATGAGGCCTGCACAAGTTTAGATATAGCTTGGTTTAGTGGTTAGTGATGCAAGTATGTGTGTGTTTATAATTAAAACGTTAGTAGGAACATAAATACTAGTTTGGAAGCAAATATTTTGCTATCTCTAGGCTTAAATAAAAAAGTAATTAAAACAAGTTTTTATGATCTTTCAACTTTTAACTATCCCACACGATTACGTACACTGAAAAATATATAATAAACGCCCATAAAAGTCCCACTGCTGGGTTCGGGTCTCCTTATAATGATAAGGGAACGTACAATATACCCGCCACCCTTGTCCCAGGCGTCTTGGCAGGTTTGAGACTAAACTCGATGTGCAGATTTCATCACGATGATTTCCTTCGCCGTTGTTAGTACGTGGTAATCGTGACAATATGCACATTAGGTCAGAAATCTGTCTAAGTGGTGCATGCGTTTTAGCCAGGATTCGAACCCGCACCACTTTGAGTTTGGACGCGTGCGTTGCCATTACACAACTTCAAAAAATATATTCGACCCCAACTTATGTATGACGATCGTTCCACATCTTTACATTTTCTACCAGGATATGCCCGCGACTTCGTCTACGCTTGACATGAAATTCTCGCGGGATTCCCGTGGGATTCCCGGGACACAAAATACCACACATTTTATTAAAGTATTTTTTTTATCGATAAGAAAAAAAATCACATTGGAATTCAATTTTTAATCTGATTATTTTAAATCATTCCCAGAAAAATTCCCGCGGCATTCCCAAGACAAAAAGTACCGCAGAGCTTAAGCCTAAGAATTAGGTGTTGATCAGCGAAAAGCGCATCGAAATCGGCCTCGTAGTTTTTACGTGAATCCCGAACAAGCAGACAAAACGACAAACAGACAAGAAATCAAAAAAGTTAAATCGTGTTCTCCGTCATTTATATAGTCTATTTCATTTTTTTTAATAGCTTCAATGTACAGACACAGTATGTTTAGAATTTTATAATATTGTTATAACTTAGGCCCCGACAAATACAAATTCCACGTACAGATCTGTAAAAGCATATTTTATTACCTGTCGGCATTTGAACTAATTGTAATCCTTTTATGATCGTCTTCCTTTGTTCACTTATTTATTGGAATACGTTTCTAGTTATTGTGGAGAACAGCCTATTGTCCTATTGTATTCGCTCAGGAGCATCATTAGCCAGGTGTTGCGGATTACAATTACAAGCTAATTCTAGGAAATTGTGCCGACGTTGCCGGGTGGACAACGTCGCATTTGCATTATTGAAGTATAAAACGACGGCCTGATTGAGAGAGGGGTCAGTTGAGCTACAACTACGATACGGGCGTGACGTGTGTACATTCAGGAATCTAATAGTGACGGACTTTGCGCGTTTTATTGAATTACGACCTTCTGCATTACGTTTGGATTTGTTGTGTTCGGTTATATTTGTACCTGTGTTATACGTGTTTGTATAGTTCTAATAAACTCTATAATAATTCTAACGGCATTTTAATTCGAGTCCCGCTAACTCGTAACAATATGATAGATTATACTACAACATTGTATAGCGGCATGTAGGTTACATATTCCTACTAAATTTCATTAATATCGACCCAGCAGTTCCTGAAAATAAATGGCTGTGATAGACACAGAAACGGACATCTGAATTTCACAAGGATTTAAAAGTTTTGCTAAAATAGCTACCGAACCCTAAATAATAGAATAAAAATAACTTATTTCAAAATGAACGTAGGTACAATTTTAATACTTACATAATATATTGCTAGATTATACTACTGAATCTCTGTTCCCCAGAACTAAAAGCATTGCATTTCCAACAGGCACTAACTAGCCTATGGTTTATTAATCTATACACTGACGTTGTATTAGATATTATATATAGAGAGATTAATCCTAATTTATTCATAGCTGATATTAGACATAGACATAGACAACACTTTATTGTTCACCAAAACAAAAATTACAAAAATATACACAACAAGACAATAGTTAATTGGTAAAACAAAAGGCGGCCTTATCGCTAAAAGCGATCTCTTCCAGGCAACCTGATATTGTATGTTAGATATAAAATACTAAGTTCAAATTAGATTCTTTTAAAGTACATTATTATTATTAAAATATTTTCAGGTGTAAGCTCCAACGTCGTGCAGTCCGTATCAACAGTTCAGCTCTGGAGTCAGTAATCAGCACTAAAATACGAGAAATAATTGGTCAAGACACCAAGAGAACAAGGTGAATAATATTACGTAGTATATGAATCCTCAAAAAATTTCAAGGGTCTATCTTCAACATTTGGTTTATGATTTATTTGCGCAATTCTTTATGTAAATTTTGGTCAGGCGTTGTATTTTACGTTTCGCCGTTCAAATAATATTGATCATATCGCTTTTGTTAATAATAATAATTAGGTTACACCAGCAATTTTAGTTTTTACCAAATAGTCTAATCTTTTTGCTCCCATTTCCTACCAGAGATGTCTGTACTCGGGGATGCATAGCACCCAGGCGCAGGGCTCTAAGGGCTAATAGTAAGCTAAGCAAGCCTAATACTTCACACCTGCAAATGTCATGAAACGGACAGGCGCACATGAGGATTTAGTTTTTTATGAAAATGGCTACAGGTCATTAAAAACAATACATGAAAATTATTTATTATTTTTACCGTTGACAAGGGAGCGCAGGCTGATTTTCGTATTTTTCTTACAATAATTTTTCTCTGGCCGTGGTTTACCCATGTATTCCTATAGTGGATACAGGGGCGGTCAGATACTTTTGATCAGTATAGTCTGATCCTATATTTGGACCAAGAGCCTGAATGTGTTGTTGCTAGGGAGACACCCCCCCCCCCCTCCCCCTATAGACCCACACAAATTTTTCAAAAGTGCTCATCATGAATAAGACCCGTGATCTAAGAATATACAATATGTAGGTACCTATAATTCCCAGGCTCATGGGGGCAGCCGGCGCCCTATCACGGCTCGTCCCCAATGTGGGGACGGAATGGGGGGGCCCGGCGCGCCGTGCCGAAAACTCTACGAGGGGGTCGTACGATCTATGGCCCTATACGGGGCCCCGATATGGGCGGAGTCCCTGACGGCCAAGAACGCCGCGTTGCTGCGACGTCCGCAGCGCGTGCTGGCCGTCAGGGCTATAAGGGGGTATCGTACGATCTCCTTCGAGGCGGCCTCCCTCCTAGCCGGATCCCCACCATGGGACCTAGAGGCGCGCGTCCTTGCGGCCGTGTACGATTGGCGCAAGGACGCCCTCAGTCGGGACTTCCGTCCTGCGCCTCGGGAAATCGAGGCTAAAAGGGCGGAGTTCCGGCAGGATCTCATGGTGGGGTGGCGGAACCGACTTGCGCACCTCAGCGCCGGTCATAGGACCATACAGGCAGTAAAGCCCGTCCTGCCACAATGGATTGACCGGAGGCACGGCACCCTGACTTTCCGCCAGACGCAGGTACTGACCGGGCACGGCTGCTTCGGCCGGTACCTGTGTCAGATAGGGCGTGAGTCGTCGTCAGGGTGCCAGCACTGCAGTGCCAGCGTCGAGGACACGGCGTTGCACACTCTGCAGGAGTGTCCAGCCTGGGATGGGGAGCGCCGTGTCCTCGGCGCAAACATCGGACCAGACTTGTCGCTCCCGGCCGTGGTCCAGGCCATGGTCGGGGGCCAACCTGAATGGGACGCCGTCGCCTCCTTTTGCGAGGCCGTCATGTCCGCAAAGGAGGCGGCGGAGCGGGAGAGAGAGTGAGCAGCCGCGCTCCTCTCCCGCCGCAATAACCGGTCTCGGCGCCGGAGGAATACGGACCTCCGGCCGCCATGAACGCGCGGCGCGGGTGACGGTCAGGGGAGGCTATAAGGCCGTCACCCGCATCTAAAGCCGCCGAGTAGGGGGCGCGTCAGTGCCCGCGCGCGCCCCTCAATTATGAGTACGGAGAGGCCTGCCCCAGTGCTGGGGTGGGCCCACGCCAGCCGGGGTCGCGGAAGAAAAGCTCACGCATATCCCGTGACCCCGGCTCATGGCGTCGGTGGCACCGAGGGGTTTTAGTGGGTATTCCGGCTCCTCTAGCCGGCGAGTCCCACACTCCCCCGCGAACCCCCCGGCGGGGGGTCCGCAAACGGATTTCCCCTTGTAAAAAAAAAAAAAAAAGTTACCTATAATTACCTATTAGTATAATAATAATTCACAACTCTGTGCTATACTGCTCTAAGCAAATAGAATAATAGAACGCAGAGAATCCGGGTTCGATTCTCGTCAGTAAAAATTTTGTATATTATGATTTCTCTGTTATTAGTACACAATATGTGTTTGACTGCCGACTTATTTAACAATAACTTCATCATAGGCGTGTTCGCAATCTAAGTCTAGTTTAAAAATAAATTAGCTCTTCATTGCAGAAGGTCTCCCAAGGCTTTATACAACGGCAAACATTTCCCTTGTTTAGGAAAATAGGGTATGTAGTATAAACTCTATGTTTATATTATTGCTCAAACAAAGCTACGCACTGGATAAAAATGTATCAATCAATCAATTAATATCTTTATTTGCAAGAATGTAGTTTATATAGGTGTTATACAAATGTAGAAGCACAATACATTCTACCACATAGTGGTGTACAAAATGAATATGTGAATATGCATTGTCAATCATGTTAAAGATAAGACGCGCCGAAAATGATAAAACATTAATAAACTATAATACACATTTACCTAAAATATGTTTCGGCAACAATGTCACAATTTTATTAATTGGACTGATCAGTGAAAGAAAATATTTCCTGTTTCAGAACTGGTCGAAATCGTCAAGGTTTTGTTAATCCAGCCGAAATGGAACAACGCGAAATGTTAATGGAGGCTGCTCGAGCCTGGATGGAACTGTCACCAGCAGTTTCTGCCGCTGAACCAGCCACCGTCGAAGTAGGACAGCCCACGAGACTGCTTATACAGTGTACATTACCTGGTAAGGAGAAAATAATTTTATAAGTAGACAGGTACTATTACAGAGAGCAGTTAGATTGGAAAAACTAAGACCTTATTAAATTTGTATTTCATATTTTAGTTATGCTCAAAATAGATTACATAATATTTATTACAATGACTTTATAAAATAATACAATAAAAGAAAATTTAACTTGTAGTCCTTCAAGACTATAATTCGTTGTCATTGAGACAGTAACTGACTCAATGACTGAGCCTAGGTCATCGTCTTCTTTGGGTAAATTACTTTTTACTTTTACTTAATTGCCATTGAAGGAAGAATATCTTCCATGGTTATTTCATAAGTGTTAGTTTTCCTTGAGAACCACAAGATGCCATTACTAATTTGTTTTCCGTGAAAACTGAATTAAAATAATATTAACTCGAGATTACTCTAATGTATTTAATTAACAATATACTTACCTAAATTAACAAAAAAAATTGATTAAGTACTAGGATATACCCTCGACTTCGTCCACGTTTGACTTGCCGCGGGATTCCCATTCCCGGAACATAAAATACCGCAGTATTTAAAAAATAATGTATGTAAGCTATCGCTTTAGTGAAAACTTTCTCTTACTTAATAAGCTATGTTTTACGCACCCGAACAACTACAAACCGCTCCCGGGGAAATTTCCGCCGGATTTCCGGGATGAAAAATATCACACATTTTATTATATTAAATTACTATCAATCAGTAAAAAAAACACAATGGGATTCATTTTTTTAATTTGATTCCCCAAGGATAAAAAGTAGTGCAGATTTTAAGTCTAAGAATAAGCTGTCGTACAATGAAAACCACAACAGAATCGGCCCAGTAGTTTTACGTGAATCCCGAACAAACCGACTAACAGATAAATCAACAAATAGACAAGAAATCTAAAAAAATTGCATCGTCATCTTCATCGTTTATATAGTTCATTCTAGTTGTTTTTTTTTAAATAGCTTCGATGTAGAGACACGGCATGTTTAGAATTTCATAATATTATAGATAGATGTGCAAATTGGAACAAAACACAATTAAATAGATTTTGAATCTTAACAGTTGGCATCGGTTTACGCGTAACCAACTGCATTGCTCACGACGGACTCGGCGAGGCATCTCAGAAGCTTCTCGACGAAGCCGGCTGTCCTATCGACGAAACCATATTCAACAAACCGACTATCCACAGACATAAACATAAGAGCAGTGAAATAGACTTCTCTGATCTAGAACCTGTAGATGCACAAAGAAACATTGATGAGAGCATTAATATTAGAATCTCTAAATCTGATCCAGATTATATGATGAAGCATATTATGACATATCAGCATGCTCTGACCACGTTTGCTGCTTTCAAGTTCCCTGATAGAGCAAAATTACATTTGACTTGCGCTATTGAATTGTGTAAAGGCCCTTGTCCTTTAGTAGATTGCAAGGCTTTACAGAAACCTCAGCAAACCAGAGATGGACTGCTAAGGAAAGCGAGATTGGACAAAGATGCTAAAGGCGTGGTTATTGATAGATTAGAGGTGTATAACAGTATTGAAGTACATGCTCCTAATATAGAATTGGAAGACGAAGCGTCAATAAGAGGTGACTTAATTATTGATATTTCTATAAAATTTAAAATCATAGATACTGTTACATACATATTATATACATTACATAATGATATTAGTCTCGTCAACCGTATCAATCAATTTGGTTGAAAGACATAGAACTGAAAGGACACGACGGTATTCAATGACATTGAATAATTTAAGTTTATGTTAATTCGGATCACTTTGGTTGATTCATCCAAATTGAAGGACAGAAATGACCCGTCTCACATCCGCTTAAATGTTAAATCTGCTCATACTATAATACATGTAACAATTAGTAACCAACTACTATTATTGAAAGCAGTCTTTTCTTTTGTTTATTGTTTTAGTTTTGGTTATGATTGACCTCTTATTTATTCTCTTTAACAGGTTCAAGAAGAATTGAAGTCGAGGAAGAAGAATTCGTCCGTGGTTTCTCACCGGGCGACAAGACAATTTGTCTATCACCTGGCAAAATGGCACTTGCGTTTTGTGTCTTAGGAATCATATTCCTTTGTGCGATTGCCGTCGCTTTCATCTCTTTGGTCCGAGCTAGACGTAGGCTTGGCAGAGAGCCGTTGCATACGTCCCTCTCATTCTACACTGGAAGTAAAAGTATGTTCTCTTCTAGCGAGAGCTCAACTTCTGGAATCAGTGGCAGCAAGTTGCTGTTAACTGACAGTCCTTATTTAGATCATCATTCGTCTTCGAGCAATAATTGGCCGTATCCTAGACCGTATTAGGTGTAGGAAACACATAATAATATAATTTAAAGACCGAGTTCTATATTCACGTTTTAAAAACAGTACGAAAAAGCGCAATTAAAAGAGGCGTCCTCAGTTTAAAACGTGCTGGTTGCTTAGTTTTTCTGTTCCTGGAACCAATCGATAAGCAGATCAAATTGCTATCAACTGTCAGATAGTTCTGCATTTTGGAGAGACGCCTTAGATCTCTTAAGAATATTGTTTAACTTTTTATTTTAAACTAACTGTATAATTTCGACGACTGATAAAAATTAGTAAGTATAAACCAATTTTTCGCAGGCTTTATATACAAAAATGTTATCTAAGTTATATTTCTAGAAAGTATTGGGAAGGTACATAATTCTAAACCTCTTTTGTTTTGATGCAGGCTATACCTAGTCTTGCCATAAATAATGTAACAAAGAACATTTTTTTTTCTATTGCAAATAACATTTATAAGTTTAACAGTGTGTTAATTTATTACATAAATATAAAACAATTTAAAATATAAAAAGCTTATTCGAAGTGGTCTTCATTGGCTGCAATACAGTCCTTTAGACGTTGAGGCCAGTTATCAATAGAAGCACGCCCTCTTTCCATGGGAAAATTCTTCACTGCCAATCGCATGGATTGTTTTAGGGACTCCAAATTATCATGGCGTTTAGAGCAAGCCGTACTCTCTAAAACTGACCATAAATCATAATCCAGCGTATTAAGATCGTGACTAGACGAGGGCCAGTCTTCAGCTCTGATGAAGTCCGAAACGTTCGTTTCCAACCAAGACTGCGTGGACCGAGCTTTATGACCCGGTGCCGAGTCTTAGTGGAAAAACCATTCTTGGTTATTGAACGTGGTGTTGTTAAGGGGCTTAACTGCCTTCTCAAGAAAGGTAACTTGATACACTTGTGCCCATGTTGTGATACCTTTCTCGCAAAACTATAGCTCAGTAACTCCTTCATAGCTAATACCCCACCAAACCATCACAGAAGCTTCCTTAGAGCTTTGAGCATAAATACGGTCATTTTGTTTGTTAAAATGTTGCTTAATTGTAAAAAAATTCTCATCCGTAAACAAAATTTTTCTTTGACCTCCCTTTGCGTACCGCTTCAGTAGTTGTTTCGATTTTACCACCCTATTCTTTTTTAAATTATGAGTTAAGAAATGACCAGTTCGTCTCTTATAGGCTGAAAGTCCTAAGTCATCTTTTAAAATACGCGACATGGTTCTAGGTGATATCTTCATCTCCCGAGATAAAATCTGTTGCTTTCGGACAGGATTTCTTCGAATTCTTTCCCTTACTGCTTTGACCACCTATTTCGTACGAACACTACGTGGACGGCCAGATCTTTTTCTGTCACAAACAGAGGTCTCATTGTACCTATTAATAGCCCGGTACACAAACATTCAACTAATACCGAGCGTATGGAGAGTTTTAAAAATTGCATTTGGCTCCATACCTACTTTGTGTAATGCAATCACAGCGATTCGGTTCTCTTTATCGCCCCACTCCATTTTAATATCGCAAAATGTTGTACAATGTCAATACATTGTACAACATTTTGTGCCAAAATGAGAAAACACAATGAACGATCATATGAAAATGACAGATTCCAAATTCAAATGTAATATTTTGTTTCTTTTTAATTGTAACAGTATTTATGGCCAGACTAAGTATATACATGCACCCTTTATTAAATTTAACGGTGCTATACAATTAATTCATTTTAGATGTTTTTAGAGTTGTATAATTATAATCAGCTACGTTTCTATTTGTAACACTACATGCAACTGAGGCAGTCACAAATCTATGGGTCTGTGACAGAGCAAATGATCCGCGAGTACGCCCGAGGTAGTTTGGCTATATAATTATTTGTAAAAGTGTGTAGAAAGTTCCTTAAAAAAATGTGCATAGCGACCAAACTAGATGCCTGGCCGCTGTGAAGTATGGTTTGAATTCTAAATGTCTGACAATATTAAAGTGAAGAACAGAATGAAGATTGTAACAAGTAAATAAGGAGAAACATGGACTAGGAATTACAATCGTCTGATATCAAATGTGTCTTACTACAAAAAGCTCCTTAAACCTGAGTAGAAGGCATTACAAGTGATTATTCTGTTACTTTTGACATTTATTTATCTAAAACATATTTTGAGGCTTTAACACTAAAAACCTTAATAAATTTCTTTTAAATTTTGTAGTTCGTATCAGAACTAAAGAAGTAAGTTTCCACATTACGTATACGCAGTTAAGACGCGTCTCCACTAAAATTGTTGGAAACGTCTGTTTCCAACTGTTTGCAACTTTACAAATAATTACCAACTTTTGTCTCGATTGTAATTCCACCGAATTAAAAACAGTCGTCAACAATTTGAGAAACATTTCAGTTGACAACTAGTTGTCTCCATCAGTAATGTTGGCAACATGTATTCGAACAACGATGATATTGTACAGGCATTATATTACATGTTTCTGTTTCCAACTAACGTTTCCTTCTGCAAGCATTTCCACGCGTTTTTTATATGTTTACCGCCATAAATGGAAACACGATTCCCGAAATTTGTTTACAGTTTTCGTTAACACAAGGTCATTTTGGAAACATTTGTCACCAACACGTGTTGCCAACACAAAAGTTAGCAATTTTTCTTTGGTGGAGGCCCAAATTTATGATCAATCGATAGTGATATCTAATAAATATTGTGGAACTAACGGTCTAGATAATACAAAAGCACTAGAATTGTCATTTGTAGTATTCTGTTTCCATGATAGAAAGGTAAACAGCTGCGATATTTCAAAATAATATATAATATCCCAACAGAAAATAAAGAGGCTGCAATTTCGAAACTGCAATAGTATCATTTATTTACTATGTAACAAGACTGTCTGCTTAAATGCACCTCCAAAGCTTCTCTATTTGTAAGCTTTTTAGTTTGTGTACTTATTTATTTAATTCTATTTTTAGTGAATACAAATTACGTTTGAGGCGGTGCTTTTGGATGTTTACGGACTAATAGGGATTTAATTAGATTAATAATCAAGGTATATTAACATAGGTTTAAAGTAAGACACTAAAAAGCGCTCTGCCTTTTTTAATTTCATTAGCACTTCCTCGAAACTTAGTATTAATATATGAACAATGTGAATTAATTTTAAAAAGGAAAGTAACATTCAATTTTTGGAATGTAATCATTGTGATGTGTTTATGTAATATGATATTTTCTACTTTTATATTTTTTTAAAATAAAATGTGTCCAGAATAAATCTATTAGTTTTATTTGTAAGCGTGATTTGTTTTACAACTATCACATTAATTTAGTATCACCGAGTAAAAAAGTTAATACAATGACCGACTATTAAGTGACCAAATAAAAATTTAGACATTTATACAAGGTTGCCGGGCTATCGGTTTTTTATCGGATACACTTTGGAATGTGCAATGGCAATGCCGGCTTTAAGCCTTCCATCATCGGACAACCAGACGCACTGGCGATTGGCGTGCATCACCAGTATGTGGTGGACATACCACCATTAGGAACAAAGCGCTTCGCGTCCACCTTCATTATACACAACGCAAAATAATGGAATTCACTGCCGGAGTCTGTTCTTCCCGATACCTATAGGGGTGTCTTCAATTCCCGTGTGAATAGGAGGTACCTTTTAAGTAGGCGTTCTCCATTAATATATCTTCACTCAATATCAGGCGAGATAATGGACAAATACAAACCCACTAAAATATAAATAAATAATCTATCGTTTATCTAAATGTCCAAAAATCTATTGCTCTAATTTAAATATTTCTCATCAAAGAATCCAAATCATTATACTTATTATATATACTTATCTATAAATATATATGATCACATTTTCTTAATACTGGGCGCACATAAGCTCAACTACCGGAACTCCAAAGACACGCGATATTCAATAACATTGATGTTGAATGATATAACCTTATGTCTATATGAAACACTTTGGCTGATTCATCAAAATTAAAAGAAAGAAATGATCCGTCTAATGCAATTTTTAAAATAGGCTGTGCCAATCTTTATACACCGATCTTAAGCCAATATTAGATGGTTCAATTCTATCTTTCAATTTAGATGAAACAATCAAAAGTGATACATATAAATATAAACTTTACTCCTTCAATGTCATTGAATACCGTCATCTTTGAGTCATGTGCCTTTCCACCAAATTGATTCAATGTCGTTGATCTGTCTATTATCAGCATTGTACATTTTGATTTGGTCGATTGATTTTCCACTTTTTAAGTTTCCGCCATAAAATATTTCAATTCGATTATAGTTATTATTTAGGTTTGTGGCTTGGCAGCTAGGCCTTTAAGCCAGATCTTAGATTACAATACAGTTTCTTCATTTTATTAAGCCTATGTATAATTCATCTCAACTGTAGGTTATCAACTGCGCCATTCAACGGATATCTCGTGACAACTGGAAAGGCCACAGTTGACTATACAGTGCACATTTCTCACAAAAACACATAATTACTACTCAAAAACTATCAATAACCTACAACTATTGTACATTTAAAAGTAATTTAAAAAAATGTTAGAAAATAAAACTGCACAGCACAACGTTCCTTTTCAGTTCCCGCTAAAAACTTCCCCTTACATTTAGAATACAGTAATCGACTAACTAATATATCATAGACAAAATAAACCAAACGTTCTTTACAAGGTAGTCTATGGTAAATAGTTGATGACATCATGTTCAACAAAGATTAACTATTGTAGACAGGACATCACTAAAACCTAAAATTAATTATGTGCCTAATATTAATTAATAAATATATAAGACAAGTGACTTTATTTAATAATTTACTTGTTAATCTATTCTATATTTTTTTTATTCTATATTTATTTTTTAAACGAATTTTTAGACATGAATTAATTTTATTTCCATTTATTATAAGTAAATGTTTTTCAATGCAAGAAATTTAGAATATCAATGTTTTATTGCCCATAAATATATAAAACGGACAAATACGTATCATTCCACGTACTGTGGAGATTTCCAGAGAAACAAATAGATCTCCATGGATTTTGTAATTTTATTATGAAACCCATTTTATTAATAATCTATTTCTCAAAAATTAGTGAATCGATCTATTTAAAACCATTTTCAGTTCACAACATTCATACTTGACCATTTTTTAAGATCCACCTTTAACTTATTTAGAAAGTTACGTTCCATATTCCAATAATAACAGAGGGTAAACTTTTGGATGCAAATGCTTCATCAAATTATATTGATTTAACAAAAAGGCATTGCTGCAACTATTTATTTAAATATAATAATTTTGATATTTATACACGACCTGTTTAATTTACTTGTTGATTTTTCATAATTTAATGGTTCAACGATAATGACAATTATTTTACAAACAATTATATGAAATGTGTGTCACATTTTAAGGTTTACACTGGCGGAACCTTAGATAACGGAATATCCATATATTTAACAAAACCATTTTGTCACAAGCGAACGAATACAATACATTAAAAAATAACAACTAGATAATTATATGAATAAACTGTCTTTCCTACTTTAATTAAGTTTCTTTAGTTTTGAATACATTTTTTTTTGGTGTTTCATAGAAAAAAAATAAACGAATTCAAAAAATATTTTTTCTTACTGATGCCATTCAAAAAATATAAAATAATTTTAGCACTATTTTTCAACTGTTTTATGTGGATTCATGATTATTGTTTTACTATCAAATATCAATCATAGTAATAGTTAAACTGAAATTGTTTGCGCCTTCTGTAATTTTGCTTAATATTTACTTTGAAACTTTGTTATTAACAACAGCAATATTTTTTCTGGGTTAAAATATAATTATGGTTATTTTGTATATTATAAAAGTTATAAGGAAAAAGTAAACAAAAATGAGCAATTTAATTTAGGAAAACAAAAATTAAGCTTTAACTACATTATCAGTTATAAAATTAAATTACAAATTTTGTTAAGCTACTCCAAATTTTTACATTACGATTTACAAATTTAAGTGAACTATCTTATCTGATTTTTTATCTATGACTAGGGCGGAACGGAATGAAGGTGGATGTTTTTCGCGGTTGGTCTTTCGCTTCGCCTTCGATGCCGTGTTCGTACTCGCAGTCATAGATGAATATTTCAACGAATTCCACATGAATAGTGATTATTTATAAGCTACGTATTAAAAGTGTTCGGGTTATGTTTTATCTTATAAAAGTTGCTTTAAGAACAATTATTTAAGTGTTATGTCGTTGGATTGAATCAAGTTGGATTAACCGAAAATCCCTGTATTCAGTGTAATATTTTGTGTGTATCGACGAGTGTATGAGTTTTACAGTGCTGAAATAGCATTCCCGAATTCTTTTTATTAGGTACGTGTATAAAACTTATAAAGTTATCACACACACACACACTCACAGACATTTGTGGAATCATATTTCAACACATTTAAAAACGATTTCTGGCCTGGCCAATAAATACCGCTTGCCCTTTGCACTATGTTACTCAATATCTTTATTTAAAACTCACATGAAACTCTGCATGGTATAACAATCTTGTATATTCTTACCTCAAAGATATTTGTCTTATTTATTGCAATCATAGTTCTAACATAAGTACACGATGGAACTCCAGTTTAGCCTAATTGCGGTCAATTAGATCCATTAAGCGTACTTCCTTGTACTCTCTCAATATATCGCTTTCGGGTACTATTTGTTTTTAGGTACATGCTAACATCTTGTGTGAAGGAGTACCACTTTAATGGAAAGTTTCATCACCAGTCAAAAGTTGTTTATTTTAGGCCAAGGCAATAAAAGTAATCTGAATTTCTCACCATCAAATAATTGTATAGTATATTTACAAGTGTTGGTAGATATTATAAGTAATAAAAACTGACTGAATATTTTGAAAATTGTGGTTACTCAGTGGCTTACACAGGCTATCTCATTCCTATGAAATAAATTTGAGGCCAGACTGCAAATCATTTCCTTCAATAGACAATTTTGTAATCTAATGTGCTGCATCTCATTACCTCATGCTTAGGTGATGTGGTTATATGCAGGTATACTCTCTGTTACCTTGAAATGGTGAGGCCACAATCCTGCAGAAGAAAGAGCATGCAACAATGAGATTACTATATTGCTATTACAAATTATGTAGATAATAGTGTTAGACAGCTTTAGTTAGTAGTTAGTTAATACTAAGGGTTTTTGGTGGGAACTAAAAGGGGATGTTGTACATTGAAGTTTTGTTTTCTAAAAATGTGTACTCTAAAATGAACAATAGTTGCAGGATATTGATAGTTTTTGAGCAATAATTGTAAATGTTGTGTTCCGGCATTAGTGACCAGGTTCCAGTCTCCTTTAAGAGAGCAGCAGCGCATTTGTAGAACCTTTGGTGTTACAAATGTCCATAGGCGATGGTAACCGCTTAACATCAAGTGGGCCGTCTGCCTGTCTGTTGAACTCCTGCAATAAAAAAAATTACTTCTGGGAGTATGATTTTGGTTAGCCACACAGTAGTCTTCAAATGTTACAATTTAAATTCTTTTCACATCATTACAAACATGTAAAGTTATGACCTGAATTGGAAACATATCTAATTTTTCACAGAAAATTCATAAGTAAATAATATATTATAAATAAAACAGTCCCTTTTTTACATAATCATTTTCCATGTTAACCTATTCATTAATTTCCTTTAAACAGATTTATAATTCCACAAAAAATACCTTATTTTCTGGTATAAAATGTATCCCATTTTCATTCCTGTGGTTGGTCATTTTCATCAATTTCATGACAATCTGCCAATTCCTCACACTGGGGAATAGGAATGGAAAATCCATCTAAATAAGTTCACTTCTACAAATATTTGTCAATATGGATAGTTTATACACAAACTATGACTTGTTCTGATTAGCAAGAAGTTTTAATGTGTATTAAAATCAGACTTGACTCTCAAGCCCTGATTTATTAAATGTTTATGTGTCTCTCTCAAGGTATAATATCTCTATTAGTTTTACCAAAATAGGCAATAAAAATTTATACATTAATATTTATCCTTATATTTTGGCCAACATAAACAAGATTTTAATAAATTAGAGGCTACATGCTATTTTGATGAGCTGCTGTTTCACTGTAAAATCTCATCAACATTTGTTATGTTATCCTCACAGTTTTTCCTTTATAATATTAATTAATAACGGGATTTATTTCTGGGAGCAAATAAAATATTCACACAATTATTCTCTTTTATGTATAAAAAATTTAATAATATTATATCATAAAAACACCTGTTATGTATGACTCATTCTAATTGAATAAGGATATTCATTCATAACAATATATTAATTACTTTAATGTATTTTGTAACTTAAATTAATTTAATCTTTTTAATAATACAGTAATTACTAAGATTTTAATTGAAGGTCTCCTATGTTAATATTTAGTTGTACAGTTTAAATTGAAAAAGATTTGCATGGTTTTTAAATCACATTTTTTAAATAGTACAGTTCAATTTTAAACAGATTTATAATAATATATTATAAAAGTCCATAAATGTCCCACTGCTGGGCTTGAGCCTCCCACTATTGGGGAATGGACAGTATACCTGCCACACTTTCGGAGGTGGCTTGACAGGTTTACACATCGGTTATCTCCATATGCAGGTTTCATTATCGTTTTCGTTCACAGTTTTTAGCATATGATAATTGTAATAATATGCACATTAGATCAGAAACCTGCCTATGTGGTGCATGCATTCCGGCCAGGATTTTAACCCACGCTCTTTGAGTCAGGAACATGTATGCAAGCCATTATGCTACCATGAGGATACAGATTTGCATAGTTTTAAATCACATTTTTAATAAAACTATGTTTCAACAGTTTTAAGTGGCGGTAATTTATATATTATTGGATGTTTCGGTTACATTTCAGTAGCCCTAAGAAGACAGTGTCAATGAGTATTGTTAAAGTTTTATTTAGCCTACCACCACCAACTTGTTCATTTTAATGATTTATTTTTAATTTTGTTTATGGTTATTGTTTACACTATGGGAGCCTAATCTAATTTTCCACCACTTTGTAACATGTTGTGATTTGGAGAGAAAAAACAGTGCAAGAAACTCTTCAGTAAACATGATTAGCTTAGCTCTAATTTGTAAATGTAGTTATATTAGGTATACGCAAAAACTTAAGAAGATATCACACTTTTTAAAACAAGCATCCCATAGCATGATGTAAGCTTTTCAAAAGTCCAGGCCATTCTTAGTGTGCATGCATAAAGATATGGGTTACCAGTACATACAAATCTAAACAGATCACTACTGATTGCTGCAGGTTATGTGGTCCCATACTTTCTGTGTGACTCTTACTGGTCACTAATACTAACATTATTCCAGATAGAGTAGGGGCATTAAAGTTTTAATGCTTTAATTTGTTTTTAGAAATTGCCATATAGGTTGTCATTTAGTTATTAAGATTGTGTAAAACTAATATGGTTTTTATTTTCAAATATTGTGCTTTATTACCTCTGAATATCTGAATGTGCTCACTCATAAAGAAACAGGTTGAAGCTTATTGGTGTCTTTTTTATGTGCAAGCTCATACAGAAAGTATAAGACTATATTACCCACACCAGTCAGTACTGATTTCCAATTTGTCTATACAGGGAACTGCAAGCACTTTATGGACCATTGAATTTAAACCACATACAACATACTGGAAAAGCATACATACACATAGGATATTCTCAGAATAATACTCATAATACTCATATTTAAGTAATTGTTTTCTGGGTATCTGGTCCCTGGGTTGTATGGTAATTGGCAATAAGTCTTAGTAATCACTTGGCAAGAAACACAATACACCTAGAGTGTCATGATTGGCTAATATTTCAGAATTCAACTCCATTATGTAATATGTGCTGAACTTTTTTATAATGAATTTTATAATAGTGCTTATTTCATATTCTGTCAAACTTGAATTGTTCTGCTACTTAAGAATATACTTCATTGTACATGGTTTGTATCAACAGGTGTATTTATATTGTCATTAGGTAAGTCATTATTTATCTTGCTTCAAATTTTTTTTTATCAATATAAGAGCTTAGGAAGACGTAAATCAGTCCTTTTTCTATTATTGCCCTGAACTAATTTTCTTTTATGAAAGTTTTAGAACAAGTCTCAATTAATATGTATGAAGAAAATTGCCAAATACATGACTTTTTTTAGCTATCTTTATAGGAGAGAAATGAAGGTTTACATTTATCAGGCACATTCATTAATGTTTGTAATTATTATCTTTTAACCTTGTATTAAGTTTAATGTGACCAATTTATGTAGTAGGTAATCAAATACTTTAAGAACATTGCTGTGGTTTGTTTTAATTAAAAATCACTCTTGTTTTAAATATTATAAAGACATAAGTGCCATTTCTAATATTCTTAAAGTAGGCCCAGTTAGTATAATTCAGAGGTTTTTGGTATGATTCTTGGCATGATAAATCTTAATAAAATTATGTTTTCCAATAACACTAAATTGACTTGATAAACTTAGGTAATGATAAAGTGACCACTCTTTCAGTTAAAAAAATCTTTATGGATAGCATGAGTAAAATCTAAATAAATTTATTAACTAATTCTGAAGTGTTTTTTGATTTTAGTCTTTTTAGAATTCAATAAAAATTAGTTTAAAACTATATTTTGAAACAATAAGGCCATTAAACCAATACTCTAAATTTTTTTTTTAAGGTATAAACAGAAAATAAGTTATTCCTCAAATCACATCAGATCCCGACCTTATACTTGGTTTAGAATCTGTAACCCTCAGAAGAGACTTTAGCACTCTAATAAGCGTTTTCTACCATCTGCACAATGGAGTGTTCTGATGAGTGGTTTGATTTAGTGCCTATAATGCCTTTTTACTGTCACATCACTTGTCGACTATTGGGAGTTCTCCCACACTTCCTCTACACTGGAAGTCATCCACTGCACATGGCCATACTCCTTTAAGCAATATATATGCAAGCTATGGAATGGACTCCCTTCTGCAGTTTTCCCTGAGTGCTACAATATGGGGATCTTCAAAAAGAGCATAAACAGATATATTGTCTCGACGAGGTTGGCAACACATCAGCCCCATTGATGGTAACACCAACCACTAGCTCCAGTGGTGGACATGTGTACACACATCCATGGGCGTGGTAACCACTTGCCATCAAGTGGACCCGTTGGTCAGTCTGAGGCTGATGTAGGATCCCCAGTGCATGAGTATAAAATAAATTAAATCCTTAAAGCTTTTAATGAATATCAATTTTATTTAGTGTGCCAGCATTGGTTGCTTTTGGGGCATCAAGATCGCGCGATCGTGATCCACAAGGTCGAGCTGTCAAGTGGCAGGGGGTGTTAGGGTGTGCCCATTTTCTGGCGAAGATTTGCCGACAGTATTTTATTGCCACTATCTAATCGAGTTTTTTCAATCGTTTGTCTGTCTAATCAAATGTAATGAAATTTGGTTTAGTTTTATGAACCGAATATCTTGACATTTTCAGTAATATGGACATCCGTGCAGGAACGGAGAAAGAATACAATTTCCTGCGGCCGGGCGGCCTGTCGAAAGAGGCGACTTAACAACCCACAGCCAGGTGGTAGGGCATTTGCCCGACTGGATGGCTACCACCCCTGGTCTGAAGTATGTCGTCATAACAACCTTGAGTTGTGTTCCGGCATTAGTGACCAGGTTCCAGTCTCCCTTAAGAGAGCAGCAGCGCATTTGTAGCAACTTTGGTGTTGCAAATGTCCATAGGCGATGGTAACTGTTTTCCATCAAGTGGGCCGTCTGCCTGTCTGCTGATCTCCTGCAATAAAAAAAAATAAAAAAAATTTAGGATACTTCATATGTCGGAAATAGATGTTTTCGCGGAACCGAATCCAAAATTATATAAGTGAAAATGCGTGTTAAGTATTCAATATTTCGTAATATCGTTATTTCGTTGATTAATTTAAATATCTGTTATTATTTTATTGTTAGAGTACCGCAGACAGGCTAATGGTCCACCTGGTGGAAAGTGGTTCCCGTATGCTAT
Source organism: Dendrolimus kikuchii (assembly GCA_019925095.2). Taxonomy (NCBI): domain Eukaryota; kingdom Metazoa; phylum Arthropoda; class Insecta; order Lepidoptera; family Lasiocampidae; genus Dendrolimus; species Dendrolimus kikuchii. Next base: position 8,394,128 of record CM034400.1, read on the forward strand.
GTACATTTGCAATACTAGAGCCCCAAGTCTGTTGTAACTTTAACAAAAAAACTATACCATTACGAGTAAAGCTCCATTCGACTGACGACGCTCAAATATCCAGCTTCTAAAATTCATAATAAATCGGTCTTACCCGTGCAGGAACGGAGAAAGAATACAATTTCCTGCGGCCACAGCCAGGTGGTAGGGAATTTGCCAGATTGGATAGCTACGAGCCCTGGTCTAAAGTATGTCGCCATAACAACCTTGAGTTTTGTTCCGATATTAGTGGCCAGGTTCCAGTCTTCCTTAAGAGAGCAGCAGCGCCTTTATAGCACCTTTGGTGTTGCAAATGTCCATAGGCGATGGTAATCGCTTTCCATCAAATGAATCGTCTGCCTGTCTGCTGAACTCCTGCAATAAAAAGAAGTCTCGGTCACATCAAGATTGATGCAATATTAACCCGAGATAGTTTACAGAGTACCAAAACCGTCAAAGTTAGATTCCAATTCGATTCAAAGTTACAGACTCGGAGCCCCGAGGTGTGGGTGGGACGGGACTAATCGCTGTCGGCTTCAAAGAAATTTGAAAAAAATTATTGATCTCCTGTAACATCCTAATCAAGTACAATATAAAATAGGTCTTAATTTAAACATTATGCGACACTCCCCGTACTACTTTTAAACTGTGTTACGTACAGAGTAAGTTCACGTCCCGTAAGTTTAGTTCTTTAATGACACTGTTTAAAAAAAACCATAGTGCTCAGAGAAATCCTCTGCTGGGGGTGTTCCATTCCAAATGCATAAAATGAAGATGCTCAAAACAAAACTTCGTGACGATCGTTTCGAACATAAGTGTAATGCCTCAAGGAAGTGAGGATGAAAGTCCAAGCCGGTGGGCAAGTTGTCCACTAGTAAGAAAGAAGAAGAAGGCACTATTCTGAACATTATTTTATTACAGTCCCCCATTATACAGGCGGTAGAAAACGCAGAGAGACGTGACGTCTCTCCGAAGAACAAGCGTACCCAGATTTATTTGTGAATATGGGATTGTCGTGTATTTTGGTTAAGAGGTCACATTAAAAATGCACTAAAACTATAATTTTCGAGGTGTGTTGCTTGATTGAGCTGCTTCCAGGAGCACTATTAGAGCTTTAGTTTTACATTATGTTCTAGATGTGTTGATCGTTTAAAGTTTATCTTATGATAATTATGACAATATCTTGCTTTTTTTTATTGTAAGGTAATTAATTCGCCGGTATAAAATGGGTTTTATACGAGGGTGGCAAACCCGAGGGGAGGGGTTTGCGTGCACTAGGGATATGCGGCTCGCCGGCGCCGGGAGTCCGATCGATATTCCGACACTCCGCTCAGTCGGCCAAGAGTCGCGACGCGCTAGTGTGCACAGCCGTATCCAACAGTTCCGTGCTACCGTGTACTCGTGCCCTAAAAATTAGTACATATACTGTGTAGTGTTTAAAAACCCATTGGATGAAATCACGGAGATGAGATAGTCACGGTTAACCCTTGGTATGTGTTCAGTTTTTTCTTTTGCTTCGCCAGTGAGGTGAAACAGGTTTCCGTTGTTTAGTGCTTATGTTTAAAGATCAATAGTCATGTTACACTAATGATGTCACAGTTTCAGATTTTTTCGCACTGTGATTCGGTTGGCAGGCCCTTCTAAATTTTTCATCAATGAAAATTCAGGCGTATAAAAGTTGCTTGCGATTTCTTTGATGCGATTGCCACTGCTACCAATTGTAGCAATACATAGTTTGATATAAATCTCAAAATGTACAAAATATTTTATTTCGTGATAATCTTTTTAAGAACATTTTGATAGTTCATTGCGAAAGTTCAGTTGCTATGGACGCATCTTAAAAATTTCACGATCGCTATTTTCATGTCAGATTTGATATCGGGAAGACAAGTTTATATCAAGAAAATAATTTCTTGTATTTATCATCATCGAGTTGTGCACCAGTGGTTGATCAGTACAAATAAAGAGCTAAAATCGATCGTTTTCTTAATTGTAATCGTAAAATAATATTTTGAACAAACGTTATGAAACTAAAATAGCCACTTTTGAAGTCATGTGTCTAAGTATATTAGTAGGCGTATGCTTTTGCATTGAGTTCTGTGTAACTGATATCTACGATTCTGCAAAAGTGGCCCTTTCAACCTTACTATTGTAGTATCTTAATTCAGAATACATTCAGAAGTTAATCAACTAGATGAAACATATTTTTAACTTGTCCAAAATCAAAATATGATTATTGGAATTTGTACAGTGATGAAATTGATGAGGTGAGGTGTGTAAGAATAAGTCTAAATGGCACTCTGTTGTTCGTGCCTACCCCGCAAGGGAACTGGCGTGAAGTTATGTATGTATGTATGTATGAAATTGATCTAATATTTTTAAATGATGAAGAATATATAGTGAACTTCAATTATTCTAGCCCAGAATCGCATGACCCACCCTTTCTGTAACATTAAAGCTCACTAGACCACAGACATTCTGGATTAATTCGGTGAGTGCGTTCTGAAATCCGCTATTTGCAGAGCCGGCAGCCGCGCCCCCTGCCAATGAGGTTACACGCGCAGACGTACTGATACCTAGACTGTCTGATAGCGGATACATTCAGAATTATTGTACTGATTTACAGTTTTCCCAGGGTGGTGTTCGAGTTTGAGATTTCATTTGATACCGCACTACAACTTGGTGTGAAGTGTGTTACTTCTCTTTGAAGCTATAACCTGTGGGCAAATACTTCTGGTTCTTGGTCATATCCATTAGTAGTAGTATTTTTTTCACTTAAAAAAGCTTTTAATCTGTTTTATTTTTTCAGTCTACTAAAAAAACAATATCTATGGATTTATATTAAGTTTAACCCATAATATTGTATTTATCTCGATTTTAGAATTATTTGTGAGGCTAATAATTCGGAACTGACTTAAAGTGAAAGTTTCGTATCCACTGCTAGGGTCAATGAGGTCAAGATTTCGGAAAACCTACTTGGAGAAAGTAATCTGATAAGGGTAATAAGGTTTGCAAAAACATTTCCGATGCAGATATACTAGTATTTGTGTCTATGAATGAAATGTTTGTGTTGATTCAAGAGTGGAAGACAGTGGTCTTAATTTTTCCAAGGCTTAAAAGATTACAGTGTGTACTTGTTCAAAGTATGATATCATACTCAAGACCAACCAATTTATTTGTACTGGGCCATGAGGTCATTCTATTTTATTAGTTTAGGTAGTTGCTAGGTATCCCTGTTCCTTAGATTTCTTAAAAGAACTAAAGTGTTTAGTTCCAAATGTAGTATGTTTGTTGTTCAATTAAAGTTCATCCGTTAAAGATATTACAAAATCCCAAGTTGAATTAAATATTTACATACGAAAGGTGTTTAGTCTAATATTTAGTCTATATTATATTTTTTACACTTAATAGTTAGTGTAGTTCCATCCGAGACATTAAAGTAGCAGGGTAAAATGCAAAGACAACTCTGTATTGTAAGAAATGAGTCAAGCTGCCCGCGCGCGCTATCCATGATAATGCGCCACGGCACGTAGCCATACGATGTCCAACTGCAAGTTTAAAAAAGTAGATGAGGTCATAGTAACCTCACGCTGGGTGACCATAAGTACATGCATACCCAAATACCTTCAAAACTGAGTTTGGAGATAAAGTAGTGGTGTTTGTTGATATTTCGCCCATTCTGTGGGCGTACTGGGTATCTAAATTCGAATGATGATCGGTCAAAACGATCGCACGAAACAGTTTTACACTCAGCGTATAAAAAGTGAATTTATTTCGTAAATTACATTAGCATAAGTAATTGTGATACTGGGTCTACGTAATTTTTTATCGTGTTCTTTCGATAAGTACGTTACTTCAATGATTGATGTTCAAATATGCTGGTAAATTTCCTAGAATTTAATAATTGGTCCGTGTTACTAGACTTGAATTTGTAGTATTAATAAAAATATTAATTAGTACTCTACTTCAAGCCGCATGTATTGTGTAATAGCAATTCGTGAAAGTAGAGTTGCCACCGTTATACTTATTTCTTCGAGTTCCTCAATTAAATACACTCTGTTACTAAATATTGCTAAAAATATTTGAAATGACGTAACTTTCGACGTGAGACGGGAACTCCCGCTGAACAATCTAACTCATTGTTTAAGAACTGAAATATTGGACTTGATGAGCAAGTGTAGTTATTTTGTCATATTCCTGGTTTCCCTCTTGCGATACATAATAAATACATAATACAAGACTAAGATGATTTACTTCTTGTAATTCACAGACCTGTAAATTATTCACTAAACATTTTAGATCCTCAATTACGAATCGGTAACAAATCTAGTCTGCTTAATAATTTTAAATTTTTTTGGTTGTTATGTTGAGAAGATATCTTAATGTTATCTGCCTTAATATAGTTTGACCTCGTAATTGACCCAATGTGACATAAGAGACGAAATAGAGGAGGACACGTTTATGAAATAATATTGAATGGTAGTATTATTCCGGATATGTTTGATTATAAAATAGAAATATAAATCCATACTAATGTGAAAGTGACTATTTCATTGTCTATTTATTTATTTCATCACGGCCTTGGCACCCAACCGATTATCAGGAACTTTGGTTATATGTACTTACCTGTGCCTGTACCTTTAATAAAGGTGTTGATAATAGGATAATTTGCGCACGTTGGTGAATTTATTATGATTAAAGTAAAGACATCCAGAGCTCTGTGATTATTAGATGCATTTTAGTGCTTGGCTCGATTTTTTACAATCTAGAGACAAAAATACCTATCCCAATTTTTTTTTTGAGATTTTCCCCAATATGGAGACTGCATACAAGTGATGATCTACTGTAATATTTGTATTAAGGGAAATTCATTTATTTATGTTGTATTTTTATTTGTCATACATATTGAAAAACCAAAATTTTTAGTGTGCTTTATATCAGATTACTACCATAACTATCTTCTGTTAATTTAAGTTATTCTGACCCGCATACTTACACTGTAAAAATCTTAACAGGGGCAATTAATACGCCCAAGTAAATTATCCAATGATAATTATTAGCTATTTAGTTTAATCGATTCTGAAAATAATTTGTAATTAATTGTTTAATATTAATTTCATTGCAGGTACGTATCGCAGTTGCGAGATATAATGAGACCTTGAACGTGACAATAATATGTGAGTCGAATACAATATTTATTGTTATGCACTTACATGCAGGCGTTTCATATCGCTTGTAGTTTATTATACATATATTTTCAAATAGTTTTAATTATCAAAACTGTAATAGAAGATTGTTACAAGAGAGGTGAAAGTGATATATTTAGGCACGAGATATTTTGGCGCACTAGCCTATCGAGGGCGCTAGTAATTCGAGTGTCTAAATAGGTCTTTCACCCGAGGTTAACACTCTGCTTTCTATTTCGAATATGAGGAAAGTAAATAAAAACTGATTAGTTAAACAAACAACTACTTCTTTAAAAAATTAGGCGGTAAATTCATATCTAAATCTAATGAAACGTCATCACGTACGTCACATATGAAACATTTATTACGGACTAACGAACTACATATACATTCTGATTAAATTTATAACGTTTGCGTTTAATGCGTCAGTCAATTAGTCAGTCAGTAAATCAAAATCTGTAGTTAGTTAGTAATTGATACGTTAACCGATTTTAGTACTAAATTGCATCGTCTAAATATTAAAACTAAAGTTTTTTTCCAAAAACGGAACTCTAATTTTTATAATCTTATTGTCCCTATATGCTTGTTGACGCTCATGGAGGATAAGGTTATTATATACGATTGGCGGTGTCTTGCCTCTTTCTCTAAAACACAGACGCCGAAGCCTGGCAGTGATACATTTATGGGCTGACGTTTTTGTTAAAATTTTACGGTTTTATTTTAGAAAAATGTTACTAAGTTAAAAACATTACTAATCGATGAGTAAAATCAAAACAAACTATTTCAATCTCGATTTCCATTTTAGTATTATGCCGATCAATCACGAGCAACTTTGAAAGTTCATTATAGCTTGATTAAGTTTATGACAGCTGCCGAACAAACAGCCAAACAATTCTACCTTTGATTTTGTTTTCCATAGATAGTATCTTGAATAACCGAAATTACGAATTGCCGGCATCCGTTCGGCCCTTTCACGATGGAGTACCAAAAGCCTTAATTGCGCTAACAAAAGCGGAATGCAAGACGACCGGACCGGTCGAAGCCTTTCTAAATTCGATTATCAAGTTTATGCTATCGCAAGAAATACTGCGCTCTTTATTATCGTCTTATTCAAACCAGTTTCTAATTCACCATTAAAGTCTGATTTACATTTGCGATGCTGCCGAGGTAGCACCTACCAAACATTTGGACAGAAATTTGTCAGTTAAGTATAAGTTGCTGATTAAGTAGATTTTTATTAATTACAGTATAGGTTCGCGTTTGACTATGATCTCGCGCGAAATATGGTCTACGAAGGAGCACGCTTACCTGGAAGGTACTTAGGTATTTTAAGACACCTAGGTTGTAGGTCTCTGGGAAAAACGGATTCCGGCATGTGAGTTCTACTCCTTTGCGTTGTGCATAATGAAGGTGTCTCTCCGAACGATGATAAGGGCTTAACTTGCCAGTTTCGCAAGTCGACTCGCTTCTTTATTACTGCAAAAGTAAATTTGACTTAAGGGCAACTGGTCCCATATCTTTATATTCTTAAGCGTTAAGCGACAAGCTCTTAAATCATTTCAGTATAAGTTACTAATTTTATGACATTGATACTAATGAATCAATACCAGGCTTAATAATTAGCAGGAAATTATTTTTTTAACCATAATTGCAATAAAGTGCAAATCGCCTCCACCCCACCCATACACACTAATCATCGCGCCAGTCAGGCGTGTGGTGACCACATGGCCAACTATGTGCTTGTACCTACCGACAGTGCCAGTATAGTGTTTTTCCTTTTAAGTTCTTATATGTACATACATACATACATAACTTCACGCCAGTTCCCTTGCGGGGTACGCACGAACAACAGAGCGCCATTTAGGCTTATTCTTACACACCTCACTTGCTTCTTTGACATTCATAACTTACATGTATGTGCTATTAATAGAACATAGAACACAATTTACAATTAATAAGGAAACGAACCAATTACAAGTTGTTGCGGGTTAAAAGTCTTAAAACTTAACACCACTTTCATCGGAACTTAAAAGTTATTTTCGCACATGATACCATTGGGATAAACCGCCGTTAAAATTTGTTATTAAATTGTCTGTCTGCTTTTCTCACTTAGCTTATGTTTAATGCCGCTTTCTGTCATTAGACATTCTTTGAATTGGGTCACATTTCCTTCGAAGTATCTGGCTTTCCTAGTTTATAATTAGCAGCGACAGATAGTTTCGGAGAAACAATACTGATTTTTTTTTCGATTTAATTACTGTTAAAAGATTATTTGGTTTGTTAATATTCCGGCTGTTAAGTCCTGTGTCCCGCATATCGGGTTCGATGACCTCGAATCCAGTCCGTGTCTTGCACTCGCCGACTCACGTAACAACCGCTTTCTGTACACAACTGCATACATATCTTACGAATGTACTATACACGCAAATAGTTCTTGCTCCTTGGTTTTGGCCATTTTCAATAGTTTCTCTCTACAAAAATCTTTGTATAAAATTTCAGTATCGAAAAATAGTAGTTTTGATTTTGAAGATGTTCCACCAGCGCCATAGTATATAATTATATGTCTATAGATAACATGACGCATAATAGTAAATTCTTTCAGCGTGGTTCGCGTAAATTCAGATCTATATCCCGCGGAAATAAGTGTGTATATCCATTATCGTAAAAATATAACGTCCTTTCATAACAATTTTAAGTTTTCAAAATTCTTGAAAAAGGAACAAGAAATTTCAAACAGCCGTTTGATATTATTATGGATTTCAAATAGTCCTCCATGTTTACATAATTATGTCTTATTATAATAATTTTGCTGTATCCTTTTATTATGACAGTAGTTAGACTAAACTATAGCAACCTGTTTATAATTTCGAATACAGTAAACACTAGTAAACAGTTAACTTCCTTTAAAAACTTCTATTGATGCCATCTTATCTCTTGGTGCGAGATAAAAACGGCTCTAATGAACATCGTCTGTCATTTTGTTCTACTCACGAACACAAAAGAAAGCAAGCAAAGCGTTTCCAACTGACGTCAAATCTTTCACGTCGTTTAACAGCATAATTTGGTACTATGTAGCCTATAACGGTTTGCGGTCTTAAGAATCTTATTGCTATAGGACTGAAATAAAGGGCATAGAAAAACGACGCGACGGCTTGATTCGAGATGTACTTTTATTATCATTCAAATCTTACGGAACTATTTCTGTAAATAAAAAAACTACGTTTTAACGATTTTAAGCGCGCTAATTTGTTTGTTTTTTATTATTATTCCGACGTTTCGGCCACTTTTCAGTGGCCGTGATCACCAAAAGACAAAGATGCCAAGTGTCAATGAGTATTCGTAAAGATTTATTTAGCCTACCGCCAACTTGTTCATTATAACTATTTAGTTTTATGATGGGAATGTTGAGATGGATGTGTGGTGTTACAAGAATGGATAAGGTGAGAAATGAGTACATAAAGTTGAAAGTTGCACCTGTGACAGAAAAATTGAGAGGAAGAAGATTAAATTGGTATGGGCATATAATGAGGAGGGATGAAAGTCACGTGACAAAAAGAATGTTATACTACAAGATCGATGGGTACAAATTTAAAGGTAGACCAAAAAAAAGATGGATGGATTGTGTGAAGGATGACATGATGATATGCGGTGTGACAGAAGAGGTATGTCAGAATAGAAGAGTGTGGAAGGAAAAGACATATTGTGCCGACCCCAAGTAATTGGGATATGGTGAAAGAAAAGAGAGAGAGTTTTAATTTTGTTTATGGTTATTATTTACTCTATGGGAGTCTAATCTAATTTACCACCGCTTCGCAACATATTGTGGCTTGAAGAGAAGAAGTGGCGCAAGAAACTCTTCAGCAAACATGCCTAGCTCTAATATTTTATACAATACTAGCTGTGCCTGCGACGTCGTCGTCCGCGTGGAATTTGCTTTCAAAACCCTCCGATTTTCAAACATTCTTGATTGATGCTCCGCTCCTATTGGTTTTAGCGTGATAATATATAGCCTATAGCCTTCCTCGATAAATGGGCTATCCAACACTGAAAGAATTTTTCAAATCAGACCAGTAGTTCCTGAGATTAGCGCGTTCAATCAAACAATATTAGTATATTTGGCTACAACACTAATACTTACATTTTAAATATCACGATATCTTTTGAATGAAATGTCTGAATTGAATAATTCAAAAATTTCTAGAAAGGTATTGAATTCGTCTTGAATATGGAGTAATTTATTTTGATAAGGATTAATAAATACCAAGGTACAAAATAAAAAGTTTTAGAAGCGACGGCATTTTAATTATTTAAAAAAATAAAAGAAAACGCTTATTGTGAGATAACTACAATGGTTAGACATATGGTTACGTGTTATTTTTTGTAGACAATTATATGTTCTGCAAAGTGGTAGTACATTGTTTTGTTCTATGATCAATAATTTTCACAGCGCACGCCGTGTAAGGATATTTTCGGGTCATTTTTTTACACCTTGGGTTACATTATTGGACTTTTAGTAAGGATCCCTAACTTTTTTGAAAATATAATATAGCCTATAGCCTTTCTCGATAAATGTACTATTCAACACTGAAAGAATTTTTCAAATCGGACCAGCGGTTCCTGAGATTAGCGCGTTTAAACAAACAAACAAACTCTTCAGCTTTATAATATTAGTATAGATTAAAATGTCGCGAAATTTAAGAAAATATCACTGTACATGTTAAAATTCTTAAGAATTTGCTTAAAATTTAACAGCAAGTATGTTCAAAGATAATTCATGTAGGAAATTTTTCAGCGTTGTCTCCCATTTATTGTACTTTGGTCCACTTGTTCATTCTGTTATTTATCTCTTTGATTTTTACTGTTCTATTTCAACTTTTATTACATTTTAGTTTCTACTATGAAAATTGTCTTCACATTTTGAAAAGCATTCCTAATATTAATTGTATTATTGTTAAAACCAAATCAGCGAATACGGCTAATTTGTTTCACACACTAATTATTAGGAATTAGACTACATAGAATATAATTAAATACTTACAACGTTCTTTATTAAACAAATACCAAAATAATTATAAGTACCAGTTTTTAATCTTAAAATTTACAAGCTGCCGTGTAAGGAAACTCCTCTATGGGATATTTAAGTGGACAAAACTGAAAGATCGTTAGCGTTTAGTGCAACAGTTTACCATATCTGCACCAAAAAATAAATATTATGTATAGTTACAAGTTCTAAAAGAAAACAGTATGTCTTTATATGTGTAGTCAATATTTCTCCTTTTTAATGAATAAATACTATTGTTATTGCATAAATTTCATTGAGTTTCGATTTATTGCAAAACAGGTCAATTGATTTAGTCTGATTGACTATGATTTAGACACAACACCATTGTTGATTTATTAATTGTAACGCCGTGTTGTGTTATTTCAACAGTAAAAATAAATATGTAGTTGGCATCTAAGGGTCTCTGTTTATACGAGGTCAGCTACTAAACTACTTATCACTTTAGTCATCTCAGACTTAACTTTTTAATAAAGACAACAGTAATATTGTCCCATGACGTCTTATAGTATCGCCTTTATATTAAGCGTAGCCCAGTTTTAATGTTTGTTTTCTATTATCTTTTCCTTTAATTTAATTAAACAGTTAATATCCTATTTAAAATCTTTGTATTACGTAATATTAATAAACTGATTTGCTACTGTCTATTTGAAATAATAAACCAAGTTTGTGTTATCTATATATTAATACGTGAAGCAAAAACTTTGTACCCCTTTTTACGAAAATTGCGCGGACGGAGGAGTATGAAATTTCTCACACTTATAGTTTGTACAGAGAAGAAGCGACGAATGCTAATATTTTTTTTAAAATTATGCATAAAAGATAAAAAAACATTACACACCATGTATTTGACACACACACACGCATATATACTCTTTTGTTTATTGTTCAAGTCAAATTAACAATGTAGCCTTGGCGAAATATGTTATTATAGAAGTAGTCTTTGACATTAATTATGAGGGTCGAATTTCGACCACGGGCGACCACTAGTATTATTTAAATACTTATCTTACAAAGTTTTCGCTTCAGAAACTTTACAAAACCAAAACTGTTTCACTTTGAAATATCGATGAAAGTACAATGGCGTTTGTAAATTGACCGTGACCTGACCTGGGGTATTCTTGAATTAGTCAAACAATTTATTCCTGCAGTATGTTCGATGGCATACATACCAAACCATATATAATTTCTTATACGTTTATAAAAACGTTGTTACAGGAACGATAAGATCGCTCATGATACTGTCTAAAACTTATTTTTGGCACAATTCCTATCTTCTAATAGAATTTCGTGTATACGCGAACTCAGGGGCTAAATAATAGAAATATAACCATCGTGTCGATGATTTCTCTACCTTTATATTGATAATATGGAAATTATGTTCACGTGCAGCTTGCACGAAGATTCTTATTGTACTCATGGGTGGCTTTTGAATAATTCATATTGCGTTATTAACACGAGTTATGGCCATTGCTAGCCTATTTTCTTTTCTGAGAAATAGTGTATGTATTAACACCGATATTTGTCAGTGACGTATTCTCATTATCATAAACATCTTATATTGTATTTGATGTCATCCTTTTGCTTGATGCATTAAAATTTTATACAAAATATCTAGACCTGATTAATTTTCTTCCTGTTGTTATATTACAGTAGTCTAACATTTAGTAAATTACAAAGATGGAATTAATGATGTTTTACTCAATACTTATATTGATTTGGACATGATCAATGTTAAGTGTTTGATAATATTAATGTGTTGTGAATTTAATTTGCAAGCTGCAAGGGCAATATTTCCAAGTAATAGTCACCTGTCATCTCATACTCATATATATAATTGTATACGAGCAACAAAAAAGATACATGCATTAAATAAGATAATTCAAGAAATATAGCTTTCTGACACGTGACTAGTATCTTTAAAATTAGTTTTATGTTTTAATTTCTTAAGGATGTTTCTCTAGTTTTTGGTATTCTTAGTAAAAGTGTATTAGACCATTCACACTAATCTACAGTAGGCACTTAATTTATTTTTAAGTCATGTACATCCGTATCTTGCTGGAAAATGTTATAATAAATAATTCTTCACGTTTCCTAGCACTTGGCAACAAATCAAATATGTAGTTTTTCATAACCGAGTTTACCCAGTATTTCTACTATGGTTATATATTTTAATAAACATAGTTTGGTGTATGTGTTTAATTTAAACGTCGTCAACATGAACTTTGTTTGTCCATAATACATAAGAAGTTGGAAATAATACCATTTCGGGTGGTTTAACTTCATTGTTATACCGTACCCATATAATCTTAACTGAAATCAAACAATGGCAACGTTCATTTCCAGCTTGCTTTATAATTTTTATAGCCGTGCGAGTTATATTGACCTAAATAGGGGATAGCGTCATCGTTCAGCGAGGCAAAAGTCTTGCATGTGGGCGCGGTCAATGCACAATATGCACTTTCGAGGAGTGTTCAAAAACATGCATAATTTTTGAGTCTCATTGATCTCCTACATTGTTATCGGGTTAATAACAATTCTATCTGGAAAAATTTACATACAAATTACACATATTGGAAAACTAAAGTCAACAAATTGTGGAAATTAAGTTAGAATGAGGTTCTTTTATTGCATGAGTTCAGCACTCAGGCAGACGGCTCACTTGATGGAAAGCGGTTACCATCGCATATGGACGTTTGCAACATCAAAGGTGCTACAAATGCGCTGCTGCTCTTTTAAGGGAGACTGGAACCTGGTCACTAATGCTGGAACACAACTCAAGGTTGTTATGGCGGCATACTTTAGACCAGGGGTGGTAGCCATCCAGTCGGGCAAATACCCTACCACCTTGCTGTGTGTTGTGTTGTCGCGTCTTACGACAGGCCGCCCGGCCGCAGGAAATTGTATTCTTTCTCCGTTCCTGCACGGATAAAATAAATAATAAAATGAGGTTTTGTATCCTCGAAAATAAATTTAAAAAATTACATATGTAAGAACACCAATTGATATTTGAACATTTATTTTAACTGTATCCGTTATAATAGTAGATATAATTATGTATCGTATCGTATAACCATAGGCAACCACATACTATTTGAATTGCACCGTTGTTTTACCGGCTTACGTTGCGTTAGCCACTCCGAGACGTATCGCGTGATACATTCAAAGTTTTTTAAGTAACGTACAGTGCATGGGTCGGATTGTGTAGCTATAAAACCGGTCGTCGCGGACAAACAACAGCTCCCTGGCCTTCGCCGCAGGCGCCGACGCCCGGTGACGTCAGCACGCTTATGTCATACCACTACAGGCCATGGTTATGTATTATGTACTGCATAGTGCCGAATCGACCTGCAAAACTTAACGTCTGTATAACAGTACTAATAATACAAGTACAAGTTGCTCTTTTGCTATCATTGCCAAATCGTTAGTCATTGGATATTTCAAGTCTTTGAAGTAATGTTTCGTTTTGCGAAGTATTCGATTATAGTGATGACTCGACGCGAATGGCGGTAGCTTCAAGACGCCTCAGAGTCATTTAGAACAATGGGCAAGAAAGTAGCGGTCAAGCTGCTGACGAATGTAGGAACATTTAAAATAACACTGTCCGTTTCAATACGAGCCGATTCGATAGATGGAAATGATAGTTGTATTGATTACTATGGACGTGAGCAATTGATCATATAATAAAGTTTTGCGTCGGAAAACGTACTTATTCGACTGTCAAAGAACGTGATGAAATGCAATTTACAGTAAGTATAATGATTATAAGATAGATTCAGAGGTTGTCGATGTGTAGAATTCTCTGAATACGTTATTTAATACATTCGAAAGATATAATTACATTTACCAAGAAAGCAGGCTTGCTTTTACGAATCCCTATTTTGGTAGCGCTTACTTGTTTTGATTGACTGATATGCATAATTCAAGCGCTGTTGATAATTTATTTGAAAATGCTGAATTAATATGTAAAAGTAATCCAAAGGGGTATTAGGTAGATACATACAATATGTCAAATTAGCCACATCCTACTAAAAGTTCAATGACGACTCCCACGTTTTAGACTCTAGACTCATTGACTTCTACCTAGAGATCCGATGCTACAGTCATTTTTTGCGATGATTATATTCTATTTTGATAGGTGACTAAATTATATTATGAGCTAATGCGTGTTCTTTTATTGAATTGGAATGAGTTTGGCAAAGAATCACTTGTAGATAAATATTCTTTTTTTCTTTGCAATGGTAGTTATCAACTCATTACAAGTGGGTAAAGTTTACAAAACGTCCATTAGGCTGGACGTAAACATGAATCACGGAGACGTAGAAATCGTTGGCCTGGTTTCGTTCAATATTATAGTTTGCGCACATGCGAAGATCTATACATATATACATAGCTATATATAGATAAACATTTCAATAAAAATGTTACAACAAATGATACGTCCAATGTCCAGTTAGTGACTGATGTGGTACTGCCACCCTTAGTGGTGGTGTGGCAATCTGTAATCACTGGGGAGGAGGGTCGGTCTGTTGCGAACTAATCTATTTAATGGTATATCCTATTTATTTGCTTAGCTATCGTGCCTTTGAGTATACATTGTTGACCTTTTTCTATACTATAAAACTCCATGACTGGGTCTTCTATAATTTGATTGTTGTTAATTTTATTTTAGAATTATTTGATATTATGATTAGCAATGAAGATACTTTTTTAAGGTTTGTTAATTTAAAGATGCATTGTATAATTTTATTTTACAATACAACGAATTAAGAGAAAGGTGTTCTTATTTACGATTACGTATTTATTAAATAAAATATGCAATGAGTTTTTGCTTAAAAAAATAAACAATTAAAAGTTACTTATTATAAGAAACTTGGTACAAAATCTCAAAGTCTATGATTATATTTTGTTTGGCACATTGAAGCTAAATTACAGTATGCCATTGATTTATTTCATTGGAACAAATAAATGAATTGAAGATTGCCAAATTATGTTTTCAATTTCTTTTAAAGACGTTTATATATTTTTATCAATTTAAATATTTTCATGATGATGATGTTTCGTATATATTATGTATGTAGATACTTAATACTGCTTAATTGTATTTTGAATAATAAGTATGATTACGGGATACTTTTTATTTCGGAAAATGGGACCGATGAGATCCTAATTAGAAGTTTACGCGAGCCATGCTTATTGACGCTATTTTCATGTAAATTGCGCTAGAATAATAAATACTTTCAATGAGTGCAATGAACATAATTGATACTTTTATCCTGAAAAATAAGATTTTTTGCAAGAGTCGAAGCGAGATAATTCGTGTAGCAAGCACTACTCATTGGATATTTTTTGTGCAGTTTCACGTGCAGACCGGATATATGTACCTTTTGTTTCTGCCACGAAGCTTCATGGTTTGTGTCAGTAATAGTTTTGTTTATTATTTATTTATAACGCGCGGCTGCGCTTCGCTTTAGGGGGAGACGGGTTCATAGGAGCCTTTTGACTACGGCAGCTAATTAGGCGTGAGACCGTCACTGGCCACCAGTCGGTGCTGTCGGTTTAAAATTAACTCTAATGAGATTCAGGTACTGTAGTAGACTGTTCTTATTAGTTCAAACATGTGAACTCATATTTGGTTAAATGTTTTTGAATCTATAGAACTATAGGGTTAAACCACAAAATATAGTTTAAGTATCATATAAAAATGTAGGGAATGACTGAATTTGTTGCATAGGGTTTTACTTTTTAAATATTAGTTAGTTTTTCAGCCTCCAAATTAAAGGGATGTAAAGTGTACGATGTTTTCGTTGTCAAAAGCTAATGATGTATGGAGTCACATAGAAGAACCGTTGTAAAGAAACTGCAAGACAATCGCTTAATCTAGAAAAGCATGTTTTGCGAAAAATTATGAGAATAAATATCTAGCCTTGTCGCTTCCGTCATGTCTCTGTAGAAAGGGTAGGCCTGAGTAATTCTGGCTTGATGTCCTTAGATACTATTTGCGTGCCTATCGTGTCACAATAAGAAATGTTCAAATCCGCGCGAATTCGAGAAGGAAAAGTAAGTATGCGGACCCCGATCTTCAGAATATAACGGTAGGATGTGGATGACTATGAAGGTTAAACTGCACAATAGTTCGTTTTTGCAATATATTTATATTTAAATTGATTCTGCAGATTACTTATTGAAAGTTATGATTCTACTATAGGTCCAAAACCAATTTTCTTAGTTGTTGTTAGAAGAAGAAGCAGTGCAACAAACTCTTCACATAATAGTATATTCCCATGACTCTAGAGAAAGGACAAATTACTAATTTTTATATATTAGTATTCATGTAACTCCTGCAGATTAAAATTAGATAACAGTTTGGTGAAGCTTAATTATTAGATAACATTAGCCAGGCGAAATATCCAGGTTTAGTTCACGCAAGTCGGGCGCGGTTCTATATTTGGGTTAATGGATTCGTCCGCACACCGGCATAGCATGGGAAGTAACTGTTAGTCCGTCCGACTCTGGTATTGGGCGAATTACACTTCAAACTGCTTCGAGATCTTAGAAGAATTAAGATTGATTATTTGATGAATTCATTCCATCTTATAAAGATCTATTATGAAGTTGTGGTTGCTTAATGACTTATGCACTTACGTCTTACTCTAATAACGTGCAATTGATTCCCAGCTGAAAGGCGTGCTACACACTGCTGGTTAAAACTTTCTGACATAATAAGCATATTGTTTCAATAACCAGGAAAATCTAGTGAGGAAACCGTATAGGTTGGATAATATTGATATGAAGAACTCTTAATTAATTATGTGTGGTTACAACATGCACTTGGCCGTATTGTAATCAGGTGTCAATTTAATTAAGACTGGATTTCGATTTTCAAAATTTATTCTTATTTTAAGCATTCCATAATTAGCTGTAATTATGTTGAAAATAAGAAGCAACAGACGAAAACACTGCAAGAATAGGTGCCACTTTTGTTTAATATAATGAATCTAAATTTAAAACTAGTCTTGATGTCGTCAGCCCGCTGAGGAAGCTGGAAAACGTGCCATTGCTGATGTTTAATATTTACAAAAATAATTCGAACTTTGCACAGAATTCTGTCGATATTATGTATTTCATAATAGGTTTCATGACATATGTGAAATCATACACAAAAACTATCAAACGATTTTTGACAAGAAACATTTAAAAGTTCCTGCCTCTACTGTATGGCATGTTTGCGGTGTGTTATAAAATTTCACATCAATAACAAAATATAGGTAATTATTGTTTTTGCAAAATGAAATATAAGCCTGGGTTTTCCACCCAGCTTCTTATGCATACAATTTTAGTCCTTGTTAACGAAATTTGCATGGTTCATTCATAAAGTTTTTAAACATGGGAATTAGTTTTGATGGTTTTGAAATATAAAAATTTGTATAATAATAATTTATTGTAAAAAAGCTAGATACAATGACAAAGAATTTTTAAGTTAATTTACATCTATGTATATGCATTGACATGTCATTTCTCTAACCCCAAACTAGGTTTGCACCTGTGTCTTGGGGGTTAGTTGTAGGTTCTCATGGGTGTATATTACAAAATATTATTAGGTAAACTTGTGAGCAGATAAGTGTACAATAATATTTGAGAAATATTGTGTATAAACAACCGAATAATTATTTTATTTTCAAATTTATAAAATTAGTAAAAAAAAATGTAAATGACTATCAAGATTGGAAGCTTAAACCGGGAATTCAAAACGAAAATAACATGCTGTGAAGTAAAATTGGGTGATTACAAAAACAAACAAAAGTGCCTACTGTGGCTAGAAACGCAGCGGGTCGCTCGCCGTCGGCAACGTAGTGTGAAGTGTGACTGTGACGGACCGTAAATACTACATCCGTAGAAGCACATACATAGTTATATAACGAACAGTTTTAAAATTCGTACCATATGATATGTATGCTTATGTATTTTCAATAAGAGCTAACGGTATGTTAGTGATGGAAATCGCATTGCTTCCTGCGTTTGTAAACGGACATTGAAAAATGACTGATATGTACGTCATTATGAATGAAATACGAATTGTAATTTGCATGCTTTGATGATTAACATCGTTTAATTACGCTTATATTGTTTGCTATTGAAATTTGAATGAGATAGCATAGCACCAGTAATTGTCTGTGGTGTTGTTCAGAATCAATGTGCTTCTCAGTGAGAGTGGGTGCGGGATTGGTGAGTAACGCATTTTCTTACTTGTGAATAGAATATTCGCGGAACGGTTTGGAGGCCGAGCCAATACGGTATTGATTAAACACTTTGATAACAGAAGTAATGTCTGTATTCGACGAGCGGGAAACGCCGACTATGCATTCTCGCCCCGATGGCATCATCTTCATACGCTCATTCTAAGGCGGATTCCCCGCACCCGCTATAGGATGCGTACAAACACAAAAGGATTAATGCCGGATTTTTATATCATATTATACATATGTAAATAAGTAATATCTAAGTATTTAAATTCAAATCAGTTGGCTAGTGAATTATGCATAAGCTTTTCAGAATAGAGCTAAATTTTTACCTGGATTTTTAAAATTAATTATTTTATTAAATATTTTCATATTCATAATATTATGCGCGGTTTTGCTACGTTAAATGACTCTGCTGGCATAAATGCAAAAATAACGGTCGCTCTTACGCTCTTTAATTTTTACATAACAGAATTTATCGTTGAGTAAGTGTAACACACGTAACTGATTGAATTAGTTCCAGCTCTATGTAAAATTAATGCAGGTGGTAGTCAGTTTATATGACTAAGTTTTGTTTAAATATGATCATCTAATTTTGTACTAAAGAATACCATCAATATATTATGCGAAGCAAACCTGATCTGCTTGCACAATATTTTATTCGATTCCATAAATTAGCGTTTGTCTCGCGGCATCAATAGCGTAAACTTCGAATCTTTACCCCATTTTAATCCATCCAGGACAAAAATGTCCTAGGTTGATTACCCTTATAAAGTAAGTAAGTGGGTTTAGATAAATATATTTTATTGTTTCATTCATTACTAGAGTCGAAGAAATAACAAATAAACATCCAAACAAAATATTTTTATATATTAGTGTGCATGAATAATAATTGTATATTTCAAGCACTCTTTTAAGAGGTTATCTATTTTTCTCAGTGTTACACAAATTACAATAGTTTTGAGATAATTTTTTAACTATCGCACTGGTAATAATTATATAAAAAGAAAAAACGATCATGCTAGTATGGTATAAACACTATTGTTTATACCGGAAGCTAGAGGTGAAATAAGCTTGTTTACTCATTTCGCCACAGGATATAGGATATCCTGGCTCGAAAGCGGATCAACTGTTCATTACGTAGTAGGCAACGGGCACCGGTCGTAATGTCCCCTTGCAGTACCGTCGCGTGCGTGCCGTCTAGTAATTTAGTAGACGCGATAAACTCGTTGACGAAGTCTAGGTTAAGTTGCCTAACATCAGTTTGCTTTGGCTTAATCTAAATATAAGCTATGTGACTGAAAGATTTCACTTCAAACATTTCATTATCATATACTGTTTGAGATATGGATAAGGTGTTGCCATGGAAGAAGAATACTGTGTGGTTGAGCTAATGTATACTTTTCATCCGTGCAGGAACGGATAAAGAATACATTTTCTGCGGCCGGGCGGCGTGTCGTAAGTGGCAATAAAATAACCCACAGCTAGGTGGTAGGGTATTTGCCCGTTTGGATGGCTATCACATCTGGTCTAGAGTATGCCGCCACAACAACCTTAAGTTGTGTTCCGGCATTAGTAGAGACCATGTTACAGTCTCCCTTTAGAGACCGGCAGCATATCGGTAGCACCCTTGGTGCTACAAATGTCCATAAGCGATGGTAACCGCTTTCCATCAGGTGGGCCGTGTGCCTTAAATTTCTGCTGATCTCATGCAATAAAAAAATACTAATTATTCTATCTTAATCTGTTATCGAAAATAACAACAATTTGATCCTATTATATAATCAAACCATAGGACAAATGAGCCTATTTCTTAGGGTAGAAGACAAAGAACGGAATTAAATGAAATGTTGAGTTGATATTTCATTTTTATTATACTTTTCTCATTAAAAAATGCCAACTTTTGATGATTGTTCCAGCCACCTGATTGAGTATTTGTCTGTCATAAAAGCGTTTTCACTCGGTATTTTACTCATAATTCAATAGCTGCTTTAAAGAACTTAGAAAACCGGTACCTTAAAGCTGGCTGGTGTCAAATAAGAAATTATAGTTTTCACAGTTGCATGAATATTTTGGATAACATATTAACAATTCGATTTTAATGTTCATGGTAGCGCTCGATTTTAATGTTCATGGTAGCGCTATGCTTGGCAATGGCTGTTTCATAGCAGTCTATGGTGTATCGACTATGCCACGTCTGCCTACAGAGGTCAATAGCCTCAGTGCCTTGCCTATTCGATACACTTGCTTTGTTCGACTTTTGTTACTCCTTCAATTCGTGCTCCCCAGCCAATCTACCTAGCTGCATTGGCAAAGAATATTTTAAACATCTGTTACAAAAAATATTGTAAGTTTTATAATATGGTCCCTGCATTTAATTATGTGCAAAGTTTTTTATGAGGACAACATCGGTGATTTCAATATTATTGCCTGATATTGTAACTTTTTATTTTGTATGTTATATTGTAGCTTGTTGTTCCCTTAAATTTTAAATAAATAAAATGTTTTAAATTATGTGTCTAATTATCTTGTATAATGAATGAATGAATGAAATTTTGCACATAATTAAAATAACTTAAGAAGGTACTCTACATAATCATGTCATGTGATGTTTATCTATAATCTTCAAATATTATACATGTTACCAATTTGGAGCGTTATTCATAAACATTTGTAATTAACGTTCTAAACATTAATCAACTAAGCAACTTTTTAAGCCTTAAACATTATTTAAAAACTTTTTATTCATAAACAAAAATTTTACAATTCTTAACTAAATACTACTGAACTAACCAACCTACATTTATAAACCTTAGCACTAGAGCGCCTGAATTCAAATATATCTATATCTAATACATCCTGCTCAATAATATGTAAATTTTCACCGAAAACAAGATTCCATTTGTTGTCTCAATTTTGACAAAATCAAACACTAGCTGTTAAAAGCAACAATGGTTTTGTCCGCCATTTTTTTTTAATTTAAGAGAGTTAAACAGTAGGGTGAGCTCAGACTATATATAGGTATATAGTCTAAGGGGGTGAGGTTGTGTAATCTGACAGCTAGTTTTAACAGGTTATAAGTCTAAATAGTGTTTATGAATACATTTTTTTTTAATAACTCTTTAAAGTATTACAAAGAAAATCAACGTTTATGAACAACGCTGTTAGTATTTAGACAAATAAAACTTAAACGGTTAAATTAGCAAGAGTAATAAACGATATTCTTGCAAATTTTCTTTATAGTTATTATTTTTTAGAAAACCTTGTTTAACACGCTTTTTGTATTCATTTTGTAAGTTCAATTCAATTGATGTCCAATTTTTTATTCATCATATTAAAGTTTTCCAAACATCAAATAAACTATAACTAAACTGAATACGAAATGAAACAATTGAAACTATAATTATTCATACACCTGTCATTTATAATTTTGTTATGTTGTATTTTATCCCCTAAATATTTTTTATCTGGTAATTAAAAATCATTTAAGCCTTTAAAGCCCTTAAACTTAGTAAACTTACAGAAAAATCAATGACTTGACCGATTAGAATAAGACTTATTGCATGTTTTTATTTAACTTGCATTAGTTGTTAAATTATTTTTTATTTTTAGACAATGTAAGTAAATGTTGTTTTTTTTTCATATCTGTATTAATTTGCCTTTGGAAACTAGTTTTTCATAGATAAACTAACTTTGTCAACTATCAACCTTGAATATACATTGATGATCTAACTAACCTGTCGTGTGCAATTTAATGTGTCGGATGACATAGTTACTTGTATTATAAATAGAATTGTAATTATGTAAATGGGACTGTTCGTGACTGATCCGCTACGTGATGGAAAGTGTGAAACTTGAAACTATAATAATGGAACTGCTATTGTTGTTGATACCTTTGCGTGTTCCGGAAAATTATATTATATTAGCTTACATACTATAGATATAACTAAGTTTAGTTTTTATAATAATAATTGTGTAAATTTAAAGCGAAGTTCTTTCTTTTAAATTAAAAGCTGATTTAAATTGATCCATTTACTGACTTCAAATTCGAAGGAAGTCAGTGCTGACTTAATACTGGTATTGTGTACATTGATTTGGATACAATAAGGTGCTTCTCAAGTCAGTGCTGACTTGAATATTTCGGATTGAATATTTTGAAGTCATTCCGCTCTCTGCGGCACCTCCGCCAGGCGATAGTGGCCTCGTGTAAACAACGAAATCAAGAATAGGTTGCTGATACTGGCTTCTAGGGTAATATCGCTTCATATCGGAAATAATCCCTTCAGGAACGGAGAAAGAATACGAATAGAATAGAAAATATATCAGTATAGAATAGAATTTCCTGTGGCGGACTGTTGTAATAGGCGACAAAACAACCCACAAGTAGGTCGTAGGGTATTTGCCCGTCTGGATGGCTACCACTCTTGGTCCGAAGTATGCCCCCATAACCTTGAGTTACGTTCCGACATTAGTGGCCAGGTTACAGTTTCCCTTTAGAAAGCGGCAGCACATTGGTTGCACCTATGGTGCAGGTGCTCATAGGCGATGATAACCGCTTTCCACTGGATGGGCCGTCTGCCTTTTAGTTCAACTCGGACAATAAAAAAAATAATTAAGTAGCTGTGATTTCTGCTTTGAAAGCCTCCAATGTAATTTCTATCGTGTATCTGATCTCTTACTAAAAGCCATTTCTTTCTTTCATCTAACTTCTATCATTCCAACAGCAGATAGGAAAATGTACGCAACAAATAATTCAACACACAAAATTTGCCATTTTGCAGAATTCATTTTTGTCTTCTGAATTCAATAACGTGAGTTATCTTAAATAAATAACTAATTTCTGACTGATTGTAAACAATGTAACTTAGCATGGCCCGTTACGGCCTTAATGTAAATCAGCCTTTATACAGTTCACAATAGTATAGTATAGTAGATAGTCGCAGAACTTAAAGTAGTTTACGTAGATGATGTCGATTAAAGCTCGTGATTTCCGAGCCTGTTGTGTAAAATGTCTCCTTCTTGTCTATGTACATCGGTTCGTGTCATTTTCTGTAAAACACTTTTACTAACTGAACATCCCGCATATGCGTTTAATGCCACATCAACCGATGCAACTCTATACTTCCATTTTAAACCAATTTTTTTTTCTGAATCCATGGTATCGTAACATTACGATCTACAAACTGTAATATAAGAAATCTGTAAAATAGCGGTGGGTACAAATACAATCTTATTATGTATTATTATTATTACAAATGATTATTACTTGCCCTTCGAGGCAAGTTGCTGGTGGATAAACCTGGCTACGAGGTTATGTCTGCAAGTATTCGCCGTTAGAAAGTTGTGAAAAGCCGGAAACAATTATTATTATTATTAATCTTTTTAACTAATGACCGGTTCGTATATCTTACCGACCGAGCCGTTTATTTACCTTCCTATCGGTTAAAATTTGATATAAGATCCATACAAGTAATGTCAAAATTCAACCGATGGTAGGGCATGTGAATGATTAATTAGTAAGATATAGTAACCAGCCATTAGTGGCTAACGCACCAGCGTATTGTTCTTAATACATCGCTTAGACGGTTTATCAGACCTATTGTGCATGTTGTTACAATTACTAAGTGCTGAATGTAAAGGAAAACATCTTGAAGACATTTACATATAAACAAATAATAAGATTTATGTGAAACTGTTCGAAAAATCCTGTAAGAATGTGTCCTGTGTAAGAATAAGCCTGAATGGCGCTCTGTTGTTTGTGCCTACCCCGCAAGGGAACTGGCGTGAAGTTATGTATGTATGTATGTTCGAAAAATCGTTTAATGAAATGATTGTGCTCTCAGTTTAACATTTGTTATTGAAGAATAAATTTAAATTGTACAATAGTATATTTCGTCTATGACATTATAATAGGGTTTTATGATTAGAAACGCCTATCCACCTTGAACAATCGTGGCGGGTATACCTTTCATTCCCCTGAAACGTCGACGTCCGACCCCCAACAGTTTTATTTTTATGAGTTCCTATTATTTTATAGTACTAAGTTTTTATTCTGTAATTATTAGTTTCTCAGATAATATCTAAAAATAGCTAGGCTTGAAATAAAATACTGCTGCTAAAATTTGCTTATTAATTATTGTTTAAATCAAATTTACGAAATTCTGATGTCCAAAATGTTTTTATAGGTAAGTTTCTTGGTTGGTTTGCTGTGCACAACTGTAAAAGATTTCACACGCGATAAAATCTCAGGTAGTTTGATTCATTATGAATCATAATAAAAAGTAATGTGAGAACACGAGGTTTATTATTCTACTACATTATTGGCAAATGAGATCTCGGTCACAATACTCGGAATACATTTCTCACACTCTAGATTACTCTAGAATCTGGCTGCAACCGCTGTATTTTCTTTTGGGAATTGTTTAAGAAATTTGGCGACATTATTTTCGCAATAATGATAGAGGATATATTTGTTAATAGGGTTAATAGGGCAGTATGTCATAGTTACAAACTACTAAAAAACGACTAGCTAGGGCTATGTGAAATTAGACAGTAAGGGGTACATACTATATGCCCCTTTTCAACGGTGTAGTAAAACTGCGAAAAGACTAAACTTTAGAGGTGGCTTCTTATACATATATATAATTTAAACAACTCTTAATGATGTAACTTTTGAATTATGAGGTGGAAAATTTCGAAAAAATCTAACTAGTCGAGTTCAAAAAGTACTTTAAACGAAAATTAATTTAAATAAGATAGCTATTTTTATCCGTGCAGGAACGGAGAAAGAATATAATTTCCTGCGGCCGAGCGGCCTGTCGTAAAAGGCGACAAAACAACCTACAGCCAGATGGTAGGGCATTTTCCCGACTGGATGACTACCACCCCTGGTCTGAAGTATGTCGCCCATAACAACCTTGAGTTGCATTCCGCATTAGTGACCAGGTTTCAGTCTCCCTTAAGAGGAGCAGCAGCGCATTTGTAGCACCTTTGGTGTTGCAAATGTCCATAGGCGACGGTAACCACTTATCATCAAGTGGGCCGTCTGCTTGTCTGCTGAACTTCCGCAAAAAAAAGCTAGACATACAAGTTTTAGGTAATTTTCGAGCTAATTATGTATGAAGTGGTATTTTTAATCAAAACCTTTTATGATTGTCTAATTAAATACTTAAAGAAAACTGTAGAAATTGCTCATCTTATATCATAATGTTCACAGAATGATCAGTGTCCGGCGTTATATATTTTTTTAAATTACATACCACGAAGTAGAAACCGACTCCAATGAAAAAATTCGCTTCTATAGTTTCGAGTTTGTGATGTATCCTATTATATTGTTTGGTATTAAAGACCTTCATTAACAAAGTTAGGCTATTGTGTTAGAAGGTCATATGTCACTGGCGTTGTATTATAACGATAGCTGGCTATAGGTATGGAAACTGTTCATCCGCAAAGTACATTCTATATTTCTAAATAGAAATATTCCGTATGTTCATTGCAAATATTATTTTAGAAGCAAAGAGTACCTACCATCTTATATGCGGGGAAGTTGAAAAAGTGTCTAGCACTATGCTGCAAATAGAGGTACAATTACCTACCACAATGGCGCTGGCGTACGAAAAACTGCGAAATAAATTAAAAATTGTTGAAGTGCCATAAAGTGAATAAAACACCAAATAGAAAATCTCGACTATTTAAGTGGTCTAAAATAATTTAGTAAATATTATGCTATGAGAAAACGTGTAGTGATTAATTATTGTGGTTTTTTAATAATAAAAAACAAAGTGGAAATCTTTTGGTCCTTATTTATTTTTTTATCTCACCCTAATTTTGGCGTTTCCTTTAAAATTTATCCTACGCTACCGCAGCGCCACCCTTATTATTTGCGTTTCGACGAACACTTTTTTAACACAGATGATACTCATTGCCTCTAACCTTCATATCCCAAACTATACCTGCAGTGTAAATCTCGAAACGACCTTTTCTAGTGTTTAGTTTAATTCTTTGAATATTAACTAACAACTAGAACTTACAGTTGTTAATATTCAAAAAATTAAACTGCGATTTCCTTGCATCACTATGTAGCGGCATTTAGAATAGATCTTTCTGGTAAATATTAATTTGATTATTTAATAAAAGATCACCAATAGTTTTTTACATTTGATCAATTAAAGCAATAGACGTATGACTAAGGTATACAATGCGATGTAGAAACTGTTTAAAGGTGAAGCTTGCAATTTAATTTCTTCACTGTTTTTATCTAATTAATTAATGCTTACGGAACCCCAATTGCCTCTTGACTGATTTTGCTGATAAAAGAAGTCATAATGTAGAGGACGGCTTAATGTCTCGTATAGTATAAAATTTTATGAACGAAGTTAACGTTAAAGCAGATTTCTTAGCCATTAAGCTGAGTTAAAATTTTACGAGTATTTCTGTGACAGTAAAAGTAAGGTATAGAGAAAATTAACTGAAAATATAGGTCAATGCTTTACAACAAAAGCTCGTAAAGTATAAGTTTCAAGTTTTGTATGGTAGTTGTGAGGCAACTAACAATTACCATACAAAACTTATAAACCATGCTAAAATTGTAAATGTGGAAATGAGTTAGGTTGGATGTCTGTATTTTATCTTTGTTTTTCACATCCTTGGATGACAATAGATTTTTATTAAATATGGCAATGTATCTTTGTGGTCAACCTTACTTAACGACAGGTGACTGTATCATAGACCCCTTTTTTGTAGGAACTTAGCTTTCTGCAGTCAATTGGAAGAGACCACCGTAAACTTGGACCGGGATTCATATATATTAGCACATGTATACATACGGGCGACTTTATATGTAGGTTAAAACAACACCATCGCGAGATATTGGTTGAAAGTTTATATATTTATCCTTTTATAGCTTAAATATTTACGCAGCTATTTGCAAAGACTATTATTGTTTATCGTAAAATTTAAAAATATTTCACATAAATACAAACATTTAAAATATTTAGTATCAAAAATGCAATGTACGAGTATAATATTTTTTAATAAGTCTATGGCCTAAATATACAATTTGCTCCGTCTCGACTATTTTTCAATATTATATCCTTATTAAAACATTTCGAAATAAATATTTTATGTAATAAAATCTATACGAATATATAAAGCTGAAGAGTTTTTTTGTTTGAACGCGCTAATCTCAGGAACTACTGGTCTGATTTGAAAAGTCTTTCAGTGTTAGATAGCCCATTTATCGAGGAAGGCTATATAGGCTATATATCATCACGCTAAGACCAATAGGAGCGGAGCACCAATGAAGAATGTTTTAAAATCGGGGGGATTTTTAACTTACTTTTTTAAACTATTCCACGCGGGCAGAAGCTAGTATATATGTAACAAAAGCTACATAATAATCTAATGTTTAAGTCATGCGCAGAAGGTTTGCGGGTGAGAATCCCTCCCGCTTCCTATAACAGCGACCCGTGGTCGTCTAGTTCTTAGTACTACTTAGACAAGCCCCGGTCCCAATCGTAGGAAATTGGGAGGGCTGATCATCGGCGAACCTCCTGCGCACGACTTATAAATTTTGTTATTTTTCTATAGGGGAATTGGTAATTCTCTTCAGAACTAGAGGTTTTTATTGTAATTACTAATTATATTTTAAATATAAGACGTGGATATTTTATTATTTGTTCAAAAAACAATTATGAATGTTTTCTCTTAGGGCCAGTCTTAAAATTATAAGGAATGCTAT
The DNA here is from genome assembly GCA_019925095.2 of Dendrolimus kikuchii. Taxonomy (NCBI): domain Eukaryota; kingdom Metazoa; phylum Arthropoda; class Insecta; order Lepidoptera; family Lasiocampidae; genus Dendrolimus; species Dendrolimus kikuchii. The sequence goes on from CM034400.1 coordinate 8,422,370, forward strand.
TCATAAACATGAAAACACCATTGTTACAGATTCAATCCAATTTCGTATTCTGAGTCATGCATCATGCAACATGCTTGAGGTTATTTAATGCCGTATGAGTAATAACTGTACGAATCATTTGGTAATTTCGAAACAACTTAGCGATGTCTGTGTTAATTGTTCAACTGTCTCATGGGGGTAGTTAACCATGCTATGAGATAATTAGTATCTTGTGTAATAGACTCTGGTTCACTTTCAAAGTGTGATCATTTTGTTTTACCGCTGTATTTGATTTCACTGTAGAGTGTGAGAGTAATTTGTCGTGTTTTTTAATTACATACTTAATCTTAAAGTTTTGCTATTTTGGCATATTGAATTTTCGTTCGTCTTGAGCCATTCGCAGTTTACTGCTGGACGTAACCACTTAGCCCCGTTCTCTGACTTTCGCATCCAGCGCCTACCGGCGACCTTGCAAGGTCGTCGATCCATCGGGCTCGAGGGCGTCCGACACTACGTTTACCGAGAAGTGGTCTCCACTCCAGGACTCGTCTACTCCATGGGCCATCGGTCCTGCGCCAGACGTTACGGCTCACTGCCATTTCAGTTTGCTAATTTGCGAGCTATGTCGGTTAACTTGGTTTTCTTACGGATGAATGATGAATTTTTTTTACTCGTGGTTATTTTTCATTCGTATCATTCTCAGAATATTTTTGTTAAACAGGCTTGTAGTCTGCACTATGTTTTATGGATTATTCGGATTGGTTACAAAAGGCTGCCTAATATTTGTCTCTGCATGAAAAGTGGTCGATCATGCAGCCATTAATTTTGTTGACAACTAAAAGATCGGCCGCAAAATTTGGTGTGGACTATACTTTTAATAAATGTTTTAAAATTTCCCTGCCATGACTGTTTGCAAGAATTTTATCGCGTAATTGCTTTAATTTAAGTCAATTCACACATCGTCTTGGCCTAGGCGTGGCTACATGTCTCTTGACATACAAATTATCTAATCTTATCGCCGGCTATGATGTCATTTAAAATAACAAAAAATATATAATTCTGTATGCAGATTTCATGTGAGTGCTATGTGATTTCAAATGTAGATTTTTATTTTATAATTAGCCCAGTGTACGTCTGTGTCTTTTAAAGTATCTTCCAGTGAAAGGTTTGACCCAAATTTTATTAATCGTAATGTTTATCTTACTTGTTGATAATATTATTGTGTAATACTGTGTACCCACATAACAATATATGGAATTAAGTCTTCGTAGTAACGGTCATAAAACTGATGATTTTTTTTTTGTTGTAAAATAAAGAGTTCACTGATCTATATTGGAGCTGTGCCCAAAATTATTGCTATAGTGTTCCTGCTTTAGTGTATTGTATAAAATATCTGTTAACATTTTCTTGGAGTTCGAATCGATATCCCACGGAACCTATTTGTTATAAGAGGTCGATATTTCCTTTATATATATACACTTACAGAAAATTTCATAATAATTAATTCCATTCCAAGACCGAGAAGAAGGAACAAACTCAATTTCACATTTACCTATTAGTATGGAAGCAAATTATTGCTAAAATTGAAGAACAAGGTTCTCGTAATCTATGCTTCGTCATAAAAATTGACCAGTCTCTAGTGTCATTTATTGGTGTTGAGAATGTTGACTTGACTTTTATCAGAATAGACAGTACTTACACCAAATGAAAACGGATTCTTTTTAAGATTTAGATTGATTAATTATAATCAGGATTACTAGAATACAAACCAGTTGAAGTGGGGATCACATCTTGGCCAACGTAATATAGGATCCACCTTGCCCGGTGGACCAACGATTTGTGCAAGGTCGCCACTGGAATGATAGGTGTGAAAAGCAGTTAACAGGATTTTTGGCTCAAAATTTAGTAGGCCTACATCCAGCAGTGGCCAATAGTTGACGATGGTTAATGGTAATGATTTTGTAGTCTTAAAAATTCTTTGCTCACGATACACACATCTGAAATGTTGACATATTGTTTATATTCATACCACATTGATGGATGAATGCATGACGGAGGATTGTATGAATCTCAAACTCGAAGATTTGAAGCTATAGAATTTTGAGACTAGAATTGTACCTCATTAAATACATAAATAAGTCAATAAATAAAAAGATTATACAGGTAAATTTAAATTCCCAAAGAGTGAAAGAACGGAGAAGTAATACCATTTCCTGCGGTCGGGCGGCCTGTCGTGAGAGGCGACAAAACAACCCACAGCCACAGTAGGGTATTTGCCTGCTGGATGTCTACCACACCTGGCCTAGAGTATGCCACCATAACAACCTTGATTTGCGTTCGGGCATTAGCGATCAGGTTCCAGTGTCCTTTAAGAGAGCAACAGCGCATTTGTAGCACCTTTGTTGTTGCAAATGTCCATAGGCGATGGTAACTGGTTTCCATCAAGTGGGTGGTCTGCTGAACTCTTGCAATTAAAAAAGGCTCATATATTCCTACTATATTCATATTATACACGACCTTTCTTATAATTTATTAGTTGATCGTGTTATTGTACATAATTAATAACAATGAATAATTTTGTTGTTTCCAGACATTTGAGCGTGGCGTGGTAAGGTGTAGTTGGTCGCGATGACGACCGACATATCGGTGTCCCGCTGGGACCCATCCATCGGCCACGGCCAGGAGATCATCGACGAGTTCGAGTACGATGGCGGCAACTCGTCGTCGAGGCTATTCGAACGATCGCGCATCAAAGCGTTAGCTGGTAAGCTTTCAAATTATTTTTATTTTTCTAGGTGTAATCGGCTAAATAAACTCTGTTTAAAAAACTATCATGCTCTAGAAACAGTTTTGCTTAGTCGATATGCTTTGTTGGCATACATTCCTATAGAATGTTTTTCATTTTCGTCAATCTTGAGCAGCGATTCAATCGTCACCATGACAAAGGATCTTTTCACAACACAAATTTTTAATTCAGTTTTAATTTGTCTTCGCTATGCATTCTCTATGCTTTGAGAAAAATTTTGCTTGGTAATTTGAATATAAATCAATGTTTGTAATAAAAAAAGAAGCGAATAAGAAAAACTTAGTCGGGATCATATGTTTACACAGTAGGAAGGCAGTCATTTAAAATAAAAATGTACAAAAGCTTCTTAAAAAGTTTAATTTTGTGTATATCAAATACTTTACCACTTCGACATTATCCTGTATTACATGAATATTTGCACTATTGTATTTATAAACAACTAGTTTTATTATATTAGTTAAAAGTTTTAGAAATATGTGTCACCAGTCCTATTAAAGTTGTATGATAAATGATAACGTGGAATCGATTCTGCTATAGATATGGTTGTTGTAAATTGTACCAATATGATAAGAAAGCCTAACCTTAAAATACAAGACATACCGGCTCTGATAAAATTTTCTTCGAAGTGTATTTTTAAATGCATTTGTGGGGGGTTATTGAACTACGAAACAAACGGGATTATCTCACCAATTTATTGGATTATGTGAGCAGTGAATAAACAACGATAATAATGCAGAGGTTGTTTCTATTGGGAGTCCTTGAATCAACTTATTCATGAAGTATATATTGTTTCTATAGCACAATCAAACCATTTATAACCCCAAGTGGCTTATCATATGGCGTGTATTTGCATGAACCACAACTTCCGTTTTTCCTTAATAAATTAAGGGCTCTTAAACAATTTTATTATTTGGACTTGTTATAAATTTTATACGAAGTGAAAATTTGAACGTTCCGTGCTCCATTTGGCAAAACGGAACTCTTATGAAATCGCCAAGTCTGTTGATTTGTGGAGACAAGGAGTTGTCTATCTTTGTATGTCAGGCAGTGATTTTTCACCGAAACTACTGGGTCTATATATGTAGATAAAATTTGACACAAACATATACACTGTAGTATGCCGCTACAAAGATATAAAGATTAGGGGTAGCTGTCATACTTGTATCCAAGGTTTATTTTTGACTTCAAATTGTCGTGTGAGGTATAATTTGTAACTTCAAAAAAGATTATGACGTTTACCTCAATGAATTTTTAACGCAAAGCTGGCGAGATATTGACTCCCAAAGTCGTAAAAATTGTGACCTCCCTGTAACGAGAGTTTCTGCGGAGTGACGCTTGCGGACCGCGTTCGTAATACCGAAGTAAGAAAGAGAGTTGGTCTGAAAGAGAGTGTCGGGGTGAAGGTAAGGAAAGGAATGCTCCGGTGGTTTACGTGGTAAATTCAGAAAAATCTAGGTGGTAGAGCTTACAAAATACTTTAAATGAGAAATAGTTTGTACAATACCCGTTGAGTATTTTTGGGCACATATTTTGACCTATTTAAATGTTTTTCTGGTTCCTTAGACAAATCACGAAAACGGGGAGGTTTGTCACCTCTACGGAACCCTTAATTGTTCACGGACTGTCAAGCACTTACCCTATTTTTACACATTTCCTATATTCATCTAACAATCTGTCAACCATGTCGATATTGCTCTTATCAGTACGGTGTTACGTGTCACTATCTGGTAAACCTGTACAATATTTTTTCGTTCGCTCTATCAAAAATGTAAGCCCGTTCGCATGAAGGCATGTTTGTGGACAATTTCGACCTTTTTGTTTGATCAATTTGTAGCTTAGTTGCGTTATCGCGTTACATAGCTCATCAATATATTGATGTTATATTATGTGTTTAATTAATTAAACCGGTCGTAGTGTTGTTGACATCTGGAGCGTTGGTATCGAATATCCTTGTCCAGTGGGCAGTTGAATTTTGTCGCTCTAATTGTTGCCACTTTTCGCTTGGTGTTGGCTGGTTGGTGCGGCTCAGTCGCCTCTCGGTGCTGGCGACATGACATCCACCGAGTGCTACGATCTCATTAAAAAGGGCGTCGATGTCGAAGTGCCAGGATTGGAATTGTATTATGATAAGGTTGTTTTAGAACTAAGAGGTCAGTGTCATTTTTGAGAAGTTACTTTTCTAGTGCTGTCTACTATAATTAATGTGCTAAAAGCGGTGATGTACGGTGACATAATTATAAAGAACAATCAATAATAGAGTTTTAATGCTCTTTTTAATAGTCCGTGACATTAATGTCAATAATAGTAAAGGGGGATAATGTTTAACTATTTCCTTGTGGAACTTTATTGTGGTTTCCTGATAGTTATTAGTTTAGAACTAATTGTAAATTGAAAATCTTCAACTGAAATCTGTAGAGTTTTTAATAAGTACAAGAACTTTATGCTTTTTCTAATATATTCCAATACAACACCCTGCACATCTAGGACTGAGCTTTCCGCTCTAAAGCGTGCGAATAGCAACCTGATCCACATCTCGAATTACTGGTATTATTTTCCGAACATAACACCTAGGGCTGTATTGTTCTACCTTAAGTTATTACCATGCCGATGGTGACTACGAGCGGCTGCGACGAGGGTCCACTCCTGGAGAAGGCAGCTACCAAACCAGCAATCTGGTCGCCCCGCCGCGGTCGACCTCACTGGCGGTTATTGTGTTAACATTCCCTACATTGTTTATTTTCTATACAGTTTTCCTTGCTTTTAATCCATGAGTGTTTATTACGTGCACTGTTTTTATGGCTTTTCGTGTTCGTTAGGTATTTTTTTTTACGAGATTATGATGTGATTATACACGTCCAGCGTCGTCTTTAATATTTTAAAATCGTTATTGCTATCTTAGGAAATTTATTAATATTTTCAAATTTAACTATAGACAATGTGTACTGATTCATTCATTCATTCATTTGTTTCTTGATAAATGGCAATTTAAATTGGCAATTATTTTATAGATACCGATACTATAGAAATAAATCAATTCACTGCCTTTCTTCGACAGACGAACGAGAAAGTGTACAGAAGAAGACTTTCCAGAAATGGGTGAATTCGCATTTGGTCCGCGTGGGGTGCCGCATCGGCGACCTTTACGTGGACATGAGAGATGGCAAAATGCTGATAAAGCTGCTCGAGGTGCTGTCCGGAGAGCGACTGGTAAGAAAATAGTTTTCTTTTTATAATTGAATTATTTAAAGTATTTATAGTACTTTTTTGCAAGAATGTTCGCTGTAATAGATGTTTTTGTGAGTGAAATTCTTTTAATATCGTCCTTACTTCGATTCCTGGTCAAATAATAACTTTCCGTTATTTACTCTAGCCTGGGTGTCTGGAATCGGCCTCAGTCATTTTTTATCTGACGATAAAAAATGAACTTTCCTTGACATGGTTCCCATGTTAAGCGAATCATATAATCATCTATACTAATATTATAAAGTTGAAGAGTTTGTTTGCTTGTTTGTTTAAACGTGCTAATCTCAGGACCGCTGGTCTGATTTGAAAAATTCTCTCAGTGTTGGATAGCCCATTTATCGAGGAGGGCTATAGGCTATTATCACGCTGAGACCAATAGGAGCGGAGCACCAATGAAGAATGTTTCAAAATCGGAGGGTTTTGAAAGCAAATTACACTCGGACGACGTCGCGGGCACAGCTAGTGTGTTTATAAAATTATAATTAAAGATTAAGATACTCTGCTTATTAATGTTTTATTCCAATTCTGCTAGAGGAAGTATTGATGAATATTTCTATAATGTTTTATTATGTCGAAATATCCAACGTTCCCACATGAATATGTTTTACTAATTAATATAGATAAATTTTTGCGTCCAAAATATTATTATTAGACTTTCCTGAATCAATAAATTTTCCTTCATTTTTGTTTTAGTAACGAAACAATGTAATGGGTTAGCTGTAACCTTCAACATAGAGTTTAACGATGTTAAAATTAGCACAACATAAGATTCAGAAGGCTGTAAACTGTGAATTTCAATTATAATTTGGCCTACAGGAATGACGAAAAGCGTTTGAGAGTAAGCCCTCTTAAACGTAAAGATCGTAGGTTAGATTCTGGGCGGGGTAAATTTTGTAAACGTACCTTCGTTTTTTTTTATTGCAGGAGTTCAGCAGACAGGCAGACGGCCCACTTGATGGAAAGCGGATACCATCGCCTTTGGACATTTGCAACACCAAAGGTGCTACAAATGCGCTACTGCTCTCTTAAGGGAGATTGGAACCTGGTCACTAATGCCGGAACACAACTCAAGGTTGTTATGGCGACATACTTTAGAAAAGGGATGGTAGCCATCCAGTCGGGCAAATACCCTCCCACCTGGCAAAACCTGGCGTTTTTTACCCTGATATGGGGTTTTCGGATCAGTCCTGGAATTTTTATTGTATGTCAATAATAATATAGGCGTAAATAGCTCAGCTTGGATTTAAAAATGTTAGTGATAAATTATTTACACGACGTATTGAGAAGAGAACCTCCTCGTTTTTGAAGTTGGTTTAAATATTTGCTTCTGTTTCCTTTGTTTCTTAAAAAGGGACTTATTTACATAAATTCTCAGTCCTACTGTATAACGTATATCTAAAGATAATATATAAGCCTATTAACAATTGCCTTTTCGCATTCGTTATTGTGTTGAGAAGGAATTACGTGGTTGTTTTGTATAAAAATTTAACTTCATATTCCCGCGGGATTCTCCGGACATAAAATACCGCATCATATAAAAAAGAATGTAAGCTATCGTTTTAGTGAAAATGTGTTGGAATAAACTACTTTTTATGCACTTGAACAACTACAAACTGCACCCGAGAAAATTCCCGCGGGATTCCCAGAATAAAAAAATCGCACATTTTCTTACATAAAATTTGCTATTGATCAATGAAAAAGTCACATTGAATTTTTTTTAATCTGCCCACTTAAATAATTTCTAGAAATATTTCGCAGGATTCCCAGGGTAGAAAGTAGGGCAGATTTTATGTCTAAGAATTTGCTGTCGATCAACGATAACCGCAGCTTTCGTTTACGGATGAGAAATTTTTTACAATTGGACAACATTTTAACAAACAAAATGACCGTATTTATGGTCAAAGCTCTAAGGAAGCTAATCAATTAGTCGACAGAGTGCAACGTGGGCATTATCCGTCTTCAGTGATGGTTTGGTGGGGTGTTAGCTATGAAGGAATGACTGAGCCATATTTTTGTGAAAAAGGTATCAAAACATCGGCACAAGTGTATCAAGATACCATTCTTGAGAAGGTAGTTAAACCCCTTAACAACACCATGTTCAATAACCAAGAATGGTCCTTCCAGCAAGACTCGGCGCCGGGTCATAAAGCTCGGCCCACGCAGTCTTGGTTGGAAACGACCGTTTCGGACTTCATCAGAGCTGAAGACTGGCCGTCGTTTAGTCCCGATCTTAATCCGCTGGATTATGATTTATGGTCAGTTTTAGAGAGTACGGCTTGCTCTATACGCCAATCTAATTTGGAGTCCCTAAAAACAATCCATACGATTGGCAGTGAAGAATTTTCCCATGGAAAGAGTGCGTGCTGTTATTGATAACTGGTCTCAATGTTTGAAGCACTGTATTGCAGCCAATGGAGACCACTTCGAATAAGCTTTTTATATTTAAAATCGTTTTATATTTATGTATTAAACTAACACACTGTAAAACTTATAAATGTTATTTGCAATAGACAAAAATTTCTTTGTTACAATATTTATAGCAAGACTAGGTATACACACACAAACACGCACACACCCACAAACACACACACACACACAAACACACACACACACACACGCACACGCACACGCACACGCACACGCACACGCACACGCGCGCACGCGCGCGCACGCGCACACGCGCACACGCGCACACGCGCACACGCACACACGCACACACGCACACGCACACGCACACACACGCACACACACACACACACACACACACACACGCACACACGCACACATAAATATAAACATATATATATATATGTCTATTCCAGTTGTTTTTTTTTTAAATAGCTTCAATGTACAGACACGGCATTTTTAGAATTTTATAATATTGTAGATATTGCAATATGCTTTTTTCAGCCTCGTCCGACGAAAGGCAAGATGCGTATCCATTGCTTGGAGAATGTTGACAAAGCGCTGCAGTTCTTACGTGAACAGCGCGTGCATTTGGAAAATATGGGATCTCACGACATAGTCGATGGCAACCCCAGGCTGAATTTGGGTCTCATTTGGACTATCATTCTACGCTTCCAGGTAAATAAATGAATCACCTCACATTAGTTTAGTAATCAGTTCTGTGTCATGAGAACTCTCGTATTTTCTTAAAATATTGATTGAAACACTTAACATTATTTATTAGTTTTATGGTTATTCTGTAAACAGCTGAAACTATGTCATTATTAGGGATAAAAAAAGTATTCTATGGTCATCCTCTGTATCATAAGGTTTGCTATAATCGGTTTATGCCCAACGTTTTGCAGAAAGAACGTAACTTTGAACATCTATAGACGAGTATTGTTTCTCGTAAATATCGATTCCGTGTTCCGCGGAAAATATGCCATGGTTACGTCCTGTAACGAAAGTACTCTATGTTACGTTTAGTGTAAATCGCTATATTCTCGAGTCTCTAAAGAAGAAACAAAAATACAAAGTTCCATATGAATTCTTTTTCACAATTGCTTATCAGTATAGATAGAATGATAGCGGAAGAATGAGGAGGACGGGAGATCGGGATATGTGGTGCAAACTTGGGGATGCTTACCTCCAGCAATGGACAGTGACTGGCTGAAGAATATATAAATAGATTGAATGCGCACATCCACACTATACTATGACATTTTTTTTTAAAGAATAATTTGCATGTTTAATAGTTCTGGGAACATTTCTATTGAACAGATTCAAGACATTACAATTGAAGAGACAGATAACAAAGAGACAAAGTCTGCCAAAGACGCTTTGCTATTATGGTGTCAAATGAAAACGGCCGGCTACAACAACGTGAATGTACGCAACTTCACGACATCATGGCGTGACGGGTTGGCGTTCAACGCCATTATCCACAAACACAGACCTGACCTTATTCAGTTTGAGAAATTACATAGGAGCAATCCTATGCACAATCTGAACAATGCATTCAATGTTGCCGAAGAGAAACTCGGTCTTACCAAGCTGTTGGATGCTGAAGGTAATATTCTAAAACATTTTTAAGCGCTGTTATTAGATGTATAACTACTTTTACATCCTCTCTATAGAGCTCTTTTGTTGCCACCTTTCCTAAAGGGTTATTGACATCCTTTCAGTTTTGACACATTTATTTTTATAGACAGTCATATAATATATTCTATAATCCCTGACTGCCATGTGTAAAATAATAGAATAGTTTTTGAAGTTAATATCGGATAAAGAGACAAGATAACTGCGATAAGTAAAAGATGTATACCAAAATCATAGCAATTGAAAGTTAATTGTTTCTGTGTAATCAACTTGGCCTGGAAATTTTATAACCTAACTCAATGTTAGAATTTTTATGACGACTAAAAATAAAAACACATTATATTCAATGTAATATGTCGGCCTCTGTTATCTAGCGGTCTATGCATTAGCCTGCTTAATTTACTTGGTCAAAGGTCTTAAGGTCATTCTTGACAGGTTAATTTTCGTTACCGAACTTTCAGTTATTTACTCTAGTGTAGATGTCTGGGATTGTAAATTAATACAAGAGAAAAATTGGAAGTTTCATTTTGTAAAAGTCTATATAATTTGAAATGATTAATTAATTTTGATTATTCTTTGGAAAATAAATTTATCATGGCCTTCCTGTAATATTACTTGATGTGCAAAGGTTAATCCAAAAGTAGGAGCATGATTGATTAGATTTTTTTTATTTAATTTTTATTGCACGACTTCAGCAGACAGGCAGCTGGCCCACCTGATGGAAAGCGGTTTTTTTTTTATTGCTGGAGTTTCGCAGACAGGCAGACGGCCCACTCGATGGAAAGCGGTTACCATCGCCTATGGACATTTGCAACACCAAAGGTGCTACAAATGCGCTGCTGTTCTCTTAAAGGAAACTTGAACCTGGTCACTGATGCCGGAACACAACTCAAGGTTGTTCTGGCGACATACTTTAGACCAGGGGTGGTAGCCATCCAGTCGAGCAAATACCCTACCACCTGGCTGTGGGTTGTTTTGTCGCCTCTTACGACAGGCCGCCCGGCCGCAGAAAATTGTATTCTTTCTCCGTTCCTGCACGGATAAAGGTTACCATTGCGTATGGACATTTCTAACACCAAAAGTGCTACAAATGCGCTTGCGGCTGTCGAAAGGGAGACCGGAGCCTTGCTACTAATACCAGAACAAAACTCACGGTTTTTATGGCGGCATACTCTAGACCAAGGGTGGTAGTTATCCAGACGAGCAAATACCCTACCACCTTGGTTGTTTTGTCGCCTCATACGACAGGTCGCCCGGCTGCCGGATGTTCGTTCTCCGTAACTGTATGGATAAAATTGAATTAAAAAATGCATTATTTTCTAGATATCGCTGTCGACCATCCTGATGAGAAATCGATAATCACATACGTAGTGACATATTACCACTACTTCAGTAAGCTGAAGCAGGAGACAGTGCAGGGCAAGAGGATCGGCAAAGTGGTCGGCATCGCGATGGAGAACGAGAAAATGATGCAGGAATACGAATCACTCACTAGGTAAGTATTTTTAATTTAAAAGAGGAGAAATGTTTCAAAGTTTGAAAGTGCCTTAACAACTTTGGGTTGGGAAAGAATCGATTATGTATATACTCATTTAGTCATAACAGTGTTGTTACACGTCAAGGATTTGTTTGTATTATTGATAAATTTGTAATTCGTAATGTGTCGTAAATTTTCATTATTTGTAAAATGTCATAAATTTTCATATTCCATGAACTCTTTCAAGCTGTAGGTGTGCGAGCCATTTAAGCCGGCAAGTGTATTTTTAAACCCCAGGAGAGTTTGACACTTTCCAGTAGTCTTGCCCTATCCTGAAACGTACTAGGTATCATGTGATAAACTTGAACCTAAACTTAGATTAGTGGAAAGACGGAGGCTCGGTCTCTCAAGTGAAGCCTATTTTGTAATAGGATGCCGATCGCGCCGCAGTGCGTTACGAGAACTCAGTATTAAATAATCGAACCGAATTGAACCAATGAAGGCGGAATAGTTTCTAGTGAACACATTACTTTTAATCACATAGCAAACCAGTGTATACTTTAGTTGACACTTTTATTCATGTAGGCTCCTTCAATACTTTTATTTAATCTGAGCTGACAAGAATGTCTGTTTTCCATATAAGGTCCTTTTTTAATTCTCTAATATTGCAAGTGTTTGTTCATGGGTCAGCATGGCTAGGTAGCCACTGACTTCGTCTAACCAAATCTTTTTATGACAGATTAATTTAAAATCCCGCGGAAATGGGACAAATAAAGTTGTTTTCGTGTTATTGTTATGTGTGTATTTTAAATACTGCAATGATATTATGTTGTGTTCAATTCCCAGTGATCTCCTTCAATGGATCGAGCGTACCATCGAAGCGCTCGGCGACAGAACATTCGCCAACTCGCTGGAGGGAGTACGCCAGCAGTTGATTCAATTCGCAAATTATCGAACCGTCGAAAAACCACCAAAGTAAGTATAATTTCTTCAAATAGGTGTGCAAATTAGATTTTAATTAAGTTCCTTAATATACTTAAGTCCAAGAGAAGACAAGACAAATATGTATTGTCCATACCCAAATTAAGCAAGTTACGCTTGTCTTATGAGATTGTTATTTATTATTTTTATGTTATGTTGTTATACAACGAATTGCTCTGGTCCCAGACGCCAAACACACAGACTATAGTAAATAATGGAGAAAATTCGTTTTCGAAATTTACCATGCCAGGAATGGAAGCCTTTTAATTGATTTTCTTTGATTAGATGAAAGAGTTCAGCTACAATTGTAGCCCCCATTCATTCTCAGATGTTTAACAATCATGACTTCCTTCAGTCACCAAGTCTTCTCTTTCTTACGTTTTTTGCCATTTACAAGGGCAGAGGGGCAATTTAACCCCTCTTATCAGAGGGGTTAAATTGGACACTATTGGATAATCACTTATTGAAATTGACACACGTCTAAATGTAGTGGTATGTGTAAGACATTGCCTAAAGTTCCACTTTGTTTTGATACTTGTCGTATTCATAGCACGAATCTGCGAAAGTTCACTATTAAAAGGCTTTGAATAGTGTCTGGTTCAAACCCACTTGTATGACATTTTGAGAAACTTAGACCTAGACATTTAATATAAATGTCTTAAATCTGTTATTGTCTTAGATTCGTGGAGAAAGGTAACTTGGAGGTGTTACTTTTCACTCTGCAATCCCGAATGCGTGCGGCTAATCAGAAGCCTTATACTCCCCGCGAGGGCAAAATGATCCACGACATCAACCGAGCTTGGGAGAGGCTCGAGAAGGCCGAGCACGAACGGGAACTGGCGCTTAGGGAGGAGCTCATTAGGCAGGAGAAACTGGAACAATTGGCCGCTAGGTAAGTGTCTTTCAGTATCTGAAACTAAGATTTTTCAGGATAATAGCTATCCTGTGTTTAAGCCCAATATCTAAAGTACATAATATATAAAGGTTCATAAGTACACAAATATATACCAAATATTATTATTTTTTATAAGATCATCAAGTCTATAATATGGAAACACTAATAACAATATAATTGATAATTTAATTATATTAAATAATAAATAGGTTAATTTTCAAGGACTTGAAAAATATATGAACAAGTAAGCATACAAAAAAAATGTATACAGAATACATAGTCTATTTCAAGTGATTTTTTTTAAATTATCTAATACTAGGATATGCCCGCGACTTCGTCCACGATTCACTTGAACTTCCCGCGCGATTCTCGGCACAAAGTATCGAAGCATTTAACCCTTTCCCTCACTATTAGCTTAGCATGTGTCCGCGATGAGAGTGCAGATCGCGTTTGTGCACGTGATAGTTAATTGTGTTGTTGTCTCACTCTGTTTATATAGGATTTGTATGAAATGGGTATATTTTCTTGGTATATTACGAGATTGTGATAGTGTTAGTCTTGCGGCTTTTTGGTATATCGATAATTGTCTTTAGAGTTAAAAAAGAATATAAGCTATTGTTTTAATGGAAACTGTGTCGGAATAAGATAATTTTTATGCATCTAGACAACTTCAAAACGATCCCGGGCAGATACCTGCGGGACCCGGGATAAGAAGTATCACTCTTTTTATTACATACAATTTGCTGTCGAACAGTAAAAAAATCGCATTGGAATTCGATTTAATAATCTGTAGAAATAATTCGTAGAAAATTTCCCACGGGACTCTCGGGATAAAAAGTAGCGTAGATTTAAGAATTAGCTGTCGATCAGCGAAAACCGCATCGAAATTGGCCAAGTAGTTTTTACGTGAATCTTGAACAAACAAACAAACCGACGAACAGAAAAGGAATCTAAAAAATATTGCATCGTGTTCTCCATCGTTTATATAGTTGATTTTTATTATACATACATACATTATACATAACTTCACGCCAGTTCCCTTGCGGAGTAGGCACTGACAACAGAGCGCCATTCAGGCTTATTCTTACACACCTCACTTGCTTCTTTGACATTCATAACTCTTGTCATGCACGCTCGTCTGTTCTTAAGGCTCCTGACATCACCTTCTGCTAGTACACGATCAATTTTTCATGGAAGGTGTGTCGTGGAAGGTATTTTTTTTTTAAATAGCTTAAAACACGGCATTTTTAGAATTTTTAATATTATACATAGATTTCAGTCTTCAATGAAGCACGCTTTTGCTCTAATAATGTGTGTATTTCAATTATTACAATTTTACAATAATTTTTTAATAAAAAGTTATTGCGCGTTCAATCGTTCGTCTTAGTTCCGTAGTGAATTTCGAATATTGGCGGTTGGCCGTAGACAAAGAGTGATTGCCATAGGCAATTTTATGGTATCTCGCGTACACACTGGCGCGAGCGGGTTTATGCCCGGCTGGTCCGGTGTGTACCTCCCTTTGGTAAATCACGCGGCGACAGGGAGCAATTTCGGACCAGTTGATTCAGAATCCGTGCAGGAACGGAGAAAGAATACAACTTCCTGCGGCCGGGCGGCCTGTCGTAAGAGGCGACAAAACAACCCATAACCAGGTGGTAGGGTATTTACTCGACTGGATGGCGACCCCCCCCCCCCCCCCCTGGTCTAGAGTATGCCGCCATAACAACCTTGTGTTGTGTTCCGGCATTAGTGACCAAGTTCCAGTCTCCCTTAAGAGAGCAGCAGCGCATTTGTAGCACCTTTGGTGTTGCAAATGTCTATAGGCGATGGTAACCGTTTTCCATCAAGTGGGCCGTCTGCCTGTCTGTTGAACTCCTGCAATAAAAAAAAAAAAAATCGCAACGTTTAGAAATTTTCTCTGTCTGCCTTATAGAGAATGAACTACATGTGAAAACTACGTTACTCATTCTAATATAATGTACATATGAGGGAATATATAATCTTGGTTTTCTATAACACGCATTTATTTATAACAACTCTCTCTCTCTTTTCTTTCACCATATCCCAATTACTTGGGGTCGGCACAATATGTCTTTTCCTTCCACACTCTTCTATTCTGACATACCTCTTCTGTCACACCGCATATCATCATGTCATCCTTCACACAATCCATCCATCTTTTTTTTGGTCTACCTTTAAATTTGTACCCATCCATCTTGTAGTATAACATTCTTTTTGTCACGTGACTTTCATCCCTCCTCATTATATTATATTACTAGAGTTTACCCCGCGGCTCCGCCGCGCGTCAAACTCTAGTGCATACCTCTTGTTTTAAGAGCAGGCGTTAATACAGGATATATTGTATTGTATTTTTATGTTGGTGCTATTTGCCCTCGGAAGATTTACTTCATTTTATGTCGCAAACTATCCAATCTACCGGGATGAATAGAATCTATGTCCATTTTCGGTATTCAGACAGACAGATCGAGCGAAAGTCGCATTTTTTTAAAGATTGTGAATTTTGTATCTATAAACTTGATAAATGATTGGTCCCCCATACAAACTTTAATACCTTATTTCAACCCGTTCTAGTTTTATTTATATAAATAAATATTGTGTAAACTACACAAACGACCAAAACTACCAAACATACTAAAACTGCCGAAACTACCAAATCTACCAACCAAAACTACTAAATCCACCAACCAAAACTGCCACAACTACCTAAACTACTACAATTACCAAATCTACCAATCAAAACTACCACAACTACCAAAACTACCACAATTACCAAATCTACCAATCAAAACTAACAAAACTACCACAACTACCACAACTATCAAAACTACCACAACTACCAAAACTACCACAATTACCAAATCTACCAATCAAAACTACCAAAACTACCACAACTACCAAAACTACCACAATTACCAAATCTACCAATCAAAACTACCACAACTACCAAAACTACCACAACTACCAAAACTACCACAACTATCAAAACTACCACAACTATCAAAACTACCACTACTACCAAGACTACCACAACTATCAAAACTACCGCAACTACCAAAACAACCGAATATACCAAATCAACCAACCAAAACTACCACAAGTATCAAAAGTGCCGCAACTACCAAAACAACCGAATAAACCAAATCGACCAACCAAAACTACCACAACTATCAAAACTACCACAACTACCAAAACTAACACAACTATCAAAACTACCAAAACAACCGAATATACCAAATCGACCAACCAAAACTACCACAACTATCAAAACTACCACAACTATCCAAACTACCACAACTACCAAAATAACCGAATCTACCAACGAAAACTACTATAACTACCAAATCTACAAACCAAAACTACCATAACTACCAATACTACCACTACTACCAAAAATATCAAATCCACCAATCAAAACTACCACAATTACCAAATCTACCAATCAAAACTACCACAACTACCTAAACTACCACAATTACCAAATCTACCAATCAAAACTACCAAAACTACCACAACTACCAATACTACCACTACTACCTACCAAAACTACCGAAACTACCAAATCTACAAACCAAAACTACCACAACTACCAAAACTACCACAACTACCAAATCTACCGAAACTACCAAATCTACAAAACAAAACTACCACAACTACCAAAACAACCGAAACTACCAAAACTACCAGCATAAACTACCGAAAATAGCAAAACTACCACAACTACCAAAACTGCCAAACAAAACTACCTAAACGACCAAATTGACCAATATAAACAAAATGACGAAAATGGCAAACCACAAATAAAAAACCTATCCTAGTTTCCGGGATAAACTTTACATAAACCTATCCCAAAATCTATCCCAGTATCCGGGATGAAAAGTATCCCTTGGCCACCCTCGGTATTCAAATTACATATGTACCGAGTATCAGCCAAATCGGTCCAATAGTCTTTCCATAAAAGGATAACAAACAGAGAGACAAATATACTTTTATCCCGGAAACTATTCCATTTTCCGGGATAAAAAGTATCCTATGTTCATTCTCGGCATCGAAAATATATATGTACTGAGTTTCAGCCAAATCGGTCCAGTAGTTTTTACGTGAAAACGGAACAGACAGACAGACAGACAGAGTTACTTTCGCATTTATAATATTAATAGGGATAATGTAACTGGAAACTTTCTTTTGTTTACAATACCATACTGAGCCCAGATCACTATCTTCTATGGGTAAGGTGCCCAGAAGGCTGGCTATGTTTCCTCACTGGATTGCTATATCGATCCGTTGCCTGAGGCACCAGACTTCTGATCACTTGAAGAGTCAATGAGTTGTTTTGATGATGATCTAATATTATAAATATGCTATACCTATAACTTTTAAGTCATAGACCTCTGTTGTATATAATCTTGCTTTTCATTATTCCCACCTCACCAGGTTAAAATTGCATATAAAGTTACAAAATTCTTGTAAGTTTAAGTTCGCCTTTTTATTTCGGCCCTATTATGTACTTTTAAATGTTAATTTGTGTTTATAATATTTTTCCTTGTGTATACAGGTTCAACCGCAAAGCGCAAATGCGCGAGACTTGGCTGTCGGAGAACCAGCGTTTGGTCAGCCAGGACAACTTCGGCTTCGACCTTGCGGCGGTGGAAGCTGCGGCCAAGAAGCACGAGGCCATCGAGACCGACATCTTCGCTTACGAGGAACGCGTTCAGGCCGTTGTCGCTGTCTGCTCGGAGCTCCAGGCTGAGAGGTCACTGCTCTACTTCTTTATTTACCTAATTAGAATATGCCCGCGTTTTTCGTCGACGCTTGATTTGAAATTCCCGCGGGATTCCCGGGATAAAAAAATATCACACATTTTATTACATTAATTTTACTATTGATCAGCGAAACCGCATCTAAATCAGCCCAGTAGTTTTTACATGAATTGTGAACAAACACAAGAAATCTAAAAAAATTGCACCGTGTTCTCCATCTTTTATTTAGGGTATTCCAGTTTTTTAAATAGCTTTCATGTACAGACACAGCATATTTAGAATTTTATAATGTTATAGATACAAATAAGTTATAGCTAATATATGTTATATCAAAAGTTTGATACATGATTTTGATTGTTGTTTTTGGAGTTTACTCCTTAATAATGAATTTTTAATATAAAGCCTCTCTGGTTTGGAAATTTTATAAAGAGACATAACGGTTTTAAGCGTGGTATTTTATGTAAATGAAATACTGCTGCACCTATAGCCGTTAAAATGTGTAGTTTTATTAATTTTATGAAGAGTCAAATAACATAAGTGTTACCTCAAAAGTGTTACTTTTTGATATAAAATTTGGGAGTTTAATACAATGAAATAAGATCTATAATAATACCCATTGGTGCATATTCAAAGACAATGTTACTTAGGGAGTAAACTCCAGTCGTGCGTCGGTGCTGACACAATTTTTTTATGCAGATACCATGATATAGAGCGAGTTTGCGCCCGTCGTGACAATGTACTGCGCTTGTGGGCCTACTTGCTCGAACTGCTCCGCGCGAGACGAGCCAGACTAGAACTGTCGTTACAATTGCAGCAGAACTTCCAGGTATACTATATTAACATTTCATCTACTACTCAGTCTTCGCTCAATTCTTTTTATTAACATTTTATATCGACACACTATTAAAGTTCTTTAGCTACAACTCTAAAATCGTCATTTCCATCTGTCTATTTAGGGCACAAGCATTTTTCTCAGTAACTATCAGATGTATATGAATGATACTGAGAGGTGTGTTTATTCTCTATATTATGATGGTATGTTGTAGAAAAATGGCAAAAAAGGAATTGCAGCCATCTCTGTAACTGACAGCTACTATTTTAGCAAATATTTCAGTAACATATGAAGTATCACTAAAATATTTCAATAAAAAGAACACAGCTGCTCTTCTAAGTAGCTAAAGGTGTTGCTGCTACTTAAGTTTTTCAAATCCTACATTTAGATTGATGTCTGACAGTACATTAAAAAATATAAAATTTCCTTTTCACCAGGAAATGCTATACATCTTGGATTCCATGGAAGAAATCAAGCTTCGTCTATTGACAGATGATTATGGCAAACATCTTATGGGTGTTGAGGATCTTTTGCAGAAACATGCTCTCGTTGAAGCCGACATCAATGTTTTGGGCGAACGTGTTAAGGTATTTACATCTACGAGTATACTCACCTATAATTGTCAATGTACATATACTTTGATTCCATGTGTGTTTATTCCATACATTACGCGTTACGCGTTTTGTATTTATATGGAATAACTCTGCACTTGACATCTATGATTACAGTATGTAGAATTACAAAAAATAATGTATGTAGATTGAGTGGATTACACTGTTTTTGTTAATTAGTTGATTTTCAACTGAATTACTATTTGCATGCCTGAAAGGGCAAAAACATGTGAAGCATAAAATAATATATTGTCATCTAATATTTTTACTAACCATGTTTTTGAGCAAATAAATGATTTGATTTGAAATAAAAGAAAGAAACAAAATGTTTATTTGAAGAAATAGCGACAAAACAGTTTTCATAGGAATGAGCTGATTTTCATCAAATTTGGTACATTTGTTTGTATGTACTTCCGATGAAGAGTAAGATTTAGGTGTGTTTGATTCAAAACAAAATGAAACACAGATTCGAGGTTTTCTTATTATTTAATTATGTCATTTCTTGGTTTAGACTTTTTTATTTCAGATAAATGATTTTATACACTCATACATACTCAAAATGGATTTGCAGATATTTTATTATAAATAGGGTTGCAGATAATAATGCTCACGCTTAATTTTAAGTAATGATGGTTTATGATTATTGAAAAAATACCTATTCACTAGAGACTAGAAGTCATTTGGAGTGGATTGTTTTGGGAAATATGGACTTGTGAACACCTGTTCATCAACTCTCTCATACATATAAAGGAATTACCCATGGAATCCCCCAGGATTTTCTTGGGTATGATTTAAAAGGGCCCGATTAAAAAAAAATTCCAATGTGATTTTTTTACTGATCGATTGCAAGTTTAATGTAATAAAATGTGTGATTTTTTTATCCCGGGAATTTTCCTGTTAGCGGTTTGTAGTTCTTTGGGTGCGTAAAAATTAGCTTATTCTGACACAGTTTTCAATAAAACGATTGCTGCGGTATTTTGTGTCCCGGGAATCCCGCGGGAATTTCAAGTCAAGCATAGACGAAGTCGTGAGCGTATGCTAGTAGAAAAATATAACTACACTTGCAACCAACATTTTATATCCCTGATGTATAATGTTATTATTTTAATGTAGGTAGTGGTAGGGCAGTCGCAACGGTTCTTGGAGCAGGAGGAGGGTGGGTACCGGCCCTGCGACCCCGCCATCACCGTCGAACGAATCCAGCAACTGGAAAGCGCATACGCCGAACTCGTTCATCTCGCAGTCGAACGCAGGTAAATTAAATTAATCCAAATATTTTTAAAATTTTATTCTCACATATGGTTACATTCATACACACAAGTACAAACACTCACAAGATTTCAGAGGCGAAACCTCTTTTTTTTAAACGAGTAGAATATGATTCTGATAGAAGACTTACCGCCGCAGGGGGAAACGCGACGGGGGCGTGTGAAATGCGCCACCTGGAGTGGCACTAGCGCCCCTATGGAATGTTATTACTACCCAAGTCAGGGATACCCATCAAACTCCTCGTTGTTCCGTCATTTGCCCTTATGCCAGGGCCATGGGTATATGGCCTTGCTGCTCCTCGAAACCCTGGCAGGCACTGGCCCACTCGTAAGACTCGAGGATCACTGTGTCTTTGTGACTGCTATTTGGTTTTAAGAAATGTCACAAAGTTAGCACATGTTTACAATTATTGACTTATTGAATTGTCAATTAACATGCATCAGTCCTATGCATACATGGTATCATAAATGGTAGAGAGAGAGAGGAGAGAAACAGAGAGATAACACTTAAACAGACCATATTTACAATATTTTCTAGGCAATACAATAGGCGGCCTTATCGCCCAAAGCGATCTCTTCCAGGCTACCTATATCAAAGAAATTTGAATCAGGTGATGTAGGTAGCGCAGGAAAAGGCAATAGATAATACGTAATATATATATATATATATATATATATACATATATATATATATATATATATATATATATATATAATATATATATATATATATATATACACATATATAATAATATATTTCAAAAGACAGAAGTTATTATAATAAATGTATCATAAAATAAATATATAATGATAGTTCATTCTTTAACCAAAAACTAATAATCAAAAAAATTAAATGATTTAAATTATTATTTTTATATTGTCATTTGTAATCGATTAGCAATATTACAAGTTGGAATGACAAATACAATAGGAAACCAACATATATTTACTGTACGAATTAAATTACAAATGTAAATTAATTGTTTCATTGCAAGAAGCTCTAGAATGTCGACTTCATTCTTCTTTCGTCATCCATTAATATTTTAAGTCTCATGTAAAATTTTCTAGTATGGTTATTCGTGTAGGATTTTAATCTATAATTATATTGAATTTGGAGCACACAGTACATGCATATTTAATTATTTATAGAAAGCGTTTGGAAGACAGCCGCAAGTTGTGGCAGTTCTATTGGGACATGGCCGACGAAGAGAACTGGATCAAGGAGAAGGAGCAAATTGTTTCTGTTGATGACATCGGACACGATCTTACTACTGGTAAGTAACCTTGCTGTGTTTATAAATATACAAACATATTTTTGTTCATAGATTCCAGTTGAAATAATTTCTTCACTGAATACTTCACAACTCCTGGAGCAATATCATCTGGCTTGTATACTACCCTTTGAAACATTGATATGATATTTTCAACCTTTATTTATTTGATGAATGAAATAAAGAAAAAGACTGCCATATTATCACGACTGTTTCCCATGGGGGTCGGCAGAGACCATGGATCTTCACTAGCGACAATTTTCATTTCATTAACCTGTTCCTGCGTACACGTTTATTTGAGATGCTTTTTACCTGACAACTCTTTTTAAAATTTCTGCTATTCGGTCATGTAGTGCACGTCGCGATCTACTGGCACCAATTCTACTGTTCTATTCACAATGTTGTCATACACTTCTTTTGAAATAGAAACAAATATATTAATGTGGTTCCCATACTTAGTTTTCAGCTACAATATTTCCTTCACTGGGTACATACAGTTAATAATTATTTAGGTAATATTATTATCCGGCTTGCTACCACCTTCTGAAAGGTTGATGTGAAATTTTCAATCTTGAATTTGTTAAAGTAAACATTGAAAAAATTGGGAATTCATACACCCTTTCTTCCTTTTCAATTCGTCATACTTCCATATGCCTATCAGATGTCTTTAAATTTAAGGATGAACAACGTGTCTGCTATTCATTCCATAGTACCTCAAGATTGAGACGCTGTCTCAGGGCTGTTAAGCTAAACCAATATGGCTCCTTATGGCAATATGTTAATTAGTATCTTGCCAGTGTATTGTTTGGCAAAACTTTAAAATACTTGTAAAATATAATATCGATCCACTCCCAATAAAACAACAGTTTTGAAATGATGTACAGTTAAAATAAGGGACATACTTTTTCTTCCACTGTAAAAATCTTTAATTTTCCACACTAGAGCTGGGTGTATGCATAATTTAACAACATACATGTGGGATGGTGGCTGGCAACTAAAAAAAACTTTATGAGTTTCTGATTATCAGTGATTTTAGTAATTTTAGTACAATATTTTAAATAAAAACTCAGAGCGTCATTATACGTCGTGCATACGTAGTCCATTCGTCGTCTATTCTCTTCTTTCACGAGTCATCTCTTTCACACTATGGGCTTGTTCAGGAATATCGTCTTACATACAAATTTTTAATATCTAGTAATTTTTTGTGTACAGTTTATCTGCTGATATCGAAGCACAAGGCCCTGGAGGCAGATGTGACGTCCCATGAGCCCCAACTGATGAATGTGGCTGCTGTCGGAGACGAGCTCATCTCGCAAGGTCACTTCGGTGCTGACAGGATACAGGTTTTAAATTCAAACTTTTTATAAGTCCTAGCCTAAAGTGAAACAACAACAGTCAACCAATTGCTGTTTTTAAGCCGATGTTTTGGTGTTACAAAGGTAATCATATTGAAGCAACGATAATATTCCCATGTTCATAATCCAGGACCGTCTTCGCGACATTCTCTCCCAATGGAACCACCTCCTGGACGTGGTGTCCCTCCGCAAGAACCGTCTCGACGCCGCCGTCAGGTATCACCAGTTGTTCGCGGACGCCGACGATATTGACAACTGGATGTTGGATACACTCAGGTATATTAATTTTTTTTATGAATTTTCATATTGTTAACCAGTCCCAATACACAATCCCAATTATACTTGCAACAAAACATTTTTTGGAAAAATGTATCATGTAACTCTCAGGGCTTGAAAATGTTATCGATTACCTTTAAAAATATAGATAATTACCGGTATTTTTGAAAAAGATGCTGCCATACCGGTATACGTTTTACCGTTACAATGGCTAGAAATAACGTCAAGTTTTTTAACGATATTTATTTTTACGGTTATCTGAAATTAGCATAATAAAATTTCAAGCCGCCCATTTTTACCGGTATTCCTATAATTTTGGCTTTTGTCTTAAAACCATGGCTATGTTGAGTATTACAAATGATTTTTAGTCGGTATTTGAAATTTTTTAATTTGAATTGAATTGAATTTGATTTCAAAATTTAATCATTTCATCAGTGAGGAGAACCAAGCATTACAGTGCGCAACCTGTAATGTTACAATCTGTAATATTTTGATACAACTTGCTAAAATGCTCAAAATTGAGTCAAAAATGTTTTGTTACCGTCGAATATTCGTCAGTCAGGGAGGCAGTATTGTAACGTAATGCTCTAATCGAATCATAAATGTTACATTACAGGTGAATGCTCGCTGTGGGGGAGCACCTTAAAATTACACACAAAATTATTCTTTTACTAAAATTTAAACCATAAAATTGCTTTTATAGACACTTCTAAAATCTATGAAGGAATTTTGGTCTACAAATATGTAGAATTCATTTATTACCTCCACCCTGCTCTTGAGTATTTCGCATAATATTAATTGGTCTTTCTTTTAATACCGTAACTAAACATTAAATAGTTAGATGTCATTGTAATCTAAACATTTATTGTAGTGATTGTTGTATCAGTTGTAAGTTGTATAATTAAGATACTCTGTTTTATTGCATTAGGCTAGTGTCTTCCGAGGATACCGGTGTGGACGAGGCTCAGGTACAAAGCCTACTGAAGAAACACAAGGACGTCACTGACGAGCTGAGGAACTACGCCAATGTTATTCAGCAGCTGAAACAACAAGTAAGAATTGACCTTTGTTTTCACTACCTGCATAATCGAACTATTTCTTGCTTATCTGGCGTAGTATATGATTACCTGATTCAGGATTACCTGTTGTTTTTTAATTTAATTCAAGCATCTGTCTCTTATTCAATAGTGTTACTAGTTTTAAGTTCCACAGTTTATTTGAGTACAGAAAATATATTTAAAAAAACATTCCCTCCTGTTGGTGGAGCTTTCTTTAATCTTCTCTATTATGGCTCATAATAGAGAAGATTGAAGAAAAGATAAAGCCATGTTTTATGTCTTTGTATGTATGACACGACACCAACTTTTTCCTTAATTTCAGCCATGAATTGTCGCGTTACCCTTCCTTTCCCTCTCTTACCTTGCACTTTCCCTTCGATTAATGTGCATAAGAAGATGTCCTGTCGTAATAAATGGCCTAACATCTTCCCCCTTCTTTTCTCGAAAGTTTTTGAAATTGTGCACTTTTCTTTTATCTTTTCCATATTGTATATATAATGAAAAAGACGTATTGAACATGATAAAAAATCGCAAGAAACGACACTGACTTTAAAATTAAACAAAAACCAAAAATAAATATTTTCTACGTCTTGAAGACCGCGCGAAGTAAAATATAATAAATTACTTTATTTTGCACATTTGCTGTTGTTAATTTTTATGTTTTACTCGGCACCATCTTCAAGATGTTGTGGAAAATATTAATGTTTTCAGTTTTAATTTAAAGTTGGTTGTGATTTTAAATAAATCTACTTTTCAGTTACGCAAGTACTTGAATAGGTTTAGATTACAATTATATGAAACACTTTATACGTGCCTGTCATATGCGAGGGTACTCATTACATCCTGACTTGACAAGGGCACCACCTCAGGAGTATACTATTTATAATAAAAATAAATTTTAAAAATCGGTCCACAATTGACAGAGAAATGGTTACAAACATAAAAAAATATACACTGGAATTGGGAAAATAAAATAATTGATGCGTCAGGCCCAAGAGTTGAGCCCGGAAGACGCGAACAGCGCGGAGGTGCGCGAGCGCCTGGCCGCGATCGACGCGCGCCACGGCGAGCTCGCGGAGCTGGCGCGGCTGCGCAAGCAGCGGCTGCTGGACGCGCTGTCGCTGTTCAAGCTGCTCGCGGAGGCCGACGCGGCCGACCAGTGGATCGCCGAGAAGGACCGCATGCTCGACACCATGCTGCCGCCCAAGGACATCGACGACGTCGAGATCATGAAGCACAGGTAACAATCCATGCGAGCACAACAAACAAATGTTACAACAACATCCTTTATTTCGTTTTCAATCAATATGGGTCCACACCCAAGTTTTAAATACATTACAATGCATACATGCCCAATATCCTTTTTTTGCGAATAGTCCGATTTGACCTTCTAGCAATTTTAAATATGCTTACGGCATAGTTAAACCCACCATTTACAACATTTTTAGATTTTCTAAAATATTTATTTCATATAAAGTTATTCCTAGTCTTAAGCTTCATATACACTTCGTAATTAAATATAGACCCTGTACTACGCAACCAAAAATTTGTTCAGAATGGCTATGAAAAGTTATTCTTAAAAAAGACAATTGGACCTTATACTTCAGAATACTAAATAAATCTTTTATATTAAGGGGATATATTTGCGGCCAAACTCTACAGTTTTACACAAACAATTATAATTCCTCCCGATGTACCTGCGTAGTAGACCAATCTTAGTAGTATGGGAAATGTCTGAGACTCTACGAATTATCTCAGCGAAACAGAGCTAAGAATGCATGTAATAGCATTATTTTGCCACTTTCGCTTGCCAAAAAAGTTCAATATAGATTATTTACGCATCGCAAACCAGTCTGCACTTTTCTGCGCAAACGAAAACTGCCGATTGGAATTGTAAGTTGTGTAAAACTGTACCCGAAGTTAAATGAAGCACCTGAAAAGGAAGGATATCCTGAAATAATTATTTGACTTTTATCTGGGTAGATGTCACTATTGGAAGACACTCTGCATCTCATTCTACACCCCTAAAAAATCTGTTCATACTTTTCAGCTAATAACAGATACAAATCCAAAAAAAGTTGGGAGCCGACATATATTACTATATTATCAACTTTTGTATAATAAATTAATTAAATACTAAAGTGAATTATAATAATGATTAAAACTGGATAATATTTCTAGATACGACGGCTTCGACAAGGAGATGAATGCGAACGCGTCGCGCGTGGCGGTCGTGAACCAGCTGGCGCGGCAGCTGATCCACGTGGAGCACCCGCAGGCGCCGCGCATCCAGGAGCGGCAGCAGGCGCTCAACGCCGCATGGGGCGGACTCAGGGAGAAGGTAACGAAGTACTTACACTTACACGATTGTAGACACCAAAATGTCCTGAAACAAATGCAGATAGGAGGTAAGACTGCAGTCACCATGTGATTTTCTACGAAGAACAAAATTTGGACTAGGGAACAATTCCATAATCAGAGTGGCATTATATTGGATATTCTAGGCCACATTCGCGAAAATATTTCTGGTTTCGCTCATGTCAGTGCCCTGGAACACACAATATTATATAGGTTTAAATTTGTTGCCCAATCTATTGTACATCGCTTCGCAAGGTTTTTCATCAATACAAAACTGAATTATGTTGTCCATAACTAAATGATTTTCGTATCGATTGGATCGATGGGGGATTCTAGGCCACTGACATGATGCTTGTGTGAAAAGTGGCGTAGAATACTTAATATTATTCTACTACTCAGATAATAACATACATATAGAGAAATCCGGTACAAGAATTGTTATAAATAGTGCAAGACTCATTATTTGCGATAGGCTGAGGCAAAGAAAGACGAGCTGAAATCGGCCCAAGGCGTGCAGACATTCCACATCGAGTGCCGCGAAACCGTCTCGTGGATCGAAGACAAGAAGAGGATCCTTCAGCAGACCGATAACCTTGAGATGGATCTCAATGGTGAGACTTAAACATGTGTCTAAATTTTTATATATTTTTTTTTAATTCGCAGCCATATTGGCAAAAACAAAACGTTTTCTTTTCAGTCATATCTCAATGATGTAAAACTGGCAAATAACTAAAAATTAGGTGTATCCTCCATATCATGCTCATATACAACCCAGATTCATATATTTTTTTTATTGCAATAGTTCAGCAGACAGGCAGACGGCCTACTTGATGGAAAGTGGTTACCATCACTTATGGACATTTGCAACACCAATGGTGCTAGAAATGCGCTACTGCTCTCTTAAGGGAGACTGGAACCTGGACACGAATGCCGGAACACAACTCAAGGTTGTTATAGCGACATACTTTAGATCAGGGGTGGTAGCCATCCAGTCGGGCAAATGCCCTACCACCCGGCTGTGGGTCGTTTTGTCGCCTCTTACGACATGCCGCCCGGCCGCAGGAAATTGTATTCTTTCTCCGTTCCTGCATGGAAGTCATAAAGTATATCTAATATATTTTCGATTAAATACTTTTTATGGTTCCAAAACCAAATAATGAAAACAATGTATATTCATCCACTTTTATTGAACCTTTCATACATCCATAGATTCCATTTTTATTTATTTATCAGACACATAGTAATGTGGTATTTTTGAAGTGCACTAAGAACTATAAATAGAAAAAAATGTATTGGAACTTACAGTTAGTTGTCGGTCAATGTCAGCTATCATGTTACAATTATAACAGTTGTTTACAGTGTGTTTGTCATATTTGCACTAGGTTAATGTTATGCAAGTTCTTTTTTTTCATTATAAACTGTAAATGATAGACTGTTAAGACAGAAAATTAAGTCTAATTTGAAATGTGGATCAGATTTATATCTGATTTGTGCTTCTTAGTTTTTATTGCAATTATTTCTATGGGATTGAGACATGGACAATAATAATATTGGTCTATAAAGTACAAGTTTCGTGCTATGCTCTATAAAATCTGAAATTAGGATATCCGCAAGGGGATCCAGAAAACCGACGTAGCTCACGAATTTAGTAAGTTGAAGACACTTGGACCGGTTAAGTCTGTCGCAGGACCGATCTGGCCAACTCGCAGACCGTGTCTCAATATACGTAGTGTAGGGGACCCGCCAGTTTAGTGGATCAATTACGTGGGTACGGATTGG
Organism: Dendrolimus kikuchii; assembly: GCA_019925095.2. Classification (NCBI taxonomy): domain Eukaryota; kingdom Metazoa; phylum Arthropoda; class Insecta; order Lepidoptera; family Lasiocampidae; genus Dendrolimus; species Dendrolimus kikuchii. The sequence continues at coordinate 8,451,381 of CM034400.1, forward strand.
CTGAGGAAAGCGGATGACTTAGTATACTGTATTATCACCTCATACGATAGGCCACCCGGCCGTAGTAAATTGTATTCTTTCTCTGTTCTTGTAATGGGATGTTTATAAATTGCGCAGGTGTGATGACCCTCCAACGTCGACTGTCGGGCATGGAACGCGATCTGGTGGCGATTCAGGCGCGCATCTCGTCGCTCGAGAGCGAGGCCAACGCGATCGAGGACGAGCACCCCGAGGAGGCGCAGCTCATCCGCGAGAGGGTGCACCAGATCACAGAGAACTGGGATCAACTCGCACAGATGGTAATATACGTACAACTATTTTGTATTTGGAAAATTATTTGGTATCTTTTATAAATGCCTAGATTTATTTGTCTACTCGTGTATTTATTTAATATCACATTTTGTGTATCCCATTCGAAGGACTAATATTAGGGACGCCATTTTGTATGAATGTTTTGATTATATAAATGTTAACTCTGCGCGTATAGGATTACATAGTATCTGCTTACACAAAGTTAAAAAGATTAAGATGATAAATCTGTGGGTGATATGGTGTCTTCTGGCGTGTACATGCTGAAGTCACTGCTGCATATGGAATACCGCGAACAAGGGTAAACACCACGTCAGCGAAAAAGTGTTTAATATGCATTAAACATATTTCAAAAGATTTACGACACTGATTATAACTATGTCTGTAGTTAAATATGTATTTTGAAATCATGTGAGAAGTTTAAATAATAAACTAAAACTGTTATTTTCTTTTCAAAAGCTTAAAGAGCGCGACGCAAAACTGGAAGAGGCAGGAGATTTGCACCGCTTCCTGCGCTCAGTGGATCACTTCCAGGCTTGGCTCACCAAGACGCAGACCGATGTTGCATCAGAAGGTATATATGAGGCAAAATCTAGTAAATAAAAGACTTCTCATAGTTCTTAGAATACTAGAAATAATATAATCGCTCTGTAATATACTTAACAGCTCGAGAAATTCCTTACTTGCCCTATGTTTATTATTTAAAACAAATTTTTGAGCCAATTTAGTCTAATATTGAATTAAATGAGACTTAAGAATTTTGATGGATTGGGTTTTGAAAAAAAAAATTTTAATGCAATATTGTGTTACTTAATCATATACTGATAATCTATTTATTTACAATTAATAGACACTCCATCAAGTTTGGCGGAAGCAGAGAAACTCTTGTCTCAGCACCAGACGATCAAGGAGGAGATCGACAACTACAGGGATGAATATTCCAAGATGATGCTCTATGGAGAGAAGATTACTGCCGTAAGTGTGATTGTGTTTTCCGCCTTGCAATCTTTCGTCCAATGATTCATTTTACGTTGCCTATGGCTCCACTTGTTATAATGTTTAAACAGTCCAATGCTACTTCTAATACAGATCTACAATGGGAGTGAAATATATTATGCGAAATTAATAACTCAAAGCTTAGTTAAATATTTTATTGTGACAGCTTAGGAATGATAATGATGTTGTTGTAGTGATTTTGGTTTGTGTTAAATACTCTTAGGAGCCGTCGACCGCCGACGACCCGCAGTACATGTTCCTGCGCGAGCGGCTCAAGGCGCTGCGCGAGGGCTGGGCCGAGCTGGAGCAGATGTGGGAGAACCGCCAGCAACTGCTCACCCAGAGCCTGGAGCTGCAGCTGCTGCAGCGGGACGCGAGGCAGGCCGAGGTGCTGCTCGCGCACCAGGAGCATAGGTAAAACCACCACAAATGAAAATATATTTTGAAGTGAAACTTCTTTCGAATCGTTATGATTTGAAATTCGATGTAACGAAAAAGCGACACTAAAAAGAGATAGACTCATAAATCTATAGGAGTAAGTCTGCGAGAAAGTGAGATAGAATACATTATATTTAACCCTTCAGCTCACTAAAAGCAATCGCGTTTGTGCACCTAATCGTTTTTGTGTTGTTGTCTTAGTCTGTTTATATAGGATTTGTATGATTCGAGTGAAATGGGTATATTTTCTTGGTATATTACGAGGTAGTGATAGTGTTAGTCTTGCGGCTTTTGGAATGGCTGAAGGGTTAATAATTTAAACACCGCTCGTACAGATAGAGTTGGAAATATTTTGAAGTTTTTCGTTAATACTTCAAATATCGTGTTTTAAGGCTAAAATATATTATTATATCGATATAATATATGAAATGTGACTTCACGAAGTTTAGAATCCCTCCAACCTCTTGTCACACTTTGATTCACTTCTACTACGTGTAAACTGCATACACACACAAAGTTTCTTTAATTATAATTACTGGGTCTTTGGAGGAGTACCCAGATATATATCAATAGCCACATATTATTAACTTTTAAAAAATGATTATTACAATTATTGTAAATAATAGACCATTCATTTTTAGGTTCAATTTATCATTATCATAAACAAAGTTTTACTATGCTACATGTACATTTGTTGTGTATTATACTTTTTTGGGCTTACAAATTGGCTCAAGACAATGTAATTTTTATTGATTATGATATTTGTATACCATAATGAAAATAAAATAACAAATCAACTATAGATTAGCTTAGATAGTTCGAGTCCTTACCTTCTGCTTGGAATAATATGGAAATGCATGCACAAAATCTACTAGTACAATTTTAATACTTCATATTTAACATTGAGAAATACAGTATAGCACAATATAATCATGATGTTCACAGGCTAGCCAAGACAGAGCCACCAACAAACTTGGAACAGGCAGAGAATATGATCAAAGAACACGAGGCTTTCCTAACCACAATGGAGGCGAATGACGACAAGATCAATTCTGTAGTACAGTTCGCCAACCGCCTCGTCGAAGAGCGCCATTTCGATGCAGACAAAATCCAACGAAAAGCTGAAAACATCGAAGCAAGACGCAATGCCAACAGGGAAAAGGCTCTTCAACAAATGGAGAAACTCCAAGATCAATTGCAATTACACCAGTTCTTGCAAGATCGCGATGAGCTCGGTGAATGGGTGCAAGAAAAGAATGTCACTGCTCAAGATGACACATACAGATCTGCTAAGACTATACACTCTAAATGGACTCGCCATCAAGCTTTCGAGGCTGAAATTGCGGCCAACAAGGAACGTCTCTTCGCCGTACAGAATGCCGCTGAAGAACTCATGAAGCAGAAGCCTGAATTTGTTGAAATCATCTCCCCCAAAATGCAAGAACTACAAGATCAGTTTGAGAATCTCCAAACCACCACAAAGGACAAAGGCGAACGCCTGTTCGATGCTAACCGCGAAGTATTACTTCACCAGACTTGTGACGATATCGATTCCTGGATGAACGAGTTGGAGAAACAGATCGAGAATACCGACACTGGTACAGATTTGGCATCTGTCAACATACTAATGCAGAAGCAACAGATGATTGAAACCCAAATGGCGGTCAAGGCCAAACAGGTCACCGAACTTGAAACGCAGGCGGAATATCTCCAGAAGACGGTTCCAGATAAAATGGAAGAGATCAAGGAGAAAAAGAAGTCTGTTGAGCAGAGATTCGAGCAGCTCAAAGCGCCGCTTCTGGACCGCCAACGTCAGTTGGCAAAGAAGAAGGAAGCTTTCCAGTTCAGACGAGATATCGAAGATGAGAAGCTTTGGATTCACGAGAAGATGCCTTTGGCCACAAACACCGACTACGGTAACGGATTATTCAACGTACAAATGTTGCAGAAGAAGAATCAATCTTTGAAGACGGAGACCGATAACCACGAGCCGAGGATTTTGACTGTCATTTCCAACGGGCAGAAGCTCATCGATGAGGGACATGAGGCTTCGCCTGAATTCAAGGAACTTATCGAGGAGCTTACTGCGAGGTGGCGAGAACTTAAGGGTGAGTTTTGATTTCATTATTATTCTCTTTTATATATAACTAGGATTCGCCCGCGACTACGTCCACGTTGGACGGAATAAGCTAATTTATATGTGTCCTAACAACTTTAAACCGCTCTCAGGAACATTCCTGTGCTATTCCCGGGATATAAAGTATCGCAGATTTTAAATTCGTGAATTTGCTATCGAAATCGGCCGAGTAGTTTTTCGTGAATCCCAAACAAGCAGATAAACATAAAAAATCTAAAAAACAAGACTACATTTTTATAATTTTATAATACTATAGTTTTTATTATTTCATTAGGAAGGTGAAAAAGCTTGAAAGGTGGGTATCTCATGAATTGAGTGCAGCAAACCGACAAACGCGCGTCGACTGCTGCGTTACATTACTCAACCGGCACAATAATGAAGGGATTTTAAATCGAATCATTACCTGTGATGAAAAGTGGATCCTGTACGATAATCGAAAACGCTCATCGCAATGGCTGAACCCTGGCGAACCAGCCAAATTCTGCCCCAAGCGAAAATTGATTAAAAAAAATTACTTGTGAGCGTTTGGTGGACTAGTGCCGGTGTCGTTCACTACAGCTTTCTTAAATCTGGCCAGACGATTACGGCGGATGTCTATTGTCAGCAACTGTAAACCATGATGGAAAAGCTAGCTGCTAAACAACCGAAGCTGGTCAATCGCTCTAGGCCACTGCTGCTTCAGGAAAACGCTGCACAACAGCCGGATACCAAATTAGAGGAGCTTCAATTGGAATGTCTAAGACATCCACCGTACTCCCGGTACCGTGCTCCAACAGATTGCCACTTTTTTCGAAATTTGGATAACTTCATGCAAGGGAAAAAATTCAACTCCGATGGGCAGTCCAAAGCGCCTTCAAAGATTTATTGATTCTCGTCCGAATAGTTTTTTTTAGTAAAGAGATTAATGATCTGCCCATGAGATGGCCGAAAGTGCACAGATAGCAATGGCACATACGTTGATTAAATAAATATATTATATTTAAAAAAAAACGACTATGTTCCTCCCTTACAAAACGCCAATTTCATATGTAAAGACCTAATATATACGTTCATTGACAGATGCCATCGAACAACGCAAAAACAATTTGGCCCAATGGGAGAAGGCTCAGCAATACTTGTTCGACGCGAATGAGGCCGAAGCGTGGATGAGTGAACAGGTATGATCGACAATTTATTTAATGCACTATTTTATGTCTCAAAAACCCATGTCCTTAAAATATGTATACTTTAGAGCCTAACTAATGAAAGCAGAGACTGAAAAAGTGCAGAAAATTGGCAACTCCAAATTACCCTAGAATATTTATACAATACAGGAACAATATTGTTTTTCTTTGAATTCAGCATCTTTTTTCTGTTCTGTCCGTTTTTCAGGTAGCAGGTATCAAAGGTGGAAAATAACCATGCTAACTTACGTCAAAGTAGCAAGGCTAGTTTTTACATATGTCATATATTATATAGTTATAAACAAAGATATACAGTTGCCAGACACTTCCTGTGCGCCATAACTTTTACAGACACTTAATAAAAAATTTGGGAACTTACGTTATTTTAGAAAGGCTGAATTTTATATATATTATCAAGTATAATATTTTAAAATATTTTCCAATGAGCCAGACAGATCTGACGGGCCAAACATCCTCCCAGACTCGTTAAGAGTTCCGCTGTGCGAGGAAGTGCGAGAGCATTATTCAATTCAATATTATTTATATATAATTTTTATATATACTCGCTGTGCCCGCGACGTCGTCCGCGTGAAATTTGATTTCAAAACCCCCCGATTTGAAACATTCTTAATTGGTTCTCCGCTCCTATTGGTCTTAGCGTGATGATATATAGCCTATAGCCTTCCTCGATAAATGGGCTGTCTCACACTGAAAGAATTTTTCAAATCAGACCAGAAGTTTCTGAGATTAGCGCGTTCATTCAAACAAACAAACTCTTCAGCTTTATATATTAGTATAAGATTCACGCGTCAGAGTGCATCTCACTTGTACTTATACGTTTGAATAATGCTCTCGCGCTTCCTCACACAGCGGAACTCTTAACGAGTCTGGGAAGATGTTTGGCCCGTCAGATTTGTCTTGCTCGTTGGAAAATATTTTAAAATATTATACTTGATAATATATATAAAATTCAGCCTTCCTATAATGAGGTAATTTGCCATATTTTTTTTTAGTGTTTGTCAAAAGATATGGCTCATACACAGCAAGTGTGGCAACTGTATATCTTTGTTTATAACAATATCATATATGACATATGTAAAAACTAGCCTTGCTACTTTGACATAAGTTAGCATGGTTATTTTCCACCTTCGATACCTGCTACCTGAAAAACGCCCCCGCTTTCAGCTTAGCGAGTATTCCTTTCTAAGTTTATGATAAACTACCGATCCTAAGAATTTCATCTTTCCTAAAACCACGTAAGTCTGTGGTGACTGGGATCTCAATCTATTAACTTTTAATGGTTTAATTCATGTTTTAAGCTTATATTCTAAAACAGAATTACACAAAAATAACAAAGGGTACAGTAGTAACGACAAAGTTTGTGAATAATTCGAGTTAAATACTACATTAAAAATGTTTAGGTTCAGTTTACGCCATATTAACTTGAAATCACCCTCTAGGAGCTGTACATGATGGTCGAAGACCGCGGCAAGGACGAGATCTCCGCTCAGAATTTGATGAAGAAACACGAAATATTGGAACAAGCTGTTGATGATTACGCGCAAACTATTAGACAACTTGGGGAGACAGTGCGACAGCTTTCCAGCGAAGAACATCCTTTGAGGTAACAATACTCTTGTGTGCTACTGCAACTTTATAGGAACTGTTGTATATATCGGGATTAAAATATATTCTTGATGCCATTGTCAATAGATTTTATCAAATTTTATTTCAATTTCTATATTCCTGAAGTTATCAAGAAGTAATAAACAAACAAAGTCACATTTATATTTATATGTGTATTAGCAGGGATTCATTAAGAGAGACACGAGCAATATGTTTCTTGTTAAAAATATTATAAAAAACATTTATTTAAATAACCTAAATAGATTCTTGTTTGTAGCTAGTGTTATAAATCCTAGTGTTTACCCCGTGGCTCTGCCATAGGTCAAACTCTAGTATGTACCTCTTGTTTCAAGAGCAGGCGTTAATACAGCTTACATTTTATTAAATTTTTGTGTTAGTACTATTTGCCACTAGAAGATTCAATCGATTTTCATATCGCAAACTGTCCCATCTCCCAGCATGAAAAGTATTTATGTCCGTTTTCGGTATTAAAACTGCATTTAAACAATTACAGCAAAACCGATCCAATTCTCCATATTGAGTTACTATCGCATTTTTTTATAGATGATATTTTTTTATATCTATAAAAAATATGAAAATTGATTGATCTCCACACAAACTTTTATCAATAACAATATATTTTTATCCCGGAAACTATCCCTTTTTTCGGCATTAAAAGTATCCTGTGTATCCTTGGTCGGCATCGAAAATATTGTTACGAATTTGTAGGGGATTATTTGTAGGATGTAAATTCGAAAATGCCGTTGGAATTATCACAAAGTTTATTAGAAGTACACACACGTAATTCACATTTCTTACAAGTATAGCCGAATACAACAAAACCAAACCATAGCGCAGAAAATCATTATCACATAAATCGCGCAAAGTTTATTGTTATAAGATACTCGCTCCGAAAGTGCGCTAGGTAACGCTTCGGTTGCAGTAAGAACACAACTGGCGCATATCCCGACTAACCGACCCGCATCCATTTGTAAATTACACCTGGCCTCCTAGCAACATGCCGCCCACTGGTTTTAGAAATCCTTAAATGATCGGCTTAATGGCTTCTAAGAATTCGCATGAAGTACCAACAGAGGTAAGAAGGTTTTATGACGTCTTACGGCGGCGTGAACAAAAGGATTAGCGCGAACAATAAATCACTCAAATTCAAAGGGTAATTAAGACACCAGCAAAGGATTAGTATCGGCTCGCGAATATATATATAAGTATACACTGAGTTTCAGACAATTCGGTCTATCTATACGAGCTAACAACACATCAGATTCTTTAGTGTTGCAGATATCCATAGACAACCGTAACCATTTGCTATCAGATGGCCCTTCTGCCGGTTTGCCTACAAGCAAACATAAAAACAAAAACTCCTAAACATCGTAAAATATTGTCAACAGTGAACAGATATCGGTGAAACAATCGCAAGTGGACAAGTTATACGCTGGCCTAAAAGACTTGGCGGGCGAAAGACGAGCGAAACTGGACGAGGCTTTGCGCCTGTTCCAGCTCTCCAGGGAGGTGGACGACTTGGAGCAATGGATCGCCGAGAGGGAACTGGTGGCCAGTTCGCAGGAGCTGGGTCAAGATTACGATCATGTTACGGTGAGTTGTTTAAATGTTGCCACCAACATTGATGTACTCTTGATTACATACATACATACATACATACATACATACATAACTTCACGCCAGTTCCATTGCGGGGTAGGCAAGGGAATTCTCTTGATTACATTTGAGTAAACCGAATATATAAATCTCTCTACCGTCAAAGGTACAATTTTGGAGCACGAAATAAAAAACTATTCAATTAATTATTGTTATTATTAATTTATGTTTATCTGACTTCCCATTTAAAAATATACATTCTGTTTTACTTCTATATTTTAGTCATAATGCAAAACCCACATGTCTCACAAACATTTCTAATCCATTCTGAGGTTGTCTGGAAGAAATTGCTTTTAGTGATAAGACCGCCTATTGTTTTCTGTACTTATGTCTCTTGAACTGTATCTTAATGTTATGCAATAAAGTATATTCTAATTCGTAGGTCACCATTCATTATGGCATAACTTTAGGTAGCTAGGTAGGTAACTCTTTACACTAAAGCATAGACAAACAGAAGTAGAAAAATACAAAAGATAGTACAATGGGCGGGCTTATCGCTAAAAAGTTATTTCTTCTAGGCAGCCCTTGGCTGAGGTTAATAGATTTTTAAAACCGATCTGCACCACCACAGTGTAAATAATGATGATTAGTATACACAGTTCATATAAGTACAAAAACAATATAATTATATATACACATATGTATACACACATGTATATATACTAGTGGTCGCCCAGTAGTCGAAATTCGACCATAATTAATTTAAATTATAAGTTTGAACATTATTAAGGTTCTGTTGTCAAAGACTATATATACTTCTACAATCACAGATTTCGCCAAGGCTACACTGTTAATTTGACTTTAACAATAAATAAAAAAGTATATATATGTGTGTGTGTTGTGTGTGTGTCAAATACATGATAGTGTCTGTAATGTTTTTTTATTAATTTAATGTATTTTTTATGCATAATTTAAAATAAATATTACCATTCTGCACTCCTTCTCTATATAAACTATAAGTGTGCGAAATTTGATACTGCTCCGTCCGCGCAATTTTCGTAAAAAGGTACAAAGTTTTTGCTACACGTATTAATATAATCATATATATACTTTATTAAAGTTTGAAACAATATTCCAGTTGTTTTATAGTGCAACAGGTATTGCCTCATTTGGACATACAATTTTTTAAGAGAAGGTATTTTTGCTTCCATTCCCCTCCGTTATAGAGAACTTACAATTACGTAAATAATATATAAATTACACAGAAATTATTTCTTCATATTTATATAATAACTATCGAGTAAACCAAATAGAGTGTATTTATCAGTTCGTTTGTTGTGTTGTAGCTGTTGTGGGAGCGTTTCAAGGAGTTCGCCCGCGAGACGCAGGCGGTGGGCTCGGAGCGCGTGGGCACGGCCGAGCGCATCGCCGACCAGATGATCAGCATGGGCCACTCGGACAACGCCACCATCGCCCAGTGGAAGGAGGGCCTGCGCGAGACCTGGCAGGACCTGCTCGAGCTCATCGACACCAGGACACAGGTACGCACCCTAATTTCACTGATGTAATAAAATAGTTACGCGGAATAAAACGAAATTCCTTACTTGTGCAATTTCACATATATGTACACTATTTCATAAAAACACTGCCTCACATTGACTCTATCACATCTGACTACACTGTTTATCAGTCATACTATGTCACATACATCATTTTATCTTCATTTTGTTTTATTTGAACTTTATTTCACATCCACATTATTTAATATACTTACTTATAGCTTTACACAAATTATAATTTTAAAAATATGTTCAATAGATGTTGGCGGCTTCCCGCGAATTACACAAATACTTCCACGACTGCAAGGACACGCTGCAGCGCGTCAACGAGAAAGCTCGCGGCGTCAGCGAGGAATTGGGAAGGGACGCCATCAGTGTGGGAGCATTGCAAAGGAAACACCACAATTTCATGCAGGACTTAAGCACGTTGCAGCAACAGGTGGGCTTCTTTTTTTAATTCGCTAGAATGGCTGGCAAGGGAACTGGATCCATACAGCTTGGTCAGATGTATTAATTAATAAATCAAATCATTTTTATTGTGAACCAAGTGCTACTACAATAAAACTGAGAACTTATTACTTAGTTGGCCTTTAATAGCATATATAATATATATCAGGTCAACCAAATTATATGTTTGACTGACTAAATTGCATCCTACGAGTTTTATATAATTATGTTGTCTGTAGATGTTTCTATTTCTTTGTGTACTGCTTTCAAAATTCAAGATTTTTTCTTTTCTTTTAAATGTTGTCATATATTTAACCATGGGAATGCTTGAATGTACTGAGAATTAATGATGCACAAATGTTCGTGTTACCAACTGTTAATGTACTACATTCTGGCAGGTAAAGATGTTATTTGATCGTAGGTTGAAGCAATAAAGTCCGAATGTGTCCGCCTTGGCGCTTCGTATGCTGGCGACAAAGCCGCCGAGATCACCCGAAGAGAGGCGGAAGTGGCCGAAGCTTGGGCCGCGCTTCAAGCCGCGTGCGCAGCTCGCAAGGCGAAGCTTGAGGACGCCGACGACCTCTATCGGTTCCTCAACCAAGTGCGCAACCTCACATTGTGGATGGACGATGTTGTCAGGCAGATGAACACCGGGGAGAAGCCAAGGTGACATATATTATAGTTTAAGGTTCAACATGATATTAATTTTGATTTTTGTTAGTCTGACTTTTAGACCATTTTCAAAACTCCATAATAATTTTAGCAAATGTGGGACATTTATGTTTACGTAATGTCGGTTCGTATATTTTTGTATGTTTATTTTCTTGGACTGGATGACGCAAACATGTAGTCTATATGGCGCTAATAGTGCAGTAAAAATGCAAAATAACTAAAAATGATGGGTGGTCACTATATGTGTAATTGAGGGTAGAAATATTTATTTTTAATGTACTTAGACGTGTAGGGTTATCACTAGGCTGATTTTATATGGATCAACCAAATTGAATAAACTTGGTTGAAAGACACCAAACTCAAAGGACATGCCAGCAATCGATGATATCGCATGATTCATGTTTATTACTTTGGTTGATTTATACAAATCTAAAGGTAGAAACAAACCGTCTGATATTGGCTTTAGTCAACTTGAAAAATTTTTAAGCTCTTTTTCGATGCTTTTTTTATTTAATAGCTTCTCCCCCCTAACTTTCGAACTATGCGATGGAGAATTCTAACAAAAGCTGAGGTAATAGAGTTTCAAAGACGCTTGAAATAAAAAATTGGTTTGAACATTATGAGTTTTTTATTTTCACGTCACATCAGTTTGTGGCCTTCACGAAATCTTTCGTTCGTCGTTCGTGGACTACAAGTTACAAGACAATATTATAATATTATTCCGTTCGTTGTTAAATGAAACACGTGCCATATCAGGGACGTGAGCGGCGTGGAGCTGCTGATGAACAACCACCAGTCGCTGAAGGCTGAGATCGAGACCCGCGAGGACAACTTCTCGGCGTGCATCTCTCTCGGGCGCGAGCTGCTCGCGCGGCAGCACTACGCCACGGCCGACATCAAGGACAAGCTGCTCATGCTCACCAACCAGAGGAACGCGCTGCTGCGCCGCTGGGAGGAGAGATGGGAGAACTTGCAGCTCAGTGAGTCCCAGCTTTATGGCAATACTACCCACATGTCTTGGACATATCACTTGTTTGGTTGAATGGAGAGAATTCATTACCTTAAAATCACTATATTTAACATAAAAAATATCATAAAACAAATTGTAGTATTATGACAAAACAACAGGTGCATAAAAATATATAGTTATAAATACAGCTTTAATACTTTTTTGGAGGAATAATTCGAGGTTTTGTCAGTTAAAACGATATAATCTCTTCCAGGCAACTATTAAAACGTATATTAATTATTAATATTATTGTATATGTATATATATAAAAAATAGTGTGCGCGTGCAGTTCACACGCAGTGTGAAACAAAGTGTGACAACGAGTGGGAGGGATTCTCAATTTCGTGACATCACATTTCATATATTATATCGTTATAATATATTTAAGCTTTATAACACGAAATTTGAAGTATTAACGAAAAACTTAAAAATATTTCCAACACTATTTCTGTTAGCATGGTGTTTAAATTATTAAATATAATGTTATCTATCTCATTATCTCGCAGGCTTAGTCCTATAGATTTATTTGTTTATCTCTTTTTAGTGTCAAACCACAACGATTCTAAAGGAGTTTCACATCAAAATAAGTCAGTGCAATGATCTTCTGAAAACGCACTCAGGAATTATTATGCTAAGCTAAGCTTCAAAAAGTGGATTATGACAACATATTGGTCTGATTTAGGAATTAATTCCATTTTTTAAAGTTCTGGAGGTGTACCAATTCGCCCGCGACGCCGCCGTGGCGGAGGCGTGGCTGATCGCCCAAGAACCTTATCTGATGTCTCAAGAGCTGGGCCACACGATCGACGAGGTGGAGGCGCTCATCAAGAAGCACGAGGCCTTCGAGAAGAGCGCCGCCGCGCAGGAGGACCGCTTCAGCGCACTCACCAGGCTCACTACGGTAACCAACCTACTGTTTCATGCTATCCTAGTATCTTCAAGGCTTTGTAGGGATTGCGCATGGACTTAACATTTACATTTGCAGCCCAAAGGCTAATAATACAACAAATAAACAAATACTTTTGTATTTTCTTGGAGACGCAATCAGGCAATCTCCGCGGGTAGGGGGTTATGTGCTCAATGTATGGCCATCCCTTATTCCCCAATTAAGAACTGGTGCCCGGAGAATATAGAACCTTGCACTTACCTCGCAGTCAGCCACCAGCCCACGACAGCGCTGGTTCAGGGTTCTGCCGTTGCTTCTCACGTGGCGATAAAGGTGGCAAAGTCCTTCTACACGAGCCCCGGGGCGCAAGGGACGCAGATACACTGATCACTTAAGTTTATTTATGGTTGAGGCGAATGTCCTAGTAATTAACTACTGGACGCGGAAATCTTCGATAGCTAATATGTGTATTTATGCGGGTGCGATACTACTTTGTGTGCGTCGCGGTAGCGTGGCGTTTGGCAACGTACTGAACTCACGCGCCGAGCGAGCGGCGGCAACATACGGGGGTTGCAAGACGCTATAAACCCAAGACACAATTGGTAATTGGGAAATAAGTGGCGCCAACATTCTTTACACAATTTAGTTTGGGTTTTCTGTGTTTGTGAATCGTATAGTACAGCCAAGAAAGCCCTTTACCACTCTAAGACCAAAAATCATTTGCATCTTGTAAATTCAAATTCCAAATCAATCAAAATCTATGTGATAGTTACTAAGGTTCAAATATATTCTAATTCCAAACCTGGGTTTTAGTGATTTTTATTGATCGTTTGAATTTTGTTCACTACAAATTGTTGTCAAAATTGATAAAACACTTTCTTGGCTGACTATAAACTTATATGTAGCATGCTTTGTAATATTGCTTGATGGTTCTTCTGGTTTTCCTATATTTAATCACTGGTTGTTTTTATTCACCACTAGCTTGAACTACGTGAAACTTCACTATGGCCAATTGCACAGCCTTGGGATGAATGTGACGAATCCGAATTTACCTATTCCCCCCCTCCCTCCTCTAAAACTAAACCACCTTTAGTTATAGACGTCATTTGCAAACCCGGAAGACCAGTTAGCCAGGTCGTCGAAGAAATTGTAACACATAGCAATAAGTATCCGTTACCCGAAAAATTCAAAAATCGAACGTTAACCCTTAACTATAACCAACCGGTAAAGAACGATTCCCATCTTTGGAAAACGGTAACCAATAACAGTTTATCGACTATATCTGAATTTAGTACTCCGCCAATGACGCCTTTAAGAACACCCCTATCTCCCGAAATATACAGTTCAGTATTCTTTGAATTCACAGACGATAGTGAAAGTCCTCATATAAATTTAGCATGCATTGATTTTATACTCTGGGAGAGGTTATCCTACCAACTGATATATCCCAATGTTTCGCTGTTGCGATCGAAAAGTGGCAGTTCTTCTAAATCGAACAGTCTTAAACGTCTTATTAGAAAATTCTCGAAGCGAGTACGATCTTTTGGAGAAGACGACATAACTGGCGAAGTAGGCGTTCTATCACTTCCAGGGATAACAAATAACAATAGTAAAGTTGTTAACGATTTAGGGAAGGAAGTTAAGAATATCCCATTGAAGTCCTCACTCCTATTGTTGAGCCAAACCCGTAATTTCTTAGCTCCAGAAGGTGCATGGTACTTTGACTACTTGGATTGTGTAAGTGTTGTGTTTGGTGTAAAAACGCGCTTGATATGTCACGACGCTTTGCACGTTGCTTTTGGTGTTGGATAGGTGTTGTACATATTGTAGTACACATATTAATATTATTTCTAAGCATGGTTAATTTGTATTCTATTTATAAAGTTTACTATTTTTAATTGTGTATTACCAGAGTTTTCCCCGCGGTTACGCCGCAGCTCAAGCCTTTTAAGGTGCCTCTATAATACTTACATAAAAACTGAATTTATGTATGTATATTTATGTATATATATATGTATATGTATATGTATATATATATATATATATATATATATATATATATATATATATATATATATATATATAGAGAAACCTTAAATGAAAAAATATCTAATGGATGGTAAAAACTGCTTAAAAATGCTTTCCGTGGTTTAGAAGCTGGTAGCGGATGTACAGACAGACGTGGAAAGCGACTTTGTTTTATATTGTATAAAGAAGTATTTAATAGTTCACCTTAGAAAAGTACGTCAGTGACTTAATATTAAATTATTAAATTTTAATATTCGAGAATCTCAAATTCTCGTATTATCTATGTTTCTTATACTACTTTATTACACGTTCAGAATTCCTACTTGGCACCAAAATTTATGATGCGTTCGGATTAACTACAAAAGACTGCGCATATTTTATGCAAAAGCACAAACTACGCCGACATCTATCGTTAAGTCCGCCCATAAAATCTATCACGATCAACAAAATTGATTCAAAATTGAATCAAATACGTAATTATATATTTTATTGATAATAAATTGTTCAATAACACCAGCAAGCGCACCCAACTAACGGTACCTGATCTCTAAAACAGCTTCAACTATACTGTCAATATTATTGTTCCTACAAAAACAATAATAATAACTGTGATACGTTGCAGTTCGAAGTGAAAGAGATGAAGAGGCGGCAAGAGGCCGCCGAAGCAGCCGAGCGCGAGGAGCGCGAACGCGTAGCCGCGGAAGCAGCCGCCGCGGCCGCCGAGAGGGACGCGGTCGACCGCGCCGCCACGCCCCAGGAACAGCCGCAGCAACCGCAGGGTATGAATTCGTCATTGTTTACTTTAACATATATTTTTTCATTTGTAAGGGATATGTCAAAAATAACATTTACAAGTTATGGTAGACTTTTTGCAGAAGAAATGTTTATGTACTGGAGTAAAAGATTGTTATCTCGTTTGTAATAAATTAACTTACAAATGCACTAATGACAAATTCACTTACAGGTCGAACTATAATACCAAATATTTCAACAGAACTTTTGTCTTGATCAGAAATTGGGACTCCTATAATTCAATATTTCATTAATAAGATTTATTCTTAACTGAAACTGTGTTGATGACATATAACATTGTCTACGTGAAATATTTATAAAATGTATGCCCGTATCAAAAGTCTTTTTGAAAACAATTTTTGACATATTTCTTAAGCGTCTTAATAAAAATTGACATTTGGATATATTAAGAAACTAAATGAAATTCAATATGATATTAAATATATTAAAATATGCCCAAGATATATTTTAAGCATTGCTTACGTAAAGATTATTTTGTAAATAATAGTAACAAAATAATAGGTTTAGTCAAATACATTAGGAAACTAGTAAAAAACACAGTACGTGATATTTTATTTTATTAATTTTCAAAATTAACAATTTTAATATCGGCTCACGAATTGCAATATATAAGCACGCATGTGTACCGTCTTCTATAGCACCGAAATGAAGCTAAAATCTTGAAAATAACTTAAATAATTTCCAATATCACCGTTTATCTGGTGAATGCTTTTTGCATAATACAATAACACTTAGGTGACAATAAGATTTTTTTTATTACAAGCAAAATAGATTAGCCAAGATTTTTTATAAGTATATATAAATAGAATACTGTCGTAATGAATTAATCGCAAATGTATGCAATTTCTTTTACATCTTCGTTTATTATTATAATAAAATTTGAATGTGTAAAACGAAGTGCTATATGATTTATGGATAAAATTAAATCGTGATATGACTGTATGGTCCCTCATGCATTGATAAGAATATTTACTTATATCTTCTGGGGGGCCACGGCGAATAAATTTCAAGCTCTAAAATCATAACAATCTTTACTCTATATCTATATTCATTCATCTCTTTTCTAAATTTTGAATTTATATCCAAACAATCCTCTTTTTAACATAAAAATCCTATCTATGGATGTAAGTTCCTATGTTATTGGAATGACTGCGTTACCGAAAGCGAACATTATTACATATCAAATCTCATGATAATCATTTAATTGTCTAAGCAACTCATCAGACAAAAAAAAAATTTTTTTGTATAATATGTTCATAAATAAAATATTTGAAAATAGAAATAATAGTTAAGGATAAATAAAATTGTTCCTTCCCATGAGACTGATATACTCACTGGTGACGAAATCTCAATAAACGAAATACAAAAAAACAAAAACAAAAATCGGGTTCATTCCCAAGGCGTTGAAGAAGGAATAAACATCCAAACCTAATCACTTCACTTTTATATATTAGTAGGGATTTTTGGTGTGTCATCATCTCGGACATTATTTACCCATAAATGTCACGTAATAATGTATAATATACGTGATTATTTCATTAGACAGTATGTTATAGACGTTATTTACAAGCGGATAAAGCACAGTTTTCACTGCGATACAGCCGAATTTGATTTACGGCACGTGCCGATTTCATAGATAATGAGCATTATTTACTTTCATCCATAACTTTCCTTCAATCGCTTACTCAGTCGAATAACAGTATCTGACGTCATTCTTATAACTATTTTTAATTCATTAAAACGGATTCATTTAACTAACGGATTATTACTTCTAAAAATATATTTAATTCATATTTAGAACTATTACTTATTATCATGTAGAATGTACTTCTTATTAAAAAGTAACTCATAAATTATGATTTGTATCTCATCTCATACATGAATTATATTAATAATTACTTAAAAAAATCGAAGACCGCACTCAGAGAATTTAACAAATAAATGTCTTAAAGTAGCAATTAAAATTTATGATTTGATATTTTCGTTAATCCCAATGATCCTACTTATTCACAATAGCGGTTAGTGTCTGGTACTTTAATAAAAACTTGAGTATTATATATGACAATTGTTGCTATGCTATTAAATTACTCTGAATGCGGTGTTAAGTCCGATTATGTTAACCGACCGAGTATAAAGGCGTAAGCAATACAAGCGAGTTACTTACAAATGTGTTGTCCACACATGCACACGCGTAGTCGTAAGGAGAACGTCCACTAAAGCGGCTGAGAAGGCCCAAGAGCGACCGCATTCCCAGCCAGGTAAACGGAGCGCTTATTATAAACTAGCCAATGTAAAAACACGTACCTGGCTATTGGCATGAGCTTAAACGGTAGATGTAGCTCGTGTTCCTTCCGTATTTTGTCGGGTTACACTGCGCTCGATTAGTTCACAAATTAATAAAGGGCACGTCCACTGACAGGATCACATTTAAAATTGCGGTGTTAGCTGTAATATGCTCGTTATTCTGTTATGTGATGAAGTATTATTGTTATCATAAGGATGTTCTGCGTCGACTATCATTATTATTAGTAATTGATGAGTATGAGAGAAGGGGCCAAAAGAGATGGATGGATTGTGCAGAAGATGATTTCAGTATTTCTAACGTAACATAGGATGATGTATGTCAGAAGGAATAAATATGACTACAGAAAGATAAGAATACCACACTTAGTCCAGTATCTTCGATGATAATAATATACATACATACATAACTTCACGCCAGTTCCCTTGCGGGGTAGTCACGAACAACAGAGCGCCATTTAGGCCCATTCTTACACACCTCACTTGCTTCTTTGATATTCATAACTCTTGTCATGCACGCTCGTCTGTTCTTAAGGCTCCTGACATCACCCTCCGCTAGTACACGATCAATTTGATCATGGAAGGTGTGTCGTGGCCTTCCACGACTTCCACGATAATAATATATGTCTGATATTTCAAAACAAATGTTAAAAATTTAGTGAAAACTTCTATTTATTCAATATCTAATCATAAATGACAATTTCTAAAATTGTTGTATGTCAGACATACTTAAAGTTTTTCTCTAATAGGTTCAGCAGATTCTAATGAATCTTTTTGGGATAATAAAACAATAAGCGGAATAAAGAGCATAGTTACAGTGTCTCATCGTAATATGTTGTCAGATGGACAGGGAATATATTCGATTCATACACAAACAGCTTGGACGCTTAAAAACTTTTTAGGGTAAAAATAGTAGGTTAAATTGAGTAGTTGGGATATTGCACAGTTTTATTTGTTGCACGACTTCAGTGCTCACTCACGTACGAAGGTTTAGTTTCCACAGGTGATGGTATTATTTTTGATACTTCATTACTTTTATCATTAGTTTTACTTTCCTTACATTTTAATTAACAGTTGATTTGGGGTTTCAAATTAAATTCAAATTTGTATTAGCATTTTCGCCGACTAGAAACATGTAAAATATGAAAAGGACATGTAATAGAAGTTCAATTTCAAAATAATAAGTTTCAATAAATTTTGATAATTTTAAACCTCAATAAGTTAAGACATTTCACATTCATGTAATCTATATTTTAGAATTCATATTTGTATTCTGTACTTATACATAAGTCGACATCTATTCGTCTAATGTGTCATTTGAGCTAATCACGGTGATGGTTTGATTTCTTGTCTCTGGTCTTATTTTGTAATGTTACAAAAGTGTCTCACATTGAGCAATATGCGATGTTTTCTTTCAAACATTCTAAAGTCTGTTTATTAAAGTTAAAATTGTATTTATGTTCTTGTTTATTAAGAATCGGTAACCAATAAAAACCTATGCAATAAATTTGAATTTAAATAAATTTTAAAAGAGAGATAAATCTCTTGGATCGCTTGGGAAACATGTAAAACTATGATTTTCTCCTGAGCAACTTGATTGGTAACTCTGTTTGAATTGAAACTGCGTAATATGACGTCCATTATTATTAGTGGAATACTTTTGCTAGACATTACTAGAAAAATATTTTGTCTTATCTGTTCACCGTCTACTTTCATAATTTCACATATCAGACGCTAGTCTAACGTTTTTCATTCTGCGAAGTGAACTATTTTTTCAAAAACTTAAGAAGCTGCTACGTTACAGGTAGATATTTCACCTACTTTATTAGGCTTTGTTAGCTATCTATGTATTCATGCACGGCCTTTTCTTGAAGCTTTATCCTGTATGTCGTATATAAAATATTATGTACACAAACCATAAACGCTTGTATCTTATGTACTCTTTTTGCTTTATCACAACATTTTGTGCCTAACAAAATCCTGGTTAGTTTTTGAAATTGAGTTTTAGGAGACTAAAAAATAAGGTATTTTTTTATTTATATAAACATGGTATTAGGAAACACTTATAGGGAGTAACAAAACTGACATTTTTTTTTATTAACAATGTTATGATTCTTTTTAAATTAAATTTAAACCAATGCACTTGTACTTGTAGCATGATGATATTTGTCTTATGATTTGATTTATCTGTACTTGTACGTCATGTAGGTGTTCTGATTGCGATAAATAACTTGACATTATATTGAAAATGTGCACTGAACTTGCATTGTTTTGTAGATTCTGTATCATGTTTTGATTTGATTTTTATTTTTTTCAATTTATCATCGATAATTAATTCAGTTAACTAGTGGCGCAGAAGTACAGACAGCATGTAGATAAACGTAAGCATGTCTCGTTACGTGAGCACGTAGCGTGTAGTTGTGTAGTGGTAATAGCACGTAGTGTATGTACGCATGCAGACGCGAGTAGCCCCGTAGCCGTAGCCGTAGTGGAACCCCCCGTCGCGGCCCCCGCGCCGCTCTCCCCGGCCGCACTCCGCGACCCCCTCACGCCGTCCACATCCAAACAGACCCCCGTCAAACCTGCACGACTCTCCAGTGAGTATGACTGCCCACATCTAATAACCTCTGATATTTGCATTTATAAGTGTATCTATTCTAAGAGGCAACAAATCGTCGGCGTCATTGCAGCACCTTGTAATTACATTTTTTTGTCAATTTTTTACATATTACATGCATACATTACAGTTTTGACAAGAAATCTAATGTCAAAAAAATGTAGTTACAAGCTCCTGCACCGACGCCGTCCAAATATATGATTTGTATTGCGTAGACGAAGTAAAGTTTCTTAAACATTTTTCTAAGGCTCACAACTAACTCAAATATTAATGTTGTAGTATTTGCCTCGTATCTTTACTCTTTGGTCAGAATGTAATTGAGATAGAAAGATTTGTACTCTTCAGGCAGACGTCCTTAGCTGTATTTGTTTTATCAGAATTTTTAATTGTTGCCTCTTTGTACAATGATACACTTAAAACAGTTAACACTGGTAATTAGTCAATATGTTAAATGTTTGTGAAGTCCTATTATTATAATGCATGTTAATTCTCTTAACACCTGTGTTTTCGTAATTTGTCCCATTATTTTTGTGTCACTTAAGTTTCAAAATTTTGTTCAATTTTTATATTAGCACGAAAAATAGCTTTTGTTTTTTGCTGCGATGCCATTTTGTTTTTATGTTGCTTTGAAATATTTTTGTTTTTTTTCTCCTTTCCTTTCTTGTCCTCATAATTCCTTACTCATGATACCACTATTCCAATATCATTTTTAAATAACCTTTTTTTTTTAAATATTTTAATTGCCTTTATGTTGTATTTAACCCCTTATTGCTTTCGTATTACCCTTAAATTTATTTTCCTTACAATTTACATTTAATTTAATATGTCTATCTTGCCTATCATATCCTAATATTCCACCGATATTACCGTGAACCCGTTTCTATGTATTTTGTAATACATATTATATATCCTTATCCTTTTATCCCCGTACCTTTCCCATTTGACGAGAACAGCTCCCGGCACAAGCTCCACACCGGCTACACCTTCGAGTTCCGGTAAGGTGAAGACTCGGTCGAGAAGCAAGTCGCCATTCAGGAGCTTCCGATGGAAGACAGCGAAGAAACTTATCGCCGGAACCCACCATAGCGACGATGAAGGTACCAATGGTAGTAGTGGACGGTTTTGGATGGTCGGGAAATGATAGGAAAACAATTTACATCTTTTTTATTTATCAAAGCAACGAATTAACAATTTATAATTCATCGATTTATACATAGTACTGGAAACCTCTGGAGTTTATTTATATTAACATTATGGTTGACAGCGACTATCGCATTTAATAGTTTGTAGTTATTACTTAAACTAAAATAACAGTTTTATTATAAAAAGTACACTTTTAATTTGTTTTTAACACATTTAGGTGTAGTACTGTTCCTAAAATCACGAGGTAATTAGTAAGCGCGGAATTAAGTAAACAGTGTGCATTGTCCGTACGTATTGTTAGCTCAACGCATTGTCGTTTTGCGCAAAGGCTCGCTTATATACAGTGTTCAATTTCTGCCCGTTTTGTTAAGAAATTGCTCTTTTGAGTAAGGTTTTTTAAATCTAGTTTTTTACGGGTACTATCTTATAGAAAGAGACATCAGTATGTAGAGTTACAGTATGTAAAAATTTGTTTTGTATTTTTGGTATGTAATGTCAATTAGAATTACGGAATTAATATTAATTCTAGTAATTTTTTTGGGGTTGTGATATCTATAGGAAAAAGGAAGTCTTATCGTCTCTATACAGTAGGAACCTAACTTTAATGCACCTCGGCAGAAGTTAGCTTTATGACTTTGCGCAAGTCCTGTCAATATTATCGTTCTTTATATCTGAGTGTGTAGTGCGAAAGAGAACGCTATTAGAGTTTACATAGTGACCGAGGAGAGCGTAACACTCCGCTTTGTACAGTCGTGGTATGAAAACATTCGTCAGTTTTCAAATTGATTCTATTAACTTTCCGCGAGCATATGTTACATTTTAAACTAAGTCACAGAACAGACTGTTCCACAGAAAGTTATGTTTAACTATTTGACAATAAAGTTTAGGTCAAAGTTGTTTCATTTCCTATCTTTTCTAAGAAAATTGTGTAGACATGTAAAACTTTATTGGTTTTAATATTTAGGATAGGTGTAATGATTATATGCTCTTAGGTTCTTATTGTTAACCTCAGCGTCTCTCATTGTCAATATTGCAGTTTTCTTTTTTCACGTTTCTATATTTTATAAACGTAACATTTATTAAAATGTTGGCAGTATTGTTTCTTGTCCACGTGCAAGCAAAAGTAGACTTTAAGGTGACGATCATTTTGATTCCGCGACTGTACATACCACCTTATTACCGTATGAAACTGTGTCCTGTGGATTGACATGTAGATTCGAAATAACAGGACGTATTTAAACTCTGCTCAAGTCGATCTCCAATAGACTTAAATCCATCTCTCGATATTTCTGACGTTTTGATATCTTTTTATCTCTTAATTCGCGACAAATAAATAAAAATATTTAAACTAGGGTTTTAAAAACTGGATACAACGTAGTCACATCGTTATTCACAATGATTATAGTTTTAAATCTGTTTTGTTTAATAAATATTTACTGATCTAATGTAAATTATGAGTTTTGGCTTCTTGGTGGTGTACTATATGTGTAAAAAAGGTAAGATATACTTTCCTATATCATTGTTTACATCTAAAATAATTTATAACGACTCGATCCCAATAGATCGTGAGTACAAAGGTTAAACCATCCACAACTGAACATTACCGTATAATTGCGAATATTTTTCTTATGCATCGAAGAAAGCTTTGAGTGTGCTGTTGTGTTGTTTCGCGCATGAAACTTTTGTTGTTTCGTACGTCTCATTGCAAATAAAACACCATACAAGCGTGGCTTTTATTCTGAACGATATTTTTGTTAAGGTTTAAATAAAGCGGATATCAATCAATCCATCACTGGCGATTTGAATTATTATCTTTCCTAAATGTTAACTCCATTTTATTGCAAGTAGACATTTTTTTTATTCAGTAGTTGAATTAGTACAGCATCAGTATGTACGAGTTGTTTTCCAACAACGCCTATGCGTGAATGTAATATTTAACTTGACACTCAATCTTTTTGACCTTTTTACATTAGCCACAAAAGCACTGCAGTACTTGATTTTAAACCATATATTGCCCAGACATCAGTCGTTAATTAAAAAAGGCCTTAAAGTTTGGCAAGATCTACATAATTATAATTCTATAAACATACATTACAACATACATAATATAATCTTAATTGGTTTTATTGTAAAAGAACTATGTTATTCTTCTGAATTGTATGGAGTTAGCAATTTTAGGTCTTCGATATTTTCGGTTATTTTACAGGTGACTGCAATACAGTGTATAGTTTGTCCTAATTGAAATTTTTTAAACACAGAGGGCGCTAGTCCAGCGAGCGAAGACGAGGGCGTCGAAGGCACGTTGGTCCGCAAGCACGAGTGGGAGTCAGCCGCCAAGCGGGCTTCCAACAGGTCAGTGTTGCAAACTATCCTTCAGTCTTTTACACTTGATTGTCAATGACAACTACTTTAGCTACTCATAATAGGATAATTATATTCGCTGTTTAATTTACTTTAGTACTTATCAAGTTTTAGTCTTTTTTTTTTATTGCAGGAGTTCAGCAGACAGGCAGACGGCCCACTTGATGGAAAGAGGTTACCATCGTCTATGGACATTTGCAACACCAAAGGTGCTACAAATGCGCTGCTGCTCTCTTAAAGGAGACTGGAACCTGGTCACTAATGCCGGAACACAACTCAAGGTTGTTATGGCGGCATACTTTAGACTAGGGGTGGTAGCCATCCAGTCGGGCAAATGCCCTACCACCTGGCTGTGGGTTGTTTAGTCGCCTCTTACGAAAGGCCGCCAGGCCGCAGGAAATTGTATTCTTTCTCCGTTCCTGCACGGATAAAATAGTCTTTCAAAGATTAATTTCAAATGGATTAAATTTTTTTTTATATAAAATAACACATTGTTCAGCGAGGGTAGAAAGTATCCGATTAACAACGTGTGCGTAGTTTGTTTGGAAAAAGGCTATGGACTTATAAATCATTTTTGTTTTTTTTGGGTAAAACAGGATACCGACTGATATATCTGCCCGTTTATTCGTTAGAAAATAATCACGTGCATTCTCTCCAATTTTTAAAGAAGTTCTAATGACCTATGCTAGCTGGTATAAATATATAATAACAGCTTACAAACGCGCTTCTGGTTTCGGGCCCCGCATTTGTAGGGAATGGACAGTATACCCGCCACGCTTATTATTACCACGTGGTAATTGTAACGACATGCACAAACTGAAAACTGTCTAAATGGTACATGCTTTCCGGCTAGGATTCGTATTCCGGTCACTAGTGCGCCTAACCACTAAGATGTAGGATGCAGGTGTTGATAATAGACGTCCGTTATTGATCTCGATTTTGATAATCGCTGATACAGCACTTCTAATATATTCACATGACCTATAAAGTTTTTGCGCGTACTTTCAATTCCGAAGTGATGAATTAAAATCTTTAACAAAAACTCTACAAATGTAATCCTAGATACAATTATATTAATATTGGTAATTTGATCCAGATCATGGGACAAAGTGTACGTGGTGGCTAAGGAGAGCAGGATGTCGTTCTACAAGGACCAGAAGTCGTACAAGGCGTCGCCGGAGCAACACTGGCGCGGGGAGCCGCCGCTCGACCTCAACGGCGCCATAGTCGAGGTGGCCGCCAACTACACCAAGAAAAAACACGTGTTCCGGCTGAGGTATCACCATTTTAAATATTTCTAGACGACCATAGATAGATAACACTTTCTTGCTCACCAAAATAAACAAATACAAAAACAAAATGCATTATTACAATACTTCTTGGCAAAGCAAAAGCCTCTCAACATATCTCTCGTACTTTAGCGCTACGATGAATTTTACTTTATAATTTTTTATTTAGTTTTCAATAGCTTTTGTACTCAAAACAGATTACAATTATTAATAATTAAAACAATATAAGAAACTTATCTAAAATAAAACTAAATTATAAAATGAACTACACAAAAAAAAAATACTTTAAACATTTACGGGTAAAAAATATAATCCAAATGAACTTTTTTAGTTTCGTGTTCGCAATTAGACGAATTTCTTGACGTGAAGCTAATCTTCGATATTATTATTCATTCTCGTATATTTATTGTTTTTAAAATTTTAATTTAACCGACGGGCGAAATGGATTCTACAGTATAATTCCTAAACATAAATGTCGTTAGCGAAAGTATATTGGTGTTATAGGTACATACAGGGCCGATACTTAAACCGCTTCCATTAGAAGAATAGAGAATATAATGAAAAGGCTGTTTCAAGTGAAAAATTAAACGGGAATTCTTTTTTACCAAGAGGACCAAGGGGTCACAGAGGCTCTTATTTATTATCTTAAATAGCTTAGTAAATGCTTTCTGCGGAATTGTTGTTGAATTAGATGACACTGCTTTTATAACAGGTTGCTCAAATTTTTTTAACAAAATTGCAGCTTTTTTAATTAAATGCAAACAACACATTTAGTTTGATATTTAAATATTAGTTTTTTTATATTATTGCATGAATTTAGCACACAGGCAGACGGCCCACCTGATGGAAAGCGGTTACCATCGCCTATTGATATTTGCAACACCAAAGGTGCTACGAATGCGCTGCTGCTCTCTTAAAGGAGTCTGAAACGTGGCCACTAATGCTGGAACACAACTCAAGTTGTTATGGCGGCATACTCTAAACCAGGGGTGGTAACCATCTAGACGGGTCTTACGACAGACTTCCCGGTTGCAGGAGAGTGTATTGTTTCTTTTTTTTTATTGCAGGAGTTCAGCAGACAGGCAGACGGTTCACTTGATGGAAAGCAGTTACCATCGCCTATGGACCATTTGCAACACCAAAAGTGCTACAAATGCGCTGCTGCTCTCTTAAGGGAGACTGGAACCTGGTCACTAATGCTGGAACACAACTCAAGGTTGTTATGGCGGCATACTCTAGACCAGGGGTGGTAGCCATCCAGTCGGGCAAATGCCCAACCACCTAGCTGTGGGTTGTTTTGTCGCCTCTTACAATTACTTAAATTGTGTTCTTTCTCCGTTCCTGCACGGATAAGATCTCCGTTATAGTATAGTATGTATGGGTAATTGGAGCGACATGTGCAACGTGTGTCGATGTTATTAGGCTGGCGAATGGCGCCGAGTTCCTGCTGCAGGCGCACGACGAGGCCGAGATGGCGTGGTGGCTGGAGGCGCTGGCCGCGCGCACCGCGGCGCCCACGGCGCGCTCGCACACGCTGCCCGCGCCCGCCAACACGGAGCCCAAGCGCCGCTCCTTCTTCACGCTCAAGAAGAAGTCAGTCAACAGCCTAACGTTCCTATTCTCACCCTAACACCCCCACGCCCGCCAGTGGTAATGCCCCCCGACCGTACCGTAATTCGGTGACGGACGCGCAACGAACGGGTTGCCTCTCGCTTTATGTGTCTGTTGTTATCGTGATACGCTATCTCGCGTCAACATTAACGGCCGGGATAATATAGGAATGGAATCATACTGATATTCCCGGTTTACCCGCTTTTTTTAACCGAGTAAATATAAATATAAATTGCTTGATAGATGACGCTTTAAACTATACTTAATTTAAGTTATATGAAAATGAATGTATGTATTTCAAAGTGGAATCAACAGGTTACTTACTGAAAGTCATGAGTCTACCACCGCTTCCGGAACAATTTTAGTTACCGTTAAAGGAGAAGAAGCAGCTCTATAAACTCCCCAGTAACATATCTTTATTTCATATTTATTATTATTATTATTCGTCTTTTTAAATGTAGTTTAAATACTAAGACAAGGTTTATTAACATATTTTTTATAAATAATTACTGGAATAGCTTTCTCGCACAAACGTTGCTTTACTAATTTTTTAAACTTCTTTACCGAAAGCTCTCGAATGTTTACTGGGATTTTGTTGAAGAGCATCATACTTTAACCCACGAAACTTGCAAATTTTATGGAGCCTACACATATCTAATTATGAAATTTTATATCTACATATATATCTGAATGATTAGAATTATTACTATGTAATCACCACTTCATGACTTAATAATATTTTTCTCTATTTTTAAAAACGTTTCGTTTTAAAACACGATATGACTAGAAAAATGCTTATTATTATATTTCTGTAGTAACTGTCTGTAACAAGATTGGCCGTTAATATTGATAAATTATCTGCTTATCTTTCAAATATTGTTTCAAATTATATTGCTTACAACCTTATTTGAATATCTAAACAACAAACATAATAAATTATAAAAATACTTTACTTATATATTGTCGGTAATTATTATGGTGCTTACCACAATATAATGAAAATAATCTATGCTGGGTTATCAATGTTGCAACACATTTTTCTTACTAAAAACATCTATGTCAATCTTCTTGTTTGATAAAATATTGTTAAGAGTTGCAGGACTTGAATTAAAATGCCGTTGGAATTATTATAGAGTTTATTAGAACTATACAAACACGTATACTACAGGTACAAATATAACTGAACACAACCAGTCGAAACGTAATACACAATTCAATAACACGTGCAAAGTGCGTCACTAAATAGATTACCGAATGTACACAAGTTACTTCGCTTGTTGTTATCGCTAGACTGCCGATCTCTCCATTGGGCCATTGCTTCATACTGCACCGATACAATATGACTGCCCGACCGCGTAGACCGAATTTCTTAGAATCAGTTCGACACACCTGGCTAATGACTGCCATAAAAGATTACAATACACAATGGGCTGTTTTCTCATCACAAATTTTAAACACAAAGTAAACAAAAGAAGTCCAAATGCGGAAAGGTAATAAAGTGTGCTTTTATGGTATGCAGGTGGGAATCTACTTTTGTCGGCGTGTAGGTCGTAACAATATCATTAATTCTTTTTACTTATTGTAATCGTCAAACCACAATATTTTTGATAATATTATGTGAAATAATTTTGACAATATTCTTAGTCTGGCCATAAATACTGTTACAACTAAAAAGAAACAAAATATGACATTTGAATTTGGAATCTGTCAGTTTTATATGATTGTTCATTGTGTTTTCTCATTTTGGCGCCAATACATTGTACAACATTTTGCGATATTAAAATGGAGTGGGGCGATAAGGAGAACCGAATCGCTGTGATTGCATTACGCAAAGTAGGTATGGAGCCAAATGCAATTTTTAAAACTCTCCATACGCTTGGTATTAGTCAAATGTTTGTGTACCGGGCTATTAATAGGTACAATGAGACCTCCTCTGTGACAGAAAAAGATCTGACCGTCCACGTTGTGTTCGTACGAAAAAGGTGGTCAAAGCAGTAAGGAAAAGAATTCGAAGAAATCCTGCCCGAAAGCAAAAGATTTTATTTCGGGAGATGAAGATATCACCTACAACCATGTCGCATATTTCAAAAGATGACTTAGGACTTGCAGCCTATAAAGAGACGTACTGGTCATTTCTTGACTCATAATTTAAAAAAGAATAGGGTGGTAAAATCGAAACAACTACTGAAGCGGTACGCAAAGGGAGGTCACAGAAAATTTTTGTTTACGGATGAGAAATTTTTTACAATTGAGCAACATTTTAACAAACAAAATGACCGTATTTATGCTCAAAGCTCTAAGGAAGCTTCTCATTTAGTCGACAGAGTGCAACGTGGGCATTATCCGTTTTTAGTGATGGTTTGGTGGGGTGTTAGCTATGAAGGAGTGACTGAGCCATATTTTTGTGAAAAAGGTATCAAAACATCGGCACAAGTGTATCAAGATACCATTCTTGAGAAGGTAGTTAACTCTTAACAACACCATGTTCAATAACCAAGAATGGTCCTTCCAGGAAGACTCGTCGCCGGGTCATAAAGCTCGGTCCACGCAATATTGGTTGGAAACGAACGTATCGGACTTTATCAGAGCTGAAGACTGACTGTCGTCTAGTCCCGATCTTAATCCGCTGGATTATGATTTATGGTCAGTTTTAGAGAGTACGGCTTGCTCTAAACGCCATGAAAAATAAACAGGAGTCCCTAAAACAATCCATACGATTGGCAGTGAAGAATTTTCCCATGGAAAAAGTGCGTGCTTCTATTGATATCTGGCCTCAACGTTTAAAGGACTGTATTGCAGCCAATGGAGACCACTTCAAATAAGCTTTTTATATTGTAATATATTTTTTTTTATTTATGTATTAAACTAACACACTGTAAAACTTATAAATGTTATTTGCAATAGAAAAAAAAATTCTTTGTTACAATATTTATGGCAAGACTAGGTATAATTGAAAATATTGACATTTCAAAAACTAAATACACATAATAGTAATTGGTTTGACAACGACTTCATGTTGGTACAGGTTTCGTGAAAGTTATTTACTTTGAATTTATTTCGTTGTTTTAATTTGGTATATTTTGTACTTTTAGACTAGAGATGGATATGGGCTAATTATTACTCCTGAAAAATAACATCCCATGCGATACGATGTTGACGTTCACACGAATGAAACCTCGCGAAAATCCTAGTTATTATATATTAAATGCGTACGGGAACACATTGAGAGTTACAAATATCCAATGTTCATTACCTGATTTTGAAGTGTATGTATAACATGTGCCCAAAATTCATGAAAATTATAGTTCACTATAAATCACTGAAACGAAAAAACAAACTCTTTCCGATTTATTTATATATTAATATTTAGACAGTCTAAACAATACTAACTTTATTATATCTTTCTTAATCTGTTCAATGTTGCGACGCTTTTTCTAACTAACACTTGTTCGTCAATGTTTCTATTAACTCATAGTTTAATTTTATTGTAATTTAAATATATTGATAGTATGTGACAAGTTTCATAGCTCCTCCGAATAAGCTGCTGAAGGCTGGGCAATACCTGATTTTGTATAAAAAGTGTATTGTGCAGTCATCGGTTGTTAAGAAAATGAAAAATACAATGTTAAGTTTTTTTTATAATCACATGTTATTAATAATAAAATGTTGATTGAGAATCTAGTGATGCTTTTCTCTAAATCAAAACGCAAGAGAAGAATGACGTCTTGAATTCTGAATCATACATATAATTTTCGGTTTTAGATCGCAGTCTGATTTTTCGGTGCAACAGCGATACAAAATCGGTATGCTCGATATACGCGGTACCTTAATTGGCTCGGTATCGGTGCAGGAGCGACACATATTGAGTAAATCAGGGAACTCTTATACAAATATGGACGCTCGGTACCGAGCATACCGATTCCGCAGCGTTCCTGCAAGAGTTACATTTTTACTAGACAATTATCATTTCAAACAGTTTTCTTCAATGTCTATATCTTTGTTTTTATATATATTTTCAGCTAAACCTCCAATGAGCATCGACCCGCCCGTACAGTTTCCTCATTAGAGCGATGGCGTCCTCGCCGTGCGTGTAGTACGACGACAATCGTACGCAATGCACGCACCCGCGCCGACGGACGCCGGACATTTCTCACGACGCTTGCTGCAGTAAGCTTTGCTAATGAAGAAATCTAAATCGGCCGCGGCAACATCGACTGTCTATTCGTACACTGGGCGTCATGGATCTTGGCCGCATTGGATTTAAAATGAAAAAAAAAATGGTACCACCGCCGCACTGCAATGATGATTAGGCCCAATACACGAATATGATCGGAGCTAATAAAACGTATTAATAGTAAATACTTAAATTTATTATTACATCTTTTATCAGTAATTTAATGTTAATAGGATATTTAGCGCCACATTCGAAATATATTTCAAATGTTAATATAATACAATAAAAAACTTTAAATTTTATCTAAAAATCAGTCTGTAATTGTTCGCTTTTAAGTTTTATGTACATTTGAACAATACAAAGGTATTGTTAGCTATTTGAAGTTGCTATACATACTGCCAGTAAGAAGTGTTTTAGGGACTAGTGAACAAAAACAAATTATGTAATCTGTATTTGGCTCTAATCCAGCGTTTTGTGAGTGAATACGTTTAATTTGAAAACTAATAATAAAACTAGCGCCACATTGTACCTTAACTAAATTAGCGCAATCTGCACAAAATCCATTGAGGCCAAGATTCTTTCCGCCTACTGTAAATGTTAAATATTTTGTTGCGTACAAACGTTAATCGAGATTGTTCGGTAAATCGAGTGTTTGATCATTTTGCCTTTTGTCTGTAACTGTATTTATTGCACGTTAATTATACCGAAAGATTTTAAATTATATCAAAAATAGATTTATATTACCCAAGTATGTATGAATCCCACCCACATGAGAATGTGTTATTGTTACTATAATATGGAAGACGGTTATGTCTAAATGAAATAAATATTATTATTAAAATCTAAATACGACGCTATTTATGAATAGATGACTTTTAGTGTTTAAATTCAGATTGAAAAATTATATAATTATATATTTTAATTATTTATAATATATTAAAAGTGAAGCAATTGTAATATACATATAATTGGACTAGAAATGTATGTCGATTATAATTCAAAAGTTTTAAAAATTATTTGACCAATCTTAATAAAACTTTAACAATTGGACGGGATTTTATCGCATTTGACATAGTAGTTTTGTAACCGCATTTAACAGACGATTTCAAAGTGGAATGACGTTTCTATGACGGCTTTGCTAAATCCAAGCAATACGAGATATGTATCTTGTGCTACGTAAATGTTATTAGATATAATTTATATTATAAAGTCTTCTTTATGACGTATCGGTGCCACTTTCTGATAATACAGCATTTAAAAATTATATCAGATATTTCTTCTTAGATCGTTATTATAAGAGGTGTAGTATTTTATTAGAATTTTCGCGACTCTTATACATAAATAAATAATAATAATTTTTAACGCTTTTAAGTACATTTTAATTTTGAGGGTAGATGATAAATAATTTTTAAATTCCTCTTTGACCCTTGGCAATATGAGTCATTCTGTAATCGTTGCTAATGAGAAGCGGACGTAAAGTTTAACAAAAATTAAATTTAAAAAGTCCTGGAAATCGTTAATAAATAGCTTTTATTATGTATAAGATTCGTGTAGATGATAGCTATAGGCAGTATAATGTACCATGGAAAGTGGCACCGGCGCCTCTAATATAGTAATCAAAGTTGTAAGTATGCTTCAAACGCCTCGTAAGTGCTTCTACAAAGTGACGTGTCTTTAATTATTATTAATAATAAAAATATAATTTTTTACTGCCATTTATTTTTCACAAATAATAATTTCAAATACGTATAAATTTCACCATTTTTATTAATACGATCACACACATTTTTAGTTCTGTCCGTTGTCTTATGAATATAATTGTTAGGCGAATGTGGTGGCTTGTATGGAGCTTAACTTCGTGTTTTTCGCCTATTACTGCCACGATGTTTCACACTATTGCATGTCGAACTACGTTTAAATATTTTATTTTTAAATTTTAATTTTTTGATGAAAATATAATAAATGATGTTTTCAAATAATATGTTTGGGTTTTATTCGAAAGTCTGTTCTAACATGATTTAATTTGAAAAGAAGAAGGGAGGGAGCCTACTACACGGACAGTGGATATAGCCATACAAGCGCCGTGATGGCTTAGTTGCCAAGCCTACCACTGTTTTTCATTAATATCCATTTCAGTTCTGGCTGGGAAGCATGCGCTGCTTGAACAGTTTTTTGACACATTGTTACAATTACTGCCAGTTGAACGAAAATATCGCGAAAAAATCTGCGCACCTATTGCATTTGTCTGCCTCGGACAAGCGTGACAGGTAGACCGTTTGTTCCTATAATAAGAATGCAAAAAATTGAGTTCAGCAGTTGACTGGCTGCACGGGGTTTTTGTTCTTGAACAAATACTTATAAAACTGTTAGGTAAAATATATTTGTATTGATATAGTACTAGAGAGTTCACCCCGCGACTGCGCCGCGGGTAAGCCACTAGTACGTGCCTTTTGTTAAAAAAGAGCAGGCGTTAGTACAGGTTACATTATACTAAATTTTTATGTTGGTGCTATTTGCATCGGAAAGATGCACTTCATTTTATATCGCAAACTATCCCATCTCGCGGCATTTAAAATAAATGTATTTGTCCATTTTCGGTATTAAAACTAGATTTAAACAAAATTACAGCAAAACTGATCCAGTTTTCCTAGTAGTTTTTCTGTGAAAGCTTAACAGACAGACATATCGACTTACTATCGTATTTTTTTTATAGACGATGAATTTTTATATCTATAAACCTGAGAAATGATTGGTCTCATACAAACTTTCATCCTCTATTTCAAACCGTTCTAGTGTTATTTTTCTATCCCCCGTCTATGTAAATTACATTTTTATTTTTGGTCCTTTTATCTGCGATCGGAAATTGTTTCATAAGCAGATGATTTGGTTGTTTTGTTGATGTGTAAGAAGGCAACCTCCAATGATTTACTTTTTTTAATTTAATTGGAGCTATAGTTTGCATCCAGGTCGAGAATGGGCACTTTGTTTTAGGCGCCTTTGTGGGATGTTACGCAGCAGCTTGTAGGCAAGCTCATTTGGGTGAACCAGAACTACAGAAATGACAAAAATTACCAACTGACTAAAATGACAAATCACAAAAAAAAACAAAACATTCTACTTTCTAGGATAACCTTTACATAAATCTATCCCGTTATCTGGGATGAAAAATATCCCTTGTCCTACCTACCTCTATATCAAAATTACACATATACTGAATTTAGCCAAATCGATCCAATACTTTTCCGTAACAGCATAACAAAAAGAGACCAATATATTTTATCCCGAAAACTATGTAATTTTTCGGGATAAAAAGTATCCTATGTTCATCTTGGGCATCGAAAATATATATGTATACTGAGTTTCAGCCTAATCGGTCCAGTAGTTTTTCCGTAACAGACAGACAGAGTTACTTTCACATTTACAATATTAATAGGGATGTCACAACCATTTTTTGACTTTGGCAGAAAATGTGTCTATATTCAATACACATTAATCTTTTTTGTTGCAAAGCAGGCTCAAGACTTTCTAGCTCATGGAATATGGTTACCGTCGCCTACAAACGTTGGTAACAGCAGGGGTGAAACTAACACGTTGCTAGAGCCTAAAGGCTCTAATCTTAAAAGATTGGATGGAGGAATCAGATAGGAGGAACAGAATGTGATGGGATTAAAATAGGGGAAAGTGGACCGGTGTTTGGTACGAATGCAATTTATTTTGGGGTAGCCGTTAAGTATTTAATTGAAAGTTGAAAGAAGTATGCGTATATAGGCATATAGGGGTGTAAATTTCAAAAAAAGTAGAAGTTAAATAATAATTCAAGTTCCTATTTTTAATTGTATGCGGACTGACCGCATTTGGTCAATTATTTAAGATATTTGCGTTATACGAATTTCCGTTTACAAAGTTCCTTATCATAAACGCAGTATCAATTGATAGACATGGCACTTGAATTTAGTTAAAGATAAACTCACTTTCTCACATAGATAATAGTGACGACGCCAGCATCCCAGTTACGTGACGCACTCAAAGAAAAATGTACAATTCCAAGTGTTAAATTCTGAAAATAAAACAAACCAGTATCACTAAGTAAAGTTTATTATTAGTTATTTAATTCAGAATTTGATATATTTTTTTGTGAAATATGCTTAAGAAAATAGTTTTTATACTCCTCCCCCTAGTCTTAAAAGCACAACAGGTTTGCGAAGGAGATGGTTGCAGAGTGGGTATTGAAGCGAGGATTGTAGGCGGAGAAAGTAGTGAACCCAATATAAGGCCATTTCAGGTACGTAACCAAAATTATGTATCATTAGTGTTAAATGTGGACAAGACAGTAGCCGAGTATCGAGATATTTTTATGGTTTAAAAGAGATTGAAGATAGCATGTAGCTTATTATAGTAGATTCCAGAATGAGAGAATGCTTTAGGATTTTCTGCTCCAAATGTGCGGTTTATAATCGCACAAATCCCGCTTGTCAGCACCTAACATTACCACATTATTTCATACATCGTAATGAATTAGTTCACCAACGCACTCCAACGTGCGCTAAAATTGTTGAACTCGATAAACTGTGTGTATATTTATCAGACCTGCGTGTTTACCTTCAATAGCAAGGTGTATGGGTCCCATAGCATATTTAATGATAATTTGTCCACACCTTACAGACAAATTGAAAATCTACATTTTTCATACATATATTTTATTACGTCCACTTGTAATGATGATGACAAATACTTTTTGATTCATTGTATAAGTCGTGCGCAGATTTGTCGATGTTTGCCCCTCCCGCTTCCTACGACTGGGACCGGGGCTTGTCTAAGTATAAGTAAGTAAGAACTAAACAACCGGGGATCGCGGTCGTCGGTGGCGGGAAAGGCGGGTTGTCATCGGCAAACCTGCTCACGACTAATATGTTTTATATTTTATTATATTGTTTCTTAACCTTTTAATGAAGAGAATAATGAAAATAGATAATACCTATTAATCTCTTCATACACGCAAATTTATTTAAGGTCCTTTTTGTCTGCCCTTTCTTTAACACTTCTGCGATTTAATTATGATGTGTACTTCCGTGGTGTATTATCATCAAAAGTATGGTTATGATTGATTTAGGTAGCCCTATACTTACGCATAGGCAGGACTGGTGAGCTGAATTTTTGCGGCGGATCACTGATTGGTCGGGAATGGGTGTTGACAGCCGCACATTGCTGCTTCCAAGACGGACAGCAAGTTGATTTTGTGCAGGTAAATCATTAGAATACATAATTTAAATAATTATCTACCCGTTCATAAGGAAGAAGTGCACTAAGTGCATTTCGTTTATACCTACTTATCCTACTATGAACTTAATAAATGTAGGTATACCATAATCGTAACCTCAACAACTTTTCTTATTATAATTGCTGATTAAATTAATATTCTTGGATGATATTAATCGTAATAATGTTCACTGATAATCTTTGATTTTTTTGTCTTACCGGACACAACTGGTTTGTAATTAATGATTTTAAATCAAATAATCGTGGTTACCTAGAATTTGAATTAAAACCTATATTTCCAATTTGTAAAAGAAAAAATATATGTAAGGGTGATAATTGTATGGCAAAAATTATAAATAGGTAGATACATATAATTATGATCCCTTGTAGTCCTGTGAATTTATTAGTCCTCACTCTGTCTCAATCTACATAAGATCCCTGATTGGGGCTGAATGAAGAAAGCACAGTACTACTGGAATTTGTAGCATTAGATCATGAGTGGCTAACGACGATGAGGACTGACAAAGATATCCAGGATTTAATGAACGATAATAACCACTGTTCATCATTATATTCGGTTGTAAGCTTGTGAATGGAATTACTAACTTTCAGGCAATTCTTGGCGCACATTCGCTCTATGATCGGTACGAGAATGGGCGTCGCATCGTCAACGTCGCCGATATAGTGATTCATCCATCGTGGGATCCTGAGAGCTTTGCCAACGATATCGCTCTGCTGAAGCTTGCCAATTTCATTCAGCTTACAGGTG
Source organism: Dendrolimus kikuchii (assembly GCA_019925095.2). Classification (NCBI taxonomy): domain Eukaryota; kingdom Metazoa; phylum Arthropoda; class Insecta; order Lepidoptera; family Lasiocampidae; genus Dendrolimus; species Dendrolimus kikuchii. Next base: position 8,488,602 of record CM034400.1, read on the forward strand.
GTTAATTTAATTCGTTGAGTAATTTGCCTGATAACAAAATCTAATAAATTATTTAAATAGGTGCCAATGAAAACAATTTAAATAAAAACAGTTGATTAATGATGTTTAATAAGAACACGCGAACTTGTGAATGTGCCTTAACAGATTGGGTGTAAAATGCAATTAACACATTCTTAGATATAAATAATTTTGTGGAATAACAGGTTAAATTTATAGAACTTATTTGCCTTTGAAGACCACGGGCCACAAAAATGGCCCGGACTTTGGAGGGCTTACGTGGGGCCATGGGAAGACCGACACGTAAAGGCTCCTTGACAAATTTAATGTAAATGTGGCGTGACACTGATCGGCGATTATCCCTGTCTACACCATATAATAATGCACCCAAGGAAATGCCCCGGCCAGTGTAGGACTATTGTGGGAAATGAGAACAAGAAGTATCGGGCTATTAGAGTGAACTCTTAGTGGTATTAGGCGTCTGGGAATATGGGTACTATGTCGTCTGCCCGTAGCAATGATGGGAAACATGGAAAAATGGGCAGACGGCGACTCGCCACTTCCTGCATGATCCCTAAAAATGCCATAGAAGACAGGGGCAACATGGGCGTGAGTGGCTAAGGGGCGTAAAGAGGTTGGCTGCAGGTTCACCGAAGCTACTTCTGGCGTTAGATTAAGACATTAGCTTTATTATTATTCTATATGCTGGACTACATTTACATAGGTATATATAATTTTATAAAATCAATTTGAAAACAAATCCATAAGTTAGAGGTACCTACTAGTTTTTTTACTGTTCATTCTTTGAATATACACAAGGGTTCAAAATAAAACGTAATTATTATTTAAAATTACACTAAATGAAATCTTTAAAAAATCTTCAAATTGCATTGTGAGAATTATCTCAATAAAATATACATACTGTTACATACTGAATTAAAATGGCTTTGGAACACGTATAACACAGGTACAAATATAACAACACGCGCAAAGTCCGTCACTAAATATATTACCGAATGTAAACACGTCTTGCTTCGCTTGTGGTTATCGCTCGACTGCCGATCTCGCCATTGGGCAATTGCTTTATACTGCACAGATACAATATGTCTGCCCGACCGCGTGGACCGAATTTTTATAATCAGTCCGACAAACCTGGCTAATGACTGCCATAAAAGATTACAATACACAATGGGCTGTTTTCTAATCACAAAGTAAACAAAAGAAGTCCAAATGCCGAAAGGTAATAAAGTGTGTTTTTACGGTATGCAGGTGTGAATCCACTTTTGTCGGCGTGTAGGTTGTAACAATACCATCATCTTAATACATTTCAAACGCATTACAAAATATTAAATATTGATGTTGTTCATGTTCTGAAAATTTTTATTTATTCATATAAATCAATGAGTTTCCATGCATCCAGAAGATTGTTATGAAGTCTTCAATGTTGAACTAAGTTTATAAAACCAGATGTAGACTACGAAAACTATTTGCCCTCCCGTTTCATATACATACAAACGAGGGATACAAAAACAATTGTGTGTGCGTGCAGTTCAAATGCAATAGAAGGAAACCAAGTGTGGCAAGGCGTGGGAGGGATTCGTAACATTACATTTCATAAATTATATTTAAAACATGAAATTTGAAGTATTAACGAAAAACTTCAAACATTTCCAACTCTATCTGTATGAGCAGTGTTTAAATTATTAAATTTAAATATCTACCAATAATAATAATAACATGTATTATATCTCAATATTTTACAGGCTTAGTCCTATAGATTAATGTGTTTATCTCTTTTTAGTGTCGCTTTTTCGTTTCATCGAGTGTGAAATCACAACGGTTCTAAAGAAGTTTCACTTAAAAAAGTCCCAGATCAAAAATACGACGCATGCTAGTCATACAAATATTGTTCGAATATGAATGCTAGGCTATTAATAATAAATAATCTATGCTAATGCCCACATTAGACGGATCAATCAATTTGATTGAAAGGCACGAAACCGAAAGGATGGAACGATGTTCAACGACATTGAATGATTCAATTCTATGTTTACATCAATCACTTTAGGTGATTCGGCTTAAGTCGAATTCGGTATATATAAGTATAAAAATATCTTATAGGTCCAATACGCTAATCATGGTATCAAATACAATTATGTATTATAATACCAAAAAATGTTTTTAAGTATTAACTAAAATTATTGCAGAACTTTATCTCTTACAATTCTATATAAATGTTATCTTTTATTAAAATCTCAGCTCAACTAACTAATTACTATGCTAAGGCTTGATAGACATAATGCGTGTTTTCTTTTTAATGAATTAATCGGATAATTACAGATACGATCGATGTGGTGCGCCTGCCGTATTTAAGCATAGTTTCGTCCAATTTTGCTGGTATGGGTGCCACTGCGTCTGGATGGGGAATTGCTGCGGAAGGTATGTTTACAGGAAGATCCAATTCTAGACGCATGCTTAGACATGTCTGTCTGACTAAGGGTATTCGCAAATTTAGCTAATTTTGCGAAGAAAACCCAATTGTAGAAAATTTCAGGATTTCCACAGAAAATGCACTTAGAATGGTTCAGCTGTAGGTTACATTATCTGTTTGGTACAGTACAGTTGTGATATTTAAATAAATTCAATAATACAGACAAAAATCACTTTTTACACTGTTCTCTGTTTCCTGTTGCTGATTACTGGAGATTCGGATTCGTTTACACATTTGTTAGTAGGTATACAGACGTACCTAATGATTGGCGCTCTGTGTCCATAAAGTTGATCGTTCTAACAATTAGTGAAGGAAGCATGAAAATAATGAAAGAAGGAGTATTTTTTTCATGGGCAATTATATTTTGGCTTATCTCGAGTAGTGCCCAGCGAAGAGATCACGGGAAGGAGAGTTTTCCCATGGGCAATTATATATAGTCTTATCTCGAGTAGCGCCCAGCGAAGTAGGCACAGGTCAGCTACTATGTAACATATCTTGCTAGAATCTTTCATCACATTCATGAGATACTGCTTAAAGATTTGCGGAAAATAAATCTATTGACATGTTGTGTTTATGAAGGCTGTGGCATTTTACCTATGTACAAGGTCGAGGCGACCAAAGCCGCTTTTATCAGCGTATTAAGTGATTTGCTAATCAATCAACATAATTCTTGAAGTAATTTGCTATTATCCAAAAAGTCGTCTACGTCGTCGAACTTTCTAATATTACTAGCCCAGCCTTACTTACAGCTCTAAGTTTTGCTCTTTGTTCTAAGTGTTTCTAAGTTCTTTTTCAATTTTTTATTGATTTGTACATACATACATAACTTCACGCCAGTTCCCTTGCGGGGTAGGCACGAACAACAGAGTGCCATTTAGGCTTATTCTTACACACCTCACTTGCCTCTTTGACATTCATAACTCTTGTCATGCAAGCTCGTCTTTATTGATTTGTACTGAAAAAATTACATGACCTCGCTTAAGCCTTCGAAAAGACCTTGCGTCCCTCTGCTTATAGTACCGCCAGTACAACGGGGAATGTCCCGAGGAATCGTTTGATCTGTTACCAACGCCTCACTTTTACAACCGCACTTACTCCCACGCTCAATTACGCGCCGGTTCTCTGCATGGGGTTTTTTAAGAAGGGGGTTAAAAAAATTCTTAGATGTCGGCAACGCGATAGCCACACCTCTGGTGTTGCAAATGTCCATAGGCGATTGTAACTGCTTTCCATCAGGTGGGCCGTCTGCCTGTCTGCTGAACGTATGCAATAAAAAAAGGCTACATAAAATTACTGCGAGCCACCAATGTGTTGCCGTCACCTCTGACGTTGCTAACGTTTATAGATGTGAAAAAGAGGAAGTAAACGTAAGTCACAAATTCTCTTATTTTAGGTGTTACTTTCGTCTCGCCAACTCTTCGAGAGAGATTGATGACTGTGATGACGGATACATTATGCAATACGACGTTCTTCAATCAGTTGCCCAACAATATAATCTGTGGGTTTAGTGAAAATGCTGGTACATGTAAGGTAAGTGATTTCATACGAAAAATGTAAATTCCTAAATACATACAACCGAATATTTGTCTGCTTGTGTGAGGCGTGATTAGTATGGTGTCAAACAGTCACACATGTTCTTCTCTTCTCCTCCCTTTTTTCATATTTTATATGAAATATTTTTAGACACAATTTAATCAGGGCCGTCTTTACTCGGGGGTGCAAGGGGTGCGTGGCACCCGGGCGCGTCGGCCTGCGGGGCGCTAGCCAATCTATTGACATTTGACATCTTTGTCTTCCGTGATGACGGCCACTGAAAAGTGGCCGAAACGTTGTAAAAACCAAAATCAAATAAATTACCGCGCTTAAAACCTTTAAAACGTAGTTTTATTATGTATACAAGTCGCGAAAACTTAAGAAAATATTAATAGATTTATTTTTGGCTTATAAAAAATTTATCCTGTCTAATGTAATCCAATTAAATCCAGTAATCCAATATGATAACATAAGTATTATGTGCCTTAGTGTTATCTTTTTATTTGGGTTATTCCAGGTGTTAATCTTAATCGTTTTTTTGTAGTTAATCTAATATAAGTCTTATTAATAATTTGGCAATAATTTTGATAAAATAAATAAAAAAACACCACCACCCGACCACTCAAGTATAACAATATGTGCTCAGAATACCAGCATAATAATTATAGATGAACTTTCGCTACTTTGCTAGTTGCATATTACTGTAGGTAAGGTAAAATAAAATACCATACAGAATACATAATAATACACATTTAATTTCCCAAATAAAAAAAATACTTGAGTAATATTGAATACCTACTGCTCACTTATGCAGTATTTGTATAATTTAGGTTGGTATGTAGCCGTCTCTAGTAGCCCTTAATGATTTAAAAAAAATGTTATTCATCATGGTAACATGTTGGGTATGGAAGAGAGAGCATGAAAGTAGAATGCTCCGGTGGTTCGGGCATGTGGAAAGAATGCATGATGAAAGAATGACTAAACAGATATACAATGCAAAAGTGGATGGATGCAGAAGTCGTGGAAGGCCACGACACACCTTCCATGATCAAATTGATCGTGTACTAGCGGAGGGTGATGTCAGGAGCCTTAAGAACAGACGAGTGTGCATGACAAGAGTTATGAATGTCAAAGAAGCAAGTGAGGTGTGTAAGAATGGGCCTAAATGGCGCTCTGTTGTGCCTACCCCGCAAGGGAACTGGCGTGAAGTTATGTATGTATGTATGTATGTGTTATTCATCATCAATGAATAATTGAGGACTGAAAGTACTTTAAACATATCTCTTCCCTTACTACACAGTGATGGCCGGTTCTTACATCTTACTATTCATTCACTTACTTCATTTCATTGGGTGAAATTTGACATTACTTGTATGAAGCTTATTTAAACTTTTAACCAGTATGGCAAATAAATGATTCGTGAGATATAGCAAGCTATCACTCGTTCATGAATCATTTTAATTGTTATTGCAGGGTGACAACGGGGGCCCGATGACGATATTCTTAAATTCAACTGGAGAAACAATATTGGTTGGTATTTAAATTCTTAACTTTTTCGACATAACACAAAGGTAAAAAGTTCCCTCTGCTAAGTTATCAAGTATTTGTTGACGTATGTTCTAAACTTTAAGATAGATCTTTAAAAATACTGATGAGCAACTATGGTAACTATAGTAAAGTAATTGTAACAATATGCACATTAGGTCGAAAACTGCCTAAGTGGTGCATGGGTTCCGGCCAAGGTCGAACCCGCGCCCTTTGAGTTCTTGAGTTTTTCTTTATAATATTAGTATAATATTAGTTTAGTTTTTCTTAATAATATCATGATATTAAAGTAGCTTAAAGTAGGCCGCAGCGTCAGCAAAACGCTGTACATTGAACCGTACAAAAACAGTCAAAGTTTTTCACCTTTACGGAACTCTTCATAGTTCATGGACGCACTTTCCAGATTTCTTTAATAAATAACTAGAGTTTACACCACGGCTGCGCCACGTTTCAAACCCCAGGCAGTAACTTTATTATACTTACACAGAAACTTAATTCGGTTTTTTACATCTATATATATAAAAATCAATTGCTGTTCGTTAGTCTCGCTAAAACTCGAGAACGGCTGGACTGATTTGGTTAATTTTGGTTTTGAATTATTTGTGAAAGTCCAGATAAGGTTTAAAAGGTGAGTAAATATGAAAAAAATGCTTGGAATATAGTAAAAACAACAATTTCGCTTTCCCTTAGAAACTATTCCTACCTGTCAAACATTTGATGTTCGTCCCGTCGTCTAGAAATTAATTAAATTTAAAAGTCATTCGGAAATCAAATTAAATTTAAAAGTTTTTTCATTTTTTTGGTCTTGAATGTCAAACGTTTGATGTTCGACCCGGTTAAGTTTTGACCACATTTTTTACTAAAGTTGAAACATTCTGCAATTTCATTCAGCTTTTTTATTTATTGATTCTGAGGCAGTACGAAGTTTGCCGGGTCAGCTAGTATAATAATAACAGAGAAATCAAGTCCATGTATTATAGACTACACAACTGCCTAGCAAAACATAGAGGCGAGTCGAAGCCAACCTGATTTGAAGTAATGCAATAAATAACATATTGTTTATGATAATATAAGTATTTCATAATGAATTGAACAAATGCAATTACAGCGCCATCTATTTTACTAAGCCACCTAATCTAAGGAATCGACTTTATTTATCGGGATATAATATATCTAAAGTGTTAAGTCGGGTTATGAGCCAGCACTATGTCAAGTTTCATTCATATACGTTCAATAGTTTCCAAAAAAGTTGCGATCGCCGCGCCATCTTTTTCGCTAATTTCGTCTATCCCACGGAAACGACGTCATTTATCAGGATATAAAATAAGTTGCCTAAGTTACGCCCCGGGACATAAGTTGCTAGCTCTATATCGAGTTTCATTTAAATCCGTTCAATAGTTTTCACGTGACGCTCTAACAGACAGACAGACAGACAACAATTATAAAAATAATATTTTCGGAACCTGCTGGTCCGAATTAGCCCCCTGATTTTTATTACTTTTTTAAACGTACACTCGAAAATACTTATCACACTCGTAAATTTAATTATGCAGGTTGGTGTGACATCTTTCATTAGCACTTCAGGCTGCAACGACGAGTTACCATCAGTTTTCACTAGGGTCCAGAGATACCTGAGTTGGATTAGTGACATTACCGGCATTGAACTTATTTGATATTTTGATAAGTTTTATTGAATTGTTTTCTTTAATAAAATAATATTTATTTACATCTTACGATTATTTTCTTAGTCTCCTCTATGCTTAATTTAAGTTTAGTCTCAAGTATTGAAATGAACTTCATATAAAACATTACTTAACATCAAACATGTCGACAGGCAGTATAAAAGAAGGATTTCTTACATACCCTTAAAATATTCTAAACCTTAGTAGATTATGCTAAAGGCTATTTATTTTTCACATTTTTACCTTTTTTATACAAAACATATAATTCTACCAAATCAGTCATTTATTTTTGCATCAAACAGTTATAAATGTTAAACAGTCATAATTATAAGTTACATATATATTTTATACGTATTTATATCTTAAAACAGCTTCTAAAAAAATTAAGAAAAGATAATTTGTTAAATAAGTGCTCGAGAATTGTAATAGTTTTCAGTTGTTAGAGCTTTTCACAGTAGTTTTTTTACTGGGTCATTACTATTCCTAGTACGTAAGTACGTCTAGTGAATACAAACCCATGGCTGTGGTTGTACTGCGACATACGGCGTACGGCTTGAGCCTCAACCTAATTTTAAGGGTGCGTCGAGATTGGCGCATATTGTCTGTACTATTAGTCGAGCGTACCCCGTTGAACACTTTCAATATAGTTATTTCAATTTCAAGAGCAATACTAGATGCCATACGCAGTTCGACACTGCTGACAGAAGTCAGCTGTTTTAGAAAAAACATTCTAAACGAAGGCTTTGTTAACAAGAAAATCGACAATAATCTACTAGATTAAATCAGTAAGGTTATTCAATACAGACCCTCTTTTCGAACTTCTAAAAATCCCAGAACGGCCAGGTAATTTGAAGTAATTTTGCAACTACGATTCATCGATCCATTTTACGAAGAAAAGGTCAAGTTTATATTGTAGGTACCTACACATCAAGTAATAACAACTATAACTACAGGATCATATAATGATTATAATAAACTCTCTTTAGTATGTAATTCCATTTAAACTAAGTACTAAAAACTGTTTTATAGAACGGTGTTTAGTGCTTGCTTTTAGCCTAAGAAAAAGAAAGACTACAAACCAACGAAGTCAAAGATATATAGATACATATAAGAGACAATTAAAACAAAGAAGAAAAATGTAAATATACTGTTGATTAAAAACTCGTGTTAGGAGGGATTATTTCAGTTATTACAATAGTGAACAGGGCCGTCTTTACCCAAGGATGCAAGGGGTGCGTAGAATCCGGGCGCATGGACTTAGGGGGCGCAACCCGATCGCCACATACCTAATACACACATAACACGCATAAAATGCTAGCTTAGGTTAAAAAAAAAAACCATAGGTTCCCAACGAGGCGGCGGGCGGTACCGCTCCCTAATGGGTGCTGGAGCCTTTCGTGAGGGCGGTAGCGGATCTAAAGGAAAATGGGCGAGGGGGTTATGACAGTCAAGGGGGTGGTCGCAGCGTGTCTACCTAATTGGAAATTGAATACTTTGAAAATACTTCTATTTTCATGAAAAAAAGGTTTTTTTTATTTTTATTGCAGGAGATCAGCAGACAGGCAGACGGCCCACTTGATGGAAAGCGGTTACCATCGCCTATGGACATTTGCAACACCAAAGACGCTACAAATGCGCTGCTGCTCTCTTAAGGGAGACTGGATCCTGGTCACTAATGCCGGAACACAACTCAAGGTTGTTATGGCGACATACTTTAGACCAGGGGTGGTAGCCATCCAGTCGGGCAAATGCCCTACCACCTGGCTGTGGGTTGTTTTGTCGCCTCTTACGATAGGCCGCCCGGCCGCAGGAAATTGTATTCTTTCTCCGTTCCTGCACGGGTAAGGTTTTATCTAGCCTAGTTTATCTTATTATAATTTTGTATCTTTTCTGTGTTTACATATTTTGAATAATCGTGTTGTCTTTTGTTTTGTGCAGTACCCCAGTGCGGGGTATTCCAGCTTTGTGTATAGTATTGCATTAATTGTCATAATTTTGTTAATAACACTTTGGTCTTTGTCTAAATTAAATGTTTTTATTATAACATGTTTTGTATTTTTAATTTATTAATAATCACGACCTTCAACCATGACGACGAGGAGTACGATTAGAGAAAGAGAGAGAATTAATTCTTAATTTGTAATTATTAATAAACAATCGACAAATATAAAATTGGTATAATTGACTTTTATCTAAAAGGGGGCTTTGGAGTTTTTTTCTTGTAAAGGGGGTGGTAATCCTTAAAAGGTTTGGAGCCTTTGCTTTAAACAGACGATAATATTCAACAGTGCGCCAACTTAAAAACCGATGTTGGAAAATATACCTAACTTAATCCCTATTAATATTATAAATGCGAAAGTAACTCTGTCTGTCTGTCTGTCTGTCTGTCTGTCTGTTCCGTTTTCACGTAAAAACTACTGGACCGATTTGGCTGAAACTCAGTATATATATATTTTCGATGCCGAGAATGAACATAGGATACTTTTTATCCCGGAAAATGGGATAGTTTCCGGCCGAGGGTGGCCGAGGGATAATTTTCATCCCGGATACTGGGATAGATTTTGGGATAGATTTATGTAAAGTTTATCCCGGAAACTAGGATAGGTTTTTTATTTGTGGTTTGCCATTTTCGTCATTTTGTTTATTTTGGTCAATTTGGTCGTTTAGGTAGTTTTGGTAGTTTTGTTTGGCAGTTTTGGTAGTTGTGGTAGTTTTGGTAGTTGTGGTAGTTTTGGTAGCTGTGGTAGTTTTGGTTTGTAGATTTGGTAGTTATGGTAGTTTTCGTTGGTAGATTTGGTAGATTCGGTTGTTTTGGTAGTTGTGGTAGTTTTGGTTTGTATATTTGGTAGTTTTGGTTGGTCGATTTGGTAGATTCGGTATAATTTGGTAGTTGTGGTAGTATTGATAGTTGTGGTAGTTTTAGTAGTTGTGGTAGTTGTGGCAGTTTTGGTAGTTGTGGTAGTTTTGGTTTGTAGATTTGGTAGTTGTGGTAGTTTTGGTAATAGTGGTAGTATTGGTAGTTGTGGTAGTTTTGGTTTTTAGATTCGGTTGTTTTGGTAGTTGCGGTAGTTTTGATAGTTGTGGTAGTTTTGGTAGTTGTGGTAGTTTTGGTAGTTGTGGTAGTTTTGGTAGTTGTGGTAGTTTTGTTAGTTGTGGTGGTTTTGGTAGTTGTGGTAGTTTTGGTAGTTTTGGTTTGTAGATTTGGTAGTTGTGGTAGTTTTGGTAATAGTGGTAGTATTGGTAGTTGTGGTAGTTTTGGTTTGTAGATTCGGTTGTTGTGGTAGTTGTGGTAGTTTTGATAGTTTTGGTAGTTGTGGTAGTTTTGGTAGTTGTGGTAGTTGTGGTAGTTTTATTAGTTGTGGTGGTTTTAGTTGTTGTGGTAGTTTTGATTGGTAGATTTGGTAATTGTGGTAGTTTAGGTAGTTGTGGTAGTTTTGGTTGGTAGATTTGGTATATTCGGTTGTTTTGGTAGTTGTGGTAGTTTTGATTGGTAGATTTGGTAACTGTGGTAGTTTAGGTAGTTGTGATAGTTTTGGTTGGTGGATTTGGTAGTTTTGGTTGGTAGATTTGGTAGTTTCGGCAGTTTTAGTACGTTTGATAGTTTTGGTCGTTTGTGTAGTTTACACAATATTTAGTTATATAATTAAAACTAGAACGGGTTGAAATAGGGTATTAAAGTTTGTATGGGGGTCCAATCATTTATCAAGTTTATAGATATAAAAATTCATAATCTTTAAAAAATGCGACTTTCACTCGATCTGTTTGTCTGAATACCGAAAATGGACATAGGTACTATTCATCCCGGTAGATATGGATAGTTTGCGATATAAAATGAAGTAAATCTTCCGAGGGCAAATAGCACCAACATAAAAATACAATATAATATATCCTTTTTTTTTTTTTTTTTTTTTTTTTTTTTGGCCAGGGGAAGAAATGGGCTACCCGACTCCGCAATGCCCTGGCAGGCGTGGGCCCCCCTCACTGGGCCTCTTCCTATGCCAGGGGACGTATCCCCCGGCTACTACTGTGTCTCATTCTTGCGTGGGGCGGTCTGTAACGCGCCCCACGGGAAGAGAGATGAGCGCGCGCGGAACACTCGCGCTCTCATCTCGACGGCATGTGCGGGTGAGTGAGAACCCCTATACCCCTAAGGGCCCCACCCGCGCCGCCCGCTTACGGTGGCCGAAGGTCGAGTTCCGACCTCCGGCGTCGGCGCGTCCTCCTTTGGCGGGAGCGGAGCAAGGACGTACGCTCACGCTCCCGCTCCGCCTCCTCCTTCGCAAACATGACGTGCTCGCAGAAGGAGGAGACGGCGTCCCATCCGGTGCGGCTCCCGACCATGGTGCGCACCACGGCCGGGAGCGAAAGGTCTAGTCCGGTGAAGGCGACGAGCTCTCGGCGCTGCTCCGTCCATGCAGGACATTCCTGCAGGGTATGCAGCGCCGTATCCTCGTCGCCTGTGTCGCAATGATGGCACCCTGACGTCGGCTCGCGGCCGAGGCGACACAGGTACCTCCCGAAGCAACCGTGCCCCGAGAGGACCTGCGTCAGCCTGAACGTCAGGGTGCCGTATGTTCGTCCAATCCAATCCGGCAGGACGGGCCTCACCGCCTCGATGGTGATGGGGCCCGCGCTGGGGCGTCTAAGGCGATCTTCCCAGACTCCCACGGCGACCTGGCGGAGCTCCGACCTGCACGCCTCGATTTCGCGAGGCGCGGGTCTGGTGCCCCTGGCCAGGGCCTCTTTGCGCCACACATACAGTGACGCCAGGACCCTGGCTTCCAGGTCCCATGGGAGGGATCCGGCGAGTAGCGAGGCCACTTCAAAGGACACCGTACGGTATCCCCTTATCGCCCTGACGGCCATTATGCGCTGTGCTTGACGCAATAGCGGTGCGTTTTTGGCTGTCAGGCGATCCGCCCATACAGGGGCTCCGTAGAGGGCCATCGACCGTACGATGCCTTCGAAGAGTTTTCGGCACGTGGCGTTCGGCCCCCCGACATTGGGGAGCAAGCGCGACAGCGCACCCGCTGCCCCCTTGAGTCTGGGGAGCAGCTGCCGAAAATGTGCCGAAAAATCCCACCGGCTATCGAGGACCAATCCAAGGTATTTCATGGTCACCCCAATGCCGATGCGGATGCCTCCTACTATAATAGCGGTGTCTGGAGGTGGACGGTTCCGAGGGCCGTGGAAGAACACGGCCTCAGTCTTCTGAAGCGCCACCTCCAGTCCAAGACGCCGGATCCTGCCTACTACTAAGGACACCCCAGCCGTGCCTAGAAGGCACGCCTGCCGGTGGGTCCTCCCTCGTGCTGCGATCAAAGTATCATCCGCGTAGCATATGATACTGACGCCGGGGAGGACCCTGCTGCGTAACGTCCAGTCGTATGCGATGTTCCACAGGAGGGGACCCAGAACCGACCCCTGTGGAACACCGCACACCATGGCTCGCCGATTCCATCCCTCGTGGACCGGGTAAATGACGGCTCGTTCATTTAGATAGTCCCCGACTATACGGCGGAGGTAGGACGGCACCCCGAAATACCGGAGTGCCTCCATGATGCACGGCCAGGGCAAGGAATTAAAAGCGTTGGCGATGTCTAGAGACACCGCCAGTAATACCTCGCCCTGGGAAACTGCTTCCTCCGCCAGGCCTCTCAGGCGCATGACGGCGTCGATCGTGGAGCGCCCTGTGCGGAAACCGAACTGGTTGTCCGCCAGGTCCGGCCCCGTCGTCGATAGGTACTGGACGAGGCGGTCGACGATGATACGCTCAAAGAGCTTGCCGACCTCGTCCAGCAACACAATGGGCCGGTAGGCGGACGGTGAGTCCGCGGGGCGCCCCTCCTTACGCAGCAGGACCAGTTTTCCGGTCTTCCACCGTTGAGGGAACTGGCCCTGCTCCAGACATGCGCCGAAAAGCCTCATCAGTCGGGGCTCGAGGGCGTCGTAGGACAAAACCCACGCACGCCCTGGAATGCCGTCGAGGCCGGGGGCGGCGTTCTTGGCCTTTAGCCGTAGCATAGCCACTCCCAGCTCTACCCGGTCCACGGTGGGCACAGGGTCTCTATCCGCGCTGGCGCCCCCAAGGGTCTTGGTTTAGGCTTTCCAAGAGCTCCCCCCAGGCCGCGTTCTTCGCATCGCGGATCGCGACGCGCAGGTTCTTCCTGGCGCTTCTGTACCCCTCGTACAGCTGAGCCTCTACGGCCGCTGCGTCTGCTGGGCGGCGTAGCCGTCGTCTGTGTCGGGTGTACTGGCGGTGCGCGGAATTGCACGCGCGCCTTAGTCCCTCGAGTACGGGGCTCCACCAGTACACCATTCGGTAGGGCCGGAATCGGCCCCTCCTCGGCATCGCCGCATCGCAGACGCCTGTGACGAGCGACCGTAGGTATTCTGCCTCCTGCTCAACATTTACATCGGGAGGGTTCGTCTGGGGCCCTGATGCCCAGGTGGCGACGATCAGGGCCTCTTTGAACGCCTCTCGATTCAGCTTTTTCAATGCCCAGCGCGGACAGTCTCCTACCGGGGGCTCTCGGGACGGCGGGTCCGGATTTCGGGCGGAGACGCTGAACCGAATATATCGGTGGTCGGAGAGCGTCTCCACGCCCGTGACGACCCTCCAGTCCCGCACACGGTGCGCCAATTCAGGGCTGGCAAACGAGACGTCGACAATTGAGCCGCCCTGCTGGCGCACACACGTGTGTACGGAGCCCCGGTTGAGAACTACGAGACCCTTTTCGATGACCCATTCTTCGAGCGCCTCGCCGCGCGCGCACGTACTCGGAGATCCCCAAGCCACGGATTTTGCATTGAGGTCCCCGAGCACGAGCACGGGGCGGGGTCGGCTGCGGGCCACCACAGTGCCCACTTCCTCTATCCAACCTTCGAAATCGGCGAGCCTTCGGTTCGGGGAGAAGTAGCCCCCAAGGACCACCATCTCCCCGATCGTTGCCGCCACATAGCCCCGTCCCCTTACCACATCGGCTAGAGGAGGGCATGCGGCGGCGGTCCGGACGATGATAGCCACCAAGCCATCAAGATCCCCCGCCCAGTCAGAACGAGGGGGGACGTAGTATGGCTCGGCGACTACGGCCAGCTGGATGCCCCACTGCGCCAAACTCTGCACCAACAAGTCCTGGGCAGCGGCGCAGTGGTTCAAATTTCCCTGGACCACTAGGAGAGCCATTGGGATGACTGTTTATTCCTCCATCCTAGTGGTCCCGGGCGCTGGCAACGGTGACGGCTGCAGCGAGCGTGGTAACGGCTGCGGCGGCCGCGGCGGCAGCGGCTGTGACTTGTTTGTGGCCGCGGCCTGCTTGGGACCTTTCCTGTTGCGTTTCCTTTTCGATTTGGTTTTTTGTTGGTTGTCAGTTCGGTTTTGTTGGTCTACCTTCCTACCGGTGAATATAATATATCCTGTATTAACGCCTGCTCTTAAAACAAGAGGTACGCACTAGAGTTTGACGCGCGGCGGAGCCGCGGGGTAAACTCTAGTTACTTATAACCTACAATTTTTTTTTATTGTTTATGTTTTTGATTTTCGTACCCCGGGCCCACTATCGTTAAGACGTCCTTAATGAAGACATAGTATTATAGTAGCCTCTTAGTGTGCTTGTGTTTTGTACGAGGGAAATGTTGTAGTAACATCTCTTGAAATCTCTTGGTGGCCAGACTATTCGTATCGGAGACGCAATTGTTATCAGGGAGTAAATTATTCTTCTATTGGTAGTCAAACTCGTTAGTGGACAGCAGCGGTTACTGTTGGATATTAGATTCAGCGCCTTTTCCTTTTGAGCGCACATATTCTTATGCTTAAATGAGCTAATATACATGTACATTAAACACTGTTCTAATACTTCCAATACTGTAAATTTATTTCCATCTTTTAACATATTTCCAATATGGAATTAAAATAATCTAATCAAGCGTGTCTTGATGATGATAATCCTTTTAAAGGGACAAATCACACAAATTATTTTATCGGATTCTCATGACGTGAAGAAAATATTATTGATAATAGTTATTATAAAAACGAAGGCGAGGAATTTGTTGCGAAATTTGGTTATAATTTGCAAAATGCAGAAGGTTGTGTTCCTTGGACTACTGTTGGTGGCATCGGCTGTGTGCTCTGTTGAAGTTAATATTGGAAGGGGATATCATGAGGAGATTGGAATTCCCCTAGCAGAGAGCATCAGGGCTGCAGAAGAAGAAGCTTTGGCTAGATCAGCTGATAGCAAGGATGGAAGAATCGTTGGCGGTGCTGTTGCACCAACAAATGCTCACCCTTATTTGGTAATTTTTCTTAGATTTTTTATTAGTTGCCTAATTAAATGCAATTTTTAAGAATTTTAAGTGCGTGATTACATGTGTTTACATTTTGATAATTTTGCGGTTTGGTAAGATTTATCACTAACAATAGTAGAATTGTTATTGTGAATTTGCTCATTAACTATATAGCAATAATAGTGTTTATAATTTTAGTACATAACTCAAAATTGTTTTAAAAATATGTGCGTCAGAAATGTCCTAGACACAGATTCTCGTGGTTAGCAAACGTACCTACACAAACATTTCAACATACATACATACATAACTTCACGCCAGTTCCCTTGCGGGGTAGGCACGAACAACAGAGTGCCATTTAGGCTTATTCTTACACACCTCACTTGCCTCTTTGACATTCATAATTCTTGTCATGCAAGCTCGTCTGTTCTTAAGGCTCCTGACATCACCTTCTGCTAGTACACGATCAATTTGATCATGGAAGGTGTGTCGTGGCCTTCCACGACTTTCATAAGTTCATTTCAACATAAGTTCAAGAAAATCAAGTTGGTGGTATATATAACATACAACGGATAAATCTGAAGCCGATTCCAGCTACTTAGAATAAGACTTTAAGAAAAGGAAATTCTTTAATAAAATGTATAGTCATTATTAAATGGTAATCAACCAGTACGTGATTCTAAAAGCAGCAGTTATTCTTTTGCTGAAGATTATGTATGACTAAACGTCCTTTTCTAAGAAAGTAGCAGTCGAATCCAAACCAGATTTTTTTGAGGTTGGATTAAAAGGTTACTATACTGCCTACTGTTAGTAAACCTTAATATAATAATGCCTACGTACTTACAGTGATTACTGACAGGTTAATAAAACGCGACGGTAATGCTAGCGGGAACGTAAGCTTAGATACTATTTTTATAGTTTCATGTATTCTCAGGCTGGCTTGATCATCAGCTTCTGGAACATCGCTGGAAGTTCGGCTTGCGGGTCTTCGCTCCTTTCTCAAAACAGACTGGTAACTGCTGCCCACTGTTGGTTCGACGGCCGCAACCAGGCATGGCAATTCCTTGTAGTCCTCGGCTCTAACATGTTGTTCAGCGGAGGCACCCGTATCGCAACCTCCTCAGTCATTATGCATCCACAGTGGTTGCCTAGTCTACTGGCCAACGACGTCGCTGTCATCTTCTTACCAACTAGTGTAACGTTCTCAAGTAAGTTTGTATTTAAAAAACTACTTTACGTGTCTTTCTTCATTCGTGCTAAATGTTTGAGGGTTTGGTGTCGAACGTTTTTTATCGTTCGTTTGCGTTGGATCCGCACGTGTTGTTCCACGAAATTTGACTAAGGGCATTTTAAGTGGAAGCTCTCTGTATCGATTTAAATGCAAGATTAAATGTTAGTAGTTATATATGATAAAATAAAGGTTAAAAATAGTGAGATAGTAATCATGAAGATAAGTGTTAAATATGAACTGTCTTTGCACATTAACAGATATATTTTCAATATTTTTACTACGATAACTTTTAAATAATCTCCAAAGTAGAATAATAGTAAAAATTTTAAAATAAAATTGTCAGCACATCCACGTGCCACTGCTAGTCTCGGACGTGTCTATATTTTAGGAAAACAGGCAGTAAGCATACCCGATAAACTCGTGATTTTTGGCCCAGATTCGAAACCATGTTACTACCATTGATGTAGCAATAATGGTTACTACAATGAGATTCGGATGCTCTAGCACTATGCTAACACGACTTCATAAAATTGAATGAATAAGATTGATTGACAGATTCTTTATACATATGATTACGCATAATAATTGATCGAGTAATCTGATAGTTATGTTAAAACGTGACCGTTTAATAAACCGATAATTGTAATTACAAAATTAATATCGGTTATGAACGTGTATTGAACTGGAACCTGTTTTCAGCAAGTATCCAACCCATCGCTCTTCCGAGCACAACAGATCTGAATAACAACTTCGCTGGTCAATGGGCTGTTGCCGCTGGTTTTGGAAGAACTAGTGACTGTAAGTACCTCTATATTTCATAAAAATTTTAGAATTATGTACTCTTTTTTTATTAAACTTTCCTTTTATAAAAATTTGGAAATATGACTATCTACGGTCTATTCATGGAGAGTTAGAGTTAATCGCTTCTTTATGGTTCTTAAAGAAGCGTTCAAACTTCTCTCTATAAATAAGATCGTTAAAGTTTAACACAATGAGAGATGAGATATTATTTCTGTGGACCTGAGCTTAAGATTGTTATCTGATGGATGTGCCGCAAGTATAATTAGGTTCCTGACATTAGCTTATTATAACGTTTCCTAAAACATACCTAATGTATAATGTTATATTCTTAAAATAAGCATATCTCTCATTTATTGTTTCTGACCCGGCAAACTTCGTACCGCGTCAGAAACAATAAATATAAAAGCTGAATGATAATTGCAGAATGTTTCAACTTAGTAAAAAATGTGGTCAAAACTTAACCGGAACGAAAATCATACGTTTGACATTCAAAAAAAAAAGGAAAAATCTTCACTTTTAAATTTAATTTGATTTCTGAACGACGTTTCAATTTAATTTATTTGTAAACGACAGGACGAACATCAAATGTTTGACAGGTAAGAATAGTTTCTAAGGGAAAGCGAAATTGTTGTTTTTACTATATTCCAAGCATTTTTTTCATATTTACTCACCTTTTAAACCTTCCCTGGACTTCCACAAATAATTCAAAAACAAAATTAGCCAAATCAGTCCAGCCGTTCTCGAGTTTTAGCGAGACTAATGAACAGCAATTGATTTTTATATATATAGATTATGGACAATACATATAATACTTATCGATGTAAACAAATTATGGTTTCTAAAACTAAAATATTTTTTTGTTAATCTATTGATTCTTAATGATCTTTTGTAATACTCATTCACATTTTTTAACTAGATTTAGTAGTATAAATATGACTGTCTATGATTTCAGCTCAAGTAGGTATAAGCATCAATGCCGTAATAAGCCAAGTGAATTTGCAAGTGATCACTGAGACTCAGTGCCGCGCTGTTTTCGGCCATTTCATCCTTCCCAGCACGATTTGTACCAATGGCGCCGGTGGAGTTGGCATCTGCAACGGTGACTCTGGTGGTCCACTCGTAATCAATAGAAATGGACAGAACATTTTGGTCAGTGTTTTTTTTTTAATTTTCTAGGTATTATTCAAAATTAATGTAAATTTACAATTAAATTGATAAGCAAAACATAGCATTTGGTAAAAACTTAGTACTAAAAAACATAATCATAGTTTAATGTTATCATGAGACTAGTTTAGAAACGCCGTTGAGAAAACCAAGTTAATTCGTCATCGCTGCAATATGCTTTTACTTTTCTACTCCATACATGTATTTGTAAAATGTATCAGTCAATAAAAAAAATTTAAAAAACAATGGAACTGAAAGCTAAAATTGTCTTCATAAGAAGTTCAAGTATTTACACGACTAACATAGATTCTATAGACATTGTTTTTATGCTTCATAATATATAGGTATATAATATACACTCGTGATAGTTTCTTTATATCTATGAATACCTATAGGCATATAAAGCGTCCTGACTAATTATAATACAAAGCAAATGAGCCTTAGCTTCACCACTGTCTTGCAAGCAAAATATTGTTCATTGCTTCTCTTCATTCACAGGTCGGTATCAGCTCCTTCGTAGCTGCCAACGGCTGCCAACTCGGATTCCCATCGGCCTTCGCTCGCGTCACTAGCTTCTACAACTTCCTTATACAGCATTTGTAATTTATTGTACCTACTTATATATATGAAAATGAGAATAAAAATTCTAACAATAAATCCTAGTTTCACAAGTACTTGGTTGTTTTTAATCACCACTTAATTCCAGCCAACACAGCTTTGGTAACTTTTTGAAATTACAGACTATTATGGATACGTATCTTCTGGAAACTACTGCATTTACTGGAATAAGAAGTAGGGTAGACCGAGGAGAGTTGTGTCAATTTTTACTTTAAGTAATATATCAGTACAGAAACATTCTACATTTATCAGACCTATAAGTCAATGTAGCTCAATTCATAGTCTTTAAAAATCTTCAAAATTAATGGCAATGTTAATTAAGGTTTATGAGAAAATGTACAAAAACAGAAACTACTCCTCATGTCACAACTCTCCTAATAAGGAGGTAACGTGGATTTTTTTTCGCGGAACTAAAAAAGTAGCATAAGTCACTCCTTATAACATTAGCTATCTGCCAGTGAAAATCTCGTCAAAATCGATTTAGCCGTTTCAGAGATTAGCCGTAACATCCAGGTAGACAGATGGATCATTTTTTAAAATTGCATTTTCGGAATCTTCTGGTCCCTATTATTCCCCTGATTTTTTTCACATATTTTTTTTTGATATTACAAACAGACATTTCATTTTATTTATTTTTGTAGATGTATAGATTACAAGAAAATGTACCTAGTTGACATTACAATATGATGCGGCACTTCTAAGACTTTTAAATGTTTGCGTGACTACTCTAGAGGCCACAGTTCATAAATTTTAACCCTAGCAATGCCAGTCTATCATAATATCAGTTTTTCATATATTTAATATTCTAAAACAAAGAAACGGCACTGTAGCATGCAACCTCATGCCATAACAAAAACATTGCCCGAAAATAAACAAAAGAAGTCCGTTAAATAGGAGAGTTTTGACAAGCTGTCATAATCCCAACTCAGTGCAAAAATTCGTGGACCAATCAGAATAATATTTCATAATGTATAAATAAGATGCCAACCCAAAGAAAAAACACTACTACGCTATGAAACTTAAAAAAAATGACACAAAGATAAAAACATAATACATAGCAATCAATATATGTGCAATCAAAATTATTTTGAAAAATTTACTTATTGCAATTTTTTGTATGCAAATGTCATAGAGTCGCAACCACTAGGAATTGGAGGAATACGCCATTGGTGCAAACTGTGTTAAATAGTGCATATCAAAAACAACAAATGTAAGTTATTGTAACATTATTAACGGTCATAGGCTCTGAGAAATCATCTATGACAACTCGCCTCTGTCTCCTCTATCTTACGTTTCTCATTCTTAAACATAATTATTTAAGCAGTAGCTTTGTGTCATTTTATAAAGTAGTCAAGAATATTCA
Organism: Dendrolimus kikuchii; assembly: GCA_019925095.2. NCBI lineage: Eukaryota > Metazoa > Arthropoda > Insecta > Lepidoptera > Lasiocampidae > Dendrolimus > Dendrolimus kikuchii. Next base: position 8,509,310 of record CM034400.1, read on the forward strand.
AGATTTTAATTATTATTAGTCTAGTCTAGTAACCAAGAGGTATCCGCACACATGATACAGAAGTTTCAGCAAATATCAGATGTTTGACTGACGCCAAAATTTCACTAAACAGTTAAGATTTTCAAATATAAACACAACTACTGCTAAATAAAAAATTTCTAACGAAAAAGAAAATGTCTTGAAGAGTAACAAAATAGCAAAAAATAAAGTTTTCTACAACATCTTGAAGAGTCGGTGCCGAGTAAATAATAAAAAAAATGTTACAACAACAAATTATTGCAATATTTTAATAGTTTCTTTTTTCTAAGGAAATTTTTATTTTACACGTTAAGTTGCATTATGGTATTCCTAATATGGTAGCTTCTCAAACGCGGAAACGATAGCTACATATATGAAACGGAAGGTAGAAAACGTTGTTAAACTCAGAACGGAGGCGATCTGTACAACACAATGTTTTCCGACGTAATTAGCCCGAAAGTATTGTGCAGTGTAGCTCGAAGCTAATAATTATATGTACTTATGAACCTCAAATAAGTGCCGTTAAATGTCACTAACTAACACGTCGTTATCATAGTAACGAAAACGAAGTATCGCTAGCACATGCTGGTTAGTGAATAAATGTATATCAGTCGGTTCTGGCACTCGCTGGCCGCTACCGCGGCGCGGCTCGTGCCTTTTTCGTTTACAGAAAACCAACTGCTCAACATGACCTTTGGCCGTATCTCGCACCCCATTTTTTGTCGTTTGTTTTAAAAGTCCGATTGCTGTAAGTGCTGTTCACCATGCAGCTCTTTCGTTTGAATCTCAACTCCGATCGTTGATTTTTTTCTAAATAGGATGGATCTCATAACCCAATATTCGCGGTCGTACTTTTTATCGTTATGGATTTCTATTGTACGCCTTCCTAATGCTAATCGAGTTCAGTACGGCACCTTATTGATCATGATGGTACGTACTTGTTTTTGGATTGTCATAAACTTAACAATAATCAATACGTTTTCTATTAGATTTTTAGGAATTTTCTACTATATCTTTGTAACCCAGGGTTTAATAGTAATGACATTTATTTGTAAGGAACCATTGTGAAACTATACTGAATCTAACGCAAAAAGAATGACTCGAAATCGGTTTAGAAACGAAAAAGTTATGGCTGAAAATCCACAAAACATTTACATTTCTGTCTGATTTCAATGTTTTTCTGCTTCGGAATATCTTCGGAACCTTAAATCTGATAGCTTTGCTGAGTCCAATACAAAAAAAATCACAAAAGTTATGGCTGAACATAAATGAAATAATATTTTCACGAGGAATTTAGAATCTTCTCCATTTTTGGAGTCGGTTAAAAACCATCAATAAATTAGATTATCTGCTTATTTTAAAAATAAAAATAGATCCTCTTGGACATTATCAGAGAGGTATTAATCATTTTTAATTAATTATTACGCTAATCTCATTAATTCTTATCAAACGATAATATGACACATCAACCAAGTTGCTTATATTTTCTTTATATAAAAAAATATTTATGTGTAATTTTACCTTAATTTAATGTATTTAAATTAATTTTAGGACGTTTATATGAGCTAAGATTTTACGGTCCGGAGGTAGTTTTGCCAAAAACCCTCAAGTCAAGTCTGTTTGTCTATATATTTTATGAATAATTTCTACGTTTAAATGGATGAATTTTGATAGGAAAGCATACTCCATACTACACAATAATTTATTAATATTGGTCAAATAGAGATGGCCAGATCCACTATACATGTAATGATTTTTATTACTGCACAGACAGTGGACATGTATGTTTTTTACCGCCTGCATAACTATCGAAAGTAACTCCTGCCGGAGAGTGGCTATTTTTTTATTGCATGAGTTCTGTAGACAGGCAGCCGTCCTACCTGATAGAAAGCGGTTACCATCGTCTATGGACATTTGCAACACCAAATGTGGTCCAATGTGCTACCGCTGTTTAAAGGGAAACTGGAAGCTGGTCACTAATATGGTAACATTCAACTCAAGGTTGTTATGGCGGTATATTCTGGACCAGGGGTGGTAGTCATCCAGACGAGCAAATACCTTACTACCTGGCAAAATTTGAAAAATGGTTTATCCAGAAGCGCTATAAAACACCCTTTTATTCAAAAAACGGCGTTAAGAGAAGGCTGGCAATAAGCCAGTTTCTTTAAAAGTGCTGATGTATATGGATAATCATTTGCTATCATTTCCTTTCACTTAACAGCAAAAAATACACATATAACGTTACAACCGGTAACTTTTTTATCCAACTTGTAAAACACTTGCAAATTTTAATCAGTCTCGTGATATGCGTGAATAAGATATAATGTAATTTAGTCAAATAAATATACATAACATAATTGATAGCAAAATCATTACATTCATTCATCATAAAACAATTATGATAAATTAATAGGATTAAATCAAAATTGTCGAGTGTAGGTGCCACGTGACTTCTAGAGATAAGGTACAACGCGTTTCAATGGTCATTCTTTATATAAATAATTATTATTTACTTCTTTTATCATAATACTAGTAAACCATTAAATCTGATGCCTGATAAAATAAACCTGTAGTACAGGTCATCGGGATCCGTGGCCAAAATAATTGGCCGAGTGCTCAGATGAATAAATAAAGGTATGGACGGAGCTTGAAACCTAAGGCGCGAAATAAAGTAAAGCATATTTTAAATTGGTGTGCTTAAACTAATGTAGGTAGTATGTATACACATGGTTTGGATCTGTGTGGTTAATAGTAATGCATCCATTGGCAACTATTACACTTCCACCCGTACTCATTCGATTTTTGAAAAGTAAGTTTTTGTGACTCGTTGCGGCATGATAATATTCCAAAATCGAATTTCTTTAGCCGGCTTTACTTTGAGAGCTCGGGCCTCGGGAACGTGAATGGCTTCATCGTGTTAATCGAGCCTTTAGGCTACTTGTACACGGTAAGAAAAGTTGCTGGGTCTACGCAAGAATTCATGTCGTTTTTACACACGAACTGTGTATATTGCTCCGGCACTGACCAAAAAACTTGTATGTGCTAAACATGACACGCCCTCTGTGTTGTTGGGTGAAGGGAGAGGCGTAGTAGATGCGATGATTTAGGTAATTTGAATACGTTTGTATGCTTCGTAGTTAATATAATTCATTTATTTATAAATTTGACTAGTGCACTCTACCATACCCTACACACGACTGACCGGAAACAATCTTATCGTTTATACGTTCCTATTTATCTTGTCTGGAGCATACAGGACAAATTTACGTGGCTAGATCCGACTAAATTCTAGTCGTGTACATGACGAATAATAATCGTCTTAGCTGCCTCAGTTACAAATGTAAATGCATTTTTTTTAAATGAAGTAATGTAATATTATTAAAATTTATACCTACATATTTATTAAGTCCCAGCAAAAAAAAATTCTATTCGAAATGGCCACCTTTGGCTTTTTTTATACAGGCCTTTAATCTGATTGGCTACGAATCTAGGGATTTACGCATTGTTTCCAAGGGAAATTTCGTCACTGCTTGCTCCAAAGATTTTTTAAGAGACTCAATGTCGCCGTGTCGTTTACTCGCAGGCCATGTCCTCTAAAACTGACCATAATTTGAAGTCTAAAGGGTTGAGGTCTGGGCTACATGAGAGCCAGTCTTCAGCTCTTATAAAGTCCGGAACGTTGGTTTCAAGCCAGGCTTGGGTAGTTCGTGCCTTGTGACCAGGTGCAGAGTCCTGCTGGAAAGTCCACGGTATATTTTTAAAAAGTGTATTGCTGAGAGGTTACACAACATGATCCAAGACTGTATCTTGATACACTTTGGCTGAAGTTTTCACTCCTTTTGCACAAAAATGTAGCTTTGTGACTCCTTGATAAGACACGCCACACCAAACCATCACTGACGCAGGATGATAACCACGTTGTAACTTTCCGCCACTTGAGCAGCTTCTTTAGAACTGTGAGCGTACACTTTATCATTTTGCTTATTGTTGTGTTCTTCAATAGTGAAATTTTTTTCATCGGTAAAGAGGATATTTCTGTGCCTTTCACGTGCGTATCGCGACAGAAGGCGTATTGATCGATCCACTCTTTGATTTAGGGCATGTCCTGTATATCGGCGATAAGCACCGAGCTTCAGGTCTTGTTTTATAATACGCGACAGAGTCCTAGCGGGAATCTTTATTACTCGCGATAAGATTTTTTGCTTCCTAATGGGGTTTCGACGAATTCTGGCTTTAACAGCATTAACAACCTTTGTAGTTCTAACAGTACGCGGCCGCCTCGATCTTTCCTGGTTTTCGACAGACGAAGTGTTGTTGTATCTGTTGATAGTATGATATACGAACATACGGCTGATACCAAGCTTTTGAAGTGTCTGGAATATGATCGACGGCTCCATACCCACTTTGTGCAAGGCGATCACTGCAATCCTGTTTTCTTTAACACCCTATTCCATATTGTAATTTGATAATGAACTTGAAATGATCATTAAGTGAAATGGCGCAAAATCGAAAGAAGTTTTTAAAATAATATCCGTGTTCCAAATTCAAAATAATTAAAAAGTTGAAAAAAAGAAAAGTTTTATATAACAGTATTCATGGCCAGACTAGTTATATACGGCTGTGTATCAAATACGTGGTAGTGTGTATAATGTTTTTTTATTGATTCTAATTTTTAAAGAAAATATTAGCATTCGTCGCTTCTTCTCTATATAAACTACTAGAGTTTATCCCCGCGGCTGCGCCGCGGGTCAACCTCTAGTGCGTGTCTCTTGTTTAAAGAGCAAGTTGTACAAGCTACATTGTATTAAATTTTTATGTATTTGCCCCCGAAAGATTCACTTCATTTTATATGGCAAACTATATGTAAACTACATAAATGACAAAAATTGACAAAATAGATAACATGGACCAAGTGGACTAAGTGGACCCAGTGGACCCAGTGGACCAACTGGACCCAGTGGATCCAGTGGACAAAGTGGACCCAGTGGACCCAACGGACCCAGTGGGTCCAGTGGACCCAGTAAGTCCAGTGGACCAAGTAGACCCACCTAGTGGATCCAGTGGTTCAAGTGGACCCAGTGGACCCCGTAGTCTAAGTGGACCCAGTAGACCCAGTAAACTCAGTGGACCAAGTGGACCCAGTGGATCAAATGGACCAAGTGGACCCAGTGGACCAAGTGGACCCAGTGGACCAAGTAGACCCAGTGGACCAAGTGGACCCAGTTGACCAAGGGGACCAAGTGGACACAGTGGTCCAAGTGGACCCAGTGGACCCAGTAGACCCAGTGGACGAAATGGACAAAATCACAAAACCACTCCTAGTTTCCGGGATAAACTTTACATAAATCTATCCCAAAATGTATCCCATTATCCGGGATAAAAAGTATCTCTTGGCCACTCTCGGTATTCAAATAATATATGTACCGAGTTTTATCAAATCGGTCCAATAGTCTTTCCATAAAAGGATAACAAACAAAAAGACAATTATTTTTATCTCGGAAACTATCTCATTTTTCGGGATACAAAATATCCTATGTTCATTCTCGACATCGAAAATATATATATACTGACTTTCAGCCAAATCGGTCCAGTAGTTTTTCCGTGAAAACGGAACAGACAGACAGACAGACAGATAGTTACTTTCGTATTTATAATATAAAGTGTCTGAAATTTCATACTCATCCGTCCGCGCTATTTTCGTAAAAAGGGGTACAAAGATTTTGCTTCACGTATTAGTATATATATATTACAAATAATATAAACATACAGAGGAGGACGTCGTCTACAGGAATGAAACAAATAAAATAAGTGAATCATTCAAGCTCCTTTATTTGAAACAGGTACCACACGTCCATATTAAAAATAGCCACTCTAACAAAATGCTTTACGATAATAATTAATTAAGATGCCAAAAACATTTTATTCATTATTACAATCACAATTTACACGTGTATTATTCCTATATTAAGCTAAATGTGACTCCTATCAACTGAAAATTAGATTTATCTTCTTCAAAATCGTTTTATGTGACTCAGGAAAGCAATTTTAAGACATCTCTATTGGCTGCCGCACTTAGAGTGGAGTCCATTAATCTATAAAAGGACAGTGGAGTGTCTTGTTTTGCTATAGTTAGAATGAAAATTAAGAATCTGTCGCTCGTTTTACGTATTATTATTACAAGGCAAAAATCACTACTTTCGGAATTCCGTTTTAATTTTTGCATTTGTAAATATTTTTAAATTTTAGATACGAATTTATTAAAAAACGATGTACAAAAAAGTGTTAACGTTTGGAAATTTCTAAATATAAAAAACTCATTTTTAGTCGATAACGAAATTGTATATTTGTTATTTTGAAATAATTAAATAATAATAACTGATATTAGTCTTTAACTTAATTGCTCTTTATGCTCCCTGAGTGCGGTAGTAAATAGATTAACTATTTTGTTTACGTAATATTTGATACAATTATTCATAATGCTTTAAAAAAAAAATCTATAAAGATTAATAAATCTAAATTGAAATAATATAACATTTTTACAAGAGCAGCTCTGTTAAATGTAAAATCACTTTAGTATCCCATTCATCCATCCATCCCTTTTCTATACATATCCACAACAAATAGAGGTGTTCTTCTATGTAAAACTTTTTATTATGTGCGACTTAAGCTTTCACAATATATTATTTTGCGAAACAATATTCATACATTTAATGTTCTCAGATTTACAATAATTATACACATTTATACGAAAACCACACACGTCAGATTAGTCGTCCGGCGGTACAGTAGCTACATCATTAAGCCTTCACTTAAACGTACATACCTCCCTCCAACTGGGTATTTGATAGTCAATAAATTCTAAAACAACGTAACATAATCAAAGGCGGCTCTATCCCATGTAGCGCCCGTGTGCAATCAGTACTCTGGCGCCCTCTAGTAGGCGCGATGAAAATGGAATACTTTTTTTTTGGGGCACGCTAATTCTCGAAAGTTGTATGTCTATATTTTTGTGTTTGTAGCTCCACTCCAAAAAACCTATTTAAAAAAAAAAATTTTTTTTGTAAAGATTACCAAAATTGAGTTTTTTCATTTTTTTTCAAATTTTTTAATTTTTCAGTTTTTATGGCAATTCTTCGATATTTTCGAAATTTCCTTTAAGGGCACTGCGTGCTCCACAAAAAGAGTTCTGCTTAGATATATTTTCATGAGTGAACGGAAATTCGGGTGCAAAAGGTGCAATTTTGAATAATGTCGGGAAGCAATAAGTTACACGTTCAGAACAAGAACTGTCATAAAAACCGTGCTAAAATAGCAATTGCATAAATACTGTTGTTTCATTTTCCCTTATAATACAATTTGATGTGTGGAATAGAGAGGGATGATTATTTGTCAAATGTCTGTATTTTGTTTATTACCAGTATTACGAGTATATTATCGATAAGTTTTCTAAGTTTTCCCGACTAGCATACATAGTTAAAAATACGTTTTCTCAACCACTTTTCAGTCGTCACGAAACGTCGATATAAAAATCTAAGAAAATGTCGCTTTTAGAACCGTTAAGTTTTAATATACTACCTTGCTATCATTTTAATTTCGTCATAAAAATAATGTTTTTAAGAGTTTAAGAATTAATCAATAATCTACTTCACTCTTTAGAATTACGATGTCATAATGCAGTACAAAATCAAGGAAGCTGTGGCGTGTTGTATGATTTTTAAAATTATGAAAAGAATCACTGACCTTCTATTATTCACAAGTCCAGTGATAATAATCACTGGACTGGCTGCTGTGTATAAATGACAAGCATATTTATATATCACTTTGAAGGCGACAATGTATGAGACTTATATTAATACTGACACAAGTAACTCTTTAGTTCATTGAGACTTTCAGCAAAAATATGGCGTTAATCAAACAGGCACTAATATAAAGGCTGATTTACACTGATCCAGCTACTGACTTTCGCAGTGGACTGACTTCAAAATATTCAATCGGGAATATAGAAGTCAGCATTGACTTAGTAATGCTGTACTAAATTCAAATGAATTTACATAATGCCAGTATGATATCAGCACTGACTTCCTTCGAATTCGAACTCAGTAGCTAGATCAATGTAAATCAGCGTTTAAATACAACAAGCTATCCAGTAATAAGAATCCACTGTGAAAGAGTGCTGTAGAGAAAAAACTGTAAAAAGAATTCGCCATGATTGCACTTACTATACTGTTAAAGGTTCAAACCTATATTTTTCTTTGTTCACCAGTTACAATTCCTTAAAATTTGTTTCCATCCAGACGACTACACCTGTCACGTGATAATCACAAAGTATTGAGATTTCGTTTTGATATTTTTTTTTATTTTTCCGAAACATTTTTAATTATTAACAAATTAAGAACTACGTAATGTTGAGACTAGAAATACAACTTAAATCTAAGATCGTTTTACATTTAATTTTATTACTAACGCTGTAATCTATTCTAGTTTTGATAGTGTTATGAGAGGTTTAAGTTCAGCACAGGACCCCATGAATGGGTTAAATCAATAAAACTGAAGTTTCTGTCTGGAATTTTAAATTAAAGGCAAAAATTTTGGTAAAAACTTCTATTTATGCCATACCTAATATTAAATTACTGTTTCAGAATTATTGTCTATCTGAAAGTTTGTCTCGAACATTCGAAACAGCTTAACGGATTTCAATGATTTTAGGGATTACAACGGCAATTTTATTTTATTATTTCGTGTAAGCTTGCACAAAAATCTATCAATCATTTATATACAAGAAATACCATGATAGACCTAAAATGTATGTCTATCGTGGTATTTGTAAATAACCACTTTGTTAATTCTTTTTGTGCAAAGATTACGTAAGTATCAGATGGGTAGATTGAAAGGTAATTAGACAGGTTTCAACGCCATCTATATATTTAGAGCAGAGATCTCTAGAACCCCTTAATCAAGCAGTACTTCCTATATTCAAGTCAAGTGGGACATTTTCCATAGTACAGGTAAACTATGTCCCGCTAGATGTTATTACCACTAATATTCAGTAATATATCTAGTTTTTGTAGTATTGCTGCGCAGGACACAGCCTGCAGAATTAGCTACTGCACCTCCTTCTGTAACGAATTCTAAAGGACTAATTAATAATAATAATTGGCAGACAAACACACACATTGTATATCCCCAAGCTAAGCAAGTTACGCTTGTGTTATGGGTGATATACAACGGACCTAACCTAGTAAATAACTGAAAATTCGTTTTTCCGAAATTTACCATGCCAGGAATTGAACCCTCTTTGTTTCAGCGAGTTTGGCCGGCTAAGACTTAGCCCGCTCAGCCACAGAGGCTTAATTATAATTAATAGTCATTTAAATATGAACTCGTTCAATTAAAACCTAGAATAGATTACGTCAAAGATAACTGGAATTACTTAACTTTAAAACGTACATAGCTGGTTTATTTCGGGCATTCTTATATCTACCAAGCTAAACTACATAATAGAAATAAAGTGAAAAATCAAAATTCGATGTTTCTTAAATAAAAATGACAAGATTCAAAATGAGATATTATGACTCGTTTTCATTTGAGAATTAACACTTTTAAAGGCTTCAGTATATTTTTTGTTAATAAAGACTAATATCATAGCAGAACAATACTATCAAAGATAATCAATAACTAAAAAAACGTTACTTTGAAAAGCTTCTAAATCATACATAATTAGATGGAATCATAAATCACTTACATTTTATTTTTCAAAATATATTATTTAGACCAAATCAAACAATATTTAAGTCTTAATGAATATCCCATTTGTAAAATGTATTTGATATAAAAAACTTTCCAAAACTGTTTAAGTTGCATTTACACGAGAGAGATCGCTTCTTAGCGAAAAGACCGCCCATTGTGCACATTTAGAATATTTTTAGGCTATAAGTTTTTCTGTGTTTTCTTTAATGGTGTACAATAAAGTGTTATCTGTCTCTCTTTTATACGGTTCAAACAAACTGAATGAATTTGGCTGAACGCAGAAATGAAAGGTAATAACGACATTCAATGACATTGAATGAATCCATTTTATGTTTACATAAATCACTTTAGCTTTTTCATCCAGATTCACAATCAGAAGTGAAGTACATAAGCAGATGCTTATGTAGATATATTATATTACAAATAAATGATTTGAGTGTCATCTAGCGAACTAGTAATCATCAGGATAGAATATTAAATAAGATTATAATTCCTAGTATTGTTTCTTCGATGCTGAAATTAATTAATGCAGATCATAGACAAATGAAAACGAATCTTAATTTCTTTTTTAAGCTGATATAATATCTATTTACAAGCCTCTGCGTATCTAAATATTTAAGACTAAATTTAAACATTGAAATGACAATTCCATTTTCAATATATTTTTTCAATATTTACATTATGGTCGAATCTACTAATGCCATGTTATTTTTAAAGATTAAAAAAACGCATAAGAAATAATTATAATATACGTAATTGTCGATTTATAAAATTAGCTGTATATAATAAAGAAGAAAAAGGAAGATATAATTTCTATAACTAATTCAATTTTAAAATAAGTTCCTTCTAATGGCGCTAATCCGTGTTTATTCTTTGAATGATTTCAAATACAAGTACAAGATATCAAAATCAGAAATATGTTATATTGTAGTAGTCAGAGTCGGATAATGGCCTTAACCTTAAACAAGGGCAAATTTCTATGAAGCGTTAAATTTAAATAAATGACAAACTCTTTTTATTAATTTTATCCCTTTAAGATAATTGCCATTTAAGTTCTTTGGGTGCGGCAGTTAATCTATTTTATAGAAATCACACACGTTTTAAACTGGTTGATATTTCATGACGATATACGTATGCAACCTTGATGCACCATTCAAAGAATCACATTTGTTTTTATTAAAAATTAATTAATAAAGAATTGACGACTGTAATGAATTTCAATACTTGTACGTACGACAAAGGATTAAACAAATACAGTAGAGCAAATATGTTAGATAACTAGCAAAGACAGTATTACTGTACAAACAAACCAATTGCATTTATTTGGGATTTCCAATATATTCAGCGTGTTCCATTAGTAGCTCACAACGCCCAAAATGCTCCGTTAGCCGTTCCACAAGGCGACCACAGTCGTCGTGGTCGTGGCGAAAACGTCACTAATGACGTCATCATTTTTGATCACACAACGCTCACAACGACCCAATTCAAGAGGTGGGTCGAATAACCGTTTTACTTGGTTTTACGATTGTAACGCCGGCATGCAAGTGTTACGGGAAAAATCGCGGTAATGAACGTGGTCGTTGTGAGTCCCTAATGGAACGTAGCCATAGACATCCCTGTGAATTAGCGCCATCTGGATAATATAATATTCTCACAAATATTGTTTCAAAAATAAATGAAGGAAACGCTAATTAACCAACTACCGTAATGATATCACAGTTCATTTATGCAAATAAATTAATAAAATACATACAACTCGTATATATATAAAATATTACATAATAATTATGTTAACCATCAAAATATGTTATGGCAATTTAGACTTTACATAAGAACACTCATTGGCGCTTTAAGCAATCCTGACTAACAGCCGGCTTTTATAATTTACTAACCATTCATTTTCCTTACACTGGTTAAAACATGACAAACTTCATTTAAAGCAATGGTCTACCCATGGTAAGATAAAAAATGGATAGTAAGACATATAGAAACCAGACATAAAGAAAACTGAGTAAATTTTACAAGAAAGTGACTTCAGTTTGTTTTATAAAAATAGAGAAATTTTATTAAAAATTTTTTTTTTCTCTTTTTTATTGTTATATTTCGTATTCAAATTGTAAGCGGTGCCTTTTAATTGGTACTAAACTAGGGAGTTCTGATGATTAGAAACTCGCACTTTACTCAGCGCGTTCCTTTAGTAGATCACAACGGCCAAAATGCGGCGTTAGCCGTTCCACAAGGCGACCGCGGTCTTTGTGGTCGTGGCGAAAACGTCACTAATGACGTCATCATTTTCGATCACACAACGACCTATGTCAAGAAGTGGGTCGAATAACCGTTCCACTTGGTCTTACGATTGTAACGCCGACAAGCAAGTGGAACGGGAAATATCGCGGTCGTGAAAGTGGTCGTTGTCAGTCTCTAATGGAACGTAGCCACTGTAGATTTTCCTCAAAAACATACAATTCTGATCAAAACAGGTTTTATGAAAATATAACTGCATAAGAGAATATTACTCGTCAAGTTCTTGTTTGTCAAACATTACTTGTATACATGAAAAGAACAATACTAGGAATGGTAATTAGTCAACAATGAATATGTGCGGCCACAAATCTTATCTCTGTTTTTGACGTTTTATTACGATATTTATAAATAATTTTTTATCGGTCAAAAATTGAGTGTCTACTTCTATTGAATTGAAAATTTCGACTGATTAGGTCTGTGGGGCCATTTATAGTTTGATATAACTTTTATGGAGCTGCTGTCAAATTTTAATGAGAAGTAAAGTGTAAGAATTACGAGCTGTTTGGAGATACGCTTTTACCGGACTGAAATCCATATTGTTCTTCCAGATATTTATGTGTATTGTATTGGACAGCAATAAATATATTCTTCACGGTTGTAATTAAATTTTTATTATTATTTTAATTCGTCATTTTGTAAAATTTACTCAAGAGCGGTTAGACTATATTGCTTTTCAAGCATCTGCATGTTCAACATTTTTTTTTGTAAAATTCAACATAATTCATGTAAAACACCAAGAAAATTCGTGTAAATATCGAGAATAATATCAATTTGTTTTTAAAACGTGTTGTTAGCTATTTTTATTTGTTTACTATTTATACAAAGTGAACATTGATAGATTAAGTTACTACAACTTTTTTTAACTATAGCGATTTTCTCGCTGCTACATATATAATATCTAATATGTGCTTTGCAGTCAGAATATAAAAATATAAAGTGTAGTAAGAAAAGTAGTAACTTGAGGGAAAGCACACAAATTATATATTTTTTAAAACCATTGATTGATACATCTTGCAACTAGATGTCGTTGTGGTGAATAAATCCACATTTTTATTTTTTTATAGGCTTAAATCGAAATTAATAAATACCCTATACGCATATTATGTAGCTATTTAGACAAATTTTTAATACATAGTATACAAAATTTACGAACGTTTTTTCCAGAACTTATATTAAAATTCATTCAAATTCAAAACTTAGCCGTGTAATAGTAATTCACAAAATCTAACGGCTGGGTTTGAATATCTAGAACACAGGGGAACGAACATCGACAATCTCGATGTGTATGTTTTATGTTTGTTTAGATAGTTTTTCTATCACTGTCATACACATACATACCAGTTAGTTATGCGTGCTTCTCGGCTAGGACTAGAACCCACGTAATTGGAATAAGACGTGGATATGTTAGCCACTTAGTTACCATCGATTTTTGTAATTTAATTATGTTTATATACAAGATGTTACTAATTACGACAGCGCCATCTAGTTGATTCGGTCAGATTCTCTAAAGCAAATTTAGAAACTCAGATTTAAGTACCTTTTCCACAAGAACCCTTCTTACCACACTGTATAATCTATGACTGCAATCGATATGACATCTAAATGGGTATTTTTATCATCTGGAGACAGAGATAGTGGTTGTGTTACATTAATGTGCAAATGTTGAATGTTATTTAAATAATTTGCTAGGATTGTGTTGAAATATTTATGTTGGACACAGCACCTTGAGAATGTAGTCTGTTAGTAACGTCGGCACTGTGGGACTGTCTTCGTTTATTGCTTTTAAAACTGAAACAAAAAGATAAAATCAATATTAATCTATAATAATATAACTTTCTAAACATGCCGTGTCTGTACATTGAAGCTATTATATATATATATATATATATATATATATATATATATATATATATATATACGAACGAACAACAGAGCGCCATTTAGGCTTATTCTTACACACGGACACACCTCACTTGCTTCTTTGACATTCATAACTCTTGTCATGCACGCTCGTCTGTTCTTAAGGCTCCTAACATCACCTTCTGCTAGTACACGATCAATTTGATCATGGAAGGTGTATCGTGGCCTTCCACGACTTCTGCATCCATCCACTTTTGCATTGTATATCTGTTTATTCATTCTTTCATCATGCATTCTTCCTACATGTCCGAACCACCGGAGCATTCCTTTCCTTACCCTCACCCCGACACTCTCATATATATATATGTATATATAATTATATATATAACAGCCCGCGGGAGTTACCCCGGGAGTGGTTTGAAGTTGTTCGGATGCACAAAAATTATTTGTTAGTTGGCAACACTCAATAATTTTGACATTATCGCAGATGCAGCCCCAGCAAAGTAATAAACAAATAGACAAATAAACACAACTCATGTATTTACAAGTTTGAACGAGAGAACTATTGTTCTCTAGAATCACTTTATGGAAGAATAAGTTCTTTTTCTTTTTAAGTTTTTTTTATTTGTTTTTTAAGTTATATTCTTTTTAAATATTTTTATTGTAGGCCTACTTACTTTTAATAAGGACCTGAAGTGTCTGGTTATCAGGTGGGCCGTTGTCCAAATGGAATGGTATCACTGTCGTTAGATACTGAAAAATAAAAAAGTCTTAGGTTTTTGAGACTGCAACCCCTAATTAAAATAAAATATATTTTCACGTTTTCGAACGAGTTTTTAACTCGTGGTAGCTTAAAGAGTGACCCTCTCGAGCTTGAAACTTGTGTTTCAAAAGAGACGTAGGTTCGAATCTTGATCGAGAATCATACATCACTTAGGCAGTTTTGTAACCTAATGTGAATATGGTTAGAATTACCACATACTGACAATGAAGGAAAAGATCCTGATGAAACCTGCACATGGAGATAACGGATTTGTCAAACCCGCCAGTACGCTTTTGTACAAGCGTAGTAGATCGCATTTTTTATTATACCTCGAAAATTAAGAAAACTGAAATCGGCTTAGAGACTAAACCACATATGAGATAGAGATGAACACGACTAATTTTTTAATTCAAAAATGGTAGTATTTGTTATTGGGTAATGGATCTGAACTACACGCGCAAAATGTCGTAAATACAATATAATAATAACGCTTGTCTAAAAATTACCTTAGGTTCCGAACTACTGGAATTCAAATTAGGCGACCTTTGATGAGAAGAGCGCTTCTTCTTCTCGATGTGAAACTGACGTCGCTTATTCTGAACAGCAAGAAGGAGGGATATGAAGGTGTTCTTCAATTCCTTCTCGTATTCGAGCTCGTCGCGTAAAGCCAACTCGGCTATTAGCGTCTCGGAGAATTCGCGGATCAATACTTCCAATTCCATGAATATCTCGTTCAATTGCGCTAGGGATAACTGGCGGAGTTCTGGAATACGGATGTTCAAGTATGTTACGAGTTTCTAATACATATATAGTTTTACACAACTAATAATTCCTCCCGAGATAACTACGAAGAAGACAATTAGGTACGAATCGTGTAAGCGAAATACAGCTAAGAATGCATAGCAAGTAACACTGCAATTTGTGCTTACGAATAAAGTTTTTTTCACACTTTCCTGCGCGAACGAAAACTGCCGGTCGGAAATATATGTTAACTGTGCTCATGTCATTGTAAAATTCATAAATTAGATACCGAAATTTTTGGCAAACAACCGGTATTCATTTTATGAAATTTAATAAACTGCAGATGTCAAACGCTGAGGCGGTTCTAGCTCATATAGCGCCCGTGTGCAATCGATACCCTGGCACCTTCTAAAAGGCGCGTGGTCAAAATGCATAATTAGTTATATTTTCATCAGTGAAAAGAAATTCGGGTGCAAATGTTACAATTTCAAATGATTTCGGCAAGCAATAGGTACACGTTCAGAATAAGACGTCGCGTTTTATTATATATAATAAAGGGTTATAGCGACTGCTTGGCAATATTACTATTGCTGAGCGACTCATGCTTTTCGGAGGTGTCGCGAGCGGCGTGCGACGCCCCCTAAGACTTGGCGCCCGTGTGCTCTGCACACCCTGCACTATAGTTAAATTGGCACTGATTAGACAGATCAAGGAAATTGAATCAATTTAACAAGGGCACGACGGCGTTCAATGATATTGGATGATCCAAATTGATGTTCATTGGATCACTTTTAATTAATTAATTCATCCAAATTGAAAGACATTAATGAACTAATATTGTCGTAATATTTACGATTTATGTTACGAATGTAACAGTTGCATTAAAAAAGCATAAGAACAATTTGTAGATATTTTTTTTAATATTTATTTAATTGGCATTATTGCCATTTTCGAAACATGAATTGTATACAATGTTCACAGATAGTTCCTTGTTTTGTTATTAACAAAAATGAAACGTATTAAATGAAGGAGTAAGACGAGAAGCTCAACTTCCAACATTTAAGTTTAACGTTCCATCATCATCATCAACTCTAAGTACGGTAGAAATATATTTAAATATATATATTTTGACCAAAGAATTTCACAAAAATTTGGTGACCCTGATTAGAGCGCCTTTAGATTTTTTTTTTATAATTACTGTTCACTTGGAACTATCTACAATCTCGTAATACGAGACGATTTAAGTATATCTGTAAGTAAAAAATAACCAAGGCATAAAGTGAAAGACAGTTAAAATAAAACGTCGAGCGGTTCTGTAGCAGTAATTCAATTTAATAATATTTTTAAATTTAGATGAATTATCATGTCTAGCGTAGAATACGAAACTTGAACATAAAAACAAACCTTAAACTTTCCCATGAATAACACTTGCACCTTTGAATAAAATTGAAGCGTAGGAAGGTGCAACATGGCAATGTTAGTATAATAATTTAACACATTGCATACGCTTTCATTGCATTACTATCTAAGTAAACAGTATCTTTACCTAGATTTCTGAGAACTGTCGTCATTTGATATCAACGATAAAAACTTCCAGCAATTTAAATCAGCAAATATTGTAAAAGGGTAATTGCAATCATCGTATATAATAAATTGCCGTGTCTGAACATTAAAAATATTTAATAAATATATATCATGTCGTATATTATCTACAAAGCAAACGTTGTCCTGCCCTGAAAAAATAAAAATCTAGAACCCGATTCCAGCGCCACTTACCGGGTCTAATTATGAATCTAATTCTAAACCATCCCGGGACCCACTCAAACACATAAAATTTCATCAAAATCCTAGAACCTGATTACAGCGCCAAATATTTTCTTAAGATTGATATCTTTAAAGTCGTAATATCTTTGAATGTCCGATTTGAATAATTCAAAAGGTAATCTACAGGTATTGAAATAGTCTTGAATACGAAATGATTTCTTTGGATAAGGATTAATAATACAAAGGTATAGATCACACGGTTTGATTTTGGTCGGCATTACTATCAACTTTTAAATGTAAACAAGTAGTTATAGTGACATAACTGCAATATTGGACATATGTTATCGCGAAGTTTTTTGTAGATATTGAAATGTTCTTTAATATTATAAAACATTTTTATCATCCGCAGCGCATGCGATGAAAAACATTTTATGGCTAATTTTTTTACACCTTGGGTTACATTATTGAAGTTTTAGTAGGGAAATTCAACTTCAAATTACCGAGGGGACCAATTAATATTGATTTTATTCAATTTATCGAGTATTTTTCAAGGGATCAAATTAACGAATGTCAAATTATCGGGAGTCGACTGTATGTCTATCTATCTTAGTACTATTAAAAATGCTTTGTTATTTAAATAATTTCGAAACATGGTCTCATTTGTTGTGACTCTATATTCTGTGGTGCCTTTTATGTTACTTGCCTATTATATGTGGGTAAAATTGAACTTCTTTTATTTACTCTGTGCTTCGACCCACTCGTCCCCGATTGATCGGAACCAGCCACCAATTTGCGAGTGCATTCACCCCGGCCAATGGCGATTCGTGCATCGCTTTGTTTTCACACTCTGTTACATGCTATTTACACTTAGGTATTTATCCAGGTAGAGATCAAATGTTCTTAGCATAATAAAAAAAAACAATTATGGATTTTAATTGAAATGAAGTAAACACTGTGAAAGTGTCGCAAACAATTATAACTGTAACATCCGAAAATTTGTAGACTTATTTTTCTTTACAAAATATTATTTGCTGATGATAATGAGACTTCTAAATCGAGCTAACCAATGTGTTAAATCGGCCAGTCTGCTTTAAATAAACATGACGGGTATACTGTCCGTCCGTGCCACCTCCTAACAAGTGAGAGCCTAGCAGTGGGACGTTTAGTGGCTGTTACTACATTCGTAAAACCTCCATTCAAGTAAAATTTAAGGCACAGAACTTAACAAACGTTATTTTATATTAAGACGTATAACTGTCTGTGTAGTACAAACACAAAAAATTACATAAAACACTAGAGTACCTATGAAAGTAGATATTTTGCATATACGAGAGCAAATCGAATAATTGACTTCCCAAACCCGGAGTTGAAATTACTCATTGCAGTGCAAAGTTTAACAAGTCTATAATGATGTGCTAAATTTTTATGACCTCGCAGGTTACAAATCTCAAATGCAGGCACATATTTTGATAACGTGATGTAAGTTTACTTTTGTAATATGATTCTCACGGTTGCAATATTCTCCCTCGTCTTAAATATGTCCTCAACACGAATTGTATACTTATTGAGTAAACATTTACGATTACTGTTATTTTCAAAATTGCAATGATCATTATTTTCATTAAACAATTGTAATAAACAACATAGTCATAATATAATTTTCAAGGCAGTTCATATAAGTATGTGTCAAAAGCATTTTCAATAATGCATAATATCAAACGAAACAAATCGTAAAACGTCATAGTAGTTTAAAATTATACAACACAATAATGAAGTAAATAGTAAATGTATTAATTAATCATTTCCAATCTGCTTTATTCTTGCCACTGGTTGTTAGAAAGAGATCAATTCAGTCATTAGTGATAAGACCACCCCTTGTGAACAATTATAGTAGTATTCTAGTAGATTTTAGAACGGTCATCTTGGGCTATGCACAGTGAATTTTCAGTTATGTTTCGAAGTATGAGTATGTATGTCTCTTTTGAATAAAGCGACAAAAAATATTGTTTTATTGTCGATATATCGCAACATTAGGATATTCTCTCGACCGCACAAGATGCGTACTACCGGGAAATATACTAGCGTATAAGTTTTATGTATTGATGGACAATAAAGAGTTATATATCTATTAATTTCGTAATGTTATTGTTTCATGTGAACTTTAAATACATAGATTTTAATCAACGACTCAAAATAGATGTGTTAATTTGCCTCATTTTGTGTCATTCTCGTGTCTGTCAGCTTTTTGTACAATGCCTGTAATTGTGAACAATTTGATAGCGCAATAATAAAAATAATGATCAATTATGTCATCGCATCCCACATAAAAACTGGCTTTACAGGCTTGCAAGCTTCTAAAACAGCGGACCGGTT
This sequence comes from Dendrolimus kikuchii, assembly GCA_019925095.2. NCBI lineage: Eukaryota > Metazoa > Arthropoda > Insecta > Lepidoptera > Lasiocampidae > Dendrolimus > Dendrolimus kikuchii. The sequence continues at coordinate 8,528,880 of CM034400.1, forward strand.
CTCGTAACCTAACTGCTTTTTGCTTGCTAATATTAAATAGGTATATTTTCAAACATGATCAGAGATAAGCTATGCATTCAGGTAATTAATATCAGGAACTGAAATAGATTTTCAAAAAAATTCACAAAAACTACCATTAGTTATAAATTGTTTTGAGGAATGATCTATAAAGGACAGTAAAAAGTCTTATTTTAAATTTTAATACATTGTTAATTCATCACAATAATATTAAAGACATGGTTTGTATATTTTACTATCTGCGATAAAAGGACTAAGTGTATTTTAAAAGCGGTTTTTTTCATTCTTTTAGATACCAGAAGTTATTTCGGTACTTTGTTTCTTGACCATATCAAACTGCTCAAAAAAATTAACATAAACTCTGAAACTATTAATTAAAATCAATTAAAAAATACTCCGAAATAAATACTTTATGAATGACACAAGTTTGGTAAGAATCGCAAATTATCTCCTCCTAATCGATATTGTAACATCATCTGTACATAAAATGGAATACAGTAATATACCAGGTTTGACTACCGTAAACAGTTCAGACGCATTAATATTGTAGTAGGTACTTGTGATAAAAGGGTAGTTGACAGGCAAATCAAGATACACTTTTACCATCTTACGAAACGCCATAGCCTCTTGAATTTTGTACATTGATAGCAAGTTATGACTACAAATGTTAGTGTAGCGTATTTATTATTGTTTGAATGGTAATTAGAACTACACTTATTATATTTGAAATTAGAATGATGGTAAGGTAGGTATTTTAACGCTCACTCTTTTACATCAACATTGTTTGAGAGTTTATTATAAAATATGTCACCTACCCAATTTTGTAAGTGCTAGTGATAAATGCTTACTGTCTTCATATAGCGGCGAGTTGAGCACTTCTTTCCCTTTCTCCAGAGCTTCGTTATACTCAATGAGATCACCTTCTGAAGAAGGGGTGTCTTGCATCATGTCGTCAATCTCTTGGATCACCTAGAAACAGGGATTTTAGATTCGTTTAGATTAGTTCTTCTTATGTTTGCTTATAGGCAAACTGGTAAACGGACCACTTGGTGGTAGGTTACCGTAGCCCATGGACATCTGCAACACTACGGGAGCCGGCGCTTTGCCTACCCCGTTAAAACCTCAAGTATCGGTTTACGCCCTTTTTAAAGAGCTCCATATTGTAGCGCTCTGGGAAAAGTTACTTTGATTCTATGAATGAAATCTTAATCTTTGAAAAATCTTAATCTTACCACTTCTGAAATATTCCGACGGTTGAATGGTTTGGTTGGAGTTCTTCATGAGTAAGATAATTTATGATACGATCAGGCGGACGTATCCTTGCGGATAAGTCACCAAAAAACCAGCATTTAAAACAATAACAATCATAATCCTGAATAGCAAAAATAAGCGCTTTATCTAATTCTGTTGTAGAACTTGATGAATTTAATATAGTTAGTGTATTTGTTACTAATCTGCATTGCAAAAAGGAATAGACAACGTGGGTAGTTAATGTAGAAGAGAGATCTAAACGAGATATATAAATAAAATATCTATATTTACACGAAGAAAGCGCTTTTTAGCGATAAGTTCGCCGTCGGTGTACATGTAAAGTGTGTTTTATATTAGTGCACAATAAACAATTATCTATCTGTAAATGCGAATTTATACACAAAACAGATCTCAGTGGGGGAACCGAATATTCCAACTCACTAACTATTGACAGCAATGAAGTTCCACTCAAAAAAAGGAAATCGTTTTTTTTTGTAACTTTAGCTGTATCATGTACTCTGTGTCTAATTATTGTTACCTCGTCAGCAGTCTTGACTGGACATTCGTGGTCCTGGTGGAGCCCACCCAAAATTAGTGCATGCATATCCAGGTCGGATGCGACCGCTTCGTCTTCCGAACTGTGGATTTCGTCATCTGGAGTCATGGCACCCTGGAATATAGGTATAATCATAAACAACTCATTTAGATTAATAATAATACTATAGTAACAAATAACTTGTGATCTTGACAATTTAACTGTGGCTTGCAAATATAGATTTAAATAATAAAATTAAATATTTGCATATGCACTATGCTTAGGCTTAGAGTTTATGAACAAACGAGACACACACGGGTGCTTTCTATTAACAGGTTAATTAAAAAAATAATATATCTTATCTAGATTAATATTATAATATTTTCTTAAGTTTTCGCGATTTGTATACATAATAAAACTACGTTTTAACGGTTTTAAGCGCGGTAATTTTATTTGATTTTGGTTTTTCCGACGTTATAAAATTACCACGCTTAAAACCGTTAAAACGTAGTTTTATTATAGATTAATATTAATTATTTTTTACAATATATAGAAAGAAAGAAAGAAAATATTTATTTCCAATTGCGACACACACACACACACAATAAAACAGATAATAAAATACATTACATACAGAAATTGAATGCCGCAAGTTTAAAAATGAGGTTGGCACTCAGTATTTTGCTGTGCCGAAACATGGTCTGACACAGCACTGGACATATCGGACGTCTTATAATGTTTATACATTTTATACATTACAATTTAAACAACACGACTCATGAAAATGTTATGAAAATTACAGCGCTTTTCTAAGTTTTTTTATATAATAATAACAGTATTCATTTAATCCAGAATATCCATAGTAAATTATAATATTATAGTACTTGCTATATTAAAGATATGATTTAGATAAATTGAATGAAGTAGAGGAACCTGTGCAAAATGACGTAGTGAAATATGAGAAGAATATTTAGAAAGAAGAAGGCCCTCGATCAAATTGGATTGTTCATTTTCGTAAAAATCATAAGCTTTTACATACATACATACATACATAACTTCACGCCAGTTCCCTTGCGGGGTAGGCACGAACAACAGAGCGCCATTTAGGCCCATTCTTACACACCTCACTTGCTTCTTTGACATTCATAACTCTTGTCATGCACACTCGTCTGTTCTTAAGGCTCCTGATATAAGCTTTTAATAATTTAAATATACTTTTGCAAATTAAATTTAACCTTAAACACAATGTGAACCATCTTTTGCCTTTTTGCCATAATCATTGTATGCAAAGTAATGAAAAAATCTCACATTAATATTCGCAACCGGGTTTAAAAATTTAATAACACAGCAAAAATAATGGCATTCCCATGAAACAATGCCGATATTGGATACCTTACGCTTTTTTGTCATCCCCGCATAAAGTTACTGTGGGAACACAAAGAAAAAGTCGGGCACCGTAAAATGAATACGTCCAGTTAGAAAGGCATTTGGACCAATGACTTGTGTAGTTAATTCATAGTTAATCTGATTAATTGTTCACTGGACAGTGAAACCGTGACGGCTCTGTGAGTCTGTGACCAATTGTAAGAATTTCTATACAACTATGTATTTAACATTAGCTATCTGTATTTTGTGACGTTAATCGTCAATATGTAACACTTTCTCAGAGGGTGTCTAATAACTGCAACTGTTAGCAACTCTTGCGCGATCAAAAGCTACCAAATGATAGAAGTTTAGACACATTTATGCGTTTTTCTAAACTACGCACGTCCTTTAACATAAGTACCATCGACAGGTTCATCGAGTGTCGGTTCATGGAGAGCGTCTTCGGTTCCCGAGATCCAGGCATTGTGGTGATCTGATTAGAACACCGGAGTAGTTTAATTTAAAATACATGTCAGAGTATGCAATTGAAAGTCCAATACTGCCCTACTGAAGGATCCATGACGAGTTACAGCAGCTCGAAAAAAGGTACCACGGACAACATTGTGGCGGTAAACACATATCAGAGATAATATCTGAACAGTCTTTTACAAAATTAGTTAGGTCGCCCGTGGTTGAAATTCGACCATAATAATTAATGTCAAAGATTATAATACTTCTATAATCATAGATTTCGCCAAGGCTACACTGTTAATTTGACTTGAACAATAAACAAAAGTGTACATATGCGTGTTTGTGTCAAATACATGGTAGTGTGTGTAATGTTTTTTTTATTGATTTAATGTATTATTTATGCATATTAAAAAAAAAGAGCATTCGTCGCTCCTTCTCTATATAAACTATAAGTGTGCGAAATTTCATACTCCTCCGCCCGCGTCAGTTTCGTAAAAAGGGGTACAAAATTTTTGCTTCGCGTATTAATATATAGATATCTGATCTGAAATCTCTGGGTCTAGTGACTTTTTTAACTGAAGCATACACTTATTTAGCAATTTATCAATTCATATTAAGCTTTATATTAAGATCCGTAATAATGTAGGAGGATAAGCTTTCCCACATATATCAAGTCACAGTTAAGTATAGCTAATACAAAAAATATGATCAATACTTAAAACTGTATAATAGAAGAGATTCCCAAAATATTTTACTTGTAATTAATACATAATAAGTGCTGGAGCCTGTTTTTAAGTCGTGACACTTGCAATGTCCCAAAGATTCATATATGTATTTATATTCAATAAAAATTAGAAACGCTGATTATCTTGGAAGTTCCCTGACGGACGACATCGACATATTTGAACACGATAAAGAATATATAGTCGTAAAGTGCGGCTCATTCGCAGATTGGAAAAACAAAACGGAAAGAACCCTTTGAGTCTAATAAAGACATAGATGACATTTTAAAATAGGAATATAATAAAAAACAGACGTTCCATTATAAGACAGTAAAACTTTTTCAAACTCTGCATAGTCAAATAGATAACATCACTATAGTTGTCTTGGTTCTTTTTTCAAACGAGTTGTCTCAAAAGTTTCTCCCCATGCACCGGTTAGTAGGGAATAAAAAATACGTAATGATATCATACAAACACATACAAATACAATACATACATTGTACTATAATATATTAATTTTTACTCAAGGTTTAGTTTGGTATTACTTAAATATATTGTTAATGGTGTTATTATACTGAGTTCTTTTGTTATGCTGAGGAAAATCATATTTTTTTAATTGCAAAAGAAAGTGTTAATGGCGTAGTGGTTGAGTGGGCTAAGCCTTAGTGGGACGCTCTCACTGCAGCGCAGAGAATCCGGGTTCGATTCCTGGCATGGTAAATTTCGTAAACGAACTTTCCGTGATTTACTTTTTTTATTGATGGAGACAGGTTGACGGTCCAACTGTGATGAAAAATGGTTACCGTCGCATATGGACATTAGCAATATCAGAGTTGCTGTCAATATGCTGCTGGCCTCGAAGGAGTAACTAGAACCTGGCCACTAACATACTGAACACAACTCAAAGTTGTTATGGCGGCATACTCTAGACCAGGGGTGTGGGTTGTTTTGTCACCTCTAACAACAGGGCGCCCGACCGCAGGAATTAGTATTCTTTTTCCCTTCCTGCACGGAGGTAATGATGATCTGGATGTCTGGGTTCGGTCCCAGAGTGTTTCGTTGCATATTACCCATAACACAAGCATAACTTGAGTAGCTTGTGGATGTCCAATTATTGTGTTGTCCAAAAATCCAAGGCACAATCAGCCCAAATAGATACTATTTGCAGATCATACAAATACTTCTGTTTCTAATGGTTATCGAATTCATAGACTTGATAATGCAAGGAGATTATTAATTATATTAATAATAACGCCATTGACTTTGCTAAAGGATAACGATTTAACAATTATTCGTTATCATAGTCGAGAACTAGTTAATTATGCGCAAGACCACTTCATGATAGTTATACAAATACCTTTTTATCATTTAAGTTCAACGTGGGAATGTGCATTTTCCTGGAGAAGGATTTTGTCCAGTCAATGGGTAGGATGTTCCCGAAGTTCCCGGTAATTGTCCACCACATTCTGAAAAGAAAGAGAAGGAAGTTGAATTAAATTTGTCCCTGAAGTCTTAATATAAAAGCAAATATGATTGAGACAAAAACTGTAAGTTAAAAAGTACCTTATTATTTACACAAGAACAAAGTTTGATAGGGACAAGAGACATTTTTAATTTTAACGTTTATTTTAAGCTTTTATATAGTAAAGTAATACGATAGGTTTCATTCAATACAATATGTAGGAACCCATAACAAAAAGTTGTAATCAACGGCGCGGCGGCCTTAGCACGGACTATCTAAGGCGATTACCATATATTTCCCATTTATAAATGATTCTGATTGTAAGACCTTATAACTTTCGTTTTTTAGGGTTCCAAAACTTGCAGGTAACAAGGAAGCCCTGTGGTCTTAAGGTCGAAGTAAGTACCAGTGGCGTAGCTTGCTTTAGACGGGCCCTGTATCAAAATGTGTTGGGGGGCCCAAAGGAAGGGTAAAGTTTTTTATAAAAAAAAAACCCAATAAATGCTCGTTATTGAATTAAAATAGTTATATATTAATTAAAGTTATTACTTATCCTTAATGCTCCTAGGACATAAGTTAGACAAACAATTCAAATCAAAGATTCGCCTTTTTTCAGCAAGCAAATTTAAGTTTTTCTAGATTTTCTGCTTCTATATAGACAATAATGACAAGTCTGAAATCCGTACCTTTTAGCCCAGCGGTTATACTCAAAAATGTTATTAAGCTATAAAAGATTGTGGATAACATTTTAGGATTTTTAGATTACACATTTTCGGGGCCCCTGTAGCCTGGGGGCCTCGAATCATTGATACGGCTGATACGGCGGTAGCTACGCCCCTCGTAGGTACTTACTAAGGCTAGACATGCGATATTTTGTTCGGTCACATTTCCGAAAGTATCCTTTTGAAATAACTTTACAACATTCAAAAGAGGAAGTTAAGATATAAAGTTTGAAGAATACAATAAGTGTAGTATCAAATGAAATAGCATTGTGCAGATTTGAATACATATTCTCTGTGAACTTGCATATTTTTGTATTTTCCAATTATAATACAAAAAAGTGCGGAAAATGGCTATAGGTAACGTTTTTGTAATTAAGTAAATTATATGTTGAGTTATAAGAAAGTGGTTAACTAGTACAATGAAGGAAACTTAACTTATATTGTATTCTATCTATAATCCCTTAAGACTATATGTTTGTCTGTGTATTTAATACGGAGCTTAGGTCATCGAAGTCAATGGGAAAGCTATGTTACTTCGTGGGATCGCCATATTGATCCGTTGTCCGAGGTAGGAACCAACCCTCTGATCATCCGAAGAGTCAATGAGTTGCTATAATAGATCTTTGTAGAGGCTCATGGCTTTAGAACATGGCTTTAGGACCCCACGGTCCAAGTGTATCAACAGCAAATTCGGTTTCAACTTATGTAATAGTGTAATTACCGATATATAAAATTTCAGATAAACATTTCATTTTCAATGTTGTATTGAAGAATTTGTAATAACCGCATTAAATAAAATATATATAGTTCTATTGGCTATAGGAACCCTACATGTGAGATAACGACTAGCACAGGGCGACGTGTTTTCTGAAGCCATGTCGAATGATAGAATATATTAACAACAATAAATATGCCGCCGGCTTAAAAATGTAGTCAGATTACACCGCGCAACGTTTTCCTTCCAATTATTGTACCGTGTACCATATGAGGTCGGTGGCCCGACACAGACTTACTTACGGGAAAAAATTCTTACCTTATAATTTGTCTGTATCGGGAAAAAATATTAATACTTTAAACGAAGGAATAAGTGCCCTTTATGAGTGGAAAATTAAATATCCTACTAAAATTATAAGTACTAAATATAATATGTTAATTAAATAAATAAAAACTTCGTTTAAAAAAACCGACTTCAAAAACTAAAACGTATAAATAACTTATTTCTAAAGCTATTTTTAATTATAATATATTATTTTTAATATATATTATCTAAAACATCTTAAAGTCGGTGCTTAGTAATTTTCAAAATATATATTTTTTTATGTTTTACTTCGCATCGACTTCAAGATGTTTTAGATAATATATATTAAAGAATAAGATAATTATTATAATTAAAAATAGCTTTAGAAATAAGTTATTTTATACTTTTTATTTTTGAAATGGGTTTTTTTAAACTAAGTTTTTTTTATTTGTTACTTTTTAGTGTCTAGCTATGGGTAGGCCTACGAAAGGTGCCGCGCGCCTTAAAAAAATATAGGCCCCAAGAAACGGGAACGGAAAAAATAAATTAACATATAAGATGTTAAGAAAATTATCCTGCAGCTGAATTATGCCTTCATAATTATTTTAGCTTAACTGATCGCAAATTCTAATACTTAACTTGCGCGCCACACGTATGGCTGTTTATAAAATGTCATGAGAGTAGGTGCTACCGAAATTATGAAAAAATATTTAAATCCTCTACCAGGTTCACTTTTTATTCTAAATAATCATTAGAATAGTCATTGTAGTGGGAATCTTTTTTTAATAGGCTAATAAAATAATCGCCTTTTAATGAATTTTTAATCACTTTTTGTCGTTTATTTAAACTATACTTTTACACCAAATTCCTTAAATATTAAAATTTTGACTAAGTCTCATCCAAATATAATAATTGTTTTAATTAATCTAACGTTATTGATTAAGAGAAAAAACGACCTGTGGCGCCATCTAGTCACGAAGGGTTTGGAGCTTTTTAGAATTGTTTTTTATCGGATAATTATCATTCTTTGTATTGCTTCCTCATTCCTACCGTTTGCGATAGTACTGGGAACTTAGCTTAAGGTCAAAATGCAAATGACAAATAATAATTCACCGAGGTCTGACTAATATTCCTGTCATCCCACTTCCACTCTAACTACTGGGAAGAGCCCAATTGCGTCAGTCAACTGATTCGCGGATGCAGTGCAAGGTCAATGGAACTACACCGCTTATTTGGACACCTCAATTATTTATATACTTCTTTATTCAAAGCTAGAAAGAATAGTAGATTGTTACACGAGAGGTGAAAGTGATCTATTTAGGCACTCGAACTATTGGCGCCCTCGCTACGTTCTTGCGCCAAATTATCTCGTGCCTAAATAGGCCTTTCACCCGAGGTTTACACTCTGCTTTTCATTTCGAGTATGAGAAAAGTAAATAAAAACCGATTTGTTAAACAAACTTAACAATTACTTCTCTAATGGAATAAGGCGTTAAATCCATATCTAAATCTGATGAACTTATTTAATGCGTCACATATGATACGTCAAGTAATTTTCTTCTCTGTGGCATTCTACCAGTCAGATTGTTTTTTGTCACTGATGATAGTAAATATTTAGGTCAAATTCATGTAAATTAGATAATAATTTAGTGAAAAATAAGTCATGTTTTCATCCCTGTGATCAGGCAACTCCGTACTTTCAGAATATGAGAGATGAAAATATAATTTGTATGTATATATGCAAAGTTTTGGTAAACAAATATGTATATTTGTATAGTATATATCTATGTAAATCATTTTTTTTACAATGAACTTCTACTTTGCTTAGTGTTATAAATTTATTTAAAACTAGAACTTTTATGTGGCTAAGTTTGACCCCTTAAGCCACGGGAGTTCTAGCTTTTTCTAGTAATTCTATATTTACTATGTATTATGTAGTTTGGCTGCTTCGGATCAGCTCTAGAATCGTGCGTTGCATAAGAATATACAATGTCTGCGTTGCCTGCCCATATATTTATTATTTAATTTGTGCTCTCAAAAATATTTACATACGTAATATAGTTAAGTATATGTAACAAGAATTTTAATTAAGTAGGGCTTTTCAAATTGCTTCAGTTGGATAAACTTTAAATCCCTATTTCGCGGAAAAGATCCGATTAAGGATTTCTGGTAATAAATAAATCTTTTCCTGTCTATGGAAACTATAATCATACACATGGGACATTTCACGCAAAGCAGCGAAAAATGTCAAATTTGGAATTAAGTTGATATTTGGATTCATTGTACTTCTATGGGCGTTCCTTTAGTAGCTCACAACGCCCAAAATGCTCCGTTAGCGGCTACACATGGCGACCGCGGTCGTGTGTGTTGTGGCGAAAACGTCACTAATGACGTCATAATTTTCTTACAATGACCCATGTCAAGAGGTGGGTCGAATAACCGTTCCACTTGGGTTTACGATTGTAACGCGGGCAAGTAAGTGGAACCGGAAAAATCGCGGTCGTGAACGTGGTTGTTGTGAGTCTCTAATGGAACGTAGCCTATATGTTTTGAATGAATGTACATCATTATTATTTTTCTATGAAGCCCTTTCATAATACTTCAGAGTTGACATAATTTTAGGAATGAATATTTTTGCAAATCTAGTCTGCTTTTGGTTCATGGTGATGACTTTATTATTAAACTATATAAAATTTATTCAAGTAGCACTATGCAATGCTGTCACCAATTCCAAAAAGACAAACAACAGATGTTGGTTTAGATTACGTGACCGCCAAGCTTGATTGTCAACAGATTATAAATGAAAAATAAAAAAACAATAGGCAAATGAAATGCCTTATAAACAGTTTACCTAGCTGTACAATAGTGTAGTTAAAACAAACAAGACACTATTGTTCTCACGTTCTGCCAAATAAACAAAACTTAATGTCAGCTAAATATAAAAGTGGTTGTTTTAAGAACACGTGTATAATTGAATTCAGCAGAAATATTGTCTGATTATGTTTTTATAGGGCATGTCTAGAGCCCTATAGGTATTTTGATAAAAACGAACCCCTATAAATGTCGGTCTGGTATGTCGGTCTGTAATTGTATCTTTTAGCTAGCAATTTTTTTTAGAAACTACTTATATGTGTATATACGTTAAATGTGATGTATAGAATTGAATTTAATTATATATATATATATATATATATATATATATATATATATACACACACACACACACACACACACACACACACACACACACACAATATAAACCCTATATAACGACACTCAAGGGACTGTGCGTTTTATGGCGTTATAGAGAGTTCTCGTTAAATGGAGTTATTTTTGTCTAACGTCTTTTGCTACACCAGTAATTTTATTGTATTTTTTACTTATTTTATTCATATCTTGCGATATTGAGGCATCTTTATGATAAAAAAGTACTTGGAAATTTCGGTATGCATGATGCCGACAGTGGAGTTTATTATGGGCTAGGATAATAAAGCGACAAACGAGCGCACACAGCTGTGCAGCGTTTACTAATTTTGGCAACTTAACAGGTACTTTTTATTACTTAATTGTTGTCGTTATTATGAGTGGGTGTAATGCTATATAGAGTGTACCATTGTATGGAAGAGAAGGTAAACCAACCAAACCCAAGTGATTTCGACGCTTAAGGGAGTTTTTCGTTAAATCGACTGACGGTACATGGAGTTTACACTGTATTTTTAACTATGTTGCGCACTTGTTATCGATCCACACTTATGTACAACTTTATATCTAAAAGGTTGTCTGAAACAAATCGCTAGTAGGAGTAAGTCCACCGATTGTATTAATTGAAATATTGTGTGAAATGGCTTTCTTGTGTGTAATAAAAATATTATATTCTATTTTAAAACGAGATTTGGTATTTATCACACACATTATATACCCATAAATTAAATAAGTTACGCTTGTATTATAGTTAATATACAACAGACCACTTAGGGGACGATTGAAAGCATGCAGACTATAGTAAATAACATAAAGTTTGTTTACGAAATTTACCATGCAAGGAATCGAACACGGAGTCACGTTACAGTGAGGTAGGCCGGCACAGGTTTAGCCCACTCAACCATAGAGGCCGCCGTGAGTCTGTTCTACGGTTATTACTTTTTCAACAACAGGATAAACAACATCAGACGTCTGTGGTACAGTTGCGTTCGCATACAGCACTTGTACGTAATATGAAGTGACACATTCCTCAATTGAACGGTGGCGTGCCGCGAGATCTCGAATTAGCGCCAATTTATGCCTCCGGCTGACTCACAGATGCACTGCGATTGGATAGGTGTACCACAACGTATAAAATTAAATCTATTATTGAAGCAGACAAACTTACAGGTGCCTCCGTTGATTGTGACTGCAGAGCAATCTATAGGAAACCTGTGCTTTGTTCGGGTAAGGTATATAGATCGCTTAGCAGCACGACGTTATGCGGTGTGAATAAAATATTCATCAAAATAATATGACAGTGACATAAGAGTGTGGCGTATAGTATATTTCAAAAATTATAAACTAGGAAGTTTACTTCTAAAGTCGTATTGTACGTGTTCACTCTCTAACTTTAAACTAGATACTGTGCAGAAAAATCTGAAGAAATAATACTGGTCGAACTAAACCACTATTATAATGAGAGTTAGTGTAAAAAAGATACGAAGATATGGAGTATTTTCGAAATAATACTTTTTAGGTTTCTATCGTCAAATGATAAAAACAGTGGAAGTAAATCTCTTCTACGGAACTCGTAGATGTATGTGCATTTAACGCGATTTTAGTTCATATATACATATGTGCTGTCGAGAGCGTAGACAAGTATGTATGATATCTTTTTATCTCTCCAAATGGAATATTTTCCACGAGATACAAAAGCGAAAAGTACACGAGAGAAGCCACGTGAAAAGCCTTAGCCTTATTGAGGTTTTACATTATTTAAAAAGTTACCAAAATGTGTTCCTTGAATTCGCATTACACGTTTATGAATAACACTTTATTAACAAGCCTATAAACCTCATATATATACATTTATGAACAAGAGGGTAAAAGATAAACAAGGATGAAATACCACGACAAAATAACTTTAATAAGGAAGCGAATTTCCTGTGGAAATTTGAAACTTTCGGCCATTTCTGTCAAAGTAAATCATCTCAATAAACATCCTTGTCACGGAACAAACAAGGAAATGAAGAATCTTTTTAATTCCCATCCAATTAGGGTTTGTCTACACATTATGTCTACCGCAAAGAAATTGTGAAAAATAAATCCATCCTGTGATCAAACTGGCCGCTGGTTTATACCATCTGTTCCAAATTCAACATTTCAATCGTCGGATTTTGATTCTTTCCATACGGTCATTCACCGCCTTAGAAAGTAGGTACCAAAGGTATTTACAACTATAATCCGTGTTCCCTCATTTCGTTTTACGATGAGACCATATCTCTTTTCTTTCACCTTATCCCGATTAATGGGGTCGGCACAGTATGTCTTTTCCTTCCATACTCCTCTATTCTAGCATACGTCCTTTGTCACACCACAAATCATCATTTGCCATCCTTCACACAATCCATCCAACTCTTTTTGATCTACCTTTACATATCTCCTCTTTGTAGTATAATGTCTTGTGTTATTTTGAAAATTTGAATTGTATCGAAACGTAAAACTTTTTTACTGTCAATCTACAATGTATTATAATGGATACCACGGTTTTTAGAAAAATAAAATCAGAAAAGGTTATTTTAATTATGAAACATTATTTTTTGTCGGACTTATCACGTGATAGAAGCAAAGAGGCGATATGTACCGATTAATTTTCCGGTTTAACATTCTTTATGGCTATGACATTCTATAAGCCATACAAAGACAGACAGATTTGACGATTTCATACTGAGTCCGTTATTGCAAAACATCCGTATGTAGAAGTCCAAAAAAATAAAACCAATTCACAACTAATACGAATCCCATATCGTAACGCCTGAAATACAAGTCTAAATGTATACATTTAACTTTTTAGTCTTATTTTATAAATATCCTGTTTATTCACGGATGAGCCGAGCAACTCTATTCTCGGACTTAGGTTTAGATTCAGTACTGCTTTACGACATTGTTTTCCTCCCATTATAAAGGAACGGACAGTATTCCCGCCTCGTTTGTCCAAGGCGGCTTGACACATCGGTTATCTCGATGTGCAGGTTGCATCACGATCTTTTTTCTTTCACCGTGGTTAGCACGTAGAAATTATAACAATATGCACATTAGGTCCGAAAACTGCATGAGTGGTGCACGCGTACCGGCCGGGTCGAACCCGCGCCCTTTGAGTTTGAGACGCGCTAACTATTACGCTACCACGACTTTTTAAATCAATTAAAAATAACTAAAAAAAACCATGATTTGATAGCAAACTAAAAAACAGAATAATTTTTAAGTATGGTGATTTCATAAAGGTATGATTGATCTAATGGTGCTTTATAGATATTTAATTGTAAAAAAGATCGGGGTGCTTGTTCTTGAATTTCACGACATAGAGAACGACACGACAAGGAACTAAATAGGACATCCAAGTCAATGCAATTTGGTTGAAACGCACAGTATTGAGGACACGACGGTGTTCAATGACGTTGAATGAATCTAATTTCTGTTTATATAGATCACTTTGGTTGATTCATCCAACTTGAAAGAAAGAAATGAGCTGTCTAAGGTCCTAAAATCAGCTTATGTTTAAAAATATGTTTGAAATAGTAAGAGGTTAATTAACGCCCGGTTCTTATATCTTACTATTCATTCACTTGCCTTACCATCATCACCTTTGTATGGAGCTTATGTCAAATTTTAATCGATAGTAAGGGAACGGTTGGTAAAACTATGTTTTAACGGTTCTGAGCGCGGCAATTTGTTTGATTTTTATTTCGACGTTTCGGCCACTTTTCAGTAGCCTTGATTACGGCAGACAAAGATTTCAAGTGTCAATGAGTAATGTTAAAGTTATTATTTAGCCTACCTCTTCATCTTAATTATAATTTTTGTTTATGAGTGTTATTTACTCTATGGGAGCTTAATCTAATTATGTGTACTAGTCGCGAGAAAAAAGAAAATGTTGGTTGAATTGTTGTGATAAGGATTTAACACAAACCTGTGTGAGAGGAATGTGCGATTTTAACCGGTGATTGTCATTTTTTAGTATTCTTCTTCCACAGTATTGCGTAACTAATTATGTAAATAATTTCAATAACATAAAGGTCTGTCGGGCGGTTAGTCATCATTGTGTCACAGGTCATCAGTTCACCACATGGCTGAATGTGGCGAAGCTAATGTGTTTAAAAGTAATTAATATTATGTGCATAATATGTTTATGGTTAGATGATTCATTTGACATAGTGGCATGTCAAAATTCTGTTTCTTTTAAAGTATTATCTATGACGCAACATAGAATATTATTCAGTCTTATTTGTTTTAGAAGACGACATCACATTGTGATCATTCAGTGACCTAAGCATTTCTATCTTATTCTAATGATTTGAGTTCGAATCTTGTAAGAAGATAAGACGCACCTTTTAGGAAGTTATTAGTTTATTGTATCATAAACAAACCTGCACGTAAAGATTATGATGGACAAAACCCGTTAATTACGATTTAGACAGACGTGGTTGGTGTGTTTTAGATGTTCTCTAAAGGAATGAAAGGCGCTTTGAGATATTAATATGTTCATATCCGTAGATACTATAAATGGAATACTTACGGACACTGAAAATGAATCCCTTATTATTAATATTATTTGAAACTAAAATGAACACATTTAATACAAAATTTCTTCTTAAGTAGTTATTAGTAAAAGAAGAGACGCAGCGCAATAAACTCCCCAACAACATGTTTTCTTTACTTAGTTTTCACATTCCTGTTTTTTTTTACTTTTGGTAACTTGATAGAACATTTTGTCTATTAAAATACGGTTATTTTCATAGGATAAATTGCAATTAAGTCGAGTAAAGACGAGTGAATAACTCTAGTTATTTATATAATCAAAATAGGATGTAATTTACGGTATTAATGTAGTTTTTAGCCTTTCAAAAAGTAAAGAACAGTACTAAGTCCAGGATTTGGTTTTCATCAATAAAAAGACAGATCGCGGTCAAGCCAAACGATGCGTTTTGAACAATTCCTTTCATGTCGGTAGCAAACGATACGAAAATGGTCGGTCCACTGGCCCCTTGGTCCATAATTAAAGTTCAATATCGTCAGTTGCCATATATGAACAGGGCACCGTTAAGTTATATTTACGAATGAATTAACGAATCCAATTTGAATATTGGCTTTCATTCCTGATATATCGTCGCTCATCACCAGCGATTTGCCTAGTCACTCATATTCACCTTACTTGACTTTCTTTACTAGTCCTTCCTTTTGTCGCTAGTTAGGTAGTTGGTCTTGAAACTCTTGAAATTCTTGAAGAGAATGTCAGTTACCCCTAATGTCTATTTTTTCGCAATTTAAAATATAGTTATGTAACGGCAAATAAATAGATCTTCCTATAACACATTTTATTTATTACATGCAGTAGTTTGGAAGATAAATAACTGTGACATTAACGACACACACAGACAGACGGACAAGACGAATGTATAAAGATTAATAGCCATGTAACCTTAAAAAACGTACGTAAAAAAGTGTAAAGAAAGTTGTACAAAATTATTTGTATACAATTCATTCAATTACCTAATCTTAGGAAAATGCTACATAATTGTGCAATTAGCGTTGAAATAATGAGTCCGTAGGTCATCAGAAAAGAATTTATTTAAATCATTTTTGAAGACTGACACCATCCGTGAACAAAGGGCTGGTTCATATTCAGTAATGCGAATCAACGTTACCATCCAAGCGTTGCAATGCAGCCAACTTTCTAGCCACATTCTCTCTGGCAATTATCTAGTACATGATCTATAATTTAAAGTAAAATAATTTTAATTATTAATATTTTCTTTATTATTATATGAGCTTAAAGTTGTTTAAAACTCAAAACAACACAATGTGCAAAGCAACAAACTAGCAATGCACAAAGCAACTTCACAACATTAGATTTATATTGATCCATTGTTCATCACTTCTATAGTTTGTGTTACTTTTGTGTGGGGAAATATAAACAAAAGAACCGTCGATGGATCGTCATACAAAACATAGTTTCTCCAAAGATTTACAACTATAGTAAATCTGTCAAATTCTTAACATAAAGTTGAGAAATAAAATTTTACGAGAGATGTAAACATACAACGCTATTTGTAGCAGGCAAGCGATTATCACTTAAAATCATGTTATGTATTTAATGTTTTTTTACGCGATATAGTTTCAAGGGCGTATAAATTGGTTTTAATTGGACGTTGTGCGTGAACTTCTTTAATTAAAACAGATAAAAATAACACAAGGGGAAATTTTTGCGATTGTTTTTCACTACATATGCAATACGTTAACGTTATTCCAATAATTATTAGGATTCTTCAAAGTAGTTTTGAAAATGGTGCTCTTTGATTTTGAAACTTACCTAATAATTTTATTGTTGTGGCATAAAAGTTTACTGCACATTTTCATACCTTTGGATACTTCTAAAAATTAAATTAGATAAATGGATTAAGACACATTATGAATCTCTAAAACAAACAATTATAACAACGAAAAATGAAATATTAAACCTATGACTACTATATGTGTGTAGTCTTATCGTCTAAAGTGATTCAAGTAACCTAAAAGATGTTTTTAGGTAATTTGTTGATACAGATATGGCGTAAAATTTATGGTGGGTTCTAGTATAAAGACATTAATATGACGTAATACTCGTAGGAGGCAAACCTTCAACAAATAAATGTGTCCATGAAATACGAAGGCCTGTAAGTGCCCTTGAGACTAAACATCACTAACGTTTGCTTGCCAGAAAGGTTTCGATCTAATTGTTTACTCAACAAACAGTTGTGGAGTACAAAAATTCCGGAATCAGCTTAATTAGGGTAATTTCTTTTAAAGCACTGAAAGAGGCTTGTATACAAAATATTAAATACGTCGTTGGAAAAACTTAAATACATTGCCTTTCGGTTTCGTAGATCTGCAATAATAGCTAGGTGAATAAAAAGACCGGAGAACCTTTTTTTACTAGATAATTCATTGTAAAAAAGTTATCGATTAAGAATGAAATACTGAAGATAATGTAATGTAATTACACCGTTAAAACCTTCGATCAACAATAGTTACTAACTATAACTATACTGTAACTATTGTTGATCGAAGGTTAAAACAAATAATTGTCCTAATAAAACCCGATGGTCCAATGCAAGTAAGGGTCTCTGAGGATAATTGTAAGATAGAATTAGATTTAATTTGTTTATGTAGCAGATAGTTGTGAAATACAAAGATTTTCGCAGAAAATTCAGTTAATATTCATCTCGCATTTCGAATTGGCAGATCTGCAATAATTGCTCAGCAGATAAGAAAACCAAATAATCGTTTAATAAACGATTATTTGGTTTTTAATTAACTAATGTCGAACAAATTAACTAATGTCGAAGCCTAATTAATCATATTATTATTTAATTGCTCAACAATATAAGTAAGAAAGTGTATATATTTTCAATATTCTTTTATTCGAGTAATTTGGGAACTTTTTTCTTAGTACTTTGGGAACAAGTCAGTGTTAGACTTTTGATAACATGATTGGCCTAAGCGACACCAATATTGCCGGTAATTTTCTTAACTTTAGAAATTAGATATAATCTTACTAGAATTGTGAATATCAACAGCCAGTATTACATATATAACATACAAACGTATAGATTACAGGTAAATAGTTGTTATCTTTTATAACGTATGTCATAAACTATTAACAATTTGAGAAGGGTAATAAAATATTTTTTTTACTTTTTAGTTTAATGTTGAAAAATTAAAACCTCAATTGGCAACACCAGATATATTATATTTATATAACCTTTAGCACATGAATGTTTATCAAGAGTGGGACGTGATTTTAGCGTGTGCAATGCAAATCGAATACACTTTGGCCTGAGATATCCAAAAAAGGATAGTAGCTATCAATTTAAGACAGCGACATTAAAATATGAATATTTTATGATTGAAAGTGTATTTGTTATCGACTGTCACTCAAATGTAGGTACATATATAAAAAACTGTCACGTATTCTAAACATGCCTAGCCCTGCACTACTCTATATATTATGCTTGGTAGTAGATGGCCGCAGAATAGATGAATTTTCATAAAAATAAAATGTTTTCTAGTTTTACGCAGCTAATCTGGAAAGTGTATAAAATTTGCCAAAGACTCAAACATTTTTTGCAAACAAATTTTTTGAGTTTACGTATATATAAGCCGCACGCAGAAGGCTTGCCGATGACTACTTACTATTATTGTATTGTATTACTTACTATTGTATTGTATATATTTATGTAAAGTATATATAACAATAAATTAATATAATAAAAAAGCCAGAAGGCTGGTTCGTATTTCGCGCAACAAATCAGCATTGCTATACAACGTGGCAATGCAGTCAGCCTTTTCTGGGCACGTTTCCCTCTGGCAGTGATTTGTTACAATCTTTATATTAATTTATTTATAATTTCGTTTACTTTTAAGTATTTAGTTAAGTTATGGTCATATTAAACTTGCTTATTAAACGTTGTTTTAGTAAAAATAATAAATTGATTGCAACAACTGTTTGTGTAACCTTCTATTTATGTAACCTTTTTTGTCAACCCTACTGACCATCGACGCGTGACATCTTGAGGCTATCGGCAAACTGCGCACGGGCAGTATGTACATACATACATACATACATACATACATAACTTCACGCCAGTTCCCTTGCGGGGTAGGCACGAACAACAGAGCGCCATTTAGGCCCGTTCATTCTCATCCATTCATAGGCAGTATGTATTTTTATGCAAATATACGATAGATACACTTGTATACAGAAATCTAGTCGTGTTTATTTATTACGAAATATGATCATGAAATTAAAATGTATTCATTAATTGAACACGCACCCCATCAGTTCTTTTATTCCAGTAATCTGTTACAAGCACATAACTATGTCCATAGATTTGAAATCCGAAGGATTCGATAAATGATTATGTTTGCAGTTTATTTATTTCATTGAATTGAACTGAACTTTCAATTCAATTTATCATTTGAAATGGACTGGACCAATTAAGATCATGTCGTTAACCTAATAATTTCTATAGCTGTTTAAATATTCTATTCCAGTTTTTAGCCAATTGTAATTATAGTCATATTTTAATTCCGATATCTTACATTCATAATATTTAAAACTACATTAGTGTTGTGTATAATGAACAACTTTACGGATTCTGTAGGTGATAGTAAGTAAGACCTTTAATTATAGGTATACTAGCTGCGCCCCGCGGTCTCACCCGCGTGGTATTGGAAAATCGTTATATTTTGGATAATTTACACTATATCTTTATAAATTATAGCCTATGTGTTATTATGATGTGTAAGCTATATTATTGTAAAGTTTCATCAAAATCCATTCAGTAGTTTTTGCGTGAAAGAGTAACAAACATACATCCATGCATCCATACATCTATACTTACAAACTTTCGCGTTTATAATATAAGGCGGATAATGTGAAGTAAAACGGTGTAAACCTCTAAATTTTTGTGATATTGCTGGTAATTTATGACTCAGATTTATCTATTTGTATCAAAGTTCCATGTGACATAAACGATTTTGTTTGGATTCCTTAGTCAGAGCCTGCCATATGCTTTTTGCGCGTTCAAACAGATGGTATTGCTATTAATTCAATGCTAAATTTCAAAGTGATGAATAATTTATCCAGAAATAAAGAAGTGGTTATCAAAGATAAACGTTCATTTTAATTAATACTAAAGGCCATCCATAGATTACGTCACACATCAAGGAGGGGAGGGGGGGTGTCGACGAAGTGTGACAAGTGGTGGGAAATCCTAAATTACATATTTGAAAAACTTCAATATATTTCCCACTCTATCTGTATGAGCATAGTGTTTAAATTCTTCTTCTTCTTCTTGTTCAACTGAAATTCTGTCCACTGCTGGAGGTAGGCCTTCCCAAGTACGCGCCACATATCCCGGTCTCCCGTCTTCCTCGTCCAGCTCCTGCCGGCGATCTTGTGCAGGTCGTCAGTCCACCGGGCTGGCAGGCGTCCTACGCTACGTTTGCCGAGACGTGGTATCCACTCCAAGACTTGTTTGCTCCATCGGCCGTCGGTCCTGCGACAGACGTGACCGGCCCGCTGCCACTTCAACTTACTAATTTTGCGAACTATGTCGGTTACCTTCGTTCTCTTACGGATGTCCTCATTTCTGATTTTATCCATAAGAGAAACACATAACATAGCTCGCTCCATAGGCCGTTGAGCGACTTTGAATCTGTGGACCAGTCCCACTGTCAGTGTCCATGTCTCGGGACCGTATGTCATGATGGGTAGTACAAAATAATTTAAATGGAAATAAAACTAATCGGCAGGCAAACACACATATTGTATATCCCCAAATTAAGCAAGTTACGCTTGTGTTATGGGTAATATACAACGGACTACTCTGTGGCCGATCCCAGACACCCAGACCATAGTAAATAACGGAGAAAATACGTTTCCGAAATTTACTATACCAGGAATCGAACCCGGAGCCTCTGCGTTGCAGTGAGGTAGGCCGGCAAAGGCTTAGCCCGGTCAACCACAGAGGCCGTCGAAACTAAAACTAAAACTGCTGTTTTAGTTTATTAATTTCTTGATGTAAAATTGCAAAATATGTGATGTCATACTAACGAGGGAAGGTCTCACGAATGGGACCAGCTGTGACAAGGACGGAGGAAGGGTCAAAAATCATGAAATTCGTGTGACGTAATTTGTGGATGGCCCCCTATCAAAGTTAAAGTGTTAAAACTAAAGGACCTAATCGAAGCGAAACAATTATCTATGTATATTATTATTATTAAACTAATTAATTGAAGTGTCTGTCTGTGACTTCAAAATAAATCAAATTTTAGAATTTTGCTTGTCTGAAACTTTTTCTTATAAAAGCTCCGAAATAATTTAACAGATCCCAATGAAGAAATTAGGTATTAAGATGGAAATTTTAAAATCGAAATCTTGCAGAATTGAGATGTGAATATGAAGACCAAGAAAACACAGACAAACGAAGTGAAGTATCAATCAAGAATTTATTTAGTAAGGCTTTTTATAGCTGAACAGGTACATATATATATAGAAATACTACATATTGGTCATTAAATATAATAACTATATTTATTAATATTATAGCAATGCAAAGTATAATGGTTGCATATAAAACTTCACTGCAAAAGGTCAGATCCAAATTAAGAACCATATCATCTGACGCTTCATTGCCTATATTAATATGGCAAACAACAGCGATACAATCATTTGCGTATTATTAAATCGAGTTCTCAGAAAAGCTTTCTCGTTTGACGAGAGCAATCGAGCGTGGCTCCCAATTGATAGGTGACGTAGATATTGGAGGTAATAACCACCTACGAGTGCAGTACAGTACTAGTAAAGTATAGCATGAAAATATAATACATTTATACAACTTTGGTTCCAGAGATCCTGATATACGCCGTAAAAAAGGGCAATGAAAAGAATAAGGTTTTTTTATCATGGAAGAAGATTACAAAACGTAGTTGTGACAGTTTCAGATGGCGCCATAGGTCTTTCTCCTCACGCTTTTTAACATCTATACATACAGATAAATAAAATTGAAGGTTCTGTTTGTAATGTCAAAATAAAAAAAAATCAGGGGGATAATTCGAATCAGGAGATTCCGACATTGCAATTTTTAGAATATTCGTCTGCCCGTCTGGATGTTCCGGCTAATTTCTGAAACGGCTGGACCGATTTTGACGGGACTTTCACTGGCAGATAGCTGATGTTATAAGGAGTAACTTAGGATAAATTTCCTTTTTTTGGGTTCCGCAAAAAATATTCCACGCGGGCGAAGTCGCGTGCACAGTTAGTAATATTATAAAATAATATCCACTTATAAACACATCCAACTAGTTTCGGGCCTACCAATTTCAAGTCGGGATATTTTCTCATAATCAAATTAATCATCAAAATTATGCTTGCCCAAGATGTATTGACAACTTTAAATCTTAGTTAAACAATACTCAATTTTACGCAAAACTAAAATTACATTCCTTTTACCTTCATCAACTTATATGTAGCCTCTTGGCAAAAAAAGATCACCAAGAACAGTTTAGAAAACCAATTTACCCTACTAATCTTACCTATACTGTAACAATGCACTACCTCATTTCCATACATAAATAGAGTGGAGAAGGTGATTACGTCTGCAGAATCAGCAACACACGCACGCACCGTATAACAAGCTTACATGACAATATTGTCAACATCTATTAAACAGTGAACACGAGTCTAATTTCATTAGTAAGCATAAGGAGAATTTAATTATCGTTTGTAATCGAGCTGCAGAAAGTAATCTGTTGTATGAAAATATATTATTTATCTATGCTAATAACCTGTAATTTAATCTGTACTAATATAATTGAAAAAGTCGTGGTAGCGTATGGCTAGCGCACGCGTCCCAAACTTAAAGGGCCGGAACACATGCACTACTTAGGCAGTTTTCCGACCTAATGTGCATATTGTTACTATTATGGGCTATGGCAATTATGGGACATTTATGGGCTGTTATTATAATATAATTGAAAGGTTTGTTTGTGATTTCGAAATAAATGGTAAAGTTTATCTGAAAAATTTGGCCCCTCAGTCTCCTGAACGTTGGTCTTGAACAGGCTCTGAAACGGTTCAACGGATTTAAATGAAAATTTTACCGATTTAAATAGGAATTTTATTTTAAATTTCATTCAAATTCAAAACAACAAATAAATATTAAATTATGGTACAAAGCATTAATTTTCACTTTTCTCAATACTGTTTTTCGTAAAAAAAAAAACATATTTTACATATAATTTTCTTTCTAATATCATTTCATGATAATGTGCACATTTAAATAATAATTTTTGCAATATAATAATTCTATTTTAATTTTCGGATCCATCCTCAGACGAATGAAATTATTGGTCTGACTATACATCAAAATAGTTTTTGTACTAGACCCCGAACATAACAAACAACAATAAAAATCCGGTTGAGAACAACTCAAGCAGCTACAAGTCTGGTTTCCGAGAAATCAAAGACTGGATTTTTGGTCTTGGCATTCCATTAACTGCCCATAAAAGGGACTGCGGCTAACACAAAGCGCTGCAGGCAAAAAAGGCGAAGAAAACTTTTAGAGTATTTGAGTTAACCAAATTGTGTACAAAAAATAAAATAAAGGCTTTTAGACTACGTAAAACAAATATTTAAATATTTTATAACACTACTTTCGTAGAGTAAATTAATAAAGAGGGATCATGTAAATAAAATATCTATATGAATAAATAAAATGAAAGCGTTTCTATAATTTCAAAATAAATGCCAAAATGTAAGGGAAATCTGCTATAGAATGCGTAATTGTAAATGACGGTTTTTAGAATATTTGACTGCAAAGTACATCTTGAATAAGCTCCGAAATAGTACGATAGATTTTAATGAAGAAGTTAGAGATTAAAACAGAAACATCTTAAATTTTGTTTTCAATATCTCGCAAGGTTCATAGATTTGAGTATAAAAGTCAAAGTTCGTACTAACATAATGGCGGACACTGTTAGTATAGAACCCATCTATACAGATAAATAAAATTGAAATGTCTGTTTGTAATGTCAACATAACAGGTTTTTACTAAATGCATATGAAAATATGGTATTTATACCAAAAAATAAATTTTTTGTCGTCTGCTTGTCTTGATGTTCCGCCTAATCTCTGAAACGGCTGGACCAATTATGACGGGGCTTTCACTGGCAGACAGCTAATGTTATAACGAGTAACTTAGGATACTTTTTTACGGTTACGCGAAAAAAAATCCATACTGACGAAGTCGTGGGCACAGCTAGTATTTTAATATTATAGATAATCTATATGTATGAAACACCCACTGCACACACATACACACACACACACACACACACACACACACACACACTTGGGACTGGTACTGTAACAAGTATCTGCCTAATGATAGAAAAATCTTTTAAACTAAGTAGATAGATATATAAATGTCACACTTATGTTATAGGGAAAATCTATGCGCCGTAAAAAACCCTATCCTGAGTTATGAAAGTATTCAATAAGTTTATTTTGATTCCTCCACAACTGAGACTGACCCTCATACATCAAGGATTAATAGCAAAATTAAAATATGGATTGTCTTTGAAAGTTTCCAGTTAAGCGAACACCAGATAAGAAACGCAAATGAGTTAAATTCATATCACATTCTGTACTTACATGCTTATCTTGTGCAATTCATAAAGATCAAGGGTTATTGATTATTTGTTATTTATTTAATGTCAATTCCAGCCTTATGACTTTAACATCGTTTATATTTCATCCCATAAAATGTTGTATGATAAATTAACTAGTAGAAGATGAGAGTATCGTGTTTACCGTCTTCAGGGTTCCGTAAGTAACAGCGAAACTTATGATTTCGTAATATACTTCTGTTTTTATGAGTCACAGTAGGTTTAATTGGACTAAGTGTATATAATTCATTCAGATATAGTTTTCTTATATGAGAACAGCTAGGCAGGTGAATTTTCCAAGTGGGCCTTCCTGGCCAAGGTGGAAGCTGTAAAAAGTGAAGAATACTCAAAGGATAAATTGTGTTATTACAATTTTGAAAAATTAATTACTTTAGTCAGGAATCGAATCGGCTAGTTTTGAAAAACAGAAACGAACGAAACCAAGGGGTGGGACACCATACATCTAAGGCATAATAATGTGAACATAAGACTGTAAAGTGTTTATACATAAGTCTTGAAAAATGATAACAATGTTCTATAATGACTTTCTATTTCAGTTAATACCTTATTGTTGGGATCTGGATTTCTTGAATTATTAAAAATGTCCAACGGACACAAATTTCGATTATTTCTAGTTTTTCAAATAGGTATATAGTCAAAAACAAAAATAAAATTGATAGTAGAACATGAAATACGAAAGGGTTTGATTATAGTCATACAGGTTTAAGATATGGGACATGTCAATTACATATTTTTAAAGATTTTGTAAACAACGATACACGCCCGTTGCCAGAATAGACCCGTTCACTGTCTAACTAAAACCAAGCAATGTATTTCTTTCGTAATATTATATTATGCACGTATAAAATATTATCAACATGTTTTATTCAAACAACGAGAAATCAATGACTCCTAAATTTGAAATTCAAAATCTTACCAAAAGCAGCCAATCATAGACATAAAAAACTTCGAAAAAGTATTAATAAATTTTAAATTGCTAGTCCATTGTTGGTAAGCACCGTTATCGGAATAGCAAATCGTCTAATTGATCGATCGTTATTTGATTGGCCTGTTATGTCAACAGCAAAATCAAACGTCAATATTTACCATACAAATTTAAACTTTAGCTTCTAATGCTAAAGTTCAAATTACTAATTAAATATTCAAAGTACTACCGTTGACATTTAAAGTTATAAATAACGTATTGTCAACGTGCTTTTCCCCTAACGCTATATTTCATAGCTAAATGCCTGCCCTTTGTTAAATGTTAACCTAGAAAATGTTGGAATAGAAAGCTTAAGAAAATAGAGGTTAATTACGGTTCAGTTATTTAAGCAGTTGACTGTTAAGAATTGGTGACATTTTTAAAGAATAATTCTTTAATTATTATATTAGGCTGCAGTTAATGTAAAACGCTTAGGCTGTTTTACTGGCCTAATGTGCACATTGGTCAACTCACCTCACTTCATGGGTAGAGAAGGAAAATGTCGTAAAGAAACTTGCACGTCGAGATGTCCGAAATGAGAAACCGCCTCGGACAAGCGCGGAGTTTAATCCAGCAATGACGTATATGATGAATATTCTGATATTATTTTTCCTGAAGAAAGTTAAAAATTACGCTTTATGGCGCACACGAGCGTTTAGAATTGTATTTCTCCTCTTTGTAGTTCTAGTATTCTGGTTTATAATAAAGATTTGTCTTTCTAGATATTTTATGTAAAAGCCAATAAAGGTAAGCAGTAACTGAAGTTTAGTTTTAGGGTCGCACTCAGAAAACTTAACTTATAGTCTATTAACAATCACTGACTGTAGAATAATCATTGTGACCATTTCTACTAGCATTTTACACAGTGTACAGCGATAATGACATTATTGTCCTTAATATTATGACTTGTGTTCGACGAAAAGTAATCTTTCTATCTATAAATACACGTGTAGTTTGTGCGGTAACATGTGGCTTCTCCATCGCCTATAATTTGTCCTCCTAAATAATGATATTGGAGCACATTAAGCATTACGTGAGGGGCATTTCGTCACGCTTATTATCACACTCGTTTGAGTGAAACATGATATACATACGTTTTAAGGATTTTTTTATTTAGAAAAATAGTTTTCCTTCGTTAAATGTACTTTGATGTGAAATTTTAATATTGATCAATGTTTTAGCTACATAATCATAGACTATATATATAGTCCAAAAAACTAGTTACGTGTAAGTTCTGTAAATGAATCAACCCTAAAATTATTGTCACACTACAATGACTTAGAAATACATAAGGAGGGCATGGTCTAGCTAAAGATTCCGTCTCTCTTGTTCTTATAACACCACTCTGATTTCGGTAGTCCCGAAATCAGCGCAGTGCAATAACAATGTTAAAGCTTAAAGCCAATTTAAGTGCTATATAGAACTATGAAATATGGGCAACTAAACCAGACTTCTTATTACAATTATTAATAGATATAGATTATATCGAGGAAAGAAAACAAGATAACAATATTAAATTTACAACCATAACAATAAAACATTCATTGCAATGAAACTGAAACAAAACAATCCTTGAGTATATTTTTTTCAGTCTGACCTACCAAACGACGAAGCCAAGTTTCCTCCCCTTGCTAAAATCGCAAGAACATGGCGCCCATTAGTCGGGCACTCGGGGTTAGTGGGGTAAATGGGTATTGCGGTCGGCGATACGTCGGGGGCGCGGATCAATAACGCATCGCACAGAATCTTATTCAATTGCGGCTTTGCTTTTAAAATCTTTATTTATTTATTCTTCATTCAGTCTTTTATTCATAACAAAATTATAATATCAATTATGTGTGTTAAGTCAATCATAAATAAGGCATGATCTGGATAGTATCTGCATCGTCCGAGCTGAAATTAACCGACGACACTTTTGTACTATCTTGTAATTTGTTACATATTACGCCTAGAAACAGTAGTTTATTTTTCTTATATCTTATTTATAAACATCAATTGCAGTTCGATAATCTGGCTAAAACTCAAAAACGTCTTGAGCGATTTTGATTAAATTTTGTGTGTGTTTGAGTGGGTCCCGGGATGGTTTAGATTTACAATTGTGCCCGGTAGGTGGCGCTGCAATCGGGTTCTAGATTTTAATTTTTTCAAATCGGGACAACGTCCACCAGGCGCGCTAGTTATATAATATTATAAATCCGTTTGCCCGTCCGTATAAATTATATCTATAAATATAATATCCGTGCAGGAACGGAAAAAGCCAGGTGGCAGGGTATTTGCCCGTCTGGATGGCTACTACCTCTGGTCTAGACTCTAGAGTATGCCGCCATGACAACCTTGAGATGTGTTCTTGTGGCCAGTTTCCAACATCCCTTTAGAGAGCGGCAGCAAATTGGTAGTACCTTTGATGTTATAAATGTCCATGGCGATGGTAACCGCTTTCCATCAGGTGGGCCGTCTGCCTGTTTGATGAACTTATGCAATAAAACAATACTCAATACGAGCATTAAGAACGTGCACTGAGATTGACGAAGATACACTTATTACTTACAACATCGACACTCAACGTCGCGAGATAAATATCTATCTAATCTTTTACCGGTATCATTATTCTTAAATTCTTTGAAGTGTCACGGCGATTAGAAATTTCGAGGCTTAGATAGGGATGAAAAATAACAACAAGGAACTAGATCTGGCGATAAATACATTCGATTTATCATAAGACCGACGTTCCTTTGTCTGATACTTTATACATAAGTATTTTATATTATGTCATACTGTAACAATAATTTGATTTATGGTTATGAGCTTGTTTGGTTTGGTTGAGTTATGGTATGATTTATGGTATAGTTTGATTTGAGGTATTGATTTTTTATTTATTTTGCATAGGATGGCATAGCAATAAACTAATGGGGCAATTTAAAATCAACTGAAATTTACACAAAAAACACATTTCCACGAATAATTTAGAACCTACTCTTTTTTAAACTTGGTTAAAAAAAGCATCTATTAAAAAGACTCAAGAATATATGAATAGCCGTAAACTTTTAATTGATAGGCTAGCGTTCTGACAGCTCTTGAATAAATTGTGCCAGCGTTATAAAAAATACTTCGTATGATATAATGGCATAATGGTGTCTCGTGAGCGGTTCCGATTTAAATTTAGAATTTTATATCAGTCCTGCCACACACTCGTGTTATTTTTTTTAATTTTGCTGTGCGATGTCACTAACCGAGTGCTGTGAATGGGGCCGCTGCGAATAGAAACGCCCCGGTGGTATCACACACATATGATAATGATGGATAAATAATTAAAAAAGAGAAGACAATAAATTATATTGAACTATATCCATGTATGTATATTCATTAGTAGTTTTTGCTGCTAGTTAGGTTGCCTGGAAGAGATCGCTTTTAGGGATAATGCCGTTTGATGTTTTGCCAAGAAGTATTGTACTTATGCATTTTATTTTTGTAATTATTTATTTTGGTGAGCAGTAAACTAAAATGTTATCTAATCTATAATCTAATCTATGCTTGTTGTGATACTTTTGTGTCGACTTATAGGTAGTCAATAGTCATTGCAAATTGAAATATACAACCGTATTTCCCTCATACATATATTTTTGGCTTTCATCTATATTATCACTGTTTATAATTACCAAGGCTGTTTCTATCTAAATATCTATCGATACGCCTAATTTTCATTTATATTTTAATAATTTCCCTACTACTGCTATTTATATATCCAGCAGAGCCTGATACCGAAAAATTATACATTGACTTATAATACTAATCTATTAATATGGTTTTCTTGTAGATGCAGTTATATTTAGACACGCCTCACAAATTAGATAAAATGCGTGTAACATGTAACTAATTGAAGGTTCACAAACTTCCAGTGTAGCCCAAAATAGAGGGCTGTGTTTGTATTTTTTGTGTAGGGCAGGTGTGAGGCACCATTTATCCGGTCGGCAGGTAGTGGCCAAAGTAACCTTATTGCCCACTTCCTTCATAAAAAAATAGTTTAAAAATAAAACGGAGGCGTAACCCTAATATGTAGGTGTTAAAGTCACGGACGAAATATGTAGTTTGAGATTTAAGTATGTATATTAACTAAGCTCCAAGGTTGTACGTGCGTTAAAGTTCTGCGCCATACCTTTAGGATAAATAAACGGGTTGATATCTAATATAAATATAGGTAAGTCTACAGACTTGAGTTTCTAGTTTCAATTATAATATCGATTCAAAATTTCGCATCAGTCATTACAAAAGCAGACTAAGCTATGAATATTACTTTCAATGGTCATAAGTTACGAGAGTAAAACTTTTAGTAAAATGAATAATTAAACATAACTCCTCATTGAGCTATAAATAGTTCCAAGGAATTCCTAAGCTTAGTTTTTTCTCGTGCATAACAAACCACAAACCAGTGACGAAAGACATATCTCATATATCAAAAAGAATAAGATCCTTAAATATTTTTTCTAAGTTAAGGAATTAGAACAGCAATAGACCAATTAGCTGTGTAAATGTTAGGATCCAAATTAAACCCAATATATCTATATTAATATTATAAAGAGGAAAGATATGTATTTTTGTATATTTGTAACGAATAAACTCAAAAACTACTGGACTAATTTCAAGAATTCTTTCACCATTAGAATGCTTTTTTTTTTAAAGTGCGGGAAATGCTATTTACGCACAATACTGGGTTCAAGGGATTAGACCATAGTTGATCATGAAGGCTTTCCCCTTTGATAAGGGGCAATCCGAATACTAATCAAGCCAGCTTGTGTGGAGACTCAGAGAAGTTGCACGGGCAACACCCACTACCCACTAAAACCACCCTCCTCCCATGTGCCCCGCGCTTTTTATGAAGGAAAGGCTGAGACTTAGAACGTAGTTACGCCCAGTCCGATCCAGCGCAAAAAGTGCCTGAATGTGCCCCGGGAATCAGAACACATTCACTTCGTCAGCGGGGGTGATGAATCCTTTGCTCCCTTGTTAGCTAAAGGCCCCCCGAAGCGGTATTATTCAGGGTAGGAAGTCATGCGCATACCTGCGTCTCCGCATGCCAGCCAACCGCCGGCGTCCGCGTGGAGTCGCATTAGTACGCGCAATAATACTCCTCTCCCTACAATTAGAATGCTACATTATCTCTGTGTAACATAGTTCTAAATTTTTTTCAAGGCAGGGCAACGACTGTCGCCATTAGTTACTTAATAAACTGGCGTACAGGCGTATGTTATAACGTTTTGAGCAAGAACGAATATAGAATATAAGTTTGAACCGACGTATTTTATAAAATATGGACCCTACGCCACTGACACGAACTCTTCGGCTTTATTACACGTATTAGTATATGATATAGATTAAATTATGGCGTGCTGTTGAAATCTCATAAACATCGATGTTGTATGTTTCAACAAAACTTTACGCCAACCTTATTCTAAGAAGCTTACGGCGGCTTCCGTTTTTTTTCTAACTTGTTTATGTTATACTAATTTAAAAGGAAGCGTAACTTGGACGTCCGAGAATACGCTTCACGAGAGATTAATGATAAATGAAATTTGTGGGTTTATTTACACTCCAAGTCGGGATATGAGAGGCGTCTTTGGATATTATTTAATTGGATGACGCAAGAAAAAAGTTCTCACAGAAACATTCCACGTGGGACCGAAATAGTCGTTTGAATATAAAAGCCTCAAAGGTAAAATAGAAACAGACCATTAGTCGTTTACGGTGTTAATTATTTAAGATGCCTTTAAAGGAATTTTAATAGAAAGTATCTCGCCTCGTCCTTTATGAGCGTCATAAGCAAAGTTTGGAAGTTGTTTTACTTCGGTAACGGAAAGTTAACTGTGTTTTACTTTTAAAATATTTGTGTACTAGATGCGCCCCGCGGTCTTACGCGCGTGGTGATGGAAAATCGTTATATTTTGGATAATTCACACTATATCTTTATAAATTATAGCCTATGCGTTAATCTGATGTGTAAGCTATATTATTGTAAAGTTTCATCAAAATCCATTTAGTAATTTTTGCGTGAAAGTGTAACAAACATACATACATCCATACATTCTTACAAACTTTTGCGTTTGTAATATTAGTAGGATAGGATGTCGTTTTATTTTATTTTATAGAGAATACCTACTCTTTATTCTGAGATTAACGAATAAATGAACTTTTTTATGTGAAACTTTCAACTTTTTAGATTATCTGTTATAATTATCCATGGCTTGAATTTTTATTACTTGTAAAGAAGTTTTTGATTTTTATATTATTATACTATAAATGAACTATCAGTCCAACTTAAAAAATATAATAAAAATCTCGTTTATAAATGTTATGATTATAACAGTATAAATAACCTAAAATGCGGAGCGGTATCATCGATGAAGATTGACAGTATTTAATTCACTTAAAAGCGCAAGTCTTTTGGTACAATTACTCTTTTCGCAATTATTAAACCCACGATTGATTCATTATTACACGAAATTCAAGGTCCTTAAAGATTATCTGTGAACTTTAGGTTTCTATACAAGTACATATATTAATTTTCAGCAAGTATTATTCAATAATAAAAATCTTTATAACTTTCAAAATGACGATACAGTAAAATATCTTGAAAGTATTTACCTTTACTGAGTATTTTACCTTAGTAAAAGTAAAAGTGCGAACTAGTTTGAAATAGGCCCATAAACTTATCCACTCTGAATAAGTGGTGTGACAAGACAACAGCATTAGCATACGACCTTTTAAGTCTTGGGTTACTTATGGTTGAAGACAGGAGTAACCACGAAATTGTCTCATTTAAAATACAGGCCCACACTGGACCTATTAATTTAAATAAATTACAATAAACCAGTATAAACACTAAGCTGTAATCTTAGTGTGATACTTTGTTTTAGTCTTAACGGATTTAAAAAAATATTACATCCCGAAATTTTTGTGTTACTTATGTCATATAACCAAGTTTTAGCAAAATATTCAATACGAGTAATGTATCACCATTATTTATTATTACGTACAAATTAGGTTTGAAACGTTAGTATTTAGGTATACATCAAAAATAAGTTCACCCGTATGTTTCATTACTTGTTTTCAAGTCCCTATGAAAATGTACTTATGGTATTTTCTTTTTGTTAATATCATAAATTATTTACAAACGAATAAGACTTTACTAGAAGAGTTTGTTACATTGGCTACTCTTTAATGAGAATGGTATGTTACTCTTTGTTTCAAGTAAACTTATTAAACTTAAGCAATGTTAAAACTAAAGTAACTACATATTTAAAATTCTGAAAGTGATTTAGTTGAATCGTAAAGTGAATTTTAAAGCAACGAAGTTATTACTTTCCTTAGTGAGGCTTGCTTATTTTTTGTTTTTACTGCTACTCTGTAAAAAGGTAATTTTCAGGAGAATCTTATCAAGTTTCTACATAATGCTGTCGAAAGGTTGTCGGGTAGAGTAGACAAATCTCTATAAAGTTTAAATGGTTTTTTCATGAGAAATAACATGGTAACTAAGAACAAAACTCAGTGACAGTATCTAACTCGATCGATTGTTTTAAATTATTATAATAGACTAAAATAATTCTAACTAGGATATATCATAGAGTTATTTAACTTTAATTTTAATTGGCATGCATCTGCAGGTGGAATGGATAAACAATTATTCTGGCCGATCAGCTTAAGAGCTTCTCTTGCAATTGGTTCAGTATATCATGGGTATGAACAGGATTTTTTAATGTGATCCGTTAGTGTGACTTCAAACACCCACCACAACGTGTCCATAGGTCTAGTCTGTGTCTCTAAGTAAAAACTTACATTTCATCATGTCCTTTAGGTTTAAAGGACAGCCTGGTAGTGCCGTAAATAGCCTTTTATGCGCCCTATGCGAGCTTCTATAACTGCGCCCTTGCTTTTTTTAGATATTATAGGTACCCTAGCTAGAGCAATGCTATGTATAGGCTTACTTTATTTCATTCAGGGTGATTAAATAACGCACAAGGACCTTGGTGTTGGTGCACCAAATAT
This sequence comes from Dendrolimus kikuchii, assembly GCA_019925095.2. Taxonomy (NCBI): domain Eukaryota; kingdom Metazoa; phylum Arthropoda; class Insecta; order Lepidoptera; family Lasiocampidae; genus Dendrolimus; species Dendrolimus kikuchii. The sequence continues at coordinate 8,562,920 of CM034400.1, forward strand.
CTAATATTTTGAAAGAAAAATCTATTTTTTTAGAGAACTAGAACACAAATACCGTGGTGCGCCGCCAAAAAAAATGAGCGCCATGTTTTGTCTAATTTAACATACGTTTTTTGATGGTACTGGCATGCAGGTACGTATGTGTTGGAATTGAGCACTAGGGGCGCAGCGGGAACTTATCAGGAGCAAACCGAAAAAATAATAGACCTGACTGGTATGGCCATTCTTGCGCCCCCCAGAGTCTACGCCCTGTGCCTGGGCACCGGTGGCACCGCCCTATTTACGGCACTGCAGCCTGGTCTAACGATAGATTGAAAAACCCGTCCTTCAATTTAACTGGTATTCTATGAACATAAATGCTGTCTGTCACCTCACGTCACTTGGCTCAAGCTGCTGAGATACCGCTCTCTAGGTCATCGTCGATGTCCACGGACGTGTCAAGACTACAGGAATGAAAGTAGTATTCTTTCATATTCTGCAAAATGGTGTAATTTTCACAAATAAATTAGTATTTGACTACATACTTGAGTTAGCTTAAATTCTCATTTGGCATAGTAAACTAAATAAATCGGGTTTGCATAGCACTGGGCATGTTTATACCAGATTTGCAAGTATTTTTACACCTACGCAAGGTCATCCAAAAATCGTATGTTAGATTAATATAACTTAACGACTTTACTGTAGGTCAAATTGTTGTTTAAACGTTGTTTAATGACGGCCAACAAATATTTAATGTACATCATCCATAAATATTGGTGAGCATGATTTATCTTTGTGTATTTATGCGCTGTTATTAAATACTATGTCACGGTTAACATTAAAAAATATTTATTACATTCTGTTTAAAGTTGGAGTAGATAATATTTTATATTACATATTAAAATATACCAGAGATATAGTGATTAATGTACAGCCAAACAAGATAAGTATTTGTAGAATGTTATTTTTTTTTTTTCACTATTGATAATTGATTGATAATGATTTTATATTAAGAAATTGACTTCTAATCGTTGGTTTGATTGAGCCGTTCATATATAATACTATGTTTATGTTTATATATAATAATACTATGGTTTAACCACATACAAAAAAATTGTATTATTTATTATGTATGTTTCTAGCCAATGCGTATAATGCGTCCTGTTTGCGACTTCTAAATGGTAAGTCAATTGAAGCAATCATAGCCAAATGGCATTTGAAGGTGAAAATGGTTATGAATTTATAGAACCTAATATGATATGATTATAGAACAATGATATCGCTCATTTGAATATTACAATGATTGAATGATTAATTGATATGCAATTGACAACTAAGCTCGTTCAGAGTTACGGGACACAATAGCGATGATGTTTGGAATATCTAAAATCAGTATAGTAATAATAATATACTTAAATTACTTAATACTGGTGTATTAAGTATATTATTATTGCACTTGACTAATAAAACATAGTTGTTTTATTAGTCAAGTGCAGACATAATCACAGGTTTTTACATAATTATCTAATATTTAAAAATATTAGTTAATTTGGACATCGCTTTTTAAATTAACAATCGGTATTATATATGTCACTACACACTCGATGTTTTATAAACATAAATGTAGCGTCTTTAGCTGATCGTTGTTCACTGCAGGACGTAGGCCTTCAGAAGTTTGTGCCACCTATCCCGGCCCTCCTCTGTTCTCATCCAACCCCACCGGCGACATTGCGCAGATCGTCGGTCTATCGGGCTGGAGGGTGTCCTACACTACGTTTTCCGACACATGGTGTCTACTCCAGGACTCGTCTGCTCCATCGCCATCAGTCCTGCGACAAACGTGGTCGTTCCACTGTCACTTCAGCTTGCCAATTTCGCTAGTTACGTCGGTAACCTTGGTTCTCTCTTTTACGGATATCCCCTTTTTTTTATTTTATCCACAAAAGATATTCCAGACATAGCTCACTCCATAGCCCGCTAAGTGACCTTCAATTTGTGAACTAAGCCCAATGTCCACGTTTCGACACTATACGTTATGATAAAAATGACGCACTGCTCCAATACTTTCGTCTTCAAGCATTGCGGAACGGCCGACGTAAAGACCCAATAGATATTTTCTTTAATCGTATGAATGACATAAATAAACGATTACTCTATGTACTTGTAGGATGTCCAAGATGGAGTTTAATTAAGTAATCAGACAAGTATGTCGTTACCTCGGGACTTCCTTATTTAACCAGTTAATTCACTATGTCTTTTCTTAAACCGTGTGTTTTTTGGTAAGCCCATTTACTGAACAATTGTGTACATTTTTTTACACACAACGTCCGAAAAGTCGTCTATGCTTGTACATGACAGTGTGTTTACAGAACAAAAAGGTAATCTACTTCTGTAAAAGGTCTACTGTAACAGCAATTGCGATATAACATTTGCTGAATAGTTAGGTTCTATAAATTATTATTTTTCAGAGGACATAAACATACGTGGTCAACACTTTATTGTTCACCAAGACAAAAATTACAAAAATGCACAACAAGACAATAGTACAGTAGAGGAGTATAGTAACAGTTATAAACATAAATTAATCTGGAAAACTAGGCGAAGTGACAGAGCGATGAATGAATACAAGGAGAGGAAAAAATGATTGTGTAATACCTTTTTATATTAGCTTTTTTATGGCGTGCTATAGCTAGTTATAATCATACAAGAGATGTTATTGAAGACTATGCAGTTGTGGTTAAATTGGATATCTTTAGTGTTTACATCCTGGGATATTAACGTGTATAAATTGAAAAAAAAACGCTAGTAGTGACAATTGGCCTTAAAGAAAGTAGTTCTGAAAATCTTTTAAATTCAAACCACCTTATTTATAGTTATACGACGTTTATATGCTCGATGTAAAAGACTTGAAAAAGTGTTACCTATTCATAGTTTTAAATCTGAATGCTACGAGTATTAAGAATAACACTTATTTTATCGAACCTGTAAACATCGCAGATCTATTATGGATAAGGTGGTTAGTTAATAATTAGAATAGAAGGTACTATAGGACATTTTTTTCTCGTTTGTGAGGTATTTTTATTCAAAGCCAAACAAACAAACCAAATCTTCTTAAAAAGTTTGTTGTAAATTTTTGATGATATATTATGTATTTCGTAATGCAACGTTAAAAAACGAAAGAGGAATGATCTATAACGTCATCCAGTCATGTATGATTTAATAGCTTTTTAAAGAGTTACGTTCTTTTATATTATTTTTCTTCCATACCTATTGCATACTGCATTCGTAGTAAAGATGAATGTTATCTCGAGACTCTGTGACACATATATTTCAAAAATGCATTTTAAATTAGATGGATTATTACCTCTCGCGAACTCGGGCCAATTACTTTTCTAGGACAGTCGCGGTATGAAAAGGTTCACCAGTTTTGAAATTGATTCATTTAACGTTCCACGAGCACCTGTTATCTTATACTCTTATACTAATATACAAAGCTGAACAGTTTGTTTGTTTGTTTGTTTAAATGCGCTAATCTCAGGAACTATTGGTCTGATTTGAAAAATTCTTTCAGTGTTGGATAGCCCATTTATCGAGGAAGGCTATAGGCTATATATGTCATCACGCTAAGACCAACAGGAGCGGAACAGCAATGAAAAATGTTTCAAAATCGGGGGGGCTTTGAAAACAAATTCCACGCGGACGGCGTCGCGGACATAACTAGTCTTTAATAAACTAAGTCACAGAACAAACTATTCCACAAAAAAATACGTTTAACTGTTTGACAATAAAGTTCGAAATCACTTAGATCAAAGTTATTTGATTTTCTATCTTGTCTAAAAAATTATTTAGAGATGTAAAACTTTTTATTGGTTTTAATATTTATAATGAGCGTAGTGATTATATTATCTTTGTTTCTGATGAATAGAACTATTATTAATCCCAGTATCTGTCATTGTCAACATTGCAATTTTCTTTTTTCACATTCAATAAAACGTAACATTTATTAAAATGTTGGCAGTAATGTTTTTTGTCCTCGTGCAAGCAAAAGTCGACTTTAAGGTGACGAACCTTTTCGTACCGCGACTGTAAATTTATACGCTTACATTTAGTGACTGTATTAATATTTCACGGGCTATCGATTTTACAGACAAAACATAACAGCGTGTTTATAAGTGCTACGTTATACGACTTCGTGTTGAAATGCAGTTATTGTTTCTATCTATATAACGAAGGACGAGCCCCAGTTACGTACGTGATCTGATTTTATTATAGGGCACTATTAATGTAAAACAGTAACGGTCTTATTCATATTAAGAACCTTACAAAGTTACTCTAACTCAATATGAATAAGACCGTAAATCTGTAAACCAGTAGGATGGTAATAATGCCGTCTGAGTTTTGTATTAACAAAACATCCACAGTGATATGTTGTTAAGAGCGTTTGTCATGATAAATGAATCAATTTTCATTAAAAAATCTCTATAGGTATTAAAGAAGCAAAAAAAGATTAAAAGTAACAAATATTTGTTTTTATTGCTGTAAAATACAGACTAAAGAGCTGCTGGAAAATGGTTACCTATTATCGCTAACTAGAAAAACATCAAATGTTGTTACCAATGAATTTCATTTAATAAGAAGTTATAATTTATAGTTAAGTACGAGATCAGGATCTAGTCTAATACAATTTAATTCAATTTAAAACTGAAAAATCGAGTAAATGTCATGAAAATTCAAATGTTTTGAGGTTTAGCTGTGTAACCCCAGTTCAATTCTTCGAAAATACCCTATATCTCAAAAAATACTTAATGGATACCTTTTTAATTAATTTACAGTGAAAGCGTTTTTTAAACTTGGAATATTTTCCTATATCTCACTTAAAGATGAAAAGTAAGATGGAGGGAGAAAATTTGACGACATACCAAGTTACTTAAATAAATCATTTCCGTCTCTACTGTCCTAAACCTGATTTAGTTCATAAATGGACAAGCCTGAAGGACGCTATAGGTCTGCAATCTTAATACGGTCATAAAACTAGACACCGTCGCATTTTGTCGCTACGTCGTCTACTTAATAACTTTGTCGGCTAACTTGGGCACTTTCAATTTGGTATTTTATAGCTGGTTACTCCCTACTGTGAATACGACACATTAGACTCAGTTAAGATTTTTTTATTACCTGAACCAGGCAAAAAGGAAGACGACTCACCTGATGGAAAGTCCGTCTACCGACTACCGTTACCTATAGCCGTTTGTAACATCAAGGGTGCTGCCAACGCATTGGCGGCGGATATCTACTCAAAGCTTATGCGAGAGAAGCCAGATGAAACGCTTTATTAATATCATATTAGAAATTGTTTACTTTCCATCAAACCAGATTCATGTATCATATTTGAATCTCAATGAGCTTAAATTGCTTTGCTTTTATTAGACGCAGGGTATTCAATAGATTGTATCGATTGAAATTCATGGATGCGTCAAATTGATTGAACGGTGTCCGCATTCAGTCTTTATCTGGCAATAAACTGTCATTCTGCCGTCAAATCTGTTTATAAATTATTTCATGTATCTACTTCAGCCAAATCAAAAGTGTATTATGATTTTTTTAATGTTTTAGGTATATAAAAGCCGATATTATACAGTTCAGTTTTGTCTTTTGAACCAAAGTGATTCATTTATACACAAAATTGAGTCACCCAATGTTATTGAATCCCATGGTGTCCTTTCAGTTCTACGCCTTTCAACCGAAATATTTCAATTTAGTCGATCCTAGTCTATTATTTATTACTCACTAATGTTTCATATTATGTGTTATCTTTTCCTCCACTGTAATGTTTTAATATTTTCCTTAGTTTAGGTGGTTCCCTAGAACAGTGTTTTTCAATCTGTGGCTCGCAGAGCCTTGCTCGGGGGTCGCCGGTAGAAGGGAAAAGGCAATTTAAGTTTATACCTCATAGGTACTTTCTAAGCTCAGTAGCTTTTTGCAGAGTATAGGCCGTAATAATGAATATAGGTAACAAAATAGAGAAAGACATAAACATAGTCATTTAAATTATTAACTTTTGTCTGTTTATGGCCCAAGGGGCTCGCCAAAATTTATCAACCTGTGAAGGGGTCGCGTATTCAAAAATATTGAAAAGCACTGCCCTACAAGATAAGGCCGGCCTTTGTTCAATACTTATTGTACCTAGAGTTTAAGAACGTAGATTTAATTTTTGGTGAACTATACAGTGTTTTCATTTATGCATTTGATAGGTATAAGAGAACAGACGTACAAAAGAGCGAAAACGCGAACTAAAAAAGAACACTAAGTTCTAAAAGAGCTGCTCACCAATGTCCCTGACTATATTATGAGTGACGCCTGGCCTTCAGGGGCAACTTAAAATATCAATAATGAGTTCTCCGTAAATTTTCGTACATAAATAAGTCTTGATTGAGCTTGATGTCAGATTGATAATATAACACGTATCTTAATTTCTACGCATGTGAGTTCTTTTATCTGTGGCAAAGACACAAACATGACAGACGTTGTGTAGGCTGATGTTGCCCTTGGCCCGCCTTCTATTAGTAACTCATTACACCTATTTGTTTAGGTTTATTTCAAACATTCGTTAAGATAAATATTTAAATCTTGTTCGATTACACACATAGAATCACATCACGACAGCTTCAATACCAGAAGCAGTCAAGGCAAAGGCAGTGGTTTATATTGATAGACTAGACGACCAACAGGTTTCGCTTGCTTAAAATACTTATATATATCCAGCGGAATCTAGTCCAGTTATCAAGGTAAAAATAATAATTATCTATCCCACTAATGTTACTGCTCTATCTGGGATCATGTTAGTGTTAGTGACGGTTGCACGCAGATGTAGCGCTAGGTTTAATACGTTACTTGTGATGTGTGATATTGTTATTAATTGTTAACAGATAACGTATACCTATACTAATATAGCAAATCGTTTACAGCATTATTTTTAACGCTATAAACAATTACCCACTGTCACTATCCACTATAAAATTATCCCAGATGGAGCAGAGATATAAAGGAAAGCATGTAAAAGACGATTGGCCATAGTAAAGGCTGTGAAGTAGTAACAAATAAACATCGAAACTAAAATAATTTTGCGTTTTGTTGTAAAGTCATATTGGCCATTTTTAATAACCTAACTCACGCATTATTTTTCTTGCTTGTGATAAAAAAATATATTAACTCCCTAAAATAATATATACAAAAAGGAGAAGTAGGAATAACGGATAAGTATATAGGTTACTAGCGGTCTCGACAGACGTTGTCCTGCCCTGAAAAAATAAACATCTAGACCCAGCGCCGCCTACCGGGTCTAATTGTGAATCTAAACCACCCCGGGACCCACTCAAACACACATAAAATTTCATCGAAATCATAGAACCCGACTCCAGCGCCAAGTATTTTGTTTAGATTGATGGGTTACATTATAGAAGTTTTAGTAGGGATCCCTATTTTTTATATAGCCTATATTAATCAGGGATGATGTAGCATTCGAATGGTAAAAGAATTTTAGAAATCGGTCCAGTCGTTTTTGAGTTTATTCGTTAAAAATATGCAAAAATACAAATCTTTCCTCTTTATTATATTAGCATAGATTAAAAAAAATATGAACGTTGATATGTTAAACCTTAACGGTCTTATTCATATTGAGTTAGAGTTAGTCTGTTAAAAACCATAAAGAAGCCTACAAACTTACTCTAACTCAATATGAATAAGATCGTAAATATTTAATAATTAGTTCACTGAAATTAAATTCATTTTCAACTTATTTAAAAGTTAATTATCAATGGTATGTAAATTATTTATTACGTTAGAAATTTAAGAGTTCTTTCACACCTATATGCAAATATATATAAAAAAAAAGATAATAAAATTAATCTAATATGCAAAGCAGCAAGTTATTATAATTCTAAAATTATTTCATAATGAATAAGTTTAAAAGTCAAATTTTCTTTGACACTTTTATACAGTTCTGCGTTTTGAGCGCATCATATTTTATCGGTATGCGAACAAAGGAAATGATTACTAGTAATGGTGCTCATTATCATTTTATGCTTTGGGGGCATCGGCCGTGCTTTCATAGGTATACTTAAGTAATTGTTTTACATAATTAGTTTACTGTTTATGCAAAAATATGTTTAATTCAAAAAGGCGACTCGGAGGCGCTAGGTCCGTAATTCCTATGCGAATATCCTAAAGAATGGTAATTGTTGTTTACACTCATTAGTTAATTGTTAAGTTATATTTTCTGGATAAATTGTTATCGATCTCAACTGTAACCTAGAAAAGTTTCTTTACGTAAAGATGCAAAAAGGACATATGGCATGTATCATTTAAACTGTTTTTTCTTCTTCAATATATTAAGTTTTTTAGAGATAAAACAAACATAATTTTAAAATTGATACAAGATAAAATGATATACATATGTATATTGTTAAGGATTACTACCTCAAAGTATAATTTGTGTTGTTATTATTGTACGTATCTTTATGCTATTTATTGAATTAATATAATATGTATTCCTTTTAATAGACGTAATTTATATATATATATATATATATATATATATATATATATATATATATATATATATATATATATATATGTGTGTTTGTGTGCGTGTGCGTGTGTGTGTGCGTGTGTGAGTACGTGCGTGCGTGCGCGTGCGTGTGTGTGTGTGTGTGTGTGTGTGTGTGTGTGTGTGTGTGTGTGTGTGGATATATTTATGTATATGTATGTTTATATATATCATATTACTATGCTTTATGTACTTAATCATGTGTATATAAATCTATATGTATATCTATATAATAATATTAATATATAAAATATGTAACACTTCAAATATTGTGCGGCAAACTGTGCACTAGCTTTTGTGCCATATTTCTCTCTCCATCCCAAGGTTGTCTGGAAGAGATTGCTGTTAGCGATAAGACCGCCATTTGTACCTAATTCTAAGCTGTTTTTGTGTATTATTTCATAAATTGTATTGTACAATAAAGTATATTCTATTCTATTCTATATTAAGGATGCATTCTGGGCATATTCCTTCAAATCAATTCAAGCATTTAATTGGACTGACTGTGTCACCAAATTGTTCAACCTGTGGTGTACCAGATCATGGACACGTGCTCTTGGGGTGTGCCCAGAGTGCAAGCATACGAACAATCGACAGAAGCTACAACATAGGGGCAAGCAAGCAAGAGACTTGTGTTGTGTGTTAACCAATTATTTTAAAAAAATGTGGTTTTTGTTTTATTTGCATTATTTGATGTATTTCTCTACGGGGGTGGCATTGTCATTAAATGATTAAACATGTTGGAAAATAAAATAGAATATTTTTTTAAATTATACATATTTATTAAAGTAATATATTATAAACGAATACAATAAAGAAAACAACGCAGTTATATTGTATTCTACATAATTATACTCCCGTAAGACATTAAGTATATAAGATAAATGGAATACTGAGCATAGGTCACTGTCTTCTACGGATATCCTGCCCAGAATGAAGGCTTTACTATAATATTAAAAATCTTATCGTAAAAATGTGCCTAGGAACAGTTTTATTATTGTCTTCATCATTAAGGGAAAGTTTTGTTTATGAACTAGTTTTTGTTAATGTTTAGCATACTGCACTTTAAGGTTGAACACGACACACGAATATACGATTCAAACTGCGACATTGAATGTTTCAATTTTAATGGTTGCTTTATCTCATTTAAAAGCAGACCCTATCCCTTTCCCACATAACTACCGATCTTCGTATAGCCGGTCTTGTTTCTTTAGGTCATATAGCGAAGCAAATACCTAGGCAAGAAATTCTATGAAAACCAATATTTAGAACTTTTACATTATTACTATTTGATACAAAATCTACTCTGAATAGCCGTCACTATTAATTCCGAGTACAATGAAGACCTCAAAACCAACAAAAGATATCATCTTTCTATTTCAAAAAATCTCGTTCCGTACTGATTGTTGCATCATGGTTTTTCGGCTTGAAGAGTTACGCTAGAAAAAATGTTATTATAAGCGGGACCGTTGCAGTGATCATTTTGTTATTTCAACTCGCCAATGATTAAGCTAGTATTCAATCAAGTCGTATTTTACTTTCTCTATTGTACTGCACTATAAATTACTAATTTGACACGAACGTCGGGCACGACGGAGTCGTGATTATTTATAGGCCCTTCTTCTTGGAATTAAGTTATGTAATCGGTATGTGAGGTACCATTAAATGTTAAAGCTATATTATAAGAAACATGTGATTTAGCGACAGCAGCTTAGAAAACATCACTTTGTAGCGACAAGGCCACCCGTTGTACTATCTTTTCTGTTTGTCTATGCTTTGGTGTACAACAAAGAGTTACCTAGTTAGATTTTTGGTTCCAAGCCAGTCAGACAGGCTTGTTATGTAGAGAACAAAATTACTAGTCATGACGCCTCTGCCAGGTCCCTTTACAAGGCCTAAGAATTGCTGGGTTAGCGTCGTAACACACATACACATATCAATAGTCTTATAGTAAGAGTTGCCGAAAACCAAGTGGAGAAGTTGATTAAATATAGAAAAGCGACCCCGGGCTCTGATATCGATGGGAATACTTTCAACACAGCCCAGATAAGACGATGATGAAATTTATTTATATAGGTAGATTAAGATCAGTCTTAATTCTGATTATATTTTATAATATTGTACTAGGATATGCCCGCGACTTCATCCACGCGCAACACATATCACCGCAGCATTTATAAAAGACTGTGGTTTTAGTGAAAACTGTCTCGGAATAAGCTGATTTTTATGCATCCAAACAACTGCAAACCGCTCTCGGGGAAATTCCCGCGGGATTCCCGGAATAAAAAATATCATACATTTTATTATATATTTGCTAGCGATCAGTGACAACATCACATTGGAATTCGAGATTTTTTTAATCTGGCCATTTTAAATCTTTCCCAAATAGAAAGTAGCGCACTTTTTAATTCTAAGAATTTGCTGTCGATTAGCGAAAACTGCATCAAAATCGGCTCAATAGTTTTTACGTGCATCCCGAACAAACAGACAAACCGACAGACAAGAAATCTTTAACAAAATTGCAGCGTATACTCCGTTGTTTATATAGTCTACTCTAGTTGGATTTTTTTTAAATAGCTTTAATGTACAGACACGGCTTGTTTAGAATTTTATAATATTATAGTATTATATAACAGACAGACTGACGGCCGATCTGATGGAAAGTGGTTGGATTCACCTATTTACATTTGCAACACCAAAGGTGGTACCTATGTGCTGCCAACTTGAAAAGGGAGACTAAAAAACAGTAATTACAACAATATGAATACCAGATAGAAGAAATTGTCTAATAGAATTCTGTTTTTTATTATACTGGAGAATGCTCTTGCTACGCCTGGGTTAATGTTAGTGTTAGTGACTAGCCAAATGAGACTTGCTTATAGCGTTAAATAACGCCGTTAATTATAATTTACATTAATAATATATATGGGTTATCTATCTGGTGATGTGTACCGTCATTAACATCTCATCTCAAATAACGCATTAAACCCTGGGCCACATACATCTACATGAATTATCCCAATTGTAGCAAGGCATTAGAGCTATCACATTTACAATAGGCGATTAAGTGAATACCTAATTGTAAAAACCAGTGAATAACTGATACCGAAAACTCAAGATTACAATCTGTAATAATTAAATTATCGGGTTGTTTTATAAATGGTAATTTATCGTTTATGAAACAAAAATATAAAATTGCTATCTTATAGATACCTATCTTATTCCTCTCGGTTCATAAGTATTGCCGCACAAATATAAAAGATTATAGTTTGCCTGGTCTATAAAAGTCGAGAGGATATCGAAAGTTTTACAACGTCCAAAATGATGTTTTATAATAATTTACAACATTTTATTGAACAGCTTTGTGACTTTAATTTCGCAACAACACTTAAAACTCTCGAGCAGATGCATAGACTGATGTTGCCATTTTATTATAAGTTTACTGAGATGTTTTAACCCATTTGTACTTTGTAGTTGAAAGAGACAAAAAAGGATAAAGCTGCCTTGAACCCGCATTTCAAAACATTCGAACATAAAATTATACTTCTTCTTTTCTTTTATATTTTTTCAGTTTTTGCGAATAGTACACATAATAAAACCACGTTTTAACAAAAAAAAAACCCAGAAACACCGAGTTCAAACTACATGTAAGCTCGGACGAAAAACAATTTTAAAAGTCGAGCAGAATATTACGTAAGTTAAAATTAAATTTATTTTGTACACCAATTGGCAACATTTTATTATTATTAAACAAAAAGCACCTAAGAGCTCCCTAAGCAATACGATTTAAGATTATCTTTGACATATTAAAATATATTTTAAGATTTCATAACCAGATTTTCATTTTAGCACAGTCAGGCAAAAATAAGTCCAAGCCCAGTTGGCATGGTGCCTGTTTTTACCTGTATATATATCGTGTAGGTGTGTAGGCGGACTTTTATTAAAAAAGAAGGACAAGATGGTTATTAAAAGGTCTTTGAGTCAATTCGCTCCTATAATTATCCCGAAAAAATGAGGATGAAAATGAAACGTGACCCTTTAGATTATGCTAACCCAAAAACAAAATGTCATAAGCACTTATAATCTGAAAGATTATTTTTGTTGCTCTCAAAATGGTATCAGGTTATAAAAAGTAATTGGTAGTTTTAATCAAGCACGCGCCTACGTAATTCACATTAGGTTACCCTCCTGCTGTTACGTATTGATCTTTATGAATAAAAAGTAACTGCAACTAATAACAATTAATATATTTACGTAATACTTGTCCGTACACAAAATTAATATTCGTATAGGCAAATCGTTAAATATCAAGTACATATACCGCATCACGTGCAGTCGTAAGTCTTCACTTAGATGTGTTTAGCGTCATACGCACAGATTGTAACCCATATAAGTAATTTACCATAGTTGTAGGAATAAAATTATATAATGCAAAATAATCAGATTTCTGAGCTAATTGTATGTATGAAACTTGTTTAAACCTATTTGTCGTGTGAATTCTAGTTGTATTCAGAATGTCATCAACGGCTAGCGCCAAAATAGCATAGACATAATTCTTTATTTCCTTTTAAAGTACACTGTGAAACTTAAAACTAGTAACAATATTACGTAAGAGGCTGGTGCCTGAATCAGGTTAAAAAGAAACTTGTAGTACAGGTCACCAGAATTAACCCGCTGGCCTTGATATTTGGCTATTATTAAGACAAAAAGGAAAAATATTAGTATAATTATTATAAGCAACTGTGTTAGTGTGAGCCCTTCAAGTGTTTAGGTTTGAAGTGTTGTCTGTGTATCTGTAAGTGATGCAAGAATATGTATGTATGTGTGATTGAGTGAGAAAATTCGTCAGGGAATGTGAATGAATTATTATAGCAAAAGCATTATGTGATAAAGTGGTAGTAATTGATGACGTATAAATGATGTAAGTGGCTACTCTTCTTAAATAATTAATTCCAAAAAGGTCATACTAGACTTTTACAGATATAATTATTTACATTCGCATTAGTTAAATAGTTAGCTTGCGAGCTTAAGCTTTATATATCCTATTAATTTACTTGTCTTACTTTTAGTAGTAATTTGAGATTACAAGTAATACAAGTATGGAGCTTATGTCAATATCAACCGCTAGTAAGACATATGAACTGTTAGTAAAATATAGAAAGAAACTGGCAATCAATCGACAACTTATTGCTTACTGGAAAATGTCTAACTAACTAATAAAAAACCAGTTAACTAATAAAAATATAAATGAAAGTTAATATAAAAGCAAGAAACATATGAGGATATGCTTTATATTATGACAACAAGACATTTATAAATTATGTCGCACAAATTTCATGATTTTTGACCCCTCCCTCGTCCTTGTCACAGCTGGTCACATTTGTGACACTCCTCCATCCCTAGTGTGACATAATATACATATTTTGTAATTTTACATCAATAAATTATGAAATTAAAACGGCAGTTCCGTAATTAGTTTTAGTTCAATTTAAATTAGATTTAACAATTTAAACACTATGAGCATACAGATAGAGTTGGAAATATTTTGAATATTAACAATTAATAGCTAAAATTCGTGTTTTAAAGCTTAAATATGATTTTGAATGTGGTCTCACGAAATTTAGGCTCCCTCCCTCCCCTTGTCACACAATGTTACACTTTGTCGACCCCCCCCCCCCCCCTTTACGTGTGACGTAATCTATGTATTGCCCCCATTTTTATATAGCAATGATTGCCCCCAATAAAATAATGTTGATTAGTGAAAGTTTTAAAAATATTACTAATAATTTGGTACTCACTTTAGGCGATGACTGGCACATAATATTTACGCAAGAGATGATTAAGGTTATATTGAGAAGCGAGTTCTGTTATAAAACGGTCATTAACTCGCCATCTTCATCATCAAGATTTGATGAGTTCCTTAACTAGTTCATTATAATGTATAGCAATTTCAAACCGACTGCAGTTCTTATGCAATTAAATTATTTAAATATTGCTTTATATACAGTTGTTGCCCCTCCATAATGATGTATTGCGACGATTATAAAATATTGAGATTTGTAATTTTTAATTTAGAATATTTAAAGGTAAAAGATTCTGGTGTTTATGTATATTTTTTGGAATAAATTCGACCAACTTTATTACATTAATTGAAAACCAATATTACATATTGCTTATTTGGAATGACATTGCTCATCCAAATAAGCAATTTTTAATATTGGTTTTCGTTAAAGATGAGAAATAAACATTAAAATACAGATTGTCTAAAACTTGCAACATTTCTAATTAATATAGTTTTCTAATTTTGTGACAGTAGTAATATATGAATCGTTTTTATTTTATTTCATACACTGTAGTGACTGGCATTTGGTAATAGTATTTGTTTTAGAAAAAAATGGAACTAATGAATTATTTTAGATCTTGCTTGATTTTAATATGTTTATATGTACCTACCTATAAAACTACGCATGAGGAATTTATGCATTTATAGGATATGATACATTATCAAGTTGTTATCTTACGTAAATGTTATATAAGTTAATGAATGGGTTTTAATACGTATTAATTCTACGATTTCCTGTTAAATAATTGTAGGAAAATAATTTTATTTCGATATCTAGTAACTTAGTAAGAATACGATTTGTATGTATAGTACACGTCAGAATCGGACGCTGTAAACCTAACTGGGATTCAAGGCTAGGATGATGATACAAGCTGAACTTAAATCTAAGTTATCTATGGTTTGGATTTTTGAAATCGGCCCCAGCGTTAGTCGGCCTTTATCTATACTAACAACTAACATGTACCTAATCTCTTGAACTACTGAACCGATTTTGAAAATTCTTAAACCAGTAGTAAGCTTTATTAGTCCTGAGTGATACAGGCTAATATTTAATTATGATTAATAATATTTTTAATAAGCCAAGGAAGTGATTACCGGTCAGCTACCTATACCACAGGCGTAACATACTTAGCTTGGGTGTATAAAATAAGTACGTTATTTGTCGACTATTTCATGAGGCTGTTTTAGTGTTACTAAGTTAACACTAAAACAGCCCCCTTAGAAAATGTAAATATGGAACATTACGAGTACTTTGTAGCGAACTTGTGTAACACATTGGTATTGCTTACACCAGCTTTTCCTGTATTTTAAACATTGCGCATTTAAAACAAGCACTGCAGTATAAATAAACCATACCTGACCTTATCGCTGAAGTTACATAAATAGCATGTTCTCATTTCATTGTGCTTTACGACCTTGGCGTATTTCAATGTATAATAATAATTGATACATTTACTTAGTTTACAAGTCTAAATAATAATTATAATAACTTTTAAAAAACTGTACTTGCAGTCTTGATGAACTACTGCTCTAATTCAAAACTTAATGTGTTGGTAGCATAAGGTTCTTTTCTATTATTTTGATTAACGATTGTAATTTAAATTTTGAAATTTATTTTTTCAAGTGAATTTTAATAATCTAAATTCTTTTTAATTAACACAAAAGAAATTAAAGAGCAATCGCTTGCAAAATGCATAAGACTGCATTCTGACTGTAGTATAAAAGAACATTACGGCTTTCTAAGATTAGAAAAGTGCCAAGGCGTGCAATTAGCGAAGGTTGAAAGGGTTCTGGTATTGAGCATATCTACTTGAAAGCGACCAAACATATCCGGGAGAAATCCAAAGAGCATTGAAGTTGATAAGCATTTATCGTTCTACATAGTAAGCAACAGTACATAAGAAGCGGTATATGGGTGTTAGCGCCAGGATTCGCGCCGGTCAAACCGGTCGCTGTCGGCCGGAGAATGTTACGATCCAGTTTGACCGCAGCTCTGGCTTTCTTTGGCACTTAGCACCAATTCATCCTAAACCTTTGAAGTCCTAAATAGCAGTGTAGCAGCAGGTGATCACAAGTTTACAATTCTTATACCGGCACAAAGTAACATAAAACTTCAAACCATGCAATTACGGCCTAAAATGGAACGTTTACTTTGCTTAGTTTTTACGCGTGTAATTGATTTCTATTAATCCAACATATTTTTTTGTAAATATGTCTTTGCAAGATTTGTATATCCATCCAGTGTCAAGTATTAATGAATGTTAAAGTTTTAAAATGATCTTTGAAAGCTAATAGACTGCGTCAGCCGATTTTTTACAGTAATTTCCTCTAAAACGGTTCAACAGATTTCAATAAAAGTATTAGAGGTAATAGGAGTTATCTTAAATTTTCCTATATGTTCCACTTCAATATTCTGTAGGGTTCAGAAGATATAAATAGGTATAAAGTCCGAGTCCTGCGCATATGAAGTGGTGACCTCCACAATATAGTATTATGTAAGATAAATATACCTACTCCAATAAGCTTGTGTACTAAGTACGCCTTAAATGGGCACATCGATTGTTCTACGATATAGAAAAGAGCTAAAACTTCCAAGTCATTCCTCATTCTGACTTCATTTATGAAGATGTAACGGTGTCAATTTGTCATCCTTGTGTTGCTTAATTCTATTCTTGTTCGCCTGTTACTTTGTGGTTTTGTTACTGCATAAGGTATTACACTATTTGGAATTAAGTTTTATTTTATTCAAAACTACGTGTGGCTGCTATTTTGTTTACGCCGGGCTCTTAATATTCATTTCTTCTGAATCCTACAAGATAGCGAAATAAAATATACTTAATTAACATAGAAAAACGATATCATTAATGGCACCCTGGCAAAATTATTGCAACCCTGTTATTTAAAAAATTAAGAAATCCTGTTATTTTGATTTTGTAGTCATAAAATGATAGTAATAACATTATTGTATGGGCAAAAATAAAAAACAATGTTAAGAATTTTTAATATCTTGAATTAATTGTTTGGATTCTAATCACTGGGTGGCGTGTATAGTATAATAGTATAGTTAATTCTATATGGAAACTCAAAATAAAGTTCCTGTTTAAATTCCTAAAATTTTAATTGAAATTTATTATGCCATTTCAGAAACCATTCGAGAAAACTCAGAAAGACTTAGAGATAAAAATGAAACAGTCATTTATGATTAAGTATCGTATAAATAGTAGTTAATATTTAAATGTTAGCATTTATACTTATAGTAATTGCAATCCGCTGATAGCTTATTTCTAGCCAAATTACTAATTAAGCTAGACTTCAGAGAGTTTTACAAATAATTTGGTTTTATTTAAAGACATTGATAATAAAAACATGGAACACGGAGGTTTCATTCATCAGCGCCAACCTCTACCAACATTTACGAATATACAATGTTCACGTCATGAAAGACAGACTTCGCTTATGTCTCCGATATTATAAGACGTTTACGTTACTAAATAAATCCAAATTTATCTCTAATATCAATTACAAAATCTTGTGGACTGGGGTAGCTTAGAATATTTAAACTACTATAGACATTATTTTTAAAGTTAAGTAAACTATGTATGTTGACATTGGAACTGATCACCCCGCAAAGGAATTCCATACTATTTCAGGAAAGACGCGATTAGCAATGCCGTACAGCGACTCGTCGGGCTAAGTTAAACATACCAAGATATCTCGATGTCAGATTTGCCCTAAGCCAATACAAAGGCTCATATGTGCGAAAGGAACGACAGATCTAAACGTATATCTACTGGTTCTCAAACTTCTTATGTCTATCGCCCACTTTGCGGTTTAATTATTTTCCAATGCCTAAAAAAATATTTAATTGAAATATAATATTATAAAAATTATAGTTTTAATTTAAATATAGCTTGTCATATGAGTCTCACGTTGTTTCTGGAGTCGGATTTACATTTCATCCTCTTAGTAACACAGAAACGTATCTCAATTTTGTTCAATTTGATATTGTTAGTTACGTATTTATATAAGTCCCTGTTTTATGCATAATATAGATACGTCACCAAGATACATGTTCTTGTGACTAAATAGAACCTGTTAGTTTCAGATAAGTATGTGGTATATTTAACTCAAAATTTCAGTAAACGAGTTTAAGTGAAACTTCTAATAAGGGCAATAACAACTTTACAAATAATATTTAGAAAAAAATTAACTCAAATTAAACAACCATCTTCATTGTAAAGAATGAATTTAATCATCCTCCTATATCGCTTAAATCTGCCACGAATCCCAACTTACTCTAGCGCCCACAATTGCGCCTTATCGCCCACTTTGAGAAACGCTGGCGTATACCATAAAGACGCTTAAACTACCTCTTACTTTGAATACCATGCGGGATGCTTGCATTGAAGAGACTAAAAAAGATGGCCGACGACGCGTGACCCCTCCTGTGGCTCGAGGATAAGGAGCAATGTCACAGTACATACATCAATACCACCGTTCCAGACTGTAGTGTTCAAATTACTTATGTTGAAATAAAAATACAACTTCTGTTAAGCTTGAAAAATCAATACTGATCTAACAAACTTTGCCTTCAAATTTACAATTTAGTTCACGTGTGATGGGATTACATTTGATATTTTGTATTAAGACAAGTTACGCACGACGTAATCTCCATTTAATTTTCTACTTTCGGGATGAAATAAAAAAGCAATTGTAACGCTTCAAATCTGTACTTCTTATCAAAAGTCTAATTCCGTTTTTACAGTCCCTTGAAGAGTGTTTTTTGAACTGTACGTCCTTCACAAATTTCATTAAGATCAATTCAATTATTGGGTCGAGAAAGATACCAAACTAAGTTATTCTTGGATTTATAATACTGTAGGTATGGATATTAGATTCGAATTCCCAGTGAGATAACGATTACCTCTATACCTATAAAATTTTCTTTTCTTTTGTTTCGTATTGGGAATTTTGACGCATGCGTACAGGTTTTGTGGGCGGAGAATTGTAGAAAGGGCAGCCTTGAAGCCCCGGATGGGACGACGACAGAGGCTGTCCTTGACAGATGATGTTTCGCAAGGTTACACGAGAGTCTATCCTTAAGAGGGCAAAGGTAAGCAATATAATAAAGCTTCCCTCGTAACATATCTACGCGATACGATGAAAAAAATTATGTACGTACTTAGGTTATAAGATTGGTCGTAATACTTTTTTAAATTATAGCTGAAGTAGGTATAGCAGATAAGCTGACGACCGCGACGACAGACAAAAATAGTTGCGCCGTCGCCTATGGCCATTTGAAACACCAGAAGTGTTTTTTGATAACCATTTTGAAAAACTCCATTCTGTAATGTTGAAGGGGAAATTTCATCTGGGCGCTTGTTCCAAATTCCCAAAGTGTACAAAAGACACGTTCCGTATTCGAGCGAAATAGCTCAAGGAACTCAGAATGACCAGCTATCTGATGGCAGGCGGTGTAGTGGTCTATCGGAAAGAGCCAACTTTATTTGGAATATTGCTTCGAATTTGAATGTGTGAATAAGTGCATCAGTCTCAAAACAGCCAATATTACAATAACAATAAATGGAAACGAAAAATTAATGTATTTGCTTAAAATTGGAATCTTACAGATTACCTACCATCGCTTCCAAAGCAATTTCAGTTATACTGTTAAAGGCGAAGAAGCGGCGCAACAAACTGCCCAGCATCTACTTCATAATAATTATTATTATCATTCGTATTTTTTAAATATGTAGTTTATACTAATATAAGGTTTAACAAAGTAATTTAAATGAATGACTACTGAAAAAGCGTGGTGGCGATCGCGTTACATCCATTCTGTGCAGTCATGTAAAAAATCTTTCGTCGTATAATAAGCCTTCTAGCGCAAATATTTCAATAACTGCGACATGAACACATGATAGAAGGAATTACTTTAAAAAACTTACGACACCCACAGTTTCGGTACATTCAATTAGAATTGCAATTCCACCAATTGATTACTCACTCAAATATGAACAGTAATGAGTTACAGTTTTAGTCATACACAAGAGTCATACAAACAATTCCAGGCTCGGATGACGTGAATCTCGCGAAAATAATCTTGGAGCGAGGGCTGTATTTATAAACACACTAGTGTGAAGTAATAGTCGCCAATGGAAAAGAACCATTCGAAAATTTTGTAGGGATCTTAACAAAACAAAACATGGCTACAGTGTAAACAGTTTTATGGATTACCATAACTATACCTTCAACTTTGTTAAGAAATTTTCATACATACACACAGTCTTTATACGTATCTATCTACTATCATTTGATGTATCCTTATTTATTTATCACTCGTTCAAAAAGATTTTATATGAACCTAAATAAATGTGTTATAGCTTTTTAAATTACGAAGTAATTCAGCAAAGATAAATATATTTACCTAGAGCACAGTCTCAATCACTTTTGTTATATCTATCTAGAAATAACTATTTATATACTAGAAAAAAGGGTATGTTAACATTGACAAAGAGATATGTTTTGTCAATAAAATAACATTATGCAAATATTCATCTTGCTTTCTTATTGTCTTTGTTTTAAATACGAAATTCAAGTCACGTTTTGTCTGAATTATCTGTATTCCGTTCTTGTACCAGAACAAATTGCTTTTGTTTTTGAGCGAGATCATCTACTTTCTATTTTTTAGGTAGAAAATCGTAAAATGATAAAACGATTGTAGTATATTTAAATATTTTAATCAACCGTGATGGATAAAAATTTAAACCAGTCCATGGCAATCTATTCTAATGAAAGAAGTGTGTTGTTTTCGTGTCTGTACCTTTATACTAATATTATAAGGAGGAAAGACTTGTATGTTTCTAACGAATAAACACAAAAACTATTAGACCGATTTAAAAAATTCTTTCTCCATTAGAATGCTAAAAAAATAAAAGGCATTCGCCTTTGGACACCATCCTCGGGCCCTTCGGGGGAAGGGCCAAAATGCAAGCATAAGGCCTGCATCGAGGGAGTGTGGGACTCTCAGCGAGCCGTTCTCCGCGCTCGCGTCTAAACCGAAGCTGTCGCGAGAATCGGCCGCCGAACTACCCACTAAACCTAAACCTGCGCCCCATTTATAGCGTTTTTACGCGCTACGTACGCTCTGTAAGGCCCATTCGTGTCAAGATGACAAATGAGGCGGCCGGCGCGGATCTTCTCATAGACCTTGGCCGCCTTCGCCTTCGCATTTGAATTGAAACTGAGGTATGCGTCAAAACAGAATGGAGTAGACGCAAACATGTGTCGTATTCTCCCAAAAGGGAAAATAATAATTCTAAGAATGTTTCGATATCCTTCCAGCGTCATCTTATAGCATTCTACTGCTAGATCTATGCATTTTTATGTGCCACATATCCTGGACCTCTGCTTTGTCATCTAGTCCCTGCCGAGAACCATACGCATATATTTAGGAAAATATTTCAATGATAACTGTAACAAAATAGACTTGTACGTACGTTTTCCCAGGACATGTCCTGAATAGTTTTTACGCAACGTCCTGTGTTTTTAAAGTGCCCTGATTAACGTTATGTAATTTAAAATTCGAGCGCCACTTTTACAATTTTTACATTACAGGCGGCCTCACAGCTCGTGAGTGTCGAACTTTCAACTTGTATAATTTTATCAAATATTTTTATTAATAAAAAATGATTATTATCATTACTTGAATTAAATTTAACCTATTTTCACTACATATCAATAATTAATTAAACTATTGCACCTCTATTACTGCGTTCTGGTTTTAAACTGAATTGTCCTGGTATTTCCAACTTCAAATCCTTGTTTATTAAATTTGGAGTTGGCTACCCTAACGTACGTACTAGGTATTGAATCTTCATAGAATAAGTTTAAATACCAAAATACTCAAAATATTTCTATTTAGTGGATATACTACAACTTTAATATTTCAAAGATTGAAAGAGGTATTGTAGGCAAACCGCTTGGTCTAGAAACCAGTCAGATCGACTAGATTTCGTCTTGTGGTTAACCGAAGCACTAGCTTTCATAACAGTATCACGCTAACTGTTGAGAATAGACCGGTTACAAGACAATGGGGAAATGTGTGAAAACAGATTTACGATCTGAACAGTTCTCGGAGTAAATATCAATCATATTATACTTGAATACTCGTGAAATTAACTTTATAAGATACGAGAGAATGGGTACCTGATAACATTATTTTCTCAAGCAGATATTATTGCAGAAAATCAAGTCAAGAGATAATCTTAAAGGGTAAAGACTGCGATTGTGTGACTAATCTTTGTGGCTGAACATAAATAGCAGTTATTGTTCTTATCACAACGGAACACTATAGTCACTTAAGACCTATTTACTATCTGTGTAAAGTTATTACCGGAAAAGTGTCGTCAAATGGTAAACCTAGACTTAGCTTGATCATTGCAGGGCCGGAGAAGAATATTAATTCCCGTGGCCCGTGGGGGACAGCCAATTTTAAGAGAAGGCAAAACGACTCCCAGTCAGGTAGTAGGGGATTTGCCCATTCTCATGCCCCCACCCCTGGTCTAGAGTACGCTGCCAGAACATCCCTGAGATATGTTCGGGTATCGGTGGCTAGGTTCAAGTCCATTGGTAGCCAAAATTGAATGTACATAGCCAAAGGTAACCACATTCCAGGTGTACCGTCAGCGTGTCTGCTGTATCTACTCCAGATTTTTTTTTTATTACAGAATAGCGCTGGGTAAAGTCATTATTACGTAGGATTGGTAAAATTGTATTGCCGTGTTACACGGTAGATGCCAAATGTATTCATTTCTATTTTTAAATTTTTCCGGATATATAATATTATCAAGGGTAAATTCATACACAGCGTTGTTTTAAAATTTCGTGAATTAACAATACCTGAAATCTGACGCTTAAGATTATAATCCCTCGAAATGAAAAAGCATTTTCACAACACAGGACTTTATATGGCTGTATGACATTTGAATTTTGCCAACTATTGCGTCATCAGTTTTTTAATAATATCTATGGTACTACCATGCAAGAAAGATATACTGGGTATATATAGCTGGTCTTTAGATTTTGACAAAGGTTCCAGCGTGAATATCATGATGGCAGTCTCCAGACAAACATACATATATCATATCCCTTATCTAAGCAATTTCCGCTTGTGTTATGGGTGATTTAAA
Organism: Dendrolimus kikuchii; assembly: GCA_019925095.2. Classification (NCBI taxonomy): domain Eukaryota; kingdom Metazoa; phylum Arthropoda; class Insecta; order Lepidoptera; family Lasiocampidae; genus Dendrolimus; species Dendrolimus kikuchii. The sequence goes on from CM034400.1 coordinate 8,586,534, forward strand.
AGGAACCGAATCTAACCCAGACATCCACAGCATAGTAACTGACGTAAAGTTCTTTTACGAAATTTACCATGCCAGGAATAGAACTCTGAGCCGATACGTTGCAGTGATAGCCGGCAAAGGCTTACCTCACTCAAACACAGAAGCCCTGAAATGGCACTAAGTTTTTATATAAGCTGTTGAAAATATATAATTATTATAAAAAAAAATGTTACAATAATTATAAGAAACGTAGAGTAGGTAAGTAAGTATTTACCAACTTTGCAATCTATGAAATAAAATGGGCTCATAATTAACATTTTATAATTATGTATCGCGTGGAATGTTTGAAATTTAAACTCACAATGTTATTATACATTATAAAGGTTACGAAATTATATATTATTGTAATATTATCGGTCTAGCTTGTTCGTATGACGCATCCCGCGCCATATGTCGCATCATGGTTTCCTTGAACACACCACTGTTTTACAGAACAACATGTTTTCATATAATTAAAAGTATACAGTTATATTTTGTATTTTTTAGCTACCGAATAAGCTCGGATTTGGGAGAAGAATAAGCCGTGGTAGCTTAGTGGCTAACGGACTTGTATCTTCAATGACGTGCATGTTGTTACAGTTATTACTTGCTGAGAAGATGAAGGCAACATAGTGAAACCTGTATGTATGTAAGTTAATCTCCCTAATTCTCCGCGAAGTAAATTCCGATTGAGCGGAAAGCCAGGAAGGAGGTTGGTTGAGATCGACTAGCTTTTGGACGGTAAAACTCAAAGTCTCGAAAATCAAAGCCGGGTAGCCATCTTATCGGTTTTCTATTGGATACACTTTGGAGAGTGTGCAGCTGACCTCTACGATCTGATCCCGCCGTCTCCTTTCTATCATCGGACAACCAGACGCACCGGCATGCCGCATGCGGCATCGATATATGGTGGATATTACATCTATAAGAACGAAGCGCTTTGCGTCTACCGTCATAGTGCGCACAGCATAGGAATGGAACTCATTGCCAGAGTCGGTCTTTCCCGTACTTACAACCTGGGTGTCTTCAAGTCCCGTGTGAACAGGTACGGGCGAGATCATGATCAAACGCGAACCTATACCTATTACTATAAAAATAGTAGGGAGGTCGGAGCCCATCGGATGTGGACACTAAACTTGGCAATTTTAGCCGCCCTTTGAGTATGCTTCCACCGGAAGAAATGAGTCTTATTTTGTATGGAGTTTATATACTATACTTTTACCTTCGAAAGGAATATTAAGGACATAGAAACCCGGCTTTAATATAACAATGTAAATAAACCATCGATTAGATTACTTATAGTACTCGAACATATGTACATTCGCTTACAAAGATAAATTATGTCACTAGCGTCATTCAAATGAACAAGCGAGTCATTTGCATTGTATACCACCGCCTGTTAGTTGACAAGTGTAAATAGAATAAACGCATAAAAAGCTAATTGTACGCAAGATTACTCGACTGTGTAATTGGCCTGAAATAGGATAGAAGTTCAATGAATCAATGAATCTGTAATGAATGGGTAGATCATTAGTGAATTAAAAAATCATTGTTTAAGTAACGGATTTTTTTGAGGTCATTAAAGCCACATGTCCTCCTTTCTTAGACTTAAGGCCGATATTGATTTTTGTACCTTTCAACCAAATCAATTAAATTTGGTTGATTCATCTAATATCAGCATTACATATAAACTTGGCATTGATAATGTTTAAATAAGAAATATCTTTATATTATCAATTTACTTCAGTCCTACCATGGATTGTCTGGAATAGATCGCCCTTTAGTTATAATACCACCTTTTGTACATTATTAAAATAAAATTCTAGGGACCGGTATTGTCTTTCAACGCACGTATCCTAAGCGTGAGAACAAAGCTTTTTGCCCTTTGACGTCAAGGAATCTTACATACTACATAGCAATATGGAACACATTTATATATACATAACATAATAGTATGCAGAAATTACATAAGTATAAGGCTTCCTCCATATTTGTATAACTTGGTCGATCCGGTTATTGTTGAGTGATCTCGTATCATAAATATGGTCAGAGCTGTGTGTTGTTTTATGTACCTATATTATTCATTATATAAGCTTAACTTGCTTAGCTTGGGATTTACATACATACAATGTATGTTATTTTCTTCCGACTAATTATTATTTTCATCATTATCTCATTATTTTAAACCTTCTTCATTATTATAATATACAATTAATGATTATACAAATAAACTCCTATTTATAAAAGAAATATCTGACCATAAAATACACTATACATCAATTTCATACTACAATATTACAATATTTCATTTTTATTTTGGTATACAGAATGAATTAATAAATATGCTTTAATGTGTTTAAAAATATACAATTAACAGTAATAAAATTTTACAATACAATAGGTGGTCTTATCGCTTGTGATTTCTTCCAGACAATCTTTCGATGGACGACAAGACGTTTGATAAAAACAGTGGTATGTTTTATTATTTTTACTATAATATATACAGATATATTAGTATATATAGAAGTATTCTAAAAAATGTAATCCGCCGACAACGAGGGCTGTGACTAAACCTTACTGATTAAAGTTCTAGAGATAGGAATCTCCTTACAATTCGTGCAGTTCAGGACTGCCGCTTTCTGCATCTAGCCTTTACTAAATAGTCTAACTACAGCCTGTATTGATATAATTGCCGAAACAAGTCGCATCTTTTCTCGTTGCAAATGATTGGGTGTTTCATCCGACTTCCGACCGAACCTATCAGTGCAATGCCACAACGTTCGCCTGGACGAAACGTTACACAAGCAAATGGTGCAAGGAGGAATCTGTTTGTAAAATTAGGAAATAATATCTTTCCTAATATATTACCTATTTGTAATGATATTTGAATTCAAATAAATTGTAGCGGCTGAGTGCATTACTGGATTTTATAAAAAAATAGGTGTTATTTGTTCTCTTACTTACTGAATATACTTATTAATGTAAAATTTACTTTAAGCAAAAATTATAAGATTTTTCTCTAATTAAAAACGATGATTTGGTATCGAATGCTTTCTATTTTTAGTTACGGATTATAAAATTAGTCAAATGCAGTACCATAAAATATATTTAAAAGAAACAATTTATTTTGAAGTTGAATGTTCTTCGTCGTAAACCGTACTTAATAATTCACCTCTAATATCGCTTTTATTATCCAATTAATTCCACTGTTCGGCTGAGTAAATCTCCACCGCATCATTACAGATTTACTCATGCATGTAATAGTTAAAAAGTATACGCCGTATACGATAACTTGTTCTTACTCTTCGCCCACGTCTCGATATACTATTAAAGGGACGATAAAACAACATAAAAATGTTTAAGAGCCATAAACACAAGTCTCTGCTTGATTGTCGGTAGTTACATCAGTGTTTTACAAAAGGTATATGCGATTAATAGCATCGCTAATCGATGTTTGAAAAAAGTTTGTGCTCATTTCGTAATATCATTCGTATACGGTAGTAATCCAGTTAAACATACTTAACAATGTTTAGGCTGTTAGAGAACAAAACATCATCCATAATCATTCTTACGATTATAGGCTCTTTGTGTTATGTGCAGATGTGGAAATCTTTAATCCGATAAAGGTATTCTAAAGATTCGAAAATGTGTGAAACGAATGAAGTCGGGAATTTGAAATCTTTTTATCCTCCTTTTGACTAATGCTGATAGACGAATCAACTGTGTATTGAACCAATTGGGTTGAAAAGATACAACTGTATTCAATGACATTAAATGATTCAAGTTTATATCTATATAAATCATTTGGTTGATTCGTCTAATTTCAAAGACAGAAATGAACCGTCTAATATTGCCTTAACCACCATTGTGTAGCAGCATATTATAGAAGAAGAAAACAACTAATTCTGTTATGTAGTGAATCTACTCTACATCATTATGTAGTGAAATCGCGGATAAATAAAAACTGGGGTGGCTACTATGCTTGTATTTTTCTGAGTGTAAAGAAATGTACTCAATGTACAATATACATACCTAGTCGTTTGAAAGTTACTTCTATTGCATAAAACCCTATATTTATGTATAAAGTAAGATGATAGATTGGGGATCATTCATAAATTACGTCATACGTTAAGCGGGAGGTGGGATTTGACTAAGTGTGACGAGGGGTGAGAGGGGTCCTAATTTTGTGAGGTCACATTTCAAAATGTAATATATTTAAGTTAATTACGGAACTACTGCTCTAACAATTTCTCGATATAAAATTGCAAAATATGTGATGTCACACTAGGGAGGAAGGAGTCTCACGAATGTGACCAGCTGTTACAAGGACAAGGGAGGGGTCAAAAGTTATGAAATTTTTGTGACGTAATTTTTGGATTGCACCTAAGACCTATAGTTTTATTAAAGCAACCGCTTACGTAAATTTTACGAAAACTTCAAAGTACTATCGTACTATGCAGTTGAGTACTGATTAGACATGCCTCAAGTGAACACAAAGCTATTAGTAAAACAAGTGGTCCATGGCATAAAATCATTTGTCTTTATTCACTATTAGATGAGGTTTCGACAAGCTTTTAACTTATGTGATTGATGTAGCCTTCCACTAGCTGTGAAGTGATACATTGATGAAGATTACCAAGCTATTTTTAGTGTGGAGGTGTTACGAAATTTTGTTTGATTGTTTTTAGGAGTTCAATCTCTATGGAACATCAAAATAAAATACAAATAACTGTCTGTTAACTAATTCTACCATCCACACTAATTTGCTAGGTTGATTTTGTCATTCACCTTCCGTAAACTTTAACATTAGACCAAGTTAGAAAAGAAGTGACCGTATGGAAGGCGGGCTTGATATATATGACAAATTTTACACTGCTCATCGTTAAAAATATATTTAAGTGTTTATACATTTCAAATTATAAAGACTGTTAAGCGTAATCCTTTTCATTTTTATTTCATTTAATTTGGTTTTACTTATGAGTAGTCCAAATGCAAGATTTGAAATACAGACATAGTTGTCTTCATATTTTTTCCATTATAATAACGTAAATTCCGTTTAAATATTATGTATTATTAACGAAGAAATTTAAAAAAAATATTGCCATCGCTAGTTCGTTGAGAGTCCTACTGGCCTCTTTAATATTAGTACTTTAACTTTCTAGTCTGGTACACCATTAATGTTTTAAAGTTCTTTAAATATTTCGAAGGATAGCTCTGATAGGTAGATGATTATGTGGGTACTCAAAAAAAACTTTAGGTTCTTAACCTTGTCCACCTTTTTAATGGTATTTTAAGACAAGACATTTCTTGTTTGATGTTACATGTTGATGTTAATCTTTGTTACGTGACAGCGCAGATAAACAAATACAATACTTTTAAAGCAGTATATTTCACATTACTATACATACATACTCGAAATATTACTTTTATAATTTTAAAAATAATAAAACATTATTTTCATAAATTTTGCATTGAAATTTCAACTTACTTCTAATGCAAAGCTATAATAATTAAGATTACTTACGTAATACTTATATAAGGATAGTTATAATGATCAATTGTATGATTTAGCAATCAAAAATGTTAGTTTTGTTACCTAGTTTAATGAGTAACATCTATTTTGTAAGTAGGTATACAGGTGTCGGTAAATAAGAATTCCACCAGCATCTGTCGTAATGAAAGTACAGACTGCCACTTATACCGCAAGTGTCAAAGCGTTGGCACATGCAAATTTTGAGCCTGCAAGCGGCAAAGATGTACATGTAAATTTAAATGTATCACATCTGGGGCGCACTTCCTCAGGGAAGGCGTGATAAACTTGCAAATTAACGGTTTACTGCACAGTGCAGTCTAGTTTTACTGTAATCAATTGCTATTCTTATTTTTTTTTTAAATTGTATATTTTATGAATATTTATTAACTGCTTTATCAAAATAGATATGATATAGTTATGACTGTCTTTGTAGTCTAGTAATCTGAGCATTACATCACCTAGTTCACTAGATAGAATTGAGGTTCCTGGTTAGTTTTTTTTGTAGGGTAACTTTTGTAAACGTGATTTGTTTCCTACTCAGTTCTAGATCTCATTGATATTGAACCTGGAGTTAGCTTAGCTTGAGATTATACAATACGCGTGTTTGTTTGTCGTAAATAAATTTAAAATTAAAGTGTAAAACACTAATGTGTTAAGATAATGGTAAAGTTTATTTATCCGAAAATAAAAGATTCCAATTACTTGATTGGGACCTTTTGTCTTACGGGTCACTAAATTATGCCTTAATATTTACGCATTAGCTCATATTGAAATCGGTACTATATTGTTTGAAAAAAGCCCTTAGTTACACTCGTTATTAATAGCTACTTTAGAAAACCGTATGAACTCAATTATATTAAGGTCCAGATTATCATGCGATGTAAACGCAGTGTGGAAATACTATACAAGTAATAGCAGAACTTGTAGTTATAAAAGCAGTTTCGCTTAAATATTATGAGGTCACAGGTTATTTTTTACGTGCAACGAACATGCACGTTACATACACCGAACACGCTACAATTTGATAAAAATATAATTGATGTAAGGCAATCAATTCTGTAAATCGGGACAAGGTTTATTGATAAGGAAATAAAATATTGACTAGAAATCGAGAAATGAATACAAAGGGTTTCGTCCGTAAATGTTCGCATAATGGGGATTTCAAATGAGTTGTATTCCTCATTTCTGAGGGTCGCAATCCTTCCTCACTACTTTTTGTTCACTGGTAATATGTAACACAGTGCATCGTAGATGGATTAGTTGTGTGTAACGTGGGTGGTAGAACCAACGCATCAGACTGTAGCCTCGAGATTGTTTTCCTTCTATTTTAAGCGACATTCTAAATATTGTCCCTATTCCTCAAATGTAACTATCTATTACATAATTCAAAATAAGTATTTATAAATATTATGAGGAGTTTAAAGATACAAAGATCATACAAAGGGCGACCTTATCGCTAAAAACTTATTTATATTATTTTAATGTTTGAATAAAATCATTATTGTGAACCTAATACTGTATTCGGAACAATGTTATAAAACGGACGTGCGTCGTGTGCCGCCACTGGTGCAAATGTAAAAAATATTCAATAAGAATATTAAGTATCAATGGCAATATTAAAACGCTTTCATTTATATAGTCGAGTATCATGTGTATGGGAGATTGTGCGTGAGAGTTTGTTACTGTTAAGAAAAGTGAAACAGTAATTAATTATAAAGTCCATACATTTTTCAAGCAATCAATAGCGTATAGACATAATCATATCGATCATATTTGAAATAACATGATCAAAGATGGATAACGGTATTATGAACATTTTGAAATCTCGCCAAATATTGCCGATAAACCGCTAAATTACTTTAGAAATGATCATAATTTGCAACAGTCGATAACTGCCTAATAATATTTTTTGGCGATGCACACTTAATAACGGATATAACGAGCGTGGTATTGAATTACAAACAGAATTAATTAAAATTTAAACAGAAATTTATTCGACGTTTTACTGTTTGAAATCAAGGTTTTTGTTAACTATTATTCTGTTACCTATCTATCTTCATTATATCTTTTATAGACATAAATTGTTCGTATCTATTTTGCTAGAAATATTCAATTGTACGTTCAAGTGTAAGTGATCGATTCATACATTCAACATTAATTATATTACATACATACATACATTCATAACTTCACGCCAGTTCCCTTGCGGGGTAGGCATTAATTATATTATACCAATTATTTATTATTTATCTCTTTATGCATGGCAAAAGTTAATAAATATTTGCTTCTTTACTTTTTCTTTTTTGTCCGATTATCTGGCCTAATGCTCTAAGTCCTAAGTGTTGGGTCGCATAATCCACTGGAATGCAAAAGTCCCAGCTTCAATTTCTGACAGCCTAATATTGTAGACAAACTTGCCATTATTTACTCTAGTCTTAATATGTGGGATCCGTCTCAGGGTTGTCTTTCTATGATATTACCAATAACTTAGCTGAGGACCTGGGGAATATATGCGTGTGTTTGTCTATGCATTTTCTTTATTATTATACTTTCTTTACTATACTGTTTTTGGGCTGGCGGGCAGTTTCCACAATTCGATGTCTGAAGCGCCGTTGTTACGTACGAAGGTAAAATAATGATTTCATCTTCCAACTGAGCTCCTTAAGGAAATCTCTCAGTTTCTTGACGTTGCCGAAAGCTTCTTAGGTAATAAGTATCTGGCGTGTTCACATACTTGGCCCTGCTGGTTGCCTCTACACTCTAACAGAACGTGTTATTTCTGTTTTTAAAATAATTTCTCTGAAATTGGGAATGCAAAATTTTGAAAGGTGTTCAAAAACTTCTGCATATGCAAGGTGGTTTAACATCTGTCCCTTATGCGATCGAATCACGATGAAATCAATGCAAACACCTGTCAAGAAGGGATGGACCTTTTCACTTTTTTCCACCGTCGCGTCAGGTGGCCAATGTGTTTTTGCAGTAACTTGATACTCAACTGGTTTTTACTGAGGGGACTAGCGAAAACAAATTTGGAAACACGTTTCAGTTGAAAATTTTAATTAGTTTTATAAAAATTTCGTCGTATGTCTCCTATAATGTTGGAGAACAATAAACATCGTGTGTAAAAAGCATTAAGATAATTAGACGAAAAGAAACAAGATGAAATATTATAACTTGATACTTACTTCAAAATTATTAGACGTTTTAAGTGGTAATTATTTTATGCGATTTATGATTGAAACTAAAATAGCGCCGAATAAGATTTTTTAATTCCTAAATATCTTCTTTTAATTAGGTTTTTGTTCTGGGCACTAAAGTCAACTAAAATATGCAAAGTTTAAAAACGTTCGCGAAATGTTCCCCTTCAAATTTAACACGATTCTTCGCTGGACTGGGATTTGGGTCATCTGGATCGATTCCAAAAAACTTTTCCATTTGACACGTGAACAAAATATCGTGTTTACAACTAGCTCCTTCGAAATCTGCCGATTTCGGAGTTATTATGGCAGCCTAATGCATACTTGTTTACAATAAAAGCGTAATCAAAATCTATTGATCGCTAGCTTTGCTGCAAACTTCGGCTGGAGAAATATTTAAAATATTTATCCTAATCGTAGTATTATCTCAAATATTTAAAAAAAAGTTAATCTAGTTATAATAAGAAGTAAAAGCTGATTTGTCATATCCTTAGACTAAAATAAATAGATCGATCAAGTAAATACGATTAATAATAGGTAAGTACCTGACATCTGAATACCGAACTCATGGTACCTTAAGACTTACCCACGTCTCATGCTTAACATTGTACTTCAATAAGCTACATAATGCTGCGATCAAGACCAAGTTCATATCGTCAAAAATTTCTCATAAAATGTCAAGTAATTCTAACAATAGACATAACAAGTGAGAGTATATTCTTAAATAATTATGTAGAAAATATAAGAAAAAGCAAAAATTTAATTTTAAATTTTCTATAAATTGTCTTTTGGGAATGTAGCTTATTATGGTTATTTCTTAAGAACTTAGACAGTTATTCTATATACGGGAGAAACATGAAAAACTGTACACACACACACACACACACACATATATATATATATATATATATATATATATATATATATATATATATATATATATATACATATATATATATATTCATAATAATAGTTATTATAGTCTGTAAATCAAATAATACTAATGATGTAAATGTAAAATACGTAACTGATAATTGGATACATAGTAACAGCATAAACAGGGTGTGTACCCTGTTAATTAGGTCGGGGTATTGTACCGAATATATGTTTCTGCATTTGTGTAGTTTAGGTTGGAAACAGGGTGGTATGAGAGTAGAACAGGGGAGATGCGTCACCGGACCACCCCTAAGCGGCTCCCCAACACACCCTCTTCCATCGATCGATCACTGTGCTACAAGTGCCATGCGCGTAGCTCGCCCTTTTTGTTTATTTCCCGATTATTACCCATTTCTTCAATTCTGTGATTCACATTTTTACCATCCTAATATTATATTATGACTAAAGGTTTAATTTGCAAGCCAATCTACAACAATGACTTCATCGTTTTTAGCAATTCAATTATAACTACTTATTTTATAACATGTTAATTTGTACTCACTGGCACTCGTTCATTATCTCTTCCTGAGAGCGAACCTGCACCGGTGCCAACTTCTCAACACTCTCCTCGTAATTCCCGAAACACTTGGTGATCTTCTCATCGAATGTGTTCACCAAATCTTCCAATGAACCGGAGAAAGTCTCCGTGAAATTATCTCCTTCACCGTTTTGCATATTGTCCTGTTTACACTTCACCGGTTTTGGTTCTTCATTGTCGTTTATTTTATTGGAATCAGTCTTCATTTTGATAATTTCACTTTTCATGTTGTTAAGGTTATTCAAGCGTATGTCATTGCCGTTTATGGTTTTCTGCGGATAGTCCGCTGTTGAGAGGCAATCGTCCGCCTCCTCGATTTGCGCGAGCGGCGCTTCGAACTCGAGCTCGGCCATCCTGCCACCCGCTTCTCGCATGACCGTACGTCCACCCGCGCTATTTCACGCGCAACTACTGACTACTAGTGAGCTTTGACTTGAGCAGCAGTTCGGTTCGCTGTTCGCTGGTCGCTGCGCTGCCCGCTGCTACCGGCGCCGTCTGTACGGCGCGGCGATGCACTGCCGCGCGCGTCGCGTCGGCTGAGTCGCTGCACGCTTGTTCGACCGCTTGTTGTTGTTTGATAAGCAAAGGTCTAAAATTTTACTTGCGACTGCTTCGTTGCTGAACAATTGCAAAGTTATCAAGTCTTAAAGTCGAATGATAAAACTTTCAGTAAATTTTCAGGCATATAATTTCTGGGAAAGTCCCAGGATTTTCCCATGGTACAAATAACAGATCTATCGATCAATAAAAATTGTAGTGAACTACAAAGGTTTTACTTCTGTGATAAGATATGAGGTAGTTTTAAGAAGGGCGTCATTAAATTTCTCTGAAGCTGGCAAAGCGTTGGCTGCGCCCCTGGTGCCACAAAAGTCCATAGGTGAGGGCATTGAAGTATAATGTACGACATACAACTCAATGGGTGACGGTAACCATTTTCCATTCATGGCCCGTTCTTATATCTTAACAATCCTTAATTTGCTTGCTAACGGTTAAAATTTGACATGAAAGCTCCATGCAAGTAAAGTCAAAATTCATTCGACGGTAAGGCAATTGAATGTATGTAATGTATAGGTAGTAAGATATAAGAACCGGCCACAAATAGGGCTTATTTGCATGCTTAAGGCAATTAAAAAAAAATGAGAATAAGAGAGTAATATATTAGAGCACATTTTCATGCACCGTTATCACCAGACATTGAATGTAATTCATCAATCTAAGGTTATCACTTCGTGGAATTCCGTAAATGTACTAGTGTTGAAGTGAAAAAATTGGTATTGTTATGGAAGAAGAATATCTGAAACAATAACCGCTCCAAAATTGTACGTGACTAGATGGCGCCGCAGGCAATTCTTTTCTTGTTTCTTGATGTTTCATTATTTAAAAAAATGTTTATGTAGACCATATTAGCCCAAAATGATAAAAATATAATAATAAGGGGTCATACATAAATTACGTCACACGTTAAGGGAGGGATGGGGAGGGGGTCGACGAAATGTGACATTGTGTGACAAGGGGTGAGAGGAGTTCTAAATTTCGTGACATCACATTTCAAAATTTAACAAATTTAAGCTTTAAAACACGAAATTTGAACTATTAACGGAAAATTTAAAAATATTTCCAACTATCTGTATGAGCAGTGTCTAAATTATTAATAATAATTTAACATACATACCATAACTTCACGCCAGTTCCCTTGCGGGGTAGGCACGTACAACAGAGCGCCATTCCGGCTTATTCTTACACACCTCACTTGCTTCTTTGACATTCATAGCTCTTGTCATGCACGCTCGTCTGTTCTTAAGGCTCCTAATATCACCTTCTGCTAGTACACGATCAATTTGATCATGGAAGGTGTGTCGTGGCCTTCCGTGACGTCTGCATCCATCCACTTTTGCATTGTATATCTGTTTAGTCATTCTTTCATCATGCATTCTTTCAGATTTTGAAATGTGATGTCACGAAATTTAGTACTCCTCTCACCCCTTGTCACACAATGTCACACTTCGTCGACCCCTCCCCACCCCTCCCTTAATGTGTGACGTAATTTATGTATGACCCTTTATTATTATATTTCTATCATTTTGGGCTAATATGGTCCAAATAAACATTTTTTTAAATCATAAAACATCAAGAAACAAGCAAAGAATTACCTGCGGCGCCATCTAGTCATGTACAATTTTGGAGCGGTTATTGTTTCAGATATTCTTCTTCCATAACAATACTAATTTTTCTGACTTAATTTAATAATTTAAATGGAACGAAAACTAATTACAGAACTGCTGTTTTAATTTAATAATTTCTTGATATAAAATGTACCCTGGCTGTGGGTAGTTTTCTCTTACGACAGGTCGCCCGGTCGCAACAATTGTATTAATGTGATTAGCTGTGACAAAGAGGGGTAAAAAAATCATGAAATTCGTGTGACGAATTTGTCGATGCCTCCTTAAATAAATGTTTATTGCAGAAAAACCACATACAGAAAGTAATATCGAAGTCTGGGTGTCTGCGTTTCAAAATTGAAAAATAATAAGGTAAATTAGTGGTTTGTAAAATACGTTTCTAATTTAAACAGATTATATCTATAGCATCGATTTCATTAAAAGTTCTAAGGCGTAAATATAAATCACTTAAATATAAGACAAAGTTTATAACTGGAAATAAGTAATCTACGTAGACAGAGTGATGCCAAATCGCATCTAATATAAATAATTATTGATTAAAAACGAAGGAATTTGCTCGCGACTCCGTGGATAAATTTCATATCTATCTATATCTCAGAGAAACTGTATTTATAAAATACTACACGAGATAAAAAAAATATCTTAAGATTTTAAACATGAAATTATAATTCTTGATTAAAAATAAATATTATCTTACTTGTCCATTTTTAACCAATACAAGATACCTATATTTCAGAACTAATACTAACTTTCCGCCAATTTCTCACCGGCAATCACGACTAATGTTTTATTTTATTTGACATAATGGCAGGCAGAATAATGTATTATAATCCCTACAGACTCGTCTAAAGTAATGTTTTCTAAATTCAGCCAAATTGCAGGTCTTAATAACTGACGCCAATCCAATGAGTCCTTATGACCACTTGACAGACCACATTTGACTATACAGTTCACATTTTTTTTACAAAAACACATAATTGTTACTCAAAACCTATCAATATATCACAACTATTGTTCATTTTAGGATCGATTTTTCAATCATCAGATAAAAATTATCTGTTGAATAAATTATAACCTGAGTAAATTCAAAAGTGAAGCCATTCAACTGTTTTATTCATGCAACTGACATCTTTAATTTTTCCATGTTATGCTTTTTATCTGGTGATTGAAAAATCGCCCCTTAAAGTAATATTATATATACATTTTTAGAAAAATAACTGCACAACACAACATCATCCTTCAGTTCCCGCCAAAAATTCATAGTTCATACCGAAATAATGACGATTAGTTGATTATTGTTATTTACTTTGCCACAATAGCAGGCAAAGGAATCAAGTCTATAGTACAATACTCTTAAGTCTAATAATTAGACTAAAGAGTATTTGAGTACAACAATATATTAGGCTCTAATTTATTGTTGTACCAACTCAAATAATAATAATGTTAATAATACGTCTTTGCCGCCAAATACGGAATTTGAATATATTTTTTTTAAATTACTACGAAGCTATTACAAGTTCATGAGTAATCCAATTTTTTCCCGCGGCCGCACCACGTGAAATATTATAGTTAGTAGCTCTATATTAATTACATAAAAACTTAATTCACGGTTCTTGTTAAATTTACTACAAAAATAAAGAAACTAAATCCATCCATCCATCTACACAACTGCCCAGCAAAACAAAGAGACGAGTCGAAGCCACCCTAATTTGAAGTATTATAATGAACGATACGTTGTTTATGACAACGTAGGTATTTATTAGTGAATTGATAAAACGCGATCGCGATTGATTTTTCGTTTTCTTTTTAATTTACCGGTCAAAATTCCTATTTATATCACCTGGCTTTTCTATACACTGGACATTTGCAAAATCAATGCATAATAAAGAAACGACGTCCTTTATCGGAATAAAACGGTATTAACTCGGGTTATAAGCCAGCATTATGTCGGATATCGTTCATATACGTACAGTTCTTTCCAAAAAAGATGCGATTGCTGCGCCGCCTTTTTCGCTATTTTCGTTTATCCCACGGAAACGACGTCATTTATCATGATAAAAAGTATCCTAAGTTACGCCCCGTGATATAAGCTATTATAGCTCTATGTCAAGGTTCATTTAAATCCGTTCAGTAGTTTTAACGCAATGCTCTAACAGACAGACAGACAAAAATTCAAAAAATAATATTTTCGGAATCTGCTGGTCTGAATTAGCCCCCCCTGATTTTTGTTTCACATTTTTAAACGCAATGTACAAACTCGAACCATTTACAGATCTATTATAGTACAGTTTTTTAAATGTTAATCTTGAAGTTTTTTGTTCTCTATCGTAGTCAATTGTCTTTTAAAATTCTTTATTTACACAAACAATTTGTTTGTTATCTATTTACATTAGTGCTATTATTTAAAAAATATATAAAACATCTTAAAAAAAACCTACTATTGTATACATATCTTTATATATAAAAATGAAAGTTTGTCTTTATGTCCTTTATAGAATCGTAAACTATACATTTGATCATGTGATGATCTTTAGCAAAGTTGTTCTGCATGAGCCAAAGAAGGTTTGTGAGTTTGTTCACAATTGGACCCGGTAGGTGGCGCTGCTGTCGGCATATCGATTGAAGCTTTTCCGGACAGGACGATGTCTGCCGGGACAGCTAGTTTATAGATAAAAAATTGATTCCAGGTTTCTAGGTCACCGTCGGTGGAGAGCGTTTCCAAAATGCTGGACGCATTTCCACACTGTATAGCAATACTAATGCGTTGACCAAATTATAGACCAACCTTTTGCTCACACGAGACTTCTTTTCTTTGTACATACTCCATACTATAAATATACTCTTTATTTATACAAAATATACTCTGTGCTTCTTTCGATCGCATTTCAATTTTTATTTATAGTATATTATCTATGATCTCAATAGTTCCAGCACGCACTTGGCCACGCATCCTGTGTTTGATTGGTTAATGTCAATTGATTTGACATTTCAGTTTGACAATTAAATTGACAATTTGGCAACAATTTGACATTTCGTCGCAATAACAAAATGGATATTGCCAAATAATAACATGAACAACTTTTACCATATTTTCGGCGGAATAACTTAGTCTAAATCATTATGTATTTCATAAAACGTAATGTCGACTTTAAGATATTTAATTCATTCATTAGATTGTACAGGTAAAGTATAACTTCATTAATAAACTTTGTTCATAAAGTGATCATGAAATGCATCCTAAAAATCTTTTATTTTACCGCAGCATAGCTAGCAAAAACCACTATGAGGTCCTCAATCTACGAAGAAACTGTAGTGACAAAGAAATTAAGGAAGCTTTCATACAAATGAGTAAAGAAGTAAGTAGGTATTGTAATATCGAACAATTACTGTAGATGTCTTAGGTAACATTAAATTTCTTGTAAGCATACGTTTTCTTGATTAAATTGTCCTTTTTTAGCTGCCCATAAACTTGAATTTATAAAATTTACTTTAATTTTTCAGTATCATCCAGATAAAAACAAAGATGCCAGAGCTCAAGATAAGTTTGTACGTATTGTAGAAGCATATAATGTTCTAAGCAAGCCGAGCAGTCGTGCTCAGTATGATAGCATTACAACTGTTGCGAGCAGTAGTGATAAATCAACATCCTATGTTTATAGGACACATGTGCCTTACAAGTCAGTTTTCAACTTATTGGTTAATTGTGAATATCTAACATAATATACGGTTAAACTTTACAATAGTGGTCACTGAATTTTAAGCAGTGGGGGGGGGGCGGGGGCGGAGGGGAGAGGAGGGGAGGAGTACTTCTCCCTTCTGCAACCCCCATGTCTAGGAGACATGTAGTTTTTGAGATATGATTTTTTTTGTAAACATGACTAATTTTTTTCAAAATGGTGTAATTATTTCTTATTTCTAAAGACGAGAAATGCAGAAGAAAAGTAGTGGTCAATGTAAAAAACATTTAAAACAGTCTAAAAACGCAGACTAAAGCCCACAAGCCGAGCGAGCAAAGCGAGTGTGGCATGACAGTGGTCAGCAAATGTCACAACTGATTTGTAACTAAAAGAAACTACATGGTTCAATATGAAAGCCAAACTAAGTTTATTACAAAATACCTACATTGACATTTAATATTTTGACAACCAACAAAACAATACACAACATACCTTCCCTCTATAATCATTGTGAGTTTAGAATATATATATACAATAAATAATAATAGAACACTATTAAATTTAACAAATAATTTTAAACAAATTAATCTTCTTGATTGTTTGGTATTCCTATTATATCTGGCCATAGCTCTGGAGCTGGTATGTCAATTAGTGGATCTGGTGAAGATGAGCCTGATATTGATCGCTCTCTATGTCTGAATGACGGTTGTTTCTCACAGATTCGTGGAAGTACTCGTGCTACAATCTGATCTGAATGACGCCGATGTAACTCACCATCCTCTGTTCTTACCATATAAGAGCTAGGACCCTCTACTATTTCAATCATTGCTTTATTCCATTTTTCCCCTGGTCCATAATTACGAATCAAGACTGGCTGGTCCACTATGAATCTTCTGTTTGGCACATTCTGTGCTGCCGTTTCTAGTTGGATCTCTTGTGGGTTTGGCATATTATCAGGATGTAAGCTCGATACAGCTGACCTGTATCTACGTCCATTTAACATCTCTGCTGGTGTTTTATTATTACTACTATTTGGGACTACTCTTAAAGAATATAATGCTTTGGGTAGTTTTTCAGCCCAGGGTACATTATTTAAAGACATTTTCTTAATCTTATTTTTAAAACTCTGTATAGCTCTTTCTATTTGTCCATTAGTAGCTGGGTGGTAGGGTGGTGAATATAAATGCTTAATTCCATTATTCTTCAGAAAAACATTGAACTCCTTAGAAGTGAACACCCTACCATTATCTGACACTAAGGTGTTTGGTAAGCCTTGAGATGAAAATATTCTGCGAAGTGCAGCTATGGTAGCTTCACTGGACATTGAGGCGATAATTTCGGCCTCAAACCATTTGCTATAACTATCTATCAGGACTAAGAATGTTTTACCCTGAAATGGGCCTGCGATATCCACATGCACCCTACTCCAAGGCTTTTCTGTAACAACCCATGCTTGTGGATCTCTAGGTGGGTTATTTCTTACTATCTGACAGGACTCACAACTGCTAACAGTGTGCTCGATTTGCTGATCCATACCTGGCCACCAAACATATCCTCTGGCATATGCTTTAGTTTGGACTATACCTGCATGAGGAGCATGTAGTAAATTTAAAACATCCTGTTGTAAACAACTAGGAATAATGACTCTGTTACACCACAATAAACATCCTTTATTGAGGGAAAGAGCCTCTCTGCGTGTCCAAAACGGTTGCATGCTAGGGTCAGTATTCTTACACGGCCACCCATGGAGGACGTGAAATACCACCCTTTGGAGTACTGGGTCTTTTTCAGTGTCAGATGCAATTCTAGATGTATCAAAATTCCACCCATTTGGTTGTTCTTCCAATAATAAGACTTCTCTAAGAGGTTTTTCATCTAACTCTGAAGTTTCCGGCTCAGTCCATCGACTCAAGGCATCAGCATTACCAATTGCCTGGCCGGGTCTATACTTGATATTATAATTGTAACAACCTAACTTCAGAGACCAACGTAGCATCCGAGGGGAAATCTGGTCCGGAATTGGCTTTCTCGGGTTAAATAAACCTACTAAGGGTTTATGATCTGTAATTATACAAAATTCACGACCCGCCAAGAATTCATGGAACTTTTTTAAACCAAATATTATTGCAAGGGCCTCCTTATCTATCTGCCCGTACCTTCGTTCATGGGGCTGCAATGTGCGTGAAGCCATCATAACAGGTCTCTCAGACCCATCATCCATTACGTGGGCCAATACCACGCCAAGGCCATATTGAGAATACCTGGCAGCATAAGAATAATATATTCAAATATTTATTCTACTGTCTGACGTACAGACAGACATTAGCTTTCTAAATACTACCAAGTAAATACCTAAAATAAAACTGTCTTGCCTTTACTCTGTTATTTAATTATAATATCTTCCGACACAAAAGGTTATGGGCAAACATGTCTAATCCACAAGTAAATTCATCCGAAACGAGCGTAACAGGGAACCTCGTACAGAACGCTGCTGCGGGAAGTTTAATCCCATCTGGAGTGCCACCAATACCAAAGCTGGAAGGGCGCTCTAACTACGCTTCGTGGAGCTTCGGTATGAAGATGTTTTTAATAGACTGCGGTCTATGGAACTGCATCGAAGCACCTGAGGATCTAGCAAGACAGAGGTCAGATTTTAATCGTCTCGACGAACAGGCACGTGCAAAAATATGCCTAAGTGTCTCGCCCCGCATTTACTCTATTGTCAAATCGGGAAGATCTGCCCAAGAAACTTGGAGAAAGCTACAAGTCCAGTATGCTGACAAAGGTTTGGATAGAAAGCTGAGTTTATTGAAGCAACTGTTCAACACTAAACTAACAGGTGACATAGAGACTTATATTAATACCATCAGGGATGTACAGGAGAAGTTACTCGAAATCAATGCACAACTTGAAGACGAATTTATAGGGGTCATAATGCTTGCCGGACTACCCGATGAATACAAGCCCCTTATTATGGCGTTAGAACACTCAGGCGCACGGATCACGTCAGACTCAGTGGCCACAATGCTTTTGAAGGAAGACAGGAGAAATAGCAGTACCACAGTCGGCGAGCCGTCTACTAGCGCATTAGTGACACATTCTACAGCCAAAGTTCAATGCAAGTTTTGTAAGAAATTCGGTCATGTTATATCTAATTGTCGGAAACGTAAACAACAAAACAAAAAATCAAATGTAATTCAAAATTCAAAAACAAATATTACAACAGATATAACACTTTCATCTTCTTCATCATTTCACACTCATCCCTCTGGCTCTGAATCTAATAAAGATTCTTGGTTGTTAGACTCTGGAGCAACTTCACATATGTGCAATAACAGAAGTTATTTTCAGGATATGTCTTCGCTCTCAAAACCTGTGTACGTTGCCAATAATGATCGCATTACGTGTGAAGGCAAAGGTACTGTTAGTCTGCCTCTACCAAACGATCTAAGCACTATTTCCAACGTGCTTTATGTACCAAGCTTAGCATCAAACTTATTATCAGTTAGCAGTCTGGTAAGTAATAACTATGTTGTTGTGTTTTCACAGCGCGGTGCAACAGTTTTACGTCGTCAAGACTGTAAAGTTTCTGGACACGTCGTGGGTACAGCCTCTAATTATAATAATTTATATAAGCTTGATGTTCCCTGCCAAGCTAATTTAATAAATAACAATAAACAAGAGGCGTTACTATGGCACCGTCGACTTGGTCATTTAAATGCCAAGTCACTGAACATATTAAAAACTAAAAAAGTAGGCATAGAGTTCACTGACAGGTTGAATGAAACCTGCATACCGTGTTTAGAAGGAAAATTGTCTAGGAGACCTTTCTTAAACTCAAAAAATATGTCTACAGAGCTACTACAACTAGTTCATTCTGATTTGTGTGGACCTATGAGTACTCATTCATGGGGTGGTTCTCTTTACCTCTTAACTTTCACAGACGACTTTAGTCGTAAAACTTTTGGGTATTTATTAAAATCTAAAGCCGAAGTTTGTACAAAGTTCGTCGAATTTAAACATTTAGTAGAGAACCAAACGGGTCACAAAATCAAGGTTTTACGCACAGACAATGGTCGCGAGTATGTTAACCGTGACATGACTACCTTCTTGAAGGAAAATGGAATCGTACATCAGAACACAGTTCCATATACTCCTCAACAGAATGGAGTTTCCGAACGTGCGAATAGGACTATAATTGAGAAAGCGAGATGTATGCTACAAGATGCAAATCTACCTAAAGCTTATTGGGGAGAAGCGGTAAATACGGCTATTTATTTAAAAAACCGTTCGCCTACACAAGCCTTAAAGAATAAAATTCCTGAAGAATTGTGGAGTGAAACTAAAGTCAACCTTTCTCATTTAAGGGTATTTGGTTGCGAAGCCCACGTTCTCATTCCTAAAGAAAAACGATCAAAACTGGAATCGAAAACGCAATCTTGCATTTTCGTAGGCTACTCTACAGAGAGTAAAGGCTACCGTCTTATTGATCCCAATAATCCTAGACAAATTATTATTTCTAGAGATGTCGTCTTCATTGAGAATAAAATGTATCAACAACCTGAAATCAATGACGTTTCATCCTCTTTACAGCCCACAGACACCCTTGTTCCTATTTATCATCCAGTTCAACAAGTTCAACCTATTGCAGAACCTGAAACTTTAGTCTGTGAACAACATAACACAGAACCTGAAGCATCTACTTCTGCTGAGCCTACATGCAATGATGACATTATAACTCCTGAAACTAATTGCGATATGGTAGAATCTGAGCAAAGAGAACTGTCATCTGAAAGAAGATATCCTCTTAAAGACAGACGTCCTCCCGAGAGATATCAAGCTAAACTTTATCTTACTTCAGATTCTGAACCGGAAACATATAATGAAGTTTTAGATCATCCGCAAAAACAACAATGGCTAGAAGCTATGAATGCTGAGTATAATTCTTTAAAAAAGAACGGAACTTGGATTCTAGTAGACAGACCTTCTGACAGAAAAACAACTAAATGTAAATGGGTCTATAGAATAAAAAAGAACACAAGCGGACAAATTGTCAAATATAAAGCTAGATTAGTAGCAAAAGGCTTCACTCAAGTAGCTGGAATAGACTACAGTGAAACTTTTTCACCAGTCGCCAGACTATCTACAGTACGGCTACTACTAGCAATTGCTGTAAAATGTGATCTGCAAGTTGACCACCTCGATGTGGAAACTGCCTTTTTAAATGGAGATCTGGAAGAGGAAATATTTATGGAACAACCAGATGGCTTCTCAACAGACAAAAAGAGTAAGGTTTGTTTATTGAAAAAGTCTCTTTATGGACTAAAACAAGCTCCACGTCAATGGAACTTGAAGGTGTGTGAAGCTATGCATAAACTCTCCCTAACTCAGGCATCAAGCGAACACTGTCTATACTACAAACGTGTTGAGAGTGATTTTCTTATAGTAACGGTTTTCGTTGACGATTTTTTCATAATTAGTACAAAGGACGATATGAAAAATCACTTTAAAAGTGAACTTAAAAGACTGTTCACTGTGAAAGATCTTGGTCCTCTCAAAGACTGCCTAGGGATGAGAGTTATACAAAGTAGCGGCACCATTACTCTCGATCAGACAAAATACATCGAGAAACTTTTAACCAAATTCAGTATGATGGACGCTTTATCGGCAAATACTCCGTTGGAACCTGGCTTGAAACTTACACCTCCAGAACCTGGAGAAGATAATACTGAAGTACCTTACCAAGAACTCATCGGCTCATTAATGTACATTGCTATCGGTACTAGACCTGACATCGCTTACTCGGTCTCTTACCTATCCCAGTTCAATGCACATTACGGGGGAGTACACTGGAAAGCCGCAAAGCGAGTTCTAAGGTATCTAAAAGCCACTAAAGACTTTAAACTGCATTATAACCACAATGGTCATAATTATCCAACTGGATACGTAGACGCTGATTATGGCAATAATTTAGTTGACCGGCGCTCATACACAGGCTTCGTTTTTATGATGAGCGGAGGCCCCATATCCTGGGAAGCTCGCAAGCAGCGCACAGTAGCACTTTCAACCACAGAAGCTGAATATATGGCTCTGGCAGAAGCTTGCAAAGAGGCCATATACCTCAAAACTCTCATCGCCGAAGTTCTCGCTGTCACTCATTCCATCACCATTCATACTGACAATCAAAGCTCAATTAAACTGGCACATAACAACGCATATCACGCACGCACTAAACATATTGACATTAAACACCATTTTATACGAGACTCTCTTTCACAGCATCATCTCCATGTCATATACATACCAACTCAAGACATGATAGCTGATATTTTAACTAAACCGCTCTTAAAAATAAAGCACTACCAGTGCACAAAAGCGTTAGGTTTAAGTTAATTTCAGTTTGTAAATATGTCTTAGTTTCGGTTGTTTTATAGGAGTGTTGTGTATAGTTAGTGATAGGTTGATGGTAGCTATAATGTATATGTTAGTGTTAAGTTTTGTAAAGTGTACAGTTAGGATAGGCTTTGATATATGTTATTTTTATTATATACAGGCACAGGTGTTCTCATTGCGGGGGAGTGTTCGACCTACGTGATGATACAATGAGAATACCTGGCAGCATAAGAATAATATATTCAAATATTTATTCTACTGTCTGACGTACAGACAGACATTAGCTTTCTCAATACGACCAAGTAAATACCTAAAATAAAACTGTCTTGTCTTTACTCTGTTAGTTCATTATAATATCTTCCGACACAAACATCCATACCTGCGAGCGCTGAAGACATGACACGTTGAAAAATTCCTGGCGCTGCATTAACACCGAATGCTAGCCTGTTCATTTTCATAAGTCCTAATGGAGTATTTAATGTTAATAGGAGGGCCGTATCCTGATCTACTTTTAACTGCATGTATGCTTCTCTCAAATCTAATTTACTAAACACACACCCACCGCTGAGTTTCACAAAACTCTACAGCTGCAGGTAAGGGATATGTATCTACATTAATTGATATGTTTACTGTTGATCTATAATCTCCACAAATCCGAAGTGAGCCATCGCTCTTCTTGACTATTCGTAAAGGTGTCGCCCATTTAGAATATTTCACAGGAGTCAAGATGCCACATTGAACCATCCGTTGCAATTCGTCTTCTACTTGCTTTTTAAGTGGGAATGGCACAGGCCGGGCCTTGATGAAACATGGTTGAGCATCTGCCTTAACAGTCAAGGACACTTCAGGACCCTTATATTGTCCCAACGTTTTATTGAATAAGTCAGGAAAATCTCTAAGCATATCTTGTTTTACTTCATCTAATGTCCAACAGATTCCTAATATTTCCAAGCCTAAGGACTTAAACCAATTCCGCCCCAATAGACTGGGTCCATTGCCAGACACCACAATCAATTCACACTGTGCTTCCTTGTTTCCCAACAGAACACGTACAGAAACAATTCCTATTACAGGTAGTGCCTCACGTGAATACGTAACCAACTTCACATTGGTAGGCCGCAGAGGTGGAGGTGATTTCCACATACGATTGTACGTGTCTTCCGACATGATAGTCCGCGAAGCACCAGAGTCAACCTCCATAAATGTCTTAGAACCATTTATTATCACCTCAGCCTTTATTGGAGCTGCATATCCTTCTGAACAAGTATATACTCCCATCATATTTTCCTTTGAATCCTTGCATTGTGCCATTTCATCCACAACCTGATGTTGTTTCTTTAGCTTTCTATCACAAGCTGACGCAATGTGACCCAGGCGCCTGCAAGCAAAACATCTTGCTTTCAGAAATGGACACCGTCCGCCTTCTCCGTGGCGTCCTTTACAACGACTACATTGTATAGCACCTATTTTTCCAATATCCATTGCCTCATCCATATTTCCATGAGTTTGCTTCATATTCGGATCGACCTCTGAGTACATTTCTTGTAAAATTGTCTGATAATTTAAACATAACTGTACAGCTGTTTCATACATCAGGTTCTTTGTTCGCAACAATTCGCGACGCAGACGTTCATCACGCACGCCCAGCACCAGTCGATCGCGCAACTGACGCTTTAAGTCCACGAAGTTGCACTTTGCACCCAGCAACCCGATTGCCGCAACAAAATCTTGAATACTTTCCTTATTAGCTTGTTTACG
Organism: Dendrolimus kikuchii; assembly: GCA_019925095.2. Classification (NCBI taxonomy): domain Eukaryota; kingdom Metazoa; phylum Arthropoda; class Insecta; order Lepidoptera; family Lasiocampidae; genus Dendrolimus; species Dendrolimus kikuchii. The sequence continues at coordinate 8,610,764 of CM034400.1, forward strand.
TGTGTGAAATTTCCCGGCTTGCAGTATTTCGTTTACTTCCGGTTCATAAAATCGATCTAACACCGCAAGAATGTCCTTAAAAGGAACTTCAGTAGGTCTATTAGGCACTAATACTCCTGTAAAATGCCTGTCCGGCATTTTATAGTGCACACGGGTACGCAAGCCCGAGGTCCTCCACGCGGCCCCTGTTACTTTCCATTTGCTCCGTGACAGTGGTGTCCCCCCTTCTCCTCATCCTAGTATCCTTCATCTTTACTCCTTCCCACATACTGCTATCCATTCCTGGTTTCCCTATACGGGTTGTGTAGGTCGGGCGGCAGCCGCTACACTTAAAACCATAATTCGCCACATCATTCATGGATAGTCATATAAGAACGCTGGGTATGGCTAGGGCGTCGCCGCTAAACGACGCGCAGGCACATCGCCCTACACCTGCGACAAGTGGGCAAGGGCTACCGTGTCAAGGGCGGGCACGGCTAACGACGCGAGTCCACACTCAGAATAGGAAACTCCGCTTCGCGACGTGGAATATTGGTACACTGACCGGACGTACAAGGGAGTTGGCCGAAGTACTCTCCAGGCGGAGGGTGGCCGTGGCGTTTTTGCAGGAGACTCGGTGGAAAGGCTGCAGATCCCGGTTTATTGGGAATGGCTACAAGCTGATTTATACCGGTGCTCCTGGTGGGGAAAACGGGGTTGCTGTAGTGCTCTCCGGGGAGTTCCAAAACAACATTCTGGAGGTGAAACGCTTCAGCGACCGGCTTATGGTCGTGTCGGTGCTTATCGACGGGGTTGTGACCCATTTGATAAGTGCCTACGCGCCACAGGCTGGTTGTAGCGACACTGACAGAATGAGGTTTTGGGATCTGATCGGTGATGTACTGCGTGGCATCCCGTTATCACAGGGGGTCGTTCTGGGTGGTGATCTGAACGGTCATGTGGGTGAGAAGTGGGAGGAATTTGAGCGTGTTCACGGTGGTTTCGGATACGGAAGCCGCAACGCAGAAGGGGAGGACATCCTCCGAATGTGTGCGGCTGCCGATCTTGCCATCGCGAACACGTATTTCAAAAAGAAATCCGAACATTTAATCACCTACAAGAGCGGGAGGCATGCTACCCAGATCGACTACCTACTCACCAGGAGACACCACATCGGCAAAGTAGCCAACTGCAAGGTCATACCCGGAGAGAGTCTCACGGCACAACACCGTCTCCTTGTCATGGATCTCTGCATAAAACCCAAAGACAAACCCGTTGAGCATTGTCGACGCCAAATTAGATGGTGGCTGCTTGATGAAGGCAAATCCCAGGAGTTCGCTTCAGCATCCGTCGAGATGTGTGTCGGAGCTGACAGCGAATTAGTCCAGAGCCACTGGGACACGATCCAGGCAGCCATTACTAAAGCGGCAAAGGCAGTGCTGGGTGTGTCTAAGGGTGGACGCAAGTGTGATAAGGAGACTTGGTGGTGGAACGACACAGTCCAGAGGGAGGTTAGAGTGAAGAAAACCCTCTTCAAAAAGTGGCAAGCGTCGAAATCTCCTGAAGACCGCGACGCATACAGGGCCGCAAAACGTGCCACTAAAAGAGTTGTAGCCAGAGCCAGACGAGACCACTTTCGATCGTTGTACGATAAGTTGGAATCGTCTGAGGGGCAGAAGCTCATTTATAAGTTGGCACGTTCCAGGATCAAAGCGGCACAGGACATTTCCAAGTGCCGCTGTGTTAAAGATCCTGGTGGTCACCTGTTATGCGAGGACCTCGCGGTGAAGGAGAGATGGCGCTCGTACTTCCACGAGCTGCTGAATAAGCAGCACAAAGAGGTACAGCCACCGAACCTCCCTCCGAATCAAGGACTGGTGCCACCGGTAACGCCTGAAGAAGTCCATAGGGCTCTTCGCCGCATGAGGAATCGGAAAGCTGTCGGAGCCGATGGAGTCCCCATCGAAGCCTGGAAGGCGATGGGTCCTCGTGGTGTGGGCATTTTAACAAACCTTTTTAACCGCATACTCCTCACCGGAAAAATCCCGAGCCAATGGAGACTGAGTGTTATCACCCCAGTCTTCAAAGGTAAGGGATCGGTGCAGGAGTGCGAAAATTACCGCGGAATAAAGGTAATGTCCCACACCATGAAGCTCTTTGAGCGTATAATCGACTCTCGGATCCGGCAGGAGTGCACTGTCTCGGGATGTCAATATGGGTTTCGCCCAGGGCATGGTACCATGGACCCTGTTTTTGCCCTAAGGATCATCATGGAGAAATACAGGACGAAGAATACACCTCTGCATTTCCTGTTTTTGGATCTGCAGAAGGCCTTCGACTGTGTTCCTCGCGTGATGATCTGGTGGGCACTGAGGTCCAAAGGGGTGCCAGAAACCTATATTGACATTATTCGGGACATGTACCGTGATTCCGATTCCATAGTTCGGACCGCTGTTGGCGACACCACACCCTTCCCCATAACCGTAGGAGTGCACCAGGGATCTGTCCTTAGCCCGTTTCTGTTCAGCGTGATATTAGACGAAGTATCGAACAGCATCAGAGATGCGCATGAGCAACCTCCATGGTTGCTCATGTATGCTGACGATATCGCGCTAGCAGATTCGGACAGGGGGCGCCTGGTGCGACGTGTAAATGCGTGGAAGAGGTCGCTAGAGAACGGCGGTCTGAAACTAAATGTGGCGAAGACTGAGTACTTGGCCTGCAACACTACAGATCCCACATCCGTGCGCATAGCCGAAAACACGGTCGAGCGCACGGATCAGTTTAAGTACTTGGGATCTGTACTTAGTGCATCCGGGGATATCGACCACGACGTCAAGGCCCGTATCACTGCAGCTTGGGCCAAGTGGCGTGAGGTGACAGGTGTCATTTGTGACCCCAAGATGCCGGTTAAATTAAAAGGACAGGTCTATAAATCCATCATTAGACCTGTCCTTTTGTATGGCTGTGAAGCGTGGCCTGTACTTGAGCGACACAAGCAAGAACTGCGTGTCACGGAGATGAATATGCTGCGTTGGATGTGTGGAGTGACGCGGAAAGACCGAGTCAGGAACTCCCGCATCCGCGGCAGTCTTCATGTCCGTGACATAGCAGACAAACTGCAAGAGTGTCGCTTACGCTGGTACGGGCACGTTTTACGGAGACCGGCTAATTATGTGGGGAACAAATGTCTAGCCATGCCGCCTCCGCCTGGTCCCGGTCGAAGGGGAAGGCCCAAGAAATGTTGGCTTGACGTTGTGAAGGATGACATGCGTGCCAATGGTCTCAATGATGCCATTTTTGAAAAAGTGGAGCAAGATCGGCATATTAGCACTTACGATGTAGCTGGAGAACGGGGTATTGACCACAAAACGGTTATGGCGCATTTGAAAAAACCTGGGTACACAAAAAAGCCCGATATTTGGTTGCTTCATGAGCTCACTGAAAGAAACCTCATGAACCATGTAATCATTTGTGATTCTTTATTACGATGTAATGAAACCGAACCATTTTTGAAGAAGCTGATAACTGGTGATGAAAAGTGGATCATGTACGACAAGAATGTGTGAAAAAGATCGTGGTCAAAGGCCGGTCAGGCTTCACAGACTGTGGCGAAACCCGGGTTAACTCGCAACAAGGTGATGCTGTGTGTATGGTGGGATTGGAAGTGCATTATTCATTATGAGCTGTTAGCGCCAGGTAGGACCATCAATTCTGAACTGTACTGCGAACAACTGATGATATTAAAGCAAAAAGTTGAGAGAAAGCGGCCAGAATTAATCAACAGAAAGGGTGTGGTTTTTCACCATGATAACGCTAGATCTCGCACATCTTTAGCCACTCAGCAAAAATTACGAGAGTTTGGCTGGGAGGTGTTAATGCATCCGCCGTATAGTCCTGACCTTGCACCTTCAGATTTTCACTTGTTTCGGTCTCTGCAGAATTCCTTAGGCAGTGTCAGGTTAACATCACGAGAGGACTGCTAAAACCACTTGTCGCAGTTTTTTGATCAGAAGCCCCAAAATTTTTATAGGAATGGGATCTCGTCCCTACCTACAAGATGGCAAAAAGTTATCCAACAAAATGGCACCTACATACTTTAGTCAAATGTAAATAAACTTTATAAAAAACCTTTTGAATTTTTATATAAAATGCTAAAGAAACTTTTTCCCCAACCTAATATATATATATATATATATATATATATATATATATATATATATATATATACCTAGTCTTGTCATAAATATTGTAACAAAGAAAATTTTTTTTTCTATTGTAAATAACATGTATAAGTTTTACAATTTAATACATAAATATAAAACAAATTAAAATATAAAAAGCTTATTCGAAGTGGTGTCCGTTGGCTGCAATACAATCCTTTAAACGTTGAGGCCAGTTATCAATAGAAGCACACATTCTTTCCATAGGAAAATTCTTCACTGCCAATTGTATGGATTGTTTTAGGGACTCCAAATTATCATGGCGTTTAGAGCAAGCCGTACTCTCTAAAACTGACCATAAATCATAATCCAGCGGATTAAGATCGTGACTAGACGACGGCCAGTCTTCAGCTCTGATGAAGTCCGAAACCTTCGTTTCCAACCAAGACTGCGTGGACCGAGCTTTATGACCCGGCGCCGAGTCTTGCTGGAAGGACCATTCTTGGTTATTGAACATGGTGTTATTAAGGGGCTTAACTACCTTCTCAAGAATGGTATCTTGATATACTTGTGCCGATGTTTTGATTCCCTTTTTCACAAAAATATGGCTCAATCACTCCTTCATAGCTAACACCCCACCAAACCATCACTGAAGACTGATAATGCCCACGTTGCACTCTGTCGACTAATTGAGAAGCTTCCTTAGAACTTTGAGCATAAATACGGTCATTTTGTTTCTTAAAATGTTGCTCAATTGTAAAAAATTTCTCATCTGTTAACAAAATCTTTCTGTGACCTCCCTTTGCGTACCGCTTCAGTAGTTGTTTCGATTTTACCACCCTATTTTTTTTAAAATTAGAGTTAAGAAATGACCAGTGCGTCTCTTATAGGCTGCAAGTCCTAAGTCATCTTTGAAAATAGCGATATGGTTCTAGGTGATATCTTCATCTCCCGAGATAAAATCTTTTGCTTTCGGACAGGATTTCTCCGAATTCTTTCCCTTACTGCTTTGACCACCTTTTTCGTACGAACACTACGTGGACGCCCAGATCTTTTTCTGTCAGAAACAGAGGAGGTCTCATTGTACCTATTAATAGCCCGGTACACAAACATTTGACTAATACCAAGCATATGGAGAGTTTTAAAAATTGCATTGGGCTCCATACCTACTTTGTGTAATGCAATCGCAGCGATTCGGTTCTCTTTATCACCCCACTCCATTTTAATATCGCAAAATGTTGTACAATGTATTGGCGCCAAAATGAGAAAACACAATGAACAATCATAAAAAAATGACAAATTCAAATGTAATATTTTGTTTCTTTTTAATTGTAACAGTATTTATGGCCAGACTAAGTATATACACTACTTTACAAAATATTGCCTAAGGTTAACAGCTATAATTATAAAAATTTAGATAATGTTTTTTTTCTCAATTTCCAGTTTAAGAAAGAATCCAAACTACAGCTACTATAATCAACAAACTAAAACACATACAGCAAAAGAAAATACAGATGCATATTATGGATTCACAGGGATAAAAAAACTGCCCAACTTTTACATCATAATGATGTGTTTTGGTATTGCTAGTATAGGAGTTTTTCTACAACTATATGTTATCAGGTAAAATGTATACATAATTAATTTGTGTAAAAAGATACCAAATGTAGAGAGTACATACTTTGTATACAGGAAAAATCAGATTACCAAAAGTAAACACAATTTTTACAACACTATTTTGTGGGATAATATAGCATCACTGTATTAAATTTTACCAAGATTACAGATGTAACTCCTAAAATTAGTAAGTTGTAGTGGTAGTGGGCCAGTCATGTTAGATAAGTCCTGGAGTGGAGACTGCATTATTGTAAATGTATAACATAATATATAAGATACATCCAGACCGGGTAGACCAACGACCTGCATAAAATCGCTGGTAGGGTCTGGATGATGAAATCGAGCGACTGTGATATGTAAGAATGTATGTATGTGATTTGAAGATGTAAGAAAGACTTTATTTGAAGAAATAGTGATGTAATTACATATTATGATTTTTAAATATATAGTATAGTCTGAGAATTTGTAGGCCACATTTTCAGCAAATAAAGTTTGCACTTGGTTTATGGTTGTGTCGATATTATGTCCGAGATGAGAAGAGATGTGTGATATTCATACTTTTTGCCATTATCCATTGAGGTTTAGTAGTAATCCCTTAAATGTTGAGTATACATATGGGTATATATAAGATTAGGTGGTAGGGCATTTGCCCGACTGGATGGCTACCACCCTTGGTCAAAAGTATGTCGCCATAACAACCTTGAATTGTGTTCCGGTATTAGTGACCAGGTTCCAGTCTCCCTTAAGAGAGTAGCAGCGCATTTGTAGCAACTTTGGTGTTGCAAATGTCCATAGGCGATGGTAACCGCTTTCTATCAAGTGGGCCGTCTGCCTGTCTGTTGATCTCCTGCAATAAAAAAAGAATTGATTTTACACAAATGAGAAATTAGATAAAACACAAATGGAGAAATACCACCAGCTGAACATTTTGCATAATTTTATGTATACACAAATCATAAGTTTTAATTGGTGTTTTTCAGAAATCTGTATGTAGCACATAAGCAGCAGTCTTTGGAAAGGTCTAAACATCTAGCAGAAGAATTAGATAAAGTACGCTCTGCAGCAAGGGATAATGGAAATGAGGTAATATTATCATCTATGTGTACTAATATAATTGAAGTGTCTGTCTTAAGAGACAATCAATCTAAATTACTATTGATATGATGCCTATATATAAATTACAATATATGAGTTGGTTCAATGAATTTCAATGAAGCTTTTACACTATAAAATTAGCAAGTTTGTGATATATACTTAGTCTGGCCATAAATACTGTTACAATTAAAAAGAAACAAAATATTACATTTGAATTTGTCATTTTTTTATGATTGTTCATTGTGTTTTCTCATTTTGGCGCCAATACATTGTACAACATTTTGCGATATTAAAATGGAGTGGGGTGATAAAGAGAACCGAATCGCTGTGATTGCATTACACAAAGTAGGTATGGAGCCAAATGTAATTTTTAAAACTCTCCATATGCTTGGTATTAGTCAAATGTTTGTGTACCGGGCTATTAATAGGTACAATGAGACCTCCTCTGTTTCTGACAGAAAAAGATTGGGCCGTCCACGTAGTGTTCGTACGAAAAAGGTGGTCAAAGCAGTAAGGGAAAGAATTCGGAGAAATCCTGTCCGAAAGCAAAAGATTTTATCTCGGCAGATGAAGATATCACCTAGAACCATGTCGCGTATTTTAAAAGATGACTTAGGACTTGCAGCCTATAAGAGACGCACTGGTCATTTCTTTAAAAAAGAATAGGGTGGTAAAATCGAAACAACTACTGAAGTGGTACGCAAAGGGAGGTCAAAGAAAGATTTTGTTGACGGATGAGAAATTTTTTACAATTGAGCAACATTTTAACAAACAAAATGACCGTATTTATGCGCAAAGCTCTAAGGAAGCTTCTCAATTAGTCGACAGAGTGCAACGTGGGCATTATCCGTCTTCAGTGATGGTTTGGTGGGGGGGGTGTTAGCTATGAAGGAGTGATTGAGCCATATTTTTGTGAAAAAGGTATCAAAACATCGGCACAAGTGTATCAAGATACCATTCTTGAGAAGGTAGTTAAGCCCCTTAATAACACCATGTTCAATAACCAAGAATGGTCCTTCCAGCAAGACTCGGCGCCGGGTCATAAAGCTCGGTCCACTCAGTCTTGGTTGGAAACGAAGGTTTCGGACTTCATCAGAGCTGAAGACTGGCCGTCGTCTAATCACGATCTTAATCCGCTGGATTATGATTTATGGTCAGTTTTAGAGAGTACGGCTTGCTCTAAACGCCATGATAATTTGGAGTCCTTAAAGCAATTCATACGATTGGCAGTGAAGAATTGTCCCATGGAAAGAGTGCGTGCCTCTATTGATAACTGGCCTCAACGTTTTAAGGATTGTATTGCAGCCAAAGGACACCACTTCGAATAAGCTTTTTATATTTTAAATTGTTTTATATTTATGTACTAGAGTTTACCCCGCGGCTGCGCCGCGGGTTAACCTCTAGTTCCTGCTTATGTACACCATTTTTATGTTAGTGCCATTTGCCCCCGAAAAATTCACTTCATTTTATATCGCAAACTCGATGCTTGATATATTCTCATGCCGATCTCTTGGCATGAGTATATATGTCCATTTTCGGCATTAAAACTACATTTAAACAAAATTAAAATAAAAACGATCCAGTATTCCCAGTGTTTTCCGAAAACTTAACAGAAAGACATATCGAGTTACTATCGCATTTTTATAGACGATGCATTTTTATATCTATGAACTTGAGAAATGATTGGTCTCATCCAAACTTTCATCCTCTATTACAAACAGTCCTAGTTTTATTTATCTATATCCCCCGTCAATGAAAACTACAAAAATGACAAAAGGGACAACATCAGCAAAAAGGACAAAAAGAGCAACATGGACAAAAAGGACAAAAAAGAGTCGAAGAGCAAAAGGGCAAAAGGGCAAAAGGGCAAAATGGTAAACGGGCAAAAGGGCAAAATGGCAAAAGGGCAAAAGGGCAAAAGGGCAAAAGGGCAAAAGGGCAAAAGGGCAAAAGGGCAAAAGGGCAAAAGGGCAAAAGGGCAAAAGGGCAAAAGGGCAAAAGGGCAAAAGGGCAAAAGGGCAAAAGGGCAAAAGGGCAAAAGGGCAAAAGGGCAAACGGGCCCAAGGGCAAAAGGGCAAAAGGGCAAAAGGGCAAAAGAGCAAAAAGGCAAAAGGGCAAAAGGGCAAAATGGTAAAAGGGCAAAAAAGCAAAAGGGCAAAAGGGCAAAATGGCAAAAGGGCAAAAGGGCAAAATGGTAAAAGGGCAAAAGGGCAAAAGGGCAAAATGGCAAAAGGGCAAAAGGGCAAAAGGGCAAAATGGCAAAAGGGCAAAAGGGCAAAAGGGCAAAATGGTAAAAGGGCAAAAAAGCAAAAGGGCAAAATGGCAAAAGGGCAAAAGGGCAAAATGGTAAAAGGGCAAAAAAGCAAAAGGGCAAAATGGCAAAAGGGCAAAGGGGCAAAAGGGCAAAATGGTAAAAGGGCAAAAAAGCAAAAGGGCAAAAGGGCAAAATGGCAAAAGGGCAAAATGGTAAAAGGGCAAAAAAGCAAAAAGGCAAAAGGGCAAAAGGGCAAAAGGGCAAAAGGGCAAAAGGGCAAAAGGGCAAAAGGGCAAAAGGGCAAAATGGTAAAAGGGCAAAAAAGCAAAAGGGCAAAAGGGCAAAATGGCAAAAGGGCAAAAGGGCAAAATGGTAAAAGGGCAAAAGGGCAAAATGGCAAAAGGGCAAAAGGGCAAAATGGCAAAAGGGCAAAAGGGCAAAATGGCAAAAGGGCAAAAGGGCAAAATGGTAAAAGGGCAAAAAAGCAAAAGGGCAAAATGGCAAAAGGGCAAAGTGGCAAAAGGGCAAAATGGTAAAAGGGCAAAAAAGCAAAAGGGCAAAATGGCAAAAGGGCAAAATGGTAAAAGGGCAAAAAAGCAAAAGGGCAAAAGGGCAATAGGGCAAAATGGCAAAAGGGCAAAAGGGCAAAAGAGCAAAAGGGCAAAAGGGCAAAAGGGCAAAAGGGCAAAAGAGCAAAAGGGAAAAAGGGCAAAAGGGCAAACGGCAAAAGGGCAAAAGGGCAAAAGGGCAAAGGGGCAAAGGGGCAAAAGGGCAAAAGGGCAAAAGGTGAAAAGGGCAAAAGGGCAAAAGGGCAAAAAGGACAAAATAACCAAAATGATGAAAATGGCAAATCACAAAACCAACCAAAGCATGTCCCACTTTTGGAATAATCTTTACATAAATCTATCCCATTATCCGGGATGAAAAATATCCCATGTCCACCCTCGGTATTCAAATTACATATGTACCGAGTATCAGCCAAATCGGTCCAAAAGTCTTTCCGTAAAAGGATAACAAACAGAGAGACAAATATCCTTTTATCCCGGAAACTATCCCATTTTCCGGGATAAAAAGTATCCTATGTTCATTCTCGGCATCGAAAATATATATATATACTGAGTTTCAGCCAAATCGGTCCAGTAGTTTTTACGTGAAAACGGAACAGACAGACAGACAGACAGACAGACAGACAGACAGACAGACAGACAGAGTTACTTTCGCATTTATAATATTAATAGGGATTAAACTAACACACTGTAAAACTTATAAATGTTATTTGCAATAGAAAAAAATTCTTTTTTTTCAATATTTATGTCAAGACTAGGTACATTTTGTTTTTTTTCCTCTCAAAATGGTAGGGCTTAGAAGATATGAACATGTGACTAGCGACGGAGGGCTGGCTCGGCTACTATTAATACGAAAATGTGTTAGTTTCTATGTTTGTTTGTTTCTGTTTTGCATATTAATGTATGTAAATAAAATATGAAATTTTAAATCTGCATGGTTACAATAGAACTGGTCAATTCTACAAATATAACTAAATATTAAATAATATCAACTCATAAGTATACGGCTGTGCTTGCACTATCTCACTTTAGACGAACAGATTCCAAGTCGGGTTGGGGAGCTTGATTGTTAATCACAATGAGCTGGCTTCCTCAGGATGTTTTCTTTACTGTCATGTGGTTTTTGTAAAAAATACACATATGCTTAGTAGATGGTTTTATCTCTGCGCCACATCATGCCTTTTTAAAAAAAGGCGTTATTTTTATTATTATTTTTATGTTAATGCGCTCCTAGCGTTACAATCGTCCATAAGCCACAATTATGCCGATTCTATTCCGATAGTGTCAAAAAATCGCATCTTAGTAAATCCACAATATCTTCTCGATATCGTAGTGGTAGAATAAAAGTAGTTTTTTTTTTAGTTTATTCATGACCATAGAATCAGTCAACAGACAGTAAATACAGCTGCTCTTATTACTAATATAAATAAAGAAAAGTTATCAAAGTAACTTATAAATTATATTCTTAACACTTATTAATTGCTAATACTACTAATTTACTGTATAAGATTCTTATTTTGACATTTTCCAAGTATAAAAATAAAATTACAAATTACAAAAGCAATTAAATTTTTCCTATTGTGCTACAAATATAGTCATGTAATGATCTATAATAGCGTAGATCCTGTACTCGGCTGGGAACACTTTGTGAATTTGTAGAATAAAAGAGGTATTACCATTAGCTGAAATGAATACTGAATAGCAACCAAAAAGTTAAAACAGTTGTTTCGCAAGTTTTCGCTTATTAACATTCATAAATACTTATATAGAGTGGCGTGCCACGGGCACGACTTTCCTGAGATTACAGCAGAATTAGACCCCAGAGGTGCTACCAACGTGGTGTCGGCCTCGAAGAATCTTAATGACAAGAAACATTCTTGTTAAAGTTTAATATTATGTTTTCAGTTACAAACGCGTATATTGTTGGACAAGATAGTGAGTGCGGCGAATCCGACAGTTGCTACCGCCTCATTGGGACAAGCGCTTGCCAACGAAAAGAAGTGACTTGTATTATATTTTTACTAAAACACTTGTTTAGTTGGTAGTACAAAACTTGAATATTACATAATTCGAAATTTAGTACAGTACTGTGTATTAATAGATATTTCAAGTTTTTTAAAGTAGCTAGACAAATTATGAACGTTTTTAGGTTCTTTAACACGATTTTTATTATTAACTAGCTGGCCCGGCAAACTTCGTACCGCCTCAGAATCAATAAATAAAAAACGTTGATTTCTGAACTGAACTGAACTGAATGAACATCAAACGTTTGAAATTCAAAACCAAAAAATGAAAAAAACTTCAGTTTTAAATTTAATTTGATTTGTGGAAAATTATAAATTTAATTGATTTTTAAATGACGGTACGAACATCAAATGTTTGACAGGTAGGAATAGTTTCTAAGGAAAAGCGAAATTGTTGTTTTTACTATATTCCAAGCATTTTTTTCATATTTACTCACCTTTTAAACCTTCCGTGGACCTCCACTAATAATTCAAAACCAAAATTGGCCAACTCAGTCCAGCCGTTCTCGAATTTTAGCGAGACTAACGAACAGCAATTAATTTTTATATATATAGATTTGGTTCATTTAAAGACAAGTCTTCGAGCACTGCGTCCTCCCCGTCCTGACCTAGGGGCCGGGACATGGACACTGACGGCAGGATTGATCCACAAGTTCCAAGTCGCTCAACGGGCTATGGAGCGAGCTATGTTGGGTGTTTCTCTTATGGATAAAATTAGAAATGAGGATATCCGTAAGAGAACCAAGGTAACCGACATAGCTCGCAAAATTAGCAAGTTGAAGTGGCAGTGGGCCGGTCACATCTGCCGCAGGACCGAAGGCCGATGGAGCAAACGAGTCCTGGAGTGGAGACCGCGTCTCGGTAAACGTAGTGTCGGACGCCCTCCAGCCCGATAGACTGACGACCCACGCAAGGTCGCCGGTAGGCGCTGGCTGAGGAAATCGGAGGACAGGGATGAGTGGCGCCGTCTTGGGGAGGCCTACCTCCAGCAGTGGACTGCAAATGGCTGACGACGACGAATAAAGGTTAGGTTATTTAAATGCTTAAAAAGTAACTAACTTTTTTTATGTAATTTCTTTAAATAAATGCCAGGGGGAGAACAAGTTTCCTTTTTTACTTATTTATGAATCGTGTTACTGTTACCTATTACTAATAAATAGTTTAAAAATAAAAATTAGAAAAATCTACATGGTGCATTGTAAATATAGAGTAAAAGTTGTTATATATTTTGTAAATCTTTTCACTCTTTATAAGAGCCTATAGATATTAGCTACCTCACTGCTTTAACTGTATTGTATGTAAATATAGCAAAACAACTGTAGGAGTATTGATTTTAAATATTTTTTTATAATAAAATTACTTGGCGATGAAATTATTTGTGTATACTGTATTAAGATGTTACAAAATTCAAACTGTTTTCACTTATGGCGTTGCAAACGTGTTGGAAAGGGATGCAGTCATTCGTTCGTTATTTAAAAGGTGGTCACTAGTTTAAAGCGCTACAGTGAAATACACTAGTGTCTAAATACATTAAGTACAAACATCATGGATAGTAAGTAGTTTTTAATAATTACAACTAGAATACAAATTGTAACTACTTTTTAATCCTAACTTATGATTCGTCCGAAACAATAGAACGCTAAGACGTGTACACTGTTCTTACTATACTACGAATAAGAGAGCTGTTACTTGGTTTTTATTTTAGCATAGTTTCTATAGCTTTAGTAATTGTTCTGAGATGTAGGTATACAAAAATGTTAAATTTGAAATATACTGTAATAGCGACAGGTTTTGGAGCATAGGTGTTTTATTTTGAAATCCTTTGAATGCTAATTAATTAGATAGTCAGACATTAGATATTTTTGTATCGATTATAGTGGATATCATATAAAAAGACAAAAGTTAGTGGCTTTTGAGCCATTATTTAAAGTTGTCTAAAATTTTGTAGTGTTATTTTGGGTATAAGGATTATGTACGATTCGTATAAATGCAAGCCGTAATATGGATAGTATAGCCTATAACTCAATAGTGTATAGTTATTGTCTCTTTGTATTAAAAAATAATGGTTTGTACCTACGGATTTATAAAAAGATGCACTATACCGTCATCTATTGGAAAGTTCAGCAAAATATTTGCAGTGTTCAAATATTTATTTATAATATATACCAAAGTTCCTGAGGTTCAGTGAAAGTTTTATGAATTTCATATCTGTATTATTATAAAATTCTAAACATACTGAACCTGTACATTGGAGCTATTAAAAAACCCCAACTGGAATAGACTGTATAAACGATGGAGAACATGATGCGATTTTTTTAGATTTCTTGTCTGTCTGTTCGGGATTCACGTGAAAACTACTAGGCCGATTTCGAAGCGGTTTTCGCTGATCGACAGCAAATTCTCAGACCTAAAACCGGCGCTACTTTATATCCTGCGGGTTTTTTTCTAGGAAGGATTTAAAATGGCCAGATTAAAAAAAATCTAATTCCAATGTGATTTTTCACTGATCAATGGCAAATTTTATGTAATAAAATGTGTGATTTTTTTTATCCCGGGAATCTCGGAGTAATTTCCCCGTGAGCGGTTTGTAGTTGTTCGGGTGAATAAATATTAGCTTATGCCGACACAGTTTTCACTAAAACCATAGCTGCGGTACTTTGTGTCCCGGGAATTTCAAGTCAAGCGTGGACGAAGTCGCGGGCATATCCTAGTATATCATAAAATAACTTGCGTTCTTTTATGCGAATGTATACCAAAGAAGTAGTAGTAGAAAGTAGAAGACGAAAATTAGGTGGAAAGCTTTAAATTTTCTACATTTGCAGAGACGCCTCGGAAACTATGCTCACAGAATTCGGGATATCTGATGCCCATGACGACTGGACAACCTATAGTAAATCTCCACACCATGAAACATGGGTACTTGACATGGAAGAAGAATGTTAGGGATGACAATCGCCCACTGAATACTGTAACTGTGAAGCATTTAAATATCACATAACTAGATGGCGGCACATGTCGTTTTTATGTCTGTTATTGACGTTTCATTATTTAAACCACATTTGTTTAGATGAAATGAGTCTTCACTTACGTCTTAATAATGCTGATAATATACGGATATATCAATTTGAATCAATTTGGTTGAAAAGAAATATCGACATTGAACTACTCATTTTTTTGTTTAAACCGATATTACACGGTCTGTCCTTCAATTTGGATGAATCAACCAAAGTGATCCATAAAAAACTTGAATCATTCAATGTCATTGAATACCGTTGTGTCCTTTTAGTTTCGTGCCTTTCAACCATTCCTGTATTAATTGTTGTTATATAAGCCTTTTAAGAATATGTAAAGATATTCTGTATTGGTTTTATTTTCGAATTTACTGGGTGGTTGTCATGCCTTATATTCTTATGGTATATGAACATGCATTATCATCACTCGGGATGTTTAATCCCGGTTGCTCCCGCTTCGAAGTCTTTCTATTTCACATTCCTACTTTTTATTCTTCACGGAGTGATAAGCATCCTTTATCGTGAGACCAATTGGATAAAAAGTTGATGCAGTGTACCCTGTGTGATGCTTGCTCTTTACATAAACTAGGGTTTGACGCTAGGTGTACTCGCAGGAAAACTAGCAGATATTTAACAGGTATGTGTATGCATTATGCCCCTACACAATGGTTTAGTGAAATCGTAAAAAGACTAAAAATAATAACAGAGGATGTGAGTCACCTGTACTGGATTATTTAGTGTGTGCCCTTGGCAGATTTTATTTTAAAGGCCCGGTCACGACCTTGGGTTCACTGACAGACGACGCGGCAACTTGCGGCATGCTTCATACAAAATAATTATTCTGTTTTTCTCGCCTGTCGCGTCGCGTTTAGTGACACTCAGCGATAAGATCGTGACCGGGTCGTAATAGTAGCATCGAAATGTGTAAATGACTATTTTTCAGAATTCAAACATCTTTTCAGGACTATGATGAACGGATGTCATTTCACAATGGAAAAAGAGGATTATAAAATAAATGGTTTGTTACGAATTAGTTGAACGTTAGTTATTAAAAATCTGTATTTATTAATTGATTTTTATTCTGAAAATATAAAGTAATTCTCATAGTACTATCAGCATGCTTTAATGAAGGACATTATATTTTTTATGTATATCCATGTTCTTACAAATCTGCTCTTAGGCTGCCTGAAAAATATTAACCAATAGGATTACATAAAAATTGCGTCAACGGACAGGCAGCCAATCCTATTGGTTAATATAATCCTTAATCTTCTTCACTCAATGAGGGACGGCCTATGAAATGCGTTTGTAGATACATAATATGTTAGTATTATCTCAGCGAAGTATGGACTACTTGAGTTATGCTAACAGGAGTTGCGTGTCACGGAGATGAATATACTGATCGTGTTTATTCAAGCAGAGGACTGTGTTGGAACTTCTGTATCCCAGGCAGCCTTCATGTTCGTGAACACACTGCAAGAGAGGCGCCTATGTTGGTACGGCCGCACGTTTCGCGGAAACTGGCTTGCTAAGAGGGGGAGAAATGTTGTGTAGCCTCTACTTGGTTCCAGTAGGAGTGGGTACAGTTTGTACCGTACATAAAATAGTGATTGGGAAAAGTTGGAAAGAGGATCCTGGGCTGTAAAGCGGACCTTCCGAACGGCACCGGAATTTAGCACAGTTTATTGAAGTGAAAACTTCTACATGTTGGACTCTTTTGGGATGGGGAAAAACCGAATACGTTTAACCGTCAAATTATATGATAGCATGTTTTCAGTTCTGACATACAGTCTTATGACTGATATTTTATTTTATTTTACACAGTTTTGACACAAACTATCCTATTTTTATATATACTGGAATATTTTAAATTACACTTATAATCTTTCGAACAAAGTTTTAACGTAAACTCTATCATCTACATGCGGTGGTTCGGGCACAATAAGTGGTTTCCCATCCATTTTTATTTCCGTGTAAGGTGCGCTGTACATGCAGGTGAAACCGAGCCTCTGTGCCGACATTGCTGAATAAGCGCTTGACGTATCCATACGCAGAAGGCGGATGTTCCGGTCTATTGTTGCTTTTCTGAAATTATAACACAAGTTTATAGCCTCGGTAACAGTAACGAGGCTCATTATTCACTATAACGCATGGCAGTCCTGCAGTGGGCAAAGCTTGCAGGATTTAAGAGGCATCCTGCTCTTTGTTGCTGAACGTAATGCACGCTGCAACGAAATTGACAATCCTGGATTACGCGGCAGACTGCCATGCAGGATAGGGAATGAGACTAAAAGTTTGTAACACCTCTGGTGTTGCATATGTCTGTCAACGCTTTCCATTTGGTGCGCTGTTAGCTTGTCTGTTGTAATTTAGCGTTAAAAAAGTTTTATTAAACTACACTAATTTAGGCATCTGGTACAGAGGGCGAGTGTGGCCTAGCTATAACTTCCGTCTCCCTTATTTATAATACATCACCTCAACTTACAGAAAGGATCTTAAAATCAAGTAGTGTAATATTTAAAATTAAGTTGAATGCTATAATAGGTATTTTAGTTTATCAATGAATGAGCAGGTTAGTTCAATTAGTACCTACACAAGTTTATGTATGAATTTTTTTGTTTCTTTGCTTAATCATAATTTATATTGTTTTTAATGGCTAGTTAGTTGTGGGTATTATTTTAATGTAGTTTGGTTAATTTTTATATACCTCACTAGCACTAACTACTAATCGTTGTCAATATGTGAAAGCTATCCCAAAATTGTAAAAAAATATCCGCTTTATTCGTATAATATTTTCTTGAACTTTAGAGTGATCTGACTCCTTGATTCAACAAAATTGTAGGCAGGTACTGTAGTAGTGTCTTTTAATGTGTCAATCACATTTATGAATTACTTGAAGATTATTCTATAACTAGAATATAGATACTTGATACCGGCAAGATACACAAATCGTGCAGAATAATTTTAAAAAATAATTAATATTTTATTAAATAAATATTCGTACTCAGTAACTTTGACTAGTTCGTTCATAATTCCCCGTCTCCTCCACTTTGGGTCAGTGGCTGCCACCTTCACTTCCACCAAAACTGTCTCATCGGGAAACTTCTCCCACAGTCTAGAACCATCTTCTCGCTTTGCTAATATATAGAGGATCTTCTGGAACTTAGGGTTCGTACAACGTTGAGCTTGACTGAGAAAAACATTGTCATTTTGATCCTAAAATAATATAAATATTTGATTTTATAGTTAAGAATTCATTTTACTTTCTACAATTTTACACTAACGTCTCACGCAGATTGAAGTGTCGCGTATAGGCGACATGGGCCACTACAGTAGAATCTGTTTATTATGACTCCGCCTATGTTGACCAACCGCTTAATATGAAGTAATTAAACTGCATAGTTTGGTTTTCATATAAAATTCTTTGTTTGTTGGATATAATGACCTCGCTTATAGTAACATGTGGCTTATTATGACCCATTTTAAATAAATTATATCCGGTTATAGTGACCGACATGATTCCCCTCCTCTTTCGTCTAGTGTGTGCGTGGCTCGTTTTTGTTTTGATTCTAAGTAATGGTAGGAATTGACTACTTATGTAAAAAAAAAAAAATATTTACAATTTATTTTTTCTGTTTTTAATATGCAGTTTGTTTTTCTATGAAACGAAATACATTTTGTAAGGGAATGTTGGGTAGCCCCGGACGGCGGGTAACCGCGGACATTTCAATTTCTAAGAAACTAAACGGGTTGCGTAAACAAAGCGTGTTTGTAAATGTGCACCTTTTAGAGTAGAAACAAATGCAGTCAGGTTGCGCCGTGGGCGTCGAGTGAGTTAGTCGTGAGTGGTTTATCGTAGCGAACACATTTTCGTCGCTTCTGTCAAACTTTATTGCAGGTTATCAAGTACAATACGTCAGTGTGCGTTCTTGTCTATTGTTCAATGTTTTAGGAAAATTAATAATTTTAAAGGTCGGGTATCCCCGGACAGAATAATGTCGGATACCCCTGGACATGATTTTGCGTACGTATTACGTATTTTCGTAATCGATACTTTATACGACTATGTATACCGACAGAAGTCTGTCTTAAATTATATATATATATATATGCATATACACAAATTTTAAGGATGTTCGCATCGTCCTTTTCGATTTCCCATAAGAATAACACAGGAAAAATTGTTTTTTACTTCTGATTTTTATATCTAATGAGTAGTAGTCTGATTTTTATATCTAAAGAGTATATGTACTGTAAAGGTTTTTAAGTATTTTTATTGAGAACTAGCTGCCCCCGCGGCTTCATCCGCGTGGTGATGGAAAATCGTTATATTTTAGATAAATCACACTATATCTTTATAAATTATAGCCTGTGTTATTCTGATATGTAAGCTATATTACTGTAAAGTTTCATCAAAATACATTCAGTAGTTTATGCGTGAAAGAGTTACAAACATAGGTAAATCTATACATCCATACATGCATTCTTACAAACTTTCGCGTTTATAATATTTATAAGACTATAGGATATAGGATTGAACGCTCTATAAGAAAGGTGTGAGGTCATTTTATGATGAACTCGGTCAAAAGTTATTCGAGGTCAAAGTCAAATTCACCATCAATTAAGCTGTTACACTGCGCTAAATTGGCAATGTTGTATTGAGCATTTTAAGTATTGTATTAAATAGGTCGGTAATGTTACCTCTTTCAAAGGACACACTCCATTAATAATAACCCCGACAATGTTTCCATCAGAATCCAGAGCCTTGTAAGACAAGCCCTCAAGTAGAGAATGAAAGCAGTATTCTTCTAATTCAGGACAAGTACCAGTTTCGACACACAACGCTACTGCTTGGTTCATAGGCTCGTCGATGAAGAATGTTCTGGAAAGTAAAATGGTTATGGGTTTATTTTTAGTAACTGCTATTATATATTCATCTAATTATACATTAGGTATTTATCTCGATGTATATTAATTGTGTCTTCTTAAACCAGTGTCAATTATTCATGAATATTTAAGTTTCAAAATAATTTTCAAGTAAAAAGGCCAATTGTAGCCCATGAAATATTATTTACCATCTCAGCTTTAACCAAATTATAAATTTTAGACTGACGCCAAACAACGGAGTTTTATAGTAACTCGGAAGGTCATGTCTCACTAGGCTGTTGAGATTTATATACAAATATACGATTTGTACGCAAAAGCAATCAATGTCCTACAACAATTGTTTATTTTAAACAAAAATTATGCATTTTTTGAAAGTAAAGATTCCGTTCAATGTTTCGTTATTTCTACCTACATTTATTATCTGCCTTTCTACCATGGAAAATAGTACCAATTATAATGTTATAAAAAAATACATTTATGTGCATTGTATTTAGGGGAATCTGGGACAGCTTCGTATAGCTTCCATTATAGTATCGATACACCTAATGTCTGAATCTGATCCACGTACGAAGCCGGACCACCTTACCATAAACTTATGGTGTGATACCGATTATAGGTTATATGAAACGTGCAATAACAGACAAGATATGATGTATTCTTTTCGACAATAACGTAAAACTCCTTAAATATAATTTAAAAGTTATACTATTTTCTAAAAGAAGGTACTTTCTCATAATAAATCTCATTATTTACGACATAAGTTAATGCCATTTAATATAGAAATAATCTCTAAAATTTACCCTTAAGTCTCCGTTAGTATTTCTTAGATATATGGGGAGATAAACGGAAAGACATTCTGAAACAGGTATTTAAGTAACGCAAGAGTGGAATAATGTTGAGGGTAGAATACTAACTTTTTGAGTAATTTCATGACAGCGTCCACATCGTCCTTTTCGACAGGCTTTATAAAGTATGGCTCCATTGACATCCTTTCAGTATACTAAAGTAATAATAATATGTCTTTTAGTACTAAAAATATCAGATATGGAAGATTATTATTAGCAATGACCCGAACTGAACTGAAAACTTCTTATCTAATAATGTTATGAATATCATTCAATGGTTATAAAATAAATAAAACATTAAAATTCCTAAATTATTGAATAAATTAATAAGGTGCCAACCATTGAGAGGGTGGCAATGATGGTATAGTTTATCGTATATTAATGTAATGAACACAGTGTTGCTATGCCTTATTCGGCAACTCGATAATCGTTTCGTTTCGTGATAAATAATATAATAACAGCCCATAAACGTCCCACAGCTGGACTTGGGCCTTCCACAATTGGGGAAGGGGCAGTATACCTGCCACGTTTGTCCAAGGTGGCGTGACAGGTTTGACACATCGGTTACCTCGATGTGCAGGTTTCATTACAATATGCACGTTAGGTCAGAAAACTCCATAAGTGGTACATGCATTGCGGCCAGGATTTAAACCCGCACCCTTAGGTTGGGACGCGTGCGCTAGCCATTACGCTACCACGCCTAGTGCGTCGTTCGTTTCGTGAACATGTAATTTATTATCCTTGGTATTTAAAAGATCTGTAACTCTTTTTATACTTCTCTTAATTGTTCACTGTCATTTCTTTGCGTTAATTTTCTAAGTATTTAAATAGAACCGCCTATTGTCAGTCGGTAATCCCTTTGTTGTTATGGCCGGCCCGCGAAGACCGTTTTTATTTTTTAAATCATTCGATAAACCGTTTTTATTGTTCAAATTTCACTACAATTTCATGGAACCTATGTTGTTTCGGATTAAGTTTATAAGTTTTAGACTTCCAGTGTATGCACTTTTTTAGGAGTCCAAGTTTATTTTGTGAATATATAAGGTCAGCCCTTTAAGACAGAATTAGTTGAGATTTAATTGGGCTTTATTAGGGGTACTTTCGGAACAGGAATTTTACATCGACAAACTACGCGGTTTATCTTATCACGATTTTCTTCCTTATGGTTTGGACTTGTTGTATTTGGTTGTGTTTATAAGAACTGTGAATTATGTGTGTTTACTTCTTATATGTATTATTATTTTCTCAATTGCATCTATGTATTTTACTCCAAATAAATAGATGAAATTGAGAAAATATTTGACCTATGAACAATTGCTCACCAAATATAACCAACTGACACTTATGAGTAGACGCAAATACCTGGAAGCTGTTTCACTGTACAATATGGTAAATAATGTTTTTGACTGTATAGAACTAAATAACAGTGTGTACTATGCCGTTTCAAGAACTGTCTACAGGAGAGCAGTACGCACGGGCTGACTGTATAAATACATTAATAAATAATCGGCAGACAAACACACTTATTGTATATACCGAAATTGAGCAAGTTACTCTTGTGTTGTGACTACAACGGAATGATCTGGGGCCGATTATCCCAGACCAAAGAAAATAACGTAGAAAATTTCTTTCCGAAATTAACCATACCAGGAATCGAACCCGGAGCCTCTGCGTTGCAGTGAGGTAAGCCGCCAAAGGCTTAGCCTGCTCAAACACAGAGGCCGTCGTTTGCTTTAACTGTTTGCTGCACAAACTCTGGCCTTTGTTCTCCTGTCACAGATATTTTATTTTTATTTTTATTTTATTTTATTTTATTTGGAGGGCTAACAGCTATCATTATTAATAACTAAAAATAAAAGATATGGTTGATGCCCATAATAGAATGTTTGAATATGAACATATTTACCAATTCACCTTCCAAATTCAAAATCATTCTTCACAAAACTCTAACTTATCACTGATAATCATAATTCTAATCTTATTTCTCCTTGCTTTTCTTTTTTCCCTGCCTTCTTTTTATAGTAGCCTTTAATATGTTTCTATTTTAACCTATAGACAGCGCTGTGGGCGGCATTGTTACTTAATAGTTTAAGTTGTAACTTTGTATTCATATTTATTAATATAGCTGTTTGTTCCAATAAAATAAAATAAAGTTTATGATCTTCTGAAATGATATTTTAATTCATATCTCGCAAATATGTGCTACCTAATATGTAAAGTGCAATATAGATAATACAGAAGCAACTTCGGCAGTTGGAACGACAATTAACACTACAATATATTAATACAAGTAGTTCGACACACTATTTTTGGTATAAATTGGTCAATTAGTTAAGCTTATTATAAAATTCTATGCTTGCCAGTACCTACCTAATATCAGTTAACATATACATGCCTATACTTTTACAGGTTTTGTAGTTTTCTCAGAATTGGGGTCATCGTTACGATGGTAGAATTGTTTACTACACTTTTTAATGCGGCTTCACTCGCTTATAGCTAGCATCGATGTAAAACAGGATAAGAATTATTCCCATTATCGAAATTACACTATTCCTGTTAATGGCTCCAAGTAATGAACAAATGTTTTTGCATCCATATGGATTAACATGGCTTACAATATATAAAATACTTACTTGGAGGTCATTATCGACCATGTTTACGCAAGACCTAGAGGTTTCTTATCTGAATTTTAAACCGGTTATTTTTTTTTTCTTCAAACACATGTAACACAGATGTTATGACGAGTTTGTTATGGATTCTAAACTACTTGTAGTACTTTATTTATTTAAGGGGGCTTCTGTGGCCGAGTTGTCCAAGCCTTTGCCCGTATAACTCACTGAAACTCAAAGGTACCCAGTTCAAAATCTGGCATAGCAAATTTCGTAAACGAAATTTCCGATATTTATTATGGTGTCTAGGATCGGTCATAGAGTTATCTTTGTACAAATATATTATCCATATTACACGCGTAATTCGTCTAGCTTAGAAATTTACGATGTGTATGTTTGTCTGCTGAGTAATATTAATATAATAGATAGAATAGGAAGTGTATCTTCTTTTCTTCAGCCATTCATAGTCCACTACTGCTGGACGTAGACCTCCCCAAGTTTGCGCCATATATCCCGGACTTCCACTTTCCTCGTCCTCCTACACTATGTTTGTCCAGACGTGCTCTCTATTGCAGCAGACGAGCTGCTCCATGAATACTACAATTCATAAGATTCCTAATCAGATACTACCACTTTCAGAATTATTGTCCGTCTGTTTGTTTCGAATAGACTTTCAAACGGGATAAAGGATTTAAATTAATATTTTAGCAATTAAAACAGGAATTTTGTCTTAACTTTTCATATATTTTCATTTCGATATCTTGCAGAGTTCAAAAATATGATTAGAAATAAGCTGCAAGTACAGCTAGTTTAGAATACACACATCAGAGAGCTGATTTCTATAATTGAAACTTCTTACTTACCTATGTATGAGATTTCGAAAGCTTTGATGAGATGAACATAAATTCAAATATTAATTAATTACAATGCAAATAAAAATCACGAGATGTACCAAATGTACTTAAAGTTGGAATATATAACAATTCAATTTATATTTACCTTACCGTCCAAACACTTCGATAGTATATCAAATATTTACGATACGATCTATAACGAACAATGATAAAAACACTTCACTGTACGATAGCAAACATTAAACCACTAGATTAGTATTTTCAAGTTGGCTCTGAAATTATTTTCAATGTAGGTAAAAACTTTTTAATGGAAAGGAGAATAATTACAAATATATTTTAAGTCTAGTCGTGTAAGTACTGCGACAATGTTTTGACTGACTGGCGCGATACGGGTGCGCAAGAGTGGGGCATTTACATAATAACGGGGAAAGATAAAAATACTACATAAGTATAAAGCGACGTCGATAATGTTGTTTAACTATGTTTTGATCATAATAAACGGTACATATTATCTACAATATTATAAAATACTAAACATGCCGTGTCTGTACATTGAAGTTATTAAAAAAAACTGGAATACACTATATAATCGACGGAGAACACGATGCAATTTTTTTAAATTTCTTGTCTGTTTGTTCAGGATTCACGTAAAAACTAGTGGGCCGACTTCGATGCGCTTTTCGCTGGTCGACAGCTAATTCTTATATTTAAACTCTGCGCTACTTTTTATCCCGGGAATGCCGCTGGATTTTTTCTGGTAAAGGTTTAAAATAAGCAGATAAAAAAAAACTAAAATTCCAATGTGATTTTTATATTAATCGATAGCAAATTTAATGTAATAATAAGTGTGATATTTTTTTATTCCGGGAATCCCGCGGTGATTTTTCCGGGAGCGGTTTGAAGTTGTTCGGACACGTAATAGCTTATTCCGGCACAGTTTCCACTAAAACGACACTGTTTGTCAACAGACAAGAAATCTAAAAAAATACATCGTTTATATAGTGTATTCCAGTCATTTTTTTAAATAGCTTCAATTTACAGACATGGCATGTTTAGAAATTTTTAATATTATAGATAATAATAATAATAATGTGTTAATTTACAATAAAATGCTATACCCTAAAAGGGTTAATGTATAATCATATCTGTGTACTCTCTTAGATGAAGCATTGAATAAATAAATCGAATTGAATTTTAAGATCGGATTACCGACACTAACCGGTATGGTAGCGCCATATGTATAGACCTAAATCTTTCTGTTAAATTTCATCCATATCAACCCTGTAGTCTGAGAAAATTAACTGCGGCATACGAAGACAGACATGGATGGACATGATTAATGCGTGTTTTGCCAAATAGCTAGGCATCCTTTTTTTCATTCTATATTTAGAAAGAGCTTTGCCGCTTAGCGGCCATGTCAACCCGTAAAGTACCCAAATCCTAAATAACATTTCTAATATAATCTCTAATTAATTTGAACTAAAAATAGATTCATATAATTTGCAAAACATCTTGGCATCTCTCGACCAGAATGCTATTGCATTCTCCCACGGCAGATCAATTTCGCTCTCGAAGTCACTCTTCATAGGTTCCGAACACATTCCATCAGAACATGTTGGGCATCTTCAGTCACAATGCATGTTACATAGTTGGGGGAGTTAACTAAAGATTAAATATAAAAATTAAATGCTATTTTTGATTGTTTAAGGGGAATATGATTTTCGCACCCCGGCACTCAATATGTTTAACACGGCCCTGTAGTATGGTGCCATAGACGACGGCAATCACTTTCAGGTGGTTCAGGTGGGTCGTAATCTTGCTTGTTGTACTCTAGCAAAAAAACCACTGAAATAAATTAATGTAGGGTAGCCCACCCCGAGCGGAGCCGTAGTGAGAGCCATACGTCGGGGCGCCACAGCCGAAGTGTCTACGAACTAGTCTTTGTGGCGCCACGTAAAACCGAGGGAGAAGGCGGAGGTTTAAGCTGGTTACAAACGGGCCATCGACCACAGCCGTCGATGGCCAACGACAGGCTGTTGACACACTTTTTAATACATTTTGTAGGGACCTGTCGTACACGTGTGGCGGGTGACGGCCACCGGTGGATGTAGTCGGTGGCCCGTTTGCGCGAAGCGTTAGATTCTGGCGGTCGAGACTTCTGGTCGAGGTTAGGTATGATGCGACCGTTCGGGAGTCCCATACTCATGTCAGGTGGCCTCCCCCAGGCCCGGCGATATTGTCGAAATGCATTCCCCTTGCGTTATCAAAAAAAGGAGTTTTTAGGGTTACATTCTTAACTGGGCAATATACTTTTTCCATGACAAGGTTATCACTGAAGTCAAGGGTTGTATTAAATAATAAAAGCATTTTCCTAATTACTTATATTTATTTTAACATAATATGTTTACATACGAAAGATACATCAAGAATTCAACGTTTCTACGACTACAATTGACAATACAAGTAAATTAGAAATAACAGGTACCAATAAATAACAATATCACACCAATAATATAGGACTTACGAAATGTATGAATAAACAATTTTATATAGCATTCTAGAATTAGTTAAGATATGCTTAAAATATTTTTAAGGAAGTTTAAAGTTACTTTTGAGTTTGTTTTCAATTAATATTTTTAGGCATCTACCTAAACAGCCACACAAAATATGATCTGCGAAGAGATATTTCCAATTTTTTTTTTGTATTTTTGAATAAACAATACTATCCTAAAATTTGGAATGGACATAAATTGAAAACATCCCAGAATTTTAAAAACAGCGTCGTCGAGTTTTTAAATGGAACTTAAGTCTAATTTTGACATTCCCGAAGCAGCAATTGTAAAATTTCTAGTATGTAACAACATCTGAAAGGAAATAAAGAACTGACTTCGAAGTGTCGGGTATTTTCTCTCATTTCAAAGTGTGCTTGAATCTAATCCTTTGTCACTTCGCGAATGTGTAAAATAGACTAAGATTTTTTTGGAGTATACCTCAAAACAAGAAGCTTTAGTTGTTTTGTGTTGTTGATATTTTTTAACCGAACGCCTTGTTGTTTTTAATAGCAACATGTCTTAATTGTCTGCAGTAAGAAATTAATATCAGGTACAATATCGTACTTTAATGTGCTTACTGTTTGAATAAAAATATGCATTTTTATTAATAAAAATACAGAAATAACGACAATATAGTATAAAGGAACGTGTATGATTAAAAAGTGATGAACTTATTATATTGATATTACCAACTTACTAATCATAATAATGATTTTGATACTAAGTAATTGGTTTAAATGCTTTGCAATTTATTAAGTCCCGAGTCTGTAATTCAGATTGGCAATCATTTCGAATTGGTATCGTAAGTTTTGACAGTTAACCATCTCGGCTCAATATTGAAACAATCTTGGTTTGACTGATACCGATTCAATATTAAAGAAGAAAGAAAGACAAGAGATATTTGAGCACCATCAATTGAATGGATATTGACTCGCATTGGCATGGTTTTTTTGTGAAAATTACAAACTTGGGGCTCTGGACTATTGCATTCATTCTGTGGGTATATATGGCTATAATACGTATTTAACTATAATGGCGGATGGAAATGCATGGTCAATCATTGAGTAAAATATTTGGTTTCTTATTAAATTCGTATTTTAGTATATTAAGGCTACACTAAAAAGTGCTTCTTTTAAATGTAATAACACGTGCCTTATTAAACTTATTATAGTGTGTTTAATCATTACGTAGGTATTCTATTTTGATATGATGTCAAGTCATTGAGAATCCCCTGAAATAGAAAAACATATGTTGGTAAATACATCTTTTATTATAATTAAATTATTACTTATTGTAAAAAAAATATATAGGTTATATAAGTAATTGGATACAAATATAAATTAATAAAAATTAAATTTGAAAATTAATTTACACAATATTAATGTCATAACCAATATAGCAGCAGAGGCAAGGATTTTTTATCATCATTCAAGTGTTTACTTTTGATTTTATAATACTGATAATATTAGCCGAACAGTTGTAATCGCTTATTTATGATTACTTTATTCGTGTCAATATTTAAGCTGGCAACACTGGCAATGGTGACACATTCTCTTTGCTACACACACTCTGATTTTTTAATTTTTGCTTGAAGCAGGCAAACAGGCAGACGGTTCACCTGATGGAAAGCGGTTACCGTCGTCTATAGACGATTGCAACACCGGGGGTGCCACTAACGCGTTGCCGACCTCTAAGAAGTTTTACAACGCCCTTCCTAAAAAAATATGGTTAATAAATACGGTTAATTAGAGAGTACCTCCTCTTTTAATCGCTGATAATAGCTATTATACGACTTATGTTCAGCTATATAACTTACTTCACAGTTCCTTTATGTAAACACTAGCCTCGATGTGTGGTGGATCTGGTTGTGGTGCGTATGATAGTTCAGAGTAGAGTACTCCGTAAATTTTTTTGTACTTAAGCCTCTCAGCTGCAGCCGCTGAAAACGCTGATGTTGTGTCCATTCGTAGTGCGCCTGCGTCGATCGATCTTGCCAAACGTCTATAAAGAAGCTGCTTATTTAGTTCCGTACTCACTAAATGCTTTACTAATAGATTTACGGAAAATATTAGTCTTTATTATGTTTTTATGTATGTATATTCGTCTCTTGATATTATTTTCAAATTTTTAGTAATCTATAGAGGGTAAACGAAACATAAAATAAAATCTAGCGGTAAGCTTTATATTATTTATTTATTAGCAAGTGCCGCATGTTCATACTCTGATAACATTTGTCGAGTCTTAAGCCTATATTAGACAATTCAATTCGATCCTTCATTTTGCTTGAATCAACCAAAGTAATCCATATAGAAACATAAACCTGAATTATTCAATGTCATTCAATACAGTTTTTTCTTTAAGTTCTCTGCCTGTTAACCAAGTTGATTTAATTTGGTTGATCCGTCTAATATTTTCATTATGATCGGATATATCATTAATGCCTAAAGTTCTATGTAAAGAATTTTATTCATTTTTGAACTAGTGTTGTTTAAGACATACATAAAGTAGGAAGCAAGTATAATTTTAACTTTTGTATGACTTTCAGAATATGCTTTATAGTTGAAATTAATTTCCATAAAAACCTTTTGGGAGTTGTGATTGATTTTATAAAGGACGCATAGAGGGTATGCGTAAGTTATATACGGCTACCAGTTATTTATGACTTTTCTAATTTATCATCAGATAAATAGTTATACTAGAGATTTCGTCAAACCCTAGTGCATGACTTTTGTGTAGAGAGTTAGAATTCACACAGGTTACATTGTATTTTTTATGTATGTACGCGCTATTCTACCGTGGAAGATTTAGGTACCTAATTTTATATCGCAATCACCCATTTTCCGGGATGAAAAGTATCTTGTATCCATTTCCCGTATTAAAATTAAAAAAAACGTTTCAGTAGCCTTTTCCATAAAAGTTTAAGAGATAGACAGACCGAGATATTATCGAATTTGTTTTTATATATGAGTGATGAATAGTTATATCCCTAAACTTGAGAAATGATTGATATTCCATAGAAACTTTCATCCCCTATTTCATCCCATTCCAGTTTCATTTTTGCGATAAAGATAGTTGTCTGTGTCTTTCTTTCAATTTACGTCTATCATCTGTTCGCATATGAATGTGGTATTATCTGTACTACGTGTGAATACATTGAACCATGTTACATTGCAATAAATATTTATCTAGGTACTATTCGACAAAAAGGCCAAAAATTATCCAAAAAGGACAAATACGTCAATAATGTCTAAATTCTAGCAATTCTAATGTTAGGTCAAGAGTAATTCGATACTTACTGCTGATTTTCAGTACGACATCAAACATCGTGCTAGTATCAAGGTGCTCTAGTTACGACGTACGCATTTTGTCAGCATAGCTTAAGATGTTTATTTTATTAATAATAATGGCTACAATTTTGTAATCAAGAGCTTTGATACCTTGTGATAGTTAACAGAACAATTATTTGATTAAAAGAAGCTAAACGCTTTTTTTCTTTCACCATATCCCAATTAATTGGGGTCGGAACAATGTCTTTTCCTTCCACACACCTCTATTCTGACATACATTTTCTGTCACACCATATCATCATAATTATAATCCTTCACACAATCCATCCATCTTTTTTTGCTCTACCTTTACATTTGTACCCATCCATCTTATTTAATATTCTTTTTGTCACGTGTCTTTCATCCCTTCTCATTATATGCATGGGCATATAATGAGAATAGAACATTAAATTGGTATGGACCAACTTAATCTTGTTCCTAAAAGAAGCTAAACTAACCATTACAAACCTATCATGTCGTCTGTTCTTTGGTATTCTATATATTCTATAGTTTATATTCGTTCTATAGTTGAATTACAACGAAAAGATTTTTGCTTCAAATTTCACTAAATATCCTTGGTAAACTTTACAAATCACTGCTCACGTGAAAGTTGGTATTGTTACATGTGTATTTTTTTAGCGGATTTTAGACACGGATCAACGTTTAAATAAATAAAAAACATGGATAAATTCGCTTTGTCTATGATTCACTGACCTTGACTTCAGATAAAATAAAATATTGCCAGAAGGCAAAAAAGATAATTCTCGTTCTAGATGTAATGTGTTATGTTATATTTAAACAACAACACCTTGTTATGGGTACAGAATGTAGTCTCTAAAGCTAATTAAATCATTCTATTAAAATATTTAAGCAACGTAAATGGAAACATTTAAAATGTGATATTTAGAGCTTAGTTTATTAGGTTCAAAACACCGTAACGATTCAAATAATAAGATAACGAAAAGTGATATTAAATTTAATTTTATATTAAAACATAAGTAATATGGATATTTATATTATTGCATATTTTTTACATTATAATAACTAGAATTGTATTTTTTGTTTAATTTCTGAGCCAACGGATTTATATTCTTATTATAATTATTTAGGTATAATGATATAAACTCATGCGCAAAACAACCCAAGCATGATTTATCTGCCTAAAGCGATTGGAGTTTACCTATTTTACATGCGTTTGATTTTTTTGATTACAGCAGACTAAGAGCAACCTTATGGAAAGAAAGCAGGTGTCGTAACCATAATGGTTTACTGCAAGAGTGGGTTACCAACAAACAGACGGCTTTGAAGAAATTTTGTGTCGTTTTTTGAAAATCCTAAATATCGTAGGGCTGTGGGAAAATATTTCCTGGAAGCTGATTTCTAATTCTTAAAGTGAAAACCAACAAAAATATAGCCTCTATAATATAGGGCCAACTAGTTTAGGGGCTAGTAGAATCAACAAAATACTGTCTGATCAATGTATAAGTTTCAAATAAATAAATAAATTGGTTATTCCGCCATACTTGAAGACGAGAGTCTTAGTGCATCTCACCCGTTATGACGTACGTAGCCGAGATGTAGCTAACGATAGTGAGGCAGGTCCACAAACTTAGCGTCGTTCAGCAAGCAATGAAGCCATAGAGCTATGTTGGGTATTTATCTCATGGACAAAATATGAAATGAAGATATTCGAAAGCGAAATAAGTTTGTCTGCATAGATTGCTAAAACAAGTTGAAGTGGCACTGGGCTAGTCAAAGGGCCTGGGCCTGTCATAGGACCGATGGCTGATTGAGCAGACGATTTTTGGACTCTCTTGAGTGCTCGCGGACTTCCGCGTCAGAAACATCCTGCAGCGCCCTCTATAGACTGATGTCTGATGGACTTATAAGTTCTAGCTAGCTAGCTAAGTCATAATTTGTGCAATGTCGCTGGTGCAGACTGGTTAAGAAAAGTAAACCGGGATGCATATGGTGTAAATTTGAGTGGATCTACGTTCAGTAGTAGATTGTGATTGGCTGACGAATGACGGACGATCGGTGATGGTAAAAATTGTAGAGAGACGCAAATACAAGACGATGTACAACGACCTAACAAAGGTTGAGTTTTTAATTACATAATAACAATGCCTCATGTCATCCACATTGTCCTTGTTACGCCTTGTAAATTACATTGTGTGTCATAACCATAACGCAGATACAATTGCATAAGACACGCTCATTTATTTAGACGGCTGTATTAGGTTTAGGGTTGCCACGCTGAACCAAAACCAAACCGAAACCTACGCTAACTGTTGATAGTATATATGTAAATATACTAGGGGTTAAGAAGAAGAAGTGGAATTCAAGGGGAGAAAAGTTCTATATAAGTAGCTTTCTGAGGCAAAATGATAGTTCCAAATGGAGTTTAACAAGACATAGAAAAGAAACTCCGTAGCTACGGTTTCGTTGCGTATTTAATTCCGCAATCTGGATTCGACGGATGTAAGCACAAAACGATCCTCCCTAAAATACAGTCCACTTGTTGTGACCGGTAAGACTGATTGATTTCATTCTGATGCGCTCTTTAAATACGGAATTGAAAAGAAACTTATAAACAATTATGTTTTTATCAGGCTTACAAAAATATGTTTAAAAAAAGATGTTTTTCAATGTCAAAAAGTGGGAGAAGAATGACATGTGGTTTTCTATATTTAAAGGTAGCAGCAATATTGGATTGAGCGCTTGGTTTTTTCAGGGTTACACCTGTGGACAATAAAGCCTACTTTCACTAATTACAAGGGAGTGGAAAAAGGTTTTGTGAGAAATATATATTTTTAAATCCGCAATAATCTAATAATATCATCATCACTATCATTCGAGCGTGAAATCCCAGTTTCATTCAACCTGGGGCCCGCTTTCCTACTTTTTCTTCTCCATTTAGAGCGATCTTCAGCATCCCTAGTTTTGAGACCATTGCTACGTCCATCTTTCATGACGTCAAGCCACCTTTCCTTAGGCTTACCACTGCTACGAAGGGGCATGGCTAGACATATGTTTTTGACATAACTAGCTGGTCTCCATAAAACGTGGCCGTACGAGCGTATACGAATTCCTTGAAATATGTCTGCATGTCACGGCCATGAAGACTGCCGCGGATGCGGGAGTTTCTGATACGGTCTTTCCGCGTGACTCTATATATCTACTGCAGCATATTCTTTTAGTTATGTAAATGCTACACAGAAAATTGGGTTAAATATCTGTTTTGTTGCTAACCTTCCTCTCATTACGATACGCATTTCTGAATGGCAGATGAGGCCGCCTCTCATTGTTATACGCAATTTTCCTTAACTATATTTAATTTTATTTTACATCTTACAACTCGACGTAAATAAGAGTCGGCGCATTTAATTAAAGAAGTAATTTTATTTATATACGTTGTAAACAATATGATTATCTCATGACAATATAATACTTGGAATGTACCTATATTCTAACATAATTATCCAAAATTAACGACACAAGCATCACGCTGTTGGACTCGTTACATTCAAATTTAAGAGAATGGACAGTTCTCTAAGGCGGATTGATGGGTTTCCCACATCGGTAATTACGATGAGCGCCTGTATGGAAGAATTTGATCACGAGCGTATTATAAACACGCTGACGTATTTCTTACCAATAACCTAAATATACATTTACATATCCCTACTACGTAGCTCATGTAAATTTTCATCTCCAATTTCACTCCTTTCATATTTGTTATTGAAATAAAGAATATTGCTTCAAGACTCTGTCTCACGAAAGCAGTCCGAGACGGGGCGCTACAGTCGTATAATGGAATGTTAGAAAGATAAAATACATACATACATCATATCACTCCTGTTTCCCGTAGGGGTAGGCAGAGACTATGGATCTCCACTTGCGACGATCCTGACAAACAACTTTCGCGTCACCTACTTTCATTAGCCTCTTCATACATACACGTTTATTTGAGATGCTTTTTACCTGACACTTCTGATATTTGGTCCATGGTGTAAAAAATAGTTTTAGAAAAATTGCTATTTAATAGTATTAGTAAATAGAACAATAATATGTTGTAAACATTCACATCTAAAACTTTTGATAAAACAATATCCACATCGTTGGATTGAACTGTTAAAATTAATTGCATATTTTGCCGTGTGACTTTTTCGTGAGACGCCAAACTATTCTCGTCCAGGACACAATCTGACAATTTCATTAAGATTCGTTCAGCCATAGTTACAAAAATGTAATAGCTATTAATTTCGTGCTATGGAATATCATTATTTCGATTTACATACGTAGTAAATTAAATCTATAAATAAACTCTTTCCATTCATACTATTTTAAAATATCAGTATAAGCACGTAAGTATTGAAAACAATAAATTATTTTATGAATTTTAAATGTATAACATTTAAATAATGACGAAATTACAGGCATTAATTAATAAAATATGCCTCGTATGTAATTCTCTAGTGTTATTATTTATGTTAATTAAAACTATTTGGTAAGTAAACAAACACGTTATTTTAGGTAAGTAACAGAATATTCAAAATCAAATGAATTTAACCGTAAAAATGCGTAATGTTGATAACAAGTAAGATAAATAGGCTTACTACATATAATAACTTGGTAATTTTATGCCGTGAATAACTTTAATTATTAATTTATTTGAAGTTTAATATTACTCTAATGCTGTTTTGGTTTCCGGGTGACACCCGCCATTCAGTTTTTTGTGTATCGCACCGGGACATGATATAATCGTTGGTTGTACAAAAAACAAATATGAAACGAATGTTGTCTCTATAATAGCTTTAAAACATAATTTTAGAACGTTCGTATTGTCATGCAAAAACAAAAGACGTGTTTCTTTTAATTTTAGAACGATTGTCCTTATTTTGAAATAATCTGTTTTTAATTTAACTCGTTTGAACTTATTACTTTGACACGTGATTTGAAAATGT
Source organism: Dendrolimus kikuchii (assembly GCA_019925095.2). Lineage (NCBI taxonomy): Eukaryota > Metazoa > Arthropoda > Insecta > Lepidoptera > Lasiocampidae > Dendrolimus > Dendrolimus kikuchii. The sequence continues at coordinate 8,645,513 of CM034400.1, forward strand.
TTTTCAGCCAGTATGATTAGAATGTTTGAAGTTTCGTTTATGGTTTCAAAAAAGTTTATTTACTGCTTTTAAAATAAGCTGATGGAATTTGAAACGAGTTAAAATTATTATTATTATTTTGAAATTTGTAGTTTTTTAAAATCTGTTTTAAAACTTCTAAATCTAGTGGGCATAAAATTAAATACAAGTTTGACTATAACTAGTTGTTGTCCGCGGTTTCGCTCGCGTAGATTAAAAATAGCCATAATTTCAGTAGTCAAAAAAAGTTTAAAGGTAGCGCCTTTTTAACGTCTTAGAGATTGAATTTCCAAACGTGCTGATACACGTTACATTTATTTATTATTAACCAGAAACGGGTATATAAACATTTGTACTTCTTTCTTGAAAAATTCTAGATTTTAATCTCTTTCTTCACCCTCTTAGGGGTTGAATTTTCAAAAATCCTTTCTTAGTACCTACGCGTCTACAGTACAAAAAGAACCCGAATCCAAATTTTCACGGTTCTAGACCCAGTCGTTTGGCCTTTGCGTTGATATGGCAGTTTGTAGTCATTTATTGCGGTCCAGTTATCTATAATATTATAAAATTCAAAACATCATGTCTTTAAATTGAAGCTAATAAAAAAAAAACAACTAGAATAGACTATGTAAACGATGGTCCGGAACACGATGTAATTTTTTAGAGATTTCTTGTTGTCTGTTTGTCGTTTTATCTGTTTGTTCGGGATTCATGTAAGAACTACTGGGCAGATTTCGATGCAGCTTTCGCTGATCGACAGCTAATTCTTAGACTTAAACTCTGCGCTACATACTTTTTATCCTAGGAATCCCGTGGGAATTTTCCCGGGAGCGGTTTGAAGTTGTTCGATGCATAAAGATGCATATAGAATATACATTTTTCAGATTGTGTTTATTTTGGTTCCAGTGTGGTCACGAAAGAATAATAATGCCGTGTAGAAGCCTCCTTAGATATTCTTTGTCAGCACATATAATTGAAAGTCACGACAGATTAATTATGAGTTTGTATCCGTTTTTATTCATAGACTATTTTAATTTTTTTATAAGTTCAAAATCGTTCGTTGCCAATTTAGTTCTTGTTTTGAGACCAAAGATAAAATGGTGTAACATTTAAAATTTTTAAGCGATAATCTATTAAAGATTGAATTGAAGAAGAAGCACAGAAATGCAGTTTATTTATTAAATCTTTAAGCTTTTACAACAGTATTGTAAAAGTGTTTTTAAATCTTTGTTTGTCCTATTTCCAGGCCTTGGGATTGTACTGATTTTAATGAAATTTGGTGTATATATGTAATATTTTTTGATAAGGGGAAAATAATTGAAACATGGGCTAACTCTAGCGGGTGGGTCTAAAACAGAGCCACGTGTAAAACTCTATTAATAAAATAAAAAAAACATCGTTTAAAGTTTTCAAGTGGGCGTGACTTTAATCACTCTAATATCTTAATTTCACGAAATACTCAAAAATAAAATATTTGATTTAAAATATTAATTAAATGACTTAAAGCCAGATTAGGTTAAATTATTCCTTAAGTTAGTTTGCCTGGAAGAGATTGCTTTAAGCGATAATGCTGCCTATTATTTCTACCATGACAATATTGCAATTGTGCATTTTTGAAATTTTATATTTGGTGAGCAATAAAGTGTTATCTATTCTATTATAAATTACGTTAAATATTTACATTAAAAATAATTAAATTACTTGTTTAAAAGTAGTACTTTCTCAAATAAACATAATTTATATATATTAATTTTTATATACTTACTCTGTCTCCTCGCATAGCACTCTCATAAGCCCTCGTCCTCGCCATGCGGAGTGTGTGGATGCTATCCTGATTTCCAGGACTGTGTGGCAAGATGGGTGCAGCTTGTCCCATATCCTCGCTTCCCGATCCAAATGTCCGAGCACTTTTAGAATGCGTCTGAATTTGGGATCAGGACATTCCTCTGACTTGTCTGTGTAATCTACTTCCTGAAAAAACATGAAGAAAAATTTAATAAATTTGTTGAGTTCTGTTAAATCTTGGACTAAAATACTGTTTTTGTGCTTACAAGATGATGATATGTCCCTTATTTTTTAATATTTACTAGAGTTTTCAGTTTGCAATATATATGTATATATACTAGCTTCTGCCCGCGACTTCATCTGTGTGGAATAAAAAAATGGAAGTTAAAAAAAAACCCTCGACTTTGAAACATTCTTCATTGGTGCTCCGCTCCTATTGGTCTTAGCATGATGATATATAGCCTATAGCCTTCCTCGATAAATGGGCTATCTAAACTGAAAGAATTTTTCAAATCAGACCAGTAGTTCCTGAGATTAGCGCGTTCAAGCAAACAAAGAAACTATTCAGCTTTATACGTTAGTATAAGATATTAGGGTGGTCCAGAAATATTTTTTTTAAATTCCTTTTATCTCAAAATTTACTGTTGGAATAAAAAAATCCTGCTCAAATCGCAGCTCGATATCTCAACTCTACACGACACGCAATGAATTTTTTTTTTCCCATACATTACGTGAACAAATTTCTTTTTTGGATTTAACCACAAAAGCTGTAAAATATTTTTTCAGATTTTCGATGCACATATTCTTTTGAAAATGTAATTATCCAAAAATAGCTCTGATATGTTTTTATTGTAATCCTTACAAAGAAAAGTTATCAAGCATTAAAATCTAGCAATCAAGTTTTTAATTACATGTCCTTTCAAAACAATTGTTTTATTTCTATGATTTTAAAGTGATTATAAACTAAAAGAGTGGCCATCGGACGTCTCATTCATCATATGAAACTAGAATATAGCCAGAATATTGTCCGATAGATTTAAATAATAGTAATATAAGTAAAACTATGTTCGTAAGCAAATATGACACTGACAACATTTATTATAGGAAATAAGCAAATATGTATACATAAGTAGAACATTTAAACATAGCAACTTTGTATTAGGTTAAGATGTCAATAAAGATAAAAAAGCAAAACAGATAAAAGAAAATAAAAAAGTATATATATACACAACCTAAAATGTCAAGGCAATAATAGTCTTACAAAAAACTGCGTCAAGAGAGTGAGAATAAAAAATAACTATAGAATAGAATTATCTATAGAATTCGTTCGCGACCTGTTTGTATCATTCATAAATATATATATTACACTATTTATTTAATTATGATGTTACCAACTACTAGTCGCGCTAATGTAGATATATGTAGATCTAATCATTAAGCTATATACATATGTATGTAACATACAACTCAATATCTCTAATTATATTATTAACTCATTACTACGTAAACTCATAAACACGAATATTTGAGGACTAAGGTCTATTAAAATTAACTCATTATGAAATTAACGTAATGTAACTAATTACAACAAAAAAGTGAAAGGTTTTCGTATTTTAGGGTACTTTTTAGCTGTTTTGGAACGGTTGACGATATTAACCGCGCGACCGTGGATGAAATCGAAGAGGTCAGTCTGGAATACTGCTTAATAAGTGATAAGAGTTTTGCTTCTAGAGCCACGGAAATGCCTCATTTAACCTTTGAACTATTAATAATTCTGAAACAAATCCACACTTAAAAATCTTTCCAAGAAAATTAGTTTGAATATGATCCGTTGAGGTATGTGATTTTATAGACTAATGCTTTTTCAAAAGTCCTGTAAACAGACGAGAAAAACAGTTGATTTTTGTTACCTTTATTGAAATTTTTTGCTATGCGTGAAGTGACATGCGATTGGTCAATTTTTGTTATGTTGTCACATTGAATAAGTAAGTATATATTCCAGACAAGATGTAGATTCTAGGTTAATTAATACAATCGGATTAAATTATCGAGATGCATTTGAGCGTATCGATTCGTCAAGCGTGACCCTTTCCTTTTAGTCCTTGGATCTTTGATATAATTGATTATACCTATTATTTTACGATGAAGACTAGTGTTCAAGGTGGATGTACTATCAAACTACTTTTTTATTACTTTTAAGCAAACAAAATATACCCATAACCTACTATAATGCAAACAAGCACCAGAAACTACGCACTACACGAAACATCACGTGAAACCAATATTAACAGCGATATAACATAGACATAAAATATTACACGGTACAACTATAGATTACATTCAAAGAAAGTACAGGAGGGGAGTACAGTTAACAGGCGCGGATCCAGCCCTCAAAAAAGATTGTGGTCCCAGCCACCTGAAAATCGGCCAAGTGCGAGTCGTCTCGTTCAGGTGTGAACTCCTACAAAGGAGATGTTTACAAAGTATATGACGCCCTGACCAAGATTTTGTACAGTGTATCTATAGTTCCAAGTGGGCAAAGCCGTAGGGCGAACATTATTAAATCAATAAACCTGTAAAATGTTAGTTTGTTTGTTTGCACATCACTGTCACATTTAGATTTTATACTACTGAACCGATTTTTATATAATTTTTACAACTTCAAGGGATTTCAAATTAAATGAAACCTCTTTTTCCAGTACAAGTATTCATGTGCCAAAAATAAACAGAAAATATGTTGTTAAAAATGTGTCCATGTCAGCATAACGTCTATGGCTTCGTTCAGACATGGCGGAATCCGTGCGGACGCAAAACGCGTGGTTCCAATCCGCGAGAATTGAAAATGTTCAGGCAGGCACGGTGAGTGTGCGGAGTGAGCTAGGGTGACAACCGTTTGATTTCAATAATGGAAGTCGGAGAAGCAATATGTGTGTACTTACTACTCCGCAAAAAATAAACGGCAGGATTGGATACATCCAATTTTACGTGATCGGCTCACCCATGGTCTACTTATGACATTATATCCAAAATTGATGAATTTTGAACCCATTTTTTTCAATTATTTAAGAATATCAATAAAATTATTTGCAATTAACAAATTATATATTCTGATACCCACATGAGGTCAAGCGTGTCACCAGAAGAAAAACTTCGTGAATGAATAAGTCGGTGTCGAAGCGATCCATTGTCACACGTCTCATACGCGCGGATTCCTTGGAGCAATTGAACGCGTCGAGGCACGTTATAGTAAAAGATCCGCGTGGCGACCGCCCGAATTCATTTTCTAGCGATCGAATGGAGGCTACTGCAAGGATGCGTGGTGTAAGTAGTATGAACGTTCTAGTGCGATGCCATTGTAATAATTCCGCCGTATCTGAACGAGCACTATGATGACTAAGTACTTTGATGCGATCCGAATCACGCACGATTAACGTCACACGTCACAAGCTTATTAGGGTCGTGGGCATGCCCATTGTGCCCTCAACGGTGGATGCGCGCTTGACAAGAAGACGCATTAAGGAATAAATTTGTAGACACAAAAGAACTTTTTGAGTTATGTCTGGAGTTATAAAACTGTATACGAAACTATAAAAGAAAAACAGTATCTAATAGTTATAAGGTATAAAATAATATGACATTTTTTGATAATAACTAAATTTAAAAAAATAAACAAATCATCATGTCGTAATATCACCTATGGTACATATCTCAAAAACTGGTCTAGTAGGTGCCATTACATACACTATTAAGGGTTCATAGAGCTGACCAACGTCCATCATTTGGTTATCACTCCACATCTACCTTAAAAAAATTAAGTGAAATTTCTTATATTTCAAAAAGGAATTAATGCACCCTTTTCAAATCGATTCTCTTTGAAACTATTTTATAGGCTCTACAAGCTTGATTTTTTAGAATTTTTACTTTTTATTCAAAACTTAGAAAGGAAAATTAAAAGGAAATATTTTTACTTGTTCCCCTAAAATTGGAAAGGCCTGAGCCCAGCTGTAGATCTGTAGGCTTATTGTACGAATTACTTTAATAATAATAAATTCAAAAATAGATGACATAATTGTGTTCCAATTTAAGCGTGTTGGTGGTGCATTTAAAATTATTGCATTTATTACACAGTGGGCGCCTGTCAATCTGTTGTATAATTACGATTAGACAGGGCACGTTTAGCCACATTCAGTCAACACCTGTGCGGAAGTAGACAACGAACTTTAAAAGGTGTGTAAAACAAAGTACTTATATAATGTGGACGTTCTCGGGATTTTTTTTTATTGCAGGCAACAAAACAAGTAGACGGCCCCCCACTGATGAAATATAATTACCATCGTCTGGTAAGTTGCAATAAAAGTGAAGAATCTACTGCAAGAATTGAAGGATTCTGTGATTTTAACATTATCAGAGAATTGCAGCTTTCTGTATGCTTGGAGTTGTTTCGAGGTAAACAAATACCTATATCATCAGATAATAGTTACCAGCCAGTCGAATAAATTATAACCTGAATTCAAAATTGAACCAATTGAACTGTTTTATTCATGCTATTGTCATTTTTAATTTTCCCACGTTGTTTTGTCTGCCGATTGAAAAATCGGCCCTTAGTACACATTTACTTGAAGTTGGCATATAAAATATACTTTCAAAACTATTGGAATAAATTCAAATAATAAAAGTTATAACTGATTTTCTACTATTAAATTCTTAGGAATCATCAAATTTGTTTCTCTAGCTACAAAAAACAGCATAAGTACAAAAAATTCGCAAGAACCGCTTTTGTATGGAAATCAGTCTGTTAAACAGTTTTCTGTTGCTAACTTGGGCAAAGTATACAAAAATTGGCTTTAAAATATTGAAATAACTCTTAGTATTAACATCGCTATTCTATGAATCATTTTAAAGTGTTTTTGTTAATACTTATGCACATATTTTAAAACATATTACAGAATTGTTTTGTATCCCCATTTTCAATAATATTTTGACTTGGTTTTAAAATGCAGATATATATTTTTAACAATTACGTGCAGCGGTTAAGTCATGAAAATGATATATGTACATTATAATTAATGTATCTGACGTTTTTGAAATTTGCTTTAAATATCATATTAATATTTGTTTATTAAAAGAAAACGCGTTTGATTTCAAGTACTTTTGAGTTGATATTAGAGGGCTCAACCAAATGATCAAATTCGATCAATGTCGTTGAAAAGCGCAGAATTGAAAGAAAATTATGGAATTTAATGACACATTTTTTATTTTTTTATTGCAGGAGTTCAGCAACAGCCAGACGGCCCACTTGATGGAAAGCGGTTATCATCGCCTATGGACATTTGCAACACCAAAGGTGCTACAAATGCGCTGCTGCTCTCTTAAGGGAGACTGGAACCTGGTCACTAATGCCGGAACACAAGTTAAGGTTGTTATGGCGACATGCTTTAGACCAGGGGTGGTAGCCATCCAGTCGGGCAAATGCCCTACCACCTGACTGGGTTGTTTCGTCGCCTCTTACGACAGGCCGCCCGGCCGCAGGAAATTGTATTCTTTCTCCGTTCCTGCACGGATGAAAATTATAATAGATGAATCACTTTAGTTGCTTCATTTACCTAAATTAAAAGACAGAGGTGAACCGTGTAATCACAGCATTATGGACAGGTATTTCAGACACGCTTGACAACGTGAGCTGAATGAAACGTGTCCACCTGCTGTGATTAATATGGTAATGAAGTTAGAAGGCGAATATTGTTTCAGTAACCGCATTTCTATGAACGTGAATGAATTTTATGAATAAATTTTTTTCTTTATTGATGTTGTGTTATTTTTTTTTAAATTATTTATTGATTATGTGCGTCAGTTTGTTTTTTTGCGCTGTTGGACATGAATCGCTTATCTTCTTTGTTGGCTCATAATGTACTTTGTATTGGAATGATTATAGGATATTTTTTAAGATTCCGTAGTATTCTATAACTTTACTGTTTGTCTATGCATTTAACGCTCATACTTCTTAAAAATTACTTTGTTTATGTGTATACAATTCGGAAAAAAATTTACTCTTTACTATTATCTAGGGAAGAATATAAAATTTACAGGCGAAGATGATATTTTTTCAATGTACACAATATGTATCTGTTTCAGATATGATTACTCAATATTTAAATAGTCATCATAAACATGGTTTGTAATGAAATTTTATATATAATTCAAAAGGTGATGAGGTATATGACTCCAAAGACGTAAAATATGGGTTTCACTTTTCAATTGAGAGGTGAAAAGTTCGCAAAAATCTGTACCTCTCTATAAATCACATGCCCATTTTTCTGTGTGACATTCAGTTACATTGAAACTTTATCCTTTTTCGTTTATGGTGTTAAACGAATTTGCAACGAAAAAACATTAGTAAAGTGACTTTGTGAGAATATTTTTTGTTCTTTATTCACATCTTTACAACAAATGAAATTCAACATATTAGGTACCTAATTAACTTGCCTAACCTTACGTATATGTGTGTAAGGTTAGGCGATTCACAAATTACATCACACGAATTTCATGATTTGACCCCCTCCCCCTCGTCCTTGTCATAGCTGTTCACATTCGTGAGACACCTCCCTGCCTCGTGTGCCATCACATATTATGCAATTTTTCATCAAGAAATTATTAAATTAAAACAGCGGTTTCGTAATTAGTTTTATTTCCATTTAAATGATTTTTTAATAATTTAAACATTATACTCATCCGGATAGAGTTAAAATATTTTGAAGTTTTTCATTAATAGTACTCTCATCACCTCAGATCATCGGAAAACATACTTCTGGAAACACCTGTAAATCACTCACGGTTTTATAACAAATCTTTCACAGTTCATGCAGTGTGCCTGTGGAATGCGCTACCTGCGAAAATCAGCCGTGCCCAGTCTCTTCAGGCGTTTAACGGACTAGTGAAAGATTATTACCTCGGGCTCTAAAGTCAATCATAACATCTTCATCTCTCCCATATTTACGTAACTCTATACATTATTACTATGATTGTTATTTATATATATATCAATATATGTATAATTTTGTCTTATTTTTATGTCTATTATACGTGCCATTTCAAAATTTTATATTTATACTTTTTTATTCTAGTTATATTACAAAACCCACATTTTACACAATTTTTCTCTAATCCATCCTAATGTTGTCTGGAAGAAATTGCTTTTAGTGATAAGACCGCCTATTGTCTTCTGTACTTAAACTTCTTGAATTGTTATGCAATAAAGTATATTCTATTCTATTAATAGTTCAAATTTTCTTGTTTTATAGCTTAAATAGATTAGATTTTGAAATGTGACGTCATGAAATTTAGGATCCCCTCCTACCCCTTGTCACACAATATCACACTTCGTCGACCACTTCCCTCTTTCATGTGCACAATTTATGCTCCAAGTTACTGTACAAAAACATAATAATACAAAAACCGTCAGTCATAAGACTGCGTGTCAGAAGTGAAAACTTTGTATCTTAGTGTGTGAACGTCACGTGACTTTTATCTGTTTCCCTATCCCAAAACAAAAGTGCCTAACGTGCCTAATGATGTTTTCAATTCAAAAATCCTATGGAATATACAAACTAATGTTACCTCTCGCCGAACAATGCCATTGATGATTAATCCGACATAATCTCCGTTCTCGTCCACAGCAGCGACAGACACCTCGTCATCCAGCGTTGCAGCGGCGTAGTCCTCCAAATCCATACATCTGGACTCTGCCGTCTCGAGCAAATTCACCGCCAAATTCATGGGTTCGTCCCGGAAGAAGAACCTTTTGACAAATAAAATATTAAATATAGAATTGATATAGTAAAGTAGTAGATTAAATGGCTTTGTGTAGAGAAATAATATTTCTAGATTCTTGTGATAGCGGTTATATGATAATGTGAGTCGATTACTCGGAGAGCTAGGAGCTTGAAAGGAAACTATCAGCTGTACTGTATGAGAACTAAATTCAAAATGTCGAAGTCTCCTTTCCAGTCTTCAGTTGTTTATCGAATACACTTTTGAGAGTGTGCAACAGATCTTTCTAAACTAATCCCACTCTGCTCTCCTAATCCATATTTTTCACCACCCGACATCCAGACAGGAGCATCGGCTTAACGTACAGGTTTACGGGGGACATATCACATAATATACGAAAGAAATGTTTCGCATCCACTTTATTGATGTGTGTTCTTGTGCATCACAAAAGAGTGGAACTCATTGCTAAAATTGTTTTCCGATACCTATAACCCAGGTATCTTCAAGTACCATATGAATAAGTACCTTCTAGGTAAGCGTACTGCATCCTAGATCATACACATCACAATATACCCTGACCAAAAGTGAAATAATATACTATAAAAAAAAAAACAAAATACTAGATTCATACAGTTCATTATTGATTTACCTATATATAGATTAATACTTCTAATAGAAATAATATCTCTTAAAATAATACCTTATTAGTAGTTTTAATACACCGAATTTTCAACAAGATAAATATGACTTATCATAATAAATTTAGGTGAATCATTAACTCAATTAACTTTTCTGCTTTTAACAGAAATAAAATAATTTTCATTTATTAACTAACATGTGATTCTGTAAGGCGAATCAAATTTGTATGACCATTATAATAACTAAGTTTATTAACATGATAATAATTACGATTTAATTCTTTGAAAATATTTTAGTTAAATTACTCAAAGTTTTCATTAAATAAATTAAATTAAAAAACAAACACAATAAAATAACGTTGATTTATTACACGATTTCCCAACAAAAAACAGGTCAATGTTTTCAGGGTGCCTTTGTCAGTACTCAGCAGCGAAAATAATTATTATAATGTAATTAAAAATATGAAGTATCATAAATAATAAAGTAATTATAATATTATATACTAATTGTTTTAGTCTTAATTATTTTGGTATTCCCTGGCTGTTTGTTCTAGTACGTACTCATTTAAATATTATATATAAGTTTATATATATATATATATATATATAAAAATATAAAAACATAAATGATATATATATATATATATATATATATATATATATATATATATATATATATATATATATATATATATCATTTATGTTTTTATTATTAAAATGTAAGTAATTCCTACTATTTGTTACGTATACCACCATCGCCATTATCATCAACAATTCATTTCTGGGGTTCTAGGGTTGTCTGGAAGAGATCGCTTTTTAGCGATAATACCGTCTTTTGTTTTACTGTAAATTTTCATTTCATTTCATTGTTCATTTTGGTGTACAATAAAGTGTTATCTATTCTATTCTATTATCATTGACAGCTAAAACTTCTTTACATTGGTTCAAATCTGTACCAGCGTAACGATTATTGTATTAAATCAAATTATACGAATGTTGAAAATTCTATCCTTTTGCATATCCTCCAATCCAGCTTCTGATATTTTAGTAACATAATAGTATGTATATATGGTATTTTTTTATTACGAAGCTAGCTAAGGGGCAGATGGCCCAGCTCATGGAAAGTGGTTACCACCGCTTATAGACATTTGCAACATCAGGGGCGAAGCTAACACGTCGCCAGCCTTTAGAATAGTACAACCATATAACACTGGTACTATATATACTTATATAGGGGACCAGCGTTAGACAATAAGAACATAGCTATAAGATAATTAGATAAATAAATGTAATAGGATAAGGAAACCCACTACAGCGTGTATAGACCGATGGTCCTAGTTATGTATAAAGCATCAACTCACATTGATAGAGAAATGAACACTATTAAAATGGAATGCAATATAAGAAATACAAATTTAGAGTTATAAGTAAGGCCACATATGTAACAATTTTTTTCTGTAAAACTAGTATATAAAATTAGGTAAAAATTGTACTATAATCTAAATTTAAAATTTTTTAAAAATCTTCTTTAAATAAATTAACAGAAAACAAGTATATATATGACTCGGGCAATCCCGTTCGCCCGGGCTAAAGAAGGAGAAAAAAAAAAGTATAACTAGGATGGCATAGAGGAGTTAGACAGAAGGCATGGGGTAGAGGGGAAGGAATGGTATTGGAATAGAGGAATGGAATTGGAAAGATGGGATGGGAGGGCGCGAGTGGGCCTTCGGAACTCTCATCCATCGTAAGAAACACGATTAACTCAAAGGTAATAGTTTCACGCCGATGTTCTGTGAGAGGGAGAGAAGTTAGCGCTCGATCTTTTGTACGAAAAAAAAAATTCAATATAATATAGATAGGTAGATAACAGTTTATTGCTCACCAAATATACAATTTCAAAACCAGACAATTACAATATTGTCATGGTAGAAATAATAGGCGGCCTTATCGCTTAAAGCAATATCTTCTAGGCAACCTAAATTAAGGACTAGTTTAACCTAATCTGGCGATGTAGGTGGTGCAGATTATTAGGTATATCATCAACAAACATACTTAAACTACATATTTATTTAAAGTTACTTGGAATATAATATATATTCTACGTAACTATAACAATATTAATGGGTGGTTCCTATATCTTACCGACCGGTCATTTGCCATAATATCTGTGCCAGAAGTAGTGTCAAAACTCAGATGATGGTAAGGCAAGTGAATAAATAGTAAGATATAATAGGAAAGGTCATAAGAAAACTGCTCAAGTGGCGATGCTTTCAGTCATGTTGCAACCCGCTTCATTAATTTTGAGATGTTAATTTAGGATGCAACTGCAACCTCTAAGCTACATAAACCTTCTCATTTCACCTTCAGTATTTCGTTAAAATTAAAATAAGCATATTTTTGTTTACCAACTTTAAGTTTGCATATATTTTTTTCACTCGAATATAAAGAGGGTAATTTTAATAATTAATAAGATAATTAGCTTCGTATGAAATTATTTTATTATGGTTAAATCCGGTTAGATACTAATCGAACATTGATAATCTTGGAAAGAGATGTGAAAGGAGTTTTAGGAGGGAGCATATACTGTACTTACTTCTTTTGTTGTGCAGCTTTATTTTCGAAATAATTTTATAAACTTTATAAAGAAAAATTATATATTTGAACTATTACAAGTACTCCCTTGTTTGGTGTCAATGAAAGACCTACAATTTTACTGAAACTTGCTTGAAGTTTGTTTAATATTTGATTATTCATGAACACTTGATACAAAACATGCAGAGCCGTATTTAAAAAGAAGAGGTTAAGAAATGAGTCTTAGGAATAAAGTAATGTTGAAGTGAAACTTCTTTAGAATCATTGTGATTTGAAACTCGATGAAACGAAAAAGCGAAACTAAAAAGAGAGAAACACATAAATCTGTAGGACTAAGTCTGCGAGAGATGAGATTAATTACATTATAATTAATAATTTAAACACAGGCACATACAGATAGAGTTGGATATGTTTTGAAGTTTTTCCTTAATATATCAAATTTCGGGTTTTGAAGCTTAAATATATTATAACTATAAAATATATGAAATGTGATGTCACGAAATGTAGAATCCCTCCGACCCCGTTTCACACTTAGTTCCACTCCTACAGTGTGTGAACTACACATACACACAATTTGTTTTTGTCTTAATCGTTTAGGTGTTCTGGTAATCCCAAGATTGACTCGGTAGGTTTATTGTCTAGTGAATTAGGTGATTCTTTGTTTATTTCATTTTTATTGCGATTTGCGAACCTGGCAAACAGGCAGATGGTCCTCCTAATTGGGAGTTGGGAACAACAGGGGTGGCGCCAACGCGTTGCCAGCCTTTAGGATAGGATAGGGTGTGACGGGATAAAGGGGATGAGATAGTGGAGTCAGATAGGAGGAATGGAATACGAGACGGGATATAGAAAAGGGAAGTGGGCTATCGGAATTGTCACTCGTACGAAGCACGATTAGCTCAAGGCTAACCATTTTACGCCGATATTCTGTGTGAGCGTGGTTTCCCACCGATGAATTAAATAATCAACATAATGATTCCTCTATGGCTCTAACAAGATTCTGTACAAGTAGGAGTAAAGTATTGGAGGGTTTTATATATCACTTATTTCGAAGATTTGAAATCTGTTTCCTAGCGAATCGAGCAATCTAAAGCTTAGACGACAAGGCTTTTAAAATCAGAATGCAACAATTATTTACTTGGTTGGGTTCACCTTATACCCGTATCAATGCCAAACTTGCAATTAATGCAGACCTAGACATTCGCAATCGATAAGAAACACAATCACCGCTAAGCCTACGGCAATACATTTGCATTGTCCTGACTAGATTCAGAGATAAGTATCGATTTTATTTTGCATCATATTTTATGTATTTAAATTAAGTACGATTGATTTATATGAAGTAAAAGGTTACAAAACAACTTTTCAAAATAATTTACAACCGTTTTGCATTCAGAAAAGTACCTGCAATTTTGTTTCTTAGGACATTTTTTGGTTAGAAATTGATCTCCGCAGAAAATCAGATTATCAATGTAAACAGCTACTCTTAATTTTTTTTACTAATCAGCAGATGAACATTGACTGATCGTACCTATTTCCCCAAAGCTAAGCTAGTTACGCTTATGTTATGGATAATACACTGTCGGCCACTCTGGGTCCGAACCTAGATATATCCAGACCATATTAAATAAGGGGAAGTTCATTTAATATTTTATTTATATTATATTAAAATTTACCAGACAGAAATCGAAGCTCGAAATCGAAAGGAAATCGGAAGGAATCGAAACGCAACGGCTCGTGTGTTTCAGTGAGCTTGGCTGACAAAAACGTAGCCCATTCAAGCAGAGACACCGCCTCTGTTTGTAACTGAGTATGAAGTGGATTTATTAGCGATAGTCAGCGCCGACCACTCGATCGTGTCGGTCCTGATGTTGGTAGATCGAAGTTGCCTAATTTCTTCTTAAATAAGGTAACTACCACCTCTGGTCTAGAGTATGCCGCCATAATAACCTTGAGTTGTGTCCGGTATTAGTGGCCAAGTTCCAGTCTCCAGGTTAGAGAGCGGCATCATATTGGTAGCAGGTTTGTTGTTACTAATGTCCATAGGCGATGATAACCGCTTTATGTCCGGCCATCTGTCTGTCTGTTGAACTCATGCAATAAAAAATATAATAAATAAGCTCTAGAAAGACTCAGTATAGGACGTTTATGCAGATTGTACTAATAACCTTAGTCCTAACCTAAACGTAAGTCGACAAGCTTTATCATTTTTGTTTATTTATCTCTTTCGTTCTTTCTCTAGATATCTCTAGAATATTGCCTACCCCGCAAGGGAACTGGCGTGAAGTTATGTATGTATGTATGTATCTCTAGAACAGACAGTAAGTATGTTGTTTCTTTTTGTTCCATATGTGAGTTGCTTACAGTGGCGTCCGTACACCCAGGTTGATTGTTCTGTTTAGATGGTTTCATTATTTGTTTGCTAGAAACAATGTAATTTAATTGTCTTCTTACCTTCTCAGGAACTTGAGCACAAGATCCTTGTCCTTTGGCGTTACCCTGCGGATGGTGTAAGAAGCCTGGGTCATGCTGCGAGGCCGAAGATTGAGCTCCGATAGCTGGGCCGGGAGCTCGTCGGCGAGCTGTGAAAATATAGCTCATTAGTTAATGAAGTATCCTATGTTATTAACGAGATACTTTGTTGGCCTGGGTGGATTTTTGGGTTATTTCTATGTGGTGATACTTTGGTAATAATTTCTTGATGCTTTATTGGCGTGAATGGTTTCGTTTTAGCTGGACTGTGGCTTAATGAAAAGGGATGTTCGCTACTTTCATGTAAAAAGGAGTACTTTTCTTCATTTCAATTTTTTTTTGATTTTCAAAAAATGTATTTTGATTATACTTTTTGTGAGCTCGATTATGTTCTCTCACCGCGCTACTTCCTTAAAGAATATTACTGTCTCACAAGAGGAAGCGCGGGTATCTTCTACTTCTTATTCATCCCGGTTGCCTCCCAACCATACCAACGCCGAAACCAAACCAAACCAACTACTACAAAATTGCAAGCAATCCGTGCACGATTGGAGAAAGAATACAATTTTCTGCGGCTAGGCGGTCTTTCGTAAGAGATGACAAAACAATCCACTGCCAGGTGGTAGGATATTTGCCCATCTAGACCGCTACCACCCCTGGGCTAGAGCATGCCACCATAACAACCTTGACTTTTGTTCGAGGATTAGTAGCCAGGTTCCAGTCACCCTTTAGAGAACGGCGGCACATTGATAAAATCTTTGGTATTGCAAGTGTTCATATGCGATGGATACCATGCGCTTTTCATCAGGTAAGCCGTCTGCCTGTCTGCTGAACTCGTGCAACAAAAGAAAACTACATAGACTACAACAAACAATTTTATTTAATTGTTTTAATTTAGACATATTATTATAATTGTTTTGTAACATTTATGTTAGAAAATATTTTAAATAAAATACCACCCAAGCAGTTAATTAACATAAATTAAATCTAATCACTATACAGCAAACGAGTGTTTGAAAATGTATAATACTCTGATTATTTATTTTATTGCTAGTTGATTCCATATAGCACCTTAACGGTAATTTTCGCTAATAGTGGTATTTAATCCGTAACCGTGATTTAAGGTTAACCTGACACCTAGAATTACCTACAATTGAATAAATACTAGAAGTTTCTAAAGTGAAGGTTATTAGTCGGCCATTTTAGCATTATCAAGGACGCGTTCCTTTAGTATCTCACAACGCCCAAAATGCTCCGTCTGCCGTTCCACAAGGCGACCAGTCGTTATGGTCGTGGCGCAAACGTCGCTAATGGCATCATAATTTTCGATCACACAACGGTCACAATGACTCATGTTAAGAGGTGGGTCAAAGTGGGCGTTCACCACAGAGCATTAATTCTCTCTATCTCTTGACATTGAAAAAGGCGCGATTTTCAAATAAACCAATGACATTTGTGTATTTCGTCGTTTATGACATTACCGCCACATAGTCCATTCCACTAGAGTTTATGATGGTAAACTCTGCAAGCAAGTGGAATGGGAAAAATCGTGGCCGTTGTGAATCCCTTTTGGAACTTAGCCTTAGAAGACTTAAACTAAAATAACAATAGAAGCGTCAACTCTGATGTGGCGCTATTCTGTAATAAAGTAAAGTGATTTTTTTAAATAACATACATACATACATACATAACTTCACGCCAGTTCCCTTGCGGGGTAGGCACGAACAACAGAGCGCCATTTAGGCTTATTCTTACACACCTCACTTGCTTCTTTGACATTCATAACTCTTGACATGCACGCTCGTCTGTTCTTAAGGCTACTAACATCACCTTCTGCTAGTACACGATCAATTTGATCATGGAAAGTGTGTCGTGGCCTTCCACGACCTGTGCATCCATCCACTTTTGCATTGTATATCTGTTTATTCATTCTTTAAATAAACATAATAATAATAACATTCTATAAATATCTGGTTGCTGGGCTCGAGCATCCAATTTACAACGGAACAGACGGTATACCAGCCACGCTTGAGCAGGGCGGATTTGCGGGTTTTACACATCGGTTATAGCAATGTGCAAGTTTGGTCACGATTTTTTCGTTTTACCATTAGCACGTGGTAATCATAACAATGTACATGTACATTAGGTCAGAAAACTATCGAAGTGGTGGCATGATTTTCGGTCAGGATTTGAAACCGCGCTCTTTGATTTTGGTACGCGATTGTGCCAACCATTTAATTAAGCTGCCAAGGCTTGTGATAACGAAATTAAAGATAAGCTATTTTATTTACAGGAAGATCTAAAAATTAATTATAGTTCAACATGTTTCATCGTTTACTTAACCGACATGTAAATTTTAATGGTTATTTAAGTGTGCTACTTAAGTAAGTCTAAGGTACAATGTATATAAATCAATTGCTGTTCATTAGTCTCGCTAAAACAAGAGAACGGCTGGACTGATTTGGCTAATTATTTGTGGAAGTCCAGGGAAGGTTTAGAAGGTGAGTAAATATGAGAAAATGCTTTTTCGCTTTCCCTTAGAAACTATTCCTAGCTGTCAAACATTTGATATTCGTCCCGCCGTTTAGAAATCAATTAAATGTAAAAGTCGTTCAGAAATCAAATTAAATTTAAAAGTAAAGTTTTTTTTTCATTGTTTTGGTTTTGAATGTCAAACGTTTGATGTTCGTTCCGCTTAAGTTTTGACCAGATTTTTTACTAATGTTGAAACATTCTGCTATTATTATTCAGTTTTTTTATTTATTGATTCTGAGGCGGTACGAAGTTTGCCGGGTCAGCTAGTTATATTATAAAACGAAGTAAATAATTACAACATATAAAATTTTAAAAATTCGTCTAAGCCATAAAATTGCTTATCTAAAAGCCATATAAAACAATATAAAACCATTGTCTTTTGAATTGCTGTGTAAGTAATTCTTTTACTGTTTTTTAAAAATTTACACTAGATAAAAGGTTTTATGAGACAATTTCATTTTACAATTTGGCTTTATGAGTCTTGTCGGAATTTGTTTCTTAACGGAGTTTAATTTATTATTGAATGATTCAAAGTAAGAACTGTGTTAACGCACAGACTTGTTGTCGGTACTTGTACCTTACGATTTTGTTTTTTAATAATTTTGACATTACGTATATGGAGCTTACGTCAAATTTTAACCGATAGTAAGGCAATGGACCGTCGATAAGATATAGGAACACGCCAGTAGTGAATACAATACAAGCATTCAGCGAGACAATGTGGCCAATCTTTTGGGCACGTTTCCAACTGACAGAGGTCTGGAACTAGATTTTATACTTTAATTTTAGTTTTTATAAGTATATATATACATAATTATAGTATATATATATACATAATTAGTCAAAAAAATTCTTTGTTACAATATTTATGGCAAGACTAGGTATGTATAATTAATTATAAATATATATTATAACGTTAGTTAGTATCTTTAGTATTTTAGATAGTCTAAGTGATGCGAGTGATCCACAAAGCATATCCCGTAACATCTGCAGAAAAATATAATTATTTAGTACTGATGTGCTTATTAAATAGAAAATTAAAGAGAAATTTAATGATTCTCCGTTGTATATCTCGGCTTTCAGATTCAAGTTTTTTTTATTGTTGTCTAACAAGTCTTACTTTTGATATACATTAGGGTGTTTTTTTTTTCGAGTACTATTTTTTATCGGGTTCCACCCGAAATTTTGTTGTATATGTCGGGAAAAAATCCCTGAAAGTTGCAGCCCTTTATATTAATTTTAAGTACTTTCCCTGTGCCTGAAAAGATTTTCCATATAAAATACACGTAAATCAGGATTTTTTTAAAACTTCTATAACTCAGCCGCATTGTATGCTATCACATTAGTCTTGGTCGGGATTAACTCAGAATTAAATACTCTGTAAAATAGTCTCCACTGCGGCGAAAGTGTAACTTATACTGGTGAATTGGTACACGTCACTGAAGTTGATTTTCACCTAAAATTCTAGTATTTTTACCTGTTATTTCAGAAGCAATGGACTTTATAAAAAGAAAATGTAAATAGCAAATTTGTTTCGAATTTAATTTCCTACAAAAAAGTTAGATAGATCTAATTGCTTAGATAAATATTTTCTGAGATATTGAACTTTAACTCACTAGTGATATAAAAAATTTCACCCTAATATACATATGTAATTTAACAAGTTTTACTATTATACACATATATGTATATATGTAAAAGCATTGTTAATCCTACAAAATCGGTTGGTGTCTCACCACGTTTTCACATAATTTCGGCGTCAAACGGTTAGCCCAGGTAATCATGTTTCGTACGATTTAGTGACAGTTCTGGTGGCTCCTCTATAACAACTTCCTTCTTTCATCCCCCTATTCCATCTCCATTATCCCATCCCTTCTATCCAAACCTATCGGCTAGCAACGCGTTGGCTTCGCCCCTTTTTTATACAGGGGAAATCCGTTTGAAGACCATAAGCCGCGCGAGGGGGAAAGGTTGCGGCCCGTGTGTGGGATTCGCCGGTGAAGTGCTTTTGCCACGCCGCGATTAGGGTTACCCCTGTCCGATCCTCTAGCGTCTTGCGTCCGGGCGGTGGGATCGCTCGCGCATTCACCTCCAGCCCGGACGGACGAAGGCCGGCCCCTTTGCGGGCTGGCCTCACCGTGGAATAGCTAGAGATCTGGGTCGTGCGGGTCGGTGCGCGTCTCTCCTCTCTAGCCTTTATATGCGTGCAGGTCCGGTTTCCCCGCCTGTCGCCCGCAAGACTGTCTTTGCCCCTGGTGTTTCGAACGTCTTGAGTCGCCAAAAAACATACACAATAAATAATGGACGTTCCATTTTTGCGAAAATGGATACTTTAAAAATGAAACATAAAAATAAAATGCTATTTCTATTGTTATAGCTGATTTTCACACCCAGGCGCCTAATTTAATTTAATGTTTGGTCCCTATTATCTTTTTATTCATTAACTTCTCTATCGTTGGTTGAATTTTGATATTAATTCTATGGAGCTTATGTCAAATTTTAAGCGATAGTAAGGTAAATGTACCTTCTGTAAGATATAGGAACCGGCCATATGTATGACAACCCTGCCCAGCGATTTAAATTACAACAGTTAAATTTTTCTTTTATTTTCATTGCGTAAGTTTTAATTTAGTATCACGGATGAATTTACTTGTAGATTTTATACATACATAACTTCACGCCAGTTCCCTTGCGGGGTAGGTACGAACATCAGAGCTCCATTCAGGCTTATTCTTACACACCTCACTTGCTTCTTTGACATTCATAACTCTTGTCATGCACGCTCGTCTGTTCTTAAGGTTCCTGACATCACCTTCTGCTAGTACACGATCAATTTGATTATGGAAGGTGTGTCGTGGCCTTCCACGACTTCTGCATCCATCCACTTTTGCATTGTATATCTGTTTAGTCATTCTTTCATCATGCATTATTTCCACATTTGTAGTTTTTAATTGGAATAAAACTTAATAGCAACTGCCATTACAATCAAAGTTTATAAGATTATGTCATAAACATTTAAATAACAAAGACATCGAAACTAAAATACACTATATAGCAGATCACTGCCAACGGGGAGCGTGCCCAGAGGGCTGGTTTCACTGCCGCGCTGTATAGCAATACTTATTTGTTGTGCAAAATATAAGCCAGCCTTCTGATCACGGGTAGTTTCAAAGAGTTTCTTACACATGTCTTTAAACTGAATTAAGTAAGTTTATTCGACAAATAAAAAATTCTTCTAAATTAAATTAAATTCAAATGCTACCGGTTATCGCGAGCGTGTTATAAAAGTGTAATCTAAAAAAACATTAATTAATAATACATAATGTCTTATCCGAAAAAAAGACATTAATTTTAGAGATTAGTTATATTAAATATCATGAATAATAATAAAAAAATTAAAGTTATTTATTTATTCTATTGTTTCAAGTCTTCCTAATTTTTAAATTATACAAAATTAATATACCGTACGAAGCTTTTGGAACAAAAAGATTTGGTGTTAGATTACAATCCATTATACATATATTAAAGGTTAATCATATATTAATAGCTAAGTTAAACCTTAGTAGCTCAGCGGTTAAGTTATATCTTATCTTAGCGACGTAGGTTCGAATTCTCTCAGATTCCTACTGCTTAGTTTCTTATGCAGTTTTCCAGTATAATCTGCATTGTATTAAAACAACATTTTCTCTCTTTTCTTTCACCTTCTCTCAATTAATGAATGAGGCTGGCACAATATTTATTATATTAATTTTTGAAATTAGACTAATATAAATAAAGTTACATGTCCATGATAAAACAGATTATTATGAGGAAACCTGAACCCGTCAATATGTCTTCGATTAGTATAGTGTAAAAGAGCTAACCTCTCAAGTGAGAGACTGTCTTATGAAACGTAATTAATTATTAATTTATTACTCAAACCAGCAGCCACCTCCTCCTGAGCCCTCTTCCGATCTGTTAATCTATGGAAAATCCTGAATAAATCAATGTGATATATTTTATTTATCCCTACATGACCTTTTTCTGTGAGTTGATTAGCACTTGGCCGGTTTTTGTATTCGCTAGGAATTTATTAATTCTGTTGCTTATCAAGGGACATATATCATATCTCATATCAATAAATCTTAATCGTATTAGGAAAATGTTTTTTTTTTGTAATTCTAATACCTAGGTGTCAATATAATTTCTAATATATAAAATTGTCGTGTCGCGGTGTTTGTTACTAAACTCCTCCGATACAGATGAACCGATTTGTATAAAATTTTGTGTACATATCAGGTAGGTCTGCGAATCGGCCAAAATCTATTTTTCATATCCTAAATGAGTGACCCAGCCCTAAATATTTTTGTCGAAATTTCTGAAGTTTTTTTATGATTTGGCATTAAAAATACATACAACCCAAAATTTTCACCCTTCTACCACCAACCCCTATTTATTAATAGCGATATTAGTACTGTAATAATTTAACTTACTTAAAATTACTAAAAATAATTTAAAAGGCAAAACAGCGTTTGCCGGGTCAGCTAGTAATTTAAAATATTAGCTTATTAAATTATGACCAGTACTGCATGCACTATAGAAAACTTACGCAGGAACTAAAATAGCATTATTAAATGGAATTATTACTAAATAGTTCCTATCGCAATTTATTATATTTAGTGTTCGTGACTTGATACCTAATCACGAAACCCCGGTGCCGGTGAACGCAATGCAAGTTGCTTAAATGCTTTTAAGAGCTTTGCTTTGTCCATTTTAGAGGTCTTTAAGACTATCTTGTCATTTATCTGGGTTGCATGAACTAGTGCTACGAAAAGGGCTCAAGTTTTAAAGATTTTTATGATCTCGTCTTTTTTATAATTTGTTTAGCAAACATAAAAAGTATAGTCGTGCAAAAGGGTTGTCATCAACTTCGTTACCAATCTGAAATACTCTTACAAGGAGTTGTTTGAAAAAGATCGCATTTTAGCGATACGACGAGATTGTAAGTGTTTAAACGTGTAGGTACAATAAAAAGTCACGAGTCTCAGGAATAAAGAATACGACTCAAGGAGGACAATAAAAGTTATCTATCTATTTAGATTCAGAATTTAATAATGATTTTTTATTAAGCTTAATATCAATAAGTATTACATTAGAAATGCTTAAATCTTTCTCATAACAATTTGCATTTTAATTTGGATTAATTTACGCGTGTTACAGCAATATGTAAAGCTGGGTATCCACTATGTTCTCGCACCAACTTCGCTCCGCGCATCTGCTACTGATTTTATGGAGACTGTACGCGCATCTCCACAAGTAACACGCACGAACAGATTAAGCTCCTCTTTGTGTTCTCACGAAAACCGCAACCGATTGGAGCGCTGAAAGCAGAGCACTGAGTGCAGAGCGCGCATTATTGTACGTTGCAGGAGCGCAATCGTATCCACTATAGGGAGCAGTTTCAGGAGCGCGGAGCGCAAGAAGTTTACGAACATAACAGATACCCAGCTTAAGTCTTTCAAAAAGTATGAATTACGCTAAAATGCATTATAATAAAAAAAAAACAAGAAATGTATAGGTACAGCTGTGTTTATTCAGAATTTGAATGAATGAAAATTGTAACAGATACAGACGTAGAGAAATTTTATTTTATTGTGTTCTACAGAACAAAATAAAATAAAATTTACCTCCACCAACAAAATAAAAACAAACATGCATGTTTGTTTTTATTTTGTGCTTTGAGGTAAAATGAGTGAGGTAAGAATGGTAATGTAAGTATTATGACGAAATATAATGAACGATCACTCGAGACTCATAAGCAATGACTCGATAACTTTACAACACTAACTTTACGATTTATGCAAGCCCTTTACATGCCTATCCGTACTCCAGTTGTGAAACCTAGGTCGAATGCGATATTATGCAAATCTGTTTTGTTTATATAAGGAAATGATTGAATGAGTCAAACATATTTTATTAATTGTTTTATCAAATACGATTATTGTATTTACGAAATTGACAGGAGTCCTATAACGAGATCATTCTACATGAAAACCGGATGACAGACAAAGTTACTTACACTGAATAATATAATAAGTATGGAAACAGCATACCTATAAGGCATAATAAAAAAATCGGAACAAAAATATCCAAATAACTCCGCAACAAAATTGAAGTTTGAGCCATATTTTGCTGTGCCAACTGCACATTGAGGCTTCTGTTACACGAGTCCGGCTTTGGCCTGGTGCGTATTTTAAGGAAGATTATTTTGAAACATATAAGCCTGTTTTTATTTAACTTCTTTTTAATTTAATTATACCTAGATATAAGTTGTTAAAAGTATCCTTTCAGTCAGGTTGCCTGGAAGAGATCGTTTGAAGCGATAATGCCGCCTTTTGTTTTGCCGTTAAATTATTGTAATTATTCATTCTGTAATTGTTTATTTGGTGAACACCAAAGTATTTTCTATTCTATTCTATTCATGAATACATTTTAGTTTTTATATAAAGTTAAAAATGTCGACAAATTCAATATTAAATAACCTACATTATTAATCTACCGAAATCATCAGTTATATAAGAAACATTGTCCAGGCAGATATAATGATTAAGTGTATACATACATACACCTTTTTTTATGTATCTCATAATTTAGATAGATAGATAGATAGCACTTTATTATACACCATTACAGAAAAACTTATAGCCTAAAAAATATTAATTTATATAATTATAAAAGTATATTATTGTTTGAATGAATATAAAATCATGTATGTAACTATTATAGTATTAAAAAATATATATATTGTAAAACTCATACGTAGCACAAATATATAAATAAAAAATATTCACAGTTGCCAAACAAAGCTCTAAAGATCACAAATCTATAATATTATAAAATTCCAAATATGCCGTGTCTGTACGTTGAAGCTATTTAAAAAAACAACAATTGGAATAGGCTATACAAACGACGGAGAACACGATGCATTTTTTTTATAGATTTCTTGTCTGTTTGACTGTTTGTCGTTTTGTCTGTTAGTTCGGGATTTACGTAAAAACTACTGGGCCGATTTCGATGTGGTCTTCGCTGATCGACAGCAAATTCTTGAACTTAAAATCTGCCCTACTTTTTATGCTGGGAATTTTGCGGGAATTTATCTGCGTATGATTTAAAATGCAAATTAAAAAGATCTAATTGCAATGTGATTTTTTCACTGATCGATAGCAAATTTTATGTATGTAGGTATGTAATTTTATGTATGTGTAAAGTAAGTTATGTATGTGTGATTTTTTTCTTATGCAGTTCAGGTGCAAAAAAATTAGCTTAATCCGACACAGTTCGCACTAAAACGATAGGTTTCATTCTTTTTTAAATGCTGTGTGTGGTACTTGTGTCCCGCGAATCCCACGGGAATTTCAAGTCAAGCGTGGACGAAGTCGCGGGGATAGCCTAATAGTAAATATAACGATTAGATCTCGAGGTTTTGTCAAGAGTGGAGAAAAATGACAAAAAAAAATCGCACATAATATAATTTAATGTGATAATTTATTTACTGGAATAATAGGTTACGGTTAATAATTTGAATTTTAACAGTAGTTTTATTCGACCCAAATAGTTTTCGAAGGAAATCCGAAGCGCTCTTGACATTTTACAGAGTTAATAAATACATTTAGCTTTGTTTTAATAATATATTTAACTTTTATATAAGTTTTTTGTTTAAAAGTTAAAAATATAATTAAAAAACTGCTAAATGTATTTATTTATTAGCTCTGTAAAATGTCAAGAATACAATATATTAATAATAAACTGGACATTTTACAATCTATACGTAGAATAACGCAAACTATAAAAGTTAAGTTAAATAATTTGCAATGTTCTATAGGTGATGAAAACCCTATCATTAATATAAAAATACTTTGTTGAACCTATGAATGTAATTATATATTCGAATTTAAGGACACATAATACATATAGCGTATAGCTTTCGAGCACCGGCCATAAGCATAGCCTTTTATAATGTCTGCGCTTTCTACAGTTTAGATATAATGTGAAAATGGTCAACGATTCTTCCTCAATGCAGTATACAAATGCACTTAAATATTGCTCCGGTCAATGTAGAAATATTATAGGATTATTGAGATAAACTTTTAATGGAGCTTGGGAGTTTGTAGGTGTAATATTCGAAGAACACGAATTATATTATTAATACGTTTATAAATCAGTTAAATTAAATATTTTTTGCCTTTTATTTTATTGCCTTTATGTCTTGGGTATTCTATCATACCTTATAAAAATTAAAATTTCCTGCGGCCGGGCGGCCTATCGTAAGAGGTGACAAAAGAAAACACAGTCAGGTGGTAGGGTATTTGCCCGATTGGATGGCTACCACCCCTGGTCTAAAGTATGCCGCCATAACAACTTTGAGTTTCTTCGGGCATTAGTGACCAGGTTCCAGTCTCCCTTAAGAGAGCAGCAGCACATTGGTAGCACCTTTGGTGTTGCAAATGTCCATAGGCGATGGTAACCGCTTTGCATCAAGTGGGTCCTCTGCCTGTCTACTGAATAAAAAAAAACCTAGTACGAAGAGAGTTACTATGAACTGTTTAATCTGGTACCACCGTTTCACTACCGCATGGATGTGGCGTCATATTCACTCTACACCTGGGGCTACCAATCAGAAATATATAGGGGTTTTAGAACATTTCTTAAGTTTACAATCTGGATGGAACTCTCCGTTGAGGTTTTCCTTCTGCTTGTAGCATAGATATTCTGCTTAAGCGGGGCTTTTAAGAATTTATGCTCTGCGCCGTGTTGGCATCTTTAACTTTACAAATGTCTATTGGTGGCTGTTATTCCTTTCTATCAGATATTTGCTTACTGTCCTTCAAGCTATGAAAAAGAGTTCGCGCTACTTTTTGTCTCTGTTATGTCCCTGGGATAATGTTAGTGTTATAGTGACTGTGCCACGAAGATGTAGCTAAAGTGTTATTTGAGATGCGATATTTTTTCATTGTTAACATTAACTGATAACTTATAGATATACACTAATGTAAGTGATCATTAACGGCGTCATTTTTCAAATCTATAAATAAGGCTCATTTGATCGCAGTCAGTAACACTAACACAGATGGCGACAAAGTTATAAATTAAGTGAAACTGTATGACTTTATCATTTGCAATCATCACATTATTATTTTTGATGCTATTATTTTAAATTTAAGAATATTATTTATGCACATTTTAACTTAAAAATTGATAAAAAATTTCATGAATTTAATTCGCATTTATATTTCATGGTGAATAAACCCTAAACTTCCTAGTGCAATAACTATCGAATAAATATGCATTGATTTAATGTTGCTTAGTTTAACACAAACTGAGTCACGACTGAGTTGTTAAGTATTAAATCGTTATATTTTTTATTTTGAATGCTGTCATATGTCTACGTCACCCAATCAATATTCACTTCTGGACATTGGCCTCCTTAAGTTTCCGTAACATACGGTTTAATGATTTTGTGCACTTTCTGCTTTTGGTTTCCCTTAGTCATCCCTTTTCGGCAACCTTATCCCGGTGCCAAACCATGTATTTTAATGTACTCTATAGTAAATTAGCACAATTAGCAAATAAGCATAACTAGATAAGGGTGGTAATTTAGCAATAAGATAAAGTGTAGCGAATTGATTCTGTGTTGGTCCTGACAAATCGTGTTCGTTCAGTCTCTAGTGATAACTAATAAAAAAAAAATGTTCTCGTTGGTTAACTAATATTTGCAGAGCGTTTTACAATGCATTGTCGGAGGCGAGCCTGCCAAGGCCGACCCTACCTACGGCTGCAGGGGGTGCGTGGCAGCCAGACGCAGAGCCCTATAGAGCACAAGCTAATTGCCCTTTCACCAACGCATATCATAGGTAATCTGGTAGTTTTAAAAATTGACTAATATTAATTATTCCGATCTGACAGAGAGATCAAAAGTAGAATGATAGAAATAACTGACTTATTTGTCAAAAACATGGAGATGCAAGATGTTATAAGTAAATTCATGGTTGTTTCGCCGTATAGGGCAAACTCAAGGTGCAACATACAATTGTTAATTTTTTAATATTCATAAAAATAAAAACTGAAATGTGTTTAATAAAAAATATAGGTATTGATGGGAAATAACTACAAATATGTTAGCACAATAGTAAATTAGAAATGCCTGCCATTATTTTTTATTGTTGGAGCGCAGTTTGGTTATCGCAACCCGGCGCCCAATATGTTTAAGATGGCCCTATCTCAAGCCATACAGATTATGGAGGTTGAATTATATTGTGTGGTGCGTCGATCATATCTACCGGGTTTGGTCGTTGGACAGGGTGACGAACCACTAGGCGAGGGCCTATGTCTCAATCGCACGAGAGGGGAGTACAAAATAAGACAACGAGTGTTGTGAGGGTTCTTTAATTAGTTTATTTTATTTTATTGCAGGAGTTCAGCAGACAGGCAGACGGCCCACTTGATGGAAAGCGGTTACCATCGCCTATGGACATTTGCAATACCAAAGGTGCTACAAATGCGCTGCTGCCCTCTTAAGGGAGACTGGAACCTGGTCACTAATGCCGGAACACAACACAAGGTTGTTATGGCGGCATACTCTAGATCAGGGGTGGTCGCCATCTGTAGTAATTTTGATAAATGAAACACCGAGTTCTAGACAACAACTGACTTTAATCCGTACTCACCATCTGATATTCAAAACTACCCACAACACCATCCAGTCGGGCAAATACCCTACTACCTGGCTGTGGGTTGTTTTGTCGCCTCTTATGACAGGCCGTCTGGCCGCAGGAAATTGTATTCTTTCTCCGTTCCTGCACGGATAAAAATTAGTGGTACGTCTATGATGGTTATCCCGTTGGATAGGGTGACGCACCACTGGCGAGAGCCCATACTTCAACCGCCGCGGCAAGAGCTAGACTCGACCGCTTCAGAGGAGAGTACAAAATAAGTCGACGAATGTTGTGGGGGTTTCTTTTATTCCAGTTTTGTTGAATAAATATCATTCTGAAGCATTCATAAAATATTGCATTATAATAGGAGGAGCAGTCATAAATAAAAACAAGCATATAACTAATTAAAAAATAAATTCCGACGCTATAACAGACGGAGGGAGTTTAAGTAAAAAAAAGGTAAAAAACAAGTTTCCATTAGCTGGCCGATCTACCTGTTTGCCAGCTTTGCAATTTAAAAAAAACTATTCTAGTTTTAATTTACTATAATTCCGTCAGTATTAAAAATCCATTGATCCCTGCCAAGGGCTGCCTGGAAGAGATCGCTTTTTAGCGATAAGGCCGCCCATTGTATTTTCGGTAATATATCTCTTGTATTTTCCTATTTCTGTTTATCTATGTTTTGGTGTACAATAAAGTGTTGTCTATCTAACTGTCTAATTTATATTCCAGTAGTCTTGTAAATTTATGTACTTTTTTATAAACTGATTGCTTGGTTAATAGTTGGAATAGGTTGTAACTATATTAAACGTAGGTAAAACGTTAGATCCGCCTGAGATGTTCAACATTTATTGCGGTTTTTACTGCATAAATCAATTTACACATATTTAATTACGTAAAACACGTTATGATGGTATCTGCGGGAATTATATATATATATACACTACTATATAATATATAATATACTGTAATGTGGCATAAAAGATTTTTTGATAATGAATCGTCAAATTAGGAGTTCCACTTCATAGTACAGAGGTAAAGTTTTTAAGGGAAGACAGTTTTTATAACTTTAGTGTTCCATATATTCACATCTGTAGACTTAAATAAAAAAGTCATCAAGAAACATTATTATAGTTTTCAGACCAGTCTAACGATATTATAAGTTTTTGGACATTGAAAAAATTTGATTCTTCCGTTACACAATCGCAAAAAATTTAAAATCGGGGATTGACGCCATGTCAATTCCGAAATATATTTTTTTTGAGATTGCTCTTCAATTCTAATTTATGTCCAAATAGTTGGATTGATCTGGTTGCTAAACAGATGCACGTGTCACTAAATTCGCCTTCACCGTGTTCAAGACCGATCTCAATGAAAGATAGCAATTCTTCACTACCACCATCGCCACAATGCTTGGCAGTGATGAAACGACATAGAAGAAGGAACCCTACAATTACATCATTGTGTTGCAGCATATATGTATAGCGCACTTTTTGCTAAATCGTATCCTTGTAAGCCCCGCAGTTCCAGAGAATAAATCTGTGATTTATATAGAGGATTGATTAATATACGCGTGACCATTTCATAAAGGTTTCGTTTTGCTACAGACCACTAAAGGAT
This sequence comes from Dendrolimus kikuchii, assembly GCA_019925095.2. Lineage (NCBI taxonomy): Eukaryota > Metazoa > Arthropoda > Insecta > Lepidoptera > Lasiocampidae > Dendrolimus > Dendrolimus kikuchii. Next base: position 8,675,631 of record CM034400.1, read on the forward strand.
TGGTGAATAGAACACAATTTGCTTTAATCTAAGTGATGCAGGATTATCTATCAGGATATAAATTGTTCGAGACGTTTCATAAAAAATAACTTCACAACATAATGTTCAATAACGTGTCACATAATTTGCTATTTTCCGGAAGTCAATCAGGGTTTATGCCTGCATTTAGTTATTGTTGGTCTTACTAGTCACGACGTTATTAGCCATGCGGTAGTAGAGCTACCGGAAGCATCTACGGTATGCGCTCCACCTTGTTAGGTATTATCTATGACAATGAATCAATAAATATATTAAATGCAAAAATCAGTGCATGTTCACACTTCCTTATTAATGTATTGTAATTAGTGCTGTGAACGCGAATGGATATGTATCTATTCCTGCATCTTTTAATTATACAACTTTCATTATTATTGAGTCGGTAGTATAAATATTTGTGTAAAATTGTGACTTCTCCTAGTTGGCCAGCCATGCTCATTAGAACTTAGAAGTTCTGGTTTCGTTCATGCACCCATAACACAAGCGTATATTGCTGAGCTTGGAAACATACAATATCTATGTTTGCATGCCCATTTGTAGTTTAACATTTTCATATAAATTAGATCTGTTAAGCATATTTATTATCTTAAATTGTAGTAGAGATTTCGACGTAGGTAATTTCGTGCGCGTAATCTACGGCACCGTATTCCGAGTCAAATATAGCTTTTTCTGGAACGCAAAGCATCTCGCAGTCAACTTAGCCCCCGTGGACAAGTGGCATTAGCGCTAAACGTTTGCCAGGTGGTAGGGCATTTGCCCGACTGAATGGCTACCACCCCTGGTCTAGAGTATGTTGCCATAACAACCTTGAGGTGTATTCCGGCATTAGTGACCAGGTTCCAGTTTCCCTTAAGAGAGCAGCAGCGCATTTCTAGCACTTTTGGTGTTGCAAATGTTCATAGACGATGGTAACCGCTTTCCATTAAGTGGGCCGTCTGCCTGTCTGCTGAACTCGTGCAATAAAAAAAAACGAATAGCATAGAAAATGTATGAAACTGACAAATCGTTACGCTGTTATGAATGAATGAATGAAAACTTTCTTGTTCACCATAAACTTAAATTTAGACAATTGACATGGATACATTTGCATTAGAACAATGGGCACGCTATCGCTTATAGCGATATACTATATATGCTATTAATATCATATCGATACCATTCCTAATATAAAACGTATCAAAACCGCATCTCGCTTGAAAGTTTAAATATCGAAATTCATAGTAATAATAATTCTCAATCAAAAAGAAAAACTAAGTAAATACGTAGATCTTGCTCACAGAGTTACTGATATGTAGTCTGGAGTCAATAAGCATTGTCCTGATAGTTGTCACCGTTTACGGTTTTATAGCGAAGACCATCGACCATCAATCACCTAGAGAGACTCTCGCTAGGAAGCTGGGTGAACGGGCAGACACAGAAGGCAGCACTCTTGAACACGGTGTGTATAGTGAGGAGATTCTTGTCTGGAGCCCTAACCACAGGTAGTTTGGACCCCAGACCCCGCTGCCGGTGGACATCGGTCTATTTAATTTTTTTGAATGTATGTGTTTTTTATATAGTGTTTAAAGAAAAAGATAATTAATTTGATATGCTATAGATATATATGATCCAATTACGTCTTTAATATTATTGTTAATAATTCGAAATGAATTTCTGTATTGCCATACTTTAGTATATGAGCCAAGGTGTGTCATGTAAAAATTGCTATACGATTTGTTTATGCTTGCAGATATAAAAATCAGTATCTGAGGAGCAATTCACTGTAATTACCGATATTGTTTCTTTTTATATAGCAATAAATAATAACAGGTGATAATTGCTAATAATGTGGTGAATGACATACGGTGCCAAGACGTGAACACTGACGCTGACGGTGGGACTGGTCCACTAAATGGTTACTCAACAGACTATGGAGCCATGTTCAGGGATTCCCTTATAAATAGAATAAGAAATGAGGATATTCGTAAGCAAGCTAAGGTAAGCGATATAGCTCGTAAAAATAGCATGTGACACTGGGCCGGTCACGTCTCTTGCAGGACCAACGACCGATGGAGCGAACGTTAAAGATATATCATACAATGGAGACTGTGTTTTGGTAAACGTATACGCTTCGCTACGCCTTCCAGTTCGATAGACTGATAACCTATGTAAGGTCGCCGCCGGCGGCTGAATGAGAGGGACGAGAAGAAACTGGGGTATGTGTTGTAGACTTGGAGAGGCCTACGTCTAGAGGACATTGATTAGTTGAAGAAGACGAAGAAGAAATAACGGCTCATAAACGCTATACTGCTGGGCTCAAGCCACTGCAGCTTCAAGAGAACAGAGCTGAAAGAACTAATATTATAACAAAGTTTTCTTTTCTGTTCTAATTATTATTTATCAATGATACCTCGTGTATAAATTAATTATTGAAAGGATGTAATCTCAGTGACTTTTATATATAGAATAGTTCTTTACCTAGGCATTGTTTGTTTATAAATTAATTTCTAAAGATATCACGTTGAATAATGAGGCTATACAAATATTTTTAAATGTATACATTTAACATTACGATTAATATTCATAAGTCTATGCTAATCAAGTATATAGCATTGTTATTAGTTGCTCTTGTTAGTTAGTTTGCTAGTAAGAAACCAAGTTATCAAGTATTCAATAGTAATCCCATTATTTATTCAGGAATCAATCAGATTTTATTTTTTGATATAAGTACTTATAGTCATTATAGAATGACTATAAGTACTTATATCAAAATATATATATTTATATCGCCATGCTTGTGAAAACAAGTTCATGTACATTGCCGTGTGGGATATCGCTTGACCTAAAATTATAATAACGTTTCTTACTATTTCCATTTCTTTATTTTCTCGATGACAGCTCGTGTGGAAACTTGAACGAGCGTCTTTTTTACATTATGTATACATTATTTAATAAAAATATGACACTTACGCACGTACAAGGTCATAGCAGAGTTGGAGAAACTGATAGGGATGGAGCTATCGATAAACGTAACACGATAACAGACCCGGTATTTTTTTACAAAGTGTAAGAAACTAAACTATTGCCGGACAATTTTGTACAAATTTATTAACTGATGTTACATTTCATTACAAGATGTAATTGTATTATGTTGATTCTTTATTTATTTATTTTAATCCGGGCCGGGATGAACTCCAGCGCCGTAAGCAAACAACCGCGTGTGAAACCCAGGAGAGGGTCTGCCCACACTTAAAGTTGTTAGGTGAAGGAGCGGAATTGTTCCGTGCTCCCCACTCTGGTGCTTTGCGCCCCATGTTGACAATGGATGAGGCCACCTTAGCCGGCGCCCGTTAGGGCATACGCGGAGCAAGCGATAGCCATTACCCTGTGGCCGTGGCTATACGGGAATGGAAGGAAAACGGGGAGTTTCAGTGTGTTTTCCGGCAGCAGGCCGGCGATTCTTCACACGCTCTTACCGTGATCCCCACACGGTGAAATGTCCGTAAACTAGATTTCTCCTCATAAAAAAAATTGGGATAGAGGCAGATGGAAGTGGGCCATCGGAACTCAAACTCAACACACGAAACACGTTTAACGCATGGCTAACCGTTTCACACCGAAATTCTGTGAGCGCGTATTACACCGATCGATCCGGCCTCAACAGCTGTAAGTAAGATAATAATTCCAACATGGTTCTACCAAGTTGATTGGAAATCCAAAAATAGTTTTTTAATGTGTTGAATAAATTGACTGAGTGTTAATAATTAGGCGGGGAGCCAACAATGGTATAGTTACCCTAGTTTTAATTTCAATTTATTCGTCTACAAAAATACTGCCAATGTTCATTTCTTAAAATGTAAGACATGTCTTGTTCATATTTTATTTTATATTATTATGTATATCAATAGATTGAATTAATTCAACTAGTTTAAATATATAATGACAGATACGTTGCACTTAACTGTTCAAGGGTCTAATATTGACGCATACCTACTGTTTTGTTTATAAATAGCTGATACCATACACATAGAGATTTAAAAACCAGTTTGAAATAGTTCGAACAATATTAAAAACAATCAATTATGTTATAATTGATGTTATATAACGTCGATTAATAATTAATTGCAAAGCCGTTTAAGGCTTGTTATGCCAATAGCCTTGAGAATTTGGAAAACTATTCCATAGTCGCGGTTGATATTCAGATGCATTACTATATTTAACTGACTTCAAAAGTGGGTGTTCTCAATTCGTCGTGTAAATACATTTTTCTATGTATGTTCAACCATATTTCTTTTGTTTCCCAACCGATTTTGTCAATTATTTTTGCGTTAGGATAAGAAAGCTTTAAAATTATTCCATATACATTTTATTGCTATTGGACTTTGAATTCTGAAGATTTAGCAGAAAATTCATTAAAATCAGACAGAAACCTCAGCCATAACTTTTTCGTTTCGAAACCGATTTTGATCATTCTTTTTGCCTTGTATTCAGTGCAAGTTCAGAATAGTTTCGTATAAATTTTAGTGTAATTTGATTCACAATATGTAACTTAAAAGTCAAAATAAAAAATATCTATCAAAAAAGAAACTGACTTCAAGCTAAAAAATCAAAAAATAAATATTCTATTAACTCGATACTACATGATTTCCGTGGTATCCTTTCAAAATACTCCTTTCGTTGATATTGTTTAAATAATACATATCTTGTGCTTTCAGTATTGTTACGCCTGTCATCTAAATTGATTTGATTTAGATGATTCTTGTAATATCAGCATTACTGAGAAAAAAACACTAGTCCCAATTATTATTGCTTTCACAATCCCCTTGTATAATAAAGTACTACTAATTATTAATTATTACATGAAACCTGTATTCTCTCGTAATTTAAGTTTGATGTAAAAACTACATTTATATTTAATTTCAATAACACATTTAATTAATTGTAATTAGTATTTTTATTTACAGTTTCACACCTTCGCTTTTTTGTTTTCTAATAACTACTCACAACAACGAGTTTTCTGGAAGTGGCAAACCAGCTTGTTGTTTGTGTTTTTTTTTCATAAATACATTAAATTATGCTTTTCTGAGGAACATTAAAAAAATATTTACGTAAACTTAATTTTATTAATTCACTTTTCACTTTGGTTAATGAATAAATATAATATATACAAACAATTAAACATGAACTTAATCATTCAATGTTATTGAATACTTTCGTGCTCTTTCAGTTTCTTGACTTTCTACGAAATAGATTCAATTTTTTTGACCCGTCTAATATCAGCATTCGTTATGTTACCAGAACATAGGCTTACTTACTAACCAGAGGTCCCTGACCGACACTTGAAATAGTAGATTGTTACACGAGAGGTGAAAGTGACATATCTAGGCACGAGATGGTTAGGTGCACGACCGTAGCGAGGACGCTAATAGTTCAAGTGTCAAAATAGGCCTCGCTGTTCATTTGGAATATGAGGCAAGTAAATAAAAAGTGATTTCTTAAACAAACAATTACTTCTGTAATAATTTAGGCATTAAATCCATATCTAAATATGATGAACTCATTTAATACGTCACATGTCAAACGTCAACTATATTTTTTTTGTTTTTGCATTCTACCAGCCAGTATTTTATTAGAATAAACATTTAGCTCAAATTTATGTAAATCAAATAAAAATTAAGTGAAAAGTAATTTATAATCATAAAACGATCAAAATTGTTCAAAAAGTTGGGAAATGAGTCGCGTGTTTTCTAAATTTTGTGACTGCAGGGAAAAAAATCCAGGGACGAAATGTACTGTTTTCATCCCTGTGACCAGGCAACTCCAAACGTATTTTCAGAACATGAGAAATGAAAAATAATAAAATTTCTCATTAGTCTTCAAATTCCTATATTGCAGCTAAACTGCAAGAGTTGCTTGTCTATTTAGATTCGACCTTGGTTCACAGAAACCGGCTTGTTTTGTAGCAATATCTTGCATGTCTCTTGTGCGCCCAAGAAATGTTGGCTGGCCGTCCAAACCAATAGACAATAAGGTATGAAGAAGACCGCGCGAACAGAAGAAGAAAGAGAAGAAACACGGACTGCCGGCTTCGAATGGGTTATTTCAAATGCAAGCGGGATTTAAGAAGTTCAGATTCAAAGCTTTAATCTAAAATAAGTTGCGTCTCCAGTGCAACTTTTTTTGGGTTTGAAGGTCATACATGTATGTCAAAATTTAAATCTACTTCTTACTTTATGTACATGGCTTCGCAACGTGTTATCGTTGTTTAAAAGAGAAGAAGCGGTAAGAAACTCCCCAGCAACACGTCTAGATAAAAAAAATTTTTTTTATCATAATTATTTTTATATTATTTCAGGCTTTTTTTAATATATATGGAAGATATATTTAAATTACTTCTCGAAGACAAATATGTATAGCTTATTGTCCGATTCAATAATATAGGGTTGTGTTATTTTCCCATTTTAAAAGTAGTCTATAAAGTCGTCTCCTCGTGTCATCGGTTAAAATTGTCTTATAAGTTTAATTAAAACATAGACTGTAAAATAGGAAAATTTTACTGTGATGACTTAGGGTCACTATTCTAGTTACCACAATCTCAAGGGATTATAGGTATAATACAATATGTTATATCTTCTTCGTTGCATTTACTAGTTTATAATTTAATACATGTTTTACATAGGAATGTATGTTTTTAAATACAGCTTTTAATAAGTCAAAAAAGACAGTGGGTTTTTATGTACCCTATATCAATCGCGTTCACCTTGATATTTTGAATAATTTACATATATTAAACAATTTAAGTATTCACAAAAAAGCATTTATATTATAGGTATTGTGTTTGAATAACAAATCTGTTTATTAGACATCTATTATGTTTTTGTAATCCGAATTTAATCAAACTGATAATATTAAGACAATAATTACAATTATAAGAAAATAAAAAGGCTTACGTACATTTTTTAAACGTTTATATAAAATTATCCACAGTCAGCTCGATGTTTGTAGCGTTAAAACTTGACAAAATTATATTATTAAAATGACTGAAAAACTAGTGTAGCATCAGTTTAAATTCTATTTAGAATAATGTCAAGACATTATTCTAAATAGAATTTAAACAAGGAATTTAGACAAGGAAGCAAGCTTCCTATTCAAAATAAAATAACAAACACTAAAGCTAATTCATTAGTAACAGTTTCTATTCAACGTCTACTTAACCATGTAATGAGAACCATATATTATTGACCGAAGTCGATTGTATGTTATTTTAGTAGATAACTAGCATTGAGATATAACATGACGTTGAAACAAAACTTGGTTTTAAATGCTTTCCGGTAAGTATGCAGCACTTAGGCAGTACTTTTGCAATCAAAGCTACCCATTTAAAGGGAATAAATAGACAATACCACCACGCTTATCCAAGGTTTAAGCTGTGTTTGTTACACATAGGTAATTTCTTAATTAAATTTGTTCGTTAATAAAAAAGTTGTCGAAAATTCTAAACGACGTTGGTCTTTTAACCAACGCTCGTTTAGGCGTTTTATTTGTCGAGATTTATTATTGGAATAAGACGGTTATCTTATCCACTTTATCACCACGACTCTCGAGGAATAAACGAGCCTGTTTACTGTGAACAAAACACAAAATTTAAGTACGCTGACCTTTTGTAGTCGCGTAGTTCGAATTTGTTACTTTTTTTAAAATTATGATTTTATCTATCTATAACATAATAAATCTGTAGAGCAGTCGAGTTGAAATGAATTTTAAATAAAGAAAAAATAACAGGGGCCTTATTCGGACCAAATTATTCCAAACATACATCTTTCAGAATTTTTGTCTGTCGGTTTGTCTGTTCGAGCATAACGTGAAAACTCCGAACGGGTTTAAATAAAATTCGAAACAGAGCTAGCTTACATCATAGGTCAAAACTTAGGATATTTTTTACAGATACGTAATCGTCATTCCAATCCGAACGAAGTTCGCTGGCACATGTTAGTGATTTAATAAAAAACAGTTACCAATTATGAAATTATTGTATTGTCATCGGTTTTTTTAATCCTCATTTTTTATAGAGGGTTTAATCAATTAGATCATGTCATTCAAAAGCATAAACTTACACAATGTAATTATCTATTTTTACTTGTTACTCTAATTACATATTTTCAGTACTATTTTGGTTTCTCTCGCTAGAGGGAACGCCTATATACTATTACAGAGACCTATATTTAGCTTCTTTGGATTACAATACTTGATATAGACACCTCATTCCACTTCGTTCCGGGTATATTCCATTAGAATATGATAAACATCTTAAATCACTGCATACTCTGAATAATTTGGTAAGGTAGTTTTCTCATGAGGTGAGCTAAATGTTTGTGTTCAAATCAATAAGACATCTGAAGGTAAGCGAGCTCTATCTTAGACCGCATCATAAGTCAACACCAGGTGAGATAGTTGTCAAACGCGAATCGAACAACCGTAAAAAAAAACTAAATAATTGTGCGGCTCAAAGAACCAAAATGAGCCCTGGCCTTCGAAATGAGAATACTCCACTCCTTTCTGTTCTGTGCTGTCCCTTGCCAGTCAAAGGCTTGAAGCTCGCGCAGATCAGCCTCCACTAGGTCATTCCAGCGATATCTGGGTCAACCAACTGGTCGCCGTCCCGTTGATCTGCCCAGATAGGCTCTTTTTACTGCGCGAATCCTTCCCGTAAAAATTAAAGTAAAAAGTCGAAGAAAATTAGGTTAAAATCTTTAAATGATTAATTGATGGTCGTTACATGATACATAATACAGGTCAAGCTAATGTGTTAAAAATGAATATGTGATGTGGCTTGACAACAGAAATATAGTTAAGTACCTACCGTAATGAGAGGACACTTTGAATAAATTAATGCTGTGTCATAGTCTAAATTTACGTGTGACGTGAAAGTGCATGTTTGACGTCTGTTCTTGTTTTCTATTAATACTCTCAAATACAAATTTGTGTTGTAGTTGAAATGACACATTGCTTATATAAGAATAGAATTGCAGTTGGCAGTTTATGGAGTAAAGTGTCTATATAAGTAGGTATACTCAAGTCATTGATTTTACGAGTTTTATGAAGAGAGCAAATATTTAATTTAGTGCATGAATTCAGGGGATATTTATAACCCTGATCATATAGATATATAAAGGTAGGTAATGAGTATAACATAATCTCTTTTCTTTTACATTATTTCAAGCATTTGAGGTCGGCACAATGTCTTTTCCTTCCATACATACCCCTCTATTCTGGTATACGTCCGCTATCGCACCACAAATACAATCCATCCATGTCATTTTTTTATCTGTCATTATAATTGTATCGATGGATCTTCCGGTTTAACACACATTTTGTCACATAACTTTCATTCCGCCTCATTACATGCCCATGCCACCGTAATCTTCCTCTCAATTTTTCTGTCATAGAGGCACCTTTCAAAGACTCCTTTATGTACTCTTTTTTTACCTGATTCATTCTTATAACATCACACATCCATCTCAATATTAGGTATAATATGATATCATAATATCAATCTATAAACATCCTCCTGCTAGGCTCAAGTCACACCATTTGTTATGAGAACCACGACATGCCTATCACGCTATTAGTTAGTTATTGTTCAGAAGATATTCTACAAATTTTAGAAGTGCTTTTTATATTTATTATCTTAAATGCTAATCTTATGTATTTTTTTATCTTAAGAGGAGCTATGAAGATCGTAAATACAGGCACTTAATAATTATTACGCCTTTCTTTACCCTTCATAAGGTCACATTATGGCAGGCATTGTGTTCAGTCTTATATAAAACCAGTGAGCTGTTAAGATTGTATTATGAGTTACCTACCTATAAGCTTAACAAATCGTAACAAGATACAAATCTTTTTCATGCAATTTTTTTCTGGAATGTTGGTATTAAACTTCTGTATAAATAGAGGGTCTTAGGATTTTTCTGTCACGAAAAAGTGTTACGGCCGCGTGGAGGAGCGGCATAAATTTAGACTAGACGTGGTGAGACGCGGCATAATTTTAGAGTATACTATCGATGCGTTTTTTGGTTCCGGATTGAATTCAAAAACTGAATTGTTTGATAAAATAAAATATGTTAAAATAAAAAATGCATTCATTAAAATGTATTTAACCTAACCAAATCATAATTTGCAGTAAACCTGCGAAAGATCGAAATGTGTGCTGGGATACATAGTAGAAGTGAAACGTCAACGGGCAAGTGGAATAACGAATGGCAACGGATGAGTGGCAAAACGAATCGTAACAAAATTTTAACTTGAAGTTTTACGGGCAGATTGTTTATGTACTTGTCCAATTTGAAAACCTGCCCGTAAAACTTCAAGTTAAAATATTGTTGCGATTCGTTTTGCCACTCATCCGTTGCCATTCGTTATTCCACTTGCCCGTTGAAGTTTTTTTACTGATTTAATGTATTATTTATGCATAATTAAAAATAAATATTAGCATTCGTCGCTTCTTCTCTATATAAACTATAAGTGTGCGAAATTTCATACTCCTCCGTCCGCACAATTTTCGTAAAAAGGGGTACAAAGTTTTTGCATCATGTATTAATACAATGATAATCTGCATCGTTTAAGGTCGCGTTCAGCTTTACAAATATTACCATTTCTGTTTTATTATTATTAATAAATCCCAAAGCAGAGTGCAAATAAAACCTTATATTTATAGATATAACTAAACTAAGAACTTAAAAAGCGCGATTACAATCATACTGTTACGAGTTGCGGGACTCGAATTAAAATGCCGTTAGAATTATTATAGACTTTATTAGAACTATACAAACACGTATAACACAGGTACAAATATAACCGAACACAACAAATCCAAACGTAATGCAGAAGGTCGTAATTCAATAAAACGCGCAAAGTCCGTCAATATTAGATTCCCGAATGTACACACGTCTCGCCTTGATCGTGGTTCTCGCTCAACTGACCCCCTCCCTCAATCAGGCCATCGTTTTATACTGCACAAATGCAAATGTGCCCGCCCGGCAACGTGACCGAATTTCCTAGAATCAGCTTGTACTTTAATAAACCGTAACACCTAACTAATGAGGCTGCCTGCGAGCGGCCGTAAACGAGTACAATAGAACAATAGACTGTTCTTCACAACACTAGAAAGTATGCCAATAAATAAGTAAACAAAAGAAGACGATCATAAAAGGATTACAATTAGTTCAAACGCTGACAGGTAATAAAATGTGCTTTTACAGACTGTACGTGGAATTTGTCTTTGTCAAAGCCTAAGTTGTAACAATACTATGTAATTAAAGAGAATATTAAAGAATTAATAAAAAAGATATTAAAGATGATTAGTATAATACAGGTTTTTTTCAATCCAAGTATGAAGTTCTATTAGTTATTGAGGATTATAAAAGAATAAATTATGAATAGGAAATACCAGAAATATTAGTTGTGTTCTAATCATTCATATATAGAATGGTTTTAAAATATTCTATTAAGTAGATTCCTGAGATTCGAATCGTAGCCAGAACGCATGCACCACTTGGCAGTTTTCTGACGTAATGTGCATATTATTACAATTACCACGTGCTAACAACGGTGAAGGAAAACGTCGTGATGAAACCTGCACATCGAAATAACCTGTGTCAAACCTATCAAGTCGCCTTGGACAAGCGTGGCGGGTATATGGGACGTTTATGGTCTGTTATTATTTTATTAAGTAGATTTAAAATATGACTAGTTGTACAAACAAGAACTATGTTACAGGATGAATTCTGAGATAATTAAGATCTTAGTAGTAGGTGAACATAATTAAAATCTTCATAAAAAGCTGTGTAGCCAAAGAAACTTGTTTTCCAAAAATATATTGCATAATATTAAAATTAAATAGTTTGGATATTTCTAGCATATGTAAGAATTGTTTCGGTTTCCATAATTAGGTGTATATGATGTATCTATTGTTTTGTACATTTTTTTAAGTGAGAAACTAAAACGAAAGACCGGCAAGTGTGTGGGTCTTTTTAACCGACTTCCAAAAGGAGAAGGTTCTCAACTTGAGTGGTATTTTTTTATGTATGTTTAACGTTAAAAGAAGGGTTTCGTTACACATAATAAAATTACATTCCAAGTATTTTTTTCGCTTAAAAAAAATGAAAATCGGTCCAAAATAGACGGAGAAATCGCATTATATGTTTACTAAAAACTTAAGCGTCTGTAGAAAATGTAATACCTACACGCGCTTTTTTTGCCAAGAATTTAGGGGCGCAAGGCGGTTTTTAATAGGTAATGGTTACTCTCGATTTCCCTGGAATCCACTTACCAGATCCTGACTTGGTGACTATGGCACCACCTCGGGAGTATAGACTTACGAGTAAAAAATTGAAAATCGGTTTCGAATTGACGGAGATATCGTGTTACGAAGAAGTCTGTAATAAATTTTCGTGAGTTTCTCTAATTCCTTGTAATCCACTCATCAGATCCTGACATGGTGACAATGGGACAAATTCGGGAGTATATCTTTTGATTAAAAAAATATTTGAAAATCGGTTCACAATTGAAGGGGAAAACGAGTAATAACATACAAAAAAATACAACATACAGACGAATTGAGATCTTCCTATTTTTCGAAATTAAACAGCTTTTATTTTATTTTAATTGTTGATTAAAAATGTCTATGCATACCAGCCTTATAGAGTTCTATTTTTGCAAAAATGCGTATGGAACTCTAAAAATTAGGTACCTAAAGAATTTACTTCGAAAAACAGCAAAGATATTGTGTTTTACAACGAAAAGTAGCGAGCAACGAACTTTAGACCTTGTTATTGAACGTGACCGAGATCCATTCACTGGGCAATCAACCGTGTCTTTGTGGGAAAATCACGCAATTAATTCTCACCGGACCAATATGACATTTTGTGTACATATAAATATACTTTACAAGAGTGTGTTTTACTAATTTATTGAAGGGTCTGTACCATACTGTTGGTACGGAACCCCGAATAAATTTTGCAAAAACGTTCTTCATCAAATGATCATATTTAACTGTCTGTGTAGCAAATTTTTAAAGTTACTACTACTGCTAACTTGAGAGATATTTTTTACATTGTACAAAATTGTGTGAAATATATGATTTTTTTAAGATCTAACTAAAGAGTCAGATCTTAAAAAAGTCTTTATCTTATCTTTCATAGTCATAAAAATTATATCGTCTGAAAAAATTAAAAATGCTACAGAGCTTAAATAATACTTTGAGTAAAAAAATCTTTGAATAAAATGGGTACATATTTGTCGAGTTATGGGTAATTAAATATATTTTATGGATCCCTGGCCAAACTAAAATAGTGGACGTTTGTCACTTACACGAAACCATACTTTGTGCATGGTTTGCCAAATACTTGCAATATAGAATAGAATAGAAAACACTCTATTGTTCACCAAATAAACAATTACAGAATGAATAATTACAATAATTTAACGGCAAAACAAAAGGCGGCCTTATCGCTTAAAACGATCTCTTTCAGGAAACCTGACTTAAGAGGGTACTTTTAAGAACTTATGTCTAGGAATAAATAAATTAAAAAGAATTTGATCTTTTGTCTTTATGCCAGAGACACGGGTATACGGTCTGGCCACTCTAAAGGGTTCGGTGTGCCCTTTGCGTCCCCAATTTAACCTTTAAAACGGATATTTTTTTATTGCTGGAGTTTAACAGATAGGCTGACGGCCCAACTGTGATAGAAAGTGGTTACCGGCGCCTATGAACATTTGCAACACTAAAGGAGTTACCAATGTGCAGCAGGACTCGTGGATGGGACTGGAATCTGGCCTCTAATGCCAGAACATAGCTTAATGTTGTTATAGGGGCATGCTCTAGACCAGGGGTGGTAGCTATCCAGACGGGCAAATGCCTTCTTTCTCCGTTTCTGCACGGATAAAATATAATAAATATAGACGGACAGACTAACAAAGGTCAGAACGAATTTATAAAATTTCCGACTTTACCATTTCGCCACTCAACCCAAAAAAATTAAATGCACGGTAACAAAAATATTGTTTCACGCCTGTTTAAACCAAATTTATTCATTTATGTAAGAAAATTAAAACATTAACTAAAATTTAAAACAGATTTAGCGACTTCTTATTATGTTCTTAAAATTAAGAAATAATATATCCAAATTAAAAGCTTAAATCTATTGTTTATCTGTACAATTAGTTGCTAATTGAGTTTTATTACCAAAAGACACATAATTACTGTTTTAAGTTTAAAAATTTAATTAATGGAAAATTGGTAGTCATTGTGAAAAAAATTAACATATTACAAATAAAAATTTACAGCTTCATTGTTCCAACTTAGAAAATGAATTATGTGTTTATTGTAATTAAAATGACAGAGAATAACATATCATTTAATTGTAATAATAACTATTTGAGAAACTTTTAAATCGAAATAATTAACACGTGATGTGTGTTCCTATTATAAAATCAACAACTCATATTATTGTTTCATAATTAAAACCGCCGTTTTCCATTTTATTGAAAAAAAAAACAAACCTGGTATTTATAATAAACTATAGATAAAAAAGTTATTCGTTTCGGCATAATATTTTTTTTAAAGTTAATAAATTCTTTCCTCTTAAAATTTCATTTTTTAAGATAACGTTATTTAAGCAAATCCTCTATAAAATATATACCTGTTTTTTCATAGAATATACATTATTAAAAAAAAATATAGTTAAATTGTATATTTAAATGGTTAATTAAAAACCATTTTCTACTTTAATATTTTTCACCTTTAGATATGTTTTCAGTTAAGTAAGACATTCAAACATCATTAAATAATATAATTGATTGCAAAACTCATATGAAGCTGTACGAAAGTATAAATATAGTGTGTACCTATTTGGTCTGCCTATAGAGTAAAAAAAAATATGTTGCTGTTGATAATTAGATAATTCAGCTATGATTGTATAGTCGCGTTGGTGAGGTTTTACAGAGTGAGGTCTACTACTCTGATATACTATTGATTATATGTATATTATGTGTAATTTATATCAATATTTCATGAGCGTCAAGATCTATACATATAAAAATGAATCCCTGTTTCCCTTGGTCACGCCATCACGCGTGAACGGCAGGACCGATTTCGCTAATTCTTTTTTTGTTGTGTTTGTTATTGTCAGGAGAAGGTTCTTATGAAAGAAAAAATTAAGAAAATTGCGCGGAAAATTATAAAATTTAAGAATACTTAACCACCATATAAAATTATTTCTAATCTAACCTTAGCGCTTTGGACAATATAAACTTTTTTAATATAACCTTATGACGTTTGACATAGAATTGACAGAATGCGTGCTGCCAATATCGTCAAAGAGGATGTAAAAAAACTGAATATCGTTTAAAACAGATGCTTCGGTCGGAGTTATTTTATTGATAAAATATATATAAAATGATTAATTTAGCCGTAATTGAGTTCCAATTTAGGTGAAATTATTTTTGTGTGTGTTCAAGTGGGTCCCGGGATGGTTAAAATTATAGATATAGCGGTAGGTGGCACCGCTAAAGTCTTCCTAAACGGTGGGACCTATTTTAATGATTTTTTTTGTTTTTATTAAAGTGGATTCGGAAATGGTTTAAATTAACTATTGGTCCCGGTAAATGTCGCTGCAATCAGGTTCTAGATTTTTATTTCTAAGGGCAGGATAACGTCTGCCGGGTACAGCTAGTTATTTTATAATATTATGCGTAAAATCGGTTTATACAGAATGCGAACGGTATAAACGCTATTATGTGGACTTCTATGGATTTACTTTTTCTTCTCAAATGTTGTATGTCTTTTTGTGTCTTATTGTGAGACGAAACCAAGCTAGCATTCATTGGACTTATGCGTAGTAACGAGACCTGACCGAGGCGGCATGACGAGACATAATTTGTTCTTCAAATAACTGATTTCCAAGTTCAAATAAAAGTCATTGTATGCGTAAATGCCTCATTGTTAAAAATAATTCTTATATTGAATTGACAATTAATAATACTTGACATTCGTAAATTACGCGGATATTATTTTAATGGTAAGATCCGGGTAGCTAAGTTAAAGCTGACTTTCAGCCAATAGCAGGTCTCAAATTTGTGTCACATATCCTAGTCCCCAGTTTTGCTTAATTTGTTGGGAGGTGGAAATGCTTTAGGCATATTCCATCGATCAGGGCAGGTAATGTTCGATTCGTAGTCTCTACCAGATACCCGCTAAAACCATTCAACTCCAGCGTTCCTTCTATCAGGCAGGGTTGAAGGACAACATTTTAGCCAGTGTCACGACTCTGGCAGGTGCAGGCCTGCAGGCCTTCTATATTGCCAAGAGAGAGCCATCTTCTCCATTCAGCTTCTTCTCAATTATAGACTGAGAAGGACGTAGGCGAAATGTCTGCAGGGTCACCTCTGGAAAGTATTGATGCAAGTAACTGCTGATCTTGTACCCCAATGCCCGTCACCCACGATTGTGCTACTACAAAGGTCATCATAGTTCGTTAGCCCTCCTCGACCGCTGTCTAGTCTCAAGTATGGAGGAAGGGAGGCAGGACATCCGTTTCTTCTACACCGCCGCTCCCTAGTAGACATTATTGTCTTCGATATAGAGACGATGACTTAGGCTACGTTCCACAAGAGGCTATCAACGACCATGTTCACGAGCGCGATTTTTTCCATTGCACTTGCTTGCGGGCGTTATAATCAAAAACTCTAGGAGTATAGAGCATTGATGTCATTAACGACGAAATACACAAATGTCATTGGTTGATTTGAAAATAGCGCCTTTTTCAGTGTCAATCGATAAAGAGAATTAATGCTCTGTGGTCAACGCCCACTTCGACCCAGCTCTTGACATGGGTCGTTGTGAGGTACTAGAAGAACGCGTCCTTAGAACGGTGTAAATGTGAATAACATTAGTTTAATATTTTGTATGATTATCTCTAATTTTTACTTAGTTTATTATTACTTTTTAGATATCATGCACACTCAAACACACACACATACAGAAGAGCTCAGATGCATACACCCATTCTTAAATTTATTTTGTATCATGCGGGAAGATTCCGGCATCCTATATACAGACTAATCTAGTTAGGACGTTGAAGCCGAGTTCCGTAGGTACTTTAATATTATTATTTTTTTATGTAGATCAATGTTTTGTATTCAATTTTAAAATGGCGTGCAACTTATAATTTTTGCGAAAAAATGATTACTATTATGATTCAGATTCAGTTTTAATCCAAGTCTCAAGGAAATTTGCCGATTTTTCATTTAGCATCATAATTTACTCTCCTTTTAATTCGTGAAAAAGGAAGAAACAAAATTACTTTTAAATGTTTTAAAAGAACATGATTATATCTATAAATACGATATGCTAGTCTCGATTTAATATCCGCCAGGCAAGGTCGATTAGTTCAAGAAAGTCGACCTACAATTGTCTATATGACGCACTTTATTATCTATGCATTTGTCAATTAATATAAGACATAATACAATCAGGTTATATAGGTACCTACATTTTATTTCGAGTTTTAGCAACGAATATACACCGCTTATACAGATTTTAGGATTCCATAGGGATTTTAACATAAATGAAAATCTTATTACATAACATAATCATATGCGATTGTCCGTCTTTCAGCCTATCTGGCTTGTCTATACCTATCGCCTCTTTGCTTCAATAATGAGTTACCTTGAAAATTTAAATTTTAGAAGATTTATTTTTATTATTTACATACATACATATTATGACGCCTGTGTCCCATAGGGGTAGGTAGAGATGATGGATTTCAGTTGTTACGATCTTGACATATTACATCTTTTGCTTCATCTACATTCATTAATTTTCTCATACATACACGTTTATTATAGGTGCTTTTTACCCGGCCGTTCTTTAAGACATCTGCGATTTGATCGTGGTAAGTACGTCGTGGTCTACCAGCATCAAATCTACGATCCACACTGTTATTTGATTAACTTTCAAAAAAATAATTAAAAAATGTGTGTGCAGTTCACACGCAGTAGAAGTGAAACTTCAGATAATATACTCACAGACAATTCTTCTCTAGCTTTTATTAATATAAATATAATTCCTTTAGCCTACATCCGTCAACATGTTCTACTTCAATATAAACTTCTTAAAAATCACTTTCAATTTTTTTTGTTTTAGTCTAAAAAATAATATTGTCAGTTTTATTTCGGTCCAAAATGGACCTATGTTTAATTATAGGTCATATTAGCTCTCTTCTAATCTGTGCTGTATAATCTAAAACTAGTATCTCATTCTTTTACAGGCTTAGTCCTATAGGTTTATGTGTTATATTATCTCTTTTTAGTGTCGCTTTTTCTTTTCTTTGAGTTTCAAATCACAACGATTCTAAAAAAGTTTCACTTAAATAATTGTATCGAAACGAATAACATTTTTTTCTGTCAAACTGCAATATATTTTAAGAGATACCTAGTTTTTTAGAATAATAAAATCGGAAAGGGCGCTTTTAACTATCAAATTAAAAAAATATTTGTCAGATCATATTATAGCAGCAAAGAGGCAATATACAATAAAGGTGATAACCATTTTTCTCAAAAAGTAGTACCTACTACTATGGATTTTAAGATATTCAGTAATTTTGGGCTTCCTTATCCAGATAAAAACAACAGCCATTTGTTGTCCCTACGGAACGTGTCACTGTGCGGGGACTAACAGGGGCCTAGTTATAATAACACTATCTCGTCAAAACCGCCGGACACTATCGTCTCAATCGTAAACTTGCCCGATTTCAATGCTCTGGTATTTACTTTATCTTTATATTTATAAACGAAAATTAACGACACAAGTTTTTGAAAGCTTTTAAATATTCATTACGCCATTCCTGCTAATGGTAATGCCAATATTTTTCTACTCTTATTCTGCTGCGACGATATCAAGAAGATATTGTGGGTTTAGTAAATCAAAATAAGAAAAATCTATCCGTACATGAACGGAGAAAGATACAATTTCCGGCGGCCGGACGGTCTATCCTAAGAGGCGACAAAACAAACCATAGCCAGGTGGTATAGTATTTGACCGTCTGGATGGCTACCACCCCTGGTCTAGAGTATGCCACCATAACAACCTTGAGTTGTGTTTAGTGGCATTAGTGGCCAGGGTCCAGTCTACCTTTAGAGAGTGGCAGCACATTGGTTGCCTTTTTAGTGTTACAAAATTGTCCATACGGAATGGTAGCCGCTTTCCATCAGGTGGGCCGTCTGCCTATCTGCTGAACTCATGCAATAAAAAAAAACAAATTTTTGACAATATCGCAATGCAATCGTACTTTGAATATCTTCGCAACAGCAAGATATTGAAATAGTTTGTTTGCGCCACAGTTCCAGGGCATTCCTCTCAAGATCTCTGACTCTATCGGGATCCTAGGAGTCGACATTTCGAGCGAGGTGCAATTTAGAGATAATTTGGAGAGCAAAGTGAAAATTGCTTTAAAAAAGCTTGGGGTGCTCAACAGAGCTAAGCGGTACTTTGCAACGGGACAAAGGATTTTATTATATAAGGCCCAAGTCCAGCCCCAAGTGGAGTACTGCTTCCATATTTGGGTTGGGGCACCTCAGTACCAGCTGTTCCCATTTGACTCCTTGCAACGCCGAGCGGACCCGGTCCCGATTGTCGACGATCCCGAACTTACAGACGGTTTAGAACCTTAAAGTCTCAGAAGAGACGTTGGCGGTCTAAGCACGTTCTACCGTCTGTAAAATGGGGAGTGTTCTGAGGAGTTGTTTGGTACCTACTTCGCCATTTTATCACCGCACTACTCGCCGGCGACTGGGAGTTCATCCACACTTCCTTGACACCTGGAAGTTATCCACTGTACGTGGTGCTCGCTCCTTTATGCCATACGTGTGCAAGCTGTGGAATGAGCTCCCTCCAGCAGTTTTCCCAGAGCGCTACAATATGGGGCTCTTCAAAAAGGGCGTAAAAAGATATTTAAAGTCTCAACGAGGTAGGCAACGCATCGGCTCCCTTAGTGTTGCAGATATCCATGGGCGACGGTAGCCCCTTGTAATCGAGTGGACCCGTCTGCCAGTTTGTCTATAAGCAAACTTAAAAAATAAATAACTGAATTAGGCTCCTGGTCTATAATTGTCCACGGATACGTTTGTAAAATATAATGATCAAATCGGTGATGAGACAACTGGTGCCTACCGCAGACATCGGATCAGTATGGCGATCCAGGGAACGTAACCTACCTTCTAACCTTAATGGACGACGATGATCTAGGGTCAATATTCAACTTATCGTCTTGAAGAAATAATAGGTAGAAAGTAATATAAATTAGTTAATTAGAAATAGTTTTCTTAAATGTAGTTCTATTTTGAGAATATGTTTTTGAATATATTAGATTTTGCTAAAGTATATAATTATTTTATATTATTTCTGACGATCATATGATGATGAAGGTCTGTCATCAATATGATAAAAGTTTTACTTACAATCATTAAAAGTATTTCTTGCTTTACTTATATCATAAAAATAAAATGTGTTGTTAATATGATTATTTTATACTATTTTAATTGGGTTTATATTATTCCACTTATTTCGTTATTTGGCCAGCAATTATTTGATTCATATTTTATTACTGAATTATGTATGATTAATTTTTTTACACAAATTATATTTGATTAACTTATTATACTACATTTAATGAGATCGTTATCGTAGATTAATAAGATATGTATTATATTATTGTTTAAGTGTGCAACGTATGCATGTTTTATAATTAATCTTTTAATTATAGAAAATAATAATTTAGTGAAACATTGTAATGAACTATTGAATCATGTAGTTGTTATTAAACGTGGAATACTCCAGGCTTTTTATTATGTAATTTTTTTTAAAGTTCTCATGTCTAAAGGCTATTGAACAGTGTTTATGTTATTAGTAAGCCGACCACGTTTGGAATGGCAACTAGACCAATATTTTTTTCATTGCATGATGTCTGCAGACAGGCAGACGACCCACTTGATGGACAGCGGTTATCATCGTCTATGGACATTTGTAAAACCAAAAGTGCTACCGATGTGCTGCCGCTCTCTAAAGGGAGATTGGAACTTAGCCGCTATTACCGGAACACAACTCAAGATTGTTATGGTGGCATGCTTTAGACCAGGGCTGGCAGACATCCTGACACGAAAATACTCTACCATCTGGCTGTGGGTTCTTTTATCATCTCTTACTTTCTATTCAGAAGGACTAACAGTTAAACAGTAGGTATAAAGTGGAAAGGATTATACAATCCTGAGACTGACTTTACTCTACCGGAAACCAAACCCCACAACACCTTAGGTTCCAGTGAACTAGACGATTGAATGTTTAGACCACTAGAACACAGAACATCGTAATTAAAGTGACAATGTAATAAGCTTTGGTAAAACTATGGTATTGTACTGTCCATAGTGAATCCTGGCAAAAAAATATATATACCTCTTAGGTAGTTATCCTAGAATACTGTGCGATTATGATTAATTGCAAAGACAAGAAAACGTGACGAAACCTGCACATGGAGATGGAAGTACATATTATGTTATCATCTGCTCCCCAGACACGTGGGGAGGAACTTAGCAATGGAAAGTTGTATTATAGAGGAGTTACTGCACAAGAAAGATAAGCCGGGCTGCCGGTTCAACGGCCTTTAAAAAATGGACATGTGAGAAGGGCGCGTGCAGACGTGCCCCCATATTGGCAACTTCGACTTTAATGATGACCTGTTACACATTACATTACATCTACGACGCCCAGAGCTGTATGTGAGGCAGTTGTGACATCCGTTATGACTTTAATTAATTAACATATTACCAATCGATTTTATAAAATATAATAATAAACAAATTAGGTATTTTTCATCTATGACAATCTACAAGCAGTTTTTTATTCAATTTACCTTAGATTTAATTCGAGGGTGATAAAAGGTTATATGAAAATTTATTTTATTGTGTGGCAATGGTAAATCGTAACTTAGACATACGAATATTTTTACTTTGTATAGACCATTTGGTTCGGTCAAAACCACTCTATTATTTCTCGAGATGAAAGACCTGAAGATCGAAGAATTTAGTCCGCCAGAAACCATGCACACAGTTTTTTAACAGTAGTAGTCAGCACAGTAGTAGTGATTTTCCTACGCGCATCATTGACCGCAATTTTTTTTTAATGCTACATCTTTTGAATTTTTTCCCTTTCCAATGTCTTGTTGATAATAATAACGATTAATACATTAACTAGTGATATTATAGCCATAAATAAATTTAATAAACGTAAGTGGATAATAATGCACTCAGGAGATTAGCCCACCAAGTATAATTTACCTCTAAAGGATAACTGCAAAAGGCTACGCATATAAATAGGATAGAAATGAAGAAAGAAAGAAATCGTAGCGTCCTTACACTGTTTAGATAGCAAATAAAATAGCAAATTTTGAGAATCGTATGCCGTATCATAAGCATGCAAAGTATCCTAATCAAAGGTAAAATAAGCAACATTATTTGCAAAATGATACTTATACCCCAAACAGGTAAAGAATATGATGTATCTTTTATCCCTTTGCTACATTTGAAATAACGAGACGAATTATCATGCGACATAGTTTTTAAAAAACATTGACCAAAACTTATGTATACTAATATACCCAATCATTGATGGCGTTATTTTTAACCCTGTCAACAAAACGTCAATAACATTAACATATCTCAGATGAAGCAGGAACATTAGATATTAATTAGACATAATTTATATCATTTTCTTGGAAAATAATTATTGATAAAATACATAAAATAAAAATGTTGTTAATTATACCTTAATTTACCAATATAATTATCAACAGTGGCATGTTTAGTACAGATTATAATGCGGAGTACAATGTGCGTATTGTTACAGTTGTTACTATTTCTGACATCACCTTAACATCATGATTTGCGATATGCGGAGCCAAAATAGTTTTGGCACGTGTAGGGGTTCAAGTCGTTTAAGATTGAAAAGGATATAAAGAAGCAGCCCTATAATGAACTCTTTTCTTTTTTCACAATTTCGCAGTCTATGGAAACCGTTATTGTGAGACCATACAATAAGAGGATCATAACTACGATGTTTTCGAGAAGCGAATCTGAAGTTTCAAGAAAACCTGATTGAGGAATTTAAAAAATCGTTAAAACATCTTGTCACACAAAGAATGGAATTCGGAGAAAATAGTATTAAATACCATTGAAGTTATAAAATAAATCCTAATATAAATATACTATTTATATATGCATACACACACCATATATAACATAAAACTGCATAAATCCAAAGTCGTATGCACTTTGTGTATATATTGCGTGGCTGGGCGAATATATTGAGCGCATCATTGTCCGCAATCATTATTGGTTCATGATCATTTTGGGTTACAAAATTATTGATTAATATTCATTATGATACGTAATTTTATATAATTAGTATTATATTGCTTATAGCTATATATTTATTATGTTTAAATAGTTGCATTTTATTTCTATATCTTGTATATATATACATAACTTATGTGTATATTTATATATACAGTATAGTTATATATTATACATGTATGTCTTTGAAGACCACGGGCCATAAAAATGGCCCGGACTTTTGGAGGGCTTGCGTGGGGCCATGGGAAGACCAACATGTAGAGGCCCTTTGACAAATTTAATGTAAATGTGGCGTGACATTAACGTGCGATTATCCCTGTCTACACCATACATTAATGCGCCCAAGGACAAGACCCGGCCAGTGTAGAACTATTGAGAGAAATGAGAACATAAAGTACCGGGCTATTGGGATGAACTGCTCGTGGTACTACGGGTTTCGGGATATGGGGTCTGTGGCGCCTGCCCGTCGCAATGTTCGGGGAACATGGAAAAATGGGCAGACGGTGACTCGCCACTCCCTGCATGGGCCCCAAAAAATGCCATAGAAGACATGAGGGGGGTGGGGAGGGGGCAACATGGGTGTGAGTGGCTAAGGGGTGTAGAGAGGTGGGCTGCAAGTTCACTGAAGCTACTTCTTACGTAATGCCATTTATCACTTCCACCCCTGGAACTTGAGTATTAGCTCTAACGATCTCCACTTTTTATATTTTTTATTAAAATTAATCTAAATCGTACAATAATTACGTATATCACTATCAATACTCCTAATCAGCAATATTCTTGTCCTGTCTGAAAGAGATCGCTTTTTAGCGATAAGACCGCCCTTTGTACATAATTAGAATAATACTAGTTCATACGTTTTTTATAATGGTGTACAATAAAGTGTTATCTGTCTATTGTTATCAAGATGGCATAATTTTTATAGACGATATAGGATTTAAAAAAATCCTAGTTGCAGCCAATGATGCGCGCAGGCCAATCATCCGAATATTAATAGACAAATGATTTTTTATTTCATTTCAAGATGTGTGTTAATCTTTTGTGTCTTGTACGTAATAAGGCAATTAATACAATATTTCTTAACCAGTTCAAAGGGGGGAAGATAATATTTTTTATACATTATGATTGCGCCAATTATTTTTAATTAGCTCTTTTTATTTTAATAATTGTGATTTATAACTGACAAATATTTACGATTTCCTTAGTTTGGCTGTGCAGTAATATGTGTAAGACATGTTTCATAATAAACAACAATGAAGTTTTTTGGATATGATATGAATCTTTGACCGTGTGGGAATGTCTCCAATTAGGAAAATGCGCATTGTATGGTTAGCTCGCAATTTGCTAGATACTTATTACCAGATAACCAATACAGGTAATAAAGAAAATAATAATTTATTTACAGTTAACATTTAATAATAAATAACTAATCTTCTATAGCCCGCAAGACATTAAACTGATACACACACGAAATTATTTATGATAAGACTATTATTTTATTGTATAACATTTTCATTGAAATCCGTTTAGCCGTTTCATAGTTTCAGAGAGACTGATGGACTACAATTCTAAAAAGTGTGATTATTATTAAGAATCGTATAAATATTAATTTTCGCTTAACTGTTGGTATTTCATGTAAAATGCAATTTTACTAGTATGGATTTAGCTAATACAAAATTAAATATCCATCTAAATTATTCATCTTCTTTAACAAATAAACTAAACTAATGAAGTAATAAAAACATTTAGCGGTCTAAACGTTTACAAGTTGACCCATAAAGTTTATTAGATTCCAAAAGCAGCAATTTCGGAATTTCAGATTCAGATCAGTGTCAGAATTATCCGTTGTTATTATCCATAATACAATTGTAATTTGCTTATTTGGTAATATACAATGCTGTGTTTTAAAAAGTTATATTGATTTCTTTAATATGTAAAAGTAATCTGAATAATTTCAGGAGAGATATTCAAATTGTTCAAACAAAACATTAAATTAAATAGCGTGTAGTAATCATATTTTGTGGTATGTTCAGTTAGTGAAATATCGATGAAAAAAGTATTAATGAAATGAATAATTATCTCCCTAAAGTACTAGATGTTGGATAAAAATTTTGTACAGAAAACATTCACCTACCGTATATTTATTGATCCTGGCATTTTCCGGCTCAAATTGTATGTTGTCTTTCATATTCACAATACTCCTGGCACTTGTAAAAGCCATATTGTATATGAAAAGTTAAATTACTCGAATAGAAAACAATAAGTTTCGTCACTATTAGATTTACGCGTGTAAATTGGGGTTGCGTCCGGCTCTCCCGCGCTCCTATGTGGGATCGCGTCGAGATTCCAAGTTTGAATGGTTGCGAAATAGCGCGCTTCTTTATATATAAAGTTTGCAAGCAATGAGTGGATATATCTAACGCGCCTCCGCTATCTTGTCCCTTTCATATCCGTCCAGTGTCCATTGCGTTTATGCAAGCGGGCGTGCTCACAGCGCCCCAGTTCTATATTTGAATTTTAAAATATCTCTGTTCCGATTACTACTCCAATGGCTGAACTATTTCACAGAGTTAAAATACATTTTTAAGAACTTGTTTTTATACATACGTTTCAAATGCAATTGATTTCTTAATTTAAAATAATCTATCTATCTATCTATACTATAATAAATCTGTAAATGGTTCAAATTTGTACAAAGCTTTTAAAAAGTGAAAAAAATCAGGGGGGCCAATTCGGACCAGCAGATTCCGAAATGTTTTGATTTTTTGTCTATTTCTCTGTCTGTCTGTCTGCCTGTTAGAGCATCACGTGAAAACTACTGAACAGAGTTAAATGAAACACAGAGCTAACCTATATCCCGGAGCGTAATTTAGGATACTTGTTATCCCAATAAATGACAACGTTTAGAATAGATGGATAGATAGAATAGATGGATTAGCAAAATGCATTATATATATATATATATATATTATATGTATGATGCAGCGTGGTCACCGTCGCCTTATAGACCTATGGAACACCAGAAGCGAAGTCAACCCTTTGCTAGCCTTTAGGGTGGGATAGAGGGGATGGGAGAGGACGAACAGAATAAAGATGGGATGGAGGGAAGGGAATAGTGGGGATAAAATAGGAGGGATGGTATAGGGAGAAGGGGAAGTGGGCCATTGGATCTCGTACTCATTGTACGAAACACGATTAGCTCAAGACTAACCGTTTGACGCCGATATCCTATGAGAGCGTTGTATCACACCGATCGAATCAGCTCTAAGAATTGAAATCAGAGTTCAGCAGTATCAGTGCGGACTAACTCGTCGCTGCGTGACGTACTTTACATTTGATAATGCATGGTTTACTAAATAAAGGGATTTGATCAAATTACTTACTTTCTTTAAGGAAATTGCCCCCACAAAGCTGTGATACAATATTATTTCATCATTTCACTAAAACATTTCAGGGATTTGATCAGATCATTTCACTGTGACGTACATATTTTTGACAAGGTAGAGCCATGCTGGAATAACTATCTTGATTAAAGCTTTTAGAGCCGGATTATTCGGTGAGAGCGTGGTGCTTTCATAGAATATCGGCGTCATACGATTAGCCTTCAGCTAATCGTGTTTCGTGCAATGAATGATAGTTCCGATGGTCCCCTCTCCTCTTCCCCTATCTAATTTTCCCTATCCCATCCTCCTATTCCAATCCCATATCCCATCCCGTCTATCCCATTACTCTTGTCTGACTCCTCTATTTCATTCCCCTGTCTTTTCTTCTTTATCACATACTAAAGGTCGGCAAAGCATTGGGTTGGCTTTTGGTGTTGAAAACGTCTGTACCCGACGTTAACTATGTTGAATGAGTTGGGCCGTCTGCCTGTTTGCCAGCTTCGTGTGTGTGTGCCGTTGAGACGCAGTAGAAGTGTAACGTTCATAGAATATACTCACAGATAATTCTTCTCTAACTTTTTATTAATATAAATTTTAATATAATTCCTTTAGTTTACATCCGTAAACATATTATAATTTATAATAAACTTATTAAGTATCACTTTCAATTTTTTACTGTTTTAGTCGTCAACCATAAATCATATAATCTTAAAAGATTCTATACTGATTCCCAAAGCGGACCATCAGGATCACATGTGCAGACCTAGGACTAAAACAGAACCATACACTAGAATGATGATAACAATTACTCGCCTCTGTTCCTATTTTTGATATAACAATATTGTGAACACGACTCTCTGCGGCTCGAATAAAACCATGAGGTTTCTGTGCCAAAGTCAAAAGTGTTTTAATGTATATGAATGTAAGTATATTGGACAGCAGTTTAGCAGTTTTATTTCGGTCCAACTTGGACCTATGTTTAATCATCGGTTTTATTGACTCTCTTATCTATGCTGCACAATGTCAAACTCGCATCTCATTTTCTAGCAGGCTGAGTCCTATAGATTTATGTATTTATCTCTTTTTGTGTCGCTTTTTCGTTTTATCGACTTTCGAATCATAACGATTCTAAAGAAGTTTCACTTCAAAATATATATAACTAACTGCTGCAGCTCAATGACCCAAAATGAATCCTGACCTCCGAAATGAGAATACTCCACTCCTTCCTGTTCAGCGCTGTCTTCTGCCAGTAATAGGCATGAAGCTCGCGCAGATCAGTCTCCACTACGTCACTCCAGCGATATGGGCTGACGAACTGGTCGCCGTCCCGTTGGTCTGCCCAGATAGGTTCATTTCACCGCGCGCTCCTCCCGCATTCTATGTAGGTGGCCAAGCCAGCGCAAGCGATGTCAAAATATATATATATAACTATACATTATATCTAATATCAAGATCAGAACGAAACGGATCGTGTAGGTTACTTCTAGTATTGTAACTGGAAACCGTTTCGCGTCATGCTTTATATTATAGGGGGCTCAATAAACGACTTACGCAATTAATATACGTTTTAACTTGCTCATTTGTCTCATGACATGAGATGCATATTTAGACCCTGACGCAAATAAAAGTAACAAGGTCACTTGTGTATGTTTTAATCACTTTTCATATGTATCTGTCTTTATTCATATTTCCATTCTCCACTAAGTAAGTTACGTATTCTATTAAATTTGACAGTCCCGTTACTATATCAAAATCAAAATACAGACAAACGAAAATGAAGGAAAACCACAACGATCTATTTATAATAGGTATTTTGTTGACTCCGTGATTATCCTGAAAACTTCTTCCTTGTGGTACCTACTACATATTTGTCTTGAAATTTATTACTTCGTTAATCTTGTTTTAACAGGTCTATTATATAAAATAAATCTTAAATAATAAGTAACGTGTGTCAGTCCCCACACAATCTAGGGTTCCGTAGCAAGAATGATCTACAATTTTTTTATTGTGAAGTTGCGAACAGGCTGACAGCTCAGTTCATGGAAAGAGGTTACCGTCGCCTTTAGATGTTTGAGACACCAGAGGAGAAGTCAACGCGTTGGTAACCCTTATGATTAGCTTATGATATTGTAATAACGAGATAGGACAGTAAAAATATCTCCCCATCTTTTGACTTAAAAAGTCAGGTCGGTAACTCAAATTAGCAATCGAATCGAATTAGGTATTTGACACATATTACAATAAATTCTAATATAGTATTCAAATATAAGAGCAGATGTCAAAATATATTGGTATTAACTTCCTTTCTACAGTTCATTATTAAATAATTTAAATTATAGTTTCAATAATAATTAATAAGCAGTTTGACTCGGAAAAATGGTGACGTCATAATCCAGTATTCTCACACAAAATCAAGAAGGCCGTGACTTTTGTGCGACGATAAAAAGTGTCCCAGTTGATTAGAATATCAAATACCCAATTAGAATCGTAACTTTTGACGGTTTTGGTTGTCTGTAAACCATTTCGGGTCAATATTGAATCAATCTTGATGTGACCGAGGCTGATTTAATAAGAATTTTAGAGACTACGAATATTTGACCATCGTTAATCCCATTGATCTTAACTCGCACTGGCATGGTTTTTTCAGAAACTTCCAGACTTAGGGCTCAGGTAAATCGTTCATTATAATGATCTTAGTCAAAAATCATAACTAGATTTTTAAAGACCCGTCTAACAATTCCCGACAAGTTTGTGCACACAAAAATTAATGTACTCAGCGCAGTACATGTCTCAAGAAGACGTTTTTTATGCAATAATGTGAATTTAAATTTTATATTTGACTTCTAACTCTTTTTGACAATTTTATTATGCCAGTATATAACCGTTCGTAATAACGAAGTAAGAAAGAGAGTTGGTCTGAAAGAGAGTGTCGGGGTGAAGGTAAGGAAAGGAATGCTCCGGTGGTTCGGGCATGTGGAAAGAATGCATGATGAAAGAATGACTAAACAGATATACAATGCAAAAGTGGATAGATGCAGAAGTCGTGGAAGACCACGACACACCTTCCATGATCAAATTGATCGTGTACTAGCAGAAGGTGATGTCAGGAGCCTTAAGAACAGACGAGCTTGCATGACAAGAGTTATGAATGTCAAAGAGGCAAGTGAGGTGTGTAAGAATAAGCCTAAATGGCACTCTGTTGTTCGTGCCTACCCCGCAAGGGAACTGGCGTGAAGTTATGTATGTATGTATGTATGTAGTATATAACCATGCATCAGAGTATAAGTATATTAAATATAAGGGGGGTAATAATTTAAAAAAATACTGTGATGTAGACAGACAAACAGCTTTGCCAAAATGTTTATAAAACCCTCAAAAGAACAATTATTTCAATGAAAAAGAAAATAAAGTTTTACATACATATTGTCACGTCTGTTTCCCATTGGGGTAGGGGTAGGCAGAAACGATGGATCTCCGCCTGCTACGATCCTGACAAACACTGGCTTTTCCTGGCTTCATCAACTTTCATTAATCTCTTTATACATACATGCTTATTTAAAGTGCTTTTTACATGACCGTTCATCAAAATATCTTCAATTTGATCGTGATGAGTACGTCGCGGTCTTCTGGAACGACTCTACCACTCACATTACTGTCATATACTTGTTTTGTGAATCTGTTTTCTTTCATTCTCCCTACATGCCCAAACCATCTTTACATTCCTTTTTCAACTCTTGTCACTACATCCTCTTTCAATCCACAACATTCCCTTATACAGTTTCTTATTATATCACTTACATTCATCTTACATATACTTATACTTCTCAATCTCTCATTGCAACTGAATCCACATTCCTCCTACTTTCATGTTTTACTGCCATACCCAACTTTCATTGCCGTACATTAGCGCTGGTACTAACACTTCTTGATGGACAGCCAGGCGTGCCTTTACAGATATCTTCCGGTTCAAAAAGTTAATTTTAACTCTAGTGTTTAATTAGGTAACGATAAAAATATTACGAAATATACATTTTCTTTTTATGGAAGCTAATTAAAGTTTAACAAAATAAAAGCTAACAATTTTATCATGTTTATACTAATATACTTATAGCCATGTAATACATTTCGTTATGGTGGATAGCTGCATGGAAATCGTTATATAATATAAGCATATCTTATGGTGGTGTAATTAAGTTAAAATATTCCCTTTGTTACTTTAAATGAACACGTTACAGTTATCATGTCTGGGATCGGCCCCAGAGTAGTTTGTTGTATATTACCCATAACACAAGCGTAACTTGCTTAATTTGGGGATGTACAATATGTGTGTTAGTTTGCCGATTATTATTATTATATATTATTGTACGTCTTTCAAGACCACGGGCCATAAAAATAGCCCGGCCATTTGAAGGGCTTGCGTGGAGCCATGGGAAGGTCAACACGTAGAAGCCCCTTGACAAATTTAATGTAAATATGGCGTGACACTGACCGGCGAATATCCCTGTCTACACCATATAATAATGCACCCAAGGACAAGACCCGGCCAGTGTAGGACTATTATAAGGAATGAGAACAAAAAGTACTGGGCTAGTGGGATGAAGTGCTAGTGGAACTATGGATTGTGGACTATGGCGTCTGCCCGTCGCAATGTTCGAGAAACATGGAAAAATGGGCAGACGGTGACTCGCCACTCCCTGCATGGGCCCCAAAAAAGGCCACAAAGACAGGGGCAAGATGTGTGTGAGTGGCTAAGGGGTGTAGAGAGGTGGGCTGCAGGTTCACCGAAGCTATTTCTGACGTGATGCCATTTATCACTTCCACCCCTGGAGCTTGAGTCTTAGCTCTAGCGATCTCCACTTCTTGGCGGCTGGCTACGGCCAGCACAGAGGTGGGTACCTTGCCTTGGCTCCCGGAGTCAGGTACGAGGTGTTTATTATATTCTTGTTATCATTATATATATATATATAAAGTTTAAAATATATTACTTATAATCACGATATGATAACAAGAATATAATAAACACCTCGTACCTGTTGTCCGTGCCTACCCCGCAAGGGAACTGGCGTGAAGTTATGTATGTATCTATATATATATATATATATATATATATATATATATATATATATATATATATATATATATATATATATATATAAGTGTTGTCACGTTTTATCTTGCAGTAAATAAAACGCAAACAAAACAAATTTTAAATTAGTTTTTCTTTAAAAGAAAATAACAGGGTAAGTACTGGTTTCGTGCCAACAACAGTCAATCAGAATAGGTACCGCACTCCACTGAGAATCTCTGAAGTATCGTGGATAGCACGGCAGTCTCTTCTTCGCAAGGACTAATGCACGAGGCTCAGACACGTCGAGAAAGTACTTAGATCGAAAGGAAGATGTTTAATCCCGACTAAATTCCCAGTATGGGAACAACATGCACTTATTTTTAACACAAAATAACATTTATTAGTTCAGAATGTAATTAGTATTTAAGAATATTTAATATTAACGTAATTTCAAGAATATTTAATAGTAACGTATGCACTGTGCAACATTAACGAATCAGCACAGCTTATTTTGCGTAAACTACCGTCATCGAGTCCTTTTTTTGTACACCGTTGAGACTTCAAATTTTTTAAATTATATTTTATATTATTTACTAAGTGATATTATCTTGCTTTAAATATTATTATTGACCAACTAGTGTATATAGCTGTTATAGTGTTGATGATAAGTACAACTTCGATGAGCCCTTTAAAGCTCTCCCATCTCTTATTCACAAAATACACTTTTATATGATTATATGTATACCAAACTACACACATGTCACATTAGTATTTCCTGAAAAACCTTTTGTGACATATCGGTATCCTAAAAAGGTAGTAGGCAAAATAAACAATCAAACACAAACTTGTTCTCACTAATCGTACTTGTGTCTATTTGCATATTGTCTTTCCTGCTAAAAGGGCTCGTATGTGTACGTACATATGTATATGAGTAAATATCCATAATATTTATTATAATTAGTACAACTCTAATTAGTTGAATTATTAAAATATTAATATTATTAATTCATTATGTTGTAAAAATACGTTACGTTATGATTTATGGCCCCCAAAAGACCATTTTATATTAAGGACTCAAACCCTTACATACTATATCAAAAAGAAGGCATCAAAATTACCTTTTAATAGTTTTAAGCACGGTATTTTACTTTATTTTTATGATTTCGATGTTAAATGGTTCAAACGTAGTTTTGTTATGTGTACTAGATGCGAAAACTTTAGAAAATACTAGAACAGATCAAAATTTGAACAATTTCGGTATATTTCTTTTGTTGTTAAGTTTTCGGTTACAACAAAACATCATTGACTACTTATTATCATCTAATTAGCAAAATTCTTCAAAGAATATGCAAGCATTATCTAAAGCCACAATAAGAGGTCATTGGCCAATGAACGATTTATCAAGGTCGCGGTCTTTCATATGCTGAAAGCGGCGTCTAGCATCAATCGATGTTGGACGTCGCTTGCGGCGTCGGATCGACGTTATACCGATGGTATCGTCAGTCTGTCCCGTGCACTCTGTATGATCGGACAGATTTGTTTGACAGATTAATTTGACGTTAAAATATCTGTGCGTCTGAAACATGATGTCCGTGATGTCCGTGTTGAACTGTGGACACGGCTTACAGGGTATGTTCGCTGCCTCAGGAGAAACTACTATAGTGCATTTACAAAACAAACATTCGTCAGTCACGTACAGCCGCATACCGTACGCAATGTAGTTACCGTAGTAACAGGGGACTTATTCTGTTATTACAATATCTAAGCGTTGTGAAGATGTTCAAAGTACGATTCCATTGCTAGTGTTAAAAATTGAAATTTGGTACATCCCAAAAAATCTTCTCGGTGTTGTCGCGGTAGAATATTATATATAATATTAGAAAAAAAAGGTATAACCAATAATAAAAACGGCGTTATCCGAAATGAATAATGAAAAACTACCAAACTTTTAAACATTTCTTTCACGAGGTTCCACTTATAAATATTTATAGAGTGGCATACCACAGGCACGCTATTAAAATTAATAGAATACCGAAATCAGGCAAACCTACAATTGAGACGAAATTGACCGGTGATTTTGACGAGATAATAATAGCAGAATTGGAACCCAGAACAAAATCAATCTTGCTTCATATTTACAGGTTTAGGACTTGTTAAATGATCAATTAATTTAAAGGTGAAAAGTAACCTGTTTTCCGGCTATCTGTATTTAGTACAAATAACATAAAAAGTTTAAAAAAATGTAACCCAACTACGACATAAAGTAACACAATCACAATCCCAATTTGAATCATAAAAGCCTGCTTATTCATAATAGTTACATGGGATTTATAAGGTCGATAAAAAAGTAAAAAAATAATAGACTGTTAAAGCAAGTACGAATGACATTCTTTTATCGAGCTAATAACATCGTACAACTAATACAAATAAGGTGGTAAATTACAGAGTAAATAAACAATATAAAGAGAGAGAAACTAGAAAAAAACAAACTACTTTCGGAGTTACGGTAGCTGGGCAGAAATCACGCAAAATCAGAACTCATTCTAGAGTAACAAAATCAAATTAATCGTTTTAGTGTATTATTAATATTTCTGCGGAGTGACGCTCGCGGACCGCGTTCGTAATACCGAAGTAAGAAAGAGAGTTGCTCTGAAAGAGAGTGTCGGGGTGAACGTAAGGAAAGGAATGCTCCGGTGGTTCGGGCATGTCGAAAGAATGCATGATGAAAGAATGACTAAACAGATATACAATGCAAAAGGGGATGGGTGCAGAAGTCGTGGAAAGCCACGACACACCTTCCATGATCAAATTGATCGTGTACTAGCAGAAGGTGATGTCAGGAGCCTTAAGAACAGATGAGCGTGCATGACAAGAGCTATGAATATCAAAGAAGCAAGTGAGGTGTGTAAGAATAAGCCTAAATGGCGCTCTGTTGTTCGTGCTTGCCCCGCAAGGGAACTGGCGTTAAGTTATGTATGTATGTATAAATATTTCATTCGAATTGCCTCTAACATTTAGATTTAAGTATTAATAACCTGATTTGACAGGATAATGAGATATTAGATTTAAATTCACACATTTATTACAGGAAACGCATGTGGTATCGCATGATATTGAACTGTAATTAATATCGATCTGTTAATTAGGGACCAATGCCAGACAAATAGTGAATCATAAGATGATCTTGTTTGATGATCTGTACTTGTATAATAGATTGGCAATAAAGTATTTTTTTTATTTGAAAGCTGGCAAACAGGCACCGCCACGATTCGTCGAATGTGGTTAGTTACCGTAGCCTATAGATGGTTGTAACAGCAGAGGCAAAGCCAACGCGTTGTCAGTCTGTAGGATGCGATAGGGGGATGAGACAGAGGGATCAGGCAGGAGAAATGGGATAGAGGGGATGGGATATGGGATGGAATACAGGATGGGATATGGGATAGGATATGGTAACGGATATGGGAAAGGATATGGGATGTGATATGGGATGGGATATGTGATGGGATATTAGATGTGATATGGGATGAGATATTGGATGGAATATGGGATGGGATATGGGATGAGGTATGGGATGGGATATGTAATGGGACTTGTGATGGGATATTAGATGTGATATGGGTTGGAATATGGGATGGGATATTAGATCTGATATGGGATGAGATATTGGATGGAATATGGGATGGGATATGGGATGAGATATGGAATGAGATGGGTGAAATGGGCCATCAGTACTCTTACTCCTCGCACGAAATAAGATTAGCTCAAGACCACACA
This sequence comes from Dendrolimus kikuchii, assembly GCA_019925095.2. Lineage (NCBI taxonomy): Eukaryota > Metazoa > Arthropoda > Insecta > Lepidoptera > Lasiocampidae > Dendrolimus > Dendrolimus kikuchii. The sequence goes on from CM034400.1 coordinate 8,711,334, forward strand.
GATTGAGCTGACCTTAGGGTCAATCAGAGCTGTAATTAAGATAATGTTTAATATTTAGTAAAAAAAAATTAAGTCAGTTTAATCTAATTAGTCTAAATATAGATAATGAGTCCACATTGTCTCTACCGTGTTCGAAAACATCAAGACATTTCGGTTTTAATGTGAAACTAACATATTTGTAATTTGTAACACAATAAAATGTTTCAAGTTCTTTTTGCTGTTTGACTACGGATTTCTTAGAAATTATCCAATTTCAGCTACCCAATATCTTAAAAAACTACCTTAATGTTATTTCGTCGTTGAAAATGTTTCTTGACTTCTGTTACTTCATCTTTCAGCTTTCTCTACTGTATACATGTGTAGTTTTATGAACGATGCAGTGGATAATTCTCAGACAAACTTTTTATGCTTTTGGAAACTGGTCACCAAGTCAGGATCTGATCGGTGGATTCCAGAGAAATCGACAGTAACATTTATTAAAAAACACCGAAAGCCTACATTTTTCCAAAAAAAAAGCTTGTTTGTATACGCGTGCTAGTATTATTACACTTTCTACAGGCGCTTAATTTTTTTGTAGGCGTGTTACGTGATTTCTCCGTGAATTGTGGACTGATTTCCATATTGTTCTTTTTTTTTACTTCCGAGATGGTCCCATACTCACCAAGTCAGGATCTGATTTGTGGATCGCAAGGAAATTGAGAGCAATCCTTGTTGAAGAGCATATACACCGAAGAGTGAGATGGCAAATTTGTATACGAGTGCCAGTTGTACGATTTCTACAGGTGCTTAATATATTATTTCTAAAGCTATTGAAGTATTTGCGCAACTAAAAAATAAAAAATATATTTTTTAACAAAGATAAAACCGACTTCACACTAAAAACCAAAAAATATATATTTCGACTTCTTTCTACAACATCCTAAAGTCGATGTCAAGTGAAACATAAACATTACTATATTTTGTATAATTGTTTTTGTTCTTTTATGTTTTTCTTGGAACCGACTTCAAGATGTTGTAGAAAGAAGGATAAATATTTATTTTTTTGGTTTTTAGAGTGAAGATGGTTTTGTTTTTGTTAAAAAAGTGCTCATTTTATTTTACACTTTTAACTTACACATATGGTATCCGTAATAAGGTAGCTTCTGGAATGGGGAAACGATAGCTGATATTTAGCAAATGTTGTTGAGCGCAACTCGAAGATAAATTATGGATATGCATTTAAGAACCTCTTATAATTGCCGTCAAATTTAAATTAATGAAGTATCGCTAAGACATTCTGGTCATTTAATAAATGTATAGCAGTTGGTTCTAGCACTCGCCGCAGTCGCCGTGCACGACGCAACATTCGGCCGTCTTCGGTCTTGTAACTCATTTCTGTCTGGTATTTTAAAAATCCACTGATTGATGTAAGTGATTGACTAAAATTGTTTAATTAAATGATTACGCCCAGCTTCTGGTGTCACCAGGCAGCACTGTCGTTTGAATCACGACTCCGATCATCGACGTTTTCAAAGTACGACGGATCTCATAATTCAATTTACGCGGTCGTGCTGTTTATCGTTATCAATTGACATATTACGCTTTCCTAGTCCTCCTAGTCGAGCCTAGAGCAACACGTTCTTGAGCTTAATTAGGTACCTACTCGTTTTAGGATTGTCATAAACCTAATAATGTTTTTTAATACGTTTTCTATTTGATTTCGAGTAACTTTCTGGTATATCTTCTTAACTCAGGATCTAATAGCAATGAAATTTACACGATACTATTCTGAAGCTATACTAAATCTAATGTATAAATAATGATCAAAATCGGTTCAGAAACAAAAAATTATGAATGACATACCTCAAAAACAACACATTTTTACCCGATTTTAACGATTTTTTTGTTACATCTTCGAAACCCACATTTTGATAACAATGAAATTTCTACCAGACTACTATGAAGATATTCAATCATCAAAAATTGTTTAGAAACAAAAGTTACCACCGTCAATCACTATAACGTTCTCTACTTGATTTTATGGTTTAATTAGGCACCGTATATACTTTCATATGCATTTAGTAAGAAGCTGTTATTCTGACATCACAAAGAGACATTTCAAGTTTATTTATTTGTATAGATTCAATCACAATTCCGCTCATATATATTTGGTCTACAAAAACGGTTTCGATAAAATTATTCCATAATGCTAATAGGTGCTTAACTAAAATATTAATATTAAACTACATTTTCTGTTTTATTTATGTCTGCTTTTTGGGGCCTTGAATAAATTTTCATGAAAAATTGACACAGATTTTCCTTATAGCATAAAGATTAACAAAAATAATATCAATGTAGAAAAAAAGTGTTTTTGCATTTTATGAAGCTATTATATTCACTCGAGCGAGGCACCAGAAATAAATTTAATTGTAAAACATTTGAATAAAGACATAACTTATCATAGTAAGAATTATTCTTGCTAAGCTAGCTGGGGACTGTGCTAAATAAATCTGTGAATAATACAAAATTCTTAACTGATAAGGGTCGAAATAAATTCAAAATTAAATTTAAGATAACCTAACCTTTTAAACTTTGCGGGTCATATATACATAATTCACGGCTATAAAAATCTCATCTTAGATCTAAATTTCATCTTAGATATAGAGACGGTTGAGCCACTGTACCACCTAAAGCAGCATACGCTGATTTACCTACTAATTTTAGAGATATTGTAAATTCTTTGAATCACCTCAGCAACTCAGGGACAGCTCACTGCGCCAGCGCATTAAATGTGCCATGGCGTAGAAAACTGGTACCCACCGAAAGTTATAATATGCACATCACTTGCATATTATGTACAGCGCTGCGCTGGCTTATAGTACAGTCACGAAAGAAGAATACTTAAGGACTGACGACCGCCTAGTAAAAACGCAACTCGTGACAAACTGTACAATCACAGTTGGCAATACAAATCCGTTCTTGTTTTTATAGAAAATCTCCATAAAAATTTCTAATCGACGTCTCATTATTTAAAACATATTTTTTAAACTTAAAGTTTCATCTCGATTGATAGAAGTTTCAAGTGACCTATACTTGTGGAACGCATTGGCTTTTCACCCAGCGCGGGGATAAGGCCAGTATTTTAGGCCCGTTCCCAAATGACGGCGATTTGGAACTCATATATTATTTGTTTTTTTTTGAAAATTTCATCTAATAAAATTGTAATTACAAAAATTAAATCAGTCAAATTATAGTCTTCATACTATTCTTCCTTCAGAATATAATAATACAGGCAGCTATCATATTTTGGTGTAGTACTAACTTATGCCGTTTTTAGTTAGATGCGTTGAAGTGAGTCGTGCGCCATTACATTTGAAATAGGCGAGTTAACACACCCGGAGAAGTGATACATGTATTGCGCGGAATAACGCTTTTATATGTGCATAAAGCGTTTCAACTTCGAGAAATAAAATTAATTGCAAAATTATACCTAAATCATATTCTATTAACACTTTTTTACAATAATTAACAAAACCTGTCCATTTTAATATATGATTATGCAATTAAACGGTCTTTTTTTAATTTTTGTTCATTCTTCAGGTTTTTAGATACTAACTAACAGCCTTGAAATTCGTTATAGGTGTACATCTATATCTATACTTTCGTTAATGGGAGATGGACACGGTATAATTCCACGAGTTAATAATTCTAAGTTCACTCGAGCGAAGCTAAGTTGATAAATCTTAATATTTGGTATGCTTTTGAAATGTAAAGACAAGCGAATAAAGCAGCTCGTTGCCAGACAGAATAAAACAACGTCTGCCAATCTGTTAACATAACCTATATTTCTCGTGGTTGCGTTTACACTAGAAAAAAGTGGGGTCGTGTATTTTGGCCAAAATATAGAAGCCGTAGTTGAGCACATGACCGGTATAAAATAAGACCTTTGATGTTGAAAAGGCATAGTGATTGTAGTAACCGAATCCGGTTTTTTTAAATATTGATAGGTCGCGTTTGACCGACATTGCGCTTGATGTCAGGCAGACAGACAGACAGTGCAATCTAAGGTGAAACACGCTTACCTAAATGATACCTGTTCACGCGAGACTTGAAAACATCTAGATTGTATTTTCATGAAAAACAGACGACGGTAAAGAGTTCCTCTTCAGCGGTACATATGATAAAAGTGGAAGCATAGCTTTTGGTCTACTTTGTTGGTATTTCCAACATATATCGATGGCGTGAGCTCGTACGTCTGCTTGTCCGATGGTAAAGTGGTGAAGGAGGAATTAATTCGTGCAATTCTGTGATCGTAATTATCGTAATTACCGGTTTAGACCGTATCTATAGGTTGCTGTATTATATCCGGCTCGAAGGACCATAAAGAATATGATAATAATAATTATAATTATTTAAACTGTATATTATATTATTATATTGATGTACTGTAAATATTACAATAATCCAAACCACACGTGCGTCTTAAGACAAGGTATATAAAACTAAACACGAACAAGATACAATAATTCCGTATGGAAAAATTGAAAGATACAAGCAAAAGAACATCAATGTTGTTCTAAATTTAAAAATTACGTTTAGTGGCCAGTTTGAAACAAAATCGTAGACATTAAAACAATTGTTGGAAATTCCAACAACAAATGTTTTTAAATGCTTATTTAAACAGTTAAAAAACCATTAAAATATTTTTAAACAGTTAAAAATTATACTCATGAAAAAGTTGTAATTTAACAAACATGCAACTTTTTTATTATTTTTTAAGACTTCTTTTGACCATTTCCATACAAATTTAAAGACAGAAATGACCCGTCTATGTCTGGCTTTAGTTCATAAGCAACTGTGCTACAGAAATCATTAAGTTATTATTAACGAATTAAATGGTTTATCTTTTCACGTGGGACACTAAAAACCCAAATACCATACATTCACCCCTGTGTTAACTACTCCATTTAGAAGATAAGATAGTTTTTATCCTAGACAACGGGATAGTGTTATATAGATACGGGATATATAGTATTCAGAGCATCCATATCTAATATTTACACGAGCAAAACCACTTCAGTAACTTAGAAGATACCAATCTAGCTTGAACTCCGAATTAATAGATACAATAACGATTACGATTCAATGAACTTTATACCATGCGTCATATTCACCGAATCCATTATTCTGCGGCTAACCAAGCCTTATTAACTTTAGTTATTTATAAATGTGCAACAAGTTAAAAACCCAACATAATTTGCCATTTAGTTTTATTCCACATTTTTTTTATTAATGGCTGGTTTCCTGATTATCTATATACGTGAAGTAAAAATACAGAAAAAGCTTTGTACCCCTTTCAACGAAAATTGCGCAGAGGGAGGGGTATGAAATTTCGCACACTCATAATTTATATAAAGAAGGAGTGCAGAATGCAAATATTTTTTTAAAATTATGCATACAAAATACATTAAATCAATAAAAAAACATTACACATACTAATATGTATTTGATAGACACACGCATATATAGGTATATTCTTTTGTTAATTGTTAAAATAAAATTAACAGTGTAGCCTTGGCGAAATCTGTGATTATAGAAGTATATATAGTCTTTGACAACAGAACCTTAATAATGTTCAAATTTATAATTTAAATTAATTATTATGGTCGAATTTCGACCACGGGCGACGACTAGTATTAAATAATACTTATTACGTAGTGATACATTTAAAATTTTTGTGCCACAGTCCCACAGTATAGTTTATATATATTTGAAATAATTGGATGTTGGTATATAACAACTATGGACCAATCAGCAATTAAATCCTTAATCTCATATATATATTTCGGATTGGTTCTTAAATTCCAAGTCACTCAGCGAGCTATGCAACGAGCAACGCTTAGAGTCGCTTTTATGGATTAAATCCGAAATGAAGATATTCGTAAGATAACCAAAGTAACCGACACAGCTCGTAACATTAGTAAGCTGAAGCGACAATGGGTATGTCATGTCTGCCGCAGGACTGATGGCCGATGAAGCAGACGAATCCTGGGACCTAATTCTGCTAATACTTTCTCGTCACAATAGCCGGACATATCGTCTTAATCGTAGCTTTGCCTGATTTCGGTATTTTGTTAATTCCAATGGCGTGCAACGGGCACGCCACTCATGTCTTTATAAATATTTAACAACGAAATCTCGCAAAATAAATGTATAAAATGTTGCTTTTCAATATTCATTTCGGCTAATGTTAATACCAATATTTTCCTACTATTATTTTGTCAAAGAAGCAAGTGAGGTGTGTAAGAATGGGCCTAAATGGCGCTCTGTTGTTCGTGCCTACCCCGCAGGGGAACTGGCGTGAAGTTATGTATGTATGTATTATTTTGTCACGACGATATCGAAAACATAATGTGGATTTAGTAGAATATATATTAGAATTGGACCCCTTGTTGAGACCGCGTCTGGGTAAACGTAGTGTAGGACGCGCCCCAGCCCGATGGACTGACAATATGTGCAATTTCGCTGATAGATTCTGGATGAGAACAAAGAAGGACCGGGACATGTGGATTAAAGTTGGTGAAGCCTACGTCCAACAGTGATCTGCGATTGGAAGACGACAACAATATATGAAATTGATAAAGTTCTTACACAATTTGACCGATCACCGTGAAAGTTGGCATAATCGAGGAATAAGTTGGCGTCCTAACTCGAAACTAGACGTCGCTGTAGTGGATCATTTTCAATTTATTGGTGAAAATGTGTATATAGAAATATTTATTTACTTTTGTTAGTTGTTATTTTTCTAAGTCTAATAGGCGAAGAGTATCATCATGAAATTTGGAAAAAAGATAAATTATATGCCGTGGTAGTACACAATTATACTAGATTTTGTGTCAGTTTCTATGGCAAATCTAAGGAAATAATTAAAAAAAAACCTCATGAAAAAATCGTTTTTACTTCATTAGGAAATGAAAAATAAATGCCGACAAAGTCGTCTGTAATAGCTAGAACTAACTGACATAAAACATTGCACATAAAACCTGTGTATATTTATTATTTGTGTGGTTTCAGAATGTATATCAAAGGCTTTCATCGCAGCTCAGAGGGGTTGCAAACTCCCCCTTTCACCTGCAACAGATGAATGTTCAGGGTTCAGGAGTTATTAAACAGAAAATTGTAATAGATGCGTCAATATTGTACATAATATCTTTTTGACTACAAAAGTATTATAATATTGTTACAACTCGGATCCCGACAAAAGCAAAATCCACGTGCATATCTGAAACAAAGCACATTTATTACCCGTCGGCATTTGAACTAATTACATTTAAATTATTTTATGGTCGTCTTCTTGTGGTTACTTTGTGTTTAAAATTTGTGTACAAAACAGCCCATTGTTTTATTGTACTTTTTTATGGCAGTTTGCGTCCGAGTCATTGGCCAGGTGTGACGGATTAAGTCGACTTAGATACGGAGACATTGCATTTGTACAGTATAAAACGATGACCTGATGGAGGGGGGAGGCAGTCGAGCGATAACCACGACCGAAGAAAAACGTGTGTACTACAATCGGGAATCTAATAAGTGACGTACTTTGCGCGTTTTATTGCATTACGACCTTCTGCATTATGTTTGGACTTGTTGTGTTCGGTTATATTTGTACCTGTGTTATACGTGTTTGTATAGTTCTAATAAACTCTATAATAATTCCAACGGCATTTTAATTACAGTCTCGCGACTGGTAACAATATTTAGGCAGGCTGGTATCAAGATTATTTATGCGGTTGTCTTAAAAACTCTATTTTTTTTTCTCTTTATATGACGCCGTCACTCCAACGTAGTGTTGGCAATTGAAGTTACTTTTGCCCGGAATATTCCCTAAAATGCGGAGGTATGGATCGGCGCCCTAACTCTGAGTAAAGGATGTGATTACACATTCTAATGGACATTTTAAACACATGGTCGTAGCATATAGGGGTCAGTTAATTCATTAATTATATTATTATTAATTAACGATCCCCAGACGTGGACGCCTGGGACAGCTTGCGGGACGCAGAGGTGCTCAGTCTTGAAAAACTGAAAGTGATACTTAAGAAGGTTATTTTGAATTATAATATGCTGACGGATGTAGGCTAAAGGAATTATATTTATATTAATAAAAGTTAGAGAAAAATGATCTGTGAGTCTGCTCGTTCTCTGAAGTTCCATTTTTATTGCATGTGAACTGCACACACACACACACACATGTTTTATTACATTGACGTTGTTTTTTTTGCTAATTTATATAAAGAATAGTTAATTATTATAATATAATATTATACTTGAAACCTAGAGGTCACTTTATTAGCTCAACATATACGTTTTTGCGCTCCAAAGGGAGCAAAACATGCCATACCTACTTGTAAACTAACCGTATTTTTCTATGTTATCACATTTTGTGCAAGTAAATAATTTTAATTATGTTATCATGTAATGGATTTTGATATTATAATTAAAGTTTAGTATAACAAAAAACGCAGTAATTATTTATGCATGCGGAAAATAGAACTCTTAAATCATAGTATGTCCGTCATATTCTACAATGGCTTCCTTTTCAAAAAGTCGATTGAAATTTTTACATTTGAAATAAAACTTCAGTTATTCTTTGTTTTTGTTTGTATACCTAATCCGTCGTATAAGCTAGATCTGTGTTAAGTGCCAAATAAATATATTTTAGTAACATTTGAGAAAAGGAACATTGATTTTTTCGTTACTCGTGTTGTTTCCCATGTTCTATACAGCTTCAGCTTCTGCGATGTGGTGCATGCACCAGTGAGCGCACTGAAAATCCCCCTGTGCTCAATGTTTATTCATTTATATGTGTACAGTTGGGCAACGACATTAAGGCGTGTCCTCACGAGAATAATATTTTGACTTTTAAAAAATCCCATATGTTACAATCATAAATAAAATTCACTGTTTATAAAAAATAAATGAGCCGCTCTAGCATAAAATATCAAAACATCCTCCACCTTACCCGATATATGACATTTCAATCGATAATTTTCTAAATTCCACTGAGTAGTACTTTTATTAACTTATTCTAAATTGGAATAAAGACTGAATAAAATGATTATAATATAAAAAAACTAAAATATAAAATTTGAACTAAAAGTAAAAACAAATGGATCATAATACATAGTTTCATAGTTACCTGTATGGTCGCCGGCAGCGGATTCGAGTCGATGATGACTATTCGTCATGGCGTGATCTCTCTGCTGGCGTTCCTCAGGGCGGCGTTTTATCTCCATTACTATTCACTATTTTTATAAATTCAATCTCCAATGAACTTACTTCTTCCTATCATCTCTATGCAGACGATTTACAAATCTATACACAATCACCTGTTGCGACATTACAAGATGCAGTCTTAACAATAAACTCGGACTTCGATCACATAGCACAATGGAGTAAATCATATGGACTACAAGTAAATCCCGAGAAAACTCAGCTAATTATCATAGGTAGTTCACGGATGCTGTGTAGAATTGACTGCACCTGCTTACCAAATTTCATATTTAGTGGTACACATATCCCGGTTAGTGAAAGAGTAAAAAATCTAGGAGTCATATTTGATAGGAAGCTATCTTGGCGACCCCATATAAATGAATTAAGTCGACGTCTCTTCCTCTCTTCGAAATCCCTCGGGAGGTTGAAAAACTTCCTGCCCATAACCTCCAAAGTTAAGCTTGCAGAGTCCTTACTACTCCCCATTCTTGATTATGCTGACGCCAGCTATATTTATTTGACTCAAGAGCAACTTAATAAGCTTGAGCGCCTCCAAAATTTTTGTATAAGGTTCATATTTGGGTTACGCAAATATGACCACGTCTTTGAATTTCGTAAAAAACTCAAGTGTTTGCCAATTCGTTTTCACCGGAATACTCATATTCTTTCACTCCTTTACAGTGTGCTGTTTATCCCCACAACCCCGTATTATCTCAAAGAACGCTTTGAATTCGTCTCTTCCTCTCACAATTTACGACCTTCTACGAATCTTAGACTTAATACTCCCAAGCATCATTCATCTTTCTTTAATAATTCTTTTACTGTACAGGCTATTCGACTCTGGAATGAGCTACCTGTTTCTGTTAGACAAGCTAAATCACTAACAATATTTAAGAACATGACAAAAAAGCATTACCTACAACATAGTGATATTTGATATTTTTACGTATATTTATGTATATGTATATATATATGTATGTATATATTTATGTATGTGATATCAATAGGTGTATTTATATGTATCTATTAAGTATAATTCTTACTTATATAATATTTCACATACTTATATGTTTATAAATAAATAAAATATATGTAAGTAACTGCATAACCTCTAATATTTATTTATACCCACCACCTTTGCCAATACAATCTGTTTTATTCCTGCCACGGGTTGTCTGAAAGAGATCGCGATAGAACGATAAGACCGCCCATTGTGCACATTTAGAATATTTTTAGGCTATAAAATTTTCTGTTTTCTGTAATGGTGTATAATAAAGTGTTATCTATCTATCTATCATAATTAATATAGAAATATGCAAATGATTCACCAATAAAACCATTACTTGTGGTTTACGTTTACTCTCAAGATCTCGTCAGCGCGTTGTCATTATTCAACGATATTGTACAGACCCATCTTAAGTGCACTAAATGGAAACTACTTATAATTTTTGGAACCCTTTCTCCCTTGATGACGTTAGTTTCCATACATTCTTTTTCGAATTTGTAAACGAGAGTCACTGGGATGGTTATTATACTTCGTGACAATTTGAGAATAGCAATCGGGGGTATGAGGTAAGTTGGGGACAGACACACATAAATACCCATAGGACAACCCTCGCGCCACCTTAAGCTGTGGACATATTATAAGTCACTGCCGATGGACGCGGCTGAGGGGAGTCGCTTACAACGTCCAACGTCCGTATCTGGATAAGTCCATTGAAGTGTGCATATTATTAGTCCGCATGTCGCGGACGTGACATTGAGCATACGAACGTCCTAAAGCTATGTGGAGAGTGTTACGGTTACGGTGTGCACATTGTTCGGACGTGTTCGTCAACCGCGGCAGACGGACGCGTCCTGTAATGTGTGGGCACCTTAAGTCTTAGTCAGTCTTAGTGCAGCACGACTCTTCATCGACTGCCTTTATCAATGTCAATTTCTCTTCCGGTGTTTTTTGCATAATACACATACTGCACCGGTAAAATTAGCGGTACGCTTGTAAAAATTCAAAAATAATGCAATGTTTTTTCAATATACTGGCAGATTATTATTTTTTGTTTAGCTCTCACTTGAATAAAAAAACTGTCAGGCATTTTGTCAATGATTGTTCTTGTCTCCCGACAAGAACAGCAAAAGAATGAGACAACACAAATTTGTTGAGTAAATCGATTTATTTATTTATTCCGCTAATTGTGCAGGAATGTGTAGGTGTGTATTAAAAATGACTTTAGTTGCCTCTTCGTCACGTGTTAAATAATAAAAAACAATAAAAACCCATGGTAAATATTCATAAACGTGGAACCTGAAAATTACGCATTTTTTTCTATTCAAAGACTTTACAAATGGTTTGCTATGGATAATAACGGCGCTAAATTCATCGGTAAGCCATCATTTAGACAAGAAATTAATAAACAATACAATTAATTACGAAATACGTGCATTATAACGATATAAATAATGTTCAATTTTAGCGTGAAGAATTAACTACTAATTATAATAAAAATGCAATTACTTTCATTTCGGGATTAGTCTGCAAATGTAACATATATGACGTGATCAAAATAATTAATAATTATAAAATAAAATATTACGGCATTGCTAAAAAAACACGACATTTTGTAATTTGTAAGTAAAACCTCAGATTAATAATATTCAGAGACAAAGTTTTTACCTCACTTTGCTAAATGTCAGGCAAAATAACTAAATCCATACAGCATGAATATCAATATTATTCAATCAAACTGAACATCTTTGAATGACATGAAAATTTTAGACTTTTCACATTATTGTGATTAAGATAATTATTATATTTTTGTAGTTTGTATATATAATTAACGACAACAATCAATACCAATGTTAGACAAACAATATATAGGTATGAGGGGTGTTCGAAGATTATGACAAGGACAGTGGGTTAGGTTAGGTTATCTGCAGACCAATGAGTGCAGCCGGCGAGTGGTAGAACCAACTTTAACGTTTGTTTAAATTATCAACGGATAAATGGAAACCAGTCGGTTCTGCCACTCGCCGGCCACTACCCTGGTACGCTCGTTTCGCTCGCTCGGCTCGTGGGCTTTGGTCTAAAGATAACCTTACCTAATCCACTGTCCTTGTCATTGGTTACACCTTCGACCCCGGTAAAGTTGTAAGGTCTTCGGACCAACAACATAAAGTCAAGTCCAATAAAATACCTTCGACCACCCCTCATACCTATACTCAGTTCTGCTAACATTGGTATTGCATGTAGTCAGTAATTATATATACAAACTACAAAAATATATTAATTATCTTAGTTACAATAATGTGAAAAATCTAAAATTTCATACTTTCATGTCATTTAATGATATTCAGATTGATTGAATAATATTTGTGTAATAGTTGTGACGCTAAAATTGAACATTATTTTTATTTATATGACGCAGATTTTTAACGTAATTAATTGTATTGTTTATTAATTTTTTACTTAAATGACGGGTTTTCGATAATTTTAGTGTCTTTATTATACCATAGCAAACCTTATTTATAGTCTTTAAATACAAAAAACGCATAATTTTCAGGTTCCGCGTTTATGCATATTTACCAAACCCATAAATTCTTAAGCATGAAGACTAGCCAGAAAATTATTATAAAATTATGACATTGAACGGAAAAAAGTATTATAAATATCTTGGCAAACAGCCACTGAATGCAGTTTTGTTTGAAAATATAACGTGAAATAAAAAAATTATAATAATTTACTCCCATTGTGTTGCGTATTAAAAAATAGAAATGTGTGCTGGGACACATACTAGTAGTGAAACTTCAACGGATAAGTGGAAAAACGAATCGCAACGGACAAGTGGAAAAACGAATGGCAACGGATAAATGGAAAAACGAATCGCTACGGCCAAGTGGAAAAACGAATGGTAATGACAATTGTGAAAACGAATCGCAACAAAATTTTAACTTGAAGTTTGCCCGTGAGGCAGGTTTTCAAATTGGACAAGAACATTAACAATCTGCCCGGAAATGTCTTCAGAAACATATTCTATTTAGGTCACAGTCAGTATTTGGGTATTTTCGGGATCATTAATTACGAATTCAAACTCGATTAAAAATAAATGGCGGTTGAATTACGGCCGGAAATTTCTTCCGAACTGCAGAAACTGCACACATCCTATTATAAAAATTACCATCGAAACCGAAGTGGCAGCAAATTTTTGGATATATACATACATACTATATACGCTGCTAGTTATAGTGACTAATTTAGATTAATTAGCTTTGCATAACTGCACTTTATATATTTTTTTTTATTTTAGTCAATTCAAGACTAAATAGTATGTTCACAAAAACGAGTGTAAAGCTGTTAGAAGAGTGTGGAAGGAATCAAAATGTAATTCTGAGAAGTTCCTAAATGACTGGTGATGAATGGTGATACCAACCGAAGAAATAAATACATAACTTCACGCCAGTTACCTTGCGGGGTAGGCACGAACAACAGAGCGCCATTTAGGCTTATTCTTACACACCTCACTTGCTTCTTTGACATTCATAACTTTTGTCATGTTTTAAACTTTTGGATATGTTTTAACGAAATGTCCTAAGCAATAATTTCCATCATGTTCAGGGGCGTAGCTACCGCCGTATCAATGATATAGGGAAAATTCATAAAATATTATAATCAATCTTTTATAGATTAATAAATTTTTTGAGAATGAATGCTGGGCCAACAGAAACGGCTAGTAGGCTTCTCATTATTGTCCGCTATAGACCGAAAATCTAAGAAACTGAAATCGTCTACAGCTATGGATGATTTGATAATTAAGTTTACCGAAAAAAAGGCGAGAAAATTATATTTTTTTTATTTGAATTGTTTGTCTAACTTAGCTCCTAGGAGCATTAAGTATAAGTAATAACTTATAATCAATATATAATTATTTAAATTCAATTAAAGCATTTTTTTATTATTTTATAAAAAAAATCTTTCCCCTTCCCCTGGGCCCCCCAACACATTTTGAATAGGGACCGTCTAAGGCAAGCGACGCCACTGAGCGCCACATAATAGGTTGGGAAAAAAGTCTTTTCGCATATAGTATGTATGAACTTGTAATAAGATCTCTTTGGCTATACCATTTGCATCTGGCTGGTTTTGGTATCATTAAAAAGGTTTAATTTTAAAGAAGACAATTCCAAATTCAAATTAGGAAAATGTGTGATTTTCATTTGTTTTTCTTATTGTTAAAATGAGTGAATCTAATGAAGAAATTCGATACATTTTAAAATTTTATTACAAAAAAAGGTAATAATGCAACACAAGCCGCGAAAAAAATTTGTGATGTTTATGGACCTAATGCAGTATCTGTGAGAGTAGCGCAAATTTGGTTTAAGCGTTTTCAATCCGGAAATTTTGATATCAAAGATGCACGTCGCTCTGATCGCCCTGTTACGGACAAAATTGATGCCATTTTTGAAAAAGTGGAGCAAGATCGGCATATTAGTAGTTACGATGTAGCTGGAGAACTGAGAATTGACCACAAAACGGTTTTGGCGCATTTGAAAAAAGCTGGGTACACAAAAAAGCTCGATATTTGGGTGCCCCATGAGCTCACTGAAAGAAACCTAATGAACCGTGTACTCGTTTGTGATTCTTTATTACGACGTAATGAAACCGAACCATTTTTGAAGAAGCTGATAACTGGTGATGAAAAGTGGATCACGTACGACAAGAACGTGCGAAAAAGATCGTGGTCAAAGGCCGGTCAGGCTTCACAGACTGTGGCGACACCCGGGTTAACTCGCAACAAGGTGATGTTGTGTGTATAGTGGGATTAGAAGGGCATTATTCATTATGAGCTGTTACCGCCAGGCAGGACCATCGATTCTGAACTGTACTGCGAACAACTGATGAGATTAAAACAAAAAGTTGAGAGAAAGCGGCCGGAATTAATCAACAGAAGGGTTGTGGTTTTTCACCATGATAACGCTAGACCTCACACATCTTTAGCCACTCAGGAAAAATTACGAGAGTTTTGCTGGGAGGTGTTAATGCATCCGCCGTATAGTCCTGACCTTGCACCTTCAGATTTTCACCTGTTTCGGTCTCTGCAGAATTCCTTAGGCAGTGTCAGGTTAACATCACGAGAGGACTGCCAAAACCACTTGCCGCAGTTTTTTGATCAGAAGCCCCAAAATTTTTATAACAATGGGATCACGTCCCTACCTACAAGATGGCAAAAAGTTATCCAACAAAATGGCACCTACATACTTTAGTCAAATGTAAATAAACTTTATAAAAAAACCTTTTGAATTTTTATATAAAATGCGAAGAAACTTTTTCCCCAACCTAATATATATTCTTTATTTCTTTCTGTCAACTACCCATATAAACCCAGTAGACTGAGAAAACTGACTGAGATGTACAAAGACGTGGACGGATATGACATAATGATATCGAACTTTAAAAAATTAAGTACAAATATAAAATACTATTTTTGATTATTATTTTGGGGCATACTTAATAATTTTCGTATCCCGCCCAATATACTTAAGACGACTATACATGCCAGTCAGGGATCTGATATGACAGTCCTGTGCAGTCATTAAACGATGAACTGTTAAGATCCGTGATTCGATTGCTAACAAGGAAGAACGAAAAGTTTAATGATCGAATACTACCAAAATTTTATTTTTCCGCCTCCTCCTCTATCATGATGTAAGGTAGAGGATCTTAAATTCTTTTTGGGTACAATTTAAATGCTCACCAAAATATTTTTTTGTCCCTAAGACTAAGTACCAAATAAAATATATTAACTTCATCTAAATTTAATCCACTCTATACCGAGGTGCCTAAAAAACAACGTTTCACGTTCCAAAATAAATATACACTCATCAGAATAATTGTACGTTTTGTATTTAAATTCTTTTTGCTTATAAAAATGGATAAATGCTCACCAAATATTGTTTTACTAAAACAGTAACATTCACAACAAGCAAGTGAGGTGTGTAAGAATAAGCCTGAATGGCGCTCTGTTGTTCGTGCCTATCCCGCAAGGGAACTGGCGTCAAGTTATGTATGTATGTAGTAACATTCACACCGATAATTACAATTCTAAATAACTTTAGTGTAATCAAATTATCCAACCTGAATCCAAAATATATTATTGTTAAATTAAGATTACAGTCGTTTCCCTTTACTTATTTACCCTGCAACCAGCACAGCCGCCACCGGCATTTTTTCTTCTGTTAGTTTTTTAAAAAGTTTATGTGATGATTTTAACTATTGTGTTCCTTAAAGTGCCATTGATAAATATTAAGTACAAATTAATGTTAGAAGTACCTATAAATATAATAAAACAACCCTTCGTTTAACTTTTGTTTTTTTATTTTCCTACCAGTGATTCATGTTTACCTACCTTAATTATTTCTGTTGCAGTAATATTGACAGTGAAGTATTTATTTGGCTATATTATCATATTTTAATAAAATTCATAAAACAATAAACAAGCAACATGTGTTTGGAATACGCAATATTATATTTGGTATTAAAAATAATTTTACGTTCGGCCGTTTCCTTTTTTGTTGAAACAAAATATTAGTAATATCTATTTAGCGATAATATAGAATATTTGGTCTGAAATTAGCTTTAAAGGCGTTTATATATTTTTATTACATAGCATAAAAAGGAAAATAGCTTCATTTCTACAATACTTCATGCTCACCAATACAATTTGGTGAGCATTTATCCATTCTGGCAGGTATTTCGAATTTATTGGTATTAAAATAGACCAGGTGGTCTCTGGTAGGCGTTTAAACACAAGCCATTCTTTTTTATACTTTCTTGGGTTTCGTTGGGTAACTCCTTTAAGACTTACAATTACTACAATATTTGTATCTACTATATATTTACAAACTTGTGATGAAGACTAACTTATGACTACAATATTAATTACTAATAGCTAACGCTGGCGAGTAAGTATGCAGTTATACCTGTGGAGCATTGTTACTGTCTTTATTTCGTTTGATAATTGCGAATTGTAGCAACTCGTCTGCTAGACTCTTACTCCTAAGTTCGTGATCGTGACCGAAGTGACCGAATTGTACTAGAAAGAAACGCCTACTTGGATGGCCGAATAAACACAAGATTAGCACGAGTCCATGGCCAGTAAATAATTATGTATTAATGTAATAATTTAAAGCCTTGTAGATGCACCACTGCACTGCAATGTAAAGGAATGTAAATAAATCATTTATATAGTTCATAACTTTTGAATTTAAACATTGTTAACAAGGACTTAGTAATAAATAATATTTAACCAGTATTTAAGCGGTGAATAGCTTTGTAGTTGTAATAATTTATGGTCATTCATAGTTATGGTCAACAGAGCATGGTTTTAAAGGCATACAAATGGACATGGATTTGGTATATTTACCGTAAGCAATTCACCGTCACAAGTTATTCCCACTATAATTTATTCTAGCGTATATTTCATCGCTAATTAATACTGTCTTCTTGTAAAGTTGTAAAGCAGAAATATTTAGACCTTTTTCAAAAGCTACTCAAGGTAACTAAAAAGTAGAAAATAATATTTTTAATAAAAATCTAAACTAAAAAGCAAAAAAATACTTTCTACAATATCTTGAATTCAGTGCCAAGTAAAATAAAATAAAACAGCAAATTTGCCAAAACATAGTAATTCTATGTTTTAGTTCGCATCGACTTCAAGATCTTTTCTATGTTTTTTATTGCAGGAGTTCAGCAGACAGGCAGACGGCCCATTTGATAAAAAGCAGTTATCATCGCCTATGGACACTTGCAACACCAAAGGTCCTACAAATGCGTTGCTGCTGTCTTAAGTGAGACTGGAAGCTGGTCACTAATGTCGGAACACAGCTCAAGGTTGTTCTGGCGACATGCTTTAGAACAGGAGTGGTAGCCATCCAGTCGGGAAAATGCCCTTCCACCTGGCTGTGGGTTGTTTTGTCGTCTCTTACGACAGGCCGCCCTGCCGCGGGAATTAGTATTCTTTCTCCGTTCGTGGACGGATGTTGTAGAAAATACTTATTTTTCGCTTTTCAGTTTGAAGACGGTTTTTGTTAAAAAAATCTACATTTTAGTTGCGCAAGTACTTGAATAGCTTTAGAAAAAATATATGAAACATGTTGTACGTGTCTATAATTTTCAAGGGTTGCTCTCGATTTAAATTGTACTACTGGAACGCATATACAATTTTGCCTTTCGGTGATTGTTGGCGCTCTTCAACAAGGGTTGCTCTCGATTTCCCTGGGATCCATTCATCAAATCCTGTCTTGGTGACAGTGAGACCACCTCAGGAGTATACCCCTTCGTATAAAAAAAATTGAACATCGATCCAATATTTACGGAGAAATAGCGCAACAAACACAAGCAAAAGAAATACAACATACAGTCGAATTGAGAACCTCGTTCTTTTTGAAGTTGGTTAAATATACCTACTAGCACCACTTACTGTAGCTCGTGAAAACAGTAACTGGCGCTGTGACATTTAAGTTTTTCAGCCAATGTTTACGTGTGTGTAAATGGCTAATGTGTAAGGACTCTTAAGAAGTTCTTTATGTAACATCGTTGCAAAAAATCTAAAAGCGTGAAACAGTATCAATAACTTACGGTCGGAGCATACTCATAACAGCAACTACATCCTGATTGCAGTAATTTCAGGATGTGCTAACTCAAATATTATTTTGTAACTGGCAGCTTCCAAAAATAAAATTTACAAAACCGTCTAGCGGCCTTTGCTATTTTAGTGAAAAATTATGTATATGAAACTCATAAATCAGTCAGTACGTCTAGCAATTTACTATTTATATTTATTTTTATATAATTTATTCTACGACCTATCCAAACAATATTTTTGTATACCCATTTAATTATATTGGTCATAGATATTTGTTTATATTTGTTTAGGGTTTACCCCGCGGCTGCGCCGCGGGTCAATCTCTAGTGCGGGCCTCTTGTTTAAAAAGCAGGCGTTAATATAGGTTACATTCTATTACATTTTTATGTTAGTGCTATTTACTTCATTTTATATCGCAAGCTATCCCATCTCCTGACATGAAAAGTATTTATGTCCATTTTCGTTATTAAAACTACATTTAAACAAAATTACAGTAATACTAATACAGTATTCCTGGTAGTTTCCCGTGAAAGTATAAAAGATAGAAATATCGAGTTACTATGACATTTTTTTATAGAAGATGAATTTTTATATCTATAAATTTGAGAAATTATTGTTCTCGTACAAACTTTCGTCCTCTATTTGAAATCGTTCTTATTTTCTGCAGCCAGCCTTGGAGGAGAAACTGGAACGTGGCCATCCAGTCGGTAAAATGCCCTTCCATCTGTCTATGGGTTGTTTTGTCGCCTCTTACAACAGCCCACCCGACCGCAGGAATTAGTATTCTTTTTCTGTGCCTGCACGAAGTAAAACCTCACCTAACTTAAACAAAATGTTAAGTGTACTTGTTCACTAGAGATGTGTTATGCAGCTATGCTGCGAGAATGTAAAAGCTAAACTACTAAAGTATGTGACCATTTCTACTGATGCTAAGCTATGTAGCGGAGCGAGTAACATGTGCTATGAAAATGCGACGTATCGACAATACGACGGGAAAGCACGCATCTATAGCCCGCATCCATAGCACGCATCCTTCCATATAAAAAACGTAGCTAAGTTGAATCAGTTTCCACCAGTGCTATGCTTTGTGGTCCAATGAATATTATTGGTGGATATCAAACGCATCCAAAGCTACATTGCATAGCACGCACATCTTTGGTGGAAAAGCACCCCAAGTCTGGCTCACAGTGTTTTATATTTCGTTCTAACTTATATTAAAGTGTTACTGTTTGTGTTATTGTCTTATTTAAATTAAGTATACAGTCAACCGAAAAGTAATCACTGGAAATCCCAATATTATTTAAATCTTGTTCATCGACTTGGACAAACTCGGACATCGGAAAAACTAAATTATACCGTTTTGTTATTGCAATAGTCTCAATTAGTTAATTAGTCATTATTTAGTTAATAAATATATTAACTATATACCACTTAGCGTTATTAATACATACAGATGTAAAATGTATGATACACATTGTGTAATGTATATATACACACTAAGCAAGTTAGGCTTGTGTTATGGGTATAATGACCGATCAGCCGACTATTCTGGGGCCGATCCCAGACACCCAGATCACAGTAAATAAAGGAAAGTTTGTTTACAAAATTTACCACGCCAGGAATCGAATACGAAGCCTCCGCACCCTCGAAAAACAAAGAGTCTATTGATAATAGTATTAACAGACTCTTTGTTTTTCGACTCATCAGCATACATTATTTCTTCTTTTACGTGAGCAAACCTTTTTATACCACTAATTCGGCAAAAACAGACCCTTTCCACTATAGTAATTCGCGCCTGTCGTTCTTCTCTATATAATAACTATACCCAATCTCACATTTTTCCGTATGTTCAATAAGTTTAAAATTAAGTACAAAAATGTCTTTTCACGAATTCATATATCTGTAATATTATAAAGTTATTTGCATTTTTAGCTAAACTATCAGAGTTAGGGCAAAAAGTTAAATGGCAAATTTGTAGTACGTGTGACATCCTGTGTGATGTTGCACCTAGTGTATACATGTAAATTATTTTTAACAAACAAAGCAAGTTTATAAATGTATAATGATGGAAATGTCAGCAATAGCCATAAAAAGTGTGGTTTACAAGAATCTATTTTCATTATATGACATATAGCACGTATACACCGTTTTTGCGCTAAAAACACACATTCTTTATAAGTGCTATTGCCCCAAAATATGAGACCGTATCGTGATAAGGATACAAAATAGTCATCTTATGGCGATATAACTGCTTTTTGGTCGACAACTTTACTTAATATTTTCTTAAGTTTTCGCGACTTGTATACATAATAAAACTACGTTTTAACGGTTTTAAGCGCGGTAATTTTATTTGATTTTGGTTTTTTTCTGACGTTTCGGCCACTTTTCAGTGGCCGTGATCACGGCCACTGAATTACTTTACTTAAGTTATACAGGGCATAAGAAAATCGGGATATACTGTTGCATAGGTCGTTAATATGAGTATTATATTATAAATCATATCAACATGAATACCTAAAAATGTTGTGCTACTTGCACTTTTCAATTTTTTGCCCACAATACGTTCCAATAGGATCGGATATATTTGTATTAACTCTTTGTCTAAAATGCATAATTTTTGTTTGTGTTAAAATAATCTGTAAATTATTATTATTTAAAGGCACGATTTATGTCGTATTCGTAATTATTAGTATCAAGTCCTTCAAATATAATCGTACTGTAGTCAGCAAATAATATCATTTGAGGCACAGCCATATGCATTGACATTTAAATAAATTAAAAATAGAAGAGGTTCTAAGACTGAACCTTGTGGCACCGCATATAAAAATTGGCGGGGCTCGAAAGCATATATTGTTTCACATAATGTACTAGTCTGTACTTTTTTAATATGCATAACTTGGTGACGATCAGATCAGTAAGATTTTAAGACGTTAAACGCATTGCTTTGACTCCATATGCATACAGTTTGTTTAATAGAATTGTATGCTCTATAAAATCAAACGCCTTTATTAAGTCCATGTTATATAGCTAAAACTGGCACTCTTTTGTCAACATTACTCATGACTAAGGTGTGTACTTTATAAATAACTAAATTAATATTTTCGTTGTTATGAAATCTATATGGTTAGTCACCAATTATACTGTAAGTCTCAAAATAGTTATATAAAGTATTGTAAATATTTTTTTCAAATATTTTTGAGAATATTATTTAGCTATTGTCTATAATAACTATCTTTTTTATCTATCCAACTTATTACTTTTTGTGTACTAGCTTAACCACTAATATCTTATGTTTTGATGAGGAAACACCATGCTCTATGCAGAAATTAGACTATATGGCATGATTCAGGGGCAATAATAGGAGCGCTTACTTTAATTACTTTAGTTGCAATGGCGTCAATTCCAACACTATTAGTATTATTTAATGTTCTGATAATATTTATAATGTCAATAGTAATTACCGGATCTATAAATATAGAATTAGAATTATTGTAAAGTGTAAAACTTTTCATTACTTTTGTAGTAGTGCTTAACTTGGTTAATAAAATAATTGTTAAACATCTGCGCCACTTCTAGCGGATCTTTGATATATTTATCATTATGTTATGTTTTTTCAATTCCTTCGTCGGGGTAAGTCATTTTCATATCTTTAATTATTTTCCATGTCGCATTAGATTTATTTTTAAATTTTTATACATAATAATTGTTTTGTGATTTTTGTACAAGTTTTATAATTTTTTTATATCTTTTGGAATATTCAAAGTATTTCGCACATACATATATACGATATACCATATTAGTGCATCCGTCGGGAATAGTACATTATTTCTGAATCAAAGCGATTCTATGTCTTTTCCATACTCCTGTCAGCGTGTATGCAATGTTTTGTGACGATCGGTTGACTAGTTCAGGCATGAAAGCGTAACAAAAAAACAAACAAACTCACATCCGCATTTAAATATTAGTTAGTATTAAAAATTTCAATGTTCAATAATTGAACAGATTATAATCTTAAATGTATTTACCAGGCTTTTATAGTCAAACTGTCATTTCAAATTTATTATGCTATACTGAGTTTGGCATTTTGATAACACATAATAAAACATTCTTGATAACTGGAACACCCTGATCCAAAATGCTGCATATGATTAATAAATAAATTAACTCGTTGCAATTATTCATTCTTATAACTAGTGAATGTGTAGATAAATATTTTAATTAAACAACTCTTTTTAGTAATTACTATTTATTGATAACTGGTTCTAATTCATATCTACATTCAAATGTGTCGATCAATTAATTGATTCCCAATAACATTATTATATACAGGCCTTTACCGCCATTTTATCGTAAGCGACATCTGGAGCTAAATATATTTCCGTTGCAAAAGGTATTTTAAACTATTATCTTGTTTAAGACTTTCAGTTTTTGATTCAGTAGGGTCTAATCTAACTAAAACTGAAAGTTAAGTCCAAATATTGCTAACGATAAAATGGAAGTAAAAGCTCGATATATAAATATTTATTATTAACATAGCATTATTTGAATGCGAAGAAAACAAAGGTTATGGTGTTTGAAAGAGAAGAAACCATAACGAATGCAAGGATAATGGTCGATGATGTTATGCTGGTGCAAGTGAGTGAGTTTGTATATCTTGAGTGTGCTTTTAGCAGGGATGGAAGGTACACCGCTGATATAGAACGAAGAGTGAATTTGGGGAATAGTGTGAATGGAGCGTTAGGTAAACTTCTATGCGCTAAGAACCTCAGCCAGAAGGCCCAGGTTGCCATTCACAACGCGGTGCTGGTACCCACGTTCACGTATGGAAGCGAGTGCATGAA
Source organism: Dendrolimus kikuchii (assembly GCA_019925095.2). Lineage (NCBI taxonomy): Eukaryota > Metazoa > Arthropoda > Insecta > Lepidoptera > Lasiocampidae > Dendrolimus > Dendrolimus kikuchii. Next base: position 8,735,056 of record CM034400.1, read on the forward strand.
AGTAGAGTAAACGCGGTCGAGATGCGAGCACTGCGCAAAATTTGCGGAGTGACGCTCGCGGACCGCGTTCGTAATACCGAAGTAAGAAAGAGAGTTGGTCTGAAAGAGAGTGTCGGGGTGAAGGTAAGGAAAGGAATGCTCCGGTGGTTCGGGCATGTGGAAAGAATGCATGATGAAAGAATAACTAAACAGAAATACAATGCAAAAGTGGATGGACGCAGAAGTCGTGGAAGGCCACGACACACCTTCCATGATCAAATTAATCGTGTACTAGCAGAAGATGATGTCAGAAGCCTTAAGAACAGACGAGCGTGCATGACAAGAGTTATGAATGTCAAAGAAGCAAGTGAGGTGTGTAAGAATAAGCCTAAATAGCGCTCTGTTGTTGGTGCCTACCCCGCAAGGGAACTGGCGTGAAGTTATGTATGTATGTATGAATGTATGTATTATTAACATCTCAGATTGTTTTTGAAGTGAAACTTCTTTAGAATTGTTGTGATATAAAAATCAATGAAATGAAAAAGTGACACCAAAAAGAGACACATAAAATTCAACTTTATTAAATTTGAAATAAAACACTTCTTCAATTTAAATAAATACTTAAAATATTGCAAAAGAAGAAAAGCAGTATATACTTCAGGCAAATATTCTTTTATACGTAGATCAAACGAAATTGTGCCTAACCGTGCATTGGATTTTAAACGTTACGCTGGTGATTTAAAGTGCAATTTAAATTGAATGATAATGTTTTAAACAAATATAATGTGTTAACGGATGTAGGCTAAAGGAATTATATTTAAACTAGCTGTGCCCGCGACGTCATCCGCGTGGAATTTGTTTTTAAAACCCCCCGATTTTGAAACATTCTTCATTGGTGATCCGCTCCTATTGGTCTTAGCTTAATGACATACAGCCTATAGCCTTCCTCGATAAATGAGCTATCTAACACTGAAAGAATTTTTCAAATCAGACCAGCAGTTCCCGAGATTAGCGCGTTCAAACAAACGAACTCTTCAGCTTTATATATTAGTATAAGATTAATAAAAGTGAGAGAAGAATTAACTGCGAGTATATTATCTGAAGTTTTACTTGTACTGCCTGTGAACTGCACATATGCACACAATTTTTTATATATTATTTTTATTACTACAGACTTTAGGGTCGTATCCTTAATAATATAAGTACCATTGATTTTTTATAAGTTTTTTGATACCAAATTAATTATGGATTGTGTTATTACTACGGTCCATACGTCTTACGAGCTGTGTTCTTTCCTCTAGCGGCCTAGCGGATGCTATTCCTGACTTGGTAGGGTAGGATACTTATTTTTCAAAAATCTAACGATAACGTTTTAGAATAGAATAGAATATACTTACAAACATGCAACATAAAATCAAGAACATTAATATACAAGTACAATCGGCGGTCTTATCGCCCATGGCGATTTCTTCCAGACAACCTTTGGATGGAGTATAGAAGGACAACAAAAGTCGGTAGTTGCTAAACCAGCACTTGTACAATAATTTAGTTTATTCATAATAAATATTCATAATTCATAATAAAATATGATAATATATATACATAAATGAATACACATATTATATTATATACATACAAAAGTAAACAATAACAGTATATCTTGAGGTAGTAATCTTTAACTAATCTGTTAAAAGAAGGTAATGATCGTGTCTGCTTAATGTTTAGTGGTAGTGCATTCTAGAGTTGAATGACCTGGACGATAAAAGACTTGTTGTAAAAACATGTTCTGTTCACAGGCGTTTTCAGTTTTAGTTTTCGTCACTAACAAAAATGAGAAACCCACTTGAAAAACTCATCTTTATATATACAGGAGTCTCGAAGTCGATTTTAATTAAAACTAAAGTAGCATCATTAGATTCTTGAAAAATCAATTACCCTAGTCACAGTCAGGAATCGAATTTGCTCATTAAGAAAAGTAATATACTGTATTATTACACCCACAGAGCAGCGATCTACCTAGCTCTACGTCGGCGAGGAAAGGCCTCTATCCCCGCTGAAGTAGGGGTGCGACGACAGACGCGCGACGGTTTTCTTAGCTTTGTGATTACACCAACCCATAGCGTAACTTAAGTAACGTAACGTAAGTCGTGGTAGCGTAATGGCTAGCGCACGCGTCCCAGGCCCAAAGGGCGCGGATTCGATCCTGGCTGGATCGCATGCACCGCTTAGGCAGTTTTCTGACCTAACGGTGAAGGAAAACATCGTGATGCAACCTGCACATGGAGATAACCGATGTGTCAAACCTGCCAAGCCTCCTTGGACAAGCGTGGTGGGTATACTGTCCGTTACCGTATAGTGGGAGGCCCGAGCCTCAACAGTGGGACATTTATGGGCTGCTATTATTTTATATATTATATATAGCGTAACTTGTAAGGATCAACTTCTGTGAAGAAATGTCAAAAGTCAAACTAGAGGAAAGGATTTATTTTTTCATAAATCAATTCAGCTCTAATACAATCTGATTCTGAGTAGTTATCGTTGGATTACTTGATTTCTCCTAAATCATTACTTCAGCTCCAGCGAGTTGTGGCGGATAATAACATTTCAGGTGATACACTAACTCCATTTAGAGGTTAGTATTTATTCGATTTAGAGTATTAACGACAGATTTGGTTATTAAATGTAAAGCAATAAAAAGCACCATCACATGATAATATAATAACAATACGTCTTAAGGCCAAGCAGTTGAAATAGTTTTAATTTATTAGGGCTATCCACACTTGCTTTACTTGTGAAATCTTTGTTGTGAAACTTACATTTTCCAAGTGAAGTCAAAAGTGTATCTATAGTTTTTATTCTAATCCTTAAACAAATTGTGCGAATATCTTTGGCTTTTGATTTAAATAAAAATTGTGTGTGTATGTGTGCTGTTTACACGCAATAGAAGTGAAATAGTGTGACAAGGGAAGAGAGGGATTCTAAATTTCGTGACGTCACATTTCATATTTTATGTCGTTATAATATACCTATTTAAAAAATAAATATATTACAAATCCAACTAATATAAATATATTACAATAATTATTTTGTGCATAAGATAGACCATTACCTGATTCCGGTAAACAAGCTTAATGGCCAATGCTATTAGTATTTTTTAATTTGTTAATAATATTGTTACAACTCTGGTCCCAACCAAAACAAAATCCACCTGCATATCTGAAACAAAGAACATTTATTACCCGTCGGCATTTGAACTAATAACAACTAAATTCTTTTATGGTCGTCTTCTTTTGTTTACTTTGTGTTTAAAATTTTTGATTAGAAAACAGCTCATTGTTGCATTGTAATGTTTTATGGCAGTCATTAGTTAGGTGTTTCGGATTAAGTCGACTTAGATACGAGGACATTGCAGTTGCGCAGTATAAAACGATGATCTGATGGAGGGGGGAGTCAGTCGAGCGATAACCACGAGTGAAGCAAAACGTGAGAACTGTTGGGGGCTAAGAAGTCGCGATTAATATCCACGAGAGGTCTACGTTGTTAAGAGATATATTTTCGAGTGTAACTTCAATGGTGGTAGAAGCAACTTAAGACAGTCACGCATTTCAATATTAAATTCAAATTTAATATATACCAAAAGTTTGTATATACATCAAGAACTACAATCGGGAATCTAATACGTGATGGACTTTGCGCATTCTATTGAATTACGACCTTCTGCATTACGTTTGGACTTGTTGTGTTCGGTTATATTTGTACCTGTGTTATATGTGTTTGTATAGTTCTAATAAATGGTATAGTAATTCTAACGGAATTTTAATTCGAGTCTCGCAACTCGTAATAATAATTTTTATTTGATATGGTTATATCAAATATATAATAATTGAAATGATTAGCTAGTAGCCCAGCACTACCATTCAATCTCTTGAATTTTCCATGAATTGACTTCAACGCTTCAAAACTGGTATTAACTAAGCCGTCTCAAAGGTGAGAACAATACGCTATGCAAGATCTTGATCTCGATCAAAATTTGTATTACGTAGTAGGGCTTTGCGGGAATCATAATCTTGATTGGAGCTCTCAGGGTCGGCTTGATCGGTGTGATCCCACGCTTTCTGTGAAAGCTCTATGGGTGTGACACAGTTAGCCATAAGGTTCGTGTTTCGTGCGATGAGTGATAGTCCCGATGACCCACTTCCCCCATCTTATTTTTTCTATCCCATCCTCCTGTTCCAATTCCATATTACTTCCTTTCTATCCTACTCCTCCTGTTTGGTCTGATAAAAAAAAACTATTGAAGCGGTGTGAACATAAATGAGAAGCTCGATTCAGCTAAGAAAAAAATATTGCACGAGTTCAGCAGACAGATAGGATGACCACCTGATGGAAAGCGGTTACCATCGCTCTTCTTTCCTCGTCGTCGTATCGTATCGTCTCTTAAGTGAGACTGGAACCTAGCCCTTAATGCCGGAACACAACTCAAGGTTGTTATGGTAGCATAGTCTAGACCAGGAGTAGAGTAGCCATCCAGACGGGAAAATACGCTACTACTACTACTAATACCGCAAGGGAACTGGCGTGAAGTTATGTATGTATGTATGTATGTATGTATGTACTACTGACTAAAACAGGTCGCTCAGTCGTAGAAAATTATAATCTTTCTTCGTTCCTACATGAATAAAATAAATAAAAAATACATATTGTCACGCCTAGTTCCCATTGGGATAGGCAGAGATGATGGAACTCCACCTTCTACGATCCTGACACACTTCGCTTCAACTTTTAATTATCTCTTCATTCATACAATCTTATTTAAAGTGATTTTTACACGACCTTTGTTCAAAGTATCTTCAATTTGATCATAGTGTATACATCGTGGTCTAGCGGCACCGACTCTATCAGTTATATTGCTGTCAAATGCAGATTTAATGATAATTTTATTACTCTACTTGATTGTTGTTGTTGGTTACTATTGATAGCGCTTTTATATAATATCCTCCGAAGATAGAACAGCGCGTGTTTTATACAGAAGCATTGTCAAATAACCACTTAGCTAACAAAAACGTTTGCCTGTTTCAAGTTTTTATTAAAGTTAAACCGGTGTTGTACGAACTCATTTAAATAAAATTGGCATTATTTTGATATACAATCTGATAAAAATATTTAGTATTGAGATTACCTACAAATTAAAAGGAAATGTACAATATAATTTGATTTATGTTCTCTTTATATTACGAATATTTAGAATACATTAATTTAATTATTCATTCAGTATTCGAACGTAGTTTACAAATGCATATTTCAAATTACTCTTTTTATCTTTTAAATCAGTTTATAAATAGCTTTGTGTTACTAATAGTAAATAGAGGAAATATTTATTATTCTAACAAGTTTTTATATAAATGCTTTTTGTTAGATCATGTCAGAAATAACATAATGAGGCCCTTGTCTAGACCGTGGTAACTGGTCGAAGTCTTATATGATCCTAAGCCGATATTACAGGGTTCATTTTTATCTTTCAGTTTTGATAAATCAATCAAAGTGATCCATATAAACATAAATATGAATCATTGAATAATTCAATTTCTATGAAAACCATTATATCCTTTGAGTTCTGAGGCGTTCAACCAAATTGATTAAATTTAGCTGATTGGAATAATATCAGCATTATAAAAGGAGGACGTATATACAATGCTACAAGTGTAAGGAAAATCTAGCATGTGTGTGTGTGTGTGTGATAACGTCATGCAAGACACAGTATAATATTTTTTTTATGGGAATACCAACAGCAGTCAGGCTGACAGCCTGATGGAAAGTGGTTACTGTCAGCTTTGGATGTTTGCAACATCAGAGATACTGCCAATGTAGTGGCGGCCGCAAACAGGAGAATAGAGCCTGGTTACCAATGATTAAACATAGGTCGGCTTTGGACCGAAATAAAACTGATAATAATATTTTTGAGACTAAAACAGTGAAAAATTTAAAGTGATACCTAAGACATTTATTTTGAATTAGAATATGTTGACGGATGTAGGCTAAAAGAATTATATTTATATTAAACTAGCTGACCCGGGGAACTTCGTACCGCCATATTTTCTGAATTCCTAAAAGACTGTCGAGCACGCCTTCTATAGTCATGAGGAGTTTATATCCCATAATATGATATAATTTTAATTTTATTTATGACCTGTGAACTGATGTAGAAATTGACGTTGAACTTTGTTATGAATAAATGATTTCTGATTTCTGACAAAAACAAAATCATCAAAATCGGTCCAGGTGATTAGGAGGATTCTAGAACCCGATCTCAGCGCCATCTACCGGGTTCCAATTGTAAATCTAAACCATCCCGGGACCCAATCAAACACATACACAAAGTTTCATCAAAATCGGTAAAGTCGTTCTCAAGTTATGCGCGTACATACATTTCTATGATTCATTTTTATATATAAGAGAATAGAAGTTAGAGAAGAATTATCCGTGAATATATTCTCTGAAGTTTCACTCCTACTGCGTGTGAGCGAACTGCATACACAATTTAAAAAAAATCCAATTCTGGCAAACAGGCAGACGGCTTAGCTCTTGGAAAGTGGTTACCGTCGCTTATAGACGTTTGCAACACTAGGGACGAAGTTGACGGGTCGTTGCGGGAATTAAACAACCCGCGCATGAATATATAATTTTCTTTGCTGTGTTTACATCGCCAAAGTGATAAATAATTCAAATACAATAAGATGTTTAGACATTAAAATGTACAATTTTATACGACGACTTTTCCTCTCCTTTGATCTTGACACTTGTCAATAATAACTATAGAATCAGGCCTACCGGCCAGTAGGCGACTGTAGGGAGGTTCTATTAGCCACAAAGCCAACACGTTGCTCGAGCCCTCAGGACATGGGGGCGTGAGCGGACATCCATAGCTCCGCTCCCGTCAAAAGTAGACGCGTCGTAACCGGAGGGCCAGCTTGGACCTTTGGCCGCCGTGAGCGGGCGGCACGGGTGAGCCCCTGGGGAAAGAGCTTTATGCAACGTATTCCAAGCGCGCCCTCTCTTCCTCGCGTAGGGCGCCTTACTGATCGCCCCACGCAACGACAGCATGATGTCGCCGGAGGACAAGTAGTTCTCCGATGAGCCACCACCTGCCAGGGCCAATGGAGAGGCTAGGCCATTTACCCGTGACCCTGGCTTTAAAGACGAAGGACAGAATACCGAGGGGTTTTAGTGGATACCCTTAACTGTGATAGCATCTTTAGTTTTGGCTAGAGGTGCTAGTGCCACACAGACCTGGCGAATCCCATACTCTCTGGCTGTCCGATGGCTTTCAATCAGGTTTCTCCTCGTTAAAAAGTCCTTAAGATCCTTATCCTGTCTCTTATCTCCTCCCCTTTATCCAATCATTAAAGGGGAGGAGATGAGGGATGAAAAATAGGAATCGAGGAAGAAGAATGGGATATGTGATTGAAATAGGTGGATGGGATAAAGAAAATGGAGTAGGGGGAGGGGGAACTGTGACATCTGAACTCCCAAATCATCACACGAAGCATGATTAGCAGAATACTAACCATTTCACGCCGATGTTCTATGAGAGCGTGTTATCACACCGATCGACCCGGCGCCGCCCTAAGAGCCATCATCGAGATAATGATTTTAGCAAGGCTCTGTTATGGGCAATTTGATTAATCGGGCATTATCTTAATATGGACTGATCATTATGAATAATGACCAAGAGCGTCGGCCAATTTGATAAATTAATTACTTTGGCCGAGCCATGTTAATAATGCCCGACGGCCCGTGGCCCATTTAAAAAATAATGGTTTGAGATAACTTGAATTTATATCTTGGACCGGGCCGAGCCGAACAATGTGATAAATTCGGTTACCTTTCTTTATGAATTATGTAAGTTTAATTAATTTAGGGGTGGGGTATAGTTATATGGCACTTTTATTTATTGTGAACAGATCTCTAATTTTTTTAATATAGGTAAGAAGGCTAAGCGTTCGTGGTTATTTTTTTATAGTCACCCACAATTCACTTCATATATCAAATCTTGATATATAAAAATGAATGTTTGTCTGTATGTCCTTTATAGAATCGTAAACTATACATTTAATCATGTGATGATCTTTAGGAAAGTTGTTTTGCATGAGCCAAAGAGTCGGTTCACAATTGGACCCGGTAGGTGGCGCTGCTGTCGGCATATCGATTGAAGCTTTTCCGGGCAGGATGACGTCTGCCGGGACATCTAGTAATAAATAAAAGTGCTATATACCTATACCCTTACTTCATTAAATAAACAAAAAAATTACAGTTCATCTGTGTTTTTTATTACATTGTCCAAGACAAAATTGTTGTTATTCATACTGGCGGCGAAAAGTGAATAATCATGCAGTTTTTAACTGACTTCAAAAAGGAGGAGGATCTTAACTTGATTGGTATTTTTTTTATGTATGTACACCGATTACGCTGTGAATTATGATCCGATTTACGTGATTCTTTAGTTGCCATTTGGTCTCCTAAAAATTTAACATAGTTTGGCCCAGTAGTTTTAATTTTACGAATATTTTTTTGTTCCCGTTTCTTGAGACCTATATTTTTAAGGAGCGAGGCACCATTTGTAGGTCTACCCATACATAGCTAGACACTAAAAAGTAACAAATAAAAAAAACTTCGTTTAAAATAACCGACTTCAAAAACTAAAAAGTATAAAATAATTTAATAAAGATTTTTGACTAGGAATTTATTTAGTTTATTAAGAGATCATATAATATAAAATTTTCTACATCTTGAAGTCAGTGTCGAGCAAACCATAAAAATTACTATATACACTGTTATAACAACAAATTGTTGCAAAATATTGTAATTTTTATGGTTTGCTCGACACCGATTTCAAGATGTAGAAAATGCATGTTATATTATTTTGTCTCTTAATAAACTAAAACAATTGTTAATCAAAAATCTTTATTATGTTATTTTATACTTTTTAGTTTTTAAAGTCGGTTTTTTGAAATGAAGTTTTTTTATTAATATTTGTATTGGCCACTTGATACGACTATTATGTATTTTCATTAGTCATAGTGACCGGATTTATTGAAATGCCCGTACCAGCTCTACTACGTTAAACCTCACCTTGTTATATGCATAATAATAAGACCTCGTGGGGGCCGTTGCCTGAATGTCGACTGGAAGGACCTGCCACCTTTGGGCAAGGTGCCGGTTAAAACGATCCGCACACTCAGGAAGACAATTACTTTTTATTAATTTACTAAAACATTAGTTATTTAGGTTATTATATTATTATACATTTTAATTCATTATAAACTGTTTGCAATAGTAATTATTTAAAACATATACATTTTACCTATTCATATAATAAACCTAGGCTAATTTAGATATGAAAACACTGTCACAAACAGATCTATAACCCCATTTTGTTTTAAATGTACCTGAAGTTCAAACAGCTCAACGGAATTCAATAAAAATGTTATCTTGTTTATTTCTATGTTCTGTAACGTTCACAAATTTTGAGAATATAATTTACGGTTTGTATACTTCTAGAGATGCTGGGGCTTGATCGTAGTAAACGATGGACCCCGGTTGAAGGGTGTTGTCAAACGAAACCACGTAGGCCATTTGATCAACTGACACCCATAACTTCTATTGCACAAGTGTCGCACGTGATGGCCATATTAATACGTCCGTTTTAGTACATTGTTTATTGCGTATTTATATGTATAATACGCTGTACCAGCGTTGGACTGGCCATATAGTCGAGGTGGCATTTGCCAGCAGGGCCCCAGCCTGCGCGAGACCCCACGGGCCTGGCTTGCAGGGCTTGCGGCAACCGTAGGATAGGAGGCCCGCGCAGGCTAGATCCCAGCTCTTGCGACCTAAATGTAAAATTAGATCAGATAGTTCGTTCATACAATTGAGAGAAATGAAATAGAAAAAATCAAAAATGGTTGAATCTGAGTAAGCCACCCCCTGAAACTAGTTTCGAATTTTTTTCTGAACGGCAATAACTTTTAATCGAATCAACTTATTACAAAGTAGCCAAGCACTCAATAGTTGCTATTTTATGTAAGTGTAATTTAAAAACAAAAACAATATTTAAAGGTAATATAGTAGGTAATGTACATGTGTATTAAATACTAGGAAAATAAAATAACCTACAGCCCATTAATGTTAGAGGAGTAACTGTGTAATTAATATCAGTCTATTGTGTCAAACAATTTACAAAGAACGCCTTTCTTAGATGTGTGTTTAATATAATTAATAATTATTGGAATATCTATCAGGTTATTATACTTTGACCTTGAACTGAACTCGAGTTATATGAAACTCGCCTATTAAGAGAGGTCCTTTTATGGTAGTGGGTAACCTGATCTGCTATTTTCCGTACTTAATAATTTATTACATCGTTGATAATTAAATTTTATATTTTGTTTATCTCAATTTGTGTATCTCAGTATTTTCCGATAGTAGCCTATCTACTATCATCTAGTCTTGGGCCCCAGGCTTGTGGTCAGCCACCCAGGCGCTTCCGGCACAGTCCGACCCTGCACTGTACGAACAATATTGGCGCGTACATATAGTCTAATTTCTTTGGTTGAGAAATAAAATCTCCTTATATGATAATTACATATAATACGAGGTCAAACGCAAGGACGGTAAGTTGACATCAGTGAACACGTGCATGCAAGGTTCCAGACGGAGATATTGTACTTAATTGAGTCAGCATTATTGCAAATGTCGGGGTCGAGTCGTGATTGCACCGATATTGTTCTGTCAAATGATTACTTTCATAATGAAGTGAGATTATCATCACTTGTGGGTTGTCTGTTTCTGAATGATAGATGATGTGAAATAAGAGCACGGTAACTGACGAACGTCTGATGATTGACTGAGTATTGACAGCGAGAAGACCGCTGATTGTATTTAGTTATGTGCAATAAAGAATATTGTTTCACATTTCATTTATTATTATTTATTTATTTTATTACTTGAGTTCAACAGAAAAGCAGATGGCCCACCTGATGGAAAGTGGTTACTATCGCCTATGGACGTTTGCAACACCAAAGGAGCTATAAATACGCTGCTGCTCTCTTAAGGGATACTGGAACCTGGTTACTAATGCCGGAACACGACTTAAGGTTGTTAAGGCGGCATAATCTAGACCACTCTACTCCTTGTTATAAATATATTCCTTAATTAATTGTGTTATGGGTAATTTACATCTGATTACTCTGGGGCCGATCCCGGACACCCAGAACATAGAAAATAACGGAGAAAATTCGTTTTCTAAATTTACCATACTAGGCATCGAACCCGGAGCCTCTGTGTTGCAATAAGGTAAGCCAGCAAAGGCTCAGCCCGCTCAACCACAGAGGCAGTCTATTGATACAAATCTATATATGTGTATATAAATCAATTGCTGTTCGTTCGTCTCGCTAAAACTCGAGAACGGCTGGACTGATTTAACTAATTCTGGTTTTGAATTATTTGTGAAAGTCCAGGGAAGGTCTAAAAGGTGAGTAAATATGAAAAAAAATTCCTACCTGTCAAACATTTGATGTTCGTCCCGTCATTTAGAAATCAATTAAATTTAAAAGTGTTTTTTTTTTTCGTTTTTGGTTTCCAATGTCAAACGTTGATGTTCGTCCCGTCGTTCAGAAATCAACGGTTTTTATTTATTAATTCTGAGGCGGTACGAAGTTTGCCGGGTCAGCTAGTGATAATTTAAAAAAATATTGATAATTTAATAAACTAATTTTTATAAGCAATAAGAGGTGCACATTTGTCATTCCATTTACCAAAAGAAAATATCATATTAATAATATCAAAGTTAACAGACAACTTGTTGGTGATGTATCCCGAAATTAAGCAAGTTACAAGTATAAAATTAGGTAAAAATAAATGATAAAATATTAGGATACATGCCCGTGACTTCGTCCACGCTTGACTTGAAATTCCCGCGGGGTTCCCGGGACACAAAATACCGCAGTTACCGTTTTACTGAAAACTGTCGAAATAAGCTAATTTTTATGCACATAAAATTCGCTATTGATCATTGAAAAAAATCACATTGGAATTCGATTTTTTTTATCGGGCCATTTTAAATTACTTCTAGAAAAATTCCGCGGGATTGCTGGGATAAAAAGTAGCGATGAGTTTAAGTCTAAGAATTAGCTGTCGATCAGTGAAAACCGCATCGAAATCGCCCCGGTAGTTTTTACGTGAATCGCGAACAAACAGACAAATACAAACTGACAATGAATCTAAAAAAGGCATCGCGTTTTCCATTGTTTATTCTAATCTATTCCATTGATTTTTTTAATAGCTGTAACGTACAGACACAGCATGTTTAGAATTTTATAAATTACTATAGATAATAGGTTGGCACCTAGTTTTTCGTGTTTTGTTAGTCATTTTTAATAGAAATTTCCATATTAAAATTCGACAAATGAAACGCGAGCTGTCCCCTTTCAACTATAGCACCCACGTGGCTCCATATACAGCATAGATATCATAAGTAAATTTTTCGGCCTTAAAACCTTTGTTAAAAGCCAAAAGAGGTGTCGAAATAGTTCATTTCCACTACTTAAGTCGAACAAAGCCAAAACATACATTTCAGCAGAACGAAAAAGCCTCCTTCGAATTATAAGACATATTCGACAAAAATAAATTACATATTTTTTATGGTACCTATATATTATATAGTTTGGAATATAGCTTAGCCGCGAGAAAGGATTTTGTTAAATATAAAAAAAATCTTATTACCGTGTTTATCGAGCGTGGAATAAAAATTACATTTAATAAAGCTACCCAAACTAATTAACTAATTATGATAAAACTTTTAACATGTTAAACAACATCGACCACGCTATTTATGGCTACCGAACATAATTTCTCTTGTCATTATTATGTCTCAATTATACGAATGTTATTTTTAATTTTAATTTAGATACGGCTGCTTAAATATGCGATGAATTCGTTTCAATGGATCGAGTTGCGCAGAAACTGTGTATTGCGTCACTTACATGGCTACATTTATTGGTACATAGTTATCTGCTGAATGGGTGCAATAAACAAGATAAGCTTTGTTTCAATTTATCTGGATTTAGGTATTATACAGAAAACTAGTTGTGCCCGCGGTTTTACCCTCGTGGTGAAGGAACATCTTTATATTTTGGATAGCCTATGCGTTATTCTGATGTGTAAGCTATATTATTGGAAAGTTTTATCAAAATCCATTCAGTAGTTTTTGCGTGAAAGAGTAACAAACAAACATCCATACTTCTATCTATACATCCATTCTTACAAACTTTCGCGTTTATAATATTTATAGAGATATATCTATATAAAGATAATTGTGTCTTGGGCTGACAATAAGTATGACAATGTCAATTTAAAGTAAAAATGTATATAAAAATTACACACATAAAAATACTGTCCTACATCTGCCAATATAGAGAACAGACTTAACTTAAACTTAATTAACTTAAATTAAACTTAACTTAATATATTTAGGATATAGGTTTTAAATATTATCACGTAGCATTTACGATTTTTGTATATACATATTGCTTTTAAGTTTAATGTTAAATTAATTAAGCAAGCAGTACATCGAGAGTACAACAACTCGTCATCTACATGACGCTTTGCAGCACAAATAAACCCATGAGGTTTCTGTGCCACAGACGAATATGTTTATATATATATATATATAATATATATATATATATATATATATATATATATATATATATATATATATATATGTGTTATAATATTTAATTGTAGATGTTTCAGAGGTCATTTTTCCCCAGAGTGAAGAGCAGGTGGGGGGCGGGGCGGGATGGAGTATAACTAAAACGCATACATTTCACAAAATAATCTGATAACGGCTCTGAGGTCTAGTGGTCTTATCGTTGGCTAGCTTAGATTCCCTGGAAAGCAGAGATCCTGAGTTTGATTTCTAACAGTGTTAATTTCGGAATTAATTTTGATCTATCTAGGATCATTCTCACAAATATTTATTATTAGACACAATCCTAGCGTAATTTGCTTGGCTTAGGAATATTGTATATATGGTATATATAAATATAAAGTATGTGTTTGTCGGCCGATTTGTTTATTAATTTATATACCTAAGCATGGACTAATAATATATGCCTGTTGGAGCCCAACTGGTTCTGCTCTGCGAGGACGGGATCCACCAACGCTACGGTCACACACCACTACCAGTCCGTCTTTTACCTTTGTCGCATATCAATGTGGTCGAAGTAAAAATTCTTACATTTATAAAAGTCCACGAATTATTACAAGAACGCCATACAATAACAACAGTCGTCTCCTACAATGCTGCATTCGTTTTTCAACGAAATTAAACTATAACTATAAAATTTAACCAAGTCTGGTACCGTCTCGGATGGGAAGTCGTATCCTCCTTTTATAAACGCGTAATAATCGTCAAGAAGGAGGCCCGGGTTTTGGTCTAGAACAGCGTTCCCACCCGCCACTAGACTCTTGTCAGGAATCGAATCGGCTGATTTTGAAAAAATTAACACGTTCCTCTGTTATTATACCAAATCATAGTAAAGCTTGTAGGGATAAATTTTTGAGAAGGAATATTAAATTGCAAACCAAGAGAAAGGGTTGTTTTTAAAAAAATGTTCTACGATGCTGATATTATAACACATTATTACATCCGAACAAAATCAAGGAAGCGGTAATGTTTTATATGATGTATAATAAATTTCGCAGTTCATTTGACAGTCAAATAGCCCATTGTAATAACAGAATAAATTGATTAGAGTACGGTACATAAAATATTGTTACGAGTCGCGAGACTCGAATTAAAATGCCGTTAGAATGACTATAGAGTTTATTAGAATTATATAAACACGTATAACACAGGTACAAATATTATATAACCGAACACAACAAGTCCAAACGTAATGCAGAATGTCATAATTCCATAAGGCGCAAAGTCCGTCACTAAAAGATTTCCGATTGTAGTACACACGTCTTACTTCGCTCGTGGTTATCGCTCGACTGCCTCGTCCCTTCATCGGGCCATTGCTTTATACTGCACAGATGCAATATGGCCGTCCCGCCGCGTGGACTGAATTTCCTAGAATCAGTTTGTACTTTAAATCCGACACACCTGACTAATGAGTCGACCGCAACGGCCATAAACGAGTACAATAAAACAATGGACTATTCTCTAGAATAATTAGTAAACGCATGTCAATAAATAAGTAAACAAAAGAAGTCCAAATGCCAAAAGGTAATAAAATGTGTTTTTACAGGAATGCAGATGTGAATTTGTTTTTGTCGGCGTCCAGGTTTTCTTTTTTCTTTTCTTTTTTTTATTGCAGGCGATCAGCAGACAGGCAGACGGCCCACTTGATGGAAAGCGGTTACCATCGCCTATGGACATTTGCAACACCAAAGTTGCTACAAATGCGCTGATGCTCTCTTAAGGGAGAGGTTGTAACAATATTATAATTGAATCACTTATGCGTTACTCTGTCACATTTATTCTAAAAATATTATGATGACAGATATAAATCGAATCTAGCGTTTACAATTTCCACAACAAGATTTATTTGAACTAGCAGGCAGACCCGGCAGACCTTGTCCGGCCCTGAAAGAAGGAAAATTTAGAAGCCGGTTGCAGAGCCACTTGCCGAGTCCAATTGTGAATCTAAACTATCCAGAAATCGCACTCTAATACAGAAAAGAATCATTAAATCCTAGAACCCGATTTCAGTGCCACCTGCCGGATCCAGTTGTGAATTTGTACTATCCCGAAAGTACCCGGGACCCACTCAAATACAAAAATTTAATTAAAATCAGTCCAGCGGTTTAGGAGAGGTTTAGTGACATATGATACATACACATTTTTCGATATATTCATGGTTATTCTGCTATTTGGGGCGGAAACAAATCCAATATTATAAAAATCGGTCCAGCCGTTCTTGACTTATAAATAGTTTAACTAACCCAACTTTGTTTTATATATACATACATATAAGGTACGGTATAAGTTCGGTTATTAAGAATGATAGAATATTTATGGTGTTATATAAAATTAATTACCAATGACCTCAAACTGACACTTCATTATAATACTTCTGTAATATTTCTCATGATTTATCCAAAATAAATAACTTTAGACACTAAGAAGTCTGGTTAGTAGAACTTATCTTTTTTGTAGGTACGAGAATTAACAAAATTAGATCTAAAATCACCCAGTTGGAACAACTTTATATGTTGTATGTTGCTTAAAAATAGTTTTAATTACTGTTGGCTTACAAGGATATTTTGTTTATAAACTATTTAATACCTGGAATACGATGTAATGTTTTTGTATTTTTTTAAATAATTTGTTACAAAACAACTTGAGCACCATTTATTATTTGTTAATGGTTCTGTGTTGAATACTTTACGTAAATGTCAATAATAATATAACGCTCCCAACACCCGTTTCATAAAACTGTGTGAAACCCTAATCCGATCAGAAAAAACGTGTTCTATTGTTGCTTTTATTCTGCCACCGCCGAAACAAACCCAGAAACGATAAAAGATTCTGGATATCTCCTTTCTTTGCATTAAGAAATAGTGACGGCCAATTTTTTTATGCGGAAGTAATAACAAACTGTTTTTTTACTTGGCACCGACTTCAAGGTATTGTAGAAAATACTAATTTTTTGCTTTTTTTTATTTTAAAGTCTATTTTGTTTATATTAAATTATATCTTTTAGTTGTTTAAAAGCTTTAGAAGTAATACATTAAGCTCGTGTAGAAATTTGATTACTGACACGTGTAGACCTACCACCGGTGCGCAGAAGCGTTGCCGATAGCCTCATGATGTCACGCGTCGATGGTCAGTAGGGTTGACAAAAAAGGTTACTTAAATATTTGATGCAATAAATTTATTATTGTAAATATTTTACATAAGTATTTGTGTGTGTAAGTAATACAATACAATAAAAGTAAATAGTCATCGGCAAACCTTCTGCGCGCTTATTATACAAGTTTTATCTTTCAAAGAGTGTAGATGCTCGGCGCTCTTCAGCAAGAGTTGCTCTCAATTTCCCTGGTATCTATTCATCAGATTTTGACTTGGTGACAATGAGGTCATCTCAGGAGTATACTCTTTCGAATAAAGAAATTTGTTTGAAAATCGGTCGGCAATTGGTGGAGAAATCGCTTAACAAACATACAGAAGAAAACACGCACTCGATTTGAGTACCTTTTCGTATTGGAAATCGGTTAAAAAATAAGTTTACTTTAACACTAGTATATAATATTTAAAACAAAGATCAGCCCATAAACGTTACACAGTTGAGCTTAGATATTTATATTTTAAGGACACGAAGAAAATACTCGTCACACTTGAGTCTGTTCCGAGGAACTATTGAGAATGGGTGCCTTCGTCTTCTATCTACCATTACACCCCACGCCATCGGTTGAGTCTTCATTCCCATTTTTTAAAGTCATCGCCACCTCGTATAAGCAACGGTTCTCAACCGCGTTTATCTTACCCACCACAGATCATTGGAATTAGCTCCCAATAGAGATTGTCCCTGAGCACTGGAATATGGGTTTTTTTATTGCATGAGCTCAGTAGACTGACAGACGGAAACAGCCCACTTGAGGGAAAGTGGTTGGACATTTGTAACACCAAAGGTGCCGCAAATGTTCTGCCGCTCTCTAAAGTAGGACTGGAACCTGGGCACCAATGCCGGAACACAACTCAAGATTGTTATGGTGGCACACTCTAGACCAGGAGTGGTAGCCATCCAGATGGGCAAATATCCTACCACATGGCTGTGAGTTGTTTTGTCGCCTTTCGTGACAGGCCGCTCGGTCGCAGGAAATTGTATTCTTCCCTGTTCCTGCACGGATAAAAGGAGATTTTTAAAAGGAGTCATTTTTTTCGAGGCTGGCAGTACGTTGGTAGCTCTCTGTAGTTACAAATGTCCATAGGTGACGGTGGCCATCATTCATTAGGTGGGCCGGCTTCTTATTTACTGTACTGCGTCCGAAGCGAATTGTCTGATTTCAATAATCTCAATTTACATAATTGAAAGAATATGCATATTAGATCACAAAATCTGTTTTAGCTGGGTATTCTACTCGGCTAATATTAGAACCTATATTGAAATAAGATAAGAGCCATCGTAGCCACTAAACTGTTACCTACATTTTTAATTTATTTATTAACAATTATTTATTCATTATCATAATGCAATTAATAACTGGATATGCTCTAATAAATCGTGAATCACCTTGCGCGTTAAAATGAATTAGATGTAAATATAAAACAAAGTCGTAATAAAGCCATAAAACATTAAATTTACGAGTAACATTACATTTAATTGAATATGAGTAGTTGCGACATGCACAATAATTGATTAAGCGTAAGGTATAACAGCTCGGCTACGACTTTGTCGCTGTGAGCGATACCTAAGTGCGACGCGACGAGCGACAAAAACAGAAGAAGGTACTAAAAACATGAAGCACTGTTTAACACAATTAATAATTCCTCTCTATGTAATTGCGCAATAGACTAATTTTAAAAGCGCGCGACAATGTTCAAATCGTGTAAGCGTAACAGAGCTAAGAATATATAGTATGGGAGCTGTATAAGTCTAGTCAACGCGGCGGACAATGAACTACTGACTAGCGCAACGCAGTAGTGTACATATTAATAGTTGCTCTATCTCGCTCGCACATTATCCCTCCCGCTCACACATTGTGCTATAAATTGTTCTAGCTGTACGAATTGTTAATATTTGTACTTTAGGTTACCGTTTCCAGAATAAATTAGTTCACTTCAGTTAACACCAGCACTCGACAGTGAATACTACTCTCTGCCATTTGAAATATAATTTAACATAACATTCAAGAAACATAAGCAAGTTCATTCATCGCTGTCAACACCATCACATCTACGCTGCCACAACAACAGCACATCGCACTAGTTTCCGCTTCCACAAAACAACTCTACATGATCACACAGCTACCTACAACTCATGGCCAAGCAGATAGAAAAATTTACCTCGGAAATGGCCATACTAGGCGAAGAGGATAAGGAACAGCAATATCGCATGCATCACCGCTCTCACTCACTGCCTAAGGTGGCACGCAGACAATACAACAATATAAATAAGGAGGACAGGTTTTGTAGATACCATCACAATTTTGGAGATCAAGCAAAACATTGCGAGTCACCGTCTTCAAGAAGCAATAAGCAGTAGAAAAACTAGAACGAGCACTGACCGTGGCGGACGTCGGCGTTCCCGTTGCAAGTAACCGTCTATGTGTCTTCGATCGCAACACTTTACACCTTTTCCTCGCCGACACTGGAGTCGACATCTCCGTCTTCGCAGCTACTACAGCACAGAAGATGAAGCCTATAGAAAACAGCTATGCATTGTATGCTGCAAACAGCACACAAATCAAAACATATGGCGAGAAGAACATTCGACTTGACCTTGGGCTCAGACGTTCTTTCCGATGGACATTTATCATAGCTGACGTGAAGACTTCTATCCTCGGCGCAGATTTTCTACGACTTTACAAGCTAGTTGAACTTCACCGCAAGAAACTCGTCGATAGCTTTAAGGACCTTTCAATCAGTGCTGTAACAATCAACACAACACAGTAATCTGTCGACATCCTGAGCAGCAACTAAACATACTATCACATATTGAATATCCTGATGTTCTTCGACCAATATCATTGAAAACGCCAGTTAAACATAGCGTGACTTGTCATATCGAAACGACCGGCGCACCTCTCTTTGCACGTGCACATCTGCCGCCTGAAAAATATAAAGCAGCGAAACAAGAATTCGAGCATATGATGGAAATGGACATCTGCTAACCATCGAAGAGTCTTTGGGCAAGCCTACTTCACGTCGTCGTGCAAAAGATGGCAATTTACGAGTATGTGGAGATTATCGTCGTCTAAATGCTGTAACGCTACATGACAGATATTCGATTCCTAGAATTCAAGATTTCACATATTTACTTCACAATAAGAAAATATTCAGCAAGCTCGATTTGAAAATGGGATATTACTCAATACCGATTTCCGAAGAAGACGCACAAAAACGGCAATCACGCCTATTGAAACTTTTTAGAATGCATGCTATTTTTCGTAATTTAAATTTATATGTAATATGATTTTATTGTTTTGTTTATGTCACTTGTAAGAAAATTTTCCTAAGAGCAAGTGAAATATAATATTTTAGAAGCGAATTTTATTTATTTACGTGTTCGTTATTAAATATGTATTATATAAAATAATCCACAACAACGCCATTCAGTCTCTTCAAATTCAAATGTATGCCTTTCGGCTTACGCAACTCAAGTCAGACGTTTCAACGCTTTATGCAAGAAGTTCTGCGAGGCTTAGAAGACTACTTCTAGTACATCGACAACATACTTCTGTTCAGCGAAGATGAAAAAAAAACATAGAAATTTACTACATTAAGTACTCGAGCGATGTTGAAAATTGCGAATTTGCGAAGTCAACAATCCACTTCCTCGGCTATCAAGTTTCGTCCCAAGGCTTCAAACCGACACCTGAACGAGGTAAAGTTATTTTATATTATCCCAAACCGAAGACAATTCTCGAGCTACGAAGATTTTTCGGCATTCTTAATTTCTACCGAGATTGCCTGCCGCGACAAGCCGATCTCCAGAAAGAACTGAACAAGTACCTTCATAACACGAAGAAGCGGGACAACACACCTACAGATTGGACACCTGAGGCAGACCAAGCGTTTCAAAAATGCCGCCAAAGCATTTTGGTAGCTACAACGCTGACTCATCCCATCGCCGGAGCATCACTATGCATCATGTCAGACGCTTCAGATCATAGCATCGGCGCAGTACTACAACAGCGCATTAACAACGCGTGGAAACCGTTTGCATACTTCTCCAAATCAATGAGCGACACGCAACGACGATACAGTGTGTACGATCGCGAGCTACTAGCGATCTACAAAGCTGTCAAGCATTTTCGCCGTCTCATCGGAGGCTGTGACGTTATCGTGCACACGTACCATAAGCCGCTATCCTTCACACTGACAAGACCGGCAAGCAGCAGCGACACACCAAGACGCGAAAGACATCTACATTCTATAAGAAAATTTTGTTCAAAAATTATCTCCGTTCAAGGTGAAAACAATTCAGTCGCAGACGCATTTT
This sequence comes from Dendrolimus kikuchii, assembly GCA_019925095.2. Lineage (NCBI taxonomy): Eukaryota > Metazoa > Arthropoda > Insecta > Lepidoptera > Lasiocampidae > Dendrolimus > Dendrolimus kikuchii. The sequence continues at coordinate 8,756,268 of CM034400.1, forward strand.
CGCGTATAGAAGAAATAGCCATATCTTCCACCCATATCTCTTAACTACAACAAGATAGCAAACGACCAACAAAACGACGAAGAATTAAAAGAGTTGAAATTGCAACCAAATCTCAAGTTTCTTGACGTTACCTCACCCGACGAGAACTGATCAATTGCATGTAAATACTTGACTACGTCATCGCGACAATATCTACCGCATGCGCATCGTTATGAAGCCTGCAAGGCTCAACACGACCTGTGCTATCCAGGTAACGCACGACAAGGAAGCAAATCACATCAAAACATTTTTGGCCATCCTTGAACAAAGACGTCAACACATGCACAAGAAACTGCATCAGCTGTCAGCGATCCCAAGTCCAGCGACACGTCGTAACACCACTTGGAAGTTTTCTACTGTTGCAACGCTTCGAACACATCTACGTAGACATAGTCGAGCCACTACGGCTATCAAATGACTACCGATACTGTGTCACTATCATCGACCGATTTACAAAAAGGCCCCAAGCAGTCCCCGTCAAAGAAATCACCGCGGAAACCATGGCTAAAGCGCTATACGAAACGTGGATATCAAGATTCGGCTGCCTTGTGAATATCTATGGATAAAGGCAGACAGTTTCAATCTTCACTATTCAACGCGCTAATCAAGAAATTTGGTATAATGCGAATTCGAACTACCGCACTTCATTCGCTATCAAATGAGCAGATCGAACGCTGGCATTGCACTCTAAAAGCAGCATTAATGGCAAGAGGTGCGACTACGCATTGGACCGAAGAATTGCCTACAGACCTCCTTGGACTTCGCACTGCACTGCGAAATAATTTAAGTCCCGCACTGTTAAGATACGGAACGCAGCTACGTATTCCTCCTGACTTCTTCGTGCCGTCCAAGCCGAACATCAACGAAGAAGACTACGTACGGCGCCTCAGCGAAGCCATGACATCACTCTCACCAGTATCAAGCAACTTGCGAACAACGAATCGTCTTTTTATACACAAGGACCTAGCAACCTGTACACATGTATTCGTTCACAAGGACACCGTACGAGCACCATTTACGCCGCCTTACGATGGACCGTGTCCAATACTAGAGCGGCACGAAAAAAACTTTAAGATCTAGATGCCCACCCTACTCACAGTAGTCTCTTTAGATCAACTCAAGCCAGCATACATCTGCCAAAAAGGGCAAGATGAAGAAGCAGCGAGCCAGCCACTGCTACAGCCAGTCACCCCATCTCGTCAGACAAAGATTATATCAGATCAACGGACTTCAACATCGTGCCTCAGACAACCTTACGTGACCAGGTCTGGCAGAGCAGTAAAACCAACAACTTACTTACTTAGCAACTTACTTTGTGCCTTACGTCATAACGTACTTTCCCCTCGCTATTGTATTCAGGACTAGTACACATATAAAACTACGTTTTAACGGTTTTAAGAGCAAATTTTTATGTCGACGTTTTGGGCACTTTTCAGTACCCGTTATAACGGAAGACAAAGATGTCAAGTGTCAACGAGTAATGTTAAAGTTATTATTTAGTCTACCCTCAACTTTTTCATCTTAATTATTTAATTTAAATTTTTGTTTATTATTATTAGTAGATGTTATTTACCTCTCTGGGAGCCTAATTAAATATACTAAGTGATCATGGCTATTGAAAAGTGGCCGAAATAAAAGACCAATAAAATTCGCTGCACTTATAACCGTGTGAGGAAGGTGGGAGACCGCGATATGTCGCGCAGACTTGGGAAGGCCTACGTCCAGCAGTGGACACTAATTAGCTGAGGAAGAAGAAGGTGTTATGAAAGACGCTGCAATGCTTGACGTGGAATGACAGTGGGTGCAAAATACGACGTATGAATTAAATCGTCGTGCACAGAGTATATGCGTCACGTCAAGCTCCTGAGAGAGATGCTCTGTGTCTAACGCATGCACTCGTTGGTCGCGTACAGCGTCTGACGCAGCCTATGACGTTTCTGACAGAGCACCACGAAGATAGAAGATGTTGTTACTATTATATTTGTATGTTTTTGAGCGATGTTTACTAACAGTTTTTTAGGATGTAATCATTAACAAAGTGCAGTTATAGCTATAAAATTAATGATACTTATAATTATAATATATATTATAAGTATTTGACCTTAGCCCTTATTTAAATGGAAGTGAGTGGTTTCCGCTGCTCATTATTTTCGGCGATATTGGTTGACTTAAAACATACATGGGACACAATAATACACAACATAGGAAAATTAAAAATGATAGTTGCACGAATAAAATAGTTGAATTGTTTCAAATTTTAAATACGTCACATTATAATTTATACGACTGATGCCTTTTATTTGATGATTGAAAAATCGGTCCTGAAAGTGATTAGTGAGACTCAGACCATACACAAAGAAATTGTATATTGTATTCAAATTCTAATTCTATTTAAAAATATCTGGAATAGACTATATAAAAATTGAGAAAACGATGCAATTTTTTTAGATTTCTTGTCTGTTTGTTCCGGATTCACGTAATAACTACCAGGTCGTTTTCGATGCGGTTTTCACTTGTCGACAGAAAATTCTTAGGCTTAAAATCTGCGCTACATGTTATCCAGGGAATCCCCCGGGAAGTTCTGGGAATTATTTAAAATAACCAGATTAAGAAAATTCCAATGTGATTTATTTACTGATCGATAGCAAATTTTATGTATTAAATTGTGTGATATTTTTCCCGGGTATCCCGCGGGAATTTGAGGTTAATTGTGGACGGAGTCGCAGGCATATACTAGTATTCTGTAGTATTATATATAATAACTGTCCATAAATGTCCCACGGCTGTGCTCGAGCCTCCCATTATAGGGGAACGGACAGCATACCCACCCGCCAAGCTTGTTCCGGCCAGGCTCGAACCCGCGCCCTTTGAGTTTGGGACGCATGCGCTAGGTAGCCATTACGCTACCACGACTTCTTGTTGTTACTATTATGTATATAAATTAAAATTAAATTAACCTAAACTAACCTAACCTAAATTTCAACTACGGTACGCTATAAAAATATGCAACCAAAATTATAAAAATAATGAAGACTGAGAGACGGAAGGACATGACAAAACTATAAGTATTCCGTTTTTACCAAAATACCTGTAAGGTTATGACGAGAAAAATGACATGTATCGACTCGCGAAGGATTTAGGACATAGTTTAAAAAGTAACTAATTTTTGTACTGGGCAATCAACATGTTTTTCTAGAGAATTCTACTTATAGTCGTGAGGGACTATGAGTAGAATATAATACAAATAAGTTTTCTTGTATTGTATTCGATTATATGTAATTTTATAATTATGCCTCTGCTATATCTGGTACATTATTTTTAATTGTTCATGACGTTATTGAATGTTGTATATACTCATTAATAATTGACAAAATTATTTTTAACGCTATAAATAAGAAGCTTTTGGCCACAGGCACTAACATTAATATTATACTAAATAGAGCAGGAGCATTATAAATGATTGACTATGAAAGATTAGTAATTTTGACTTAATATTTTCTTAATTTTTATTATATAAAAAAAATAGTTTAAAAAAAATGATTTTATTGTAAAAAAAAAGCGTGAGATGCTTTTCAAACTATTGATACCATGCACCCCTCGCTTTCTTTTACAATAAAATCATTTTTTCTTACACTATTTTTAATTCAAATTTATTTTCTATTGTTTAGCTAGATTTTCTAAAAAGCGCATTTTTTAGTTTATTTAAACTATTTTTATTTTTCATTTTTTAGTGATTTAATTCCCTTCTCCGTGGAAACTTTGAAAAAAGAATTAAATACACTCTTATGATAAAAGGGAAAGTTATGTAAAAATAAGCTTTTTTTTACATAAAAAGGTTTTTAAATACAAGCTTTTGAGATCCTGCATATCATGTAGCAGCAGAGTGCTAGCCAAGACAAGTAAAACGAGCCCAAACACGACGAGTCTATCTTGTTTAGTACAGGAGTTCCTATGGCCACCTTCCGACTTCATCATCAGATCAGCTCTATGGTACCATATTATTGCATTGTCACGCGATATACACATACGTGCAAAATTTCAGCTCAATCGGAAATCGGGCAGTCGATCAAATTTAACTTGAAGGATTCCGTTACATAGTAACATACGTATGAAGCTAATAAAAGCGTATTAAACATTGATATAAGTAAAAGATGCGTTAAATTTTAAAAAAATATTCATGTAATGATGCAATAAATAATAATACCGATAAAATGTATTATTTTTTAAATAAAAAAAAATTGTTTTGAAACATTTTAAAACAATTCAATGTTATGTTATGACTTACTGTTCCCGTTTATTTTTGTAAGCAATTTATTCTTTATTAACGTAAATTATTACATTACAATTAATAAAAAACGGATGCAACTTGTAATTAATTGCTTATTAAAAAAGTTTCTTTTATACTCATTTTGATATGTATTATAATACATAATGAATTTGTGTTCTTAATAAGCCGTTTTGATTACTACTAATTAATTTGTTTACCTAATAATAATTTCAATAGGTGTTATAATAAATAGTTATTTTAATATTAAAAAATGCAATCTGAAGTGATGTTGCGACAGTGTAGACAAGTAAAGACGAGGCACAGCAAATTTGCAATTTCTAAGAAAAAAATATCAACACAATAAAAAGAAATCTTTCTTTTTATTGTGTTGATATTTTTTATAATTGTAATAGGTTTAGTTATTTTGAATGAACCAATCGTGTGGTGTAAATTGTTTTCGTATTATTAATTGTTAAAATTAATTCAAATTTATAAATCGATGACGGTAATCGATAACTTTTTTATTTGTGACTTTATTTTAAGATTTCTTGTCTTCCAGATAGTATTTAGAGCTGATCTTTTTCATTTTGTAATTAAAAAATAATGTTTTTTTTAAGGCCAAATCTCAATTAATCACAATTCTTTGGCCCAATATCTCTGTCTCCTTTATTCTGTACTTGTCGAGTTTTCTCGAGGAATTTATTCTGTAATTATATTTTTCGTCAATCGTCTAGATCAGGTTAGTAACGTAGTGGAAACTTTTAATCGTACGACCTTGATCTTGCAAACAAATAATAACCGCAGTTTGATTGCTTGATAAAACCACTGTGAAAATTAAATCTAATCGACTACTGTCGATCAATTAACACGATTGACTGTCAATTAATTAATAAACACAAAACCAATTATTGACACGTTACTTGATGTAAACTAATGTCAGGTAAGACTCCGGGATCAGAGGCGTTGCTACGCACAACATCTCCGCCCTCCATGATTCCAGCATAGGGGCCTCGCGGAAGCGGGGATCGCGCGAACTTTCCCCCGTTGTTGGAGATGGTGTCCTCCCCCGCAAGACACTCTAGGTTCGACAAGCGTTGGGGCGTCATAGATGACCTATTTTGGTTTAGTTCCCGTAGCGTACTGTAAAAGCATGTGCGCTAAGGGCGCAGGTTTAGGTTTAGTGGGTAGTTTGACCGCGGATATCCCCGTTGGCCTCCGCTCGGAGGTCGCGTTGGGCCAGGAGTCCCACACATCCCTCAGTGTAGTCTCCCCCGGGCCCGATGATGGTGTCGCAAGAAAAAGCATTCCCCCTGCGTCAACAAAAAAAGTTGTTTTTCCTGTTAAATATTACTTCGCACGATTTCTGTATCACTAAAAACTGATTTACATTGAGCCAGTGCTGACTTCAATCCACAATCCAACCTGAAATATGTGCACAGATCTCCCTCAGGTGACGCTATTACCAGCTAAACGAAGAATCCATGTACAAAAGTCCCAAAAACTCCGAGTGAAGCGTAAATAATGTGACGGATGCTCAAAAATTCATGTATTCGCTACTGGAATCGAATCGAACTTTGTCTTTTTTTTGGACTTGTCTTTATGTTGTTGGTCCGGAGACCTTATAACTTTACCGGGGTTTTTGGGGCGACTGCATTCGCGAGGCGAAGGCGCTCAAACCCGGGGGCAACTTGCTTGAGGGAGGGAGCTCTCTAGGGAGTTTTAGCTCGGCTGGACTGTTGCCACGAGAGGGGGCTTTGTCAATACAAATAACACCAAACTTGGATTATACAATTCTTTAAAACAGTGCGTTCCAAAAGGTACAGCGCCATCTAGTTTTGGATTGGTAAATTAAAATATTAATACCAATTCCGACATACTGGCATCGTGTAAATTGGTTTGCAGTCAGTACAGCGCTACCAAGTCTGACTGACTTAATATTGCCGATTGATTATTTCGGAGTCAGTCCGCTCCCCGAGTCAGTAGCTGGATCATTGTAAATCAGCCTTTATGCTCGAGATTCATCTTGGTTAATGTTATAGTTTGTTTAATTGTTACTGTGTGACCAAATGGCTCTCATTTATAGCGTTGTATCTGCCGTTAACGAATAGCTGCACTAGTGTTATACATACGTTTTCTGTCTATAGTTAATTTAGGATGAATAATTTTTGCTATTATAACTAGAGAAAATTTATGAATTTTTTATTTTACTATTTATTCACTTTTAATTAGAATTATAATATTTATATTTTATATTTTAAATATATTTTTTATTAATCAACTTTTTATTAATAATATAAATTCAATAATTAAAATTAATTTATTTATTAATTTTATATCTTTGGGGGGGTTACCCCCTTTTATTGGATTTTTACCAAAATGAATTATTATTAATTTTTTAATTAATAACAAAATATTTATATTAAGATTTATTTTTATTATAATAAGTTTAATTATACTATTTTTTTACATTCGAATTACATATTCCTCTTTAATATTTAATTATATTAAAATAAAATGATTTAAAACTTATTTAAAAAATAATTTTTTAATATTTATTAATTTTATATCTTTTATTTCAATTTCAAGAATTATCTTAAGAACCTTTTTATTTCTTTAAAGGTTTTTATTAATAATATAAATTCAATAATTAAAATTTATTTTATTAATTTTATTTATTAATTTTCTGTCTTTAGGAGGATTACCTCCTTTTATTGGATTTTTACCAAAATGATTTATTATTAACTTCTTGATTAATAATAAAATATTTCTATTAAGATTTATTCTTCTAATTATTTATTATTTTTCTAATTATTATTATTTTTTGTCTAATTATTTATTAATTTCATATATTTTATTTCAATTTGAAGAATTATCCTAAGAACCTTTTTATTTCTATCGGGGTTTTAGTAGTCGTAGGATTCTACTTCTCAACAAACACACACTCTCCATGTATTTGACATACATGGCTTGCAGATGCGGTAATGATCGTCGCACAGAGCCACCCCCGCCCGGTGTTGGTGGCGGGCGACTTCAACGCCAAATCCACGGCTTGGGGTTCCCCTCACCAGCGCGCGGGAGAAAGAGCTCGAAGATTGGACGATCCAAAACGGTCTTGCTATTCTAAACCGGGGGACAGTGCACACGTGCGTGCGGATGCGGGGCGGATCCATAGTGGACATAACGTTCGCTAGCCCCGCAATAGCACGCCGTGTGCAGGACTGGAGAGTCCTGGAGGGGGAGGAGACGCTGTCGGACCACCGGTACATCCGGTTCAGCGTCTCCCCCCGTAGTTCGGGCAACCGACTACCGGAGCGACCCCCGGCGGATGAATACCCACGCTGGGCATTAAAACGTCTCAATCGGGAGGCTCTTCGGGAGGCCCTCACAGTCAACACCTGGGCGGAGGGTCCCGACGGAGAGTCAACCCGACGTAGACGAGGAGGCGGAGAATCTAAGTGGACCCATTGGACCAAGTGGACGTCAGTGTGCGACGCGGCGATGCCGAGGCAGGGTCCTCAAAGACCCAAAAATCTGGTGTACTGGTGGAACGACGATATCGCCCGCAAGCGGAAAGCTTGCGTATGGCGAGCCGCCGGTACGCCAGATACAGGAGGAGGCGTCGCCGCGCAAATGACTATTACAACCGTAGAAGCCGGCCTGTACGAGGGATATAGGAGCGCCAAAAAGGAGATACAGGGCGCCATCAGGGAAGCCAAATCGGCGGCGTGGGTGGAACTCTTGGGGTTATTGGACAACGAATACCTGGGGGCGCCCTTACCATCTGGTCCGGAATAAGCTCCGGCCATGGGCGCCCCCGCTGTGTATCAGGCCCTCTCTATAGGTCTATTCGGATTCACAACACTCTGTTCTTGCTGCGCAATCACACTTCCAAAAATAGATCTGTCCAATGAACCGTAATAAGTATGGCCGCCGGGCAGGGCCTAATACGATATGACTCCCACCATGGGATCTAGAGGCGCGCGTCCTTGCGGCCGTGTACGACTGGCGCAAGGACGCCCTCAGTCGGGACTTCCGTTCTGCGCCTCGGGAAATCGAGGCTAAAAGGGCGGAGTTCCGGCGGGATCTCATGGTGGAATGGCAGAACCGACTTGCGCACCCCAGCGCCGGTCATAGGACCGTAGAGGCAGTTAGGCCCGTCCTGCCAAAATGGATAGACCGGAGGCACGGCACCCTGACGTTCCGCCAGACGCAGGTACTGACCGGGCACGGCTGCTTCGGTCGGTACCTGTGTCAGATAGGACGTGAATCGTCGTCAGGGTGCCAGCACTGCAGTGCCAGCGTCGAGGACACGGCGCTGCACACTCTGCAGGAGTGTCCAGCCTGGGAAGAGGAGCGCCTTGTCCTCGGCGCCACCATCGGAAATGACCTGTCGCTCCCGGCCGTGGTCCAGGCCATGGTCGGGGGCCAACCCGAATGGGACGCCGTCGCCTCCTTTTGCGAGGCCGTCATGTCCGCAAAGGAGGCGGCGGAGCGGGAGAGAGAGCGAGCAGCCGTGCTCCTCTCCCGCCGCAATAACCGGTCTCGGCGCCGGAGGAACACGGACCTCCGGCCGCCATGAACGCGCGGCGCGGGTGACGGTCAGGGGAGGCTATAAGGCCGTCGCCCGCATCTAAAGCCGCTGAGTAGGGGGCGCGTCGGTGCCCGCGCGCGCCCCTCTCAAACACGAGCATGGAGAGGCCCGTCCCTTGCTGGGGTGGGCCCACGCCAGCCGGGGTCGCGGAAGAAAAGCTCACGCATATCCCGTGACCCCGGCTCATGGCGTCAGGTGGCACCAAGGGGTTTTAGTGGGTATTCCGGCTTCTCTAGCCGGCGAGTCCCACACTCCCCCGCCGAAGTCCCCCCGGCGGGGGGTCCGCAAATGGATTTAAATCTGGTGTACTGGTGGAACGACGATATCGCCCGCAAGCGGAAAGCTTGCGTCGTGGCGAGCCGCCGGTACGCCAGATACAGGAGGAGGCGTCGCCGCGCCAATGACGCAGCAACCGTAGAAGCCGGCCTGTACGAGGGATATAGGAGCGCCAAAAAGGAGTTACAGGTCGCCATCAGGGAAGCCAAATCGGCGGCGTGGGTGGAACTCTTGGGGACGTTGGACAACGATCCCTGGGGGCGCCCTTACCATCTGGTCCGGAATAAGCTCCGGCCATGGGCGCCCCCGCTGACCCAGAGTCTCCCCCCACCCCTGGTGGCTGACATCGTTGGCGCTCTGTTCCCCTCGAGGGCCGAGCACCCGCCTCCCACGATAGCACCGCCATCGCCGGAGCCCAGCGTGGAACAAGACCAAGTGCCCGCAGTGACCCGGGAAGAACTGGGGGCGGCGGTGTTGAGGTTGAAGGCCAAGAACACCGCCCCCAAGAGTAACTAAAAGCAAAAAAAAATCGGCAGCATCTGGAAGTCGGTGTCAAGCAAAACGTACTTTTAGATATGCAAACACGTGAATAGCTTTAGAAAATAAAAATTGTGTATGAAACACGTTGTACATGCCTATAATATTCGAGGGTTGCTCTCGATTTATCTGGGATCCACTCATCAGATCCTGACTTAATGACAATGGGACCACCTCTTTGCTCTTTCGAATAAAAAAAACCAAATTCAGTCGATAATTGACGAAGAAATCGTGTAACAAACATACAATACTAAAATGCATTCGAATTGAGAACAACCTCCTTCTTGATGCCGGTTAAAATTAATAGAGTGCCAATGATTTATTTTATCGGATCCCAGAAAGAATAAATCGTTGTATTAGTGTAAATTGTATTAGTTCTACAGATATCTACATATCTAGCATTTTATATACGACAAATAATCTAATACAATACAAGAAAACTTAATTTATTTCTATTGTATTCTACCTACGCTTAAGAACAGACGAGCGTGCATGACAAAAGTTATGAATGTCAAAGAAGCAAGTGAGGTGTGTAAGAATAAGCCTAAATAGCGCTCTGTTGTTCGTGCCTACCCCGCAAGGGAACTGGCGTGAAGTTATGTATGTATGTATGTATTCTACCTATAGTCCCTCAAGACTATAAGTAAAATACTGAGCCTAGATCACCGTCTTCTATGGGTAAGGTGCCCAGAAGTTGCCCGAGGTAGGCACCAGCGTTCTGATCATCTGAAGAGTCAATGAGTCGTATTGATAAATTATGGTAGAGGCTTATGGTCTCAGGAGCCCACGATACAGGAGTCTCAACAGCAAACGCCACAAACATGTAACTCTCATTGAGGGTTGTATATATGCGCCGCTTGAGTGATTCAGCTGCTTCCGCTGCCGAACCGGCAGGTAAATGGGATGCGGCCAACGCGTTCAAGCAGGTCGCGTCCCTCACCAAAGGCTTGCCACACTGCCATAAGTTTAATAAATATTATTACATTTTAACCAATCCACATCGCATCTCTGTAAAAAATCAATTAGCCGTTGCTACTTCTTACTCTACTTCCTCATTACTTTACCATGTAATTAATGTAGAATAAAATAATTAAATCTACATTTTAAATGTAGTTATAATTATTTCTATTTGCCGCAAAGATCTTATAAAGATAAGAAACAAAATGTTCATCGAGTAAATCAAAAAGGTTGATTTAGTTAATCTATAGTTGCATGGTGGTGGCTATTTTTAGGAATTAAATATGTAGTTGGTACAATCTGCCACAGATTTTATGACCGCAATTTAGTTTGTTAGCTGTTTTAAACAGATTGCAATTAATAAGTTAGTATTGTCTATAATATCATAAAATTCTAAAAATACAGTGTCTGTACATTAAAGCTATTTAAAAAAAATACAACTTGAATACACTATATAAAAGAAGGAGAACATGAAGCCTTTTTAGATTTCTTGTCGGTTTGTTTGTTTGTTCGGGAATCACGTAAAAACTACTAGGTCGATTTCGATACTGTTTTCGTTGATCGACAGCGAATTCTTAGACTTAAAATCTACGCTACTTTTTGTCCTGGGAAACCCGCGGTAATTTTTCTGCGAATAATTTAATATGGTCAGATTAAAAAAAAACGAATTCCAATGGGATTTTTTCATAGACCGATAGCAAATTTTTTGTAATAAAATGTGTGATTTTTTTATCCCATGAATCCCGCGGGAATTTTCCCGGAAGTGGTTGTTCGGGTGAATAAAAATTAGCTTATTACGACATAGTTTTCACTACAATGATAGCTTACATTCTTTTTTCAATTCTAAATTTGCACCCCTCTACGATCAACCCCTATTTTTCATTTGTTAATTATAAACTTGTAATTTTTTGGCAAGATTTTTAATCTTATTTTGTTATGACTTAGAATTAAAAAAAAATATATTACTCTTTTAGATTCACAATTAGAACCGGTAGGTGGCGCTGAGATCGGGTTCTGGAATCCTCCTAATCACCGGGAGCGATTTTGGTGATTTTGTTTTTGTGTGTTTGAGTGGGTACCGTTGAGATTCGCAATTAGAACCGGTACGTGGCGCTGGGATGCATATCCAAGTTTTATATAAAATCACGCAGCCGTCTGAAGGTAATATTGAAAGGTCATAAAGTAGGTTGCGAGGAATACGACATTTATATTAACTTGTTTGAAAAGAAAAACGTACTGAGCTTACACGAATTAAGAATTATACAAGAAAATTTTGATTAAATTTTAAATGAACATTATTTCAAAATAAACAAATAAAATTTCTGCCTGTCTGCTGAACTCATGCAATAGAAATAACAAAAAAATATATTAGGGGCGATTTTGCAATCATCACATAAAAGTTTTCAGTTGTATAAATTATAACCTGACTTAAAGGCAACAATTCAATTGTTTTATTCCTGCAATTCTTATTTTTAATTTTCCTGTGTTGTGTTTTATTCTATAGAATAACTTTTATTTGGTGATTGAAAAATCAACCCTTATTAGTGTAGAATTATTTTGAGGCTCAAATAAAATTAAGTACTATTAGCCTATTACCACCGTTTAACGTATTAAAGCAGTAAATACTTCAATGGCCCGTTCCTATTTCTTACCAGCTGTTCATTTGCCGTACTATCGGCTAAAACTTGACTTAGGCTTAATACAAGTAATGTCAAAATTCCACCGATAGTATGGCAAGTGAATATACGGTAAGAGCGGTTAAAATAACTTTTACGCGAGCTATTTATTATTGGTTTAATATTTGGGGCCCATTAACTCTATTGTCGGTTCCTATATCTTACTATAAGTCGTGGTAGCGTAATGGCTAGCGCACGCGTCCCAAACTCAAAGGGCACGGGTTCGATCCTGGCCGGAACGCATGCACCACTTAGTCAGTTTTCTGCTCTAATGTGAATATTGTTACAATTACCACGAGCTAACAATGCAAACAACAGCTAACAATGCAACCTGCGCATCGTGATAACCGATGTGTCTGGTGGGCCTAAGCGAACCAGATTGCCCCAGCTAACCGATGTGTCAAACCTGCCAAGCTGCCTTGGAAAAGGGTGGCGGGTATACTGTCCGTTCCCTCTATAATGGGAGGCCTGAGCCCAGCAGTGGGACATTTATGAGCTGATATTATTATATCTTACTATTGTCCCGGAAAAAAACCTCTTAAACCAAATCCAAGGGTGTCAATGATTTTTCATGTATTTGAAAATTATTTAAATTTTCCACAAAATAGTGCAAAAGTTATAAAAGCATTTTATATAATGCACAATTCTCCAACACACTGGGCAATGGCCTTTGCAATGTAGTATTCGATTTCTATAAATAATCAACATTACATTTGCACTAACGTTGAGTTCAGTTAGGATTACAAATGAAGGTTGATCTTGACATTTAATTTTTTATTAACTTCCTTTCAATGTAAATTGGAATTTACTATTTACATAACGTGGTTTGAAATAAGATTTGTTTTTAGCCATAGAAAAATAATACTAGATCAGATGCGTGCGCAATGCAATTTTAAGTACAACATGAAATCCAAAATGAAATGAATAATTTTCATTAAGTACGTTATCGCAGCATGTATATATGCATTGGCAACACCAAAGAAGCAGGTGCACTGATTGACTTTATAAATTAATTTATATTATAGAGCTTTGAATAAACCATGGGAGGGATCTATGTATAAATGTATAACTATAAAAGGAGCGAATTTAAACGAATTTTGCCTAAGGTCTAGCAGTCGGGTCGTTCAGTTTCACTGGAGAAAGAAGGTAAGTTGAAAATTATGTCTCAAACATCTCTGACCAAATTCAGGTTTACTAACCGTCGGCAAGATCATACCGAAGCTCAGCTGATTGATACCATGGAAGAAGAGTACTAAGAATCTATATAAAACAAATCCTTAATAATAACAAAGAAATTTGTGAAAGAGTGAATAGGACGACCTAACCTGAAGTTAGGCCGTCGTTGGAAAATTTGACTTCCGAGACTTGATCGTGCAACTGTTGGACTACCCAAAATCCATGACAGCTTAGCGACTAATGCACTGTCATCTCCAACTCGCATTTCAAAAGATGTGAATTCGAATCCTGTCCGGGAAACATGGACCACTTCTAAATGGTCGACAGAAAACTGTCTACAGGTTTGTGACTTAATGTAGTTATGTTTACAATTGTTAAATGCAGATGGTCAATGAAGATATCGCAACGAAACTTGCACATCATTTATATTGACATTGGACATGCGTATTGTAAGTTTTCTTGAAAAAAAAAACAATATTAAGTTTATGACTAGTTGATTGTCCTTTTGCCATGCTACTCATGGACATGCGCAGATCAGAACCGGAAACAACCGCTATTGAAAAAAAGTGACACGTGCCTAGTTTTACTGATAGTGCATGGCATAGAATAAAATTCCTTTTTGATTTTGATACTTGTCACATTCGTAATACGAATCTGCGAAAGCGGCCGTTTTTGGGCCCCCAGATAATCGATTTGCCAAGAATATTACTAGTTATAGGTAAATTTTATTTGTAAAAAGCCCCTCAAATAAGTATGAAGAGATTGATAAAAGTAGATAAAGTGAAAATCATGAGCCGAGATTCTAACCACTGGAAAACAGCGTCTCTGCCTGCCCCTGAGGGTAACAGGCATAATTATATGTATATATATAATTGTTTTGATGCTCACTCGGGCAATGAGCACTTCCTTGTCATGCTAAACTGTAATAATAATACTTAGTAGGTGTTAAAAAAACTAATTTCACGCACATTTGTGACGACAAAATGATCTACCTATTTATATTTACTAAAATAACAATCGTTCCATGTTTTCTTTGTAAAAAAAGATAAAAAAAGTTATATATCAGGAAGACAAATTACTCTGTTGTTGTAGATAATATTATTTTATTTTTATCTTGTTAATATAATGAACGTTGCGTATTGCATTTTAATCACTTTTTTTCTTGTCATTTTTTTTTGTCCAAAATTTAACTACCGCTCTTAGGACAGCAGGAAATAATAACCAAATGGAATTTTGTTACAACTTTGGCAGTATGTTACTTTATTCATTAAGTAAACTATATTTTAAGTAAACTTTATTTTACGTAAACTTTATTTTAAGTAAACTTGTCAATTCTTTTACTGTTAAGGCTATACAGAATTGAAACGCGTTTCCTGTTGCTATCAGACGAGCAAAATCGCTAGCGATATTTAAAACTATGATCAAAGAATACTACCTGTCGTTGGAATATTAGGTTGGGGAAAAAGTTTCTTCGCATTTTATATAAAAATTCAAAGAGTTTTTTTATAAAGTTTATTTACATTTGACTAAAGTATGTAGGTGCCATTTTGTTGGATAACTTTTTGAGATGGAGATCTTATTACAAGTTCATACATACTGTATGCGAAAAGACTTTTTCCCCAACTTATTATGATATTTAAATTCATCTATAAACATTTCGCTTTTTAGCGATCAGATCGCCCTTTGTAGTACATAACTAGATATAATTTTAGTCTTTAAGTTCATTTTTGTATTGTTGTATAATAAAGTGTTATCTATCTTATCTATCCCAGTCGTCCACTCTCCCCATCCAGCCTTCACCGGCAACTTTTGTTGTTTTTTTATTGCTGATGCACAGCAGACAGGCTGACGGCCTGTGATGGAAAGTGGTTACCGTCGCCGACAGACATTAGCAATACCAGAGGTGCTGTCAATGTGCTGTCGGTCTCGAAGGAGATACAGGCACTTGGCCAATGATGCCGGAATACAACTCAAAGTTATTATGGCGGCATTCTCTAGACCAGAGGTGGTAGCCATCCAGACAAGCAAATATCCCACCACCCGGCTGTGGGTAGTTTTGTCGCCTCTTACTACAGGCCGCCCGGCTGCAGGAATTAACTTTCTTTGTCCGTTCTTACACAGAGAAACACTTCCTCATTGGTCCACCAGGCTGGAGAGAGTACTTCACTACGCTTACTGAGACGCGCTCTCCACTCCAGGATTCGTTTGTTCCATCGGCTGTCAGTCCTGCGACAAGTGCGGCCGGCCTACTACTTCTTCGACTTGCTAATTTTGTCAGAGATATCGGTGATCTTGGTTCTATTACGAATATCCTCGATTCAAATTTATCCATAAGAAACAGTCCCAACATAACTCGCTCTATAGCCGTTGAGTGACTTTCAGTTTGTGAACCAGTCCCATTGTCAGTATCCCGACACTATACGTCATGACGAGTAGGAATCATTACACGAAGATTTTCGTCTTTATGCATTGCGCACTTTATTTATTACTGACATGAATCAAATCCAGGTACCATGTGGGTACTTGGATTACGTAATTTAATTTTGACATCTTGAAATGTTTAGAAGATATGAATAAAAAGTTAGCGTCCATCGCAAACCAAGTGGCGAGCACATCTAATTAAAAACAAATAAGAGCTTTATAAAGAATACTAAGACCTGGTGCCTGGGTAGACTTATTTAGCAATCCGTACTTACAGGTCACCTGTGTTTGGTTGGCAAAGGCATTTTTAAGGAGAAACTTGTTATGATCTCACAAAATGTCGCAACTTGCTAGACTTTCTACAAGATTATGGACCTCTTAACCATAGCAAGCCAAATAACGTATTATTTATTGTTATATTATAAAAGTAAGACAATAGTATTGTACTCTAACGCTTGCTCTTTTATGTGTAAATAATTTTAAAATGTTTCTAACGTATTATCTTTGAAATTATTAGGAGGTTCTGATATTTAAAAGTAACAAAATTAGTCATTTATTTATTTATTTAAGGCACACCAACAGCACACACATTATTATGTAACATTACAAATCGTTTAATATAAAAGTTCTGATGTGTGGACCCATTAAAGGAGTGCACAGCATTTAATAATTTAATTTACATACATACATACATACATAACTTCACGCCAGTTCCCTTGCGGGGTAGGCACGAGCAACGAATAATTTAATTTATTAATGTCAATATTATGCAGTACTATCTGTCTGTAAATAAATATGTCTAATATATTAAACATTTACTTATTTATCTATTGTAATATATAAAATGCTTGTCACATATAATGTTAACAAATATATATATTTATTTCAATTATTTTGTATATACGTATATATATTACTATTATATTTTTTATATATTTATTAAATTTATAAATTAGTGTAAGTATGTATATTTAAATTGTACAGTCCTATCTTTTTCCTGCTTCACCTACATCGCCAGATTAGTTAGAATTTCTTTTAAACTACGTTGCCTGGAAGAGATCGCTTTTAGCGATAAGGCCGCCTGTTGTTTTGCCAAGAAGTATTGTAATTATACATTTTATTTTTGTATTTGTTTATTTTGGTGAGCAATAAAGTTTATCTATCTATCTATTATGCATATGTCAAGTACAAATATAGTTAAACGTAAATGAATGAATAATGTTGTAATAAATTAATAAAATTAATAAGGTAAAACAAAGAAAATGCAAAAAATAATAATTTAAAAATAAAATATATAACTTAGTATAAGTGGAAAAATGAACGGCCTATGAATTATTTTATAGTCACAGCTGATTTCAACACTTTATTTTTAAACCAATATAATGCTTTGTGAAAAATATCGAGATCATTTAATTTTGAGTTTAGACGGTTGTATGTATTGCACATTCTTGTGATAGGGCTGCTGAGGCCTAGGTTGGTTTTAACCGGAGGAATGTAGAAGATTTTCGTAATAACATGTCGAGGAATTGTCATATGGCTATAGTGACAATAGGCGATAATAATAAGTGCAGAATGAAAAGACAAGCTTCGTGCTTTGTTATTCAGTTTATAAACAGTAATAGTTCCGGAGTTTTTGTGGTCAGTGTTCAACATTAGTAATTTTCTATACGACCTTGATTGGTGGTTATGTTGTGACTATTCCTATTATTTGCCTCTTTTGCTAGTTCCCAAACTTTTTAGGCTCTTACCCCCTTTAATGCTAACATTCCTGTAATCATTAACTTTGGTCATTTTTTCTGAAAAATAGGTTATTTAAAACGAATGAAAAAAAATTCAGGTTTTAGTTGAACTTTTCATTACATTTTACGCGAAACATAACTGATGGAAAATTTCTGGATATTATTGTTTGCCGACAGAGAGCACCCCCTGACCCGCCCGTCGGAGCGCACCTACTCTACGCGCCCCGCATACCGCCGCCGCCCATAGTTAGCATAATTAGTTTTTTTTTATTTATTATTGGACTTGACTTTATGTTGTTGGTCCGAAGACCTTACAACTTTACCGCGGGTTTTGGGGCGAGTGCCTTCGCGAAGCGAAGGCGAATTATTACAGAATTATATTAAAAATATAACAATCGCAGTTTCCGTAATTATGTAATCAGTTAGTTAAGGTATTATTAATTTATTATATTACATATTTTTTTAGATTATGTGGGCGTAAGCTGTGCTGAGTACGAGTAAGCGCGAGACCTGAGTGAGTCGCGATTTTCAAATTTCAAAAACATTTTTTAAATCAATTGCTACAACGTGCAGCTTCCGGGCTCGGCCGTATCCGAGTCTCTACAATTCGATGTACATACATGATGTACACGATGTACATGATCGCATAGCTAAATTTATTTAGACTACTCGTAACTATAAGTTGTCTGATAGAAATCGCACTTAACAAAATGATCACCTATTTTACAATTGTCATAAGAATTGTATTTACAACTAACTTTGTCAGGTATAATAAAAATAAAAGTAGTAAAAATATTCTAATCTGTCTAAGATCTACATTCTATATTATGGTCCATATCGCTATTGTTGGGAAGCATTGGTCGACTTATTTAATTTAAACTCTGTAAATACCTCGTACCGTGGTTTTTTATCTATTATGTGTTTACTTAGTATTTGATACTTCGTAGTCACGTATTTAGATAATGTGTATTGCAATTAGTAAAACAGTTTCAAAGGTAATATTCCGTGAAACTTGCTGTATAATTACTTAGTCACTTATTTATTTATAATGATTAAATTAATTTTAATATTTAATTTTAATTAATACTAATATAGTCAACTCATTGATTTTTTATCAATCGGTAAACAAACACGCATTGTATATTCAACTCGTTTAATGAGGAACGTTATACATAGCCTAGCTCATTTGATTGATATTAGTGGTCACCCAGTGGTCGAAATTCGACCATAATTAATTTAAATTATAAGTTTAACATTGTTAAGGTTCTGTTGTCAAAGATTATAATACTTCTATAATCATAGATTTCGCCAAGGCTACATACACTGTTAGTTTGACTTTAACAATAAACAAAATAGTATGTTTGCGTGTGTGAGTCAAATACATGGTAGTGTGTGTAATATTTATTTATTGATTTAATGTATTATTTATGCTATTATTAAAAAAAAATATTAGCATTCTGCACTCCTGCTCTATATAAACTATAAGTGTGTGAATTTCATATTCCTCCGTCCGCGCAATTTTCGTAAAAAGTGGTACAAAGTTTTTGCTTCACTTATTAATATATTGATATAGATGAATGTTACTACCGAACGAGTTTGACAAAATATTACAATAATATGAGTTATAAATCAGAATAATGTATGAATAATAAAATATACCAAAGTTTTCCCCGCGGCTGTGCCGTGGGTTAAACCCTAGCAAGGGCTCTATTTTACTTACCTAAAAAACTAATTACGTTTTTTATACATCGCGAGTGGATTTCCGTTATAACTACGATTAAGGGACCATTATAATTCCGTCGCTATATGCAATGGTATCAAGAAAACAATATTAATATTGCTAGACAATAAACACCTACAGCCACAATGTGCATACATAATTATCAACTAATGTCTAATTATTAATACTAGGATTTTTAGATTTAATCTACCTGAACATTTATAAAAAAGTGTATTTATTACAACTGCTAACCATCTGTGGATGTAAATAAAATATAAGAAAACTTTATGATACTATGAAGGAACTTTTATGTGTTTGTTTGTTGACTCGGTCCCTGTATGTAGACTAGTTCAAAATATCTGCAAGGAACTTCTAGGAACTTGTTACAAGTGGTTTATAAAAACTAGTCGCTATACCCGATATCGGCGTTAAATCCGAAATCGCTGTAGTCTTATTTTCCTTTAAAAGTATTCTCTACTTTCAAGGAACTGAAGCGTTACGTCGCTATAACCAAAAGGTCATTATAATCGAGGGCGTTATAAGTGAAATCCACTGTATATAAACCTTCCCTAAAAATTATCTAACTGATGGTATGAAAACCGCTTAAAAATCCGTTGCGTGGTTTAAGAGGAGCTTGCAGATATACAGACAGATGCGGAAAATGACTTTATTTTTTACACTATAAAGATTATTTAAATTACCCAAAATATTGCCATAATTATCAATCTTGAAATTGCGGGCTACAGTTGGAGTAAGTAATATAACGCTACAAATAATCGCCCGTTCCTACATCTTACCGACCGTTCACTTGCCTTACTATCGGTGTGATCGATGATATTATATTTTTAAATTTTGTATTGTAATAATGGCTTTGTGGTAAAATGAGCGCTGTGTGCGAAGGCAAGCGTTTATAGAGCGCGGTGTGAAGCTTGCTGCGCGCGAGATGGTCTGCGGCCATTTTGTTTCACTTCTTATTGTGCGCCATCATCCATTGTAATATTTTAAATAACGTTTTAAAAATCACGAACCAGCACAAACTGACAACCACAAACGGTTAACATTTAACATAAGTTTAAATACAATATACACAGTACAAATACATATAAGTACAAACATACATAATTATACATAGTACATCAGACATACAAGTAATGTCAAGATTCAACCGATAGTAAGGCAAGTCACTGAATACTAAGAATTAGGAACCGGCCATATTAGGATCGGGAGAACAATTAAACAAAGAGGAAGCGTATTTAGAAGGCTGTATGCGTTGCCGCACTATCGCAATGCTGATACGTTGGGTGTTTGAATCAGCCTTCTCATCACAGGTAGTATCAAAGAATGTCCTACAATTGTTTTTGAAGAAACTGCCTAATTTATTCATTTTGATTTATGATTCAGCTTAAAAGAAGTGCGTAACATGTTTACTATTTAAATATTTAAGAGTCCATATCAATAGGGAAACGTAAATTGTATAAACTAGATAGAACAAGATGTAATAGTGTTAAGGAAATTATAAACCTATTTTTTATAAAATAAAGCAATATAAGAAAAGAAAAGATAAATAAAAGAAAGAAAAGAAACAAAAAAAGAAATAGATAAAAAGAAAAAATAAAATTAAATAAAAATAAAACAAAAGAAAAATAAACCCCCTATAAGAATATACAACCCGAGCAATCTCGTTAGCTTGCAGAGAGGAAAAAAAAATAAAAAAAATAGGGAAATGTATAAGGCACTCTGACTGGATGTTTGTACGTTCTTTCTTTATGGTCTGGAAATGAGCTGTCCTGAAACTGTTAAGTACTTATGTTCCTTTCTTGAGAGGCATACGATCATCGAAATAAAGATTTGTCAGCATCAGTTATTTGAAGACATTTCAGGTTTTTTTATTGCATGAGTTCAGGACACAGGCAGACGGCCCACCTGATGGAAAGCGGGGATATTTGTAAAATCAAAGGTGCAAAAGTGCTATCAATGTGCTGCCGCTCTCCAAAGGGAGACTGGAACCTGGACACTAACACTGGAACACAACACTAGGTTGTTATGGAAGCATACCCTGTCGGAGCCATCCAGAAAGGCAAATACCCTACCACCTAGCTGTGGGCTGTTTTGTCGCCTTTTACGACAGGCCGCCCCGCCCCAAGAATTTTTATACTTTCTCCGTCCGTGAAAAAGGAATTCAAGTAAAGGTGCATATTTCATACAAAATTATTCCATGGACAGCTCACCGTATTAATGCGTCCATAGTGTAAGAGCTCCAGGTTGGAAATTACCCGAGGTATATATATCTCTTCTTGTCACTTTGTGGTTATTTTTCTTTTTGTATTGTTATTACTTTAAATGTGTTTATTTTAATTGTATATGTTCGTCCTAAAAATAAACCTGTTTTCTTCCTTTCTTTCTTCAAAGCTGAATTATCTAATTGATATGAAATATTGATATATGGATATGTACTTTCGGCCAAAGAGGATACTTTTTGTACTGGAATGTGTGATAGTTTTCGTTCGATACGTATCCGAAGTTTTCGCGAACGATGCCACTTGGAAACCGTAAACATTATAAAACTTAAAGACAAGTAATTATTTGTAAATAATGTTTACATTTGAAAACGATAAGGTGCAACTAGATATCATTATTGTATACAATTTATGAAATCAGCACGTATTGGAAAATCACAGCCAAGCGCATTGTTGATAAATGTGCATGTTAAATGCTGCTTTTATATATTTTGTTTAAAATGCAATTGTTAATTAAATATAGACACATCATACTAACAATATATTCGTGATTGATATATTTAAAGTAAAAATATACTTCATGGAATTAATCAAATCTCTGAGCTTCACTTTAATCGTGGAGATTTTGTATTCGTATCCTGCTGAAAATATCCCATATTCTGTAATAAAAACTATCTTATGTTCATTTCCTTTATTTAACGTTCATATATACCAAATTTCATTATAATTAGTTTATTTTCGAGGCAGTGTACAAGGAACAAACAAATAAAGCAATACATATCATACAAGTTTTTTTCATATTTGGCGAACATAAATTTCGTCCAGCCTTTGTTTTGATTAGTTGAAAAGATTTAAACTTAAATTTTATCCGTAACAGTAATTAAGCAGCCGATTTTTCAACTACCTACTTTTAAAGACGCTACTTTCGAATGATTTATTAGTATTTCAACTTAATAATACCTTCAATTTAAAAATAACAATTGTAATTACTTGAAATTATAAAAATACCTTAATTACTAGAAAAAATTATACCTATTTAATGTTTAAAATAAGAATGCGTTCGATATTGTATATCTGTAATTTTTATACTAAACAAAATAAAACAGAGATGCTAAAAAATACTTACCTTTACAATTGTAGTACCAACACCAAGTCTTTTGGACACTGTCTATCTAGATGAGTTACTTATTGCACCATATTCATTGGTTTTGCAATTTTCATTGCACCCACTGTGACCCTCGCAAAGTCGTGTTCCGACTGTGAATGATAACAGGACGATAGGAGAGCTAACTACGGATGTTTCACACTGATCAATCTGTTCACATTATTCGTACTATGATTAAATATTATATGTTATACACCGCGGTCCCCACGTGTGAATTGTCAAAAGGTGTCTATCAATTTTATAGTCGTTTGTCTATGTGCTGAAGAATAAATTTGCTAAATTTTTGTTGGTTTATCGATGGTTAAGGCGCTTGGTCCATTTCAGTAAAGTATATAAGTTCTACTTCTGGCAGATGGCAAGAGCCATGTAAGCATTATCTCTTATACATTCTATTATAATTATTACGTTCTGACATTAAATGTAAACGTTGGGCGCGTTCCTTTAGTATGTCACAACGCCCAAAATGGTCCGTCTGCCGTCCCACTAGATATGAGCACCGCGGTCGTTATGGTTGTGGCGAAAACGTCACTATTGACGTCATGATTTTCGCTCACGCAGCGCTCACAGCGCCCCATGTCAAGAGGTGGGTCGAATAACCGTTCTACTTGAGTTTACGATTGTGACGCCGCAAGCAAGTGGAACAGAAAAAATCGCGGTCGTGAACGTGGTCGTTGTGAGTCTAATGGAACGTAGCCATTGTATGAAAAATGACAATATTGATTCATGGAGTTTTATCAATGACTTTGATGACGGATTCCTATATTTTACTAACCGTTCATTTGGCTTACTATCGGTTAAATTTTGACATAAGCTCCATACAAGTAATACTAAATTTCTACCGATGGTAAGAGAGGTGAATAAACATAGTAATAGACTCTAATAATATATATTGTATTGTACTCTAACATAATTATATTCCGGTCTGGCACTAGTTTTTATACTTTAATTTTAATTTTTATATATAGTTTTATTTAATTAAGAAATCATATAAATTAATTCGCTGAAAATACTGTATTGCGTCACATTTACATTATAGTCTATTGTTTAAATTTAAATTTAAGCATATTTTAATAAAATAATAAGTGGTAGCTAAACTAACTGACAAAAATAACGCTTCCTTAGCTTATGACTACCTAGTCGGCAACTAACTGTTTTAGTTTGTCTTTTTTTCTGCTTTTATTCAACTTAGGCATAGTATGGCGTGAAATATTTTGTCATTTTAGTTTCAGTCGATATGTTTAATTTAGATGTCAGATTGCGACCAGCAAATTCTGCTAAGCAATTGTCGACCATTCAAAATATGCTATGGAAAAACTTCGCGTATCTGGTGGTCGTTAACTGATTAGTTTACGACCATATGGCATTTCCATCTTCATTTTTCATCAGTCTATAAAGTAACTTATTTAAATTTAGTTTATTTTAGTATTTAATCTTATTTTTTCAAGTAAGTTTAGTTTTAAAAAAATGTATTGATGTTTGAATTTACAACTTAAATCCCTCTTCACAAAGTCCTTTTTCTACTGACTTCTTAATGGTCGAGAAATAACCGTAACGATGGTCGTAAAGTGGCTGATGGTGTCCGAGAACTAAAAAAATCATACTTTTCGATAATTTTTGAAATTTTTAAATATTATTGTAACAAATATACAGAAAAAATGTGATAAATAATATTTCCAGAGTATTTCTATCACATTTAAATAAAAAATAAGACACTAAATAGTTCTTTCCGTGAACAATCTTACTTTAAAAATGAGAAGTCCGCTAAGTGGTTGTGAGCTACCCAAGTAGATTACCAATTATGATTAAATCTGGAAATACTTAGTTTTAGGCAGTTAGACTGTTGATAATGCGTCTTGTTTATAGCATTACAAAATAACGCCGTTAATTATTAGCTTCAGTAGTGTATAAAACACATACGTTGTCAATGTTTATTATTAACAATATCGCATCTCAAATAACACATTTAATCCTTGACCATATCTGCGTGACGCAGTTTCTGAGACGATGCCAGGTGTAACAGGGAAATAACAACAATTAATGTTTTCATTTTAAAGTCTGTTTTGAGAAGAATACGAAGAAAACTATTTTACTTTAAATCCAACATGGTGGATGACCCAAGATGGCGGACTAGTTATCTTTTGTGCACTCCCATGGTATGGATGTCAAATTATTGGCTCGTACTGTAAGTAAATAGCAAAAACGGAACTCCGTTGAATCTTCCATGGCGGTTTATCTAGCTATGTATGTCACGGTTACTTATCTTTGTTGTTGATTATTTCACCATTCACATGTTGAATGCGTAGTTAATGAGTTACTAGGTACTTTAGATTTAAGAGATCTCTATATATGCAACGAAATAATTAAAAACTCTGGACAAGTTAGGCAATTTTTTTGGAGAGTCAATATTAGCAAATCTTGGAAGAAAACAGTATCTTCTTTGTTGCGTTAGGTCAGAAAGACACTTATAATTTTTTTATTTTTTTTTATTGCAGGAGATCAGCACACAGGCAAATGGCCCACTTAATGGAAAGCGGTTACCATCGCCTATGGACATTTGCAACACCAAAGGTGCTACAAATGCGCTCCTGCTCTCTTAAGGGAAACTGGAACCTGGTCACTAATGCCGGAACACAACTCGTTGTTATGGCGACATACTTTAGACCAGGGGTGGTAGCCATCCAGTCGGGCAAGTGCCCTACCACCTGGCTGTGGGTTGTTAAGTCGCCTCTGACGACAGGCCGCCCGGCCGCAGGAAATTGTATTCTTTCTCCGTTCCTGCACGGATGAAATAAACCGTATTTTATTGTCTAGTGCTTGCAAAAAAGGAAACAGTATATGATGTTTTATGGATGATACATTTTTGGTGTCCTCTTCGGTTCCTAAATTTTACTGCCTATTCATTTGACTTACTAGTGATTGGAATTTAACACAAACATATATCAATATCATCGTCCTAGCGTTAAATCTCGGTTACGTTACGAGCGTTTGCCTCGAAGCCCGGGGTTGGTTCTCCTACTTCGTAACCTTAATATCTATTTTCTGAATTCATTCATGGTAAGCTGTTATCATTATTATCTTATATCGGAGCATCCGCCTCAGAGCCCAAGGGCTGCTTTCCTTTTTTTTTCTTCTCGACACTATTGTGATCAATCCTTGAACGTGGCCCAATAGATGGTTTGAAAATTTGTGATATCCACATGAAGCTGGTGATACTAGTCAAGTTAGGGAACAAGTTTGTCCATCTTTTGAAAGGTTTAAGTAGGTACGTTACTCATTTCTAAGAGCCCAAAGTCACACGTTGTGGAATTATAGTGCGTAAAAAGCTTTATGAATGAAATCCTAAACGATAATAAGGAAATCTGCCCCCGAAATAGTCACCTCCGTAGCAATTGAAGCGAGTTAAGTGACCTTGCCACATATTAGGTCGTCATTGGAGAATTTGGCCTATGAGACTTCATCTTGTCAGTGTTAAACGGTGTTCAAATGTTAACATCATATTAAGGCCCTTTTCGGTACTCGTTTATACTAAACTGTTCTGAGTCTACGCCATAATTAAACAAAATAATAGCAGCGCCGCCTAGTGTACAACTAGAAAACTAAAATGCTAGTGTAAGGACCAAAGAGAATTTGAAAAACGCCTACTCGCTTATCGGAACTAAAGTCTGTTATTTTCAAATAACTAAATTAAGCTTCAAATAAGGATTTAAAAGCTTAATATTTATCGTGAATAATTAACTGTGACTGTACTACGAGTATGTCCCTTGTAGATTTATTAATTTTTTAAAAGTTCGACAGATGTCGCTATGCAAAATTGTATAAATTCTACAACGCGCTTACGTGAACACAATTCGATTATAGGCTTGATCGCGTTAAGTTTTTCAGAGCATACTTACCTGGCGTAGGGGACACCGTGATCAAGAAGGCGGTTCCCCCAGGGCGAGGCCTTCCCATTGCACTGCGGTTGGGTTGACCCCTGCGATTATCCCTAATGTGGATAACTCGGACGCGTAATTTTTGGTAGTGGGGACTGCGTACGCGCCGTCCCCTCCGTAATTCATATTAATTAGTATTATACTTGTTTTAAACTGTAACGAAAACAAAAGTTACAATTTTGCATGAAACTGTCCAGTTAATTTTTCAAGTGGAGCCAAGTCAGCTTTACAAATTAGCGAAAAACGCTCAGCTCGGAGGAGTCTTGACGCTGATTTTGATGAAATCTAAATCTAGTGGTATTTTATTCGACTATTGAAAAATCAATTACCCTTGTCAGGAACGAATGGGCTGATTGTGAAAAAATATACAGATTCTGTATTTTTATATCAAATCATAAATGTAGCTTGTAAGGATCAATTTTTGTGAAGAAATGACAAACTAAGGGAGAGGGCGGTTTTTGAACAAAATGTTTTATTTTCCATATATTAATTAAAGCTCATCTAATATTCGAAACTAATAAAATAAACTTAAAATGCACTTTCTAAACCAAACAGAATGTTAAAATTGTTAAATGCTACGGACGTAGATATCATAGCACTAATATAAACTCCAGAGGTTTTCTATTCTATGTATAATTCATGAAGTTCAACAAGATCATTTTGTTGTCTTGTTAAATAAATAACAAAAACCGCACTTTATTTAACCACATCAATGAGTGAATATTGATTGCGTGTAAATGAGGTGCGGTCAAACGACTGGTGCAATTTGATATTTCATTAATGTATGGAAAATAGAACATTTTGTAGAAAAACAACCCTTTCCTTTGATTTGCTGTTTGATATTCCTTTACAGAAATTGATCCTTCCAAGCTACACTATGATTTGGTATAATAATATAGGGTGTGTTTATTTTTACATCGGTCGATTCGATACCTGACAAGGGTAATTGATTTTACAAAAAAAAAAATTTGCAGGAAATCAACAGACAGGCAGACGGCCCACTTGATGGAAAGCGGTTACCATTGCCTATGGACATTTGCAACAGCAAAGTTGCTACAAATGCGCTGCTGCTCTCTTAAGGGAAACTGCAACCTGGTCACTAATGCCGGAACACAACTCAAAGTTGTTATGGCGACATACTTTAGACCAGGGGTTAAATCTAATGATACCACTTTAGTTTTCATCAAAATCGGCCTTGCGACTCCTTTGAGGGTTTTTCGCTATTTAGCATAGTTTAAGATTTGGCCCTGAATGCGCACTTGAAATTTTTACCTTGTACTTAGTCTGGCCATAAATACTGTTACAATCAAAAAGAAACAAAATATTACATTTGAATTTAAAATCAGTCATTTTGATATGATTGTTCATTGTGTTTCTCATTTTGGCGCCAATACATTGTACAACATTTTGCGATATTAAACTGGAGTGGGGCGATAAAGAGAACCGAAACGCATTGATTGTATTACACAAAGTAGGTATGGAGCCAAATGCAATTTTTAAAACTCTCCATGCGCTTGGTATTAGTCAAATGTTTGTGTACCGGGCTATTGATAGGTACAATGAGACTTCCTCTGTTTGTGACAGAAAAAGATCTCGCCATCCACGTAGTGTTCCTACAAAAAGGTGGTCAAAGCAGTAAGGGAAAGAATTCGAAGAAATCCTGTCCGAAAGCAAAAGATTTTATCTCGGGAGATGAAGATATCACCTAGAACCATGTCGCGTATATTAAAAGATGACTTAGGACTTGAAGCCTATAAGAGAGGCACTGGTCATTTCTTAACTCATAATTTAAAAATAATACATACATACATACATACATAACTTCACGCCAGTTCCCTTGCGGGGTAGGCACGAACAACAGAGCGCCATTTAGGCCCATTCTTACACACCTCACTTGCTTCTTTGACATTCATAACTCTTGTCATGCACACTCGTCTGTTCTTAAGGCTAAAAATAAAAAATAATAGGGTGGTAAAATCGAAACAACTACTGAAGCGGTATGCAAAGGGAGGTCACAGAAAAATTTTGTTTACGGATGAGAAATTCTTCACAATTGAGCAACATTTTCACAAACAAAATTACCGTATTTATGCTCAAAGCTCTAAGGAAGCTTCTCAATTAGTCGACAGAGTGCAACGTGGGCATTATCCGTCTTCAGTGATGGTTTGGTGGGGTGTTAGCTATGAAGGAGTGACTGAGCCATATTTTTGTGAAAAAGGTATCAAAACATCGGTACAAGTGAATTAAGATACCATTCTTGAGAAGGTAGTTAAGCCCTTTAACAACGCCATGTTCAATAACCAACAATGGTCCTTCCAGCAAGACTCCGCCGGGCCATAAAGCTCGGTCCTCGCAGTCTTGGTTGGAAACGAACGTTTCGGGCTTCATCAGAGCTGAAGACTGGCCGTCGTCTAGTCCCGATATTAATCCGCTGGATTATGATTTATGGTCAGTTTTAGAGAGTACGGCTTGTTCGAAACGCCATGATAATTTGGAGTCCCTAAAACAATCCATATGATTGGCAGTGAAGAATTTTCCCATGGAAAGAGTGCGTGCTTCTATTGATAACTGGCCTCAACGTTTAAAGGACTGTATTGCAACCAATGGAGACCACTTCGAATAAGCTTTTTATATTTTAAATTGTTTTATATTTATGTATTAAACTAACACACTGTAAAACGTATAAATGTTATTTGCAATAGAAAAAAATTTTCTTTGTTACAATATTTATGGCAAGACTAGGTATATATATATCGATTGGATAGTGAATTAGTTTTTCACTGCTTACATTATTGTTAGATATATAAGTTTGCCCGCAGTTTCGCCGCACTGACAACCCTAGTTTAATAGCAAGCAAACAACACAGATTATATTGCATTAAATCTTTGTCTAAAGCCTTATTTGCCCTCGGAATATTTATTTTTATCGTGGAAACGATTTCAATTTCCGGGTTTAATATACCCTATGTCCGTTTTCGCTATTGAGACTACACACACATATATATATTTATATATATAATCCATTAATCTATCTATCTTCTATTAGACATATAAAACAAAGTTGTGTTAGTTACACTATTTTATAGCTCGAGAACGGTGAGACCAATTTTTATGATTTTTGTGTTTTTGGAATTGTCTTCGTCCGGAATAGAATAATAAGTATTAAAATATGATATTCATTAATCAAAAACCATCAGTCTAGACATTTATTTGTTATAATCTTTCCCGGCCGATTTCGGCAATGGTGACTGCATTTGAACTCATTTTTTGTGTGATTTAGGTGAATTATTTTTGTGTCTTCAAATGGGTCCCGGGATGGTTTAGATTCAATTTGAACCAGGTAGACGGCGCTGCAATCGGGTTCCAGGATTTAGGTGAAATTATTTATGTGTGTTCAAGTGGACCCCGGGATGGTTTAGATTCACGATTGGACCCGGTAGGTGGCGCCGCTGAACACCTCTTTAGTCAGACTGATTTTGATGATTTTTTCAAGTGGATTCGAAAATGGTTTACATTAACAATTGGTCCCGGTTGACGGCGCTGCAATCGGTTTCTAAATTTATTTTTTAAGGGCAACACAACGTCTGCAGGGTACAGCTAGTATATCATAAATTTATATAAATTTTAGCAAAATCGGTAAGGTATTTTTTTCGTCAAAGCGTAACAGACAGACAGGCTAAGTGATTTTCGTATTTATATTTTAGTATCATAAATCTGGAATTTGTGCAATGATATTAAATTTTTAATTAAAGCTCAGGGGGACAAATTTTATGCAGCAGATTCCGAAAAGGCAACTTTTAAAATTGTATCTCTTAGAGAATCACGTGAAAGCTACTGAAAGGATTTAAATGAAATTCGACACAGCTTTATAATCCGTGTCAACACTTACATACTTTTTATCCCGATAAACGATGTCGTGTCCATGAAATAGGCGATTTTCTTTATTGCCCGAGTTCAGCAGTCAGGCAGACGGTCCACCTGGTGGAAAGCGGGTACCATCGCCTATGAACACTTGTAGACCAAAGGTGCTACCGCTCTCTAAAGGCAGACCGGAACCTGGTCACTAATATCAGAACACAACTCAAGGTTGTTATGGGGGTATAGTCTAGAACAGACGTGGTAGCCATCCCGATGGGCAAATATCCTACCGCCTGACTGTGGGTTGTTTTCTCGCCTCTTACGACAGGCCGCCTGCCGCAGGAAATTGTGTTCTTTCTCCGTTCCTACGCGGAACAGAATATAGCGAAAAAGGTAGAGCTGCCGTTGCAATACTTGTAACAAAACTTCGTCGTCATGGCAACGCGCATGCTCTTCTGCTGGCAGATGCTAGTATAAAATAAAACACAAATTCCAATAAATCGCATTCTATATTATTCCTAATTACAGAGTATATTTCCATTTCGCCGGCACATCTGCGTGGTAGAAATTACACTCAATTTTGTTTGCGCACATTTTTCCATAGCGGCAGGGTTTCGGGTGGTAGAAGTGGCATGTCGTATTTGCGCAGTTGGGGTAGTACTTGCATACATTCGTCGCTGCACTGGCTGATATAGTTTTGTAGTTTGCTGCGGGTACCACGTGGGATGCTATAAGGAAAAAACAGATTATTTTTAAACGACTTCCAAAAGGATGAGGTACTGAATTAGATTAGGACCAATTTTCAAAAAATTTCTTTTTCGAAAGATTATACTGCTGAGGTGGCTTCATTGTCACCCTGTCAGGATCTGATAAGTGGATCCCAGAGAAATCTCTCGTTGAAGAGCGCCGAGAGTATACACTCTTGTGGAAAGGCAAAACTTGTATACGCGTGCTAATAGTAAAATTACTTCAGGCGCTTAAAATATTATTTTTAAAGCTATTCAAGTAACTAATATAAATTAATCTTTTTATTAAAAACAATGAATTATCGTGCGGGGATAGCGTCGGGATGTCCCGTGGTGGGGGCAAAGGTATCGTTGCGGCGACTCTCGGGGTGATAGTAGTCGTAGGCGGCTACTTCTCCCCGAACAGAAGTCTCGCCGACTTTAACATCTGGCTAGCGGATATGGGCAGGATCGTCACCCAGTCGCCTCCGACCTGTAGCGGTGCTCGGGGACTTCAACGCCAAAGTCACGGCTTGGGGTTCCCCGCGCACCGACTTGCGAGGCGAGATGCTCGAAAAGTGGGTGGTCCAAGTCGGTCTTGTCGTTTTAAATCAAGAGAGAGTGCACACGTGTGAGTATGCGTGTGTTGCGGCGGGTCTATAATGGAGACTTGATATTTGCTAGCCTCGGAATAGCACGCCGTATGCAGGACTAGAGAGTCCTCTAGGGGGTGGAGACGTTGTCGGACCACAGATACGTCTGGTTCAGCCTCTTCGCTCAAAGCTTCGGAGTTTCTAGATCGGGAGGCTTTCCGGGAGGCCCTTATTGTGAATACCTGGACGGAGGGGCTCGACGAAGAGTCGCCCGATGAAGACATAGAATCCCTGCGATCGCTATTAACTTCTGTTTGCGACGCGACAATGTCTAGAATAGGACTTCACAGGAAAACCAGGTGTACTGATGGAACGAATAGATTGATAGAAACCGAATGGTTTCCATACTAGTTCGCTGTCAGTACACAAGATTCGGTGGCCAAGTCTGCGGCGCTGGAGGTGCTCTTGGGAACGCTACACCGAGATCCCTGTGGGCACCCATACCACCTGGTCTGAAACAAGCTCAGGCCATGGGCACCTACGCTGACCTAGAGTCCTCTTCCACACTTGGTGGCTGACGTGGTTGGCGCCCTATTCCCCTGGAGGGCCGAGCATCTACCTTCTGCGATGGCTGTGCCATCGCCGAGGCCCAGTGTAGACAGAATAATGATACGCCCCAATGACACGGGAAGAACTGAAGACGGCGATGTTGAGGCTGAAAAACTAGTTCCGGTTCCCTCGGAGGTACTCTACCATAGATGCCATCAGGCATGTTAAAAGCCAGGTAGAAGAAGCGACGTCGCATAGCGGGGTACTGTTTGCGGTGTCTTTCGACATCGCAAGTAATATCAGTAATAGTTATTTATCAAAGCATAGTTATTGTGAACATTATAGTAAAAAGCACCCCGTGCTTTTAACAATAACACTATGGAATAAACCGTTCATACTTAAAAATTATTTTCTATTTCTTGAGTTTGAATACTTTTTAAAGCGTGTTTGCCTAAACTTTTTTTTCTCGAAACCAACTAAAATTATAATAAAGAAACTCGACTCGTAATATCTTATGGATTAACGGTAACATTCCTCTTTCAGTGAAGTCAGTCAGTAGATAATATTTTTATTAATTTTATCCTGGTGATCTTCACAGGACATGAGGACAAAGTCATGAAATTATCGTATTGTCATCAGTCCTTAAGAGAACAGCGAGCTAATTTTCAAGTAAGTTTAACTCTTCGAAACTGTTGTGTGTATATTACGTTATACATATCCGTTGCATACCGACATACACACATTCAGGTTAAGCTAATAAAAGGGTGTTAAAAAGGATCTCACCGACAGACGGCGCTGGCGAGGTGGGCGAGAGCGCGCCGGGCGCGTGCGAGTACACGCAGTTGCGGCGTGTGCACGCCGCCGCGAACTTGCAGCGCGGGTGCGCGAACGCACACGCCGACCCGTACCGGCACAGCGGGAACGAGCGGCACCACACCAACTTACGCTCGGCTTGGGACACTGAAAACATCGTAATCAGCCAACCACAATATACTGCTGAACATAATAACACCAGCCCATACATGTCACACTGCTGAGCTCGGGCCGTGGACGAACAGAACACCCGTCACGCTTGTCCACGGCGGCTTGGCGGGTGTGACACGTCGGTTATCTTGATGTGCGAGGTTTCATCACGATATTTCCCTTCATCATTGTTAGCATGTGACAATTCAGTCAAAAAATTGCTTAAGTGATGTATGCATTCCGGACAGGAATCCAACCCGCGCCCACCACGCACAACTACTGAACCTAGGCTTCTCCAAGTTCGCGCCATTCGGTCCAGGTACTCTGCCTTCCTCATCCAGCGCCCACCGGCAACCTTCCGCAGGTCGTCAGTTCATTGAGTTGAACAGCGTACGTTTACCGAAACGCGGTCGACTCCAGTACTAATTTTTTTTTAATTTTATTGCACGAATTCTGCAGATAGGCAGACGGCCCACCTGATGTAAAGCTGTTACTATCGCCTATGGATATTTGTAGCAGCAACGGTGCTACAAATGCGCTGCTACTCCCTAAAGGGAGACTAGAACTTGACCAGTAATGCTGCAACACAACTCAAGGCTGTTTGTTATAGCGGCGTATTTTAGACCAGGGCTGGTAACTTTTCAGACAGGCGAATACCCTACTACCTGATTTTCGGTTGTTTTGTCGACTTTTCCGACAGGCCACAGGAAATTATATTCTTTCTCCATTCCTGTTTGAGTGGTTCCCAGCATGATTTAGATTCATAATTGGAACCGATATGTGGCAATAAAACCGATTTCCACAGAATTTTTTGTGAGTGTTGAGTGGGCCTAGATGGGTGGGTTGGGTTCTACATTTTTATTTTTTCATGGCAGAACAATGTCAGACCAGGCCAACTAGTACATAACAAAAGCCTATTTGAGATAAACTTTTAGACAGATAAAAATACTAGAAACTGTAATTAAAATTGTAAATATTAATGTAAATTGTATTGTAATTGTAAATTGTATTATAACTGACAGACAGTGTCTATGACGTGTTATACATTACCGATATTGAAAATTGGTATTTTTATTTTCTGTAGTCTCAATACCGAGAATGGATATAACTTAATTTTTTATCCAGGAAGATAAGATTCTTTTGGCAGGACGCATCGGAATTCACTATGGACGAATAGCGCCTAGATAAAAACTTAATGCAATGTACCCTCTGTGAATGATAGCTCTCAGAATGTGTATGTAGTATGAAATTAATTTAATATTCAAATTCAAAATAAATAGTGATTCACACTTAAATTATGAGATAGATATTAAAGACTTCAATTTTGTTAGTATAGAAGATAAATGAACTTACATGGCGGCAAAGAATCATATTTATGTGTATTATTAGTAGTTGTGACCACAACATGATTGTCGCTGCCTGCACTTTCAGTCCTAGCTCTCTCCACTCTATCTTTCTTTTCCACATTAAAAACGATAGGGGATGCTTTTCTCTTCTTCGGATGAGGACTCTCCTCTTGGACTCTTTCAATGCTCTTTTGTTTTTCAACAGGCTTTTCAATTTCCTTTGGTACAGGTGATTCTGAAACACTGAAAAATTGGTTATATTATTATTTTCATATGTTCTTAAAGCTAAATCGGCCTTTTGTTATTTGCCTACAGTACCTTAAAATATCAAAAATATCTCAAAAACAAAAAAATAAATAAAAGTATTGCACAATTTCCACCGACTTGAATTTTTTCATACTTTTAAACCCATTTGTCAAAAGTTACAAGGCACATTTGAAAATATTGGAAACAAAAGAACGTCTCTCACGTAATAATTGAAATATCTTGCGACTGACTCAATATGATTTTTTAATAACGGTTTCAGTTTTGCCAAAATATCTACAATATATACAACAATTTAATTTTATTAGAAGAGCTTGTAGTAACTAATGAAAAAGATGAGAAATAGAGGTAATAAAAAACGATAGTAAAATTAAGCTTCCTTTTAAGCTCTCTGAGTACAGCATTAAACTAATACTCACTCTTTAATAATAACTTGAGTATCACTTTCATCACTTGTGTTGCTTAAGCGTTTGGTTTCAATAGTGTTCGTATTTAATTGTATTTCTTTACTTTCATTCTTCTCACTTTTATATGACACAATTTTTTCTTTTAAAAAATCATCCTTTTCTTTTGTAACTATTTCACTTTCCTGTTTCAAAATGGGTTGTTTATCTTTATCTTTTAAAGATTGGTTCTCTTCGTTTGTAGACTGTTGTTTTTCTTTCAAAACTGAATTCTCTTTGGTTCCGTCTGTTTTTTTGTTTGCGGCAGTTTTGGATACTTTTTCTTCGTCGTTTAGCAATCCTTCACTTTGTAGTTTCTTGGCTAAGAATGCATTGGGATTGAATCCATCCATTGTGACTATGAATTGTGTACTTTTGTCCTTGTCTACTGTTGGGTTGTGAATATTACTGGAAATGAAATAGGGCTATATTACATATTCGACGAAAATAATGTAGATTTTCTGAGATATTAATAATTGAAAAGTACACTTGGTCTACTATGTGTCAATCTTTACATATCGAAGGATTATGTAGACCACTACATAATCCTTCGATATGTAATGGTCAAGTGCACTGTATTTGTTATTTGTCTAAAGAATCCAAAAGACATTAATGTAAAATATCCCATATTCAATTTTCGTTCAAACTATTAAATCTTTGTTGAAATTCATTTACAGATCTTCGTTAATAAAGTGTTAAAAATGCGCGGGATATTTAAAGTCGCAAAACACAACGCTATTGATCAAATGGAACGTGACGTCATTTCTCATTTCAGATTGTCAGCACAGGGCACGTTCCTCTAGTAGCTCACAACGCTCAAAAACTCAAGTGAAACGGACTATGGAGCGTTGATGTCATTACCAATGAAATACACAAATATCCTTGGTTGTTGTATGGTTGATTTATAACTAATGCTTTGTGGTCAATGACCATTTAGACCCACCCCTTGACACGGGTGATTGTGAGCCCTGTGAGCGTGATCGAAAATAATGGCGTCATTAGTGACGTTTTCGCGGCGACTACAAGGACCATGGTCGGTACGTGGGACAACTGAAGGAGCATTTTGAACGTTGTGAGCCACACGAGAACAGCGCCCTGAGAATAAACTACAACATCATGAACGAATGCACAATGCCCGTGAAAATAATGGTGTTTAAATAGCTGAAATTTATTCGACATTTTAAATATTTTCTTAAAAATTATTTTGGAAAATTTCAACAGTATTTCTATCTTTTACTATGATAAAACGATGTAAATAATGATTTAAAAATATAATACAAAAATCATGCATTTTCCCGATTATGTAGCCAAAAATTATTCCATGTATGTGACATAATAGTACCTAATTGATATTTTTTCCAACAAAGCAACCACCCATACACTTTTTGTATGATGAGTGACAGTTTCGTCAGAGCACTTCACCTTCCCTTAATTCTATCCTCCTATTTCAATCCCCTATCCCATCCGTTCTATTCCATTGTAAAGGCTCCACCCCTGGTGTTGCAGACATCTACTGGCGACAGTAAACACTGTCCATTAGGTTCGCAATAATAAAAAAAAGGTGAATTTAGACTTACATAGTCTCAATAATTAGGGTATCATCTCTGCGGCTGCTTGTTCTCTGCTCTGTCCGCCGTGAGGGTACATAGTCTGTATTGGTTATCCTCTTTGTGATAGGAATCGGTATGTACTCCTCCTTACCTGATTCTCTTTGGGTCCTGAATTTAATTAAAAATCAGTCCATTGATAAGATAGACCAAAATGTTCCTAGTGTGAGTAAAAGCAGAAACACAATAATGTGTTCTCGGTTGAAATAAATATGATAGAATTATTAACTACTAGCTCTGCCCTGTATGCTGAGAGTTCTAATAAGTTTAATATCAACTAAGAATTTGCTGTCGATCAGCGAAAACCGCATCAAAATCGGCCCAGTAGTTTTTATGTGAATCCCGAAGGAACAAACAGACGAGCAATAAAATAATTACATCCTGTCATTGTTTAGTCTATACCATTTTTTTTAAATAGCTTCAATGTACAGACACGACATGTTTAAAATTTTATAATATTATAGATAGACTAGGATACGACCGCGACTTCGTCTACGCTTGACTCGAAATTCCTGCGAGATTTGCGAGACAAAAAGTACTGCAGCTATCGTTTTAGTAAAAACTGTGTCAGAATAAGTAAATTTTTATGCACCCGAACAATTACAAAGCGCTCCCAGGAAAATTCCCGCGGGACGCCCGGGATAAAAAATATCACACATTACATAAAATTTGCTATCGACCCATGAAAGAATCACATTAAAACTCGTTTTTTTTAAAATCTGGTGATTTTAAATCATTCTCAGAAAAATCTCAGGATAAAATGCAGCTCAGATTTTAGGTCTAGGTATTTGCTGTCAATCAACGAAAACCGCTTCGAAATCGGCCCAGTAGTTTTTACGTGAAACCTAAATAAACAGACAAAAAATCTCAAAAAATGTGTTCTCTATCGTTTATATACTGTATTCCAGGTGTTTTATTGAAATACCTTCAATATACAGACACGGCATGTTTACAATTTTATAATATTATAGATAGATATTAACATAGTTATCGCACGATTATGTACTCACCCTGACATTTTTTCAGAGTCACTGTCACCCCCGCTGAGACTGATGCTGTCACCGCGCCTGTCATTGTCATCGTCGTGCACATCAGCAGACGGCACTTGGATCACGATGTTCTGCGGATCGATAGTTCTCCTCATTGGTAGTACCAGAGCTCGTTTCACTTGTTGCGGTTCTATGTTTACTTTCGGTGGTATCTGAAACAATAAATAGTTTGTTTACAACTTTACATGCTTGTATGTTTGTTTCTCCCTTCTTTATAGTTTTGGGAATGAATTGATTATAAAGAAACTTGGAAAAAACCACTCTTGATATGAGAATGAATGTAGGATCAATCAAAATAGTTTTTATTGCAATCTTCTCATAAGTTAATATTAAATATTAACATATCTTTTTAAATACATGGGCTCGTACATCTCTATGTGTGTGTCCCTTGCTACCTTGGCCGGAACAAGTAACATGGGTAATATGTACATCGCAAATCTTAGTAGTCTGTAAATTTATTTATTATATATTGGTGTACAACAAAGAGTTCTCTATCTATCTGTCTATCTTAGTGTCATCCTCTTCTATTTTTTCAAGTATGTCTTATCACCGTTAAATTGTAAATACTGTTAGATTTAAAATGTATCTCGCGAGATTGTGAACTGTGAAAATATTGTAAACCGTAACATACTGCTTACAATTTTATGTATTACTTTTCGGTGGATTATAATGAATTGACGTGAAATGGTTAAATTTTGAAATGGCATGTGATGGAAGGTAGATCGCCCGCTGTTTGGTCGGTCTTACGGTAGGTCGTTCTGTGTCCATAGAGTTAAAAATAAAACACAGGTGTCAGTCAAATAAACTAAATGCATTTCAAAAATTGTGACATCAAGTATGTATTTATTTTTTAGTAGGTAATTAATAATTCTGACATGATGGTAAGAAAAATAACGAAATATCGTCTTAGAAATTAAATTTTCTGACAAAAAAGAAACCGACTTCAAGGGTAAATAAAAATTAAGAAATAAAATTTGCTCCATCTTGAAGTCGGTGCCAAGAAAACATAAAAATTACTATATACATTGTTATAGCAACAAAATATTCCAAAATATATTTTTTTGTTTCAGTTGGTGCCGACTTCAAGATGTTGTAGAAATGTTTATTTTTTTCTTTTTAGTTACTCTTGATGTAGGTTTCATTTTTTAGAAATTTTTTATCTCTAAGAGAAAAAAATGTTATTTTTCTTACCATTATGTCAGAATTATTAATTACCTACTAAAATTTAAATACATACTTGATGTCTCAACTTTTGAAGTGCATTTAGTTTATCTAACTGACACCTGTGTTTTATTTTTAACTCTATGGATACAGAACGACCTACCGTAAGACCGACCAATCAGCACGCGAAGTACGTTCCATCGCATGTCTTTTCACAATTTGACGAATTCACGTCGATATATCTCTACCGAAAAAGAATGCGTTGAATTGTAAGCAGTATGTTACGGTTCACAATATTTCAACAGTTTACAATCTCGCGAAATAATTCATAATCTAACAGTATTTACAAATTGACGGTGACATATCCACTCTTACTACTTTCTCCATTACATAGTGCTTTTCTATGTCATATTACCATATTATATGTCGCAGCCATACAAAATTGGGAAGGACCATAAATAATAACATGTTAAGTGACTTACATTCAGTAAACTCTTATGAGCATCAGCAACAGCTTTGAACAGTAGACTGGAGGTAGTGGTGGCCATTCTTGGTCTGGGTCTCACTCGAACTACGCTTGCGCATGTGGAACGCGACGAACGACTATCTAATACTGACACTCTGAGAATAGGAAACATAATTTGATGTATTCATACTAATTGTCCAATAGACAATGACATGTATGTCATAAAAAATAAATATGTTTATTGGACTAGGTACACCTAGTGTTGCCATAAATATTGTAAGATTTTTTTTTCCTATTGCAAATAACATTTATAAGTTTTACAGTGTGTTAGTTTAATACATAAATATAAAACAATTTAAAATATAAAAAGCTTATTCGAAGTGGTCTCCATTGGTTGCAATACAGTCCTTTAAACGTTGAGGCCAGTTATCAATAGAAGCACGCACTCTTTCCATGGGAAAATTCTTCACTGCCAATCATATGGATTGTTTTAGGAACTCCAAATTATCATGGTGTTTAGAGCAAGCCGTACTCTCTCAAACTGACCATAAATCATAATCCAGCGGATTAAGATCGGGACTAGACGACGGCCAGTCTTCAGCTCTGATGAAGTCCGAAACGTTTGTTTCCAACCAAGACTGCGTGAACCGAGCTTTATGACCCGGCGCCGAGTCTTGCTGGAAGGACCATTCTTGGTTATTGAACATGGTGTTGTTAAGAGGCTTAACTGCCTTCTCAATAATGGTATCTTGATACACTTGTGCCGAAGTTGTGATACCTTTTTCACAAAAATATGGCTCAGTCACTCCTTCATAGTTAATACCCCACCAAACCATCACTGAAGACGGATAATGCCCACGTTGGTCCTTAATCCCTTTCCACTCCAGATGGCTTGTGTGCAATATATATAATAATAAATCTGTACATAGTTCGAGTTTGTATATTGCATTTAAAAATGTGAAAAAAATCAAGGGGGCCAATTCGGATCAAGAGATTCCAAAAATACAATTTTTAGAATTGTTGTCTGTCTGTCTGTTAGAGCATCACGTGAAAACTATTGAACAGATTTAAATGAAACTCTACACAAAACTAGCTCATATCCCGAGGCGTAACTTAGGGTACTTTTTATCCCGATAAATGGCGTTGTTTCCGCGGGATAGATAACAATAAGGAAAAAGATGGCATCCTTTTTGAAAACTACTGAACATATATGAATAAGACTCGTCACAAAGCTGACTTATAACCAGAATCAACACTTAGGATACTTTTATCCAGATAAATAAAGTCGTTTCCATAGAATTAGAACTAGATTAGCTAAATAAATGGTGCTGCAATAGTGTTTTTCAATTCACTAACAAATACCTATGATGTCATTGTTTTAATTACTTCAAAGCAGGTTGGCTTCGACTAACCTCTGTTTTGCTGGCCAGATGTCTGACTATATGGACTTAGTTCCTTTGTTGTTATTATATATAAAAAACTGAATTAAAATTTTATGTAAGTAACATAGAACATGGTTTTTCATGCAGTGTAGCTGCAGGGAAAACTCTAGTTTATTATAAGTCATGTATACCTTGCACCTTATGCAATAATTATACCATATTTAACAAATAAAACATGCCAGTGAAATGCTTATTCCTATTGTATTGTTACCTTGAATTGAGCTTCTTTGAACTATGATCAGTTTTACCAGAGCCTTCATCTGATGAAGAATTCCTTTTCTCTCTATCAGATGGTCCTTCTATACGAATTTTTGCCAGTTTTTGAGGTCTTTCTTCCGGCTCTCTTTCTGGAGTAAATCTAAAAGCAACATTAATTATATGCTTTATGTCTGCAAAACTCAAAAACTTCTATATATATTGACTTCCCTAATAATTAATATCAGACTAAGCCACAGTAAAGCATGGCCGGGTTTACCTGGTAAAATTATAAAAAAAGTATTTCTTTCCTACTACCTCAATATATATTTTTTTACATTAATGTAAGGTTGTTAACAACCTTTCGGGACTCTCAATCCTTTTTTCCGTTTCTTTTGGTTCTTGAAACTTCTTTGACTCTTCGCGTGCTCCAAGCCTTTCTCTTACTGGTCTTTTGGGAAGTTTTAATTCAATCTGTGGGAGGATCTCTGAGGGGTCTTTGTGAAGCTCCTTTGGTGGGTCTTTATAGGATGCTCTCGAGGGTTCTTTATGGGATTCTCTCGGGGGGTCTTTATGGGATTCTCTAGGGGAGTCTTTATTGGAGTCTCTCGAGGAGTCTTTATAGGATTCTCTTAGGGGGCTTTTATGGTATTCTCTCGGGGAGTCTTTATGGGGTTCTCTCTCGAGGTCTTTATGGCTGTCACTCAAGGGATCTTTTGGGGGTTCAATCGGTTTTGGAGTAGTTTGGACTGGGGATGGAGATTTTGAAGGTTGTAAGGGAGGTGTGCTCACTGGTGCTTGCTGTGTTATTTCCTGAAAAGTAAAAGCATGTTGCATTGATATTTGACAGTTGTTTCATGATAATTCTTTAGTGAAATATGAGATTCAACATTAACTGTTTTGTTTTATAGTGTTAAGTCATATAATTACTCAAATGTGGCTTATCATACATGAAGAATTTTGCAAGCAAACATTAGTTATGTGTTAAACAAAATATTTAAGACCACATACTAATTACAAATCTAGTCTTAATAAGTTTTTAATTACTTAGCTTTATATTTAAATGAGTATTAAAAGTAAATAAAGTTCCAACAACATTATATATGCACATAAAAATATGATGAATAATTTCTAATGACATCAACAATAACAACAAACAACAAAATATGGAAATAATCATCAAAATTGGACAAAAAATTGGACTCAAGTAAAGTAATAAGTACTGGGATAGATATTCTTAGTATGCAGTATCTTAGTGGTCCTAGTCCTCCTAGTGGATGCTAGTTGAAAAATTAACTATTAAAGATTATTAGAGAGGTTGCCAACATTGTCGTCCTCTTCTACAGGCGGTGATGGTTCAGATTTATGAAACAACAGTATTGATAAATACCTGAATCACATCCTCAGCAAAATCATTCATCAGTTCCTCGGCTTCAGTTCTGATAGTCAAGAAGTCTTCATCATCTGACATTGAATCATCAATTGAATCAAGCTGCTCCACCAATTTCTGTTTCAAACCTTAAATAAATGTATAATTATTACATAATTCAAATATTAATGTAAAAGGCATTCAAGGTTAACACATTCAATCAACAGTTACATTAAAATGTAATTAGGTTTCATAGCAATTTGGCAAAAACAGATAGTTCGCAGGAATGTATATTCTCTATACTACACAATAATATAGACAAACTGAGAGAAAAATAAAAATGAGGTGTGGCTGTCCATACATTTAACAGAGACAATATTTACTGTTTTTGAATAATACAAAAATTAACAATCAATAAAATCAATTAACTTATCATTTTTAAATCTATATCGCGTTTCATAAGTGCTAACTATTAACACTTGCATGTATAACATAAAATTATTATTAAACAGTTAAATAAAAACATGCAGTGGTCTATAATTATTCACTTAACCCTTAAAAGGGGCCAAATTTAAATTTATTTTTGTCCATAATCTGCCAGTTGCCATCAAAATTGATGCACCAAAACCAAGAGAATTATATCATCTCTTTTACTCTAATACAAATTCTATGTAGTTAGAAGGAGAAAGCATCAGTTCAACTCTCGTTTCAATTATCTGTATTTGACCACAAATTTCTGGTGCTTCCCAATTAGCCGTGTGTTACAGTTCGACAACGAATTTGTGGTGGTTCTGTCTTAAAAGGTTCAAGTTCAATTTATTAATCAAAGTCATAAACTTCCCTTAAGATATTACAAACCAGAAAAAATTATATTAAACCATTCAAATGATCATACCTTGAATTTTATTTTCAATATCATCTATTTCTTTTAACTGTTCTTCTCTTTCATCAGGAATAGGTAAACATGCTTTTACACTATCACTATTTGTTTCTTCAACAACTGGTTCAAGACTTGATGAAATGGTAGAAGGATCTATAATTGGCAATATTGGTCTTTTTTCCTTAACAATAGGTTTTTTATCAACTACTTTATCTTCTTTTATATTATCTATAGTAATGCCATGGTTCTTTAGTATCTGTCCAGCAAAAACATCAGTAATAGAAGGTTCTGACTCTTTCTCCATATTCATAAGTAATGGTGGTACATTTGGTCGTATCATCTCATGATGTTTGCTTTTCTTCTTGCTTTTATGGGGCCTCTTCCCTTCCTTATTTTTATGGACCTTTACCTTTTCTTTCTTTTTAGCTTTTTTCAAATCACTCTTCTTCGCCTTGTCTTTGCTCTTTTTCTCTTTTATTTTTCGTTCTTTTGATACTAACTTTTCTTTGCTTTTATCACTTTCTACTGGCTCTGAAAGCATAATTATATTAATAAATGTAATTTGATAGTCAAAGTTGACCAAAACAATCTAAGTGATTATTATATGATATATTGTTGAGAACCTAATTGTAAATAATTTTTTTAAAACATACAGTAGATAACTATATACTTATATAGTTATCTATATATTATATTTCACTTCATAATTATGTTTTCTATTTGAGATATTTCACATGTGTGGAGGGTAGTATAAAAGGATTATCAATATATGGTGGTAGGGCAGTGAAAAAGAC
The DNA here is from genome assembly GCA_019925095.2 of Dendrolimus kikuchii. Classification (NCBI taxonomy): domain Eukaryota; kingdom Metazoa; phylum Arthropoda; class Insecta; order Lepidoptera; family Lasiocampidae; genus Dendrolimus; species Dendrolimus kikuchii. The sequence goes on from CM034400.1 coordinate 8,800,704, forward strand.
TGTTTAAGTGGGTCATACCATGCTAGTTTCATTTGAATACTATGGATTCGAATACAAAATTACCCAGCTTAAATTCATAAATTACTTACTCATTGGTGCGGTCACAGTGACTTCTTGTAGCTTTTTTAGCACTTGATGCAACCAATTCACAAATAGCTCTGTGTTGTCACCTAAGAAGAGCTGCAGATCATCCTCCATTTGGGCACGGGTACGCTTATTTGCTACCATTACCATTACATAATCTGGGAGCTCATCGTCTGTGAGAACATAATCTTTAAATTATTTATTGAATAAATTTAAAATTAAACATCACATCATTTGGAAATAATATTTTAATGAAAGATTGAAAACTAGAAGTACACTAATATATAAGAGGGAATACTTGCCCTTTGTGCAACCCCTATATCAAGCAATTGTATAATTCTTAAGATATGACTGTTTCTGCAAATATAATCTCACTTATATTTTTTACTAATATTACACTTATACTACTGGATTTTTATTGGATTTTTCAACTTTAGACCTATGTATGATATAAGTGTAATTAGTAAAAAACAAATATCTCAAGAACACATTTGCTTGACATAGGGGTTGCAGAAGGGGTAAGTATTCCTCCTTCCCCTCCCCTCCCACCCTCAATATTAAATCAGACATATCTATACCCAACTCGTTTTTCATTCTATGAGCTGAGTCCTGTCTATAGCGGCAATGTTAATATAGAATTTATTGTTAAAAGTCTAAAATAAGTGATTTTGTGTGTATGAAGTTTGCTTTCATAGAACTAGTGTAGACATTCAAGAGATCGCTATAAGCGATAAGGCTGCCCTTTGTTCCAATGCAAATGTATCCATATCAATTGTCTAGATTTAACTTTATGGTGAACAATAAAGAGTTTTTATTCATTCTATCTAAAAGTCCCTAAAATAAATTTAAAAAACCTATTGAATATATATCACAAAAAACTACTTATTTTGCATGTTATTTATTAGTTTCAACTATTTCTGGGGTCTGCCAAACTACTAATACGTTCATTGGCTTACTAGGCCTGCATACCTATATCTATGGCTCATATGGGTACCAGACTCAAATTTTATTTAATTATTTACGGTTTGTTTGTTCATTGTTAAAAAGACTTTTAACTGTTGTTATATTATATTATGTTTAGCATAGGTATTCAAAGTTATAGAGGTTGTAAGACAGTGTATTTAGCATTTCTTTTCTTTATTAACTTTTATATTAGTAAAATTGTATAAAGTCCTTGAAAACAAAAGCTATGTTCAAGTTATTATACTTACCAACGTAGCATCCTAACTCGGTTAACTTAGCCTTGATGGCCGACTGAAAATAAACAAGAGTACATTTTTATAAATCGATAAAACCGGCGATCTAAAGGCAATATACCCTAGAAATAAGTTGCTCAATAATCTGTAAATGTATATATAATGTAAAGAAAATTATAGCCCCCAAATATACTACAAAAAAATCTACTGTATATTTTAACTTCAAAATTCACAAATAACTTTATAGTACAATATTCACCCTCATCTTTTGGCCAATTTCGCTTCCAACGACATCCATTTTTGCTGTATAGGTTCCTTCCTTCAACTATCTACAAAATAACACTAATATTTTAAAAATCACTAATTAAAATTATGAAACACATCAATAATAAGTATTTGACAAAGATTTTAAGGATAAAACATTTTAAATTCATTAATCAATACTGAAGAATCTATAAAATAAAATCCAACATTTCTCAAACTCAAACATTAACTTATGTCACTAAATTTGACATTGACAGTGATACTGCGATTTTTGTAATTTATGATAGTGAGAGATTTTTTTTTAATATTAGGGTAAGAATGTCACAATCATACAGTCGTACTTTCATGGAGTGTTGTCCTCGATGTAAGTAAGACTTTAAATAAATGATAAGCAGAAAATAATGTTTTTGGTAATAATTAGTTAAAACCATTATTTATAACATTAGTTATGGCTCAGCTTTTTGAAATATACTAAATATAAAATGTTCTGTAAGTTTAATTAGGTTTAATTTTAACGAGTCCTAGTACAAATTACATTCAGTTTTAATTTTCTAAGCAGGTTTAATTTATTATTCGTTAGTGACTGTTTACCATCTTAATGTGATAAGATGTGACAAACTGCCGCAAGCAAAACAGAACCCAAACTTTTTCTTCGATTTAGCCTTTTTTTGTAAACACTAACGTGATGTTAAGTAAAAATGTAAAGTTCGATTAATGGATCAGTAAAGGGCCGGTTCCTACATGTTGCTGACCTTTTATTTGTCTTACTATCGGTTAAAATTTGACATCCACACAAGTAATATCAAAATTCAGCTGATGGTAAAGTAAGTATGAATGAATAGTAAGATATAGTATAGTATGTCGCCATAAGAACCTTGAGTTGTGTTCTGGCATTAGTCATCAGGTTCCAGTCTCCCTTAAGAGAGCAGCAGCGCATTTGTAGCACCTTTGATGTTGCAAATGTCCATAGGCGATGGTAACCGCTTTCCATCAAGTGTGCCATCTGCCTGTCTGCTGAACTCCTGCAATAAAAAATAAAAAAAAGATATAGGAACCGTCCAAAAATCAAATTCTCGCTCTCACGCACTTTTGTAACAATTCTTTCCACAGATATAGACAGTATTTAATTTGGACGGCGGTTTATAAGCTAGTAGGGTCGTTGGTCCATTGGGCAGGAGGGCGTGCTACACTATCTACGTTTGGCTAGACGTGGTCTCCATTCTACTCGGCTGCTCTATCAGCCATCAGTCCTACAATAAATGTGACTGGGGCCAATGCCTTTTCGGCTTACTAATGTTGAAGACACGACATACGAGCTACATAACCTTGGTGCTATTACGGATATTCTCGTTTCCGATTTTATACATAAGAGAGATAGACTCAACATAGCTCAACGATCTTCAGTTTAAGCAAGATTGATGGTGGAAGCTGGATAAGAAAAGCGGAGGACGGGGCTATTGTGGCGGTACCTGGAGGGAGAGGTCAATGTCTAGCATTGAACAACTGTTAGAACGGTGTAGAGAGTATATAGGTGCCTATACATAAATTTTAATTCTGCTTTACAGAAAGTCTTATGTCCGCACCTATCTCCGCTTCCGTGGGTCGACAAACTTAACCGCCCCACGCCGGATAGAGATTGACAATAGACAATGCGAGTGTCTACTTTTCCCAAGGGTGGATGTGGCCCTTGGGGACCCCGCCTTACAAGGTACACGGTTTTAGGGTGACCCAGATAGGGTGGAGGAGCGAGCGAGATGGAATGCTTCTCCGTCTTAAAGGAGGACCTTTCATCAAAGGTATTGTTACGTTTCGCAGGCCTAGGCCTATCTAGTATTGTTGGAAATTTGTATATATTCTTTGTATTTTTCAGGAATCGTTTGCGGCCTCGATTATTGTACAGCGCCATCTATTGACTTGTAAGTGTGCCACTACACGGTGTTGGTCGAGCATCCGTTTTCCCGTAGCCCTGGCATAAGGCGAAGGAAGGAATACCGAGGGGTTTTAATGGTTATCTCTAACTCGATTGTTAAAAGCTTTTCTTGTTTGCGGTGCTAGTGCCACCCCAACGTGGCTACTCCCATACTTTCCACCACGTTTTCCCCATGGTGGATAGTCATCAAACGGATTTCTCGTCGTTAAAATGAAGAAAGATTCGTAGTAATTATACGACTCGTCACTTTATTAAACACTCCATTGTTCGTTAATGGGTTAATCCCAGTTGTGTTTCAATTAGAATTGGAGCTAGAGATCTTTAGTCTAGAATAAGTAAAACTCAAAATATGTACATCTATTTATTTTGGTTTTTCAATCTCAGAACTGTATGTATAATTAATGAAGTATAAATAAATAACGTACTTATATACTAATTATTTACAAAATAATTTATTTCGACAAAATGGATGTTTGAAACTTAATATCTAGTTTAATATGGCAATATATTGATAATTATTAATATACGTACCTATTAGGACCTATATGACTTGGGCGATAAATTAATGTTAAGTAGGTAATACAACTTTAATAATTATTTGATTAAAACAACAGTATTAAAAAATAAGTTTTACTTGCATACAATGAGAGGCTATTAAAATGTTGACTATTTCAAAAATCAAATTACGTAATGCAACAAAGCATTAGTTATTCGTTTATAAAATACGTATATAATTAATAATTACAAAAGCGGCCTAGAACAATCTCAGAAGTTCATAAGTATTTGTAAAATGGTAAATCATAACATACCTCTGTAAGTCGAACTTGAAGGGAGACGCCAAAAAATTCGTGTTATACGAGTTTTCGACTTATAGAGGATTTCGACTTGAGCGAATTTTGTAAGAAGACATTCGATTTGTAGAGGTTAAGATTTATTCCAATTGATTTTGATTTAGAGAGGTGAAATAAATAAAAATACTACTAATTATAGTGGTAAAAAACTTTTACAAATATTGCTATGTTCGAGATACAAAGGTCCATTTTATTGTTTCGAGTTATAGAAGGAAAATATGTACTGAATTTGCTTATAGGGACTCACTAATTATTTCGACTTATAGACGGTTAAGATTTCGATCAACCGAGGTTTTGGGGCTTGAAGGGACGGGAACACATTTTTTTTTGAGTTTGGGAGGTTTTCGACTTATCGAGGTTCGACTTAAAGAGGTTCTACTGTAATTCAAAGTAGACATTGAGAATTATACCTAACCACTGTACGCGTAAAGTAGAAAATAAATGAAAAGACGAGTGCGGCGAGTGCGCAGCGCCTAATGCCACTCCCACCTAGAGCAATTTGCTTTTTGTACCTATTTAGCATAGTGGACTATAATAACAGGAGGCCTTGCTTTCAAGCTCCTATCGTCGTTCGTTTTCGTCCGATCAGAGCCGAAAGAGTCAATGAAACTTAAGGTAGCAGAAAGAAAGAACAGAGGATTCTTTAAAACTACAATAATATACATAGTCTATATAACACAACAATAAATGGAATATACAATGGAAAATGTACTTATTAACAAAATAAACAAGCAAAAAGTTTCTAAAACGAATGACGAAAGACGTTTGAAAGTAACCAAGCCCTCAGACACATTAATATTACAGATTAACTCAAGTTTTTGATTATTACGGCATTTTCAAACTGGTGAACACCAATTTAAAACTAACCCCCTTATTCATAATAGTTATACGAGCTTTATAAGCTCGTTAAAGAAACTAAAAAAAATATGTTTACTTAATCGCAATCAGGATGCGACTATGAAAATGTGGGCAATGCGAATACTTCGGTTTGATTTTTTTTGCTGCAAAATCTTTAACCAAAATTTCTGCTTGCGTTTTTCTTGAAAATCAGTTTTATCCTATATAATTCCATAGAAGCATTTGCACTACGTCACCGTATTAAAATTCTGTAGCTTGCTACATATTTTATGCGTTCTAGAAGCAACGAGATTAATGTAGGTACTATATAAAATTATCTTGATGGTTAGACTTTTTTATTTTATTATAGCTGAAGCACTGCAGACAGGCTGACGGCCCAACTATGATGGAAAGCAGTTACCGTCGTTTGTGGACATTAGCAATACCAGAAGTGTTGCCAATGGGTTACCGGCGTCGAAGGAGAAACTCGAACCTGGCCTCTGATGCCGGAACACAACTCAAAGTTGTAATTGCAGCATTCGCTAGACCACGTGGTAGGGTTTCTAGACCCTACTTCAGGCCCGCAGGAATTGGTATTCTTTTTCCGGTCTTGTACGAAGAAAACGTAACTCCTGACGTAAAATTTATTAGACTTCCAAATCATACTTATCATTAATCTATTAAAAAATATATACTACATTGACGACAAATTATTGCTTGGATAAAATTATAACATTACATGGTTGTTTATTTACAAGAGTAAAATTACATTTCAGAAGCATATACCGTCTTTATTCTACACAATTATTATTGCGAACATAGATTACAATATTATATATTTTAGTAGCATAATTATTATTCTTTGGCTGAACAGTAACTGCAAAAAAATTCGGTGTGCACACACAATCCTGCAATGCAGTCCCGCAGTGGGCGGAGCTTGCAAAACTCAAGAGGCATTCTATTCGGTGTTGCAAGGTACAATGTAGGCTTTTTTTTTGAGGCGAGGGAAAATGCTTAACCGATTTACGCACAAACTGGGTCGTTGCTAGGGGAACGACACGCGTCGGTCGGGGGCGATAACAATGCAGCAATAGTATGCTCTTGGCAGTGCTCCGTCCGCGATCGACGTCACAGAATAGTGTGGAAGACTCCGAGCGTTGCTGCACGAGCGAGCAACCCCAATACCCACTAAAAACCCCCTCCTCCCTGACGACCCTGCGCTTTTGTTTGTGTTGGAAAGGCTGAGATTTAGAACATAGTTACGCCCAGCCGATCCAGGGTACAATGCAGGCTGCCACAACATTCACAGTCGCGTTACGCGGTGGACTGTTAGGCGAACTGCTATGCAGGATAGTCAATGACCCTTAAAACCACACGACAGAGGTGAAAACTTCATGAAGGTAAGTAACGCTCGTCGAGCGAATGTAGCAATGACGCATTAACTATCGGCACGTTCCTATATCTTACCGATCGTTAATTTGCCTTACTATCAGTTAAAATTTGATATAAGCCCCATACAAGTAATGTCGAAATTCAATAAGGTAGGGCAAGTGAATGCATAGTAAGATTAAAGCAACCGGCCATTAGTCAACTCGAGCCGACTATGTCCGAACGAGCGTTACTTAGCCGAGCGAGACAGCTCAGTCTCATTCAATACAAATTAAAGTGCTCAGAGCGCCTAAAGAAGTTTTCACTTCAACTAATATATTATGCTAAATGGAATGTCATATTTAATTAAAAGAAACTTAAAGTATTCTGAATTTGATGGAACATTCTCAGTTTTTTTGTTCGGTAACTTTAGTTATTAGTTTGGTTTTTAAAATTATCCTCACAAACACAATATTTTGCCACTATTATAAACAAAACAAATATATGAAGGTTCGAAATTCCACTGCACAACAAAGCATAAACAGTTTCTGAGTAAAAACTCTAATAACCCTATAAATAGTGTTATTAAATATACGAGATGGCATTGTGTGTGTGGGTAGAGGTAAGGAGTATTATCGGTTTTGATAGTGTTCGCCAAAACGCGGAAAATAAAGGTGGCGCTGCGGTAGCAGTTGATAAATTTTAAACGAAGCGCTAAAAGTAATAAGAATGAGATAGAGAAATAAAGAAGGATTGAAAAACTTCCGCTTTGTCTTTTTATTATTAAAAATCACATTAATTAAGTCACTCTACATGTTTTCTCACAGCATTATATTAGATTACGTAAATACTTCTAGGCGTTAAGAACCTCAGCCAGAAGGCCCAGCTCGCCATACACAACGCGGTGCTGGTACCTACGCTCACGTATGGAAGCGAGAGTTGGGTATGGAAGAGAGAGCATGAAAGTAGAGTAAACGCGGTTGAGATGCGAGCACTGCGCAAAATCTGCGGAGTGACCCTCGCGGACCGCGTTCGTAATATCGAAGTAAGAAAGAGAGTTGGTCTGAAAGAGAGTGTCGGGGTGAAGGTAAGGAAAGGAATGTGGAAAGAATGCATGATGAAAGAATGACTAAACAGATATACAATGCAAAAGTGGATGGATGCAGAAGTCGTGGAAGGCCACGACACACCTTCCATGATCAAATTGATCGTGTACTAGCGGAGGGTGATGTCAGGAGCCTTAAGAACAGACGAGTGTGCATGACAAGAGTTATGAATGTCAAAGAAGCAAGTGAGGTGTGTAAGAATGGGCCTAAATGGCGCTCCGTTGTTCGTGCCTACCCCGCAAGGGAACTGGCGTGAAGTTATGTATGTATGTATGTATATAGGTAAATAGTTGAGGTTTTCTATACTGGCATTTTTTTCATTTTATGGCACTTCAACAATTTCATATCGTACTTTTTCGTGCGCCAGCACTATTGTGATAGGTATTTATATGAATTTCTATTTTCAGGATACTGCTGGACACTTTTTCAACTTCCTCTTCACATAAGATAGTACTACTCATTACCTCTACCCTCCATACTTGCAGGTTATACAAATATTTTGTTTAGGTAAATCAAGATAGTGATACAGTAGAAGACAGTATGTATTTTTAATTTAGTAGTATTTTTAATTTTAGGTTTATTTTTCATACTGTAGTCTAGTTTTAGTATTTAATTGTATTTTTTTATTCATGTGATTGTTGTTTCTTAATCTTTAATATAAATTAAAAGCTTTTTTACCATTTAGTAGTGTAATTAGAATAAAATTTTATGAATTAAAAAAATGACAGTTTACTCTTATCATTATCATCATCTTCATTATTTTCATTAAATCACGGTTGCGATCGGAGCCTTCACTCCGACGCCCAGGGTCCGCTTTCCTACTTTTTCTACTATACTTCGCGCGGTCTTCAGCATCCCGCGTTTTGAGACCATTGGTACGCATGTCATCCTTCACAATGTCAGGCCAGCATTTCTTGGGCCTTCCCCTTCGACCGGGACCAGGTGGAGGCGGCATAGCTAGACATTTGTTCCCCACATAATTAGCCGGTCTCCGTAAAACGAGGCCGTACCAGCGTAAACGACAATTGCAGGTTGCTACGCCACGGACATGAAGATTGCCACGGATGCGGGAGTTCCTGACACGATCTTTCCGCGTGACTCCACACATCCATTGCAACATATTCATCTCCGTGCCACGCAGTTCTTGCTTGTGCCGCTCAAGTACAGGCCACGCTTCACTACCATACAAAAGGACAGGTCTAATGATGGATTTATAGACTTTCAACGTAACCGGAATTTTGGGGTCACAAATGACACCTGACGCTACTTGGCCTAAGCTGCTGATATACGGGCCTACGTTGTGGTCGATATCTTCGGACGTGCTAAGTACAGATCCTAAGTACTTAAACTGATCCATGCGCTCGACCGTATCTTCCTTCGCCTATGCGCACGGATGTGGGGTCTGTACTGTTGCAGGCCAAGTAGTCAGTCTTCGCCACATTTAGTTTCAGTGACAACTTACTTTTGTGACTCGTGGGAACAATACAATCCTAAGACATTTTTTGCTTCAGTCGTACTCATGTACTTATTTATTATGTTACACGAATAAAATTATTACTTAGCTTTTATTTTAAAATTGTTTTTATAACTTTTGCTATTGGTCTGCAACTTCAACAGCGCCGATATATAGACAAAATGGACCGCACCAAACATATCCAGATTAGTGACCAACTTTTTTTAAATGTGTGCTTTTTGCACGTATCGTGCGTCAGGTGTTGATTGAGAATGGCTGCAGATCAATTTTGGCGCAGATTACTATATAACATTTAACGGTGTGGTAATAGAAGTATTATGTTTAGTTTGGTGGTAAATTTATCACTTAAAATAATTATATTAATTTACGGAATGTACAATCGACTATACACATATAAAAAAATAATATACAACCTTTACTTAGGCTATTATTGAATAGCGTACCCAGTCTATAAACGACTGATAAGCCGTCAAAATAATAAAGCCTTTATGAATGCATGGTAATATAATAGCGTGATATTGGAATTTATCCCATTCTACACTCAAGGATACTTTGAGTCGATTCCCATATTAATGGTATAAACATAGTCTTTATTTTTTTTTAATAATCTGTAAATATTAAAATAGAAAGTCAAAAATAAAAAGAATATATTTCCAATGCGTAATGCACTTCTGTAATTTCCCACAAAATTGATAGATTATTTCAAATGTATATCTCTAAAAAACTCATTTTAATTTAAAACTAGTTTTGTTTCTAAGTTAATGCCATTTACTATGAAAAATGACTGATTTAGCCTTAAGATTATCATACGGTCTAAAGCCATTCTATATAAGTATATTTTAAATTTAATATATCTAGCCAAATTATATTAAAATGTGAATTTTAATATAATTTGGTGAAAGAGTATTTCGGAAGACATGAACCTACTTAGCTAAAATACATTATTTAATTAAAGGCACCTGTTTCATTCACAGTCTAAATTATATTATTACAACACATGCATTCAATTTCAATAAGTAGATAATAATTCAATTTTGTTTATAATTAAATATATCTCAATCAATGCACTTTTACTTTCTAATCTGTCTAGTATTATGAAATCTGGTACTTTTGCTGAGGCAATGACTGTGAAAATTATACTACTAAACAATTTCTTATAAAAATTGAATGTATGTATCTATTTAACAATTAATAATAACTTGACGCTCGTTATAAGGACGGACATAAGCACTTAACAATTATTATTATTAAAAGAGAGCAAAACATTATGCTATTTTTGTAATATATTTGGTGTAAATAGTCTTTTGGTAAACTCACAAGAAGGCTTTGTAAAAGAAGTTCTTGAATGCAGGAGTGTATCAAACTGGACTTGACTTGGAAGATACTTTATATACTAAAACGCCAGACTGTGAACATATTAAATCGTTTCATGGATTTAATCATTTTTATTGATTTTATACTGAAAGTAATTTAAAAAACTTCTTTTACGAAGCACTGAAGAGTTTCTTTGGTACGTCTCTAATAATGAACGACAAGTTATACCTTGGTTTGATTGTCATTTTCGCCGTTTTTCATGTTGAATCTGATCTTTGAAATGTTTTGACTAGAGCCAGATCTTTCGGCCCTGAGGTTCTGCGCGCCATTGTGATGGGCCCTGGGGCCTCGTGGTGTGCTGGACCCTGAGTCCCGGTCTACCTTCCACTGGGGGCTGGATAGCCTCGTGGGTCTGCTCTCGATTCTCCCAGTGACACTTGGCTGACCGCCGTTCGCGTGTTGCTGTAGCTGTAGCCGTGACGCTCGTTCCATTTCTCTAAAACGAATGAAAGACTAGTTGAGTGTTGCCAGAATAAGGTACATAACAGTCAAGTGAGAAACATTGTATTATCTTACTAAAAGTCGCATCCTCCTAGATTTTATACTGCCGTAGAAAATTATGATACGATCAGGACATAGGCCGATCAAACTTATGTAAGGTAAGTCGCCATGAAAGGGTAAAAATTGTACTAAGAGAGATATTTAATAATTTATTTTAATTTATACCATCTTAGTATGAGAAAATTTATGGGACAAAGTTAATATTGATTGTTGGTGTTACCAACATCGTCATAACGGGAACTCGACGAGCTAAAAACGTAATTTTGGATTAAACAGTAATATTGAATTATTATATCGCATATTATGAAAGTAGAACTATAGTATGGTATTTAATGTCCGTTCTTGTGTATGTAAATAGTTAAAAAAACATACTTAATATAAAATATGTCCCTACTCAATTTATAATTTTTTTCATATAAAGCTTAGCAACAGTGTGTCATATTCATAAAAAAATTATTATGACGTTTTAACGGATTTGTGGGGGTTTTTGATTTTTAGTAACTTTATCATCCGGCTATTGACAGTGCAGTGGCCGAAACGTCCGATTTAAAATTTCTTATAAATCGTATAGGTATCATAGAAACTTCGTGTTAACTATAAAATGTGATAATGTTGACTTATTTGTATTTTATTTTAAGCTGTTTATAAAATAAATGACAGGGTCACAAAACGAGTTCAATATTTAAACAACACATTATTAAACAGTAATATTCATGAGTATCATTTAATGTTACTCCGACTATAAAGAAACATCGGTTTTTGAAAAGACTACGTAAATTTTTTGCAGTTAATGGCAAAGCTTAGGAAACTTCTTAAGTAACTTCGTTAAAGTTACATTTGGAGACATTGGATTTAAACCAAAATTATACTTTGATGACACTTTAAGAGTACTTGTTTTACAAGCTTTGCTATTTCTGATGGACTTAGAAATTTAATTTTTGCATTTTGTCATCATTCATCATCATTGCCATGCCATTATAGTCGTGGTAGATTAATGTTTAGCGCACGGGTCTCAGACTCAAAGGGCGCTGCTTCGATCGTGGCCGGAACGCATGCACCACTTAGTCAGTTTTCTGACCTAATGTGTATATTGTTACAATTACCACGTGCTAACAACGGTGACGGAAAACATCGTGATGCAATCTGCACATCGAGATAACAGATGTGTCAAATTTGCCAAGCCGCTTGGACAAGCGTGGCGGGTATATTATTCTTACCCCTATAATGAGAGGTCCGAGCCCTGCAGTGGGACATTTATGAGCTGTTATTATTATATTTACATTATATTTTTGCCATCGACGACATGATCATCATGGAGATACAACGCTGATTCTCTAGAATGGTTATACCGCATACAACAAGATTTTGAAGTTAACGTTACAGAAGATCTTCAGGACTCAAGAAAGAAAACTACTTAACATTTTTTCTTCTACTTTACTTTCTTGAAACCCGCAAGAAAGGAAGTGCGAGTTACATAGCTCACGTTTTTGTCTAATGCCGGCTTTCCATCCATATTTTACAATCCATTCTTTTACCTATCCGTGCAGGAACAGAGAAAGAATGCAATTTCCTGCGGCCGGGCAGCCTGTCGTAAGAGGCGGCAAAACAACACACAGTCAGGTAGTACGCCAGTTGCCTGATCGAAGGCTACCACCCCTGGTCTAAAGTATGCCGCCAGAACTACTTTGAGTTGTGTTCCGGCATTAGTGGCCAGGTACCGGTCTTCCTTTAGAGAGTAGCAGCACATTAGTAACACCTTTGGTGTTACATATGTCCATAGGCGACGGTAACCGATTTATATCAGGTAGGCCGTCTGAATGTCTGCGGAACTCATGCAACAAAAAAAAACCCAACAACACTTGTTAGTAGACATTACGAAGACGTCGAGTACTTGGAAAAGTCTATTGAGTATAAAATTACCAAATGTACAATTAACTATAATTGTTTATTAATGAACTCGTGTTTGTAGTACGCAGTGTTTTCACTTAAGTAGAATAATTAGTTATAAAACATGCATAAGAAAGTGAATTAGTTGATCATGCAATAATGGAATTAAGAATTATGTGGAATGAATGAAATCGCCGATGCAACACGTTGTAAACAAATTTTAATGTATTTTCGAAAGGAGAAACCAATAGAGATGCGGACACATTTTACAATAACATTTTACAAATTCAAATATTTTTACATATAAAAGAATAGCCTATATGACTCCTTTTACTTGTGCCTACTTATGACGTTATCAGGGGCCATCCACAAATTACGTGACACGAATTTCATTGTAATTTGACCCCTCCCCGTCCTTATCACAGTTGGTCACATTGTAAGACTCCTCTCTCCCTAGAGTGACATCACATATTTCGCAACTTTACATCAAGAATTTAGTAAATTAAAACAACAGTTAAGTTTAAACACTATGATCATACAGATAGAGTTACAAATATTTTGAAGTTTCTCGTTAATAGTAAAAAAAATCTTGATTTTGAAATGTGATATAACGAAATTCAGGAGCCCTCCTACTCTTTGTCACACAATGTCATACTTCGTCAACCTCCTCCCCCCTCCCTTAACGTGTGACCTAAGTTATGGATGACCCCTAAGTAGGTAGGCTAGTACTCATACTAATCTATAAAGCTGCGACATTTTGTAAGTTTATAAAAAAAATCAGTTAATTTGTTTAGGAACCCGGCCAGTCCATCTGTTTGGGTCTGCCTCTTTTTCATTTGTTACACGTTGAGGGAGGGGGGGGGGGGGGGGGGGAATCAACGAACTAGGACATTATGTGACAAGAGGTTTTCGTGACTCACATTTAAAAATCTAATATCTTTAACCTTTAAAATTTGAACTATTAACCGAAAACTTTCAAAGATTTCCAACTCTTATCTTTATGAGCATTATGTTTAAATTATTAAAAAAACTATTTAAATGAAATAAAATTTATTACGGAACTGCTGTTTTAATTTATTAATTTCTTCATGTAAAATTGCAAAGTATGTGATGTCACCTAGGGAGGGAGGGGTCTCACGAATGTGACCAGCTGTGACAAGGACGAAGGAGGGGTCAAAAAATCATGAAGTTCGTGTGACGGAATTTGTGGGTGGCCCCAATTAGGTATAACACTTAAGCAATACCGGGGTCGTCTCTATATTTCCCTTGTGACTACTCTTCACCGCGGTTTTTTAATTGCATATTAATTTCGTGTTCTGCATTCATTTAAGTTATACGTGGATAGGAAAAAGATAGCATTTATTATTAAAATAAATACAACCGACTACAACTAAGACCCGTATAAATAATACCTCGTAAACGTCCTATTTTCTCTCCCCCATTTTTAGGGGGGAGCGGACAGTATAGTATACTTGCCACGTTGGTCCAAGACGACTTGCCGGGTTTGACACATAAGTGATCTCGATGTGCCGTTTTCATAACAATGTTTTACTTCATCATCGACTTATGGTAGGTAATTGTAGCAATATAAACATTAGTTCAGAAAACTGCCTAAATAATGGTGCTTTCCGGGCAGTTAATACTATGAATAACATTAATTACATCACTAAAATCTTAGCATCGCTTAAATATTAGGAGATAAATAAATAAATGAATAATCAGCAGACAAATACACATTGTATATCCCCAAATTAAGCTAGTTACGCTTGTGTTATGGGTAATATACAACGGACTAATCTGGGGCCGTTCCCAGACACCCAGACCATAGTAAATAACGGAGAAAATTCCATTCCGAAATTTACTATACCAGTAATCGAACCTGGAGCCTCGGCGTTTCAATCAGGCTCAACCACCGAGGCTGTTATTTTGATAACTCGTCTCAAAAAGTTAAGCTGAACTTTTACTTTGAGTGGCTTCTTCGTATTCGTCTGTTATTCGATTAATTGTTAGTGTCAATCTAAATAAGGCATTAATTTGTTTCTGTTACTAAAGTTAAAACAATTTACGCTCTGTTAACTTTCTGTACAATAAGAGGAATACAAGAAAAACTTTTATATAAGTAGAGTGACCTCTTTGAGTCGCAAAATATGCCAATTTAAAGCTACAAAACGCTTATAGAAGCAATAAATTAAGTTTTTGAGGTATATATAGTTAATTTTATAGACATTTATATAGACAAGCGATGTGTTGTTTAATTTTATTTTACATATTTTCTATTGTTTGGAAATTATTTTTACCTCTAGTTATAAGGTATTTTGAACCCGTTTAATTATTGGCTCTTTTAATTTTCAGTTGCTTAACCCTACCTTAACTAAGTCGGAGGACTTTGATAATAGACTTTTTGTGGCAGCTTGAAAAGTTACATTTTACTGTATCGGTGAATTTTTCTATATAAACACAGTTCTTGGACAAAACCAAACGATATTTTACATCTTTTATACATTAAAAATAAAATATAAGCTTTAAAATAAAAAATCCACAGCAAAATATCAGCCTGTAATTCCAAAAACCTTACCAACTACAAACTGCAAACTACAAAATTATGGGCCAAAAATTAAATTAAAAATTAAATTTTAGTATGTGAAATAATAATATGTTTATCAATTGCTATCAGACAAGCAAAATCCCTATCGATATTTAAAACTATGAACAAAAAATACTTTTAAGGTCCTTGGAATATGATATTTAAATGCATTTATAAACATCTATATATTTTGTAGATATGTATTTGTATGGCATGTATATTAAGTATATATCTATTTAATATATAAAATTTCTGTATTTATTACTAAAAATTTATATATTTATTATTAAAAAGTATGTTGTTTGTACTATATGTTACGTATACCACCATCGCCCTTATCATCTCAACTCATTCTTGGGGTTGTCTCAAAGAGATCGCTTTTTAGCGATAAGACCTCCCTTTGTACATAACTAGATATAATTTTATCCGTGCAGGAACGGAGGAAGAATACAATTTCCTGCGGCCGGGCGGCCTGTCGTAAGAGGCGACTTAACAACCCACAGCCAGGTAGTAGGGCATTTGCCCAACTGGATGGCTACCACCCCTGGTCTAAAGTATGTCGCCATAACAACCTTGAGTTGTGTTCCGACATTCATGACCAGGTTCCAGTCTCCTTTAAGAGAGCAGCAGCGCATTTGTAGCAACTTTGGTCTTGTAAATGTCCATAGGCGATGGTAACCGCTTTCCATTAAGTGGGCCGTCTACCTGTCTGCTGATCTCCTGCAATAAAAAAATATCCATTCTTTACTTCATTCTACACAAAATGCTTATTTAAATAATTATAAAATAGTGGTGATATACAAAGGCGAACTTAACCCTATAGAGGGGTTTTCTAGTTTTTAATATTAGGAGCAACCGTAAATTTTGGCGCAGGCTGATATTGAAGACAAATATACCATCTACTATTCGTAAGCGTTTGCTTTAACTGGTTTCGCATGCAGAGCGAACTTTTTAAACAAATACGGGTATCAAAAGCAATTTCAAAACCTGACAATCCTAATCCTGAATCACATTCGTTACATGCATAGCCGATTCCTATATCTTATTCATTCATTTGCTACTGATAAAATATTGATATTACTTGTCCATACAACTCCATAGTTTATGTCAAATTTTAACCGGTAGTAGGCCGAGTGAACAGTAAGGCTGCTTTCTGATTTGTCAGCGTATAATAGCCATGCGGTGTCGGGGTGCTTGGTATACACAGAAAGGAGAGCTAATGAGCGCCTATATTTTTAATGGCGTTCCTATAACTTACTATTCATTCACTTTCCTTACCATCGGTTAAATTTTGACTTTAATTGTATGGAGCTTACCTCAAGTTTTAAGCGATAATAAGGTAAATGAATGGTCGGTAAGGTATAGGAACCGGCTATAAGTGAAATTCCTAATTCGCTCTGTGTCCGTGCGGGAGCCGCACATACCGAACGAATCTGGTCACGCTCATAGAAATAAAGACGGTTGGTAAGCTTTTGGTACCGTGTGTACGAAGTACGTCGATTTCGCACCGGTGCTATAACGACAAATCAGAGAGCGGCTTTAGTTTGGGCGCAAACGGGCCGCCGGCGGCCAGCGACAAGCAGCTGACACGCTTTTACATACATTTTGTTGGGACTGGCCGCACACGTGCCACCGTGTACCGTGTACATGCGGTGGCCGCCACCGGTGGCTGTGCGCGATGGCCCATTTGCACACAGCGTAAGATATAGAAATTTGGAAAATAACAACGCGTTGCATCGTCACGTGGATGATACCTTCACGGTCTCATATAGGAGGCGATTGCGGACGTACGCTCCGACTTCCTGACAGCTTGTTGGCATGCGACGGGCGAGGAGGGATACGCACCGCTGGTGAGCCCCGGCAGCCGCGCCAGAGGACAGCACAGCGCCGCCGCATATGCAGCGCGGTACTGCGCGTTCATTATCACGTATATTATGGGGTTAACGCACGCGCTCGCGTAAAGGAGTAAGTAGCCGGCGATGTGGAACACTGAAAATCACATTTGACTTTGATTAATTCATAACATAAGGAAGGTACGTGACCTCTTCAGGGAGTCTTCAAAATACCACGTTTGGTCACATCGGGGGCTTAGGTTTTCGTCACGTAGTCAATATCCTGTAGGGGAAATCTTTTGCTTTATCGAGCTACAGCCAGCGCTTAGCGCCTTTTAAACAGTTAATGAGCCAAATTATATTTTTTTAAACAGCGTTGTTTTAAAGTCTAATATAGTTTATATGCACAATACACCTTAAATCTTTGTAAGAAATAAAAGAATCATATATATATATATATATATATATATATATATATATATATATATATATATATATATATATATATATATATACACATCATAACCCCATTATGCATTCATGTTTTCATTAACTCTTCTTTTCATGAATATGTCTTTAGACGGTTTGTATAACTTGCAGTAGCGTCTAGTCCTGCAGTGCAAAATTTTTCGCTATATTATGCATCTAACCCACGGAAACGACATCATTTAACGAGATAAAAATATCCTAAATACATGCTCGCTCTGTATCGCCTTTCATTTAAATCCGTTCAGTAATTTTCACGTGATGCTCTATCTAACAAACAGACAGATAAAAATTCTAAAAATTGTAATTTTCGGAGTCTGCCGGTCCGAATTAGGCCCCTGATTTATTTTCTGCTTTTTAAATTCATTATAAAAACTTGACTCCTTTACAGATTTATTATAAGTTTAAACTTAGACCATTAATAGATAGACGGAGTTTAGGACTCTAAAATTGAGGCAGGCTAAAGGATGCCCGTTTTAGAATAAGAATTACGCTTACAAGTTTGCAAAAAAATGGTTCACTTCATTTCAACTTCTTGTTTACGCAGACTCCGTCTACATTAATGGTCTAAGATCATACGTACCTATAAAACAGATTACAAGTGTCATGTTACCTGGATAATGAACGTGATTGTCAGCAACCTTCGCTATTGTGATTGGCAAATAGCAAACAAGGAAAGACAGGAAAATGGCGAGCACCATCTTGGTTATCCTCCATTCATTGCGGCGCGCCTTCGTCTCTCTGTTGTCTTTTATTGTTGACCTTTTCTCTGTGTTGTTCAGTGTCTGTGGGTGATTGTTTTGCGATCTTTGGTGTTCCCGCATCCTTTGTTCTGAACTATGAGAAGAATATGACCAATTTTAATGTAAAATTCGTACATTAATGCAAGAAACTTCGAACAGTATTCAAAGAGTTAGATTGCTGTATTAGGTTTTGTGACGAGTTAGTTACCCTCTGGTTAGATATTATTAGTCCAGTAATTATAATCGAGTAATTATGATTCCTTTTTTAGTAATTGAAAATATGAAAATGAAAGTAGTTTTTTTTTAAGAAACACATGTACAATTTGTAACCGGATTTGCAAAGAGAATCTACACTTAGATATTTTCATATGTCTGTTGTGGAAATTCGCAACAAGGGCGTTGAAGACCTTGCTCAGCTATAGACTAAGAATAAGGTGCTTACGTTGTCGTTTCAGTTAAAAACTGTTATTGACATTGTAATTTATATGAATAAATTAATATATTTACCTACCTGTGCACAACCCAGAATATTCTTGCGTAGCAGATTAGTATCAACATCGCAGGTACAATGAAGGCTATCACAAATAGCGCAGTTTTCGCTGAGTGACCGAATTCGTCCTGCACTATAGAGCAAGTTCCTAATTCTGGATCGTAATCAAATTTACCTGAAAAAAGTAATCAAACTCATTGTTTAACGACGTCTACCTATTTATTAATCCACATACACGCTATTAGTCAACTATGTACTTGTACATATTAATAATAACATCTTACCCCATATTCCAAGAAGTGTGGGTATTTGCATGCCATATGAGAACATCCAAGAGAAAACGATCATCAAAGCAATGTTGTGTTTTCTGTACACTCTTGAGTACCAGCTGTGATGAGCTATCATTATATACCTGGAAATATATCATCATGATTAATCGTAATTAATGTATTCAAAGAAATGTCATTTTCCTTTTCTAGTAATTGATCATATGACATGCCTAAAATTAATTATTTATGTTATTTCGGGCCAAACAGATAACATTACTGGCCTTCTGGGTACCGTTTTTTTAAGATACACGGGTTCGGGTTTGACCACGACCACACCTAATGCCGGACGATGATGCGGTCGAAGATGGAGCACGCTTACTTTCATACTCATACGAGACTTGCAAATACCCGGACTGTACTTTTCGGGAAATTCAGACTCTGGTCGTGCATTCCACAACTCAGCCGTACATAGAAGGAACGTCGAGGTGAAAGGTTTAGTTCAGACTGGTGGCTTTTCCCCTGTGAAACGATGGCGTAGACCAGAGCGCCTTGTCGTCCGAAGATGGAATGGTGTAGGGGTATAAAGTCAAACAGTTCAACCGCAAACTCCCGAAATGAATTCTATAAAAAAAAAAACTATAGACTAGCAACCCGACTTCGATGCTCTAGGCTTTGAAGCCTTGTATTGACAAGCTGGTCGCTATCAATCAACCTCTTGGCTCTTCTCTCAATTGCCTCTAGCGATTCAAGCTGGTATTTTGCTAAGCCCTCCCAAAAGTGAGAACAGTACTCCATGTAAGATCTTACTATTTAAGTAGAAAAAGGTAATTTTTTTGTTATGAATTAAGGTTTTTCCCTCAGCTGCCGTGGATCAAGCCATTGTACGTAACCCTTGTATATTTAGCCAAAAAGCTTTCTTTCACACAGGTTGCATTGCACAAAATTCCTATACATTGTTATTATGAAATCATTTATCGTGTAATATTGTTATTTTTGTCTTGTTAGGGAATTAATTGGGATTACCCGGAACAATTATTTGTATTGAATATATAATTCGAATATATCCTCAAGTACAATCATTACAATGGCTACAAAATTAATATTTATATGAACATAAATCTTATTAATTACTTTATTATGTTTTCCCTATAAAATTATAGTTCAAGAATTATATAGAGCAAATAGAATGGTGGAATATTCAATTGTTTAGTCTCGGCATCTCGTGCAAATTGTGTCAGACACAGGCCGATTTATTCTCAGATACGGTATCCACACTCCAAGATCGGATAGATCTGTCGTAAGCCACTGATGAAATGTTATTAACTCATCACCGCTTCGTCTTGCTTTATGGCCGGTTCCTATATCTTTCCGACCATTTCTTTGACTTGCTATTGGTTAAAATTGTAACGATACATTACTTGTATGAACAAGTAATGTCAAAAATTAAAAAATCTTTGTTCATTTTTATATCACATATATCACAATTTGTAGTCTGTTGTTGGGATCTTGTGATAAGCAAATTTTATCTGTATCAGAAGATCCCGCTCTTCCATACCTTAAAAATTACGTATTTGAAAGTCTAAGTACTTTTAAATACAATCTAAATATTTTCATGCTATAGAGGACATAACAATGATATTAAAAATATTGCTTTACACACGTATACTGTAATTAAAAATATGATTTAGAAATATTTTACTAAAAGATGTATGAAATTAATTTGAATTAAAATGGTCGTTTGTTCCATCGATAAGCTCATCAGTATTTTAATATAGCATTATTCCCTTTTATGTGTAGGATTTCATCAAAAACGTAATTTGTATTTTTATATGCCATGAATTTCCTATTGTGACACTCCCACGTGTATTTCGCGTATAATCAATATCGGTTCAAGACGTTAAGGTGTGAAAGAGATCAACAAGCGGTTGCAATCTCATAAACCAAGATATTACATCGTAAATATTGTTCTTAAAGTAGCATTGCCATTACGAGTTCTTCAGCATTATTAAAGTTAACTAGAAAATTAATGTCACTTATATTAGATGAATCAACCGATTTTGTTGAAAGACACAGAATTGAAAGGATAAGACTGATTGCAATGACATTGAATTACATAAGTTTATGTTTATATGTATCATTTTGATCGATCTATACAAATTGAAAGATAAAAATAAATTGTCAACAACAAGACAAAAATAGTGAAAAAGATGGCGCTGCGATCGCATCCTTTTTGGAAACTACTAAATGTATATGATTGAAACTCGACATAGTGCTGGCTTATAATCCGAATTAACATTTAGAATATATTTTATCCCTACAAATGATGTAGTTTCTTTAAAATAGACGTATTAGAAAAATAGATGGTGCTACAATTGCAATGTAGACAACCATCGCTGTAATACAATAACAAATACGTTGTCAGGTCAGGTACATGTCATTACGTATTAAGTACTTCGAATCAGATTGACTGCGGCTTTTCTTTATATTTTACTGTGCAGTTGTCTACATTATATTCATTTAGTTTCTTTAGTAGTCTCTGGTTTCTTTGTAATGAATTGAACAAGAAACGAAAGTATTGAAGGTTTATGTGTAGAAAACACTCAATAAAATGTGTTTGTATGTAACATAGAGGTACTATATAGGGGGTTTCACGAGGCGTAGCCAGGGGGAAAACTGTAGTAAATAATAATTATTTGCATTACTAATTGTTGTGAGGTCTATTTGGTTTTAGTTTGATAATTAATGGAGTAATTGATTTTATTTGTGGTTCACACTTGTTATTTATTGTTCAGTGTTATTATTTGTTGCTATTGTTGATATTTGATATTAAATTTGTTAATTAAAAATGGTTCCGATGTTGAAATGTGGTCGAGGCTAAGCTTTTGGTTTGGGAAGTCAAAAGCTTAACTTTCGACTTCCCAAACTAAAGAACTTTTGTATAATTTGTACAAATATTTAGAAAATGAGTGCAATATCAATTCGAGCAGTATTATGACGCTCGCTCAATTAGTTGTTAAATCAATCGGAATATCATTGACTTCCATCGGAAAGGTGCTATCTATATAGTATTAAAAATTATGCTATTTACTATTAAAAATTATTTAATATTAATATTTATTATTTTAATAACGTTTAATATTATTAGTTTCATATCAAGTATCTGTCTATAAAAATATATAAAAAGTATTGGTTTATTCATTTATGTGCTGACAGTACGCTACTACAGACGCAAAAACGTCTCTAAGCTAATTTACTTACACTTAGATCTATTTGTCTGTTGCATCTATATATGTATTTGTTATAAGTACCAATTATTGGTTTATTGAAAAAAGTAGGTAATGTCTACTGCGGGATTTGATCAATTTTAAATGTGGCTGTCGTAGATTGATCTAGTATGATGGAAATGATAACATTTTAATGCTTGGTATATAGTTTAACTCAGAAGTAAAGCTATATAAAATTAAAGGAGAGGTTTACATTATGCCCGTTTCTACGGCAGCAGAGGAAAGTAGCGAGAGAAGTGGACACCACGTTTATCATGTTAAGGATACGCTGCTTATCCTTGGGATGTCATCATTATAATGTGGCGTTCTATCCTTAATTCACCATGACAGCGAACCATTATTTACTTCTGCCCTTGGTGGCGGTGTACCCACTAATAACGTGATTACTTTCATTTATCCTTGATATCAATGAATACTCTACTCTTTGAATTTACTCGCAGTGCCAATTCAGTTTTATTACATAAACATTTAAATATAGTCTATAAACAGTAATGTGTAATGTCTCACCTGTTTAATGTGATTAGTGCGATACTCAGTAAAGATACTCCAACGTTGCCGTACCGCAAGAACGGTACTAGCTTGCACAAGGCGCCCCCATGGGACCACGTTCTCTTCCAGAAGCCTGATATGGCGAATGGGAGCACTATTGCACAAAACAGGAAGTCCGCTATGCAAAGGCTGGAACAGTAAATTGAACGGTACAGGTAAATTAAGTTTTATTAATACATGATCAACCATCTTTTCAT
Organism: Dendrolimus kikuchii; assembly: GCA_019925095.2. Lineage (NCBI taxonomy): Eukaryota > Metazoa > Arthropoda > Insecta > Lepidoptera > Lasiocampidae > Dendrolimus > Dendrolimus kikuchii. Next base: position 8,824,010 of record CM034400.1, read on the forward strand.
ACGGCTCTGTAGACAAGTGGCATTAGCACTAAACGAATAGAATGAAAATGTATCAGAATGACATAACGCTTAGCGTAACGATATGTCTTTTCGATGACTTCACTATAGGGCACGTATATACAATCTATATTATGTATACCAAATTACACAAACAACCGGTTTATTAAGTTTTGCTGGTACCCTGGTTTTGGGTAAACTTCGAAATAATGGCGTGGACAAAATCATTTTCCACTTGTTAAAAATACAAATAATAAAACACGAAATGTATTTAGGTACATACAATACTAGCTGTACCCGGCTGACGTTGTCTTGCCCTTAGAAAATAATAATCTAGCAACCGATTGCAGTGTCATCAACCGTGCAGTGAAAACGTGACATCTTGAAAAATAATCTTGTTTATAACCAGATTTTGTCAATAGTACTGAGGCTACCGAAGTAGTAAAGGGTAGTTTATTAATTAGATCTATGAGAGAGAATTACAAACAATAAGTCAAGTACAAAATTACTAATAGCATTGCCGATCTAAGCATAAAATTCAAAGACTACCTAAAGAAAAACGAATTAACACAATTTTATAATATGAAATTTCGTATAAAAAAGGAGGATTCTAAAACAATTCAATTTAGGAAACCCAACACGAATTAATTACTAATGAAAAGGCCCTTACTATTGAAATATATTAGCCTTCGAATTTCGGAGAACAAGGTCGATAATATAACAGCTCAAATGGACATAAAATCTATTATTTACGTCGACCTCCAACAATTTAGCCCATGGAATCTCAGCTATGTCGCCTGAGAGTAAGAGCCCATTCAGATTAGGTACATTTATAAAATGTATATACAACACTAATCCCTTATGTAAGGTTTTCTATTATAAGGTACTATCATCAGAATTCTTTATCTCTTTGTAAAATACGGGCTAAATAAAGATTCCGAGGCTTATTTATGAACCTAAGGAAATTCCGGTGACAAATTTTATGTAAATATGTCTATTCTTATTATTCGAACAAAGATGAAAGAAACAACATATTGTGAAAATATTTTGTAATTATTCTTGTCCATCCAACCAAAGGTTGCCTGGAAGAGATTACTTATAAGGACATCCATTGTACTACTACCTTATAGTACGAGTATTTAAAACAAACTGTATTACTTTTAATATGTTGGTGTTTAATAAAGAATGTTTTTGCTTTGAAAGTTAAGTTTTATTTTAGTTAGGACTAAACGGTTTTAAGCATTACTTATTATATGGTCTATACTTGCCGAGAAGGAGACTATTAATTCTAGTTTTTATAACTGAGAGTGAATAATAAAACTAAAAGTTAATTTTAAAAATGAATAAACTAAACTATACTATAAATAAAGCTATACTTATAAAATAACATAAATCTGTAAGTGAAAAATTGACTCCAAAGCTATCGCTGTCGGCGAGGAGCGTGCCCAAAATGCTGGCCGCATTTCCGCGTTGGATGGCAATGCTGATTCGTTGCCCTAGGGGTAAGCCAGCCTTTTGGTCACGCGGGACCTCAATTAGACGCGTTGAGAGGTCTCGATTCTTTGGTTTGAATTATATGGTTGGTTCTTCTTAGGAGAAATGAATCGTCTTTACGCTCTTATATTGGATGGAACAACTTGATGAAGCCTGCGTTTCCAGACTTATGAACTGTCGAAGATTTCAGAAGTCACGAGTGAATAAGGTTTCCTCTAGTTACACATGTTTCATCCTCGATCCTGGACCTCATTGTCATTTAAAATAAAGCCAATAACAAAAAACTCACAGAAACTCATAAGTAGGTATTAGAGGGATATTGGAGTTATTTGCAAGGGAGTTGGTGTTTTTATTGCGCTAATACTTTCTTATGAACAACAACTGTAACTAGTTTTAGTAGCGTTGATAACTCATAATTTTCAGTATGATTATTACATTATTTTATAGTTTATCCTGGGTCCGGGGTCAAACAACGGGTTTATTTATACAAAAATTAAATTAGGTTTCATATAGCGCGAGCGAAGCCGCGGGCATAAGCTAGTGTATATAAACTTTCCTTGAAAAATTATCTAACTGATGGTGAAAACAGCTTAAAAAACCGTTGCGTAGTTTAGGAGGAGTTCGCGGATATACAGACAGAAAGCGACTTTTGTTTTATACTATGTAATTAAAGATTTTTAAAAATTATATTTGTGCCGAGTTGTGCTATAGAGAAGAGTATTTTTCCGTAATTTGTCAAGCCAATGGGCTCCAGCAGATCAAGGCTGTGCAACTTTAAAATTTGACTTCTTTGAAAAAATTTGTCAGGCCGTCAGAAATTGCTGTCAATAGTCTTGTTTGCATTGTACTCGACATGTGAACTATTTTTGAATATTAGATGCGAATTCATGCACATTTTTTTCTATACTTGGCACATATCGAGCCTTTACCGCCATTTTTTTTATTTTTTTATTTTATCGTATGCGAAATTAGAACTTAAATATTTTTTTGTTGCAATTAATTATTTAAAACTATTATTTTGTTTTAAGACTTTCAGTTTAAGTTAGATTAGACCCCACTGAATCAAAAATTGAAAAAAAATATTAATAGTTTACAATACCTTTTGCAACAAAAATTTAGTTGGGACCAAATGTCGCTTACGATAAAATAAAGGCTCGATATGTACTGTACGCGGACCGTATTTCTTTAGGGCGTAGGCGATCAAGCTGTAGAATTAACTCTCGTTTTGGTTGGTTTTTCAAAAAAATATAATATGAGACTCTCTTTATATGACTGGGGAGCAAGTAATCGTCAAATCTGTTAGTGATTTAAGGACATCGATAAATAAGGAGTAAGTATTTTGTAACAATGGGAAACGCTCAATCATCTTTCTCCAGCTGAAAGGAGAAAATATTTGGACGGAATACCAATTCAACGTCTATGAAAGGGTATTGTTACGAAAACGTTTCTCCAAAGGTGTGCAGCTATAATGGGATGTTATGGTTGAATGAAGAAAAGGAAAATTCTGATCGTATAAAGAAATATTATTTATATCGTTGGAAGTATTAATAATAATCGGCAGGCAAACACATACATTGTATATCCTCAAGCTAAGCAAGTTATAATGTGTTTTAGACAACATACAGCGGACCACTCTGGGACCGATGCAATACACTCAGACCGTAGCGGAAAGTTAAATTAAGAAATTTAGATTAACGATAATGTTACTTGATTGATATTGTACTTTTATTATGTACTTATAACTTAATATTTTCTTAAGTTTTCGCGACTTGTATACATAATAAAACTACGTTTTAACGGTTTTAAGCGCGGTAATTTTATTTGATTTTGGTTTTTCCGACGTTTCGGCCACTTTTTAGTGGCCGTGATCACGGAAGACAAAGATGTCAAGTGTCAACGAGTATTGTTAAAGTTTTATTTAGCCTACCGCCAACTTATTAATTTTAATTATTTAATTTTTAATTTTGTTTATGGTTATTATTTAATCTATGGGAGCCTAATCTAATTTACTACCGCTTCGCAACATGTTATGGCTTGAAAAGAAGAAGCGGCGCAAGAAACTCTTCAGTAAACATGCCTAGCTCTAATAATTTTATATAATATTAAAATGGGTGGAAGGAAAAATAAAAGTAATTATCAGTCAAGTTGGTTTGTGTTCCGTTGTACGCAGAAAGAGCTCACAGTGTCTTGAGGTCTGGCAGCTGGTTTTTGCTGGGTTTGGGTCTTAATAGTTTTGATAATTGGATCCCAAACAGGTGGTACTTGCCAACCATCTTCTCTATTGAAATTTGGGTGTTTTTTGATTTCAATAGCCTCACGCATCATTCTAGGTATGAAACGATTCTCTTTCGCGAGGATTTGTGGGTTATCGAATCTGATGTAGTGGTTGGGTTTATCCAGCGTGTGTTCACTGATCGTAGACTTCGTAGACCTTGTGTGTTTCATGTCAGCAATGTGTTCTTTTACTCGTGTTTTTATGCTCCTCTTTGTTTGCCCAATGTATGACAATCCACACTCACAATCAAGCTTGTAAACCCCTGCATCCTGGAGTGGGATATTGCATTTCACAGGTCTCAGAAATTGGGTAATCTTTTTCTGCAGCTTGAAATATGTTTTGATTGAAGCTCGCCTGAGGATGTGACCAATTCTGTCTGTGACCCCCTTGATGTAGGGTAGGGTAGCAGGGCACCGCTCAACTGAAGGTGGTTTGGGGCCTTTGTGACGTTGGTGTGGAGTCTTCAGCTGATTGCGTTGTAGAACTCGCTTGACATGCTGAAGCTCTCCAGCTATGTGGTTCTCGTCACAAATTTTCCGTGCTCTCTGAAACAAAGATTTGCCCACGGTAGCTAACTGACTAGGATGGTGGTGAGACGAACCATTAAGGTATTTATCTGTATGGGTAGGTTTCCTATACACCGTATGACCAAGAGTATTGTCAGGGTTCCTTAGGATGAGCACATCCAGAAAAGCTAATTTATTATTTGCCTCTAGTTCCATAGTAAATTTAATATTACTGCTAATGGAATTGAGATGATCTAGAAATGCAGAGACTTTATCGTTTGGGAGGACGGTAAAAGTATCGTCTACGTACCTTTTATACATCTTCGGCTTAGCCGGAGCGGTATCCAGTGCCTTCTGCTCGAAGTCTTCCATAAAAATGTCAGCTACGACAGGAGACACCGGTGAGCCCATGGCTACACCGTTGATTTGGTCGTAGAAGCCGTAGTCCCACACGAAATAGCCAGATGTGAGGCAATGTTTTAGTAGATCTGCATATTCCTCAGGCATGTTATTATCTATTAGCTTCCTTTTGACAATCTCAATGCAGTCTTCCACTGGTAAACTGGTAAATAAGGACTGGACATCAAAACTGACTAGTACTTCATCCTCAGCCAATGTCAAATTTTCAATTGCGCTGATGAAGTCGAAGGAATCCTTGACATGGTAGGGTGTGTTGCCGCGGAGATTGTTGAGTGTCTTCGCGAGATGTTGTGCCAGTCTGTATGTTGGTGAGTCAAGCTGGCTAACTATAGGGCGCAAGGGGATGTTGTTTTTGTGAAGTTTAGGTAACCCATACAGTTTAGGCGCTTTGGCGCAAGATGGTGTGAGTGCGGATACGTCTAAGCTTAATTTTTCGGAGTGTTTTTTCATAACTGTTTGGGATCCAATTATCAAAACTATTAAGACCCAAACCCAGCAAAAACCAGCTGCCAGACCTCAAGACACTGTGAGCTCTTTCTGCGTACAACGGAACACAAACCAACTTGACTGATAATTACTTTTATTTTTCCTTCCACCCATTTTAATATTATATAAAATTATTAGAGCTAGGCATGTTTACTGAAGAGTTTCTTGCGCCGCTTCTTCTCTTCAAGCCATAACATGTTGCGAAGCGGTAGTAAATTAGATTAGGCTCCCATAGATTAAATAATAACCATAAACAAAATTAAAAATTAAATAATTAAAATTAATAAGTTGGCGGTAGGCTAAATAAAACTTTAACAATACTCGTTGACACTTGACATCTTTGTCTTCCGTGATCACGGCCACTGAAAAGTGGCCGAAACGTCGGAAAAACCAAAATCAAATAAAATTACCGCGCTTAAAACCGTTAAAACGTAGTTTTATTACTTATAACTTATTTATTTATTTATTACATGACACAATTTCCAAACAACGCTAATTAACTAAGTGAATTATGGAATATTTACTAGACATTTTGGCACCACAACACAACAGTTTAACAGTGATGTTTACGATAGGTTATAAAATTGTTTATGATTGTTATAATTTTTATAATAGGTATGCGGAGAAATAGTTGAATACATTTCACTCCTAGATAGATAGATAAACTATTTAGGTATAATGAAAAGCTTACATGTAATTACTAGCACACATTATCTAGAACCTTTCCGTTCCTATATCTTGCTGACCGTTCATTTGCCTTATCGGTTAAAATTTAACATCAGCTCTATACAAGTAGTGTCAAAATTCAATCGATGGTAAGGAAAATAAATGATTCTTCTTCAAAATGTAGCGAACCTCTTTTGGTTAATGTTACATGAAAATTTAAATTTTAAATTTAGAATTCCTGTGAATATACAAATACTACTACTATAAACGCTAAAATGTTTCGAAGCTAATGACCTGTATATAATGGTTAGTATCCTAATTACTTAAATTATATCATACCTGATTATAAAAGCCGCAGCAACATTTCTTACTTTTGGACATTTCAGCAATGCAACCACTGTTAATAAGTTACCGAATAGACCCACAACCATTATGATTCCAGTCACTATGGCAGCAAATGTTAGAAGACCAGGGGAGAATCTGGAACATAACAATATTTAGGGTTGATATAATTATGATATTCACTGTTTTACTAGTAGGTTCTGCCTTTTTATTGCTGAACAAATAGTCGACAGAATAAATTCAATCATTCAACGTTTAGAAAAGTTTTTACGTTAAAAGGCATTATGCGAGACAAAGTTCTATACAACTATAGTAGTATAGTATATTACGAATACTTTGGTCTTTGACTAATTCTATACACTGAAATCTTTGAGGAACATAAAAAGTCTCCAAATGTAATTACTACAATAATAAAATCTATACTGAGTATCTATTTTACACTAGTGGTCACCCAGTGGTCGAAATTCGACTGTAATTCATTTAAATTATAACTTTGAACATTATTAAGGTTCTGTTGTCAAAGATTATACTACTAACTATATAATCACAGTTTCGCCAAGGCTACGCTGTTAATTTGACTTGAACAATAAACAAAAGGGTATATATGCGTGTGTGTCAAATGCATGATATTGCGTGTAATGTTTTTTTTAGTGATTTAATGTATTTTTTATGCATAATTTAAAAAAAAATATTCGCATTCTGCACTCCGTCTCTAAATAAACTATAATTGTGCGAAATTTCATAAAAAGGGGTACGAAGTTTTTGCTTCTCGTATTAATATATTTTATATATAGCATTGATGACGGAAGTTTTAATCTTTCTAAGGAAAGAATTATACTGGAATATACATCATATTATGTATAACTATACTGACTTTCTAGACTGGTTTGTTATACACATTTTAAATTACACATCGTAAAAATCAATAAGAAACCTAATAAACTAAAGAAAACCAATAATCCTGACTGGATAATTGTTTTGCATTTCTTTTGAGAAATATGGAGCACGTTATTAAACTTTTTTTCAGGTCTCGACCTCAAGTTGTTGGAAAGTTCTCAAACTCGGCGATACGATATCTTGGAAAACTTAGAAATACGCAGCATGTTTGAATAAAAAAAAACCCTAAAAATAAATATTTCAATAACAACTTCAGTGAAAGTAGAACACTGCATATTTATGGCTATGAAATGTCAATAAGTTTTTAAAAAGTTTTCTTTTGTTTTTTATGAAATTAGGCCTGTATTATTTGTTTGAGTTTTTGTTTCGTGTTGTTTTGTAACCGCTGTGTGTAACATTTTTTTTTATCTGCTTTTGTGTTACGGTTAGGATTATAGGAAGCGAGTTAAGGAGCTTTCAATACTTTAAATGTGTTTTTCTTAAGGCGATTTTAGACGGTTCATTACAGTCTTTCGGGTATACTGTCCGTTTCCCTATAGTGGGAGGCGCAAGCCCAGTACTGGGACCTTAATGGCCTGATATTATTACAGTCTTTCAATTCAGATGAATTAACCAAAGTGATCTGTGGAAAAATAAAATTGAGTCATTCAACATCATCGTATCCGTCCAGGGGTCCAATTCTGCTATTTTAATATATTCGCGTTGCGAAGATATTCAAAGAACGATTTCATCGTGATAGTGTCAAAAATTCATATTTGACTAAATCTACACTATGTTTTCGATATCTTTGCGGTGGAAAAATAGTGAAAAATAATTAGCACTACCATTAGGAGAAAATGCGTTTAGTCGATATGAATGTTGAAAAGCTATCAAAATTTAAATATTTATCGTTAGTTTTCGCTTATGAATATTTATAAAGATAGAGTGGTGCCATAATTCCGAAATCAGGCAAACCCACGATTGATACGATAGTGTCCGGTGATTTTGACGAGATAGTAATAGCAGAATTGGGCCCCAGCTTTGCGCCTTTCAACCCAATTGTACTAATTTGGTTACTTCGTTTAATATCAGTATCAGGCTTACACTGGAGTGGAACAGCGCGACGTGTGACAACCTCTGCAGAAGTATTCTTTGTGGATGGAATGTTAAGCACTTACCCAATTTATTTTGTTACTAATGAAATAATATTTCAATTCACATTAATTGTTATCACGAAACGTGACTAGACTGTTTGGAATTGCTATAGAAAATCGGAGAATAAATGACCCGAAGGTTTCTTCGCGATCCTAACCCAATTGTTACAAGAAAATATTCGCACGACTTATTCGGAAAGTCTGTTTGTTTTGTGGTAAACTAACTAGGTGTACCCGAGGATTCCACTGTCCAATGAACTGTATTGGGCAAAATTGAGCGTGTAAAATATACGTGGCTCATCCGCCGGTGAGACTATGGGCCACAAGCACCGGAAGGCAAATCCCCATTGAATTTATTACCTACTCCCCGCTTGCTACCGAGCTATTGAGTCGGAAAATAAAGAACTTTTATGCCCATTATGTAGGCATTTCCGTTGAACTGCTTTGAATTAAACGTATTGTGAAAAAGGTTGAAACTCTGGACAACAGAAAAGTTGGTGAGCGTGGGAAATTTGTATAAAGACTAGTGTGGCTGTCTACAATTATCAATGCTATTCTGAAAATTCGTAATATAGTTCACAATCAACGACGTCTACTCTCATTGACCGACATTATGCTGAGAATGATGCCCCTTTTATGATGAGTTCCTTTTTTAAGTTTATACCTATTTACATACATACATACACAACTTCACGCTAGTTCCCTTGCGGGGTAGGCACGAACAACACAGCGCCATTTAGGCTTATTCTTACACACCTCACTTGCTTCTTTGACATTCATAACTATACCTATTTATCCTGATGTATAAGTAGTATATGCTTATATTACTTTGAAGTTTCATCAAAATAGCTTCAGCAGTTTTTGCTTAAAAAAGTAACAAATATCCATCGATCATCATAAAGAAATCTTTCTCGTTTATGTGATTATTTTTGCATGGGTTGATCAGATATTTTAACTTCTGCTAGATGACGTTGATGGCCTAAATTATTTGATTAGAGTTTTAGACAGGAATTAGAAGGATAAAAAGATGTTTTAGTATTTAGAGGCCACAAACACACAACTTCTTATTCTTAAAATATTAATTTTATAAATTTAGCTTCAGCTGCAGTTCGTATAGCATATCATCTATTGCTTACATTGTAAGTTGATATTGTTCAATTCAAACACATTGTTACTCACTTGGAGAGTTCACTGGGCCCCATGGTCGAGGTAACATCCTCCGTGACATTCATCGTGTCGTCAGACATGTTTCATCTGTAACAAATAAATTAATTGTTAGAACTGAAGTGTTAGAACATGATTAAAACTGAACAATAACTATCCACAGATGTCAACACTACGAAAATGACTAAAACATTTAATTTATTATAGATAATACATTAATTTAAATATATCTCGTCTGCCAATACTCCTGAATTCGCAATAAAATGTTATTATATATCTGTATGTGTATATAACTACTTGAGGACCTCCTCTTTTTTTTAAATCGATTAAAAATATAATTAGTTTCATTTATTTTACTTCGCCCCGACTTCAAGATATTATAACAAAACATTATTTTTTGCTTTTTTCGTACTCTTGAAGTCGGTTTCTTTTCTGCTAGATTTTTGATGTGAAACTTCTTTAGAATCGTTGTGATTTAAAACTCGATGAAACGAAAAAGCGATACTAAAAAGAGATAAACACATAAATCTATAGGACTAAACCTGCAAGAGAATGAAGATGCGATAGAATAGTATTTAATCATTTAACCATTATGCTCATAGAGATAGAGTTGGAAATGTTGTGAAGTTTTTCATTAATACTTCAAATTTCGTGTTTTAAAGATTAAGTATGTTATAACGATATAATGAAATGTGACGTCACGAAATTTGGAATCTGGGAGAATTCCTCTTTGTCACACTTCTACTACGTGTGAACTGCACACACACATTTTTTTATGTGGGGACTTCATGTTATTAATCAGATACATTAAATTGTATATAAATGTAATTTTTTAAATTTCTGTAAAAAAAATGTTGGACCGAAATTTGCCGCCCCTCCAAAATCTGCCGCCGTAGGCTCCATCCTGTTCAGCCTATTGGTAAATCCGCCACTGGCTTAACCTAATATCCTAACGAATTAAAATATGTTACATCATAGGACAACCGGTGTTAGGGTTACACAGATAATTGAACATGACCCCGTTAATTAAGATTGAACCAAGCTAAAAGCTGACTCACTCGAATTCAATGGGAATAAACATCTAAACCTATTTCATTCAGTTTTGTAACATAAATTTAAAAATAATATTACCAATTTAATAATAAATTTTCCTGCATGAATATTTATTTGATGTATTGTAAAAACCACGTCTTTGCTATGCATCAGGAATATATTGCCTTCAAAATATGAATTGTTTGAAATAGTCTTTAATGAGGTAATTGAGGAAAAAATAATAATGTCAGCCCATAAACGCCCCATTGTAGGGCTTGGGGATCCTCATTGGCCTCTTTCGCCTACAATTATCTCGACCTGCAGATTTCATCCTCACGACGTTTCAACACCGTCGGCATGTAGTAGGTAATTGTAAAATTATACATAGGTCAGAAAATTACAGATTTTTTAAAAATATTCTATGGTTTAGTTTCGGACAATTTGCATAAGGCAAACTATTAATTTTTGATTATTTCAGTTGTTAAATATAGCATTTCAAACCAAATTGTAGGTTTTTATTTGACAAATGTTAAGCAAGACACTGTTTGTGGCAACTCGTACAGTCATATTGCACTTAACAATTAAAATAACTAGCGGTCTCTCGTGGTCGATATTCGACCATAATAATTAATATCAAAGACTATATATACTGCAATAATCACAGGTTTCGCCAAAGTTATACTGTTAATTTCACTTGAACAATAAACAAAAGAGTATATATGCGTGTGTGTGTGCCAAATATGACAGTGTGTGTAATGTTCTTTTTATTGATTTAATGTATTTTTATGCATAATACAAAAAAAAATATTAGCATTCGTCGCTTCTTCTCTATATAAACTATAAGTTTTTACTTCACGTATTAATATTTAGATTACAGTCCTTTTCTACTTCTTTATAAGCAAATAAATGAAAATATATACGTACATACGCAAGCGTACAGTTAATGCGGAAAAACAGTCAATATCCTTATACTACTTACTCCATATTAACTTTTTTAAATGTAAACTGGACCAGGTGGTAGGGTATTTGTATTTGCTCGACTGGATGCCGACCACCCCCGGTCTAGAATATGCCGCCATAACAACCTTGTGTTGTGTTCCGACATTAGTAACCAGGTTCCAGTCTCCCTTAAGAGAGTAGCAGCGCTTTTGTAGTACCTTAGGTGTTGCAAATGTCCATAGGCGATGGTAATCGCTTTCCATCAAGTGGGCCGTCTGCATGCCTGCTGAACTCCTGCAAAAAAAAACCCCCGATACGTCGCTCCTTAAGTTTAGAAACCCAGCATGATTTTTGTTTCATATGATTGTTCATTTGCCAATGGATTATTTCATAAGATCATGAATTGTTATATTGTCTTTGCCTTGCATGCGGATTGGGATAAAAAATATATCCGATCATTTTCAACGACATAAAGATAAAACCGTCCTTTTTCGACCATACTACGCAGCGATGATCGTATCAACCAAATAGACCGTTAAGAATCAAATAAATCCAAAAGACATTACATGCACCTTCAGCAATCTACGTCGAGACGACTTCCGACCGTATAACAAAAATCTAAAGGTATAAATGAAAGCCTATCGGCTATACGAGACCTGTCATCTGGTTTGATAGAAGCCTCACGTGACCTGGCCTATACCTGGGGCAACGTGTCAGCGTTGCCATAAAGCGCGGGAATGCAGCCAGCGTTTGGGGCACGTAACCAACCGACAGTAATTTGGGACTTATATAGGTATACTATTTGTAATAATTTAGGAAATTGTATATAATTTATATGTCGTATACCTAATAATTTAATAGGGGGTTTTTCTACATAGGATGTTAATGAAAGAAGTTTGTGTAGACGTAAATTGTTAAAGTTATTTTAATGAAGTGATTGTGCTAGATTCAATGGCTGATTTGCCGACTGATCAAATAAGGTGCTAAACAAGTACTGATGAGTGTTGTATGCACTAGTCGGCGTAAACCGCTGACACGGCAATGTGCGGCTGTTGCTAGTCCGTAAAACTTTATATTTCTATTTATCATGTAAATTTTATGTTAATAAACAAAATTAAATAATTTATTAATAAATAGCAATACAATTATATAATTCTGATTTTAGGGTTCCGTAGCCACCATTAATAGTTTGGTCATGTTCCACCCTCCGTCTGTTTACTGTGAGACACAAAGTACCTCAAAGTAATTTTGATCGGATACAGGTTCTATGGGGATGAAATTTGACCCGGACCTACCCGGTAAATTTCAAATACGAAATAAAAATATTTATTGTCGAGAATGTATGCACAAGTAAATAAAATTAAAGTAAACTAACAGAGCATGTATGTTGTATACCTACTCATAAAACATAAGTGTTATAGAACATGCTAACTATTTAGAAAAGGATATATACATAACTTTCAGCCTATGAGGCTAGTAACTCAGCATTATGCTTTCAAGAATTGACACAGCGCTGACTTTCAGTGCCAACCTCCATCAAATCAAAAGTGACCCAAACTGCAAAGTAGTTTTGAGACAATTAGCTGTAGTATAACCATGACTATTTTTCCATTGTATAACAGAAAAATTAGTTTAATAGTATTAGTATTAAGTTTTTCAGAAATAATAAAAGAAAGGAAATATATAAAATAAAGATAACCCTTATCCCTGTTTTGAGTTCAAAAAAATGATAAAAAAACATAAAAAGAAAGAGAAAACCCTCTTTCATAAACTAACTAAGAGGAAAGCGAAAAAAACCATAGAAAGACTGGTAGTTGGACAGACATGTTGAAGGACATTGACGGTTGTGTAATAAATAAAAAGATCCCGTATTTGACAAAATGGCTACAAAACTATTAAAGGTCAAGGACTACCAGGGATCTATATGAACAAGAATGTTATTACCATCATATGGGCGCGGCTGGACTTGTGTCCGGTCATGTGTGAAAAAGCAATAGAGTTCCAATTCAATATGCAGTCATACAATAACATTGGACAACAGAACACAACAATAGCATGATCTGTTCTTACTGAATCATATGGGTTTCTATATTTATCCTATGGTTAGTTTTTAATAAACCTGGTTAACTCGGCGTCGGTTCACGCATCGTGAAGCGTTTCCTCAATGGCGACGTACGTTTACTGATTTCACTTTTTGACTACGAAATCTTAATGTTGAAACTGTAAAATCTTAACTTAATTTTTTTTTAACGAGAGCAGATCCGATTGTGGACAAGCCAGCAAGGAGGACTGCGTGCGTGGGAGCGTGTGGGAATGGCCACGTTGGGATAGCGCTAGGACCCCCGAAGAAGAAATATTGCTACTCCAGTCAGAGATACCCACCAAAACCCTTCGGTGTTACATTGTTCGCCTTTTTGCAGGCTCTGACAATTTGCAGCCCACCAGGTTCATCTACAACGAGAAGAAAACAAGCCCCAGCCCTTTTCATTTTCACTTTGCGTGGGCAGTGTGTAATGCGCCCCACGAGAATAGAGGTGAACGCACGCGGAACGCCGCCAGCGGCACGACCCAATCTCGACGGCATTAACGGCGGATGAGAATCCTTCCCTAGGGTGTATAACGTACCCTGTTTTAACCAATATTGATGCAAGTGATTTTTAAGCTCTACAACATAATTTTTTATAATATCACCATACTTTAAAACACAGACTTTATGACTGTCAGTCTACCAGTAAAAACGACAAACTTCTAAGTTTTACGGCCCGGCCACTACTTTGAGTTTAGCGACGGGGGACACGACGTGCGTCGAGATGTTAGTGGTTGACGCGAAGCGCAAGCTAGTGGTTTTTGCCACTCGTTGCCTCGCGGTTACCTGTCTCTCTAGTGTCCAAGTATTTAAACATTTTAATCTGTTAATTAAATTACTCCTAGTTTAGTGGCCAGGAGTTATGCTTTGTGAACATAAGAGAATTATGTAATATTAGATAAGTTATTTTAGAGTTATATGGCGACAATGTTTCAGTAAAATAAATTTATTTTGTGACGTATTAAAATTTGAACATAATTTCCATACTCGATGTTATTCTGTTAATTTGTTACCCTGATTTTCGTAGAAATTTCTCATTTAAAACTTTATGATTTTTTATCTCTGCAATAAAGGAAAGATTAGATAGGTACTAACTATCCACGACATTGCATTTATTTTTATACTTTATGAATGTATTGTAGTAAAATAAAGCTGTAACCCTGAAACATGCATTTTTTATTTATTATCAAAAGCCTAAATATTAATTGTCATATTCTTAATTTGAGGATTATGGTTTACTTATACAATTTTTCATCCCCCACTTCATCTTATATATAATGTATTATATGTACCACGCTATCGTATTGGTGGCAACTGTACTGATAGCAATGTTTGTAAGTTAATAAATAAATAAATCTTTTAGAATATAGTATTTTAAGCCAAAATGTAACCGACTTTCTTCCTCATGGCATTATTTGACGGCCTTTATGGTTGAGCTGGCTTGGCTCTTGCTGCCCATCCTCCCTACAACCCAAAGGCTCCGGGTTCGGGTTTTGGCATGGTAAATTTCGTAAAACAGATTTTCCGTTAGTTACAATGGTCTGGGTGTCTGGGATTGGCCCCAGAATGGTCCGTTGTATATTAACCATAATACAAGCGTAACTTGCTTAGCTTGGGGATTAACAATGTCTGTTTATGTGCCAGTTTATTTAATGGTTTTATTTATCTTCTTACGAAGTATATTATATATATTATTAGTAACCGTTCAGCTGTTTATTCGTAAAAAATAAACAAAGCTTTACTTTTAATTATATTAGTATGAATATCATTACTGTAAAAAAGTTTTTGTATGTATTAAATTAAAGAATATAATATGTATCTAAATATACACAATATACACGTATGAAAGGCAACATAAAAACATTTATTTCTTTGTTGTAAATAATAATTAATTTTAAAAGAAAGTAGAAATAAATCTCGTAGAGATCACTTTGCAACTAACACTAAACACGAGAAACTTAAAATACAAGAGCGTTAATTAACAGAGCTCCGCCATTTGCAGTGTTCAATTGCTTAAATTGTTTGAAGCGCCAATTTAGACCACTTAGCGCTGACCAAACCGTACTCAAGACAGATAAAGGAGTGTTGAATTTTTGTTTAAATAGATTTTGTAAGAAATTAACGTTCGTACATTTTCTATTTTTTTTTATAAATCGGCCGACAAAGACGTCGTGCACACAAATATATATATATATATATATATATATATATATATATATATATATATATATATATATGTATATATACTTTATTATGCACCATTACATATATACTTATATATATATATATATATATATATATATAACACTTTATTGTGCACCATTACAGAAAAACTTACATACATACATACATACATATCGCTACATAACGATCACTTCCAGAAAACCCGTTGCAAGGGTAGGCACGAACAACAGTGGTGACCATGGTAGGCTTATTCTTACACACCTCACTTGCTTACTTAGAAAAACTTACGAACTAGTATTAGTCTAGTTGGATACAAAGGGCGGTCTTATCGCTAAAAAGCGATCTCTTCCAGAAAACCCGTGGCAAGAATATTCTGATTAGGAGTGGCGACGGTGGTATACATAATTATTGTACGATTACTTACATATATATATATATATATATATATATATATATCTGACCCCAAGTTAGGCAAGTTACGAATGACAACCTAGGACTGATGTTAGATTACTGTAAAGTAATGAAAGGTACATTTTGGAAAATTAACTTACGATAAATTGAGCATGGAACTTCTTAGACCGCCCAAGGTTTACAGTAAGAAATTGGTCCGAGGCAGTTAAAGCTTTAGTTTCAAAATAAATGAAGTACGATATATATATTTATCGTTTTCTGTTTTATAAAGGAAATTATTTTGATAATCATGACGAAAACATCACTGAGCAAAACCCGTCAATCTACGCTTTGCCGGATTTCCGGTAAGAAATTGTGTGTCAAGTCGTTGTCAAGCTTCCACGGTTATTCGAGTTTTAGAATTATTTTCAAGCAATATACTTAGTCACATTTGTAGAATTTTAAATGACAACAAAGGAGTAAGTTCTTATGGCAGCTCGAAAAGGTACATTTCACCAAACAGTTGAGATTCTCAACACAAACATAGTTATAGTTATTCTTATATATTTTACAACTATTGTTCACTTTAAATTATTAACATTATAAAATAGTATCGACTGCACGTTGACCCTTTAAGTTCTCTCAAAAAACTGGGAAGTACGACTAGTAGTAGAGCTACATTATAATTAATCATTAAATTAACAATTGTAACAAATATACAGTGAAACCTGGCTAAGTGAGATAGCAAGGGACCTGTAATGTGGTTTCACATACAGAGGTATTCCACTTACCCAGTGCCTCAGATGTCCAGGTATAAATAAATATCTGTCTCATTTACAGAGGGTTCCATTAACAGAGGTCAGAATACAGGTTATTTCAGTTATAGAGGTGCAATTATTAAATAAAATAACGTGTCATGTAAACATTGTAAATGAGTAATCAAAAAATCAAAAAAAACATCATTCATAAACGTATATTAACTTCAGCTTTTTACGTACGGATGAAGATTGTAGCTCTCGGTTTGACATTTTTCAAATAAACATCCGTATGATAGTAAAGCGAAACTAAAACTGGAGGTCATTGAGGCTCAAAATTATTTACATAGTAAGTGCGGAGTTTGCGGGTAGAATAAGAATAAGTAAGCAAACAACAAAACGATGTTATCTCAGTTACAGAGGTCTATGCATATAAAATTCACTCAATGTCTCAGTTATAGAGGTAACTATGATGATAAATCGAAAGAACGAATCCCAGATATATAAGTAGAGGTCTGCTTCGTCCCACTAACAGAGGTAATTCAGCGCCAAAGTGTTGGTACCTCAGCATGAGTTCCAGTTATGGAGGTGTCTCACTTATCCAGTTTCACTGTTTCACTGTACAAGTGTACAAGTTTCACTGTACATATATATATTATATATTTATACATTAGAGTATTGCGAGATCCAACGACTAAATTTACGTGCTTAATTAGTAGCGGCAAATTTCCAGACTAAAGTAGAATAAGTAGACTTATTTCGACAAGTATTATTAAGTTGGGTAAGTGTCCCTAGAGATCTATTAAGAGCGGAAGAAACAACTTAGTCAGAAAGCCAAGTTTAGAAACCACTACCTGTACTAATGAATAACAATGTGTCTTTATTTTGTCACTAAATACTATTGTAACTCATTGTTAAATCGTTTCAAAATAAAGTTTGTATACATGTATTCAACCCAACCACCCGGTGGTAGAGCCATGATGGAATTATTGCCCTGATTACAGCTCTTAGAGCCGCGTCGGCTCGATCGATATGATACGGTGCTCTTACAAAATATCGGTGTGAAATGTCTAGCCTTGAGATAATCGTGTTTCATGAGATAAATGAGCGTTCCTATATTCTACTTCTCTCTTCTCCTACCTTATTCTCCAATTCAATTCCATTCCCCTATCCCAGTGTTTTACAATCTGTGGGTCGTGACCCCTACGGGGGTCGCAGAGCCTTGCTCGGGAGTGGCCGGCAAAAGGGAAAAGGCAATTTAAATGTATACCTCGTATTTAGGTAGTTTCTAAGCTCAGTAGCTTTTTGCACAGTACAGGTCTTAATAACGAATATAGGAAACAAAATAGAGAAAAACATAATCGTAGTCTTTTAAATTACCTTAACTTAAACTTTTTGTCTGTCTATGAACCAAGAGGGTCGCCAAAAGTTTTCAAACTGTAAAGGGGTCGCGTATTCAAAAAGATTGAAAAGCACTGCCCTATCCTATCTCCTTCATCCCATCTCTCCTATCTGAACCCTTTATCCCATATTTTTTATCTTACGGCTTCTGTCCCATCCTTCCAATCGCATGCTAAGGGCTGCCAACACAGTGACGGCCTCTGTGGTTGAGCGGGCTAAGTCTTTGCCGGCCTACCTCACTGCAACGCAGAGGCTCCGGGTTCGATTCCTGGTATAGTAAATTTCGGAAACGTATTTTCTCCGTTATTTACTATGGTCTGGGTGTCTGGGATCGGCCCCAGAGTAGTCCGTTGTATATTATCCATAACACAAGCCTAACTTGCTTAATTTGGGAATATGCAATATGTGTGTTTGTCTGCCGATTATTAAAAAAAAAAAAAATGACTTCACCCCTGGTGTTACAAACGTCTACAGACGACGGTAATCAATTTGTATTGAGTGAACCGTCTACCTTTTGCCGGCTTCCCAATAAAAACGAGCCTTAGTTTACATGCATGGCGGCTATTTTTTTGAAATTTCTCTACATAACTTTGTAGTGCCATATAGCCTTTTTTTATTGCCTGAGTTCAGCAGACATATACGGCGTTCTAGAGGAAGAGGTAGTTATGGTGGCATACTCTAGACCAGGGTTGGTAGCCATCCAGACGGACAAACACCCTACCACCTGGCAAAAAGACTACACATTTTTATTAAATTTTATGCATGTAGATCCATTAGTTTTCAAGAAAAATGACTGACATACAGATGTATAGATGGAAAGACAGAAATGACGGTTTTACATGGGTTACGTTCGCTCCAAAGTAGTTACGGAACTTTAAACACTAGGTAACTAGAATTATCAATAACATAATTTAGAAAATCCTAAATTCGAAATATTGCAATATATTTTGTGGGTAGTATTTCTATTTGGTGTTAAACTTGATGCAATTTTGCCGTTTATACATATTGTTGCTATTGTATAGGACTTGCCGGCGCAGAGTAGCCTGTGGAAGATCGTTTTATATAAGTGAAAACTAAGTGAGTTGAAGATACGGTAATGTCTTAGCTGAGGGTAACTAAGTGGTGTTTTGGGAGAACACGGTCCCATAACAATATCCGCGATTGGCTGGAGCCTGCGCTTAGTTTCGACTTTTAGTGGCCATTTACACTGGAGAGGTGGGAGAATATGTGATTATTATGACAATAATGTTTTGAGATGATACGAGCATTACTATGTCAGTTATCTAAAACACGAAGTACTTTGTTTTTGTTGCAGTATAGCAGACAGGCTAACGATTTGTGTGATAGAAAATGGTTTATAGTAGAAATTGGAAACACCAAAGGTGTTTTTTTTAATGCCTTCGCGGGACGAACAGGGTTATCCGGTCTTATGTATTTTTTGGAGTTCTGTATCTTTTTATTATTTTCTTTTGTATCTTTTTTATTCTTTAATTTTATATCTTTATTATTTTTAAAATTAAATATATTAGGTACTAACACTTACTACTACACTTACACGTAAATATATTACTTATATTTTTAATTTTTTTATTGTAGGAGTTCAGCAGACAGACAGACGGCCCACTTGATGGAAAGCGGTTACAATTGCCTATGGACATTTGCAAATATATAATATATTATAAATTTCATGACGCTTTTTTAACTTCATATCAGAATGCTCCGAGAAAACGTCTACTGGGAGATTATTTTATATTTCAAATACCTGGGTTTATTTATGTCCATTTCCAGTAGTAGCTCAAGTATCTACGTATGAAACCATTATCGTGTTACCGTTGTGTTACCCATAACCCTCGCCGCTTTCCTGCTTACTGCCTTGCAAATGTGCATAATATAAATAAGGCATTACATATATAGAGAGTGTATTTATCGCATTATACATAAATATTTTATAATTTACCGAAATAACCAAGGTTATAATTTCAGCCTCCTTCGGTTTACACATCTAGGCTTAAAAGCTTTATGAAAGTAATAATTTCATAAGATTTCAATCTGGACGACACTTTTTATATGCAAATTAGGTGTCTAATGTGACCGCTTTCAGGGTTTTATCATATTAAATTAATCGCGGAGCCCTTTTGCTAATGTGGGTGGGTGTTTGGAAGTGACAGCGAGTGTCCAAAATATTATAGCAAGTCGGGTATGCGTAAATTATTCTGAAAATGGTACAACGTTAATGGTGACATATTATAGTGCAAAGTATTTAGATGATAATTAAAGCCCAAAAGGCCATTTTTGAATTAGAATGTCATATTTAAACCAACAAAGATATGAAGAAGTTTTTAATTCGTTGTGTAAATATTTTTGTTTTAATTAATTTTACTTAAACTGTAAAAGAAACCGTCTTCAAAAGTAAGTGAAAAGCATAAAAAAATAATTAAAAATCTTTCTACAACATCTTGAAGTCGGTGCCAAGTATTTTTTTTAATTTTTATTGCAGGAATTCAGCAGACAGACAGACGGCCCACTTAATGGAAAGCGGTTACTATCGCCTATAGACATTTGCAATACCAAAGGTGTTACAAATGTGCTGCTGCTCTCTTAAGGGAGACTGGAACCTGGTCACTAATGCCGGAACACAACTCAAGGTTGTTATGGCGACATGCTTTAGACCAGGGGTGGCAGCCATCCAGTCGGGCAAATGCCCTACCACCTGGTTGTGGGTTGTTTTTATCGCCTCTTATGACAGGCCGCCCGGCCGCAGGAAATGGTATTCTTTCTCCGTTCCTGCACAGATAGTAAAACATAAAAACAACAACCGATAAGTTTTTTTTTTAACTTTATCTATTTGGAACTTTTGCCACATAGGCATGTCAACCCCATCATCTCCTAAACATACAATAACTTATATATTAAATAATGAGCTTGCTAACAAACTAGCCTTCTTTGAGGCTGGCTCTGCCAGAATTTCTATGAAAATACCTGTATCAAAACGATTCAGTCCCAACTCCCCCATCAGTTGTTCTGTGCCATCTTTATTTTTGCTGCACTCCATTAAAAGATGTTGAAAATCCTCACGAGTTCCACATAGTAGGCAGTTGAGAGAATCATTTTTACCCATAAGGTGGCTAAAACTTCTTGTTGGGAAATGACCTGTTCGGATTCTATTTAGCAGCTTTATAAAAATTTAATTAAAACGCCGCCGCTAGAAAAGGCTCTTTATTCGTATCTTGGTATTCATTCTTATAATAAATTTTATAAATTACTTCATATTCAAGACTGCTTCAATATTCAATTCGGACATTCCATTCGAAAGATATCACGAGTTTAAAAAGTATTAGAAAATAGTTGCGTGGTCGCCGCGCACTCTAATCGGCTAGCTACGCTTATGCGATGTAGGTGTCACTGAGGTACGGGCAGTACTGGAGGGGAAATATTTTGAATTTTCGTTAAGTAGGTAATTAAACTCAACAAAAAGTAAAGAGGTAAAGTTTGTGAGTTTGTGACGTCGTAGGGATTATCCAGATATTCCCTACGACGTCACAAACTCACAACCTCTTTATTTGTTTTCTTCTCTGTTTGATCCAAATCTACTAAACCGATTTTGAAAATTCTTTCACCGGTCGAAAGCTACATTATTCCTCAGTGACATAGGGTATATATATTTGATTGTAATTAATAATAAGTAGGTATTTTTTAATTTTTTTCTGATGCCCAGCGAAGTGGGCACAGGGCAGCTAGTAATATTATAAAATTTTAAGCACGCCGTAATTGAACATTGGAGCTATTAAAAAAACAACTGGAATAGACTATATAAACGACAGAGAACGTGATGGATTTTTTAGATTTCTTGTCTCTTTGTTCGGGATTCACGCAAAAACTACTGGGCCAATTTCGCTGCGGTTTTCGCCGATCGACGGCAAATTCTTAGACTTAAAATCTGCGTCACTTTTTATCCCGGGAATCTTGCGGGAATTTTTCTGGAAATGATTTAAAATGACGTAATAAAAAACAATAATTCCAGTGTGACTTTTCCACTGATCGACAGCAAATTTTATGTAACAAAAAGTGTGATATTTTTTATTCCGACACAATTTTCACTAAAACTACAGCTTACATTCTTTTTTTAATGCTGCGGTACTTTGTGTCCCGGGAATCCCGCGGGAATTTAAAGTCAAGCATGGATGAAGTCGCGGGCATATCCTAGTAAGAAATATAATTCCACTTTTGCTTAAATGGCAACGGAACCCTAAAATTATAATGACAACATTTACAAATGGTTAAATGATTGCCTAATTTAAATAAGTAGGGGAAATGCAGCATGCTACTGCAATTGTCAGTTCAAATTGAGTACTACATACGCGTAGGACTAAACAAGCGATAATGCTTCAGCAATGGCAATGTGGGTGTCAGGGGCACTATTGGTCTTATTATGAATACTGTTATGTATTCACGAACATTTGGTAATTCTGGTAATATTATAAACCATATAAAATCGCTTCCTTTCACAGTCATTTTCATGACCACAGCAATTTATTCAATCCGTATTTAAATTAGGTGGTTTCCTTTCCCGTCATTTTGGTGCTGTCTCATTCTTTTATTCTCAGGACCGTATATCCTTTACAAGTTTACAAGAATGATTAATGTGAAATACTAAAGAGAATACGTGGGTGCATCCTTTATAAAGGAGTCGAGATGTTAATCCAATTTGTCCTGTTAAGTAGCTTAATTGTAAGTGCATCCGTGGGGTCGATTCTGTTTATTTAATACAGACCGACGCCTACCTCGTTATGCATAATAAAGAACATTCTATTCATCATTCTTATAGTAAACTAGCTTCTGCTCGCGACTTCGTTCGCGTGGAATGGTTTAAAAAAAGTAAGTTAAAAAAATCAGCCGATTTTGAAATATTCTTCATTGGTGCTCCGCTCCTATTAATAAGCTCCTAAGCCTTTCTCGATAAATGGGCTATCTAACACTGAAATAATTTTTCAAATCAGACCAGTAGTTCCTGAGATTAGCGCATTCAAGCAAACAAACAAACTCTTCAGTTTTATATATTAGTATAAGACACTATGTAATTTTTAGGTACTTTTTTATTGAATGGCCGGTTCCTATATCTTATTATTTATTCACCGCTTACCTTAGCATTGGTAGTAATTCGTCATTACTTTTATGGAGCTCATGGCAAATTTCAATTAGTAGTAAGGCAAATAAAGAACGCTTAGTTGGTCATAAGTCAATGAGTAGTTAATCAACATATATGTATTTTCAAATTCATAAAAAGTGCCCTCTAACTTTTTTGCTATGATATTATAGGGGAAAATTTTAGTAGAGGTGGTAGAGCTTCAAAAAGGCTTTCAAAGAATACTCGTTTCAACAAAATCTGTTGAGTAGTATTGTTGTCTACACTAATATTATAAAGAGATAAAGTTTGTGAGTTTGTGACGTTGTAGAGGGTAATAATCTCTGTATCTACTAAAACGATTTTAAAAATTATTTTACTGTTCGAAAGCTACATTAACAGGGAGTGTTATAGGCTATATCACATGAGGCTATATACCACGGGAGCGGGACAGAGCACGGTTAAAGCGCGCCGGGCCGCTAGTTTGAAATATTTGAAATTAAATTTATCCATGCAGGAACGGAGAAAGAATACAATTTCCTGCGGCCGGGCGGCCTGTCGTAAGAGGCGACAAAACAACCCACAACCAGGTGGTAGGGCATTTGCCCGACTGGATGGCTATCACCCCTGGTTTAAAGTAAGTAGCCATAACAACCTTAAGTTGTGTTCCGGCATTAGTGACCAGGTTCCAGTCTCCCTTAAGAGAGCAGCAGCGCATTTGTTGCATTATTGGTGTTGCAAATGTCTATAGGCGATGGTAACCGCTTTCCATCAAGTGGGCCGTCTCCCTGGCTGCTAACCTCCTGCAATAAAAGAAATATATAATATATATTTCTTTTACGATTTGGTACATAAATGACAAAAATGTGGACATTCCTTACCATTTTCGACATTTTCACTTTAAGCATATTGAGACTCACTTAGCTAACTTTCTCTAATTCATTTAATTTCATTTTGCGTTCTGAAGGTGTGCACTGAAAATCAGCGTTGTGTCGGCTATAAATCTGGCACAGCAATACGATGAATGCGAACCTTATTTGCCGAAAATGCGGCGCAAAAATTCTCAAAATAGGCTATGTATAGAATAACGTATAATGAATATAATTACGTCGCTATTTCGTCTTTGTCTTTCTTTGTAGTATAAAGTCTGTGATAGGTTAGGGCAGCAGAGCAATATTTAATTCCTATTACGCACGAAACAAACAGCCATATTAGAGCGAGTGTTCTCAGACGCATAATAGTGTTGCCAGTTAAATAAATGCTCTCCAACAAAGTCGCATTGAGTGTTCATAGGCATAACCACATTCAAACAATTCAAAATAAATTTCAAAGATATCCAAATAAATTTAAAGCCAATTTTGTAACAAATTCCCAGAACATTATATCTCTACCAAGTAGTAAATCTTCTAATATCCCTCTTAATAAAATAAGTTAGAGAATAAATCGTCTATAAAATTGAAAATAATCTTAAAAGTTAGGGGAAGCAAGCAATAGAGAACTGAACTTTTATAGTCTATTAGAAGTTATGTCTCCATAACTTGATAATGCAGATTTTCAAGTGAATATTCAAAGATAATAAATTTAATTGTAATGTCTTTTATAGTCTGCTTTTAGGGTTTCGCAGCCCTTTTGTCAAAAACGGAACACTTGTCGAATTGTCGCCTTCCTTCGAAGTCTTTCTATGTAACTCACATGTATTTTGCTCAATAAATACTGGATATGTATAAATTAAATTCGGTAAAAATGTGTATTTTGTATCTCTATTTACAACAGGATAGTGACATTGCAGGAACAAATTAGTGATGGTCAGCGTACACTGTGACTGAGGGTTGAAAAAAAACGTCTGTATACATACGCGTGCTAGGAAGAGATAGGTCTTTGAATATTATATATTTTTTTTAATTGAAGTAAAGGTTCGCGTTTGACTAAAATCTTGCGCTATTTGGAGCGAAGATATGGTCTAGGATGGAGCACGGCTACCAAAAGGTGCCCATTCACACGGAACTTGAAGAAACTCAGGTTATAAGTATCGGGAAAGACAGACTCCGGCAATGAGTTCCACTCCTTTGCGGTGCGTATGATAAAGCTAGATGCAAAGCGCTTCGTTCTTACAGGTGGAATATCCACCATATATCGATGCCGTATGCCGGTTCGTCTGGTTGTCCGATGATGGAAGGGAGATGGCAGGATCAGATCGAAGAGCCCAGCAGCACACTCCCCAGTGATTTTATTATAGCCAAAATTTGGTGAGATTTTCGTTTTCGAAGTACAAAAAGCTAGAGAATATTCAACAAAAAGGGTTTGAGGACTTTTTCAATGTTATATAAACCTGTAAATGTTACTTGCGTAAGGCCTTAAGGCTAAGCACACCCACGATTTTCAATACTTATTCATTCACAGTTCAAGCCTTAGAGGTTTACGCAGGCCAAACATACAAATATAAAACCAGGCGTATGTCATTTGTAGAATTCTCCTTCCATGCTAATAATACGTTATCTGTATGTAGCACAGAGCCATGATAACAAAACAAAGGAAAACCATTGTAGAAATATTTTAAAATGCAGAATTGTTAAGTCATTCGTTTCGGTTGTCTGTAGTGCTTGCATTAATTTGATTAATTTGCCCTTGACTGAACACGTCACATGAATTAAGGATAATGTTACGTCTGTTGGTGTGCAATCGTGACCTGAAGACCAGACGACCAATCTTCCTTTTCATACAAAAAATAATAAACCCAATCACTGCGTTGACGCAATTTACTTTTTTCCTCAGCAATTTTCTAACAAATAAGTCAGAGAAAATAAGTAAAACCGATATAACGCGTAAAGGTTATTTTTTACGTTGTAATATTTTTATAAAATGATTCATTCGCACGTATACTTGTAATTTAGTAATAAAAAATCAACTAGAAAAACTAGTTTGCTACTTCAGATAGGTCAATACTTGATTACTTAAATGTTAAAAATGACTGATTATTATTATTGTCAAAAATTAATACGAAGAACCAATGTCCTAAATACCGAACCAATACTATGGTGTTATCTAAATTACTGTCAAAATATTCTACATGTACAATGCAATAAAAAAAAATCTTTACACTTTGAATCGCTGAATTAAATTTAGAAAATTTCTTTTAAATTGTTTTTCAGGCTTGACTAACGGTCGTATTTGCAACTCAGGAAATAAATATTGCGGCCTCACGAGGATAAATAGATTGATGGACATGTATCTAATCATGTAAGTTTTGAATAGATAGGTTTATTACAGCATCAAAAGTACGCAGAAGATGAAATTTGTAAGTAACAAAGAGATAAACCTTCGCAATTTTGTTATTTATATTCCGATAATAATTCTTATATTCCGACACGACCAACTATTTATTCTCACGATAAAATGTAATCTTTATTCTTCTCCTAAACCTTAGGGAATATACTACATAGATTTAATATAGTGATTTATGCTGTGTTACTTTCGTATAGAAAAAGTGTATAAATCTAAACAAGAAATGGTTTCAGGATTTGGAATGTTTCTAAGTAGGAATTATGTGGAAAATCTCAAATTTTTATTAAATTCACTTTTCGAACTACCAAAAAATCTCGTCTCTAGTATTAATAAAATACCTAAAATTTGTTTATCTTAATACCTAATATAAACGAATAGACTATATGTAGCGAATTGAATAACAGCACTATTAGTATAGTAAAAAATATCAAGTAAAACTATTACAGTGTTTCTTTCTTTGATCCTTTAGATAGGGTCACATAACAATACAGCGTCCTACTTGCCTTTATATGGAAAAATCTTATTTTTTTATAAAGTAAACAAAATTACTTTATCGAGATATAGCGAAACGCCTGGTCTATACCTCGGACAACACATTAGCGTTGCCATATAGCGATGTAATGTAGCCAGTCTTTTGGGCACGTTTCCAACTGACAGCGGTCTGGTACTAGATTTTATAGTTTAATTTTAATTTCTATGTATATTTTTAATTAATTTAATTTTAATTTTATGTCTACTTATGTGATTGTACATTACGTATCGTCTTGTTTTTATTTGTCAGAGAATTGGCCAAGCCTTCTAGATCGCTCTATTTTACTTACATGAAAATTTAATTAAGTTTTTATGTATCGCGAGTAAAGCCCCGAGCAAAGGCTATTATATTATAAACCTTAGTTGAAAAATTATCTAACTAATGGTGAAGGCCGCTTAAAAACACACGGACATACAGGTATACCGGGAGGAGTTATTTTTTTTTTTTATTGATAACTCTACGGACTCTAGTTCCGTACCCTTTTTTTACAATTAAATTTAAGAAAAAATTAAGAAGTTGTATACGCTTATTTGTTACTTTGTTATTGTGTGTGACATTTAATGATTGTATGTTTGTGTTGTGGTGTACCTTAGGGAGGAATTATTCGTTGTGTAGACCTTAACTAATGTAAAAAGATAGTTATTAAATTGAAATAATTATATTAGATTTTGCAAAACATAGAAGAGAAAAAAAATGTATGTGTGTGCAGTTCACACGCAGTAGAAGTAAAACATCAGAGAATATACTCTTAGATAGTTCTTCTCTAACATTTATTAATATAAATATCATTTCTATAGCGTACATCCGCCAACATGTTCTAATTCAAATTAACTTTTTAAGTATCACTTTCTATTTTTCACTCTTTTGTTCTAAAAATATTATTATCAGTTTCCTTCGGTCCAAATTGGACCTATGTTTAATCATCAATCTTATTGACTCTCTACAATATAAAACTTGTACCTCATTCTCTTGTAGGCTTAGTCCTATAGATTTATGTGTTTATCTCTTTTTAGTGTCGTTTTTTCGTTTTATCGAGTTTTAAATCACAACGATTCTAAAGAAGTTTCACTTCAATAAAACGTAATATTTAGAAAGTTTATGTTGGAGTTACAAGTATTAAATAGTATTTTAGGTTAATAATAAGTGTGGTTAGTAAAAGTGAGATTGTTTAAGTCATGACTATTTTATGACAAAACCCCATTTTAATCAGTTTAACCGCAATACGAATAGTAGTTTCTGTGAACAAATAAAACATATTTAGTCACGGCGCCATCGATGTTAGTCATATTTGAAATTAAAGCCATTTATCGATATAAATAATTTACACCCAAAACTTATGACTCATAGTTAAAATTAATATTAAAAAAAAATTACAAATCAGTGACTGACCCGCATACTGAAGCATTTCATAGAGGTTTACTTACGTCAAATTTTTTCCTTATTATATCATTATGGCACCATAGAAAAGTGTTTTGTCAAAATATATTAATGAGTATTGAAAATACTATTATGTTATTAAAATTTGGTCGAAAGTATTTTCGAGACTATTTAACCTATATATTTCCAAAAGTTCCACTTCATATTTCAAAAGTTAGAGGAGGTACGATTTTTATGACTTTGAAAACTAATAACTCTCTACCTAATGGCTTTTAAATAATTATGAATAAATATTTTCAATCATTTTTTAAAGCCTGCCAAACAATAAATACCCACACGATTAGGTTAATATAAAAAAAAAACACTGGCATATAGATTAGGTACATAAGTACTCCTAAATGTTATCAATACTTTATATATTAACATTGTAACAAAATATAAACATTGTACCTGCAATCAAAATATTATGAAATACAATAGCTTCATTAGAATCGGAACCCTAATAAATGATACATTTTTAAAGTAAAAGGACCATAAACATGTAGACGGGCGGCCGGCATACGCGATATCTTAGGCCTCCGATTGTAGGTCAATAAAATTTGTCAACTTTCGATTTGCATACATGCACGTTAGGCTGAACGTGTCATAGACACGTTTCGCAAGAGACCGTGAGTGATAGATATTTTAAAAATATTATTTGTATGTGGCTTCGTTCTGTTAGCACGGCGCTCCGTGGGTCCTTTTAAAAAAAAACGAATTTATTTGCTGTAAGAGTTTAATTAAAAAATATACGTCTGCACTATGTGACGGTTAATAATGCTCTCTCCTTATTAGAGAAAATCGAATTGGTTTTATATAATGTACAATTGCACAGGTAAGCAATTGTACATACAATACAATGTCGTAACAGTTCGTATAAACTCCGAATCCCATTTTCCTGGATAAATAGCGTACTGTGTTCACCTCCTTTATTAAATATCTAACAGAAATGTCTCTTTAATCACTTCACTCTTAAGTCCGTGAAGTTTTCTAACAATCATCTAAATAACCTTGAATTAACATTTAGATTAGGTATTGTTAAACATTGGCACGTATAACTATATAAGTTAGAATTTCTTATGCCTCATTTAAGTTATGCCCACTTTCCACGTTCTAATAAGCGTATTTAAATACTCGCGCTATCCACCTTCCTCGCCTCGTTCTTGCTTGTTGCTGTGAAAATCAGCATAATGTGATAAGCCCTTCCTTGTCGATCAGTATCTGCCGTAGCTAGGAGGCGTTCGTTTCCCACATAAGTAGCCTGATATCGGAAAAATACATTTACCCTGTAATAGTTTATATAGAATTTAATTGTTTATAAATAATAATTATAACACACACACATTGTCTACGTATATTCCCAAGCTAAGTATGTTACGCTCTAAAGTTAGTTATCGGTCTACTCTGGGGCTGATTCTAGACAATCGGAGCGTAGTATACTTAAACGTAACATATTTGAATTTAATAGGCGTGGCAATATATTTGATTTTTATTTATTTCGACGTTTCGGTCGCTTGTCAGTAGTCACCTAGGCTTTAGTAATGTAATAGATTAGGCTCTCCTATAGCTATACCTAACAACTATAAACAGAATTAAATATAAATAATTAAAATGAACAACTTGGAGATAAGCTAACCATACTCTGGATTTTTAATTTACTTGAGTAAAATGACAGCTGCAATCGGCCTTTCTATGTTGCAAGTTTGGAGCAACTCAGTTGTGTGAATTGAATTCTACAGAATTTCGATTAAATTTAACTCACAGTGATTAGTTGTTGATTCAACTCACACAACTCACTTATGGATCAAAAAAGGCGATCACAGCTGTCGATTTAGTCCAGGTAATTAAAAATCAGAGAATAACTTTGACATTACTCATTATCACTTGACATCTTTGTCTTCTGTGATCACAACTATTGAGAAGTGGCTGAAACGGCAAAATAAATAACTATCAAATAAAATGCCTTAAAACCCTTACATTGTAGTTTTAATTGTGTGTACTTGTCATGAAATCTTAAACAAATACAACATTTGATTTAAAGTTAACAAGTTACGCTATTTAATTATGCTAAATTATTTTTTGCTAATACAATACGGAAAATAAAAATATTTTTTTTATTATTTGGGGGGCTGACAGCTAAGTATTCTTTGAAACTAAGGTACAAAGTAAGGTAAAATATAAGTCGTTCGCAGAAGGTTTGCCGATGACAACCCCTCCTGCCTCGCAACCGCGACCCGCGGTCGTCTAATTCTTAGTACTACTTAGACAAATCCCGGTCTCAGTCGTAGGAAGAATGAAGAGCGACCATCGGTAAATCTTCTGCACACGACTTATAGTAGGTATTTAAGAAATTATATAATACATGGGTTCTTTGGTGGCGTGACATGGTCATAATTCTGACTCATTCGACCATTACCTGAGACGCAATCACAGTGAAGAATGTGTTTGACTCAGCAAACATCGAATGACTCATTTTGCAAATATGAGTTAAACATGTAAACTATGTAATCAAGATTTTATTCATAAGGTATTTGTAAATTTATTGTTTCTGGTTTTCATAATTACATATTTATTTTTCTTTATTCCAATGACTTTGATTACAACTCTGATCGAGAATCATGCATTGTTTATCTAAGCACTTTTTTTAACTAAAGCCTAATTATACATTTTCATAAGTAATAGTCAACTTGCGAATTAGTTCTTATCATCGATTAAACGTTTCTAGTTGTGATAGCGTAATGGCTAGCGCACGCGTCCCAAGCTCAAAGGGCGCGGGTTCGATCCTGGCCGGAACGCATGCACCACTTAGTCAGTTTTCTGATCATAATGCATGTTGTTACAATTACCACGTGCTAATAACGGTGAAGGAAAATATCGTATTGCAACCTGGACCTCGAGATAACCCATGTGTCAAACCTACCAAGCCGCCTTGGACACGCGTGGCGGGTATACTGTCCGTTCCTCCTATAATGGGAGGCCGAGCCCGAGCAGTGGGACATTCATGGGCTGATATATCGTTTGAACATCATCTGATGAAATGACAACTTTTTACGGAACTGGAAAATCTTTGCACAATCGATGATAAGGACTTTACTGGCCAGTTATATAAGTTAACTAACTATTTTAAATTAAGCTTTATACATATTGTTACAATTAGTACGTGTCGAGGATGAAGGAATATATCGTGTGGATATTCGAGATTACCATATGCTGAAAATCACCAATCTGGCTTATATAAGCGTGGAGGGTGATGAAGAGACAAGTCTAGCAGGAGTGCATTTATGTGTTGCTAATATCTATGTGCTGTTAAGTAGGACATCAGTGACGGATGGCTGTTTTTCATCACAATCACGAATAAATAGAGTGTTGATGAATCCGTATAAACTAAAAAGTATTTTCTAATACATAAAGTACAGGCAAAATTTTACCGACCTTCATCTAGTTTTTAAGCATCGGTTGTGTTTATATATATTTTATGTATCCTATCACAACATAAATATTTGAATCAAACTTGGAAATATGCGACCAATATTAAAAACTTTCATTTAGTATTTTAAATACCATTTAGGATTTAACATACCTAGTTTGTGACGGCTAAAATATGCAAACCTTGGAACATAGCCCTCCTTTTTTATTTAGTTCTAGTTTTTAATTTTAGGTTTATTT
This sequence comes from Dendrolimus kikuchii, assembly GCA_019925095.2. Taxonomy (NCBI): domain Eukaryota; kingdom Metazoa; phylum Arthropoda; class Insecta; order Lepidoptera; family Lasiocampidae; genus Dendrolimus; species Dendrolimus kikuchii. Next base: position 8,856,195 of record CM034400.1, read on the forward strand.
TTCATACCGTAGTTTAGTTTTAGTATTTAATTGTATTTTTCTATTGTATTAAATGTAATATGAAAGTAAACTGACATCCATTAATATGAAAGTAAACTGAAATCGTCTTTTTATGCTGTGCTAACTTTACCAATCGCATATTTTTGGTCATTATGTTGATAAACAAATTTAAATAGAAAAGGAATTGGCGTCTTATGAGCGTCTTGACCCTTATCAAGTTTCTGTACAATTAATTTTAAATAACGGTCGTTATTTATTTTATGTTCTGGAGCCTACCACTTGTCTGTACTAACGTAAATTTTAGTGGTTTTCTATCTTACGGCAATATGTTTATTTATCGGTTCACATTTAAAGCCCGCGTAGAGAGGACAAACAAACACATACAAAAAAAATGTGTGTGCAGTTCACACGGTCACAGATGATTCTTCTCTAACTTTCATTACTATAAACATAATTCCTTTAGCCTACACCCGTCAACATATTTTAATTCTAAATAAACTTTTTAAGCATCACTTTCAATTTTTAACTGTTTTATTCTAAAAAATATTATTATCAGTTTTATTTCGGTTAAAATTGTACCACACGATACACAATATAAAACTCGTATCTCAGTCTCTCGTAGGCTTAATCCTATAGATTTGTGTGTTTATCTCTTTTTAGTGTCGCTTTTTCGTTTCATCGAGTTTAAAATCACAATGACTCTAAAGAAGTTTCACTTCAAAACTAAATATTTAAACATATATAAAAATCCACTTTGATTTTAAAGACTAATATGGATATCAATTTATAGATAGAAATACAATATTTTGTCAAAATTTGAAAAGAATATGGCTCTTATTCTTGAGATAATACTAATACAATTCTGTGTGTGACTAACGTATTAGGTACCAAGGTGAACTACCTTTGGCTTCATTTGTAAGTAGTTTCCTTGAAGGGAAAATAAAATACGCAGAAACGTGTTACAATATACAACCAGCGATTGTGACACATGGTTGGTGTTTTGGATAATTTTTAAATGAGTCACATTAATGTACGGATTTGAGGCTTCATAATTATTAACACTAAGAAGACCAAGTTATTGATTTTAAAACATGACCCAAGAAAGATTTTGAGAATAATGACACTTGAAGATTTCGTAAAAATGATTATTCAAAAAACTGGTGAAGAAATCAAATAGTAATGTGATTTTATAATTATAGAATTTTGATAATGTGATGTATCTAATATAAACACAACCTGTATTATTATAGACCAGTGCTAATCTCTTTGAAAATGGTAAAAAAAGAAAACAAAAATAATAATAGGATGAAACTCATTGGAAAAAGAAGAGAATATAACAAAAATTAAAGGGAAAATAATTTACGGGTAATCTGAGGTCGGGAAGTGGAAGGGGTGAATTTTAAGAGTGAAGAGCGGTTTATCTCGATTTCCGGCAAAACTACAAGTCTTATGGAATAAAGTTAAACGGTAAAGTTGTAGGTAATAAAAAGATCTATTATAACTTTTTTCAGATAACCTCAAAATTTATGTGAAAAATTCAAATAACCAATGTTTTGGTTTTTTATTTTTGGCCTTTACAAAAAATTCACGAAATTTGATGAAAACTTACCTTTTTGTGTCTCAAACACACTGTATTTTTTTGATTTAAAATATTTATTTTTTACTTTATTTTGACCTAATATTGAAAAACCACCCTAATTTTCAATCGAAAGTTGTCGCGTCCATATATCAGCTTTTTTAAAAAAGTCGGTGAGCTTTTTGTTCTTTGAAATCTCTATTTTCTGATGGTGTAAAAAAATATACATGGTATGGTATGGTATGCTATGGAAAATATTATTAGAAAATGCAAAGAAATAACAGGTTGTAAGGCCCAGACCGTCCTAGCCCCTTCTCCACTTCTCTATGAAATACCTTTTGATGGGCTAAAATTTATGCGTAGATAGCCTATTTATTGCTATTTTAAAAAAACTTATACACCTGAGTGACCTACGGAAAATTTAACCCATCAAAAGGTATTTCTTAGAGAAGTGGGGAAGGGGCTAGGAGAGCCTGATATTAACACATAAATATCATGACGAAAAAAATATTTTTTAGCTAGACATGTCGCTGGGGAGTTTATTGCCGCTTCGTCTCCTTTATAGCATTAACACGTTGGGAATCGGTGTACATAGAATAGGAAGTAGATTTAAATTTTGACTTACATGTATGACCTTCAAAAAGTGTTCACCAGTGGAATTTATTTGAATAAAAACATAATAATTTGAATATCGCATTCTCCTTATTCCCCATCCTAAAAGTTGGTGACGCATTGGCGTCGCCCCTGGCGTTGCAAACGTCTATAGGCAACGTTAACCACTTTCTACTCCACTCTCTGAGGTGGTCCATTACTCTGGTCTACTACTACTACTCTAATCCACTTTCTAAGGTGAGCCGTCTCTTTGTCAGTTACACAATAAAAAAAAATTAAAACAGAAGTTACTGAGAGAAAGAAACGAACGAACCAGCGTGAAGGACTAGATAAACATAGCAAGAAAAGGGTTTAAGTTTTCCGTTTAGAGTAAAGTGAACGTAGAATCTCATAACGGTTCATTTTAGGAACGAATAATATTTTGAAAAAGGTCTCTAACCCTTAAAGGTTGGTAAATCAAACGACTTTCATAAGTGGACCTTTGCCTTCGGCCATTTTATATCGGTATCGTACTTCTCCATTTCCCCTGGGGAATACATATTGATGTTATTGGCTGTCTGTAATATAGATTTACATTTATCCCCGTTTATTTACACGCGTAACGGAATATTTTGTATTGGAGTTACAAACTGTACTTATTATTAATGATTGGCAAAGTAATACTAATTTGCTTAAAATTGGAAGACAGTTTTTGATGCCATCTGTTATCAGAGTACTGGTTCGTATTTCGCCCAGTGAAACAGAATATCCAAACAGCATGGCAATGCAGCCAGCCTTCTGGGTATACTTCCATATGACAGCAATTTATTACATAATTTATAAGAACTTATCTATATAATATTTTCTTAAGTGTTCGCGACTTGTATACATAATAAAACTACGTTTTAACGGTTTTAAGCGCGGTAATTTATTTGATTCAAATGAAGTGTCAACGAGTATTGTTAAAGTTTTATTTAACAATACTCGTTAAGTAAAACATAAACAATACTCGTTGACACTTGTCATCTTTGTCTTCCGTGATGACGGCCACTGAAAAGTGACCGAAACGTCGGAATAACCAAAATCAAATAAATTACCGCGCTTAAAACAGTTAAAACGTAGTTTTATTAACTTATCTATAACCTAGTTTATTTACAGTATTTAATTGTATTTTCTTAATCATTTGTATGTTTGGTATTTAAATGAAAAAATCGAACCACAATTCAATAAATCTAAACAATACTAATGGTAATATACTCCCTATTATAGATAATCACCTCATGGACCATGTCATATGTTATAAATTATATATTATTAAGAAAAAATATGCATTTAATTGTGCAGTTACATATTATGATAAAATAATACAAAATAAGTTTTAAACATGCAAGAAACTGCATAAATTGACATTATTGGTCGAATCTTCTGAAGTTGTCTACAATGACTATTCGATTCTTAGTTGACTCGCAATATATTTACAAAATTAAATGTTTCATGTTAACCGTCATAATACTAAGTATTATATGTTTGAGTTAAATGATATAAAAACTTATATTAAGCACATTACTTTCCCCACTTGTCCCTAATCACATAAAGATAAGGCGAATAACCCGATTTACGCATTTTCGTAAGTATCACAAAAATAGCGAATGACAAATATCATCAAATACAGGTAACCTTTATCGAGACTATCGTGTTCAAATATAAACTCGTCATATCATTACTGGATTGTGATATACGTATTATAATAATGATATAGGTTTTTTTAAATACATGAGTTCAGCAGACAGGCAGCGGCTCATTACGATGACATCTCTATTGTGTGAAATAAGGTGTGTCTATACTGATGCCCAGTTTTTGTGAATGCTGGGGAGATGAATTTGTGCACTCCCTAGACCCCGGGGGAGGTTACCGTATGGTATGTGGGATTTCCGACGGCCGACGCTACTCACAAAATTCTAATAATATAAGAAGTTACAAGCACCTACCGCCAGACTACCTTCTACCTCCGCACGGTAATGAGGCGCCACGGGTCCGTAATCATACCTAAGTATGATCTGCCGTGACGCCTCGATGCAAGGCGACAAGGAAAGGTGTTCCTGAAAGAGGAAAACACTGGAAATGGTACGCCGGGAGGTTCTATTCTGATACCTCTGCTACACTACCATACTACACTGCTGGAATAATACTAGTGTTAGTGATGTAATGCATTATTTGAAATGCGACATTGTTAACAACGTTAAACATTAACAGATAACTTATGTATATGCACTAATGTACCTAATTATTAACGGCGTTATTTATTCAACGTTATAAGTAAGTTGCATTTGGACACAGTCACTAACATGAACCCAGGTGTTGCAGGGGCATAATATATAAAATAATAAAACTTCCTCTACCGATTTTTACAATCAATGGTGTGATTGCATTCCATTTGTTTTCACCATTTCTTTCATGGCCAGTTCCTATATCTTACCAATCGTTCATTTGCCTTACCATCGGTTAAGATTTGACATAAGCTCCATACAAGTAATGTTAAAATTTAATCGATCGTAAGTAAATTAATAAACAAATAAGTAAAATACGCAAGACCAGCAACACTTACTATCAATATATTAGATATAATTCCATACACGTAATGCCATATTATCCCAAACAATGGTATAAAAATGTATATTAAGATATAGAAATGCGACATGTATCCGTAACCCACATTATTTTATCCAAAACTAGACAATAACAAGTGTCGTAACTCGTGAAAAACTTAATTTCCATTTCATCAGACGCTTACAAAAACTTAATGCGTACCCATTTCTGAAGAAAAATGTTCGAGATTTGCTTACATCATTATTTCCTTGTGAAAAATAAATTAGGCGAAAACGTTTCGTTCTTTTCACATAAATTTTGTTTTTGTAATTTGAGTTGTAGTAAGTGCGTAATCTCGTAATGTCGTTTATCCTAGTTGAATTTTTTGTACACAAGCATAATATAAATGAGTATGCCTTATATTATCTAGTCGTCAGCCAACCGTTGTCCACTGCTGGAATTAGGCCTCCCCAAGTTTGTGCCACCTATGGGATATTACCTATCTTTCTTAAAGTGTAGTTGAAGATATGAAAGAGTTATATAATATATTAGAATAGAATAAGCCCGCGACTTCGTCCACGCTTGACTTGTAATTTCTGCTGGATTCCCGGGGCACAGCATTTAAAAAATAATGTAAGCTATCGTTTTATTAGAATTTTTATATATCCAAACAACTTCAAACCGCTTCAAGGAATTTTCCTGCTGTATTCCCGGTATCAAAAATATCACACATTTTACTACATAAAATTTGCTATCGATTAGTGAAAAAATCATTTTTCAATCTGGTCATTTTAAATCATTCCCAGAAAAATTCCCGCCGGATTCCCAGGATAAAAAGTAGCGCAGATTTTAATTCTAAGAATTTGTCGATCAGCAAAAACCGCATCAAAATCGGTTGTATTGAATGTCGAATAATATATGCCGTAAAAACAACAATATTAACTTCATATTCTCGCATACAATAAATACATCAATAAGATTTCTTCATTGATCTCCTATAAATATTTCTGGCGAAATGTTTGAATCACTTCCACTGCATTCTTTGGACACGTTCAGATTACTAATTCTTATATTGTAAATGTAAACGATGAGACATCTTTGTGAAACGTTAAAATGTTTCCGTCATCAAAAAATCGACGAGAAAAACTATTCTGCAAAGAAATTTTATTATACAAAAATAAATAGAATTTTAAGTGAAAGTTTCGAATAACTACTAAGAAAATTCGAATATGGTTTACCATAAAAAAAATTATACCAGTAATAAATTAAAGTTCAGTATCTCAGAAAATATTGATCTAAGCAATTAGGTGTGTGAGACTTTTTTGTAGGAAATTAAATTATAAACAAATTTGTTATTTACTTTTTTTTGTAAAGTCCATTGCTTCTGAGATAACAGCAAAAATACTAAAATTTTAAGTGAAAATCAAATTCAGTGACGTGTTCCAACTCACCAGTATAAGTTACAGTTTCGCCGTAGTGGACACTATTGTAGATTGTTTAATTATGAGTAAATCGCGACCAAGCCCGCCCGATGTGATAGCATAAAATGAGGCTGAGTTATAGAAATTTAAAAAAAATAATCTTGACTTACCTGTCATTTTATTGGGGAAATCTTTTCACGCTCAGTGAAAGTACTTAAAATTATTATAAAGAGGGATTTTTTCCCCGACATACACAACAAAATTTCGGGTGGGGACCGAGAAAAAGAAATAGTCTAAAAAAATCAACCTAGTGAAATGTATTTAGATTGATAGACGGGCCGACTACGCACTAGCTACGAAATCCTAAAAGTATGTTAATTTATTTGCCTGTTATCTCGACTGTCAAGAATATATTTAAATTATCGCAAAAGATATGCTAAACGTAATTAATTTTCTACAAACCTTATTCAAAATTTTATTTACCGACCAAAATACCAACTAATTTGTTTCATTTATAACATTATAAACCAAATACAACGAAGAAAAGTAATCTTACCTCAATCGATATTAATTATATTATTTTACCTATAATCGCTTAAGACTATAAAAGCGTAAGACATTGTCTTTTATGGATAAGGTCTATTTAATTGAAGCACATGTTTCTAGAATTCTTCTAAAGAAAATATATCAAGGCCTGTTTTTCGAGTATTTCTAGTAATTGATATCCCTAAGAAATTACACACTTAATTGGAAATTGATGTTTAAGTACGGTTATCAGCTTGTCGACTCCGCAAATTTAAATTCAGTGCTTATTCTATCACTCTTGAGAATATTGGAAAGTTCTTGACGCCGTCGAGTTTTTATGTCGACAAGTGAAAATCTATTACGCGGAAAAAACTGTTGGCTTGAAGGGAATAACTTTTATTTTATTTATTTTAGTTCCAGTAACTGCGTTATTTGGTATTTGATCTTTTACATCGACGCTGTCAGTATTCGATAGTAAAATATAAAATTTATAAAGTGCTTATATTACGAAAGTGAAAATAATTTTGTTAGGGTTATTGTTTGTATTGCTATATCAAAAAATATTGATGTTCCCGCCGGGAACGCTGCGGCAACGCTATAGGGAAGTCTCTTCGTGTGAATGTAATATAGTTACTAATTTCGGTGTGCAAAAGCTATCGTCATAACGTAAGTGAAGAACCACTGTACACTATTTTAATAGCAGAGTCGGAACCCTGGGCTATTTAATTTTTCTCAAAAATAATAATTTAAGTTTAAGCTCTTTAGAAAAGTTTTATTGTTTCTCATTGTTTTCTCAATTTTAATGATTAATAAAGCGTTATCTATCTATTATACTGCTTGAATAGCTATAATATATTACTGTTTGTAATATAATAGGTTGAAATAAGTGAACGCGTCGAAAATTCTAACAATATTAGTCGGTGAACGTCGAATGTCTCGCTACTGGGATATGGTTTCCCCATATCAGGTGAACGTATTCTATACCCGCTGTTTATGAATTATATCAACAATTAAACGTATAGCAATTGGGAAAACTATAATATAAATAATTTTTAACAGTGTTTCTGTTTGCGTGCTCAATACATTACGGTAACAAGGAATGAAAAAAAAAACAAATGAAAAAATATCAAATCAGGGCGCTGACGCGAAGCTAGTACCGCGCCACTGAACTAGGGATGGGCCTCAACACCCGCCACATTATTCAAGATTGATTAACGGGTGTCACACACTCGTCGATAACATCATTCTGTCGGTTTCCTCAGCGATATTTTCTATAACCATTAATAAATTATTAAACAATATGCACATTGAGTCAGAAATAGATTCTAATTAACGCATGCCCCCGGACAAAACATGAACGTATATCAAGTGTGTCAGACTAAGGTATTTCATAGAGCTAATACATTTTTTTTTATTACAGGAGTTCAGCAGACAGGTAGACGGCCCACTTGATGAAACGCGGTTACCATCGCCTATGGACATTTGCAACACCAAAGGTGCTACAAAAGCGCTGCTGCTCTCTTAATGGAAACTGGAACCTGGTTACTAATGCCGAAACACAACTCAAGGTTGTTATGGCGACATACTTTAAACCAGGGGTGGTTGCTATCCAGTCGGGCAAATGCCCTACCACCTGGCGGATAGTGATAGAGTGATAGTTAGGATAATAGTGTGGATTAACCTATGTAGATATTGACCGAAAAACACCTGTTTACAAATACTACATCAGAATCAAAATATGCCTGTTAGATGTGTATCTATATTTGTGATAGTTATACGAGGTTTATAGGCTCTTTAAAAACGAGTTTAGAAAGTGTTACTCACAATCCCATTACAATACAACATAGAAGAATACCCCATTAATATACATGTCATAGAACGACCTACGAAAACGGTGTCTAGGTTACACCTTGCGATTAAGAAGCCCATAATTAGAAGCGCTGCACGTGTTGGTTGGAACTATTTAAATTCACAGCATAACAAGGATATACATTCTTGGAAATATATAATATATGCAATTATAATCCATTCGAGATTGGATTTTAAAAAGTAAGTGATAAAGGAGTTAATTCAAAAGAACAAAACGAAACTTGCGCATTTTCTTAATGTTTACCCATTGTATCATGTCCCCTTCATCCACTCGTGTCTTTAATTAAAACACTTAATTCACTGAAAAGTAAAATACATTCTCCCTGGAATTCTAAAGATCAACTTATCATGAAATAAATTAACTATTTTTTTTAATTTTTTTAACTTACACAGGAACCTTTTAGAAAGTATTAAAAGGCAAGGTAAAATTGAAACCAAAATTGTTCGAAAATTGGATTAGGTGTATGTAGGATGTTCTGCCTAGTTCGGTCAAGTACTGTACCCGAAATAGTTCATTGAAATTAATTTGTTGAAAGTAAAACTTTCCGAAATTGTTTTGGCTATAACTTTTGTTGAACAGGCAATTTAATAAGGTTTGTGTGGGACTGGGTACTTCCCACTACTCCGGCTGTACGTAACTAGAGCAATTCAAGAATACTTTATGACAAAAGTGGACGTTGCTTACCTTCATAGATTTTTCCATGATTCGTGGACTACTTGACACATGCCCGTATTATTATTATGAGGAATCCGTCATAGTCACGTGACCTCTCGCGGATAACGGTAAGGTTGTATTGCCCTTCCGATAGCATGATTGGACCTAAAACCATTCTGGTGTCCCATCATGTTATAAGGAATTTTTTATCATTATTCAAGTGTTAAATCTATTAAAAAGTATATTTACCGACCAAATATCAACAATATTTTTATTTATAAATGTATAATATTATAGACTAACTGTCGAAGATCTCGCCATGTCAACCTCAATGACATTATCCGCCGGGCTCTTGTCAGCGTCGGCGTACCGGCCGTATTAGAACCGAATGGCTTGGTACGCGACGATGGCAAGAGGCCGCATGGTATGTCACTTATTCCTTGGAAGGTGGGACGGCCGCTTGTTTGGGACGCGACATTGCGTAGACCCCGTCACATCTTCCAATGACTGAGTTAGAGGCTGGTAACGCTGCTTCAAAAGCTGAAGCTCTCGAACGGCGCAAATATGGAACCTTAGGAAGGGGTTACATATTTGTGCCTTTTGGTGTTGAAACATTAGGTTCGTGGGGCCCGTCTTTAAAGAGTTTCTTCAAAGAGATTTGCAAGAAACTCTTTGATGTCACCCGTGATCAGAAAGCTGGCTCATATTTCGCCCAACAAATAAGCATCGCCATACAGCGCGGCAATGCAGCCAGCCTTCTGGGCACGCTCCCATCTGGCAGCGATTTGTTACACAGTCTATAATCGCTTGTACTTTATAACTTAGTTTATTTTAATTTTTTAGAAGTCGGTTAAATGTAAACTCACATGTCTAAAAAATAGTTTGAAAATCAAGGTATTTAGAAATATTAATTAGACTAACTAGGATATGCCAACGACTTCGTCTACGCTTGACTTGAAATTCCCGCTCGACTCCCGGGACATAAATTACCGTAGCATTTGATAAAAAATATAACCTATCGTTTTAGTGTAAACTGTGATGGAATAAGCTAATTTATACGCACCCGAACAACTACAAACTGCTCCGGAAAAAAGTTCCGCGGGATAAAAAATATCATACATTTTATTACATTAAATAAATTTGCTATCAATCAGTAAAACATCACATTAGAACCGACAAACAGATAAGACATCTAAAACGTAGATTCTTAGAAGCTACACTATGATTTGGTATATTAACGTAGATTAGTATAAAACAAAGTCGTTTTCTGCGTCTGTCTGTCTATATATCCGCTAACTCCTCCTAAACTACCCAACGGATGTCTAAGCGGTTTTCACCATCAGTTAGAAAATTTTTCAAGGATGTTTTATATATATACTAACTTTTGCCTGCGGCTTTGCGCATAGTACCTATATATAAAAAAACTGAATTGAGTTTTCAAGTAATCAGCCGATTGAATTCCTGACATGGGTAGTTGATTTCAAAAATCTAATGATACCACTTTAGTGTCCGTCAAAATCGGCCCCAAGATTCCTTTGAGTGTTTTCCGCTATTTCGTATAGTTTAGGTTTAGGCCCTGAAGGCCCACTTGAAAAATTCACCTGTATATGCCAGGACCTCGGGAATCCAATACATTATGAGACGTCAACCACGTCGCCAATAATAATTATAATTGTCATTCTGGATATTAAAGTTTATAAACGTTACATCTACAGCAATTATTATTTTATAATTGCAAGTTGTTTCATATTCATTGTAACTTATCACAAGAAAGGATGTCTCAAACATGTTGTTGTATTTATTGTGATGTAGATAAATTACGTATTGCACATTACTTTTTCAATTTATTTTTGATATGGCCAGGTGAATATTTGCTGCTTTGTGTTTATGAATTATAAGGCCTAGCGCGCATCAAATCTATAGCAATCGACAGAATTGTCAAGTGCGGATTTAATTACGCGACGTGCACTCCTCTACGGAGTATCATTGCAGATATTTCGGGAAACAAAATTGCATCGAAACTTTCGCGTGCGTAGAGGGCGTAATTTTTCGATTTGAATTTTTTCATTACTATGTAAGAAGGGGCACAAAACTTTAGGTACTTACAAAAAATACATTTCTGCATAATGTTTGTTGTATGATTTGTATCTATAATATTACGGAAAAATGACAGTAGTGACATCTAACAAACACTGTACCTTCCTTCAAAAAAACACCTTAAACTACTTGTATTTTTATTCGTTGTATTCTTCCACCACATCTATAGCTTATCTGTTCCTTCTGATCTTGATGTTAGTTGAAATTGATATATTCAATGAAGAGCTATGTAATAGTCACCCAAAAGACGTAATATCGCCCGCATACGTTACAGTCACGGTCTAACAATGATAGCAATTAAGTTAAATTGTCAGTATCATTTTAGGTTGATCCTATCATGTTGTAGTAGATCTATTACATCTAAGGGACAAAATAGAACTAACCATCAAAGTATCATTGAAATTACTGGAACTGCGATTGTCATAATATTTTCTTAAGTTTTCGCGACTTGTATACATAATAAAACTACGTTAGAGCTAGGCATGTTTCCTGAAGAGTTTCTTGCGCCGCTTCTTCTCTTCAAGCCATAACATGTTGCGAAGCGGTAGTAAATTAGATTAGGCTCCCATAGAGTAAATAATAACCATAAACAAAATTAAAATTAACAAGTTGGCGGTAGGCTAAATAAAACTTTATCAATACTCGTTGACACTTGACATCTTTGTCTTCCGTGATCACGGCCACTGAAAAGTGGCCGAAACGTCGGAAAAACCAAAATCTAATAAAATTACCGCGCTTAAAACCGTTAAAACGTAGTTTTATTATGCGATTGTCATTCTTAGTATTTCTGTTCTATCGTTTTTTTTACTCTTTTCTTTCAACTTCTAATGCCGGAACACAACTCAAGATTGTTATGGTGGCATACTCTAGACCAGGGGTGGTAGCCATCCAGTCGGGCAAATGCCCTACCACCTGGCTATGGGTTGTTTTGTCGCCTCTTACGACAAGCCGCCTGGCCGCAGGAAATTGTATTCTTTCTCCGTTCCTGCACAGATATAACAATATACATCACTGATAGATTTATTCATATTGAAAGATAGAAATAAACCGTAAAATATAGGCTTAATGTTGATATTAGATGCGACAACCAAATTGAAATTTGATTGAAAAGCACAGGACTGAAAAGAGAAGACGGTTTTCAATGACATAGAATGATTCAGGTTTATGTTTTATAAAAAGAACTATTTTAGAAAAATGAACTGTCTAAAATTGGCTTAATAATTTAAACAGATATGCGGACATAATGCGATGTGCCAGTGCCGTAAAACAGATCGTGTATCACGCACAAGCGGGTGAATAACCAATAACCATTACTAACAAAGAATATTAATTATAGTAGGAAAACCATATATGTTGTAAATTGCTGAAACTCTTTGGAATATTGATTGATGAGTCATATAATACTAAATTAGCTTCGACGATAGTTTTTTTCGACAAATAAAAACAATGCAACTTCCGCAGCCAACTTCGCGTATTAAAATCAAATAGCGTGATTAGTATAATTGAACGTCAGAAGTATTTGAAAGTAAACTTTATTCTAGTGTGTTGTGTACAGAAAATCAAAACATTAGAAGTACGAATATTAATCAAAGGTCGAAGATACCAGATTGTAGGAAGTAACAACTAAGAATGATTCAAGATGCTATACAGGTTGAATGTTTCAAGTGGGCCTTCGGGGCCAAATCCTAAAGTATACGAAATAACGGAAATCATTTAAGGAGTCTCTAGGCTGATCTTGACTGAAAACTAAAGTGTAGATATCATTAGATTTTCATAAATTAATTACCCTTGCCAGGAATTGAAACATCTGATTTTGAAAAAATAAACACATGCTGTATTATTTATTATACCAAAACATGGTGTAGCTTGTAAGGATCAATTTCTTTCTTTCGACCATAACTTACAGTATCAAACGTCAACGTGACACAAGAAAAACGTTACATCAATTTTTGGAATCACTTGAATATCAACTTCAACGGACTGCTTTGTAATCTTACAATAAATAAATTAGTTATTCTCAAGAAATTAGCGCCTATGAATTCCCACTGCGAACTCTGGAAGCTCAAACACCAAGGAAGAGGGTTTCTTCGATTTTTTCTATCATCAACATCCTATATTAAGGGCGGCTTGCATAACGTTGTTTAAATTTATTTAAGAAACACAAAACGTATTTAACACCCTTAAATACAATTAGCGTATTGCACAACGCAAAATTTGCCGCTAAATATGTTTAAAGAACTGTCAATATGTTTTGTGTAAAACGTATTTAGGCAGTGTAATTTGATTAAATAATTTTATTTAAAGGCGATCGTTATGCAAGCGACCCTAAGTATATAAACACTGAAAAATTATTCTTAATCATATAGAAAATTATGTAATTTTTTAATTTAAAATATCTTGTTTTATACAAAACTATAAATAAATATTATTTTACGTCTTTTCGACGAGGTATGTGTTTTATAGTGTCAGTTAATTTGAACACAACATTATGAGAAAACCAGTTCTTTTTTCCATACTGTTATACCAATTTAAATTGTTTTAGAAAATTCATGAGAGAAAGAAGTGCAAAAGTTATATTTTGTCAAAACTTCATGATAGACACCTTTCAAAAACTTGGTTATTATATTTTTTTTAGTTTTATTTTTCAATTTATTCAATCGGCTTTTTCTCTGGGAATTATAACAAAAATATTTTATCATGGATTTTACTCCAAAGTATTGGCGAAAACATCGCCATGTATTAATTTGTACTTTTACTATTGAAAAAAATAGGTTTTACAAGAAAGTCAAAAACTACTTAACATAAAAAGCTGAAATTTGGGTGAATTATTTTTATTTAGTAACAAAACGAACCTCATGTAATAGTAAAACTAGAAAACGCCGCGGAGGCAGATTTCTTTTAGAAACCTGGCTATAACCTTTCAATACCTTACACAATGTAGTAGAATTGTATACATCAACGACATTCATAAATTTAACAATTATTATTTTCAACACTAAAATATTATTTCAAGCATTTTATAAAATATTGTAAAATAGATTGTAACTTATATGGTTACCATGTTTAACAGCATGTCCTAGCGCTTATGAATTTTATTAGCCAGCTTTTATTGTGGTCAAAAGTGGCTGAATTTATTATCTTGCACGATATCACATTTTACATCTGTTTGTAAAATATTCTATTGAAGGTGAAAACTTTAGTACAAATAATGGGTGATTAAATTACTGGCATGGAAATTAGATAGGCCATCTACAAATCACGTCACACGAATTTCATGATTTTGTGACTATTTCTTACCTTCCTAACCTTTTCCATAGCTGGTCACATTTGTGTGACTGCTCCTTCCTTAGTATGACATCACATATTTTGCAATTTAAACCAAGAAATTATTTTATTAGCACCGCAGTTCCGTAATTAGCTTATACATATATATAGTTTAAACTCCATGTAACGTTACTCGATTTAACAAGAAACTCCTTTAAGCGTCCAAGTTGGCTTTGGTTGGTTTGGCTCGTCTTCCATACAATGAAATACTCTATATAGCATTACACTGAGAATTCAATAATGACAACAATTAAGTAATAAAAAGTACCTTTTAAGTTGCCAAAATTAGTAATAACTGCGCAGCTGTGTACGTCCATTTATCGCTTTATTATCCTAGCCCGTAATAAACTCGACTGTCGGCATCATACATATCGAAATTTCTAATAAATTCCGAAATTCCTAAGTACTTCTTTATCACCAAGATGCCTCAATATCGCAAGATAAGAATAAAATAAGTAAAAAAAATACAGCAAAATTACTGGTGCAGCAAAAGTCGTCAAACAAAAATAATAATTCTCTCCATTTAATGAAAACTCTCTATAACGCCATAAAATACACAGTCCCTTCAGTGTCGTTATACAGAGTTTACGCTGTATTAGATTTTGAAATGTGATGTCACGAAATTTGCGACCCCTCCCACCCCTTATCACACAATGTCACACTGCGTCGACCCCTTCTCCACCCCTCCCTTAACATGTGTCGTAGTTTAAGGATGGCCCCTAACCAATGTCTCAAGATGGCTAACATTGATTTTATTGCGAAGCTGGCAAACAGGCAGATGGCTCAGCTCATGGAAAGTAGTTACCGTCGCCTATAAGCGTTTGCAACACCAGGGGCGAAACCAACGTGCTACCACTGTTGCCAGCCTTCAGAATGGGATAAAAAGGAGGGAAATAGGAGGATGAGAAAGCAGGATCAGACAAGAGGCATGGGATAGAAAGGACAGGATATAGGATTGGAATAGTGGGGTTTCTTATAAATAACATAATATATTAATGTAAGAAACGGAAGGTACTCCCCATAAACCGACCACATAAAATAGTTTAATCCTGAGATTGCTAAAGTTATTATTAGTGTTCATATAATGACATACTGACGTCATTGAAATGAGAAACAAACATATCATCACTGCGATATATCCGTTACCATGAATTCATGGACGCTTGTTAATGTATTAATAATATTACATGGTTTTATAATAAACTATAACTATTAAGCGGAGGTCTTAATAAGTAAAAACAACAATACAAAGTGATGTTAGTGCGTTATTACACCTGTAACTTGCGCACGTCAGCTTCTGAAGCTAAGCGAGCATTATGACTATCAATTAGATACAATGATATAAAATCATGATTTTATTTGCCACTACAATTTCTGATTTCTTCCTCTTGAATATGTAGGAAACCTACACACAAACTGGCTGTTTGAAAGTCTCATTCTTTTATAATTAAACTGCTATTGAACTGTTGCTTTGTAATTATTGTAATAATAATATAATTATTGAATTATTTTTTCATTAATTATAGTTCAAGTGTAATGCCTTTTAAGTATAAGGACAAGTATATACCAGCCAAACAAATACAGTCTGCCTGAAACATACGTTTTAATCATAGTCAGCTACTCGACTTCTAAACTTAACAAGTAGTTACTAAGAAATTTTATATATGTAAGTATATACACAACATGTTTCAACTAAACATATATACGAACATAAAAAATATATACAGAATACATAGGCACAGAAATAAAAAATAAACTTAGGAATAAAATATGGATTTCAGATCGCCGTCCGTTGACAACGGACTCAAAATTCTGGCTGCTTTTCCACGCTGGATGACAAGTATGGCAAAAACATACTCTTTCAAAACTTCTTATTGACATTCTTGGGAGCGATATCATATTTTGATAGTTTTTGATATGTTTAATCCTTTACTAAGGAATGTTGAGTTTTAAAATTGCACAGCTGAGATAAACTAAACTCTGTGTGGCTATCTCTCCACACACGGTGGCCGAAGAATTTATACAAACGAGCTCAGAAAATACAATAAGCGGCACTATATTATGATAACACTGCTGCGATGTCGTGGATACTTATTGAAGGTATGAATTGATTGAACAATAAATTATTTTATATATATAAAATTTCTTCATATAAATATAACTACGCTTTAAAGGTTATAATTTAGCTTTTCTTTTTAATTATATTTAGGCAGTTTAGTACTTGTTATTACAAAATGACAATAATATTTTTTGTGTAAAAATACATATTAATGACATTTGGAAAGGCTATGCTTGGTGGATGGAATTTTTGTATTTTTTAATATTCGACATGGACTAAATAGACTATTTCATATACTAATAGTATTTTTTTCCATGTTATATAGAGTAATAGAATGCAATGATTAAATACTAGAGCTTTCCCCGCAGCTGCGCCGTGAGTAATACCCTAATTAGTAGCTCTATATTACTTACATAAAAAAGTAATTTACTGTTTCTTGTCAAATTTACTATAATAACAAAGAAACTAAATCCATATAGTCTACAAAACTGCCCAGCAAAACATAGAGGCTAGTCGTAGCCAACCTGATTTGAAGTAATATAATGAATGACATACTGTTTCAAACAACGTAGGTATTTGTTAGTGAATTGAAAAACGCGATTGCAACGCCATCTATTTTGCTAATCCATTTATTTTAAAGAAACGATGTCTTTTATCGGGATTAAATGTACCATAAGTGTTAACTCGGGTTAAAAGCCAGCACTATGTCGAATTTCGTTCGTATAAATATGCGATCGCAGCGCTGCCTTTTTCGCTATTTTCGTCTATCCCACGGGAATGAAGTCATTGATCGGGATAAAAAGTATTCTAAGTTACACTCCGGGATATAAGCTAGCTTTGTGTTGCGTTTCATTTACATCCATTCAGTAGTTTTCACGTGATGTTCTAACAAACAAACAGACAGATGGACATAAATTCTAAAAATTGTATTTTCGGAATTTCCTCGTCCGAATTAGCCCCCGTAAATTTTTTACATTTTTAAACGTATTGTACAAACTCCAATCATTTACAGATTTATTATAGTATATATTATGCATAGATACAATTATGTTATTTAAATAAATATACGTCATGTGAATGACAATGCTTGCGTACTAACTGGAAATACATTCCTATATTTTTGCAAAAATATTGATTTGAATAAATTTTTCAATAAAATGATATTGCAAGTAATGTTTCCTGGTTATGTTCTTAAATGTTAGAGGTTTTGCTTGTCTGACAACAAGAGGCAGCGCATTCTAAAGCTGAATAGCCTTGTCATCGAAATAGTTATTGCAAAAATGTTGAATTATGCATGTTTGAGATCATTAGGTTTATAATTTTTATTTATACTTCTGTTTCTTGTACATGTACTTGAAAATAAATATTTTCAGTAAATTTTAAGAGAAGAAAAATATTCAATTATATTAACGTTGAATAAAATAGTTCCATATAAGAAGTTGTTTTTGTTTATTTAAACTATTAATTACGTACATTATAACCGCAAATTATAATCATACATAGCGGAATCAATTGTTCGAATATTCAAATGCGTCACAATCACAAG
The DNA here is from genome assembly GCA_019925095.2 of Dendrolimus kikuchii. Taxonomy (NCBI): domain Eukaryota; kingdom Metazoa; phylum Arthropoda; class Insecta; order Lepidoptera; family Lasiocampidae; genus Dendrolimus; species Dendrolimus kikuchii. The sequence goes on from CM034400.1 coordinate 8,874,444, forward strand.
TAAATTAATTATAACCATGCCAGAAAAACATACAGATGCCTTGGAAAAGTTTTGCAATATATAATCCTATTTCCGTAGTTTAAACTGACTCACTTCTCTGCCGGATATGCTTTTGTATTTAACCTTTGAACGCTGACCATAAGTCTAACATCCTAAGGTTGGGTGCTAACAGGCTACCGACCACAGCTACCGGTGTGTTCTTCGTTAATTCAATCAAGGAAATACAGATAAGTAAATGCTACGGGTAATGAGCATGTTGCGCTTATAATTACCACATGCTGATAACGGTGAAGGAAAACATCGTGATGAAAACTGCACAGTGCACATCGAAATAAAATAACCGATGTGTCAAACGTACCAAGCCGCCTTGGACAAGCGTTACGAGTATACTGTCCATTCGTCTACAGTGGGAGGCCCGAGCGCAGCAGTGGGACGTTTATGGGGCTGGTTATAATAATGTAAAAGTTCATGGACTCGGGAACCCAATTTCTAGAAATATTAACTCAAAGATATTTACGTAAATAAAGAAACAATTCATCATAATTAGTCACACATAGTTATCATTTGAGGTCATGATCTTGAATGAAGAATGCTCAAAAGCAGAAGCCATTCTAACTATATTAAAATTTATGATGGTAATTTGTCATTTTACTGTATTTGTAAGATTAATTATCGCAGAAACTATATTAAGTAATCTTTAAATAGAAGACAATAACCGATAGTGTTTATTTATAACTATGACTAGGGTTGTGATAGCGGTTTGGATCGCATAAAATTGTTATTTTTGAAGGGAAACTTCTTTAGAATCGTTGTGATTTGAAACTCTATGAAACGAAAAATCTACACTAAAAAGAGATAAACGCATAAATCTATAAGTCTAAGCCTGTGAGAGAATGAGATACGAGTTTTGCATTGTACAACATAGATTAAAGAGGTAATAAGACCGATGATTAAACATAGGTCCAATGTGGACTAAAATAAAACTGATAACAATACTTTTCAGACTAAAACAGTGAAAAATTTAAAGTGATAATTAAGAAGCTTATTTTGAATTATAATATGTTGACGGATGGAGGCTAAAGGGATTATATTTAAATTAATAAAAGTTGAGAAGAATTTAGCTGTGCCTGAAGTTTCACTTCTACTAAGTGTGAACTGCAAACACATTTTTTTAAATTTTAGAGCATTTAAATAAAAGATTTTTTTTAATGTTTATCAATAGCAATTTATCTGTTATTTTTTTGTTTTTGTTGCAAATGTTTCTAAGCGTAGTACGGTAGTTGATATTTTTAGTTTTTTTATTGCAGGAGTTCAGCAGACAGGCATACGGCCCACTTGATGGAAAGCGGTTACCATAGCCTATTGACATTTGCAACACCAAAGGTACTACAAATGCGCTGCTGCTCTCTTAAGGGAGACTGGAACCTGGTCACTAATGCCGGAACAGTCGGGCAAATGCCCTACCACCTAGCTGTGGGCTGTTTTGTCGCCTCTTACGATAGGCCACCCGGCCGCAGGAAATTGTATTCTTTCTCCGTTCCTGCACGGATAAAAGTAGATGAGGTAAAACTAAAAACTTTAATTAGTAGCTATCATGCTATATGACCATTGTTACAATTTTGTAATTGATTACATTACATTAAAATAAGGAATTGTATGAAATAGAAGCTCAAAATCTTATTATTTTTGATTTAAGTTTTTTATGTTTCTAAAAATTAACATACATACATACATAACTTCACGCCAGTTCCCTTGCGGGGTAGGCACGAACAACAGAGCGCCATTTAGGTTTATTGTTATAAAAATTAGGCTTTATAAAAATTAACAATAGCTATAATCTGCTATAATATTTTTATATACGGAAACCGTATTTAGTTACATTTTAACCTCGACCTCTTTTTGATAACAGATGAGACGCATATATGTAAGTATTTTTGAGTTTATACGTATTTAGTATTATTGCGTATCTTCTTAAATATTAAGCTATTGCTAAATAAATTTTATCGTGTAATTTCTTAAAATATTTATCCGGATTCAATGTTTGTGGAGTAAGGATTATTCCCAAAACGAGAAGAAGTATTTTATAAACAAGATTCTTAGGAGATGGTTTACACGTAAAACATGATCATAGCTATGCAACTTTCCAGAGAGCAATAATATGTAGTCACAAGTGTGAATCATCCTTAAGAGTTTTTGGCGGTGACCGAACGTCAAGTTTGAATTTTTATTGAATGTGAATACATATTTAGTTTTGTTGACAATATTAACTGTATTGTGAAATGTGTCTTTTAGTTTACTACAAGAACTCTCTAGTTTGGCTTCAGTCAAAGACAATTTGGCTGAGATATTTTTCTAAAGATTATGTTGAAATTTGAATATTTATACAAAATGCATACTGCCATATTTAAAAAGAGAGAATTATACGCTCATGTAGTTATTTATTTTTATCTTTTTTTTATCCTGTAGTACGCCTGTTACGCCCCATATCTTGTACACCAAGGCTCTCGGTTAAGTTGTGAAGCTATAATTAAAACTTCTAAATTCCATTACTGTGCCTTTATAAGAAGTCATCAATTTATTTTTCTTAGTTTCGGTTTCAGATACAAATATAAATATTAATGATTACTTGGCCTAACACTTAATGTAACTTTGTTGTTGTGTCATTTTTTTCACTCAAGTTTTATTGACTATAGCGGAGGTGGGGGAAGTCCGTCAGTGTGTTAAGTTCATATACCTCCCGTATTTTGCCTTTTATAAATGCAATTTAGTATCAACTACAATTTTAAAATAGAATTAAATGATGACTTAGCTTTGTTAACTGATTTTTCGTCGTCGTTGCTATTCAAACATGGAAATAACGAGTAGTGCATGGTGTATAGAGTTCCTCTACTGACGGACTTCCCCACCGTGACTATATACTTATTTATTAATTATCATGACAAGAGTTATGAATGTCAAAGAGGCAAGCGAGGTGTGTAAGAATAAGCCTAAATGGCACTCTGTTGTTCGTGCCTATCCCGCAAGGGAATTGGCGTGAAGTTATGTATGTATGTATGTATTAATTGAAAGCCGAGCCCATATTGTAACCGTGTTCCCCAGCCTCAGCTAAATTGTAGCTCTTTGAGTGACACTAAACAATGGGTCTCTTGTGATAGTTCAAAATTCTCATTTAACTAGACAAACAAACAGTTTTTGCTACAAATAACCAACTTATGATTTGCTCATTTATAACCATTTATATATTTTTTTTAATTTCTTCGGTCTGAGTGTAATTTTTACATCATTTTTATATATCTAAAGTCCCGCCAGGCTAGGTTATTATCCCCTATGAATATTAAGGTAAGTACATAATCAAAGGTTATTTAGCGCGTTACTTGTAACATTAAAGAAAAACAAAGTATAATGTATATAGAGATTTTAGTATAATTTATTAAAAACTTGAAGCAAAACATATACCGAATATATTTTACGAAGTTTGCGACGATTCTGTTCGAGAAGTATCTACAAAATTATTGAAAACTTATTTTTGATATGCAATGCAGCATTTACATTTTAAATGACACTGCAGTGGCCTTGTGATTCCTGCTGGGCTAAATTTAAACCACACAAGAGGATAATGAACATTTTCATACATAAAAGTATCATAAAGACTATTTCAAATGCACCACGCGAAATCTTAGGGGCAGGCCAAACATCACGTAAAACGCTAATTTCTTAATTTGTGTATGACACGCAGAGTATCTAGAAGGGAATGGTGTTGTTTTTACATATTTTTACAGAAAAGTGCTCTGTGAATTCTATATTAAGCCTAATTTGAATGCATGGGAACAGTCTTCGCCTCGTTTTGCCTATCGTGTTTTCAATATTGCTTGTATCTAAATTAGTAAAGTGGCCGATTTAGATACTATTTGTGAAAGTGTATTGTTTTTTATAATTTTCCACCTTCTCTGTCTGCACGGGCAGAGCCCTTTTTATCTTTATCCTAATTTTATTGTTTTTTTCTAATACTATTCTTATTAAACTTTACGTTCTTTATTAACGTGTCTATTATATTCTATTTATCCTATTTACTTTATTGCTGTTACATTTATTTATCATAGTTTACTAACTTTATCACATTTGTACTCAATTTTTATACCATATTTTTAATGCGAAAATATTTACATTAATCTCTTGCTGTTCCTTGATTCTTCTATCGTTTCTATGCGGTACTTATTAAAACTATTCATTTTAATATAGCCTTTTAAGTTTTAATTCTATTATCACATCATCATGAATGCGTGTGAATAATGTGAAATTATAGAGAAAAAAAATCATTGGCATTAAGCAACTGTTTTTCTTGCGACACATTTTAATATAAGCAAACGGAGTTCAATAATAATGTAAATATGGCAAACATCTGTTGCAAAGAATCTAGAATGAGAGAACTATAGATGAAAAACTTTAAATAATTAAAATTCTTCAACGAAATTAATATTTTATGACCGCAAAAATTATTTAAGTGGCCTTTTAGTCACGGATTATGATTTAGAAGGAAATTTAGCGCCTTCAAATTACAACTACGCGTAATTAAATTAATCGCCAAATGTATCTATGCAGACTTTAAGACATTTCCATTCATTAAAATGTTCTGCTATTGGTGCTTTCAGGGTGATCTAGATTACAAAATTGTTTCCATTAAAACATACCTTCATTTAAAGACCAAGTTCAGCACTGGATGACGCTTTGAAAAATACTGTAAGGCCGCGGTTTTGGCTTACAACAGAAGGGAGAGGTGGGGTATTACAGTGATTTTTTTTCGGGTTCCACAGCGGGTTACAGTCCTTAATATTAAGGGCTTCCCTGAGCGTGAAAAGATTTCCATATAAAATACATGTAAATCAAGACATTTTTTTTGTTTTTCTATAACTCAGCCGCTTTTTATGCTATTATATCGGGCTTGGTCACGATTTATTCAGAATTAAACAATATATAATAGTATCCAGTGGTGTGGAAGTGTATCTTATACTAGAGAGTTGGTACACGTCACTAAAGTGGATTTTCACCTAAAATTCTAGTATTTTGCTATTATCTCCGAAGCAATGGACTTTATAAAAAAATATGTAAAAAGCAAATTTGTTGATAATTTAATTTCCTCATAGACCTTGAAGTCTCATAGACCTTGCTTAGATCAATATTTTCTGAGATATTGAACTTTAAGTCATCAGTAGTGGTATATTACTTTTATGGTTTATCGAATGAAAATTTTATGTCAGGTATTAAAGGCCAAATTTGAAAAATAGTACACCATGTACGAGAAATTTATTTTAAATCAATTTCTTTAGTTCATCAATTTTTAACAGAATATATAAAATGGTTTTTCAGAAATGTAGTTACACTGTTTTAGTTTTCATCAAAATCGGCCCTGAGACTCCTTTGTGTATTCTTCTCTATCTTAAAGAATCGGATTGGGCCATGGAGGCTAACTTGGGAAATTCACCTACAACTCCGCCCCTCTTGCCACATCTTTTACTTTTTGTTGTTAGAAAAAAATGTGGTCTAAATAGCAGACCTATTCCTATGATTACTATTTTATATGTTCAAGTTAGTAGACTCTCCACCTGTAAGTGTAGTAAACGGTCACTGCAGCTCATAGACATCTAGAACACCAAGGGAGCCAGTGCGTTGCCTACTTAATTAGACATAAAACTGAGAATTTCTTGGGAAGCCCCAGCTTATCTGATAAAAACCGCAGAAGAAAGCTCATATTTGAACTCAAATTATATTAAGGACAAGTAATATTGAATGAATGAATGAATCTTTATTTACAGAGATATAGGTAGTAGTGCTATGTCCACAATAGTTGGAAAAACATACATATGGTCGTTAAATATTAATGTGTTGATTATTCATAACTTTTTAAAAAACATTTAGCTTTTAAGTCTTATTTTTTTATTGCAAGAGCTCAGCAGACAGGCAGACGGCCCACTTGATGAAAAGCGGTTACCATCGCCTATGGACATTTGCAACACCAAAGGTGCTAGAAATACGCTGCTGCTCTCTTAAGGGCGACTTGAACCTGGTCACTAACGCCGGGAACACAACTCAAGGTTGTTATGGCGACATACTGTAGACCAGGGGTGGTAGCCGTTCAGTCGGACAAATGCCCTACCACCTGGCTGTGGGTTGTTTTGTCGCCTCTTACGATAGGCCGCCCGGCCGCAGGAAATTGTATTCTTTCTCCCTTTCTGCACGGATAAAACATTATTATTAAACAATTAAAGTCAAATAAATTTAATATAAATAGAGTAACAATTTCAATCTATACAATCTAAAATATTCATTAGGTAATATGTCAAATGTTACTACAGACGATTATCAATTTTAAGTCGCACAGTTTTATTATAAATTCATTTCAGCCGATCTCATTAATGCTGAACAAAGGACTATAAGTATTGAGAACAATGGAGGTAATTGCTCCCAAAATGGGGACAGACGTTAAAAACTAACGCTGGTACTCTTTATCGAAACCATCTGGAGGCGCCCTTAGCATTATCACATGTTTTAATAGTGCAATTTGCACCCACATTGATATAAATTAGCAACTTAATGGTCCCAATGTGACTGTGTTTGCAATCATTAAATATATTAAGTCTAATGACTACTTCATAGAACCTATTTTATTTCTATTACATTAGTGGTTATCTTTTTAGAATTTAAGAAATATAAATTAAATTATTTCTATCATTAAAACTAAATATATACAAATAAAAACTGTCGGAACAAAATAATAAAATATAACTGGGCAATAAACCTTGAAATTCATTCGTAATGAATGTTTAAATTCCTCGATAGAGACCTTCTAAATACTAAGTTGGAAAAAGATTTCCTATCTTTCAAAATTGATTGTTTGATTAAGAAAGCTAAGCATTAGGAACGATCTAGTATATATTACTACAACGTATCTATAAAAAATAATGATTAAAAAAATACAAATAAGGGGCCATCCACAAATTACGTCACACGAATTTCATGATTTTTTAACCCCTCCCCCGTCCTTGTCACAGCTGGTCACATTCGTGAGACTCCTCCCTCCTTAGTGTGATATCACATAATTTTTAATCGTCCATCAAGAAATTATTAAATTAAAATAGCAGTTCCGTAATTAGCTTAAATATATTACATTTTGAAATGTGACGTCACGAAATTTGATACCACTTCCACTGTTTGTCACACAATGTCACACTTCGTTCGACCCCCTCCCCGCCCCTTAACGTTGACGTAATTTATGGATGGCCCCTAACATAATTTTATTTTACCTATTATAATTAAATAAGTATAATATTAAACTTTGTTTTAGGATAATTAAAAGGTGAAGAATTAAAAAAAATAGTTAAATAAACTGACTAATTGCTGCGACTCAACGATCCAAAATGAGTCCTGACCTCCGAAATGAGATACTCCACTCCTTCCTATTCAGCGCTCTCTTGCGAGTCATAGGCATGAAGGTCGCTCAGATTAGCCTCCACTACGGTACTCCAGCGATATCTGGGCCGACCAACTGGTCGCCGTCCCGTTGGTCTGCCCAGATAGGCTCTTTTCACCGCGCGATCCTCCTCCATTCTATGTAGGTGGCCAAGCGAGCGCAAGCGATGTGCCTTGCTCTCGCCTATTATATTGAGTTCATCCACAAGTTCTTCGATTTCGGCATTTTTTCAAATCCGCCAGTTGCCATCGTTTCCCCGTGTCGGACCCAGGATCATTCTGAGGACCTTTCTTTCAGCCACCAACAGCTTGTTCTCCTCCTTAAGTCTAACGATTTAGTTAAATATTGTGTTTAAATAATTATGATTCTCTACTTTATATAACCCTAGGTGTTTCTAAATTTTAGTTAGACATTGATGAATTATTAAAAAGCACTAGAAATTATCCAGTAACGAAAAATAATGTAGGTATACAATGGATTCTCAAGTCAGAAATGTTTTGGTGGCTTGTTATATTTTTTACTAGCTACAATTATATTCACATCTTCTGATCCATCAAGATATGGAATCGGAACATAATTATATGAAAATTTGAGATGAAAATGATAGAGAGATAACACTTTATTGTACACCATTACAGAAAAACTTCCGAACCGTATTAGTCTAGTTGGGTACAAAGGGCGGTCTTATCGCTAAAAAGCGATCTCTTCCAGACAACCCGTGGCAAGAATATTCTGATTAGGAGTGGCGACGGTGCTATACATAATTATTGTACGATTACTTACATTTTAATAATAAATATATAACTATACTGTATATACTATATATAATGGTGTTTTGTTTAGATTTTTTTTATTTTAATCAATTTTGGAGCCTATCCGACACAATACTTTTAGATAGACAACATTTCTAAAAGCAGTAATCTATACTTATATTATAAAAGGAAAGATTTGTATTTTTGTATGTTTATAATGAATAAACTTAAAAACTATTGGGTCGATTTCAAAAATTCTTTCACCATTCGAATACTATCTACATTATTCCTAATTAATATAGGTTTGTAAAAATGAGGGATCCCTACTAAAACCTAAATAATGTAACCCATTCTAAGCAAAATACTTGGCGCTGAAATTGGGCTCTACGATTTTGCTGAAATTTTATGTGTGTTTGAGTGGGTGTCCCGGGGTGCTTTAAATTCACAATTAGACTCGGTAGGTGGCGCTAGAATCAGGTTCCAGATTTATATATTTTTCAGGGCAGGATAACGTCGTTGTAACGTAAATAAACTAAAATATCCAGCAGCTTGCGCTGAAATTATAAAGTTAAGTTTGAAACCAAAAACAGAAACTTCAATTTCATCGGTATAGAGAAATCTTAAGAAGTTATTTGTCGTGTCCTAGTGACAAAGGTACAACCTAGAATGTATGTATGTACCATATAGCCTGATTATTTTAGTCTAATGTGCTCACTTCTATTTAATTATTACCACGTACTGGGCTTGAAGGAAACTATTGTAGGTAACCCTGATATACCTTCTACTAAAACAGTAAGTAAATCTTCATCCTTTAGAATAATCAATGGAATATTTCTGCTGATGCTTCCAATAACAATTTGTTTTAGTAGGACGTTCGTCTACGTACGATAAATTGGTAAATACTCAAGTGCCTTATTGCCTTACAAGTACATAGGTACTATGTAATATTAAGGCTTGTAGCAACGCCAACGTCCTTAAAAGTGTTTCGGTATTGATTTTTCGGCCGATAATGGGCATTTCATAGACGCGGTCGTTTTTCAAATGCATTATTATTTTATTGTGAATAAAATAAAGTAGTATTTAAAAATAAAACAAAATTACTTATATCTCTTTTATAAAGATGTAGATATTATTTTAACCTGTTTTAATAAAAACTGAAGGAGTGAAAAGGTGCCATGTTAATAATTTGAAGGTGATTTGGTGAATGAATTTTTACTTTAACTTAAAATACTTGTAGGAAAATTACGAAAAAACCACGTTACGTCTCATTACGTGAAGATTATAATACCAACGAAGGAAACGTTGTTTCGTTTGGACCACTTTGACCTTTTGCGGTAACAGGAGCCTTAACAATACATATATCGACACAATTCACATGAGATCACACCTATCATTGACCTATCGCGTGCTAGAATTCTATTCAAATAAGCTTTCGATTTGTTACAACGACTAAAAGGTTGTTAGCAAGGATAGAAAGTTATAATTTTAGTTGTTCTCATATTGCCTTTCACAATTGTTTGAGAATTTATTTCCTTGCACAACCCCATCTAGAAGTTCACTCTAAAAGTACTTTTTTATGTTTTTTTGTAGGTTAAACCGGTAAACAGGTCCACTTGGGCCCGGTTCCTATATCTTACCGATCGCTCATTTGCCTTACTATAAGTTAAAATTTGACATAAGCTCCAAACAAGTAATGTCAAAATTTAAGTGATGGTAAGGCAAGTGAATGAATAATAAGATATAAGAAGCGACCATAAGGGAGCCGATGCGTTGCCTACCCCAGATTAATAATATTTTAAAGTGAATCTGTTGTAGGCTTCCAAGAGTTTGAAATCAGAGTAATCACTGCTATAGACATTTTTTTTTTATTTTTTTTTTATTGCAGGAGTTCAGCAGACAGGCAGACGGCCCACTTGATAGAAAGCGGTTACCATCGCCTATGGCCATTTGCAACACCAAAGAAAGGTGCTTCAAATGCGCTGCTGCTCTCTTAAGGGAGACTGGAACCTGGTCACTAATACCGGAACACAACTCAAGGTTGTTATGGCGACATACTTTAGACAGACAGTCATAATTAATCCTACAAATTTAATTTATTTTGTTGTAATTATCTCAATGCTTATTTTTTTATGTTACTGGTTCATCTGGGATAATGTTATAGTTAGTAAGTATCTGAATCACGCAAATGTAAACTAATGTAGTTATTAGTTAATAGCGTTATTTTTACCAGTATAAATAACACGCATTTAGCCACAGTCAATAACTTTAACATTATCTCACAAGGAACAGGTACCTTAAATACATTTGCAAGGTTAATAATAATTCACGTGTTAGTCATTTAAATTGACAACTTTGGGTATAAAAATATTAAATGTTAAGGACAATTATATGGCAAAGTTATATTGCGCTTTGGGTTTGTTACAAAAATAAAACAGATGGCTAAGTAGACGTTTATACTGTGATTTTTTTATGTGAGAAGCTTGGATCAACTCACCATTGTGAGTTGAATCCTATAGAAATTCTATAGGATTCAACTCATAATGGTGAGTTCTTGATCCAACTCACATATGAATTAAATTAAATTAAAAAAGGTCGATTGCTATCAGCTATCATTTTAATCAAGATAATTAAAAAACAGAGTTAAGGTGATTATTAAGAAATGCTGTAAAGAGTAAAAAAGAAGAAGAAATTGGTATCAGGTTATATAGACACAAAACACATTGTGTAGGTATGTAATATGTAACATAACAATTCTGAGGCAAAATAAGCTTAACCACATGGGACTACAAATGTTCTGCCAAAAATGAGCCATTTCTTAAATTATTATAATAAAAACAAGGAAAAAAATGTACGCATTGCGGGTACTCACAAACAATTTTCACAGCTATAATATTTTATCCACTGTATTCTTCTGTATCAATCCCAGTCCAATAATGTTTAACTTTTTTAACAATACATATCACAATGTAATAAAATAAAGTCACTAAAAACAGTTTAATAATATATTTTGGCGTATCAGTCATCACACAAAAACACTTCGAAAATCGAAATAAATAATTATTAATTCGCGCCAAGAAGCCGGTAAGTAACACGTGCGACACTATCCACAGATTATGTCAAACTGTCAGGACAGTAGCGCACAATGCGCGAGCGCACGATTGTCAATAAAGTTGTACCATCGTTTCTTTTACTACACAGTCATGCAATTTAAGACTTTATCCATTTCTATTAAGGATAAATAAACTGCATACAGAATATGAAACAATACTAGTTGAGTAAACGGGACCGAATGAATCATTATACAATCCACAGCCGGCTTCGTCATTCATAATATTCTCACACAACCAGTTTTCAACATTATGACGTCATGATAAGATATGGAATTGCGTGTATAACTTAATCCAACGTGAAAAGCTGGATTTTGATCCACGAATTGATTTTAAACTCTACGTATTAGATGATAGGAAGTAATATTCAATGTTTAGTTTTAATTACGGTTGAATCATTTTTGGTTATCCACGAGTCATATAAGCTATCAAGGTATTAACAAGCGACACTTCAATATAGAATGAAGCATTCGTAATTGCTAATCTATCTATTTATCTTATAAATAAAAATCAATTTTTGTATGTTTGTCCTCGATGGGCTTCTAAACTTATTGGTCAGATTTTGATGAAACAAACTCTGGAAGGGTGTCCTGAGGACGCCCGAAAGGGTTTTTGGCTCAAAAAATCTATAATTATTAAATAAAAATTATTTTTTGTATGTTTGTCCAATATGCGTTCCTAAGCAATTGATCATATTCTGATAATAGTTTAGTAGGGTGTTCTGAAAACGCCTGCGAGGTTTTTTGGCCCAAAAATTTTTATATATAAAATTCTTCTGTTCGTGTGTACGTTATTGAATTTTTCCTAAACCATTGAAGTGATTTTTATGAATTTTTTTGTGTGTGTTCAAGTGGATCCCGGTGGTGCCTCTGAACTCCTCCTAATCAGCGGAACCGACTGTGTTGATTTTTTGTGTGTTCAAGTGGATTAGCGAATCGTTTAGATTAACAATTGGTCCCGGTAGGTGGCGCTGCAATCGATTTTCAGGATTTTGACGACATTTTTTGTGTGTGTTCAAGTGGATCCCGGGATGGTTTAGATTCAAAACTGAACCAGGTAGCGCTGCATCGGGTTCCAGGATTCAGGTAAAATTATTTTTGTGTATGTTGAAGTAGGTCCCAGGATGGTTTAGATTCATAATTGGACCCGGTAGGTGTAGCCACTAAACTCCTCCTAAACGGGGGACCAATTTTGATGACATTTTTTATGATTGTTCAAATGGATTCGAGAATGGTGTAGATTAACAATTGCTCCCGGTCGATGGCGCTGCAATCTGGTTCTAGATTTTTATTTTTTAAGGGCAGGACAACGTCTGCCGGGTACAGCTAGCACTATAATAAATCTCTAAGGGTACATATCAAGTTTATGCAATGAATTTAAAAATGAGAGAAAACAAAGGAGGGTGTAATTGGTCCAGCAGATTTAAATGTAATTTTAGAATTTTAATTTGTCAATCTGAAAGTATCTTATAATAACAACTGAACGGATGTTAATGAAACTCGACTCAAAACTAACTTATATCCCGAGTCTACACTTGGGATACTTTTTATTCCAATGAATGACCCAGTAGCAGAGGCTTTAGAAAAATAAGCCATGATCAAGGAGAAAGCACTTGTAGCAAATTTTTCATTAGTTTTATCATACGGCACTATATAATTAACACTCCTAATTTTATTTTCACACCTGCCATAAAGCTTTATGTTTTGATTATTTTAAATTTTCCACACAAAGGTCATAAAGTCGTAAAACTTGGTATTTAAAATGATATTTAGCGTTACACGAGTTTACCACCGCTCATTAAGGATAACATGGTGACACTCGTAATGATAATTAAAATTAAATTTGTTGTGCCATGTAGTTAATAATATATTGCTGGGAATGTAATGGACCTAACTTTATGGAAAAATATTTAAAGCCCTTATTTTAGAACAATATTTATTTTTGGATATCTTTTCTTAATGACTTTTATTTCCTATTCCTAATTAGGAATGATGAGCTATTATCAAATCACCACAGTATGTGCAAACATGTCTTGTTCATTTATTACTATTACCATTAATAAAAAGTTTGTAGCAAAAAAGTAGATGACTTTATGATGACGACTTAACTAAGAAGCAAAATATAATAAATATTCAACATCTTGAAGTCAGTGCGAAGCAAAACAGAAACTACTATATTCTGCAAAATTGTTATTGTCATTATACATAATTATATGAAATTATCGTAAAGCTGTAATGAATCCACCACAAAGAGTTATCAAACTAGGTTAAGAAAAAAAATTGTCATGGCTGAAAACCCGCAAAAACTACACATTTTCTGTCTGATTAGAATATTTTTTCTGCCATATCTTCGCAACCCAAAGTCCATAAAGCAATAAAATTTAAATTGTGACCTAATTGATCCAATGTACAAAGAATCATAAAAATTGGTTCGAAAACAACAAAAACAAAAAATAGTTATGCCTGAACATATATAAAAAATATTTACACGACGAATTGAGAACTTGCTCTTTTTTCTTAGTCAGTTAAAAAGATTTCTTTTATTATGCTATTACTTTGTTAATTTAGGATTTTTATTTGAGGATCTGATCGATTTTGTAAGATAATTCTAGTCATTAGGCTAGCACTACCGCCGTCTCCGTTGAAATTGTATACACTAAGTTATATTAATTTAAGTTAGTTAAACTTAGTGTATACCATTTCAAGGAAGACGGCGGTTATGGCCCGCATCTTCCTCATGAATTTCGAAACCTCTTACCTCAGTTCAACCATTCCTTCCATTTACATTTCGTGTTATTTGCATATTCAAGTATAAGATGACTAACTAATATTACATCACACCGGCAGTGAAGCCAGGCTGGGTTTAATTAATCCACTAATAGGTACCAAGTGTATTTTCTGTGAAGCCATTCCTACTACGTCAAACGATTAAGTAACAAGTGTTGGACGATAAATGTGAGCGTAATAAAAAAATTGTGTGTGTGTGTGCAGTTCACACGCAGTAGAAGTGAAACTTCAGAGAATATACTCACAGACTCACTTCTCTAACTGTTATTAATATAAATATAATTCCTTTAACCTACATCCGTCAACATATTATAATTCATAATAAACTTACGTATCACTTTCAATTTTTCACTGTTGTAGTCTAAAAAATATTATTTCGTTCCAAATTAAACCTATGTTTAATCATCGGTTTTATTGACTCTCTCGTATCTCATTCTCTCGCAGGCTGAGTCCTATAGATTTGTGTTTATCTCTTTAGTATCGCTTTTTCGTTTCGTCGAGTTATTTTTTCTTATCTTAAAGAAAACGGATAGTCTTTCATAAAATTTTAGGGCCAGATAGTAAAGCCATGTGATGTCAATCCTTATACATTATTTCTTTTTTTTACCATTTTGTAATAAAAAATATAACGTTTTATGAACCGCACTTTACCTTGTTAAATAAACTAAAAGTCTTTATTTTTACGACAATAGTTGTTAAAACAATATCTACACTATATAATTATAGCAAACAGAATAGTGTTAAAGAATCCTATATTACCTACTAGCGGCCCAGCGCGGTTTCACCCGATATCTGTCCCGCTCCCGTGGTATATAGCGTTATGTTATATACCCTATGACACTCCCTGTTAACGTAGCCTTCTAAAAGTAAAATATTTTTTTAAATCGGTTCAGTAGGTCCAGAGATTACCCCTTATGACGCGCTCACATTCAGTCAAAATATGATGGACACCTCTCATTCCGCAGTGCTATTAGGGTAATCAATTTGATACTCACACTGCCTACTTCGCTCGCCTCTTCCCTGCATGCTGCCACGGAAGTGCGCATAATGTAAACTAGGCGTTATACTTAACGGAAATGCAAAACGATTCAAAAATGATTGTTGTCTAACCGATTCATTTGTAAGCATTCCTTGAAATGACATAGCTTTAGAAATGTCGTCCAGCTATTTGACGTTACGCAGGAAGGAAGCGCCATGTGTCTCCCTTTCTAATTTTAAATTTTGAAACATGTGGTAGTAATCGTATTGCTAGTTCAAAGAAAGTTATTTAAAATTCAGTTGATATCTGCTTTATTTTTGCTAAATCTATAAAATTTGAAAGAAAATTGTACCTATTGGTGGCAGTTGCTTCTTCTTTGGAAATCGAACTCAAAATAAAATTGGACTGTATGATTATTATTATTATTAAACTATTTACATGAATCGAAATATACATAAAGGAGTAATTACAAATTGTGCGAGAGAGTCGAGAGAGTGAGTGGTAAGTCGTCAATGAGAATTGTGTGTTTTTTGCTTCCAAGGTCTCTACTATATCTCACGTACCGTCCGACGCGTAACTACTAATTTTGCGAGCTATGGGCGTCGGCGGCATGCGGGACGCGGAGAGTAGGTGTGCTATGGCGGGCGGGTCAGGGGGGTGCTCTCTATCCGCAACAGTACCTTTAATAATTAGTTACTAAACTCAACTAATACTTATGTATATAAATATTTTAGTTTTTGATTCCGTCTACAACGCTCTGAGCAGTTTTTTTAACCGATATTGATTGCAGACAACTGTCGTGGAGAAAAGAAAAAGGAATGTGCATACCCTCAAACATTTTGAATACAAGGATGAGGATTTTTCATTATATATTATCTATAACCATAAATTAAATTTAAATGTATTTATAGGTTTTAGAATCATACACAAACACTTATGTTAAAATTACTATAATATAAACATTTCTAATAATAAATAACCACTTTTAGAATTTTTTGTTCATCGGAACGGCTTAATAGACTTCAATAAAAGTTTTAGTAATTAATATGGCATTTCTTTACATCTTAGTTAATCATTCTTTTGCAGAAAATATGAATATATAGTCCAAGACATGCGCGAACGAAATGACAGACAGAGCTAGTTTGTAATCAAAAATATTTTCCTACAATGTATCTAATAAATCTACAAGAAAATGAAAGTAAAAAAAAAATACAAAAAACAGAATCCCTTCTGCAATCTCATCAGATCACCCTAATTTAAAATTATTTCCGGGACACGGAACTTCACGAATTTACATCGACGAAGCTTTAATTAAACCACCTCAAATTGAAATGTGTGAAAGGCATCCCGCGACGGGTGGTAACTGACTGAAAATTGCGAATTTTAAGCCTATAGCGATTTGTTTTGGTTGTCTGCGTTTTGTTAGTGGTTGCTACTTTAAAAACTTTGTTTTATGCGTCAACCTATCTATTGTCAATTTGTTTCATACGTCGATATTTTATGATACCTTTCTTAAAAGAGCAGAAACCTCACTTCAGGGCTCATCTTTAGTTGATAGATTACGCAAGAGATTCACCCTTAGATAAAAGGAAACGTTGCATACATGAACGTAGCGGGTTTGAGGATGTTTCAATGCATACGGTATTCTTGTCAATAATAACTCAATTTCAATTATATATTTCGAATGTCCATAGGCGATGGTAACCGCTTTCCACCAGTGGGCCATCTGTCTGTGTGCTGAACTCATGCAATAAAAATTAAATAAATAAAAAACAAATTTTTGAGTACAGCAGACAAGTTAGGGGCCCCCACCGGATGAAAAAGTTACCTTTATTTACGAACAGTGCTATGGACAAACACGGACTGAATGTCATTCTAAATTCGTGAGGTACACAAGACACACATTAAAAAGTACATGATTGTTGTCATGATAATCAATTAGACGACAGGTCTATTGCATAAGCAGTCCATATTCTAGTAGAAGAATTCGAACTCACATTATTGGAAAAAGTAGGTGTGTTCTTAACTAATGACCCTTTAAGAATTCTAGGAAATAATTGTTCTCCAATTCTGTCTGATAGTTCATATATAATAGTTTATGTGTTTATAATACGTTCCTGAAATCGTGAGAATATAAGAATAGTTTTGCTGCCTTTCTTAAAACTTGTATCACATAAATCAGTGCAATCTTATCGTGTTTCGAACACGCTGTCGAACTTCTTTGCACGGCAGTATCACTGTCATATCGTACCTACGAAAACTTTGAGCAAATAATAATAAATCTATCTACAGCGACAGGTTTGAGGTGAAACTAATTTATTATACAAAAAGTTCTATGTATCTTTATATATAAATATTGATGTGTTGTTGTGTATTACTTGGTAATTTATAGTCACTATTACTTGTAGAAAAATTATTTCTGTTGACATAGCAATCTTATCATCAATATAATAATACCCTTATAAGTATATTATAAGTCGTTTTCAACGAACAGCGTCTGTCGTAGTTAGTTAAGACTCATTCGTTACGGTTGCTCGACTCACGCGCTGTAGTCCGAAAATAAAGATCAATCGTTTGATGTTTAGAAATTTAAAATGTAAAAAATTAAACTTATGAAGTTTTGAATTACATCATCATTATCTTGCATTAAATATTAGTTACATTAGGAATATTTGCTTCTAAATGCAGGGTTTGCCTTCCTAAAGGTCTAGTTTATCTCCACTGTGCACGTTTTTTGAAAACCCCACAAAATAAGACCATTGGTATGCATTTTATGTCACGTGACGTCAAACCTGCATATCTTGGACCTTGGATTGAATCCTCCTATCCTATTAATATCTATGTAGTTTACCGGCTTACGCAAAACGTAACAACTGTGTCCGCCACTTCGTTAGGCCAGAATTTGGATTTTGTATTCATATTGCCTGAACCCTATAAGATATCGAAATTAAACGTACAGACAATATAAGATAAAATTGCTTTTTAAATCCATTCCGCCATTTCAGAGACAATTCAAGACAAACTGTCAGACTGAGAGATAAATATCGTAAAAACATAGATAATTGGACATAATATAAATATGTACTTATACCAATCAATAGACTGACGATACTTGAATTTTATTAGCTATTGCGGATACAGTAGTGTTTCTGATAAAGTCCTTTTGTTTGCCCCCAATCTATAATAAGCTTTACATTATTTTAAAACACAATAAATTATGCAGTTTTAAATGAAAGGAATGTAAGAAATTTTGAGTTTAATTTTATTGTTTCAAGGGTCATTAATTATACAAACTACCACCATATTCATTACTTTTTTTGCAGACTAATATTTTATTTTTAATAGCAAACAATTCTTACGAAAATATAAATGTATAAAGCTCGCGACCAATTAGAGGACAAAGTTGTTTTAGTATATTGTAGTGAATAAAAAAAATCTTAAGCCTAATAAATACTACTAGCTACTAGTAACGCAGACAACATCGTAGGTATAATAAAATTTATGGATATGTGTCCTGTAGTATGGTGCTTTTCCATTTTAACAGAGTTATTTAATAATCCAAGGCCTCTTGCCGGGTTTCAAATAATATTCATATCTTCTTAACCCTATGTGAAACCCAAAGACGAAATTCCTGTCTTCTTTATTGAAATCCATTGAGCCGTTTCGGAGAGCCCTATCAACATCTCCAAAGAACACGCATTATTATCTCCAAGGCGTATCGGGATATTGAATCTAGCTCCGTCTGCGGTGTCGATGATCTCATCACTTAGAGATAGTTTGAATATGCTTGGCCTTCGGGAAGACTTCTTCATATCTCGCTCCACTTGGAGGAGATTTCCGTAATGGAGGGGGAGAGGGCGTTCCGAGGAACAGTTCAGAACCTAACCTTCCTCTTCTTTCACCGCTGTACAGCTCGTCGTCGGTTTGACGTATGAACGTAGCTCAAGGAATTAAAGTGACTTCAATTCCTTGAGCCCTTACGCTCGTGTACGCAACGGTTCTCAAGAACTTTAGAGATTTAGAATGAGCTCAAACTTGAGATTTCTCTTAAGCACTGCGATATGAAGTTTTTCTAAAAAAAAGTATGATTAAATTACTTCGAGGGCGGTAGCACATTAGTAACGTCTAATATTGCAAATGAGCATGTTAGCCTGTCTGCTATAATTCAGCTATAGAAAAACTTTCAAATAGTTTTACGAACAAAATTCTAAACATTATTTTTAGTTATGGCATTTTCTCTTAAATTTTATTTATAGGTACTCTAGAGCGTTGTTGCTAAGTTCATGAGCACCGAGGGAATTTTCTGATGGATATACAAACTTTTTGTATATGGTAAATTTGAATTTAATATTGGAATGCGTGGCTGTCTTAAGTTGTTTCTGCCACCATTGAAGTAACACTCGAAAATATATCTCGTAACAACGTAGACCTCTCGTGGATTCATTAATCGCGACTTCTTAGCCCCCAACATTGGTTATGGGCCCAGGCAGCGCAAATCCATAGCGCTGTTATATTTGTAGATAGAATTCGGATCGGAGAATATTTAGAAGCAGTGTAATTAATTGCGAAAGGTGCAGAACGATGAGCAGTATGTCGATGCGAATCGAGCCCTTGGGCAAGGATAATTACGACAGCTGGAAAATTCAGGTACAAGCTCTATTAATTAAAAACAATGAGTGGAAGTACGTGAATGGCAAAGTTCTTAGACCAGCTGACATTAGTGAAGCTGAACGCTGGGTGGAAGAGGACGAAAAAGCCAAAGCCGATCTGATTCTTTCGATGAGTGGAAGCGAACTTCGTCATATTAGAGGTTGTAAAACTTCCAGAGATGTTTGGCTGAAATTAGAGTCAATTTATGCATCGAAAGGACCCGCTAAGAAGGCTACACTTTTAAAGCGTTTAATCCTGCACAAAATGTCGAAAACTGGAAATGTTACCGAACATTTGGATACTCTTTTCGACGCTGTGGACAAGCTGGCAGAGATGGGTATAAGTATCAACGAAGATTTAGTATCTATTATGTTGTTATACAGTTTGCCCGGAAATTTTGAAAGCTTTAGATGTGCGATTGAATCGAGAGACGAGTTGCCGAAACCAGAAGCCTTGAGAATTAAAATACTGGAAGAGCATGAATCCAGAGACGCAAACAAAAATCTGGATGAAAGTGTTTTGTACACGAGAGCGAGAAGGTATCCTAAGAAAGGCGCAAAGAACAGAAGTACAGTTGGAGTCAAAACTGACTTCAATAAGATTGGAACTGAAAAGAAAGAAGGTTTTAGGTTTAAATGTTACAAATGTCGCGAACGTGGACATAAAGCATCAGAGTGCAAAATTAAAATAGGTAGAAAAGCACAGAAAGCAGAAGAAACACATTGTATTAATAATATTCTAACCACTTTTAATGTTTTAGATGTAGAAGTTTCTAATGCTGTAAATGTTCAAAAACATGACTGGATTTTGGACAGTGGGTGCACGTCTCACCTTTGTAATGATGCGAGTAAGTTCGGGGACACTTTAAAAATGACTGGCGGAGAACTAAATTTAGCGACGCATGTAAGTACTGATATAAAAGGTAAGGGTACTGTAAGGTTGTCGGCATGGAGCGAACACTCGAGGAATTTATTTGAACTACGCGATACGTTGTTTGTTCCTAATTTAAGGACGAATTTAATTTCAGTAGCCAAAATAACAAATAACGGTTATAATGTTACGTTCAATAACAATGTAGCTCAGGTTATTGATAAGAATAGTGAAATTAAATTGTCGGCATATCGTAGAGGTAATTTATATTGTTTAAATAACCCGGAATATATATTTAATCTGAGTGATTCAAATGCTGATATACGTTGTTGGCACGAGCGATTAGGACATTTGAATGGAAAAGATGTTGCTAAGCTTTTAGGTAAATTAGGTGCTAAGTTTGACATGACCGAAGTACGAAACTTACGTGATTGCGATATTTGTGCTAGAGGAAAAATGACCGCGTTACCTTTTTCTGATTCCCATAGTCCTTGTACTGAAAAATTACAAATAGTCTATTCTGATATTGTAGGACCTATGAGATGTGAATCTATAGGGGGAGCAAAATATTTTATAACTTTTATCGACGATTGTACACGTTGGTGTGAAGTTTATTTTCTAAGTGCGAAAAATAAAGCCTTAGAAGCCTTTAAGGTGTATAAAACTCATGTTGAGAACATGATGGGACTTAAGATTAAATATCTCCAGACCGACAATGGAGGAGAATATTGTAATTCGGAATTTGATCGATTTTTGAAACAAGCAGGCATACAGCGAAGACTAACTGTACCTCGAACACCGCAGCAGAACGGAATTGCAGAACGAGTGAACCGGACCTTGGTGGAAATGGCAAGGTGTATGCTATTGAGTTCTGATCTTTCCTCAGGTTTTTGGGCCGAAGCGGTAGATACTGCATGTTACGTCAGAAACCGTTGTCTTACTAGAAGTCTACAGGGTGAAATTCCTTATGAAAAATGGCGAAACAAATCGGTGAAAATTGCATACTTTCGAAGATTTGGAACTAAGGTACACATTCTTGATAAAGATCCAAACAAAGATAAATTCGCAGCAAGAGGTATTGCTGGTAACTTTGTTGGATACCCGAAGAATGCCAAGGGATATCTTGTGTGGATTCCTGAGCGAAGGCAGTTCATGATTGCGAGAGATGTGAAATTTCACGAAAGTCCAAACACACGAAAGGACATCTCGAAGCAAGAGCCGAGCCTACTAAACATAACGAAAGACGACGATCAGGATTTCATAGAAATAGACTTCACAAAATCGAATGTTCCAGTTGAAGAACGTAGACATGAAGCAGAAGAGATTGACAATATGCAAGACATATGGAGTGAATGTCAAGAATATCCTGCAGAGTGTGACGAAGATGTGTCTTCATCTAGACGATTACAAGTGGAACAACAAGCCGAAGAAACAAGGCGTGACACACTTGATCAGCTAAGGATGACGACGAGAGCTCCTGGTACACCTAGAATATTACGCACAGGAAGCGTAGGCCGACCGAAGAAAATCTATCAAACGAGGGAAGTTGAGCGATCTGTAACTTCTACTGATGCAAATGAGGTTGAAGATTTTGCTGGTTCAACTGAGATCACCTTGAAGAATGCTTTGAAAAGTAAGGATAAACCTGATTGGGAGGAAGCCATATTATCTGAAATTAGAAGTTTAGTTCAGAAAGGTACATGGGAGATAGTAAAAAGACCGAAAAACAGGAACGTTGTAGGCTGCCGTTATGTGTTGACGACAAAGCAGAACGTCGACAAGACTTTAAAGAAGAAAGCGCGACTTGTAGCACAAGGTTTCAGCCAGCGATATGGGGTCGACTATGAGAAAACCTTTGCACCTGTTGCTAGATTAGACTCCGTCAGATTGTTAATGGCTCTCGCAGTTGAATTGAACTTGGAAATACACCAATTAGATATAAACACTGCTTATTTAAATGGATCCTTGGATGAAGAGATTTACATGGAGATACCAGAACTATTAAGAGAAAGTTTAATTAAGCTTATGAATCGTGAGGGAGAAGATCCAATTGTCAAAAAGCGTGCGCAAATCATGCTGAATAAATTGGATAGTGGTTGCGATTCATGCTTATTGCGGAAATCATTGTATGGTTTGAAGCAAGCTGGACGTCAATGGAATCTCAAACTCAACAAAAAGTTGATTGCTATGGGATTGAAGCAAAGTCTGAACGAGCCATGTTTATACTTTAAACAAAGTTCAAATAGCCATTTGTTTGTATTGGTTTACGTAGACGATATTTTGGTGGCAAGTCAAGACAGAGGTTTAATTATTAAATTTAAAGATGAGCTGTCAAGGGAGTTAGAATTAAAAGATTTTGGTCAGGCAAAATATATTTTAGGAATAGACATACGGAGAAATAATAATGACAATGTCATTATTTTGTCACAACAAAATTATATTGACAATTTATTGAAACGTTTTTCAATGGAAAATTGCAATAAATGTGCAACGCCGATGGAAATTAATTCCAAACATAAACCAGAAGAAAAATGCGATGACGACGAAAGCGATACAAATTGGCCGTATCGAGAATTGATAGGTAGTTTGAATTACCTAAGCAATGCAACTAGACCAGATATTGCTAATGCGGTGAGTAAGCTAAGCCAAAAAGTCACGAATCCTGAAAAATCTGATTGGAAATCTGCAAAACGTGTATTACGTTACCTGAAAGGGACCGTACAACGTAGTCTCGTATACAAGAAAACTGGTAATTGTATACAGGGTTTTTCGGACGCAGATTGGGGGAATTGTTTACTAGACAGACGATCTTATTCGGGTTATGCATTCATTTTAGGTGGTGCATGTATATCCTGGCAGTCTAGGAAACAACGTAGCGTGGCGACATCGACTTGTGAGGCAGAGTACGTCAGCCTGTCTGAAAGTATGAAGGAGGCAGTGTATCTAAATAGTCTGATGAAGGAAGTAGGGCTCATGAGGTATGCTCGAGTGATTGTTCATGCCGATAACCAAGGGGCTATGTTTTTAGCTCAAGACCCAATGTTTCATGCGCGTAGCAAGCATATTGATATTCGATATCATTACATTAGGGAGGTTTTAAGGGATATGAACAACATTGTGTTGAAACATGTGCCCACTGAATCCATGTTGGCAGACGTGCTTACTAAGCCGTTGGCTAGTGTTAAACACTATAAGTGTTTAGATGGTTTAGGTATTAAGTTGTGTTAATTTGTCTTCTGGATATTTTATGTAATTAAATTAAAATTTATAGGGGCGTGATGGATATACAAACTTTTTGTATATGGTAAATTTGAATTTAATATTGGAATGCGTGGCTGTCTTAAGTTGTTTCTGCCACCATTGAAGTAACACTCGAAAATATATCTCGTAACAACGTAGACCTCTCGTGGATTCATTAATCGCGACTTCTTAGCCCCCAACATTTTCCGCTCGTAGGATTTTAGGAAAATGAAAAACAAACAACAGACGCTCTTTATTTTATTTTTACTTTATTATTATTATATTGTATGTCTCTCAAGACCACGGGCCATAAAAATGGCCCGGACTTTTGGAGGGCTTGCGTGGGGCCATGGGAAGGCCAACACGTAGAGGCCCCTTGACAAATTTAATGTAAATGTGGCGTGACACTGACCGGCGATTATCCCTGTCTACACCATATAATAATGCAGCCAAGGACAAGCCCCGGCCAGTGTAGGACTATTGTGGGAAATGAGGACAAAAAGTACCGGGCTATTGTGGTGAACTACTAATGGTACTAGGGGTCTGGGAATATGGGGACTATGGCGTCTGCCCGTCGCAATGTTCAGGGAACATGGAAAAATGGGCAGACGGTGACTCGCCACTCCCTGCATGGGCCCCAAAAAATGCCATAAAGACAGGGGCAACATGGGTGTGAGTGGCTAAGGGGTGTCGAGAGGTGGGCTGCAGGTTCACCGAAGCTACTTCCGACGTTAGGCCGTTTATCACTTCCACCCCTGGAGCTTGAGTCTTAGCTCTAGCGATCTCCACTCCGTGCCGGCTGGTTAAGGCAAGCACGGAGGCGGGGGTCTTGCCTTGGCCCCTTAGATTTAAACTCTGCGCCACTTTTTATCCTGGGAATCCCGCGGGAATTTTTCTGGGAATCATTTAAAATGGCAAAAAATCGAATTTTAATGCGATTTTCTAATGATTTTGGTCATTAAAAAAATAATAAAATGTGTGATATTTTTTATCCTGGAAATCCCACGGGAATTTTCCCGAGAACAGTTTGTAGTTGTTCGGGTGAGAAAACTTACAGTGTTCACAAAAACTATAGCTTACATTCTTTTTCCAATACCGTTATTTTGTGTCCCCGGAAACCCGAGGGAATTTCAATTCAAGAGTAGACGTCTTACATCTGATATATCCTAGTTCAATTATAATATTACTTACTAACTGCAATTGTGGCCAAAGCTACCGGTGATTAGGGCACCAAAAACAGGAATCTTCTCACGATTTGTGCTGTGTCCATGAGTGTCACGTTCTGTTTCGGTAGTACTTTATCTATGAGCCTAACCAGATTTTTAGAAATCTTATTTAATCAATTTAGTCCAGTACTATTTTGGATTCGTGTTAATAATATGTATGTACCTCTACTTACCAAAAAAAAAGTTTTTCTTTATATATTAATTATTCAAGTAATTAACAAGCTTAATTATAATGGAACGCGAAAGCTTTCCGCCATAACGCTATAAGTACGGAACCTTAAAAAAAGGGTCGTTGTATTTCGACGGAAATGTGAAAAAAATTAATCCAGTTTTCCTCCGCGCGTCCGGAAAGGGCGAAGCGATTTATACCTTTATTCGAATTTATCGCAACATCCTATCGCTGGTCGAGATCTACATATTACTTACATTCATCATTTATTTCAATTCAACATTCATCGTTTTATTGACAAGTATTAATGTTTAAAACATGTTAAAAAATTAAACTATTTACAGTCGATGACGGTAGGCACGATTTATTTCTTTTCTCGAGTTTTTGAACATGTGAGTATGAATATTATAGTGTTGCTGTATTGTACCATGTTAGTGAATTGATAGGTATTGTTACGAATTTGTGAGATTTGAATTTAAAATGCCGTTGGAATTATGACAAAAGTTTATTAGAAGTACACACATGTAATTCATAGTTCAACCAAATACAACAAGTCCAGAATATAAGGCACAAAATCATCATAACATAAAACGCGCACAATCTGTCGATGTAAGATTCCTTTCCGAATGTACACTTAATAATTCCGCGATCGTTGTTGAAACTCTACTAACTCTATTTTAACGGGCTGACCTTATATAATCACAAAATAGACATGGAGCTCCAATAAACATCCATTTAGTGGAATTTTGAAAGTTGTTAGCTTAATCCGGAACAATGTGGCTTCTAAGAACTTCCAGCGAAAATTGAAAATAAAAGGTTTATGCTGTCTTATTCGAAGGCTAACACAAAGCTCAGATACTTACTTACTTAATACTTAGAAAATTAAAACAAACAAGTGAGAGCGAAACAATTAAGAAAACCATAAAAGCGTTATAAATACTTTGTTGGCTTTCGGCTTCTCGGAACACTTCAGTTGTAATAGTATCATTTCGCTGTCTCCTATTCTACCTAATATATGTATATATGTTCAAAACGCCGTCACCCACTTCTCCAATTTTTTGTTTATAAAATTATAAACTTGCTGAGCAAACGTCTGGCTCCAGCTTGTGATATGACCTGACATAATGTTTTAAGTCATTAACTAAATTGTAAAATTCTGATGAAATATAAAACTGGAATAATTGTAGAAATGCTTTAAAGTTAAACTGCATTTTATTTAAGTATACTATAAATTTTATGTTTCGTGCTCGTATGTCCCAGACTTTATTGGTCTTCTTTACTCGTAGTATGCTTTAACTTTAATACTCCTAATAATAACAAATTACATATTTTTGGGCTATGTTCAATGACATTTTATAAAAAATACTAACAAACTGCTAACTTTGCTGTGTCTCAGTTTGATATTAATTATGAGGATAGTAAATAAATTGGTCAAGTCTTTGACAGTGCTCGTACAATGAAGGGTAAAACATCTTTCTTTCTTGTGAAATATTCTCCGTCTAGACCTAGTAGTTTCTAAGAAAAATTACTGACATATATAGAAAGACCGCGAGGCGGACACACACGACATACACCACACGATACGGGTTCTATTTTTTTTTGCCAAAATTTGGTACCCTAATAAAAATATTTTACTAATCATACGGGGTATCGGGAATACATGAATGATTACATTAAAACTATTGTTCACCATAACTTAAACCTAGACAATTTAATATGAATACATTTTCATTAGAACAATGGGCGGCGCAAAAAAATAATAAACTACTATAGATATATATATATATAATTAAATAGATTATAATAATATAAATTGCATATACCTACATGGGAACAATAATATAATTCTATTTACTGCAACAGATTTCATTTAATTGACAAGCACTCAAAAAATTATTTTTAATCCTATTAAACTATTTTAATACAACAAATCCGTTTTTTTTTTCAAGGATACCTGACATGATGTATGATATTATTTCATAGAGCCTATTTTAAACTTTAAATTAAAGTTAAACTTTCTTTTTTTAAATTGATGGTTACAAAAATACAAAAACATACAGACAAGACAGGCGTGAGCAAAATTTTATATTTCTAGTTTTAGTACACAGTTCCTTAAATAATTGATTGCAGACCATAAAGCTCCGGTTCTGTGTTTAGGTATTAGAAATCTAATAAGGTGGGCCAAGAGTAAGATAAACTTTCTACTTGTTCCCTAATCATTACTTGATCTGTGCAAATAAGTGGTAGTCGAGATTGTACTCATGAAATATTTTAAAATTCCACGCGCGATTTATCCAACAAATTTGAACGCAGACTTACAAAAATAGTCCTTTTACAAATTTAAAATTTCATTACAGTCAGTTTGATTTTATTATATTTGAGTAATGAATACTTTAAAGGCTCGATCGTTTTGCATATTAAATGCATTATTTCACTACGTTTCATACAAATCAATCGAATTTTAATCCTTTTAGAAGTTATCTAGACGTTCAATAACATCTATATAATATCTCTAGAAACCGTACGTTAGTTTAGCTTACGGCTGTGACCTTTAAGTGGCTTTTAATAAATTTCCAAAAGAAAAGAAAATTTCATTTGATATCGTTGAGAATAGACACCTGTAAATGAGAGGTATAAGAAAGATGTTTGGAATTCTAACTTTGGGCTGTGTTTCAAACTTTTTTTTAGATTTCTGTTAGTTCAATAAAAAAAAAGTCAGATCAGGTCGTCTTTGTATGTCAGTTATTTTTTTGGAAGCTTTAGTAGAAATATGTAATCTACACTACATATATGTCGCTTCCAAATGTTGTGGGGGAAATAGTGAAAAATAAAGATAAGGCGATTGAAATGTAAGGTTTTTTATTATCGATCTCAATTTTAATAACGTTCCCGTTTTCTGGGATAAAGAGTATTCTATTTTTATCCCCTTTATATAATATATGCACGTAATAACGATTCATATAATTTAACTAGCTGTCCCGGCAGACGTTGTTCTGCCCTGAAGAAATAAAATTTAGAAACCGATTGCAGCGCCACCTACCGAATCCAATTGTGAATCTAAACTATCCTCGAATCCACTTGAACACACACAAAAAAATTCATTCAAATCGGTCCAGCCGTTTAGGAGGAGTTCACTGTCAACACACTTACAGAAGAATTATATATGTAAAGATAAACAATTAATGACCAAATTCAACCCATGGTATGGCAAGTGAATGAATGAGTAAGATAGGACCCGGCCATAAGTCGTCGGTACCCATAAATGCAGTACGACATTATTATAGCTCATTTAACCGAAAAAAAATTACGAAAATTCATGAGAGTGAGCTGCTAAAATTATTATCCTAACTTTGACAAACCATAGTACCCTTCCTAAGGTAAAGAAATAAAAATCTGTCGGATAGGTAGTATAACAGTTTTGGCTTAAGAGGTTTTATGATAAAAGTAATAAAAAAAACATGCAATAGAATAAGAAATATGTAAATAAAAGCTATGTGGCTCTTTTTTTTTATTGCTGGAGTACAGCAGACAGGCTGACGGCCCAACTGTGATGGAAAATAGTTACCATCGCCTATGAACATTTGCAACACTAAAGGCGCTACAAATGTGCTGCTGGACTCATATATGGGACTGGAACCTGGCCGCTAATGCCGGAACACAAATCAAGTTTTTTATGGCGGCATATTCTAGTACGAAAGAGAGTTGGTCTGAAAGAGAGTGTCGGGGTGAAGGTAAGGAAAGGAATGCTCCGGTGGTTCGGGCATGTGGAAAGAATGCATGATGAAAGAATGAATAAACAGATATACAATGCAAAAGTGGATGGATGCAGAAGTCGTGGAAGGCCACGAAACACCTTCCATGATCAAATTGATCGTATATTAGCAGAAGGTGATGTCAGGAGCCTTAAGAACAGACGAGCGTGCATGACAAGAGTTATGAATGTCAAAGAAGCAAGTGAGGTGTGTAAGAATAAGCCTAAATGGCGCTCTGTTGTTCGTGCCTACCCCGCAAGGGAACTCGCGTGAAGTTATGTATGTATGTATGTATATTCTAGACCAGGGATGGTAGCCATCCAGACGGGCAAGTACCCTAACACCTGGCTGTGGGTTGTTTAGTCACCTCTTACAATATGATGCTCGGCCGCAGGAAATTGTATTCTTTCTACGTTCCTGCACGAATAAAAAATGGTATCAAACCGGTCAAGCCGACTCTAAATGCTGTAATAAATATATTAAAAACACGGTTTTCTTACATTAAAAATTACGCTATTAATCTTTTGTTAATAATACATTCCCATGCAAAGATAAAGGTTAAACTAAGCATAGCAATGTGGATCCTAAATAGGTGAATTATGAGTAGAGTGACAGTCCGCGGCCCCCTCGTCCACATCCTCATTTGGCTGCGAGGGGACTGAGCAAATGGCGTGTAACACTTCGCTTCAAGGTGATACACCGTGATACCTAGTCTAGTGCTGGGAAAATAAGGTTATAGATCATAATTACTAATTAGGATACTTCTTTTCGATTGTGTTTCAAGTTCGCACGTCTTAAACACTGTCTTTGGTTTGATACTTAACCTGTATTAGTTTAAGTAGCTTTTAGTATTAGTTTAAGGATACACACAGAGACGATTTGCTTAATTAAGAAAAGTAAAGCTGTTCATGAACAGAATTGGGTGTGACACGGGATATACTATTAAAATGACGTTATATTTGGAGGTACGGCCGGAAAATTTAAGGTATAATGTTTTGTTGTTATAGTTTTATTTAAAAAAACGACAATTATTTATTTAAAGGTTTCAATACTTGTAAAAGATATTGGTAATTTTAAATATGTGTGTGAGTGGAATATTGTATTTCTAACTTTTCACATATTTGAAAGATATCTAATTGAAAGTTGCAGATAAATATAACTCAAGATTGGAAGTTTAGTCTTTAAAGTTTTCATTGACATACTTCAGCCGTTTCGTAGTGTATTAGAGACAACCACTCAGACAAATCCATAAACAAAAAATCCAAAAACGTCCATTTGTGGTTAAGCGTCGAATGATAACATTTTTCACATTTTTTGAAATCAAAAACAAGCACTATAAATTTTCTGATCACACGAGACTTAAACACTCCTTAGATAAACACATACATAACATAAAAATTATTATATTTTGCTGTTGTTTTTTTATATATTTTACTTGACACCGATTTGAAGATGTCATAGAAAAAATCGGTTAAATATTTATTTTTGATTTTTAGCGTGAAATCAGTTTTATTTTTGCTAAAAAAATCCATTTTTTCTTTTTAGTTGCACAAATACTTCAATAGTTTTAGATATAATATATTAAGCACCTGTAGAAACTGTACAACTGGCACGCGTATACAAATTTGCCATCTCACTCTTGGTGTATATACTTTTCAACAAAGGTTGCTGTCAATTTACTTGCGATCCACTAATCAGATTCGGACTTGGTGACCGAATGATTCGTATCGTTAGTCAGACTTTTTTATATAATATGTAATTTTAAAACTACGTTTTAACGGTTTTAAGCGCGGTAATTTTATTTGATTTTGGTTTTTCCGACGTTTCGGCCACTTTTCAGTGGCCGTGATCACGGAAGACAAAGATGTCAAGTGTCAACGAGTATTGTTAAAGTTTTATTTAGCCTACCCAACCAAAAAAACCAAAATCAAATAAAATTACCGCGCTTAAAACCGTTAAAACGTAGTTTTATTATGTATACAAGTCGCGAAAACTTAAGAAAATATTATATGTAATTTTTTTATCTTGTAATTAATTTTTTGTGCTAATTTGATTGATATATGTATTAATTATGTGTTTTTTATTTAAGGATATTAGTTATTGTATGTTTCCCAAACAAATTAAATAAATAGAGAATCAGAATTATATTTATTCATATTTTTTATTAAATCAATAGGGACTAACTTCCAAAATTGTTAAATTTGTGTCTCGTATAATATTTGAATTACGCTGCAAAAATGCTTGAAAGAATAATACAGTATACTTTTTGGGACATAAGCTATCTAATAATACCAGTCCACAAATGTCCCACTGGTGGACTCGGGCATTCCCATGTATAGGGGAACGCTGAGAACGGACAACATAGACGCCACGCTCGACTAAGGCGGATGGGCTGGTTTAACACATCGGTTATCTCGATCTGCAGATTTCATCACGTTGTTTTCAATTACCGTTAGAACGTGGTAATTGTAACAATATGCATATTAGATCAGAAAAGTGGTGCATGCTCTCCAACCAGAATTCGAACTCATTTCGTGAAACGCGAGTTTGTTACTAAGTGCCTTTACCACTAAGCAACAGAGACGTAGGGTATTTTCAATTAATATATTTACGGTTTCGTAACCAGTAAGTAAAAACAAGGAATGTTGTACCTATTAGGAGGGCTGACTGCCAGACATTTATTCAATTTATTTAATTTGTAATAGAACTCAAAGAATTTATCTTATTTCTCTGTCTACACTTCTACAGGTATGAATAGAAATTTCAAATACCCTTGAACCCCAGTCAATGGCCTGCCCCGACAATAATAGCATAAATACATACATAGTATATTATTATAGCATAAAAATTGGAAGTCTCCATGGAACGGGGAAAGAATTTTCATATATAAAATTGATTTAACCCTGTGGATGATTAAATTTGCCTTACCAAAATCCCTTATGTATTCCGAAATACAAGATATTAATCAAATATCTTGTTTTTCGGCTCATTATCTCAAAAGTTATTCAAATTCAGTTTTAATGTAGATTTTTGGCGTGTTGTTAACTGGCTAAAGTATCCATGTCTTATTGAAAATACATGGGTTTAAAACTTAGCAATAAATACTCACCGCTAAACACTTTCTGGCCTAATGTGTACTATTAATTCAATTTTCATGTGCTGAAGGTATTGGAATACGTCGTAAGAAAATCTGTAAATCAAGACTATCAATGTGCTATACTTACTAATTCACCTTAAGTCGGATTTTTAATATCTTACTATCATCTGTTGATTCGCCTTATTACTGAAATATGGCATAAACTCCCACTAACTTAAATTTTTTACCAATGGTAAACCGAATTAATGGATAGCAAGATGGAAAATCGCGGCATGATACAAGCCAATCGGTTCCTCTATAGTGAGTCACTAATGCCGGGTTCCAATATCTTATCGACAATTTAGGCGTTCATTTGCCCTACCATTGTTTGAATTTTGACATTACTTGTATGGGAGCTTATGTCAAATTTTAACCGATAGGGAAATGAATGTTCGATAAGAAATAGGAACCGACCATATAGGTCTTTCATGAAACAAATTGCTTGTTTAGTTCTACCAGTGGTCAGTCGAGGCTTTAATCGAATATTTTTCAATATTTTCCATGTTACTTTTTACTAATTGAAAAAATAACAACAACTGCCAAACGTTCCCCAAAAAGAAAAGAACTTTTATTCGAGGAAAAGTATAAGCAGTTCTGCATAAAAGTAATAAAATTACGCATCAAGTGTAGCAGTTCACAAAAACCAAAGGGTCTTCAACAAGAAGGAGCAATTTGCGCAACAGTACACATTGTTTCTCCGACGCTTGTCGTGAATTTCATGGCTCTTGGAAAAATTAATTTTCGTTGTGGGTTTTTAGTCTCGTTTTCAAGAACGACACATTCTTGTGAAGCGACACTTCAAAGATTATGTGGTTAAAATGAGGAGTTTTAAAAAATAATGGGAACTTTTATAACACCTTCTTATGGCTTATGTTTAACTTATCACCAGATATAGTCAAATATAACATAAAAAATATTGTTTAATTTGCCAAAAATAGTTACCAAAATTAACAAAACAAAGCAAATATAGTAAATACATACATACATACATAACTTCACGCCAGTTCCCTTGCGGGGTAGGCACGAACAATAGAGTGCCATTTAGGCTTATTCTTACACACCTCACTTGCTTCTTTGACATTCATAACTCTTGTCAAATATAGTAAAAAAACAAATAAAATTGGTTCATTTACTATATTTGGTCTTTGTATACAACTTTGAAGTGCAGCCAAGATTAAAACAGCTAAAACCATGTAATTTCTGCCGTAATTTTTTTTGGTAGATGTTTCGTTTTTTTAGAGTTCAGTTATTTTTTTGGTAAGAGAGCTTAGGGTCTCAAAGTGTTCTTTGGTGGTCAGAATATTTATTACCATTTTTTATTATGACAAGAATATTAGGGTTCCGTACTCTATTTTCAAAATGATCATTCTTTAGTATTTTTCTTTTTTTTTACGAGGAGAAATCCGGTTACGAGTTTGTCACCGTGTAGGGGTCACATGTGGCGTGTAGGACTCACTGGCCTTGTCCTGCCCTGATAGAGGTAGGTTACTAACACGGGAATACTATTCGCCTTTAGTCAGAACCACGGGAAATAGAAATCGCCTACTGCTAGCCTTGGCAGGCGCCGACCAAAACCGCAAAAGGGAACCAGGAAACTCCTCCCCCTATACGACAAACTAAACAAGAACAGAGCTTCTCTTAGGATTCGCTCGCGATTAGTGTTTGTCTTCCATGCTTCAAGTTAATACGAAAAATAAAACCGGCATTTAAGTATACAAACGTACATTGAACAAATTCTCTCCAATGTCATGCTGATATTATATTTTACGAACCCTCCCGACGCTCTTGTATAGTTTGTCTCGGTACCTGTAACACGGGTGTCCCGTGGGAGAGCATTAAATTGCCTTCAAACTAAATTATAGTTCAACCTGTCTGACTTGTGATATGACAATTTTGTACATACTATTTATAACTGTACTTTTGGACAGGAGTCTTTGACTTTTACGTACAAAACATTTTTGCATGAAATCTGAATAGTGAGAGAGTATTTATTAATTAAGACCTCAATTTTAAAGACAAATAAAACGAAAAGGTAAGTCTCTTTGTGTACCTTTTTTATTGCTAGAGTTCAGCGGATAGGCAGACAGCCCACCTGATGGAAAGCGGTGGTGGTTTTGCCAGGTGGTAGGGCATTTGCCCGACTGGATGGCTACCATCCCTGATCTAGTGTATGCCGCCATAATAGCTTTGAGTTGTGTTCCGGCATTAGTGGCCAGGTTCCAGTTACTCCTTCGAAGGCGGCAGCACATTGGCAGCACCTCTGCTATTACTAATGTCCATAAGGGACAGTACCCAGTTTCTATCACGGTTGGGATGTCAGCCTGTGTGCTGTGCTTCAGCAATAAAAATAAAAAAGCGTATTATGCCTAAGAAGTTATATTAATTATATATTCAAAATTTTATTTACCCTTTTTTTTATTGCAGGAGATCAGCAGACAGGCAGACGGCCCACTTGATGGAAAGCGGTTACCATCGCCTACAATGTGCTACAAATGCGCTGCTGCTCTCTTAAGGGAGACTGGAACCTGGTCACTAATGCCGGAACACAACTCAAGGATGTTATGGCGACATACTTTAGACCAGGGGTGGTAGCCATCCAGTCGGGCAAATGCCCTACCACCTGGCAATAATAAGATATTAAAGCAATTAATGTCTCATTAAATATATTTATGAAATGATTGTCTATTCACTTTGTACACAATATTTGTCTACGGATTTTGTATTTAAATAAATAATCGCTACATATTCTGACTGCTACGGGCGCTAAGATGAGACAACTTTTATATACATACATTCTTAATTTGAAAACAAAAAAGATTTTAGAATAAAAACTGAAAATGTCAGTTTTAGCTTTCTATGCGAAAATTTGCACCTGAAACTATCTGTGTAGTTATGCTCGATATTTCCTTCGCATGAAAATTAGACTTAAAAATTATAATAAAAACTTACATATAAATTCACTGACAACATATTCTTACAAGTATCTATATATTACCTTGTTTATTCTTACAAGTAGTGGTAGCGTAATGGATAGCGCACGCGTCCGAAACTCAAAGGGCGCGGGGTTCGATCCTGGCCGGAAAGCGTGCACCACTTGGCAGTTTTCTGACCTAATGTGCATATTGTTACAATTACCACGTACTAACAACGGCGAAGGAAAATATCGTGATGCAACCTGCATATCGAGATAGCCGATGTGTCAAACCTGCCACGCCGCCTTGGACAAGCGTGGCGGGTATACTGTCCATTCCCCTACAGTGGGAGACCCGAGCCCAGTAGTGGGACAGTTATGGGCTGTTATTATATTCTTACAAGATAAAATTTTAAATGGCTTAAGATGTCTAAGGTCCGACTTTTCAAGCATCAGATAAAAGTTAACCATCGACTAAATTATAACCTGATTTAATTTAAAAGTGATACAATTAAACTGTTTTATTTGCGTTACTCTAATGTTTAATTTGTTCCTGTTGTATTTCATCCTATGAATTAAATTTATCTGGTGACTAGCTGACCCGGCAAACCTCGTACCGCCTCAGAATCAATAAATAAAAAAGCTGAATGATAGATATTTGTATAATATATATATATATATATATATATATATATATATATATATATATATATATATACGTTGTGCTGCCCTGAACTAATAAAATTTAGAACCCGATTCCAGCGCCACCTACCGGGTCCAAATGTTAGCTATCCTATCTTTCAAGTCGGATCAAACTGCACACGGTGTGCAAATTTGATTAAAATCGGTCAAGTAGTTTAGGAGTCCATTGAGGACAAACATTGTGACACGAGATTTATATATATTAAGTTGCTCGTGCCTACCCCGCAAGGGAACTTGCGTGAAGTTATGTATGTATGTATGTATGTGTATATATATATATATATATATATATATAGCATGTGGTAATTGTAACAATATGCACATTACATAAGAAAACTGACTAAGTGGTGCATGCGTTCCGGTAAGGATCGAGCCCGGGCCCTTTGAGCTTGGGACGCGTGCACTAGCCAGTACGCTACCACGACTTTTTTAATATAATTTTTTATGTACATACAACAACGATTTTCTAAGGAAAAACAATGTATAAACACGGTAATTTATGCTTAACAGTTTTTGTTAACATTTTGTACGAACATTGCCCTAAAATGTAATGATCCAAAATAGCTTTTATTTTTTATTGTATGACCTCAGCAGACAGGAAGACGACCCACCTAGTGAAATGCAGTTACCATCGCCTATTGACATTTGTAACACCAAAGATGTTACTGATGTGGTGCTGGTCTCTAAAGGAACTGACTGAAGAGAATGGAACCTGGCCACTAATGCCGGAACACAATTCAAGGTTGCTATGGCGGCATACTTTACACCGGGGATGGTAGCCATCCAGACGAGCAATTACTCTAACACTTGGCAGTTGATTGTTTGTTGTTTTGTCGCCTCTTATGACAGGCCGCCTGGCCGCACGAAGTTGCATTTTGTCTCGCAATAGGAGGATATACGGGTTAATATGATAACTGCTTTTAGCGGTACATTATTATCGACGTCTCTGATGTTGCAATTATGATTTTACTGTTCAACTATTTTTTTAATGCAGAATATATTTTATGGATTGATAGATTGATGGCATACTTGATACAAAGTGACTATTGTCGCCTATGTACATTATTATTAGATATAATTAAAAAAATATGATAATAAGAAGCGTCCTATCTTAAATAAACATAGCCTAAAAAGAAACGGACACAAGCGATTCATTCCGTATCATATATCCAGTTTTCTTCGCGTACGATTTCGCAATTAGGTTCAGCGTGGGCCCGAGCCTGCATTTTCGAGGTGACTGATTCCTAACCAGATTGGGAACGACATTTTATTCACTTCCAGATGTTGCCAGGCTTTGAAACTTACACAGAATCTACCAATATTTTGAGTTTACAAGTACGATTTTGAAAACATTCAAATATTTTGTATCAGACTTCAAACGAAATAACATGGAATTCCACTACATATTTGTCTAAACCTGTTTGGACATAAACCTTTTTTATCTTATTTTTTAATTTAAGTTTTTTTTTCTTTGTTTTTCTTCCTATCATTATGGTATCTCAATTATAATGTATAACGCGCAATATTTCCATTTTAATTTAATTTCGTACTAAATACAAAAGTTTTTATACAAATTAATTATAATTATTATAATGGCCGTTTCCTATATCTTACTAATCGTTACATACATACATACATACATAACTTCACGCTAGTTCCCTTGCGGGGTAGGCACGAACAACAGAGTGCCATTTAGGCTTATTCTTACACACCTCACTTGCCTCTTTGACATTCATAACTCTTGTCATGCAAGCTCGTCTGTTCTTAAGGCTCCTGACATCACCTTCTGCTAGTACACGATCAATTTGATCATGGAAGGTGTGTCGTGGCCTTCCACGACTTCTGCATCCATCCACTTTTGCATTGTATATCTGTTTAGTCATTCTTTCATCATGCATTCTTTCCACATGCCCGAACCACCGGAGCATTCCTTTCCTTACCTTCACCCCGACACTCTCTTTCAGACCAACTCTCTTTCTTACTTCGGTATTACGAACGCGGTCCGCGAGCGTCACTCCGCAGATTTTGCGCAGTGCTCGCATCTCGACCGCGTTTACTCTACTTTCATGCTCTTTCTTCCATACCCAACTCTCGCTTCCATACGCGAGCGTAGGTACCAGCACCGCGTTGTGTACGGCGAGCTGGGCCTTCTGGCTGAGGATGGCATACTTGATACAAAGTGACTATTGTTGCCTATGTACATTAATATTAGGTATAATTAAAAAAATATGATAATAAGAAGCGTCCTATCCGCACCCCAACTCCATAAGTCAAACCAGGGCGACAGGCACCTTCCACTCGCACGCATGCCATACAGCCCTCGTAAGTGGACTGCACAGCACGCATCAATTGGCCATTAATCCCATATCCGGGCAATATGTCCCAAAGGTCCTTCCGCACAACCCTGTCAAATGCTTTCTCTAGATCCAAAAAACCGCAGAAAACCTTCCGGCCCATAGCCAGCTGCTTCTCTACGATATTGCGGAGAGAGAAAACTTGATCCATACATCCCCTTCCATTTCTGAAACCACCTTGTGCATCCCACAGTAATCCATCGGATACAACTCTCATTCTCTTTTCAATAATCTTCGCATACACTTTAGATGCTGTGCTGATCAAACTGATGGCGCTGTAGCTGGCGCACTCCATACGTGACCCCTTGCCTTTATACAAGGGCACGATGACAGCGCGCCTCCAGTCCTTGGGAACCTTTCCCGTCCTCCAGCACAAGTTGCATAAGGACAGGAAAGCGTCCCGGACGCAGGTTCCACCATATTTGATCATCTCAGCAGACACACTATCGATTCCTACTGCCTTTCCATTTTTCAGACTTCTTATCGACCATTCGATCTCTTCCAAAGTGATCTCGGATGCTGACTCCTCGGAGTTGGTCACAGACTCAGTCGTGGTGCCAGCATCCGGGATATTATCATACATTTCTCTAAAATATTCACTCCATCGCGCTAATACCTCTTGTGGGTTAGCAAGAACGTCCCCTGCTTTAGATTTTATTCTTTCCATTCTGGAAGCTGACGAACAACCCCGAGACTTCTTAACCTCTCTCCAAAAGAGTTTGGTATTCGCCTCGAAGTTCTCCGTCAGCTTCTCTTCTTCTTTCAATTTTATTCTTTCACGCTTCTCTTTCACTAAAGCTTTGGTTTCATTCTTGCAGAGGCGATAAATTTCTTTCTTCATCTCTTTCATACTGTCATTCTGTTGCAAGGAAGCAACATAATCCAGCCAGGCTTTTCTCTTTCTCTCTACGCTGGATTTAACATCCGCGTCCCACCATTCATCACCTTTCGTTGTTATGTGCCTCTTCGCGCATCCACATGCTTCTTTTGCGCTTTCCACTATACTTTCTTTCATACTATCCCAGTCATTATCCACATCTAAGTCGGAGAAGTCCGCTTTTGCAAGCCTTTCTTCGACTAGGCGCGCATACATACTCCTTACACTAACATCTTCCAATTTTTCACACTTTATTCTTTCAAGCTCCCCGAAATTGGTACGCACTCGCCAGTGCCTCCACTTCTTGAAAAGGCCCACAAACCGGCTTATCACCAGGTAGTGGTCCGTTTCAAGAGTGGGGCCTCTGTAGGCTCTTGTATCCATTATTGTGTTTCGGAGGCGACTATCAATTAAAATCAGATCAATCATACTTTTCTGATCATTCATTCTCCATGTATACGTGTGAATATCCTTATGATGGAATAGGGTGTTCGACACAAGCAAGTTTCTTTCCATGCATACGTCTATGATTGGCCTACCAGCATCGTTCACTCTCTTGTCACCATAGGGTCCAAGGACAGCCTCAAGGCCGTCTCGTTTGGTCCCCACCCAGCCATTAAGATCACCACACATAATTAGTCTTTCGTTCCCTTCAGCCAGATCCAGAATTTCTCTCACAGACTCCCAAAACTTCTCGAGTTCTTGGGGATCCGCTGAGCTTACGGGAGCATAAGCTGCGACCAGAAAAACTCGCGTGATCCCCAGTTTTAGGCGGACCCAGAGAAGTCTCGGGTTCACCAGACAATAAGCTTTTACTCCAGACACAAAGCGGGATGAGAGTAAGACACCTACCCCCCCACTCGCACGCTCGTCTAGGTCCACGCCGGACCACAGAGCAAGCATGCCACCGGGGAGGTCATCGACGTCGCACCCCTTCCGCTTTGTCTCTGTCAGACATAAGGCATCCAGGCTTCTCTCATTCATTATATCAATCATTTCGTCCATCTTATCTTTCATTCCACCTCTCACATTCCACGTGCCTATACGGCACTCTGCTCCTCTCGACCCGCCAGGTTTGGCGCTGCGTGAAGGGTGGCGGCCCCCTTCGCCGCATGCGCGAGAATCCACACCGACGGGGGCGCATCGGTGAGCGTCGCCTGCGGGGGACGCCCTATCGTGCACTGCACTCGGGTGAACTCTGGTCAGAATTGTGGCCCTCTGGGCCAGCGGGGATCGCGACGAGCACGCTTCTGTATTAAAACAAATGCATCGCCACCCCGTGTGGCCGCATCGACCTTAGTGTTTTTAGCCCATTTTTACAAATGTTTTCCAAAATCTATAATTAGCTAATCTTCTAGCCAATCAAGAAGTCGTGCCGGTGACTGTGACTTACAATCCACCATCAAACTTGTCGTTTTCCAAATTCCGCATTCTATACTATACATAATGTTTACGTGATATGATGATAAATAATACCTAATTGAATATTCTGACTAAGCTATGAAACGTTTTTGTTCGATGGATCAAAATATTGATTAGATTAATTTTATTATTTAGTTATTTCAACTTATATGTATTAGTAGCCATGTTTTCAACTATAAGACGCGCCTCATTGTTGTGTGTAAACAAAATTGAGATTTTTCTGAAAAGTTGTGGGATGTTATATTCATGTGCAGTTTTATTTTTAAAAAATATGTACAATAACCAGTCATTGTAGAATATTGATTGTTTGTATGCTATAATAAAATTTATTATTCATCGATTGAGTTTGAAAACAATACTTGTAGATGTAAATTTTATTATTTTTATTGATATCTTGCACCATAACCCTGGCAATATTACTTCCGCGCGACATTCAAATATGGCTCAGTAGGACACACCACGACGACTCTCTGTCGGTTGACGACATCAAGTGACGTAAACGGTACTGTAAGTAATATAAACCTATTTCTCCGTTACTATTATGAAATTACAGGATTTGAGAGGGTGCAGCAGATTTCATTCAAGTTGTATATGAATTAACGTAAAGCAGTATTACAGCTATAATTGTAACGTTTATAATATATTAAAGAAACAGCATGAAAGTCTGTTGAAACAACTTGTGTAGAAGATACTCATCTCTACACAAGTTCAAATACTACAAAGAGCCTATAATGTATTTTTTTAAATTGCAGGAGTGCAGCAGATAGGCAGACGATCCACTTTATAGAAAGCGGTTACCATCGCCTATAGACATTTACAACACCAAAAGTGGTACAAATGCGCTGTTGCTCTCTTAAGGGCCACTGGAACCTGGTCACTAATGCCGGAACACAACTCAACACAGTTCCTGAACTGAAACTGAATCTCACGAGGTAAGCTTCGATTAATGTTCCAGAATTTGCCTAACATCATTTACTATTCAGTAATTAAAACGTATATATTAAAAATCTTGGACACTGAAAAATTGTTACGAAAGGTTCGACAAATATACAATTGCAATTCGATTAAAAGTTGAAAAGCACCCTTGAGGCGCATGTTTCATGTTACGTGAATGATTGATTTCGAAAAGTTTAATTAGTTTCAGGCAATCTGTAGGTGATCGATGTCAAAGTACCTGAATATTGACAGACCGAGGCTTTCCAAATGAATTACTATCGGATTCCAAACTCCAAGTTTGATTTAACTATTCCCGAAAACGATTTATAACCCTTTAGTGAAATAGCAAATTTCAATTACAATCTAGCAAGTAAGCGTCTAATTCACTAATGAAGAGACATTGGTGGGCATCGTCTACAATTTTTTTTTTAAATTTACATTAAGTCATATTAAATACATTAATGAGAATATGATTTGATTTGGAGTTGATTCTATTTTTGAAATAAACAATGTTTGTTTTGTATAAGTAGTATTATTTCGTTATGGTTATACTATAATAAATCTGTAAATGGTTCAAGTTTGTGCGATACGTTTAAAAATGTGAAATAAATCAGGGGGGATCATTCGGACCAGGAGACTCCGGAAATGCAATTCTTAGAATTTTTGTCTGACTGACTGTTTTTTTTTTTATTGCAGGAGTACAGCACGCAGGCAGACGGCCCACTTGATGGAAACCGGTTACCATCGCCTATAGACATTTGCAACACCAAAGCTACAACCTGGCTGTGGGTAGTTTTGTCGCCTCTTACGACAGGCCGCCCGGCCGCAGAAAATTGTATTCTTTCTCCGTTCCTGCACGGATAAACTGTTAGAGCATCGCGTGAAACTACTGAACGGGTTTAAATGAAACTCGACATGTACCTAGCTTATATCCCGGAACGTGACTTAGGGTACTTTTTATCCCGATAAATGAAGTCGTTTCCTTAAAATAGACAAGTGTTAACAAAAAAGATAGTGTTGTAATCGCGTTTTTTCAATTTATTAACAAATACGTATGTTGTCATAAACAACACGCCATACATTGTATTACTTCAAATCAGGTTGGCCTCGAGTCGCTTTTATGTTTTGCTGGGCAGTTGTGTAGACTATAATATATGGACTTAGTTTCTTTGTTATTATTAAAACCGGAAAAAACCGGATTAATTTTTATATAAGTAAAATAAAGCTACTGACCAGAACTTGGTACGCGGCGTAGCAGCTGGGCAAACTCTAGTTCTTACTAAAAAGAAAACATT
Organism: Dendrolimus kikuchii; assembly: GCA_019925095.2. Classification (NCBI taxonomy): domain Eukaryota; kingdom Metazoa; phylum Arthropoda; class Insecta; order Lepidoptera; family Lasiocampidae; genus Dendrolimus; species Dendrolimus kikuchii. The sequence goes on from CM034400.1 coordinate 8,917,073, forward strand.
AAAAAATCAGTATAATAAGTTTCTTCACTCGTTTGTCTGTTGTTCCTCCCGGCCATTTAACCTATAATATTATAGAATTGTAGAGTAGAAGTGTAGTCTATTGTGTTTTAGATTTTTTGTGTTTGTCTGTTTGTTCGGAATTCATGTAAAAACTACAAAACCGATTGCGGATATGCGGTTTTCGTTTGTCAATAGCAAATTATCGGATTTCAAATCTGCGGTACTTTATATCTCGGGAATCCGGCGGAATATTTTTTGAGAGTGGTTTAAAGTGGGTTGAAAATTGCTAAATTATTTTAAGACTTGCTTTCTGTATTTCTAAATAACTTTAATAGAAGAGTTGTATTTGCGTACGTCTTTAGTAATATTATTTATTCCGGGTTTTATAGGAACTTCCAGGCTATATATATTCTCATTGTAAATAACCCATTATCTGCTGGAAAGACCTAAAAAACTGATCTTTGCTTCCCGTCCAACGTGGACGAAGTCAAGAGCCCAATCATAGTATAATATAGTAACTTAATATTTTCTTCTGAAAAGGTAAAACAGAGAGATACTTACGTATAGAGTTTATACTTTAGTTGTACTTTACTTTGATTTATTTTTAACTTTCGACACTTTGTATTTTTATTTTAAATGACTTTTGCAATATTCTTCCGTTATCTAAGCGCGTACCTTACTGGGTCTGCAAGGCAGCCTTTGATTTCCCTCTTACTTTGATCTTTAGTACTCTGCTTCAATCACTAAGGTTGCCTTAAAGAGATACTTTAGTCTCAAGAAATTCTTTGGAGTTATTCAAATTTATTATGATTTATGAGCTCGTAGTCTTCGATTTTGTTAAAAATCGTCACCGTCTCTAATATCTTCCGGAATATATGTGATTCAGTATACATCTCTAGTTTTTAAAGTATGAATCTATAATTACAAAACGAGCTTGAAAATTTGTTTATAACTCAAGACAGATAGCGCTCATAACTTACGTGTTTGAGTATTCCCTTCATATAAACATAGAGACAAAACTATTTTTAAGGTTATTAGTATAGAGTGTAGGTAGTATTATACAGTAGAAAGATTTTCAAGAAAGAAAATAATTAATTGGCAATTTGAAACTTTATACTTACATACACGTAACATCTGTTCACCAAAGTCTTATCCATCAAAGACGGAGTGCATGTGAGTATGAAATTTTAAGTGATTATTTCCAAATACAAGCTTGTATGAAGTTTAATGTATTATATAAAGTTTTATTGTCAATTAGTTAAACTCACACATTGAAAAGTTTGAACAACGTAATTATTTCAAGATCTAGCTTCGAAGGAACTATTCAGTTTAAAGATTATCATAAAAATCAGTAATAATATTTGAATCGTAATAATTGTGGATGATTTAGTCTAGACCAGAGATGGCGAACCAATATCACGCGTGCCATTGAGGGCACGCGGCACAGTATTTTGGGCATGCCAGCTATCACAATGGTCAGTCACTATGAAATATTGAAAGAAAAACTAGTGGGAATAAAGTCACGACCGTCAGAAATGAGGAATACGACTGAAGCAGGAGGAGGATCTTATTCACTTATCTTCCATTGTTCAACTATGTGAATCGCTGTTCTTGTCGCATATCTTACTTTACGACGTTCAGCCCTTTGTTTGTTGCGACTCCAGAGGCTTGTGTTAAAGCATTCTAGAGTCGACCCATATTATGCGTTAAAAAGGCTGCAGAGTTCACCCTACGTAGAAATATTCATGGGTTACAAAGAATTTTTCCAGACAGAGGGTAGTCAGACAGTTATATCATTCAATTGGCGATAGTAGTGCGGTTAAAAGTGCCGTATTAACACTTCTGGATTGACATCCGATAGAGTCGGACGTCTGTTAGAATCGCTGTACAAATACGAACGCACAAAATGAGGAAAGGAGCCACAGTCAAAGAAGTTATTTTGCCTATTTGAGTAATGATTTATATATGAGAATTCGGGTATGACAACGTCCAAAATCAAATAAAATTTAAAACTATACATTATATAAAAAAAATCGAGTATGTGTCAATTCACGAACTGTAATGGGTTTCGTTGAGGTGACAAATGTACATTTTCTCTAATTGGCTTTCGAACCATAAAAAGAGATACTTAATCAAAAATACTCCATATCCCATAAACCACTTAACGGACATAGCTACTTGTTAAATTTCATCCATATAAACCACTAGCTTCTGCCCGCGACTTCGTCCGCGTGGAATAGTAAAAAAAAGTAAGTTAAAAAAGACCTCCGATTTTGAAAAAATCTTCATTGGTGCTCCGCTCCTATTGGGCTTAGCGTGATGATATATAACCTATAGCCTTCCTAGATAAATGGGCTATCTAACACTGAAATAATTTTTCAAATCAGACCAGTAGTTCCTGAGATTAGCGCGTTCAAACAAAAAAAACTCTTCAGCTTTATATATTAGTGTAAGATTTACATCCAGTAGTTTCTGGGTAAAATAACGACGATATACAAAGACAGACGGAGGACTGAAATCACAAGGATTCCGTTTTTATCAAAATGAACAAGGATCACTAAAAGCCATTTAAGGTACACATACACTCTTTTTGATGTTGAGTTGAGAACGTCTTCGCAATATATTATTTCCTGCCAAATTTCCCAATAGCTGCTATAAGGTGTAAATAAACGTTCCATTTATTATCTTATAAAACTGCCTTTCAATATTTCACGTTGACATAATCTCTTTCGTTAATTTAATATCTCACCTTAACAAAATTAACCTTTACATTAACCTATTTTCTTGCTCCCTCGATGATTTCTTGCGAAACCAGTATATGTGAAAATATTTTGTATGTAATATTAAACCAATTTAGGGGTTTATACTGTGTATATAAAATAATACAATACGATTTTTGTTAAAAAAAATAAGGTTACTTTTCAAATATTGCCGCTTAAGTACATTGGATTTTCGTTTTATTTGTTTATGTTGATACACATGTCCCCAACATATGTTGAAATTTTTAGCCATTTTCATTTTAAGATTGTTTTTGGCAGATACATATAAAGGTTAGAGATATTTTAGTGTATTTGGCGATTTTTTGTAATCGACAAAAAAGGAGCTCAAAGAATCTGTATTAAATTTTCTATGAAATACCAAATTAGGTGCTCTAACGCACTTAAAATGTTGACTATGGAATTCAATGGGTCTGCTTTGAGCAGTAATTTTTTTTGTAAGTGGTACAAGCTCCTTTCAAAAGGCTGAGAAGAAGTTAATGACGATGCTCGCCCTAACGCAACAATAGCCGATGAAAATATTGAAGCAGTGAAGAAAACTGTTATGGAGAATTGTGGAATCACTACTAGAGAAGTTGTTGAGAATGTTGGCATATCGATTGGCTCAGAAAGATAAAGATAGGTGGACATAATTTATATGACTTTGGAAGTGAAATATTTCCCTATCTAAGTTATATATCTTTAAGCTTATTATTCTACTTTCAATTACATGTAGGGTGGTCACCCTTAATTTATGAGTTTACGTCGTAATAACAAAAATCAAATAAATTACCGCGTTTAAAACAGTTAAAACGTAGTTTTATTATGAGTTTAGTTACAATTTCACTACATAATAGTGTAGCGGTAAAAATAATGCATCTTATTACGGCATCCATACAGTTGTTTAAGAAATATCTTGTTTTATAAAGACAGGCCGACAAAAAGACAGATGAACAGATGGACGGATATTACGATTTCGTAAGCGTTTCACTTTTCTCAAAGTGGCTAGGGAACCCAAAAACACATTAGACTAAATATTTCAAATTTTCTACATAAACATGCAATACTACTATTATTAATGATTAACGGGGTGTACATATGCGTTTGAAAATCATCACAACCATCCATCCTGTAATTTCCGGTTAAGCATTCCTTTTAATTTTATTTTAGCTTCATTTTTCATATAAGTAAAGTCGTCAGCAAAATCTGGCAATGTATAACCATTTTCCAACGTCGAGGGTCATTCATCTTTCATCCAAGTCCATAACTAATGTTTTTGGTTCACAGAGCGCTGCGTGATTTCTCTACCAAGCAAAAATGTAAAATGAAATGATACAGTCCCCTACTTTCATCATTTTCAACATCAAAGGTTTATTTTATTTCGGCCATCTAATCCTTATTTACTCCGATTGTTTTTCATCTCACTTATTTTTTACATTACTTTATGCTTACCGGTTTTTATTATCATAAACCCCACAAGAGGTAAATATGAAGGAACCCTCACATATATAATAACAGAAATAACTATGTTATAATTAATGACGACTTGCATAATGTACAACAGTATTATTTTTTATTTTATTATTTATTTTTTTGGATTGACTGACGACAAAAAATACATACATAACTTCACGCCAGTTCTCTTGCGGGGTAGGCACGAATAACAGAGCGCCATTTAGGCTTATTCTTACACACCTCACTTGCTTCTTTGACATTCATAACTCTTGTCATGCACGCTCGTCTGTTCTTAAGGCTCCTGACATAAAAAATAGTTTATAGTAATGTGATATTGTTTTGTGCTTCTGTAATGATATAGTTTTATATTAATTTAAATAGGTAATTTATTGATTAATTAATTAATGTAATAATGGCTAGTAATACAGGCATTTGTAATGGTGCCTAGCATTACATTTGCCTGTATTGTACGTCCGAAAGGATAAACTGTCGTTTCAACCAAGAACTTCAACATCTTTGTAATGTTACAGTTGTTTAGTACCATAGTTGTTCTTTTCATGTTTCCGTCAATAATTAATTTTGTTATGTACCCTCTTATTTCTAAACGATACAATCGACCATTTCCTTAATTGAATAATAATGTTATATTTTTATTTATTCTGTGATTAGCGCCTGTTTTGTATAAAGTGGTTATTTATAATTTACAATAATTTTGATACAATATTTATCCTTTATAATGTAGTGATTGTGTACAGATTATAATTCAAAATCTCTCAATTGTATATAGACGGTATTCACTACATTTTGTTTTCATGTTGGCAGACGCGATAGATTTGTACTGTGTTCGGTTTGTTTTATTACATGTAAAACTTTAAGGATAGTATTTTTTGTATAATGTCTTATTTAAAATATTATCTAAATATTCTAAACAATAATGTATTGGATTTTTTTCACTCATGACACTTTAATTAAATAGTTTATCAATGACTTCAATCCGCTATCGCTTGTGCCAATTGCTAAGTTTCATGTACTGTAAAAAAATGTTGGAGGGATGGCGAGGTGTTCTAAAAATGCTCGACGACTGTTAAGATTAGTCTATAATGTGTTAAAACCGTAAAGTTCTCTGATTATATAACTACGTGACCAGTTGCTGTTCTTTTTATTACCATAAACCCTTCTGAGCTGTTGCAAGTATTACAGTAATTTTATGTTTGTTTTTATCCGTGCAGGAACGGAGAAAGAATACAATTTCCTGCGGCCTGGTGGCTTGTCGTAAGAGGCGACAAAACAACACACAGCCAGGTGGTAGGGCATTTGCCCGACTAGATGGCTACCACCCCTGGTCTAGAGTATGTCGCCATAATAACCTTGAGTTGTGTTCCGGCATTAGTGACCAGGTTCCAGTGTCCCTTAAGAGAGCAGCAGCGCATTTATAGCACCTTTGGTGTCGCAAATGTCCATAGGCGATGGTAACCGCTTTCCATCGAGTGTGCCGTCTGCCTGTCTGCTGAACTCCTGCAATAAAAAAATAAAAAAAAGTTTATACAATAAATAGGTAACTAAATAATATTTATGTTATGCAAGTTACGTTTGTGTTATAGGTAATATAGAACGAACCATTCTGGGACATATCCTAGATACCCAGGCCATAGTAATAACAGCAAGTTCACTTACTAAATTTTCTATGCTAGTAATTGAACCCGGGACTTTTCCGTTCCAGTGAGCTAGGCCGGCAAAGGTTTAGCCCACTTAACTCTACAAGGGCCGGCTGTCAATATTGTTGCAGTGTAATATCAGCCCGTAAAAATATTCTATGAGGCTGTTGTCTCAGAAGGTGACTTCTAAGAAGCAAGGGGGCGAGATAAGCATGCGACCCACATTGTAGACAACATAAAAACAACAACTTTGTAAAATGTAGAAATTTGTATATTTTACTTCGCATCTAATTCAAGTTGTTGTAGGAAATATAATTTTTTTTGCTAGAAATTTTTGTCTCCAAACTTCTTTAAACCTAAGACTAAATGTATTGTTGATGATTATTCCTGATAAAAAAAAGAAAGGAACGCATGTTATAATCACCGAATAAAATAATTCTGGCATTCGGAGATAACCTACTGGCTATCCGAGACCGACGACCATATATAATGTGATGTGTATTTGTAACGGTTTCGTTTTCATAATTAGGTACGGAACCCCAAAAAACGATTAACAAAAATCGCTAATACATTAGTGCTGAACATTCCCAACGGATTTTATCGTAAAAATACCATCCATAAAGGAAAATGGATGTTCCGTTGAAAAAATAATCGGAGAACTCTCGTGAAAAAAAAGGATTAAAAGCGTAGGAGTTATGGATGTTCCAACCTGATATTGATGGATCTTTAATGGCTTGTAAATCGACGTTGGTAGAATGGAGACTCGATATACTAAATGATTTTAACATTACAGGTGCTTACAACGCTTATGAATTCATCATTTCCGATATTAATGTTTTTATAATGGCATGGCACTTTGGATTTTTTGAGTACCTCTATCATGAATGAAGTATACTAGGGGGTCTAAAACGGCCGGTTTTGTACAAGCGCTTAGTGAAATTGACATGCCTCTAGATTTACTGCTAAGTGTAAGGACTTGGCATAGTTTCATAATATTCTATACTTGTTTTCGTAAAAAAAATGCGGAAGCGCCTGTTTTATTTAGGCCCTTAGAAACGACAACTAATAAGTCGAAAGTAGTGTGTCTGTCAGTACTTTATCACCATAACAAAAGTCAGCATTTTCTTTCCTATTATTGTTATCCAAGGCATGAAATTCCAATAATTCAAAGCATTATGGTATTTCCGGTAACACCTTCCTAATCGAATTTTATGGTCGATAAAACCTTTAGCCCTTTCAATAGTCGCAATTTAAATAATATATAGGTGTGTTTTAATAAAATATGCTTTGGTATTATATGAATTTATTTGACTAATAATTAATATTATCTAATAAATATTATGTAATGACAATACACTGACGGTGAAGGCAAACATCGTGATGAAACTTGTACATCGAGATAACCAGTCTATGAAATAAGCCAATCCGCCTTGGACAAACATAATTGGGTAAATGATTTTTTTTTGTGTAATAAATGAATAAATATATAAGTTTTATAACAAACTATTTTTATTGTATTATTTTTCGCTATAATTAAAAAGTTATATCAAATCCCTATTAATATTATAAATGTGAAAGTAACTCTGTCTGTCTGCCTGTCTGTTCCGTTTTCACGTAAAAACTACTGGATTGATTTGGCTGAAACTCAGTATATATATATATATATATATATATATATATATATATATATATATATATATATATATATATATATATATATATACATGCATACATACATACATACATAACTTCACGCCAGTTCCCTTGCGGGGTAGGCACGAACAACAGAGCGCCATTTAGGCTTATTCTTACACACCTCACTTGCTTCTTTCACATTCGTAACTCTTGTCATGCACGCACATATATATATATATATATATATATATACACATACATATATATACATATATATATATATATATATATATACACACATATATATACATATATTCGATGACGAGAATGAACATAGGATACTTTTTATCCCGAAAAATGGGACAGTTTCCGGGATAAAAATATATTTATCTTTCTGTTTGTTATGCTTTTACGGAAAAACTACTGGACCGATTTAGTTGAAATTCGATATACATACATACAATTTTAATACCGAGGGTGGACAAGGGGTACTTTTTATCCCGGATAATGGAATAGATTTATGTAAAGGTCATCTTTACCCTTTTTGTCCTATTTGACCTTTTTGTCCGATTTGACTTTTTTGTCCGATTTGTCCTTTTTGTCATTTATGTAGTTTTCATAGAAGGGGGATAGATAAATATAGCTAGGACGATTTAAAATAACTGATGAAAACTTGGATGATAACAATAATTCCTCAAGTTTATAGATATAAAAATTCATAGTCTATAAAAAATGCGATAGTAACTCGATATGTCTTTCCGTTAAACTTTCATGGAAATCTACTAGGAATACTGGATCGGTTTTGCTGTAACTTTGTTTAAATGTAGTTTTAATATCGAAAATGGACATAAATACTTTTCATGCCCGGAGATGGGATAGTTTGCGATATAAAATGATATTAAGCTTCCGAGTGCAAATAGCACTAACATAAAAATTTAGTACAATGTAACCTGTATTAACGCCTGCTGTTTAAACAAGAAGCACGCACCAGAGGTTGACCCGCGGCGCAGCCGCGGGGTAAACTCTAGTTATAAATATTTTTTTTAACCTGAAGTACCAGAGGACCGGCAACACGCCAAACGCGCGAGTGACGTCACTATGATAATTCCTACTTATCGTAGCTTCGTAGCACACAACTGATGTGCTACAGAGGTGTATGTACGTACATAATTGTTATTTATTCGTCCCTCTAAACATGGGCAGGTCTGAGCCCAATAGTGAGAGATTATGGAGCAATATCATATTATCAAGAATTGGATTTTTGTGGAAAATCGAAGTGTGGACTTTCGAGTTACCACAAGACTCCGTGGTGTGGCCTCGGGCAAATATTGACAATTTGGTTGAACAGTGAGCCTAGTATCCGGCTTTACAAAATCAATAAATATCTTCTTTAGTCAAACCTTACCTATTCGAGTTCATTAGTCATGTTAGCCTATGATTTTCATCGGTACTTTCAATCAATATTATAAATTGATTACTGATGAAGAACATAAGTTTAACACAGTTTTAAATATTTACATTTTAAAAAACATAATTGTAGTAGGTAGATAAACTTTGTTACCATCCAAGAACCATTTCAATACTTCCTGGCCTGAAACTTGATTGAATAACTTCAAAAGCTTTATAAATGTAAGAGATATTATTTTACCTTTTACTCAAGTTAATAAAAGTAAAAAAAAAGCCTATAAAAGTTATTATCTTTTCTAAAGGAGTGACTCATTATAAGCAGACTTTTAAAAAGAGAAACATTTATTTTTATTACTTCTCTCAATAGCAATTAAAACGTTTAAAACATTAATATAATGAAACTACGTTTTAACGGTTTTAAGCGCGGTAATTTATTTGATTTTGGTTTTTCCGACGTTTCAAATAAATTACCGCGCTTAAAACCGTTAAAATGTAGTTTTATTATGTATACAAGTCGCGAAAACTTAAGAAAATATTACATTAATATAAATTGAAGATGTTTTGAACGTCAGACAAAAGCCACCTTAAATAAACCTGAGTTGTATGTGTTCTGACATTATTGGCCTGGTTTCAGTCTCCCTTTAGAGAGCGGCACCACAGTGGTAGTAGCACCTTTGGTGTTACAAACGTTCATAGGCGACAGTAACCGCTTTCCACCTGCCTGTCTGCAGAACCCCTGCAATAAAAAAAACCTGTATTTAAAAATAAATTAATGAAAGTAGATGAAGCCAAAAGTGTTTGTCGGGATCAAGAAGTGAAGATCCATCTTCTCTGCCTACCATAAAGTGACAAAGGCGTAACTGTATGTATGTATGACTATTATTCCTCTATCTCATATATTTGTACTTATTATTTTGTCTTTTATTACAGTCTACTTTATCTTTTAACATAGATTCTTTTTACATTACTACATACATTTTGTTTTTTTTACTATGCTATGTGGAATATTGTGCTTTGAATAAATAAGACCATATGTACACTATAACGGCTCGATTTATTGTGTACCGCCTCAAATGAATACAATTTTCCTTATGAACTCATAGTGTAGTAAATATTATTAACTGCTTATCTACACGCTACAATTATGTTAATTAATAATTTTAGGAGTTTTCTTAGACGAAGTTAATTCTGTAAGAAAAGCAACAACAAAGCTGTAAAAATTTATATTAATTGATGATAGAAACAAATTATACATTGTTTATTACTACTTCATAACTTTTAATGCGAACTGTTTGTTGTGACATCATTGTAATGTAATTCTTTAGTTATACAAATACTTTTAAAGTATATCATTGTCCTAATTAATTATGGATGCAAATTTTCTGAATAATAATAATGAAAAAAAAATATGTATAATAATAAAATACTTGTTTCATCTACTTATCACCGGTTCCTGTCTTACTAATGATTCATTTGCCTTACCGTCGGTTGAATTTTAATATTACTTATACGGAGCTTATGTAAACTTTTAAAAACTAGCACATTATAACTGTCGGTAAGATAACTACAGTAAGAACTGTTGCTATAATGAATAGGTATCATGTAATCATCTTACTTTCAAATTTTTGTCATAGAAATAATTAAATTTAGGCAATAAATAAGCCATTCGACCGATTAGTATTAAATGTCGAACGCAGTGTGATAATAAAAACGTATCTGAAGTCAAGTACACCGTTATATGTACATATATATATATATATATATATATATGTGTATATATACTTATACTCATGAATGTAAAGGTTTGCGTTTGACGCGTTTGCGCGTGATAACGCGGTCTAGGATGGTATACTCTACGTTGAAGATAAGATAAAACAGAGTTCGGTAAATTATTCCACTCTTCGGCAGTGCGCACCAGAAAAGATAAAGCGAAGCTCTTGGTTCTGACTGGTGGTGTTTCCACTTATGTATATGTGTTTTCCACACTTTTGTTTCCGTTTATGCTTATATGTTTTAAAAATGGGGTACTTCGCAGCGCAGTCATCTGGTGACCGACTCCTACGTCTTACCGATTGTTCATTTGCCTTACTATCGGTTTAAATATGACATAAGCCATATAAGTAATGTCAAAAGTCAACTGATGGTAGAGTAAGTGAATGAATAGTAAGGTATAGGAACCGGCCATGAGACGCCCTTTATCACGATATAAAATGTCAGTGTCCTTGATTTTTTTTATGGATGTACTGCGTTGTGACGTCACAATTCAAATTGGTTATTGCTTAAACAGTAATAAAAACTAGAATTTATTGTATAATGTGTTAAATACCCAATTTACAGTATGATGATTACTTCAGTTAGAATATTGTACTCGGCCCATTTAACGTAAGGGGTAGAAATGGTTACATTGCAAAAGCAACTAAAGCTAGTGTCACTTATTAACATAGAAATACGATTCACCGCAATAAACCACAGATCATTGGCCGGAATAATATCTGACTATTGTAAATACAGACATAAATTCGGGTAAAATCACGTTCGGCCAATGCAAATTGTAACCGCAAAGGTACAATTCCACTCAAACTGGGATTTGCTTGAAAATCCAGCCGATTTACGTATTAAGGTTTTAACGAGGCTGGATGGGAAAATGATAATAAAATTAGAAAGGCCTTTCAGGGGATCGGCTCGGACAATAACAAACGAGATCGGATACAGACATAAGTAGGTAGGTAAATTAAAAAAAAGTAAACTCTCTGTTACATGTATGGGAGCCACCCCCAAGATTGATGTTTTTTTTAGTATTATCCAGCGCCATATGGATTACGTATTCTTACTAAACATCCACATAGCTTCAGTTGTTTTTTAAGAAATGAGTATACCGTAGTAGATACTGTATACTTATATTTAAAAATCACTTGAATGACGTGACAGTCATCTTCTCAGGCATTTGAAGGCTTCTCCAGTAACTTGATTAATTGTAGTTTATTTCACAATCGTTGTAATAATAAAAAGTTAATTACTGCATTGGTATTGTAGTTAGTTCTGTTTATTTTTTATATTTTTTGTCTTTTTTTAAATACTTACATGTAACATTATTATATAGGTTTTATGTTTTCTATAATGTTATATATTGTGTAATTTTCTATGTTAAATATTATTTTAATAGATATAAATACTAATTTAAATTAGGTATTCTCAGTGTGTCAAATAATTAATGAAGCAGGGTTGGTACTGAAATCAGTGCTGTGCTGAAGGAAGCTCCAGCACAGCTTTACGCTAAGTTACCAACCTCATTTGTTGGAAATGCGATACAACACTTCAAATTTAACCATAGAAATATATGTAATCAATTTTATGTTCTTGTATTGTCGTTTATATGAAATTGGCGTTTTGTAAGGGAGGAACATAAAGTCGATTTTTTTTTAATATAATATATTTATTTAATCAAAGTATGTACCATTGCTATCTATGCACTTCTGCCATCTCATAGGTAGTTCATTGATCCCTTTACTAAAAAAACCATTCGGACGGGAATCAATAAAATCTTTGAAGGCGCTTTGGACTGCCCCATCGGAGTTGAATTTTTTCCCTTGCAAGAAGTTATCCAAATTTCGAAAAAAATGGTAATCTGTTGGAGCAAGGTCCGGGGAGTACGGTGGATGTCTTAGACATTCCAATTGAAGCTCCTCTAATTTGGTAGCCGTCTGTTGTGCAGTGTGTGGTCTAGCGTTGTCCTGAAGCAGCAGTGGCCTAGAGCGATTGACCAGCCTCGGTTGTTTAGCAGCTAGCTTTTCCATCATGGTTTGCAGTTGCTGACAATAGACATCCGCCGTAATCGTCTGGCCAGATTTAAGAAAGCTGTAGTGAACGACACCGGCACTAGTCCACCAAACGCTCACAAGTAATTTTTTTTGAGTCAATTTTCGCTTGGGGCAGGATTTGGCTGGTTCGCCAGGGTTCAGCCATTGCGATGAGCGTTTCCGATTATCGTACAGGATCCACTTTTCATCACAGGTAATGATTCGATTTAAAATCCCTTCATTATTGTGCCGGTTGAGTAATGTAACGCAGCAGTCGACGCGCGTTTGTCGGTTTGCTGCACTCAATTCATGAGGTACCCACCTTTCAAGCTTTTTCACCTTCCCAATTTGCTTCAAGTGGATTAAAACAGTTTTATCACTAACACCGCAGCCTGCAGCTATCTCGGACGTGGTTTGCGATGGATCCGCTTCCACAATAGCCTTCAATTCTGCATTATCAACTTTGGTCTCCGGCCGTCCACGGGGCTTGTTCTGCAGGTCGAAATTTCCAGAACGAAAACGTTGGAACCAAAAACGCACTGTGTTTTCTTTTGCGACACCGCCGCCATACACATCATTAATCCTTCGAGCCGTTTCGGCAGCACTGGTGCCACGATGGAACTCGTACTCGTAAATAATGCGATATTTCAAGTTTTCCATTTTGTAAACTGAGTGACGCAAAGAAAAAACCAAAAGAGGAAAAAACAAATGAATTACGGTTTTCAAAACACAAAAGCATAAGTAAATAGCTGTATAAATTTGAAATTGGAATTCCTAACCAAAGAGGAGATATTTGAGATCAAAGTGGCCAGTACGACAAAACGTCAACTTCATATGTAAGGATGATACATGCACTCTAGTAATACCTCTCAATGTACTGTGGGCATCTTTCATTTTAACGGTATCTAAGTTTGATTTACCATTTTATTTTAATCATTCCTAATATGTATTTTATAGATAATAAATATTTAGTTGTGTATAATTTGAAAATAAGAGGAAATATTTCAAATATGTCGTGGCTAACTCATTTTTTATAATATAAAATACGTAGGCCATTTTGTTCTCTATAAGAAAAGTTATTTAAAAATTATGATAAATACAAACTTATTTATTCGGGTCGATTTTGGTTCTGATTTAATGGAGGCTGGAACTATAAAATGAGCGTGAGTTTCTGACCCAGCATAATGCTGAATTACCAGCCTCATTACTGTGAATGTTTGTAAGTTTTCTGAGTACATTTTCCTGAAATTGTATTTTTTTACAAATTAAATGCTTCTACATTCGTTTTTGATAATAAATATTTTTCTTTTTTATAAATAATGGTACATGTATAGGTGCAATATTAGTATCCAAGAGTAGGTTGCTGATGGATGACCCTGGTTACTAGGTTGTACCTGTGCAAGTACTTGGAGTTAGCAAGACGAAAACAACAGGAAATAACATAAATAATGGAGTCACCCGCGCGATGATACGCCCGGCATACGTAGAGTGTGCCGTCCTTTAGGATTTACTTCCTGTAGTTGTTCGTCATGATAACCACGTCCATAATTGTTCAGACAAACCCTTCGGTTTCTCCAAAGAGTTGACTGAAACATAGCCAGTTCTTTTACGGGCCCGTACAGTGCCCGATGAAACCTTTCGTGCAGCTCCTTGCTCTTCCATACGTCCATTTGCTCGAAGGTACTCATTACCACAGGTCAGGCCAGTTCTGTTTTGCAAGAGAGACTGGATTGAATCCCTTGTCTACTGACAACATATCTGGTGCATACTTTCGTTGGTTTTTATAATATATTCTCGAAGATTGTACATACACCTCACGGTTGTGTAAGTCTTTAGCATTTAATAATCCCCGGCCACTACGCTTCCGTGGGATTTTCAATCTCATCACCGATGATCCCGGATGGTGCATCGATATGTTGTGAGCATACAACTGAACCTACAATAAAACAGTGTCTAGCTCTGTTTGAGTCCACCTTAGGACCACCGTTTAAAGGATTACTCCTTTTAACGAGGGCATGACCCAACTGTTACGAAGCACGAATCTTGTTACCACCTGAGAGAAGGCAATTTAATACCTTCCTCAGGCGGCTAAAGAATCTCTCTTTTATCAGCTGTTTTACATCCTCGTCAACTATATACCCAATGACTGTGACATGCCAAGGTGTTTGTACGTCTCATGTTCGGAGAGGGTTTTGAAGAACATACCCTCGGAGAGCTGCAATTCGTTAGAATTTACAACTCTCCCCTGCTGCACATAGAAAAACGCACACTTGTCCACACTAAATTCCATTTCTATAGAGCTGCTAAACGTTTCAGTTAGTTTGAGCAGTTCTATATAGGTCAGGCTCTTATTATTATTATTAATTTTAGATGTACCGTGTATTACTTACTTACAAATAAATAAATTTCATTTTCATTTCATTTCTTTTTCTTTATCTTTACATGAAAGAAAGTCGCATTCCGCGCCTGTCTGTATATCCGCAACTCTTTCTAAGCCACGCAACAGATATTTAAGCGGTTTTCAGCATCAGTTAGGTGATTTTTCACTGAAAATTTATATGCACACATAAAAAACCTAATTAAGTTTATATGTACTCATAACATAAGTAAAATAGAGCTAATTTGCCTTCTAGTACAATATGTTTAATTAAATATTAGCCCTGCAGCTCTATTTAAACAGAACTAGGTACCTAGAATATTTGGGAAGTCTAGTAAATTTGCAAGGTTAACTTGAAGTGGGTCAAAGCTGTCCAAAAACATTCTGAACTTCTATGGTAACATAGCCCCAGCTTAGTCATAACATTAAATTGTTGTTCGGTGTTGTTGCCATCAAGAATCGCTGTTTAGTAATTAGTATGCTGATTTAAAGCCGGCCCAGACATTGGCTTAATATGCTATTATGCGTGGTGAATTTGTTAATTATGATCTGACTTTATGCTTTAATGTTTCCCCGGTTACATAATTTATAACTGTCCCTTTACGACCTTGTCTATTTAGCTTTTGTCGGGGATCCGTAGCCATTTAGGATAAAAAATAACCCCTATGAACTCATCTTTTTGTCTTTGTGCGTCGCAGCATTTTTTCTAAGAAACTGTATTATGGTATATAGCAAAAAAATATATCTAAAGATGTTTCTCAAGGAATTTTTTGCTTATAGATGACAAGATATTTACTTCCAGTCTTGAAAATTGTGTTCCGTTTCTATCATTGTATATATGATTTTTTATTTAAAAGAAAATTGGTTGGAACAAGATCTGAGAGCTTAAAGGAGTCCTTTTCGCAGATTCTTATGACGAACATGACAAGTATCAAAATAAAATGGAAATTTATACTGTCTTACAAAACTACCAGTATAACTTTAGACACGTGTCAATTTCACTCGCTTTAGGCTGTCTGTTCAGTGGTAGTTTTTAAATAAAGGCTTTTTTTATAGTTTCAGAGCCCAAATAACGAAAACAGAAATAAGCCCTGGCTTATCTATTTTTATGTATAATTTCGTTCCAAATTTTGGAATGCAATATTCCAAAATTTAGAACGAAATTATACATGTCAGGTAATGTCAGGTTGGCATGTTACAGTTATATCATTTTAACATATTATATTTGTGTCCTGTCATAGATAAATGTGTATTCTCTCAGTACCTTAGTAGCTTAGTGCAGAAGTCGTGGAAGGCCACGACACACTTTCCATGATCAAATTGATCGTGTACTAGCAGAAGGTGATGTTAGGAGCCTTAAGAACAGACGAGCGTGCATGACAAGAGTTATGAATGTCAAAGAAGCAAGTGAGGTGTGTAAGAATAAGCCTAAATGGCGCTCTGTTGCTCGTGCCTATCCCGCAAGGGAACTGGCGTGAAGTTATGTATGTATGTATGTATGTACCTTAGTAGCCAAGTTACTCAGTTCTTATTCCAATGAGTGGTTATAAATCATAACTGACAGCAAGCACCACTGGACATGTTTTCTGACCAACATCTTGAAATATTACAATAACACAGACCGAGAGACATGAGGACTTACAGGCGGTTCTTAAATCTTACTGTTCATTCACTTGCAATACTATCGGTTAAACTTTGACATAACTTGTATGGAGCTTATGACAAATTTTAACCGATAGTAAAGCTATTGTGTAAAGGATGACATAATAACTTGTGGTGTGACAGAGGAGGTATGTCAGAATAGAGGAGTATGAAAGAAAAAGATAAATTGTGTCGACCAAACAATTCGGAGAAGGTGAAACAAAAAGGACACAATAGACCGTTCATTTGCCTTACTATCTTACTATATTAAAGATTGGTAAAATATAGAATTCGGCCATTAAATAAGTTTTCGTTTTTAACAAATTGGTTTACAGAACCCGAATAGATATTGTTATTAAAATGTGAGAACAAACGTTGTAATAACAATTTTTGAAAGGAATTAGGGATATTAGTGAATGTCTCGTAATGTAAAATAACTTAAGCCCCTGAAATTTGAATATTCATAAATTTCACATTTAACATACCATTTAAGAACTTGTAATACTTGTTATTTAGACCGACCTTAATGGCTGGAAGTTTAAGTAGCGGGAGACATTTCAACTGTTAATATTCCTGAATTTTATTGTATAATTAGGAACGAAATTAAGCCTGTTATGTACTTCAACTGGCGCACTCATAGTTATATAATGGTTCTTTAACTTGCATGGCGGTAAAAGCTCGTTTTACTTTTTTATTTGAATATATCTATACTAATATTATATTATATTGATCGTGTACTAGCGAAGGGTGATGTCAGGAGCCTTAAAAACAGACGAGTGTGCATGACAAGAGTTATGAATGTCAAAGAAGCAAGTGAGGTGTGTAAGAATGGGCCTAAATGGCGCTCTGTTGTTCGTGCCTACCCCGCAAGGGAACTGGCGTGAAGTTATGTATGTATGTCTGTATGTAATATTATAATAAAGATATTATAATATAATAAGGGTTGTGAGTTTGTGACGTCGTAGGGAGTAATCTCTGGATCTACTAAACCGATTGTAAAAATTATTTTACAGGTGGAAAGCTACGTTAACAGGGAGTGTCATAGGCTATATAGGTAACCTGACGCTATATATCACGGGAGTGGGACCGAGCGCGGGTAAAACCGCGCCGGGCCGCTAGTTGTATATGTATATATATACATATAATATTTTGCTTTCCTTAAAGTAAAGTGAGGAATAGGGTGTGAATATGATCAAGGGTAATGTCATTTATTTGTAAGAAACATGGAGATACAGGAAACCAAATTCAAATTCATTTATGTCCAATAAACATGGATACAAGAAACTAAATTCGAATCCTTTTATTTATAAGAGAAACATGGAGGTACAATCAATTAAATTCATTAATTTGTAAGGAACATGAAGATAGATAAAACATACATCTCCAAAAAACACGCAGACACAAAATACGAAATCCAAATTAATTTCTTTAGAAGAAACCTGGAAATCGTTTTGGACAGCTGTTCAAAAATTTAATCGGTAATTTAGAACAAAACAACAGGCTGTTTCAATTATATTGCGTTGTTAGAAGGGTAATCCTAGCACGCTCCGTTAAATTGTTTCACAGATAATACAAGCACGGTATGAAATCAATTTATTTTATTTACCAGTATTCCGTTGGCGTCAGTTGCCAATAATCCCCTAATAAATCCCAAAAACAATTGCCTACGTCTTGTTTGAATACATAAATACAATTAATAGAGGTCGATTTATTGTATGTGCCCGGTAAGGGATATAGATGTTTACTCTGAAATATTTTTAAGTGCACAAAGCCACACTTAAAGTCTAATAATGATCCATTAAACTTAATTAGTGGGTATTGACTTTCTTCTTTTCTGAAGATAAGCGTGGAAGGTAAGTCGACATATCTCTTAACACAAATGTCGTTTCCAATGCGTGTAAATTATTAAGATCCAATACGACCCCATTTCTGTTACCCTTTTGTTGAAATTAATTGTATTCAAACGTGATTTAATATGAGTGAGATAGCGTCACTAATGTTAACTTTGTATGTAATATGTAGTTAAGTCGTATTTTTAGAGTTTTGTAGTTTATTTTACCACAATTATAATGTTACTAATTAACGATTTTTTTAATGACATGAATGACATCATCTGGATATTAATTAGCTTGCATAAGTCGTGAGAATTGTGTCCCCATATCTCTAACTTTTAGACTATGGGGTAGAAAATTAAAAAAAAATAATGACGGTAGGTTTTACTTGATAATATTAGGTTATTCCTTACATATGAAGTTGGCGTTTTATCGTACTGGCCACTTTGATCTCAAATATCTCCTCTTTGGTTGAGAATTCCAATTTCAAATTTATACAGCTATTTACTTGTGTTTTGAAAACCGTAATTCATTTGCTTTTTCCTCTTTTGGTTTTTTCTTTGCGTCACTCAGTTTACAAAATGGAAAACTTTAAATATCGCATTATTTACGAGTACGAGTTCCATCGTGGCACCAGTGTTGCCGAAATGGCTCGAAGGATTAATGCTGTGTATGGCGGCGGTGTCGCAAACGAAAACACAGTGCGTTTTTGGTTCCAACATTTTCGTTCGGGAAATTTCGACCTGCAGAACAAGGGACGGCCGGAGATCAAAGTTGATAATGCAGAAATGAAGGCTATTGTGGCAGCAGATCCATCGCAAACCACTTCCGAGATAGCTTCAGGCTGCGGTGCTAGTGATAAAACTGTTTTAATCAACTTGAAGCAAATTGGGAAGGTGAAAAAGCTTGAAAGGTGGGTACTTCATGAATTGAGTGCAGCAAACCGACAAACCCGCGTCGACTGCTGCGTTACATTACTTAACCGGCACAATAATGAAGGGATTTTAAATCGAATCATTACCTGTGATGAAAAGTGGATCCTATACGATAATCGGAAACACTCATCGCAATGGCTGAATCCTGGCGAACCAGCCAAATCTTGCCCCAAGCGAAAATTGACTCAAAAAAATACTTGTGAGCGTTTGGTGGACTAGTGCCGGTGTCGTTCACTACAGCTTTTTTAAATCCGGCCAGACGATTACGGCGGATATCTATTGTCAGCAACTGTAAACCATGATGGAAAAGCTAGCTGCTAAACAACCGAGGCTGGTCAATCGCTCTAGGCCACTGCTGCTTCAGGACAACGCTAGACCACACATTGCACAACAGACGGCTACGAAGTTAGAGGAGCTTCAATTGAATTATCTAAGACATCCACCATACTCCCCGGACCTTGCTCCAACATATTACCATTTTTTTCGAAATTTGGATAACTTCTTGTAAGGGAAAAAATTCAACTCCGATGGGGCAGTCTAAAGCGCCTTCAAAGATTTTATTGATTCCCGTCCGAATGGTTTTTTTAGTAAAGGGATCAATGAATTACCTATGAGATTGCAGAAGTGCATAGATAGCAATGGTACATACTTTGATTGAATAAATAAATTATATTAAAAAAAAATCGACTTTATGTTCCTCCCTTACAAAACGCCAATTTCATATGTAAAGACCAATATTATACTTTCAAAGCGAATTTTTGTGAATAAGATCTATTGAGTATAATAAAACTATGTTTTAACGGTTTTAAGCGCGGTAATTTATTTGCTTTTTATTATTCCGAGCTAGGAATATTTGCTGAAAAGTAACACATGTTGCGAAGCGGTGGTAAATTAGATCAGGCTTCTATAGAGTAGGTAAATAATAACCATAAACAAACTTAAAACTAAATACTAACTAAAATAAACAAGTTAGCAGTAAGCTAAATAAAACTTTAACAATACGTTTCGGTAAAACCGTTAAAACATAGTTTTTATTATGTATACAAGTCGCGAAAACTTAAGAAAATATTAAATACTCATTGACACTTGACATCTTTGTCTTCCGTGATCACGGCTATTGACAAGTGGCTGAAACGTCGGAATAATAAAAATCAAATAAATTACCGCGCGTAAAACTGTTAAAACCTAGTTTTATTGTGTATACTAGTCGCAAAAACTTAAGAAAATATTATCTGTTGAGTAGCTTTTAAGGTATGAAGTATTTTTGTTTCAATGCTATTTCACTTCTACGAAACACTCAATTGCACGTAGACTTTCCATAATTATATCTATAATTGAACATCAGGCCAAACAAGACGCGAGGTTAAAGTTTCACATTTCAATTGCTAAGATAAGACGGTTCTTGATCCAGTTTGGAACTCATCTAACACTAATTAAGATATTACCATATCCGATTAACATATTAAACTTTTAATGAATGTGGAGGAAATTTCGAGAAGTTTTTCTTCCTTGATAACGCTCGCTTGAAGATAAATGACAAGAGTCGACGGCAGGCTGTCATTTTCATAAAATACCTATAGTCTAACTTCATTCTTCCTTCAGGATCTTGGGATTATCTGAACATCATAAAATTGTGTAATTGAAAAAGATACCTATGCTGATTTTGGAACCTTTTCTCTAAATGATTGTGGTGTAGTAAGAAAAAGATAGTCAAAATCTTTAGCTAGGTTGCATCCGTTCTCGCACCGGGCTCTTAAAACAATGTAATGTAACAATGTGGATTGAAAGTAAAGTCATATAATATGGTGTTCACTCCATTTTTCTCTCCAACATTAATTAATTTGTTTTACAACTATTATTGTAGATAATTAGAGTAATTGTTATAGATACATAAAAACATAGATAATATATTATATATAATGACAGCCCGTAAATGTCTCACTGCTGGGCTCGGGCCTCCCACTATAGGGGAACGGACAGTATACCCGCCAAGCTTGTCCAAGGCGGCTTGGCAGGTTTGACACATCGGTTATGTTGATGTGCAGGTTGCATAGATACATAGGTATAGCTATCGGTACATAAAATAAATCTGTCTTCCAAATGACGTCTATATAGAGATCTTTGACAAAAATATTATGACTAATTGATAAAGGTTAAGAATTTGTAATTTTTTATAGTTTCAGGTAAGAAAACAGACCATCTGATTGTAAGGGAAAACCTCGGAAGGAAGTTAATTTTATAACTTGCACACGTATGACATAAAGGAGAGAACGCTATGTACAGAGAACGACTGCCAAGTATTGAAGAAGTGTGCATGAAATCCCAATCTCTGACTCTAAAAATACCAACTTTTTTGAAGACAATCAATATCACAAAAGTAATAGCATGCATAGAGTTATGCGATGCTATTTAACTTGCAGCAAATTCCGTAATATTCGTTATAACCCTCATATTACCTATCATTCTTCATGATATTAACTTAGGTGCTGGATTTTTGACAGGCACCGTGCGTGGCGTCACGTCGCGGGGTATTTAGGTCAAAGGATATTTCGCTGTCATTTAGGATATTTAATAGCATTTTCGTACAAAATTATATTGCCTCATTTGCATCATAATTGTGAACATGTCGTGAGATTCAATATTAGTACGTGATTTTGTTCTATTGTATATTATATTGTGATTGTTTGTTGTCTAACATTTTCTGTCATCTATTTACCAATAAATAAGATTGAAGTGACTGTATGTGATTTTAAAATAAATGGTAAAATTTGCTTGACACGGTGCATAGTCATCAATGACAGTTTCAAATATTATGTTTGTCTGAAAGTTTGCCTCACGTATAACACACATTCCCAAAGGTGATCGACGTTTGCTAAAGTACAATAGGCTAAGAAGGATTAAATTAGGTTTTTTTAATGTTCTTCTGACTCCTCTTGACTATTTATTTTATCAAACGCTTGTTAATCCTTAATATTTTATTTTCTATCCAATTGTAGATTGCATATGTTTTCTTTTTTTTCTTTTCCAAAAATATTAAGACTTAATTTTGTATCTAATATATAAGTATATTTGTACCTACTATCTTATCTATTTTATTATATTTAGCTATAATATTTTCTTAAGTTTTCGCGACTTGTATACATAATAAAACTACGTTTTAACGGTTTTAAGCGCGGTAATTTTATTTGATTTTGGTTTTTCCGACGTTTCGGCCACTTTTCAGTGGCCGTGATCACGGAAGACAAAGGTGTCAAGTGTCAACGAGTATTGTTAAAGTTTTATTTAGCCTACCGCCAACTTATTAATTTTAATTATTTAATTTTTAATTTTGTTTATGGTTATTATTTAATCTATGGGAGCCTAATCTAATTTACTACCGCTTCGCAACATGTTATGGCTTGAAGAGAAGAAGCGGCGCAAGAAACTCTTCAGCAAACATGCCTAGCTCTAATAATTTTATATAATATTAAAATGGGTGGAAGGAAAAATAAAAGTAATTATCAGTCAAGTTGGTTTGTGTTCCGTTGTACGCAGAAAGAGCTCACAGTGTCTTGAGGTCTGGCAGCTGGTTTTTGCTGGGTTTGGGTCTTAATAGTTTTGATAATTGGATCCCAAACAGGTGGTACTTGCCAACCATCTTCTCTATTGAAATTTGGGTGTTTTTTGATTTCAATAGCCTCACGCATCATTCTAGGTATGAAACGATTCTCTTTCGCGAGGATTTGTGGGTTATCGAATCTGATGTAGTGGTTGGGTTTATCCAGCGTGTGTTCACTGATCGCAGACTTCGTAGACCTTGTGTGTTTCATGTCAGCAATGTGTTCTTTTACTCGTGTTTTTATGCTCCTCTTTGTTTGCCCAATGTATGACAATCCACACTCACAATCAAGCTTGTAAACCCCTGCATCCTGGAGTGGGATATTGCATTTCACAGGTCTCAGAAATTGGGTAATCTTTTTCTGCGGCTTGAAATATGTTTTGATTGAAGCTCGCCTGAGGATGTGACCAATTCTGTCTGTGACCCCCTTGATGTAGGGTAGGGTAGCAGGGCACCGCTCAACTGAAGGTGGTTTGGGGCCTTTGTGACGTTGGTGTGGAGTCTTCAGCTGATTGCGTTGTAGAACTCGCTTGACATGCTGAAGCTCTCCAGCTATGTGGTTCTCGTCACAAATTTTCCGTGCTCTCTGAAACAAAGATTTGCCCACGGTAGCTAACTGACTAGGATGGTGGTGAGACGAACCATTAAGGTATTTATCTGTATGGGTAGGTTTCCTATACACCGTATGACCAAGAGTATTGTCAGGGTTCCTTAGGATGAGCACATCCAGAAAAGCTAATTTATTATTTGCCTCTAGTTCCATAGTGAATTTCATTATTCATTAGTAAACAATCGCGGTTATGAAAAAACACTCCGAAAAATTAAGCTTAGACGTATCCGCACTCACACCATCTTGCGCCAAAACGCCTAAACTGTATGGGTTACCTAAACTTCACAAAAACAACATCCCCTTGCGCCCTATAGTTAGCCAGCTTGACTCACCAACATACAGACTGGCACAACATCTCGCGAAGACACTCAACAATCTCCGCGGCAACACACCCTACCATGTCAAGGATTCCTTCGACTTCATCAGCGCAATTGAAAATTTGACATTGGCTGAGGATGAAGTACTAGTCAGTTTTGATGTCCAGTCCTTATTTACCAGTTTACCAGTGGAAGACTGCATTGAGATTGTCAAAAGGAAGCTAATAGATAATAACATGCCTGAGGAATATGCAGATCTACTAAAACATTGCCTCACATCTGGCTATTTCGTGTGGGACTACGGCTTCTACGACCAAATCAACGGTGTAGCCATGGGCTCACCGGTGTCTCCTGTCGTAGCTGACATTTTTATGGAAGACTTCGAGCAGAAGGCACTGGATACCGCTCCGGCTAAGCCGAAGATGTATAAAAGGTACGTAGACGATACTTTTGCCGTCCTCCCAAACGATAAAGTCTCTGCATTTCTAGATCATCTCAATTCCATTAGCAGTAATATTAAATTTACTATGGAACTAGAGGCAAATAATAAATTAGCTTTTCTGGATGTGCTCATCCTAAGGAACCCTGACAATACTCTTGGTCATACGGTGTATAGGAAACCTACCCATACAGATAAATACCTTAATGGTTCGTCTCACCACCATCCTAGTCAGTTAGCTACCGTGGGCAAATCTTTGTTTCAGAGAGCACGGAAAATTTGTGACGAGAACCACATAGCTGGAGAGCTTCAGCATGTCAAGCGAGTTCTACAACGCAATCAGCTGACGACTCCACACCAACGTCACAAAGGCCCCAAACCACCTTCAGTTGAGCGGTGCCCTGCTACCCTACCCTACATCAAGGGGGTCACAGACAGAATTGGTCACATCCTCAGGCGAGCTTCAATCAAAACATATTTCAAGCCGCAGAAAAAGATTACCCAATTTCTGAGACCTGTGAAATGCAATATCCCACTCCAGGATGCAGGGGTTTACAAGCTTGATTGTGAGTGTGGATTGTCATACATTGGGCAAACAAAGAGGAGCATAAAAACACGAGTAAAAGAACACATTGCTGACATGAAACACACAAGGTCTACGAAGTCTGCGATCAGTGAACACACGCTGGATAAACCCAACCACTACATCAGATTCGATAACCCACAAATCCTCGCGAAAGAGAATCGTTTCATACCTAGAATGATGCGTGAGGCTATTGAAATCAAAAAACACCCAAATTTCAATAGAGAAGATGGTTGGCAAGTACCACCTGTTTGGGATCCAATTATCAAAACTATTAAGACCCAAACCCAGCAAAAACCAGCTGCCAGACCTCAAGACACTGTGAGCTCTTTCTGCGTACAACGGAACACAAACCAACTTGACTGATAATTACTTTTATTTTTCCTTCCACCCATTTTAATATTATATAAAATTATTAGAGCTAGGCATGTTTGCTGAAGAGTTTCTTGCGCCGCTTCTTCTCTTCAAGCCATAACATGTTGCGAAGCGGTAGTAAATTAGATTAGGCTCCCATAGATTAAATAATAACCATAAACAAAATTAAAAATTAAATAATTAAAATTAATAAGTTGGCGGTAGGCTAAATAAAACTTTAACAATACTCGTTGACACTTGACATCTTTGTCTTCCGTGATCACGGCCACTGAAAAGTGGCCGAAACGTCGGAAAAACCAAAATCAAATAAAATTACCGCGCTTAAAACCGTTAAAACGTAGTTTTATTATCTTTAGCTATAATACATTTATTTATTTTGTATCTTAAGTATTACGTCTAATTATATATACCTATGATACATTAAAGTACGTTTTGTGTATTTTTGTCAAAAATTACCTATTTATCAAGAAACGTAACAAACTGTTCTGAAGTAAATTTAGTAACTATTACAGTAAAAAATTTGCACTACTAGACTTGCCCTGTCCTATTAAAAAGAGCGTCCATATTAATATCAAAGCAAATAAGATAAAACTTTTATGAATATTCGTATAATTTTCCCGCTAAGTGTTGTAAATTATGACCACCCTGAGTGGGCTCAGCGTCGCTACGGCATAACAGTGCATCTCCATTAAATAAACCTCTGTGGCATCGTCAGAGTTTTAGGTAAAACTTTATGCATAAAAGACTGATATATTAATGATTTTTCCATTTCATCTATTGACAAAATGATAGTTGAATCTACCTATAATATAAATCTTTTGGAAGTGTCGAATTTGTATAATGAATATCAAAAATTTGGACAACACAAGGATATAACATGTTAACCTTATACATACATACATACATACATACATAACTTTACGCCAGTTCCCTTGCGGGGTAGGCACGAACAACAGAGTGCCATTTTGGCTTATTCTTACACACCTCACTTGCCTCTTTGACATTCATAACTCTTGTCATGCAAGCTCGTCTGTTCTTAAGGCTCCTGACATCACCTTCTGCTAGTACACGATCAAACAACGCTATATAAAAAAAAATCACTAAAATAAATATACTTACTACTAGTAAGCAATAATAAAATTAGAAATGATTCGCTACTAATTCAGAAATAGGTTTTGAGAGTACCTAAAATTTGAATTCGACAGTAATTCTGTTTATTTCATTGTACCGCATACATTAAAATAGGTAGTGTAGGTAAATAAAACTAATAGATTTCTCAAAGTAACACTATTTGGTAGTTGATTAAAATTATTAACATCGTTGTAATCCGCTATACCCGAAGGAATATTAATTTTGAACGGGCCAACAAAATTAAGCGGGAACCTTTCATTATGTATGTACTAGAATATGACTAACTTTGAGATACGAAAACTTGTAATATAATTTTCCTGGGCCTAAATTTATAAAATATAGTTTTGTGATCAGGAAGGCTTCTAAACTATGAAGCTGTGAAAGGATTATAATTAACTATTAAAGTCGGCCTCTGTGATCTAGCGGTTTACCGCAGTTTCCCGGATCACAGAGGTGTCGGATGCGATTACCGCTTCAGCAAATTTCGTAAAAAAAAGACTCCACCATTTACTCTAATCTGATTTAGGATCGGACTCAGAATTGTTTGTTCTATAGATTTAGTATAAAATGTTGTTAGTGTCTCCCGATTAAAAAAATATAATTTCTACAAAGAAAACTCCAAAGAATATATAATTTTTATTAACTAAAAAAAACGTGCGCGTGTGTGCAGTGCAGTTCACACGTAGTAAAAGTGAAACAGAGTGTGACATTGGGTGGGAAGGATTCTAAATTTCGTGACGTCGCATTACACATACCATATCGTTATTAATATATTTAAGCTTTAAAACACGAAATTTGAAGTATTAACGAAAATCTTCAAAACATTTCCAACTCAATCTGTAACTTTAAATTAATGAATATATGGTGTACTATCTCATTTTCTCGCAGGCTTAGTCTATAGATATGTGTTTATCTCTTTTTAGTGTCGTTTTTTCGTTTCATCGAGTATCAAATCACAACGATTCTAAAGAAGTTTCACTTCAAAAATGTTATTTAGTATTAGGAAGAACAATACGGGACGGATGAACTTGATTCGGATTTCTTAACTTCTTAAATCAGAGCTGAAGTTTTGAAAAAGTTAATTTAAAAGCATACCGATTCGCGACGCCGCCCCTCTCATACACATTCTCAGTGACGTCTCGAGATTCGCGTTGCACAGTTAAGAACGTCTGGATTAGGGTGTTTAACCACCTCCAGGCATCGAGACGAGGGCACTTAGGAATCTGTGCGTTATGTTGATACTTAATTATTTCTAATCAGCTCTTCCTTTTCCACTTATTGTAACTTAAGGCACCGGGTGCGATTGCCGACAGAGCAAATTTCGTAAATAACACAAGTATAATTTGCTTCGCTTGGAAATAGCAATATCTCTTCTTCACTATTGATAGCACGGATAGACGACATTGCATTCAATCCACGCTACCAAACGGAGGGTGCGCCCCAAGGAGATCGTATTGAAGGCCCTACAGACTCCGTAGATCAGAGACCAAATGAGCTGACGAGCCTTATAGTTAGACGGCTACTATCGTAGATCTGCTAGTTCTCTCAACGAAATACTATTCTCAGTCTTTAACAAAATAATTAGAGACAGACAACACCAGTTACGTGTAATCACTATAATGAAAATAAAAACGCTTTCAAAAATTAAATACCTATTTGTGGTAGATTTTTGATTTATATAAATGTATTTTGGCATCAAATAACATCTGATATGGGGCAGAGCAATCAAGTTGTTTTATTGCAATAATTTGGCAAACTTTGGCTACTACTACTACTGTCAAATACCAACTGACTGTGACCAGCCAAAAGCCTGATATCTGGGTTAAAAAAATTCTCTCTAATTAAAATTGAAAAAACAACGACTATTGTTAAAAAACGTTGTTGTATTTTTACGGTTTCTTCGGGATTTCACTTTGTACCACTTACGTAGAAGGTTTTATTGCTTTGGTACAACTTTAAATGACAATCATTTATTATTAAATTAAAGATAATTGAAAACGATATATACATAGAAGGAGGCCACGTCGAGTAGTGGATTGAGATTGGCTGAGGATGAAATACTACAGATGTCTGGCGTATTGAGGCTCTCATAATTTTAGGTATCATGTTCTAAATGAATTCTCCGTCTAGGAACGGAAAAAGAATACTAATTCCTGCGGCTGGGCAGCCTGTCGTAAAAAGCGACAAAACAATCCACAGGTGGTAGAGCATTTGCCCGACTGGATGACTACCAAACTTGGTCTAGAGTATGTTGCCATAATAACTTTGAGCTGCTGTGTTCCGGCATTAGTGGCCAGGTTTCAGTCTCTCCTTTAAGGCCGGCAGCACATTGGCAGCACCTCTGGTATTGTTAATCTCTATAGGCAACGGTAACCACTTTCCATTGAAGTTGCCGTCATCTTGTCTGCTGTGCTTCAGTAATAAAAAATTGTCACCAGAGACGCGTCGAAACTCGATATAGGTAGATATTTATGTCACATTGCAGTACAGTATTTAAGTATAAGCACCTATTGCGTAATATATTCGAGCTAGTTAAATTCGTTTTGCCGTATATTAAATTTGAATCACACCACAGACTTTGAAACGCGTGAATTTTAGAACTAAAATGCCTATAAATAAATACATTTAATATGTAGTTAAAATAGTACATAATTTGTAACAAATAACTTAGTTTTCCATGGGAGTTTGCCTTTACTCTGCCAGATAAAATTAATAGTAAATTTTCGGGTCAATCTATTGTAAAATATAAGTTTGTAAGGGGACATTTTTCTCAGGATATGAATAAAAAGTCTACTCAAGCCTAGCTGAGTGAAAAGGTTTGTCATATTATAAGGTAGATAATATAATAATATGCAGGATGCGTAGTAGCCAGTGCGCCATACGGATATTGTTCTTGAGTTTTAAGTAGGACCAAAGTTATACTACGCATTGGCCTATATAGCTCAAGTTTCCTTACAACAAAGACGTCAAATACTATGCAGCAACTTATTGTAGACAAAATATATAGTTTCTATTGTTGAAAAGATATATTGGGGCAACTCAGTGGCTGAAGCGCTCTCGGGTCTCAACCAATCGATTTGATTCGGGACGGGACTGTTTTTCTGATTTAATGTAGACTGTTTTACAAATATCATTAGCCAAGGGTAAAAGAAAGAAAGAAAATGTTACTTGAAATTATATATATACACTAGCTGTCCCGGCAAACGTTGTCCTGAAGAAATAAAATTTAGAACCCGATTACAAATTTCATCGAAATCGGTCCAGGCGTTTAGGAGGAATTCAGTCACGTAGTCAGAAAAATTTCTTATATAAATACATTTTCAACCGTTTAGTGAAATATGATTTATCGAATGGCAACAAAAATCCATTATTTGATGTCAGTCAAAGATATAAAATTTTATTAAAGTGGAGTTCACGAATCGCACTGCATGTTGGTGCCTTTTTGCTTAATAATAATTAACTTATAAAATAAACATTTATAGACACAAAAAACTGGCTATATTTGTAAACCGTGCGCAACTATTTAAAAGAAGGAATCGCTAAAAACAATTTTTATTTTAGAAACCAAAATTACGTTCTGACCTGAATAGACATCTGTTATACATCAACAAAACCCTCGAAAGTGAATAGCAAACTATCCTAGTGGATAGTGGACGCAAAGTAATGGAGCAAACATATGCAAAGTGAATAAAAGTCTAAAAAGAAAGGAAATTGAACAAACAATAGAAAGGTCAACAATCCCTTTTCGGCTTCTTACCCAGCACACTTATGGTAACGAGTTTAAAAATACTAAAGAACTTAAATAGGTATGTAGTAATACGTCTACATATTTCTGTTATAATATTTTTTGTATATGTTTGTATATCTAAGTATTAGGATATGCCCGCGACTTTGTCTACGCTTGACTTGAAATTCCCTCGAGATTCCTAGGACACAAAATATCGCAGCATTTGAAAAAGAATGTAAGCTATCGTTTTAGAGAAAACTGTGTTGGAATAAGCTAATTTTTACGCATCGGAACAACTACAAACCGCTCCCGGGAAAATTCTCGCGGGATCCTGGGATAAAAATGTCACACATTTTATTACATTCAATTTTCTATCGATCAGTAAAAAAGTCACATTGGAATTCGTTTTTTTTTAATCTGACCATTTTAAATCATACCCAGGAAAAATTCCCGCGAGATTCCCAGGATAAAAAGTAGTGCCGAGCTTAATTCTAAGAGTTTGCTGTTGATCGAAGTCGGCCCGGTGGTTTTTACGTGAAACCCGAACAAACAGACAGAACATCTAAAAAAATGCATCGTGTTCTCCATCGTTTATATAGTCTATTCCAGTTTTTTTAAAATAGCTTTAATGTGCAAACACGACATGTTTAGTATTTTATAATATTACAGAAAACTATCTAAGGCCGAATTAAAAAATCTCTTTTAGCCATTTAACAAAAAAGCTTTTACTCTATATTATGTTGTGATTAAAAACATAAATCTGAATATGTAAATATGTTGTATTAGTAAACATTTTGTGATCGTGAAAAATTTGGACTTCATAACTTCAAAAGGCCCTTTGAAGTAATAAAGTTAAAATTTTGCACTAGCTTGTGATGTTTCGTTGTAATAATTAGTCTTCATGAAATTTAATCACGAACAGATTTTTTTAATATTTAACAAATATCTCTATTACTACTACTCTTTTACTTTTTTGATGACATTGATAACTATATAAAGTAAATATTGTATAGTTATTTATCATTGTCATTACCGGCTGTGTTTAGACTTAAATCACTAACCTTATACCACTTTTAAAAAGTCATCCGTTCAATGGTTCGTCGTCTACGAATCCTTTTAACTTTCGGTGGGCTTAGAAGGACATCTTTTATATTTTATCGTTTTAATGGACATAAAGCAAAATTCAATTCACATTTTGAGATAATAAAATTTAATGCGGCTTTTCATTTTCCTTAACATTCGAAGTAAAATTAGAATAATATATTGGTCGTAAAAATAATAAGGGCTTTAAGGAATATCATATGAATTTATAGAATCTCTTATTACGATTAATACTCTTAAGTTGTAGATAAGTATATTACTATATATCTATACTAATATACAAAGCTGAAGAGTTTGTTTCTTTGTTTGAACGCGCTAATCTCAGGAACTACTACTGGTCTAATTTGAAAAAAAAAACAGTGTTAGATTGCCCATTTATCGAGGAAGGCTATAGGTTATACATCATCATGCTAAGACCAATAGGAGCGGAGCACCAAAGAAGAATCTTTCAAAATCGGGGGGCTTTTTTCCTTTTGAGAGCTTCCGCTGCGTGCGCTGCGTAAACGGTTAAAGGGTCGCAAAAATCATATGTAACAGAATCGTTCCCCTTTAAAAGTTCTAAAAAAAGTCCGCGACAACATATGTCTATCTTTTAAGGTTGGCTCACTATAACCTTTTTTTTGCTAACCAAATTTGTTCTAAAATAATGCATTATTTGCGAAGGTGTTTTTATAAACATGATATTAATCCTTATCCAAATAAATACGTTATTCATCACAAGAATTTAATTTAAATTTTTTTATATAATTGTTAAGTTTAATGTTTTGATTTCTGATTTGCCTTCTAATGTTAAGCGTCAACAGAGTCCTAATTCCGTTGTCCTCTTTCTCTCTCAAACTTTGAAGTACTAGGTTGGCAAGTAAGTCATTGCGGATTTTGTCAACAGATGGATTTTACTTCTTTTTGTTTCGTTAACGTGTTAAAAAAACCAAACTTATATTTTTCCTTACTCTTTGGACTTCTACCTTTCATTTAGTAAAACAATTATATTTATTAACTAATAGTACAAAATACAAAAATGAACTTAAACACTAAAATTATAACTAGTTGCGTGCGGTCTTATCGCTAAAAAGTGATCTCTTCCAAACAACTGCAGGAATGAATTGTGATGATAATGGCGATGATGGTATATGTAACATATAGTACGAAATACTAACTTTTTAATAATAAATACATAAATTATATATATGTATATATATATATATATCGCGAATTTTCCCCAAATCGGTCTGTTTTCTGCGGATAACAGGCCGAATTTGGGTCGGATCGCGAGACGTGGCGCACACCAAACTGTAGGTCTTGAGGAGTCCTACAGTACAATGGTCGCGGACCAGGGGTGGCCCTTGGAAAAACGGGATTTAAGGGTGAAAAACCGGGATTTATGAAATTTGGAAATTTGGGATGCGATTATTGAAGGCGCACGGAGACGAGAACAGGCCGAATTTGGGTCGGATCGCGAGACGTGGCGCACACCAAACTGTAGGTCTTGAGGAGTCCTACAGTACAATGGTCGCGGACCAGGGGTGGCCCTTGGAAAAACGGGATTTAAGGGTGAAAAACCGGGATTTATGAAATTTGGAAATTTGGGATGCGATTATTGAAGGCGCTATATATTCGTCGTCGTTTAATAGCTATCCGAATGAAAGTAGAGTAAACGCGGTCGAGATGCGAGCACTGCGCAAAATCTGCGGAGTGACGCTCGCGGGCCGCGTTCGTAATACCGAAGTAAGAAAGAGAGTTGGTCTGAAAGAGAGTGTCGGAGTGAAGGTAAGGAAAGGAATGCTCCGGTGGTTCGGGCATGTGGAAAGAATGCATGATGAAAGAATGACTAAACAGATATACAATGCAAAAGTGGATGGATGCAGAAGTCGTGGAAGGCCACGACACACCTTCCATGATCAAATTGATCGTGTACTAGCGGAGGGTGATGTCAGGATCCTTAAGAACAGACGAGTGTGCATGACAAGAGTTATGAATGTCAAAGAAGCAAGTGAGGTGTGTAAGAATGGGCCTAAATGGCGCTCTGTTGTTCGTGCCTACCCCGCAAGGGAACTGGCGTGAAGTTATGTATGTATGTATGTATGTATATATATATATATATATATATATATATATATATATATATATATATATATATATCATATCATATTCCAACGACAGGTAGTAAGTATTTTCTGGTCATAGTTTTAAATATCGGTAGGTAGCGATTTTGCTTGTCTGATAGCAACAGACAGCGCGTTCCAAAGCTGTATAGCCTTAACGGTATAAGAATTGTTGTAGAAAGTCGACTTATGCGCAGGAGTGTTCAATTTAAGTTTAGTAGAAGGGCGTAAATTATCAGAGCACGCCATACTTTATTCTATTATTTCCGAAAATGCAAGCACACAAGAAGTTTTGTGGCTTATATGAGAATGAAGCCTTGAGAGAACGGCTGTGTGAAGATTGGTTTTCAAATTCCGTTCTGGTGATTTTTCATTGAAAATTGCTTAACGATCTAACCGTCCAATTGAAGCGGATGAGACCCATATAATTATTGATTCATATTATCATAGTACAACACGTGGTATTGCAGAGAACCTCAATGTATCTCATAGATGTATTGGAAAAAAGTTATATTTTAAGCAAAAATTTTGAAAGTTTATTCTTATTTAAAATCCGCAATCACTTAGTTGCCAACCCAATAGTTTCCTATAAGTACATAATAAGTCTTAGTATAATTCTCCTAAGCTCTACGTTTAATATAACATCTTAGAAGAAGAATATTAAGACTGGCTACCGCCTAGTAAGATACCTAACTCTAGTAGAGGAGACGATGAAAATAGACGTTCACTCATCTGATAATTAGATGACATATTTTTTATCAAATTATATTGATTTATAAATACGCCTATGAGAGCTATACAAACGAAAAGTATTCATGGCGATTTTTTTTTCCATAACCTTCCACTCTTTTCATAACTAAACAAATTTAGTTTCAACTGATAGTTTTTAGCATGGAGAATATCTCTTGATAGGCTTGCCCACTTATTTCTGTTCATGGCTAGCAAGCAGGTATGAATAAGTAAGTCAATATACATAGGTTACTTACATCGTCCTGTTAATCAACAAAAATTGGTATCTTATGAAACATAATTTAATTACCAAAATAACCGTGGCTTACCTGCTAAAACCTTTCATGGAATATTATTGCCATATTTGAAGACTTCTAAAATAGCCATAACACTTTTCGATTGGCTAGCTATCATAGGCGTGTTTACAAATCAATATCATTTGAAAAAAATATGTCTTGTCTGGTTATCAGATGGATGATAGTCGATCTTCAGCGTCTCTTAGACTACTCAAAAAGTTGACTTTTTATTACATTCAAAAAGTAAAAAGAAATGTCTTCGTTTGCATTAATTTCGCCAGCAACAACTAGTTTAATATATTTTTTTATATATAAAACGATTGTTATTGCTTCCTCTTGTTCGGGGTTTTTTATGGCTCCATCAAATTTCGGCACTATATCCCGTTAGAACTATTGCAATTTCGGAAATGAAAACTAATCCTATTTTCAACCCAAATTCTTACGGAAAGTGTATAAAAACTTTCACGAAAAACAAACAATCAAACTTTCACATTTATTTATTAAGGTAGAACACGTACATCCCATACCTATTACCTATTACATGTCGGTATTTCTAAATTCAGTGAATTCTAGGCAGTCTTTGTCTTTGTCATAAGTAAATCTAATTTTATGCAGAACTCTTCGTGATATTTTTACTAAGAACCAGAGGCATGAATTAATTAAAAACTTGTATAAAGTAATCCATACTAACCTATAATAATATAAACTAGTGGTCGCCCGTGGTCGAAATTCGACCATAATAATTAATGTCAAAGACTATACTTCCATAATCACAGGTTTCGCCAAGATTACACTGTTAATTTGACTTTAACAATAAACAAAAGAGTATATAAGCGTATAATAATATATATGGTGTGTCAAATACATGGTAGTGTGTATTATTTTTATTGATTCAATGTATTTTTTATTCATAATTAAAATAAATATTAGCATTTGCCGCTTCTTCTCTATATAAACTATAAGTGTGTGAAATTTCATACTCCTCCGTCCGCGCAATTTTCGTAAAAAGGGGTACAAAGTTTTTGCTTCCCGTATTAATAATAGATAAGTAGTGGATTCAAATTTGTATAATACGTTTAAAAATCAGAAAAAAATTAGTGGGACTAATTCAGACCAGCAGATTTCGAAAGAGCAACATTTAGAATTTTTATGCGTCCGTCAGTTGGAGCATCATGTGAACGAACTTAAATGAAACTTTTAATCCCAATAAATCTGCGCAGGAACGGAGAAAGAATACAATTTCCTACAGGCAGGCGGCCTGTCGTAAGAGGCGACAAAAAACCCACAGCCAGATGGAAAGGTATTTGCCTGTCTGGGTGGCTACCAACTCTGGTCTAGAGTATGCCGTCATAACAACCTTGAGTCGTATTCCGGCATTAGTGGACGGATTCCAGTCACCTTTAAAGAGCGGCAGTACATTGGTAGCACATGCACTTTCCATCAGGTGGACCGTCTGCCTGTCTGCTGAACTCATGCGGTAAAAAAAATACCGTCGTTTCCGTGGGATAGACGAATATAGCGAAAAAGAAGGCACTGAAGTGGCGGCGTTGCAATTTATTAACAAATATGTCGTTATCATGGTTCAAAGCCATGCGAAGGAAGTTTCACTTGCAGACGCTACTACATTATATCAGTAAATGCGAAAGTAACTTTGTTTGTTACCTTTTCACGAATAAAGAGCTGAACGGACCTTAATTCTAAAATATTTAGCAACGAAAGAAACGAACGAATGAAACGAAAAAGTAACAACAAAAGAACTTTACAAATTATAAAAAATATATGAATTTACCTGTGTATGAGTATATAACTCATTATCTTTCTTGTTTGTAACGAATAAACAGAATGACTAAACAGATATACAATACAAAAGTGGATGGATGCAGAAGTCGTGGAAGGCCACGATACACCTTCCATGATCAAATTGATCGTGTACTCGCAGAAGGCGATGTCAGGAGCCTTAAGAACAGACGAGCGTGCATGACAAGAGTTATGAATGTCAAAGAAGCAAGTGAGGTGTATAAGAATAAGCCCGAATGACGCTCTGTTGTTCGTGCCTACCCCGCAAGTGAACTGGCGTGAAGTTATGTATGTATGTAACGAATAAACGCAAAAACTACTGGACAGATTTCAAAAATTCTTTCACCATTCGAATGCTTTTTTATTTTTTTTAAGGTGGGGGAAATGCTATATACCCACAATACCGGGTCCTTTGCAAGGGATTAGACAATAGTTGATCATGGAGGCTTTTCCCTTAATTTAAGGGGCAATCCAAACAGTAATCAACCGGCTTGTGTGGAGACTCCGAGAAGTTGCACGGGCTACAACCACTACCCACTAAAACCACCCTCCTCCCATGTGCCCCGCGCATTTTATGTAGGAAAGGCTGAGACTTAGAACGTAGTTACGCCCAGTCCGATCCAGCGCAAAATGTGCCTGTATGTGCCCCGGGAATCAGAACACATCCACTTCGTCAGCGGGGGTGATGAATCCTTTGCTCCCCTGATAGCTAAAGGCCCCCCGAAGCGGTATTATTCAGGGTGGGAAGTCATGCGCATACCTGCGTCTCCGGAGTCACCATTCGAATGCTGTGTTATACCTGATTAACATAGACTATATAAAAATTAGAGATACCTACTAAAACTTCAATAATGTATTCTATCAATCTAAAGGGGTTCTATGATTCTGATGAAATTTTATATGTGTTTCAGTCGGCCCCGGGGTAGTTTAGATTCACAATTCGACCCGGTAGGTGGCGCTGGTATCGGGTTCTAGATTTTTATATTTTCAGGGCAGGACAACGTCTGCCGAGACCTCTAGATTATGTAAAGGAGTTTTTCCACTATCACGCTAGGAGTTAGTTTTGAAAAGTAATTTCTTTTACGTGATCAAGAAAAGGTTATTGTGGTTGACGCCCTATAACTAGACTCGAGGTAACGAAATATTTGCTTTTCGAGTATACGTTAGGGTTGTACATTGTCGATGTCGATGGTTGACAATCGATTCTCTAGTTTCATATATTGTCATAATTTTTATAACTGCTTTTTTTACATATTATATTACATAATAAAAGCCTTATTTTTACTTTTATCGCATTATTTGTCATGCAGCCATCCATAATAATATTTTATTGTACAAGTACAAGTATTGATTAGTCTGCTAACAAAAAATACTTTGTCAGTTTCATAAAAATGTAGGATTCTTTGTAGAAGATTACGCGAAGCGACTGTCCAAAAATATTTATTAATCATAGCATCCCTAACGTGAAAACGGTTCTTAAACAACAGTTTATTCTTCTCTAATAATGTTTGAGTTGAGAATAGTTCAAACAAAGATCGGTCTGGCTGGCGAAATGATTTGATTCAATAAAGCCATCCAAACGTACAGATAAAGCAATCGAGCTTAAAGATTTCGTGGAACTAAATTATACTGTCTATTTCTGTTCCGTTTTAAATCGGAAAATTAAACAGTCGTTTGGAAAAGATGTTAGCAGAATAAATATTTTTTGGAGACTGGACTGCATGGTGGCTAACTGGGACTGGTAAATGTTAATGACCTATGTCTAGTCTGAATCAATTTGTGACTGGTAATTCTAAGCACGAAAATTTCTAATCTGCAGTTTACTCTTTAAATTTTCTTATTCTCTTTAGGGTTCTGTTGCTATTTTATTAGAAACCCTTATCAAATTATTATGTCTGGCCGAAAAACATTAAACTGTGACCGACTGTGATAAGGGTTTCGTTATTGTAAAAAGGGCTACGGGACGCTAAAAATATAGTTCGTTAATTATTCTTTTATCTAAGATAGCAGCCCGCCCCGGCTTCGCACGGGTATCTAAAACAAACTTTTTTTTCTTAACATTGACTCCCCTCCCGTACGGCCCGCACACTAGTGACACATACATCGCATAAGGTGCTGCATAGCTAGCCGATCAGGGTGGGCGATGACCATTCAACTTTTTTTCTAATACATACATTTTTTAACTCGTGATATCTTTCGAATGAAATGACAGAATTGAATAATTCAAAAAGTGATATAAAGGTATTGAAGCCGACTTGATTATGAAGTAATTTTGGTAAGGATAAATACCAAGAGGCTTTTCTAGCGGCAGCATTTCAATTAAATTTTTAAAATAAAGGAACACGTATTGTGGCATAGCTATTATAGTTAGACATATACTGTCGCGACAATTTTTGTAGATAATATTGTGTTCTGCAAAGTGTTAGTACATTATTTTATTCTATCATCAATAGTTTTCGCAGCGCACGCGATGTAAAGAATATTTTAGGTAATTTTTTTACACCTTGGGTTACATTATTGGAGTTTTAGTAAGGTTGACTAATTTTTTGAAAATATAATACAGCATATGTCACCCGGGGATAAAGAAGCTTGCCAACAGTGAAAGAATTTTTCAAATGAATTTAGTACTTTCGGAGCATATTCAATGCAAACAAACCATCAACTGTTTCTTCTTTATAATATTAGTACAGACCACAGATGGGAAGGTATTTGCTTGAAAAGTAGTAAAAAATGTGTCACCGCTCTCCTGAGAAAACTACTTATATTTAAATTAAAATGCGCCATACAGATAAATCGCGGCAACAAACCGCCAGTCATAAACAGATGTTGCTATTAAAAAATCGATCCAGCCGTTTCAGAGATTAGCCGGAACATCCAGACAGACAGATAAACAAAATGTTAATAATTGATATTTTGACATATGTACCGTGTATAGTTTTAAATGCATTTAGTAAAACTCTGTTATTTGGACATTACAAACAGACACTTCAATTATATTTGTTTCACGTATTACTACTACTATTCTAAACAAAGTGTCAAGTTGTGCCACTTCACAAACTCAACTCTATTCAATTCGATTATTTCTTAACTAGCTTCCTTACGAGTCTTTTAGTTCATTTACTCTTTTGTCCTCTTCGATTACAAGCTGCTAAAATGTTTCTAATAATAGAGGATTACTATGTCTATGTTGGGACTATTTTCACTTTATTTACATCTATTCTATATATATAAAAGAAAGTCGTGTTAGTTACATTATTTATGACTCAAGAACGGCTGTACTGTTTTGACTGAAAATTGGTGGTAGCTTAGAACCAGGAGACGGGCATAGGATACTTTTTATCCCGTTGGAACCGGTAGGTGGCGTTGAGATCTGGTTCAAGAATCCTCCTAATCACCTGGACCGATTTTGTTGATTTTGTTTTTGTGTGTTTGAGTGGGTTCCCGGATGGTTTAGATTCACAATTAGAACCGGTAGGTGGCGCTGGGATGGGATCCAGGATTTTTATTTTTTCAGAGCACGACAACGTCTGCCGGGGCCGTTAGTATGTATATAAAATTAAACAAACCAAACGAAAACTATTCTATTATAGGTACAAATTAAGTGCTGAAAAAATCCAAAACAGGTTCATCCTATAAAATTCAGCTTTCGTATGTCTGTATTCGCAAAACTAGAAAAGTGGTCAATAAAAAGTCTTCCTTAATAATTAATTCACAATATCAAACTGAAATACAGCGATGCCTGGCTGAGTTTTAGTAATATTTTTAAAAGTAGCTCTGTTTATTACAATTACGACTAAACGGCTGAACAGATTTTAATCAAATTTGGCAAGGGAGTATAGATTGTATCTCGGGGAAAGACAGCTTTTATCTTTTGTATCAAAAAATTATGATAATGCATTGTTACGCACGTATGTGTCTACGTATTTGTTGATCTACGTATAAAAGAATATCTGCCTTAATTATATACAGATACAGCTTAATATTCATTTGAAATCTTTTAAGTTTTATTTAAAGTGAATATTAATACTAACGGGTAAAGAGAAATATGTTTTATTAAGAATTAAATAGGGTTGGATTTTATATGTTTACTAGCTGTGCCCGCGACGTCGTCCGCGTGAAATTTGCTTTCAAAACCCTCCGATTTTGAAACATTCTTCATAGCTTTCCTCGATAAATGGGCTATCGAACACTGAAAGAATTTTTCAAATCAGACCAGTAGTTCCTGAGATTAGCGCATTCAATCAAACAATATTAGTATATTTGGCTACAACACTAATACTTACATTTTAAATAACGCGGTATCTTTTGAATGAAACGTCCGAATTGAATATTAAAAGCTTATTTAAAACACGGCTCAGGAAATGGTTAGTCGAGCACACCTTCTATAATCATGAGGAGTTTACATCCCATAATATGATATAATTTTAATTTTATTTATGACCTGTGAACTGATGTAGAAATTGACGTGTAACTTTGTTATGAATAAATAATTTCTGATTTCTGAATAATTGAAAAAGTTCTAAAAAGGTATTGAATTCGTCTTGAATATGGAGTAATTTATTTTGATAAGGATTAATACCAAGGTACAAAATAAAGAGTTTTTGAAGCGACGGCATTTTAATTATTTAAAAAAATAAAAGAAAACACTTATTGTGAGATAACTACAATAGTTAGGCATATGGTTACGGGATATTTTTTGTAGACAATTATATGTTCTGCAAAGTGGTAGTACATTGTTCTGTTCTATAATCAATAGTTTTCGCAGCGCACGCCGTGTAAGGATTTTTTCGGGTCATTTTTTACACCTTGGGTTACATTATTGGACGTTTAGTAAGGATCCCTAATATTTTTGAAAATATAATATAGCTTATAGCCTTCCTCGATAAATGTACTATTCAACACTGAAAGAATTTTTCAAATCGGACCAGCGGTTCCTGAGATTAGCGCATTTAAACAAACAAACTCTTCAGCTTTATAATATTAGTATAGATGTCTTTTTAGTGTCGCTTTTTCGATTCGTCGAGTTTCAAATCACAACGATTCTAAAGAAGTTTCACTTCAAAAA
This sequence comes from Dendrolimus kikuchii, assembly GCA_019925095.2. NCBI lineage: Eukaryota > Metazoa > Arthropoda > Insecta > Lepidoptera > Lasiocampidae > Dendrolimus > Dendrolimus kikuchii. The sequence goes on from CM034400.1 coordinate 8,958,433, forward strand.
GCCGTCAGAGAAGGAAATGGTAAAAAGATATTCGTTTATGAGATACTCACATACATAATTAATTAGTCTTGACTTAAAATTCTTTGTGCATATTTTATTCTGAAGTTTCTGCGTCCTTTTCATATCATATTTATAATTATGCCCCTTCCGTACTGAAATTGCTTCCTGTGTAAATAAATTTCAAAAAGTTAATTGTAGCTGGGAGCCAAGAGTGACAAGACTGTTTTATTACTAAAGTTAAATACTGCCTAAAAGTGGCAGGCTAATGAAATGGCTTTTCGTATTAGACTGCATTGAACAGAAGGCATTACAGGTGCGTAATTGTGGTAACAATTAAAATTATAAATCACAGTATAAAAAAAATTAAGACAACTTTAGTTTTGTGTGTGTGCAATTTCAAAACGTAACAACTGATTTTGTTTTTTAAATGTACATTATGTTTGTGTGCTTAAGGTCCCATTAAGAATTTGCTAAAGTATTACGCTTGCGAAACCTGTACCTGTTGAGGCGCTGGATTTATCATTAAATGCTTTTCAATATAATCATTATAACTGAACTGTATCAAATTAAGAAACACGAAGAATGGGACAATTTCGAAGGGTAGTGGGAAGAAAGAGCACTCACGTACCTGTGATAAAGCAATGGAAAATAGCGGCTCCTCTGCTCCTCACTGCACTTCACTGGTCACTATTGTACCTGATGTGTAAGTTTTGCAGTATTATTTATTTTATGTATTTATTTATAAGGCGATGCGAGTATATTATATATTAGTTTTTATATTACTTTAATTTATATTTATATTGTATATGCAGTCATTATTTAATTGTAGATATTATATTTATAAGATAATTATAAATTTGTTATATTTTAGATTTGCGGTGCGAAGCGGATTATTTATAAAGTATACACACATTTACGGTGTGTTGCGGGCGCGATATATTTTATGTTATAGTAATTTATGTCATCAAATATATTTTTTTTTGATGACATGACAATGAACGAATTTACGTGCGCGAGAAAAGGAAAGACGCCGTCAGATTTAAAGTAATAATTTAAATTAATAGAAGACAAGTTTCAATATCAAAATATTGTTACGAGTTAGCGGGACTCAAATTAAAATGCCGTTGGAATTATTATAAAGTTTATTAGAACTACACAAACACGTATAACACAGGTACAAATATAACCGAACACAACAAATCCAATCTTAATGCAGAGGGTTTTAATTCAATAAAACGCGCAAAGTCCGTCACTATCGTCCGTATCGTAGTCGTAGCTTAACTGCCTCCTCTCTCCATCAGGCCGTCGATTTGTACTTCACAAATGCAAAATATGCCCGCCTGACAAGATCGACACAGTTTCCTAGAATTAGCTTGTAATTGTAATCCGCGACACCTGGTTAATGATGCTAATGATGCTAATGAGCGAGTACAATAGAACAAAAAGGCTGTTCTCCACAATAACTTAGAAACGTATGCCAATAAATAAGTGAACAAAAGTAGACAATCATAAAAGGATTACAATCAATTCAAATCCCGACAGGTAATAAAATGTGCTTTTGCAGGTCTGTACGTGGAATTTGTCTTTATCGGGGTCTAAATTGTAACAATATGATACCCCTCCTAATAAACTTAATACATAGCTTTGAAATGAGAGAAAGAGAGAGAGAGAGAGGGATAACACTTTATTGCACACCAAAATATGCAATTACAATAAGATACCATATTTACAATATTTTCTAGGCAATACAATAGGTGGCCTTATCGCTCAAAGTGATATCTTCCAGGCAACCTAAATGAAATAAATTTGAATCAAGCGATATAAGTGGTGCGGGGAAAAGGCAATGGTATATCATTGTTCGTGCCTACCCCGCAAGGGAACTAGCATGAAGCTATGTATGTATGTATGTATATCATTAAAGTTCTTAACCAAAGCTTGGAACCGGTTTTGAGTGGTTATAACCGGTTTTAAGCAACTATTTTGTTTGGAGTGTAAAACTCAAAGACAGTGCTATATAGATCTGAATTAACCGGTTTATTCTGCGAGGAGAGGAAGTATCATGCGTTTTCTCTCAACATGTGTTTGAGTGCGACTGTAAACTTGCTGTACCACATGGCTGCGCTTTGGCAATGTCCGGCAAGACCAGTTTCGATATCGTCCAAAACCGGTTCATTCAACAAAACTACTAAATACTAAATACTTAGTTCTTAGGCTGTAACCGGTTCGATTTTTACTGATTTCCAAGTCTTGATATTATTTTGTGCTGAAATGCAAAAATTCTTGAAATGCACTCGCTAGGTTTTAAAATTGCACAACTGAGATGGATAGGTATACAGTACAATAAAGCATCAATAAATATGAAATTGGGCTGTATTTTACAGTAAACAGAAAAACATAAAAGATTGTTTCAATAAGAAACCATTCAATAGGGAAATTTTCTTTGAGTGTAACAATTTGTTAGAAAATCTCGCGTCGTAAAGATTGATGTTTTTGATCCTTTCAAGCCGTTTGTTCTTTTCATCGACAAAAATAGCTAGGGGTTAAAACTCTCTAAAAATTACGAGTTTTCCAGGCTCCAATCGTTCGTTTCATCGAACTGCCTCAAACAGGAATCTTTCATGCCAATTAGAGTTTCGATTAAAGTTGAAGAGATCAACGATATTCTATAGCCCAATATTGAGGTTCATTCAGAAATAAATTGATTTTGTTATTCCAGACATATTAATTTCAACTTTTATTAGTAAAAGAAAACTTCATTTATTATTATAGGGCCGAACCGTGAATCTGACGGCAGGATTAGTCTATAAATTCCAAGTCACTCAGTAACCTGTGTACTGTAACAATTATTTTCTTTTGCTATTGTTTATATACAAAAATTCTTTGTTTCAAATTGGCTCGAAACATAACTGAAGATTGTCAGTCTTACTAGTTACCAGAGACTATGTCACTGCGTTACCGAGTTGGGATCCCTTCAATGTAAGAAATATTATGTACCTATTATTATACAGGTGACTTTTTCAAGTGGGCCTTCAGAGTGAAATCCTAAATAATACGAAAAAGTGAAAAATACTCAAAGGAGTCTCGAGGCAACTCAACTAAAAATCAACTACCCTAGTCGGGAATCCAAACGGCTGATTTAAAAAAAATATAACACCCTGTATTATTACACCAATCCATAGTGTTGCTTGTAATGATCAAGTTTTGTGAAGGAATATCAAACTTAAAACTGACCGCCTTTTTGGTTGAGCGTGGTAAACCTTTGCCGGCCTACCTCACTGTAACGCAGAGGCTTCGGATTCGATTACCGGCATGGCGAATTTCGGAAACGAATTTTCTCCGTTATTTACTATGGTCTGGGTGTCTGGTATCGGCCTCAAATTAGTCCGTTGTATATTACCTATAGCACAAGCGTAACTTGCTTAATTATAATTATTACGTACGTAATTATAGTATTGCCGAATTAAGGATATACGAGTACAATATGTGTATTCGTCTGCCGATTGTTATTAATATAAGGGAAAGGGTTGCTTTTGAACAAAATTTTCTATTTTCCATACATTAATTAAACATCAAATTGTGTCGGTCATTTGACAGCACCTTATTTAAATGCAATCAATGTCTACCCATTGACTGATTTTATTGATTAGGATATAATAATGTGCATTGCGGATATTAACTTGTTCTATAAATTAATATTCGATATTACCTATTAAAAATAGTAAAATTTTCGTCATTTCCATATTGAATAAAATGAGGAGGTTTAATTAATGTATGGAAAATAGAACATTTTGATCAATAACAACCCTTTTCTCTGGTTAACCGTTTGATATTCCTTCAAAGAAATTGATCCTTACCAGCTACACTGTAATTAGATATAATAATACAGGCTGTGTTTATTGTTTCAAAATGAGCCTGTTCGATTCCTAACAAGGGTAATTGATTTTTCAAAAATCGCGTATTTTAATTTTCGTTAAAATCGGCCTTGAGTATTTTTCATTATTCAGCATAGTTGAGGATTTAGCCACTTAAAATATGCACCCATATATATTTTCTTTAATTCGTATAGATTAATTCTTTACATGCATTAAATAGACAGTCTTACAATCAATTACAATATTTTTTTTATGTTTCGAGTATATTAGAAAAATAAATATTGAAATATATTACTTTAATAACAGTTAAAGAGGATTTATTACACAGTAGGTATTGCAAAGGTTCTTTTTGCATCATTTGGGTTAACGTATTCATCTCCGTTCTTTTGAGAGCTCCGGTTCAAAAGCCGTGAGCTGAAATTAATTTATTTTCACATTTGAAAGTATTTTTCTTATTGCAAAGCTTGCAAACAGGTAGACGGACCAGCTAATGGAAAGTGTTTAGGCTCCTCCTGATAGTTTAGGGTTCTTGAAGTGATTTGTGGATTGTTATAATTATATTAGCTTTATTTAGACCACACTACTGGTATTACACGAGACAAAGGTAAACGATGTCTCGGTTATTGTATGCGTTGGCGGCTCCCCCCTCCTAGTAGTAGTCCAATGATTTTTCTGTGAAAGCGTAACAGATAGTTATTTTCGTATTTATAATGTTATATACAATAATATTATTTTAATAAAGTTTAACTGCATAAAAAGTTGTCGGAAAAGTGAAAAATAACCAACAATCTGGGAATCCAACCCCATGCCTTCTTATTACTATTGCACTAGTAAACTATCAGGCTAAACAAGCTCATGCCTTGTTGTCGAATTTTCAATACATATTAACCATGTAAACACTTCTCACTTTAGGATGTTTTATCTCGCTTCCTCGTGATCTGAGCCTCTGAAAGAAATCATTTTGAATAGAGTATATGATATCGCTGACGCAGGACGCTAGAGCTACGTACCTATGTAGCGGATGTTCGGTTGATACAATATTTTGCTTCGCTTGCACGTTCTATAAGTGGCGCTGTCCCATCGAATAAACGCGCGGGGCTAATTATGTGAAACACCGATTTGAATCAGCAGTTTACAGCGGCTCAAGCTCCAACAGCAAACGGTTACCGTCACTTATAGACGTTTGCAAGAATAGGGGGAAACTAAGGTGTTACCAGCATTTTGCATGCAAGAGGGATGGGATAGAAGGAAAGAGATAGTGGATAGGGATAAGAAAGATGGGATAGGACGAGGCGAAGTGGGACATGGGAACTCTCACTCATCGTACGAAAAATGATTAACGCAAGGCTAACCGTTTCAGGCCGATATTCTACGAGAGCGTGGTATCACACCGATCGAGTCCGTACTAACAGCTGTAATCAAAAGAATGTTTCCATCATGTTTCTACTAACTAAGTATATTAGTATAACAAAAAAACAAGGGCACGAGGAGCGTTTTATACACAAAATGGCCTTAAATAAGCGTATAATTTTGGTATTTTACGAAGGATTTAACACGACGGAATTTTTGTGATGATGAAAAAGGATTTTTTTTTTCTCTAATGTGATCGTAAGTCTGCCCTACAAATTTAGTACGATTTGTCTAGATTAGGTAACAGCTAGAGGGATATTTAAATAGTTTATCTAGGTTAAATCTGAATCTTGGATTGGGGCGGCGGCAGCGCGGCCCGACTTAACTGGCAGATGTCGAGATTACGTGTAACTTATGTAAACTTGGTGAAACTTTGGACACAAATTTATATCTTGTATACAACATAATATTATTAACTAAATTACTGAAATAACTAGAGGAGCTTTTGACGGGAAACTGAAGGCAATGTTTTGCTGTGCAGTTTTTTTTTAAATCAATGTTTACTTACTTATGTAATATTTTTTATAAATGAGTTTTAGGATATCGATTGTTATTATGCAAGAATTGTATGATACAATTAGGCAGGGCCTTCTGCTAGGTCCGGTTCACGGCTAATGGCCATTTTACTGAAGATCATTTTATAATTTGAATACTCATAATTACTTGACATTGGCTTAATACGTAAATAAACACATTAGACCATAAAAAAATTAACCGTCGAAATTGTGTAAACTGTTGATTTATTAGGAGCAAAGTATAAAATAAATTTGTATCATTATATTTATTTACTAGGATATGCCCGCAATTCGTCCACGCTTGACTTGAAATTCCCGCAGTACAAAGTACCGCAGCGTTAAAAAAAATGTAAGTCACCGTTTTAGTGACAACTGTGTCGGAATAAGCTAATTTGTATGCACCCGAACAACTATAAACCGCTTCCGGGAAAATTCCCGCAGAATTCCCGGGATAAAAAATAACACATATTTTATTACATAAAATTTGCCATCGAACAGTAAAAAAAAATCACATTGTTATTCGTTTTTTTTTAATCTGGCCATTTTAAATAATTCCCAGAAAAATATACGTGGTTTTCACAGGATAAAAAGTAGCGCAGATTTTAAGTCTACTAATTTCTCGTTGTTTTCGCAAAAGCGAAAAACGTAACCGCAACGCAACGCAACGCGTTTTACCTTATGCGAAAATCGCATCGTAATCGGCTCAGTAGTTTTTACGTGAATACCGAACAAACAGTACTCCAGATGTTGTTTTTTAATAGCTACAATGTACGGACACGGTGTTTTTAGAACTTTATAATATTATAGATGACTAGGATACGCGTTACCATGACCAGGGCGTACTTGTTAGTAAACTGCAATGAGCGGTAGCACAAAAAAGCGACAGCAACATCTTTTGGGCTATATTCGTAAATGCCACGGAAACGGCCTCATCTATCGGGATAAAAGTAATCTGAGTTGACCCAGGATATAAACTAGCTCCGTGTCGAGTTTCATTTAAATCTGTTCAGTAGTTTTCACGTAATGCTCTAACAAACTGGCAGACAACATTTCTAAAAGTTGTATTTTCGGAATCAGCTGGTCCTAGTTTACCCCATGGTTTTTCCTTATTTGATTGTACAACAATTAATTTTAAAATTAGAATAATACATTTATTATATTTATAGACTCATAGAAGAAGAAAATAATTACCTGTTGGTAGGGTATCAGTAAATAGGTGCTTAATGTAGGCGACACACATATCTATGTAAAAAAAATTACGTATGTGTTCATGTTTCATTGCGTATTTCTAATTTTGTTTGTTTGTATGTTCATTATTTAGTATTTAAGAAAACTCCGTGGAATTTCCAAAATAAATTAAGGTTGATTTGATAGGCCAGTCTTAGTTGCGCGAACCTCTAGAAGCAGCGAGCGCATTCAGCACACTTCATATACTTCGCCGTGTATGCACTCTGAAGCCCGGTAGCCAAATTTGGTGTTTTATTAATACAAACCAAGCATATCTCCTACACTTAATTACATATATCCGTGAACTTTCAATGTAACTTTTTTACAATTAAACTTAATTAGCCTATAGTGCTTTTAAAAGTTTACCTAAGTCATAAGTTAATTATGAAGTCTAGCAGTTAAAATTATAAACGGTTATAGTAAAGTTCAAGCTTTAGCTTGCAATCATAATGCTATAACTTAGCCCTTTGTCTTGTAGTTAAGCATTAACCGGCTTTGAAAGTCTTCATTATTGTACAAGTTGACGAGAAATTCCTTCCTTATAAGCCGTTAAACACTCCGAATGGGACTTTAAAATTAAAGACTCTTAACAGCCAGTTGATATATTTAATTAACCAGATAGCATTACCACTAAATAATAGAAAAAAAAACAGAATAATAAACGCTCTACGTTCACCACATACACATTAAATTAACAATTTATAGTAGTCACATTAAACACACACACACACACACATTTTTGGTTATATCCGTCTAGCCCTCGGGGACAAAACTTTTTTTCAGGATAAAAGGTATCTTGTGTCCTTTTCTATATCTCTTAGTACGTGTACGCAAAATTTCGTGATGATCGGTTAAGTAGCCAAGGCGTAAAATTGTCACGAACAAACTAACTAACAAACAAACTGACATTCGAATTTGTAATATTAGTTACGTCGGAATAACAAAAATCAAATAAATTACCGCGCTTAAACCCGTTAAAACGTAGTTTTATTATTTTCCATTATGTTTATTCTAGACAAAAAAAAACTTCCTAATTTCTGATTTAAATACAATTTATTATTATTGAATCGTGTACCAATTTGCAAAGATTCCTTGTCCACGATAAATTATTTTTGTAAAACGCCTTTAACAGTTTGTAAAATTGTATTCATTATTTCGTTAAAACTTATTCATGAAATTCTGTCGCGATAAACATTTTATTATAGTCTAAATAATTCGATTTAGGCTTTAATTAGTTCATTTATATGCCTAAGCCCTAAGATAACTGATTTTATTAAAACACTAAAGCTGCTATTCGCGACAAACATAAGAAAAATTTAAAACAATCACTTATTTGTAGGAGTCATGCTTGTTACACGTATTATAACAGTAACCATATGACGGAAGTAGTCAATAACCGGATTTAGACTCTTTTATGAGGTAAACGAACGTCGGAAGTCATATAAATGGGGGTTGCCTGGAAGAGATCGCTTTAAGCGATAAGGCCGCCCTTTGTTCGACATTTACTGTACTTAGTTTTAAGAACGTAGTTTTAATTTTTGGTGAACAATATAGTGTTTTCATTCATTCATTCATAAATGGATGTCAATGTAGAGGCTTTTATTATCGAGCGATGAATATCGGAAATGGTGTAACCGGAAATTGGAAGTTTTTTTTTTTTTTTTTTATTGCAGGAGATCAGGAAACAGGCAGACGGCCCACTTGATGGAAAGCGGTTACCATCGCCTATGGACATTTGCAACACCAAAGTTGCTACAATTGCGCTGCTGCTCTCTTAAGGGATACTGGAACCTGGTCACTAATGCCGGAACACAACTCAAGGTTGTTATGGTGACATACTTTAAACCAGGGGTGGTAGCCATCCAGTCGGGCAAATGCCCTACCACCTGGCTGTGGGTTGTTAAGTCGCCTCTTACGACAGGCCGCCCGGCCGCAGGAAATTGTATTCTTTCTCCGTTCCTGCACGGATGAAATACTAGTTAATACGGATGACGGAAGTCCGTTTTATGAAGGACGTGAAACTGAAGCGGCGCCAAAGAATTAACGGATGGTGTCAGTGCGGCGCGCTAAGAGAACCTTAAATACGCGGTGCTCGGGCAGGGAGAGGACAGTTCATGAACACTCCAGGTCCGGGAGGGACGCCAGGAGACATAGCCCCCCCACAGGATAGACTAGGCGTGTTGCTGGAAAGTTTCTTCTCTCCCAGCCAAAACACGTTGCGAAACGGCAGTAAGTAGAGTAGGCCGCCGCAAACCGCCGATCCCGGTGCGCCGGGACCCTTCCCCTCGGGCTTTATTTTACCCGTCGCCCGTTCTCAATTAGTTCATTGTGTCGCCTTATGGTGGGCATCATCAGATTCATCCCCCTCTCATGGCAACGGTCCAGCCGAGTTAAAGCCTCCTAGGGAGCTCCCTCGAGCAAGTTGCGCCCTGGGCTCGAGTGCCTTTGCTTCGCGAAGGCGCTCGCCCCGAAAACCCCGGTAAAGTTGTGAGGTCTTCGGACCAACAACATAAAGTCAAGTCCAATAAAAAAAAAGGAGAGTACAGTCTATAACGAGAGTCAGTCAGTCAGTCAATCAACAACGGACAGTCTTAGACAAGGAGCGAATATAGTGTGGTCGATAAGTTATTGTCAGATAATCGCAGTATTTTTGGAGGACAATTGCTGCTCGACACCTGACAGGCGTGGATGGAGCTCTTGGAGTCGTCCTAATATTTTTGTATATTAGCTTGCTATATTTAATATTGTAATTGTAATAATTCTAATGTAGTAAACTTTGAGTATTATTTCGGATTATTATTGTTATTCTCGGTCATTTGCCGTCGTAAACTTACATATTTATTTTATTTGTTTATTTATTTCAAGGCAACATTTTCTATAATTAAAATTACAAAAACTTATTTAATTTTAAAAGAATGTAATCATAGATTGAGAGTTTGCTAGGTAATTGTCACAACAGCGTAAAATATATACAATTTTTGAAAATATAATTGAACAACAAAGCATCACTAAAAACTCTAGCAGAATTTAGTTGAAATTAATTAATAAATAGTTCAATTATCAGCATTATGTTTGAAACTCTTAAAATTTAAACTGTAGTCTTTATTAATATTATAAATATATACATATATTATAAAAATATTAATGAACACAGCCTGGCGGTTAAGTAGCCGTATAAAAGGGCAGTAACACACACAAAATGCTTTCCGAATATTAAGTGTGTACGCGTAATAGGGTTACCAGAAATAGTCTTGATATCAGTTAAGTTATTGGGACAACTTCAGCGTTATTCAATCAAATATTGTTTTTACTAACTGTCATTTTTATCTGAACGATGATGATACATTCTGTCAAAAAAGTATAGGGAATGGATGATTTGTTTATGATGCCAAATTTAATTTGTTGTTGTATTTTTGTTGTTAGTTTGGCACAACTGTTTTTAATTTTGGCGCGGAGTTTGAGTTGCATCAATCATTTAGATTAAATACCGTGCTGTTTTTAGTTAGATCATATCTGGTGTGTATTGCGAATTTCATAATAGACAAAAACATCGAACAAACAGTTTGGCTTAAATTTTGCATCACCAATGGAATTTCATGTTCGAAGAATCTGAAAATATTACAGAAGGCTTACGGCGAATCGACTTTATCAAAAACACGTACTTATGAGTGGTACAAAGCGTTCAAAATCGGTCGAGATATGCTGGAAGATTTGCTTCGCCCTGGTAGGCCATCAACGTCTTCAACTGAAGTTAACATCGCAAAAGTGAATTTTAAATAGGTCACTTTCACCTCTCGTGTAACTAATTACTATAACGGCGCAAGCAAGCCTACGACTCGTTAGCAAGTTATTGTAATGTGACGTTTGTGTCCTAGCCCTTAGCCTCTATCACATATGTATTGATGATAGTGTATTTTTTTTGCCAGCCCTAGTGCTGTCAAACCAAGTCACATTGTAAGTGAAGGCACGTCGACAGAACTTGAATTTGTAAGGAGGTTTGCATAGGAAACGGCGAATACAGTTATAGTTTGAGATGTTTGATGGTGTATTGCGAATTATTTATAGAGTCGAGACGTCGATTAATCGTCTCAATCCGTTAGCCCAGAACAATGGCTGTTTTACAAGACGATAAGTTACGTGAATAGATTCTGAGAACAAGGTTCTATTTTCCGGTTTGAATAGGGCCAATTTTCATTAAATTTGACATAGAGATGGATGATTTAAAAGTGAGGAAACGATTAAATCTGTCATATACCAATAAATACCGTGCAGGAGCGGAGAAAGAATACAATTTCCTGTGGCCCGGCGGCCTGTCGTAAGCGGCGACAAAACAACCCACAGCCAGGTGGTAGGGCATTTGCCCGACTGGATGGCTACCACCCCTGGTCTAAAGTACGTTGACATAACAACCTTGAGTTGTGTTCCGGCATTAGTGGCCAGGTTCCAGGCTCCCTTAAGAGAGCAGCAGCGCATTTGTAGCACCTTTGGTTTTGCAAATGTCCATAGGCGATGGTAACCGCTTTCCATGAAGTGGGCCGTCTGCCTGTCTACTGAACTCCTGCAATAAAAAAAAAAAAAACAAAATTTAAGTGAATACTGCTTATACAACACTTAATTATAAATGACCGCTTGTAGAATTTCTTGTCTCTCAGTCTATCTAAAAGTTTATTTCGAACAGAAATAGAAACCGAAATTAAACTGAGAATAGATAAAAAAGATTTTATCTGAAACTACTCATTTTAGGGATTAAATCTAATTTATTTTAAAATTACGTGTCATTTTGATATCTTGCGTGGTTCATAAGATACGTATACGCCAATCACACGCGAACGACGTAGCGGGCAAGAGTGATATATAAATCTTTTAGGTCTAGAATGTGTATACGACGTTTATTTTCCGAGTAGGGAAGGCGATCTGAGATCGATTAATCGAAGAATCGAACTTTTCGGGCCAAAAAAAACAATTTTTAAATCGATATGTAGCACTGAATCGATTCAGTGAATCGATATTTCACCCTAGAAAATTGACATTCGATTAATCATAAGATGAACTTAAACGAGAGCTAGCCTTACATGCCTTTATGGAGCTCATCACGACGAGTTAATACCAAGTACCCCGTTGGTGTTGTTAGTTGTTATGCAGCTACTTTATTTTCCATAATTGTATCAGCTAGTGATCAAATGACGGTTATAAATTATGACAACTGACGACTGCCGACAGTTAAATAGCGGGTTTTATTAAAGTGACCAAAGTTTTGTGCATTTGCCAATTCACAATTTCAAGTTAATTTATACTAGTAAATAAAATTGAAAAATACCTCGAAATATTAATTAAAACATCTATAAGTAACATTATATTTGTGATGTCACATGAAGGGTGGGAATCTCATTGTGTCGTAGTTATTTACTAGCTTTTATTTCTTCACTCGCTTACAACAACAGTACTTTTTTCCGGATGAAAGGTACCCTATGTCTTTCTCATTACACCAAACTGTGTGTGCGAAATTTCAAGATTGTGTCAATAGATAAGAGTATAGAGCGTGAAGAAATAACAAAGAAATATACGAACTCTTGTATGTATGTTACCTGATTACACGAAAACGCCCGGACCAATTTGGAAAATTCTTTTATTTGTTTGAAAGCTGGTGCTTTCCAATATGGTCCCATTTAAATTTCATCAAAATCTGTTAAGTAGGTTTAGAGTTACAATTAAAAGTCGTTTTTTTTCGTTAAAATTATTAATGTAACAAATACATTTAGAAAATTAATGTCTTCTTTTATACCTAATGCTTTGATATGGTTGGTTATAAACAAATTATAAATTTCGAATTCCCTGAACTAAAAGAATCCCTGATTGTACTAATATGAGATCGTATATTACTGTATCTTTCTTGTTTTTCATAGAATGGATTTATATTTACATTGTAAATGCGGACTTTAAAAAATATCGATTTTATATAAATCGATCTTTTGGATCTCGATTTTTTTGTTAATCTATTTATCAGGTTACGATTCGAATCGACTTAAAAATCGATATTTTTCGGAGAGAATCGCCATCCCTATTTCCGAGATAAAGAATTGTATAAAACTACTAGATCTTTTATCGTCGAAAATTTTCACAGGGACAACTCTAGGAGTTTTAGTAAACAGAGGGTATTAAAATCTGAAGAAAACATATACTTCTTTGTTAATACAATACAAGTGAATCAAAGAACCCTGTGAAAGAAAACAATAAAATGCTATTGTATGAATTTAACAAAGCTTAAAGAAATCAGGATCAATGTTTGATCTATATTAAAATTATACATAACTAGATGCCAAAGTCTCCTGTTTTTATTCGTATAAAAGTAATATTATTTGTGGCGAAACCCTTGTTACAATGACTTTATCGTATTTGTAAAGACTAACGAACCCTTTTGATTATGAAGCTAAACTTCGCATTATGATACAATTTTTTACCTCACAGTTATTGTACGGTTTATACACTTCCAAAAATGATGGGGCTTGGTCGTCGTTAACGATGGACCCCGGTTTGAAGAATGTTGCTAAACCAAACCAGACGCGTAGCTGCTAATCAAGGGAGCTGCATATTCGCGATAAGCGGGGCGGGGCACGGGAGTTCCGACGGAGAGGTCAGGGGGGTAATTCTGTCCGCAACACACGTTGCGTTGTTCTGTGTTGTTTATTAAGGTCGTTTGATGACCTGTTGCAGACGCAATTGTAGTGCACAAGTACCGCACATTATGGTGATGTTAATACGTCTGCTTAAGTACATTGTTTGTTGCGTATGTATGTGTTAACGCTGTACGAGCATAGCAGCAGTAATCGGCTCGTGGACGTTCGTATAAGCAGTTTTCGTAATTTTTCTATAGTTATTTTAAGTTTATAAAAAAGATAAGAAAATTACCTCCACGTTATTGACATGAAACCATTTTACTCCTTCAACTTTTATCAAAACATGATAAAAAATTCTATATCTTTATAAAAGAATAGTGGTCTCGGCAGACGACTAATTGTGAATCTAAACCACCCCGGGACGTACTCAAACACACACACACACAATTTCATCAAAATCTTAGAACCCGATTCCAGCGCCGAGTATTTTGTTTAGATTGATGGGTTACATTATTGAAGTTTTAGTCGGGATCCCTAATTCTTATATAGCCTATATTAATCAGGGATAATTAGCATCCGAATGGTGAAAGAATTTTTCGAAATCGGTTCAGTAGTTTTTGAGTTTATTCGTTACAAAAATACAAAATTTTCCTGTTTATAATACTATTAGTATAGACAGATACTATTTTTTAAATACTACTTTATTTTATCTATACATATAATAAAACTGTAGAGGTCAAATTTCTGTACAATGAGAAAAAATGCTAAAAACCGAGTCTGGGGGATGTAAGAATGAAATAGAACTAATTTAGATTTTTTTTTGTTTCTCTGTTGGTCTGTCTGTTTGTACCGGCTAATCTCCGAAACGACTGGACGGATTAAAATTAAATTTTGTAGGGTGGTAGCTTATATCCCTGGTCAACATATAGGATCCTTTTGATCCCGAAAAATTGAAGAGTTCCCGTGGGATAGTTAAAAAAACCGCACCACGCAGACGAAGTCGCGGGCAGAAGCTAGTTCACAATAAAATAATAAGGCATCTGAAAAAAGACCCCGCTATCGCCCAAAATTTCAGTTCCAAAAATCCTCAAGGACGTTGGAGTTGCTGCAATCCTGATGCTGCGTATGAAATAGTGACTACACCTATAATCTGGGATATCGGTTTGCCAGCTTTAATACTTTAAACGTATTACTAGCGTTTTCAGCAATCCCGTACTGAGGACTGTATATACTATATATACGCTTGCCTGTCTATCTATAACAGATTGCATTTTCTACTGTCTACATAGAGTGTGCCCGTAAACTGTTTAGAGTTAATACCTTATTTACCACCGTACCGTTAGGCGCTTATCTCCACTGCCTTTGAATGTACAAGAGCTCTCTAGATTATGTGTAATTTAAGGATTTAGAATGACTTTTTATTTAAGGTTTTCGAAAAGAAGTAGGGGGTTATAATGGTGTAAAAAAGATCTTATCGCAATCACCAACATGTGTTCTCTAGGCGACGGTTACCATTTTCCACCAAGTACGACGTTAGCCTTTCTTAGAAACATTACTTTTTTTAATCGTGTGAGGTGTTACAAGGCAGATTGTTTCTGTGCCACCAACGTACCACCTATTCGTAAGTCAATCTTTTTTTTATAGCTGCGTACCTACTACAGTAGACACGCTGACTGTCCGTCTGATTGAAAGTGGTGATCGTCATCTATAGAAATTTGGAACGCCAAAAATGTTACCAATATGCTACCTACCTGAAAGGAATTTATGACAATGAAGCTGTGTACATAGAATAGGAAGTAACTTTAAATTTTAACTTATATGTATAACCTTCAAAAAAATGTTCTCCAGTGGAAATTATTTTGAATTAAAAAAAACTTTTAAACTTGAAGTTGACATCTTTTTTGCGAAACACCATATCGTAATGCAGCGGGATAATCTCGGTCAGAAGCTCGTTTCAAACCCCTAAGGTACGGAAGCGAAATGTTCTGAGCAGAATTTGTAAAATTAAAATTTTGTAACGCCCGATAGACACTTCATGCATTCTAAAAGCTATTTATTTTAGTACAGTATTATATCAAGTGTCAATTGACGACTAAATCGTTCTGTTCTTTTGCATCTCACCCCATTGTTATTGTAATCAATAAATTATTAATAATATTGTTACATGCCGGCAAAAGTAAATGCACACCTGCCTGCCATAAAGCACAGTTTATTACCTTCGGGCATTTCGACTTCTTTGTTTAATTATAAAAACAGTCTATTGTGTATTGTACTAGTTTATGGCCGTTCGCAGGAATAATTAAGCAGGAGTGCAGATTATGTTTTATAGTAATTGCGCCGACGCTTGCCAGGTAGACATATGACATCGGTGCATTATAAAGCAATGGCCCAATGCAGAGAGGGGCAGTCAAGCGATGATTACGATATGATCAAGACGCGTACATTCGATGAGCTATATAGTGACAGACTTTGCGCGTGTTATTGAATCGTGCAGTTTGTACTGGTTGTGCCCAATTATATTTTTACCTGTGTTATACGTGTTTGTATAGTTCTAATAAATTCTATAGTAATTCCAATGGCATTTTTAATTCGAGTCCCGCACTCCTAACAATATGTATGGGACATATTGGTTATTTTAATTCCAGAGCTTTCATTAGACTCGGAATTTTACTCTGTTCTAAAAATATAATTCATGTCAAGAACTCTTGAACAACCAAATAAGGTACAGACCAATAATCCCTTTCGATAATACTTTTATTAATTTATTACAAGATAGATATAACATGTCACGTACATAAAGAATAGGGGAAAAAATTCATCGTGTAGTAACCATGCGTGGATCTTCTGTCACCGACGAGGAACCAGCTGTTCTTGAGTCAAATGGACTAAGCCGCGAAGAATACGCATTTGCATATATGTATCTGCACGAGGCTTTTAAATTAAGCTGTATAATTCTACAATATACAAGAGTTTTTCCCGCGGCTACGCTAACTTGGCCTGTAGCTATGCTTTACTTGCATAAAAACATAACTAGGTTATATAAATCGCGAGCGAAGCCGCAGGCAAAAGCTAACGTATATTATGATTACCTTCCTTGAAAAATTATCTAAGTAATGGTGAGAACCGCTTAAAAATCCGTTGCATGGTTTAGTAGTTAGAGGATATACAGAGAGAGAGACAGACAGACGCGGCAAGCGACTTTGTTTTATACTATGTAAAGAAGATATGTAACTTATGTATTTAATAGTATGTTCTGTAACCACAATAAGGGCTGGGATATTATTTTCATTTTGTGCTTGTTTTAAATGAAGATTACAGATTTCATCATAATACTCTAAACTGTGTAAGAATAAGCCTGAATGACGCTCTGTTGTTCGTACCTACCCTGCAAGGGAACTGGCGTGAAGCTATGTGTGTATGTATGTACTCTAAACTAGCATAAAAGTCAAAGCGTAAAATGAACACTGCACGAATATCATCTTTGTTTCTAAATTAACTTACGCGTCTTAAGGATACTACGTAACAGGCATATCTCACGTGTCATATAAGGAATTACGTGTTCAGTCTTGTTATAATAAGGGATGGATGCCACCCCTGCGCCGATGGGCTGGCTGTTACAATTCCCAAAAGAGAATATTATAGGATCGCGAATGTTCCGCGAAAATGTTATGACCATTTCACGTTCCGTGACGAGGTTTCGTGACACACGCGTAAGAAGAATGACAAACTTTGTTAAGGTTTGGATCAAGGCTTGAAATCGGTTTAAAATTAACCAGTTTTAATCGATTATAACCGGTTTTAGTCAACTATTTCATTCCGAGTGTACATACTTACTTACGTACTTAAAGAAAGTTATGTAGTCCTGAATAACTAGCTTATTCCACGAGAAGAGGAAATATCTTTCTGTCTCTCTCAAAATTAGTTTGTGTGCAACTGAAAACTTACTATAACCGAACTTAATATAACTACAAAACCGTTCGAAATCGGTTTATGCAACAAAATCTATTTATTTAACTTTTGTTCTCAAAGACTAAGGGCCGCTTGCATAACGATCGTCTTTAAATAAAATTAGTTAATCATATTAAACTGCCTAAATACGTTTTACACAAAACGTATTGACAGTTCTTTAAACATATTTAGGGGCAATTTTTGCGTTGTGCAAGACGCTAATTGTATTTAAGGGTGTTAAATACGTTTTGTGTTTCTTAAATAAATTTAAGCAACTTTATGCAAGCGGCCCTGATTGTTCGAGTTTAAAATGAAAATAAAACCGAAAAGAAAAGTTTCTATGTACCTACTTAGGCTGTAACCATTTTGAAGTTTTTTTATCGGTTTCCAAGCCTTGGTCTTGGTGACTGATTATGTTATGGGAGCTGCATACATCCAGTCGAACAACTACATAAATAAGTAATAATACATAAATAAGTAGTAAAAATAAGTGAACAAATACATTTTTCATGATTTGATAATTATGCAGAATTATTAATAAAATGATTCGTACGAATTTAAGCACCTGAGAGCCTAAAGCGAGCAAGCGCTTTTAGAGGACACTGGTTGAAATTAATACGTCTGTCTTTGGTAAAATGAATACGCATGGCCGGACATTAGATTTGTAGGTCTAGAATAGCATTCGTAGGTAATTTGAAATTTCGGGAATGTTAGATTGAATTTCGTTCAACATTACGGACCTGTCAATAGAGTTAAAGGCATTCTTTACATCTACCTTCAGAATTACTTCTCCGCCTTTATGGTTTACAAACGACCGTAAAGAATGTACAGCTGCTTCGCTACCTCCTTTAGAGCCGAAACCTAATTGTATAGGTTGGAATTTAGACTTTAATTTTGTTAGTATGTGGCGGAAACCGACCTTCGAAGTGATTCGTCGTAACGAATTGCTTACGGCGACTGGCCTGATACCGCCATCTTTCTTTTTCAGAGTTACTAAATTTGCCCCGTACAGAACCTCTATTATTATGTTGCAAACCGGGTAAGGTTTGCAACATAATAATAGAGCAGCATTTGGAGAGCATCAAGTTTATAATTTGTGTAATGTCTTTTAGAAGAGTTTGGCCAATATTGCCTGTACAATCGCTATTTAGATCTTTGAAGTGTTGTGGTGACAGGCCATCTGAGCCATTCTTAAATGACATTATTGCTGAATAGACGACCTTAGTTGATACTTGTAAAAACTCCGAGAAGATTTAGGATCTGGTAAAGAGCTTGGAAAAGTAATTGGAGTAGGATTCTTACTTTTTAGGGCCAAAAGGGTTTCTGGGGAGCCGGGAGCTAGGGTATCATTAGAAAAAGTAAGCAAGCTCTAAGCTCAAGTACGAAGTCTCCCTTGCTTACTTATCTTTCAATTCTTTTTTTATTTGCCAAAATGGTTTTCATTACAATAAAAAATAAGTAAATTAAGAATTAAATGACTAAAAATTAATTACTAGTGTATTTCACCCGCATCATTATTTAAAAGTATGCGTAAGATATAGTCCAATTTATTTTGATATTTCTCATAATATTAGTAATACAAATCTGCGAAAGCGGTAGCTTTAGGCCTTCTGTGCTAAGCTCTAGGCTTTAAAAAAATTCTAGGATAACAATATCTGATCTAAAGTCTACATTAAAATAGGATTACTCGATTGATTGATGTGGTTTTCCTAATATTTTTCGTTCAGTAGTCAAAACTAAAACATGTGATTAATGTAGTAAAAACAAACATTAAACCTTTGCCAAAGCAATGAATTCTTGCGGGGCTGTAAAATTCCAACAAAACAAATTCAAAACCGAACATAAAAAATATAATTCAAACATTTTTATTGCTTCTCTAAACAATCGTAGTAACAATTTTATCTTGCTGAAATAAAAGGAAATATTACAACTACCTACATTTTATGTCTGACTACTTGACTCGTCAGATATAACTTTTAATAACTCTTTTAGTGGCTAAAATTAACATATACCTGTATAGGTATAGAATAAAGGGCAAAATGCTCTCAATAAGAACATCTTAATGATAGTTTCAAAACCCTCTTCGTCAACATGTTGCCACACACTGAAGGACTTTTTGTTGTTCAATTCATATCATATTTATCTCTCCTATTAGAAGAGAGAATATGTATACGTAATACATTTTATGTCGAAGGACATTGAACCTACTCACTATGTTACTATTATACATTAGGAGGTATCTTTCCCAATCTTTTTATCCGTGCAGGAACGGAGAAAGAATGCAATTTCCTGCGGCCGGGCGGCCTGTCGTAAAAGGCGACTAAACAACTCACAGCCAGGTGGCAGGGCATTTGCCCGACTGGATGGCTACCACCCCTGGTCTAAAGCATGTCGCCATAACAACCTTGAGTTGTGTTCCGGCATTAGTGACCAGGTTCCAGTGACCCTTAAGAGAGCAGCAGCGCATTTGTAGCACCTATGGTGTTGCGAATATCCATAGGCGATGGTAACCGCTTTCCATTAAGTGGGCCGTCTGCCTGTCTGCTGAACTCCTGCAATAAAAAAAAAATAAAATAAAAAAAAAATTAATATCTACGTCCTTTTAGAACTTTATGCGCCGAGCTGACACCTACATTAGTAGAAAATGCCTAATTAAAATAGCAAGAGCCCAGGAAAACAAAGTAACTAGAACAATATTCATGCAAGTATAAACCAATGCAGGAAATGATAAATTCGTCCAAATTAAAAAATATGTCATTTTGACTCACCTTGTAATTGAAAATATTTGAAACCACGAAGGATTATATATTTTAAGCGTTGCACATGATTACTATTGTAATCTAATTGAAGACGTGAAAATTATGCGATGTGGTGTATATTGCGTACGCTGAGGCCTCATGTGGGATAGTGTTGTAGGTATTGACTGTGGTCATATGCGTCTTATTTATAGAGTCATAAAAATAACGCCGTTAACGAATAGCCACATTGGTGTATATACATACGTTATCTGGCAATAGTTAACGTTATTAACAATTTAAAATAATCATCATCGTCATCCGTGCGTTAAATCCCGGTTGCTTTGGAGCGTTCACTCCGACACCCAGGGTTCGCTTTCCTACTTTTTCTACTCCACTTCGCGCGGTCTTCAGCATCCCCCGTTTTGAGACCATTGGTACGCATGTCATCCTTTACAAGGTCAAGCTAACATTTCCTGGGCCTTCCCCTTCTACCGGGACCTGGCGGAGGCGGCATGGCTAGACATTTGTTCCCCATATAATTAGCCGGTCTCCATAAAACCTAGCGGTACCAGCGTAAGCGACACTCTTGCAGTTTGCCTGCTATGTCACAGACATGAAAATTGCCGCCGATGCGGGAGTTCCTGACCCGGTCTTTCCACGTCACTCACACACATCCATCGCAGCATATATATATATAACAATTTTTTTTAATACTTTAATCGAATACAATGCAAGAAAACTTAACTTATTTGTATTGTATTCTACTCATAGTCCCTCAAGACTATAAGTAGAATACTGAACCCAGATCACCGTTTTCTATGGGTAAGGTGCCCAGAAGGCTGGCTACGTTTCCTCGCTGGATCGCCATACTGATCCGTTGGCCGAGGTAAGCACTAGATAACAATTTAAAATAATATCGCATCATAAATAACGCGTTACACCCATTGGCACTTCAGCGTGAGACGGCCTATAACTGTAACATTATCCCATGGAGGCCCCACCTAAAATACATTCAGAAAATTATTTTTCAGGCAGAAAGAAAGCACGCAATACCGTATGTAAACAAATACAGTGAGTATTATCGTACTGTGTTTGTTGATATTATTTTGATTCGTTCATAGCAACTGTGTGTATAACATATGACAGATAATGTTACGCCTTGCTTAGTTATATGAGTTTGTGGCCAGTTTCGAGGAAGTCTAAGAAAATAAATAACCAGCAACCAACTTAATAAAAGCATACCTTATTTCTCAACGACAATATTTAGAAATTAACTATATACCTATTTATAAGTCATAAAATTGTTTTCTAATTTTGTTACTATTTTTATTTTGTTTCTAGGCTTTAGTCGTCCAATTGCGTACCCCAGTTATTCTACTCACACTAAGGAATTCCGAGCCGAAATTGCAGGGATTCACTTATATCTTTCCATTTTAATAGAAAAGGGACAACATATATTAAAAAAAATGTATTCTTTACAATGTTAGTCGTGTGTTATGTTTTAACTGCTTATTTAAGCCATCCAATGAGGAAACGTAGCCAATCTTCTGGGCATCTTACCCATAGAAGACAGTGACTAGGCTCAGTGTTCTACAGTCTTGAAAGATTATAGATAGAATACAATATAACTAAGTTTTCTTCATTGTATTAGTTTATAATGCCTTAGTTTAATAAATATATTTTTAAGCCATTATTATATTTTTTAGCAATGAAAAAGGTCACTTATGAAGAAAGTTTTAACGATTAAGTTAATTCATCTTTTTAGATTACTTTTTGAACCAGTTCTGCCCAAATTGAAAGACGAAAATGACCAGATTAATTTCGGCTTTGTAACGTCGACTGTTTTACGTTTCTAATTTACTTGTTTTTTTTTTTTAGTTTTATAATAGTGAACTTTATCAGAACTTTCCTCCCCATTACATACTTATGCGGTACTTTTTATCCCGGGTATTCCGCGAAAATTTTCCGGGAAAAGTTCAAAGTGACCGTGTTGAAAAAGACTTGAATTTTTTATTAAATTTTTTCATTGATGGATAACCAATTTTCTGAAATAAATCTCTGATACCTAAAATTGTATGATAATCTTTTCATTCGCAAATAACAAATAAATATCTATAATTATCCACACATAACCAATATCAAATCGAAGTCATTTTATAAGTATACATATTACTATATTAGTATAGGTTTATGGATGTATGAATCTCTCAATAAATCATAAATAGAAAAGATGACCTCTAGACCATGATTCAGGATATCAAATATTAAGACCAAAAAGAATAATAGGTTCAATAAACCTTTACCTAATGACATTTGCATGTTATAGTAAATAACGTAGTTCCAAGCCATCTACATAATAAATAGGCCTATATAAAATCATGTAAGAAGTATACTAGAAGGACCGATTGTCCTCAGATCCTCGAAAGCTTCTAAATCATCATTTACTCTCACTTTCAACGTTTTATTATTTAATACATTATTTTACGACTTCCAGTAAAAAAATATTAATAAATATAATAAATCTGTACAAATTGTAAGAATTTACAATAAATTTGACGGCCTCTGTGGTTGAGCGGGCTAGCCTTTGAGGACATACCTCATTGCAACACAGAGGCTCCGGGTTCGATTCTTGGTATGATAAATTCCGGAAACTAATTTTCTCCCTTATTACTATATATATAGTCTGGGGTGTCGGGGATCGGCCCCAGAGTATTCCGTTGTATATTACTAATAACACAAGCGTAACTTGCTTAATTTGGGGATACACAATATGTGTGTTAGTCTGCCAATAAAAAATTAATTTCTTTCGACACCCCTGGTGTTGCAAACATCCATAGGCGACGATAACCACTTTCCATCAAGCGAGCCTGTTTGCCTGCTGCAGGCTATAATATATATATATATATATATATATATATATATATATATATATATATACATACATACATACATACATAACTTCACGCCAGTTCCCTTGTGGGGTAGGCACGAACAACAGAGTGCCATTTAGGCTTATTCTTACACACTTCACTTGCCTCTTTGACATTCATAACTCTTGTCATGCACACTCGTCTGTTCTTAAGGCTCCTGACATCACCTTCTGCTAGTACACTGCTAGTATATATATATATATAAAAACTCAGGGGACTAATTCGGACCAGTAGATTCTGGTTGTTGTTGTTGTTGGTCTGATTTAACTACTGAACGGATTTAAATAAAACACGACACAGAGTGAGCTTATATCCCGGTTAGGGTACTTTTTATCCTGATAAGTGACGTAATTTCATTGGGATAGACGAATATAGCCAAAAAGGTGGCGCTGTGATCGCGTTTTTGGCACTACCAGTGCAATTCACTAACAAATATTTCGTCGTTATGGTTACGGGAACGAAATTACGCTGGCATTACTAGTTGATAATAAATTTATTATAATGTACTTTTTTTTTGCTGATATGGTCTAAAATACGTTTTGTTTTTTAATAATAAAAGGTGTAAAAGCTAGAGACAAATAAATGACCTATAATCGTAGCCAGTTATATAGATTTAGCAGCATTTTGGAGTGACCTCTTTTACTGGGCTATTGCTATTCCCACTATGAACTTGGAATAAGCTAATTTTTATGCACATGAATAACCACAAACAGCTCCCGGGAAAATTCCCGCATGATTCCCGGGATAAAATATATTGCACATATTAGTAGGTACATAAAATTTGCTATCGATCAGTGAAAAAATCACATAGGTATTCGTTCTTTTTTTAAAGTAGGCATTTTAAGTCATTCCCAGAAAAAATCCCGCAGGTTTCCCAGGATAACTAGTACCGTAGATTTTCAGTTTAAGAATTTGCTATCATTCAACGAAAACAAACAGACAAACAGACTAGAAATCTAAAAAAAATCGCATCTATGTTCTCCATCGTTTATAAAGTCTATTTCAGTTGGGTTTTTTTTAATAGCTTTAATGTACAGGCACGGCATGTTTAGTATTTTATAAAGTTAGAGATTATTTTATTCCAGTTTTAGGCTGACATTGCTGTTTCAACAGCTGAAGCCTTGGAACGCCGGAAATAGGGGAGATTAACAAGGAGTTACATATTTGTGCCGTTTGGAGTTGAAACATTAGGTCCGTGTGGTGTATTGGTAAAGGGTTTCTTTAACCCTTGGACACACTTAGATGCCACCCGTGATCAGGAGGCTGGTTCCTATTTTTCCCAGCGAATCAGCATCACCATACAGCGTAGCAATGCAGCCAGCCTTCTGGGCGCGCATATAAACACTTATCTACAACTAAGTTTATTTTTAGTATTTCATTCCAATATACCTACAGGCGAAATTCAAGTTTCAGTGCAGTAAATCCGAAAAACTTTGGTCTAAGTTTGATTAGAATATAAGCCCAGTAGCGTCTGTTTTATTTATCTATAACATAATATATCTGTAGAAGATTCTGTTCACAATTCATGTCAAAATCTTTTCCACGCCGTTTATGCCTCCGAAACGATATCATTTAGCGATATTAAAAGTATCTAGTAACCTGTTAACGCCGACCTATTTGGTCTCTGCCTCTTTGTTTCCTTTTTTTTCTTTCGCCGCATCTGTCACTATGTAATGTAACATAGTCTACGTCCGACCGCTGAACGCACCGCTGCTTCCACAAAATCTCGGCACGTTTTGTGTGTTGTGTCAAATTTAACACCCGCCTACATCAATCCACGCGCTGAAGTGCACGCTGTACCATTTTAGATGGTCCACTAGTCGAAGGAACCGCAAGACGCGAAGGAAGAATCACGAGGAAGAAGTGCCTGCCGCTGCGAAACTCACATCGTTCTTAGCGTGTCTGGTGCGGCGACCTTATCCTGTAAGTCCTTTCCTTCTCTTTTATCCCGCTCCCGCCCGCGCCAACATAACCTCTCCCAGGATATATCCTGGCCTATAGGCTACTTTTGTATCGAGTTTCATTTAAATCCATTCAGTACTTATCATGTAACGAACAGATGACGCAAACAGATATATAGACAAGAATTCCAAAATATTTTTTTATGATATCGACTGGTTCGTACGGAATAAGCCGGACGACTTTTTTTTATTTAATCTACATTTGTAATTAAGACTAATTTTACGTTTCCCATATAGATATGAACGAATGTCTATACCGTTGTACGTAAACACGTGGCGCGGTATACACATTCATTCATATCTATATGGTTTACATAAAATTATTATCTTTTTTCTTCTAAATATAGACCACAGAAATTTCAAATTCGTAATGTAAATTCAGTCGAATCTTGGAAAAGTAGGTCAAGGCAAACGTATTATTCGTTTACATTCAAGAACCAAAGGCTTGACGAGTATCCAATTAGATGCTTGTTTAACTTTCTTTCTGAACGAATAGAAACCAATTTAGCGAAGAAACACAAATTTAAACATATAAATATTTCATGTTTTTAAGCATTCTTAGAAATGGTACAAGACCACAAGCCTATAAAGAATTTTTTTTTTCATTTAAGGCATCTGTTTCTTTAAATATCGGTTACCGTTTATTTATTTTCTACATATTTTTATTTGTGTAAACTTTGAAACCGTATACCGTAAAAACTGCTCTGTTATTGGGTAAAATATCTATCTTACGTTCATCCCCTTTATTAAAAGCACCTTTGTACAAGATTTTACGATAATCCGAAAACTCCTAAGACAGTGAAGAACCAAGAAGCGTTTAAAGAAAGTCACTTTTATGTTATGGTAGGATTGGTAGGATAGTTTTTTTATTTTTATTGCACTTGACTTTATATTGTTGGTCCGAAGACCTTAGAACATTACCGGGGTTTACGGGGTGAGCGCCTTTGCGTAGCGAAGACGCTCAAGCCCGGGGCTCAACTTGCTCGAGGGAACTCCCTAGGGGGCTTTACCTCGGCTGGACTGTTGCTATGAAAGGGGGATAAATCTAACGATGCCGACCAGAGGGCGATAAAATGTACTAATTGAGAACAGGCGACGGGTAATATAAAGCCCGAGGGGGAGGATCTCGGCGGACCGGGTTCAGTGGTTCGCGGCAACCTACGCTATCTTACTGCTGTTTCGCAACGTGTTATGGCTGGGAGAGAAAAAAACTTCCCAGCAATACGCCTAGTGAATCCTATGGGGGACATGGAGAGATCGTGATTGTCGGCGTCTGAGACGCCGCCGTCTATGTCTGTCTGTCGGTGCCTGCCAGCCTGCCGGAAATCTTAAGCGACATTAATACCAAATTGCACAAAAACCTGCATAGCTGCTAAGCTGCATAGAAAATAAAATAATTTTTATGTTTATCCATCTCCTTTCTTGCACATTTTAGCAATTATTTGGAGTCCACAAACGTTTTTTATTAGTAAACTTGGGACTTTGACTTTATATTCTTGTTTGAACCTTGCAAGATACAAAAGTGAAACATAAACGAAAATTAAAGATGAAATCGCCTTATTAATCCCTAAAACTTTAATTGGAATCCGATGAGCCATTTCGGAGACTATACGAGACAAAACTTTTAGACACTGTACGAGACAAAAATTCTAATGATAGTAATTTATAATGGTCCCCTCATAAATCTAAATTTTCACTAAAGTTTTGGTATTTATTTTGAAATCACAGATATACAAGACTATCAGCATAGATAGAATTCATATATATAGATTATATTTCGTCCAATTCAAATCGTTCAAACAAAATCACTTTACATAAGTATTCACCAATTTTTATTCGGTAGACAAACGCACATATCATAATTTACAAATGCTGGGGATACGGACTATATATATATATATATATACGACGTTAATTTCTCATATAATAATAAATCAAAGCAAATAGAAATTAATTATAGAATTTAAGTATTTTGTTTATTTTAGAGAGCTGCAGCGCATTGGTGTTACAAATGTCCATAGGCAATGTTAACCGCTTTTCATCAGATGGGCTGTCTGCCTGTGTACTGAACTCATGGAATAACAAACGTAAATTCTAATCATATTTTATAACAAAAAATAACCTTTACTATCACCAGGGGCCTAATTCTGCTATTACTACTTCGTCAAATTCGCCGGCCGGACACTATCGTCTCAATTGTATTATAGGTTTGTCCGATTCCAGTATTCTGTTAATTACAATGGCGTACTTGTAAATAGTTATAAGCGAAATAAATGTTTAAAATGTTGGTAGCTTTTCAATATTAATTTCGGCTAACACCATTTTTTTCTACTATTATTCCGCCGCCACGATATCTAAAAGATATTGTGGATTTAGTAGAGTAGGAATTTTTAAGACTCTCGCAATGGAATCGTACTTTGAATATCTTCGCAAAACCAAGATATTGAAATAGTATAATTGGGCCCCAGGAGTGATACACGAATATGTATCAATATCGTCGAACAATATCGAATAGTTAAATTGCGTTATCAAAATCGATATGACGAAACTGGTCAGTAATTGTGCCACGATCCATGTCGGAGCGCGGGTGGTGAAAGCACTTAGCGCGGTGAATTCCATCCCCCAAAGTTGGTTGACCCCGTGTGGAGGCTGCGTTTCATAAAAACAGGCTGCCCTACCATGTGCTTGTATGTATTTCAGTGCCACTGAAGAGAAGCGCCAGTCGGCACACGGCTAGCGTGATGGCAAGACGTGCTTACGCCAGACGCTTTAAGCTCCGCACCGCGTAAATAACATCGATAAATACTCTGAACGAAATTTACTTCGACTAAACTTTAAAATATGACATTTTTAAAGTGTTTTCTCTGGACTGTGAATAAGATAAAAATACAATTTTACTAGACTATAAACAGTTTAAGTTTTAATCACTAACATTCTTTAATTACATTATAGATTAAAAATTAGTAATGACCGATAAATAAGTGACAACAAGAAACTAACAAATGTTGAAACAGAACTGATGTGTGAACATTATAATGAATGTTTACATCCGATCGTTTTGAAACAATCGGTCGTCGCATAGTTGTGATTTATGTTTTGACTAGCGGTTTCCTGCGACGTCCGCGGACGGAAACGACTATGTGCCGGCGCTGTTAAAGACGCTGTTCGAAATAGAATCCTGACCGCACGCTTAGGCGGCCAACCGTCTCAGATTGTGAGGGACAGTCCCGGAAAAGGTAACGTAATACCCTTTTGTATAAGTTGAAATAGACCGAACGTAACTCCTAGATTCCTCGTCTTTAGAAATTAGAGACATAAAAGCTCGACGGCAGTTAATTAAGACAAATTGAATGGAGCGATGTATTTGTAAAGCTACAGAGATAAGGCGATAGCCTTACTGTTAAGTAATAATTGGTATTCCTATTTTATTATATATAAGTTTAAAAATAGAAACATTTTTATTTAGGACATTTGATACACTATTTCAAGATAAGTTAAACATATTTATAAGCAGTAGATTCATGTAAAAAGTATAAAAAAATTAACATAATGCGAAATTATTAGAAAAATAAATACTAAAAATTAAATATTATATAATAATAAAATGTATTTTAACTCATTAAATTAAAAAATAAATGAATTTTTAATTAACTAGCACCATTTAATTTTATTTATTTTAAGAAAGAGTAAAAAAAATACGTAGAAAAATGAACACATACAATTGACAGTGTTTATATACGAACACTAGTTCCAAAATGTATTATTTTAAAATATTCATCAGTTTTAATTAATGCTAAAAAAACAGTACATCGCCTCAGCTTCAATAAATAATATATTGAAAATCAGTCTGAAAATTTAAATTTTATAAGTGTTTTTTGACCTTCAAAAAGCAATTGTATCGAAAGGAATAATATTTTCTGTCAACCTACAATATATTTTAAAAGATATCAAGTTATTCGTTTCCATAAATTTCTTTTTAGTAGGTTACAAAACTCTTTTCTAAAATTTCTGTTTTCAAGATAACACATAATTCAAGCAAAGAAAGATATATTTAATTCATATTAATGAAACAAGCACTACTAGGAGAATATTATTTTGCTTTTAAAACACAAAATTTCAAAACATGATTATTCATCTAATTTAAAAAATCTCTAACATCACATAGTGAATGCTACTCAAAAATCAAAATACTCTTGTTAACAGATGTTAAAACATTTTTTTGTTACACAACTTGTATGTATAAATTATCACTAGCAAGTCTCCATATCATCATCAATTTGTATATAATTATGATAACACCGTTTGTGCGACAAGGGACAAATAAGAAGCATACATTGCGTCGAATGGTGTGAAATAAAAACAAAAAAACTAATGAGGGAGGTGTCTTTGGGACACCTGGTTGGTACAAAATTTCGCACAACATCGAAAACTATCGAAATTGCATTAAAGTTCGAAATTGTGTAGTAATGAGGGCAATTAGAAAGAAAGAAAGAAAAAACGTTTATTTGGTCTTCACAAAGCGAGACACATGACGATGAATTAAACGATGTATGTATACTTAAAAAAAATTGTCTCGTGCTGGTACCAAATAAGTGCAGCTCAGTATATGCCAGGCAACAAGTGCCTGACGCTGGTTTTCAAGTGCACCCTAGGACAGACGGATGTTGCACTGTTATTTATTTACATATATAGTATGGACACTAATTTCAAGACTTTGTAATTTCAAAACGTTGTATATTACAGTAATGGATATTATCTTACTTTAGGTCTTATTTCATTGCATTAAAATTGTATAATAATATACAGCGGTCAGCATTTTTCCTATCGTTACACTTTTTTCTAGCTCCCATCTGCGTAACTGCGATGAGTAAGCAATGTTGCTCTAAAATCCACACTAATCAATATTAACAGATTATTTAATAATTAATTGTAATTAATATAAGCAAATCTCTATAATTTATAATATTATAAAATTCTAAACATGCCATGTCAGTATATTAAAGCTATTAAAGAAAAACTGGAATAGACTATATAAACGACTACTTTTTATCCTGGGAATCCAGCGGCTGTTTTTCTGGGTATGATTTAAAATAACCAGATTAAAAAACAAACGAATTTCAATGTGATTTTTTCACTCATTTGACTAATTATTCCTAAAAACTTATTAATCGCAAAAATATAAAAAATGGTTGTAATCAAAATCGCAGGGCAGTGCTAGCAAGATCATGTTGACTTGCTTAATGTTATTTTTTAAATAAACATTGCCCAATTTGTTAGCAATAGTTAGCATATCGAGTTCCAAGCGATCATCGTGATTTACATATACAAATTAGTACAGACATGGTTACGAATATGAATATTTTATTGTCACAAACATAAGTATCCGTATACTTATGTAATTCGGTGACATAAATACGCATTAATTTATTTCAATATATATATTAATAATTAAGTATAAGTAATAACAAATAAAATAATAAATAAATTATCCATGACATTCTTCGAAGATTTTGTAAATAATGTATCAGTATTGTATTTATTTTTATTTTATTTTATTCGGAAAACATACAGTTTATAACTAAGTACATACAATTTAAAAGCTGTAACGAACTATCAGTTTTCACATTTAGTTGTCTATATCACTTGCTTAGTAGCTAGTACGTAGTTATAATGATAAAATTATTATAGAAAGAGTAGATGAAAAAAGAAATAAAAAGAATAAAGAAACCAATTTAGAACTAATCAAATAAGTTTTTTTTATTTAGTTTTTTTATTGCAGGAGTTCAGCGGACAGGCAGACGGCGCACTTGATGGAAAGCGGTTACCATCGCCAATGGACATTTGCAACACCAAAGGTGCTATAAATGCGTTGCTGCTCTCTTAAGGGAGACTGGAATCTGGTCGCTAATGCCGGAAAATAACTCAAGTAATAATAACAAAAAAGATTAACCCGCTTATGCTTGTAACCAGAGTGTTACTAAAAGTCATAGACAGTTTGTGGTTTATCAGTATATAAATCCTCTGAAGCAGCTAAGACATTGTAATTTATTGATACACGATTAAAGTAAGAAATAGCCCTATAATTGCTAAAAATCCGAGGGACAGCCAGCTGTTTTGGGTTTCAGAATATTCAAATTCAAAGTTATAAAACATTTCTATTATTAATAAGGTAACGAATAGGTCAAATTTTCGAACTCTAATAGAAGTTGAAAGATTTCATAAGAAAAAAATACATATCTCTTTAAAAATCCAAACCAATTGATTTCTCATTATAACGCTTTTTAGGCCAACTATAGATTAATTAAGGCACCGCAATCCACATTCTTACGAAAACACCTCAAAAATGCGCGGAAAGCGCGAAAAACGAGAATGTAGAACAGGTTCTCGACTTTCTTTCTCTCGCTATTGCTATATTCTCGCGAGAATGTAGACGGGTTTTAATAACAGTACTTATCAAATAGTAACATTGTTATTATAATTTCCTTTTATTTGGTATCAAATAATAACATTGTTATATTCTGAACACAAAGGTACTTGCTAACCGACCCTTAGTTTTCGCTTTTGTCTATAATGCTATTACATGTTAGGCGATGTTAAGACCATATTTCATCGCTTTGGGTAAGAAAGGAACATTATATTTGTATTAGCGATGTAGGACACGTACTGTAGTAATTATGCTCTATAGAATATTACAAACGTTCATCAATCAACAATAGCCCTAATTTCTGACAAGGGGTTGTACCAGATGTTTGTGTAAAGACTAAATTGTGCCTGTAACTCCGCTCGTTGAGATGGGAAAGATATTATGTAGTCGTCGACATTTAAAATCTCAAAACACGTATTCAATAATAAAACATCGTACATAATGAAAAAAACAAAGAAAAACTTTTTATTCAGGACGAAACAAAGATAAAATAAATAGAAAGACAATAGTAAAGCCTAAATTGGACTCAGTCTCAGCATAATGCTAGCAGGGACCGGCGCTGTTCTTCCGCCTGAGACCATAATGCACATAATATAAAAATTAATACTTACGGCATCTTAAGTATACAGGGTGGAATCATTGAGAAGACCATGGGTAGAGAATACAATACAAATAAATAAATATTGTATTCGATTATATGTAATTTGATAAAAATTTGTGGTTTGCTACCTTATTATTCAATTTTAAAAAGTTTCTACTGTCCAATATAAAGTCCGCCATGTATAAAAGTACAATAAAACGCTTCTCATAAAACATTAAAACGCGCTAAAAGTTGAAAACATGTCTACCAACAAGTTGGGATACCCTTTTAATTTTTCACGCGCATTCGACCGTCGCCGTCTATTGTGAAACTTTAAGGTTCTTCTTATTGCGGAAACATTAAAGCTTACTTCAAAAAGTAGGACAGTTTTCTATATAACTTTAATGTGTTTCAAATATTTCAATGAGACTTGGAGATTCAGATAAAAGAAATTACACAATTACCTATACTAGTGGTCGCCCAGTGGTCGAAATTCGACCATAATTAATTTAAATTATAAGTTTGAACATTATTAACGTTCTGTTGTCAAAGACTACTTCTATAATCACAAATTTCGCTTGTTAATTTGACTTTAACAATAAACAAAATAATATATATACATGTGTGTGTTAAATACATGGTAGTGTGTGTAATGTTTTTTTTTATTGACTTAATGTATTTTTTATGCATAATTTAAAAAAAATAGCATTGTGCACTCCCTTCTCTATATAAACTATAAGTGTGCTAAATTTTATACTCCTTCGTCCGCGCAATTTTCATAAAAAGGGGTACAAAGTTTTTGCTTAACGTATTAATATAACTGAAGATTTATACCTATAAATAAAATTTTATTGGTCGTCTATGCTTTTTAAATAAGTGCCTAAATTTAACTTAAATCTGATATTTACATAATCATAAATAACTATTTTTCGAATTTTCGTTTGTCCGTCTGAAAGTTCGAAACAGCTGAACTGAATAAAAATGTGTTAAAAAATATATATATTTCATTTTGATATTTTTCAGGGATGAGAACATTGATTATGAAATATTTGTAATAATCATTTTTAATTATTTCTACCATCTAGCGAATACATACGCTACTACACTGTTCTAGTAAATATCTGATCAACATGCCGCGTTTTCGCAGGTTTTCGCTAAGCGAATATTGCGGTCCTTTATTTTCACGAAGTCGCAGGCACAGCGAGATAAATACGAAGCAGCGGGAAACGAACGTTGATATATTAAACAGCCAATTTCATTCTAAAAATGGACGAAGGCTGACAAGTATTTACAGAACTACGCACTTAACCCACTTAAGAGGTGGGATTAGTAGCAATAAGTATTCCTCACACCCCTCAGAGATTTATCCATTCCGGATCTGAAACAGGTAAGTCAAGGGTCTTTTAATCGGCTCCCTTTTAAGCACGGTAAAGGTTTAGTGATTATTATTAGGTGCATAGGTAAATATTACAGATTAAATTTAGCTTTATTAGCGTACCTCGAGAGCTTCAACATTTAGTTCCTTTTTTTTAACAAGAGGAACCCGATTGAGGGTCATCAGCCGCCCGTAGGGGAACAGTCGCAGCTGGTGTGTAAGGGTTCGCCAGGTTGGGGTGGCACTAGCATCTCTAGGCAGGGCCCAGGGCCACGGCTTTATGGCATCGGCCCCATCAACTGCCGTGGAACTACTCTTATCCCCAAGCATATTCATGTTATTATTGCTTGGGGCGGTTTGTAACACGCCTCACGAGAGCAGAGGTAAGCGTGCGGGGAATACGTCACACCCCCATGTCTACGGCATGACTGCGCGTGGGGAACGCTTTCCGCAAAGAACTACCAGTGCCACCCGCTCACGGTGGCCGAAGTTGAAGGAGGAAGACTAGACCTCCGACGCCGACGAATGCTCCTTTGACGGGAATCAAGCAAGGATGTCCGCTCACGCTCCCGTTCTGCCTCCTCCTTTGTAAGTATAACGTGCTCGCAGAAGGAGAAGACGGCATCCTATTCAGTATGGCTCCCGACCATGGTGCAATACCACGGCCGGGAGCAACACTTAGTTCCTTCTATAACTATAATAATACGTTCATTTTTTTATGCGAAGCTGGCAAACAGGCAAACTGCCCATCTATCACTTATAGACGTTTGCAACACCCGGAGCGAGGCTAACGCGTTGCCAGCCTTTAAAATGGGATAGGGGATTAGAATAATCATTTGTATCCTTGCAAGAACGGAGAAAGAATAAAATTTCCTGCGGCCGGACGGCCTGTTTTTAGAGACCACAAACCAACCCTCAGCCAAGTGGTAGGGTATTTGCAGGTCTTGATGGCTACCATTCCAGGCCATAGGAACCTTGAGCTGTGTTCCGGCATTAGGGGCCAGGTTCCAGTTACCCTTAAGAGAGTAGCAGCGCATTTGTAACGCCTTTGCAAATGTCCATAAGCGATGTTAACCGCTTTCCATCAGGTGGGTCGTCTGCCTGTCTGCTGAAACGATGCATTAGAAAAAAATAGGGAGAGGAGGAAGTGGGCCAATGGAACTCTCACTCATCGCACGAAACAGAATTAGCTCAAAGATAACCGTTTCAAGCTAATATTCTGTGAGAGCATGGGCGTAGTATCACACCAATCGAGCCGGTCCTAAGAGCTATAAGGAAGTAATGAGTCCAGCATGGCTCTATCATGCCTAAACCACTACGATTTAGAATAGATCGTTTTATAAAACTATCCAAGTACGTGTCGACGTTTTAAATATTATAAAAAGTTAGTCAGAGGCACTAAACAAACAAAACTTCTTAATTGAATAGAGAAGCAAAAAGGTACAAGACCTACCGCGTAAACCTTGTCTTGAAACTTTGTCATGACCAAAAGTGTCTTGTGACAACAAACTTACTTTAAGTTAAGGTACAATTTTATTATAAGTCAGGAAGGTACCGCAATAGGGTATTGACCTGTAATCGTCTGCGGTATACTTCCGGGTGCTTCCCACTTCCTAAACATTTATTAGGCACTATAATTAACATATGTATACGTGAGTAAACATTGTACAACATTGAGCGTAAAGATACAAAAGAATATTAAAGTACTTGGAGAAAATACACTCGTATTATTTTTTTTTATTGCAGGAGTTCAGCAGACAGGCAGACGGCCCATTTGATTGAAAGCGGTTACCATCGCCTATGGACATTTGCAACAACAAAGCTGCTACAAATGCGCTGCTGCTCTCTTAAGGGAGGCTGGAACCTGGTCACTAATGCCGGTCACTATTTGTTGTAAACCTTGAAAACTTATCGTTAAGTCTTGGTTGCATTCGGAATGTCCCCTTCGAAACGCCCCAGGGGGGATAACCGTTGACCTAATTATTCTTCTCGTTCGTGAGATCATTGCCACGCATATCCTCCCTTAGGCCGTCAACCCAGTATTTCTTGAGCGTACCTTTCCTACCAGGACCGAGTGGAAACATGGCTAAATATTTGTTCTCGAAATAACTACCTGATTTCCGTTAAACATGCCCATTTCAAGTGGGTCCCGCCACTTGAACACACACAAATAAATCATCAAAATCGGTTCAATCATTTAGGAAGAGTTTACACATGAACAGAAGGATTTTATATATACATTTTTTTGGGCCGGAAACCCTTGTGGGCATCCTGAAAACACTATACTAAATTTTCATCAGAATCTGATCAATGCCTTAGGAACACATTTAGGACAAACATACAGACATTGATTTTTATTTATATAGATTTTTTGAGCCAGAAACCCTTTCGGGTGTCCTCAGACCATCCTACAAAAGTTTCATCACAATCTGATCAATGATTTAGGAGTGCATCGAGGACAAACATATAAACATTGATTTTTATTTATCTATCGGAGGAAGCTGATTCAGGTTGATTGTTGTTTGCATGTTTAATGCACAATATTATTGGTTTACATTTTGATTACTTTTAGAATCATTAATTTAATTTATTTTATTGCAAAACTGGTAAACAGGTGGTCGGCCCACCTAATGGAAAATACCCACCGTCTTCTATAAACGTTTGCAACAGGGGGGCGGGGGGATAGCAGGGATGGAATAGAGGGATGAGACAGTATGAATGAGTTAAATAAATAAATAATCAGCAGATAAACTCACACATTGTATATCCCCAAAGCTAAGCTAGTTACGCTTGTGGTATGCGCATCAAGGGAGCAGAGGAGTCTTCACCCCTGTCGTCAAAGTGAGTTAGCCCTTCCAGGGGCTTTCTCAGGCACTTATTGCGCTAGGATCGGTGTGGGCGTAACTACGTTCTAAGTGTCATACCTTTCCTGCCATAAGCGCGGGGCATCGGAGGAGGGAGGTTTTAGTGGGTATTAGCCATTGTACGTCCAATGGTCTCGAGTCTCCACACGAGCCGATCCATTACTGCTTGGATTGCCCTTAGTGGAATGCCTCCATAATTGATAATGGTTTAATCCCTTGCAAAGGACCCGGTATGTGCGTAAATAGCATTTCCCCCGCCTGAAAAAAAAATGGGTGATATATAATGGAACATTTTGGGGTCGATCCCATAAACCCAGACCATAGTAAATAGCAGAAAGTTCGTTCAGAAATTTACCGTGCCAGGAATTGAACCCGGAGCATCTGGGTTCCAGCGAGTTCGGCTGGTTAAGATTTAGCTTGCTCAACCACAGAAGCCGTCAAAGATAGAGGGAACAGAATAGATGGAATAGGTAATAAGGCAGAGAAGATGGGTTAACACGAGAGAGAAGTGGGCCATTGGAACTCTCACTCATCGTAGATTAGATAAAGGAGTCTTTGATTCCGTGGATTATTAATCTGTAATCTGCATGTACAGGAGTAAAAAAAGTAACACGCAGCATCTTAACAAATTTATTGTCACACAGATGTAAGTATATATTTACAAATTATTAAATTGAGATTTTTCTCATCATCTTGAAATACTTTTTAGGTGAAAAGGAACACCTAAAAATTCGAATTTATCTAATACAATACAACATTATGAAATTTTAAAAATGCCATGTCTGTACATTGAAGCTATTTAAAAAAAACAACTAAAGTAGACAACATTATATTCTATAATCATAGTTATTTATTACGACAAAATAAAAACACATGCTTACGTTTAAGAAAAAAAATGAACTTGTTAGAAATCAAATAAGTCTTATATTTATAAAAAATAATGTTAATTACTTATAAGACAAATATTAAAATATGATTATAAGCAATTAGATTTTTAATGATTAGTTATAACTCACAAACAATTTATATACACATGTTAAAAGTTACATAAAGCCTAATCATACCTCTCGCAGGCGTGCTGTGCCTCAATGAATCACAAAATGCCACGATTTACCTTGGCGACACAAGTACCATCGACAAGCTCCTGTCGGCCCCTTAATTGGCATAACGTCACAGACGCTAACTTCACTCGTTGCAATGATCTAGAATTTTCGAATACATGTACGTCTCGCAGACGTAGATAAGGCTTCCAGGGTTAAATAAAAGATTCGTGACATACACAAGTTTGTACATCGAAACAAGCATGTTATGTTTACAACATAACAATATCCGGATATTACATCAAAGTCCAAAAAATTTACGTAAATATTAACGATGTAGGAAGCAAATCAAAATCCCGAAGTCCACTTGGAAAAAAGCTTGACAACAACTTTTATGTTATAATACCTATTATTTTAAATCTTCAAAGGATTTGTTTGTGCATGTGTTACTCGTAAAGGTGGCATATTCACTATTATTAGTTCCAAAGCAGTGATGTTTTGTTTTCAGTGTGCTTTGTTATTAATATGTTCGCTATAACGGATAATGTAAATATTGATCACCGGTCCAACTCTGAAACTACACATGTTGCCAATGTCACTGTTCAACGTTCCCGAAAAGCGGATGTCGGATTTTCCTAATTATTCAAATAATTGTCTTGATTACCCACAACATTCTTCATTACTATTTCTAGAAAAAGGACAATTTTTAAATCATAAAACATTTATTTACTTCGAAGTATAGTAGGTACATAAATTATAAAGTAGTACAATGAAGAAAACTTAACTTATATTCTGACTATGAGTGGAATTTTTATTTCATACATGCCCGCGACTTGTCATACTCGCGACCGCGACACAAAGAATTGCAGCATTTAAAAAAAGAATGTGAGCTATCGTTTAGTGGAAACTATGTTGGAATAAGCTAATTTGTATGCATCCGAACAATTTCACAATTTTCACTGGAAAATCCCTGCGGAATTTCCGGGATGAAAAAACATTCACACACATCACAACATCACACATTTATTACATAAAATTAGTGAAAAAATCGCATTGCAATTCGGTTTTTTTTAATATAGTCATTTTAAAACATTATAAATAGTAGCGCAGATTTTAAGACTAAGAATTTTCTGTCAATCAGCGAAAACCGCATCGAAATCGGCTAAGTAGTTTTGACGTGAATCCCGAACAAACAGACTAACCGAGAAAAAGACAAGAAATCTAAAAAAAATCTATCGTGTTCCCTGTCATTTTATATAGTCTATTCAAGTTGTTTTTTAAAAAATAGCGTCAATATACAGACATGGCATGTTTATAATTTCATAATATTATAGATTTTGGCTGCTTAGTGTCAAGTATTGTACATGTACGTCACTTTTCATCGACATAATTCGTATATCACAGTCGTAAAGCAGATACGGTTAAGCAGTTTTTTTTGGCCAACGTGTACTGTTACAGACGTATAAGAGATATTATATTTTTTTATATATAATAAAATATCCCTTATCCAGGATAGTAAATTGACATACAAAATAAATAAATAAAAAATCATTATTGTTTCGAATAAACGAAAGAAGAAAAATCACAATATTTCAAGTACTTTGAAAAGTAAAAATACTCCTTAAAAATTAAAAGACCTTTTTATACGAAACTAGAAATAGTTGCAGATGTCAATGACTTAGCTGATAAAACAGTAAACCGTAGAACTATTATTAACAAATATTAACTCGATAAAAGCAACAATCTGATAACCGAAACAAGTTTATACAGTGCCTACGCTTAAGGCTTTTACAAACATTTACAGTAATAATACTATAATGTAGTTCGACACGATAACATTTCAAAGACTGCATCTCATTATATCATAGACAACAATCAACAAACAGTAAATTCTGCTTAATTCCAATCAAATATTCGTTTTTAAAAATTTGTAATTTTTTCAACTAAAATTTATTATTATTATTACAAACAACTTTTCTGCACGTGAACATAGTTACGGCATATTCTAATCCAAGAAAACTTTTTAATTCAATAAGAATTTTGAAAGTCGTATAACTTTGACAAAGTTCGAAGTTATGCCCTGTGATACGTTTACATAGAATGTTGTTGACGTCTGAACTTTAACAAGATAGCCATATTATATACTATCAATCTCATAAATCACTTGATTTAAAACTTTATATTGAAAACTTAGCATATCGATTTACATCATTCTTGTGTCAATCCGTCCGTGTCCGTGGTTTTTCTGGAGCGTTATAATATGGGACACTTCAAAAAGGGTGCACACTCACGTCTTTTTAGGTTCCAACGAGACAGAAAAATAGATCTCCTCTCATGGTGTTGCAAATGTACGGACAGATGGACGGCCCATATGTCCGTACATTTGTGGTAGTCTTTTCTTGACTTACGATATAAAGAGAATACAGTTATAATGCTGATTTAACTTGACAAATAGAAAATAAGCCAAACGTTTATATCCGTTAAATAAGTATAATTACCAAAAAAAAACACCGATTCACCAGCGACCTATATTTCTAAGCTAAACAAGTTACGTAGTGATACAAGTAAATATATGGTAATACGTAATGTTCCAGGTGGTAGGGCATCTGCCCGACTGGATGGCTACCACCCCTGGTCTAAAGCATGTCGCCATAGCAACCTTGGGTTGTATTCCGGCATTAGTGACCAGGTTCCAGTCTCCCTTAAGAGAGCAGCAGCGCATTTGTAGCATGTTTGGTGTTGCAAATGTCCATAGGCGATGGTAACCGCTTTCCATCAAGTAGGCCGTCTGCCAGTCTGCTGATCTCTTGCAATAAAAAAAAAAAAAAAAATGTTCAACGCTAAAGCCAATCTCACCCAGACTAAAGTAATAATGCAAGTTCTTTCACGAAATTTACTCTGTTATGAATCGAGCCTGAAAACTATGAATTCCAGTAAACTAGATGGATTCATACTATTTTATATTTACATTTGAACTAAGACGCAGTTAATATAGGATTACTAAATTCATTTGTGAATATCTGGTGTACAAACTGAAGAGAGAATGATGCGGAATTGGCAATGTAATATCTTTAAAGAAACTCCTGAATTCTGAAACTTGCGATTTTGCATCAATAGATGCTGGTAGTGACAGGCAAAGTTAAGGAAGCGGGCATTGACTCCAGCAAGTTGAACGCACCCGTGTAAATTCAGTTTCGATTTGCAAAGACTTCTCATGTTACTTTTCAACGTTAGCATAAAGTAATTAGAAATTAAATTTGACTTGAAGATCAGTTTTTCATGTCAATTTGCAGATTAATATCCCGTATGCTAAGGATATTTTGATAATGAAGAGTACGAGTAAGAGTAGGAGTAGTATGGACTCTACCACCGGGCCGCGAGGCGGCAGAAAACAAACAAACTCGTACATTATATTGGGTGTGCAGTTGCACCCATTTACGTAGCAGTAGCGAGTCCCATATATACTAATATATATATATATATATATATATATATATATATATATATATATATATATATATATATATATATATATATATATATATATACTTGGTCTGGCCATAAATACTGTTACAATTAAAAAGAAACAAAATATTACATTTGAATTTGGAATCTGTCATTTTTATATGATCGTTCATTGTGTTTTCTCATTTTGGCGCCAATACATTGTACAACATTTTGCGATATTAAAATGGAGTGGGACGATAAAGAGAACCGAATCGCTGTGATTGCATTACACAAAATAGGTATGGAGCCAAATGCGATTTTTAAAACTCTCCATACGCTTGGTATTAGTCAAATGTTTGTGTACCGGGCTATTAATAGGTACAATGAGACCTCCTCTGTTTGTGACAGAAAAAGACCTCGCCGTCCACGTAGTGTTCCTACGAGAAAGGTGGTCAAAGCCGTAAGGGAAATAATTCGAAGAAATCCTGTCCGAAAGCAAAAGATTTTATCTCGGGAGATGAAGATTTCACCTAGAACTATGTCGCGTATTTTAAAAGATGACTTAGGACTTGGAGCCTATATAGAGATGCACTGGTCATTTCTTAACTCATAATTTAAAAAAGAATAGGGTGGTAAAATCGAAACAACTACTGAAGCGGTACGCAAAGGGAGGTCACAGAAAAAATTTGTTTACGGATGAGAAAATGTTTGCAATTGAGCAACATTTTAACAAACAAAATGACGGTATTTATGCTCAAAGCTCTAAGGAAGTTTCTTAATTAGTCGACAGAGCGCAACGTGGACATTATCCGTCTTCAGTGATGGTTTGGTTGGGTGTTAGCTATGAAGGAGTGACTGAGCCATATTTTTGTAAAAAAGGTATCAAAACATCGGCACAAGTGTATCAAGATACCATTCTTGAGAAGGCAGTTAAGCCTTAACAACGCCATGTTCAATAACCAACAATGGTCCTTCCAGCAAGACTCGGCGCCGGGTCATAAAGCTCGGTCCTCGCAGTCTTGATTGGAAACGTTTCGGACTTCATCAGAGCTGAAGATTGACCGTCGTCTAGTCCCGATCTTAATCCGCTGGATTATGCTTTATCGCGGGCTTCAAGCCAGAGGGGCGTATAAGCAATAGCCCAACTTTTCAGGAGATACAAAAAACTTAATAAGTTTCTTTTCAATGTATCTCTATAACTGAAAATTTGCATGTGTCTATGAAAGTACTTTCTTGATTACGTGAAATGCTCTTTTTTTTTGTAAGTATTTCAGAACTCGCAATATTGCAAGTACTTCTATTTGGCTCGACAATTTTAGAAAAATCTTATGTCATTCCTTTTCCGAAAATGCTTTTATCGGATGGACGTATAATACAAAACTTTTGTATGCAATGAAATATTTAAAAAAACATCTTAACTTAATACAAGTATCGTAAAATGTCATTAATAAATATTTTTTCTTTAATGAAATGCAGTATATCTACCATTTTTGAAGATTATACGTCCAACTGGTTTGTCAAAAATATAAAATTAGTTTCGTTCCAAGACAGATGTAAAGACTATTTAAGGTTAATTTCGATGGTAGTGAAATAAAATAGGACACTCAAAAATTGTTTAAAATATTATTATTTAAAAAGGAACTTGTTTAACA
The DNA here is from genome assembly GCA_019925095.2 of Dendrolimus kikuchii. Classification (NCBI taxonomy): domain Eukaryota; kingdom Metazoa; phylum Arthropoda; class Insecta; order Lepidoptera; family Lasiocampidae; genus Dendrolimus; species Dendrolimus kikuchii. The sequence continues at coordinate 9,001,030 of CM034400.1, forward strand.
AATAAACTTTTAAAAACAAACAAAAACTTAGCATAATTAACACTTTAGTACTTCAATGATAATAATTATTGTTTCTTTGGTCCCAATTAGCATTCGCAAATTGCAGAGATCTTCATAATCTTAAAGCTTAGTATAGTATTACAATTGAGTATTAAAGAAAAGTAGTTTACGTAAATAGCATAAACTGCAATAAAAATATCTAAGATGAAAAACATGGATGACGCATTACAGCTTAGCTGCACTTAGTAAGTACTTTTCCTTTAGTTACATGCAATGCAATTAAAATTTAGGGCAGGTACAAGCAAGCGACTTAATCAATTTAGATCCAACCTTGAGCAAGCAAAGGTAAGAAGTTCAAACATCTAAGTAGGTACCTATCAAATGTACTTATTAATTCGTTTTCCCTGACCGACGTCTTAAATAGGAGGCTCGTGTTGCAGATAATTCCAATTCGTCATCATCTTGACGAGGCTTAGTCTGAGACAACGATCCTAAAACAGACTGAACAGGTAGATTTTTGTAATAGTAGTGATGATTCTTGGGTATCGTCCCATCCTGACACAGTGCCATCAGGTCTGTGTGCTTTACTTGTTTTATTAAAATTTGTCCAGGGTACAGTTTTGTAATATGCGAATTACGTTCCGATCTTGTCACTTTCTCCTTTAATTTTACCTCTTTGAATTCTTCCCAGTAATTAAATTTGAAAAAAAACGAATGTGGAATGTCTTTGTCAAATCGTAACCATCTTACGTTAGCCCATTTCAAAACAGTTCCATCGATGGCTTTCATTGTATTTGGAATAATAGTACTTCGCAGTGCTTTGAAATCCAAAAAATCTGTATGTTCCATAACTTTAACTTTATATGGATTGTCTTTACGGGCTAGTCGTATGACATTTTGCCAGTCATCAGGGGTGTAGATTTTGGCATACTCAGAAGCTCGTTCAATTGTCGAGTGCATATTGTCGCACTCCATGTAGGTGTGTCCGGGTTCAAGAAATTTATAGTCAATAACTCTAATATTATCATTGTCAGGTGATGTAATGATGTAATTGAGCATAGCTACAAGCACAGAATTTCTATTCTGCCCTGGACAGCAGTCAGAATATAATATTAGGTGATGGTCGTTGGAGAGATTTGAGATGTAATTATAGAGACATGTTGATACTTCGTTTGATCCGCGGTTGCCTTCATATTCCGGCCAAAAATAACAATAACCTTGTTTAGTCACTGCATTGTGAATAGTGAAATTCATGCTACCTAACTTCCGTTTATAAAACACAGGCTTTCCTAAAACTAAAGGACAATATAGCACTGCTTGAAAGTCAAAAGTACAAACATGCAAGCGACTATCTTCTATTGTTTTAATTTTGTCCGATTTTTTTTCTTCCTGTGCATAGTATTTTCTGTTAACATGCTCTTCGTATTCTTCCTGTTTCTCCTTTTGTTCTTCTTCAATTAATTGCTCATATTTGTTACACCAACACTGGTCCTTTCTTGGTTTGTGGAAACCTATATTCTTCTCTAAAATGAGTTCTTTATACGAAGTTTTTCCAATGGGTTTCTTTTGATTCTCCAAACAATGCTGCTTATATAATTCATACATTTTTTCTTTGTTAAGAATTGTTTCCAAGTAAATCTTTTTTGTATCTTTACGGCACCAATGAGAAGGCACTTTTGGAAATGAATCTATGTGATCATGAGCGAACTTCATGTTGTTTTCGTCAAATTTGTTGGACGGTGTGTGATGGCCTCTTTTGTCAGGAGAAGGAATATTACCTAGTCCTCGGCGCGCCTTCTTTAAAGCAGTACGGACCATCTTGTCACTGATATCCAGTGTACGAAGAAAAAAAGGTTGACATACGTTTATCGCCTGCGAATTAACCTTGAAACTGTAATTCAATGTAAATTTCCTTCTCGAATTGGTCACACGTGATACTGTTGCTTCAGTTGAAAACACGTTAGATACTATAAAATCCCTTTGCCTTTCAATACTACCCAAACCCCAAAATGACAAATGAATATTTTGTCTTATAGTATTATCAATTTTTGTATGACAAGCTCGTTGACACTTACAATTTTCAGTGCTACACATTTTTGACGGTACATTCTTTCCTTGACTTGATATATATGTTTCACCGCTATTTTTCTTCGTTTTTCTAATGTTTTTCTTCCAATTTTCCGGTATTTTTCTTTTTGCATTTTTTCACTTCTTGACCATCAAGGTTACTTTCAAGTGTGGGCGATTCTTCTACTTGTAAATTAATAATGCTGCCTGGTGGTACAATTTGAACCAAAGATGAGGTCATAACAGGTGACGTTGGTGAGCACTGATTTTCCTCTTCTTCAGGTTGGTAATTAGGGTCTACTACAGAGTCATCGCTGTCATCAATGGAAGTTAGCAGATCCTCGATTAGTGGGTTTCCATAAGTTTCTGTAATGCTAGGGCTTCCTATTGAGTGTATGGATGCTATTGGTGTAAAAATCGGTGTAAGTGGTTTTTCAATTGATGGAACAGATGATTCTAGTAGTTCGAAATCCTTGTTTATCCTAAATACTGACAATGGTGATTTATTGGAATATATTGGAATAGTATCATACTCATCACCGATAAAGCCTAAATTTTCCATTTCGGCTATTGTCACTCGTTGTTCTGTTGTAAGTGGCGATTCTCTTTGTACCTCTGTATGTGAAACAGTCATTGGTGATCCCATACGTGACGAATGCTCGGAATGCAAAATCTCTATTTGCTCTTCAACCGAGATTGGTGAGTCGTCATGATTTGATTGAGTCCCTAGAAAAGAATAAGCCATGTGTAATAATTATTTATCTACGACCTACGAACGACGAAAGGTCGCGGGTTCGAATCCAACCATTGTACTTTCGTAGTTAACTCACACTAACAAACTACACAAGCCTACCTATTAGTACTGCAAGTGTCTATTAGTATCTCTTATATTGAATTCCTACCGACTACATAGTATGTAGTACGTACCTATACTATATTCACGTTAAGATTGCAGTGAGTCATCAGTACAAATGTCAAAATTGGACAATGACGCTTAAGCTGTATTCACATTTATCATTTGAAATAAGCCATTCAAGCAGTGCGGACGTGTTTTTGTAAATTTTGACATTTACACTGATGACTCACTGCAATCTTAACGCGAATATTATATAATAATAATATAACTATAGCTATAACCGCCCAAACAGCTCAACGGTTCTGCCTAAGTATCTTACCTAAAGCACAACAACTAACATCCACAATATCATACCAACTTACTTGTTATCATAATTATTATTAAAATAATACTCACCATGTAACGCTAAACGAAGAATATTTTTGCTCCGATTCATCGTTGTGTCCGATTTCTATCACTATGTTCCGCCCGTCCATTCTATACGGCCGACTATTGAATACTGCGAGTGCGCGGGTGGAGAGAGAGTGGCGCGAAATCAATGGTCGTATGCGCATACGTCTTTTTGGCATGAAATTTTTTTGGTAATAAAAACAAATTCAAAAGTCGTATGTACATACGTCAATATGGCACGACATTATATTGGTAGGTCATATAGAAATCGATAGTCGTAGGTACGTACGTCTTTGTGGTTCGATACACAATTCGTCATTCATGGTTACGACCACGGTACGTCTTTCTGGCATGAAAATAATATCTGACTTCAGTTATACGTCTAAAAGTATTTTATTAATATCTTCCAAAGTAATTTAGCTACTATTAAGAAAAAAACAGAGGTGATGTATCGATAAATATATAAATGATAGACGTAATAAAAAAAAAACGCCTTTTTGTTTATACGCCCCTCTGGCTTGAAGCCCGCGATATACTGAGTTTCAGCCAAATCGGTCCAGTAGTTTATCCGTGGAAATGGAACAGACAGACAGAGTTACTTTCGCATTTATAATATTAATAGGGATTGTAGTAGCTGTGATCTGCGACTTCAATTGCATTTATTTTTGACCTGTTTTTTCACAGGGTACAACTATCTCCTTGCTTATCGGTATAGAAGTGACAGAATTTATATATATGTACATACATAACTTCACGCCAGTTCCTTTGCGGGGTAGGCACGAACAACAGAGCGCCATTTAGGCTTATTCTTACACACCTCTTTGATCATGGAAGGTGTGTCGTCCATCCACTTTTGCATTGTATATCTGTTTAGTCATTCTTTCATCATGCATTCTTTCCACATGCCCGAACCACCGGAGCATTTATTTCCTTACCTTCACCCCGACACTCTTTCAGACCAACTCTCTTTCTTACTTCGGTATTACGAACGCGGTCCGCGAGCGTCACTCCGCAGATTTTGCGCAGTGCTCGCATCTCGACCGCGTTTACTATACTTTATATATATATATATATATATATATATATATATATATATATATATATATATATTTGGTCGATTTGGTCATTTTGGTCGATTTACTCATTTCGATCGATTTGGTCATTTTGGTTGATTTGGTATCATTTTGTACATATGTAGTTTTAATACCGGAAATGGGCTTAATACTTTTCATCCCGGGAGATGGGATAGTTTGCGATATAAAATGAAGTGAATCATCCCGGGGCCAATAGCACTAGGATAATTAATACAGTGTAATCTGTATTAATGCGTGCTCTTTAAACAAGAGGTACGCAACAGAGTTTGACCCGCGGCGACCTGTTATCATATAAAAATACTTACTCTTGTTTCGTATTATTAACAGTTATTACCGTCCTAATTCTGTTAATACCTACTAATAAAATAGTAAACAATACTGACCACATAGCGTTAAATCAGAACTTCTTAGACACTTTTACTTCCTATGTACACGAGACGAAACAATTTCCCCCAAACTTTGGCAATTACGACATAACATAGATATGTTAGATTGTTCGCAAAGCAAAAGTTCGAGCTTCATTATTTTTATACGATAAGTGAGATGGTAACAGGGCTAATTTGTTGGCTCTTAGGAAAGTATATTAAAATGTTTTTACCTCGATTTCGAAGGCAAATAACATTATTTTGTTGAATAAACATTTTCATTTGCCTAATATGAAATATTAGGTGAATGAAAATGTTTCATTTCAAAATATATTCTAGGAGATTACTTTATACAAATAAATAAGTCATGATTCTGCCAGCGTTATCTATATTATGGATGTCTGGAATAAGACATCCTATGTTCTTTCCATTAACAAAAGTACCCAGGTATATAATTTTATAATAATTGTTGCGGCGGCGCTGGGCTTAGTATAACAATGGACTATGTCAATTATGTATAAAAAGAAGTATTGGGGGCAATTTAGATGGAAATGTGAGATTGAGCAGGCACGTACCTGATTAATGGGCATGAAATACAGCTGCTCCTCACTTTCATTTCTTCTTTACTTCAGTTCACTCGTTACAATATGTTTATAGTATTTAATTTGATGTGTATGTATTTATTGTATTTTATATTATATATGGAAGTCGTGGAAGGCCACGACACACCTTCCATGATCAAATTGATCGTGTACTAGCACAAGGTGATGTCAGAAGCCTTAAGAACAGACGAGCTTGCATGACAAGAGTTATGAATGTCAAAGAGGCAAGTGAGGTGTGTAAGAATAAGCCTAAATGGCACTCTGTTGTTCGTGCCTACCCCTCAAGGGAACTGGCGTGAAGTTATGTATGTATGTATGTATGTATGTATGTATGTATGTATATTATATATGTTTATTATATTTTATACATGCGGTGAGTATCAATTTATTTTATGTTATATATTTATAATAGCGCGGCGTATTTAATTTAATTTATTTGTTGACATCACAAGGAATGACTGGTTGACGTACGTGCGAAAAAGGGAAAACGGCGTCAGATTTAAAGGACGAATTTAAACTAATAGAAGAAAAGTTTGTATAGGCCGAAGTTACTTGGCGGTACCAATAATCATTTTGTACCCAAAGCCTTAAAAAGGATTAAACATGACTGACAGACAGATGGATAGATTATCTAACGTACATGATCATTTCATAAGGATTCCATTTTTGCCAAAATGGATACGGAACCCTAAAAACGACCAAAAAATACATTTGCAAGGAACTCTTTGACGTTACCCATGGTCATAAGGCGGCCTCATATCTCATCCAGCGAATTAGCATTGGCATACAGAGTGCCAATGCAGCCAGCCTTCTGGGCACGCTTCCCGCTGACAGTGTTCGGAAATTTAATCTATAAGTTTAGATGTAATTTATTTAGGTTATGTTTATATTTAGGTGTTTTAAATTTGTTAGGCAGTTTAATTATTGTAATTTACACTTATTATTTCTCTGTTGCAATGAATTCTATTATATTTATCAAACAGAGACATACTTATGTTCATTTATATATCAGTATAGATTCAGGTATGAACTATGAGTAATCCATAGGCATACCTATGGCAAAAATGCATGTATGATAGTGAAGTGTATCCTATACGAAGCTATATTTATAATAATGGTGCAGTAAAATCACGAAACAAGTGACAATGTAGTGTGGTGGGCACCGTACATACATATATCTATTTTATTTTCTACTTCTGTTTAAATGTAGACTTCTACTTCTGTTGTCTACTTTAATGTACAATAACGAGTTATCTATCTATCTATACTTTATAGTGTATTTATTGTTTGTACGATCTTTAAAAAGCATGAAGATCGATGTTCTTTGATGACTTTTTAAGTCGGGAGATATTAGCTTCCAAAGTTGTAAAATTGTTTCTCTCTAACTTTTGAACAGTGACGTGGAAAACTTTCAATAAATAAGCTTACAATCTAATTTAATTAAGCTTAAGATTTTTTATGGTTAAGCTCCTCATATACTTTCAACGAAAATTAGTCAATAATGAACAATATTTGTTGTATAGTATTTGAGATATGATATATTTTCGATGAAATGAATGGTTCCAAAGTGGATTGGCGAAATCAACCCACGTTTGTCAACTCTACGGTACTCTTCATTATGCATGAACTGCAAAGAATTTGCCCATATGTTAATATTCGTCTTTCCATGGTTCTGATAGACAGTTTTCCATTTATAACAATTTCACAACTGGTTGACCGGTACGTCACTTACAGTCCAGCATTAAATTCAAATTCAAATTCAATACTTTTTATTCAAAATAAGTTCCACTGGGGAACACTTTTTGAAGGTCATACATATAGGATAAAATTTAATTTTACTTCCCAGTCTATGTACACCGCTTCGCGACGTGTTATTAATGTTAAGGAGAAGAAGCGGCAAGAAACTCTCTGGGAGCTGGGGAGTTTCTTGCCGCTAAAATTGGTTTTCTTTATATTTCTTATTCTATTTATATCTCAAGTTATTTTTTTAATAAGTCTTATACAGAAGTATGTTACAGAATGACTTTTGAAGAATTAATAGAGTTGTAGCAAACAGTGCATATTCAATAAGACAGAGACACAATAAAAGTAAAGCAAAATATTATTATAGTTATAATAAAGACATGACGTACTATTTTTTTTTTTTGCTGCAACATATAAATAATAATATACGACCCTATTATACACATACTCCGCTAAAAGTAAGTGAATTATATTACAATCTTGTGGTAATTATGCTCCACGTTGTACAATTGTAATGAATACGTTATTTATACATAAAATATGTTTCACAAAAGACGCACTCAGAAGAGAAACAACTCATTATATCAGCGCTGCGACCGTGAATACCGCTCTTTATATTTCAAAAAGAATGACAAATATCGCTCTCAAGAGTTTCTTATTAGGTTTGTTTGTATAATAAACTTCCACGGCTTTTGATACATCTACATTGTGATGGTATATCACCTTTGTGGTAATCGTATAATGTTTGTTTTGGCACGTGTAAATTGCTTCGACCGACGGAATCCGCTTTCATATTGTTTCATAGGTGAATCTATACTTCTATACTAATAATATTATAAAGAGGTAAAGTTTATGAGTTTGAGACGTTGTAGGGGGTAATCTCTGGATCTACTAATCCGATTTTAAATATTCTTTTACTGTTGGAAAGCTACGTTAACAGGGAGTGTCATAGGCTATATAACATGACGCTATATACCACGGGAGCGGGACAGAACGCGGGTGAAACCGCGCCGGGCCGCTAGTATTTAATGATTTTGATATAAGTAAAATGCAAGAGACGATAAATGGAATAGATCACATGTCGATAAGTTGATCGGAAGTCTACGGGGGATCTTCAAAAATAGCCCAGCCGTTTGATAGTGTGGAATACGTCGAACGATACGTCATAAAGGCAAGTTATGACCGAGTGTGGCTACATAAATAGCCTTGCACAGGTCTCAATAACTTTTGGAGCTTAGATATAGCATTAAATAAATTATATACTAGATATTATGCGCAAATGACTGTCATAACTAGTACATATTTAGATTTGACTTTAAATAGTAAGACTCTTAAATTTGACAGATATTGAAATGAAATATTCATGCTTTAAGATTTATTATTATTATTCCTAAAATTTTCATTGAAATCCGCTAAGCCGTTTTGTTCTTACTCAAGACAAACTTTTAGTGTGGCGACACACCTGCAGAACGTACCGCGAGGAAAGTTCGGCTAAATACGTTTACAATGTTTTTGAAGTTAACTATGACACATCACCGGAAATTTCGCCAAGTTCAAATTAGCGCTGATCCTACAGTTGCCGGACTTTCAGCGCGGTATGTTTCGCAGCTGTATCGCTAGACATAGACAGACACAGAAAACATTATAAAAATGGTCAATTATGATTAGACATAGTATATATAGCAGTTTTGTACATTTATTTTGAAATTAAAGACATTTCAATAGGTCCATATGACCCCAGATACTGACGTTTGAAAAAATGAACCGTTCAAATGATTAAATATTTTCAAAAGCACCACTCTCACAGTGAAATGGTTGCTTGTTGTGGTATATTACCGGTCTAAATGTTGACTATCCCTGACATGCTGGAACACACTGCCGGATTCGGCTCGCACTGGCATAAGTGCTTACATGTTATTAATATTCCGTGGATAGTATTGTCAGTAGAGGTGCATCGATTTTGAATTAAGGACGTTAAACAATTATTACTCAGTATCCTCTTTATGCTAACACCGTAATTAGTATGATTATTTTATCATTTCCGTAGTAACTTAAATTAATTAAATAATTTCAAGTTTGTAGTCGATTTTTTTAATATAAAGTATCTTACAAAATATATATATATATATATATATATATATATATATATATATATATATATATATATATATATATGTGTGTGTGTGTATAATGCTACCCGAAATGTTCTGATTTATTGTTAGTTGCCTATTATTTTTTGTAATAATAAGATCAATATTTGACTTTTTATTCCTCAAATTTAGGGTTTACAAGTAAGTCCAAATGAAGATCTGGAGTAAATTGTGGATATATCAATAAAATACTGAACTTTCTTATAAGAAAATTGATATGTAGATAATTTTGCATATATACAAAATATTTATGTTATATAGGCATACTTAGAGAAAAAAATTATCGTACATTTATTTTATTTCAAATATTATTTTTACAAGGTGTTATGCTATTATGGTACAGTACGTTTAGATATTCTGCCTTTGACAGGCATTCAAAATTATTGTTCTGTTTTTTAGTAAAGAACCAGTTATATACAGTCTGGTATAAATTCTATTTTATTATTTTACAGTCAGCTCTTGATACATTTTATATTATAACTCTTAGACTATGATGTTTATAATAGAAATCTTGAATTTATTCGATTTTTATTTCTATTTACCTAGTTTGTACAAATCCCCGAAGGATTATACTTCCCCCCGCAAGCCAGCCATTGACTTATAGTACTGAACGTGATCAGAATTTCTCATACGTATGGCCAATCCTAATTAACGTGAACAATACAGACTAATTAAAGCAATATAAATTTCGAATTAAAAGTTATATGAATATCTTACACAATAAATATAACTATTAAACAATTAATGCAACTCCATCTGTCTAGAAGAAATCGCTGATAACGCAATCTCTGCCAATTTCAGATAAGTACTATATTTAAATATATAAGTAGGTAATTATATAGTTAATTGTTGATAATGTAATAGTAGATTGTTACACGAGAGGTGAAAGTGACCTGTTTAGGCATGAGATGCATTGGCGCACGACTGTCGTGACGGCGCTAATAATTCGTGTGCCTAAATCGGCCTTTCATCCGAGGTTAACACTCTGCTTTTCATTTCGAATAAGAGGAAAGTGAATAAAAATTGATTATTTAAACCAACAACTACTTCTCTAATGAAATCAGGCATTAAATACATAAATTTGATGAACTCTTTTAATACGTCACATATGAAACGTCAAGTAAATTTCTTTTTCTGTGGCATTGTATCAGGCAGTATTTTTTGTCACTGATGATAGTAAATACTTAGCTCAAATTTATGTAAATTAAATAATAATTTCTTGAAAAGTCACTTATAAGCATCAAATTATGTTAAAAACTTGTTAATATTTTGTTATTACAATTTTATTATAATTGTCTATGGTTTGAATACTTTTAAAACATTTGACAGGAAGGAAAATCGTTTTCCAGGGACGAAAAATACTGTTTTCATTCCTATGATCAGGCAACTCCAAGCGTACTTTCAGAATATGAGAAATAAAAATAATATTTTACCCTATCGTCCATGTACAAACATTTGTTTAAATACAAAGAAAACAGTAAACAAGCGATGTACTTTATGTAAATAGACATCAGACATCTATGGTCATCCACAGCACCGGATGAACTCCTTATTGTTGCAAAAATTATGCTTTAACAGATTTATTAATTGGTAATGCCAATGAGCCTCACGTATCAGGCCCTTTCACAGTAGGTCCATGTAAAGACTTAGCAAATTAAAGTAAAATTTAAACTACTGTCAACAGAGTAAAGCAGACTATCGATCACGTCTGTTCAATCTGCACCTTTGAAAGACTATTCACAGATCTTTAACCTTTCTTAAGAACCTGTCAGTCCATTTTGTGGTCTCACTTTATGTATCCCGTTGTGGTTTTGCGACATGGACGTAAAAGCAAGACGTAAAAATCAATGCTGCACAACGGCAACAAAAAATATTATAGGTTATTAAGTTTGGCTGTTCACTTTACCTCTCTTAGCCACATAAACACTCTAAAATGTTCTAATGCGTTGTCCTCTTGGACAAGGATTATATATTAAATTTAGAAAGAAATTAAAAGACTTTATTTGAAGAAATAGCGACGTATTTAAATAATAAATAAAGTTTTTGTACCCCATTTTCAACAAATGAGGTTGGCACTCGGCTTAATGCTGTACCGAAATTTTGTTTAACACAACGTTGATTTTCAATGAAAATCTTCCTTCTACCCCCATGCCAAAACAAAGCGAAAATAAACAAAATAACTTTATTTTACCATAGGCATAACATATTATATACATAAATAAATATTATGTTAATTTATATTAATGTAATAAATAAGTAAAAAATGGTATTTAGCTAAAATAATTTTATTATCATCATTTCATTTTCATTTTCATCATTAGGATCATTTACATTAGACTGGATCGAGAACGAGCTGATACGGGTAAACTAATATCAGGTATCTTTTGATGGAATCTTTAACAAGGAGTTTTTTTTATTGCATGAGTTCAGCAGACACCTAGACGGCCTACTGGATGAAAAACAGTTACAATCGCCTATGGACATTTGCGACACCAAAGGTGCTACAAATGCGCTGCTGCTTTCTTAAGGGAGACTGGAACCTGGTCACTAATGCCGGAACACAACTCAAGGTTGTTGTGGCGACATACTCAAACAGACCAGGGGTTATTTAATGTTATTGAATGTTCGACGATAAACGAATAAAGTGCGAAGCTTAGGTTTGTTATCGGCTTAACTATGGTTTGTCAGTCAGGATATCCTCATTTCGGGTTTCATCCATAAGTCAAAAATCCAATTTTAACTATTTACAAGTCTTATATAACTCTTAAGCCACCTTTTAACAGATTAGATCTATCTAAAATTTTAAAATGGTTTTTAAATTGCAAAAATAAAATATTACCACGATGACAAACAGTGGTCAAAATAAATCACCCTATTACATATTTATTTATATCTATAATATTATAAAATTCTAAGCATGCCATGTCTGTATATTAAAGCTATTTAAAAAAACAATTGTAATAGACTATATAAACGATGGAGCACACGATGCTATTTTTTTTATATTTCGTGTCTGTTTGTCTGTTTGTTCGGGATTCACGTAAAAACTACTGGGCCGAGTTCGATGCGGTTTTCGCTGATCGACAGCTAATTCTTAGACTTAAACTCTGCGCTACATTCTATCATGAAAATCCCGCGAATATTTTTCGGGGAATGATATAAAATGTCCAGATAAAAATAAAAAAAATTAATATATAATTTTTTATTTTCCCGGGAGCGGTTTGGGTGATCTTTGTGTCCCAGGAATCCTGAGGGAATTTTCCCGGGTATGGTACCAATTAGTCAGCTTGTATAAATATTAGCTGATTTCGATACAATTTTACTAAAACGATAGCTTAAGTCCTTTTTTAAGTGATGCGATGCTTAATATTTCGGGAATCCCGCGGGAATTTTTCCGGAAGTATTATTCAATATATTATTTTAAATCAGGTTAGCTTCGATTCACCTCTATGTTATGCTGAGTAGTTGCCTAGATTTAAAAAAAACTAAATTTTTTTTTTTTGTAAGTAAAATAAAGCTACTGCCTAGCGTTCGACACGAGGCGTAGCTGCGGGGGCAAACTAGTGTATATATATATATATATATATATATATATATATATATATATATATATATATTTCTTCTGTTCGTGTATTTCACTAAACTGGTCCTAAATGGTTGGAGTGATTTTGATGTTTTTTTTTGTGCGTGTGGAAGTGGATTCGTGTATGTTTTAGATTGATATTCTAATTTTATGGGGGTTAAAATATAATAAGACTACGTTTTAACTGTTTTAAATGCGGTAATTTAAATGACTTATTATTCCAACGTTTCATTTAAAATCAGTCTGCATAATTGGTTACTGAAAGAATGTTTTTACTCGGTGAATGGTTATTTTAATTGGAACAAGACATAAATGACGCTGATATGAAGTATGATAAATAACATTTGTATTGAATTTAATTATTTGACGTTATTTGTATCTTTTGACATTTAAAAATATTATAATAAATATTTTCTGTAGTCGCGTCAATATTATTTTCATAATTTCTAGTGATATAACTTGTATTAGGCAGTGTAATATTTGTACGCCCTATGAGTAATGGCATGTGGATTTACACATAATTAAAGATCTGTATAATTTTTATGCACCATATCATATGCAAATAAATTTTCATTTCATTTCACAATCTGACTTGGTAGATGGTGTTGGGTTCCAGGATTATACGTTAAAAAATTGTGTTTATTTAAATGAGTTTCTCGGTGATTTAATTCCACAATTGAACCCAGTAGACGGCGTTGCGGTCGGGACCTGTTGAAAAATCTTTTAATAAAAGATTGTGCTCTCAGTTCGACATTTTTTATTGAAGATTTTCCAACATACGTTATCAGCACGAAGGCTCTGTAAAATAAGCTGATTGTTTCATTTCGAAGTCGTGGCATTCTGTTTATTGTGTATAGTAAATAAATACGTCTAACAAAGAAACAAAACAAACGTTTCCAATATGTCAGGGGATCACAAAAAAACAGGGTCAAGCCTGCATTCATTGGCAGGAATATATTTAAAGGGAAGAGACGACTATGCTTCATGGAAATTTAAAATGCGCATGTATCTTCTACATGAAAATTTGTGAAATTGCATAGTTGGATACCCTGCGGGTGATACCACTCCCGTTGACGTCAAGCTAAGAAATGACGAAATTACCTTAGCGAAAATTTGCTTAACCTTGGATGGTCCAGCAATTACGCACGTCAGAAGCAGTAAGACTGCGAAGGAAGCGTGGCACGCTTTAGCAGCTACTTACGAAGATAAGTCCTTGGGTCGTAGATTGGCTTTGGAGAGAAAGCTATATAGATACCATTTAAGTGACTTTCAAAACATGGAGCTGTATATAAATGCTGTAATGTCAACAGTGCAAAATCTGGCAGACATAGGGAAAGTTACCGAAGACAGTTCAGTAGCTGCAATCCTATTAGGAGGATTGACATCCCGTTTTGATCCGTTGATCATGGCATTAGAAAGCTCTGCGGGAGGGATTTCAACTGAATTCTTAAAGAGTAAACTATTAACAGAGTTTGCGAGATCAGCTGAATCTGAATCATCTACGTCTGATGCAGCGTTAAAAGCAAAGCACAAACCAAATAAAAAAGTACTTCAATAAAAAATGTCGAACTGAGAGCACAATCTTTTATTAAAAGATTTTCCAACAGGACCATAGATAATAATACTATATATATAAAAGTCGGGACCTCGATTTTTATTTTTCACAGCAGGATAAATAAAAATCGTGGCAGGGCCCGCTAGTATTGACTATAAAACCAGTTCATTCTACTTTAATCATGGTGGCTTAAATGCCGTATCTTCTAAGGTGTATGTAGGTTTATGTACTGTCTTAAGCCTTACCTGTACACGTCTTATACGTGGGATGTTAGATTACGCAAAATTAGGCTCTCCGGGCGAACATTAATTGCCTGCTTGTGTGTCAAGAATCGTAATTTTCTTTTATGTAACGACTTAGGCTTAGCTTTCCTTAACACGAAGATAATAGTTTTAATTTAAGTACCTAATGTTTATTCAAGAATTTTGTATGTGAGATTCGCTGATTAGCTGTTAGTTAAAACGGTTAATAATTTTAATACGTGTTCATTTGGGACCACAGCGTAACTGAATATCAGTTTATTTCATGCGAAAATGGGTACATACTTATATACAAAATTATACAAATTAAATGTGTAATATAAAACAGACAAGCTTAAGCCGATCCCAAATCAACGAAAAATTTGTTTCTCTGACATACTTTACTCTGCCGAGATATTGGAACGGAACCAATACACGACAAAGGCTTTGTCTTTAGACTCTTTATATGTGAAATAATTTCCATGAAAATTAACAAACCTAAACCTATAAATATTTTAGAGAGCAAAAATAAACTTCAAGACTTCTAGGAGTCTTAGACGAATCTGCAACAAAGGTGTATCAATAATATCTCTTTTTGGAAAATTCTCAAACGCAATAAAAGACTAATTTTTGAGTTCCATTACAAATAATTTATGTTGCTACAATATTTACGATATTCGCGCCATAAGTACTTGACACGATAAAGCTACTGTTTTGGTTTTACGAGTCAAATCAAAATGAAACATGTCCAAACATTTGACCAAACATGTGACGTAACGGAGTTTATACGTGGATATGAGCCCCGAATGTAAATGTGTGGAATGGCATAAACAGCAGTCATATAAAACATCTGCGGAACCTATATGATACCGTCATACGCATTGCGTCCGTGTTACGTTTTTGTTTTGAATTTATACGAGAGGGGCGTACATAAGGTGCAACGATCCAGTGAAATTAATCAAGAAATAAGGATACATGTAACCGAACAATAGAAAATTATAAAATCATTTAAAGTTATTTAAAATACGCTTCTTCTATTTTTTAAACTACAAGCATTACAAAGTTGAAATTTTCGAAATATTTGTCAATCATTTGAAAATCCTTCAGAAATGAATGAATTGATGAAATGAAAATAAAAATTAATGAACCAGATTTGACCGTCATTTTTTTATATAATTGCTTTTTCATTTAAAATTACAACATAAAATCAGTTTTCTTTAAATAAAAAAAATGAATAAAATGGTCTTGATCAAAGTAAAACAAAACAAAAATTAATTTTGGAACCAAATC
Organism: Dendrolimus kikuchii; assembly: GCA_019925095.2. NCBI lineage: Eukaryota > Metazoa > Arthropoda > Insecta > Lepidoptera > Lasiocampidae > Dendrolimus > Dendrolimus kikuchii. The sequence continues at coordinate 9,016,964 of CM034400.1, forward strand.
ATCTTTACATAGCATAAAACAAAGTTGCTTTCCATGTCTAACTCCGCTAACTCTGTTAGACTAAGTTAGATAATTTTTCACTGAAGGTTTTCTGAAAGAAAATCTAATTAAGTTTTTATGCAAGTAAAAAACCCAAACTGAAGTACCAATTTAAAACTAGTAATAGTGTCAGAATATAAAACGTCGATATATTTCACTGCTATATACCTAATAACATAATTTTATTCAAGATAGTGGTGCAATAAAACGCGTAGTCAAGGAGTCTGCTGCTCCAAAGACTATAAAAATAAACGTACTTATAGCATCAATTATTCACACTCCTAAATTTTTCTAAGAAAATGTTAGTTCTAACTAGATAGTAATTTTCAAGACGATGTTTGAAATTATGAATGTCAAAGAGGCAAGTGAGGTAAGAATAAGCCTAAATGGCACTCTGTTGTTCGTGCCTACCCCGCAAGGGAACTGGCGTGAAGTTATGTATGTATGTATGTATGTTTGAAATTATTTTACTTTTAAAATCTGTGCAAAACTTAAAAAGTGATTAGCTTAGCTATCCTGTACTTAAAAATCCATACGTTTAGTAGTCAGGTGGGTGCCGTACCTCCTACAATAATGTATTCTGTAGACCTGACGTCTTCTAGTTATTTTACCTTTATCATTTATTTGGATACGATATCCTAAAACCCTTTTGGGTTTTAAGATGTAGATATGTAAAAATTATGATGTTTTTGTTTGAATAAATATATTATATATATATTTAATAAAAAAAAGTGTGCGTGTGCAATTAACACGCGGCAAGTGAAACTTCAGAAAAGTAGTCTACGCGAGAATGAGATAAATATAGAGTATCATGAGTGTTAGGATAATGTAAGGTTTATTATTTTTGTAATATTTTTACCAAGCTCAATATATTTTATATTTTTATGCAAAATATTACATTTCATATATTACGTATTTAAGATATAGTTTAATACATATGATTCAGGTTTCATGTTTTCACTTTGAACAAATGACACTAGAGGCTTATGATAACTAAAATAGGAAACAAATGCTTAGTTTCAAATTGATTTAATAAACTACAAAATATTTATATATATACGAGCATAGTATTTAAATGATTAAATATCTTTTTGGTGGCGCTTTTTATTGTTTCATCGAGTTTCAAATCACAACGATGCTAAAGAAATTTCACTTCAAAAACGAAAGTTAGATCCAAAAAAATTGTTTAATCAATAATTATGATATGGATGCTTTGCCTTTTGGGTAGCTGAATGACAAAAATAGTGAAAGTTCGTCATCTCCTGTAGAAACTTTCAGTTTGCATGGATATAAACTTGATCGATTTATTATTTACTTATTACTGTAAATAGTATAGTTATTATATTAGTATAGTTAATAAGGAGTATTTTTGATTCAAATAATTGTAGCTCATAAAATACTCCATAACGATTCAGGTAGGATTTTAATGACGTATAGCGCCATCAAAATTGGTCTTTTTTTATTACTGTATAGGTTCACGTTTGACCGTTACCTCGCGCGATTTCGAGCTGAGATATGGTCTAAGATAGAGCACGCTTACCTAGACGGTACCTATTCACATGAGACTTGAAGACACCCATGTTGTAGGTTTCGGGAAAAACAGACTCTGGCAGTGAGTTCCAATCCTTTGCGTTGCGCATAATGAAGGCGCACTCAAAGCGCTTTATTCGTATAGACAGTATGTCCACCATACAGGTCTGGTAGTCCGATGATGGAAGGGAGACGGTGGGATAAAATTGAAAAGCTCCAATGCATACTCTCTAAAATGTATTTAATAGAAAACCGATAAGCTGGCAAACCTGCGTCGATGTTCAAGACTTTGAATGTTGTCTACTAAAATGACGACTGAATCTAACCTCATTTTATAATATTATGTATTCCATATTGATATTTTCAGGGTTGTTATACATTGTATTTTTTAGAGAATCGCCTTTTATTGCCAAAATACTCCTAGAAAATACAGTGCCACGACGCAACAAAATACTGTACATACAGTATTCCATGTTTTCTACCTAACAAAATACGGAAATATAAAGCCCACAAAAGTTGATAACTGTGTATCGAAACTACTAGAGGGTGATTTTCTAATGCCCTGGTATGAGGTTGTCATATTATTTTAAAGCTCACTTAATCCTTAACCGGTTAAGAAAGAGTGATCAGTTAAATTAGGTTTGAAAAACATTTCTTCGTGATTATCTTAGTAAAAGTTCGATGTGGTGGCATTCACATTTTTATTAGTTGATCTTGTATGGGATATAACATTACTCGAGTCCGTTTTTTTTATTGCAGGAGATCAACAGAGAGGCAGACGGCCCACTTGATGGAAAGCGGTTACCATCGCCTATGGACATTTGCAACACCAAAGATGCTACAAGTGCGCTGCTGCTCGCTTAAGGGAAACTGGAACCTGGTCACTAACGCCGGAACACAGCTCAAGGTTGTTATGGCGACATACTTTAGACCAGGGGTGGTAGCCATCCAGTCGAGCAAAGGCCCTACCACCTGGTCGTATAATGAAAGCTTGTTAATGGCTTACTCTTACATATTATGTTGTATCCTAGTCAACTCTTACTACAACTGTTAGTCCCTAAAATATTGTAATACTAGGCACTTACTGTACTTTTTCGAAAGGTGTATGTATGGGAAGAATTTGTGGCAGCTCAGAAGGTAAGGCACCAGAATCTTTTCCTTAGAACATAGATTAGAATACTTAGGCAGTTCTTGAGGCCTAAGTGCATGTTTAATTACCACGTCCTGGCGGTGAAAGAAGTCAACGTGAATTACCAAAGCGTGAAAAGCGCATATCACTTTGCACAAACGCGGCTGGTGTACTGTACTCCGCTAAAAGAAACTATTAAATTAAAATTTTATTAGCCGTGAAACCGTAATATCAAAGACTTATAACCTACGCTTGAAATAATAAAGTCCAAATTTAAAAAGATTTCGTTATAACCTTTAGTCGTCGCACTGTTAATAACTTCGTAATCTATTTCAAATGAAGGTTAAAGAAAAATCACCTATCGTAGGAGGCTTCTGCAATTTAATATTTCATTCTTCCTGCGAGGTCTAGTTACATGAGTCACGTTACGTATAAAACAATTTCAAAATAAAAATAACACTGAAAGGTCAACATTTATAATGGAAACCTTACTAAGGCTAAAATAAAAATGCCTTTAACACGGCAAAGACTATCACGAGTTCTCTGATCAATTTATTTCTTACGCAAGAGCAGAAATATTTCAATCTTTGAAAGTTGATAAGTTTAGTGTAAAATTATTCAAAAAATTTTGTGGGTATACATAAATTATGGTATTATTATTTTCGATACTAAAAAGTAATATGCTTAACATTTAAATTAAGAACATATTTCTTAATTATTAATCAGCTAAAATTATTAATTACTAGAGATTTCACCGCGGCTACGCCGCGTGAACAACCCTGTGTAAGTATGTACATAAAAATTTAATTAGGTGTTTTATATATATAAACTTTCAGTACTTATAGTTCTTGTTGAATTCACTACAATTCGACGGCCTCTGTGGTTGAGCGGGCTAAGCCATTGCCGGCCTACCTCACTGCAATGCAAAGGCTCCGGATTCGATTGCTGGTATAGTAAATTTCGGAAACTTATTTTCTCCATTATTTACTATGGTCTGCGTGTCTGGGACCGGCCCCAGAGTAGTCCGTTGTATATTACCCATAACACAAGCGTAACTTGCTTAATTTGGGGATATGCAATATGTGTGTTTGTCTGCCGATTATTATTATACTATTATTAATTACAAAGAAACTAAGTCAATATAGTGTAGATAAGTGCACAGCAAAACGGAGAAAAGTCGCAACCAACCTGATTTCAAGTATCTAATACGTTATGAATGACATGTGGGAAACCTGGCAATGTACGAGTATTTGTTATTGAATTGCAGCGATGGTTGCATTTATTTCAAGTAAACGACGTCTTTTATCCGAATAAAACGTATGCTAAGTGTTGATTCTGGTTATAAGCCAGCCTTATGTCGAGAGATAATATTTTTTCTTTAATTATATTATAATTGCACCTGTAGCACAAGCGATTCCAATCATCATCAAAATTTGTAAAATGACTTATTTTTACTTGTTCAATAATTTAATAACAACTTTCTCCTCTTGAGTCGTTGGTGGAAAAACATATAACATTTTCCTCTTAAAGCCGCTTTTGAATATTTCGGTACTGGTAATAACCAATGTAATAACGTTTCTTCAACATTAAGGTCGGAATGTTATGAAGATTTTTATACAGTTTTGTTTCTTACTTAACTTTAATTAAAAGAAGACGGAATACGTTCGTTCGGCTTTATCAATTATATTTTTTAAAGTCTGACCCTAGTATCAGATTTCATAATGCGGATATAATTTATGCTGGGTTACTATATCTAACTATTCTTTCATTTTCTTATTACTCGTTCAAGTTTGACATAAAGTTCATACAAGTAATTTCAGTTTTCTAGCAATGGTAAGGTAAAATAATGTATAATAATAAATACAAACCTCGTAAATGAGAATATAGATTATACAGCACAGAGGCTGTACAATCTCTAAATAATGACGTGGATGAAATACCCTAGTAATTAATAATTTAATTTTGTATATTTGTTTGTTTTTTAATTATATACGGAAATGTATTGTACATACATACATACATACATACATAACTTCACGCCAGTTCCCTTGCGGGGTAGGCACGAACAACAGAGCGCCATTTAGGCCCATTTTTACACACCTCACTTGCTTCTTTCACATTCATAACTCTTGTCATGCACACTCGTCTGTTCTTAAGGCTCCTGACATCACCCTCCGCTAGTACACGATCAATTTGATCATGGAAGGTGTGTCGTGGCCTTCCACGACTTCTGCATCCATCCACTTTTGCATTGTATATCTGTTTAGTCATAATAATAGAAATGTATTGTATTTCTGAAATAAAGGAATTATTATTACAGAGGCATTAAATACTGTCGACTGGCCACCGGTGACACTTACTGGGTGTTTATTGAAGCGAGAACTTGTTTAGGCACTTTGGGCACTTTTGGGATGGAAAAAAGCACTGAACACGCGTAACCATGATGTTCAGATACAAAGTTTTCACTTCTGCATGCATGCACCTACAACTGACAATTTTGATTATTTTACAATCTAAATCCCTTAACATTGGTAGAAAATTATACTTACTTGTATGGAGTTCATCTCTTTTCTTTCACCATATCCCAATTACTTGGGGTCGGCACAATATGTCTTTTCCTTCCACACTCTTCCACTGTATGGAGTTCATGTCGAATTTTAACCAGTAATATGGCAAGTAAAATCGTAAAAAATTGCCGAATATGGACCGTAGGGAATCTGTAGTTTTATATAGAGCTTTATAAAATTATCTTCATAGTTTTGCTCGCGTAAATGTCGACTTCGCCGCACAAGATAATTATCCCAATATGCAAGATACTCCTGTATCACATACTGTTGTACATAAAACATAAGTTTGACCAAGACTAACTTTTATTATACAAAACCAAACTGCCTTCACTATTAGTACATTAATATACAAGACACATATCAATATTCATAACAGACGGTTTATTCAAATTTGTTCGCATGATCTTTAAATCCGCTCATTCAGCAACATGATTTACGGGATTAATAATATATCTCATTCTCATGAACAATACATCATTATATGTATGTATGTGAAAAAAAAGAATAATATTTTCCTAAGTTTTCGCGACTTGTATACATAATAAAACTACGTTTTAACTCTTTTAAGCGCGGTAATTGATTTGATTTTTGTTATTCCGACGTTTCAGCCACTTTTCAGTGGCTGTGATCACGGAAGTCAAAGATGTCAAGTACCAACGAATATTGTTAAAGTTTTATTTAGCCTACCGCCAATTTGTACATTTTAATTAAGAAAGAATAAATACACATGTAAAAAATACATTCACGTTTATTAGTATGGTTATTTATATATACTGATGACATAATTAATTCATTTTAATTAACATCTGCAAGAGTCGCTTTGCTATTAATTAAAGCATTTGAAAGTTTTCTTCGTGGAGGAGAAAATTAAATGAAAATTTTATAGCTGATGCAATATTTCCTCTTCGAGTTGGTTCTACAATGTTGCTTATTTGTAGTAAAATTAATTAAGTCTTGGATATAACTTCTTTTGAAGTTATATTCACGTGTAATCATTTTGAAAAACGGAACCTTTGTATAAAATGGTAATGCGAAATCACAAAAAACTAAAAATTAGGGGTAGTCGCGATACATGTAACTGAATAATATTATTTTATCTTTGTACAGACATGTCAGATATTTTGTTTTTTACTTAAGTTAAGTTTAAAGTCGTTAAATGTGTGCTTCCCTATCTTAATTTAATCTACGGTGTAGAAAATTCGGAAAAATCAATAGGCTAAAGCTAAGAAAATACTTTAAACAAAATTATTTTGAACAAGATCTATTAAACAATTAGATATAATATGGGGTATTTTCGTTAAAAGTTAAGTAAAGTCACGGATGCTTTTGCCGAATGAAAAAAAAAACAACATACTTAGGTCATCTTTACAAACCACGCGCATAAAATGTATACTCTAATATAACTTCAAACCATTATCCCGTAGAAACTGTTCTATTTTCCGCAATAAAAATACGACATTGTCATTCGCGGAATCAAAAGTTTACATCTATCAAGTTTTACGATAATTCGTCTATTCTATATGGGTCTGAAAAATGAAATTTAAACAATTTAACATTCATCTAAAATCGGCAGACAAATACACACATTGGTTTATTGCTCCATCTTCGACTGCACCATCATCTAATAATAGGCGTGACCATAGTTTTTAGCATTAAAAAAAACAAATTGTTTGTAAGTGTGCAGTTCATACGCAGTGGAAATGAAACCTCAGAGTCAGGTCTTATTGACTCTCTTATCTGTGCTGCACAATGTAAAACTGGTATCTCATTCTCTCGCAGGATTAATCCAATAAATTATGTTTATCTCTTTTTAGTGTCGCTTTTTCGTTTCATCAAGTTTCAAATCACAACGATTTTAAAGAAGTTTCACTTCAAAAATGTCATGACACACTACTCGTAGACTTAAGCACCAATATTAACCTTTTGATTTGAAAAATATCTAAAAGTAGACATCTGTTAACAGCCCTCGTAAAATAAGAATCAATAATGTTGGTCTTTAAAAGGGCGTTTAAAAAGCGTTTTTAACTAATTTCGGGGCAGCCAAGTCGTAAAACAAGAGTATTTACTCGCTAAGTTTTAGTACATTCATAATATTAACTTTTCTTAACATAAACAAACATGTGGTAGACTCTTTGGTGGCTATAATAAAAAAGTCAGTCTGTGTAGTGTTACCAGCAGTATGGTTGGTATATTTTTTCCCCCCGATCAATAAATAATATTTTGTTTTAATAATATTTAGATGACTATTTATTTATCATCCTTATTTTGTTAAAAGAAAACATTTGATATTCAATTGAAGTTTTTAAATAATATTAATTATCAAAATAATATAAGGAAAAGCTATTTATACAAACAACGAAGTGAACACTAAATTTCTAGCAACGAAATTTTTTTCATTATCTATGCACATGCCTTTACCTTGTAGTAAGGTTGTATAAGGATGCCAATATTAAAAATAAAAGATAATATAACTTGGTATCACGACAGGTCACTCTTCTCTCACTTTTTGCCGTATTATTATTTAAAACACATTTTTAGACCAAATCATTTCAAAGTCTTAGCAAGTTTTTTTTCTAGCATTCTTTTCTATGGTTATTATGAAGTACAGGCAGAGTATTTATTACTAATTTTCATTATACATATCTGTTGAACAATATTTTTTTATTGTATGAGTTCAGGAGACGGACAGAGGGGCCCACCTGATGGAAAGTGGTTACTATCGCCTATGGACATTTGCAACATCAAACGTGCTACTAATGTGCCGCCGCTCTCTAAAAGGAGACTGAATCCTGGCCAGTGATGCCGGAACACCGAAACACCCTACCACCTGACTGTGGGTTGTTTTTTATCTGTTGAATATTATAGAAAATTAATGATGCAGCGCTATGTAGTGACGAGTTGTAACCAAATGGATGCCGTGAAAATGTTTTCCGTATCCGAAATATCTATAATATATACAACAATTTTCATGGCCACTAGTAGAATGATATAAAAGTTGATACGTTAAAGCGCCATGTATTCAGGGAGTCAAATTAAAATTATAAATTAAATTAAATTGGCATGAAAACTTTCGCCATGAAAAAATATTAAGTATGCCAACTTTTATGCTGATTATTGTACTATGTTGAAGTTTATCATTCCATATATTATACTTACGTCCATTTTATATACAATAAGCAAAATTATTTAACACTTATCTAAAATACTCGCATAGTTTTTTTAAGGCGAATAAAAAATACACATCTGACAACCCACAATATCTTCTTTAGGGTGCTTGCTAGTCTGTTGGTCTCACACAGAGTTTAACCTGTAAAGCAATAAGCAGTACAGTAATAAAAATTTAGTCCAAATTTGGAACGAGCAAGCGATTCGGATGAAACTGAGTACAAGAATAAATAAGACATGTTCGCTTGTCTGCACTTGCGCTAAATTCGTATGCATTCCGTGTTATTTCAGGAATACACTTAGCAGTTATCATATTGTAGGTATATTGCTTTACGCTGTTGACTTGCGACAACGCATATTATCAATTACTAAGGACCTTTTCTTTTCTATCTATCTGACCGTATTTGTGATTTAATACTTACAACAACTCAGAAGGATTTATGGTAATAAAAGGACAGCAACTGGTCACTATACTTATAATCAGAGAACTTTACAGCTTAAATACAATTCATACACTGCACTATTGCACTGAACAAAGATTTTTTGATGGCCCTGCCATCCCTTCAACAATTTTACAGTAAGGAAAAATTAAGCTGCTGGCACAAATCAGATTGAAGTCATTGATAAACTATTTTAATTAAAAAGTTCATGAATGCCTAGAATTTGTTAAATTATTTTTTGGAAATTGTAGATAATATTTTATATATATATATATATATATATATATATATATATATACATATATATATACACATATATATACATACATATATATATATATATATATAATATATATATAATAAATATATATAAGAAAGTCGTGCTATTTACACGGCTGTACCGATTTGGCTAAAAATTGGTGGGGAAGTAGCTTAGAACCAGGAGACGGACGTAGGATACTTCTATCCCGTTGGAACCGGTAGGTGGCGCTGAGATCGGGTTCTAGAATCCTCCTAATCACCTGGACCGATTTTGGTGATTTTGTTTTTGTATGTTTGAGTGGTTCCCCGGATGGTTTAAATCTACAATTCGAAACGGTAGGTGGCGCTGGGATCGGGTCCTAGATTTTATTTTTTCAGAGCAGGACAACGTCTGCCGGGGCCGCTACTTATATTTAAAGTTTTACAAGTAATAACATATATCTATCGCTTCTGCCAACAGCGAAATAAAATGTAGTGAATACATACCGTCTATATACATTTGAGACATTTTAAAATATAATCTACACAATCACCACATCCTATTGGAGATAAATATTGTTACATATAACTATGGCAAATTATAAAAAAACTACACTATACAAAAAAGGGCGCTAATCACAAAATAAATAAAAATATTCAATTAAGGAAATGGCCGATTGTATCGTTTAGATATAATATGGTACATAACAAAATTAATTATTAACCTTAAAAAGAAACATTATTATGCAAGAATAAATATTGTAGTGTAATATAAATAATTTTAAAATAAACATATTACAGCACTTAATTATGATAAAACTAAAACACACACCGGCACACATTGATTGCCACACACATACATAATACATTAGTTATTTTATTGAAGTGAAACTTCTTTAGAATTGTTGTGGTTTGAAAATCAATGAAATGAAAAATGACAATAATAAGAGATAAACACTTAAAATTCAACCTTATTTCATCAGAAATAAAACACATTTCTCTTTACTGTTAGTAATAATTTTTAAATTAAATAAAACTTAAAACATTCAAATGAATTTTAGCTTTATCCAATTATATTTAAGGCAGATGTTTTTTACATGTAGATCAAGGGAAATTGTGGGTAACAGTGCATTGAATTTTGAACTTTATACTAGTGATTCAAAGTGTAATGTAGATTGAATTTTTTCAATTATAATATGTTGACGGATGTAGGCTAAAGAAATTATATTTATATTAATAAAAGTTAGAGAAGAATTATCTCTAAGTATATTCTCTGAAGTTTTACTTCTACTGTGTGTGAACTGCACACACGCATATTTTTTATATAAAATATGTATGTTACATTTTATTCCCTAACAAATATTACAATCCGTGTTAATGTATTTTTTTTAAACTACAAATATTGTATATTTTGGGTACCTAATATAGACGTCGTTTTCATTACAAGAAAACTTTTTTCTTTTTTCACCTTTTTAATTATTTTTTTTTAGTGCGAAAAACCTCTCTCGTTTCAGAAGTTTGCAATTGTAGGAGACTTTATTGTATTGTATTGTAAAAAAAAATGGTAGTGCGATCCTCTAGCGCCTATTAGAAAATCTTTTAATTTTGACGGATTATCACCGTAAGTGGCTGATCGTGCATTAGTTCTAGAACAATACTCTTGCGGAAACAAAAGCTTGAAATGATTACTAGTCTAAATTAAAAAGTATTTTCAAAAATACGATTGTAACGTAATGTTCTCTTTTTATTTAAATGTAACTTTTCGGAATGTCACATAACGTCCGTTGTTTACCGTCATCCGGTGACCTACAATTTCGTTGCGACCTAAATGGCATATGGATTCTATTTTTAAATGGCACGTTTCTACTAATTTACTACACTATTCTAATACGTAAAATACGGCTAAATGCACATGCCGTGCAAAGGCATAAAAGGAAGTTGGAACTTAATATTATGAAGACATCAGCTTGAACTAACTTTAAAAGATGCTCTAAAATATTAAATTACCAGATTCAGGACAAAAGAGCTAAACAAATTAAAGTATGTAAAGTCTGTTATAAAAAATTATTAAATTAAAAACTCTTAAGTAATATTAAGAGGCTTTTATCTTCAAAACGTGACATAATAACAGCTTCCTGTTAGGAAATTAACTTTCTTATCGACAAACAGAGTATAAATACAAAGTTACAGTTCAAAGTTCAATATGGTACCGACTTTATTTGATTACTTTATTTTAAAAACAACATGAAAGATTTTACATTACGTGCCTCGCTCTTTGTATAAGAGCATACTGTTGTGCGAAATTATTCACATATTAAAACATAACACTTGATTAAATTTGTTAATTTTAAATGGGAGGCGTTAGTGTTAAAGACTTGGCCATTTCACACAGATATGGCGCTGAGTTTAATGCGTTATTTAAGAAGCGACATTGATAATGACGCTTAATATTGACAGATAACGTATACATTTATACACTGATGTGGTCATGCGTTAACGGCGTTATTTTTTAACGCTTTAAAAAAGACGCATTCGGCCACAATCTAAATCTTTAACTATTACGCAGATGAAGCCCCAGCCTAAAATAGATATATATATATATATACAACATCAATTAATAATTGATAGTGAAATGGTAAAATTGAAAACGTTATGCAAAATTTATATGGAATAAAAAACACAGGCCAATAATAAAGTACTAACTAATCGTTTAAAATAAAAACTTGAAATCCTTATATCCGAACACCTAATTGTTTTTCTTCTACTTTCAATTTAGGACATTGCCCGGCAAAGAACTAGAAGTATATACACATAAGACACCTAGGCTGTATCAGCCTTCTTGGGTGTTTTGCTCATCCTTGTCAAGTCAACCAAATTGTAGGTACTTATAGCGGCTTGGACGGCGAATCTCGCTTTGCAGATACACAAGAGTCGTACAAACGATAGAAACAGGTATAAATATTTAAATTTATATATTATGTGGCTCACATAATAAAATATTTTTTACAATATACGACGTCTCTTGGCCTAACAACGGTTGCCTCATTCTGTATTTGAAAATATTAGGAATCCTTTTCATGAAGGAAATGTCCGAAACCCAAAGAGGCTGTTACAGTACCAATCAACAGAATTTTCATGACAACCAAAGAAGTTATAATTCTCTAAATCTATACAAATATTTCAAATGCGAAGGTTTGGACGGATCTTCGTTACTTAATCATGCTAAAACGACTAAACGGACCTGGATGAAATTTGGCACAGATAGATTGTAGTGTAGAATAGCACATTGGTTACTATTTATCCCTGAAAAGTATACGCTTCCCGTGGGATAACATTAACGCGAGCGAATACGAAGGCAAAAGCTAGTAAATTAAATTTGTTACATAAACCCACAATTTATCCATAAAACAAAAAAGGTCAAGTAATTTACGTCGTTAGAAAGAAAATCTGTAAGACAAATATGACCCTTCAAGGTCCCGCCAAAAAGCCTCTGAAACGTCTGGATTGGCCAGCTTAACTGATTCAAACCTTAATTCCGTTTTAGGACATGATTGAGTTATCTATCGGACCGTTATGTAACCAAACACTCTAAGGACTTGAGGAGGATTAAATTATCCAAGCAAAATAATTAATTCCGGTCAATTCCGTTGTAAATAGAGTTACTTCGTGACTCATGACAACTTCGATAATACAATCACATTGGTCACGAAGCTTTACAAAGAAAGAGGTCCCATAAAGTAGATAACCTAATTTGAAATCCTTGAAAATAGTAAATTAAAACTAAACATCACAATTTATTTTGTGTTTTGAAACTGTTGTTGGGACTTTGAAAGGATTTTGAAGTTTTGCTATGCAATTATATTTTTCAAAAATGAAAAAAAAAAAAATATTTTAACAATATAGATTATTAATATTTTTTTATGCAAAATTTATGTGTATATATAAACATATTTTTTTTGTGAAACATCCTTTATGCCACTGCTCCACCTGTGTGTCCACCTTAGTGACTGTGTTTATAATTATTCGTCTTATTTATAGCGTTAAAAACACCCCGTTAAGGATTAGCTACATTAGTGAAGTTTACTACCAGAGTGTGAGTTATTGGTTAATGTTTAACGGCACTAGCAATGTCGCATCCCAAATAACACATTAAATCCTTAGCTACATCTGCGTAATATCTTTATTGGTACGTTAGTTAAAACATTATGGTGCAGGTGTATCAGAGCCATTACAGTTAAGTGCCTATCAAGAGGTTTAATTGTACATTTTATAAAAACTTCGTTAATTTATAAAATGTACAATTAAATCTATAATATTATAAAATTCTAAACATGCCGTTTCTGTACATTGAAGCTATTAAAAAAACAACTGCAATATACTATATAAACGATGGAGAATATGATGATTTTTTTTAGATTTTTTGTCTATTTGTCGGTCTGTCTGTTTGTTCCGGATTCACGTAAGAACTACTGAGCCGATGCACTGGTACTGCGCTGGAATGACCATAACAGTGGACGTTTGTCACTTCTACGGAACCTTACGTTGTACGTGGACACGCCCTTGTCGATTCATGATAAATATAATTTAAATGTCAGACATTCAAAAGCAAAAGCTTTATTCTTGATGTAATGGTGTTTGCAAGCGCAAAAGGCAATAGTATATTGGAGTCTAGTTGGAAATTTTATATTTTCGCTCGAGATATTACAATTGCAATTCTCGCTGTCTTCTGTTTCCGAGAATGCAATAATGGGCTAATATAAAAATTTCTGAATAACTTTAAACTCAATGAACAATGCGAGATGCTGAAATATAAAACGAAATTAGAATTATAACATAACTTTGTGTATGTAATATATTCATTTTTATATCAGTCAGAGGAATATTTTTTTATAACTCGTAGATGAACAACTTAGCCCATTTAGTGATATTTGACTACTTTAAAAATGTCTATCTATTGAAATGCAGGATGGGTTCCTATAAATTCAATATTTAGTACTTCCTTGCCAGAACAAATTTGCCAATTTATAGGACTGTGTTAAAAAAGTATACCTACCAAAAGTTTTACTTTTAAATGCTGATACGAGTATATGCAATATAGGGTATTGAGTGCTAACCTCATTTGTCCAATTGCGCCATGCAAGTCTACAGTCGTTTTGCTTCATTCTTAATATACAGGATGGGTAAGTTGTACTTCTTAAAAGATGTATGGGAAAGGATTTTTGCGATTTCTGACTCTTTTAGTACTTGAACGATGGTTGCTTCGATAGAAGTTTTCGATCAGTATTAGAAACAAGATCGATTCATCAATCTTTTTTCGTGACTGCATTTTTTTGAAAATCTGTGAATGAGATTCAACATTTTTCATAAAGTTATAGATAGTCTTCTAAGACCATTTTCGTGTAGCTGCAATTATTAGAGTATTTCCGCCTACTGCCCCGCTGAAAGTTTCCACCTTTATTTTGTGTGCATTGCCTTTGACAAATAAATGTTTTCTTTCTTTCTTTCTGATTGGATCAGTTGGTGTGGACGTTTCATTAAATGGATCCTTTAGGCGTTTGTCTGTTTTCTAAGCTTCAAAATATTAGGAGTTTTTTGAAACTGGACATCCCATACTTTTGAAATTTATCACATTACCGTATTATGAAAATCGAACCATTTTTTTTAGATTTATCTTCTAACTTCACTACGAGTCTACCTGTCTGTCTATAGCAAATTGCATTTCATAGTTGATATTTCAGTCAAAACCCAATAATATAACTTGCATCAATACGTGACTTGATTCCATCGTATTGTTAAGATATGAATTAAATTACAAATGTCATCATCCTTTTTATTACTTTATTTATCTGTCTTGCGTTTCACTCTAAAAGATTCGATATAAATGTACCATGTCGATTATTACATAAACTTTCGTATCCTAGTGTTACGAGTTGCAGGACTCGAATTAAAATGCCGTTGAAATTATTGTAGAGTTTATTAAAACTATACAAACACGTATAACACAGGTACAAATATAACCGAACGCAACAAGTCCAAACGTAATGCAGAAGATCGTAATTTAATAACACGCGCAAAGTCCGTCACTAAATAGATTACCGAATGTACACAAGTCTTGCTTCGCTCGTGGTTATCGCTTGACTGCCTCATCTCTCCATTGGGGCATTGCTTTATACTGCACCGATGCATGATGTCGGCAGCGTGGACCGAATTTCTTAGAATAAGTTTGTACTTCTAAATCCGAGACACCTGGCAGTGATCAGAATACAACATTAGACCGTAAAAGATTACAATACACAATGGGCTGTTTTTTTAATCACAAATTTTAAACACAAAGTAAGCAAAAGAACTCCAAATGCCGAAAGGATGTTTCTACACATATGTAGGTGTGAATTTGTCTTTGTCGGCACCTAGGTCGTAACACTACGTTAGTAACTAACATCATTTTATAATGTTATAAAGTAACCTTTGCTAATGCTCATTCGTTTTCGATTTATACATAGTAAAATTGCTTTTCAAGTTTTGCTACTGAGTCTCTTTTACTAGAACACCTCAAAAATAAAATCTCATCCGTTTTATGAACAAAATAAATTGGATTTTTAATTGAATTCCAGCACATGGTGATGCGACAAATATACAAACGAAAGAAATTAAGTTGGTATATGCAGTCAGAAATTCGTAAAAACGAATTGTTTTATATTGTGCAAAATACATTTTAATTGTATCTAAAGAGCAAACAAAACCTTTTTTTTTACATTACAATACTGTTTTTCATCGTCAGTTAGTGCAATCCACTGTTGGATGTGTCCCAAAAATTGCGCTGCATTTCATACTTCCTTTATCGGCGTCCTTCCACAGGTCAGGAATAAATGAATGAAAACACTTTATTTTACACCAAAAATTAAAACTACGTTCTTAAAAACTTGGTACAATAAATACTGAACCAAAGGCGGCCCTATCGGTTAAAGCGATCTCTTCTATGCAACCTCATAGACTAAGGAAAATATTAAAACATGACAGTGCCGGTGTGGACAATAAATAATTTGAAACTTTTAAAACATATTAAATAAATAAAGGCTTTATTATATACTATACAAACACTACATATCATAATATACACAGAATAAGCACACTATACCTACCTGAGAGTACCAAAAATAAATTAGCAACCATGATTTTAAAAGAGGATAATGACTTAGCTTGTCTGATGATGAGTGGCAGTGAGTTCCGTGCAGGAACGGAGAAAAAATACAATTTCCTGCGGCCGGGCGGCCTCTCGTAAGAGGCGACAAAACAACCCACAGCCAGGTGGTGGGGCATTTGCCCGACTGGATGGCTACCACCCCTGGTCTAGAGTATGCCGCCATAAGAACCTTGTGTTGTGTTCCGGCATTAGTGACCAGGTTCTAGTCTCCCTCCCTTAAGAGAGCAGCAGCGCATTTGTAGCACCTTTGGTGTTGCAAATGTCCATAGGCGATGGTAACCGCTTTCCATCAAGTTGGCCGTCTGCCTGTCTGCTAAACTCCTGCAATAAAATAAAAAAGCCTATACCGTGAAGTATTTATGAACGGAGGAAGAAATGTATGTAGGTGTCATTAAGGAGAGATTACTACTAGAGTGCAAATAACGGGGATGAGAAAGAAGTAAGAATACAAAACGTTCCTTTATGGCCCAGTTCCGTTCAATTTGCCTTACTGTCGATTAAAATTTGCGTAAGCTCCATACAAGTAATATGAAAATTCTACTGATGGTAGGGCAAATGAATGAATAGTAAGATGAAGGAACCGGTCATAAATAAGGAGAGGTACGGGGTCATATTTTCTTTGGGGCGGAGGGCGTCCCATACTACGTTTACCAAGACGCTATCTTCACTACAGGACCTATCTGCTCTATTGATCATCGGTCTTGAAATCAAAGTAGCTGGTCTACTTTTACTTCAGCTTACAAATTTCATGATCTATGTCGGTGAATTTTACGACCTATTCTAACTCTCACGGATATATTCGTTTTAGATTTTATCCGTAAGAGAAAACATATGTAGTTCGTTCGTCCCAAAACTCGTTGAGCTACTTTCAATTTATGGACCACGTCAGTGTCCACATTTATTTATTATTAACTGTGGCCGTTACTTTATTCGTGCTGGTCTTGAACTATATAACATCTGAATTCTGTAAAATACTGAAATGAAATGTACATATAAAAATTAATTAATAAAGTCACAATTTTAATCCCTGAAATTTTTATTGAAACCTGTTGAACCGTTTCGGAGGTTATTAGAAGCCTACTTGCATACAGACTGGCATTGGCAAAAATTCTCAAAACAGTGATTTATAATTAGGAATCGTATAAATAAGTGTTCATTTCATTCATAACAGAATAATACTTCTATTTATGATTAATAGAAGACTTGTAAGACTTTTAAAAATTATAAAATTAGTAACTCTAAAGCCCGACCTCGTTGCAACGATCTTGATAAAGCTCAATGAGATGAATTGATCTTTTATCAATGTCAAAAAGTTCACAAGTTCAAAGCTACATACATGAAGAACACACGAAACATCACATATTTGCTATATAATTAATATGTGACCGTATCTGTAACAAAAAATAATGCATTCTATTGTGCAATACATTGTTAGTTAATTTGACCGAAAACTACAGACACTAATTAAATTAAACACCTAACAAGTAGGTAATTTACCAATGCGTTACAACATCCTCTTTGAACTACGTATCTTTGTCGGTTCATTACGATGATACTGCAAATTATACGTTCTAACTAATTAGAATCGCTGTGCCACCCAATTATATGCTAGAATAAAATAGGTACATCAATACCCATGTCTAAAGATCGTATACCAATTTACAACAATTTTCAATGCAATTCGGTTGTAGACATGCGTCGTAGATATGCTGGTTTCAAGTCAGAAAATATAGGTACATCCATATACCTTGTATAATAGTTAAAGTAAAAATTTATATTACCTACAAGTATTTTAATTGAGAAATGTGGGGAAAACCGTGGGGAAAACTAGCCAGGTCAAATATTCCTGAAAAAACGGTGGGTCTGTTGAGATACTGGTACAAAAACCAAACCAACCATGTCAGATGGGGAGACACCGTCTCTAGTGATTATAAATTAAAGTGTGGCGTACGTCAAGGAGGCCTGACGTCTCCGGACCTTTTTAACCTCTATATTAACGACCTGATTGTGGAACTGAGGAGCACCAGAATTGGTTGTCATGTTGGTGGCGTATGCTTAAACAACATAAGTTATGCTGACGACATGGTGCTCTTGAGCCCCTCAATCAGTGCGTTAAGAAAGCTGCTTAGTATTTGTGAAGGCTATGCTGCTAAGCATGGCCTAAAATACAACGAGAACAAAACGCAGATGATGGTTTTCCGAGCGGGCAAGGGTCCGGAGATTACATTGCCTGTATTGTTGAGCGGGATTGAGCTCAAATTCGTAAGCCAATTTAAATATTTGGGACACATACTTGCGGAGAATCTGAGTGAATGAACAAGTGAAAGTGACACTATTTAGAGCATACTGTCAAAGCTTCTACACTTGTCAACTCTGGGTGAAACGTTCCAAGAAAGCTTTGGGAACCATTAGGATACAATATAATAATGCATATCGTATCCTAATGAAACTGCCTCGATTTTGTAGCGCTTCGGGCATGTTCGCCGAACAGAGAATTGCAGATTTCTTTGCGATTAGGAGGGCACGCATAGCGGGGCTCTGGGCTCGCCTCCGTGCTTCGGGCAATGGCATTCTCCGCATGTTCTCAGATTGCGTTGACAACCCCATTTTGAGGAGTTGGCAGTCTGTGCACCGTGACATGAATGCATAACGTATGATGATTAAAATGACATAGTACTATTTAATTTTAATTATTTAATTTAATTTAATTTAATTTAATAACTTAATTGTAAGATTTTATATTGTAAATTGATATGGGTTATCTATTACCTGAAATAAAGAAATTATTATTATAAATATTTTGATATCTTTTTACTTGTTCACTTTTTGCTCCAATAATATAAAAATTAAAATCAAACTAGAAAATCTAGTGCCTGACCGCTGTCACGTTGGAACGTTCCCAAGAGACTGGCCGCATTACCTCGTTGAATCGAACGATAATGCATTGCTCGAGGTGCAGACAAACCTTTTGGTCACATAAGACATCAACCACAAGTATTTTTAAATACGTTAAAAATTAGATTCTGTATAACTGTGTGCAGTAAACTTGTAAAGTACTTTTTTATCGCCTTCCCCTTCATTATAGTTCAAAATGGGGATTTTTATTTTTCTTTTCTTTTAATAACTTGATATAAATAAGGGAGAATCTTTTTATTTTCAAATTTTATTTAAATCTTAACAACTATTACATTTTGCTCACTTCTAATACAATAGTTGTCTTATTTTACTAATTATCTATTTATCTGTTTTTTTATGTTTTTGTCTTTTACTTACATTCATTTATATTTGTTCTGTTTGTCTAACGTATTTCACACTTCTCTCTTATTGCTATTTATTTACACATTTTCTTTATTAGTAACCTAAGGTTATCTGTTTTTATTTACTATGTATTAACTCTTTACGTTTACATATAATCATTATATGTCACTAACGTTTCTTGTTGACCCGTTTTGTTATTTTTACCGCGAAACCCAGGAAATCATGAAGAATAACTTTCTAGATCTTTAAATATAAAAAACAGCATATACCAAGCCTGTCTATAATTTTGCTTATATTTAACTTTACGGCCACCTTTTATAACGAGATTTCGTGGAAATGAGATTTTTTATCTTTTATGTCCATGGGCGTTTTGTTTCCATATGTAGGAGAATTACTATCTTTATGGCGTGTTGTAACCCTGGTCAGTGGGGGATAACTTTATTGACTATGGCTGTTTTATGTGCAATCTTTCTTGTCCAATTCTAAAATAATTATATTTAGAGTGATATAGAGTCTAGCTAATAAAAGTAGACACTTAAAAAGCGCAGTAAAATTTAAAAAAAATACCAGTATTGAAACTCCGAATTATCATAGAGTATTTATTACTTATAGATTTATACAATCCGTAAACAATCTTATTTTTCTTTGAATTCAGCGTCCTTATCCTGTTGTTTTTCGTCGGATTTGGAAATCATGCAAAACAATAACTTGAGGACTTAACCTTTAATGGTTTATAATATAAATATAAATTATTTTAAGCTCGTAAATACTAAAAAAAATGTTATGGTAAAATGACACTGAAATTTGTATTAGCATTGCCATGTAAAAATTTGATAATAATTTGCCGGTCTAATACTTTCGTTACGCAAACTCTACTTTATTTTAGGGTTATTAATATGTTTGAATTATTATTCTCATGAAAAATGAAAAGTAATACTTAATCTACTCATAGCATCTCTTTCGCACTATTCACTAAAAACCATAGAGGATAGAGATCACTGGCCTAATTCTGCTATTAGTACCTCGTCAAAATTCCCGGACATTACCGTCTCAATCGTAGGTTTGCCTGATTTCGGTATTCTCTTAATTGCTATGGCGTGCCACGGGCACCCTACGGTGATTAAGTTTAATTAAGGTTAATTAAGCTTAAAGTTTAATTAAGCTTTGTAACCTTTAATTAATTCATAAACACAGAAAGCACTCGCAGTGCCTCGTACGCGGATGTGAGCAATTCTTGCGTGAAACGTTATTGTTGTAACATATTTGACAGGCGCTCCCGTGCCCACTTCGCAGGGCGTAAACATTTTCAGTCTTTAAATTTTTTAATCACAATTAAATATAGCCTATATCACTCGGGAATAATGTAACTTTCTATTGGTGAAATAATTTTCAAAATCGGATCAGTAGTACCGGATATTACCCCGAACATCCAAACTCGCAAACTTTACCTCTTTTATAATACCAGCATAGCTCTACCACGTAATATAGCTTTGGGCGTACTTACTAGACGTGTCTAATAGTGCGCTAATGATTTCAAATTGTATTGTAACAATCTTCAAATTTCAGCGAATCCAACACTGTGTTGTTTATAGAATCTAAATTGGCTTGCCTCGAAACTAAACATCCGTTTTAATTACACGTTTTATTACAAAGTTGGGATTGTAAAATTACCTTTCTTATAAAACATTTAATATCTTCCGTTAATAATACATACATACATAATTTCACGCCAGTTCCCTTGCGGGGTAGGCACGAACAACAGAGCGCCATACAGGCTTATTCTTACACACCTCACTTGCTTCTTTGACATTCATAACTCTTGTCATGCACGCTCGTCTGTTAATAATAATTATCGTATTGGATCATGTTTACTCCGATATTGTATTTGATATCTGTTTTTAATAAAGTATATTGATCTAGAGGTCAATGCTCTGTTTACCACATTATGACATATCAAGCGGAACTAATTTGATTTTTTTTGTTTTTCACGAAAGTTGAATGTTCATACAATATAGGAAAGGATCCTTTTATGCTAATAAGGCCAATAATATCAAAGTTAGAGTAAGTAAAAGAAATAAGAAACTCTCGTCAACAGCTCATTTCATTATTGCTAGTGACTTGTTAGGAACATACCGTTCGCACAGGTGAAATAAAATTATACGAATATATCTATGTATAAAAGCAAAAGCACTCTGTTTGTATAATCTAGAGATCTATTGTTTGTAATGTATGTATGAGTGCGAAAATTTGTATTTTACAATGAATTCTGAGAAGATAGTAGTAGTAGTAAGGAACATTAATGTGATTTTGGCATGTAGAGAACTTGAATTAAAGTAGAATCACAAAACAAGTATAATATGACAACAATGTGACTTGTAGAGTCGGTGCCGGTAGTCCGCAGCGTACTTATCATTATAAAATTGATAATATTTTGAAGAAAGGTCAGATAATAAACGTGTATATATAAAGAGATTAATGAAAGTAGATGAAGCGAAAAGTGTTTGTCAGGGTCGCAGCAGGTGGAAATCCATCATCACTGCCTATCCCCATGGAAAATAGGCATGACATTATGTATATGTATGTACTAGTTGTTGTTGATTATTGTTTTCGCTCAAAACCATCGTACAATACAGAAATGACGAGCTGTGTACCGCGCAGTGATTTCGAGATAAATCCATTATTAATTAATATTTTAAACGAGTAAGTTTGTGGGGGATAGATATTTGTTACACTTTTTCGCAAAATATTGAATGGATTTGATTACATTATACAATAATATATAAAATAAATAACAGTTTTTTTCTCACCAAAATAAACAATTATAAAAATGCATATTTATTCAAAATTTTCATATCACAATCAGAATAAAACTTATAAAAACATTGGCAAAAAATATAATGATAAGATTCAATATTACGTCAAAGAAGTCGGGAGAACAGATAGTTAAATTATAAAACATAACGTAGTACACCTCCAGTCCTGGATTCAACAATACATTCTAAACACCAGTTCAATGGCATTTGCTTAAAGCTTACACTCTCACAAAAAAGGATAACTTTCTCCAAAAGCCATAGCCTCTCCTCACTCATTTAATAATTTAGTAACTTTACATTACAGTTTGGGCACAATTTAAGCCCTATCAATAAGTTACCCGTAATGAACTCTTGTCCCCAAAACCTTCCTTTAATTTTATTTTAATGAGACACCCATTTAATACCCTGTCTCTTATAATACCCTATCTTTAAGGATGAAATAATAGGGAGCCATATTTTGTTGTGGACCAAATTATTTTTCACTACTAATTGAAATTTGGGTCACTAGAAGAGTTGATAAATAACTGCGTATAATTGAGGCTTGTTGAGGGTGTAATTATTTTTGCTCGGATTCTTAGATTATTTATAAGTAAAGCTTATCAAGCTAACACTAATTAAAAAAACTTTGGATCTGTATTTTATGTAAAAACAGGTCCATTATGCTCAATAAAAAGTAGGTATTGTAACGGCCTGCTGTTTTTGAGCCGACCGGGATCTTCAAATGCGAGACTGGTTTAGCTTATAACTTTATATTCGTTTCCAAGACACTTTTACAGAAGATGTATTCTACTCGCGGGCCGATATAATAATGCTTCTCTTGTTTTGGGAGGCATTCCTCGATTAGAAATTTAAATAAATTATATGTTTTAATATATTATAATAATTAAAGAGGTTACTCGTTACAGTACCTATTCTATTTTCATCGCATTTGTCATAAGTTAACATATCGTATAATCGGTTCATTTCAAAGGTTGTGGAGGAGAAACATATTCATGTTTAATTTATTTTACGATTTTCAATTATTTGTGGTATAGAATATATTCTAACGCCTTGTAATAAACTTACTATCCCGTTCCTATATTTTACGAATCATTCATGTACCTTACTATCAGTTATCACATAACCTCCTACTAGTAATGTCAAAATTCAACCGATGGTAAGGCAAGTGAATGAATAGTAAGATATATGAACTGGTCATTAATAGAATTGTTATCCTAAAAACAAAATGAACATAACGTGTGAATTTACAACAAGTAATTAAGCGATTTCCCAACTTAATAATAATATTACACCATATGGTAAGTATTATTTATATGAATGTAAACTTGGATATTAAAGTAATTTATTATTGTTTATTTAGGAGACTCTTAAACAAGACCTCTGTATTATTTGTACAGTCGCGGAATGAAAATGTTCGTTACCTTAAAGTCAAGTCTTGCTTGCACGAGTACAAGAAACAATACTGCCAACATTTTAATAAATGTTACGTTTATAAAATATAGAAAAGTAAAGAAAAGTGAAGAAAAAAAATTGCTGTTGGCAATGACAGACGCTGAGATTAACAATAAGAAACAAAGAGGATATAATCACTACGCTTAACATAAATATTAAAACCAATAAAAAGTTTTTATATTTCTAAAAAATCTTCTTAGACGGGATAGAAAATCAAACAACTTTGATCTAAGCAATTTTAAACTTTATTGTCAAATAGTAAAATAATACTTATTATTAGAAATTTCAACAGTCTGTTCTGTGACTTAATTTGAAAAGGTAACATGTGTTCGGGGAACGTTAAATGAATCAATTTGAAAACTGGCAAACATTTTCATACCACGACTATAGAAGCAATAAAAAATTTGCTTAAATTACGTTAGTAACTTTTTAAGGGAACTTAAAGTATGATGTTTTGGACAGTTTTAATATTGCAAAGCTGGCAACAGACAGATTAAAACTGAATGATGGTTATATTGCTTTATATATGATTTATTATTAAAATGTAAGTAGTTCGTACTATAAGTTACGTATACCACCATCGCCGTTATCATCTCAATTAATTCTTGGGGTTGTCCGGAAGAGATTGCTTTTTAGCGATAAGACCGCCCTTTGTACGTAACTAGATATAATTTTATTCTTTAAGTTCATTTTTGTATTGGTGTATAATAAATAAAGTGTTATCTATCCATATATCTATAAATAAAGAATTATTGAAATAAAACTGCTTTTTTAAAATAGATGTGATTTGAAACTCGGTGAAACGAAAAAGTGAGACTAAAAAGAGATAAACACATAAATCTATAGGACGAAGCCTGCAAGAGAATGAGATTGAATACATTATATTTAATAATTTAAACAATAGTATTTAAATTATTAAATATAATGTGTTATATATATAAATATAATGTATGAGCATAGACTCAAACAGATAGAGTTGGAAATTTTTTGAAGTTTTTCGTTAATATTTCAAATTTCGTCTTTTAAAGTTTAAATATATTATAACGATATAATATGTGAAATTTGACGTCACGAAATTTAGAATCCCTCCCAGCCCTTGTCACACTTTGTTTCTCACTTCTAATGCGTGTGAAAAGCACACACACACACACACATTTTTTTTTCTTTGTATTCAAATTGTGAACTGTATAGTAAAACGTGCTTTTTCAAGCTACAACTAAAACTGTCTTCTTAGGCATCAGTCAAAGATTTATAATTTGGCTGTACCTATTGCTTCCAGATTAATTTAAAACTTTAATGTTTATAAATATTTGACACTTGTTACGTACACAATTCGTGCGGAACTGTACTTAAACAGATTATATGAGGTAAACTATACCATTTTTGGCACCCTACTATTTTTTTCAAAACATTGAGAAATTTAATTTTTTTGATTTGTAGTCACACAATGATAATGATATTATTATACATACATACATACATACATAACTTCACGCCAGTTCCCTTGCGGGGTAGGCACGAACAACAGGGCGCTATTTAGGCCCATTCTTACACACCTCACTTGCTACAAAATAACCTTATATAGCTACAAAATAAAACATGTGAAGATTTCTTAATATTTTCAATGTGCCGGTCACTGAGGGTGCCAACAATGGTATACTTTCCCCTAATACACAAACTTTTACGCCATTAGAAAACACAGAGCAAAAATTAGACTAATTCCCATTTAGGTGTATCTGATTAAAATTCTCCAATTTATATCCAACACCTTTACATTTATATGTATTGGATAGCGTTCCGATTTTCACGGGTAAAAAATCATTCTACGTGCCGATCACTCACACGAAAGACTAATCATACATTGCGAGGAACCTCCATCAATAGCGTAGCTGTCAACCGATCACAACAAACATTTATTTCATTCGAAATGTGTGTCCCATTTCCTAAAACGAGGTCCATCCGTGACATTTTGTTTTTAGAGGCGTTGTTTTATTCTATACAATCAATCAAACTTTTTCAGTTAGATTGTTTTGATCAATTTATGTTTAACTAGCTGTGTCCGCGAGTTCGTTTTTAATTTCATGTATTTATAATTTATATAATATAAAGTTTTTGCTTTATATCTTGAAGTTATCACTGAAATTTGTTGAGTCATTTTGGAATCTACTCGAAACGAATTGATATACAAACATTCTATAAACGGTATTTTATGATTAGGCATTATATAGGGTAAACTATACAATTGCTTTTTGGCACCCAACGATTGGCACTCAGTCAATTTATTCAAGATATAAAAAAGAATTGTATCATACAATATTATCATTATCATTGTATGACTAAAAAACAAGAAAATTTTAAAATTCTTAATGTTTTGAATAAAATAATAGGGTGCCAATTATTATAACAGAGTGCCAGTTTTTACTTAATTTCGGCATTTATTATGAAATCTGCAAATACTAACTGCAAATAATATTTCTGACGTTCTCACCAAAGTTATAATTTTTTTAAATATACGATGATCTAGGCTCAGTATTCTACTTATAGTCTTGAGGGACTATAGGTAGAATACAATACAAATAAGTTAAGTTTTCTTTAATTGTATTCGATTATTTATAAGGTTCTGTTATCAAAATAAATTAACTACACCGTTTTTATGTGACAACATTGAAATAAACTCTCTTCCAATAAAAATATATCATCACGCGTATCAACGGGATTGGAAAATTTACAAATTTAACCTTTTACAATTTCTTATAGTTGCCAACGAAAATATTTTTTAATTTGATTAAACCTTGTGAATATATTTCTTAGAAAATCTTTTAAAAAAAGATTGTATCCTCTGGTACGACATTTTTTTTAAAGTATTATCAGTCTATTTATCTGTCCTTCTATCCGTCGGTTCATCTGCATATTTCTCTTTGTATCAATCTGTCCATCTACTACAGTCGTTATTCTCAAAAATATCTTACTAAATCCGGATCAAATTTGACAAATAATATTGTAAGACTATACTGTAGTGAAATGGAGAAAATAGTAAAGAATAGGGGTAACCGCGATACATGCAACTAAGGGTTGATTTTCTTTTCATTCTATGTAGTCGTTCGTGGTATCATTAATCAGATCTACATCAAATAATGTACAGCAAAAAAATCCTTTTTGTCCCTCAGATACGTCATCGTGTATCTTGGTAATCCCTAAAGGGCCATTTACATAGAGAGAGTTTCTTGCCTCCAACTATTTAAAAAGTTAAAACTGATTAGTACGATACTCGCATGAACTTTAAAAAATGTCATACGAGTTCTAGTTTAGACGAGTCGAGAAATCGTAGGCAAATATCTCGATGCGATTTGTGTCGTGTTGCAAACAAAACTCTGATAATTACCTCACGATTATCGTATGATATACTCCTAGACGAGCTTTTGTTTTTTGGTTGAATGTAAACGTGTCAATGCGATTATTGTCTAAAGAGTATCGCCTACGAAAATAGTATACTACGCGTTTTACACCCCAAAACGTGCGATAACTCTCCATGTGAAATGGCTCTTAATACTTTATTTTGTACTACACCGAATAGTTTCAAAGAAAACTACTGTGACATACAGACTAACAAATAGACATTTTTATTTTACAACATTTGGATGACTCATCTATTCACATTATAATAATATAATAACACATTAGTCATAGTGAGCTATTAACAAGTCACCATAGATAGAAATAAATTAAGATATCTAATCAGAGATCAGACAATTAAAAAACGGAGAAAAAAGTAATAACTTAAACATGAAAAATTTATCTAACGTAATATACACACATACTAAGATAATTTACTGATTACACACTAAAATTCAAAGCTGTGAATTAATATATATTACAATTACGATATAACACTACGATTTTATAAGGCCTCCATTTTTGCAACAAAGGCTGCGCAAAACTAAAAATGATAAGAAGCTAATAAGATATTTTTTGAGTTGTGTTTGTACAAAATATTATAACAGCTTAGCACGCATAATTGGCATTCGCACGAACGATCTTCGCGCCATTACTTACGTATATTAAGCTCCAGATCACTAGATTCGCTTCACTGAATATCCCTATTAAGGGAGATAATGGGATTGTCTGATGCCTCGAAAAGGGATTTTCGACATTCATATCGTTGTTAACAAATAATATTTATTACTTTATTAATATTGTGCTTGTAGGATTAAACGATAAGTATGTTGTTATTAGATATTTTGAAAATGTCTATGCGGATTTTGGATAACAAAAACGATTTTTTCTTTATATGTGATGATGCACTTGTACTGACGTAATTATATGGACGGATCGAGGTCTAAAATCCAATAACATAATAACAATAAATTGGGTTAAAAAAGAACAATAAATTGGATAAGTGCTTGGCAATCTGCACACAACGAAAGGTTCTGTAGAGGTGGCAACCATCTAGGCGTCTCCTAATACCATCGTTTGATTATGAAACCATATAAAAGCACTTAATTGAAAATATTCCATATCTCAAAAACTACTCAAAAAATATGTTTCTGTGAAAGTTTAAGTTCGAAAATCTGTTTTTTTTAGAATGTTAGATTTTTCTACTTTATAGTTGAAGAGTTAGAGCAGATGCCAAAATTTTTACCACGTTGGGAGTTCATAATTTTTTCGCTTATTCACTTCGTAAAGAAACACCGTTCATTATATTTTTTTAAACTGCTTGTATGACACTGAACAAAAAAACTCAACTCTTAGTTATTTTCACTTTATTGTTTTCACGATTTCATTAAATAACTTTATAGCGCTGAATAGACTACGCCCTCCCCTCAAATTTCACTATAGAGTAGCTTGCAACAAAAATACACCATTTAGCCATAATTGATACGGAAACCTAAAAACCACACGTTGTAATTTTTATATTTTTGTGTATTTGCATAATGGGATTAAGTAACATACCTTCTACTAGTTCCTAGTAAAGATCAAATGTTTAAAGGAATCTTAGTACTTTACCATTTTTAAATTAATTATTGATTTTTATTCATTTATTTAAAGCCATGTGCGTTGACACTGGCAGCGTTCCCATCTTCCCGACACGGCTGTAGTAGATGGTGCAGCTGCTGCCCGACAAGAGGACCTAAAACGCCGCAAATATGCATCCGTTTTATCGAGACCTATCAAAACGGTTAATAGATGTCTCACGCGACCGAAACGCTGGCCTGTATTTTGGGCAACGCATAAGCGCTGCCATACAACGTGGTAACGAGGCCAGCGTTTTGGGAACGATCCCAACTGACGGTGATTTGGGACCCATTTACTATATGTAATTTTTATCTTTTGTAAATTAAGCTGTATATTATTAGTATAGGTATACTTTAGTTTTTGTTTACGTCATGATTGTAAATAACAGTTTTACAAGTATTATTTACAATCATGGTATGTGATCATGATTTCATATAATAAATTTATTTATTTTAATGGTATTTTTCTTTCTTTGACAGCTGCGCCCCTCTGTTATTATTTATTTGTCTTTTACATAGAAATTACACAACATTAAGTTCCTAAAAAACTTACAATGAACACGATGTATAACTGGGTAGATGACACATATCATCATAAATTCATATATATCTATTATATTAAAACAGTTCAAACATGTCGTGTCTGTACATTGAAGCAATTTAAAAAAAAACAACTGGTATACACTATATAAACGATGGAGAACACGAAGCAATTTTTTTTAGATATTTTGTCTGTTTGTTTGAGATTCACGTAAAAACTACTGCGCCGATTTCGATCCGCTTTTCGCTGTTCGACAGCCAATTCTTAGACTTAAAATCTGCGCTATTTTTTTATCCCGGCAATCTGGCGGAATTTTATTTAGGAATGATTTAAAATGACCAAATAAAAAAATAATAATTCCAACGTGATTTTTTCATTGATCGATAGCAAATTTTATGTAATAAAATATGTGATATATTTTATCCCGGGAATTTCAAGTTAAGCGTGGACGAAGTCGCGGGCATTTCCTAGTTTATACTAAACAGGCTTTAAAATACAATCTTAGAAACCGTTTTGCTTTTAAAATATGATAATAATAATCATTTTAATTACTATTTAAACAATAATTATTTGATTTCTTTTATTTTGTACAATTATGACGTCATAATTTTGTACATCCGCACAAAATCGCGTTTACTTTGACTGTGATCTAGATCAAGTAATTCAAAAATATTGTTTGCTAAAAAATTATTAAGTAAACTAAAAGTACTTGCCTACAGATATTCGTTTCGCAAAATGTTTATCGGCGTACAATGTTACATTTCCCACTTGATGCAGATTGCATACATAATTGTTGAAATTGGCCTCTGCGATGAATTATTAGTGGCATTAACATTATAGTTTCCAGGAAATATATGATTGGGCTGGAGCATTACGTGTGCGTATTATTTCAATAATAGATACAATAGTTAACTAAAGATAATTGAATGATTTTTGGTGAAATCATTAATTATATTTATGTTTTTTGAGAGGAACATATTTTTAGTGTTTTCGATAACTAAAGATATAAAGGTACTCTTACGGTCTCATTTCGTTATATATCTGTCATAGATAATTAATGATCTTAAGAACTATACTATACATGTTTGATTACTCGTAAGAGTCTCATGTATCAACTAAATATATTTTAAAATGCAAGCGGCGCAGCGGCTATTGAAACTGGCTCATAACCATTATACTATAGGCACATAAAAAGCAGATTAAGAGAATGTTACTCAAAGAGCAGTTTTTTAACATAAATCTACGGAAAGAAATTCAGCACTGTATATACGCGGGCCGTTGCGCAAAGCCGGTTCGTCACGAGTCGAGCTAACAACACATACGGTATAAACGCACTACTGCTTATTTAATCCTGCGCTTAATAAATGATTTACCTCTTGATTTTAGGAACAGCATTATGCCTAAAAGCAGTAAAATTAAATTAAAACTGTACTTTTATCGTTTTAATTTCAAATTGCTAAATATAACTCTGTCATAGTATTAATATAAACCCTAGATGTTTCCAATAATGTGTAAATCGATCAATTGTATATTTCTTTGTTGTTTTGATAAATAAAATAATTATGCTTAATCCTTATATTATAGACATATAATATATATATATATATATGTGTGTGTGTGTGTGTGTGTGTGTGTGTGTGTGTGTGTGTGTGTGTGTGTGTGTGTGTGTGTATATATATATATATATATATATATATATATATATATCTCTCTCTTAGAAAGATGTTTGTATGTATTTAATTTATAAAATATGTAGTTTAAGTATGTTTATGATATTACCTAATAATCCGCACCACCTACATCGCGAGATAGGTTAAAAACTATTCCTTAAGTTAGGTTGCCTGGAAGAGATTGATTTAAGCGATATGGCCGCCTATTGTTTCTACCATGACAATATTGTAATTGTGCATTTTGCAAATTGTATATTTGGTGAGCAATAAAGTGTGTATCTATAAATAATAAAAAGAATCTTATTCTCACCAAAAATATGTACAAAAATTAAAATTACGACTGGATACTAACACTTAAACTAGGCCCAGCCTGTATCTTAGGTATCAGTTGATTGATTCCTCGTTCTTAGGGTTCCCCTGTCGAATTGTGTTCTGTTCGTTTCGTTTAGGTTCTAAATCGTCTTAATAGTAGTTTTTGCTAGATCTTTCCACCGATTTTTAGAGAAATCGGACTTCTAAAAATTTCATTTGTAATTTCATAGGTTCCCCCCTGGCCAAATTTTTATTTTTGTTCCTACACATATATAGTTTCTTATACCATTGGATAGGTCTCTTCAAGACCTTTCCAAGGATACCTCGTTGGCCCGAATCGTCCTTGGTACACCGGTTTTCTGGTGATTTTTCCCCAGAAAATTCGGTTTTCATTGACAAATTCGAGTTTTTTCTATTGTCACCCCCCTCTTTTTTGGCATCATCGGATAGTGCTCGTCGAGGGCTATCCGTCGACACCACTCTCGTCTCCGTGCGCCTAATAGCGCCTTCAATAATCGCATCCCAAATTCCCAAATTTCATAAATTCCCGTTTTTCACCCTTAATTCCCGTTTTTCCAAGGGCGACCCCTGGTCCGCGACAACTGTACTATAGGCCTCCTCAAGACCTACAGTTTGGTGTGCGCCACGTCTCGATCCGACCCAAATTCGGCCTGTTATCACCAGAAAACAGACCGATTTGGGGAAAACCGAGTCCACCTAAGCGAGCCGATTCCGTTAGGACACATTCCTCGTTCTTAGGGTTCCCCTGTCGAATTGTGTTCTGTTCGTTTCGTTTAGGTTCTAAATCGTCTTAATAGTAGTTTTTGCTAGATCTTTCCACCGATTTTTAGAGAAATCGGACTTCTAAAAATTTCATTTGTAATTTCATAGGTTCCCCCCTGGCCAAATTTTTATTTTTGTTCCTACACATATATAGTTTCTTATACCATTGGATAGGTCTCTTCAAGACCTTTCCAAGGATACCTCGTTGGCCCGAATCGTCCTTGGTACACCGGTTTTCTGGTGATTTTTCCCCAGAAAATTCGGTTTTCATTGACAAATTCGAGTTTTTTCTATTGTCACCCCCCTCTTTTTTGGCATCATCGGATAGTGCTCGTCGAGGGCTATCCGTCGACACCACTCTCGTCTCCGTGCGCCTAATAGCGCCTTCAATAATCGCATCCCAAATTCCCAAATTTCATAAATTCCCGTTTTTCACCCTTAATTCCCGTTTTTCCAAGGGCGACCCCTGGTCCGCGACAACTGTACTATAGGCCTCCTCAAGACCTACAGTTTGGTGTGCGCCACGTCTCGATCCGACCCAAATTCGGCCTGTTATCACCAGAAAACAGACCGATTTGGGGAAAACCGAGTCCACCTAAGCGAGCCGATTCCGTTAGGACACATTCCTCGTTCTTAGGGTTCCCCTGTCGAATTGTGTTCTGTTCGTTTCGTTTAGGTTCTAAATCGTCTTAATAGTAGTTTTTGCTAGATCTTTCCACCGATTTTTAGAGAAATCGGACTTCTAAAAATTTCATTTGTAATTTCATAGGTTCCCCCCTGGCCAAATTTTTATTTTTGTTCCTACACATATATAGTTTCTTATACCATTGGATAGGTCTCTTCAAGACCTTTCCAAGGATACCTCGTTGGCCCGAATCGTCCTTGGTACACCGGTTTTCTGGTGATTTTTCCCCAGAAAATTCGGTTTTCATTGACAAATTCGAGTTTTTTCTATTGTCACCCCCCTCTTTTTTGGCATCATCGGATAGTGCTCGTCGAGGGCTATCCGTCGACACCACTCTCGTCTCCGTGCGCCTAATAGCGCCTTCAATAATCGCATCCCAAATTCCCAAATTTCATAAATTCCCGTTTTTCACCCTTAATTCCCGTTTTTCCAAGGGCGACCCCTGGTCCGCGACAACTGTACTATAGGCCTCCTCAAGACCTACAGTTTGGTGTGCGCCACGTCTCGATCCGACCCAAATTCGGCCTGTTATCACCAGAAAACAGACCGATTTGGGGAAAACCGAGTCCACCTAAGCGAGCCGATTCCGTTAGGACACATTCCTCGTTCTTAGGGTTCCCCTGTCGAATTGTGTTCTGTTCGTTTCGTTTAGGTTCTAAATCGTCTTAATAGTAGTTTTTGCTAGATCTTTCCACCGATTTTTAGAGAAATCGGACTTCTAAAAATTTCATTTGTAATTTCATAGGTTCCCCCCTGGCCAAATTTTTATTTTTGTTCCTACACATATATAGTTTCTTATACCATTGGATAGGTCTCTTCAAGACCTTTCCAAGGATACCTCGTTGGCCCGAATCGTCCTTGGTACACCGGTTTTCTGGTGATTTTTCCCCAGAAAATTCGGTTTTCATTGACAAATTCGAGTTTTTTCTATTGTCACCCCCCTCTTTTTTGGCATCATCGGATAGTGCTCGTCGAGGGCTATCCGTCGACACCACTCTCGTCTCCGTGCGCCTAATAGCGCCTTCAATAATCGCATCCCAAATTCCCAAATTTCATAAATTCCCGTTTTTCACCCTTAATTCCCGTTTTTCCAAGGGCGACCCCTGGTCCGCGACAACTGTACTATAGGCCTCCTCAAGACCTACAGTTTGGTGTGCGCCACGTCTCGATCCGACCCAAATTCGGCCTGTTATCACCAGAAAACAGACCGATTTGGGGAAAACCGAGTCCACCTAAGCGAGCCGATTCCGTTAGGACACATTCCTCGTTCTTAGGGTTCCCCTGTCGAATTGTGTTCTGTTCGTTTCGTTTAGGTTCTAAATCGTCTTAATAGTAGTTTTTGCTAGATCTTTCCACCGATTTTTAGAGAAATCGGACTTCTAAAAATTTCATTTGTAATTTCATAGGTTCCCCCCTGGCCAAATTTTTATTTTTGTTCCTACACATATATAGTTTCTTATACCATTGGATAGGTCTCTTCAAGACCTTTCCAAGGATACCTCGTTGGCCCGAATCGTCCTTGGTACACCGGTTTTCTGGTGATTTTTCCCCAGAAAATTCGGTTTTCATTGACAAATTCGAGTTTTTTCTATTGTCACCCCCCTCTTTTTTGGCATCATCGGATAGTGCTCGTCGAGGGCTATCCGTCGACACCACTCTCGTCTCCGTGCGCCTAATAGCGCCTTCAATAATCGCATCCCAAATTCCCAAATTTCATAAATTCCCGTTTTTCACCCTTAATTCCCGTTTTTCCAAGGGCGACCCCTGGTCCGCGACAACTGTACTATAGGCCTCCTCAAGACCTACAGTTTGGTGTGCGCCACGTCTCGATCCGACCCAAATTCGGCCTGTTATCACCAGAAAACAGACCGATTTGGGGAAAAATCGCGCCCTCCCATTCCCACCCTGTAGTCTGGACCTAGGTGGTAAGGGAATTTTTCTGGGCAAAAACTTTTATTGTCCCCCTGGATAGGGCTCACTCAGTAGTATCCAAAGCTATATTTGTGACCCTACCCAGCTCACCCGTAAAGGCCCCTTTTCCGCCTTTAAAAATTTCTCCCAATTTAATGTCCCCTTTATTAAATTCCGCTCCACCATAACACTCGGTCATGGGTAGCGGAAAGAAAAAGGGGACACGCTCCCGCTCGCTGTCCTCATCTAGGACATCGTGCTCGTCGGTTCGCTCGGTCCGATCGGTCCGATCGACCGACGAAACAACGGCTGAGCCGTCAAACGCCATAGAAGGCGTCACTACGCCCGCCAAGCGGCAAAGGGGCAGGCCGCCTACCACCGGCCAGTATGTGGGCCTCGGCAAGGCCAGACGAGCTCTTGCCGAGGCACAAAAAAAGGAGGAAGAGCTTCGCATAGAGTCCGAGATCGTCGAGCGGGCTCAGGCGGTGGCTACCGTAAGGGCCTCCCGACAAAGACCTGACGGCTTCACCGCCGTCAATCTATCCAGTCGGGAGGCTCAGACGGAGCATGCCCAGGATCTGCAGAGGCAGATCTCGGACTCTATGGCGGTGGTCGCGAGCGTCGCCAAGGTCTCCAAGGGCCTTAAGGGGACGCTGCAGAAGGCCCTCAAGGAGGCAGTGGCGGCGGTCGACGAGGCGTCTAAAGAGCTGCTCGACCGCACCGCCACCCAGGAGGTGGCGCTGCTTCGAGCAGCTAACAAGAGAATGGAGGCGGAAATAGAGGACCTCCGCAATGAGCTGGTGAACATCCGGAAGGAGCTCACCATGCCACGCGGAGGTCCCATAGTGGTAACCAAATCACCACTTCCGCCTCCACCACCGGCAACGACAGCGACCCAAAATGAGTCGACGGTCGCGACCCTGGTCCAACTAATGGAGGCCAGGTTCGCGGCCTGGGAGGAACGCATGCGCCCGGCCCAAGTCACGCCGCCGAGACCCATGCGCCCTCCTCCAACCATGACAACGCACTCACCTGTGCTCCCGGTAGAGGAGTATCCCCCTCTACCCTCCCCAAAAAAGGCGAAGACAAAAGGCGGGGCAGCCGCACGAAAAGAAGTGCCTGCCCCGCCACTCCAAACTGAAGCCCCCCCTTCAACCGCATCTGCGGAAGGTTGGGCAACGGTGACCCGGCGGCGAAAGCCTAAACAGGCAAAGCCGCCGGCCACACGGGGAAAGAACGGGCCCCTAAATAAGTCCCAGCAAAAAGAAAAGCGGCCTTCTACACAAAAGGCATCTACCACCTCGTCAGCTAAGGCCAGCGAGAGGATGCCCCCAAATCTGCGGGAGCCCAAATCCTCCGCCGTTATCCTGACCCTGAAGCCAGGGGCGGCGGAAAGGGGCGTCTCGTACGGGGGCCTCCTCGAGAAGGCCAAACAGAATATAAAGCTGGCCGACCTCGGTATCGAGGGAGGCGTTCGGCTAAAAACGGCGCGCACGGGGGCGCGAATGCTCGTGCTTCCGGGCACATCTAGCGCCCCCAAGGCGGACGCTCTAGCCGAGCGTCTTCGAGGCGTCCTCGATACCGAGGACGTGAGCATATCCAGGCCCATGAAGACTATAGGAGTTATAGTCTCGGGCCTGGATGACTGCACAACGACAGACGAGGTGGAGACCGCCATCGCGCGGGCCGCCGACTGCCCGGTAGATCACATCCGGTCGAACGGAATTCGGCTCGGACCGGATGGCCTCGGCACGACAGTCGCGACCTGCCCGGTGGCGGCAGCCAAAAAATTGGAAGGCCGCAAACTATTGGTGGGATGGGCCTCGGCAGTGGTGAAGCCCCTGCCGGTAAAGGCCCAGAGGTGCTACCGATGCCACGTTGAGGGACACGTGGTAGCTCGGTGCACCTCAGAAGTGGACCGCAGCGGGTTATGTTACCGCTGCGGCCAAGCCGGTCATAGGGCCGCTACCTGCCGAGCCTCGCCGCATTGCAGTGTCTGCGAGGCGGCGGGCAGGTCGGCCAAGCACCGGCTTGGAAGTGGGCCTTGCGAGGCCCGCCCCTCCAAGAAGGGGCAAAAGAAGAAAGCCGCGACGAGCACGCCAGTCCAGCCGCAGCCACAACCGCAAGAGCCGCGCGAGGAGGCGGTGGAGGGTAACAAAACCAATTAATGGATTGTACACCTCTACGCCTCCTCCAAGCGAACCTGAACCACTGCGCCCGCGCTCAGGATCTCCTACTCCAGAGCATGGCGCAGTGGAACATCCAGGTGGCGGTGGCCGCCGAGCCGTACCGGGTCCACACCAGAGATGACTGGGCGGGAGACCTGGAAGACACGGTGGTCATCATTGTGCGGACGGCTGCGGGCTGCCCCCCTCTCGCCAACGTCGTGAGGAGCAGGGGCCTCGTCGCGGCCACTATCGGGGAGTTAGTAGTCGTAGGAGGCTACTTCTCCCCGAACCGAAGTCTCGCCGACTTTGAGAGCTGGCTAGCAGATGCGGGCAGGATCGTCGCACAGAGCCACCCCCGCCCTGTGTTGGTGGCGGGCGACTTCAACGCCAAATCCACGGCTTGGGGTTCCCCTGCCACCAGCGCGCGGGGGAAAGAGCTTGAAGATTGGACGATCCAAAATGGTCTTGCCATTTTAAACCGGGGGACAGTGCACACGTGCGTGAGGATGCGGGGCGGATCCATAGTGGACATAACGTTCGCTAGCCCCGCAATAGCACGCCGTGTGCAGGACTGGAGAGTCCTGGAGGAGGAGACGCTGTCGGACCACCGGTACATCCGGTTCAGCGTCTCCCCCCGTAGTTCGGGCAACCAACTATCGGAGCGTCCCCCGGCGGATGAATACCCACGCTGGGCATTAAAACGTCTCGATCGGGAGGCTCTTCGGGAGGCCCTCACAGTCAACACCTGGGCGAAGGGACCCGACGGAGAGTCACCCGACGTAGACGAGGAGGCGGAGAATCTACGGTCGTTGATGACGTCAGTGTGCGACGCGGCGATGCCGAGGCAGGGTCCTCAAAGACCCAAAAATCTGGTGTACTGGTGGAATGCCGAGATCGCCCGCAAGCGAAAAGCTTGCGTCGTGGCGAGCCGCCGGTACACCAGATACAGGAGGAGGCGTCGCCGCGCCGATGACGCAGTGACCGTAGAAGCCGGCCTGTACGAGGGATACAGGAGCGCCAAAAAGGAGTTACAGGTCGCCATCAGGGAAGCCAAATCGGCGGCGTGGGTGGAACTCTTGGGGACGCTGGACAACGATCCCTGGGGGCGCCCTTACCATCTGGTCCGGAATAAGCTCCGACCATGGGCGCCTCCGCTGACCCAGAGTCTCCCCCCACCCCAGGTGGCCGACATCGTTGGCGCTCTGTTCCCCTCGAGGGCCGAGCACCCGCCTCCCGCGATGGCACCGCCATCGCCGGAGCCCAGCGTGGAGCAAGACCAAGTGCCCGCAGTGACCCGGGAAGAACTGGGGGCGGCGGTGTTGAGGCTGAAGGCCAAGAACACCGCCCCCGGTCTCGACGGCATACCAGGGCGCGCGTGGGTTCTATCCCACGGCGCCCTGGAGTCCCGATTGACGTGGCTCTTCACGGCGTGCCTGCAGCAGGGCCGGTTTCCCACCCGGTGGAAGACCGGCAAACTGGTCCTGCTCAGGAAGGAGGGGCGCCCGGCGGACTCTCCGTCCGCCTACCGGCCCATAGTGTTGCTGGACGAGGTGGCCAAGCTGCTGGAGCGAGTGCTCGTGAACCGTCTCGTCCGGCACCTCGGAGAAGAAGGGCCGGATCTGGCGGAGAACCAGTTCGGTTTCCGCCAGGGGCGCTCCACTGTGGACGCCATACGCCGTGTAAAGAGCCAGGCGGAGGAAGCGATCTCCCAGGGCGGGGTGCTGTTGGCGGTGTCTCTCGACATCGCCAACGCCTTCAACTCCCTGCCCTGGAGCTGCATCAAGGAGGCACTCCGCTACCACGGGGTGCCGACCTACCTCCGCAGAGTCATCGGTGACTACCTCTCGGTGAGGGCCGTCGTATACCCGGGTCAGCTAGCCAGCTGGGGTCGGCGAGAAATGACGTGCGGTGTTCCGCAGGGGTCGGTGCTGGGCCCGCTCCTGTGGAACATCGCATACGATTGGACCATACGCGGTGCGGTCCTCCACGGTGTCAGCATCACGTGTTACGCCGATGACACGTTGGTTGCGGCCCGTGGACGGACCCACCGGCAGGCGGGCCTACTGGCCACTGCTGGGGTTGCGCACGTAATCGATAGGATCCGGCGACTCGGTCTGGAGGTGGCCTTCCACAAGTCCGAGGCTGTGGTGTTCCACGGGCCTCGGAACAAGCCACCTCCGGGCTTGAGTATCACAGTGGGAGGCACCACCATCGGCGTCGGGACGACGATGAAATATCTCGGACTCGTCCTCGACAGCCGATGGGAGTTTTCGGCACACTTCAAGCGACTGGCCCCCAGGCTCATGGGGGCAGCCGGCGCCCTATCACGGCTCGTCCCCAATGTGGGGGGGCCCGGCGCGCCGTGCCGAAAACTCTATGAGGGGGTCGTACGATCCATGGCCCTATACGGGGCCCCGATATGGGCGGAGTCCCTGACGGCCAAGAACGCCGCGTTGCTGCGACGTCCGCAGCGCGTGCTGGCCGTCAGGGCTATAAGGGGGTATCGTACGATCTCCTTCGAGGCGGCCTCCCTCCTAGCCGGATCCCCACCATGGGACCTAGAGGCGCGCGTCCTTGCGGCCGTGTACGATTGGCGCAAGGACGCCCTCAGTCGGGACTTCCGTCCTGCGCCTCGGGAAATCGAGGCTAAAAGGGCGGAGTTCCGGCAGGATCTCATGGTGGGATGGCGGAACCGACTTGCGCACCCCAGCGCCGGTCATAGGACCATAGAGGCAGTAAGGCCCGTCCTGCCACAATGGATTGACCGGAGGCACGGCACCCTGACGTTCCGCCAGACGCAGGTACTGACCGGGCACGGCTGCTTCGGCCGGTACCTGTGTCGGATAGGGCGTGAGTCGTCGTCAGGGTGCCAGCACTGCAGTGCCAGCGTCGAGGACACGGCGTTGCACACTCTGCAGGAGTGTCCAGCCTGGGATGGGGAGCGCCGTGTCCTCGGCGCAAACATCGGACCAGACCTGTCGCTCCCGGCCGTGGTCCAGGCCATGGTCGGGGGCCAACCTGAATGGGACGCCGTCGCCTCCTTTTGCGAGGCAGTCATGTCCGCAAAGGAGGCGGCGGAGCGGGAGAGAGAGCGAGCAGCCGCGCTCCTCTCCCGCCGCAATAACCGGTCTCGGCGCCGGAGGAATACGGACCTCCGGCCGCCATGAACGCGCGGCGCGGGTGACGGTCAGGGGAGGCTATAAGGCCGTCACCCGCATCTAAGGCCGCCGAGTAGGGGGCGCGTCAGTGCCCGCGCGCGCCCCTCAATTATGAGTACGGAGAGGCCTGCCCCAGTGCTGGGGTGGGCCCACGCCAGCCGGGGTCGCGGAAGAAAAGCTCACGCATATCCCGTGACCCCGGCTCATGGCGTCAGGTGGCACCAAGGGGTTTTAGTGGGTATTCCGGCTCCTCTAGCCGGCGAGTCCCACACTCCCCCGCCGAAGTCTCCCCGGCGGGGGGTCCGCAAACGGATTTCCCCTTGTAAAAAAAAAAAACAAAATTATTTTTATTTTCTATATACTTTTTGAATAGATATAAAATTGAACTTGAATTTATATTTAGTTTTATGTTAATAACCAGTTTAGACATTTATACTTATATATATATATGTATATTAATTTAATATAGTTGAAGGTCACCTAAATTAAAGTGGTTACCAATATATATAGACTTTTGCAACATCAGGAGCGAAGCTTATACGCGTTACCATCCTTCAGTGATTCAGCTCGAGTGATCCAGCTATTTCCTCTATTTACGTTAATTAAAACTATACGAAGATAAATTGCGAAACGGGTTCAAATAATTCCTTAACTTAAAGGAATCAGAATAATAATTTACTTACAGTACGTTAATTCCCAGGTATCTTTCACTGAATGTTAGTTTATAGATTTCGTGTTTATAACGTCGTACACATTCGTAAGCAACAGTCGTAAAGAAAGTTCTCAGAGAAAATGTGGCCGAGGAATCGTTGAATCACAGTGTATTTCGTATCGTAGTAGGGAAAGATTGTTCGAACCTTATTTTAATATTTATGAGGTAAAATATTACAACGACGTGACGAGATAATAATTAAAAATATTAATCATTATTAATTCATTGGGTTTTTTTTTACTTGTATGAGTGTACAGATTTAAGTAAGAGCAAGTATTTTGAGAAATCCATTAGGACCCCGGTTACACGATAAATTAAAAGGGATTTTTTCTATCTGTTAGCGGTTTACTTTTAATTTTAATACGATATAGCTTATAAATCGAATTAGGTCGAGAAACATCTTTAAACTCGAATCAAGCTTAGCCTATACTATATGAAATCGAACTTCAATAACGACTAAAATCCAAAAATATTTACGATGTTTTTTTCTAACTAGCGTATTTAATTAAGATTTAATTCGCTATCATTCTTTTAAGCCAATATTAGACGGTTGATTTCTATCTTTCAATTTGGATGAATCAACCAAAGACATCTATAAAAACACAAACTTGAATGATTAAATGCCATAGAATACCGTCATGTCCTTACATTTGTTTTTTTTATGAATTTTCTTAACTTGGTCAATCCGTCTAATATCAGCATTGCCAAAAATAGGCTAACTAGAGTAACAAAAATAAACTTGAGTTTATGTATGCATAGAGATTTGTGCATGACAAGAGTTATGAATGTCAAAGAAGCAAGTGAGGTGTGTAAGAATGGGCCTAAATGGCGCTCTGTTGTTCGTGCCTACCCCGCAAGGGAACTGGCGTGAAGTTATGTATGTATGTATGTATGTATGTATAGAGATTTGACCAATGGTTAAAATAAAATAATCGCTAAGACTATATGCCTAAACAGCGATTATTCTATTTTAACCGGCGTATAAATATCTATACACACTAGCCTAAGTATTTTTGTTCAACGTAGTTTTAAATTTGGAAAGGTAACTGAATAAACTCGATTTCCTTTACTGTGGCAGTAC
Source organism: Dendrolimus kikuchii (assembly GCA_019925095.2). Lineage (NCBI taxonomy): Eukaryota > Metazoa > Arthropoda > Insecta > Lepidoptera > Lasiocampidae > Dendrolimus > Dendrolimus kikuchii. Next base: position 9,058,831 of record CM034400.1, read on the forward strand.
AAACCATAAAACGGATATGTGGAACAAGCCACGCAATAAAACAGAACACAAGACTATCACGACAGGATTTCAAGGCCCGTGTTTGCTTTAAATTTCGCTTGAACATACTATTTGTAGGTAATAAAATACAGGAAGTACATAATCTTCTTGTTATTCTTCTATTTCTACACTTCTCTAGAATTAAATTTTATTGCAAAATGATTCTATTAGGGAAAGTTACAAAAATGATTCAGTCCAATGAGCAAGGAACTTGAACTCAAACTGAAGCACTGAAAGACAAAATAATAAGAAAACTAGAGTAGTATTATAAATCGGCAGACAAAGACACATTGTATATTCCCAAGATATGTTTTTGCACTTGTATTATGGTTAGATATACGAGTATAACGGAGGTCTCTGCGACCGATCTGAGATACCCAGACCACCTGTGGAACGGAAAGTTCGTTTAACAAAATATACTCAGCCGGATATAGACCTTTCCAGTCCCAGTGAACCAAAAAAAAGGTAGGCCGCCAAATGCATCTGATAACATCCAAGTACGTTTGGACCCAGTGCACTCCTATGGAATAACTTCGTGCAAGTACATTATATATGAAATATGAAACTACTTTTTTTCGAGTAGATTTTCAAGGGTAATGATGTCGAATAAGTTGACTCCTTTTTTCATCTGTTATTCAAGGAGACTAATAACAGTTGAGTATGGTCCAAGTATACTCAGATTAGACGCCATGGTTCAAGTACACTTCTATTATCAATAGCTACAATACGAGTAGCTTACGACCTATCCCAGTAAAGTCGGTCCAAGCGTACTTCGATCGTATCAACGCGGCTTTGCTTCATAGTAGTTTCTGTAAAATTGACTTCGCAATCGGATTATGCAGTGGTAGCTCGCAATAAATTGACTGTTAGCGTGCTTTAGCATAAACTGGGTTATAATTAACCATCAACAGCTCACTATCTCAGATTTAGCCAATTTCAAGAATCTGATAAAATAAAACGTGGATAAATCCTAAAAATGCAATTTCCATTCCATTTTTGTCATTTGGACAATGTGTCCTATAATGGTTGTGTGTCTGTATGTTACATAATATACATAAATAAGTATGATATTATGTAAATTCCTATCATACAGTCTCGATGGTAGAAATATATATCTATGTAAACTATGTATACCTACATAATGTATAATACATTATTAATACAATGTTGATCGAATGATGACTAATTTGATGAAAATTTTTTTTTAGTTTTTTTATTGCGTGAGTTCAGCAGACAGGCAGACGACCCACCTGATGGAAAGCGGTTACCATCGCCTATGGACATTTGCAACACCAAAGGTGCTACAAATGCGCTGCTGCTCTCTTAAGGTAGACTGGAACCTGGTCACTAATGCCAGAATACAACTCAAGCTTGTTATGGCGGCATACTCTAGACCAGGGGTGGTAGCCATCTAGACGGGCAAATACCCTAGCACCTGGCTGTGGGTTGTTTTGTCGCCTCTTACGACAGGCCGCCCGGCCGCAGGAAATTGTATTCTTTCTCCGTTCCTGCACGGATAAGATAAGATATATTTGTGAATAGAATATTATTTAATAAGTACATGTTATAATTTAGTTTTTATTTTAGATAAGTCCATTTTGTGTATTGTACTATCAATGCAATTTATGTGTATATTATACTCCTAGTTAATTAAAGTTTAAACACCAATACTCTTAAAAGACATCGGATGAGGATATAAATATAAATTTACCTTTTAAAACTAGTCACGTATTGTGTTAGCTCGATACAACCATATCGTAAAAATGGATAGTGTGGTCCGTGCGTGGTTTTAATTTCAGAACCAGACCTTCATTAGATTTGAAATATGTAAGTTTATTTTGCAAGTTAATAGATATAAATCAAACCAATTATACCAAATATCAGGTATCGTAAAATTGAATTAAACATGAGTTGATGTTAAAGAATTTAATAACTACAGAAAGAAAAAGTATTCATTTAGAACTTTAGATTTTTTTATTATTATTTAGTAATTTTATACATTATATATGGAAAATCATGAAGACGAAGCTCTAGATTGGCTCTAGCTCAGCAAATAGCTTGTTCAGCAAACATTCACTAAGATCGTTCATTTGGCATATTATCAGTTAAATTTTGACATAAGTTATGGTAGGGCGAGTGAATGAATAGTATAATATAGGAACCGGCCATACGTAACAAATAAAAACAGTCAGTTACATGTATATTTATTTACGCACAATTAATAGTTCCTTAGAAATGACCAACGTTCACTGTTTTGTCATCTGGCTACAGAATCCATAAACATTTGTCGAAATTTTTGCGATCTCAAAAATCATCTTGATCTTGTTCAAACTAATTCTTGATTCAAAAGGTCTTTTACGCTCTCCGTTTTGATATTTTCTCATGATTTTCCATCTCACCGTTCAAAAGTTAGAAGGACACACTTTTTACAACTTAGAACCAAATATATGTAAATAAATGGTGTACATTTATTTATTATACATACATACATACATAGCTTCACGCCAGTTTCCTGGCGGGGTAGGCACGAACGACAGAGCGCCATTCAGGCTTATTCTTATTTATTTATTGACTTAAATAAAATAAAAAACATTTAAGGACATTTCAAATATTTTTCAAAAACTAACGAACCACACACAAGTATATAGTATATTGGAAAAATTTAAAGCTCAGTTATGTGTATGGTTGCTACCCCTATTTTTTTTAGTGGAACGTCTTTAGAATCGTTGTGATTTGAAACTCGATAAAAAGAAAAAGCGACACTAAAAAGAGATAAACACATAAATGTATTTAAATATAGGACTAAGCCTGCGAGAGAATGAGACACGAGTTTTACATTGGGCAGCACAGATTAGAGAGTCGATAAGACCGTTGATTAAACATAAGTCCAATTTGGACCGAAATAAAACTGACAATAATATTTTTTATACTAAAACAGTAAAAAATTGAAAGTGATACTTAAGAAGTTTATTTTGAATTATAATGTGTTGACGGATGTAGACTAAAAGAATTATATTTATAATGATAAAATATAGAGAAGAATTATCTGTGAGCATATTCTCTGAAGTTTTACTTCTACTGCGTGTGAACTGCATTCACACATATTTTTTTACGATTTCACTACACCATTGTGTAGCATAACACTTTCGTATTAAAATTCATACACATAATTTAACAGTGTTCACTGGCGTGAAGTTATGTATGTATGTATGTATAATTTAACAAAAATAACTCCAGTCCAATCAGTAGTAAAAAATAGAGCGTCCGGGTCCGTGGGACAAGATCCGGACAGCGAATCGGCCTTGGTGGACTTTACCTTCATAAATGGGTTCATCATTTGTTACGCGGACTTTACGACGCCTTGCTCCGTGGAGGAATGGTCTAACTATTAATATAGGCAATGTCCTAGATGGTATGACATGACCTAGATTTAACGCTGTCTGGACGTGCTAACAATATTTTATGCTATATCTACAAAAGTTGACGACGTCTGTGATCTCGAGAACTTATACTTCAAATGAAGTATTACACGCTCGTAAAGTGTCGGCACATTTTTCATCTAGCTATAATTTTAAAGTCTCTTTTATGACAGATTGTGATTTTAATTGAACGAATGAAATGAACGATCAAAGACTTATTTCATCGACTTTTATTATTTTAGTAGGTATTCGTTTTAGAAAACTATCTTAATGGCGTTAAATTCTTTATAATAAATTTTCATTTTGTTTATCTTTTAGCTTATTTCTTAATTAATTAAATGGAGTTACATATTAGACTTTACGCAATCCTAAGGATATCCGTGATACATCTACTTTTATTGGATGGTTGTGCAGTTACATTTTAAAAGCTTTTATGTTCCCGAGTTTGATTTTCACTAAAGTTAATTTTGCAAACATACGTCGTCAGTCATTCGCAGTTCACTGCTGGAGGTAGGCCTCCCCAAAACGGCGCCACTCCTCGCGATTTCCTCCCCCAGCGCCTACCGGCGACTTTGCACAGGTCGTCGGTCCATCGGCCATCGGTCCTGCGGCAGACGTGACTGGCCCACTGCCACTTCAACTTGCTAGTTTTGCAAACATACTAACTGATATTTACTTTAGTCTGATTGTTAATTTACGTCTTACTTAGATTATCAATATACAATGTGTGTTTTTGTCTAAAAAAAATAGTCAATATATCATTGCTGCGTCGCAATATAACTTCTCAAACTATTCAATTAAACATCTTTATAATCTGAATTTAATGTATAGTATAAACAATAATCATTATAAATATGTATAGTATACATTTGCACCACATCAACGTTTCATTCTGTTTCGGATATCACAGAACATCTATACGCAAGTAAAAATAAAATAAATGATCGGAGATTTCGGAGACATCCAGTGACAGTGCCATTGTAGGTATAGGTATACCTGTACATAATATGTACTATCTGTGTAGAGGCACCGATAAGCTGTCTAGCCGTATGATGCATTTGGTTTTTGTCTTTACAAAAATACAACAACTACATTAACAGTTAATACGGACGCAAGCTGGACGCACTAACTGACAAGTCCCGGTAAACGTTACACTGGCCTGAAAAAATAAAAATCTAGGACCCGCAGTGCCACTTACTCGTTCCAATTGTAAATTTAAACCATCCGCAGACCTACACAAACACACACAAAAAAAATCATCAAAATCGGTAACGTCATTAAGTTATTATTAACATTCATTTCTACGATTCATTTTAGTTATATACATATTTTTTTCTTTCAGTCTTCTTACACTATTATGTACATGAATGTTTATTTTCAGCATGCTGTATTCACATAAAGACGGCCATTCAGCAACCACGTTTTCTATATCTTCCACATTTGTTTAAAACTACGCAAAGCTGAGTTGGCCACTTTGCGAACCTAAAGTAGAAAAAAAATCCTTGGCAGAGATAAAGCCTCGGCGAGAAGTTACCTCTAGATAGGTTATTGTACGCAGAATAAATGTTTTAGAGCACTGTTGTATAGTTATGTGCGGTAGCTCAACGAAATAAGGGTGAAATTCCGCCTACAGCAAGCGGTGTCATTGTGAAAATTAGGCGTTGAAACAATTCAATTCATATAATCCATAATATAATGTGACTTTAAATCTCTAATCGTTACCTATTTAATGATAAATGAATCGTTTCAAATTCACATTTAGCTTCAGCGATAAAATTAACATAACGCTTTAGACGCTTGTTAGCAATTCTCTCGTTTTCGAAACAGTAACAATTCGAAGTCTCCGTTTCATTGTAAGGTATAAAATGGTTTTAAATAGCTAATAAAGTTTCTGATGTAGGTTGTGTGTGTTTGTCTCGTAAGAAATTTGCCCCGAAGCAAAATCATCATTACCGGGGATTTAAACAAATTACACAACAAAGCCATGTTTCTTGCCTTCAGATTAATGAATGTGGAGCAAATTGAAACATGTATATTTAAGCTGGAGGAAATCAGTACAATTGTAAATAAAAATTAATTGACCCTTTTATTCTGTAACCGCTTCTAACTAATCATTCGACCCAGTTTTGTTAAAAAATATTATGAAGCAGAACTTGCATTATCCAGAATCGTAGTCTATTTAAGAATTATCCTTTTGTATGACAGTAAAGCGTACTCGATTGACACAAACAAGATGAATATGTTGCGCAACATATATGAAGTCCGGCAGAAGGAACCCGTTAGAAACCCCCGCATTCACTATAGCCTTCACGTCCGTAACATAACAGACAAACTGCAAGAGAATCTCATAAACTAATATGGCCACGTTTAACTGAAATTGGCTTGTAATGTACGGCGAAATTTCAATTAACGCCAGTCCGTCAGGTCTGGGTAGGAGGTGTAAGTACAATAACTCCCGGCTTAGCGTTTTGAGGGCTACGCAGGCCAACAGTCTAATAACAAGAATAAAATCAACAAAGCGGATCCTGGGCTCCGAAACGAACCCTTCGAATGCAACCGAAATACTCTGACGATAATGTTTACACAGAATGGTCACTTTATATATCACTGCCACTACATACCACTTCCAAACAAGGCGTGTCATTAATGCTAGATTTCTTTAACTTACACTTATATATCTTTGACTTTACGATTGGCTAACAATTGACATATTTTAACCAATAGTAAAGCAAATTAATGCATAGCCAGATATAGAAACCCGACATAAATCCCATGGTTCAAATGAGCTTCGTTATTACTCCATCAACGTGATAGAACGTAAAATAAAAAAATTAAAATGATTTCAGTACAATCTCTTGAGTACTTCATGTGATTTGGGATATTATCAAATAATATTTTAAAGTTTCGTAGGAAAATTATAAAAACAGTTACCCGAAACGTATGTACTTGCCCCATTTTTCTTTTTATTTAAATTCGTAAATAAAATTTAAAAAAGTATTTCAAGCACGCAAAGAAAAAAGTTTTGTTTGTTAAAAGTCTTAAATGTTATGGTTTTAAGTCGAGCCATACAAATTACTTTGTTAACAAAAACTTATTACCGACTTAAAAAGGTAAGTCTAGAAAAAATATCATTAGAACTTACGTATTTATGTCGTTAGCACGAAAACATGTTTACTTTAAAGATCTAAAGTTAGGACAAAATGGTACAATTTGCCGGTCACTTTAGTTGTGGGCCCTTGCGACCTTGTTATAAATTTAAGCAAACAGGCATTGAAAATGGGGATGATTTGGGCTTTGTTGCTGTTAAAGGATTATCTTCATGGGTTAACTATGTAGTTAGAACATACTTGCCGTTTGTTAGTGAAGGGTTCTAACACAAATAGCGTCGAGAGATTAATATTAAACTATAATAAACATTATTGCACTTCAATATTGTTAAATAAAGAATTATTAAAACCGGTTCATATACAAAAAGTTATATCCGTGTGACGTCGAGTTAGGTACGCGAATTACGTAGGTTAAGACCGGTTCCTTCGGGTTCCGGTCCTGCCCGGGGTAGGGCTGAGTTATATCACGACTATAATGTATTGTCCGAATAGACTATAATGTATGTAGTACTAATAGGTAGTAGTATGTAGCTAATGTAGGTACATAAAAACATAATACAGAATATTAAAAGAAGTATGAAACAGAGTCTTATTTCTATATTAGATAAGCTGACTGTAATATACTTATATAATAGACATAGACATACTACCCATAATGACTCAATCTAACATTGACATTCATAATATTGTGTATCTTCAAAGCCTATTAAAGGTTCAATACAATTAAAATTAAAATCGGACTACCCCAGAGCCATACTCAGACCAAAGCAAAAAATAAAAACATTACAATCGCTTCTAAATATTATATACAGACGAATTGAGAATGTTCTTCCTTTTTTAAGTCGGTTAATATGAAAATCAAATTACAATAGAAGCGAATAAATAGTCAAATTGTAAACAAAGGGCCAAACTAAACCTTGAATACTTAGAAATTTTATCCATAAACTATTACCCCTTTTACCGCACCATTGAATTGGAGGAAAGTGATTCACTGTTTTACTTAGCTGAATAAACATCTATTTCATCGATACCGTTTATTATAAAGATCAATTTACAACTCCATTTTAATGCTTCCTTTGAATTTCCCAAACAATTAGCCGTTCGTTATTTCGCTATTATAAACAAAAAACACATCGTTGTTGAACTTCTTGTTCAATCAGCGGAAATTCTGGTTTTGTTTCCTTAACACTACGGCTATGAGATCGGTTTTAAATGCGTAATGCCTAAGCGAGCATATGATAGTTTGGACTCACAATCGCTCCTATTCCTGACCAATACACCTTGAACGATTACTTCGTCTATACTTGTATTACAACGGCTACAGCGGGAGGAAGCAAAAGAACATGACAATTCGCGAGCTGTTTGGTTGTGTTACTAGTATATTTTTTATTTGAGATCTATAGCTATTAATATTTCTTGTCTTACTTTGCATAATTATTATCTTTTGATGTGACCACATTCTCGCTTGCTATTTTATACTGCAAATTCATTTTATTCGATTCTATCTCTGAATTTACTGTAAGCTTCTCATTTTATGATAGCTTCTATGAAATTAGGTAAGGAAAGGAATGCTCCGGTGGTTCGGGCATGTGGAAAGAATGCATGATGAAAGAATGACTAAACAGATATACAATGCAAAAGTGGATGGATGCAGAAGTCGTGGAAGGCCACGATACACCTTCCATGATCAAATTGATCGTGTACTAGCAGAAGGTGATGTCAGGAGCCTTAAGAACAGACGAGTGTGCATGACAAGAGTTATGAATGTCAAAGAGGCAAGTGAGGTGTGTAAGAATAAGCCTAAATGGCACTCTGTTGTTCGTGCCTACCCCGCAAGGGAACTGGCGTGAAGTTATGTATGTATGTATGTATGTTCTATGAAATTGTCATGTAGGTGTTGGCTAGTCTAAACAACCAGAACAATAGAAGTCGCATTTAATTTTCAATTAAATTAAATTCCATAACCCTATTCACTTTGGCCTGCATGTCGTTGGTATCAGCCCCAGAGTTGTCCGTTGCAAAAGAATAATTTTCCTAGTTAGAAGCTAATGATAAACGTCCAAGCAAGTACGCGTACTTATAGCTCGACGACTATCTTCGCTTCTAAAACTTCGCGAAATAGGCGGGCAAAAAAGTCGTAGGTTGTTATAAAAAAAATGTTTTTATAAATAATTATATGTTGTATAGGAATTGTTTATTAGAAAGGATATGTAGGTTATAAATAGTTATATTATAAAGGATAGGCTGAACCATTAGTGTGAGACTAATGTAACAGGTGATGTAGAATGAAATGTAGCCGGAATACAAGTAAAAAACTAAACCAGATAAAACCTTATTTACATCGTTTATTATAATGAAGATATTATTTCAACCTAATATAACCATGATATGAAACACCAATTAACTAGCTGAATAATAATCCCGACTAGATTAAGGTAACAGGTTCTGTTTACATAGAAGGCTTCCTGCCTTCAAGTTTCTCTTAAGGAGTACTACGTTGTAATCTATCTCAACGGTTTCAAGGTTGTATCCTGAGCTTGTATCTCAAGGGTAGTTTGACTACAGACTAGTGAATGCACTTGGTTAGAGATTTGTTAACCACGCTTTATTAAGATTAAATTGAATGGACACCACCTGCTGCTTATAGTAATTGTGGTCCGCAGCAGGATGAGCTGGATGTTATTAACAAGACCCGAAGCTTTATAGGGGGGAGGGTTAATTACTCCAAACTCCTCACTGGAAATGACCAGTTTGTAATTTGTTTAATAGTTCTAATAAGATGGTATATAGGTAGAGTATATGGCATTCGGCGTTGTCTAAGAAGATAGACAATCTGTAAAGCTTTTAGATTGGTAACCAAGGATTGCACAAAAGCAAATCGATTCCATGTGCTACTTAACCTATTTATTTCAAAAGTACCTACAGTACCGACACAAAGAAAAATGTGGAAAACGACGAAATCGGCTTTCTATGAATTTATCCTAGCCATTAATATCGAATTGGAATATTTTACACACCCGTGAGGAAGGTTCCCAACCGTCGCGTAGGCTGTGATCCTGGCGGTCGAATAGCGCTCCTCATCTGATGTATTTGCCATTGTTTCTGCAATGGTTAGAGAGAACTGAATCTCCACGGAAGCTAGCTAACAGTAGTTATAAGGACTAATGAGTACCACAACAATCTTATTGGTAGTAAGTTAGTCAGTACCCGTCGTCTTCCTGGTTGTCGTAGCCAACGATCTTGCCTTGGAATTGATTTCAAATTAGCCAACTACTCGTTATTTTGCCAGCCGTGAAGATTTCACGACCCCAAACAACTATGTTTTTCACGGATCTACAAACTACATATCCTTAACAATCGAATGTGCTAGAAGGTTGTTTCTCTCTATTGAACAAGCGATGGCGCTGCAAGTTTCCTGACTAGATTTGCATTTTTGATTTTTAAGGCAATATATCGACTATTGAGTCTCCCAAAAATCAATCGACTTCATTCCTAAACTTTTCAGATAGCAGTAGCTGTTTCGAAATATATATCTAACAAGGCCTATCAGTCCTTTGAAGATAATTTATGTTTCAAAACTGACTCAACAGGGAAGCTAGACCAGCCGCTCGACTTAAACGCATATTAGTAAAATGACATTGCAAATAAGCATTGCTGATGTTGAGTAACGACTCGGCTTAACATAGAGCAAGCCTTCTTGTCAACTACTTATGAACTATGCCAACCTTTATTGTACAACATATGCAGGTAGTTATAGAAAGTAGCTAGCTTATTTTTAGATATTTGTTTTGCTGAGAAATGTCACTTTATTATTGAGCAAAAAATACTAAAAACACATTCCATTGTTGCCAATGGAATGTGCTGCAGAAACAAACTGTCTCGATTCTATAGGTCATTTGAAAAAGCATAATTCGTTTAAATGTGTAAGCATAATGCCTTTACGTGCATATACTATATGTAATACATTACATAACATAAGAATACAGTTTAAAAATGTCTAATATTATTTTAGTTCTTACCAAAAGTCACGCTGTAATTTTAAATATACATTTATGTTTTCTAACATTACATAAGAGTATAATCGCTGCATATTCTTTTCCTTCCTTCCTTTCTTTATTCATCCCTTCGCGTACTATACAACTGTATGTGTTGTTATGTAGATATATATTAATGTTGTTGTTTTTTGTAGAGCAACGTTGGTTTTTAACGCGTTTATACATATATAAAATATCAAAGGGGACATCTGTCTTCGATTCGATACGATTCGAGATAAGCTAACAAGGTGAAGGACAAAAATTCTAATTACGTTTAGGTGTCGTATAAATAGCAGTTTTCTCTTACGTTTTGGAGTATTTACTTTGAAAGCATAAACAGAATCTTCAATTTTATTTATTGGTACAGATAATAAAATATATTGAACGTAGATTTTTATACATATAAATTGTTTTGGACACCAATAAAAGGCTAAAGTCAAATAAACATTTTCTTTCAAATATATTCTGCAATACTGCAGTACTTTTATCTCTGGCATAAAGATATCCAATACCCAAAGTATTTACTTTCAACCCTTTGCAATAAAATAAATCGAATGTTGCCCTTAAACGATGCAATAACGAGACGCGATTTCACAAACACGATACTACAAAAATCGTTCATGCACATTATTAAATTTAAATTCGAGGGAAATAAACGCCTTTGAAAATGTAAATCCTTGCTGATATTTTTCTGCTGGTTTAATCATAATGGTAAATCTATAAGATCCGATTTTTCAATCATCATCTAAAAGGTATCAGTGGAATAAATTATAACATTACTGAAATCAAAAGTGAAACTGTGGGGCGCTATAGCCTACGGAAAAAATGCTGGTTCAATTTATAATGGACTGTACGAGAGAAATATGACCTAGATCCTTGCACTAGAAAAGCAGAAGCTCCACCAACCTTGAGATCCGCCCTCTCCTGGCTCGGTTCAGGTTACACACAGGAACAGCACACGGCACTAATCTCCACCTTAGAGCTAACACTTTTAACAAGTCTAAGTACATATAATAAGTTCTTGGCACGGCCAGTAATTACAATGAGTATAATGAATATTATTCAAAATTATGAGCGCACGGGGCGTTGTAGTCTCGTTAAGACGTCGACAGTAAGTGTACAAAAAAAGGCTGCTCCTACCCTGCTCTGTAGTGGCCGTCGCCTCACACAGGAGGAGGGTAGACAGCAAAATTGATGGAGCGATGTACTACCTACTTTATACTAGGCAAGGACCGAACAGAAACAATTCAAGTTTTTTAATCATGCAGCTGTCATTGTGAATTTTCGCATGTTGTATTTTATTCTATGTATAACTATAATAAAGCTGTAAGGCTGTATCGCGTTTGTACAATGAATTTAAAAATAAGAATAAAAATCAGGGAAGCTAAGTAGGACCAGCAAATTTCAAAAATACTTTAGATTTTTTCTCTCTATTAGAGCATCTTGTGAAAAGTATGGAACAGATTTAAATGAAATTTGACACATAGCTATCTTATATCCCGCATCAACACATCACATCGATGCTTTTATTTCCGTGGTATGAAGAGTAGAAGTAAAGACGACCATATCAGTATATTAAAAAGTGTCTGTTGAAAAGCAGTCAATGTTAGGTGGCACCATGGTAGCAAGTGGAAAGTTTTTAAAAACAGCGCCAAAAATTATTAGAGTATGATAGTAAATTAAAGAAGGAGAGAAAGACTTCTGCTTTGTTAGAGCATTTTTTTAAATTATTATAACATAGACAAACATGGATATGGAATATCATTATATAAGTATATGGTTTTTAAGCGCCTAATTATTTGTGAATAGAAAATAATATTAAAATATTAATAAAATTTTAAAGAAAGTCATCAAATATATCAAAATTTTCAACTCACTATGTTTATAACTGCTAAATTCATGTAATTTCCATTTGCTACGCTAACTTTATTTCAGTGAGTCTTCGAACAATCACATGCTGTTCACAGGTGGGAACTTTTTCAACTTGTCCCCCTTACAAGACGGTTCTCCTCACTTCTACCCTCCATATTCCGTATGATGAATACATCCAAAAAGGCAGCGCTGTAGTCGTGTTTTTACGTTGTCATGGCACACGAACGAAATATCACCGTCACTGCTAGTGTTAAATAATTTCTTATTTTTCTGATAATTAATTTAAGATAGAAATTTAACTCTTTATAAAACTTTAAAATCGAATAATTATGATAGAATAAAATAAACTAAGTTATAAATATGTAAATATAGACTGTGTACCTGTGGGCTGCTAGAAGAAAGCGTGGTCAGAAGGCTGTCTTCATTTGTTGTGTTTATTATGCACCAAAACTGAATATCACAAAAAAATAATAATGACTTATAATACACATTTATAAACAATTTAACGTGCAGACTCTTCGGGGAGAGCATCCAAAAAATTTTGAGTTAGGAATCAAAAGTACTACCAAATAGGTTATCCACAAATTATTTCCTTTATTTTTTACACAATTTCTTATCATTATCGATAGAGTCCGCCGTCACTAGATTTAATATAGACTAAATAATAAAGATAATACATATCAAAACAATGAAATATCATCGGAAAATAAATACCTATATAAATAAACTTATAGGATATTCCTTGCAAAAGTCGAACTGTGATTCAAACAAATTATTCAAGACTAACAGTCCTATTTGTTCAACACGTAGAAAATTGTTGTTCGAAAAATGTGTCTCACGAAAGGTACGTTACACCTGACCTGTTTTTCGTACTGTCCTATAAATTAGATCACTAACTGAAGCAGTATCGGAAAAAGTAAATCTAGGAAGTAGTCGCTGTTTATCAATGTCGTAGTTAGGATAAGACAGGCAATTTAGTTTATACAAGTACCTTAAGCTTCGAACAAAAACAAAGGTGTTACTATAAAGTGCTTTGCAATTCTAAGCATAAATCACACGACGGTTACATACCAATTTAATCTAGCTTGGCACTGGCACCTCAGATGTCAAGTTATATTTAAAAATAAAACAAATTGTATGTGTGTGCAGTTCAGACGCAGTAGAAATGAAACTTCAGAGAATATACTCACAGATAATTCTTCTCTAGCTTTTATTAATATAAATATAATTCCTTTAGCCTACATCCGTCAACATATTATAATTCAAAATAAACTTCTTAAGTATCACTTTAAATTTTTCACTGTTTTAGTGTAAAAAATATTATTATCAATTTAATTTCAGTCCAAATTGGACCTACTTTTAATCATCGTTCTTATCGACTCTCTAATCTGTACTGCACAATGTAAAACTCATATCTCTTTCTCTCGCAGGCTTAGTCCTATAGATTTATGTGTTTATCTCTTTTTAGTGTCACTTTTTCGTTTCATCGAGTTTCAAATCACAACGGTTCTGAAAAAGTTTCACTTCAAAAAAATTGTGCGTTGTGTGTGTGCAGTTCATACGCATACATACATACATACATACATAACTTCACGCCAGTTCCTTCGCGGGGTAGGCACGAACAACAGAGTGCCATTTAGGCTTATTCTTACACACCTCACTTGCCTCTTTGACATTCATAACTCTTGTCATGCAAGCTCGTCTGTTCTTAAGGCTCCTGACATCACCTTCTGCTAGTACACGATCAATTTGATCATGGAAGGTGTGTCGTGGCCTTCCACGACTTCTGCATCCATCCACTTTTGCATTGTATATCTGTTTAGTCATTCTTTCATCATGCATTCTTTCCACATGCCCGAACCATCGGAGCATTCCTTTCCTTATCTTCACCCCGACACTCTCTTTCAGACCAACTCTCTTTCTTACTTCGGTATTACGAACGCGGTCCGCGAGCGTCACTCCGCAGATTTTGCGCAGTGCTCGCATCTCGACCGCGTTTACTCTACTTTCATGCTCTTTCTTCCATACCCAACTCTCGCTTCCATACGTGAGCGTAGGTACCAGCACCGCGTTGTGTACGGCGAGCTGGGCCTTCTGGCTGAGGTTCTTAGGGCCTAGAAGTTTACCTAACGCTCCATTTAAACTATTCCCCAAATTCACTCTTCTTTCTATATCAGCGGTGTACCTTCCATCCCTGCTAAAAGCACATCCAAGATATACAAACTCATTTACTTGCTCCAGCATAACATCATCGACCATTATCCTTGCATTCGTTCTGGTTTCTTCTCTTTCAAACACCATAACCTTTGTTTTCTTCGCATTCAAATGTAAGCCTCTCGCCTGACAGTCATCTTTCATCATTGTGACTAGTGTTTGCAGTTCTGATGGCGATTCGGCTAAAAGCACGGCATCATCCGCATAAAGCAAGGTGCTTACAACTAGATCACTCATCCGCACCCCAACATCCATCAATCTTATTCTCTGGAGACAATCGTCCAGATATAGGATGAACAGCAAAGCCGACAGCACGCAGCCCTGGCGGATGCCAATATTGACGTCAAACCAGGGCGACAGGCTGCCTTCCACTCGCACGCATGCCATACAGCCCTCGTAAGTGGACTGCACAGCACGCATCAATTGGCCATTAATCCCATATCTGGGCAATATGTCCCAGAGGTCCTTCCGCACAACCCTGTCAAATGCTTTCTCTAGATCCACAAAACCGCAGAAAACCTTCCGGCCCATAGCCAGCTGCTTCTCTACGATATTGCGGAGAGAGAAAACTTGATCCATACATCCCCTTCCATTTCTGAAACCACCTTGTGCATCCCACAGTAATCCATCGGATACAACTCTCATTCTCTTTTCAATAATCTTCGCATACACTTTAGATGCTGTGCTGATCAAACTGATGGCCCTGTAGCTGGCGCACTCCATACGTGACCCCTTGCCTTTATACAAGGGCACGATGACAGCGCGCCTCCAGTCCTTGGGAACCTTTCCCGTCCTCCAGCACAAGTTGCATAAGGACAGGAAAGCGTCCCGGACGCAGGTTCCACCATATTTGATCATCTCAGCAGACACACTATCGATTCCTACTGCCTTTCCATTTTTCAGACTTCTTATCGACCATTCGATCTCTTCCAAAGTGATCTCGGATGCTGACTCCTCGGAGTCGGTCACAGACTCAGTCGTGGTGCCAGCATCCGGGATATCATCATACATTTCTCTAAAATATTCTCTCCATCGCGCTAATACCTCTTGTGGGTTAGCAAGAACGTCCCCTGCTTTAGATTTTATTCTTTCCATTCTGGAAGCTGACGAACAACCCCGAGACTTCTTAACCTCTCTCCAAAAGAGTTTGGTATTCGCCTCGAAGTTCTCCGTCAGCTTCTCTTCTTCTTTCAATTTTATTCTTTCACGCTTCTCTTTCACTAAAGCTTTGGTTTCATTCTTGCAGAGGCGATAAATTTCTTTCTTCATCTCTTTCATACTGTCATTCTGTTGCAAGGAAGCAACATAATCCAGCCAGGCTTTTCTCTTTCTCTCTACGCTGGATTTAACATCCGCGTCCCACCATTCATCACCTTTCGTTGTTATGTGCCTCTTCGCGCATCCACATGCTTCTTTTGCGCTTTCCACTATACTTTCCTTCATACTATCCCAGTCATTATCCACATCTAAGTCGGAGAAGTCCGCTTTTGCAAGCCTTTCTTCGACTAGGCGCGCATACATACTCCTTACACTAACATCTTCCAATTTTTCACACTTTATTCTTTCAAGCTCCCCGAAATTGGTACGCACTCGCCAGTGTCTCCACTTCTTGAAAAGGCCCACAAACCGGCTTATCACCAGGTAGTGGTCCGTTTCAAGAGTGGGGCCTCTGTAGGCTCTTGTATCCATTATTGTGTTTCGGAGGCGACTATCAATTAAAATCAGATCAATCATACTTTTCTGATCATTCATTCTCCATGTATACGTGTGAATATCCTTATGATGGAATAGTGTGTTCGACACAAGCAAGTTTCTTTCCATGCATACGTCTATGATTGGCCTACCAGCATCGTTCACTCTCTTGTCACCATAGGGTCCAAGGACAGCCTCAAGGCCGTCTCGTTTGGTCCCCACCCAGCCATTAAGATCACCACACATAATTAGTCTTTCGTTCCCTTCAGCCAGATCCAGAATTTCTCTCACAGACTCCCAAAACTTCTCGAGTTCTTGGGGATCCGCTGAGCTTACGGGAGCATAAGCTGCGACCAGAAAAACTCGCGTGATCCCCAGTTTTAGGCGGACCCAGAGAAGTCTCGGGTTCACCAGACAATAAGCTTTTACTCCAGACACAAAGCGGGATAAGAGTAAGACGCCTACCCCCCCACTTGCACGCTCGTCCAGGTCCACGCCGGACCACAGAGCAAGCATGCCACCGGGGAGGTCATCGACGTCGCACCCCTTCCGCTTTGTCTCTGTCAGACATAAGGCATCCAGGCTTCTCTCATTCATTATATCAATCATTTCGTCCATCTTATCTTTCATTCCACCTCTCACATTCCACGTGCCTATACGGCACTCTGCTCCTCTCGACCCGCCAGGTTTGGCGCTGCGTGAAGGGTGGCGGCCCCCTTCGCCGCATGCGCGAGAATCCACACCGACGGGGGCGCATCGGTGAGCGTCGCCTGCGGGGGACGCCCTATCGTGCACTGCACTCGGGTGAATCCTGGTCAGAATTGTGGCCCTCTGGGCCAGCGGGGATCGCGACGAGCACGCTTCTGACATGACCCCCTACTAGTTCATACGCAGTAGAAGTAAAACAAAGTGTGACAAGAGGTGGGAGGATTCTAAATTTCGTGACGTTACATTTCATATATTATATCGTAATAATATACTTAAAAAACTTCAAAACATTTCCAACTCTATCTTTATGAGCATAATGTTTAAATTATTAAATATAATGTATTCTACCTGATTCTCTCGCATTCTTAGACCTTTTATTTACTGGCCTCGTAGACAAGTGGCGTTAGCACTAAACGAATAGAACATAAAACGTATGGGAATGACAATACTTAGTACTTAGTTACTTAGCGTAACGATATATCATTCCCACACATTTACTATTCTATTCGTTTATCGCTATTGCTACTTGTCTTCAGGGCCTGTTCTGTTTTTCTCTTGTCTTCATTCAATCGTGTGTTATATGTAACATACAATAAATATTAATATCCTTGATATTGCTCATTTCATTATTGAAAACAAACAACTGTCCATCCTAATTTATGTACATTAACGAAAATAAATAAAGGGAAATATTAATTATATTTATATTATCGAGATCGTAGTAACTGGAGATTCATCGCCTCTGCCAGGCTCTGCCTGCCCTTACTAGAAACAGGCGTGATGATAATGTATGTATGTATGTATATAATAAATAAAAACGCAACCCGACTCTCATTTCAATAACATGGGTTCGCTTCCTGGCCAGGTAGTTTCAGAATTTTAGCAATGTTGTTGCTTAGCGTACATATTTATCTTCTAACATTTTATTTTTCTCATAGTTTTAGTGAATTTATCATACATATTATCACGCCTGTTTCCCGTAGGAGTAGGCAGAAACGATAGATTTTCACTTGCTACGATCTTGACATACTTTTATTTATTTATTGCTGAAGCACAGCAGACAAGCTGGCGGCCCAACTGTGATGAAAAGTCGTTACCGTGGCCTATGGACATCAGCAATACCAGAAGTCCTGCCAATGTGCTGCCAGCCTTAAAGGAGAAACTAGAACCTGGCCACACACAACTCAAAGTTGTTACGGCGGCATACTCTAGATCAGGGGCCGTAGCCATCCAGTCGGACAAATGCCCTACCACCTGGCTGTGGGTTGTTTTGTCGCCTCTTACGATAGGCCGCCCAGCCGCAGAAATTAGTATTCTTTTTCCGTTCTTTGTCGTATCTTTTGCCTCATCTTTTAATTATCTCTTCATACATACATGGTTATTATAGATGCTTGTTACCTGGCCATCCTTTAAGACATCTGCGATTTGATCGTGGTAAGCGTAAGCGTCGCGGTCTACCAGCACCAACTGTACCACCCACATTATAAATAATAATAACAATTATTATATTGTATGTCTACAAGGACATACGATACAGACCCCGCTGTCGGTAAGCTGCAAAAAATTGCATTTTTTTTATATTAAATATGAATTTTATTTTTTATTTATTTTTATAAGATTTCTAATTTAAAAAAAATATATTAAAAAATTTTTTCGAAATAAATAAATGTATGAATAATAATAATAAATCGGCAGACAAACACACACATTTTATATCCCAACAAGTTACGCTTCTTTTATAAGTAATATTCAACGGACTACTCTGGGGCCGATCCCAGACACCAAGAACATAGTAAATAAGGAAGAAAATACATTTTCAAAATTTACCGTGTCAGGAATCGAACCTGGAACCTCTGTGTTGCAGTGAGCTAGGCCGGCAAAGCCCGCTCAAACACAGAGGCTGTATTATGTATATAAATACAGCAAACGGAACCCTGAAATTTCCAAGTAATATTGTGAAACTTTTAATACATTTATTAGCATTCTTCTGTTCTAGGCCTACATATCTCACGTATTTTAATTTATCAATGCCTAAATAAGAAAACAGAGAAAACAAGGTCAGCGTTATCGGTATAACTTATTTGACAAGAAATGAATGAGAGACTAGACAAACGTGTCTACTTACATTTATGAATATGCTTGACCTAATATACTTCTTTCATATTCTTTTTGTTTTATCTACGCATTTATTCGAGGAATGGTAATAAAATAAACAGAATTGTCTTTGCAATTTATGTTTCAGTATGGTGACAAAAAACAATGTAAAACAGGAACATACTGTTACAATTTGGGCCACCTGCATAGGTATTTTGTCTATAGGTATAGACAAAAGCATATTTATTACCTGCCGGCATTTGAGCTAATAACATTGAAACTGTTTATAACTGTCTTCTTTTGTTTACTTTGTGTTTAAAATTTGTAATTAGAAAAACAGTCCATTGTGTATTGTAATCTTTTATGGTAGTCATTAGCCAGGTATGTCGAACTGATTCTAAGAAATTCGGTCGGGCAGACATATTGTATCGGTGCAGTATAAAGCAATGGCCCAATGGAGAGATCGGCAGTTGAGCGAGAACCACAGTCAAGGCGAGACTTGTGTACATTCGGTGATCTATTTAGTGACGGACTTTGCGCGTGTTATTGAATCGTGCATTACGTTTGCACTGGTTGTGTTCAGTTATATTTGTACCTGTATTATCCGTGTTTGTATAGTTTTAATAAACTCTATAATTATTCCAACGGCATTTTAATTCGAGTCCCGTAACTCATAACAATACATATTGTCACACCAAATGCAAAATTATTTAAAAATATAAAATAATAGTCAAAGGGCTGATGCCTACCTTAGGCAATGGAGAAGTATAACCACAGAGTTCATTAATGTAATAGCGTGTAACTATCCAATGAAGTAACGTTGCCAGTTGCCATCTTATGCCAAAATATTTGGACACCAAACCAAACTTTTTAGAATAAAAATCCCCAATTTGGACATCCCGTGTAGAGGATTGATCGCGAAACAACACCCTCTGTTCCAGCGTTTTTGGTGCGGCAACGATTAATATTTGTCACCAAGTACTTTACCCGCGTATATCAGTATACCTACTAACAAAATTATACTACTACTTGATCTACTTTATTTTACATTAAATGTTAAAAACTTCGATTAATATGTTAGCGAAATAGAAACATTTTAACAATTAAAACTACACGTGCATTATATTGTGATGAATTAATATTGAGAGAAAAAACCTAAAAAAAAAAACAAAAGAATATCTGACAAACGATCATCATGTCCTGAATTCAAAAATTATATTTGGTGGCCAGTACTATGCTGCACCAAATCTATATACATAAAAGAAAGTCGTGTTAGTTACACTATTTATAACTCAAGAACGGCTGTACCGATTTGGCTGAAAATTGGTGGGGAGGTAGCTTAGAACCAGGAAACGGACATTGGATACTTTTTATCCCGTTGAAACCGGTAGGTGGCGCTGAGATCGAGTTCTAGAATCCTCCTAATCATCTGGAGCGATTTTAGTGATTTTGTTTTTATATGTTTGAGTGGGTCCCCGGATGGTTTAAATCCACAATTGGAACCGATAGGTGGCGCTGGGATCGGGTCCTAGATTTTTATTTTTTCAAAGCAGGACAACGTCTGCCGGGGCCGCTAGTAGGTATATAAAAACTTTTTGTTGGAGACTCCAACACTAACCAGCCATGAAAACCTTATTACCTATTATTGAGAATCCGATGGCCTACTTCCTCTTCCTCTCCATTCCCCTATCCAAGGTTCGCTATCCCATTCCCCCAATCCAATTCCATCCCGTCTATCTCATCCCCCTATCCCATGCTTTTTATGCCATTCTAAAGGCTGACAACGCGTTGGCTTCGCGCCTGGTGTTGCTAACGGTTATAGGCGACGGTAACCATTTTCCATGAGCTCTCTACCTGTTTGCCGGGTTTGCAATAAACAAATAAAGGAAGAATAAAAATATATATAACTGTCTTTCACTTTTAGAATGTAGAATTTCGGGCTTACCCACGCAAAACTTCTAACAAACTTAAAACTTAATTCGCGTGAATAATTATTTCAATTCGAGTGATGCTCATTAAGCGGGGATTGCGATGCTGAGGTTTCCGGGCCAGTAATTAGCAGTGTTAAACTTGGATTAGTTGAAACGGAACTTTGGTATTGTCATTGATTGGAGTACCTATTCGGGAATGATCTGTATTTAGATTAGGTTTGTCAACTGTTTAACGTGTATGTGCGTGATATTAATTTGACGTAGTTTTATCTGCATATCGAATAATATAAACGTGTGAACGTTATAATAAGGCAACGGACGGAGAAGAGAAAGTATGGAGAAAATACTTACTTTGGTACAAAAATGTGACACTGCAATGTCTGCCATGGAAGTTCACCACACAGTCGTTATCACAGAATGCCTTATAATTTTAAGAAATTAAAATAGATAAAAAAAATAAGCTTATGATTTAATATGATTAGTAATATTCGCCACAATAGCAGCCAAAGAAACTTGGTTCATACAGTCTCGTCTAATGTGTTAAGTCTGCAGTATATCTCAACTGAATCGCTTCGACTGACGCTAATTAAAACAGTTCTTGTGACAATTCGAAAGACCACATTTGACCACATAGTTCACATTTCTCACAAAACACGTAATCATTATTCAAAAATTATCAATATCCTTCTACTATTATTAATTTTAAAGTTATTTTTTCACACATTTTTAGAACATAAAATTGCACAGTACCACCTCGCGTTCAGTTCCCGCCAAAAACGATTTGATTTTTATTTGGCACATTCTATATTTAAAAAACTATCCTATTTTCTTAATGGGCAGGACGGGGAGTGCAAACTCAATAAGGATGTTTTTTCAGCACAACGAAACCACTATTACTTCGACTTCTTTTAAACCACGAGGCACTTACACTGTATCTCCTTATCCTAGCATTAAATCCCGGTTGCATTCAGAGCATCGATTTCGGAGCCCAGGGTTCGTATTCCTACGTTTTCTGCTACACTCACATTGAATCTATTATACAGTAATCGGTCACTATGTGTTCCGTGAAATTTTAATATTATCCGGAATAAAAGATATCCTTTGTCCGTTGTCGAAAATACGTACCTATATAATAATATCAATGTATCGAAATGGGTTAAATTTCACATACGTAATTACTTTCGCATTTGAAATATTAGGTATACTAATATTTAATAGTATAAAATTATGAGTTTAACCTTTAAAAGTTGTACTCTTGTGCTCTTTATTTATTAATAGCACTTAATCGAAAATGACTCTATGAAAATTTTCAAACATTGCTCTCTCTAAAATTTGCTGAGCCTCTTCAATAAGTGGACAAGGCCTATTGTCCATGAAGCAGGCTTGACCTAATTTTTGTGCAGTTGTAAGTTATTTTACATTATTTATTTTACTTAGTATTAATTAATTTGACATAATTAAGAACATCGGTAGATTAGTCTTTACATACATCAAATTTAAATAGGTAAATAAAATGATATGAAACGTTTCAAAAATACAAGTAAGTATTATAAAAATAGAAGACAAGCTCTTCAACTTTAATTTTTTCAAAACATTCACTTCACAGTTCAAATGTGAGGGGGGTGGGGGCAATTTTCTCGTTTTTGAAATTAAATATTTCACTACTTATTGACTTTAATAAAAAGTTATACCATTACTTTTTAAAAATATGACACACGACTAAATAAACTGAAAAACATCCACCCAATAGTTACCCTTAATCTTAAATTTTTAATGTTTTCACTACAGCATTGACCAGCAAGACATATAATACATATTACTAGAAAATTTCATCCATAGAAACCAAGTAGCTGCTAAAAAAAATGTACAGTCTAAAATAACTAGCCCAAATGACAATGACAATTGACACAATTCTGAGTCATCCACACATGCTGAAATCATCAAGGACAATGTATGTGAACTTTTTAACACATATGTTTTTATGACTGTAAACATATGACATTTATATTCCGGGATTAGTAGTGTAAACGTGTTATTGAAGGTCATCTATCTATTATACTATAATAAATCTGTAAATGGTTCGAGTTTGTACAATGCGCTTAAAAGGGTGACAAAAATCAGGGGCAATATTTCTGACCAGGAGAGTCCTAAAAAGCAATTTTTAGAATTTTGTCTATCTTTCTGTATGTCTGTCTGTCTGTTAGAGCATCACGTGAAAAATACTGAACGGATTTAAATGAAAGTCGACACAGAATAAGCTCATATCCCGGGGCGTAACTTAGGATACTTTTTATCCCCGTAGAACACGTCGTTTCCACGAGATAGAGTAATATATAGAAAAAGATGGCGCTGCGATCACATTCTTTTTGAAAACTAGAACGTATATAAACAAAACTCGACAGAGAGATGGCTTATATCCCGAATCAATACGTAGGATACTTTTATCCCGATAAATGATGCCGTTTTCATAGAATAGACGGATTAGTTAAATAGAAGGCGCTGCAATCACGTTTTTTCAATTTGTATTACATCAAATCAGGTTGGCTTCAACTCGCCTTCATGTTTTGCTGGGAAGTTGTCTAGACTATATGGACTTGGTTTCTTTGTTAAAAAACTGAATTAAGATTTTGTGTGAGTAAAATAAATTCTGTCTAGGGTTTGACACGCGATACAGCCGTGGGGCAAACTCCAGTGGAATAATAAATGTATGTGAAAACGATTTTAGAATCTCTTATCAATACTTCTATACTATAATTTTAAATGTGAAAGTAACCGTGCTGGTCTGTCACGCTCGTACAAAATTAACCACGCGGAAATTTGGTATATAAAACATGTAGTCTCAATACCGAAAACGGCATAGGATACTTTTTATCCCAAAAAGAGGAATAGTTTCCAAAATAAAATCAAATAATGTTTCCGGGGCGAATAGCGCAGGAATAAAAGTTGTATACAATGCAACAGGTTACACAGGTGTTGCTTACTTGCTCTCAAACTAAACTGGGGCCTAGTAAATTAAATGAAATAAATGTACGACAATCCTCGCATAACGAAGGATCCCGTAGAGATGATAGACATCAACTGTTTAATTTTTGTCGTTCCAATACGGAACCACTGAAAATGATTTATTAGAATATAGTGGTAAGCTATGAAACGGTTTAGCCAATATACAAAAAAACTATGTTTTTAGTCTATATCCCATTATGCAGACCAATATTAAAAAAAATAGAATATATCAAAAACTATTTTTTTTTTATTGCACGAGTTCAGCTGACAGGCAAACGGCCCACTAAAGCCGCTACCAATGTTTACCGCCGCTCTCTAAAGGAAGACTGAAATCTAGCCGGAACTATGAATCTATGCCGGAACACTACGTAGTTATGGCGACATACATACATTTTTATCTGTGCAGGAAAGGAGAAAGAATACAATTACCTGCGGCCGGGTGGCCTGTCGTAAGAGGCGACAAAAACAACCCACAGCCAGGTGGTAGGGCATTTGCCCGACTGGATGGCTATTACCCCTGGTTTAAAGTATGTCGCCATAACAACCTTGAGTTGTGTTCTGGCATTATTAACCAGGTTCCAGCATCCCTTAAGAGAGCAAGGCCTTTGTAGCACCTTTGGTGTTGCAAATGTCTATAGGCGATGGTAACCGCTTTCCATCAAGTGGGCCGTCTGCCTGTCTGCTGAACTCCTACAATATTTTTTTTAAATGCCCTAGACCAAGGGTGGTAGCTATCCCGACGGGTAAATACCTAACCACCTGTCTTTTATCTTATTCAAAGCTTTTTATATTATACAAATCAATTTTTTAAGTGTTTTGGAAGCTCGTCAACCTTAATTGTTTCAGAAATGTCCACTTTGTAAAGTAGGGTATATGCGACATTTAAATTCTTTAAAAAATATCTTGACAAAAACACAACAGTTTTAATTACTCTGCTAAGTATGACTATAGTCACTTAAAAAAATAAAGAGTAAAAACAGAATCAAATAATGCTTGAAATCAAAGACATTGTAAGAGATAGGTCAACTATTTGCTTGGCCGCTTAGCTTTTCCCAGTGGCAATATGTTGATTCGAAATATTTTAAAAAGAATAAATGATTACATACCAGAATTTTACAATATAAGTAGTTATCTTTGTCACAGAAAACTTTCTTCGAATTACATCCACACGCATTAGATGAGATAATAAAGTGATATGGGGTATTAAAATATCATAACTGGTCACAATATGTGCGGCAGATGGCGCTACTTAAAAGGAACAAAAGAGTATTCTGCTTGTAACGTAACACGTGTGGTGAACCCGCGTCGTGTCGTGTGAAAATATGAGACAATTAAGTATACAGATGATTAGGGTTCGCACTTAGCTACTTACTTTTTATGAGTGATAGTCCTTTCGTGTTGACAACTGTCTCATTACAGAACAAGGTCGGTCCCCACTTCCATTTCTCAATAATATCCTTAAATATATTTTACAAAGTATACATAATTATTTTTCTGACACACATTACTGTATCTCCCACATGTATAATAAATAATTAAATATCACTTGATACTACATACATACATACATACATACATAACTTCACGCCAGTTCCCTCGCGGGGTAGGCACGAACAACTTGATACTAATACTATGTAAAGCCCGTTAGCCCACAAAAAAGTGGATCTGTACTTTTGACCAAACCCACCTACTACCTACCCACACGAAATACATATGAGTAGGTACTCATATGTATTCCGATGTGCTGAATGCGAATTTGGGGTCAGTTTAGATCAAACTGTATCGGCTTTACATCTATATTACCAGGAAAACGCGTAATTGTTTTTATTTATAATAGAAGATGAAAAAAATTGTACGTACCTAATATTAGTTATATTACTTTGAAGTTAAATAGAAGAGAATGTTGTAAACTAGGAATTCCCAAACTATTTTGGGCAAGAGACCCCTTTTCCAAAATGAATTAGTAATACCTCAGACCCCCAAAGCCAAATTACTTTAAAAATCCTGTCTCTAGTTTTTTTCGTATTGATACAAATGATTATCAATTTAAACATTTTGCGATTGGTTAAGTTAGTAAACTTGACATCATTTTCTCATCAAAATTTAACTTAACAAAATTATTTGAACAAAATAAATAGACATGAAATTCAATAAATATCAGGTGTAATTAATAATTATTAATACAAGTTACGTAAAAATACGTAAGCAGATAATTATTTTTTAAGTAAAACACACGTTTATGCACTTAACGCAATTTATACAGTATCTTGAAAGTCAAATAAGAACTTGTGTTAAATAGGAGTAAATTTTTAGACGTCGTCGACCCCCAAAATCAGTTTTCGTTTATGTCGACCCGTGGGAAATCGATTTTAACCCCAGGGGGTAGATATCGGCCACTTTGGGAATCCATGTTATAAACAGTATAAATACAGACAATTCTTTAATGTTTAAATTTTGTATAGATGACAGTATAGACTTGTACATTCATTCTTTATGATAAAATTTTCGTCACAACTTATTAAAAACAAATTACTAAGAACTATACAAAAATAAAACGTTTGTTTTGCGTTACTTTTCACGAATGCAATGTGCACGCGTGTGTGTAACTATTATGATCATTATACTCTCACATTAGATTCATTTTAAAACAGTGACAACAAGTCGTACAGGTATTACGATCTATTACTTTTAATTTGTGCTTCAAAAATATCCTTCTACGTAATTTAATTGAAACAAAACGTTTCGAAATTGAATATAATTAGTAAAGTAAAGAATTGAGCAATAAATATAATATAATGTATTTAGCTATTACTGATAGTCATTATTATAATAAGTAAACTAATATATGTATTATTGCAGCAATGATGAATGACAAAGATATACGTATTCCTACACTACAAGGAAGACAAATCTTTTGGCTCAACGCCAATGAGACTTATACTAGCAATATGACATGTCTCAGATGATGGATTACATAATTGGGAATGTCCCATATTCAGTAGGACCGTAATGTTTGTGACGATTAACACCAATAAATATAAATAGTATCATAAACTAGTTCTATACACTGCTAAACACGAACAAAACACAATAATATTTTTTCTAAGTCATTCCCTAACTGCTGAGGATCGTGACCTTAATGGAAGTGAATGATTGCTCTCCTCCACCGAGATTGGTTTTGAGCTTAGCTCAATAGCATAATCTACTTATAATAAGTCACTCTTTAAAGAAACTATGAAGTTAGGGCCTATTCGAATAAGGTGAAAAAATAACATCTTCATGAATGTTCTGTATTCCTAGTACTTTTTCCAGTTCTGATACGATTATATTTAAATACTATGATACCCTCGAAAAAAGCTCGTATCCCTCGGTCGGCAAAGCTACTGCCTAAAGTCTATTTTTAACCGACTTCCAAAAACAGGAGGTTCTCAGCTTGATTGGTATATATATATATATATTTTTTATGTATGTACAAAGATTACTCTAAGATTTATGATCCGATTTACGTGATTCTTTTTTATTTCGATGCGGAATAGGTGCCATTTGGTCCCCTAAAAATTTAACATGATTTGGTCCAGTAGTTTTCATTTTATGAACATTTTTTGTTTTTTTCCGTTCCGTTCCGTATGTACACCGATTACGCTGAGATTTATGATCCGATTTACGTGATTCTTCTTTAGTTTGATGCGGAATAGTTGCCATTTGGTCCCCTAAAAATTTAACATAGTTTGGCCCAGTAGTTTTCATTTTATGAACGTTTTTTTATGAAAAAAATTTCCGTTCTCGTTTCTTAGGACCTATATTTTTTAAGGCGCACGGCATCCTTTCGTAGTCCTACCCATAGCTAGACACTAAAAACCAACAAATAAAGTAAAACTTCATTTAAGAAAACCGACTTCAAAAACTAAAAAGTATAAAATAACTTATTTCTAAAGCTATTTTTAATTGTAATATTTAATTTTTTATATATTATATCTAAAACATCTTAAAGTCAGTGCGAAGTAAAAGATAAAAATTACTATATTTTGAAAATTACTAAGCACCGACTTTAACATGTTTTAGATATAATATATAAAAAATAAGATATTATAATTAAAAATAGCTTTAAAAATATGTTATTTTATACTTTTTAGTTTTTGAAGTTGGTTTTTTTATTCTAACACCTCTATGTTTTAGGGTTCTCTAGCTATTGACACGGTTATTTTTCTCAAAACTGCTAGGTCAAACAAACATACCCGCTTCCATGGCAGCAAGAGGGAAGTGGGCAAATCGAATATTTAACCTCAACATAATATATCGAACATGGCGTACTCGCGCTGCTCACTTCTGTCGCCATTTTCCTTCTTGCTGTCGTGAATAAGGACGTAACGTAAACGAGGGCAATAACTGTATTAAATGATGGAAAAATAAATCAGTACACTAATAGATAGATAACACGTTATTATTTAGTAAAACTTAACTATGCATGTTATAACTGTAAACAGTTACAACATTTGCCCGTTTGGATGGCTAGCACCCCTGGTCTAGTGTATGCCGCCATAACAACTTAGAGTTGTGTTCCGGCATCAGTGGACAGGTTCCAGTGTCTTCTTCGAGGCCGGCAGCACATTGGCAGCACCTCTGGTATTGCTAATGTCTATAGGCGACGGTAACCACTTTCCATCATAGTTGGGCCCTCAGTCTGTCTGCAGTGGTACAGCAATTAAAAGGAAAAAAATGATGTCACCTCCCATAAAAGAGGTCCATATTGAACACCATGTCATTGACCGCTCCATTTTACGGGTAAACGTATCAGAATTTAGACATGCTCTCGTACGCAACATTTTTAAACACCCGTTCTTAATTAACCCAAACGCTGAAGCTTAGGTAAATAGGTTGATACAAAAATAACCTGCACAGTTAAATATTTACAGTGTAACGTACAACTAATACATATTTTTATTGGCATAAACGTAAAACGTGTGGTGATAAAACATGTTTTCTATGATTGATCTTTTCGTGTTTTTTCGCCTACAAACTGGATATACATACACACATAATATCACGCCTGTTTCCCATAGGGGTAGGCAGAGACTATGGATATCCACTCGCGACGATCCTGACAAACAAGTTTCGCTTCATCTACTTTCATTAACATCTTCATACATGCACAAACTGGATATTGGATAAGAAAATTTGTTTTTTAATACTTTACGTTTAATCGTCAAGATTTTCTAATTTCATTTGCATTTAGCATTAAACATAAAAATATAAATTTCTTAATTATTTCAGGGATTCCAATCATTTACACTCCAATGGCTCCATTTCAAATTCTTCGGAAGTCACGGTATAAAATTTAAATGGAAAAGTTATGACTACATTAGTTTCCCATTTAAATGATTGAAATCCCCAATAACAACAAAAAACGTATATGAGAGATGTTTAGAACACGAGATCATGTGAATGCGCCCTAACAGAGAATTGTTAAGTAAAGTGCCAGTGGACTCATTTTTCAATATAATTCTATATATAATTTAAATATAAACTTATAACTCAGTGAGAGGTATATGTTTGTGCCGTTTGTTGTTGAAATGCTTGGAGCGTGAGGCCTTGAGGCCATGAGCCTGTACCAAAATTCATCAAAACGACTCATTGACTCTTCAGGTGATCAGAAGGCTGGTGCCTAACTTTGGCAACGGATCAGCATAGCGATTCAGTGAGGAAACGTAACCAGTATACTGGGCACCTTACCCATAGAAGACGGTGATCTAGGCTCAGTATTCTACTTATAGTTTCAAGGGACTATGTACGTCCACGTTGGATGGGTAGCAAAAATGACAGATGTTTAACCCAGAGAATTTGAATATTGCATCGGAATAAGAATTTGTTCTTTGACGTTGCCATTTTAAAACCGCTCCCAAGAAAATTCCAACAGAATTCCCAGGATCAAAAAGTACAGCAGTTTTTAAGTCCGGGAACGACTGTTGGTCAACGAAAACTCCATCGAAATCCGCCCAGTAGTCTTTGCATGAATCCCGAACAAATAGACAACCACAAAAAATATAAAAAACAAAAGACCACACTTTTACAAATTTATAGATGAGATTGAATAAACGAACTTACATAAAATTATGTTCGTAATTAAATTTAATGCTATATTTACAAGGAGCCATTCAAATAGTGCTCGCTGTATCGCTCACATATTGTCACATTTGTGAAGATATAATCACAACAAATGTTATATTTAACACAATCGTAAAGGTAATTGGCTAAGCTTAGAATTATACCTCTAACATGTGTTAAGTAGTCAATTTTTATTATTGTATAAAAACTTTCATGAATACCTAATAGAGCAAATATTTCAAATCTCATCATAAATAAAAAGCGTCCAGAGTATATCATATCTATCTGCGATTAACATAATTTTTTCACTAATTACTACCTCATTTCATTATTACATAATATTATTATAAATGACACATGTCACTCGCCTTACATACATTTAAACAATAAAACAATAAAACAATACCTAATAATTTCTATATAAAATCTAAATACATAAATAGTTGTGAAATCATAAAATATACATACTAGAATTGTAACAGACCTTATATTAAATATATTAACAAAATAATATCTACCAATTTTGAGAATTAGGCGTGCCGTAAAATTTTAATTACTAAGAATAGTATTAATTATTTCAAAAAGAAACTAGGACAAGGCTACTAAATAAAAATACTACTGGAAGTAATTAAATATATGCAATATTTCAAATAGGATTTATCTGTATTTAAACCGAATTTCTAAGTAAAGTCTGAACTATCATAACATTAATTGGTATTGAAATTGTGGTAGTATGCAGTATATTGTAGCTATTGTAGCGATGACCTGTTTATATATATATATATACAGAGATATATATATATATATATATATCCACATACAAAAGCCATTAAATTTAGATTTAAAAGTAATTTTGCACCATTGATTTTTCCGATTTTTCAATATGAAATGTTAGAATTTACTTTCGACTAATCTGTATTCCACAAATATTAACAATACAATCCCACATGCTTACAGAAAACAACATTTCTATTCAGACAAAGTTTCATACATAGAAAATCAAGTTCCAGTGAGTCAGGTGGCGGTATAGACTTCGCCTACTCAATCACAGAGGCTATCTGTCCAAACGATAATAAGGACTTCGTCAAAATAACTACTTTGCTGAAACAAGTACAAATTTTGTATTGTATACATGACTTGTAAAAAAATATAAATATGATAAAAGCTAAACAAAAATATTATGCAGATAAAAGGATATTTTAGTTCTCCGTGCAACATATTCTTATTCTCTTCATAGATATCACTAAAAATACGCAATATTTGCATGAATATATACTGAACTTATATGATCACTGTTTCGTATAAACTGGTTTTATGAACTCTGGGTCGCAAGGTAATAAAGCGGAAACGTCATGTTTAAACTGGCATGATCCAATCTTAGCTTTATCGCTAAACCGTAAAATAGATACTTTAACCCGTTTACCTAGTGTGTCTTAGAGCATCTTTACACGAGACAAAAATATTCGTACGTATTTTTATTCGTGCAGGAACCAGTACCTTAAGGAACGTTTTAAATACCTTCGCCTATCCACTGCCCACAATTTGCACCATGATACGTACCGAAAACTTATGACGCCTGCACACACTTCATCCTATTATGATAATTCTTTTACGGTGCAGGCTGTCAAGCTTTGGAATATGCTGCCTCTTATTGTCAGAGAGGCCAAATCCTTACCAACATTTAGAAATTTGCTCAGAAAACACTATTTGTCCACAAATAGCTATGTCTGATTAACAGAATATAATTATGCTAATACATTTATTATAATAACTTATGTGTTA
Source organism: Dendrolimus kikuchii (assembly GCA_019925095.2). Classification (NCBI taxonomy): domain Eukaryota; kingdom Metazoa; phylum Arthropoda; class Insecta; order Lepidoptera; family Lasiocampidae; genus Dendrolimus; species Dendrolimus kikuchii. Next base: position 9,090,828 of record CM034400.1, read on the forward strand.
TTGTATATATGTATGTATTTATATATTTATTTCTTAAATTAGGTTGAGTATTTATGTATCTATAGCCTTTTTCCTGTACCACCTAAATCGCCTGATTCAAATTTCTTTCACTTAGGTTGCCTGGAAGAGATCGCTTTAAGCGATAAGGCCCCCTATTGTATTGCCTAGAAAATATTGTAAATATGGTCTGTTTTTGTAATTGTATATTCTGGTGTGCAATAAAGTATTATCTCTCTCGCTCTCTCTCTCTCTCTCTCTCTCTCTCTCTCTCTCTCTCTCTCTCAATTTTCTGAATGAATAAATTATTTATTTGAAAAAATTTTACGTTAAAAAAATATCTATAAAAACATTTTTTAGTAAAAACAAAATATTATAGAAAACATAATTCTTATAAAAGAATAATGTTTTCTATTTTGTATTTACTAAAAAATGTATTTTTATAAAAAAAATACATCAAAAATAAATTATTATAGATATTTAATATTAAAAAAAGTAAAAAAAAATGCAGAACGCCGGCAACGGCGCCTGAAGTCCAAACTACGGATGGTTAGAGCTCTTATTAATAATATTTTATTATTATACATCTCTGTTTCTCAAGACCACGGGCCATAAAAATGGCCCCGAGTTTTGGAGGGCTTGCATGGCGCCATTAGAAAGCTAACACGTAGAGGTCCCTTAATAGATTTAATGTAAATGTATCGTTACACTGACTGACGATTATCCCTGTCTACATCATATAAAATGCACTCAAGGACACGCCCCGATCACTGTAGGACTATTGCGGGAAATGAGACCAAAAGGTAACGTACTATTGGGATGAACTGCTAGTGCAACTAGGGACTACGGGAACTATGGTATCTGCCCGTCGCAATGTTCTAGGAATATGGAAAAAATGGGCAGACGGTGACTCGCCACTCCCTGCAAGGGCCCCAAATTATAATAATGATTACATATTGTTACCCATCACTTCGTTCTCGTGATGCTTGGACTTTATATTCATATCTTCTGAATTCTGCCAGCTCCCAAAAAGAAATATCCACGTTAATCTTTAATATTATACAATTGTAAAAGTGTAATCTTTTGTTTTTTTAATTTTTTTGTGTTTGTCATTTGTTCGGGGTTCACGTAAAAACTACTGCGGCGATTTCGATGCGTTTTTCTCTGCGGTACTATGTATCACGGGAATACTACGGGAATTTTCTTGGGAACGCTTTGAAGTGGTCCGGTTGAAAAAGATTCTGATTCCGGTGTAATTTTTTCACTGATCACTAGCCAATTGTGTAATAAAATCGGTGATACTTTATGTCCCGGAAACCCCGCAGGAATTTTTTCCGGCAGTAGTTTCAAATTTATTATTGTAAATTGTTAGGACACGTATAAATTAGCTTATTCCTCTTGTAATTTTTGAAGTCTTTAACAAAATCCGTTGAACCGTTTTGGAGCCTATGCGAGATAAACTCTTAGAGAGAGAAAAAGATTGGTCAAATACAATAATGTATCATATAAAAAAACAAATTTCAGTTAAAATTTTGTCATTTGTTTTAAAATCATAAATTCAGATAAATTTTGATAGTACACAATTATTATAAATTATAATATGTTTTTGTTATAGATTAGATACGTTTTAAAAGCCGTAAAATGGTAATATTGCCGTTTTAATTGTCAGACAAATGTAAAATCAGCTTTATGTAATCAAAAGTTCAAGGCAATATTCTACTTAACTTTTACTTAAGTTTAAAGTTATATCCTGTCAGCGCAGACTTCATGCACCTACAGCGAGTTTCAACATCCGTTCTTAAATAGACAACTTCGTGTCCTCAAAGGCCATATTATTTCCACTTGGAATCTCAGACAAGCCAATTACTTATTAGTCATCATGTTTTCCAGCGGCTTCGCTCGCGTTGATGTTATCCCACGGAAACTGCACATTTGTCCGGAGTAAAAAGCATGCTATACCAGACTATAATCTATCTCTGTGCCAAATTTCATACAGATCCATTCAGCCGTTCTGTCATTATTGAGAAACAAACATCTAACCAAACTTTCGCAATTTAGAATGTTATAGGTAGTATATATTAAATACGTTAGAACGTTGGAAAGGAGGGAGGGAGCTACGAATTTCAATTCAGAAATTAATGTCGTTTACATTAGCTCCATAGAATTTGCTTATTGATTAATTTGCTAACGATGTTAATTACCTCTTAGTTCATTTACAGTTACTTGCTCAGCTGGGGCTTAAGAACTGAATATATAGACACAAAAGACTTCTGTATTATTCTCATCAATAACATCTTGGTTGGATATTATTTAATTTAGGCTGTGTACGAGCCGAATTCGAATATGTTGGTTTCCTCTATATAATGAATAGATAAAATATATAATAAATATATTGGGAGGTCCAGTTTGTACAATAAGTTTAAAAATGAGAAAAAAGTGTCAGGAGCCTAATTCGGACCAGGAGATTCTGAAAATGCAACTTTTAGAATATTTGTTTGTCCGTCTGTTAGATCATCATATGAAAACTACTAAACGGATTGAAATAAAACTCGACACAGCTAATCTCTTATTTATTTTTGAATAAATAAATAAAAATCATAATAAATATAATAAGACAAGAATAATTGAAGAAAAGTTTAATATCACTAACAAAACGTATATTTAACATACTATGTAACATATTTAAATGAAAAATATATCTATAACTTTGATAGGAAATTTAGAAATAAGGTTCTGTAAATAGATGGACAGATAACTCTTTATTGTTTACCAAAGCATAGATAAACAGAAATAGAAAAATACTAGAGATAGTACAACGGGGGTCCTTATCGCTAAAAAGCGATCTCTTCCAGGTAACCCTTGGCAGGGAGTGACAGACTTTTAATACTGACGGTGGTGTAGTCTATAAATCATGGTAAATGATAAGTATACACTGTACATATAGGTACAAAAACAATATAAATATACTACTGTGTAATTTCTTAAGTTTAAAATATATACGCGTTACATTCTTGCGAAAACCTCGTAGCGAACGCGCGAGAATATGGAACCGAATCTCGCGTTCTTCGTATATATTATAATTAACAACTTTTATGTCTGTCGTAAGATGACACTTAAACCAAACAGTTTTTCGTCCCTCAATATTAAGTATTAAAGCATGGTGTTCAGACGTGACCTTAATTCTACTTCACATTTCGTGTCCCTCAAATTAGACGAATCGGGGGCATGACCTTGCCCTCAAAAATTCCATGGGCCTTCAAAGGCCCACTCACTGAAGCATTATTAAATTTCTACGCTCATCGATTTCTAGCGTAAGCGTGTGTAGTAAGCCTCATTTGAATTTTAATTATCGGTCAAAGAGAGTGAGGCTAAAGATGAGTTCTAGTTTTTTTATATATGCTTTTTAGGGTTCTGTGACCAATTTGGTAAAAACGGAAGCCTTGTAAAATGTCTATCCGTAGCCAGTATATCTGTGTATATTAATATAATAATAATAACCCATAAACGTCCCACTGCTGGCTTAGGCCTCCAACTAATAGGGGACTGAACAGCATACCCGCCACGCTTGTTTAAGGCAGATTGGCGGGTTTGACAGATCGGTTATCTCGATGTGCATGCCTATGGAAACTATGTGTATAAGTTAGCTACCATTTTTACGAATACTTTTGATTTTTATTTATCGGCCAAATAGACTGACGCTATTTGTGGCTTATATCTTCTTTATATACGCTTTTTAGAGTTTTGTAAACATTTTGGCTAAAACGGGAGCCTTGTCAAGTGGTCATGTCTGTCTGTAGCCTGTATAGTGTATACTTATGTGTCTTAGTTACTACGATTACTACCAATACTATATACACTGTTTCCTAAAAATGATATCTTAAAAATACTTGCTACTCAAACTGGTTTGAACAAATCGGTTGAGTAGTTCTTAAGATATAGGGTACTTTTTTTATTGCAGGAGTTCAGCAGACAGGCAGACGGCCCACTTGATGGAAAGCGGATACCATCGCCTATGGACATTTGCAACACCAAAGGTGCTATAAAGGCGCTGCTGCTCTCTTAAGGGAGACTGGAACCTGGTCACTAATGCCGGAACACAACTCAAGGTTGTTATGGCGACATACTTTAGACCAGGGGTGGAAGCCATCCAGTCGGGCAAATGCCCTACCACCTGGCTGTGGGTTGATGATGATTAAATGCTTTTTAGAGTACCTTAGACAAAGGAACAACAGTGGATGTTTATCTCTTCTACCGTAGATCTTCTACGGATCTTCATTGTGCTTGGAAAACCACACCCTTGACTAAATTTTGAAAATAGGATAGTTGGCATATCACAATGAATTCTGAGACATTGTTCATATAAAAGAGCGAACGCTCCGATACCATGTCATCATCTTAAGAATAAAATATCATGATATAAATAATTTTAATTACTGAGTAAATTATATATTTAATACGTTATTTGACTCATTAAAGAAATGACGTTGTAATTTGCAATGCTCGTACAAAATCTAGGCGGCTTCGGTGTTTTGTGAGATGATAGTAAGTATCTCAGTTGATTTTTCCAGACGGTAGGGCATTTGCCCGACTGGATGGCTTCCATCTCTGGTCTAGATTATGCTGCCATAACAAATTTGAGTTGTCTTCCGGCATCAGTGACATGTTCCAATTTCTTCTTCAAGGCCGGCAGCGCATTGGCAGCACCACCGGGTATTGCTAATGTCCATAGGCGACGGTAACCACTTTCCATCACAGTTAGGCCGCCAGCGTGTCTGTTAGCTTCAGCAATTAAAAAAAATCTACCCTATTGAAACAAGAATGTTTCTAGCATACCTAAGTACATAGTAAATAATCTTACATTGAACCAATACATTACTCATATAGTGAATCATACCAGAAATACTATTGTGATACTGAATATTGGATTTATTCCACAAATATAACTCCCAAGCGCTTACAATGAGAATAAAGAGCCGTAAATAATAAAAGATGTAATAAAATATTAAACTTATATTTATAACTCAAAGTAATCTTCACGCCTACTTGTTCCTATAAGAAATTGAGTCTGTTAATATTACTTAAAGATTAATTTAGTTACATTATGATTTAAAAGCTGTCCTCTTATTACAATAACATAAATAATAATTATAAAGTAATATAAGGAAGACAATTCGACTAAATCTAAATATTAATATAGGATTTCAGAAGATAATTAGTTCCTGAAAATAATAATAAGTACCCGCTTGTACCATTATTTATTTTGCATTAATGCTTTTACCGCGATTTCGCCTGCTTAAAGTTTGGCCACGAAACCCACAGAAGATTTGATTGCATATAGTAATAAGTTATAAAAAATGTGTTAACTTAATGGGTAAAATAGCTACATATAAAGATAAAATTATATGTTATTTATGTAGTAGGAAGTAAAATGTAACTACTGTAGGAAGAGGTTGAAAACTACTAATGTAGTAGTAATGAGTAGAATTGTAGATACTAATGTAGTACTCACTAGAGCGATATTACAGTAGTAAAGAGTAGAATTGTATTATATATTAAAGAGTAGAGTACTACTGATGTAGTTAAGACTAGTAAGCTATTTATGCAGTAAGTAATAAATAGAATTATTACAAATGTAGATTCCGCAATACTCATATGGTTTTGACCAAATACTTATATGTTTATCGTTACAATTACTATCTGAGGCACTTCCTAATCCGCCATGGAATAAACTATATATATCCTCTACATAAATAATACCAGGTCCAACCATGGAACGCGTTTAGGCTGATATTCTTAATCTACGATAGAATTTGTCCGTAGACCATGTATATTTTTTCTGCTGTGGTATACCACATATAGTATAGTCAGAAAATACTTAAATTCTTACTACTCATGTTAATATTCATTCTATATTTTTTGGATTTTATTTATGTGTATTATATATTGTGCTTTAATATATTATTATAACGCGAAAAAGACTGTTTGGGCGTTGTTTGTTGAATGAATTATTATCTCGGAATAATATGACAGCAGTAGTGAGATATGGGATCAATGCTTACGTGAGCGAAGCCACGTGGAATAACCCGGTATTATTATAATATAAATAGGAAAGTGAGTTTGATCATATCTTTTTTATGTTTACGTACTATTTCTACACGGCCGTATGCGAATCAATATTGAGAGACTTGATATACACGTTTCTACTATGCACATTCCGTAAAAAAACAAGTTACAGACAGATTGAGAGGCAAAACTTTCAAAAACGGTCTTTTGTAAAGGAATTGTATTTTTTCGTAGTGAAACTTCTTTAGAATCATTGTGATTTGAAACTCGATGAAACTAAAAAGCGAAATGAAAAGAAGCGACACTAAAAAGAGATAAACACATAAAATTCAACCTTATTTAATTCGAAATAGAACACATTTCTCTTTACCCGTTAGTATTAATTTTCACTTTAAATAAAACTTCACAGATTTCAGGTGAATTTCAGCTCTATCTGTATATTTAAGGCACATATTCTTTTATACTTAGAACAACAGATACGTAGATACACATATATTTTTTATTTTTTGTATAATGGATAGGTTCGCGTTTTACTGACATTGATGTCAGGCGGAAATACAGTCTAAGGTGGAGCACGTTTACCTAGAAGATACCTGTTCACGCGAGACTTGAAGACACCTAGATTGTATTCTTCAGGAAAAACAGACGACGGTAAAGAGATCCACTCTGCAGCGGTGCGTATCATAAAAGTGGAAGCATATCGTTTCGTCCGCTTTGTTGGTATTCTCACCATATATCGGTGGTGTGAGTGCGTACGTTTGCTTGTCCGGTGGTAAAATGGTGAGGGAGGAACCAATTCATGTAATTCCGTGGCACACTCCCCGAAGTGTATCCTATAGAATACCGACAATCTAGCGACTTTACGTCGATGATTTAGGCTCTGAAGCCCCTCGTCAAATAGTCGGTTATTGCCTATCAGTTTCCTAGCTCTTTTCTCTATTGACTCGAGTGTCTCAAGCTGGTATTTAGCTGAGCCATCCCTAAGGTGAGAGCAGTATTCCATGCAAGACCGTTCTTGTTCTTGTTAAAGATTCAGCAACTGAAGTGATGCTAGTGGTTTAAAGTGTAATTTAAATTGAATTATTACGAATAAGGATCAAAATACCTAAGAATAAAGACATCAATAATAGAATAGAAATGTGAAAATGTGTGTGTATTTCACACTTGTCTACTAAGCGTTGTAGATATAACTATGTTTGCCTGTATATTTCTGAAATTTCACTTCTACTGCATGTGAACTGCATACACATTTTTTTTTATTGCGAATCTGCCAAACAGGCAGACGCCCCAGCTCATGGAAAGTGGTTACCGTCGCCTATAGAAGTTTGTAACGTCACGGGGGAAGCCAACGCGTTGCCAGCCTTTAGGAAAGGAATGGGATAGAAAGGGATGGGATTGGAATAGGAGGATGAGATAGAGAAAATGAGACCTGGGTGGGGGAAATGAGTCATCGGAACTCAGGCTCATCGCACGATACACGATTAGCACAAAGTTTACTGTTTCACGCCGATATTCCGTGAGAACGTGGTATCACACCGATAATTATTTCCGCATAACTCTACCATGTATACATCTATACAGATCAATAAAATTGAAGCGTTTATTTGTAATGTCAAAATAAAAGCTTTTTACAAAATGCATATGAAAGTATATACATAACTAATATCAAAAATCAGATTTTAAAAATTTTGTCTGTCTGCCTTCCTGGATGTTCCGGCTAATCTCTGAAACGGTGGACCGATTTTGACGGGACTTTCACTGGCAGATAACTAATGTTATAAGTACTTTATGGTCTATGTGCTTAAAGTCGCGGGCAGAGCTAGTCTAGAATATAATGTATGTAGCAAATGTACAAGTAGCAAATTTAACATAAATTTATTTGGAAATCACAAATAGACTTCAATATTCTTAGTATATAAAGTGCCGAATAAGAACATTTTACAAATATTTTACTTGAATTTGTAAAAAATAGTGAATGTACATTATTACCTCCGCTTCTCACACCCGGAAATTAATATGGGATATTTCAAAGCTTATCATTTTAGATATAAAAGCTTTTTATAAAAGAGAAAATTGTGTTTCTTTGTTCCGTTATAATAGCCTCTGTCAAAAAGAAATATTTTATGTATAGCTGACGAAAATTTGAAAGGAATTTATAAATTTCTCTTATTTTGTTAAAACAGTCTACGTTACAAAGATTAGTTGAAATATATTGGCAAGTACGTAATATAATTGAAACATCTATATATATAAAGCAAAGTCATGTTAGTTACACCATTTATAACTCAAGAATGGCTGGACGAATTTTTATGATTTTTGTATCTTTGGAGTTGTCTTTGTCCGAAATAGGATAATAAGTATTAAAATATGACATACATCAATAAAAAAAGTTATCATTCAAAAAACACCAGTCATAACATCAGTCTAGCCATTCAATTTATATTTATGATCTTTCCCGGCCGATTTCGGCAATGGTGACAGCATTTAAACTCATTTTCATTTGTCTGATTTAGGTAAATTATTTTTATCTGTGTTCAAGTGGATCCCAGGATGGTTTAGATTCACGATAGATCCTGGTAGGTGGCGCCGGTAAACACCTTAACGGTGGGACCGATTTTGATGATTTTTTTGTGTTTTTTCAAATAACTTCGAGAATCGTTTAGATTAACAATTGGTTCCGGTTGATGGCGCTGCAATCGGTTTCTAGATTTTTATTTTTTAAGGGCAAGACAACGTCTGCCGGGTACAACTAGTTTCTAATAAAAAAATCTCATCGATTCAACTACAATAGATGGAGTTTTTTTAGTCTTTATTTTGAAGTGAACCTTTTTTAGAATCGTTGTGATTATGAAACACAGAAGCCACACTAAAAAGAAATAAACACATAAATCTATAGGACTAAGCCTACGAGAGAATGAGATACTAGTTTTACATTGTGTAGCACAGATTAGAGAGTCGATAAGATCGATGATTAGACATAGGTCCAATTTGGACCATAATAAAACTGATAATAATATTTTTTAGACAAAAACAGTGAAAAATGGAAAGTGATACTTAAGAAGTTTATTTTGAATTATAATATGTTGACGGATGTAGGCTAAAGGAATTATATTTATAGTAATAACAGGAAGATCTTTATCCGTGCAGGAACGGAGAAAGAATACAATTGCATGCGGCCGGACGACCTGTCATAAGAGGCGACAAAACAACCCACAGCCAGGTGGCAGGGCATTTGCCCGACTGGATGGCTACCACCCCTGGTCTAGAGTATGCTGCCATAACAACCATGAGTTGTGTTCCGGCATTAATGGCCAGGTTCCAGTCTCCCTTTACAGAGCAGCACCGCATTAATTGTTGGATCATTGGTGTTGCAAATGTCCATAGGCGATGGTAACCGTTTTCCATCCGGTGGACCGTCTGCCTGTCTGCTGAACTCAAGCAATAAAATAAACGAAGAATTATCTTTGAGTATATTCTCTGAAGTTTCACTTGTACTGTGTGTGAACTACATACATCACAATTTTTAATTATATTATACAAGATTCAAAAAAATAAATCAATCAGTTTCCGAACTTAAGGTGACAGACGGCTGAATAATGTCGCTGACCCGCTCGCACGTCTGTCACCCCCATTTACCGGTGTGGTTTGTACGTACAACCGCATTAATTTCTAGGGTTGTCTGAAAGAGATCGCTGTCAGCAATTTGGCCACAGATTTTGTTTTTTATCTTTATTCCAAACTATTCTCAAATGCTGCTTGTTTATTTTTGTTTATAATATTATATTATAGTTTAAATTTTACTTTAAATCATATAACAAACAATCAATTTTTACTTCACGTGGCTGGTTACTTTATAAAGGTATAGAATATATAGAATATATATATATATATATATAGTTTTCGTTGCCATACTCCTCCGAAACGGCTTGACCGATTTTGATGAAATTTTTTGTGCTTATCCGGTATCTATGAGAATCGGCCAACATCTATTTTTCATCCCCCTAAATGTTAGGGGTAGTCCACCCCTAAATTTTTATTTTTATTTTTTAGACAAAATTTTTAATTTCTATTTTTTTATGATACAACATACAAAAATACATACAATCCTCAATTTTCACCCCTCTACGATCAACCCCTATTTTTTATTTGTTAATCATAAACTTTAATTTTTTGGCAAGATTTTTAATCTTATTTTGTCATGACTTACAATTTAAAAAAAATATATTACTCTTTTAGATTCACAATTAGAACCGGTAGGTGGCGCTGAGATCGGGTTCTAGAATTCTCCTAATCACCTGGAGCGATTTTGTTTTTGTGTGTTTGAGTGGGTACCCGGATGGTTTAGATTCGCAATTAGAACCGCTACGTGGCTCGGGTCGTACGTGGCGTGGATCGGGTCCTAGAATTTTATTTTTTAAAGGCAGGACAACGTCTGCCGGGGCCGCTAGTATATATATATATATATATATATATATATATATATATATATATATTCTTTCTTAATGTGTTACAGTGTAATTATCAGTTTGAATAAGTTTTCTAATAATTTCAATACCTACGTTGATTATTGGCATTTATGTCACGAACAGATTTTTATGATGACACAAAAAGTGTTAGAGAAAAAGAACATACACAACAAAATTTATGTTGACTTATTGACTAAAAAGACTCCAACCTATTTAAAAAAGTCCTGTTATAGCCAGTTATCTTACTAATTCGTTTACTACTAGTACAAAGTCATAAACTCTATGGAGTTTCTGTAAATCATATAAGCAATCTCAATTTACTACAGATAAAATAGCTTCGAAACGTTTTTGCATTTATAGTAGTGTACGGTTAGCACATAAATAAATAAATTAATACTTTTATATATTTTTACTATTTTATAAGCAGGCAGTTAATATGAAACTAGTAATATTAGATGAAATTAAAATAGTAAATATTAATATTAAACATAATTTTTAATACTAAATTCTTGGTCCCTGTTCTGAGGAATGAAGAATTGGCTTACTGATAGCACTTCTCCGATGGAAGTCAATTAAATTCCGGTTGATTTAGCAACTAATTGAGCGGGAGTCATGTATTAATTTTCGTAATATTTGTACAAATTATACAAAACTTCTTTAGTTTTGTATGCCAAAGGCTTACCTCGACCACGTTTCAAGATCTAAACCATTTTTAATTTACAAATTTTATATCAAATAACAACAATTAGCAACAAATAATAACACTGAACAATAAATAACAAGAATTAACCACAAATAAAATCAATTAATACTTTAATTATCAAACTAAAACCAAATAGTCAGACGTCACAATGATTAGCAATGTAAATAATTATTATATATTTGACTTTTACCATTGACTTTTAATTGTAAATATATTTTCTTCTTCAAAATGAAACAAACAACTCAACTCAACTTCAAAACAAACCTCTTTTTGTTAATTGTACAAGGAATATTAAATTTCAAATTTAGAATTGCTGTTTACATCAGTAGTATTTACACTACTATACAAATACTACTACAGACACAAAAACTTCTCGAAGCTAATTTACCTATACTTATGCTAACGTAAAAGAATGCTGGACAGTAATGCTCATATCAGACGGATCAACTAAATCGAATCAATTTTATTGTAAAGCATAAAACTCAAAGCATACGCCTACCGGCGTATGCTTGGCTTCAATGATATTGAATGATTAAAGTCTCTGATATATGGATTTTTTTTTATTGTATGAGTTCAGCAGACAGGCAGACGGCCCACCTGATGGAAAGCGATTACCATCGTCTATGGACATTTGCAACACCGAAGGTGTTACAAATGCGCTGCTGCTCTCTTAAGGGAGACTGGAACCTGGCCACTAGGTTATTTTGTCGACATACTCTAGACCAGGAGAGTTAGCCTTCCAGACGTGCTTACCCGTGCATACCCTAGCACCTGGCTCTGGGTTGTGTTGTCCTCTCTCACGACAGGCCGCTTGGCCGCAGGAAATTGTACTCTTTCTCCGTTCCTGCACAGATTAAACTTTGTTTGATTCATCTCAATTGAAAGGCAGAAATATCTACATACATCTAATAATATGAATAATTCATTTATTTCAGATAATTAAATATTTCCATATACAATTCAAGCGCCGTGCCGCGAGGCGGCAGAAAACAAACACACTTAGACATATAACTGAGTGTGGTTATCGGATTAAGACACAGATACTCAAAATCTTGTTGTAAATAAAACATGAAATGAAATACAAACACTATTTTCACGTGAAATAATAAGATAGCTAACAAAAACATTGCGATGTTGTGGGATTGTGAAACTAACATAGTTGCTCAATGAACAAATAGGCTGTTAGCTTTCGTGATTTATGGCAACTCTAGTGAATGAGAACCCATAAATCTGGATTAAAGAGGTCCTTATTTATCCCACATACACATAGGAATATTTAGTTCTGAAGAGAGTTAGATATTAATTACTTTGCTTGCTTATTTGTTATCCTCTTAGCTTTAGCTTTCAAAGCATCATTTTAAGCAAAATTTCGAATTTATACATTTATGTTTAGAACAATTAGTTTTTTTATATAATTTGCAATATATTGAATCGAAATTACAATTTTACATTAAACATTCACCTCTCTTTTCTTTCACCATATCCCAATTAATTGGAGTCGGCACAATATGTCTTTTCCTTCCACACTCCTCTATTCTGACATATATCTTCTGTCACACCATAAATCATCATATCATCCTTCACACAATCCATCCATCTTTTTTTGGTCTACCTTTACATCTGTACCCATCCATCTTGTAGTTTAGCATTCCTTTTGTCACGTGACTTTCATCCCTCCTCATTATATGCCCATACCAACTTAGTCTTCTTCCTCTCAATTTTTCAGTCACGGGTGCAACTTTCAAAGATCCCTCTATGTACTCATTCCTCACTTTATCCATTCTTGTAACACCGTTAAACATTCATATTGTAATATATATTTTTGTTCCTAAAACAAAAATATAAAAAGTTTAGTCGAGTAAAATAACTGTAATACAACTCAATACGTATGAATCTTAGCATAAATAAACTGCAAAAAGGCTCTCGAATTATGGACGTAAAATCTAGATCCAAATGAACTTATAAATAAATACCATGGGCAAAAAATACAATTTCTTCTTTCATAGTAATACACAAAAACGATTAGTAATATTACGATTTTTAAAGAACTATCAGCTAGTTATTTTTGAATTTGTCGTACTAATAATACCTCAGCGCCAAAGGTACTCAAGACTCAATAACGTGGGTTCGAGTCATAGCAATAACCATGTGCAAACTATCACAATAAATGAACGATGAAGAAAAAAATCTATAAAAAGTCCGCCCATAAATAAATATTACAGATATGTGAAACCATAGATAAAACTTTATATGTGAAACTCGATAATGGCTGCCCCGAAAACAAAAAAGCCTGAACCAAGCAGTCTGATGTTTTTGGGTTGATATGTCACATTCAGAAACACAGAATTAATATACTTTTAGCAAAATAAAAAGTGTTTCGTACTGCAATGCGATAAGATATAATTCTATTCATATTTGACAACCTCGATACAGTTTCTCCTGAAACTGACGTGAGAAATATTGTGGTACATTTTTAGAAATATGTTTCCAAACTACATAAAATATTGTATTTATAACTACAAACAATAGTAATGTTATTTATTTTATGACGTTCGGTAAATGTTTTACCGAAGATGTTTTTAAAATAATAATGTTTGGAGCAAACAAGAGTGTGTTACAATGTTTTGTATTTACCACGTTTACTTTTAAACATCCCTCCAAGTTTGCATCCGTACAAAAAACATTACGGGCAAAGCGTATTTAATTCCAGAGTTGTCAATAAGGGAGCAAACAGTCAAGGCAACTGAGTGACATTTTATCATCTTACAAAATGCCGCAGCCGCAAACATTTTGTACGGGAGTAAAAACTTATGACGTCATACATAAAAGTTTAGCACTTTTGCATTAGAATTTTATTTGAAACTAGCTTTTGCCTGCGGCTTAACTCGATGTTATCTCATGGAAAACGCACAATTTCCGGGATAACAAGTAGCCCTACGTGCTATCCAGACTACAATTTATCTCTATGCCAAACACCCAGATCCGTTGAGTCATTCTGACATGATTAAGCAACAAACATCCATCCAAACTTTCGCATTGTATATCTCTATATTAATACGTGAAGCAAAAACTTTGTACCCTTTTACGAAAATTGAGCGGGCGGAGGAGTATGAAATTTCGCACACTTATAGTTTATATAGAGAAGAAGCGACAATTGCTATTATTTTTTTTAATAATGCATAATAAATACCTTAAATCAATAAAAAAACATTATACACACTACCATGTATTTGACACACACACGCATACATTTTCTTTTGTTTATTGTTCAAGTCAAATTAACAGTGTAGACTTGGCAAAATCTGTGATTATAAAATATTAGTCTTTGACATAAATTATTATGATCGAATTTCGACCACGGGCGACCATTAGTTAGTATACTTATAGATAGATAAAAGTTCAATTTCTGAAGTGATAGCGTTGGTATTATCCGCAGTTAATCAATTACTTATTTCGTCAAAATTACTTTCACGAAGCTAAGCCTGCGTAAATTTCGTAAGATGAAATTGATGAGATGGTAGTCACTTAATTTTTTCCGGATTTTCACTTCAACTTTTTCTAACTTCGCTCCCTTACGTAATCTATGTATAATGTAATAAATCTGTAGAGGAGTCGAGTTTGGATAATGACTAAAAATTAAAAAAAATTACGAGGGTCTAATTCGCTCCAGCAGTTTTCGTAAATGCAACTTTTAGAATTTTTGTCTATCTGTCTGTTCGAACATCACGTGATGTAATCACGTACTTTTTTTTTAATTTATTCATGCGCAAAACAAATTACAACCGTAGAAATTAAAAGATTAAATTAGTAACATAAATTAAAAGATTAAATTAGTAACATAACAATCTGGATTCCAATTCAAAATAGGTGCATACAGAAAAAATTTAAAACTGAACAGGTGTAAACACTTATGTGTATATATACATACACACATACACAAGCCAACACGTGCACGCACTCACACACACACACACACACACACACACACACACACACACACACACACACACACACACACACACACACACACACACACACACACGCTCCTACCTAATTAAATCTATTGTATCATTACCTGGAAAACATCATTTAAGAATATTTTTTAACAGTTTATAATGTTTAGAGAAGCTGTTTTCATTATATCTTGCCATTCTAACAATGGGATTAAAGTAAGATGTTATTTTTGTGAACTTGAAGTGCAAAAAGATTAGTTCAATGTGATCTACGAGCAGTATATCTGATATTAAAAGATATTTGTGAAATTAAATAGCTTGAGTTTATTATATAATGTATAATTTTGTACAAATACTGTACAGTACTGAATGGATTTAAATGAAATTCGACACAGAGCTAGTTTATATCCCGATTAAACATTAAGGTTACTTTTGATAATAAAGACGAATGAAGCCAAAAATATTACACTTTTTTTTTTAATGCCGCTGTTGCAAATCACTAACAAATACATGATTGTCATGGCAACGTGAACAAAGTTTTGTTGGCACATGCTATAATAATGTAATAAAAAAATCACGAGGAGAAAAACAGGTTCTTTCCTAGATTATTTGAATAACTAACGAACGAATAATTCCTTTGGTTTTTGTTGAAAATACAGTCATCAAGAATTCAGCAAAAATACGAATAAACTCACTCCTGCCAGGGCGGGTCCGTTATATTACGTGAAAATCTGGCAAAGGAAGCAACATTGGTGATTTATGCCAGCACTTCGTTATCTGCAGCCCCTTTTAGTTTTGATGAAGTGGTCCTGATTACATTTTATAATATAACCTAGTTACCATGAACAAACAAAATGAATTTAGAGCTTCTAAAGAACTTCCTGTAGAATGAACTTTTATTACAGTTCTGATAAACAGTGTCTGTAAGAATATTTTTGAATTGAAATTCAAAAGTTTTAAGCAATGTTATGTATTGCTAAAAACTTTTATGTGTGAAATAAAAGAGCTTATTTAGTATACTTATATGATTATGAAAAATGTTTATACATACAAATGTAAAACATTGTAAATTAAAATCTAAAAATAAATTAAAATTTAATTAATATTAATATCGGAATGAACTTTAGTGTTGATTTTTTTTTATAAATAATTATGTTATTTGTTAGTTCTATTTATAATATAATCTTATTTCTCTTAGCTTATTATTTGATTTTTAGCACTGTTGAGTTTATAACACTTGTATTAAGTTATTAATTGTTATGTTTAAAAAAATGGCATTATAATATGTAATGATATCTATACTAATATTATAAAGAGGAAAGATTTGTATTTTTGAAAAGAATAAACTCAAAACTACACACTTGGCTGTTGGAAAAATGTTTTTGCTCCGTATACGAATTTTCAGATATTTTTTTTACGAAATTTCATATGATTGCCATTAATGTATTTTATTTTTATTACCTTAAGGGAAATTTGCACGCCTCATAAACAAAACATGTGAGTCTTGTATCCTTATGTCACCTCAAATTTATGTACCATGTTTTAAGCAAATAAATTTAGTTGATTTTGAACCTGAATGCTACACTATCCCAGATCAATATAGGCTATATTTATTAGTAGAAAAAATTAGGGATCCCTACTAAAACTTAAATAATGTAACTCAAGGTGTAAAAAAGTAGTGTTTGAGTAGGTGTTTCACAATTAGACCCAGTAGAAGGCGCTGGAATTGGGTTACAGATTTTAATTTTTTCAGGGCAGGACAACGTCTGCCGGAACCGCTAGTATGAAATAAAAGAGCTCATTTGATATTATTATTATGTTTTTTACACACAAATGTAACAATAAAATATTGTTAAGAAAGTGTTAACTATATGATTTCAGTGTAATTTTAATTTATTATTTTAATAATCGGGTAATCGGGCGTCTACGAATTATGGTTTCGTAGAATTGAAAATATTCACTGTTTACCTAATTTACCTAAATGAAAAACGCCATTTTGCTACAGAACCCTAAAAAATATAACAAATGAACAACTACTACCGTACTAATGAAGACGGAGAACTCTCGGATTCTATTTGCATTTAATTAGTGAACAATTGTCTTTCAGTTTACAATTATCTCGTGGAATAATTAAATCTTCTTAACAAAGTTACAATTTCACTTTCACGAGTACTAACTATTAAAGGCGCTTTATATTTAGATCCAAAGCTTTACTGAACCCTAGGTTAAAGACTCGTCGTTTGTCTTGAGGCCGAATAGGCTAACGACTATTTAATAAGCAAAGTAATGGCTGTTTTAAACGTATATCTAAGTAAATTTTAAGTCACTTAATGAATGTAAACGATGATTTTAATAATAAGTTGCATTTACAATTCAGTTCAATTGCACTTGAAATGGATGGTTTACACGTACTAAATTATTTTTTTACTGACAGACAGCTCAGCACATAAAAAGTGGTTACCGCCGCATATAGACATTTGCATCACCAGGGGCGAAACCAATGCATTGCCAGCCTTTAGGGTAGGTAAAGAGAATCGAATAGAGGTATGAGATAGATGATCGAACAGGAGGCATGGGCTAGAAAGAATGGGATATGGGATTGGAATATGACTATGGAATAGAAATGAGATAGGGGGCGGGGAAAGTCGACCATCAGAAATCCCACTCATCGCACGATAATAAGTAATGACTCGTAAAATTAGCAGGCTGAAGTGGCAGTGGGCCGACTACATTTGTCGCAAGACTAATGGCCAAAGGAGCTGACGAGTCCTGGAGTGGAGCCTGCATCTCGACAAACGCAGCGTAGGACGCTCTCCAGTTCGATGGACCGACGATCTGCGCGTAGTCGCCACTGAGGGCTAGATGAGAACAGCAGAGGATGCGCAAAGTAAGGGAGACCCATGTCAAACAGTGGCCAACGGTTGGATGACGACGAAATATAAGTAAATTTTAACTGATTTAAAATTTACTTACGCTACTACTTACTTACATCTATTATGTGTAAATCAGCCCTAAAAACTAGTTTGCTTATCGTAATAAGACGTTTGTTTCACCATAATCTGTTGATTAACGTAATTCCTTCATTAGAATTCCGGAGTGATTTTCGTAAAAAGGGCACTTTTATTAAATAATGTCGTCCGTCACATACCGTTTGTAAGTCACATACATTTTCCTCAACAAAAACTACTGAGTCTATATAGATGATGAAATTCACTATGCATATATACCTACTGTAGGAGAGAGTTCCACTTCGCTCCTGCTTTAGTCTCCTGAGCTAAATTTACAAAAAAAAACGGATTTGTTCATAATAAACAAAGTGCCAGATAACTATACCCCCCACATACATACATACATACATAACTTCACGCCAGTTCCCTTGCGGGGTAGGCACGAACAACAGAGCGCCATTTAGGCTTATTCTTACATACCTCACTTGCTTCTTTGACATTCATAACTCTTGTCATGCACGCTCGTCTGTTCTTAAGGCTCCTCCTCCTATACCCCCCACCTTTAAATTAATTAATCTTACATAATTCTTATGGAACCGAATTTATCACATTGTCCGGCTAGAAGTAGCGAAGTATTCATACTGCCCGGTACAAGTAATAAATTTAAGTTCTCTCAAACCATGATTTTTGAAATTGACCACGGGCCGTTGTGCAATATTAATATAGGCCGGCCAAAGTAATAAAATTTTCAAATTTACCGACGCTCTTGGTCATTATTCATAATGATCGGTCCATATTAATACATACATACATAACTTCACGCCAGTTCCCTTGCGGGGTAGGCACGAACAATTCCATATTAATACATAGATATATACATACATAACTTCACGCCAGTTCCCTTGCGGGGTAGGCACGAACAACAGAGCGCCATTTAGGCTTATTCTTACATACCTCACTTGCTTCTTTGACATTCATAACTCTTGTCATGCACGCTCGTCTGTTCTTAAGGCTCCTGACATCCATATTAATACTGTCCGATAAATCAAATTGCCCGTAACATATATACCGCTACATAGTGCGATAGTAGAAAAAATAAAAATGAGGTGGAGGCCTCTATACAAGTAATAGAGGGTTCAAAAGTTTTCGTTTCATTTGTTTGTAATGTGTGTTCATTTATTTGGTTACGAATTTCTACAAATTAAATAAGAGAAGTATTTACCCTAAGTCTAAAAAATAACTGTAAGTAAAACAAAGTAGATTTTCTTGGAGACATTTGTGTCTTCACAATTTCTCAGTCGGTTGTCTAACAACTCAACTAGACAAATAAAATTTAAAGAATTAAACTGCCAGGTGCGTTTCTCTCAGACGATTTGAGTGCAAACAACTTAAACTTTGTTCATTAGATATATTTATTTCGTACTGACGGAAATGTTAATTGTACCCTTTTATTCATACTCTCACACTAAAACTTTTCTGGTTATGGTGAGATATGTTGTCTGTATTAAACATTTATTCAACAAAGTTTATAATTAAAATATTTTTGATACCAAAGAAATTTGATGTTTTATATTAAATAAAAAGATAATGATTAATATCTTGTTTCATTAATAACAACTGTTAGCACACCCGTTAGGAGTTTCGACAGAAAGAAGAGAGAGCACAGATAAACATTCATTTCCTTTGGTAGAGAGCGAATTAAACGTTTGGATACATTGACAATAAATTCAACGTTCGGATACGATATTTGGTATAAAAAATTATGGCATCACCACGCTTTGGGTTCAGCGAAAGAAGCGATGCGGCAGAAATTAGCTGTCGCTCATAGCGTCACGGTCGTGGTCGGACCGTTAAAATTTCGATGCAAGGTCTAAGAGAAATTTAATAATAGTAATAAAAATAGGGTTCATATTCATGGATGTTAATAAATAAAATTGGACAGTTTCCTCCAATTTCAAAGGTTACCTAAAATGCATTAATCTCAATAATTACTCAATGTTTCTCGTTCAAACTAAATTTCTAACAAAAAATATATTGTTTATTTTTAGGTTATAATTTTAGTTTAAGGTTTTATTTTTAGGACATTGATAATAAGACTTTTAATCTCTTATATTTTTTTAATGAAGTACAAATTGTAATTTATCATTGCCAGTAAGTTCATAGTTCAATGAACCTACAGCAGTGTAGGTATTGGAAAACCGAGGATACCCATCGAGGCGCCGATGGGGCGAACTCAGCGGGTGTTAGAATTACAATGTACACACATACAAAACTAGAGTTGCTTTTGTGGTTGAATTTTTTGAGAAGCTAGTTACTATGTATTTTATGTTCGAGTCCGCTTTCACTTGGAATATCCAAGCAGATAATAAGATTTGAAAATAATTCATTAAAGATACTTGCCAAGTTACAAAGAATACGTACTAAATCTTAATTCAAAAAAGTAATATACATATTATTTTTTTTTTTTGCCTCGATCCAATTATTATAACGATGAAGCGTTTATATATATATATATTATTTCATTATAGCCGATTCTAAGTAACGTTAAAGGAGACGGGGACTTAGGGCCAAAGAAATGTAATGAGTTGAGATATGGTTTAAAAAAGCGTTATATTTTATTTTATTTTTTTATTGCAGGAGTTCAGCAGACACGCAGACGGCCCACAGGATGGAAAGCGGTTACCATCGCCTATGGACATTTGCAACACCAAAGGTGTTACAAATGCGCTGCTACTCTCTTAAGTGAGTCTGGAACCTGGTCACTAATGCCGGAACACAACTCAAAGTTGTTATGGCGGCATGCTCTAGACCACGGGTGGTAGACAGCCAGTCGGGCAAATGCCCTACCACCTGGCTGTGGGTTGTTTAGTCGCCTCTTACGACAGGCCGCCCAGCCGCAGGAAATTGTATTCTTTCTCTGTTCCTGCACAGATAAGTTCTATTACAAATAGGAAAACATGAGCCTTAAATTTTATCTGGAAGACAAGAAACTTCGAAATAAGGTCACAAAGCAACTAAGTCATCGATTACCGCAATTGATTTACGTGATTGAGTTTCAACAATTAGGTATGAAAATATCACACGATTAATTCATTCAAAATAACTAAACCCACTACTAATCTTAAAATCACTGTAATTTTTTTTTTATAATCTGGGCTCAAAAATGCTTGAAACCGTATCCGTCCCCTTTCTAAGAATGGTAAGGCAAGTAAATGAGTAGTAAGATATAGGAATCAGGCAACTAATTTAATAGCCATATTTTTATAGCATTTTTTTTTTCTAAAAGTTGATACTACTGTGTTAATTGTTAACAAGTTTTGATTTCCATATATATGAATACTTGGTGATAATTATCTATAACATTAAGAGTTGATTTGATGTAAATAATATTGGTCCTTTCACAGTAGATCTATGTCTCTAATATCTGGTATCGAATAAGAATAAATTGTCTTGTAATTTCTTAATAACACCATGGAAGAAGTATGTATTCTTTTTCCTTGATAAAACTGCCATTTATACAATGCATAATAATAATATAACTATTTCTAGAAATGTTTGTTCTAAATAGGCCCTGATACGTTTTATCGAGTTAAAAGAAAATTTTTGGTGATTAAAATGGGAATCTTATTTTAAATTTACGTGTCCTTGATAGGCAACTGATAGGCAATAACCGACTATTCGACGAGAAGCACCAGAGCCTAAATCATCGACGTAAATCGCTAGTTTGTCGGTATTCTATAGGATATACTTCGGGAAGTGAGCCACGGAATTGCATGAATTGTTTCCTCGCTCACCATTTTACCACCGGGCAAGCAGACGTACACGCTAACGCCACCGATATATGGTGGAAATGCCAACAAAACGGAAGAAACGCTATGCTTCCACTTTTATCATGCGTACCGCTGAAGAGTGGAACTCTTTACCGTCGTCTGTTTTTCCTGAAGAATACAATCTAGGTGTCTTCAGGTTTCGCATGAACAGATATCGTTTAGGCAAGCGAGCTCCACCTTAGACTGCATTTTCACCTGACATCAGACGCAATGTCAGTCAAACGCGAACCTATGCAATATATAAAAAACTTGTAATCTATTTCGTTATATTATCAGATTCAGAAGACATAAATACAAAATTAATCCCCTGCGAACAAAGTCTTGGACACAGCTTCATAAAAATATTTGTTTACAAAACAAGATTGTCGTACGAATTTAATCTTATAGTACTAAAAATCTTCATCGTAACCCAATACTATAATCACAAAATACATTCGTAACATACCATACATTCCTGGTAAACAGAACGTTAAATAGATTTTATTCCTCGTGAAAATCCTCAATATAAGGAGTAGAAGTTACAACCCAATATCAAGATTTATGGGCACCAATATTCAGCTGTTGTTGCAGATTGAAATAAATATGTGGTGTTTCCTACGTTTCATCTAAACATAGACATATTCATAGGTTTCTATCATCTTTGGTAATATAAATAACATAAAAAGTGATTTTCATTGCCAGTCTAGGCAAGCTGATGTCACAAATCAACTATTTACTTGGCTAAAGCTCGGATCTGTAACTTCATTTACAAGTTTTATTTTACCAGGAATTTAACCTAGGACCTCTGCATTCCAGTATACTATTATCAATGCTTAGCCTACTAGATCACAGATAAAGCCGTTAAAAGGCATAAACAATTTATATTTCAAAATAAAGAGATATATATACATAATACTAATGAAGTAAAGATAATTATGTTTCTGGGGAGTGTGTTGCGCCGCTTCTTCTCCTTAAACAGTAACTAAAATTGCTTTAGAAGCCATGGTAGACTCGTGACTTTCAATAAGTAATCTATAATTCCATTTTGAAATAAATATGTTCATGTTAATTTTTTCATTAAACCATAGTTATAGTCAACTAGCTGTACCCGGCAGACGTTATCCTGCCTTTAAAAAAATAAAAATCTAGAACCCGATTCCAGCGCCATCTCCTGGGACCAAATGTTAATCTAAACTATTCTCAAATCCACTTGAACAAACAAAAAATTTCATCAAAATCAGGCCCACCGTTTAGGAGTATCGCGGCGCCACCTACTGGGTCCAATCGTTAATTTAAACCATTCCGGGACAAACTTGAACACATACAACAACAAAAAAACACCTAAATTCTGGTACCCGATTGCAGCGCCATCTACCTGGTTCAAATTTGAATCTAAATCATCCCAGTAGAAAATTATTAAAATACTAATATCGCTATTAAAAAATAGTAGTTAGTGGTAGAAAATTTTGGGTTGTATGTATTTTTAATGTTGAATCATAAAAAACCAAAATAAAAAAAATGTGAAAAAAAAACATTTTTAGGGGTGGGTCACCCTTATCATTTAAGGGTATAACAAATAGATGTTGGCCGATTCTCAGACCTACCCAACATACACACAAAATTTCATACAAATCGGTTCAGCCGTTTCGGAGGAGTTTGGTAACAAACACCGCGACACGAGAATTTTATATATTAGATTATTCTTCGAGGCCGGCAGGCAACACATTGCTGTCATCAACTCTGTTATTGTAAATGTATATAGGCGACTATAAACGACTATAACTTTTCATGACGTGATTGTAGTCTGTCGGCTACACGACCCCAACATTAACACTACAATACGGACATAAAAGTCATAAACAACAATAACTATAACACCCTATAGGAAATAGGATGAAAGAAAATATATTTACTTCAAGATATCCAGAACAAAAAGCTTTTATTTCCCACTGCGATCAGTTCTTTCGGAATCATAATTGAAAATCTGAAATGTTTTCCCAATATGAAAGAACTGAAGACATACAAATACAAAAGGGAACTTATCGAATGTTATGCGGGAAATATTCTGTACGGTTTCGTAGGTCATTTTCACAGTAAAGGATCACACACACAAACACACACTAGAAAACGTAGACAATTTTCAATTAAAATAGTATTTCGTTTCGTAATGTTAGCACGTCTATATATTATTCCTTAATTATTATCCCAGTTTACTGGAAACTGGTATAATAATTAAGGAATAAAAACATAATATTTTCTTAAGTTTTCGCAACTTGTATACATAATAAAACTACGTTTTAACGGTTTTAAGCGCGGTAATTTTATTTGATTTTGGTTTAATAAAAACACTTCATTGTCTACCATAAATTATAACTATTTTTAAAATTATAATATGACAAAGATTATTTTATTATTTTAACAAGAGGGAAATCAGCAACTCTGCTCAAATTGGTTTTTCAAAATGCAAAACTTAAAAAAGGACGATCCCAATTGGTATACAGCTGTATAATATTTTCTTAAGTTTTCGCGACTTGTATACATAATAAAACTACGTTTTAACGGTTTTAAGCGCGGTAATTTATTTGATTTTGGTTATTCCGACGTTTCGGCCACTTTTCAGTGGCCGTGATCACGGAAGACAAAGATGTCAAGTGTTAATGAGTATTGTTAAAGTTTTATTTAGCCTACTGCCAACTTGTTCATTTTAATTATTTAGTTTAAATTTTGTTTATGGTTATTATTTACTCTATGGGAAACTAATTTAATTTACCAACGCTTCGCAACATCTTATGGCTTGAAGAGAAGAAGCGGCGCAAGAAACTCTTCAGCAAATTTGCCTAGCTCTAATAACTTTATATAATTTTAAAATGGGTGGAATGAAAATAAAAGAAATTATCAGTCAAGCTGGTTTGTGTTCCGTTGCACGCAGAAAGAGCTCACAGTGTCTTGAGGCCTGGCAGTTGGTTTTTGCTGGGCTTGGGTCTTAATAGTTTTGATGATCGGATCCCAAACAGGTGGTACTTGCCAACCATCTTCTCTAATGGAATTTGGGTCTTTGTTGATTTCAATAGCCTCACGCATCATTCTAGGTATGAAACGATTCGCTTTCGCGAGGATTTGTGGGTTATCGAATCTGATGTAGTGGTTGGGTTTATCCAGCGTGTGTTCACTGATCGTAGAGTTCGTAGACCTTGTGTATTTCATGTCAGCAATGTGTTTTGTTTGCCCAATGTATATTTCTTCTCTTCTATAATATTTATTTATATTATATAAAATTATTAGAGCTAGGCATGTTTGCTGAAGAGTTTCATGCGCCGTTTCTTCTCTTCAAGCCATAACATGTTGTGAAGCGGTGGTAAATTAGTAATAAGTAGTAATTAGTTTAGTAAATAATGACCATAAACAAAATTAAAACCAAATAATTAAAATGAACAAGTTGGCGCTAGGCTAAATAAAACTTAAACAATACTCGGTGACACTTGACATCTTTGTCTTCCGTGATCGCGGCCACTGAAAAGTGGCCGAAACGTCGGAATAACCAAAATCAAATAAATTACCGCGCTTAAAACATAATTTTATTATGTATACACCTGTACTTATAGTTTTACAGGTATTTTAAGATAAAAATGAGACTACTCAACTCACATCATATTAGTATATTTATGATTATTTTAGATAATACCAATACTTTACCAAAAAATGTTGTAATCAGAAACGTAAAGTTCAACATATGCACCATTTTCAATGCGTCTACTTCCACGCAAATATATATATTATTATAGAATGTTCTGACAAAACTCTACCCTAGTAATACTTAAGTATCTACATTTCTTCAAACATCATTCGTTTATGCGAAAAAAAATAAGGTTGCACGATTAAATGGATCCCACATTACAATATAAATTCCAAACTAATAGGGGTCCTAAGTGATCTTAAATCTGAGCACAAGTATCCTTACCATGAATAAAAATTTATCGACTAACCTACTTAAAGAATTTACTTCAAATTCCGACAGTAGCAGTTACCACATCTTGTGTAGTATTCTTCTCACAAAGCCGTGTCGAGCCAAAAATGTAATAAATGTGAAAAAGTTCTACTATCGTAAAAAAAATATGGTTTAGTTAAAGAAATATTGCATTGAATTACCATACTACTAATCTGAAAATTATAGTGTAACGAAACCATAGCTGTATTATCAATAATCCAAGCAAGATGGGTCTAGTTACTTAGGTTAAGTTCATGACTGTACGCAGCTTGCACAATGGCAGCACCTAATACTTTAGTTTTTTGGTTAATTCACTACAATTACAAGGGAACTAAGTCAATATAGCGTTTACAACTCCACAGCAAAACATAAAGAAAAGTCGCAGCCAACCTGATTTGAATGACATGTGAGCATTACAGCGATGGTTGTGTATATCGCAATTGCAGCGTCATCTTTTTTACTAATCCGTGTCTTCCATGGAAACGACGTGATTTATCGGGATAAAAAGTATCCTAAGTGTTAACTCGGGTTATAAGTCAATTCTGTGTCGAGTTTCTTTCAAATATACGTAAGTTCAGTAGTTTCCAAAATGATGCGACATGAGCACCATCTTTTTCGATATTCTGGTCTATTCCGTGGCAACGGCGTCATTTATCGGGATAAAAATTATCCTAAGTGTTAACTCGGGTTATAAGTCAATTCTGTGTCGACTTCCTTTCAAATATAGGTATGTTCAGTAGTTTCCAAAAAGATGCGACATGAGCACCATCTTTTTCGATATTCTGGTCTATCCCGTGGAAACGGCGTCATTTATCGGGATAAAAAGTATCCTAAGTTACGCCCCAGGATATGAGCTAGCTCAAAAACGAGTTTAATTTATATCCGTTGAGTAGTTTTCACGTAATGCTCTAACAGACAGACAGATAGACCGATAGACAGAAAGACAGATAGACAAACAGACAAAAAAAAATGCATTTTCGGAATCTCCTGGTCCAAATTTGGTCCGAATTATCCCCCTGATTTTTATCACATTTTGAAAACCGTTGTACAAACTCGAACCATTTACAGATTTTTTGGAATAATAGATATTGCAGTCTTGTAAAAAATGAATATATATAGTATTGGTATGTAATAGTAATGAATGTACCCATATATGCATCCCTTTACAACTCGCCTCCAACGCCATAAGTGAAAATAGTTCGGTTGTATATGTTTTGTAGCTATTTGAATACGATGCCTATAGCTTTATTTATTGTTATGAGCTTTCCAAAGACAAAGCCAACTTGATTTACAATAACCATTATCGTCGCTAAATAGTTTGTTTTAACAAGTTGTGTTATTTCTCACATTCACATCTGAGAGTACACTACTCTGTGGTCGACAACTATGAGATAATTTATTATTTTAAGAGGTTCTTGGATACGGTACTCTAAAAGAAATAAGAAAACTTTCGTCCGTCGCGTCTGGTGGCTGTCACCAAGTTGTGCCGCCATATTTGCTGATAAATCAATCAACCTCAGCAAAAAGTAGGCAACCGTATATGTTTTACTTCTTCGGAATTTTGATATAAAGTTTCGAATTTGCCTCGACACAAATATGAAATAGCATTCGCTTTTTGTTATCTAGGTAACTTTAGTATGTTATATAAATATTCTTAAATATGCCATGCTCCAAGCCAATGGGGATTATCAGTTGACTTAAATTGGTTATCTTGTAACCTGTACTTGTACATTATTATACACAATAAACCCAGAATTCAAAAGGTTTATTCAAACCGATTTTTGCTAAAAATATTTTTAAGTCTTGTATAATTATAGTGTATGTGCTGGAACGTTTTATCAGAACAAGTATCTTCTAGATAACCGTGCTCCCCCTTAGACTGCAATTCCGCCTGACATCAGGCTCAATGTCAGTCAAATGCGAACCTATCCATTATAAAAAAATAAAAATAAAACGTTCCCGAAAAGTATGAAACTACGATTTGTTAATCAAATAGGTTTAATTACAGTTCTTATAATGAAAAAACCACTAATTACAAGTCTCACAAATATTTAGATACAAAACATTGATTTAATCAAAAACTAAATTAAATTTTCTCTGTGTTCCAATACTGTTTAATTAAACTTCCGTTGGCAAATGAATAAAGAGAGTCTTTATATCTCTGCGTCGAAAATACTGCGATCAATACTTGCTCTTTTATCCGATTTTAAAAAGGAGGTCTAAAATGTGTTTTTAAATAATCAAATATTGGTTGAAATTCTAGTGATGTCTATAACAAAACCCAAAAGAAGAGTTACACATGAAACCTTCTGCATATATAGGACTTAGAGGCTTTTTAGGTTACCTTTTTTACTAGACATCTGTCTTTCCAAGTAATTAGGTAGGTGACACATTTTACAATATTTTCTAGATTTTTTTTCTATAAAAATGTTAAAAATAGCTTACTACCATCTTATTTTAAAGTATCATTATTAATAATAATTTTATTTATTGCTTAAACAGCAACCAATGGTCTATTCGACTCGTTAAAAACATGACGTCATAACTTCTACACTCGTACAAAGTCTAAGAGGCTTCGGCCTTTTAAAAGATGATAATAAGTGTTTACAGTTTATTTGACTCGCAACTACTCTACTTTCTCCGCTAAGCAAATCAAAGGTAGAGATTACTTTTAAAGAGACTGTAGACATTAGTAAAAGTAGATAAAGAAAAGTGCAGATAAGCGAAGACTTTATCCGTGCAGGAAAGGAAAAAGAATACAATTTTCTGCGGCCGAGCGGCCTGTAGTGTGTTTGCCCCAGTTCTAACTGACTGGCTTTCTCTGGTTGCCACCTCTGGTTTAAAGTATGCTGTCATTACAACCTCGAGTTGTATTCCGGCACTAGTGACTACGTTTCAGTCTCCCTTTAAAGAAAGGCAGCACATTGATAGCACCTTGAGTGTAACAAATATCCAATAGTGAGCAGGCTGTCTGCCTGTCTGCAGGACTCGTGCAATAAAAAAAAGTAGAAATACAATAATTATCTCTTACTGTCATTGTATCTTACCCCTGTGAGACACCGACGTGTTAATATAATATGTATTTATTAGGATATGCCTGCGATTTCGTTCACGCTTGACTCGAAATTCACACTAGGTTCTCGCGATACCGCATCATTTAAAGAATAATGTACGCTATCGTTTTAGAGAAAACCGTGTCAGAATAAGCTGATTCTTTATGCGCCCGAATAACTACAAACCGCTCCCGGTAAAATTCCTGCGAGTGCTGGGATAAATAATATCACACATTTTATTACATCAAATTTGGTATCGATCAGTGAAAAAATAATATTGTAGCTCGACTTTTTTTAATCTGTTCATTTTAAATCATTTCCAGAAAAAAATCCGCGGGATTCCTAGAATAAAAAGTAGTGCAGTTTTAATTACGTATAATTTGCTGACGATTAGTGAAAAGCGCATCGAAATCAACCCAGTAGTTTTTACCAGAATCCCGAAAAACAAACAGACAAGATATCTAAAAAAAATTGCATAGTGTATTCCAGTTTTTTTAATAGCTTCAATGTACGGACAAGGCTTTTTTTAGAACTTTATAATATTATAGATATAGATATGTTTAACCAATCAAAGGATTTTCTCGTTTTGAAAGAGCAATATCAGCTTCCATTGGTGACCCAGTTGATGAAATGGATGAGGAAGCAAAGCGAAATTTAGGTTGAATCCTGAATGATTGATCACTCATTTCACGTTGAACAACCATTAGAGCAAAAAGGAGGTTATTTTTTGTGTTCATCTGTGAGTCTTAATCATTTGTAGGTTGGCCACTTTAGTAACTGAAACATATCGAGGAATTACAATTTTTTAATGTAGCTCTCATGTTTGCTTGTAGTAAAACGGGTATTTCAGCAACACCAAAAAAGTTGTACTGCCTACTTCGTTAAGGCTTTAAATATCTATTTTAGCCCCTTTTTGCAGTATAATTCATGTTGAATGTCCTATTTATTATATACTATACTCTACTACTCTATCATGCTTCTTTTTCTCTGATTATATTATGAATGCGAAAATCGGAATGGATGTTTGTTCCTCAATCACGCTAGAACGGCTGATTGGATCTAGAGGAAATTTGGTATAGTGGTCAATTATAATCTAAACTTTTTTCCCTCACATGTTGTTTATTATTTAATGTTGAACAATGGTTTTTGAATAATGGTTACACTACCTCTTGTTTTTACTTCAGTACATATTCGTGATGCATGCATATTTCCTTCTCTTTCTGTGTATTAGTACGTATGTATATCTATTACTGCACCCCCAGAATAATGTCCGCAAATAGGCCTCTTTCAACCAGTAAGCTTTTTTCTGACTATACACGTTGTAAAGATAAATATTTTTATTCAACTAAGTACTAGTCTACTTGCCATCGTTCTCTTGGTTTGTACTTTTTAACATTTTCTTGAAAATCATTTAATTATTTAAGAGGTTCTAGTAATTTCTACATTATATTGGTGAAATTTAACTTTTTTTGTTAAATTACGAATACGACAGTTGACAGACAAATTTATAATATATATGAGACATCAAAAAAAGAACTTAATTTAAAAAAAAATTACAAGTTCAGGAACAGAGAAAAAATACAATTGGCCTGTCGTACGAGGCGACAAAACAACCGACAGCCATTGGCAATACATTGGTAGCACTTTTCTGTTAAAAATGTCCGGCGATGGTAACCAGTTTCCATCAGGCGAGCCGTCTGTTGGTCATGCAATACAAAAGTGACTTTTTAATTGCTTTTTCATTTTCGTTTTGTTTTTTATTTTATTGTTAAAACAGAATTGTGAAAAGATCCTAAATTTTACATAACTGGATGGCCCGTTAAGTCATTCTTCTCTCGCTTGTCGTTTTGTTTTAATAAATATTTTAAGATCAAAGCAAACAGGTACTAAAAATATTTTTCTTATAAATTTTGATATTTAATCTAACAAATACAGTACAACTAAGCATCACGGTGACTGCCTCTGTGGTTGAGTGGTTTAAGCCTTTGCCGACCTGCCTTTCGCTACTACGAAGAGGCTCCGGGTTCGATTCCTGGTGTAGTAAATTTTTGGAAACGAATTTTCTCTGTTATTTACTATGTATGATCTGAGTATCTGGAATCGACCTCGAAGTAGTCTATTGTACATTACCCATAACACAAGCATGACAAGAGTCATTAATGTCAAAGAAGCAATTGAGGTGTGTAAGAATAAGCCTAAATGGCGCTCTGTTGTTCGTGCCTACCCCGCAAGGGAACTGGCGTGAAGTTATGTATGTATGTATGTATGTACAAGCATAACTTGCTTAATTTAGGGATATACAATATGTGTGTTTATTTACCGATTATTTATTTGTTTAATGCAACAAATCAAAGTACTGAAATTGTTATTCCTAGAATTCTACTGGTTTGTATTTTAAAATTTTCATGAAGTTTTAAATAGAATCCGCTATACTGCTATACCGCTTCAATGTCCGAGGTAGATATGGTTACATTACGAGTCGATCACACGCTAATTTTCCTCAGCTCTCAACATCATAGCAAAAAAGGCCCAAATACCTACCTAGTATACTTACTTATCCGCTCTCAATGTCGTAGCAAAAGTGACTCAACTGTCTACCCAGTAGTATATCAGCTCTCAATATAGTAGCAAAAATTACTTACCTACCTACCCAGTAAGTATATCAGCTCTCAATATCGTAGCAAAAATGACTCAACTATCTACCTAATAGTATATCAGCTCTCAATATCGTAGCAAAAATGACTCAAATATCCACCTAATAAGTATATCAATCAATGTCGTATTAAAAATAATTCAACCATATACTCAATAAGTATCTCATTTCTACGTATAGAACGTGTGAAATATAGCTGTAATCACTTTATTATCTAACGCTAGTGAGAGCCAACAAAGCAGTTAATCTTTTACGCTCTAATAAAGCAGATATTCTTATAACTCACTTATGCCATGGAAGAGCACTAATACTCCCGGTGTTCAACCTAAAAATATAAATTTAGAGCAAACAGACAACACCCTTACAAATATTATTTACGATAAAAGCTACTGTGACAGCATTCAGATGCTGGAATGTAAAATTACGTAACTGTGTTATGAAAAGACTCATATTGTTTGGATATAATTTATTGCTATAGTATTCTTGCTCTAATAACTACACTAAAGGGGTCTCATATCTGTTTTAGTACCTACTACTTCTAGAACGTTAAAACTTTGCAATATGGATTTAGAGCTATCTTTATTACATTTAGTTCGTACATATTAAACAGGTTAAAGTAAAAGCCAGCTAATTACCGGTTGCTTAGAATATAACCACGGCTAAGTTGTCAACTACTTCGCCAACTGGCTAATGGTTGAAGAATAAAACCCACAACTGACAAGTTTACGGTTACGGGTCGGCTATCGCTTGGCTAGTCATTCACCTATTACCCAAATAGCTATCACCTGGTTTATTAACCGACTAATGATCTACCATTAGCCGGATGGGTCAGTTTTTTCAATTTCGGTTGGTTACCCACCGCTAAACAGGACACTACATCTGGGAATCAACATAGGTGGTATGTACCTGACTCATAAAGGATTTAGCAGCTTTTCAGAGGTACATTTTTTATTCTTGGAGTGAAGCAAACAAGCTGACAGCCAACTTGATGGGAAGTGCTGCAGTGTCGCTTTTTTCACTTCATCGAATTTGAAATCACAACTATTCTAAAGAAGTTTTACTTCAAAGAAGATCGTGAGTGGTAGCCATATAAACGGGAATATGTCTTAGTTGACTGTGGGCTGCTTTGTCGCCGCTTACGACAAGTCGCTTGGCTGCAGAAACTAGTATTCTTTATCCATTTCTGGCCCTATATACAAGTGAAATTAGCGCTAAACGAATAGAATGAAAATCTATGGAAATGGCATAATACTTAGCGTAACGATATGACATTCCCATACACTTACTATTCTATTCGTTTTGCGCCAATGCGACTTGTCTAAAATACCTGCATGGTTAACTAGACGTTTTTAATAGGTGATTGTCACTCTTCAGTGATTTGCAGTAAGTAAAACATAGTTAGATGTTAATTTAATATGATATGTAATGAGATTAAATGCGAAGTTGTAATCTGAGAAGCGTCCTAAATTTCCCGACACTGATGCAAAGACCCAGACTACTTCGACGCAATAAATTTTATTAGGCGATTACGTATAAAATACAATAAGAGTAATGTTTGTTCGTATTCAAGCTCTACTTAACACCCCACGCTTGTATTTTTGTTGCTCTTAATTGAGAACGTCAGTCTACGAATTACTATGCCCTGTTTCTTTTCTTAAGGGCCTACCTAATTGAAGTCCGCTATCTCGCTCGCACATTTCCACATTTTTGAAGATATAATTTTATAGAATTCACTTACCATAAATCCGTATTACACAAATCTCATCAATAAAGTCACGATTGTTTCACATAAATTTGATTTTTATTTCATATGCATTTCTATGTATAAAAATCAAATAAATGTGAAAAACGTGTTTAATTATACGAAACTTTGTCTGAATTGAATTTATTTTTTGTGAATCATCCGCAATATTATTGTTGAGATTTGTGTAATACAGATTTGTTCTAAGTAAATT
Source organism: Dendrolimus kikuchii (assembly GCA_019925095.2). Classification (NCBI taxonomy): domain Eukaryota; kingdom Metazoa; phylum Arthropoda; class Insecta; order Lepidoptera; family Lasiocampidae; genus Dendrolimus; species Dendrolimus kikuchii. The sequence continues at coordinate 9,124,413 of CM034400.1, forward strand.
CTGTCAAATTATATTTTCAAAAATGTGATTATGCGCGAGCGAGATAGCGAACAACATTTAGGTAGCTTCTTAATTTACGTTACATTTAATTTTAATTTGGTTTTTACGAAACGATACAAATTCATACAAGCCGTGTCTAACTGTGATCTCCGTAGACCTCACTACTTTGTAATTCTTTTTTATTTTATTAAGACATCTGTTCGGTTGCTAAATTGCAACGATGAACAACGAAAAAAAACATCTCCAGTAAGAACTAGTGAAGTTTTCTTTCTAGTATTCCTATACTTATATAAGTAGAATCACAGTCCACTCAGCTGTTGTCATCGTGGTAAATCAGTGGCTAGCACAATCGCATCCCAAAATCGAAGGGCGCGGGTTTCAATCCTGGGCGGAAAGCTTGCATCACTTAGGCAGTGTTTTTATCTAATGTGCATATTGTTACAATTACCACGTGAAGGAAAACTTAATCAATTCGCCTTATGGCTGGTTCTTATAGCTTACTATTCATTCACTTGCCCTACTATCATGCATTTGAAGTTGAATTTTGACATTAGGTACTTGTCTTATGTCACAATTTAACCGATAGTAAGACAAATGAACGGTCGGTAAGATATACTCGGCGGGAATACTCTCCGTTCCCCTATATTAGTAAATGGGAGACCCGAGCCCAGCAGTGGGACGTTTGTGGGCTGTTTTATTACTATATATACTATCTAATATTATTGGCTGTGTCCAAAGTTATTAAATTTTGTTTTGAATATATTATGATACATACTTTTAACGTCCCTCAATTATGAAAATCACTTTCATTTAACGGCCAATAAACCTCGTGTAACTATTATGAATACTGGGATTATTTACTTTCATATAGACAATGTCAAGCACATAAGTTTTGGGGTTAAACAAATTATCGACAGATTTTTTGAAACCTATCAACATATAATTACTTACTATAAAGGTAAATGGTATCAACACAAACATATTTTGTAACATAAGCACACACATAACTTTCAAATTTAATAAAATATGATGATAATGAATTACCTTTAAATATTGACAAACTGAGCGGCCGATAGTTGCAATATAATTAATTAATTATAAATATTTGTACATATTTTGAAGTAGGGCTTCTTTTTTTTTTTAATTTTCATGGCTGCAATGCAAATAGCACTGATTTTGCCAATGTCGGAGTATGAAGAGGCAGGTAAAAATGAAAAAAATATAATAATAAGTCTAAAAATTTGGCTAGTAATTTATACACGTTTTCTGCAAACCTGTAGATAAATGAATACAATATATAGGGTTTAAAATATAATATAATATCTTACAAAACAATTTTATTAACAACTAAACATTTACCTAAAATGTATACAGAGAAGTCGTGGAAGGCCACGACACACCTTCCATGATCAAATTGATCGTGTACTAGCAGAAGGTGATGTCAGGAGCCTTAAGAACAGACGAGCTTGCATGACAAGAGTTATGAATGTCAAAGAGGCAAGTGAGGTGTGTAAGAATAAGCCTAAATGGCACTCTGTTGTTCGTGCCTACCCCGCAAGGGAACTGGCGTGAAGTTATGTATGTATGTATGTATGTATACAGAGAACTTGTTAGATAAAGTTAGCAAATAATTTACTTTAACAGGGCGAGGATAATCAGGAGGAAGGATATCATACAAAGGAGTAGTAATTTTGGAACAGTAAAAAAAGATGTGCTCAACAGTACCTTCACCTAAACCACACTCACTAACTAAACCTAAACTAGACTAGACCTTAACTAGACTAAACGTAGAGCTATCGCGAATTCTGAGATTAGTCAGGAAAACAGGAGAGAAGACATGACCTAATCGGAGACGGAAGTAGGGCTTCATCTGCGTTAGTGTTAAAGACTAAGGCCGTTTCACAATTATATAGCGATGAATTTAATGCGTTATTTGAGATACGACATAATTAATGACGTTAAATATTGACAGGTAACGTATGATTATACACTAATGTGCCTAAGCATTAACGACTTTATTTTTTAACGCTTTAAATATTTAATACAGACGCAGATAAATAGAATAGAATAGAATATGCTTTATTCCATAACATTATGATAAATTCAAGAAGTTTAAGTGCAGAAGACAATAAGTGGTCTTATCACTAAAAGCAATTTTTTCCAGACAACCTTAGGATGGATTAGAAAAAAATTGTGTAACATGTGGGTTTTGCAATATAACTAGAATAAAAAAAGGATATATATGAAATTTTGAAATGGCAAGTGTTATAGTTGAATTACCACCACCTTTAGTGTACAATAAAGAATCTTGACGTTGACATACATGTCTTGATCAAATTTTAAGAATTCAAATAAGACGAGAAGGGACACAGTTTTGATTTTATATCATAAATAAATGTATCTTATATTTCCTTACCGCGTTCAACGACTGACATAAACGAGTATGACGTGGGTAGAGTTTTGAATAGCGCGGATCAACCAAGGGTCCCCACTACCCTTAACCTTTACCACCCTTAAGGATTTCTCACGTTGCTTCAATACAAAAGCTATTAACTATGCAGGGTTCATAAATACTTACACGTAATGTATATGTAGGTCGTTAACTTAGTTTGGTGACTATGTTTAGAAATTAGTAAACAAGCCTCTCAATACTCAATAGATTTCATGAGTCGAAATGCTCATTACACAATACGATGTTTAATGTGTAATCATACATGCCCGTTCTAGATTTTATTCATATAACTATATTGTTTCATAATTTTATTTCAAGAAAACATTACCCAGAGTCATAATAATAATATATGCACAATTATAGTAGAATAATATCAATTATATATTATTACTACGTGTACGTATATTAATACGTGAAGCAAACACTTTGTACCCCTTTTTACGAAAATTGCGCGGACGGAGGAGTATGAAATTTCACACACTTATAGTTTATATAGAGAAGAAGCGACGAATGCTAATATTTTTTTTTTATTATGCATAAAAAATACATTAAATAAATAAAAAAAACAGTACACACCCTATCATGTATTTGACACACGCACGCATATATACTATTTTGTTTATTGTTCAAGTCAAATTAACGAAGGATAGTCTTTGACACCAAATTATTATCGTCGAATTTCGACCACGGGCGACCACTAGTAAAGTTAGATATACGATATACATATTATATAATAGTAAGTTTGTGTCGAATTGATTGTAAAACGGCTTAACGAATTTGAATAAAGGTTTTAAGCAATTAAAACTGGAATTTTATTCGTGTATAATAATAATATTTCATTTTGATATCTTGTAGGATTCAGAAGATATTAAATAAAGTCTTGCGCGGATAAAATCGTGGCCACAGCTAATATAAAATACTGTAATAATTTATTTGAAACAAGTAGTTTATTAAACAATTGTTGCTATGCTATATTGACTAAGAAAGAAGTGGGTAATTAAGATGGGAATATTGTATAGAAACCATCTTGCATTATCTACGGCTTCTGTGCTTGATTGGTCTAAACCTTAGCTCGTTTAACTCATTGGAATGCGGAGGTATCGTCCGTGTTAGGTTCATAATTTGGTAACTTTCTTAAAAGAACTTTCCATTACTTATTGTCTGGATGTTTGGGACCGACTCCAGATTTGTCTGTTACATATTAGTCATAATAATAATATTTATTATTTCTATTATAATGGGTGATCTACAATATTTGTGTTTATCTGCCGATTATTAAAAGACCTTAAATGTAAAGCTTGGCCCCTGTAATCATAATACTGTACAAGGTTTGTAGGCTTGTTAAAAAGGGTTTATCATAACCGCTTTCTTAATGTGATTATGAATGACACTTTTTTAACGAATCTATATACCTCGTTTACCAATAATAATTATGAATAAGATTTTTTTTTTCAGTAAATTAAGTGTTCACTGAAAAAAATTAATTCTCTGGAAGAGCTTATACTAGATTCTCCCGCAAGATTAATAGCAGGCTTAACGTGAAAAATCGGATTTATTTTCCGCAAAATCTCTGTTACCGAGTCAAAACTGTCGAACGAGGGGTAAATGTGACGGCTATCAATTACTCAACGTCTTGGAAAGCCACGGTATCCAGATTACATCGTAAGTGGAGAGCCTGGACCTCGTCAATTTATCTTTCACTTTACATGACAGCAACGCCCTTTGGCTCCCATTCATAAAGGAAACCCGTCAAGCGAGGAAGAATTACAACACCGTACGTGTTTCATACAGACCTTAATAATCCATGATCTGTTAATCGTTATGTTTTTACTTAGTTATATATATACAATAATAATATTAGAATATAATTAATATCTCGGTACTTTGCCGAATGTCCAATGTGTGGTTGTCTGCCGATTATATTACGTGTCATATGTATGTCTAATGTCTAAGGCGGATTTGCGGGCTTCACACATCTGATGATTGGTGGTTTGGTAGTGTATTCAATCAAACTTATTCTTGAATTCTATTCTCATTCATATTAAGTTAAGAAATATAAACCAGTCTTCGAACTTACTCGTATCTGACGAATGTAAGAACGTGGGACATAATTGTGATTTATAATAATAACTATGTTTGATGAAATGAAAGAGTTGCGTTTAACGAAAACACCATCATATCCAAAGATTGAGAACTCTAGAGATACAACAGGCCTCAAAAGAGGACATTTTTCAGAGAAACGAATTGAAGTTTTGTGCAAATCAACATGTTTTCTATTTCTATAAAATTACTTGGTTAACTAATCTGTATACTTATGTATGTAAATTTATTATTTTGTCATGATATTATAAGGCTATTTTTATTAACTATAGTCCAGCTGATTTAAAAATACGTTTTCCTTTTATACATTGTTTTATAAATTGTTACGGTGATATGAATTTTTCTTAAATCTTGAATCAGTAATAAATAAAGCAACCAAAAAAAAATTTTGTGGGTAATTGTTCGTCATTACAATATTATCCATCTAATATTTGGAACGCATTCTAAGAACGGCCGAACTACATAGCAAGTTTTTTTAGGTAAAACTAGTAGTAAATTTGGGTTAATACCCTGTTCATCCATATAAATGATAAGTATTTTCTAACTGTAATAATACGCAAATTAGATTAGAAAAATGCCTAGGCTTCCACGTGACCTCTCCAGGAATTAAGTCGTCATTTAGAAAAGATACAAACAACTAGATATATCATTTTTTTTAACAAAAACAAAACTGACTTCTTTCTAGAACATCTTGAAGTCGGTGCCAAGTAAAATATAAAAAAACAACAAGAAATTTACAAAATATAGTCATTTTTATATTTTACTTGACACCGACTTCAAGATGTTGCAGAAAAAAGTCAGTTAAATATTTATTTTTTGGTTTTTAATGTGAAGTCGGTCTTGTTTTGTAAAAAGAAGTATTTTTTACTTTTTAATTGCGCAAATACTTGAATAGCTTTAGAAAAAATATATTAAGCGCCTGTAGAAATTATAGTACTGTCACGCGTATACAAGGTTGCTATCTCACTCTTCGGTATAGACTCGGTAGACGCTCGTTAACAAGCGTTGCTCTCGATTTCCCTGAGATCTATTTATCAGATCCTGACTCGTTGACCATAGGACCAATTCCTCAGTATTATACCCTTTCGATTAAAAGAAAAATTTTGAAAATTGGTTATCAATTGACGGAGAAATCGAGTAATGAACATACAAAAAAATGTGTGTGTGTGCAGTTCACATGCAGTAGAAGTGAAACAAAGTGTAACAAGGGGTGGAAGGAATTTACTTGTCTTATCATCCGTTGAATTTTGACATTACTTATATGGAGCTTATGTGAAATTTTAGCCGATAGTAAGACAAATGAACGATTGATAAGAGATATAGGAACCGGCTATAAGTTAATTAATAAAAAAATTAACGCCTTCACCGTACGCAAGCTGCTGGAAATCAATATATTTTTATTTTTGTTTTTTTTCACTTTACAGCATCGGCTGTTCATACAGAACATCAAAAGAATTTATAACTTTGATACCAAATAAAACCCTCTTGTATCTCGGCGTAACACAAAGGTTTTAAAATTTTTATTATTGCATGGGTTCAGCAGACAGGCAGGCGGCCCACCTGATGGTAAGCGGTTACCACCGCCTATGGTTAAGTGTAACATCAAAGGTACTACCAATGTGCTGACACTCTGTAAAGGGAGTCTGGAACCTGGCCACTAATGCCGGAACACAACGGTTATTATGGCGGCATACTCTAGACTCTAGAACAAGGGTGGTAGCCATCCAGGCGGACAAATACCCTACCACCTGGCCGTGGATTGTTTTGTCGCCTCTTACGGCACCCGATCGCCTTTAATTATATTATTTCTCCGTTCCTGCACGAACAGATGAATTAAATAAATTATTTCAAACATGAAAAGGTTACTCGTCCATCCATCCGTTCGCCTGTCTTTGTATGTCACAGTCATTTTTCTCGGAAACTACTTGGTCTGTATAAATATTTAGTAGGAAAATTTTATAGGTATTATACCGCTAACCAATGCCTTAATAACAATAACCCTCACACTTATATACATTAAAAATTAAAATCCTCAGTTAAATGTATACCACCAACTTTAATCATTCGCGATTTCGTATTACAATAGACAGCATAGAATACACTGACCTGTTTTTATACATATTCTCTTAGTTTCTGAGATAATAATTATGACTAGTGGTCGCCGGTGGTAGAAATTCGGTCATAATAATTAATGTCAAAGACTATATACTTCTATAATCACAGATTTCGCCAAGGCTACACTGTTAATTTGACTTGAACAATAAACAAAATAGTATATATGCGTGTGTGTGTCAAATATATGGTAGTGTGTGTAATGTTTTATTTATTGATGTGATGTTAATGTATTTATCATGCATAATTTTAAAAAAATTAGCATTCGTCGCTTCTTCTCTATATAAACTATACCTAAGTGTGCGAAATTTCATACTCCTCCATCCGCGCAATTTTCGTAAAAAGGGGTACAAAGTTTTTGCTTCACGTATTAATATATAGATATTTAAAGGTAAACGGACGTACGCACATGAGTGTAAGCACTTCGGTTTTTTGGCAAAAATGTTAAAGTTTTCGACAATAACATTTTTAGCGATCATTATAACATATTTCTAATTTATCAAAATCTGACTAGCGATCAGCCATACGCTAATAAATAATTACACAAATTAATTAATATAAAATCTTTAAAAAAAAGATACAATGAAAAGAAAAACTCTAAAAGTCACACACATAATATAACTAGTAGTAAGAAATATAATAGAATAATAAATACATACAAAAATTATATGCAGAAATTTGAGAAATGAGATTGGCACTCTGCATTTTACTATCCCGAAACGTAGTCCGACCCAGCGCTGATTTCCAGTGCCCACCTCCTAAATCACAATCTTGTTGTTTTAAATTAAATTGTTGCATTCAAGGACAAAGTGCACTCACTGGACATATTTATAGATGAAGATAATTCAGTTCAATAAATCATCATTAATTACGAAACAATACGCGGTATCTTAAAATTATCGCTTCTTTTCTGTGAACATTATTAAAATTAACTTACGCTAGTATTTACATAGCATTAGTAATAATGTATTCAATTCATCTGTACACAGATACCGGAGTGAAACAACTGTGGGGCCGACGTCGCGTAGATAAAGTACGCTTCCTGAGCAGCTGTGACCTGATAACCTCACTCATCGACAAAATGCCTTATCTGCTGCACAATGTTACCAGTCTCTTATTGACCCAACCGATGGACACGGCAGCACTATCATATACAACTTGCGTTACAACGAAAAGAGTATAGATGACCTCATTTGTAGTGAAACGTTTGCAGGCGAATGATGTGCGTTAACTTGAAGCTAAAATGGGTGACTTGTTTCCAAGTATACCAAGAAGTACGTTCGCGAGTGACTTAGAGGCGCATAACTGGAGCGCCGGGAATACTGTGATTGGTTTAGACGAATACACTTCTGACACTGAGTTAGCTGCTGTGGAACTTTTTAAAGATTATCCCGAGGGATTGTTGCGTTTCGCGTCTGCTTGCTGCGTGCTGTTCATGCTCGTTGGGATTCCTGGCAATCTCATCACCATTGTTGCACTTGCCCGCTGTAAGAAGGTAAGGACTCTTTTTTAAAATCTATACCAATGAAATTGAAATGTCTGTCTGTGATTAAAAATAATTCCAATGTTTAAGTGATAACTGATGTATACGATGCCTAATCTATATTATAACATACCTCTAATGCCTCTACATATAGGATAATATTAACGTTAGTGGCCGTTTCACGCGGATGTAGCGATAAGTGTAATGCGTTATTTGTGATGCTACATTGTTATTTATTGTTAATGACGTTAAACATTAGATGTATATTAACGTGTAGCTAATCATTAGCGACAATATTTTTAACGCTATAGACAAGACGAGAAATAACATTTGACGCCAGTCACTAATCTAACATTATCTCAAATGGAGCAGGTATATAATGGGTTTGTACAATTCATTTACAAAGGAGAAAAAATTCAGTGGCTTATTCGGACCAGCAAATTTCGAAAATGCAAGTTATAGAATTTTTGTCTGTCTGTCTGATAGAGCAACATGTGAAAACTACTGAACGAATTTTATTAAAACCCGCCATAGATCTAGCTTATCTTGGGTCAGCACTTGGATACGTTTCATCCCGATAAATGACGTTCCTGGGATAGACGAATATAGCCAAAAAGATGGCACTGTGGCCGTGTTTTTTTTTTTGGTGCCGCCGCTGTAATTCACTAACAAACTTTGTCATGGCAACGCGAAGTTTCGCTGGTACAGCTGATAAACAATTATATATGGATTTACAACAGTAAAGTATCTATGTGTATGTAAGTCTATGTATACTTATATATAAATTATGGGATTTTTTTTTTTACTATTAATATATATATGTGTGTGTGTATATCGATCGATCGATATGTCTAGAAAGTTGTCTGGAAGAAATCGCTATTAGCGATAATGCCACCGATTGTACTAGTTGAATGATTGTTGATTCTGGTGTGCACTGTTTTCTTGTGTGCAATAAAGAATATTCTATTTTATACAATTCCGTTATATTACGTGCATATATGTAATTACGATTAACCAACGCTAATGACATCTCGTGAACTAATTAAAACTAACCATCAAGGCTACATGATAAAGACTGAGATTATCACTCCCAGTATTCTTCTTATGTCATTTGTAACAATAAAACCAATATAATTACTAATATTAAATAAAACTGATAAAAGTAATTGTTGAAAAGTCTTTATTGTTACTTTGAAGGACACATACAAAAATAAAAGAGTAGGTTAAATTATAACCACTTACGATATAATTATAATAATATATTATAAAGAGGTAAAGTTTGTGAGTTTGTGACGTTGTAGAGGGTAATCTCTGGATCTACTAAACCCATTTTTTTTTCTGTTGGAAAGCTACGTTAACAGGGAGTGTCATAGGCTATATAACATGACGCTATATATAACGGGAGCGGGACAGAACGCGGGTGAAACCGCGCCGGGCCGTAGTATTAAATAATGTTGTGCCCTATAAAATTTTCAACTGTTTGATGAAAAATGCCTTCGAACTGCCACAATAACAATAACTCCCTCATATGACATTCGTCAGAGATATCCAGTCTGGCTGAGACTTTTGTTAAATGGGTCCAGATTTTACTAGTGTCTACTTGCTTGAAGATACATGTTCGAGATTTAAATATTCATGAATATTTGAAGCTGTCTAGATACATAACTCGTACAAAGCTACAGTTAAAAAACAGGAAAAATGTAATATTAATAAAATAATCAATAATTACTAGCTCAACAAAAGTTGTTGGTTTATTGATAATTGGTAATCAGTAAGCCGTTACAAGTAATTTGTCTTGATTTGTTTATCGTGTTTGGTAAATAAAAAAATTAATAACATTCAAAGAAATACTTTGCTTAGTGGAATTCTTCCCTAACAGAAGTTTTTGTAATCACACGATAAATATGTAATTATATTCCTTACTAAAAATATGGTGAAATTAGTGATAGAAAGTAATCACCATCGCCTATGGACATTTGCATACCACAAATGTTAACAGCCGACCTTGAAGGAATTTTATGATATTTAAAAAAAAACCACATCATAATGCACTAAGAGAACCTTACCTAGGAGTTTATACCAAATCCCTACCTACGGGCATGCAAATTCATAAGAATTGTTACGTAACCAAACGTGAAAGGTAGTCAGAAAAGAAATATTTTTTTTGGTGTCAGTACTTGTTTACGCGTGTTCACTGTTCATATCTATAATTCTTCTATATTTGTGTATGTCACTGAACTCCTGTTAAACCGCTGGACCTCTTTTGATGACTTTTTTTTGTCTGTGGTTGAGTGGGTGCCGAGATGTTTAGAAACACAATTAGATCTGGTTGGTGGCGCTGAAGTTGGGTTTTAGTTTTGAAATAATTTTTGTAAGTGTTTGAATGAATCCGTGGATGTTTTAGATTCATGATTGGATCCAGTTAGTGGAACTGCAATCGGGTTCTACATTTTTTTAGGGCAGGACATCTCGCAACTGCCAGGCCTGGTAGTAAAATATAAAAAATCAAATAATTGCATCATCACGATACATGTGTCCATACAATTGTGTAGATATTGTATGACGGATATCATCTCGATGTATGTACATCGCCCAATGTTATGACGATATAATACAATCACAATAGACCGCGCGAAGTGGAAAAGAAAAAGTAGGAAAGTGAAGTACAGGCTTTGAGGCAGACGCTGAGAATTCAACCGGGATTTAACCTTACGACGATGATGATCATAATGCAATGTAACATCCATATTATCCAGACTAATATAGAAATATAAAAATTAGTTTTTCTAGTCGTCGGTTCAATCCCAATGTTCTTTGGAGCCCACTGAAAGTTTCTATGGCTAGACTTTAGGGTTTTATAAAGATGTTGCCAAGAACGGGAATCTTATACAACCGTCATGACCGTTGGCTTGTTTTTCTTACAAGATTAAATATTACTTATATTGTGTCTTTAGATTATTAATTGATTAATATATAACACAATTTTTCAGCAATATCTAACTTTAGATGGAGCTTAAGTTATCTAAGACATTTAAATATAATTAAATAGTGTAATTAATTGCAAACTTTTATGCGTGCAGGAACGGAGAAAGAATACAATTTCCTGCGGCCGGACGGCCTGTCGTAAGAGGCGACAAAAGAACCCACAGCCAGGCGGTAGAGCATTTGCCCGACTGGATGGCTACAACCCCTGGTCTAGAGTATGACGCCATAACAGCCTTGAGTTGTGTTCCGGCATTAATGACCAGGTTCTAGTCTCCTTTAAGAGAGCAGCAGCGCATTTGTAGCACCTTTGGTGTTGCAAATGTCTATAGAATAAAAAAAATAAAAAAACTGCCGTTTGTAATGTACGAAAATGATCAATCTAAGGAAAAACAATTCTTGTTATTTTTTTCCAAAAAAACTCTTACAGTCATGGAAAGCTATAGTAAAGTCATTCATTATACATCGTGTGATTTATACATAAGATAATGATTTGCTCGTATAATAATAATTATGAGTACTAGAATAGCATTGAGATAAGATCAAAACGGCCACCGAAACTGACACGAGTCTGATAAAAAAAATATACTAAATACTTCTTAGACATACGCAAACATGTTAAATTAAACGTTTCCATGCATTCTTAAGATTTCATTTCTAAATACGCCTTTTTCGGCAAACAACGATTAGAAGATTTTATTATGCGGCTTCATCTGCGATAATGTTAATAGATTTAGACTGTGACCGAATGCGTCAAATTTGTTACATAAATGTTTATTACATAGCCATTACAACATTATTGTGTTACAAGTAAAAGATATAAAAAGACAGAGTTTTCTAAGAAATATAAGCTGTGAAGTCAGGTGGTTGCCAAGACCCCGCACTAGGAACAAACCCGTGTTCCAGTTAGCATTTGCAGCCGACTGCAAGAAATTACTAGTAGTTAATAATAATATAAAAATGTTTTATATATTATTATTTTTATACACATTAGTTGTAATGACACTTACATGGTGTAATGAGACTTATGGCTGAAAATATATAAATATAATTGTGTTGTTAAGCATTAGGCCGCAGCTGTTAATTTGTAAAATTCTGACTATTGTACAGTACATGTGTATGTATATATATAAACACGTTATCTGACAATATTTAATGTTATTAACATATCTGCGTGAAACGGTCTATATCTGTAACATTATCGCAGATGAAGCTTCGATGTAAGGTGTAACATGTGATTATTTTAGGACCTCAAATATTAGCTGGCCCGGTAGACTTCTCCCTACCCTGAAAAAAGAACTAGAACCTAAATGCAGCGCTAACGACCAGGTCTAATTGTTATAAAAGCTATGCAATGAACCACTCAAACACACAAAAAATTTCATTACCACCAATCCAGCGGTTAAGGAGGCGTTCAGTTACATACAAGTGTCCAGAAAAATTACGATTAGCTTATTAACTAATCAAAGCAAAGGAGACGGTTACGCTTTCGTACATTTTTGGGCCCAGAATGAAAAAATATGAAACGTCGGAAAAACCAAAATCAAATAAAATTACCGCGCTTAAAACCGTTAAAACGTAGTTTTATTATGTATACAAGTCGCGAAAACTTAAGAAAATATGATATGAAAGTAATTTTAAAATCTCTTTTTATTATGTTAATAATTTTTATACATACATACATAACTTCACGCCAGATAATTTTTATATTTGTTATAATAGTAGTTATTTTGAATGAATTATTCGTATGGTGTAAGTGTTTTTATATTATTAACTAGCTGATGCCCGCGACTTCGTCCGCGTGGTATTTATTATTCCTTCAAAGTTTTTTTAACTGTCCCACGGGAACTCTTTAATTTTTCAGGATCAAAAGTACCCTATATGTTGACCAGCGATATAAACTACCACCATACAAAATTTCATTTAAATCGGTCCAGTCGTTTCGGAGATTAGCCGGTACAAACAGACGGAAACAGAACAGACAAACAGAAAAACAAAAAAAACCTATATTAGTTCTGTTTCACTTCTTACATCCCCCTGACTCGGTTTTTAGCATTTTTTTTTCATTGTACAGAATTTCGACCTCTACAGTGTTATTATATGTATATATATACTTATAGATCGTTGAAATTCATTCACATACATCGGTCATGCTAATAAATAATTTATTTTATTTGTGACCGTATTTTTAAGATTTCTCGTCTTCCAGATAGAATCTAGGACTGATGTTTTCCATTTTGTAATAGAAACACATAACGCTTTTTTAGGCCCCCTTTATGATAACATGATCGATGTGGATCAAATATAAGGTTTTTTTTTAAAGGTTTTTATTGTTTCTGTAAAATTATATTTCACAGGTCCGAAACGCGACTGCAGTCTTCATAATGAACTTGTCATGCTCCGATCTTCTCTTCTGCTGCTTCAATCTACCTCTAGCAGCGTCTACGTTCTGGAGGCGCTCTTGGGTACACGGCAAGGTGCTGTGTAGAATGTTTCCGTTGGCAAGATACGCCCTTGTAGCCGTCTCATTGTTTACCGTTCTGGCTATTACGATAAACAGATATGTCATGATCTCACACCCAAGGCTCTATCCAAAGTAAGTATGACTAAAATTATCTAAAGTAGAGATAGTTGTTTTGTTGCAAGGTTAAAATGTTTATACACATCCCACTGATCAGGAGCAGGTAGCGAGGTAGTGTTGAACTCATCTTGGGGGGCGATTACCCTGTAAAACTATACTGGTATTTCTACTATTACCTCAAGCCAGGATCGTGGTTCAATAGAACAGCCCGCACCAAGTTGTGGTAAATGTGGTAGAGCCATGCTGTAATCATTCTCATCTCATCATTCACAGTCTTGATTACAGCTGTTAGGGCCGGCTCGATCGGTGTGATACCACGCTCTCACAGAATGTCGACGTGAAACGTTTAACCTTGAGCTAATAGTGTTTCGTGCGATGAGTTAGAGTTTCAAAAGCTCACTTACTCCCCCTCTCTTGACTCATCTTGCCTATCCCATTCCTCTATTCTAATCTTGTATCCAATCCTCTCAATCCCGTTCCCCTGTCGATCCCTCTATCTTTCACCTCTACCGCATCTATCGCTGGCAACGCCGATGGTAAACATTTTCCATGAGCTGGGCCTTCTGCCTGTTTGCCAGCTTCGCAATAAACGACTTTTGTTTTAAACCACGATCCTTACAAACAGACTCCTTCTATGCTGCTGGGGAAAATTGCCCTAATTGCGAGCTTTGTCTCACAGTGTTATTTATAAAGTTAGAAATGTGCTCGCAGAACACCTATGCGCCTTGAGAAATGTTGAGGGTAGACTGTACTAAATAAATAAATAAGAAATTTTAGCTTATTTCATGAAGATTATATATAATGACAGAAGTAACAAAAAGAAAGAAGAGGCAAGCAGAAGTCATCACAATTAAAAACACAAAGTTTTATGCGCCTGCTCCACCTGCGTTAGTGTTAAAGACTATGTCCAAATGTGTCTTATTTATAGCCTTAGATAATAACGCGTTAACGAATAGCTACATTAGAGTAGTTTACCACCGCCACATGAGTTATCGGTTAATGTTTAACATCACTAACAATGTCGCATGTCAAATAACGCATTAAAACCTTTCTTCAAGTAAAGAATTACGGCGCAGGTGTAACAGGGGCATTACAATGAAATCCAAAAAGATTGAATAGTAACATTCCCAAATGAGTTATTTCTAAAGCGAGTAAACAATTAAAATACTAGAAACATAGATATTCACAGGTTTAGATGATATAAGTAAATAGTTGTTTTATGTGTCTCAGTTTTGTGTTATCTAACACTTTTTATTTATCTACAGGTTGTACAGAAAAAAATATTTAGCTGTGATGGTTGCAAGCACATGGATTTTCTCCTTCGGAGCACTTATTGCGACCTGGTTGGAAAAATGGGGAAGATTTGGATTGGATCCAACTATCGGGTCATGCTCAATATTACCGGATCGAAACAACAGATCTCCAAAAGAGTTTCTCTTTGTTGGTGCATTTATGTTGCCATGTCTTGCTATTGTGATATGCTATGCTCGAATATTTTGTATTGTACGGGATGCTGCGAGAAAATCAAGAGCACCAGCTCGAGGGAGATCCAGACCAGGATTAGAAGATTCAGCAGTTGGATCTGCTTCTACAGCTCTAGAGAGGTCACCTGGTCCCGAAAACGGGTTAGCAAACCATAACCATGTAGCCCCACCAAAGAGAGCATTACTAGCTCCTCCGGTCCTTCACTGTCCATCTACTCCAGGTCCTGAAAGATCTTCATCATCTGGCGTAGATACCTTTGATGGGCATGACGATGAATGCGTCCTAGATGCAAAACCTCACACACCTATTAGCGGAGAAACTGCTAAAAGACTTCGACAAGCTGCTGTCGTGTTGAAACGATCTCCAGCTTCTGTCAGGCCTCCACGACTGACGCCTAAAGATAGGAAGTTATTAAAAATGATAATGGCAATAATGCTTTCGTTCTGGGTATGCTATTTACCTATAACACTTACGAAACTCTTTCGAGAGTTCACATCACATCCCGCAGCTAATATTGCTGGGTATATACTGATATATTTGACGACGTGTATCAATCCTATAATTTACGTTGTGATGTCTAGTGAGTACCGGCAAGCGTACAAGAACTTGCTAATGTGTAGGAGATGGGCATGACGGTCACCCGGCGATGGCGCCTCCGAGAAGCGCCCGCCGTGACTAGTCGTAAATCGTTGGACAGCTTGAATTACTAGTGCAGACGGTATGAGTAATGGACACCTTAGTGCGTGCGTATAAAATATACTCGTACTTTATCTCTGAGACTTGCTCTTTTAAATGCGCCAGTAGATTAGAGTATGACTAAACACAGAACTTATTTGCAATACTCGACAGTGCAAAAAATACAACGTTTATCTGTAAAACGTGTTCACGTGAATGCATGCTCATAGAAGTAAATACAAAACAATTTTATAATTATATTATAAGCGGTTTTTTCACCTGGACCTTTCTAATTAATTAAATTATCGATATATTTTTAAATGTTATCGGTTTCTATATTATAATACACTGACACTAATAGAAAGATGAATTAGATATATTTAACTTATGTTTGACTTAAAACTTGAATACTCTAATCTACAGGTACCTTTGGATAAATGCATAAATTTTAATATGAGTAACTATCTGTATACGTAGTAGTGTAAAATACTGTAAAGTAAGGAATGTTATGAGAATACGAGTAATGTTTTTGTAGCCAGGAACCGTCCGTGATCGTGTAAGATGGTTTGATTGAAAGCAATTAATAGATATGATGGTTTTATATTGAAATAGATGTTAAGATTACCATGAATATTATAATTATAAGAAATTAGAAGAGACATGAGGATCTTGTTATAAAAAGTTAGACATTCAAACAAGACTTTTGATACAGACTTGATATTAAAGCATTGCATTAGGAACGTGTTGAACAAGCAGTTGACATTAGCGTTTTATGATCGAAAATATTATTATTATAATTAATCATATGTAGGTTATAATACAAAGGCTAAAGGTTATAATGGCTTGATAATTCTCGAATATTTAAATTTAAAGTAATCGTTATATGGAACATATTTCACTGTTACTTGGCGTAGAATTCCTAAGAGATGTGTAATGACGTCAAAGGTTTTCCTGGTATTCTTACAACTTATGTATATATGTCACATTGTGCGCACCAATACAAGTCTTTAACTTTATTATGTACATTTAGAGTACGCAATCATTTCCAACCTTTCCACAGAACAAAGTGTAACGCGTTACTTTTATTGATTTTTTTTCTGTACATTAATGGGAATTAATTACTTTAACGTTTAGTCTACTACATTATTAAGTATATTTCATCACTAACATCTTGTAATATCAGTCTACAAACATTATATTGGTGTACTCAATATACATATCGTGATCGTGTAAATATGCACAAGAGTTGAAGTGCTTAGACAAAGAGGAGACGAAATCACTTTAGACACTGTGTCACCACAACTTTATTACAATCTTATAGGTTCTTATAGATTCAATAATAAGTTATAGTAATTCAATTTCATACTTCTTTATTTAGGCGTATAAAACAGAGTACAACATAAAATTGCTACTAGGTATTAATGCTTACAATATGAGCTTATTGAAATCCTGAACAAACACACACATCTTCAACAGACTTATGCTGTTCACATGTTACATACACGATTTAAAGAAATAATTAGGATTGTTAGAGACACTGACTGATAATACAGTGATTTCAGGTTAATTAATTAATAACTTTAGCCATACAACTTTTAAATTTCAAGATATCATTATTAAAGATACATACATACATACATACATAACTTCACGCCAGTTCCCTTGCGGGGTAGGCACGAACAACAGAGCGCCATTATTAAAGATGTCAAGGTATAATTAATTACATTCAAAATTATTTTTTTCATCATCTCTTTCAAACTGAATTTAAGTTGCTGTAAAGGTATTATTTGTTTAACCGTAACTTGGAATACCCACCTATCCCTCATGAATCACCAGGAAAAAAATTGAATAAACACCGTGTAAACTGTATTCAGTCAGTATAATAGTCATTCGTGTAACGATGTTTCCGATCAAATGACGTGCTTTATGAATGTAACATTCAGTCAAAGTTTGTAAATGTACACAAAATTATTATGATTTGTAATAGTGTTGTGCTATTGTCATATGTTTAAAGTTTTTATCGATATATCTTATAAGTGTTATATAAAAACAAGTGACAGTGATCGTGTTGTGAAACAACCTGTTCCAAAAAGAAAAACGTAAGTCGTCATAACAAGAAAATCATTGCGCTTATTTACAAAAATGGGTAGTGCAGTGAATAATATAACAAATGACACATTAGGGTTGAATGAATACACTTCAGATGCAGCATTGGCTGCTGTGGAACTCTTCAAAGATTACCCTGAGGAGTTGTTATGGTTTGCTACGGCGTGTTGCGTAGTCTTCATGCTAATTGGGATTCCTGGCAACCTCATCACTATTATTGCTTTGGCACGTTGTAAAAAGGTGAGATTTTTTAATAATAACATTATATGAACTAAAATTTTCTTTGCAGCTTTGAATTCGTAGTTTTCAGTTCCATGTCCTGCTTTAGTTCTCGCATTTGTCACTTTAAAAGTATACTAACTACATTTGTATACGATCTCAAACTACGTACATACGAATTTTCACAAAAATCTGTATGAAGATATATAAAACCCCACTTTTATAATATATATATAAGTGAAATATATAAATGAAATACATAATATATATAAATGAAATGTAGATTGTACTTTTTAATTATGATAAAAAATAAACTAATATATGTATCTTATATTGCGATCATTTTAAGATACAAAATAAACCTTCTCTATAATGAAGCTTCTTTAATTAATATTTCACCATTAAATCTATTATGAATCGTTTTACAGAATTCCCTTACTTAAACTATCTTACTGTACTGTCAACAAATTGCACTTCATTCAATGCGCATCTCTGTTAAATGTTAGTTTCTGTAAACTAGTGCCATGAAAATTATAATTTATCGCAATTTATAAATATCTGCAAAATCATCGATAAATTTTGTTATCTGTCAAACACAAGCGATTATTACCTCACTATAAACTGAGTCGCCTTGTGCGCTCGTAAATCACACACTATTCTAGGGTGTGGGTGCCAAAACCTACTTATGATTTACTTTAACTATAGAGTTTTCTTTCTAATTAATTTATATCATATTCAAGTGTACATTAGACGAATTTCGAGTGGACGACTTATTTATGTAATATACGAACGCAAGCGAAAATGCAAATGGAACTTACTAAAATATTAAAAATTACTTCCCCATAGATACCTAAATATATCGCTTATGAAAACACAGACATAAAACAATTCTATTTTATTTATAATATAGAATGAGCGTAGGTACACTTTATTATGTATAGTTTAGCTCTAAAAGTTGTTGCTACCAAATCTTGTATCATATGGATAGTTATATATAATTCAAATTCAAAAGTTTTTATTTCGTACTTCTCATATCGGTTTTAAATAGTTTTATTTTTAAAACTATCACAGTATTATTAGATTCCTTAATGATAACAGAACTTGACTAATGTTTTTTGTATTATCAAAGTAAGTATGATTCGTAAAATTTCCTGTTTATTTTTATATGATAACAATTTTCAATATATTGAAAATCGTTATTACGTACGTACGTTACGAATATGTCATTTTTGGTTTCAATAACCACATTATCGTTCTTTCTTGAGGACTAAGGATGTAAGTATTTACAGTATTACAAATTAATATTATATTAATTGATTAATATTTATTAAATAATATACAAATCTGCACAATTTACTGTAATACTTACCAACCATAACGTAGTTGCTATGCATCACACTTGTCTGTGTGTTGAACACATCTACGTTCATTAAAATATTTTTATAATTTGGCTACGATACCTTCGATTTTAAACGAATCAATACTCCATATTTTAAAAACAACTCAACAGATCTTGCTCAAATCAATTTTCGTTAATATTTGTTGGGTTGTTAATACCAATACCATTTTAAGTTTTTTTTTAGAACTTTGCTCTTTATAGTTGAAAGTTAGATGGAGAGGGACACGATTTTTACAAATTTTAAAACAAATATCTTATATCTACATAATCATGTACCTATTATACAAGTCATTAATAAGAAGCATAATTAATACCTACTGAACGGTACATAACATAGCAGGTTCAAAATAATTTTAAACGAAAATTGGTTTCTTTTGGTTTAAACACTTTTTTATTAACCGATTTTAAAAAGATGGAGGTTCTTAATTCGTCTGTATGTTTTTTTGTATGCTCGTTACTCGATTGCACATTTTGATTTTCAAAACTTTTCTCCTACCTTCCTCAATTGCGGAGTGATTTTCAACTTTTTTCTTTATTCGTTATGCTCCCAAGGTGCTCCTATGGTCACCAAGTCAGAATCTGGTGAGTGGATTCCAGGGAAATCGAGAGTAACCCTTATTAAAGAACATCGAGCTCCTATATTGTTCGAAAAAAAATCTTGTATACGCGCGCCAGTATTACATTTTCTACAGGCACTTAATATTTTTGTATGTATGTTACGCGATTTCTCAGTCAATTGTGGGCTAATTTTTAATTTTATTTGAAAGAGTTATACTCCCGAGATGGTCCCCAACTAAAAGTTAAAAAATTTTTTTTACAAAAACAAAACCGACTAAAAAACAAAAAATAAATATTTAATCAACTTCTTTCTTTTTCTTCATCTTGAAGTCAGTGCGAAGTAAAACATAAAAATTACTATATTTTGCAAATTTGTTGTTGTTTTGATGTTGTAGAAGGAAGTTGGTTAAATATTCATTTATTGTTTTTTAGTTTGAAGTCGGTTATGATTTTTTTTCAATATTTAAATGACGAACACAGTGGACCTTTGTTACCTCTACAGAACCCATCATTGTGCGTAGTCTAAAACTTCCTTGGTCGCGATTTTTATAAAATCTTCGGATGATTGTAACTATACATAACTACTGTGGGGAACTTCAATTGTCGTCAATAAACTTCTATACCACATACAAACAATTACGTTTTAGTAGGGATTTGTTATCGAAAAGTAGTATTGTTTTGTAAATACCATACGCACACTCGCTTGTTACCAATGGTACGTTGCTAGTGACGTTCATCCGTCAATCTGTCTGTCGATTAGTAACTAATGTGGTTTAGTTTGACGAAACTGTAATTGTTCTAGTCTCCTGAATCATTTCTGATTCATATTGTTTACTATAAGCTCCTTAAGAACACAAATATGAACTTAGCTTAAGTTTCTTACTCGAAAATCGTTAGTTATAGGACGCACAATACCTAGATATGTCTTTGAAGTTCGTACATTTTATTGAGCAGAACAAATTATTTTTGGGTTTACGAGGACCTACCACCTCGTGGTAAAGAGCTGACAATGTTATTATATCATTCATCGCTCTCCGGCTTCGCAAAACATACTTTACTTTAAGCAAAACATATCTTTAGCATCACATACTGTCAGGTGTAACAAACATTGAAATACTTGAATAGATCTGCGCAAACCCACTGATATAAATTCTCTAGAGTCGCATTTTAGTAGTGTTCTCCATCAGGATCTATATATAGAGCTAGTGACACAGGTTGTTCAAAAATATACAGTAGCCCACGAGAAGAGGCTTCATCGTCACGCGAATATCGAGTCAACCCAGATGCTAGACACCACAGATTTCATACTTAGGCTCAAAAGAACTAAACTATTTGGGTTGAATTCACTGTTTTTTAACGAAGGGAAATATGTTTGCATACTAGCCACCGCGAGGAAATTACGTTGAAGAGAACGGAATTTGAAACGTTGGGGTGTCACTAGCACCACTAGCAAGTGCTATTGCTACACCTAAGAAAACCTCTCAATGTTTCTCCCTTCGCCTTTATACCAAGGCCTCAAGCATTTGGCCTTGCCATTCCCCAGGCCCTGGTAGGTGGCAGCACAACGGCCTCTTCTATTGCCGGGGGAAGCGGGTTTGAGTCACTATACTAACTTACATATGTAGTTTAGTTCTTTTGAGTCTTACTTCATTTGGTACACTTACTAGGGACGCCAGAAATTTTACGAGCTGATAATACAATTGTAATTCTATTTTCAGGTTCGGAACGCAACAGCACTGTTTATTATAAATCTTTCCTTCTCTGACCTTTTGTTTGGTTGCTTCATACTACCATTGGCAGCTTCGACTTTCCTCACTCATTCTTGGCCACATGGAAAGGTCCTCTGCATAATGTTTCCGCTGGCAAGATACGCTTTGGTCGCAGTCTCCATCTTCACTGTACTCGGAATAACCATAAACAGATATATTATGGTTTCCTTCCCGCGCCTCTATCCCAAGTAAGTTCAAATTTAACATTAGTGGTTTAAATTTTTGATCAAATTGAAATCCACAAATCTTTTTAAATATATGATAGATTAATCTTATTAATTAAACAAGTAAGTTTTCATCCAGGCTTCTCCCGCACAACTTCAGATTACTATTGAGCTAAAGAGTAACTTTTACGAATAATAAGTATTTATTTAACAAATTTCATTAAATTCGATTCCTTTTGACGGTCTTAAAGATTTAACATACAAAACAGTTTACATTTGTATATGTGTATGGATTAACATGAATTACAACGACGATATGTATGTAATCATGGATTCAGTATAACACTATAAAAATTGCAGATTTTTATAAAAAAAAAGCTTTTGTACATGGTCTATTATTCGAACCAAGTAATATTATTGTCTATAGAGAAATAGTCTGTCATTCAATGCTATGCGTATGACAGTACCGGTGACGCCAGATTCATCAGTCGCGCCAATGTCCCTCAGTAGCTAGTAGAAGTGAGTAGGGACAGACTTTTGTCCGAAGTAGAGATCTCCCTGGAGATCTCTATTTTGAGATTGTCTATTTTAACCCCATCCGTCAACGTGCCACAATTCTAAGGAAAGCCCCTCGCGATCTCTAATAGTATTGGAATCCTTGGAGTCGACATAAGGAACGACGTACAAGGCAAGACCAAACTTGCCCTTAAAAAGCTTGGTGTGCTAAACCGGTCCAAGCAATTACTTCACTCCGCGGTAACGACTTGTGCTCTACACAGCGCAAACATATGTGCATTCATACGCATATACACACACACACACACACACATGTATATATAAATATATATATATATATATATATATATATATATATATATATATATATATATATATATATATATATATATATATATATATATATATATATATATATATATATATATATATATACATATGTACTGCTCACATCTATGGGCCCAGACACCCGCTTACCAGACTGACCCCTCCATCGATGCGCCGTTCGTGTCGTCGACAATACCATACTAAAAGGCGGTTTAGAATCGCTTAGTCTTCGGACAGATTGCGTCACTCTGCGTTTTCTACCGCTTGTACAGCGAGGAGTTTTCTGAGGAATTGATTGATTTGGTGCCAGCGTCTCACTTGGACATCCGCATTGCTCGCCAGGGACTAGATTTTCACCGCCATTTTCTTGAGCTCTCACGCTCAACTACGCAACGGTTCTTTAGAACATTCATTCCGCGTACAGTTATCTCGAGGGAGGATTTTCCCATAGCGCTATTACATGAGGTTTTTAACAAGGGCGTTATGAAATTAGTGTTGCAAACGCAAATAGGCAACGGTAATCGTTTTCCATCAGGTGGGCCGTCTGCCTGTTTGCTTGCTTCAAACATAAAAAAATAACAAACTCATGCAATAAAAGTAATCTTTCAATGTTTCTCTCTTTGTTGACTTAGTGTGATAACTCTATTATACCGTCCATAAGCGACGGTAACCGCTTTCCATCAGGTGGGCCGTCTGCCTGTCTGCTGTACTCCAGCTGTAACAAAAATTATGTCAGTAGAAAAGAACATTCATAACTTTCAACCAACCTATACAGTGTTATTGTTTCTTTAACAGGTTATATAAGAAGCGATATTTAATCATAATGATTGCTAGTACATGGCTATTAGCATTTGGCGCTCTGGTTCCGACATTGCTCGAAGTGTGGGGTCGGTTTAGTCTCGACCACATCATCGGCTCCTGTACAATAATCCCGGATGAAAACGACAGAACTCCAAAGAAATTCCTATTCATTTTCGCATTCGTACTACCAAGCGTCGCGATTATTGGATGTTACGCTAGAATACTTTGGATAGTGCGTAAAGCATCAAAGAAATCTCGCAAACCTATGGCACGCAGACCTATTTCAGATATGGAAAATTCTGTAATCGATTCTAACGTAGGTACACAATCAGTTCTGAATATGTCAAGAAAAGCTAGTCAAAAGACCGTTTCAAATAAAAACAGACAAACTCAGTTCATCAACAACTGTTTCTTAAATCCAGGCGCGGAGCTCTCCTCATCCTGTGGTGACTCTAGCCCTGAAAATGGTAGGAAAACCATTTGCGCCCCAGAGACTAAAGTTAGAAGTTTAGGCAATGAGAATATTAGCAATTTCCGAAAGAGTTTCATAGCGACTATAAGGCGATCTACGGCACCGATAAGACGTTTACCCACAAAGAAAGACAAGAAACTACTTACAATGATCGTTGCTATAATGGTGTCGTTCTGTGTTTGCCATTTGCCTATTACTTTGACGAAGACGATTTTCCAAGAATTCACATCGCACCCCATCGCAAATATCATAGGCAACATTCTAATATACTTGACAACGTGTGTCAATCCTATTATATATGTAGTTATGTCGAATGAATACCGAAAAGCTTATAAAAGTCTTTTTAGACGTGCTCGGTGAGAAAAAGTTACTTCTCCTAGGAAGATATAATGCTCAAGTAACAGGAAATTTGTTCCTCTTAAATTTAAAATGACAAATTGTGTATGGATTTTTAATTGTGAACCGTCCTTGGTTATAAGTATATATAATTGTATAGTAAGTTATTTTTAAGAATAAACCTTTCACGTCACACAAATGTGCAATGTTATAAATTAGAATAAGTACTGTTTATTGTGTATTATGTTTGTAAACTAGACTCAATCCATTGAATGGAATATAAAAAAGCGTTTATGCATTGACCTATAAAACTAGGAAAATACGCCTCTTAGTGATTGCATCATTGTTTTTATAGCAAGCTATAATTCCCATGTTTTAAGCTATTAAAATAACGATATGTAGTTGTATATTAAAAACGTATACACTTACACTGACTGAGTAAATAGATACGACGTAACTTTTGTTTTAAAATAGATTAAATTCAATAGAAACATACTGTCCACGTTCATTTTATCAAGTGACTGGGTTTATTTAGAAAAAACAAAATACCTTATTGCAATTATTATTCTATGTACTTTTATTTATAATGGATGCCCATTACAAATAAAAGTAGGTATGCACCTGGGATAATGTTACATATATAGGCCGTTTCACGCAGATGTGGCGATGGGTGTAAAGCGTTATTTGTGATGAGATATGATTCTTATTTATTAACGACGTTAAATATTGACAGATAACGTACGTAAATACACAATGTGATTATTTGATAGCTACGTTATTTTTAATGTTTTAAATAAGATAATATACGGGCACAGCCAATATCTTAACATTATCGAAGGTGCGGCCCCAGCATAAGAAGCTAAAACTAACGAAACATGAATGGAACAATCTGATTATGATTATCAAAAGGTTATCAAAATTGATATCAACTACGAATATCACTCAACAATAGAGAATTTAAGAACAATTCTAAGGAAAGATGCGCAAAATCAACAATATTTTACATTCCTTAGCTGTTATAATTTCTATTTAATGTATGTAACACTTTCAAATGATTACTCAAAATACAAAGTCTTAAACTTAAACTAACTTAGTTATAATGTGTGGAGACAAAGCGATCTTTAGTAATGTATGTTTGTATATATTTTGTGTCGTTATAATTTATTTGAATACGATAATTATATAAATAACTCTGATTTCAATGAGGCAAATTAAATGTTTAGTATCTGTTTACGAATACTTAAGTCCAACCTAACATTTTTATTTCATTATTTGAATTAAATCCAGTAAACTTATGAAAATGTTTGAAATCAGTAAATGTAATTAATTTAGAACGATATAAATAATACATAAATTTGAAATGGAACACTTGACGTTTAACAAGATAAATTTGAACTATCATCTAAAGTAATAAAATTAAACTTCCTACCTTAAGGAACGTTTCAATTTCCTCCATACATCTCACACCCTTAATTTGGGCTCTTCTCATAATATTGCATTAAAAACATCTGAACACGTTTCTACATTCTACTGTGCAGGCTGACCGACTGTGAAAACGTTAGACAGGCAAAATAACTCTCCATTTTTAAAAAACTGGTACGAGAGTAGTATTTCACACTATAATAAATATTTAATTTTAATACCTAATTGCATGTAAATTTACTTATTAGTATATACTAGCGGCCCCGGCAGACGTTGTCCTGCTCTGAAAAAACGAAAATCTAGGACCCGATCCCAGCGCCACCTACCGGTTCAAATTGTGGATTTAAACAATCCGGGGACCCACTCAAACACACAAAAACAAAATCACCAAAATCGGTCCAAGTGATTAGGAGGATTCTAGAACCCGGTTTCAGCGCCACCTACCGGTTCTAATTGCGAATCTAAACCAATCGGGAACCCACTCATACACACAAAAACATAATCACCAAAATAGCTCCAGGTGATTAGAAGGATTCTAGAACCCGATCTCAGCGCCACCTACCAGTTCTAATTGTGAATCTAAACCATCCGGGAACCCACTCAGACACACAAAAATAAAATCACCAAAATCGGTCCAGGTGTTTAGGAGGATTCTAGAACCCGATCTCAGCGCCACCTACCGGTTGCAACGAGATAAAAAGTATCCTATGTCCGTCTCCTGGTTCTAAGCTACCTCCCCACCAATTTTCAGCCAAACCTGTAGAGCCGTTCTTGAGTTATAAATAGTGTAACTAGCACGACTTTCTTTTAGATATATAGATATATATATATATATATATATATATATATATATATTTTAACACCACGGGCCATAAAAATGGCCCCCGGACTTTTGGAGAGCTTGCGTGGTGCCGTGGGAAGACCAACACGTAGAGGCCCCTTGACAAATTTAATGTAAATGTGGCGTGACACTGACCGGCGATTATCCCTGTTTACACCAATTATAATGCACCCAAGGATAAACCCCGGCCAGTGTTGGACTAGCATAGGGAATGAGAACAAAAAGTACCGGGCTATTGGGGTGAACTGCTAGTGGTACTAGGGTCTGGGAATATGGGGACTATGGTGTTTGCCCGTCGCAATGTTCGGGGAACATGAAAAAAATGGGTAGACGGTGACTCGCCACTTCCTGCATGGGCCCCAAAAAATGCCATAGAAAACAGGGGCAACATGGGTGTGAGTAGCTAAGGGGTGTCGAGAGGTGGGCTGCACTTTCACCGAAGCTACTTCCGACGTTAGGCCATTTATCACTTCCACCCCTGGAGCTTGAGTCTTAGCTCTAGCGATCTCCACTCCGTGCCGGCTGGCTAAGGCAAGCACGGAGGCGGAATCAGGTAGGAGGTGTCGCTACTCACCTAAGGCTTCGCCACAAAGCCCCTCTGCGGGTTAATATTATTATATATATTGTTACTATTATTAATATTGTACAGCTATTGATGTTGCAATACACATATTAATAATGTATATATAATATTAATATGTGTCACTGTTTATTTATTTTAGGTATATGTATTGTAATATTTATGTATCCTATTCATGTATGTATGAATTTAATGTGCACACCACCGCCATACACCTGTGATTCCGTTTATAAAATTCATAGCCCGGGTTGTCTGGAAGAGATCGCTCTAAAGCGATAAGACCGCCCCCATTGTTCATGCTTTATTACTATTTAATGTGACTACTGTAAATTGTTGATTTATTATGTATGTGGTGAACAATAATGCATTTTATATTCTTTCTATTCAAAACTGTAAGAGTGTGATTTCAAACTAAATGTCAAAATTCAAGTGAAATCAGCTATTTAAATAATGCATCATCAATCATTCAGAATTTTTTCACTCTATCTGAAGCTTTTCTAGAATATACTCCCAAAGTGCTGAACAAATTTTAAATTTTAGTTACAAAGCCAACATTTTTTTTTAAACTTTCGTGTATGTATATTTCATTTCAATATCTGCAATGAGTTAAGAATATATGAATTTAATATGCAAGTCCTGTACTGTGTGACAGGCATAACTTTTTAGGAGTTCACGAATGATTTCGAAACTGCTTATTTATTTTGATGAATTTGAATTGAATGAGTTTGAATTTCAATGATGTTTAAAAAAGAAAATTGATTCAGATAATATATTTATATAAATTAATTATTAGTCCCCAAAAGAAAGGTTTGTGTAATGTTACGCTATGTAAATGAATATTTAATTAAATTATTGTGAATCGAATAAGGTGCTGTTTGTAGAACTACAACAAATAAAATTAATAATAATCATATGCTTCAGTCAACAAAACAAAGTATTCAGATTTATTTTACAATAATAATTAAGTGCTGTAATTAGAACACGTTTCAAGTTCGTTAATTAATACGGTACGTAGAGGAGGAAAAAGTATTATTTAAATAAGATTAATGGAAATTGACGAATATACTTTATACAAATGTAATCGTTTGTACACAATACTATGGATGGAGTTCAAAGTTATTAAGTTTTTGGTAACAACTAAAAGGGTGGCGTTTGAGTTCTACAGTTTTTTTTTCGAAACCAAAAATATACTAAGTTAGATCAAAAAAATTGTGTTAGGTTAAAATTATGTTTGTTTTTACAATTTACTCATTTTCATGGGAATATCTATTAATATGCAATAACTATAGAAGTTATATTTGATAGTATAATTAATATCAAAACATAATGTAATGATAAAGTATGAAATTTAAGTTAAATTTAGACAAGAAAGTTGCGTATATATGTTTGTTTGAACTAATAAATTTAGGAAATCACAGGAGTTTATTAAGTCTTGGGTTTGCAAAATTTACATTTTATTATAAAGTTATTAATAAGTCTGAATTTGCACAGCCAGTGAGGTTTAAATTAAATCATTTGCATAAGTTTCAGGCGGGTCCAGTGGACTTACTGTAACTTAACTTGTAACACAGTTTTAATAAGCCAAATAAATATATTACCAACTGTAATAGATAAAGTTTTCTCATTAATTTTAGCAAATATTTTTTAACGCCTATAAATTCATTTTAGAAGAATAAGTATTTTTCGTTCCCTAAAATATTAATAAAGTATTCCGTACCGAGGATTATCTTCTTAAAATACGATTACAAGTCATTAGTTTTAATAGTGTCTATTTCTTTTTTTTTTTAATCGAGATAAAATCTGCTTGATGGATTCTAATCGTACAACGAGTCACAAATGGAGTGTGTGGATGTCAGGCTTCTAAAAATCGTAATTATGTTTTTTTTACTTTTTATTTATGCAAAAAGGCAACTAGGTGTTAGCTTCCAAAGCCATATAATATTGTATGAATTTAGTCTTTGGGTTGAAAATTTCAACTGTGTAGTAAAATGTGCCTTTTCGATCTGCCACAAGAATTCCCTTTTTTGTTATCAGTTATAAAACTACAATTTCCTGAGGCTTATGTTATATAGACTTAACCCGGATACTTCTTTACTTCTCGATTATTTTAGTCTTGGATATTTATGAATACTTGATACTGGCAAGATACAATTCAACAAAGCTATAATAAAAAAGAATTGGAATTTGAATAAACATAATTTTTAACACATACATAGTTATAAGAGGCTAAGTTGACAAGGCAACTACTGACCTAAGCATGGTAATATTAAGAACAAACTATTATATAAAAAGAAATGTTTTTAACTAGTAGTTTTTATACAGATGTAAATCACATATTACTTGATTAATAGTACCTGTTAAGTATTGTATGTTGTAGACAATGACAAAAAAATATTTCCTATGTCATACTGTTTTATGTACTGTGTTTAATTTTACATAGATATTTCAATGTTAACAAAAATGTAATCTTCCACAATTAGAATACTCGTTTCTATAGAAAGATTTTCTGCAATGTTTCATGTCCTGTTTAATATAGGGATGTTACGGAACTTTAATTTTGAATCCGACATGTCGGAACATTCTATTTATTATCCCTCCGAATCTAGCTCCAGCTCCGATAATCCGCTCTCTACGTAACAACTAACAAGCAAAGAGTAAGTAACAAGTTATGTCACTCAATAGGATTATCGTCAGATACTTATTTACATTTATTGTTTTGCATTTATGGCTTTCGATTTACGCACACTCTTCGGAAACGACTATGAAAGCTGAGCTCTCCGACTTTGGCTCTTATGAATCCACCTCCGTAACATCCTTAGTTTAGTATAAGTGGAAAACCAAACATGTAGGTACCAAAGAACCGGGGCCATGCAAACCCTTACGCCATTGTACTTACCAAAGATGTAATTAAAATGTTCAATTTAAATTGTCTTTGATTTCCAGTAGAACTTTTTGTTGATGGGGTAGATACAGCAGATGGCCTGATGGTCCACTTGATGGAGAATAGTTACCGTTGGTGTCGCCTATGGGCATTTGCAACACCAAAGGTGATATCAATGTGCTGTCAGCTTCGAAGTAGGGACCAGAACTTGCCCACTGATGTCAAAAACATTTTATCACTGACCGACCGAAAATTGAGATATCTGAAATCTTGGATTCGACAATACCCGATATCTCAAAAACTATTTTGTCGAAAACAATTTTCAATGAAAGATTTTTATAGTTATATCAACTTATTTTTTTCTTTTCGTACCCATTTTGAAAAAACTGATCCATTATGAAATTGACATCCATCAGTTCAAGAGGCCGTCTGTCTATATAATTATGTATACCACAACCATCTTTGTCAGAAACAGCTAGATGTTTAGTAATACCATTTTAGACAGCTGTATTTGACATATCTGCGACTACGAAATGTTGTAGTGAAATGTTAAAAAAAAAATAATTTCACCACCCTATATAATACTGAAGGGTAGGTGACTTTTTTTAGTATACAGAGCCGTGGTATATATAATTAATCACGTCTTAAAAAATCATAACAATGTTTCTTGAGTTTTTATTTAAACCCGGCCTTACACCTGTGAGTTTTATTTACGTAAACCGTTGTAGCCTACGACGATTTATTAATAATAAATCGTCATAGGCTACAACAAATTAATACCGGATCCGACTGTGAAAGAGTCCGGCAATGATAAGTTAGTAAGTGCTTAGCTTTAGAGATCTATCTACTCGGGCCTTATGCGACCAAAACTCACAGTGTGCAGGAAGAGTAAGGCAACAGGTAGTAAGAACATATTCAAGACTAAAGTCGTAAAAAGTGAGAACTCTTGAACTACGTAGTGGTAACTAACTATCTAACTACTACTCATAGATGATACACTATATACTACTACTTGAGTGTATGTATAAACACATTTATAATTAAAAAGGGCTAATACAAAATCCGTCGAAGAGTTTCAAGATATACTTAGATATACCATTACCTATTTATTTTAATACAGTTCCTATATCGCCAATGATTGTTCTGAGGTTAATATCTTTTGTCCAGTTTGTCACAAACGTAAGTATCATTAATATCATCTTCGATCTGCTTTCGTATTCTGGTCGATGCCTTTGTGGATTAAACTTCGTTAGCCGCAATCGGAATGACTACAGTACAGCAAAAATGTTATTATATCACACGATTTATTTCAACCAGCTTACGAAGAACAGTTATTAGAACCGTAATAATAATCAAAGAATATAAGAAATAAAATAGAGCGAAACATGACTAAACCTAACTGATCTATACTAATATTATAAAGAGGAAAGATTTGTATTTTTGAATTTTTGTATAGGTATTTGTAACGAGTAAACTACTGAACCGATTTCAAAAATTCTTTTACCATTCAAATGCTACATTATCCCTGATTAATATTCTTAGGAAACTTCTATAATGTAACCCATCAATCTAAACAAAATACTTGGCACTGGAATCGGGTTCTACGATTTCTGATGATATTTTAAGTGTGTTTAAGTGGATTCCAGGGTGGTTTAGATTCACAATTAGACCCGGTAGGTGGCGCTGGTTTCGGTTTCTAGGTTATATAACGTTTGCCAAGACTCGCTAGTTAATGTATAAAACTATAAATTCGCTATCTGTCAATATTTAACGTCATTAACATTTAATAACAATATCGCATCACAAATAACGCCTTAAAATCTTAGTTATATCTGCTTGACCCTATTATTAACACTACCATTATCCCAGATAAATCAGGGACATTAAAACGAGGATGCATAACATGGCACTAGCAGCTGAGATGTTAAGATATTTTGAATCACTTTTTTTGACGCCACTTTTTCATATTTTATGTATAAATGTTTTATATCCTATATATTATCAATATCAAACATCATCACAAGACATACAGTTATACGGGTTTCGTTCTTGCTTAAATGAGTTCGGAACTCTAACAAGAAAAAATATTCTTCATCTTTCTCTTTGCAATATACAAAATGTAAATTTTGAATTTCCAATTCATTAAACTGATCCGCCTGTTACGCGTTATTCGTAGGCTAGTCCTACAACGAAACATTGAATTGTAAATTTGTTTCAAATCCTTGTTCTTCGAGATAACCGATATTTAGTAAACAGTGGTAACCAAAAATCTTTGCACAAAGCCAAAATTAGTTATGCAATTTCATTATAAATTAATATTATTCAATGATTTAGGTAATTAGAAGAACAGATTATATGAAACTAATATACATATTTCATTGAAGCTGTTAGCCACCATACAAATACTTTATTTTAAAACTACTTTACTCTACTCTACTCTCGGTGCTATAGCTATATGTTACTTACATAAAAACTAAATTATTATATATTATATTACACATAAAACTTAACTGTGTCTTGTTCAATTCACTACACTAACAAAGAAACTAAGTCCATATAGTCTAAACAGCTGCTCAAAAACAGAGATGAGTCGAAACCAACCTGATTTGAAGTAATACTTGAATATTGTTTCCTATGACAACGTGTTTGTCAGTGAATTGAAGAAACGCGATTTGCAGCGCCATCTATTTAGCTAATCTGTCTATTTTATGAAGACGACATAATTCATTGGGATAAATTGTATCTCAAGTACTAGCTCGGGTTATAAGCCAGCACTGTGTCGAATTTCGTCCATATAAGTTCAGTAGTTTCCAAAAAAGATACAATTCCAGCACCACCTTTTTCGCCATTTTCGTCTATCCCACGGAAATCACGTCATTGATCGAGATAAAAAGTATTCTAAGTTACGCCCCGGGATATAAGCTAGCTCCATGTCGAGCATCAAGTGAAAACCACGGATTTAGATAAAACTCGACATAGAGCTAGTTTATATCCCGAAGCGTAACTTAGGATACTTTTTATCCCGATAAATGACGTGTTTCGGTGGAATAGACAAAAAGAGCGAAAAAGATGGCGCGTGTGATCGCAACTTTTTTGGAAAGTACTGAACGTATATGAAGTAAAGCTCGATATTGTGCCGGCTTATAACCCGAATCAACATTTGTTATACGTTTTATCCCGATAAAAGACGTCGTTTACTTGGAATAGACGTATTAATGGAGCTGCAATTGCGATGTAAATGACCACTGCTGTAATTCAATAACAAATACGTTTTCAGTTTGCTCACATGTCATTCATTATGTATTAGGTACTTCAAATCAGGTTGGTTGCGACGTTTCTTTATGTTTTGCTATGCAATTGTCTGCGACGTTTCTTTATGTTTTGCTATGCAATTGTCTACATTATCTTGGCTTAGTTTGTTTGTAATTGTAGTGAATTCAACAAGAAACTAAGTATTGAAGGTTTTTATATATAAAACACCTATTTGAATTTTTATGTGAGCAACATAGAGCTACCTACTACCCAGGGTTTTTCACGCGGCGTAGCCGCGGAGAAAACTTTATTTCAATATAAAATTACTTTACACTCATACCTTACAGCCTTTAGATGAGTACAGAAAAATCTTCACCCTAAAAATGTTAAAATTCTAACATCATACAGTTTTTAATGCCCGGTTCCTATATCTTACCGACCGTTCATTTGCGTTATTCTCGGTTAAAATTTTACATGAACTCCATACATCTTAAGTCAAAATTCAACCGATGGTAGAGCAAGTAAATGAATAGTAAGATATAGAAACCAGCCATAAGTGTTTACGATCCCAGGCCCGAGAAAAGATCTGAAACAAATGTATTTGAGATTGAAAGAATTTGTGAATAACTTTATAATAAAGACTAACTTTTTAAAACTTATGAAACACTGACTAACTGTATCAGTAAAAACCCTTACTTACGCATTGATAACCGCAAACCACATTAAATTTCAAAAACATTTCAATTCATTCGTTTTGAGAAGAAATATTACCGACTTTAATAACCAGGGTTTTAACACATACAACTTTTGAAAAAAATATGTTTGAGATTGTTTCATGTATTGAAAGTTCTGCATCTATCGATATAAAGACATCTTACATATACCATGTAAAGGAAACTAAGTAATAAATAGGCATACATATTAAACATATGTACAGTCGTGGTATGAAAATGTTTGCCAGTGTTCAAATTGATTCAAGCTAAGTCACAAAACAGACTGTTCCACAGAAAATTATGTTTAACTATTTGAAAATAAAGTTTAAAATTAATTAGATCAAAGTTGTTTCATTTACTATCGTGTCGATGAAGATTGTTTAGACATGTAAAACCTTTTTATTGGTTTTAATGTTTACGTTAAGCGTATTGATTATATCCGCTTTATTTCTTATTGTTCATCTCAACGTCTGTTATTGTCAACATTGTAATTTCCCTTTTTCACGTTTCTATATTTTATAAACGTAACTTTTATTTAAATGTTGGCAGTATTGTTTCTTGTACACCTGCGAACAAAAGTCGACTTTGAGATGACGAACATTTTCATTCTGCGACAGTACAAATAAATGTTTCATATTAGGTAACATTAAACAATCAGAGAACTTCCCGTATTTGTACCGCTGAGTGACATTTAATCATAATAATACATCCAATTTATACCTTTCTGTAGTCATCAATGATATTATTTTAATAAATTAACCTCAGTTATGAATAAATCTGTTTTCCACAAATGACAACAATGAATGAGCTGTTTTACTATAGTTTAACAAAGTTGTATATAATGTTACCAATTCTGTGGCATTTAATAAGTGTCAAGTTGTGCCGTTTGTTGTTGAGACGCTTGGTCCGCGAGGTTCTGAGGCCATGAGTCCAAAGAGCATCATAACCACTTAACAACTCTTCAGGTGATCATAGGGCTGGTGCGCACCACCTCTAATAACGGATCAATATGATAATCCAATAAAGAAACGTAACCAGCCTTTTGGGCACCTTCCTCATAGCAGTGACCTAGGCTTAATATCCTACTTATAGTCTTAAGGGATTATAAATAGAATATAATATAACCAAGCCAAGTTTTCTTTATGATATTAGTATGGATCTTTAGAACTTTATAACTGCAGTAATAAGAACAATAACGCTAAAGCCGCCCCTGTTTGTTTCATTTTAGGACTTGAATATTAATGAATACTTGATACCACTACCCTATATTCTTATCACAGTTCGTGCAGAGCCATATTTCAAAAGAAACAGAAAAGTTTCCCTGAGATGGGGAAACCCGAACACAGCAGTGCGGCGTATAGGGACTTCTATTATTTATATTTATGTCTTAGAAAAAAAATAATTTTTTTATAAATTCTTCGTTCAAATAAAAACCTACAAGCGAAAGGGAACTAAGCACATAATCATAAGAAATTTAATAACTCCGCCAAACGCCGAAAACAAATGCAGACAAATATTTTTACTTGGACTAAGTAAACCGCGATAAGGCGACTGCCTCCCGGGGCGATCTCCGCAGACGATTTGCAAACTGCCGTAATAATTTGGAGTCACCTAAAGATGGTATCTGCCACTGAATTATTCGCAGGAAATATATTTCCGTAATAAAGTATTAGAGTAATTTGTTTAGAGATAAATCTCCTCTTTTTTAAGAATTCCTCCTCAAAATTTTAAGTGACTTTCGCGTTTCTTGTGCGAGTAAATATTACTTTAAAATTTTCGGAAACTGTTGTTTTTTGGGATTAACAAATGTATATTATATAAGTACACATCTAGGCTATAAAGAGACTATACATTTACAATTTTAAGCCTAAATCTAAAAAAAAATTGATATCAAAAATAAGGTTCTACAACTTATTCCGGATACAACAACCGCTATATAGTGCAAGCTATGGAATAAAGATTGGTGTCACTTCCTTGCTACCTTCAAACAAACTTTAGTGAAGTCTTTTATTTTAACTCTGTCTGTAAGCTGCTTTTAGTTAGTTTATACTAGCTTTAGGAATTAATTTATTGAAATGCCTTATTCCAAAGTCTACTACTCACTACAACTACAACTTTAGGAATACATTCGATAGTAGCCATCGATTAGTTGAAGAAGGAAATATATCAGAAAATGCCATAAATTTCAAAGCAATTTAAATCATTAGCTTTTGCTAATGATTTAAATTACATTTAGAACCAATAGATAAATTTAATATTTATAAACATGCAAATAAATTTAATAATCCTTCCAATTTAGAATTTCATTAAACAAAAAGTTTAAGGTCAAGGTTACGAAGTTTTTCTTTGTAGCGCGTAATCCGAAACCCTCAATTCAGGCTCTGCCAAGATAACAACGAACATAATTTATGATAACACACTCCAAGATTTCAGTGGCAGATAAAACTTTTTACAATGACAGTACCTTGCAAAGGCGTCGTGTCTGTTAAAAATATGGGCCAAGTTGCACTGATTCACATTTAAACGTATCAGAGTGAACAAAAACGTCTAGAGAACAATAAAACTTATAGCTGAAATATAAGGCATTTTTTTATCAAGCGAATTATTTTACACTCTACCTTCCTTGCGAGGAAATTATAAGGGAAAGGATTCGTGACGTTGATATATCTAAGTGCTCGTGCATCTACGATTCAAAGACATAATCGGAAAACACACGTAAAAATGGACCTAAACTACAGAAATAGGAATCATTAGCCACGAATGCATTGAAATAGTGTCTCATAACTTTCTTACGCATCTCTTTCAGTAATCACAACACAATTTACTTTGTTAAACCTTTTATTAGTATATACACTACGTTTAAAAAAAGATAATTTTATTATACATAATAATTATGAAGTAAAGTTATGTTGCTCGGGAGTTTGTTACGCCGCATCTTCTCCTTTAACAGAAATTAAAATTGCTTTGGAAGCGGGGGTAGACTCGTCATAACTTTTAATAAGTAATCTGTAAAATTCCATTTTGAAACAAATACCTACTTCTTTTTCATTTTCAAAGGAGTTCAATAGGTTTAGCCGCTAGCCTAACAAAAAATGGCACGCCCGTTTTTACCTAGGTGAAATTCTGTTTGTAGACTCGGCGCCTTACCGCGCCAAAATATCCACAATAAAACACCACGCTATTCTTCCTGGTGTCAATTCTTCAAGCTGTGGGTTCTCTCAGAACCCGAAGATAATCAGCAACGGATACGTTGGGTTACTGGGAGCCGGCTTTGTACATATTTCCTGTGGAAGAAAGGAACCTGACCATAGGTATTTCATCATGACCCTCGACGCACGCCTTCAATAGGGGTGCAGATCGGAGCATCCTACGGCCATGGGCGTGACTCGTCGGGGAATTCTTCTGACCTTGAGTCGGTCTTACTAGATCATTGTTGGGAGGAGGTGAGCATAGCGTCGCTTCCGTATGCTCCTCTAACTCGGACACATAGTGGCTATCCCCAGTTGGCCGGTCCCTCCAAATATCAGCCGGTAAGCTATGCTTCTCTCGTTACATACGGGTGCCATATTGTACCCTGCCTGTCTGCAATAGGTTTCGGTAGCTGGAAGTCATCGTTAGCGGTTGTTCTACGCTGCCGTCGACTTTGGCGGTAGTATCATAACCTACGATTATTGTGGAGACATGACCTGTCCGAAGTATGATAGCACATGCGTAGCTAAAATATTTGACACGTGTGACCACACGAATTGCACGCAAATCAGAACTCTAAAAATGTTCACAATCATAGCATAGCTATAAGCGAAATCGATTTACACAGTTTTATAACAGATGCTTATTACTTTATGTGTGCAGGGTTTACAAACTTAACATTTTTAACAATAGGTACCTAATTATATTATATTATGGAAGTCGATTATTATGTTGCTATATCATGAAATATTTGTTTGGTGTATGTTTGATTTAACATTAGTAATCTTGTAATATCTTTCTGGTAATTCCCTTTACCGGAGGCAATTTTCACACTAGTTAGTACGAAAGAGATAATATACGAACGACTAAATCCAAAATTCGCGGAATACAAAGCGTGGGTACCATTATTTATATTGTCTTTAGGTTTGGTGTTCTTGGAATTTAATATACTTAAACATAATAACCCCCCCCCCCCCGTCTATATACGTATAGGTATAGAAGTTTCAATTCATTAAACTGTTAACCATGAAAACCGAAAATACTAAGGACCTTATTAACTTGCAATCGACGTCTTATTATTTAAAATATTATTTCTTAACTTAAATAGGAAATAAATTGCAAAACGTGATCTTCTATTACATTGTATAATTAAAACTTAAATACATATTATTTTTTGATGATTTTCCATGCCGCCCATTGATTACGAGGTGTAATCTGTCATGGACACCTTACCGCCTGGGGATGTAGTAAGGTAGTGTTGGAGTCCCGGTGTCACACTCGGACCTACAAACTAAACAACCTCGGTGTTCCATCGCAACGCCATAGTCAGATTCTCGGGAACCAAAGATACTTCTGATAACCCTGACGGATTTGCCATGTCGTCTGTGTCAGGTCCCGTTACCATTCTACAACGTAGGTCCAATAAATTCTGTTTTGACGTCATAAAAGATTACATACGCGCTACTAAACTTAATCTGGGTATGTGATACATTTAATAATAAATTTTAAAATAATGTTCATATACAAGAGCAGTCTTTAAAATATTTTCTACTTTACTACAAAGAATTATGATAAAAATCATTTAACTTACTATCGCCGCACAATCTAGGAGGCTTCGACGTTTTGTAGAAAAAAATCGTCTAATTTATTTTGACTATCAACTATCCTATTAGAGATACTGAAGAGCGCATGAAGTAGAGACAAAAAGTATGAAAGTGAACTCTAAGATTCAAAGCTGGCTCAGAACAGAACTAGTGTTTAAAGCAATGTTGAGAATGATGGAAAACAATTTATCTATCCAGTTTCCGATGTTTAACAAGAGCATGCCCTATTGACAAAAAACTGAAATCAGTAAAATTCGAACAATATTTATGTGAATAAAACATTTTCCGCCAAACATTTTTATATTGAAAAAAAAAATCTTACATCCTTAACTCTCTGAATAATAAAAATTCCGCGGAAATAAAATCACTTTTCCAACTCTTTTCGAGTTCCCGGTTCAATGAAAACATTTTCTCTATGTTACATTAAAACATTGTATTCAAAATTGTGTTAAATCAAAATGTAACCAAACTAAAACCAGGGAGCTAATTCAACTATTGTCATAATCTGATATTCACAGTTCGCTATGGTCACCATCCATCAACGTCCCTACTCCAGACGGCACAGCTTAATTACGCGAGAAAGGAAATAGATACAAATGGGCATCATGATTTGTTTATTGTGTCTACGTTGCTATAAATAATTTTGATAGCTGAGTGGATTGCCCTTAGACGATTGTTGTAGTCATCTTATAGGGATACCCATACACAACATTTGCCAGTCTAGAAAGAAAGAAAAAGTTTATTTGAAGAAATAGTGATGTATCTTCAGAAAAAGCCTATTTTGATCATTTGTACGCCGTATTTTCAGCAAACAAGGTTAAATACCACTTATTGCTGTGCCGGAATTATATCCGACACAACGCTCAGTTTCAGTGCAAACCTTCCTTTTGAAAACTCGAATAAAGCTTAATAGTCAATATACAAACAAACGTGTGGAATAATTCTGTATATGCAGATTGTTATTACATTAACTATCGCCGTGACATTATTAAATACTTATCAAACGTCTCATTATTTTAATATTTTATTATTACAAGACCATAAATTATAATATTTATAAACTTATCCTTAGTCTTATTACAAATACGAAAATACCTATCTCCGAATGTCCGTTACGCTTACTTGAATTTGCTAATATTTGGTATACCTATAATGCATAGCTTCGAGAATGGACGTAGGATACTTTTTAGCCCGGATAATGGGATAGTTTATTTATTGGGATAGTTGAAATTTTCCGGGAACAGAACCGCCTAGATAAAATATTTATTACGATGTAGCCTGAGTTATGTGAGATGGCCGTCGGAGGAAGTTTTAAAAAACCAAATATAATTGTTACACTTTAATTAAATTAATTATTACAATAATAACTTAATATTAAGTTTGATCACGATGATCAGTTACGACAGCATACTACCGCGGTTGGAGCCGGTCTGTGTCGTCGATCGGGCATTAGGTTGGTTCCAAAGCTTCCCAGGAAAGTCTCCACTCAGCACTTTCTCACGCGCAAGCATGAGTCACCCACAGGTGGCCTGAATTAAGTATTTTCTTTGAGGTTTAAGCTGTTGTGTAATAAGTAATAGGGTTGCCTCTTATGTGTGGAAAACCGTAAGGTTACCGCACATAACACCTGTGTAGATGCTTGCTTCCGAAATAAACAAGAGTTAGGCACCAGGTCTTGAAGCCGGATAAGCCGCGGAGAAAACCCTAGTATTTGTGTATAACTTAACATCCTTTCCCAGCTTAGTCTGATGTTGATAAATGGTAGTGCGCTTAGCCCTAGAGGCTCACGCCCACCTTACGTGAGCAATACTCACAGGTGTATAGGCCGCGTAATAAAGAAAATTTAAGTCCAATAATATATTATGAGTACTGTATTCTTTAAGACCACAAGTAGAATATTACACTGAGCTTAGGTGATCATCTCTCATGGTTAAAGTGCACTAGAAGGCCTTTGATATTACCTCATTCGTTGTTAAGTTGTATGTAATGAAAACTTCTCTTTTTTTCTTTGTTTTTTTTTTCTATTAGTTATATTACAATTACTATGTAAAACCACATTAGTTTCCCTCAATCTACTTACAGCTTATACAAGTCGAGATATTCGTCAAATAGCAACCCTAATGTTCAGCAGACGATTGTTAACATACCGGAATGGTATACTTTCTGTTTTTGGAACGTGTCTGAGCTGCTTGAAAAATTATAGCCAATTAAAATATTAGTCGTGTTTATAGCCCATTTCCTTAATGCTTTGTATAGCCATTTACCACACATAATTAAATTAGATTTATGTCTTTTATTGTCTGAAACAGTCAAGAATGGATAAGGTGAGAAATGAATACATAAGGAGATCTTTGAATGTTGCACCCGTGACAAAAAGGTTGTTAAAATTCTCCCTCTTTTCATCCTCCCACGGGTTTTCACAAACCGCTACAATATGGGGCTGTTCAAAAAGGGCGTAAACAAATATTTAAAGTCTCAACGAGGTAGGCAACGCATCGGCTCCTTTAGTGTTGCAGATCCATGGGCAACGGGAGCCACTTGCCATCAAGTGGATCCGTTTTCCATTTTGCCTACAAGCACATATTTAAAGGATGACCAAAAAAGAGATCAATGTAATATTTTCTTAAGTTTTCACGACTTGTACACATAATAAAATAAATAAAATTTTCAGAATCAGTCAAAAGAAGTGATGGTCGTAAAGAGAACATTTTATGCACACTCCACTGTTTGAGAATAAACCAAAGTAAACTATCTTAGTATCACTTAAGCCAAGTTCGCGAGCCAGGCTAAGACACGAATTACGCTCTTGGCAGATATGAGCCTGCCCGTATGTTTCCTGTAGACTGAGCTGGCGACACTTATGTGTTATGTACGTATAATACCGCATCTTTATCGGCCTCTTTCATATGGATGGCGGCTGACGAGCGTCCTTCTGTAATAAAACTATCACCAGAGTTGCAAATCTCGAAAAATTTAAGCCTAGTATTCTGTCTTGCAGTCATTCTTTTATTAAACTTAACTTTGTATAAAATCGTATTATTAAACGTAACCATGGAATAAATCTCTTTCCATGAGATAACAAAAGAAATTTATTTAAAGGAAACGCTATACATATCTTTCAGCTTTATTGCATATTAGCTGACCCGTGCCTACTTCGCTGGAAAGAATTATCAAAATCGGTCCAATAGTTCCAGAGATTACTTCATACAAAGAAATTCACAAACTTTACCTCATTATAATATTAGTATAGAAAACGCCAAAATCTTTGCTAGAACACCAACTGAGTTGAATAACATGTCATTCGAGTCACGTCCACCGACCATCATACAATGACAAATCGAACAATATGCGATAACTTGTAACACATTTCCAGCAAATACAAGGCACATTTGAAATATTTTACCTAAGTGACACAAATTGTACGTACGCGTCACTC
The DNA here is from genome assembly GCA_019925095.2 of Dendrolimus kikuchii. Lineage (NCBI taxonomy): Eukaryota > Metazoa > Arthropoda > Insecta > Lepidoptera > Lasiocampidae > Dendrolimus > Dendrolimus kikuchii. The sequence goes on from CM034400.1 coordinate 9,166,868, forward strand.
TCAAGAGATGATACAATTATCTACTACCATACTGAACGTTAAATATATACCTAGTTACGTTCAATAGTGACAATTCAATTCCATAGTTAGAGAAACACGTTACCTAGATCTATCTCTCCTATTACGTTAGCGGCAGGCATCTGATTAAAAAATGAGTTTTGAAATTTAACAATCTACCTAAATATGCCTTTAGTGGTTACTATTAGTAACAAAGTACCGCCCGTATACAATTTAAATCATTCCTTAACTTTGTATTAAAATTCAGAATCCCATTTCAACTTTTCTACTTCAAATACGATTTAAATAAAAGAAAATTCACAATGCTCTATATTCAGCTATGTAGGAAAACTCAAATATCATTGTCTAAATGAAAATATTGGCAAATATTTAAATTAAAATACCAAAAGACTCTGAGCCGCTAGACATTTTCAGTTTGTATAAAAAGTATAATATAAATGGGGTCACGATGAGATTATTTTATGGACCACTTTAATTTGAATTTTATGGCGATAGCCATCAATTCTATTATCGGAAATGAGAAACTAACAACCGGAAATAATAACTTTTAAAGCATTTATTGAAGGAAGACGTCCTTAGTCTTTACATTATACCTAAAAAATTAATAATAAAATAAAGGAAAAACCCTTTTACATATTATATATATAATATTTATATATATATATATATATATATATATATATATATATATATATATATATATATATATATATATATATATATATATATTGTGCTAAATCTACACGAGAGCTTATTGATGTACTTGTAATGTCCATTAACGTCAGAACGAGGTAGCGAAGCTCCTTTACAATATTACGGAGATTTTTTAGTTCGGTGTCTCAGGCAGCGGTCCGATAGTGGTAGATCTTGCACGCTTATTACTTACGGAGTCTATTCTAGATCATTAGAACCTGCCAACCACTCAACTAACCAAACAAATCAATCAAGGCAGTAAGTTATTGTATGCTATTGATTCCTATAAATCTACAAGTTAACATAAACATTATGATTATCAGTATGTCCATTACGTAGGACGAAATGCTTATCTGTGTTTATATCTTTTTTATATACTTAATTGCACACAAGTGAAAAACAAAACTATACACTCCGTGTACAACTATACTATATCCCTGAACATGTAATCAACGACAACTTTTATAAAGGATTCAGCATAAAATTTAAAGATATGCGTAAAGGTATAATTAGACGCATATTATCTGGCCATCTTAAGAGTTTGCGATCACAGCTAGGGTTGCCAACCATACTTTATAATAACGTATCCTACTTTATTTTTGGTAAATATACTTTATACTTTTGTATAAAAATAAAGTATGTGAAAATACTCTATTTCCTATATTTACTCTGATGCGTAAAATGAAATACTTATATAAATAATTACTGAACTATTATCGATCCAGCTTTCAGTAAAAGAGTTTATTCAGTAATGAATCTAAAATGGCGGGAAGAAAGAAACAGGACATCTATAAATTTTGTTTATTTAAATTTAAATTTCGGGAATGTAAAGATAGCTTCCAAAAATGTAAGGATAATGAAAAGTTGTTAGTATGTGCTAGAAGCACACAAAAATAGTGTCTCCAAGAGAAGACATAAATAAAATTTTGAAAAATACTTTTTTTTCTTCCAAATACTTTATTTTTTTCCCTACTTAAAAAATGTAATACGTTATTTTTCTCAAAAACAGTTGACAACCCTAATCAGTGTTCAACAAACTCAAAACTTTCTTTAACATACATATATGGGAGTATATGGATAGAGCAGTCAGAATGTTGTAGTCATAGAGAAGATAGATAAATATATAATAGAAGAAAGAAAAGATAGATAAAGGCCAAGTAACCTGATAAATATCTTTTTCTATCTTTCATTATGACAAACAGAAAGGGAATTAGTTTTTCTGGTAGCACCTTCAAAATTGACTACCTAGTCATAATAGTACAACGTTACTTAATGAACTTATTCTATCAGCAAGAAAAAAGTTAAAAGACTAACGAACAACTGTGATTAGGTATGTATATTTATGCACTAACAAGCAGCAATCACAATTCGTGAACTGTCTCCAAGTAAAATAAAGAACTTTTATTGCTAATGGCTAGCAATACGTTTCGAACAAGAAACTTACCTTTACAAAAACAAACGGGTAATGTACAACGGAAAAAATAACCAATGAATAATGGCTGTAATTGTTAGTACCCTACGCTCCCTTGGTCGAGACTGGAGATACATTTATCAAGATCATGAGAGCTCTTTCTCACTGATGACATCGACTGTAAAGTATCCAAATCGGACAGTAGCTGAGTGCCAAGAAGAATGGCCGTTGCCAGACAGATTTAGTTTTTCGCCTTCTCCACTTCGATCATTATTATATATTATGAAATTACAGATAACTTAGGGTCGGCGATGCCCTAATGTTTGTTATATTTAAATGAGCAATTTAAAGAATTTATAAACATTTAATAGGCTTTAATAAACGATTTACAAGACAGAAATGAGAGCATAGATAAAACTTATATATGTTTATGATGAGAGGACAAAATAATAATAGAAAGTGGTAAAATGTACTGTGCTTCTACATTTGTATAACACCTGTATAAACTACATTCTTGCAAATAAAGATATTGATTGATTGAAAAAATGGTGTCAAAAAAAATTAAAATAACTTGACTTCTGAGTTGTCAGTTGTAACTTACAGGACCCCATTTTGACAGAAATAAATAAGCATGTCTTCTACAAACATTAAAAAAATACGTAGAGGTGACGAATATTATATACAATAGTCGTCTTTTGTGATTTGCCTATAAAAACTAATTTTCGTTGCAAGTATTTCTTGATCTCATGTCGCCTTGATGTTCAGATTTTCCATCTTAGTTCAAATGTTGGAGCAGAGTATGCTTATAGCCCGTACCTATATCGTTCATTTGATCGGCTTAAATTTGTCAAAAACTCCATAGAAGTAATTTTACAATTCAACTGATAATAAGGTAAGTGAAGCATTGTAAGATATAGGAACCGACCGGCAGTTTTCATGACTTTTGCAGTCAGTATTTCCTCACTTATTGAGTAAAATAAAAAGTCATAAAACATCTTTACCATTTTTAAGATTTATCTAACGCCAAAGATTTACTTAGTAGATATAAGTGAAACCTTAGAAAATAAAGCTATCCAACGAAGGTTCCATGTTAACAAACAAACGATATTTTCATATTTTCCAAAAGATTTTAATAAAGCTTCTCTTCGGTTTCGTAACGGCAATATTACTTTAGGTATTTCCAATTCCGCACAAACGGAATTGATTTTATATCAAAGAAATTGAGAAGGGAATCCATTTTTTCACGGCAAATAATAGAATTACACAACATTTTTTCAGTACAATATCATTTCATTCCATTACTCACAGAGATTTAGTCGCTCCTTGAAAATATTCAAGATCGTAAATTTTTAGACGTTAGGATATTTTTGTACTGTATTTGTATATGTTTTATTTCCTTTTCCATGGCCTAGCATGTGATTTTTTTTAAACTTATTTTCAATCATTAGACATCCACATATATATTTCCAAACTTATCATTTCACGCTTGTATTGAGACACCCGTTGTGGAACCCAAATTACATTATATAACGGAAAGTAAATTTATCCTGACAGGAATCTAATTCGAACCAGTGTTAAATCACTAGAGCATAGACGTCATCCATTCATTCAAAATACAATTATGAACGAATGATTCCTAATCACATTTTGAATGCGATTATGAATGGGTGATTCTTAAATACATTCCAAATGCAACTATGAATGGATGATTTCGGAAAACACTTTTAAATCTTTTATATTGTGTAAATACTTATTATTATGGGTAAATAGAAAACAAAAAAATAAAAACTGATCTATAAACCTCGTAATAAGCTTAAGAAAGACGTCATATATATACGATATATTTGGATATCGAGGTAATACCGCTTTAAAATAAAATGTAGGTATGAATATATATTTTAAGAAGAATTTTTATCCAGTAATCCTATATACTACAAAGAGATATACATATAAGATAGATAATGTAAGAAAAGTGAATAAAAGGTGCTAGGTGGTCTGCCAGGTGGTAGGGCATTTGCCCGACTGGATGGCTACCACCCCTGGTCTAAAAGTATGTCGCCATAACAGCCTTGAGTTGTGTTCCGGCATTAGTGACCAGGTTCCAGTCTCCCTTAAGAGAGCAGCAGCGCATTTGTAGCACCTTTATTATTGCAAATGTCCATAGGCGATGGTAATCGCTTTCCACCAAGCGGGCCGTCTGCCTGTCTGCTGAACTACTGCAATTAAAAAAAATTAAAAAAAATTAGCAATCAAATGTGAACTCATGGCTGTAAGAGGACGCCAGACCACATCAATATTGAATATATTTGGAAAGTCGTACTTTTCTAACAATCTTATATGATTTCCACTCACGTAGTGGGCTCTAGAACAAAATTCCTTTACAAAATGTGACCATTAAATCGAATGAAATATGACTGCGAACAAAATTATTTGTTTATGGCATTTCTTATTATAACCTATTTGGAGGCTATCGTGAATTACATTTAAAATACTTAATTAATAAGAATAATATGATACATACTATCGAAATCAAATACATCGCAAGAAGATTAACGTCAAGAAAAAATATAATTCATAAATAGCTGTTAACTACAAGTTCATCCGCAATTTTTTAATGAATACTAATTTCTGCGACCAGGCAGCCAATCTTAAAAGGCGATAAAACAACCTATAGCCAGGTGGTAGATAGAGCATTTGCCCGTATGGGCGGCTACCACCCCTGGTCTAGAGCACGCCGCTATAACAATCTTATGTGGTGTTCCAACATTAATGGCCTGATTCCAATTTCATCTACGAGTCCGGCAGCACACTGGTTGCATCATATTTAAGCACTACTTTCCATCATAGTTAAGTTGTCAATCTCTCTTCTGTACAAACATGGACTGTAAACATCTGTAAACATGGAACTCATGTCATATTAAAAGCCTAAATAATGATTATTCCTTATCTATGAAATCGCTCGCAATACTGATAACTTTAAACTTAAATATCTCCAATAAAATTACTTTTTAAAGGTTTTCAGCTCGGTATTTTATTTTATTTTTATTCCGACGTTGCGGCCACTTTTCAGTAGCCGTGATCATGGAAGACAACGATTTCAAGTGTCACTGAAAAATGTCGAAAGTTGAAAGAAAAATCAAATAAAACACGTCGCTTAAAACAGTTAAAACCTAGTTTAATTACGTATATCTACTAGTGGCGAAAACTTAAATATCTTTACTTTGGTATGTCATACCAACTCCAAATCTATCTTGTAGCATTTGTCATCGAAACTTCGTTCGCGTGATATAACGATGACGAATGCAAACCGTATGAAGAACGCAGCCGCAGCACCGCTTTTTGGCTATATTTGTCTATCTCATAGAAATGATCTTATTTATCAAGATAACAAGTATCCTACGTATTGGTATCCTACCTGGTATTTATTGCTACGTGCGAGCGGGGGTACGCACTTAGGATTGGAAGGAAACACCAGTTCTTTTAACTAAACGCTTTTATTAACTTCACAGCCGTACGTGATTCTTCTCCATTGGATTGCCCCTACTACACGCATAACTAACGACGCACTGTCGCCGATATTGCGTAGACCACCCCTGCTACTGCAGTGCTCACCTCCGAATTTACGAATTTAGCGTGTAGTTCGCTTCTGGATCTCCTCTTAAACTACGCTACACTCCTCCTTCACTGAACTGCCCACTAAACTTTTCACTAAATTCACCACTAAACTCGTCACTATCTTCTATTAAACTTCTCTTCCAAATCATTTGTATCGCACTTATTGCCTCGCTATCTTGAATTGAACTCCTCGGTAGGTGCGCCTTACGCTGCTAGAAAGTTCTACCCTCAGTCGCCACGATATGCTAGCTTGACGATTTTGATTGAAATCCGAGCTCTAGTTTTCGCATGATGATCTAACTTGTATTGAGACAGACATAAAATCTCAAAGTTGCACTTTCAAAATCGGATTCCGAATTAGCGCCTTGATTATTTTCATATATTTAAATTCATTGCACAAATTCGGCTCCCCTACAGATTTATTACTACAGTAAATAGACTTTATGACTGAGAAAGAATGAAAGAAAACTGTGATGTCAAAAGTCATTAATAACTTCAGCACTACCTAGAAATAAAAACTTAAATAAAACAATAAAACAAAGATTCAAAGCTAGCAAAAACAACCTATAATCACATAGTTACATAATTAGACTCACCGTCCTAATTCAAAAAGAAAAATAATGCATTGAATAAACTTATGCACATTTCCATTTGCAATTCTTTCTTTGTGCTATACATATGTCGCAGCTATTTGTTGGCTAAGCGTTGTTTAACCAGGCTACCACTTATCTCCCGGATGGGACGCCGTCTCCTCTTTCTGCGAGCGAGTCATGCTTGCGAAGGAGGAGGCGGAGCAGGAGCGTGAGCGGACGTCTTTGCTCCACTCCCGCCAAAGGAGGACGCGCCGACGCCGGAGCACCGTAAGCGAGCGGCGCGGATGGGTGAGAACCCCTATACTGGGGCATAGGGCTTCTCACCTACGCGCACATGCTGTCGAGATGAGAGCGCGAGTGTTCCGCGCATGCTCACCTCTCCTCCCGTGGGGTGCGTTACAAACCGCCCCACGCCCAGACTAGACCAAGACGATGCCGAGGGACAAAAGAAGTCCCCCGGCAAGGAAGAGGCCTGTGTGTGAGGCCCACGCCTGCCAAGGCCATGGAGCCGGGAATCCCAATTACCCGTAGCCCTGGCATAAGGCACAGGACGGAACACCCAAGGGTTTTAGTGGTTATCCCTAACTGGGGAGTGGCAATAGCGTGGCACCAGTTCTGACTGAGCTTTAGTGCCACCCCGCAATGTGGCGAATCCCACACAAATCCCACACAATTCGAAATCATTTTCGTCGTGTTTTTCAAACCTGGAGGAAGAGATAGGATGTGAGCGCTTTTCTATCCATACTTTCTTCCTATAGTCCCTTAGTTTCTACCTATTAATGTACTTATAAGGAAAACTTAGTTCTACTGTATATGCAATCAGAAGAGTTAGGCAGTTCACTGACGAAGAGACTGCTCGACTAGTTTATTTTAGTTATTTTCATATTATCATGTCTTATGGTATTTTATTTTGAGCCAACGCTGCTGACTTAGAGACTATAGTTATATTTGTTTTACAAAAAATAGCCGTAAGGTCAATTTACAACCTCGGCCCTCGGGAGTCTCTTAGAGAATGCTTTAAGGAAATCGGTATTAAGACGGTCGAGTGCCAATATATTTTTAATAATAAAATTTATATTCGTAATAATTTGAGTGCCTATAAACAATTCAAGGATATTTACAATTTCAACACCAGTCATAGTAATAGACTAGTATTGCTATCTTTTAGATTGCAAAAAGTATTGTCCTCTTTCTTGGGGTTTGGTATAAGCTTCTTCAATAAGATTCCAAATGAAATGTTACATCTGCCTTTCAGTAAATTTAAAACCAAATTAAAAAGTATCTTGCTAAAAAAGGGATACTACGCTACTGAAGAATACTTAAATTATAAAACTTCATCACTTCACTTTTTTATTTTTTTTTATTTTTTATTGCAGGAGTGCAACAGACAGGCAGACGGCCCACTTGATGGAAAGCGGTTACCATCGCCTATGGACATTTGCAACACCAAAGGTGCTACAAATGCGCTGTTGCTCTCTTAAGGGAGACTGGAACCTGGTCACTAATGCCGGAACACAACACAAGGTTGTTATGGCGGCATACTCTAGACCAGGGGTGGTCGCCATCCAGTCGAGTAAAATAAATACCCTACCACCTGGCTATGGGTTGTTTTGTCGCCTCTTACGACAGGCCGCCCGGCCGCAGGAAATTGTATTCTTTCTCCGTTCCTGCGCGGATAAAACTGTACTGTATTGTATGTCACTGTATTTGGTTGTTTTTATCTTACCAAGCATGTAAACAATTTATGGAACTATGTTGCAGTACAAAATTTTCGTATGCCATGTCATTATTATTATAACTATAATAATATATTTCTTTCCTTTTATTGTGTCTTTGTCTTACTGAGTTTGCCCTGTTTGCTACAACTCCATTAATTCGTCGAAAAGTAATTGTGTAACATAATTCTGCAGAAAATTTATGTAAAAATAAGAATGAGTTAATTAATTTTAGCTAGACGTGTTGCTGGGGAGTTTCTTGCCCTTCTTCTCCTTAACAGAAATAACACATTGCGAAGCGGTGTACATAGCACTAGGAAGTAAAATTACAATTTAACTTATATGACCTTCAAAAAGTGTTCTCCAGTGGAACTTATTTTGAATAAAAACTTTTGACTTTGAATATATTGCGGGCGCCATATGGTAAGCGGCCACAGTATAAGTAAGTAATAGATTGACACCAAACCAACTTGTAATATGGAGGTTTTATCTACTTAAACTTATACTAACGCACTCACACAATTTAAAGAATCGTTAAGATAAAGAATAATCTGTTGTTGTATTTCTAATAAACAGTTTCGTAGCTTAATTGTCAGTAATATTTACAAGTTTTTATTTACTAAATACTTATAACGGATCAATCAAATTAAATACATTCAGTTGAAAGCTATAGAACTAAAAGGACAAGAACACATTCAAAGACATCGTTACAAATTTATTTTTATAATATTCATAACACTGGTTGATTTATCCAAATTGACAGACAGAAATGAACCGTCTAATATCGGATTTATATTGACGTGAAAGAAAACTAGAACTTTAAATTGGCCGTAATTTAATTCCGATTACAAGGCTTTATTTTTAAAATATATTAAACCAATATAATATTGTTAATACAGTAAGTTCATACTCGTACTGTCTAATCATTTCTAATCCAATTATCCATTGGAAATTTTAATAAAAGTAAACTAGAGACTATGCCAACTTTCCAGAATGGTATAACAGTCTTTTGAATATAAATTATTCATAGCTAAAATAGGTTCCCCGTAAAATCTGACGGGAGCTTTGGTAATTCTGTGAAATATTGCTGTATTATGACAGTCAATTTTCATGTCGCCCTTATTTAATGAAATAATAATTGAGATTAACATTCTGAAAAGACCAACAATTTTGTAGAATATATTAAGTAACCTTTGTTGTGATTTATGTCAACTTATTGTAATTATCCCTTATCCTAGACTAAGCATTTACCTCAAAACAATAACTAATCGTTATTATTGTTGTGAGCAGTTTATTAATTGCGATAGACCATTTGTTAGACTTCCTCAGCCATTTTGCCAAAACCTGAATTCTTAAGAAATGTTATCATTTGTATCTCCTCGGTGTGTCTATCTGTCTCTGTGTGCATGCGTGCGTGCGCGACTGCATGCGTTCGCGACTGCGTGCGTGCGTGTGTGTATCTGTGTGCGTGCGTGGATGCGTGAATGTATGCGAGCGTGTGTGTGTCTATGTATGCTGACCATATGCGCGTGCATATGTGAGCATGTGTGTAATGTTTCTCAGAAACTACAGGATCTACTGGGATGAAAGGAAGTTACCTATCTATACTATAATAAATCTGAAAATGGTTCAAGTTAGTACATTGCGTTTAAGAATGTGAAAAAAACCAGGGGGACTAATTCAAACCAAGAGATCCCAAAAATGCATAGACTTTTTGTCTGTCTATCTTTCTATCTATTAGAGCATCGCGTGAAAACTACTGAACAGATTTAAATGAAACTCGACACAGAGTTAGCTTATAGCTTTTTCTTCCAAGAAATGGCGTCATTTCCGGGGGATAGATAACAATATCGTAAAACATGGCGCTGTAATCGCATCCTTTTTAAAAACTACTGAACGTATATGAATGAAATTCGACACAGAGCTGGCATATATCCCGAATCAACACTTAGGATACTTTTTATCCCAATAAATGATGTTGTTTCCATAAAATAAATAGATTAGCCAAATAGATAACGCAATATAGTATATAGTAGTGTTATATAGACAACTAGAGTTTGCCCCGCGGGTGCACGTGCGTTTGCGCGTGTGAAACCCAAGACAGTAGCTATATTTTATTTACACAAAAATTTGATTCGATTTTTTAACTATAACAATAACAAAAAAAAACTAAGTCCATTTAGTCTAAATAATTGCCCAGCAAAACATAGAGACGAGTCGAAGCCAGCCTGATGTGAGAAGTAATACAATGACTTGATTTGTTTCCTATGACAACGTAGGTAGGTATTTGTTAGTGAATTGGAAAAACGCGATTGCAGCGCTGTCTATTATACTAATCCGTCATTTCTAAAGAAACGACAGCATTTATTGGGGTATAGATTTTAAGAAGACCAATATATAATTCTTGGTTATCGAGATGTTTTTAATTCAAGTTTTCAGGCGACCATGCCCGCGTAAAATTCAATTAGTTCTATTTTTATCTTCTTACCCAGATCAAATACGACTACATCCCACTACCCAAGAACCTGAAGTGGGTTAGTCTGAGGAGAGGTAGCAACATATAATTTAATAATATTATACTGGTGCGTTGGAATCCATTGTTATTAATAATACATGCTAACATAAATATAGTAACTATTTATTTTATAGTACGTATAGGTATATGATAAATGTTTTCCTCGTGTGTATCATAGTATTTTTTTCCACGTGTGTATACTGTATTCAATATCATAATGTCATACAAAAAAATGTTTCAATGTTTATTCCTTTATTTTAGTTCCATAGATTTCAGATATGCATTTACAGGATAAATTAAATTATATATATTACGAAGAATGGAGTCGTTTCCCTATGATACGAATATAGAATTCAGCAAAAGTAAGGACTAAATGATTTGTTCCATAATGAATAATTACTTGTTCTTATACCTTCGACAAAAACATATCATGTGTATGTATCATTACAAGGAAACCCCTTTTTGTATTGAAAAGAATAATCTGAACAGAGCTCCAGATACCTACTACAAAAAGGTATCAATAGATCTGTACGTCCTTTCATCCTTTTGCACGATAATACAGATTCAAGAATTTCCTACGAATGAAAAGACTTTTTGCCAAAATTAACTAATTCCAACTTTCAACATTTTAGCTTGCTATGGTAATGATAATTACATGTCTGGCTATGTCAATGAAGTTTTAGAATTTGTCTTGTAATTACCAAGTTGACTTTTAGAGAAAGAATTAAGTTTTTAATGTAATTGATTTACAGTTTCTTGAAGTCTTTACAACATTACAGACGCCAGTCAACAATTTTGACACGTATTTAATTTGATGGCATCTCTAGCCGGGTAACTACCATTTATACTAATTATATATTATTTTAACTTACTTTTGGTAGAAAATTAACATTCCTTGTATGGAGTTCATGTCAAATTTTCATCAGTGACAAGTCAATTGAATGGAGAGTTTGGCGACCGGGGGTAGAACGTTCAAGCAACGTACATAAGTTGGTTTTATGTAGAAAATTCTAGAAAAACAAAACAAGGACAGATATATTTCGGAAAGAGATATGTAGGTGATTAACAAAAAACAAATAAATTGTAGTAATAGTGGCATTCTGTTTAATCTGTAAAATACGAACGTCATTGTCATTAATGTCATGACAGTTTGACAAGGACATATCGTCCATATCCTCGCCCCCTTCTAATGTTTGAACTGAACACGTACACAAGCTTTATATCCTAAAATATATATTTTTTAAAATAAGAATAAGATGAGAAAATTATAATTGCTGGTTTTAATATCAAGAAACGAAACAAGACTTGGCGCAGCTCGAGATTCGAACAAATTTATCAATTTAACGTTTCAAAGAGATATCACGCCACGCTACCATTTAAATGGAAGATAGAGTAGACATTGATAATATGTGCGCAATTGAATGTAAAATGACAAAAAGCTTAAACCTGGAAAATATTCAACATTGTCATCCTCAATGGTTGAAGTTTAAACAAAGCTTTAAGATTTTTATGATGGTGGCCGGCTTTGAAAAATATACAGAAACAAGAAAAACGGCAATTTTTTTTTAAATTTTATTGGTATTCAAGCACAAGAACTCTACTTTAACATCTTAAAAACTCAGAAAATAGGCTGAAATTGCAATTTTGGAGGACAAAAAGAACGTATAATTCGGGACAGTATCATCATTAGTGTCAAGGAACAGCGGATCCAACATAAGCTTCTGGAAATGAAGGACCTGATGTAGAACACTGTCGTGGACATCTGCAGGTCTGCAGAGCTGTCTAGGGAACACACCAATACGGTAAGCAATACGGAGGTTCGAGAAGATCGAAATTCTGAAATAAAAGATTCGAGAAGGATATGACAGAGATAGTTACATTTTTAGAGAGAAATAAAATAAGATCAAAATTATGGGTTCCAGAAGATTCTGCCGGATATATAAATAATACAACGATCAACACAGGTACCTCCCGAAGCAACCGTATCTCGAGAGGACCTGTGTCAACTGGAACATCAGGGTGCCGTGCCTTGTCTTGTTCCATGACTGCAGGACGGGCCTCACCGCCTCGATGGTGGCGAGACCCGCGCTGGGGTTGTTGTAGGTGGGCTTTCCATATCACCATGGTGACGTTGCGGAGCTCCAACCGGCAAACCTCGGTTTCCTGAGGCGCCGGTCTCATGGCCCTCGCCCTGGCTTCGAGGGCCCATCGTAGGGATCCGGCAAGTAGCCAGACCAGATACTGTTTAGTATCCCCGTATCGCCCTGACAGTCAGCACTCACTGCGTCTGAAGCAGCAGCGCGGCATTTTTGGCCGTCAAGCGGTCTGCCCACAGAGGGCTCCGTATAGAGCCATTGACCGCACGATGCCTTCGAACAGTTTTCAGCACGTGGCCTCGGGCTCCTCGACGTTGGGCACTAGGCGCGATAACGCTCCGGTCGCCCTCTTCAATTTTGAAACCATTTGCCTTAAGTGTGCCGAAAAGTCCAACCGGCTATTGAGGAGCAATTCCAGGTACTTCATGGTCCTCGCGATATCGATACGGACGCCTCCTACTACGATCCAATGTCCGGAGGTGGACGGTTACGAGTTCCGTGAAAATCAACGGCCTCGATCTTCTACAGTGCCACCTCCAGACCATATTTGACTACGCTAAATCAATAAAAATTTTCCTCTTCATAAAAAAATAACAATAGCTCAGGGTATTTTCAGCTGCCTTTGTTGGTTTTTGTTCTTTTAATGTCGAGTACTTTATATATTTTATGTGCTGTCGCATTGAAATCCCGCGGTGCTCTTCTTTGTTGTGGCAAAACATTCTATAGCTATTCTACGTATGTACGCGTAAAATTCAAAGGGAATGATGAATGTTTGATGCTCTGCTCCCTAGAGGCGTGCTCTTCGGGCAGTATCTCATCTTTCTTAAGTGCTTTCATAAAAGTTTTTACAATTTAAAAATATATATTTATTTGATACTTTAGATGTAGTTTAGAAAGAAATGTTATCTATACATAGATGAGTCACTATATACGTGGATAATTGAAATCCACGTATATAGTGACTCATCACGATATCTCAGGAACTATAATACCTATAGACTTGAAATTTGGCATGGACCTTCCTTTCGCCAAGTAGAGGTCAGCTAGGAACGGATTTTACGAAATACCTTTACGGCACACGAAGTGGGCTATGTTAAAATACATCGATGGTTTAGTAGTCAAAAATCGTAACTGCCTATTATTTTCAAATCAAATTTTAATTTTATCCATTATTAGAAGATTTTCATTCCAAATGTCCTTCCTTATTCCGTGCTACAAGACGCACTGTACGATAAATGCTAAAATAGTAAACATAGAATCTATATATTATATATTCTTCTCATAGATTATACTATTAAAATATCATGATAATATTACTTTGTATTAAAATCTGTCTGTAATTTAAAAATAAATGCTAAAATTTAAGTGACTGTTATTTTTTTATCGTTCATTCTTTTCTTAAAATTTATTTCAAATAGACTCCGAAACGACTCAACGGTTTTCAATGAAAATTTCAGCGGTTCCAGTGTGAACATAGTTGCAGGCATAGATAGCCTCTGTATTTTCTTTCACCTTTTTCCAATTATTTGAGATCCGCACGTACGTACGTACGATACGTACTCTGTCACACCTCAAATCATCATATTATCCTTCACACAATCCATTCATCTTTTTTTAGGTCTACCTTTACAAGCATATCCTTTTATCTTGCAGTTTAACATTCTGTTTGTCACGTGCCTTTCATCCCTCCTCATTATATGCCCATACCACCTCAGTATTCTTCCTCTCAATTTTTCAGTCACGGGTGCAACTTTCCAAGATCCCCTTATGTAATCATTACATAAGGGGATCTTATCCATTTTTGTAACACCACTAAAGCATCGCAACATTTTCATCTCATAATAAAACTACGTTTTACCGGTTTTAAGCGCGGTAAGTTATTTGATTTTTGTTTTTCCAACGTTTCGGCCACTTTTCAGTGGCCGTGATCACGGAAGACAAAGAGGTCAAGTGTCAACGAGTATTGTTAAAGTTTTATTTAGCCTACCGCAAACTTGTTCATTTTTGTTTTTGAAAACGGCCACTGAAAAGTGGCCGAAACGTCGGAAAAACAAAAGTCAATTACCGCGCTTAAAACCGTTAAAACGTAGTTTTATTATGTATACAAGTCGCGAAAACTTAAGAAAATATTATTTTCATCTCAGCTGTGTAGAGCTGTTTTGGTCTATCACTATCTACTAATATTTGTAAATAATCAAATGTGTATTTAAATTAGGAGTTGTATACACGATTGAAATGCGTACACATTTACAGCTAAGTACGAACATTATATCAAGTTTGTTGAGGGAACTTAGTCAAAAGAACCTTGGCTTTGCAATGTACATATTGTATGACAGGCGTTTCCATAGATGTTAAAGTATTTGCAGAGGTAAAACATACCCTCCAGACTTCTTAACACGTCGATGGTGCTGACATGTCCTCGACAAAACATTCAAGTGGAAAAGTAACGAAGTTCATTGAACCAAACGTTTATAATATGTCATTTGACTTGTACACATTCACATATATATATGCATTATACATATATTTATGTACTTCGCTTTTGGTAACTTGGTACTATCTGTTGCTTAAAACGTTTATTCAGTAGGTTTCGAATGTTTAGGGTTCCTTGGACAGTTTTGAAAGAGCGCTATTCTTACAAAATCGTCGTATCTGTCCAACTGTCCGTCTATTTATGTCATAATCGTTTTTTACAAAAATCCTGTATTTATATGGATGAAATTTGAAAGGAAGTTTGATCCATTTTACTGTATGCCGCTACACAATGATGAAATCAAATAAATTAGTGGTGACCAACAAATTAATAGCTGAGGAATTTTTTTTCAGCACATACATAAAATTCTCGAGATCTCGCAAAAACAATAACAACAAAAGTTCGGAGAAAAAAATACCACGCCAAAACAGTGTTGTTTATTGACTTTTTTTATTTATGTTGATGTTTTCTAATAAAATTGTGAAAATTGTGGGACCCTCCCTAATATTTCAAATATGAAGTGGAAAATTCTGAGAATTATTAAAATGGTAGAGCGTAAAAAATATTTTCAATTGAAATAAGTTGTAATAAGATCCGTTCAGAATTTTTTAAATATTTCTGTAGCTGAATAACAAAAACAGTCGATGTTTGTCACCTCTGCAGAACCCGTCATTTTGTAGAATAACTCACACTTGGCTGATATATGAAACGGCTCTGATAATATCTGGTGTTTGAGTTGTTTATTTGGGAGGTTTTGAAGGTTTTTATATCACACTAGGATATACACGCGACTTCGTCCACGCTTGCCTTGAAATCGCGCGGGCTTCCCGGGACACAAAGTACCGCAGCATTCAAATAAACAATGTAAGCTATCGTTTTAGTAAGAACTGTGTCAGAATAAGATAATTATTGTGCACCCGAACGACTAAAAACCGCTCCCAGAAAAATACCCGCGGGATTCCCGGAATTAACAATAATATCACAAATTTTATTACATAAAATTTGCTATCGACCAGTGACAAAGTCGCATTATAATTTGTTTTTTTTTTCAATTTGGCCATTTTAAATCATTCTCAGAAAAAATCGCGCGGGATTCCGAGTATAGAAAGTAGCGTAGGTTTTAAGTCTAAGAATTTCATCGAAAGCCGCATTGGAGTCGCCCCAGTAGTTTTTACGTGAATACTGAACAAACACACAAGAAATTAAAGAAAAATTACATCGTGTTCTTCATCGTTTATATACTGATTTCCAATTGGTTTTTTTTTTAAATAGCTTCAATGTACAGATACAGTATTTTTAGAATATTATAGATAATTTAGTAGTAGTAAAATAAAGTTATACCCCTGGCTTTATTTTCGAAATTTCTGTTTCAATGTCTCTTGGGGACTTAAATCTTCAGAGATAAGAATAGATATCCAATGTAAAATATCCAGGAGCTAATGTTTATGATATCCTCTAATTAAAACACTGGCTAAACCTTCCAAAGCCGTAATAAAATAAGACTAGAAAAAACTTTCTTATGAGTAATATAAAAATACAAAGGATATTTTGATCTTGTACTATTTTGGAAACGATTTTGGTTATCATTATTGCTTTGGTCCTATTATTAAAATGTTTAAAAGTCCTGCAGAGACCCTTATATTTTTTAAATCACTGAAATATTAAGAGAACCGGAACATTGGAAAACTTGGCTTAAAGAAATTCAAACAAAAGGCTTTGTGATCTTGGAAAACGCTGGAAAATTACTAAAAATATTTTTTGCAATAAATTCAAAAAGTTTTTTTTATTAAAAGTCATGAATTTTACCTTTCTACCAATGAATAGGAAAGTTTATCTCGTAATTTAGATGAAGTAATCGAGAAACAACACAAAGTAGGGCTATTTATTAGACCTTTGGCGTTTTACAGGTCATTAACCTTCTGAATAACTAGATTAGTCGGTTTGTTACCGAACTTTTAGGAAATTAATTTTTCTTCTACAAAGACGGTATTGTTTCATAAATCGTAACTGAAACTTTTGTAGCACTTGTTTGTTAGTTACCTCAAACGTTTGGTCCGCTAGTAGAGTATTTAAAGTTGTGTAGATAAATACAATAAAATGCTTTTACAAATTAATTCAGAAAGTAATTAATATAATGTATTAATACGTTAAGCAAAAACTTTGTACCCCTTTTTACTAAAATGCGCGGACGGAGGAGTATGAAATTTCGCACACTTATCGTTTATATAGAAGACGAGCGCAGACTGCTAATATTTTTTTTAATTATGCATAAAAAATACATTAAATCAATAAATAAATAAACATTACAGACACTACCATGTATTTGACACACACACGCATATATACTCTGTTTATTGTTAAAGTCAAATCAACAGTGTAGCCTTGGCGAAATCTGTGATTATAGAAGTTATAGTCTTTGTCAACAGAACCTTAATAATGTTCAAACTTATAATTTAAATTAATTATTTTGCTCGAATTTCGACCACGGGAGACCACTAGGTAGTATAAAATAATTCAAATAAATTAAATGATAATTTTATTAAGTATTCAGGTTTATTTTTAGATGATATGAATGAATGAATATGCTTTATTTTGTGTTAAAATATATAGTAAACAGAAATAAAAATTTACTATACAATAAACAGTCTTATCAATATTAGCGATTTCTTCCAGACAATCTTTGGATGGACAAGGAGTTTGATTAGATATTGGTATGTTGCATAATTCTCACTTTACCGATTCAGTATTTCAAATAAGTAAATACATAAATGTATACATAAATGATATAACTTGCATACATAAGTAAAATATAAAAAATCTACTAAAAAACTAAAAAGGTACAAATAAAATACTTAGTACATTCTTAAGTTTTCAAATAAATTCCGCTGCTAAAACCGTTAAAATGTTGTTTTATTACAATACACTTAAATAAATAATTAAAAAGAAAAAAAAGTTAGGTAATAAAAGTAATAACTGCTGGTGCATCTCTAAATTGCGCTATTATAATCGAATGAAAGTAAAAAACCATTAATTAAAAAGCAAAGAATACAGTACTGAAGTTATAAATACAATCAAAAGCTAAGGTACAAGCCACGTACTACTTGAGCTGTTTCCAATGTGACGGGCAAGGTATGTATACTCCGAATAAGAGACGAAAAGTGGAATGATGTTAGAACGTGCAGCCGCGAGCCGTGCCTCATACGAATCCTAGGCAAAGCGTGGAGTTCAAACTTCTAAAAAGTTTTATAAAGCAATTCATGCTACACCCGTCGTGTCCGGGCCGCTATAAATCAATATACACGATTGCACTATTCGCGCCTGTCATCGACGGTGTTTTTTTTATTGCAGAAGTATCAAGGCTGTCTTTAGCCGGGGGTGCAAGGGGTGAACGGCACCCTGGCACAACGTCATAGGAGGCGCAAATCGATCTCCATATACCTTTATA
Organism: Dendrolimus kikuchii; assembly: GCA_019925095.2. NCBI lineage: Eukaryota > Metazoa > Arthropoda > Insecta > Lepidoptera > Lasiocampidae > Dendrolimus > Dendrolimus kikuchii. The sequence goes on from CM034400.1 coordinate 9,185,442, forward strand.
TACATACCATGTACAGTCTGCTAAATTTAAACAGACGATCTCAATAAAAAGTTTGCTAACTTAAAAACCAGGAAATTAATTCATTTCGATGTTTGAAAATGTACCTAACTTTATTATAAGATATATAAATTTTATTCTTTTCTTGTTGACATGGGGTATCTAACTTTTTTTCGCACCTTGGTGCCCAATGTGGTTAAAACGACCCTGAAGAGTACAGCAGAAAAGCCGACACCCACCTAATGTAAAGTGGCTACCATTGCCCATGAACATTAGCGCACCATAATGCGACCACCAATGTGCTGCCAGTCTCGACGCGGGAGGCTGGAAACTGGCCACTAATGCTAAGACATAGCTCAATGTTGTTATGGCAGTATACTCTAGGTAGGTCTCATTGGGATGGCTCAGCCAAATACCAGCTCGGGACACTCGAGTCAATAGAGAAAATAGCTAAGAAGCTGATAGATAATAACCGATTATTCGACGAGAGGCTTCAGAGCCTAGATCATCGATGCAAAATCGCTAGTTTGTCGGTATTCTAGTATTGTAGTATCTAGTGTATCCTATACATTTCGGCGAGTGTACCACGGAATTGTAAGACTTAATTCTTTCCTCACCTTTTTACCACCGGATAAGCAGACGTACGAGCTCACGCCTCCGATACGTGGTGGAAATACCAACAAAGACGACGAAACGCTATGCTTCCATTTTTATAATACTGTTACATGCCGTCACAGGGATGCGCACACCTGCCTGTCGTAAAACGCAGTTTTAGTGCCTTCCCGCATTCGGAATTCTTTTTTTTACTTAGTATTTAAAATTTGCAATTAGACAATAGCCTATTGTTATTGTACTTGTTTATGGCCGTCATTAGTGTCGAACTAAATCCTTTTTGTTATTGTTTTCAACTTTGTTGGCCGTTCACAGGTGTGCAAATTACATTTTCTTAGAAGAACCCAGCCCACGTGCTTCCATTGCGTATTGTACAGTTTACTATAAAACAATGCCCGAACGGAGGGGTGAGGCAGTCGAGCGATGATTACGATACAAGCAAGACGTGTACATTGGACAAGCGATATGGTGACGGACTTTGCGCGTGTTATTGATCGTGCAGATTGTAACAAGTAGTGTCTAGTTTTATTTGTACCTGTTTTATACGTCTTTGTATAGTTCTAATAAACTCTATAGTCATTCCAACGGCATTTTAATTCGAGTCCCACACTCGTAACAATACGTATCGCTTCTTTACCGTCGTCTGATTTTCCTGAAACATACAATCTAGATGTCTTCAAGTCTCGCTTGAACTGGTATCTTCTAGGTAAGCGTGTTGCACCTTAGACTGCATTTTCACCTGACATCAGGCGCAATGTCCATCAAACGCGAACGTATTCAATATACAAAATAAGACTAGAGTAAAGATGTTATAGTATAAATCATCGACAATTCGTTATAACAAAGTGTGCTTCTTTTCTTCTAACTAAATTCAGTTATACACTTAGCCATAATTGGCTATAGCCAGCTTTGACGGTCTTTAGAGGCGTTTCAACTACACCTGAACGTATGGGCTTCGTCTGAAAAATAAACATTTTATCAGTTTTATTAATTGAAAGCATAAATTATAAACTAAAAATGAGTATAGCGGTCGGAAATAAAATACGAACGGTCGTATTTAAACATTTTTGTTAAAATCAATAAAAGTAAATTGAATCTAGGATATACTTTTAATCACGAATAATGGTATCGTTTTCATGCGATATACATTCGGCAAGTACACGAGCCAAACCGCGTGAAGTCGCAGTGTTTTAATAAAATTATATAGGAAATGAACATTTCACTGTTCCTGATAGAAGGTCGGCCGAAAATAATTATCTTATGACGCAATAAAGAGATCGTAACGACCAATAAAAGGAATCGTAAAATATATCCTGAGATAACAGAATTTTCAGACTGTACTGAACTGAGTATATTGAGGAAAAGTTCACATATGAAGAGTAAGTATTCCAAGTAAGCTTGATATTAAGTCCTAATGTTCAGAATTATTTTTAATTACTGCAGTATGTTATAATATCAAGCTGCCTCATTCATGGCTGGTTCCTATATCTACTATTCATTCACTTGCCCTATACATTGGTTGAATTTTGGGATTACTTGTATGGAGCTAGTGTCAAATTTTACATGATAGTAAAGTAAATGAACGGTCGGTAAGATCCAAGAACCGGCTATCAGAAAGTTTAAAGTACAGTTATTCAAGAGCTAATATTTAATGGGAATTTAGGTATGCAATTTTATTATTAAAAAGTGCAAAATATTGATAAAAACTTAACATATAGGATATTTATTATGTTTAAAGGATAATTGTGTTTTTGTGTTGAATATTTCAACTCATCATCACCCGAGCCTTGAATCCCGGTTGCGTTCTGAGCGGTCACTTCGACGCCCAGGATCCGCTTTCCTACTTTTTCTTCTCCACTTTGCGCGATCTTCGGAATCGCTTGTATTGAGACCAACGCACAACATCAAACCAGCTTTTCTTGGACCTACCCCTTTGACCGGGACCTGGCGGAGGCGGCATGGCTAGACATTTGTTCCCCACGTAACTACTATTGTACTGTGTTGAATATTTTAACTACATACATACATAACTTCACGCCAGTTCCCTTGCGGGGTAGGCACGAACAACAGATCGCCATTCAGGCTTATTCTTACACACCTCACTTGCTTCTTTGACATTCATAACTCTTGTCATGCACGCTCGTCTGTTCTTAACGCTCCTGACATCACCTTCTGCTAATACATTTTAACTGTTTAGTAAAATGTGTCTTTTCTAGTTGCCAAGAACTCTCTTGCTTGGCATGGGTCTAAAGTCTACAGCTTGGCTGAAGATTACGTTTGGAAAATAGACTAAAAATTTTGAACATTCTTCTATACCTGACACTGGCTATACTCGTATATACAAACCATGCTGAACAATATGTGAAAAAGAAGAACTTCAAGAACAACTATAGACGTGATACTGAGTTGATTTGTTTGTTTGTTTCTTACAAATCGATTTTGATCAATTTTGACTAAAGTGTAGTGTTTCTTGCCTACCGGAATGAACATAGATTCTTATACTTTGCAAGTATCGACTATGCTGGTAGAGTCATGATTATAGATTGCGGAGCCTCATGAAGTGAAGAGGAAAAAGTAGGAAAGTGGACCCCGGGCTCCGAAGCAAATATTCGAATGCAACCTGAATTTACCGCTATGGTGATGATAATGATGATTTTTATCACGAAAAATACTAGAATTTCCGCTAAATATTTACTCAAAATTTCCGTAATGACATACTTAGGATAATGTTACAGATATAGACCGTTTCACACAGATGTGGCGACAAGTGTAATGCGTTATTTGTGATGCGACATTGTTTTTAATTGTTCATGCCGTTAAACATTGACCGATAACGTAAGTATAAGTATATACACTGACGTGGCTATTCGATAAGAGCGTTATTTTTAAATATTTAAATAAGACGCATTCGGCCACAGTCAATATCTTTAACATTATCGCAGGTGCGGCCGCAGCAAAATTAGAAACTGTAACGACAGTTGGACTAGTTTGGTTTTTAACAGTGAAGTTTAATAGAAAGTATATAGCTCCTCTGTTAGTGAAGAAGCGCAAGTTCGTAGGAAGTGTATTTTATACCCAAGAACCTGACATAATAGCGATGTAGAAACACCTGGTTAGTATCGACTAAGCTATAGTCGGTAGGTCCTATCATGCGATGGGGAGGTCAACACTCCGAGCGATAGGTATCCATGACCGATTGCACCTCTATAAAATTGTTTTATTTTATAAATTACTACTGTCCTTCTTTGTTCGCGCTCTAAAATTTACATATAAATATCACCTGTTCAAAAAGTATAAATCCCAAAAAGTCAATTTTTTTTTAATTTTAACTACAAATAACATTTTCTTGCTTATAAGAAAAGTTCTATCAATGTTAAGTTTTTCTATAAAATTAAGCTGTTGTTGGCAAACGTTTTGTGCTGTTCTCGAGTTTCTAGATAAGATTGGGACGTTCAAAGTTCGTGTTTACAAAAATCAGTAATCCAAGCGGCAGACAGCAAGCTTTAAGTCCTACTTGTTAATTCACGATTTTCACGGGGGTAACTAAATGGAGTTCACTGTCTCCCTAGCACCGTACCACATCTTTGTATTAAATTATATAATTTAACAGAATGTACTTACTACAAATCTGTACTCTCTCTTTTTTTTCACTTTCTAATTATTTGCGGTCAGCACAATATGTCTTTCCTTCCATACTCCTCTATTCTGACATACATCCTCTCTCACACCACAAATCATCATATCATCCTTAACACAATCCATCCATCTCTTTTTTGGTCTACCTTTACATTTATACAAATCAATCTTGCAGTTTTCCAGTCATCCCTATTACATGCTCATACCACCTTAAGCTTCTTCTTCTCAATTTTTCAGTCACGGGTGCAACTTTCAAAGATCCCCTTACGGTCTCATTTATCTCCCTACCCATTCTTTTTTTTATTACTGGAATGTATTCCAGCAGACAGGCTGACGCCCCAACTGTGGTGAAAAGTGGTTACCGTCGCCTCTGAACATTTGTAACACTAAATGTGCTACTAATGTGCTGCCGGACTCGTAGATAGGACTGGAAGCTGACTACTAATGCCGGAACATAACTCAAGATTGTCATGGCGGCATGCTCGAGACCAGGGGTGGTAGCCATCCAGACGGGGACGGATAAGTACGTTTAACACCACAATATACTCTACGAATGTTAATCCGTGTATCCGTGCAGGAACGGAGAAAGAATACAATTTCCTGCGGCTGGGCGGCCTGTTACAAGAGGCGACAAAACAACCTCCAGCCACGTGGTAGGGTATTGCCCGACTGGATGGTTACCACGCCTGGTCTTGAGTATGCCGCTATAACAACTTTGAGTTATGTTCCAGCATTATGGCCAGGTTCCAGTATCCCTTATGAGAACAACGGCACATTTGTAGCACCTTTGGTGTTGCAAATATCCATAGGCGATGCTAATCACTTTTCATCAGGTGGACAGTCTGCTTGTCTGCTGCACTCATACAATAAAAAAAATATTCCCAGATCGCTAGCAGTTCTCATTTCCTACAATAGTCCTACACTGGCCGGGACTTGTTCTTGGATATATTTTTATAGCATAATCGCCGGACAGTGCCAGGCCACATTTACATTTTTGTTAAAGGGCCTCTACGTGTTGGCCTTTCCATGGCTCCAGCCATTTTTATAGCCCGTGATCTTTAAAAACATACAAGAATAATAAATTTCTCTAATTAATCCTATATATAATCTGTAAATTTTGTGTAATATAAATCATGTAAATATGAAAACCAATTTACTTCACAAACCGTCTCCAATATTTGTGTAACATTTTGTAAGACCCCACTACATATTATACTACGTAAACCAGTTGTTTACCTTTCAATTTTCTTAAGGAAAACCTTTGTTCAGGTGTTTGTAGGCCCAAATCACGTTTACGGTCACATACAAACACCACGAACGTAAAATTTCGGCACAAACTCATTACACCTACATTTGTGTGTTAACAAAAATAAATCTTTCTTCGGAAATTGGAACCAATATTGGAAGATACAGTTTACTCTATAGCAGTAAAGACTAGTACTCGTAAATGACTTATTCACTGCTTCTCAATGTTCTTATATATTCTTATTAGGGTTTTATCAGACCACTTCACTCGAATATAAACTTTGAGTATATATATACTTCGATGGTTTTTAGTGGTTTTCGATGGTTTACGAAAGTTTTCAATACTTATTAACACTTTTTGAGATGTTTTGAGATTTTTTTTTTTTATACCTTTTTCGTTCCAACCAGGTGTCCCAAAGACATCACTAATTTTTACTATTTTATTTGGTATTTTACTTTTCTTTTCTTTTTACTATTTATTTTTCCATCTAAAACCTATTACAAAAGGATCGGCTAACTATATCGAATTGTCCAAGTTATTGACCAGTTTGACATGTCCATAAATTCTGCCCTCAATCCATCGTACTCAAAACAGATTTCGGGGGAGGAGAGCAATTATAATTTACAGGCATCAAAAGCATGATCTTCAGTTGTGAGGGTATGGCTGAGGAGAGTATGTGTTTATTTGTCTGTTTATGTTTCTGTGTATGTGCGGACACCATCTTTTTAGCCATACTCGTGTATCCTACGGATACGGCGTCTGTTGACCTGGGATGTAAGCTAGCTCTGTGACGAGTTTCATTTAAATTTGGACTTGATACTCGAATAAACAGGCATACAAAATTTTATTTTCGAAATCTGCTGATCAAAATTAACGCCTCTAATTTTAAGAACGTTCCCATCTGACGGCGATTTGGGACTCATATATTATATGTCATTTTTATAATTTATAAAGTAGTTTATTTTTAGTATTTAATTTTACTTTTTTAAGTTAGTTTAGTTTCTACTTATGTTCATCTAAAATAAATTTAAATAATATACGAGAGAAAAGATAATACAAAATAGGGATAAAAAAGGCCTTCTAATATTTTTCTTATTTTTCAAGTCATTATGCAAACTCGAAAATCCCAACCAACACATTTATTATATTATAGATAGATACATTAATTTATAAATATAGACTACGTTTATCTATAATTGCATTATTGAATCTTTGTTTATAAATGGAAAGTTCGTATATAAATTTTACAAAAAATCTTTTTTTTTCGTTGTAATTAAAAAGATATTATCAAATCAAAAATATTTTTTCAAGTTGAAGTACCCGAGAAATGAAAATACGCTGATAATTCCCGAACAAACCCGAGCGTACTTGTGACGTTACTGTGGTAATTTCTCATTATTTGATTTAAAAAAATAATTATAGCGAAAAAAATAGCTTGCTTTAAAACTCATATATTGTTATATTTCCATTTATAAAAAAAATCAACCATCCATTATAGGGATGTAGTTTCAAAATCCCCTAAAATTAATGAAAGGTCATACATTAAAGTGGGTTTGGAAACTAAAATTGTTTATAAAATCTCATATTCAACATTTCATTCCGACCGCAATAAGAAATAAATTCGTTGCTCGAGTATACCGAAAATGATTTCACGTAATTCATAAAAAGGACTCCTTATTTCGTCGCGGCAAAATAAGAACTGCACTTAACGAGTGATGTATGTAGTTTACGTGACTTGTCTACCCATACAAAAGAATGCTCCAAATAAAAAGCCCGCGTAAAGAAACTTTTGTTGAAAAATACAATACGTGTACAAAAGTGGAAGATTGAAAAGCGTCTGTGTATGTTGTGTTCGACATTACCAACCCTCCGAGTAACTTATGCAGGGTTTTCTTTATATTGAAACGTATGGGCATTGAGTTCCGTCTGCTTTGATTCAATAAAGGGCCCAGTTATCTTTGAAACAATGTTGTACATTTTTCGTTTGGTTCATTCTAGTTTCGTAATGTTTGCTATGTACACAGAGTACATTAGTACAATAGACGAGTTATGTAACTAATAAGTTAGGACAATAAGGGTGGTGCAATAGAAACTGTACTTTTGAAAAATTGGAAAAATAAATATATAGGCTATGGCTATAATAAAACTATGAATCTATAGGTTAATAAATGCAGTTTATTTATTTTTTTAATAATACTATCTAAATGATGGCTATCTCTGCATCGGTACTCCTCGCGAGTTCAGATTACAAAAAATCTTCTTCAGTATTGCTGGGTTGATCGGTACCATTTCACTCGGAATATTTCCTTTGAGCTGATCAATATTTCTCAGTTTGGTGATGTAGACTTTGTGCTTGAGATATTTTTACTGTTTTATATTACTATAACTTTTTCTATTAAAATACCCGTATAGCTCCCCATGGTAATTCTTGAGTTAACAGTGGCACACGAACAAACACTAAACTGAGACTTTTTATTTTTGTAACTTTAAGTATCGTGACTCTAATAATAGTTTTAACTCCAGAAATTTGCGAAAATCTAAAATGCGTCCTTGAAGTTCATAAACTTTAGTGCGCAGAACACAATTAATAACTTTCACTAATAAAGCTGAGAGAGGAAAGTGTTTCCCTCTTGCTCAGCTACTATCCCGCCTCGCCTGCTCTTTTGCACACACAATGAACCTTCACATTTGGCTGGACCTACACAAACTCACCGAACTAACCTCACTAGAAGCGCATTTAACTTTTACGCGTACTATAAATTATTTATTTTAATAAAGGCTCTAATACAGAACCTTGTGTTAAGACTAGAATTTTGCGCTTTGCTTTAACCAAAAACATATTTAAAATCGTATACGTATTCAATCGTATAAGATTCACATCTATGACCATTTTGAAGGAACATAGATCCATTTTTATGGGTTACTAGATGACCCGGCAAACGTTGTTCTGCCATAAAAATAAAAAAAAACACCTTAGGAGGGTGAAAAATACTTTACAACCTGTTCTCATACAAAAAATCATTAAAATCGGTTAAACCGTTTAGGAGGAGTGCGGCCACAAACACCGTAACAGGAGATTTTTATAGATTAAATTATTTTAGTTTACTCCTGTTAAGAATTTTAATTATTAGAGTGAAATAATACAAGCGTTAACCCAAAAGCGTTACGTTTTTATATCATTATTAAAAACGAATAAAGAAAATCCTCACTAAAGAACCATCTAACATTTTGTCATAGCCACATTTCTCTCGCTCGTATACGCAATTTACCAAAACATTAAAATTTTCACAGAAAATTGCTTTTATGAATTTAAGTCTGCTTTTCTTCTGCTTTTGACATGTTTCTGGCAGGATCAGTTTATTTAATGATGTTAGAAATATTTCAGACATATCAAACGAGGGTTTTGTGCCAAAACTGTGGTAAATCTCATTAAAATCAAATTGTTGTATGGAAATTTATTTATCCACGTGATATTATGAAAAACAGTAAAGATTACGTAAAGTGTAATCCAGCAAAAATTCAAATTGAAATAAATTAGAAATTTAATTTACGTGCTCTCACTGAATACTTTTACATGGAAAATTTAATTAAATCTATGAGAACCTTACCGTTTTCGAGTGGAGGGAACGCGCTCGTCCCCTCACCCACTCACAGCCGGTGTACCACAGGGCTCGACCCTGTCGCCACTACTCTTCACGCTGTACACCAGCGACATCCCAAAAACTCCAGATGTGGAGTTGGCCGTCTTTGCGGATGACACCGCACTCTATACATCAGATCAAAACCGACAAATGGCTTGCATCCGGCTGCAGACAGCTGTCACAGAACTAGGCGAATGGTTTCGCAAATGGAGGATAGAGGTAAACCCGGAGAAAAGCGCAGCAATGTTCTTTTCCCCGGGCACGCTTCGCTCCCCCAAACGCGCTAGCCTTCGCCTAAAAACCATTTCGCTCTATGACCAACAAATCCCCTGGGCAAAGTACACCAAATATCTTGGTGTCACCCTAGATCGGAACTTGCGCTTCAACGAGCATATCACTATAGTCCGAAATAGAGCGCGATTTGTGATGGGTAGTTTAGCACCCATGATAGACAAACGAAGCAAAATGTCCCTCAGACACAAGCTTACTCTGTATAAAACATGCATCCTCCCGATCATGACATACGCGAGTGTGGTATTCGGCCATGTCAAGCCTGCCCTTTTAGATAAACTGCAAATCGTGCAGAATAAATTCATGCGCAGAGCCGTCGGTGCTCCCCTCTATATGCGTAACGTCGACCTCCACCGCGATCTGGAGCTTCCCTCCATCAAAAACTACATTACGTCGCTCTCGCGTAAGTATTTCGATCTCGCGCCGCACCATCGAAATCCGCTCGTCGTGTCCGCGTCCGATTATAAGCCTTGTCGAAAGGCTCTTGTGCGACGACCGCGTAACGTCCTGACGGACAGAGTCGACGTTATTACGAAACGACTGGCCCGGATCAGTCCGCCCACGGTTAGAACAGTAGGCTGGCAGGCACCGACAGACAGACACAGACGGCGGCGTCTCAGACGCCGCCAATCAAGATCTCTCCACGTCCGCGCGAGGGACGCTAGGAGACATAGCTCACCCCACAGGATAGACTAGGCGTGTTGCTGGGAAGTTTCTTTCGCCGTTTCTTCTCTCCCAGCCATAACACGTTGCGAAACGGCAGTAAGATAGCGTAGGCCACCGCAAACCACCGATCCCGGCCCGCCGTGATCCTTCCCTTCGGGCTTTATATTACCCGTCGCCCGTTCTCAATTAGTATTTTGTGTCGCCCTATAGTGGCATCATTAAATTCATTCCCCATTCATGGCAACAGTCCAGCCGAGGTAAAACTCCTTAGGGAGCTCCCTCGAGCAAGTTGCCCCCCCGGGCTCGAGCGCCTTCGCTTCGCGAAGGCACTCGCCCCAAAGACCCCGGTAAAGTTGTAAGGTCTTCGGACCAACAACATAAAGTCAAGTCCAATAAAAAAAAAAAATGAGAATCTTATTAAATTTATTTCGATATAAAAAATATTCCCGTTATTTTCCCGAAAGTTTCTTTCAAGACATGTAAATTTAAAAGAAAAAACACCCTAAATGTATTTATTAAATGTAATTTGAAATATTTATCACTTTACTTATAATATCATGCACTAAAATGGAAATAGTAGAATACTCATTACAAAACATTTATTAGTATAGTATAATATAATACAGTATAATCAATAGGTAGTAAAAATTGCTCGGCGTCAGCCAATCGCTGTCCACTATTGGATGACGGATTCTACAACTTGCCAAAGTTCGGCGCTCCCGACAGGATGCTCTCGCCCGTGGCCTGGTTTATTGCCAGGCCGAGCTTCAGGCGATCAGGACGCGGGAAGCCGCGTCCATGATCCAAACTTGGTCGAGAGAGTTGGAAACTTCTGTGGCTGGCATTGAGACAGTGGAGGCAGTGCGCGCCCACACCTGTTGCGATGACTCTCGCGGAAACGCGAGACCCTGACCTTGAGAATGACGCAGATACTTACCGTGAATGGGTGCTTCGATAAGTATCTGAATCATATCTTGGGCCTTCGTGCCTTCCCCTCAGTGTCGCCAGTGTGGCGTATAGGACTCAGCGTTCCATACGCTGGTTGAATGCGCAACATGGGCACCGCAGAGATTTGAACTCGAGGCCGTCGTAGGTCCGATCAATTCGCTGGGCAGTTTGGTGCAAGCCATGCTGCATAGCGACGATCATTAGGTAGATGCGGCTAATTTATGCGAGACTGTGATGTCTCAAAAGGAGACCGCGAAACGAGAAAGAGAGAGAGGTGCGCATGCGTCTCGCGGGTACCGACCTTAGTCGGGGTCCCGGAGACGCAGATATGCGCAAGATCTCCTCCCGTAATACCGCTGCAGGGGCCCTCCAGCATCTAGGGAGCGGAGGAGTCATCCCCCAGTTGATGAAGTGAGTTTGCTCTGCTTCCAGGGGCACTCTCAAGCACTGATGCACTAGGATCAGCGTTCTAAGTCTCTCACGCTCTTCCTGCCATAAGCGCGGGGCAAATGGGAGGAGGGTGGTTTTAGTGGAATATTGAGTATTCGAGTCTCCACACATGCCGGCGATTGACTCTGGTGGCCACTGGTGTGGCTTCCTCTCATCGCTTTGGTCCAATCCCTATCAAATGACCCAGTAATGTGCGAAATGCATTTCCCTCGCCTCAAAAAAAAAGGATTCTACAAGTCCAGGCCACACATTCCAATCCTCCGCCTTCCTCATTCAGCGCCTGGCGGCGACCTTACGTATGTCGTCAGTCCATCGGGCTGAAGAGGGTCTGAAACTGCGTTGACCAAGACCGTCTGCACGTCAGGACTGCTCCATCGGCCATCGATTCTATGACAAACATGGCCGACTCATTGTCATTTCAATTTGCTAATTTTACAAGCCCCATAGCTCATTTAGTGACTTGGAATTTGTGGAACAATCCCATAGGTCAGGACGGGGAGGACGCACTGCTCGGAGACTGTCTTCTTCAAGCAATGCGGGACGGTCGACGAAAAGACTTGACAAAGTTTACCGAATGTTGCCCAGTTCAACTAATTCCTCCTATTAGCTTACCCCTCGAATTTGTTATTGTTGTATAAATAATAGGTCCACACTGGTAAAACACGCTAAGTATTGTAAAAACAAATGGTCGTAATGGAAGGATGTTTTTGCAACGCAAAGTAAAAACAAAGTTACGTTTGCGGTAAATACATCGACAGTTTTTTTAGTTAGGAAAACCCCTTATTCCATTTCACGGCGGTGGAATTTACAGGTTTAATTACATAAAGAACTTTGCAAATAACTAGTTAGACCTTAATTTACTTTCCAATGAACACAAAAAACCTATTTTATCTATAAACAAAATTTTGGAATCTGGCTAAGTCGTTTGCCAGGGAAAAATATAACACCACCAAAAAGTTTCAGCGCTGAAACCTTTTTACTTAGCCTATTTTTTATCTTGTTTGGGATATAACCCTATATACCCTATCAAGATTCTCCTATTTTACCCAAAAATAAAACTATTTTTATTTTGAATACTAGCTAAACAAGGCTTCACTGTTGCTTAGTTTGATATTAATGATTAAATCAGTGAATGCGACTACCTACTTTGTGAATTTTGCGAACACATGAAAGGCAAATTTTTATATACAAAGGTTAGCTGACCGGGCAAAAGTTGTTCTGCCATAAAAGTAAAAATAAAAACACCATAGAAGCGTGAAAAATAGTTTACGACCTATACTCTACCTACCAAATACATAAAAAATATTTCATTAAAATCGGTTAAGCCGTTTTCTAGGAGTTCGAACAGTAACACCGTGATATGAAGTTTCTATATATTACATTTTGGGCGTATATGAGAACTCTCCCATAAATACAAAATAAAAACCACTAGACTGTGGTTTGCGTGTAGTTAAGCTCTAAGAAAGATGAACCTATAAACCTATCAGATTCTAAATTTGGCGTACACAGATTCATAATCAATGAGGTCTGAGTAAATGTATTTAGAATTTCACGAACATGAGGTTGATATTTTAAATGAAATACAAGAAACTTGAAAGTTGAGATTTGCACAGACAATTTTCCGTAGATATAGAATTATACTTATCTAGGGAATCATAGCTATCTAGAAAAATCATGTTAATTATTAATTAATTATAATTAAACATGAAGAATTCTGCAGCTGAGCGGGTTTATTACACTTCCACAAAATAACAATAACAACAACTTTAAGTTCCTTAAAACTTCAAACTGTCCGATACTTAATACAATAAGCTGTACTTGACAATCTAATTAACTAAGGCACTTTTTATATCACGATAAAAAATCTCAGAGCCTGCTTGATTTCTTATGGATCACGAATGCACTGCATTGTGACGTTATAACTACAAGATAAAGATATCATGTGTACTTTACGTTAAATATGTCGATTTCAAATATTGAAGATAACCTGACAACGTTACCACCAGAAGTTACAAATGAAAATTGTATATCTATATAAGTGAAGCAAAGACAGTAAAAATGTTGTACGAAAATTGCGCGGACGGAAGAATATGAAATTTTGCACACTTATAGTTTCTATAGAGGAGGAGTGCAGAATATTTTTATTTTTTTTAATTATGCATAAGAAATACAGTAAATCAATAAATAACATTACACACACTACCATATATTTGACACACCCACGCATATATACTCTTTTGTTTATTGTTAAAGTCAAATTAACAGTGTAGCCTTGGCGAAATCTGTGTTTATAGAAGTATAATCTTTGACAACAGAACCTTAATAATGTTCAAACCTATAATTTAAATTAATTATTTTGGTCAAATTTCGACCACGGGCGACTACTAGTTCAAAGAAAAACACAAGATGTGTATATCGTCTTTTTCAAACTAATGTAAACACACATAACTCCATCCTATTTTCGCATACCTATATTTATATCACTTGTGCCAGTTCTACGCTCTCGATATGGGGTGATAGTCACTAACGGTAACGGTTCGATTTTGATTCTCTAATGGCTGGTTTCTATATCTTACTATTCATTCACTTGCCTTACTTCTTCACTTAAATTTTGACATTATTTGTATGGACCTCATGTCAAATTTTAACCGATAATAAGGCAAATGAACGGTCGGTAAGATATAAGAACCAGCCATAATACTGTAGCAAACACTCGGTATAGGGTACGAGGACATTTTGAAATTTCCCGTTTACCGTAGTTAAATTGGCTGGTACGGTAAACGAAATAGCAAAGTCAATCGAACGCCATGAAGATACTATTTTTTAGTTTTATCGTTTGCTTTTGAGACGCTTGGATCGTCTCAAAAGCAAACGTCTCAAAAGATAACGAGGTCCGGAAGCCTTGAACTTCAATACAAAGCATTTGGAACCCAATAGTCCTCTAGGTAAGCAGAGGGTTGCTATCAACTCGCAACAATGAATCAGTATGCTAAGCTCCTGAAAATTATACCAATAGAAAGCTCAGTATCCTGATGTATAGTGTTACAAGAATGAATAAGGTCAAAGAAAGATGAGAAATAAGTAAATAAGGGTACTTTGAAAGTTGCACCCCTGACTGAAAAATAGAGATGAAGAAAATTAAAGTAGTATGGGCATGTAATGAAGAGGGATGAAAGTCACGTGATAAAAAGTACGCAAAACTGCAAGATTGATGGGTACAAATGTAAAAGTAGACAAAAAAAGAGATAGATACAATGTGTGAAGTATGAAATGATGATTTGTGATATGACAGAGCACGTATGTCAGAATAAAGGAGTGTGAACGGGAAAGATATATTGTGATGAGCCCATATGATTGCGGGAATGTGAAAGAAAAGAGAGAGAAGTACCCTACTTGTAGTCTTAAGGAACTAAGTGGAATACGGATAAGATTTCGTTATTACTTAAATTGGAAATTATGTCCAAAAATTTAGTACATAAATTACGATACAAATATTAAAGAAAATTTAATCTAAACAAACCAGGGGTAGTCAAGTTTCGTAGTCGACATAATTTCTTCGGGACTTTCACGAGCGTAAGTTTTGCATAAACCCAGTTTGTTTTAAGTAATATCATAATATATATGTTACATATAATATTTTGAAGAGAAACTTCTTTCTTTCTTTAGAGTTATGAATGTCAAAGAACAAGTGAGGTGTGTAAGAATAAGCTTGAATGGCGCTCTGTTGTTCGTGCCTACCCCGCAAGGGAACTGGCGTGAAGTTATGTATGGATGTATGTAATTTCTTTAGAATCGTTGTGATTTGAAACTCGTTGAAACGAAAAAGCAACACTAACAAGAGATAAACACATAAATCTATAGGACTAAGCGTGCGAGAAAATGAGATAGAATACATTATATTTGATCATTTAAATTATATGCTCTATTCTATGCTCATACAGATAGAGTTGGAAATGTTTTGAAGTTTATCGTTAGTACTTCAAATTTCGTGTTTTAAAGCGTAAATATATTATAAGGATATAATATATGAAATGTGACGTCACAAAATTTTTAATCCTTCACATCCCTTGTTACACTTTGTTATCAAGTTTAAATATATTGTTACAACTTAGGTTCCGACAAACATAAATTCCACTCTTAATTTGTAAAAACACATTTTATTACCTGTCCGCATTTGAACTAATTGTAATCCTTTTATGATCGTCTTCTTTTGTTTACTTATTTTTTGGCATACGTTTTTGGGTGAAGAACGGCCTATTGTTCTATTGTACTCGTCCACGGCCGCTGGTAGGGTGCATCATTAGCCAGGTGTTACGGATTATAAATACAAGCGAATTCTAGGAATGTGTGTCGACGATACGGGCAGGCACATTTGTATTTGTGAAGTATAAAACGACGGGCTGATGGAGAGAGGGGCAGTCAAGCTACGACTACGACACGGGCGTGACGTGTGTACATTCGGGAATCTAATAGAGACGGACTCTGCGCGTTTTATTGAATTACTACCTTCTGCATTACGTTTGGATTTGTTGTGTTCGGTTATATTTGCACCTGCGTTATACGTGTTTGTATAGTTCTAATAAACTCTATAGTAATTCTAACAGCATTTTAATTCGAGTGCCGCTAAACTCGTAACAATATAAAAAAAATATTATGACACAACAATATTTTACAACTTTGTTTCTGATTTTTGAGAGTAGACTTTCGTCAACAAACTTTATAATATGGACGTAGAAAACATGATTAAAACTTTATTCATTTCATAATTGAATGGATTTTGTTAGTGACGTCCATGCAAAGCTTTGTTAGACAGTAACTTAATTTCAACAATTTAAATGACAATCTATGTTGAGCTACGTCTGATATACTCATATTTGATTTCCATCCATCCATTAAAGTTAATATAAAATACCTTTTCAAGTATACGAATGAATAAACAACTGCCATTTATTATCTACTCCTAACAATCACCGCTGATTGTAACATGCCCATAATTCTAACTCTGCCCTTAATTAAGCTATCCGTGCAGGAACGGAGAAAGAATACAATTTCCTGCGGCTGGGCGGCCTGTCGTAAGAGGCGACTAAACAACCTACAGCCAGGTGGTAGGGCATTTGCCCGACTGGATGGCTACCACCCCTGTTCTAGAGCATGCCGCCATAACAACTTTGAGTTGTGTTCCGGCATTAGTAACCAGGTTCCAGACTCACTTAAGAGAGCAGCAGCGCATTTGTAGCACCTTTGGTGTTGCAAATGTCCATAGGCGATGGTAACCGCTTTCCATCCAGTGGGCCGTCTGCCTGTCTGCTGAACTCCTGCAATAAAAAAAAAAAAAAAAAAAAAACATTACCGCAGATAGTTTCCGTCATACACTCATATGATGATACTGTAGAAGAAGATTATCCGTGCAGGAACGGAAAAAGAATACAATTTCCTGCGGCCGGGCGGCCTGTCGTGAGAGGCGACAATACAACCCACAGCCAGGTGGTAGGGTATTTGCCCATCTGGATGGCTACCACCTCTGGTGTAAAGTATGTCACCATAACAACCTTGAGTTGTGTTCCGGCATTAGTGACCAGGTTCCAGTCTCCCTTAAGAGAACAGCAGCGCATTTGTAACACCTTTGGTGGTGCAAATGTCCATAGGCGATGGTAACCGCTTTCCATTAAGTGGGCCGTCTGCCTGTCTGCTGAACTAATGCAATAAAAATAAGAAGAATACTATTCTTCTAAGATAATATATATTTGTACAAATAGATTTTCAAAGAAAGATTATTTCTTTGCTAGGCGTCGGAGAATTGTAGCCTCGCTTGTAATCATTATATTAATACGTGAAGCAGAAACACAGCAAAAATTTTGTACTCCTTTTTACGAAAATTGCGCGGACGGAGGAGTATGAAATTTCGCACACTTGTAATTTACTAGCTGATGCCCGCGACTTTCTCCACGTGGTCCATTTTTTTTACTATCCCACGGGAACTCTTTAATTTTTGGGATTAAATACCTATATGTTGACCAGGGATATAAGCTACCACCATACAAAATTTCATTTAAATCAGTCGAGTCGTTTCGGAGATTAGCCAGTACAAACAGACAGACAAACAGAGAAACAAAAAATTGCATAAAATCTAAATTAGTACTATTTCACTTCCTACATCCCCCTGACTCGGTTTTTAGCATTTTTTTCATTGTACAGGAATTTGACCTCTACAGTTTTATTACATGTATAAGATAAGATAATGGGTCAGCTATAAGTTAAATGGTCTCAGTGCATTTGACCTATTTTATTATAATATATATTGTGAATAATAAGGGTATGCTACTGGACATGATGATTTTTGATATATATGGCCCGACTTTATGCGGCCAAAGTAATTTCACAGCCTCACCAACGTTAGTGGAACAGATACGAAAGCACTAAAAAGCTTCCTAAAATGCCTTATCTCATTAATATTGTTGTCATGAGACAAAATAAATCTAACCATAGAAGCCAATGCACGAACGCAAGGGAGTCTTTAAGGACGGACCACAAATGATTAAATTCCGAGCGTGTATGACCCGGAGGCCTACTTTATCTTACTGCCGTTTCGCAGCGTGTTTCTGCTGTTAGAGAAAACCCCCGACAAGATTTCTAATCTGTTCTATGTAATGCTCTCTTTCCTAACATCCCTCGCAATGATATGGAGATGTTATCATGTCAGTTACGCATGCACCTGTACCTCGCGGTGATTTATGGGTAGTAGTTATGCTGATCATTAGTCTCTAATTTTTTTACGTTTCATTCAATACAAGAATGGTAAAAAAATTACACAAACATATAAATAAACATTGTTTTACATATACATAATAACATGTAATATATGGATGTATTTTTACGTAAATGTAGCTTTTCTTATTGCCTAAAAAGACAAAGAATTATATCTGGTTGAAAGCAGTCGTCACCGCCTACAGACGTTAAGAGGAACCTTATAACGCACAAACCTCAGTTCCCTCAAATGCAAAAGCAAAGAACCAGTGAGAAATTCGCTCTAGACCCTTTTTCCAATGCATGAACATTGAACAACCCAGCTAAAAGCGATCGGTGCGGTGATGCAAATGAGGCAACGGCGCCAGATCAAACTGTTCATCCAGTCGGTCTTCCGATAAGGCTTACAATAAATAAAGATATTACATATTTATCCTTCGTTGTTTGTAGTTTATGTGTACCGTAGTTGGCAGCGTAACATTTATGAAATTAGAGTTCATATCCGAACAACGTCCTACAAATATGAAAAATGTTAACACATTGTTCTCGCTTGGATTATGGTAAACGCATGAAATATGAACCATTCCGTGATTGCCTATGTTTTTTTAATATTGTATCAAGCTTATTTTCTTTCACAATTTATATAGGGAATATATTTTTGCCATTTACAATACATGACAATGATCAACTATGTTTTTTATTTTATACGGTACATATATTTTTAATAATCGTTTTTGTTTGTATGAAAAATTCATACCTTATATATGTGGAAGAAGCTTGTATAGATTAATTTTATTTATTGGATTTTAATTTATCTTTAGTATGAACCGATTTTTACGAAACGTACTTTAGACGCCAGAAACAATTCTAGCATCTTTTCATGTCGGCGCCACAAACCTCGAAAGTGCCAGTGGGATATAATATGAAAACCCTGGGATTTAAATGCATACCAGCTCTTAACATCCCACTTCTGGCCTTAACTATATTTTCTGTGGTTGCGTCAATAATACTTTCATTATTTTATTTATTACTAGCTATGCCTCCAACTTCATCCGCGTGGTTTTTTTTTGCGAAACTCTAAAAAAAGTAAATAAAAATTGCCTGAATTACGCCTTATAACATCAGCTACCTGTCAGTGAAAGTCCCATTAAAATCGGTCCAGTTGTTTCACAGATTAGCCGGAACATCCAGACAGACAGACATAAAAATTTAAAATACATATTCTGATATAAGTATCGTATACACTTTCATATGCATCTAGTAAAAAGCTGTTATTTTGACATAACAAAAAGACACTTCAATTTTATGTATCTCTACTGTATAGATAACGTGTATTAGGCTGTGTAATATTTGTACGCCATATGGGTGTAATAGCATGTATAATTCTTATTTACCATGTCATATGCAAATAAATTTTCATTTCATTTATACCCAGTACGTTTGTAAAATGCGAACGGATATATCTTAATTTCATTCAAGATGTGTACGTTTTCTCTTGTTATTTCCTTTAAATGACAGAATATATTAATTGTAACATTATACACATTAGGTTAGAAAATAGATATAAGTAAGTATTACATGTACCCAGTGCCGTAAATAGCCTTTTATGCGCCCTATGCGAGCTTCTATAACTGCGGCCTTGTTTTATTTTTTAGATATTATAGGTACCCTACCTAGAGCAATGCTATGTATAAGCCTACTTTATTTCATTCAGGGTGATAAAATAGCGCACAAGGACCTTGGCGTTGGTGGACCAATTATCTAATATTTTGGAAGAAAAATCTATTTTTTTTTTAAACCTAGAACACAAATACGCTCGTGAGCTGCCAAAAAAATGAGGGCGATGTTTTGTCTAATTTAACAGACGTTTTTGATAATACTGGCATATCAAGATATGACGTATGTGTTGGAATCGAGCACTAGGGGCGCAGCGGGAACTTATCAGGAGCAAACCGATAATATAATATAATAGAGACGGCCTCTGTGATTGAGCGGGCTAAGGCTTTGCCGGCGTACCTCACTGCAACGCAGAGGCTCCGGGTTCGATTCGAAATGTATTTTCTCCGTTATTTACTATGGTCTGGGTGTCTGGGATCGGCCCCAGAGTAGTCTGTTGTATATTACCCATAACACAAGCGTAACTTGCTTAATTTAGGGATATACAATATGTGTGTTTGTCTGCCGATTATAAAAAAAAAAAATTGTCCTGCCTGGTCTGGCCATTCTTGCGCCCCCCCAGAGTCTACGCCCTGTGCCTGGGCACCGGTGGCACCGCCCTATTTACGGCACTACATGTACCGAAGCTAGAATTTGAATTTCCCGTCATTGGAATGAGACGCAGGCGATGTACTGACTAAGCTACTACGAATTTATACACACTATCCCTCCTAACACCCTACACTAACCTACAACTTGTATATTATTGTGGTACACTTTACGAAAGCCTATCAGACCTTTTAGATTTGTTATGACATTTTGTAAACAAATGTAAAAATACAGTATACTAACGCTGTCATAAGATGTAAAGGCAAACTAGGTAAAAATCTTGCGTGACCTTATAAAGCTGTGGTTGCTGCTAGTGCAACTTAAATTTAATTTGAATTTATGATAAGTAACTTCTTGGTGCAATTATGCATTTGAAAAACTACTCTGATCGGCAAAAAAAACTCCTAATTATTATAATTTTTTTATAATTTTGACACTTCTGAATTTCATTTTATTTAAAAAATATTTAAAACTATACTACCGCTTCGATTTTTTTGATTTTTTAAATTAAGCATTTTTTAAATATTTTTTGCTTTACGTACAGTAGATATGTTTAATTATTGTGACAATAGCTGATTTAATTCCTCCGAAAACATTTAAAATCATCAAGAGTATATCTCGTATTATTCTTAAAGTCATTTCAGTTTCTAGTTTTCTCCATTTTCATGTATTCCATTGTAATTTTGTGGCAAATCAAGTAACAAAAATCTGCATTCTGACCATTTTCTATTTTATCGTTTTTCCATATGTAATATATTTTGCTAGAATCTTTCATCACATTCATGAGATATTGCTTAAAGATTTGCGGAAAGGAAATCTACAGACACGATTGTACTTTGGAGCTTGCTAAGAAGAAAAAACTTTTACACAAAAAATATTGCGTTAGGAGCAAAAATTAAAAAGAATATATACGTGACTACCTGACCCGGCAAACTTCATACCGCCTCAGAATCAATAAATAAAAAATGTTGATTTCTAAACGACGGGACGAACATCAAATGTTTGACAGGTAGGAATAATTTTTAAGGGAAAGCGAAATTGTTGTTTTTACTATATTCCAAGCATTTTTTTCATATTTACTCACCTTTTAAACCTTCCCTCAACTTCCACAAATAATTCAAAACCAAAATTAGCCAAATTAGTCCAGCCGTTCTCGAGTGTTAGCGAGGCTAACGAACAGCAATTGATTTTTATATATATATACCTAAAAACAGATCTTTTAACATGTCAAATTCTAGATATATATCGGATTTTTATTAATAAGGAAGATTTGGTTGCCGACCAGTGTTTAAACAAAAACGTTCCATATTTAAAACAGTGTTTTAACGGTTTTAAGGACGGCATTTTGTTTATTTGACGTTTCAAAAGATACGTTCCATTTTCAATTATTACATTGTCATTGACAGCAATAATTCATGAAAATCTTTACTAGCGTAAGGTTTTCCAGTGTACTTTCATATGTAACTAATAGGTTGATAGTAAATCAGTTTTATCCTTGCCAAAGTTGTATAAAGGTAAACATCGCTTATTTACTTTCCAACGTCTCAAGCAACGCTTATCGAGAGGGATACAGCTTGAGTGGCTATAAACCGCATCAGCGTTCAGAAGCAGCGTACCATTAAATTGAATACTCCAAAAAGCAAGAATACTCCTAAAGTGGTCACACTTCTTAGCCTCTGTGGCTGAGTGGCTTCAAATTAATACCTTAAGTCTTAGACCCAGACTTACGCGCGTAGCAAGAAATACGAATTATTTTTAATTTATTTTTATTTAAGATTTAATAGTAAAAATTTAACTTAATTAGGTGTTGGATTACATATTGACTTTATAAACGAATACAATAAAAGATAATTTTACTTAGTTATATTGTATTCTACCCATAGTCCTTCAAGACTATAAGTAGAATACTGAGCCTAAATCACCATCTTCTATGGGTAAGGTGCCAGAAAACTGGCTTCTAGTTTTAAACTATTTTTATCTATAATATTATGGGATCGGCCCCAGAGTAGTCCGTTGTATATTACCTATAACACAAGCGTAACTTGCTTAATTTGGGGATATACAATGTATGTGTTTGTCTGCCGATTATTACTATTATTATTATTATTTATTATTATAAAATTCTAAACATGCCATGTTTGTACATTAAAGCTATTTAAAAAAACTGGATTACACTATGTAAACGACGGAAAAGACGATCTAATTATTCTTCAATTTTTTTTTTATATCTACAAATATTTTTTACTTTTTAGTTGAGCAAATACTTCAATAGCTTTAGAAATAATATATTAAGCACTTGTAGAAATTGTACAACTGGCACGCATATACAAAAATGTTTATGTAATAAAATGAGATATTTTTATACCGGGAATCCCGCGAGTATTTTCCCGGGAGCAGTTCGAAGTTGTTCAGGTGCATAAAAATTAACTTTTTCCTACACAGTTTTCACTAAATTGGTATGATATTCTTTTTGAAACGCTGCGATACTTTATGTCTCAGGAATCTCCCGGGAATTTCAAGTCAAGCGTAGACGAAATCACGGGCGTATCCTAGATAAATAATAAAACTCCATTAGTACAATCGTGAATCCCATTAACAAATCGGCTAAATTTGCTGCCTCGAAAATAGGCACAATTTAATCATGTAATAGGAGACTGAGGGCTTACTCCGAAACGTCTTTTATTACTATATATAAGTATAGATATAAGGCCAACACTGCACATGCACTTCCTCACAACACCAGCATGTAACAGATACACTCTACATTAGTATAAGTTTAGTATTAAAATTAGAATACATAAATATAATAAGTTATTCTTAAGGTACACCACAACATAAAAATCACTAAATTAATGTCACACACTAACAAAAATAAACAATAAGCGTCTATGGACTCTAAAAAAAAGTAAAAAAGGGTACGGAACTCGAGTCCGTAGAGAAGTTAATAATAATAAAATAAAATAAAAGTCTTATTGTTCGTTTTCGTCTTAGAACTATTTTACTTGTTTTTTTTTGTATTTAACATAAATAGAATATAAATATTTTTTTTACTTTTTTTATTTCTTTCTTCTATCTCAAAACTTCATCGACTATTTCGGGCTGATCGGACGAAAATGAATGACGAAAGACGTTTGAGAGTAAGGTATCTACGCCTCTTTGTAATATGAAAAATGTCTCATTTGTTTTCACTGTCAGCTATTCTTATTTCTATGATGCTCGGGCTCCATCTGGCATAATGTTATAGTTATTGACTGTGGCCAAATACGTCTTCTTTGCCGAGATGAGAACACTGATGTTGGGACTGGTCTACAAATTGAAAGTTGCTCAGCGGGCTATGGAACAAGTTATTTTGGGTGCTTCTCTTATTGATAGAATCAGAAATGAGGATATCCGTAAGAGAACCAAGTTAACCGACATAGCTCGCAAAATTATCAAACTCAAGTGGTAGTGGATCGGTCACTTCTGTCGCAGGGTCGACGGTCATTAGAACAAACGTCATTAGATCGCGTCTCGGTAAACGTAGCGTAGGTCGCCAGCAGGGGCTGGAAGAGGAAGGTGGCAGACCGGAATATGTGGCACAGACTTGGCGAGGCAGCTGGCCTAAAAAGTGATTGTTATTTGTTTGAATAATTGGTTAATGGGTTTCAATTTTCATGTATGGGTAATTTCTATCTTTTGAAGCCATGGTGGATGTTCTTTCTTAGTCGACGAGGTTTTGGGTTAGTCTATATAACACTCTATTCTATTTCTTTATTGTTATCCGACCAATATTTACACAACAACTGAAGGCAACAAAATTGTACTATTATTTTCAGCGGCTTCGTGTATATAGAATATCCGGGGTTTTGGTCCGCACGCACACTACGTCTTTGATTCGCTGAAGAAGAAGAATAATATTGCATCACAAATAATCTTTTAAACCCGTCACTAGATTCTGCGTGAAACGGTCACTAACTATAACATTATCCTAGATGGAGCAGAGTTGTGCCTCAACACTATTGTAAGATGAAAAGGCTAGCACACCGTGTGGCTAGTACAAATGCCTATAGAAAAACCTTTAGTATTTCCCAGAAATCCGTCTCGGTATTTGTTTTATCACTTTAGGTCTCAATTCGATCCCATTCTCGACATGTACACGTCTGGAGGATACGTGTCTGTGATATCTAAATCCATTTTACGCTTGTCCAAGCGAATATTAGGGAGAGCCTTAAGAGCCTTGAGATATCTCTATGGCTCCTTTATATGTAAACATGTTTAGAATAGAAGATTTTTCTTTCTTTTTAACCGTTTTCAAAAAGGAGGCTTTCAATTCGTCTGAATGTTTTTTGGATGTTTGTTACGCGATTTCTCCGTCAATTGTGGACCGTTGTTCAATTTTTTTATGCACGAGTATACTCCTGAGTTGATCCCTTTGTCACCAGGTCAGGATCTGATGAATGGATCCCCACGAAATCAAAACCAAACCTGTTGAAGAACGCCTACACTAATAGAAACAGCAAACCTGTATACGCGTGCCAGTAGTACAATTTCTACAGGCGCTTAATATATCTACCGACCGTTTTTGTATTCACCGTCATTGTCTGTGTGTATAAAGGAAGTCAGTCTTCTTATCCTCTCAACGTTTTATTTTACTTTCTAAAGTTATTCAAGTATTTGTGTAACAAAAAATTTGAAAATAAAAAGAATCAAAATCTTTAAAATAAACGTTTTTTACATCCTGAAGTCGGTGCCACGTAAAACATAAAAAACAACAATAATTTTGCAAACAAAATATGGATTTTTTATGTTTTACTTCACACCGCCTTCAAGATGTAGAAAATATTATTTTTTGCTGTTTAGAATAAAGTCAGTTTTGATTTTTTGTTTATTATCATTCCATTATACGTTTTTGTAAATAAACCAGACACTGGGCTGTAACTGAAACTCATAAGTATCAATCATAATAACTCAACTGTATATCGAGCTTTTACCACCATTTTATCATAAGCGACATTTG
Source organism: Dendrolimus kikuchii (assembly GCA_019925095.2). Lineage (NCBI taxonomy): Eukaryota > Metazoa > Arthropoda > Insecta > Lepidoptera > Lasiocampidae > Dendrolimus > Dendrolimus kikuchii. The sequence goes on from CM034400.1 coordinate 9,210,934, forward strand.
TATATAAAAATATTTTTTTTACAAAAGGTATTTTGAACTATTATTTTGTTTTAAGATGTTTAAGCTTTGATTCAGTAGAGTCTAATCTAATTAAAACTCAAAGTCTTAAAATAAAATAATAATTTAAAATACCTTTCGCAACAAAAAAATATACGTATGTCCAAAAGTCGCTTACGATAAAATGGCTATAAAGTCTCGATATTACTAGTTATATTGTAATATTTGTGAATTGAGCTTCATTAAAGAACTTCCAAAACACTCTGTCAACTTGTCAGCTGATGGCACTCTTGTAACATCTCGCTCATCTCGTATTATCCAACGGAGTAACATTACAAGACTTGAAATCAGACCTATTTTTATCTCTTATTTTTAAAAAAATATAGAAAAAGGACAGACAAAGTCAAAACCTGAAGTAAAACCAAAATATTTTACATTGAAATGTAAGTTACAGAACAGAAAATACAATTTACTTACTTATGAACATGACATGGTGTTTAAAACTAAGTTTGCAATTACCAAAAGGTCGATGTAAGTACATATAAAATAAATACGAATTTTCAATACATAGGTACGAGTGGCGGTATTTTTCATAATAGTTATAAAAGGTTTATTATGCTATTTCTTAGACCGCACATTAGATAAAAATTGTCGTTTCCAGTCAAAGAATTGTTGGGGTACTATTTTTACCAAAATGACTGCCTGCTTAGCTTACCTATATTCTCATATCATCATGTTATGAGTTTACCACTTTTACTCTTTCGTTTTAATCGAGATGCAGCCTCGACCAATAAGAAATGTAGATCTAAAACTATTAAATATTTTTCTTACAGTAGCCTTTGTGGAAAAATGGCCAATGATGAACCCAAACGAAGTAGTTTTCATTTTGGTGACGTACATGCTTTTTATCATGAAAGTAGGACCCGCTTGGATGGAAAGGAAACGTCCGTTTCAAATCAGAAGCTTGCTTTTTATTTTTAACTTGTTAAAAGTATTAAATTCTAGTATACTAGCTTTTAAGGTAAATTCTTTTACACATTATCAAGTAAGGGTTTCCTTCGTAACATACGTAAAGTACGGTTTTACATCTTATAAGAATTTATGCATGAATAAGATTTCATAATGCGAATATTAAACAGATCAATTAAATTAAATTAATTTGCTTGAAAGGTCGTAAATGGAGAAGACACGACGTTTAATCATTCATGTTTATCTTTGTATGAATTGGAATGGATCGTTGATTCATCCAAATCGAAAGACAAAATGATCCGAATATCGGCGTAACAAACGGAGTAGAAGTAAACGCTATAAGGGGGGGCACAAAACAAAAATTAAAACCAATAAACTTATTTCTATTATGTAAGAGTTTCACAAAATTTGCAGTATGTATGATAAAAGGAAACATAGCGCTTCGGACTATACTGTCTATGTCTACCATATATTGATACTGTATGCTGGTTTATTTGGTTGCCGATGATACGTGAAAGGGAGACAGCGGAATTTGACCAAATCCCTCTTACACACTCCAGAGCATACTAATAAACAGATAGACATACTGGTTGCGGTCATACACCCTCCTGGCCTCTTAATGTATGTTATTGAATGTGAATGCCGCAATTCTGCCTTGGAGTAGCGTGCAGGGTATACCGTCCCTTCTTTTAAATAGAGTAATTCGAGCTCTGCAATAAGATACCCGAGTGCTGGATTATATTACTTAATCATGGTTGAGTATCAATGGCATTTATTAACTTTCAGTTTATTTCGTATATATTGGAGCATGGTTTATTTCCCAGAAAGTGTGAACATGACCAGGTGACTTTGTATGTAAGTATTTAATTAATTATTTCGGGTAAAGATCATTACTTCCAATAGCTGGGAATTTTCATCTAAATATCAGTAATCGTCTCATCAATGACAATGTCTTCAGCACAAAGTTTTCTTGATAGTATTGTTTAGTTGGCCATTGATTTCTCTTATTTTCTTGGCGCGTATTGACGACCTTTATATAATTTTCTCTGAGGTGTCCTATCCTTTTAAAAATCTTACAACTTTACAAAATGAATTAATTTATCAACAACTTTTTTAGACGATCGCAGCACTCTACTGGAAGTACATGATAACGAAAGTGTGGGATCTGTTCGACACGGTATTCTTCGTTCTTCGCAAAAAGTACTCTCAAGTCACGTTTCTTCATGTGTATCACCACGTCTTTATGGTTATCATCAGTTACTCGTGTTTGAAGTACGACCCTTCGGACCATTGGGCTTTTATGGCTGTCATGAATTGTACCATACATGCAATTATGTATTCGTACTACGGTCTCTCCGCCTTGGGGCCTGCGTATTCAAAGTATCTGTGGTGGAAAAAGTATCTAACTATAATACAATTGGTAGGTGCAATTGTGGTATTAATATTATTTTAATCGTATCAAGAGAACTAATAATTATCAAAAGTGTGTCAGTCCACGTATATTGGGATTCCGTATAAATGACGGATGTTCACTATTTTTGTTATTTGACTACAGAACTCGAAAAAAAATGCCAATTCATACTTCTTCAAAAAGGAGATATTATTTTTCAAGACCTATCGAGTAATCTATATACTATAATAAAGCTATAGCCATATATCCAACTAATATTATAAACCCGAAAGTTTGTAAGAATGTATGGATGTATGTTTGTTATACTCTTTCACGCAAAAACTACTAAATGGATATTGATGAAACTTTACAATAATATAGCTTAACATCAGAATAACACATAGCCTATAATTTATAAAGATATAGTGTGAATTATCCAAAATATAACGATTTTCCGGTTTCACCACGCCGGTGAAACCGCGGGGCGCAGCTAGTACTATAATAAACCTGTAAATGGTTCGAGTTTGTACAATGTCAGTTTAAAAATGTGAAAAAAATCAGAGGGCCTAATTCGAACCTACTGAATCTGCTGATTCCGAAAATGCAATTTTTAGAATTTTTCTCTGTTAGAGCATCACGTGAAAACTACTAGACGGATTTAATTGAAAAACGACATAGAGCTAGCTTATATCCCGGATCATAACTTAGGATATTTTTATCCCAATTAATGACGTCGTTTCCGTACATACTTTTTATTCCGATAAATAATGTCGTTTCCATGGAATAAACGGATTAGCAAAATAGATCGTGCTGCAATCGCGTTTTTTTAATTCACTAACAAATACCTACGTTGTCATAAACAACATCTATTCATTGTATTACTTCAAATCAAGTTGGCTGCGACTCGCCTCTGTTATCTGCGTAGTTGTGTAGACTACATGGACGTTATTTTAATGAACTTAGTAACAAGAGACAGTAAAAGGTAAAACACTTAATTAAATTTGTATATACGTAACATAGAGCTACTACCTAGGAATTCGCCAACTTTCGTTATTTATATACCCCTTACGTCTATGTGAAAAAAACTACATTCCTCGACTACATATACAGTGGCCACCTTTAATTTTTATTATTATATATTTTGCAAATCCATAACACCATCGTGTTGCGAAATAAAGATTACATCTTTGCATCCTCTCCTGTCAGGTGGTAGGGGATTTGCCCGTCTGGATGACTACCACCCCTGGTCTAGATTATGTCGCCATAACAGCCTTGAGCTGTGTTCCGGGATTAGTGACCACGTTCCAGGCTCCCTTAAGAGAGCAGCAGCGCTTTTGTAGCACCTTTGGTGTTGCAAATGTCCATAGACGATGGTAACCGCTTTCCATCAAGTGGGCCGTCTGCCTGCCTCCTGAACTCCTGCAATAAAAAAAACCTGCCTGATTTCTATCGTATAGACCCAGTAGTTTGTGAGGAAAATTGTTGTAACATAGAATTATAAGCAGACGAATGGAATTTAAAGTTTCCTACAATATACATTATTCAAATTAATATGCAATTTCAAGATAAAACAAAGCTAGCATTTTGGGTCTACATTACTGCGTCTTTTTTTTTATTTTTTTTATTGCCGGAGTTCAGCAGACAGGCAGACGGCCCACTTGATGGAAAGCGGTTACCATCGCCTATGTACATTTGCAACAACAAAGGTGCTACAAATGCGCTGCTGCTCTCTTAAAGGAGACTGGAACCTGGTCACTAATGCCGGAACACAACAATACTTCTTACCGAGCTTCTTGCACATTGTAAGCACCCCGTGTTATTCAAAGGTATATTCAATGCACTTATATACAGAACAAATGTTTATTTAAAGAAATACTCTCACTGTATTTTACCTAACTATATCTCATAAAAATATACTTATATACAAAATATAAAGTATTCTTTCCATATACTGTATTCAATTTCGTACATCAGCGTCAGTTAATAGAAGATATCCTAACTTAATTCTCGGAAACCATTCCTATTTCTGTAACATTCATTTACGAACATAACACATTGTGTTGAATAAAATCCTCCTCGTGTACACTGTACATATTCATAAATTATTATTACGATATCGTAAGACTTTATCTCTCCGAAAAATATTTACTCTGGACATGATATATATCTAACACCCCTCAAGATTTTAGCCTTTTGATAAATTATTGTACAGCATTGTATTCAAGTAATAATACATTATGTTGACTATATTCATATAGAGGTTAAGGAAAATGTTTATATCTCTTTCTAAGCGTGTTATGCGCAAGGAAGTGTGCGAGATTTATATGGAGAATTAATGTCGAGATCTTATTTGTTTTACAAAAATTAAATTTTTGCTTACATTCACACAGAGAATTTCACAAACTAAACTATCTATCAATGTCCAAACACAAATAGTATATGGTCAAAAAACGGAAGCAATAATTGTTATCGAAGTATACAATATATATACATAGATGTGACAATAAGAATCTTAATAAGTTTTAACTTAACTACATACTTAGTTATTTAGAAGTTATTAGGAGGAGTAGGGGAAGGCAGAGCAAGTGCTGGGAGGACTAGATCAGGCTTGATCCTGGACCCCACTGGCGACATGCTGTCTTAGACAGGCAGCATTGGCAGGAGCTGTAGGAGGCATTCTGAGAAGAGAGCTTTGATCTAGGGAAAACATCGGAAAAAACCTTATCTCACAATTAAGGCTATATTATACATACTTAGTTACTGAATACGGTACTTACTACGGGAATTATAAAAGACCGGCAAGTCCTTACGTGACATTCCCATGGTTTGACCGAAGGAGGACTAAGATAGCGGAGTGAAATCAAGCTATCTGATACCCTCTGTCCCATCCTGAAGGCTGGCAACGCGTTGGTTTCTCCCCTAGAGCAAAACGTCTAAAGACGACGGTACCCACTTTCCGTTAGGTAAGCCGTGTGCCATTGTGCAAGCCTCGCAATAATGAGGGCGACAGAAATGCTTATTATTTGATAGTGCTGCTAAACATCCTTGCCGGTTTCACACTTCTTTTCATACCAGCTGTCATGCAAAGGCGGCTCTAGCCCATTTAGCGCCTGTGTGCAATATAGTCTGGCGCCCTCTGGCGCAGTCAAAATGGAATATTTACAGTATATTTTAACCGATGAACGGAAATTCGGATACAAATGGTGCAATTTTAAATGATTTCGGGAAGCAACACGTATACGTTGAGAAGAGGAACTCTCATAGAAACCGTGCTAAATTAGCAACAACATGCTGTTGTTTCATTTTCACTTATGATACAATTTAGTGTGTGAAATAGAGAGGGATATACAATGTTATATTTCTTTCACTCCTAAGTTGGCCTATACTGATAAGTGAGACAAAGATAATATGGCAATGTAACATTTTTTTACTTACTGCTATCTATGAGACTTCTTGTTCTGAGAGAACACGAGTAAAAAGTATTTTTTAGGAAGGAAGGGGTTAAAAATAATGCTACACTACACCAAATTAATCTTTAGTTATCTGTTTTAAGTCTGATTTCACGTTCAACCAAAAACTCTTATATAGAGTAAAGGAGCCGCTTGAAGTGCGCCTTGCTGTGCTACCGCGCCTGGCGTCGGCCATAACACGAGCGCAGTCTTTGAAAGCGCTTTTGCCGCGAGCTACGTATGCTTTCTGGTGATGCCGCGAGCGGCGCTTGACCACCATCATAGTGGTAGCTAGCTAGTTAGTATATACAGCCGCTAGCTTTGGCATTTTGTATTAATAAATGTAACATGTAACTTAAGTCTAGAATCAGTTAAGTCGTGTGTATAATAAATATGTAAGAAAATATCAGTAAAACAGAGCACAATAAATTAGCGATAAATAAATAATAGAAATAATAAGACAGTAGATAGTAAGATAAAAAAGAAAGCAACACCCTTTATCTTGCCCTATGATAGAGGCGAAAAAAAAATCCACCCGACATTGGGCGCAATGTCGGTCAAACGCGAACCTATTTAACATAAAAAGACCCATTTGTGAATATAAAGATGCCATTTAATTCATTCGAGGCTGGCATCGCGTTGGCTTTATCTTTAGTGTTCCAAATGTCCAGTCGACAGGCGACTTTTAATATAAAAGGGGAAAGTTATTCATTCCAAAGGACGTTAACGACTATTTTATTTAATACCAGCCAGCGAAACTTTATTTGCGTTGCCATAACGTCGACTTGTTTATTAGTGAACTAGCTGACCCGTACCCACTTCGCTGGGCATCAGAAAAAAAATTAAAAAATACTTATTATTAATCACAATCAAATATTCCCAATGTCACTCAGGAATAATGTAGCTTTCCACTCGTGAAAGAATGTTCAAAATCGGTTTAGTAGATCCAGAGATTACCCCCTACAACGTCACAAACATACAAACTTTACCTCTTTATAATATTAGTATAGACTACTAAGCGAATTCAAAATATTTCACCTCCTGTACTGCCCATACCCCAGTGACTCCTAGATCATAAGCCTATCTAACCGATTAGGGTGCGCGGCGACCACGCAACTTTTTTATAATACTTACATTTTTAAATTCGTGATATCTTTCGAATGGAATGTCCGAATTGAATAATTCAAAAAGTTATATAAAGTTATTGAAGCAGTCTTGAATATGAAGTACATTTATTTTGATAAGGATGAATAACAAGATGCAAATAAAGAGCCGTTTCCAGCGGCGGCATTTTAATTAAATTTTTAAAATTTAAGAACACATTATGGCATAAATATAATAGTTAGACATATGCTGTACAGACACTTTTTTTAAACAATGATGTGTTCTGCAAAGTCGTAGTACATTATTTTATTCTATCATTATTAGGATTCGCAGCCCACCCGATTGTAGGTAATTCATTTTTTACACCTTAGGTTACACTATTGGAGTTTTAGTACGGATCCCTAATTTTTTTTAAAACATAATATAGCCTATGTCAACTGGGAATAGTGTAGCTTTGAAATCTGTTCAGTACATTCGGAGATTATCCCTTACAACGTCACAAAGTTTACCTCTTTATAATATTAGTAATAGTATAGAAGTATAGATTCCAACGGTCGCGGCGGTAATACAACAATGCGAACGCAGCACCATCTTTTTGTACATATATTCGTATATTTAACGGAAACGGCGTCATTTATCGGGATAAAGTGTCCTGAGTGTTGACCCTGGGTATATTCCGAGTATAACACTCGGGATACTATTGGTTTATAAGCTAGCTTTGTGTGTCGACTTTCATTTAAATTCGTTGAGTAATTTTTACGTGAATCTCTAATACACAGTCAGGCATAAAAACATACTAGAAATTGTATTTTCAGATTATGCCGGTCCGAATTAGCCCCACATATTTTTCTTTTTTAAACCCATTGTACAAACTTGGCTTGTCTACAGATTTATTATGGATAGATAGACTAGCGAGCTCAGCAGACGTTGTCCTGCTGTACAATCCTCAATGTTGGGATTGCGGCTAAGCGAACTGTATTTCTTCGAATTTTATGCGAGTCTATGCGAAAAACGGGAAGTTGGCCAGTGAGAACAAATCTTACAACGAGTAGTCAACTCACCTTGCGAAGAGCGGGTTTCAAGTCCAATTGTCGGCGCCCACTGCTTCCTTTGTGGACACAATTTTAGTTCAAAACGAGTACTTTTCACAGCACTCGTAACGAGGATGCCGCAGTGACACACTGAATGACGAAGGTTGCGAATATTTCCACAAAATACGAAATGAGTCTCTTTTGATGCGAATTCAACGAACGAACTTGCTAATGTGTCCGTACACGACGGGCGCAGCGAGTGACTCTCGCCGCAATTTTCTACCCTCACTGGCTCGCGCGACAAGAAATATACTAGTCTAAACCGAACGAAAACTGTCGCTAATTTAACAAATACGAACGAACTTTAAACTATTTAATTTTATGAAATCAAATACAAATTAATACTAAAGCTAATAAAAGAAGGACGGTTTGATCACGTGCCTTTAAAAATAAAATTTAGAATTCGATTGCAGCGCTACCTACTGGGACCAATTGTGAATGTAAACCATCCCGGGATCCACAAGAACACATACAAAAAATTTCATCAAAACCGTTTAGGAGTTCAGTGACACACACACACACACAGAAGAATTATTAGCTTCGAGACGTTTTTGCGTTTCTAGTAGTGTACTGTCAGCACATAAATAAATAAACTTTTATATATGTCGGGTTCACGCCGGGAGCGAACGAATGACGCTCCGAGAATAACACAATAATAATCTGAAATATTATAATCAAAATTTATTACACTAGAATTATTACAATTACGATATGTAATATTGCTCAATAATACACAGAAATATTAGGACAACTCCAAGAGTTGCATCCACGCTTATCAGGTATCGAGCAGCAATTTGCCCTTCAAGAATACTGCGATTATCAAGCAGTAATTATCGACCACAATATATTACGTACTCCTCAACAAAGACTGTCAATGTAGACTGTCGGTCGTATACTTGGTTGTAGACTCGTAGACTGTCGGTTTAAGACTGCCCCTCCTCTGTCCGAACACCGCATATTTAACAGATCCTCGTAGCGCGCCGCAGTGACACCATCCGGTAATGTTGTGGCTTCAGTTACACTTCCTTCATAAAACTAACTTCCGCCATACGTATTAACTACCAACATCCGGTTACTCCATTTCCGATATCCGTTAGCTTAATAATAAATGCTTCTACATTGACATCCGGTTAAACAACTTCCGAATACTACATGAAAGAATACTCTATCCGGTTATTGACTACTTCCGTCATATGGTTATTTTATAATAACAAATACTTTTCCTACATATATTTTTACAGGCAGGTACTTAATATGCTAATAGGAATGCTCCGGTGGTTCGGGCATGTGGAAAGAATGCATGATGAAAGAATGACTAAACAGATATACAATGCAAAAGTGGATGGATGCAGAAGTTGTGGAAGGCCACGACACACCTTCCATGATCAAATTGATCGTGTACTAGCGGAGGGTGATGTCAGGAGCCTTAAGAACAGACGAGTGTGCATGACAAGAGTTATGAATGTCAAAGAAGCAAGTGAGGTGTGTAAGAATGGGCCTAAATGGCGCTCTGTTGTTCGTGCCTACCCCGCAAGGGAACTGGCGTGAAGTTATGTATGTATGTATGTATGTAGGTACTTAATATGAAACTAATAATATTAAACGATATAAAAATAATAAATATTAATATTAAACATAATTTTTAATCGTGCAGGAACGGAGAAAGAATACAATTTCCTGCGGCCGGGCGGCCTGTCGTAAGAGGCGACAAAACGACCCACAGCCAGGTGGTAGGGCATTTGCCCGACTGGATGGCTACCACCACTGGTCTAAGTCTATGTCGCCATAACAACCTTGAGTTGTGTTCCGTCATTAGTGACCAGGTTCCAGTCTCCATTAAGAGAGCAGCAGCGCTACAAATGCACCTTTGGTGTTGCAAATGTCCATAGGCGATGGTAACCGCTTTCCATCAAGTGGGTCGTCTGCCTGTCTACTGAACTCCTGCAATAAAAAAATAAAATGAAAATAATACTAACTTTCAAGGTTTAAATTTCAAGTTTATAAGTCCTGTAAATATATAAATACTACAAACGCAAAAACGTCTCGAAGCTAATTTGCCTGTAGCACACTTTATTGGTCACCAAATAAACAATTACCAAAATGCGCGGTTATAGATTTCTCTGTGTCTAGCACTAATATAATAGTTAGTCATCTACGGTCTTGAATACAAAACTATTTTCATGAAAGATTTTTATCCGCAGGAAAAACCTTAGAGTAAACAAGACAATATATTAATATTAATTATTTTTTCAGTTACAGTTCATCCTGGTAATTGGTCACGTTATGGTCCAGACCTACACCTCTGATTGCCCAATGCACGCTGGCTCCTACTGGGTGGGTCTTTCGAATTTGGGTCTCTTCATTTGCCTTTTTGCTGATTTCTACAAGAAACGTTATGTTCGCAACGTAACGGAGAACAAAGAACAAATAGGGTTTGCTTGTACAAAGCAGTATTTTGACTAAGTTTTGTATAGTTAACAGATAATCTTAACTCCTGTAAGGTTAGCAAGTAAATGCTGTTTTTCGATTAAAGTAATATTATGTCAGTGCCGATGTTGATATTAATCTCTTTTATTTAAATATTAAAACGCTCTAAACACGTTTTGATTCACTTTCACAATTGTAACAAATATTACACACACACACGTATACAGACTTCTTTCTTTTCTTTTATTGTAAAGTTCAATGGTGGTAGTTATTATAGCGATAGGTAGGCGAGGGCCAGAAGTACCATCACACAAGGCTTATCTAGTTTGGGCTCCTTTCTTACCCACTTTAATCAAGTGTCTCTAATTTTATGCTCTATTTTCTTTACTTTTTGTGGGAAGTAATTTTTAAAAAATCATTAATCTACAACGAGAAATTCTGTCGTTGCTATTAAAGGATAATGGATCATTATGAAACTAAGTATAAAATATAAATAGCAAACCACTTTTTATACAATAAATAGAAAGTAAAAAACGATGTATGTCGAAGTGCCTCCTTATCCTATTAAGTTTACGGGAGTGCTCATAACTTCCAAAGTAAATGATATAGATTACTGACTACACTTAATCATTCCAAGCGAATGTAATAAAAAGTTCAAGTTTACTTTAGGTTCCTAACGTCTAAGTTATTAGCCTTAGTACATACTATCAGGTTTCTACAGTTTCACCACCTTTAATTTCATCACAGTGTGTTCTTCAGTCTATCTATACAAAGTTTGTACCTATATGTATTATATGTTACAGCCGGTATACAAGGGTTCAATGAAATTCCAAAAATTCTAAATCTTCTGGATGATCGTTATGAAACGAGGGAAAAAATACGATTTTCGTAGTTATTTTTTTAATCAGCTCCGTGAGAGCGGAGATATGCAGTTTCAAAATAATAAAAAAAGTGACAAAATGTATCGCATTTAAATAATGTTTTCAACTTAAATCAATTTGAACAAAATCCGTTGAACAGTTTTTGAGGTATGAAGGGTTTTGTATATATGGGTGTTGTATATTGTAAAACTAGCTGGCCCGGTAAACTTCGTACCGCCTCAAAATCAATAAATAAAAAACGTTGATTTCTGAACGACTGGACGAACATCAAACGTTTGACATTCAAAGACAAAAAAATGGAAAAAACTTCACTTTTAAATTGAATTTGATTTCTGAAGGACTTTTAAAATGTAATTTCACAAGGTTTATTAATTTTAAATTTAAATTACCACAGAAATGTTACATTTAACGCTGTACTTTATTTCACCTTTTACCTCTTAAAACTAAAAGAAAGATTGCTGATTTACGTTTCTTAGTTAAAATTGCGCGATCCAAAATTGATTGTGCAAATCTCATTGAGAAACTACATTTGTATGTTCCTCCTACTAATGTTCGCCCTAGGAAATTATTACATACACCATTGACGCGCACAGCTTACCGACGTAATTCGTTCTGTATCAGAACAGCAAATGAATTTAATAAGCTAAGTAAGTTAGAAGATATAGACTTAGACTTATTTACTAATAGTGTAGCATTGTTTAGCGCAAAGTTGGTCAAGTTCTATTCAAACTCGGATTTATCAGTTTAAGTACCTTATGTCTATGCACATTTTTATCATTGTTTCTATGTATAATTTTTCATTTTTGTTCTTTTCTTATTTTTACTGTTATCTGTGGAGGCTTATTAATAGCTTCTCTAAATCTATTTTATTTTTGGTTATTAATAATGATAGCTGTTAGCCCCCCAAATAAAATAAAATAAAATTCATTTCTAAATGACGGGACGAACATCAAATGTTTGACAGGTAGAAATAGTTTGTAAGGGAAATCGGAATTGTTGTTTTTACTATATTCCAAGCATTTTTTCATATTTACTTACCTTTTAAATCTTCCCTGGACTTCCACAAATAATTCAAAACCAAAATTAGCCAAATCAGTCCAGCCGTTCTCGAGTTTTAGCGAGACTAACGAACAGCAATTGATTTTTATATATATATAACAAAAAGCAATAATTTTCATCGACACTACGGAACCCTTCACTTTGCTTAGAATGACACGCACTTGGACAATTTTTACATTAAGTACTACATAGAAATTCCCACAACTTCACGAGCATAAATTTCACTGCCATCTCATAAACTTTCAACCACGAACATAAAAATTCTACTTCATATCCAATCTCAAAAGAGTAATAAACTACCATGAAAATCCATTCTGTTATTAAGACCTTCAAATATAAAGAAACATCAAAACATACTTTCACGTCTGCGAATGGCAGCGAGAACAATATTCCTAAAATCTCTTTACAAACTTGTGTGTACAAAGCCTTAATCTGCGAACCGTACTACAATGTCGATTTTCAGAACATAGATAACGTAGCAATTATAAGGATACCCTCTGTGATTTACGACCGACCACCAAGAGGCTAACAGCAATTCTATAGCCATTATCACAATGGGGGGTTGCCGTTACAACAGCAGCCCATTACTATTGAATATCGCAGATTATGTAGGTATACAGGTATGAAATAGGGCATTTCATGATAAATGGAAAGCAAACAAATTGATAACATAATATACATTGTAAAATCTATATAACGACACTGAAGCGACTGTGCATTTTATGGCGTTATAGAGAGTTGTCGTTAAATTTAGATAAGTTTATTATTTTTGTCTGACGTCTGTTGTTGCACTAGTAATTTTGTTGTATTTTTTACTTATTTTCTTCATATCTTGCGATATTGATGATATTGATTGGCATCTTGGTGATAAAGGAAGTACTTAGAAATTTGGGTATTACGAAATTTCGGTATGCATGATGCCGACAGTCCAGTTTAATAGGGGCTAGGATAATAAAGCGATAAAAGGTAACGTACACAGCTGCGCAGTTTTTACTCATTTTGGCAACTTAAAAGGTACTTTTCATTGATCATGGCAGCTTTACCCTTTGATAAGGGGCAATCCAAACAGTAATCAACCAGCTTGTGTGAGACTCCGAGAAGTTGCACGGGCAACAACCACTACCCACTAAAACCACCCTCCTCCGAAAGGCTGAGACTTAGAACGTAGTTACGCCCAGTCCGATCCAGCGCAAAAAGTGCCTGAATGTGTCCCGGGAATCAAAACTCATCCACTTCGTCAGCGGGGGTGATAAATCCTTTGCTCCCTTGATAGCTAAAGGCCCCCCGAAGCGGTATTATTCAGGGTGGGAAGTCTTACGCATACCTGCGTCTCCGGATGCCAGCCAACCGCCGGCGTCCGCGTGGAGTCGCATTAGCACGCGCAATAATACTCTCCTCCCTACTCGTTCGGCGGCCTCCTTGATAGACATTACCGTCTCACAAAAAGTAACCGCTGCCCCCCAGGTATCGCTGCTATGCAGCATGGCTTACACCAGACTGCAGAGCGAGTCGATCGCTCCTACTTGTGTCTCGAGTACAAAACGCTGCGGCGCCCATGCCGCGCACTCGACTAGCGTGTGAAACGCCGTGTTGGATGCGCCGCACTAGCGGTATTCCGGGGAAGGCAAGCAGCCCACAATATGACACAGATACTTATCGAAACACCCGTGTACGGGAAACCAAGCTTAACCAACCAAAGCCAAGTGATTTCGACGCTTAAAATAGTTTGTCGTTAAATCAAGTGACGTTACATGGAGTTTACACTGTAGATATATATATGTAGGAATGTTAAAAATGGGTTGGATATACATCGGAACGCAAGTGTAGATTAAATGTGATGAATGATGAAGATTTGATTTGGGAATGAACGGTGACCTGATCTGTCGTGAGTTAAGAGCGTAAGAGGGTGGGTGTTTGAGTGCGTACGTTAAGATATATGTGTCGGGTTTATGGCTGGTTCCTATATCTTACCGATCATTCAATTGCCTTACTATCGGTTACAATTTAATATAAGCTCCATACAATAAATAACAAAATTCAACCAATGATAAGGCAAGCGAATGAATAGTAAGATATAGGAACCGACCATCAATAATGTGGTTTTGGTTTTTAACTAACTGCTCCGCGAGTTCCTTTGCACTTGATTATAAATATTTTTATTCATTCTTGTGAACTCTGTAAAATATTAAAATGGAACATACACGAGAAAATATTATACAAAACTCTTGTTTTAATTTAAATTCTTTGAACAGTTTCAAAGTCTATTTCCTTACAAAATATCGTCGGACATAAATTCTAACGGTCGTATTCATAGAGAGTTGGAGTAAGTTTGAACGTCTTTAAGAAGAATAAACAATCGTTCAAACTTGTTCTAACTCTCTATGCATAAGACCGTATAAAGTGAAATTTATAATTAAGCAATAAAAGTAGCAGTTTTAACTCTTTTTTTTTTAAATAACAGGCACTTCTATTTTACTTAGGGTCGATTTTACAATCACCAGATAATCGTTATTCTGTAGAATAAAACACAACATGGGAAAATTAAAAATGACAGTTGCATGACCAAAACAGTTGAATTTATTTTTATAATTTAATAATTTATACGACTGATAACTTTTATCTGATGATTAAAAATCGGCCCTTTTGGCATAGATTTCTGTGCCTTAGTTTTAGTATTTTCTTTTTAATTTTTATTGCAGGAGTTCAGCAGACAGGCAGACGGCCCACTGGATGGAAAGCGGTTACTATCGCCTATGGACATTTGCAACACCAAAGGTGCTACAAATGCGCTTCTGCTCTCTTAAGTGAGTCTGGAACCTGATCACTAATGCCGGAACACAACTCAAAGTTGTTATGGCGGCATGCTCTAGACCAGGGGTGGTAGCCATCCAGTCGGTAACTAACACCAGTTAAAGTTATGATATCATTTTCAAATATATTTTCAAAATGAAACGTTTTCCCGGGAGCTTAAAATGTGATTTTTTACTATGTTTACTATTTTTTTTTAAATATAAAACTGAAAGAAAACCTTTAAGCTAACTGTTATTTGATATTAATCACTTCACTTGTTAGAACTTAGATCCAGCAAAATTATAGGACTTTGAATGACCCCATACAGCGAAGTTCTCGTAACGTTTTGAAAAGTAACATTTTATTAAACAGTTGGTATTTTCCACACATATACAAATACTTGTTTTGCTTATAACAATATATATGTTAATATCTTAATAAAAACATACAATAAAGCATAAAAATCAACAATATAGCAAAAAAATTGACCATTGATATACCAAAAGAATCTATATATATAAAAATCAATTGCTGTTCGTTAGTCTCGCTGAAACTCGAGAACGGCTGAACTGATTTGGTTAATTTTGGTTTTGAATTATTTGTGGAAGTCCAGGGAACGATTAAAAGGTTAGTAAATATAAAAAAAAATGCTTGGAATATGATAAAAATGATTCTGAGGCGGTACGAAGTTTGCCGGGTCAGCTAGTACCTACAATATAAAAATTAAAGTTTAATCTAAATTTTTCAAATAAAATTGGATTGCGGAACCCAAAACCGCCTACTTGTCCTCTAAAGTATTCTTTATATCTTAGTCAAAGTGGTTATATTTTATCCGCCAAGTGTTATAGGATATCATATAACTGATGTCAGATATGATCCTAAATTCAATATCCGAATTTGTTACGAACAAGATCAAAGGAATATCATGTTACGATTTGCCAGTGAATATATTTGTGTTGGAGATAGTGCCTCTTCGATAATCGAATCTTCGATTCAGATTTTATAAGTAACTAGGATATACCCGCGAATTTTGTCTGACTTGAAATTCCCGCGGGATTTCCAGGACATAAAAGTTGCAGTCTCCCTTTAGAGATCAGCAGCGCATTTGTAGCACCTTTTGTTAATCCATGGTAACCGCTTTCTATCAGGTGAGCCGTCTGCCTGTCTGATGAACTCGTGCAATAAAAAAATATTGTCTGACGTACTAAACACATTTTGCCAAAATGCCTACAGTTCCCTAACAAATACCATTTGCCAATTCGCCGGTAATCAAACAGCTTATGTAACGACAAACTGGGAATTTGTATCTTAGAATGAATAAGTAAGTGACTTAGGTACACACATTTCTCTTTGTTGTCGAATAACTAGAGCGATTTTCCACAGATGCTCCTTTGATTCATCACTCTCAAGGAACATGATGTTATTACGTACATTTTACCAGAAATTCATAGCAAATATGATTTCATGTGTCTTTTTCGCTTTCTTTTATATTATCTGAATTTCGGTAATGATTCACTGTTTAGACGTTTTACTATAAAGAGATTAAATTGGATATCTACTTTTTTTACAAAAGCAACGGATTGTAGTTGTTTCATACATCTCTTTCCAGGAATGTCACATATAAATGATGCGGATTCTCCGCATGTTTTCAGATGGCCTTGACAACCCTATTTTTAGGAGCTGGCATTCTATCTATTATCTGGCGTATTCATTGAAATGACAATAAATATTATTTGATTTTTAATTTTAATTTAATTTAATAACTTTTAATTGTAAAATTTGTGTTGTGAATTTATATGGTTATATTGCCTGAAATAAAGACATTATTATTATTATACTTCAATTCTTTTTTAAAGACTCAGGTAAACCTAGAAATACCAAATTAACACGGGTGAACACCAAGTGTTAATTTGGGGTGTAGTGTCGTTAATGGTAGTTTTATTTTTTATTTTTATAGTGTTACATATTGTTCTTCTTCATTTAATTGCAAAAATTTTCTGACTATGCTACATGTCAATACTCAATAGTATTGCTGCTTTTTGTAATGAGATGTAAATGTGTTTAAGTAAACCAAGTAATTCGAGCCGTGAGGATAATTTTTTTGCTATAACCCCGGTGGTGGAAACTACTATTGGGACTATTGTAACTTTATGCATCTTCCACGGTCTCTTGACCTCTTCCTGTGATTCTGTATAATAGGTTGGGGAAAAGGTCTTTTCGCATATAGTATGTATGGACTTGTAATAAGATCTCTTTGGCTATACCATTTGTATCTGGCTGGTTTTGGTATCATTAAAAAGTTTTAATTTTAAAGAAGACAATCCCAAATTCAAATTAGGAAAATGTCTGATTTTCATTTGTTTTTCTTATTGTTAAAATGAATCAATCTAATGAAGAAATCCGATACATTTTAAAATTATACTACAAAAAAGGTAAAACTGCAACACAAGCCGCGAAAAAAAATTGTGATGTTTATGGACCTAATTCAGTATCCGTGAGAGTAGCGCAAATTTGTTTTAAGCGTTTTCAATCCGGAAATGTTGATATCAAAAATGCACGTCGCTCTGGTCGCCCTGTTACGGACAAAATTGATGCCATTTTTGAAAAAGTGGAGCAAGATCGGCATATTAGTAGTTACGATGTAGCTGGAGAACTGGGAATTGACCACAAAACGGTTTTGGCGCATTTGAAAAAAGCTGGGTACACAAAAAAGCTCGATATTTGGGTGCCTCATGAGCTCACTGAACGAAACCTAATGAACCGTGTACTCATTTGTGATTCTTTGTTACGACGTAATGAAACCGAACCATTTTTGAAGAAGCTGATAACTGGTGATGAAAAATGGATCAAGTACGACAAGAACGTGCGAAAAAGATCGTGGTCAAAGGCCGGTCAGGCTTCACAGACTGTGGCGAAACCCGGGTTAACTCGCAACAAGGTGATGCTGTGTGTATGGTGGGATTGGAAGGGCATATTATAGGGTTATTACAAGTTCATACATACTATATGCGAAAAGACTTTTTCCCCAACCTATTATATACTAAATTTCAGCCAAATCAGTCCAGTAGTTTTTCCGTGAATACGGAACAGACAGACAGACAGAGTTACTTTCGCATTTATAATATTAATAAGGATTATAAATTACCTAAAATATACAAGTGTGACTATATTCATCCAATTCGTGAGATTGAATACACAAGAAACATATATAAAAGAACCCATTTCCCTAACACACACGTTAGACGTAACCGAGTAGCTACGATAACTTCGTATTTACGGTCATAACATTTTATATCACAAGAAAGGCGCAAAAATCCAGAGAGAAGCAATAAAACTCTAGAAAGTTCCGGTCTAGTCAGAATACAAAGGAAGGATATTCGCAGCACAGTAAAATAGTATTAACCGCATTGAAGCGAGCGGCCTCAATTTCATAAGTATTGCGTAAATAATACTCCATATATTTATATTATAAATAGCCTAGGCTCAATACTGCTTTCGTCGCTTTTGTGGCGTACTACAGAATAGTAATTTTATTAACTGTTGAATAACTTTCTAAGTTATACGGCCTAATTCTTTTGCATAAGGTATCGTTATATATAGTCATGATGGAACGGTTCTTGGGTGATTTTTGAAGTGAAAACTCGAAGGCTCGTTGGGTACTTTTGGTATAAGGAAAAACCACTGACCTCGCGTGACTGGTCACATTCAAATACAAAATTTACCATTAATCGATAGTAAATGTTTTGCAATAAAATCTGTGATACTGTTTATCCCGGAAATCCCGCGGGCATTTTCCCAGAGTTAAAGGTGTTACAGCACATTAAAATTAGCTTACTCTAACACAATTTTAACTAAAACGATTTAGCGGATTCCGATACTATTTTTTTAGAACGATAGCTCAAGTTCTTTTTCAGATACTTTATATTCCGGGAATCCCGTGGGAATCATCCCGGGAGTAGTTTGAGGTGGTTAGGGTGCACCAAATTTGGTTTATTCCGATACGATTTCATTAGAACAATATCTTAAGTACTTTTTCAAATTCTGCTGTACTTTAATTCCGGTAATTTCTGTTTTTTTTCTGAAAATCAATCACATGGCTAAAATAGCATGAAAATTAGCCATGTTACTTTTATTACGAATTAACTTAGTACTATATAACAATTTGCGTATAAGACTAATCCGAATTTTTTCTCGAGATATCTTAACTTTGAAACCAAGTGATTTTAAGACCTCTTTGATGGTTTATATATTAATTGAAATAAATACTTCTTCAGGCACGTGTTCACGTTTTTTTTGTCATCAATACAAAGAAGCGAATAGTCAAATACTGTTTTTATTATTAAATTCGACAATTCAGCAACAGTATTAAATCGTACTTTCTTAAGTTTTCGCGACTAGTGTACATAATAAAACTACGTTTTAAAGGTTTTAAGCGCGGTAATTTATTAGATTTTTATTATTCACTTTACTTTTCAGTAGCCATGATCTTAGTAGACAAAGATGTCGAGTGTCAATGAATATTGTTAAAGTTTTATTTAACCTACTACCAACATGTTTATTTAAACTATTTAGTTTTAATTTTGTTTGTGGTTATTATTTACTCTATGGAAACCTATTAATTTCCTCTCCCACCAATTTTAATCTACAATATTATACATTTAATCTATAATATTACATTCTAAACATGCCGTGCAGTTATTGTTTTTTAAATATCTTTAAGGTACAGAACATTAAAGATATTAAAAAAAATAACTGGAATAGACTATATAAACGATGGAGAACACGATGCAATTTTTTTAGATTTCTTGTCTGTCTGTTCGGGATTCACGTAAAAACTACAGAGCCAATTTCGATGCGGTTTTCACTGAGCAACAGATTAAAACAAAATCATTCCAATGCGATTTTTTTGCTGATCGATAGCAAATTTAATGTAATAAAATGTGTGATACTTTTTATCCCGGGAATTTGGCGGAAATTTTCCCGGAAGCGGTTTGAATTTATTCGGTTGCATAAAAATTTGCTTATTCCGACACAGTTTCCACTAAAACGATAGCCTACATTTTTTTTAATGCTGCGATACTTTGTCCCGGAAATCCCGCGGGAATATCAAGTCAAGCGTGGACGAAGTTGCGGACATATACAAGTATTAAATAAAATTATTAGAGCTAGGCATATTGCTGAAGAATTTCTTGCGCCGCTTTTTCTCTTCAAGCCATAACATGTTGCAAAGCTATTTTAAATTAGATTAGGCTTCTATAGAGTAAATAATAACCAAAATATACGTTGCTAGGGAGTTTGTTGTGCCGCTTCTTCTCCTTTAACAGTAACTAAAATTGCTTTGGAAGCGGTGGTAAGCTCATGACTTTCAATAAGTAATCTGTAAGATTCCATTTTAAAATAAATACATTAATGTTCATTTTCATTTGCACTTGACATCTGTGTCTTTCGTGATCACAGCTACTGAAAAGCGGCCGAAACGTCGGGATGATAAAAATCAAAAAAATTACGACGCCATTAAAATTATTTTGCGTTTTAATGGTTTTAACCATTAAAACGTAAAATAGTTTTAACAGTGTTAAATAATAAAAATATATGTAATAGGAGATATATAGCTACGTATATATCCACCCCCTCACGGAATATTTATATGTTATTTTTATCGTAGCTCTAGGCAAGCCGGTACACGAAATTTTATGTAGATTGCTTACATGATGAAGGATCGAAATTCAATAAATATTTATTCGAAATATTTTGTTTACGAAAATGTAATCAACTTGCTGACATTATTGTATGTACGTAAGTTTCGTTTTTCATACGAGAATTAAATCAAGCGGTCTTCTTATCTTTTTCAAGAGTAAATTTTTTAATATTAATCTCAGACTAAATAGGATCTTGGAGCTAAATTATTGGTAAATCGACGCCAAACAACGGAGTTCTTATGTGCTTACAAGAAAAGTCATATTTCACTAAACAAGATTTATCATGATTTTCGCATGTGGAACGCGATATTTTATTTCATCTCTTGCCTGATGTTGCAAACTCATTAATTTAAAACCTATTTTCATATAGACTGTTAGTTAAATATGATTTTAATTTTTATATCAAAACTGTTTTTATTTTTTGTCGAGTGAAAATATAAAGAGAAGAGTTTTTGGCGGGAACTGAAAGGGGACGTTGTGCTATGCAGTTTCATTTTCTAAAAAAGCTTTTTTTAAAAAGGTTTTTAAATACAAGCTTTTGAGGTCCTGGATATCATGTAGCCGTAGAGTGCTAGCCAAGACAAGTAAAACGAGCCCAAACACGACGGGTCTATCTTGTTTAGTACAGGAGTTCCTATGGTCACCTTCCGACTCCATCATCAGATCAGCTCCATGGTACCATATTATTGCATTGTCACGCGATATACATATACGTGCAATATTTCAGCTCAATCGGAAACCGGGAAGTTGTCAAATTTAACTTGCAAGGTTCCACCCAAACTTACATACATACATATATAGATACATAGGTACATGTAGAAGAAGAGTGTGGAAGGAAAAGACATATTGTACCGACCCCAAGAAATTGGGATATGGTGAAAGAAAAGAGAGGTACATCCATTGCAAGTTAAATAAAAGCTTGTAAAATGTGTAAAATTACACTGAAATGAACAATAGTTATAGGATATTAATAGTTTTTTAGTAGTAATTTTGCGTTTTTATAAGAAATGTAAACTGTATTGTCAAATGTGGCCTTCACAAAAACTCTGTTGAACGGCGTCGGTTGCAGCCTACAATACAACTGCGCTACTATACGAAGACTGTATGGACTAAGATTCCATTGCCTGTCTTAATGGCGAATTTTACTACTACTACCTATAGAGAGAAATACTCGTCTTAATTATCCAATATTGTGTTTATTAGCTTTATAATGATTAAATAACACAAAAAGCGGAATATTTCTTATTAAAACCATTATATCATCTCACTTTACCGACTACAACACCTGTCAAAGCTACAAGAATGCTGATATATTCTTTTCTTGGTTAAAATTACGCAATCGTGAGTAAATCTCGTTGAAAAAATACATTTGTGTATTCTCCGGGCTACTAATATTCGCGCTAGAACATTACTAGACATACCACTGACTCACAGTTTACCGACGTAATACGTTTCTTATCAGAAGGGCAAATTAATTTAATAAATTAAGTAAGATGGATGACATAAACTTAGACCTATTTTCTAAGAGCGTAGCATCAAAAATCACAAAATTGGTTAAATTCTACTTTAATTCTGAGTTATCTGTTTATTATACAAGATCTTTGTAGTTTCTATTTGTTATTGTTTTCTAGTTTATCTGTTTGTTATTTTTTTATTATTGTTCTGTCATCTCTAGAGGCTTATTTATCAATAGATTCTGCTTATCAAGGTTGTAATCCAGTTACTATTATTGGCCCCTAAATAAAATAAAATAATTAGTACTACTGTTTATTTTAGACTAGATCTAAGTAGGTAGATATATGTTTTGTGAAAATAAAAGTGTTTAGTAATACATCACGTTTTACCGCTTAAAACTCCCTCCAATAATATCTATAGGTTAATTATTTGATGAAATAAAAACAATAAACTGAAAAGTAAAAACTAAGTTTCTTATAATAATGTAAGACCCTTACCCAAATTCCGATATCCAACGCAGGGTCTGAGTTATTACCCGTTCAATTAATTGTAACCCTACTAATTGGATTAATTAACTAAGATATAAATTAAGTTTATCGATACTAATAAGGCCGAAACGCCTTATTACACTAGCAAATATTCTAGGACTGTTTTTCTGAATCAGGATGGTATGTTAAGAAAAACTATTTTCCGGTTATGTATAACTCGTAAAATAAAATTAATGAAATATATATGTATTTGAAATCAGCTCAAGATCCTTTTTGCTTGATATCTCACTCGTCAGGAACTCCCGTATCCACTGTAGTCTTCATAGTAAAGAAACTGCAAGGGAGGTCATTACGCTGGTACGGTCACGTTTTATGGAGACCGTCTAATTATATGAGAAAAATGTCTAGATATGCCGATTCCGCCAGGTCTCGGTAGAAGGGGAAGGCCCAAGAAATGCTGGCTTGACGCTGTGAATGATGACATGCGTGCCAACGGTCTTAAAACAGGGGATGAAGACAGCGCGACGTAGAAAAGAAACAATAGGAAAACGGACCCTAGGTGTCGAAATGAACTCTCCGAACATAACCAGGATTTAACGCTCGGATGATGATGATGATTATCTGATTCGATTATCTAAAGTGAAAGTTAATTTTTTATTCAATGTACACAGGTATCTGCGTTGTGATTAGCTTAGTGTATAGAAGAATTGTCTTTTTTACTCTAATATCATAAGTCAGTTATAACAGTACCTAGAAAATTTGTGACAATGTTCTTTAATGTTTTTTTTATTTAATTCTATTGGATGGAAAATATTTGGTAACACTTGTAATCCCTCTCTAACTTCTGATATATAATATACTTTTTCATTTCTCATATTCTGAAAGCACGCTTGGAGTTGCCTGATCACAGGGATGAAAACAGTACTTTTCCCTGCTGTCAAAAAATTAAAAATTATCTGAGCCATAGACAATACATGTGGACTCATGACCCAACTTTTTTTATAGCCACTGTTAAATCGCGGCATAAATTGTAATAAAAAATATCAACAACTTTATAACATCATTGTATACTTATAAATTACTTTTCACTAAATTATTGTTTAGTTTAAATTTTGAGGTAAATAATGACTATCGTCAGTGACAACAAATACTGGCTGGTAGAATAAGTACCACAGAAAAGGAAATGTACTTGACGTTTCATCAGATTTAGATATGGAATTAACACCTGATTTCATTAGAGAAGTAGTTGTTTAATTAACCAATCAATTTTTATTTAATTTCCTCATATTCGAAATGAAAAGCGAAGTGTTAACCTCGGCTTAAAGGCCTATTTAGGCACTTGAACTATTAGCGCCCTTACTACGCTCATGCGCCAAACCGTCTCTGTAGGTTTCCTACAGGTGACGAACGACCTTTATTTTCATTTTTTGACTATACAGTCAAATAATAAAAACAAAAGTAGTTATAAATTATTATGTAATTGTAGTTTCTATAGTAAGTTATAAATTACAACTAATAATTAAAAATAAGCGAGAAAAAACCATAAAAATAATCATACATACATTTAAATACTAAAATGTCTTACAATTACGGCATGTCAAATATATTTATTTCAATTTTATAATGTTTTATCATTCATAAATATCACACATAATATCTGGTATGATATATCTATCTCTAATAAAACTACGCCCACTGAAAAGTAGCTGAAACGTCGGAAAAACCAAAATCAAATAAATTACCGCGCTTAAAACCGTTAAAACGTAGTTTTATTATGTATACAAGTCGCGAAAACTTAAGAAAATATTACATCTATCTCACTTTGCATGTACTGTAAGATACAAGTACCATATGTTCAAAACAATGTAGTAAGCGGCACCGGTTACCACTTCCCTAAATGTTGAGCCTTAAATGTCATGTAGTGTAATAAGGGCTGAATGCCTATTCTATTTCACGCATGTCTTTCACAAAAACGGACGTTAATCTTGTGTGTACTCAATAAAAATGTCTTAATCAATTAACTGGTAAGAATTAATTGTTTCTTAGATCGTAACTGTACTAGTATATCTAAAGACTTATATCGAAAACCTATTTTTTTTTCTCCGAAGATAAATAGTAATGAAATTCCGATAGATGGCAGGACGTTAATTAACTACTGTAACTGTAACCCCTTGATAGGATGAATTCGAACTACTACGCATTATTAGTATGAAAGTAACTCTGTCCGTCTGTCTGTTTGTTACATACGGCCATTATAATTTCATAAGCGTTTTGTTTTTGTCAATAGATTCAACAATCTATTTACAGAGTTCATTTTCCCTGTATATTCGTATCTGTACACACTTTCAACTGAGTCTAACGGGATGCTAGAACTATCTAAACCGTCTGACCGTTCTGACTTATTCAGTTCAGTGACAATTTTACCAACATTAACGGTGTGTGGCGGGCTTTCTACTGGGCAAAATATCTGGCTTAAGACCACATAAGATCTAATAATGTTCCGTAGAAAAATATAAAAAATCGAGCCTATGACGTGATTGGAGAACAATTTTATGCACCTTTGTTATTGCTACCTGCCTAATCCACTACGACTAATGCGGTGTGAATGACCAGGAAAATTTTCAACCCTTATACTAACGTATAAGGTTTTAGACAATATTAAGAAGATCTTCTTATTTTGTTAGTAGAATTAAGTAGTCAATTAGTGGCTGGAGAGCTTCAGCATGTCAAGCGAGTCCTACAACGCAATCAGCTGAAGACTCCACACCAACGCCACAAAGACCCCAAACCACCTTCAGTTGAGCGGTGCCCTGCTAACCTACCCTACAACGTTTACTCCCATTAAATCCTGATTATAGTATTCAAATACACACTTGCAAGCCTTCGAGTCTTACATGCAGTTGTGATACATTAGCAAAATCAAAGTGTATAAAGTATTTGGGTGTATTACTAGATGATAAGCTTACTTGGTGCTCGCATATTAATAAATTAACTACACAGACTAGAAAACTAATTTACATCTTTAAGAAATTACGGAATGTGGCTGACCAATCACTTCTTAGAACAGTATACCTCTCATTAGCTCAATCTGTATTGTCCTACTGTATTACATCCTGGGGAGGTGCAAGAAAAAGCCACCTAATCAAATTAGAACGAGCGCAACGAATACTTTTAAAAACAATAAAATCAAAACCTTACAGATATCCGACAGGTAAACTTTATTCTGAGTGTGACGTCCTAACAGTCAGGAAATTGTTTATACTAAATGCTACCTTGTCCTACCACCAAAAATCTATATATAATACAAAATATAATAGTTCCACTCGAAGAAAGAACAAAATTTTCCCCATCGATTCTTATAACTCATTTTATATGACTAAGTTCTTATGTTTCCTTGGGCCTTTGTGTTATAATAAAATAAATAAAATCCTTAATATTTACCCTTTAAACAGGTTCCATTGCAAGCAAAAATTGACAACGTGGCTAAAGACTAAAGGCTATGAAGAAGTGGAAGAACTTTTTAAGATTTTAAAATGTTTGTTTCATACATACATACATACATAACTTCACGCCAGTTCCCTTGCGGGGTAGGCACGAACAACAGAGCGCCATTTAGGCCCATTCTTACACACCTCACTTGCTTCTTTGACATTCATAACTCTTGTCATGCACACTCGTCTGTTCTTAAGGCTCCTGACATCACCCTCCGCTAGTACACGATCAATTTGATCATGGAAGGTGTGTCGTGGCCTTCCACGACTTCTGCATCCATCCAATTTTGCATTGTATATCTGTTTAGTCATTCTTTCATCATGCATTCTTTCCACATGCCCGAACCACCGGAGCATTCCTTTCCTTACCTTCACCCCGACACTCTCTTTCAGACCAACTCTCTTTCTTACTTCGGTATTACGAACGCGGTCCGCGAGCGTCACTCCGCAGATGTTTGTTTCAACTAAGACTATACTTACACACTTAAGTACATAAAATTTCAGATAAGCACATACACCATTCGAATACGTACAAGCACACGCACATGCACACGCACACATGCTTGTACACTAGTTAAAATTAAAATAGTTTTATTACTTTACACACTCGCAATAAACATTTACCTAAGTTCCCACTTTATATACTCGCGTTAACATCTGTCTATACAAGTTTACAGTACAATATCTCACAAATTTTGTAAAAGAATACATTGCTGACATGAAACACACAAGGTCTCCGAAGTCTGCGATCAGTGAACACACGCTGGATAATCCCAACCACTACATCAGATTCGATAACCCACAAATCCTCGCGAAAGAGAATCGTTTCATACGTAGAATGATGCGTGAGGCTACTGAAATCAAAAAATACCCAAATTTCAATAGAGAAGATGGTTGGCAAGTACCACCTGTTTGGGACCCGATCATCAAAACTATTAAGACCCAAACCCAGCAAAAACCAACTGCCAGACCACAAGACTCTGTGAGCTCTTTCTATGTGCAACGGAACACAAACCAACTTGACTGATAATTTCTTTTATTTTCCTTCCACCCATTTTAATATTATATAAAATTATTAGAGCTAGGCATGTTTGCTGAAGAGTTTCTTGCGCCGCTTCTTCTCTTCAAGCCATAACATGTTGCGAAGCGGTAGTAAATTAGATTAGGCTCCCATAGAGTAAATAATAACCATGAACAAAATTTAAACTAAATAATTATAATTAACAAGTTGGCGGTAGGCTAAATAAAACTTTAACAATACTCGTTGACACTTGACACCTTTGTCTTCCGTGATCACGGCCACTGAAAAGTGGCCGAAATGTCGGAATAACCAAAATCAAATAAATTACCGCGCTTAAAACCGTTAAAACGGAGTTTTATTATAGTCAATTAGTCATAGAAGATGCCACCACTGAATCCCTGGCATAATTAACTATTCTTTATATCAAGTCATGCCTGTGAGAAGAATATAATTAATTTGAAAATCTGTTGATTGTTATACTTCGAGTTACGATAACATACATACATATATAACTTCACGCCAGTTCCCTTGCGGGGTAGGCACGATAATGTTAGTAATAATATAATTTCATAGAAGTAGTTTCATAAAACATAGTTAAGATGGTAAATATTATAAAAGTAATGAGTCGTTTCTCTACATTAACATCCTACGTTGCCTAAGATATATGGTTTGTGTTTAGTCAAGATTCACATTGAAATTTCTGGATAGATTTAAATAACGTTATCTAATCATAATAAACAGGAAAAAATCCCTATTTAACAATGTAGTACTTAATAACCCATTTTTTATATTTATAATATTTTTCTAATTCTTTTTTCTCTTCAAAATACTTTTGTCCTGAAAGGTCTTGAAAATCTCTTATTTTTTTCAAATTTTTAGTACGAAGTGTACACTATTAGGTACGTATGAGTGGTAATCTAATAAAACTATAATTTTTGAAAGCACCTAAACGGGAAATATCTTCTCATAGAAAGTCACCCATCGCTCTTGATTTTTCAAATTTTTTCAAAGTGAGGGAAATCCCCAGCGAGTACTAGTATGTAAAAATATAGTTGAACGCAAGCAAATGAATATTTATGTATATACCTTTTAATTAATCCGTTCTACCCTACATTTGTCTAGTCTAGACGTAGCTATCCATTCTCCGAAAACTTACCAAGGGGTTATCGGTTATTTAGTGAATATAGTCAACCCAATTCCAATGCAACCTAGTCGATTGAGCTATCTGATAGATACTCCTAGATAATCATGAGTGCGTATCTCAGAGTGCATGAATTTTTGTATCAATGTAAAAAGTGCTTTAAGCAAAATATTTAATAATAGCTACGAAGCGAACGAATAATAGTATAGATGGAGCCTACGTAAGCGCATTTTTTTTAAACTTGTGTTTGTTAATAGTAACGTATCCACTAGAAAATATTGCATCTTTATTCGTACTAATTCTATTATTTATTACAAATTTCTCGGGACGCACTGTGGCGTAATCAGAGGGCTTACTCTCAAGCGTCTTTAATTGTTCGTTGTCATTTTAGAACTTCTTTTGTTTGTTTTGTGTCTTATAGACTTTATTATTGTAATTTTAAAGAAATATTTGTTCTTTCGGTCTTCTATCTAAAATTTAATTGACTCTTTCGGACTCATCGGACAAAAATGAACGACGCAAGACGTTTAGCAAGTGTAAGGCCTCAGATTCCTGTTACGAAATCGACTTCCTTTTACCAGTTTCAGTCTGAGAGCTCGGGGCTCGAACTACGTTTTTTGTTAATCGGAGCTCATAGCATACAATCTGATTGTTGAAAATCTGAACCTAATGGCTTAGGCCCATCGCCCACGGCGACTTTTTGTAGCGATGCTAATTCGTTCGTTCACTAAACGCGCGACAGAATCGCTACTAATGTGTATTAGTGGCATTTGCAACGCGCTACTGCATCGCGACTGTATCGATGCAAACGCGCGACCGTGTCGGACCATGGCTATATACCGGACAGAATGTCACTCGTCCCTTGGAGGATGGGGCGGCCGCTAATGTGGGATACGATTTGTGTTGATACACTGGCCCCGTCACATCTTCCAACGACCGAGACAGGGGCTGGCGACGCTACCGCTTTAGCTGACGACGTCAAACGACGTGAATATGGAGCCTTAGGAAAAGGTTACATATTATTGCCGTTTAGGGTTGAAACATTAGGCCCGTGGAGTCCGACGGCAACGAGTTTCTATAAAGACTTTAAAGTAAGAAACTCATTGACTCTACCCTTGATCAGAAGGGTGGCTCACATTTTGCCCAAAGAATTAACATTGCTATACAGCGTGGCCATGCTGCCAGCCTTCTGGGCACGCTTCCGGCTAACAGTGATCTGGTACATAAGTTATAAGTTTAACTTATTTAAGAAATGTAATCAAAATTTTGTTATTTAATTTTTAAATCTGGTATTTGTCTAATCTATGATGATTTCTTTGAAGGCCGTTATCTCACCAACCATTAGTCGACGAGAACGACTACGATTAATATCGGTATACAACTATGGATTTTGTTATTTAATCATGTCGTTATCATATTCTCAGAAAAAATGTAATTTTGAGAGAACTAAATTATCTTAAAATGTTATTATATTTATTGGAAAACTGAGTTGTCAGTTAACCACTTTAGGAGAATTGCTTTGATTATTACGATAAGTGTGCAAAAGTTGCAAAAAAGTATAATATTTTATAAATAATACGGTTACAAAATATTTGATTGAGAGACTTTTTGGCGAGACCTTGGACGGTCGATGATTTACTGTGGTCTTTTATTGTTAAAGAATGCACAATTGGTTAAAAGTGAACAATAATAATGACATATTTATTATGTTTAAGGGAGAATTTGTGTTGAAAATCTCAACTGTTTAGTAATACGTGCTTTCCCGAACTGGCACAACAACTCCTTTCTTCGGCCTCAGTCCAAGACCTATAATTTGATTGAAACTTGCTTTTAGATAATTCAACAACTTGAATATTGAGGGATACTTAAAGTGTCAAATTCTGTACAAGGCTAAATAGACATATCAGGCAGAGCCATATTTAAGAAATATGAAGACAATATATTTCTGCACGACCTAGGTACATTGCCAGATTAGCTAAGAATTTCTTTAAGTTAGATTGTCTGATAAAGATCGCTTCACGATAATGCCGTCTAGTACATAGCCAAGAACGTATTAAAAATATGGATTATTTTCATTGTTCATTTTGGTGTGCAATAAAGTGTTATCTATCTAAAATATTGAATGATGACTGAATACACTTCTCATGCCATTCAAACATGTAACAACTACACTCCACATTAGAATAAGAATACTAGAAAATAAGAACTAGAAATAATTATTAGTACACCTCAACACGCCAACAAATCTTTATTCTTTATTCTTTATTGTACACAAAAAGTTACATACACAATTATAAAACAGTGGTGATGTACAAAGGCGAGCTTAACCCTAAAAGAGTTTTCTTCCAGCAAACCTATGAGTCTAGCGAGAAGGGGTGAAGCAAAAGGCAGGGTTGTGTACGCAAAAGATATTTTACGTTATAACATATAATATAAATAAATTAACAAAAATAAATTATATACAAGATACTCATAAGATATATACATATATACACATACATATATAGTGTAAAATACATACATATAAAGGATAATTTAGCATAGATAGTGTTCTTTGACTTTTTTTTTGAAACTGCTCTCCGATTGGCTATCTCGGATCGTATGTGGCAGGGCGTTCCATAATCTAACTGCGTGGACGGAGAAAGAACCACTATAACATGCCGAGGAGTGTGTGGGTACCTTGAGAAGAAGAGATTTAGAAGTTCTACAATGTTTGTCAGAAGGAACAAGAAATTCAAAACGTTGACGAAGATAGGAAGGAGAAATGGGGTTATGTAAGATTTTATACAAAAACGTAACTACGTGAAGGTCGCGTCGACGACGAATTGGCAGCCACTTAAGTTGCGATCTAAATGCAGAAACATGATCGAACTTTCGCAGACCAAAAATGAAGCGAATACACAAATTTTGAAGACGTTCGAGTTTATTTAGAAGTTCTTCAGAGACGTCCAAAAAACATACATCGGCGTAATCTAAAAGAGGTAGCATTAAGGACTGAGCAAGAATAATTTTGGTGACAAAGGGAAGAAACTTTTGCAGGCGTTTTAGAGATTGGAAAGAAAGGTGAATTCTTTTGCTAATTTCATTTACATGACTGACCCATGACAACTTACAATCAAAAATGACGCCTAGGTTTTTCGCACTACTGGAATAAGGTATCAACTCGCCATTTAAAATAATAGAGGGAATGACCGACTGATGCACAATATTTAACATGTAGTGACTACCAATAATCAATGCCTGAGATTTAGATGGATTTACAAGAAGACCAAAATTGTTTGCCCATATACTGATATTGTATAGATCTTTATTAATTTTAATTATAGCATTGTGTATGTCATTTGCTTTGAAATGGTGATAAAGTTGCAGATCATCAGCGTATAGATGACAATGAGAAGAAATCAATTGAGTAATAGAGTCAATGAAGACAGAGAATAGAAGTGGAGAAAGAACTCCACCTTGCGGCACGCCTGCAGTAATGTCGCACCATTCAGAGAAGGTCTCATCCGACCGGACACACTGCACGCGACCAGACAAATACGAATTGAACCAAGAAATGACAGGGGGGGAGATGTTGAGAGAAGATAGAATAGAAAGAAGAATATCGAAATTGACAGAATTGAACGCACTGCTGAAATCTAAAAGTACCAATACAGTGAGGCACTTATCGTCTATGGCACAACGGATATCATCAGATACTTTTATTAGTGCACTAACTGTACTGTGTCCAGAACGAAACCCTGATTGATGCGGACTCAGCAGTTGGTAATGAGTGAGAAAGGAAGAAAGTTGTTTATGAACAATATTTTCTAAAATTTTAGATAAAACTGGTAAAATGGAAATCGGACGAAAATGTGAAGGATTTGTAGGATTACTGATTTTAGGAAGAGGCAGCACATAAGCTTTTTTCCAGGATGAGGGAAAGGAGCTCGAGGATAACGAATGGTTCAGGATATGGGTTATTAAAGGAACTAACTCGGAAGAGAGTAGCTGAATCATTTGAACATGAATACCATCTGCACCTGCAGCTTTGGTGGAAATGGATTGTAGAATAAGAATGACTTCTTTCACAGTAACTTCTTTGAATACAAAAGATGGACAAGAAGGTATGGCAAGGTTAGATAGTCTTTCTACAGTGGAATGCTTAAGTTGATCGCTTAGAGAAATCGGCGATTTAGAAAAGTGCGCATTGAGAGCATTTATATCGAAAGAGATATTATTATCAGAAGGAGATTTGCCCAATCCAAGGGTATTTAGAAATTTCCACATATTAGAAGAAGATTTGGAGTTGCATAAATTTTGATGTATGTAGGATCTCTTAGCATCTCTGCAGAGCTTAGTGCAACGATTACGAAGTTTTTTATAGCCGATTAAATTTTCGTCTGTGGGGAATCGCTTATATAAACGCTTAACCTTATCACGCTTCAACATAGCCTTCTTTAAAGGCTGTGTAAGCCAAGGCGCAGGAGCATGTTTGACCTTAACAAGTTTTAGAGGTGCGTGATTATCATAAAGGGAAGTTATAATATGATTAAAGGCGGCTACCTTGTCATCAACAACGTCAGAATTGATGACAGGAGACCAGTCAATATTATTACAGTCAACTTTCAAGCTTTCTAAGTCGATGTTTTTAAAACTTCGAAGTAAAATATATTTCGGCTTGCGCTTGAGACTACGGACCTTGTATGACAGAAAAAGTAGATCATGGTATGAGAAAGGAGCGGAAAGCTGTCCATACGTTGCAACTTGGTCATAATTAGAAATTAAAATGAGATCTAACAAAGAAGGAGGGCAGTGGGGACCATGATGTGTAGCATTAAGAGGAAGAATATGCATATTTACCGAAGAGACAAGGGAAACGAGTTTTTTTGCACGTCCATCATCTTTCAAGAGGCAAGTGTTAAAATCTCCAAGAATAATTGTATGATCATAAAGAGTAGAATAATATTCTAATTTACATTCTAAAGAAGAGAAGTAATCTACGTTTAGAGAAGGAGAGTAGTATACCCCTAAGAGGATTTTAGAAAGATTGATTGTTATTTCTATGAATAGGTGTTCTGCAAAGTTATTGTACTCTCCAGGAGATTGATCAACCACTATGTATGATATGTCCGCACGAAGATAGATGGCCACCCCACCACAACGTTTTCCTAATCTGTCATTTCTAATTAGTTTGAAGCCAGGTAGAGAGTATTGAGAAGATAATAATCCAGGTTTCAAAAAGGTTTTCGAGATAAGTATTGCGTCTATGAATTTATCTTGGAAAGAGGAGAGAATGTCAGAAAAGTGGGCGGGGATACTTTGAGCATTTATGTGTATAATATTGAGATTTTTTAAATATCCGTATAACTTTGCTTCAAGCTGATCGTGGAGAAGACAAGAGTTGTCTTCTAATGCACTTGAGTATTCGTTTTCGGTAGAGCAAGAAGAAGAAGAACATGAGAAGAAACTATCTTCAAATGTGTTTATGTTATCCAGGATTGAAAAATATATTAAAATATATATATATATATATATATATATATAAAAAATAAATACAATAATTTATATATAGTAAAAAAAAAAAGTTTTTTAAATAAAAACAAGTATGAATTCCTTCACACCCGTTAGTTTGCTAGAAAAAAAAAACGAAAATGCCACAGTCTCGTATCATATGTTTAAACATCATCGATTTATATTTTTAGAAAGAAATGATAATTATTATACATATATTTTAAGAGATTGTTAATAGTATAACGAAATTTAAAAAGTTTTGTAGCATTAACAAGACAATAAATATTTAAAAGTTAATGTTAAGAAAAAAAAATAGATCTATTTTAGATAAAGAGGCTAAGAATCACAGTCTAGATTTGAATTACATGTTATATTAGGTACCTATAGTAGAAGGGTAGGTATACGGTAATTTTTAATGAGTAATACATTTACTATTAATTTTCCTAAATACCTACTAACAAATGTGTAAATTAGCGAAGATTTATTATAATGTTTATTAATCGAAAAGTTTGAAATAATTTATTTACCCTATTACTTTATACTGTATATAAATAGACTGGCGACAAATTACTGTGAGCCTGGTATAATACCCAATAATTTATTTTACACCTCGTCTTGTTTTCGTTTCAAACTTATTAGTTTTTGATGCTGCACTAGCGTTGATTTTGCCTCTTTCTTCAGCGCCAATTGGGGCTTCGTCCGAGGCTGGTTGCGTTGTAGGAAACTCCATGGTAAGTAACTTTAATTCGGCTGATGTTTCAATGCGACGGCGCTTGTTATCAGGGAGTAGGACGATAATTTTGCCTTCAGAAGTCCAGCAACGTCTCATTCCAAAATGTTTACGAGCAGCGGTAAAGAGGTCGTGTCGAGATTTTGTCAAAAATTCAGAGACGGTAATACCAGTATTCTTGAGCAAAGTTTTTGCGTTCCATGCTGAATGTCGATCTTTATAACTGGAAAATCGTACCATCACAGGTCTAGGCTTACTGGTATTTATTCCAAGTCTATGACATGCAGATAAATTATCGAGGGAAAAGTCTGTCATCTTCAAATTATTTATGAGTAATTGAAGGATTGAGTCTTCAATGGTTTTATCAGAGGATTCAGCAATACCATGAAAAAGCAGTACCTTTCTACGGGAGGCAGTCTCCTGACGATCAAGTCCTTGGAATGTGAGTTCAAGTTGAGTTCTCATTATAGCCAAAGATTTCCATATTAGGTTTTTGAAATTCAAATAATCTTGTGATAAAGCATCAAGATTCTTATGGGAGGTACATTCACCACTAGAGAATTTCTTGAGTTCAGTTTCCATAAGATTCATCCGTGAATCAAAAGTACTTGCCAGTTCGTTCATATTAGATGACAATTTTGCAAACAAATCCATGGTGTCACTTTAGTAGTATTTAAATTGTGTTTATAGAGAAGTTTATTTAACTAACGGGCATTAGAAGGATTAGATATTAATTAGCACTAACTTTTTGCATTTAAACTGACTTATTTACAGTAAAATACAATAGAATAATCAAGAGTACGTTTCAATAATGTTTACACTTCGCCTACCCGCTATTGAAAAAAAAAAAAAAAAAAAAAAATCTAACATCTTTATTTATACAATGTACTCTGTGACCTAACATAAGATGTCGTAGACAACAACACAATAGAAAATAGCGTGTAAAATTCAACACTGTCTAAAATGAAATCTTTAAAAAAAAAGGGAATAAAAGAAGTTCGTAAAGTTTGTTATAAAAATTGTATAAATGAAATGATTCAGTGAATAATAATAATCTTTATAAATATGATTATTATTCATTGATCATTTCATTTAATCAAATTGAATAAATGAAAACTCTTCATTGTTCACCATAAATTTAAACCTAGACAATTAATATGAATACATTTGTATTAGAACAATGAGTGGCAATATTAGGTATTGTTTAAAATTATTAATATTATTTTTCTTTAAAATAATAATGTTGAGACAAAATATTATCATCTTTATAGACGTACAGAATTGTAGTGACAGATGTTACAGAAAACATCATAAATTTGACAAATAATAAACATTTTTGTTTTAATGGTCCATTCTATCTTAAATTGTCTAATCCATTAATAGATTATTCTTATATTGTAATAATTATATTTCTCCATCTTGAAAAAGTAATTATGGATATTGAAAGTTTTCCCACAACGCTCGTAAACAAAATTATGAACCTCAAAATAAATGTATTTTTTATGAGAGCAAAGACATTGTTAGAAATACGAAAGCGTTGTCTTTCTTTTTTTTTGTTAAATTCTACTTATTTGTATATCAGATATTATTTTAAGAATATATTTACTACATTGACATTTTAAACTATTTCATAATTAATTCAAAAATTGGAAACACGACAGTGTAAGTATTTTAAAATTATTGAAATCATACAATAGACCGACCTTGTTTAAACTACAGCTGCTCTTAGTCATAGCCTAGCCACAGATAACTGTGTTCTAGACGGTATTTAACAAAGTCACGTATTGCTAAACCTTCTGTTGTCATACAGTTTGGCGCGTAATAAAACGATAATAAAAAATAACCATGCTTTTCTTCATATAGGGATCAAAACTTTATGCGAGCAAAATTTCAAAAAAGCTGTATTAAAACATATCTTTCTGAAAACTGACAAAGTTCTGCTGTGTAACGCTAAACTTTATGAAGTAAAGAATTTTTGAGTCCCCCTTTTCAATATTCATCAATAAACAAGATATGTAGGGTACTTCGGTATAACGAAAGTATCTGTCAAAGGACCAAAATCAGCAAATTATTACTATAGACTCTTGGCAGTGAGCCGGGCCCAGAGAATATTGATTGAAGCATTTCTTCCCCAAAATTTTTTGTTTGTGGTGAAAATTTTTGGAATGGGTGTAATTGTATTTGCGATGTAAAAATTCGGGCCAAGCATGAAAATGTCAGATACATTTTCATGACTACGATCTGGATGTTATGTTACCTCTGGTATTATAAATTCAGGAAAATTTCCAGAATCATGACTGAGGTTCGATGAAACAAACAAGTCCTGGAGGGGAAATCGTCTTCTTGTTGGACGTAGTATAAGATGCGCTCCAGGCTTCAGGACCTGCATCAAATAGCAGATAGATGATGAAAGCGGTGGATCGAGATTTGTGACGCAAATTTGAAAATGCCTGCATCCAGTAATGGATTGCAATTCGTTGATGATGAAATAAGATTTTAAGTGCGATAAATGTAATAATAAAATAAATATATAATTTTTAATTTATCTAATATTATTCTAACGATAGGCACCAGTCACAGCTAAACCAATTAGACGTTCAAAAACCGTTGTCGAAAATAGAAAACTCTTATATTATTTAATAAATTTTATTATTTTGATTAACCGTGCATTATATTAATCATAAAATCTTCCCGATATTTCTTTGAAAATTAATGTTGAATTAGAAGATGCTTGACGAAAGTATAAAGTGACAATGCTGTTATTCTTTTCTTTATTGCGAAGTTGACTAACAGACAGACGTCCCAGCTCATGAAAAATAGTTACCGTCGCCTATGATAGGATGCCATCAACATCTGTTGGCAAAACAAATGACGAAGCCAACGCGTTATCAACCTTTAGAATGAAAGAAAATGGAATAGGGTGATGAGATAGAGGAATCAGAGAGGAGGAATGGAATAGAGAGGATGGGATATAGATTTGGAATGGGGGATGGGATAGGAAAGATTGGATAGAAGGAGGGGGAGGAAGTGGAAAAAAGTGAATTCTCACTCATCGCATGAAACATTTAGTCACGGTTAATCCGGTATTCTGCAAGAGCGTGGTAAAGCGTGCCCTTCTGGACAAGCTTCCCTCCGGCAGTGGTTTGATACATATAGTTAGATTGTAAACTATTAATCCACTTATATATAACCTTATCTCGTCTTAATAAATAATAAAACTACGTTTTAACGGTTTTAAGCGCGGTAATTTTATTTGATTTTGGTTTTTCCGACGTTTCGGCCACTTTTCAGTGCCCGTGATCACGGAAGACAAAGATGTCAAGTGTCAACGAGTATTGTTAAAGTTTTATTTAGCCTACCGCCAACTTGTTAATTTTAATTATTTAATTTTAATTTTGTTTATGGTTATTATTTACTCTATGGGAGCCTAATCTAATTTACTACCGCTTCGCAACATGTTATGGCTTGAGGAGAAGAAGCGGCGCAAGAAACTCTTCAGCAAACATGCCTAGCTCTAATAATTTTATATAATAGGTTATTAGTAGTAGTAGTTTTATTATGTATACAAGTAGCGAAAACTTAAGAAAATATTATCTTATGTCGTCTTATTATCTGCAAACAGAATTACTATTAAACAAATAAAACAATACATAATAGTACATTATGGTACTAGTGTGTAACATTGGTGATTACCGCCGAGGCGCCATTGAGACTCGAGCCGTAGGCGAGGGTCTTAAGAGAGCCGAGGACGGTAATCATCAATACACACGTGTATCATACGACATTTTTCAACACACTTGTGAATAAAATAACAACAAAAACTCATTTTATTTAGTAGATAAAAAAAGTTATATATGAGTGAAAGTTTTATTTATTAAACACGTACGAGTTAAAATTATCTATTTAAATAAGAAGTTGCATGAAATGAGCAAGCAATAGGAACATTAATTTATTTGTTCTATAGAACACGATCTTTTTTTTTAATAAAAACTTTTTTAAGAACAAAGCAACGCAACCAATAAAATTTAAAAAAATAATCTATAACTCACTAGTGAGTTATAATGTTTTTTACTCACAGTTTGATAATGGGTGTCATTCTGTGCCTAATTGCGGTGACCATAGAGCCACTTTATGAGCAAGTGTGTTGAAAAATCATTTTACATTGTACATCTGGGCACTCGTACTTAATTATTTTTATTTTTCTAGGCAACGTCGTTAAATATTTTTATTATAATGCACATTGAATTAGATGAACTTGTCATCATTTCGTAGAAGTAGTGGTTATAACTATTATTGTTCATTACACGTCAGAGTCTAAGAATTATTTTATACCCGTTTTCTATAATTCAATTATTACATTGAAAATATAAGTACTTACATTAGGTATCTTTCGGTCCCAACTTAAAATCCTAACTGTAATACTGTAATAGCTAGACGTTTTAGTCGAAACATTTATTTATATAAATCACCAATTTTTAGAATTTTAAATTTTAAAATCCAATATGCTTTTTATGTCAACATTTACTAGAAAAACAAATGAAAAAATAACAGTACAATTACATTAAGGGCCGCAATTTAATAGTTTTACCCACTGTGATTTATTAAAAGGAAACTGCAAAGCTGATTGAACTTCTTCACATTGGAAGACCCCATAAGATAAATGTAATAAACGACGTATTTACTATACCTGTAAGATGTCATATATACTCTAATCTCTCATTCATGAAATGAGAGTCAAATATAGAAGATAAAATAAATAATACTATTGTTTATATCGAAGCGTTAACAAAAACCCCACGCCGTCGTCGTCGTCAGCCAATCACAATCCACTGCTGGACGTAGGCCTCCCCAAGTCGGCGCCACCCATCACGGTCCTCCACCTTCCTCATCCAGTAACTACCGGCGACCTGGCGCAGGTCGTCAGTCCATCGGGCTGAAAACCGCGCACAATATACAAATACTCATTGAACCAAAATGAAAACCAAGGTTCCAAGGCCTGAGGCGTGAAAACTCCTCGGATTAAATTAAACGTAGCCATTGTTAATTAATTAAAGGAGCTGTGGGAGTTGATGGATGGATCCGCGACAGTTTATCAAGCAACCGCGGAATAAGCTTGTAACTCAACGGCTTATTCAGGGTATAGAATCATTAATTTAATTACTATACTCTTTGAAACCAGAAACCTGTATACACAGTAATTAATTATCTGTGAACTAAATTGCGAATAATTTTGGCGTGTGAGGCGTTATATCAGACCTGGCATATTGGGGTAATTTAGGTACGCTGGCAACAAAATACCCAGTCGAGCACTGACATGGGCTCGTGTGAATGTTCCTCAATTAGTGCTGGATCTTTAACCCAATCTAGTGCTGGTCTGTACCTGGGGCTACATATTTAAGCGTTGCTATCCAAAGAAGCAACGCGGTCAACCTTATGGAAACGTTCCCTCCTGATAGCGATCTAGGCCTAGTTTTCCTACCAATAGAAAAGTAATGTACATGTCAAAATTAAGACTTATAAAACTCGAGCGTTGTATCGGCTAAATGCATGTTAGCTTAAACACAATAATGGATTACGTAAAAGTAACCAACATACAATATTTTTAATCATATTGCTAAAGAAACCTAAAAAACATTGAAATTATAATGCCCTACCTATCTCAAAAATTATTTAACGGACCTTACTTAAAGTAATTTTCCAAACCTCCGAAAATCCGAACCCGCGCCCTTTGAGGTGTCGCGCCCTACGTGCGCTAGTCATTACAAAACCACGACTTAACGAAACGAACGTTGAGAACGAAAAAATTTAAAAAAAAATTACATTAACATCTTCAAAGTCCAGTCTAACCACATCATTCTCATAATTCATAATGAAAAAAATCCATTATTCAATTATTATGAATGGGGTGTCTCTACCCCAGTTTTAGGTTTTTGCTAATTCATCAGACCACTTTCACAAAGATATCAAGGAGCTGCTTACTCTGTATATAATTATTATATTTTATGTAAGTGTTACACATATAACATTTTACTTTGTATGGCTTAAATTGTACTGTAAAATACGAGTATTATTATTTTTTCTTAAGCCAATTAATGTCCAATACTGGACGTCGGCCTCCCCAAGTGGGTGTTACAGATTTTTATCTATGCAGTATTTTTTTTTTAAGAAAGACGACTGTGACATATAAGTAAAAGTAATTAAATTTAAGGATTGACAGAAGTTTTATAATTGCTAAAGGATACATAACTAATGCTTTTGTTACGAGTGCGGGACTCGAATTTAAAATGCCGTTGGAATTACTATAGAATTTATTAGAACTATACAAACACGTATAACACAGGTACAAATATAACTGAACACAATCAGTTCAAACGTAATGCGAGATTCAATAACACGCGCAAAGTCCATCACTATCTAGGTTATCGAATGTACACAAGTCTCACCTTGATCGCCTACGAATGGCCATAAACGAGTACAATACACAATAGACTGTTTTCTAATTACAAATTTTAAACACAAAGTAAACAAAAGAAGATAGTTATAAAACAGTTTCAATGTTATTAGCTCAAACGCCGCGGCAGGTAATAAATGTGTTTTGTCTACAGGTATGCAGGTGGCCCAACTTGTAACACTATTAAAAATATTTGAAGTATTCATTTTTGCAAATTAACAAATTATACGAAATATCCTTTAACCAACGTAGCGTTTAAGCTAAATTAAAATCAGCCATCCATCCAATGGGTCTGTTAAGAGGGTTCTTCATGTCCCAATTAGTATAGTGGTAACTCTAATAAACGACCCTTTTACAGCCCATTTGACCTAAGCACTTAAGAAAAAAAAACTATTTGGTTAAGATAATGAATTGGTATAAGACATTAGTCTTATACCAAAGAGATGCAGACGATGTTCAATTTAGTATTCCACTTGAAGCTGCAACTTTTAATTGCCATGAAATTAATTTCTAGTATCCTATTTGTATCTAAACACTT
Source organism: Dendrolimus kikuchii (assembly GCA_019925095.2). NCBI lineage: Eukaryota > Metazoa > Arthropoda > Insecta > Lepidoptera > Lasiocampidae > Dendrolimus > Dendrolimus kikuchii. Next base: position 9,252,598 of record CM034400.1, read on the forward strand.
TTTTAAACTCAATATAAAATTCAGTTCACATTTTAATAGAATGATTGTCTCCGTGGTGATCGGTTATGTAAAATTTTAAAGCCCTAAGGTAGTGAAGATCTCTCTAAGCTAAAATTTATCACAAACTGATCGCTGACAGCTTACGACCCTGTAATCAAAACCGCTTTTAAATTTTTCAAAAACGCAGAGTGATTTTAGACCTCGGTACGTTATAAATCTAACCTACTCCATTTTTACATAAATATCCTTTACTTCCTCATATGATAAAATGTCCGTATTTTCATACATACATACATACATAACTTCACGCCAGTTCCCTTGCGGGGTAGGCACGAACAACAACTACGGTCCGTATTTTCGTATCCATATTATATTTAGGCGACATAACACATGCCACTATTAACTTCCTTCCGTATAGAACCACTAGTTTTCGATCAAAATAACAGACATACAGAGACGGACGAATAGATGGAAATAATCACTTCATAAGAATTCTGATATTAACATAATGGCTACAGAACTTTGGTAAACAGGGCACCCTTCAAGATACAACGTGTGATGATACTTTAGTGGTTTCCAATCTTGAATACGTGTATACAGCCAGAACCGCCGGAACAGATGCTGGACGGAAAGAAAGCCCTACGTGGTATACTAGAGCTCTTTCTAGTTGAAAACATCTATATGCGATGGTAACCGCCTTCTATGACCCGGGCCGTCTGCCTGTTTGAAAGCTTAGCAATAAAAATAAAGCCCTGAAACACCACAAATACGTGTCCATTGGTAATGGTTATATATTTGTATTCTTCGGAGTTGAGACTCTAGAGCGATGGGGACTTGAGTTCCGTCATCCCTATTAAAACTTCAATACATTTGATATTAGATATATTTAAATGTATTTGACAATAAATTACGGCTTTTTATGTTTAGATTTCTGAACTAATTTTCAATGTTCTTTTATAAATTTACTTTTTATTTCTAATTTCGTTTTCAAAAAATGTTACCCCTCAGAAAATATTTCAGCACTCCATAATAAAAATACTGCAGGATTTTTTTGCTAAAATTGCGCTTTTAAAATCTCTTTATAGCGGCATAACTCAATTACATCAGAAAAGTGCAATAAATTTGAACTTTTAGCTTTGCCCTTGACGATAACATGGATGGCTTAACAAAACAATGTTAAAAATTACCATACATGTTCCGGCGAAGAGAATCATCGGGAGGAATTGCTCATGTGTAAAACCCGCGAATCTATCTCGTACATGTTTAGCGGATACCCGCCACTGGAATCAAACTGTTTACGGCGTCAGCGTTCCCATAAAATCAAAGTTTACATGACGTCATGACTTGCTACGCTCGGCGCTCGTATAAAATCTAGGCCAGTTCGACGTTTCGTAAAATAAAGACTATTTCAGCTGATTTGAATTTAACCTATTCTATTCCTCCATATGCGAGTTTGATTTACTAGCACTAACTTACGTACAAAATTACTTTGAAACTTCTGGTAGGTAAAAATATTCTTCAGAAATAATTACAATGGTTCATATATTTATTTACCCAGTAGGTCAGTGGTACTCAACAGTAATAGCTCGGCAAAGGGCTCATAAAACGATATTACGAAGAATATCCTTCATATCAAAAGTATCATTTTTAGCCTTTACTTTATTGCCACTTAATAAAGTTATGTAAGCCAGCACTTTTTTTTTATAGAAATATTTGTTATTGGAAATTATTTTATGGTACTATAGCTATTATAGTAAAAACGGTATCCTTGTAGAATTTGCACTTCCGTCCATCCGTCGGTCTTCGGTTTATCTCTGTATATCACAGCCATTTTCCTAAGAAATTACTAGGTCTCTATAAATAAAATTTGGCAGAATGGTGTAGTTGGTATGCCGATGAAATGACGATATTTGCCTGAAGGCGTAAAATTATATTTATAATATTATAATCTGTATCATATTTGTCACAAATAAGGCGCATTCCTTTAGTCTCTCACAAGGCCCAAAATGCTTCGTCTGCCGTTCCACATGGCGACCACAGTCGTTATGGTCGCGGTGAAAACGTCACTAATAAAGTCATTGTTTTTGATCATCATGAATCAATCATGTCAAGAGCTGGGTCGAAGTGGACGTTGACCACAGAACATTAATTCTCTCTATCGATTAACATTGAAAAAGGCGCGGTTTTCAAATCAACCAATGACATTCCGTTCCACTAGAGTTTAGGATTTTAACGCCCGCAACCAAGTGGAACGGGAAAAATCGCGGTCGTGAACGTGGTTGATGTGAGTCTCTTGTGGATCGTAGCCATAGTAACATAAAATAGTGATGTATGTATTCGTTGTATCAAAAGATTCATCAGTTTTCAAATAGATTCATTTAAAACGTTCCGCAAGCACTTGTTACCTTTTTAAACTAAGTCACAAAACAGACTGCTTCATAGAAAATTATGGTTAACTGTTTGGCAATAAAATTTAAAATTACTTATATTCAAGTTGTTTGATTTTCTATCTTTTCCAAGAATATTGTATAGAGATATAAAACCTTTTTATTGGTTTTAATAATTATGATAAGCGCAATGCTTACATCCTCTTTGTTTCTGATTATTAAGACTATATTGTTAATCTTAGTGTCTATTATTGTCAACATTGTAATTTTATGTTGTTACGTTTCTATATTTTGTAAACGCAACATTTATTAAAATGTTGGCAGTACTATTTCTTATACTCGTACAAGCAACAGTCGACTTTAAAGTGACGAATAGGGATCCGGCATCGTTATGCACATACTGGATCCGGTACAAATATACCGGATCCGGTGACTATCCGCAACGCGCGATTAATTTGGCAAAATAATCGCGCGTTGCACGAATATGTACTTTAAACGCGTGGTGCTTGTGTGCGTGAGTCGTTTGACGCTGATAATGCATTTACTATGCCAAATAAAAAACACATGCGACTAGAAATGAAAAACATCTTGGAAAGAATTAACCAAGATAGCTTTAACGATAATGTCGAACTCGTGGGAGAAATAGTAGAGAAGAACTTAGATTCACAATCACTGAGAAAGACTTGACATTATAGGCAAAATTACAATAACAGATCCAGCAAGAAGTAGCGTCTTATACAATACAAACTGTAAAAAGAAGTTTTTTGATAAAATACTGAAGAAGGAAGTGACGGCATTTGAAAGTGAAGGAGTTCGAGGAGAATACTTGTCTGGTATTCATGATTATTTGCTGACAATTAAGCCGATAAGTGTAGAAGCTGAGAGAGCCTTCTCGGCCGCAGGCTATATTTGTAGCTCTATTCGAAGTCGATTGGCGGATGAGACAATAAACACAATTTGTTTCCTAAGATCGTTTTTTCAAACCAAAAATTGTTTGTTTGTTGTAACACTAAAGAGTATAAATATTATAAACTAGCTGACCCGGCAAACTTCGTACCGCCTCAGAATATTTTTTTTTTCACATTTACTCACCTTTTAATCCTTTCCTGGACTTCCATAAATAATTCAAAACCAAAATTAGCCCAATCAGTCCAGCCGCTCTCGAGTTTTAGCGAGACTAGCGAACAGCAATTTATTTTTATATATAAGATAATAATTATTGTGATTATTGTGCTATTCATTTGATAGATTCGGTACTCGGACATATACCTATATAAGAATAAAACTGAGTAGCATTCTGAAATAGGTAGCTAATTATTACTATTATTCTGATCGCAGTTAAGATTAATTAATATGTTATGTTTAATTTTATAATTTTATAAAATTATCTTGTGATATAGAGAGGGATGTAAGGAGAAGAATAAATGTAGCATGGCTGAAGTGGAGACAGGTAACCGGTGTGACGTGCGACAAACTAATGCCACTGAAACTAAAAGGTCAAATATATAAATCTATCATACGACCAGTCATGCTATACGGGTCGGAATGTTGGGCCACTAAAGTGATAAACTACAAATGTCTCCACTCAGCTGAGATGAGAATGTTGAGATGGATGTGTGGTGTTACAAGAATGGATAAGGTGAGAAATGAGTACATAAGGGGATCTTTGAAAGTTGCACCTGTGACAGAAAAATTGAGAGGAAGAAGATTAAGTTGGTATGGGCATATAATGAGGAGGGATGAAAGTCACGTGACAAAAAGAATGTTATACTACAAGATCGATGGGTACAAATTTAAAGGTAGACCAAAAAAAAGATGGATGGATTGTGTGAAGGATGATATGATGATTTGTGACAGAGAATGTATGTCAGGATAGAGGAGTATGGATGGAAAAGACATATTGTGTAGACCCCAAATAATGGGATATTCTACTTTATCTTTAAAATCTAAGAACACTGAACCACAAGTTACATTACATTAAAGATAAAGACACTGTTTTTCTTTTTAAATTTTATTTAATTTGACGTTTTATAATAATTTGTGATTTTATTTGTCCTGACACTAAGAATTTCGTTGTTTTTTCTTTTTAAAATTAGTCATAATAAAGTTGATTTCGTATATGTATCGTTTTATTTTTACACTTCATTAACGAAAAAGGAAAGTTAAGTTAACCAGGCCAAATCAATCCGGCCGGGACGTAGATTCAGTCCGGATCCGGCCATATTGAAAATAAGGCCGGATTGCAATCCCTAGTGACGAACCTTTTCATACCGCGACTGCACATTGGCTAGCCTAATAAACCAGTAGCAAAGTGAGTGTTAGATCTTAAGTAAGCTTTTTTTGAGGTGTCAGTGTTTGTATCCCTGGCAATCGTCTGCACCAGGTATTCAAGTATTGAATATTTAAAAAAAGACTAGCTTAAACCTAAAAACTTTTTCTGCAAAGCTACTTGTGTAGTGACTATGGGGTTTTAATGGGGTTAGAGGCCGGCAACGCTTTGGCAATGCCCCTGGTGTTGCAAACGTCTATAGGCGACTGTAAACACCTTCCATTAAGTGGGCCGTCTGCCTGTATGCCTGCTTCATTTAGGCAATTGAAAAAAAGTGAAATGAGATTAATAATACCACTTTTTAACGAGACCATAAACCTCGTATAACTTTTATGAATAAGGGGGTACAAGTTTAGCGATTTAAAATTATAGCATCTAGTGAAGCAATGAATTAAATAAATATTATAATCAAGAATCACTCAAACGGCTTCAATATGGAACCGTCAGTAATATGTCTGTGCCGTTTGCTGTTGAAACACTTGAACTGTGCATTCCTGAGCAACTGGAGCACGTGCAGTCGTGCGCCCTGAGCAGTGTTAGATTTACGCATAGGCCCGTGAGGCCGGGACTCAGGGCGGTATCATTTTAGGGACGGCAAAATTTCCGGGACACAAAAATTTTAAAGATTCAAATTCAAAAGTTTATTTGAATTAGTTTGATTATGAATGTATACAAAAAGATATACGTCTGGAGATGGCAATTACATAAGGATTCCGTTTCTGCTAAAGTATCTACCTAAAAAAAAGGTCGATCTAGATTCGCCACTGGTCCTGAGGCTATGATGACCTTGCGTAACGAGTTCTCAAATGTGTAATAAGCTCTTTGGACGATGAAATTGTCGATGGTTATGATGCAGCGAGGTAAATTAATTAACTAATACTATTTATATTCTGCGCATGCGTCCCAAACTAAAACGGCTCGGGTTCGAATCCTGGTTGGAACGCATGCACCACTTAGGCAGTTTTCTGACCTAATGTGCATACCATAACAATTACTACGTGCTAAGAACGGTGATGGAATACATCGTGATGAAACCTGCATATCGAGATAACCGATATGTCAAACCTGCCAAGCCGCCTTGGACAAGCGTGGGGTCCGTTCCCCTATAGTGGGAGGCCCGAGCCCAACAGTGGAACGTTTATAGACTGTTAATATTATATATTGTATTCTGTTGGAAACTTACTAATTTTGTTCCTGTTTTCAACAGAATAATAATGAATAAAATGTAAGCCAATTCATTAACATAGATATGGTGATTAATCAGTGGGCTGGTTCCTACCTCGGAAAACGGATCAGTATGGCGATCCAGCGAGGAGACTTAACCAACTTTCTAGGAACCTTACCCATTGACTTCGATGATCTAAACTCAGTATTCTACTTACAGTCTTCAGGTATTACAGTTAGAATACCGGCAATATAATTTAAGTTTCCTTCACTGTACTAGTTTATAGTTAGTTATAACTATAAACGTGCTTTTAGCCGAATCGCCATCAGAACTGCAAACACTAGTCACAATGATGAAAGATGACTGTCAGGCGAGAGGCTTACATTTGAATGCGAAGAAAACAAAGGTTATGGTGTTTGAAAGAGAAGAAACCAGAACGAATGAAAGGATAATGGTCGATGATGTTATGCTGGAGCAAGTGAATGAGTTTGTATATCTTGGATGTGCTTTTAGCAGGGATGGAAGGTACACCGCTGATATAGAAAGAAGAGTGAATTTGGGAAATAGTGTGAATGGAGCGTTAGGTAAACTTCTAGGCGCTAAGAACCTCAGCCAGAAGGCCCAGCTCGCCATACACAACGCGGTGCTGATACCTACGCTCACGTATGGAAGCCAGAGTTGGGTATGGAAGAGAGAGCATGAAAGTAGAGTAAACGCGGTCGAGATGCGAGCACTGCGCAAAATCTGCGGAGTGACGCTCGCGGACCGCGTTCGTAATACCGAAGTAAGAAAGAGAATTGGTCTGAAAGAGAGTGTCGGGGTGAAGGTAAGGAAAGGAATGCTCCGGTGGTTCGGGCATGTGGAAAGAATGCATGATGAAAGAATGACTAAACAGATATACAATGCAAAAGTGGATGGATGCAGAAGTCGTGGAAGGCCACGACACACCTTCCATGATCAAATTGATCGTGTACTAGCAGAAGGTGATGTCAGGAGCCTTAAGAACAGACGAGCGTGCATGACAAGAGTTATGAATGTCAAAGAAGCAAGTGAGGTGTGTAAGAATAAGCCTAAATGGCGCTCTGTTGTCCGTGCCTACCCCGCAAGGGAACTGGCCTGAAGTTATGTATGTATGTATGTATGTATAACTAGCGGCCCCGTCAGACCTTGTCCTGCTCTGAAAAAATAAAAATCTAGGACCCGATCCCAGCGCCACCTACCGGTTCCAATTGTGGATTTAAACCATCCGGGGACCCACTCCTACACACAAAAACAAAATCATCAAAATCGGTCCAGGTGATTAGGAGGATTCTAGAACCCGATCTCAGCGCCACTTACTGGTTCTAATTGCGAATCTAAACCATCCGGGGACCCACACAAAAACAAAATCACCAAAATCGCTCCAGGTGATTAGGAGGATTCTAGAACCCGATCTCAGAGCCACCTACCGGTTCCAACGGGTTAAAAAGTGTCCTATGTCCGTCTCCTGGTTCTGACCTACCTCCCCATCAATTTTCAGCTAAATCGGTACAGCCGTTCTTGAGTTATAGTGTAACTATTTATTTTTATAACACGACTTTCATTTATATATATAAATATATAATGTGTATGAGTATAATATTCTACCTACAATTTTACACGCAGCTTAAATATTATATAATATTAATTAATTAGGTTTAATTAGGGGGCAAGTTTTCTTCATTACACTTATTAAAAAATTATTCCGCCAATAAAGTTTATAAAATGTGTTAATTACTTACCAAAATTATTCCTCCGAGCCCATTGTACAAAATTGTTCAATTCTAATGAATATTTTAAGTACATTAATATTAAGCCTCACATTAAAAGCAAAAGTTAGTTATGGAATTTGGTAAAAGCGTTTAAGGAAGCGATTATGAAATATCCTTAAAAGTTCAACATCACGTTTTATAATCACTGTTAATGTTCCCTACAAATTATTATCAACTTTGAAAAGCCAGCCGCTTTCATAATGGAGATATTCACTTTTATTATTACTATAGAACGGTACTATTATTTTTACAATAAAGTTCTACGAAAAAGTTACGTGAATAAATAAATACGCTTTCTTGAATTTTAATAATGCGGCTTCATTTGTAGGGTTGCCATTCGTTCCGATACTTCGGGACATGTCACCAATCTTACCAATGTAGTTCCGACGTTCAGACGATCTGTAAAAAGTCCCGACAAATAAGACCCAACCATCCCAACTAAAACTGAACACACCGAGTCGTGATGTAGACGAGTATGTTAGCATATCGGTCGGGATTTGGAGCTTGCAGCGAGGGAGGAGAGAAGATACTGCCGAAATGAAATCATCTCATAAATATAAAATGATTTAGATTTTTATCCGTGCAGGAACGAAGAGAGTATATAATTTCCTGCTGCTGGGCGGCCTGTCATAAGAGGCGACAAAACAACTCATAGCCATGTGGTAGCTTATTTGCCCGTTTGGATGGCTACCACCCCTGCTTTAGGTTATGCCGGCATAACAACCCTGAGTTGTGTTCCGTCATTAGTGTCCAGATTCACTTGGACAATTGGTCAATTGGTCACACCTTTGGTGTTACAAATGTCCATAGGCAATGGTAACCACTTACCTACAAGTGAGCCGTCTGCCTATCTGCTGAACTCATGCAATAAAAACTAAAGAATAATTGTAATGGGATACAATTATTCTCACTAATCAATAATAAATATTTTAAAAATTGTCTATTAGTTTTTGCTTTCAAGTTTAAAGTGGTTATTTCACCAGATAAAGTATTCCTCACCAAAATGTCCCGACGGCATCTTGAGAGAATTTGGCAACCCTATTCATCTGCGATAGTGTTACACATATAGGCCATTTCACGTAGATAGGTTTAATGCGTTATTGGAGACGCAACATTATTAATGACGGTAAATATTGACAAATAACATATATAGGTATACTAGAGTTTACCCCGCGGCTGCGCCGCGGGTCAAGCTCTAGTGCGTGTCTCTTGTTTAAAGAGCATGTAGTACAGGTTACATTGTAATAATTTTTTATGTATTTGCCCCCGAAAGATTCACTTCATTTTATATCGCAAACTATACCACCCCCGTCTATATGTAAACTACATAAATGACAAAACTTGACAAAAATGACAAAATAGATAACATGGACCAAGTGGACCCAGTGGACCCAGTGGATCCAGTTGACCAACTGGACCCAGTGGATAAAGTGGACAAAGTGGACCCAACTGGCCTAGTGGACCCAGTGGACCCAGTGGACCCAGTGGACCCAGTGGACGAAATGGACAAAATCACAAAACCTGTCCTAGTTTCCGGGATAAATTTTACATAAATCTATCCCAAAATCTATCTTAGTATACGGGATGAAAAGTATCCCTTGGCCACCCTCGGTATTCAAATTACATATGTACCGAGTATCAGCCAAATCGGTCCAATAGTCTTTCCATAAAAGGATAACAAACAGAGAGACAAATATACTTTTATCCCGGAAACTATCCGATTTTCCGGGATAAAAAGTATCCTATGTTCATTCTCGGCATCGAAAATATATATATACCGAGTTTCAGCCAAATCGGTCCAGTAGTTTTTCCGTGAAAACGGAACAGACAGACAGACAGAGTTACCTTCGCATTTATAATATTAATAGGGATACACTAATATAGCTATGCGTTAACGGCGTTATTTTTTAACGCTTTAAACAACGATTTAAACGCTTTTAACGGTTTTTTTAACCCACTCGGCCAGTCTAACAGTCTCATTGATATTGAGTTAGAGTAAGTTTGAACGCTGCTTTAAGGTTCTTAAAGAAGCGTTCAAACTTACTCTAACTCAATATGAATAAGTCCGTAAATCTTTAACACTCATCGCAGGTGTAGCCGCAGCATAAAAGATAAAGTTAACAGAATATTAACAGAATGTTAACAATATAATAGGTAGTCTTATTAAGCCAATATTATACTGTTGATTACTGCCTTTCAATTTGGATGAATCAATCAAAGTGATCCATATAAACAAACTTGAATAATTTTAATGACTACCGTCGTGTCCTTTTAGTTCTGTTACGTTTTCGACAAATGGATTGTATTTGTTTGATCCGTCTAATTACAGCACTACTAACGATTTCTTTCCGACAACCTTTAGATATATACATAGTCGTGTGGAGTATCGTTAGTCAGTTATTGCAAAATTATAATAATAACCTTTTACTACTTTTTTATTTAAGTCAATTTGGTGGCGGAATAGCTTGCAAAGTGGTGAAGAGTAGCTCGCCCTAACTTTTAAATTATCAAGTGTAAAGTTTTCAAAAAAAAATCAAGGTTTACGGGTTTAATATTTTATTTATTTATTTAAATGTACAGACAAATAGATACAATTACATAGTAGAGCTTAAAAATAATAACACCCTATAAACGTCACAACACTATAGGGGAACGGCCAGTATAGGGGCTTGGTAGGTGTAACCGTCACGTAAGTACATGGAATAATTATTGCTACATAATTAACAAGGTAGTAAGCTGAGTAATCCATGTACATACCAAAATCTGGAGATTCATCTACGAACATGTTTAGGTTGCTAAAGTTGTACATGGACTACTCAGTTTTAACCTTGCTAATTATGTAGCATTAATTATGCCACGTACGTGATGTAACAGCAGGTTTGACACATCGGCTATCTCGATGTGCAGGTTTCATCATGATGTCTTCCTTCACCATTGCTTAGCATGTGGTAATTGTAACAATATACGGCCCAAGTGGTGCATGCGTTCCGGCTAGGAAGGAACCCGCGCCCTTTGAGCTTGGGACGCGTACGCTAGCCATTACGCTACCACGACTTCCAAGTGGTAGCTTAAAAGTATGTTGTAGTCATTTACAAAGAATAATGATTTAGTCCTCTGCATGTGTCAATATCAGAGAACTATCATGTTAATTGGCTATTACGTTCAGGATGCTGTTGCTGCAAAAAATGCTTCCAACGAAAAATTATTTGAACAAGTTCCATTTAGTAATTTTGATATATAGGATAGTTCCGATATTGAATTAATTTAGGGTTTCATAACCAAAATCAGAAGCAGTGAACAATCGTCGACTTTACTGAACTATTCAATGTGTGTGGTCCGACACGTACTCGACCGATTTATTCACAAATATTTTACGGAAAGGTGGTAAATGTTTAGTAGCTAATATCGTGAAAGATAATATAATACAGATACTACCGTTCAGTATTTTATATGGTTCTCGGGTGATTCTCCTGTATCCATTTGCGCGCATCATGAATCGCAACCAGACTTTTTTTAAATCTTATATCTTTTAAAGAATTTTCTGTTTCAAGTGCCTTGTTAGGAACAATAATAAACATTAATCAGTGATATTGCAACCAAAATTTAATGATCTAGCGCGAGTTTCAAGAAGACGTAGCGCGTACAGTGATACAGCTCAAGAAATGCACCCTCTTAAAATCGTTCTCATACGGCTAGTATTTGTGCAAATTACGAGTATGCTGTATAACAGGGACTGCCCTCAAGCTCTGAAAGCGAGAAATGGGCGGTTGGGGAACAACAATGCGTATAAAAGTAGTAATTTAATAAAGATTTATGTTCTACATCAAATAAGCTTCGGGCCGGTAATCCAGAATTTGGTGAGACCCGTAAAACAGGGTCAGTTTACAACCTCGATGATATGCCATATCTAAGAACAAACAGACATGGCAAAATCGTTTTACTAAAGCTGAACGGTTCACTTTTGTCTTTTAATTTGAATGAGTCAGCCAAAATAATTCATGTAAATATAAAATTGAAGCCTTAAATATGGCTAAATATCATTGCTACCTTTCATTTCTGCCCCTTAAGGCACCTTTTTTTTTAATTTGGTTGAACCATGTAATACTCCTTTTATATTAACTAGTGGTCGCCCGTGGTCGAGATTTGAGCATAATAATTAATGTCAAAGACTATACTTCTATAATCACAGATTTCGCCAAGGCTACACTGTTAATTTGACTTGAACAATAAACAAAAGAGTATATATGCTTTGTGTGTCAAATACAATGATAGCGTGTGTAATAATTTTTTATTGATTTAATGTATTTTTTACGCATAATTTAAAAAAAAAATTAGCATTCGTCGCTTCTCTATATAAACTATAAGTGTACGAAATTTCATACTCCTCCGCACAATTTTCATAAAAAGGGGTACAAGGTTTTTGCTTCACGTATTAATAGGTATATAGATGTACTCTGTGCATGTAATTTTTCAGCTTTAATGACATGTTAATAAAAGCCAATTGCCAGTATCAACGCACACTCGAGTATATCCTCAGAGAGTATTTCTATACCTTGTTTTTTCTTACGAGATAAATGATTGAATAAATTTTTAGATAAATTGTATATTTAGATGGTTAATTCAAACATTTTCTAACTGTAACTAATCAAGAATACCGTGCATGTGATATACCAAAATGATCTTTTAAGGTAACTAATAGGTACTATCTATAGACACATCAATTTCATAAAGTGATTCTCCAAAAGTGGCCGCTTCAATGCCTCGGAAATCCTTTATTAGTCTATGATCCTTTCTATACCTTTGCAAACCTACATTCACAATTGTCATCATTTTAGATGAATTGTCTCCCCGATTGTGTTAAGTTCGAATACCGAATAACCAAGGTTCCAATTTCCAATATCGCAAATAACTCTTTCCCCAAGTAAAACGAGGGAGCACAATTTATCTCTGTAGACTGAAAGGATAAAATTGGGCAATCTGTTATATAGCTACGAATAGTTTTTTCTATGACAGCGATAATCTGCAGTAATAGATATTTTCTTTCATCCAATTGCTGAAACAACCTGTTTGTAACGACGCTTACCGATATTGCAGACCTAGAACAGAGAATCGATCATTTCAGTTATCACGCCCGTTTCTCGTGGGGGGTAGGCAAAGGACGATGGATCTCTACTTGCGACCTTCCTGACAAGTAACATTCGCTTCATCTACTTTCATTTGTCTTTTCGTACATGCACACGAGAATTAATAGATAATCACTATTGGTATAAACAAAATTTAAAGCAATATGTTTTTTTAAAATACTCAAAAGTTAGGCATAGATTATAATTTCATGGATCGATTTGCGAATAAGTAGCTATTACTCAAGAGTACGGGCTCATATTATTCCACCTGGACTACCAAAAAGAAATACTTTACTAGTCTTCTTTTGTAAAAATGCCTTTGTACCATTTTTGGATTTAGCTAAAGCGGGCATTACATTATCCAATTTGCATAGTGGTAAATCTAGCGATTTAGCCAGTGCACTAGATGAGCAAGTCTGACAGCGCCCATACAATAGCACTAGATGAATTACTAACTGCCTTTAAATCATCTAATTATATTGTGCCCCTTTTCAAAAACTATCAAAGAATTATTCGATTCTTTACAAAGTTATATTGAAACAAAACGAACGTAACATAGCAGACAAACCGCAAAAGTTGCTTAAAGAACGAATGATTAGCTATGCCATCATCTCCAGGTCTTGCTAGAAAGGGAAGGCCAAAAAAATTATGACTTGACGTCATAATGTATGGCATGCGTGTCAATAGTCTTAAAGTGAGCGATGCCTCAGATTCCGCGAAGTGGAGAAGAAAAGCAGGAAAGTCAGACACTGCATTTTGAAGCGGACGCTCAGAAAGCAACCGACATTTACATTCGGGTGATTAAAATAAAACTAGTATACAATATAAATACATATTATTACTTATAACTAAATGAACTCAACTTAATCAACATCTCCAATCCACCAAAACACTAAACAATTTTCTGGACAATTTGAATACTTTAAATCTTGATCTATTGTTCTCTCTTCACTAAATTCATTTTTAACTTCAGGTATATTTTCTTCTAACAATTTTTCTGGGTCAGTAAAATGATATTGTCCAGATCCTGTCGCTAATATTGGTCGATATGGATGTATTGAAACACTATTACAGCAGTCTTTGTGGAGGGGATACTGTAAAAAAGCGTTTTATAATATCAACTCTTAGAAGTTACATCTTCCCCGTTTTTAAGGGAATGGATGGACTGTATACGATTTATTCATAATTCACAATAACTTGACGTGCGATACCAGATTCTAAAAATTAATCTGAAATCGCAGATGTCTTAAAGAATAACCGAGTAAAACGCACCTACAATAAATGTGTATGTATGACGAGATTAATATTAGAATGTAGATGAAGGAAAATATATATGTCAAGATCGTACCAAGTGGAAATAAATCATCTCCGGCTACCCCTATGGGAAACAGGCGTAATAATATCATATTATAAAATAGTTTATTAATAGAGATTATTACAAAATGTAAATTATACTTAATTGTTGTTGGAATTTTCTAGTAATTATCGCGATTTTAGGTGTTTTAATGTTTTTGATTGTTGGTAACCCTGCGCGTCAAGTTATCGTGAACAGGGTATACCTAGATAGAGAGGTTGTCATACATTATCTTCATGTGCAGATTTCTTTATAATGTTTTTCTACCCCGCCATACATGTTAAATTCGAAAATGCCGTTGGAATTATTATAAAGTTTATTAGAAGAGTACAGACACTTAATTCAGTTCTTACAAGTGTAGCCGAATACAACAAAACCAAACCTTAAAGCAGAAAATCGTAGTCACATAAATCGCGCAAAGTCCGTCGTTATAAAATAATCGCTCCGCAAATACACTAGGTAACGCTTCTTTCGCAGTCAGAACACGACTGGCCCTATATCCCGACTGACCGACCCTCATCTATTTGTAAATTGAACGTGGCCTCCTAGCAACATGTCGCCACTGGTTCTTGAAAGAATTTGCATGAAATACTAACAGGAGAAAAAAGGTTTTATGACGTATTACGGCAGCGTGAAAAAGAATAACAAGATTAGCGTGGAAAATTGATAACTCAAATTCAAAGGGCTAATAAGACACCTGCAAAGGATTAGTATCGGCTCCCAGCAAAATATATGTATAATATATGTGCAAATTTGTCGAAATGACGCATGCTTTGCAGTAAGGATTCGAACCCACGCCAATGAAATGTCACATAGGTAAGACAAACACAAGTTACCACAACTGTTTTGTTAATTAATAAAGTTCTCTAAACCTAATAATTGTTATTTCATTTTTACAGAATGGCCTAATGGGCCTTCTTTTGCTTAATTTTGGATCCATATCCCACGAATAATGTTAATTCCCGTTGTGGAAAGTGCATGTCATGTATTTTGCGGAAAATATACCATTTTTAAAGTAAAAAAATAAGACAGAAATAAGTCTGTACACAGGACTATTAATCATAAAGCAATAATATAAAATATTCAAACATCATAGTAAATTATCAAATCTATTTGATTTTGTTCAAAAACGGCCTCTGCAAACTTGGCAGCCGACTTTCGACAAAAAACAATCTTGAAATTACCCACAGCCGGCTGTAACCTTTTTGGTTTTGAAAAAAATGAAAAACGAAGGTGGTACAAACGACCCCAAATCAGATCCCATTGCAAAATTTTCGATTTTCCAAAGTCGGCTGCAAGTCAAAATTTTTAAAACGCTGTAACTTTCTTTGGTTTTAGGTACAAACAAAAGTTAATTTAGAATTTGGTGGTAATTTTAAAAATAAAATCGGAAGTCGGCTGCCAAGTTCACAGAAGCTCAAAAACAACCCTTGCCCTTGGTTTGCCATTTGACATTCCTTCACAGAAATTGATTCTGACAAATTATACTATGATTTGGTATAATAATATAGGTGTGTTTTATTATTTTTTAAATCAGCCGATTCGATTCCTGACAAGGGCAATTGATATTTCAAAAATCTAATGACAACACGGGTGGGGTATAGATACACGGCATATTTCTTTATTATGAACAAATCCGAACTGTTTTTAATATAGGTTAGAAGGCTAAGGCGTGGTTGTTTTTTTTTATAACCACCCAAAATTAATTTTATATCTCAAATAATAAATAAATGTGCCGTATATCTATACCGCACCTGACAACACTCCAGTTTTCATCAAATCGACCTTGAGATACCTTAAGAGGGATTTTAGCTACGTTATATACTTTAGGATTTGGCCCACTTGAAAGATTCATCCTATATATTAAATATTTTAATACATACCTTGTAAATGGCTTCATCACTTCCTATATCTAAGCCATCTAAACTTGATTTCCAGTCTACATGATCCACATCCCATACTTTTACAACCCCATTTGTTCCTCCTGTCACTAAATACTTTCCACAAGGCGATATATCAAAATAAACTCTCTGGTTTGTATCTACAGCTCTTGTTAAAATATTCAGTGGTCTACGATAATACCTAATATCCCATACTAAAACTCTGTGATCTTTCCGAGCTCCAGAAACTAGCTTCAGGCCATCTGGGGTGAACTTCATATGGGTTACACCACCTAAAAAAGGAAAAATGACGATTTTAAACAAAAATATTAGATTTCACAGAAGAGCAAATAAAAAATAAATAATTTTGTTCTTCATTCTGAATATCTTTCATGTCATGCAGCACCTGTGTTTAATTCAAAATTCACACTATTTCTTTAAACTTTTATCATAGACTAATGTATAAATATAATATGTTCTAGCTAGTGTATATGCAATATTCTATTTAGTAAAGGAATCAAATTTATTTTAGTAATGTGAAAATGGATCAGAAGAACTATACAAACCTCCATGTCCATGCATTTTGCCAATACTTTTGTATGTACCAGTGTCACTTATATTATAAAGGCTTATTGTTGTATTCCACGATCCCACTGCTAAGATATTACTGTTGGTTGCAAAACATGAGGCAGGACTCGATATCTTGTACTCAGCAAAGTCTCTCCCCGGCCTAAAATAACATCAGCTGAGCAGAATGATTGTACATAGAGATAAATAAAATCTAAGTGTCTGTTTATAATGTCAAAATAACAGCTTTTTAATAAATATGCTTATGCATATGAAGTTGTGGTAGCATAATGGCTAGCGCATGCATCCCAGACTCAAAGGGTGTGGGTTTGATCCTGACTCCTGATTCCTGACAGGAATGCATGCTCCACTTAGTCAGTTTCCTGATCTGCATATTGTTACAATTACCATGTGCTAACAATGGTAAAGGAAAACATCATGATGCAACCTGCACAATGAAATAACCGATGTATCAAATCTGTCAAGCTACCTTGGACAAGTGTGGTGGGTATACTGCCTGTTCCCCCTAAACGGGAGGCCTGAGCCCAGTAGTGGGATATGTATGGGCTGATATTATAATATATTATGAAAGTATATATGGTACATATATCAAAAATAAAAAATATTTTTTGTCTCTCTCTTCCAGCTAATCTTTGAAATGGCTGGACCAATTTTGAAGGACCTTTCACTGGCAGATAGCTGATGTTATAAGGATTTATTTTTTTACCACCATTTATTCATTCATAACTATTTAAATGATGGTTAAAAATAGGTTGTGACACTCGTAGATCACTGTGTGACACACTTGCTTCGTTCAGTTGGCCTGTGAGCTTTAGTCTGTGTACTGTTTTCCCGACATAGGGGTTGTAGAAGGGACAAGTACTTAAGTTAATTGTTTTTTTTTATAACCACCCAAAGTTCATTTTATATCAAAAATACATTAGAACAAAATGTTCATGGCTTAAAGGCAAAAGTTACCTAGCATAAACTTCATAAATAAAATATATATAAGTATTATCTATGATATCATGTTTCTTGTTATTTCTATTTATGTGAATTTCTTAGTTATGCTTTTTTTTTAAATTTTCAATAACTTTCTTGTCTTTTTCGACTATTTTGAATAGTTTTTTGTTGGCTAATGGATTTTGATCGGATTTTTTACCTTTAGACAACTTTTTCAATATAAGGGCAATATTAGTGAAAAACATAAGTGAGATTAACAAAAATATTAATATCTCAAGAACTATATATTTTCTAGACATAGGAGTAGCAGAAGGGGTAAGTAAAGTATGTATTCCTGCACACCCTTCTACTGTCCCCCCCTCCCATCACTTAAAATAAATATGCCCTATATCTATACCGCACCCAACTGCAGTGTTTTATGTAGTCATATTTTTTATAAGTTGTTGGATAAATGCTTTTCATGAGTAAAGGGTTTAAATAAAAATTATATAATTTAATATAGCGGTAAGTGCTTGACACCTACATATCCATAATATAATAGGTAGCTGCTGGCAAGAATCAGAGGCCACTTGTTTTTTAATAATTATTTAGTTAATAACATCAGAATCAACTTACCTACCTCTCAATGTCAAATGTCCTTAGGACTTTCTTATATCCACCAACAATTCTGGTGCCATCTAAGTTGAATGTAACAGATATTGCTGGTTCCATTTCATCAACATGATTGAAGCCTCTGTATGAACAACGTAAAGAACCATCAAATGCATCCCACATCTGTATTGGTGCATTTTGTCTTGTTGTTAGCCAGCTGAAAAACCAATGTTGAAAGTGTAATGGAATAATTTTTTCATTAGACTATGGTCTAATTCTAGTAATTTGGGTGACCTGGCAGAGATTATGCACTACTAAGGCAGTTTGTGCATTTTGTTACGTTGCTTAATTTTGTCAGGGAAAGAAACCTTTGAGAAGGAACTTGCACATCATGGTTACCAGTCATTGATCAGGTAAAAACCACTGGGTCAATTTGAAAGCAGGTACTCCAGATGACTGACAATTTATTTTATTGTTATTGTAGCTAAAATATTAACTTACCAACAAGTTTCAGGATATGCACTATTCATACTAGGATACCAACAAAAATCATAAACTAATCCAGCTTCTTTCACATGTATAACCGAATCTAAAATATCTATCATTCGAACTGAAGTCGTAGAACCCACATATAGATCTCTTGGAAGTTCAGTTCATTCCCGGACGGCATCCGTGCGAAGCAGTCGCAAATGCCCGTGCTCTTTGCGGAAAACTGCAATTTTTTACGCTTTTTCGCTCTCAAAAAGCGACAAATTGCGACAACAGTTGTGTAGTGATAGTGTACAGTGTTATTTAGTTTGATTCCGGCGCGAATCAGTTGTTTTTCGACTGGGGTGAGTTGTTAAGCTCTATTCGCTTGTTTATTTCGGCGCGTCTAAGCGCATTACGCAATAACGGTCGTTTGTGTCGATAGTTATTCACACGCGTCGACTGGTCTCGGCAAAGGAACGGGCCTCCAGTAATGGATGGCCCAGGCCCCCAGAAGGCCCCGAGGCCTTCGAGTGTCCCGCGAAAGCGGGACCACGCGAAGGCCAAGGATGGCTGGTTAATGCCTGAGATCGGGGAGACGCGGGTGAAAAAGGCGTCTTCTTCATCGGCCCGTCGCAGCAGGTCGGTTGCCGGGCCGCGTCACGGGCATGCGGATAGTGCCGTTTTCACGGCTGCCGATATGCCCGGCTCGGTAGGGGATGCGTCGGCGGTGGTAGACCTCACCGCCGCCACGCATGAGGATAGGTGCGGCGCGATGGGACCGCCTCCGGTTCCCATGGCGCCTAGGGCCCCATCCGGGCGTGCCGCGCGCAGGAGCGCAGCACACCCGGAGATAGATAGGAACGTACTGCTTGCAGCGAACTCGGCCGTTTGCCTGGCCGTGAGCGCTGCAAGCACCATAGTTCAATATGCCTACATGGCGCCACCCACCTCTGCGCGAGCCTCACTCGTGCAAGGGAGCGGCGCCTACGTAGAGCATGATCACATCCCACCGTCCGGCAGCGTCCCAGACTCGCTGGAGCACGCGCTCTACGGTGCGATTCGCGACCATAGTTATTCCCGCCCTGAAGCGCCTGCCTGTAGTCCGGTATACACGGCGGCCGGTTCAGCGACGGCAGGGGATGGGTGCCCTACGACGACGGTGTCGTATAGCGCA
Source organism: Dendrolimus kikuchii (assembly GCA_019925095.2). Lineage (NCBI taxonomy): Eukaryota > Metazoa > Arthropoda > Insecta > Lepidoptera > Lasiocampidae > Dendrolimus > Dendrolimus kikuchii. The sequence goes on from CM034400.1 coordinate 9,272,392, forward strand.
CGGGCTTCACCTGTGCCTACGACATCGACTTGCAACCTTTCGGGCTGCAACGTCGAGAGCAGCCGTCCCACGACACCGGTTGTCGCGCGAGCCTCACTCGCGCCCTCGGCCGGGGTCGTGAATAGGGACCTCGTAGGCGCGGCAGCGGCGACCCCCTCGTCTTCCTTCCCTAATGGGATGGGAGCCGCTGTTGCGATGTCGGCGCCTGCGTCTTCGGCTGCGGCGGTGTCCACGTCCTCGTCTTCAGCGGCAGCGGCGGCGGGCACGACGACGTCGTCATGTTCGTTTACAGCCTTATCGTCTTCGGCATCGGGTTCGGCGGCGCCGTCAACGTCTTCAACGGCAACGGTGCCGATTTCGTGTGCCCCGATGCTCGTTCCCGGATCGAGGTCGCGCTTCTGGGACCGGTCCCAGAGCAGCGGCGCCGATTCGGACGGCACGTCGGGTGCTTCTTCCCCAGCGCGCGCGCGCTCGCCTCTGCGCCCCACGGGGGGCGCACCCGCGGCGACTACTAGCATTCTCGCGGGTGCGGAGGCCTACCTCCGCACCGAGGGGGGTGAAAAGGGGCGCAAGGCGCGCAAGGCAACCGCCGCCAAAGTGGCCGCGGCTAGCCAGTGCGCCGCCCTCGTCGGGAATATATCGGCTCTCGGCCCTGGGGAGCTCCGCCTAGCGGCGTGCGCCCAGGTCGCCGAGATAATTCAAATTGCCCAAACGTCGGGCAATTTGAAGGGGGTTTACGTGCGCCGGCTGAAGGAGGCCGCGTCCAGGGTGTCGGACATCGTCGACACACTGGTCACGCGAAATCCAGAATCCGAGGCCTGGAAGCTCGGTAACGAGAACGCCAGGCTACGCATGGAGTTAAGCTCGCTGCGGGAGGAAAACCGCTCCTACCGCAGGGAGTTTGAAGACATGCGTAAGGCCCTAAAGGCCTCCGCTTCGGTTGCGGAGCCGGCGCCTGCTGTAATGGCGGCGCCGACCCCCGTACCCGTCAAGCGAAAGGCCCAAGCCGCCACGGCGGAGGCGGCGGCGGTACCGGAACCGCCCGCCGCACCCGCTGCGGTTAAAAAATCGCGTCCGGCCCGTGCTGCGGTAGCAGGGCCGACACCGGCTCCCGTCGTCGGGACGGAGCGAGCTCCGGCGGCCGCCAACGGGGTGGCGCCGACACCCGCTCCAACGGGGCCCGGCGGCATCGATCACGACGCGTTTGTGCGGGCCGTGATCGACGTTGTCGCCCCCATACTCGATGCCCGGTTCGCCGGAATCGAGGACCGGCTGAATGCCGCGCCGACCCTCCGTCCACCGCTAGCGGCCGACCGAGGCAAGGCGCCGGCAATCAAACCGGCACCAAAAGTGGCCGTTAGGCCGAAAGCGGCCACGGGTGCCGCCGCCGTCCGGCGGAATGCGGGGGAAGTAAGTACCCCGGTTCCGATGGAGGTGGTGGCGACCCCGGCTGTCGGGGTGACGGACTCCCCACCTAAAAAAAAGACGAATAGAGGGGGGGTGAAGTGGAGGCTGAAAATGCAGCGGAGAGCGGCACGCGATGCCGCCGTTGCATTAACGGCCCCCGCCACGGCACCCGTGCCTGTGGTGTCGGCTCCTAGGCCGGCCCCTAGGCAACGGACGGCGCCCGCGGCCGCGGCATCGGTCGTCGCGGCGCCCGCCGTCCGCGCTCGCATCGCGCACGTCGCGCCGCCGCCGGCGCCCGTGCCCCCCCCCCCCGCCCGGGAGGGGGGGGCGTGGACGACGGTCGTCAAGGGGAAAAAGGGTAAGGGGGCGAGGGCCGACGGGCCCCCTCCCCCCACCCAGGCGCAAGCTGCTCCCCTGCCGTCGGGGCGGGGGCAGCAACAACGGAAACAGGCTGCGAAGCCTGCGGTAGTATTCCGTGAGCCGAAGTCGGCCGCAGTTATCATCAAACTGCTGCCGGCAGCGGCCGCGAAGGGTGTCGGTTATCGCGAGGTCTTCGCGAAAGCCTCGACGGTGGTCGACATCGCGGCCATGGGCCTCCGCGAGGGGCTGAAGGTGGTACGGACCGTCAGGGACGCGCGCCTTCTCGAGTTCCAGCCGGGACCCGAGAGCGCGGCCAAGGCGGACCGCGTCGCCGAGGCTCTGCGCGGAGCCCTTGCAGGGATGGCCGAGGTCGTCCGCCCCGTAAAGCGTGGGGAGCTTTACGTCTCTGGGCTGGACGAATCGGTCACGGTCGATGGGCTGCGTGACGCGATCGCGCGCGCCGGCAACTGCCGGCGCGACGACGTGCGCACGAAGCACATCGGTGCAGGACCGGGCGGTTTGGGCGCATCGTACGTGATGTGCCCCGTCGCTGCTGCCAAAGTCATCGTCGAGATGGGCTACCTCGTGGTAGGCTTCACCTCGGCGAGGGTAGAGGCACTGGAAACCAGACCGATACGTTGTTACCGGTGTTACAACGTCGGCCATGGCGCCCAGACCTGTCCGGACACGTGCCCGGACCGGACTAACTTGTGTCTCCGCTGCGGTAAGAGCGGACACAAGATGCCGGACTGCACGGCCCGGAACCCCCACTGCGCGGCGTGTGCGGCGGGGGGACTCAACGCTGCCCACCCCACGTTGGCGAGGTTCTGCCAGCCTCCCTACGTGAAGGGCAAATTCGTCCATCCGAGGACGAAACAACGCACGGGTGTTACGGGAGTACGCGCAATGGACACCTCCAATGCCTAGTACGCCCGTAACAATACTATTTCAGGCGAACGTAAACCACTCCCCCACCGCTCAGGATTTGTGCCTGCAGGCGATGGCGGAGTGGCAAGCGAACTTGGCCGTAATAAGCGAACCTTATTACGTGCCGCCTTGCGGCAATTGGGTGGGCGACCTCGACGACGTGGTAGCGGTGGTGGCCAGAGCCGGTTCTGGCACACCGCTTACATGTCTCGAAAGAGGAAAGGGCTATGCGGTGGCGGAGAGCGGGAGTATCGTCGTCATAGGCGTTTACTTTTCGCGCAGCCGCCCCCTGGCGGAGTTCGAGCTTCACTTGGACGCCATCAGGGCTGCCATAGACAGATTGTCGCCTAAAACGATCTTCGTGATGGGCGACTTTAACGCAAAACACTGTTCCTGGGGAAATGCGTTCACGGAACCTAGGGGCCGGACGGTTGAGGAATGGGCTCTTCAATCCGGCCTGACCATATTGAACCAGGGATCGGTCCAGACCTGCGTGCGCGCGCGGGGTGGATCGGTCATCGACCTGTCATTCGCCACTCATGCGGCCGCCCGCAGAGTTGTCGGATGGAGGGTGCTGGAGGAGGTGGAGTCGCTCTCTGATCATCGGTACATCAGATTTGAGCTTACCCCCTCCTCCGGTCCGAGCCCTGTTCATCGCCCCCCTCTCTTCCCGCGTTGGGCCCTTACCAAGCTCGATCCGGAGCAGGCCGAGGAGTGGGCACTCACGGAAAGCTGGGCCTACCCAGTCGAATTCGAGAACCTGGAGTCGCAGGCAGAGCACATGCGCAAGACCCTGACGAGGGTTTGCGACGCGGCGATGCCTCGCGTCTCCAAGCGGCAGCCTCCGTGCAAGCAGGTCCACTGGTGGACCGAGGAGCTGGGCGAGATGCGAAAGGCAGTTCGCATCATCAGCCACAGGCTCAAACGCTGCAGGGCGCGCCGTCCTCCGGACTACGTCGCGGAAAATGGACTCGTGGGAGAGTTTAGGGAGGCCAGAAAGGCCCTTTCGATTGCAATACTGCAAGCGAAAGCCCGGGCTCGGGCCGAGCTCCTCGAGACGCTCGATCGGGACCCTTGGGGGCGTCCGTACCGTGGGGCCCGCAACACGTTGCGGCCTTGCACATCCACGGTCACGGAAACGCTCGAACCCGAGGTGCTCCGGTCGGTTATCGACGGGCTCTTCCCGGATCCGGGAAACTTCACTCCCCCCAGTATGGGTCCACCCGTTCCCGACACTCCCACGGACGAGGAGCCTCACTCCATCTCCGAGGGGGAACTAGACGTTGCCCTGGACCGGCTCCGGGGCAGGAAGACGGCACCGGGACCCGACGGGGTTCCAGGTCGACTCCTCTTCCTGGCCGCTAAACATCTACGCGGCCAGCTGCGGGAACTGTTCGAAGCCTGTATTCGCGCAGGTCGGCTCCCGTCGCAATGGAAGGAGGGTCGTTTGTGCCTGATTCCCAAGGGAGGTCGGCCTCCCAACGATCCGTCCGCCTTCAGGCCCATAGTGCTGCTGAACGAGGTCGCTAAGGTCTTCGAAAAGATCTTGGCGGAGCGGCTCGTGAAGCATCTCGACACTGTGGAGCCGGGGCTTTCAGAAACGCAGTTCGGGTTTCGGCGGAGGCGCTCCACGATGGACGCCTTCGAGACGCTGCGAACGTCAACGGACGAAGCCGTCCAAGCGAAGGATGTCGTTCTTGCGGTGTCGCTAGATATAGCGAACGCCTTTAACAGCCTCCCTCATGAGACGATCAGGGAGGGGCTCCGCGCGCATGGAGTCCCCCCGTACCTCACGAGGCTGTTGGGCGCGTACCTGCAGGATCGACATATCCTTTGGGAGGGCGGTGAGTCCGGCAATCCCGAGGTAGGTCGTCGACGCGTCGCGTGCGGCGTTCCACAGGGGTCGGTCCTCGGGCCGATTCTTTGGAACGTAGGTTATGACTGGATCCTTCGGGTTCCGGTCCTACCCGGGGTAGGGCTGATCAACAGAACTCTGCTGCAACGGGCGCAGCAGGTTCTGGCCGTGAGGACCATACGGGGGTATCGCACAGTGTCGCGGACGGCGGCCACCCTCCTGGCAGGCGATCCGCCCTGGCATCTCCAGGCGGACGTCCTGACAGTGGTGCGCCGCACCCGGCAGGATGCCCTAGCTAGAGGCCTGACCTTCTGTCAGGTCGAAATCGAGGCGATCAGGAAGCGGGAAACCGCCTCCATGATCGCCGTCTGGTCTCAAGAGCTCGACAACCCTGCGGCCTATGGCGGCTACACGGTGGATGCAATCAGGCCACAGCTGACGGAATGGGTCAACCGCACCAGCGGCACCCTGACCTTCAGGACGACACAGATACTTACTGGACACGGATGTTTCGATAAGTATCTGTGTCGCATTGTGGGCTGCTTGCCTTCCCCGGACTGCCGCCAGTGCGGCGCGCCCGACACGGCGTTACACACGCTTGTCGAGTGCGCCGCATGGGCGCCGCAGCGTTTCGAACTTGAGACGCACGTAGGTCCAGTCGACTCGCTCTGCGACTTGGTCAAGGCCATGCTGCAGAGCAGCGACAATTGGGGGGCTGCGGTTACTTTTTGCGAGACAGTAATGTCACTCAAGGAGGCCGCAGAACGAGACAGGGAGAGAAGTCCTGCAGCGCGTGCCAATGCGTCTTCTCGAGGTCGCCGGCCTTCAGCTGGCACCCGGAGAGGCAGGTACGCGCATTACTTCCCTCCCTGAGTTAGGTTCCGTTTACCGCGGGGGGCCTTTAGCTTGCTAGGAAGAGCAAAGGACCTTCTACCCCCGCACAACGAAGTGGGGTGTGTTCTCCCAGGGCACACTCCAGGCACTTTATTGCGCTGGATCGGCTGGGCGTAACTATGTTCTAAATCTCAGCCTTTCCAACACATTCAAAGCGCAGGGTCGTCAGGGAGGAGGGGGTTTTTAGTGGGTATTGGGGTTGCTCGCCCGTGCAGCAACGCTCGGAGTCTTCCACACTATTCTGTGACGTCGATCGCGGACGGAGCGCTGCCAAGAGCATACTATTGCTGCAGTGTTATCGCCCCCGACCGACGCGTGTCGTTCCCCTAGCAACGACCCAGTTTGTGCGTAAATCGGTTAAGCATTTTCCCTCGCCTCAAAACAAAAAAAAAAAAAAAAAAAAAAAAAATAGTCTACAATTCAACTGCGCTAATATACGAAGACTTATACATCAGAATTGACTGTATGGACTAAAATTCCCTTGCCTGCCTTTGTGGCGAATTCTACTACTACTACCAAGAAGCTTATTGTGTGTAAGCTCCTTGACTACTACCAAGAAGCTTCTTCTTGACTACTACTTAGACTATATACCTAGGTATATAAGTATATAGTTTAAGTACATGGACCTCTATAATATAGGTTTCCTACTTCAGTGTCTAAGTACTACTACTTATGAAATTGACTTTTTTATTATTTGATCGCAATGGCAGGCAAAACAACTGAGTTCAAACAGCTTTGTGTGATGTTCTAAGCTTTTTTAAATGTACCTTTAAAAAGGTCTGTCGGCTAAATAAATGTGTTTTTAAAGGCTGGCCAAATAAAGATAATATTTTGAGTGACATCTTCATAAAACTTTCTCACTGAAGTAGGAAACCTAAGAGGTCCATGAACTTTCTCAACTCTATTATCAAAAGTGGGAAAAGAAGGATGTATGTCAACACTGTAGTTCATATAGCAACTACTAAAAAGAAATACAGTTCAAGTACTCTAGCTATCATTTCATTTCTTTAACTGTTAAAGTGCCCACACATTACGGAATGCTTCCGTCACCCGCAACTGACAACGCGTCCGAGCAATGTGCACATCCAGCGTCCAACTCTGACATCACACTATGGCGGCATTGGCGGCTACCGTTTCGCGTGCTTGTGGAACAGTCGGAACAGATAAAAAAAATATTGAAACTTTAAAACGAAATTTAATAAATATAACTCATTATTATGAATTCTAATTAGCAAATTTCGATTTCATATGGAGATAACTATGTATTTTATGCATTCATAGATTTATTATAAGACATAGCAAAATACCGTATTGCGGGCACCAAATATAAGCGGCCACAGCGGCATCTTTTGGGCTGTGGCGGTCTATTACGAAGCAAGCGATGACATTTGTCGGGTTACTGGTTACTGAACCAGCTCACATCCCTGGTGAACATTCAGGACATTCCTCATCCCAATGAATGTCATGGCTCGTCAGATTACATTTGAATGCGTTCACCAATTTTCACGTGTTTTTCGGAGAGGCACACAAACAGACAAATATTATAGGCTGTCTTGTCGGAATCTGCAGGTTAAAATTGGTCCCTTTGATTTGTTCTTTTTGTCAATAGTACGGATTCGGATCCTCTAAAAATTTATTACATAAAGCTTATCTTAGATTCTTTATTTCTGTCTTTCAATTTGGATGCATCAACCAAAGTGATCCATGTAATAATAAATTCAAAACATTTAATATTATTGAATATAGTATCCTTATATATAATTCGTCTAATATCTGCATTATAAAATGTAAATGAAATAATAAATAATTATTTATGTTGTAATGGATTATCTCGATGAGCGTAAAAAGTGATAATTATGACAATATACTCATTTAGATCAGAAAACGTGGTGCATGTTATCCAGTCCGAGATACAATCCGCGTCATTGCTTTAAGTAACATAAGTACCACGGATTTTATGAGATTTTGATATGAGGTATTACCTAGATAATATTAGTAAAACCTGTTATATGGTAATGTTTATAGTTATTTACCGGTGTAGGAGTTGTAATATTTCGATATTCTACTAAGCAGAAATTATTATTTTACGCCAAAAACATTCTCAGTATATCGACATCAATTTTTGTTTTGTATTAGTACGAAATACAATGGAATATTATGAAAATTTGTTTTTGAGCAAAAAATATAAAAAGCCCGTAAATATTATAACGCTTAGCGCTTTGATATATGGGTTTTATATTACGTGATAAAAGGTTTTAATTATTTATTTCTTTATAATATTTAGTAATCTTATGTAAATTAATAATTTAAGTTCAATATTTTACATTAAATTATACAAAAGCAAAATCTTTTAGATTTTCCTCTAACCTATTGCTACTCAAAACCTATCAATATCTCACAACTGTTGTGCATTTTAGTATTTTTTTAAATTAAAGTTGCACAACACACATCTCTTTTGAGTTCACGTCAGAAACTTGAGCTTTTTAGGAGTTGACATATGTATCGCGTTTCGATCGGCTGGGCGTAACTATGTTCTAAATCTCAGCCTTTCCAACACATACAAAGCGCAGGGTCGTCAGGGAGGAGGGGGTTTTTAGTGGGTATTGGGGTTGCTCGCTCGTGTAGCAACGCTCGGAGTCTTCCACACTATTCTGTGACGTCGATCGCGGACGGAGCGCTGCCAAGAGCATACTATTGCTGCAGTGTTATCGCCCCCGACCGACGCGTGTCGTTCCCCTAGCAACGACCCAGTTTGTGCGTAAATCGGTTAAACATTTTCCCTCGCCTCAAAAAAAAAAAAAAAAAATGTATCGCGTTTCGATAACGAGAGTTGGCAGGTTCAAAAGGCCTTGTAGCTAGAATCGTAACACACTCTCCAGATTGCTTTAGGACGTCCGAACATTCAAGGTCACGCCCGTGACATACCTACGACTTATAATGTGTACACTTCATGGATTTCCATGGAAGTGTGCACATTATAAGTACAACGTATCTGGATAAGAAATTTTCCTTATCCAGATACTTTGTAAGCCACGCCCCTCAGCCACGTCCGCCAGCCGCGGCTTAGAATATGCACACACCTTTATAATGTACACACTTCAATGGACTTTCCTCCATAATATCTCTCTCTCTTCTAGATAGATCTAGAGATTAGAATCTCTATAAATCTAATCTCTATAATATCATAACTCTTTTAAGTGTATGTAAACAAACAAACAACAAACGCATGAAAAATTGAAAAATAAAAGAGAGAAAAACATTAGGTCATTTAAAAATACGCGACTTCGATGATTTTCTTTACTGTCTTAGGATGGACCAAAACACTTGTAGCTATTAATATTAGAATCTATTAGTATAAGGAAAATTTAAGTTATAGACGTGACCTCGAATATTCGGCTGTCCTAAAGCAATCTGGACAGTGTGTTACGACTCTAGTGTGGACATTGTTCGGATGCGTCCGTCAGACGCGGCTATCAGATGGGCTATCACACGGATCCCGTAGTACGGATCCCGTAGTGTGTGACCACTTGTACAGACGTGTTTGGAAGTCCGGAAAATTTCTAAAACTGACAATTTATCTTTTCTTTTCAATATTATCTAACTGTCAGCTGTGTGTGTTTTCAGTAGCACTCACAGAGTACTTTTATATACTGGAAGCAGCACTGCTGCTTTCTGTCAGTCCGAATTTTCGGTCTTGTTCTCTAGTTCAGAAAATTTGCCTGTTTAACGTTTTGTCGTCATTTTAATAGTCAGGCAAAACTGAAACACCACGAGGCGATAATTAATTGTAGTAAAGTTCACTGTTCAATATTATTTTCCAATTCTTAATAGTACAATGATAATAGAATTGATTCGCACCGATTTTTGTAATTATTATTTTGAATTGGTGTCTTAACTCTTAATTTATTTATTTTTATACTTAAATACAAAATGGTGTTCTTGGACTATTTGCAGATGCAATTTAAATTATTCACTCGAAGTTTACGAATCGCTTCGAGCCGTTTGTCGAAGACGATGTCGTTCACGGAGTCCCCCGCAAAAGCTTCGAAATGTTGTGAAATTTGTGTTGAGGGTCCTCCACCTTCATACGCTATGTACGAAGCCTTAAAGGATTCGTGCCAGAACAACGCTACCTATTTCCAACCTGACGACAGTGAGAACGGTCAGCGTTTGTACCAGGGTTTCATGACTCTAATAGACCATATAGACACCGTTTGGCCGCTCGTAGATCACGTAAGAAAGGTATGTACATCACTACTTTCCTTATTTGTATAAACAGTTATAAAAAATATAATAACACTTAGGTTCAATAGTCTTCTATGCTCAATATAAGGCCCATATTTTTTGTATTGAAAATTGATTAGAAATGATTCATTTTCAGTGATTATGTTACATGAGAATATTTTAAGCAATTAAAAAAATTATTTAGCATGATTTAACTCCAATTTGTAATGGCAAGTATATATTAAATGTTAGTAGAAAAATTGAATTAAACAGGAATGTTAATTAACCAAGGATGAGGAAATCGAAACCAAATTATGCTCTGTCCCTAAAAGCATGTAGTCACAGCTGACATCACATTTATAAAAGATATAATAAACAGTCTGTATTTATATCCAGTCCCTATTTCAGTATTGTTTTTAATGGCAAAAGCATTTTCCTGCAATTGTCTATTAATCTAATAAAGATAGAAAAAAAGCTAACTCCAATTCTTAAAAACATTTTAACAACAAATTAAATATTTTATAAATAATTTCACTGAATTTAACATTTATATCTGAGATGTATATACTTAGATATACAGACACCCTAAATGCCTGCAAACTAGTTTACTGCTGGATGTAGTAGTTCCCAACATTGATTTATATATCCTGTTCATTCACTTGCGTAATTTAAATTTCAACAGCTTTCTTTCACAGCAAATGTTGGCTGTTATCAAAACCTAACTTAAATCCTCTAGATTCATTATCTATAGCCATCCAATTTTTATATCTACCTATACATTAATTTGCCCTACTATTGACTGAAATTTGACAGACTCCCTATAAGTAACACCAATTTTTTAACACTGGTAAAATAAACGAGATGTTCTTTAGAAAATTAGCATGAATTTTAGCTAATAGCTTACTTAGTATGTCTCACCAGGAAACCAATCAAAAAAGAAATTTAAATCTTTCCCTATAGTATAAATTTGTAACACTATAGACAATCGCAGATAAATAAATTTCTTCGAACATTCGGTCAGATAAAAAGAACCTCAAATAAATGTGCATAGATAAAGACACTAATGTAAGTGGATGAAGCAAAAGATGTTTGTCAAGATAGCACCTAGTCAAGAGATCCAACTTCACTGTCTACCCTTATAAGAAAGAATAATTAATATGTATATATAAACATAATTATGACCCACACATTTGAAGCAATTGTATTGTATTGAAAAATGTATTCAAAGCGAGAAGTATACTTTTGACTACTTATAATTTACTGAACTATAAATAATAAACATTTTAAATAACTACATGTAATTCTTTATCATATTTGACTATTCTTTTATTTCAAAACTTATGAATACTGTAGGTATAGATTATACAATAAATATCTCGTGTCTAATGATGTAAATAGCATAATATCCTGATATGATAATATTTGTAAGACTGATCTCAACTTTAATCTTTATGTCATGACATCTATGGATTTATTTAGATTATGTTACTGTAAAGTGGGTTGGTTTTATTGTTAAGCAAACCAATTGTCTTTAAATATATTATTCCTATTAATATTCTAAATGTGAAAGTAACTCTATCTGTCTGTTCTGTTTTCATGGAATAACTATGGGACTGATTTAGCTGAAGCTTTATATATATTTTTTCGATGCCGAGGATGAACATAGGATACTTTTTATTCCAAAAAATGGGATAGTTTCCCAAATAAAAATATATTTCTCTCTCTATTTATTATGCTTTTATGGTAAATTTTTGGACCAATTTGGCTGAAATTGGGTATATATGTAATTTTAATATGGAGGGTGGACAAGGGATACTTTTCATCCTGGATAATGGGATAAATTTTAGGATAGATTTATGTAAAGGTTATCCCAGAAAGGATAGATTTTTTTCAGAAGTTTTTTTTGTAATTTGGTCATTTTGGTTGATTCAGTCATTTTGGTCCTTTTAGTTGTTTTGGTCACAGGTAATTTTTGTTGATTGGGTCATTTTGGTCTATGGACATTTTGATTGATGTGGTCATTTTGGTCTATGGACATTTTGATTGATTTGGTCATTTTGGCTGATTTGGGTATTTTGGTCATTTTGTTGTGCTTTTCTTGTGCAAGTAATAGTAAACATTTATGAAAATTGTCTACTGTCTGTGTAGATCCAGGAGATAATATTTGTCTCTGAATAAGTTTCTATTTTATTTCATTAAATTAATATTAAATCTAAAGATGTGATGTATGTCATGTTAATAAAAATAGTAAGGGCTCATACCTTAAGTGATCTATTTTGTTATGTAAATGAAAATTGTAAACTTTGTTTTGTGAAAACTAAAAAAAACCTTAATCACTCTAGAATGTATATTTAAAATATTTAGCACCAGTTTATTGTTTACCTATATTGCCAGAATAGCTCAGAATTTCCTTTAAATTAGGTTGCCTGGTTGATATAGCTTTAAACAATTGTTTTGGCAAGAAAGTATTGTAAATATGTACTTTTGTAATTGTTTATTTTGGTGAGCCATTAGGCTGTACACATGCCAGAATAATCAGTGCAATTTTTTTCACGAAATCTGTAACCTATACAACAAAGTGCATGCATTACACAATTAATTCAGTGTCAGACTTAAATACTGTAGATTGCTACAGATTAGATCTAGGTATAAATTATATTATAACTATTTGTTATTATTTAGCCTTTGTAGGATTATGCTAAGGAATTAAATTTATGTGTAAACATAAAAATAGTCCTTAGAATGACATAACGAAACCAAACCACTGAAAGCGGCACTGGCATACATATAAACCTAAACGTATTCATATAGTCAAGAATAACTACAGTATTATGTTTTGTAGAAAATCAAATATTCATAATTAAAACCACATATTTATTTAATTCATTTGACTTAACTATGATATTTCGTGGTAGCGTAATGGCTAGCGCAGGCGTCCCGGACGAAGGGCGCGGGTTCTCGAATCCTAGCCGGAACGCATACACTTCTTAGGCAGTTTCTCGACCTAATTTCCATATTGTTACAATTATCACGTGCTAACAACGTTGAAGGTAAATATCGTGATGAAACCTGCACTTCGAGATAATCATGTATTGTGTCAAACCTGCCAAGCCGCCTTGGACAAGCGTGGCCCGTATACTGACCATTCACCTATAGTGGGACGTTTATGGGTTCTTATTATGGTATTTAATAAGTTTTTTTAAAAAGGTTTTTAAATACAAGCTTTTGAGATCCTAGATATCATGTAGCAGCAGAGTGCTAGTCAAGATAAGTAAAACGAGCCCAAACACGAAGGTTCTATCTTGTTTAGTACAGGAGTTCCTATGGCCACCTTCCGACTCCATCATCAGATCAGCTCCATGGTACCATATTATTGCATTGTCACGCGATATACATTGCGTGCAAAATTTCAGCTCAATCGGAAACCGGGAAATTGGTCAAATTTAACTTGCAAGATTCCACCCGAACTTACACACATACATAGGTACATCCATTGCAAGTTAAATAAAAGCTTGTAATTAAATCCATTATTTGTTGTCGTGTGAATAGTATCTTGTTGCAATTCACATGCTTCAGTTTGTTATTGGTTGCGGGTTTATTTTGTTTTTTTTTTGGCCCTTTAGAATCTTATCAACCACTGCACGGAATCTGTGAATATGTTAGATGAACGATCTGTGTGTTGTCAGATCGTATTACTCCACAAATACCTGATTCCTACTATATGAACATTCTTTATATAATTACACGAAAATTTGAACTAGATAACATTTTTATGTGGTTCATGTTGTCTAGAAGCTCGTTTAGGAATTGTACTGTCGAATTTGCATATTTTGAATTGTAACATTAAAGCAAAAGTTAATAACCTTCGCATAAAAGTATGTAGGTATGTAGTTTCATAACAAGAACATTTACAGTAATTGTTATCACCATCAGGAAATAATAGCATTCTTATGTGTTTCAATTAATGCGTAAAACTTGTTTTAAAATAGTTGTCAAGGTTAAATCAGTACATTAAAACTATATAAACTGTTTTTTAAGGCCTGCAAAAAGTGTCGCACAATCGTAACTGTGTCTTGTTCAGATTTTTATTTACAATTAGGTTTCCTTTTATTCTTATGTATAAATAGTATCTTAAAGGTTTATATATATCATATAACAGAATTTTCCTCGATGTTATAAACAGGAAGTATTAATTCCACTTGGTAGTGCAAATAAGTATTATTTATAGGACAGTATAGGATTATACCTAATTATATTACTAAGGTAATTACCGTAAACCTCCTCGAAATTGTTATTTATTGATCAATATGGCAAGTACAAAATTACTTGCTTCCAACTATTACTCGTGTGCTTCTTAAGGTTTCATAGTCATTTTTAGATAACACTTTATTGCACACTAAAATAAACAATTACAAAAATCTATATTTACTATACTTTCTAGGCAATACAATATCTACTTTATTACTATAAGCGATTTCTTCCAGGTAACCTACATATTAGCTAATCTGGCGATGTAGGTGGTGCAGAAAAAAAGGGGCAATAGATACCCGTAATTGTCATGTCCGGTTATCCCTCTACCTGTTTTTTTTGTAGTAGTATAGATTCGCGTTTGGTCATGATCTTGCCCAATGTAGAGCGGAATTACGGTCTAGAGCACACTTACCTAGAAGATACCTATTTATACGGGATTTTAAAATACCCAGGTTAAAGGTATCGGGAAAGACGGACTTCGGCAATGTGTTCCATTCTTTTGCGGTGCGCATGACGAAAGTGGACGAAAAGTACTTCGTTTGTTTAGAGTTTAGGTGGAATACCCATAATAGCCTGAATATGTATATGTATATGTCAGAATTTTTCTAAAAAACTGTTGGGTCTATATGAATGAGACAGGAAGGTGTAGTATAAGTATATGTTTAGCGCTAAAAAGTTATCTAGTGATACTGCCATAAAAATAGAATATGGAGATTCACCACACATGTAGCCATGGGCTGTTTTTTTTTTCTGTGTACATGTCGTGTGTTGGATATTATTATTCAGATCTTGAAAAACGTAGCGATGTTCTTTAATGACTTGTCCAATGAAGGCATTAGATGGAAAAATAAAGCTGATTCACATTGACCCAGCTACTGACTTCAAATTCAAAGGAAGCCTGTGTTGACTTCATACTGGCTTCGTTTAAATAGATTTGAAGTCAGTACAGCGCTACCAAGTCTGACTGACTTTAATATTCGCGATTGGATATTTTGAATTCAATCCACTCCCAAGTCAGTAATTTGATCAATGTAAATCTTAAAAAGCCTTTACCTCCTAAATTTGTGAAAATTGTGTTTCCGTTCAACTTTTAAACTATAAATTGAGAAATCAAAGTGAAAGATATAAAAAGCCTTAAAAGAAAATTATTTTAAACAAAACCAGTTGAGTAGATTTCGAGATATTTTCGAAGGTATTTTATATACGTATTTTCGATTAAATGTTTTTTTGTATTTTTTGTATACCTACATACCATGCATAATCTACCAGTTTTAAACAGGCCATATCAATAAAATTTGGCCAACTTCAAAAAGTCTGGAAATTGCTTTCGATGTTTGTAAATGTATCAACCTTATTATTAACTAACAGTTCCGGCAGACATCCTGCCATGAAAAAATAAATTCAATTCCAGCGTCACCTACTTGGTCCGATTGTGAATCTAAACTATCCCCGGACCCACTCAAACACATTTTTTTTATACCTTGGGTTGCATTATTAAAGTTTTAGTAGAGATCCCTAATTTTTTCTAGTAATAAATAAAGCCTATATTAATTTGAGATAATGTAGCATTCTAATGGTGAAAGAATTTTTGCAATCGGTCCAGTAGTTTTTGAGTTTATTCGTTAGAAACATACAAAAATACAAATCTTTTCTCTTCCTAATATTAGTATAGACTACGTTTTATTGATGAGAGGGGGGGGGATCACACTGTTTTCGCACCCCGACGCCCAATATGGTTGAGACGGCTCTGACGACATAACCGCTGACATTTGCTACCTTTACAGAACCTTTCGATGTGCGCTGTGTGCCAAGCACTTATCCAATTAATTTTAATTTCAGGTAGCACCGCTGTACGATTTCGACACCAAGTGCCCAGGCAATGGATATCGCAGTTTCGTCTCGGTGGTCGACTCTTGCGTCCTTCATGGTCTGAAATTAAGTCGACAAGTTTGCACCGGTAGAGACGCCTTACTTTTTCGTAAAGGACATTTCGTGAAGTTAGTCGAAAATATAATTTCATTATTGTTATCTCACATTCAAATGTTGTAGGTGTTGTAGTTAATTTACGATCGTATCATTTCTGTTGGGTTGCGACCCTGCTCAACGGTACAACCGGGGTTATGCTTTCCTTTGGTATCGGATGTGGCCCCTGGGATCCCCTACTCGGGTGATAATAGTACCTCCTTATTTAGAGGTGCTAGTGCCACCCTAACGTAGTAAGTCCCCCGCGTCGGTTAGTCCTCAAGCAAATTTCCCCTCACTAAAATAGGGGGTTCCTACACATCGTATAAATTTAAGTTTTGTTTAATTTTCTTTACTTCCAATGAAAACTATTTTTAAAGGTAATATGAATTAATATTAGCTTCCTAATCTAATTGACATCCCCGAAACGGGTTACTACTATTCCAACAAGAAAATGTAAGAAGGGATAAAACACTCCCAATCACCAAGTAAGGGTTAAGATTTGGTCCAACTGGTTTTCAAGCCAACAAACAGCAAACTATGAGACCAATACGTAGTGCATTTCGATTGTTTTGACTGGTATCAAATTGTGCTAGCACAAACCTTTATTCATTTCATTTTGACTTTATTTTTATGTAATTATATTTGTCGTTTAATATTTGTGACGTAATTATTTCATAGGGAAATAGAAGCGTGTAGCCAACTACTTGCTTCACTTGGAACGTGTTTACATCACCTCCATACATTGCTGTCATGGGCACCACCAGGAGAACTATTCCCAACTGAGCCACACACCCCTGAGGAGTTATTTGCACAAGCAGACACAATAAATCAATATTGTTTCTATGGCAGGTGTCTCGGGTTTCAAGTAAGTTGATTAAGTCCTATGGAAACTCTTTATTGTAATAAACTGTACAATACAAGTCGTGTGTTTAGATGGTTGATTATTACAGGTTTGGGTGTAATCATATCTCACACTTCAATAGTATCACATCCCAAAACGTTCTTCAAAATGTTCAAAAGAAATTATTTAATAATTATTTTAGTTGATTAGGGTTCCAATTCTATTTTGGAAAAAAACCATACCATATACAATCGTAAATCCGTCTGGCCGACCTAAACTGAGCATTTTTAAGTTTGTTAAATCTTTAAAATTTTTGAATTGTGACAATATTTTGTCGTCATTGTCATTGCAATATTTATTTAACCACCAAAAAAAAAACACCAAAGAACTAAATCACAAGTCACAGACAAAGTAATGCAATATACAAAGAACAAATTAGAGAAAATGAATTGTCGTTTTACTCCCAAATTGTATTTTAGAAGTCACATTCAACTATAATATTTCTCTAAATAATCAATTATATATTAGTTTTGGTTGATTTGGACAATTCGTTATCGTTCTAGAAAAAAAAATCTGTAAAGGTAAATAGATATCATGTTTCGTGCCCCAATTCTTGTATAATTTACCATGGTTAAAACTATGGTCACTTCAGGAACGTGCTCCGATGTTAATACAGAAAGTAGATATCGCTATTAGAGATGAGATAAGACTCGATTTGTCCTCGCCATTTTATATATTCAATCTTATGAACGTGTGTAATAATTAGATTTCTACTTATGTATGTAATCTTAAGTATTGAATATTCGGGGATTGAATCATGGGTTCTTGCCTATGGTAATTCATCCCATACACTGCTAAACAACATATTATACAACATAAAACATCTCCACATGTGCACAATATACATATTTGTATCTAAAAAATGAATTTTAGAAAATGTATTGATTTTATCATTCATTTGGTTTATATGTAGGATATTTCTGTAGCGGGGATGAACGTCAGAGAATTATCTCGAAAATAAGACACTATTATTGGATACAGATTCGCAATTTACGCGATTGAATTTGTTGGGAATACTCGAGTAGTCTTTGTTTTAATAAATTTGCGTCTGAAACTATCTTATTTCTAGTACTAATGTCCTGATTGTACTTGTGCAAAATCTAAGTACAGTGGCTATTGAACTGAAAGTACTTATTTGTTGTGATTTAGTGCATTTTAATTGATTACAACTATTATTGAATGAGTATAAGTAATTATTATGATATGATATCATTATTATTATATGATTCTGTGGTTAAAATATGATGATATATACAATATTTAATCTATAATATTATAAAATTCTAAAAATTCAGTGTCGGTACATACAAGCTATTTAAAAAGAAACAACTGGTATTAACTGTATAAACGAAGCAGAACACTATGCACTTTTTTTTTAGATTTCTTGTTTGTTTGTTCGGTTCACGGAAAATCTACTGGGCCGATTTCGATGCGGTTTTCGCTAATCGACAGCAAATTCTTAGAATTAAAATCCGCAATACTTTTATCCTAGGATTCCCGCGGGAAAATTTCTGGGAATGATTTAAAATGGCTAGATTGAAAAAAAATTAGAATGTGATTTTTTCACTGATCTATAGTAAATTTTATGTAATAAAATTTAGAAGAATTTTCTTGGGAGTGGTTTGATGTACGGATGCATAAAAATTAGCTTATTCCGACACAGTTCTCAGTTAAACGATATCTTACATTCTTTTTTAAATGCTGCGGTACTTTGTCTCCCGAAAATTTTCCCGGTAATGGTATAAATTAATTAAATTGCATAAATATTACCTGTTTTCTATACGGTTTTACTAGAACGATAGTTTAAGTCCTTTTTCAAGTGATACGGTACTTTATATTCCGAAAATTCCGCGAGAATTTTCCCAGGAGTGTTTAAGTGGCAAGTGTACTTACATAAAAATTTGCTGATTCGGATCCAATTGATACTAAAACAACATAATCCGGGACTTTTTACATTTCCCGGGATTTCCTAACTTTGAAACCACGTGATATTTAGACATGTTTATTATGACAGTTTCTATATTTAGTAGAATAGATATAGTTATGCATGCCTGTAGTAACATTATTTGTCCCGGGTTTTTACGGGAATCTTCGGAATTCATGTATTTTCATACTAAAAAGTCCGTTGCCCTGCTGAAAATACTCTTTGAATGTAAGTAAATACTGGCAAAATAACTGTAATCTACGTTACCTGTTCGGCGTGGACGAAGTCGCGGGCATATCCTAGTCATTATATGATTACGGTGCGTTTACTATAGACTAAACGATGTATATAGCTTCGATCCCCACTATGAATAATCCTTGTCAAAAACAAAGAGTACACGTATCTACTTTTTTCGGCGTGAGTGCAGTTTGTGTCTGCATGTGTGTGTAACGCTCACGGTAAAGGGAAATCATTCTTGTGCAAGCAGTTCTCTATAAAAAATAAATTGGGGGATACCAATTTATATAAAAATGATCGAGTTACTCAAGGAGTTGGAGAATTAAGCTAATATTACACGATGCAAGCAAATTGAATGGTTTGATTGTAATGGCCTTAACGGATACGACGACATTGAATTATTTAATTTTATGTTTACGTGGATCACATTGATTGCTACATCTATTTTGAAAGACCGAAGTAAACCGTATAGTTTCAGCATTACGTAAGGAAGTTGGTAGATGAGATGTATATTTTATCATTTACTAGCGGCCCGCCGCGATTTCACCCGCGCTCTGTCCCGCTCCCGTGGTATATAGCGTCATGTTATATAGCCTATGACACTCCCTGTTAACGTAGCTTTCCAACAGTAAAAGAATTTTTAAAATCGGTTCAGTAGATCCAGAGATTACCCCCTACAACGTCACAAACTCACAAACTTTACCTCTTCATAATATTGGTATAGATATTAAATTATCTCATAACGACTAATCTTCCATAGCTTTTGGTACCTCGTTTTCAAAGAACTTTACCTCTCAAAATGCAGTATAGCTCTCACAAGTATCTTAGCATAAAATAATTATTATAAGAATATTTGTACCCCTTTGGTTATTAGGTGACCCAATAGCCTATATAATTTGTTAATTAAATGACAGCACATTATTTAAACAACAATTTGAATAAATATAAGTTTTGTTATACATGTGTAAATCTTATAAATATGTCAATATTCAACAACTTGTATATGTATACACAGTTGTACAAAGTCACAAATGCGGCTTAAATTAAATAGCGGGTTTAAGAAAACAAAGATCCACATTAATCATGGGAAATATGTGAAGTTTATTTTTGCACGCACTCATTATTAAGCAATTTACAAGTTCCAGTTTGTTTTTTATTTATCGCAGTGAAGTACATAATGATATTGACCTTGATCACAAACAATTATTACTATTTTTGTTTCAAAGTTTGTCTTTATATTATTTTAAATTTTCAATGGCACAATACTTGATGGTAATTGATGCAAAGGCATGAATGCTGGCTTGACATTATGATGTGTGATATGCGTACCAATCTTAAACTAATATATAAAGCTGAAGAGTTTGTTTGTTTGATTGAACGCGATAATCTCAGGAACTACTGGTCCGATTTTAAAAATTCTTTCAGTGTTAGATAGCCTATTTATCGAGGAAGGCTATAATAGGCTATATGTCATCACGCTAAGACCAATAGGAGCGGAGCACCAATGAAGAATAATTCAAAATGGGGGGTTGTTTAACGTACTTTTTTTAACTATTCCACGCGGACGAAGTCGCGGGCAGAAGCTAGCGATCTTATAAAGGACGGCGAACACCGTGAGAAATGGAAACAAAAAGTTAAAAAGTGGACCTCGTTCTTTGAATCGGATGGTTCGGACGTAATCGGGATTGATTCTAGGAATCTGCCTATCATGTCGCACGCTTAATCTATACTGTCACTGTCCAAAATCTTGCTAAATTGACTTTTTACTGCCATCTATAGTAAAACATGGAAATACGTCTAATAGTGCTAATCCTGGTTTAAAAACAATAGAAATATCCACTACGGAGGCATTGTCACAATGCATGTAATAATACTGATATTCATGCTTTAAAAAACGTTTTTGGTTCTCCTGTAAAGTTCACGTTTTTATATAGTGACAAGTGTTGAATGAAGCGTGCGATGTGATAATGATAAATTAAAAAGAAACAGTATTAATATGATAGGAGCCTTAAGAACAGACGAGCTTGCATGACAAGAGATATGAATGTCAAAGAGGCAAGTGAGGTGTGTAAGAATAAGCCTAAATGGCACTCTGTTGTTCGTGCCTACCCCGCAAGGGAACTGGCGTGAAGTTATGTATGTATGTATGTATTAATATGATAATAGTATGAAACATGGAGGTTGACTGTTTGAAATTGGGCTTTAATAAACATTTAAATAAATAGAAACCCTAAATCACAAAAAAATATAATAAAGCATCTTTTATCATAGTTGGAAGTAAAGACTGCGCTCTATGGGAATTTTAATTAGCAACAGATGTGTAATAGACGGCTTATAATAAAAAAATCGGTGTTGCGCAGCGTACAACGTGTTTTGTAGCGTACTATTCAAACAAGTATGTCATTGGAATGGCGGACTCTGTGCTATTAGAACCTTAGAAGAAATGAAACTGCTTAAAAAGATGAAGAATCGGGTCGTTATGTCAGACGTTTTTTGTATAGAACTTTATAGCATCTGTGTACACACGAAAATATATATTCGTCGTTATTGTAAACAACTATACTAAGATGTATTATTTCCTTCACAGTTTTTGCCTTCGATGCGCGGAATACTAAAAGGTATATCCATATGTATGGCGGGTTTCTCCGAAGCGTATTACTGTCATGGAAATTTAATCAGTTCAGTGTGGACTGGAGGGCAGTACCTCATTGACCCAGAAATGAGGGCCAGGCGTATTGTCAACATATCGCAGTCGGCAAGCATAGAGTTCTGCAAGGCTTTCTGGTTCCTAGCTGAAAGTGGTAAGAGATGTCATATTTTAATTTTTCTTGCACTATTTATTTCTGATTTATGCCCAAATCAAAATTGTTAAAGCTATCAAATAAACAAAGTTGATGTATGGTATACTGCACGGTCGGTTTACGACCCTATACGAGGCCCCCGTAAGGGCAGACAGCCTGAAGGCCAGGCATGTAGCCTTGTTGCGGCAAGCACGGCAAGTACTGGCCATTAGGGCGATAAGGGGATACGGTACGGTGTCCTTCGAAGCGGCCTCGCTACTCGCCGGATCCCCACCATGGGACCTCGAAGCCAGGATCCTCGCGTCGCTATACCAACGGCGCAAGGAGGCTCTGGCCAGGGGCACGAGACTGGCACCTTAGGAAACTGAGGCTTGCCAGTCGGAGCTCCGTGACGTCGCCATGGTGTTCTGGAAAGAGCGCCTTAAAGAATCCAGCGCGGGCCTCGCCACCATAGAGGCGGTGAAGTTTGTCCTGCAAGACTGGAAAAACAAACGTCACGGCAATCTGACGTTTCCGGCTGACATAGGTTCTCTCGGGGCACGGCTGCTACGGGAGGTACTGCTGTGGCTGTGACGTCAGGGTGCCATCACAGTGACACCGGCGATGAGGATACGGTGCTGCACACCCTCCAGGCATGTTCTGTCTGAACAGAGCATCGCCGTTACCGGACTTGATACCTCGCTCCTTGTCGCCATGGTCGAGAGCGAACGGGGATAGAACGCCGTCTCTTCCTGCGAGTATGTCATATTTGCAAAACAGGAGGCGGAGCGGGAGCGTGAACAGAGGAAGTGCCGGCGCCGGAGGACGGAATTCGACCTTCGGCCACCGTAAGCGGGCGGCGCGGGTGAGGACCCTTGGGAAGAGAGGTTGTCATTCACTTGCTTATACCGTCGAAATGTGGGTGTGCCGTACTCCGCATGCACTCGTTTCTCCCGTGGAGCGAGTTTCAAGCCGCCCCACGCACATAGAGGTGGAAGATGCCCGAGGATAAAAGTAGTCCTCCAATGGAAGTAGCCTTGCGAGGCCTACGCCTACCAGGGCGAGCGGAGCGGAGCGAAGGCTAGGTCATGTACCCGTACCCCTGGGATAAGGCGCAGGACGGAACACCCAGGCACCAGTTCGGATTGGGCATGCTAGTGCCAACCCCCATCTGGCGAATCCCATACACGGGTCGCGAACTATCCTTCCAATCTTCTGCGCTTATCGCGGCTTATGGCCCTGAATCGGATTTCCCCTGGTTAAAAAAAAATGGTACACTACATGGTAGTCGTGTACGTTCAAATAGTAGGTTTGCGTGAATTTTCAATTCTTCAACAACAGTTTTTAGTTTAGTTAAGATATAATGTAGACATATTTTAAATATTTAAAAATGAACGTTTGTATGTTAGTTCCCTATGCGTTTACGCACCGTTCAGTGGAAATTTGGTACATTTGTGGTTGAAACTTGTGTGAGGGTTTTTGCCCTATTAGCATTCGAGTTCTATCATATCAAAGTCACTGAGAAAAGGCATTGCCACGTATGCCGACAATTAAGCTAATATTTAAGCTGATATTATACGGTTCGCTTCTGTCTTTCAATTCGGAAGACCTAATCGAACTAATTCATGTAAACATAAAATTGAATATTTCCTTTCGTAAATGATGACATTCAGTGACATGGAACTATTGAACTACTATTATTGACTATCTATTACTATCTTACTATACTATATTCTCCTTCAAGGTCGGCAGCACATTGACAGCACCTCTGGTCTTGCTAATGTCCATAGGCGACGGTAACCACTTTCAACAATAGTTGGGCCGTCAGCCTGTCTGCTGTACTTCAGTGTTAAAAAAAAATAGAAATTTCAGTATTTTCCAAGCAAATTAAGTAAATTTGGTTGAACCATGTAATTCAGCATTTAGACAATAAAACTGAAACATCAATTCCCTTAATTCCAGAAATAATGAAACGTGTACCAAGTTTGATGTCATCTACAGTAGCAGTGAACAAAATGATAACTATTCCACCGGAACCACTAACAGCTATGACCATAGACGGAAGAGAAATAACTATATTACCCCCAACCATTCATATTGGACTACAGACTTTGAATGTTAGGCTGATTAGTGTCAATAAAAGAAACGGAATGGTAAGACATGTTGGTTACGTATTTTATACTATGAAATCCGTTAGAGAATTACAATATATTGAAAATTTTAAAATAAACAATTCTATGCTTCTCGTTTTTTTCCCTAGCGTACATTGCTGTTTCTATATATTAAATAATAGCAGCCTATAAATCTCCCACTGCTGGGCTCGGACCTCCTCCTCATAGGGGAACGGACAGTATACCCACCACGCTTGTCCAAGGCGGCTTAACAGGTTTGACACATCAGTTATCTCAATGTGCAGGTTGCATCACGATGTTTTCCTTCACCGTTATTAGCACGTGGTAATTGTAACAATATACACATGAGGTCAGAAAATTGCCGAAGTGAAGTGATCAAATAAGTAATGATATCGATCGCATATATTTATTGTGTTTTGAACAAAGACAAATACAACAAAAACATTCAAATATATTTTTTCAAGCTGGGAACACTCAATGGCCCACCGCCATTTTGTGTTTGTTTTAATCTGTCACTCGCAACAAGATGGTCGTGCTACATAGTCAGTACATTTCTGTTCGCTGAGATTTTTCTCATTATCCATATCTTACATTGTGTATTTTGTCTTCCTTCATGTTGATTGCTGCCCAGCTGTCAAATATCAAAATGCCTAAAGGATCTGTTCTGAAAAGGCAGGCGAGAGAACTGGTGATTAAGGATCGTAATTATTTTGAAGCAGAGTATCAAAATGGTGGCCCGCAATTACCACTGTCTCAAGTGCGAGAGCGTGTTGCGGCCTCATTAGGAATTAGTGGACCTACTGTTTCAAAATGTACTACCGAAGCTTACGGTACAAGCGGCATGCTGGAATATAAGCTTCGTACACCGAAGAAAAAACGCCAACCACGTCGTGTGACATCGGTTGACAACTTCGACGCTGACGCTATTCGCCATCATATAGGTATATGACTATTACTTGCGCAGAGAAATTCCAACACTTAAAAAACCTGTTGTTTCTTTACGTGAATGTGGTTTGTTCCATGGCCAAAAATCGTCATTAAGCTTGGTTTTGAAAGAAATTGGATTTTCTTATAAAAAATCGGACAAACGTAAAATATTGATGGAGCGTCACGACGTTGCTATGGCTCGATGCGAATTTTTGATCGGAGCCAAAAAGATATCAGATTGGTCAAATGTTATTTTCACTGACGAGACTTGGTTAAATGCAAACCATATAGTATTTAAGAACTGGACTGACGACACCGCCGCTTCCACTAGTTCAGTGCCAATGGGAAAAAGTGAACGCCTTATCATATGCCATACAGGGTCTACGAAAGGATTCGTGTCAGATGCTTTACTGGCCTTTAAATCCAAGAAAACAGTGGACTACCACGAAGAAATGAACGCGGAGATTTACGAAGGATGGTTTAAAGAAATAGTGCAATCTCTGGAAGAACCGTCGATAATTATTATGGACAACGCTAGTTATTACTCCAGACAAATTGATAAAATGCCGACGCAGGCCAATAAAAACAAGAGATAATTGACTGGCACCAACGTCATGGCGAAAATGTGGATAATACTTTATTAAAAGTACAATTAGTGAATATTTTAAAATGGAAAAAAAGCCTCCCTAAAAGATATATTACCGACGAAATAACTGCCGAATGTGGTCATTGGGTTCTTCGACTTCCGCCGTATCATTGCCAGTACAATGCTATAGAACTAATATGGGCACAAATTAAAACCCATCCCCTTTTACGGCAAACAAGATGTTAGATTTATTAAAAAATGCATGTGCGGAAGTAACTGCCGAACACTGGGAAAAAATTGTGAGAAGAACCCAAAACATTATAGCGTCGGATTGGGAAATTCATGTGGCATTCGATAATATAGACGTACAGGAACTTATAATAAATCTTGGGGAGAGCTCATCGAGTGACAGCGACGATTCATCATATTTTGATTAAAATAAATAAATAAAGAATCAACACAATATAATTACATCTTGTAATGAAATGTAATATCTTTATATATATAATTCTTCTGTACTTGTGTTGACAGTGAACTCCTCCTAAACGGCTGGACCGATTTGAATGAATTTTTTTGTGTGTGTTCAAGTGGATTCGAGGATGGTTTAGATTCACAATTGGATCCGGTAGGTGGCGCTGCAATCGGGTTCTAAATTTTATTTCTTCAGGGCAGAACAACGTCTGCCGGGACAGCTAGTTAGTTAATAAATTTGTACAAAATTATCCGGCAATAGTTTATTTTCTTAAACTTTGTAAAAAATATTGGGTCTGTTATCGTGATACGTTTATCGATAGCTCCATCCCTATCAGTTTCTCCGACTCTGCTATGACCTTGTGCGTGCGTAAGCGTCATATTTTTATTAAATAATGTATACATAATGTAAAAAAGACGCTCGTTCAAGTTTCCACAGGAGCTGTAAAATAAATAGCTGGAAAATAAAGAAATGGAAATAATATTGGACCAGACATTTACATAATTGCCAAATTATTACTTAACTGCAGCTATTACTACCGTCTGTATTGTGTGTATTGGAGTGTTCTGATGATCTGTTCACAATGGTGCCTTCGTCTTCTTTCTACCACCGCAGCACTCCCCATCGGCTGGGAGTTCGTCCCCACTTTCATAAGCCACTTTGCAACGATTCTCTAGAACGTATTCTCTTGCGCACCGTGGGAATTTGGAATGAGCTCCCAGCTAAAGTTTGCCTACAGCGTTATGATATGGGGTTTTTCAAAAAAGGTATCAAAATTCTAAGAGGATGGCTGTTTATTAGTCACACCTCTGTTATTGCGAATGTTCATAAGCGACAGTAACCGCTTTCCATCAGGTGGTCCGTCAGCACGTATGCTATATTTTCGCAATTAAAAAAACTGATTACGACAGTAACTGTGTAGTGGAACACATACAAGATAATAGATGGCACTGTGCAATAATTGAAGTCGCAAAATATTCCTAATACGTACAAAGAATATATACTTTCCAACAGTGATAATTGAGGTTAGGCCTGCGAGGCATACCAATAGTCCCGGCAGATCTTCCTTCGAGATGGAGGAGCATTATTCCATTCTCGCTCCTCCGTCCTAGTCAGGTCATGCCTAAAAGTGAAAAAAACATTATCAAAGGTTATTATGAAAACCACCATATTGAACCATTTATCTGGTATATCCGAAGCGACATTTATATCTAAATAGTATAGATTTTTTTATTGCTAATTATTAAAAAAAAAAATCAGATATCTTTGGGACACCCGACAGAAGTGATAACTTAAACTAATCTAAGGTGGTCCAGTAGTTTTTCCGTGATCACTGAATAGACAGACTGGCGCCGTAACGCGTTACGTAACGCGTGACGTAACGAAGCAATCCCCCCCCCCCATAAGAAATTATCACTTCAAAAACTATTATTTTGTTTTATCACTTACAATTTTTGGATTCTAATAAACCGGCGGTAAAAGCTCGATATTATATCATACCTATCTATAATTTAAGAACTGTGCTCTTGTCGTTGGACCCCCCCCCCCCCCTCCCCCTCCAATCTTCTTTATTTCGACACCCATTTTTCCTTAATTTGATCCATAAATTGTCGCCTAGGCCTTTCCTTCCCTCTTTTTGTTTCCACTTTGCCTGCGTTTAATGTGCATACGATGGTGTCGTGCTGTAACAAATGGCCAAACATCTTCCCCTTACTTCCCTCAAGAGTTTTTGTCCACTTTCTTTTTATCATATTCTGCAGTTATATTTACTGTTGTCTGCCTCCCAAATATTGTATAAAACGTCTATTTTCAGGGTAATGAATCGTCCACAATACCTCCATCAGATGGCGTACTCTTCCACTGTCACGGAGGTGGTTTCGTTGCTCAAAGCTCCAAATCCCATGAGACGTATTTACGCGATTGGGCGGCTAAACTGAATGTGCCAATACTCTCGATAGACTACAGTTTGGCGCCACAAGCTCCATTCCCTAGGGCATTGGAGGAAGTTTACTATGCTTATTGTTGGATGTTGAATAATTTTAAAGAAATCGGAACAACCGGTAAGTGCATTATGATGTGTCAATTCTGTTAAATCTAGTACAAACATTTCTTTGTAATATGCGAATGATGATATAATTATAAGGGTAGAATGGGATATAAAGAATTTTTTTGTTGGGAGAATTAATGACTCTTGTGTTAAAAAAATGTTATTTTTTAGTTTTCGCTGGACATGTTATTTATTGTACACATGGACATGCGTATGTCATGTTACTGGTTTGCTGTAAAACTTATAATAAGATAGTTTTCCCTTCATGTATTGATTGTCATGAAGACTAAAAAGCATACAATATTCTAATTCAACTTACAAGTGTATTTTTTTTATTTTCGTATGTTATCATCAGCACTGAACAAACATGCAAATGTAAAAACGTAAGTCTAAAGGAACTGTTTCTAAAACACACATTGTTGTTTTGGTTTTGAATGTCAAACGTTTGATGTTCGTTCCGGTTAAGTTTTGATCACATTTTTTCTAAACTTGAAACATTCTGCAATTATCATTCAGCTTTTTTATTTACTGATTCTGAGGCGGTACGAAGTTTGCCGGGTCAGCTAGTTTAAAATAAATATTTTTAATATAATACGAATTATGAGGGATTGCTTTTACAAGACTAATATCAGAAAGGCCAAAATCGACTCGCTTCAACAAAATACGTGCATCCGTAATTGTAATTAGTTTAGTCACAGCACAAAAATAAATTGATGGCTTCCTACTTCCACCACAATAATTTGCAAGTAAATCAATATTATATTTTATTTTGTCACAAATGGAATCCACTGTTCAAAACGTTGATTCCTATGATCAAATGATGTTGAAAATTAAGCAAATAATTACTATATTGTTTTCACTTTGACGCAAGAAGACATCAGCCTAGCAGTTGTTTTTACCAAGAATGTATGTGTGTGTAATGTGTCTGCTGAGTAATAATAAAATTATAAAACTCTGCCCTAAAAAATAATATAATCTCTTTTTAGGTAAACGAATAGTATTCGCCGGTGATTCTGCAGGTGCTAACTTGGTGGCTGCCTGTACCCTCAAAGTTCTAACTTCGGGGATCCGTAGGCCTGAGGGTTTGTTCTTGGCTTATGCACCATTAAACGTCAGTTTCGTGCCAAGTCCAGCAAGGATGCTATGTCTCATGGATCCAGTATTGCCATTTGGCTTCATGATGAGATGTCTGAAAGGTTAGTGAAAAATTTTGTATCTCTTTGTAAGGGTAGTTAATAAAATAAGTAGCGCACCTATTGTTGTTGTTACCCCGTTGAATACGGCGACGCACCCCAGGTGAGAGCCCATTGCTCAATCGCCGTAGAGGGAATACAAAACATTATATCAATACATAATTAATAATCATATTTTAATTAAAGACCTTAAATAACTGACATACACAGATTTAAATAATAATGTAAAAAAAAACAGACATCTATATATTTAATAAATAAAGGTAATAAATATTATCCAGGTTACAACCTTGATAAACAGACAAACAAACAGATAAACAGACAAACAGAGAAACAAAAAAATTAAAAAAACTAAATTAGTTCTATCTCATTTCTTACATCCCCCTGACTCTGTTTTTAGCATTTTTTTTCATTGTACAGAAATTTGACCTCTACAATTTTATTATATGTATAGATGTGAAAGTTTGGATGGATGTTTGTTATTTAATCACGCCAGAACGGCTCGGGATGAAATTTGGCACAGAGATAGATTATAGTCTGAAATGGCACATTAACATTAGCAAAGCAGTATAATAATGACACATTTACAAGATTGTACATATTTAATGGTATATGCAAATCTTGTCTTATAGGCATTCTAACAGTGATATCTGTTATCTGTATTTACATAGAAACACGTTCATGCAGAGGCCATAGTCTTTAATTGTGCTAAATTATACAGCAATGAGGCCCGGTTCTTATCAACCATTCATTTACTATACAATTTTTAAAGGTTAAAATTGGACATTAGCTCCATATGTATTAGATGTCTAATGTTAAAATTCTTCCGATGGTAGGGACATGGAATAGTAAAGTATATAGGAACTGGCCATAAATTGGTATATGAAACATGACATAACACTTAAAAAATGTTGGTGTAAAATTAGTAAATTTAAAATAAGCCCGGAATGATTAAAATATTTATTTACAGCTTATGCGTGCCCAAATTCAAATGGAAAGGGGAAAGAAGACAAAAATACGAGCAGTCAAAATGCTGCATCGAACGTCACAACGCCTCTCGACAGCAATGGATTCCTTAAAGTCAGTCCTTCACAAGGTAATACTTTTTTAATAACAATCTTTATATTTACTTCATAATAAAGTTATAAATTTGACGACCTCTGTGGTTGAGCAAGCTAAACCTTTGTCGGCCTACCTCACTGCAATGCAGAGGCAGAAACGAATTTTCTCCGTTATTTACTCTGGTCTGAGTGTCTGGGATCCGTCCCAGACTAGTCCGTTGTATATTACCCATAATACAAGCGTAACTGCCAATTGTTTAGTGAACTTACATATTATATACCAAGTTTCAGCCAAATCGGCCAACAGTTTTTCCGTGAAAGCATAACAGACACGAAATTTATCATACCAGGTAGGAATTGAACCCGGAGCCTCTGTGTTGCAGTGAGGTAGGCTGGCAAAGGCTTCTTAGCCCACTCAACCGCAGAGGCCATCAGAGAGTTTGACTAAGATGTACACTTTAGATACAAATAATAAACATGAGGTAGTTTGAGTATTACATCTGTTACAAGTGAGAAGAGGACAGCAAATATCAATACATAAAAGCTGATTTATATTGATCCAGCTACTGGCTCCAAATTCGAAGGAAGCTGATATTGACTTCATAGTGATATTGTATAAACTGATTGGAAGCCAATACAGCACTACCAACTGATTTCAATATTCCCGATTGAATATTTTGAAGTCAGTCCGCTCTACAAGTTAGTAGCTGGATAAATGTGCAACATCCTTAAAATTGCACTCTATTTTTGTCAGGGTATAATATACAGGTGAAGATGTAATGTGTTAGTGATTATTTTTTTTAATAATTAGAGGGTATAAGCGAGGGTCCATCGTCGTTCGAGGAGGTGTCGCCGTCCGATTTGGCGGAACTCGAAGCGCACAAGTCGGGAAGCGAACGGCGGCAGTCCTCCGATACGACAATCAGCGCTGCATCGCTACAAAGCGAACACACTGCTACGGGTGAGTTGGATGATTTGTCTCCTCATAGCTACTCTAAATTAAGGCTGGAAATTTTCCTAATTTATTGAATTTATTATGCTAAAACGCTAAATGTAACATGACCTCCAGACCGTTATCATTATTATTAATTTTAGTACTTGGCTCGAATTTATACAACAGCGAGATAAAATTTTCAAACTACGCAAACGAACGGGGACGGGACGAAAATTCCTCATGTTGAGACCATGCTCATAGTGCCATCTATACATCTCGTAACTACAACAATTATATAAATTAAGAATTATAATTTTTATACTACCTACGAAAATGTTCATTATGAGAATTTTAATAATAGTTTATATAGGCTTGGTCTTTCTGATAGTGCAGAATATACTTGAATATGGTACTTGCGCCACTTGACGGTCAAATAAACTATGATAATTTTTATCGCCTAGTGATATTAATATTCCAAAGACGTGCAAATTTTTTACTAGAGATGCAAGTTATTAGGTCCTTACACATGAAGTTGGCGTTTTGTCGTACTGGCCACTTTGATCTCAAATATCTCCTCTTTGATTAGAAATTCCAATTTCAAATTTATACAGCTACTAGAGTTTACCCCGGGCTCCGCCGCGCGTCAAACTCTAGTGCGTACCTCTTGTTTTAAGAGCAGACGTTAATACAGGATATATTGTATTGTATTTTTATGTTGGCGCTATTTGCCCTCGGAAGATTTACTTCATTTTATATCGCAAACTATCCCATCTACCGGGATGAATCTATGTCCATTTTCGGTATTCAGACAGACAAATCGAGTGAAAGTAGCATTTTTTTAAAGATTATGAATTTTTATATCTATAAACTTGATAAATGAATGGTCCCCATACAAACTTTAATGCCCTATTTCAACCATTTCTAGTTTTATTTATATAACTAAATATTGTGTAAACTACACAAACGACCAAAACTACCAAACGTACTAAAACTGCCGAAACTACCAAATCTACCAACCAAATCCACGAACCAAAACTACCCCAACTACCTAAACTACCACAGTTACCAAATCTACCAATCAAAACTACCACAACTACCAAAACAACCGAATATACCAAATCTACCAACCAAAACTACCATAACTACCAAATCTACAAACTAAAACTACCAAATTCACCAACCAAAACTACCACAACTACTCAAACTACCACAATTCCCAAAACTACCACAACTACCAAAACTACCACAACTACCAAATCTACAAACCAAAACTACCACAACTACCAATACTACCACTACTACCAAAACTACCACAACTACCGAAACTACCAAATCTACAAACCAAAACTACCACAACTACCAAAACTACCACAACTATCAAAACTACCACAACTAGCAAAACTACCACAACTACCAAAACTACCACAACTACCAAAACTACCACAACTATCAAAACTACCGCAACTACCAAAACAACCGAATATACCAAACCGACCAACCAAAATTACCAAATCTACAAACCAAAACTATCAAAACTACCACAACTACCAAAATAACCGAATCTACCAAATCTACAAACCAAAACTACCACAACTACCAATACTACCACTACTACCAAAATAACCGAATCTACCAAAACTACCATAACTACCAAATCTACAAACCAAAACTAAACGACCAAATTGACCAAAATAAACAAAATGACGAAAATGGTAAACCAAAAATAAAAAAACCTATCCTAGTTTCCCGGATAAACTTTACATAAATATATCCCAGTATTCGGGATGTAAAGTATCCCTTGGCCACCATCGGTATTCAAATTACATATGTACCGAGTATCAGCCAAATCGGTCCAATAGTCTTTCCATAAAAGGATAACAAATCGGTGCAGTAGTTTTTACGTGAAAACGGAACAGACAGACAGACAGAGTTACTTTCGCATTTATAATATTAATAGGGATTAATAGGGATTTACTTATGCTTTTGTGTTTTGAAAACCGTAATTCATTTGTTTTTTCCCCTTTTGGTTTTTGCTTTGCGTCACTCAGTTTACAAAATGGAAAACTTGAAATATCGCATTATTTACGAGTACGAGTTCCATCGTGGCACCAGTGCTGCCGAAACGGCTCGAAGAATTAATGATGTGTATGGCGGCGGTGTCGCAAAAGAAAACAGTGCGTTTTTGGTTCCAACGTTTTCGTTTTGGAAATTTCGACCTGCAGAACTAGCCCCGTGGACGGCCGGAGACCAATGTTGATAATGCAGAATTAAAAGCTATTGTGGAAGCGGATCCATCGCAAACCACGTCCGAGATAGCAGCAGACTGCGGTGTTAGTGATAAAACTGTTTTAATCCTCTGAAGCAAATTGGGAAGGTGAAAAAGCTTGAAAGGTGGGTACCTCATGAATTGAGTGCAGCAAACCGAAAACGCGCGTCGAATGCTGCGTTACATTACTCAACCGACACAATAAAGAAGGGATTTTAAATCGAATCATTACCTGTGAGGAAAAGTGGATCCTGTACGATAATCGGAAACGCTCATCGCAATGGCTGAACCCTGGCGAACCAGCCAAATCCTGCCCCAAGCGAAAATTGACTCAAAAAAAATTACTTGTGAGCGTTTGGTGGACTAGTGCCGGTGTCGTTCACTACAGCTTTCTTAAATCTGGCCAGACGATTACGGCGGATGTCTATTGTCAGCAACTGCAAACCATGATGGAAAAGCTCGCTGCTAAACAACCGAGGCTGGACAATCGCTCTAGGCCACTGCTGCTTTAGGACAACGCTAGACCACACACTGCACAACAGACGGTTACCAAATTAGAGGAGCTTCAATTGTAATGTCTAAGACATCCACCGTACTCCCCGGACCTTGCTCCAACAGATTACCATTTTTTTCGAAATTTGGATAACTTCTTGCAAGGGAAAAAATTGAACTCCGATGGGGCAGTCCAAAGCGCCTTCAAAGATTTTATTGATTCCCGTCCGAATAGTTTTTTTAGTAAAGGGATTAATGAACTACCTATGAGATGGCAGAAGTGCATAGATAGCCATGGTACATACTTTGATTAAATAAATATATTATATTTTTTTTAAATCAACTTTATGTTCCTCCCTTACAAAACGCCAATTTCATATGTAAAAACCTAATATGACACATTTAAGCTATTTTATTCTTGCCGGAGATTGTTTCGAAAGGAGTTTTTTTGCTTGTTTTTTTTATAGCCCTATTATGCACATTTAGAATATTTTTCGGTTATAAGTTTTCTGTAATGTTGTACAATAAAGAGTTATCTATCAATGAATATCCTGAACAGTCAAATCGCGTAAATTTATTTTTATAATGACATGCTCACTCTTCTATATGAACATTGTTCTACAATTTACTGTACAACGTGTTGCCTACGTAATTATTATAAATGTAAGAACTACACTCAAATATATCACTGGTATATATGTAAAGAATTAGAAGAATCACAATTTTTCAATCACAGCACTTGTTCTTAGTAATTTTTATAAAAAATTTTATATTCCCACTTTACGGTCTTAAGGGTGAACCGATTCTTTAAAAATATGAGAATTCTTTCACAGGTGTAACACCTCAGGAGGATAAATCTCAACAGTACGTGTCAGATTTCCTCGAACGTTATGTACTTGACAGTGACACAGACTCCGAAGGCAGGAGGATACCGGTTGTCAAACCAAACGGCAACAATGATGAATCTCACAGGTGAGTTTGTAAATGGCAAATATTATTGATGATTGTGTGTCATTGTAATGACAAATATGATTTATGATAGTGTGTTACTGTAAATGACAAATATTATTGATGATTGTGTGTTATTGTAAATGGCAAATATTATTGATGATTGTGTGTTATTGTAAATAACAAATATTATTAATGATGGTGTGTTATTGTTTTGTCTGTGCTGACTCCAATCTTTGGTATTGACTTTGCCAATGTCATAGTCGATATGAAAATGACAGATAAACATAATAATTTCGTAAGGCTTCTGATACTGTGACAAGTGTCATGTCGTCATATACATCACATCTATCATATTTATTGATTATTGACAGTGAAATTTATGGGACAGTGTGTACATATTTTATTGTTGCAGCACGTATTATAGATTTTATAATTGATTAATTTTAATGCATAAATTATTAACCAAAACAAGTCTCTTGAGTCATCACATATTTTTGTTAAATAACTACATTTACAATTTTTTGTGATAGAGGCCCACTGAGTCTAAAATTATTAATTTGACCAATTAAATTGTATATTAATCTCAGACAAGCAAAATAGGTAGACCGAGCGCCGAGCTCTCGGAGCGAAGCCAGCTAAAGGAAGCCGATTGCACCGCAGTGAAGTGCGAGAATTTAGTATTAAATAATCGAATTAGTACAGTTAAAGGTAGAATAGTTTGCAGAAGATACAACACTTACCCACCCAGACGCAAACGGCGCAAACCACGTGTATACTACTCAAGTTTTTAAAAATGGTTGAAATGACGTTTTCACGTAGGCTCCGTCTATACTTTTGTTCGTCTGAAATGTTAATATAATAAATTCAAAAAAATCTTTGCAATGAAACGGTCCTTTAAGTTGACTGAGCGTTTTGCCAGATCTTAATTTACACAATGAAGTTGGTGCAATCAAAGTGAAACCCCCTTTAAATGTAGGGAGCCAGAATCTGAAAATTCCAGTACACTAGTCGGTGACGCGCCTTTATTAGAAGACCAAGAACCTAATAAAGAACACAAGAAGAGAATGAAAACACGGTAATGTAAAAGCTTTCTTTTTAAACAAAACTGCATATTCAGCATATTGTTGTATATTACGTATATAATTATATATATTGTTTATTATATTGGGTCTTATTTAGACCCAGAAGCATCACCTGATATTGTGAGCGACCTTTTTATCAATTTTTATCTTTAGTTATTCTTGTTTTTTTTTTGGGGCACTTTATGTAACATTGAATATTGTTTTTTTCTATTTACATATTTATTTTTTATTATTAAATTCTTCATAGCATGGGCGTCACGAGGATTACTTTCAGGGAGGTACATCTGCGTCTACACACTATTTATAACTATTCGCTAATATAGAATAGAATTATACATGTATATTATTTAAACGTTATATTAAAATCAAATGGGATGGGAAACGTGAAGCTAGGCGGCCTGTGCAAGCTCAGCGTTCACATGAAAAATGTAGAAGAGTAGGTGTAGTGAATTTTTTTTGTCAAAGGTATGAACAAATTTGGACAGCAACCTAGACAGACACCTTCATTTTGTATTCAAACAGTAACTTAATAAAAACATGTAATTTTTTCTATCTATTTTTTTCTGACAAGTCGAGTGCAAGTGCACCCCCTTGCACCCTGCTGCCGGCGCCCATGTATAAGAGCTATATTTTAAATTAAGTTCAATGCTTTATTTAGTTAACCAAGTGTTTCTAGATAATACATAGCTTATGAATAACGTTATATAATTATGTAATTTGAAGGATAAGTGAAGCGGCCACTGGAATAATGGGAGCAATGTCGTCGCGGCTCGCGTACATCACCGGTTCCAATACAATAACACGGCCTACCAATGAAGAGTGAGTGTTTTTGGAGTTTATACCTTTAAAAACGATTTTCATATAAGGATGTATGTATGGAGATTTTATGAGGAGTGAAATAACACAAGTGTTAACTTGTTACGTTACGTTTTTTATACAATTTTGAATTTTAATGCAGTGAAATCATATCTAAAATAATATCCATCATTGGAAGATACAGCGTTTTGAAATTAGGTCCCGTAACCGACCTTAGTATTATAAAATTTCGAACCTTAATGCAATTGAATAAGATCTATAATCATATCCATCAAAGCATATTCAAAGATAATCGTACTTAAGGGATAAGTACTCCAATGGTGTTTTTTTTTTTAAATTTAGCATACAAACATATATTGAATAATCACGCTCTCCGTCTCTTTCCCGCACGGTTCTTGGCTGTACTTGCGCAGATAACCGTCATTATAGTTCAAGTTAGGTGTCCCGAACTATATTTAAATAAAACTACATTCTTCTATCAGCTATCTTGCTTCCACATTTTTGAATGTGGAATTTGAAATGACACAATTTTTTTACGCCTAATCTGTGTTCTATGAATATTAGCAATAATATTTAGTTGCCAAGCCATAAATTATATTTAAAAAAAACAATAATATTATGAATGTCACATAAATTTGGTGTCGTTTTAATATATACATTTCTATTTACATATACAAAAATCAATTATTGTGATTTTTAGTAAAATATTTGATGAAATTTTGTTTGAATCGAAATTATTGTTTATATGTATTCTATACTTTATTATTACAAGTTTTTCTTTATCATTCAACCGTAAAACCTCTGGCAAATTCGCAACTGAAAGTATGGTATTGTATATCTATGTAGATAATTTTATAATTTAACTAGCTGACCTGGCGAACTTCATACCGCCATATTTTCTGAATTCCTAAAAGACTTTGTTACATGACACAAAAACAAAATCATCAAAATCCGTCCAGGTGATTAGGAGGATTCTAGAACTCGATCCCAGCGCCACCTACCGGTTCTAATTGCGAATCTAAACCATTCGGGAACCCACTCAAACACAAAAACAAAATCACCAAAATCGATCCATGTGATTAGGAGGATTCTAGAACCCGATTTCAGCGCCACCTACCGATTCTAATTGCGAATCTAAACCATCCGGGAACCCACTCAAATACACAAAAACAAAATCACCAAAATCGCTCCCGGTTATTAGGAGGATTCTAGAACCCGATCTCAGCGCCACCTACCGGTTCTAATTGCGAATCTAAACCATCCGGGAACCCACTCAAACACACAAAAACAAAATCACCAAAATCGCTCCAGGTGATTAGGAGGATTGTAGAACTCGATCTCAGCGCCACTTACCGGTTCCAATTGTGGATCTAAATCATCCCGGGACCCACTCAAACACACAAAATTTCATCAAAATCGGTAGTCGTTCTCAAGTTATGCGCTTAGCAACACATTTTGCGATTCATTTTTATATATAAGAAGATATAACATTTCTGTCATCAATTGGCTATTTGACAGTCAAGTCAATAAATATAATTTTTATCGTCATAAAAATCATCAATCTCCTTGAGTTGGTATAAATGCACTGCGTTGTGACGTCATAATTCTATCGAGTCCAAAGCCTTATTGATCGTTAAACAGTAATTATAAATATTCCTATGATGAATTTTTGAAAGTAAGAGATGACAGTGAGGACTGCAAACTCACGCTCTTCTTTGTGTAACTTTGAAATTTATTGTAAGTTGTATGAAATACCCAATTAAATTCAATGATTTGATTAAAATAAGGTTCATAATTAAAAGGGGACATATTATAATAATATCTACTCGATTATTATAACAACAACAATTTTAAATCGTCAAATTTTATTAATGTACAAAATGTAACTTTTAGTCTGGCAGTGCGGACGAACCTAGATGCACTATTAGCACGCAGCCCTTCGGACGAGTTCATTTTCTCTGTGCCGAGGGATCCTTTGTTGTCGCCCTACTGGGCAGACGATGAGTTACTCAAAATGTTCCCGCCTGTTAGAATATTGGTATGTATGTTTAAGTGTATTGTAAAAAGACTAGTAAAGTTTTTCCAGTAGCTCTGCGCACTATCATTTGCCCGCGACTTCGACTACGTTGGTCAGGTACCAAAGGTTACAGTTATTTTGCCAACATTTAAAATCAAAGGGTATTTTCAGCAGGGCAATGGTTTTTTAGTATGTAAATACATTAATCCCAGAAATTCCCGTCTAAATTCAGGATAAGCAATGTCACTAAAGATATACATAACTGCAACATTTCCACTAATGATGTCTAATAAATACAGAAACAATCACAGCAAGCAAGTCCTAAACTCACGTGGTTTCAAAGTTAGAAAATCTCGGGAAATAGAAAAAGTCCCGGCATAATCAGATATGAAAATTATCAGGTAGCACTAAACTATGCCGTAGTTCTTACTACGGCATAGTTGAGTGCTACCTTACTCTTGTAACGGGGCCAATTTTCATGCATATTTTA
Organism: Dendrolimus kikuchii; assembly: GCA_019925095.2. NCBI lineage: Eukaryota > Metazoa > Arthropoda > Insecta > Lepidoptera > Lasiocampidae > Dendrolimus > Dendrolimus kikuchii. Next base: position 9,311,583 of record CM034400.1, read on the forward strand.
CCTGTGTGATTGGTTCTGTGGAAAAGAAACGGGAAGCTCAGGGTATAATGTGTCATAGCATTAAAAAAAGAACTTAAGCTATTCTACTAAAAATTGTATCGGATTCAGCTAAATTTTATAGCCCCTAACCAATTTAAACCACTTCCTGTAAAATTCCCGGAATATAAAAAAAGAACAAACTAATGTATTAGTATCAGTCGTATCTAAATCAGCTACTTTTTATGCATACTAAACTTTAAACCATCTCTAGGAAAATTCCCGCTGGATTCCCAAGACACATAGAATTGCATCATTTAAAAAAATAACAACATACAAACATAACGGATCTGGTGACAATCCGCAACGCGGATTAGTTTGGCAAAATAATCGCACGGCTGACTTTGAAAATAAAAGCAACTATATGGGTATTACACCAGATTAAAGTGTAGCTTGTAAGGGTCAATTTCTGTGAAGGAATGTTAAATGACAAACTAAGCGAAATGGTTGAATTTTAACAAAACATTTTATTAGGCTTGGTTTCTCTAAAGGAATGACAAACGTGAAACAGAATTTTAATAGCAAACTATAACAGATTACTACGGAACCCTACATTGTGCATGGATGTTGATGCAGTTACAATTAATATTTTGATCATTCCAGACGGTCCATCTTGATCCCTGTTTGGATGATTGCGTAATGTTTGCTAAAAAATTGAAGAAATTGGGCAACAAGGTCGACATTGAAGTATTAGAAGGTCTGCCACACGGATTCCTTAATTTCTCACTTGTAAGTAATAATTTATTTTTCAATTTTAAAAAAGCGTACCGTACCGTATATTATTGTTACAACTTAGCCCCCCGACAAAGACAAGTTCCACGAAGCACATTTAATTACCTGTCGGGATTTGAACTGGTTGTTATACTTTTATGATCGTTTTCTTTTGTTTACTTATTTATTAGCATACGTTCCTAAGTTATTGTGGAGAACATCCAATTGTCCTATTGTACTCGCTCATTAGCATCATTAGCCAAGTGTTACAAGCTAATTCTAGGAAACTAGCGACATTGCCGGGCGAACATACATTTTCATTTGTGGAGCATAAAACGACGGCCTGATGGAGAGAGGAAGGCAGTCAAGCGACAACTACGATCAAGACGTGACGTGTGTACAATCAAGAACCTAATAGTGACGAACATTGCGCGTTTTATTGAATTACGACCTTCTGCATTACATTTGGATTTGTTGTTTTCGGTTATATTTGTACTTGTGTTATACGTGTTTGTATAGTTCTAATAAACTCTATAATAGTTCTATCGACATTTTAATTCGAGTCTCGCAACTCGTAACATTATTTATAGTAAAGGCAATAGAATTATAATTTGAAAACTCTAATGCAGTACCATCTATCGGGTCCAATTTTGAGTCTAAACTATGCCGAGACCCACACAAAAATACACAAAACGTTCTGAACGACGGCGCCTTGCTGGGTGTTTTTATAGTTTACAAAGTTGTTGTGTGATGTCAGCGTGCAATATATAAAAGCACTCCAAAACTACAGCAATTAATTCACTGAAATCCGATTGCAGTATTAAAATATTGATTTTGATACTAAATTTTACGTTTTTTATTAAAGTTAAATATGAATTAGTCTATTTACAAACGTTAATAATTGATTAAATTATAAGGCCTTAGTGCAGGACCTAGTAACTACATTTTTTGGTGACATTATTTTTTTTTCTTCAAAATTATATATTATAAATGTGACTGTCGATTTGATTTCGACCTTTAAATTATATATAAAATAAAAATGACTTCATTTTGCAATATTTTATTGTTGTAATAATGTATATAGTAATTTTTATTTTGCTTAGCACCGATTTCAAGACGTAGAAAATTTATTTTTTTCAATTTTAGTTTTATGCCAGAATTATTAATTACCTACTAAACAATAAATACATACTTGATGTCACAATTTTTGAAGGGCATTTGGTTTATTTGCCTGACACCTGTCTTATATTTTTAACTCTATGGACAAAGAACTACCTATCGTAAGTCCGACCAATCAGCGCGCGAGGTGCGTTACATTGCATGCCATTTCACAACTTGAGGAATTCACGTCGATAGATTATAATCTACCGAAAAATAATATTTTAAATTTAAATTAAATATTTTAAATTGTAAGCAGTATGTTACGGTTCACAATATTATGACAGTTTACAATCTCGCGAGATAGATTATAATCTAACGGTATTTACAATTTGACGGTGACATAAGTATTACAATTTTGACAAGAAAAATAATGTCACCATAAAATGTACTTACAAGGTCCTGCACTGACGCCACCGATATATACAATAGAACATGCATTCATTACCTAGTGTACATCTTATTAATTCCAGATGGCCAAAGAAGCTAACGAAGGCTCGAAGTTATGTATCGAAAGGCTGAAACAGCTGTTGAACTTGGAAACCTTCCAAAGTCCCCCGAACGCGAGCGACAATCAATTATGAATGTGCGGCATGTGCTGCCGGCCTTAGGACTTAGCTCGATAGTGTGCCCAGGCCCTTATTGTGGCGGATTCAAGGAACGTAAGTGAAAACGTAACCATAAAGTATGTCGAGAAAAAATAATTGGAAACTAAGTAGATCGTCAAGTGTCTTGTTAAAAAACAAAATGCTTTAAAAGTAAAAATAACTAACAAAAAACTTGATAAAATCGATAACCATAAATTAATTGTTGACATTGACAGCTTCTCTGGCAAGGTAAATTTCGTAAACGAATTTTCTGTTTTTTACTACGGTCGGGATCGCGATCGCGATCAGCCCTAGATTAGTCCGTCGTATATTACCCATAAGACAAGCGTCACTTGCTTAGCTTGGGAATGTACAGTATGTGTGTTATTATTAAAACATTCGAAGTGATATAAGAGGAAATGACCTCTATTGCTACTGGAATATGCACTTGAATGACTAGCATATTTATGTGTCAATTTAAAGCGCCACTTGCGACAGTCTCAGGAACTAATGTTAATACAAAGATATGTGACTGCACTCAACGCCTTGACAATCAGCGCCAAAATGGCGTAAATGGCGCCATTTGTATACAAATATAAAGTGACAGCCGCCTGTCCAGTGATATAGTATTTTCGATGAAGCATGGTGCGGGTGACATTAGGCGTAACGTCCCTTTTCACTTTTGAAAGTTTACAATCATAAAAAAAAATATTTCTTTCCTATTTTAATGGTCGTAAAATACGATTTCCTTAATTACGAAATTAAAACTAAACCTGGAAGAGATAACTATGACCCTGCCCATTGTTCTAATGCAAATCTATCCATATTAATTGTTATTGGCTTATGTTTATGATGAACAATAGAATTTTCATTCATTCATAAATTAAATTAAATTACGCTTCTTGCTGTTAGTGTCTACTAATGCAGGGGTGGTCGAAAAGAGAAAAAGTAACGCTTTTGAGTTACTTGTATGAAAATCGATTCTTAAGGAGTAAAATCCAAAATAAAACTAAGTACTATGTGCATAACTTAACATCACAATCTTTTCTTAGTGGTGGGACGTATTATTACGACGAATTATTGAAATATGTAATAGAAATATAATTTTTGTCTGACAGATATATAGAGTTAAACAAAACAGAACAATTGTATTCCTTTAAATTGCTTAAACTGATGTAAAAGTCCCTGTTCTCCCTGTTCTCATTCAGAATTGTTTTCGATAAAATGGAATTGCGTAATGTCACTTACGTAGTAAAGTTTTACACAACTAATCATTCCTCCAAATGTACCTATACAGTAGACCAATTTTAGTAGCGCGCAATAGTATACGAATCATATAAGCGGAACAGAACTAAGAATACATAGCAAGCAACACTGCAATTTCCGCAATTTCTGCTTGCGAATAAAGTTCAATATATATTATTTACATATCGAAAACCGGTCTGCATTTTTCTGTGTAATCGAAACCTGCCATTTGGATTTATAAGTTGTGTAAAACTGTAAAGTCACATTAACAGCTGTCACCCCCAACATGCTGCAGTGCAAATAGTATAATAATAGAAGTCAGTATTTTTACTCCGTTTAAAAGTACTTAAAGTTATGTGCCACGGAGAAGGTTGAAAGGTATTTTATATAGTCGCTTGAAACGAAAATTTTCTATTATCAAACTTTTTCGAAGATTTCGTCCTGCTATACCTTGAGGAATACCTCAAAATTGGAGTTAAAAGTTGTTAAATAAAATGAATATTTATCAAAATTCTGTGTAAAAGATGTTCTATGTTAAGAAATAAAGGGATATTTAATATTTAAAAAATGTTCAATTTTAACTAATAAATTTAGGCCATGGTCAAACCGGAAATCCTCTGGTTTTAAAAACCAAAAACAAAACACTCTATATAGCTAACTTATAATAGCATATATTTTATAACAGTCTATATAGCTAACTTTAAATTGTGGTAAATTAGATAAACAAAAATTAAAACTAAATAATTAAAATTAACAAGTTGGCGGTAGGCTAAATAAAGACTTTAACATTGCTCATTGACACTTGACATCTTTGTCTTCCGTGATCACAGCTACTGAAAAGTGGCCAAAACGTCGGAATACAAATCAAATAAAATACCGCGCTTAATACCATTAAAACATAATTTTCTTACGCTTGTGGTGTATCAAAACTCACATAAATGTATTATACATCACAATATTGTCTCAACGCTTTCTTTGTCATAAATGAAGCCAATGGTTGATTTTATATGAGTTGGCTTCAATGCAGGACATTGTAACTGTATTTTTTGTCATTATTGTTTTCGTCAAAATTGTGATACATGTAATAATTTTCACGAAAAAAATATGTTAAAAATAGTAGTTACAATGTCCTGTACTGACTCCGACTATAATCTTCATATATACACGTGCCTAGATTCTACTACTTGTAAATCAATAAAACTAAACTTTGTAGAAAAGAATGTAAAGTTTTAAAATTTTATAAAAAAATATATATAGCAAAACTGTTTATTAAATAAAATGTATAGAAATGCGGTGTGTATAATAAAAAATTAAAAAATAATATTATTATTAAATCGATTCGTGAAAAAGTCCTACTAATCGGTAAAATCTGTTATATTTAATGTTTGATGTTAAAAGACTCAAAACACACGCTGTATATGTACAAAAAAAAATGCTGTATTAATGTGTATTGCGTACAGGTTGAATTTTTCAAGTGGGCGTTCAGGGCCAATTCCTAAAATATATAAAAAAAATAACAAAAAAAGCACAAGAAGTTTCGAGGTCAATTTTAACGAAAACTAAAGTGGTATCATTAGAATTTTCAAAAATCAATTACTCTTGTCAGGAATCGAATTGGCTGATTTTGAAAAAATAAACCCATTTGTATTATACCAAAGCATATTGTAGTTTGCAACGATCAATTTCTGTGAAGGAGTGTCAAACAGTAAACCAAGGCAAAGGGTTATTTTTGAGCAAAATGTTCTGTTTTCCATACCATCCATTACATCACACCTCGTTTTATGCAATATGGAAATTAGGAAAATATTTCTATTTTTAATAGTCGTCTGTAAATCAATGTTCGAAACGTACGTTATTATATACTAATTACTCAAACCACTTAATTGAGAAACATTGATTGCGTTCGAATGATCAGCGCAATTTGATGTTTAATTAATGAATGTATTGGAAATAGAACATTTTGTTCAAAAACAACCCTTTACCTTGGTTTGCTGTTTGATATTCCTACATAGAAATCGATCCTTATAAGCTACACTATGACTTGGTGTTTATTTTTTTCAAAATCAGCCTATTCGATTCCTGACAGGGATAATTTTTTTTAAATTTAATGATGCGCCTTTAGTTTTCATCAAAATCTGCCTCTAGACTACTTTAAACGTTTTGCGCTATTTAGCGTAGTTTAAGATTTGGACCTGAAGGCCCACTTGAAAAATTCAATCTGTATATACAAATTCTTAAATTTTGATGTATAGACGTATGTATAGAGCGGTCCATATATACAATACCATAAAGCTTTCTCGTCAGAATGGAAATACGAATTAAGCTCAGTTTTAGAATACAAAAGATTGTTATAATATTCTGAAATATATAAACCCATAAATTCCAATAAAAATATATTTAACAAACGGTCTCACCGTATTTAATCTAATCTAAATAATGAAATATTGAGTCCAATGAAATTTACACTTAAGATCTCAGAGGCATATTGTTATTTATGCCTTTAGGATCTTTGGATGTAAATATGATGTAATATAACTATTAACTTAACATGTATGTAATTGGAATGTTATACATTACTTGGCAAATTGTGATATTTGTTTTTTATTTATTCTATTAATTTATTTATAGTTTAGGTAAATTAAAACATAAACCAAATTTTAAAAATGTAGTAAACATTTACTGAGTTTTTACAGATGTACATATATTATAGTTTTCAAAAAAAATATGCTAGTATAGTTCGATGGAAACTTTATGACGGCTCGGAACATCGCACTTTCTGATGCGCAGAACGCCGATTTTATGTGTTAAGCCGTTTGTCCACCGCCGCCGTCACCGGACCGTCACCGAGAACGAGGTTATTTCGGGCCGTGTTTAAGATGACGTGACGGCGATCGTGTGTCCACCGCGCCATATCAGTGGCTCAGTTCTAGAGCTTTGTCGTGCGTGGTAGTCGCGTTTTCTTTTTTAGTAGAAATGACCCTATTTTAATAAAATTAACATGTGTACTTACAAATCTCGTCTTTGCTTTTCTGCTCCATAATTTAAAAGTTGGGCTCCAAAAACACGCAAACTTCGCGCCACGCATTTTTCTCAAAATTTTATCTTTGGACACATCCTTTGTTTTATCCCACAAACAGTCTTTACTCTCTACAACTTCAATTAATGTATAAATATCGTATTTGAATTTCTTAGGCATTTTTTACAAATTTTATGATAGACAAAACAAAAACCGGGCGAACGGCGCGGTGCGACGGTCGTGTGTGGACAAGAACAAACGTGTTTTGTATTGCCGGTACATCGGTCCGTCGTAAAACCGTGCCGAGTTCTAGCGGTCACGCCGAACTGCTCGAAACATCGGCGGCCGGAATGACGGCTCTCGGGTGATGGGCGTGCGGTGGACACATGGCCATAGTAAATGTATGTATCGCTAAATCGGCGCCGTCATCTCGTTCCCGCTGACAGTCCGGTGACGGCGGCGGTGGACAAACGGCCCTAGAGGGACGAGGTCGTCGGAGGACGAGGTATATCCTCGGAATTCTCGCTCACTCTATCGCTCGCTATCTCGTTTACGGGACTTCCTCAGCGCTCGCCTCATCCGGGCTGCCACTTTCTCACTCACTGCGCTTTCGGAGCTAGATATAGCGTTTTTTAGAGCAACCCAGCTCCCATTTTTATTATACAACTTCCAGCGCGAAATCTTGCTTTTTTATGATATGCAAATATCTAGTTAATTTTTACGTTATTTAATGTAAATTAAATTTAAATAACCCAAAGGTAATATTTATCATGTCATAGCAGTTGATTAAAATCTCACTAGCATCACTACAATATAAAATCCTTCTTTGAGGATTGTCCAACCAATATACTAGATTTTTAGGGTTTCGTAGTCAAACGATAAAAAAGTAATTGATCTTTGCTGCTACGAAATCCTTCAGTTTACGTACACAGCACACACACACGCGCGTCTAAGCTAAGTACAATAGAGCGCAAAAGTTTGTTGTTTGTTAATTGTTTTGTTATTATTCCATTAAGATTATTTCATTTTTATGTTTAGTTAAATTTATTGTTGTTTTTGTATGAATATTGGAATTAAAATACTTAAAAAATTATGAAATAAAAGACTAGTCGAAAAACAGCAAGCGTCCATACTCATGGTAAAAAAGGAACGTAAAAAAATAACTAGGTAGGTTTGTGAAAGGGAGAAGAATTGAGGAATACAAAAAGTTGATGTTATTATCGACACGTTGACAGACAAATGTATCATCTATGTTTGAATGTATCACTGAGAAGGAATTCTGTTCAAGCGAAGACAAAAAAAGAACAGTTCTGTAGTAAATGGCTCCTCCGGAAATAAAACAGTTTTATGTGACGCCGACTCAGGGAGTCCTATGTCCAGCAGCGGAGTGCGGTAGGCTGACGACGATGGAGGGAAAACATTATACAGCCTTTTTATACGTGACAGAGTTATGTTGGAATCATTATTTTAATTCCAGCTTTTAGGGCCGTCTTGACTGGTGAGATATCACGCTCTCACGGAATATCAGCTTAAAATGGTTAACCTTTTATCCGTGCAGGAACGGAGAAAGAATACAATTTCCTGCGGCCGGGCGACCTGTCGTAAGAGGCGACAAAACAACCCACAGCCAGGTGGTAGGGTATTTGCCCGACTGGATGGCTACCACCCCTGGTCTAAAGTATACCGCCATAACAGCCTTGAGTTGTGTTCCGGCATTAGTGACCAGGCTCCAGTCTCCCTTAAGAGAGCAGCAGCGCATTTGTAGCACCTTTGGTGTTGCAAATGTCCATAGGCAATGGTAACCGCTTTCCATCGAGTGGGCCGTCTGCCTGTCTACTGAACTCCTGCAATAAATAAATAAAATAGACCCTGAGCTAATTGTGTTTCAAACAATGAATGAGACTTCCGATGTCCCTCTTGCTACTTCCTGTCATTCCTAATCCAATCTTCCTAATGCATTCCCCTATCCCACCGCCATTGTATATGCGTTCCATTTTCATATCAAAAACGTTATAAAAAATGCGACTTTCTGATTGATATTTGTTTGTTTCACATTACCTATTGTGCTGTTGTCTCGCAAATGTGTTGAAAAACGCATGACACACGTGGGGTGTTGGTTTTTTTAAACTGGTTTGTAAAAGTCAACTTACCGCACTAGTATCATAAATAAGAATTATTTTTATTTGAACCCTCCCGTACTTCATAAGCACCAAACAGGCGACAGCAATTTCAACATTAGTTTTCCATAAATCAAACTAGACTAGACTAATAGGTAATACATACTTTTGAAATAATAATTCTTAATTTTGTGAATACTCTAAAAGATATAGTAAAACAATTCTAGAAAAAAATATTTATTTTGACTTTTAAGTTACGTATATTATGGTGCCCAATAAAAACTAAATAATAATTATTTATATAAACTAGCCTGATACTATTGAATCTAAAACAAAAAAATAATCCTGAAAATCGACTTAGAAACAAAAATCATTTGGTTGAACATACATACAAAATATTTATATGAATTGAACATCCTCCTAATTTAAAGTTGGTAAAAATAGTAGATATATACTTAGCCCCACTCAATCTCAACTTGACTGTACCTGCGCACGCCTTTGCTTGCAGCTAATATCGTAGCGGCCATAAAATTTGCATCGAACTATACCCATAACTGTATTTACAAATACTGTTGATCAAATAGGGGAAGTTAGTAATGGAAATATAGCTGCTTTATAAACATATTTACTACTTAGTTACTAAACTCATAAACTACATTTGGACCTCTTTGCTCAATTATAATCTTATGAATATGCTACAATTCATTATAAACCGTAGACGTTTTGCTTATTAAATTTCTAGTAAAATGTGGCAGCAATTACAATATGGCCAGGTAGAAAAACTATCTCAACGAATCTGTTGTGTTACCTTATATTTTTAGATAGATTTATTTAAAGAGGTTAGATTAGAGTAATATTTTGTAGTGTTTTCTAGAAAGACGTTTAAATTGAACAATGTAATATATTGAATTCAATATTTATCATATAGTAGTCATATCGTTAACACTAGAATTTAGAATTTTCCTGTAATTCAATGATAAATATTTAAAGAAATTATGTATTTTCTGATACAGCATGGTCTATTACAGTGGTCGGCAAACTTATTAGCCAAAGAGCCAAATATGAACAATACAACAATTAAAAAAAAAAATGGGAGCCAAATTAGCTTGTTTAGCAAACTTTTATTACACTAAATAAAACTAAATTTCATACTTAATAAATATTTATTAATGCGAACAATATGCTTGCATTTCCATGGAAAGTTTGAGTAAGTCAGGTTTGTATGTTGTTGTTTTTAATTTTAGGCATGATTCCAAGTTCTCATCAATAAGATTTACTATTGCGCCTTCCGTGGATATTTGTGCCAGAGCCGCACTTAAGGAGCCAAAGAGCCACATGCGGTGGGCTCTGGAGCCGCACTTTGCCGACCACTGGTCTATTATAATCAAAGCTTAGTTTCTTTGTGTCTCGAAGTAATAGACTTGGTCTAAAAGGAAATTGTTCTTCAATAGAATAAATGAAACACAATCGTGAAAGCCTAGTATTGAAATACAGTAATTGAAATAGTTGTAAATATAATCAAAATATTATTGTGTTGTGTTGTCCTGTTACTAAGAGTGTATATACGTGTATTTAGTATGCAAAACACCTCGGCAATGCTTCTTTCTGTTGTCGCTTAGATCGATATCGTATGAGTGAGAATGCGATAGCAATATATGTATGTGTGGGAGAGCAACAGAGATAAATCATAGACGAAATTAAATATTTCTGTTTGACCACCACGGTTTTACCTGTTACATGTTCTAAAAAACTTGCATAACGTACCGTGTAGACGACAAGAAAGCGCACTGCCATTTTTTATTTATTTTATTAACCCTCCTACCATTACAATATTCTCCGGAATCATGAGATAAAACTGCAAAAGTGAATGTTTATAGATAAATATATCTTCCCTCCTAGCATTTGTAGGCGGGCGAAGTAAATATGTACTTACTTGTATCGTAAGATATTGTGTATGCAAAATTTTAACTGTCTGTGATAGCGTATTGAAGCTTTGAAAATTGTAAGGTAGAGATATAGTAACGGATGTTTTCCCAAATCGGAGTAAAAAATAATCAACAAATTGAAGTGTCGTGGCCATGTTAACACCTTGTGTATTCAAAAGTACTTTTTAATTTGGTCGGTTTATGGTCTTCGTCAGTTTGTGAATGAGCATTAGTTTATATTACAAGCAAAGCTAAATTTATTTCGTCCAGGGATTATTGTTACCCAAGCCGTTTGATCGTTTGATCACTGGATTCATAATGGTAGTTAAACGGTTGCTTTTATATACGTAAGCAACTCCTCTACTTTACTATTATGATTCTTTTATTACGAAGGCAGAAAGCTTACCTAATGAAAGAAGGGGTTACCGTCGTCCATAGACGTTTGCATAGTGATCACACGAAAGGAATGAAATAGAGGGGATAAGAAACTGGAATGGGGAAGTGAAGCATCGGAACTGACTTATCTTTTTACGCCGATATTCTGTGACAGCGTGGTATCACACCGATCGAGCTGGCCCTAAGAGCTGTAATTAATATAATATAATTATGCCAGTGAACACGGACGTGACATTCATACGGGCGAGATCGCGCGGCGCACAAGGGCGCCAAACCGTGAAAGACGCCGTCAAATCGAAGTCGACCCAAAAGTAGAGCTAACACAGTGCAATTTCTATAAGATTTTCCGCCTTGTTCCATTAAATGTCTATTTGAAAAAGCGAGCAATCTAAATATTTTAGTTGACCTTTTGTTTTTTAATAATTTAGAATACATATTTTATACCTTTAACACTGTTCTTTTGTTACTGCGCAATAAAAAAAAAATACGTTTTCTGTGTGTACTTACTGTTTGCCTCAAATAAAAATATATACATACATTCGCGTAACTAGTTTGAAGTAGTACTTCTATAACGATTACCTACGTTAAATTTTAAAGATCATTCATCAATTTGCCTTTTTTTTTGTAAAGGTCAAAGGACTAATGAAGGATGTTAAAAATTAACGTAATCATACTTTTGGCTTAATAAAGATGCTCATCAGTATTTTGTACGACGGCGCAGAAGATGCTTGGCGTGTCACTGAACTATTATCCCGACACGATTGGAATAGCAAACTTAGGATCATAAAACTCACTTTCAATACTAAATTCGATTAATTTTTATTTTGGTCATGGGGAAACGTATCTATATTATCAGTGTCCTGCCTTAATTATATAAAATGCAAATGTTAAAACGAAAAACACCATGTAATATAGTTATCTACTTATGTCAGTTTGTGTAATCTGTATAATTGAATTGTATAATATATAGGTAATATTTTTATAGATTACAAAAATTATTCGCAATTGTTGGAAATAAATTTAAAAAACCTTATACATTACTCATCAAGCTCAGACGAAATAATAGTATTGACGAAGCCTACGTGTAAAGCGTCAAATGAAGTGAAGAAGCATTCTTTACAAACGTATGTAGTATACACATTTGCATCTGTGTGGTTAATAGTAATATGTCTACTTCCAACTATTCCACAATTATTCGTACCAATTTGATTATTTAATACTAAGCTTTCGTAAAGAGTTCGCGACTCGCTACCTATTTTGTTCGTCTGAGGCATGATACTAAAGCATGTCAATGTTATCAGATAAAAAATAATAACATTGCCAGTATATAAGCCCTTTACAATTTATGTCGTAGTGTGGCTAATATATTATAATTTTCGACAAAAGGAATTGTTTTATGATTTCATTGAATTATTGCAATCGAAATAGTGTTTTTCATTACTAACTCTAGTCAATATGACAATATTGTACAATATCTTATGTTATTTCAATAAATTGAATAAACGAAACTCGAGTTTTATTTTCTAGAAGTATTTGTATAAATAGATACTAATAGTTTATTATATTATTTGATTTTAAATTCCAGAAATATTATTTTGCACAAGACCACCTTATGGGAGCTATGTATTCAAACATATAGGCTGGTTTCACACATCTATAATCTTGATATGCAAGTTAAACTATGATTTACTACTACCTTGTCATCATTGATGCAATATGGGAGTGAAGGACAAAAACTGCCTCAGCGGAATATCTTCGCAGCCAAGAAAGAGACATAACTGTTTGTTATACACCATTGCAGCGAATTTTTACCCTAAAAATATTCTAAATGTGCACAATGGGTGGTCTTACCACTAAGAAGAGATCTCTTCCAGACAACTCGCTGCAAACACATACATATTGTATCGTAAAACGTAATATAGATATTGTAAAAGTATCCCAAGTTATTATAAGACGTGGATGCGTGATCACCTTAAAATAAAAAGGCAAAAATATTTTAAACATGTTTATTATTACTAATGACACTAAGTTGAAGTGAACATGATGTAACAAAATTAAGAAGAACTGCTCAAGGGTCAGACAATTGACTTGGTAACAACTTCCTCTTTATAAAATGGCTACTTACAGATGCTCAGATAATATCTAGCTATACTTTACATGATAAAATCTTAAAGTTAACAAATAATAATACAAATTAACAGTTTTACATAAATCGAAGACTTTTTACAACACACTTTATTTTATTAAATAAGTTTTACAGTTTCATTAAAATAACTTCAGATATCAGTTTCCTCATTTACGGACAAATATTAGTTACAAAACTTGCAATGCTAAATCCATTATATCAGATTTTTAGTAACGCAAGTAGTAAAAATCTAAACACTCAAATTTATTTCAAAACAAATGCCTTTCAAATCATTGTCTAAAATACAAAACATCCTAAAGTCCCTTTGTTTCAAAAACTCGCACTTAATAAGTTTAAATTCAATGCTTGTATTCATCTCATAGACTTCCCAATCTTCTAAAAGAGATAATAAAAATATCCAACCAAAATAAACGCACAATTTTTTAGTTCTATTATAGTTGAGACAAAAAGCAGTCGATATTTACGTTTTTCTCATATCGGATAGTTTAAATCGTTATAAAAATCATATACCGATTAATCTTTAAAAAAATCGATAAACGATCTTTCAGAGGCAATTAATTTTGCTGATATCATGTTCGTCATGATCACTATTAACTATATCCAAGGTATTCTTTTTACAGACTGGATAGAACACAAAATCTCTTTTCCTCATTGTCAAACTACATATTTGGCCAAGTAGCCAATTCTTCAGGTAATTCCATAGTTTGTAATATTTCTGCACAATGCGATATCATTGGGGATGGTAACGTGTACTAGTCATTTATTACTAAACACACCTACAAAGTAGGTTTAGAGGCACTTAAAATAAATCACTAATTTTCGTCATATCCGTCGTCCGTCTGTGTTTATCATAGCCATTTTACTTAGCGCCTTTAAGAACATATCAATGAATTTATTACGAGACTGTCATCAATGTACCACTTTAGAAATAAGTATTACCTAGTCAAATTGCAAAAATTTCTAAACGGCAAAGTTAGAAAGCATACGTCACAGTAAACATATAACCGAAGGTCGAAAAAAACTTTGAAGGTTTAAATAGGCGTATGAAGAATTTTGTTAGACATGTCTTGATATTAGAACGATTATTTTTTTATTTCAATCAATGGTTTATCGGTTTTTTTATTGCGTAGGTTCAGCAGACAGGCAGCCGGCTCCCTTGATGGAAAGCAGTTACCATCGCCTATGGACATTTGTAACACCAAAGGTGCTACCAACGTGCTACCGTTCTCTGGCCGCTAATGCCGCCGGAACACAACTTAAGATTATGGGGGCATACTCTAGACCTGGGGTGGTAGTCATCCAGACGGGTAAAAACCATACTACCTGGCAAATTGTTAGCAATAAAACCTACATCTAAATTAGCTAAGTAAGTTATGTATTTGCCATTTAACTCCAAATTTAGTAACATTGAACAATTAATAAGATACCTTTATACAAGACATCCATGCAGGAACGAAGAAAGAACCTACTTTCCTGCGGCCAGGTGGCTTATCGTAAGAGGCGACAAAACAACCCACAGCCAGGTGGTAGGTTATTTGCCTATCTGGATGGTTATCATCCCTAGTCTATAGTATGCCGCCATAACCTTGAGTTATGTTCCGGCATTAGTAGCCAGGTTCCAGTCTCCCTTAAGAGAGTAACAGCGCATTTGTAGCATCTTTTGTGTTCCAGATTTGCATAGGCGATAGTAACCACTTTCCATCAGGTTAACCGTCTGCCTGCCTGCTGAACTTATGCAATAAAAAAAAGACAGACATGCCCTTTGTTTTCAACAGTCAATATACAAAACGTATCAATTTTCATCTGAAGTTATTAACTACTACTGAGCCCTTCGGCATTAAAAATAAATATTCAGAAGAGTCCTAAAACTACTTTATTTTAGTAAATTTAGATATTTATCCTAATAATTCCGGAAATTAGGTAATTTACATAGTGGTTTTAAGGAAACGGGAAATTCAAAGAATTAATTATTTGACTTATCGATATTGTTTATTAGGTATGTTATATAATTATAATCAACTTCAGCGAATTGGAGTTGAATTAATTGTTAATAAATTCATTGCTTTTTCTGAAATACTTTAATTAATTAGATCTACACAATTTTTTCATAATTGCTCGCCAGATGTCCCAGCTCTGTTAGAAAAATTATTTGCATAGCCATTACTTGATGGTGATATATTTTTCTATTCAAGCTATTTATTTATAAAAGATCATATACACATAGATCACAAAGAATGAACATAATAAAACTGCAACCCTGATGTTATTAAAATTTAAAACGACTGTAAAATTATTCATTTATATTAAAACTCACTCAACTGCTTTCGTAAGTGAAATCAGTTCAAATAGCATGGCTAAACAGCGACACCAAATTGGATCATTATCAATTTGAGCCTTCATATTAATACTATGAAAATTACTTTAATAAGTGCTTAAATACTGCTCAATTTTCTATTAAACCAGTGAATAGTTGCAAGATATAAACAATAAAATTTGAACATGCAAAACATAGACGTCACTCTGAATAGATTTCAATAAAACTTAAATTGTTTGCAATGATACCAAATACATACATATTTAGAATAAATCGGTTCAGTAGATTTATGACCGCACTCAGAGATGTTAAATGATTAACTTAAAAAGCAATTACAATTCATTATTACCGAAACAGAATGAAAATATTGATTATTATTAGTATGTATGAAGTAAAATTAACAATGTAATAATAATCTCAGAGCTTCTATACTTTAATTATAGGAAGCAATCGTTAAAGCCCACTGTACTCAAGTGAATGACAGAAGGATATATATAAACATAGAGTGAGGACATATAGTAATATCAGAATAGAGGAGTGTGGAAGGAAAAGACATTGTGCTGACCCCAAATATTTGGGAGAAGGTAAGAGAGTGTTGCTAGTTCTACAACTTGGAAGGGTAAGTAGCAAGCACTAGTAAACTTCTCTACCACTTGCTACTATATTGGATACTCGTATATTATGCATAGCAGAGTAAAAATCATTCAAACATACATGAGCGCATTTGATTATTCATTATTTTGTTTATTGTTTTTTAAATAATCTTTGTGATTATATTAACAAAATAACAATTTATGTGTATATTTATGCAGAATTGATAGAATCAAATGCCACTTCATCGGACATTTACTCTACCCTATGTACAGCAAGCATTAAAACTAATGGTCAATTAGCAACTTCTGAGTGCGGCGGCTAGTAACCTTGGTCATAAATAGTGAAAAGATGTTTCAAGACTCCATTATGTATAAAATGAATAGTCAATTTATTTAGGTCAGTATTCTAAAACGGTACTTAGCCTCAACGCAAGCTTACATATCATAGAACATACAGATAGTAGTAATATTGCAATGTCATGCTATCCAGTACTGGACAAAAAACTATTTAGCTAGTTAATAGCTGAAGTGTCGACCTATAACTATACAACTTAACAGAAAGCCTGGATATGCAGCAGGGAAAGACATGAAAGGTACTTCCGTAGCTATTCCAAGACCTCCCATTATGCCACACTCCTGCATACCATAGCTCTCTGTTGAGTTGTCTTATAGAATAAGAACAAAAGTCAAAGTTTGCAGCGACATAAAATTGTTTTAGGGATGTGTTTGCACACTAAAGATATCCCTGAATAGCAATTAATATAAAAATTTAAATTCTATTATACAGTGTTGTTTCATTATGATACATATATAATTACATGTTTTTTTCAGAACAGTGCTTATCTGCTAACTTTATAAGAAAGAAACGATCTTCAAAAACTTAGCAAAATTACTGCAATTTGAATAATAACTCATACTTCAAGGAAATCCAATAATTCAAGTTCTATAAATATGAAATTGCAAAGAATCGTTTCTAACACTTACATCATAAAACTACATTGAAATGAGGTTAAGATATGTTTTGTTATAAGACTTAATTTTTTTAAACCAAATGAGAAATTTCCTTAGTTTATCAATAACAGTCACTACAGTAATTATTGATAATTAATCAATCAAAACATACGCCAAAATTTATTGTGTTTAGATTAGCTGCATTCGGCAATTGCTACGCAATAACGAAACTTGTATGCATATTTGAATTAAGAACAGCCATAAATTTGGCGTAGACTATCCAAATCTTAGATTAATAATACCTAGAGACACAGTTTCCTACAAAATTACATTCAGAGTACCATGTAATTATTTTCGCTGACATGCACACAAAGGCACAAATAATGTTCCAAGTAAACGGTCTTTCTAAAATTTAGGGATTAAAAACTACTGGAGCTCGTCACACAGACTTTGTCTTGGGAACTGACAGAACCGACGCATCAAGAAGCGCACCGAGACCTTTAGGTCTTATTTTAAAAGTGCTTCACTTTTTTGGCACCGACTCTGGTTGTATTTGTATTAATTCTATGATCCAGATATGTCAGTTATAAAAAAGTGCAATTTTATATGATTTTACATTTTAAATTTGATATTTCAAAAATATTGGCGCTAACCTCCTGTTATGTTTGTCTATTTATATATGTTAATCCAACATACAATTAATCGTTCTTAAAGAGATTTATTGATGTTGTCAATTTTACTAGGTAGTTTAGTTTTTTGCAAACCAAGGCATTGTTAGCATAATTATACAAGTTTATAAGAACAAATGGTGGCATTTGTTGAAAACTTGTATAACTGCAAGTAAATGATTGAATATGAAGTTATTTCTAAACAAATAATTTGTATAGTCCGAAATTTTTTGTGGCTGGTCTTATTTTGTAGCAGACCGTTTCTCACATAAAATCTATTAATGCAAAATTTTCTGCAGGTATTCAGAAACATTGTAATTTTATTATTAACTAATACAAGTCAATAATTTGCACACAGATCTTTCAAACAAAGTGGATAGAAATCGATTTAACATTATGATTAGTACCTATATATTTAATGTATGTGTATGCATATATTTTGTAAATAAAGTTGTCATTAACATATTATTATAGTTTTTTCCACGGTTTAGTTAATATATGAATTTTATTGATATTACATAGTATTACCATACAATGCAGTTAGCAGGTAAGCACTCTTATTCCTTACCTCGTATCATTTGGTAATTCTACCATGGAACTTACAAAAGCAGGAGTTTACCCAAATATATGGGCCAGGGACTTAGAGGTTAGTTTAGGCCATCTGTTTGACTTGCCCAAAACACATTTAGAGTTCAATGGACTCAGTAAACTTGTTCTCGTTAGAGCCATCATTAATTATACCTGGAAATTTAGATGTGTTTAATTAATATATTCAAAGATATTCATTAAACATCTTCCTGGTATAAAATCTCAATTACTTCTGGAACATGCTTTAAAGCCCGGGATCTACATTCCTTTTTATCTTGCATAGTCTATGGTATATTTTATTTTAAAACTTGTTGAAATCTGCCAATTGTTGTCCACTGCTAGACATGGTTTTCTCACATTTGGCCCACATATCACTGTCCTCCACTTTCATCACCCTCTTTTTATTACTCTACCAGTAATATTGTGCAGATGTCAGTCCAATTTAGGTCATCTTTACTGACATTGTACCTACTCAAGACTCTGCTCCATTTGCTATCAGTCCTGTGAAAGCAGTAACTAGCCTGCTGCCACTTTAACTTACTAATTTTATGAGCGATGTTGGCTACATAATATGGCATACTGAGGGACTTTGGTTTGTGGACTGTTGGTATACATATAATCCCTCATCGAGGCAGCATATCTTGGGTCCACGCTTTTTATCAAGGCCAGGTAAGACATCACATCACATTGGGATCACCACTATTTGGTTTTGGATCTAATGTCACTACCGCCTAGAAGTCGTGGAAGGCCACGACACACCTTCCATAATCAAATTGATTGTGTACTAGCAGAAGGTGATGTCAGGAACCTTAAGAACAGACGAGCGTGCATGATAAGAGTTATGAATGTCAAAGAAGCAAGAGAGGTGTGTAAAAATAAGCCTAAATGGCACTCTGTTGTTCGTACCTACCCGGCAAGGGACTGGCGTGAAGTTATGTATGTATGTATGTATGTCACTACCGTTATATGTTATGCCACTGAGGTTTGCTGTGATGGTATGCATGATTCCCTTCTGACTCCAATTATGCATGTCGGGCAGATGGAGATTAAATGAAATAAATAATTAAATTATATACATAACTGTCTTTAATTTACTTTGTATGTATGACTCGACTCGACTCGGAAGGTAATGTGGGGCGACTAACGACAGTGCCATGAATATCCACACATTACAATTTTTACTGCATTGCAACTGTCGCTAGCCATCACATATCTCATGACTATAATCCCTCATCAAGGCAGCTTGTCTTGGATACACCCCTTTTATCAGGTCAGGTAAGACATATATTTCTATATGTCTTACCTGACCTGATAGTATGCTCATGTTAGTAAAAGGGAAATCAAAATCTAGCAGAGGGCAAACACACTTTGTTGACTAATATGCATATTTCTCCAATAGCTACAAACATGGTGTAGGATAACATTATTTGTTAAGGACACCTGTACATGAAAATAGCCATGTGTGTAAACTGGGATTCTACATTAGACAAATATATTAGACAAGCATATTTTAAATTTTAAGAAATAGAATAATTTCCATAGAGTAAGGATGTTATTTGTTTAATAAATAATTTAAAAAACACAAACCTACATCATGGCCATTGGTTTTTGCATGTGGTACTATTCCATTCACTAATGGTACATCTGTTCGCCTTATTGTCTTCTGTAATACATGTGCGTCCGCTGGCTCTATCCTTTTGTAGTAATGCTCTTTTGTCTCAACAATTTCAAAGCCGAATTTCTTGTAAAAATCTATTGCACTCTCATTATTCACTTGGACATGTCTGAAAGAAGGAAACTGATTAATAATATGTATTATACATTCAACATGAAAAAGGAAGATAAGAGTGAGCGAGTGAGACAATAAGAATATTTATTACCTTTGGATATTGTCACACGAAAAATATTAGATAATTATGTCAGTCACATAGAGAGAATAATCTATTAAGGATGACAATAAGAAAGCAAGTTTAAATATAAAATTCTGATAAAAAATTTAATTATGAAATAAAGAAAAAATAAAATTGACAAGCTCCAGCATAAAGGCAAAGTTTTCATTCATTACTAATAATAATTCAGTTTAAACATAGCCTAATATTATATTCAAGGTTGCTTTTTTTTCTCAAGAATAATTTATAAGCAATGGTTGTAGTTATTTTTCAAATATGATACCTACATACAGTTTTTATAACATTTATAATACCTACTACTATCTTAGGCTGACAATATGGTTAAATGGCATAACAAGATCTATAAAAAGAAATACATTACTAATTTAGTATGCTGGTGTGAAGACCAGGACTAGGTTGTTGTTACCTATGGGGCTGAATGAGAAAAACTGAAGGCTGACTTGAACACTTAGTTGAGACCTGCATCTAGTAGTACTTGTTATCCATGGCATCTCACATGAATAAGATTGTAATTCATGTCCTGTAGGAAGTCTTACTTTTCTAGATATATTATGGTCATCTCTAGTCTCAAATGTTCTTATTATATACCAAAATTAATGGGAATAAATTTTTGTATAAGGCTGTTGAGAGAGAAGCAAATATACAAACTAATTAGTGGGGGGCGGGGGCGGAGGGGCAGGGGGGGAGTAATTCTCCCTTCTGCAACCCCCATGTCTAGGAGACATGTAGTTTTTGAGATATGTTTTTTTTGTAAACATAACTACTTATTTTTTTCACTAATGGTGTACTTATTTCTTATGTCTCAAGATGAGAAATGCAGAAGAAAGGTAGTGGTCAATGTAAAAAACATTCAAAACAATCTAAAAATGCAGACTAAAGCCCACAAGCCAAGCAAGTGTAGTGAGTGTACCACAACAGCAGTCAGCATAGGTGACAACCTATTTGTAACCATCATTTAAATAGTTATCAATGAATAAATAGTGATCAGTTGGTTGCACTCGCCGGCCGCTGCCACTGCACACTTGCTAAGCTTGCTTAGCTTGTGTGTTTTGGTCTAAAGACTAACCTAACCTAACGAACTCACCATTTTAGTCAGTGGTCGCAATTTTCAATCACCTCTCACAACCTTAGTGGTTATAAATAAACTGTAAGGATATCTCTAACTCAAATCACCATTAATTTACCTCCCATTTATCAATATCAACACCCAAAAATTCAGATAGATATAGAGTTTTAGTGTTTCTATATTAGGTAAAAGTGTATTCCTAAACACAAATCAAACTTTTTTATCAACAAAAGTGACATAACCTTGTTTATCAAACATATTTTTGTTTTTCCCATTATTCATTCCAAACTTGTTGGTGGACCCTAAAATGTGTTTCCTCGCCCAAATAACAGGCCTGGTGTCTATATATAAGGCATATGTATACCCCTAAACTTAATTTCCCATAATCTCATGCCACTCTGTGCAAAAGTTCAGCCCAAACATATATTTATATTTTCAAACTAGCATTGAGGGCTGCTGATAAGCAATAATCTATATTTAAATGTATAATTTTCTTGCAAAGTATAAAGGTTAATTTTAACCAAGTATGTCTACTATCACTCACATGTTTGACTATGCTTTATTGAACATGATTCAATTTAAATTCATGCATAACCTTCAATATTTATACAGAAGACAAGCCTTCCAGTACAATAAGATTGATTATAGATACTAATGTAAAATAAATGATGATATAGTAAAATAAATACTTACAAAAAGATACTGTCGAAATTACCATCCTGTTCAACATAATTGAGCACATGTTCAACCATCAGAGTTCCAATACCCAATCTTCTGTATGGGTACAAACACCCCAGGGTCATGATGTATAATCTTCGAGAGTTCTCCGACGTGTCTATCCTACAGCATACAGCTCCCACCACAATATCATTGTAATAAGCTAACTTAGCCAACTCGCCAGCCTCCAGGACATCTTTGTAAAATTTGTCATTGTATGATACAGGAAATACAACTGTGTTAAGCTTCTTCAGTTGCTTTATATTATGCGGGGTCACGTCGCCCAGTTCTATTTTAGCTCTGAAAAGGCAAATGTGCTCGTTTATAGATGAATTCACCAAGACGTTAACCTGATTGCATTTCTTTTCTCAGTAAAACGTATCATGACGATTTTCCTGAAACCAGCCAATATTTTATGACCAGGCTTTATAAACTTACCTCGTCATTTTAATAACTATTCTACAAATTAAACACTAAAATTTAAAAACTAATCTACCACAGTTATATCACACAAGATCACTCCCGCCATCTACAACAAAAGCTCTGTCTCTCGCTCATGCTCATTTTCGTGTTACTGTCAAATGAAGTAATCCTGTTAATTTGTTTAATTTCACCATAATTGCAAGCAAAGGAACTATTTAAACAAAGTTCACACAGTCTAATCAGATTTTGAACAAAATATAACTGATATAGACGGTAAACAATAGCCTAACTCTTATAGCAACTAAAAGAATAACATCTTACTATCATTATACAGTTGAAATTATTTATTTAAAATAAAAATCAGTACCCCATAAAAAAACTCCATCAGTCATTCAAGGACTGCTGGATATTTACAATGACTAAACACAAATGACCTTAAAACTATAGCACCATGACAAAAAAATATATGTTGGAGGTATTTTTCGACCTGAACTAAATTAATTTTTACTGTTTGGTACCTTTAATATCTTGATAGTAACACAAACGCAGTGTTGCCAGATGGGGAGTATCCTGAAATTTTTTCGATGTTGGGAAAATTCGCGGGCAAAATTTTGTTGAGAGAAATTTTGGTGTTTTTAAGTACCAATAATATTCATCTACAAACACAATTCTCATGACTATAATTATTATATCTAAGTTATAATACAGTATTATTACTTTATCTTAGAATAATAATTATATTCTACCAGTGAATCATACTTCAATCCAATAGATCATTTTAATAATTCAATTAATTCGTTCGTTCATTTACCTTATTTATTTATTATGCCGTCTCTACTCGTATACGTCGTATCTTATAGGCTACTTTCCATTAGAGACTCGACCACGAACCTCCACATTCACAACCGCGGTTGTTCCCGTTCCACTTATTTGTTGGTGTCACAATCGTAAATTCAAGTGGAACGGTTATTTAACCCACCTATTGACACGGGTCGTTATAAGCGCTCCGTGAGCGAAAATCACGTCTTTAGTGATATTTTCATCATGACGGTGGTTTTGCTTTTTTATTTCTCCTTTAAAATAAGTAAAAATTGTTTTAGGGTTTTTTTCAAAAAGCTTAATTGGGAGATTTTGTAAAAATTGGGTATTAATTGACATGGTCATCTGGCAGCACTGCACAAAGGTAACACTATTTTCTTTTTTGAGTATTTGCGGTTCTGGCTACAAGATTATTTGAATCAGTAATATTGTTCCGTGGAACAATTTACAACTATCTAAATACAACAATATTTTGCTTAAATACACTTTTAATGTGATTTTTAGTTATCTTAAAAGCATGTACTATTACAATATTCATAATATTTCTAAATTAACAAAGCTGGCTGATACGCGGTAAAATTTGAAAGGCATGGGTTCGATTGTTTCTGTCAAAGTATCTTCATCAATTTTAATATTAATTAATTATTAAAAATACATAATGATGTTGCTTAAACAATTTCGATACGTTTCACATTTTCGAAAGTTGAATTTTGGATATAGTCAAAGAAGTTACTATGTTCTAGGCAGGGCAGTAATGTTCCAGGCTGTTAAAGCTCAGGAAATAAGCAACATTAATGTCCTTTCAAGCGAAGAACGATCTTCTATTACTGATCCTAGTGAGCAAATACCTAGTGAAATATTCCCCGCAGCTCGTGTCGTTCCCATGGTATTGACGCACAAGGAACCTGTGGTTTTGCCCTTTGACGACGTACCCGGTCCAAAATCACTAAAGTACTTGTCAAATATTCGTAGTTACCTGACTGAAATTGGGACTCAATTTACGGCTAGCATTTTAACTTTTGGACTCAATATCGGTGAGCTTTTTATAATATTATATTTTCATGACAATCTTTACAGCACTTACAGCTGGTATTTTATCAAGGTTCTAAATATTTTTCGGCCTTCTAGACGTATAATTTGGAAATATGTTGGGATTTCAAGTTTCCTAAGTAAATGCGTTAAATTATTATGAATTATGTTCACAATAAAATTTTAACGTTGTAGGTACAATCATCAGTCAGAGAAAGCCGCTGAAGAATCTGTCAGTTTTATTTGACGAATATGGCCCAGTAGTACGCTTTGTCAGTCCGGTTGGACGTGATATTGTGCTGCTTAACAACCCTGACCATATCCAAAAAGTGTTTGCTCTCGAAGGAGATTACCCTGTACGGTCAACCTTGGACTCACTGGAAAAGTACCGGACTGTGCATAGGAATCACGTGTTCGGAGGACTCTATACTGTGTAAATATTTGCTTAAAACATTCAGCGTTTTCACATTCACTGTCTTAGAAAGTATACCTATAGAACTTTATTTCAAACTTCTTATGTTAGAACAAACCTCAGTTGTTTTTTTTATGATAAATAGGTTCGCGTTTGACCACAATCACCACCAAATGTTGAACTATAATGCAGTCGAACATGGAATACACTTACATAGATAATACCTATTCACACGAGACTTGAAAACACCCGGATTGTGCTTTTCGGGAAACGAGGACTCTGGTAGTGCATTCCAAAACTCTGCTGTACGCAGAAGGAACGTGGAGCCGAAACATTTCGTTCCCACTGGTGACGTTTCCACTGTGAAACGATGGTGTAGACTAGAGCGTCTTGTCGTCCGAAGATGGAATGTTGTAGGGGGAATCAAGTCAAACAGTTTAACCACTCACTCTCCTTAGATGCATCCTATAAAAAACCGATAGACTAGCGACCCGGCGACGATGCTCCAGGATTTGTAGCCTTGTATTGACAAGCTGGTCGCTACCAATCAACCTCTTAGCTCTTCTCTGCTGGTATTTAGCTGAGCCGTCCCAAAGGTTATCCGTGCAGGAACGGAGAAAGAATACAATTTCCTGCGGCCGGGCAGCCTGTCATAAGAAGCGACTAAACAACCCACAGCCAGGTGGTAGGGCATTTGCCCGACTGGATGGCTACCACCCCTGGTCTAAAGTATGTCGCCATAACAACCTTGAGTTGTGTTCCGGCATTAGTGACCAGGTTCCAATCTCCATTAAGAGAGCAGCAGCGCCTTTATAGCACCTTTGGTGTTGCAAATCTCCATAGGCGATAGTAACCGCTTTCCATCAAGTGGGCCGTCTGCCTGTCTGCTGAACTCCTGCAATAAAAAAAAAATAAAAAAAAAGGGAACAGTGTAAGGTCTTACTTGAGCACAATAAAGATTAAGCAGTTGTTCTGTAGTGAAGTACCATCTCACCTTTGAAAGTGTACTCAGCTTTTTTGCAAGCTAGCTAAGCTACACTTTCAATATAGGAGCCGAAGTTGAGAGTGGATTTTAAAGAAATGCCAAAAAGTTGAAGTAGGTCGGTTATCGGAATGGGTACACCTCGAAAAATAGGACTTAATTCAAATTGATTTTTTTCGCCGTAAACAAACATGCTTGGGTTTTAGCTGTGTTGAATTAGACCAGATTAGCATTGCTCCAGTGGGATATTGCTTCCAGAGTTAAATTTCCATCTATGAACCAAGTCTGTCCTCAAGGATTGAATTTCGGCTCTGCCTGCCTGTACATGTGACACTTACCTCTCTACAACTGTGCTGTAATCTGTATAGGTACCCAAAGATACCCGGGGTTAAGGACCAGATAATTTATATGCAGCACAAAAAGCGTTGCAGAGAGCACAGCACCCTGCCGGCGTTAATCATCAAACTATCAGAGGAACAACCGTCTACTACCACTTGATTTGACCTTTTTTCTCAGGAAATCCGATATCCAAGCACACAAACCAGCAGGTAGGCCATATGCTGGAAGTTTGGCTATGAGGCTGTCTTGTCAGACCCTTTCAACTGCTTTTGAGATATTAGAGACAGAGACTGCTTCACCATATCTCTCTATAGCCTCGCTGCAAATGTGTGTGACGTGACGTACGCTAGAATATCCCCAGTCGAAGGGTTTTGATAAAAACCGTATTACCGATCGCTGAGGAGATCATTTGATTTTAGATGCGTCAGTAGCCTAGCATTTTACGTTCCATACTCTTACCCGAGATAATCTTGATAGAACCGGGTTAGATTTTCAGAATAAATCCCGAAAATGTTTTTTTTTACATATTTATTCGGATACCGGTTTCACTGGATGATAGTCCGATAAGTATATTTTACTACATAAGCGCAGTTTCCTTAATTTAGGAATTGTATGAGTTCGTTTGCTTTTATTTTGTCTTACGTGTGTATAAATGGTAAAATAGAGAAACCTTAATAATCGGAACGTAGCCTAAAATTAATTAATGTTAGTTATATTGTATTGACCTATCTCTGAAGCCTATAAGAGGAATACTAAACCTAGGTCATATAGGCGCGGATCCAGCCCTCAAAAAAGGTGATCACAGCCGCCCAATAATCGGCCAAATTCGAGTCGGAATGTGAACTCGCTCATGATCGATATAACGCATTCTTACAAAGGAAATGTTTACTAAACATATAACGCCCTAACCAAGATTTTGTACAGCGTATTAGTATTAGTTTCACGTGGGTAAAGCTGTTGGGAGAACACTAGTAAATTAAAAAAATTCTAAAAAATGTTAAGTGATCGTTTATAAAAATGACAAAAGTAAATGTGCATTTGTTTACACATCATAGTGTCACATTTGACAGTGACTCTAAACTACTGAACCGATTTTGATGACATTTTCAAACTTCGAAGAATATTAAATTTAAATCTCTTTTTTCCAATACAAGTATTCATGAGCCAAAAAGAAACACAATTTGTTGTCAAAAATGAAACAACGTGTCAGCACATCGTCTATGATGACTAAGTACTTTGCTGCGTTCCGAATCACGGACGATTCATTGTTTTTTTATTATTAAAGGATTGGAGATAATATCATCAGCCTATCGACCTCTATAGACCGTGAAATTGTGACGTTACAAGTCTATAAGGGTTGTAGGCATTCCCATCGTGCCCATACCGGTGGATCTGCGCTTGAGGTCACCATCTTCCATGTGCCTGAAAGTTACCTTATCTCGTTTGATCGTAATACTAATCTGGTGACTAAGGTAGGTATTAGTCGCCTGATCACCTGAAATGTCGCTTAGCCATTTTGACAGATCCTTATATTTGCTCATGACCTCAGAACCCTACACTGAAAACGTACCAACAGCAAACCGCAAAAAAAAGTATTACTGTCCCTGAGAGTTGCATGATTCAATGATTCTGCGGTCTCCGTGGCCGAACCAGCTGATCAAACCTTATTTGGTAAATGAAATGCAACCACCATCTTCACACAGTCTGCATCTCATTCCGGGATGAATAGATAATAAATTATATCCCGGATGGGACGCCATCTATTCTGACGACCGAAGACGCCGTGGGCGTGGTTCCTCCGGCAATCGATAAGGCAGTTGGGCCACCGCCTGCCAGGGCTTCGCGGAGTGGCAAGGCCATATACCAGTGGTCCTGGCATAAGGGCTAAGAACAGAATATCAAGCGGTTTTAGTCTGTATCGTTGATTCGAGTGGCAAAAGCACTTACTTGCGGTGCACTGCAACAGGGCGAATCCCACACTCCCCACCGCGTTTCCCCCGCGGTGGATAGTCCTCAAACAGATTTCCCCCCGTTAAAAAATTCTGCATTCCATACCAGTCCTCCTACACACATTCATAAAATTACTTTTGAGATCTCTATAATACATTAGTATTTCTGTTAACAAGTTCCTGTTTAAAGGATCAAGACGAAAGTTTATCATTTGTTAGTAGGTATTTGCCACATTACCTTTACAGCCACGGCCAAGATTGGGCCCGCCAAAGAACTGTGGTGTTTTCACCCCTCCACAATGCAGTGGTTCAACACATTCACGGAATAAACGACGTTTGTGAAAATTTCACCCAAAAGGTGTACAATTTGCGAAATTATCAAGATGAAGTACCGAGAGATCTTTTTAAAGAACTACATAAATGGACTTTCGATTGTATGGGTAAGTTGTTTTCTTAAACTGATAATTTACGGCTGGCAGAATTAAAAACCTTTTACAAAATATGTTATCTACGGAAAGGTAATCTTCGTAGACTTATAAAAAAAATATAGCTACCATCTTAAAAATATAATGATATACTAGATATATATTGTTACGAGTTGCGGTACTCGAATTAAAATGCCGTTGGAATTATTATAGAGTTTATTAGAACTATACAAACACGTATAACACAGGTAAAAATATATACAGTTATCGCTCGATTGCCTGCTCCCTCAATCGGGCCATTGCTTTATACTGCACAGATGCAATATGTCCGCCTGGCCGCGTGGACCGAATTTCCTAGAATCTGCTTGTACCTTAAATCCGTAACACCTGGCTAATGATCACAATACAAAAATAGGCCGTATGCCAATAAGCAAACAAAAGAAGACGACCATAAAAGAATTTAAATTTTATTAGTTCAAATGCCGACGGGTAATAAATGTGCTTTGTTTCAGATATGCAGGTGTATTTTGTTTTTGTCGGGACCCGAGTTGTAACAAAGACAAAACCTATGCTACAAAATTTTACAGGATCACATTTCATATACTACTCAAACAAACGTGTTCACAGAATCATAGAGTTTAAAGTACCTAAATTAGTATTTTGAGATAATCTAAATCAGCTAATAAGGATGATAAAAGGGTCTACTCAGAGATATGGTCATTGATATCTCTTAACTGCTGAAATTTATATCAATAAGTAGTTGTAATTCTAAATGTAAAGTAACTCTGAGGCTGTTTGTGAATTTTAACTATGTGGCGTTGGAAATGTTACCTATATGCACGAATTTCGATATCGGGAATAAACATAGAATATTTTATCCCCAAAATCGAATCATTTTTACCAGATAGAGAACCAGTTTATGGAATACGGAATAACAAAATATCTAAAAATTATTGTCTTGAACAAAAATCTGGACTACTTCTGGTAACATCTGTCGAATTTGCTAATCATTATTTTTACATTAGGACTCATATTATTTTCCAAGAAGTTCACAATGCTGGAAACGGAGCTCGTATACAGCCAATGCGATATGTCATGGCTTTACCACAGCCTGGAGAAAGCCACTGAGGCTATCATCAAATGCGAATCCGGACTCCACTTGTGGAAATTATTTACGACACCAGCTTGGAGCTCTTTGGTCAAATATTGTGATAGTTTAGATAAGTATGTATTGATAATTCTCTTTAAGCTGAGAGCCGGTGTTCATGAAATTCGGTGTATTATAATTAAATCTACGTTTTGACGGTTTTAAGCGCGGCGTTTTATTCGATTTTATATTTATTGCAACATTTTGTCTATTTTTTAATCGAAAAGTCGAAATAAAAATCAGATAAAATGCCTCGCTGAAAACCGTTAAAACGTAGTTTTAATTATGTGCAACTATATGGTTGCGAAAAGAAAAATACTTCTGTGTATTTATTGCATTAGAAATCGGAAATCAAAGCGCTTACGACTTGTATCACGGACATTGATTATCGCACAGGAACTGCACCTATTTCAGGGTAAAGAGTAACGTATAAGAACTTTCCACATTAACAAAAATAATATGGAATATAAAATAAACACAAAGAATATGAAAAAGACACAAAAGTTCCGAAGTATTAATATTTACTGCTTCTGAATATGTATATTACACACTCCCACTGTGAAACGGATATACGCTTCTATTATCCGTGCAGGAACGGAGAAAGAATACAATTTCCTGCGGCCGGGCGGCCTGTCGTAAGAGGCGACTAAACAACCCACAGCCAGGTGGTAGGGTATTCGCCCGACTGGATGGCTACCACCCCTCGTCTAAAGTATGTC
Organism: Dendrolimus kikuchii; assembly: GCA_019925095.2. Lineage (NCBI taxonomy): Eukaryota > Metazoa > Arthropoda > Insecta > Lepidoptera > Lasiocampidae > Dendrolimus > Dendrolimus kikuchii. The sequence continues at coordinate 9,341,971 of CM034400.1, forward strand.
GCCATAACAACCTTGAGTTGTGTTCCGGCATTAGTGACTAGGTTCCAGTGACCCTTAAGAGAGCAGCAGCGCATTTGTAGCACCTTCGGTGTTGCAAATGTCCATAGGCGATGGTTACCGCTTTCAATCAAGTGGGCCGTCTGCCTGTCTGCTGAACTCCTGCAATAAAAAAAAAAAAAAAAAAAAAATGTAAAACGTAGATTAAGGAATTTTACGAATCTGTAATCTGGATTTTAAGATTTACCTAGTATGTTTTTCTTTGCCGGCAGCACTTTACATAATACATGGTCAAGATTTGAACTCAAGTCTTAGGAATAACACATAGTTTACGTATTGATCCGCGATGATTATTTAACTGTGTATTTGACGAAATACTATCCCATATCCAGGGTTGGGCAGTATTTCAAATACTTGTAATTGAAATACAAATACGTATTTTGTATTTGTATTTCAATTACTTCTTAAAAATGTAATTTGTAATTAGTATTTCAAATACCTGACGCTGAGGTATTTTGTAATTAGTATTTCAAATACTTATGGTTGCAAAATACATTTCACAAAATACATTTAGCTACCTTATTGATGGGTGTGTTCTTCAGAAAATAGCGCTCGATAGCTTTCATAAGCAAAATGGTGACCGCTAAATATTAGGTACGTTCTGCAGTACTGGCCATTTCAAATAAATATTTTTGTTTGGCTCAGATATATAATTTCAAATTAATTTTACTTTGAAAACATGAAATTCTCTTTTAAAAATTAGTCATTTATTGATAAGGGTTATGTTTTCTTCGCATTTGAATCTTTTTCGTCATCATGGATAGTTAAAAATTCGAGTAATTATGGAATAAGAGTACCGTCGTGGCAGTAACGCGGCAAGGGCGACAAGCAACATCAAAGACCGTTTATGAGCGAACACTACAATGAACGCACCACTTGAAAAGAACGAATGGGGTTTTTGTCCGCTTCCATTCTGGAAATTTCGACCTTTTTTTATAGCAGGAGACAGGCTGACGGCCCACCTGATGGAAAGCGGTTACTATCGCTTATGGACATTTGCAACACCAGAGATTTCATCAACCCGCTGCCAGCCTCGAAGAAATTTTATGACACCCTTTTTGAAAAACTCCATATCGTAGCGCTGTGGAAAAACCTCGGCTGGGAGCTCATTCCAAATCCCCACGGTATGCAAGAAAAAGGTTCTACAGAACCGTTGCGTACATGAGCGAAGCGGCTTAAGGAAGTGGGGGTGAAATCCCAACCCATGGCGAGCGGTTCGATGGTAGAAAGAGGACGAATACACCATTCTATATTATTATAGTTATTCCGAATACTCCCCGTTATACAGTCAGTAGAATACGTAGAGAGAAGCGAAATCTGTCATAAGGGCAAGCGTATCTAGACCATCTGTGAGTATGGGATCATCAACAACGTGAACGGTTTGACGTTGAATACAGTCTAGGCGATCGATTTGGTAGCCAGGTGCTCCAGCCCAAAAGTGTGAGCAGTACTCCATATGCGGGCTCACCTGGGTTTTACAAAGCACAAACCGTTGCCGCGGTGTGAAATACTGCTTGGACCGGTTTAACATTCCCAGCTTCTTAGAGGCAAGTTTTGCCTTGCTTTCAAGATGGCCCCTGAACATCGTTCGCGATGTCAACACTGAGGATCCCAATACTCTTGGTGGTGGTAAGGGGAGTTCCTTGGAACTGAAGCGATTGCTCGAATGGAGTTTTTTGGCAGAGAATACGTAGACCTATGTCTTCTTGGGGTTGAAATGGACAAGGTTTTGTCTCCCCCATTCAGAGACTCACTCTAAGGAATACTCTACTTCAGATACAAATCTAACCCAACTTTCCTCCATAAATGATCGAGGGAAGTTTGCACGACCAGAGTACTGCGCATCGCCTGTGCTGTCATCCGCATTGGAATGAATGTTGCGAATTGACAACATATCATTGATTTGTAAGATGAACAACGTTGGCGATAGCACACAACCCACACACCAGCGTTGATGGGCTTGAAACTTGAGCAACAACCGTCGACAGCGACTTGAATGCTGCGCTCATCAAAAAAGCTGGTTATCCAGGTGCAAGGCCCTTCGGGTATCCCAAACGATGGCCCCTCCGATAGACGAGCCCTGTACCAGACCCGGTCGAAGGCCTTAGCAATATCTAGAATTCTAGACTAACTGCCAGTGCTTCCCCTTTGCTCTCAATGGCTTCAGCCCAACGATGGGTTAGGTAAACCAAGAGGTCCCGACCTGAGCGACCATGGCGGAAGCCGTATTTTCGATCGTTTAGCAGCTGGGAATGTTCGAGGTAACACAAGAGCTGCGCGTTGATAATACGCTCCATCACTATTGAGAGCAAAAAGGTTATTGCTATAGGCCTATTCGACGTGTCTGTTACGTCCCCTTTTTTGGGGACAAGGTGCATATGGGCAATCTTACACGAAGCGAGGACACAACCCTTGTAGTAAGAGAGAGTGAAAATTCGGGCAAGGACTGCCTGGGGACAGCTCAACTAAACACGTCTGCAGCACAATGGCAGGAATGCCATCAGGGCCAGAAGACTTTTTGACGTCGAGGGAGAGGAGAGCACATCGAACTGCTTTTTGAGTAAAGCGCACCTCCGACATTCTAGACTCACACTCAGGGATTGTAATTGGAGTTTCTCCTATGTCTCAAGAGTTGAATTGGCCGCAAAGATTTCACCCAGAAGATTGACTTTATCTTTGGCAGCGTGTACCAGATGGTCGTCCACTATGCGCAGAGGTGGAAGAGACGCCCGACAAAATTTTACTTGGACAGCTTTGGTGAGGGCCCAAAAAGCTCTAGTCCCAGAAGAGTAGGTAGAGAGGCGCTCACCAATTCTGCCGATGTGATCGAATTTTGCTCTCGCGAGCTGTTTTTTGAGGGACCTGAGGGCGGCATTGTATCTCTTTTTCAGGTCAGAGGAACTTGGATCCTGACGAGCCCGCGCTGCAGTCCAGGCTCGATAAGCCTGTTGCTTTAGCTTTACAGCCTCACTGCTGGACTTATCGAACCATGGTTGTTTACTCGTACCACCGATAGGTACAGTTGAGTTTGGAATTAAACATTCTATTCCCTGTAGTACTACATCGGCGATCCAGTCTGTGCTCGGATCAGAATCTTCCGACGAGAAACGTAACTACCTCCATGGGTAGGATGCATAGAATTCACGGAGTCCACCCCGATCTGCTGACCTGTATCGCCACACCTTCCGTCGTCCAGCGGGACGAGTCCGATCGGGAATAGGAAGGTGCACCACCGGAGATACCAGACAATGATCAGAGGTTCCCAGTAGAGCACTGATGTAGATCTGGTAGTTCTCCGGGTGTGTGGTCAGCAAATGATCCAGCAAAGAAGGCTCATGATCCACTGTATCCGGTATTCGGGTAAACTCGGTAATCACCTGAGTGAATCTATGGGCGACTGCAAAATCATAGGCAGTAGTCCCTGACAGATCAGTTCTCGGGGAACCCAACCACTCAGCGTAATGACCATTAAAATTCTCGAGTATGACTACCTCTGCTAAAGGATACTGCCCAAAAACTTTGTCGGTAACCTCATGAACGAGTTAAAACAAACGAGCTGTTTCAGTCCTTGTGCATTCCCTGCCATGGGACCGATATAAGCACGCATAGATCCGGGTGGAACCACCAAAATCTACGCGTACCTACAAGATGGAAAAATCCCTATCTTCAAGGCCGTGGAGATTAGAATTTAAAAAAATATAATAAAATTAGGTTACCTTATTTCAGAAAAAACGGCAATTTCATAGGCAAGGATCTAATAATAATTATTATTTGATTTTTGTGAATATTTTATTTACATAACCTAACACTGACGGTATTTTGTAATTTGTATTTTGTATTTTAAATACATATAGTTGAAATGCTGTATTTTGTATTTTATATTTCAAATACCCGACTTAAAAGTATTTTGTATTTCGTATTTTAAATACATGCAAGACAGTATTTTGTAATTTGTATTTCAATTAAAGGAAACCATGTATTTTGCCCAGCCCTGCCCATATCAACTACTTTTTAAAAATTACAATATAGGATCGTGCTAAAGGGCCATCTAGCTCTTAGCTATTTTTTGTCTCACTTAACATAAGTATATACAACAATAGTAAGTAGTCATCGGCAAACCTGCGCACGGCTTATACCTAGAAAGCACCTATCCACACGGGAGTTGAAGACGCCTAGTTTGTAAGTATCAAGAAAACAGACTTCTTTGTAGTGCGCATGATGGAGGTGGACGGAGAGCACTTTGTTGGTATGGGTGGTATGTTCACCATATACCGGTGTCGCATACCATTTAACTTTTCATTAAATAAATAGTTACTTTCATTTTTCTTAAAAAAGAATTTCAGATATTTGTAGATAGGTACATAATAATTATACTGTCATGCTTTTATCCCCTAGTTTTTTTTTATCTTTATTTATTTGGGACTTTTACCACATAGGCATGTCAGCCCCATCATCTCCTAAACGTACAATAACTTATATATTAAACGTTAAATAATGAGCTGGCTAACAAATTAACCTTCTTTGAGGCTTGCTCTGCCAGAATTTCCATGAAATTACCTACATCAAAACGATTCAGTCCCAACTCCCTCATTATCCCCTAGATGTAACTATAGATAGGTATGTTTATAAATGATTAAGGTCTATAATGTTATGCAGCATTATTTTTTCTAGCTTAATTGGAAAGCATGTTTTGGAAGCTGAACAACAGTTATCTTTTAGAGCAAAGAATAATGTAGAAGATACAGGTAAAAGTAGCATTTGAAAATTTAATAATTATGACTAGCAAGTAGTAAATTAGTCATTTGAACGTGATGAATAATAATTTTATGATATAGGGTATCTTTCAAATACACTAATAAACGCGATGCTATTAGGACAGGAGAAGATGAACCCAGAGGATATATCGACAGTGATTATGGATATGCTTCTTATAGGAGTTAATACTGTAAGCAAATTATCATTTTCTTTTGTAGTTATTTTTGTCGCTTGACGTCACTCATCCTCCTGATTGTAAGTGGTCTATGTTGCCAGGCTGTTTGCAACATCCGCACGCGCATCCTATATCGTAACACTGTGAGAAATCTTCAGGTGGTAACTTATTCCAAATCTATAATGAAAACGGTATTAATATTCTTTAGTAAGCTTAAGTAAAATTTGCACGCCTCATTCTTGGACTAAACATGCGAGCCTTGTATTAAGGATACCTCATGTTATTTCCTATTTATGTATGTTTTAAGCAAATTTATTTTTAATTGGAAACGCCCCTTATTGTGCACACAAACAAAGAGATAAAGTGCACAGAGACGAAGTCTCTAGGAAGCTGTGTCAGTTTGTATGAAATTGTATGGAATCCTCTACAGTGCTAAATGACAGCGTCTAGTCTAAACGTATGGCCTTAGTGCCCGCTGTCTTCGAGCGTGCAGCGGGGCGGACCATGCAGCGTTCGTTTCAAGCACATGGTAACGCTAGCGAGTATTCCTAGTGGCGGCTGACTGGTACCGTGCTCCAGCGGGCATGTTTGCGTTGAGCGACACGTCGTGTATAAGAACGCTGCACGCCTCTCCTCGCCTCTCAGTTCACGCCCGAATCGAGCGTAAACCATAGATAAACTAATTTAAATGTATCCAAACGCTAACAAGAGCCCCTAGTCCTAGCTGAGATGTGCGTCGAGCGGGGCGCCGCGTACCTACAGGTTTAAACCAGTTTGTGAACGATGAACGCTGAGCATGCACTCAGGCCACTCAGTTAGACACTCTATTGCTCGCAGCCCGCTCCGCCGGACGATTTGCCACTCAGTCCGTACACTAAGAGTTCAGTAAACAATTAGGCGCTCCAACTTTCCGGGTTTCTGCACCATTTTGTTGAGCAAAAATTAATAATGCATTAAAAGAAATGTTTTCTGTGTTAATGTATTCTGAATAACTTTTCTATAATATGAGATTTAAGTTATTCGAATTTAAACTATAATAAAAACTTTTTTGTTGTGAACACACTTGTGTGAGCAATATTTCATATTCAGTTTTGGTGGATTTATATTACGGAATGATCTTCAATAGTTGCCTGTATGATTTATCAACTCAATATTACTCTTTACCGATTTATCCAGTCCATGTATTTTGGCCTCCAATCTGTTATTCGAAGAATACGCGTCACAGTTTCCTCAAATTTTATCCGCAGATAACGTCATCAATGTCTTTCCTTTTGTACAATCTGGCAAAATATCAACGTGCCCAAAAGCAGCTTTATCAGGAAATCGAGCAAAGAGTGCCGAATGTCACTACGCAAAATATTACCAACATTAGAGATCAGACGCCATATTTACAAGCTTGTATAAAGGAAACATTACGGTAATGGTTTAAACCGGTGTATAGGGATAAAATTTATATGCAGTATGCTCATTCGAGTTGTCGGATGTACATACCTACATATCAAAGGAACAAACATCCATAGTGTCATTTTCATATTTATTGAAGTGAAACTTCTTTTTAAAGGGGGTCTTACGATTTTTCTGTCACGAAAAAGCGTGCCGCGTGGAGGAGCGGCATAAATTTAGACTAGATGTGGTGAGAGGCGGCATAATTTTAGAGTATACTATGGATGCGTTTTTTGGTTCGGATCGAATTCAGTTTGTTTGATAAAATAAAATATGCTTAAATAGAAAATGCATTAATTAAAATGTACCTAACCTAACCAAATCATAATTTGCAGTAAACCTGCGAAAAATCGAAATGTGTGCTGGGACACATAATAGAAGTGAAACTCCAACGGCCAAGTCGAAAAACTAATGGCAACGGATAAGTGGCAATACGAATCGCAACAAAATTTTAACTTGTAGTTTTACGGGCAGATTGTTAATGTACTTGTTCAATTTGAAATTTCATTCGTTTTTCTACTTGTCCGTTGAAGTTTTTATTATGTAGGGCGCTACATAGCCCACGAGAAATATACTGCTTCACAATAAACTCTGTATAGATCTGAACCCGATTCTTCTTCTAAAATAGTAGAAGCTTCACTAATCTTGATATCCGCTCTCCCTGGCTCAATTCAGATTGCACGCAAAAGGACAGCGCACTGAACTAAATTCAGTCAGAAGTTTAGGCTCTTTCGAAGTTTTAATGAGTAAAACCCTATTTTGTTTTGAATATACTTTAGCAAACTGGTTAAAAACCTTTTTGTACCAGTCCAAATATATAGATAGACATAATACATAACTGTATTATGTTTACCTATATATATTTGATATAAAATATTATATGGCTGCTTTTGATGTCATTATAAATATTTTTACAATATAAATGATGTTATAATAACTGCTTCTGTTTATCTTATAGGTTGGTGCCTCCAATTCCGGTGTTGACGAGAATCCTACCGAAAAATATCATTTTGGATAAATATAAGTGAGTGTGTGATGAAATTTAATTCTTTCTCTACAAAAGTACCACGGCTTAGTAGCTAAGGTGGTTGCGTCTCTACGCCATAATATTAGTTAAAATAGTACTACGCAGACGGGACGCGTGCGCTAGCCATTACGCTACCACCAACTTTAAGAGACGGTATTTTTTTTAATGTTTATGGCTTGGCAACTAAGAGAAGGTAAAAGAAAATGAGTACACCGAAGAACAACTCTGTAAAGGAACTTTCACATCGATATTGGTTGGTACAACATTCGTTAATCGTTTCATTAAAGTGAAGAGACCTGAACTCAAGAGTGGGGCGTTTTTTGACTACTATGTATTTCAAAAGTCCACTAATTTTTCGGTAATATTTGATGTATGCGTCAAATACACCGACGGACATTAGATTGTTCTAATTATAATAAACTCATTGGTCATTCCTAAGTCGCTACACTTACAGAAGCTAGGTAAATTGAAGTACGATATATTTTAAAATGAAATCTTACAGTCGTTACTTACGATTTTTAATAAATTCTTTTCTCTTTATAAAATAATGAGTCTGCCACCACTTCTAAAGCTAGAAGGTTTCGGCGTTCTGTAAAATGAAAAAATGGTTAAGTGTCTTAGTTGACTGTCAAATACCGTAATAAATATTGACGATGAATTGATATCCTCCACCATCTTCCACAACTTTGTTTATTCCTTCTTATATAAAACAACTATGTATGTTGTTTTATATAAGCCTACAGTAGATGAGTCTAACATGGAAGTGAGTAAAGTATAAGCGCATCATGTAAACTGCGATGCGAGCAACAACTACAGCGGTTCAATATAAACCAGGCAACAGATAGTTTGTAATTACGGCTACTTAATCTATATAAATATAATGAATCCTAGAAATGTATGTACGCGCATAACTTGAGAACTACTTTACGGATTTTGATGAAATTTCTTGTGTGTTTGAGTGGTCCCCGGATGATTTAGATTCACAGTTGGAACCGATAGGTGGCACTAGAATTTATTTTTTTAGGGCAAGGCAAGTACACCGGGTCCGCTAGTATTGAATAAAACCTTACAATAATAGGTACGTTAAATTGAATGTTGAAACCTAAGGCTAAAAATTAAAGTTCAAACTGAAAACTCGTTCAAAACCTTTAAAGTATTTATGCTGCATTTTGTCAAAATACAGTATACCTCGAGGCACACTAATAATAATGTCGACCCAAGACGCGTCAATAAAGGACAGCAATTACGACGACGCGATGACGTTCAACCCTGAAAGATGGCTGAAGGCGGATGCGAATGAATACCACGCGTTTGCTTCAATACCGTTCGGTTATGGCTCCAGAAAATGTTTGGGACAGAATATCGCTGAAACTATGATGTCATTGCTTACCATTAGGGTAAGTATTAGGATACTGATATACACATAACTAAAGACTGGTCGCTGCTCCGCCTACGTTTTGTACTGAAAATTCGTAACACGGACACGAACATTAACGCCGGCCACTCTTACTAATTCGTGTCTGACACCCAGCGATGACGTGTGTTATTTGCCTGATACGACGCATAGCGTTGTTTGTACTTTTATCGTTATATTTTGGCCAATTTAAACAATATTTTGATAAATTATACATACATACATAACTTCACGCCAGTTCCCTTGCGGGGTAGGCACGACAACATAAATAGCTACCTTATTAATGGGTGTGTTCTTCAGAAAATAGCGCTCGATAGCTTTCATAAGCAAAATGGTGACCGCTAAATATTAGGTACATTCTGCAGTACTGGCCATTTAAAATAAATATTTTTGTTTGGCTAAGATATATAATTTCAAATTAATTTTACTTTGAAAACACGAAATTCTTTTTTAAAAATTAGTCATTTATTTATTGATAAGTGTTATGTTTTCTTCGCATTTGAATCTTTTTCGTCATCATGGATAGTTAAAAATTCGAGTAATTATGGAATAAGAGTACCGTCGTGGCAGCAACGCGGCAAGAGCGACAAGCAACATCAACGACCTTTATGAGCGAACACTACAATGAACGCACCACTTGTTATTGGTTTGCCCGCTTCCATTCTGGAAATTTCGATCTTTTTTTTATAGCTGGAGTACAGCAGACAGGCTGACGGCCCACCTGATGGAAAGCGGTTACTGTCGCTTATGTACATTTGCAACACCAGAGATTTCATCAACCCGCTGCCAGCCTCGAAGAAATTTTATGACACCCTTTTTGAAAAAGGTTCTACAGAACCGTTGCGTACATGAGCGAAGCGGCTTAAAGAAGTGGAGGTGAAATCCCAACACATGGCGAGCGGTTCGATGGTAGAAAGAGGACGAATACACCATTCTATACAGTTCTTCCGAATACTCCTCGTTATACAGTCAGTAGAATACGTAGAGAGAAGCGAAGTCTCTCATAAGGCCAAGCCTATCTAGACCATCTGTGAGTGTGGGATCATCAACAACGTGAATGGCTCGACGTTGAATACAGTCTAGGGGATCGAGTTGGTAGCCAGGTGCTCCAGCCCAAAAGTGTGAGCAGTACTCCATATGCGGGCTCACCTGGGTTTTACAAAGCACAAAGCGTTGCCGCGGTGTGAAATACTGCTTGGACCGGTTTAACATTCCCAGCTTCTTAGAGGCAAGTTTTGCCTTGCCTTCAAGATGGCCCCTGAACATCGTTCGCGATGTCAACACTGAGGATCCCAATACTCTTGGTGGGGGTAAGGGGAGTTCCTTGGAACTGAAGCGATTGCTCGAATGGAGTTTTTTTGGCAGAGAATACGTAGACCTATGTCTTCTTGGGGTTGAAATGGACAAGGTTTTGTCTCCCCCATTCAGAGACTCACTCTAAGGAATACTCTACTTCAGATACAAATCTAACCCAACTTTCCTCCATAAATGATCGAGGAAAGTTTGCACGACCAGAGTACTGCGCATCGCCTGTGCTGTCATCCGCATTGGAATGAATGTTGCGAATAGACAACATATCATTGATATGTAAGATGAACAACGTTGGCGATAGCACACAACCCTGGGGCACACCAGCGTTGATGGGCTTGAAACTAGAGCAACAACCGTCGACAACGACGTGAATGCTGCGCTCATCAAAAAAGCTGGATATCCAGGTGCAATAGATCCGATAGAAGAGCCCTGTGCCAGACCCGATCGAAGGCCTTAGCAATATCTAGAATTCTAGACTAACTGCCAGTGCTTCCCCTTTGCTCTCAATGGCTTCAGCCCAACGGTGGGTTAGGTAAACCAAGAGATCCCGAAGTGAGCGACCGTGGCGGAAGCCGTATTGCCGATCGTTTAGCAGCTGGGAATCTTCGAGGTAACACAAGAGCTGCGCGTTGATAATACGCTCCATCACCATTGAGAGCAAAAAGGTTATTGCTATAGGCCTATTCGACGTGTCTGTTACGTCCCCTTTTTTGGGGACAAGGTGCACATGGGCAATCTTACACGAAGCGAGGACACAACCCTTGTAGTAAGAGAGAGTGAAAAGTCGGGCAAGGACTGGCTGGGGACAGATCAGCTAAACACGTCTGCAGCACAATGGCAGGATTGCCATCAGGGCCAGAAGACTTTTTGACGTCGAGGGAGAGGAGAGCACATCGGACTGCTTTTTGAGTAAAGCGCACCTCCGACATTCTAGACTCACACTCAGGGATTGTAGGTGGAGTTTCTCCTATGTCTCAAGAGTTGAATTGGCCGCAAAGATTTCATCCAGAAGATTGACTTTATCTTTGGCGGCGTGTACCAGACGGTCGTCCACTGTGCGCAGAGGTGGAAGAGACGCCCGACAAAAGTTTCCTTGGACAGCTTTGGTGAGGGCCCAAAAAGCTCTAGTCCCAGAAGAGTAGCTAGAGAGGCGCTCACCAATTCTGTCGATGTGATCGAATTTTGCTCTTGCGAGCTGTTTTTTGAGGGACCTGGGGGCGGCATTGTATCACTTTTTCAGGTCAGAGGAACTTGGAGCCTGACGAGCCCGCGCTGCAGTCCAGGCTGGATAAGCCTGTTTCTTTAGCTTTACAGCTTCACTGCTGTACTTATTGAACCATTGTGGTTTACTCGTACCACCGATAGGTACAGTTGAGTTTGGAATTAAACATGCTATTCGCTGCAGTACTACATCGGCGATCCAGTCTGTGCTCGGATCAGAAGCTTCCGACAAGAAACATAACTGCCTCCATGGGTAGGATGCATAGAATTTACGGAGTCCATCCCAATCTGCTGACCTATATCACCACACTTTCCGTCGTCCAGCGGGACGAATCCGATCGGGAATAGGAAGGGGCACCACGAAAAATACCAGATAATGATCAGAGGTTCCCAGTGGAGCACTGATGGAGATCTGGTAGTTCTCCGGGTGTGTGGTCAGCAGAAGATCCAGCAAAGAAGACTCATGATCCACTCTATCCGGTATTCGGGTAAACTCCGTAATCACCTGAGTGAATCCATTGGCGAGAGCAAATTCGTAGGCAGTAGTCCCTGACAGATCAGTTCTCGGGGAACCCAACCACTCAGCGTAATGAGCATTAAAATTCTCGAGTATGACTACCTCTGCAAAAGGATACTGCCCAAAAACTTTGTCGGTCACCTCATGAACGAGTTCAAAAAAGCGAGCTGTTTCAGTCCTTGTGCATTCCCTGCCATGGGACCGATATAATCACGCATAGATCCGGGTGGAACCACCAAAATCTACGCGTACCTACAAGATGGAAATGGCGACGAATTGTGAAGCTTGCCACCACCCCTGTCATGAGGACCACGACCACTCTGCCAAGAGTGTGACGACGGAGAAGAAGAAGAACAAGATGGAAATATCCCTATCTTCAAGGCCGTGGAGATTAGAATAAAAAAAATATAATAAAATTAGGTTAACTTATTTCAGAAAAAACGGCAGTTACATAGGCAAGGACCTAATAATAATTATTATTTGATTTTTTGTGAGTATTTTATTTACATAAACTAACACCTGACGGTATTTTGTAATTTGTATTTTGTATTTGTATTTTAAATACATATAGTTGAAACGCTGTATTTTGTATTTTATATTTCAACTTTGGCACAGAGATAGATTATAGCCTGAAATGGCACATGGGCTATTTTTTATCCCGGAAAAATGTACGGTTCCCGCTGAATAACATTAACGCAAGCGAAGCCGCGGGCAAAAGCTAGTCATTAATAAATTGTAACTCTTAATAAGTGTCTTCAATTTAAAATTGTTATTAAACAATAAGATTACAAATTAAAAGATCACAGCAATAAATTACCAAGGGTCATGGGTGAAATTGTATGGCATAGCTCATGTATACATTTCTTTGTATCAATGTTACAGATTCTACAGAAATACAAATTGGAATACCACTATGGAGATATACATCCAACAAGAACATTCATAGTTCGACCCAACAAACACCTCAAAATAAGATTTGTAGACAGGGGAGACACAAGACAATGTTGAGGCTTTAACTATAAGACCCCATTCACAATGAAGTTGATACTAATTAAATATTTCTCTTTAATATGTTTTAAGTCCAAGAGATAAATATGGCATAATTTAATTTAGTAATAATGTGTCACAATTTGTAGTGGCAAATGATTTTAAATGTTTATTCCAAATGAACAATAATTATTACCAGTCTAAATTGAAACTTATCTTTTTGGACTTTCTAATTATTCCTGAACTTGTAGAAGCGAGCTCTTATGTTTCTTTTATTATTACTCACTTTACATTGTAGTTTTCAAGACTTCTCAATAAAACATATTGTTAAATTTTTAATATTTTTATTTCAATAAAAATCAATAGTTAACTAACACTAACACTCTAATTAAAATAAAAAAGTAAGGAACAGTTTGAAGATGGCTTTTAAAATTATACTCCACATTAAAATATAAATGGAAGAATACTGTTTTTGGGACCCCATATTTCTGTTGACAGAACAATAATACTAGCTTTTTTTATTGGAAAAATAAGTCACCCCCAGGATCAAATTATTGAACCTATTAGGTGATTTACTTATAACTCAAAAAATCCTATAAACTATAAACTGAAGAATAGAATCTCACTCTTCTGTCTAGGTGAGTTTTCTTTAACACTTACATTAAATCAATAATGCTGTAGTTCCTTATGCATTAGTGTTAAAGATTTAGGCTGTGTTTTATTTAAAACAGTGAAAAATAACACCTATAATGTTAATGCTTAGCCACACTAGTACATATACGTACATTATCTGTCAATATTTAACATAATTAACAATGTCACATCTCAAATCCCGCCTTAAACCCATTGTTATATCTGCATGAAGGACCCTAAATCTTTAACATTATCCCAAATGAAGCCCCACATTAAAAAATACACTATCGATGCCTTCTAAGACGGAATACATTTAAAACTTTCCCTCTTGTCATCTCTTTAGCTTCCTCAAGTCCAAGTTGATATGCCAAATCATGAAGTTTCTTCACTTCCATAATCATACTACTTGTTGAGAGTGACCCAAGCTCTGCAATATAACATACACATACAACCCAAAAGTAATAAATCAACATCATATATTTGTGATTACTACACATAAAAATCAAATAAACACTTATTTGAGGTATACAAAACAATATCTAAGGAGCCATTCCTGAGACTCTTCCCTCCCTCCTGTGACATCACATATTTTGAAGTTTTATATCTATTTAAATTATTTAAACACAATACATTACCCTTGTATTATATAAATCTGTATTAACAGATAGGGCTGGAAATATTTAAAAGGTTTTCATTAATAGTCCAAATTTCGTGTTTTAAAGCTTAAATATATTAGAGTTCAAAATGTGACACAAAATTTAGGACCCCTTTCACCCCTTGTCACACTTCATCAACCCCACCTTTAATGTGTGACTATTTATGCATAACCCCTAAGTAAACCACATAGATAGTTGTTTTGTATACCTACACTATGCTACAAGTACATTTTTGTGTGTAATAATTGTATAATTTGTGGTGAAGCTTCATCTGCATTAATATCAATGATTTAGACTGGCAGAATGTGTCTAATTTAAAGTGTTAAAAAATAACCCCATCAACACAGCCACATAAGTGATCTGTCAATATTTAATGTCATTCTCAATATATAATAAATTTTTTTTAAATTAAAAAATAAATAAATTGAAAATATAATATCTGAATAATATCCTAGATGAAGCCACACCGTCAGAGTAGTCTCAAAACATGGTGTTTAAATATAAGATTTGTTCCCACACAATTCCAAACAGTCAACAAATTATTTGTCTGATGCACATTATGTGAAGTAAATTTTTTGAACAGTGTAATTTTACTGCTTGTGTTTGATCATTTCAGTATAATAGAACAGATTTTAGATAAATTAATACAAATACAACTAAATAATATGTACATTATTTAAATAGGACAGTTTTTGGTAGGATTGTAAAGGGGATTTTTTATAGTGCAGTTAAAATTTACATACATATATACATAACTTCACGCCAGTTCCCTTGCGGGGTAGGCACAAACAACAGAGCGCCATTTAGGCTTATTCTTACACACCTCACTTGCTTCTTTGACATTCATAGCTCTTGTCATGCACGCTTGTCTGTTCTTAAGGCTCCTGACATCACCTTCTGCTAGTACACGATCAATTTGATCATGGAAGGTGTGTCTTGGCCTTCCATGACTTCTGCATCCATCCACTTTTGCATTGTATATCTGTTTAGTCATACTTTCCACATGCCTGAACCACCGGAGCATTCCTTTCCTTACCTTCACCCTGACACTCTCTTTCAGACCAACCCTCTTTCTTAGTTTGGTATTACGAATGCGGTCTGCGAGCGTCACTATGCAGATTTTGCACAGTGCTCGCATCTCGACTGCGTTTACTCTACTTTCATGCACTCTCTTCCATACCCAACTCTCGCTTCCATATGTGAGCGTAGGTACCAGCACCGCGTTGTGTATAGCAAGCTGGGCCTTCTGGCTGAGGCTCCATTCACACTATTCCCCAAATTCACTCTTCTTTCTATATCAGCGGTAAAGTTAAAATTTAAAATCATAATATTGATTAAAAGTAAACAATAGTTATATGACATTAATTGTTTTTAATTAAGAATTGTGGTTTTGTGTTGTAGATACTAGAAAATGCCTTTTTGAGGTTTCACAAGAACACCTTATACCTTAACTAAAAATTTACAATGTGGCTGAGACTTTTGGTTGAACATTATTTTAAAGGTTAAATATTTATAGATACTGGTTAAATACACAGCTATTACTAAAGTGAAGATCAAGAAATACAATCACAACAATATACAGTAGACTCGATTATCCAGACCTCAGTTATGCAGATTCACAATTATCTAGACTGGAAACTGCTGTTGGTTAAGAAAATATGTAGGTAAATTTGGACATACAAAAATGTATATCTCATCTCTTTATAAACATTGATAAGATATGTTATTTTGCATAAACATTTATACAGAAGATATAAGTTGTTATCTTTCTAGAGTTAATAATAAGAAGAAAAATCACTTTTTTTCATATATTCAATTGTCCAGATTTTTGATTATCCAAATGCCTTATGACAACAATCAATCCAGTTAATTCAGTTTTCCACTGTAATAGTTATGGAATGTAGAGGCAAGGATGAAAATCTATTTTTAAAAATTAAAAGGCATTAAATTGTGGTCTACAGTAGCTAGGGCAAATTTGAAAGGAAGCAAATATAACAATAAAAACTATAAAACGCGATTACAAATAGTACATTTAAATAACTTAAAAATAAAATAAATAAATATTTCAACTCAGCAAATTTTACGCAGACTAAAATAAATGGGATGCAGACACTGTACAACAATTTCTAAGATTATTTACACATAAAAGAATAGGCATTAAAATATCATCTTACTTTTAAAAATGTTTATATCTTGATAAGTATCTACAGTCACACAAAATCTATGAGGCTGCGACTTTTTGTAAGATGATAAAAAGTATCTCAGTTGATATGACTGTCCACTCCCCTATTGTTCAATTATATGGTCTTTGCCTACATTTATAAAAAAAAGTAAGTTATTGGAACCAGTCATTAGTCCTCCATAACAGTTACAGCAATCAAAAAAATTAAATTTCAGTTATAAAATACTATGTTGTTTGAATGTAACAATAGTAAAATGGAACAATTAAGATTTGTAATATCTGAACAAATCTTTTCATGGATAATTTTTGTTACACAAACATGTTTTGTTAAATAAACTGTACTTCATTAGAGTTTCTAACCAGTGACCAGTATAAATGTTACTCACGTTGAATGACATGAAAATCTTCGTTAGTGAGCCCCTTATCCCACGACACTGGAGATTTATTAGTGTTCGGCAGGGGAGCAAATTCCGAAACACCGGGAACTGTAAATGAATCGTTGGAACACTGTGAAATATCTTCCGATGCACTTATATTCACATTATCACTACCCATTTTAAATTTAAAGTTTAAAAACACTGGTTTTAACCGAAACCAAGACTAAATAACCTAATGAAGGTCGGAATGACAACATGATAAATGAAATTATAAATCGCGCGATATTTGAAAGTAATAATTTAATTGCACTACTATTATTGATGATTATGACAACTTTGTCGTAAGTCTTACTTTGTTCAGGCCATAATTCTGGTGAATCACGATCAAGCTTCTCCGAACTGAAAAGACTGTCTTCCAGGGATGTCAAAGGAATATCATCAGATGCTACTTGCTCTGAAAAAATCAATTTTTTAGATGTATAATACAAAATAAAATATCGAATAAGGTTGAAAAGATAAAAATCAAATAAAAAGTACCAGTACTGAATTAAACATGAATGGAAAAACAATTGGAATATTCCAAATTCTGTTTTATTTACCTTCGGCCATAATATAGTTCTGTTTCGCCGCCATTTCTCAATTTTTGACAATTTAGAAAATGACATTCAAATTTTATGCGTGTTGTTTTATTTACCACGATGGCTGCGAAGGAACTTTATCCATACAGCCTGCTTTGATGAATTTGGCCTACATTGGCCTTATAAATGTGGCTTTACACAAAAAATAATAATTATTATTAAAGCATATCAATGAATTTAATAAAAGTATAAGAAATAATGCTCATAAAAAGTTTCTTTCATGACTGGAAATAAATAAATACAATATTATTTATTTCATATATCTAGAATTGGTAAAAATATTTTTCATAGTACGTCCACACAAATTGTACTTTTTAAATTCTTTCTTCCGGTTGTCAACACAAGGCAAGGTGCGTTTTGTGGAAAAGCCACATGGTTTTTGTATAAAATAAAGCGATTCCATTGTATTTAGTGATAGAAATATTTAATTATTCTTTAAAGGTAAAATTTGTAACATATTTATCTAAACGTCTTTTCCAAAAAATGGTTACCAGTTTTAAAAAGTGACCTGTGTAGAGTACATTCAATGCCAGCAATAAACAGATGAGAAGTTTACACAAGAAATAAATCGTTATTATACACTTACAAGATTGTATTTTACACTTTTCTTATTATTTATGTACTTTAATACTTTCATAAGTTTGTTCTTTCTGTCGCTAGGTGCAACTTACACCTCACATAACCTAACTTTATATGATGAATAATATTCCCGTATCTGTTAAAGATTTCGTCTAATTAAGATGATTATTACTGAGTTTGGATATCACATCATAAAAAACTGAAGTTTTATTCAATTACGAACAATTAAATGTGCAAATGAGTTTGTTTTTCTTTGCAACACAACTTTAGAAAATATATCAACTGTCTCCTAATGTATTAGATGTATTCTGTAGAGGTTAATGTTTTAATGTAAATTGTAAGGATTCTATAATGATGTAAATCCTAAGCTAGTGGGGAAATATTCAGTTTAGGAGAAAAAATCTATATATTTTTTTCTTTTAGATGCGTTCTGTCACGCTAAAAGATGTTGAACAAGACAAAGTCGTCAAGACAGTCGCTGCTCACTTAAAAAAGTAAGTTTATATATAGAATTGGTTCTAACAGTTAGTACATATACAAATTTTATAGTAATATTGTTTAAAAGTTTATGTATGTTATGTTTTAAATTTTTTGGCTATTTATTGAGTGAGACATCAATATCTCACCATATTACCAACTTAACTAACTTAACTTAACCTGGGCCTAAAATGAGAACCATATACTAGAATGAAGATAACCTCGCTTTTATTATCAAATCAGAACTAGACACTAGAATGATGATAGCAATTACTCGCCTCTGCTTCTATTTTTGATATAACAATATTGTGTACACGACTCCCTGCGGCATGAATAGACCCATGAGGTTTCTGTGCCACAGCTCAAATGTGTTTCTAATGTATATGAATGTAAGCATATTGGATAATAATTTAAAAAAAATATATTTTAAGTTAAAATAAATTGAAAGTCTTAAATTTATCCTAATTTAAAAATGCTTTCTACAATTGAAATGTATATATATATATGCAACTTTTTATTTTGAGAAGAGATCCTAAATAATAGATTGTGATGTTTTACAAGCAAAGCTGTAAAGAAGTCAAATTAGAATATATAAAATGCATGCCTGTTAATTCAGACAGAGTCTCTCTTACAACTACTTACTTAATATTGTTTATGTAGATAGTGTTGTTTTGTGCACTTATGCTATATTGATTCTTGTTTGTAATAAAACTAAGCATATAACTATATGATAATATAGTTTACATAGTGTCAATTTGTTCAGTCATTATTAGGTTCAGATTTTAAAGCAAATGTATAACTTCAGAACTGGCAAGGTCAAGGTCCCAGAGCATATGGACCTTGTGAAGACAGCCCGTTTCAAGGAGTTGGCTCCATATGACCCAGATTGGTTCTATGTGCGCTGTGCAGCCATCCTCCGTCACATTTACATCCGCTCCCCAGTTGGAGTCAAGACTGTCACCAAGATCTTTGGTGGTCGCAAACGCAATGGTGTCACACCTTCACACTTCTGCAGGTTTGTTTCTGCTTTTTATGTTGTGGTAAGGAAAGATAGCCCCAAAATTCTGGAGGACTATATATTATTCAAAAATATCACACTTCCAATAAGTTGATAGCCGCTTTGGTAGAGCCAGGCTAGGTCTGCTGGCCTAGCTGACTGCAAAACATGCTCCGGATTTGATTCCAGCATGGTAGTACTCAGAAGCAAACTTTCCATTATTTATTATGGTCTGGGAACAACCTCAAGTGGTCCATTCTATATTATATACAGACTATTTCTGTAACCGAATTATTAATGTTGGGTATGTATAATAGATGCAGACAGGGGTGGGGTATAGATACACGGCACATTTATTTATTATGAACAAATCTGAACTTCTTTTGGGAACTATATTTCTTGACACCAAAATTTATATTTGTCATCAAGTTGTATCACCTAATAAATAGATCTATCGCCATGAAATATTTTCGTTCTCAGATAAAAAAAAGTGTTCCCAGGTATGAATTATCAAATTAATGTTAATATAATAGGTTGGGGAAAAAGTCTTTTCGCATATAGTATGTATGAACTTGTAATGAGATCTCTTTGGCTATACCATTTGTATCTGGCTGGTTTTGGTATCATTAAAAAGTTTTAATTTTAAAGAAGACAATTCCAAATTCAAATTAGGAAAATGTGCGATTTTCATTTGTTTTTCTTATTGTTAAAATGAGTGAATCTAATGAAGAAATTTGATACATTTTAAAATTTTACTACTAAAAAGGTAAAAATGCAACACAAGCCGCGAAAAAAATTTGTGTTGTTTATGGACCTAATGCAGTATCTGTGAGAGTAGCGCAAATTTGGTTTAAGCATTTTCAATCCGGAAATTTTGATATCAAAGATGCACGTCACTCCGGTTGCCCTGTTATGGACAAAATTGATGCCATTTTTGAAAAAGTGGAGCAAGATCAGTATATTAGTAGTTACGATGTAGCTGGAGAACTGGGAATTGACCACAAAACGGTTTTGGCGCATTTGAAAAAAGCTGGGTACACAAAAAAGCTCAATATTTGGGTGCCTCATGAGCTCACTGAAAGAAACCTAATGAATCGTGTACTCATTTGTGATTCTTTATTACGACAATGAAACCGAACCATTTTTGAAGAAGCCGATAACTGGTGATGAAAAGTGGATCACGTACGACAAGAATGTGCGAAAAAGATCATAGTCAAAGGCCGGTCAGGCTTCACAGACTGGCGAAACCCGGGTTAACTCGCAACAAGGTGATGCTGTGTGTATGGTGGGATTGGAAGGGCATTATTCATTATGAGCTGTTACCGCCAGGCAGGACCATCGATTTTGAACTGTACTGCGAACAACTGATGAGGTTAAAGCAAAAAGTTGAGTGAAAGCGGCCGGAATTAATCAACAGAAGGGGTGTGGGTTTTCACCATGATAACGCTAGACCTCACACATCTTTAGCCACTCAGCAAAAATGATGAGAGTTTGACTGGGAGGTGTTAATGCATCCGCCGTATAGTCCTGACCTTGCACCTTCAGATTTTCACCTGTTTCGGTCTCTGCAGAATTCCTTAGGCAGTGTCAGGTTAACATCACGAGAGGTCTGCCAAAACCACTTGTTGCAGTTTTTTGATCAGAAGCCCCAAAATTTTTATAGCAATGGGATCACGTCCCTACCTAAAAGATGGCAAAAAGTTATCCAACAAAATGGCACCTACATACTTTAGTCAAATGTAAATAAACTTTATAAAAAAACCTTTTGAATTTTTATATAAAATGCGAAGAAACTTTTTCTCCAACCTAATATGTGTAAAATAAGGGATGCATTACCAATAAAAATGTAGTGCATTAGATGAATATAAACTTCATTCTTATAATAATAGTTTTATTACTTAAATAATAGCTTTGTGCTCAGAATAGTAGATCTGTCACCAAATAAATTGATTATCGATCCCTGACTGTGACTTTTTTATTTGTTATTTTGTCACCAATACAGTAGTTACGTAATAAATAAATGTGCCGTATATCTATACCGCATCCGCAGATAGATAGTAAAACTATTAATTTGCTGTACTATTGGTTAAAATTAGACAAACTCCATACACGTAATGTTAATTTTTTATCAATGGTAATAATTTACAGCAAGGTTTAGAAACATGTGAAGTTTATGTGTATAGTCTGAAATACAGTTGTCAATTTCATTACCTTTAAATATCAAAAATGGACCATAAAACTTGTAAGGTTAGTAGTAATTTCTCTGATGCTAATATACTTCAATACTCTGGCAAAAAAAGAGTAGCTCATAATACTTAATAACCTTGTTATTTTTATCAAAGGCTTATTCCTTTTGGTCTTAATAAAGGGGCTTTTGAAATAATACTATTAAGAAATTGTGGTATCACAGATATCAGTTGCGATATAATTATATTTTGTGACTGCGTAAATTTCGACTCCATTACCTGTGGAAACTATTCTATTGTTTAGGATAAGAAGTCATGTATTTATTTCTGTTATTGAAAGAATATATTTACTAAATTTCATGATAATTGGTTTATTCCCAAAAGGGGATGAAGAAAAAACTAATAATGTTCTAATACACTAAATTTTGCAGTTATGTTAGTACAAAATGGTTGTCTGAATTAAATTAAACAACATAGGTGTATTCTAGTTAGAAAATTTATGCCATTTTTGTTTTAATTAATTAATCATACTACAAAGTCATAATCTAAAGATATTAATAAGCAATTTATATAATTGTGACATATATGATGATTTTTAATTACCTGGACTAAAGTGACAGTTGCAATCAACCTTTTTTTTGTTTCAAGTTTGGTGCAACTCACCACTGAATTGAATCCTATTAAATTTCTATAGTCATTCTGAAGGATTCAACTCCCTTATGAATCAAACAAAGGTCCAACACAGTTGTCGTTTTAGTCCAGATAATTAAAAATTAGTAAAATTATTTCTTCTAATGCCCTTGCTACACATGGGATAATGTTTATGTTAGTGACTGTGTCACAGAGATGTAGCCAAGGGCTATTATTTGAGATACAATATTTTTAATGTTGTTAAACATTGACACATACTCGTGTAGCTAATCATTATGCTATAAGTAAATTACATATTGACACAGTCACTAACATTATCCCAGTGTAGTATGGGCATTAGACCATGACCATCAACATTTTTCTTATTGTCATCTAAACCATGATCAATTATTAACAATTTCAATTGACAAAGCATCATTAATTTCACTCCTAATATATAAACTTTTTAATTTTAGATCATCTGGAAGTATTGCCCGCAAAGCTCTCCAAGCTTTAGAGGCTTTGAAGCTGGTTGAAAAGGTCCAAGATGGTGGCCGAATCCTCACTACACAGGGCAGACGTGACCTTGATAGAATCGCCGCTCAGGTCCGCCTAAAGGCCAAGCAACAGGCTAAGCAGAGTGTCATTGTTCTGTAATTTAATATAAACATAATAAAAATCTGAAAAAGCCTATGTGTTTTCTATTTCATTTTATGTTATCTCTATACTTCCATATTGATAGCTTTAATATTTTTAAGCAAAGATTGGTAGTTCAGTTTCAAATCTCAACTTTTTACTTTAATGTTTTTTTTCATTATGTCCTTAACCCCTTGGGCATTAATTTTGCCTATTTCAAAGTTACAAAAGACGTGCTAAGTCAAGTGCAATTCATAGAAAATACTAATATAAAAGTGCAATTTTGGTCGGTGATTTATACGCTTGTTTACGCATCTGTGGACAACACACGAAGTTATAAGTCCCGCCACGTAAAAAGAACGCTGAACGGTAGTGGTGTCTGCGCAAGTGTACAGTCGTATCAACTATCACCCCGTCTCGCCCCCGTCATACCACCAATTTGATCTATAAAACGCTCACTACACAGGTTCAGAGCCAGCGTTCTTTTTACGTGGCGCGAACTATACTACATTACACATATATATATTATTGAGCATTAAAAATTTACAAAGGATATTCATAAAATTACTATGTATCTACTAATGTTAGTAGGAAACATTGAAGGGACAGAGACAATCTACGATACGTAGTATCCATAGTAGTTTGTGAATCTACGGGAAGGATATCATACAGGCAACATGTGATTTTTGTGTTGTTACTATTTTAACAGTCTGTCACTGAAAGATATACAATTTGAGACCAAGATTAATTAATTATTCCAAATGGAATATTATTAAGTGTTATGAATAGCTCGAAATGTAAAATATTCTAATATCAGTGTTTTAAGAATATCGTTGCTATTGGCCAGAACTGGTAGCAAATCTTGCTTTTTTTCCAAGAACAGATTTTTATTGTATAAAAAATAAAAATTAATATGGCTACATGTGTTTACAAACTACTATGGATACTGAGGTTACTGCGTGTGTTTTCACATTTAGGCCACTTCCACAAAAGAAAGCATAAAGTGATGGTGCAATGCAAAGCAATCCCCTTGACGAAGCTGAAAGTTCTTTGTAAATTGTAACTTTGCGTGTTCCTCATAAAAAAACAATGACATTAGTTGACAATTGACATTCTCCGTTGTCAGTGTCCGCACTCGCGGCGAACTTCATTTGCATTGCAGTTTGGCTTCGAGAAAAATACTAATCATTGATCAGTCGCATTTGAATAAATATGCAGTGATAACAAAATGGTGTTGATATTTGGACGCGGTATTGGTATTTTAGTGATATGTTTTCTTTCGTGTGTAGCATCATTACGTCAATTCGGGACACCTGGTAATTCATTGTACGTGGCGAAAGACCCTGACAAAAGTGATGGAAAATTAACTGTAATCAATAGACACGCTGAGAGTGAAAGCAATTCAGTCGGAAGAAGTAAACGCGAAGCTGATGCTAGTGTACCGTCCCCTGTGATACACAAAAATACAAGTACATGGGTGGGTTCTTCAACTGTTCATTTCCTTATTAAGTTTTATTTGCCCCTTCGTATTTGCCGGTCTTAGTCAATTTACAGGATGTAAACATACGATGCTTTTC
This sequence comes from Dendrolimus kikuchii, assembly GCA_019925095.2. NCBI lineage: Eukaryota > Metazoa > Arthropoda > Insecta > Lepidoptera > Lasiocampidae > Dendrolimus > Dendrolimus kikuchii. The sequence goes on from CM034400.1 coordinate 9,366,446, forward strand.
TCACGTACATTTTCTATTTTTATTAAAGCGACGTAGTTACTTTCTGGTGATGTTTTCTTTGAAGGTCATTTCCTCCCCTTGTTTACATATAAGTGTCAACAGCCAAATAATTTTTGACGTATTTACATGACCTATTTCATGACAAAGCATGTTTTTCTTCGTTGTCTTATGAAAATTTCATTTGAGAAGGGCACTGGGCTATCTTCTATACATGTAAAAAATACTTGTCAGTGTATGACCGCGATGAACTCGGAAACTACTCAAACTTTTTTGATGATTATTTTTCATTTTGCTGGATTTGTTCCAACTTAGGACATAGGATAGGTTTCCATTTTAATTTTTGATTTTTTTATTTATATTGAATTTTTTTTAAAGTTACAAAGTATGAGTTCTCCTATTAACTAAGTTAGATAAGCATCAAATAGATGGCGCCATACTTACATATTTAAAATTTTAAAACAACACATTTTAATACCTTTTTAATTATATTATTCATAATTAAGCTATGTATTTAAAAAATGCCTGTTTATATTATAGCTACTACTGCCTAAAATGAGGGTCTAAAGTATTTTATAAACAGCTCATGAGGAACCATCTGATTTATTTATTTATTGAGGAAACATAACTAATAACTATTATTTTTGTAATATAAACATGAGATTTAATTTCACTATAATAAATTACTACTCATTCCATATCGGTCCATTAGTATTCCACTCCTAAAAGAGAGTTGCCCCGTTCTGTGAGAAAATAAATTAATATAATTGATAAAGATTTGAAAGGAGTGTCTTAATTGTTCAGTAATTGATTCCTAAAGTTTTCGTAAACTAGACTAATTTGGTTGGTATTAGTACTCAAAACAAGTTAATAATTATATAAATTTAAATTCCATTAAAAATAATTTATATAGAATTTTCCTAATATAACAAATACTTATGAAACTGAAAACAGTAGTCATCCCTGATGACTTTCTGCTGTTATCAGTGTCAGATGTAGAGACATCCCTTGCTTAGATCACAGTGGAAGTAGATAAGTTCTATGGACTACTGTATTCTCTGTTATGGAGAAACCTGTTTAGAAATTCTTGAAGCTGTGATCAAAAACTCTTAGACCTCTAGAAAATTTCTTGTTCAAATACACTGTGTCATAACTCATATGTTTTATGCCAAATAGTCCACACTTATTACTGCTAAATTGTAAAATAAATTGCTTATAAATAAAAATATGGGTGTTGTCAGTGCATTTATATAGATAGCAAACTAATTAAGAAAACTTTCTTAAAATGCAAATTTATGGCCTGGATATGTATGTCTTTATTGTCTATTTTGCTTACCTTTATAATGTATATTTATATGTTTTTTCACTAGAAATGGTTACTGCTTTGAAAACTGGCCTCAGTGGAGCAATGGAGGTTTTAAGCCTGCAGCTGTGTGGTGCCAGTGGAGTGCCAATTTGTGACTTTTTTAAATTACTGCATTAATTGATTGCAACTCAAGCAAGTCATCTTACTATCATCTTGCTAACATATGTGCCACATAGACATAGTACCCATGTTTAATTTACACATTTGTACATTATCTCTATTTCCTGAATTCTTATTATAGTCTATGTAAACTGTATCTATTTATTTGTTATTATGCTATAAGTATCATATTATTAATAAATAATAGTTTTACACAATATTGTGTAAAAAAATTATTTGTCATCCAAATGTTGGCTGTAAATGTCAGCAAGTCAAGTTATGACTCATGGCAATAAATGTTCTTTTCACTACACTGTTAATATTGTTTGTTTTAAGTTGTATGAAATAAAGTATAAAATAAATATATAATAGTAATATTTTGTCAACAGATAACCCATTTAAATGACAGTCATCAGCAGTTAATGGTGCATTGGGTGGGTGAAGGCTCCAATGTCATAATATGCCTAGCAAGAGACTCAAGTCCAAGAAGCAAGGGAAATCCATCACCATCAGCTCTCTTTATATCATATGACTATGGAAAGAACTTTACAAACAAAACAGAAAGCTTTAGGCTTGGAGATGCCCCTGACAGTGGATATGCTCAATTAGACAAGTTTTTCAACCATCCAAAGTATCCAGAGTTTGTGAGTATCCTGATGAAATATAAAATAAAAATAAACATATTTTATATGTTCCTAAACAGGTACAACAGGTTATTTGTCCACCAGTGTGCAACATTGATAATGCTGTCCCTTGTTTAAATAATTACTTTCTAAGCAAATCACGACACAACAGTTCTTGAGTAATTGGCTCATAAGGTTGTTAAAAAAGAAAAAAAAAACTTTGTAAAGAAAATTTATTTAATTTTATAACTATTATTTTTTATCACTAGTGTAAAATCAAAGAGAGTGGCAAATTCAGTATTATGATTCATATAACATGATTAATCACTTGGATTTTGCAGCCCCCAGGATGTGTCACACTCATCCTATGTATACTTTGTGTACCCACTTCAACAGCGGATGCCGGGTTGTTTCCCCAAGTTTGCCACATAGTCCCATTTAGCTGTCATACCCAATTATGGTGCACAAACCCACTCTAAACAATTCACCCTTGTGTTATGGCTAATATACAACAGACCACTTAGGTAGATTCCAGCTAGAATTAAAAATAGAAACTATAACTGTATTATGATTATTACTGCACATACTTAATAAATTTATAACTATATTAGGTTTCTGCATGTGCATTCACATACGAAAACTAGGACCCTGCTTCCTATTTTCTGTCATATCTCTTGAATTTTCTATGATAACATTTCCTAAATTTTTTCTAGTATTCAAACATATTTTAAAGAAATTTCATTAAGTCCATTACAATAATGTGAAGTGAAGTGGGATCGAATTTGTAATCATATTTACAGAATGATTCTAATTGATATTTGATCCTTACTATTACAGTATTTCATAATGACAAAATAAGCTGTTGACTAGAAAAACATATGTTTTGTGTCATATCATTGTTAACCATGTACAGAATATAATGGGTTTGATATAATTTTGTCCACTATTTAATATTATTATCATCTAACTTTTGCATTGTAATCATTTTCGAATTTAATTGTCCAAATGCCATTATTGCTTGAAAAACAAAATATAACATTTATGAGGTATAGAACGCAAACATTAAATGGTTGGTGACTCTAATGAAGACTAATGAAAAATATCTTTAATATGTTTGGCTCATAGTAAGACAATTAAAACATTGCTTTAAAATTCTATTAATTTTTGATTTTTTGTGGATAATTGAAAATAATTATGTCAGGTTTTACGAAATTACTAAAGATAATATTAAAAATTTGGAAAGTAGTACCTACATAATAACATGAATAATGTTAAATCAGAGGTTGTGCTTTCTTCTAACAATATATGTTACACTGTTTACTTAATGGATGGATGATATCCATGCTAGTGGTCTAACAATAACGGAAGCTGTAGGCTGTCAAGTAGATATGAAAAAGTAGGAAAACAGATTCCAGGCTCCGAAGTGGATGCTTCCAATATAGCAGAGATTTAACACTAGGGTAATGAAGTTAGTCTTTGTTTACGCAGGTATATTTGTTAGCAATGAGTTTCTGAGAGTAATTATGTCTAATGTCGATATCCTTGGTGCTGTGGAATCAAACAAGCCAAAATCTATAATATTATAAAATTCTACACATGCCGTGTCTGTACATTGAAGCTAATAAAAAAAGAAACAACTGGAATAGACTATATTAACAATGGAGAACACAATGCGATTTTTTTAGATTTCTTGTCTGTTCGGGATTCACGTAAAAACTACTGGGCCTATTTCGATGCGGTTTTCGCTGATCGGCAGCTAATTCTTAGACTTAAACTCTGCGCTTTTGATCGTGGGTATCCCGCGGATTGTTTTCTGGGTTATTCCCAGAAAATAGCCATAAAATGCAATAAAATGGCCAGATAAAAAAAAATCTAATTACAATGTGATTTTTTTACTGGTCGCTTGCAAATTTAAGGTAATAAAATGTGTGATATTTTATCCTGGGAATCCAGCGGGAATTTTCCCGGGTGCTGTTTGAAATTGTTAAGATGTACAAAAATTTGCTTATTCCAACATGGTTTCCACTAAAATGATGGCTTACATCCTTTTTTAAATGCTGCAATACTTTGTGTATGTTTGTGTATGTGTGTGTGAAATATAAAAATGGGACTATACGAAAAAAATCGCATTTCCTTTTATTTATTTATTTCCTTTTATACAAAAGGAAATGCGATTTTTATCGTATGTTCTTGTATTAATCGTAAATTGCTAATATTATTATAATACAAACAAATAAATTTTTAATTTACAACACATTTTGCTTTATTAATATACTTCGTTTCAAATTTTTGGGCTCTCTTAGCAACAGATACAATAAACACTTTCCTACAAAATCAGTGTTTGTCGTAGCTTTCTACAGTTAATCTTGAGACTAAATACTTTGGAGCATACAAAATACTACTTAACATACAAAAAACCTCTAACAATACAACTGGTCGTCAAATTTAAAAATAAATACATATTTGCACATCGACATTATTATATTGTAAAGCCATCTGTTCAATGTAGTATAAGTAGTAGTGTCATTAAACTTAGTGTACACGTACGTAGTTCTTTTATTACTTAACGACACGCAAAAATAAAATATGAATTACGCAGGTCCACAAAAATAAAAGTTGTGTGTGCTGGGTGTCAGACTATCAATTTCTGACATATTTCTTCCCGCTGAACACGAATCTGAAGTCTGAATGAGCAAATAATCGACAAATACTTGCTAACTAATAATCGATCGCACGTCCGAAAAAATGTCGATTTTTTGTTCATTAACCCCTAATTCTGACTTCAGTAACGTGTTGAGGGGGAAAAATACGCCAGAAAATTATAGACCGACACCCAGCACACACAACACGTTTTTGGTGGTGCTCTGTTGTTTATTCTAATCAATTTTATTCAGCCCTGCTATAAAGTATAAAACATGGCAATATTATTTGTTTTCCCTATACTAAATAAGGTCAGCAGATGTTGCGCTAAAAGTACTCTAGAAGCCAGATTAAATATCAAAATAACAATAGAAAAATAATTACACTTAAATATATTTACGATTACACCTACATATTTATGTACATTTACATCTGACGGCTTCTGTGGTTGAGTGAGGTAAGCCTTTGCCGGCCTTCCTTACTACAACGCAGAGGCTCCAGGCACGATTCCTGGAATGGTAAATTTCGGAAACGAATTTTCTTCATCATTTGCTATGGTTTGGGATCGGCTCCAGAGGAGTCCGTTCTGTATTTATTACCCATAACACAAGCGTAACTTGTTTAATTTGGGAATATACAATGTGTTTGTTTGCCTGCCGATTACTAATATTATATCAAATAATCAAATTTATTTAAATACAGAATTAACAAATTTTATTCTTAGGTCTCGTTATACGCGGTGCCGAAAGTATAGGCACTTGGTCAGCTTTTGTTATTGCATCGCTTTTAAAGCCATGCATTTAGCATGACTGCGAAGAGACATGTCTTATTGATGATTATTGTTGTTCCCAGTGCGTATTTGTGGACGCTACCAACAAGAAGCTCTATTACACCAGCGACAATGGTCGCAATATACATAGATCAGACTTGACATTCCATCCAAGCGAGCTGACCTTTGACGAGGAGTACCCGGACAAATACGTAATTCTAGACAAGGTCGATACTAATAGGAAGGTGAGTTGACTTTTTCCTATTTATATAACTCTTTTTATCGATGATTAATGTATTGGATGTTACAAAAAGTTTTATGCTAAACTCCAGTATTCTTGTTTTATAATCCAATTGCAGCGCCACCTACCGGGTCTAATTATGTATCTAAACCAGCCGGAGACCGTCTTGAACACACACACACACATATATAATTAAAACGTACATGACAGGCCAGTGATGCTAATATAGTTTTCTATATCATGCTCGTATTGTTTTAGCTGTACCTCACTTTAGATGGTGGCAAAACCTTCAAAATGATCCAGAGTTATGTGAAGACGTTCTTTTGGTCATCTGGACCGGGTTTCTCAAAGATATTTTACATGGAAAGATGGAAACCTGACGGCATGAGCACTGTCTTTAGTGCAAGTGATCCGACCGATTTGATTAATGCAGATGTACTATTTGAAGATGCGAAAGATTTCCAAATTAAAGGCGACTATATGTTTGCGACAAAACAATCTAAAGAAGTAAGTATTTATGATCTTGAATAGTTAGTCTTCTTATAATCTTAATTTAAAAGCTATGATTTGGTTATGTCCCTGTAAGTCTTTCTAGTGGTTGCGAATTAAGAATTAGGTAAGTAATGAACTGATGTTAGAAGACATTCCAAGCAGTGATAATTGTATCATATGCTTTCACAATGAGCTGGTAAATGGTATAGAAAATAAATCTGCACACATACATACATTGTATAAGGTAACTAAATTATGCTTGGTCTGTTGTTAATATACAACGAGTAACTCTAGAGCTCGTTTCAGACACCCACACCAGGTTAAATAATGGAAAATTTGTGTAATAAATTCACCCAACCGGGTATTGAACTTTAAATAGATGGATCAGCGCTTATAGCCTTAAACCATTAGATCACAGAAGCCACTTCCAAAAATATTATTATTTCTCATTTAATTGTCTAAATTTTCGCAAAGTTAATAGAGAGTATTTTAATACTTTATTTGGCAAATCAGAAAACTCAATGTAAGTGCATTTTACAGGTCACAATATTCTTTGTCGTAATTATTATTTTAAACAAGTTGTTTACGTTTGACGATTTATTAATTTCATTGAAATATTGCCAATTCTGTTGTTTTTGCAAGTAACGCAAAATATCTGTTAATTGCCCCAAATAGTATTTGTCACAAAATATAAAGTTGGTAGTTTATTTATGTATAAATTTAATATTATATGATATACTAGGATATGCCCGTGACTTCGTCCACGTTTTTCTGGTAACGTACATACATACATACATAACTTCACGCCAGTTCCCTCGCGGGGTAGGCACGAACAACAGAGTGCCATTTAGGCTTATTCTTACACACCTCACTTGCCTCTTTGACATTCATAACTTCTGGTAACGTAGATTACAAATATTTTGTCAGTATTTAAAATCAAAGCGTAATTTCAGAATGGGCAACGGATTTTTTCCAATCCGACAGATTCTGTACTAAAATTATCTAATAAATATAGAAGTTGTGATATCAAGCAGGTCCTAAAATCAAGTGGTTTTGAAGTTAAGAAATTCCGAGAAATATAAAAATTATCGGATTATATTGTTTTAGTATTAATCGGATCCCGAATCAGCTAACTTTCATGTATACTACCGACTTAAACCACTCCCGGAAAAATTACCGCGGGGTTCCCAGGTCATAAAGCCCGGCAATATTCAAAAAGAATGAAAGCTATGGTTTTAGCGTAAATTGTGTCGGAATAATTTAAGTTTTTATGCGCCCGGACAACTTTAAACTACTTCCAGGTCCAGGAAATATCCCGTGTGATTCCCATAATAGAAAGTATCAGATATTTCATTTCAAAAGATTTGTTATCGATCGGTATAAAAATTGCATCGGAATCTGACTTTTTTAATCTGGCCACTAACTCTTCCCAGGAAAATTCCCGCAGAATTCCCGGGATAAAAAGTAGTGCGGATTTTAAATCTATGAATTTGCTATCAATCAGCGGAAACCGCATCGAAATCGGCTCAGTAGTTTTTACGTGACTCCCGAAAAAAGAGAAACCGATAAACAGGCAAGAATTTTTTTTATCGTGTGATCCGTCGTTTATATAGTCTATCCCAAGTTTTTTGAAATAGCGTCAATGTACGGACACAGCACACCATATTTAGAATTTCATATATTTATATAATAATTTCATATATATTATAGATTATGTTAAAACTCAAAAAAATAATTTCGTAAGTATAATAAGAAGATAATGAATATCTTTAAACAAACTAACAAATGACAAATAATATAATATGATAAATAAACAAATAATAAATAATAATATAATGTTATGATTTGGGACCACTATCATCGCGACAGGAACAGTTGAAATAATTGATTTGTTAGGTATTAATTCGTTAAATATCACATCTTTGTTCGGAACATGAGTCACGATGACAAAATCAATCGACACTCGCAAAGTGCGTTCCACATTTTACATTTTCTGTTGGACATGAATAGGGAGATGATTTAAGTATTCGATTATTATTATATTCTGTGTACTCGAAGTTTTATGGTGTTTATGGGTGTTATAAGGCATAAGTAATAATTATTTATGATACTATTGCGGTAAATTGTTTTTATTAACGAGTACTACCCTACTACCATAGTCACGAGTTTGTAAAAACCAACAACCGTACGTGTGTCATTCAACGTTTTTCAACACATTTACGAGAAAACAGTACAGTAGATAATGAAACAAACATAATTGATAATGAAATAAACATTATCTGTCGGAAAGTCGCAAAAATCTTTATTTTATTTTTCATCTCATTTTCTGTTTATTATTAAAGTGAGACAAATGTATTAATCAAAAGCGCCTCTAAGGAGGTTCATTCATTCAGCTTATTTATTTTCGTAATTACAATCTCCTTGGTGGAAATCTTATTTTTTTTTTCACCTAAGCACCTATTTTCCGCACTTTCCATTGTGATACGTAATTTTAACTTAGTCATATATAGTCACTCTTATAGAATATCGGCGTGAAACGGTTAGCCTTGAGCTAATTGTGTTTCACGCGATGAGAAAGTGTCCGTGGTCCCTTCCTCCCATCCCATCACCTATTCCAATTACATGTCCCGTTCTCTCTATCCCATACTTCCTGTCTGATCCCCCTATCCATCCTAAAGGCTGGCGACGTGTTGGCTTCGCCCCTGATGTTGCAAACCCCTATAGGCGATGGTAACCACTTTCCAGTGCGTGGGTCATCTGCCTGTTTGCCAACTTCGCAATAAAAAGTCTAAAATATAAAATAACGCAAATTCGGGCAAAACCACCTACACACATCGTGACCCCTACCTATAGATGTAAAGTCGGTTCTGTGCCTGATAACAAAACATTACCTAAAAATAAAATTTACTCTTGGAAGTAAATTCATTATCTTAACATTTCGTGGTATAATGATTTATTCTCGGATAGTTATCTTATCCTTAATTTAGTAGCTGGTAAAACGTAAAATTGTTTTACTCTGGAGTTAATCATGATTTATGCTTAGATTATAATTTACTCTTGCTTGATCGAATCAACTCTTAGTGTAGTATCATCTTAATAATATAATAGAAACTGCGGTAAGACCGCCAAGTGCGCTTGAATCTTTGTTATTTGAATCAGTAATAATGACCCGTCCTTCAGTTCTGAAGTCATCATGTGCTTAAGGGATGTTCACATTCTCTTGAGGTTGTCGCAAAAACATCGCGAGAACATAATAACGAAAACTAATTTTGGCCGAATAACCACCACAATCGACTTTGAAACCATTGTCTGATCTTATAGAATAAGATTAGCCCTAGTCCGTTAGGTGTGTGCTTTGATAATAATAAATTCTTTATTGCGAGGCTGTTTTTAGTCATCATCATAATATTTAAGAGCGGTTTAACTTTTGTCGGTGGAGCCTCCTCCAATCTTTATTCTCGGCGAGCTGTTTCATTTTTTTATGCGACCCTTTCCTCTCTACCTTTTCTTTGTTTTTATGATGAAGATAATATAATATACCATTATTTGAAATCTTTGGCTGATTTTTAGTCACTCTATTGCAATCCTTTGTTAAAATGTCAGGAACTTTATATACAGAATGATAATAATTAATTAAAACTACGTTTTAACGGTTTTATGTGCAGCATTTTATTTGATTTTTATTTCGACGTTCGGCCACTTCAGTAGTAGTGATAACGGCTTTAATTATGTGTACTAGTCGCGAAAACTTATGAAAAAAATTATTTAATAGTTCGTTTAACTTGCAATACGTTATATACAGACAAGGATACTATTATGATAGGAAACGACCTTCGTTTCGAGGCTAAAATAAATTAGCAATGAAACATTATTAGACATTTTTCTTTGTTATGCTTCTTTCTATATTGGAATGTTGATGTCTACATATTTATTTCCTTATCAGTCAAATTTACTCTACATCGTTAGATAAGCAATGTTTTGTTGTATAATACAAAACATTATTGATCGCTTCTCTCTCAATACATTATCATATGAAATGTTTACCTCGTTGAGTCGGTGTATTAAATATAGTTGTTGTATCTGTGTGAAGTCATTCAACTGTAAGGATAGTAACAATGTAGTGAATAAAGGATTTTGTTTGTTTGCCTTTATGTTAAGTACCTATATCAACGAGGACATATCCGATATATTCGGATAGAAACAAATCGAAATATTTTATATTTATTCATCATTGTAATGTATCAGTCACTTGTAACTTTGGTTTCCTAACAAAAACCAAAGTTGCATTGTAAGAATTCATGCTCTTGAGATAATTTCTCAGGTTATTGTGGTGTACATACATACATACATACATACATAACTTCACGCCAGTACCCTTGCGGGGTAGGCACGAACAACAGAGCGCCATTTAGGCTTATTCTTACACACCTCACTTGCTTCTTTGACATTCATAACTCTTGTCATGCACGCTCGTCTGTTCTTAAGGCTCCTGACATCACCCTCCGCTAGTACACGATCAATTTGATCATGGAAAGTGTGTCGTGGCCTTGTGGTGTAATACTTTTATATACAAATTTCCTAGACACATCCTATGAAAAACCTATAAGTTTGGGTGGTATATGTTGTGGTAGTTCGGAATAGAATTGACACCGAGTCAAAAACTTTTTTTCAAAGTGAATAATATCTAATCACATTAGATTCGTCAGTCTAAATTCGTTATACATCGAGCTAATTTAATGTATTTCTTATATTTATTTTAAATTCAGTAGCTTATAGTTTACGTACATTACACCAAGAACATAACTACTATTACTTTATATTATTACTTTTATAATCCTGCATATTCAACATATAAGTAAGATTATCTCAAATTAATTACAATTTTACAAATTAGGGATTTGAGAGGTTTAAGTTAAATGACAGCTCTCACAACAATATTCCTGTAGTGCGCTTTACAAAATATAGAAGATATTAATATAATGCACGGAACTCAATTAATTTATAAAATATACAATTAGGGATTCTCAATCGAAAATCGCAATTAAACGTTTTAAATACTTCTGCTTTGTGAATTAAATAGGTACGTTACACGTTACTTGAATAGATAAGAACCATTGGAATAGGAAATGGCTAGACTACTATACCTTTTTAGCCACATCCTCAGAAGCAATGTAAGTAGGTATTTGTTAATGGGTCGATGTATACTGACCAATATATACAGTACATCTAAGCTGTTGCATTGCCGAGTTATACTTTGTTTGTTGTTATTGGTGCATGTGGTTTATTTTCTATGGTTTGTTCCAAGACACACAACTTTTGTTGGTGATTCTTTAAATGATTAAAAAAGAACTTTAAAACCACTGAGTAATATTAAAATTATAACACATAAAGCGATTAAATCATAACAATCATTTAAACTTTTCACTTACATAAAAAATATTTAATTACAAAGTATAGGGTAATATGTTTTAGCTGATATGTTCACACATTGATAGTTTTTGGAGAGTGAATATAGCAACGCTTTGCGTTTTCGATGCCGGTTTGTTTGTTATCAATGCTTTCTCAGGCCACCTTTATGACCCTACCTTACTATACCTTCCACGACATCCTAAGGAAACAATGTAAGCACATATTTTTAGTGACTCGATGTCCGGTGACCATATTGTGGGAGTACATCTAAGCCGTTGCATTGCTGAGTCATACTTTGTTAGATGTAGGTTTATGACCGTTGTTTATTAATTCTAGTAAATATTATAATTGGTGAGGTCATGGAAAAGAGTACTAGGAATGACAATAGCCCATTTCAAAACATAACCCGGGAATGTTTTCACTCTGGAAGATTAATATCTCTCGCCTTTTCCCTTTTATTTTTTATTATTTATGACGTATTTTTTAAACCAATCAGTCAAAATTTAAAAAAAACTTGTTAAGAATATATTTTCGACTGATCTAAAAGAATATATTATAACTAGCGGCCCCGGCAGACGTTGTCCTGCCTTAGAAAATAAAATTCTAGAACCCGATCCCAGAGCCACCTACCGGTTCTAATTGCGAATCTAAACCATCCCGGTACCCACTCAAACACACAAAAACAAAATCGCTCCAGGTGATTAGGAGGATTCCAGAACCCGATCTCAGCGCCACCTACCGGTCATGACAAAATAAGATTAAAAATCTTGCCAAAAGATTTTAAAGTTTATAATTAACAAATAAAAAATAGGGGTTGATCGTAGAGGGGTGAAAATTTAGGGTTGTATGTATTTTTGTATGTTGTATCATAAAAAAATAGAAATTAAAAATTTTGTCTAAAAAATAAAAAAAAAAATTTAGGGGTAGACTACCCCTAACATTTAGGGGGATGAAAAATAGATGTTGGCCGATTCTCATAGATACCGGATAAGCACAAAAAAATTCATCAAATACGGTCAAGCCGTTTCGGAGGAGTATGACAACGAAAACTGTGACACGAGAATTTTATATATTAGATAAAAAAATACAAGAAGTGAGACGTAATGAGCGGAAGTGCTATCGGATTTAGGAGCTCTTAAGGGGAGGCCCCCTTAGCGGCCGCTTCTGGGGCATCATTTATTGAAATTGATTAATGTCTGATAGGTGTATAACATAATTTTGTTATACTTGTCATATTCGTAACACGAATGTGCAAAACAGCCGCTTTAGGCCTTCTGAGCTACGTTTTTTTATTGGGTTGTTTGTTGTTTTCCGTATTCCCTAGCATCCTTCTTCCATTTTGAGGCATAAGAATGTAATGGAATACAACTGTAAATTATTCGAAAGTCTAGGAATAAAAGAACATTGTCCCAATAAATAACTAAAGAAAACCATCAATTACTAACATCTTTTAGTAAATGAAAATTCTGCTCAATGCTTAGTGTACATTATTTATTTATCCTTAGAAAATCATTTCCGTACATTACAAATAGCATTTTTCCAACACTAAGGGGCCATCCACAAATTACGTCAGACGTATTTCATGGTTTTTTGACCCCACCTTGTTACAGCTGGTCACATTCATGAGACTCCTGCTTCCCTAGAGTGACATGACACATTTTGCAATTTTACATCAAGAAATTATTGAACTAAAACAGCAGTTCCGTAATTAATTTTATTTCCATTTAAATTATTTTTCAACAATTTAAACTTAAAAGCTTGTAGAAATAGAGTTGGATATATTTTAAAGTTTTTCATTAGTATGTTCAATTTCCGTATTTTCAGGCTTAAATATATTAGATTTCGCAATGCGACGTCACGAAATAGGACCCCTGCAATTTCACACTTCGTCGACCCCCCGCCCCTTTACTTGTGACGTCATTTATGGATGGCCTCGAAATTTTGAATTTAGTGCCCTCTTTCTAAGCGTATTTTAGCTATGCACATGAATATATACTTTTTAGGATTTCTACGTATATATTATCTACTACTCCCTGCTCCAATAGTGCCTGAAATATAAAAGAACCACCGGCCCCTAATTAATGATGTTAAATGTCTTTTACAATTTAAGCTACATCTAAAGTCAGATATTACAGTAGAAAATATTTTATATTATTCATCTAAAGACATAGTTTAACTAAAAATTTATCTTGTAAGAAAAACAAGGTACATATTATATGTATGAAGTATTTATGTGAACCACTTCTTTTTTGTTTGAGTAACTCGATTATAAGTATACTCTGTTTTTCCTGACGTTTTAGCCTGCTTTGTTTTCCTTGTTATATAATAATAGGAAAAAATACATGACTATAATTTAATCTATATTAATATTATTTAAACATAAGCCAATTTGGCCGGTAAATTTTTTGTTCTTAGTTTGTATTTTTATTGCTCTTTTTTCTGTCTCATTATAGACAATGGCTATAATAATAATTATGGTTAATTATAATTAAGTACTAATTACTGGGTAGCATCTATATATAATTCGTCTAAAGTAAGCCGGTTGAAAAAACATACTTTATGATGCGAGCGCCGAATATTTTCTTATTACAAAATGTATTTTTAATTTTGCAATCTTATCGCTTATTTTGAAACCAAAGCCGGCGCTCGATCGGGCTATGAGTGGCTATTTCATTCAATACGTGTGGAAAGCCACCCAGCGTAAGAGATACCAATACCATGGAAAAAGACAGTATTATTTTTACATGGTAATACAGTAATAATATATATACGAATAAAAAACGTAAGCCCTAGTAAATGCATGACGCTTCCGACCTTTTAGTTGCTAGTTTCTAAAAGGTAGGCTATTGGGATTCGGGTTGTATGAAGTCCACGGCACGGATAGTTATGTATAACGCGCCGTACACACCGTGAGCAAATAGCAGGAGTGTTGAAAGAGAGGTCAACTAAAAAGCCCTTCAATTAAACATGCATGTATGAAGAGCTCAATGAAAGTAGATAAAGCGAAAGTTGTTTGTCAGGATTGTCGCAAATGGAGATCCATCGTCTCTGCCTACCCCCATGGGAAACAGGCGGGATAATATGTATGTATGTACACCATCGATGCGCGATGGTTTCAGCTAGTTTCACATTGTGCGGGATGGCGAGTTTGACAATGGTTTCTCAAGAAATAATTCCGAACACCACGCGGAGTAGAGGGGAGAAATTAAGAAAACACATCAGATTGCCTAGTTAAAGACAACCGGGATTTAACGTCGGATGGATGATGACCAATATCCATAATTATCCCGTTAGGCTTTTTCTCGTGCCACTGCCCGATTGTCAATCTGTGGACAATAAAGCTGATTCGAGCGAGGAAGTGTCTTGTTAAGTGTATGAGGGACAAATTGCCCGGCCCGCGTCTCTCAGCGGTGTATGTTTCAAATTGCCCAAATCACCTAACCACTTTAAGAGTCCACCCTATGCACCGCGCATTACGCACACAAAGTGACATCAATGTTAATTCTCATGTCCAATATTCATATGAGATAGTATTTATTACATATGGTGGTAGTCCATACCTCTCCATATTAAACTTACTCGACCACTGAATTAAATGGTTTAAGAAGTTGCTTTGAGTGAACTTAAAGATTAACATGGTGTATGTCTGAGTGTAAATATTGTTTAAAATGCTTTTCGCAGAACTAACACAAAGTAGTTGTTGTGTTGTGTTAAGTTTTCTTAGAAAGAAATGTGACACTGTTGTTTAGAGTACTTTTGTTTATGCAATTAAGATTATCAGTTGAAGTTTCAGTACTTACGTTACCAGTAACCACCTTAATTAATAAAACGTCATTTTATTTCTGTCCAGACTTTAGAATTAGACCAATGCTATTATAGTTCTGAGGTGTCTACAAGGTCTCGTCTGTTTTATTTAAATGCCTAGTCCAACAAAACAGATTCCTGTGGAATCTTTTTGTTGATGCATTCTAGGGCTTCACATGATTATTTTTAAATATTGAGCTGACCTATAACGGCTTGTGCATTATACAATACATACATACATAACTTCACGCCAGTTCCCTTGCAGAGTAGGCACGAACAACAGAGCGCCATTCAGGCTTATTTTTACACACCTCACTTGCTTCTTTGACATTCATTATACAATACAATTCTTTTTTTTTATTTTGGTCTTAATTATATTGTCGCCAGCGCCTGTATATTGTTCTAGATCTAGAATAATGGGCGTAAGTGCGTAAAAACAAATATCTAACTAAAGTGTAATGCAATCAAAAAGAATGGCCCAAAATAGTCCTCAATCTTATTACTTGCGAATTTTCAATTTCCACCTTGGGTATATCGGTATATGGCAAATTCTATAACGAATTTGAAACAGTTTATATTTAAAATATCTTGCTATAATCTTACATATTAAATTTATGACAAAATATTTTAAATTATCCGTTTCGTTGTGTTTTATAAACTACTTGGTTCGTTAAAAATATGACGTCATAGGCTCACATTTTGGAACACTATAAACGTATTATGCTGGGTTTCTATATTTTACTGTTCATTCATTTGCGTTATTAATGGTTATAAATTGTCATAAACTCCATTAAAGTAATTTCAATTTTTTACCAATGGTAAGGCATGATAAAGTCATAGGAAGCTGATTATTGTGGACTTATTCCACTAAACTAGAAAGTGCGCATAAAGCGTTCATAAAATGATTCCGTAAGTATTTGAACAGAAACAAGACTACAATTAATTTATACTCGTTATAGTTTCTTAGAACGCTTCATAAACAGTTCTTGAGCTATTGTTTATTTCACAGGTGTGTATAATTTACACTATAACTTATACCTACACAATATATTATTTAACCTTATATAGATATTTATGCATTCCATGAGGAAAATATGCATACGGGAGGAAAATATTAAAATAATGTATTTTAGTCGCCATAATATATTTATGGAATACCTATATTCTAGACAACTAATAAGACTCTATAAGAGATGTGATCGTTTAATTATTTAAAAATCTGAATATCTTTATTAACGTCATTAGCCGTTTAGTGTTTACTAAAATATATTTTTCTCTCATTGCCCGCAGCACTGTGATCTTGAATTGTATTACTAAATGGCAATTGCTGCTTAATTGTAATAATCTTTGCGAAGCGACCTTAATGATTATCATTTTTTGGTATGCAAAATGTATGCATTGCCTTGTTAGCATTGAACATTCGCTACGGACGATTACACAATTCTTTACTAGCGGTATAGCACATAAATATCTTATTTTTATGGCCTACTTGAGCATGTTTAAGTTATGAATTTGTCGATGGAAACACTTAACAACTTATTTTTGGAGTGTCTTTTCAATAAGCCAAGTTTTATATACAGTATACGATTATTTTAAATTTTTATAAAGACGGAGGGGTATTAAGATAACACATGTAAAATAATCAACAGTCTTTATGTATTATGGAAACAACAAGAATTCTCCGTGCTTATTTTCAATGAATAGGTCTTTGTAGAACTGTATAGTAGTTTCATTGTACCTACAGTTTTTAAAATAACAGATAAGTTGTTTGAAGTGGGACAGTAAAAGCATTGTTCGATTTGTAACCGACTTCAAAAAGGAGGAAGTTCTCAATTCATCTATATGTTGTTTTTTTGTATGTTCGTTACTCGATTTCTCCGTCAATTGTGAACCGAATTTAAAAAAATGTCTTTTAATCGAAAGGTTATATATACTCCCTAATTGGTCCCATTGTCACCATGTCAGGATCTGATGAGTGGATTCAAGGAATTAGAGAAACCCACGAAAATTGTTAGGTAACTTCTTCGTAACACGATACCTCCGTCAATTCTAAACCGATTTTCAATTGTTTTCTTTACTCATAAGTCTATACTCCCGAGGTGGTGCCATGGTCACTAAGTTACGATCCGGTGAGTGGATTCCAGGGAAATCGAGAGTAACCATTACTTATTAAAGAACGCCGGGCGCCTAAATTCTTGAAAAAAAAAACTTGTTTAAGCGTGTAGAAATTACATTTTGTATAGGCTCTTAATTTTTTTGTAGGCATGTTACGTGATTTCTTATTCAAATTTGTTGTTGTTCTTTTGTTTTACTTGGTACCGACTTCAAGATGTAGAAAGAAGTCGGTTAAATATTTATTTTTTGGTTTTTAGTGTGAAGTCTGTTTTATTTTTGTTATTTTTTTGTTTAAATAATAACAATATATTAATTTTTTAACTTACGTGTATCCAAATTAAAGTACTTGTTTAATGTCCCATATCTATCTATATCTTGCTAACCGTTTACTTGCCTTACTATCGGTTAAAATATCTCTAAAGCCAAGTGAATGAATAGTAAGATATAGGATTCGGCCATATGCCCCTGCCAAATGACATGGGTTTACAAGAATTGACGGACGGACGGATATGGCATAACAGAAGAGTTCTGTTTTTGCCAAAATAGCAATGAAACCCTAAAAGTTAGTAGACATTAATTCAAATGTAATTTTAATCCAAGACTATATTATTTCAAAATAGTTTCAGTATTCCGCGAATTGATAATGGTTACAAAGAAATGACAGGACGAAATGATTAATCTACCAGTCACAGGACAAAGGACGACCACAGTGTCGGTTTACATGTTGAACTGTTGCATTTAACTTTGTTAGTAAATTATTTCCCCCTGTGCCACTGTGAAGTCGTGTAAAATTCATACTAAATGTTTTTTTGCCTTATGCTCCTGCTCCATCTGTATTAATGTTAGTGTTAATAATTGTTTGTAATACCGGCTTATTAATAGCGTTCAAAATAAATGGTTAGTGAATAGACGACGTACATTAGTGTACATATATTTCTATTAATTGAATTTGGATATTGCTTCATTGTTTGATGTTTTATAGCGAAATGAAATAAACAGATGTAAATGTACGTTCTAGATGAGTCATTAGATTAAACTGTAATTTAATTTAATAAACACCTAAACGATATGACTCATAAAATCAACTGTATTTTTATTAAAGTTGAAATATACCCTACACAATAGTTTTATGTTATGTATGTACATACGTTGTTTTTTTTTGTGTACTATTATTACCTGACATATTTTTATAAATCATAAGCCATATTTAGTGGCAAAACACATTGTGCTCGGTGATTGGGTAAAATCATTCAGTAATTTTATTTTACACAATAAATTACGCTTTGATTAAATTTATACTAATATTATAAATGTGAAAGTTTGGATGGATGTCTGTTGCTGAATCATACCAGAACGGCTGAACAGATCTGGATGAAATTTGGCACATAGATTGGTTATAGTATGGAATAGCACATAGGCTATTTTTTATCCCGGAAAATGTGTGGTTCCCGTGGGATGATAACATTAACGCAAGTAAAGCCGCTGCCAAAAGCTAGTTAAAGATATTTTTAACTTCACTGTGTCATCAGTATGCACAGCTTGGGTAGTTTTCTTCAGTTTAAGTATTATGATCATTTATTTCTACGGCAGCAAGCATGAAAGGGGTTAGGGAAACACCCGACATATGTTTAACATGGTGTACTCGCGCTGCTCGTTCCACTCGCCAATTTCCTGCTAGCTGCCGTGGAAGTGAGTATAATGTGAATGAGGCGTTACCTATTGTGCTTATTTTTATGCTCCGGCTCCATCTGGGATAATGTTATAGTCATCGACTGTGGTCAAATGTCTTGTTTATAGCGTTAAAAATAACGCCGTTAATGAACGTATGTCGATATTTAACGTCATTAAAATTAATATATATATATATATATATATATATATATATATATATATATATATATATACATATATATATATATATATATTGTTACAAGTTGGGCCACCTGCATACCTATTGTTACATACCGACAAAGAAATGCTGCGCACTTTGTTTATTGCCCCTCCCGCATTCGGAGTTCTTTTGTTTACTTCGTATTTAAAATTTTCAATTAGACAATAGCCTATTGTTATTGTTTTCGACTTTGTTGGCCGTTCGCAAGATAGATAACCAGGTGTGCAAATTACTATTTCTCGGAAATTCAGTGCACGCGTTCGATTTTTTTCACTGTATAGTTAGTATAAAACAATGCCCGAACGGATGAGTGGGGGGAGTCAAGCGACGACTACAATACGAGTAAGACGTGTGTAGTACTCTCGATTAGCGATATAGTGACGGACTTTGCGCGTGTTGAATTGCATTGAATCGTGCAGTGTGAACTGGTTGCATTCAGCTTTATTTGTACCTATCTATCCGTGCAGGAACGGAGAAAGAATACAATTTCCTGCGGCCGGGCGGCCTGTCGTAAGAGGCGACTAAACAACCCACAGCCAGGTGGTAGGGCATTTGCCCGACTGGATAGCTACCACCCCTGGTCTAGAGCATGCCGCCATAACAACTTAGCTTTCAGTGAAGCCTTTGAAGCGGTCTTGTGTTTGGACAATAATATTGTTAAGTGTGAAGTATCCTAAAATTGGCGTAATTAATACTATATAGAGTTTATATTTCAAATAAAAATAATAAAATAAAATAACAATATCGAATCACAAATAACGCATTAAACTCATCTTTAAATCTGCGTGAAACGGCTAACACAAACATTATGCCAGATGGAGCAGTAACATTATAATTACGTGCTGACAGTGAAGAAAAACGTCAACATATCTTTACTTCATATTTATTATTATTCGTCTTTTCTCAAAATGTAGTTTAAATAAATAAATGTAGTTTAACTAATACAAGGTTTATCAAAGTAATTTTTATAAATAATTACTTGAAGAGCTTGTTAGCAATCGCATTATTCCAATTCGGTGCGGTCGTCTCGAAAATCTTTTGTCGAATACTATTTATACTTTATTATTATTATATAAAATACATTATTGATATATTTTATATGAATATTTTCATCTGAAAATCAGGTTCTTTATGTTTCTAGTGAGTCATTAAGATGAAAAAAACAATTGTGTTAAGTCTATCACAAAATGTCGCTTGAAACAAATAGTTTTCACCTTTCGATATAATATATGTATGAAATCTGATAAGATACTATTTTAGAAAGATATATAATGATTAAATGCTTACAAACTTTATACGGATGTAAATATTAATGTAAAAAATTGTTTTGTTTTAGAAAAATACTTTACATTTATATATATCGCATCAGAGAGGTCCGTTCCACAAAGCAGAATTCCAAACTGAGCTCGATCTTCTCAAGTTCCACATAGCAGATGTTACCGATAAACGTATATTTGTTTCTGTCATGCACACGGAGAAATCTGCTAATTTGTACGTGTCAGAAATAGACAGAAACTTTACTCAGTATAACTTTGTGCTGAGTTTGGAACAGATTCTTTGCTATTTCCCTGATGGAAACTGGAAGGATAGCTTTTTAGAGTAAGTTATTACTTTTAAACATTTATTAATATTATTGTACCATGTTAAAGTTAAATTGTTTAAGCATCGTACTGTTTGAAAAATGCACGTATATATTAATAAATTTATAAGTATAAACTTTAATCCCCACAAGCAAAGTTGATTGATTATTTTATGATGAAATAATTCTGCATAAATGTAGGATACTTTATATTTATCTGTAAATTTAAAATGTTTTCTTATCCTTTCCTTCTTGGTGCCTTGGCAGTGGCCATAGTGTAGACTAAAAGTAAAATATCTTAGTAAATAGATTTTAAACTTTTGCAATCACTATAAGTAATAAATATAATATTTATTACCATTACAAGTTCAAGCTGCCGTTCACGCAACGTAATCTTTTGTAGTCATAACAGTGTGACAAGTGAACGTTGTGGATTGAAAGGAGATGTAATAACAAGAGTTGATAAGGGATTGTTAAGGCGGTTTGGGCATGTAGAGAGAATGGATGAAAGGACACTGACAAAACAAGTTATTGACAATAATCTGGATGATAGAGTTGGTACCGGTTGACTGCAACATATCACCGTGATAGAATCGGAGGTATTTTGATGACTGATGAGCTAAAAGCCACCTATAATAAACGTGTGAAGAGATTATGAAAGTAGAAGACGTATGTCAAAACACTAGTAAGTGGAGATCCAACATCTCTGTCTACCCCTATAGAAGAGACGTGATAAGATGTGTGGAAAATGTAACGAAATATTTTCTAGGGATGTCACAGAAGATTCTTTTACGGATTTGTACCGCGTAGAAGGCTTGCAAGGAATTTACATAGCATCGAGAGTCGATTCAAAGACCCCAGTCGCTAACATCGGTCCTGAACATCTGGTATCCGTGATCACATTTGACCACGGAGTGAGCTGGTCTTCTATTAAACCGCCTGCTGAGGATGAAAATGGTAAGGAAAAAACACCTATAAGTTAGCATTTGACACGTACATTTGTAGGGCATTTGTCCGTCTGTCCGAAAGTTTTGTCAGAGTTTAGGAAGGAATAGAGGATATGAGATAAACGGGATGAGTTAGGGGGATCATATCATATTTTCTTAATTTTTCACGACTAGTAAACATAATAATGTCTTATTAATCTTCTTAAAAGTCTTTACTCAACATTAATATCAATTATCGATGTAAAAAAAACCAGCAGTCTTTTCCCTTCGAGTCTCTCGTATTCGTATTAATCCATTGGTTCGAATCAGTCGCCTTTATAATGAACTCGCCAAATTTAACGCGAACATTGATATTTTTAATTGTAGTCAATATGAGTTTATCAATAAAACCAAAAAACTTCCCTCACACAATCGTTAATCGATGATCACCCTTCCCGCTTCCTACGACTGGGACCGGGGCCTGTCTAGGAGTACTAAGAACTAGACGACCGCGGATCGCGGTTGTAGGAAGCGGGAGTCGTTATCATCGCAAACCTTTTGCGCACGACTTATATTGTCGATTTTTCTCACTTTTGTTATATTATTTGTAAAATGAATTATGAACCACTTTCTTTATAATATCCATTTTGTCGTTCTTCTAATTAACACAGTTTGGATTATAATCTGGTCCGTTATATTATATTGTTATTATTTAGTTTTAATGATTGTAATCTGTTTTGTGCTTAAATAAATAAATAAAACTACGTTTTAACGGTATTAAGCGCAATATTTTATTTGATTTTTATTCCGTCGTTTCGGCCACTTCAGTAGCCGTGATAAGGGAAGACTAAGATGTCAAGTGTTAATGAGTAATGTTAAAGTTTTATTTAGCCTACCGCTACTTTGTTTTCGGTGATCACGAAATAAAATAACATACCGCGCTTCAAACTGTTAAAACGTAGTTTTATTATTAGAGGGATCAGACGAGAAAAATGCCACAGAAGAGATGAGAAACAAGAATGGAATAAGGGGATGGCGTATACGAATGGATACGACTACCTCTAGGCCAGCTTCTTAACAGTGATATTCTGTGAGAGCGTGCATGGTATTACAACGATTGAGGCGGCCTAGCCAGATGTAATCAAGATAATGATTTCAACATAGCTCGACCATGTAGGATATACCGCCAAGCCAGTTTTCTGGCCTTAATGTACATGTTGTTACTATTATTATGAGACATCCTATGTCTTGTGTCACTTACGCATTGAGGCGGGTGATATCGTCAGCCCGTCGACGATATATCACATGCAAATGGCTGAATTTGCAGTCCACTGCTGGACGTAGGCCTCCCCAAGACGGCGCCACTCATCCCTGTCCTCCGATTTCCTCAGCCAACGCCCACCGGCGACCTTGCGTAGGTCGTCGGTCCATCGGGCTGGAGGGCGTCCGACACTACGTTTACCGAGACGCGGTCTCCACTCCAGGACTCGTTTGCTCCATCGGCCATCGGTCCTGCGACAGACGTGACAGGCCCACTGCCACTTCAACTTGCTAATTTTGCGAGCTATGTCGGTTACTTTGGTTCTCTTGCGGATATATGATATACGTTATCTGGAAATTCACCTTCGATAAATGTAGCAAGTATACCGTATGTTCCCCTAAAACACGTCACTCGAAGTTATCAATGGGTAGTTTATATGCTTATTAAGAGAGTACTTTATCAAAATTTGTCTTCTACATCTCAAACTCTTTTATTTCTATCCAGGAAGACCGTTAAACTGCTACGTTGAAAACTCGTGCAGTTTACATTTGTGCCAGAAATTCAGCCAACTGTACCCGGTAACGAGGTAAGAATTAATTGTAACAATTGTTATATTTTGTTTTATAAAACTCTAACTGCCAGTACATGCAAATGCAGTGAAAGTGACCTTGTCTGAGTTTATAACTATATCGCAAATAAGCGTAACTGCATGTATATTTATTATCATCTGTCATTTAATAGTTGAACATTTACTAATTGTATAAAATATCTTGCTTTAAAACATATTGTTTTCCAAATCTATGTTCATCCATCATAATTTATCTTCAATGATATTATAAAATTCTAAACATGCCGTGTCTGCATATTCTGAGCTATTTAAAAAAAAACCCAACTGGAATAGACTATATAAACGATGGAGAAAACGATGCAATTTTTTTTAGATTTATCGTCTATTTGTCTGTTTGTTCGGGATTTACGTAAAAACTGGACCGTTTTAATGCCGTTTTCGCTGATTGACAGTAAATTCTTAGACTTAATTCTGCGCTGTTCTGTTATTCTCGGAATACCGCGGGAATTTTCCCGGGAGCGATTTATAGATCTTCGGGTGCATAAAAATTAGCTTATTTCGACATAGTTTTCACTAAAACGATAGCTTACATTAACTTTAAATACTGCGGTACTTTGTATCCCGGGAAACCCGCGGCAATTTCAAGTCATACGTGGACGAAGTCGCGGGCATATCCTAGTCGTACATAAAAAGAGAAGAGTAAGTTTATTTCTCACTTTCTACATTTCACAACCGTGAGTTTCGGCTGGACAAAAAACAACTCGAGTGACTACAGACAACAACCTGGAAACAAATATTAGCGGCATAATTCCAAACCCTCTAAAACATCGCTATTATATCATCTAATATATACTATATGTATGTTAACATCAATAAACATTATATAAACTCAATAAGTTACTAGTTCTAGCTCAATTATTTTATTTGCATATTATAGCAAAATTAATATATTATTATATATCACTTGACCGTCGACCGTGAGGGCATCAAACTTTAATACTATTATTACCAATTATACTTCTATTATCACATGTCAGCGTTATCGTCTTGAATTTGATATTATGTTTACCTATCGTGATGGAATATACTAAAGGTTAATAAACAATGTCGTTTTAGGAAGCGATTTTGTCCATTTGATAGATTAAAATCCTTCAAGGTTTAGCTTTAGAGTCCCTACCTACATTTTTTTTATTAAAAGAAGAAAGAAAGAAAGAAATACTTTATTTGAAGAAATAGCGACGTAATTACATTCTTTATATATTTTTATACACAGAGCATATTTTGAGAATTTGTACGCCGCATTTTCAGCAAACAAGGTTTGCACTCGCACATTGCTGTGCCAGAATTATTATTTACTATTAATAATGTGCGGGAATTACTATTTATAGCACACGCTAGGATTAAAGTTGCTACAATTGAATCGTTTAAAGAACTTTACAATTTGTTTATATTGCGTAATGATTGTATATAAATGTGGGCGGAATTGTGTTGAAATGTAATTTCTCTTTCATATCGAATTTTTGTCAGTATTAGAAACACTCAATACAATATAAGGGTATTACTACAGAAATCTGTTTCTACATAAAAGTAGAAATCGATATAAAAGACCTTGAACTTGTGTCCTACATACGTGTATTACATACTAATATTTTTAATGGTAGATAATGACTATGACACACACTTATATTATCTCTGGAATCGGAAAACACGCGAATATTTCCTGATTTTATTAATAGCAATGTTTTAATTTATAATTTGAATTGTTTGGATGAGTAATAGCGATTCCGGGCATTAACAAGAAGTCAAAATTTACAGGCAGCGGGAATGTTGTTTCCGATGGTAAACGACGAAGAAGTATAATGATAATGAAATAAACTTGCTGTGCAGTATCAATATGAGGTGCAGGTCATTCGTGCAGGAACTGTCATAAGAGGCGACAAAATAATCCGCAGCCAGGTGGTAGAGCATTTGCCCGACTGGATGGCTACCACCCCTGGTCTAAAGTATGTCGCCATAACAACCTTGAGTTGTGTTCCGGCATTAGTGACCAGGTTCCAGTCTCCCTTAAGAGAGCAGCAGCGCATTTGTAACAATTTTGGTGTTGCAAATGTCCATAGGCGACGGTAACCGCTTTCCATCAAGTGGGCCGTCTGCCTGTCTGCTGAACTCCTCCAATAAAAAAATGAGTTTTTGTGATTAAGCTTGAAGTTGCAAAAAGTATCATGGTTCTTCTTTTATAGATTTATATCTTCAATTCGTGCAGTTTTCGACATGCCCTAGTTATATTATCAGACCTTTGGCAGGCATATTATTATCTCACGATTTCAAGTCAGCGTTGTATAGCCTACCCCATATACCACCATCTGGCGTAGGAGGAATGGCTCGAATCTAGATATTTGTTCCCTACATAACTTACTGGTTTCCATAAAATATGGTCGTAGTAGACCAATATCTTGCTGTATTCTTAGTTTCTTATATTGAATGTTTAGACATTCAATTCAGTTCCTACACGATTTGTAGAAAAAAATATTCGTACCCACTGTAGTGTACGAATATTTTCTATCAATTGTGTAGGTTGGATATAGGAAAAATAATGAATACATACATCTAAACAAGCTCATATTCACATATATACTATACTAGCGGTCCCGGCAGGCGTTGTCCTGCCCTGAAAAAATAAAAATCTATCTATCTAAACTAATAAAACCCAATTCATTGATACCTTAAGTATATGTATATATAGTTATATTGTTTTTGTACTTTTTTTATATTTTTTTATATTTTTTTTATTGCAGGAGTTCAGCAGACAGGCAGATGGCCCACTTGATGGAAAGCGGTTACCATCGCCTATGGACATTTGCAACACCAGAGGTGCTACAAATGCGCTGCTGCTCTCTTAAGGGAGACTGGAACCTGGTCACTAATGCCGGAACACAACTCAAGGTTGTTATAGCGACATACTTAAGACCAGGGGTGGTAGCCATCCAGTCGGGCAAATGCCCTACCACCAGGCTGTGGGTTGTTTAGTCGCCTCTTACGACAGGCCGCCCGGCCGCAGGAAATTGTATTCTTTCTCCGTTCCTGCACGGATGAAACTTATATGCACTGTATATAAGTTTACTTATCATCATTATTTATAGACTGCACCACCGTCAGTTCTAAAAATCTATTAATCCCTGCCAAGGTTTGCTGGGTATAGATCGCTTTTTAGCGATAAGGCCGCCCGTGTGTACTATCTTTTGTATTTTTTTACTTCTATTTGTCTATGCTTTGGTGTACAATGGAGAGTTACCTTACCTTACGTTACCTCCTACCGGTTCCAATTGTGAATCTAAACCATCCGGAGACCAACTGAAACACACACAAAAAATTGCATCAAAATCGGTAAAGTAGTTCTCAAGTTAAGAGCTTACATACATATCTACGATTAATTTTTATTTACATAGATAGATTCAAGTAATTGAATACTATAATTTATACTAAAAATAACAAAATTCACATATTGGTCCCGCAGCCCACATGGAAATGCGATTACCAATAAATCAAGGTAATCGTGAGAATTTTCCAGATTATCAATTTCGGTATCTCGTAATGACATAGAATATATAAATGCATAGAATACTTATTGACCAGTAGTCCCCGATAAATTATATTTAAAAGTTAACTTAAATAATATCAATTTTCGTATGGTTATTAGTAATAGCATATGTAGCCAAAATGTAATAACATATTACATTTTGGCTACAGCATTTACGACATAATGTATCTCCGTAATGGTTTTTTGTGATATGATTGGTATTCATTAAATCAGTATCAAATTCAGTGTGATAGAGTTTTCATTTTGCGAATTATTGTGAGCGCATATTTTTGACCAAATTTTTTTTATATAATACAACTAATGCAGTTGCATAAGCATCCAAAAATACGTAGCGGTTATTATTATTCGACAAAGCTGCTTTTATTTTCTGAATTCGTAAAATCATTACTTATATTATATGAAGTTTTTTTAAGTCGCCAACTTAAGTTGATCTGCAGCAAAATGAACACCGATTTGTATAACTTGGAAAATTCTTACCTAAAAATTTGTTGTTAGTGTAGTGTAGTTAGCAGTAACAATAGCATCAGTTATATGGCTACCAAATAATTTTTTGCTTCCATATTGTTATGGCTATTGTTTTTATAACGTTTTTTGATATTTACTATGACATTGTTTTGTTTTGTCTTTGTTGTGAATAATAAATCTATTATTTTTTATAACTACAAGTGTATTTTTTTTGTTTCTAAAGCTAGAAACTAAAGATGATGCCAATTATAAATTATAAAGAATATTTTGTTAGACTATTTTTTTTGGTGATAATACACCATTTAAAAAAGAGTCAGAGTCAATCATTTCTCTACGGGTAATATTGTAAACTTGTACCATAATTACGTGTTGTATAATTAAGTAACTAATTTACCACATACATACAAAATTAATAAAAACTTTATAAACCTACAAAAAGTAACACACTATGTACAATCATGCTAAAATGCTCGATTTTTGAAAGTTGCGTGTAGTTATAACAGTAAATTGGTACTCATAGAATTGCATTGCATTTCTATTGTTAAGAATAGCATTATAATTGAACCGATAAACAAAGAGCATGATGATGTTTTGAGACACTTTTAGCTCATAACTGTAAAGATCGCTTCGAGACATAGTTTAATCAACAGTCACAACAACACCGTACTTTAATTAATAAACATCTTTATAATTCAGGTCGGCAAGTATATTAAGTTCAAAATCGGCTCCGGGCATCATCATGGCAACAGGCGTGGTAGGAAAATCACTCAAAGGCATTCCTGGAGTCTATCTTAGTAGGGATGCAGGTATCACATGGAAAAGAATTCTGAAAGACTTCTACTTCTTTAACTACGGAGACCACGGCGGTGTCTTGGTTGCTGTGAAGTATTTCAAAGCAAGGGGAGAAACAAGGCGGATATTATATTCGACTAATGAAGGAATCGAGTGGAACTCTTATCAGTGAGTCATGTTTTATGTATGCAGTAATAACAATTACTTAAATTATCTATTAGGGCTATAACCTATTGGCAAAAACAAACTGTCTTATGTTTATTGTCTGTTTGAAGGATTGTGAGTTTTGGGATAATTTCAGTTTCATTAATAGTATTGTGTGAGTACATTTACATATCTACAATACAATCAAAATTAAGCTAGCAGTCTTTATTACTTCCTATCCTTGATTATGCTGACGCCAGCTATATAAATTTAACCCAAGAACAACTTAATAAACTTAAGCGCCTCCAAATTTTTTGTATAAGCTCTATATTTGGCCTACGCCAGTATGACCACGTGTCTGAATTCCGAAAAAAACTCAAACTCGTTTTCGCCGGAATACTCACATTCTTTCTTTTCTCTATAGTATTTTATTTGTCCCAAGTACACCTGACTACCTAAAAAAACGTTTTGAATTTCTTTCGTGCTCTCATAATTTACGTCCTTCCACTAAACTTAAACTGAACACGAGCATAACTGAACTTTCTACGACAATTCTTTTACTGTTAAGCTTTGGAACGCGCTGCCTGTTGCTATCAGACAAGCAAAATCGCTGCTGATGTTTAAAACTAACAGCCGAATATTCAAGCGTCCCTAAAATATTTTAGGGCTTCTTAAATATTTAAGCATCTTCTAAACTCCAAATTCATATTCTCAAAAGACAATTTTAAGTGTCCGTTAAAAATAGGACCTGCTCAAATTAAGTGGCCTTCAAATGCCATTAAGTGAAAATATCGTATACCGGAACGCCTCTCAACGCTATTTAGCTGTCAGAAAAACTTTCAAATCGATTTGAGTAGCCCCGTTTGATAGTGGTCGCTAGGTCTCCTAAATCTATTGTAAATTAATATTCAAGTACTAGAAAATGAATTTGTCATATTTATCTTCTCTTTCGGATCATGAAAGGAGTAATGTGAGTCGCCCCAATGTATAAAAGCTCAATTCTTTTGAAATCTGAAAATTTGAAAATAAGTAGTTCGTATTATATGTTACGTATCGGTATACCACCATCGCCATTATCATCTTAAGTAATTCTTGGGGTCGTCTGGAAGAGATTGCAGTCTAGCGATAGGACCCCACTTTGTACACAATTAAATATAGTTTTAGTCTGTAAGTTCATTTTTGTATCGATGTATAATAAAGTGTTATCAATCTATCAATATTATATAGTTTGTATTTGATTTTGTGTCATTATTTTTAGGTTCAACGCTCATGACCTGCGCATCTATGGTTTAATGACCGAACCCGGTGAAAATACAACAACTTTCACAATGTTTGGTTCGTCTAATGACCAACATCAGTGGATAATCATTACTATTGATCTCAAAGACGCTTTTGCACGGAACTGTACACCCGATGATTACAAGTTCTGGTCGCCTTCACCTCCGAATTCTTCAATATCTTGTGTATTAGGTTCGAGAAATACGTTCCAAAGGCGGCTTGCTCATACTAACTGTTATAATGGCATTGACTATGAAAGACCATATAGTAAAGAGAACTGTGAATGCACTCGAAGAGATTTCGAATGTGATTTTGGGTTTACTTTATATGGAAATGAATGCATACAAAACAAATCTGTCAAATTCGATCCTTTTGCGATTCCACCAACTTGCCGACCTGGACAATTCTTCGAAAGGACAAAAGGTTATCGAAAAATAGATAGTGATGTTTGTACAAGTTCAGGATATGTGGCGTATGCTCCAGAAATTATCCCATGTCCCGTTGGTGAAGCTACAGAATTCATGCTTGCAGCTTTAAGAGATAAAATTGTTCGCATAAACTTGTTAGATAACTCTACAATGTATCCAGTTAGAGATCAAAAGAACATTGTCGCTATTGAATTTGACATTAAAAATAACTGCATCTATTGGGCTGATATTGAGTTGGACAAGATTCGTCGTCAGTGTTTGAATGGGTCCAGCCCAGAAATCGTGGTTGGCTCTGATCTAGCTAGTATTGAAGGGATGGCTTTAGATTGGATTTCAAATGTTTTGTTCTTTGTTGATGGCATAAGAATGAAAATTGAGGCTATTCGAACAGATTTGACAAATGAGGGCAGAATGCGAGTTACGATTTTAGATTCGAAGTTTTTAGCTAAACCTCGCGGTATTGCAGTTCATCCGAAAGCAGGTTATTTATTCTGGACCGATTGGGATAGGAACAATCCTTCTGTCTCCAGATCAAATCTCGACGGGACAGATGTTGAGAGATTATTTGGAAAGCCAATCGTTCAATGGCCGAATGGCATTACACTTGATTACATGTCTGAAAGAATATACTGGGTGGATGCTATGGAAGATTACATTGCAAGTTCAGATCTCAATGGCAGATATTTTAGGAGGATATTATGGAATGACGAAAAGGTATCCCATCCGTTCGCTGTGGCCGTATTAAAAGATAAGATGTATTGGGACGATTGGAAGGCTAAATCGATATTCATAGCTGACAAAGATACAGGCTCCAACATAATAACCATAAATAATTCTCTTTCTGGTTTAATGGATTTGAAAGTATTTGCCCATTATGTTCAGCATGGGAGCAATGCATGTTCTTATAGCAATACGAGTTGCGATGCGCTTTGCCTTGGGAAGCCGGGAAATAAATTTAGCTGCTTGTGTCCGGATGGCTTCAATAAGACTTCGAGTGGAAAATGCGTTTGCCCGAATGGAATGGAGCCCTTGGCAAATATGACTTGTCCGAAAAAGGAGGGAACTACGTGTTCACCGGTAAGTTTTTTGTTTCATAAGGTAATGTCATAGCTTGTTCTCACTTATCATAGTCGGCATTGTCAAGACCATGTGTATTTGTGATGTAATGGCCACCGTGACTTCACTTTATGGTACCAGACGGAAGAACAGCGCTAGTCTTTATTGGCTAGCATTATGCTGAGACTGAGTCCAATTTAGGACTTTTGTATTTCTATTTATATTAACTTAGTTTTTGTCCTAAATAAAAAATTTTTCTTTCACAAAAAAATGCATGTGTATAATTGTGATAAGAAGCGTTTACTTTTTTTTCCCTAAACTGTCAAATAAAATCTTCAATTGCGCCGGTAGGTGAACTTACTCGTAAATTATTGGCAATAGACTTATGTCACGTAAATGCGTTTGCCATTGCTTCTATTTAATATGGACATCTTATCGTGCAGACCGTTTTAGCATAAAGAATTAACAATTGCAGTTGACAATCTTGCAAGTTCATCTGTTACTTATTACGTTTCTAGTTAAAGCGATTTATATGTGAGCATGATCACTTAAAATTCATATTATATACCAGGAGTTATTGACTGTCTTGAATATTATTAATATTTTAATTTTACTGTACTTGTACTTAAAAATTGATACGAAGGCGGTACACGAAATGTAAGACCATATAGATACAGTAGTTTCGGCAAGAAATTACTGACATACAAACACATAATGACAAAATTACGGCGTATTGAGTAATGTCTATAATGTAAAAAATATGATAATGCAGTTTCAGTTACAGAATACAGTATACTCGTAAATAGCTTGATCTTAATGGATTCCTGCTGCTAAGTCTTGTTTTAGTATTTTCAGTGCATTTTCATCAGTCAATCGCTTGTTTTATATTTTTATACTAGCTGTGCCCGTGACTTCGTTCGCGTGTAATTTTTTTCGCGGAACCCTCAAAAAGTAGCCTAAGTTACTCCTTATAACATAAGCTATCTGCCAGTGAGTCCCATCAAAATCGGTCCAGCCGTTTCAGAGATTAGCCGGTACATACAGACAGACCGATAAAAATTGATATCTTGATATATGTGCCGTATATACAAACAGACACTTAAGTTTTATTTACCTGTTTACCCATAACACTCGTCAACGGTGGTTTCGTTGCCATCTATATTAAAATGGTTTCGAATTACTTTATGTTAACAGTTAGTGAAACTATGAATGATTTTGGAATATTAGCTCTATTTTTTTTAATATTTATTTTCACACCAAATTTCTAAGATTACCAGTAAATCTAAATGTACTAAATATAGAGAGAGGTTTTAATTGTATGCTCACCTTAAAATTTTCAAAAACCAGTGCCAATTTAGTATTTTCATGATTATATACGCAAATTGTGTACTTAAAAATATTAAAATGATTTTTTTATTGAGCTTTGTAATCGAATTATGAGTTCGATGGTCGATATATTTTACTTACTATTCATTCACCTGACTTACCGTCGGTTGAATATTGACATTATTTGTATGAAGCTTATGACAAATTTTAACCGATAGTAGAATAAAAGAACGGTCGATAAGATATTGGAATGGACCATCACTGTGTGTATAAGTTTTCCAAAGTTTTGTTTTCTTTGAATTAGGACCAATTTACATGTAAGAGCGGCGCATGTATACCGTCGTCTTCGCGTTGCGACGGCTACAACGACTGCGGGGACTTATCGGACGAGATCGGTTGTCTGTGTGCGCCGCCGATGATCATGTGTGACGACGCGCGCTGCTACATGCCCCACTGGCATTGCGATGGCGACATTGATTGCGCCGATATGACTGACGAGAAAGGTAATAATTAATTAATTTGGTTAAAATTAAAATTCATTTATGTATTTCTATTCTATTCTATTCTATTTTGTTCGGTGATGGGTCCAACGCTTTAATATGCCTTGATTTGTGCCAATGTCGGAGTGACTATATAAAATAAGCTTTTTTAAAAAGGTTTTTAAATACAAGCTTTTGAGAACCTGGATATCATAGTATCGTAGTAGCAGCAGAGTGCTAGTCAAGACAAGTAAAACGAGGCCAAACATGACGGGTCTATCTTGTTTAGTACAGGAGTTCCTATGGCCAACTTCCGACTCCATCATCAGACTGATCTGATGGAGTCACCATGAAGCTGACTCCATGGTACCATATTATTGCATTGTCACACGATATACACAAGCGTGCAAAATTTCAGCTCAATCGGAAACCGGGAAGGTGGTCAAATTTAACTTGCAAGATTCCACCCAAACTTACATACTTACATACATAAATACATATATAGATACATCCATTACAAGTTAAATAAAATCTTGTAAAAATGACAGGTGCTGGGTGATCAGAAATTAATTTATAATGACAACTGAACGGTGGAAGACGTTTTCTGATGACCTGAGGACAACACAAAATATTAATTGTATTTAACTAACTATGTTATAAATAAATATTTATAGTATGTAAAAATTTACATCCCTATTAATATTATAAATGCGAAAGTAACTCTGTCTGTCTGTTCTGTTTTCACGAAAAAACTACTGGACCGATTTGGCTGAAACTCAGTATATATATATTTTCGATGCCGAGAATGAACATAGGATATTTTTTATCCCGAAAAATGGGATAGTTACCGGGATAAAAATATATTTGTTTTTTTGTTTGTTATCCTTTTATGGAAAGACTATTGGACCGATTTGGCTGAAACTCGGTACATATATAATTTGAATACCGAGAGTGCCCAAGGGATACTTTTTATCCCGAATAATGGCACAGGTTTTGTGATTTTGTCCATTTCATCCACTGGCTCCACTGGGTCCACTGGGTCCACTTGGTCCACTGGGTCCACTGGGTCTACTGGGTCCACTTGGTCCACTTGGACCATGTTATCTATTTTGTCATTTTTGTCAAGTTTTGTCATTTATGTAGTTTACATATAGACGGGGGTGGTATAGTTTGCGATATAAAATGAAGTGAATCTTTTGGGGGCAAATACATACAAATTTAATACAATGTAACCTGTACCACTTGCTTTTCAAACAAGAGATACGCACTAGAGGTTGACCCGCGGCGCAGCCGGGGGGTAAACTCTAGTAAAGTATATATGACTTTAGAATGGATAAGAGTTAACAGGTAAGGGACATTCACAGGATGATCACAATATGAAGGTAAAAAATATCATAAATATGGTGGTTTTTGGAGCAATCAAAGAATTTGTTTTTTTTATTTATTGCAGGAGTTCAGCAGACAGGCACACGGCCCACTTGATGAAAAGCGGTTACCATTGCCTATGGACATTTGCAACATCAAAGGTGCTACAAATGCGCTGCTGCTCTCTTAAAGGAGACTTGAACTTGGTCACTAATGCCGGAACACAACACAAGGTTGTTATAGCGGCATACTCTAGACCAGGGGTGGTCGCCATCCAGTCGAGCAAATACCCTACCTTCTGGCTGTGGGTTGTTTAGTCGCCTCTTATGACAGACCGCCAGGCCGCAGGAAATTGTATTCTTTCTCCGTTCCTGCACAGATTGAATTATGTGTTTTAAAAACTTGGTTTACAAAGATGTTTCAGTTAAAAAAAAATTTGCTTGCAAATGTGTATCAAGCAATTATGTTTACTTATTAATCTAATCATAAATTACAGTATTATACATTATTAATTATATTATCGAGAAAAAAATA
The DNA here is from genome assembly GCA_019925095.2 of Dendrolimus kikuchii. Classification (NCBI taxonomy): domain Eukaryota; kingdom Metazoa; phylum Arthropoda; class Insecta; order Lepidoptera; family Lasiocampidae; genus Dendrolimus; species Dendrolimus kikuchii. Next base: position 9,401,691 of record CM034400.1, read on the forward strand.
CAAAATAATTAAGACACATCATAAGAGCATAGAATATCAAAATGTGACTTTATTCTAAATTGTGTGGTTTATGTTTTCTGCGAAAGCAACTGAGCGACTAAGTAGAAACACTTATTAGCCAACAACTCAAATAGTTTCATTTTAATCTGCTTTTTAGGTAATTCCTGTTTGTGATAATTACTTTTATTTTTGGTTTTTATGTGATGTCTAAAATGTTTATATTGATCGGTTTTGTTCATAGATTGTGGATATCACAACTGTTCGAAAAACCAGTTTGAGTGCGGAAACGGGCATTGCATCGAGAAGCGATGGGTTTGCGACGGCGATAATGACTGCAAAGATGGCTCTGATGAGCGCAACTGCACTGTGAGTGTTTATTTATTAATTTATATTTGATATAATTTTATCGTAAAGAATAAGCTCGGGTGAGTATAAACCGCTATCAAGATATTCCATATGATTGCTCTCGATTCCGAGTATACTGTTACATTTAAAATGCCGTTTCGTATGAACACAAACTTTATTGGAAGTACACACATGTAATTCACAGTTCTTACAAAGTCCAAACTGTAAGGCAGAAGACCGTAATAAAATATCACGCACAAAGTCTGTCGATGTGAGATTTCCGTTCTGAATGTACATTTAGTAACGCCTCTCCTTAACTCTTGTCTCAATGGGCCGACTATATATATATTCGCAAAACAGACATGACTTCCCAATAAATATACAGAACACTTTAATCCAAAACATCAGGACTTGTAGGAACTTGCAATCGAATTTCAACGATAAAAGAGACATATTGTATATGTTTTATTTGCAAGGCCGGCCATAAACATAAAAAAAATACCGATTGACAGTAGATGGTTAATTAGAAAATTGCGCGAACAATTGATTGCGACCAATTTAGGCAACCATCAAAAGAATTATAGATAATTGTAAATACCAAGGGTAATAAAACGCCGTGTTCACTAAAAGGCTTGTCGGTTCGCCGAGTGCGACATTGCAGCAATATTAAGATTGTGTCAACGTGGTTAAAGTAAACTATAATGTTACGAGTTACAGGATTCGAATTAAAATGTCGTTGGAATTATTATAGAATTTATTAGAACTGTACAAACACGTATAACACAGGTACAAATATAACCGGACGCAATAAGTCCAAATGTAATGCACAATTCAATAACACGTGCAAGGTCCGTCACTAAATGTACACACGTCTTGCCTCGCTTGTGTTACCACTTTGACTGCCTCCTCTCTCCATCCTGCCGTCGTTTTATACTTCACAAATACAAGTGTGCCCGTCCGTATCGTCGACTTAATTTCCTAGAAATCGTAATCCGCACACCTGACTAATTATGCCTGCAAACGGCCATAAACGAGTACAATAGGCTGTTCTCCACAATAACCAATAAATTAGTAAACAAAAGAAGACAATCATAAAGGTATTATAATTGGTTCAAATGCCGACAGGTAATAGCGTGCTTCGTGGAATTTGTCTTTGTCGGAGGGCTAAGTTGTAACAATAATTATTATTTCAGATACAAGTAAAACGCCCACATATCGAGAATTGTACTGAAAACGGATTTTCGTGTGGCTACAATATATGTGTACCAAACTCCTGGGTGTGTGACGGGGAAGACGATTGTCCTGGTGGAACTGACGAAAAGGAGGAACAGTGTAAACATTCTACATGTGCTGCATATATGTTCAGATGTCCAAGTGGAAAGTGCATATTCAAGAATTGGGTAAGAATTTAGTGTTAATAATAGATTTTAACAATACAGTAATATTAATTACTTCTTCTTCGTATTCTGACTTCTTCTTCGTATTCTGACTTCTTTTTCGTATTCTGACTTCTTCTTCGTATTCTTACTTCTTCTTTCTTTTTTTCAATTAAATTTCCCACTGTTGAGTTTGGGCCTTCAGTGTTTGAGGAAGAGACATTATACTTACTATTCATGCTCTATGCGGATTGGCATATTCTATTTAACATTTGTATATGTGTTGGTAGTATATGTGTGTTGTTGGTAGATGGTCCATCTACGAAGTCGTGGATAGAAGTAGTAGTAGTAGTATCAAAGAGAATATCACATATGAGACAATATGTCTGAATGTAACAGTGGCACAATTCAACATTTTTTAATTTGTGGAATCGCACATTAAATTTTTCATATTCAAGGCGGTCTGCACGCATTACTCATTGCTTATTTTAAATAAATACGGAATATTTGGTTGTTTGTTGTATACTTATTCTATAGTTAGAATAGGTACTTTAAAACCACTATTGAATTAGAAACGTTATGTGATCAGGTATGTGATGGTGAAAATGACTGCAGCGACGTAGAGTCATCGGACGAAAAGAACTGTACACACGTTGGGCATTCCAAATTGCTCCCAGACAGACCGAGGTTTTCAAACACCACTTGCTTAGAGTGGCAATATAAGTGTGATAACGGAAACTGTATGCCCGATTGGTGGAGATGTGACGGTATTAACGACTGTGGCGATTATTCCGATGAAGGTGGATGTGGGTTGGTATTGCCAGAAACTAAGTCGTCTGTACCCGAACACGCAATGGCGAGGCAGAAGTGTGCAAAGAATCTTTTCACCTGCGCTCCAGGTTTGTGTTTTTTTTAAACTTATAATTGTAATCATTCTGTGATAATGGGTATTGTATGTATGGTATTAACGACTGTGTGGATTATTCTGATGAGGGTGGGTGCGGGTTGGAGTTGCCAGAAACTAAGTTGTCTGTATACGAACACGCAGTGGCCAAGCAGAAGTGAGTAAAGAATCTTGCGCTCCAAGTAGGTAAGCAGATCTTGATCTTCGAAGCGAACATTCCGAACATAACCGGGACCGAAGTCATGATTTTTTTTTTTAAACCGACAATGATTATGTATACCAGATATAAATACATATAAATAAAACACTGTTTTAAAATTTAGATAATGATCTTTTACAAGTTTCGGGTTGTTTGGAAGAGATCGTTTTAAACCGATAAGGCCGCCCTTTGGTCCTCCTGCCTTTACATGAAATTATGTAAATTATTTACTTTATGCGTATGTGGTGAACAATAAAGAGTTTTCTATCAATCTAAGTGTATTAAAAGATATAAGTAACTGCGTTTCTAATACTCATTGGCAACGCATTTCACAAATACTCATGCATGCACAGTGAAAGATTTCTGTCAAAATTACGTACAATGCATTGGCGTTATTAGTTGGCGCAGTTGATGATCTTGTGGCAGCGAGAGGTAGAGGTTAAATGATAATTCAGATGGCAGAGAGTAGTATTATTCACTGTCGAGTGCTGATGTGAACTGAAGTGAACTGGTTTATTTTGGAAACGGTAACCTTACGTACAAATATTAACAAGTCGTACTGCTAGTACAATGTATAGTATAGTGTGTGAGGGAAGCGGATGATGTGCGAGCGAGACAGAGCAACTATTAATATGTGCGCTCCCGCGTTGCGCTAGCCAGTAGTTCGTTGTCCGCTGCGATGACTAGACGTATGCAGCTCCCATAATCTTAAGCGCCTACTATTCGCTTGAAAGAACCCGGAAAGTGTTCCTTCTAGTAAGCACGTGTTTTTGGGCTAAAATATATTTTTCTTACGTAAACCTGTCATTTCCCGTTACTAGGCGTATGCATTCCGCTAGCGTGGGTGTGTGACGGCTCCGAGGATTGCGCGGGGGGAGAGGACGAGCGATCGTGCACGGTTCGCGCGAGGACCCCCCCTCCGTGCCCCGAGGACAGCGCCCCCTGCACGGACGGAAACGGATGCGTCAAGGACAACCACATATGCGACGGGGTGAAGCACTGCGCGGACAACAGTGACGAGACCCATTGTCCTGTTACTAAGGTAAGAGATGTATTACCCTTCTGAATAGGGTAGCTAACAATCGAATCAACTAAGACACTCTTTATAGTTTCCTGTACAATGTATTTTTTTAAACAAAAGTTTAACCGACGTCAAACTAAAAATAAAAAGCAAAAAATAAATGTTTTCTACAAAATGTGAAGTAATTGTTTTGTAATGCACGGAAGAATTATACATGGAATATTATAGTTGAGCCGTTTTGAAGCCCCATTTGAAGTTTCATATAAATGCTGACGAAAAAATTTCGTAATAGTATCAAAATAATTTATACCCAATTAAAACACCACAATAAGCTTATTTTTTTTAGAAATGGAACACTGACAAAGTTACGTTTTGTCAACACTTTTTTCTTATATATCAATGACGTGACCTGGAGATTGATGTACCATCGAAAAGTTTAAACATAAATCGTAATTAAGTTATGCATATTTTCTACATTTTAAAGATAGAAGAAGCAACGAAACGTAAAATATACTTATTAAAATAAATTAATAAAACTACGTTTTAACGGTTTTGAGCGCTGTTTATTTGATTTTTATTAGTCCGACGTTCCGGCTACTTTTCAGTAGCCTTGATCACGGAAGACAAAGAAGTAAAGTGTCAATGAGTATTGTTAAAGTTTTATCTAGCCTACCGCCAACATGTGCATTTTAATTATTTCGTTGTAATTTTGTTTATGGTTATTATTTAGTCTATGGTAGCCTAATCTAATTTACCACCGCGTCGTAACATGTTCTGGCTTGAAGAGAACAAACGGCGCAAGAAACTCTTCATCAAACTTGCCTAGATCTACAAATTTTATATAATACAAAAATGGGTGGGAGGTAAAAGAAAAAGAAATTATCAATCACGTTGGTTTATGTTCCGGTGCACGCAGAAAGAGGTTATGTCTTGAGGTCCGGCAATTGGTTTTTGCTGGGTTTGGGTCTTAATAGTTTTGATTTTTTTTTATTGCATGTGTTCAGCAGACAGGCCCAATTAATGGAAAGCGGTTACCATCCCCTATGGACATTTGCAAAACCAAAGGTCGACGATGTTCCTGGTGTTCGACGGCGATACTACTACTATAAAAGGGAGTAGTAGAGTACTACTACGGTGTTACATACTACATAAGTTTATACGCACAAGTTTTTAAAAAGTGCTTCGTTTTATTTCATACGTTTTTCTACAAGAAGGCTCCGTCTATACTTTTATTCGTCCTAGCATAAACATATAAAAAAATTATAGGTTTCTGTAATGATAATAGGAATCTTTCAATTAATAATTAAGTCTTTTCTTTAAATCATTTCTGTCAGGATATGAAATCGACGATACGATGCGGTAATGGCTATTTCCAATGTGACAATGATCAGTGTATACCTCAAGTGAAAGTTTGTAACAAACGACAGGACTGTTATGATGGAACCGACGAGCTGAACTGTACAAGCTCGTATGACGAAAGTCAATATCAGGTTAGTAACATTACAAAACATATTAAATAATAGTAGATTGCTACACAAGAGGTGAAAGTGACATATTTAGGCATAAGATAGTTTGGCGCACAAGCGTAACGAGGACGCTAATAGTTCGAGTACATAAATAGGCCTTTTACCCGAGGTTAACACTGCTTTTCATTTCGAATATGAAGAAAGTAAATAAAAACTGATTTGTTATATAAACAACTACTTCTCTAATGAAATTAGGCGTTAAATCTATATATACATTTGATGAAAACGTCATCACGTGCGTCATATATGAAACGTCAATTTTTTTTCTGTGGCATTCTACCAGACAGTATTTTTTGTGAGAGTTTTTGGCGGGAACTGAAAGATGTTGTACTGTGCAGTTTTATTTACTAAAAATGTGTAAAATTACTCTAAAATGAACAATAGTTGTAGGATATAGTTTATGAGTAGTAATTATGTGTTTTGTGAGAAATGTGAACTGTATAGTCAAATGTGGCCTTTTGAGTTGTCACAAGAACTCCGTTGAATGGCACTAGCTGATTATCTACAGTTCAGCTGTGCTACACATAGGCTTGAGAAAATGAAGAAACTATATTGTAAACTAAGACCTGGCTTAAAGGCCTAGCTGCCAAGCCATAAACTAAAATAAAATAAAAAGTATTTTTTGTCACTGATAGTAAATATATAGCTCAAGTTTATCTAAATTTAATAATTTCGTAGAAAGTCATTTATAAGTATAAAATGATGTGTTGTCTGGAAGAGATCGCTCTTAAGCGATAAGGCCGCCCTTTGTTCCTGCCTTGACACGAAATTACTGTAAATGATTTATTTTGTGTATGTGGTGAACAATAAAGTATCTTCTATCTATCTATCTATGATGTTAAGTACAAAATTGATGATATTTTTTTATTACAATTTATTTCGCGATTTGAGTGATTATAAAAAAGTGAAGACATAAGTCGCATGTATTATCGATAGGACGTATAGTTATTTATATTTTTTGACAGCAGGCAAAATCATTTCCCAGGGATGAAAAATATTGTTATCATCCCTGTGATAAGGCAACTCTAAACGTACTCTCAGAATATGAGAAATAAAAATCAATTTTCTGTCAGCCAATATTTACATGTTGAATTTCACTGGAATTAAATTAAAAGTGTAGGTTAGGTTTGGTAACTTGTTTTGAAAACTCATTTTTATATCGCTTCGAATAAATGTACAATTTGCCCTTGTCAATGCAAAATATCGGCCAAGTACGTGATTCACAGTGACCGGTTCCGTAGTTGTGAGAAACTTCCATTGTTGCTGTCATTTAGTTACGGAATACTGAAAAAGTATATTTATTTATTAGTATATTTATGTAAATAATTTAACCCTAAAAAAGCAATCAACATATTTTGTTTAAACAAGTTTTGATTATGACAGACTGATAAGGTAGAGATTTAATATTTCGGTATTTTTAGTTGACCCATTCATTACCTTTTTAGTTATTAATTTTCGAAATAAATAGGAGAAATTGTACTATTGTTGGCGAAGTGATTGTCACCCTGTCAATTTATTAAAGATGTTAAACAACATAATATTTTTATTTTGTTGCCATTCAATAATGTATGTCTTTAAAGATCACGGCCATAAAAATGCCGCGGACTGGTGGGGGGCTTGCGTGGCGCCATGGGGAGGCCAACACGTAGACTTGTATGCAATTATTATTATTACCATTTTGTAGCTACAAAATAATAAAAAAAGAAGATTTTTTATTGTCTTGAATAAATTAATAGAGTGCCAATTATTGTGGGGGTTCGATAATAATAGTACAGATAGACAGATAACTCTTTATTTATTAAAAAAAATATATATATCTAAATATAAATAATAATAATAATATAAATATATATCTGCATTAGAATACAAAAGTTGGTTCGTAAAACAAAGATGGCCTTATTGCTAAAAGCGATTTCTTCCAGACGACCTGACTCGGAATAAATTCTTACCTGTAATTATTATAAGTAGGGCGTTCCATTAGTAACTCACAACGCCCAAAATGCTCAGTTAGCCGTTCCAAAAGGCGACCGCGATCGTTGTGGTCGTGGCGATAACGTCACTAATGACGTCATCATTTTCGATCACACGACGCCCACAACGACCCATGTCAAAAGGTGGGTCGAAGTGGGCGTTGACCACAGAGCATTAATTCTCTCTTGTCAATACGTTGAAAAAGGCGCGATTTTCATATCAACCAATGACATTTGCGTAATGCGTATGACATTAATGACATCAACGACATCAACGCTCCATAAGCCGTTCCACTAGCGTTTATGATTATAACGTCCGCAAGCAAGTGGAACGGGAAAAATCGCGCTCGTGAACGTGGTCGTTGTGAGTCCCTAATGGAACGTAGCCATAATGATGAAGAAAGAAAAGAAAATAGAAAAAAATATGTACATGGACAGCAGATGGTATAGTTAATAAAATAAATGGGGTATATTTATCTTTTTAACAGTTTTTAAGTCTCGGCGTAGATCAATCGTCAATAAACGAATCGAGTTTCTTAGTGTCGTGTTGGATGCCTCAGCAGAAGACTGTTCAATATAAATTCCTGCCTTCTATATCCAAAGTCAGTGATGGGAAATGGTCGAACATGTCTTGGACAAATGACACTGTTTTTAAGTAAGTTTGTTTCAATTATATTAAAGACCAATGTTTTACCCGTGGCTGAGCCACGTGGAATACCCTGGTTAGTAGCTCTATGTTAGTTACATAAAAACTTAATTTATTACTTCTTGTTAAATTCACTACAATAACAAAGAAACTAAATCCATATAGTCTTCTCAACTGCCCAGCAAAATATAGAGGCGAGTCGAAGCCAACCTGATTTGAAGTAATATAATGAATGACATGTTGTTTATGACAACGTAGGTATTTGTTAGTGAATTGTAAAAACGCGATTGCAGCGCCATCTGTTTTGTTAAACCGTTTATTTCAAGGAACCGAAGTCCTTTATCGGGATAAAATGTTGAATTTCGTTCATATACGTTTAGTAGTTAATTTCCTAAAAAGATACGAACGCAGCGCCATCTTTTTCACTATTTTCGTCTATCACACGGAAACGACGTCGTGTATCGGAATAAAAAAAGTATCCTAAGTTACGCCCCGGGATATAACCTAGCATGGTGTTGAGTTTATTTTAAATCCGTTCAGTGGTTTTCACGTTACTCTCTAACAGACAGACAGACAAAACTCTAAAAAATGTATTTTCGGAAATGGCTCGTCCGAAATAGCTCCCCTGATTTTTTTCACATTTTTAAACGTAATGTACAAACTCGAACAGATTTATTATAGTATAGATAAAGTAAATAACTCGATCATGAGTTATTAATTTTTTATTGATATCAAATGTATTGTTATTGTAGTCTTTTCTTTGTTTGTAAAGCAATATTATAAAGATGTGGTAATTTAGTAGACAAGATGCTCGTTTCATTCTAATGACGTGAAGTCTACACGGCTTATGCAGTTTTTGAGAGATGTTGTTCATATCGCATTTACTATGGTGCGGACAGTAAAAGAAAATATCGTTAAGAAACTTGTACATCAAAATACCGATGTGTCATACCCGTCCATCAGCCTAAAACAAGAATGACAATTAACGTTCGTTTTATTAAACTGCAGAGACCCGAGCCCAGTAGTAGAAAGCTTATGGGTTGACTATGATATAAAAATTGGTATAACTGTTTAAAATACTTTTTTCTTCTCATTCGTTATTTTTGTTTATCTTGTTTACGTCAAATAATATCTAAGCAAATAACACATTTTAATATTATAAAACATTTCTTTTACTTTAATTAATATTTTAAATGCAGCCCACAATACCATATAATATTTTAAACAATAGCATTTAACATTATATTTCCATATTCGGCAGCATAGTTAAGTACACAATTTCAGCACGTCTTATGAAAGACGTAATATATTTGCAAAGAGTGTATAATTACAAACTTGGGTGTGATGTGTTCAGATTTATTTTTGATATTTTTTCTGTTTTTTTTCTTCGTCTTGACATAGAGTTTTTTACGTGTTTCCACGAGTGCCTATATAATGTTTGTGGTTGCATGCATGTTCTCAAAGCTGACTTTAATTTAAGTACCTAATCGTATTGTTTCACTTACAGATTCACCAATTTAGAGCCGTTTACAAACTATAATGTGACGTTTTATATTAATGACAGCAAGTCAAACAAGACGCATGCTTCAATGAGATATGTCAACACAACTACTGGTGAAGGAGGTTGGTTGTTAACTTGATAGTTTTCGAGAACAAAAACTATATCTTCCCCTTCTTAAAATAATTGCTGATAGTATTTAGGGATGTCCATTTTGTAAATAAAAAATATAACGCTTTTTTAAGCCATTATATTTCTTTGGCTCGAAAGTCCCTGTCATTTTTTAACAATGGTAAGGCCAGTTCCTATATAGTAGCAGTCGTTACACCGTCTCACAGAAAAAAGTTGGTCTGTACTTTTAACCAGGCCAATCTATATTCTTATGTATTTCGTTGCGCTGAATCCAAATCTGGGATCAGTGTGGTCCATACACCCTTAAAATCTCCAGTAAATTGTAAAAAACCGCAGAAATTGCAGTTTTGGCGATTAAGAAACTTTGATAGAACTAGATCGAGTATAATTTTTATGTATTTCCATCTGGTGGTTCTGAATCTCAAGCCCATTTGGCCCAAAATCGCTCGAAAATCTAAGTAAATTGCAGAAAACCCTTGAAAATTGCTAATTTTTTATCATAACAGCTGCAATTTTTCGTAATTTTTACCAATTTCAAATTAACTTAAAGTGTAACCCACCACTTGGCCTTAGACAAACGTGGCGAATATGTCGTCGGAAGGATTTTAAAAGGTTATCACTATTTTATAATTATTTATTTCAGTACCATCCCCACCATTACATCTGACAGTACGTCAGTTGATCGGTAGTAGAGTGGAAGTGTTGTGGGACAGGCCTTCCACGCCGAATGGTATTATCACGCATTACACGCTGTATTACTCGCCTCCTAATCCGCCGTTTGTGAAAACTATACCGGCCAATGATACGATCACACAATCTGTTAATATCAAGGGATATTTCACACCGAACAAGGATTACAAGTTTTGGGTACGTATGTGATGGCTAGTGTGAGACTTGAGTCTCAAATTTACGTTTAAAATACCTGGGTTCGGTTTGAGCTATTGAGCGTATTGTTACAATTACCACGTGCCAAACAGTGAAGGAAAACGTGGTGAAACCTTGTATATGCAGATAACTAGCATAACGTCGATTTGTGTACTAGTAAGCGCCCATACATAAATTACGTCACACGTCACGAGAGGGAGGGGGGGGGGGGATTTGGCTGCGACGAAGTGTGACAGATATTTTACTATAATCGCTGAAAATTTCGTTAAGTTATCTTCAATAGCTTTTTTATAATTAATTTTTGAATTTAAAGTACCGAAAATTTTTATTGAAAAAAAATTGTTGTTAAATTCAAAATTTTTAAAAACTGTTTTGAGGGATGATTTTTAGGTATGGCTACTTTCGATAATTATATTTTAATAAGTTTTCTATTACCAAGTGGTAAAGGTCCACTTGACGTGATTTGACCCCATTCCTTGTATAGAGCTTATGTCAAATTTTAACTGATAGTAAGGAAAATGAATGGTTTGCAAGATATAGGAACCAGCCTATAGTGAAGTGCTAATTTCACTGAACTTGTACTATTCTAATAGGTAAAAGCGTCGAATAATGCTTATTCATCGAACTCGTCAGAGGTAGAAACTTTGACATTCGACGACGGCGGCGACGTGGACGACCTCGCGAACGTGAGCATGTCGCGGCCGAACGCGACCACCGTATACCTCGAATGGCACAAGATACGAGGCGTTGAGGGTTATTCGTCGCAAGTCAGGTTGCCACCACAGTACGCTAAACGGGAACCTGTTACTACTACCAAGAATAATGTTACACGTGAGTTGATAATTTACTACTAAGGTTTGAACAAAGGAATGAATGATTGCTACTACCAAGAATAATGTTACACAGGAGTTGATTTTTTACTACAAAGGTTTGAACGAATGATTGAGTGTTTGCTACTACCAAGAATAATGTTACATGCGAGGTTATTATTTACTACCAAGTTTTGAATTAATGAATGAATATCTTTCATTAAGTATGACATCGTTTCTGTACCTGGACATCGCACTTGTTATTAAAGGGGGTCGCATTTGTTAAAAAAATAAGACCTATATACAAATTAAACATTCAATCAAGCATATTACAAAACATAAAACCTTCGGTGATGCATCTACGAATATGTTTAAGTTAGGTTAAAGTTTAGAGTACAACAAGTCGTTTTATTTTGTACTCTAGATGTAATTATTGCTTAAGTAATTTAACATTACACTTAAGATTAAATATAACTAAATAATAATAATAATATAAAATAAACTAAACAAAAATGTTAAATGCTACATGAAACTACGTAGAACATAAACATATTCGAGATCGATCTCCAAAGATTTCCGTTTTCTGTATGGAAAGATTTTAACGCGTACATGGACTACTCAGTTATAACCTTGCTAATTATGTAGCAATAAATTATTCCATGTACGTGACGTAACAAAATATATGCTGATTTTTCTACATTATAGTTACAAACCTACCACCTGGAGTCGACATGTTAATCGATATAAGAGCTTACAAAAAATCTATATATGGTGATCCGTTCACATTGCCACTCCCCAAAAAGGGTGAAGCGGACGAAACTCTAAATTTCACCGCTATACTATTGAAAGAGAAAATGACGTCAGTACAATTAACTTGGTCCCCGCCGACTGGTGAGAGATACAAGAATCATGAATTGCAGTATGAAGTTCACTACACTAATATGATACACAGGACTAATCCCGGTGAAATGTCTAATGGTGAGTTGCCTTGATAACGTAATTTTCAATTCATCTTGGACTATTAAATGTTAATATGCTGATATTAGAAGGATTTGAAAGGCATAATTATAAGTGAAAGGACAGTATGTTATACAATGACATCGAATTATTCAGGTTTTTGTTTATATGGATCATTTTGGTTGTTTCATTCAAATGATTATGTATTTAGCCATATTTATCTGTATCAGTTAATCCGTGCAGGAAAGAATATAATTTCCTGCGGTCGAACGGCCTGTCGTAAGACCCGACAAAACAACCCAGGAGGTAGGGTATTTACCCGTCTGGATGGCTACCACCCCTAGTCTGGAGTATGCCGCCATAACAACCTTGAGTTGTATTCCGGCATTAGAGGCCAGGTTCCAGTCTCCCTTTAAAGAGCGGCAGCACATTGGTAGCACCGTTGGTGTTACAAATATCCATAGGCGAAGGTAACAACTTTCCCTCGGGTGGGCCGTCTGCCTGCCTGTTGACCTCAAGCTATAAAAATAAACTTGTTTTTGAACGGATTTCGATGATTCTTTTTTGTTGAATTCTGTAAAGCTTCATATCTATCAAGCTTTACAGAATCCAATATAGTCTAAATATAGAATAAAGTCCAATAGCAATAAAATTTATATGAGACCATCTGGGTTCTTCTTCTGACGATTTTGGGTTCCGAAGATATAGCAGTTATTTAATAAAAAAAGTAAAAGTTACAAAATATTTTTAAGCACAATATGGTTTCAACAAGATATGTAAAGTCATTTTTGAAATATGACATATTTTGTTACACACTTTCAGAATGGTGTAGTGTCACCTGGTTTTATAACACTAATTTTGATATTGTGTTTTGCGTGTCTCTTAGTTTTTTTATTTTTTGCAGAAAAAGCATCCTAAGGCGTTGATCTATACATAAAGCTTAATTATTAATTTGTTTTTTAGATACACTAAAACCTTATAGAACATGGAAATGTTGTTTAGATATATCTAATATGTTTACCGCGTTTTTCTCGAAACCGCCATTTGCAAGTACTGCGTTTGCTATAAGGAGGGTAGAATTATATTGAGATGGCGAACTTTAGTTTTTAACTAGTTCTATTAGAATTTAATATTTTTAGATACGAGAATAATAACGAAGAATACGACTATAGTAATAAATGGCTTACACGCGTGTGAGAGATATAAATTCACAGTTGGCTTATTGGGCGGTCCCCTTGCTAGTTTCATCGAGATTGTAACCAGGGAGAATGCGAAGTGAGTAGTGGATAAATAATTTTAATACCTTTTATTTATTTTAAAACAAAACTCTTTATTTCTTCAGCCTTTCCGCCGTTCCAATGCGTTTTGGTCATTTTTGTGAGCTACTATAAAATACAAAAGAAATATTTTTAGGTTTTATTTCATTTCTATTTCCAGCGAAAGGAAACCATATTTGGTGTAAAATCCAATTTAGTATATCCTAATTTAATTTATTTTTCTGCCTTAGAAGCTTTGGTATAACATTACTTCTTTTAATTACTAATTCAAACTTGAGTTTGATTCAATCAATAATACAAATAAATGTTATTTTAAAATTGGATATTTGACAGTCAAATAAACTGAACTGCGTTTTATTATCACACAAAATATCATCTTTTACATTAAAATTTGTCTTATGAAAAATGTTTTAAAATGTATATATTGAAACTGTTCTTTAATTTAATTTGTATTTAACATCAAATATTAACGTTTTTAGTATTATATAATATAAGATATAAGATACATATACTTAAAAAACATAGATAAGTACATATAAATATATCTAATATAATAATTTGTAAGACTATAGGTCAAATACGGTGGTACTGATGACTTTGTGTACCAACTATTGTGAACATACTACCTGTATTTGCAAATAAAGATTCGTCCATTCATTCATTCATAGTCTCCTTGATTTTGTATGGGAATACTGGCTTACGACGTCGCAATTTTAACGAGTCAAATAGCGTATTAATTATTGTTTAATCTATGATTAAAATTACTTTTATAATTAACTGTAGAAAGTGGATGATGACATATGATATTTTGACGTCTGCTCTTTTATATGACTACTATTTTAGAATTTATTGTAAAATGAGTCAAATACCCAATTGCCTCTAGCCACGCTGAGACGATCGGACCGATTGCACTCGGATATTTACTAGTATCGTGGTAAGTGGCCTTCCGAGCGCACTCGGACAACGGCGCCTGAACCGAGTTAACTCCGACCATGCCTAGTCTTTACAAGTATACTTGGATCACTTTATAGGCACAAAATCGCGTTGGATACCTTTCATCTTGTAAAAATCTATTTGCAAATGAACTGATTGATATGAGTAGCTCGGATGAGTGTAACCCGCTATGACGTGTAGGTACACTAATTTGAAGTTAATACATACAAGTATACTCTGTTTAATCGAATTTTGATAGTGTTAACGCAGCTTTTCCTAGAGTCAAACTTTTAAAAAGCACCTTGCAGCTTCCTTGGCACACTTCGAGTTAGTGAGTTGGATCATGTGAACACATTTATTTTTCTAAATTAAAATGCTTAGAAAGTATCATTCATGTTCTTCAACGCACTGAACAATTCGGAAGATATCTGATATAATATAAAGTTATAATTTCAAACTTAATATTTATTTTTTAGGGCCCCTGTGAAGAATCTTCACTGTGATTTCGATAATAAAGCAGGGGATTTGAAAATTATGTGGGATGCCAATTGCAATGTTTTACGTAACGCCATCTCATATTGGGTATGTTATATTTTGTATTATGTATTTGATTTACTCTCTGAGAATATTTGAACTCCAATTACTTCAAGTGCGATGTGAAAGTTGTGAGATTTCATTTAAAAATTGCAAAGATGAAGTTTTATTAAATGATTCCCCTTATGTTCTTTTCTATACCTTTGACAACGTGTAAGGATTTTGTGATAATCTGTTGCGTAGTTAGAGCGCGAAATTGTCATAGTCAATATACGGGTGGTACATATAAACACAGTTTTAAATGTGTGTAATATTTAATTATACTTAATTTAATATAATTACAATTAGTTTTTAATATAAAATAGCGCGACTTGGCTTGTGGCGTGTGTAGATGTTGATTGTTCAAAGAAGAAACAAGGAATGATTGAATGAGGTGGCGTGCCCACGCCGTCTTGGCTGGCGGCCGATCCCTCCCCGCTCTTCTATTATTCTTAAAACATAAATCGGCCGTACCGGGAACCTTTGTTGCCGCCATCTGTGGCATGGCGTGAACAGTCAATCAAATAAACTCATATCTGCATTTGTACCATTAGTTAGGACTAGTTAGGATATGTATATACAGGTGAAATTTTTAAGTGGATCTCCATGGCCAATTTCTAACCTTCACGAAATATCGACAACCGCTCCAGAAGTTTAGGGGTCGATTTTGATAAAAACTAAAACGATATTATTAGATTATTGAAAAATCAATTACTACTGAATTATTAATAGTAATATCGTAGTTTGTGAACATTAATGTTTATGAAGGAATGGCAAATAGCAAATTAAAAATTCACCTGTATACTTGCATGTGTGCGTGTGTGTGTGTATGTGCGCGCGCGCGCGTGTGTGTTTGTCAACTGATATATGAGATGGTTATATAGGCCTTTTTACATCGATTTTATAATACAATTCAATATATATAAGAGAATTGCTAAAAGGAAAATTAAAATTATACATAGCTGATGGAAAAGTGTGTTTGTGACATTAAGTAAATTACCACATTTATAATTTGATTTTGACATCTATTTTATTTTATTTTCCTGACATTTTATTTATATATTATATGATCGAATTGTGTTTACAAATTTAGAATTGTTATGATTTTTTTAATTGGCGTTACCTGTATTTCTTACAAATAAACAATCGTTCATTCATTTAATTGAATAATTTCAGGTGGTAATAACAGAAGAGACTCGGGACGAAACGAACCAATACGCATTGTCGTCGACGACCGCGGCACGGTACGAACACGTGCTGCATCACGTGCCTGTCGGTGGAAGGTACAACGTCTGTGTGCATGTAAGTTGCCTTTATTTACAAATTATATTGTGTTAATAATAATAATTTATTTATTTCAGACACAAAGATCCATAATTACAACAAATTTTATACAATGTTATCATTAAATTAAACCTTAAATAAATTAAAATTAATAAATATCCATAAGTCAGTTAGTCGGTCAGTCCTTTATTGAAGCATTTCAATAATATCTATTTTACATTAAATTAATTATTCTATGCAGCAATCTACAACCAATCCCAATACATTTTTGTGTGGTGTAGCCTGCTAGCAATGGTTAATTTTAATAAATTGAACATTGCTTCAAATAACTGGATATGTTCAGGCACAGGCCATGAATATTTAAAAATGTGAATTGATTAATTACGTTTTAGTTTGATATTTGACATTCCTTTCACAGAAATTGTTCGTTATTAGCTATCTATTGGTTTAATAATACAGATGTCAGTTTGTTTTTTCGTTATAGCCAAAAAGCCAATTCTATTCCTGACTAAGGGTAATGATTAAGATTTTTCAAAAAATCTAATGATACCACTTTTGTTTTCATCAAAATCAGCCTCGGGACTCTCTTGAATATTTTTAGTTATTTCGTATAGTTTAGGATTTATGGCCCATTTAAAAAAAGTCAGCCTGTAAAAATTACGGAAACTGAACGTGAAGTAAATGTTGAGGAAGAGGCCACCAGGTTAAACCGATCTTAAGTGACTGTCACTGTCACTTACATGTCTATGGTGTCCTTTTTGGCATGATCATCGTGCACTCGAGATATCAGGAAAAATAAGTGCCTGTTTAAAAATATTTGTAACAAAACTAAAAACAGAGCTAAATAACTCAGAGCAATTCTTCATTACCTATATTTCACATGAAACATAGCTAAGTGCAAAATTTGGAATCTGACCATCGTATTACAGTCAGGGGACCAAATGTAGACGTCACACTCACGAAAAGTTGACAGGCCAGGGGTAAATCACTATTATACAGTTTTTTGATAATAAAGTTGTACAGCAAACCCTTGCAACCCTTATACACTTGCAAGTTGTAATAGAAACCAAGTTGACCGATCTGTGTTGGACAACAGGCTGACGTGGATGGCGCGGCGGTGGTGTGCGTGCGTGTGCGCGGCGTGTGCGTGCAGCCGCCCACCGGCGTGGCAGCGTGGCTCTCGCCAAACGGACACATCATGGTCAGCTGGAATGATTTGGAACAACCCAGGTAAGTGTTATTATTAGTATTAATTATGATGTTATTATTATTATTAATTAGGTTATTATTATTATTAATTAGGTTATTATTATTATTAATTAGGTTATTATTATTATTAATTAGGTTATTATTATTATTAATTATGTTATTATTATTATTAATTATGTTGTTATTATTAACTAAATTATTAGTATTATTAAATATGTTATTATTAGTAATTATAATATTTTCTTAAGTTTTCGCGATTTGTATACATAATAAAACTACATTTTAACGGTTTTAAGCGCGGTAATTTTATTTGATTTTGGTTTTTCCGACGTTTCGTATTAGTAATTATGTTATTATTAACTGGGATATGCCCGGACTTCATCCGCGCTTGACTTGAAATTCCCGCGGGATTCCCGGGATCGTTTTAGTAAAAACTGTGTCGGAATAAGATAATTTTTATGCACCCGAACAACCACAAACTGCTCCCAGTAAAATCTCCGGGAATGGTAAAAAATCACTGGAATTGGTTTTTTTTTTAATTTGGCCATTTTAAATTATTCTCAGAAAAATTCCCGCGGGCTTCCTGGGATAAAAAGGAGGACAGATTTTAAGTCTAAGAATGTGCTGTCGATAATCGAAAATCGTATCGAAATCGGCGTGGTAGTTTTTACGTGATCCCAAACAGACAAAAATCTAAAACAATTGCGGCGTGTTCTCCATCGTTTATATTTTATATAGTCTATTCCAGTTGTTTTTTTTTTAAATAGCTTCAATGTACAGATCGGCATATATACGATTTTATAATATTATACACTATGTTATTATTCCCAACTCTGTTAATATTATTATTTATGTTTCTGAAGGCCACGGGCCATAAAGATGACCAGGACATTTAGAGGGCTTGCGTGGGACCCTGGGAAGGCTAACGCGTAGAGGCCCCTTTCACTTTAATGTAAATGTTTAGTTATTTAATGTTAATGTTAAATAGGGGATAAAAGTTTGTATGGGAGACCAATGATTTCTAAGGTTTATAGATATGAAAAATCATAATCTATAAAAAAATGCGATGGTGTCTCGATCTGTCTGTATGAATACCGAAATTAGACATAGATACTTTGCATCCC
This sequence comes from Dendrolimus kikuchii, assembly GCA_019925095.2. Lineage (NCBI taxonomy): Eukaryota > Metazoa > Arthropoda > Insecta > Lepidoptera > Lasiocampidae > Dendrolimus > Dendrolimus kikuchii. The sequence goes on from CM034400.1 coordinate 9,420,359, forward strand.
GGGAGATGGAATAGTTTGCGATATAAAATGAAGTAAGCCTTCCGAGGGCAAATAGCACCAACATTAAAATATAATACAATATAACCTGTATTAACGCCTGCTCTTTAAACAAGAGGTACGCACCGGAGTCCGACCCGCGGCGCAGTCGCGGTGTAGACTCTAGTCTATCATACTTTATATTTATTTTATTCATATTAATACATCAACAAAAAAATTGTGTTTGAATATAAATACTTATTCATAATTACCATTAAAAATTTCAAAATTTACAATAAATTTTATTAATTTTACAAAAATGTGTCAATAGGAAGGCATTTTTATATAATCATGTTATATTATAATCATAGTATTTAAGCACAAAAATAATCGTCAACTGAATAATATGCTTAATAACATTTATTAACAGGCATTTTTTAAAAATGGATTTAAAAGAATTTATTTTTAAAGATTTTATACTTTGTGGAATCTTATTATGAATTCTAGATGTCATGCATACGATGCTTTTTGCATTAGCGCTGTCTTACTAAGATGCGAGCAAAGCCGATGTTCACGCCACCGCGTAACGAACGATGATTCCCCGAAAAAGTAATTTACCCCGCACTTCCGCGTCTCAACGATCAGTCTGAATCGATCCGTCGTAAAGACATTCACGCATCGCGCGCGCATTTGAGATATCCACCCAATTGCAATACTAATCGGGTTCCAAGAGCTTGGTGATAAGTGGCAAGTGAATCTAGTTGTGAAGCGGGAGATATATAACAAGAGAACACGCACTGCTGCTCCTGTATCGCAGACGCTCCGGTTACTCAGCTCATATTATTACGGGTGAGTCCATTTATCTCCATTCCCTCTTACCCTTGCACCCTTAAAATCTGGCAATCGGCCAGATCACCTATCATTATCGCGTCTGATGCTTGGTACACCATCTGACATACGTGGAATAAATCTTTATTCTGTCTAACAAATGTGGCTACTTCGAAAATGTAGTGATGGCATTGTTAGAAATGTATGTTTTATAAAAGACGGATTACAGCTTTCATTAGTATGTAGTTGGAACATCGAACGTATGCAGCGTTTTTGCATAAGGAATATCATATTTGCGTCAGTTGAGTTACTCCAAAAAATAATCCCATATCTCAGAATTCATTCTTGATTCGTCTTCTGATTGTTCTATATTAAAAATGTTTAGTAAATATAGAAACTGTCGCAGCAAGCAAATTCTAGAATCACGTAGTTTAAAAGCTGGGAAATCCCGGTATATATAAAAAGTCCCGGTAAGTCATGTATGAAATTTGTTATGCAGTGTCAAACTATGTAACACAGTAAATTTTTGTATTATTTTTAGCCGCGTGATCGATTCTCAGGAAAAAATCTGGGATTTCCAAGACAAATCTGCGGTATTTTACATTCCAGGAACCCCCAGAATTTTTCCGGAGCGGAACTGTCTAAAGTGGTCAGGGTGAAAATAAAATCTGGTTCCGATGCGATTTTTTCAATCGATATTAGTTTATAATATTGTTAATAGTTTTGATCATATATGTTTTCTATTATGTTGTTTTTATATACTTTTTTTACGTTACGCATTTTTATCTTCACAATTTACTAAGACAAGAAATTATTCATAATTTAAGTTATTTTGTATAAAATTGTATTGAAGATTATATTGGTTAGCTCTGACAGTTATCTTACCATTAAATTTTAAATTTTATATATTTTCACCCATATTTATTTTTGAAAGCCAACATTAAAGAATTATACTAATAAAACCTGTTAGTTCTAAGCACCTTGAACTATTAGGTTATAATACTAGTTGTGATACTCTGACGGTGACAACTCTGCATAATCCTTGTTTTTTTCTAAATTCCAGTCACAAGTACCAAGTATTAGTGTCCAATAAAGAGTTACCTGAAGACTTGATTCATCCAACTGATGAGGTAACAACGTTGGAAGCGAAATCGTCGCCACTACTCATGATGACCCCGACCAGTGTGAGCGGCCCCTTATATGTCAGCGTGCGCGCTGTCACCGAAGACGGTTATTATAGTGATCTCAGCGAAGTACGGACCTTAGATATGTATGGTAAGTGTCATATAAGCGCTTTCATAGATGATATTGAAAGACGATTAATATTTATTATTGTATGTATGTATATTATTATTATGTGAGTTAAGTGAAATTTTCGTCGGAGATTATTTTAAAACTACTTTATTACTTAAACTTTAATTAAATTAAATTACACACTTTATGGTTTCGAAAGATTCTCAGAGACCTTTTAACTCAGCATTTTCCGCATGCGCAAGGAAATGATGTGGAAGTGCCACACATAATATGTGGGTAAAAAATATTAAAAAATTTTTGAGGCCGGTTTTTCAATCACCAGATAAAAGTTATTCATAGAATAAAGTGTAACATGGAAAAGTTAAAAATGTCAGTTGCATGAATAAAGTAGTTGAATTATTTCACTTTGAAATGACTAGGTTATAATTTATTCTACTGATGATTAAAAAATCAATGCTTAATCTCTTGAATACATTGATAGGGCGCCAATCATTTTGCCAACTATGGTATAGTTCATCCCAGCCATACTGCACTTTTTTTAAGGGCCACAGACATATTAAATAATTGAAGTGAAAACTTTAGAGTCGCTGTGATTTGAAACTCGATGAAATGAAAAAGCGACACTAAAAGATATAAACACAAATCTATAGGACTAAGCCTGCGAGAGAATGAGATACGAGTTTTACATTGTGCAGTGCAGATTGGAGAGTCAATATGACCGATGATTAAACATAGGTCCGATTTGGACCGAAATAAAACTGGTAACAATATTTTGAAGTGAAACTTCTTTAGAATCGTTGTGATTTGAAACTAGATGAAATGAAAAAAGCGATACTAAAAAAAGATAAACACATAAATTTAAAGAACTAAGCCTGCGGGAGAATGAGATAGAATACATTATATTTAATAATTAAAACACTGCTCATACAGATAGAGTTGGAAATGTTTTAAGGTTTTCGTTAATACTTCAAATTTCACGAATGTGAGCAGCTGTGAGAAGGACGGAGGAGGGATCAAAAAATCATGGAATTCGTGTGACGTAATTTGTGGATGGCCCCTAAAGGGAATATAATGGGATATAGGATTGGAAGACGGAGATGGTATAGGGAAGGAGGAAGTAAACCATCGGAACTCTCACTCATCGTACGAAGCGTGGTTGGCTGAAGGCTAGAGCGTGTCTTCATACCGATCGAACAGGCTCTAAGAGTTGTAATCAAAATAATGATTTGATGATCTGGCCTGGCTCTACTACGTGAAATTAAATTAAAGCGGGTTTACTCGTGTATGCGCAGGTGCGGAGTCGGAGGGTGATTCTGTGAGGAGTGCGCTGTGGTGGGGCGGGGGCGCCGCGCTGGCGGTGGGCGTGCTGCTCGCCGCGGCGCTGCTGCACGTGGTGATCCGGCACCGCCGGCTGGCCAGGTCTTTCCTCCGGTTCACGGCGCACACGCCCCGCTACGACAACCGGAGGGGGCAAGCCACCATCGGCGATCACGGTTCGCATATTAACTTTATCTTCTTAATTACATATTATAACACGCTATCTGAATATCAGCTGACTGCTCCTAAACGTGCTTTTAAAAATCATTCCTTTCCCTTAGTTTGTGTTTCACATTTATTTACAGAAATTAATCCTTATAAGCTACTGTATCTACCAGATGTTTTTTTTTTCAAAATCAGCCGAGTCGATGACTCACTATATATAGGGTAATTGATTTTCCAAAAATCTAGTGATACCACTTTAGTTTTAATCAAAATCAGCCTCGAGTCTCCTTTGAGTAGTTTTCACTGTTTCGTATTGTTTAAAATTTGTCCCTGAAGGCCCACTTGGAAAATCCACTCTGTATAAAAAACTTATTCTAGTTTTTATGTAAGTAAAATAAAGCTACTATTTAAGGTTTGACTGTAAATACTTAAGGAAATCTCTAGTTAAATTTATATTTTTTTGTACGTTATTGTCACTGAACTCCTCTTAAAATCCTTCACTTTCAGTCTATAGACAGCCTTTAGTGTAAGCAATCTATACTATAATATTATAAATGCGAAAGTTTGGATATTTCTTACTGAATCACGCCAGAACGGCTGAACAAATCTGGATAAATTTTGACGCAGAGATAAATTATAGTCTGGAATAGCATATAGGGTATTTTGTATCCCGGAAAAAAGTACGGTTCCGGTGGGATAACTGTCTATAAAAATTACATTAACGCGAGCGAAGCCGTGGGCAAAAGCTTGTTTAAAAGACAAAACTATCTCTCAAAACAACACACATTAGTTTATTAATATTAAAAAAATCTTTAAATATATTTTCAGACGATGATGACGTGCCTCCTATCCACGGCTTCTCTGACGACGAGCCTCTGGTCATCGCATAAGCTCATTTCGCTTCTGTGAAAATAAAACAAAAAACAATGTGATTTAACGTGATCTTGTCATAAAATAGTATTTTATATTTATTGTTTCAATATTATTGAAAGATTTTAGAATTGCATTTTAGTTGTTTCATTTTAGGCTGACCGTACATTGGCTACGATAATGAGTCGGTTTTACTTCATTGCTCCTTAGGCTGGCCATACACTGGCTATAATAATTTGAGCAATAGTTGCACAAACTACTGTTCTGTCGCTTACAGCCGGTTCTTTGTCTTACTACCATTCATTTATTTTACTACTGGTTAAAACTTGACATAAATTCCATACAAGTACTGACAATTTTCTACCAATAATAAGATAAAATAACAGTAAGAATAGAAACTAATGTACTGAGTAGATATGGGTAGGTAGATTTGTAAAAATCAGCTAAATAGCGGATTTTGCTAATAGCCTCGGCTAAGTTGTCCATATCAACCCACCAGCTGATTAATGGCTATCGGATGAAACTAAAACCGATAACAGACAAGTTTCCGGCTTAACCGTCAGACACCGACAACTTCGAATGTTCAATAGTCTATAGCTGTTTCTTTGACGGTTATCGCAGCCATTCAGCCGACCGTAGAACTATTAGCCAAATAGTTATCAGCTTGTTTTTTATCTAGCTATTGAACCAGCATTAGCCGGATCGATAAGTTTTTGAAGTTTCTGTCGGTTACCAATTGCTAGTATTGAGTGGTTATGTACGACACTGACCTATCTCTCTATCGACCGTACAGTTTAACCATATCCTCGGTATTATATTATTTATTGCTATGGTTGTTTACAACTTTCATTGAAAAATCTATTGCTGAAACGGCTATTGATTGCCAATGCGTTGGTGTACATGATTAATTTATTATGACGCCAAACTTTAATAGTTAATGCGTAGAATTTTATTATTTACATATAGAGGTCGTTAGTTTGTCGCTGACTCTAGAATCCGGGCACATGTCGAGATACGACAACCAGTGTGTGTTAGCGACAGTTGCCAATGTGCGGCCAGCCTTACGTGGTTATTATTATTTAGGTTTTAATAGCAAAAATTCAATGCGGATTTGATAAAATCTTTGTTCGAAGCAACCATTATAAGTGTTGTTACATTCGGTTTATTATGAAAAAATAGATGTTAGGTTTTTTTGGTATAATTATATTGTTTCAAAAATATTTTTGTCATTTATTGTTTCTTACTTTGACGCTTAGTTAAATACAATGTCCAAAAATCTATTAACTGTATTTTTATAGACAAATTCTGAGTATTACTACAATATACGGATGGAGCGTATCTAGTTTATACATGTACGTCTATGTTTGCTTGCTTAAAAAATTTCAATTGAATTAAAAATATCTTAATGTTGTCCTATTGATGACCTATGAGCAAGGTTATTTGAGTGTATAGATAATATAAATTAACTTTTGCTAATAGCTAATGATCGATAAAGTAAGGCTGTATTGTATTGTATAAACTTAGAGAAGATATAACACAGAGTGATTACGTTGTCAAGATCCAGTTGATTTTTTGTTTCAGACATTCAAAATTATAAAACAATTAGTTTGGTTTTTTAACCCCTTTGCATATTGCATCTTTTCTTTGGTTTTGGGTGGATTAGTCCTATTTTACCGGTCATTGCCAATTAGACACGTAAATTAAAAATATATGGTTCTTTGATGTTAAATAAAAATATTGTGTAGATCGACTTGACCTAAGTATACTTAAATCACCAAAAAAGTAATTTTTGAATCATAGCAATTATCATAAATTATTAGATATAATAATTTAAACTGGTTGTCTTTTTTTTAAATATTAAAAATAATTGTGTAATTTGCAGTAACGGTATATTTAGAGTCAGTCGAATTATTGATTGTATCGTAGAATAAAAAAAAAAACATGTTTTTATTATATTTTGACCATAAAACATTTCTAGAGCTAATTTTGGTATTTAGTATTACTTTGTTTCCAGTACTATATAGTGTGCCAAGTATAAGTCGGCGTTCCAATGTTGGCGCCTTGTGCGCCTTTATGACAAATTGCAATTATTGTCGTCAACATCCTAATTAACTGTTGGAATGGAAACTGTTTTTACCAATTATGTTCAAATTACGAAACTATTTCGTGGTTTTTCTAAATAAAATAATGAAATATGGGGAAATGTTACAATCAGTTCGTCTTCCTGTTACGCGACAACATATACTTTATGAAATATAGAGTACGGTTTATAATTGCAGAGACCGAACCGACAATTTGCGAATGTCTAACTTTTTGAAATTTGCGGTTGTCAACTTTGACATCTACTTTTGTCAACTTAGTCTGAAAATCAAAAATACAATATTGAATTGTCGCAATTTTACATGGAGACATTATGCATTTTTTTTTTAGTTTTGATGTTCTATTTAAATGCAAAATTGACTTTTAATTTTTGATTTTTTTGGTCTAATAAAACATGTATTGACAATTTTTTTATGTATAAAAAAGCGAGGACAGTGTAACTTTTCGCGCACTATAGCTACATTAATGTAGGTTTAAAGGACTTTTTCAGTAATACTTGTTTACTGGGTGTTTGTAATTTGTAGTATTATTATTTCCTGGTAAATATAAATACGCGACACCTATAAAACGTAAATATAGTTTCCGGCACGTATTTTGAGCGAACGACGAAATCGTAGAAACCGTTTTGCGCATTGAGTATAGCCAATGTTATGCGATTTATCGATATATCGATAATATTACGTTTTGTCCCTTCACTCTAAAGTGACAAATACCTTACACTTGAAGAAGGCCTTATTTTGCTTGTTCGCAGAATGTTATCGGGAATTACAATTCAAGTAACACCAACGTTCATAAGCAAAGATTGTATTAAAATTGTAATAAATTTTAGTAGATTTTTGTTTGTTTGGTTTTGTGCGCTTAGTATACTGGACGATTGTAATAGGTTACGCTTTCCGGGTGCAATGTAGACGATACAAATGGGCTGTAATCATAACTATAAGACTTGTTAATATAAAACTTGATAATTTTATTTAATGAATAAGTTTTCATTTGCTCATCTCTGAATTTATTATAGGTATATAAAGAGTACATTTATGTGACTGTAGCTATCTCATCGAGTTCGACACCAAAGATCGTCGTTCTAAGTAAATTGTAAGAATTTATTTTAAGATCAACTGATCGACACCGGTTTAAACTAGATGGCGTTGACTGCAATGCCAAGCCTGATTACTCGACTCTGTCTCACGATAGGCACGGGGCGCTACAGTCGTGCAACGAAATATTATAAAGATGAAATAATTTTACAAAGATTCCGATTTAATAGTATAAATACACAATAATAATATAACGAAACATTTACACTATCGTAAGAAACAACATAACAACGTGGCTGGGTTCATGTGTTATGATTAGTTCCATTTTTTTGCCGCGGGACCTTTTCCGTGAGTCACGCTCTATATTTCACTCTTTTAATCTATTGGTAGAAAATTGACATTATTTGTACGAAGTTTACTACATGTCTAAGGCTACTGGATTAGTCTCAAATATCTTATTTTATATATATATATATATATATATATATATATATATATATATATATATATATATATATATATATATACATATATATATAAAATAATATATAATAAGATAATTATAGGAACCGGTTGCTTAACAAGATGTCGATCGGGGATCTCTTAAACTGTGTTGAACTGTATTTCTTTTAATCATTAGTAGTTTTATACATTCCCAAATGTATTTGTGAGTAGTAGTTATTTTCGTTCCTGTAGATTAGTTGTTTTGTAATGCCGCGTCTTCTTATTTTTTGCCAGTCTATTATGAAATTGTCTTAAATTATTAGTGTTAAGGCTGGTCTATTTGAAATATAAACGATTAAAAATAAAATGTTATAAACTCAAACCGTGTTTTATTTTTAAGTAAACGTTCAATATGATTTATTTTCTATCATTCAGTTCAAGAGTTAATTTGTTGTGATTGTCACAACCAATTAACACAACGTTGACTGATTGGGTAGGAAGATAAGGATCAATAATAGCAGGATTAGAATTGCAAATATTTTCTTTCTATTTATTAGTATGCTAGATAGTGTATGACACTATTTAGGGTTGCCAACCGTAATATATTTTAACCAATTGTACTATATATAATAGAAAAAGTATATAGTATGAAATGTACTATATTTGCATCGCTAATTAAGTTGTTGCGCATTTTGTTGAGTTACTTATGATTATTTTAAAAATAATAAATCTTTGCTGGCCAAAGCAAAAAGTAGTAATGTAATATGCACGGAAAATACAATAATGAAAAAAGTACTATATTTTGACAGCTTAAAATAAAAAATTCTATATTTTATTTAAAAAAGTGGCAGCACTAGTGTCAATAGTAGTTTTTACTATACCATATTTATGTAATATAAGTCACATGTAACTTTGACAAATTTTACTTCGAGTCTTTTCGAACTCTTAAAGTTATCAATTTCTACGTGACTAGAATGATAACTCTGTTAGAATATAACTTCTGAGTTAAAAAGGCTCATACCAAAAATAATTGTTTTTTTTTTCCTATAAACATAAAAGATATTAACGGCGACGTCTATTTAAAAATTTGCACTAAATACAACTATGAAAAATGAAGTACTTTAGTACCTTTTAAGATATTGTTGAATATTTACCAAAATGCTTAAATAAGGTGTAGTTTCTTCACTGTCTTTTGAGCCCAATTTTGCGCTGACAGTAAAACCAGGCCGTCTTTATTCGAAACTACAAAGCCGACCATGGAGTGACGACCTTCAATATTGCATATCAAGGGTGAACCCTTCCCAATCTGAAAAAAATCATACAAATTATCTTCCATATTTGATATATATACACACACATACACACACATACACACACACACACACACACACACACACACCCACGCACGCACGCACACACACACACACACACAGAGACACATACACACGCAGACACACACGCACACGCGCACATGCGCAAACGCACACGCGCACACGCACACGCGCACACACGCGCGCACACACACACACACACACACACACACACACACATATATATATATATATATATATATATATATATATATATATATATATATATATATATATATATGTTCAGCCATAACTTTGTTGTTTCTGAACCGATTTTGATGATTCTTTTTACGTTCGATTTAGCAAAGCTTCGAAATAGTTCCATATGAATTTTATTGCTAGCAGACTGGCTTCCGGAGTATAAGAGAAAATTACTCAAAATCTAATAGAAAACGTATTGAAAAATATTGTTAGGTTTAAGACAATCCTAAAACAAGTAGGTACCTAATTAAGATCAATAACGTACTGTATGTACTACACTCGAAACAAGTATATACCAAGGTGACTGATAGAGTCGGTGCCGGTAGACCGAGACGTACTCACCATGATCAAATTGAACATATTTTGAAGAAAGGTCAGATAAATATCAGTTTAAATAAGCGTGTGTGTATGAAAACATTTATGAAACTCGATAAAGTGAAAAGTGTTTATCAGGGTCGAGCAGGTGGAGATCTATCGTCTCTGCCTACCCCAATGGGAAACAAGTGTGACAATATGTATGTATGTATGTACCACACTCGACTAGGACTCTAGTAATCTCTAGAAATCGTACAATGGAAATCGATAACAATAAACAACACGACCGCGTAAATTGAGTTATGAGATCCGTCATAATTAGAAATCGTCGACGGCCGGCGTTGAGAGTTAAACGATTAGGCTGCCTGGGGACACCAGACGATGGGCGTAATCATTTAATTAAACTTCTTACGATTTACGTCAAGCATTTACACCAATCGAACTTTTAAAGCAACGGACAAAAATGGGTTGCGAGAGGCGGCCGAGACGCGTCCAAAGGTCGTGTCGAGCAGTTGGTTTTCTGTAAACCAAAATGCACGAGACGTGCCCCGGCAGCGGCCAGCGAGTGCCAGAACTAACTGATATACATTTATTAACCGACCAACATGTTCTAGTGATACTTCATTAACTTAAATTTGACGGCAATTTGTTAGAGGTCCTTAGTGTATATTCGACGGTTAAAGTTAATAAGCGACATTTTGGTCGAAAATGAGTTATGAATGCCATCCTACTTAAAAATTTTCGCTCTTTCGAATGCGCTCACTCCCATGGCTCTACTATGACTTCCTTGTCGTTTATGCCCAAGGAAAAAACTGCGTTTTGAAGTGTCATTTCGTTTAACCGACCGAGTTTTGGGCCTTTTTTACTCTAAAGGCGCTTGTACCTCTGTAAAAATGGCATCACTTTTGGGATATAGTCGGTAATACATTTTTACTTTTTACTGGCGTAAAGGTTCCAGGCGTATACTACTGTTTACCATTAGTACCTGTTTTGAAAGCTGGAACTAATGCCTCTTTACTATTGTCGTCAAAGACATTAAGCGTCGGTTATACCCTACTACAATTTACAAGTTTACCATACAGTTGTCACTTATACACAATTACTAAAATCTAATTTGACATTGCAATGTCGCTTATACCTTACTACCATTTTTAAGTTTATAATACAGCTGTCGCTTATACGCAATTGCTTAAATGTAATTTGATATTAAAATGGCGGTTATACTCTACTACTATTTACTATAACTCTATCGCTTACGCCATATTACTATACAGTGATCGTGCATTAATTGAGGTTTACGCCAATTTGGTATCGCTTTTTGCTACCGAGTTTTGAAATTCTATAATATTTTAGAAGTACCTTTTATAGTATTTTTATAATAATGATACCTATTTACTAAACGAAACATAATGCTACGGACGTCGATACCCATAGCACTAATATAAACCCCAGAGGTTTTCTATGCTATGTATAAAATCAACGAGTTGTAATCATTTTGTTGTCTTGATAAAAAAAAAAAAAAAAACTTAATACCTAGATATATTGTTATTTCATAAAGGTACACTTTATTTTTGTTACTATGTATAATATACTAGATACTGATGATGGATACCATCTTTTGAATGTATGCAGTTACTAAAGTCATATTTTAAAGGAGAATCATGTTAGTTGTGATTCTATTATTTTTAAGACGTGACGTTTAACCCACGGGACCATATGCTCATATAGTTAATGCCCTATGTTGGATGTTCCCGTTATCCTCTTGGTACAGAAATTTTGAAGTGCGGAAGTACCACATAACTTCTTTTTCAACCCTCTTACAGTATTTATTACTAATGACTAACATCCTATTGATTTTTTTGCTTAACATTGTTTCTTATGCTCCATTACCTTTTGGCATAATAATGTGAATTACCACTTATACTTTTTACCCTTTTAAGTTATTCTACAGTCATGTGACTTATGCTCTATTACCTTTTGGTATAAGGATATCAAATGTATCTAAGTCTACTCTACCCTTCGTTTATACAAAATTTACTTTCGAGCTGCGCTCCACAACGTTTTCTAAACACGCTTCCGTTTCATCAGCTATCGTTTCCTAATTCGTTAAGCTACCTTATTAGGGATACCATATATGTAACCTAAAAGTGGAAAATAAAAAATTTCGAACACAAAAGAAACCGACTTCAAGATTAATTACAAAGCAAAAAATTAAGAAAAACATAAAAATTACCATATACCTACCTACATTGTTACAACAACAAAATATTGTAAAATGTAGTATTTTTTATGATTTACTTAGCGCCATCTTCAACATGTTGCAGTAAATTTTATTTTTTGCTTTTTAGTTGATTTTGAAGTCGGTTTCATTTGTGTTAGAAATTTTTTATTATTATTTAAGCAACTTATCATTAGCTACTTGGACAGTTGCTCACTATACTAGATCTCATCGAAAAACTTAGGTAAAGTTAAATGACCGAATATATAAATGCATCTGTAGAGACGCAGAAGAACTTCTTGCAAGATCTCTAATTATATCTTTTTAAATTTAATTACCTATTTGAAAGCCGCGTGCTCACCTGCGAGCAGTAACCACAACCGTTACACGTTACTGTAACCAAAAATCATAATGTATACGTAGCTCGCGAACGCAACGCGAGCAACTCACAGCCAGCCGATGACTTTCGGTTCTTGTCGTGAAGCAAAGGCCGCGGGCGGCAGTCTGTGTCAAAGGCAAATTCCCACGCATCAAAGACCACTCGCGAGTCACGTTCACACTAGAACCTCGTTACTGTATTTAACTGGTTACAATATCAGCTTGCCAATGAGTACCCGGCCGAAGGCGGCTCGTGTCGTGAGCGATGATTATTTTCGGCATACACATTCGAGTACGTTACTGTATCCGTCCTGGTGCAGTTGCAGCTCTCAGATGAGTACACCTCTTAATAGGTTTGGCTATGAACATAATGTGGTGACTATTATAGACAATATGCTATGCACAGGTTGTTTGATTTCCTCGCCAAACTCGTTATCTGCTATGTAGAGGTAGATTCAGAGCAACATTAGATTCTACTGCTAATCGTATACTTATCTCAATTTGGCACAAATGACTACTGACGTATTTTCTGCTTATTTGGCATATCCTAATTGATATTTATTTATTTATCTAATTAACTGACCACTGAAGTACGTGATTGTGGTAGAGAAGCGCAAAATAGATCTTCACTCTCATTTTCTTTATACGCAAGCCGTCCTTTTTTGCATTCTCTAATCGTTGCTTTCTGCCAACGAGATCTTGGGCGAATAGCTGAAATAGAAATTATTTTTATAATAATATACCTACAATTTTCAATGGAAAAAATATTATAAATGAAGCATAGTGTAAAGTGCATATTATCCTACGTATAATATGCACTTTACACTATGCTGCATGCACTTCAGATTGTACTAAGTGACCCGATATGCATTTACAGGTCCCGTAAGAGTTAATAATGCATTGGGATAATTTCGACATGTTTTTGATGGGATAATGCAATGCCTACACCTATTTTGATTTTTTTGAAATCTGCATATTTATTTAATGACATACATAATCATCTAACTGTTACGATAAACATTTTTTATATCTTAGAGTTCCGTAAGACAGTTTTAAACTTAGCATAATTTAATATAGTATTTTCATTTAATATGATTAAGTGTACTCAGTTACAACTAAACGAACTACCATGGTGTAGGTCCGATTTAGAGCCTAAACAATTAAACGCAGGCGCGTGCCGCCGTGCCGAAAAGTTCATGCGACTACTACACCTATTATACCAGTACAACTATTATATCTGCTTAGGGTCTGAAACTGTCAAATGGTCTAATTAAGCTCAGACTGAAAAGTATAATTTTACTTTACTCTTTTTTAGTAAATAAATTTATTATGTTTGTGGTTTATATACAATAAACTTTTAATTCCCAAGCAGATATTGATATTACTGAAGTAAAGGAATTATATAAAGTAGCGTCAAAATCAATATGATCTCAGTAAAAAATATTAAGTCCTACCAGCTTTAGCATTAAATCGTAATTTTCGGTATATGCCTATTTTCGATCCTACCGCAAAGCACTTTACTAGTATTTACAATACCTTCAAATTCTCCCCAACCGAAGAACATGCAACCTTCATTGATATCGTGGCTTGCTAGACATGCTGGTTGTACGTTGACGCCGAGTCGAAGTGGATGTTGCCAGTACTAAAGTAATAAAAAAATCAAAAATAGTTAACTACCTTAAGTTACCAGTCATTTTTATTTTATTGTTATTTTTTTATTATAATATGTATATTTTTTTTTAAGTTACTGGGAGGAATTAACACCAAAGAAACAAGCGTAGCCTTGTTAAGACGTCAGTACCAGTGGTAAGTTTAGGTTAAAATTGTAAGCAAAATTTTAGTGTCAATAAATATAATTGTTACTTATTTTATCGTACCAGTATGGCTAAGTCGTTAACCAGGTCTCCTGGCACGTATTCCGGATGCACATGGATTGATACTACGCGACTTCTTGACCGCGTTCTTTCGTTAAGATTCCACAGACCTGCTATTACTGTGATTTCACCCAACGTAGTCCTAAAACATGTATCTATATGTATAAAAAATCCAAATTCGTAGAACGCGATATAAAATTATTCATATAATAAAATACAGATTAAAGAATATAATTAATTATAAGGATAAATAAATAATTGAATTGTTTCACTTAAATTAACACAGATTATAAGTAATTCTTTTCATAGGTAATTTTTAAATCTGATGATTAATGACCGGTTCCTCTATCTTACTATTATTCATTAACTTGCCTTACCATCGGTAGAAATTTCACATTACTTATATAAGTATGCAATTAAAGTCACAACATTTATTGATTATTCATTTTCGCCGGAATATTCACATTCTCACTCTCCTTTATAACATATTATTTACTTCTAAAAGTCCCCAGTACCTTAAGGAACGTTTTAAAAACCTTAAATTCCACTGTCCACAATTTGCGCCATGATACGTACCGAAAATTTATGACGCCTGCACACACTTCATCCTATTATGATAATTCTTTTACGGTGCAGGCTGTCAAACTTTGGAATATGCTGCCGCTTACTGTCAGAGAGGCCAAATTCTTACCAACATTTAGAAATTTGCTCAGAAAACACTATTTGTCCACAAATAGCTATGTCTGATTAACACAATATAATCATGCTAATACATTTATTATAATAACTTATGTATTTTGAAATATTATTGTATATATATATATATATATATATATATATATATATATATATATATATATATATATATATATATATATATATGACTATGTATATATATATATATTTGTATATTTATTTTTTAAATTAGTTTGAGTATTCATGTATCTATTGCTTTCTTCCTGCACCACCTATATCGTCTGATTCAAATCTCTTTCATTTAGGGTGCCTGAAAGAGATCGCTTTGAACGATAAGGCCGCCTATTGTATTGCCTAGAAAATATTGTGAATATAGTCTATTTTTGTAATCGTATATTTTGCTGTGCCATAAAGTGTTATCTCTCGCTCTCTCTCTCTCTGATTCTGAGGCGGTTAAGAAGCTCGCCGGGTCAGCTATTTATGTAATAAAACATATTCAAATGTACATATATTACAAGTAAAACATTTTTATTTATTTATACAAAACCCAGCCAATCATTGTTTTTTACAGATAGTGTATAATGAAATTACATCAGTGTGAGTAGGTACTTTGAACGTGCCAGCTTTAGATAACCGATATGTAAGGTAAATGAACGGTTAATAGGATCTAAGAACTGGTCATGAATAAACAATTCTTATATTTGTTCAAAAAATTAACTGTTATTAATATAGTTTGAATATTTTTAAATACTTATGAAAACTTACCCGAAAACACATTGCGCAGCAGTTATAGCAATTCGTGGATGAATTATTGTAGTATAGCACAATATATTGAACCTTCTTTTTGTCTCTACTACTAAACCTAACCATGGATGAGAACCACTATCAGTTTCTCCAGTTTGTTTGTCTAAAAATTAGATTAGGGATTGAACAATAATTCCAAGACATGTATGTACTCGTATCTAATAAATTTCTATAAGCGAACACAATACTTAGAATAGGGCTTATTTACATTTGCGTTAGTTAGAAGCTATAATGACCGGTTCCTATAGCTTACTATTGCCTTACCGTCAGTTAAATTTTGAGATTCGATAGTTGTATAGAGATTATGTATTAAAAAAATCAACCGATATTAAGACAAAAGTACGGTTGGTAAGATATAGGCACCTGTCATAAGTTGTGAAACTGGCAAGTTGGCTTAACTCGTTATAACTTACATCGTAACGGAAATGTAAATCAGGCTTTAGATTCTCCATACCTTTTTGGCTTGTTTTGGTCCATTCTACAGCTCTACCGCAATTTTCGAAAATTTGTGTTTCTTCTTTGGAATCATAGTCATCACTCTCTGGAACATTATGTATTATTTTTTCCTCTGATTCTTTGCTTTCAGTTTCATCTTCAACATCTGTCAAAGCGGTCTTTGTTTGTTTATTTTTCTTTTTTGCATTATTAATCAGTTTGAAACCTTGAAAAACTTTAAAATCTGGATTTGATTGAAAACTAATTATTTCACTTTCAGGATGAAATGATTGTTTTTCGTCGGAGACGGTTGATAATTTTGCTGGTGTTCCACTTTTAGGTTTAGAACTTACAACTGTAATGGATATAAAAAGATATAACTATCTATTCACACAAGTATTGTAAGAACGTGTATAATTGTTTGAGTCAATATTATTACCTTTACGTGGATCTACAGTTGAATATCCGAATGTTTCATCACTTTCTACGCTGTCATAGACAACATCAACCCCATAAGTCGTTGCTGGTTTTCTGTTAATAAACTGCCAACTTGGGTTTCTTTTCTTTAGTACGGTATCTGAATATATTCCTATTAAACCTGGTTTCGGAAGTTCATCCACGTAATCCTCAATGTAATCTTTGCTAGAGTCACCATATCTTGTGCGTGTATTTTGAGCTTGTTTGTCTTGAAATTTTGTATTCTTTATATTCCAATATGGATCTGGGTAGTCATCATCAGGAGTAACAACCTTAGATTGAGTGGCGGACAGTCTTATATTTCGTGTTTGCGACAAGAGTCTTTCAAGAAGAACCTTCCTTTGTTTTTGATTAATAGTTTCATCACCCGAAGTAGATCTTTTCTGAAGTCTTAACGTTTTTGGATTATTAACAAAGGTTACTTTTGAATAATCTTCATTAGCTATATGATCAGTCGATGGCAGGATGCAGCATATTAAATCGGGATCATGAGCTTTCTTTGCAAGCATTCTGTAAAGAGCATTATTTATTTTTAAAGACATATAACTAATTACTAAATAAGTATTTTTTATATTTTACTTACATTTGTAACTCCAGTGTATATACAAATCCTTTTCTCAGTTGACATTTATCCTTTTCCATATAATTACAAATGTTTTGTGATTCTGGTTCCTTATTTTCACTATCTAATATTTGATCATTACCAAATGTAGTAAGTGGCTGCAAATAATCGTATTTTGGAACTTCTAATGAAGGATTTGTTACAAAGGAAGCTTGGTTTGAATTCACAGTGTTTGTTGCTGTTTCATCCGGAAATACAATTTTATCTTCTGAAGGATATGTAAAAGCGACATCGTCTTTTTGCTTATCCGTAAAAACATGCCCAGTATTCTGGTTTGATGATGGGTTAAATGTTTGAAAATTACTCAGAATTTCGCTTGTTTTTGGTCCATTAGGCGAAACTATGTTTTTATTTATTACATCTACGTTAATGTTCTGAAATTTCGGCTTGTCATTTGAATTATTGTATACGAAGTATGTATGCGAAGCTTTTTCTGTAGTTTTAGTTGGTATCGGTATGCTATTCCATATTATATTATCTCCTTTAGGAAAAGTAAATTGATTTTTCGTTTCATTCTTAATATTTGGTTTCATGCTTGTAGTAATTGATTGAGTAACTGGCCATGACGGCTTACCAAAAACAAAATTGTCGTTTTTACTATTCAAGTTGCTTAGCTGAGTATTATTTTCAGATAATAATAAATTATTGTTCTGAATATTGCCGACGTTAACATTGCCGAATTTGGGTCGGTCATCAAATTTATAATTTTTATTATCATCATCTGCCATGTTGTTGGCATAATTTAATTTTATATTCTGGAACTGAACTACAGCGGGAATTACTTTGTCAGTACTTTCATTGATTTTGAAATTATTTTTTGAATCAAAACTGTTAGTTTCCATATTAATAACATCAACATTACTAAACGATGGTCTGTCATTAAAAAACGATTTTTTTATTTCACCGCTGTGTATTTTATTTAGAGAACTCACTAAACTGTAAGGATTAGTTAAATTTATACCTTGTGACGAATCTGGATCTATTTTCTTTGCACTTATGTTGCCATTCGATTGACTTTTCGTTTCAAAATTATTTACATTATTAGCCACATTTATATTACTGAACTTGGGCCTGTCGTCAAAGAAGAGCTTTGTGTATCTGTTATCATAATATGTTCGACCCTCTGAAGGGTGATTATTAACAGGTGCAGAGTTCACATCGTTAACGTTAGTAACTGGCTTAACTTCTGATACTGAAGCAGCATTTTTGTTTGTTTGATATTTGTTTTTTGAGCTATGAATATTACTATTTGGAAATACAAATGGTAAATCTTTACTTTCATTTAAATTTCTCACATTATTATTATCATATATTGTTGATGTACTTACGGTTGGTAGATAATGTGTCAACAAATTCTTGTTTTCGTTATTATCTTTGTTCTGGATAGGCCATATAAGATCAATATCAATATCACTATTTGCTGAAGTCAATCTTACACTTTCAGTTGTTGTGATCACTTGGTTTGTAGACTTATCTTTATCACTGTACATTAAATCATTATCATCCCGAAATACAATATTAGCATTTTCGTCAGTATCTAATTCACTAATGTGTTCAATAATTGGAGGAGTGATCAGGGCATGATTATATTTCGCGACTTTTTCATTTAGCCACCAGAATTCACCATTTAATTGGCATTGCACCACTTTTAACACAAAGCACAATAAAAAGGTTGTTATAAACATTTTATGACTATTCGCGAATGCGTGTTATGCAAAAAATATAGGGCGATGCACTGAGGATAATCACCGAACATGCAACGCATCTAACGGCCTATTATTCAAAATCTATTGTTGAATATGTACTTTTCCGATTGATGCGGTCCTGTGTAAGGCTAGTTACCGCAATTTGTGAACAAATACTGAATAGTCCCGTGTGTTTGGTTGTAATCAAACTAGAGTTCAATTCATATAAAAATGAGTCAGTAAAAATTATTATTGTTTTTGACCTACTTAATAAAGAGGAGGATTTTCCTGACATTCTTGATTAATTAGGTGTATTTTATATTAGGATTACGAGACAAATTCCTTTTAAGGGAATACACTAATGTTAATATTTAATTAGCACTGAAAAGAAATGAAAATGCTTATACAATATTATCAATAGATACCTACTTAATGTAAGCAACTTGCCAGCAGATAGAATATTTAAACATAATTTGCATAGTTTTTGTGCCTATATAAAACTCTGTAATTTTTGTATTTCGCATTACTTTCGAATCGAGCATATAAATGTTTGTTACTGTATGTAGCTGGAATGGTGGTCTAATTGCAAATAGTTACCGCCATATTTACATGTTCTATACCGGAGGGTTTAGGTGCACCGGTAAATTTAAAGATGTTTGATACATTAATTTTAAGTAGCGGTTTGGTGGAGTGGAGAGGGGGAGGCATACTTACCCCTACTACAACCGCTATAGTCCGGAGTTCTTGAAATAATATTTTTTTTAAACATAACCTCTCAGTAAAAAAGTAAGTTTTCAGTAATATTGTAATTATATCATAGTTCTAAAGTTCAATAACCCTTTCAAAGTCTAAAAGAAAGCCAGTACTTAATCAACAGAAAAAACCGAAATAACCAAAAAACAGTGTAAGTAAAAGTAATAAATGTTTTGTATGGCGTCGTAACTGTTCGTGTATGTAAAATAAACAAATAGTAAATGGTTATCCGTCGGTTCTGGCATTCGCCGGCCGTTCCCGCGGCAAGCTCGCTTCGCTCACTCGGCTCGTGCGCTTTGCTGTGCAGATAACCTAACCTAACCGACTGTTCGTATGTATAAAATAAATAGTAAATGGTTACAGTCCATTCTGATCTAAAGCTAACCTAACCTAAATCACTGGTTTTGACCTTTCTCCACCTACTACAATAATATTAGTGAAAAAATAAATGAGGTCACGTTTATCAAAATTTAAAATTTTTAAAGAACTCCGGACCATAGAATAGAAAGGGTAAATATACCTTCCCCCTACCCAGTCCCACCCACTACTTGAAATTAGTGTACCGGATATATGAGAAGCAGCGGGTGCACCAACGTGCTGCCGGTGTCGAAGGAATTAAAATTCTTTATATCCTAAAAGAAAACTTTTTTGAAAAACACCATATTGAAGTGTTACGGAAACCGCGACTCAAAGCTCATTCCGAATCCCTAAGATCATAAAAGAGATACATTTATACAAATTTTAGAAATTAGACTCATCTTTGTGGTTTAAAGTTATGACCAACATGAGATCTAAAACAAATGTAATAATCATATGGGTATTAATATTTTAATTAAGATTGTTAATAAATGTAAAATTGTATGTACTGTTTTGCATAATTATTACTTATAAAGCAGATAATGACGTCCATGACATGTATAATGCAGTAAACAGTGAATCACATAACCAATTAAATAATATTATGTCAAGAAATTTTATATTAAAATGTATTTCGAGGGTTAGTCTCCAATGGTCTTAAACTATAAATTAGCTTCTTTAAGAACCATAAACTTAAACTTACTTAACTCTCTATGAATAAGACCGTAATTGATTAAAGATTTAATAAAGTATTAATAGGTAATGTATGCCCGCAATTATATTTGAAAAAAAGCTCGACAGACTGTAGTTTTGTAGGAATAAACGAATGCTGGAAAGAAAATTTTCTTAACTGCGAAATGTACTTTTTATTATTCTTAATGGAGATTATTTTTCACGTTGTTGATAGATTGCAACTTAGTAACCGAAATATTATTATATAAAATTAAGAAACATAACAGCGTAGCTCTAAAGAGGCCGTCATTAACAATACTTAAGAGGAATTTTAAAATTTTTAAAGGAAGAAAGTGTACATTGCACTAAATTCATTACTAGCAGATAGTATTTATCAAATAAATGTCAAAGTTTATCGCTTGTTACTTTTGATAAAAAAGTAAGGGGAAAGAACCTCTACTTGACTTAAACATATTTGTGTCACGTATGTAGTTATTTTACTCTACTCAGACATTATATTATTTTATTTTGACTAATAAATTTTTTTCTTTATAAGTTTGTTATAATGTAACGAGCCGCGGTAGATTAGTGGTTAGCGCATTCGCGTCCACAACTCAAAGGGGGTTCAAATCCTGGCTGGAAAGCATGCACTATTTAGGTAGTTTACTGACCTAATGTGGATATTATTATAATTACCACATCCTAACGGTGAAAGGAAAACATCTTGATTAAACCTGCACATCGAGATGACCGATGTGACTACACGCCAATACGCCTTGGGCAAGCGTGGCTGGTGTACTGTCTGTTCCATTATAAGTGGGAGGTCCGAGCCCAAAGGAAGGATCTTAATTAGCTAATATCATATGCCTTTAATATAAGCATTATCACACTGTTCCTTATAATATCATTCAACTTAAATTTTAATTACTTAGTTTCTTTTAAATGTTATATTTAAGTAGAGTATCAGAATGAATAAGTTTCCATATCAACATCAAACAGGGTTACCATTGAATAGTTGAGGAATAGGTAACTTGTCCTTAAACTAAATAATTCACTGGAGTTCTATTAAGAGTAACTCTAAAAACTTTTGCGCATTTCCCAAATTGATTTCGATCGAAACTAAGAAGTAAGAACTTAGACGGGAAACCCTTAACTTAATCTGAAACAGACTCAAGGAACTTGTTTATCCGTGTCCATTAAATTCATGGTAATACTAGTATTATCGTTGCCGTTTTGCTTATGTCGCTCACGAAACCCCATTTTTCGGAATACCTAGCACATAAGAAATTTTCGGTTCGGTCGATTGATATGCTAGATTGTTACAAAGAGCATTTGTTATTGCCTGTGGCAGGCAAACAGGTTGACGGCCAGCTTGATGGAAGGCGGTTACCGTCGCCTATGTACGTTTGCAACAATAGTAGTGATGTTAACGCGTTGCCGGCCTGTTAAAAAAATTATGACGCCTATTATAAACAATATCATAGCGTAGAGGAGAAACCTCAACGGGAAATTCCTTCTAGATCATTGTTGTATGCGGAACAAACGTTCTAGAAAACCGTTGCATAATTGACCGTTGGAGCATACCAAAGATTTTCACAGGCTTATAATGATGCAGAAAATGCCTATAATTTTTATTTTTAATTGCATGAGTTCAGCAGACAGATGTACGGCCCACTTAATGGAAAGCGGTTACCATCGCCTATGTACTTTTGTAACACGATGCCGCTCTCTAAAGCGAGGCAGAAACTCGGCCTCTAATGCTAGAATATAATTCAAGGTTGTTATGGCGGCATATTCTAGACCGGGGATGGTAGCCATCCAGACGGAGAAATACTTACCAGATGACTGTGGGTTGTTTTGTCGTCTCTTACGACAGGCCGCCCGGCTGCAGGACATTGCATTCTTACTCCCTTCCTGCACGGATAGTAATAGAATAATTGCTTTGAAAAATAAATGGCGATTGTTTCTTTATGCGGAGTTATCTATATTTGTTTCATAGCCTTACTTACTTTCTGTAGATATTAAATAAGGTGAAACACACTTTTTATGACGGAAAGAGCATATCACTAGTCATCAAGAAACTTTATTACCATTTATCAAGAGTTGGTTAAATGATTTGTAAACATAAAAAAAATGTTCGTCCCTCAGTTAAATTATAAGATAAAATAAAAATTTAGAACCCGATTACAGCGCTATCTACTGAATAAAATTGTAAATCTAAACCATTTCAGGAACCACTTAAACACATACAAAATTTCATAAAAATCGGTCAAGCCGTTTTTGAGTTTTAGCCAGACTAATGCACATCAATTGATTTTTATATATAAGAAGAAGAAGGAAGCGATCCTTAATTATTTTTTTTCGCAATTTTACCACGCCATTACGTAGCGGGATAAATTATGTTTTAATCAAAAAATATTACTCATATAGATAATATAGATCTAGTAGTTAGCAAGAAAACTGTCAGTGATATTTATATAGACTCAGATACGACGATAGTATATACAACAGTTATATTTTGGTTAAAATGGCCACAGAACCCTAAAACGCATAGAAACAACAAACGACAGAAACAAATTCATCCAAACCGTGAAACACTGAACGCGTTCATTGAAACTTTTTTCATTTAGTTACGAATTCAACATCGAGTCCTTTGTCCAATGTCCTGTTCCAATTTTATGCGAGACCTAGTTTTATTCTTTAAATAAAACTGCTTGAATCGAGTGGAAATAGATTACTTTTGTTTATAACTAGTATATGTAAGCGAAACTTCCTCCGTTTTGACATAATGACAACGGCCGGTAAAAAAAACGACTATAGCGCCACACTTTGGGCTATATTCGTTCATCCCACGAAAACGACATCATTTATCGTGACAGAAAGTATCCAAGTGTTGACCTGATATATAAGCTAGTTCTAGGTCAAGTTTTAAATACATTAGTTCAGTAGTGTTCTTGAAGTATTCTAACAGACAACATACAAAAATTCCAAAAGTTGCAATATTAGAATCTGGTGGTTCGTATTAAAACCATATCATTTTTTCCCTTTTTAACCGACTTCAAAAAGGAGGAGGTTCTCAAATCGTCTGTATGTTGTTTTATTTGTATGTTCGTTACTCGATTTCTTTGTCAATTGTGGATCGATTATCAAATTTTTTTTGAAGAATGGTTATACTCTCGTATTGGTCTCATTGTCATCATGTCAGAATCTGTAGATTCCAAGGAATTAGAGAAACTTACGAACAACAATTACTATATTTTGCACATTTGTTGTTGTTTCATATGTTTTACTCGACACCGACTTCAAGATGTTATAGAAAGAAGGCGGTTAAATAATTATTTTTTGCTTTTTAGTTAGAAACTCGGTTTTATTTTGTTTAAAAAAAGGTATTTTGTAAATTAACTGTATACAAATTGGAACCCTCTACAGATTTATTATAATATTGAACAACATTGAGCGTGTGGTAGAAACAGTCCTATAAAATCAACATTAATATTTGGCACCACACGTTGTAGATAACACAACTATGAATCATAGAAGTTTTAAATTACGCATATTCATTCATATTCAACAGATGTACATAAAATTACAGTCTGCAATATCACTTGCATATTTCAGGATGGACAATTTAAATTCACTGCAGGCGCCAACCGAGCTTGAAATACAATAAAGTTTGCAACGTTTGATATCTGAAGATAGCTAAGACATCTTTTTTTGATATTTTAAACTCTAATTAAATTATGTAATGGTTGATTTTCACTTACACTGGTTTTTATAACAGATTATTTTTGCATGCAAGCCTGTAGAGACCGCTATGGCGCGGTTAGCCGCGAACCAGTTGTCGGGGATTTCATTATTGATTTACCTTGTTTTAAATTTTATATAAATACTAAGGTATGTCCGTGACTTCCTTCACACTTTACTTGAAATTCCCGCGGGATTCTCGGGACACAAATACCGCAGCAAATAAAAAAGAATGTAAGCTATCGTTTTAGTGAAAATTGTATTGGAATAAGTTGATTTTTATGCACCCGAACAACTACAAACCGCTCATGGGAAAATTCACGAGGGCTTCTCGGGATAAAAAGTAACACAAATTTTAAATCTAAGAATTTGCTATAAATCAGCGAAAACCATATCGAAATCGGCACATAAGTTTTTTTTTGTGTAAATCCCGAACAAACAGACAAACCGACAAACACACAATAAATCGAAAAAAAATGTTTTATATGAGACTACGAGTGTGAAAAAAAAGACATCAAGTTTTAAATGTTAAGAAAAAACGTAGTATTACATTTAATAATAATATAAATGTATGTATCACATTACCTAAATGTACATAAATATATAAAATTAATGTATATAAAAAACTCTTGACAAACATATCAATCATGCAAGAAACTGTCTGAGGGAAAGGGGAACTGCACAAACTTTTTCTCTTTGAAAATGTCTTTTTATTTTCCTGTTACGCAAGCAAAGAATAAACATTCAAACTTTCTTACTTGGGACCTTTTTGTTAATATTGACTTTTTCAATACTTCCAAGTGTTTCGAATTTAGGGATACTTTGTTTAAATAGTATAAGTTACAGTATAGCAGACGAGTAGTACTAGTGACAATCGTACAGTAAAAAACCTAACTTTGAAAAGCATCTAATTTCTATATGGCGCCACAGGTCATTTAACTCACAGTATTAACCTTTTATTATTTAAACCATAATCAGAATAGAATAAAATATACTTTGTTGTACAAAAATGTTGTACTACATAGCATCAAGAACATTAATATATAACTACATTTATTAGAATACTATTTAGATCAAACCCATTCTTTATTTTAAACAAAAGAGTTACACACAAATCTATGAAATAGTGATTTATCGTTCAGTAATTTTCATGTGATGCTCTGACAGACATACAGACGGAAAGACTTCAGTCCTATGCCTTCCATATTCGTAATCAGCTAGTTCGAATTGGCCCCCTGATTTTTTTATCATTTTCAAAACACATTGTACAAACTCGACACCCCCAAACAGATTAATATAGGTCATAATTATACATAGATATAATAAAGGTGGTTTGATAAATGTTAAAGAAACAGTTTGATCATTTTTTTTTAAGGTTCACCATCACTTTTGTTATTTTAAACTAATTTAAAAATTAAACTACATTATAAAAAAGAAACCTAAAATGATATACTAGAACTAAATAAAAAAGAGGGTATAATTATAGATAAAATATTGGTCCCAAACCAGTCACTCACTGGGAACGTTCCCAAAGGGCTAGCGGCTTTACCACGTTGAATAGCAATGCTGACTTAACTTTTGAGCAAAACTGACACCAGCCTTTTGGTCCCGTGAGAGGTCTATTTTGGTTTTAGGTATTATTTTGTGTGATTGTTATAGGTGCGTATTTGATAAACAAATAAAAATGCACGGGCAGCGTCATTTCGTACGAAAATTAAAATTGATTATTGGTCGTGGAAATAAATGTGAAGAGGAGTGCTGTACAGCCATTCATCATTGCCGCCAAACTTCATTTCATTATTGAAAATTGACCGAACAATAACAATTTTCATTGTAACATTGAGGGGCTGATTCGTTTTAATATTTGCTTCACAAAGTTTACTGGGTCTTTAAATAAAGTATTCACGTTTTAATTTTGTAAATGCGGCATCATTGGATTTCGTTCGATCAATATACTCGTATTGCTGAATATAAGGTTTATTATGGATGTCATTGGTTTTAAAGGAACATGTGTGTACGTTGCATAGGTATGCTATATTAGATGGGTAATTTCTGTCTTTCAATTTAAATGAATCAACCAGAGTTATCCGTATAAACACAAACTTGAATCGTTCAATCTCGTTGAATACCGCCGTCTCTTTTCAGTCCTGTGCCTTTCAACCAAATTGATTTAATGTGGTTGATTCGTCTTACATTAGCATAACGAAGAAGGAATTAACAAACAGCGTTTTGTCATTCACAAAAAATTCAAAGAAATTCACTTTAACATAATGCAGATGGTCTAGTAGAACTATGCTGGCTTCTTATCTTGATTGCAGCAGTTAGTGCTGGCTCGATCGGTGTGGTACCAGAATATAGAGTGAGAATCCAGGTGATCCACTTTTACCTCCTCCCTATCTTATCCCCCCTTGCCCACCTCAAAAGCTGGCAAAGCATCGCCCCCGGTGTTGAAAACGTCCATAGGCGACTGTAAATACTTTACATCAAGAGGGCTGTTAACGCCGACCTATTTGGTCACCGCCTCTTTTTTTCTTTTTTTTCTTTCGCCACATCTGTCACTATATAATGTGACATAGTCTACGTCCGACCGCCGAACGCACCGCTACTTCCGCACATACCTCCCCGCCTTTTGTGTGTTGTGCCGCATATTACACCCGCTTTCATCAACCCGCGCGCAGAAAGGTGCCCACTGCACCGTGTCTGCTGGTCCACTATCGAAGGAACCGCAAGACGAGAAGGAAAGACCACGAGGAAGAAGTGCCTACTGCTACGAACACCGCATCGCTCGTACTGTGTCTGCCGCGGCGACCTTATCCTGTAAGTCCTTTCCATCTGTTTATCCCCGCTCCCGCCCGTGCCAATAAGGGCCGTCCACCTATTTACCCACTTCATGCAATAAAAAGAGTCTGGAGATTCCATAAAAGTAGGTGGAGGTTGTAATTAAGGTAAGAATGATGTTTTCTGTAGGCTTCTGTTTGATCTCTAGCTGAAAAAATGGATTGATATGGCAGCTCTACTAGTTTCTGTCTCTGGAACTTTAATCACTAGTAGCTTAAACAGCAAACCTCATTTTTGTTAGCATTTTGTCGCCATTTTGGCCTAAATGGACACTTATAGAAATTTCATGTCTATCTCCGTCTACATAGATATTTGTACTAAATTAGTCAAAAACTAACTCCATTTTTTATGTAGATGAGATGTAACAGGAAGCTATAATTTGTATGCTCTAGGGACACCATATTTTCGAATAAATAATAACCTGACTGAATTTAAAAGTGAAACCATTCAACCGTTTTATTCATTTAACTGACATTTTAAAATTTTCCAGGTTATACTTTATTCTATGAATAACTTTTATTTGGTAATTAAAAATCGGCCTTTAAACAAATATCCAATAATAAATTTTTATTTGCGCATATTTTCGATCAAATGCTTACCTTACCTTACGGGGTTGTTCGTGCCTACCCCGCAAGGGAACTGGCGTGAAGTTATGTATGTATGTATGTATGCTTACCTTAATATTCTGTGGGTAAACCATAACAACAGTGGGCGTTAGTTACCTCAACAAAATCCATATGCGTGGACACGCTTTTAGGTCCTATTTACATACTAGCCGTGCAGGAACGGACAGAGAATAGAATTTCCTGCGGCCAGGCGGCCTGTCGTACAAGGCGACAAAACAGTCCATAGCTAGGTGGTAGGGCTTTTGCCCGCCTGGATGACTATCACCCCTGTTCTAAAGTATGCATAACAACCTTGTGTTGTGTTCCAGCATTAGTGGCTAGATTCCAGTCTTCAGAGAGCGGAAGCACATTAGTAGCACTTTTGGTGTTACAAATATCCATAGATAATAACCGCTTTCCATCGGGTGGGCCGTCGGCTTGTCTGCTGAATTCATACAATAAAAAAAAATGAAAACTACTTAATTGTTGTATTTTTTTATTAGTGTTCATCAGTAAGTTATATTTCTATTTTAAGACAAGTTTAATTAATTTTAAGATAGACATGTTTACATGAACACTATATTCTAACAAAAGTTTTCTTAATCTGAACATCGCGTATCGCCGCTAGCTGCATACGACCAGCATAATTAAGAATTATCTTTTAATTACAAGTCCACTATTTACTTGATAATGTGTGGTTACAGACATTCGGATTTTGGGTAAGACCCTCGGGGGAGTGCTGGCGGTGAAATACGTTAACGCCGGGCTTCGGTATGCTACAAATCGCAACTTCTAACTGTGATTTAAAGTTATCCTAAAGGTTACTCGTCCTCATCAATGTGTAAATCTAGGTTTAGATGAAAGAGTAGAGGTGTGCTGAATGTTGATGATGATGATGATTAAATGGTGGTCTTATTGATGTCTAATTTATTATTTTTGTTTAGTAACATTATTACAAATAGAAAATAAGAGTGCACCAAAGGCCAAAACCATTGCAACTAGTGCTGTAAATTAAGTGTAGTGCGCACTATTATTGTTAATGAAGATATGAATAGTGTCCAAATCTGTTTGAACATAAACTTTTTTATGTTATTTTATAATTTAAGTTTCTGTTTTCTTTTGTTTTTGGCTCTGTCAAAATATTTTGACAAATAAAACGCATTAACGCATCATAAATATTTCTTTTAATTTTATCTTGTACTTAGATCTATTCAAGATTCTATCTCAACAAATCTTCGATGCTTCTACCATCTTTATGCAGATAATCTTCAGATTTACACCCATGATCTAATCGAAAAGCTTTCAGATGCTATAAACATTACAAACGGGGATTTATCATCGATTGTGGATTGGAGTAAATCTTACGGACTATCTGTGAAACCAAAGAAAACTCAAACTCTATTTGTTGGGAGTTCGAGGATGATAGCAAAAATTAACTGGTCAGCATAATCACCTGTTACATTTGATGGAATCCAAATCCCAATTGCTGATTCAGTGAAATACCTTAGGTGTTCACATTGATAGCACTTTGTTCTGGGCACCCCAATTAAAGGAAGTTAGTCGCGAAGTGTTTGCTTCTGTAGCTTCCTTGCGAAGACTGCGGAAATTTTTGCCACACACTACAAAAATCGCGTTAGCGCAATCACTTCTTTTACCCATCCTAGACTATGCCGATGCCAGCTATCTAGACCTAGCAGAGTACCTACTTGATAAACTTGAGCGACTCCAGAGTTTTTGTATCCGTTTCATATGTGGTTTACGTAAATATGATCGCATATCCGAATTTCGCACTAACGCAAATCGTTACCTATCCGCCTTCTTCGGAATACGCATATCCTCGTGTCACTTCTGTACAATGTACTGTTTAGTCCCAAGTCTCCTCCTTACCTTAAAGAACGTTTTCAATTATGTAATGTATTTAAATATGGAATACTAGAGTTTACCCCGCGGCTCCGCCGCGCGTCAAACTCTAGTGCGTACCTCATGTTTTAAGAGCAGGCGTTAATACAGGATATATTGTATTGTATTTTTATGTTGATACTATTTGCCCTCGGAAGATTTACTTAATTTTATATCGCAAACTATCCCATCTACGGGGATGAATAGTATCTATGTCCATTTTCGGTATTCAGACAGACAGATCGAGTGAAAGTCGCATTTTTTTAAAGATTATGAATTTTTATATCTATAAACTTGATAAATGATTGGTCCCCTATACAAACTTTAATACCCTATTTCAACCCGTGCTAGTTTTATTTATATAACTAAATATTGTGTAAACTACACAAACGACCAAAACTACCAAACGTACTAAAACTGCGGAAACTACCAAATCTACCAACCAAAACTACCAAATCCACCAACCAAAACTACCACAACTACCTAAACTATCACAATTACCAAATCTACCAATCAAAACTACCACAACTACCAAAACCACCACAACTAACAAAACTACCATAAGTACTAAAACTACCACAACTACCAAAACTACCACAACTACCAAAACTACCACAACTACCAAAACTACCACAACTACCAAAACTACCACAACTACCAAAACTACCACAATTACCAAAACTACCACAACTATCAAAACTACCACAACTATCAAAACAATCGAATATACCAAATCGATCAACCAAAACTACCAAATCTACCACAACTACCAATACTACCACTACTACCAAAACTACCACAACTACTACAACTACCGACACTACCAAATCTACAAACCAAAACTACCACAACCACCAATACTACCACTACTACCAAAACTACCACAACTATCGAAACTACCAAATCTACAAAACAAAACTACCACAACTACCAAAACTACCAAAACAACCGAAACTACCAAAACTACCACAAATACCAAAACAACCGAAACTACCAAAACTACCAGCATAAACTATCGAAAATAGCAAAACTACCACAACTATCAAAACTGCCAAACAAAACTACCAAAACTACCTAAACGACCAAATAGACCAAAATAAACAAAATGACGAAAATGGTAAACCACAAATAAAAAACCTATCCTAGTTTCCGGAATAAACTTTACATAAATCTATCCCAAAATCTATCCCAGTATCCGGGATGAAAAGTATCCCTTGGCCACCCTCGGTATTCAAATTACATATGTACCGAGTATCAGCCAAATCGGTCCAATAGTCTTTCCATAAAAGGATAGGAAACAGAGAGACAAATATACTTTTATCCCGGAAACTATCCCATTTTCTGGGATAAAAAGTATCCTATGTTCATTCTCGGCATCGAAAATATATATATACTGAGTTTCAGCCAAATCGGTCCAGTAGTTTTTACGTGAAAACGGAACAGACAGACAGACAGACAGACAGACAGAGTTACTTTCGCATTTATAATATTAATAGGGATTAATAGGGATATAATAATATTAATATGTATTTTTAAATTTATTTATATATTTATTTAGAATATTGTACAACTAAACCCTGCCCTAGCTTTTATGCCATTTTCTCTCTCCATCCCAAGGTTGTCTGGAAGAGATCGCTGCCAGCGATAAGGCCGCCATTAGTACTTATTGTAAGCCGTTTTTACAATAAAGTATATTCTATTCCATTCCATTCTATTCTAGATCTAGTTGTACAAATAGGTCTTTGTTTTAATAGAGATAATAAAAAAGTTTTAGGGGGCAAATTCTTAGTGTAAATACTTAGCTGATTTAGACCATATTATGTAATATATTTAGATTACATGGCAATGTAAATGAGGTTTAAACAGAGTTAAAAGAAATAAATTTAAAAAGCTGTAGGGAAGTAAACTATTCATGTTGTATGCAAACGTATGAACTTAATCAAGCAAAGGTTAAAATACTATAAACAGTATACCCGCCACGCTAGTCTAAGGCGGATTGGCAAGTTTCACAAATCAGTTTTCTTGATGTGTATGTTTTTATCACGGTATTACCTTTTAGTGTCAGGACGTGGTGATTATAACAATATACACTTCTATCTATTTCTTCGCGGTCAAGATTTGAACCCACGCCATCTGTAACGCTTAGTGCCTTTAGCCACTAAATTATCACGGCTTTCTTGATTGCATGTGTCTATTATAATATAATTTTACTACATCAAATCCAATTCTTATTTGGTATGTTATATTGAAATCAAATGCATATTATTATATATTACTAAAAAGTTTCATGGAACTACAGTTTAATCATGGTTAGTGGCTAAATGTGCGCGTCTGCAACAGTTGCAATACAAACAAACTAGGAAGCAACTGGGGAAGCTATGCCCCAGCGTAGTTTACATAATCCGCCAAACGTGGTCTGCTTGTGGTACTGTTCTCTTAAACACATATCGGTACAAGTAGTCGCTTTGTGTTTGTCTACTGAAATGTATTTTAAAAAATAGGTTCGTTTTATTAAATATGGTAATCAGCCAGGCCCAGTTCGGCAAGTAGTTAACGTCACTTATAGACGATTGCAACATCAGTGGTGAAACCAAAGAGGGGGGGTAGGGAGTTGAGAAAAAGAGATTAAACCAGAGGAATAGGACAGAAGGGATGGGATGTGGGATTGGATTAGGGGGATGAGACAGGTGGTGGAGAAAATGGGTCATCGGAATTCTCACCGTAGGAAACTCGATTAACCATTTCACGGCGATGTGAGATCGTCGTATCACAACAATCGAGCTGGACCTATTATTAGTGTATATTATTTTTGTATGTCTTTCAAGACCACGGGCCATAAAAATGACCCGGACATTTGGAGGGATTGCGTTGGCCATGGGAAGGCCTCTTGACAAATAATGTAAATGTGGCCTGACACTGACCGGCTATTATCCCTGTCTACACCATATAATTTATTATATATTATTATTATTATAATAGCCTCCGGATGGTTTAAATTCACAATTGGAATTGGCAGGTGACGCTGGGATCGTGTCCTAGATGTTCATTTTTTCAGGGCTCTGGCCCTGACAAAATAAAAACATCTGCCGGGACCTCTAGTATGTAGATAAATATCTAGGTTATTAAATAGGTAATGAAGTCTAGGTTACTTACAGAATACCAATAAAGGAGTTGTATGATATACAAAAGAGAAGAGTACGTTTAGATATATGTAATATGTATTTGCTTACATTGTACTTATTGCCCTTACTGCCGAGGGTGACCTTAATGATAACAATAAAAAAATATTTTCATTACAATGTTACGCAGACACACTAGTGAAATTATACCAAGACTTGTCTCGGGATTGTATCGTTATATTAATATATTGCATCATATTTAATCCACAGGTGCCTGGGAAAAGTAAGCATCTCTTTGTCTATACGTAAGTACATGTCTTTGAGATGCTTGCAATCTCCCAGTGGCGCAGATTACGCCGACTTGCGTCTAAAACCGCTTACGAAGACAAAGCAAATCCTATGCATACTCTTTTCAAAGCTGCAAGACGAAAAGCATTTTAATACTGTCAAAAATATCACACAGAGAACTATTTTGTAATGTAATATACCAAACATAGACAAAAAAGGATTTTGTAATTGAATTCAAGAAATTATTCTGATAGTTTAATGACATTTAAATATATTTTTATGAATTGGAGTTCAATAAACGGACTGACGGGCCTGATAGGCTGATATGTAGGTATATATATGACTTGTTGTGTGATGCCTGCTATTTTGGTGTGTGGGTTGCCTGATCAAAAAGTTGCGACTTTCTTAATTACATAAGTACAGCATACAGTCTGACGATCCCCCTGATGGAAAGCAGTTACCGTCGCCTACCACATCAGACGTGTTACCAATGCGCTACTTCACTCGAAGGAATTTTATGACACCTTTTTTTGAAAAACCATATATAGTAACGCTGTGAGAAAGCCTCCGTTGGGAGCCTCGTACAAATCCGCATGGTGTGCAAGAGAAATGTTCTATAGAAATATTGCGTATATAAGCGAAGTGGCTCAAGGAAGTGGGGATGAACATCCAGCCGATGGCAAGCGTTGCGGTGGTAGAAAGAAGACGAAGGCATTCTGAATAGTTCCTCAGAACATTCTCCATTAAATTAAATAAATAGTTTTGCAGTTGTTTTTTAAAGCCAAGCTCCCATTTTGTCGAGAAAAATATATGTACAGTCACGGAACAAAAATGTTCATCACTTTAAAGTCGACTTTTGCTTGCACTACTACAAGAAACAATACTGCCAACATTTTATTATTAAATTGGAATTTTCTTTTTTCACGTTTCTATATTTTACAAAGTAGAATTTATATTCTACTTTGTAAAATATAGAAACGTGAAAAAAGAAAATTCCAATGTTGAAAATGACAGACTCTGAGATCAACAATAAGAACAAAAGAGGATATAATCACTACGCTTAACATAAATAATAAAACAATAAAGAGGTTTTATGTTTAAACAATCTTCTTATACAAGATAGAGAATCTAATAACTTTGATCTAAGCAATCTTAAACTTTATTGCCAAATAGTTAAACATCATTTTCTGTCTAACAATCTGTTCTGTGACTTAGTTTGTAAAGGAACATTAGATGAATAAATTTGAAAACTGGCGAACATTTTCATACCTCTTCTGTACATAGATGTGATTAGGCAAGTTAAAAAATAATGTAATAAGTATATACCTATATTGTAATATACTGTACCTATTTTATAATCGTGATTACAGTAGAGGCTCTTGTTTATTAAAACCTCAGAAAATGTTGTTATCAGCGAAATGAAAATAGTGTCCACATAGCAGAACTATAAGTGCAGAGTGCTTGCCTCAGTTCGTTAGCTGTTCATTAAGGCGCTGGGGAAGACAATGCTCTTCCTGTAATGTTCATTTTCTACTCGCCACACTGCGACAGTAGTTACTAGTTCCGTCCGCAATTATAGTTTCTATTTCATATTTTGAGGCAGCTGTTTCTATTTTTCCTTTTACTCTAATTTTATTTTTTTAAGTATGTGATATACCGTCGAGCCGTATCTAAGTAATATCAAATCTTATATTAATCAAAAAATCCACCCGGTTTGTTTACAATTTTCTAGCATGCAACCGTATTACATGGCGATTTCATAGGACTAGTTATAACTTAGTGATATTTAATCAATTATTATCATTCTAAGCATCTTACTTATAGAAGATGATGACCGTGTTTCAGACTCTTAATTATAGGATTTTAGGTAGAATGCATAACTGCAGTGGGGTAGTCGAGTTGGTGCCGTTAGGAAAGCAAACTGAAAGAAAGTCATCAAACTCATAATAAATGAAAGAAGATGAAGCATAGATCATAGTAGGTGAAAATCCATCGTCAGTGCCTACCTCAATAGGTGACAGGCGTGATAATATGTACGAAAAAGTATCGTGTACTAGCAGAAGGTGATGTCAGGAGCCTTAAGAACAGACGAGCTTGCATGACAAGAGTTATGAATGTCAAAGAGGCAAGTGTGGTGTGTAAGAATAAGCCTAAATGGCACTCTGTTGTCCGTGCCTACCCCGCAAGGGAACTGGCGTGAAGTTATGTATGTATGTAAAAAGTATACAGTTTTACACAATTAATAATTCCTCCCGATTTACCTACACAGTAGACCAATTTTAGTAGCGTGCGACAATGTACGAATCGTGTAAGCGGGACAAAGCTAAGAATGTATATCAAGCAATACTGCAATTTCGCTTGCGAGGAGAGTTCAATATGATTCAATATAATTACCAAAAGGGGTTAGAAACGAACCAAAACATAAGTGGGTAATAATTTTCGCTGGGTTTTTATAAGAAATATACTAATTACATGGGAGTAATTACTTCGCGATGATATAGGACTAAATAAAAATTTACACATCTATAAAAAAATGGAGTCATACCAGACCAAACAACAATTTATTTACTCGAGTCCGGTAATACGTGTCTAGTGAGGTATTCTGAACGGAACCGTGAGTAAGCCGCCCGGATTTCCTTATCCCGTATTGGTGAAAATTTATAGGGTGTGAAAATTCTGTCTCGACGGATCTCTGTGAAATGATAAACGTGACCGGAATGATTATAAACGCGTAAGGGGTTATAATGAAATGTTAAATAATAACGACTATTTTTAGGTGGTTTTATTTAAGCACGTTAAATTAAACTGACATCTTTTTTAGCAATTTAATCTAGTATTTTCCTGATACTCGGGGGGGGGATAAATAAATAAACTCCGGGTTTTAGGTTAACAAGTCATTTATTGAAGGTATTGAAAATTGAGGGAAAGAAAATTACTGATAAAAATTTGTTAATTAATGTAATTAGTTAGCCAAAAAAATTATGAATTCCAAAAAGATATACTAGTTTACAAAAAATATATTATGATGACGATCGATTTTAAAGGCTCTTACCCAGGCTCAGGGAAGGGAAGAGCTGAGACGACGAGTTGAGGGGTTAAGTTGGGGGTTGTCAGGCGAGAAGACTACTTATTCGAAGATGAAGATAAGGGGTGAAAGAGAGATTCGTACATTAATAAATTTGTCTGTTTTAAATAAATTAATAGAATTGTTAAAAATAAGATAAGTGATGCAGTAACCGACGGGCTTCACTTGCAATAATGTTATTGTTTTTGGCTGTGATCAAATGTGACATATAGATATCGTTACCAAAAACGCCGTTAACAAATAGCGACATTAGTGTACATACTGTCAATATTCAACGTCATTAGCAATAACAACAATATCGCATCACAAATAACGCATTAAACCTATAATTAAATTTGCGTGAAATGGTCTATATCTCTAACATTATCCCAAATGAAGCAGTAAGTTAACACTTAAAACTATATAAGCTATGTGCTAGCATACTAGCAATTACACCAGCCATCTCATGACACTAGACTCAAGCTGCTCAGATACTGGCCTTGTTTATAAATACTAAATTAGTTTACCCCCAATTGTTCACTTAATATAATTAAATTTAAGGTTGGTGTTAGCTGAGCAACATTGTAAATAAGCGTGCATGTGTGAAGAGATTTTGTAAGGATCGTAGAAGGTGGTGGTCCGCCGTTTCTGTCTACCCATACTCTACTGGGACCAGGCATAACAGTATTTATGTATGCATGTAATAGAATTAAATAATAACTTCAACATTACTCATTGACATTTGACATCTTTGTCTTACGTGATCACGGCTACCGAAGGTTGGTCGAAACATTGAAATAAAATTGAACTAAAATAAAATCGTTAAAAAGTAATTTTGATTATATGTTCCTAGTAGTGAAAACTTAAGAAAGTACTATATAAAAATTAGTTTACATAACAATAAGGACGTTAAAAAAGTGACAAAAAATACACTTTAAGCCACGTAACAGCAATGTCCTAAGAAACTTTTGAAATTAGTTGCTGGTGAATAGTATACTGGCTATATGGAATACATTTTACCCCACTTTTCTTCGACAGAAGAGTGCTTTACATTTCTGCAAGATTGCTTTTTTTCTCTGAAATCGATAGGTAGGATTTTTACAGCTCTTGATGCCGATGAGTGTTATCGCAATGTACATAGAAAAAAGCGCCCATTATTAGAGGCATAACATCTGTCTTTACATACAGACACAGAGACTTTGATCTTTTAGCTCTTTGTAATATAAAAAGGAACGCTCTATTATATTTGTCAAAAGCAAACCATTTGGGTCGCTCATTATTCTTCTAATATGGGCTAAAGCTGAGTTTATATTTCAGTAGAAACATCTTGGGACGTTGCCTGAATACTACTCTGTTCGTAAATAATGTACCCAAGGGATCAGTTAGAACGGTGCGTCCTTAGACCCTTTTACAACCCTCAGTGTTACCTACACTTTATGTGGACATTGGGTTATTTGTGATGACGATTCGACCGAATTGAACATTAACGAATTATACAATATGTTATAACTAGATAGATATGTATGTATGATCTATTTTGAACTTGGTTTACGCGCTCCAATTTCAGTTCGCTTTCAATAAGATTGTCAGGGTTGTATTTTATCAAATAAGACTGTCAGGGTTTTTCTTCCTTTTATGTATATTTTTTTATTCTTTTTATCTTTTTATAGCTTTCTTTATTTACATCTTTAGACTATAACATTCTGTCCTTATTGTCTATTAAAAAAATATTTTACTACTAATTATTACATGACTTATCTCTACTGTTATATATTTTCCTTATTTTCTAATACATTATATCATTACTAGAAACTACTAATCATACATTTTTCTTTTTCCTCGGATCTATCAGCTATTTATTTAGGTTTTTATTGCATGAGTTGAGCAGACAGGCAGACGGCCCACTTGATGGAAAGCGGTTACCATCGCCTATGGACATTTGCAACACTAAAGGCTACAAATGTGCTGCTGCTCTCTTATGGGAGACTGGAACCTGGTCACTAATGCCGGTCACATATTTCTTACTTTATTACTATTTTATATATAACCATTTATTCTTATTTTATCTATTACTAATCTCTATTTTACATCTTACTTAAGACACTAGTACTACTTCTTTTATCTATTGTACATTTAATATAACTCCTTGACATATATATGCTCAATATATACACAAGTTGTTTCTTATTTATCCTTATTCCTATTAATGACTACTGTAATTATTTTTATACATAACGCTATGAAGCTCACATAGGTTACCTCGACATGCAGATTCTAAGATGTTCTGATTCGTCGGAAGCACTTGTAATTAAAACTGTGACTAATGAAACTTACTCTAAACACTTTAATGCAAAATTAATTATTCAAAGGACAATGCCCATTTTGGGTCCTCCCTGGAATCGGATGAACCTGAATTAATTGTCTTTCTAAAATCTAATATTTTTTGTTATAGTAAAATTATACTTTCTTGTAACCCAGCATAAAAATTACATGAACATTATTTTGAACGTTGTAACGTTGAATTTATGGCTTTCTAAGAAATATTGCTCTAAGAAAATTAAGAATTCTCTTAAACCTGGTTCAATGATTTAAATATATTTAATGTATATGATAATTAATTTTTCTACAAATTAATGAAAAAATCATAAAGGCTCCTGCTATTTTAAATGAATCCCAACTCTTCTAACAAAGTAGACAATGTCCTTTGACTATAATATCTAAATTTAATGCGTGATATTTTCTTAAGTTATCGCGTCTAGTAAACTTAGTTAAAATTACCTTTCAACGGTTAAAACCGATAAAACGTAGTTTTAATTATT
The DNA here is from genome assembly GCA_019925095.2 of Dendrolimus kikuchii. NCBI lineage: Eukaryota > Metazoa > Arthropoda > Insecta > Lepidoptera > Lasiocampidae > Dendrolimus > Dendrolimus kikuchii. The sequence continues at coordinate 9,459,580 of CM034400.1, forward strand.
AGTGCGTAAATTAGGTTATATAAGATTGTTGGCGTTTTTCTCAAACCCTAATACGCTATTTTACTAACATAAAAAGATTTATTTTATTCACATAAACAGATTATTAATGATCTTATGTCATTACATTAAAGTTTGAAATTGTATAATAAAACAAGAAGTGTCGGAAAAAATCTTATTACACTTTTTTCGGCCTTGCTTCCATCCACTCAGAGCGTGTAACGCGCGACAGAGAACTTTGTTCCAAAAAATGTATTTAATATCTTTTACTGTAATATTTATTGGTGATGTTTATTATAGTAATAGGGAGGAGAGGGCCAGCAGTACTATCCCACGTTAATATCTAGCCCACGGGGTTTAACGTAGTTTAGCCTCCTGTCTTTCCCAGTTTAATTAAGTTTCTCTAATTTTGTATTCTATTTCTTTTGTTTTTTGTGGGAAGTAAAAAAATATATAGGTATCTACTGCTGTTTTTGAAAACTACTAGTGAAGTAATAAATACGCTGTTTTATCAGCAGATACTGATGAATTCAGCTAAATAGCCTAATTTTCTTATTAGTAAAATTCCTGATAGGTCTATTGAGTAAATAAGCATTTGTTTCTAAGAAAAAGTTAAATACATATTCATTTCATTAATATCTCTTCCATGTATTATTTTAATGTTATTATTGTTAATGAAAATTATAATATCTTATCATAAAATGTGCGGAATAAACGCCAGTACAACGATCCTCGGAAAAATAATTCCGCAAAACAGGAAAAGGTCAACAAACTGCGTTAATTAACTTGAAAATTTGTGCTTAATTAAACTGCCAACATTTGTCCCATAATAAACGTAAATGTAGGAAAGAAATATTAAATTCAAATATAATGTAATCTTGACGACTTGCCAGATGTTAATTATAAATGCATTTAAAATAAAATTAATTATAAAAATATGGGTAATATAACAAATCTAGCCTCCGTATTTCAGAGGACAGACATTCAAACATATACCATCTTATCACAGTAGAACCAAATTAGGATTTCCTGTTCACATGTATTTTTATGTCCGAGTGTTTGCTAACTTAGAATTCGGTGAAATTCCACAGCGGCTTTTGTCTACGCGAATTCCTAATTTGGTAATTGCAACAGGGCTTGTAATATTATAATCGTAACTAGCTTTTGAGACTGTCATTCTTAAGAATGATTTTTCATATTGATGACGATTTTTGAACTAATCTTAGAAATTAATGTTAGGCCGATATTCGTCGTCAGCCAATCGCAGTCCACTGCTGGATATAGGCCTCCCCAAGTCGGCGTCGCTCATCATTGTTCTCCAACTTCCTTATCCAGCACCTACCGGCGACTTTACGCTGGTCATAAGTCCATCGGGCTGGAGGGCGTCCGATAATACATTTACCTAAACGTGGTCTCCTCTCCAGGAGACATCTGCTCCATCGCCCATCGATCCTGCGGCATAAGTGGCAGGCCCACTGCCACTTCAGCTTGCTAATTATGCGAGATGTCTGTTACTTCCTACGTCCTGACCTACAGGGCCGAGACATGGACACTGACGGCAGGATTGGTGTCCACAAGTTCCAAGTCGCTCAACGGGCTATGGAGCGAGCTATGTTGGGTGTTTCTCTTATGGATAAAATTAGAAATGAGGATATCCGTAAGAGAACCAAGGTAACCAACATAGTTCGCAAAATTAGCAAGTTGAAGTGGCAGTGGGCCGGTCACATCTGCCGCAGGACCGATGGCCGATGGAGCAAACGAGTCCTGGAGTGTAGACCGCGTCTCGGTAAACGTAGTGTCGGACGCCCTCCAGCCCGATGGACCGACGACCTTTGCAAGGTCCCCGGTAGGCGCTGGCTGAGGAAATCGGAGGACAAGGATGAGTAGCGCCGTCTTGGGGAGGCCTACGTCCAGCAGTGCACTGCAAATGGCTGACGACGGTCTGTTGCTTTGGCTCTCTTACGGATATCCTCATTAAGCCGATATCAGACGGTTCATTTCTCTCTTTGAATTTGGATGAATAAACCAAACCAAAATGATTATATAAACATAAACTTGAATAATTCAATATCGTTGATTACCATCGTGTCCTTTCGGTTTTGTACCTTTCAATCATTGATTGAATTTGGTTGATCCGGCTAATATTAGCAATAATGCATGATGGTATTAATTTTAAAAGATGTACCAATTACATACGTTGAACAATATGTTAAAAGTGTAAATGTTTTTCAAGACAAAGCCGGATTATCCTTATAGCTAGACTTATTTTGGGAAATTAAATTCCCTGGAGGTTTACAGATCAAATGCTTTTAACTGCATTTTTAGGTGCAGGCATTTGGTACACCGCGACGCAAACACGTTACTCATATCATGATTGTGTATTTATTGACACGAATATTTTTATTTATTTATTTTTAGTTAACTTATTTATTTACTCCATATTTTTGAAATCTCCAATTTTTAATATCACATATTAATAATTTTTTAACATCATGTCTGTTTCGTTGTATAAAAACTGGCAAAAACTCACCGAATTGTGTAGATTGCAGTTGCGTGCCGGGCCCGGTCGTATGTGAAGTGAGTAATCTGTCACCTTTTACTTTTTCTATTATTATGGAGAAGTTGCCAGGGTAAGAAATTATAATCGTTTATGTAAATAAATTTGAATATATGTAATTTTAATTGTAGTACACAACAATGTCTATAAAATCATCACAAATATTAAATATGTGCGAGTAGGGTGTACCTATATATGTGCGAGCTACATACAATACTAAACGAAAGAAACGATTAATGTCGTATTTCTAACTCTAATTACCACTGGTTATGTACTCCTCGAAAGTAATATCAATTTTTTACCAATATAAATACAAGTTAATAGACAGTAAAAAATTAAATAAAAAACAGTGTAATAAAACTACGTTAAAACGGAGTTTTATTATGTATAGAAGTCGCGAAAACTTAAGAAAATATTATAAAAAACAGTGGTAGAATAGTGGTTGCATTCGCGTCCCAAACTCAAAGGGCGCGGTTTCGTATCGTAGCCGGAAATGAACCACTTATGTCGTCGGTTTTCTAACCTAATTTCCATATTGTTATAATTACCATATGCTAACGGCGAAGAAAAACATCATCATAAAACTGCACGCCGAAACAACCGATGTATCAAACCCGCCAATCCGCTATGAACCAGTGTGGCGGGTATACTGTCCGTTCCCTAACAATAACAAAAATGGTAGGTCAGAGCCCAGCAATGGGACGTTTATGGGCTGTTAGTATATATTATTAAATAATTCATTCATTTGGCTTACCAATTTTTACAATTTCAATGTTTTATTTAACTGGAATCTGGTCGTTTACAGTACTTGTTCTTCTGTACAGATATTTAATCCTGCACGAATATATCAGCATGAATTAGATTAAAAATATCTGGCACATTCAGAAACACGATATTTCGCATTTCGTTACAGTCATACGTCGCCACGTTGTATAATGAACTAATTTTTATGGAAATATTCCAGGGAACGGATACTGTATAATGATGGTTTGCTACGTTGGCGTTTTGGGACTACGTTCTTTGAAATTCACAGAATATTTCATGTTTTCAAAAGTAGAAAAATGTAATGTTACATTTATGTTAAAGTATATATAATGAACAAATGATATAACACTTTTAATAAAGATTTATTTATATGCATAGCTGGGCATTAACTCATTAATCCGTTAATCGTTAATTAACGAAGTTAACATTTCGAGTAACGGATTAACGTTTAAGTTAACTTAAAAATATGTTAACGGACTCGTTAACTTCCGTTAAATTTTCCAAAGTCCGTTAATCGTTAATCCAGCAACAAATCTTTAAAGAGTAAAGCTCAGTCTCGTCAAAATGTGGCCAGACATAAATTCGAAGACTCGTTAAATGAATAGATATTAGCAATATGTTTATTAAATATAATACTGCTATACCCACCGTCAAGCGCTGCAGTTGAACGTCTTTTCTCCACGGGCAAGGATATACTACAGCCGAAACGAGCCTCACTTTCAGACGAGAACTTCAACATATTAATGTTCTTGAAGGCGAATATTCGTATTATGCCAGATGACTAAATTGACAGACAAATTGGACGGGTTAGTATCGTTTCATCTAAGATGTAAGTGGTCTATGTAGCCATTCGTCTAATAGCAATAGGTCACTATATTACTATCAAATAGTCTTAAAATTAGTTCGTCTAATTAGTGTTTCGTCCAGAACGCAATTAGTCTATCTTAATAAAATAAATTCTAAACCTCAATCCAAATGAATGAAAAAACATTATTTGTCAATATGCCTATATTAAACACTCTAATAATTATACCCGTCTTTTTTTGTTTCTAACCTGTTAACTTCCAGAACCAACAGTTTTTATAAGAAGATGCAATTTCTATCACGTGTTAACGCATTAACGATTAACGTTAACTCGCGTTAAATTTTCTGAAATGTAACGCTTTAACTTTTAACGAAGTTAACTTTTTCAGTAACGGATTAGCGATTAACGAAGTTAACTATTTGATTAACTGTGCCCAGCTATGTTTATATGTAATATCTTCTTTAACTGGTATTATCTAGTGTAAATGAAATTTATCTGTGGTTTTCTCAAACGAATAAATATATTTTTCCAACTAAGGTGATTTCAAAACGAATGTGCTATTTATATAATGCCTTAATATATGTATATAGATATAAATGACTGCTTTTAACATTTTGGTTTGTCAGTCTGTCTAGAATTTTATTTATGTACATAGAATATAGAAACCTTATACAACATATGAACATTTTATTGTAATAGAAGCACATTTTGGGAGCTGAAACTCTCCTCTCATTCACTCACTCACTCAAAATTCACTTGCTAAAAATTGTTCCGTTTATAAGAGTATACTTTAGCAGCTAATAAAAAAGTACTACTGCCACAAAAATATGTTCTGGCAGATGATAAGTAACTGTTACTTTCATAAATGTATCTATTTTCGCAGCTGAAAAGAAATTTCAACTCTCTCGACAGTGGATAACGATTCAGAATGTCCTTTGACTTTGGGTAAACAGCTTTGCCCCAGTGTATTTGAAGTACCACTTCCCAGATAGACTCGTAAAATAGAGATTACTGCTTTGAGCAACTAGCTCGGTTCAAGTCAGTAATTTCGCCTGGTAATTATCCATTATTCCTGCTTTTGGTCCTACTTTGATCCAAGTTTCTTAATTAAATTAATGTTGTTCTGTTACAATCCCATTGGAGCTATTAATTAACGTATTAATTAATGACTGGGAATGTTTATTATCGTAATTAGCTTGTATGAAGACGATCATACAAGCTAATTACGATAAATAACATTCCCAGTACGTTGATGATAGTTATATAATAAGTATATTTATATTATGTCAGGTAGTGTCACAAAGTCCATGGTAGCTTAAGGGTTAAAGTGACTGCATGTTAAACTTGCGTTTCAAAAAGATGCAGATCCGAAATCTGACGGGAAAGCATGTACAACTTATGCCGTTTTCTGACCTAATATGCATATGGAATTTTTGCAAGTCTTATGATCACAAATCACATTTTTCAGTTACAAGTATTTTTATTTCTTATTTTATTGTCCAAATTCTAAACATGTCGTGTCTGTGCATTGAAGCTATTTCAAAAAAACAATTAGAATAGACTATTATAAAACGATGGAGAACAACATGCAATTTTTTTAGATTTCTTGTCTGTTTGTTCGGGATTCACATAAAAACTACTAGTCCGATTACGATGCGATTTTCGCTGATCGACAGCTAATTCTTAGTATGCGCTTAGAATCAGTCGTCTTAGATTTCAATTCCTACGATAAAAATCGTAGGAATCCCACGGGAGTTTTTCTGGGAATTACTTAAAATGGCCAGATTATAAAAAATCGAATTCAAATGTGATTTTTTACTGGTCGATAGCAAATTTTATGTAATAAAATGTGTGGTATTTTTTATCCCGGGAATTCTCGGGAAAAATCTCGGGAGCGGTTTATAGTTTTTCGGGTGCATAAAGATTTGCTTATTCCGACACAGTTTTCACTAAAATGATAGCTTATATTCTTTTTAAATGCGATACTTTTTGTTCCGGGAATCCCGCGAGAATTTTACATCAAGCATGGACTAAGTCGCGGGCATATCCTAGTTCTTATATATTCTATTCTTGTTTTTTATATTTAAAAAGGATATATACATTTTTAGGCATACTTTTAAAAATACGTAGGTAATAAATAAGTTTTATCTATGGGTAATAATCAAAGAGTACATTAATATTATAATAGGAGAGTTATAATAAAATTGTCTGTGAGTCTTATGTCACTAAAATCAAAATATTTTAGGGTTATGTTTATTTTTTAATATGAATTATGTTACATATTATGTATTGTATTAGCGTTATATTATGACTTAATAATGATACCAACAAATAGTTGTTGTGATATGAAAACGGTTTGCGGATACTCTCTAGCGCAAGGGACTTTCTTCGTCGGTATTTTGTCATGTGTACGCATTCTATAGTTATATAAATGTACTTATCTATTGTGGAAAACATCATGATGCAACCTGCACATCGAGATAACCGATGTGTCAAACCTGCCGAGCTGCCTTGGACAAGCGTGGCGGGTATACTGTCCGTTCCCTCCTATAAGGACATTTATGGGCTGTTATATTTTTATAATTTATATTATTTATCTATTTATTATATGATATAGTTTTATTTTTATCTCTTTAAGACTTCAAAATAAAACTATATCAACAGCGTTACAAGAATATTACAATTGGCACTACGAGTGATTTCTTTCATGTCCCTGCTACACCTGGAATAATGTTTGGGACTATGTCATGCATATATAGCCAAACCTATAATGCGTTATTTTTGATTCAAAGTTGTTTAATAATGTTAAACGTTGACAGATAAGTATGTGTATAGACTAGTCGCCACAAAAGAAGGCCCACAGCGCGGCGTTGCAATTGCCGTGCATGATGTTCATAGAGTAGGTATCCGCTGATTTCTAAATCCATATAGGTAATTACTGGATAGTAAATACTATCTAGTATACTAGTAAATGTCAGGAGCCTTAAGAACAGACGAGCGTGCATGACAAGAGTTATGAATGTCAAAGAAGCAATTGAGGTGTGTAAGAATAAGCCTAAATGGCGCTCTGTTGTTCGTGCCTACCCCGCAAGGGAACTGGCGTGAAGTTATGTATGTATGTATGTATGTAAATACTATCTATAGATTAAATCCATAATTTAATCTCTGAATTAATTTCCTGTCAATATTATGAACAAAATACAAATAAATTACGAAGCTGTCATTTTTAGTTCCTTTTTTCCGTGAGACTGGTTTACGGCGCAAACCATACACACTAATGTAGCTAATCGTTAACGGCGTTATTTTTAACGCTTTAAATAAGACGCATTTGGACATAGTTGCTAACACTAACATTATCCCAAATGGAGCAGGGACTACTTACATATATACATACATACCATCAAAAAATAATACATACATATACTATCAGTACTAACGGTAAACAAATTTCATTTAATCAAATCGTCCACTTTATCAAGTTTTAGACTGTTATACGGCGCACTTGAAATGTGCTTTACAAGTGCTTTCATTGCAAATGGATTTGGCTTTGCAAGGGAATTTGCTTAACATGGTTTCGTGCTACTTTAAATTTGTTCAGTGTAAAGGTAGAAAATAAATAAAAATGTTATACGTATATCTTTGCAGCTTTGTATACACATTTCAAAGTGCTGTTTTATAAATGTAAAGTAGAGAAAATGAATGATGTTTTTATTGTTTTTTATTTATTTCACAAGTTCAGCAGACAGGCAGACGGCTCGCCTGATGGAAAGCGGTTACCATCAGCTATAGACATTTACAACACCAAATGTGTTGCGACTTTTTTATGTTTTTCTAGGAACGATTTTAAAGGGTCAGGTTGAAAAAAAAATATTGAATTTCAGTGCAATTTTTTTCACAGATCGATAGCAAATTTTATTGAATAAAATGTGTGATAATTTTCCCGGGTGCGGTTTGTAGTTGTTCGGGTGCATAAAAATTAGCTTATTGCGAAACAGTTTTTACTAAAACGATAGCTTACATTCTTTTTTAAATGCTGTGTCCCGGGAATCCCGCGGGAATCTCAAGTCAATCGTGGACGAAGGCGCGCATATCTTAATACAATATAAAAGTTTGTGTGCAAAGTCGCATAGAGAGCTCGGTTTCTCTTGTGGAATTTGCAATTTATGTTTGAATTCGATTTCAATATCACTTGATTTTTCTTTGAATATTTGTGATTTCTAACGAGTTTTATGCATTTGGTACACATATACGCAATTCTTTTTTAAGTGTCGATATACCATAACTATTGTTCGCTTTAATTAACATTATATCAAATATTAGGTATATCTTCTTTCTTATATATAAAAATGAATCGTAGAAATGTATGTAAGCACATAACTTGAGAACGACTTTACCGATTTTGATTAAACTTTTTGTGTGTGTTTGGGTGGGCCCCCGGATGGTTTAGATTTACAACTGGAACCGGTAGGTGGCGCTGGGATCGGGTTCTAGGATCCTCCTAATCTCCTGAGCCAATTTTGATGATTTTGTTTTTGTGTGTTTAAGTGGGTCCCCGGATGGTTTAGATTCACAATTGGAACCGGTAGGTGGCACTAGAATCGGGACCTAGATTTTTATTTTTTCAGAGCAGGACAACGTCTGCCGGGACAGCTATTTTATAATATATATTATAATATATTTAAAAAGCATATAATATACACCTTCTTATACCGTCAGAATTCAATGAAAACCTCCAGCGGACACTTGTTAAATGCCCTGAATTGACCTGAATACCTGCTCTTGTGAATGCATATAATTTGCAATAGCAGCAAGTATAGCTACTGGTTATCCTAAATTTGTAAAATAAGATAAAATAAAAATGTACAGCGTTTTTATGTCTCCACGAATATAACATTCAAAGAAATACTACCCCGCTTTAGAACTTTACATTGCTCGCTCTGCAATATGGCGTAACTCAATTTTAGTAGTTTCATGATGTTATGTAAACTTCTGTTATTTATTTGGAGACTTGCTGTTCAACTGGATACGATATTCCTATCTGGTTGCTAGTAAATTAATGTTATTTGTATGTTGGAACTAAAACCTCTGTGCTAGACTTCTTATAGTTTATGTGCTTTGGCTTTTCTATATTTTGTAACTAAACTAAAAGTTATCCGTGCAGGAACGGAGAAAGAATACAATTTTCTGCGGCCAGGCGGCCTGTCGTAAGAAGCGACAAAACAACTCACACCCAGGTGGTAGAGAATTTGCCCGCCTGGATGGCTACCACCCCTGGTCTAGAACAGGCCGCCGTAATAACGTTGAGGTGTGTTCCGGCATTAGTGACCAGGTACCAGTCTCCCTTTTGAGCGCAGCTGTGCGTTTGTAGCACCTTTTGTGTTGCAAATGTCCTTAGGCGATGGTAACCGCTTTCCATCAGGTGGGCCGTCTGCCTGTCTGCTGAACTCGTGCAATAAAAAAACCAGGTTTGAGTGAAAGCAACTGTTTTAATAAACAAGATTCCTGAAGAGACGCGAATAAAGGAGTGGAACGCCATATGTGCCGAAATAAAAGGACTGTAACAATACGGGAGGTGCGCAAATGTCACTTATTTGCTTTGGGTAATTGTCGTACTAATGCTGGATTACGCGCACCTCTTCGTCGAATGGTAGATTCTTACAATAAATATTGTAATGAAATTGACATATTTTCTATGGCAATTGGTTAATTCAAACATAATATATTAAACAAACTTTTAAGCACATCGTCTCCACCTTAATGCTGTATTTGTATTATATTTTATCATTATTTTTGTTACTACATGTAAGTTGCGTGGTTAGCGGTAAAAAAAAAAGAAATGTTATGTCTTAAAACAAAATGTGAAAAGTGCTGTTGGATACCATATTATTAACATACAGATTATCACATTAGTTATAAATATATATTGTATCTATTTGCTTTTCTGATAAAAAAAAAAAATAAGGACCCGTTTACATAACATAACGTATACTTACTGGGATGGCATCTTGATCTGCTTGAAGTGTGATCGCTCACATTATTGGACAAAATAGCATAATTATATAAGCCTAATGTGCATAATACGTAGATGTGGTTATAACCAAATTCGGTATTAAATACTAGTAATATTATCCGTTTATTGTGTAATGAGTACATTTTTAGTTTTTTATGTATTATTTTGTATTAAAATACATTTTTTTTATTGCTGGAGTAAGCAGACGGGCTGATGGCCGGTCGGCCACGAACGGTGATTGGAACTTGGTCACCAATAACTAATACGGGAACACAAATCAAGGTAGTTGCGGCGGCATACTCTAGACTGGCAGACGAGCATATGTCTTCCCATGTGACGTACGTCTCTATAAAAGGGTAAACTTTGTATTTAAATCTAACCAGGGATATAATTTTGTAGGTATTGCACGACTTATACAGAATTAATAAGTAAAATGCATCTATTGAAACATATGTATTATAGAACTTATGTGCATACACGCATCACACCGAAAACACTGGACAGTATTCAATGTATTTAACTTGAAATATAGAATAATATACTTTTCAACACACTTGCTCATAAAGTGGCTCTATGGTCACCGCAATTAGGCACAGAATGACACCCATTATCAAACTGTGAGTAAAAAACATTATAACTCACTAGTGAGTTATAGATTTAAAAAAAAAAAATATTGGTTGAGTTGCTTTGTTCTTAAAAAAGTTTTTATTCAAAAAAAAAGATCGTGTTCTATAGAACAAATAAATTAATGTTCCTATTGCTTGCTCATTTCATGCAACTTCTTATTTAAATAGATAATTTTAACTCGTACGTGTTTAATAAATAAAACTTTCACTCATATATAACTTTTTTTTATCTACTAAATAAAATGAGATTTTGTTGTTATTTTATTCACAAGTGTGTTGAAAAACGTCATATCATACACGTGTGTATTGATGATTACCGTCCTCGGCTCTCTTAAGACCCTCGCCTACGGCTCGAGTCTCAATGGCGCCTCGGCGGTAATCACCAATGTTACACACTAGTACCATAATGTACTATTTAACCCTAGATATGATATTCTTATTTTTTTTTTTTTTTTTTTTTTTTAATTGCTGGAGTTCAGCAGACAGGCAGACGGCCCACTCGATGGAAAGCGGTTACCATCGCCTATGGACATTTGCAACACCAAAGGTGCTACAAATGCGCTGCTGCTCTCTTAAGGGAAACTGGAACCTGGTCACTAATGCCGGAACACAACGCAAGGTTGTTATGGCGACATACTTTAGACCAGGGGTGGTAGCCATCCAGTCGGGCAAATGCCCTACCACCTGGCTGTGGGTTGTTTTGTCGCCTCTTACGACAGGCCGCCCGGCCGCAGGAAATTGTATTCTTTCTCCGTTCCTGCACGGATAAATTATTATTATTATCTTATGATACATAGCGAAAATGTTTCGAGCGTATCAACAGTATATGTTTCATGGAACATTGATACCGTACGATACAAATATTCCATGAAACGTATAGTAGATCAATTGTCATTTTTTTATCAATCGCATCGAATTACATAGAGTGTTCTGTTTGTTCCAGATCTTATCAATAATAACGCTCGTCTCATCAATAGCAGTATTTAAAATAATGCTTCACTCAGAAATATTATTTAACAACAGCTCAATACACTCAATTGATATGATATTTGCATTGTCTACAATTTCTGTATCGTCGTATCAGTTTTTATTATCCTTGCTTCTTATGACAATACTAATTTGGGTAAGTAAACATTTTTAAGACACGGAGATGACCTTATTACTTATACAAGTAACATTAACGAGTCATTATAGCGATAATACAGGTTTTGGTAACAAATAGTACAATTTTAGATATATGCTGCCTCATTATGTGTGTGTATTGCTTTATACATTGCTTTTATTTTTAGAAAAAAGGCAAGATTTTCGTCCTGGATTTGTGGTATGGCTCTCATTTGACGATTATTGTGTTTTATTGTTGCTTATTCTGTGCAAGATTTATAATTTGCTTCAATGCTAGAAAGTATATGGTCGCTTTTGCAACGGCTATAACAACTGTCGGTTACGTAGGTAAATATGAATTAATTATAAAATTAATACATTTTTTATAAGTTACTAGACTTCCAAGATATACTTGGCGGCATAAGTTTTCTTTAAATCCTATTATAAAGCTCATAAAAAATCGTTCACTGGAATTTGGCCACTTCAGTTATTCAATTTCTTCGGAAGCAACAAGGTGGCAATATCTGGAATCATCTTTAATTATAGTCTGCTCATTAAAATGACAAGTGCTATATAATTGTGTACCATCAAGTGAAATCGAAAAAGTTTACCTAATGAACATGGGGATATGAACGTTTTCAAATTGTATGAAACTGTGTGTATCATAAACACAGTCTCCATGGATTTGTATTAGTTACAACGTTATAATTGTAATGAGTGTAATAGTTTAACAATTATCTTGTTGTAAGCGCGGTAATTTTATTTGATTTTGGTTTTTCCGACGTTTCGGCCACTTTTCAGTGGCCGTGATCACGGAAGACAAAGATGTCAAGTGTCAACGAGTATTGTTAAAGTTTTATTTAGCCTACCGCCAACTTATTAATTTTAATTATTTAATTTTTAATTTTGTTTATGGTTATTATTTAATCTATGGGAGCCTAATCTAATTTACTACCGCTTCGCAACATGTTATGGCTTGAAGAGAAGAAGCGGCGCAAGAAACTCTTCAGCAAACATGCCTAGCTCTAATAATTTTATATAATATTAAAATGGGTGGAAGGAAAAATAAAAGTAATTATCAGTCAAGTTGGTTTGTGTTCCGTTGTACGCAGAAAGAGCTCACGGTGTCTTGAGGTCTGGCAGCTGGTTTTTGCTGGGTTTGGGTCTGAATAGTTTTGATAATTGGATCCCAAACAGGTGGTACTTGCCATTATGTATACAGGTCGCGAAAACTTAAGAAAATATTATCTTGTTGTGTTTAAAATTATTTAATCTTGATATATTAAAAGTAAGAAACTAAAAAGGCATTTTGTTGCCGGTCTTTGATATTTAAATTGTTTGAGAATGTATGTTGGGACCCAATCGTATACATATATTATTAGGTATACAACTTTGCTCCCGCCGTTTTTCTGTAGATGGCGTAGCGACAAATAGACGTCGAGTACAGACATTATAGATGACTTACAATAATACTCTTTAGTGTTTTGTGAACATAACCTGATAGCACAAGTAGTTGTTGATTTGTGTTTACATCATATAGTTATTCTCGAATAGAAATGTGAACTTATGAGCCGAGCTATGGTCATTTGCGAGGAGTGTTAATTTATATTTTAATATTAAAAAATCTGCGGCTGACGCTCACCGAATGCTCTCAGACGCTTATGGTGCACCTGCTATAAGTGAAAGAATATGTCGTGAGTGGTTTCAACGATTCGAAAGCGGTGATTTTTACGTAAAAAACCGACATAGTGGTGGAAGATCAAAAGTTTTTGAACATGAAGAATTAGAGCTTTTGTTCAATGAAGGCACCTGTCTAAGTTAAAAGGAGTTGGCAAGATCATTGCAAGTGATTATAATCAGTTTTTTTTATAATAAAGCTTTGATTTTTGAAAAAAAAACGGCGGAAGTAAAGTTGTGTACCTTAATATTGTTACGTGCGAGCGGGGTTCGCACTTAGGATTGGAAGGAAACACCAGTTTTTAAATAAACGCTTTTATTGCCTTACACAGCCGCACGTAATACCTCTCCACAGGGTTGCCCCTATACGTACGCCTAACGACGCACTATTCCGACGATAAGGTGTCTCACTCACAATACCGTCGCTGATATTGCGTGGACCACCTCCTGCTACTGCCGTGCTCACCTCCGATATTACCGCGTGTAGCTCGTTTCTGGTTCGTCTCTTGAACTATGCTACACTCCTCTTTCACTTAACTGTCCACTAAAATTTTCACTAAATTCACCACTAAACTCGTCACTGTCTTCTATTAAACAGTGGTTCCAACTCTTTCGTATCGCACTTTTCGCTTCACTGTCTTGAACTGAACTCAATTATAAACTGCCCGGTAGGCGCGCCTTACGCTGCTTATATACCCGGAAGAATCTTCTAGAACCCATAATTTCGTTATTTTTTTATTCACTATCTATCCCTTTCTAAACATCGATCTATCTCTGTCTTTTCCTTTCTGAACTTTCTATTCTAGAACATTCGTTCATCGTCTATCCCTTTCTAAAATATATCCGTCCTTGTATTTTCCTTCCAGAATTGTCTAGCTTTTTCTAAAAGTTCTTAAACTAACTAGATGGTTCCACCATCATTCGCCACAATATTATGTTATGTATTGCGGGCAATCAATTATAAAAGTATTATTTTTAAAATAGCTTGCTATTATGACAATTTTAAAACATAACGATGTAATAAAATACTTAATACAGTTTGAAGAAAATAAATGGAGAATTTGATTCATTAGAGTTATTACGTCATAAGTTACTTCACTTATACATAACCAAGGAGGCTGTGGGTTTTCTAAGTAAATGAAAAGCGTGTCAGTTCATTTTACTTTTATTGTACATACATACATACATACATACATAACTTCACGCCAGTTCCCTTGCGGGGTAGGCACGACCAACAGAGCGCCATTCAGGCTTATTCTTACACACCTCACTTGAGGCTGTGGGTTTTCTAAGTCTTGTCATGCACGCGCGTCAGTTCATTTTACTTTTATTGTAAAATAGTTAAAATATTGTCTATTCATTAGTTATAATAGTGAATATGTATTATGTTTTTGGTAGTATTTATTACTTATATTCCAGGTGTATTTACCTACTTTTGCATGATAGTCAACAGCTATTTACATTCTGTGCAACAGGAAAACCAGTTTTCGTATTATTAGTATTTTGAAAATTTTAATGAAAATGTGTAATTTTTTTCTAAAATAATAAATACACAAGTTATATTTCTCGAGTATTTGTTTACATTTGATTCTGTAAAAAATTAAGCCTTGAATATAGAATTGTACAGTATTTCAAAATTTATTCATTGTCTGACGCGGTATAAAGCCCTCGTGTTGGGCTTGTAGCGCTGACCATATAGTTAAAAAATTAACTTAAAAATTATTTAAAGTTTGGACTTTGTTACGTTTAATAGATATATCCCACGGGCTTCGACGGTAGTGGACGACACTTCCACTATGATGATCCATGAATTGGCGGGTTTTATATAGGTTATCTAAATGTATAAAACCTCATCTCATAGGTTTCATCACGATGTTTTCTTCACTCTTAAACAATGACACGTAGGTATGTTAGCTATTACTTTACTACTAGACCGTGTACAACATTTAAACTGTTTTGTTTCCAACCAAATTAGGGGTCATCCACAAATTATGTCACACGAATTTCATGATTTTTAGACCCTTACCCCGTCCTTGTCACAGTCGGTCACATACGTGAGACTGTTCCCTCCCTAGTGTGACATCACATATGTTGCAATATTAAATCAAGAAATTATTAAATTAAAACAGCAGTTTCGTAATTGGTTTTATTTCTATTTTTTTTTTTTTAATAATTTGAACACATATGATCATACAGATAGAGTTGGAAATATTTTGAAGATTTTCATTAATAGTTCAAATTTCGTGTTTTAAAGCTTAAATATATTAGATTTTGAAATGTGACGTCACCAAATTTAGGACCTCCTCCCACCCCTTGTCACACTTCGTCGACCCCTTTCCACCCTTAGTGTGTGACGTAAGTTACGAGTAAGTGTAATTTTATGGCCGCTCCCTTACTTTTTAACCGGTTGAGATGTAAGTACTATTATTATATCAACTAAACTATTTCAAACTTTTCTATGGTATTGGTAGTTTAGTCTTTATTCTATCAGAAATGTTATTCCTGGAACAAAGCAATGGTTTTAATAATTAAGCACTTTAAAGCATATTAGTCCCGTACGTTTTACGTATTCAAGTGATTCACAACAGTGTATATGAACGGGCGAATGTTTTGTTTATTCATTAGGAATTTACTATTGTGTTGGGTTTAGTACTTTGGATGTTAGTATTCAACGTAGAATTATAGATTAAAATGTATAATTCTACGTGGTAAATAAATTATTCCTGGAAATAAACGTGAGTTGCCACTAGGTCAATCCTAATAACGCCCAGACTAAATAAACTATGTAGTAAGTAATTTCTGAAAAATATCATATTCAAAATTTAATTCAGGCCTTCCAATTCTAACAATCCAAAAGTGCTAAGAGCTGTTTTTTAGTAGACCTCTGACGCCATCTGGGTTTCTTTACGTTATATTAATATTCTACAAATATAAAGTCGCTTGGCAGCTTAATGTATGTGTATGTAAGTATAGATTCTATGACAAATAGGAAAGAATCATCCAAACAATCACCTACATATTTATATGTAAGTAAACCGGCTAGATGATAAATCATATAAAAAGATAGTTGAGACTGTGATATAACAATAAATTGGACTTATGGACTTAATTTAATAGCATAACTTGGAAACAATGTGCACAGTTAGAGCTGGGTCTGGCCCTTCGTCATATAAATTAATGGGCATAGAATAATTTGTCTATTGAGATGATTGCTAACATAAATTTGAGAAATTTTTAATGTAAGTCGCTTAGACGTTGTCGCGATGCACTAATTTGTACGAATAATGACTTAGATGCCGGAACATTTACCATGAAAATAATTTAATTGTCAGTATATGGACTAAGGGAAATGGGAATTAAATACCGTCAAGTAAGAGTTTTCTATGTGGTTTTACTTGTGTGATTTTTGGAAGTGTTATATATCCCTGTATAACTGGCAACCGGTGAAAATATTCAGTTTAAAATAAATCTACTAACGGCCGGTTCCTATATTTTACTGCGTAAGCTCCATTTACAGTTTGTATACTTGCATTCTTGCTGTAGAGTTGGATGCTGGCAGTAGTTGGTGGCTAAGGCTTTCTTGTAGTGGGGTGAAGAAAATACATCTTGTTGCTTACAGGGATTTATTATTGTAGTAGTTAAGCTTGGATACTGATTCCTGGTTTGAATTTGTGGTAGTTATAGTCGTATGTTACGACTAATAGCAACTTGTAGCGACTCAATCGCAATATATTTGTGAGCGTTACTTCTAGTAATATTATAATATTAAAGCAGCCTAAAGTAGGCCGCGCAGCGTCAGCAAAATCCTGTACGTTGAACTGAACACTCCATATAAGTAATGTTAGGCAAATGAATGAATAACAAGACATAGAAACCGGTCATGATATTGTAAACTGTCGATAAGTGTATCTATAAGGCCAAGTATTTAAAAACGTGTCTTTAACACCTTTTGAATTCTGCACCTTTTTTTCATATGGCTTTGTTTTTGATTTCTTGATTTTTAAAACATTGCTATAGATATTACACTTTGTTATGATGTTAAGCTAGTATCAAAGCAAGTTACTAAGCTATACAGCAAAAAGCTAAAAAGATAGTCTGCGAATAAAAAGCGTTGCATGTTTGAAAGCCAAATATATTGTAGCTGAACTTAAAACAAGTGGCCTGAGTGAGAATCGGACTCATAGGAGAAGGGTTCCTATATATTATTGCGATAAGGATGCTAAGTTTTATACGGTAAATTAAGACATTTAAATTAAAACTACGTTATAACGTTTTTGAACTGGCATTAATTTTGATTTTGATTTATCTGTCTTCAATGGTTACGGCTACTGAAAAGTAGCCGAAATGTCGAAATAAAAATCAAACAATATGCCGCGTTTATAACCTCTAAAAGCTAGTTTTAATTATGTATTAGTTGCGAAAACTTAAGAAAATATTATGACAGTTTGTTTATAAAATTTAAGTATTGATACAATCCGATTCGGTTTATAACCCGAGTTTACGGCTCTAATCTTCGCCGGTCGCTGTTATATGTGAGCGTGCCGCTAAGACTAGGTGATTTTATATATATTTTTTTGAAGTTCCATAAATTACTATTTATTCAAAAACTTATAATTTATTTTATTCTATCCTTAGAACTTCCTGAGATAATCAGCTATGACATCCAGACGAACACGCATAGATAGGCTTTTTCATTTTTAGGCATTGGAACCCTAAAAATGTTGGCTACGTGTTTCTGTTTTGCTGCCAACTTACCGTACTCTTATTAAGGAATCGCTGTAAATGTCACTTGGTTGCCAAACTTTGTAAAGTTTCCTGCGGCGGTTCCGCAGTAACTAGTGGCTCGCTTCGAAGTCTCTGAAGATGTTATTCATCATTATAATGATCAACATACCTAATACCATATGCCTTTTAGTTAGTAAACTATTTTAGATTCATAGAAATGTGAGTTGTAATAATATTTTAGGATTTTGATTAATAATATCAGCATAAATAAATTACTTATTTTACAGGAACACAACGCTTATCCAAGACGGATTAGAGGGTTTCAGACATAACTCGAAAACAGCTCTGAAAAGTTTATAAAACCTACATGATCCGACAGGGCCACAATTACCACAAATCATACTTATTCATCTGTCTTTTTTATTTATTATTCAAAACAATTTTCAGTGCAGTCTTTGTTAAAAAATGAAGTCATTATATTTTGATAGAAACATTCATAGGAAAGGAGTATGCGATTTACGATTTCACAATAAAGACTAAGCATGACTAGGAAATCGAGGAGACGACAGGTGATTTTTTTGTGATAAAAACGTAATATGAAGAGTTACCTATTTCAAATAGGGCGATATAGAAGAAATTATTAAATAGAAAAGTAAACGTCGCGATTTTAAGTATAACATTATTATTAAATATATTTTTTTTATTTCGTTGGAAAGTTTACGATAACGCTACAAGTTACGTTTTAGGGATGGATGTGTCAGCCATACCGTCCTATTTTATATACATTTTAGAAGGACAAAACCTTTTCAATTATTTTTATACATAAAGTTAAAGTGTAGCGTACTAGATAAGATTATAAGGAACACTAATAAGAGCAGTGTCAATGAACAGGTTCAACAACTATTTTATGTTAATTGAGACTGATACTTATGTAAGCTATTAAACTCTTTAAATTATATCGTAGTAAGGTAAAGTAAGGTAACTTTTTATTGTACACCAAAGCATAGACTAACAGAAGTAGAAAAATAAAAAAGATAGTACAACGGGCGGGCTTATCTCGCTAAAAAGCGATCTCTTCCAGGCAACCCTTGCCGGGGATTAATAGATTTATAAACCTGACGGTGGTGCAGTCTATACATAATGATGACAAATATACACAGTGCATATAAGCACAAAAAAAAATTTCGTTGTGTTAATGTGGTGGTAGTCTTAAAGTAAAATATACAAACACGTATAGGAGGTTTTATTTCCTTAGATTACAACCGGTTTCCGCGTATTCAGTAACTGCATAAGTAAATTTTAATTAAATTTTAAGTACAACTTCTTGTAACTTATTACTAATAAGTATAGTTTACATCACAGGTCCCTTAAAATTTATTTATATTTAGTACGTGTAAACCAACCTTTATAGCTATTTCTTATATGAACAGTAACCGTAAATTATTATAAAAACTTCCTTGTTCTTCTGTGTGTCAGTAATATATGAAAGTATTTCTATATAGTACATACATACATACATAACTTCACGCCAGTTCCTTTGCGGGGTAGGCACGAACAACAGTCCGCCCGATCATGACATACGCGAGTGTGGTATTCGGCCATGCCAAGCCTGCCCTTTTAGATAAATTGCAAATCGTGCAGAACAAATTCATGCGCAGAGCCGTCGGTGCTCCCCTCTATATGCGTAACGTCGACCTCCACCGCGATCTGGAGCTTCCCTCCATCAAAAACTACATTACGTCGCTCTCGCGTAAGTATTTCGATCTCGCGCCGCACCATCGAAATCCGCTCGTCGTGTCCGCGTCCGATTATAAGCCTCGGCGAAAGGCTCTCGGACGCTAGGAGACATAGCTCCCCCACAGGATAGACTAGGCGTGTTGCTGGGAAGTTTCTTTCGCCGTTTCTTCTCTCCCAGCCATAACACGTTGCGAAACGGCAGTAAGATAGCGTAGGCCGCCGCAAACCACCGATCCCGGCCCGCCGGAATCCTTCCCCTCGGGCTTTATATTACCCGTCGCCCGTTCTCAATTAGTGCTTTGTGTCGCCCTATGGTGGGCATCATTAAATTCATCCCCCTCTCATGGCAACAGTCCAGCCGAGGTAAAACTCCTTAGGGAGCTCCCTCGAGCAGGTTGCCCCTCCGGGCTCGAGCGCTTTCGCTTCGCGAAGGCACTTGCCCCAAAAACCCCGGTAAAGTTGTAAGGTCTTCGGACCAACAACATAAAGTCAAGTCCAATAAAAAAAAAAAAAAAACGAACAACAGAGCGCCATTCAGGCTTATTCTTACACACCTGACTTGCTTCTTTGACATTCATAACTCTTGTCACTCTTCTATATAGTATGAATGAATGAATAACTTTATTGCACATACATTAAAGTACAATGGGCGGTCTTATCGCCAAAGGCGATCTCCTCCAGACTACCCTACACAATTATTATCGACACCGACTACATTATTTACTGACTTCATGGAAGATTACAGTGTGTACATTTATTTGTATTCATCATAATTATATTAGTAATATACAAATAGTATGTTTCTATGTCCTATTTAGATAATTTTAACTAAAACCCCATAAAACCCCTAAACCATACGGAAAATTCACATAAACCTCTGTTAAAAGCCCAACAGAGGTATAATCTCTTCGTTTAAAATTCACAAATCCTTCTTACATAAACCGAACATGCTACAAATAAACAATGCATTTGTTTATGTATCAGGCGTATGTTTAATTATTGCAGTGGTGTATTTTTATTACATTTGTGTGGTTCTCGAGCGGGGTGTTATTCATTTAATTTTCAACATAATGACGTCATAAATTAGGTTACAGCGTTATCTTTTCCCCACTCTGGAAATTAAACAGGGTTTTTTGGACGTCCTCTCAACCTTCGTATAAGTGCTGAGTTTAAAGCTTTTTTGAAATGTTGCTAAAATACGTTAAGCTTTTAATGGTGTTTTTGTAAGTTTATTAGGTTTATGAATAAAATAAATACCTTTTATAATTATAATTTTATATACTACTTGTCTTCTTGCAATATATTTTTCGTATTTATGCACGCAAATAACTTTGAAGAGCATAGTATTTCAAGACCGAAGGCCTTCTAATGTCTTTAAATAAATATAAACAACGTCATGCAGGTTATAAGACTTACGATTTGATAGTAGATCAAAATACCAAAAATTACTGCATATGTTTGAATCTCTTTCTCTGTCTCTTACTTGTACAAGTAAACGACATTATACAGTTCCAACGTTTAAATCGTTTTCTTGAATTTAACAACAGATGCAACTCAGTTTCCCGATTGCTTATCAAGCTTTCATTCCTTCCCCGTTGCAAAAGTTTATTTATGTCTTATTTTCATGTCTCTTTTACAGTTCAACTTTGTTTATTTTAAACTACAAAGTAAACAGTTGCCTTGCAGCCTTGTTTACGTCTTCTAATTTAAATTAGTCAAAGGAATTGCGTAAACTTCATACTCACCATAGAAGATTGTACAGACGTGGTATGACGAGGTTCGTCAATTTTTAAATTGATTCGTTTAACGTTCTCCGAGCACATGTTACCGTTTCAAACTAAATCACAGAACAGACTTGTCCACAGAAAATTATGTTTACTTGTTTCTGTTTGATAATAAAATTCTTGTCTAAGAAGATTTTTTAGAGATGTAAAACCTTTTTATTGGTTTTAATATTTATTAAAAATTTTAATATTGTTGATCTCAGTGTCTGTCATTGTCAACATTGCAATTTTCTTTTTTCGCGTTTTTATGTTTTATAAACGCAGTAAAACGTAACTTTTATTAAAATATTGGCAGTACTGTTTCATGTACTCGTGCAATCAAAAGTCGACTTTAAGATGACGAACCTTTTTATATTCCCCACTTCCTTGAATCGGTTCGCTCTTGTCGCAACGGAACCGTTCTCTAGAACGTTTCTGTTGACGCCAGGCCATAAGGACTGTACTGGCAACCTAGAACCGACGCTAAGCGTCAAATGGTTTTTTCTTCTTCTCACCAACCAGTGCTACTTAAAAACATATATTTTTATGCTCTAATGTGTCTGTTGTAATAATTACTACGTAAAGAAATTTAGCTCGATAAATAAATACATCATAATATTGTATTATTATAAATAATTCAATAGAAAATCGTGGAGAAGGTGTGAAACCCTACATTTCTCTTGCGCACTGTGAGGATTTGGAATGAGCTCCCAGCTGCGGTTTTCCCACAGCGTTAGGATATGGATTTTTTTTAAAAGGGTGTCATAAAATTTCTTCAAGGCCGGCAACGCGCGGGTGATATCTCTGGTGTTGCAAACGTCCATAGGCGACGGTGACACTTTCCATCAGGTGGGCCGTCTGCTTGTCTGCTGTACTTCATTTATAAAAAAAAGAAGAATAATAATACTAGGAATGTTAACAATTCATTCACTGAACAATTAAACTCTAAAAAGCTAATAAACCCTACTGATGAAATTTTCAAGTGGGCTTCTAGGGCCAAATCCAAAACTCTTATTTTCAGATTTGATAAGTTAACTCATAGGTTATTAAATACTAGAAAACAAGATTTGGATTATTAGGAATCAACACAAAAATGTTGATTTCTTAATAATCTACTATCTAACTCACTAAGAGAAATCTGAGTTTGACGTTTGACATGACTTTACAGAAATTATCAACTAGACTATCATTTGGTGTAAGTAATACGTCTGATTTTTCGTCAAAATTACCCGATTCGATGAGGTTAATTGATTGTTCAACAATCTAATGATACCGCTTTAGTTTTCATCAAAGCTAGACCCGAAACTCCTTTGAGTGTTTCGCTATTTCGCATAATTTAGGATTTGGCCATGGAGGCCTACTTGAAAAGTTCACTTGTATATATATGTTATTATTCTTTCGATTCTTATTATTTTATAATAATTATATAACATAACTTTTCAACAAAATACCGTCAAAAATTAAAAATCTTAATATATGTTATCTTTTAAATTTTTCGCTGATTTTGTGTAAAGTGGATTAAGAAAAGCACAAAGGGATGAACAGATATTACGACTTCGTGAGGGTTCCGCTTTTACCGAAATAGGAACGGACCCCTAAAACACAGCTTCGCTGCTACTGCTTTAATTATCCTATAATCATTGTGGAGGTGCATTGACTAGTTCAAAGTGTATCGTAATGCACCCTTGTTAAAACGCATATTCGATCAAGTTACTCGATAAAAAAATGGAAAGTTACATCTAAACGTGTGTTTCTATCTTTAATTTAATATACGCTACGATGATGTGAGCAAACTATTGTTTCCATTATTCACAACTCCAACTCTTATATAACCATTGTTGTAACTGAAATCGGTGAAGAGAGCTGACGTCTATTTTATTCGCCTCCTCCTAGGCTAAGATAGAGGGTTTGCTTTTCTTTTATGTTACTTACACTTTCTTATATCTCTGTTTTATAGTTAAATAAAATATTTAATACAATGACATGTTTCGTATCTAACTAATACATTATTATGCTCTTATATCTGTTTTACATCTTCTTTACATAAACGGTATTTTATTTCTTCCTATTGGTCTAGCTTACATTATCTGTATATATATATATATATATATACAGATAATGTATATATATATATATATATATATATATATATATATATATATATATATATAGACATAGATACAGTATACTGAACATAAATAAAATTAAAGTGTCTGTTTGTAATGTCAAAATAAGAGCTTTTTTCTAAATATATAAAAATATATATGGCACTACTATCAAGATTTTTTTTTAACTTTTGTCTGTCAGTCTGAATGTTCCGGCTAATCTCTGAAACGGCTTTACAGATTTTGAAGGGACTTTCACTAGCAGGTAGCTGATGTTATGAGTAACTTAGGCTACTTTTTTTGGGTTCATGAAAAAAAAATCACGCGGACGAAGTCGCGTGCACAGGTAGTTTTTATATATACACTGTATGTTACTTACATATATACTAGCTGACTTAAGACTACGTTAATGTATTATCTACATTTGTAAGTGCTATTGTTACATAATATAACAATTATACGTCTATAGCGTTATTTACTGATGAAATCTTATTGACTCTTTTCTAAAATTTTTATGTCAAACGCAATTAATCCTTCCCGCAGCTTCTTACTTAACAGGTCGTGTATATTCGTATGGTTCATGTCGATCCTTAAAGCGGAAAGCTGATATTAGATTTAAAATCATGCCTTAGATATTATATTGAAAAAAAATAGGGTACAAATTAATGAGATATAGCGCCCCAGGCGAAGCTGTCCGGTCCTTGAAAAATATTGTCATGTAGGTATTAAATGCAACTTTTTCCCATAAATCCGTGATCTCCAACCATGACGTGGGGTGACCCTACCCAATTTACGTCTCCTTTGCTTGGTCACCCTTCAGTTAAGATGAAATTACATCTGATAGAAAGTTCCTACCCTTATCTGTTAGTGATTTTACGAAAATACACTATTTTATCATACGCTAGAAGTAATAAAAGAAATCGACAAAGTAATTACTTGTACTTGAATAAGGGTGATTTTGTATCTAGTTGAGTATCTTCGAAGTTCTATTATAACAGAGCTATTGTAAGAAAAAAGGTCCTTAACTTTTGTTATGTTTAGAGAAAGTTATTATGTAAAGTACGTATTTTTATCCGTAAATAAAAAGCGGTGCTAGCTTATTGCGAGAGATTAATTAAATTAATTTCAGGATAATGGAAATCTAATATTATACCACGATGAAAAAATAATAAGCACGGTGTTTGTTTACATATAATTATATAGTAACAAAATGTAATTACATTTTGAAATTTATTAAAACAATAAAGTAGTAGTAAAGAGTCAGTCAGTTAAATGGTAAAGTATTATCCGTGCAGGAACGGAGAAAGAATACAATTTCCTGCGGCCGGGCGCCCTTTCGTATGAGGCGACAAAACAACCCACAGTCCGGTCGTAGGGCATTTGCCCGACTGGATGGCTACCACCCTTGGTCTAAAGTATGTCGCCATTACAACCTTGCGTTCTGTTCCGGCATTAGTGACCAGGTTCCAGTCTCCCTTAAGAGAGCAGCAGCACATTTGTAGCACCTTTGGTGTTGCAAATGTCCATAGGTGATGGTAACCGCTTTCCATTAAGTGGACCGTCTGCCTGCCTGCTCAACTTCTGCAATAAAAAAAGTACACTAAAGTAGTAAAATAGTCATAAAAGTAAACAGCTAAGTTATTTGACATAAATTTTGGTTTAGTTGAAGTTCTAATATAATTGTTTATTAGATTATTCTGCCGAGAATACACAATAAAAGATTTTTAAAATCGGTCTATTCTCAAGAACGTTATTATATAAGACTGTAAGAAGGAATAAATTAATAAACCTACAAATATATAAAGTTACATACATTCACATTTACGTATTTGGACGGATAAATATTATTAGATTATGTCGTAGTTATAATAAGGTATCATTGAGATATTCTAGCTGTAATTATGAACACGTGTATTCCTTTCAACAGACTACAACATTGTCTAATTAAGAAAGAAAGAAAGAAAGAAAAAGATTTGTTGTCGTAAATGTATGTACACACAGAAAGTAGAATACGAGTATAAGACATTATACGTAAAACGGATAAAAAACAATTACAATAAAAAAACAGTAAGTTTATGTTTTCTTTTTTGCTGGCGTACAGCAGATAGGCTAACGGCCCACCATGGTGGAAAGTGATTATAATCACCTATGGACATTTGCAACACTAGCGGTGCTACCATAGTGCGCTCCTGGCTTTAAAGTAAGGCTTTTTTTTTGTAATTCACTACTTTATATATTACAAACAAAAAAAATCAAAGTGCAAATGAACCATCCTTTTTTTTCATTTTACTACACTATTTTACCATAAACTACAGCCAGTTTTTATTTACAATAATAACTTGGTATCGGAAAATAATTGGCATTTTATATGATTCAACTTGCGTAAACATGATGCTCGCTTGAAAATAACTTTTAAAAATAAAGCGAAGTTAATAATAATATCATGGTATTATTTTCATGATTCTACTGATCGCTTTTCTTATAACAATAACCCTTAAACGTCCCACTGCTGGGTTCAGTCTGCCCTGGTTGTCTAAGGTGAAGTGGTGGTTTTCATAGATGGATTATCTTGATGTTATAAATATATTGGATTGAAAAATAGCCTAACACGCTCATGCTTTCTGATAGGATTCGAATTCACAACAAGTAATAAACAAACCCTGAAATACCCCAAAGAAAGGTTCATTCTTTTATATTCTGCTTTGTTCGTATGTTTGTGTGGTTCTCTATGTGCTGGTGTCTCAGTGCGCGTATTTCAGTGTATACATTTGTATATGTGTCATAACTTCATTCCGGCCTTACACGTGCAGGTTTTGCTTGCGTAAACCGCTAAGGCTAAGCACGCATTATACGATTAAAACCAATAACTAATACATTTATTTATGTGTCAATGTTTACTAACTTTAGATTTATTACTATATTTTAATACATTTCTTATTCCTAATAATCAACTATACCTACCTTGGACAACGCTGGTAGGGTATTCGGAAGGAGAAGTTCATGGTCAATCAGGTAGATCAGCCCTGCGAAATGGGTCCGAAGAGAAATGTTTAGTATAATCGGTTAGTTCCGTTAGCCCTCATTTATCAAGTACTACCCGGAGATTTGCGAATATATTTCACTATTCTTCCGACGGGGTGGACTTATAGTAAGGTAGTATGCGACGCGGAAAATTGTTTAATATAAAAACGTGATTTATTTCTGAGCTGAATATTTCTCTGTACATTTTCTAAGGTATATTTATTTTCCTCGTGACATGTCACTATCTAACAACTGTGAAAAGGGTATGACTTTATTAGTGATATATCCGTCGTATGTCTGCTTTTGATTGGAGAATATTATTTCCAATTCTGTATTTACTCTATCGTCTTATTGAGTTAAAAAACAACAGCTTATAATAAGTACATTTGGGTACTTCTTTCTTTTGATCCTCTCATTTGTAGTCAGGACAATATAGCTTTTACTTCCATACTCCTCTGTTCAGGCATTCGGCCTCTATTACACCACAAATCATTACGTCATCTTTCACATATCCATTCATCTCTTTCTTGGTGCTACCAAGCTTGGTGTTACTTTTTCAATCTTCCAATTTTCAATTTTTGTCATATGATTTTCATTATTTGTTATTATATACAGCCTTACTCTTTTTAACACATCGGTAATCAATGTGTAAATTTTCTAGACGTAGCAGTTTTCTGATCTAAAGCGCATATTGTTACAATTATCACATGCTGACAATAAAAAAAACCTACATGTCAAGATAATTATGCATGTTTAGGTATATTCTCCGTTCCCCAAAATGAATAGGTTCTATCCCAGCAGTGATTTTAAGGGATGGTACTAATTCATATACTTAGTATATTATATCATTAAGCAGTGATCCATCAGATTGCTTATTAATATCATAAAAGACCTATATCCTACGGCAATAAGAATCGATGTTCGTAGAGAAAACTCTACGATATGAAGCGAAGCGGAGCAGGGCGGGCGTGTCGCATTTATCAAGTATACTATTGCGGGCTTCTGGGCAATGAGCCGACGACTGAGGTGACAATGATCTATAAAGATTGTGAGGTAGAATTTCTAAATAGTCCACTAAACCTATGCTGTCTTGGAAATAATTTTCCCAAGGAATTAGATTTTCATTTCTTTTTTATTTCTACATGCTAACTATCGGTTATTAAAATTTGTGGCGTACCTAGCTATAAAAAATAAAGCTTTGTATTATATAATCTATATTATATACGGATTGGTTATATAATATAGATTATATAATACGAACGTAGTAATACATGGCATACAATAAGATAAAATAAGACTAGTGTCAGCAAATAATTATATGTAAACAGTGTGTAAGAGGTGTTACCGACAGTACCACTGTATTTAAATAAAATAGATAAATAGTAAATATATAAATAGATACATAAGAATATGGAAAAAGTACAACAGAACACATAAATGAGATAAATAGCAATAGATAAATGTATTATTAAAAGTAAATAGCATTATATAAATTAGAATAGTAAGTCAGTAGAATGTTTAGATCTCAAAATTGTAGTTAAATGTATGTATTGAAAAATAACTTTATCAGGAAAAAAGAAAATAAAAAAAAACAAAAACATGCACAAAATACCCTGACAAGCGTGTGCGTCAATAGAAGGGGAATATAAAAAAAAAAAATAATAATAATAAAGCTGACGTTTGTTTTGTGCCCTAAAAGTTATATACTTTGTACATACTTTACAGTGAAAACTTCTTAACAATAAATCTTAGAAACTATGAGGCACTATGATATAGCTAACAATGGTCTCATTGATCTAAGATTCCATTAAATAAATTAAGAGTATCTGTAAAACACATATATTCTTAATATAAGTGCGTTACTCTCAAGTGTTCGGGGCATCTCCTAATATCATTCGGATCAGAATAAACAATGGAACTTTCGTTTATGTACTTTATTTTACTCGTAAAGTAGCTACAATCTCTA
Organism: Dendrolimus kikuchii; assembly: GCA_019925095.2. Lineage (NCBI taxonomy): Eukaryota > Metazoa > Arthropoda > Insecta > Lepidoptera > Lasiocampidae > Dendrolimus > Dendrolimus kikuchii. The sequence goes on from CM034400.1 coordinate 9,488,435, forward strand.
CATTCTAGTGTACCGCGGGGTCAGATTCCAGGGACCACAGAGTCATGTAGTAGTATACGTACAAAATAATGTTGCCGATTTTTGCTTATCTTTTTGGAATTCTGTAATCATTTTGGCAAAAATGGACCACTTACAAAATCGTTATGTTCGTTCGTTTGTCTATATATGTAGTTCAATTGTTATTTTTTCAGATTCTACTTCCCCTGTATGGATACAGTTTAACAGTGCGGTGAAATCTATATTCCGCTACATAATGTTGTAGCAAAATGGTGAAAAAATGTAAAATTAATTATTATTATGACTTTTATTTAACTCAATATGTTAAAAGATATCCGCTTCCTGAGTCGTAAAATAGGCTCCCTTCCTAATTTATTACTATGATATGAATAAGGTAAAAGAGCATAAAAATAATTTTAATGAAAATAAGTTTGAAGCAAATCTGTTGATGTGTTTTCGAAATATGGTCTATTTTCGATTAAATTCCTTTTTTATGATTCTGTAGCTAAATGGCAAAAACTGAACATTGATTACTTCTATGGTACATATAATTATGCATGGGCTGACACGCCCTTAGTCGATATTTTATGTTTTCCTATACTCATATATTATTATAAAGAAGACTTATGTATGATATATACTCCTACACTATAAGCTTCCTTAATTCTTTGATTATGTACGGCTTTATACAATTTGATGACTCCTTTTTCATATTCCGAATATTTTACCTATAAAGCGTGGGCGCCTTAGTCAGTGTTGCGTGGAGCCACACCACCTCTCACCAACAAAAGAGAATGAGCCAGACGACTTTAAAAGCTTCTGAAAAGAAAGCGTAGGTCTTTTACATGAAACATATTCCATTTGAAAGTCAGTTTACAGTATAATAAAGGACTGTTTTATACACTGAATACACACAAATCTTAAACAATATACGATTTTTTTGTATTGGATACAATCTATAATTTTATAACATTCTAAACATGCTGTGTTTGTACATTGAAGCTATAAATAAAGCAATTGTGTGTGTGTGTGTGTGCAGTTCACACGCAGCAGAATATAAATCTAATTAAACTTAAGTATCTTAGATTCTAGTCGTTCGTAGTCTTAAGATCTTAAGTATCACTTTCAATTTTTCACTGTTTTAGTCTAAAATATATTATTATCCGTTTTATATCGATCCAAATTGGACCTATGTTCAATCATTGGTTAAGACCAATGACCGTGAGAGTCAATAAGTTGTCTCTCTAATCTGTGCTGCACAATGTAAAACTCATATCTCATTTTCTCGTAGGCTTAGTAGTCCTATAGATTTATGTGTTCATCTCTTTTTAGTGTCGCTTTTTCGTTTCATCGAGTATCAAATCATAATGATTCTAAAGAAGTTTTATTTCAAAAACAATTGGAATATAGACTATATAAACGATGGAGAACACGATGCATTTTTTTTAGTTTTTTTGATAAAAATCGAATTCCAATATGATTTTTTCACTAATCGATAGCCAATTTTATGTAATAAAATGTGTGATATTTTTTATCACAGGAATTTTCCGGGAGCGGTTTGTAGTTGTTCGGATACATAAAAATTAGTTTATTCCGATATAGTTTTCACTAAAAGCTTATGTTCTTTTTAAATGCTGCTTTACTTTGTGTCCCGGGAATCCCGCAGGAATTTGAAGTCAAGCATCGACGAAGTCGCGGGCATGTCCTAGTATTATATAAAATATACCTACTTCATACAATATAAAATACCTTTGCAATATGAGCGAAATTTTCGTGTTAATGTTATGAATATCTTGTTCAATGGTATATTATCCTCGGCCTTTTTTTTGAAATATTTTTCTACAAATTCCTAATAGAGAAATATAGAAAAGAGAAGAGCATAATTTTATTTATGCAACAAAACTTAAAACATTTACACGACATTACAATAAAAATATCAATCCTCATTATAAGTTAGCCAAATGCGTATTAGACCACGCACAATTCCAAAATGACAAAGAATGTCCACTGTTTTGAGTGACAGAGCTCTAAAAAATATGTATGTACTAGAGTTTACCCCGCGGCTGTGCCGCGGGTCAAGCTCCAGTACGTGCCTCTTGTTTAAGGAGCAGGCGTTAATACAGGTCACATTCTACAAAATTTTTATGTTAGTGCTATTTGCACCTGGAGACTATCCCATCTCCTGGCATGATATTTATGTCCATTTTTGATATTAAAACTACATTTAAACAAAATTACAGCAAAACCGATCCAGTATTCCTAGTAGTTTTCCGTGAAAGCTTAACAGATAGACATAATCGAGTTACTATCGCATTTTTACAGACGATGAGTTTTTATATCCACAAACTTGAGAAATTATTGGTCTTATAGAAATTTTCATCCTCTATTTCAAAACGTCCTAGTTTTATTTATCTATTTGTCTATGAAAGCTACATAAATGACAAATATGACGAAAATGACAAAAATAACCAAAATGACCAAAATGATCAAATTGACCAAAATGGCCAAAATTACCAAAATTATCAAAATGATCAAAATGACCAAAATGACAAATCACAAAAAAACCTATCCTACTATCTGGGATAACCTTTACATAAATCTAGCTCATTATGCGGGATGAAAAGTATCTCTTGTCCGCCATCGGTATTAAAATTACATATATACAAAATTTCAACCAAATCGGTTTGATAGTTTTTCCGTAAAAGCATAACAAACAAATAGACAAATATATTTTTATCCCGGAAACTATTCCATTTTTGGGATAAAAAGTATCCTATGTTCATCCTCGGCATCGAAGATATATATTACTGATTTGGGTTTCAGCCAAATCAGTCCCGTAGTTTTTCCGTGAAAATGGAACAAACAGACGGACAGGCAGACAGATAGACAGAGTTACTTTCGCGTTTATACTATTAATAGGGTTTAATAGGGATAAAACAAAAAATATATCTTAAAGACGACTAGTTTAATAATGTATGAATACTATACAAACAAATTTTTGTGACTTAAATAAAAAAGTGCCTTTGAAATATTAATACTGATGGTTACTTTTCAAGATCTATCTAACAGTATTCCTTTTGTGTCATAGTCACCTTTGATTTTTTTATTTATTTCGGAATTTCTCTTCATATTTTAAAGCAGCTTAAATAAGATACCTTAAATCCAAAATTCCAAATTCCTCCAAGCAAAATACCCGTGAAATACAAACAGACGATGACATCGTCTCGTGACGAGACATGACGAAATGATAAAGGTTTCGTTTTCCTATTTGACAATGTAACTGCTCCTTCTGGGATACTGTTATAGTTAACAACTGTCGCCTAAGGAGTCTTAATTGTAGCGTTAAAAATAACGTCGTTACTGATTAGTTCCAAACGTGTATACATACGCTATTTGTCAATGTTTAGCGTCATTAACAATTACTAACAATATCGCGTCAGAAATAACGCATTAAAGCCATAAAGCCATTGTAGCCATCGCTACATCTGCGTGAAACGGTCACTAACACTTAAGTCGAAAAAGTAAATCTAACTTGAAAGAGTACGATTAAAACTTTCCAAATTCTGAACAAATACATCTTTGGTGTTGGTCCACAAGGAATCAGGGGAAATGGCTTAACCCATCGATAAGGGACATTAAAGTGTCATAAAACGGTGTTGATAGAGTTTATCGGGAATGAAGTAGGTATTATTATGTTATATTGCTGTGTAAAGAGTAGATTTATTACAATTTGACAGAATACTGTAAGTACAAGATTTGTAAATATAGGTACTTACCAAAATGCTTTTAATGTCTTGAAATGTAGACTTTGCGAATGCAAGGATAATGGTCGATGATGTTATGCCGGAGCAAGTGAATGAGTTTGTATATCTTGGATGTGCTTTTAGCAGGGATGGAAGGTACACGGCTGATATAGAAAGAAGAGTGAATTTGGGGAATAGTGTGAATGGAGCGTTAGGTAAACTTCTAGGCGCTAAGAACCTCAGCCAGAAGGCCCAGCTTGCTATATACAACGCGGTGCTGGTACCTACGCTCACGTATGGAAGCGAGAGTTGGGTATGGAAGAGAGAGCATATAAGGAGAGTAAACGCGGTCGAGATGCGAGCACTGCGCAAAATCTGCGGAGTGACGCTCGCGGACCGCGTTCGTAATACCGAAGTAAGAAAGAGAGTTGGTCTGAAAGAGACTGTCGGGGTGAAGGTAAGGAAAGGAATGCTCCGGTGGTTCGGGCATGTGGAAAGAATGAATAAACAGATATACAATGCAAAAGTGGATGGATGCAGAAGTCGTGGAAGGCCACGACACACCTTCTATGATCAAATTGATCGTGTACTAGCAGAAGGTGATGTCAGGAGTCTTAAGAACAGACGAGCGTGCATGAAAAGAGTTATGAATGTCAAAGAAGCAAGTGAGGTGTGTAAGAATAAGCTTGAATGGCGCTCTGTTGCTCGTGCCTACCCCGCAAGGGAACTGGCGTGAAGTTATGTATGTATGCATGTAAATGTAGACTTTATAAATATTAGACACTAGACAGTGAGTAAGTAGCTGATGGGTAAGTGCAGAATCAAATAATTATAAATTTAACATTAAACTTTAACTACGTATACCTTAAATGCTATGTGAAAATATGTAAAACCTAAACATGTTCGTAGGTGCATCTCCGAAGGTTTTCTGTATTTACAGATTTTGGCACGTATATATGGACTACTTAGTTTAAACCTGCTAATTATGTAGCAATAAATTATTCCATGTACGTGACGTAACAAAGGACATGGACGAAGAAATTAATGAGCGTCTAATATTATTCAACCATGCTGAAACTAAGAAACAAGGTTAGAGTAAGGTGAAATAATTGACTACTACTTAGACTCTGTCTCAGGAAAGAAGTCCCGCAGATGGGGTGCTACGGTCGTGCAACGGAATGTTAGAAAAATAAAATACTTTTAGAAAGATTCGGCTTGATTTATTTGTGAGTAGAATATTAGTATAATGTAACATTTCTATTAAAACACTTGATAAAAACTACATAACAACGTAGTCAGTCTGTGTGGTTAGTTCAATTTTTGTGGTTTTTGTCCAACAACTTTACTTTTCTACTTCAACAAAATAATGTTTCTATTGCATAAATAACAATTATCACTCTTAAAATTAATACTAACTACGTTATAATTCACTTTGAATAAGGCAATGGATAGCGATTCGTCGAAAACTTGGTGCGCCGGCGACCATTCCCAAGAAGAAGCGATTTCTCCTCTTCTCATATATAGCCGTCTCACTTCCATAAACTCGACGCTTCGCTAGAATGACATTGACAACATATCACTTTTGACAATGACATTTCAATGAACCTCATAAATTAGCGCCTTGAGATACTGTTTCTGCAAAAATGAAAAACCCAAAAATTTATATTATTGCAACTGCAATGAATAGGGAATAGAACTGTATGAAATTGATTGGTTTGCATTTGTATTATCGTTTTCCAAGTAAATAAATTCTTTCTTGCTATACGCAAACAATCTTGGAATAGATAACCAAGATTCTATTAGAAATTCTCTTCAACTACTTGAAAAGGTTTCTTTTATCGCGGATTCCGGTCAGGCGTAATCTCAAGCAGCGTCGAATGAATAAAATATGTCAAATCACAAAGGCGAGGTCTATGCGTGTTTGTGACACAGTTACGCGTGTGTCGCGTGACTGCCTTATTATTTTCGCAGAAAGAATTGACCCAAATTCCTGTTAAGCAACTTAATAGGGACATGACTTACAGATCATTCATTAAATTTTATTTTATTTCTTATTACTGATAAAAATTTAATATTGCCTATTTCTACAGAGTTCCTGTCATTTTTAAGACTATTGAATATAAATAGCTTAAGTCCTCAAAAACTGGATGATTCCAAAGTAAGTAAGTTAAAAAAGGTATCAGCGCCTTTGGGTCATTAAATATTACTTTTTATATTTTTTTGCTGTTTCTATAATAATAGAATAGAATAAACACTTTATTTTTCACCAAATAAACAATTACAAAATGAATAATTACAATAATTTAACGGCAAAACAAAAGGCGGCCTTATCGCTAAAAGCGATCTCTTCCAGGCAACCTGACTGAGAGGATACTTTTAACAACTTATATCTTGAGGTATAATTAAATTACAAAGAAGTAACACAAAAAAGGAAGAACAGTACAATGTGGAAAGTAAACAGCTAGGTTAAGAAGAACAGAAAAATATATATTGTATTATAAAGTAAGGTAATGGTTTTTGACAGATATTTAAATATGGCAAGTGATTTAGCTTTTCTGACATCTACGTATAATATAATATATAATTCTGTAAAAAATTAAGTTAATACTTTAATTTTAATACTATTTTTGGAAAATTGTTAAAAGTAAATTATAAGGCTAGGTATAAGGTATTTACAAGAACGTGTGGTATAAAGCATTATCACTTATCGAGAAAAAGAGAAGAGATATGAAGATATAGTTTCCAAACAGTTATATTCTTTTTATGTATGGCTCTGCATGTTTGTTGGAGGCATGAATATGCAAGTGTTATAAATAATCTTCAAGCAAAAACCTCACTCAAATTCTAGGTCTTTGACTAATTTTAAACGACGGAGATCATGTAGTAGCTAGGGGACATACGTATCATAAACCAGGTTGTTTTCAAAAACACGAATGTTCTTTAAGAAAAAACAATATCTTAACCACTATTGTTGACTCGACTATTAGTTTAGATGATTTTCAACAAAAGCAGATAATCCTTCATTAAAACAAACAATGTTGTACAGCTATTGGTGACTTTTAACTACTTTGGAAAACGGTATTGGTAACTTTTAACTATTTTGGAAAACGGAACTGTATATAAATCATCGCCTTTCGAATCTCGACCAAAACTCGTGCCAAACAATCATCCTAAATTTAAAATAATGAGTCCAGAATTAATATCGATTAAATTACTTAGTTCACAGCAGCGAGGCACAGTTTCGAGTTTAAGCCGAGGCGTGGCGTCACGTTTTTAATGTCCATTAAAGCGCCCCAGCAATTATAGGTGGTGCAGGCTTATCTTTATTAAGAGAAGGATCCTCTAATGAAGCCTCGCCGCAACTGTATATAGTTTAGCCCAAGTATGTACAATACATTTACGTTGCTTTTTTAGCGTGTAACGTGTTCTCTTTTTGAATATGAAATGAGGGGTATTAAGCTTTTGATTATGGCAATCTTCCATCTTCAATCTATGTTTGTTACATAAACGTGAAAAGTACTGTTTATTTTTTTGATACTTTGTTCTCTCCTTAAGTTTTATGATAATTTTTTAATACCGTTTCGTATTTTTTTGTAATAAACGGTATGTACATTACATCAAAATACGTCCCAATTTTAACATTTTGTCCTAAATAACAACCGAATTGAAATGTATATAATGTATCTTTATATATTATATAAATCCTCTGTTCGTGTGTCTGTCACTAAACTCCTCCTAAATGATTTGACCGATTTTGATGATTTTTTTTGTGTGTGTTCAAGTAAATTCGAGAATGACCCGGTAAGTGGGGCTAGAAGCGGGTTCCAGGATATTGACGAATTTTTTGTGTTTATTTGCCCTTGGTGATTTAAATCGACAATTGCAAGGTGGTGCTGCAAGCTGGACAACGTCTGCTGGGCCTGCTAGTGTTTATATATATTGTAAAAAAGCAGTTTTTAATAAATTATTTGTTCCATTATTTTCCTTCTTTATTTAGAGTAATAATAAGAGAAACATAGGCTTATTAATTAAGATTATAGAAAAATCTTTATTAATTTAGGAATTTAGGGAATAAAAATGATGTGTTTCTCTAAAAAGGCAAAGTTTTATTCATGTTAGTAGGTACTAAGTTAGTAGTACCAAATTGTATGTAGGTACATACAATTTGGTACTTAAATATACACAAAATACCTAACATTATATTCACTAAGTTTATCTGAAAAGACAAAGAAACGACATTCAAAGTCAATTCACATAAAGTCCTATTTAAATAATATTAAAAACCGTTATTTAATACTCATCACTTATTAAAAAAATTTGTATCCACCGTCATTTGTAAATTTAACTATATGTCGCTTAGGTCGCGTTCTACTTAAATTGTGACATACTGTTTTATTGAACGTTTATATATGCGTTCCCTGGGTAACAATTTCTAATTGTATATTTAATTTCATTACATATAATGATAGTGTTTCTACCGTAAACGATAGTCTATTTATGGTAGGAACGATTTACGTGAAAATGAAGAATTATAATAAAATGTATAATATTATATTATGAGATATAACACACCAATCAAGAAATAGTTTGAATTTAAATTGAAAACTTCTGATCGTTGAGGTATTTCTATTGAGAGATTGAACATTTCTTTCGCAATAAAGTTTCCTAGGAATTTCAAGTAAGTCGTTTATAGTCGAATACCACGAGCAGTACTTTGTAGACCAGATTGTGGAGCGTACTATTTTTATTAGAATTCTAGTCTTTAATATTTTTTGTATGATTTTTTTGAGATATTACGTGAATTTACTTAAAATTTAATCAGTGCACCGGTAGATCTACTACTATATAATTCACGCACTCAAGAATTTGATCACAATTAAAAGAAAACTTTAAAAAATAATAAACTTTATTTTTCTCAAACTACAAAATTTAAAAAAAATATCTGATTTGTGAGACTTGTGGCTGAAATATGTAGTTTTTAAAGAGATCTGTTTGACAGGTCACCATGCCCCACTCCATAATACCAAGGCTACCAAGAATAAAGGATACTTATGATTAATTTAAACAAGCTTACTTAAGATAAGATAACCTTTGTATAGTTCTAGGTAACGTAAAAAAAAATGGATGATAGAAACAGTATAGGTAAGTCTATGTTGAATTCTAAAAAAAAATTCATAGAACTTGTTCATAGTTTCTAGGGATATTCAATTTTAAAGCTTAACCCAGATTCTTAACCTCTGGTCTATAGTCTGTGTGCTGCCATAATAATCTTGATTGCTGTTCCGCGCCTTAGTGGCTAGGCTTCAATGTTCCTTTAAGGCTGGTAGCATGTTAGTAGTACGTAGCACGGTAGTAACTTGGTGTTGCAAATGTTCATGCGCGACGGTAACCACTTCCCATCAGGAGGGCCATCAGGCTGTCTGCTGTATTCCAGCTATAAAAAAATCTTTTGCCGAGTTTTCTACAAAATTCCGAATATTAGCACATATTTTAAATTAAATTTACTTATCAACGTCTTTCAGGATGGGGCTTTGCTTCTGCTCTGACAACTAAGTCAAATCAAAAATAGTTTTCCTTAAAATACTCCATAGCAGTGAGAATGGAATAATTTCTATTGCAGGTGAGGTTTGGCTTTAATCCAAGAGTTGATAGGTCCTCATAAATCTGAAGTAATAACCAGTAACTGCTATGCAATTAATTTTATGTGAGGAATTAATGAAAGCTGCACTAGTCAGTATAAGCGTCGGGCGCTTGAAATGGTTGGTAAAACGACTCAGTTGGGTTTTGAATTGCAACTGTCAAGCTAGGTAGGTACTATCGCATTTATGTGCACCGGGTGTGATTAAGATGACTAGGATCCTAGTATGTTTGCATATACGTGTATTAAAATAACAGCCTAGAAAGGCAGACCTGGGAAGTTTTAAATATTCCAGAAAAAAGACAAAACAAAATTTTGATCATTTCACCCCAAGAAGAGATAACTTTTTTTGGCATATCTTGTTGCTTCGAATTCAATAAAGAATTTTGAAAATTGATTTTCAGGTTTCCGCAGAAATTTTCATTATATCCGTCTGTCTGTGTGTCTGTGCGCCTGGCTCTGTAGATACATATTATGTCACAATAATTTTCCTTACAAACTGCTGAGTCTGGTAATCAATTTTGTTGGAATACGTAGCGGAATATGCCGCTACACAATGTTGTAATGAAATCGCGGTAAAAATATAAAAAGAAGTTGTTAAAGGTTAAACATTTTCTTCAGTAGTCATAGTCTATGAGATTCCTTAGGATTTTTATGTTTCAGTCAATAAATAGGTGAGATATTAATTAGCTTCCAGTGATAAAAAAATGCAACAAAAATTAGTTTGATTAACATCCGTTGTGCTACTAGTTTTGTATATTGTAATTTTCGTTTAAATGCATTATAGGGTTATTTAGCCAAATGACAAAATTAGTGGATTTCTGTCACCTCTACGGAACCTTACAGCATGCACGCAGACCAACCGAATAGGCCAATTTATTAATGGTTGCAAGAATGAACGAGAGTGTGGAATTATTCAAAACTAGCTGATGCCCGCGATTTCGTCCGCGTGGTATTTATTATTCCTTCAAAGCTGTTCAAGTAATAAAAGTTTTTTTAACTATTCTCTTAATTATAAAAAGGGAACTCTTTAATTTTTCGGGATCAAAAGTATTCTATATGTTTACCAGGGATATAGGCTACCACCATAAAAAATTTCATTTAAATCGGTCCAGTCGTTTCGGAGATTAGCCCGTACAAACAGAGAAACAAAAAATTTGAAAAATATCTAAATTAGTTCTATTTCACTTCTTACATCCCCCTGACTCGGTTTTTAGCATTTTTTTTTCATTGTACAGAAATTCGACCTCTACAGTTTTATTATAGATATAGATGTCATATCACTTGGTACCCAATTACAAGAGAATAAATAATAAGCGTATTCCTTTATATATAAAGAATGCGCTATACTCACACGAAATAAAAGTATAGACGGAGCCTATGTGAAGAAAAGCGTCAGATGAAGTGAACTAATATTTTAAAACTTGTGTATGTAAAATGTAGTACCTACCTATACGTACACGTGGTTTGCGTCTCCATTGGAAACTATTCCAACTTTATCTGTACTAATTCGATTACTTAATACTGAGTTCTCGTAACATACTGTGGTGAAGTCGGCATCTTATTCCAACATTGGCATCCTTTAGCCAGCTTGACTTTGAGAGTTCGAGTCTCCGTATTTTTATAAATGGTGATTATGATACAAGGGTTTATAAAAAGTCGGCAGCCCAATTGAATATCGATAACACGTATCCATATCAGTGACCTACATTTCCTGCGATAGTACTAAGTCTTTGACTCGACCGATTTCAATGAATAAATCGAAAATATTACCGATTACGTTTCTAGGAAAGTTTGAGTGGTAAATATTTATTTATTTGTTAAAAGGACGGGAAACCTTTTAAATATGTGAAACTTGTGTCCTCCTTCTAGCTTTTGAACTAAATATGTAGTGAAAAAATCCAAGACGTTTTAGCTTAAAAAATTGGAAATTAGTTTGAACAAAAGCTGTGTAGTACTTTTTGAGGTATATTTTCAATTAATACTTATATTAGTGTTCTATAACTTTAGTTATAAAACAATTCAAGTCGTATATGCTTTTTACTTCCACGGATACTTTTATATTGACGAATGTGACGGGGTCACCATTAATGACGGGTCGTGGCAGGAATAAATAACCCGTTCATTTGCAAAATATGTAATTTAATATATACTATTTACACAGCCGAAAGACATAATATCAAATATATATTAGGATTTAAAGGGTTAAAAATATATATTTTAGTGACGACTTTTCTCTGTATGTAATGTGACATGACAGTTGTCAATGATAAACTTAAAATCTGGCCTGCCAGCCAGTGGGCGAAAAAATTTCACCACAAATGTATTGTAACTTATGTGCTGCATCTCTGTATAGGTATGTAAGTATTAGGTATTCGCGTTGCTCCGAGCTACGGCCTATTTGTTGTAATAACGTGTCCTTAAAATAAATACCTAAGAGGCTAAGAGTATTTTTATTTCCTCAATCCAATCCTTTTTTGTGTGTGGGCGATAGTCCGTGATAGTTTCAATGTCAACGCACTCGTCCAGTTTTTGAATAAATAGATACGTCTTAAAACCAAAACTGTACAGCAAAACATAAGACTTCAGGTTTCTACCAAAACCCACCTAAATAATAACCCTATTGACGCGCACAGTTTGCCGATGCAATACGTAATTAATTTAATAAATTAATCCGACCGGACGGAAGGTCGTTGGTACCTTGGAAGAAGGGACGCCCCTTAGTATGGGACGCAACGTGTGTTGAAACGTTAGCGGCTTCCCATTTTCCAAATATAGCCGTCACTGCTGCAGGAGCTGTCACATTTCAAGAAACCCTGAAACGCCGCAAGTATGCATCCATCGGTGATGGACACATATTTGTGGCTTTCGGGGTTGAGACTTTGGGGTTATGGGGATGTGAGGCTTATCAACTTTATCGAGACCTTTCAAGGCGATTGAAAGAAGTCTCACGTGACCGAAGGGTTGGCCTATATTTATGGTAACAGATTAGCGTTGCCATACAACGTGGGAATGCGGCCAGCATTTTGGAAACGCTCCCCTCCGACAGCGATCAGAACTACATTTTTTACTTGTAAATATGTTTATAATGGTATTCGTTTTTTAAGTTTTTTTTGTAGTGTAGTTTAATTTATAAATTAAGTAAGATAAGTGAGATAGATCTTTTTCTATGTTTAGCATCATTAAACACAAATTAGATGAATTTTACTCGAATTACCTATTTATATGCTTTTTCTTTTTTATTGTTTCCTCGTTTATTTGTTATTTTGATTTTTTTTCATCTGTGGGGGCTTATTCCTTATTTAGCTTGTAAGCTAGTTATTATTATTATTATCGCTGTCAGCCCCCAAAACAAAATAAAATAACAAAATAATAAAAAAAATGACGATATTCTAGACTAAATGTTTTGATATTTAAATATGTTGAATAATTATAGATTCAAATATGAATAACAATTTTCATCAGTTTTAGTTTTAGTTCTTAGTTTCTAATTTTGTCCAGATAATAGTTGATGCATCAGCAAACATTTATCACGATTATTAAGCGAACATTGACACGAGGTGGCTACTAAAAGCTGTCACCATTTACACCGAAATTCGGACTGCATCACATAATTAAAACATATTCATTAATAACATCAATTAGAGGATAAATTTAATATCATGTGTTAAAAATTGTTTTGTGCCATGCGGAAAGGTTCCGGCGGCTAAGATACAGCCTAATGTATACCGTATTCAGAGAACAGTGATATAGTTTAGACGCTGAAGCCGAGTTCCGTACTTTAATCTGTGTAAAATCATACACATATGTAGATCAATATTTTGTATTTAGGCCTAAAGTGTTGTGTAGTTTATATTTTTTTAAATAAATTATTATTCTTATTTTGTATGTCTTCCACGACCACGGGCCATAAAAATGGCTCGGACATTTGGAGGGCTTGCGTGGAGCCATGGGAAGGCCAACACGTAGAGGCCCCTTGACAAATTTTATGTAAATGTGGCGTGACACTGACCGGCTATTATCCCTGTCTACACACCATATAATAATGCACCCAAGGACAAGCTCCGGCCAATGTAGGACTATTGTGGGAAATGAGAACAAAAAGTACCGGGCTATTGGGGTGAAATGCTAGTGGTACTAGGGGTCTGGGAATATGAGGACTATGGCGTCTGCACGTCGCAATGTTCGGGGAACATGAAAAAATGGGCAGACGGTAACTCGCCACTCCCTGCATGGGCCCCAAAAAATGCCTTAAAAGACAGGGGCAACATGGGTGTGAGTGGCTAAGGGGTGTAGAGAGGTGGGCTGCAGGTTCACCGAAGCTACTTCTGACGTGATGCCATTTATCACTTCTACCCCTGGAGCTGGAGTCTTAGCTCTAGCGATCTTCACTCCGTGCCGGCTGGCTAAGGCAAGCACGGAGGCGGGGGCCTTGCCTTGGCCCCCGGAGTCAGGTACGAGGTGTCGCTACTCACCTAAGGCTTCGCCACAAAGCCCCCCTGCGGGTAAAAAAAATATTATTATTATTATTTATATATATATTACTAGAGTTTACCCCGCGGCTCCGCCGCGCGTCAAACTCTAGTGCGTACCTCTTGTTTTAAGAGCAGGCGTTAATACAGGATATATTGTATTGTATTTTTATGTTGGTGCTATTTGCCCTCGGAAGATTTACTTCATTTTATATCGCAAACTATCCCATCTACCGGGATGAATAGTATCTATGTCCATTTTCGGTATTCAGACAGACAGATCGAGTGAAAGTCGCATTTTTTTAAAGATTATGAATTTTTATATCTATAAACTTGATAAATGATTGGTCCCCCATACAAACTTTAATACCCTATTTCAACCCGTTCCAGTTTTATTTATATAACTAAATATTGTGTAAACTACACAAACGACCAAAACTACCAAACGTACTAAAACTGCCGAAACTACCAAATTACCAACCAAAACTACCAAATCCACCAACTAAAACTACCACAACTACTTAAACTACCACAACTATCAAAACTACCAAAACTACCACAACTATCAAAACTACCAAAACTACCACAACTACCAAAACTACCACAACTATCAAAACTACCACAACTATTAAAACTACCAAAACTACCACAACTATCAAAACTACCACAACTACCAAAACTACCACAACTATCAAAACTACCAAAACTACCACAACTATCAAAACTACCAAAACTACCACAACTACCAAAACTACCACAATTATCAAAACTACCACAACTATCAAAACTACCAAAACTACCACAACTACCAAAACTACCACAACTGCCAAAACTACCACAACTATCAAAACTACCACAACTATCAAAACTACCAAAACTACCACAACTATCAAAACTACCACAACTATCAAAACTACCGCAACTACCAAAACAACCGAATCTACCAACCAAATTTGCCATAACTATCAAATCTACAAACCAAAACTACCGCAACTACCTAAACTACCACAATGACTAAATCTACCAATCAAAACTACCACAACTACCAAATCTACCCAAACTACCAAATCTACAAAACAAAACTACCACAACTACCAAAACTATCACGACTACCAAAACAACCCAAACTACCAAAACTACCAGCATAAACTACCGAAAATAGCAAAACTACCAAAACTACCATAACAACTAAATTAAACAAAACTTTCTAAACGACCAAATTGACCAAAATAAACAAAATGACGAAAATGGCCAACCACAAATAAAAAACCTATCCTAGTTTCCGGGATAAACTTTACATAAATCTATCCCAAAATCTATCCCAGTATCCGGGATGAAAAGTATCCCTTGGCCACCCTCGGTATTCAAATTACATATGTACCGAGTATCAGCCAAACCAGTCCAATAGTCTTTCCATAAAAGGATAACAAACAGAGAGACAAATATACTTTTATCCCGGAAACTATCCCATTTTCCGGGATAAAAAGTATCCTATGTTCATTCTCGGCATCGAAAATATATATATACTGAGTTTCAGCCAAATCGGTCCAGTAGTTTTTACGTGAAAACGGAACAGACAGACAGACAGACAGACAGACAGGCAGACAGACAGACAGAGTTACTTTCGCATTTATAATATTAATAGGGATTGTATATAATTATAATTTAATGAAAGAAGTAGTACATTCTTATTTAAACATAGATTTTTAATGAAACTCAAAGGAATCAAAAATGGAGGGGAGTGGTTGATGTTAGATTAAAACCGATATAGTTCATTAACAAATTGCGTAAAATGCGTGGCACTCGCACATCATGCATCCAAAATTAAAAACGACCTTTTTTCTGTTTTTTGCTTGCTTCTATTTTTTACTATTTTGTATTTCAGGTTACGCTTCGGTGTCAATATTAATTTAGGGGTATAAACAAGTTTAATAGTGCGCAGCGGGGCACAGGCGCCTTCATAACCGGAGGTGGCGCCACTGCGTCGCCATCCGGAATGCACGCACACTGAAACACCATTTTCATCATAAATTATATCCTCATTGTATTAATTAAAGCTGGGATGGAGGTGGAAAACATCTGTAATCTTGAGCTTCCCTATGCAGAGTGAATTTTTAAATGGGCCCCCAAGACAAAATCTGAAAGTATAATTAATGAAAAACGCTCAACATAGTCCCGACGCCGATTTTGATGAAAACTAAGATGGCGTCATTAGCTTTTTGAAATATTACCCTTACCCTGATCAGAATCAGCACCTAGAGACCGAGACAGACTCCTTTCAGAGGTTTTTCGCTATTTTTTATATTTTCAATTTTAGCCTTGGAATCTTATTTGAAAAATTCACCTGTACGAAATATTATCCGCGACTTGGTCTCATTGGTTTTTTAAATTCCGTAATAATTAATTAATATCAGACTGAGCCACAGCGTGACTGGGTTTAGTTAGTATTATAATAACATATTCCATTCTGAGGCTGTTTATTTCGATGCCATAATGATTAGTTGAGTTTTATTCAAAATATACTTACTGTATATAAAATGAGAAGACACAACAAGTAACTAAATATTAGTATTGCACTTTACTTATTTTTTGTTTATATGACTAAGCATTTAACATTATTTCGAGTAAGTTGATTTCTATTTATTTATATTCGTTATGAAGTTGAAGAAGAATTATAAAGTGATACAATGTGCCCTTTATAACACGTTGACAGCGGCACTGACTTATCTGCATTTTCCATTCCTGCGATACGGGGCGTTTTAGACCTTGTACTAAACCTACCATCGCAACGTGGCGGCACGAGACCTATTGAGTAACCTTTATCTTTTACCCCTAACCTTTTCAAAACTAAAATCCTTTTTTTGGCTTATATATAAAATTATTATAGATTTCTAGTCTGAGTTGTGCGGTAAAAGATCAAGGTAATCCAGTATTAAGGTATATATTCTACGGAATTCTGGTTTTATAGCACATCTTAGATATAATATATTTATCTTTTTCTATACTGAACCAAATTGACGTTACGCCCTTTGCACTACAGAGAAGTCTATGTTTTTCTTAACCGCACCGCAAGTGAGACACATCCGGGGCGACTTAGACCCCGCCCTGCAATGAACGTGTTAAAACTGTGATTGCAGACATAAAATACGTAACTCACGAACAAGAGATATCTATTCTAAAGTGGCAAACAGTGTTATGAAACTTTAAACGACACTGCCTTTGTAAGTTTATTTGATAACAAGTGTCGACTTCAACTAGTAACGTGACTGAAATACTAAGGACTATTTACTATACTAAGGAACAGATCGAGATAAATTTACACAAGAGAGAAATATATTTTAAGTTGGAGTTAATTTAAACTGAGTGTGGATCATTTCAATTATGACAGTAGGTATAAAGTTCTAGCAGACCGCACAGACTGTGTAGGAAGTTTCTAGGGTTCCGATACTTAAAGGTAAGAAAGAAATGGTCTCAATCAGGTGTGTCAGTCTGTATATCATAGCAGATTATTTCAAGAAATATTATGGCTAGTGACATGATATTTGGCACACATGTAGAAGTCTTAAATGAGTAACATTTATTAATGAACTAGCTTCTGCCCGCGACTTCGTCCGCGTGGAAAAGTTTAAAAAAGTAAGTTAAAAAACCCCCCCGATTTTGAAACATCCTTCATTGGTGCTCCACTTCTATTGATCTTAGCGTGATGATATATATATATAGCCTATAGTCTTCCTCGATAAATGAGCTATCTAACCTGAAAGAATTTTTTAAAGCAGACCAGTAGTTCCTGAGATTAGCGCGTTCAAACAAACAAACTCTTCACCTTTATATATTAGCTTAAATGGTTACCTATTCGCCTTCGCCGGAATGTTCACTTACTCTCTCTTTTGTACAATATCTTTTTGATTCTCGTACCCCTCCGTATTTAAAGGAACGTTTTGATTTCCGACATCTTTCTCATTCCCGTTATTTGCGCTCTAGTAATAATCTCTCCTTAATGACACCTGTACACACACACACACTTCTTCCTTCGTTGATAATTTTTTTACGGTACAGGCTGTCCGTCTATGAAACTCACTGCCACTCAACATCAGACAAGCTAAATCCATATTGTCTTTTAAATTGATGGTTACTAAATATCTTTGGTCCTCGCAAGTCTAAAACATGCTGCTGATTCTATATATTAGTATGATATATCTTATTTTTGTATAGTATATAAAGTATATTATTATTTATTTATTTACTTTTTACTTATTCTTGGAATGTTTCTTATTATTAATTGTCTTCACCACCACTGTTGTTTTAATATTTTCCTTAGTTTAGGGGGTTGCCTGAAAGAGATCGCTTTAAGCGATAAGGCCGCCCTTTGTTCAACATTTACTGTACTTAGTTTTAAGAACGTAGTTTTAATTTTTGGTGAATAATTAAGTGTTTTCATTCATTCATTATTAGTATAAGATTTCTACGTGTCTACTGTCTGCGTGCAGGATCTGACTCGCTCATCGCCACTTGTTCTTTTGCGATATTCGTATTGTTACAACTACCACATGCCGATGGTGAGGCAAATTGACGCGTGAACCCCAAAATCCGTTTTGATTTAGCGTGGTGGGTGTGAATAAGCGCGTCCGTTCCCCTGAGACAAGACTCAGCTCTGGGGGGAAGGTTATGAGCTGATACGTGTTATAAGTTAAGCTGTTGTGTTCTACAACACATGAAGACCACTTTCGGGATACACAGCAATCTACATCCATTTCCACTGTGCTTTCTGTATACTAAATTTAATAAAAATGAATTTGATAAACGTTCTGGGAACGCTTCCTCCTAACAGTGATCTGCTACATAAATTAGAAAATTAAAGTTAATTTATATCTTAACTAGCATATGCCAGCGAAACTTCGTTCAGGTTTCTATGGAGACACAGTATTTGTTAGTGAGTTGCTACGGTGGTATAAAAAATTAGCTATATTCATTTATCTCACAGAAATGACGTGATTTATCAGGACTAAAATTGATTCGGGAAATAAGCTAGCTCTGTGTCGAGTGTCATTTAAATTTTTTCAGTAGTTTTCACATGATGTTCTAACAGACAGACAAAAAATATTATGTAACAAAATGTGTGATATTTTTTATTACGGGAATTTTCCCGGGAATAGTTAGCTTATCCCAACACAGTTTTCAGTAAAACGATAGCTTACATTGTTTTTAAAAGTTGCGTTACTTTGTGTCCCGGAAACCCGCAGAAATTTCAGGAATTTTAAGCCAGCGTGTACGAAGTCGCGGGCATATTTTAGTTGTACATATATTAATAATTTATTTATATTTAAGCACCCAAAGAAGGAACAAACATCACCCAAACAAAACCTCTAAACAAGCAGGCTTTTACTTCTCTATACATTTATTTGTATAAAAAATTACCGGTGCATTACAAATTCCATTTGAATATACAAAATTATTTGTTTGTTGTAATTAAATTGATCACATTTTAAAATTTAATTAATATGAAAGATATATGAAAATACTTTATGTATTATGGGTAAATAAAATCCGTTTATTGTTAAAAATATATAGCTAATTATTTAGTAGAAAACATAGCTTTGTATTTGTAAAATATCTTAGCATAGATTTTATCAAGGAAACGTTAACTTTCATTAGATGAAAACGAGCATTTTACGTTTTTCCGTAAACAACGTTAATTTAAAGCTTATAAGGCGCTCGAGTGCCTTTTAAAGGAAGTATTCACAAATTAAAGAGGAAAAGTAATTTTGCCCTCGAGGACTCGCATTTTTCTCTTTATTCTGACAATCCTTTTGAGCCTATTGACAGGCTACGTTCCGTATAGGGATTATTTTTAATATTTCTCTGAAGGAAAAGGCACGTTTTGTCAATAAGGGAAATTTTTCCTTTGCGATTACTTTTTACTTGTCGATGTCTAATGTAAACAAGGGACGAATACTCCACGGCGTGAAGATAATTCTCTGCATACACATGCCCTGTGTACTTTTTGGTTGAATTGAATACGAGATGACACTTCGTTTGAGTGGGTTTGCTTGACACGTTGCACAATTTTAAATGTAAATTCTTCTTTTTTATAAAAATTTGGGTTCTGTACTTATTTTGGTTTTATAAGATTTTATGTTCGTATGTGTCCATCTGTCTTTGTTATAATCATTTTTCTTAAAAATACATTTGGTAAGATAGTGTAGTTGTATAGAATAATGATTCTTTTTAGGTTTATATAAAAATAAAATTTCATTGCGTGGGTTCAGTAGACCTGATGGAAAGCGGTCACCATAGACTATGAACATTTGTAAGACCGAAGGTGCTACCAATGTGCTGCCATGGCAGCCATCCAGGCGGGCTAATATTCTATCACCTGGGTGTGGGTTGTTGTGTCACCTCTTACGACAGACCGTCCGGCCGCAGGAAATTATCTTCTTTCTCCGTTCCTGCACGGATAAACGTATCGAAAATCTGGGAAAAAAAATCCAATAAGTATTTGCTGGTTATTTGTTATATTGTAATATTTATATGGGATATGGTTATTAGATTTTACTGTAATTTTCTCTACAAAATATATGTGAAAAAATACCTGAAACTGGCCATAACAGATCACAAAATGAGTTTTCAGTTCAGTGGTAATAAATAATGTTAGGAGCGTAAACCGGCAATGCCGATAAAAGGGGCGTGAGTATTATTACCGCAGGTTTACAGAATGTTGTTGCCAGTATATCACATCAAAGCTCCCAAAGTTGGGAAAATCTTTTAAGAAACTCATAGGACATGTATACCCAAGGTAAATAAGTTACGCTTTTATAATAGGCAATTGCAATGAATAAGTACCGGATCTCCAATTCCACTAATCAGCTTAAGATCAGATTACAGAAACCTTAATACAATACCTAATCATTTTCATCCGTCCGGGAACGGAGAAAGAATACAAATTCCTACGGTCGTATGAGGTAAGCAAAGACTCGTGTCGTAAGAGGTGACAAAACCACTCGCAAACAGATGATGGGGCATTTGCCTGTTTGGAGAGCTATCACACCTGTGGCCCAATTCTGCTGTTACTATCTCGTCAAAATCGCCGGACACTATCGTCTCAATCATAGGTTTGCCTGATTTCGGTATTCTGTCAATTCCAATGGCATGCCCATGGCAAGCCACTCTATCTTTATAAATATTTACCTAAAAGCGAAAACTCGCGAAATAAATTGTAAAATTTTTAGTGACTTCAATATTCATTTCGGTCAACGCCATTACTGATAATGGTATTATCAATTTTTTTCTACTATTAATCCGCCGCGACGATATCGAGAAGATATTGTGGATTTGTGAATACGAATTTTTGCCACTATCGCAATAGAATTGTACTTTAAATATCTGCAACGCCAAGATATTCAAACAGCATAATTGGGCTTCTGATCTAGAGTATGACGCTGTAACAACCGTGAGTTGTGTTCTGACATTAGTGGACAAGTTCTAATTCTTCTTTGAGGTCGGTAGCAGATTGGCACTAGAGTCCGCGTTACGAAAAAAGCTCCACAGATGCGGCGCTGCAATCGCCGTATTTAATTCTACCACAGTAATTATTTGCTAATCCGTAAATCAATGTAGATAATTAATTAATAATAGATACAAAATATTCTATAATTAAACCTGTAATGTTTTTTCCTGGATACTTTACCAAAAAAAATCTTGAAAACAAATAGCGGAGATGCTACTTTTAGTTCCTTTATTTTCCGTGGGACTTCTTTTGTGGCGCAAACTCTATCTCTGGTATTACACAACGGCAACAGTGACCACTTTCTACCATGTGCGCCGTCAGCCCGTCTACACATTTAATTAAAGAAACCTAAATCCAAATAAACCGTAATAAAACAAAAGTTCTTTTATATATAAATGAATATAGTTTACACGTGTGTGACAAAAAATACTGAGTTTTTATTATTTCACGACGAGTCACAACTATAAATTGGCAACTTCAAATTACAATTTTGGTCTAAATTACCTGCATCTAGCTGGCACCTGCCCGGGCTTAGCCAGGCGCTGTGATGTATCGGTTCTCTCGATGTTTACCTTCACCGTTAGCACGTGGCACGTTTTTTTCTCCTTAACGGGAAATAAAAAAAGTGGCAACACTACCTGCATCTAGCTGGCACCTGCCCGGGCTTAGCCAGACGCTGTGATGTATGGGCCCATTTGTTATAATTTGAGAAAACCCACCGTCGATGTAAACTGTATAACAGTGTAAAGCTGAAAACATTATTATTTATATAAAAATTACATAGAATTCAAAAGTATGAACGATTATTTAAAGTCATATATATAGTTATATATTAAAAATCGCTTCGCAACTTCGTTATTGCTGTAACAGGAGTTTATAGGGCTGATATTATAATCTTTATACTCTATATATAATTCTTCTATGTATGTATGTCACTGAACTTCTAAACGGATTGACTGATTTTGATTAAAAAAAGTGTGTTCAAGTGGATTTGAGATTAGTTTAGATTCAGAATTAAAACCGGTAGGTGGCGCTGGAATCGGGTTCCAGGATTTTAACAACATTTTTTGTTATTACTTGAATGGGCACCTCGTTGAATTAATTCACATCATGAAGTAATTGGACCCAGTAAATGGCGCTATAATCGGGACATAGATTTTTATTTTTCAGAGCCGGACAACGTTTGCCGGGCCGGCTAGTATATAGTTACAATCATACACCGACAAAGTAGATCCATACATACTTTAGTTTTTTTAAACCCAACTATATGACACAAATAATACACAAACTTAAAAGCTTAATCTTCGCTTTAACATGTACAATATATAAATTTTATACGAACTAAAATCGGATTCGCGAGCGTACCTTCATTTATGTGAGTGGCCTCCGCTTTAGAGTAATACTTTCGTAATCCGTACCCACGTACATTCTTTATGAACTCCCCGATGTTACACGTAAAACAAATTACAGTTGAATCTGCTAGGAAGTGTGCTCGGTAGTTTCAGATTATGAACATTTAGTTATTCGAGTTGTTATTTTACAATATGAGCTATATTTTTATTAAGGCTTAAATATTTAAATGTCTAATTTGGCCACATATAAACCGCACAATGTGGTAGAGAAGAAAGGATTTCACTCTGATAACATCTGACGTAGTGAAGCTAGGCTGGAATCTTCTTGATTACAGCTCTTAAGTCCTGCCCGAGCAGTGTAATACAAGCTCTCACAAAATATCGGCATCAAATAGTTAGCTTGGAGATAATCGTGTTGAAGACAGTGAGTGAAGAGTTACGGTGGCACTTTTTCCCTCCTTCCTATCCACGCCTTCTGTCCCCTCCCCTTATCCCTCCTATCTCTTCCCCTTATCCCTCCTATCTCTTCTATCCCATCCTCTTTTTTCCATCAAGAAAGAAAGACTGGAGAATCATCAAAATTACCTCTTGCCCCCATATCCCATCTCCTCTGTCTCATCTTTTCTACCTTATCACTACTATCTCATTCCATCTATCATTTTCATTCCTATTACAAACTTTCATAGGTGACAGTAAACACTATTCATCAGGTGGGTCTGTCTGTGCATCCGCTTCAGACAATAAGTTTGTTTTTAAATCCATAAAAGTGGTTTTAGTACATATTTATATTTTTATAATTTTTTTAGCAACCACCAGCAAAGATATCAAAGTCAGCACGAACAAAAAACTCGCAGTTTTTCAATTTAGTTCGGAAATACGATGAAAGAAAAACAAGGTCCACCGTTCAAAGTGTCATAAAACTAGTATTACGGAAGACAACGCCAAAAAGTACAGAACGTTAGAAATCAACTCGGTTACCAAATTTGCCCATTTACGAAGCGTTTTTGCAGGGGAGCGAAACGGCAAAATGACGAAAAAGTACGATAATAGTTTATTATCTGCGGGTTCTATATGTATTGCGTTTTTTACATACATACATACATACATAACTTCACGCCAGTTCCCTTGCGGGGTAGGCACGAACAACAGAGTGCCATTTAGGCTTATTCTTACACACCTCACTTGCCTCTTTGACATTCATAACTCTTGTCATGCAAGCTCGTCTGTTCTTAAGGCTCCTGACATCACCTTCTGCTAGTACACGATCAATTTGATCATGGAAGGTGTGTCGTGGCCTTCCAGGACTTCTGCATCCATCCACTTTTGCATTGTATATCTGTTTAGTCATTCTTTCATCATGCATTCTTTCCACATGCCCGAACCACCGGAGCATTCCTTTCCTTACCTTCACCCCGACACTCTCTTTCAGACCAACTCTCTGCGTTTTTTAGTTGTGGAGTAATTGGGGATAGTCACTACAGTGTATTAAATTACTGTAAGCTGCTTCTCTATTGAAGCGGAGCGAGGCTGCAGAGCGGAGAAACGGAAATTGGCTACCTGTCTATTGACACAATTTTTATGTAATCCTATTGGTTAATATTTCTCCATTTCTATGGTCCGCTTCAATAGACAGGTAGCCTTAATGCGCAACAGTAATCCATATTTTTAAAATTCTTTAACAGCCAGTTGCTACATCTTACTTTTCATATATTTGCCTTGATATCGATTAAATTTTGATATGACTTATATGGAGATTACGTCCAATTTTAACCTATAGAAAGACAAATGAATGGTTGGTAAGATAGGAATGGGCCATAAGGTAACTCTATGTATGTAGTAAATTTTTCATATTTTCATAGGTAAATTATCAATTACTATGTTTTTAAACTTATTTTTCATTTTAAGTGTTTATCTTTATTTCTTTCTCTATTTCTTATATTAGTATTGTTTTATTGTATTACCTTACTGATGATAATTTCAATTAATAGACGTCATATTGCCATACCGGACAACATCGGTCACCTCGAAGTGGAGTATCCATCATTATATTTTTCCGTCACCGTCAGCATTTTATAAATGTATCAATTCGCACATCTAATCAGAAGCACTGCCTTGGCTAATATTCGAAACGTCATCTGAACCCCGAAACTACGTGGTAAAGTCATGCTGGAATCGTTATCTTGATTAGCAATCTTAGGGCCGGCTCGATCGGTGTGATACCATGCTCTCACAGAATATTGGCGAACATTTAGTACTAATTGTGTTTCGTGCGATGAGTGAGAGTTTCGACGGCCCACTTCCCCTTGCCCTAACCCGTTTTCCCATCCTATCCCCCTATTCCAATATCATATTTTAGGGGACATCCACAAATTGTATCGCACGAATTTCGTGATTTGTTGACTCCTCCGACTTCTTTGTCAGAGCTGGTCATGTCCGTGAGACTCCTCCCTCCCTAGTGTGACATTAAATATTTTGGCAATTTTACATCACGAAAATATGAAATTAAAACAGCATTAAGATTGTTTTTTAATAATTTAAACACTATGCTCATACAGGTAGAACATATTGAAGTTTTTGGGTAATAGTTCAAATTTCGCATTTTAAACCTTAAATGTATTCGATTTTGAAAAGTGACGTCACGAAATTAAGGTCTTTTCCCACCTCTTGTCACAAAATGCCACACTTCATGGACCCCCCCTAACGCTTGCCGTAATTTATGGATGGCCTCATTATGTTTCTATTCCCTTCTAAAGGCTGGCAACGCGGTGGATTCGCTCCTGGTGTTGCAGATGTCTATTAGAGGCGGTAACCACCATGAGCTGGGCCATTGGCCTGTTTGCCAGCTTCTCAAATAAAAAAAAAACTAGCACAACATTCATCTACCTATAAAAATATATTTAGTAACGCTAGTTGCAGTTTGAGAATGGTAAAAAAATTTAAGGAACCCTGGAAATGTCATAAGCGCCACACTAGTCGCAAACTTGAATTAAGAACCGGCAAAAAGTCTACACAGATTTTCACTCAGAACCGACTCAATATGAGAGCCCATTTCAGGAAATAAAGATATCTATGTGATATCTACGAACCTCTATTTTAGTTTATATGATTAACACTTTTTCTCGATCAATTTTCGAGACACGGAATACGTCGTCACAATCGATAATTGGCGTGTTACAATTGTTTTGATTAGTCTTAACAGTTAGTTGGAGCCAAGTTTTATGGCCTTCATGATTTAGAGAGATATTCTCGAAAATCTCTAAAACGAATTCTTGAGTGAATGTAAGATTTAGATATTATAAAAACACCATTGATTTTTAAAGTGTGAAGGTACACGTAAAGATTTGGCGCTTTTTTGAGTCGCCGCCGCGCGCCTTTCTTTATATTAGTACGATTGCGCTGATCGTATAAACTTCATAGAGAATGATGGCTTAGAGAGCCAATATCTACTGTCTAGTAGATTTTAATATTAACACAACAATAACGAAAGGAAAATAAGATAATCTTATTTTGACTAAGAAATGGGAACTTTTTATTCTCTTAATTAAAAAAGTCTAGTAAAAAGTCTAATACATTTAGTAGTAGCGTAGCAAGATATAATAACGTGATGTTTTTATCGAATGATATGCGTACTTCCTATTGTTTAAACAGTAATTAAAAGTATGTTATCAGTATATTTTAAAAGTAAAATGACAGCAAGGTATTTTATTTTAAGGCCTGCTCTTTTATATGACAATGTTTTAGAATTTGTTTCAAAGATTTGCGAGGAGGACCAATTTGGAAACTCGGCAAGACACAAACTTCGTAATTTACATTCATGTGCGCAATTAAATTTTGAAGAGGAAGTCATAAACCAAGTAAAGTACTAAACTACTAAAAATTGCGGTTACTTAGTACTTTAAATGACTTTAATGGCCACATGAGAAATTATTGTGACATACAGACAGATGGGCAGACAGAAAGGTTACGTGCGAACATTTGCCACGGAACCCAAAACAATAAGCCTAGAATTTTGATAGAAATACATACAAGTAAAGCAATATATAAATAAATTTCATTTAAAATATTTATAATGAACATAAAGACTTAAAAGATTCTTACTACAAAAGATTTGAAGATAAAAACAAAATAATGTAAGTAACACATAACGATATTTTCATGAGATAAAAGCCGACCCTCAGTTACTCTGTAAAATAACTGTATAGTATCATATTTTCCAACTCATAAACCTAATCGGATTTAGTACTGTTTCAGAATCTAAACGATGTGTTGGGAATATTGTGATAATGAGAAAATATTACAGAATTCTTTTAGCAGTCTGAAAAGTATTTCCAGGCTAACAGTAATTTCAGCTAAAGTAAAGAAAGTAGTATATAAAAAATGGTTACAAAAAACCTCCTCGAAATGCTTTGAATATAGTAATATTAATTCGTTTGATAGTTCTATTCGTTAGCTAGATGTAACTAGTATGATTAATCGACACTTTACATATTACTTAATTTAACTATGATACTTCGTTGCTAGGTACATCGATTGGAAATGTATTGTATTCTATTTCTATTAACAAGCGAGATAATATTTACTTTTGGCACCTTCCACTTAACAGTACAGAAATAAAGTTCGTTTTCAGAGTTACAATTTTTATTTAGCTCTTACTTTTTGTTATAATTCCTAATATTTCAGGTTAAATATAATCACCTGCAGAACACGGTACATTATTATTTAGCTCGTATTATTGTCTAATAAATTTATTACTTCCATGGTAAAAATAAATGGGATTTTTACGTGTTGCAAATAATTGTGTAAGAAGTAGGTAATTGAAAATTATTCTTTATTTAGATTACCACATTTTACCATTTTCTCTTTAAGTCTTTTATGGGCTAAGTAGTAGTAGTAACCTTTAATGGTGCTCTAGTCTAAGCCATACATTATTAGTTATTTATTACTTCGTCACCCAGAACGTCTGCGTTTTTACGGCTATGATCCTACAATGGAAAGGAAAATGGGACCATGTTTTAAAAGAAAGGCAGGATGTCTTAATGTTTTTCAGGTATGTTATAGATAATCAAAACTGTGTTACGATAGATTTTAACTAACATATAATAACTTATGTACTTAGAGTAAGTCAATATGTATAAGGCTTCCCCAGAGCAAAAAATTATAAGTATTTTGGCGGGATCTGGGAAGCTGTTGTGTTTATCGTGCAGCATTATTTTAGAAAATGAACTATATTTCATTGTGGATGAACATTAACAACAAGAAGTTGTAGGATAACAAAAACTGTATGTTCGTGTATCCAATTATTATAGTTATAACTTAGGAGATACGTTTATAACTCACGAGAGCCTACTGAACTGAGTTCAAGGGTTAGGTGACGTGTGATTAATTTCTACCTGTACATATATCCGGCAAGATAATGGTAATTGTTTTCAATATATCGATTATTTTCACTTAAAATTTCTTATGTTTAATATGATGACATACAACTTGTTGAACATGGTAAATAAAATTATTTAACCTACATCCACGAGTCGCATACGACTAAATAAGCACAATAACATAAATCCAAATGTAATATTTATCCAAATCTAAATATATATAAATCAATTGCTGTTCGTTAGTCTCGCTAAAATTCGAGAACGGCTGGACTGATATGGCTAATTTTGGTTTTGATATATTTGTGGAAGTCCAGGGAAGGTTTAAAAGGTGAGTAAATGTGAAAAAAAATGCATGGAATATAGTAAAAACAACAATTTCGCTTTCCCTTAGAAACTATTCCTACCTGTCAAACATTTGATGTTCGTCCCGTCGTTTAGAAATCAATTAAATGTAAGAGTTGTTCAGAAATCAACGATTTTTTATTTATTGATTCTGAGGCGGTACGCTGTTTGCCGGGTCAGCTAGTAATATATAATTATGTCTTGTATATTAAAGTTATTTATGTTGGTAATTAAATTATAAAAAAAGACCGGCGTGGGGCATTTATAAAATACGCTGTATGAGGACAGGAAAGTTGTTAATATTTATTATCCATCTATATTTTCAGGTTTTCTTGGCCTTTCTACACAGTTTTTTTATGAACTTCGTAATTATCTCAAAATTGTCATCTTATGGGTTAGTTCCTATTTGCATAAACACGCCTAGTCAACAGAAGCTTAATAATAGAAAGTTATAATTACTTTATCATGATGTTAGACTGATCGATCATAATGAATCAATTTGCTCTATATACTATGCTATAAACACTACTAACTGAAAGGGCACAATTTATATTCAATGAGATTGAATGATTCAAATTCATGTATTTATTTGATGTGGACAAATCAACCAAAATGACCTAGATATTGGTTAATTCGTCCAAAATTGAAAGACAGGAATGAAGCGTCTAACATCGGTTTAACCTAATTTGAATTCATCACAGTTTACTATTAGGATATCCTGCAAAGTTGTAAAGCATAGTAGTCTTATTGTACTAGGGTTGGACTCCATACCAAGTTTTATGATACGGCTGTCATTCAGTGTTTATTTGCATTTTTATTAAAAACGTGACATTTTTCACGATTACCCTCGGCTTAATAAATTATGGTAACTCCACATATTAAATGTCTGCTTCGGGACCAATTGTTTCAGATGACGTGTACGTCAATAACATTTTCTATTATGAATAATGTTTGAATTAAGTATTACAATGACTTTATAAACTAATATAATAAAAGAAAGCCTAATTTAGTCATATTGTATTCTATCCATAGTCCCTCAAGACTATAAGTAGAATACTGAGCCTAGTTCACCGTTTTCTACGGGTAAGGTGCCGCCCAGAAGGCTGGCCACGTTTCTTCATTGAATCGCCATACTAATCCGTTGTCCGAGGCAGGCTCCAATCCTTTGATCACTTGAAGAGTGAATGAGTCGTTTTGATATTTATATGAATAAATTTTTTTAAATGTATTAGGCAAATATTTAGAGATTTCTCTATAATTTTCAAACTGAGTCCAATCCTATATCTGTAATGTACTTACATACTTTACTTTTTCAACCTAGTGGCTCCAACGCATTTTGCATTAATTTTGTCAATATCAGAGTAAGTCAATTATAAGAGGTTACTCGTGCCAACTGTCAATATATCCTGACATTATGTATGAGGAAGTTTTTGAGGTGGATAGGTTTTTTACACTTTCACGCAAAAAATACTGTTACAGTTATTTAGTAGCATAGTTGTTCTTGTCATGTTTCCTTTTCAAAGTAATTTTAAACTTTATTTTCAAATAGTCAAACACAATTTTCTGAGGAACAGTTTGTTCTGTAAAGTCAATAATTAATTTTGTTATGTACCCTCTTATTTCTAAACGATACAACGATATAGTCGCCCATTTCCTTAAATGAATATTAATGTTATATTTTTATTTATTCTGTGATTAGCGTCTGTTTTGTATAGAGTAGTTGTTTATAATTTACCACAATTTTATGTAACAATATTTATCCTTTATATGATGTCGTAATTGTGTAGATTATAATTCAAAATCTCTCAATTGTATATAGACGGTATTCATTACATTTTATATTCATGTTGGCAGAGCCGATAAATTTATACTGCGTTCGGTTTAATTTATTACATGTAAAACTTTAAGTACAATATTATATATAATATCTTATATAAAATATTATCTAAAATTTCCAAACAATAATGTATTAAATTCTTTTCATTCATAACTCTTCAATTAAAATAGTTTATCAGTGACTTCAATCCGCTGTCGGTTGTGCCAATATGCTAAGTTTCTTATACTGTAAACTTGTTAGAGGGACGGCGAGGTGTTCTAAAAATGCTTGTCGAGTGTAAAAAGTCAGTATCTGTAATATGTTAAAACCGTAAGGTTCTCTGATTATAAATATATGACCCGTTGCTGTTCTTTTATTACCTTAAACCCTTCTGAGTTGTTGCAAGTATTACAATACCTAATGGATTTTGATAAAAGTTGGTATTCGCTTACAAACCGTACTTATTCTGAGCGTGCTTCTTCTACCAGAATACCGATCTAGTAATTAAGTATATTTATTTATTGATAATGATTCTCATGCAATAATTAGTCGTCCTAGAGCACTACTACGACATGTGCATTGCACCAAAGTCGAAACGAGATTCTGTATCCAACCGAAGTCGAAGTCAGATTGTCTCGCCACTCCTTCTGCATGCTTTTATATTTGAGTGATGATGAAGCCAGCCGAGTAGTTGCGTTACAAACTACCCTCTAATATAAGAGAATCAGTAATCATGCTCAACAATAATAAGTATTTCGAAAGTATAAAATTTTATAGTAAATATGCTATTGTAAAACCAAAACACCTCAATGTGTCGCGTCCCCCTCAACATGGTTTGTTTATATTAACTAGCAGATAATTGAATAATATGTAAAGTAGCCCTGAAAAATAGCTTTGTATATTAAAATAGCTTTTTGCTTTACACAAATCCCAAAGAAATAAAGAAAAAATAACTGTATTTTTAAAATTAATGTCTGTAAGGACGCAAGTTTTCATGTTACATCTGCTGCTTTACCTAAGGCTTTTCAAACTACTTTCTTTTTCATGATATAAATCTGCAAGTTCTTTCTTCAATAAAATGTAAATTCAGGCAAAGATGTGTCTTTTATGGCGGGTTCCATTTTGAAATATAAAACTTAATCTCCTTACCTTTCCACTAAGGTTTTCAATGTCTCTTTACTTCAAAGTATGGGACTTTACCTTTCTACTTGATATTTTAAGAACATTTTATTATATAGAGTTTATGTGAATTAATGTGTGCTCTTTTTTACGGTTCAGTCTTTGAAAGAAACGGAGTATTGTCTTTTCGAAGATTGGAACGAAAAACTTAAGTAAGTAGGTATAAAGTGATGCATGTAGGACGCGGTTATATGCAACTAAAATTTGCGCTATATAATTGCGCTATATGTTTATATAGGTAAGTGGCATCTATACACGATGGTTTTAGTATTACTTAAACAGGAGAATATATTTCCCGTATACATTTTTTATTAACACTTCGATTCATTATTCTTTGAAAGATGTCCTACTTTACAAAATAAAAAGTACTCTATATTTCCATCCCCGTTAATAAAGATACATTACAAGTCACGGTAATTGGTTCAATTCGATACCGTGAGTTACGTAAAAAAATAACATATAAAGCAATCAATCAATTTTTATTCCTCAAAAGGAGGTAAAAAGCCTTGTTTTTGTTAATAGAAGATGTTTTAATAAAAAAAAAGAAAAATCGATAAATAATCAATTTTGTGTCACTTCCGGCTTTAAGTTTGTACATTGCTTGAAACTCGATAAAAGCAAATCAAACAATAATTATTTGAGACTGGCGAAACAGTGAGAGTAAAAAGTGTATTAATGAGACAAAACTTTAACCGTAGAGTTCATTGGCAGTATGAACATCAATTCAAGTTAGTGCAATCCATTAGTGAAAAGACTACTGGAAGAGCAGTCACCATGCAGATTTAATTTAACGACAATAATTGATACAAATGCATTCACTCCCCCTTCTCTGAAAGAAGAAAATGTTAGTTGTAGATTTGCGAGTTGGTTTTTGGTAAATAAGATTCATGTCACCTTTGAATAAGTACTCCACATCGTTATTCACAAAAATAATTAACGAACACACGTCAATTTTTTAGAAAAAAACAATTTATATTTTTAATATTGACACTGACGTGATGTATGGGTCTTCTTCATTGGTGAAACAACGCCTCACCATTCATCACCAACAAGATTTCGCGTTAGTGACCACAATGCCGGTATATTCGCATTGAAGATGCTATAAAGGTAGTCGACGTGAGCTAGATGATAAAAACGATAGATAAGGACAAGCGCAAACTTGGGAAAGCCTGCCTCCGTTAGTGGATTTTAATTACCTGACGACAACACAAAGGACTACATTCTGTCTATAAAATTATAAAATTTCCGTCTTTGTATACATATATATCAAATTGTTGCATCTTCAGATTTTATAGTGGTGGCGAAAGCGGATGTAACTGCCACATTGAAGGTGTATTCGTAGTTTAATGGTGCTTCTTACCTCATTGGTTTCTGTACAGGATTTAGCATACTTCGCACTCTCATAATATCCCGAAATATTTTACAGTCCGCTTTATCTCCAAATCATGAAACAGCGACCAGGCTGTGCAAATTCGTGATCCAGCATTGAACATAACAGTTAATTTGGGATTCATATTTAAACTAGTTTAACTACATTCTCATTTTGAATGCAGTTTTACATTATGAAAATCATTTTTTTATAAAAAATTTAATGCTGCTTTATTTCATATCACGAAAAACGACTGAATTTTTTGTAGCGCGGTTTTAGTTTAAAAAGTTAGCTCATTTATTTGCAACATATTGGATAGTTTCTAAAATCGTCTGATATATTATATTTCCTTCAATATAGACCAAACTAGTTTTCTGAAAGTTTCACAAAAGAAATCCCTTCCTTTAAGTAAACTGATAACGCCTACACTGTTCAAATGTTTATAGGATGACGTTGAGAGGCTGGGTCGGCCGGAAGGCGTGAATCTCCCATCACAGGAACCGTCTCACACCTCATGAAATATTCATCAAGTAAACAGATGTCAAGCTGTCGTCTACACATTGCTCATCTTGAGATCGATTAGGCTCTTGACGGAGCTCGCATTGTTTGTGTCAAGTTTTGCGAGATGATCATAATGAATCTATCCAATAGGTGTTATGTATCACGCCTAGTTATTCGATACTAGTTATATTAATTGATAAGAATACAATTCTGAAGTTTACATGATATTATAATAAGAGATATTATATTCTGCTAGAGGTCCCGGCAGTCGTTGTTCTGTCTTGAAAAAATTAACATCTAGGACCCGATCCCAGCGCCTTCTACCGGTTCCATCGTGAATTTAAATCATTTGGAGACTAACTCGAACACTCAAAAAATTTCATCAAAATCGGTAACGACGTTCTGAAGTTATGCGCGTACATACAGTACGTATTTGTCCAGTAATAATAACATAGTATACACAATGTCAGGTGAACTTTTATAGCATAGATAGTAGGACATAGTTTTAAGATAGGAAACTAGTGATTTCCTACCAAACTAGGATTAGTCTGTATTTTGGGAGTACATTTGACTATGATATTTCTTGAAAACTGAAACTGAGACTAATGTGTTTTTTTTTATTGCATGAGTTCAGCAGACAGACAGACGGGCCACCTAATGGAAAGCGGTTACCATCGCCTATGGACATTTGCAACACCAAAGGTGTTATAAATGCACTGCTGCTCTCTTAAGAAAGTCTGAAACCTGGCCACTAATGTCGGAACACAACTCAAAGTTGTTATGGCGGCATACTCTAGACCAGGGGTGGTAGCCATCCAGACGGGCAAAGCCCTACCACCTGGCTGTGAGTTGTTTTGTCGCCTCTTACGATATGCCGCTCGGCCGCAGGAAATTGTATTCTTTCTCCGTTCCTGCACGGATATATAGTGTTTTCATATTTTTTATTAGGACATTTTCAATCCTAGTATCTTTGTTCAATAAAAATACTAATTGCAACACTAATGCCACTCATTAATTATGAAAGGTTGATATTGACGATTTTTGACCCCCCTACCCCTATGTAAGGTTACATAAGATTTCTCGAATTCCCCCCCTCTTCTTACGTAAGATTCAATCTCGTTTTCCCCAGTAATAAGACGTTAGAGAAGGATCAGTTACACTAGAACTCACAGTTTAACATAAATCAAAGATTTTTATTCTAAAAATAAGTAAAATAAGATGTAAATCTCCAAGTAATAGATAGATAGAATAAAGAAAACCATTCGGCATGCGAAATAGAACTAGATTTCTAATATTAATTGACTTGTAAAATATCATGTAAGAATGGGTTTTAAACCCCGAGATACGGGCATGTATAGATTTTTCTATCCCTGCCTCCCCCTCAAGACCCTTACGTACGGTTAATGAATGGCCTCTAAGACTTTCACTGCAACGCAGAGGCTCCGGGGTCGATTCCTGGTACGGTAAATTTCGGAAACGAATTTTCTCCATTATTTACTTTGGTTTGGATGTCTGGGATCAGCCCCAGAGTAGTTCGTTGTATATAACCTGTAACATAAGCGTAACGTGCTTAATTTGGCGATATACAATGTGTATGGTTTTCTGCCGAAAAAAATGTATTGTTGACGTGTATCTGAAAATAGCTTTAAGTAAGTATTTAAGCTACGCAAGTTCTCATTTAACTAACATCGAACTCATTTATAGTAGACAAAGGTAGTGCTCCGTTTCAATTAACTTGTCCATGCTGGAATCATTGACATGATTACAGCCTGCTGGGCTGGCTCGATCGGTGTGATACCACGCTCTCACAAGATATCGGCGTGAAACGGTTATCTAATCGTGTTTCGTACGATGAGTGAGAGTTCCGATGGCCCACTGTCCCCTCCCACCTATCCCATCCCTTATCCTTCCCATGAGTGTTGTTGGCTTCGAAAACTGCTGGTCCATACGCGTTTATGAGTCGGTTCTGAATGGTGGGGCGTGTCACGTTGGTGTGGGGGCCAGGGAGACCCGATGAAACGGTGCACCGCTGGCCGCCCGTCGGTTGTAGAGGCCCGAACCCTTGTTATCCTGGCTTGGGAGGCTGTCCTTCCGCTGGCGAAAAATGCCCAACAGTTAGTCGCCGTGCCGGGTTGGGGGCCCGGAGTGGAACCCGGCGATTAATTTAGGGTTGGATCGGGGGCCCTTCCGTCCCTCTCACCAGCGATACACATTACCCGACGACTTAGGATCTACTGGAAACCGTAGCTTTGCCCATGGGGTTTTCGAGCCAACAACATTCACTCTGTTTATTATCCCTTAAAAATATAACAACTATGGCTATTAAAAACAAAAAGAGGAACGTTTCTACAGCGGCAACCCCTTCCACATTTTGCGTGGACTTCTGTAACATTCGGGGACTTCATTCCAACTTAAATGCCGTCCACCACCACCTCGAAACGGTAAAGCCGGCCCTCCTCTTCCTAACGGAAACTCAGATATCGCCACCTGATGACACATCCTATCTTGAATATCCCGGCTACAGTCTGGAACACGCATTCGTTTCCAAAGCCGGGGTATGCATGTACGTCAGAAGCGATATCTGTTGTCGCCGACTAGGTAGCCTTGAAGACAGGGACCTGTCAATTCTCTGGACACGTGTAGATTGCAGTGGTCACACGCGCTTCTGTGCGTGTCTTTACAGGTCTCATAGTGGTGACTCTGAAGCCGACAGATTATTCGGACACGTCCAAGAAACCACAGATAGCCTTCTACAGCAACACCCCTCCGCAGAGGTTTTGGTCCTTGGCGATTTTAATGCCCACCACAAAGAGTGGCTGGGGTCGCGTACGACCGACCATGCGGGGAAATGTGCCGCAAACCTTGCTCTAGCTTATGGTCTCACCCAGATGGTATCAAATCCTACCAGGATACCAGATATTGAGACCCATACACCTTCTCTGCTGGATCTCTTGCTGACTACCCACCCGGAGGGTTACCAGGTGTCCGTCGAAGCCCCTTTGGGATCCTCCGACCACTGCCTGGTACGCTGTGTGGTCCCTGTAGTGGAAAACGGCCGTCCCCGTCCCTCTGGGACACGCCATGTATGGCACTACAAGTCGGCTGATTGGGACGGTTTGCGAGAATTTTACGCTTCTTTCCCATGGCTGCAAATCTGCTTCTCATCAGACGATCCCTCCATTTGCGCAGATGCCATAGCGGACACAATTTTGTCGGGAATGCACTGTTTCATTCCCAACAGTGTTGTCCGTACAGGCGGCCGTTCGCGACCCTGGTTTGATGCATCTTGCGCTGAAGCTTTGAAGCGCAAGCAATACGCTTATCGAACCTGGGTTGCAGCGCGTAATATTGGGGATCCAGCTACACCCGATTTGAAGAAGCAGTTTAACACTGCGGCCAGATCCAGCAAGAAGTGTATAGCCGAGGCTAAGATGCGGCACATTCAGAACATCGGCGACAAATTAATCAGCTTCCCTTCTAGGAGTCGCGCTTTTTGGTCTCTCGCCAAGGCTGTAGAAGGCAATTTCTGTAGGTCTTCCCTGCCACCTCTACACGGACCAGATGGTTCACTGGCTACTTCCGCAAAAGAGAAGGCTGATCTCTTGTGCTCTCTTTTCGCGTCGAACTCTACTCTTGACGACGGGGGAACGGCACCACCGACCATTCCGCGATGCGCGGAAAGAATGCCTGAAGTGCGCTTCACGCAACGTGCGGTGCGTCAGGCTTTACAATCCCTCGACGTCAAGAAGTCCAGTGGACCTGATGGTATTCCTGCGATCGTGCTTAAGACGTGTGCTCCCGAGTTGGGTTCAGTATTGACGCGTCTATTCTCGCTTTCCTATTCTGCGGGTGTAGTCCCAGCTTCGTGGAAGGTGGCTTATGTCCACCCTATCCCCAAGAAGGGAGACCGCACAGACCCGTCTAATTTCAGGCCTATTGCAATAACCTCCTTACTCTCCAAGGTGATGGAGCGCGTTATAAACACGCGTCTTCTCGGGTACCTAGAGGAGAGCCAGCTTTTAAATGACCGCCAATACGGATTTCGTTACGGACGGAGTGCTGGCGATCTTCTAGTGTACCTGACTCACCGATGGGCAGCCGCCATTGAGAGTAAGGGGGAAGCATTGGCGGTAAGCCTGGATATTGCAAAGGCCTTCGATCGGGTCTGGCATGGGGCACTTCTTTCGAAGCTTCCCAGCTACGGACTCCCCGAGGGGTTGTGCGCATGGGTAGCCAGCTTTTTATATGGGCGGAGCATCAAGGTCTTAATTGACGGTGTATGCTCGGAGACGAAGCCTATTAATGCTGGCGTACCCCAAGGCTCAGTGTTGTCGCCTACGCTGTTCATTCTGCATATCAATGACATGTTGCAGACCAGCAACCTCCTTCATTGTTATGCAGATGACAGCACGGGCGATGCCTTCTACACTGGCCGCGTAAATATTCCCCATGCAGAAGTCGAGGAAAGTAGAATCCAGCTTGTGTCTGAAATCGAGACCTCCCTGGAGCAGGTCTCGGAATGGGGTAGACGAAATCTCGTCCTTTTCAACCCCAAGAAGACACAAGTCTGCGCGTTCACCGCTAAAAAAGTCCCATTTTTGTTAGCGCCACAGTTCCAGGGCACTCCCCTCAAGATCTCCAGCTCTATCGGGATCCTAGGCGTCGATATTTCGAGCGAGGTGCAATTTCGGGGTCATTTGGAGAGCAAAGCGAAAATCGCTTCTAAAAAGCTTGGGGTGCTCAACAGGGCTAAACGGTACTTCACACCGGGACATAGGCTTTTATTATATAAGGCCCAAGTCCGTCCCCATGTGGAGTACTGCTCCCATCTCTGGGTTGGGGCACCTCAGTACCAGCTGCTCCC
This sequence comes from Dendrolimus kikuchii, assembly GCA_019925095.2. Classification (NCBI taxonomy): domain Eukaryota; kingdom Metazoa; phylum Arthropoda; class Insecta; order Lepidoptera; family Lasiocampidae; genus Dendrolimus; species Dendrolimus kikuchii. Next base: position 9,526,587 of record CM034400.1, read on the forward strand.
ACTTGACTCCTTGCAGCGCCGAGCGGTCCGAATTGTCGACGATCCCGAACTTACAGACGGCTTAGAACCTTTAAGTCTCAGAAGAGACGTAGGTGCTCTAAGCGCGTTCTACCGTCTGTACAATGGGGAGTGTTCTGAGGAGCTGTTTGGTTTGGTACCTACATCGCCATTTTACCACCGCACTGCTCGCCGGCGACTGGGAGTTCATCCACACTTCCTCGACACCTGGAAGTTATCCACTGTACGTGGAGCTCGCTCTTTTATGCCATATGTGAGCAAGCTGTGGAATGAGCTCCCTCCCGCGGTTTTCCCAGAGCGCTACAATATGGGGCTCTTCAAAAAGGGCGTAAACAGATTTTTAAAGTCTCAACGAGGTAGGCAACGCATCGGCTCCCTTAGTGTTGCAGATGTCCATGGGCGACGGTAGCCACTTGCCAACAAGTGGACCCGTCTGCCAGTTTGCCTATACGCAAACATAAAAAAAAAAATCTAATAACATACGCCACTGTCATAAGTGACAGTTTTAATATTCTTGTTTTTTTTCTCTTAATCGCGGTAACAGGCCTTTTTGCTTTTACACGATACGTTTTTGTACTAATTATTCAAAAAGTTACCTAAAACGTATATGAAAAATTGTGACCACAGAAATGAGATACTAGGTTAGTCTGAAGAGGCCCGGTAAAACAAAAGGGTAACGTTTAGAATCAAGTAAAACAGTATTGTGAAGGTTTTTCAGGCAGACTGCCTACCTGATGGAAAGCGGTTATCATCGCCTATGGACATTTCTAACACCAAGGCTGGTAACAACGTGCTGCCGCTCTCTAAAAGATGACTGGAACCTGGCTACTAATGCCGGAACAGAAATCAAGGTTGTTATGGCGGAATACTCCAGACCAAGGTTGGTAGCCATCCAGACGGGTAAATACCCTACCACATGGCTGTGAGTTGTATTGTCGCTTTTTACGGCAATCAAGAATTAGTGTTTAAATTTGTCAAACTATATATTTGAGCGCTCTGAAGGAACAAACAAACAAACCCACTTTCACCTAGGTATTATGGAGTCATTTTGCAGTCTACTGCATTTTGAATGGCGGCCAAACTACCAAGACGGGATATGTACATTTATCCCATCTTAGACATGTCCAATATAAGTTAGGGTTCACAAGTCCGGTATTGCTCGTAGACGGCTTGCATATTCATGAGATGTACCAAACTTGGACTGAATCCTACATCTCAGTTAATACACGACAAATCAGTTTACACTAGTTGAATTATAAACAAACGTACGCATTTGAATATTTTAATGTGATGCTTAGTATGTAGATTAATTTTGAGAATCAGGTCAAATTGTATTGGTGTAAACTATTAGCAGAGTTAAGCGTCATGTGAAATTATTACGAATAATTTTGCATCAACCCAAGCTTGTCGTATCTATACCTTGTTTTTTCTTATATTACATGTAGTATGTTTGTTTATGATATACTTAATAATCTACACCACCTCCATCGCCACATTAGTTTAAACTATTCCTTAAGTTAGATTGCCTGGAAGAGATTGCTTTAAGCTATAAGGCCGCCTATTGTTTCTACCAGAACAATATAGTAATTGTGTATTTTTGAAATTGTATATTTGGTGCGCAATAAAGTGTTACCTATCTTTTTGAATATTTTTTTTTTCTAGAATAAAAAATAAAATTCTACATTATACAGGATCATTTTCTAGTTTAATATATAATTTTAGATGATCCTTAAGTTGACTAAGTTAACATCATTAAACAGTTTAATTGATTGCAACGTGTGTATGATATACCCAAATTATTTATTAAGGAAAAACATGCATACATACACTCTTCATGTAGTTTTACGATATGTTATATATGGATATATTTTGGTGAAGTGGAGTGCACAAAATGCAGCTCCTATTATCCGAGGATAAATAGAGTATGTAAGAATTGTAGCTACTGTTGCATACTCATTTAAACACCTAGGTGTTCTTCCAATACCAAGGCTTGAGATGATAATAATTCGTTAATATTAAAAGTAGTTTCGAATACGCAATTAGATATCGACTGTCACCTAAGCATCACTTTTCATCGAGTATGGTTTTGTTATATGAAATTGTTCTACAATAAATACGGTTCGACGACACTTTGAGCGTTATAATTTAATGACTCACGTTTATGTGTCAAAGTTGTCTATTCAAGTAGCATCGAACGTGTTAACGTGCAATTTCATTAACTGTTCAATTCTACCTTCGAATTTTCCGGGAATAGCTAGTTACCAAAGTGAAACTACTCTGAATTCCGAGAAGTGCATATTGCGATTTTATCAATTCTACGGCTTCCTGATTCGATGCTACCCTCAGATAACGCTTTTCAACGGGTAACTGGGATATTTGAGGTCGAAAAATATATGCAGAGCTTATATTCAATCTGCTAATTACTCTAGTTTGTACCTCGATTCGAATTAAATTTCAAAATTGTTTCGACTCTTTTTTTATTACATGAGTTTAGCAGATAGGCGGCCCACCTGCTGTAAAGCGGTTACATTCATGCCTATGTACATTTGTGACACCAAAGATGTGCTGTTGTTCTTTAATGGGAGACTGGGACTTGGCCTCTAATACCGGAGCACAACTCAAGGTTGTTATGGCGGCATACTCTAGACCAGAGGTGGTAGGTAACCCGACGAGCAAATATCTCACCTGGCTGTTGGTTGTTTTATAGCCTCTTACGACAGGTCACAGGAAATTGTATTCTTTCTTCGTTCCCACACTTTCGAGGCCTTTGTAGGTAACTAACTGTTTTTGTCATTTTGGCTACCGAACCGTAAAACATTTTTAATCAAATATACCACATATCTTCTAAAACTACTCAATGGATCTGTTCAAAGACAAGGATAGGTTATTTCTTAAACGTGAGAGTTCGTTCACACATAAGAGTATGAATGGTAAAGTTGATGATAGATGCAACATCTTTGGCCAGTTAGGCATCGAAAAATAACAATAATTATAATTACCTACTTAATACGTCATAAGTAGGTACACGCGTACAAAATCTTTAAGGCTGTGAGGTTTTGTAAGATGATAAAAAGTATCTTAGTTGACTTGATTGTCCGCTCCTCTATCGTGGTCGCTGGCTGCTTGTCAACATCTCACTGGCCGTCATGAACTAGCCACCGCGGCTTGACGGCCTAGTGAGTTTGTGTGCTAAATGTTGCACGCATGCGTGTGGCTGCAGTGTGTGGCTAGCCTAACTGTGATATGACTAATCCTATCAAAGCAATCCGCTTAAGTACAAGTGTAGGAATCGGAGGAGTGAACTGATGAGTAGCTAACAATATTTTATATTTCACAGTATGATGGATATTAATGGGAATAATGCAATTTTTTACGCCATTGATTTCGTCGTCCCCCTTTTCTGTTTTGCTATCAAGATATTATCTTATCTGATGTAGTTCGATTTAGTAAATCGCGCTCGATTACATATATTACACACATATTATTTTGTGCATTTCCATAATATAACTAATTTGCCTATGTACTGCACTAGTTTTTCTATATAGCATGTTTCACGTAAATCTTTGTTCTATATTAAACCGCGAGAAGTTGCTATTTTGCTTATTGTTATATTTATCCCAATAAAAAGTAATCCATGCGCACTTTTGTCTTATTTTTCATTAACATTTATTCACATTCAATATTACTAAAAAAATGTTTGGATGTGCATTTATTAACCCCTTTATGCACGGTAGTTATACGGTTAAGGTTATAAAATGTTTCAAAAGGCAATTATGATAAAATACATTTTTGAATTGTATTTAACTGGGCTAATCATAACAGTTATCCTAAACCACGTATAACTATAATGAATAAGGGGTTAGTTATGGCCTTAAAAATTAATCTATTTTATAAATATTTAGTATTATGAAATTTAATTTTTATGGATTTTAATTTATAATTTGGTTTTATTTGTAGTCTTACTTTATCACACTTTTATGTATTACAATCAACGTAGGTATGTATATGAATAAAAAAATCTTCAAAGAGAAGAGCTATACGTAAATTGAATATTGTGGATTACGTGTGCAAAGAAAAATAAAGATTATATAAAGAAACAAAAAGAAAATAATAGTACACTTTCATAGCAAAAATAATTTTTATTTTCACATTAGTCTATTATTATATACGGGCCGATTAAATTCGTCGTGGGTGTAGCACACGGTTGCACTGTCCCCTTTGTGAATTGATTTCAAACAGCTACTTTGTTACGACTCGTTAATACGCTGAAAGCGATGTCACGACTGTAGACACGTGTTTAGCATTCGACTTTATAACTATTGTTCTGACTAGTTAGGGGAAATAAATTTTAAGTTCAATAAGTTGTTGTGAGTTCAAGTCAAGCCTTTGTATTATGATTTATTAGTGTCTACAATAATAAATTGGCTCAAAACATATAAGGTATAACATCTATATGATTTAGGGCTTATTTATTGCTCATATCATCATCATATCATAAAACACAATATCATATTAAATGATTTTGAGACAATTCAACATGTTGATTTTTTGTGGATAAGATGAAATACAAAATTCGATTCATATGATAATTAATATAACAGTGAGTTTCGATGTTTGATTCCTTCTCCACGATTTTCGGAATGAACCAATTCAATGAAAGTTGATATATTATATCAATATAAAAGTGACTATAAGATACTTTATCCCTAAAAAATTGGACCAATTCCCGAAGGATACAGATTCGGTGAAGTCGAAGAGAAAGACGTAATAATTTGTTACGTGACACAAAATTTTAGTTACAAATGATCTACGTACATATCTATATAGATAAAATAGTCTTGGTTGATAAAATTATAATTTGTTACTTACTTCCTTAATCATATATATAGTTGCAACTTCAATTATCTTAGTTTTAATATCAAGCCACGCTATAGCTTTTACAATTTCCAGAAAAAAAAATCCTTTTACGTTGTTAATTTCAAAAACATCTACATCAATTTTATTGTTAATTGGTTCTCTTTCATTTTAATATTTATATCTACATAAGTAAAAATAAAGGAAATGTAATAATGCTCATTATGTTTTTACAATTCAAAGACTATAACTGACTACTTTCTAAATTTGATTTGTTCGCAGCACGATCTGGTAAAAAGCGATTAAATAAGGATACAAAGCCGCTAACAAAAAGCGCTTTCTAATAAAGATAATGCGCAACGGGGGTTTTTATTAAAAATAAAGCCGATATGACAACACCACGTGCTCTCTGTCGACGCCTGTCATTCGGTTTGACATGTGAATGACATCTGTGAGTCGGGCGCGGGAGAAATGACACTGCATTGTCGAGATTTGTATGCATGAGATGAAACAGTGATGCGCGTCCGATTAGAATAAAAGGACAGCCTGTATAGTCAAAATATTTTTGTTATATTTATTGGTATTTTATTACTGGACCTATTTATAATATAACAACCAATTAAAATTTGAATTACTATCTGGCGTTTATATCGCCGTTGTTTCATTAACTTAATCCCTATTAAAATAAAAAATATTTGACTTTTTAATTATCTACTTTTGGGTTAACAATAATCACGGTATGCCATTTACCTAATATACTACTCTTTTAACCTACAAAAAAGAGTCGTTGAAAATTTGAATCTTGTTCTTAGCTGAGTATGATTATCGTCAGCTGAGTTATTTTGATATCATGGAAAAAATATAATCATCTTTTCTTCAACTTTTTATTTAACTTATATTTAAAAGAGATTGTAACTGTTAAAAAATGTTTGTTTAAGTCGGTATATATATACCGCAATTTAGTCCTCTTATTTTTACGTAGTATAAAACAAAGAGCCTTAAGAACAGACGAGCATGCATGACAAGAGTTATGAATGTCAAAGAAGCAAGTGAGGTGTGTAAGAATAAGCCTAAATGGCGCTCTGTTGTCCGTGCCTACCCCGCAAGGGAGCTGGCGTGAAGTTATGTATAGAAACGACTTTGTTTTATACATACATACGTATGTATAAAACAAAGTCGTTTCTACGTCTGTCTGTATGTTTATGATGTATGTACATCCACTAACTCCACCTAAATCGAGCAATGAATTTTTATGCGATTTTCACTACTAGTTAGATAATTTCCGTGGCTGGCGGGAATACATTGATATCTCGATATACATCTTTTTTTTTATTCGTTTAGACGCTTCCTACGCATGTGTTTTTATAGGAAAAAAATTGACAGTCCGAAATATTCATAACTTTTTAAGATTTTTCCTTTGGTAATAATAGAATAACACGATTTATCATTACTAGTCAAACTTTAAAATTGCGTCCCTGTTAAATTGACATTTTGAACATGTCAACATATTCACGCCAGCCACGGATTTATCCTTGAAGGTTTATACATATAAAAGTCTAATTGAGTTTTTATATACTTAAATAAAATAGACGTAATCGCTAGGGTTAGACCCGCAACGAAGCTGCGAGGAAAACTTTAGTTCAGTATATATATACTTACAAGATAGAAAATACCATAAACGGAAGTTAATAGATTTTCCAATTTTACCGTATTTTCAAATGAAACGTTGCTTCCAGTTAACGATTTCTTCAGCAACAAAATGTACATTTTTTCAATAGAATGGGGAAGCTGCGATTGACAGAATGATTTCTCGTAACAATGCTGTATAGGAGTATAATGTAATAACAGCGTCACGAGATGGGGTGACCTATTTAATTGCAAAGCTAGGCGCGTCCATTGGTGCATTCATGTGTACTATATTGAGCTAACTCACTCAGTTTCTGTTCGTCAGGCAACTGGCTAGTCTATTGACTATTCTACTGTATCATAAACTAAACTCCGAGTTTCTGTGTTGTTGTTAGTTAGTAGTGTCTTCTAACTTCTGAATTTAGGTTTAAAAGCTTTTTGATATAATGGACTTTGCAGTTTCTATCCGTTTGAATATAATTATTTAAGTACTAGCTGAGCGCGTGACTTAATTCACACGAGACTTGAACTTTACACTCGTAATTCATCCACGCAGGAATGAGGGAAGAATACTCATTCCTGCGGCCAGGCGGCCTGTCGTAAGAGGCAAAGAAACAACCCACAGTCAGGTGGTTGGGTATTTGCCCTTCTAGAATGCCACCATAACAACCTTGAGTTGTGTTCCGGTATCAGTGACCAGGTCTTGCCTTCGAGTCCGGCAGCACCGTTGGGGTTACAAATGTCCATATACGACAGTAACTATTTTTAGTCACTGTTGGGCAGTTAGCCTGTCTGCCGTACTCCAGCAATAAAAAAAGTAAATATTCATTGCACCACTATTGCTATTGAGAATTCTGCACATCCAAAAGGAATTTTAGCGCTCAATAGTAGGTACTGTTATTTTCTTAATGAGGGAAAGAAAGGGGTAATAGGTTATCGTGGAGGTTTCGAAGGTACATTAAAGTGAATAGGCTTAAAACAATACGATAACTTCTGTCTATTTTGATTTTCGGTAGGTATACGACTGACAATGACCTAATTATCTATTGATTACAATTGCGGTAGGTCGTTGTTTCGTAATAAAATATAATTGCGTGACTAAGTCCAATGAAATGTTAGCTCGAAATACTGAGGAAAATTGGGCTTTATTTTTTCCGAAACTCGGGCAATTGTATCAAAATTGCTTTGTATTATTCATAAGCGTCAATCATTCTACAATAATGTTTGACGCTTTGCGCATTCGGGTAAAGTAATAAAATGTTTCATAGCTATATTATTAGGTATATTATAATAACGAAGTAAGAATAAAATTAGTAGTAGCCTAGTGGATAAAGTATTGGCAATTCGTTCAGATTATAATTTCGCCATCTGTACGCAATAGTAGGTAATTTTTTTATGCTAATGTGCATATTGTTACAATTATTATTATCATCTAATGATAATGTACTAAAACATCGGGATCAAACCTGAAACTCGAGGTTGCCGATATTTAAAACCCGCCAATTTCCTTAAATAAACTGCAGAATATAATCTCGTTTTAATAAGAGTTCTATCGTTCACGAACCAACGATCGCGTTTGCTAGTATACCTATTGTTATGCTATTTTCATAGGCCCAGTATATCATTCATAACAGTCTTATTCATATTGAGTTAGAGGAAGTTTGAACGCTTCTTTAAGGCTCTTAAAGAAACAAAATAAAAAAATAAAGTCTTTAGTATTTTTTTTCTTAAAGAAAGTCTTTAGTCAGAAAATAGAACTACGTTTTCATAAATACTTTAGACCATATTAAAAGAAGTGACTGAACAAAAAGTGGCCCGTATTTAAATAAAATTAATAAGCGCCTACAACTTTATTACAGGCAATCACACGTATATAAAGATTCACTATAAAGATTTTATTTTATATCGAAAACTTGAGGTTAGAAATATAGAATACTTTAAGTTTAAATTGTATATATAAATTATGTACTATATATTTTGTATTGTAGGGAATTTAGTAATTTAAAGTTATTATTCTAAACAGTTTAAGTAAATTCCGACGAATACTTATAAAACATAATTATATATGTACCTATAGAGTTATATTTAACTGTATAGATATGTACATACCCAATTATGTGTTCTCTGAGCGCATCACTAGGTTTAATGTGTACGGCACTTCCATAACGTTATGGTTTTCATCTTGACACAGCTTCTGTTGACATAATATGACACTATTCGAAAAAATTGAGAAGATTGCCAAGATCGAAAGGGAACATGTATTTAATGTGCTGCCTTGGTGGCTAGTTTCACGGTGTTTGCTAGGTGTCATTATCATCAATCAATTATATAATATTACTTACGCAGTATGTGTTTAAATTTATTTTAAGTGCTTTTGAAATATATTTATGATAAAAAATTAACAAAAACACAACCAACTTTAAACTAAAAAGCAAAGAATAAATATTTAACCGACTTATTTCTACAACATTTTGAAGTCGGTGCGAAGTAAAACATAAAAAACAACATCAAATTTGCAAAATATTGTAATTTTTATGTTTTACTTCGCACCGACTTCAAGATGTTGTAGAAAGAAGTCGGTTTAATATTGATTTTTTGCTATTTAGTGTGAAGTCGTCTTAGTTTTCAGAGTTACTTTATTTAAATGACCGATTGTCATCTCTAGAGCTCGTCTTCTATAGAGGTATCTATATAGTAAGATTATTTTCTGAATAGTTGTAATACCAGATTAAGATGATAGAATATACTAGCATCTAATACTTGCAGACTACGATGTTATTAATTGCTTGCTCAAAGCAATTTGCATATCGATGATCTGGCGTGGGTATGCGTAACGTAGAGGTGTTTGTTCCAATATTTCGGAAATATTTTGATGAAAACATCCTGCTATTTGTTTTCTTGGTGTTTATTTTTATACTTTTTCAACTTTACGTTTTATCCAATAGCATATTTTTTCCGTACATTTATTTTCTCATGCCTCTTACTATGTGATCTGTACATTTTTTTGTCCCTATTTATTCCTCTGTCAGGAGACCCACTTATTGTTCGGATTTGTTATCCATTTATTATTCTTTATTTATTTATTAAATTTTTATTCATTTTCATTTTTATGTTTTTTTTTTCGTACATTCGTTATTATGTATAAGATTTATCTAACTATTTTATTAGTGTCTGTAACTTTGCGATTTTTATAAGGGAAATAATTAAATTAATTACAATAGCCTAGTTAAATTCGAGGTTTCGTAGTAGCTTAGTGCTTAACATACCTGGGTCTTATTAAAAAAAAACAAATAACATGTGTTCAAATCTTGGTCACGAAGCATACACAGCTTAGACGGAAAAGGAAAACATTATGACGAAAGGTACACATATGCGTGTAATCGACGTGTGAAAATCTGCTAACCCGTCTGGATTCTATAGCCTATAGTATACTATCATTTCCGCCTATTTTAATACTGGAGGAGTACAGCAAATAGTTTGACGGACCACCTGGCGAATAGTGGTTAACGTTGCTTATGCATATTTAAATCATATATCATCATATCAGAGGTTCTGATATTGTACTTCCGGTCTTGAAGTGAAGATTGGAAAGTGATCACTAATACTACATATATAATAATGAATGAATACAAATCTAGATTGTTATGGCTGCTTATTCTAAACCAGGGCTGGTAGCCGTCCAGACGAGCAAATGCTCTACCACCTAGCCTACCTACGACCGGCCGAATTATTGGTAGGTACCTACACTTTCTACGTTCCTGCAAAGACAAAAATGGGCAGTACTCTCTACTACTCTAAACCACTCTCCTAAAAATGGGGAATAGCTGATATTAGAACTTCAAACTTATTGCACTAATCAAGTGTGTAATTTACGTCAAATAGTAAAGAAAAGTAAACAATAACTTGATCGTTCCTATTATTACAGGTCCAACATCCCACATCTTTCCACCATTGATACAAAAACTCTAGAACCTACCATTGGATCAATTTAAATAATTTAAAACAATTCAGCGAGCGTATCGTGGTCATGCCACGTTGAGCGTTGTCACGAACAAATAATATGTGGATAATAGACTGAAACGCAATGGTAATATTGTATGTTTGTATAGAAAGTGTGGACTGCATATTCTTTAGGACTACCTTAATTCCATGTAGATGACGAAAGAAGTTTTAACTAAAATTTTGTTTTATAAAAAGTTTTTTGTTAATAGCAAAACGTTTCAGGAATATTGAAAGGCATACGGGTTTTTGCGGAATATATTTTTGTATCTTACCTAAAGTTCTTTCAAACGGGCCGGGCCCTAACGGCCCGGCCCGTTTAAAAGAACTGATTCATTTTAAAGATTTAACAATTAATGAAATCCAAAATTTTCATTGAAAATTCCATAATCATTGTGGCTAAACAGATTCTTGAATTGTGTTTTTCTCTATCTATATGTTTGCATATAATATTATATTATAAACTTTTCTAACAAAACTGCTGGATTTAGTGGTTCATATGTAATAATATCCGTGTAGGAACGGAGAAAGAACACAATTTCCTGCAGCCAGGCGGCCTGTCATAAGACGCGAAAAAAGAATCCACAGTCAGGTGTTAAGGTAATTGCCCGTCTGGATAGCTACCACCCCTGGTCTACAATATGCCGCCATATCAACCTTGAGTTGTGTTCCGGCATTTGTGGCCAGGTTCCAATTTGTCTTTAGAGAACAGAAGCGCATTTGTAGCACCTTTCGTACAAGTGCCACCGCTTTCCGTCAGGTGGGTCGTCTGTCTATCTGCTGAGCTCCCACAATGAAAAAAATGTATGTGAAATCAATCAAGGTGCATTGTATTATACATATCGCTTCACAACAGCTACCATAAGCTAGCAGATGACTAAAGTAATATTATGTTGGTGTACATCTGGAGTAATTACCTACAATTAACTTGATTTTTGAAAATCAGAACGATGTTAATTAATTAGCTACTTTTTTATTTAAGTCAAAAGGTAGCGAGATATTCACTTCCAAATTTGAACTATGGGGTGGAGAATTTTAAAAAAATAAAAATAAATGGCAGAGCTTAAATTATATTTTCAATAAAAGTTTATATTTGAATAATATTTTGAATGAATTAATGAATATACATATGGTCATACAAATATTGGGTACACGTCAATCTAAAAAATTATAATTCTAAATTTATAAACACAATTCGATTAATTATATATTAAATGTAGAAATAAAAAAAGTGAATAAAATAAAATAAATTAGATGTCAGAGGCAAAAATACAAATATAATAATTTAGTTATTAACTTAATATTATGAGTATTTGGAAGGTATTTGCAATTAAATACTGTTTTCGGGGTTCTAGTAAATTTCAAAAATATCTAACGTTCGTCATAACTACAGAACCTTTTACTATATGCCGCTCACACACACTTGACCGACTTTATTAAACAATTTATCGATAAATTTCATAACTCTAATAATTTAAATGAGCGTAGATTAAAGTGCATTACATCCATTTCAGCTTAACACGAAGCGGCGGAATATGGCTTACTTTTAATACGAAAAAGTGCCGAGTTTACTCATACTGAAAACGCCTAACGCATTGTCAGAAGATTTCTGTGCCGGGATGAACATCATTATGAGTTTTTTCATTTTTCATATGAAGAAAAGCCTTTTATTTATCGCTATGGTGCGGCACGTTACGAATGCTTTATATTTCAGCAGGCAACTTCTATATTCGTATAAAAGGTTATATACCTCAACCGTTTTTTAAGTTCTAAGACACATTTAATAAAAATAATATGTTACGGCAGTATTTAGAGAGTTTAAAAATAAATAAATAAGCTATATAAATTATTTATTCTTCACTATGTCATACAAATACAACCTTAAAATAAATTACATCCTAAAAATAAACTATTTATACAAATTAAAATAAAACACTTGTATTGTTATTGTTGTATATACACTAAAAAGAAAACACTTAAAACTACACTTGGTCTGGCCCGACCAGACCAATTAAATTTAATATTTAAGTTTATCTATATCTATATCTATAATTATAGGTATACGTAATGTTTATACCTATTTACTTTTTTATTAAATGACGTAAAGCAGACTCAAATACAGTAGCAGCAGGTTAATTGAGTGTTATCCGACTTTGAGTACCGAGGTCCATGAAAATACTACATACAGCTTGGTAATATAATTTATAAGCCCATAAATATTTCACTACAGGCACTATTTTTCCTATTTCAGAGGAACGGAGGAGATGTCTAATCGAACACTTTCTTCTTCTATTCTTCTTCTATCTTTTTCTTCGCAGCCAGCACGTTGTATTTGTAACAATATGCACATTTGCAAAAACTAACCATGCGCTTCAGATTCCCAGATCAGGATTAGTAACAACGTCATTATAGTGAGAGGCGGGTGGATTAGCCACTAAACTATCATGGTTTACATGCATTTAATAATGAAGATCAAAGATATAACTACAAATTAACAACCATTTCTAATGAATAGTTTTCGAACAGATAGTGTAGAGACAGAATTAAATGGAAAAGCATTTCGCTTATATCCGATGAATACTAAGAATACTATAAAAAATGATCATGTTTATTATACCTAGTTCAAAAAAAAAAGAATGACTTTTTACTGAAACTTTTCAAAACTTTACAAAAATCATGTAGATTTTAAATATTGATTTATATTGCTGCTTTTACCAAGGGAACCACACAATCAAAATCGTATAAGTAGAGCATGACACAAAATATAAGGCGCAACATTCAAATTACATACATTAACTACTGTGACACAGAAGTTAGTTCTGTTAATTTTACTTACTAACTTCTTCTCATAGTGATGGATCACTGTATTTATGACGTAGACTATTCTTAGCATCCAAAGAAAATCCATTTATGTTTTTACATGTGGATAACTATACTTTTATATGACTCGTTAAATAAATAAATTAAAGAAAAACTAATGACTACGCACATAGCTCCTTCGCTCGATTCGCAACTAATTTTTTAACCTCTGTCATCTTTATATAATACTCTCTCTTCGTTACAAACAGACAGTTGGTTAATCCGATTAATAAGCATGATAATTCTAGTCTACACAACGGTATTATTGAAGCCTTGAAAACGTGAGTCAGAGAGCATCGGCCTCTAAAGAAAGAAAAACAAAACCCAGAGGGGAGGCTGGGCAATAAATCAACCACGTCATAAATACCATTCTCCCCTGGAGGGGTAAGAAGTGTCGCGTTTTCCAACTCATAACGTAGGTTCTAATGCAGTCTCGAAAATGTGGTATGTAGTGCCGTGTTGTGGTACCAACTGGGCTTGTCGATAGAGGCGCTACGGGTATTCTTTTCATATCGATATTGCCATTTTTTATTGCACGAGTACAACAGACAGGTAGACGGTACACCTGATGTAAAGCGGTTACCATCGTACATTGCACATTTGTAACACCAAAGGCGCTACCAATGTATCGTCGTACTTTAAAGGGACACAGGAACCTGGCCACTAATGCCGGAAAACAACTCATGGTTGTTATGACGGCATACTCTAGACCAGGGGTTGGAGCCACGGGTAAATACCCAACCTGCAACTGGCTGTGGCTTGTTTTGACGCCTTTTACGATATGTCGCCCGGCCGCAGGAAATCGTATTTTTTCTTCATTCCTGCACTAATTTTTGTAGATATTATGTATTTATGTAAGCAGAATTACTAGTGAAGAGAATTAAAGTATATGATAATGAAATCATTTCATTCTTTAAATTCAAAACAGATAAAAATATTCTCAAATAGGAATTTGATTCTACTATAGAGTGAAAGGGCTAGTAGTATAATTTTTTTAAATTGTATATAAGACTCTTAATGCTTATTTTAGTTCTCTCCATACGTTATTCACGTTATTTAGTATATTTATTATTTTGCTTCAAAAATGTCAAAGAAAAGGGTTTTACTCGATCATATTTATATTCAACAATATAAGTTAACAAAACGAAAACACAAAATCATAATGCTAGAATCACTATTATCGTACTAATGTTAAATACCGGTTATCTTCGGAGTGCTTATTTCTTTTTCTTCCAAGAGTTATCTATAAGAAACCGCTAATGGCGAAATGACGACCTATTGTATTTTTGTCTATTAATTCTATTAACTTTAAAAAAATATAATACAGGAATTAATAAATTGATTATTGTTTTTAAATAAAATCTCGAAGTTATCGATGCCGGTAATGGGCAGCTCTACAAGAGAGATTCATTCGTGGGGAATTTAGAAGATTGAGAATTCCATGTATTGCTCAATTAAGTTTAGAAATCGTATATTCCAATAATATGTATTTAGGATGATGGGATTGTGCTATTTGATTTAGTGGGGACGATCGTTTTTATTAGTTTCTTTTATAAGGAAAGAATTTTTCAAATTGTTCAACCTCTCTGCTTATAGACAAATATAGGTCCAGGTGATCTAGTATGAAATAGTAAACTATGAGGATTATTTTTATCTTACTAATTATTATATTATACTAGACACTAAAGCTTTCTGCGTAGCTTTTCTTGAGTTGTATTCAGGACGCTTTCCATGTAACTCTCACGATCTCAATTACAAAGCTAAAAGGGAAAGTGAATCATGTTCATCAATGGTGTCAAAAATACGTACATAATCAATTCGTAATTACATGAGTCCAAATGGATATGACACATCTATATCACATATATACCTCGGCTTGTTGTTGACCCGGTATAATGTGAGTCATCATCAGTTTGTCTCCAGATAAATATCTGGGGCTCATTCTCGCCGGGAAATGGCTGTTTAAAGCGCACTTTGAGCAGCTAGCTCCCAAACTCGTGAGGCTTCTCCCCAACGTGGGGTGACGAGGGGGGGGGGGGAGGGGCGACAAGGAAACTCTACTCGGGCATCCTTAGGAGTATAACCCTGTACGGTGCACCCGTATGGTCCGTTGCACTTCACCGCCACAATAGGACTCTGTTGTACCGCGCATAACGGGTCCTGGTGGTGAGGGCTATCCGAGGATACCGTACAGTGTCTTGGACGGCGTCGACACTCTTGGCGGGCGATCCGCCCTGGCTTCTCCAGGCGGACGTACTTGCCAAATTTAGGCGCTCCCGACAGGATGCCCTCGCCCGTGGCCTGGTTTATTGCCAGGCCGAGATTCAGGCGGTCAGGACGCGGAAACCGCGTCCATGATTCAAACTTGGTCGAGAGAGTTGGAAAATCCTGTAGCTGGGATTGAGACAGTGGAGGCGGTGCGCCCGCACCTGTTGCGATGGCTCTCGTGGAAACGCGGGACCCTGACCTTCAGGATGATGCAGATACTTACCGGGCATGGGTGCATCGATAAGTATCTGAATCAGATTGTGGGCTGGCTGCCTTCCCCTCAAAGTTGCCAGTGTGGCGCACGAGACACTGCGTTTCATACGCTGGTCGAGTGCGCAGCATGTGCACCGAAGAGATTTGAACTCGAGACCCTCGTAGGTCCGATCGATTAGCTGGGCAGTTTGGTGCAAGCCATGCTACATAGCGACGATCATTGGGTGGGTGCGGCCAATTTCTGCGAGACTGACATGTCTCAAAAGGAGGCCGCGGAACGAGAAAGGGAGAGAGGTGCGCATACGTCTCGCGGGTACCAACGTCAGTTGGGGTCAGACATGCGCAAGATATCCTCCCGTAATACCTCTAGCATCTAGGGAGCAGAGGAGTCTTCACCCCTGTTGACGAAGTGAGTTTGCCTTTCCTGGGGCATTCTCAAGCACTGATGCGCTAGGATTAGCGTGGGCGTAACTACGTTCTAAGTCTCACGCTCTTCCTGCCATAAGCGCGGGGCACATTTGAGGAGGATGGTTTTAGTGGAGTATTGAGTTTTCGAGTATCCACACAAGCCGGCGATTTGACTCTGGTGCGCCCATTCGCGGGTGTCACCTCTCGTCGCTTTGGTCTAGCCCCTAGTAAAGGACCCGGTAGTATGCGAAACGCATTTCCCCCGCCTTAATAAAAAAAGAGTCATCATCAGATTGTAATATTGGACGCTTTGAAAAATATTGAAATTATATATATTTCATCTTGGTATTATATTCAAAGAATGGCAAAAATTAATTAACGTCTTTAGGCTGGTATATTTTATTCACACTGTTAGTAAATAGACATAAATCTTCAAGGTTTTTAACATTTATTACAACTCCGATTATAAGAAACTTATCGCACCATACTTTTTTGACACTTGGGGTACGGCTGTAGAAAGTTCAGAACAGATTTAAAATTTTAAAAGTAATTAAAAAATAATTCATGAGTTATGGTGGTAACAGAAATGTGATCAATTCGTCAATGAATTTATTAAATTTTATATATAATAATAATAACAGCTCATTAACGTCCCACTGCTGGGATCGGGCCTCCCACTATTGGGGAACGGATAGTATACCCACCACGCTTGTCCAAAATGGATTTGCAGGTTTGACACATTACTTATCTCGATGCGATGGTTGCATTACGATGTTTACCTTCATCGTTGTTAGCACGGGGTAAGTGTAACAATATGCACATTAGGTCAGAAAACTGCCAAAGTGGTGTATGCGTTCCGGCCAGGATTCGAACTCACGCCCTTTGAGCACGGGGCGCGTGCATTACGCTACCACGACTCTATTAAATTTTATAGTGACGAGCAAATGAGTTTTTTTACCAGATCCTTTAATATTATATATTGTATTGTTCAAAGTGTGTCATAATTTGTGATGTCTTTGCGAAATAGTCTGCGGAAAATATTACATTTATAATTTATTACTATTGCTTTAATAATGAATTGTTGTAAAAGCTTTCTTCCTGCCATATGTACAGGTTGAAAGAAAATTGTTTTATATCGTATTATAAAGAATGTTTGATTAATAAATAATTACACTAAATCAATGAACCATAATAGTAAGAGTGTTATCGTGATTTTATTACACTTGATTAATTGTAGGAAATTGATTTTTATTGATGCCGACCGTTTATAAGCTCTCGTAAGAAAATAATATCAAGTTCCCATGGTCCACATCGAATATCCGGGCTTAGACATAATAATAGGTATTCTCATATTAATCTTACCTGAACAATTAAGTTAATTAAATTAATGAGTGTACAATATACATATGTAATATGCAATGGTTACGATAAAAATACAAGTAGTGTGTTATGGTTATTTCATAAATGTGATAACTCAGCGGGATGGTCTTCATTATTATCATGAATGAGTTGTAACGCGTGTCTGCTCTCTAGAATATATAATTTCAGTGTTATAAGGATTTTGAGGCAACTTATCTCCGTGGTATTTTCTGCTTACGACATGAGTTCATTGAAGAAGGGTGTTATATAATTTATTCAGTGCTAGAAACGGTTTGGTGACATGCTTGGTGTTACAAACGTTCAGTCGCTAATTATCGTTTTTCATTAGCTAGGTCGTTTGGTTAGTAGGTCTGGTATCGCTTCGCATAATAGTACATGTACTTCAGATTTTTTTTCAATAGTTTAAAAATCTTAGTCTTAGAAAAAATATGTAGAAAAAATGGTTTTTTTATTGCATGAGTTCAGCAGACAGACAGACGGCTCACTTAATGCAAAGCGTTACCATCAACTATGGACATTTGCAACATCAAAGGCTACAAATGCGCTGCTGGTCTCTTAAGGGAGACTGGAATCTGGTCACTAATGCCGGAACACAACTCAAGGTTGTTATGACGGTATACTCTAGACCAGGGGTGGTAGCCATCCAGTCGGGCAAATATCGTACCACCTGGCTGTGGGTTGTTTTGTCGCCTCTTACGACAGGCCTCCCGGCCGCAGGAAATTGTATTCTTTCTCCGTTCCTGCACGGATAATTAAGAAAATGAGCGCAGAATACTTTTTATTCCGAAAACTGATAATTTTTTGGGATCCAGAGTTTCACGGTTTAAGGCACGTGGGAAGCTGTGCTCTGTCATAGATGCTGAAAGCAGCGTGTAGCATCAATCGATGTTGAATGTCGCTTTCACCGTCTGGTTGACGTTATTCCGATGATCACTCTGAAAACTTCTACACGCGCGTCAATTTTCCCGTGCACACTGTGTGATTGGACAGATTTGTTTGATGGATTAGTTGACGGCAAAAACTTACGTCTTAGGCTGGAAAGGTCGAATATGAGTGCGGGCGCCACGCTTAGCGTTTATGCACCGCATCAGGCATCTGAGAAACACCACTATATAGTGCATTTTCATAATAAGCATTCGCCAATGGCACGTGGCGTCTCGCCGTATGCAGCCTATGTCTATGTGTATGAGAGATGTAGAGTTTGCGACTATTCTGCGCCTACAGCCGCGTACTCGTCTGCGAGCCGTAACCGAGCGGATACAGTAACGTGCTCTGACATTGATCTTCGCTTTTTCGGCTCGTTGTGAGCGCACCGCGTGCTGCTCGCCTCGTGTTCGCCATGTACATGATTTTTGTTTACAGTACCTAGCTGCAACGGTCACGGTTAAGGCTCGCAGGTGAGTACTCGGCTTATAGATTCGTATCTATAAGTATCACGTGAGATATTAGATGGTGAAAACTACTAAACCAGGTTTAGTAAGCCGTGAAAGTTTGCATAAGGTTTGTCAGAAGTTATGGCATTGTTCTAGTTTACATTATTCCAATTCGACCCAATTCCAGACATCTACGTACAATTTTCACTTCGCGTAACTGCTTATTGGATTTCATCCCTTAATTTCACGGTTGATCACGATGGCATATTGCTATATTTAGATATTTTGTTATTATGTGTCAGTTGCTTGGCTATGTTGCGGCTGTCACAATTGCAAACCAAGTATAAGGCATTTTATTTATATTAGTGTTTTTATTTGATATTACATATATCAATGAATATTATTTAATTTCTTATTAGTTGTCTTTGTATAGAGTTGGTCTTCTTTTCAGATATATGGTTTTGCGTGGTTTGTGTATTTAGCTAGTATTAAGTATTCATAATATTAACTTTTAGAAGTACTTAATAATCGGTAATTGTCCTACCAGTGTCCATGAATTTTGAAACTAAAAAAGTAAGTATTAAATTTTTCATTTTACTCTCAGCAGCAAAACATATTGTATAATACCTACCTACACTTGTTCTTATAAGTACTGAAGATTACATTTTAATTGGGTCAGTTAGATGGAAACTATATCATAAGGGATAAAAACAATACAGTATAGCTAAAGTTTATCTAATCTTATATACGCATATTAAAAATCTCGTGTCACAATGTTTGTCCGGGATAAACTCCGAAACTACTAAACCGATGTCGATGAAATTTCGTAACTATGTTTAATTTGGTCTAAGTTAAAATATATTATGATAGTTTTTATTTCGATTATTGACTTTAATTATAAAATGTTATAGTGGATCTGTCTGCTGTACTATAGCAATATAAAATAAAAAAAGTATGATGTAACCACACTATCAACATTAAAAAACATCTGATGAATTAAAGTTGAATTCAAACTCCTTCTTTATTACATAGACAAAGCTGTTTTCCGCATGTGTCTGTATAACTCCTCCTAAACCACGCAACGAATTTTTAAGCGGTTTTCAACATCAGTTAGATAAATTTTAACTTAAGGTTTATACATATGTACAAAACCTAATTAAGTTTTAATATAAATAAAATAGAGACACGTTCTAGGTTTTGAAAACTTTAGTATTAATTACATTTTTTTAAATTTATTTTTGCGTTTCTATACACGGTTTTGACTTAGGCTAGTCATTTGTTGGTTTGCGATCAAGTCAGTGGGCTGTTAGTAATCCGCTGGGACGTGTGGGGCGCCTGACAGGCCGGCTGTCATGGAGACTAGCTTTGGAGCCCGAGAAATGAGGGAAATGATATTTTCAGGATTATAGGGTGTTCTCAAGCGGGTTGAAGTCGTTGATGCAGCTTAGTGCAATAGAAACCTGGTGTCTTTTAGCCTGTTACGGGGAAATTGTTTACGCATGTTTGGTCAACAGTTTATTCAGATATTTTCTTAACAAGTGAACAACATAAAATATGTTATTTTTGGGTTAATAAAATTTGACACGAATTGATTAAGAATATCCATCAAAGTAAGTTATTATAAAAGTTGGTATAAAACAAAATCGCTTTCCGCGTCTGTCTGTCTGGATGTCTGTATATCCGCTAACTCTTACTTAACTTAAACCACACAACGGATTTTTAAGCGGCTTTCACAATCAGTTAGATAAATTTTCACTGAATTTGGTAGAGTTTTATGTATTATAAATAATAAAAATCAAATAAAATTTTTAGGTAGGTATATTTAATGGAGCTAGCTTGGAAAACTCTAGTTAACTTTATTGGAATAAATATTTTTCTGTAATTCTTTCTTTGTCCTAATTGTTTAGGTAGTTTACTACCTAAGAAGATAAAGGCACAGAAAGAACAATACTAAAGTTTTAAAGTGCTATTTTACTACAACTAGTGGTCGCCCGTGGTCGAAATTCGATCATAATAATTTGTTATCAAAGACTATATACTTCTATAATCACAGATTTCGCCAAGGCTACACTGTTAGCTTGACTTTAACAATAAACAAAAGAGTATATATGTGTGTATGTGTCAAATACATGGTTGTGTGTGTAATGGTTGTTTTATTGATTTAATGTATTTTTGATGCATAATTAAAAAAATATATTAGCATTCGTCGCTTCTTCTTTATATAAACTCTAAGTGCGACTCATCATACTTCTCCGTCCGCGCAATTTTCGTAAAAAGGGGTACAAAGTTTTTGCTTCACGTATATATAGTTATTATATATAGTAATATATAGATATTACAATAGCATTTGACATTACAACATGATAACTAATAGCATAATATCGCAATATATCGCTAGACTGCCTCACCCCTCCGTTGGGGGATTGATTTATACTGTACAAATACACTATGTCTGCTCGACCGCGTGGACTGAATTTCCAAGAATCACACAGGTGTTATTCTTGGATTAGCCACGGCTAATGATTACCATAAAGATTACTATACACAATGGGCTGCTTTTCTAATCACAAATTTTAAACACAAAGTAAACAAAAAACGACGGCCATAAAAGAGTTTCAATGCAATACAAGAGTTTCAATTAGCTCAAACACCGACTGGTAATAAATGTGCTTTGTTTACAGATATGCAGGTGACCCAAATTGTAACAATATTATTCACATTTTCTAAAATTATTATGAATGTGAAATGTAGGTAATTTTAAGGTTGTATAATAGAATTAACTAATTATAGATACATTTGTAAATACAAACTATCCAAATACTAGTTTAAACTAAACCACTCCAATTTCATTAATACATTATAAAGTATTCATTAGCCAAAGTACGTATAATGTACCTTTATATAAAATTTTGTTTGTCCAGTTAAATAGAGCGGTCCATATCAGCAAATGGGGGATATTTAATTCTATTTGTTCAATCAAAACAAGGGTTGGTTTGATCCCCTTTCAATTAATTCCAGTCCAAAATAACTCGTGGTTCGCTTTTTACTTTATTTTCAATTGGAAACCCATCTCGTACATTGTCCAATATCATAGAACGTACCCTTTTTACGACTGGTCTTACTGCAGGTTTAATTCAGATAACCCTAATGGGTTTGGTGCTCAGTTTATGGTGGTTAAAATATTGATTAACTGTGAATTCTCAGAGTTATTTTTTATCATTGCATGAGGTCAGCAGACACGCATGCAAAGCGGTTACCATCGCCTATCGACATTTGCCACACCAAAGGCGTTACAAATTCGCTGCTGCTGTCTTAAGGGACACTGGAACCTGGTCGACTCGCTCTGCGACTTGGTCAAGGCCATGCTGCAGAGCAGCGACAATTGGGGGGCTGCGGTTACTTTTTGCGAGACAGTAATGTCACTCAAGGAGGCCGCAGAACGCAATAGGGAGAGGAGTCCTGCAGCGCGTGCTAATGCGTCTTCTCGAGGTCGCCGGCCTTCAGCTGGCACCCGGAGAGGCAGGTACGCGCATTACCCTCCCTGAGTTAGGTTCCGTTTACCGCGGGGGGCCTTTAGCTTGCTAGGAGAGCAAAGGACCTTCTACCCCCGCACAACGAAGTGGGGTGTGTTCTCCCAGGGCACACTCCAGGCACTTTATTGCGCTGGATCGACTGGGCGTAACTATATTCTAAATCTCAGCCTTTCCAACACAAACAAAAGCGCAGGGTCGACAGGGAGGAGGGGGTTTTTAGTGGGTATTGGGGTTGCTCGCTCGTACAGCAACGCTCGGAGTCTTCCACACTATTCTATGACGTCGATCGCGGACGGAGCACCGCCAAGAGCATACTATTGCTGCAGTGTTATCGCCCCCGACCGACGCGTGTCGTTCCCCTAGCAACGACCCAGTTTGTGCGTAAATCGGTTAAGCATTTTCCCTCGCCTCAAAAAAAAAAAAAAAAAGCGACACTGGAACCTGGCCACTAATGCTGGAACACAAGTCAAGGTTGTTATGGCGGCATAATCTAGACCAGGCCGCTCAGACAGGCAAATACCTCTACCACTTGGCTGTGGGTTGTTTTGTCGCCTTTTATGAAAACCCATTCGGCCGCAGAAAATATTATTCTTTCTTCGTTCCTGCACGGATAAGATAGATGTGGTTAGATGATGGTCGATTAAAATCATAACTGAATGGTAAAGTAAAATGAGCACTATTAATTTTACTTTATTATTGAATTCGTTTTCACTTCACTTCAAGTTACATAGTAAAATGTTGAATAACAAACTGGCGAAATTGTTGTCAATAATAATAATGATTAAAACGTAATAAACATAAGTACACTATACGAAATTATGTTCTGTTACACGTATTTATATTCACAAGATGTTGTCAGCCACCATCTTTTTTCAAATACCTTTAAATGACCCTCAGAGCTAAGTCTTATATATATCCATATACGACGTTCGAGTAGCCTGACTATAGTTATATAATATGCTAGCTATGCCAGCAGACGTTGTTCTGCCCTGAGAAAACAAAATCTGGAACACGATTGCAGCGCCAGCTACGGGGTTCAATTGTGAATCATTCTCGATTTCACGTGAACACACCAAAAAAATTTATCGAAATCGGTCCAGCCGCTTAGGAGGAGTTCAGTCACATACACACGCACATAATAGTTATATATATCAGATTAGTTATTATATAATATATATTATAAAACAGTGTAATTGAATAAAGAATATTGATTAGATGTATTTTTTAATTTAAAACTTTGGTAAATTGATAAAAAATACTTACGATAAAAAATACACCTTGTCAATATTCTTTAATTCCTTATTAAAATATAATATCTATTGTATAATAATCAATATATATATATATAAATCAATGGCTGTTCGTTAGTCTCGCTAAAACTCTAGAAAACCTGGACTGATTTGGCTGAAGTCCAGGGAAGGTTTAAAAGGTGAGTAAATATGAAAAAAATGCTTGGAATATAGTAAAAACAACAATTTCACTTTCTCTTAGAAACTGTTCCTAGCTGTCAAACATTTGATGTTCGTCCCGTCGTTCAGAAATCAAATTAAATTTAAAAGTGCAGTTTTTTTCATTTTAGGTTTTGAATGTCAAACGTTTGATGTTCGTCCCATGGTTCAGAAATCAACGTTCTTTATATATAGATTCTGAGGCGGTAAGAGGTTTGCCGGGTCAGCTAGTGTGCCTATAAATGCCTCACTGCTTTGCTCAGACTAATCCAATGGATGCTACAAGGGCACGCCGCTCCTCGTTCTAAGCTGAGCATACTTGGAGAGTGTGCAGTGCCGTGTCTTCGAAGCTATCACTGCAGTGGTGGCATCCTGACGATGGTCGTAAATTCTAGGTGTACCATATCCAAGTGCTTCTTGAGGTTAATATATTATATTAATATATAATATATTAAATCATCTAATTAGAAATCAGCAGACAGACACCTCATTTTTGTTAAGCACGCTTGTGTTGTGGGTAGCGTAGTTGGTACATGTGATAACTCTAGAGACCACGGGCCATAAAAATGGCCCGGACTTTTGGAGGGCTTGCGTGGGACCATGGAAAGGCCAACACCTAGAGGCCCCTTGATAAATTTAAAGTAAATATGGCGTGACATTGACCGGCGATTATCGCTGGCTACACCATACAATAAGGCACCCAAGGACAAGCCCCGGCCAGTGTAGGATATTGTGGGAAATGAAAACAAAAAGTACCGGGTTATTGGGGTGAACTGCTAGTGGTACTAGGGGTCTGGAAATATGGGGACTATGTCGTCTGCCCGTCGCAATGTTCGGCGAATATTGAAACATGGGCAGACGGTGACTTGCCACTCCCTGCATGGGCCCCTAAAAATGCCATAGAATACAGGGGAAACATGGGTGTGAGTGGCTAATGGGTGGGCTCCAGGTTCACCGAAGCTACTTCTGAGGTAATGCCATTTAGACATATGATAATTTATTATTATTTGTTGTATATTTATCCGTGCAGGAACGGAGAAAGAATACAATTTCCTGCGGCCGGGCGGCCTGTCGTAAGAGGCGACAAAACAACCCACAGCCAGGTGGTAGGGCAGTTTCCCGACTGGATGGCTACCACCCCTGGTCTAAAGTATGTCGCCATAACAACCTTGTGTTGTGTTCCGGCATTAGTGACCAGGTTCCAGTCTCCTTTAAGAGAGCAGCAGCGCATTTATAACACCTTTGGTGTTGCAAATGTCCATAGGCGATGGTAACCGCTATCCATCAAGTGGGCCGTCTGCCTGTATACTGAACTCCTGCAATAAAAAAAAATAAAAAAAAAAAATGTTACAAACTCAGGTCCAATACCAGTAATATTTAGATCAGAATAAACTGAAAAAAAATTAATATCTACTGCATTTTACATTAAAGGTAGTTAAGGTAATTAAGGAACTGGCGTGAAGTTATGTATGTATGTATGTAAGGTAATTAAAGTTGGAACCTATGGGTACGACTACTACATCGTCTATGGAACTGAATGGTAAGTAGCTTTATGTCTACCAAGACAATCAAGAGAAAATAAATATCTCTAATGATATCGAAAAACTTGCATAAGCTATTTAAAAATAAATGATATTTAGGGAACTCTTTTGAACCGATTTGAAAAGATTTTCATAATACATAGAAATTTGGAGTTTTTGTCTGGCTATTCAAGTCTTCGTCTTCTTCTTCAGCCATTCAATATCCACTGCTGGACGTGGGCGTCTCCAAGTCTGAGCCACATAACCTGGTCCTCCGCCTTCTTCATCTAGCCTTGCCAGCCAGTCCATGTGAAGGTCGTCGGTTCACCGGGTTGGAGGGCATCCTACGCTATCTTTACCGAATGTATTCATTAAACTACGTATTCATAAATGTATTCATTTATGAGTGCCGATTCTACTTTAATTTTAAAAACGCTCATTATACAAAATTTGAAAAAGGTATTTATATCCTTTCATAATATGGTTTTATTTACACATTTACTTAGAAAAATATCGCGATACCCTCACGTCCGGTTGCGGTTATAAAATGCGAAAAAAGATGGAAATGTATTCGGTAGCGTGGGGTGGGTTTATAAAAATATCGGCACCTGTGACTGATTATAGCATGAATAATTTATAGCACGGTACCATGTTGTGCCGTGCCACAAGATCCGTCATTTCAATACGATAATCCATGATAGACAAGTTGACGGACTTGTTCGATAATTTACTGACGTGACGTCTAGCTAAAAGCGCATGAAGCCGTTACCTATAATACGTAAAAATCTCATTTCTTTTTGTAGTTTTTTATAAATGACATCAGATTATAAATTTTCCCTCCTGGGCTCGGAACTACCCGTATCAAGGAAAAAGACGGTTCACTACGCTCATGAAAGAGAGAATGGTCGGTTTCACACATCGTTAATTTGCAAGTTTTCTCGCCGTGTTTTGTTATTTTTGTTATTGTGGTATGTTATATTACCTACATAGAACAATTTAATTCGTATAAAATGTGCAAAGTAAGAGAATTCGCAAATCATATTTTCACAGGCATATGTAATAATAATTAGATACCTAATTAATACGTAGGTACATTTACAAATTAATTCTTGATTAATCTTTAATTTTGATGAATGTCTTCTGTGATGTGATTTCACAATTGGAAACTCATTAAAAACAGAACTATTCAATTAGACATTTAAATTACTTGTAAAATTCTCAGTTTGTAACTAAATGGCATATTTGGAGAATATTTTTTGATATTTATTTCATAGCTTTAATTATAAATTTAAACGCTTTTACACGTACGTGCACTATCTTAATTTTTATTTTTATTGTGTACATTTTATATACGAACCAGCTGTTACCCGCGACTTCATCGACGTGATTTCTTTTTTCGTGCAACCCTAATATTAAAAGTAGCCTAAGTTACTCCTTATAACATCATCTATCTGCCAGTGAAAAAATCGTTCCAGCCGTTTCAGAGATTAGCCGGAACAAATAGACAGACAATTTTGTTTCAAATTGATTTTTTAGATTTGAGTACCGTACAGCAGTATATACTTTTATATGCATTTAGTAAAAATCTGTAAGTTTGACATTACAAACAGACACTTCAATTTTATTTATTGGTATTGTATAGATAATTTATCTATGATGTACTGTATAGATAATTTATCAATGAAAGTTACAAAAATCGTGTCATTATTGTGTCTCAGGCGGTCTGTGGAGTTGTGAAATGTCTACTGTTGTTCTCATTAGGCAACAGAAATAAAAAAAATATTCTTTTTCTGCGTCTATGTATTTTAATTTTACTTTACAATGATTTTCAATAAACTTGAGGCGCCATATATTATTTTATTATTAATCTCCGAAATGCGTACAAGAAATTGTTTAGAAATTCTTAACTACTTTGTAAATGAGCAAGGAGGTTGGCCTTTACAAATATACTTATATATAGTCATTTGTTGTTTAGTAAAATAAATACCAATGAAGAACTTCTTGCAAGTAGTGCATTATGCATTCCATGATACTCTTCACACTAATTGGCAGCTGCCTTGAATAATAATCACAAAATCTAGCTTCTAAGGTCTGTTTTTAGATTAACGCCAGTCAGTCGTGTACAGAATATACCTACCTATATACTTTCTCAGTAGATACCTATATACTTTCTTCTACAAAAAAAATATGACAATATCCGTGCAGGAACGTGCGGAGAAAGAATACAATTCCCTGCGGCCAGGCGGCATGTCGTAAGAGGCGACAAAACAACCCTCAGCCAGGTGGTGGTAGAGTGTTTGCTCGTCTGGATGGTTACCACCCCTGGTCTAAGGTATTCTGCCATAATAACCTTGAGTTGTGTTCCGGCATTAGTAGCCAAGTTCCAGTCTCCCCTTAGAGAGCAGCAGCGCATTTGTAGCACCTTAGGTGTAGCAAGTGTCCATAGGATATGGTTAACCGCTTTCCATCAGGTGGGTCGCCTGCCTGTCTGCTGAACTCGTGCAATAAAACAAAAGAATAGAATTAGGTAAGTATTCTTTTCCAAACGACCTTATGATAATGATCAAAATATGCTTTAAATCTAGCTTGACTTTAGAAATAGTATTTGTATTATTAAAATATCTTTTTTATATCAACTCTCTGCATTAGCATAATACCCTGTATCGCAGGGGCATTACAGATACATAAAAAGGAACAAAGTAAGCACACCCAGAAATCTTGCAATTTATTATAATACCTACGTATAAGGATTCGATTGCATTGACGTATCTAGTGGATGCAATATAACTACCCCATTGCACCAACTATATAACATTATGCATGAGGTTTTTACCACCTACCAAAAATATTAATCAACTGTACCTAGAATTTCAACTCTACGTTAAGTTTTGTTCAACATTGAATGTAGTTGGAAAAATATATTCATAAATTTAATTTAAATACTGTTAGAAAGCCTTCTATGTTTTCAATATAAAAAATGATTCAACGTAGAAAAATGCATGATTCATAAACCAGTATTACAGAGATGTGCATGAGCCGCTGAGCATTCCTTAAGCCAGTAGATTTTGTAGCAGAGAGTTTGAAGCATCAGCGCAGGACTACGTTTATAGGCTAATAACCTAATAAACTACGACCAGCTAGTCTAGATCCTTGCGCGGTTTGCAGTTGCAACATTCCCTCTCTTGCTGGCGCTATCCAAGCACGTTCGTGACGCCTCCTAGTTCCGCATTCGTCCGTTACAACACCGTGTCGCTAGAATCGCGACAGTAGAGCCTAGCCTTCGCTGAGTACGGACGTACGCCACTTTGCGAAAGCGTGCCGGCGCACTGTACGAAACAAGTTTTAAATTTTACATGCTGGGGTTTCTCCCTTAAACTCGATATTACACTAAAATATCACAATGGACTTGTGTGTTCTGATAAAAAACGTTATTCATAACACTTCTCCTTGACTTTATAAACATTTATTGTGCAATTTGTGGTCTCTATTATCTCAATCAAAAGATACAATACACGAAGGTGTGACAAAAGCGGGAGTGAAACTATTTATTGTTTTAAATAACAAAAGACGTATCAGTTATATAGTTAGAGATAAATTTTCTGTTGTTTTGTATTTTTATGAGGACGGAATAATAAAACGCTTGTGTGTTAAAAAGAGACAAGATGAAGTCCGGACGCGTAGGAATGACAGGTGCGGCGACTCTAGTGGTTTTGATGGCTGCTATATCAGGTATTAACTTATTTGAAGTTTTTTAGAAATACATCTATTTTATTATAAGAAATATATATGTAATAATTAACACATCGCATTGTGGATGATGCAGATAAGTTTTATCTTTCATTTAGCTGATAAGAATGAGTAGTTTTACGGGTTTGTTGACGTTTTTTTCGCTATGTTGGTAACGAGGTGTGTTTTGTGATTCATTCGTGTAAATTTTTAAGATTACTTTTGCTTATGAAGTAAATCTTATAAGAATATATTATTTTTCAAGGCTAATTTAGTTATTATTTATTAAAGTGATTGAGTAAGCTTCGTGAAATCATGAGTGTCATTCAATTGTTTACTGAAGTAATTTGATGTTTTTAATGCTGAATTTTCAATTTGTTTTACGCTTCATGGACTCTCTTTCAGAAATTTAAAAATATGAATAGCTGTAATATACGAAGTAGTTAATATTTTGTGTCCAAGATGATATTCGTGTATTCAAAGCTCTATCTGTTACAAATTTGTTATAATTTAGTAATACAATTGAGAGAACCGTTCAAGACCATTCACCCAGTTTCGCCGCATAAACAATTAGAAACTTAAACAGATTGTTTGATGTCTCAAACGTGACGATTACCACGACAAGTCAAGGCCTAGTTGTGCAAAAACCGTTGTTGTCCGTTACACATTGAACAGGTGGTTCGATACGGTTTTTCGCTTTCCCGGTATCATTGTGAATTTAGCCACATTTTTCAATGGATTCGTGTTTCATATTCAAATAAACACCAACTGTAGCGATCACGTGTTTGATAAGTATTCAAATTCGATAAGATTAAATTCCTTTCGCTAAGTGTATAGGGGCTGAAGGATTTAACGCTTTCCTTGCGAAATCTTTCACTTTTCTTCCTAAAGACGTTTTTAATCCTTTGTAACTTACCATTAATATAAGTTAGTGCTACAAAAAAGCTCATAAGCAGGTTAATTTTATACCAAAGGAGTCTTAGATCAGGTGTGGTTTAATAAAGTTATCTAATTATATTTATAATATTAGAAATATTGTAAATATATATTGTAGATAAGATAGATAGATAATTAAATAGATTATAAACATTGACAGTTGCAAAATTATTTCTATAGGCGCATTAAATTGATAAAGGATTTACAACTTTTTACCTAAATAATAGCCATGAAATAAAGCTTTTGAAATATTCTTTGAAAGAGGTAATTTCGCACTAGTATAATTTAAATCTATCTGCACTTGCAATCCAGCATGAACCATCATAATGTGGATAACCTGCCTTTGATACTATAATCTAGATACCTACCATGCTCTGAATCAGATATGAGTTTGTGATTGAGGCACGTCAATCTGATATATAAACAGCTCTCTCAATAAACGAGATTTATAACCATATCTATACAGGTATTAACTTACAGTGTCCAGAGTTTAAAACATTGAATTCACGCAAATACTACTATCATTTTAGTTTATCAACAATACTCAATGCGATTATCTCTTTGTTTGAATGATATAATTCATACAAATTCAAAGTAGCTGCCATGTCATTAACCTCCGTCATTTAAGCTTGTTAACGCAGTTCGTTGTAATGGCACGTTGACAGCGCTTTCCATGTTCACGACCATTTGAGACTATGGATGGATGGAAGTATTAGTAACTATTAGAAATAAATATATTATTTTTAATAGCCGCACTAATACACTAAACTCCATTCAGAATAGTATATAGTGATTATTATTGATCATTATCGGTTGCATTGAGCAAATTTAGGACTAAAATTCGATAAAATATTAAGAATAACCCGAGACATTATTTTTAATTTATTATGAATAATATAATTTTTTAATGTTTCATTTTCCGTGGGATGTGTATTATAAGGTATCAAATTTTCTGTTTGTAATGTTGTATAAAGGATTAACATGAAATTTTAATTTAGGTTCTATAGGATAAATCAAAAATAATATATTTAATTCTGGAACATTTAAAGGCTTAAATTTCCATGTCAGTTTGTCTCTAGGATATATTACAACTATTAGTAAAGTACTAATACTAAAATGTAATAGTATTTTACTAGTCTCTGATGTTGAATGGCTAAAACTATTTTAACACAACGTACTAAACTGGTACGTAAAACTTTCTGAACGTAAAACAAAAGGGATTTATCACATACAGTGCTATGATTTACCAAATCTAAATTCAGCAATATACAGCATGTGTTTTATGATAGGAATATTACGAGAACCCTCCAAGTTATGTTTATCTAATCTTTGATGTTTTCTAAAAATGGTTTGATATTGTAATAATTGCAAAAAGATATTTTGCTAGAGATTTTCAAATAAATATTTGTAAGTTTAAGTAAAATACACGTATTTTATTCTAACGGTATGTCAGAGTGTGATGTGGGTTACAATGATGAATGATACGTGAACTCTGTAGAACTGAGACACGAAATGACCCAGTGTTACGTGACATTATAATATTTAGATCCAGCCATAGATCGGGGAAAGATTTCTCCGTAACTTGGAGTAATAAAATGAAGTGTATGTTTACACAATTTCTGTGGGAAATATTCAGGAAACTGTAAGAGAAATAGACGGATATCTCAAAGTGTATTATTATTATAAGAGATCAAATTAACAATGTTCCTGAAAATATCTATATTGTTTAATATTATGTAGTTACTTATCTTATTATGAGTTAAAACTACAAGCTCTTTAATGAATTAATTATTCTTAGCCTATAAAAGAATTTTATTTGTATTTTTTTATTTATCAAGACAACAAAATGATTACAACTCGTTGATTTTATACATAGCATAGAAAACCTCTGGGGTTTATATTAGTGCTATATATATATAATGATTTTATTGGTTGGGTATTCTATGATTAGGACTAAACTAACAATCATAAAATACGAGTATATACCGTGCATCTTGATTTTCTTTAATGCAACTATTAGCACTCTATAGCTCCATTTCAGTACTATATATAAATATATATCTTAGCCATAGCTGGCATTTTCATAAAGTAAACAATGGACTTGCCAGCCGATGTGCTACCTGTAAATGGGCTATGTCATCAACAGATATATGTATCTTATCTAAAACCGGTAAAGGTATTTTTTTATCGAACATAGGTTTTAATACATCATCAGTAATTCATAGTAGATATACAAATTTAAACTATTAAAAAAGTGTGTAATAATATTATATTGTATTAAATATAGAAAACGAAGTCACAAAAGCAAGTTATTCTTTATACGGACTTTATACAAATAAGTAGATATTATAAGTATGTATTTTTATAATAAACATACAAATTGTTAATCTTATAATTTTTCACATTTTTGACAAAAAGTATCAAAATGTTTTGACCGAATAGAAGTCAATGGACATTTTTTCGAATAATATTTGAAAAAAAAAATGTTCCATTAAATTTTAATGAATTACGTAGTAGATACTATAAAGTAAAGACATATAAGATAGTATTTTAATTAAGTACTTTATTTTTATTTAAATTACATAATTCTATTTTTATATTTACGGAATATTCAAAAAATATTTTAATTATTTGAGATGTTCGGTAATTTTCGAGGACATATTATTCCATTTCTGCCCTTTTGCATCCGTGGCAGCTTTCATATCTGTGACAGCACATATACTTCAAAAGTGTCACCCAGGTTGCTAGGGGCATGTTTTACGGAAACTAAACTTATATGAAAAACATTTATGCCTTCATCGGGCGTTGGAAAGTAGGAGAGCCTCGTTGACGTTGTGATAATGATATGTCAAGAGTCTGCCAATGAAGTATACAGAAGACCGTGCAATATGGAGAAGAAAAAAAGACACTAGGACGATGACCAGGAAGCTTCCGTTACAGGAGGTAGGCCCCAGAAATACTGGCTTAACGTTATAAACTCGGATTTAACACTCAGATGATGATAATGTTCATGTAGTTTTCGTAACCTTAAGCACTTGTTAAGCTTTTACATTTTCAAGTGGCGTATTTGATAAACCATTTGACGTCCTTAGGATCTTTCCTATTCAATATAAAAGAAACGCGAAAGGGCAAAAACATTTTCTTTATCTTGTTAAGATTTTTATTTTATTTGTAGCGAAAACCTCTCGTTCATATATATCAACGAGAGGTTTTCGCTACAAATAAAATAAAAATAAATCCCTTGTTCTAGATATCTAGATTTACATGGTTTTGTTTTCTTAAATTTATAATGAATATTCCGCGGATACTATCTCATTTTTCGAAATGTGAACTATTCTATGTTCATTCTCTTTGTCAAAATGTTAATGACTAGCTGCGCCCGCGGTTTCACCCGCGGGGTGATGGAAAATCGTTATATTTTGGATAATTCATGCAATATCTTTATAAATTGTAGCCTATGTGTTATTATGATGTGTAAGGTATATTATTGTAAAGTTTCATCAAAATCCATTCAGCAGTTTTTGCGTGAAATAGTAACAAACATACATCCATACAATCATACATTCTTACAAACTTTCGCGTTTATAATATTTATTTATTATTTATATAGAGATTTATAGAGATATACGCTACTCTATTTTTCGGAATAAACTTTACTTTTTCTAAGTATTAAAAATAAGCCAGAATAAAATCATAATATAATATCAGGATTTTTCACATGGCTTCGGTAACTCTTCCTTTTTCTGGATCAAAAATCTTTGTTCCTTTCATAGTACGTTCCTGTACCCGCACAGGTAACAAACCAACATAGTCTCAGATTTAAATTTTAGTAGTTTCTGAGCGAAATGTATTTGGTGTTAAATGATGCTTGCACAATTTTATGGCTTCTCCATTTTCACCGTATTAGGTTCTAGGTATTTTCATATGATGAACCATTTATCGCTTGGACACATGTTGCAAACTAAGAGCGACATACAGTTTGGTGCGTATAACTTTGTGATTGAAGACCTAAGCGGTGAAGGGGTTAGTAACATTTTTAAGAGTTTACTTTTTACTTCGTTAAAGTGCAGGTAATCTGCATACAGGATCTAATTTTCATGTTTAAGGGAACAGCTTTATTTGAATTTGATTTTAGAAATAGCAAATGATGAAAGGCTTTGAACGTATACAAGACGATAGACAAACAAAACTTTGTTTAGCCAATTTTCTCAATCTATACCAATTATATCATGTTCCCATCCACTCGCGTCCTCAATTACTCCTTTACGCATAAAGGTCATGTCAAAATTACAACAGAATAAAAATTGTGATTAGTAGATAATTTGCTGGTGATTAAAACCACAATTTTTTCTATGTCCGGCGTCCACTAAAAACAAAACAAACCACAGGCGACCGTTAACATTTGTTACAAAAAACTCAACAATTAGTCATGCATTTTGCTCACAGAAATGTCTAATTTGTAACACTAGTATAATACGGCTAGTGGAAGTTGGTACTTAGTAGTGTAGAAGGGGAACCAAGCTGTATACCTTAGTGTTAATTCGCATAGTACAATATGATTTAGAATAGCATTTTTATAAAGGTTGTTTTGCAGTGATAATTGATCTAGATGAACAAGGTATTAGCTATGAATTCAATAAAATAAAATTTAGAACTCGATTGCAGTGCCACCTACCGAGTCCAAATGTGAATCTTACTCATTTCGGGACCCACTCGAACAGACAAAAATTTCATCAATATCGATCAAGGGGTTTACAAGGAGTTCAATGACACACAATAACATTAGAATTTTATTATATACTAGCGGTCTAGGCAGACGTTGTCCTGTCCTGATTTTTTGTAATCAAAATTGTAGAACCCGATTTCAGCACCAAGTATTTTGTTTAGATTGATGGGTTACATTATTGAAGTTTCAGTAGGGATCACTAAATTTTATATAGCCTATATTATTCAGGGATAATGTAGAATTCGAATGGTAAAATAATTTTTGAAATCGGTCCAGTCGTATTTGAGTTTATTCGTTACAAACACACTAAAATATTAATCTTTTCTTTTTATAATATTAGTATAAATAAAGATGCAGTCCAGCATTGTGAAGCGGAACTTAAGCCGCTACACAATGCTTTACCACATTTAAGAGTGGCAGCCATATATGTAACTGAGGGTAGAAATTTTTTCTTACATAGTACATATCGTATCGTTTCTATGCGATTAATTATATTTAATCAGGATCGATGATATTTAACAATTCCTTAAAATCAGAACGATCTTATTTAATGATCTTTATTTATATGTACTTCGTCCGCGTGGTATTTATTGTTCCTTCAAAGCTGTTTAAGTAATTAAAGTTCTTTTAACTATCCCACGGGAATTCTTTAATTTTTTGGGATCAAAAGTATTCTATATGTTGACCAGGGATATAAGCTACCACCATACAAAATTTCAATTAAATCGATCCAGTCGTATCAGAGATTAGCCCGTACAAACAGACAGACAAACAGAGAGACAAGAAATTTGAAAAAATCTAAATTAGTTCTATTTCACTTCTTATACTCCCCTGACTCGGTTTTTAGCATTTTTTTCATTGTACAGAAATTCGACCTCTACAGTTTTATTATATGTATAGCCAACGATATATTGTCATAAAATTGGTTTATTTCATAAAAAGGATTGATGGACAGCTTACCGATGTAATGGTAGTAAATATAAACTGATTTCCCTCGGTACACACTCAATGAAGTGTAACAAATGTTATAATGTTTTGCTTTCTTTATTTCGGTAGAGTCGACGTTAACTTTAACAATTTTATTGAAACGATATTGCAACAGTTTTCAAGGTGTTTTTAGTTTCGATAGACGTAATAACAATAGCTAAAAAGTTTAATATCTTTACTAAAATTATACCTTTGCTGATATAATAAGAACATAAATAGATCTGTTTGTACTTACCTGTAGAGGAAGAAATTAACATTTCAGATGCTTCTTGAGATGTAGTAATACCTACTTACCTGTTACTACAGTCATCTTAACATATTCGCTTGGCTCAGTAAATAGAGGTCATTCATTGATGTTATCTGTTTAAAATTATTTACTAAAATACACTGCTATTATACTTTCCATAACTAAGTATAGCATAATTGTATACACATACAAATATTGATGTACATGTTGTATGGCGCAGTACTATGTGATGTATATTATCTTTAAGATACTAATTTGTTTCTAATGACATTTCAATTCTACGCATATAAACCAAAAAAGCAATACATAAAACCATACAATTGATATATGTATACATATTTAGCTATACGTCGTAGCTAATGCTGACCATAGATATTACTACACACACACACACACACACACACACACACACACACACACACACACACACACACACACACACACACACACACACACGTGTGTATATATATATATATATATATATATATATATATATATATATATATATGTATATATATATATATATATATATATATATGTATATATATATATGTATATATATATATGTATATATATATATATCTTAATATATATAAATCTCGTGTCACAATGTTTGTCCTCAATGGACTCCTAAACTACTTGACCGATTTTAATCAAATTTGCACACCGTGTGCAGTTTGATCCGACTTGAAAGATAGGATAGCTTACATTTGGACCCGGTAGGTGCCGCTGCAATCGGGTTCTAAATTTTATTTCTTCATGGCAGAACAACGTCTGCCGGGACAGCTAGTATATATATATATATATATATATATATATATATATATATATATATATATATATATATATGTATATATATATATACATATATACCGAAGTAAGAAAGAGAGTTGGTCTGAAAGAGAGTGTCCGGGTGAAGGTAAGGAAAGGAATGCTCCGGTGGTTCGGGCATGTGGAAAGAATGCATGATGAAAGAATGACTAAACAGATATACAATGCAAAAGTGGATGGATGCAGAAGTCGTGGAAGGCCACGACACACCTTCCATGATCAAATTGATCGTGTACTAGCAGAAGGTGATGTCAGGAGCCTTAAGAACAGACGAGCTTGCATGACAAGAGTTATGAATGTCAAAGAGGCAAGTGAGGTGTGTAAGAATAAGCCTAAATGGCACTCTGTTGTTCGTGCCTACCCCGCGAGGGAACTGGCGTGAAGTTATGTATGTATGTATGTATATATATATATATATATATATATATATATATATATATATATATATATATA
This sequence comes from Dendrolimus kikuchii, assembly GCA_019925095.2. Lineage (NCBI taxonomy): Eukaryota > Metazoa > Arthropoda > Insecta > Lepidoptera > Lasiocampidae > Dendrolimus > Dendrolimus kikuchii. The sequence goes on from CM034400.1 coordinate 9,563,992, forward strand.
TATATATATATATATATATATATATATATATAAAAGTGTAGGATAGCAAATAAATAAAGTATCTCCCTTTAAACTGGTATAATTAAATAACAATATATTATGAAGAAAAATAACAACACTCGGTTAACAATCTTAACTATAAACAAACCGTTGCTACACAACCACCATTCTATATAATAACTAATAACACTATAACAGCAAGCTGATGACATTTATCGACGGAAAACAAAATCTTAGACTATTTAGAATGCTAAATCACTATATATAAACATAAAATAAAGGATTTATGAATTTAGAATAGATGTTATAAATTCAAACTCTAACGCTTAGAAAGCACTAGATTTGGAATTGACTGGAAGAGATATATATTTAAAAAATTGTAATATTTGTATGTTTAAATAAGAATAAATTTACCATTGACAATTGAGATTGCATGTCAATGGGTGGCTGAGTGGCGAGCAACGAATCTCACTCATAAATATGTCAAACGCATTCCCTTTTATGAGTTTGTAGATTGTTCTAAACGAGTAGCACGGGCTTATGAAAATAAAAGGCCAATCTAAATCATAGCAATTGAGTGATATGTGATCTGGACGCTATGGTGTTTTACTTACACTTGAATATGGTTGAAGTATTTTTTATCAATGACATTTTGAATTATTTGTCCAATTTAAAGTTTTATTAAATTTTATTTTCGTGCATGAGTTCAACAGATAGACCAAAAGTGCTGCCGATCTCTAAAGGGCGACTGGAACTTGGCCACTAATGCCGGAACGCAACTCAAGGTTGTTATGGCGGAATCTCTCATACCAAGGGTGGTAGCCATCCAGACGGATAATTACCCTTCCACCTGGCTGTGGATTGTTTTGTCGCCTTTTACGACAAGCCGCTCGGCTGCAGGATATTGTATTTTTTCTCCATTCCTGCACGGATAGAATAGGTTAATACGTGTTTTGGCCATTTTTGATACTTCGATCATTATTAGTCTATTTTTTTTTCATAAATTGACATGGTAGAGCCATGCTGGGATATTGATTTAAATTCGTTGGGCCGACTGGATATGGACACGCTCTAGCAGAAAATTAGCGTGAAATAGTTAGATCGCTTTGAGCTCATCGTTTCATTTTCATTCACTTTGTCCCTGGTGTTGCAAACGTCTATAGGTGGTGGTAACCATTTTACATAAGGTGGATTCTCTGCCTGTGTGTTAGCTTCGGAACAAAAAAAAAAAGAATATAATTGGCTTTACTGTTTTTCATATTGAATCTGCCAATGTCAGAAGGATTATATAAAAGTGATAGATGTAGAAACATAAAGAACACAAGCACCCAAACACATGTATTTTATAATACGAGTATTTCGAGCATAAAATATAACGAATATTTATCAAATATCTCTGTGCTTTGCATCTAGCATTCCTCAAACTGAACCAGATTTTCTAGTCTATGTTTAATCACGCTCCAATATTCTTAAATAATGTTCAATTTAGAAATTTACATATTATTATCATTCTCGACTTTTTATACGAACGATAAATATGACAACAAATGCTAATAGATGTATAGAACAAGATTAAGTTTGTTTAATAATATCAATTGAGATATCTATTTGTGCAAACTTATCAATTTGCATTCATACTATGTGTGTTATACATATTTAGCTTTGACTTTAAAATTTAACATCGTTGGCTTCATGTGTCTAGTAGTAATTGTGGTAAACGCTTGTAAGACATTATCTGAACATCAAAACTAACAGCTGTTTCATATTCGTTATATTGAGTAAAATTTTACATCAACATAAATCGTAAGATAAATTAATGGATGATAAGGTGTAGGAGGAAGCTGGCGTAAATAAGATGGAGCTAAATCTCCACACGAACTATATTAATTTACAGGATGACATTCAAGTAAATACACATATTTCTGAAATATACATTTATTTTTTAGTAAAGACTGGTTAATAAACGTTCTTAATAATTCACGTTGTAATCTCAAAAGGATTTCATAACAACTAGTGGAAACATAAGCATAATTAACGCGTTAGTAAGAGATTACATGTTGTCCAATTTTTTGTAATCCATTGCCTAGAGATATTTTCAACACCAGAAGTGTTACTGATATGACAATTTATGATGTGATAGAGCCTCTGTCCCAGAGGAAGTATGCCAGACTATCTATCATGTAAACTAACGAATAATTGGGAGAATGTCAAAAAAGAGTTTTATTTCAATTTCACTATGTACTGTAATAATGTTAAGGTTTCTGTCAGTGTATATTGCACTAAAGATAATTAAAATTATATATTTATAGACCCAACGTTAAAAAAAATATAGCCAGTATACTTAAATACGACAGAAACGCTTGTAGAACATGATGAGCTAATATGCAACCCCGTCAAGGTCCGCGGACGCGGTCAGTCCGGTTTAGCCGACACACTCTGTTTGTTACACACCGGACCGGCCCGTTGTCTTTTATGCCTTCACCGCAGACCGTAGAAATACAGGATGTAAGGGAAAATCAGTAGTCACTACTAAACAGTAACGTGTAGCTATAAGATAAACGGTTTGTTACTGCTCCCTTCAGTTAAGTCTTTCAAATTGGGACTATAATTATATCCTAATAGGACAGGTCGCCGAACGAATGCCTCTATACTGGAAGAGCTTAATATTAGAGATCACCAGAGGTTATCAGCAATTTGCCGACAACGATAGCGACGAAAATGCATTAATAATGCGATTATGAATAATACTTTTTAACGAACCTATAAAACTTCTACAACTAATATGAATAAGGAAGCTAGTTGAGAAAAGATAGCAGCTTTCTATAGGGTACTGTCTTATAGTCTGGTAAAATTACATTTTCTATTTAAGCATTTGTTACGAAAAAGTATATTTTCTAAATTCATATAAAATGTACTATATATACGATTCAATAAAAATCTATAATATTATAAAATTCTTATTTGCCGTGTCTGTACATTGAAGCTATTAAAAAACAACTGGAATACACTATATGAACGATGGAGAACACGATGAATTTTTTTACATTTGTTGTCTGTTTGTTCGGGATTCACGTAAAAACTACTGGACGGATTTTAATGTGGTTTTCGTTGATCGACAGGTAATGCTTAGACTTAAAATCTGCGCTACATTTTATACCGGATTCCGGAATTTTTCTGGGAATAATTTAAAATGGCCAGATTGAAAATTGATTGATTTTTTCAGTGATCGATAACAAATTTATGTAATAAGATATGTGATACTTTTTATCTCGGGAATTCCGCAGGAATTTTGCTAGGAGCGGTTTGAAGTTGTTCAGGTGCATGCAAATTAGCTCATTGCGACACATTTTTACTAACACGATAGCTTATATTCTTTTTTAAATCCTGTGGTACTTTGTGTCCCGGGAATTTCAAGTCAAGCATGGACGAAGTCGCGGACATATCCTAGTAGAAATATATAATTATAAATAATTGAAAAGAAATCTTTATTTTTAATATAGAAATACGCTAAGAAGCCACAGTGGCGCACAAACAGAATGTAAATGAAGTCGTCAACGGTTCGCCTTATAATGGCGTCTATTTAAAGAAAATACCACTTCGAGGTTAAAACGACAGAACTAACATGGCGTACTGAGAATAATTTAAGGTATGGTATATGAAGCCTCATTTTAGAGTTACCCAAACAAATTGGTTATACCTGGGTGTGAAATTTAAATAATAGAGGAAATATGGGCTTACGTATTGTATGTTGTTGGAAGGTTTTTTCATATTTGAAAAATGTATGAGACTAGAAAAATGTTTTATAATTTATATAGAGCACTTTAACACTTTTATTTATTGTAGTTATTTAAATCTACTTGCAACAAAATGCCTAGGCTATGTATACACCACTACACTTTCATATTAAATTTTGAGTCTTCAACTTTGAATTCGTCTTGGAGCAAGTATAATTAATATACTGTATTTATTGCCATGCAGCAATAAGTCATCCGTTATCCGTGCAGGAACGGAGAAAGAATACAATTTCCTGCGGCCGGGCGGCCTGTCGTAAGAGGCGACTAAACAACCCACAGCCAGGTGGTAGGGCATTTGCCCGACTGGATGGCTACCACCCCTGGTCTAAAGCATGTCGCCATAACAACTTTGATTTGTGTTCCGGCATTAGTGACCATGTTCCAGACTCACTTAAGAGAGCAACAGCGCATTTGTAGCACCTTTGGTGTTGCAAATGTCCATAGGCGATGGTAACCGCTTTCCATCCAGTAGGCCGTCTGCCTGTCTGCTGAACTCCTGCAATAAAAAAATAAATAAAAAAAGTCATTCGCCTAGTTTTGGCGTTACAAGCATGCGTCATGAATTTATTTGGTGTAGACGTATCTTTAATTATGCATATTTTTTTTAAATATTACATCCTACTAATATTACAAATGCGAAAGTTTGTAAGAATGTATGGATGTATGTATATTTGTTACTTTTTCATTTTGGCTTACCGTATAGCAAAATTCGTTATTCACCAAAAACGGTATGAAATCATACATATAAACTCCTTAATGACTTTCAAGGGACGTCAAAGTTTTTAAAATAACACAAAAACTTCTGAATGGATTTTGATGAAACTTTACAATAATATAGCTTACACATAGGCTATAATTTATAAAGATATAGTGTGAATTATCCAAAATATAACGATTTTCCATCACCACGCGGGTGAGACCGCGGGGCGCAGCTAGTTTTCTCATAAAAATTAATCGGTTTTACTGTCTAACAGACCCTATTCCTTTATTTCCTATTTAAACATCAGCATACTTAGGAAACTGTTGCAAAAAGAGTGGCAACCAGAGAAATGCAATAAATTAGTCATTGTATTCCCACAAGAAGTACAAATCTTGTTCACGACCAGCTTTCCCACTATTGTCTTCCTTTTATAATTGTGCCTGGTTAATGATTTCATGTGATCTACATTATCTTTTGATATATCTTTGTCTTTAGAGTCATTGTCCGTTATTTATATAAATTTAAATACATAGATATGTTTAGTATTTCCCAATAAGTAATATTTTTAAACCTATGAATAGATATATAAATTTTAATTATTTTTTGACATAGTTTCAAACTTAACTATACGGCGATCGTTACTTTTATACATATAGTTTCTATTCCAGATTTGGACAGAAATTGTATTAATTATCAGTCAAATGGTTAGCTTAGTTTTCTTTTCTTTTCTCATCTGCTTTTTGTATTTCTATTTACTTAGCCTTTGGTAATCTCTATACCAATAGCACTGGAGCTATTCCTTCGAAACAAGTTTGTTTTCTTCCCGTCCTTTGTCTTGTTTATTAAATATTTGGATAATAAAAGTTTAAGTATGATATGAAGAAAGTGAATCTGTATTGGGCTTCATAATCATTGAAAATTTAAGCTTAATTATAAATTTAGTTCGATTTTTTCTAAATTAAATAGACTGAGAACTATTTCTTACACTTCGCATACAGCACCCTAATTCATCAAGGTCGTGAGAATGTTCAGTTTTGTTACATATCAACAAAACAGTTGTACAACTGTTTTTGTTATTTATTGTTTAAAATTAACACCTCCTTACAGAACTTTCTAACATTGTGTTTGATGCTATCTTACAAAGGGAGTGAAATGCGGCAACAATACAAAAATTGCTAGCTCTATATGTGTTGTAAACAATGTGCTCGTTTACTTCATATTTATGAAGACAATGATGTTGAGATTTTATAGTTTCCATTCTAAGGTTGGTGCATAGATTTTTAAGCGATGGTTAAAATAAAATAATCGCTAAAACTATATAGATAAACAGCGATTATTTTATTTTAACTGTCGGTTAAATTTCTATGCACACCAGGCTGATAATACGATGATCGAACGATTTATGTAGTTTTGATTACATGCTTAATAATAATAAACTAAGTCAATAAAACAATAATAAAAAATGAATGGTATAATAAGTTTATTAATTTTCCGCACTCATTTACTTAGGGAGACTGTACATCAGCCATAGGATAGTTCTGGGACAATTGTAGCAAAATTTCTGCTGTTGGTACCAAGTATAAGGCTAAATAAGTAATTCTGATTTTTAACATTTTTGTCCAGTAAATTTTTCTGTTCATGTATATGTCACCGAACTCCTTCTAAGCGGTGGGACCGATTTTGATGCCATTTTTTGCGGGTGTTCAAGTGGTTCCCGGGATGGTTTAGATTGACAATTGGTCCCGGTACGTGGCACTGATATCGGGTTCTAAATTTTTTTTAGGGCAGGACAACGTCCGCTAGACTTGCTAGTATTATAATAAATTATAGAAACGTGGTCATATAAAAGAACGGTCGTTAAATACTTTCTTAATATCTACTTTTAAAATATTATGATAAAAATATTTTTAGTTGTTGTGTACAGCGGCTACAATCGGCTAAAGCGCTTTAGAAAATGATAAAAAGTATCCCAGTTAATTTTCAACGATTACATTTCAGACATATTTTTGATTATATTATAAAATCAAAATATAAACAAAATAACCATGACAATGTGCATAATATCCATGACACATACAATTGAATCAATTAAAGCAGGCGCAAGTGGTCTGAATCACGTATAGATACTCAAAATAAAGTACACTGGAATTTCATACTTAATACAATTGCCGTTTCCAAATATCAGTGAGTTAAGTGCTTTTTAGATACAACAGTGTCTAAATGTATCTGCGACCTTTCATGTTTGACAAATGACTAATGTTATTTTATGATATCAGCTCTTCAACGTTCTAACGCTGGTTTCGGAACCACATTTTTGAGGAATGCACTGTAGGCATATACTTATATATTACGCTTAGCTTGTTTGAGAGGGATTGGTGGTTTTCGTATATCAATCTTCAGGTTTCTTCACGATAATTTGCGTCACGATCGGCGTGTGGTAATACAGATGTCAATGTCTACACAAATATGTTAAAATAATTTCTAATATTGACTACTCCAAAATCTCATTGTGACCTAGATTTGTTAAGAAAAATACCAAGTATCTGAGCATTACATGTGGCATAATTGATTTTATTTAATAATATTAATTAAATTTATAATTCATACGTGTTGGACATAATAAGTAGATTTAGTTGTTTGACATACAAATTATTTAAAAATAAATATAGGTAATATGTATTATATTATTTCGATTTTTAGATATATTATGTTATATTTAATGGAATAAAAAAAATGAAAGTAAATGTTAATGAATAATTTGGTTTAGTAATTGTGAAAATATAAATGTAAGATATAAATAAATACAAATATAGGTATATAGGTATGTTAAAGAAAGATTTTTGTATCAAATAATGTACATGATAAATATAAATTATTATTTTTTGCACACCATGAAAATAGTAGAATGTACCACATTCAATAATTTTTACATTAATTTATCATAGTAACAACTTTTGTACTACATTCAGGAAATATAAAGATTATTATTATTATATTTTTACATATAAAAGAACAGGTGTTAAAATAACATCACGTCATCTAACTTTTAAAATATCATGCTAGAAATCATTTTAATTACTCGTCAAACAATATTGAATGCGTTATTTGACTACTTTTACTTGTACCTGCTTATGACGTCAATTGTGGATGTAAGCTCGCACAAAATCTATGAGGCTGCAACGTTCTGCAAGTTTGTAATAAGTATCTCAGTTGATTTGACTATTCGGCCTATTGTAATAATATGACATTAGGTCTGAAAAATTTCTCAAGCACTGCCTGTTTCCTTGCCAGGATTTGACTCCATCTTATTGAAATGATATGCTAGTACCTTAACTGCTACGCTACTATTACTATAACGTCATAAAAGGAATAATAGATAACGATTTTGTGAGATCAGGATAAAGTTTATATATTATTTTCTTAAATGTATTATTTTGTAGAACATGTTTCTTCTATAATTTTTTTATTGCTCGGCTCACTTGATGGAGAGTGGTCACCGACACCTATGGACGTTTGCATCATCAGGGGCACAATAGAATAAAAAAGATAAAATTATTTATAGTATAAGCAATAGTTTTATATACAGTAGGAGAAAAAAAGAAGTAGTACGTTTAGGCTCCAAATTTGATTAAAATTCTTGTATTCATATAAATTTGCCAATAAAAAAGAAAGAAAGGAAAAATAGATAAAATACACAAAAATAAGAACAGAAAATACCCCTGACAAGCGTGAGCGTCAGGAGAAGGACAAAATAAAAAAAAGTCAGGGGCGTTGCCAATGCATTGTCGGCCTCAAAGCAATTTTTATAACTCCCTTCTTAAAAGACCCCCCATGTCTTAATACAAGGGGAAACCCCCATGGAACTCGGCGGGAACTTTCCGCTTCTACTTCTACCGGGAAGATGTTTTATAAATGTATAACAATAACGTTTGTTATATATACATATGTATCTATGTGTAACAATTATTAACAGTCTTTTAGACCTAAATATATTGTCACTTTACTTCTTCGTAATGTCTTCAACTGAAAGGTAATTAGAGATTTTGTGATTTCATATAATTTTTATTTGATAGCATACTAACATTTTTATTACTTGCCTAAACATTCGTTACGGGACTGAGAGTCTAATATAATTATTCTACCTTACATTAACCTGGTTTTTCTAACCGCTCTTATTCTTCATCGTGCCAAGTTATACTTAACAATGTTAAGGCACTGAGTAATATCTAAAAAGGAAAGTGCCTTAATAAGCGTAAAGTGTTCTAGTTATTGGTTATTGGCCTAATTGAATTGGAGTTTGCACGTTTTATTTCAGTTGGTACCTTTTACTTGGGAAATAATTGATACTTGTATTTTATATTAAATACGTAAAATTAAATTTTTGTCTTTATAAATTATTATTTATCATCATATTTTTTTGATTTTTGAACTTATTTAACTTTCGTTATTTCATACATACTGTCCAGTAATTAATATGTTGTAATATGATATTTTTTGTTATACTTATATGCTTAAAAAAAGTTATTAAGAATAATATTTTTGTTTCTTAACACTAAAATATTTTTGACATTTAGTTATATGATGGTCACTGTATTTATTTTTTCCCAATTTCAGTACACTTCTGTTTAGCGAATTATAGACACCTTTCAGAGAAATTTCATCTACGTATATATATAAATGGAATAATGTTTGCAATAATGTCTTTTAAAAAGTTACTCCGTTATTTAAGTCAAATTTAATATTATCCATCTTCGAGAGTGAAAATTAAATGTACAGAAATATTTAATTTTAATGTGGCATATATTATTAGTATTTATACCTATATTCAAAGCCAATTCATCACAATGTCGAGTAAATTAAATCCTTAATACAGAGCAGATACCGTTCGAAAGCACACTTCCATTATCTGTGCACTCGTAAAGCTATAACGCTGCAGTGGTTCAAACGATGCTATTTTGGACCACAAGTGGACTGATAAAGTTGCAACGGGGGCTTGAAGTACCATCAAAATACTAATTATAGGAGCATGCACTCATTTGGTTCCATTTTTAGTGTTCCGTAGCAATTTTGGCATAAACAAAACCCTTTGACATAAAAAAAGTTTATTTGCCAAAGTCGAAATATAAAATAAAAACAAATATTTCCACAGTTTTATACCACAATTAGACAAATAAGGTAGACACCCAAATCGTTATGTCCGTCTCTGTTTGTGTTATTTGTCAAAGACTTTTCTCGGAAACTAATAAGTTAATTTGATCGAAGAATTACAGAAAATAAAATTGATAAATCCTTTATTTTCAGAACAGGCCACAAGTTATTCTTCTTCAGCACTTATTGTTTAGAACATGTGTTTTTAGACCAACTTAAAAAAATACCAAAAAGAATCAACCGATAGATCGATGTTAAGTCCAAATTAAACAATTCCTTTATAAGTTATGGCAACTATTAGAATCAATTCAATAATATTTGCGCGAAAGAGTAACAAACACGCATATACCCTCATAAAAAATTTCGTTTAATTAAATAGGAAAATGGAGTAATAATCGTGCGAGTAAACGTATTCTAAAGGTATAAAATGTAATAAAATCTTAAAAACACTCTCTGACCCTCAATAAAAACCGTAAAGCTAGCGAACCAAAGCAAGAATTTCACAAAATACCAACCCACATCGTTAACTCAGCAAAATAGGTTTCGCATGTAAAAAGGGTTTGATATTAACCACGCTACATAGAATGTTCAGGTCTCACTGAACAGGAAAAGGGTTCAAGGTTGTAATGGCAAAGTACGCGATGATTCGAATCGTGAAGGTTGAAATATTGAACATAAAACCTTATCCAACGCCAATAAAGTCGAAAGATGTAACGGTAACAACGTTGAGACCAGTACTTTATGAAACTGGTTCTTTAAAAAAAAGAGTAGTACTCAATACTTGAAATAATTTCAAATCTTATTTTTTTGTTGAATGATTACGGTAATTTACAATTGCAGTTGGACTTTGCGTGTTCTGCTTTTTAAATCTTCTCTTTCTGGTATTTGTAAAATTATTTGCAAGGTGTGTGAAATGACACTTAATTTCTGTTACTAACTGATTTATTAACTAACTTATTTTATATGCAAATAATAAAGCATAATTATATTACTTTTGTAACACCACAAAACTTTTTATTTTTTTACGTATTAACGGTTAGGTTTTTATTTAGTTGTTATTTAATTTACTTACGAGCCGTTGAGATATAAATGAGATGCTTTCTTAATAAAACTTCGTTTAAATGTTTAAAAGGTAAAGCTAAAGATAGTGTTTAAATTGATTCTCAGAGATACCACACGTCTCGAAGACATTTTGATTAAATTAACAATATATTAACTTCTCGGATTAAAAAAAAATTAAAACAAATTCCACTAAAGATCATTTTTTAAGGTCATACATAAGTTAAAAATTAAATTACTTACTCTATGTACAGTTTTACACCGCTTTTTTATAGCCTGAAGCAGGCAAACACCTGATGGAAAGTGGTTACCGTCGCCTATGGACGTTTGCAATACCAGGGGTGTCACTAACGTGTTGCCGACCTCTATGAAATTTTATAACGGCCTTTTTAAAAATCCCCATGTCATAGGGCTAAGGGAAAACCCCGGCGGGAAGTTCTCTCCAGATCATTGTTGTCCGCGGAACAAATGTTCTAAAGAACCGTTGCGTAGTTGAGCGTGGGAGCTCAAGAAAATGGGGTAAAGAGTTATTGCCGTATAAGATATGTTAGGTACATATATAATATATGAACAATTAAACATAATAACGCTTGATGTACTACTATCGCAACGTGTTGAGCCTAGATAACAAGTCAACTGGCTGCTCCATAATTTTATAAAAACCCTATCAACGTTCTACTAAGTGTGCTAAGGATGGCTATATTTTCGTATTACAGCAACCGGAGTTAACGGCTGACTTCATTGAATAAAACCCACTTTGGCTTCAGGCCAACTGATAGTGCTCGACCACAACTTACCCCCGATGCCTAATGTCCGGTTAATGACCTGCCAACTTATATGCTATAAAAGTTTTGCATAGATTACATATTCAGTTCTTCAGATGGGAACAAGCTTCATAGACGCTTCGTGAATAACTCTATTCTAATAAATTTCTTAAGCTATCCAGACCGATATAACGAAGATCAATATTGATATTATTCGATATTAATATTCAGTTATATAATTATGAAAGTGACTTGGTGTGAATTGTTTGTTCCTTTCCCGCCGCTTTGGAAATGAACCGATTATATCACGTTTGACGAGGTGAATTTTTCAAATTGATCTTGAGAGCCAAATCCTAAACTATACGAAATAGCGAAAAACACTTCCAGAAGTCTTGAGACCTGTTTTGATGAAAACTAAAGTGGTATCTATAGATTTTTGAAAACTACCTTTGTCAGAAATCATATCGACTGATTATGTAAAAATAAACACATCCTGTAATTGATTTTACAAAAATCTAACAATACCCCTTTATTTTTCGTCAAAATCGGCCTCGGGACTCCTTTGAGGTTTTTTTTTGCTATTTCATGTAGTCTAGCATTTGGCCCTGAAGGCCCACTTGAAAAATTCATCTGTTTATAGATGTAGCCCAATGACGGATATCATTATAATATATTAATATTTTTCCCGAAAAATGAATTGATTATAATAAATAGATTACGAATGGTAATTTTACATGAGCAGTGCACCTGAAATACAACGAGATTTCGAAAATAAAATAATTTGGTAAATAAAATGATTTTATAAAATCAAGAGGAATAAAGGAATCGAGCACGTTAAGCGACATGTAGGGTTGTGTACAATAAATATTAATGAAACCCGCTTGTCTTTGTCTCATATTAAAATTAATGTGTTCAATTGCTCGTAACATGACTCGCTTGGTGAGACACCCTTTTGCAAAGCGACTATTTTTACTTTAAATTGTGTAAAATGACTAGTTATATTAGTCAGTGAATAGGGTTATTGTTATGTGTTCAAGATTGCTTTAATGGAGTTATTTTTGTTGCGGTATTAGCAGAACGGCCTTGCTCTGAAAAATTTAATCAATAACTTAAAATAGGGCTTTTGTTTCTTTTGCTCTCATTGACACTTACTTGATTATTTAAAATATGATTCAGAATACGACTATGGATTACGCCTTTTTGTCTCTATTTTAATGAGCCTACAAACCTCGTATAATTAGCATTAAGTTTATAGTTTACTTTTTGAGTAACCTAACTTACTAGTATTTACCTATAATATTATATAACTATATCTTATACTTAGTTGAAACGATTCTAGTTACATACACAGTTATGTAATGTGAGGTATACTTTGCCTAGCTAGCAGAACTATACCATAAATCTAAATAATTATTGGAAACTATATACCTAATATTTATATATATATATTTTTTTAATTGTTTAATTATTACAAAACTTTTCATTCGTGGCGAAATGAACAACAACATCACAACCATAAATAGTACATACCTATAAACTGATAACATCGCTTAGCACAATATTGATTTAAATTGGCTTAAAGGCCTAGTTGCCAAGCCAGAAAACTAAAAAAAATATTATTTAGATCCTATCTATAATACCGGTTTGAAAAAGCAGTAGCATGAGTATTAAATATAATTTAAACTCATATTTTTAAACACTTATTAAAATAGCACCGATATACAGTTTACAGTGAATTTATTGCTTTGTAAACACTAAATGAAAGCGTTAGCTGGTATAACCAGTTTATTGATATTATTTATGAATGCGAACATGTTGTTGCCATAAAACAATTGTTATAAATAAGATACACACAACCGACTTTAATAGTACCTGTAACTGAGAAACAAAAATTAAATATTTTATATAATAATTTACGGTCTTATTCATATTGAGTTAAAGTAAGTTTGTAGGCTTCTTTAAGATTATTAAAGAAACCTACAAACTTACTCTAACTCAATATGAATAAGACCGTTAATATATATTCGTTATTTTATATAATTTTGAAGCGCGTAATAAGAAAAATTTAAAATCGTTTTACTTAGCTCTAACTTCATACCATAAAGCAGAGAATCCCTCCCGGCGGGTGGGCCCTAAGGCAGTAGGGGTGCGACGACAGACGCACGACGATTTTCTTAGCTCTATGCTTCATACATATTATATCCAGACGAATTTAAAATCTCCTTTTTTGAATCGGTTAAAAATTAAACTTGATCATCTAGATTTAGACATTAGCACTGGTATGTTCTTATAATTCGTGTGAACAATACATTAGGAAGTTTATCTTTCTGACTAGACGAGGAAATCCTATTCAAAAATCTTTAGAGATGTCAATCATAACTTGTTCTTGAATGTCTTTCACGCATGAATTGTAAAACATAAAAGCATTTACAAGTGAAATATTGCCTAGCTCCACTTATCCAGTTGAATGAATACTCGATCATTATTCATAATTTACTTACCACTTTACTTTCTCGAATCCATTGGAGTTATATTTAACCAGTTCTTGATGAATTAACGTCTCACTAGATTCAGTCACGCAGCTTTAGTGTAATTTTCATATCCGTTTTCGTAGAAGGTTATATTTTTTGGGATATGATGTATCGTTTCGGCGTGGTAGAGCTATGCTGGAGTCATTTTATTGATTATATCTCTTAATCGTCTTTTGTGCGATTAGTCGGAGTTTATATGTTCCGTTTCCCCACGTGAATATTGCATCTTTCCTATCTCAATACTTATTTTTTTATTGCATGAGTTCAGTAGACACGCAGACACCTGATGGAAAGTGGTTACCATCGCCTATGGAAAATTCTAACATAAAGGATACTACTAATGTGCTGCCGCTCTCTAAACGCAGACTGGAACTTACACAGTAATACCGGAACAAAACTCTAGAATGTTATGGCGGCATACTCCAGACCAGGGGTGGTAGCCATCCACCGCCTGGCTGTTGGTTATTTTGTCGCTTCTTACGAAGGCCGCCCGGCCGCAGGAAATTGTATTCTTTCTCCGTTCCTGCAAAGATAAAACAACAGTAATAAAGACTCATGTCCGTATATTGTAAACGTGAATACGTTTTTAAATAATGCAGAAGCGTGTTTAATATGTCGTCAAGTCGTAGTTTACGATGTTTCAACAAGATCCCGCAATTAGTACGCCATAAGGATGTGGGATGATAGTTTAATGAAAATAGTCTACTCAAGTTTATACTATGTACAAACACGCGGTGTAGTTAAAATTAATGTATTAGGAATATATTACATAAACTTAACGAAAATCGTGATTAATAATTGAACGTGGTTATTAGTTTGTATTAAAATAATTGATTATTCTTTATCTATACTCTATACAACAAATAAAGAAAATTGAAGTTTATATATTTAGATTTACTAAATGTATATGAAATTAAATACGGTACTTATATAAAAAAATTATTTTTAAAATTATTGTCTGTCTGTTTGTTCCGGTTAATCGCTGAAAGTGCTGGACTGATTTTGATGGGAGTTTCACTGAGGAGTAACTACTGCTACTTTTAAAATTAGGGTCACAAATAAATGAGTTACAAATAAAACTATAAATTTTTTTGGGCAGCTGGTAAATAGGCAGACGACCCATGTTCTAGAAAGTGTGAAGTGAAGCTAACGCGTTGCCAGCCTCTGGTTTGATCCCACAGGTAAAAAAAAAATATATCAGGAGGGATAATTTGGACCTGTAGATTTAGAAAATACAATTTTCAGTATTTTTGTTTATCTGTTTGTTAGATCATCACATGAAAACTGCTGAACTGATTAAAATGAAACTCGACATATTCATAGCTTGTATCTCGGAGCGTAACTTACGATACTTTTTATCCCGACTTATGATGTCGTTACCTTGGGATAGACGAAAATAGCGAAAATTATGGTGCTGTGATAGCATTTTTTTTTTTGGAAAATACTGAACGTATATGAATGTAACTAGATATAGTGCTGGCTTATAACCCGAGTTAAACTTAGAACACGTTTTATTCCGATAAATGACGTCGTTTCCTTAGGATAGACGAAAATAGCGAAATAGATGGTGATGTGATAGCGTATTTTTTTTAACTACTAAACATATATGAATGAAATAATGGATGGATGGAGAATAGGGGTATGGGATAGGAGGAGGGGTATGTGGGCTATCGAAACTATCATTCATCGTACGAAACACCATTAGTTCAATACCGTTGCACGTCGTTATTCTGTAAGACCGTGGTATCACACTAATCAAGCCGGTCCTAAGTCCTGCGGCCGGGTGGCCAGTTGTACGAGGTGATATAACAACGCATACGTATTGCTCGTTTGGATAACTACCTTTACTGGTCTAGAGTATGTCGGCACAATAATATCGTGTGTGTGTTTTCTCATCAGTGAACAGATTTTAATTTGGTTAGAGGCCGTTAACGCGTTGGCGATGTCCCCCCATTGGCAGTGTTGCAAACGTTCATAGGCGATGGTAACCACTTTCTATCAGATGGACCGTCTTTTTTTATTACATGAGATCAGCAGACAGGCAGATGGCTCCCCTGTTCGGAAGCGGTTATTATCGTCTATGGACATTTATAACACCGAAGATGCTACAAATGTGCTGCCGCACTCTAAATGCAGCCAGGAACCTGGCCACTAAATCCGGAACTTAATTCAACATTGTTATGGCAGCGTACTCGAGATCCGGGCTGGTAGCCACCCAGACAGACCAATACCCAACCACCTAGCGTGGGTTGTTTTGTCGCCTCTTAAAATAGGCCACCCGGCCGCAGAAGATTGCATTATTTCTCCGTTCCTGCACGGATGTCTCCTTATTTGCCTACTTTAGTCATTAAAAATGATCTTAACAATTACCATTAAAAATACAAAGGAAGTTACGAGATTTAACTATCGTCTCTTATTGAAGCCATTAGCTGTGGAACAAAAAATACACTAAGAAAATGCGATGTAATTCCCATGGGATAAGATCGACAGCGTTGCATTAATGAACTGAGCAAGAAAAGACAATAGGATAGTACAGAACAAATTTCAAACCGAAATGAATGGAGTTTGATTAACCTGTTAGCATCCAGTAGATGTCGCTCATATAATTCTTAGGGTTCCGTAACCATTTTGGCAAAACGGCCTTTATGACAACGTTATGTCGTCAGTCTGTCTATAAAATTCAGATCAATTAGAAGGCTAACCTTAGCCTTCGAGGTTATTTTTTATAATAACCCAAAATTCACTTTATATATATGTGTTCTAAGTATTAATTCGGGTTATAAAGCCAGCACTATATCGAGTTACATTCATATACGTTCAGTATTTTCCAAAATATAAGCATGCTATCGCAGCACCATCGTTTTCGCTATTTTCGTCTATTCCAAGGAAATGACGTCATTGTCGGGATAAAAAGTATCCTAAGGTACGCCCCAGGATATAGTCTAGCTCTATGTTGAGTTTCATTTAAATCAGTTCTGTGGTTTTCACATAATGCTCTAACAAACAGGTAAACAAAAATTTTGAAAGCTGTATTTTCCAAATCTGCAGGCCCGAATCATCCCCCGGATTTTTTTTACATGTTTTATTTGTTGTAGGTACCAACTCCTCAAACTCCAAAATTTTCAGATAGAGAAATAGGATTATAGGGTCCATGTATTATATTAGTGAAATATTGGAAAATCATAGCCATCTTTCTTCTATTCATACTTTACTTCAAATAAAGAATAATTACAGTATTTTAAAGGCCATGTACCCAGAAATATAAAAAATTAATATAATCCCACGCCATCGAATTTGCATTCTAGAAAAAAAAGTAAAAAAAAAAGACTTCCTGACATATTTTTATTATCGTTCTGCTTCGCGAATCTGTTAAAATTATTACCCATTTTGTATTGAATTTTCAACAAAGAATTTCCAATTAAATTGATTTTGTAGACGTAATGCAATCAAAAGTAACCTAATTCGTGACTCAATTCTTCACACATTATATGAGTCAGCAGCTAATAAGTGTCGCCTGCTTTGGGTAACATTTTATTGACATTAACGAGTAAAGCATCCGGACGGGAAACACTGGCATGACGTATCGTTTTACTTTTAAATAAACAAAGGGGATACCATACAGCAATTAGGGCTTCAAATTCGGCGGAGGAAGTGGAATGCTGATTAAAGTGGGTGGGGTTACATTTAACAGGCGTCCAGCTGCGGCCACTTTGTGGTGCATAGCTGTTTAAATAATGAACTCTTCCAAGAGTCTTACGAGTAACTTGAGTAAGGATCAGTGAAGTGTAGGATATAACACTGAAGTGTTTACAAGTCAATCGAAAGAATTTTATTTTTGATATTAAGCCTATATTTATATGATCACAAAATCTTTATAATAAATAGGGGAGCGGACATATGTTACAATAAATTCTAATATTTTTACATATAAAAGAACAGGGGTTAAAATAATATTGAATCACCTAACTTTTAAATTATCATGATAGAAATAATTTTAATTACTTTTCAAACAATAATTAATGCGCTACTTGACTCATTTTACTTGTACCTGCTTATGACGTCATAAGCACGTCGTCAGCGACGTTCTGTAAATTTATTAAAAGTATCTTCAATTTATTTTACAGTCCGCTCCCCTATTCTTCTGTATGTTGAGTACTAGTATATCACTGAACTCCTCCTAATATTGGGCCGATTTTGATGACATTTTTTGTGTGTGTTTGAGTGGGTGGTCCCTTAATGATTTAGACTCACAATGGGATCTAGTAGTTGGCGCTGGAATCGAGTTTCAGGATATTGATGGTTTCTTGTGTTTGAATGGGTCTTTGAATAGTTTAGGCACTGCAATCAAGTTCAAGATTTTTATTTTTTCAGTGCAGGACAACTTATGCCGGACCCTCTAGTAAGAATATAAATGTTTTTTATAACATTAACTGGAGAAAATGCAAAATAAGCATTCTTTAATTTAAAATAGGTATGATGGATAAATAACGTGTTTATACGAATGTTTATATTAAAACTATACACTCCGTAGAATCTAATTTATTTAGATAAATATGCAATATTTTTCATGATTATGATTTGAAAATTTGATAATATGGAACCATTAAGCAAAGAGTAAAATTACTTAGCACAGATTAATTATAATGTTCCTTGTAAGTAGTTGCATTTAATTCGAGGCGTACTGGAAATAATATTTAATTAGTTTGACCGATTTGAAACTTCGAGTGACGTCAGGCAAACTTGCTTAACCTTATAAAGTATTAAAGTCATGTTTGAAAACGTAGCGTTAGTCATCAAGTTCGTGTTTCAGAAAACTAGCTTTCGTATACGCATGTTTCTACTAGCGCCGCTGTTCAATTCACAAGTAATTTAGTTTGGCTATAGTATTAATGAGTTTAATGTATACACAATAACAAGTTGAGACGAATGGCCTCTCAATTTGTTAATTTTATGGCAGCTTATAAATGAATAGAGAGACAGTTAATTGGCACAATTACGAATGCGCAACAACCGCATTCCGCGGGTTAGCATTGTTATCTAAACGACGTTTTAATATCCCAAACGTTATCTGGATTGCCATTTGGTATATAGAGCATAAAATATTTCATTTCTCTTTTGTTCTAAGCGTAAAAGCGGTACATGTTAATTTAACATTGATTAAACTTTATTTGAAATAAGTTTTCAGAAAACATAAAACAATTTTGTCAATAATAAACTAAGTTATAAAGTAAGTGATTGTAGACTATGTAATAAATCGCTGATAGAGGGAAGCGTCTCCAGAAGGCTGGCTGCATTGCCACTTTGCATGGCAATGCTAGTTCGCTGTGTAAAGTATAAACGGTTCCTCAAAGAGTTCTTTTTCCTTTTAACTCGTCTCGATGCGTCATTGGTGCGGCAATGTTCAGGACTAAAAACTATACTCTCTAAGCGATCTAGCGCTGCATGTTTTAATAGTTTGGTAGACGGCATTTAGCACTGCAGCAAATACATGAGTCAGTACAGTTTGTTATCAATTAATTATGTTCATTGATTGTGAACATATAGATTTCGAGAATACATATTATATTTTTATTTTAGCATCTCTATTCAACTGTTGTATTATAACAAGTTTTTTTTAAATAATTGAAAGATATATGTTTCATTTTACGTAATTTTCGATCTTATTTTTTCTGTCAAAAACATTTTTTATATATTATTACGGCCTTATTCATAGAGAATTAGAGTGAATTTGAACGTTTCTTAAAAAAGCGTTCAAACGTACTCGAACTCTCTATGAATAAGACCGTTAGTGTTTTAAGGCTGCTAATTTACTAAAGTTTATAGTTTTTATTTGTATTCGTAGATGGACAAAATATGTAATAAAACTACGTTTTAACGGTTTTAAGCGCGGTAATTTATTTGATTTTGGTTATTCCGACGTTCCCGCGGAAAATTAAAAAATAAATAAATAAATTACCGCACTTAAAACCGTAAAACGTAGTTTTATTATGTATACAAGTCGGGAAAACTTAAGAAAATATTATGGACAAAATATGTTTTAATATATCAGTCAGTCAACACAATATTCACTCTTAAAGAATTATTTGCAAGAATCTCGCAATATAAAGTGAATTTCACCCTCAAATACCGTGAGAAGTGCACGAAGGCAAGTAACCGTATAAAAATATTCGTATACATTTCCGGGTGCATGTTGAGTTGCATACTAATATCATAAAGCAAATAACACGCAGTTAGACAATATTCTTGATGTCTGCTAGCGCCGGAATGCAAGGGTATACTTAACTTTTGTATTAGTTTTAATATAGTTCCTCGTGGTAATCTAAACTATAGTCAGTGTGCTGATATCAATACTTATATTAATATGTAAAAATGAGTTATTTAATTGTTATGTCTGATATTTGTATATTCTTTTTTACGGTTTTGGATATCAGTGAAATTATATGTGGCAATGGGGAAAATGAACACGGGCTACTTTTTATCACATGAAATATAAGAGTTCACACAGTGTATGCGTTGGAATTTAACGCGGGCGGAGTTAAATAGAAAGGTCTGTGATTTTATATGAAAAAATCTACATAGTTATGCTCTACGGAAGTACGTAAAGCGCGAGCTTTAGTTGATTATCGTCCCAACGCATTAAACTTTATAAAAATAACCACATTTATACGTTACACCAAAAATTGACTGCTTTGATTATGTACTTGTCAGTCAGCCAAGTACATAATCAAAGATTGTTTGACTGTATAATAGAAATACTATTATAAAACCTTGAGGATGTATACATCTCAAGATTCTTACGTCTGGCATTTTTAGAGCTACAGGCAGTAATATGTTTTTGTACAGTCGCGGTATGAAAAGGACCGCCAGTTTTCAAATTGATTTATTTAACGTTCCGTGAGATGTTACCTTTTCAAACGAAGTCACAGAACAGGCTGCTCCACAGAAAATTATGTTTAACAAAGTTTTAAATTGCTGAGATCCACGTTGTTTGATTTTCTATCTTGTCTAAGAAGATTGTTTAGAGTGATGTAAAACATTTTTATTGCCTTTAAAATTTATGATAAGGGTAGTGATTATATCCTCTTTGTTTCTTCTATTTTCTATTTTTATTCCAAATGGCGCCAACACCTAGGCATTGATTTTGCCAATGACACATAGAAAGTAAAGTGATAAGTGTAAGAAAATTTAAAAGAAAAAGACTTTAATCTGTATTCGATTGCAGTCTTTGTTTCTTATTGTTAATCTCAGTGTCTGTCATTGTCAACATTGCAATTTTGTTTTTTCACGTTCCTATATTTTATAAACGTAACATTTATTAAAATGTTGGTTGTACAAGTGCAACAGTCGGCTTTAAGGTGATGAACCTTTTCATACCGTGACTGTACAAAGAGTTTTTTTGATTAAAGCACTGTTCATTTAAAAAAATTATATATACATATAACAAAAATTTAGAAAATGAAATTTACTTTCGTTAGAGATATCACTAAAAAATATTTTTATGTCTTAAAATATGAAACAGAGTTGGTAAGTACGAAAAGATCAGTTTTATAAATTATAAATTTATTTTTCTTTTATAAAAATCTTTGATGCGTACTTTAAAAGGGTCTTGGATAAGTTTCTCGTCATATTCAATTTGTTTTTTGTGAATAATTTTATATTTAAAGTTTGTACAATTCCCTCATCAAAATTTTACGCCGTTTGTCTGGTATGACTAGAATGGGATTCAGTAGTGTCTGTTGTATATTATCTGCTTATTTATTATAGTTTAATCGTATAGTTAGACGAAGAATTTTCAATACGATAATACTGTTACGTCCGACAAAGAAAAATTCACACCTGCATACCTGTAGAAACACACTTTATTACCTTTCGGCATTTGGACTTCTTTTGTTTACTTTGTGTTTAAAATTTGTGATTAGAAAACAGACTATTGTGTATTGTAATCTTTTATGGCAGTCATTAGCCAGGTGTAATTCTAGGAAATTTGGTCCACGCGGCCGGGCAGACATATTGCATCTGTGCAGTATAAAGCAATGCCTAGATTTGATGGACGAGGCAGTCAAGCGATAACCACAAGCGAAGTAAGACTTGTGTACATTCGGTAATCTATTTAGTGACGCACTTTGCGCGTGTATTTGAATTACGATGTTCTGCATTACGTTTGGAATGATTACATTCGGTTATATTTGTACCTATGTTATACGTGTTTATATAGTTCTAATAAACTCTATAATAATTCCAACGGCATTTTAATGCGAGTCCTGCAACTTGTAACAATACTATATCACGCAGTTAAATGTAAACCGTGTAATGTGCTATAGACATTTCCACCTTCAGTGCATTATATCTGTCCCAAAACGCGCGTGCCTGGCTCTTTGTAAAGAGCATTCTCTGAGCCACTCGTTCCGATTTATTTAACCTTTTGTGAGATTTGTACCAAGCGGGTCCGGATAACGCGTTTACGAACCTGATTGAAAAGATATTCCTTACAATTTAAACGCTGTAGCGCTTTCAAATATTGGGGTTCTGTGGCTCAACTGTATATGTTGACATTCTTTTATTTATTATATTACTTTATGGGATGTAATGTTAATGGGATGTTTGCTGTCACGGATTTGCATTTGTTCTCATTTTACTTGCCTTTCAGTAATGAAGAAAAGAAAAAAGCAATACAGTTTTATAGTATTGCATTACAGATTTTAACATTTAACATCTTTTGAAAGTTAAAGCCACAAAACGTTAATTGTTGTATAAAATCATTCATTCACAAAATTCTCCAGTTTCACGCCTAATCACACGCACAGCTTCCCTGCTGCCAAATTATGGTACAGAAAGAAAACAAAAGAAGCCATAAACAATAGTGCGCGTGACTTAGAGGGCGTCTCGGAGCGATCAGCCATCGGTCTCGCATTGTTCCGACCCCATCATACTCCCAGTCAAAATTTTAAGCCATCGCCCTTTAGATGTAACTTTACATTTCTTTACCAGCGCACCATGAATTATGTGCATTCATTTTGACGGCCCTTTGTCTCGTTTCCAAGTAACTATCATGCTATCGTGTAGATGATGCATTAGAACTCAATATTGAAGATTACCAGATGTTATCCACATTAAGCCGACAACGGATACTGAAGTACTTTGGGCCACATAAGTCCATGATAGGTCACGGAGAAAGTTGAAGGTAAGAGATCTCATAGTAGATCTCCAATTAGGTGGATAGACCAGGTTGCTGATCAGATGAACATATCAATAAATTCGGTTCTCCACCGTGCTTAAAATCAAATTCGGTGAAGGAAAGCAATGATTTACTGCCATAAAAGGCACGATCCTCGTGAGTGAGGGGATGACTTAGAAGAAAAAGAAGAATCATTTAGATAATTCCATATTCGATATTATTAGAGATCACGCTACATCTTTCAGTTAAATATTCGATCAACAACCGATCATGTTTCAAGTGCATCTTGATAATATACCGTCTGTAATCGGAGCTAGCAACTAACTTATGCGCTCTCTGTGAGCTGAATCCCGTTAAAGAACGGTGCGATTGTGTCGTTTCTTATGCCACGTACTTAAGCGCTTAATTAAATTTAACACGGTTAACTTATCTCTAATTTCAGCGCTATATTCAACGTATAATTTATGAGAAAGAATAATAATTCCCGCTTTGAATTCGGTGAATATGAAATGTAGAGCTCTTTATCCCTACGGCAGTGTGTTCTATTTTGAGCGCAGGTATCTTGCAGGACCAGCCAATCTCGACTATAAAATTAAAACCTCTATGAAATTTCTCGCGAAAGTTGCAAGTAGGTATTAAATAAATCCTCGGAGAACGAACAAACGTTGGAACGGTGTGACCGTATTTTAATCTTGAACCTGTCGACGACAAATGTGATAAAATATAACCTCTCGACGTCGATAAACAAAAGTCTGAACGTGCGATAAAAGGAGTGGCATTCACCCGTTTCTGTACTGGGCCCGTTTTTCTGTTTGTACGAGGAAGAAATCACACTACTTTTAAGTAATGGAATGTCGCTGAAGATTTGTCGATCCGAAAAGAATCCGCGATCGATGGGGTCGTACGATGACCCTGTCTGGACTTAAAAACTACCCAATCATTCGAACGCAATGCGGAACAACGTAAATGGAATTCGCAACAGATTGTTTATTGCTTACGACGTTTCAGTCGGCTGTTTGGCGACAATCTCTCGATTGGCAACAACCATCTTTGGATCGACTGCAAGTTTTTGTGCCTTTCTTTCCATTTTTAATTTTGCAATTTACTGGTTGGTAGGTAGTTCTTTTTGTTTAATTTTCCTGTCCTATACAATTGTAGTATCCCGTTTAAAATTTTATTTTACAAAGTAAATTCGTTTTAGTCTATAGACCGCAAACTTTAACTTATATAAAAATTGAATTGTTATTTTGCTCAACATTTAAACTGAGAAAGTTTATTATTATTATATGACCAGTTTTATTATTACTGTAACAGATTTTATTTTATGAGAAAGTTTCGCAAATAATTCTAATAGTCTTCGGATCAATTCATTTTTGAAGTGAAATTAATGGGTTGGACAAACTCCTGATAGCTAGGGATCATTAGACTGACAAAGGTACCCAAATTTCTATAAAATCAAGTGGGTTCTAACCCTGACAATGGTAGTGACCGGTTAGGTAGATTTGCGGGCCTATTGTTTCAATTACCGCGTAATGATATTGAAGGTAAATGTGTAAAGAAAACTTGCATAGAAATTACTAATGTATGTAAGTCAACAATTATTTATAGATAAACGTGGCGCGTATATGTTCTTTCCTCATAATTGAAGACCCAGTCAGGCACAACTGGGACCTTTATGGATTCTGTAAATAAAATGTCCGTTTAGAATTGGCATTTTAAGTATAGAATGACATTTTTACACTACACTCGGAATTTTAAATACATTTTTTCAACAAGAGCTGAAAGTCGGGGTGTTTTTACTGGCTGCGGTCCAAAGCGTTTTTTTTTGTTTCTGTGACGCAGTGCAACATTGGAGCCAGTCTCGACGGTCAAGTGTTTCTTGGCATTTTTTGTTGCACCCGTACACTGATATGTAACTTTAAACGTGGAAAGACTTGATTATGATAAATGGGAGCGTTTTAAATTGTTTCAAGAACAAGTTTAAAGGTGGTCGTTTTGGGAATGTATATATATCTATACTGTTAAGTATACAATCCGAAACGAGTTTTAAATTTTTTTTCTCCAATTTTCTTTATATTATCATAAAGGAGACGGATAAGCTTTCTTACATTCTTGGGCCCAGATTACAAAAAAAAATTAGAGCGATTTTAAGAATTATTTTTATTATGTTGATATTTTTTTATAATAGTAGTAGGCTTAGTTATTTTTAATGAATTAATCGTGCGCTATTCTCATATTATTAATTATTGAAATACATTCCCATAAATCGATGATGGTAATTGATAACTTATTTTATTTGTGACCTGATGTATTTCATATTGTAATAGAAAATATACCTAATGGTTTTTTTAAACCGTATCTCAACTCATAACATTTTTTTTGCCCCAAAAGTCTCCTTTACTTTAATTTATTGAAGTCGAGCATTAAGACAAGGATGAATCAAAACAATTTTTCTGCTTTAATATTGGTTCCAAGTCTCATAGGCTGACTAATGTATTCTAGTGAAAGGTGTGATAATGATCAAACGCGAAATATTATTACAGAAAAGTGAAAAAAAATCATCCCTAAAATACTCAACATTTAGTGGACAGCTCGCCAAACGAATGCCTCCATACTGAAAGACCTCGTAATTAGACATGTGTATTTAAATATCGTGAGAATCAACTAATTCCAAAGCAGTTGTGGAACGAACAAACAAGTGGCTAAACAAATTCACTTTCACATTTGTGCATTAATAGTTACTATCGACTATGAATTCTAATTAAATCCAATTTTGCTTTAGTGCCTAATATAAACACGTCCGTCTCAATTCAAGCTTTAAAAGCGTATCGTAAACTTCTTTCGAGGCTTGGGGCCATAATGTTTGAGTAGCGGCAATTTATAGCTATTTGAGTATGGTCGATAAAGGCTTTAATATTCTATCAATATAAGCAAAGGGTTCCTTATAAAAAAGTAAAAAGCCACTTAAAAGCCATATTGACTGAGATTTTAAAATGTATAATACTATCACGAAACTGTTGATACAGGGACTTTAATAGTGGGTTTACTTCCTACATACGAGTACTTTTATACCTACAGGATATGCCCGCGACTTCGTTTACGCTTGACTTGAAATTCCTGCGGGATTCCCGGGTCGCAAAGTACCGCAGCATTTAAAAACGAATGTAAGCTATTGTTTTAGTGAAAACTGTGTCGGAATAAGCTAATTATTATGCAGTCGAACGACTTCAAACCGCTCCCGGGAAAATTCCCGTGGAAGTCCTGGGATAAAAGTATCACACATTTAATTACATAAAATTAGTTATCGGTCAGTGGAAAATCACATTGGAATTCGATTATTTTTCAAACTGGCCATTTTAAATAATTCCCAGAAAAATTCCCCGAGATTTACGGGATAAAAAGTAGCGCAGATTTTAAGTCTAAAAATTTGCTGACGATCAGTGAAAATCACATAGAAATCGGCCCCGTAGTTTTTTCGTGAATCCCGAACAAACAGGAAATCCGACAAACAGATAAGAAATCTAAAAAAATGCATGGTTGTTCTCCATCGTTTATAAAGTGTATTCCAGTTGTTTTTTAAATAGCTTCAATCTACAGACACGGGATGTTTAGAATTTTATAATATTATAGATTTACGTCTGCTATTTGATATTTACTGGTAAATGATAATCTGGTACAATTCAATACTAACATTATTTATTACTCGAATATAAACATTTTAATTGAAGCCTAGTACACAGAACATGTATGTAAGTATTTTAGACGGGTAAAGAATGTTTTGGTAGAATATTATATATATAACTGGACAAGATTTTCATAGTTTAAGATTATTTATGCAATCTTCCAGACTTGTAAATTTTATTACTCAAAAAAATACAATGCACAGATTATTAATTAAATAAATCGACAAGCAACACACATATTATATATCCCCAAGCTAAGCTACTTACGCTTGTATTATGGGTAATATACAACGGCCACCCTGGGGCGGATCCCATACACCCAGACCATAGTAAAGAGCGGAAAGTTCGTTTACGAAATTTACCATGCGAGGAATCTAACCCGGAGTCACTGCGCTGCCGTGAGGTAAGACGGCAAAGGCTGAGCCCACTTAACCACAGAATTATATATGTATTGTATACTTGTGTAGTGTATGGTCCCTTTACACTTCTGGTAGCCATGATTCAAGGTCAGCAAGCATCTATTTGCACTGCAAAAACCGCATGTCAAGTATTTGTATTCTGAATGCGCAAGTAACTCTGGCCGTCGTTTACAGTTTCACGGTAAAGACAAAATAACAATGTTGATGACACAGAGAAAGTTTGAATCTTAAGAAAGGGCATACATAAGTTTTTTGAACATGTTCTTAATTTTTAACTACCTGATGCCCGCGACTTCGTCCGCGTGGTGCGGTTTTTTAACTATCGCACGGAAACTCTTTAATTTTTCGGGATCAAAAGTATTCTATATGTTGACCAGGGATATAAGCTACCACTATACAAAATTTCATTTAAATCGGTCTAGTCGTTTCGGAGATTAGCTGGTACAAACAGACAGAAAAACAGAGAAACAAAAAATCTAAATTAGTTCTGTTTCACTTCTTACATCCCCCTGACTCGGACTTTTATCATTTTTTTTTCATTGTACAGAAATTTGACCTCTACAATTTTATTATATTTATAGATAATGGAAATGTAAAATATACTATTTGCTTATGAAAATGAACGATAATACATAATTATACAATGTCAAAATATAAATTTTAAAAAAATTGCACGTCTAAGGAGGAAGCAGAGTCGAAAATAACTTTTTTAAATATTTGTTTGTTTTTACTTCACAAACGGCGTAAGCGAGTGAAATTACGTACATAATAAGTATATTTAGTATTAATACAATTCTTTATTGTACACAAAATACTTACATAGTTATAAAAATACAAAATAGTGGCGATGTATAATAAAGTAACAAAAGCGCTCAAAATCTATAACCTACTCTTCAGGTAATTAGGGGACTGGTGCCTGTCTAAGACAGTGGATCAGTATGGCAATCCAGCGATGTAATGTACCAAGCCTTCTTGGCCATACATAACGATGATCTAGGCTCAGAATTCTATTTATATTCTTAAGGGATTATACACAGAATACTATATAACTAATATTAATAAATTACATTTAGGTGAAGTTTTCTTCTTTGTATTTATCATATTAAAACAAATTTCTTTAATATAATATCCCATAAAAATATAATATTACAAGTATTTGGCAGAAATTCCAGGCGCTCGTGTTTAGCCTGTGGAATCCTCAACCCTTTACAATTTGATATAGCACATTTTTTACAGTTCGCCGTATCAGCGTTTACGGTGGTTTATGACGCTCGTTTATTTCAATAACCTTGAGGTAAAAATGTGGGAAATATTGCCTATATCACATATTGGATATGATAAAAGAATACCTACTGAGTATCGTTATTCACAAATCGCATTATCCTTAGGCATTATTGGTAAAATATTTATTAAAGTTGTGGATAAAAAAAATTATGGTATCTTATATTTTTTTAATTATATATATGTATTAGAAAATATTTTAAAATTAAGTAACCAGCGTACAGATAAATTAGCTTCGAGACGTTTTTGCGTTTGTAGTAGTGTTTGTATATTTACAGGAATTCTAAACTTGAAATTTAAATTTTCTTGTACAATCAGCAAAAAGAGGTTCGTTACATTTAGAAGACGAAAATATATTTACAATCAAAAGTCAATGGTGAAGGTCAAATAAATCATTATTATTTACATTGCTATACTATTTCCGTTTCTTTATTTTCTCGATGACAGCGCCTGTGGAAACTTGAACGAGCGTCTTTTTTACATTATGTATACATTATTTAATAAAAATATGACGCTTACGCTCGTACAAGGTCATAGTAGAGTCGAAGAATCTGATAGGGATGGAGCTATCGATAAACGTAACACGATAACAGACCCGATATTTTTTTACAAAGTGTAAGAAACTAAACTATTGCCGGATAATTTTGTACAAATTTATTAACTAATATTACATCTCATTACAAGATGTAATTATATTATGTTGATTATTTATTTATTTATTTTAACCAAAATCTGATGAATCGTCACTATCACTCGATGAGCTCTCCCCAACATTTATTATAAGTTCCTGTACTTCTATATTATCGAATGCCACATGAATTTCCCAATCTGACGCTATAATGTTTTGGGTTCTTCTCACACTTTTTCCCCAGTGTTCGGCGGTTACTTCCGCACACGCATTTTTTAATAAATCTGACATCTTGTTTGCCGTAAAAGGGAGATGGGTATTGTTTCGAGCGGCGTGTCCTTTGATTTGTGCCCATATTAGTTATTTTTTATAATTGTTGCGAGGTCCGACTATTTGGTTTTAGTTTGATAAATAATTAATTTATTGATTTTGTTTGTGGTTCATTCTTGTTATTTATTATTTAGTATTATTATTTGTTGCTAATTTTTGTTATTTGATATTAAAGTTATTAATATTTTTATTAATAACTTTAATATCAAATATCTGTATATGTCTGAAAGAGAGTGTCGGGGTGAAGGTAAGGAAAGGAATGCTCCGGTGGTTCGGGCATGTGGAAAGAATGCATGATGAAAGAATGACTAAACAGATATACAATGCAAAAGTGGATGGATGCAGAAGTCGTGGAAGGCCACGACAGACCTTCCATGATCAAATTGATCGTGTACTAGCAGAGGGTGATATCAGGAGCCTTAAGAACAGACGAGCGTACATGACAAGAGTTATGAATGTCAAAGAAGCAAGTGAGGTGTGTAAGAATAAGCCTAAATGGCGCTCTGTTGTTCGTGCCTACCCCGCAAGGGAACTGGCGTGAAGTTATGTATGTATATGTATATGTGTATAATCTTTTTAGATTTCCATGTTGAAACGTAGTCGAGGTAAGCCTTTGATTTCCCAAACTAAAGAAGTTTTGTATAATTTGTACAAGTCTTTCGAAAACGAGGGCAATAGCAATTCAAGCAGTATTATGACTCCCGAAGGAAAACAATAATAGTATAACTATAGAGGAATAGAAAAATGTTTGTCTAGATGCTATTGAACAGGAAAATAAATTACAGGGCAGACATGAGGCTTTAGACTTAATATCAGAGCGGATTAGAATTAACACAAATGATTCATCGCATGAAAGTGCGGATAAGGAGGAGTACGAAATGTCTGTAGTTGAAGAAATTTAGTATTAAAAATTATGTTCAGTATTAATATCGTTTAATATTATTAGTTTCATATTAAGCACCTGCCTATAAAAATATACAGAAGTATTAAGTTATTTACTTATGTGCTGACCGTACACTATTACAAACTCAAAAACTTCTCGAAGCTAATTTATCTTTAATTACGTTTGTTTTTGGCGGAGTGACGGACGGGCGGACATGACACAAACATAAAGATACTAAATGAACAATAATATTTTCTTAAGTTTTCGCGACTTGTATACATAATAAAACTACGTTTTAACGGTTTTAAGCGCGGTAATTTTATTTGATTTTGGTTTTTCCGACGTTTCGGCCACTTTTCAGTGGCCGTGATCACGGAAGACAAAGATGTCAAGTGTCAACGAGTATTGTTAAAGTTTTATTTAGCCTACCGCCAACTTATTAATTTTAATTATTTAATTTTTAATTTTGTTTATGGTTATTATTTAATCTATGGGAGCCTAATCTAATTTACTACCGCTTCGCAACATGTTATGGCTTGAAGAGAAGAAGCGGCGCAAGAAACTCTTCAGCAAACATGCCTAGCTCTAATAATTTTATATAATATTAAAATGGGTGGAAGGAAAAATAAAAGTAATTATCAGTCAAGTTGGTTTGTGTTCCGTTGTACGCAGAAAGAGCTCACAGTGTCTTGAGGTCTGGCAGCTGGTTTTTGCTGGGTTTGGGTCTTAATAGTTTTGATAATTGGATCCCAAACAGGTGGTACTTGCCAACCATCTTCTCTATTGAAATTTGGGTGTTTTTTGATTTCAATAGCCTCACGCATCATTCTAGGTATGAAACGATTCTCTTTCGCGAGGATTTGTGGGTTATCGAATCTGATGTAGTGGTTGGGTTTATCCAGCGTGTGTTCACTGATCGCAGACTTCGTAGACCTTGTGTGTTTCATGTCAGCAATGTGTTCTTTTACTCGTGTTTTTATGCTCCTCTTTGTTTGCCCAATGTATGACAATCCACACTCACAATCAAGCTTGTAAACCCCTGCATCCTGGAGTGGGATATTGCATTTCACAGGTCTCAGAAATTGGGTAATCTTTTTCTGCGGCTTGAAATATGTTTTGATTGAAGCTCGCCTGAGGATGTGACCAATTCTGTCTGTGACCCCCTTGATGTAGGGTAGGGTAGCAGGGCACCGCTCAACTGAAGGTGGTTTGGGGCCTTTGTGACGTTGGTGTGGAGTCTTCAGCTGATTGCGTTGTAGAACTCGCTTGACATGCTGAAGCTCTCCAGCTATGTGGTTCTCGTCACAAATTTTCCGTGCTCTCTGAAACAAAGATTTGCCCACGGTAGCTAACTGACTAGGATGGTGGTGAGACGAACCATTAAGGTATTTATCTGTATGGGTAGGTTTCCTATACACCGTATGACCAAGAGTATTGTCAGGGTTCCTTAGGATGAGCACATCCAGAAAAGCTAATTTATTATTTGCCTCTAGTTCCATAGTAAATTTAATATTACTGCTAATGGAATTGAGATGATCTAGAAATGCAGAGACTTTATCGTTTGGGAGGACGGCAAAAGTATCGTCTACGTACCTTTTATACATCTTCGGCTTAGCCGGAGCGGTATCCAGTGCCTTCTGCTCGAAGTCTTCCATAAAAATGTCAGCTACGACAGGAGACACCGGTGAGCCCATGGCTACACCGTTGATTTGGTCGTAGAAGCCGTAGTCCCACACGAAATAGCCAGATGTGAGGCAATGTTTTAGTAGATCTGCATATTCCTCAGGCATGTTATTATCTATTAGCTTCCTTTTGACAATCTCAATGCAGTCTTCCACTGGTAAACTGGTAAATAAGGACTGGACATCAAAACTGACTAGTACTTCATCCTCAGCCAATGTCAAATTTTCAATTGCGCTGATGAAGTCGAAGGAATCCTTGACATGGTAGGGTGTGTTGCCGCGGAGATTAGATGTTGTGCCAGTCTGTATGTTGGTGAGTCAAGCTGGCTAACTATAGGGCGCAAGGGGATGTTGTTTTTGTGAATTTTAGGTAACCCATACAGTTTAGGCGCTTTGGCGCAAGATGGTGTGAGTGCGGATACGTCTAAGCTTAATTTTTCGGAGTGTTTTTTCATAACCGCGATTGTTTGTTTGGTTACTTTATCCGTGGGGTCAGTTTTGACCTTTTTATAAGTGCTTTCGTCCGATAAAAGATCTTGTATTTTACTATTGTAATCAGACGTATCCATGACGACAGTCGCGTTACCTTTATCTGCACGGAGCACGGTTATTTCTGGTTTATTGCGAATGTTTTTTAAGGCAATATATTCAGCACGAGTGAGATTCGGTTTGGGTAGACGACTACGGCGTAAAACCGATGAGATATCTTGTCGTATAGCTTCCGCATCCTCTTTCTGCATGCTGTTCCTTACCAGACATTCCTCTACGTTGCAGATTATGTTTTCAAAAGGTATTTTTGAAATCGCAAATAAAATTCGGCGGTGTGAGTGCCTAAAAACAAAACATGCGCGTTTAGTGACATCGTTAAATTTCTTAAAAAGGTGTCGCGATAATAATATTATACCGGTATGTGTAAAATTAACATCTAAAAAAGATATATCGGGAAGCGCCAGCATTCTACGCCAGGCTAGTTTAAAGTTATTAAGATGCCTTATCCGCCAACACCGTTTAAATTTGAACCACGTAGATAGAGCTATCGAGACGCAAAACAATGAAATACAGGTAATACTATCGACAGAAGATTTCCAAAACTACATTGATATTGTTAACAAGAGAGCAAAGGTCAAATATGAACAACTAAAAAACCGCCAAATTTCAAAATACAACCAAATGCTAACAAACCAAAACAAACATCTTGGTACAAGGAACGCGCAAAAAAATATACCTGAGCTCCATTGTGAAGCAATTGTTGATGTGCACGGAAACGCGACCACTAATCATATGTCACTGTCGGTGGTTAACCTGTCAAAACAAACATTCGATAAAAACACCGTTTCGGTATTAGAAAAAGGCCTTAATTACGCAATAACCCCGCGAAAAATACCTTTTGAAAACATAATCTGCAACGTAGAGGAATGTCTGGTAAGGAACAGCATGCAGAAAGAGGATGCGGAAGCTATACGACAAGATATCTCATCGGTTTTACGCCGTAGTCGTCTACCCAAACCGAATCTCACTCGTGCTGAATATATTGCCTTAAAAAACATTCGCAATAAACCAGAAATAACCGTGCTCCGTGCAGATAAAGGTAACGCGACTGTCGTCATGGATACGTCTGATTACAATAGTAAAATACAAGATCTTTTATCGGACGAAAGCACTTATAAAAAGGTCAAAACTGACCCCACGGATAAAGTAACCAAACAAACAATCGCGGTTATGAAAAAACACTCCGAAAAATTAAGCTTAGACGTATCCGCACTCACACCATCTTGTTACCTAAAATTCACAAAAACAACATCCCCGCCAAAGCGCCTAAACTGCCTATGGGTTACCTAAAATTCACAAAAACAACATCCCCTTGCGCGTGCCCTGCTACCCTACCCTACATCAAGGGGGTCACAGACAGAATTGGTCACATCCTCAGGCGAGCTTCAATCAAAACATATTTCAAGCCGCAGAAAAAGATTACCCAATTTCTGAGACCTGTGAAATGCAATATCCCACTCCAGGATGCAGGGGTTTACAAGCTTGATTGTGAGTGTGGATTGTCATACATTGGGCAAACATAGAGGAGCATAAAAACACGAGTAAAAGAACACATTGCTGACATGAAACACACAAGGTCTACGAAGTCTGCGATCAGTGAACACACGCTGGATAAACCCAACCACTACATCAGATTCGATAACCCACAAATCCTCGCGAAAGAGAATCGTTTCATACCTAGAATGATGCGTGAGGCTATTGAAATCAAAAAACACCCAAATTTCAATAGAGAAGATGGTTGGCAAGTACCACCTGTTTGGGATCCAATTATCAAAACGATTAAGACCCAAACCCAGCAAAAACCAGCTGCCAGACCTCAAGACACTGTGAGCTCTTTCTGCGTACAACGGAACACAAACCAACTTGACTGATAATTACTTTTATTTTTCCTTCCACCCATTTTAATATTATATAAAATTATTAGAGCTAGGCATGTTTGCTGAAGAGTTTCTTGCGCCGCTTCTTCTCTTCAAGCCATAACATGTTGCGAAGCGGTAGTAAATTAGATTAGGCTCCCATAGATTAAATAATAACCATAAACAAAATTAAAAATTAAATAATTAAAATTAATAAGTTGGCGGTAGGCTAAATAAAACTTTAACAATACTCGTTGACACTTGACATCTTTGTCTTCCGTGATCACGGCCACTGAAAAGTGGCCGAAACGTCGGAAAAACCAAAATCAAATAAAATTACCGCGCTTAAAACCGTTAAAACGTAGTTTTATTAAATGAACAATGTTAGAATCTATAATAATAATAAAATATCTCAAATATACCTACAATTAGATTCGACGTTAATAAGTGCCTACCAACATATAATTTATGTATTAAAATTATGTGGGCATGAGTTTTAAGTAATCTATTTTTGAAAGCAGTTAACTATCAATTGTCTCAACCACCCACTGTGCCCATAAATTAATGCAATTAACAACATTGCATTAGAAAAATGTACTGTCATAAAGTGTAAGCAAAGGATATGAAAGTCAGTCCAGTTTAAAAGAGGAAGCGGGTATTTTATAGGCGCAAGCGTTTTATGTCGTAGAATACTATGAGTTGAAAGACAATGAAATCGTAATTGCTGTGTGTTTTATTCGAAAATTAAATAAATAATATTCCAGACAAACTTTCTACATTGATAAATAAAGTTACTGATTCCATACTGGAAAGGCCTGAGCCTGTTGAGACTCCGGATGTGAATTTGTGGACTGTACTTTGATTGATGTTTGAAGAATAATGAACGGTTTATATAGATATTATATGGTTTTATTGCTTTACTCGTATATTACAAATTAATTATATATGTATGATGCGCGCGCGTTGACGTGAGAGGATCGTTAGCAAAAGTGCCTTATGATGTGTGACACCGGTCGATGCGCCGCGTCGCCCCCGCCGCAGCTGGCGCCCCGCCCCTACCGGTCCAGTTGCTGGCTGCCACCGTAACTCAATATTAATAATGAAATGCAGCTATTTTTCGCGATTTATTACTCGTTAATAATTGTGCATTGTATTATTAAAATTTAAAATTGTTAATTAAGCCTTATTTTAACGTTTTAATTTAATATTCTTCATTACCGACTGCAATCAAAGTAAAATTTGAAAAAAAAAAACATAAAAACACAGTCATAAAAACGTCACGAGCATTGGCCAATTAAAATGTTATCGCTTCCGCTTTTTACTTGTGCATATTTTAGGAGCCGTACATCGTCTGTATGATGCTCGTTATTCGATCGTAAAGTGACATAAGTTTCATTACTCTTCCAATTGCATCCTATATAGCGTTAATTAATGTAAGTGCTGGTTTAATCATGGTAATTTATAGGCACAGCATGTTTATTTTAGTCGATTACTGTATTCCAAATAAAATAAAAACAATATTTTTGAAAACTGTGAAATTATTTAAGACATTTAGTGAATTTGGTCCCCTCCCACAAAAAAGCGTGGTAGCTTAGCGGTTAACGCACCCGAGTCTCAATCCAATGATATGAGTTCAAATCCTGACCGGGTGCAGGCACCACTTAGCCAGCTTTTCGGGCCTAATATGCATATTTTTACATTTATCACCTGTAGGGGGTGAAGGAAAATATAGTGGAGAAAACATCAGGATTACTGAAGTGCCAAACTCTCCAAACCCTCTTGGACAAGCATGGCGAGTGTACTGTTTGTGAATATGTGAAGGACCATGTCCATCTATGGATTGCTTATGCGCTGATAATAATAGAATATATAAATAAAGACCTTGAGAGTGCATTTTATTTTAATGATAATACCTACTCCAATGAATCATATATACAAATTAATTATGCAACTTTTCTTGTTACAGGTATGTACCATTGAGAACAGATATATTTTAATCGAGTATTAAGGTAAACTAAGCTGGGCATATACTAGAATAATAATTGGCAATTAAACAATCCAAGCTGAGTTTGCTTATGGCTAGTTTAAAACGAATAATTTTGGGGGAGATTTTAGACACCCAGGTCGGTGAAATTGGTAGAAAGTTCATTTACGAAATTGACATTGTCAGGGATTGAAGTAAGTACTTTTGTGTTCTAGTGAAATAGGCGTGTATGAAAATGTTTATACAGTGCAAAATTTGGCATTTGCAGTGAGTTCACTTCATACCCAACTTTGGTATTATCTCTTTTCTTTTACCTTATCCCAATTATTTAGGGTCGGCACAATATGTCTTTTCCTTTCCACACTCCTCTATTCTGACATAAATCTTCTGTCACACCACAAATCATGATAACATCTTTCACACAATCCATCTATACCTTTTTGGTCTACCTTTATATTTGTACCAATCCATCTTGTAGTTCAACATTCTTTTTGTCACGTGACTTTCATCCCTTCTCATTACATGCCCATACCACCTTAGTTTTCTTCCTCTCAATTTTTCAGTCACGGGTGCAGCTTTCAAAGATCCCCTTGTGTATTCATTTCCCACCTTATCCATTCTTGTAACACCACACATCTATCTCAATATTATCATTATTAGATAATGAATTTCTACCAACTACGATCATAAAACTTGGCTCAGTTTTAAAATTGGTAATCTGAGTTTTTCGATCACAATACCCATTAAAAGTTAAGACGCGCTAGGGAGACTGCTTTGCATCTAATAATGATGCAACGAGATTTTCCATCGTTAATTTTATGCCAACCGTGTAGTGAAAACATAAAAGGGCGCAAATTGATACCAACTGTTTGATATTAATATCAAAACTGTAATTTATCAAGACGGTATCCGAAAATCGTTTTTCAATATGATAGTATTTATTTAAATGCATTTATAATATAATTTCAGACTGCAGTTAAAATATAAAATGTTTGAAATTGAACCTTCTTAAGATTTTTTAAATGAGTCTCCCGTGTGTATAAAAGTGAATTAAAGTATAATAATGTATAGCCTTTGTTAAAATAAATATGTTAATGTATACATTTTTTTTTAAATAAACAATACTAGCTGACCCAGCGAACTTCTTTCCGCCTTACAGTCAATGAATGAGCAGATTTAGGATATTAAAATGAATTCAAAACTATTAAGTTCAGTTTTTTATTAGGATAATAATAAATATAAATAAAACATAAATAAAAAACAAGTATTTTAATGACGTGCCAGCAAGACATTTGCTTTATTGGCCATGTATTTTGGTGCATAGGTTGCACTGTTCAGTGAAGCACTTTGTAATATACTACATTTTTCATTTTATTATCAGGCGCAAGAACAAATAAAGCCGATGGTTTTCAGACCCGTGAACATGCCACATATAATTGACCATGAGAAAAACATGCATTTTCTAGATTCAGACCACAAACATTGATTGGCCTTGTGATTTGTTGATCTGCTTATTTTTTTTTATTGATGAATATCATATTTTAATACTAATAATTATCCAATTTCGGATGAAGACATTTCCAAAAAACACAAAAATCATAAAAATATGTCCAGATGTTCTTGAACTATAAATGGTGTAACAACCACGACTTTGTTTTATATATATAGATGAGACTTGTGGAGGTATGAGACAATAAAAGATATCTGTAATACATAATAATAAATTTTAAAATAAAACTGAAAGTGACGTCTGATACCCAAGGACTTTATGTCTTTGGAACCCTTGATTTTATTCAAGCAAGCTTGTTATTTTTTTACTTAAATATAGTACGTAATTTGACTACGTACTGAAATTAATGTCACATGCTTCACAATTGAGATATTTCACCGTTAGCCGAACTCATAAAGGTATATTTAATTGTTTATTAAACCAAAGGTACTATTGACGTACACTACCCTGGGTGGTACATACCGTGGGTGGCTTCTTAATCGAGAGCATCTCTTGACCTATCAGAGTGTATGACAAGAGATTTAGTTTATCTCCCTTTGAATAGTAAGTGGATGACTCAAAGGTGAATGTAAGGGACAGCTTCTGTGATGTTTGAATGTGGATTAGGAGTGTATGTTGGTTTGGTTTTGGAAAGTTGTTTTGATAAGGGCTTTTCAGGGCCGCACATGATGCTTATTACGAGATTTTCTGTTATAACTGAATGTTTTCTTAAACATTTAATTTTATAAAAAATACCTTAATTCAAGGATACTACTCACTTCTTCACTTTTAATTTTCTTATACCAATATACCAATATATTTTCTATAATGCTCGGGCTTCACCTGCAATAATGTTATAGTTATTGACTGTTGCCAGATGTATCTTATTAAAGCGGTAAAAATAACGTCGTTAACGAATAGCTATCGTACATTAGTTTATACATACTTTATTTGTCAATATCTAACGTCATTAACAATTAATAACAATATTGCATTACAAATAACGCATTAAGCCCATCGCTACATCTACGCGAAACGGTCATTAACTACTTACATTATCCCAAATGGAGTAGTAACGTAACAATTAATTGATTATATAACATTTTTAACAAAACGTAAGTGTCAAAATGTTAATAAGGTTTAAGACTGACCACGATATGTAATTTTTGATTTTAAAACTTTATTGATGTTCTTTTGTTTTCTTATGTCACTTTCTGTCCTCCCTATAAAAAGCGACTATATCGCACGTGTAGTTTTAATTATTAAAAAACTTCAGTCCATTTAAATCATACTACTAATTTAAAGAAATGTTTTACAATATAGGTAGAGGTATTAAGTATTATTATCACGTATTAGTCAGGTGCAAAGTTGTATTTAAAAAAGAATATTTGTCTATTTTGGTAACATAAAATATGGGTGGGTTTGTCTATATAAAAATAACCAACCAAGTAACTAAGGTTCACAACTTTAGTATTTTAATTTCCTTTTTTTAACACATAACATAAAATTAATTATAAAACTGTACCTAAGAAATATTTATAAAATCGTTTTAAATTACTTCGCAACAACAATTTCCAATTAGTGAATGAATCCATTAGCGAAGTTCAATATTTTAATTACGAAAACTTTTTCGGCTTCAATATTTTTATCTTTCAAAGTAAGAGTCTAATAATTACAATTGATTATTATAGCTCAATTTATATCGCGTTTTTCATACTGCAAGGAGCTTATAAAAGTAAATTAATTTGCTTATAAATATAAACTTATGTAAATAAAATATAATATTTAGTCATGGTTTGCTTAGTGGCTAAAGCATACATGTTTCTTGTTCGAACCGGATTGAGAGCATAGTTTAGGAATTCTTCATATATTTTATTGCAATTACAGTGCTAATCGTGAAATAGGACATTATCAGAAAAACTTGATATCAATAATATCATTGTGTGAAACCAATAAATCTGCTTTGGGCAAAACAATTTTGTACTATATTCTGGCAAAGTAAAAGTAATTACGGCGGCACAAAAATAAATAAAAATTGGTTTGTACTTTTGACCAGTTGACATTCTCAAATTTTTAAAGGCTGACTGACCACACTGACTGCAGAATCGGTGTTTTGGTCCATAAACCCTTAAAATGTTGAGGGTGTATGGATCAAACTGATCCCAGATTCGGATTCAGTGCATCGAAATATATAAGAATATGTAGATTTGGTCAAGAGTACAGACCACTTATTGTTTTTTGTGGGCCAGTATTATTTTAATAAGGGTAGCGAATATGTTGTTCGATGCCATGAAATGGACCCAAGCTCAAAAACAGCATATTTATGAGACAATATAATTTAAAGTTACTTTAACCAGTAAATTTATCGTCGTAAACCAAAGAAAAACAATTAGGAAGTAGTTTTGTTTCTCACACTATACATTCCGTAACAAACGGCTGCGTCCTTGGTACCCAAAAAAAAATGTACAATACAATAAAAACAAAACGTTTCCTTAGCAAATATTGTCAGGAACATGTGGTCTGCAAGTGTTTCGAAACAAAAGTGTTGGGAAGTTCCATCTGCTAG
Source organism: Dendrolimus kikuchii (assembly GCA_019925095.2). Classification (NCBI taxonomy): domain Eukaryota; kingdom Metazoa; phylum Arthropoda; class Insecta; order Lepidoptera; family Lasiocampidae; genus Dendrolimus; species Dendrolimus kikuchii. The sequence goes on from CM034400.1 coordinate 9,604,513, forward strand.
GACAAGGATTCTTGGGAGACATTGTGCAGCACAGATAGGAGCGATCTTTCACTATGTTTATGAATGTTAAATTATAAGTATAAAATGGACTTATACACGACTTCTTATAGAGTCAAGGCTATAATATGATTTTGGAAGTTACTTTTACAAATTGATATGGGTTATGTATTACCTGAAATAAAGAAATTATTATTATTATGATAAATCATTACCTCACTATTATTAGTTTTATATGTACCTTTTTTGTTCAACAAAGATAAAGGAATAAAGGACAAAATAAGCAATTTTAGTGTTTAACTGTCCGTTAGTTAATTTTATTTTGTTTGGTAATTCTCAATGTCTGCTGGTAGCTAAGAGATTGTCATTGCAATAATATTAAAAACAGTTTTTGTTAGATATAAATTAAAGTGTTATAAAGGCAAATATTTTATAGATGTAGACTATCAAGACTCTAGTGTAATTATTACGAGGTTAATTTAATTATATAATGTTTTATCTCTTTATTAATAATATAATAATTATACAAGATTTATAGGCTCTTTATAAAAAAATTAATAAAATGGTATTCAAAATCTCAAACATTTAGTAACTATACACAAAACACATATTAAAACAAGTAGGTATACCTTCGACTCTCAATATAGGAACAAGGCTTGTGTTTCGAGTCAGTCAAAGGTACCCCTCCTCATCTATGTGGTTAAACAACATAATTTAGCTCTTAGAATGTAATTGTATATGCTTACGTGCGTGTGTATGTGTGTGGCTGTGAGTTAGTATATAGTTCTAACATATACATATTGTATAAATTTCCAAATTAATCTGATATTATACGTGAAGGAACGGTTTCATGTTGATAGTTTTTGTCATATTATACAAAACTAGTAGCATTCTAAGGCAAGATATTTAAACGTTCTTTGGCGTCTCCAATTCTAATTCGAGGAAGCCTGTGTTGCTCTAACTTCACAGGAAACAGACAAAAGCGAGGCATCCTATCGGCCAATATTTAGGAACAAAAGGCATCGAGGGTCACGTAATTGCTTGCTTTGTCGATGCGTAACTATAACCATATCGATATCACATCGTAGTCATATTCTCTTGTTACGAAACCTTGCTTTGTTGTAGAGAGCAGGGGAAAGATTTGACATGTCAACATAACCATAATATATATCTTAAAACCTCTGAAGACTTTTTTCGTGTGGGTTTCGTGTAAATAATGAGAAATTATTTTGACAACGTACTTAAAAGAATTTTACAGAAGATTGATTTATACACATATCATAGTGGGTAGTTACCATGTTGGTAGCCAGTAGCTACTATTATAAGTGAATGACGTAAATACACTGTTTTATTAAAAGTTTTACATATGCGTGAAATATAACTAATTAGTAATGAACTACCTCTTAGTACAAATAGTATCTGAGAAGCCTTTTTTGTCGATGTGAATCTGTTTTGCGGATACCCCACTACTTGGGGACATAACAATGGAACAGTGTGGGGCTCACCAGCTAACATCGCCAGAATATCCACTAAACATCCCGGTGCACTTCCCGTCGTTATATCCCAGGGCTATGGGAACCAGCTATGGCCTACGCCGTAGCCCTGGCTGACGTGGGCTCGCATCGTTCCAATTTTAGTATATGTACTGCCGAAGCAAGTGACTTGAAATAAAAATCTAATAGGGGTCAGATGAAAATCTTTATTTAGTTCTCTGCACTGGCACCTAGCAAACGGTAGTAATTATATGTATAATGTGCATGTAAAAAACCCTTTGTTTTGATTACATTGATTTTCCCGTTTTTTGGACTCTTGTTCAATTTTGATTAACACCGGTTTAAAAGTTTTAACTGTAACTTTGGCAAGTGCTGGGCCATGTAGTAAACGCTTCAAGAAGTAACCTAGAATTTTGAAAGATTTTTTGAAAGTCTACAGTTTTGAAAACACGAGTGTTCCTTAAAAGACCCAGTGTAGACCCCATGCACTTGAAAGTTGGCTATACACACGCTGAGTTAAGTATAAAAATGAAATTTTCATCGTATGCATTTTAATAGACTTTCACAACTGGCGACTTTTAAGAGCGTTAAAATTTGAACTGACGTTCGGCCACTTGTTAGTTATGGGTACATGATATGATATTTAATTATAATAATATACTAGTTTCAATGATATCAAAGACATGAAGATATTTATATACGTAATATCACAATTACTGTTCATACAAATTAGCTTTACAAAATTATTTAACAAATTGCCAGTCATTAGATTGCTTTTCACTTTAAAAGCTTTTATAAATTCGCAGCTTTGTTACTTTTTTCGTTCAAACATTATTACTTGGCAGAAATTCAAATAAGCTTTTGAACTAAGATTTTCTTCAAAAATTTATGAGTGAGTAATTCAGGAATGCGGTCCACAGACCAGCGTCCACTGAGCTAGAAATTCATGAGATCCAGACAATGGTTATTGTCGCCTGAGCCATGATATAATGCCCCATAACTTGCACCAGGGTACCTATTCTCTATATGGAATTATTATTTCATGATTGTAAAGAATGTCCAAATATTTTTTATTCAAATGAATCGCTTGTTAAATTTTAAATACCATTTGCATTAAAATTTAGTTTTATGTGGAAGTACTGATAAGATTTAAACTGAAATATTCACGTGTAGACCTAAAATAAACTTTATCTGGATGATTGTTTCTTCTTCACTTCTAGGCACGAAAGATAGTATTGTTTTTTCATGCTTCGAGGGAATTTACGTCATAGGATAATAAGATAACGTCGTAGAATGTGAATGTGGGATAGTTTTTAAAGGATACTCATTTGAAATCACGTGAGCGAAGCTATGTTAATTGCTTTAGTTCGTAATAAAGTCAATTTCTATTTTATTTGTATGTATAATAAATATAATAATTTTGTAAATATTGTCCACGATATTTATATAGATGATAACAAAATTAAAAGCAATACGTTTATCTGTACCCCATTTTTAATGATTAGTCACTGCATTGGAAATATAGGTTTTGTCAAGTGTAATCAAAATGAAAACAATCATTAACACATCATGACTGGCTACGTTTGTGGTCATATTCGCTGTTAAAGAGTCGATAGCTTTTGAAAGTCAGAAATTTCTTGATTTACTACAAATTGCTCATCGATGGATTTCGACACTGCTCGCATTGCGGCATGACACTGCTTGCAGTCGAAATTTTACGAACGGTTTGCGAATATGCCCCAATGAATTCCCCAGCTCACCGCTTAACGGTCGATATGTAAGGAATTTTTATCAGAAGCTCTCGCAGATAGAAGACGGTTTCATATGAATTATGCAAGTTGATGAATACTATGCGGACTTTTATAGCATAGGTGATATCGGTTGCAAGCTGAAGCAACCAGCTAATCAGTAAAAGAATTATCGCCTTTTTGTTTCTAAAAGCAAGCCTTTTGGAATGACAGTTATTTTGTCTATAGCTTGGTGTCATACTTACGGAAAATGACTGGCTATGTGAGGAATAAATTTTCAGCCATGTCGCCTCTGCTACGTTCTGATAGAAGGACCAAGAATTGTTAGCTTGACGTCATAAAGGATGACATGCGTACCAATGGTCTCAAAACAAGGGATGCAGAAGACCACACAAGTGGAGAACAAAAAGTAAGAAAGTGGACTCCGGGATTCGAAGTAAACACTCCGAATGCAAGGGATTTAAAGGTCGGGTATTGTCGATAGTTAGATCCCTTTGGATCTTTTATATATAAACAAGCCTGTAAATGATGACGCGGTGCTGGTACCTACGCTCACGTATGGAAGCGAGAGTTGGGTATGGAAGAGAGAGCATGAAAGTAGAGTAAACGGGGTCGAGATGCGAGCACTGCGCAAAATCTGCGGAGTGACGCTCGCGGACCGCGTTCGTAATACCGAAGTAAGAAAGAGAGTTGGTCTGAAAGAGAGTGTCGGGGTGAAGGTAAGGAAAGGAATGCTCCGGTGGTTCGGGCATGTGGAAAGAATGCATGATGAAAGAATGACTAAACAAATATACAATGCAAAAGTGGATGGATGCAGAAGTTGTGGAAGGCCACATCACACCTTCCATGATCAAATTGATCGTGTACTAGCAGAAGGTGACGTCAGGAGCCTTAAGAACAGACGAGTGTGCATGACAAGAGTTATGAATGTCAAAGAAGCAAGTGAGGTGTGTAAGAATAAGCCTGAATGGCGTTCTGTTGTTCGTGCCTACCCCGCAAGGGAACTGGCGTGAAGTTATGTATGTATGTATGTAAATGATAAGAGGTAATGATCAGAGGGCGGGCATAAAGAGATTGTTTTCGCAGAATTGTATCATGTACATAACAAGTATCAACATAAACTGAAATTGTATGCTGTGTTACAGCTTACAGCTACCAGTATATCTAGACACGTGTCAATTTCACTACGTGATTCTCCAAGGGCGACCGTATTAGGCCCCTGTGATTAGAAAAGATGCAGAATTAAAAACATTAATAAAATTTTAATTATTTTTTGCATTTCTATGGCAGCTTTATTGTTAGAGGTCATTGACGTTTGAATGAGGTAGCAGGAAACCATCTATCAAGACTGTCAAAGGTCGTTATATGTGACGACGTGTAGACGGCCGTGCGTAATAAAGATCCAAAATGAATGAGCGAATCATTGAAAGATATTTTTTCATTCATGACATGTTGTGATAGTTGCGATCATGTGATGTAATCTTAAAACGGATCTTAACATTTTTTGTAAGAAAAAGAGTACCTGAGTGCAATAAGTAGCTAGTTTTAGTATATAAATAATAAAAATAAAATAAAATAAAACATATTTATTCATTCATTATTATTGAAAAAATTGAGAGGAAGAGGTTTAAGGTGGTACCGGGCTGAGGTATTGAGGAGGGATGAAAATCACGAGACAAAAATAATGTTAAAGTGGATGTTTGATGGGCATAAATGTAAATGTAGTTCAAAAAATAGATTACGTGAAGGATAACATGATAATTTGTGCCAGAGGAAGTATGCCAGAATAGAGGAGTATGGAAGAATAACATATATTGATTCTCAAATGATTAGGAGAAATTGAAAAAAAGCGAGATACATATAAAATATCTAGTTACATACATATAATTCTTCCCACTCTAAAAATTGGCTAGCAGCAAGAAGTAAATTTAGCTTAAGGAAAAACTTTGTCTTATGAACCAAATGAGTAATGTGAGTTTATTAATCAGAATAATCAGTTAATTCTCATCTGAATGGTCTTTAAAACGAGCGTGTTTAATTAGGTTAAACGTTCAATTTATCTTAGACTTATGAGAAGAGTTATTAATACATGTTGATCCATCATTGAAATATTTTGTTAACAAGGATCCCTGTGTGGCGTACGAATAATTGGGTCACGTTGTTATGGCGAGCCCAAAGCTGCTTATCCATACAAACAATTAAAGTGATTGTAGATTTATGGCCGGTTCCTATATCTTACCAACTGTTCATTTGCCTGACTAAAGGTTGAAATTTGACATAAGATCCATACGTGTAATGTCAAATTTCTACTGATGGTAAGGCCAGTGAACGAATAGTGAGATAAGTAAGTACAAAACTGACCATTTAATTCAATTTATGTAAAGTTTATTAGTGTTATGTAGCATAGACAAACCTATTACGATTATAAAAAAAAAATTAATACTAGTTGTTATTTCTGTAACCCGTTTTTAGTAATATTTTAAGAAAATCTGTAAGAAACTGTTTGACCTCTTAACAGAAGACAGGTTCATGTGTGGCAATGCAGCAAGCTTTTTGGGCGCGATTCCCTTTGGCAATGACCTAGTACATAATCTATAACTTTAAGGTAAACTTGGTGCTGCTAGCAACATATTGTTCGCGTTGACATAAGGACGTGTTTGGTAGTGAATTGCAATGGCAGCATCAAAAAAACTCCATTTTTATGGCTCTTCTTGTCTATCCTACGGAAAGTACGCCATGTTATAAAGTTATAAAAGTGTAGTGTTTTGTTTTTAAGATTTCTTGTGTTTGTCTGTTTGCTCGAGATTGACATAAAACTACTAGGCCGATTGTGATGCGGTTTTCGTTGATCAACAGAAAATTGTCGAATTTAATCAAAATCTGCCGCACTTTATATGTTTAAAGTAGTTAGGGTGTGTAAAATGAATTTATTTTATTTTAAAATAACCCATGGTTATTGCTGAAGATACCCTTGAATTTTAAATATTGGCAAAACAACTTTAGTCTTTACTATCTGTCCAACGTGGAAGAAGTCGCGAGAAAATACTAATAAATTAATATTTTTTTAATCAATATCACTGATATATATTACCTGATTCATATACATACGTACATATACATACATTAAATCTCTTTTTAGAAAAAAATAAATTATCAAGAATATTGACCACATTTTCAAAGTTCGAACTTAATTAAACGTTGTTTAAAAGTGGGTCAAAAGGTTTTACCCTAATGTACACACACTAAATACCAGCCAATCCTCTTGTAGACTAAAACCCCAGTGACAAATTGCTTTCTCATCGCTTTTCATCCGACACCTTTTTACGCTGGGAATTTTTACCACAGATAGTCCCTCTGTACAGGCAAAGTGATAAATGTTTGCATCCACGTCAGCTTTAAAATACTGATGCGCAGAGGTATTCAGGCAATTTTTTATTTCCAAGTTTATTTTTATTGCGATATTACTCTGTTATATTTGTATTTGAATTTTTATGTATAAAATTGTTATTTCTTTTATGGATTTTTTACGCATGGTATAAAATTAAAATAGTTTAGAATCGTGCTAAAGTTTCTTAAGCGTAAATATTGCATTTATATCATAATACTTTTTAAAAGGTATAAGGAGAGTGTCTGAAATCTTCGTAATTTTTTTATTTTATATTATTCGGAAGACGAACAGTTTCCAGTTAAGCCCAAGGAATGATAAGCTTTTCGATAATGATTGTATTTAATGGTAAAATGGTAAAAAATACGATGCAATTGTTACATGTGGCAGACGGAGAGAATATTATTGACAACTTAACTTCAAATCAATTTAAAAACATATATAAAAAGTTGTAGATAAAAGGAGTACGCAACATCCTCCCCCTTTGTGCAAGCACTAATTTACATTTAGCTTAACTAATTTATTTAGGGGACGACGTAGCGTACCTGCTGCAGTGGATACGTCCACCACCCTTACTACGTTGTCGCGACCTGGGTAAGTGGCTGTTATTCTGCCTCGGGGCCATACACCTCGTGGTAGGTTGCTATCAGCAATGAGTACTAGATCTCCACATGCAATCTGGCTAGCCAAGCTTTGATAGGGTCTTTGTCGAGGCTGCATTGTCGGCAGTACTTCTTTCACCCAGCGTGACCAGAAAAAATCTGAAAGTCTCAGCGCTTTTTTCCATTCAGTTCGGCCAACTAAAACATTATCGGTCAGCGTGGCCGGCAGAGCGGTAGTGGACGAGGAACCAATCAAAAAATGAAATGGTGTGAGGGTCTCCTGGTCATCGGCGTGGACAGAAACATGTGTCAAGGGACGAGAATTAACGACAGCTTCGGCTTCTGATAAGAGAGTTAAAAGAGTCTCCTCTTTCGGTGAGCGATTTTTTAATGTCGCATTCAGTGCCACCTTTATGGAACGGACAAGTCTCTCCCAACAGCCACCAAAATTTGGAGCGGCTGGCGGAATAAAATGCCACTTTACTCCGTTGTTTGCGGCAAAATCTTCGACGCCGTTGCTGTAAAATTCTCTCAAAATTTTATTTGCACCAACAAAAGCCGTACCGTTATCGGAGAAAAATGTATCGGGAGCACCTCTTCGAGCGATAAAGCGTCGTATACATGCAATCGCTGAATCTGCAGAGAGGGTGTGCGCAAGTTCTAGGTGCACAGCTCTTGAAGTTAAACAAGTAAATAATGCCACGTACCGCTTCTCTCGCCTCCGTCCAATCGTTACGCTAACAGGGCCAAAATAATCTAATCCAGTGAAAGTAAAACAACGTTTATGGTGTGCCATTCGCTCTTGTGGAAGATTACCAGTGGGCGGCGCTTGTGGCAGAGACTTGCGTATTTTGCAAAACAGGCATCTATGGGCAACTGTTCTAACTGTGCTTCGAAGTCGTAGAATCCAATAATGTTGACGTAGCTCGTTGACGACTGTCTCATGGTTAGCATGACCCATCTTGACGTGAAATCGATAGACTAGCAGTCGGGCTACGGGGTGACTACCATCAAGGAGCACGGGAGTCTTGACATTTTGGTCCACATCTGCTGCTCTAATTCTTCCTCCTAAGCGAAGGAGCTTGTCATCACCGATCATAGGTGATAGCTTGGCTAGACGACTAGTTCTGGGTAAAGGCTTGGAATTCAAAATACAGGTGATATCTTCTAAAAAACTGTCAAGTTGTATTTTCCATAAAATGTGCCTTTCAGCGGCGTTCATGAACTCAGCCGTAAGCGGAATCAGTGAAGTGATGGTGGACGTATTTAATGATTGACGTCTGTGACCGGAAAATCGAGAATTTCGAATTAGTTGCCGAAAGATAAAAGCAGCTTGGTGTACGCGTGCAGTCGCGCGTACCAAGCGGAGCCAGCTACTGAAGCGTGAGCAGTCAGCTGTTACAGCGTAAGTTTTACCGATATGCTCTGTCAAAACTCCCACCATTTCAATCGGTGAAGATTTCAGCTCAAGTTGGCTTTGAACTGATGGGACCTCTGAAACAGGCTCTTTCGGCCAATCTTCCGAAGAAAGTAAAAGAAATGTTGGTCCGGTGAACCATCTACTTGATTGATCTAATTGAGCAGAATGCAGTCGAGTTGCATCGTCTGCTACGTTCATGCCTGTCGGTACCCATTTCCAGTCACTAATACTAGAGTTTTCAGTGATTTCACCAATGCGATGGGCAACGAATGGCTTGAACGAACGCGCGTCACTTCGTAACCAACTAAGCACGGTAGTGGAGTCGGTCCAAAAAAATGTCTTTGATGGTTTTTTAACGTGACTGTCTTTGATAGTTACAGTGAGACGAGATGCAATCAAAGCAGCCATGAGTTCTAATCTCGGAATCGATATTGGTTTTAAAGGTGCTACTCTAGCTTTGCTACCAATAATAGCCAGTTTTACCGATTTATCAGCATATAACAATCGCCAGTAAGCTACACAAGCATATGCTGATTCGCTGGCGTCACAAAAAATGTGCAATTCACGCTGCAGAGGTTCAGCATCGAAAGCTTTGGAATACCAGCGTGAAATTTTGAAGGTAGAAACAGTCAAAAGTTCGTTAAACCATTCCAACCATTTAGAAGTTTCGGTAGGTGAAAGCTCGGAATCCCAATCAGTATTAGACCGCCAATTATTTTGAAATAATATACGACCCTTGATGACTATAGGTCCGAGCAGGCCTAAGGGATCGTACACACGCATTAAATGTGAAAGAACTTTCCGTTTAGTCAATTGAGCTGGAAACGTTTCATCTAAGCCAGTTCGGAAACCTAAAGTGTCAGAATTAGGATCCCAAACTATACCTAGCACTCTTACAACTGTCGGTGAACTGCCAAGGCTAACTTCTGATGGCTTCTTAGCACACAGGTCTGCAGGGATGAGTCTCAAAGCTGTAACATCGTTGGAGACCCATTCTCGCATTTCAAAGCATGCCGCGTTATGTACAGTCACTATATCCCTCGCGATTTTAGCTGCTATTTCAGAACTGTCATGGGATCCAAGGTAATCATCCATGTAATGATCCTCGATGATTGCTTTAGCTGCGTTTGGAAAACATTGTTCATGTTCTTCAGCATTTTTATTTTTTATGTATAATGCCATAAAAGGACTTGATGAAGCGCCAAATATGACGGATGTCATTCTGTACTCTTTGATAAGTTGCTTCTGGTCACCATCTCTCCATAAAAACCGTAAGGCATCCCTGTCCGCGTGTCTAATCCGAATTTGAGGAAACATTTCCTTAATATCGGCGGTCAAAGCAACGCGGCTTTCTCTAAATCGAAAAAGAATATGTAGTAGATTTTGGAGAAGGTCAGGACTTTGGAGCAACAAAGAGTTCAGACAGACTCCTTCGTTCATGGCGGCGGCGTCGTGAACTACACGGAGTTTGCGTTTCTGCGGATGGTATATGCCAAAATGTGGTAGATAAAGTCTTATGTTATTAAGATTAAGCTGTGTGTTTTGACTGTAATAAGTATTTGATGGACATATCTCAGCATAACCTTTGTCTACCATATTGTTTATAAACTTTCGGTAAGCAACTGCAAACTCGGGTTCCCGATGCATGCGTCTTTCAAGACTTAAAAGACGTGACAAGGCTTGCGGATAACTATCTGGAATGTGTTTGATATTATCTCGCCATGGCAAACCTACTTCGAATCGACCAGTTGGTAAGCGAGAAGTCGTAGCTTCTAAAATTTCAATTGCGCGCTTATCCAACTTACTATGTATAGTTTCATGTTTAGAAATGCCTAAAGATTCTAATTTATACTGTTCCTTGATTAGAAAATCTAAGTTGTCGTTATTTGACGTGAGCTCTTGGTCTATAAAGGCGGTATGATTAACAAAATGTACATGTTTTGTTGTACTTGAAGGCAACCCGTAAAGTGTCCAGCCTAATGCAGTGAGGCAGGCTACGGGTTCGCTACGTTTGCCTTTACGTACTGAATGATTGATTGATAAATGCCAATGTTCAGTACCTATTAGAACCATCGGCTTAGCGTTCTCATAGATAAGGTAATCAGTTAAATCCTGTAAGTGTCTGTACCCTAAAATACTTTGCCTTTTGATTGTCTGTGCATGAAGCAACAGTGAAGGCAAGGACCTAGCGTGCTTGACGTCAAAAATGTCTTGTGTGTACTTACCCTTAATTTTGAAATCAACATAGGCTATCTCTACGTTTCTGGTAAGACCACCTACACCGTTCAGGCTGATTTGCTGACGCGGCCCCGATGCTCCTATATGTGCAGCGACACTGGCATCTATAAGAGTGGCAGTGCTGCCGTCGTCGAGCAGAGCGTATGTGTCGTAGCTGCCTGACGGACCGTACACGGTAACAGGAACGACTTTGAGCAACGCGGCGGGAGACGCTTGTTGCAAATCGCGCGGTGAGACTGTATGTGTCGATGTGTTAGAGATGACCACTTGTTCATCATGTGGTGAATGTGTAAGTACAGGTGAAACATCATTGGCGATATTATTGACCGCAACGCTAGTCTGGTTTGGCCACTGGCTACCGTGAAGTAAAGGATGATGTCGTAAAGTGCAACCATCGATGCCACAAACGTTGACTTTACACGTTTTCCATTTGTGTGGCTTGCGACGTAAGCATCTGTAACATACTTTTGCTTCATGTTGCCAGCGCCATCTATCTTCTATAGAAAGTGCTTTAAAGTCAGAGCACATTTTTATACTATGTAACTTTTTACAAAATAGACAACTTTTGCTATTTACACTATTAAAAGGTGCAGTATTTACCTCGTTACTGCTGTTATTATTATTTACAGAGCTATTTACATATTTATTTTTATATTGCGTAACAGCACGTACGTACTCCCGTTTACTTTGTTTGTCCTGCGAGGTGTTTGATGCTACTATAAAAGAAGCGTGTTCCGGCGACAACCCAAATCTAACGTGTTTGTCAAATTCCCGCATAAGAAAACTGGACAACAGCTTTAACTTCGGTTGATTTGGTGTACAGTTATCGACTGCGAAATCCGTCCACCTCATTTTAACTACAGGATTCAATTTTCCTAGTATAGTGTGGTACAGTTCGGGCGAATACAAATATTCGACGTAATCTAACATACGTATTGTAGACAAACTGTTACGAACTTTTGTTGCGAACGTTCCTAGTTCACGTAAATCGTTACCCAATCGAGGCAACGCTTTCAATGCAGCAACTTCTTGGAAAACAATCATCTCCGGGCGAGCGAAGTTCTGTTCAAGGACGCCGATTATTTCTTCGGGCTCTTGGGCTGACACTAGAAGAGCTGCCACGGCTTCGCGGGCGGCGCCACGGAGTGCTTGCTGCAAACGTGCAACGTTCTCTAGGGGAGAAAAAAGAGCTTTTGTAGTTTCAAATAATCGTTTGAACTGAAGCCACTTAGTGGTTTCTCCTGAGAACTGCATTAAATCAATGGTTCTCTTTATATTATTGTTTTGAGCGGTTGCGAGAGCTTTCGCTGCTGCCGCTGTGTCTGCCACTGCTTGTAGTATTTTGTTATTGCCAATTCCGGATCCAGACAGACCAATGTCTATGTGAGGACGTGGCGGGGTTCGTGCCACAGCCTCAGACCTATTTGTAGCCTGTATAGAACAATGAATGTTTGGCTTATGAAAGTCAATATCCTTGTGAGACGGTTCTCGCTCGGATAAAACTGTGACTTCCTGGGCATTTTGAAAAAGAAAAGGTGTATTGCTAACCGCGTCTTCAACCCATGCCTGTGTCCTACATGATGGATGCGAGCGCTCGGAGCCACGGCGACTGCTTCGCCTGCTGGAGCTCCCTTCTGCTTCTATCGCGGCCAGCTCCGCTCGCAGCTCACTCTCTTGAACTTGCTTCTCTAGTTCGAAGAGACGGCGTCTTGCATTTGCTTCCGCTGCAGCTTTGCGAGCCTTGATTCTCGCGGATGACGTCGTAGACGTATGAGAATTGATGGAAGTGGGCACGTGTGGTGGATGATCACATGAATGGGGCGAGATGCATTTGTTAGCGCTAGAACTGTCGTGCATTGCTGACTTACCTGCTTGTGAACGGGTTATCATGATTAACATGAACTATGTGATGAACTGTAATGAAAATTATACGTGAAAAAATGATAAAATTTAGGTAGCTGAATTAAATGGGAGAAGGACCAAATGTTGCGGAGATAACCCAAGGAATGATAAGCTTTAGAAAAAAATAATTCACCGTGTTCTCCATCGTTTATATAGTCTATTCCAGTTGTTTTCTTTTAAATAACTTCAATGTACAGACATGGCATGTTTAGAATGTTATAATATTATAGATAGATGATGAATGGACTTGTTTTATCTCTAAGCATGTGTCCGCTATAGCAAAACGTAACTGAAAACGGTTGGCATGCCTCTAACGTACCGTATTGGTATTGATACAGCTAGTAACGGTTATCAGTTATCTAATCTAATATCTAGGTACAAACAACTGACGATGACGCGACGTTACCAACCAACTGACAGTAACACGAATAATCACAATAGCTAGTTAGATTCAGTGATACCGTTTTCGCTACGTTGGTAACTGATTGAACGATAATAACCAAAATAATTATGCCTTCTCTCTTTTTCTAAATGATTCCTAACTTGCAAAACAGAGAAGACTCGAGTATTGGCTAGCAACTTAATAACCATTATCCAGCAATGCACAGACTAAGGAGAGATTAGCAACATTTCACGAATATTGTTATGAAACAAAGACAACCTTATTTACATTATCGACTACAAACGAAAACGATGCGCGTATTAGTTGAAAACCTGTATTGATACCGATATTCGGCAACGGTTATCAATACCGGTATTGAAACCAAATATCGGCTAGATACCCGTTGCCAAAAATTGCTGATAACGCCCATGTCTATTTATCTCTCAAATCCAGTAGATTCTGGGAGCAATGGCGTGATGCAATGATCGTGTGCATTCGTGTTGCACGCGCGACTAACTAATCAGTCGCTATTGGGTAAATTTGTCGCATATGCCCTGCCATTAATTGGTGTACCCCATAAAGTACATACGCGTACAATACGTTGAGAAACTCTGGTATACTTGATAATTTTTTTGTACAGTGAATATTATGACTATACCTTATTATTTATTACTTTCACCTTTGACATATACAAAATGAAATAGGCGGTTATCTTAACTAACCGTTAATTTGTCTTGCTATTAGTTAAAATTTGACAGAAACTCTATACAAGTAATAAAGTTTAAAATTAAGTAAGTGAATAAATAAACAGTAAGATATAGAACCCGGCTATTAAAAATATCCATCGTAACTTTTAAGACCAAATTACGAAATAGCTTATGATTCAATACAAAGAGTACGTCCTAAAAGCACTAAACCTGTGTGTTTCCATAAACCTTGGTCAACATTAAGGTAGCCTAAACAAAGAAAACCTTTCAAGCCTTTTCAGAGACGATCCCGATCTCAGCCGACCCTAAACACATCACACCTCTTTGTGCTTCGTCCAATACATCTCGGGATAAAACGTTGATGGATGATGCCTTATTACGGTTTTACCTTTTGAATATTTTATGTACGCATATAAAATCCAGAAATGGTTTTAATATATAAATTTTAATTTTTCACTGACTAGCATTAAACGTTATCATTTGGAATGACAAAATGGTTATTTTTGATACTAGTGTAGTAAGTCGGCTTTTACAACTCGAGGGCTTACTATTGTTACGAGTTGACCGATTCATATTTATGTTTATTTCGTTATTTATTGTATGGTTTTCTCGCAAATGTGTTGAAAAACATTGTATGACACACATACGGTTGGTAGTTTTTACAAACTCGTCACTATGAGAAAGCCTCGACTTCGTCTCGGGCTTACATTCGGCAACTCGTTTGTTAAAACCATTTATCGCACTAGTATTATAAACAACTATTTTACAACAAAGTACCTATTTTACTACACGTTCTGTTATATGGTGCGTAATTTTTAGCTTTCAAATAATGTATACAGCCTTTGTAAATGCATTTTTTTAGCAAATGTGTTGAAAATTAGTATTTACACTCTTATGATTTAATTACGAGTACCCACAGATCATAGAAACACAGGAGATATGGCAAGGAGGCGTGTCGCTTGCGAACGTATCTGGCCGCAAAGCGGCTTGATGCCAGTTTCGGTTGTTAGTCGAATATCAACTTGCGACGTCTTTACATCTCACGAATTTTGAAATAATGCCGCGTTGTTCAGTGATTGTTTGTAAAAATAACAGCTGTATTGTGAATTACGTGAAAGATGGCATCTCTTTTCATACGTAAGTACTAAAATATTACAGTTTTTCTTATTGAATTCATTAAAACTTTACTTCGTGATACTAGAAACATGGTAAAGTAAGAAATCAATTATTTTCATTAGGAACAAAAACCATTGCTTGCTTAGTATAAATCAATGAATAAATCGGCTGCTCTAATAGCGCAATGAATATATGTTTTTACTGATATTGTCACTCGCGCGATAGTTTTGCAAAGCGGCCACTGTCGGCTTTTGTACGTTAGAGATGTGATGTTATGTTTGTGGTTGTCGATATTTTATACAATCCTATTTCGTACGAATGATTTTTTAAGATACAATTAATTATTGGAAAACACAATTTGTTTCCATTTATTTCATTTTTTTTTTTGAATCAATAGTTAATGATAATATAGTTAAATAGGATTTTTAGAAACCGAGCACTAAATAGATGTTAAACGTAAAAAGTGTTTAGGTAAAGTATTGGTTTTTAATTTATTGTGGTACTCATGCATCATTCATATCCTCGTCAACATCATCATTTATGCCTTGCTTTTATTTCAAAATTTTAGTTTTCCGAAGGATCCAAAAATAAAATAAAGAGTGGATAAATGCAACAGGAAGGGATCCAAGCTGGTTTCCAACAAAAAATAACACAATATGCTCGTCCCACTTTGAGCCAAAGTGCTTTCAACCACTGAAGAAAGTTCGTCGGCTCTTCGAATGGTCGGATTCGAATTATATGGGACCTTCTACATCCAAAGTGTGCTTTTATTCTGAATTGGATCAAAAGGACCCTAATTTGGTAAGTTGAACTATTCTACAATACCCGAAACTTGCAAAAACTGTTTTTATTTCTTAATATAAATATAGAACAAAGATATTATGAAACACGTAATATGTTTTCTAATTACAGACGGTTACTTCAAAACCTCCAACCACAATGGAACTACAGAACTCCACTAATGAGCAAAACGTTGATTTGGAAAATACTGCTACAAGGTCTACGGTAGGTGGTGTCGCTACCAACTTGAATGCTCGACAAAATATTAATTTGGAGCATCAAGAAAACCCAGAAAAAAACGATCTCCTCGAAACACCTAGAAAGAAAAAATCACGCCAATTCATTTCTGTACAAGGAAATTTAATAAAAAAGCAAAAAATGCAAATTAAAAGACTTCAAAAGAAAAGCAGCCGGTATCAGAAAAAAAATCGCTGATTTAAAAGACATTTTGAGAAATCTTAATGAAAAAAACTACATTAGCGCTGATCACGTTACGCAATTAGAAAACATTGGAGTGACCGACCTTATCCAACGTTCTGAGAAAAATGTTTTCTCGGGGCAAAGCACTAACCAAAAGTATTCTCCTGCTTTAAAAATTTTTGCAACTACTCTCCATTTTTATTCGCCAAAGGCGTACGTGTATGTAAGGAAAAAGTTCCAAACGGCTTTGCCTCATATTCTTACGATAAAAAAGTGGTATCAAGCTATCGATGCTCAGCCTGGATTCACGCAGGAATCGTTAAAAGCCATAAAACTTAAAACTGCTTACACTAAACACAAATTGTTGTGTAATTTAGTTTTAGACGAAATGGCAATCACGCAGCGCGTGGAGTGGGATGAAAAACAAATGCACGGGTATGTCGATATATCGAATTCTGCAGAACAAGGGGATTGTTTACCCGAAGCCAAAGAAGGTCTTGTGTTTTTGGTAACCGCAATTAATGGGGCTTGAAAAATACCAGTCGGGTATTTTCTCGTTGACGGTGTCACAGGGGAACAGCGCTCCAATCTTGTAATACAATGTTTGGAATTACTAGAAGATACAGGTATTCAAGTAACCTCGATGACCTTTGACGGCTGTCCAGCCAATATCACAATGGCTAAGAAACTCGGATGTTCTTTTGCAATTGAAAATTTAAAATCTTATTTTGAACAACCAGTTACTAGTCAGCCTGTATATATTTTTCTCGATCCATGCCATATGCTCAAGTTATTGAGGAATGCTTTTGAAGCATATGGGTGTTTCATGGATGCTTCAAATAGGTACATAAAATGGAGTCATATAAAAAATCTCTATGACATTCAGGATAAAGAAAAACTGCACTTAGCAAACAAACTAGGAAAAAGTCACATCCATTTCAAGAACCAAAAAATGAAAGTTCGCTTGGCGTCGCAGTTATTTAGCAACAGTGTTGCAGATGCCCTGATTTTTTGTTGTGAACTTAAAATGGCTGGTTTTCATGATGTAGAGGGAACAGTAGAGTATTTAAAAACTATCAACAACTTGTTCGATGTGTTAAATTCAAGGCATATGGCCCAACTCCATTTTAAAAAAACCGGTTTTCCCAGGCAACAAAGATAAGGTATTTGAAACTTTAGAAAAGGCAAAACAGTATCTTACAGCTATAAAGCTTCCAGATGGTACAAAGGCTATTAGTACACCAAGGAAAACTGGTTTTATTGGTTTTTTACTGTGTATAGAAAGCCTCAAGGCATTTTATTTACAATTAGTTGAAAAGGACCAAAAACTTAAGTACCTTCCAGTTTATAAAATCAGCCAAGATCATTTGGAGCTTATGTTTGGACATATAAGGTCACATGGCGGATGCAGCAACAACCCAACGGCGCGACAGTTTCAAGCCATATATAAAAAGCTCTTGGTAAAGTCGGAGCTTAGAGATATAGATCAGGGAAACTGTACAGCTCTTGAGGAGGTTTATTTTTTGGTGTGTTCGTCTGCTGTCAAAAATATTAATCTGACAATTGAACCTTGTAAGTTAGAAGAAGGTAATGACGAAGACGAGATGATTTTGTTGTATGAACAAGCCGTATTTGATGAGGAAATCAGTATACTTGTACAAGACGTCACAGAATTTAGTAGCCAGGTAGTGTCATACATAGCAGGATTTATAGTTATACTCCTCCTAAACGCTGGGCCTGATTTTGATTAAATTCTTTTGTTTGTTCAAGTGGATTTGAGAATAGTTTAGATTAACATTCGGTCCCGGTAGATGAAGCTGGAATAGGGTTCTAGATTTTTATATTTTAAAGGCAGGACAACGTCTGCCGGGTACAGCTAGTAAATAGATATAATTGTAGTCTTTAAGTTCATGTTTGTATTGGTGTACAATAAAGTGTTATCTATCTATAAAACCTTAACAATAAAATTCCTGCAGTTTTAATTGTGTTCTAGTCTAGATTCGAGAAGTTGATATCCTAATTGTTTCTTGGTTAAGTTAATTAGATAATATTCCAATTATGATAAAACTTCGCTGGTATAGAAAATTAGAGGAAAAACTATGTCGTTTTCTTTATAAAATCTTTAGGAAAGAGCAGAAAATAGCTAACCTAATTTTATCGATATTTTTCTATGATTATTAATTAACATCACTAGTTGCACATGTGTGTTTATTCGGAGTCCGTAGCTACAGGTAGATGCGCCGCCCATTTTGTGCGTGTATTCTATCAGTGAGTTTATTGGTGTTGCTACAAGTTTCTTTGTGTGCGGGTGAAACATAAGCTCGTGTGCCGTTCTTACAGTATTTGATTTTGTGTTAGTGAAATAAGTGGGAGAAATGCGAAGACACTTGAACCCGAATAAATTTGTGTACAAAGCATATCTCCTGTGTTTTTATGATCTGTGCGAGTACCGTAAGACCACATGTTAGATCTATGTTGTACCGAAAACAAATATTATGTATGGAACAAGCGTTTAGTCGTTTTATTTTGGCCAAATCCCAAGAATAGGCGCAAATATAAGTAGGCCTAAGAAATGCTTGACATCGTAAGGAATGATATGCATGCTAATATTCTTCTGGCCTTCGTGGAGATTTTTTTTACAAAAACCAAATCGTCAAACTAAAAAACAAAAAAATATTTTTTTAACCGATTTCGTTCTACAACATCTTGAAGTCGGTGCCAAGAAAAACATAAAAAACATTAAAAATTTGCAAAATATAGTAATTTTTAATTTTTACATTTATTTTATGCTTTTTAGTTTGAAGTCGATTTCGTTTTTGTCAAAAAAAGGAATTACTTTGTAGTTGCACAAATACTTGAATAGCTTTAGAAATAATATATTAAGCGCCTGTAGAATATTACTTGCACGCGTATACAAGTTTGTCATCTGACTCTTCGGTGTAGACGCTCTTATACAAGGGTTGCTTTCGAATTCCCTGGGAACCACTCATCAGATCCAGATCATGGGACTATCTCAGGAGATATATTTACGAATAAAAAAAAATGAATGATGAATGAATGTGTACCGACACAATTGACGGAGTAATCGCGAACATACATACAAAAACAACATACAGCCGAATTAAGAACCTACTTTTGGAAGTAGGTTAAAAATTAGGAAAGCTACAGTGGGTTCCGAAGCAAACTCTTCAAATGCGACCCGGAAATAACAGTCCACCCTACGCATATACATGGACCCTATATACCACATTTCGTTTAAGCCGTTTAATATGCAAGTATATAACGAATTAGGATAGAAACAGACACCCATTCACATTTACAAATTGGTATAGAATCTTATAAAAATTCTTACAATGTCGTGATGTTACTTCAGTAGCATGGTCGCGGTTTTAAATTTTGCTAATAAATACAAATAACATGAATTCGTTTAAAAAATAAATTACTTGTCTACAAATTCTAGTTAAATATTTCGACGTACCGTATTTGGACATTATTTATTGGCTCGTAGAAACATTTAATAGTAAACTAGCGTAGTAAAAGGTTTATCGTCTTGCATTAGAATGTTCTGTTTTATTATACAATCCGAAATAATTTTTGATCACTATTGCCATGCAATAAAAATACGGTAACCAAT
The DNA here is from genome assembly GCA_019925095.2 of Dendrolimus kikuchii. Lineage (NCBI taxonomy): Eukaryota > Metazoa > Arthropoda > Insecta > Lepidoptera > Lasiocampidae > Dendrolimus > Dendrolimus kikuchii. The sequence goes on from CM034400.1 coordinate 9,624,337, forward strand.
TAAAATCGACGGTAGTTGCAATGTTTTTATTGTCCCTGAAAAATTATTATTGTACTGCAGTAAAAAGTAATAACTGGCAAATTATAGATACTTTACAAAAATATATAGGTATATAATAGGTCTATCAGTCTATGTATATGTATTCTATCTTTTTTAGATTGCTTTAGTCAGTTTTCGTGACTAGTATAAATAATGTAATTACGTTTCAGCAGTTTTAAACGGCTGAATAGTGAAAATCAAATAAAATACTGCGCTTAAAACTGTCAAAAAGTATAATAGACTTCGGTGAATTCGTTATTACCGTTCATCTTGTCTTTGTATGGTACAGTATTTTTGTTCTGAAATTATATGGTACACATGCATAGTAGAAGATCTTTTAGCCGGTTCCTATAATTATTTATTTATTATTCAACAAAGATCACACAGATTTACGCTATACATTATAATAGGCGATACATTTTAAAAATAGCACATGAGCCAATAGATCTTATTTTGTAAGCCAAACTTATATATACAAGGAGAATGGAATAATTTAATTTAATTTATATTGAAGTTATGACATCATAACTAAGTCAAACAAAACATTGTATGTATATCTTACTATGCACTCGCTTGAAAACTAAATCGATGGTAGGGACTGCCAGTTGAATTTTGAGATTATTTGTATGGAGTTTATGTCAAATTTTAACCAATAGTAAGGCCAATGAACGGTTGGTAAGATTTATTGACACACAATGCTGTAGTGAAACGGTAAATAAGTAAAGATTAGGATTGTTTTTCACAAACGTAACTGAACGTCAAAAATTTTCATTCATGTTCATAGTCGTTTTGAGCTTGTGTTAGTCAGATTTTAAAAAAATGATAATGGTGTTCCTCAAGGCGTTTTTCATTAAGTCAAAAAAGGCGAAAATTCTTTTCTAATAAAATAATTTCCCTCCTATAACATTTGAATTTTGAAATAGAGAATTAAACAAATTAGAGTGGTAGAGCCAACGCGATTGATGTATAACAAAGTCTCGATGGGTAGCGCTTAGGAAATACTTTTAAGAAAAATTAGTTTGAAAATATCCGTTCAAAGGGTTTTAAAGTAATGGGGGTGCTATATTATCGATTAGTCTGTTTAGGGTCTCGTACCTAAATTATAAAACTGGTAGTATTTGTTGCCCCTATCCTTTAATATGACTCGCACTTGCTTTAGACATTTATTTAGACTTTATGCAGACAATAAAAGATTATTACAAAAGTTATTCATTCATAAACAAATCGAAAAGTCGTTGTTTTTGCATACATCTAACACAAATTTACGTAAAATTTATTCATAAGCGTTGCTCACAGTGCCATAAGTAATACGTGACATAAAAATACAATTAGAATATGCATAATGCCGCAAGCACTGTGTACCCTTTTGCAACCCTTCGATCTTATCCCAATTCACTTTACTGGTTTATGTTTTACAAAGCCATACATTTAGGGGTGCCACTCACTGCTCCAAAATATACCCTTAATCCAATCTGAACACTGACCATGTCATTAATTTTGTTTAAAAATTAGAATGAAACCTTTATTTTCGAGTTTAATATTATCTTAACTGTGTAAGCACTTGTAGGTGCATACAATTCATTCTATTACAGTAAAAGGCCAAAATTGGACTTTAGACACAGAGATCGCTGGAGAAAATTGCTGTCAGCAATAAGGTCAATTAAAAAATAAATAAAGAAAATTTTCATTCATTCCAAATTTTCCGCGAGAAACCAGGCGTTGAAGCAGTGGAAATATCTATATTGTAGTAAGTGTGTTGTATATGTACGTACATTTAAAATATCTATTGCCTGCCTTTCAATTTGAATGAATCCACCAAAGTGATAACAGAAACTTGAAATATTTCAATGTCATTGAATACCGTCGCGCGTTGTGTCCTTTCAGTTCTGTTGCTTTCAACGAAATTCATTCAATTTAGTTGATCCTACACGATTATTAGCTTTACTTACACTAAAATGCGCCTGTGGTTGCTTATTATTAACTCATTTCGTCCGTACAGTACCGGAGAAAGAATACATTTTCCTGCGGCTGGGCGGCCTGTCGTAAGAGGCGAGAAAACACCCCAAGTCCAGTTGGTAGGGCATTTGCCTGTCTGGATGGCTAACACCCCTGGTCTAGATAGAGTATGCCGCCATATCAACCTTGAGTTCTGATCTGGAATTAGTGGTCATGTTCCATGCTTCCTTTAGAGAGCGGCAGCATATTGGTAGTACCTTTGATGTTACAAATGTCTACAGGCGATGGTAACCGCTTTTTACCACGTGGGCCGTCTGCCTGTCTGCTGAACTGATGAAATAAAAAAATAATAATAGTAGAATTGTGTAAATGTCGTGATGTAGAACATTTAAAATTCCATTCCATATAAATTAATATGATTAATACTGCTTACAAAGCATAGCACTTTGCTCAAAGCCATTACGAGTGTTGACCAAACCATCAATTTCATACAATATCGCACCCTCGAAAGGCATTCGATGTTTCAACGCGAACTATTTATATTTCTCGAGGTAACAAAGCCGCGGGTCATAAATAAGGACCCCCAACCCTCGGGAGAACGCCTTACTGCCTTTGATACCGGCCCTTTCTTATTTTGATGTGGTCTAATGTAACTGACTCCTCTGTGTATCACTTGTTCGGTACGCACTTCATAAATCACTATCTTTCCACTTTGCTTTGCCTGTTGCCTTTAGATGATGAGTAGACCACTCATATAGTCACTTAAGTACTTTATTTACTTAAATGCTTAGTAATTAAGTAAATATGAATCATTTTTTATTATTAGATAATTGATCAGCTGTATAATTTAATTTCTAGTAACTGACATTAAAACAAAATTAAAGAACTTAGATTATTATTTTTATATTGTCGTTTAATAATTAGATAACAGTATTACAAATTGCAACGACAAATACAACAGAAAAGCAACACATATCCGCTTTACAAAATAATATGTTATTAAGATTATTTGATAATAACTAGCACTGTGTATTTATGGCTATAGTACCTGTGGAAATTATTCCTAATTATGACGGTAATGAAGTCGTCTTTTAAAAACTAAAATAAACTAAGTTATAAAGTACAAGCGATTATAGACTGTGTAACAAATCGCTGCCAGATGGGAGCGTGCCCAGAAGGTTGGCTGCATTACCGCGCTGTATGGCGATGCTTATTTGTTGGGTGAAATATGAGCCAGCCTTCTGATCACAGGTGGCATCAAAGAGTTTCATGCTCTCTCTTATCTTTGAAGAAATTCTTTGCCGATGGACCCCACGGAGCTAATGTTTCAAATCCAAACGGCACAAATATGTAACCCCTTCCTAATGTTCCATATTTGCGCCGTTCGAGAGCTTCAGCTTTTGAAGCAGCGTTGCCAGCCTCTAACTCAGTCATTGGAAGATGTGTCGGGGCTAGAGTGTCTACACATGTCGCGTCCCAAACAAGCGGCCGTCCCATCTTCCAAGGAATAAGTGACATACCATCCGGCCTCTTGCCATCGTCGCGTACCAAGCCAGTCGGTTCTAATACGGCCAGTACGCCGACGCTGACAAGAGCCCGGCGGATGACGTCATTGAGGTTGGCATGGCGAGATCTTCGACCAACACTATGTAAATATGCTAATCCGTGGTGTCCATACGGGTCCACCATACTCCCACACTGGCAACGATGGGGTATACGATATGTAGCCCCCAAGCGAAGACTCGCAGCTAATCGAAAAGTATAATGGTCTAGGATTGTGCCTGTATTGAAGGATGGGTGTGTCTGCAGCCATTGTCCAGACTCCCAAGTAGCAACGGCCAAAAGGCGAGCGCGTTCTGTCGACCTGGAACATGTTTGTAAGAGATTTTCCCGTGTCAGTTCGCAGAGCGGCTCGTCCCAAGCTCACTGACATTGTTTTTTTAATTGGATGTTTATGCATTCATTGTTTTCCACTAAGCAAATAGTATTGTAATAGCATGCCATGGAAAATCACAGCATTTTATGTGCTGTGTTGTAAAATTTCTTGAGACGCACTTGCAAAAAAAGGAGAACATAAAGCATGTGTTATTAATTAACTAAATAAAAATATACTACGTTCAATGTCGGCTAATTTTCTGAACGAATTTCATTGGCGGAAGTATGTATTAATTTATTTATGTGTTCAACTAATATACATAAATTTATTAAGTATGTATATGTTCTGTGTATCTTAGTCTAAATTTATTTCAATAGAAAATAACATCCAAATTAGTAAATCTATTGTAAATGTGTGCACACATTTACAGTCTAAACAAATTCTTACATCAACCAAGTTTAAAACGTAACTATAAGTATTCACACTAACATAAAACTATATCCTTTGGGAAAACTTGTACTTATCCGAGGTGAAAAAGTATTATTATTAAATGAACAATTAATAAATATTCGGACTTTAATGGACAAGATCTATCACCTTATAATTGTAAAATACCGTTAGTTTATAATTAATTTATATAGTTGTACATTGTCGAGAGATTGTGAATGGACATACAAAGACTACATAATCATAGAAGTTCTAGAAGTCGCCGACCGTTGCCGCTATATAGCTCGCGCATTTTGGTTTACCTAATTTACTGCTCGTCGCGCCCTTTGGCCTAACCTATACTTCACCTTTTAAGTAGACGTCTCCTATATCACAGACTAACTAAGAGAAGGTTCCTAATTTTACTGGGCATAATTTATAATTTGGTAAGCAGGCATCGCAAATTACATAACAGTAACCAGGCAGATCAATTACTCGTACTGTTTGAATAATCCTCGAGCGCTTAAATTACAAACACTATACTATTAAAGCTTGCAACATCTATATGCACAATTCAAGACGGGTAAGTTACTAGACCCGAGGCGACTAATTCAACTCCAATTTACTGTAGGCAAACGGCATCGGACTGGAAACATCAGTAATATAGGTTGCGATTAGTTTGCTTCACTGATGTGAACTCAAGCAAACATTGATCGTCCTTTGGGGGTATTCAAAATTAATTTACGTAAACTATATGCTAAGTATTTTTTTTATGTTTGCAGGTAAGCAAACTGACAGACGGACTCCCTGTTGGTAAGTAGATACCACCTCTCAGTCATGGTCGGAAACTATCTCGGATGAGACGCCACCATCTCCTGCAAGACAGTAATGTCTGCTAAGGAGACGGGACTTTAAAGGGAGCGGATCCTGCGGCTTCCTTCATGCACGACACACGAGACTAGTCTGCACTGAAGGGCACCTAATGACCTCCGGCCACCGTAGACGCACTGCCTCGGATGGCGGTACCCGGGGTACAATATCAGCCATCACTCGTTTCAAGGCTACCGAGACGAAGGAGTACAGATTTACCTTATATAAAAAATTGGTTAACTCCGCGAGTTGGCGCTTTACCTTATTGGCAGTCATATGATCAAAGTAACCTATATTAATATAAGAATTCAAGATTTAAAAGAAAATGTCAAAGGGCATTAATCAAATTAAGTGCGCTAATTGGTTGAGAGATAAACTGTTTTCCGATGATCAAATATGTATACTATATGTTACGTATAACTAAAAGCATCCAAAAAGAAAGATGAGACAGAAAAATGGAGTGAAAATGAACAAACCTTGATATGTCCGGGTCATCATAGAGCAAAAACTGAAAAAAAAACACTGTAAGCATCCCACATGTCTGTGCGAGTTTCCTTATTTCAAGAGAACTGCTTGTCCAAGACTAGTTTTATCACACATTGCTAATACGCAGGTTTCCTCCTTGTCTTTTTTTATCTTTAGGATGTAATATTATTTCTGTAACAATATTAATCTTTTATTATTGACCAGCAGAATTTGAACCTATATCGTGGAAATTAAACGAAAGTTCATTAACCAATGAGCTATCAGAACTTAAGCAATATTAATTCATTCTTAATTGAATTGTAGGAGATAAATAAATGAAATATCAAAGACACTGAGACTTCTTAAGATTTTCATTTAGATGAACATTTTAATGACAGTTTAAGTGTTGAGAATCAGTTAGTCAAAGAAGTGGCATTAAAATTAGACTCTCATCTTAAGTAGTGTAAATGATTTTAAAAATAGCTTTACTATAACTTCTTGTGTTTTGATGTTTGCAGGGTATCCAACGTAATCCGATTGTAAACAAAAGACATAAAACATTTTAAGAACCGATGCAATTACCCCCCTTTGTGAGAGTGCTGTGTTTTCAAAGGGAAATCCACACTACGTTCTTCTTGTTCAGATTTTTTCCCTTAAGCTCAAATATATTATTTTGTAAAAATATCAACACTTATATAAAAGTAACTTGATTATGATATTGACGTGTTTCTTCCTTTATTACGGTTTTGGATACATAAATATTATTATATAGGTATGTATTTTCAATAGCGGGACGAATAAGTTAATTATTTTGCATAAATAAAGGCGTAGTAGTATTTATGTTATAATGACACATTACGATCCAAGGATAAATGTACATTCAAGAAAAGACAAAAGTTAAATCATCAGAAGTAATCAGGAGTCTGCGCCACGAAAATGTGCACTTCATTACAATTACCACGTGTTTACGGTGAATTGAAACATCCTGAAGCATTTCACATATTGTAGTAATGTATTCGTGAAACCCAAAAATTATGGGTGATGGGTCTACCATCCCAAAATAATAGGGCCTGTCGGACTTCTAAGTGCTAATAAATTTTTTTATAATGACTTTCGCCTTGTGTCTTGAAGATCTTGAACATTTAAGAGTAATTGTTGACACTGACGAAAAAGAACTTGCGGTCATATCGCCTCTTGGCTTCAATAACGTGATAAGTCTGACAACTCATATTTTTATTTCGTAATTTCATTTTTCCAAAAAAAAACTGGTTTCTTTTATAATAAATTATAGATTGATAGTAACACGTTATAGAAGCAAATAGGCGATAAAAAAAATTACTTTAATAAAATAGAAGAAGATCACTTAAAAGCGAAAAGTCTCATAGGGATTGTAACTCGTCTTAAGTGTTGCTAAATAAACTGGTAGTTGAATTAAATTCCTAAATACTTTAGGAATAAATTAAAGCCTGCTTCATTCACCCGCTTAATGAACAATGTTGCTTCGAAAAGTTTCTCTGAGATATAATATATTATGCTGGATGCGAACATAAATTCCGAACTGTTAAACTTTATTCTGTTTCGAACTGCGTTATGTATGGTCTTGGAAGTTAATACATTAGATGTAAATGAATATATTGTTTAATGTAAATCATGAAATTCCTTATATTATTGGTTTTAATAATTTAAAAGAGCTTTGCGGAGCTTTTTGGCGGAGAGCCAGGAGGCTGGTTGGCAACGACCAGCTTTTCGATGACAAAATGCAAAGTCTCGAACATCGGCGCAGGGTTGCCAGCTTGTCGGTTTTCTATCGGATTCACTTTGGAGAGTGTGCAGCTGAGCTCTTCAATCTGATCCCGCCATCTCCCTTCCATCATCGGACAACCAGACGAACCGGCATGCGGCATCGATATATGGTGGATATTCCACCTATTAGAACGAAGCGCTTTGCATCTAGCTTCATCATACGCGCCGCAAAGGAGTGGAACTCATTGCCGGAGTCTGTCTTTCCGGATACATATAACCTGGGTGTCTTCAAGTCACGTGTGAATAGGTACCTTCTAGGCAAGCGTGCTCCATCCTAGACCATATCTTCGCCCCACATAAGGCAAGATTGTGGTCAAACGCGAACCTATACTACAATAAAAAAAAAAAAAAAAAAAGCTTTTATTATCTATATTATCCTGGTGTTGCTATGTTTTGTTATCTTACACTATTCACCAACTAGTAACTGTAATGATAATCATATGCATATAAGGTTAGAAAAGAAAATCAGTAGGCTCACCATTCCCGCACAGAGTTTAAGAGTAAAAATTCTTTGGGTATTCGTTAAATTCATGTAATATATTAAGGTCTGCTTGCACAACGACCGTCTTGAAATCAAATTTAGTTAATCATATTAAATTGCCTAAATACGTTTTACACAAAACGTATTTAAGATGTCTTGCATAAGGCGGTCTCCCATGTTTATTAGCTAAATGTATTTATGCCGTCGGTAAAACAGCCAGATGTGTTCCGTTCCACGCGGCGATCCATATTTTCAAACAAACACACGAAATTTAGCTTTAATGTTAGTTATTTCTTGCGTAAAAAGGGATTTTAGTTGGCCAATGTCAACTTGACATTTGAAATTTCAGTCGTTTGGTTAGGTTTACTTCGGAATTTTTGGCGGCAATCTGAAGAATGATTTTTTGCTGTGTTGTTTTATTTTCGATTTTATGGGTATTTAGCATTGAGATAAATAATTAAAGCAAATAATATGCGTGTGACAATATGTAATTGACTTTTTAATAACTTACAATTTCATAAAGAATAATAAATATATATTTATGAAAACAGTTGTTGAAATATTCTTTAATGAAGATATATGCTTTCCCATCTTTTGTTCAGGGTCCTTTTTATAATCAAAGAATTTTAGATAAAGATCACAGATTTGTCTTTGCTGCTTCCATTATATAGGCGTTCTAGCTCAACACATACTTCTTTAGCGCTTTTATATCGTATTACTTGTTCTAGAATCTCATCCGTCATGTTTGTCGTCATCACAGTTAAAACGACACAGTCAATTTTTAGAAATTGTTGTAAATTTATTTCATATTTTGCTTTAGCATCTGCATCATCAGATGCTACAGGCTCGTCGAGCTTTTGAAACTTTTCCATGCAAAATTTCTTCAGCGCCGGGTATTGCCCTACACACTGTCTCAATACGATACCACCAATGCTTATAGTTTTTACCATCTAGATGCATTATTTGTACCTTAGAAGCCTCTGCGATCGCCTTATCCATTGTGAACGTCAGGCCGAATACAATGCCAGAATATTGTATTTATTCTTTCCAAGTTAAAATATCTTTACCACATCCAAATCCTTAACTTTATTACTATGCTACCATGTTGAAGTTTGTATGAATAATGGGTATTTAGAATTGAGAAAAATAATTAAAGCAAATAATATACGAGTGACAATCTGTAATTGACTTTTTAATAAGTGACAATTTTATCAAGAATAGTAAATATTAATTTATGAAAAGAGGTTACTCAACATTTTTTTGTCCTTAAACGCGTTTAAGGCAGTTAAATACCCATTTTTGGATGATTAACTTTGACAGTTCTTTAAACATATTTACCGGTAAATTTTGCGTTGTGCAAGACGTTAATCGTATTTAAGGGTGTTCGTTGTTGTTGTTCGTGCCTACCCCGCAAGGGAACTGGCGTGAAGTTATGTATGTATGTATGTATGTAAATGCGTTTAGTGTTTCTTAAATAAATTTAAGGAACGTTATGCAACCGGTCCCAAGTTAGATAGATAAAATTGACTAAGGGCCGATTTTTCAATCATCAGATAAGTTACCAGACGAGTCAATTGTAACCAGACTAAATTCAAAAGTGAAATAATTCAACTGGTTTGTTAATGCAATTGTCAGTTTTATTTTTCCCATGTTGTGTTTTATTCTATAGAATAACTTTTATCTAGTAATTGAAAAAGCAGCCCTTATACACACATAGTTTATTCTAGAATGAAAACTTGATTAAATACATTTATATTCCCACACTAATAGGTATATTATTTTTTTATTTTTTATTGCTGAAGCACAGAAATGAGAAAGAGAGAAATGTTTTGTATTTGTTTTTTAATGTCATAGCAATATGAAGACTTATCAATAGCTTACTTACCTGCGCAATTTAGTTATTAAGATTACAGATGTTAGCTCCATATGTGTATAAAAAACTATCTAAATTGTTGTACACCTCTAGATACATTTCGCACATGATATCTAAACCATTAAATTTGCTTTGGATTGCAATCGACATTACGTGAATATCTGCAACAAATTAATGTGTCAATTATTGACCATCATATCAGTAGAATAGTTTTAGAAACTTTTAAAATATCATCATCTCTTATTATAATGTCTTCACACCTTAAATCTAAAGTGTAGGAAATTCGTTTACAGTTTTTAAACACGCAATTTTTTTTGAAATCATTGAAACTATAATATTTTAATCTACCTTTTTGGGAATTAAATGTAAGTTTTGGCTGACTTTCCATTTATTATTGTTATGTATTGCCACAATAGCAGGCAATGGAACTAAGTCCGTACAGCTTTAATGGACATATAATTGTATCAGCTCAACAAAATTCTAGGTATTTGACGGATGTCTAAGAATGGAGTTCTTGTTTCAGTTCGAAAAAATACATTTTACTAAACACAAATCAACAACTCAGGCTTAAAATCAATTTGTTATGACTATTGATCATAGGCGGCGTTAGTCAGACCTGCGATATATGGATTTCACTTTCGTCTGGTGCTTCCTGTTTGAAGAAGTTTTTTAAAACATGCATACGCATGGATATTTGACTGGTCCAAAGTCGTGGTAGCGTAATGGCTAGCATACACTTTCCGAACTCAGAGGGTGCGTTTTCGAATCCTAGTCGGAACGCATGCATCACTTAGGCAGTTTTCTGACCTAATGTGCATATTGTTACAATTACCACGTGCTAAAAACGGCAAAGGAAAACATCGTGATGAAACCTGCATCGAGATAAATGATGTAACCTGCTAAGCCGCCTTAGACAAGCATGGCAGTGTACTGTCCGTACCCAGTGGGACGCCCGAGCCTAGCAGAGGGACGTTTATGGGTTCTCATAATAAGGTGCACTGGAGAACATTTTTTTTTAGGTCATTGTTTGTTGTATGCATACCGCTTCGCAAACTGTTATCTCTGTTTAATACAAAAACCATGCAAGCCAAATAATAGGAGAAAAATATATTATCTAAATAAATTTTGCAAACACGAGTCTGGTTTTAAAACTTCGCCATAATTTCGTTAATTTTCAAACAGTTTGCATAATTAAAGATCACCGCAGAAGTTTTGATCCCTTCCGCTAATTAGGCAACATAACTTTGCTTAATCAGTCCAAACAATACCGATTTCGTAGGGTCGAAGTCAAAGTCGAACTTCGCGGTCGGTTACCTAAGTGGAAAGTATGAATTATTTTGCAAAATTCACTTAAAACCTCTCAAGTGTTACAGCAGTTAATTTATAATTGGCTGAAAACTTTTGTTATTTGATTTATATCAGTAGGACTCGAAGTTCTCACAGCCGTATCAAGTTGTGTTTATTTAATGGCGGGGTATCCCGATATTGCTTATGAATTTATTTTTACATACTTAAGTTATCAATAAAATATAATTTCCTGTTTTATTATTAAATCATATGTTAAATGAACTCTAGACTAAAGCGTTCTGGATACTAGGATCCAATAAGAAAAATAGCACATAATGTCCTGAGTTTTACATTACTGACTATTTCCAAATAAAAGCCTATTTAACTACTTGAATATAAGTATACATTATGTAACACAGGTAAATTTAAGGAAAAATACTATAATAATAATTGTGTTTGGGATGATATGAAATCTTTTTGGCTACAAAATGCCCTGTTACCTAACAGGATTTCTAGTCGATATGAGTTAAATTAAAAACTCAAAGCACATCTTATAATAATATATATAAAAATCCGATAAATGGTCAATTTAATTACCACTCTTAATGAATTAATTTATTTGCATAAAAGATAGTATATAAACGTAGGATAACATGTTATTATATAACTATGTATAATTTGCCTATTAAACATGAAAATTATACATAGCTTTAATCCACCCAAATATCTAATGTATAGGTATGTTAAAATCCATTTCACTTCTGTGAAACAAGCACGAGTTACTTATTCAAAAACGTTATTAAATAAAAAAAATACTCACATGAGTTCATATTAAAAATATAACATATAATTAAATTAAAAAAAGAGATATTTTAATAATTAATAAGGTTATTGCAAATTAATAATCAGAACATTAAAACAGCTTGCACAAATTTGTGCGTCTCTCGCTTAGTACTGGATATATTAAATAGTTCGCAGATAACCTGCCATTAAGAAACACTAAACCGAAGTCAAATTACCAACATTCAGTGATAAATATTTCCTTTTACCTATTAGTAAAGTAATTTTTCAAATTATATTCTATCACCGTCATCGATAATTAACCAAACAGAATTGTAATTTCCGCCTATAATTAGATGAAACTTTTAAACTACAAGCTTTTAATACATGATTTGGTGTGACCAGTGCTTACATTCGTACACCTGACAATGATAGAGATATTATAAATTAATTATTTTCACACGTATATTAATACGCGTTAATGAAAGCGTGCGTCGTCTATTTGTTGAATAAACAATGTGAGGCTTTTCTTTTCGAGAAATGTAATTTATGTACGCTGCTAACTTACATTTCTTTTAATTTTTTGGACATTTGTAGTCATTAGCCAAAACCATATTACTTGCAAAATTGTCATGTCCATCTGTTTATGTATGTCACAATCATGCGTTTTATTGTAGTGTAGGCACTTTATTTTCATTATTAATACAATTTATTTCTAAAGTGCGACTACACCCGCGTGAAGTTCAAGTATGTTGAAAATCAAACTCGTCTCACCGGGTGTACTTGACACGTATTTATAATAAGTGTTGGTAAAGGAGGCAGGCCGGGCAATATTTGGTGTGTGTGAAGTGGGTTGCCTACTATATCCGCTCGCCATTAGGAATCACAGTGCTCGTCTCTCTGTTGTAAAATAATATCATTGTTATAACTTTGTGTTGTGTGTGTACAAATTTTGTGCTAAAATAAACCTACAGTAAACTGTAGGTGCCTTTCGATTGCCTTAGTAGTATAGGTTCGTGTTTGACCATGATTTCGACTACTAGGCGAAGGTATCTAGCCTTTACCGCGATTTTATCGTAAGTGACATTTGGAACTGAGTATATTTTTTGTTGCAAATGTTATTTTAAAGTATTCCTTAATTTTATGACTTTTAGTTTTTGATTCAGTAGGGTTTAATCTAACTAAAACTGAAAGTCTCAAAACAAAATAATAGTCTAAAATACGTTTTACAACAAAAAATATACTTAGGTCCAAATGTCGCTTACGATAAAGTGCTCAATATGGTCTAAGGTGGACCACGCTTATATAGAAGGTACCTATTCACACGAGACTTGAAGACACCCAGGTTGTAGGTATCGGGGAAAATCAAACTCCGGCAACGAGTTCCACTCTTTGCGATGTGCATAATAAAAATAGACGCCAAGTGTTTAGTGCGTTCGTCAAAAATTATCGATGATGTATTATTTAGTGTAATCACAATAAAACTAAAAATTATGTGTCTTTCATACATGTAACTGAGGCACGTGTAACCGCCCTCTCATTTTAATCATAACTGAAAAATTTAAAACAATCTTATTAAATTTTATCTGGTCTCAAAATAATGTTTAAAAAAATTTTGAAAGCAAGAGAATAAAAATGCTCTAAGTCAGGTAGGCTTTACATAGTTACTTGTATTGGGTCAATGTCATTATTAATATTTTCTTAAACTAGAATACACTAAAATAAAATAAGGATCAGAAAATATGTTTAAATATTACGGTAACATAAAGTAATTTATTAGGTTGTAATACTTTTGTAGTTTTAAATAATGTTTATTTAGACGGTAAACATCAAATACAAAATATTTGACACAGTCGGCGCTGAATTGACAGATTCAGGTCAATATAATAAAAGATTTAACAAATACATCCTGTATAATTGACGAGCGAAATCAGATTTAAATTATATAAAATTTATTGAAGATTAGTCATATTGATATGGAAATTAGTGTCCGATATCTTTCACAGCAGTAGATTATACTCACTGACAAATATAATGTCTTTCAAATTGACCACGAGATTTATTCAGTAGAACAATTTTACTATAACGTGCGAACGTAAAACCAAATGAAAGTATGTAAAAGATAACGTTGTGATAATCTTTTATAATTTATCTACTTAAATGTTAGTCTCTGTCAAGCTTTTAGATATTTATTTATTTGTGCCAGAAATATACAAAATATATCTGTTATAAGTTTTAATTATATGCCTCGTTCGTACACAGGTAATTTTTACAGCTTAGCAAACCATATCATTAGCAGCCATGAATTATATGAAACCTACTAATAAGGGAATTGGTACTTTAAGGTGTGTACGTGTTATTTTCCCTACCAGTTAAACGAGCTATTCCTAGCACTACATCGTTTGTGAATATTTCAATAAAATACACTCGAAATGTACGGTTTACCACATCATTTGCAAGACCACCCTGTACTTCACGATTGTCATCGACGGCTTATGATTCATGGCTATCACGACACATAAGTCGCATTGCAGTGTTTTTCATGTCATAAAAAGAAATATTCTTTTGCATTTCGTTTGTACAAAAGTCGTGACATAATATTTATTTTATGACCTCTGTTATGTATTACTAACTATCCATACAGGTTCAGTCACATCTTCCACTATATGGGATAAAAAGTATCTAAAAGAAAATAAATATTATGATACATAAGATAGAGCGTGGTCTAAGTCATGATATTAAAAAACACTCTTTCTAATACTGAGTTTATACAAAATAAGGAAAATATACATATATTCTATTGTCTTTATTATGGATCGAGGACTTTCTACGCGGCTCCACTCTTCTTCAGCCAATTTCAGTCCACTGCTGGACGTAGGCCTCCCCAAGTACGCGCCACATATCCCGGTCTCCCGTCTTCCTCATCCAGCCCCTGCCGGCGATCTTGCGTAGGTCGTCAGTCAACCGGGCTGGCGGGCGTCCTACGCTACGTTTGCCGAAACGTAGTCTCCACTCTAGGACTCGTTTGCTCCATCGGCCGTCGGTCCTGCGACAGACGTGACCGGCCCATTGGCACTTCAACTTGCTAATTTTGCGAGCTATGCCGGTTAAATTCGTTCTCTTACGGATGGCTCCACTCGCATCTTCCAATTTCTGGAACAAAAGGTTGGTAAGATATGTTCAGCCTTTTTATAAAGTGCATAATTCTTACAGCCTTGATGCGTTTTTCCTCATTTTGTTTCGTGATAATTGGTCCATTCCCTAGGATCTAAAGGAAGGATAAACACATAATTAATTATTAAAGTTAAGGAGGATCTTAGAAGATCTATTAATGATGTAAGAGGACTTACAATATAATAAACACATATTAGTTATTGTAAAGAATACAATATACGTACAAGAAACATTGCTGATAACAAGACCCTCTGTAAGAGTAACCAACATATTTACGAGTTCGAGAAACATAAAATATGATACGTTACAAGAATATTCTCGTATCTTTGTGATTCTTTTATGTGTTAGCTTTCTGGCTTTTCAAATATTATTTTAAGGCAATGTGTATTTAACTGAAATTATTATTTTGTGTATATATACTCGTATGTACAATTAGTAAAGTTATTAAAAATCTAAACAAAGCGAACTAACTTTCACATTTCATAGTGATATTATGGATCTAGATCTCATAGGCTAACTGCTTAGAATAGATTTTAATGTTAAAAGAAATACCTAAATTATGAGTTTTTTAAACTGTTTAACTATGCAGTGAATAACATTAATATTATAGTGAACACCAAATATTTAAGATGTAATTTTTGTTTAAGACTATATTCGTGATTACTAGCCTAAATATTTTATACATTTGATTTGTCATATTATTTATATCAAATAGATACTGGCTTGCAAATGAATATTAAATATTATGTTTGTCACGTAATGAATACGTTTAGTTTTACTTGTCTAATGTTTCTAAGTCTGTGGTAATAGTCATTAAC
Source organism: Dendrolimus kikuchii (assembly GCA_019925095.2). NCBI lineage: Eukaryota > Metazoa > Arthropoda > Insecta > Lepidoptera > Lasiocampidae > Dendrolimus > Dendrolimus kikuchii. The sequence goes on from CM034400.1 coordinate 9,640,185, forward strand.
ATACCTCGTGCGTTTTCAGCAGTCATGACGGTATAATAAGTACGTGTAATGTAAACCTGTCATGTACTTCACCTTTAAGTTATTGCTAATAACAACCATTTTATTAGATTATACAATTTTAACCACTTTTTGACCGACTTATGAAGCTGTGCATATTTACTTATAAGCCGTTCGGCTTATAAGTAAAAATGACTAAAGTAGAATGCTATAAATGCAATCATCACCAAACAAGTTATAAGATATTTTCAAAGCATTTCAGTACAAAAATTTCACGCATTGGCAGTGAGCAGCCATTTGTATGTCAAGTACCTGTTCTTGTGATAAAAAGGAAACCACGCGACATGTGGTTGCAATTTTGTGAGTAACTTGTTTTTTTTTAACGTAACATGTGTTTTTGCGGTTTGACTCTGAAGTGTAGAATTATAATTAGCAATAGAAAATACGACATCTTTTTGACGCTGATTTTGCGGTCTATTTAAATGTGTTTGACACACTTACTATTGCTATTTTCTTAAGTTTTCGCGACTTGTATACATAATAACGTCGGAAAAACCAAAATCAAATAAAATTACCACGCTTAAAACCGCTAAAACGTAGTTTTATTACACTTACTATTGATTGTATAATTATGCTTTCCGAATTTTCCACCTCATAGTGATAGTTTTATAATTTACAAGAGAATATTTTAACAAATATTGATTTAAATAAAAAAAAAGAATTGTATGTGTGTAGTTCACATGGCAGAAGTGAAATTTCAGAAAAGTAGCCTACGAGAGAATGAGATAAATATAGAGTATCAGGAGTATTAGGATAATTATAAGTTTTATTACTTTTATAATATTTTTACCAAGCTCAAAAATTATTGCAAATTTTAATGCAAAATATTACATTTCATATATTACATATTTAAGATATACTATTACACATATTATTCAGATTTCATGTTTTAAAATACAGACGAATGTACATAACCACTGTATAAGTGTGCCTTTTTTGCCAAAATAACTACGAGACCCTAAAAATACTATTTAAAATTGTCAACAAGAACTCAACAGTACTATTGACCTGAGTGAAAAACATTGAGGGTACTGATTCAATTAGTAAAACAGCCACAACAGTGGCACCGCTATTGAATATCACTCCATTACGCGTAGCACGGGAATATTTTTATTCAATAAATCGAATGAAAACGAATCAATTACCGATGCAAAGTTTCTATTTATGGAACTGTGTTTTGTAAATGAATAGCGAAGTACACAGTACATTTCGAATCGTGTTTGCATAATTAGCGTTTCCCCTGGGAGTTCAGATGTAGTTGCATTAGTTGAATGAGCTCGATAAATAGAGGCAAAGTCTAGCTTTTGTGATGAATAAAACTGATTTCAAAACTCATAAACTCATTTATTCATAATAAATGAGTCCGTTTGTCCGTTTCTCTAAAATAGCAAGCCCAACAGTGGGACGTTTATGGGCTGGTTAAATACTGTGTTATTTTGATTAATTTCACACATATTTCCGAAGTAATCCTAGACGTTCTGATGAACGGAATTTAAACTATCTACCGTTTTATTAATTTAAAAATAAACCGCAAGAAAGACCCGTTTCAATACCACGTACGATAAAGTAAAAGGAGAAAACGTTTTATTTACTTGTGTCAAGGAATTGGCTGGGATAGAGTGCCGTGTGTGTGAAACGGCCGAATGAGTCCCTAATAGGTTGCTTACTTACCAATTGATACGAGACTATTAGCTGATGGAGGTCGAGTTCTTTTTATTCATTCTTTTACTTGTCATTGGTAGGAAATTGACATTATTTGTCATTATATGACATCGACGGCATCTGTGGTTAAGCGTCTAAGTCTTTGTCGGCCGACCTCACTGCAACCTCCGGGTTCGGAAACGAATTTCCTCCGATATCTACTATATGGATGTCTGGAATCGGCCCTAGAGTACATACATACATACATACATAACTTCACGCCAGTTCCCTTGCGGGGTAGGCACGAACAACAGAGCGCCATTTAGGCTTATTCTTACACACCTCACTTGCTTCTTTGACATTCATAACTCTTGTCATGCACGCTCGTCTGTTCTTAAGGCTCCTAACATCACCTTCTGCTAGTACACGATCAATTTGATCATGGAAAGTGTGTCGTGGGCTTCCACGACTTCTGCATCCATCCACTTTTGCACTGTATATCTGTTTATTCATTCTTTCATCATGCATTCTTTCTACATGCAAGTGTCACTCCGCAGATTTTGCGCAGTGCTCGCATCTCGACCGCGTTTACTCTACTTTCATGCTCTTTCTTCCATATCCAACTCTCGCTTCCATACGTGAGCGTAGGTACCAGCACCGCTTACAACTAGGTCACTCATCCGCACCCCAACATCCATCAATCTTATTCTCTGGAGACAATCGTCCAGGTATAGGATGAACAGCAAAGCCGACAGCACGCAGCCCTGTCGGACGCCAATATTGACGTCAAACCAGGGCGACAGGCTGCCATCCAGCCGCACGCATGCCATACAGTCCTCGTAAGTGGACTGCACAGCACGCATCAGTTGGCCATTAATCCCATATCTGGGCAATATGTCCCAGAGGTCCTTCCGCACAACCCTGTCAAATGCTTTCTCTAGATCCACAAAACCGCAGAAAACCTTCCGGCCCATAGCCAGCTGCTTCTCTACGATATTGCGGAGAGAGAAAACTTGATCCATACATCCCCTTCCATTTCTGAAGCCACCTTGTGCATCCCACAATAATCCATCGGATACCACTCTCATTCTCTTTTCAATAATTTTCGTATACACTTTAGATGCTGTGCTGATCAAACTGATGGCCCTGTAGCTGGCGCACTCCATACGTGACCCCTTGCCTTTATACAAGGGCACGATGACAGCGCGCCTCCAGTCCTTGGGAACCTTTCCCGTCCTCCAGCACAAATTGCATAAGGACAGGAAAGCGTCCCGGACGCAGGTTCCACCATATTTGATCATCTCAGCAGACACACTATCGATTCCTCCTGCCTTTCCATTTTTCAGACTTCTTATCGACCATTCGATCTCTTCCAAAGCGATCTTGGATGCTGACTCCTCGGAGTCGGTCACAGACTCAGTCGTGGTGCCAGCATCCGGGATATTATCATACATTTCTCTAAAATATTCACTCCATCGCGCTAACACCTCTTGTGGGTGAGCAAGAACGTCCCCAGCATTAGATTTTATTCTTTCCATTCTGGAAGCTGACGAACAACCCCGAGACTTCTTAACCTCTCTCCAAAAGAGTTTGGTATTCGCCTCGAAGTTCTCCGTCAGCTTCTCTTCTTCTTTCAATTTTATTCTTTTGCGCTTCTCTTTCACTAAAGCTAAGCCCTAGAGTACTCCGTTGTAAATTACCTATAATACAAGCGCAACTTGCTTAATTTGAGAATATACGAAATGTGTCTTTGTCTGTCGATTATTTATTATCCTTTTATTTGTCTACACATGTAACTCCATAGTTTACGTGACATTTTTACTAGTAGCTGTAGCAACCGAGAGACTGACGAGGTGGCATGATGCCGGCCGCGGCTCGCTGATTGCCCTGTGGTATGACTCATTGTCCATACATTACAGTAGTAATACCAATATTAGGTAGAACAACTTTCAATCAAATTTTGATTGAAAGGCACAAAACTGACAGGATACGACGATATTCAATAAAATTGAATAATTCATGCTTATGTTCATATGGATCACTTTTGTTCATTCATTCAGATTAAATGACAGAAATTAACCGTCTAATATCGGTTTAAGACAAATTAGTGGACAACAAGTATGATATAGAAACATAGGCCTAATATTAAAGTAAACGAGATGGAAAGGTTTGTAATCGGATTGATGAAGGGATTTATAAGTTTTGATTTGGTCCAGAATAAATAACAAATAATTGAAAAACTCTGCAAAGTGGAGAAGAACATGTAGAATAGAAGAATGTAGAGACTTCGGGCTCTGAATTGAATGCTTCGAACGCTTCATAGCATAATAACGAAGTTGAACTTAAAACTAAATTATTCTGAAAACTGCAAGTTCTTAATATTGAATATTTTAAACTTAAGTTCAACAATCACGCTACGGTTACTGATACATAAATCGCTAGAGGTAATTGGTTATGGTAATCTAGTGTTATTCTTATCATGTAGTTTAGAATCCTGGAGGGAGGCATGCCACTTTAGCAGATTTCCAGATAATGTACATATTACATTTATTATTATCACGCGATGAAAACAAAGAAGGACATCATGTGGAACCCTGCATATAGGTATTTTCAATATATGAAAATTACCAATCCACTTTGATTGTCATAGCGAGTATAACACATTCTTTTCTTCTGAAATGGAAAAATCCGAAAAAGCGACTGGGTCTGAATTTTAGCACTTATTCTGCCTCTATAGTTTTACTGTTTGTTAATCTTCGGTGTTGTTTTATTCTGAACACAATTTTTTTTTTCTTTTAGTTTATACTGGGAAAACAGTATCCTGCAGTCATTACTAAAGAGTATTCAAAGCCCAAAAAAGAATACATACGTATTTAACCAAATAAACTCATTGTAAAATTTGTTCGTTCTGCGAATTTGCCAACAATGCGCTCTTAATCCTTATTCCCATGAACTTGACACGTCGTCGCATTGGATGCAGGTTATGTTTCCAATTCGCATCGATTGGGCACGTTTCCTTCTATTATATAGCCTATAGCTATAGCTTGTAGTAGTTCCCCTGTGTTTGTTATTGTAACGAATGCCCAAACAGGTTTGTTTTGGCTGTTACTGAACAAAGCCCTCCATCTGCACTTTGGCGAACTTGTATCGCTTGAAGTTTTATGTTGGTAGTGCATGATCGTATATTACGTTTATTACCAGCCATTACATAACTGTTTGGGTTTCATGGCACTTCTTATAACTTGTTCTAGGCATATTTTTTCCTTTTGTTTAAAGTCTTGTAAGATAACAGTTGGGAGAAATTACGAGCTTTTATCCAGGGTATAAACAGTTCTTTCCATGCCGTTTAACTCGCTTTAAGTTCTGATCTGTAACCCATATAAAGTAATCAATTCTCTGGATTAATGTGTATGTATTATATTTGTATCTATTACAAAAAGTACATTAATGTATGTTTAATTTGGTTCGTTTTTAGTAGTTCTAAATTTACAAACGTCCTAGACTTTTCATACATGCAAGACGTTTTGGATAAAGAACCCTGTTACAAATATTTACTCCTTTGTCTAAAGTGCTAATAGCAAGATCCAATATAGCGGACTGAGTAAACTCATCACTAGAAACAGTTATATAGACTCTGTCGAGTCTACACTTAACATTAAAAATCACAAAATAAACAGTGCAACGCGTCTGAGAGATCTGCTCGCTTAACGCTGATTAACATAATTGTTTATTCTGAGAAATTTGTAGTTAAAACTTTGCGAATTGTAGGAGCAAGAGAGTTGCAATGAGTCGTTTGGGTTTTATTGTCTCTGCAAATAATTTGTGAGGCCCGAACGGGATGGCGACGCAATGAAATAAATGCTGATCTGTAAAAAGTTGTAATCAGTTAACTAGAAAGTAGGGCTTTCGCAATAAAATGTGGGAAATCTTCATATATATTAATTAGAAGTAGATAATTTAACTAAAAGAATATATGTAAGAATGTTTAAGATGATAAGAAAATAGTAATGATGTTTAATAAAATAGTAATAATAATAATATCAGCCCATAAATGTCCCACTGCTGGGCTCGGGCCTCACATTATAGGGAACAGACAGTATACCCGCCACGCTTGTCCAAGGCAACTTGGCAGGTTTGACACATCGGTTATCTCGATGTGCAGGTTTAATCACGATGTTTTCCTTCACCGTTGTTAGCACGTGGTAATTGTAAAAATATGCACATTAGATCAGAAAACTACGAAGTGGTGCATGGTTTCGGGCCAGGATCGAACCCGCGCCTTCTGAGTCTGGGACGCGTGTGCTAGCCATTACGCTACCACGACTACTGTAAAATAGTAATAAGTGATTAAATTGATTGGATTTAAATAAACAGTCTGCATTAGACCGTGGGGTGTGAGAGGTGTATCAATAATTAAGATGGTTTTTAATGTCTTTAAAGACATGTACTGTTAAGGTGATTTTTAGGAAGATTAAAGTGTTACCAAGAATGAAGTTTTGTTTAATTTACGACGAGCACAAGAGTGAGCCAACCATCAAACAACCCACACACCCCCACATATAATAATGTTACATATTTTTTGTCATACACTATATTTGCCAACGATAGAGAAAACATTTGCAACCTTTTCGCATTACTAGGTTAGGCATGCGATAATTTTAACACCTCAATGAATAGGAAGATAATTTATCTATATTGAACGTATATTAAAAAAGAAATATTAAAACACAAACTCTGTCATGACTAACCTGAAATTTTTACTTGGATAAACAAGTCGTTTTAAAAATTTCCCCCCAAACAAAAACGGGATAAACAGGTTACGGGGAGCCTTCTCGTTGATTGAAGGCGACATCGGTATTTCTTCGAAGAGACGCCCGGGATTGTTCGGAGTTTTGATTTATGCGCATTTTGATTGACTCTTCCATTTGGGAAGGTAAACCTTACATTTTATTTTGAGAAACTTCTTAATCTGCTTATGGGAGAGGTGTAAATAATGGTCCGTAAATGTTTTATACATTACTTATTTTTAAATAAGATGTTTAGTTTTATATGAAAGAAAAATACGTGGAAATTAATTATTCTCTTTATTATGCTCGGTATACGTGTGTCGGAACATTCGTGCTATATACTATGAATGAATGAATGAAAACTCTTTATTGTTCACCTTAACTTAAACCTAGACATTTAAAATAAATACATTTCCATTAGAAAAATGGGCGGCCTTATCGCTTATGGCGATCTCTTCCAGACAACCCGGTGTCCAAGGAGACATTACAAGAAAAAATAAATAAAATTTGGTGGTTAACTAAAAACTAATTCTATCCGTAATTAAAGAAAAAAATAACAAAATTATAACAATAATAAACTAATATGGATATACACAATCAAATAGGTTATAATAATATAAATTACATATATACATGCTATGTACAATTTTAAAATATCCGAGCGTAAGAATAGTTATATAGATAGTTTGGTAAAGAGGGCCTAAAGCGGTCAACTTTGGATAATCGCTTAGTGAAATTGACACGTGTCTAGATATACTGTGTATATGTAAGACATATCATAGTTACACTTTATGTTAATACTTGTCATGTTCATTATATTATGAATTTGCGAAAACGATCTCTTTAAGCCTTCTGATTTTATATTATCTTTTAAGTTGTGATGTATTCGAACGATATGTCGAAAAGGGTTGAATGTGTGATAAATAGAAATAAGTGTAGTGAGAAGAATAAACGTATAATAATTAGTACTAACAAACATATAGTAATAAATATAACTGTGTCAAACTATATAATAGACATAAAAGATTAAGACCAGCGAAAAAAAAAACTGGAAAAACTTAAGGTCGATGTAAAAAAAATATTATTTCAATGTTTCATATACACCTTTTCTGTGGTCTACTTTAAGACCTGTTGTTCGTGCCTACCCCGCAAGGGAACTGGCGTGAAGTTATGTATGTATGTATGTATGTACTTTAAGACTACAAAATTAAATGTAAGGAAAGAAATTAAAATAATTTTCTGAACATGTTATTTCATATTAAACTTTAGAGTGCGTTCTCAGAAGCCGTATGAACGTTCTTTTATAAAACTATTCATTCAAAAGGCTTCATGTCTCTGGGAACGGTTTCGAGGTTTATTGTTGGTTTGTTTTAGTGCTAGAAAAAATATTTTTGTCATCTAAATTATCCTTTTGGAGTAGACTGTAAGTCACTATAATATTGTTAATTATTAGAAAATATCTTATTAAAATAGATAGCAATGTAAATTTGCTAAACTTGTCATTGAAGATTGACTTAATTTATATATATATAGGTATAAATCAATTGCTGTTCGTTAGTCTCGCTAAAACTCGAGAACTGATTTGGCTAGTTATGGTTTTGAATTATTCGTAAAAGTCCAGAGAAGGTTTAAGAGGTGAAAAAAAAAAACTTGGAATACAACAATTTCGTTTTCCCTTAGAAACTATTCGTACCTACCAAACATTTGATGTCCATGCTGTCGTTTACAAATCATTAAAATTTAAAAGTCGTTCGGAAACCAAATAAAATTTAAAAGTGATTTCTTTTTTCATTTTTTTTTTGGTTTTGAATATCAAACGTTTGATGTTCGTTGCGTCGTTCAGAAATCAACGTTTTTTATGTATTGATTAAAAGGCGGTACGAAGTCTGCCGGGTCAGCTAGTTGTTAATACAAGAAACCGAAACATTTGTTTAAAATTTCCAATAAAAGAATTGTTGAACATGTATTTTTGAATTAACTAGATACTAATTTAAAATTTCCTGTTTTATATATATATTTTGCCATACAATAATATAAAAGTAGTTTATTTATTAACAATGTTCATGTATGATAAACGGTGTAAATAGCGACTCAGCTTGTTTTAGTTCGTACTAATATTATCTTTATAATAATGTTGATTTAAGATCCTTAAATAATAGTAATACAAAATTAAAATATTTCGATGCACCGTAAATGATTTCTAATACTAATTCAAGACTTTAAGTGCCAAATTCAAAAGCTTCTGCCAGAATTCGAACGTACTTCATGTTAAAGGTACGGGTGCCTTAGTCATTAAGCCACTATGACTTTTACCGCAGAACGCGAACAATTATAATTAGCAAAACAGCAAACTTTATGAATAGTATGTATGTATAGAGTTATTCTATTCAAAACTAGGTCCATATTGGACAAAAAAAATTGCAAAATTTTGCTTGCTGCAAGATTTTGCTCCTTTAAATAGTAATTCCCTTCCGTAGTTGTTAACGGCATACTGTAAAGCTTTCAGTCTCCGCTCTCTTAACATCTTGATAAGTGGATTTATTGAACTTAGAAAGTTAAGTCTTTTGTTTCGATAAAGATTGATAAAAGGGATTAGAACAGTGCTTTGTTGTTTTGTTAACATTCTTAACGAACAAAAGTTAATTGTCAGAGTAACTGAACGAAGATAATAATGAACACTTCCATTTTGATTTTTTTACTAATATTAGATCGATAATACTGCTTAAAAATATAGATTGCTATTTTAGGGTTCAATAGCTATTTTATCAATAACGGAAACCTTATAATATCAATGACGATTTTAGACGTTATGAAGACCATCAGATCTTCATGAAGTAAAAATATGTTGCTAGATTTGATTATGTCGTGGTCTACATTCGTGGTCTCTTTTTGAAATGTATTTTGAACTAATACCTGTTGTTAAACCTAAACAAAATAATTTGTATGAATAGTTATTGAAAGAGCTTGGTAGCGATTGTATTATTCCAGTTAAAGAGACATGTAAAAATTAAAAATGTATAAATTTTAGTTTCATTCATAATTTTACTAATATTTGACATTAATTTGTGGTTGAGTGATTAACTGGAAATAATGTTAGTTATTCGAATCTAATGAAGGGAACTATAGATTGAATGTATTGAATAATTCATTAATGGTACATCATTAATTATGTCATATGTCGAGCATTGAGTTGGTAAATAATTACTGCTTATATGCATTTTGGGTTAGCGCATTTATTAGTCAACAGAACATGTTATGAATTGTAAGGTAAATATAGTTATATTCTTTTATGATTTTTAACGGATTTAGGGCTGATTTTTCAATCACTAATAAAAAATATTGTTTAACATAATACATATATACATGCTAGCTGTTCCCCGCGGCTTCACTCGCGTAGTTTGAAATATTTATAGTTTGAGTAGTCAAAAAAAAAATCGATTTTTCGCAGGTTTACTGCAAATTATGATTTGGTTAGGTTAGGTACATTTTAATCAATGCATTTTTTATTTAAACATAATTTAATTTATCAAAAAAAAACTGAGTTCGATCCGGAACCAAAAAACGCATCCACAGTATACTCTAAAATTATACCGCCTCTCACCACGTCTAGTCTAATTTTATGCTGCTCTTCCACGCGGCCGTAACGCTTTTTCGTGACAGAAAAATCCTAATACCCAACGTTTATATAGAAGTTTCACTTCAAAAATTAAACAGTAGCCCCCTTTCAGCTCTTTAGAGGAAGAATTTTAAAAACATCGATATACGTGTGCACTTATTTCTAACTAAAAGCAGGTATGCACATAAAATTTCGTGCTTCTTACTTTGCAAATGACGGATTTTCATACCAACTGTCATCTTCTAGTTCACACCATTAGGAGTGTCAGTTAGTCAGTGAGCTCAAGTATTATATTATATGTATAAAAGATTATCACGCCTGTTTGTCATAAGTGTAGGCAGAGATGATGGATCTTAATTTGCTACGGTCGTGTAATACGTCTTTTGCTTAATCTATTTATTATTTCATATTTTTACAAAAACTTTAATAAAGCATTACCGTAAGCAACGTACGTATAGAGTAGTTATGAAATTCGCTAAGTAATAAGTGAACACGAGTAACCAAATGAAGTGAAGCAAGTAAATCGTGTGAACACGTTGAAATATAATAGGATTTGTGAGGGATGCAATTTCCTCAATTTCAACAAAGACCGGTCTTAGTCAGGTTTCGTTATAATTCGAATCACGTTCTACGTTGTTTTGATAGTTATATTAGCAACCGGAATGTTTGTCTTATCCAGAATGATAAAGAAAACCAGTAACTGATTTTTTATGAATCGTAGGAAAATGTGAATTTACACCACATACAAAGTATGGATGCAGTAAAGTCAATACTTTCTTTACTTTAATAACTATGCAATAATTTTCAATCCGAAACTCATGTAATTTCATGTAAAGATGATAATCTGTAGATAAGATGAAACACCTTTGATTTGTTTTGTTTGTTTATTTCAATTGCTTGTATACAGAGCTTTTTTGAGCGTATAAATGTTTTACATATAGCACGTAGGTAAATCGTAAAGATTTTTTTCTTGGTTTCTCTGTCCAAACATATTTGCTAAGTTAATTCGGGTGGAATTTTAGTAAGTAATATAATGTATTGAAAGTTTGAGCTATGATTTATATTTCTTCTTTATTTAGGATTATGATAGATACATTATATTTGATTCATTTACATTTTTTGATAAATAAATTGCAACTTTAATTCGCCGGGCCACAAAAAAAGTGGTCGGTACTTTTGATCAGACCCACGTATTCTTATATATTTGATAGGCTGAAACCGAACTCGGGGTTAGTTTGGTCTATACATCCTCCAAATTTTAAGGGGTGTATGGATTAGTTATAGCATTGTGGATTTAAAGAAGTGACCACATGTGGAAAATGGAACGGAAAACAGTATAGAGGCGGACAGATGGGCTAACAGATAGGTGACACAGACATGACAAAATTCAAAGTGTTGCTTTTTGCCATAAAGACTACAGAACTGAAAATATGTAAGCAAAATCATTAATATAAGTATGTTTGATAACAATTTAAACCTAATTCTCTTATTTTAAGTCCCATTTAAACTTCATTCATGCGGTTAAGAAATGAGTTGTAAAATAAAATATGTAACGGTTTTCACTATTAAGGAGCTCTTGGGTGGTATTTTCAAACACGAAGAATGCATAACGTGTGGTCCCTGCGGTTACGCTAGCACGGAGTTTTATTATAAAATAATTAACAGGATATATCTATTGTAAAATGACTGTTAACTGACAATATTTTTTTTATTACAAACGTAGAAAAAGAATGCTAGTAATGACCTTTGCCTAATAAAAAAATTAACTCTACAAAGCTTCTATAACTGATGATTAGAAATTTTAAAATTACCTATTTTATTTTTACCAAAATGTATGAAAAATTAAAACTTGAATTAGTTTCTTTTTAATTTTGAACTGATTTGGACTGACTATAAAAAAATTACAATAAAGGTGAGGTAAATTAGAAAGAGTGAGAATAAATTTTCCAATACGAATAATAGAGACAAAAAAAAAATAATTAAAAATTCTAACCCCTTGTTAAATTAGACAGGTGGCAAATTTAAAAATCTTCCTTCAGCGCAACATTTCAAAAAATTAATTCGCGTGCAGTTTTCCCAAAGCATTCGCTTTTCGGGTATGTATGTTGGAGTATGAATCTCAACGCTGTACAAAGAAATTGAAAATCTGAAAACAGTTCACATACGTACCTCATCAAATACAAATAAATCTTCGGAAACAATACATAGCAATCCAAACTTCTTGGGTGGCATATTTGTAACGAATGCAGAATCGTTTACCATAACAGTCCTTCCGGTCCTTTTGTCCTTTACCCTAAGGATTCGTGCAGAATCTTGATAAGCCCTACAAATAGACAAACAATCGACAACTGAAATTTGCGAGAGTCCGGGTAAAAAGTTTTCTTAACTGTAGTTTTATTGGACGTATTGAGAGGGGGAAAGTTATTTGAAAAAGTTCGGGTTGGAAAAATTGGATGTGTATTTATTTTTCTTTTCTTCGGGTCCATTGGTTGGTTCTTTCGTTTTGTATGAAGAAAATACATATATTCACCGTACACAGTTTTACAATGAGTATTTTTTGTAGGTCAGGTCAGTCCTCAGGGAATTAAGGAATGAAATAAATAACATTGTGTACTCTGAAAACGAGTTATAACAGTTTTATTGTCGTACGTTCTTTTTTACTGGGGTATAAGTTCTCGTTTGACTGTCTCGGAATATAATGTAAGGTGATAATGTGGTATAAGTATACCACGTTTACTACATATTTTTTCGTCAAAACTTAAAACGAAAATTGATGGTAGACCGGAATACAGATAGGAGTGTCACTTCTCAACGGTCCGTAACAAAAAAGTAGAAGTGAAGCGCTTACTCTGCTTTATTACATAAGTCCCTTCGGTGATGTGGTCTTGGAACCGCTGAAGACTTAGCAGTGTGCGTACACAGCGATGCATGTTCCAGTTGGTTGGTATTTCCACCATGAGTATGTCGATGACGTAATCTCGATATATCTGCTTATCAGGTGTTAGATTTTTCAATGTTTTTTCCAAAATGTTTACATTCATAGACATAAAAACATATTCGACTGTGGCGCAGAAACCTCATGGGCTTATTCGTGCCGCAGAGAGTCGTGTAGAATACATTAGGCTATGATAATTATTGAGATTAAAAAAAAAGAATTCACACAATATTAATGTTATATCAAAAATAGGAACAGAGGCGACGAATTGTTAGCATCATTTTAGTGTTTATTTCTGATTTGATAATAATAGCGGAACTATCATAATTATAGTATATGGTTCTGTTTTAGTCCCAGGCCTACACATGTGAGCCTGTCGTCCGCTTTAAGAATCAATATAGAATCTTTTCAGATGATATTTGGTCGATTTATGGTTATTTTAGCGCCTGTGGAATTAACTCCTGAGAAGCACATTCTCCGAAGTGTGTCCTATGAAAACAGACAGACGGCTTCGACGATTTAAGTCTTTTAGATTTTACTCACCTTTCGTTGTTGTAACTATAGGGGAAACTTTACTATTGTCGGTAGCCCCCCTCCCTCCAGTGATTGGCACCCTGCCAATTTATTCAAGATATTAAGAAATCTTAAAACATAAGACTTGTAGCTGTACAATATTATTGTTATTATCATAACATGGTATGAAAAAAAAGGTTTATTAATGTTCTGAATTAATTAATTAATAGGGTGCTAATCAATGTATCGGTGGCAGCCAATCACAGTCCACTGCTGGACGTAGGCCTCCCCAAATCGGCGCTACTCATCCCGGTCCTCCGCCTTCATCATCTAGCGCCTACGGGCGACCTTACGCAGGTCGTCAGTCCATTAGGCTGGAGGCCGTCCGACACTACTTTTACCAAGACGCGGTCTCCACTCCAGGACTTGTATGCTCAATCGGCCAAAATCATTATATAGGATGCCAAAAATAGTATAGTTTATCCTTAATGCAACCGTTTACCAATAATTGCCGTCATCATAAAAAAAACTCAAACGAACAAGATTATGGTCCTGAAAAATACATACAAACACTTTAGTTATATTCATTAATTGCCATATATTTAAAATATATTTTTATTTGCAAACAAAAACAAAAGGATCCACAAAATTCAAATTGTACCGTAATCAAATTCATTAAAACGGTCTTAATTGCCCATCGTTGTTTATGCAAAATAATTATTCTAACGCAAACATGAATTCGTGTGTGCTTTTGGCGTTATTTACGAGCTCCTCTAATAAGAAAATCGGATAAATTCAAATATAGACAAGAGTTATATACTTGTGCTAGAATCATACAAGATGCGTAAGAACAGGGACGGATTCGGGTGGCTGGATTCTAATTACTATTACAACTTTGGGTCTAATTACTATTACTGCTTTATTTGTAATTACTGTTATCTATTGAACAAATTGTGTAAAAAACAGTTCAACACAGAAATTAATGACATCATATGGAAGAGGTTTACATCTAAAAATGAGAAACCTTAAAAAAAGAAATCTATTAAAGTAACTTAAATTTATCATATGAAAAAAAGAAATAAACGTTGTTATTATTTGTTACTGGTGTCTTATAATTGGACGTAGTTTAGCAGAAACGACCTAACACACAAAAAGTCGTTTTTGAGTTATTGAGGTTTTAAGTTTAGACCAAAATTGCTGGTAAATTGGTATATACAACTCATTTTTGACCACAATGTGGGTTGAGTCCTTTCTGCTAAGTTACGTCCAATTAATGTGTGATTTTATCAAAGCAAAAATATAGGGAGGCTTATTGTCTCGTTCGTATTTTAAACATATTTTAAATTAACCTGTAAGCAAACTGCCTGTATATATAAGTACTAGGATATGCCCGCGAGTTCGTCCACGCTTAACTTGAAATTCCCGCGGGTTTCCCGGGACACAAAGTATCGTAGGATATACAAAGGAATGTAAGCTATCGTTGTAGTGAAAACTGTGTAAGCTAATTTTTATGCACCCGAACAACTACAAACCGCTCCCAGGAAAGTTTCCACGCGATTCCCACTATAACAAGTAGCGCAGAGTTTAAGTCTAAGAATTAGCTGTCGATCAGCGAAAACCGCATCGCAATCGGCCCAGTAGTTTTTATGTGAATCCCGAACAAACAGACAAGAAATCTAAAAAAAAACGCATCGTGTTCTACATCGTTTATATAGCGCATTTCAGTTGTTTTTTTTTAATACCTTCAATGTACAGACACGGCATTTTTAGAATTTTTTAGTATTATAGATAACCGTCAAACTAAAATTTCAAATTGGGTCTCGTATTTTAATTATTTTACAATTTAGATTATTTTTTGAAATTTAATCATACTTTTGTAATTAGACTTTTAAAATCTAGCCTTGTCTGATAAATTTTGATATGTAGTTATTAATTTTTTAAATAAAGCCTTATAAAATTTTATTTTTTATCGTAACCATTTTCTTAAAACAATCATTAAAAGGCAGCGCTTCCGTCCAGTTTGCTAGTAGCCTCTTATTCTCTAAAGGCGCACTATGAATTCTTACCTGTTCAAGGGACGGCAACAGCGGGACACGGTGATCTATATGCAAATGTTATAACCCGCTTATTATATTTTCCCGTTGGCGGAAAACAGTAAGCCTCGAAAATATATTCGACAATATTCCATCAAAATTTATTGAGGCGGACTTATTGCGAGCGTACCTTTATGAAAAATGTATCCAGAAATGGTTTTACCAATTTGTAACAAATTGATTAATGTTGTCTGCGATTTAAATATCAGCCATCGTGTATCTTTAAATTTTCAGGTCTTTATTAATACGTATTACACACAAATTGACAGAGAGATTAAGCTTAACCAGTTTTGTACATATCGGTTTGGGAGTATACTTAATAATTATCAGAAAACTGAGGAAATTCGCCTAATGTTTGCCGTAAAATACGACATGGTGAAGTTACAAGCATCGAAGTTGAAATGGATTCATTGTTTCTGGTATTCCGAATAAAAATTAACTACTTTTGGGTAGTTTTTAATCTCTATTCTCTATGTCGTAGCGAAGGGCTCGCAAGGCTTTTTACTTAACTCTTTGATTTTTTCATGGGTTGTGAAATAAAAATCGTTAAGAAACAATACTACAGAACACCATAATAGTACTTATAGATTTGTTCCTGCAAAGTTTGTGTCTGTTTTCCGGGATAATAATCTAATTTTCTGTAATATATACCTATGCTATTCTATCTTCAATATTGAAAGTATGTGTATAACAAATTTCATTACCGAATAAAAATTCAAGCAAACTCAATTTTATATTTATTTATTATATATGTTATCTTTATAATGAATATTCCTTTTAATTTAATCAAAATGTCTCGTACAATAATACTGAAGGAATTTTTATTATATACATAGTCCAAAAATAAGTAAGGAAATTTTAATGGTATTAACCACTCTGTCATATTCTGTCGTCACCTTTAGGTAAATCAGTCTCAACCGTTCCAATCACTAGTTATTAGGAATAGAGCACAAACTGTAACATACGAATGCTTAGTATTAGCAAATGTAGTATCTTTTGTGGTTATATCCTAGAAGGCGATAAATATAATTATTAAAAACTCAAATTATACATCTTTATTATTTATTATGTATCGACTAGTAATTTATTTATTGTCACGTAAATTGGAAAAGTCGCTGTTCAGATTTAATCAAAAATTTATTGTTTGCCACGGTAATAAACAAGCCAGGTTTGTGTTAACAATATGAAATGTTTAGGGGAGGTAAACAAAACAATAGGTTGTAACGGATTCACGGGTCATCGATTAGAAATTACACTTCGTATTTTATGTGACGCTTATTTGTGATTCAAATCAACTGTGTAATTATATGTATTACAAAACAATCATTGATAGGGAAATTATTTAAAAAAAATATTTTACTAGTAAGAACTGTTGTTTTAGGTGCGATTATTATTAAAAATGTGAAGTTTATACCACTTATCAGTTACTTAACCGCCATTACAGAACGACTCAGATATCAATTTTCAATAAGTGATGTTAAAAGTTGTTTATCTTTTATTTTCAATGTCTAATTTTTTATGTTTAATTTATTCTAATCTAATTTATTCTTAATAAAACTGTGAGCTCTTTCTGCGTACAACGGAACACAAACCAACTTGACTGATAATTACTTTTATTTTTCCTTCCACCCATTTTAATATTATATAAAATTATTAGAGCTAGGCATGTTTGCTGAAGAGTTTCTTGCGCCGCTTCTTCTCTTCAAGCCATAACATGTTGCGAAGCGGCAGTAAATTAGATTAGGCTCCCATAGAGTAAATAATAACCATAAACAAAATTAAAAATAAATAATTAAAATTAACAAGTTGGCGGTAGGCTAAATAAAACTTTAACAATACTCGTTGACACTTGACATCTTTGTCTTCCGTGATCACGGCCACTGAAAAGTGGCCGAAACGTCGGAAAAACCAAAATCAAATAAAAATTACCGCGCTTAAAACCGTTAAAACGTAGTTTTATTATGTATACAAGTCGCGAAAACTTAAGAAAATATTATTTATTCTTGCTTCGCATGTTATTCAGTTCATTTAATTTGATTCAATTTTTATTAAATTCGGTATGTAGGAAAGTACTTTAGAGTGTGTAAATGCACATATTTATACTTTTTGTTCTGCAAAATTATAGTTCTTCGGGGAACTGTACCTAGTGGGAGTCGATTAGCGCGGAAAATCTTATTAGAAAAGATGTTATTATTTCTTTTCCTTATTCCAAAAAAAAAGGAAAATTATAAATAATCTTTGCATTAGTAATCTGGACATCAATATAATGAAGTAGTAAATACCAGTCCAAAAACTTTTATAACATCAATGATTAAAATAGATAAAAAAACCAATGTACAATTACCGATTAACGGTAAAAATAAAAAAAAAACAAATAGTAGTACAAAACAATAATAAACCATAATTACAATCTCAGCGAGCTTGTAATTACTTCCAATACGCCATTGTATAACTCTCTATCCATACGATGTCAATAAGAAAGCGAACCGCAAAATTCTGAATGGGCATTTGGGAATGGTGAAAGTAAATTACATAGAATTAAAACCGATAACTCACCGGCTATTTCTGTGTCCCCTGCCAAAACGAAGCGTCTTAACGAATTAATTCAGCTCTGTCCCGCTTAAGGGTTGCAAGAAATACTTTTTTTGTGTAAATTATTGTAACGTCTAATTTGGAGTCTTTGTAGTGAGCATAATAAAATGTTGAAAAAGTCTAAAACTCGAAATATTTTTAATAATATAATAAACTGTAGTTTATAATTACTTACTTGTAATTAATTACTTCTACTGGTACTTGTAATTTCAAAATTAATTTTAAAGGTTTTTAAGGTGAAGTCTGCTATTTGTAGGATGTATAGTGAAATTACCGTTTTTATCATTTCTATTTACCGAAAGCTTCTCTGAAAGTTCGTGGTAAACAGGGTTCAAAGTAAATCAACGGATTTGAATGAAAATTTAATTTATCGTGTATTTCTAATTTCGCTGTCTTGCAGGATTCCAAAGATGTTAGTATAAAATCCAAGTTCCACATATGTAGCAGGTACAGCTAGTTTCATAATATACAATTATCTTCAACAATATTAAATTAATAATAATTATTATTATTCTCAATTATTTTTATCATCGTCAACTTGTATTTTTTATTAAATATTTTATTTTCCATGTATAAAAGAATAATGTTTTACATTTTTTTTTATAAAGAAATTCGTTAAAAATTAAAAACAACCGTAATTTTTTTGATAATTAATTATTACTCAATAATTCTTAATTATACGAATATTCGAAAGCTACTTACTACTTATAATTTAAAAATTGTCGTATAATTTGTTACTTCACTATTTTACGATATTGGTTTTCGCTTTATACCGGATAAATTAAAGCCTTTACAAGTTGTTGAAATTATAATTTAGATATCTATGAAAGACATTATATGCGAGATAAGGTATTTTTGGATGTTAACATGACCATTAAATTTACTCGTTCGCTGTTACCCGTCACAGTTTTATTGATTACTTTCACGCACATTATGTATTACAGATTATAATCAATTTTAAAATTACAAATAAATGTAAAACAATATTTGAGAAAGTCTATGCAATATAAGTTAATACAAAATAGATTATTTGGTACATAAATTAAATTCCAATTATTATTTTACTAAAACAATCCGCGCGGATTTGTTGACGTTAGCCGCGGTCCTGTATCTTCAGTTATTTTTCTTCATGACTTAAAACCAATCTCATCTCTGGTCTTGGTAGTTACTACAAACGAAATTTTAAGAAAGTAGTTGCTTGTTTAAATCAAATTAGCAATCTTTACATCTATACAAATAAATAAAATTGAAGCGTCCGTTTGTACTGTCACAATAACAGTTTTTTACTAAATACATATGAAAGTATATACGGTACATATATCAAAAATAACAATTTGTAAAATTTATGTCTGTCTCTTTACTCCGGCTATTCGCTAAAACGGCTGGACCGATTTTGACGGGACTTTCACTAGCAGATAGCTGATATTATAAGGAGTAACTTAGGCTACTTTTATGCCGTCGTCTGCCGTCGCTGCAACGGAATGCAAATTCAATTCCACGCGGACGAAGTCACGGGTAACATATAGCGTAGCAATACAGACAGCTTTCTAGGCATGTTTTTCTTGAGTTTTTTTAATTAATTATATCTTGTTACTAGATAAATTCTAAAATGCCAGGTGGTAGGGCCTTAACCCGACTGGATGGCTACCCCTGGTCTAGAGTATGCCGCCATAACAACCTTGACTTGTGTTCCGGCATCAGTGGCCAGGTTCCAGTTTCTCCTTCATGGCCGGCAGCACATTAGCAGAACCTCTGGTATTGCTAATGTCCATAGGCGACGATAACCACTTTCCATCACAGCTGGGCCGTCCGCCCGTCTGTTGTGCTTCAGCAATAAAAACAAAACCTTTTTAACTTTAACATTTATTTAATTTATTTTTAACTTAATTAAAAAATAATGATTGAATAAATAGACAGTCTAGGTAAGCTAATAATATGTTTTTACTGTATAAATTGCTTGTTTAGTAGTTTGTCAAGATCTTTATTGGATGCAAACAGAGAATGCGAATTCGATTTGCTATATGGCAACCCTATGCAAGCCGGACTGAGTCATTTTGCGTCTCTTCCGGCGTCGCCACACTCGCACAAACCGTTCCCCGTGGCAGGGGAACCCCTCCCGGAATTCGGCATTCATTTCTGGTATTGCATTAGACTTATTGTCCCGAAATGAGACGTCTAAAGAAAAATACAAATGGCAGCTATTATTGAGTTTTTGGTATGCGTTGTAATACGATTATCGTGTTAAATGGAAATTTCATGGGACGTAGAACGTGCTTCGTTAACATGTATATAATAATATTCACTGTATTATGTTCTAAGTAAATGTAACCAATAATAGACGGTGGACCTAGGGTCAGTATTCTACTTATAGTCTTGAGGCATTATAGGTAGAATATATAATAAGTAAGCTAAGTTTTCTTTATTGTATTAATTACTTTATAACGTTTAGTAAATGATAATAAATCAGTATTTTTTGTTATGTATGCATTCATATATGAACACATGTAACATGTAAGCTACATAAAGAAAATTAAACCTCTACGTGCTTATTTGTAGTGTTTGATAGTTATCACTTCAAACTGGTTTACTCTTAAATCTATAAAACCTTTGTGACGGTGTAGTTCTGTAGTTTTTTTTATTTTTTATTGCAGGAGTTCAGCGGACAGGCAGACGGCCTACTTGATGGAAAGCGGTTACCATCGCCTATGGACATTTGCAGCACCAAAGGTGCTACAAATGCGCTGCTGCTCTCTTAAGGGACACTGGAACCTGGTCACTAATGCCGGAACACAACTCAAGGTTGTTATGGCGACATACTTTATACCAGGGGTGGTAGCCGTCCAGTCGGGCAAATGCCCTACCACCTGGCTGTGGGTTGTTCTGTCGCCTCTTACGACAGGCCGCCCGGCCGCAGGAAATTGTATTCTTTCTCCGTTCCTGCACGGATCTTAATTTCACGTTTCATACCTTCTTTAAAGTTTAAAGAGGTTATTTATACTAATATAAAAATATGAAGATTAGTTTCTTTTGGCTTATTATTGGAAAGAGACTACGTAGAACAGGGAAAAGCATCGTGTTCTCGTCTCGAAGGCCAATACACAGTTTAGTTGCTGAGCCAGTAGAGTCATGTAATCATTTGTAATTAATTAGACATGTATAAGTACTTACGATAACGTGTGATCATTGTCGAGGGTAGTTTAAAGTTTACACGGGTGCAATCGGATGGAACGCTCTAGACGTTACAAATATACGATAGTATACATATCTTAAATACTAAAAGTAAGCTTTTCAGACTACCGCTGCCGCCGATTTATCGACACAGTTTTCGTAACGCAAAATTTAATTTACCAACGTCCAAAGGGAAAGTCTTAAAAATATTTTCCGTTCACTGAACTACTCTTAAGTATAACTTTCATTCGCCCAGTATCGTTCTTCCAAGCCATTGTCTGCAGCCGTCACTACTCCCATAATGTTACACTTTAACATTGCCTGTACTCTGCAGATATTGAATTTCACTTTATTGTACTTTATTAAGAATATTATTGACTACTCTTATCAAGTTTATTTCTATCTTTGAGACTATATTGTCTTTGTGACTTTATGATACTGTTGTTTTGGGTTGATTTTTACTTTTATTTAGAAATTGCCTTTAGTTGTTTTGCTCTGGTATTGCTGACACGCCCTATGTAAGCGTACAAGATGTGCACAGCACGCGGGCAGCTTGTCCAAGGGGTGGCACGTCAAGCGATCGATCACATAATATTAAAAGTCATCTAAGTTTCTATTTATGAAAAATTACATTTATTATCAACTAGCTGTGCCCGCGACTTCGTCCGCTTGGAAGGATTTTCGCGGAACCCTAAAAAAAGGAGCCTAAAGTATTCCTTATAATATCAGCTATCTGCCAGTGAAAGTCCCGTCAAAATCGGTAGAGCCGTTTCAGAGATTAGCCGGAACATCCAGACAGACAGTCAGCCAGACAAAAATACTAAAAATTGCATTTTTGGAATTTCCTGGTCCGAATTATCGCCTCTGGATTTTTTTCTCATATTTATTTTGACACAGACACTTCAATATGTAAAGATGTATCTCTGTTATTTTTATATATTTATGAGATAACACTAAGAGACTTTTTAATAAGCTCAATATAGGTAGTCATATTGAAACAGGGAGCGATATTGTTGGTGTTTGTTGTACACGGACGTTCAGCTAGCTAACGGCTGGCTTGTGGGCTAAAAGAGATATTTAAAACTCGTCTTGAAAATATTTAATTTCACCAATATTGTGTATGTTTATTTAAGTAAAATAAGTCATTATGATTCATTTGGTAATACATCCACGTCCTTATTCCAGTGTTGTGAATTGGAACCCCCAGATCAGAGATACCTACAGAGAGCGTGCATATCTTAGGCGCTTTTCTTGCTTCTTGTTAAAATTACCAGTGATAATGGTTAAGGTAAACATCAATTTTTCAATCAACGTTTGAACAATTCTAGTGAATATGCCTCCCGGTCTTCTGAACTGGGAAGATTCGAGCTTAATAGCGAGAAGTTAATGGTCCGATATTATTAATAATATCTGAATATTTCCTTCATATTATTAATTTCCACTTATGAGAATGGTATAATTTATTCCATAACCATATTATTATGAATACTGAACCCGTTTTCCAATATAACCGCAAGCCTGGAAGTAATCTAAATGGCATGTTTCGCAACGATACGATTACGACGACAGAACAACCCTAAATAATGGACTTGATAGAATACTTTGTTAAATTAAATGTATCCGAAATCAGTGGCATAGAAAATTGAATTCACCCCATCTACCTGCTTTGTTGTTTAAACGGAATCAAAAAGCCGACCTGATTAAAATGACTTCTTCGTCTGATTAAATATTCGGAATATCCAAAGTCCCGCTTTGATTCAACGCGGGGTAAAGCGAAAAATATTTCCGAATAATTTCCTAAGAGGTTCAGCTGGAATGTTTGGCATTGTTCTTTTTCTTTTAGCCGAGACTTTTTGGTACTGCTATTCGGTCTACATTCGATTGAATAGTGTTATATTCCATGTAAAAATTAGTCCTCTCCGAATTAGCTGCAGTACTACAGATTTTGTATATTTCTATACAAAATTAAACAGAACAAAACAATGGGTCAACAGCCTGTACTTTACCTAGGTGGGAGAATCTTCGTCTCTTACTCTACTCCCTATAGCGATTTTTCATACTGTACCCTTACATTTTTTTATAGTACGAGTATATTTATGAAGTAGATAAAAATATAAATAGGATGTAATAGTTCGTGGTAACCTTTATAGTCGGTCTTAGCTAGCAATGGATTGTTGCGCTATATATAGATCAGGGGTCCAATTCTGCTGTATTATCTCGTCAAAATCGCCGGATACTATCGTCTTAATCGTAGGTTTGCTTGATTTCGGTATTCTGTTAATCTCAATGGCGTGCCTAGGCACGTCATTCTATCTTTGTACATGTTTATAAGCGAAAACTCGCGAAGTAATATTTAAAATTTTGGTAGCTTTTCAATATTCATTTTGGCTAACGCCATTTCTGCTAATGGTAATACCATTTCTTTTCTACTCTTATTGTTTCGCGACAATATTGAGAAGATATTGTGGACTTAGTAGAATACCAATTGTTGGCACTATCGCAATGGGATCGTATATTGAATATCTTCGCAAGGCTAAGATATTGAAATAGCAGAATTAGGCCCCTGATTTGTGCAAGGCTGTGCATAACTGATTGATTACATCCGAAGACTGTGAAACGCACAAATAAATTATTTTTGATATAAATTGCGCAAGGTCGCCGGCAGGGGCTCGATTAGGAAGACGGGAGAGCGGGGTATGTAGCGCAAACTTGGGACGGTCTACGTCTAGCAGTGGACAGGGACTGGCTGAAGAAGAAGAAGAAGATTAATTGCAGCAACTTCATCTAGTTTCATTTGGTTGTTGGCACACAATATATTTTTCATGTTTTTAATCACTGAGTTTACATCGTTCAACATTGTATTGGCCTTGCGCAATTATGTTCCGACTTGAAGTGCTTTTAGTTCCTGATAACGTGGGTATCAGTTTTATAGAAGCCATTTAACGGTATCGAATATCGACAAGAACTGTTGTGTTTAATTGGATTTCTCTGTAGTCGGTAAAACGCTATTGTTTGAGCAGTAGCTGCTCTACTTATTTGATAAAATCCTACATTATTCGGGAATGGTATCGAAAACGAAACTTTAATATTTTTAGAGCAAATCCACTGTTTTCTTATGGATTTGCTGGCAAATTCCTTCAGTTCTTTATCTGGCGGCAATTTAGAGTTTTGACGTAAAAAGTTTGTTTACAAATTGTAAAATTTTTGAAAGTAGGAACACATATATACTGAAAATTTGATTTCAATCAGTTTACATACAAGAACCAAGAAGAAACACCTACTAAAGAGATATACAAATAAATAAACATCCAAATAAACTCATTTTCAAATGCACATAATAATATACAAGTATGCCTATATAAGTTTAGTCGCATAAAGAGGAAAAGAATATTTATATACTAATAAAGTGGACTCCGAGCTTAGAAGCGGATGCTCTATAGGCGACCGAGATTTAACAGGATGGTGGTCACGATGAGTCTTCAATTAAATATTTTTGTAATAAAACAAGTTACCAGCAATAAATAAACTTTGAACGTAATTTATCTAATATCTATGTAAGGTTATGAACGTTTCCGAACGATGTGTTAATGAGAAGAATACATTTTTAATGAATGAAAGAAAAGATAAATAACAGATTTAAAGAAAGAAGATTAAAGATTCGTTTCTTGCAACTACAATTTATTGTGTAATTTCATCTCCACATCTAAGTACATACGTCACACATTTTAGTGTGTAACTTATCTAACCCATATATTCCTGCTCTCTTCTAGAGATTATCTAAACCAGCCTCAAATAAATCACGTGGAAAATTGAAATCCACGTACCGACGCTCTTCCGGTAACTCGATACTGAAAATTAACTTTGATTAACAGAATTCGCTTACTTGATTAAAATTTCAAGTAGAGGACTCGTTTCGAGTGGGAATTTCGTTTGGCTTTGTTTCAAGGAATCGCTTTCTTATCTTCAGTGTTCTTCACTTCAGGAATAATAGATTTAATCTCTTTTATGGCTGCTGTAATCTAATTTGGAAGAAATATTTTGCACAATAATTCTGATCAACATTTGATTTTGCTGATACTTGATATATATTATATAAATGCGGATTCAGATTTGGACACTTAATTTGTATTCATATACGTGATTTTGAGAATCGAGTACCGCAAAAATTACCCTGTTTTTCCTAATTAAAAGTAATTAAATTAGTTGTATTTGTTCCTGTTATCAAAGTAAGTAGTATAATCAAAAATAATTAGCTACTGCTTATATTTATTTATCGACACATTTAGCTTTTTTACACGTACGTACGTAAGGATATATTGAAGATTTGATATATTGACTAAGAATCAGAATATATCGTTCTCAAGTAAATCCGACAATACCATCGTCGATCTTCGTACCTCCATATCTTATACCTCCATTGAAAACTGTACAAAAGCGTGCCATCAACTATCCCTTATCTGGTATATACGTGTCGATATAAAATAGAATCGCGTTGCAGTTATTGAGTAGATATTATCTGTGGAAGGGATGCGGGTAGATTCTGCGACTTCTTTAGATCAAATTTAGATAAGCCTCAGTACTCAGTCACTGAAAGTAATTGGATGGGGCGTACAGAGGGCGGACGTATCGCAATCGTCAATCGCAATAAAAGTCCGCAAATCACTATGAATAAATCTAACAGTTAAATGACTTGTATTGATTGCTTCTGAGGAGACGCAGACAATTAAGATGAAATGAAATTCTTGATTCATTTCCTCAATAGAAAATTCGATCACATTAATTAGTGAATGATTAATTGCCACACTCAAAATCCCATAATGAACTGGTAACTTATAGCGTCAAGTGGATTCTTCATTTTACTCATTTATTTACATAAGTAGGTCAAGTTAGTAATAATAAGGAAATGAATAATTATGATCATTACTTTGCACGCTTATTTCTTATAGGGGTTAACAGAGATGATGAATCTTTTCTTGTTACAATCCATACAACATCATTGCTTAAAAATAAACTTTTATTTACATTTCATACATCAATGAGGGTTTTATATGGCGTTAGCTTTAAACTGTACTAATATAAAATATGACTGTTTTTATCCGTGCAGGAACGGAGAAAGAATACTAATTTCTGCGGCCAGGTGGCCTGTCGTAAGAGGCGACAAAACAACCCACAGCCCGGTGGTAGGGCATTTGCTCAACTGGATGGCTACCACCCCTGGTCTAGAGTATGCCGCCATAACAACCTTTTTGGTGTTGCAAATAACCATAGGCAATGGTAACCGTTTTGGGTGTGGTATAGATATAAGCCCGGGTTATTATAAGTAATGAAGGGGGGAGGGAGGAAAACTCACCCCTTCTGCAATTCCTATGTCAAGAATATGTATAGTTCTTGAAATATTAATGTTTTTGTAAATCTAACCTCACTTATGTTTTTCACTAATATTGTACTTATATCATAGGTTCAAAGTTGAAAAATCCAATATAAATCCAGTAATCAACATAGGAAGATTCAAAATAGTCCAGAAACACAAAAAAGTTGTTAAAAATGAAATAAAACACAACAGAGCAACTGACGTAATTTGAAAAACAAGAAACACAAAAATCATAGATAATACTTGTTTTTTTTTAATTTTATAGTTAGTAGCTAGGCCTTTAAGCTACGAAAAAAGTTATCTTAAAATCAGTTTTAGTGTTTATTTAGTGGTTAAAAACAGATTTAGTAGTGTTATACAATACGTGAGTATATTTCTAAAGTTAAATCACACTTTATTATTGTCAAAATTACCAGATCATTGTCGTGAATTTTAAATTTCCATAATTAACTGAAAACGTTTTTTCTCAACTCAATACCACTTTTATTTGATATAAACAAGTCTTAAATATTTACCTAAACACATTCACCACTAAAATCATCCGGGCTTATATCTATACCTAACCCACCACTTTCCATCAGGTCGACCGTCTGCCTGTTTGCTGAACTCAAGCTATAGAAAAAAACTATTGAGTAAGAGTTCAATTGAAGAGTATATGCGACCCAGGTTCCTTGAGCTGCCACTATCACACCCTCATGCTGTCCGTAATAGTTATTCCTCGCCCAAATTTCTTTCCATCTATGCCACTGCTCCTTTCATTTTTCTCTACTCTTCCCTTCTGCATTTCTCCTGGTGACCTAAACTGATTAACAGTATTGGAGATCAGGCGCTTTATATAATCATCGCAAACACGCCAATTTAAATACGACAAACGGTCCCCGAGCTCCGAACCGGAAGCTCTAAACGCAACTGTGATTTAACCCAAGGATGATGATATAGAAGTAGATTCAATGATAACAATTTGAAGATAGCCTCTTTCGTGTAATTATTAGTGTTAGCCAGCTTAGTTCACTAAAATTCACCATTCGTAAACGAACTTATTGTTATTACTCTGGTCTAGGTATCTGGGATCAGTTTCAGAGTCGATTGTTTATTTTCCAAAATATAAGCGAACTTGCTGAACTTGGGACTCTATACTTACTTATAATCATTTAGAAGTATCGAGTTTTTACAATCAATTTAAAAATGAGAAAAACATCGGGGGCTTAATTCGAACCAGCAGATTCCAGATATCCAACTTTTAGAATTTTTGTTTGTCCAGCCAGCTTATATGGCCGGGTCAACACTGAAGATACTTTTTATTTTCGTGGGATCCGTCACGTTCTTTTCGTGCAGCCAATTAATAACAAACATGTCGTCGTTATGGCGACGCGAGTGAAGTTTCGGTAGCACTACTGCACAACGTATGTGCTGAAAAATTATTGAATGAATTTTAGCTCTCCGAGTGAAGCAATGGTTTTTGGTCTATTTTATGTGTTTGTTTTGTTTCAGGTTCGTAATAAACTTCAATAAGACTGTAACCAGAACTGGCAGAAATAGGTAAATTTAAAATGTAGTTATAAACATGTCTAAAATCAGGGGTAATTGAAGCTGTGTAATTATCTCTGACCTAGTTCGTTTTATTTGTGTGCTGCTCGATTTAAATTAAATTTCTTTCTGCTTTTTAATTGCATGTTTAACCATATTCGCGGGATTTTTTAATGAATGAACTATTTTGTATATCGATTTTATGGTTATGATTTTTAATCTAAAACTACCAGAAAACATAAGCTAATTAAACCTGAGTATTATAATTGATACCATTTGTCGTTCAATGATCGAATTTTGGTTAAGTTACAAACTTTGAAAACAGATTAACTACAAACTATATTAAATTCATTTTTGAATTTACTACACCTGTCAGTTTTACATAGTTACCACACTACAATAATATAATAGATAGTTACTCTGACATTGGTAAAATCAACGCAGAAAGCGTTGGAGCCATCGTTGAACAAGAACAGAATAGAACTACAAAGTAAAAAATATACAAAGTGTATATAAAAAAATCTATGGATTAATTTCAGAATTATCTGAAACAATATTAGCAATAGAAAAATGAGGTATAGGTTCAATAAACCATATTTAATACAGTAGGCGAATTTGACATAGTAGTACAAACGTACGAGTTTTACATTGTATGTATGAATGACTTTGAAAGTGAATAGTTGTCCACCTATACCTATGTTATTTTGATAGAAAGAAAAATCATTATTATTTATAAAGATATCTATGAACTATGTCTATATATCTATATCTATGAACGCCCCAAAACTTTTAGTTTTTCTCGGTTTCACTTCACCATTGTGTAACGATATAATAGGTCCTTACACATTATTCTATAATAAATACTTTTCCGTTAAATTTCATTCATATAGGCCTAACAGTTTCTGTGAAAAATGAATTTGACGTACAATGACAGACGGACAGACGGATATATTGTTTTGACAAGAGTTTCATTTTTGCCAAAAAGCTTTTAAAATATCGGTTATAACACACAAAAGAACATACTTGACTAAGGTACAAAATGGATTATCTCAACCTATACGAAGCTTGAACAATCTTAACAACTTGCAATTAAGATTAGATAGATACACAAACACATGCTTCTATAAATTAGTCTATATCAGTTCAAGCACTCGTAAAGCTCGCCGCAAACCAAAGATAACCCGACCACACTTCAAGCGGCCAAAAATATAAATAGTTCATAATAAATACGTCATTAAAAATATACAAGAGTCTTGATGGTTAAAGGAAATTGCTGGTCGAGATGATGAGGCGGCCTATTTTATGTGATTCATTGGGAAAGTAGAATTTAATTTAGATATTTCCTGGTATTAAAGAGTTAATACGGAAGATTGTGGTCTATCTAACTAATATTATAACCAAGTGTTTCTCTCTGAAAAGCCATGGTAGCGTAATGGTTAAAGTACTCGCGTTTCAAATGACATGAGTTCAAATGCTAGCAGGGTAGCATGCACCACTTAGGCGATATTTCGGACCTAATATGGTTAATAATCATAGAATGAAATGAATTTAGGAATGATAGTCCTAGCTAGTACTTTATTGTGTTGTGTTGTTCGTGCTTTAAATTTAGTACCATTCTGGTCGCTAGGTAAATCTTTAAAAAATTATTGATTTAGTTCTTATACTTTGTTTAAATAATAATATAAATTGAACATAAAATCTACATATATTGACTTCGAAATATATAAGTACTATAATTATTATGTACACGGACAAAACATTTAACACAAGATCTTAATGTTTTTACTTCCCAAAAATGTCCGCATTATTCGCTATTTTATTACAAGGATTTATTATTTCAATTCTAAAAACATATTTCACATTTACAGGTCAAATATAAAATGGAACATTCTGTGATAGTAGACCAGCTGGAGCTACTTTAAAAGCACTAAACCAGTGCGTGTAATATAAATAAATTTCACAATTTATTGCCATATCCAAACAGGGAACAAAAGAAATCAAACAAAGGACTCTTTATTCTCTCCATGTCAATAACATTTATTTATTCTCCCACTAAATTTCCACATAGTTCTTGACTGAACCAATCGTCAACTCAACGCTCCCATTGTGAACAAGAATTTCAAAACATATTGTTGAGCGTATATTAAGGCGAATGTTATTTGTAGCTACATGACGTTTCGAAGTGGTTTTGTCAAACTCGCGTCAACATAATAAATAGAGTTATAAACAGAGTTCTATTTATTCTAATCTATATTATTATGGGCATACACATGAAAAACATTGCAGCACACGTGGTACTTGACAGTTTCTCATATCATAATCGTTTTGGGATAAATGCTGATTTATAATAATAATAATAATAGTTCTTTATTGAAGTTTCTACCTTAACTTTAGATACATTGGTGTTGGGAATCTTCTTGTAAAGTATGAAATACCTGTATCAGAAGATTCCACTCTGCACGTTATGACAAACAACTGCTACCAGAAATTGATATATCTATTATGAGGATATATATATATATATATATATATATATATATATATATATATATATATATATATATATATATATATATATATTGCACGTTGTGTGTGTGTGTGTGTGTGTGAGTATATGTTTGATTTTCAGATATGTGCATCGAGTATTACAGAGGAATTAATCAACATTTCTATTTCATCATATGTTTTAAATTTTAACCATTTTAAAACAGCCACTTTACAATTATAGTAGTTCATGGGATATATATTTAGTTTGTTGTGTATTCTTTTATATATAAGTTGAGATTGTCGTTCAAATGAAATCTGATAAACTATTGCATAAAAATGTGGTAAGTATATTAATACTTGTTGTCGTTTTTATAGGGATCACATGTTTTTTGCCGGTTCGGCGTACTATTTTCAGAAACTTTATAAATACTAATCTTATATTATTATTTATTTAATTTTAATAATAATTCTATTATTTTAATGTTATAATTATGTATAACCTTAAATTTAACAAAATACAAATGTTAAAATTATAATATAATATATGATATTCATACTACTTATTCGATAGACGATACTACTTACTATGTTCATTCTATAGAAGCAATACTTTCAAATGACTAATACAAAACAATACATTCGTTGTTTTGACTATCGTTCCAAGGCCTAACTATAAGAAAAAAAAGAACAATTCCATTTTGTAATTTGACTAATATTAAGAATAATATGACGTAATTTCGCTCTAAACCATTTTGTACTGCAGGACGCAAAACAAGTGGAGTTAATGAATGAAACGAGCCTTTGTTGAGGGCACATTTGCTCTAACTATAAAACTTGTTTTGAAGTTAGTAAAATATAATTTTTGTTTGTTTAGTGGAATTAAAATTAAGGCTTTAATTAATTAATACTTTCAGATAAAAGGAGGATTAAATTCTATAAATATTTATAGATACAAGTATGAGCGATAAAATGTCATATATTCGTTTTACTTTTAAAATATGGCTATAAAATTATTTTAATTATTGTTTAATTAATAATTAATACCTATAGTGTATTCTTAAGTTTTAGCGACAGTACAAATAATTAAAACTAAATTTTAACGGTTTTAAGCGTGTAATTTTATTTTGACGTTACGGCCAGTTTTCAGTAGCTATGATCACGCAAGACAGAGATGTCAAGTGTCAATGAGTAATGTTGAACTTATTATTTAGCTTCCGAAAAGTGACCGAAACGTCCAAATAAAAATAAAATAAAATTTGACGCTTAAAACCGTTAAAACGTATTTTAAATAATTGATATGATATTAGAGAGAGTGTCGGGGTGAAGGTAAGGAAAGGAATGCTCCGGTGGTTCGGGCATGTGGAAAGAATGCATGATGAAAGAATGACTAAACAGATATACAATGCAAAAGTGGATGGATGCAGAAGTCGTGGAAGGCCACGACACACCTTCCATGATCAAATTGATCGTGTACTAGCAGAAGGTGATGTCAGGAGCCTTAAGAACAGACGAGTGTGCATGACAAGAGTTATGAATGTCAAAGAGGCAAGTGAGGTGTGTAAGAATAAGCCTAAATGGCACTCTGTTGTTCGTGCCTACCCCGCAAGGGAACTGGCGTGAAGTTATGTATGTATGTATTTATGATATGATATTAGTATTATTATACTTATGTTGTTATAACTTTGTGAGCTCGTACAAAATCTAGGAGACTGCGACATTTTATAAGATGGTAAAAAATCACTCAGTTAACTTGACAAGCACTCACATTGTATATTTCTAAATTAAGCAAGTTACGCTTGTGTTATGGGATATATAATGAACTACTCTCAGGTCGATTCCAGACACCCAGACCATATAAAATAACGGCAAATTTGTTTCCGCAATTTACCACACCAGGAATCGAACCCGAAGCCTCTTCCTTGCCGTGAGTCTGACAAAGGCTTAGTCCGCTCAAACACAAAGGCCGTCGACTTTCATAATATTGTAATTTATTAATACACTATCTGTCATATTCACTTCGTTTGTGAAGGACTTGGACTTGGTGGTTATATCTCCTAAAACCTGTAAGATATCGTAATGAAACATATATACACATTAAGACAAAATTGCTATTTTAATCTCTAAAATATTCACGTAAGAAATCTTATAGACTTTTGCCTGTCTGCTTTCGCATTTCAGGCCTCCGTGATACCAGGGTCTCTACTTTAGTTGTATAGTTAGATATTTCCGATAGCCGTATATTTTTTGCGTTTTAGAACCTCCTGTTGTACCAGCAATGTCAATTTATAAACACAAATTCTTTAATTTTACTGACATGAATTAACTCTATATTATTAAAAAGATAATTAAACTTGCATTAATTTGACTCTGCGTGCGCTAATATTTTTATCAAACTAATAATGAAATCTCTAAATTTTTGTAAAATAAAGTTTACAGGGTTCAGTCATATTTCAATGTTACCGATTTATGACTTGACTCGAGATTGCATTTCGTTGTAACTTACAGACTCTTATATGTAATAATCCATGCAAGAACGCTCCGCATAACTTTACGAGGCCGAGGCTCTCGTGTTATATGTGAGAAATACCATCTCCTGTTTCGACGTTAATAAAATACGAGCTAACATTAAATTGATTTTTATTGTTTTTCATGCCGTACTACGAACACGTGTGTAAGAACACTGACATAGTGTAAACCAGTGGGGAGAATTTGCGAAAATAGAAATCACACTATACGTACTATTATACCAACAGTGGTGACTTTTATCAAAATAACTAGTTTTCCCTAAAAATCCTAGGTATATTACTTCATAAAAACTAAATTAGGTTTTTTATATATATTAGACCTAAAATTTTACTGTTTCTTGTACAATTCAATACAATAAAAAAAAACGAAATCCATATAGTCTAAACAGCTAGGTAGCTGCTAGGTAGCAAAACAAAGAAATGAGTCGAAGTCAACCTGATTTGAAGTAATACAATAAATGACTTGTTTCCTATGACAACGTATTTGTTAGTGAATTTAGATAATATGTCTATTTTGTGGAAACAACATCATTTATCGGAATAAAAACTATTCTAAGTTTCCGGCCCGGGATATAAACTAGCTCCATATAGAGTTGCATTTAAATCCCTTGAGTAGTTTTCACGTGATGCTCTAACAGACAGACAGAAAGAAAGAGAGACAAACAGACAAGAAATTGTACTTTCGAAATCTCCTGGTCTGAATTATCCCTATTGATTTTTTTCACATTTTTAAACGCATTGTACAAAATGGAATTATTTACAGATTTATCATAGTATAGACAATGATTTAATTCTTTATTATATCTAGTCTCAATTTTACAAAGGACAAACCATAATTTTTACGAATAGAAATGTAACTTTTTTCTTATTATAAATAAATAAATGAAAAAGTTAGAACGATTATAATAACAAAAAATAGTTTGGTTTACTTTTTTTTAAAATAATGATTTGTACCTTAGGACAATTGATTTTACAGGTATCTAACACATGCTATCTATACCATACAACAAACAAAACTTTGAAATAGAAAGTTACTCTTTACTAATACATCCATTAAAAGAGTTAATTTTGGATGTGTGTATTTATGTCTGATTTTTTTCAAGAATGATGTGAGGACATATAATTCAGTAAACACTTATTTTAAATTTCTGATATGAAGGTTAGAAGTTATCATCCCAAAAAATCACAGAATATAATTTCAATGTTTACATAAGCGAAACTTTGAAATCATTAAAATTGTATATACGTACATATACTTTTGGTGAATTATATTCCCGAAATTTACGAGAATAAAACCGCGAGAACATTGTAAAATAAGAGAACCGGTCTATTCACATTATATTGTGTTAATAAAATGATGTTTGTTGTATGTGTTAGTCTTGAGTATTCACACTAAGTAGCTTCTGCACTGTGGCGTTATGAAGTCCTTCTTTTACGCTTTTTGCCTACGAGTGCTTGCGTAATACTGAGCAGATGTAAGATTTCATAATCAGGATTAAGTATGTAACAATGCGAGGATTATTAGCGCTTAGAACACGTGTATGGTTTGTGTTTGTTAGAATATGTCTTGAAGCTTATAAGTTTGTTATATCAATAAAAAACTTTGGAAATATGTAATACTAAATATTACTTAGTTCATCTGAAGATATATTAGAGTTAAGAGTAAATGTTTCAGCTATTAAAGTTCATATTTCAATAAAAAAAATTTTTTTAATGAATGCTGCTCATGAATTGTGTGAAAAAACTCACATAATCGTTAATTAGACAAAGGCAAGAATTTACCTACAGTTGCCAAATTTTCAGGCAAAACAATAGACAGCTTTGTCGTTTACTGCAAGATCTATGAAGAACCCTAACTTAAAGAGTATTATTAATTACGATATTTTAAAATGTAGTTTCTACTATAATAAAGTTAGTTACTTTATATAAAAATAAAAAAATAGAATTAAAACGGTTCCATACAAAATGAAAATTCCACAGCTGCATTATAAACAAAAACAACACTTCCAAAACACGAAGCAATATTTATATCAACAATTTAATTTCTCTTTGAAGAAAAAACTATGACGGATAGCTCTATCAAGTTTTTGTACAATCTTTTTGTACAACCAGACGCAACAAAAACTGACGCAAGTGATGTAAGTTTTCTTTATAGAAGTTTTACGCACTGTGCGGCTGATCGACGACGACATAAAATACCAGGGGCAGTTAAAAAGCCGTGTTTCCGTCTACTGATAATCTTACAGTACATTGTTTAATAACAACCGGTTCCTAAATCTTACTATATTAGACAGCTTCATTTCTGTTTTTCAAAATGTACAAATTGAGACATAAAAATTAAAAAAAATCTTAATGTAATAAATCTTAATTGTTAAAAAAAGGTTTTATAAGTGAATTTTTAACTGTATTTTAGTTTTCATATTATAAAAAGTTTCAAGTATTCTCAAATGTATTTCTATTACTTATTTATTCCCTTAAGAGAGCAGCAACGCATTTGTAGCAACTTTGGTGTTACAAATGTTCATAGGCGATGGTAACCGCTTTCCATCAAATGGGCCGTCTGCTTGTCTGCTGATCTCCTGCAATAAAAAAAAACTTATACCTTACACCCAACAATAATTTATACTTTAAATACTTGGCCTTGAAAATACTCCATAATTTAAGAAACACCATTAAATACACAGTTAAAGTTATATATAAGATTTATGTTTGTTTATTTTTTAAAGTTGACATTGCCTCATTTCTATCAAAATTGAAAGACAGAAATGAACTTTTTATTTTTGGCATTACTACTGGTGAAAATTTGATACAAGTAATTTCAGTTTTTTACTACTAAAAAAAAAATAGCGAGTAATATAAAATTTTCGGTGACAACACACCCAGTGCGCGGCGTACTTTCACATTGGGCTTGAAAGAAAGATTATCATCTTGAGTGCTTACCAGATGATTGTGTTTAATCTTTCATCGAATCACGCTACATTACGCCGCGTGATTTATATGGGATAGCTTTTTGTTTTTGTCCCTATCCGGTAGTTGAACGACTTTCTCTTGACATAATAAAAAAAATCAATACGAACAATTTACTTCAATCTAATGTGGGGGAGTATATTATTATATTCGGATGTACAAATATGTGTTATATATGTAATATGTATAGAAGATTAGACAAATAATGTATTAACCCTAAAAATAGTTTCTAAGCAGTAGTGTAAATATATAGTAATTAGACGAACAAGATATTAACAAAGTAGTATATAGAAAATAAAACAGTATACATGTATCAGACATTAAGTTGGTTTTTTAAAAAGAAAACAAAGATAAAAAAAAATTAACAAAAAACAAACCGACTTTAAGAGTAACTAAAAACCAAAAAATTAAAGTTTATACAACATGTTGAAGTAGGTGCCAAGTAAAACATAAAAATGACTACATTTTGCAATATTTTGTTGCTGCAACAATGTATATGGTAATTTTTATATTTTGCTTGGCACCAACTTCAAGATGATATAGAAATTTTTCTTTTTTATACCCAAGTCAAAGTCTGCTAGCAATAACATTTATAAATGGTCCCAGATTTCGAAGCTTTGCTTAATCGAACGCAAAAAGAATCATCAAAATCGGTTTAGAAACAACAAAGTTATGGCTGAACATTCATAAAAAAATGACACGACGAATTGAGAACCCCTTCTTTTTTAATGTCGGTTAAAAAACAAAAATACAATCACTCACTTTATTTTCTCTTAGAATAGTAGAAATAGATAAAAATAAAAAAGACAAGTGAAAAGAATAATTCTGTCTTAGCGGAGGTGGCAATAAAAAAGGAAATATTCGCGGCAAACGTATACATTTTATACCTACTGTATCCCAACAGTAATTTCTAATTTTACATAACCGATATTTTTGCTCAAATAGCTAAAAGCTGAT
Source organism: Dendrolimus kikuchii (assembly GCA_019925095.2). Classification (NCBI taxonomy): domain Eukaryota; kingdom Metazoa; phylum Arthropoda; class Insecta; order Lepidoptera; family Lasiocampidae; genus Dendrolimus; species Dendrolimus kikuchii. The sequence continues at coordinate 9,677,421 of CM034400.1, forward strand.
TGAAATTGTTTCTGTACATATTTCAAAGTGAAATATACGTTTATTTGTCATGACTATTCAACTATGCGGTCAAAGGTTGCCCAAACCGCTACTCTAAAATTTTGTGTATTGCGATAATAAGGAATTTGTATGGCCTAACATGACATGATTGCAAATACTTTATTACGTTGTAGTAACATTTGATATGGATGTAAACGCAGAAGAAAATAATCTAATAAATACTAATTGAATTAAAATAAATAACCTTTATTGTTGAATGAATGATTGAAAACTTTTAATAGTTCACCATAAACATGTTTTTATTATTCTTAAATAAAACCACAAGAAACCATGTGTTATGTTTTATTATTAAATCAACAGTACATTTTCTAACCGCCTAATCATATTAAACATTTATATTTAAATATTCCTAGTTATAAAATACCTAGCATTTAGCTAGAACTCTCAAAACTACCTTCAATATGATGTTTTCCATTTCTTTCATCCAGTGAGCAAGATACAGGCTCGAATATAGAATATTACATAAAATACGGATGAAAGGAATAGTGTATCGCAAATTATGTACTCAAATGATCTGAAATGATTTACCTTCGCCTAATTATTAATTCAATTAACATAATTAGGCGGGGTTCTAATTATCTGATCACTCTATCAGGATATGAAATAATGTACATTATATTATTTTATATTAGTGGGATATCTGACAGGTGGTAGGGTATTTGCTCGACTGGATGGTGACCACCCCTGGTCTAGAGTATGCCGCCATAACCACCTTGTATTGTGTTCCGGCATTGGTGACCAGGTTCCAGTCTCCCATATGAGAGCAGCAGTCCATTTGTAGCACTTTTGGTATTGCAAATGTCCATAGGCAATGGTAACCACTTTCCATCAAGTAGGCCGTCTGCCTGTCTGCTGAACTCCTGCAATATATATTTTTTTTTATAAAATACATACTTATTGATTCGCGAGTGTACGTCGTTCCATGATAAGTGTCTTGAACTTTCAAAATGAGATTTTCTGAGATTCTACCTCATCATAGTCTTGAATATATTATGTGAATTATGAATGAGGAAAACGACCAATAATTCATATGGTACAAACATAAATCTAGCATACAGACTACTAGTAATATATTATATTACAAAGAATACGAGTTAGGTTTCATAAATTCTTATACAATTTCCATACATATTGATGTCAGAGGAAAATAGTTTTGCAGTGGTATTGTGAAAGTGCAATAAGTAATGTGTGGAACAGCGGGGTAGCTCCATAGGGGACATGACATTTAGGGTTGTTTCTACTTTGTGTTAATGCACTTTGTGTTTTAGTAACTTTGCTCGCACTTGGGGTCTCTACTTGGGTGCGGCTATGACGAATTAATAATACGCGGTACATATACTAACTACTTGAATACTTCAAAATTAGTACTTTCTCATCTTAAAAGTAATGAAAATTACTGTTTATATTTGTTTTAATTTTATGTAATTTTATTTAAATTTATCTTTAACCTAAAAGTTATGGTTAGCGCTAAGAGCATTTGCTGTGGAGCTCGGGGTTCGTTTTTCTACATCTTCTTTTTCAGTACGCGATCTTAGACATCGCTTATCCTAAGACCACATCGCACGCATATCGTCGGAAATTTTGGGATGCTCCATTCACCGGGGTTATTTAAAGAAATATGTATGCATAATTCAATAGCGCTATAGGACATTCCTTCTTGCGCTTTTGGACGTTTTATTATTTGAAAAATATTATTTATACTAACTCAATCAAAAATCGAAAAGTAACTTATTAAGACTAAATTTTGACCAATTTGGTTGAAAAAGTATACCTCCTTTACATAACGCAATGTCAAAAAACGAGAAGACTGTCATATAGTCATATAGAATTTAAAAGCTTTACAAAGTTATGTTTCTTATTAAGTAGTTCTCATTTTGTTCTTAGTATTCTTCTTCCTTGGTGTAGTGATGCAGCGATTTTGAAGAAGTGTTGTATGATAGTCAATTCCTTTAGATAGATAATAAAGAGATAGATAGATCTAACGTGGAAACGCTATGCCAGATTATTTATTTTTCCGATTGTTTGTTATTGTTACGATGGCCCACTTCCCTCTTCTACCACCACTGAGACGACCAGTACTATAAGCAAATAAATTACTTTTCGGGGTGCGCGTAGGCATACAACCACAGACAATCGCGTGTCCATAAGTGGGCGTCTGATGGTTGAAATAATGATGATGATTAAGGTAAAAATACAGGCGAGCGGGAGCGGCATTTTTAGGTTTTGCCCTCCTCTAAAAAATTCAAGATCCGGGGCTGCCTATCCCATACCCGTATTCGATTCCCCTGTGGTAAACTTCAATAGGCGATGGTAGCCTCCTAGTATTACCTGGGTCTGTTTCTTTACCAGCGTCGCAATAAAAAAAGCCATAAGTTGACTTGTCTAATAGGAAGACATAAATAGGTTCATATTATGAATGCGGAAATACGATTCCCTCTGGAAGTATAAATAAACACTTATCCAGTTTGAAGACCGCATATCTGGAGAAATCAGTACTTTTCAAAACGCACTTATTACCATACGTCAGTATGTTATTGAAGTGGTCCTTTGAATTGCAAATGCCTTGCTCGGGGCGGGTGCCATTGAAATGTCAATTTGTTTTCTATTGGGGTTGGATTGTTTGGTAACCTCGAGACATATCGCCTTACTATTGTGTGCTTTTGCCTCCATATCGGTCTTCTTCAAGTTTTCCCTATCGTTGGCACAGTTTTGCATAAGCTACTGTGGGACATGTTTTTGAAATTATGGAACTGTAAGCATAAATATAAAAAATATTTTCTAACGTAAATATTTTGTATTTAATTTCTTTTTTCTTTCACCTTCTCCCAATAATTTGGATAAATTATGTCATACGTTAGGGGGGGGGGGGGGTGTCACCGAAGTGTGTCATTGTATGACAAGGGGTGGAAGAGGTCCGCGTGACGTTCGTGACGTCTCTTTTAAAAATAATATGCAGGTTTTAAAACACGAAGTTTTAACTATTAACGAAAAACTTCAAAATATGTGATGTCACACTAGGGAGAGATGATATTTGTGTGACGTATTTGTGGATGGCCCCTTTGGAGCCGGTACAATATGTCTTCTCCTTCCATACTTCTCTATTCGACCATACGTAATCGGTCACACCAAAATCATTATATCATCCTGAACACAATTCATCCATTTCTTTTTTGGTCTACTTTTACATTTGTACCCATCAAACGTTTAACCTAAATATTTTGTATACATAATACTAGTTATGGTGGGATATAATTTAATATTAAGGTTCTTGAAGACATGCACTTTAAAATGAGATCCCGAGAATAGACCATAAATTGCATTGAATTAAAGAAACATATTATAGTGTCTTAGAAATGAATTATTTTCATTTTCAAGACTTTATATTTCATAAATGTCATAATACTTCATAATTTTTAGTATACGTCCTTTTTTAAAACCTCAATGATAAACTGACTATTGAAAACAAATTTCATGAAGCTTTCACATTAAAATAATCTTATACAATTTACGACAGCACGACAGTAAATTATCAGCTTCCAAAAAAATTATTCTCTATAAAAAAAGCCAACTTCAATAACTTTTTAGGACCACACGAAACACTCGGAACAACGACAAAAAACAGTCGTCAATAACTTAAATCGTTGACTGCGGCTTTGATGGAGTGTGCTCGGCTCAAAATTTTTAGGGATTCTTTTTTTTTGCGTCAACACAAAAAGATTACGGGCTGGCTTCGAGTTTTGCGGTGATCAAGTCCCGGTGTATCCGGCTATCCGGTTTTTATTAGAACGGATATCGGACCGCTTCCGTTGGGGCTTTGTGTGTATCACGAATTGTAGTGATGGACGATCCCGAGATGTAGAAATAATCGATAGAATCGCAATTGATCCAAAATTATAATCCAGTCAACAATCGATTCACAACTCTACTGAACATTCGAGACTTATCTGATTGCTTCTAGTCAACTTATGGTCAATTGCTATATTTTAACATTCATTTGCCTTACTATCGGTTAAAATTTGACATAACTTCATAAAAGTAATGTCTAAGTACAAACGATAGTATGGCAAACGAAAGCATAGTAAGAGAAGACAAGGAACCGGCATTATTCGAATTGTTGGCCGACCGGTAGATGAGACCAATGATAACCATAAGTAACCAACTGACGTGTCGGTTGTTGTGATAATCGAGTTAAGACTCAAAACTATCAAGTATGAGCGAAAAAGATCGGGTTTCATCGATATGCTTGAATAATCGAAATAATCGATTTAAACATCGTGCATCGCTATCCTACCGTACTGTGGTTTGCCATTGTGAAAAGATGTCGCCGGCTTTTGTGATTAAAATACCTTTAAAAACCTTTTTGTCGAGCTAAAGTGGTTGCCTGATGAGCGAACGTCGCACCGTTTATTCTTGTGTAAAGACTGTTTAATCGAAAATTTCTGACGTTGATAAAGCTGGTAAATTGCTGCCACTTTGCTCCTGTTTCCTCATTCCCCTTTAATGTATTTATATATTTTTAGGCTTCTTTACCCGTTTTAGCAAAAAACAAGGAACCCTTATGAAATTACCATGTCTGTCCGGCTATTCATCTATCTTTGTGTGCTATAGTCATTTTTCTCGGAAAGTATTAGGCCTATATTAATAATAATAAACGAGTCACCGTCTGCATATCCTACCCATTTTTCCTGAACATTGCGGCGGGCAGATGTCATAGTCTCCAAAGTCTCAGTAGCATTTCATCTCAATAGCCCGGAACCTCTTGTTCTTATTTCCTACAATAGTCTTACACCGACCGAGGTATGTCCTTGGGAGCATTTTTATATGGTGTAGACAGGGATAATCGTTGATCAGTGTCACGCCATATTTACATTTAATTTGTCGTGTTGGTCTTCTCATGGCCCCACACAAGCCCTCCAAAAGTTCGGACCATTTATGTGACCCGTGTTCTTCAAGGACAAACAATAATAATTTATTTCATTTCAGATATTACATCCATTTGTTAGTGGCAATCATTACATCAATGTTAGTACGACAGACACAATCTATATCTATCTATACCTTATTATAAAGAGGTAAAGTTTATGAGTTTGTTTGTAGGAAGTAATATTTGGAAGTACTGAACCGGTTTTGAAAATTCTTTCACCAGTAGAAAACTACATTATTCCTAAGTGACATAGGCTTGTGATTAATAGTGTTTTTTATTTTTTAATGACGCCCAACGAAGTGGGCGTACGTCAGCTATAGAATATATAAGCAAAAAGAATGACGCATTTCCACCCTTACATTAGATTATTCGCCTCCCCCAACATCGAAGGAAAGGGAAGTCTACTCTTTTAGCAAACACCCTCAGGATACGGCTGGTACTAGCTCGTTCTAAGTACGTTATAAACCGTAATAATTATATTAATTGAGATTTCTGTCCATCTGGTAAATATAATTTACTGTCGTAAACCAATTCGTCGTGGACTTAAGCCTTACCAAGTCCGGGTCACCTGAGGGCCTAAAGTAGTCGACTTTAGAGAATCGTTTAGTAAAATTGCCAAGGGTCCTAGATATACTGGTAGTGGTAAGATATAGCATAAAGTTCCAGTTTATGTCGATACTTGTCAAATTCAACATATGAATCTGCGAAAACGTTTTCCCGGCTCTCAGGTCCACCGTTTTTGTCCTTCAGCTCTACCGGAAAATTTGAGCAAGTCGTCGTCAAAACTGGTCATTCAATACGTGTTTTTATTAACATTTTCAGAATTATACCCCATAACAATACAATGAAAACTTATGGAGAATTACAAGCGTTTTTCTATAGTATTCGCTATTAAGTTTATTAGACACGTATCGGAAGTACAATGAACAGAAACCGTCTGTATTTATGAATGGAACTACAACGTGATGTTATTTGGTAATAGTAAACCGTTACCATTGCAAGGTTGTGTACTTGGACGGTTGATTCTCAGAGCCAAATAATATAATAATAATAGCCCATAAACATCCCACTGCTGGGCACAGGCCTCCCATTATAGGGGAACGAACAGTACCCGCCACGCTTGTCCAAGGCGGCTTGGCATGTTTGACACATCGGGTATCTCGATGAAACCCGCACGTTTCATTACGATGTCTTCCTTCACTGTTGTTAGCACGTGGTAAATGTAACAATATGCACATTAGGTCGAAAAACTGCCTAAGAAGTGCATGTGTTTCGGCTAGGATTGAAACCCGCACCCATTGAGTTTGAAATGTGTGCGCTAGCCATTACACTACCACGACTTCAGAGTCAAATAATTTTAATCAATTACTTAAAGCTTATTCCGCATTACTTAGCACTGAGATTAATATTATTTAGTATGTCATACATTTAATCAGAATCAGAGTGAATTTTGTAATAGGTATTTATTGGAAAGCATGTAAATAGAATCATTTCCTGACCTACGTCCACTATATTCAACACTTGGCTACAGAACTCAAAAAAAGTATTTAATGAAAAATACCTCATGATTTAAAACCTACTCAACGGGTCATGTTCTAAGCAATTTTCGGTGAAAGCCTTGTTAAGCTATACGTATGTAAAAAATGTTAAATAATTAATTTAATTAATAAGCTCAACTCACCCAACCAATACTATAAAAAAAATTGTTTATTGTTGTTTGTCGATGACTACTTACTACTATTGTATTGTATTATTTACTATTATTGTTTATACTTATGTAAAGTATATACAATAATAAATTAAAGTAATACATTTTTTGCAACAACTATTTATGTAACCTTTTTTGTCAACCCTACTGACCATCGACGCGTGACATGAGGCTATCGGCAAACCTTCTGCGCACAGGTAGTAATGAATATAAGAAAATTGTAATGTTATTTTATTTACCTATTTTCAGTAATAATCTTACGGCAACTTCCGCGTATTAGTAAATCTCTATTTTACGGAAACACTTAAATTTTCCGGGCCAAAAATATTCTTACCTCTCCGGATCTTACAGAATGCCATTGTTGAATTGTATGAAAGGGCAGAGGACCGTAAAAAGGACAAGCAATGAACACACATTTATATTTTTTATTAACCAATTTAATACGATACGGTTTATGAATGAATATATACAAAACTGATTACATAATTAAAATGCTAACAACCTCGATTGACCTTTTAAAAGTATACACGTTTCCTTAATATCTATAAATAAAATCAGCGAAGTGTGTGGTTCCGTGGACGTAGCCACGTTTACTTATATTTTCATTTGATTAAATAACCTTGAGAGCATTTCATCGAAAAGAACCCATATCTCATAAACTACTCAAGGATCTTATTCAAAGGAATGAATGAATATGCTTTATTGTGTTTTAAAAGATACAGTTAACAGAAATAAAATTTTACAATACAATAGGCGGTCTTATCGCTATTAGCGATTTCTTCCAGACAACCTTTGGATGGACAAAAAATTTGATAAGAACAGAGGTATGTTGCATTATTCTCACTACCGAATTAGTATCTTGTAAATATATACATACATACATGATATAATATACATAAATTAATATTTTTTTTAATAATATACGAATATGATATATGTAAATAAAATATTATAAAATACACATACATAAATAAATATGATGATGTTCCTTCCATGATCAAATTGATCGTGTACTAGCGGAGGGTGGTGTCAGGAGCCTTAAGAACAGACGAGTGTGCATGACAAGAGTTATGAATGTCAAAGAAGCAAGTGAGGTGCGTAAGAATAGGCCTAAATGGCGCTCTGTTGTTCGTGCCTACCCCGCAAGGGAACTGGCGTGAAGTTATGTATGTATGTATAAATAAATATAAAACTAGGAAAGGTTGACAACAACGAAGCATTGTTAAAAGTGTGTATTTTAATACACATTTTTTTTCGCAATTATATACATCACACTTTAAAAGTTAGGGGGGGACGGACACTTTTTAAGACTTTATATGGAATACTTTTTATTTTAACCTTGAGTTTCATTCGACGCCCACTACTAATTGTTAATTTTTCTCGATATAATTACGCCTTATACAGCGGCACATAGAATACAACTATTTGCCGAATCTCATCCATATAGACCTAGTAATTGTCAAGATGGACAAACAAGACTATTTAATAATCCGTTCGTACTTGTCAAAATGGCAATAGAATTCTAAAATCGTATTCAACAGTAAACAGTTTTTATTGTCACTTTAAGAAAATAATGGGTATTTATTTCAAGAATTGTTCCTCTTAAAGCAGTCTCTAAACATTTCTCATAAAATCCGTAACGTACAGTACATCAATACTGGAATGGTACGGCAATAAAATTAATCTCGCCAGAACTTTATGTCAATAGTACTACGGCCAGCTAGTGAACGGAGAATTTTAAATTGAGACTTGAAGTGAACTGAATTGTGTATCATAAAATCGTTAAACGATTTATTTCAAGAAGTGAACGTCTTCTACACCTTTTTTAGTTCTAAATATTTATCATAAAATCCTTAATGTAGAATTATTGATACATGAATACTAAAACGGTACGGCAATAAAACGAATCTTGCCAGAACTTGGTGTCGATAGTACAGTCACATAGTGAAGAGAGAATTTTGAATTGAGACTTGCAAGTGAATTGAAGTTGAGTTTATCGTAAAACTTAGACAAATAACGCAGAAAGTCGTAGTTTTTTGACGTGTATAGGACCCGCACCACTCAAACAGTTATGACCGTATGTGTGAAGGGAAATAAATATAATATACATATTGTTATACAATTTGCTAAATGTGAATGAATGATATGATCACATTGTGAGGAAACCTTAATATCGAGTTAAGAATGCATGAAACTGCCGTGTTAGTTTCCTTGATATAGGGAGGCCGAGCTCAGTATTGAGATGTTATCACGGAACCCTGAAAAAGACAATTTTAAATACTAAAATATTACACAAAGATAATTCGTTAGCTTCTGAAACAATTACTTTTGGTAATCCATTGAAATAGAGATTACAGCAATAAGGTCTTTGGAGCTGAGCTTCTAATCTTTTTGTTGTTGTTCATCAAGATTGTCAAGAAGACGAAGATACCTTTTGTCTTTTGTTATTTATTAAAGAGCTCCCTGTATTCATGTGGTTTCCTCAGCTTAATGCTATTTAGTTATATCTACAGGAGCATGTTTAAAACGGATGGTGTAATTCGAATGTTTAAGATTAACGGATTAAGATTCTAATAAGCTCAAGGTTCTGATTTTTAAAAATTCAGTTAAAACCGTTTTAAGTAGGGAGTTGAGACAGGTGCCACAGATGTAGTGTCTATGAACTAGTTCCAGAGGCACCTGTCAGGGGCTCAGGTTAGGTTTAGTGGGTAGTTTGACGGTTGACATCGCACTGTCCTTCGGTCGGAGGCCATGGTAAGAATACGGCCGTTCAAAAGTCCCACACGGCCCTCGGTTTAAAGCCTCCCTCCAGGCCCGAGGATGGTGTCGCAAGAAAAGACATTCCCCTGCGTCACAAAAAAACGGGAGATAAGACAGAGAGATCAGACAGGAGGACTGGAATATGAGATTGTAATAGGAGAATTGAATAGCTAAGATGGGATAGAGCGAGGGGGTAGTGGAATATCGGAATTACATTTTATTTATTTTATTGCACGAGTTCAGCAGACAGGCAGACGGCCCACCTGATAGAAAGCAGTTACCATCGCCCATGGACATATGCAACACGAGAGTTGCTACAAATATGCTGCCGCTCTCTATATAGACTCTCTCAACCATCGCACGAAAGACTATTAACTCAAGACTAAGCGTTTCACGCCGATTTTCTGTGAGAGCGTGGTCTCACGCCTACCGCGCCAGCCCTAAAAGCTGTAATCTAGATAATTATTACAGTATGCCTTTATCATGTTAGTTTCCTTGTTGAACTTCGATATTACTTGATCATTAAGACATTAATCAACAAAGATTTATACACGAAGGCAATTATATAAATGAAATCAACAAATCGATTGCACAAATAAACAAAGGAAAGAAAACTTTCCTCAAGCTATTTTCCTTTAAGAGCCTGTGACGGAAAAGTCAATGAACTTGAGACACCAATAAGATTGTTTACATTGCCAATGGAACTCGCTTGTAGGAAATAGCGTGTTATTTTTGCGTCAGTTCTATTTCGATTCCTTTTTATATGAATATTCTGTGGTTTATAAAGTAGGCGATACCAACGCGATGGAATTCAACGATGCGGGCTCTCGATACAAAGTTGATGATATTTTATTGTTGTGTTCTTTATTTGAACTTCCAACGGCACCCCTAAAGGTGGGGCTTCAACTGCATTAATGTTAAAGATTTAGACCATTCCATGCAGATATGGTGATGGGTTTAATGCGTTATTTGAGATGCGACATTGTTAATGACGTTAAATATTGACAGATAACGTATGTATATACACCAATGGTGTGGATTTAATACAACTAGATTCCCCATAGCCTACCTTTAAGAAACTAGTGACTAGCGAGCAAAAGGTCCAAAGCGCCATGCATTCATTGGCGTTCTGTTTAAACATATTATTACTAGTGTCTCTATAAATTAAATAGTGAACAAAAGGTTGAAAGCGCCATGAATTTATTACTGTACTAGGATATGCCCGTGAAACGAAATGAATGTGTTTATCTCTTTTTAGTGTCATTTTTCGTTTCATCTATTTCCAAACCACGATTCGAAAAAAGTTTCACTTCAAAAAGTAGACTTTTACTTATTATCTTTTTAAGTAGTACCATATTTTAAGAACCTGCTAACCAGAGAAAAATAATGTTGAATGTTTTAAGAATCGATACTCGCTTACTATATAATTAAATTCAAAAGAATTGTTGTTGTATTTTTTAAACCTTTATATTAATAAGAATCTAAATATATCGATATACCTGCGAAATATTCTGTTGCTTAACAGTTTTTTTATTCTGTTAGTTGGTAAATCGATTATTTATTCGTTAGCGATATCTATTATTATATATTTTTTTTAATGGCAATACAAAACATTTAAGCGTCTTCTATGTCACTGTCAAGTGACATATGTCAGATAAAGCTGTATGGACTAACTTTCCTTTGCCTGATATTGTGACGAATAAAACACAAATGCATTAATTATTCGTTAAAAACATTAAACTTTTTATTTTAATAAAACTGCACAATAAAACGTTACATTCCAAGTTCACGCCAAAAAGTCTAGTATTATCGTAGTGGAGGTTATGTCAATGTCCAAATATTTATGGCCAAATTATATTTTCAACCAAGTTCTTGTAGAAAATGACAATCACACATGGGCTTGTAATGAAATAAGCTATCTAAAAATATTATAATTATGCATGTAGGTGACCAATCCACGGCTCGTAAGAAACCCGCCGGTCTCTTTTTAAACGTCACTGTCGATATGTCTCGAAATCAATTTTATATTGTTAGTTCATTTTTTCGCAAAACAGATGGCTTATTTTTTTAAATAATTTTTTACACTTATTTTGTATCTATCCTAAAATACTTACATCTATTACATAATTATACATTTCATACATTTCTATGACTAATACTATCTTACTGATCAACCTATAACTACACTTTCTTATTCTATAGACTTAATGCTAGCAAAAGCATATACAATTAAGGTTCCTATTGCCGCAAAAGGCCGAAAGTGGGGTGCAAACGAAACAACTTTTCATTGGTATTTACTGATCGATAAATTATAAAAAAAATGATTCTTCACAATAAGAGATGTAATGTGCCTTTTTCGTAATTTTTCTATACTTATTTTAATTTAGGAAAAGAATCACTAAATCACCTCCAAATTATTGATATGAAACCATTTTTACTCCTTCAATTTTTATCGAAACAGGAGAGAAAAATATCTATATCGTTATAAACAAGAGATAAATTTGGATTTATTATTTTTTGAAATAATACTTTATTCACAACACAATAAAGTAATGTATTTGAATGACGATAGCGTCCATGGAAACCCGGCTATCGCCCGAAAAATCAATACTGAAAAATCCTCAAGAACGTTGGCGTTGCTACAAGCCTTAAATACATCCAGTATTTTTACTAACTCTTCACACCTTTTCTACAATTTTGATCGCGTAGGTACTGTAAAAAGTCCTCAGCTAACCTCTGTTTCATAAGTTCTGCGGTGTTGTGTAAGTTCATTTTGGAATAACTAGATCTAATTATAGATCAAAGTGAAAGTTGTATACACGAAATATATCGTAGAAAATTAAATAATCGAATTTGATGATTTCATCGGATTGTTTCTGTGGGATTTCAAATTATCAAGTGCATATAATAAGGCATCTATTCGGGTAGTGAAAACACTTTCTCATTATTTTCGATCAGATACGATACGTTTCCCAGGCTGTCTACTACTTAAAATTGTCTGATTGTATTATATATTTCCCTAGCATTTATTTTGAATACTGTTCCAAACTTTCTTTTCTAATTGTTTATTTTGTAGTTTCTATGTAAATCGCATTTCGTGTCCTGCAATATTTTATAATTATTATTATAATTTACAAAATCACATAAAACTGGTCAATTTTGCGCATAAAGTAGATAAATAAGTTTATGGTAATATAGAGTTTTCCCCGGCGGCTGCACCACATGTCAAACCCTAGTGCGTGCTTCTAGTTTAAAGCGTAAGCATTATACAGGTTAGATTGTATAAAAATTTAAGTAAGTAATTCACAAAAATTACCAAAATTACTAAAATAACCAAAATCACAAAAAAATACGAAAATGGCAAATAAAAAAAAACAAAACCTATCCTATTTGCTGGAATAACTTTACATAAAGCTATCCCAAAATCAATCCCATTATCCGGGATAAAAAGTGTCCTTTATGCACGCTCCGTATTAAAATTACATATAATAACGATTTTCAGCCAGATTGGTTCAATAATTTTTCTGCAAAAGCATAACAAACAGAGAGACAGATATATTTTTATCCCGCAAACTAAACCATTTTTCGGGATAAAAAAGTAGTATCCTATGTTCATCCTCTATTAATAATATATATATAATAATTCTATAATTCATAGTGACATATAAATTGTATTTATAATTTTGTCATTACCTTGAATGTTACTTTTTGTAGTATAAATATGACATAACGTTTATCATTAAAGCAACTCGTAAAATATCGTAATTTAGTTTAATTAAAAATATAAGTAGTGTGCGAATATAAACACTTTGCGCTTCTCTAAACAAATGGTAATTATTTGAAATGTGGTTCAGAAACTGTATTTAATACCCCATGTAACGGTCTAGAATATAATAAATACTGTTTTACGAAATAATATTTGAATTTGTACAAAATTATAAAATTACATTAGAGCAGTTGGCATTAAAATGCCTTTAATTATCATCGTACATTAAAAGTAAGATTATAATCTTACTTTTAATGTATGATAATAATAACAAAGCTGTTTGACTAGTTAAGACTGCCCAGTTGACACGTTTGACATTAAATTCTACAATAATGATCACATAAAACATGGGTAAATACTTAGTTTTCATCTTACTTTTATAATATCTCGATAAAAATAATTTTATTTGGTATTTAAACAATAATTTAATTAATACTTCATTTGACTGCGTTCATACAAATCTAGTAGGCTGCGGTATTTTCTAAGGCTACGTTACATTAGGGATTATACGACCACGTTCACGACCGCGATTTGTCCCGTTCCACTTGCTTGCCGACGTTACAATTGTAAACCCAAGTGGAATGGCTATTCGACCCACCTCTTGACATGTGTCGTTGTGAGCGTTGTGTGACCGCAAATTATGACGTCATTAGTGACGTTTTCGCCACAATAGCAACGACCGCGGTCGCTTTGTGGAACGGCTAACTGAGCATTTTGGGCGTTGTGAGCTACTAATGGAACTTATGGAACGCCCTGTATGATTACAGAAAGTGTCTTAGTTGGTTTGCCTGTCAACTACTGTATTATGGTGTTATAGTTTACACACTTACACTCATACAAAATCAAGAAGGCTGTTTCATTTTGTTTAATTATCTCAGTGGAATTGACGAATTGAAGATCAACTATTTTGTTTAGTGATAACCGATTATTCTATCTTAACCATTGGTTTTGCGAGTGAGTACTTTCTGAAACATGATTGTATGAATATCTTTCTTTAATTATTAATATGTACTTATTTTAGAAGCAATCGAGGAATTCTTCTTTTCACTCTTAAATATGACTTCATGCAGTTAGTGGATCTCAGTCTTAAGCATTCATAAATATTTAAGTTTATCTTTAATTAAAATTTCCAATTATAGGCGGTGTGTTATATGTCAGGTGAAATTACATATTTATATTGTCATTCCTTATTTATACCTTACCTTAATTCTGGGAAAAGGTTGGAAATTGTTATTTATCGCATGGAATAAAACATCGATTTGTGGAAATGGGGACATTTTATTGGCTTCGTACGGATCGTAGGTCGTTAATTCTTTTCTCTTGTATTGTTTCCTTGCAATATTTTACTGGCCATTTTATTACGCTAGTACTAAAAAAATACATAAATATGTTTAGGTTTAATCTGAGACAAAGTAACATATATATACATAACAGTAACAAAGCATATGTATTGTTTTTTATTTAATTATATTTTGATAAAACATATTTTTAATCCACACAATCAAATATTAGATATTCCAATGTTAGTTACATTTTCAATGAAGTAAAATTAAAATGAGTATGCTCGTTACGCTTATCTATGACGGATTGGCAGAATTCGCATATCGGTAATTTCAATGTGCAGGTTATATTACAGTCATTTACGTCACTGTCAGTACGTGATAATCGCAACAATCGTTATCAATGACTCGTATACTTGCAGATGGTCTAAACTCTGAATATACTTGATCTTAGGAGATATTTCTTCTTACACTTATAATTATGATATTGAAGTTCCACGTGTACACACAATGCACCGGATGAACAATTTGATTCCATAAACAAAGAGAACAAATTAAAATTACCATTTGAGCAATGCAAAGAGCTTTAATAAAGTAATTGAAACTTCCGGCTCTTCATCATCATGTAAGTGCTATTATTTATGGTGATACCAGTATGATCATTTTAAAAAGGCTTGCAACTGAAATTAATCTTTAATTTTGAGAAAATTAAAATACATTTATTTGACTTAATAACCTTTTATTAGAAGGTTTCTGTAGTGTGGCTTTAGAATTGGCTGCTTAGCTTTTAGGTAGTGGAAACATCATAAAAAACATATTTTTCGTTTGTCGTGTAACTGGATTCCTGATTTGTATTCTACTGTTAAGACAAATATAACTTGTTTAAATTGGAATGTATTTTCATGTTTGTTATGAGTACTATAAAATGGAAAGTTAGAATTAATTCATTATTACCTCGTATAAATAGCATAATCAAAATTAAAGATCAGATTTTATATTGCAAAATAATAAAAATTTAAACGTTCAATTTGCTCGGGGTATACGTTCATTGCTATTAAACTTGGAACCAATTACTTTTTATATTTATTAGAGTACATAGCTATGTATTTACATTTAATAAGAAGAGGGTAACAGAATAATTTCGCAAAGAGCCCTTTTCCCGCAAATGATTTACGTGATGCCGGATTGCCACAGTACATGTGACATTAGTAGGAAGAAAGAAAAACATTTTTCGGGTTGAAAAACGAAGTCTAATGCTATAGGCTTATTTATGTGGCTTTTACATATTTCTAGGTTCATATTTTTTATATTTCTCAAACTTAATTAACACTACTTTTTAATAAAAAAAAGCTCTGATTAGTTTGTTTAAAACTTACTATATACTAAGTATATTCATTGTGCTAATTTCCTTGCACTTGATATAAAATCGTCAGTTATCTCATTTTTACAGGTGGTCTAGACATGCTTGGTATACGAGGAGTGGACTAAGCGTGTCAATGATTTAATAATTATTATCTTTGGTCACTAAATATCGTGAAAATCAGGAAAAAATCTCTTTTACGTTTCATTGTATTGTATATCACATCGTTCCGGGATTTTTTATCATTTTCAAATTGCATTCAAATACCCCAGATGGGTTTTAGAATTTATGCTAGTTCAAAAAATCTGATAGTTTTACTTAGGTATAGAAAGTATACTTGAGGTGTTAAAAAATATAGTTTTCCATCAAATATGTAGACACATGTTGTTACTTAAAAGAACTGAAGACGATAGTCAATCGTAGTTAGTAGCTACGTGAATATATGCGGAACACATAACTTAGCGTTAATTGAGGGCGGTCGAATTTGTATTTCCATTTTTTTTTATTATATGGCCATTAGTTTATCATCGCGAGTTTTATCTATTGGTTTACACACTAAAGACATTATGAACACTGTGGTTGCCTAGTCAGTTCTGAGGGAAATAGCACTCAACGACATTAAGCTTATTGTTACTCTTAACAACTCATTTGAATTGTATAGATACAAAGCTGTTCAATAAATACAGATACTTTCACATATTTTCGGCTGTTTTGGGAATGCTTCATATCCTATTGTATTTTTATACATATTATTTTACACTTATTTGTTCGGTTTAAAGCCATCAATTACTTAATGGTTTTTCCTCTCATCAAAAGTGATTGGACAGAATTTTCAATATTTATTGTTGTCTATCATTCAGTGCAATAATGATTCTTTAAAAAGTATTTTATGAATAAAATATCAAAAAGAAATTAGGATAGTAGATTAATATTTAAGCAATTTCAGATTATCATTCATATATATTGATGATGTTTGTTTTCATACATCACAACGTGACATTTATGATAGGATCAAGTATTACATTAAAAAAATATAAGATTTGCTTTTATAGATATAATTAAATGTATGTCTTTACATTTACAGTACAGTCTGGTTGCAAACATACATGCTACACATTTTCTTAAATATTTAATTGTTAAAAAAAAGTGTTATTAACTTACAATAAAAAAGAATAAGTAAGGCTAGAAATAAAAGACATTTATTTTAATACAGAGCAATTCTTACATTTTATGTTCATTCTTCTACTTAACAAAATTGATTAGGTTATATCTGTACTCGTTTCACTCGATTGAGTATATCGTTCGAGGGGGAGAGAAATGTGACTGATTAGATATTTTCTCACATTTTTACTGTCTGTAATAAATATTTTTCTATATTAAAAACTAGAGTTTACCCCGGGGCTACGTCACATATCAAACCCTAGGCAGTAGCTTACTTTGCTTACATAAAAACTTAATTCAGTTTTTTTAAATATAATACAAAAACATATAATAATAACGAAGGAACTAAGTCCATATAATCTAGACAACTGCCCAGCTAAACATAGGGGTGAGTTAAAGCCAACCTGATTTGAAGTAATATAATGAGTAATACTCCCGGTAAAATTCCCGCGGGACTCTCGAAATATAATGTATCGCATCACTTAAAAAAGGACTTAAGTTTAGTTATAGTGAAATCGTATCGAAATCAGCAAAAATGTATGCAATCTAACTAATTTGTACCATACCCGAAAAAATTCCCGCGGGATTCCCGGCACACAAAGTATCGTAGCGTTTAAAAAAGAATGTAAGCTATCGTTTCAGTGACAATAGTATCGGAATAAGCAAATTTTTATACACCCGAACAACTTTAAACCGCTCCCAGGAACATTCCCGCGGGATTCCCGGGATAAAAAATATCACACATTTTATCTTATAAAATTTGCTATCGCTCATTGAAAAGATCGCATTGGAATTCAATCTGGCCATATTATATTATTCCCAGAAAATTTCCCTTGGGATAAAAAATAGCGTAGATTTGAAGTCTACAAATTCGCTGTCGATTAGCAAAAATCGTGTTGAAATCGGCCTAGTAGTTTTTACGAGAATCACGAACAAACTGATAAACACATAAACAGACAAGAAATCTAAAAAAATGCGTTGTGTTCTCCATCGTTTATATAGTTTATTCCAGTTGTTTGTTTTTTAAATAGCTTAAATGTACAGACACGGCATGTTTAGAATTTTTATAATATTATAGATAGGTAATGTTCTATTTAATATCTGGAATCTGTAACACCATCTATATATGTCATTACCATATATGTAATAGGTTTTTTCATGATCTATTGAAGGCCCAATGAATACGTTGCGATAAAGATTGAACTCGTATTGTGTTTTGGCACATGAAGCTGGTTCAGATTCAATCAGTTCATCAGTATGCACGTTATGTTTACTTTTGGTTAACTTTGAGTCTGTGTCTATGTTTTCACAGTTACTGAATGCAAGTTCGCTCTATTTCCGGTCGTTAATATTCCTCATCTTAAAGAAATTATTCAATTATTTATGCAAACATATTCGCAGGCCCTTATATCTAAATTACTCATAAGAATTTCTATGTTCAATTTGACTAAATAAGGCTACGATTATTTGGGGGCGAGTGCTATTGATTACTGAATAATAATGGGTATTGAGTGGCTGTATAGTATAAAACATGTTATACAGTGTAGTAATAACATGACGTCACTTATAACGTAATATAAAAATGAATGATTAAGTACGGACATAAATTATAATTTATAGATTAAACTATAATAAGAATAATAGTAAAATTGTTTAAGAAAAATTAATGCTATATAACCCTTTGAATTAAACGTTATATGTATGAAGTAATAATAATATGTAAGGCGACTATTTTGAAGCTTAAGTATTTTAAGTACGTCTTTTAGTTGTTCTGTAATTATATCAAGTAGGCATTTGGAATTGGTCAAAAGACAGATTTATGTTACATGTAATATCCAATAGCACATACTGCAAATCTTCCGACAATTTATACAAATCCTCGAATCACCGCAAGGCGTTCTCGAAGTTATGTCATTAAAAGATTGAAAGATTACTTGTTCACTTGCGTGGGGGTAAAAATTCCCCTTGTACACGAGGATTTATCTCATTAGTTAAATGGCGCGTTGAAGCTAGACGTTGCTGAGAAATTAACTTGCGAATTTCGAAGTATAGGAATACCTTGTTCTTCACTAGGGCTGCATACATTAAACCATTGATACTTACACATACCAATAAATAAAATTAAATTGTCTTTCTGTTAGTTCAAAATAAATATTGTGATTCAAGCAAGAGCTGCTATTTATAAGATAATTAATAATGAATAATTGTTTTAGAATTATTGTTTGTCTGCTTATAGATAGATAGATAAATTTTTATTGTATACTACTAGCTGACCCGGCAAACTTAGTACCGCCTCAGAATCACTAAATAAAAAACGTTGATTTCTGAACGACGACGGGATGAACATGAAACGTTTGACATTCAAAACCAAAAAAATAAAAAAACTTCACTTTTAAATTTAATTTGATTTCTGAACGACTTTTAAAATTAATTGATTTTTAAACAACGGGACGAACATCAAATGTTTGACAGGTAGGAATAGTTTCTAAGGGAAAGCGAAATTGTTGTTTTTACTATATTCCAAGCATTTTTTTCATATTTACTCACCTTTTAAACCTTCCCTGCACTATCACAAATAATTCAAAACCAAAATTAGCCAAATCAGTCCAGCCGTTCTCGAGTTTTAGCGAAACTAGCGAACAGCAATTGATTTATATATATATAGATTACAGAAAATCTTAGAAACTAGTAGTAGGTGCTATTCTAATAGTGTACAAACGGCGGTTCTATCGCTAAAACGATCTCCTCCAGACAACCTGTGGCAGAAATAAATCAGATTGGAATCAGCGATGGTGATAATGATGAGTTTATCTGCAAGTTTGACTCGCATAGGCTCTGAAACTCAATTTAATGAATATCCTAAAGATTAAAACTGGAAATGGATCTAAAATTTTCGAGTATGTTCTATTTCGATATCTTAAATGGTTCAATAGATATAAATATGTAGTAATGTTTCGCCATTTAATATTCAATTAGTAGTTATGTTATTGTTATAGGAGATTTACTATAAAATTGTACCGTTTTTTAGAAAACATGTATTTATGCTATGTTTGTCCTCCTTAAAGAAAGTATGTATAAATATATCGAATTGCATTATAATCGGCTCATCCAACAAACTCGTGGAAACTATCCCTTTGTAGGTTGAACAGTATCCCGCAGTTATACAACTGATATTTAAAATCTCCAAGAGTTAGGCAGTTGGTGTTGCAGATTTCTATGGGCAACGGTAACCACTCACCATCAAGAGGACCGTTTGCCAGTTTCACTACAAGCAACAATAAAAAAACTATATTCATTTATGTTATCAAAGTCGTCATAATCGTAGCATGTGAAGGGTGTAAGTCTCTTTCAGTCAACTTTCCTGCTGTTTCTTGCCCATGTCACGCGATTTTCGATTGTTATTGTAAGTACTTATGTAACAAAATTTATGACAATCGTATTATGGTAAACGCTGTGAAGACAAAACAAACATATAAACAAAACTGTTTTCATATTTATCTATATATGGAGTAGAATGGATCATAAAATTAATATTTGGAACGAATTAGGAAGTTATTGCTGGATCGAAAACCCTAATACTTCGAAGGACACAGTAAATGTAGAAGAAAATTAAGGTAAACTTTGGTATCTAATGAGCGTCAAAGGGCAGAAATAAGCTACAAGTAAAGTAATTAACTGCTTCTTTACTATAGGTACAGTATAGGTACCTTTACAGTAAATATATTGGATCAAGAAATTAATTTAGATCTTTTCTTAATAAATGTGTGTTTGCTACCTAACATTGATGTTAATACGCTTTCAAAACTTGAAAATTCTTTTCGAATATTTAAATTACATGTTTAACTTATGTATTTCATATTAAGTTTCTTTTTTCCTGAAGCACAGCAGACAGGCTGACGGCATGAAAAGTAGATATCGTCGCCTATGGACATAAGCAATACCAGATGTGCTGCCAATGTGCTGCCAACCGCGAAGAAGAAACTGAAAGCTGGCTACTGATGCCGGAACACAACTCAAAGTTGTTATGGCCACATACTCTAGACTAGTGGTGGTAGTCATCCAGTCGGGCAAATGACCTACCACCTGGCTGTGGGTTGATTTTTCGCCTCTTACGACAGGCCGCCTGGCCGCCCGGCCGCAGTAATTAGTATTTTTCTTCCGTTCCTGCACAGAAGTAAAGTTATTTATTGATGTAAGTTATTTTCATTAAATGTATACATAAAGCACTTGTAAAAAAAGTCGATTGAAAATTATTCAACGTACTGAGAGTGGAATACATTATTTGTATTTCTGTATAAATTGTATAATATATAACTTAATTTCTATGTATATTATATTAATTTATGTGTAAAGTATTATTTTTTGTTATGTGTACATAGTTGTAAATCTATCTGTGCAGGAACGGAGAAAGAATACAATTTCCTGCGGCCGGGCGGCCTGTCGTAAGAGGCGACAAAACAACCCACAGCCAGGTGGTAGGGCGTTTGCCCGACTGGACGGCTACCACCCCTGGTATAAAGTATGTCGCCATAACAACCTTGAGTTGTGTTCCGGCATTAGTGACCAGGTTCCAGTGTCCCTTAAGAGAGCAGCAGCGCATTTGTAGCACCTTTGGTGTTGCAAATGTCCATAGGCGATGGTAACCGCTTTCCATCAAGTGGGCCGTCTGCCTGTCTGCTGAACTCCTGCAATAAAAAAAAAATGCTTCGAAAACGGCCCAGTATTTTTTACGTGAATCCCGAACAGACAGAGAAAAGAAATCTAATAAAAATTGCATCGTGTTCTCCATTGTTCATATAGTCTATTGCAGCTGTTTTTTTTAAGTGCTTCAATGTACAGACATAGCATGTTTAGATTTTTATAATACTATAGATAATTTAGTATTTTATATGTAGTTCTAAATAAATATTATTCCTTTTTTCTTTCTATAACGTTCTTAGAGTTCCGTAGCCCTTTTGGCAAGAACGAAACACTTACACAGTTGTTATATTATTATCTGTCCGTCTGTATATATTATGTCACAGTAATTCTTACGATGGCGTATTATTTACGTTTTGTTTTGAAATAAAAAAAATATTGAATGGAACTCTTTTATATTTTCTCAGTTTTTCTTTCACGTCAAGATTATTGTGATAGAATACGTCACCCCACTAGGGCGTGTTTATTGGAAAAGTTTTAACTGGATTAGGAATGATTATAACGAGAGTGCATAATGCGTCTACGACGCCCCCTGTCGCTTAAGACTTTATGGCTCGTAAGAGAGTTGTTATCTCCTAATTTAAGAGTTTTGATTACATTTTCGGATAGCTCGTCACGTAGACGGATTTATGGGGGTCTATAGAAAGTTTACGGTATACAAACTTTTTAATGCAAACCCTTGAGGGATTTAGTTGGAATTTTAAAGTTTAATATGCTTTTTATATATTTTGTTTAGGTGTCTACAATTTGTATTTATAAAAATACTTATTATAAGTTTTAGACAGTTATAAGTCCTAGAAATAAGTTACAGAAATAAATGAATTTGACTAATCTGTCCGTGCAGGAACGGAGAAAGCATACAATTTTCTGCGGCTGGGCGGCCTGTTGTAAGCGGCGACAAAAAAGAACCCACAGCCAGGGGCATTTGCCTGTCTGGATAGCTACCACCCCTGGTCTATAGAATGCCGCTATAACAAACTTGAGTTGTGTTCCATTACTGACCTAGTTCCAGTATTAAGAGATGATCAGCGCAATTTTAGCACCTTTGGTGCTGCAAATGTCCATAGGCGATGCTAACCACTTTCCATCAGGTGGGCCATCGACCTGTCTGAAGAAGTTATGCAATAAAAACGACATACAAAAAAATTGATTTTATTTTCGCTCGTGTTTTCCTATCTTCGCTTACGCAACAGTAATCTGATTTTTCAAAATATATATAAGTCATAATTGTATATTGAAAATACTGGTATCATAATCGATTCATTAGGCTTTGTCTGCGTAAACTGAACCCGTTTCCTGCAAAGACTATTTAATTTTATCCAAATAAAATAATCTGATCGTCGTTGTTAAAACCTGGAATGTCGGCGACACACCCGTCAGTGTAGTGAACTTTTTAGCTAACCTCGTGTTTCGTGTCCACTATTGGGCAACGGCAAAATCGAATTTTGACACTGGTTACGTTTGCTGTGAGATATAACGAAGAATTCACCTGAAAATATTTATTTTTATTTTTTACAAATTTATAATATTTTTATTAAGAGCCTCATTTTACGTAAATTTCATACAAGTATAATATGTACCAAGTTTTATGCTTATGGATTAATTCTCAAGGGCCTAAACAAAGGACTAATAAACATTAATTCTTCATTTCGAAAAGAACCGTATCCACTGTTTATATTTCAATACTACGTATTAGTCAATCAATAGTCAAGAAATATAACAAATCTAAATAGTCAAGAAATATTAAAAGAGTATTACTTATAAAGACCGTTGTAATGAACTGTAGCATTTACACAATATATTTTTATGTATTCTACGTAATGATATCAACAGCTTGTTACAGAATATTACATTTTGTTAATGTACTCGGTTTTATGGAGTTCACTGCCTTGAATGGCGGAATATATATCCATTGTTTTAATTAAACCTCTGTAATAAACAGGAGGTAGTAAATTAATTTAGATGTTAAGAAATATTTATGTATTATAAATTTCTACGTGTTTTTTTATTATGTTAAATTCTTGTTATTAATAAAAAAACATGTACCAGTCGGAAATTACCTATGACCATAATAATAACATCATTATTAGGGCAGCCATGACTTTCAGTCGTTCTATCGTTAATAATAATTGTAATCAGTACGTTATATTATTATTGTTTTATGAAGGAATATGCTAATTTTTGTAATTGTTACATGCTGACGGTGATGAAAAAAATCTTGAGGGAACCTACGTATCAAACCAATCAGTGAACCTAATCTATCCGACTTAGACAAGTGCTGGGAGTTTAAAGCCTAGCAATGAGAAGTTATCTTATCCCTGTAGCTCGCCCACATATCCCAGTTCTACGCTTTCCTAACCTCTACCTTGCGCATGTTATAACAAACAACAGGGCCGAAGGGCGTCCCACACTATGTTTACAACGAAACATATCACTGTACTACATGCTTATCTTTAAACATTTATATTTCCAATTATGGAACTTTTATTAAAGTTGTTTATGTTGATTCTAGCTGTGTCACGTTAGCGCCTCTACAAAGTGGTATAACAAAAGTAAAGTAAACATTGCGTACACATTCACACCGTTTCCCAAAAGTCCCACGGCTCATGTCCAGTTTGTTCACGGTGGCTGGAGTTGAACTCCCCGTTAAAGTCCATTTCCTGAACTTTCGGGCCAGCGAAAACTTTTAAGTGGGTACATAATACCTCGGCTCGAATAACACCAACAAATAAACAGAAGTTACAATTATTTATCAAAGTTATAATGAAAAGATTTTCTCAATTTTAGATTCGTATGCTGCCCAAAATAATAGAAAAAGTTGGGTAGTGATAGACAATTCTTCGAATCGTAAATGTATATAAGCCATATATTAAAATAAAGCCTTGAACTTCAAAAAACGCGTCAAAAACAAAGTTGACCATCTAATATGTCATTTACACAAAGAAGGCTCGCAATATTAGCAAGCTGAATAATGAGCTAATTACTGTCGATCTGTCACAAGACTGATGGCCAATGGAGCAGGTGATTCTTAGGATGAATACAAACGGTCTATAGAACGCCCAATCAAGGAGATCAATGGCCTGCACACAATCTTTGGTGGAGTATGAATGAGGAAAGCGAAATATCGGGATATGTGGTGAGAACTTAGAAAGGCTTATATCCACTAGTAGACAAAGGTTGAAGATCAACTATTCTAAAGAATTACTTTGAGTCTTTAGGTACGTACGTAATTATTATTCATTTTAATATATGCCTTAAGGTCATTGAGGATTCAGTTTCTGTAATTGTGAATGGTAAGATGAGAATGCGGTTTGTGTATTTAATATCATCCATTGAAGGTAAAGGATTTAATCAACTTATTGTATTGGTTAATAATTTACCGCAATAATAAACTATACAACTAAAGATATTTCTTTAATGAAATCTTCTTTTTTAATTACTGTATAGGTTGGCGTTTGACTATTATCTCGTTTGATTTCGAGCAGAGATATGGTCTAAGATTGAGCATGCTTACCTAGAAGGTACCTATTCACATGGGACTTGAAGACACCCAGGTTGTAGGTTTGGGAAAAACAGACTCCGGCATTGAGTTCCACTCCTTTGCGGTGCGCATAATGAAGATGGACTGAAAGCACTTTGTTCGCGTAGGTGTATCTCCACCATATAGCGGTACCTCATGCCAGTGCGTCTGGTTGACCGATAATGGAAGGGAGACAGGTTTCCATAAGGTGGGTTGTTTGCCTGTCTGCTGAACTCATACAATAAAAAAATAAATATTTTATTTACTACTGACCAAAACTAATATAGTTTTCGTTCCAATGAGGCTTCATTTAATGTCATGAGTATACGGAATAGACAACCTGAAATTGGAAAACTTGGGGTCTTGCGTTGGCCGATCTATTCTTCATCGGTGACGGAAACGGTCAACTACAAACCCACACCGAACGCTCCCATGAGAAATCGTCGCCCTCGCAATGTACTCATTGACGAGACCGATGAAATCACCCGTCTCCTCGCGACTATGAACCCCCCGAGGCTCAGAACATCAGCCTGGCATAACAGACGCAGACAAAACAGACGCCGGAGAGCCCCCGGCTCGGTTCCTCTTACACAAAGACCCCACCAATCTCACTCACTCACTACAGACACAAGTAGCCATACAAGATTAGCATAGGCGTGTTGCTGGAGAGTTTCTTCCGCCGCTTCTTCTCCTCCAGCTATAACACGTTGCGAAGCGGTAGTAATGATAGACTAGGATCGGCTCCGCCGGCGGAGTCGATAATTGGTCCCCAAATAATCACTTCAGCCTGTTGGCTTAGCTCTTTCAGCCTTTAACGGCTAATTCTCAATATAGAGTCAATCCCCCGCAGCGGTCGAGCCGAGGTCGAACCTCACAGGAGGTGCCTCCTCGAGCGTGCTGCTTCCGGGCTGAACGCCTCCGCTCCCACGGAGTCGGGAAGCCCCCAAAGGCCGGTATCGCTGAAACAGCCATCTGCAGCTATTCAGCTGGGTCCAGCTCCAAAAAAAAAAAAAAAATCTTCATCTGGCTAGAATACCCAGCAGACATCTTTAATTTTTACAGTGTTTATTCAGACATATTTGTATAGTTTGTTTTAAAACAATGATTAATCATTCTATACCATTCAAAGTTTTAATATTAAGTGCATGATGCCACGCTTGTATAAAACGGATAAGCAAGTATCACATACCAGTAATCTAATTCCTAATGTCTGATTCCGTCCAGGACTAGAACCGAGGAAACGGAATGAAACGTAAATGCGTTAGCCATTACGCTGCAGCAGACACCAAGTATATACAAGTATAGTTCCCTAAAATGTACTTTTTAATAAACACAAATTGACCATAAAATCCCCCGGAACATTAGATTTACGCACATAACGGCAAAAAGTTTCACCGAATGCGTTCCCATATTATTAACTGGGATGATGAATTGCATATTACTTCCGTTAATATACAGCTTCCCATTTAATATTATGTAGGTAACATCTTGTTCCATCTCTGAAGGCCATAATTTTTGGGGCAAATATTACGCAGGTGCAGAGTTTATCATTAATACCGGATTAAGTTACCCTTCGTTTTATTTCTTTCTTACACCAGTATTTTCGATTAACTCTGTCTCGTTTCATCACAGATGCTTTATAGCAAATTATCGGGCAGGTAGATAATAAAATGTTATTAGAACTGATGATTGATATTACCAGTGAGTTAAAATGTTCACAGATTTATTAAATCAAGACTTTTTTATGTTTTTATCAAACATGAAAAAGTTAAGTATCAAAAACTAATAAATATTTCTTGAATAAAAAGTTTATTTAAAACAACAATATATTATTATAATTTTGGAAAATTGTATAAATTTGGGTAGAGAGACAAAATAACATTATTTTATTGGATATATTGGAAACGTATTGCATTTGTTTAGAATTTTTGGCTACGTTATAGTTAGATTTACGCACAAAAGATTTATTGTTAAGAATTTTTGTACATTTTAATATGCACTTTTTATGTCGGCGATAATTAATAATTATGGGTGTGTACATTCATTTCTTTATTTCAAATCTAATATATTTACTTCATTCTCTCTGCCCTCCGAATGAATGAAATACTAACCAAGTGAATCATCTATAAATTTTAAAACAGCACTTATTAGATAGGTTATCAAGTCACCTAAACCCCAATTTGCAGACTATTCACTCAACACTATAATCCTTAATAGCATGCTGCTGCTAACTGATACTAACATCTCTTCTAATGTTATTCTTGAGATTTCAACATTTTTAAATAAATATGCCCTTCAGATAAACTTGCTGAAATATGAATCATTTCCACTTAATCATAAGCTAATAAACATACAAGTTATACTACAAAATACTCAGTAAACTTTATAGTATGTTTGGTTTTGTTTCTTAATAGGAAGCCTTCTAAGTGCATTATTGGATTACCAGTCTACCCCTTTCTTAGGAAGGTGGTTTTGATTTCAATGTTTAATTATACAATGAACTTTGATTTGTTCTTATTGGTTCTTGATTAACTATTCCATTGTTTCATCGTTCCTTTTGTAAAATTATTAACTAATGAAATCGATTACAGCTCTAATTTCAATTCCAGCATCTAACTACCTACTTCCTGTATTAAATACATATCATTACATGTATTTATTTATTCACATTGGGACTTTTTATCTATAACTACTATTTAAAAAAATATTTTTTAACTTATAAATGTTCTCATAGTTTAAGTGAATTGTAAAAATTCTTTAATGAGAAACATATATTTTTTTTAACCCGATATCTGAAACTAGAACAATAAGTCTATAATCACTATCAGAAACTATACATGCCATGAAAACATAAATAGATTTTATTTATATAGCTATGCCTATACTTACCTTCACAATAGACGAATATATTTAAATGTCGTTCTTAGTGATTGAAATAAAAACGCATTATATGCTTCGCGAGTCGCTAAGGTTCTTCTATATAAACAAATATGGATTTTATCACAAATTTGCCAAAATGTAGAGAGCGATGTATATGCTTACTATACATATATAAAATTGTAAAAATCTTGTGGACATTTTCAGTTCTGGTTATAAGAACTTTGTAGGAGTCATATACTTCTTTTAAATTACAGGTTTTAAACCAGTCTCAGTAAATTGTCGGCATTTAATTGACACGAAAGGAGTTCGTAAAAAAAAAATATTTTTCAAAAGGAACCAATATCCTATGGACTTGTTCTTTAACCAGGATTATAATATTGAAAATAGAACGTAGCATGCGTAGTAGTATATATCCTAGTATCACCTACACTTTCTACTTGTATATGTTTTGACTGATGTGCTGGTGATTTCATATGGACAGATTTTACAAGTGGACATATGAAATCTCCAGCACATTAGTCAACCTTAGTATTAAAGTTAATAATAGACTTTTAAGGAGGAAGTAAGCAAAATTAAAATAAACTGATAATCCGTACTTTTGGCAGTAAAATGTTAACACTGCTCAGTCACGTAGAATGTAACTTTATCTTCCCGGTCGACGCTCAAAGGGACCCAACTTTTTCATGTTTTAATTTCGAGGGAGCAGAAATTTGAGGCAGATAATGCCTACGTACAGCTTAATTAACTTTATTAGATTTAATTCTGTATAATGTGCATTCACTTAGAATTTTTTTATCAAGCTAAAACCCATAAAGGCCTTCTTCACCAGACTTGAATACGTGATATATGTTATAACAAATTCTAATTCCGAACATGCAGTGTCTGGACATTGAAGCTACTTAAAACGACTGGAATAGACGATATAAACGATGGAGAACACGGTACAATTTTTTTAGATTTGTCTGTTTGTTCAGGATTCACTTAAAAACTATTGGCCTTATTTTGATGTGGTTTTCGCTGATCGACAGCAAATTTGTAGACTTAAAATCAGCGCTAATTTTTATTCTGGGAATCTCACGGAAATTTTTCTGTGAATTATTTCAAATGGCCAGATTAAAAAAATATTTTTTCACTGAGTGATACCAAATTTTTTGTAATAAAATGTGTAATTTTTTATCCCCGGAATCCTATGGGTCTTTTCCCGGGAGCGGTTTGTACTGATTAAGGTGCATAAAAATTAGCTTATTCCGACACAGTTTTCACTAAAACTATAGCTTACATACTTTTTTAAATGCTGTGGTACTTTGTGTCCCGGGAATCCGGCGGGAATTTCGAGGCACGCTTGGACGAAGTCACGGGCATATCCTAGTTCGAAAATATTTACGTTAAAGTTAGCACTAAAAACCACAGTATCGTCTTATTTTTATCACTATATATCTTTTAAAATAATGTTTAATCAATAATTAACACGGTACTTGAGTCTTTATATTTATGACGTCATAACTTTGTACGCTTGTACAAAATCTAGGACTCTGACGTTTTGTGTGTTAGTAAAAAATGTCTGTGTTGCTATGACTGTCATCTACCCTATTTTTAGAGATGGTTTCAAAATGTGCACCTTGTACGGAATTATTTAAATTATTATTTATTAGGTTTCTTTTTTAAAATGTGCTGTTAAATTTTGTAACATATCTAAAATATATTTACATCGCCGTCCTAGTTCAGATGTGCAAGCAAAACGTTCTTTAGGACCATTATGTACACGGCTTTAGTAAAACAAAAATAGGGAATAATAGGTCAAGAAAGATAATGCGTGCATGTATTTGTTTTAATTTACCATCCTACGTATGTATATAAATAAATATAAAACGAACAGACGTCTTACAAAGGTAAGATCATTTTGGGGAACGATTACCTACTTGATTATTTATACACTTTTACGCCCTCTTTTCCTCTTATTTGTTTGAATTTGAATGCTAATATCCTCTCCGCCTGTTTAAATATCTTTTAACATTTCTTTGACTACGGTCTTTGATATTGAAGTATGTACCATATATGATGTATACCTGTTTCCATGAGTACGCGGAACATTATTAACTTTACGCACGGTGGTGTTTCAACTTCTATATTATAATGATTATACTAACTCCCATTATTCATAATAGTTATACTACGTTTATAGGCTCGTTAAAATTGCATTCTGAATGCAATTTTGAATAACACTATCGTTTAAGTCTTCTTTTAACGTGCTAATAACCCTCATGTAGTGGAACACCTACAAGTTAATAGATGGCGCTCTTCAATAATTGAGGTCGTAAACGATTCCCGAAACGTACAAAGAATATTTACCGATTTTCCTTTAAGACGGAGAAGCATCCCGTCTCCCTCCTCCTCCCTATATGGGCCACACTCTTCACTCGTATAATTATTATATATAGGGGGTTAAGTGTTTATTAAAGTAATTAATTCATGTGTACAAAAGTATTGTGCTTTTTTAGAAAACTAAAAAGAAATTTTAAGACTATAAGCATTCTTATTATATTACTTTTACCTCAATACCGTTATGCAGCTTTAATAAATATGTGTTAGATATAATATTTTATACATCGTTATTATAATATGGGGCCCTTCAAAAAATGCATAAATAGATTCTTATTAATAACATCAATATATCTTACCTTCTTATATGTAATCAGTTACCACCACCACTTCTGTTATTTCAATATTTTGGCGTTGCAAAGCTATACAAAACATGACTCCATTGCGATAGTGTTAAAAATTTATATTCTACTAAATCCAAAATAGCTTCACGATATCGTCGCGGTAGAATAATAGAGAAAAAAAATAGTATTAAAATTATCCGAAATAAATATTAAAAAGTTTCCAAAACTTTTAAACATTTATTTCTCGAATTTTCACATATAAATATTTATAAAGATATGGAGGCTTGCCACAGGCACGCCATTGGATTTAACAGAATACCGAAATCAGGCAAACCCTATTGGGACACTAGCTAGTGTCTGGCAATTTTGAAGACACAATAATAGCAGGATTGGCCTCCAGGAGAATTGTTTTTGTGTATATTCGAACGATAACACATCGATCAAAATCCGGTTATTTGAACAACATGGTATGCAACCAGGGCTGGGCAAAATACATGGTTTCCTTTAATTGAAATACAAATTACAAAATACTGTCTCGCATGTATTTAAAATACGAAATATAAAATACTTTTAAGTCGGGTATTTGAAATATAAAATACAAAATACAGCGTTTCAACTATATGTATTTAAAATACAAATACAAAATACAAATTACAAAATACCGTCAGGTGTTAGTTTATGTAAATAAAATACTCACAAAAAATCAAATAATAATTATTATTAGGTCCTTGCCTATGTAACTGCCGTTTTTTCTGAAATAAGTTTACCTAATTATTTTTTTTACTCTATTCTCCACGGCCTTGAAGATAGGGATATAAAAGTGCAATCTTCTTCTCTTCTTTGTTCAATATTTCCATCTTGTTCTTCTTCTCCGTCGTCACACTCTTGGCAGAGTGGTCGTGGTCCTCATGACAGGGGTGGTGGCAAGCTTCACAATTCGTCGCCATTTCGATCTTGTAGGTACGCGTAGATTTTAGTGGTTCCACCCGGATCTATGCGTGCTTATATCGGTCCCATAGCAGGGAATGCACAAGGACTGAAACAGCTCGCTTTTTTGAACTCGTTCATGAGGTGACCGACAAAGTTTTTGGACAGTATCCTTTTGCAGAGGTAGTCATACTCGAGAATTTTAATGCTCATTACGCTGAGTGGTTGGGTTCCCCGACAACTGATCTGTCAGGGACTACTGCCTACGAATTTTCTCTCGCCAATGAATTCACTCAGGTGATGACGGAGTTTAACCGAATACCGGATAGAGTGGATCATGAGTCTTCTTTGCTGGATCTTCTGCTGACCACACACCCGGAGAACTACCAGATCTCCATCAGTGCTCCACTGGGAACCTCTGA
Source organism: Dendrolimus kikuchii (assembly GCA_019925095.2). Lineage (NCBI taxonomy): Eukaryota > Metazoa > Arthropoda > Insecta > Lepidoptera > Lasiocampidae > Dendrolimus > Dendrolimus kikuchii. Next base: position 9,709,550 of record CM034400.1, read on the forward strand.
TCATTGTCTGGTATCTTTGGTGGTGCCCCTTCCTATTCCCGATCGGACTCGTCCCGCTGGACGACGGAAGGTGTGGTGATACAGGTCAGCAGATTGGGATGGACTCCGTGAATTCTATGCATCTTACCCATGGAGGCAGTTATGTTTCTCGTCGGAAGCTTCTGATCCAAGCACAGACTCGATCGCCGATGTAGTACTGCAGGGAATAGAATGTTTAATTCCAAACTCAACTGTACCTATCGGTGGTACGAGTAAACCACCATGGTTCGGTAAGTCTAGCAGTGAGGCTGTAAAGCTAAAGCAACAGGCTTATCCAGCCTGGACTGCAGCGCGGGCTCGTCAGGCTTCAAGTTCCTCTGACCTGAAAAAGTGATAAAATGCCGCCCCCAGGTCAAAAAACAGCTCGCAAGAGCAAAATTCGATCACATCGGCAGAATTGGTCAGCGCCTCTCTAGCTACTCTTCTGGGACTAGAGCTTTTTGGGCCCTCGCCAAAACTGTCCAAGGAAACCTTTGTCGGGCGTCTCTTCCACCTCTGCGCACAGTGGACGACCGTCTGGTACACGCCGCCAAAGATAAAGTCAATCTTCTGGATGAAATCTTGGCGGCCAATTCAACTCTTGAGACATAGGAGAAACTCCACCTACAATCCCTGAGTGTGAGTCTAGAATGTCGGAGGTGCGCTTTACTCAAAAAGCAGTCCGATGTGCTCTCCTCTCCCTCGACGTCAAAAAGTCTTCTGGCCCTGATGGCAATCCTGCCATTGTGCTGCAGACGTGTTTAGCTGAGCTGTCCCCAGCCAGTCCTTGCCCGAGTTTTCACTCTCTCTTACTACAAGGGTTGTGTCCTCGCTTCGTGTAAGATTGCCCATGTGCACCTTGTCCCCAAAAAAGGGGACGTAACAGACACGTCGAATAGGCCTATAGCAATAACCTTTTTGCTCTCAATGGTGATGGAGCGTATTATAAACGCGCAGCTCTTGTGTTACCTCGAAGATTCCCAGCTGCTAAACGATCGGCAATACGGCTTCCGCCAAGGTTGCTCAGTTCGGGGTCTCTTGGTTTACCTAACCCACCGTTGGGCTGAAGCCATTGAGAGCAAAGGGGAAGCACTGCCAGTTAGTCTAGAATTCTAGATATTGCTAAGGCCTTCGACCGGGTCTGGCACAGGGCTCTTCTATCGGAGCGGCCATCGTTTGGGATACCCGAAGGGCCTTACACCTGGATATCCAGCGTTTTTGATGAGCGCAGCATTCCAGTCGTTGTCGACGGTTGTTGCCCAAGTTTCAAGCCCATCAACGCTGGTGTGCCCCAGGGTTGTGTGCTATCGCCAACGTTGTTTATCTTACATATCAATGATATGTTGTCTATTCGCAACATTCATTCCAATACGGATGACAGCACAGGCGATGCGCAATACTTTGGTCGTGCAAACTTCCCTGGATCATTTATGGAGGAAAGTTGGGTTAGATTTGTATCTGAAGTAGAGTATTCCTTAGAGTGAGTCTCTGAATGGGGGAGACAAATTCTTGTCCATTTCAACCCCAGGAAGACATAGGTCTACGTATTCTCTGCCAAAAAAACTCCATTCGAGCAATCGCTTCAGTTCCAAGGAACTCCCCTTACCACCACCAAGAGTATTGGGATCCTCACTGTTGACATCGCGAACGATGTTCAGGGGCCATCTTGAAGGCAAGGCAAAACTTGCCTCTAAGAAGCTGGGAATGTTAAACCGGTCCAAGCAGTAGTTCACACCGCGGCAACGCTTTGTGCTTTGTAAAACCCAGGTGAGCCCGCATATGGAGTACTACTCACACTTTTGGGCTGGAGCACCTGGCTACCAACTCGATCCCCTAGACTGTATTCAACGTCGAGCCATTCACGTTGTTGATGATCCCACACTCACAGATGGTCTAGATAGGCTTGGCCTTATGAGAGACTTCGCTCCTCTCTACGTATTCTACTGACTGTATAACGGGGAGTATTCGGAAAAACTGTATAGAATAGTGTATTCGTCCTCTTTCTACCATCGAACCGCTCGCCATGTGTTGGGATTTCACCCCCACTTCTTTAAACCGCTTCGCTCATGTACGCAACGGTTCTGTAGAACCTTTTTCAAAAAGGGTGTCATAAAATTTCTTTGAGGCTGGCAGCGGGTTGATGAAATCTCTGGTGTTGCAAATGTTCATAAGCGACAGTAACCGCTTTCCATCAGGTGGGCCGTCAGCCTGTCTGCTGTACTCCAGCTATAAAAAAGATCGAAATTTCCAGAATGGAAGCGGGCAAACCAATAACAAGTGGTGCGTTAATTGTAGTGTTCGCGCATAAAGGTCGTTGATGTTGCTTGGCGCTCTTGCCGCGTTGCTGCCACGACGGTACTCTTATTCCATAATTACTCGAATTTTTAACTATCCATGATGACGAAAAAGATTCAAATGCGAAGAAAACATAACACTTATCAATAAATAAATGACTAATTTTTAAAAAAGAATTTCGTGTTTTCAAAGTAAAATTAATTTGAAATTATATATCTTAGCCAAACAAAAATATTTATTTTAAATGACCAGTACTGCAGAATGTACCTAATATTTAGCGGGCACTATTTTGCTTATGAAAGCTATCGAGCGCTATTTTCTGAAGAACACACCCATTAATAAAGTAGCTAAATGTATTTTGTGAAATGTATTTTGCAACCATAAGTATTTGAAATACTAATTACAAAATACCTCAGCGTCAGGTATTTGAAATACTAATTACAAATTACATTTTTAAGAAGTAATTGAAATACAAATACAAAATACGTATTTGTATTTCAATTACGTATTTCAATTACAAGTATTTCAAATACTGCCCAACCCTGTATGCAACATACTTAGTCTGGCCATAAATACTGTTACAATTAAAAAGAAACAAAATATTACATTTGAATTTAGAATCTGTCATTTTTATATGATTGTTCATTGTGTTTTCTCATTTTGGCGCCAATACATTGTACAACACTTTGCGATATTAAAATGAAGTGCGGCGATAAAGAGAACCAAATCGCTGTGATTGCATTACACAAAGTAGATATGGAGCCAAATGCAATTGTTAAAACTCTCCATACGCTTGGTATTAGTCGAATGTTTGTGTACCGAGCTATTAATAGGTACAATGAGACCTCCTCTGTTTGTGATAGAAAAAGATCTGGCCGTGCACGTAATGTTCGTACGAAAAAGGTGTTCAAAGCAGGAAGGGAAAGAATTCGAAGAAATCCTGTCCGAAAGCAAAAGATTTTATCTCGGCAGATGAAGATATCACCTAGAACCATGTCACGTATTTTAAAAGATGATTTAGGATTTGCAGCCTATAAGAGACGCACTGGTCATTTCTTAATTCATAATTTAAAAAATAATAGGGTGGTAAAATCGAAATAACTACTGAAGCGATACAAAAAGGGCGGTTACAGAAAATTTTGTTTACGGATGAGAAATTTTTTACAATTGAGCAACATTTTAACAAACAAAATGACCGTATTTATGCTCAAAGCTCTAAGAAAGCTTCTCAATTAGTCTACAGAGTGAAACGTGGGCATTATCCGTCTTCAGTGATGGTTTGGTGGGGTGTTAGCTATGAAGTAGTGACTGGGCCATATTTTTGTGAAAAAGGTATCATAACATCGGCACAAGTGTATCAAGATACCATTATTGAGACGGTAGTTAAGCCCCTTAACAACACCATGTTCAATAACCAAGAATGGTCCTTCCAGCAAGACTCGGCGCCGGGTCATAAAGCTCGGTCCACCCAGTCTTGGTTGGAAACGAACGTTTCGGACTTCATCAGAGGTGGTGATTGGCTGTTGTCTAGTCCCAATCTTAATCCGCTGGATTATAATTTATGGACAGTTTTAGAGAGTATGGCTTGCTCTAAAGGCCATGATAATTTGGAGTCCCTAAAACAATCCATACGATTGGCAGTGAAGAATTTCCCCATGGAAAGAGTGCGTGATTCTATTGATAACTGGCCTCAAGGTTTAAAGGACTGTATTGCAGCCAATGGAGACCACTTCGAATAAGCTTTTTATATTTTAAATTGTTTTATATTTATGTATTAAACTAACACACTGTAAAACTTATAAATGTTATTTGCAATAGAAAAACAATATTTTTTTGTTACAATATTTATGGCAAGACTAAGTATTTTAATTACTGGTCACTAACAGTTTAACCGGTCTAGAGTATGTCGTTATACCGACCTTGAATTGTGTTCCGGCATTAAAGGCCAGGTCCGAATCTCCCCTTCAACGACAGCAGCAAATCAGTTGCACCTTTAATATAGCCAGTGACCATAACTGACGGTAACCGTTTTCCATCAGTAGGTTCGGCATTTTGTCTATCTGTACTTCAGTAATAAAAACCTCAATAACGCCATAGTCCCCATATTCCCAGACCCCTAGTACCACTAGCTCACCCCAATAGCCCGGCACTTTTTGTTTTCATTTCCCACAATAGTCCTACACTGGCAGGGGCTTGGTACTTGGGTGCATTACTATATGGTGTACACGAGGATAATCGCCGGTCAGTGTCACGCCACATTTATATCAAATTTGCCTCTACGTGTTGGCCTCCCCATGGCCCCACGCAAACCCTCCGAAAATCCCGGCCATTTTCATGGCCCGTGGTCTTTAAAGACATATAATTACATCTTAAGCCGTGGTAGCTTAATGGTTAGCGTACTCGTATCCCAAATTCAAAAGGCGCGGATTCGAATCCTAGCTGGAAGCATGCAATACTTAGGCAGTTTTTTGATCTAATGTGCATATTTTTTGATTACCACGTGCTAACGATGAAGAAGACCTGCATATCGAGATAACTGATGTGTCAATCCTTCAATTCACCTTGAACAAGCGTAGCAGGTATACTGTCCGCTTACCTATAAATAGGAGGTTGGTGCCTAGCAGTGGGACGCTTATGGACTATTATTTCAATAATTTTAAGCATCATGAATCTAAATCCCAGTACTTTCTAAATTACCATTTTGTTTTATCTTTATTTGAATTCTAAACCTTCTAAAGTAAGAAGGCTTTACAGCGGCCAAATAATCATGTTGTCACGGGTAACATACGCATGGGTCTCCGTCCCTAACAGTGAGTAATGTAAGACGTTTGGCGAGACGCAAACACTGGCCCAGAACGTTCATATTAAATCACGGACGTCTTCCTTATTCCAGGACGAAGAGTACGTGTCGGTTTAGTGAATATAAAGATGGCGCCATTCACGAGATGCATGGCTGACCTATTTAAGCTCAACACAACCAAAGTTATTGACGTATTAAATTCTATTGTTTTTTTAATAAATTCTTACATTGTATATAGGTAACTAGCTATTCTCAGCTTCGCACGCATAGATTAAAAATAGTTGTAGTTTGAGTAAACTTTTACCCCCCCCTTTGTACACTCTTATGGGTTGAATTTCCAAAAATGGCGATACATGTGTACGTTTATTTGTAATCAGAAGTAGGTACATACAATTTCATCCTTTTTATTTTGAAAATGACAGATTTCATACAAACTTTCATCTCCTTTTTCATACTCTTAGGAGTTGAATTTTCAAAAATCCTTTCTTAGTGCGTATCTACAGTATAGAAAGAACCAGCATGGAAATTTTAACGGTCCTAGTCCCAATAGTTTAGGCTGTGTGTTGATATATCAGTCAGTCAGTGAGGTCAAGTAATTATATATTATGAATTTGTATAGATTACCTCAAGTTACGCAAGTCACGGTTGTGTTATGACTTATGGATAATATACAACGGACAAATGTGGGGCCGATTCTAAGTACCCAGACCATAGTAAATAACTGAAAGTCTGTTTACAAAATCTACTACGTCAAGAATCGATCGAAGATCCAGTGAGCTAGGCGAGCGAAGGCTTAGGACCACGGAGGTGGCTTGGCCCATTCAAGTCATTCAACGACTACAGAAGTCGTTTCCATAAATATTTTGGCAAAACCGACATCTTTGTGTCTGTCATCTGCCTGTCAGTATAGACTGAGATAAGAAAAATAACTATGAAATGGAAAAAAATCTGGGTCTCTGTGGATTAAACTTGATACAAAAGTTTGTTCTAATGTTGCTATATAAGGGCGTAATGAACTGACAAAAAATGGGTGGCCACCAAACATATAATTAACTGACAAAGACAACATTGAATATTCAATGTACAGTCAGCGTCTTATAGAAAGAAGCAGCCAAGATGATCAAATAGATAAGAACATCGAAAGTGATCATTAGTATCGGTACAACCATTGTCGTCTAATAGATCGAATCACCCGTCTTGACCAAATACATCAGTACACCGACAACGCCAAATACATGAGTACAACCATCTCGCCAAAACAAAGAGACACACTAGAAAAATGAACTCTATTCTAAATGTGATTAGTGTCAAATCGAGATGATTTCATACTAAATCAAAATTCCAATAGTATTATTACTGTTATAAAAATCTTTTTCATTTTTATAACGTAACTAGTATTTGCCTTCGACTTCATTTTCATTACTTAGATAGCAAAGATTAAAGTTATTTTATCAATATGTAAAATTGAATAAATATTTAATATGACAATACATGAATCCTGGATATATTCATAAACTCCCGATATTTGTAATTTACTAAAGACTTATTCAACTACAGATGTTTCTTCACTAAGGATTTCTAATAATTACGGACAGTGTCTTGTGATTTGCGAACATTGCGTCAAAGTTGATCTAGTGGTTTGGAAGTGGAAGGAAATCCCGGGAAATCTCAAGAGTCCCAATATGGTCATGTATAAAAATGTCATAAAGTATTAAACTATGCTGTAATAAGAGTAACACGAATAGTTTTCATGCTATATCTAGGCGCATTATTCCCAAGAAAATTTTGGAACTTTCCGTCACTAAAGTATAGGAGTAAAAACATGAAAAAGTGAATCCAGTTTCCTGACAAATTACACTAGAATTCCCATGATATTAGCTTTTTCAGCATTTAAGTAAAAAATGTCTGTATAATAGTGAAAACCTCATAGAAATTAACATATTTATGAAAAAAAAAACATTAATTGTTTCAATTTTCCATCAATCAAACAATTGGATCCCAATTGGTTTTTTTAATAGCTTCAATGTACAGACAAAGCTATTTTACAATATTAACTTAATTTTAACATTTCATTTGACATAATACACTATGTATATGTGAGTATATTTTCTATGTATATGTGAGTTTGTTGAAATATCTACTAAAGAGTTTCAATACATAAGAAATTTAGAATTCGAGATAAACCTTTTTTTATCAGCAATGAATAATTGATGTTTCTTGGATACTATTTTAATGTCTAATACGTATATGAATTCTCATGATCTATACTGAGATCATACTATACATATATATAATATACCCCAGTCATTGAAAAAAGCTTAATCTAACGTTCTGGTGAAATCGTATCGGAATCAGCCAATTTTTATGCAGTATAACGACTTTAATAGGAATTTCCCGGAATATAAACTAACAAAGCATTCGGAAAAGAACGTAAACCATCGTTTTAGTATCAATTGAATCTGAATCAACTAATTGTTATGCAAATAAATAATTGATACTTTTTCTATTTTTACTTATTTGAAAAAGAAAGTGCATTGTGTTTTAGTATAAGCTAATTTATATGCATACTAACCACTAGAAACCACCCTCGGGAAAATTTCCGTGAGATGCCCAGGACACAAAGTATTGCTGTATTTAAAAAATAATGTATCGTGTCTAAAATCGTGTAAGAATAAATAAACTAATTTGTAAGCGTCCTAACAACTTTAACTTGCCTCATGAGATACTTCGCGGGATCTTACGGATAAAAAGTATCATGGTGTAATTTATGAATTATTACTATAGCATTCAAAATGTCAAAAGAAAAGGAGGAAAGCTTCATTTATTAAGCTTTCTTTAAACTGAGTTCACGGAAACTTTATCGTGCGATTCCGGATTACTTATTATTAACAGAATTTAAGTGTGAGAATTTGCTCACGATCAGCGAAAATCGAATCGATTATCGGCCTAGTAGTTTTTACGTAAATCCCGAACATACAGAAAAACCGACTAACAGACAAGAAATCTAAAAAAAATCATCGTGTAACTCCATCGTTTATATAGTCTATTTCAATTGTGTTTTTTTTAATAACTTCAATGTAGAGAGATGACATATTTAGGATATTATAATATTATAGACTATCGTGTGACCGCGAAGCTTCCTTCGCGTTTCCATGATGATGATACATTTGATAGTCAAGTATGTTTGAACAGTTCTTTATGGTGGTTAAAGAAGCGTTCAAACTTACTCTAACTCTAAATGAATAAGCCAGTTGGTATTTAGTAAAAACGAAACCTCAAACCTGAAAATCAGTGTCATCAAGTATTAAAGAATGTAAACAAAAGTATGAAAAACCTGATTTAATTAAGAGAACTGAAATATCTGGTTAGAAACAGGAACTTGAGACTATTTATAAAATTTGTAGGTTAATAATATATCTTTAGTTAGCTGGGCTCGGCTAATATCTCTGTTCCATCTGAAATATCTATTTTAGTTAGGTACTGTGGCCAAATGCAACTTAGTTATAAAGTTAAAATGAACGCCGTTATTAATTGGCTATATTAGAGTATATATGTCATGGTTAAATTGTACAGACCGTTAGATTATAATCTATCTCGAGAGCTATTGAAATATTGTGAACCGGAACAAACTGCTTACAATTTAACGCATTATTTCCCAATAGATTATAATCTATCGACGTGAAATCGTTCTGTGTCCATAGAGTTAGTAATAAAACATAGGTGGGTCAGTCAAAAATACTAAAGATTCGATCTCTGCCCTTATGGGTTAGAAGTTTTAACAATGTTTGTAAGTAGTCAATAAGTGATACTTCCAATCCCAGTGTTTACCCTCGATTAAACGTAATAAATATTATTATGCACATATCATCCTCTTCGTCAATCACACTGCTGTGATCAGGAGTTTTTTTAAGTTTCAAACGTCTTCAGAATTGATTTCATTAATTTCACATTAGGAAAGAAAGGTGCTTTTCATTCAATGCAAATTTAGCAATAAGTAATTCAATTTGAAATACATAATTCGAAATACAATTTTGGTTTAGTATGAAATCATCTCGATTTGACACTAATCACATTTAGAATAGAGTTCATTTTTCTAGTGTGTCTCTTTGTTTTGGCGACATGGTTGTACTCATGTATTTGGCGTTGTCGGTGTACTGATGTATTTGGTCAAGACGGGTGATTCGATCTATTAGACGACAATGGTTGTACCGATACTAATGATCACTTTCGATGTTCTTATCTATTTGATCATCTTGGCTGCTTCTTTCTATAAGACGCTGACTGTACATAGGCACGTCTTTTGAAATTATAACGATGCTTCTTAGCGATTTTTAATTACCTAAGTCAATATGTGTCAAAATATTTCTACATAAAATCTTACCTTACCTTACAACTTTTAAATTACTGGTATAAGTAAAGTTAATTTTTTTTTAAATTATACGTAGTAGAAAAGTAAAAGAAATTCGTTCGATAAAATTTATTTGAAAAATTTGAATACGATCCACTGAATTCTTTTTGAGATACGACGTATTTTCGAATGTACATTATGTCAATTATATTACAATGTCAGCATTCCATTTATACATGTATAGTCTTATTCATATTGAGTTAGAATAAGTTTATACGCTTTTTTAAGAACCTTAAAGAAATTCACAAACTAACTCTAACTCAATATAAATAAGCCCGTTATTTTGTTGTCTTTTTAATAAGTTTTGTTCATTATTTAAAACCTATATTATTTCCTATAATGTTGATGCTAAAGTTCATACTAAATGTCAAAAGTCAGACTTCAAATGCTAGGGAGAAAGGCACATAAAATGAACAATTTAAATCTTGAATGCGTATTCTGATTGATGATCACCGATCACACGCCGCTATCAAATAGGCAATGTAATCTATGGAAAATCTTACAAACCATAATGTAGAAATTTAACGAACTTTAGAAGATGGATTACGCTCTAAAATATGTCAAGAATTAATGTACCTATTAGAAAGCTATAATTTAGGTCATTATTGTAGTAGATACACTTTGTGAATTTGGGAATATTTATCATAATTATTTGTATTTCAGGTTAATAATTTATTTTTAGGATGTGTGTGTGAGAGTAATTTAAAATTCATGTTTAAAACGTGATGACTTTGGTGATTTTTTCTTCTTATATACTGCGAAAGCTGGGAAGTAGTTATGTAGACGTTTGCAACACTCCAGACGAGGCCAACGCGTTACAAGCCTTTAAAATGGAATGGAGGGTATAAGGGATAGGATAGAAGGGATAGGATTGAGGAATGGAATAGGAGATGAGAAAGGGAAGATAGGATATGAGAGGGGGAAAGTGGGCCATCAGGACTCTTACTTATCGTACAGAACATTATTAGGTCAAAGCCATACATTTCACGCAGATGTTCAAGAGAGTTCAGAGAACATCGCAACGATTGAGCTGGCCCTAAAAGCTGTGATCAAGATAATGATTCCAGCGTGGCTCTACCACGTCAAAACAGTTTCATAATATTACAAAATAAACTAATAACAATTTTCTTCTATTTCAGGTAAATACAAATCTGCATAATACTAAGGTAGTAAAGGTATAATTATAAGGTGCGTGGTACGTGACGTGGGTTCAAAACTCCCGATTATTCCCACGGTGGCAAGGAGGCGCGAAGCAAAACAATCCTTTGCAAATGGAGCGACACTCAGCCCATGGGAAGGTACACTCGAACAGGCGTCAGTGAGGATTAGGCAAACAAAATCTAACCCTTTGTTGTTCCAAAGAGGCTTTACTTGCCTTCATGCATACTTGTCTTACGGATAAAATATCTTGGTGTTCTTTATGAATTATTACTTAGCATTCAAAATGTCAAAAGAAAAGGAGGTAAATATACATTTTTAAGCTTTTTTTAAGCTGAGTTCACTTCACTATATCTTTATATTCTTATTACTTATTATTAACAAAGTAAAATTAAATTAAACACTTATAATAAACAACTGTGTTGATTATAAAAATATAAAAATTATTAAATTGAATATTATATTTTTTTTTATTTTTTATTATAAAAATATATTATTATTTTTTAACTATAACGATTCGGTGTTTTCCTAATTGCTAAAAGATTAAATAGTTATGATTATCTGATACTGTTTACATTAACAAACGTTACGAAACCATATTTCAAAATAACAAAACAAAATGCATTATTGACGATAATTTATTTCCAATTTAAACAAATTTTAGTGTTTTATTTACTTAGAACATTTTAGGCGATAAATTTTTAATTAGCAAAAGTATGATGTTAGAACAAAATCACGTAGATGATAAATCGGAAGTGACAAGAACTTTAATGTAACTATAAATAGCGAACGTGTGTATAATATTTTCGCAATGTTCGGAAACGTTGTTGCTCAGGTGCCAATAATACTTTAATAGATTGCAGTCGATAGCAGCTAGCGCGCTGGTTGTAGTTTATTGCTGGGTTTCTATATATTGTTATCTATTTTATTCTATTTAAATCGAAATATAAATTATTAAGAAGTACAATGAAGAAAACGTAAATATTTGGGCTAATAAACTGATTGACCAAGATCGTCTCCATTCAGCTGAGATGAGATTATGACATGGATGATGTGTGAAATTACAAGAATGGATAAAGTGAGAAATGAGTAGGTACATACATAAGTTGATCTTTGAAAGTTACATTCGTAAAATATTGAGAGGAAATAGACTAAGGTGTTATGACATGCAATGAGGAGGGATGAAAGTCACGTAACAAAAAGAATGTTGAACTGGAAGATTGCTGTTATATAAATAAATATTGGCCAAAAAGGGATGGATGGATTCTGTAAAGGATGACATGATGACGTGTGGTGTTACAAAGGATATAGATCCTCTGGCATAGGCCAGAATAGACGAGTATAGGTGAAAAAAAGAGATATAATGAAAACAAAATTAATTAGTGATTATTAGTTATATTATATTCTACAGATATCCCATAAGACTATAAATAGAATAGTAATAATACTCTCGAAGGTGAGACGGTACTTCACATCGGAACAGCTGCTAATGTTGTACAAAGAATGAGTACAAATATGTATGGAGTACTGCTCTCACCTTTGGTATGGCTCGGCCAAATATCAACTCGAAGCACTACACTTGATTAAGCGGAGAGCCAGCAGGTTGGTTGGAAACACCAACTTTTCGACGAAAAACCTCAATCTCGAACATCGACGCAAGGTTACCAGCTTATCGGTTTTCTATCGGGTACACTTTGGAGAGTGTGAAGCAGTTGAGCTCTTCGATCTGATCCCGTCATGCGGCATTGATATATGGTGGTTATTCCACCTATAAGAACGAAGCGCTTTGCGTCTACCTTCATCATGCGCACCGCAACAGGAGTGGAGCTCATTGCTGGAGTCTCTCTTTCCTGATACTTACAACCTGGGTATTTTCTAGTCCCGTGTGAATAGGTATCTTATAGGTAAGCGTGTTCCATCCTAGAACATATCTTCGATCTACATCGGGCGAGATCATGGTCAAACGCGAACCTGTACTACCTGCTGTAAAAAAAATGGGTAAGATTCCTAGAAGGTTGGCTACATTATCTCGCTGGATCGTCATGCTGATTCATTGACCAAGGAAGGAACCAGCCTTCTAATCACCTAAAGAGTCTATTAGGCGTTTAAAGTTTTCTTATTTATATATTACCTATTTATTTTTATATACATATCTTGAGAACATAACATTAAGTACTTGTATAGAGTTTATGTTAAATTTTAATATATAGGTATATATATAAAAATTAATTGCTGTTCGTTAGTCTGGCAAAACTCGAGAACGGCTGGAGTGGTTTGGCTAATTTTGGTTTTGAATTATTTGTGGAAGTCCAGGGAAGGTTTAAAAGGTGAATAAATATGAAAAACATGCTTGAAATATAGTAAAAACAAGAAATGCGCTTTCCCTTAGAACCTGTCAAACATTTGATGTTCGTCCCATCATTGAGAAATCAATTAAATTTAAAAGTCGTTCAGAAATCAGATTAAATTTAAAAGTTTTTAATTTTTTTGGTTTTGAATGTCCAACGTTTGATGTTCGTTCTGGTTTAGTTTTGACCACATTTTTTACTAAAGTTGAAACATTCTGCAATTATCATTCGCTTTTTTATTTATTGATTCTGAGGCGATACGAAGTTTGCCGGGTCAGCTAGTCAGTAATAAAGAAAATAAAAGCATAGTAAGATATAGTAGGATACTTGGCGTTAAAGAAAGGTCCTAACATTTTACACAGAATAAGATCAAACCTGTCTACAAATACTTATGTAAACAAATTCTGTATAGTAAACGTACGACTTGTATATTTTTAGCAGCGTAAGGCAAACATGAAATACGAGGTGCGAATAACATGTTCCGTATGTTCCCAACATTATGCAACATTTGTGACGTGTCAATTTTTGACACGTTTTTCCGCTTCCACCAAATGGCATGTGCAAATGGAAAAGTGTGTTTTTGATCACGTGTCACTGTATGTATAAGAATCTGTGGACATTTATATGAAATTATTCATAGGAAGGAGTTATTTTTCTAAAATATTATTTAAAACCGACTGTTTTTAGTGGCTTCCCTCGCGTAGATTAAAAATAGTCCTAATTTAAATAGTCAAAAACGTAAAAAGGTAGCCACTATTTCACCCTCTCAAGCGATGAATTTCAAAAAATACCGATACATGTGTACCTTTATTTCTAACCAGAAGGTAAATAAAATAAAGTTTTTCGTACTTTAAAAATGTAATCGGATTTTTCTACAAACTTTCAACCCCTTTTTCATCCCCTTAAGGGTTGAATTTCTAGAAACGCCGATACACGTTTACCTTTATTTCTAAACAAAAATAGGTGTATATAAAGTTGTGCTTCTCACTTTAAAAATGACGGATTTTCATACAAATTTTCATTCCCTTTTGCACCACCTTAGGGGTTGAATTTTCAAAAATCTTTTCTTATTGCGCATCTACAGTATAGAAAGAACCAGCACGCAAATTTTCATGGTCCTAGCCCCCCAGAAGTTTGAGCTGTTCGTTGATGTCAGTCAGTCAGTGAAGCCAAACAATTATATACATAATACATATAAATTATATATATAGTATATACATAAATGTACAGGTATGATTTCGTAGATCATATTGGCTTATAAATATAATTTTGCTGTTAATGTGTTCAGTTTATGATTCTTCTTGATCGTAGACACGTTTGTACTTATTATACGCAAGAGTTAACTTGAGACTTGAGCGGAATGCGCGCTACTCTCCCGACGCCCGCCTTCTTACCGCTCTCGCCATCAATGCGTACGATCGAGTCAGTAGCTCGCGCTTACGTCATCCGAGCGCAGTCTCAAGTTAACTCATGCTGGTTTTACTCCAGATATACACCTTCTTTATAATTTTCGTTCATAACACCAGCCCACAAAAAAAGGAGTGTACTTTTGACCAGACCTATCTATTCTTATGTATTTCAATGCGTTAACTCCGAATCTGGGATCAGTTTGGTCCAAACAAGTGGAGTCACTTTTTTTTTGTGGGCTAGTGTAATTAATACAATTGCTGTTACTGTATTTTAAAATATTTATATTGTAATAAGGTTGGTGTGCATAGACATTTAATTTAACCGTCGGTTAAATATCTATGCACATCAACCTAAGTTTACCCTCAACACTGTACACAAAATTTATTAAAATTCAGGCTTTAATTTCACTAATTGTATGCGACACGGGTTTTCTTTCCCCTTATGGTTATTTATGTATACCCGTTTACCTGGATCGCCTTTTATTCAATAGTAGCTTATGCCCGCGACCGTTCGTTCGACCGCTTCGTCCGCATGGAATAGTTACTTTGGGCTAACGCTAACTTTAACCGCTACTTTGTTTCCATAGCAGGTGAATATATTTTTAAATCTTCATTAGTATAGATTATTATTTCTTCAATTAAAACTGCGTGCGGTAATTAATACGGCAAAGTAAATTAAAGTATTTTTCACTGTCCCACGGGAACTCTTTAATTTTTCGGGATCAAAAGTATCCTATATGTTAACCAGGGATATAAGCTATTATTGTACAAAGTTTCATTTAAATCGGTTCAGTCTTCTCGGAGATTAGCCCATACAAACAGACAGGCAAACAGAGATACAAAAAATTTGAAAAAAATCTAAATTAGTTCTATTTCACTTCTTACATACTGACTCTGACATACATACATACATATATATTGATTACTGACTCGTTTTTTAGCATTTTTTTTCATTGTACAGAAATTCGACCTCTACAGTTTTATTATATGTAATAAATAGATTCTTCGTTATACATGGACCTAAAAGATTTTAAATCCTAGGCAACTGTTTCGCCTGTTTCAATCAAATCTAGGCATCGATTCTTTAGACGCTTAAGTATCAGTCCAGGGTCATAAAATTAATTAAATAAAATACAGTTCAAAAAGGATGTAAACAGATATGTAACCAGTCACCACTCGTGATGAACCGTTTGCCATTTTTCCTAGAGGTAAACAT
This sequence comes from Dendrolimus kikuchii, assembly GCA_019925095.2. Taxonomy (NCBI): domain Eukaryota; kingdom Metazoa; phylum Arthropoda; class Insecta; order Lepidoptera; family Lasiocampidae; genus Dendrolimus; species Dendrolimus kikuchii. The sequence goes on from CM034400.1 coordinate 9,725,202, forward strand.
AAAAAATGTACATTGGTCTCGTTTGTAATCATGCACATCAAAAATATTAAATTTTTACATATCGTAAGAATGGCAATAAAACAAACATACAGCATTACCAAATATATACAATTGAACGTTTGCTTACTGAAGGCACTTTAGAACTAAATACGTATTAGCAATACCTAACTAAAATCATAATATACAAGCCAAATCTCTTAAACTAGAGTTTGTATCTAACTTTAAGCTTGACCTGAAAGCGTGGTCGGCTGATCTGACGTGACAAATTGGACAAGGCGACGTGGCACCTGAGTACCGGCTGGGACATATATGGAACGCTCCCCGGATGAGCTTTGTTCGTCTGTATTGCAAGGGAGTTTTAGTAATTCATTACAACAGATTATTTTGGCCCTTCGGATGCCACTATGTTTGCTTTGGACACATCTGGTGTCAGTCACTGGTTCCAAACTATTAAATTAGTCGGGTAAAACAATGTTTTATCAATTGAGTCAAATGTCAACGATTTGCTTATTTATTATAATTATATGTTGTCAAGTATTAGTATATCTTGGTATATCTAGATCAGTGAAATTGACACGTATCGAGATACGTATTGTAGATAATTTAGTATTGATACTTGATTGTTACTGATTTAATGGATGTTTTTTTTATTTATTGCAGGAGTTCAGCAAACAGGCAGACGGCCCACTTAATGGAAAGCGGTTACCATCGCCTATGGACATTTGCAACACCAAAGGTGCTACAAATGCGCTGCTGCTCTCTTAATGGTTGCTGGAACCTGGTCACAAATGCCAGAACACAACTCAAGGTTGTTATGGCGACATACTTTAGACTAGGGGTGGTAGCGATCCAGTCGGGCAAATGCCCTACCACCTGGCTGTAGGTTGTTTAGTCGCCTCTTACGACAGGCCGCCCGGCCACAGGAAATTGTATTCTTTCTCCGTTCCTGCACGGATACAGTATTATTTGTGGTAGGTTTATGAATGAATATTTGAATGTGCCGGTTTGGTAAAATTCGATAATATTATAACATTCTAAACATGCCGTGTCCGTACATTGAAGTTTAAAAAACCAACTGGAATAGACTATATAAATGATGGAGAACACGATGCACTTTTTTAGATTTCTTGTCTTTTTGTTCGGGATTCACGTAAAAACTACTGGGCCGATTTCGTGGATTGACAGCAAATTCTTAGGCTTAAAATCTGTTATAAAAAATCCAATTCAATTATTTCACAGACCGATAGGAAATTTCATGTAATAAAATGTGTGTTACTTTTTATCCCGGGAATCCCGTGGGAATTTTCTCTGAAGCGTTTTGAAGTTGTTCGGGTGCATTAGAATTAGTTTGTTTTAGTAAAAATAAAACGATAGCTTACATTTTTTTTAATATTGCGACACTTCGTGTCCCGGGAATCCCGTGTGAATTTTCCCGGCAGTGGTTTAAAGTGTTTATTACGCATAATGATCAGCTGATTTAGATACGACTAATACTAAAACAACATGTCCGAAGTGGACGAAGTCGCGAGGATATTCTAGTCCCTTATAAAATTATGACATCCGTCTGTCGGTCTTTCCGTCGGTTTATGCATAGCAAGTAATTGTTGTGAAAAGCTACTAGACTTTATGAATGAAAGTTTGTGTTAAATGGTATAGAAAAATCATGATAGTATTAAAAATTAGGGTTAGCCAATCACTTAGTTACAAGCTCGGCATGTAACTAAGTGATAAATTTTTCTTTGTATATCTACTAGCATGCAAGAAGAATACTACACTTGTATTTACAATTGGCACCACCAGTCCATTCCTGTTTTTATATAAAATCTCAAAACTTTCAATCAATCTATTATAATTAAATCTATCTATGTTACTTATAAATATGTTTGTATGTATTTAATTTATAAATTTAAGTATGTGTATTCAATTAATAAAGTAGTTTAAGTATGTTTATTTAACTTATAAAATAGTCAAAGTACTTATATATATTTAAGTTATGTCCTATGTAATGCTTTGCACTACCTACATCGCCAGATTAGTTTAAAATATTCTTTAAGTTAGGTTGCCTGGAAGAGATTGCTTAAAGCGATAAAGCCGCCTATTGTTTTTACCATGACAATATTGTAATCGTACATTTTTTGCTTATTTGGTAAGCGATAAAGTGTTGTTTATCTATTATTATTTAAAACATATTTTTTAAACTTAAATAAATTATAAATCGATTGCCTCTTTTTTCAATTTCGTAAACTTCATGACATAAAAAGGACCCTATCCAACCAATTACCGTCTAAGCTACTCCGAAAAATATTTTCAAACAAATCCATTTTTTAACAAACAACACGTTATCTCCTTGTGTTCGTACTGTATTTAAACTACACATACTGTTGTTAACGTGTCGTCAAGCGTGTAAGAGACAAGAGGCATGTCTGGGAGCTCGTGGAACAATTGTGCTGGAAGCTTCCAACCACAGAGGGCGCTACTGTCGCAACGCTTCGTTACCGCAGGAAACGTGACGGGACTAAACGTTAGAGTTGTACTGCGGTTGAACATATACCCTTATTTGGGAATAGACAAGTGCATTTGTTTACTAAGTCTATGGCTGGGTTATACAGTTATGTAATATGTCGAGAGAAATTAATGTTCACGAGTCTGCCGGGAATTTAAATTGTGTTGTTTTGCTGTGGTATTATTACACACTGAAAGCTCATAAGCATAGGAGCCTACTAATATAGAAAATGTTAAGTTTTCACTTTAGAAGACGCAGCTCATATATCGAATAAAACAATGTTTTGTCAGGTTACTGAAAAAAGCAAATGAACGATTTGGTTACTTCTTACCGGTGGGAGAGGGAAGATCGTAAATAACGGCGAAGATTTATTCAGCAGATTTTTTAAAGAAATCTATCTATCTATTCTTTAAAAGTTTAGATTTATTTGTCAGCTGATCGAAGTCCATTACTTGTAAGTATGTACTCACATAGTCTGCTTTCCGCTTAACGTAAACTCACTTTTTGTCAAAAAGGTTTCATTTCCTTGTAAATCTCTGTGACCCTAATCCACCCTGTTCCACTTGCGTTAATGTTGCTTTAAAAACATTTTGCATCTTTGTTTCCTTTACATCATCTATCCGTGCAGGAACGGAGAAATAATACAATTTCCTGCGGCCGGGCGGCCTGTCGTAAGAGGCGACTTAACAACCCACAGCCAGGTGGTAGGGCATTTGCCCGACTGGATGTCTACCACCCCTGGTCTAAAGTATGTCGCCATAACAACCTTGAGTTGTGTTCCGGCATTAGTGACCAGGTTCCAGTTTCCCTTAAAAGATCAGAAGCGCACTTGTAGCATCTTTGGTGTTGCAAATGTCCATAGGCGATGGTAACCGCTTTCCTTCAAGTGGGCCGTCTGCCTATCTGCTGATCTCCTGCAATAAAAAAAAAACATCAAATTAATAACAAGGGGAGTGATTCGACCACTGTGATTAACTTTGTTAGAATTCATTTGTGAACAGCCCTAAGGCATATAAATGAGTTTTTTAAATTATTATTTAAGGATAAAAAAGTATGGTAAATACGAATGGCAACGGATAAGTGGAAAAACGAATCGCAACAAAATTTTAACTTGAAGTTTTACGGGCATATTGTTAAGTACTGTGTCCAATTTGAAAATCTGCCCGTAAAACTTCAAGTTAAAATTTTGTTGTGATTCGTTTTTCCTCTTGTCCGTTGCCATTCGTTTTTCCACTCGTCCGTTGAAGTTTAATTTATACTATGTGCCCCAGCACACATTTCGATTTTTCGCAGGTTTACTGCATATTATGATTTGTTTAGGTTAGATACATTTTAGCGAATGCATTTTTTATTTAAACATATTTTATTTTATCAAAAAAAAAGAAACTGAATTCGATCCGGAACCAAAAACGCATCCATAGTATACTCTAAAATTATGCCGCCTCTCACCACGTCTAGTCTAAATTTATGCCGCTCCTCCATGCGGCCGTAACGCTTTTTCGTGACAGAAAAATCCTAAGACCCCCCGTTTATATAGAAGTTTCACTTCAAAAATAACGGTATCTACACATATCTTGATACCCTAGGCATTATATAATGGGTGCGTTAGTTTGTTTAGATATTTTAAAAGTACGGAGTATGGCAGCCTTGCTCCTAGCCAAATGTGGTGATATATGTGTGTGGAGATATGTTATGTATATGTCAGCCTCATCAGCCTCAAATTAAACTTGTATGTTTTCTATAAAATGTATAAATATAATTACAGCATATTTCGGCCGAGTTCTCATTAAAATTTAAACTATAATTCTAACATTTAATCAAAAATTAAAATCATTTGTTTAAATTTCGTCGGCGTCAGTGTAAGATCTTGTAACTACATTTTTTGGTAAATAATTGAGTATGTGTGTTTGTGTGTGTGTGTGTGTGTGTGTGTGCACTTCACACGCAGTAGAAGTGAAACAAAATGTGACAAGAGGTGGGAGGTATCTAACTTTCGTGACGTCACATTTTATATATTATATCGTTATTATATATTGAAGTTTTAAAATACGAAATTTGAAGTATTAAAGAAAAACTTTAAAACGTTTCCAACTCTATCTGTATAAGCATAGTGTTTAAGTTATTAAATACCAATTTACATATTCTATCTCATTTTGAATTATTTTGACGAAAACATAATTTCACCGAAAACTAGTAATTACACGGCCCTGCATTGAAGCCGACGATTCGTATTATTATTATTACGCGTGCTTGGAACAGTATTTATATTGTTGGCAATACCTCCTACTATAGTTTTAAATTGAATAAATATGTTTACAGTCAAAGAATTGCGTGTAAACGCCAATTACGAACTCTGCTGAAAACATTTTGGCCATGAAAGCAATCTGTGATCGAATAGCTATTACGTCAATCAAATTCGTAGTGTTTATTAAAGACCTTGAATGATTTGTATCGCCTGTTTAGTTTATAAATGTGAGTATAGGTCGCCATACGTCTATAGTTTTCTTGACATATCATGAAAAAGGCAATTTTGAGTCGCCCAGATTCTCTTAAATTTAAATAGTAAAATCAACACCACAGCGAATATACTTACAATTTTTATACACAACTAGCTGACCCGGCAAACTTCGCACCGCCTTAGAATTAATAAATAAAAAAGCTGAATGATAATTGCAAAATGTTTCAACTTTAGTAAAAAATGTGGTCAAAACTTAATCGGAACGAACATCAAACGTTTGACATTCAAAAACAAAAAAATGAAAAAAAAACTTCACTTTTAAGTCTTGATTTCTGAACGACTTTTTAATTTAACTGATTTCTAAACAACGGGACGAACATCAAATATTTGACAAGTAGGAATAGTTTCTAAGGGAAAGCGAAATTGATGTTTTTACTATATTCCAAGCATTTTTTCATAATTACTCACTTTTTAAACCTTCCCTGGACTTCCACAAATAATTCAAAACCAAAATTAGCCAAATCAGTCCAACCGTTCTCGAGTTTCAGCGAGACTAACGAACAGCAATTGATTTTTATATATATAGACTATGACGATTAAATATCTTTCTATCGTGACATACTCACATAGCGCGTGCTTGTCTACTGTATGATATAAGTGAATGTTACATAATCGATTATTATATAACAAGAATATTTAATACGAATTAGAATAAAACCATGCCTGCTTTTGACAATAAAATAAAAGAGATGGATAGTCCCCAAAATCAATATTTAACATTCAGTCATCAACAAACATAGAAGATTAGGGAAGCGTACTCGTTGTTATTGCTAATGCAAGAAACAAAATCATATGTTTGAATACAGCATTTCAACGGAGTAAGCTTTCCTTAGGCGTAAAATGACGTGCAGATGTACGGCGTCAGTGAAATTTAACTTAAATAAACACGAAACACGCTTTAATTCATCTTTCACGTCAATTTATCGCCCTATGTTGAAATGTAAACACAAACAACGTTTGTTTGCAAAACTGTGATACTCCTAAAATTAGTTGAGTTCGCATCCCCTATGTTGTGTTACCAATTCAAGGCAGAACGATCGCTTATTTTGAATTTAGCTAGTGATATTTTAGTCACGCGATTATGAAATAATTATAAATAGTGCATACTTATTAAACTACCTATAATATATAAATTATATATGTTCTCACTGTATTCCTATCTGGTCTTTCAGTAATGCTCTTACTTGAAAATCATAACGATCAACCAATTTCCACAATAATAGTAGACCTAATGTAGAGAAGAACATAAAATCAAAAGATCCATCTAATATTTTTATTTTTATAACTTTTGAAATCGCTCTTTAATTAAAATTGCCATGGTATATATAGTCATTCAATGTGACCCAGTTTGACTCACTAAAAACCTAGAGATCCAGAGTGCATTTTCGGCGAGATAAATTTTAGAAAAAAAACATTCTTATATTTCTTTGATGTATGGTTATTAAAATGGCCCCAATTGCAGTTAGCTGTATAGATAGTGCCAAAACAGACGTAAAAATTGGGTAGGAACACATATTACTCTTATAACAACAGAATATAATAAAGTAAAAACTGCAAAGTGTACATCTAATTACAAATAAATTTAAAATTAATTTTGAATATAAAACTAAGTTTTAAAAAATTAAGTCAACAGTTTGAAAGTGAACCCCGAGGGAGAATTACCCTCAACAGTGGAATATGGGCTTTATAAAAATATTATTTTCTAACCAACAAAATGTTGATGATGCCTTTGACCTCGCAAATGTCTATAGGATAACCGCTTTCCATCAGGTAGGTCGTTAGCTTGTCTGCTTTATTTGTAATTAAAACTACTCTTAAAACCTTAAATTCATATTTATCATAATAATACTTTCGCATGAATATAATAACAGATTTAAAAATAAATACAAAACATATTATTGTGTCGAGTTTGTAAAAGAAATATTCCATTATAATACATTACAAATCAACTATACTATAAACAAATCCCTAACAAATATATATACTATGAAGTAAAGAAAACACTATAAGCTGCAATCAATGCACCCCAACCAGACCGCTGGACAGTGTTCCTAGAAAGCTGCCAGCATTCCTACCTGAATACATACACTACTCTTTGAGCGAGGTAAGCTCCAGCCTTTCGGACGTGTGTATCCTCAACCAGTCGTTTTTTAATATTTGTTTGTTTTTGCATAACATAAAATTACAACTCTTAACATTTTTTATGTTAAAACAATACGAACTGTATTTATTCCTTAGGTATAATATGGTAGTTTACCAAACATTGAAAGTCAAGAAAGGCATGGAATAATTGGTGTTCACCTGACTTATACAGGATAATAAATAGATCGACGGGGTCTACACGGCACCCTTATTATAACTAGGGCTGGGTTTGACGAGTGCCGCAAGCGACACCTTGGAAAATTGGACGGGAAATATAATTGGAAATTATAAGGGAACGCCACTCCCTTTAGTGCATTTAAGAGTAAAATGTTCGAAGCGTATAACTTCGTTCCTATCGGTATTAAGTCTCACTAAATCTTATTTCTTCAAATAAAGTTTTTCTTTCTTTCTTTCTAAATTTTAAATTTCCAAACTAATCTTTTCTTCAGGTTTCCGTCATTAAGGTTTTTGACTGATTCCAGACAAGGAATCAAGTTCTTCAGCATCATGTTCATCAACTCAAACTGCTACATCTCAGTAAACAGTGAAAATTTCCCAGATATATAAACGTAATCCTTGCTTATTACAATCAATACTATATTCTTGATTATTAAATTTAAAAAATAATTTCAATCTTAAGTTTGTGAAATTATATAGAATTTTACGCCTTAGTGTGCGATATAACGCTGTGTTTACTTAAATATTCGCATTGCTCGTTTCCATCCCCACTTTCTTGCTTGCTATTGTGGAAATAGCCATAATGTTTTACAAATTGTATAATTTGAATCGACAACTGTCATATCAATATAACTTCAGCCCACGTCAGTTCATTGTTACGAGGTGCTTACAAATTTGGAAGCTTGTTAATCTGTTGCCGGTTCTATTGACAGATTAAATTGATTATCTTAAGTGTGGCGCGGTCTTGTTTAGTTGGCAACTGCTAACTTATAGGTACACAGTTAATGGTCAATAAACAAAGTGCTCAAGTTTGTGATTTTGAAACTTGTAACAGCAGATCAAGCAATGAAATTGTAATTCTTGATTTATTGCTATTGTTTGTCATAGGTTATATGTTTTAAAATAACAAATAAACAATATCACCAGAAAACTTGATGGCAGAAGAAGTGGAAAAAAGAATTTGCAACTCACGGTGGTCCTGAGCTCTAAAAGAAATAATTAAAGTAAAGATATTTGTAAATAATATATTTCTATATATTATTTGACATATATGCATTACACCATGTCGCACACATGGGCGCCAAATATAGGCACTCGAAAAAAAGAAATATAAAGAAACTAGAGGTCTGTCAAAATGACATGCAAAGAAGTATTTTAAATACACAAAGAAAGAATAATGTGAAACTCAGCATTACTAGAAGAAAAACGAAATAAAAATCACTGTAACTTAAATAAAAGCCAGAAGTGGAAGTGGACCGGTCATATGATTCGAAATAAAATGTCTAAGAAAACCAACGTTTTGGTGTCCTCGTGATGAGAAAAGAAAGAGAGAAGGGTAATGTCGAAGATAGGAGAATAATATGAAAGAAGTCGCCGGACCACTGTGGACTAGACTTGCACAACATAGGATCCAATGGAGAATCTTGGATAAGGCTTTTGCCGGAAAGACAAGCTGAGAAGTGTTGTCGATATTAATTATCATTTTAGTTTTAAACGCACCTGAATATTGTTGTTGAAGTAATAATATACCATATTACTGCTCTAGTACCATATTGCTCGGGAAACGAATTTTAGAAACTCGAACCTTGTAAATATTAGATATCTCACATTTATAAACCCAATTTAATGAAAATAGTTTCACATAAAAACTTCTACAATGGTGAGTGTTCCGAAGAACAGTTCAGAATGGTGCCTTTGTCTTCCTTTTTCCACCGCATCGCATGCCATCGGCTGGGCGTTCATCCTCACTTGCTTGAGCCGCCTTGCTTTTGTTCGCAACGGTTCTCTAGAACGTTTCTCTTGCGCACCGTGGGGATTTGGAATGAGCTCCCAGCCGTGGTTTTCCCACAGCGCTACAATATGGTTTTTTTTAAAGGGTGTTATACAACTACTTTGAGATCGTCAGCGCGTTAGTGATATCTCTGGTGTTGTAAACGTCCATAAGTGACGGTAACCGCTTTCCATCAGGTGGTCTGCTGTGCTCCAGCTATAAAAAAAAATCTCCGATAGTTTTGTCTGTTTTCTGTATAGACAGATTTTGGCACGTATATGGACTACTCTGTTTTAACCTTGCTAACTATGTAGCAATAAATATTAAATTAAATATTCCATTTATGTGACGTAACAGTTGACAAAGCCAGAAAAAACTCTTATGCAAAAAATTGGCTCGTAATTTTGACTACAAAACAAAGTTTAATTGAATCAAGGCAAAAATTCAGTATGTTAGTTAAAGCACTGTAGAGGTACAGAATGAAAAGGCTTTTTGAACTATTCCAAGCGTTTATTTAACAATTGCCCAAAACCTTCAGTTGATGTTCGAAAATTTGGCAATTTTTCCATTGTCACACAACGCCACGTTTGACTTCTAACAATTTCCAATTTCCTACGAGTGTTGTTGTCATACGGGGTCCATAAAGGGGGACTTTTCTAATAAAGTTGTTGGAAATAAATGGTAGTTTTTGGCTTTGTTGGAGTTCGCTGTAACAAACACATAACATGAGGTATATTTGTATGTTTGTTTAGTAGTATCGTTTCAAGTTGAGATGAAAGGGATTTTGAATTAATTGTTTTGATCTCAATTCCCAGAAACCTTGACTGTACTTCAACAAGTAAGAACATGTAAAGCTTTTGCAGCATTTAGTAATGATTAGAGAACGATTCCTAATCTGGGAGCCTAAAGCGGCCGAATTTATTACGAATATAATAAGTATAAAAATAAAGTGAATCGTTATGCTATATTTTACGTCTACCAATATATCTAACCAGTCAATTTCTCTAAGCGATGCGTCAAAACCGGCCGCTTTAGGCCTCCAGTATTGCGAACCGACGAATAAACGTTGCCAAACTACTAGGTTTCGTATCTACAGAAGAAAGTGACATAATTTTAATTTCTAATTGTAATCCCGAGTAAACTTGTAATATAGAATAGTATACGTATCAGTATATAATAAAAAAATATATTTTATTTTAGGTCAAGTGAATCAACTCATAGCTTTTTAAAATCTAAGTTAATTAATTCAATTCAGTAATTAAATCTTAACTAGAAAATAATTAAAAATAATATAGCGCTACCAAGATAACTGAATCTAATATAAACGAGAAATACATTATTTTGCAGTTACAAATAATATGTTCCTTCTTAATGTTGTTAGATACCTATAGACTCGCTTTTATATAAGTCTTAATGTAGAGGAACTTTAGGAACGGAATATCATACATACATACATAACTTCACGCCAGTTCCCTTGCAGGGTAGGCACGAACAACAGAGTGCCATTTAGGCTTATTCTTACACACCTCACTTGCCTCTTTGACATTCATAACTCTTGTCATGCAAGCTCGTCTGTTCTTAAGGCTCCTGACATCACCTTCTGCTAGTACACGATCAATTTGATCATGGAAGGTGTGTCGTGGCCTTCCACGACTTCTGCATCCATCCACTTTTGCATTGTATATCTGTTTAGTCATTCTTTCATCATGCATTCTTTCCACATGCCCGAACCACCGGAGCATTCCTTTCCTTACCTTCACCCCGACACTCTCTTTCAGACCAACTCTCTTTCTTACTTCGGTATTACGAACGCGGTCCGCGAGCGTCACTCCGCAGATTTTGCGCAGTGCTCGCATCTCGACCGCGTTTACTCTACTTTCATGCTCTTTCTTCCATACCCAACTCTCGCTTCCATACGTGAGCGTAGGTATCAGCACCGCGTTGTGTACGGCGAGCTGGGCCTTCTGGCTGAGGTTCTTAGCGCCTAGAAGTTTACCTAACGCTCCATTTAAACTATTCCCCAAATTCACTCTTCTTTATATATCAGCGGTGTACCTTCCATCCCTGCTAAAAGCACATCCAAGATATACAAACTCATTCACTTGCTCCAGCATAACATCATCGACCATTATCCTTGCATTCGTTCTGGTTTCTTCTCTTTCAAACACCATAACCTTTGTTTTCTTCGCATTCAAATATATCAATATATATATCAATAATTATTATTCAAACCTTTATTACAAATTAGGTGTTACATAGAAGTTAACTATTTTTTATCATCATCATCGCAATGTTAATCTTAAAACCTACACAATAACTGACACACCTACTAAACATAGTTTTTGCAAGGCTTTTTAAAAATATGTATCTATAACATTATAAAATTCTAAACATCCCGTGTCTGTACATTGAAGCTATTAAAAAAAACAACTAGAATACACTATATACACGATGGAGAACACGATACAATTTTTTTTACATTTCTTGGCTGTTTGTCGATAGATATAATTTTTTAATACTCTAAAGTTTGTGTCCTGTTTTAAACATTTAAAGCAAACTCATTCAATAATGTTTACTTTCCTAATTATGTTTCAAAATCGTAAGGTTGCCGACGTCATATGCGTCTTCATAAATGGCAACCTAAACAATTTCATGCAATGTAAATTCTTCCCGTCTTTCAAGCTTACTTGTTTATACGTACGAGTATAAATTGTTAATTAAATTTCCTTTACGCACAAATCCTACTTCACGGTTCGTTGAGACGAATTTCGTATATAATTAGACTATTTGGGATGCATTGTTCAACTCAGTGTTCGCTTTTGTTAGAATTTTTCTGTTGATTTATAAGTCCAAATTAGACATACTCTGTATTGCAGTAATATAATTGTCTTCATTTACTAAATTGAAGGCTATTATTTGCCTAATTCTTTTTGGATAGAGTACATTAAACAGAAAAGCTGTAATGCGCTGGTTGTAAAATTAATGCTATTTTTAATATATTTAAATGATCTATCTAATATTAAATACCATCATGTAATTAAAATTAATTAGAAAAATTATTCTAATTTATTATATAATTATTAGGTATGTAAATAAACCAAGAGACATTTTTTATCATAGGTTTTATTTTATTATAATTTTTTATTGCAGGAGTTCAGCAGACAGGCAGACGGCCCATTTGATGAAAAGCGGTTACCATCGCCTATGGACATTTACAACACCAAAGGTGCTACAAATGCGCTGCTGCTCTTTGAAGACTGGAGCCTGGTCACTAATGCCGGAACACAACTCAAGGTTGTTATGGCGGCATACTCAAGACCAGGGGTGGTAGCCATCCAGTCGGGCAAATGCCCTACCACCTGGCTGTGGGTTGTTTTGTCGCCTCTTACGACAGGCCGCCCGGCCGTAGGAAATTGTATTCTTTCTCCGTTCCTGCACGGATAAAAAATTTAAAGTTGATTAACAGCTTTAAATAGAACATAACGTTTTTGTTTCTGATCTGTGCGCCGTATTATTTACTCAATACGGAATTTCTTGAGCGACTCCCTCTTATATTGATCAATGTAATAACGTGTAGGTACGCAGAATGTTCGCGAGGCTTAGAGGTTTGCGTATACAGCTGCTAAATAATAAATTTACGGCTACCCGTAATTCACGCCTAGCGGTCTTAAGCTTCAGTGGTGTAACGCATTACTGTAAGAGAACCTTTAAAAAGAAACCTGATTTTTGAGATAGTTTAATTCAAAATGAAAGATCAGAAATTTGGAAATTCTTTCAATTCAGAAGAAATTTTGTACAATACTAAAGTCAAATTCCAATTATAATAAACTAGGAGCCCGGCGCGGTTTCACCAGCTTTCTGTCCCGCTCCCGTGGTATATAGCGTCATGTTATATAGCCTATAACAGTCCTTGTTAACGTAGCTTTCGAACAATAAAATAATTTTTAAAATCGGTTAAGTAGATCCAGAGATTACCCCCTACAACGTCACAAACTCACAAACTTTACCTGTTTATAATATTAATATAGATAAATATTAATTACCTAGCATATAACATGTTACAAGGTTCAAATTTCAAACCATATACTTACATGTATTATACATATTTTGTATTATTTATTAGATTAATCATGAAAGAAAATAAGCCTTAAAAAACATCTAAATCCTGAATGTTTCTGTTGACCAAAGGTTGACCCAAAGGTAAACTGAAAAATTTAATTAGCAGACCTGAATTTGTGTTGAATGTTATATAATATGTACATGTTATATAATATAATTATCTACATAAAATTACAATAGTACTAAATAAAGTGATGCTAGCTATCAAAGCAACGCATATCGAATTTCTTATAATTCTAAATATTCTTTCTCCGTGGTATTAAATCAGGACTAATAACTAGAATGTCAATGACTAATGCAGATACGTTCATACAAGTAGTCTAAATTTAGATAGTCTTCTCCCCCCAATATGGAGTATTGTGGGAGTTACGTTCCTTTGATTGTTCATGAAACGTTCAGCAAACAGTGCGTGATCGAAGACGATGCCATCAGCTTTTAGAGCTTCTCTTCCAACGTAGGACTTTGTTTGGCTTAACATCTTAAAACATATATTGAAAGTAAACATGTAGTACTTACTTCTACAAATAACGTTGAGTTACACCGTCAGTCGGTTATAGGACTCATAATATCTACTAATATATGTATTAGTAGGTTTTCATGTTTATTTATTGATTCTTCATTTCCTATTAGACCAGAGAAAATAGAATAAACTCTTGTTGTATTCGTGTAAAGCGTTATATGTGTTTGTGCTTATAAAGTTGTTTCTTTTTATAATACTTTCATTTGAGGCTTCAAATTAATTAAGAACAAAATAAAGAATATTTTTAGGACATCGTCTAGTTCTTTAAAGTTAAATTTATAATCACTAATTTCTGAGTTCTATAGTATTGGTACGAGTCGCGAGACTCGAATTAAAATGCGATTAGAATTACTATAGAGTTTATTAGAACTATACAAACACGTATAACACAGGTACAAATATAACCGAACGCTATAAGTCCTAACGTAATGCATGATTCAATAACACGCGCAAAGTCCGTCACTAAATAGATTGCCGAATGTACACAAGCCTTGCTTCGTTTGTGGTTATCGCTTGACTGCCGACCTCTCCATTGGGGCATTGCTTTATACTGCACAGATGCAATATATCTGCCCGACTGCGTGGTCGGAATTTCTTAGAATCAGTTTGTACTTTTAAATCCGAGACACCTGGCAGTGATCACAATACAACAATAGGCCGTAAAAGATTACAATATACAATGGGCTGTTTTTTTAAATCACAAATTTTAAACACAAAGTAAACAAAAGAAGTCCAAATGCCGAAAAGGTAATAAAATGTGTTTCTACAGGGCTGCAGGTGTGAATTTGTCTTTGTCGGCACCTAGGTCGTAACAGTATTATTATAAGTATCCATTACACATATTTGAAGCAACTAACCAGCGTACTCGGGAATTATTAAAGGTTTGGTCTGAACTCTGGCAATTTGTTTTCTCTTTTGCCCTTTTATTCCGCCAGTTAAAACTTGAACTTTGGAACAGCTTCCTAAAGGATTCCTCAAATAAATCAAAGAGCTTTACTTCAAGCGTTTCATCGTTTAAATTATGAACTTGTGTCAAATTGTTAGAAGTTTAATCAAAGTTAAATTGGTGAGTCTAAAGTTTTGATACGACGATCTGGCGTCAATAAGCCTGTGTCCACACCTGCATCATTGTGATCATCTGAGAACCCCTTGAATTTCTTGATTTTCACCATGTCCTAACCAGCGATGATAATTGATATTGTATCAACATATATTGCTTTTATGACCATAATATTTACTAGATCATTTTCAAACAGCGTTAAATTAAACCCTTCATATTATTTAAGACAGATACGTGATTATGTGTCTCGACAGTGCTGCGTCAGCGTTTGAGATGAACTTCGTACAACTTCATGCATCCTACGACGTTTCTACCAGGCCACCGCCTCAAACAATCTGCGGTTAGCAACAACCGTGGCATCAACTTCTCCGAGTGTCGCCATTAGTGCTAACACATATATCATTTGTGATCAACGTGGCATTGCATGATTAAGTATCTGAAGTAAAGACGAAATGGTATATTTACCGAGTAAAAAGTAATCATCCAATGCAATGCAATGAATGATCGGTACATTGATGCCGATGTGGATGAAGCTTAAGGTAAAAGCGCGAACATTCTTCGTCTAATCAGGGAAGCGACGCATCGTGCTTTACAATTTGTGAGTTGTCAAAGATTTATTATGAAATTTCACGGGGCTCATTGGAAAACATAGAGGGGATGTTGATAATTAATCTGGCTAGACGGATGGCCCCGAGCGAGGTGCGGAATACAAATCGCAACTGCGTTTTTGTTGTTATGATAGCTTTTGGTAGAGTTAGAATTTGACAGGGGATTCGAAAGCAGTATACTGAAAATTTGACTAACATGATTAAAATTCTATTGAGGTGCTATTCAAGTAATATACTAATATGTAATAATATAGAATCGTCAAGAAGTTCCTTTACTGCTATTAAAGCCATCGCATTTAAACTAATACCAAATAATAATGACTTTATGTTGCCTCTTTACAGCGTTGTATATGAATTGAAGTTACAAGATTTCATACTCTATATAGTCAGATAAGAATTCTAAAAACTAAAACCAAAAAAGGCATAGTTACCATTTGAACACAGATCCAAATTTTATGCTATCCAATGTATTTGTGAAACCAGCTAGTAATGAATTATTCACGCACGTCTTATAAACTTATAAAATACCGTAGCCATTTTCGACAAAAAAAGAAAGTTATGAAATCGTAATATCCGTCTGTCCGTTTGCGTTTGTATGTCATTTAATTTTCCGAAAATCGGTTAAATTGTTTTCTATTAAATGTGTTTCTTTTTTTCCTAACCGAATAACAAGAACCATGCATGTTATTTGCCTGCACGGAGCACTGCGAGAAATATATAATAAACTTCCTGTGTCTATTAAAAATATTAAATGTATAACTGTATTTAAACATAAATTAAAAAAATTATGATGGAAAAAGCATATTACTCTAATAAAGATTATTTAAATGACGAAATATGATTACATAAGAATAACATTGAAAAACAATTGAATATAGATAAATGTATACCTAATAGACATGTATGTACACATAAATTCTTAGGTAATAATATTTGTTAAATTATTAAATGAAATGCTATATATACGCTAAAAGGGTTAATGTATAATTATATCTTACTAGAGTTTACCCCGCGGCCACGCCGCGGGTCAACCTCTAGTGCGTGCTTCTTGTTTAAAGAGCAGGAGTTGTTAATACAGGTTACATTGTACTTAAATTTTATGTAAGTGATATTTGCACTCGGAAGTTTAATTTCATTTTATATCGCAAACTATCCCGTCTCCGGGCATGAAAAGTATTTATGACCATTTTCGGTATTAAAACTACATTTAAACAAAATTACAGTAAAACCGATCCTTTCCTTGTAGTTTTCCGTGAAAAGTTAACGAAAAGACATATCGAGTTACTATCGCATTTTTTATAGATGATACATACATACATACATAACTTCACGCCAGTTCCCTTGCGGGGTAGGCACGAACAACAGAGCGCCATTTTGGCTTATTCTTACACACCTCACTTGCTTCTTTGACATTCATAACTCTTGTCATGCACGCTCGTCTGTTCTTAAGGCTCCTGACATTTAGAGATGATGAATGTTTATATCTATAAACTTGAGAAATGATTGGTCTTATCCAAACTTTCAACCTTTATTTCAAACCGTCCTAGCTATATTTATCTATCCCCCGTCTATGACAACTACATAAATGACAAAAAGGACAAATCGTACAAAACGGACAAATCGGACAAATTGGACAATTCGGACAAACTGGACAGATCGGATAACTCGGACAACTCGAACAATTCGGAAATCTCGGACAAAATGGACAAATCGGACGACTCGGACAAATCGAACAACTCGGACATCTCGGTCAAATCGGACAACTCGGAAAAGTTGGATAACTCGGACATCTCGGACAAATTAGACAAATCGGACAAATCGAACAACTCGGACAAATTGGACAACTCGGACAATTCGGACATCTCGAACATATCGGACAACTCGGATAACTCGGACAAAGTGGACAAATCGGACAACTCGGACAAATTGGACAACTCGGATAAATTGGACAACTCGGGCAAATTGGACAACTCGGACAACTCGGACAATTCGGACATCTCGAACATATCAGACAACTTGGACAACTCGGAAAACTCGGACAAATTGGACAACTCGGACAAATTGGACAACTCGGACAATTCAGACACCTCGGACAAATTGGGCAAATCGGACAACTCGGACAAAGTGGACAAATCGGACAACTGGGAAAAATCGGACAACTCGGACATCTCGGTCAAATCGGACAACTCGGACAAATTGGACAACTCGGACAATTCGGACATCTCGAACATATCGGACAACTCGGATAACTCGGACAAAGTGGACAAATCGGACAACTCGGACAAATTGGACATCTCGGATAAATTGGACAACTCGGGCAAATTGGACAACTCAGACAACTCGGACAATTCGGACATCTCGAACATATCGGACAACTCGGAAAACTCGGACAAATTGGACAACTCGGACAAATTGGACAACTCGGACAATTCGGAGAAATCGAACAACTCGGACAAATTGGACAACTCGGACAATTCGGATATCTCGAACATATCGGACAACTCGGACAAATTGGACAACTCGGACAACTCGGACAAATTGGATAAATCGGACAATCGAACAACTCGGACAAATTGGACAACTCGGGTAATTCGGACAAATTGGGCAAATCGGACAACTCGGACAAAGTGGACAAATCGGACAACTCGGACAAATTGGACAACTCGGACAAATTGGACAAATCGGACAACTCGGACAAATCGGACAACTCGGATAACTCGGACATATCGGACAAAAAGGACAAAGATGACGAAAATGGAAAATCACAAAAAAACCTATCCCACTTTTTGGGATAACCTTTACATAAATCTATCCCAAAATCTATACCATTATCCGGGATAAAAAGTATCTCTTGTCCACCCTCGGTATTACAATTACATATATACCGAATTTCAACTAAATCGGTCTAGTACTTTTCCCGTAAAAGCATAACAAACAGAAAGACAAATATATTTTTATCCCGGAAACTATCCCATTTTTCGGGATAAAAAGTATCCTATGTTCATTCTCGGCATCGAAAATATATATATACTGAGTTTCAGCCAAATCGGTCCAGTAGTTTTTACGTGAAAACGGAACAGACAGACAGACAGACAGACAGACAGACAGACAGACAGACAGACAGACAGACAGACAGACAGACAGAGTTACTTTCGCATTTATAATATTAATAGGGATGTAACTGTACGTTAAGCATTGAATAAATGAATTGAAATTTCGATTTGCGTGGTCCGAACGCACTTACCTGATTTATTTCACCTTATGTCATGATTTGTAATAATATGCCATACCCCTTTAAAAAGTTTCATGACATTACATGTAGGTGGTAGTTTTACCTAAATATTTTGTCAGTGGATCATTCAATAGCCAACCTTTCAAAACTTGCTTAGGTTATTTCATTCGTTGATACAAACAAAACGTTACAGCATACGTACTTCTATCTAGCGGTAAATTAACAAACTTTGGCCTTATTTTTACCATTGGCATTTGCTTTGAAGTGTATAGCAAGGATTGAGGTAGGAAAATGGATACTGTCTGCTGGGGAAGCCAATATGTGAACCATTCTTATACTCCACGTGAAATTAACTGAAGGCTATGTATTATATACTAGCTGTGCCGCGACATCGTCCGCGTGGAAGTTATTTTCGCGAGACCCTAAAAAAGTAGCTTAAATTACTCCTTATAACATCAGCTATATGCCAGTGAAAGTCCTGTCAAAATCGATACATCCGTTTTAGAGATTAGCTGGAACATCCAGACAGACAAACAGATGGACAAAAAAAAATGCACTTTCGGAATCTCTTAGTCTGATTATCCCCCCTGACTTAAATTTTATTTATCTGTATAGATTAGTAATATATATAATAATCGTGCTTACTTATGCAGAAGATTCTGCTCTGTATCCCACAGTATCTCATAAAATATGGACACAGACACAAAAATACTGATATTTTCATATTTGTTACATTAGTTATTATTTAAATCATCAAAATAGGTATCCTGATAATTTATTATAATTAAACTTAATTTACCATACTTTAAGTGATTCAAGTTTATGTTTATATGGACCACTTTGATGGATTCTTCCAAATTTAAATACAGAAATGAATCTTCTAACATCGGCTTTGTTTAACATTTCTTTGGAAAAATATTATGGCTATTGTAAAATATTTTCACAATATTCTTTTATACGGTACTCGATATTTTAGAAACGAAATTGCCTGTAGTCGTATGTGTGAATGAGTCATTTTTACAGCCGTCCCGAGAAGTTGCTATATTAAATACATAAACATTATTCATGAATATATACGACACTTTGTAAGATTTTTTACTTAAGGTTCATTTTGTAATTTACAAACTACACTATAAACGTTTTCGACACCTTTGTACAAAACACCTAAAAACTTTCGAAATATTACAAACTTAAGGCCAGTATCGTAGAATAAAACTCGTAGGGAAGTGATTAATGTATGAACGTAGATGTGGTGATTCAATTTGTGGTTTTCATATTCTCTAAACAACTATCAGGTGCTGACGGCGAAGGAAAAGACTGAAGAAACCTTCACATCATGATTTACAATATTTGAAGCCCGCCACTCTATCTTGGAAATTCACCCACCATTTCCTTAACATAAAAATCAATATCAGCCGGTTAAACATGAACATTTATATGATTATTATCGTCAAATATTAGAACATTCTGCAGCCCTGTGACGTCTGGTATAATAAAAAATACTTTTTACTTTGGACAGATTACCATCGCGAAAGTCAGTTTGCACATGGTACTAAAGTATGGCTCCCATTGCTTTTTCAGTAATTAATTAAATTAAAATGACTCAAGAAATATATTTCAGAGTTACAAATAAAAAAAACAATATGTATTAAATGTTTCTTCTCATAAAATGATACAAGAATATTCTTATTAAAACGATTAAATTTTGAAAGCGTTACGTAACACTTGCGAGAATAAAAAGCTTCCGACACCTTTATTACAGGGATAGATGAATGTTTCGACCAATTTTCTAGACAAGCTTAGTGTAGAAAGGTTTCAGCTCGAGAGCGGGGCGTCGACGTGAAGTTAAAACAAAAGTGCTCATCTTTCGCAAGTCTTAAAACCCCGGTTCTTTCCTGTAATATTGCGAAGAAAATCCTTAAAGTTCTGTAATATTATGAAATTCTTTGTTCCTATTTTATCTTTTACAACGCTCGTATATCACGACTTATGAAGTTATTACAATATTTATGGAAAGTGTTGCACTGGTTTGAATATTTTATTATTTACATATTCATTTAAATACCTTTAATATTTTCTGACAATAAAATTATATTGTAAATTGTTGTTCGACCGTGGAAATACAATTTCACTACATAACCTTGTATTAACTGTATTGTGAATTTCTTATCGATGTATGGGCCATGAAGAGTTTTTATTGTAACATTTCAAGTTCCGATATTTTTAGGGTCCTTATAATATGAGGACCTATGTAATAGGGGTTATATTAGTATAGATTAGTTAAACAACCATCATGTTAGATGACTAGTTTATTAATTAAATATTTCTAATTTACTTTATTTGCTTATATCTGTTTCTAGTTCATACCTTTGTAGTGTCATATACATATAATAATGTATGTGTATAGCGAATTTTATTGTTACAGACATTTATTTCACAGAAGTCTTGTTGTTTATATAAGTTTAATATAGTTTGATACATCTTTAGATTACTGATTACTTTTTAGAAGTAGTGATATAAAATTAAAAATATATATTTTTGATCAGTCATAATGCTGCTTTTGTGTGCTAGTCGTATAAACGACATTCAATGACAACTCACGGCCTTGTTTCAAGACTGACTGACGATGACGACAAGTGTCGGCAATTGGGACTAATAAGAGCGTAGGTGCCGCGAATTTTTACTTGCCTAATTTGTCTGCTCACAGCTGGACCAATATGTAGATATGCTTCAGACATATATTTATTCATTTGTATAGTTTAGAAGCAATAAAACTGACAGTGGAAAAATGACATAACTCTGCAGTAAAGCTCATCTGCATTTTAACATGAGTTTTCTTGAACGTTCTTTAGTCATAATGATGTATTGTTATTGTATAATTCTGATATATTTTATAAAAAAAATCACTTAATTTAAACTAATTACTATGATTAAATAAAACATACTGTTTGTCCTAAATCCAATATAGCCAAAAATACTGAGAAGAAAGTTTAATCTAACTAAACACTACACAAATTCAAAAGGTTTCGTTCTTTTAAGTCTTCTTACTAAATCCGTGTTCAGTCGAGGAGTCAGACTGCTTTTTAATTCGACTCTAAGATGAGCAATGTAAGCATTAGATATCACATAAAATATAAACCACTAATTTTGAAAAAGTAAGCATGGAAAGTTTTTTTCTCATACGTTAAACAAAGGAGGGCTTTGATGAAATTAGATTTTTAGTTATAGTTGATAAAAAAAAACGCAATACAATCTTTTATTTGTACACCGATTTGATATAAAGAAGCACACAATAATCGTAATTTGACGACCTCTGTAGTTGAGGGGCTAAGCCTTTGCCGGCTGACCTCATTGCAACGCAGAGGCTTCGGGTTCGAGTCCTGGTATGGTAAATTTCGGAAACGAATTTTCTCCGTTATTTATTATAGTCTGGGTGTCTGGCATTGGCCCCAGACTAGTCCGTTGTATATTATCCATAACACTATTGTAACTTGTTTAATTTGGGGATACACACTATGTGCGTTTGTTTGCCGGTTATTTATTTAAATACTAAAGTAGTGTAATGGGTGGCCTTATTATTTAAAGCAATATCATCCAGGCAACCAAAAATAAATCTGTGGTTCAAATTCTACGTAATTGTTTCCTTAATTCGTATCTTTAGAACAGTTATTTAGTGGCAGTACACCCTAATTAGCAGTAGTTAAGTGCCATCAGTCAATTACAGATGAATAGCAAACTTTGCAAAGGAATGGTAATAAACAAAGCGGGGCGAAATGATGACGGTTTGTTTGTGGGTTATAAACTGAGAACCAGCTTACAGAGGGCCCGACGTAGGCAGTGACTAGTAATTAATGGTCTGTCGGGGGAAGCGGGGGTGAAATTGGATCAATTTGCGAGCTATTCTTCGCTTCAAAGGGTACCATCCGCAAATAAAAGTTGATTGCACTAAACCCTACTTTGTAATCCGGGATGAATATAAAAAGTTATGTAAGATGCTATAAAAATAAAAATAAATTCATACAAACATTTTACATATTTGAGAGAAATAAATAAATATAAATAGGTAGTAAAAATTAAATAAGTTATAATAATACGGGGCATGTAAAAAAATCGCTGGAAGAGGGAGGTGTGCCCAGAAGGCTGACTGCATTGCCATGCTGTATGGCAATGCTGATACTCTGGGCGAAATATGAGCCAACCTTGATCAGGAGTAGCATCAAAGAGTATGTTGCAAATTTCTTTGAAGAAACCTTTTCCTGATGGAGATTTAGATTTGATTTTCAAAGACATAAATATATTTCCAATTAATATGGACAGTCCATGATCATCATATGACCAAATGACTATTCAAAACTTTCTTGTGAAAAAATACTCTATTTCCAAGAAATTGGTAAACATATTATTTCCTAGCCTTATTGTTAGATTAACGAGGACAGATTTGTATAACACGTAAAAATATTCTGTCTAAACATATGAATAAAATATCATGTGGTATCAAGCGTTGTGGTAGATCTCTTTGAAATTTCAAGTGAAATTTATTGTGCCCATGGGACGCCGTAAATATCCAAAGCAATAAAGGAGTCCAAAATGCGCCCCATAAAAATTCTACGAATTCAGCACATATTGAGTGGTCGCTAACAGTTTTAAGTATAGGAAGCGAAGAGGTGGCAGTATCCGACCCTTGTGTTAAGCTATTGTTTTAAGTGGGCTTCGTTACGCCCCAGTGTTCAGAATTTTCGAGATCGGCTCTTTTTGTATTTTTTTAAGAAAGAACCCTCACGCTAAACTGATAATGTCGGTAGACTGTTAAGGGGGCTCTGAAGCGTTCCCTAAATTTAGCAAGGCTTTAGCAAAGTAAATTTATTGTAACTGCTGTAATGCTTTTCGTCGCTGTACTATAATGACATTGTAAACTGTTATCCTAAACAGTCCAACACCTGTGTCTAAAGTACATTCCAGTTATCCTTGCTGGAGGTTTATACTATAATTCTGTTATAAAACAGTGTTCTGTGCCTTAAGCTTCTTGTTATTTACGACTACTAGATGTATATATACAATTGATGACAATGTAAGTACAAGTTGGACGTAAAAAATTATGAACTTTTCTCTAAAATGATAGTCATGAAATAAACACGTCATAATTAACTTAAATATAAATATGATTTTGTGATAGTAGTCAATAAAGCTATATTATTTTGAATGACAAGAAATTTATTTAAAAGCATGTTTCTACCTAGTTTTAAGTTTTGGTGAACAATAAAGTGTTTTCATTCATGTTTGTACTTAAAAAAAAAAAACATATTTTTCGTTTTGATTTTTGCAATAATTAGCAAATTATGAAAAAGGTTCAGCAGTAAATAATATTTAATAGAGATACACCATAATTAACAATATTTTAAAAATTATAAATGATAAACCCTTAAATACACACACGCACAGGTTTGATAGAAAAACGCTGTAAAATATTTACTGTTCGAAAAAAATACCACTTGGTATTATTTACCTCGAATTTAATAATTATTCGTTGATATTCATCTAATATTTCAGCACGTGTGTCATTTCGGCCTTAGGCGTTCTATAGTCTCCCCTTTTCCGTCCCAAACAATCCGCAAGAGTAATTTATCTCATTTCCCTCAATTACGGTCTTTTCAGTGAAGTCGGAGTCACATGTCAAATGGGGTGAACTCACTTGCCGGTTTGCGGTATACATATTTTATGAGGATATGCTTCGTGGTTGATAATTGAGTTGTCGTTGTTCATTTCGCTAATAATTGTATCGTTTGTTGACGTGCATTGCTAGGGGTCTGGTGGTATATTTGGTGAAATGACACGACGCTGAATGTCGTGTCAAGATGTTCCTATAAGCAATAAATTCGCAAATAAATTGTTTTATTGTTGACATCACTTCGCGATGTCACTGTATGTTGAAGCGGAAAAGCAAGGAAAATAACATTAGATTTTTGGATTGTATTATCTTGTTATGTTTTCACAACTGTGAAAGGGCAAATGTTTGTAGTGATTATTTATTTTTAATCTACCGTTTCGAATATCTGTGTTTACAAAATGGCCCGATTTTATACTTGTTCATTATTAACTAGCGGTCTCGGTAGATGCTGTCCTTCTTTGAAAAAATAAAAATCTAGAACGCGATTCCAGCGTCACCTACTGTGTCTAATTGTGAATTTAAACCACCGCAGACCCGCTAAAACATACAAAATTTCATCAAAATCGTAGAACCTGATTCCAGCGCGCCAAGTATTTTATTTAGATTGTTGGGTTGATTGGTGGTTATTTATTTTTAATTAAGGATCCTTAATTTTTATATACCCTATATTAATTAAGGATATGTAGCATTCGAATGGTGAAAAAAAATTTGGAATCGGTCCAGTAATTTTTGAGTTTATTTGTTACAAAAATACATAAATTCAAATCTTTCCTCTTTATAATATTAGTGTATATACTAGCTATTATAACGAATTGATTTAAAAGACTAGGTGAAGTAAAATATTTTAGAATGAAATTAAAATATTATGAGCTCTC
Organism: Dendrolimus kikuchii; assembly: GCA_019925095.2. Lineage (NCBI taxonomy): Eukaryota > Metazoa > Arthropoda > Insecta > Lepidoptera > Lasiocampidae > Dendrolimus > Dendrolimus kikuchii. Next base: position 9,750,392 of record CM034400.1, read on the forward strand.
TTTTTCAGACAAATAAGTTGTTTAATTTATGTTTGTGTCACAATTAATAAAAAACACAATTAAAATTAACACTACAAACTAATATAATACATTATACTTATTTAATAATTTAAACACTATGCTTATACAGATAGAGTTCGAAATGTTTTGAAGTTTTTCGTTAATACTTCAAATTTCGTGTTTTAAAGTTAAAATATATTATACCGATATGTATGAAATGTGACGTCACGAAATTTAGAATCCCTCTCACTCCTTGTTACACTTTATTTAACCTCTACTGCGTGTAAACTTCACACATATACATAATCTTTTTTCTTTAGTGATATGATTTACTCTATAAGTAATGTACAGAAATACTGAAAATAATATAATCAAATTATATTTTCTTAAAAACATTTTTAACAAGGATCAGGAAGGATATTTATTAAATAAAACTTCCAACACCAATAACTTCTAATAGAAACTTTGCTCAGATAACCGTTCTAATTTGTGCCGGTGCTAATTCACCAGATTTCCCGATTTCCTCTCAAGTCGGTGCCGAAGCCATTTGTATTTGTTTCAAGTTCGCAGACACTCCCTCCGACGACCCGTCAAAAGGGGAAGGTGGGCTTAATTAGGAAATAATGCTTAAGCGATTAATCACAATACCCCTACATACGTTCCTTCAAAGCTTTTGTTTTCAAATTGTGACCCCTAAGTTTAACCAGTGGTCTCGAAGCTGATTTCCAATGGGACGTGGGCAAAGGACGTCTCCGTTAGACCTGAAAATGTTACAGTTCGTTTGACATTCCATGCTATTTGCCTATTGTAAGTCAAAGGTGGGATCGATTTAGGGCCAACCTTATTCTTGCTTCGTGGTAACGCAACCTAACTTTTTTATTGGATACCTTTACGTATGTACGTAGTAAATTACCATACAGTTGTGATTGTCTGGCTTTTTTCTGTTTTAGGATGTGAATAAAACAGTTTTCTTATTGATCAGGCTTTCTAACTTATTACTTCAGTACATTTTCTTTCTTTCTGTACTCTTCATGTTGCCTGTGTACATTTATTTATTTTCCCTGTTAGGTTACCACGAAAACGGGTTCTAGATCATTTTCTGGGGTACAAAGGTTCATCTGTTCATTTATAAGTATATACTTTCGAATCTATAATTGCACATTTTATGTTAATAGGTTCGTTTCAAAGACCACGATGAAGGTAAAAAAACTTCGTCATGGTCATCAAGTTACTTTCATATTTATGTCTACGTCTGTATATTAATATAATCGAAAAAAAAACATGTTATTTAAAACTACAATATAATATTTTAAGTTATAAAACCGTTTAAAGCCAAACGAAAAAATAAATTACTATTTACATATGAAATTACAAAGCAAACTCATAAAAGGGCCGAGTATATAAGTAGAATTCGCTATAATACGCCAACTGTAAATGCACGTAATTGGTAATATAAAACCACGCAGCGAGCGACGCTTCAGTACCGCTATGAAGTATACAAATTTTCCGCAAACCCTTTAATCCGCAGCTCGCTTATTTCACTTGTCCCCTCGTTGGCGCATTTGTTCCGAGTCTCCCCATGGTTGACAGCTTTTGGAGATTAAAATCTGAGACACTCTGTATCACCTATGTTTAGCATCTAGTAATAGTAAAGCGAAGAATTGATGTTAGGAAAATATTTTAACATATTTTTGTGTTCTCAAAGAGTGTATCATTCCAGAAATAAATGTCAATAATAGTTAATTGTAATTATCTACATGCTATATAGCTATTACGACTGAATCAAAAAATTCTCAGGCTCTAACAGCAGAGTTACATTTATTTTTAGGTTTGTTTTAAAATTTACGGTAATTAGTTTTAAAGCTAACAATAAAAACTAAACCTAATTATAAATAAAACTATACTTACAAAATAACATAAATCTTTAAGTAAAAAATTGATTCCAAATCGTTTTCGGCGGGGAGCATGCCCAAAATACTGGACGCATTTCCGCGTTGGATGTCAATGCTGATGCGTTGCCCTCATTGGATAAAACGTATATGTATAAAGAGATTAATAAAATTAGATGAACAGAAAGGTCTATGTCAAGATCATTGCAAGTGGAAATTCTAATTTATATTCTATTGTCTTCAATTTTATTATAAAACTAGAGTTTGTCCCGCTGCTACGTCGCGTGTCAAACCCTAGGCAGTAGCTTTATTTTGCTTACATAAAAACTTAATTCGGTTTTGTACTTATAATATAAAAACATAATAAAAACAAAGAAACGAAATTCATATAATCTAGACAACTGCCCAGCAAAACATAGAGGTGAGTCGATGCCAACCTGACTTGAAGTAACATAATGAATAACACTCCCGGGTAAATTCCCGCGGGATTCCTGAAATATAAAGCATCCCATTACTTAAAAAACTACTTAAGCCTATCGTTTTAGTGAAATCGTGTCGAAATCAAGCTAATGTTTATGTAATCTAACGAATTTTTATCATACCCGGGAAATTTCCCACGGGATTTCCGCGATATAAAAGTATCATACATTTTATTACATAAAATTTACTATCCGTCAGTGAAAAAATCGGATTGGATTTTTTTAAATCTGGCCATTTAATATAATTCCCAGAAAATTCCCGCGGGATTTCCAGCATAAAAAGTAACGCAGATTTTAAGTTTAAAAACTTTCGATCGATCAGCGAAAATCGCGTCGAAATCGGCCCTTTATTTACGTGAATCCCGAACAAACTAGAAATCTATAAAAAATTGTTTCAGGTTGTCCATCGTTTATATAATGTATTCCAGTTTTTTTTTATAACTTCAATGTACAGACTCGGTATGTTTAGAATTTTACAATATTATTATCTTATCATACTCAATCTTAATTAGATATTCTAAATTTCTAAATCTACTTAACCGTATGAGATCTTAGAGCAATATTATAGTGGTGGTTAAATTTAAAAGACGTTTTTGTTTTAGCCTAGATTATTACAGGGTACACAATCTGCATTTGTCTATTAAACAAGTTAAGAAATGAAATATTTCCATATTTACATTATTTTTTCTTAGCAGATCATTTTCGTACATTGCAAACAGGATTTTCGCAATGAATTACACTATTTAATGATGTTTAAATCTCTGAGACAACTGAAGCCACATGTAATGTAAAGTTAGATATTACAGTAGGAAATGTTGTACAATAGTCATCTAAAGGCACAATTTAAGTAGTAGTAGTAGCAAGAAGTATATTATAAATTAAACTATATATACAAATTAAAATTAAACTAGTACGTTCTAGTAACAAAAAACAAGGTTTAGGTGTATAAAATGTATGAACACATACTTTATGCAAATGATAGCTAATATAATATGTGTACTATCGTGTACTAGCAGAAGGTGATGTCAGGAGCCTTAAGAATAGACGAGCTTGCATGACAAGAGTTATGAATGTCAAAGAGGCAAGTGAGGTGTGTAAGAATAAGCCTAAATGGCACTCTGTTGTTCGTGCCTACCCCGCAAGGGAACTGGCGTGAAGTTATGTATGTATGTATGTATGTATAATATGTAGATAGGAAAATAACTGACTACTTTGGAATCACTTTATATCTTAAGAAATTGAGTACATTTTTATATATGTTTATCTTTGAGTTTATTCAGAACATATGGAAAAATTAAGCAATAAAGTATATTAAACTTAAATTATTGTAAATTTTGATATTTGTGGAAAATTTGGTAAGCTGGTAACATTGCTAACTCCCCTTCGTTGATGAAATTTTGGATGCCTCGAGGCGCAGTCTGTTTGTAAAATTCATGTTAAGCTTTTGATGCGGTAGTTCTTAATAATGTTCTGCAGGTGTATTTTCTCTTGTATAAATAGAATGGCGCTCTAGGGAAAAGGTTAATGTTCATCGATGAAATATAGTTTCATACTCCACTTTATTCATGTAATACTCGTATATCCTATTCTTTAATTATTACGAAAATTAAAAAAGAAAATGGTGTGTAATTGCAAAACATTCTTTATCAAGGTAGAAGATAATCATATTTCTCAAAGTAATCAGAACTTTAATGTATTCAAAAACACATTATATAAATAAATAAGGAATCATAGTTATTTTGAAATACTGAAAATAATTCTATTTGCCTGAAAGAAATCCTTAATAAAGATAGGACTAGTAATTGTACTCTTTATATTATATTAAAAGTACAGCTTTAATTTTATTTCCTGTGCAATAAACTATTTAACAAATAAAATCTAAAAAAATGTTAAGATTTTCACGTGTATTCATATAATGTTGTAAATTTAAAAGTTTTAGGAAAAATAATTAATTTTACTACTATAAAAAGTAGACGTTCATCTCCGTTATAAAAAGTACTTGAACGTCAAAAAAAATCTTTTTCAAGGCTCTAGGACAGTACGAATAGTCATACAAAATAATATTCAGTTTTAAGTATTAGTACGGATATACTGCATAGTATTTCTATATAGATGGATAAAAAAGTTTAATTTAACCTATTTACAATACAGGGCTTGATAAAAAATGCATTGCAAGTCCACAAGATATGTTTACAATAACACCACACCGGTCGCAGTCGCTGGGGAGTCCAATATAAATTCCCATAGCCAATTTATATTGCAAGAAGGTCGTTGGGTCTTTTTGTGTTATATTTCTTTAAAATAAACGCTGTATTGTAGTCATAAGGGAATATTCCTTGTTTTTAATATCGAAACAATTGCGTTAAAATATTTTGTTGTGGTATTTTGTATCGTGTATATCTGTTGTTCGTGCCTACCCCGCAAGGGAACTGGCGTGAAGTTATGTATGTATATCGGCGGGATTGATGCTGCCAAATGGAAACAGAATTCTAAAAAGCTACATTATGTTAATTAAAACTTTTGTATAAATAAAAAAAAGTTAGATTTGTTTGTTAAAAAATAATATGAATTGAGTGTTATTCAGTTTCCATATTACTATACTTATTTAACTTATAATAGGGGCACAACTTAAAGAAGGTTTGTTTATTTATTTTTGTTTATATACCAGAGTTTTTTGAGCCGCTGCTTAAACTTCGGATCCATATACCGCAATCATTACACCGTTATTTGGAATAGAAAATGTCTTAAATTCATCTCTGTTATAGAAAGTGCATACCGTGGTTTAAACTGATTAAAAATCCGTTGCGTACTTTAGCAGGAGTTAGCAGATATACAGACAAACAGATGCGGAAAGCGATTTTGTTTTATACCTGGTGTGTAAAGATATTGCAACCAAACCACAATAAAGCAAATAATGAACATATCTTAATTCATCAATTCTAATCAGCAATATTATTGCCACGGGTTGTCTGGAAGAGATCGCTTTTAGGGATAAGACCGCCCTTTGTACACAATTAGAATAATACTACTTCTTAATTTTTCTGTAATGGTGTACAATAAAGTGTTATCTATCATATTTTATAAACTTTGTAAACAACTTAGACTACAAATATGAAATCTAAAATTACATTTGTCAACATAAAATTCATACGGTTACCATTGTAAGTATCAACCAGTGTATGTCTTCGTATAAAATGCAAGCTGAGGCAGTTTGTTGGGAAAACTCAAGGATGAGAGAAGGGTCGTGTCTACGTGGGCTGCATAAGTAAAACTTTGTTAAAAAATTCTATCCGTTGCTTGACTACAAAGCACGTCATACATCTGAGAAGGATGTTTTATTAACATCAATACATCTGTTCTTTAATGTAGAACGATTGGAGTTTTCCCGTATACTGTTCGCAATTGTGCATACAGAGTTGAGCATATGTTACCATATCCGTTACAGTTTAACAACTAAGTGTAAAAAGCTTTTACATTTGTTTGAACTTCGATTTGTCTTTTGTTTATAAAAGTAGTTTCTGTTTTAAACTGCAGTTAAATAATTATGCTCTTCAAATCATGCCATTTCTGTAAACCGTAAGCCTTATCCTGGAAAACGATCCCATTTTCTAATAAAAGATTTATAGCGACATGAATACCTCATATCGCCTAGTTGGACAAAAAATACAAAGAGTTAAAGGCGGAAACATAATATTAACACGCGACGCGACCCGATTCCTCATGACGTGTGTGAAGTCAAATTAAAATACACTATTTTTCCGATCTTCTTTCTGCTTCAGATCAGTGTGTTGGTTATAGTGAGAGTAAAATAGCCACACAACACGTCGCGCGATTTGTTTGCGGATAACACTCGATGCTACGCGTCAGTTGTTCGAAAACTGTCATGAAACATGTACTTTCTAGATTTTTTTTCACAAAAACTGATAGTGATATCCCCCCATTCCAAGCCCATATCTAATCCCTTCTATCCCATTACTCTTATCTGATCCATTTTCTTATTCCCTATTCCCTCCCTCCTTAATATCCCATCCTAAAGCCTAGCAACTTAGTTGATTTCGCCCTTGGTGTTACAAACGTCTATAAACGACGCGACGGTAACCACTTACCATGAGCAGATCTGTCTGTTTGTCAGCTTCGCAATAAAAAAGGAAAGAACAATTAATTGTCATTATTATTATTCATTATTATTTATTTATGCTTATATTGGGTGTGTAACTTCCGTAATTACCATGATGACGTGACGTCAGGTGTTGTTTATGTGCACGGTACGCTTCGTGCCTCAAAACGTCCCGTCGGATGGCGTGTTAACAATATGTTTGTGCGTTAACTGTTTAGCTTGATCTATCAAATATAAATGAAAAAATGTTCAAATACAAAAACCGCTCGCCATCGACGGGATGTTCACCCCCATTTCCTGGAGCTCCCACGTTCAACTACGCAACATAGAACGTTTGCTTCGCCTACAATAATAATTTAAAGGGAACTTCCGCTGAGTTTTCCGTCTGCTGTACGACATGGGCTGATTTAAAAAGGTGTAATAAAAACCTCCTTCCATCAAGTTAAACGTCTGCCTGTTTAGCCTTCTTCAGGCGATAAAAAAACAAAAATAAGAAAAACATTCAATCACAATCGAACTATTTCGAATCTATTTTTAACTTTAGGTATCGGAACTCTAAAAAAGTGAGCTGCGAAAAACGATCAAAAGTCCTTATTGCATAACGCGCTTTCATGTTAACTTGCTAGAACCATAGAACATTATGGTTTAAGGTTAAAACCGTTTTTGTTTTTATAAATTTTTCTAATGTTATTGGTAACTTTGTGGCGTGACTTATATAATTACACTGTCTTAAAAATAAACTACAGTTCTTTGGAAACTTTGTAAAGCAATTAACAAAAGTTAGGCAGTAAACGTTGTAATTAGGATAAAAGTAGGCAGATAGGTTCAGGAAATAGACGTTTAAATATTCTTTAACGGTGTGTTATTCACCCCCGCAAACATATTGTAAGAACTACTTTAAATATTGATAAACTTCAATTAAACACTTAGTAGTTACATCTATAATTTACTGTTGTTAAAAACCTAATAAATAATAATTATTAGTATAATTATATAAATAATTATTATAATTCTGCCTCTCATTTCTGGACCTTTTAATATTAACATTATAAATAAATGCCCCTCCGGTAGCAATATATATACTACGTAGTCTGTCGTTAGCCTATAGTTTCATTTATTGCACAATCAACTCTGCTTTAATGTATTTAATATAAAAGATACAAGTGCAATGCAACTACATAAAAGTGAAGTCACAGACAATATTCTAGGCCCCAGTAACCCTACGTGTGTGAGCGAGACTGCAATATTCTTTATTTGAGTCATACCATTCATGGAAAAAGGTTAACACGTGCAACTCAATAAAGCGTTATATTTTTTTTTTTGAGGCGGGTAAATGCATTTCGCACATTACCGGGTCCTTTACTAGGGATTAGACCAAAACGACGACAGGTGACACCACGAATGGGCACCAGAAATCGGCCACGAATGGGCGCCGGCTTAGCCACTACAACCACCCTCCTCCCATGTGCCCCGCGCTTATGGCAGGAGCGTGAGACTTAAAACGTATTTACGCCCACGCTGATCCTAGCGCGTCAGTGCTTGAGAATGCCCCGGGAAAGGCAAACTCACTTCGTCAAAAGGGGTGAAGATTCCTCTGCTCCCTAGATGCTAAAGGGCCCCTGTAAAAGGGTTATAATTTTCAAGAAGTCTGCTCATAACAAAATTATTCGTAAAAAAATGAAAAATGTCTAATTTATTTGCAAGATTAGAACCATTTTCTGTAGAATATTATAATTTTCTTTCTTTCTTTCTTTTCATTTTCTAAGGTTAATCAAACTAAACAAGTACAAAATAGTCCAAATTTAATTTTTTGAACAAAACTTTTAACATGGGAAATTTCCACCTCAGTATGTTTGAAGGCCGGTTAAAGCCGAAAATGGCCTATTAAGGGTACTTTATTATATTATTATGAAAGTTTAGAATCTTGTGCAATTTTTAAAGATACTCTGGGATTGCCTGTTTCATATTTTCATTTAAGATTTAAAGATTCGAGTCTGATTCACCCGAAATATTTTTTTTTCACTTGCAAGTACAATTTTTGTAACTTATGTAGAAGTTAGAGTGCTGAATATTTTACGTGTAAATATACAAGTTGTAAGGACTTATTTACATTTAAAAAACTCCCAAATAATAATAAATAATAAAGCCGTTGCGGTCGAAATTTCACAAGTCACAAAAATAACTCGAAAACAATAACACATGGTGGGTAAAACATATGGGGGTAATTCGAGTAGGTACTCTTTCATGTAAATTAACAAATTTTTTTTTGAGTGTCACTGTTGTGACTAGCCTGTAAAATTACAGGGTTGGAATTGGAATTTTTCTCGGATACATGTGGACTATCGTTAGTCAGATCTTGAAAGTCATAGCTATATTCCTTAATGACTTTCTAAATATTTGATTAAAGTGGAGTTTTAGCTTACAAAGTTGCAAAAATTGTTGCCCTCCTAATTTTTTTAAATTATGTGATGTAGTGAAATCTGAATAATCAAGGATTTTACAAATGCTTTTAACTATAATTGGTTTAAACAAGAACCTTTGCGTAGTTTTTGAGATAACGAAAACAGGGAATGTTCGTCGCCTCCACGGAACCCATCAATGTGATGTGGTGATGCGTGCTAGGCCAAATATATAAATAAGACTAATTTGTTATAGTTTCTTGTTGTAGTAGATATATTATAAAATTGTAAAGGTGTAGTGTTACTTACATTTTTATGTTTGTTCGAGATTCACGTAAAAATTAATGAGCCGATTTCGATGCGGTTTTCGCTGATCGATAGCAAATTCCCGGACTTAAAATTTACGGTACTTTATACCTCGAGAATCTTATAGGAATTTTATTGGGAAAGGTTTAGTGTCGAAACAAAATGATTCCAATGCGAAATTTTCACTAATCGATAAAATCTTTAATGAAACAATTGTAGCTGTGTATGCATTTAGCAACATTACTTATCCCGAGGTTTTACGTGAATTTTCTGGATTCAGGTATTTTCATACTAAAAAAACCATTACACTGCTGAAAATAACTTTTGATTTTGTATCTATAAAATTATACGTCTTTGTTACCTGCACAACGGGAACAAAGTTGCGGACAAATACTAGTAAATATATAAAATTGCCAACATTTTATCACTAAATCTTGTTTTTGTATCTAAGCTACAGAACAGAGAATTAATTTCAAAACTAATTAAGTAGCTACGTCGTAATTTGTTCTTATTCTTATATTATGTAGTACACTGAAATATCTTTATTAAATTCCTTCAAGATGTCTCAAATAGAGTCAAGAGCTCTGATGGAATTAAAACATGATTAAATTTTCTGAGGCTTAAAACGGACTTTGTAATGAGGTCCTCAAAGGACCACAACGTTAATTAACAAATAAACTTTTACCCGAGTATGGGTGTGGTAAAAGATGCGGGAACAAAACACTTGGTTGGTTAGTTGTAGTTTTGTATTAATGTATGCCAAAGTTGGACCTACTCTGTGGTTTCAACTTTTCAAAAAGTAAATGTGCGATATTCCTAGAATAATGTAGGTGTAATAAATTTTTCGAGAATATTATCAGAGTACTCAAACAAAATGAAAGTATATTTTTGAAGAATTTGAAACCAACCGTATTTGTCTCTTTATTATTTTGATAGTTGAGACTGACTTTGTTAATCCTATATTATATGAATTTGATAAGTGTTTATACTCTCTCAGATAATATGAGAATGTTGAGATGAATGTGTGGTGTTACAAGAATAGACAAGATGAGAAATGAATATTCCATACATACAGTATATAAGGGGACTTTTGACAGTTGCGCTCGTGACTACAAATTTTAGAGGAAGAGTATCTACGGTGGTATGAGGTCGTATTTAATGAGGAGGGATGAGTTATATTATATGACGAAAAAAATGTAGTGGAAGATTGATGGTTACAAATGTAAAGGTAAATCAAGAAAGAGATTTGGATTGTGTGAAGAATGACATGGTAATTTGTAATGTGACAGACGACATATGCCAGAATATACGAGTACCGAAGCAAAAAAATTATGCCGCCCGCCCCCAAGTCATTGGAAAATGGTCAAAGAAAAGAAAGATAGTAAAAACTATTTTTAGTGTCATTATTATACAAAAATAAACGAAGCAGAATAAGGACTATATAAATAATATTACCTCTTCTCACCCTCCAAACAGGTAAGAAAATGTAAAGCGATTAAATAAGCAGTTTGGGAAGCAGATTTGATTATTATTTATTATTACCTTATTCTATGAGAACTTGGTTTTAATTTTGAAAAAATTGTTTGTGTGTGTGCAGTTCACACGAAGTAGAAGTGAAACTTCAGAGAATATCACAGATAATTTTTCTTTAACTTTTATTAATATGAATATAATTCCTTTAGCCTACATCCGTCAACACATTACAATTCAAAATAAACTTCTTAGGTATCACTTTCAAATTTTTCACTGTTGTAGTTTTATTTCGGTCCAAACTGGACATATGTTTAATCATTGCTCTTATTGACTCTCTAATCTGAGCTGCTCAACGTAAAACTCATGTCTCATTCTCTCGCAGGCTTAGTCCTATAGATTTGTGTGTTTGTCTCTTTTTAGTGTCGCTCTTTCGTTTCATCGCGTTTTAAATCACAACGATTCTAAAGAAGCTTCACTTCCAAAAACCTCCGTTGAAAGCTTCGTAGAAACGCCTAGTGAAGTCATCAACTACTTTAATTTTTATACGACTAGAGTTAAAGAGCGTGTAAAGTAAAAATTTTGATATTAGGTCATGCGGACTCTTTCAGGCTGGACTAAAACAAAGTTTAACTCGGTAGGAGAGCAACGGTGTTAATAATTAGCTGCGTCGCATGCCAGCGAATAAATTGCGATAAACTTAATTAGAGAGTTGCCTTGGGGCCTGGGGCTCACATCGGGCCCATTTTCCTTCAAGCCTCACACTTTGTTTGTTTCAAATGTAAATTACATTTGTCTACAAATATTGTTGAATTACAAAAACAATGTTAAACAATGATTTACTTACCTGTTTGTATTTAATGTGTTAGTTGTTGTTTGTTCATTAGACTTTTATTTGATTTCGTTTTAAAGTTTTCGCGTGGTCTAAATATGTATGAGTTTAATTATTTAGTTTTAATTTTGTTTATGGTTATTATTTACTCTATGGGACCCTAATCAAGACACTGTGAGCTCTTTCTACGTGCAACGGAACACAAACTAACTTGACTAATAATTTCTTTTATTTTTCCTTCCACCCATTTTAATCTCTTATATATAAAATTCTCGTGTCACAATGTTCGTTCCCATACTCCTCCGAAACGGCTTGATCAATTCTTATGAAATTTTTTATGCATATTCAGTAAGTCTGAGAATCAGCTACTATCTATTTTTCAAACCCCTAAGTGATAAGGGGTGTCCACACCAATTTTTTTTTTGATATTTTTTTATATATTTTATTATGTGGCATTAAAATATACATAGAGCCCTAAATTTTCACTTTTCTATCACCAACCCCTGCTTTTTAATAGCGATATTAGTATTTTAATCATTTTCTACTGGGATGATTTAGATTCAAATTTGAACCAAGTAGATGGCGCTGCAATCGGGTACCAGAATTTAGGTGTTTTTTTGTTGTTGTATGTGTTCAAGTTTGCCCCGGAATGGTTTAAATTAACGATTGGACCCAGTAGGTGGCGCTGCGATACTTCTCCTTAACGGTGGGCCTGATTTTGGTGACATTTTTTTTTTTGTTCAAGTGGATTTGAGAATAGTTGAGATTAACATTTGGTCCCAGTAGATGGAGCTGCAATCGGGTTCGAGATTTTTAATTTTTAAAGGCAGGACTAAATAATAAAAAAAAAACAAAATTAAAACTAAATAATTAAAATTAACAAGTTAGCGGTAGGCTAATAAAACTTTAACAATACTCGTTGACACTTGACATCTTTGTCTTCCGTAATCACGGCCACTGAAAAGTGGCCGAAACGTCGGAAAAACCAAAATCAAATAAATTATCGCGCTTAAAACCGTTAAAACGTAGTTTTATTATGTAGTCGCGAAAACTTAAGAAAATATTATATGTATGAGTTCTTAAGTATGAATGGCTTGACTATGATTATTATATTATAATAATAACAGCCCATAAACGTCCAACTGCTGGGCTCGGGCAGTATACCCGTCACGCTTGTCCAAGGCAGCTTGGTACGTTTGACACATCGGTTATCTCGATGTACAGGTTTCATTGCGATGTTTTCATTCGCCGTTGTTTGCATAAGGTAACTGTGCACATTAGATAGTCAGATAACTGCGCAAGTGATGCATGCGTTCCGGCCAAGATTAGAACCCGCGCCCTTTGAGTTTGGGACATATGCGCAAACATTACTCTACCAGGACTTTATGACTATAATTATTATTTTGTATTAATTAGGATGTGCGATTTTGTAATATATTTACAATATACATACCTATTTTATTAAGTTCATACTGATATATCCCTATCAATACGTGTATTATAAATGTGAAAGTAACTCTGTTTGTCTGTCTGTTACGCTTTTACGGACAACTACTATATGTGTCTTTAATACCGAGCGAGTATCCCTTGTGCACACAAGGGATACTTTTCATCCCGAATAATGGGATAAATTTTGGAATAGATTTATGTAAAGGTTATCCCAGAAAGTAGGATAGGTTTTTTATGATTTGCTATTTTCGTAATTTTGGTTATTTTGGTAATTTTGGTCATTTGGTCATTTGGATCATACTGGTAATTTTTGTCATGTATATAGTTTACAGGTGGATAGACGGGGGGAAAGATAAATAAAATTAGAACAGGTTGAAATAGAGGATGAAAATTTCTATGGGAGACCAATTATTTCTCAAGTCTATAATATTTATATTATATAATATTTATATATAAAAAATTATCATCCATAGAAAATGCGATAGTAACTCGATCTGTCTTTCTGTTAAGCTTTGACGAAAAACTACTAGGAGTACTGGATCGGTTTTGATGTAATTTTGTTTAAATGTAGTTTAATACCGAAAAAAGACATAAATACTGTTCATGCCGGGAGATGGGATAATTTGCAATACAAAATGAAGTGAGTCTTCCGGGGGTAAATAGCACTCAAATAAAAATTTAATATAATGTAACCGGTATTAACGTCTGCTCTTTAAACAAGAGACACGTACTAGAGCTTAACCCACGGCTTAGCCGCGGATTAAACTAGTAAAAATATACATGCGAATATGAGTTTGTTTAATCACGAAATTTTGCATATACGCTATTAAGAATATAAAATAGGACGTAGGTTACATTTCATCCAAAAGAAACTCTATTGTCGAACGATTATTTTATTACTTTTCGCATATAGTCGAAAAGATGGCGCTCCAATCGCGTTTTATTGGCGCCACCGTTGCAATTAACCAACAAGTAAATTGCAATAGCAACGACAATGACATGATGACAGCGACAATTTTAACCTATTGCTCTAATAGTTCCGCCTTCGCTTTGTACACGGAGTTACGGGTATTTATTATTAGGTTCTTTGAAGTAAAGAACAAGTTCCACATTTCAAAGATTTATAATATGACATATATATATCCTTTTTCAACTCGTGCGAAGCTACTATTGAATATATATTAATTTAATTATGTGTTATTTAGTATATGTGAATTAAAGAAAGTGGAGAGGATAAAATAGTATACATATTTTACTGAAAAATATAACGACAATAAAAAATAGCGAGACCGAAACAATACGGATAAAGCCTGTGGAAAGTACTAGTAATGTTAATAATTTATTTTCTTTGTTCACAGGATGCTCATCACAAAGCCTACGAATATTTCCGAATCAGAAGCAACAAACGGTCGCTGTGAGCAGATCTGTGGTCCTGACTTGTCAAGTTGATGCGCCAGATCCAAGCCTCTTTACCCAACCCCAATGGAAAGACCCAAAGGGACAAGTCATTAACGAAGCCGCGTAAGTACAGAATCTTGTTTATACAAAAGTTTAATTAGGAGTTAGGTCTCAGGCGTTGTCACTTACAAATTAAACGAAGTATTTGTTGTGAAACTTATATTATATTCGTTTTGATAAAAACAATTGTATCAAAATAAATAACGTGGTACATTATTCGTTTTGATACAATTATTTTTTGAAAGTTAAATACTCTCTTTTAAAATGTTAAGGTTTAAGATAACATTATTATTGAACCAAGAGGCGATATTGTAGTGAAACACTTACAAGCCAATAGATGGCGCTGTGCAATAATTGATGTCACAAACGTTTCCCGAAACATACAAAGAATATATACAAAATTTCAATTATATCAGATGGGCCTAGGCCTGCGAGGAACAACACTAGCCTCGCTGGAAGATCTTCCTTTGAGACGGAGGAGCATTCCATCTCGCTCCTCCAACTGGTAGGGTCACCCTCTTCAATATTATGGCTTCTATCTAAAACTTGCATTTTTCCAGTTTAGTTAAGAAATTTATTTGAACTTCAATACTTGTACTATTATGAATACAATACCTAAATATCTATTCAGATGTTAATACTAGCTGTACCCGGCAGACATTGTGGTACCCTTAGAAATAAAAATCAAGAACCTGATTGCAGCGATATTTACCGGGACCAATAGATAATTTAAACCATTCTCGAATCTACTTTAATAAAAACAAAAAAATCATCAAAATAGGTCCCACCGTTTAGGAAGACTTAGCGGTGCCACCTACCGGTAGATCTATAATTTTAACCATCTCGGGACACACTTGAACACGCAAAAAATAATTTCACCTAAATATTGGAACCCGATTACAGCTAAATGAATTATTTTACATGTATTTTATCAATGAAATATCAATCGATCTTTATGTCAAAGAAGCAAGTGAGGTGTGTAAGAATAAGCCTGAATGGCGCTCTGTTGTTGAAGTTATGTGTGTATGTATTTTATCGATAAAATAACTCCTACCGAAGTATCTGTTATACACGATATTCAGTTTTTTTACATCCTCATGTTTGCAGCACGCATTCTGTCAATTCTATGTCAAACGTCATAAGGTTACATTAAAAAAGTTTGTATTGTCCAAAGCGCTAAGGTTAGATTAGATATAATTTTATATGGTAGTTAAGTATCCTTAAATTTTCTAATTTTCCGCGCATTTTTCTTAATTTTTTCTTTCGTAAGAACCTTCTCCTGACAATAACAAACACAACAACAAAAACAATTAGCGAAATCGGTCCAGCCGTTCACGCGTGATGGCGTGACTTAGGGAAATAGGGATTCATTTATATATATATATTGTAACGATTTTTATTAATCATTTTATCTTTATTTGTCATTTTAATACATTCAAATATATTTGATGCCCCTGAAATCTTTGAAAGATCAAAGGTGAAAATCAAATAAAAATCGCAAAAACTTTATTCATTCTATGTTATATACAAATGGAAAGTGTAAAATAATGAACTAAGTGCAGATGTTCTATGGTAATTATGAAAATTTTGAGAATCACCTAACAAATCACTTAAAGCGATACGGTTATTATATTATTTTTTAACAAATAAATTACATATTATAAATATGCATTTTTGAACTTATTATCTATTTTGGTGTTCTATTACCAACTTTTTGAAGAAACTCCTTATTCGTCAACAGTGCTGGAACGAGACCAGAAATCTACACGGAACCAATGCCTGCAAAGCAATTGCAGTTGCTGTACATTTCATCGATCACTCCAGCCATGGCCGGAAACTATACTTGTGAGGCCACTTACACAAATATGCCGCTCAGCTCCAGTGTGCAACTGGATACTATAGGTATGTATATGTAATATCTAATATCAGTAATTCAATCATGGAATACTACTACTACATATGTAAATATAACTTTTGCAAGTTTGTTTATTTCTTCTTAACCTTCGAATAAACAGATTATCATAAAACATTATACGTAAATATCGATTTCTATCTCAAAATATACTTAACAGACATGTGTTATTCAAACGATTTTTTGAAAGTTCCACAGTTTAAAATTTTATCAATATTTTCCACCTCATATAATTTCTTTTGTCCGAAATATCGTTACACTATTGTATGGCGGTATATATAAGACACCTTCTTTATAATTTTCATTCGGATATAATGAAGCAGTCTTTATTAATAATATTAAACATTTGTAATAAGTAAATATATACTGTATAATATATATTATATAATATTGTTCAATTGTTTTTAATATACACGTATGTAATATAGTCAAAATAATAAAACTTAATAAAATACCGCGCTTAAAACTGTTAAAACGTAGTTTTATTATGTGTACTAGTCGGTAAAACTTAAGAAAATACTAAATCAATAAGTGTTTTTGAAGAAACTATTTGTTTTTTCATAATAATATTCTTATTACTTTTTAATATTGTTCAAATCAAATCGAATCATTCGGATCTGTAAATTAATACATTAACGTACATTTTGCTAAATTATGGTTGATACTTTCCTTTCAGTTGCCATCACGTGGACAAATGCTAATGAAAACCAATATGCAACCAAAGGAAGGGACTTTAAAGTCATGTGTGAAGTGACCGCTGAGCCTTCTCCTTCCATTGACTGGTTCAAAGAAGGGACTCCTGTAAGTATTAAGCTAATATTAAAGTCACGCAACTCATAAATCATCTAAAAATAGTAAAGTCTTTTTTTACTATTATTTTCAACAATGTTCTTGTATGTTTAAGATTGTCACCGGTGACCGATATGTCATCCATTCGAACGGATTAATGATCAAAAACGTTGAAGAAAGTGATGATGGTACTTATACGTGTCGTGCTGTGGTTATACAAACTGGTGAACTATCAGAAAGGAATATCAAACTTGAGGTAAAAGAAAATATTCAAGTAACTCATATGCATACCTATAATAAATGAATAAAGTAATTGATAATTTTGTTGTCAACTTTTAGGTATATACAGCACCCGAAATGGAAGAACGTGAATCTAGAGTTGTTATCAAAGAAGGGGAATCAGCTGCTATCACTTGCAAAGCCAGAGGAAAGCCTCCACCAACTTACAGCTGGATTAAAGCTTCAACACGAGAGGTATTTTGAGAAGTTGATTTAAATATACATTAAATAATACAAACCAGTATCGTTACTTATAAAGATATCTTGTTACAGAACTTAGGAACGGCATCTCGATTTAGCGTCAATGAACTCACAGGCTTGCTAACATTCGATAGAGTTGAAGCTGGTGATTATGGGAAATACATTTGCAGTGCTTCTAATAAGGCAGGTCATAACGAAACCGAAATAGAAGTTGAAGTTCTAGTTCCACCTAGAATATTTGAATTGTTCAATACAACAGCACCTGAGAAACAAGAAGGTAAATTGGAATGTAAAGCTACAGGGCGACCAGCACCGCGTATTAGTTTTCGAAAATTAAGCAATTCTGATCGATTCTTGACTGGTTCGAACGACGATGGCAGGTAATTTAAATTATATAAATTCAGTTAAACCTATTAAATACATATTTCTCAAGAAAACTTAAATATTGAGTACTTTGCAGAATTACTGTTGAAATAAGCAACCGCCAAACAGGTGATCAAATGGAGTCAACTGGGATCATTACAATTTCTAAAATAAATAGAACAGATGATGGTTTATACGAATGTATTGCCGAAAACGACGGTAATTACTATTTATTATGTTTAAACTTTCTTCTAGTGTAGTGAAGTCTCGAAAAATATATCACGTTATTTTTTTTTTGTTAATTTAGGTGGTGAAGCTAGGCGAAATGGTCATTTAACTGTTCAGTTTAAACCTTCTTTTGACCATATGCCTGATATACCTATTTGGAGCTGGAACGGACAACAAGTTAACCTTAGTTGCATTGCTGAAAGTATACCTAATGCTACAATAAAATGGAAGTAAGTGGCATTAGTTGTTAGCAGTTGCTTAAGCAACTATATTGCATATAAATATAACTAAATTATTTATGTGTAGAACGTTAACCGTTTTGACTTTAACCAAAATGTTTAAATCAAACTGTAAAAATGAATGTTTAATTCTTCTAAATCCATATAATACGTATAATATATGAAAGTAACTTTATTTGGAGCTTTAATGTTCTTATTTTTTTATTTATGTATATTTTTCAATAATGGATTGAATATAGGGTAGTTTTTAAGATTAAGTATAGGCACTAGTTTTTATTTCATACACTTCCAAAATTTACTCAAGTGAAGCCGCCTAAAAACCCTTAGTTTAATTAAGTATTACTTAATATTTTGATATGTAAACTAATAAAACATTTATTCGTGAATACAATAAGTGAATAATGTATATTGAAAATATAATATTAACTTGTTTACTTTCTAGGTTCCGTGAACAAGATCTAGTCGAAACACCCCACATCAAAATATATGGAGCAGGACCAATAAGCTATGTAACTATTACGCCTGTGGATCGAGCGCTTTATGGCGTTTACAAATGCATTGCCACTAATGCTCTCGGTGAAGCAGAACATGTTATTCAATTTAGAGAAGCTCACCCACCTGGTCCTATTCCACAAGTAAGTTATTCAGGGCTTTCATATTATTAATTCTTTCGAAACCGGCAACACGTTGTTAACACCTTTTGTGTTGCAAATGTCCACAGGCAACGGTAACCACTTTCCATCAGGTAGGCCGTCTGCATGTCTGCTGTACTACAACAAATAATTATTCTCCTACGCTTACAGTAATTGATTAATGAATACTATTAGAGGCATTTACATTTTAAATACTTTTGTGTAAGTTTAAAGGAATTATCAATTCTATCGTTAGTATTTAATCACAGAATTTATCGGAATACAAGTGGCTGCACGTGCCTTTGTTTTGTCTTGACACTGTATAATATGTCCCACTATCAACGAAGTATATACTTGCATCTTGTACATTCAGAACATGAAGAAACCCAAAGTTAATTAGAAATCGACTGTTGTAATTATTTATTTATTAAAAAACTTTGTTTTTGTAGGTGAAACAAGAAACCTTAACAGCTACTTCAGTATCATTCAACATAGTAGGACCAGCTGAAGACATGGGACCTCCAGTATTAGCTTACACAGCTCAATACAAAGAAAATGGCAACTTAGATTGGAATCTCGCAATGAACAGGACTTGGTCAACAAACTCGCCTTATGTTGTTGAAAATTTGAGACCGATGTTTACGTACGATTTTAGATTTGCAGCTGTAAACCAAGTAGGTCCGGGAAGTTGGGGCGCACCTCAAACAGTCAACATGCCGCGAAGGTATATAGAAATATAAAAAATAGTTTTTGATGTCTTTCTTTTAAGTTATGCTCTGATTTATGACCACGAATTTTAAAACTAGAGATTATAACAGCACGGAAAATTAAATTTATGTAAAAATAGGTTACACTGTAAACACCTGATTAAGTTTAAAAAATGTACTCCTTCACCGATTATGTGATAACATTACTTTTAGGTCAGCACCAGAGCAACCAAAATGGCGAGAAGCTCTTAGTTCAGAATCACTAATCCATGGAAATTATGCTGACAGATATGAATTGAAATGGAAAATTCCCGCTCATAACGGTGAACCAATTGACATGTATGAAATCCAGTATTGTCCTGTACGTATTTTTATTAATATTTTAATATTTTATTAACATAAATAAGTTGTAACAATTACTCATGATTTGTTTACCAGGTTCTGAAAGTAAGTGGAGAATGGAGAGTGGCATCTGAAAATGATTGTGTGACAGACGAGCTCAAAACCTCAGAAGCTATAAGCTACGAAGTAAGAGGTCTGCATCCAGATACACGGTATAGAATTCACCTACGAGCTCGAAATGTGCTTGGCTTTTCTTTACCAGCACAACTTTACGTCCAGACAGCCCTTGGTGAGTACAATCAAGAAAGTAACGAAGTACCAATTCGTGCTGGCTTCTACAACGTTTACACAGAACCAGATACACAGGAAACATCTTCAGCCATCGCCATCATCTTTTATGTTCGCATTCTTGTCGTCACTTTGATTTCGTGTTTGGTTTTGTGAACTGTGACTTTCAATCATCAGTGTATTGTAGTGTCTTTAAGTACTTCAGCGTCATGCTCTCATACCAACGAAATATAATTTAAAGTAACACCTTATCGTACGCTTTTATTATTAATATTTAACCTTTTAGTACAGTTGTTTTCATTTAGATCCTGTTTTTCTTTTTGTCATTCTTATTTATTATTATTTTATTATTAATTCTAAAACGAATGTTAATGTAATATCATTGTATCATGTCCTCATTATACTTACATTAAACAAAAACTTGCCTTTACATTACATTATTGCAACTAAAACAAAGTTTAGGTACAAAATGAAATTTCTTATGCAAATGAGTTTGTGACGTGTGTTTAAGTTTTTAGTGTTTTTTGGCATGCTTTAATTCTAGTAGTATAATTTTAACGAATTTAAAGTCTAAATTTTTGTAAACTGTTTTAGTTATCATTTTTGAATTTATATAATTTAAAAATTCAATTCAACGAATTTATATTACGTTGGTGTTAATTTATTAACAATGGTAAGTTTCATTATTTTTAATTTCATTTTTGATTTCTTCTGTAGATTTCACGCGCGTTGTATAATTGTATTGCGTATTTTGATAGTGACATGTTTTCTAGGTAACCCAAACGGATGTCCGAGTCAATTGAGATGGACTAACGCCATTACGAATATCATGCTTACGGTTTTATCAACACATTTAGTCAAAATTGTTTAATTTTTAAATCAAGTTCAAAGCTGACTCTTACTACTTAGTGATAAAGTACTTGTTGTGATAAAGCAAATTGTTGACGTGTAAATAACTACATATGAATTTCAACGTTGGCTTCTTGTGAAATCAATAGGATTTTTTAAAAATTTGTATAGAATCACATGAATGTATTGTTTTATTTGATTAATATGTATTCAAGTAATCTTTCTCAGTAGTTAGTATTATCAGCTATTAAATTAACACTGCCAAATATAAAGTCGTACGTAGAGTTGTAAAAGATATCAAAATTAAGGCATGAAATAAATATAGGTTGAAATCTTATTCATAAGTTTTGTGTAAGAATTTTTGATGACTATTTTATCTTTTTAATATAATTAAAGTAATAGTTACTTGTAAAAGTGTTGAGAAGCGTGTCGTCCAACAGAAAGATTAAATCTATAAAGCAAGTGAAGGAATAAGATTGTTGTAATTTTGTTGTAGTTTAAAGACTAAGTTAATATAGTTAGCCAAAAATATACTAAAACTACAAGAACTTCGAATTGTGATGTTTTTAGGTGAAAATAAAATGACCAATGTGAAATGTAATAAATGTTTTTAAAACATTGAGTTATTCATAGTTTCATACATATATATCTACATTAATGAAGCTGATACCTAACAATCAAAATTACTAACCGTAAGATTATAATACAACATGTATACTGATTTATATTTAAATATAGCTTGCAAGTGCATACATAATTTTTTAAACAATATGTTTAAGTGTTATTAGTATTCAGCTTTATTGATTTTGATATCAAAATTTTATTATCCTCCTGATAAAATTCAACCCACATTCCTAACTAAATAATTACAAAAAAAACCAAAAAAGCTGTCAAGATGCTTATCAAGAAATCCAATAACCTTTTTGAATGTTGACCGTTTGACAAGTGTGTTTGTGTCGCCCTGACTGAAATCTGGGTAAATATAATTTTATATTAATTCTATAATTTTACCTAGTTGATGCTCCTGCTAGATAGTTTCCTTTGGAATGTACTAATTACTTTGCATGATCTCTATGTACACCCTTCAATAAAACAATTACACTCTCCCATTGGCATGAACAAGTATAAGTTTGTTACTGACATATAGTAATAATGATTTTTCAAGTATCGTAAGTTTGAAAATCTAAATCATCTCATATTATTAGCCATTAAAATTACTTATATCTTAATTATAAGTTTTTTTAGAGTAGTATTTAAACCTCATTTATTTTCTCTGCGCGCGGAGTTTAATTATTATTAACATGTTTATATTCAGATTGTTTTCAGTCTTGGCATTGTTAGAAATTTTTAATAGTAGAAAATTATTATGTTAAATTTTTAATAATTGTAGTTTGAATACCTGTGTCCTTAAGAATATAAGTTTTATTATAATATAGTTTATTTAATAAAGACTGAACTGTATTAAAACATTTCAGGCTCCAAGTAGAATATTTTGAAAAGGACATCAAAGTTCTTCTGGTGATGGTCAACACATCTTTACATCTGTAGTGATTATAGTTTAATTTTAATTATGTTATTCAAAAATACCTTATTTCATAGATTCCGATACTGCTTCAATAGAATACGAACTATTGTCATGGGGTTTGAACATTTATTTTGCGGCGAAACAAAATCATTTTGAATGTTTGCATCTTGACAACTTTTCTTTCTCCAAATTACCTTCTTTATTTTTAAGCTACTAGTTTATGCATCGTTTTATTTCATATTCATCATTGGTCATATTATCGTTTTCATTCAAACCCCATTTCACTTTAGCGGAGGGCTTTCTACTTCAAAATTTTGTATTCAAATAATTGATTGGGTCAGCTGCTGGTGATTGGGTGCACGTTTTTCTTTACCTGAAAGCACTCCCTATTTACAAATGATTTGATTATTATGAATGTCCTTTGCGCTGTGTACAATAATTATAGTAATTTATGTATTATTAACATATTATCCGTACACGCAGACGCTCCGACTTCGTTAAATATTGCCATTCCTGTGTCATCTAACATTTTCAGCTTCTAAGATATGACGCATTTAACTAACAATGGTTAAATCAGTAGACCTTAAAATATCCAGTAATTAGAACAACTTTATTTATTTGTTATCTCTAGTTCAGGATATATTATTTCTACTGCAGAATTATTCTTTACTCTTAACTGAATCTTATATGAATCGCAACGTTTGCAGGTGTTCCAACACATGGATTCGCGCCCCCGCAACTTTTATCCAGTGGCGCCATTATTGGACTTGCACTAGCTGGTGTTATAATCTGTCTTTTAATCGTGGACTTGCTCCTATTATGCATCAGGCGACAAGGAGTTATCGCCACTCTTTGTGGAAAACGTGCTAAAAAGCATAACGATGACGAAGCCAAATTGGGAAGGTAAACAATCAAATTTTACTTTTCAATGTATCTAACTTATGTTGATAAACTTCTAATAATAAGTTTAATATTGCTGAATTCAATTATTTATTTTAAATTTTGTTCATCTGAAAGCACATCATCGACATCATAACAGATTCATCCCAAATCTTTTGAACTGTCTCATTTTCAGTCTTTTGTGTTTTGATCTTCATATCTGTGTCCTGGTAATTCCTGTTGTTGTCCCGGTTCCGTGTTTCCTCTTATGTGTTAGTGTCGATGAGAGATGTTTCTGTCCGCTAGTCTGTACGGTTGGCGCTTCCCGCTCCCTTATTGCAGCACGAAGCCGCGCGCGCCGCCCTCCCCCGCGCCCCTGCCACCGCCCGTCAAGCTCGTGCCGACCCCAACGTAAGGCGCCATACAATAACCACACCAACGTTCAGTTGAGATTGCCTGCATGCTTTTTTGTGCGGACGTTATGGCTCGGCCCTCGTGAGGAGGTGACATTAAGGACCCGTAGATATTGATCTAGATACCTCAACATTAAATTGTACTAATATATTGATGGCGGTAAAGGTAAAGCAAGACTTTTCGCTGGGGCTGACCAAACTGTAAATAATTTAAAGAATGAGCTTAACATTCTGCCTTCTGTAAATATCGGTGTGTGACTAGACAGTTGTTTAGAAATCCATCATCGTGTAATTATTATTGCAGTAGCTTTTTCTGTACAGTATCTGCTTGTAACGTAACGCACAGTTTTGACTTTGACTATTAAAAGTAATAGATAATAATTCAATTAAAATAGGTGCCACGTCTATTCCTACATATTACAATTTTGGTCTAACTAGACCTGGAACATCTCTTACGACTAAAACTTTTGAGTTTTATTTATTATTTTATTTATTCACAAATCCTGACATTAAGTTAATTTAACACCAACTATACGTATCTAAATTCATAGTAAAGTATTGCACAACTCACTAACAAGGATTTTGTCTTTCCCAATGCTGCCTTACCTGCCACATGTGTAGCTATATACCAACCACGCCAGTGTAAGATATTTAACCACATTTATAAAAAAACTACTGTAAATAAAGTTATTTTTGTAATTTGCCCTGTGTGAGCGATTGAACCGCTTCTGTACTTGTCATTTCGCATTTTACCATTTGCTTAGCAATTGTTAATATCCGCTTGTTGTTGACGCATTTCATCAATATCATGGCCATAGTTCACGTTACATATGACATAATCATTCACAGTAGTGTGAGATATGTAAATATATACGATTCTTTATCTATAAATTTATAATAACATTGAAAATATTATTCTCAGGGATGAAAAGGAACCTCTCAAGGACACTGATGACTCTATAAAGAGGAACTCTTCGGTTGAATTCGATGGACACCGAGTTTATGCTACCAGTGGGGGACCAATACTTGGAAAAAATTCAGCTGTTTAAACAAAAATCTCAGACTAAAATATAATAAGACGTTTAAGATCTTAATTTTAAAATATTTAATCTTCATAAGACTTAACAATGTTATATGGATATGCTTATGTAATCGTGACGAGTAAACAGTATTGAAAAACTGCCAAAAGAAAAATGTCTTGTTTGAAATGCATTCAGCTTTACATAATTATGTATATTTATAATACCTAATTAACACACATGTTATAGCTATATATATTTTTATATCTTATATATTATGAAGATACTGTAGACACGTAGCGGTAGATAGTCCATTTTGTCATTACGACAGTATAACATACTTATCCGTAATTTTTAAGTTAACTTATTTAAGAAGTAATTAGTGAGTACTTAAATTATTTACTATAAAAACGCCTATAAGTTAAACGCTTTTGTATGTGTCCCTAATAATGTTAATGTTTTATCGATCAAACAAGCCTTATTACGAAACTCTAAAGCGACTTTTAGACCACGGCAGAAATGGTGACATAAATGTTAGATATTAATTTCTGTACTGTTTACACTGTCGATTTTTTTGTGTCTGGATAGTGTCTCGAAACAAATATACGAAATTTATGTCCAAACTATACATTTGCAAAATTAGTTAGAACTTGTAGTCTCCTTGCTTTACGCGAAACTTATTTATAATGTATTGAAAAATGTGGCAATTTTTGATAACTCGACAGACTTTAGACACTTGGAACACAATGTGTTCACATAACCACTACTTCGACACTAAAAATCATGTCACAATGAGAAACATTAGCATTCACGAACAAACACTAGCTGTGTACGCAGAGTGTCTGGTAGTAGTCTAACTAAGCTTTGAGATTGAAACACATGAAATAAACTCAAAGTGCTTTAAGTTTATTTCCTGTGTTAAAAAAAAAGTATAAACATTATAAATAACCCGCTCCTTTGTGGTTTCTAGAAAATATCACAAGAGTCTATTACAATTATTTATCGCTATGTGTCTTTATTTAACATTTTTTGTAGGTTAGACTTATATAATAAGAAATAATCATATTGTATTCAAATCACAACTTGAAATGTTTTTATTTTTAATATTTCAAGTTCATTTTTAAAGTGTCAGATCTCGAGTTATGCTTAATGATTCTTGAAAATTATGTATTACAGCTTCAAAAGGTACAAAATGTGCCTTCTAATTTACTTTTAATGAGGGTAATAATTACACAATGTAGATTAGTTAATGTATATACTAGATTATAATTTAAAGTTTACCGTTTATGACATCACAATTTTCTTAATTTATTTAGTAATATTGATACATCTCATTTACATCTACAATTTTTACTTATGTAAGGTACTTACTTAATTTTACTTAACTTTATAATAATATATTGAAAATTACTGTTTTACATTCTGATAGGTTGTTCGAAATAATTTTAATTCACCATCTCACCTCGTATTTTAGACACTTATAGGGTAAAGCTTGTACATAAGTAATTAAGTTTTGTAAATATATAGTTATTTTGTGTTTATTTTTGGGGGGAATTTTATATGTAAATCACGACCAAATCCATACTTGAAATTATTTTATTACTTTTGTGTCAGTCAAATATAATTACGTATCTAAAATCGGGAGGACACTATGGAGTATATGGATAAACCCTTTTTGTTATTTTATAACGGACTGATACTTAACACCATATTTCTAATACTGCCCATTTAATAAGATACTAGAATATCGCTTAATTAAAATTAAACAGCAAGTTAAGAAGTGTCATCTTAAATATACCTTAATAGCCCATCTTAGTGATAAGTTAAATAATCTATTTCAACCAGTATAAATTTGTACATAGCGAAGATACCGACTGCAAAAGTTTTAATTCTTTGTAATAATCGTCGAGAAAACTATAGTGGTTGATATAGGTTACTGTATTATACAAAATTTTAGTTTAGACTTTACTGCAATCACATTAGTAACTATGTTAGTATATGTATATGTATTTATACTTTTTGTAAAAATAAACATCATGCAAAACGTTAAAAATATAAAGTTCATATTTTAAAATTACATCAAATAATCAACCACTAAGAATTGACGACAAATATAGCATGATAAAAATTTAAATCTCTTCTGAAAGGATTCTCTTAATTTGTGTTATAGAATATGAAAATCACGTTCTTTTCCTTCGGACACTAACTACTGTTCAATACGCGTTCTTGAAATATCTTTTTAACATAGTCGAACAATTATCTAAAACAATTTACGAGTTACCAGTGATGGATTTACACTAGGGGCACTAGGGGCTAGTGCCCAGGGTGGAGAAATTTTTGAGGACGACAAAATTTGGAGTGTCAGCAAAAAAAAAACTTTCTGCTATAAAAATCAATGATTTTCAAAAATTGGGAAGTTATTGGTTTTATGCCAAATCTTAAAAATCAAGTTCTCACTGGATATTTTCGTTTTGAAGTCCAGTTACAGTGCATAGATAATAGGGCGGTATTTTTTACGGTGTCCCAGGGCGGCACTTAAGGTAAATCCGACCCTGCGAGTCACCATATGTTTACACTCTGTCAGAAATTGAAGCTAATGCCAAGATGAAACATACAAAGTTACAATTCAAATGAATGAATGATCCTTGAACTTTCACACATAGTTTAACATTCAAAATATTTTTTCTTTTCATAACCGATGTCTCTCATTCTTTTACATTACATAAGTTAGCTTAAGTCAAATTCATCTTGCTTAAAGTATATTAATGGTTGATTCGTTTGAATGAAAACTGTAACATAACAAATTTGTACTTACGATGTGTTTTTAAGTATTACACAATTGGTTGAGATATTTTAAATAAGTAGATCAAAATCGACTTAACATTTCTCTGTATCATCTACTAGTAGTTATGGCAGATGTTGTCCTGCCCTGAAAAAATAAAAAATCTAGAACTCGATTCTAGCGCCACCTACCGGGTCTAATTGTGAATCTAAACCATCCCCGGACCCACTCAAACACAATTTTATTTACACCTGGGGTTACATTATTGAAATTTTAGTAGCATTCCCTGATTTTTCCTAATAATACCCTATATTATTCTGAGATAAAGTAGCATTCTAATGGTGAAAGAATTTTTGAAATCAGTCCAGTAATTTTTGAGTTTATTCGTTAGAAACATACAAAGATACAAATCTTTCCACTTTACAATATTAGTCTAGATTAGTTCGAATAAAACTCTATTCTGCGTATCTACATAAAAAGTAGCGACACAGTCAGATAGGGAGTTAGTAGTTTGATAACGATGACATAACCATATAATCCCATTTACGTCCCTTACTTTAGCATAAACCTTTCCATTTAGACATTGACCCTTATCATGGTTCTCATAAGAAGGTCTTGTCGGTTTAGATAACTCCGTTCCGAAATCTGAGAGCGGACAAAATTAAGTTCTTTATTCGTGGGTGTGATCCAAAAAGATATAAGTATTTTTGGTATGATTTCCGTGTTACCTACTACAAAAATATAAGATTATCAACGCAGCGATGTAACCCATGTGAGAAACACTCTAACATGCCTTTGAAAAGCGTTGCAGATATACAGTTGATCTGACCAGAAAAGTAAGGTTTCAACTCAAACAAAAAGTCGTTTATGATTGACCTAACTCCTACAGATTTTGTCAAGATTTTTCTGGTAATGAAGAGAAAACTGATAAATATGTTAAAGAAATCAACTGGGAGGTGTAACCAGAAGTAAAGAGTTCAATATGTATCCACGAATAAATTGCTTAGCTAAATTTTGAGAATTTACCATTAATAAATGATTCATATGACTATATGTAAATAGTTCACCCTAAAATTAATAGTACTCGTATCTTATGAAACATTTGTCATGATTTAATCATGTGTTATTTTTCTCAATACAGTTAGCCAATTGTTGATTCATAAGTCAAGGTTGAATCACTTGGATGCTTTCTACTGGACCACTTGGCATTGATTGTACTGAATTATTGTGGCACAAAAACAATTACTGTTTCTACATTAGTTTATACGAGCTTGTATACGTAAGCTTGATGTTGAGCATGTGTGATGTAAGTCGGCTTTACAATGTTGGATGTCGATGGAATAACGTGGAACGGAACGCATTTCTTTTTTATAAAAATAAATGTCTGAAAATATTTTCTGAAGTTTCATTTACTAGATTTTATGTGAAGCTCGTATTTTAGAACAATGTTAGGAATTATACCCGAAAAAACATCTCTGTGGTGTACCCATCTCGTAGCTATAATCGAACACTGTGGGTGAAGGCGCTATGTAACATTTTCGAAGTTTTTTATTTTTACGTCAAATAAAGTTATACCTAATATGCAAACAAACCATATTGGACCTTAAAACAACTACCTATATTTAAGCTTGATTTTAGAAATAGCAAGTAATAAAGGAATGTAGATGTATACAAAATGACAAGCAAACAAACCTTTTTTTTTAATTTTTAACAATTTTATCATATATCCTTTACCATTCATGTTTAGAATTATAAACCAATAAGAGCCCCCCACCTAGTAGTGATAGCGTAATGGCTAGCGCACGCGTCCCAAACTCAAAGGGCGTGGGTTCGATCCCGGCCGGAACGCATGCACCACTTAGGCAGTTTTGTGACCTAATGTGCATATTGCTACAATTATCACGTGTTAACAACGGTGAAGGAAAACATCGTGATGCAACCTGCACATCGAGATAACCGATGTGTTAAACCTGCCAAGCCGCCTTGGACAAGCGTGGCGGGTATACTGTCCGTTCCCCCTACAGTGGGAGGCCCGAGCCCAGCAGTGGGACAGTTATGGGTTGTTATTATATTATAATATATTATAAGAGCCCTACGGATTCTTGTACACGCTAAGAAATTTCAACGTGTCTTCGGCACATAGGATCAATTCATTACGTAGGTACACGACTAGAATTTAGTCTGATCTAGCCATGAAAATTTGTCTTGTCTGCTCGAGACAAGATAAATAGGAACCTGTAAACACGCTATTTTTTTTTATATTCAGCACATTGTAATTGTAACAATATACTCATTAAGTTAGAAAACCGCCTAAGCGGTGCTGATTTATTCTCGTAACTGACAATACAAAACGGTACGCTTTATAATCGGTCCTCCTATTACAATGTAATCTTTCACGAGGGGATGTTCAGCGCAGACGGGGCCCGCACCGTCAGGACAATAGAGCAAATGTTGTGTAACAACAGTCATCGACGTATTAGGATAATGCTGCCAATTCGACAAATTGATATTTCTTTTAGTACAAAAACTGGAGCAATATCGGATAATATTCATACAGTTTTGTGTTATTTTGAAGATATACCACCAGCAATCGTTGTGGTGACATGTTCTTAAAATACTACCATTTTTATACCTAGTCTTGTCATAAATATTGTAACAAAGAATTTTTTTTTCTATTGCAAATAACATTTATAAGTTTTACAGTATGTTAGTTTAATATATAAATATAAAACAATTTAAAATATAAAAAGCTTATTCGAAGTGGTCTCCATTGGCTGCAATACAGTCCTTTAAATGTTGAGGCCAGTTATCAATAGAAGCACGCACTCTTTCCATGGGAAAATTCTTCACTGCCAATCGTATGGATTGTTTTAGGGACTCCAAATTATCATGGCGTTTAGAGCAAGCCGTACTCTCTAAAACTGACCATAAATCATAATCCAGCGGATTAAGACTAGGACTAGACGACGGCTAGTTTTCAGCTCTGATGAAGTCCAAGACGTTCGTTTCTAACCAAGACTGCGTGGACCGAGCTTTATGACCCGGTGCCGAGTCTTGCTTGTTGGAAGGACCATTCTTGGTTATTGAACATGTTGTTGTTAAGGGGCTTAACTACCTTCTCAAGAATGGTATCTTGATACACTTGTGCTGATGTTTTGATACCTTTTTCACAAAAATATGGCTCAGTCTCTCGTTCATAGCTAACACCCCACCAAACCATAACTGAAGACGGATAATGCCCACGTTGCACTCTGTCGACTAATTGAGAAACTTCTTTAGAGCTTTGAGCATAAATACGGTCATTTTTTTTGTTAAAATGTTGCTCAATTGTAAAAATTTTCTCATCCGTAAACAAATTTTTTCTGTGACCTCCCTTTGCGTACCGCTTCAGTAGTTGTTTCCATTTTACCACCCTATTATTTTTTAATGGCACTCTGTTGTTCGTGCCTACCCCGCAAGGGAACTGGCGTGAAGTTATGTATGTATGTATGTATGTATTATTTTTTAAATTATGTGTTAAGAAATGACCAGTGCGTCTCTTATAGGCTGCAAGTCCTAAGTTATCTTTTAAAATATGTGACATGGTTCTAGATGATATCTTCATCTCCCGAGATAAAATCTTTTGCTTTCGGACAGGATTTCTTCGAATCCTTTCCCTTACTGCTTTGACCACCTTTTTCATACGAACACTACGTGGACGGCCAGATCTTTTTCTGTCACAAACAGAGGTCTCATTGTACCTATTAATAGCCCGGTACAAAAACATTTGTTTAATGCCAAGCGTATGGAGAGTTGTGAAAATTGCATTTGGCTCCATACCTACTTTGTGTAATGCAATCACAGCGATTCGGTTCTCTTTATCGCTCCACTCCATTTTAATATCGCAAAATGTTGTACAATGTATTGGCGCCAAACTGAGACAACACAATGAACAATCATATAAAAATGACAGATTCCAAATTCAAATGTAATATTTTGTTTCTTTTTAATTGTAACAGTATTTATGGCCAGACTAAGTATATACATATTTACAACTTATTTCATATCCGTCATAAGACTCACATCCATTGAAGATATTAAAAGTCATATATCAAGTATAGAAGATTGAAAGATTGCCGTAAGCCAATCGATTTCCTTTGTAAGACGGAGGCTTTCCTAAATATTCGGAATATGTAGCGCAAACTTGATAGCTCCTCCGT
This sequence comes from Dendrolimus kikuchii, assembly GCA_019925095.2. Taxonomy (NCBI): domain Eukaryota; kingdom Metazoa; phylum Arthropoda; class Insecta; order Lepidoptera; family Lasiocampidae; genus Dendrolimus; species Dendrolimus kikuchii. Next base: position 9,782,437 of record CM034400.1, read on the forward strand.
TTTCTCAATTCCTCTTTTCAAGTAGGTATTAAATTCATACTAATACCTATATAAATGCGAAAGTAAGTCTGTCAGTCTCATCGCCGACTTTCACTAAAAACCAACGTAACGATTTTCCTGGAATTCGGTAGTATTTAGTTAGTCTTAATACTGACAATGGACGAATCAGAGGTGGCGAACATTGCCTAGGTAAAAAAATTATGCAGTTTAACCTGTGTGTATGCTTGTTTTCAAAATAGTATTAAATCCCTGATCCGGAAATGGGAAGAGACTCCGAGGGATACGGGTCGAAATTTTCCACAAGCGAAATTACGAGGAAGCAAAAACTTTGTACCCCTTTTTACGAAAATTGCGCGTACGGAGGAGTATGAAATTTCGCACACGTATAGTTTATATAGAGAAGGAGTGCAGAATGCTAATATTTTTGCAAAATTATGCATAGAAAATACATTAAATCAATTAAAAATACATTACACACAGCACCATGTATTTGACACACACACGCATATATACTCTTTTGTTTATTGTTCAAGTCAAATTAACAGTGTAGCCTTGGCAAAACTGTGACTATAGAAGTATAGTCTTTGACAACTGAACCTTAATAATGTTCAAACTTATAATTTAAATTAATTATGGTCGAATTTCGACCACTGGGCGACCACTAGTTTATTATTATTTCAATGACCTGATTTCGAAACCTGACCGGAAAGCATGCGTCGTTTAGACAGTCTTCATGGAAGTTAAGATCTGATATTAGTTTTTCCGATGAATTTTACCCGGGCCATCTGCATTTCAATTCACTAAGCGGACTGCAGAAGCTCTCAAAATTCAAAGTGGTGCGATGTCTAAAAATACCATAAACTGAACTTTCCGATCTAAACAAATTAAAGCAAAGAATTAGTTTTCATGGTGTTGCAAATATCCATGGCTGAGGATTACCTATCACTTACCATCAGGTGGACCGTCTGCTCGATTATCTCCTTACAACCAAGCATAAAAAATGAGGTTTCAGCATTTCATCAGTGCAGGAACGGAGAAAGAATACAATTTCCTGCGGCCGGGCGGCCTGTCGTAAGAGGCGGCTTAACAACCCACAGCCAGGTGGTAGGGCATTTGCGCGACTGGATGGCTACCGCCCCTGGTTTAGAGTATGCCGCCATAACAACCTTGAGTTGTGTTCCGGCATTAGTGACCAGGTTCCAGTCTCCCTTAATAGAGCAGCAGCGCATTTGTAGCAACTTTGGTGTTGCAAATGACCATAGGCGATGGTAACCGCTTTCCATCAAGTGGGCCGTCTGCCTGTCTGCTGTTCTCCTGCAATAAAAAAAATTGAAGTATTTTCAGTAAGTTCATATGTAGTAAGTTCGTTCTGTATCTTTAGAACGGTCCCCTTAACTCGTCATAGACATACAATTTCTCATCATTCACGCCACTATTGCCAAAAGCTATGCGTCACGCTTGATCCGCAGGGTGCAGTCAATCGGTGCGGTTTTAATACATTTTGAGGTACGGACACAACAATGACACACCCTACCCTACTATAATTTATGTTTTCTAGATTTTGAGGTAGGGGAGCCAAGCGTGCCCTATCTTGACGAATTGAGTGCATGGTAGTGGTGATAAATGATTAGGTTTGAAAAACAGAGAACAAAGCTGCGCACTCTCATTAGAGAGAGATAATTACCTCAGTGTCTAACGAAGTTAGTTTTATCGTATTAGATTGTGGCGGCCGCTTGATTACAAATACAATAATAGGTACATAAGTATAAACGTGATATTAGAGGCATCAACCAAATTTAATCTATTTGGTTGGAATGCACCAAATTGAAAGGACACGCGGAATTCAGTGACATTGAATGATTCAAGTTTATGTTTGTATGGATCACGTTGGTTGAATAGAAAAGAACCGTCTCATATTGGCTTAAGATTTATATTACACTAACTGTAGTGATTCAAAGTGAAGCATAAATGCTACAGAATTTAGGTCTGATCATTCCTTGCTTTCTTTGATTTGCTGCCATATAAAAAATATACAATCAAAACTGTACACATGTAATCCATAAGTGTGGTGGGTATCACTTACTACCCTTTATCCCAGTATAAAGACCTTTATGGGTTGGTATCATAAATCAGCATTTTAATATTGAGAATTGTATTTACATTTACTAGGTATTATGAAAAATTTCTGTAGTTGTGGTATGCCAATATCACAAAAAGTATGTACATACATATGTACAAATAATATAAATAATACTTAAATCTAAAAGTCAAAAAATTGTATCTGTGCAGATCACACTTAGTAAAAGTGAAACAAAGTATGCGAGGTGGAAGAGATTCCAAATTTTGTGACGTCACATTTCATATATCATATCGTTATTATATATTTAAGCTTTAAAACACGAAATATGAAGTATTAACGAGAAAATTCAAAACATTTCCAACCCTATCTATATGAGCACAGTATTTAAATGATTAAATATAGTGTATTCTATCTCATTCTCTCGCAGGCTTAGTTCTATAGATCTAAGTGTTTATCTTTTTTTAGTGTCACTTTTTCGTTTTATCGAGTTTCAAATTATAACGATTCTAAAGAAGTTTCACTTCAAAAATTCTAGCAAAAAAGAAACCAACTTCAGAAGTAACTACAAAGCAAAAATTTAACACTTTCCTTCACATTATGAAGTCGATGCTAAGCAAACCTTAAAAATTACCTGTATTTCTAATATTTTGTGGTTGTTAGCTACTTGTATAGCAATTTTTATTATTTTACTTAGCACTGACTTCAAGATGCTGCAGAAAATATTAATTTTTTGCTTTTTAGTTACGTCTGGAGTAAGTTTCTTTTTTGATATATTTTTTTCTTTAACATAAACTGAGTCAGTAGTTACTGACAACTTATTCATAAACATTATTAAAATAAGTCCCATCTTATCATTAAATCATAGTTACACTACATAACACTCTTATTGGTTATTGGACGCAACAATTAGGGCTGCCACGCGTTTGGACTTACGTGCGGTTCATTCCCGCTCCCTTTTAAATAATTACCACAGTAGCAGATGACACGGATTAACTATGGAACTCAAACCTATTGTATTGAACGATAAGTAAAAAAGTAGGCCATTTTTGTTAGTGATATGGGATTTTTTACGATGGTATAAATACTTACCCTAAAAAACTTGATCGAACATCCCTTTCAATTTTGATTAAAGGGTCGTTAGTGAATAATGAAACTTGTAATTCTGTCACGCACGTGAGGATTTTCGTTATTTTATTTATCTGTTTTGAGTAGGATACTCAATTAATTATCAGTGGAAATCGGCCACATGTGTGACAATGTGACATAGAACGGTTTCATATAATTGATAAACGTCCACTGTCGCCATCGCATGTAACGTTTGCAACACAAAGGATGTCGCAAAGCATTGCCGATGCTAAAGATATTTTATAACGCCCTTAAAGAACCCCATGTCATAGCACAGAAGGAAAACCGCAGCGGGCGCAGTTTCCCTCCAAATCATCGTTTTACGCGGGACAAATGTTCTAACAAACCGTTACGTAATTCAGCGTGGGAGATCCTGAAAATGTTGGTGGATATCCCGTCGATTCTTCGGAACACTCCCCGTTGTATAGGTGGTAGAATGCGCAGAGAGACACAAACTCTCTTCGAAGGCTAAGCGATTCTAAACCGCCTGTTAGTATGGAATCCTCGAAAACAGGAACAACGCGATGCTGGATGGAGCCGAGGGGGTCAGTCTGATAAGAGAGTGCTCCCGCCCCATAGATATTTTGTCATTTATCTAACTGGAGGCGCCAAACAGGCAACCTCCGCGGTTTGGGGGTTACATGCTCAATGTATGTACGGCCTTATTTTGCAATTGGAAATTGATGCTTTAAAAATAATTTAATGAATCAAAAATACTACTCCTTTGATTTAGTTCTAACTAATATTCCTAGAAAGTATTTTCAAACTAATTTGAATTTTTGAGATTTCCACTCCATAGATCTTCACATTTTTTGAGCGGGATGAAAATAATATGTTCACTCCCATTAACGAGAGCAAGAAATGTATGCCAATCAGTCCATTCCTAAGGAATAGAACTACACTTTTTTTGCAAATTGAAATGACGTGAGCTACTAGTGGTCTTAAAAATACATTTTAAAGGGATGAAATAGGGGATAAAATCATAAAAGTAACCTATCAGTAATTAAGTTAGGGATATGAAAAATCATATTTAGGCATTTAGTAAGAAACAAAGACATATACATATGTACCGACATGTTTCACAGCGTTAGTTTAGTTTTTATTTCCTACAGAAAGCAAAAAGTTGATGCAGATGAAGCCGTGAGTAACTAAAGTCTAAAATTTACATTGTAGTCCATCCACCTAGAAAATTAGCATTATCTAGCCGTCAAACTTAATTACTGTCCATAATTGGCTAGACAGGCTGAGCTAGCAATAATTACTTTACAGCGCGCACCGGAGATCCGTGCTCTATCAATTTAGCTCAGTTATCGCTATATTGACGATATGTTATCCATCAAACTGCCAAACAACCCCACTCGTCTACGGAGGGAGATAAAATAAGTTTAGCGCCTCACAAAAAACAAAGAGCAATAATCTTATATAAAAAGGCTGCCAGTAAAAACAATAAGGGGATTATTAGTTCCAGGCTTTTGTATATAATTTTGAATTATAGATTTTTGGAACGCCTATATCGCTAGATTAGCTTAATCATTTGAATTATAATGCTTAAAAGCCTTTGAGCGACAATGCGGCATATTGTCTTGTCAAGAAATCATTGTATTATGAACATTTGTAATAATTTAGTTTATTAAGCAATAAAGAATTAACTGCATATTATTTATCCATATAAAGCCTTCCAAACGTGATTCAAAACTATAAATAGGTAAATAAATCGTAGTAACAACCGGAAAATTGATTACAAGGCAGAATGAAAAATATATTAATGAAGCAGTCACTAAAAAGAATAATAAATTGACTTGAAAAGCAAATAAACTTACGAGCGAATGGAAAAATGTTAATATTCCACGAAATTGTGTTTATTTCTGGAACTTTCATATGAAAATGATAATTATTTAACAATAATTTGATATTTCAAAACTTTCTTATAAATCGTAGTATTTATTGTACACCAAATTCTCGTATTGCTCTCATCACTCAACTAAACATTTTGGTATCTGAGTGCATTCAATAATAATAGGGTTCAAATTGGGGGTAAAACGGTATTATTAAAATTACTTACAATGTTACGGTTAAAAATTCTCCTAGTTCTTATAGGTTATATAGGTTAGGGATAGGTATATAGTTTTTTATTTTATACGTCACATGTCTTTTAATGAAAATAAGATTTAAAAAGTTTAACAACATTACAGTGTCTATTGATATAAAATTACCTACCTTAAATAATAGGCATCTTTTTTTCAAGGGCAATATCCAGAGTAAGCTTGTAATATCAATGATGGTGCCAAGACAACTTATCATGGAAACACAACACATGTTGCATTAACTACTATATAGTTGGAATAAATTGGAGTTTAGGGGAAGCTTAAAAAAATATAGTTTGTTTAAAAAAAAGTTAGTTTTTAGCTAAAATAGAAGCTGTAGCTTCTAATCCAAGGCTTTCTTGTTTAATCAGTAATAGGGTTAGAAAGCAATAGTAAATCATTTTGACATGAAAATCTAATAATAGTAACATAAACCACTTTAAATTTTCTTTATTACTCAACGAGTATTGATACGTATACATGTTTAAGGGGTATTCGTCTGCTCCTATGTCTAGACGTAGAAAACATTGAGCAAATAAAACTTGGCAGAAAAGTTTCGACACAATGAGTCATTGCCGGTCATTTTCTTATTACGACCGGCTCTTTCGTAGTTTTATGCGGGATAAAGTACGGTTAAGTGGTTAATTTATTTTCATTATTCGCTACTCAGTAGAGTAGTTTAATTTCCCAGACTTAAGTATGTTCCCAAGTTGTGTTAGCTTAGTGGTAAGCGCACTGGTGTCCCAAACTCAATAGGCGCGGGTTGGATTATGGCCGGAAAACATACACCATTCAGGTTGTTTTCTGACCTAATGTGTATATTTAAATTACCACGTGGCACAGATGAAGGAAACTATCGTAATGAAACCTGCACATCGAGATAACCGATGTGTCAAACCCTCCAAGCCGCTGTGGACAAGCATGGCGTGTATACTTTTTTTGTTTATTTAATGTGTTTGGGAAACATGCAATAATTAATATTCTTAAATACAAAATTAATACATATATCAATCAAGTTTCCACTAAAAAATAATATATGTAATAAAAATTAAAATTGCCTCAAACAGTTAATTACAATAAACAAAAAAAATATTACTTGATAGCTTGACTTAAAAAAATATTATTATAGCTTGAGTTCAGCAGAGAGGCAGACGGTCCATCTGATGAAAAGCGATTACCATCACCTCTGGACATTTGTAACACCAAAAGTCCTACATATGCGTTGCTGCTCTCTAAAGGGAGACCGGAACTAATGCCGGAACACAACTCAAGGTTGTTATGGCGGCATACTCTAGACCAGGGGTGGTAGCCATCCATACTGTCTGTTCCCCTATAAATCAGAGGCCTGAGCCCAGCAGTGGTATGTATATGGTCTTTAATTATTATTAATATACAGACAGGGATGATTTAAGCTTAGGTAATGTTTAAACCATCCCTTAAATTACCTTAATTCATACAACTCAACAAATTAGCGTCCACGCAAACACGCCACGACTGCACATATTATTAATCTAATCGTATCGTATGTTTGTCCAACGTGCCCACCGTCCATCGGCCTTTCAACAAACAGGGGTTGGGGATTATGACGTTACTCTAATTGACACTGTTATTTACCCCCAAAACCTAAACAGCCCCTCGTGTCGTGATGGTGCATGTTGATGAGTATTCTGTTTCAAGGCAGCGGATTATGAAAATAAAGGATTTGTACCGAATTATGTTTTAGTATTAAAGTATAGAGGGATTGTTGCTTTAGCTACAACCGTTCAACGACTTCCATTATCTTAAGTCGAATTTATTAAATGGTTGTAACATTTAAGACGGCGGTGAGTTGCAAACGCCGTAGGCTGCGTTCGGTGTGACGCTGTACGTGATCGACGAATGCTTAATATGAAAGTGCACTATAGTGTTGTCTCTCAGACGTTTGACGTGGAGCACATACGCTGTGTGCGGCGTCTATACGTAAAGCGTATGAGAACAACACTATAAAGAGTTTTACCAAGATAAATAGTTTTAGAGTACAAATTTAAAATTAAACTAGTATTTAAATTAATCGTCATATAAGGTATTTGAGTGTGTTGATTAGTTTTAAATCAGTTCACAAATTGATGTCATGGAAAATCCCTATTATAATATCCCTATTAATATTATAAATGCGAAAGTAACTCTGTCTGTCTGTCTGTCTGTCTGTCTGTCTGTCTGTCTGTCTGTTCCGTTTTCACGTAAAAACTACTGGACCGATTTGGCTGAAACTCAGTATATATATATTTTCGATGCCGAGAATGAACATAGGATACTTTTTATCCCGGAAAATGGGATAGTTTCCGGGATAAAAGTATATTTGTCGCTCTGTTTGTTATCCTTTTACGGAAAGACTTTTGGACCGATTTGGCTGATACTCGGTACATATGTAATTTGAATACCGAGGGTGGACATGGGATATTTTTCATCACGGATAATGGGATAGATTTTGGGATAGATTTATGTAAAGATTATCCCAAAAGTGGGACAGGTTTTGGTTGGTTTTGTGATTTGCCATTTTCATCATTTTGGTTATTTTGTCCTATTTGCCCTTTTGCCCTTTTGCCCTTTTGCCCGTTTGCCCGTTTGCCCTTTTGCCCTTTTGCCCTTTTGCCCTTTTGCCCGTTTGCCCGTTTGACCTTTTGCCCTTTTGCCCTTTTGCCCTTTTGCCCTTTTGCCCTTTTGCCCTTTTGCCCTTTTGCCCTTTTGCCCTTTTGCCCTTTTGCCCTTTTGCCATTTTGCCCTTTTGCCCTTTTGCCCTTTTGCCCTTTTGTCCTTTTGCCCTTTTGCCCTTTTGCCCTTTTGCCCTTTTGTCCTTTTGCCCTTTTGCCCTTTTGCCCTTTTGCCCTTTTGCCCTTTTGCCCTTTTGCCCTTTTGCCCTTTTTCTCTTTTGCTCTTCAACTCTTTTTTGTCCTTTTTGTCCATGTTGCTCTTTTTGTCCTTTTTGCTGATGTTGTCCCTTTTGTCATTTTTGTAGTTTTCATTGACGGGGGATAGATAAATAAAACTAGGAATGTTTGTAATAGAGGATGAAAGTTTGGATGAGACCAATCATTTCTCAAGTTCATAGATATAAAAATGCATCGTCTATAAAAATGCGATAGTAACTCGATATGTCTTTCTGTTAAGTTTTCGGAAAACACTGGGAATACTGGATCGTTTTTATTGTAATTTTGTTTAAATGTAGCTTTAATGCCGAAAATGGACACATACATATATGAGTATACTCATACCAAGAGATCGGCATGAGAATATATCAAGCATCGAGTTTGCGATATAAAATGAAGTGAATTTTTCGGGGGCAAATGGCACTAACATAAAAATGGTGTACATTGTAACCTGTATTAACGCCTGCTCTTTAAACAAGAAGCAGGAACTAGAGGTTAACCCGCGGCGCAGCCGCGGGGTAAACTCTAGTTTATTATAAATGCGAAAGTAACTCTGTCTGTCTGTCTGTTCCGTTTTCACGGAAAAACTACTGGACCGATTTGGCTAAAACTCAGTATATATATATTTTCGATGGCGAAAATGAACATAGGATACTTTTTATCCCGAAAAACCCACTTGTCCCTTTTGTCCCACTTGTCCCTTTTGTTCCATTTGTCCCACTTGAAAAGTGATAATTTAGTGATTTAATTGTCTTAAAAGTGGTGGCTGTTTTATTTCCTGGGGAAGGACATAGCTATAATTTCTCCGTGAATGGATATGAAAATTAATAATTATTTTGACTTTTAGTAACAAATACCTGTTTCAGTGTCTACTTCCGTTTTATTTTATTCGAAAAATAACGAAGTAAATGTCAACGAAATTTGGTACTATAAGTTACATATATGAGTACATATTAATTATTATAATTAAGCTTATTAATAAAAAAATTTATGCTGGTTAAAGCTTATAAAAAAAGTAAGATATTATACATTTTCTACTCTTGTACCATAACACCGTAAGAATTTTCTTAAGTATTACTTAAGTATTAAGGTATTATTTCTTAATAAGAAAAGGAGCAGACTCTACTTACTAAGGTCCCAGAGGCATTAGCTACTTAACCAAATGAGTGTTCCGTAATGCCAGTAATATTTACACTTATAATATTGTTAGGATCTTCTGGCTGACTCAAGGAACTGGGAATACAATTTACTAATACTTATCTAATAACCTTTTTAGTTTCTCACACTGTTCCATTCTATATTCGATCAAAAAATAGTCGTTTTGTGCAAACCGGACAATAATTTTCTAAACAACTAGTCGTTACCGTAGTCTTTGTCCGCGTGGAATTTTTTTCGCGGAATTATTTAATAATTTTAAAAGTAGCCTAAGTTACTCCGTATAACATCAGCTATGTACTAGTAAAAGTCCCGTCAAAATCGGCCCAGTCGTTTTAGAGACTAGCCATAACAAACAGACAGACAAACAAATTTATAAAGATTTTTTTGGTATTAGCACCGTATATACTTTTATATGTAAAAAGCTACTATTTAGACACTACAAACTCTCTTCAACTTAATTTATTTATAGTATAAATATGTTCGCAAAGCCACTGCATATTCATAGACACATTAAACTTTTAAAAAGTGTCATATTTCATATATATCTATAGCTACAGGAGTTTGAGATAGTCAGTTTTTACATACAGGCGGACGAAGCGACGCCATAAGAGTTTATTTTTAGTTTCAAGTTCCCAAATTAATAATTATGTGTAATGTTTGGCATATCATAATTTCTAATTTCCTTTGCTTCTTGCATTTACGTATATTCAATGTTTAATTATACTGATTTTCGGGAAACTAGTGTTTTCACTTACAGTGATTACGTTGGTACCTACCGTATTTCGCTTCAAGGTGCTAAAATCTTCACATTGCTGAGGCTACAAGCGCTTTTACAGATTTTTCCATTGTGTATTCAATAGGTAACATTTTTCATATATTACTCGTCTATTTTAACCAACTTCCAAAAGGAGAAGGTTTTCAATTCGACTGTATGTTTGTTACGCGATTAGTTCATCAATTGTGGACCGATTTTCACATTTTTTTCTTTATTCGATAATGTGTACTCTTGAGGTGGTCCCATTGTCACCAAGTCAGGATTTGGTGAGTGGGTTCCAGGGAAGTCGAGAGCAACCCTTCTTGACGAGCACGGAGCGCCTAAACTCTACGTAAAGCAATGCTTGTATATGCGTGCCAGTAGTACAATTTCTACAGGCGCTTAAAATATTATTTCTAAAGCTATTCAAACAACAACTAAAAATTAGAATTGTTCTAACAAAGCAATACCGACATCAAACACAAAAACAAAAAATAAATATGTATTTTCTACAAGATATTGAAGTCGTGGCAAGCAAAACGTAATAAAACAACAACAAAATGCATTGAATTTAAGATTTTGTAGAAAATATTTGCTTTATAATTTGAAGTCGGTAGGGTATTTGTTCGACTGGATGGCTACCACCCCTGGTCTAGAGAATGCCGCCATAACAACCTTGATTTGTGTTCCGGTATTAATGACCGGGTTCGAGTCTCCCTTAAGAGAGCAGCAGCGCATTTGTAGCATCTTTGGTGCTGCAAATGTCTATAAGCGATGGTAACCCCTTTCCATCAAGTGGGCCGTCTGCTTGTGTGTTGAACTCATGGAATAAAAAAAAACAGTTTTCTATTAGTTAAAAAAATTGTGTGTGTGTGTGCAGTTCACACGCAGTAGAACTGAAACAAAGTGTGACAAGGGGTGGGAGGGATTAGAAATTTCGCGACATCACAATTCATATATTACATCATTATCATATATTTAAGCTTTAAAACACGAAATTTGAAGTATTAATGAAAAATTTCAAAGCATTTTCAACTCTATCTGTAGAAGCCTAGTGTTTAAATGATTAAATATAGTGTATTCTATATCATTATCTCGCAGGCTTAGTCCTATAGATTTACGTGTTTTTTTCTTCTTAGTGTCGCTTTTTCGTTTCATCGAGTTTCAAACCACAACAATTCTAAAGAAGTTTAATTTCAAAAAATATTGTAAGTCATTTGTTGCTTCTAATATCGTGATACTTACCCTGTATATCACGATCATTTAAAATAAACAGCATTTCAATTTCACGCCATCAAGACAGCCCTTTTCGCACTGCCATAAATTTACAGCCGAACCCTATTACCGTTTCATAACACTACCAGGGTGATGTAAGAAAATCAGCGTGACCAAACATTTATCAATTTCGTGACCCAACCGACGCAGATGGCCAACCAATTGACCGCGCCTGTTCATGGACAAATCTCACCTAATACCCGAATATTGGTAGGCGAACAGCTGTTGTTTGAACGGCCCGGACGTAAATTGGTGTACGAACAAAAACTATTGTTTCGTGTTCGATGTTCAAGAGCCGTAAGTAAGGGTAGGAGTTCGTGTTTTAATAAATCGACTGACCACCTGCTCCGTTCGACTTATACATCGCCCCGGATGTGTGTAATGTACTCATAGTAACGTATTACAGTGAGTTTATAAGTCTTTCATGTAAGTATTAAAAAAATCTTGAAAGACAACCTGTAATTCGGGTACCATATTGAGACTGTCTGGAGTTCAGTGGAAGAATGGATGGACAAAAGGGATGCCGTATGAATAAAGATTATGACTAGCAATAAACGAGACGTAAGTAAAATTGCTTATCTACGTGGAATTTATAACAGTAAGCAGGTATGCGTTCGGCTCAATCATTATTTCGTTAATCACGTCCATATTTACCAGGTTTCTCTATATCAAAGCAATGTCAACCATAAGAAATCTGCTACGTTTCGCCATTGCATCGATTGTGGTAAATGAGTCTTTACATATTTCTATACATAACTAGCTGACCCGACAAACTTTGTACCGTCTTAGAAAAATAAATAAAAAAGCTTAATAATAATTTCAGAATGTTTCAACTTTAGTAAAAATGTGGCCAAAACTTAACCGGAATGAATATCAAACGTTTGACATTCAAAACCAAAAAAATGAAAAAAGAAACTTAATTTCATTTAATTTCTGAACGACTTTTAAATTTAATTGATTTCTAAACAACGGGACGAACATCAAATGTTTGACAGGTAGGAATAGTTTCTATGGGAAAGCGAAATTGTTGTTTTTACTATATTCCAAGCATTTTTTTCATATTTACTCACCTTCCCTGGACTTCCACAAATAATTCAAAACCAAAATTAGCCAAATCAGTCTAGCCGTTCTCGAGTTTCAGCGAGACTAAAGAACAGCAATTGATTTATTTATATATATATATATATATATATATATATATATATATATATATATATATATATATATATATATAGATAATCACTATAGTACATAGACAAGAATGAATTCAAAGAAGAGACTCGCTTAGTAAATTGACACGTGTCTAGGTTACGTGTACGACGTAACATAAAGCTCCAAACTGTTTTGATACTTGTGAAATTCTTAATATAAATCCCTGAAAGCGGCTACTTTAGGCCGCTTAATCTTTTTGTATTAAATTTATCACCGCCATTTAACTTTTATCGATCATTATTCAACTTTAAATAAAGTCCACGATCCGCTGCGCTAAAACAAATTTTATATTCGGCCACTTCGCTGTAAAATCATATCGGCATTAAATTATAATAGTTTAATACTATTTTAATACCAGTTTAATGCTAGTTTAATAAAGTCAATGCCTAAACCACGACCCGTAGAAACCAGCATAATTTGTAACATGCCAAATCCATATCTAATCGTTATATGCGTATGAATGGCCTTTGACATGGTGTAATCCACGAACAATTAGATTCGACGCCCAGATATCGCAAATACATGTATTTGTATTGGAGTCCGCTAAAATGAAGGCATAACATAATTTTGGTAGTACTGTTTTCGACGTAAACTGTTAATTTTGAATTTGTAGAATAGAATAGATATAATAGATAATAGTTTATTGTTCACCAAGTATACAATTACACAAATGCACGATTCCAATATAGTCATGGTAAAAACAATAGGAGGCCTTATCGCTTAAAGAAATCTCTTCCAAGCAACCAAAATTAAAGAATAATTTAACCTAATTTGGCGATTTTTTTTTAAACTCATATGTAAAGGTTTTAAACTCAAAAATTACTAGTGAGATTTAAAAATCCTATTTGTCAATTACATTGTCCAACTAGATTATTATATAGATTATAGGCTATAAATATTATAATTACGACTGAGATAGGTGTAGTAATATCGAGAAAGAAAGTTAAGACACGTGCAGGAAACATTCAATATAGGGTAAGCTCAGAATCCTGGTTCCTACTTCGGACAACGGATCAGTGTGGTAATACAGCGAAGTTAGGGAGCTAGTCTTTATTGGTTTAGTATTCTACTTAACACAACAAACAATTTTAAGGGATTTTGGGTGAAATACAATATAACTAATACAACACAACTTTGAGTTGTGTTCCGGAATTAGTGACCAGGTTCCAGTCTCCCTTAAGAGAGCAGCAGCGCATTTGTAGCACCTTTGGTGTTATAAATGTCCATAGGCGATGGTAACCGCTTTCCATCAAGTGGGCCGTCTGCCTGTCTGCTGAACTCCTGCAATAAAATAAAAATAAAAAAATACTCTAGACCAGGGGTGGTAACTATGCAGATGGGCAAATGCCCTACCACCTGGCTGTGGGTTGTTTTGTCGCCTCTTACGACAGGCCGCCTGCCCGGCCGCAGAAAATTGTATTCTTTCTTTGTTCCTGCACGGATAAAACATTCTGAAATACCTTGCTCGTATTAATGCTGATATTAGATGCATTAGCTAAATTGAATCAATTTGGTTGAAAGGCGCAGAACTGAAAGGACACGGCGGTTTTCAATAATATTCAGTGATTCAAGTTTATGTTTATATGGATCACTTTAGTTGATTCATCCAAATTGAAAGACAGAAAAGAACCGTCTAATATCGGCTAAATATTCAATTACTAGTATGTACAATAACACAAAAAATCAAATCATCACCAAGAAAGACTAATTTTGGTCGGTAACATATTATTTGAAAATGAATTTTAAAACTATGTACAAAGACTATTAAAACATACAACTTTATTAAAACAAGAGTATAAAGCCAAAGAAGTAAACTTGAATATTATACTCGGGTAAATAAATTATGTAAATCCGAGACATTGCCATTTTTCGTAATGAATCTCTTCATATAAACTGGCCTTGCCTTTATTACCTTGCGCAAAATAAAAACATGATTCCATTCCTTTTTTTGGTATAAAAGTGGAAATAAAAAGGAAGTGAGCATACAGAACCCTTAGGGACTTAATTTGATGGGGTCACGTACAAAAACTTCTTCGGTATTTAGCAAAAGGGAAGCCGTGTACGACTTTAACTCAAATTGAATTATTGATATTATATATGTGACGAGAAAACCATCTATGTGCCGGTGGACAGGAAAATAGCTGCTTATTGAATAGTCTGTCCACTCCATTGATAATACAATCAGATCTATATAATTAGGTTATTTTTGTAATATCTGAAGCAGGCGTGGTAGGGAAGTGGCAATTGCAATCCATGTTGGCATTGCATCGCTAATGCAGAACTGACCTCAAAAAAAGCCTTTGGACGCCCTTCTTAAAGAACTCCATATTGTAGAGTAGAAGAAAAATATCAGCGGAAAGTAACACATAAATTACTACCTGTCTTTCGAATGTTATATTTAAATTAATCTATAAACATTTATATATTATGCAGATATGTATTTGTATGGTATTTATTTTAAATATATATCTATCTAATATATATCATTTATGTATTTATTATTAAAAAATAAGTAGATCGTACTATATGTTACATACCGTCACCATTATCATATCAATTCATTCCTGGGGTTATCTGGAAGACATCGCTTTTTAGTGATAAGACCGCCATTTGTACATAACTATTGTATAGGTGTATAATAAAGTGGTATCTATCTATTTATCTATAGCATAAGGCTCCATGTTATTTTTAAATTTATCATGTCCGTCATACATATCTGCAAAAGCGGGTGCTTTACCTCCTCTGATCTTTATTGTACTTAGGAGATATAATACGTTCAACAGAATTATTGCGTACATGAATGTGGCTATTCAAGGGAATAAGAAGTACACAGACTCTTCTTTTCAGTCACTTCTTCAATGTAGACTATTGTAAATCTAATCATAACAAATTCTCCGTTACCAAGGTGTGTTTCTTGCATACTGGAAGGCCGCACTCATAGTCAATAGTCACGTGTAGTAGTTAAGGAATATAATAGATCAATCGTCTGTTCTACTTCAGCAAGGTCCACAAAACTCTCTGCTATATATTACTTGGTTGAACAGTGTAACTAAAGTATTTTAACTCACTATCAGAATATTATTGATCTCCAATCTTCGAGCTCAATTAGAATGGATGCTATTCACGAAATTCTGAGCGTCGATACAATATATTCAACTTTTTATGTCTCGACCCCTTTTAGTTCTAACCTAAATCATAGTGAAGTTGTTGTAAACATTTTATTTTCTTTGACAAAATTGTCGTGTATAAAAAATGCAAAGTTTACAACCCCTTTATTTGGATGAGCAATAAAGCTTTACGACACGGTTTGCAAGTTGACCCTAGCTCAAACGAGTGCTGTGTAGTTTATAATTTAATTATAACGCCCTTAGGAGTCGTTATCTAAAGGTCTATCTGCATCACAAACAAACGAGGATTTCACGACACCATCCATATAAATATTCACCTGATATTTTGTTTTTATTGCAACTGTCGTGCTTATAGAACTGAGTTTTATGGACATAAAGAACAAAAGTAATTAGAATAAGGACCGATTTTTCAATAATCAGATAAAAGTTATCCATCATATAAATATAATACCCTGACTGAAATTAAAGTTAAAAGCTCCACTGATTTGTTCAAGCAACTGTAATTTTTAATTAGTAATGTTTTATTTTATTTGCCGAATAACTTTTATCTGAAGGTTTAAAAATCGGACCTAAATAAAAATAAATTTAGAACTCAGAATGCTGAAAAAGGAGAGTGGGGGGAAGGGTTACCTGCAAACAAATAAACGTAATATTATCTGTAATAAGACCACAAGATAAGTGCTAAGAGCTATACGCAAATGGTTACATTTATACGAACCACCGGCGCGCCGCTGGGCACTAAGGGCGGTTTTATTGCACTACCGCTTTAAGGATGTATAGCACTGAAACAAACAGGTTGCACGATGAAATTCGCTTCTAACGAAGCGTTCTTCGTTATTCTACATGACTTCTATACTTGAATAAAGATGAAGATTTTATTTGTACATATATGTGATTAATTACGCTAATTTATCTATGATTTAGGTTATTATTTATAAAAAATAACGAATGATATTGCTAATTTATTGTTGTAATTATGTCAGTACTAGTTATACCCGACACTTCATTCACGCGGGAATTTATAATCAAATCTATTCAAAATTGCAAGATACCAAAATGACTATACTTATACGAATGACTGTACGATAATTTAATTTAAATTTGCTATTCTGATACCTAAAAATTTCCTTGAATTCCGTTGTACCGTTTCATAGCTTATTTTAAGAAAACTTTCAAACCCCCACTTCCACACAAATTCTACAAACAGTAATTAATTATTTTTCTGTATAATACAATAGTCTCTAAATATTGATATTAGCTTTGAAATCACAAACGTCAAAGTGAAAAAAAAAAATGTAATTGGTACATTTTGGCATAACTTTTAATCACTACACTGTTAATAGTTTTGTGTTAAAACATGATTGAGATTGATGACGAATTAAACAAAACTATAGATACTAAAATACATGTTTTCTAATAGTTCCGCTATCAAACTGTCGTAAACAAGTATTGTGTGTAAATAGTGCTTAAACTTTGAATACTAAATTCAATGCACAATGCTTAAATACGTTTTAAGCACTTTAAACTGCAGTGGAAAATAAATTATTACACCTACACAATGTGCCTTATGGAGAACGTTAGCTTGTAACGTTTCAAATATGTTGCCCACAACATTGACGCAGGCGTTTAATATTTATCTCTAATTTTTGCGTTGAATGGTTGAGACCAAATATTGTATTGTCAACATTTTAATGCAAAATTGCAGTATACATACAATAAATCCGAAATTTATTAATTAAAGTTATTTTTAATTGATTTTACCAGAAAGAAAATAAAAATAGTGGTAAAAGTGGTAAATAGTGGTTATTATTTTAATTAGGTAATAACAATTTATCTAATATATTACATAGTGTTTTTCCCAATTAGAAATCTGAGAATGATAACATTACCTCTGGGGCCAAATTCTGCTATTACTATCTCCTCAAAATCACCGGAAACTATCGTCCTAATGGAGGTTTTATGAGGTCATAAGTTACTAATTCATAACAATAATTAGCGAGTTTATATTTGGAACACACCTCTATTGATCTTATTAACTGCCCACTGGGCTTAATGCGAGCTGATCAAAGTCAATCATCAGTCGGCACTGTAATTAATTTTGGCTCCATTCGGCCGAAATCCGTCCGGCTATTGAACGTAGATAATTAATTAATTGACAATACAATACCGAGGGTTCGGAGTAACCAGAGTCGACAGTTAGCATCTTTCGTAAATAACAAGTAGATATAATCTCATGCAAGTCTGATTTACACATATGAGGTTCCTCTTTGTAAAATAGTTACAATGTCATTTTCTTGGGCGGTTTCTGCAATGTTTATGACTACTTTAACTTCTTCTTAACTTGTACAAAAAGGCTGTATCTAAGACCGTAAGCGTATAAAGACATTGTTGTAAAAACAAAGAAGGTAAATTCATTTTCTTACAAAATTGTATTTTCATTCAAAAATACTGTCAGTTCTTCTGAATTTTGTCTTTTAAAAAGCATTATTATATAGTGATTAAAAGTACTGTTTTAATAATTTCCTTAGCAAACAATCTTCTCTTGTCGACGAGATAAGAAGATATTAATCTTCTCTTAATGTTGAATACGATCGATCGATGGCGCGGGCGGGAGCGGGGATAAAAAAGAAGGAATGGACTTACAGGATAGGTCGCCGCACCAGACATGCTATGAACGATGCGGATTTCGCGGCGGCAGGCACTTCTTCCTCGTGATCCTTTCTTCGCGTCTTGCGGTTCCTTCGACGAGTGGACCAGCTGGGTACGGCACAGCGGCTATCTTCCAGCATGCGGGTTGATATAAGCGGGTGTAAAATGCGGCACAACACACAAAACGCGACGAGGTTTGCGCGGAAGCAGTGGCGAAAACATTGGTCGGACGTAGTCTATGTCACATTACATAGTGACAGATGCGGCGAAAGAAATAAGAAACAAAGAGGCGGTAATAAAATAGGTCGACGTTAACATTGATGTATTGGATTAGAGGGCATCCTAATTACGTTTGAAATCGATCATCGTTTTTGGATTAGACCGTACCGACCCATGCTAAGTTTGCATAGTTATAGAATTAATACTGTCTGCTTCAGTTTTCTTGACATCATAACAAATTTTAATCGTACAAGAAACTATGATGACTGTCAGCTTATGATCCCAAAACGACAAAAGTCGTCAATCAAACTTTTATTATCAATCAAATTACCTAATTACAATTAATTACCTCAAGAGCTATAAATATAAAAAGTAACAAGATGAGATAAATAAATATTTTCTTTGAACTCGCCTCCCTAATGGTAATTTCATAAGATGATATCTGTTAGTATAACAAATCATGCCATTGTCCTAACCCCCGTAGCGCTACGCTTTTTCCACGCCATAAAATTATACATTACCATAGAAAAAACAAACAATTTTACTGTACGTTTAAGTAATCTTGTTTTATAAAGAAACCAGATTTTGCCCCGCGGCTGCGCCGCGTGTCAAAAAAGACTGTGACGTAGCTTTGTTTTACTTACCCAATCACTTTAATCGGTTTTTACATATAATAATAACAAAAAAAACTAAGTCTACATAGTCTAACCAACTGCCCAGCAAAACATAGAGATGAGCCGAAGCCTACCAGATTTTAAATAGTATAATAAATGACAAGTTGTTTATGACAACGTAAGGATTTTTTAGTGAATTGAAAAAACGCGTTTGCAGCGGCATCTATTTCGCTAATCAGTCTATTCTAAGGAAACGATGTTATTTATCGGGATAAAAAGTATCCTAAGTCTCGCCCCGATATATAAACTAGCTTTATGTTGAGTTTCATTTAAATACGTTCAGCAGTTTTCAAGTGATGCTTTAAAAGACAGACAAAAATCTAAAAATTGAATTTTGGAAATCTCCTCTTTCGAATTATCCTCCCTGCCTTTTTTCACATCTTTAAACGCATTGTACAAACTTTAATTATTTACAGATTTATTATAATATATATAAGAATGTTAAAACAGTCTTGAAAATCTCAACTGTTTAGTAAAATGTGCTTGTTTGAGCTGCCACAAGATATGTAGTCGTTGGGGTAAGTCAAAAACCTAAAACTTGGATTTTATTTATTGCATGAGTTCAGCAGACAGCCCACCTGATGGAAAGCGGTTACCATCGCCTATGGACATTTGTATCATCAAAGTCGCTACCAATATGCTGCTACTCTCTAAAGGGTGACTGGAACCTGGCCACTAATGCTGGAACACAACTCAAGGTTATTATAGCGGTATACTATATAGGACAGGGGTGCTAGACATTCAGACGGGCAAATACCTTACAACCTGGCTGTGGGTTGTTTTGTCGTCTTTTACCACACGCAGCTCGGTCGCAGCAAATTGTATTCTTTCTCCGTAAATAAAAATCTAGAACCCGATTCCAGCGCCACCTACCGGGTTTAATTGTGAATCTAAACCATCCCCGGTTCCACTCAAACACTAATTTTTGGACACATTAATGAAGTTCTAGAGGGGATCAGTTATTTTTTCTAGTAATAAATATAGCCTATATTTATTACTAAAGTAGAATTTATACTTAATACTTTCTAGGATAATGTAGGATTCTAATGGTGAAAAATTTTTTGGAATCAGTCCAGTAGTTTTTGAGTTTATTTGTTACAAACGTACAAAAATACAAACCTTTCCTCTTTATAATATTATAATTATTAAACACTTGTTTAACTTTTTTATTGCGAAGTTGGCAAATCAGCTGACGATCTATCTAATGGAAAGTGGTCACCGTCGCATGCAACACCAGGAGTATATACATCGTACATTAACAACACATACATACACAACAATATTATGTATGCATCGTTTGCATCATCAGGAGCGAAGCTAAAGCGTTGATGGTTTTTAAAATAGTATAAAGGGGATGAAATAAAAAGAGATGGGATAAGAGGGACGAAACAAACGGATCATACAGGAGAAGTGGAATAGAGGGAAAGAGACGGACAAAGACATGAGACAAGGATGAAATAGATAGAAGATGGCATATAGAGAAGGGGAAATGGGCCATTGGATCTCTCACTCATCATACGAAACATGATTAGCGCAATACTAAATATTTGACGCTATATCCTGTGAGAGCGTGGTATCACACCGATCGACCTAGCCCAGCTAGCTATAATCAAGATATTGATGCCAGGATGGCTCATGGATCTACCACACGATATCCAATACAAATCATGAAAAATTATACGTAAAAAGATAATGAAAGTTACCTTTTATACTGTTAGGTATGGGCATATACCCTAAATTTTGTGTGTAGCAGTTAAAGTTATGTTCTTAATCACCAGGTGCTTTGATTGCAACAAGGAAATTTACTATTTTCTTTCGAGTAGCATTTCAGTTTATATAAGTTGAAGATAGTGTACTAAGACGTCTGGACGTCGGGAAGTTTGCATAACTTGTAATTAAATTAGTAAGATTTTCAAACTTGTTAAGATCAAAACATTGCTAGTATAAATTAAATTTTCTAGTTGCAAAGTTTTCAAAAACTTCAATTAAGAAAGAGGATAAATAATATTTTAAAGCACTTTTCCAGACAACTTAATGTTTTTTATTTATATTGTTACGACCTAGACGCCGACAAAGTAAAATTCATACCTGCATACCTGTAGAAACACATTTTATTACCTTTCAGCATTTGGACTTCTTTGGTTTACTTTGTGTTTAAAATTTGTGATTAGAAAACAGCCTATTGTGTATTGTAATCTTTTATGGCAGTCATTAGCCAGGTGTGTCGGTGTTAAAGTACAAACTAATTCTAGGAAGTTCGGTCCACGCGGCCGGGCAGACATTGCATCTGTGCGGTATAAAGGAATGCCTCGATGAAGGGACGAGGCAGTCGAGCGAGAACCACAATCAAAGCGAGACTTGTATACATTCGGTGATCTATTTAGTGACGGACTTTGCGCGTGTTATTGAATTACGATCTTCTGCATTACGTTTGGACTTGTTGCGTTCGGTTATATTTGTACCTGTGTTATAGGAAGCTATTTTGTAACATACAACAATGACCTAACAAACCCATATACATAATAACAAATACAACAACATACACTTTACAGTAGAACCGTTTCATCATAATCCGTTTATGATTATTTCACTTGGTTAAAATATAACGTAAAATATTAAATAGAAACACCACCTGTATGAGTTATCTTATAATGTGTACATCCATACTTGACATCGTGAACAGAACGATACAGCACGTTTTCAATTCGCCTAGTATAGACCCAGCAGCTTAAAAAAATATTTCAAGTGACAGTTAGTTTCAATAAAGACACACTTTGTTCCAATGCAGATAATATCCGCTTAATTGAATAGCTACTATATACAGACGGAAATTGTTCCGTAACACGAGTTACAATTTTCTCTTTTCGGTCGGAAAAATCGGACACTCATTCCGCGTTTACGAGGTAATCTTATTACAAGATTACCGGCTAGATGAGTAGGTAACTATTTACAGTGTGTATTAGGACTAAGTTTCGTTGTTCGGAGTTAGTATACTATTTTATTGCATGAGTTCAGCAGACAGGCAGACGGCTCACTTGATGGAAAGTGGTTACCATCACCTATAGACATTTGCAACACTAAAGGTGCTACAAATGCGTTGCTGCTCTCTTAAAGGAGACTGGAATCTGGTCACTAATGCCGCAACACAAATGAAGGTTGTTTTGGCGGCATACTCTAGACCAGGGGTGGTAGCCATCCAGTCGGGCAAATACCCTGCCACCTGGCATAGGGTTCTTTTGTCGCCTCTTGCAACAGGCCGCCCGGCCGCAAGAAATTGTATTCTTTCTCCGTTCCTGCATGGATAATATATATATATATATATATATATATGTGTGTGTGTATGTATATATATATATATATATATATATATATATATATATATATATATATATATATATATTGATAAAAAAAAGTTTCAGTTTCTGGAACAAAATGTACGAGTAGATATCAAAGTATATTCTGGTGACCAAATAACGATGATAATCCGCTTATATTGAAGAAGGTTTACACATAAGCGTATTATGGGGTATCATTATAAGGGTATTGATAAATTATGATGATATTTCTTAGTGATTTTTAATTTCAGCTTACTCCTTAAGAAGAAATTTTATGAGGAGTAAAATAGTACAATTGTAATAACAACTTGTATCAAATCATTTATTTGTTATTCCTCCTTATTGGAACTGTTTGTTATTCCTCTATTATAAGAATTAAAACTTATAATTATAAAAAATAAAACGCTTAAAGTTTCAAGCACAAAACCACTAAGATAACATCATCCTCGGCTCGACCTCAGGAATAATCTTAAAAAATATCTTGAAAAAGAAAAGGCGTTTTTACAAGTCATTAAAAGTTAACTGATTAAAAATTTCAAACACTTCATAATTTTGCGGAAAATTTTCAAAACTTCTTAACTGTAATAATTATTTTTCTTTTCAACATCGGTAGCAGCAACAAAGTTTAGTTATTAGCGGCCAGTTTTTCTAAAATAAAACGATGTTTCGTAATATCATAAACTTTTTTATCATCTCGCAAAAGGTTAATAATATAATTAAGGCTGCTTTTACGTTCTTTGTTAATAATACCTATCGTATCATCATGGAAAATATTTAAAAAATAACTAATTTGAAAACCAGTTTGTCATTCGACGCATAATAAAAGAAAGGTAAAGAATGTTTAAAGTATGGATTAGAACTAAATTTCGTAAATAATTATATATTTTACTAGCGGTCTCGGCAGATGCTATCTTGCCCTGAAAAAATAAAAATCTAGAACCCGATTCTAGAGCCAAGGGGTGAGGTATAGTTATTGGGCACATTTATTTATTATGAACAGATACGATTTTTTTTTTTTAACCACCCAAAGTTAATTTTATATCTCAAATAATAAATAAATGTGCCCTATAATTATACCGCAACCCTTATATTAATCAAAGATAATGTAGCATTCGAATGGTGAAAGAATTTTTTAAATCGGTCCAGTAGTTTTTGAGTTTATTCGTTAAAAACATACAAATATACAAATCTTTCCCCTTTATTATATTACTAATATATACCCGCGACTTCGTCTATGCTTGACTTGAAATTCCCGCGGGTTTCTCGGGGCACAAAGTATCGCAGGATTTAAATAAAGAATGTAAGCTATAGTTTTAGTGGAAACTGTCGGGATAAAATAATTTTTATTCATCCGAACAACTGCAAACCGCATCCGGGAAAATTCCTGCGGGATTCCCGGGGAAAACATATGACGCATTTTATTACATAAACATTTATTATTTTATCCGTGCAGGAACGGAGACGGAATACAATTTCCTGCAACCAGGTGGGCTGTCGTAAGAGGCGACAAAACAACCTACAGCCAGGTGGTAGAGCATTTGCTCGTCTTGATGGCTACCACCCCTGGTCTAGCTAGAGTATGCCGCCATAACAACCTTGGGTTGTGTTTCTGCATTAGTGGCCAGGTTCCAGTTTCCCTTTAGAGAGCAGCAGCGCTATTGTAGAACATTTGGTATTGCGAATGTCCATAGGCGATGGTAACCGCTTTCCACCAGTGGGCCGTCTGCCTGTCTGCTGAACTCAGGCCGTGTAAAAAAATCTATTGTTATGTATTTTTTTATTTAAATTACAAACGTTTGAAAAATGGTAAAAGTAAATAAACTTAATTTATATTACTTAATTTTGAATTTCTTACTTTAAGTCACTCATTAAGTATTTAATAATATTTTCGTATATTTCATACTATATGTAGTATGTAAGTGTTCGTTTACGTAGTATTACACGTTTGGGTAATTTATAAAATACTTACGAAAAGTAAAGCCGTTCGCAAGTTTGTATTACACTACAATCTATACAAGACACATGAGAC
Organism: Dendrolimus kikuchii; assembly: GCA_019925095.2. NCBI lineage: Eukaryota > Metazoa > Arthropoda > Insecta > Lepidoptera > Lasiocampidae > Dendrolimus > Dendrolimus kikuchii. The sequence goes on from CM034400.1 coordinate 9,807,065, forward strand.
TTGCAAAGTATGGCAAATTTTATACCTATAGCTAAAATTGTTAGCTGTAACACAAAAAAGAGAAAAGTAGGAAGGAAGAATATTACAGTATATTTTATTTAAATTTACGATCAAAGCCCTAATAGTAAATAGGTAATACTTTATATTACAAGTCCCTTTTGTACACATAAACTCATGTAAGAAATAATTTCACCGGTTGTACGTCCCTCCATTGCAATGGGAATAAAAGAAACACGACGTTGTCAATAAGATCAGCAGGTGTCCTTTGGGATGGGGTCATTCACTCCAACATGCACCCGTGGTTTTATCAGGACCCAGTTACAACCTTGGGTGGAAAGCTTTTATTACGCAAGTTGGTTTATATTATAATAGCTGTTTTGTTAAACATAAAAGGGTTTGTATTCTGTAAGTAGGTATTATGGATTTTTCTGGTATCAAAAGTATCTTGTGCTTTTTGTAAAGTAATGATTCGTAGATCAGAGAATCACAGGACCAATTACCCAAATCTGAGCATATAGGCGGATACAGTGCATAGTGTATTGCAAAAAACCATGTGACTATGCACTGCATAAGTGCATACTCCATGAAAAACTTTTATGTACCTATGCCACTAGAATATCAGCCCTCAGGTATCCCGCAGCTAATCTGCCATTTGAAAAGAACGGATAGCACATTTACCAGATTTGTCCAAGGGTTACATACATCAATTATCTTGAAGTGCAGGTTTATTCACAATGTTTTCATTCACCGCCAGCACGTAATAATTATAACAAAACGCACATTATTACCCGTGCGCAAAAGGTTTGCCGATAGCCTCATGAGGTCGCGCGTCAATGGTCAGTATGGTCGACAAAAAAGGTTACATAAATATTTGTTGCAATGAATTTATGATTGTATATACTTTACATAAGTATATACAATAATAGTAAGTAGTCATCGGCAAACCTTCTACGCGCGGCTTATAGGTGGGAAAGATATTTTAAGCAATAGGTACATGTTTTCGGGTTAGAACTTGAATCTATGAAATTAGTATGTGAGGCAGGTGCTACCAAGATTTAAAGCTATAAGTCTAAAAGTTACTGAATTATGACTACCGCATTATTAACAAGCAATAAGTTACCCAACAGTCGTCAAAAAAAAGCCATGCGGTCGCCACATAAAAATAAACACAACGAATGCCCAGCCAAGTGTCTTACCTCAAAACTCCCTTTGCTATGAATTCTTTATACTCGAAAGTCAGGTTAGTAAAACGCGCCGTGCCGGTATAAGCTTCAGCTTTACTGTTCCCTCACCGGCCGTTTTTGGGAGCTGGGGATGAGCATAAAATAAAATTGAAGCATAATACGGACATAAGCCAGTGCAACACCAGAGACGAGCCTTATGAAAGCGATTTTGTTGTTCTAATAACAATATTACAAATTGAAATGTATAACTTTGGGTAGATTCTGCTATATTTATAACCTAACTGTGCCCGTGAGTTTATGCGTGCGGGACAAATATTTATTTATATTCATATCTTTTAAAATCTGCAAAATATCAAAACAGATCATACGAAAATGTTTAGTAAAATACCTAATATTTTAATTAAAATAAATAAATATAGCTGACGGTGCAGTGATTGCATTTCCAAAAAAACCTTTTTCCCAATGCATACAGCATCACAGGGTCGCAAGAAGTCCTTATTTTACCTCAAGTTTTTGTTTGCAATAAGTATAGTTCTAGAACTAATGTAATTTGTAATTAGTTTAATGTCCATGATTTTTATGTTCATTATACAAGTAATACTTAAGACATCTTATAGTTTTTTTACAGTTTCTAGAATAAATGCACTAACATTTACAGGTATTTTTTATTTATTTATTTATTATTTCGTTGTTTTGTTAGGGTATATTATTGTATAATTCTTATATATATTTTGTTTATTAATGTAATGGTTCAAAGTTACCTACATATTTGGGGTCTTAGGACATATGAGGTTATGGAGGTGAGCACTGAAAACCAGTGCTGTGTCGGAACATGTTTTGGTACAGCGAAAGACTTAGTGCCAACCTCATTTCAAATAATGCGGCTTTCTTTTATTGTTATTTTCTTATCAGTTTGTATTGTGTGAGTCGCAACTTGAAATAAATATTTTCTTTCTAACTCAAACTTGATTAATGGTAAACATGAGACCTATGTTTAGAAAGAAACAACATTTCCCATAACTTCCAAAGGCAACGGCCCACTAATTGTTTTACTATTTATACTATAGTAGCTACAAAACAGCGACAAATAATTAATTTATTTGTATTTTATTTAATAATAATAATAATAAATAAAATTGTTAAAATTATTAACAATTTACCCTAAGCCACTTTAGACAAACGTGGCGGGTATACTCTACATTTGCCTAAAATGACGAGAACAGAGCGTAGCAGTGGGCTATTTACGAGTTAACATTATAAGGTTAACTTACGAGGTTCTGTACAGAATGCACAATGACCAAATTTTTAAATAAATTTAGCATATTTTAATACTTTAAGTTTGTATGAACAGAGGAACGAACATAGCATTTCCAGTTAAAAGCCGGAAAAACCTTGGCCATTTAAGATAATAACGAGATAAAACCTGCATAATATTTTATAAAATATTAAAGAAAGGATTCATTTAAATTCAAGTTTATTCATTTGGGACGGTACTTTACGGACTCTCCATGAAATGTCTGCAAAAATTTCCTCTTAGTCGTATATTCTTAGCCTTCAAATAATTTAAGCATAATAGCTCCTTTCCACTGGAGATAACTTGCATTTATTTTTAAACTTGCTTGATTAACACATCTTTATATACATATAAAATTCTATTGTTCGTGTGTATGTCACTGAACTCCTCCTAAACGGCTGGACAGATTTTGATATTTTTTGTGTAAATTCGCATGGGTCCCGATATGATTTAGATTCACACTGGGATCCGGTAGATGCCGCTGGAATTGGGTTCTTTTTTTAGAGCAGGACAAGTCTGCCCTGCCCGCTAGTAACGTAATAAAAAACATAGCCTAAATATACCTGACATACACCGGAAAAGACCCGCTTTATTTTTATCTTCATTTTAAAATAGTAGTACATATAGTATAGTCGGACGAACATACAGTAACCCGAATGTTCTACAAGTACTGATTCATCAATTCTAAAAACATCAAAAGTTAACTTAAGACAACACTAGACCAGCTGAATGAAATTTAACTAAGCAGAGAAAAATAAAGACTTAGTAACTAGATAAAGGTTTAAGATTATTGTAAAAGTTGATTGTTAAGTATTAAATGAATCATAACAATAACTATTACTTCATATCAACTCATACAAAATAGAAAAATAAACTGACACAATCTTAGTGGCCAGAGGGAGGAACTTACAAAAAAGATCGTCCCAACCCCTTTTCTCCACTAAAGAAATAAAATGTTCGAATATGCATAAAAAGATAAACGCATCTTAAAATGAAAATAAGTAAGGAAGTTGCATGTAGCGATGCGTGAAATCGGAAATGGCGGGCGTCCCGCAAGCAAAGGCCCCTAAATCGCTTGCTACTAAATCATACACACTATAAAAGTCCCTATAAAACAGTAAATATTCCCTATGCATTTATTGCGATATACAAAATTCTTGTAAATTGTTGTGTAGGTTTGAGACGATCGTGTATTTTTCAAATTGTTGGTTTTCGTATGTATCTAGAGGGGTACTCTATTTTTTATTTTAATTTTCAATTTTAAACTATGTCTTTATCAATGTCCATTCTACATATTAGTTGCATATATCGTAGTCAATTTAATACATAGTACTTGTTATTAAATATACTTAATACATACATATATTTATGTATTGTGTATTTATTTATTTACATATCGTCGACGTCAGTGCAGGAGCGTATAACTACATTTTGGTGGCATTATTTTTGTCTTCAAAAATGTTAGTACACATAAGTATATCACAATTTTGACGTGGAAGGCCACGACACACCTTTCATGATCAAATTGATCGTGTACTAGTAGAAGGTGATGTCAGGAGCCTTAAGAATAGACGAGCGTGCATGACAAGAGCTATGAATATCAAAGAAGCAAGTGAGGTGTGTAAGAATAAGCCTAAAAATGCGCTCTGTTGTTGGTGCCTACCCCGCAAGGGTACTGGCGTGAAGTCATGTATGTATGTATGTAAATAAAAATAGTTTTAATGTATGGACAGAGCAGCAGGGCATTATAATGTTACACCTAACTTTTATTCTAATCGAGTTTTCATTCGTGTTAAGCTAAATTTATTTTATTAAATACACAAACAGTAAAAAAGGTTTGCATTCCCAGACTTTATTATTGACTGGAGTTTTCCCCTTCGGGGCATTCGCTCTGTATTACATACACAAAAAAAAATTAGGTGTTTTATATACACAAACCTTTAATTCTTTACTTTCTTGTTCAATTCATTACAATTACAAAGAAACTACGGACTACTTAAGAAACTAAGTCAATATAGTGTAGGCAACTGCATAGCAAACAAAAAGAAAAGTCGCAGACAACCTGATTTGAAGTACCTAATACGTAATGAATGACATGTGGGAAACCTGACAGTGTATTTGTTATTGTATTACAGCGATGGTTGTCTACATTGCAATTGCAGCGTCATCAATTTTGCTAATCTATCTGTTTTAAAGAAACGACGTCATTTATCGGGATAAAATGTATCCTAAGTGTTCAATCAGGTTATAAGCCAGCACTACGTAGTGTTTCAATCGTATAGGTTCAGTAGTTTCCAAAAAAGGATAGCAGCGCTATCTTTTTCGCTATTTTTGTCTATCCCACGGAAACGACGTCATTTATCGGGATAAAAAGTTTCCTAAGTTACGCCCCGGGATATAAGATAATTCTATGTCGAGTTTCGTTTAAATCGTTTTCACGCGATGCTCTAATAGACAGACTAAATTCTAAAAATTGTATTTTCGGAATCTCTTGGTCCGAATTAGCCCCCTGATTTTTTTTACATTTTTAAACCCATTGTACAAATTCGGACCATTTACAGATAATATTATTCTATATTATAGTATATAGAATACACTAACTAGCTCATTATGTGCGACAGTCGAAGGGGAGTGGAATATGAAAATTCTCGAATATTCTTATGTGTCCCATCCAATGAGTCATTTACTTACAAATGGGTATTGTCTAACGAGAAGTTATATGAGTCACTTGCAATGCATAGCTACACATCAAGATTAAGTAACGAACAGAGGTCAACTTTAATTAAATATTTTATGATCTTTAATAGTCCTAATTTTTATATAAATCAGCTTAAATGTACTCCTGGCTGCCTGACTTTAGAGTCGACTATTCAAGTTGAAAATAGCCCTATTTAGAAATTTAGTTTACGTAAACTACTGAGAGATTATTGCAAAATTTACTACGAACTGTACTAAAACTCTCCAAAGCTTCAATAGCAGTAAGTATGTCTCGTATACGCTTTGAAAATAAATAAGCGCTCTTCGCAACAATACCATGCTCCTCGCAAGCTGGCTGCTTGTCGTTTACTTTGCGAACCACATTTTATTGAAATATTCAATTTATAACTTACGATTAGTAGTTATATAGCATAGTAGAGATTTGAAATTTTTATTAAAATATTTACACGTTTTTGGTAACAAACATTGTTAGATTTTATAAGAATATCTTGGTATTAATTTTTTTGTGTTCAGATAAAAAAGTTATTATTCATTTATAAAAACAATGGACTTGATACATTTTGGTAAAATCGTTTTCATGTTAACATATTTTTCGCGACACTTAGAACACCGCAAATTTATTGCAAGAATCGAATCACGTGGTTCAAATATATTAACAATTGTAAGGGTCTCTCCCGTCTTCAAAAAATTTAAGTGTTGAACTCAATACACGTAAGCTTTCTCAAGTTTTTTCATTTAAAAATTAACAGAAGACTACTTCTTAGTCACATAAATTCTGTTTGTAATTATTTTTAAACAAACAAACTTCAGTCTTCTTATTAAAAGAAATGGTAGCTCTGTTTACTTATCTCATACATCCCCATGTCACTGCGTAAGCGAATAAACGGCTTCTACATATTATTATCTTAATAAGAAAATTGCTTACGGGATTCATAGCTCTCGTATTACAGTTGAGGCATTTAACAGAAATTATCCTATTATTTTGTTTATTACCGGATTTTTATTGCTTTACTGACAGCATATTATGAGAGCATCGTCTCGATATAGCAATGATGCAGTGAACACTTAAACATCCATTTAGCGTATTTTAGTAACATGACTAGTTCTGTTTTTGAATAAAAATGATAGATGAAATTGAAAATATATATTTATTTTTAAAAACACATGTACAATTTGTAGTTCGGATCTTTTTTTAAGCAAAATTTACTTGTGTGTTTCTAATTCTTTTTTGTTATCTTAAAGCGTTTTTATCTAAATCTTATACATAAATTATAAGGTATTACAATGAAGAAATGTATAAATAATCGAATACAATAAAACAAAACTTAACTTATTTGTATTGTATTCAACCCATAGTCCCTCAAGACTATAAGTAGAATACTGAGCCTAGTTCACCGTCTTCTATGGGTAAGGTGTCCAGAAGGCTGGCCACGTTTCCTCGCTGGATCGCAATGCTCCGAAAGTGTTTTTAAACTCTACTTTGATTTTTGATAGAATTTTCCATCATATAGTTCAAATCAGAAGGAGTTTTAGAAGCGAATATATCCACCTATAATGATTTAAAATAAAATTAATCATCAAGAAAGATCTATATGAGTTGAAATACTGAAATAGTAGATTATTACATGAGAGGTGAAAGTGACTTATTTAGGCACGAGATGGTTTGGCGCACGGAGCCTTTCACCCGAGGTTAACACTGCTTTTCATTTCAAATATGAGGAAAGTAAATAAAAACTGATTAGTTAAACAAACTGCTACTTCTCTAATAAAATCAGGTGTTAAATCCATATCTAAATCTGATGAAAAGTCATTACGTACGTTACATATAAAACGTCAAATATTTTTTTCTGTGGCATTCTACCAGCCAGTATTTATTTTTGGCACGAATAAAAGTAAATTTTTAGCTACGTAAATATTTATGTAAATTAAATAATAATTTAATGAAAGTAATTTATTATTATAAAATGTGTTCTTGATATTTTTTTAATACAATTTATGCCGCGATTTAATAGTGGCTATAAAAAAGTTGGGATATGAGTAGCATGTATTATCTATGATTTGTATTGTTTTGTAAATTTTTTACAACAGAGAGAATCGTTTCCCAGGAACAAAAGGGCTCTTTTCATCCCTGCGATTAAGTAACTCCAAACGTACTTTCAGAATATGACAAATGAAAAAGAATTTTTCACCCCTTAGTTACATCTATGGTGTTTTTATAGATCCGATTTTACCAAAATGGCAATTGGACTCGAAAAAGTTACAACTCGGCATAATAAAGTAAAAGACAAATAGGAAAGTATCTAACAAATGGTGGCGAATTTAATTTGGAATGAGAGAGTTGGTCGAGGAAATTCTCAACTCGAGTGGATTTAAGCATCCTGGTGCTCGTAATTTATGACCGATTTGTACGTATTTGCACTAATTAATTTCGTTTCTTATCTAATACTCTTAATTGGAGTTCCCGAGTTTGTTCCTCGATTCGTCTCGCAATTTAATATCTTGTTTTCTAAACTTCTAACGTGGGACGGGAAGAAAATTGAAAAACAAATGGAAAATTATGATTGTTTGCTTTGAGATATTTTGTTTGATGATGAAATTTCTTTTCAAAATTTGATACTGTTTGAGTAGAAATTTCGCGCAACTGTACTCGCGTAGTCAATATTCGTTTATTCGATGCTTAATTTAGGTACATAAAAATATATTTACACATTAACCTTATTAGGGTATAGCATGACAAGCAATGTATCAAATATTATAATGAATTAATGTAGCATCTTCCTGACTTCAACATACTGAAAGAACGTATGTACGTCATTTCATGACATTCATTTTATATCAAACGCCAAGAAGTAGAATAGCACCAGGAGAGATATTACGAATGGTATAAAGAAGATGGCACCTTGGTTCTCTTACTCATAGACAATAGAAAACACCATATAAAAATCGCTCAAAAGTCGCAAATATACAACTCTGTATTCTAATGCTTCTGCTTAGCCTCCATTTGTGTTAGTGACTGTTATCAAATGCAACTTAATTACCATTATAGCGTTAAAACATAACGCGTTAATGTTTAGCTACATTAGTGTATAATAGACATGTGCGCCGCTTTGAAAAATGGCAGCGCCGACGCGTCGAAGATTTTTAGTCGGCGACGTGACAATTTTAGACTTTTTTAAGCTACTGCATTTAAATCTACTCCATCTTTGTTGGTTTTGAAAAATAACAGTCGCAAACAAGACTCGGGCACCTAAAAGTGGCAGGATGTGGTTTGCAGAAACAGGAAAATAAGCAGAATTCAAAGACGCGAACACCAGCTCTGTCCTTTTCCATTTCCATCTGTTCTATATCATGCTAAAAATTAAATCTTTCAAGGCTATCTATAGTAGTAAGCTGTATATAAATGATTTTTTGGCAATGATTAATGCGATTAACAATATCGCATTTCAAATAACGCATTAAAGCCTTGACTATATCTACGTGACACAGTCACTAACACCAACGTTATCGCAGGTGTAGCAGAGGCATAAGACAATACTTATTCACAAAATGGCCTTTACTGCGAGTATACATTGAAAAATTAAGTAATTTTGAGCAAATTGGGCTGTCACACAAGGGTCCAAGATTTCAATTGTGCAGTAGAAAATAAATTAACTAAAAATGTCCAAACCGATTGCATATTCGGCAACTCATATGGCGATTTTGAGAATTGTGGCATATATGGAGCAGTTAGAAGTAATATTCCCGAAACAATTGCCGCATTTTATTGCAATTGCTCCACTTAAACGCTCCATATTGATCCATTAGGTACTGGCGCCAAGAAATAATTGCTCAAAAATTGCCCGTGTAAAAGCACCTTAAAATAGATCCTATTAAATTGAAAAGAATGTTAAAGATGCTATCTTTATAGTTGAATCATAATTCTACCTGTTTAATTAAACGGAAGAAGCTAGTTGAACTTGAATGTGCCTTAATTTGAAAATTACTATTAAAACAATAATTAGACTAACGTGTTATTTGTATATACGTAGGTATAGTTATTGTCTTTTTCATGAATATATCTATAAACAATACAATTATATATCAGCGAGATTTTTATCGTAAGTCTTAAGAGCTCGGTTGCAAAAAAGATACTTATTAAGAGGTTTTGTTATTGACTGATCTCGTTTAAAAAAAATATTTTAAATAAAAACTCAACCTGAAGCGCCATCTATTCATGAGGAATTCAATTCTTTATAGTTATATTTTAAGTGGCCAATTGTCATTCTTAATATTCTTCTTGTATAGGTCTTACATACATAAACCTATGCAATTAGTCACCTGTCCTAATTCCAACATAAATTTAGTAAGAAAATCCTTTAGTACATTAAGATTTTCAAAGTAATAATTCCTTGAAACGAGTTTTGGAATAGTGTTAACGGCATAGACAACTTATTACAAAGCCCTGTCATGTTTATCCGCGTCACGTAATAGCCACTTCGCATCCGGAATGTTTTATTATGACAGCCCTGTGAGCTTTTGTTCCAAAAAAGATGAATTCAGGAACATAAAGTCGTTTTACACTTACATTAGCAAGATAATGCTGATGGCAAGGGAGTTGTAATATGTGTCATTGTCACCGTAATGAGTGACAGTTGTAATGTGTCAAATATCAATGTAATACCTACTCTGTGTCGAATAAACTCTCTGCTGCGTTGATCTCGTACCGTGTCGTTTCATTATAAAAGGAATCCTGAATAATCCTAAAACAGGTTATGAGCCCAGGCACACAACTTTGTTACAGGATAAAGGATTGTTCAGAGAATACTGCCAGATATTTAGTTTCGTAAAATAAGTCTTTTTTTCGAAAATAAAAGTTAAAATACGGCGCGACAGTGTGCGGCCATATTTTTCTCAAGCAATACTTGTTCGGAGTGTTCGTACAAATCGAATTAGAACAAGGAAGGATAACAATAAAAGGCAGGAAGGTATCGTAAGCAATACGATGGATGCAAATCAAACAATTATAAAATTGGAGGGTGCGAGAAACTGGAACATTTGGAAATTTCAAACAATGGTTATATTGCGAGGACAAAACCTCATGGGTATCGTCGATGGCACTTTTACAAAGCCAGACAAGGCGGAAGAACAAGCTTCATGGCAATTGAAGGATGCAAAGGCTCAAACACAAATAGTTACAAGAATGACTGAGGAAGTGATGCTTCACATCATCACGTGCAATACATCAGCCGAAATGTGGCACAAATTAAGCAGCGTTTATGAGCAGAAGACTGAAACAAGTATACATATTGTTCAACAAAAGTTTTTTCAATATAAATATGTAAAAGACATTGAAATGTCGGTATTTTTGTCTAAGATTCAAGAGTTAAGAAACCAACTTAAACAGATGGGAGAGGATATATCAGAAAAATTTGTAATCACAAAAGTATTGATGTCTCTGCCCGATGACTACAGGCATTTTATATCTGCGTGGGAGTCAGCTCCAGAAAACAAGCAAACATATGATAATCTTGTCGCTCGCTTGTTGATTGAAGAAGAACGATTGAAAGAGAAGCAAGATACTCCATCAACAGCATCTGCATTTATTGTGAAAAGCAATGCACAGAAAAAGAAGTACATGAAATGCTTTAAATGTAATAAACTAGGACATTATGCATCGGAATGCAGGAACAAACAGAATATTGTAAACATAAAAACAGACAAAAGATGTTTTTATTGTAACAAGTCGGGTCATTTTAAAAATGAATGTCGGTTCAGGAAAAACAAAGATAGTAATGCATTCATGGTACAACAGAATAATAATGAATATCTACAAAAATATAAGTGGCTAGTCGATACTGGTGCAAGTGCACATATGTGTTGTGAAAGGAACTTGTATACAACATTTTCACCGACAACACAGTCAGTAATTATTGGCAATGGAGACACCATTAAAGTATTGGGATGTGGACAGATAAAATTAGAAGTATTCAATGGAAAAGACTGGATTGATACAACTATAAATAATGTTTTGTTTGTGCCAGAATTAAAAACAAACTTATTTTCTGTCAACTGTGCAATGGATACAGGTTATATAATGAAGACAGATGGTAACAAGTGCAAGTTTTACAAAGGAAAGGCACTACGTACTATTGCAAATCGAGTTGGGAACATGTATATGATGAATGTTCGCTACAAAAGTGTATATGCAAATGTAACTCAAGTTAAGTCTACATTAGATGAATGGCATCAAAAGATGGCTCATCAGAACATACAGTATGTGAAAACTGTGCTACAAAACAACAATATTGAAGTCAGCGAATATGTTAATGGCAACACTGATAATTCTTGTCATGGATGTTTAAAGGGAAAGATACATCGCTTACCTTTTAAAACCAGTAAATCAAATACAACAAGGATATGTGAAGTTATCCATGCTGATCTTTGTGGACCCATGGAAAATAATTCAATTGGGGGATCCAGATACTTTATGATACTGAAAGATGACTTTTCTAGTTATAGAACTGTGTACTTTTTAAAAAGCAAAGTAGTGTTAGCCTGTCTTCAACAGAAGCTGAATATATAGCTGCCAGTATGGCTGTCAGCGAGGCATGCTGGCTTATCAATTTATTGAAAGATTTTCAGATATGTAAAACAACACCTGTTTTGATATATTGTGACAATCAGTCAGCAATTAAAGTAGGAAATACAAATACAGTGAAACGATTAAAACACATTGACATTCGCTATCACTTTATTAGGGAAAAGGTTCAGAATGGTACAATATGTTTACAGTATTTAAAAACTGAAGATCAAATAGCTGATATGTTTACAAAATGGTTAAGAAAAGATATGTTAATGAAATTTTGTAAAATGTGTAGTCTCATCAGTTAATTGTAGTTAAGTATAAAGTTTTTTTTATTTGTGTAATATTAGTTAATAATAAAGTAATTAAAGTATGTAGTATATAAGTGATAGCTGTATAAGCTTTTTGTAATGAACAAAGTGATGTAAATTTTAATTTTTGGTTTGAAAAAGATATTTATAAAGAGGTTTCATAATACAAGTATTGTGTTTCTTTTGATTGCTTAAACATAGTTTTGTATAAGATGTAAATTAAGATTGTTTTTGTAATGTAAGTTTATTATAGTTTCTTTTTGGAAATTTATATGTGTATTACATTGAGGGTGGGTGTTGTAATATGTGTCATTGTCACCGTAATGAGTGACAGTTGTAATGTGTCAAATGTCAATGTAATACCTACTCTGTGTCGAATAAACTCTCTGCTGCGTTGATCTCGTACCGTGTCGTTTCATTATAAAAGAATCCTGAATAATCCTAAAACACATCCTAACACGGAAGAATTTCATTAACTTCGACGACAATTATGTTATTATAAATATTTATAAAGGTTATTGGGAGCGATATCAATTTTTGATAGAGTATTTATAATGCCTAAGACAATAATTGCACAAACATTCATTTAAAAAACAATATCAGTTGCTAAGTTTTGAAATTGCATAACTGTATTGTTTAAATTAAATTAAATTTTATTAACATATAACTAATACAGGGTAGGTACATACAATATTACTAAAAATTCAGAAACCAGTTAGTAAAAGAGGCGTCACAAAGGAAACTGCTTGCGGTTCTAGTTCTCCATAGAACCTGTGAATGTGAATGATTATATTTGTTCTTTCCTCATGAAATTCCTCATTTCAATAGATTTTTATTTTCTTAAGTTCATGGGCACGTTAGGGACTTGACGAAAATAAGAGAAACAGTAAATAGATTCCAGGATATAAAGCAGAGTTCATATTCCTGAGACCAGACAAACTACAAGAGAGTTGCCCGCTAATACGACCACGTTTCCCTAACAATAGATAAGCACGATCCTAGCAATGGAGAAACATTTATAGGCTGGTGTTATCTATCTATAGTAATGAAATTTAAAATTTGCGTCTAGCTGTTATTACAAAATAAAAGTCAAAATTTACCTTAAACTGCTTCTATACGATAATTATATAATTCTATTAAGACCGTTATTTATCAATTTTGTATCTGAAAGTTTGAAAATTTATATGGTATACTCTCCGAAACACGTTCATGAAATTTCAATAAGAATTTTAAGTATTAAAACAAAAATAATAATTTTAAGATTCAATAAATTTTAATATAAAATCAAAGTTCGTGTGAACGAACTTGCGGGTAGATATGATATTATTATATAATAATAACTAACTAATACTAACTAATCTAATCCATGTATGAAATTTTTACATTAGTCTCATGTTCACGTCGCCGTTTTAAATTTTACAGCTACCGTATTTGTGACGGTTAGTGTAACAGCATCCTAAGATCGGCTTAATGTTGTAGGTTATTAATATGTAAAGTTTACCGTAACTATTTAGGTTTATTGTAAACATTATTCATGAATGTAGGTAATTCTTGGAGTAATCAACTAACCGCGCTATAAGTGTTTGTAGAGACATATTGACTATTAAATATGTGTTCATAGACATATTTTAAGTTGTACACAGTAGAAGCTTGATAGAAGGTACTTGAACTTCTAAACAGAAATATTTTAGATATAAAATCCCTTTTTATTCAGTACAAAAAAAAAATTATGTGTTAACACAAGTATAAGAAATTATTTACATGAAAAATAAAAATCTCTCTCCAATATAATTAATATTGGCAGAAAATTTTTGTCTATAGGTACCTATAACGCTACAAAAAGGGGTATTAGTAAAAAATATTTCATTTGCGAAGAAGGCAGCGTACGAAAAATACTTAAATCTGAAATATATAATTAACTGATCAATAGAAAATTTTATGTAATCACAGTTTCCACTAAAACGATAGCTTACATTATTTTTAAAATACTGCTATACTTTGTGTCCCAAGAACCCCGCGGCAATTTTAAGTCAAGCGTGGACGAAGTCGCAGGCATATCCTAGTTCTAATAATAGTTTATAATGAGACTTAGTGTTAATAGTAGGTTTCATTAAAAAAATTGTTTTGAAATCACAGATAGACATTTTAATTTTATATCTATGTATTGGTATAACCCAATCTTCAATTATTTATTACAAAATAGTAAAAAATATAGATTCACCATCTTGTAACAAATTTAATTCAATTATTAATTAATGATTTTATTTATTTACAAAACATACATACGGACAGTCCAGTTATTCAACACTTGATTAAATCTTTCAGTTTTTTAACAGATTTAAATAAAATTATGTTTGACATAAGAACGCGTCATAAAAATAAGACTATAATGACGTGCGACGGTACCTATCTATATGACTTAGGATCTTTTGGTACTAACTAACTTTTATACTAGATAATTCATGGCCACTCTTAGTATACTCCTTAAAAGCAATTACAGATATATGAATAGCATTCGCACTGTTCGCTTAGTAAAGCGCAGTAAAGGAAAACAACCCACTAAAAACTTGTAGTGTTATTCTAAAGCCAGCCACTCGGAACTTGCAAACAGCTCTCTGAAGTGGCGGCTCGTAGTAAAAGTGGCATTTGTGTTTATTTGTGAGGTGCCGTGCTCTGTCTCTGTTACCTAACAACTGCATCAAAACCATCAGAGTGCACTGGGCTGAGCTTTACTATATATTTTTTCCAGTACATTATAATGTTTTATATTAAGTAAAGAGTCAGTTGATTGGTTATTTATCACCATAAAGTGTATGATTTATGCTTATATAGGTATCTAACTTATGTGATTGTCAAAGTAATTATGTTGGATTATTGCCTTTGCATTATTAAACTGCTGGATTAAGTGTAATGGACAAGGAGATTAATTGTATCCTAGGAAAGGACACGGGGTACTTTTGAAAAATAATTTTGAATGGGTAAAATAGGTGTTGAAAATTTTCAGTAATTCTTTACGTTACGGACTGGACATACATCAACCAATGCGTGTTTACAACGTTACAGTTGCATTTTTACTTCATTCAAAAAACAAATAAAGAAAATTAATAATGCAAACTAAGTCTCAAATAACAGTCACTAAACACAATAACTTGATGAACTAATATAATAAAAGAAAAATTAACTTATTTATATTGTCTTCTACCCATAATCGCTCAAGATTTTATGTAAAATACTGAGCTTAGATCACCTTCTTCGTCTTCATTTATGAGTGAGGTGCCCGGAAGGCTGGTTACGTTTCCTAGCTAGAAAGCCATATTGATCCGTTGTCCGAGATAGGCACCAGTTCTCTGATTACCTTAAGAGTCAATGAGTCTTTTTGATAATTTTTGGTAGAGGCTCATAGTCTCAGGACCCTACAGTCTAAGCGTATCAACAGCAAACGGCACAAACATATAAATCCCACTGGGTTGCATATTTGCGCCACTACTAATTGATATAACTTAATCATTGATTTATGGTGTTTTAGTTGACAAAGCATATGTTTTACAATTCAATGATGTAACTTGGAATCTTGAATGTAAATATTCAGCACTTGAGCGGTTTTTATGGTTTATTATATTGTACAGTTACGATATGCTTATGGTGAAGAAAAATATCACCTACATCAAAATCAATGAAACGTCAAACATCCTAATATGTGTTGGTCAAGCATCGCGTTTATACCGCCTAGTTTCTTGAAATGCAGAACCCGCAATTCAACAGTGCGACGTTTATAACCTGTTATTATACTATAAGTACAAGTAATGTTTCCTATCCTGCCATCATAATATACCTCTTATTTTGACGACTATAATAATATACAATTAATTATAACTTGTTAAAAAATGGATGAATATAAATTCCAATGCATTTGTGTTATTGAAAGAACACTGTTCAAAACAAAATTGTTCTTGTATGCTTGAAAATTGCCAACTCATCTTCAATTTTGTACGAAAAAAATATCATCAGCGTAAATTGGGGAGACAAGAGAGCAAAATAACAACATATATTTTTTGTGGAGCACGTGCATGGCTGCACTGATAGGTCTAACGGAATACAGCACTCTATAGGGAAAGCGTAATGAAATGCTGATGCCGCGCGTGTCGCCCCCTACCCAGTACGGGCCTGGAATATTGATACCTCACTGAAATGCCTTCTTCCTGTACGTTACTCGGATGTCAACAGAATATCACAAGCTTATTTTAAAAAAAAGTAATTCCTTTTTAATGTTATATACCGGCCTTTTATTTTTATGATGTTATTATATTAAATATATAATTTTATTTTAGCGAATATTAGAACTGCAAATAGAGCATGAAAGACCGGCCAATATGTAGAAAACTTCGGAAGTTGGGTGTTTGAGAAAATGCAAATACATAAGTAATTTGTTTCATATTAATATAAGTAATGTAATATTAATAATTTACTTATAAGATTAAAAGTGATATATTGTTTTAATAGCGTTTATGCTTATTAACCACTAATGCTGGAACACAACTCAAGGTTGTTATGGCGGCATACTCAGACCAGAGGTGGTGGCCATGTAACAGGCTAATGCCCTACCACCTGAAACCCAATTCTGCTATCTCAATATCTTGACGTTGCGAAAATATTCAAAGTACAATTCTATTGTGAGAGTATCAAAAATTTGTAATGTATTAAACCTACAATATCTTGTCTTAATTATAATAATAATTAACTATACTTACTTAATGGAAATCGGATCAAGTGCGTTCGGCTTACGCATACGTTCCGTAGTGACGAAGAGCCCGCTATGTTTTGGTAAATGAAACTTCTCCACGTATCCTCAAACTAGGATAGCTTCTACAGGATACGAATCCCAATACAAGTTTACTCAAAATTAAAAAAAAAAATTCGATAAAGAGAATAAACTTGCACAATTGTCATCCCAAAAAATGGATACTTTCGTATGATATGAATTTATGATTTAGATAAGTGAAGCTGCAAATAAAGGTGATACAGATACAATAAAACGTTAGAAAAAATAATGCAATAAGTATGCGCTCAAACCAGTCTATTTTTTTTTAATGAAAAACGGTTATCATCTCCTATAGACATTTCAACACCAAAGGTGCTAACCAATGTGCTTCCGATCTCTAATCATGCTGAAACACAACTCAAGATCGTTATGGCGGCATAATCTAGTGCGGGCGGTGGTAGACATCCAGACGATCAAATGCCCTACCACCTGTAAAATAGTATTTTTTCTCCGTTCCTACGCGGATATTCCTCCGTTCTTACAGCGATTCTACATTATAATATATAAATAAATAAAAAGCTAATGTATTTATTTATAAGTATTATAAAATATAATATATTAAAACGCTCCGCCTTGTAAATAAAATATCATAATTTAACATAAAATATATCGAGCCCGCAACACACTACAAATATATATATAATTTATACGTAACCCGCTCCGCACCATAAATATAAGATAAATTAACATAAAATAAATATAATAAATATTATAACAAATAAAGGGAAGTGGACTGAGGAGCAGAGGAGCAGCTGCATTTCATTCCCATTAATCAGGTAAGTGCGTGCTCATTCTCAAATTCCCGTTCAAAATTGTCCCAATCTCCTATTTCCTTACTTTGACACAGGTCGCTTAACGCTAAACTCAGTGCTGCCGCAACAAATGGTTATTTATTTATAAGTTAATTAATTTATTTAATTTTTCAATTGTAATATTTTTTAGGTCAATGAATATTACAATTAAATTATGATATAAAAGTGTGTTGTAAAACTTCATACAGCTGTAACGAAGACAAAAGACAGCGACATTTGAAATTCCCTATTCCCCTCTTTACAAAGATCCATCGTTCTTAACTTAGATCCTTATTCATCGCACGTTTTGAATTTTATCGGAATTAAGTTACACTGAACCCTTTACTTTAGTCGACGTTTTGCGGTATTACGACGGATTACTTTTCCAGATAAGTATACAATGTGGAATACAAACCGATGCGAATATTCAATGCTTTATATAAAGTGTCTGCACAATTATTGAATTACTAGAACTTTATTTATAGCTTTCCTCGCTCAATTATAGAAGCTATATACCATTGAAACTATCCCGTTTTCTGTATAAATAATGGTCCATGCTCATCCTTTATGTTGAAAGGACGTATATTAAAAAATAATTAGTAAAATCAGATTCAATAGAGCAGATTATCAAGTCTTATCTCGCGGAAACAATGCGCTTTTCCGGGAAAAATATATTCTACGTTTATTTTAGTTTTTCGTAAGTACCTATATATAAGACTGGTGTGCATAGACATTTACCTGACGGTTAAAATATTATACTTGCTATAAATATATACTTAATCAGAGATTATTTTATTTCAACCGTCAGTTAAATGTCTATGTACACTAGCCTAAGTGCGATAAATTTAATTTAAACGTAACACTCGAAAGGTGAAGAACAAACAAACAGTCATACAAATATTTGTGTTAGAGGCGTCTATTTTGCGCTTATATTACATGCATGTGAACAACATCAAATATAACTGCCTCCTTTAAGGAACTTAATTAAAAATTATCTGTTAAATAATACAGTATTCATTTATAGATTTTTGCACTTTTTATGTGAAACATTGCCAATTACTATATTAATTTTTTTCATAATTATTTAGATATATATAGTAGTAAAAATTATTATTAAATAGTAACAGGATAAATTAACATAAACTAAAATTAAATTATAACATAAATATAATTAAACTTACAAAATAACAATCTATAAGTAAATAATAGACGCCAAGTCGCTGTAGTATAGTAACAGATAGTATTACAATTGCACGATAAATAAATAAATTAACTTATAAATAAATACATTAGCTTTTATTTATTTATATAATATAACGTAGAATTGCTGTAAGAACGCAGGAATATCCGCACAGGAACGGAGAAAAAATACTATAGTAACAAATAATAATTGTCAATTAAGTTCTCTAAAGGAGGCGGTTATATTTGATGTTGACCACATGCATGTAATATAAACGCAAAATAAACGCCTCTAATACAAATATTTAATTTATGTCGAATATATTA
This sequence comes from Dendrolimus kikuchii, assembly GCA_019925095.2. Classification (NCBI taxonomy): domain Eukaryota; kingdom Metazoa; phylum Arthropoda; class Insecta; order Lepidoptera; family Lasiocampidae; genus Dendrolimus; species Dendrolimus kikuchii. The sequence continues at coordinate 9,826,250 of CM034400.1, forward strand.
TAATTCAGTATTAGTCCATAAACGGATCTCTCCTTATTTAGGAGAACGAACAAATTAGATTGATGGGTTTCACACATCGTAAGTAGAAACGACGCGCAGGTTTCATATTTCACAGAAATTGGATAGTTATAATTGGATTTTCGTCGAAGACTTCGTTCTTTCAAAACGAAATCTTTCAGAAAGATCTAAGAGTGGACAAACAAAAACAAGTGCAGGAGATTGTAGCAACACAGGGTCATAAAATTCACGGTACTCGTAAACTATTGTGCGTTTTTATGATTCATCTCAAATGTTTGCCAAAACCCTCGCTCCACGCGGCGAGATGGTACACTTACATGCAAAAAGGATATATCGTAAATATTATATTAGTTTTAAATTACCGTATGTGTTTCACACTTTTAAGAGGGCAAGTGTCTGTTAAATGATGGTTCTAAGAGCTTTTATACTCATAAAGTAGCACTGCGAGGCAGTGCTGGGCTTGGACCTCCCCATTTTAGAGGAACGGATAGTGCCTACACCCGTCATGCTTGTCTACTGCGGATTGGTGAACTTCACACACAATTTCAATTCCTTAAAATGTTTTCCTTCGCCGTCAGCACGTAATAATTACAGTCGGAAAGCTCCCGGGCGTCATTATTTTACTCAACAGACTACTATGACTTCCAAAACTTATAGAATTTATAGGTCATTTAATTCTATTCGTACAGGAACGAAGAAAGAATACAAAATACTGCAGCCTGGTGGCCTGTTGTAAGGGGTAACAAAACAAAGCAGAGCTAGGTAGCTAGTAGGGTATTTACCCTTCTGGATGGCTACCACTCCTGGTTTAGAGTAAGCCGCCATAACAACCTTGAGTTGTGTTCCGGCATTAGTTGCTAGGTTCCAGTACCTCTTTAAAGAGCGGCAGCACGTTAGTAGTACCTTTGCTGTTGCAAATGTCCATAAGCGACGGTAACCGCTTTCCGTCAGGTAGACCGTCTGCCTGTCTGCTGAGCTGATATAATAAAAAACGTTGTATATGTTTGGTAAAAAATAACTATAAAACGTGATGAATTAAAAATAGAAACTGGAACGCTGGAACTCGCATTTCTTTATTTCTTACCAAAAGCATAAATGAGAATTTTCATTTCTCTAACTTGACCGATTTAGTTGCCCGTAAAAATTTCATAACGAAGTGCACTTTAAGATGGATTTTGATACATAAACTATAAATATTCTATGTCATTAGGATACAATCTATCTTCTTGACAAATGTCGTCGTGAAAATGCATGTTTAATGATAAGAAGATAGGCGTTTTAACCTCTTTGAATTGCGTAATAATTACACATACGATACTCATAAAAGTGATACAATAGTTTAACTTTAGAATGTAAACAAATAACAATAGAAGGTCATGGTAAAGGCCGAGGAGTAGTTGTTAATTTAAAACAATTCATGCAATTTAGCCTGCCTTAAAATTGGGCGAGCCGAAATATTTTATAGACAGTTGCGGCACTTCCAAAATACTTGTGACAGTTAAGTGTGTAAATATACACACAGGCGGCTTGTTTTAATTAATTGCCTTCTTGATTGAGATGCGTTCTTCGAGGAAATAGGCCTGGCCAGTTTGATGTATGTAGTTTCATATTAATTTGGAACCGTGGGATGTTACGTAGTATTTATGGCATTAATGTTCATATGATTATCGAAGTGAAACTTCTTTAGAATCCTTGTGATTTGAAACTCGATGAAACGAAAAAGCGACACTAAATAGATAAACCCATAAATCTATAGGACTAAGCCTCCGAGAGACTGAGATACAAGTTTTACATTGTGCAGCACAGATTAGAGAGTTAATAAAACCGATGATTACACATAGGTGCAACTTGGACCGAAATAAAACTGATAATAATATTTTTAGACTAAAACAGTGAAAAATTGAAAGTGACAATTAAGAAGATTATTTTGAATTATAATATGTTGACGGATGTAGGCTAACGGAATTATATTTACATTAATAAAAGTTAGAGAAGAATTATCTGTATGTTGTCTGAAGAGTTACTTCTATTGCGTGTGAACTGCACACATTTTATTTATTTGGGTACTTTCGATACTCAGATCATCGTATTTGTATAACCTTTAGAAATTTTTACTTTCTGTCTGTTTGAGCATCACTTGAAAATTACAGAAAGGATTTAAATAAAACCTGATACAGAGTTAGTTTATATCCTGTAACACGAAGTTTCACTGGCACAGACTATTACAAGTAATAAGTATAGCAGTATAGTTAGCAGAATTAAATTTGTATAAAAGCACTTAAATTTTAATTTACTTATTATCATCTCACAAATGATTCGCGGATAATTGTTTTACTAAGCGAGCCAAATATTATTATTAATTCTGTTAACGATTGTACCAAAGTGCTAAATTTGTGCAGGATTTCGTGTCTAAGTAAATTTGGTCATCTCACCCAGTCCCTATTTACGAGGGGTCAAACCCTATAGGTATCGAGATTTGAGGGCTCTAACAATGAATCATTGGTAGACGAAGACAGCTTTTATTTAATTTGGACGTCTTTTGTTTTTATTTTTATACCAATAGTGTTTCACTAGCTCTAATGAGTAAAGTTGGCGACAAATGTCTAAATATTGTTTTTTTTTTATCAAGCGAATATTGTTTGAACGGTTTCAACGGGAGGTTGATGCTGGGAATGAGAAATTAAAAAATCTTCTAACTTTATTTTGTCGTTTGTTACAAATAAAAAATCCGATCGTTTATTATAAATATTTGTAAGCTATGTTCAGTATCCTTATTAATTCTACATATATTTAACGTAGCGTTCAGTAGGTTTTCTATACGAACCTAAACACAGAAATTGATATAGATATTAGATTTAGTTGGATTAAACATAAGTGTGAATGATATTGGAAATGATGAAGAAATTAAAAACTAGATAAATGACATAAATTTTTATTTTTTAAAATAGAAATGAGAACAATGTTTATAGTATTGTGAATTTTCTAAAAAGTTACAAAAGATACAAAGAAGTAAAGTTGATGACCGTCACTCACATAAATTATTTTAATAAAGATAACATCTCATAGCATATGACATAGATCTCTCGTAATATTATCACCAATGAAATGTGGAGCAGATGAATGTTGGTTAATGAAGTTTGATTTCAGAAGCTTATATATTCAGATATACCATTTCAGCTATGCTTCCAAAAGCTATAAGGAAATTATATCAAACTAATTTTAATATTTTGTCATCCGATATAATATCTAAAATACAAATAACGGGTTGGGGACCAAAGTCGGATAAACCAACCCTCTGCAGACTGCCGACTTCCGTAATTAGACGGAAAGCCGACCGCGGTTACAAAACGGACCGAAACGTGCAACAGGAAGCATGGCTTAAAGAGCATTGTTATGTTCATCTGGAAATTGAAGAAAGTTTTTATGGATCATAATATTTTCATATTACAGTAATGAGGAATTTGATGTGCTCTGACATGTCCAGTCGTTTACTACGTAGAGACAGAATAAAACAACTGAGGTGACTTCCGACGACGTCGGAAATATTATTGAAACTACTGAAGTCGTCGAAAGTTAGCTTGCCATCAAGGACAGATATACAATGTGAGTGTGGCGCCACTTAAATTGAAAATTTTTATGCATATCTTTCCGTTGGTAGAAAATTGACATTATTTGTATAGAATTTACGTCCTTTAACCAGTATTAATAATTAGTAATGTATAGAAACCCAGCATTATTGTATCATATTATTATTAAGCCTGTCCCAAGATGATTTGAAACCATCAATAAACTACCGGACGCGTAACTTGTATACTTTTTCGAAAGGAAAATAACTGTTTCTGTTTTCAGATTATTCTTGCTTGCACACAGTATTGAATAATACACAATGATGAACAAAATTAAATCATACCTACTCGTATCATTATCAAATATTAATTTGAAATAGCACAAATAGTTATATTGACACTGTGATATACTAAATAAACATACTACAACTCATTGCATTGGTAATATCGATGTAACATATGCTGGCGTTATTTTAGTTGAGAGCATTTACTAAATGAAAAAATAGTTTTAATGAATTACCACAATCAATCGGGACCCCACAGACTATTATAAATATTAACTTATATACGCATATTTGTTATCTTTTGTTTTTTTTATGTATGAACAAATTTTCAAATAATATCTTGATAATTCAATTAACTGAAATAAGTAAAAAATGTTTTTTTAAATTACGCAGTTTTTTAAATTACGAGACGGCCCAGCTCGCGGAAAGTGGGTACCATCACCTATAGAAGTTTGCAACGCCAGTGGAGAACCTAGGGAACGGATAAAAGAGGGGGATGAGATAGAGATATCAGATATGAGGAATGATGATGGCGAGATGTGCTACGCACCGTTGCTATGAATGCGTTTGAGATCCACCAATCATATTCATTGGTTCATATAGCTTAGCACTGATAGAAACCGATTCAACTAAACTACGTTTTTTATATGGAAGAATGAGTGCTATGGATGGTCGCGAGTAGTGTAGCTAAGTGCTGAACAGCGTACCTACAATAGGCGCACGTTTGTCACCAAAAAGCCTATTGTCGATATGTCGCATAGCTCAAGCTGCGCATCTTCCTCGCACATTTTCATAGCACATTTTAGTCGTTTCGCTACATAGCTTAGCATCAGTATAAATGGTCACATAATTTCGTAGCTTAGCTTTTAAATTCTCGCAGCATATCTGCATAGCACATCTCTGGTGGAAAGGCACCGTAACTAGATTTCAAAAACACTTATTTTCTAGCTATCATAATATATTCACTGATATTGCATTTTAGGGATAATTCACTAACTAAAATAAAAATTAACGTAATTGATTACGACTATTAACAACCAATTTCCAATCAATTGGAATAAAATTTCATAAACGGTAAAACGATGATACAACAATAAAATAATAACATAATCCGGAAGTAGTTTAACAATAGTATTATTTTTATATTCGACACAGAACATGCCCATTGATCTCTTATTGCGTTTACACTGGGGGAATAAAATCACAACTTTTGGAAAGAAATGAACTGAAAGATAAAAGGGTTGGCTGCAGACGCGACTCGAATAGACAATACTCATTCGGTATGTTGATTTGTTAAATTGTCACTTGCATACCAAAAGATTTTGCGGATTCAAAATTAAATTTCTCTCTTAATTTTTGTATTTCCTATTTGCTATGCATTTTGTACTGATTCGGATTTTTAGAGAAAATTTTAACGTCATTGTGCTAATATAGTAAATTTAGGATTGTATAGTTTCAAGACATAAGTCGTACATATTAAGTAACAGTATTATGAACTAATAAGATTCTTCTGTGGAAATTGAACTTCTACATTTTAGGAATATGGACGGTATAACCAATACCTACTTTTCTAACGCATCTTCACGTATCTACAGTTATTGAACGACGTAGATAACAATATTTTTTAGAATATTTGGCTAATATAAATTAAATAAGTATGTGTAAACAAGTGACCTTCTTAATAAATCAAGTTTTTTAGAATAGTTTCCTGGTATAGTTTCCGCGGCATACAAGTCTAGATTTTTCTATGAAAAATTGAATTTTCTGTCATTAGTTGCATCCCATATTCATCTCCAATCTTTAAAATTTTACGGCCTCTGTGGTTGAGCGGGCTAAGCCTTTGCCGGCTTACCTCACTGCAACGCAGAGGCTCCGGGTTCTATTCCTGGCATGGTAAATTTCGGAAACGAATTGTCTCCGCTATTTTCTATGGTCTGGGTGTCTAGGATCGGCCTCAGAGTGGTCCGTTGTATATTACGCATAACACATGCGTAACTTACTTAATATGGGGATATACAGTGTGTGTGTTTGTCTGTCGATTTATTATTATTATAATGTATGTCTCTGAAGATCACGGGCCAAAAAAATGGCCCGGACATTTGGAGGACTTGCGTGGGGCCATGGGAAGGACAACGCGTAGAGGCCCTTTGACAAATTTAATGTAAATGTGGCGTGACACTGACCGGCGATTATCCCTGTCTACACTATATAGTAATGCACCCAAGGACAAGCCCCGGCCAGTGTAGAACTATTGTGGGAAATGAGGACAAAAAGTACCGGGCTATTGTGGTGAACTGCTAATGGTACTAGGGGTCTGGGAATATGGGGACTATGGCGTCTGCCCGTCGCAATGTTCAGGAACCATGGAAAAATGGGCAGACGGTGACTCGCCACTCCTTGCATGGGCCCCAAAAAATGCCATAAAGACAGGGGCAACATGGGTGTGAGTGGCTAAGGGGTGTAGAGAGGTGGGCTGCAGGTTCACCGAAGCTACTTCCGACGTTAGGCCATTTATTATTATTATTATTAAAATACATATTATTTATATGGCGAGCTCCTTAACATTTATTTCAAATGGTTAAAATCAGTTCGGGATCACCCTCCGGTGATTCCTGTAACATTGCTGAAAGGGGTAAAGTTTAAATGATTAACAATAATGGATTATTGGCGTTGTATCGTTGTTTTAATTCTACATACCAACATATACGCCATTATAAGCAGTTCTAGCAGACTACTAGCAGAAGGTGATGTTAGGAGCCTTAAGAACAGACGAGCGTGCATGTCAAGAGTTATGAATGTCAAAGAAGCAAGTGAGGTGTGTAAGAATAAGCCTAAATGGCGCTCTGTTGTTCGTGCCTACCCCGCAAGGGAACTGGCGTGAAGTTATGTATGTATGTATAAGCAGTTCTAACTTTTATTTCTGCTACAAGTATAAAACCTGCTTTTAGCACAGTATACAAACCACTTTCCTCGTAAACACATTAGTGGCCATCCTCAACGTCCAACATATACGAGTGTTGCAAGTTGCGTGTACAAACTGCAGTTCCCCCGACCATAACCCGCTGATGAGGCAATAAAAGCGGCGGTCCAGTGAAAAAATAAAAGCATTTCGTGATTGTGCCGCTCGTGGGACCGTGTTCACACCCCCGCTGATCTACGACCTCCTTGCCCCCTCTAATTGCGAATAATTTCCACACCACACACCACATTGTTTTTGTTGATCCTCGAAATTTGCCAAAGGAAAAATAATACGTGATTTTATTAGATTCATATTAAGTCACATAATTTAGAATAGTCCTCAATGTAATACCTCATAATCAAATATAACATGGGTTCGAATTCTGGTAGCATGTATGTACTGTATATAGGTATTTATATACCACTTAGACAAATTTTCTAATCTATTGTTACAATTACTAAGGTCGGTGAAGAAAAACATCTGGAGGAAAGCTGCAGATCGAGATACCATATTACAGCATTTTATCCGTTCCCCTGAAACGGAGTAGCCGTGCCCAGCAGTGGGCCGTTTATGGGCTGATATTGTACTGATTGAAATGACAGATATCAGATTGTATCCATGGTTTTAATACATTCCACTATTTGTATTGACTTTTACAAAAATTTAAATATACATTGACATTGATTAATTTTAAATAAAAAAAAATAAAAAAAATAGATTATATAGATAGCAGTAGCTTTTAGTCGTAGAAACCACTATTGCAAAATCCTTCGAAAAGGGCTCAATATTGCAAATTTTATTAATTTTATAACAACGGGGTAGATTAGTTAGGTAACGGGATTTAGGGCTAGGATGTTAAAGATACTTAAATAACCTAGATTAACATAAATCATTCAATTAGACCTATATTAGACGCTTCATTTATGTCTTTCAATTATTATGAGTTAATCACTGACTGATGAATTGATCACTGATTGACTTGAATCCGTCAATGACATTGAATACCGTCGTGTCCTTTCAGTTTTGTACCTTTCAACCAAATTGATTCAGTTTAGTCGATCGATGTAATATCAGCATATTATAAAACTCTAACATGCTGTGTGTATACATTGGAGCTATTTAAAAAATAACAACTGGAATAGACTATATAAACGATGGAGAACACGATGCATTTTTTTTTAGATTTCTAGTCCGTTTGTTCGGAATTCACATAAAATCTACTAAGCCGATTGCGACGCAGATTTTGCTGATCGACAGCTAATTTTTAGACTTAAAATCTGCGCTACTTTTTATCCTGGGAATCCCGCGAGAAAATTTCTGTGAATTATTTGAAATGGCTAGATTGAAAAAAAATCGATATCGATACTAATCGATAGCAAATTTTATGTAATAAAATGCATGATATTTTTTATCTCGGGAATCTCGCGGAATTTTTTTCGGGCGCGGTTTGTAGTTGTTCGGGGACATAATAATTATTCCGGCACAGTTTTCACTAAAACGATAGCTTACATTCTTTTAAAATGCTGTGATACTTTGTGTCCTGGGAATCCCGCGAGAATTTTAAATCAAGCGTGGACGAAGTCACAGGCATATCCTAGTATCAGCATAAAATTGTATTCATACGATCTGCGGTTGGTATTCAAAATCGTATTCCACTGGAACTAATGACGTAACGTTGAATGCAAATGAACATGAATCCATACAAATGGAGTGAAACATTATTCAAACCGGATTTAGGTGTTATCGGTCTTATTTCAGATTCGAAATGTCGAAATTCAGCGCTAAGCTAACGTTATAAAGAGATATAATTCACACAAGACTGAGCTATGAATATTTATTTATAGACACTATTCACATATAACATATAAGTTTTATCCATTGAAAATAAAATCTTAAGAATTACATAGATATAATATAAGTATTACATATGATGATATAATCATACTATGATACTGTGTTCATTACAAACGTCTCTGCATTAGGTACAGCAACAGAGTAATTGTTTAAATCTAAATCCACAAATTGAACGTAGCCTATAAAAAAATAATTCCAATGAGATACTAATATGTAGTTAAAACAACAAAACAGGGAGTAATCTACACATATTTGATCAAATTAACATAATTTCATGTATTTTTTTGCAATCTCTATATTTGTATAGATATTTAGTTTGTTTATACATGTTTGTATCCACTAAACTCAAATTGAGTACAAATACCAAACAAACAACAAAAATTGGGTACAAATACCCAAATCAAATATGTAAAACTATTGGGTTGATATGATTAAGTATTACGAGGGCGACACTGATAGTTTTTAGAACGGGCCACTTTTAAAGAATATAATAAAAAAATAAGTATAAATTTTGAAAATAGAACTCTTTGCTAATATTATTGAGTACTAATTTCATTCATTTGTCATTTGTTTTACGATTTGGCGGCAAATTGAAATTTGTCTGTGTCACGCCAGTGTGAATTTAACGCGAGAAATTTTTCGTACTATGATTTTTTATGACTTTCGATGTCATTTAAGTCCACAAGAATGTTATGACAGACTTCGATTGGCCTTTCACGATGAAGCCCCTTCTCGGGCCACTGTTTATAACTGGTTTAATGAGTTTAAACGTGGTCGCACCAATCTCAATGATGCTCTGCGTGAGGGACGGCCTTCTGCGGTGACGACTGAAGATAACATCAGTGTTGTGCGGTGTATGATAGAGACTGATCCAAGAGTAACCTATCAGCAGGTCGGACAAGTTTAGGCATCGGTATGACTCAAGTGCACAAAATCCTCCACAAACATTTAGCCGTTAGGAAGCTTTATGCCCGGTGGATACCTCATTATTTGACTGAGGCCCAAAAACTCCGTCTTGTTGATTGGTGCCGTGAAATGATACAAAGATTTAACGGAGGTGACTCAAAAGCTGTGTTCGACATACTTACGGGTGACGAAAGCTAGATTTATTGCTATGATCCGTAAACCAAAAGACAATCTGCTCAGTGGGTGTTTCCTTCCGAGGAGTTGCCAACTAAATTGAAGAGAGGTCGAAGTGTAGGAAAAAAGATGGTGGCTTCATTCTTCGGAAGGACCGGTCATTATGAGACAATTGTTTTAGAAGATCAAAAGTCAGTTACTGCAGAGTGGTATACTAACAAATGTTTGCCACTTGTCTTGGAAAAAGTTCGAGAGAAACGACCTCGCAGTAGGATCCTCCTTCACCACGACAACGCCTCCTCGCACACCGCCGGGCGAACGATCGACTATTAGGCGTCGTCAGACGTGGAATTACTGGGTCACCCGCCATATAGCTCCGACCTCGCACCTTGCGATTTTTATTTATTCCCGAAAATAAAAGAAAAACTTCGAGGAAAACATTTTATGGACGCCAAGGAAGCAGTGGCTGCGTTCCAGAAGGCCATCGAAGAGACCCCTAAGGACGAGTGGGCAAAATGCTTTTCTCGGTGGTTCTATCGAATGCAGCGATGTATTGATGTGAATGGAAACTATTTTGAAAATATATAATAAAAATAATAACTTGCTAGTTTGCTCAGTTTTTGATTTTCTAAGAATTTTCAGTGTTACCCTCGTATTAACAACACAGAACACAGAAAATCTGCACGCCTCCGAAGGACTTGTGTCAAAACATACAGTAAAATAAATTCTAAAATAGCATTGATATCAAAGAACAGGTGTTTAAACATCTGGTCATCATCTTATTTTTCTACAGTTCATTATCTTAGTCTAGTTTAAATAATAATTAATAAGATATTTGACTCGTTAATATTGTGACGTCATAAGGCAATATTCTCGTATAAAATCAAGGAGCTTGAGACGTTCTATGCGATGATGAAAAATGTCTCACTTAATTTGGCTGTCAAATAAATGAATGAATCATTTTTTAACAAACTATTTTTATTATTGTTTTTATATTTTTTTCGCTATAATTAAAAAGTTATATCAAATTAAAAATAAATTTTAAGTTGATGTAACTTTTTCATTGTTGCTTCGTAGCACATAGCTGATGTAGAATTACGATGAATTATTATGAGTAATTACCATAGTGATGTTACACGCGCGCTCGGGTTTGTTCAGTAATTATCGGCGTGTATTCGGTATTCGGGTACTTTGGGAATAAAACATTATTTTTAATTATAACGAAAAATAATAAAATAAAAATAGTTTGTTATAAAACGTATGTCTGAAGTTTCCATTTATTAAAAAATATATTCAACAACCTAATTGCCACTATTTATAATTGCAGCCCGTCATAGTAGAAACTTAAAACGTTTAATCAACGTTAGTAATTACATGCCAAAGGCAAACATTTCACTACTTAGTGTTGCCGACACCTGCAATTAATCGAGACTGCGACACGGCTGTCGATATCGATACATACTTATCACAAGTCAAATGTAAATTGCTTAAATATACCCGATACTGTCGAATTATTGATAGTGATGATTTATTACTGGTGCTATATACTCCGTGGCAATGTAGTATGTTATATACAGCGTACAGACACATACATACACTTTGACCTACATTCAGCTATTCGAATCGAACTATATTGTGTACTCGTGGCGCCTATGGCTGACTTACATGAAAAATCATTATAGTTTTTTTTTTAATATGACTGTAATGTTTACACGTTTGTGTACCCATAATTTCTAGTTTTTCCTCAGTTTCACTGCATCATTACCTTACTTACTTACCTTACCTTCCTGTAAAATATTATCGTTATGAATCCAATTGTTTCTAAGAAAAATGAACGTGACAAACAAAAACAGATAGATAAACACTTAGGCAGTTTCCTGACCTAACACGTGTTAACGGTGAAGGAAAAACAGCGTTATGAAACCTGCACAACGAGTTAACTGATGTGTCAAACGCGCCAATCCGCCTTGGACAAACGTGGCGTTCTTTCTGTTCTCCTATATTTGGGAGGCCCGAGCCCAGCAGTGGGACGTTTATGAGCTGTTATAGTAGTAGTCCAAACATTTCTGGCCAGTATTCAAAATTTAAATTAAATAAGGATTTGTCAGAACTTATGAACCGACTAGATAAAGTAAAGTATATGTAATATATAATGATAAAGTAAATGAATCAATTTGAAAGCTGGCGAACTTTTTCATACCACGACTGTACATCATCGGCGTCAGTGCAGGACCTTATAAGTACATTTTTTGGTTATATTTATATTTATTATAAGTATGTAACCATTTTTACGAAAACATTTTTTTAAAATAATATAGTTACAAGATCCTGCACTGACGTCGCGGATATGATGACGTCATGGTAATACGCTTATAATCATGATAAGCCGGGATTGAAGTGACCCGAAAAATAATGACCGGATGAGGCTGAGGGTTTTACAAAACGCAAGTACCCTTGAAAGGGTGTTTGGAGTTGAGGGCACCTACACAAAAAAAAGACGCAAGACCTTTTCCTTCTTGAGAAAATTATTCAGGTGGGAAAATATAGGTATTCCTGCCTACACTTGAATAATGGTAACGGTCGCTGGGTACATAAAACCGTATGAAGTATTATATTATTCGAAATAATATTTTTTATTTCCCTTTGTAAATATTTACATATACTTATCCTTTGTAGAATATTATAAACCATAGTAACTCAGTGACTAACGCGCCGACGTGTCATTTGAATGAATTATACAGGAACTAAATTATAAGCCTACTAGGATAAGCCCGCAACTTCATCCATGCTGGTCTTGAAATTCCCGCGGGATTCCCGTGACACAAAGTACCGCAACAATTAACAAGGAATGTAAGCTATCGTTTTAGTAAAACAGTGTCAGAATAAGCAAATTTTTATGCGCCCGAACAACTTTAAGCCTTCCCAGGGAAAGTTCCCGCAGGATTCCCGGGATAAAAAGTATCACGCGTTTTATTACATTAAATTTGCTAACGATCGGTGAAAAATCGCATTGGAATTCCAATTTGTTTCTCGATCTAGTCTTTTTAAATAATTTCCAGAAAAATTCCCGCGGGTTTCCCAGGATAGAAAGTAGCACGAATTTCCAGTCAAAGAATTTGTTGCCGATCAGTGAAAACCACATCGAAATCGGCCCAGTAGTTTTTACGTGAATCCCGAAGAAACAGACACATAGACAAACAGACAAACCAAGTTATTAGGCACAAATGGGCTCACACGTTTGAATTATATAGCTTCTCAATATTAATTGAAAAAAATCGCACTTTCAAATTTTACGTAACATTGCGTTCTGTTTAGATCGGACTATACGAGTCAGTAATAAAAGTTGACATAGCATTAGGATCTTCTGGCGGCGTCCACACCGAGTTGGCGATAGCCATTTACCACGACCCTGGCTATACACAAAATAGAATGAACACGTAGAGTTTTAGTGGTTATTTCGGCAATGGCAACCCATTTTTACTAGTGTAGGCCTAATTCAGCGAATCTCACATGCTTTCACTTTGATCCCCATATATCCTTCTCTACAAAAAAAATATATTAGAATCTTATTTTACTTAGATGCTCTTCGAACACAACACAAACTTCTAAAATACAGAACTGTGGCACTCGCTAATGTAATTTTGTGATTCGTTTGATATTAGCGTAACGTTCAAATTAAATTATTTATTTAAGAAAAACATTCAACAACAAAACAATTTTAATGGAAGGAAAAGAAAACAGAGGGAGCGTATTGATAGAAAAAAGTCTTTCAGGCAAATGCTTCTCATTAATCAATGAAGCCATTAAACGCTCGCTATACAATTTATGAAAAGGCAAGAAAAGGCATTTTCCAATATTGCGTTAACAAGCTCCAGTTGGAATATTGCTTCCTTTTATTTTTTATACGAATAAAAGTATTATAGAAACTAATAAATATTTCAAACTGATTTGTTTGATAGGATCCTTGGCCATTCTGATTAAACAGAACCTTTAGAAAATCGTCATGTCCGTTTGTCCATCTGTCCATTCATGAATTCCAATGACATGATTTTCAAAAGGTTTTGATGGTTGGATATATGGACGGCAGATATATGTATTCTATTTGCCTCAACTAACTAACTACATTCTAAATAAATCGTCAGCAGCCACACACACATTAAATATAGCCAAGCTAAGCGAGTTACGCTTATGTTATGGGTAATTATATAGAACAGGCCATTCTGGAGCCGATTCCAGACACGCAGACCCGAATATATATAAAAAAGTTCGTTTACGAAATTTACCACGCCAGGAATCGAACCCGGAATTTCTCCGTTCGGCGTTTTAAATAAATTAGGAAAATAAATTTATTTTCCTACATAGATTCCATAGACGATGGCCACTCCTAATTATCGACAAAAAATCTTATTAAATATTAAGTTGCCGATTAAGGGCCGGTTACTATAATTTACTCATAGATAATACTTATATGATCTTACTATTCATTCAGTTGCGCTATTCCATTCTATTCTTGTTTATGATGGTTCCTACGCCTTCCTTTGGCATTGATTTCGCTAATGTCACAGTGAAACCAATAGTTGAATTTTGACATTACTCGTAAGGAGCTTCTGTCAAATTTTAATCGATAGTAGATAAGGTAATGAACGGTCGGTGAGATATAGGAACCGGCCATAAGTAGACGTCTGTCCAAACGATGACAAAAACTAAACAGTTATTAGCCAGTAAACGTTTTTCTCAAACTTTGTTTGAGTAAAAGCTTGAAGAAAAATCACGTTCAGATTATTTTTGTTTTACACGATATTCGGTGTAAAATAGTTAGCGTAATAATATTGGCATGTTGATTTTAAAGTTTGTATCTACCGTTCCGGATATCGCCTAGAAAACTTTGCCTGAGCGTTAGCTCTGCTAACCGCTCATGAAAGCTTACATACAAGCTAACTATGAGACAACATCCGGCTTAACAACTTAGTACTCGTAATTCCAGGCGCTGATCCAGCCATCAAAAAAGGTTGTGGTCACAGCCACCTGAAAATAGGCCAAGTGCGAGTCGGATTATGAACTCTATTCTATTATATTTTTGTTATTGCTGGCTCCGACGCCTTTGGCATTGATTTCACCAATGTCATAGAAGAAGAGGTAAATCTTAATAGTCGCATATATAGTTGTCAAAATGAAGAAATTTTGATGTTGGACATTGAGTTATATGTACTTACATTATACCTCAATGATGTCGTTAATCTTGCTGCTGAAACCTAAAGACAAGACAACACAAACAGTTATGTTAGACTAACTACTTTATAGATTCTGAACTCGCTCATGACCGATATAGTGCATTCCTACAAAGGAGATGTTTAAAAAATATGTTGTCAAAAATGTGACATAAATGTGTCAGCATATCGTCTATGATGAATACGTGCTAACTTCACTGCGTTCCGAATCACTCACGCATCATTGACTTTTTTTTAAGTTTATTAAGGTATTAGATATAATATCATCAGCCAACCGACCTCAACAGACCCGTGAAAGCGTGACGTTACAAGTGTAACAGGCTTGTGGGCATGCCCATTTTGCCCACAACTAAAAGGTGACACACACGGGTAGATATTTCAATATGGCCGACGGCCTCTGTGGTTGAGCGGGCTAAGTCTTCACCGACTGAAATCGCTGGAACGCAGAGGTTCCGCGTTCGATTCCTGCCATGGTAAATTTCGGAAACGAACTTTCTGTTATTTACGTATAAGCATTACCATTTAACGAGGAAGTACGGCCAGTATTCTGAGAACATTCGCAAAAGACGACAAATTTGAGCTCATATATTATACTAGGATATGCTCGCGTCTTCATCCACGCTTGACTTGAAAATCCCGCGGAATTCTCAGAGCACAAAGTACCGCAGCATTTAAAAAATAATGCATACTATCGTTTTAGTAAAAACTGTGTTGGAATAAGCTAATTTTTATGCACCCGAAGAACTTCAAAAAATCCCCGAGATAAAAAGTAGCGCCGATTTTAATTCTAAAAATTTGCTGTCGATCAGCGAAAACCGCATCAAAATCGGCCGAGTAGTTTTTACGTGAATCCCGAACAAAAGCTCAATCAATCGAAATCTAAAAAAAATTGCATCGTGTTCTCCGTCGTTATAGTCTTTTCCAGGTGTTTTTTTAAATAGCTTCAATTTACAGACACATTATGTTTAGGATTTTATAATATTATAGATGCTACTTTCGTTTTATATTTTGTATTAAGCTGTCTATAATATACATACATACATAACTTCACGCCAGTTCCCTTGCGGGGTAGGCACGAACAACAGAGCGCCATTTAGGCTTATTCTTAGTCTATAGTCTAGTCTATAATATAGGTTATAGCAAATATCAACGTAAATAAAACCTTTAGTTTATGGCGAAAAAAACTGAAGGAAAACACAGTTTAGAGGCAAAAGTAAGAAAAGAAATCAACTTTCATTACCTACTTGTCGAATGTTTAATCATTTTGATACGGGTTGGCAGGTCACGTTTTTGGCTATCTCGATAAAAATGGTTCCACGATGATCTTAGAAAAAAGACTCGGATGTTTTTCGCGGAAACTGAATAAATAACCTTTTTTTTATAGCATGAGTTCAGCGACAGGTTCACCTGGTGGAAAGCGATTACCGTCGCCTATGAACAATGGTAACACTAACGCTACCAATGTGTTGCGGCTCTCTAACGGAAAATTGGAGCCTGGCCGCTAATGCCGGAAAACAACTCAAAGTTGTTATGGTGGCATACTCTAGATCATGTGGTAGCCGTCCAAATGGCCAAATACCCTACCACCTAGCTGTGAGTTGTTTTGTCGCCTCTTACGGCAGGCTGCCCGGCCGCAGTATATTGTATTCTTTTCCGTTCCTCCAAGGATAGAACTATAACCTTGAATGGTTATGTACTACTGCGTAGTTTAAAAAACCATCATTAGCGTAGCATTCCACGACCTATGAAAGGTTCCGTAGAAGTGACAAAAATCCACTAATTTCGTCATACCCCATTTGTCAAAAAAATAATCAACGGATATTGTTTCACCTAATTCTGATTGAAAATATTTTTTGAAGTTGTACACCACCTTTTCAAAAATCTCCACTTCATAGTTCAATAGTTATAGGTGTAGATAAATGTATCATTAAATAATTATTTTAACTTAATACCTAATTTCGTTTATAAAAAATAGTATAGCATAATCATCAATGTTCTTTATTTAATTTTAATGGACCATTAACTAAACCTGAGTGCGGAGGAAAGTCACGTATAACTATCTTACAAACTAAATAATTCATTTCAATTTTCACAAAACATTTCACCTAGCCAATCTACTCTCTCTTCGAAATCTCTCAGGAATTGAAATCGAAAGATATCGTTGTCTGAGAACGATCCCTGTAAAGTGCAATATGATTAAATTAAGTGCAAAATAAATGGCAAAGTCAAATAGCAGTCACCAAAATTGAAAATCATTGGGGACGATTGAATCGTAAAACATTAAAACGGTGTTAAATTACAGGCAGGGTGAATTTTAAATTATGATAATTGCATCGAATCTGTGTAATGTATTGAAATCTGGTGCAACGAAAACCACTTAACGTTAATGCTCTGATACTTGCCTACTTTATATCAATGGGGATTAAAACAGCATCTGAATAAAATAAGGGTTTAATGCAATATTAGCGTTCGTTCAATCAATCAAGCAATATCTTTATTTGCAAGAATGTAATTTTTACAGATGTCATACAGTTGTAAATGCACATTACATTCTGCCTCATAGTAGTATACAAAATAACTTAAATACTAAAATTAAATTTACAAAAATATTCTAATTCAGAAACATGTCAAATAAGCTTTAGTAATAACTAAAAAATGAAGGTATTTAAAATTTATGTCAAAAGAAAATATTAACAAATAAATCGCCATGCTTTCCCATATATATAATAACTACAAACACTTTTTTATTAATTCATCTACGGTATGGAAACACTCTTTGATCAGCCACTTTTTTAAGAACACAGTGAATTTTTATGCGGGTACAATTATAATTTCAGTTGGCAAAGAGTTATAAATAAGAGGAGCCATATAAATACGGTTCCTTCTGAAAAGATCCAGAGAAGGCATACGCATCATTAATTTTACTTACGTCACAAATCTCGCGTTAACATTGTTATATTCTTCATACAAAAACCCATTGAATTGTACAAAGTTTGCAATTTCTAATATATAGATACTAGCCAGAGTAAGGAGATTGTGAGATTTAAAAACCGGTTGGCATGATTCTGACCATTTCATTCCAAGACCATTCGTTAAAAGGCTTGATGTGTGTTTCTGCGGCAAACTAAACGCAATAGCAAAACCAGGTACTGAAACTAATTCAGAAAGGCCATTAAATGGAATGAATAAATGCAACTTTTATTTAAAATAAGCTTTTTTAAAAAGGTTTTTAAATACAAGCTTTTGAAATCCTGGATATGATGTAGCAGCAGAGTGCTTGCCAAGACAAGTAAAACGAGCCCAAACATGGCGGGTCTATCTTGTTTAGTACAAGAGTTCCTATGGCCACCTTCCGACTCCATCATCAGATCAGCTCCATGGTACCATATTATTGCATTGTCACGCGATATACATATGCCTGCAAAATTTCAGCTCAATCGGACAACCGGGAAGTTGGTCAAATTTAACTTGCAAGATTCCACCCGATCTTAAATACATACGTACATACATTGCAAGTTAAATAAAAGCTTGTAATAAAAAACATTCTTGTCGATTATGTGGTAACAATGTGAAATGCTGTATTATGGTCATAAAGTTAATTAGTAGGGGTACCTACTAATTAACTTCTACTTCTACATCTATACCTGTTGGTTGGTAAACCAACAGGTACATGTAGATGTATGTCCAAATTTAAAGGAATGGTTCATGAACATACATATACATGCCAAGATAGTTCAATCCAGATTGTCAGGTCACACGCATTATTAATACTGAAGTGAAGCTTTCCTCACGATTTTTTTTCTTTACCGTCACAAAACATAAGGGTTATTTACATAAGAAAATCAGTACACACAATAGTAAAAGGCTTATCTCCATATGTAAAATGTATAACTATCTACATTTTATGAAAATTAGTCTAGACTACGCTTAAAAGAATATGCATCTTTTTAACAGAAGAATACTGCACAGAATATGCATTTATGTAGGTACATGTTACTAAACATTTTTTCAAAGCATACATGGAAAATTTTACGTCAAATTTCAATAACATGGATAAACGCGGCGTATGTCTTACACAAAGCTGTAGAAAATATTTCTCAATTTCTGTATACAAAGGTAGGTTTGAACCCCGCCAATGGGGTGTGTTACAATGAGAAATTGTAACTGAAGCTGGAAAAGTGTTGGGTATGCGTCACGGTACTCACAGCGTCGCGACGCTGCGTCGCGCCGTCGCGTCGCCTCTCAACGGTTGCGTGGCAACCACCCTTAATTTCCACGGGTTTGCTGACCTCCTAGTACTTTGAGTCATGGTTGTAGGGAATATTAATTTATTGAAAACTGAGACATATATATCTTTTAATTATCCATTCGTTTATTTCAAGCGTCTGTTATCTTATATGTCGTTGAAGAATATGGGCTATAAAAACAGCCTTGACTTTTGGAAGGCTCGCATGGGACCATGGGAAAGCAAACACGTAGAGGCCTCCGCGACAAACGTCATGTAAATGTGCGTGACACTGATCGGTCATTATCCCTGCCTACACTATATAAAGATGTGCCCAAGGGCAAGTCCCGGTCAGTTTAGGACTATTATAGGAAATGCGGACAAAAGGTACTGGGCTGTTAGGGTGAACTGTTAAAGGAAATAGGGATTTTGGATAAAGGAGACCAACGTCTGCCGTCGCAATATTCGGTCAGCATCGATAAAATAAGCAGATGATAATTTAACATTCCCTAGATGTATTATTTTATTAACACGATATTAGACGGTTCTTATCTGCCTCTGAATTTGGATGAATCGACCAAAATTATCCATACAAAAAAAAAACAATGACATTGAATACCGTCGTGTCTTTTAATTCCTCTGTTTTTTAATCGAATTGATTCAGTTTGGTTGATCCGTCTAATACAGCATTACAATCTCAGACAGGCTGTGTTCGATTCGCGATAGGATAAATTTCGTAAATTTCCTGTATCTATACAGATAAATAAAATTGAATTGTCTGTTTGTGCTGTCAAAATAAAAGAGTTTTATTAATTACATATGAAAGTTTATAGGTACGGTACTTATATCAAAAAATCAATTCCAAAAATGTTGTCTGTCTGTCTGTTATAACAAGTAACTCAGGCTACTTTTTTAGGGTTCCGCGAAAAAGAATTCTACGGGGACAAAGTCGCAGGCACAACTAGTATCAAAATAAAATTTGAAGGAACTTTATTCTATAATCTGTGAAAATGAAAATAAATAAATGTAAAAAAAGTATAATTTATTTAATTCAACTTAATTGATATTCAATACTACAATAGGTGTTTGGTCAACATTTAATAGTAATTTTTATTCAGTATTCGGTCGAATACTAAGAAACAAATCCAATACTCCGAATAAAGGACAGTTGCGAATATTTGCTACAAAATACACAATTTTATTATCTCGCCTTCACACTTATCATAATTACACCATCACTAGTCACAATTTTGTAGCTACCACGATCGTAAGCTTGATTTTCTTTTGAAGAAGTTTTTGGAAGGTCCTCGTTACGATATTTATCATCGCTATGTATAAAATATCTCAAACCAGGTTTACTTATCCGCATAACATGTCTCTCCAAAATACATAAAAGAATTAACACCCTTTTCCACATATTATTATCTTTGTTTTATAACTATAAGAATTTTCGCAGTCGTCGTATGGATTATTTTTATGAAACTAAATGATTTCTTCCAAGTGGATTAGTTATGGAAAATCAAAAGAGTAGTCAACAAATAATCGATTTGTTCTGCATAATGATTGTTTCGTAGCGTTGAAGTGAAAATGTGCATAATATCATAACATTTAAAATCAATTACAATTTGCTTTAGTTTTGTACACTGTGTGGGACTTCAGAAAAATACGTTGCACGATATCAACATATTAATTTCACTTTCAACATTTAAACACAATTTCAATCATCAACCACTTTAACCTTTATACTTACACAAATCACTGTCGAATTATCCGATTCCGACAAACACTAGTCGTTTTTATATTTTTGAGCTAAAACCACCACCATCCACTGACTTCCATGAACGGTCGGTATCTCAAATGGTGCCATTTTTAAACAGCGAATATTCGTGGGAACAAAGATTTCAGAACAATACAAGTATTGTTATGAATAAGTAGTTATTATCACAACTATCAAAGTTATATATCCTAAACAATTATTTAGATAGTTTCATAAAAACTAAGAAATTATGGCATAATTATACGAGTAATTACTACAACTGTACTTTCATGACATCTCCTGTAAATACATATTAGCTGCCACATATATTTTAGGATGCCAACTATTATAAATTATAATAATAAATGTATAGTAGTTTTGTTTTTACATAACTCCAATTAGTATTGTTACGACCGACAATGACAAATTCACACCTGCATTTTATTACCTTTCGGCATTTGGACTTCTTTTGTTTACTTTGTTTTTAAAATTTGTGATTAGAAAAATAGCCCATTGTGTATTGTAATATTTTATGATAGTCATTAGCCAGGTGTGATTCTAGAAATTTCGGTCACGCGGCCGAGCAGACATATTTAATTTGTACAGTATAAAGCAATGCCCCAATTGAGAGATGAGGCAGTCGAGCGATAATCACAAGCGAAGCAAGGAAAATCAAAAGAGTACTCAAGAAATAATCGATTTGTTCTGCATAATGATTGTTTCGTAGCGTTGAAGTGAAAATGTGCATAATATCATAACATTTAAAATCAATTACAATTTGCTTTAGTTTGGTACATTGTGTGGGACGCCGGAATTCAGAAAAATACTTTGCACAATATCAACACATTAATTTCACTTTCAATTCGGTAATCTATTTTGTGACGGACTTTGCACGAGTTATTGAATTGTGTATTACGTTTGGACTGGTTGTGTTCAGTTATATTTGTACCTGTGTTATACTTGTTTGTCTAGTTCTAATAAACTCTATAATAATTCCAACGGCATTTTAATTCGAGTCCTGCATCTCATAACAGTATGTTCATAAGGTTTCGCTACTTGTAAATATAATTAAAATCAGCTACATTTTAACGGTTTTATTTGCGGTATTTTTATTTCGACGTTTTTAACTATTTTTGACCACAATAATCACGGCTACTGAAAAGTGGCCTAAACATCCAAATAACTTCAGTTTTTTAAACTACGATTAAATGTCCTTTATGCATTAAGTTCTACCATATGAATAGTCCCAGAGTAGAGTGGTAGGGGGAAGGTATTCTTTGGCAAAGGAAAGGAAGGTATTCTTTTATTTTTTCTTTATTTCGCGTCTGTAGTTAAAAGTAGCACTAAGAGCTAAGAAGGTATTTGATCCGAAGTAATGTAAGACCTTGAACTCTATAGGTGCTTTTATCTTTAGGAACCACTGTTGCTCGGACGTTGAATTTAATAATGTTTCGGTACAAAAAGTTTCTTATAAGACTATTTCAAAGGCTGATCCAACAAAACCATATTGAAGGATAAATATTCAGTAATTCCTCAGGTTAGGAACTTTTAAAATCATATTTTGACTTCTATTACGAAATATAGAAATGCGTGTTACAGAAGTATTGATAAATATAAAAATAAATGCAGATAAAGTTGAAGGTAAAAGTAATACACAAAAAATCGCATAAAATCAGCTATACCCGTAGAACAATACTTTTAAAATCACACAACTTTGTGATTAAAAAGCAATTAATAATATTCTTAACAGTCGAACGTGTCCAGTAAATACCAATTTTACGTCGTAGAAACATCCATTAGTACGTATTAATTTCAAATGAATACAGTTGTAAGTGGTTATTATTTATCCATCACTCAAAAAAAAAACTATGTGGAGTATGTGGTACAACTAAGAACGGATACAATATTACTCAAAATATCTGATAGATATTGTCGACTTAAATACGAAATAAATTATTTTTGATATTAACGTTTGTAAATAATTGCTAAAAAGTAGTAAAATAGCACAACTTAGAAATTGTGATAAAACAAAAACATATCATACAGATATGATATGAAAATTTTTGCTAGTTTTCAAATTGATTCATTTAACGTTCCGCGAGCGCATGTTACCTTTTCAAACTAAGTCATAAAATAGACCGTTCCACAGAAAATTATGTTTGACTATTTGAAAACAAAGTTTAAAGTTACTTAGATCAAAGTTTTTTGATTATCTATCTCGTCTAAGAAGATTGTTTAGACATGAAAATCTTTTTATTGATTTTATATTTATGCTAAGCGTAGTTATTATATCCTTTTTGTTTCTTATTGTTAATCTCAGCGTCTGACATTGTTAACATTGCAATTTTCTTTTTTCACGTTTTTATATTATATAACGTTTCTTTATATAAAAGTAACAGTAATTAAAATGTTGGCAGTATTGTTTCTTGTACTCGTGCAAGCAAAAGTTGACTTTAAGGTGAAGAACATTTTCGTTCCGCGATTGTACCTAATAAAAATCTATACCCTAGAATCACATATACAGAGTAGTAAATAAAAGAAAAGCTCTTTAGTATTCCGAAAATACTAGAACAGAGGGCGAAATAAACAATATTATTAAGTTTCATTTTTTTGACAATATATCAAGAATCACTACGTTACGATGTCGTATTACATCAACACATCGACGAGAGTTGCGTAAGCGTGCTTTGCGCGAATTTGCTCCAATGACTGGAACAAATCAAAAGCTTTATAATAGAAAGTTTTCGTATACAATCAGTTACTGCACTGCCTGCTGCAGCTCATTAGGATACGTAATTTAGGCTGGTGTGCATATTATAGTTTTAGCGATTATTTTATTTTAACCACGTTAGTGTGGTGTGTACTTTGACAGTTAATTTTAGAAATACAATTATATCAAAACTTAAAGGATGCAAAAAAAGAAAACGAAAAGCCTTATCATATATCCATATATTAAATCAGCCTTTTTGAAGTATTATGTGATTGGAAAACACAAAAATCAATTGTAAAGATCAAATCTAAAATAAATACGTCTAATATATTAAACATTTACTTATTTATCTATTGTAATATATAAAATGCTTTTCACATGTAATGTTAACAAATATATTTATTTAGATTATTTTGCATATACGTATATATATTATTATTATATTTATATATGTGTTAAATTTATAAATTAGTGTAAGTATGTATTATATATTTAAATTGTACAGTCCTATCTTTTTTTTGCTCCACCTACATCGCCAGATTAGTTAAGAATTTCTTTTAAGCTGGGTTGCCTGGAAGAGATCGCTTTTAGCGATAAGGCCGCCTGTTCTTTTGCCATGAAGTATTGTGATTATGCATTTTGTTTTTGTATTTGTTTGTTTTGGTGAGCAATAAAGTGTTATCTATCTATTAAATCCTATCCTATATTCAGATGGCTCGCTGGAGTACCTAACTAGGCGTATTTATGCTTACCTAATCTACCTGACCTCTATACAAAGTTCCTGACTGCAATATTTGGAGCTAGCGTGGTATACTGGCTTACTCTCTCTACTATAACTTAATTTACTCTAAACACCTTCTTATAATCCGGTGACATTGATGAGCTTGACTATTTAGTTTTTATGACTAAAGTCTATAAAGTTTCAACAAAATATAAAATATTTTGTTGAAACAAACTCAATTAAACTTTCCGTATAGACATTTTAGTTTTATTAAATTGCAGATTATAAACACAAAATTTGTCTGTTGGGGCGGGTTTTAATCTGTTTAATCCTACGCGACGTGTCTACAGGCTAATGGACAATAAAAGGCCTAAAAGATAGGCCTAGGATTAGCTGACCCTTGGGCAACGAGGCTCTCTCCCTATTGTTTGTTGTCTTTGCAGATTCACGAACCACGGGGTAATAAGATAGAGGTGTGTTTGTTATGTTAATTATGGAGTACATTTTCATACATATTAATGTTATTTGTACATTAGCACCTTAATTATACATAATAATAACTATGTACTTTGAAAAATTCCATAGAGGTCAAAAACTTCCACTGTTTTTGTCATTGGACTAATCGAAAACAACGCATGTCTCAAAAAATCTTTTCATTAATCTTGTTCAAACTAATTTTCTCTGAGACTATTTTTAAATTCAAAAACTATTTTTAAAAAAATTTCACCTCATACCAAAAATTGGCGGGTGGAATAGTTTTCACAAATTGGGACTCAAATATCTCATCACCTATTAAATGTAAATTTCGCTAATAAACATCGTCATGATTTTGAATCCCTGTTTAAAGATACCCTACAGGCTTGGGTTACGTTAGGTATGGTGGTCATCTCTATATTTATTATTATTTTGCATTTTTACGATAATATAGCCTAGCAGTAGAACAAGCTGTGATAGCTTAGTGGTTAGCGTAAGCGTCACTAACTCAACGAGCGAGGCTTCGAATGCTGTCAGGAAAGTCTGCATCATTAAGGCAGTTTTCTGAACTAATGTGCATATTGTTATGATTACCACGTGCTAACTATGAAGGAAAATATTGTGAAAAAACCCTACACATCGAAATGACCGATATGTCAAACTGATGGACAAGTGTGGCGGGTATACTGTCCGTTTACCTATAAAATGGGTGGTTATACTCGCAAATTCCGAGCCCCTTATTAAATTATACGTAAA
Organism: Dendrolimus kikuchii; assembly: GCA_019925095.2. Taxonomy (NCBI): domain Eukaryota; kingdom Metazoa; phylum Arthropoda; class Insecta; order Lepidoptera; family Lasiocampidae; genus Dendrolimus; species Dendrolimus kikuchii. The sequence goes on from CM034400.1 coordinate 9,851,881, forward strand.
ATGAAATCGATGTCAACAGTCGATAGCAATCAACAGATAGATGATATCATCTGCAATTAGTGATCATCAATCACAGCAATTCAAATCCATTTATCACTCATGAAAATTATACTGCTTTTGTCCCTAATTACATACATACATAACTTCACGCCAGTTCCCTTGCGGGGTAGGCACGACCAACAGAGCGCCATTCAGGCTTATTCTTACACACTTCACTTGCTTCTTTGACATTTATAACTCTTGTCATGTACGCTCGTCTGTTCTTAAGACTCCTGACATCACCTTCTGCTAGTACACGATAAATTTGATCATGGAAGGTGTGTCGTGGCCTTCCACAACTTCTGCATCCATCCACTTTTGCATTGTATATCTGTTTAGTCATTCTTTCATCATGTATTCTTTCCACATGCCCAAACCACCGGAGCATGACCCTAATTAATAGTCTATTAATAATATATATATATATATATATATATATATATATATATATATATATATATATATATATATATATATTATTAATAGAGGCAAGTGAGGTGTGTAAGAATAAGCCTAAATGGCACTCTGTTGTTCGTGCCTACCCCGCAAGGGAACTGGCGTGAAGTTATGTATGTATGTATGTATGTATATAGGGTACAGTATATATTCAGTAATATAGCATGTGGCTTATGCAGTGACTTCTAAAGGATCAACCAACACAGCAACAGAATGATATAATAACTAGAAATAAATAAGTGTAAGTATGTACATACATTACATACTTATAAAAATAACAGTAGTCTTAATAGCTTAATACCTACGTACTTGCGTCTCAAATTCGGGTTTCAAATGATGTGGGTTTGAATCCTAAAAGCTTGCTTAGGCAGTTTTCTGCCATTGTTAAAAACTACTACGTGCTGACGGTGAAGGGAAACATTCTGATGGAACCTGCACGTCGAGATATATGATGTGCAAAGCCCGCTAACCTAGATAGATAGACGTGACGGGTATACTGTCTGCTGTCACCCCAAAACGGGAAAGTCCGTGCTCAGCAATGTGACGTTTATGGGCAGATAATAAAATAACTATTAAAATATCACCATCTAAGGTTTGCAACGTGGTTTCGTTCGCGTATAGTTGTAATCGCACTGGAGATTCCTAATGTTCCTGAACAAAAAATAAATTAATAAGTTCATTTAAGTTAATGAAAGGAACAAAATATTCTTTTTAAACTACAAAACTATAATAAAGAATTAAGTACTAAATAATAAGCAACAATTAGAAATAACGACAGCCGTAAAGTCTAAACACATTTCGAAATTGAAAAACTCGTTGCCGAACCAACGTTATGGGAGAAATAAAAGTCCACCGTTTTCACTGGATCGGTCATGTAGAACAGATGGGAGAGGATTGAAGCGTGAAGAAGGTATATTTGGGACGGCTATTTGATCAACATTCGGTGGCCTATCCAAAATAATGCTGAAACACATAACTATAATAATATATATAATAATAAAAGCCTATAAACGTCCCACTGCTGGTCTCGGCCCTGCCACAATAGGGGAACGGGCAATATACCCGCCACGCTTATCCAAGGCGGCTTGGCAGGTTTGACATATCGCTTATCTCGATGTGCAGGTTTCATCGTGATGTTTTCCTTCACAGTTGTTAGTACGTGGTTATTGTAACAATATGCATATTGGTATATTAGGTTAGAAAACGGCCTAAGTGGTGCATCAGTTCCGGCCAGAATTCGAACCCGCGCCCTTTGAGTTTGGGAAGCGTATGGTAGCCATTACGCTACCACGACACGACAAATACCAGACTTGCGCGAATTGTAGACCTATATTAGCAAAAAGCTATTCAGTATGGCAAACAGTGGACTGTTATCGTCTCGAAACGAAATTTTTGTGTCACTCACCCAATGGAATATAACACAAGTACTATACTATCATTTTATCTTAAATTGATTTTAGCTAAGCATATTATTGTTGATTGAATTAACCAACGCTAACTTTACCTAGCACCCTTGAATGTAAATTCATATGTATATAAACACAATTCCATAATAATGAGTTATTAAAGAAGAAATAAAAAATACATATCAGTGATTATTATTATCTTCAGATGCTTGATCTACAGATAATAATTATCTACAGATAATAATCTACAGATAATCACTGATTAGGGACTAAAACGTGGTTAAACATTGCTTATCATACATTTTTATAAGAAAGGTCTTTAATGAATAGCAACATATTATTGTTGGGGTCATGAGTACAACATAACATATCCTACATAGATAATATAGGTACACATAAGCTTTGCTAGTGCTAGTAAAAAGTCTTGAAACAGGGGCATGCACATTGCACACACACGAGGATACATAGTATTATGTTCAAGTATTTACTTGTAAGTTATAAAACAAAATAGAGTGCTATTTAACGAGTCATACAATCAGCCAGACTGCAGGATAAGAAAAAATGGCAGAAACGACAAATAAATGAAGAAGCGGCGTAGTAAGTCCAAGCAAACTGGGGCATAGCTAATATAGAATAAATCATGTCTTAAACCGAGACAAACCTTTTCCTAACAAAAGCTTGTTAAAAGCAAACGCAATATTTATAAATATTAAACATACAAAATAAGTAGTGGAAAAAGCGGAAATACAGCTAGTTAAGTATAATATAAAGAGGTTTAGTGACTTACTTTGATCCCTCTCTGGACTCAAAGGATGCCTAATCTACTTACATTGATCGAATGATCCCGACTTCGGGAGTATACATTTAGATATGTGGTCACAAAAAGAATTCAAGAAGGTAAGCTTATTTCTCTTTATTATGTTTTTCTGTATTACATAAAATATTCTTGAGATAAGAACAGGAAGGTATTGTTTATACTTCATTAAGGATACAAACAACAACACAGTTTAATTTCGTTCATAGTCGAATTGTATATTGAACTTGGATATGCCCTCGACTTCGACGACGCTCGTCTTGAAATTCCCGTGGGATTCCCTGGACACAAAGTACCGCAGCATTTCATAAATAATGTTATCGTTTTTGTGAAAACTGTATTAGAATATGCTAATTCTTATACACGAACAATTACAAACCGCGCTCGATTAAAAATATCACACAATTGCTATCGAACAGTGAAAAATCACAATAGAATTAGATTTTTTTTAATTTGACCTTTTTAAATCGTTCCCAGAAAAATTCCCGCGGGATTCCCAGGATAAAAAGTAGCGCAGATTTTAAGTCTAAGAATTTGCTGTCGATCAGCGTAAACCGCATCTAAATCGGCCCAGTAGTTTTTACGTGAATCTCGAACAAACAGACAAATCGACAAACAGATAAGAAAGAAGAAAGACTCCAGTTAACGATACCTACCATATATATATACGCTCATATACCTACCATATATCATTTAGTCAGTTAATGTCTAAAAATGTTATTGAAATGCTTTACTAAGAAAAACTTCGGTTGAAAGCCGACGTTAAATCGATAAGCAACAAATCCTTGTTAATGTTCCTTTCTAAGATAAATAGTTAGTGCCGGACAAGATTTATCGTCGGCATCCGTGATGACTCGACATGATAATGAGTCGTCTTGGGTATCTCACGAAATTCCGCCCATGTGACTAGCGAACTTGCGGCGACTTAGCTAATAAAGCGAAAGATAATTTGGTTTTAAGTGATGATAAACTCATTGTTATTATTGTTTTAAACGTTCGAAAATATTTGGGAGCGACTACTTTTAAATATGGCTTTATATAGTTATACAGCCAAGTATACTAGAATAAAAATTTAATTGAAAATTACAGTTTCATAAAACACTAATCTGTATCTATTCTACATTTTTGATAAAAGCTATGCTTTTTTAGTTTTTTTTTTGTTTATACGGGAAATTGGGGTTTTTTTTAAATGAACGTGAATTCATATTGAGATGTCACGTGCGTAATTTGATATTATTTCGTAATATAAAGCGCCCTTTTAGTGTATTTTGCACGCTGTGCCGTCTTTGTGTGCAATTTTGCCTAAAATAAAAATATTACTACTAATTTATTTACGTCTTCATTCCGTGATCACGGCCACTGAAAAGTGGCCGAAACGTCGGAAAAACCAAAATCAAATAAAATTACCGCGCTTAAAACCGTTAAAACGTAGTTTTATTATTTATTATTATTTACGTCTGTTTAAAAATAAACAATTTTTGTAGTCAAGTAGAATTAACAATTATTTTAAGCAAGAATTGTGCATATTTAGAAAATCTCAACTCTTTAGCAACACGTGACTTCTCGAGTTGCCACAAGAATACTTTTGTTTTGCGTAAGTCAGAAGCCTACAATTTTTCTGCGGCCAAAGTGAAAGTGCTTTTATGAGCCCGGCCTTCACTTTGTATACGTCAAAACCAATGATTCCATGTATGTGAAGCATGAAGCGATCTGCGATATACACTCATACAAAACTCGGAACAGACATAGGATTGCACCGTTGCCGAGGTAATTGGAGAAAATAAACACACTGACACACGTTATAGGTTCGAACATATATAGCAAACTATGGGAATATATGAACCCATTTGGCTGGAAAGCTTTAATAAAAAAAAATCATAAGCTAGCCATCAAAATTGCCGTATTGTCAATTTTTTGCCCAGTTCAACAAAAATACAGATAACTCAAAAACTATCCAACGAATTTACTTCAATTAAAAAGTAATCGATTCTGACATAATTTAGGCTTATATTGGACATAAATCTAACTAGATTATAATTTATCTGTGTTTCAAATTCTTATAAGAAAAACACACAAAGAAAAACTCACACATGTTCACTTAGAACACCATAAAAAAATGTGCAAACAAGTTAGAAATAATATGTTATGCCCTTTATAGTTATGAAAAAGTAGTTAACAATATTAAATAAGTAGTTTTATTACTGTTATTTAATATCAACTTTAAAAATGAATTGATTTCAGACAAGTTCATACCACCGCCGAGAGACAAAATGTTCCGTGTCAAATTAAACTCTCTGGTAGTTTCAATATATCCACGGCCAGCTTAAAAATTGTCTAATTGAGCACACCTGTAGTTTATGGAATATGAAAATTTGTGACTTGAATTGACTTAAATATTTTAATCATAGTAACATTCTAAATAATATAATCCTGACGTGTAACATAATTACGAAGCATCGAGTATATATTTCCTTGGAAATAATTATAAAACTTAAATGTTAATGAACAACGAAGAACACGATACTTAAAAAAGACAAAATCGCACGTCACATCGCCTGCAGCTTATGACTGAGGCATATAAAAAGAAAGAGCATTTTGCGACCTTTTGATTGAAGCTCGCACAATGTAATGACTTATGATCAATTTTAGACATTGTAAATAATAATTAATGTTAAGTGCCGGAATTGAGTTTCATTAATTACATATCAGTGACCCTATTTTATTACTGTGATAAAAATATAAGTAAATTTGAACTTATTCGCTTTGTATGAGTCGCAAGGGCTACATTTATCACTTGGTGTATGAAATCGAATGAATGCAATGAACACTTATCCACAACGCACAAAATAAATATATTTTTTTAGACGTAGGTAACGTCATATTTTAAGGCTCCTCTTGCAAACGAAACAACTTTTCGTTGGTACGCACTGATTAATAATTTACCCAAATAAATTATCATACATCTTTACGATACGAGACTTAACGTGGTCTTTTGTCCTAATTTTTCTATAGTTACTTTAAGTTAAGAAAAAAAAAAATCATAAAATCACCTCTAAATTATTGCAATGAAAGCATTTTGCTTGTTCAATTTTTTATCCAAATAGGATAAAAAAATATTTGAATCTTTTTATAGGACAGAGATAAATAATTTATACGACTTTATTTTATCTATACTTTATACAGTTAAATAAAATTGAAGTGTCTGTTTTTTAATGTCAATATATATATAGCTTTTTATCAAATATATATGAAAGTATAAACGGTATAAAAAAATATTTTTTTAAAACTTGTCTGTTTATCTCGATGTTTCTGCAAATTTCTGAAACGACTGGATCGATTCTGACATGACTTTAATTGGCAGACTTTTATAGAACAGTTTTAGGGTTCCACGAAAAAAAATCCATGTGAAGGAAGTCGCAGGTACAGCTAGTTCACAATAAAATAATAATGCATCTGATAAACGACCACAAATGGAATCCCCGCTATCGTACGAAAAATCAATACCGAAAAATCTTCAAGGACGTTGGCGTTGCTACAAGCCTTAACATTAAATTCAGATTAAGATTGCGGCTTCCGCTTCAAAGCCAGGAGTATTGTTTCCTATGTTTTTTTTCGTTTTACGTGTTATTTGCGCTTTCTTCTTGACATCATTGCTACGTATTATATCAGTTTTTGCTATATTTCTTGGGTTTACCCCTTCTATCGGGACTTGCCAGAGGCGCTATAGCCTAGAGATTTGTTTCATAAAACTGTGACTCTGGCCGTTTGTCTGCTATGTCCCCGACATGAAAGGTCTCATACATGCACGAACTTCTTACGTGATATCCAGTCATCCATCGTAGCGTATCGTCTCTGTGACACATAATTAATTTAAAAGTTTTAAAATGGTCACTTTTAACCGATTCTTAACAATGATTAATTTTGAACTTTAATGATAAACTGTATCCTTTAAAAATTATCCAAAGTAGACACAAAATTCAGGCTTTAAACAAAAGAATTACTTTTAAAAATATTACGAATAACCGCTGTCCTTTGTGGAAAGTTTTGCACTTTGAATGTTGATAACAAAACAAAAAAATCTGTTAATTACAGCGCCCGCATTACATTTTCATTAAATTAACTTCGTCGTACCTCAACATTTTCGTTTTGCTTTTGTTGGGTTTATCTTTTCAGTATAATTGGTAATTAAACACCATTATGTTTTGTCTCAGAGAAATTAGCTGAAATAAATTCTGTAGGTATACTTGGCGTAGTTTTCATATTAATCATCGTAAAAATCATTCCAGCATAATGACTATGTCATCCACGCGTTTTTGTTTCAAACACTTCTTCTTTGTACGATCTCATAGCAATATAAAAGAACGAAACCCTTATACAATAATTACGCCTATGGGAATACAGTATTACACGGTTCACTTCTGTCTTTCAATTTGGGATGGATTTGGGCATCAAACCAAGTGCGATTCATGCAAACAATTTGTTTCGTTTCATTTCGGCGCCTTTCAACTAAATTAATTCAATTTGTTTGAACCGCTTGAGTTTATAACTGTAGTAAATAAATAATGCAGATACTCTGAGATTATAATTATGTATCATAGACTTCGCGTAAAAGTTGAAATTCAACTAGTTTCGCCGCGAAATTGTACGTTTAAAAGTCAAACAACACACATAAGTTTGCCATTGGAAAATTTGTTTCCGTCTTCCAATAAACTAAGTTTGCTGTATGAATGTAACCAGCGTATAATATGCACTATAGAGATTGATGCGAATCTGTATGTCAAAGTTTGTAGAAGGTCTAGTAAATACACATTCATTTCTGGTATACAAAATAACCTACTATTATATTTTATAATGGGTTGGATATAATATTTATTGAAACGAAGTTCCTTATCACAGATTACTTGAGGAATGGGATTTAGATGAAAGAAAGTGTATCCAACTGAAAGGAAAAATGCTGACCGTTGTATATTATTATTTCGAACTTTAATGCAATGAAATAACATTTAAAATAAAAATACTATGCATATATAATATTAAAAAATGTCTGACATAGCGAACAGATAGTATTACGCGTTCTTCCGCATGTCCATTGAAGTATCTCTTCACGTCCATCGTGCTTTTATATGTTCGTTCTGAGTCTTCACTATTATTTAAATCTAGATAGATCTAGAAATATGGAATGAAAGTGAAAATTAGTTCTAAGAAAATAAAGTCTAATACAACGTATAACAATAGGTAAGATAACTAACTTATATTGGGTATACCATCTGCATGTTTTTAACAATAAAAAACACGTTACACAAAACAACGATAACTGCAGGTTATTGTTCCTTGTGGCTTTTCGAACTATCTCCATTCTACCAAAACATTATTATTGATTACCGATTTAAGTTACTCCCCAACTTCCCCTATTCCAAAGGTGGTAATAACACTGGACCATCTGTGCCGTATCTCCCCAGCGAGGGCGACCGTCGTAATACGAATATATCGGTTTCGACACTTGTTACCAACAAGGTAAAACCACCGAAAACACCGGTATTGATTATAACTTCAAAAGAGTCAAAATTGAAAACGAAAACATGAGTAGCACGTGTTGAGTGTGTTGTGAAAAGTAAGCATTTGCTTATTTTCATTGAAATTATTATATTTTATAATTATTCATATTAATGAAATTTGAATTAAAATATATTGAATTTCTATTACTTAATTACAAACTCTGTTAATATACATTTTAATTAAATAACGATATACGTATAATTATTACAGGCTAAATAAATTGTATAATACATTACTTTGTTAGATGTCTTCAAATTCTGTCTTCACAAGCGATAGCACGTTAGTTCAATTATAACAAGGAAAATTATTTAAAGGTTTCTATTTCATTTCTTGAAGAATAAAAGCATCTCGTGACTACTGGGAAGAGATTGTATCTATATTATATGAAAACTTAAATCTGTATTTTGTACATACATACATACGTACATAACTTCACGCCAGTTCCCTTGCGGGGTAGGCACGAACAACAGAGCGCCATTTAGGCTTATTCTTACACACCTCACTTGCTTCTTTGACATTCATAACTCTTGTCGAGCACGCTCGTCTGTTCTTAAGGCTCCTAACATTACCTTCTGCTAGTACACGATCAATTTGATCATGGAAGGTGTGTCGTGGCCTTCCACGACTTCTGCATCCATCCACTTTTGCATTGTATATCTGTTTATTCATTCTTTCATCATGCATTCTTTCCACATGCCCGAACCACCGGAGCATTCCTTTCCTTACCTTCACCCCGACACTCTCTTTCAGACCAACTCTCTTCCTTACTTCGGTATTACGAACGCGGTCCGCGAGCGTCACTCCGCAGATTTTGCGCAGTGCTCGCATCTCGACCGCGTTTACTCTACTTTCATGCTCTTTCTTCCATACCCAACTCTCGCTTCCATACGTGAGCGTAGGTACCAGCACCGCGTTGTGTATGGCGAGTTGGGCCTTCTGGCTGAGGTTCTTAGCGCCTAGAAGTTTACCTAACGCTCCATTCAAACTATTCCCCAAATTCACTCTTCTTTCTATATCAGCGGTGTACCTTCCATCCCTGCTAAAAGCACATCCAAGATATACAAACTCATTCACTTGCTCCAGCATAACATCATCGACCATGTATAAAATATGTATTTTATATGTATAAAATACTCTCGAAATTAGAAATATGAGCAGCATTCCTCAGAGCACTTTCTTTTTTTTTTGAGATTCTGATCTCTACTCTTCTCTTCTGAACATCGTGGATATCAGAAAATGTTATTCATAATTTTTCAGTTCTTGTCGTTTTCGTTATATTATTATTATTCATTGTGTAAGAGGATTTATTTATATTTTACAGCAGTTGCTTAATCTATTTACCTTTTCAATTGTTTATTATTTATTTTTGGCTGTCTAACTTATTTCATAAACATTTCCTTGACTTATTTACTATTACAACTACATACCAGTTTAGAACAATACTTGTACATAATAACACGAAATGAAGTCAAAGCACCTGGCCCCAGATATGCGCGGATTCACAATCGCTTAATTGAAGCTTTCGCTTTGTGTCCAATTCTAAAATTTAATCCATTTGCTGGCACAATTTTGTGTCTGGTTTCCCTTTGTAGCTTTGGTAACCTAGTTATAACTTTTTAAATTAAATTCGGTGTTTTCAACAATCTCGCACAAAAAACTAGAAATGTAGGCCGGACATATAAAATCTTATAAGTTTCGGAAACAACTTGTTGCAATATGAAAAAAAATCTCATAATACTGTTACAAGTTGCAGGACTCGAATTAAAATGCGTTAGAATTACTATAGAATTTATTAGAACTATACAAACACGTATGACATAGGCACAAATATAACTGAACACAATCAGTTCAAACGTAATGCACGATTCAATAACACTCGCAAAGTCCGTCACTAAAATGGATTATCGAATGTACACAAGTCTTGCCTCGCGGCTGGTTATCGCTAAACTGCCTCACTCCTCCATTGGGACATTGCTTTATACTGTACAAATACAATATGTCTGCTTGACCGCGTGGACTAAGTTTTTCAAGAATCACACCTAGCTAATGACTACCATAAAGATCAAAATACACAATGGGCTGTTTTTTTTTCAATCACAAATTTTAAACACAAAGTAAACAAAAGAAGACATTGTTGCGAGTAAATCCGGGTTTCGCCAATGTCTATGAAGCTCGAACGTCGACCACAATCTTAATCAAATGTGCTTTGTCGTACAGATATCCACTTTTCATCACCAGTTATCAGCTTCTTTAAAAATGGTACGGTTTCAATACATCGTAATAAAGAATCACAAATGAGTACAGGGCTCTTTAGGTTTCTTTCAGTGAGCTCATGAGGCACCTAAATATCGAGCTTTTTTGTGTACCCAGCTTTTTTCAAATGCGCCAAAACCGTTTTGTGGTCAATTCCCAGTTCTCTAGCTCCATCGTAACTACTAATATGCCGATCTTGCTCCACTTTTTCAAAAATGGCATTAATTTTGTCCGTAACAGGGCGACCAGAGCGACGTGCATCTTTGATATCAAAATTTCCGGATTAAAAAACGCTTGGGCCAAATTTGCGCTACTCTCACAGATACTGCATTAGGTCCATAAACATCACAATTTTTTTTCGCGGCTTGTGTTGCATTTTTACCTTTTTTGTAGTAAAATTTTAAAATGTATCGCATTTCTTCATTAGATTCACTTATTTTAACAATAAAAAAAACAAATGAAAATCACACATTTTCCTAATTTGAATTTGGAATTGTCTTCTTTAAAATTAAAACTTTTTAATGATATCAAAACCAGCCAGATACAAATGGTATTGCCAAAGAGATTTTATTACAAGTTCATACATACTATATGCGAAAAGACTTTTTCCCCTACCTATTATATTAAGATTATAAAATTTTAAAAGTGTAGCCTTTTGTTTTTAGTTTTTTTTGTGTTTGTCTGTTTGTTCGGGATTCACGTATAAAATTACTGGGCCGAGTATGACGCGGTTTTCGCTGATCGATAGCAAATTCCCTGACTTAAAATCTGCGGTACTTTATATCCCGGGAATCACTCGGGAGTGTTTCCGGGAATGGTTTCAAGTTATCAAGACACATATAAAATTTGGATGAAGTGTCCGGCGAATCCAAGTATTTAAAATACAATTGCGAAATTATATAATAATAAAACTACATTTTAATGGTTTTAAGCGTGGTAATTAATTTATTTCATTTTTATCATTCCGACGTTTCAGCCTCCTTTCAGTAGTCGTGATCACGGAAGACAAAGATGTCAAATGTCAATGAGTATTGTTAAAGTTTTATTTAGCCTACCGCCAACTTATTCTTTTTTGTTTTTAATTTTAATTTTGTTTACGGCTATTATTTACTCTTTGGGAGCCTAATCTAATTCACTACCGCTTCGTAACGTGTTGTGGCTTGAATAGAAGAAGCGGCGCAAGAAACTCTTCAGCCTAGCTCTAATCATTTTATATAATATTAAAATGGGAGGTTAAACTACTCGGCAAAACTTAAGAAAATATTAAATTTTATAATATTGAAATAACGTAAAAATCTATTTGTATTTAAGACTGTGAAGAGACGCCACACTTAAGAAATAAACTCACTGTTTCTTTTATTGTGAATCTGGAAAATGGGCAGACGGCCCAACTAATGGAAAGTGGTTACCACCAGCTATAGACGTCTGCAACAACAGGGGCGAAACCAACTGGTTGACATCCATTATGATGGGATATGGTATGGGATAAAGGACATAGGATAGTGGTACTAAATAGGAGGATCGAGATAGATCCCAGTCCTCCTGTTTCCCATTTCAAATAATCATTAATAGGAGGTCGGGGTAAGGAAAATATGTTTGGAGGATGAGAAAGTAGGCCATCGAAAGTTTCACACAACAACAACAACAATACTATTTATTGTACAATAACATAAATAAAGTAATACACTTTATTCTCTTAAATATAAGGTAGTAAGTACAATGGCTCGCCTTATTGCTTGAAGCAATCTCTTCCAGGCAACCTTTGGGTGGACAAGATCTTGTCAAAAATTATTTCTTGGTGTGCAGTATAATAATATACAATAAATTATAATAATTAAATATAATATATGCAATAATATACTGCTAAGTATTATTATAATAATATAATGGATAAGTATAGCTATAAAAATATATATGTACATACACATGTATTATATACCTATACACAACAAATAATAAGCACATTATACAATTACTTTTACAATTTTATATTATTAAAGATTTTCCGTAATCAATTACTTCGGTAAAGTAAGGCGGATTCACGATCCCGTGGGCTTTGATGGACAAGGGTAAAAATACACAACTGTATTACCCTTGGGATATTTTCGGCCGTGTTGAAGCATTGTGGCTTTTAATCTAAAAGCCATTTTATGTCACCGTGTATCCCAGGCCGTAGGGAAATGGGACATTTTTTCCACATTTTTCCGTGACGTATCAATCAATCATTCGACGTATTCTGAATGAGAGTGGCTTATGAACAATAAATAACGTTTTGCCCTACTTTATATTATTTAGGAGTATATTCAAACAATTATATATATTTACTCAATCGTTTTACAATGAAAGAATATAAAACTAAATCATTTTTTTTTTATTGCAGGAGATCAGCAGACAGGCAGACGGCCTACTTGATGGAAAGCGGTTACCATCGCCTATGGACATTTGCAACACCAAAGTTGCTACAAATGCGCTGCTGCTCTCTCAAGGGAGACTGGAACCTGGTCACTAATGCCGGAACACAACTCAAGGTTATTATGGCGACATACTTCAGACCAAGGGTGGTAGCCATCCAGTCGGCCAAATGCCCTACCACCTGGCAAAATAAATACTTAAAAATAAACTTAATTATAAATAAATTAATATAAAGTATGTAACAAATCGCTGTCAGAGGGAAGCGCGCCCAGAAGGCTGGTTGCATTGCACGCTGTATGGCAATGCTGATTCGTTTCGCGAAATACGAACCAACTTTCTGATCACGGGTGGTATCAAAGAGTTACTTGCAAATTTTTTTAGAAGAAACCCTTTGCCGATGGACCCCAAGAACCTAAAGTTTCAACTCCAAATGGCACAAATATGTAAACCCCTTCCTAGGGTTCCATATTTGTGCCGCTTGAGATCTTCAACTGTTGAAGCAACGTTGCCAGCCCCTGATTAGTCATTGAAAGATGTGACGCCGTCAGAGTGTTAACGCATTTCGCGTCCTTCACAAGCGGCGGTCCCATCTTCCAAGGAATAAGTGACATTCCGTCCGGCCTCTTGCCATCGTCACGCACCAAGCCTTTTGGCTCTAGGATGGCTGGTACGCCGACGCTGACAAGAGCTCGGCAGATGGTGTCATTAAGGTCGGCATGGCGAGATCTTCGGCAAACACTTCAAACAATAGTATAAAATTATAGCGCCTGTGATCGCGTTATCTCGGTGTTTTAGTTTTTTAGCGCGTTTATTTCGTTAGTACCTAGAAGTCCCATGATTAAATCCCAGCCGGGTAAATTTTGTGTGGGTTTATCCAGATATTTGCTTCTACAAATGATAAAAATGTTTTCTCTTCTTTAATAATTCAGGGGTGAATATTAAAAAAAGCACAATTTTTCAAGTAAACGAACGAACGTCGCCAAACGCCACGCTACCGCGACGCACGCGAAGTTGGCTGGCACCCGCCATACAACCGCACATAAATTAAGCTATTGAAGATTTCCACGTCCTATAGTGAGTTACTAGGACATTCGCCTCGTCTAATATTTAAACTTAAGTGGTTAGTGTAACTGCGACCCTTGCGACCCGGGGCTCGTGTAGAAAGACCTTGCAACCTTTTGTCTCTCGTCACGCGGATTAGCAGCGGCAGACCCCGCGAACGAGCGCTGTGGTTAAACGATAATAAAGAAGAAGTTTTATGTCAAAAGCAAATAGTATCAATATATTGAAGCTTTACGTAAAAACATACTACCAACAAAGTTGAATAAAATAGTAAAAGCATGTTTTTAATATCCAAATATCCGAGCAACATGTTCATGTAAATATTGTCCGGAAAGTATTATAAAAATGTACAATATTTTCGATTTCTCTTTGAAATACGGTTTATGTGTTCGCCTTTAGGCAATGCTAATACTCCATATATGATATTTTATATTTATTTTTGCTCAAAGTGAGGTGTGCTTCTCACAGAGGTCGATTTATATGCGAAATTGATTTTAAAAAAGCTATTAGCGATGTTTTACAAGTACAAGTAGGTACAACGATGACCTTTTACAATATTATATATGTTCTTTAATTTAGCTTTAAATGTGTGATATGTTATGAAAACAGCACTGTGAGTGCATTCAAGTTATTGATTTATTATTGTAAATGTTATTACGGTAACACGAAATAAATAGAATACACACGTTATGTAAGTAAATAATCTAAGCAATAATAATTACTAACGTAGATCGACTGGAAATTGTTACCAACACCTCAATAGCCAATTTAAATCATTATTTGATTAGGAAAGTGGGTGAAGTGATTAAAGAAAAACGTCGTGGAAAACTGTCGTTGGGCATGTTGTTTCTTCACGATAACGCTCCCGCTCATCGATTGGAAGTTGCGCTCAACGCAATCGGCTGTGCTGGCTTCAATCTCTTTGACCACCCACCATATTCCCCGGACTTAGCCTCAAGTGAATTTCAGTTATTCCCAAAATTAAAAGAGAAAATTCATGGATCTTTTTGCATACTAAACTACGTGCAAGAAATAACTAGAACAAAAAATGTTTTATGTAGTATAAAAAAATACATTGGCTCATTAGGTTAATCGATGGCTTCGCTATTCAAGAAAGATTAAATGCATTTCTAGAATATGATCCAACCTATATACTGAATTGGGGTGAATTTTGGGTTAAGCTTAATGTGCTATTAGAAACAATAAAATATATATTGATTATTTATATTTTTAAAAGAATGGCTTATACTTAAAAAAATTAAATAATATGTTATTTTTATGAGCATATTTTCTTCACCAATAGTCCAGTATAAAATTTTTGTCATTAAGAATAAAATTGTTAACAGACACTAACCGTAACTTATTACGATGATACAGAATACAGAATAGCAGCAGATGTCAAATATTACAAATATTATTTCCAATAAGGAGTTTAAGGACCACTACACGACGCACAGTGATGATTTATTACAGTATCAAATAAAATGCAATAGCTAACGACCGAATGGATGGAGAGTAGTTTTGCCGTCGTCTATGAACATTTGCAATACCAGAGATGTTACTAATATGCCTTAAAGAAGTCTGGTGACTACTTTAAAATGAAAATCGATATCACAGTGCTCAGTGCAGCTAAGATCTTATTACAAATCTCAGAGGTGTGCAAGACACAGGTCTAAGATGTAAAAAGTTTGTAGTCTACATAATACGTAAAGGACTAGAAAGGACGATTTCAAATTTAATCAGGGATCAACTAGATTGAAGCGGAGGAGTAATATCTATTAGGATGAAGCAGTTACATAAAACACTAAGCGCCGTTGGCCCAAATTTGGGTTTCAGATTGGGACCAAAGTAATTAGCCCTTTGTTTTATAGAAACATATGAATGGAAATTATTTTAGATTGCATATCAAAGTTTATTTATAGAATTGTGTATAATAATTATGTCTTTAACATATCAAAATGTCATATTTATAACAAAAGTAAGTATAGAACTTTATATAAGTAATTTATACTTTTTTTTATTTATTTTTTATTGCAGGAGTTCAGCAGACAGGCAGACGGCCCACTTAATGGAAAGCGGTTACAATCGCCTATGGACATTTGCAACACCAAAGTGGCTACAAATGCGCTGCTGTTCTCTTAAGGGAGACTGGAACCTGGTCACTAATGCCGGAACACAACTCACGGTTGTTATAGCGACATGCTTTAGACCAGGAGTGGTAGCCATCCAGTCGGGCAAGTGCCCTACCACCTGGCTGTGGGTTGTTTAGTCGCCTCTTACGACAGGCCGCCCGGCCGCAGGAAATTGTATTCTTTCTCCGTTCCTGCACGGATTATACGCTACTTTATTGCTAAGATCCTAAAATTATAATTAACGATTATTTTTTATTGGTCAGTAGCATACTATCCTTGTTGTTTCGGAGTTTTTGGCGGGAACTGAAAGGAAATATTGTGCTGTGCAGTTTTATTTTCTAAAAATGTGTAAAATTGCCCGAGAATGAACAATAGTTGTAGGATATGACAGTTTTTGAGTAGTAATTTATGTGTTTTTCTGAGAAATGTGAACTGTATAGTCAAATATGGCCTTTCGAGTTGCTACAAGAACTCCGTTGAATGGCTGCAGTTGATAACCTATAGTTCAGCTGAGCTATACATAGGCATAAGAAAATGAAGAAACTATATTATTGTAATCTAAGATCTGGCTTAAAGGCCTAGCTGCAAAGCCATAAACCGAAATAAATAATACTTGTTGTTTCTTTAAACGAATGAAAAATAATTTATAATCTATATCTATACTATGATAAATCTGTATAATATGGTTCGAGTTTGTACAAAGCGTTTAAAATATGAAAAAAATCAGGAGGGCTAATTCGGACCAGCAGATTCCGAAAATGGAATTTTTAGAATTTATGTCCGTCTGTTTGTTAGAGCATCACGTGAAAACTACTGAACGAATTTAAATGAAACTCGAAATAGAGCTAGCTAATATCCCGGGGCGTAACTTAGGATACTTTTTATCCTGATAAATAACGTGGTTTGCGTGGGATAGACGAAAATGGCGAAAAAGATTGCCAGGTTGCAGGGTATTTGCTTGACTGGATGGCGACCACCCCTGGCCTAGAGTATGCCGCCATAACAACCTTGTGTTGTGTTCCGGCATTAGTGACCAGGTTCTAGTCTCCCTTAAGAGAGCAGCAGTGCATTTGTAGCACATTTGGTGTTGCAAATGTCCATAGGCGATGGTAACCGCTTTCCATCAAGTGGGCCGTCTGCCTGTCTGCTGAATTCCTGCCATAAAAAAATATGGTGCTGCGATCGCATCTTTTTTTGAAACTATTAAACGTATGTCATTGAAAGTTGACATAGTGCTGGCTTATAACCCGAGTTAACACTTAGGATACATTATATCCCGTCAAATTACGTCGTTGCCATAACATAGAAAATAACCGCTAATACTTTCCTATTAAAGTTTTTACGGTTAAGTAAGTAGAATGGTATAGAGAAAGAACCAACGCATTTTCACATTACTACACTTACATATTTAAAATATATATATACATGAAATTATTGTGTTATTGAATCTATACTAATATTATAAAGAGATCGATTTAAAAAGTTCTTTCACTATTCGAAAACTACATTACCCTGATTAATATAGGCTATATTAATATTAGGGATCCCTACTAAAAGTTCAATAATGTAACCCCTCAATCTAAACAAAATACTTGGTGCGGGAATCAGTTTCCACGATTTTGATGAGATGTTATGTGTTAAATTAGACCCGGTAGGCGGCGCTGGACACGGGTTCTAGATTTATATTTTTTCAGGGTAGAACAACGTCTGCCGCAAACGCTCTCTCTTTTCGTTCACCATATCCCAATTACTTGGGGTCGGCACAATATGTCTTTTCCTTCCACACTCTTCTATTCTGACATACCTCTTCTGTCACACCGCATATCATCATATCATCCTTCACACAATCCATCCATCTTTTTTTTGGTCTACCTTTAAATTTGTACCCATCGATCTTGTAGTATAACATTCTTTTTGTCACGTGACTTTCATCCCTCCTCATTATATGCCCATACCAACTTAATCTTCTTCCTCTCAATTTTTCTGTCACAGGTCTGCCGCAAACGCTAGTACACAATAATTGACGAACTTAATTATTTGAAATACTTGTTCTATTCATACTTGTTTTGAAATCCTCTTTTAGGTAATAGTTATAATTAGCTTAAAAACAATGTTTCTATAACTACTATTCTGACTGACCTTTGCTGAAACAGGTTTAATTTACGATCTCAATATTAACAGCATAGACATTCTAGGTGTAATATGAGGGCCTACATTATGAGTCTGTTTGCTTCGCTCGAGACGTTTACCTACAATTAGGGAGATCTCGAAATAAGGAAATTGTTTTCCTCTACGCAATGTTTGGGCAATAACAGAAGAAAATATGCGCTATCCCTTTTCATACTGAAATTGTTTTTATAGGATGAATTAGGTTAGTGGGATTAATTTTATGGGATAACTGAAAGTGTACATATATTTTTTTTAAAAAAAGCAACTTCACACTAAAAATCAAAAAATAAACATTTAACCGACTTTTTTATACAATATCTTCAAGTCTATGCCAAGAGTGCGTTGAATGAAAATTCTTAGATTTTGCACCACGATAATGCGCCTTTGCACAAGGCCATCATTGTGAATGAATTTTTGATCAAAAATTCAACAATTACCATCGAGCAACCACCTTATTCACCAGATATGCCTCCAGCCGACTTCTTTCTTTATCCTAAACTCAAATTATCACTTCGTGGCACCAGTTTTCATTAGGTAGAAACATAAAGGAGAATTCGCGACAAGAGTAATAACAGCCCATAAATATCCCACTGCTGGGCTCGGGCCTCCCACTATAGGGGAACGGAGAGTATACCCGCTTCGCTTGTCCAAGGCGGCTTGGCAGATTTGACACATCGGTTATCTCGATGTGCAGGTTGCATCACGTTGTTTTCCTTCACCGTTATTAGCACATGGTAATTGTAACAATATACACATTAGGTCAGAAAACTGCCTAAGTGGTGCGTTGGTTGGTTGGTTGATGCGGTGCATGCGTTCCGGCCAGGATCGAACCTGCGCCCTTTGACCTTGGGACGCATGCGCTAGCCATTACGCTACCACAACTTATCGCGACGAGAACTAGTCTCAATTCCGGAAAAAGCGTTTAACATTTTTTTGACAATTGGATTATTCGTTGGCGTAGGTGTGAGGTTTCTCAAGGTGCATACTTTGAAGGTGATAAAGTAAATTTGAATGAATAACTAACATTTTTTGTATTATTGACCTTTTCCCGGTACTTTTTTCACAGAGTAGCACACTTCCTTATGAAGCTCATAATATATGAGCATTAATTTGATCCAAATCTGTTAATTATGCTTTTGGGACAATTTTATCGTATAAATACTTGAGCGCAATCAATGTAAAAAATGAAGGACATACCGAATTTGTAGTTCAATTTCTCATTCCAAATGGTAATCTGCTAGGACAAAAGATTTATTGATAAATGACCACTATTATTAAGTGCTATTATTAATATAAGTATAATTCTGCTCCACAACAGAACAAGATACAATAAACAATTATTATTCAAATTATCAATAACCCATAAATATTTTTTGTAGAAGATAAAATTACCACAGCACCACGACACCCTTCAATTTCTGCCTAAAACTCAAACCAAAAACATTATTGAATTTAATAATTAGGCCAAGATTTATGTAATCATATTACCACAACAGTATCTATACTACAATTATATATTTCATTACTTTAATAATAATTAGTATAGCAATAAGCTAATGTAAAATGGCGTAATCACTTAAGTAAATTCTTAGCTGAAAGGCTATTTTGGTTTTGGCCTAATGCCAAAAAACAAAGTCGCCTTTATCTATGATTAATCCATTCAATTAATTTCAAACAGATGATTGAGCTACCCTCAGATTTTCTTTATGAATCACTTTGGTGTTCCGCAGACGAACGGTTAAAAGCATTATCAAAGAAGGTTTTAAAATGTTGAAATTGTGTTATTTAATTTTTTTAATTATTTCAATATTAATAAAAAACACTCCAATTTGCATACGCATGGTGGGTATACTGACAGTTTTCCTAATATGACGTTTAATTTAATGGAGATGTTTTACACATTTATTACATTAATTTTTTATTTTTTTTTATTTTAATTTAAAACATTCCTCATGATAATTAAGTTAAAGATTCTAAACTTTAAAGAAACCTACACAAACTTATCATATAGCCTAAAATATTCAGAATGTGCACAATGAGCGGTCTTATCACTAAAAACCCATCTCTTCCAGACAACCCGTCGCAGGAATAAAACAAATTCCATGTGTCGAAGGTGGTATACATTCATATTATACGATATACATTTAATTATATTTTTTTCATTAATAAACATATAAATAATTATGTAAAACATATACACATAAAAAAAATAAAAAATAAGTTTTATTTATAAAAGTACCTAATAGGCACATATAGATACACCTATTAATATTACATACATAAAAATACCAAATATATATTATATAAAAATATTAAATAAATATCACATATATGACAAAATATCAAACATCACCATTTTTCAGGTAGTGTTTTTTGATCATGATCTTGAATATTATTAGTGATTTAACTTGTCTAACAGTAACAGTCAGTGCATTCCAGAGTTAAATAGCTTGTATAGTAAAAGAATGGTTGAAAAAGATGAATAAATAATGTTAAGGAGTAATATTAAGTCTAAATTTACTAGAAGGTCGTAAATTGTGAGAGGAGGAAATGAATTCAAAGCGTTCTTTGAGATAATACGGGGTTGTGGGGATAAATAACACTGTAAAGGAGTGAAATAATGTGAGTATTCTGCCGAAAACGAATTGGCAACCACTTGAGAATTAAACGTATCATAAATATTTCAATCGCTCGTCTACGTAAACGGAAATCAACTTTGGTGTTGTTTTTGTATAACTCTTTTATTTCCTTGAATATTACCCTTGTTAATATTGTTCCTTTCAGTAACAAGAAGCGATTTATTTAAGTAGGGGAAAGCATATCGCTCGCTCATTGCCTCCCTAAGATCCCCTAGGAGATTTCTAAAAGGGTAGTTATTACACAAAATAAGCAAAAAAATAAAATATCATGCCATTAGCCGAAGAAAGGAGATAAAATTGATAGGGACGATTAAGAGAAAGTAACAATGTTTTAGACCCGTAGTTATAATGGATTCAATTTAAATTTAGATCAAGATTATTTTTTTAAATTTTAAATGTACACTTTTTTCTTCTAATGCACATAGACATCTCATCATCAGACTCTACGAGTTGGTTCAGCTAGAAATTACTGAGTAAAGTTGTTCCTTAGTATGTATAACTTCAAACGATTACTAATCAAATATTTACGAATTTTTGTTTTGGGTTTTATCTTTAAGTACATATGTAAGATGCATAAGTTGCCCAATTTCAACCAAATCGTTAAATCTTGAATCATAAGATCTTGAGTGACGCTAAGTGACGATATTCTTTTGGCAACCCAAGAGTTACATTTTACCAAATAAATTAAGCTTTCTCAAGTTGCCAGATTGTATGTGCTCTTCTGGATGGCTACCATCCCTGGTGTAGTGTGCCGCCTTACCAAGCTTGAGTTGTATTTCTGCATCACTGGCCCGATTCCAGTCTACCATTCAAGGCCGACAGCACATCGGTAGCACCACTGGTGTTGCAAATGTCCTTAAGCGACGGTAGCCACTTTCCTTGTCATATTGGTACTTTCTCTGTCTCTAATTAAAAAAAACAAAAACACGCAACGTTTCCTTAAGACTAAGTAACCCTAGTAAGTAACCCCTAAAAGTGTAAAATTTATTAAAAAATTAGTTAATAATTTTTTTTTTTAATAAAACAACATGTCCGTTTAAATGTTACTCTGATATAAAACTTTTAAGTATAACTACAATATTTAAATACGTCTAAAAGCGAATGCTTAGTTTGAAATCATTCTAAATTTAAATTTGAGGTGTCTCATACGTTATTGCAGTTAACTGGAAGAAATTTTTGAGTTTGACATAAATATGTTTGTAAATAAGCCATGAGTATAACAGTACATAATAATGACATTCCATTCGACAGTAGCAGTTTCCAGTACATCTAAAAATAAGCGTGATGTTTATACTTTAATAATACGTTCCATTTCCGAGCTTCATGTCAGCACTGAGGCACAAGTTAAACACCAACCATGGTAGGCCCCGCTCGCTTCTAAACAAAGTCGCTTCTACTCGATTTTATTCGTTTGTCTTAACATAATCGGAACGCAACTTTTAAAACTTCGAACGCGTTGCAATTGGCAATCGTGGGAATAGAGAATGTGCCAATTTGATTTTTAATCTGTATTTTGTGTTGTTATTATTAGAAAGTATTTTTTATTGAAAAAATGTATTTATTTGCAAAGAAAAACTACCAACATTTTACAATATTTGTTGCAGTTATTTTGTTTGAGGGTAAGTTTTGTTCTTGTTTTTTTTATTTTTTTAAATCTTTTTTAATATACTTTGATGATTACATTCTAAGTAAGTAATTCACTTTTGATTTTAATGTTAAACTAAACTTTTGTTAAGTTTTTAGTTGTCAGTTTTTTTACCGTTATTATTATGTATTTAAATGCACAGACAACTAAATCCAAATATTATAGTTAGTAGAACTTAAACAGATGTGTTAGTAAATTACAGAAAATAACAATTTGGTTCTCTGCATGAGTTTCAACATCAGGAGACTATCGTGGTTTTAGCTATTACGTTATAAACTTTATTGTTTTGACAACGGTATGTACCTAAAATCCTTAATAATAATGAAAGGGTTAATTAAACAACAGTAATGTTTATTGCTTGTTTTATTACATCGGTATAATTTTTTTCGCGACTACATCTGCTTAATATGTAGTATGTAGTACTTACTGCATTTCGTATGATAAAAAATAGAATGAATGAATGAACCTTTATTAACAGAGATACAGGTTGACAATACTTGGTACGCAAGGTCATTAATTAGTATTACCGTATCTGACCTATGGTTGTACAAATATTTATATGCATCTGTTTGTTAAGTATATGTA
Source organism: Dendrolimus kikuchii (assembly GCA_019925095.2). NCBI lineage: Eukaryota > Metazoa > Arthropoda > Insecta > Lepidoptera > Lasiocampidae > Dendrolimus > Dendrolimus kikuchii. The sequence continues at coordinate 9,875,049 of CM034400.1, forward strand.
TTATTTTATATATTACTATAAGCAGTAAAATTTGATGTCATGAAACAATATGCATAATTTAAGTCTAGTAAAATCAAATCAAATTAAACAATAATTTCAATGTATAAATTTTAAAACATTTTAAAAGATTGAGGTATGGTAACATAAATATACAAAAATAAGTTCACTTTCACATCTGTACTGTTACAACTTCTACGCAACTTTGCCAGGTTAAAATTTGACCCTATATCCTTCGAAAGAAGCTTTCGCATTTTCTATTAAAAGAAGTAGAAGTCCATCTAAAGGATGCCTGCAACAGATTGAGCAATAAGGCTATTGTACTAACTTTATAGTATTTAAACTTATTCTGTATCTTTTCTCTGTCACATTGGTGTACAATAAAGAGTATTGTATTGTAGACTTTGTAGACATTTCCAATTTTTAAATTCATATTTATACAGAAATATGAAAGTTAACTAGGCTTAAAAAATGCACCGATTACCGTGAAATTTTAATTTTATGTACCTTGAATAACAGAAATGGATATAAGTTGTACAAACAGAATTCAAGACAGGGCAATTGTCCCATAAAAAAATAACTCTGATAAGCTCTTAAATTGCTTCTGACTGATGGCACCACAGACGTATCTTCTCTAGTTTTTTGACTTTTGATGCTTTAAATTTTTTTTTTATCAAACAAAAATTGAAAAGAAACTTATTAAGACTTCAAGTTTTGACTAACTTGCTTTATAAGTATGTATTTAATAAAACTTCAAAATCCAAAAGAAGTATATGTGGCGCCATCTATGAACTGCAAAATCAGATTTGACAAGATAACTATAACATTTGTAATGTACCCGAATGAAGTCGCGGACACAGCCAATTCTAAACCAACTTACAAATAAATTCAGTAACTCTCTATTACAGTACATGGATTTGATTTCATTCGACTCGCCAAGCAGGCAATTACTTGTTACAGATTTTTATTAATTCAATAATTCAACAGATACCTCAACAAGTTTTTGTGCAAGTGTTTGCGTAGGAATAAGTGGTATTGGTAAGGTCAAATCGATTTTCCACCAATAAATATCTTCTCGAAAACAATTATTGGCACTTACTAACAATAAATCTTGAATAATAACTTTATTACGATGGCCTCCGTGTTTGAGACGCAGCCTACCTCATTGCAACACAGAAGCTCCGGATTCGACTCTTGGTATGATAAATTTCAGAAATGAATTTTTTCTGTTATTTACTATGGTCTGGGTGTTTCGGATCGGCCCCAGCGTAGTCTGTTGTATATTACCCATACCATAAGCATAACTTGCTTATTTTGGGGATATATAATATGTGTGTTTGTCTGCAGATTATTATTATTTATTCAAATAAATGTCAAATTAGTTTTATATAGGTCTATTTACTGAACATTACAACACTAAAATTCAATTAGAGATCATTCATTATTGATATTTATATCATCAAAAAATATTACTATGAATCACATATCCCAGTAGTTTATTTAGCTAGCTTCGCTTTTTTTGCTAGATGTCACTAGTATCGATTTATTGTATTTTTTACAGGCGGCATAAAATTTTCATTTATTCTGATTGTTTGCAACTAAATTAAAAAGGATTTTTTTAATCAACTCGCCTCTGTTGTATTTCAAGGTAGAGGTGTTTTTCTGTTTGCATGTTTCACTACATCTAACAACGAGCTAACTTACTACTTACATTTAGGCTTTTAAACTTTCCACTCCTTTCATCTAAAATTATGTCTTAAATATGTTCCGAGCAACTGTCCAAAATATTGCCTTGATTTGCTTTCTCCCAGTGCACCGCTCACTATCAGCTGAGTGTTCATCCTTACTTCCTTTAAGCATCCATGTAAGCAACGATTCTTATTAAGGTTTCTCTGGCGAACCTTAGGAATGTAGAATGAAGTCTCCGGTGAGGTTTTTAATAAAAGGTGCCATCAAGTTTCTTTGATGCTGGTAGCACGTTGATAGTCATTTTCTATCAGGTAGGCCATGACTGTCTAGTGTTTTCCCTTAATCTATAATATAATCAATCTGTTGGGGGTGTCGAGTTAGCAAAATGAATTTAAAAAAGGGAAAAAATATTTAAATGAATTTGGACCAGTAAATTCCAAAAATACTTTATTTTATAAACTTTGTTTGTCTGTTAGACCATCATGTGAAAACTACTGAACGGATTTAAATGTAACTCAACACAAAGCTAGCTCATATCCACCGTCAACACTTAGTATACTTTTTATCTGGATAAAATAACTCATTTCTGTAGGATAGATCAATATAGGGGAAAACACGATAATTTTTGGTACCGCCGTTACAATTTACTACAAATACTTTGTCATGGCATCGCGACCGAAGCTTTTCTGGGATACGCTAGTATAATAATAACGTTAGCTGTAAGTTTTAATTATGATTTTTCTATAGAAGAAACCGTAAGAAAAATGATCTGCAGCACCATCTAATCAATAGTAGAAAGGAAAGTAGGATTTATGAACTTGTTAGGCTTTTTGTCATGGTAGAGCCGTGCTGGTATATCTTGATAATACTTCCCAACACCAGTTCGATTGATAATCATAATGATAAATTTAATTATTTACGCGCAGGGGGGCTTTGTAGCGAAGCCTTAGGCAAGTAGCGATACCTCGGACCTGACTCCAGTGGGTTAAGGCAAGGCCTCCGCCTCTGTGCTTGCCTTAGCCATCCGGCATGGAGTGAAGATCGCTAAAGCTGAAATTCTAGCTCCAGGGTGGAAGTGATAAATGGCATAATGTCAGAAGTAGTTTCGGTGAACCTGCAGCCGGCCTCTCGACACACCTTAGCCACTCACACCTATGTTGCCATGCAGTCAGTGGCAAATCACCGTCTGCCCATTTATTTTATGATACTTAAACATTGCGACGGGCAGACGCCAGAGTCCCTACAGTCCCCACTCCGTAATTTCAGTAGCACTTCATCCTAATAGCCCGGAACTTTTTGTCCTCATTCCCTACAATAGTCCTACATTGACCGGTGCTTATCCTTGGGTGCATTTTTATATGGTATAATCAGGACTAATCGGCGGTCAGTGTCACGCCACATTTAGATTAAATTTGTCTAAGGGTTCGTCTGCCTCTAGTTGTTGGCCTTCCAATGGCCCCGCAAGCAACGCAAGCCCTCCAAAAGTCCGGGCCATTTTTATAGCCCGTGGTGTGGAGAGACATAATTTTTTTATTGATCTAAAAAATGTATGTAATAACAAACAGTTCGTTGCACTGTTTGTTAATGTTAAAGTATAAACCCTGCTGCAATAATACCACACTCTCAAAGGGCTTAAAACTGTTAGCCTTGATACAATCGATGTTTCGTATGATTAGTGAAAGTTCCAATGGTCCACTTTCCCCTTCTACTATCGCTTCCCCTTTACGCCATACCTCTAGTTTGGTTCTTCTATTCTTGGGTGGGCCATCTGCCTGTCTACCAACTATCAATATAAAAAGTATTTTTTGTGTTTTACAGTGCGATTTTTATTTGTAGTTTTTTACACTACCACCTCAACTGTACATAATACATATATAAAATGTCATAGTTCATAACATAATACTCTGAGGCAATTGTTTAGTAGCAAGTCATTCAATGGCACATTACACAATGAGCATTAACGAAGAACACTTTCTGGTTTAATTAAGACGAAACCGGTTTTAATATGATTCTTCAGTTGATTGTTAATCTGTCAACAATTCTGTTGCTGTTGGGCACCTAACAAATTTATTACAGTTTATTGTAGTTAATTCTAGATTTTTTTAAATTCTATATATACCTTGTAATATAAGTACCTAGACCGACCCTATAGTCTGTATGAAGAGTGTGTATGTATGTGTAAATCGTTCAGTTATAATTAAACTGTACAATAAATAAAACAAAAATTACAAAATAACAATTCGATAAGTAAAAATTTACTCTAGATTGCTGTCGACGTGAAGCGTTCCCAAAATTCTGGAACGAATTAATTATTGTTAATTGCCATATTACTATTGTTTTTAGAGTTTTAAAAGGAAATTAACTTGTAAAGTGTGATATTACAGCCCATAAGCGTTTCACAGACCTCATTTTTGGGAACTAGACGGTTAATCATCACCTATATTATATAATATAAGCTTTCGAATAGATAGTGAGTTAAGACAAAAAGTTATAAACTTAAAATTATAGCGGAAAGCAACATGCTAAGTACCGCGCGACAAGGGTTACAACAACAATTATGTACCTGTACCAAATTTCATGTAAAAACATTTAATCAAAGTTGAGTTAATGGCCAGTTCCTATATCGTACCCACCATTCATTTGCCTTAATACCGGTTAAAATTTGACATAAGCTCCATACAAGAAATATTAAAATTGAACCGATGCTAAGGCAAGTGAGAATAATATAATATAGGAACCGGCCACAAAAACGATTTCACATCCACGTCGTATTTATAGTAAAATTATCCAAATCGAATCAGACTCGCATACGGCCATTTCTTATAAAACAAATATGTGAAATCTAAAAACGGGTTAAATAGAGAAAATATGTACTAACCAAGACAAAAGAGTTTAAGATGTAATTTAATATACCTACATTACAGCCTTATTCACAATATAAATACCGCTTTGAAAATGATACAAAAAGAAGGGATATTCTATTGGTAGCAGAAATGTCAGTACCGGTTATTAACTCACCTCCGTCCAACATGTAACTTACCATTTTCTACTTATATACTTCCATCCCGTTATTAACCAGCCAGCACTAATACGGCGGTAGTTTATCCGGTCACACTCGGCCACACATCGGTCCTTACGTTGATAGCTTTCAATTATACAGCTATTTTAAAACCGACAGGTTACTTAATAATGTCACAGACAAACAATATGAAAAGTTAAATTTTCTATGTAACCCAAATCCGAAGCTATAATATATAGCGAAAAATACTCAAAGAAGTCTCTGGACTGAAAACGAAAGCGGCATCATTAGATTTTTGAAAAAACCAATTACCCTAATCAAGAATTGAATCAGCTGATTTTGAAAAATCTAAATCAATCTCGAGTTATGTTCCGGCATTATTGGCCATGTTCCAGTCTTCACTTAGAGATCAGCAGCACATTGGTACCACCTTTGGTGTTACAAATGTCCATAGACGATGGTGACCGCTCTCCATCAGGTGGGCCGTCTGCCTGTCTCCTGAACGCATGCAATAAAAAAGCAAGCATTAAACACATAATGTAGCTTGTGAATGTCAAACGTCAAACTAAGACTCCTTTTAGTATTTTCCCAATCTCTTATACTTTCAGATTTGGCCCTGGAGGTCCACTTGAATAATTCACCTGCACATAGGGCAATCGCATGTCGAACCTTAAAGACTTATGTAGCGGCGATGAACGTTCACTCTTTGTTACTTAGCTAACAAACGTTAAATAAAAAACTAATGAGGTGTTTTTGTGGACACCTAGTTGAAACGCAATCTCGAAGGCCATCGAAGGCCATCGGAGACCATCAAAGAACATCGAATAAATTATAGACAGAAAGATAACACTTTATTATACACCAATACAAAAATGAGCTTACAGACTAAAAACTATCTAATTGTGTACAAAGAGCGGTCTTAGAGCTAAAAAAAGATCTCTTCCAGACAACCCCAGAAATGAATTGAGATGATAACGGTGATAGAGGTATACGTAACCTAAAGTACAATTACCAACACTTTAATAATAAATACTTATATGGAATCTTTGCAGAAATTTGATATGTTGAATAGATATATACTTTATATACATACCATCCTACAAATACATATCTATGAGAATATAGAAATGTTTATAGATGATGCTTGTCTGATAGGCACAGGCAGCGCGTTCCAAAGCTGTATAGCCTCGGCAGTAAAAGAGTTGTTGTAGAAAGTTGAATTATGCGGCAGGGGTGTTCAATCTAAGTGAAGTTGAGGGGCGTCAATTATGAGAGCAAGAAAGGAATTCAAAGCGTTCTTTAGATAATCGGAAGTACTTGAAACAAATAAAATACTGTAGAGAAAATAAAATATGCGAGTATTCCGGCGAAATCGAATTGGCAACAAATTATAAAGTAATAAGGGCAATTACAAGACCTTCTATTTTCAAAACAGCTTATATTACAGTAATAGACATTATTTAGATCTTATTTCATTGCATTAAAATTTGAAATTGTATAATAATAAATATACATTGGTCAGCATTTATTCTTTCGCTAACACATTTTTTTCGTCTAGCCTTGATACACCGAATAACGTGCGATAAGGAACTTCGTTTCAAAATTTATTCGAGCATACCCGATATCTCAAAAACTATTCAACGGATCTTGTTCAAAACAATTTAAATGAAAATTATAGATACACTATTAATTATAACACTCATCTTGTCTCATCACTAATCGCTTCTTAAAATATTTTGAAGTCATTTGTGATAAGAGATATGTTCAACACTAGAGATATTAAAAAGCGTAGCTGGCATATGAGACGCGTGCATCAAATACAAACGACAATTTGATGCGTTCGGTCACCAGCTAGTTGAGCTCGTTAAGCCCGATGTGACGTTACCAATGCCTAAAATTATGAACGCCCATTATTGGTGTCATGGTACCCGGCAAATGGGACGCGCGGCCTGCGGTCCAATTAATATTTCGGGATGAGGAATAACGTCAAGGACGTGGAAAATATGTATTATAAATAACAGGGCGTGTGTTTGCCCACGCTCAAAATGACGGGTTCCGTAGAGATGACAAACGCCTGCTGTTTTTTCATTTGGCTATAGATCTCTAACATAGTATTTAATAGAAAATAATTTACATCTCGAATAATTCTTCTTCTTCAGAAATTTTTTTTTTCGCCACTTATCCCGGTCTACTTCATCCAGCCCCTAACGGCGATATTCGCTACGTTTACCGAGACGCGGTCTCCACTCCAGGACACGCTTGCTCCTTCGCTCGTCCGTCCTGCAATACTGCCCCTTCAACTTACTAATTATGTTACTCGATATAATTATTATATTCGAATAAGACTAAACATATATTATTATTTTGTCATGTTTCCAAAAATATGGACAAGATGAATATCAGCGTCGTTGTACAAATATCTACAACAGATATTTTAGTGACATGACATTTTTAATTATTCTAAATCATTAATTTTTGTAAAAGTATTTGATAAACTTTTGAAAGTAAAATTTATATTTAGATTAAATTATTTGTAATTTTCCTAACCGAAGTATCACAATGTTATGATAGATTAGTTAATAATTTTAGTCTATTTAACTTAGTATTATTTTTGTTCTTCTTCTAGATAAGTATCCATGTTTAGTTTAAATTTATTACTGTGTATTATTTTGACTTTTAAATCTATGAAAACACTGTAGGATAATTTTTAATAAAAAAATAAAAATATGTCGAAATCAAATTTTCTTTGTATGATTTTTTTAAGTCGCACTTTTTACGTTAACTTCGCTAAATCATATCACTATTCCGTACAAAAATCGACTTAGCGTAGCGTCAGTTAATGTATCTAAATAATGTCATTTTGTATAGCTAAAGAGTTTATTTCAAAAATAAATAAAAGTTAATACTACCCGTAACCAAGTTATAGTTTATTAAGAACAAATTTATAGTAAATTTATAGTTGTCCAAGAAGCAATTGAGGTGTGTAAGAATAAGCCTGAATGGCGCTCTGTTGTTCGTTCCTACCCCGCAAGGGAACTGGCGTGAAGTTATGTATATATGTAAATTTATAGTAACATATTCCAAGGCATCATCTACAAAATATCTACGTTTGCCAGATTACATTGCTTTGGGTATATTTTATGTATGAATGACGTATAATGTGTTTTACACAACACGTTACGTCTTAGCATTTATTAATAAATTAACCATGAAATTGAAGAATTCAACTTACATGGTTACTACCTCACAATTTAATAACATCCGGAAATTTCTATTACTTTGTAAACGAAAATAAAAACAAGTTTTCAAATGGAACTTGGAATTAGGGAAGTTGATTTCTTTGACTTCTATTACTATTCGGCGATACCTGTAATCTCAATTATTGTAGGGGAACAAACTACTATTACCTATAAATCGAATTTCAATTAAAATATTTAACATTAAACACAAGACGGGAACAACAAGATATATGAAAACACTTAATCACAAAACACTAATATGAAAACACAAAATCCAACTTTCGAAACTTAAAATAAGTAGTAATTATATTGACACGACGGTGTTAGTGTAATTATTCTAAAAAAGTATCTTAATTTCGTTTATTAAAGTATAACTAGATGCAGGTTTATATTTACTAGTGGTCGAAGATCTCAAAGACTATATACTTCTATAATCACAAATTTCGCCATTTCGACACTGTTAATTTGACTTTAACAATAAACAAAAGAGTGTAAGTATAGGTATATGCGTGTGTGTGTCAAATACATGGTAGTGTGTGTAATATTTTTTCTATTGATTTAATGTATTTAATATGCATAATTAAAAAAGAATATTAGCATTCATCGCTTCTTCTCTATATAAACTATAAGTATGCGAAATTTCATACTCCTCCGTCCGCGCAATTTTCGTAAAAAGGGGTACAAGTCTTTGCTTCACGTATATATAGATTACCGAAAGTACGTGTATTATATTTCATATCACTCGGTTAATTCTCGGCACCGTGAAGATACATAAAAACCACCACCCAAAATAAATCACACCAATTAGTAAATCTCTATTTCTATTAGATAATTTTATAATCGTTGGGCATTTTTTCATACGATGTTTTCCTTTATCAAAAAAGGCACATTATTATTACCTAAGAGAAGCATGATACAATGAAAGCTACTTATAAAATAATAAAACGTATATGGAATTAAATGAAACCTAGTACAGAAATTAATTTTCCTTTATGATATCTCAAGGACTATGTTAATACGTATTCATGTTTTTAAGAGGATCAAATCTCAAGTACACCAACCATTTACTCTTAATAAGATCCAAGAGGTTACCGTCTAAATTTATTCAATTGAATAATGAGGGAAAAGAATTGTTCTTGACTGACATTATGGATTACATCCAGAATATTCTCTGTGTAAGTTATTCAAAATTAACCTACATTATGTAACTGTGTCTAGAGATACTATCTACATCCGTCATAGTTATGAAGAGATGATTAGTTTAGAAATTTATAATTTTATATTTTCTGGTTTATCATCGAGGTAAAAAGTTAAAAATTACTGCAAACAAAGGTGCACGTATTAATTAAATTAAATGAAGCGAAAAAAGTGTACCTAGTAAGTGGAGATCCATCCTCTCTATTAAGACCATGGCACGCCACATATCCATCTCCGCAAGTTCATCTCCATAACGTGGAGTTCCGAAGAGTGTTTGAATTTTCGTTAAAACTCTGATAATATTTGATACTTAGACTTTAAGGCATGTCGGTCACATGTCTTTCTTATAGCTGGTTCCTATATCTTACCGATCGTTTATTTAGTTTACTATTGGTCAAAATTTGACATAAGCTCCCAACCCATGGTAAGTTAAGTGAACGAATAGTAAAATATAGGAACTGGTCATTAATCAGAATAGGTAATTAAAATCTATCTACTTTACAGGTATTGTTTCTCTTAAGTGTACTTTCCTACGCCATGTTTAAAAATCATCAACAAAAAAATAAGAAATAGCTAAATACAAAACAATTTATTTCAGTTATCGTAGTTATATATTTACAAGGAAGGTAATTAAAGTTAAACCACTTTATGTCAAGAGCTTTCCGACAAATTGCACAATAAACTAGTTCACCAAAGTTTCTGTCTTGATGGTTTAGTGACCCTTAAAGTTAGTTTTAGTCAGAATATACAGTATTCGTGACGTTTTGTATTTGAAAATTTATTGATGCTTTCATTACAAGGCTATATAGTAAATAAGTTATATAATAACCATTTATATTTATCTATATGTCGGAATGGAGGTAGCTATCGTTAATAAAATCACCTAGTGGAAGTAATTAGTAATCGGATATGGAATCTTACATAATCTAATAATAAAAATAAAACTGCGTTCTAACGGTTTTAAGCGCCGAAATTTCGGAATAATAAAAATCAAATAAATTATAAAACGTACTTTTATTATGTATATTAGTTGCGAAAACTTAAGAAAATATTAAATAATCGGATGTTTGAATTCGTATAACCAGATGACAGTTTATAAGCATTTATTACCATGCAAACAGATGTCGCAAACCGAGTTACCGGAAGTCAAAAGTTAAGACGGATGGCGGAAATAGAGTCTACGAAGGAATTGAAACTAAAATAGTGTCAAAGCATGAATGGATGGTGTCGCTTCAGCGCGCCACGAAGGCCTCAAATACGCGATATTCGGACACTAAAGTCGTAGTTGGTCTGAAGCGAGCAGTCAATCTGAAGCAGGCAGTCTGAAGCGGGCAGTCTAAAGAGTTGGTCAAAAGCAAACACTCTGAACACTCTAGAATAGAGAGTCTACATTGAGCATAGATGATACACACATTGAATATATCAAAACGTATTCTTAACAAGCTTATTTCAATTTTTGGACCTTATGTCTAAAAAAATGGATTATTATTTATTTTATTTTTTTGAGTAATTGTCGTTCCCAGTATTCTTCTTTCACAATACTAATGGTGTGACCAAACAGACACATTTAAAATGTACTCATTTCTAAAACTACAGGCTTCATTTAAAATATTGTTTTTACAATAATTAGTCCGTATCATAATGAATTAGAGTTTACACTAAGACTAAGCCACGGGTCAAACCCTAGTAAGTAGGTCTATTTTCCTTACATAAAAACATAATTAGGCTTCGATATACTTTGAGCGAAACCGCGGGCAAAAGCTGAAATATACAGGAAAGAAACTTTCAAGAGGCAGTAAAGGGAAGACTTTAACCGTTGCAGCTACTCGAAAATGGTCGTAGGAGATCATCCATAATTTTTCGTGAAATTTTGACTCCTATTCACAGATTTTCAAAATTAAAATTAAAATTAGCAAGAAAATGGCCATCTCACATAAAAAAAATTGATGCTAATCGATCCTGTTTCTGCTACTGATCAAAAACTTCTGTTTTTAAAATTAATAAAATCTAAATTTATACATGAAAATTGTTTTGATGTTTATCGATCGTTTATCTAATACTGATTAAAATTTTCCATCGGACCAACCGTCAGAAATATCAAAAATCTTTTCCCATACATCTTTTAACGAGTGCAACTTACAATTTTTATTACAATCAAATATTTTTGTTGATGATTAAAATGATAAGATTGAAAAAAAATCTATTTTCGAAGTAATTATTATTTTATTATTCTTATTTGTTGCGTTAGAAAGGCTCTGTGTGGGTATTTTTTTCTTATCTAATTATCTTATCTTATTCAGTCAACATAAAGAATTATAAATAAATTTTATAGATAACGTATTCAGCGTATTCTATGTCTATGCTCGGTATTGAAACATTATATATGTTATAATTAGACATCGGAACTCTGACGCTCCTAGGTTTGACTACTCAAATCTCAGGTCTGACATAAAGTCTTACGCAAAGTCCAAAAAATGACGTTTTTCTGCCTTTGACAAACGAATTTTTGTCTAACGTAGGAGAGACCAATTTATACAATCGTTAAACATCTAACGAGTGCACTAGGAATCGACGTTTGACCGAGTCTGCCTTAGTTGCTTCTAGGAGCGACTAGGCAAAGCCCGAAACAGGTTATTTTATGTTCGAAGTTTGACTAAAAATACTTTAGTCAAAACCCGAAATTGGAATTTATTTCGGGTTTCGTCGAAAGACCTTGGTCAAACCTGGGATAAAGCAGTCATTTTGTTTATTTTTTTTTATAGCTGGAGTACAACAAAAAGGCTGACGGCCCACCTGGTGGAAAGCGGTTACCGTCGCCTATGGACGTTTGCAACATCAGAGATGTCACCGATGCGCTGCCGGCCTCGAAGAAATTTTATGACACCCTTTTTGAAAAACTCCATATCGTAGCGCTGTGGGAAAACCTCGGCTGGGAGCTCATTCCAAATCCCCACGGTACGCAAGAGAAACGTTCTACAGAACCGTTGCGTACATGAGCAAAGGGGCTCAAGGAATTGGGGGTGAACTCCCAACCGAGGGCGAGCGGTGCGATGGTAGAAAGAGGATGAAGGCACCAATCTAAACAGTTCTTCGGAACATTCCCCGTTATACAGTCGGTAGAATACGCAGAGAGAAGCAAAGTCTCTCCTAAGGCCAAGCGTATCTAGACTGTCTGTTAGTATGGGATCATCAACCACGCGAACGGCTCGACATTGAATACTGTCCAGGGGATTAAGTTGGTAGGTAGGTGCTCCAGCCCAAAGGTGTGAGCAGTACTCCATATGCGGCCTCACCTGTGCTTTATAAAGTTGAAGGCGTTGCCGCGGTGTGAAGTACTGCTTGGACCGGTTTAGCACTCCCAACGTCTTGGAGGCAAGTTTTGCCTTGCCTTCAAGATGGCCTCTGTCAGTCAGTTCGGGAAGAGACTGCATATCAACCTTTGACTATAATATACATACCAAATTTCAGCCAAATCGCTCCAGTAGTTTTCCGTGAAAGCGTAGCAGACAGACAGACCGACAAAATAGGGATTAAGTATAGATGGATCACTATTGTTAATTCATTAAAATTGAAAGATAGAAATATACCGTCCAAGTAACATCGGCTTTAATCGGCTCGTTAAAAACAATCAGTCCAATTTGAAAAATCATTTTCGTCAAATATGTACATGTAGAATATTATTTATAAAGTTTGGTAAAGCCTCGATACTCGGCGCATATAAATATATAACGAGCCAATTAAATATTGGGAAGCTATTGGATAAAAAACACGCCCTAATTAGCTCCACATGACGTTGTTAAGAAACTATTTATAGATAAACGTAGTAAATTTAATGGCCTCTTTCCAACAAAGGTATGTAACAAAGGAATAATCGTTATGATCTTAACACGTTCTGATTTACTGTTACTGTTTACTTATTACTGTATAGTCTATTTTAAGTCTGAGTTAAAAGATTAGTTAGTACTTTATTGCAGAACGATATATTCTTGATTGATTTGTAAATAGTTCTGCATCGTTTCCTTTTTTTACAATGTATTTTTGAACATGAATAAAAAGATTACGAATAATGTACAGAAATTTTCTATAGCGGCAAAAAAACATGAATTATTCTTGCTATTTGACCATGTATAATAAATCCTAACATGTGCAGCCATATACTATAATAACATCTCAAAAGTTACTTGAAGTATCGTATTCAAACTATTTGAAGTTATTTTAAATTCTAATGTCTTGATGTTCTGGTTTCAGAATTTTGCGATTCATTATTCAAAATTTAGAGGGGGGCATACTTTTTAGAACTTCATAAGCATATACATATTATTCACTAGCGGTTGTTGACTAAAATTGAAAATTCGCTTTAAATATTATTTTCCAAAATGTGTAACTCTGTTCTGTACGCCTAGCGCACTAGGTATTATTTCTTCATCCTCCTGTCACACGTATGGCGACCACCCATCACTTTCAGTTTTGTCTCAATATCCATGCACTTATATAGCATCATATAAAACACACCTTCCTTCTGAATATCATCTACATAAAATATATAAAGCCAATACTTTCCGAGAAAAACCACTGTAATATACACACAAATGGAAATAACGAAATCATAAGGACATCGTTTGTGCCTTTTACTTAAGGAACATAAGCAACTATATTTTTGCATCAGCTCATTTCAAAATATATCATATTATCAGCCCATAAACTGCTCAACTGAATTCTTCCAATTTTTAGGGAAAAGGACAGTATTTGTCTAAGGTGAATTGATGGTTTTCACACATCGGCTGTTTTTTTGTGCAGTTTGCACGATAATGTTTTTCTTTAACGATAACTGTAACAATATGTACTGTGGTATGCGGGATTTTGCTCACAGAAGTAGCAGTTTTTTATAGTAGTAGGCCACGTGACATTCGGCGTAGGTTCGTGTTTGCAGATGTAGTAAAACTAAATTTTTGTTTCGATGTCATATATCTTTATTGTATATTTTTATTATATATATACCCTTACATACTATATTTAAACCACGTCTGCAAACTCTTCATTAACGAGCGTTGGTCCTATTTAATAACGTTTTATGATCATTGGTTCCAGTCTAAAACAATAGGTTTTTGAAGTACAAAATGTGCTTATGCTTATATATTACAGCATCTCTATAATCTCTATAAATTTTATAAACGCGAAATTTTGTAAGAGTGAATGTATAGATGTATGTTTGTTACTCTTTCACGCAAAAACTACTGAATGGATTTTGACGAAACTTTACAATAATATAGCTTACACATCAGAATTACACATAGGCGCTAATTTATAAATATATAGTGTGAATTATCTAAAATATAACGATTTTCCATCACCATGCGGGTAAAACCGCGGGCGCAGCTAATATTACATATGAAGCGTAGGAAGTCTTCAATGAAGTACCCTTTGGCTCGAAATGCGTATATTTTCAATAATTTGCGATTTTACAATAAATTTTCTTGCGCGAACAATTTTTCCTCTTCGTTCCGTTCGTGAATTTTGAATATTGGCGGTTGGCCGTAGACAATGAGCGTTTTCATAGTAAAAGGTTAATATTGCGCGTACACACCGGCGCGTGCATATTGGATTCATGTCCGATTGCATCAGTGTGTATCATCTTTGGTTAATCGTGCCGCGACATACCCCCGGCCTTGGATGCTGCAGCATCCAAAATTTGACCCTCAGCACAGTCAGCACCTCCTCGCAGAGAAATGATATATTCTGGTCATTGTGCGCTTGATGACTCCAGATGTCGTCCGAATCTCCACTACTCTCGTGGCGCCGTTTTCTGCGCCAGGTATCGTTTCTTCACGATGTTTGAAGTGCCACTTTAGTAGGTAGCATGTTAGTCTTGATAACAATTTGCCCATCTGGTTAGTAAATTTGTGGTGTTTCCCTCCACTTACTCCTCGTCTGCGTGTCAAAGATGTATTCTATCATCTATTGCGTCCAGAAATACTGTCCTAGCTGCTCCACTCGCTGGTAACATGACAGACGATGCTCTGATGTGACTCTGTCGTCAGCACACACAGGAGATGTCATGGTACGGCTAACGAGAAAGCAGGCAGGACACAAGGGATGGAAATAGTGTGGATTAAAGGATGGGATACAGACTAGATGAGAGTTGAGGATGGCATCCACTTGTGTTAACAAAGTGCTTCGCTCCTCAAAAGTCATGTTATGCGCGTTTCCATTTACACGATGTAAATAGAGTTTATGAGACATGACTCCCGTTTGACACAGAACACCGAAATGAAACAAGTGTGAAAGATTGACGGTGAATTTAATGTGTAGACTAGTGGCGTAGTCATGATGTTAGATGTAAATTTTTTAGAAAAGTTATTCATAGTCGCTTTAAAATTGTAAGTAATAGTTGAGAAAGTCATCTGCGATTTACTTCGTCATAAACTATTGCAAGTTCATGTGAGTAAATATACATCAAGAGACAGATTGCCTACAAGCTAAAGAGCATTGCGCGTGTAACAATGCACGTAAACAGGCAAACGTACCCCGTGACAGTTCTTGCGACCTTACCTTTGCGATTCAGTACGAGCATTGGTTTCGAGTATTCAACTCCTCAGCATAAAAGTTAATCAAGTTAAAGTTGACGTGAGGTACTTCAGTAGGTAGTCACCCATTTAAAAAACTATGAGTCCAACCTTTCAATCCCATATAGGTAACGCACTGGTGCACTGCCTATCTTGCGAAATACAGTTGTGTCAGTAGCCATCACTGTCAATACAACGTGAAAACCAGCGCGTTGTAGATCTGTGCAGGAGTCGTGAATGCTCGTATTGATAGTGGAAAGTATGTATGTAAGCACAAGGCTTACTACAAATTAAAGGAACTATTTTTACAAAAATAACAACTAATTGGACCAAGCTACCTGGATAATTTTATTAAAATATAAATAAAAATTAAATTCGAAATTATGTGTGATTGATTGTACCTAATTAAATAGATATACTATATTGAATGGTGGGAATGAAAAAGTAATGTGTCATGTGTAGTTAGAAAATAAAATTCGAATTCTTCCAACTACAGCGTGAAGTTAAAATATTGACAAAATTATGTGATTGAATTTCATATTCTTCTGTTTGTATATAGATGGGTGCGCGAGTCCCTTTGTAAAGAAGCAGACTGTCGTTCTGCTTGCGAAAATGTCTACACCAAAGATTCAGCTGTCATTTTCAAGTGGAATGCGAATGCGGAATCCTCCGGCACTATTGCGTGTATTAGTGACAACGAAAGATCGTTCGCATCTCAGCTTGTCAGACAATGCGTCCTGAACCTTTGGTAATTCCTAAGACTACTTGGACTGACATGACTGCTCACTGTTAGAACTATGTATATATTGCGCGATATTACATTGTATAGTGTCACTGCTGCGCATGGTAGAATTTACAGGGCCTGACACTATCCAACCAAATTGCGTATTTTGTAACGTTGGACCGTTTGGTAAACGTATCCTGCCTTCGATAAGTAGGTCCCAAAATAGATCTGCGCCTATTAATATGTCCATGTCTTGGGACTCTAAAAATTGTGGATTTGCCAACTGAATATTCTCAGGAAGCCTGAACTGTGTGCGTGGTATATTAACAGCTGGCAATGTCGATGTAATTTGCGGTAAAACAAAACAATTGATGCGCGTGGAGAAGGTGTTTATGCGTGATTTAATTTCTATATCACAGGTTTGCGTACACTGTGATGCAGAATTACCTACTCCTCGAATTTCGTGAGTGGACTGTAATAGTGGAATATCTAATAACCTGCATAAAGATTGTGTTATAAAACTACGTTGACTCCCATTGTCGAGAAGAGCGCGTACTACGTGTTTATTATTATATTTGTCTACTATCTCGATCAATGCGGTTGGTAACAAAACGGGTTCAATATTAGAATTGTGTGCGCATAAGTCGTTACTGTGAAATTTATTTAGATGTATAGATTGGTGTAACTTGCTACTCAAGGCAACGGCGTCCGCGGGAGCGGAGTGAGGCACGAGGGAACAACCACCTGTGAATGCGCATGCGCACTGCGCATCCCCTGTGATTGCGCTGGCGCAGACCTCAGTTGACGACGGAAGCGTCGTTGTCGTGCTAGTGTCCTTGACCCCGTTACTATGAATTAGCGTGTTATGTTTATTATTGCATTTCCGACATGGGCCAGACCTACACTCGTTTAAAACATGACCCGAGTGCAAGCAGTTTTTACATAAGTTGTGATTAGATATAACGTTTAACTTAGCGTCGAGATCTAAGTTTAAAAACTTTTGACATGCATACAGTGGATGCCTCGCGTTACAAATAATACATAACTTAGTATTGCGGGTCTGATTGTGCGGTTTATTGCTGGAAACAGTGTGACAGTGGATTTTAGTGTTGTTGTGTGTATGTGAATGTTGTCTTGTGTTGTGTGCGTGAACAATAGTTTTATTATGAGACACTGATAGTGTTTCCAGCATGTCAGCCCTGAGTTTTAAGAAATGTAATAAATCTTCTACCTTAATAGTCGTCGCCTTTGAGCCTCTCTGGTTTAAATGTGTGCATTTATATTGTTCCCATTCGCGTTCTGTAGTCGAATCTAATTTTGAGGTTACAATATAAATAACTAATGTATCCCAGGAGTCTGTGGGCTCACCTAGGATCTTTAATGCACGTAAATTTTTTAAAATGGTATCTATGAGCGTTCGTATCAGACTAGGTGACTCTTTAGGCAAAGATTGGATATTAAATAAAGCTTTCACGTGATTGTGTACCAAAAGACTGCTGTTATTATAACGATTGAGAAGTAGTTCCCATGCGACAGTGTAGTTGTTTGAAGTGAACTCCAGGGAGTCTATTACCAAGACTGCGCTGCCTGTCAATGATGATTTAAGGTAATGAAATTTCTGTATGTCACTTATATCTGTAGATTTGTGCACCAGAGACATAAATGTGTCCCTAAACTCCAGCCAATGCGCGTACGAACCATCAAAGGTTGGCATGGCTATGGTCGGCAATTTAACCGATCTGTGAGCTTCACTACACCTAGAACTACTTTCGGCTATCTGTCCGTTGTTAATCATGTACTCAGCCTCAACTTGCGCGCTGTAATAACTGCTTTCAAACGTTTCGCGTTCATTTAACTGCTCATCTAAATCGTTTTCAGAGACAGACTCTTCGATTTGCGTTTGAATGCAGTTAAATTCAGCGAACAAGCTTGTGGCACCCTGAAGCCGCAGCTTTAAGTCTGTGCGTGATTTTGCAGGCAAAACATCATCACTAGTATTAAGTGTGTTTAAATAATTCGTAAACTTAGTGAATCTGCCTTTAATAATGCCTCGCTTTCTGATTAAAGCTCGTAAATGATCTGTGCAGATGTGATCATTGTCTAACAGATTATTAGAGGACTTTGAACGTGCTCTGCCACTAGGTACACTAATATTGTCTGAATTCATTTCGGTGATTGTGAGAAAGGGGAGTACTTACGTATGTAGTGACCTTTGTGCGAATTCAACAGCTGCTGGTGCAGACGAGCTGATGATCACCTTGTATTGCTGAAATTAGCAATAAACACAATATTAACACAAGTGAACGCATAGGATTTGGAATGGTGTGTATGGCTGACCGTACCAGATATTCCTGCAGGATAGTTGCGTGCTTCTATTCTTCACAGGCTCTGTATGTAGTCAGCAGTTCCAAAAGTCGCTGGCTTTCCTTGCGATGGAAGTCCAAATTTGGCGTTGAAGGATCATATGAAACGTAGGAAGTCTTCAATGAAGTACCCTTTGGCTCGAAATGCGTATATTTTCAATAATTTGCGATTTTACAATAAATTTTCTTGCGCGAACAATTTTTCCTCTTCGTTCCGTTCGTGAATTTTGAATATTGGCGGTTGGCCGTAGACAATGAGCGTTTTCATAGTAAAAGGTTAATATTGCGCGTACACACCGGCGCGTGCATATTGGATTCATGTCCGATTGCATCAGTGTGTATCATCTTTGGTTAATCGTGCCGCGACAACATATATCCATAAAATATCGAATCCACGCCTTTTAAAACGTTAACTAGGACAAGCGACTACCTTAGCCAGTAAGCTACCAAGGTTTTGTAAGCTAGAAATATACTTTATAACAAAAAAGGTTAGCCAAGGTTATTAATGCAATAAAAATGTAGCACACATTTGGGTTAGTCTACTCATCAATTTATTTCCATGCAGTAAACATCTAACATGTGGATTAATTAATTAAGACCACACGCCGTATTGTTATGTGTTCCATTATTTTAGAGTAAAGCCATGACGCAGGTCAGTTATTTATGTTTTATTTAGATTGACACTGATTAATACACATAAACTAATGTCGGACAAAAGCCATATCACATAATACGTTGCGTAGGTTTTCGTGTTTGACTTTAATCATAGTATATCTCTGCACTGGAAGGTATTTAGCGACAGCGATTTGGAATCAATTTTTTTATTTATCAATATAGGTATACATTTAATTTTATTTATAGTATAGTTTGTATTAAAAAAATATATACTTTATGATATTATAATTATAATAATATAAATGTGAAAGTTTGGATTAATGTTTGTTGCTCAATCTCAGAACGACGGCTGAACAGATTTGAATTAAATTTCGCAAAGATATAGATTACAGTCTGGAATAGCCCCAGGATAACATTAACGCGAGCAAAGCAGAGGGCAAAAGCTAGTTAATTCATACTTTTAAAATATTGTAATAATAATTTAATTTTGTGTCTCTGTACTAAATGGATATTATCTATGTGAACTACGCTAGGTTGATTTTTATCTTTTTCTTTTTGCTAGGATAACGCAGACAGGCTGACGACCTACCTAATGAAAAGTGCTATGAATTTGGTGCCGACCTCGAAAGGGGGACTGGAACCTGTCCACTGTTGCTCAAACACAACTTAAGTTTGTTATGGTACCATACCCTAAACTAGGGGTGGTAGCCATCCAGACGGGCAAACGCCCTATCACCTGGCTGTGGGTTATTTTTTGCTACCTGCAGGTATACAGCATTAATCCATAACATCTTACAAATATTACATATCTAAACTTAAGGCGAATCAATTGTTAATGACGGCCTCCTTGCTGTTCATACTTTTGTAATATTTTTAAATTTAGTCACACTCTCGATTGCTAAGTTGCAATCAACAACGAGAAAAATAATCTCGAGTAGAAACGATAGTGCATCTTTCAATGTCAGGAATTTTTCTTACTAGTATTTGTGTCTATATAGAATGACAATCCGCTCAGTCGTTTTAATTTAAAGTGATATCTAGTAAATTAAGTAGAACTAACTGTCAAATAAACACATAACAGATTCTCATTTTTAGTGTTCTTTCGAAATAGAACAGGTACATTTAATGGATTTTCCCAATACACATAGACTGGAAACTAACAAAGAACAACTTTTATGTAGCAGACGTTGTAAGAACGTAATAGGGCTTAATTGAACAGGCGGCGACCGACACTTTAGTAACAGTAATAGTTCGTGTCACTTTAATAACACTCCGGTACATCTCTAAGAAATAAGTTCTTGTGAGAATTGTCGCTATTCTTCGATTACTTATTTGTTATACCTTACTCGTATTGTGTTATATTTGAACGATGCTCGACAAAAAGTGTTGCGACACTACTGTAGGTTTTTACACAAATAAGTATTTTAAATTCGGTTTAGGATTTGATGTAAGCTTTATTAAAATGAACTAGTGTAAAATAGCGTTTAGTTAAATAGCAGAAGAGTAACTGTTTAGCAAGATATTTTTTCCGAGATGTCACAAGAACTCCGTTGTTCGACGTTAATCAAAGACTTACAATTTCACTAAAACTGATATGGATACAGCTTTTTCTTGGTGCCTGCTTGTATGAAGATTAAGTTAAAAACAGAATTTTCGTGAATACTTGATGTAATACAACAGATACACAAAACAAAAATAGTCGGTCATATTAAAAAAAGAAGAGTTGCTTTTCTTACTGACAATATCGTTGAGGTGAAATTACAAATATGGTGGTTTTATGCCCGGTTTCTGAGGTTACCAGTTATGAGTTCAATAACAATTGATTCCATAGTTATGTAATGGATAAACTTAAGTTAACTGTTAACCTACAACTAGTACCAAAACTCGCCACTAGATAGGTCTATATGAATGAAATTTATTTACATCAAACAAAAACGTCAACAACAAAACGTCAAACAAAAGATATGGAATAAATAAACGCCTAATATTGATAAGTAAAGTTGAACATAGTTTAACTATCGTGCGATGGTGTGTTCAAAAACGCAATTTTATAAGTTATTGAACCGATAGCGCTAACCAACAGATAAACTACAGTTAAAAGTACCTCAGAAACCGGGCATTATTCAATTTTTTTTTCATCACCTCCTCTGATACCAGGCAGAGGGTATTTTAATCTTTTATTTCTCTTTCAAAGGGTGAATAAATTGTTGGTGTATTTACTTGCCTATTTCTTTTTCTTTCTTCTTTTTAAATCATATCTTATTATCTATACAATTTTGAACTATTTACTAATTACAATGTATTATAAAAGAATCATTTTGAAAAATCCCAAAATAGGTCGTATTCATATTGACTTATAACTTACTTAGAACCTTTAAAGAAGCCTACAAACTAACTCACTCTAACTGAATATGAATAAGGCTGTTATGCTTTAGCCCATAATATGTTCCATTATATTTGTAGTCTGTCAAAGATACCTTGAAATTGTCTCAAAATACGCAATAAACATATTTATTTATTTTTTAAACTATAAACTTTACGTGACCTACAACGCCATCTCGTTGAAACAATTGTCAAACTAATGCTTATAAGTAGTACGGAACGAGCCAATTTATTCGAGCTACATTCCCGTTTTGAGTAATAAAAAAATAAAAACGAAAGGCGCTCGCCCCAATAGATGTTTTCCATGTGCTAATTTCCACACTTGGGAGAAATAACATTAAATCGTAAAGGTCTGAGTCGTTTCCAATGCTTTCTCACTAACGAACCTTAGTAAAAGTTAGGGGAAGAAAGTTGTTCTCTATTTACCTATTCTAGTTTCACTATAAATTGTATTGTTTGCAATGTGTACTTTTATAAGGGAAATGACTCTACGAATCCTTTTAATAGCATTAATGCTCATGAATTTCTAAATGCATTATGTAAATTGAAATGGTTTTTATTGCTGAAATATAGCACACTGGTTACTGAAAGAAATCTAAAGAAATCAAATTGATATGTTGTCAGTCTTTTAGAAAGTGACTTTGGTTAGAAATTTTTACATTTGTTTGTTCTTCCTTCAAAGTGTTTTAAGACTTTTAAGACGGTATTCTTTAATAACATTTTTTAATTAGCTCAATATTTTGGGAAGATAGTTAGCTTTCAAACCCGTGTAAATTGTGGTTATCCTACTAACTTTTGAACCAACGAGTGGAAAATTCAAAACAAAAATATATAGAACTTCAAAAATACTTCCAAAAACAAGTAGTGTGAAGAATATAACATTGAGTATGTGGGGGTTAAAATAAGTTGTGTGGTGCGTCGATGATAGCTACCCCTTTGGACAGGGTGACGCATTACTGGCGAGAGCCCATAGCTCAATCGCCGTGAGGGGGAGTACAAAATAAGACGAGTTGTTGTACTCTCGACGTATTTACTTGCTTAATTGTTCATAATTTAACTTATACCATATACAAAAAGTTTATCGTTTAAGTGATGTACACACCAATATTCTAATCATTATTAAATATCATATTTACACGTTTATGATATTAGACATTTTTGATGATACAGACAGATGACCAATCGCATCGATAGCTCTAACATCAATATCTGTATTTACTGTTACAACTTAGGCCCTGACAAAGACAAATTCCACGTACAGATCTGTAAAAGCACATTTTATTACCTGTCGGCAATTGAATTAGTTGTAATCCTTTTATGATCATCTTCTTTTGTTCACTTATTTATTGACATACGTTTCTAGTTATTGTGGAGAACAGCCTATTGTCCTATTGTACTCGCTCATTAGCATCATTAGCCAAGTGTTGCGGATTACAATTACAAGATAATTCTAGGAAACTGTGTCGACGTTGCCGGGCGGGCACGTTTGCATTTGTGAAGTATAAAACGACGGCCTGATTGAGAGAGGGGTCAGTTGCGCTACAACTACGATACGGGCGTGACGTGTGTACATTCGGGCATCTAATAGTGACGGCCTTTGCGCGTTTTATTGAATTACGACCTTCTGCATTACGTTTGGATTTGTTCTGTTCGGTTTTATTTGTACCTGTGTTATACGTGTTTGTATAGTTCTAATAAACTCTATAATAATTCTAACGGCATTTTGATTCGAGTCCCGCTACTCGTAACATTACATAACATCACTTTCATATATGGATCATAGTGTCTAATTGCGCTAAGATATATATCAATAAATTGCTGGATGAAACGTCACGCAACAAGTATTTTCGATCAAATGATTATTTGTGATTCTCCGACCGGTTTGACGAAAAGTGTAGACTTTTATCACCCCTACGAAACCTTTCATGGTTCGTGAACTGCCAAGCACTTGCACAATCTTACGTGTATTATTTTATTATATATATACATATATATACTATTGGAGAATACATAAAATGACAAAAATTCATTTCGCTCCAACCTCTTATACTAAATTTTGTATAACGTTTTTATCTTGCCAAGCTTGTAGGGAATTTATGGAGACATATTGCAGCATAATATTTTAGTACGTCATGTCATTATTATAACTATAACATTATTTTTCTTTCCTTTTATTGTCTTGGTCTTATTGAGTATGCATTGTTTGCTACAACTCCATTAATTCTTCCAAAAGTAATTCTGTAACATACTTCTGTACAAAACTTATAAAAAAAGAATTTGAGATATAAATAGAATATGAAATATAAAGAAAAACAATATTTAGCTAGACGTGTTGCTGGGGAGTTTCTTGCCGCTTCTTCTCCTTTACAGCATTAACACGTTGCGAAACGGTGTACATAGAATAGGAAGTAAAAATTAAATTTTAACTTACATGTATGACCTTCAAAAAGTGTTCTCCAGTGGAACTTATTTTGAATAAAAACTTTTGAATTTGAATATTAAAAAAAACCTCTTCCATTATTGTTATGGGCAGATTATAAAGCACATCGAACAATAAAGCCAGTTTCCCTATTGTATCTCATGTCAACAAAACTCCTAATTGTTTCGTCCTTGCATTCTTTCAATTCAATATTTTAAACCGTGTTATTCGTCATTTAAACAATTGGATCCAGTCCTTATTAAAATGAACAGTTAAACAAGTATCTGAAACGACGCATTTTCCAAAAATAAATGTGACGTAAAGAATCTGGACTACATGCTTATCTCTTGCGTATGTTGGAAGTTTAGTCTCTGAACATATGCTTTAAAGATTGTCTAACTCGCAGGTAATCAAAATTTTAGATAGCTAGTTGTTTACTGACCAGCTACGGCCTGGTATGCATACACAAATTGGAAATGCAATGAATGTCGTAAGTACTTGTTGAAAACGTTTACCAATCAATGTTTGTTTTATGGTAACTTTAATTTTAATAAACCCAAAACAGGTTAATACAAAATCTTGATAACATTTTAATTAAATTTTTTTACGTTACATTAATACTTATCTTCTTTTTGTGTCATATCATCAAGTCTCTAAAGAGATTTTACAAATTCAATAGAGTTCTACAAAATAGTGGAAGGTCATTATTTAAGAAAATTTGATATATTGCTGCACTGAGCTATATACGAAAATACTTAGAGAAACAAGGATTTGATTATTGAGATATAGAAAGGCTTTGCAACTTTCATCTATAAACAAATAAATCTTCAAAACTTAAAAATAATACTACTTTTGTCAACTTAAATTACAATATGACCTATTCGCATGTATTAAACTCAACTCAGGTTTATCTTGGTTAAAGTGTGTGTTAGGTATCTACATCTATGGTTCAGCAATACGAACCAATGCTGCGACTATAATTTTCGCAGTACTTTACAATAGCCAGACATGTGATTTGGGTCAATGATAAGGGGTTTCTTTGAATCTTATCGTTCACGCATATGTAGAGTGGAAACGATTCAATGATATAGTGTACATTGCAATATATCTCGCAATTTTGTTTGTTAATTGTACTAATATTTGTTATGCAAACAGATTTATACCAGTGGAATGTTAGTTTACAAGCGTATGAATGTAGTTCTCTTTAAGGAGTTTAAGAAATTTAGTAATAGTAGTAGTCATAGAGAGAATTCTTATAAAAAATAAACAATTATGGCGAAATTGAAAATCTATTTCTGATGTTAATTACTAAGCAGTAAATACTAATTAACATACAACTTACAAAAGTAAGTCCTTTATATACCATACATATATTAAACGTATACGCATTAGGCAGAAAAGTATTTTTTAGATATTGGAAGGCACTAACACCTAAAATATAGGCTTGGCCTAGTTTAAGTGCTAGTAAACTTTATAAACTTTTCTTTAAGATGAAAAATGTATTTTTTCGTGTCTGTGAATTAATGTGTGTATTAATTAAAACTATGTATTTATTGGTCTTAATAAAACCTTGTGATTATTATTATCTTCGAAATTACAAAATTCCCTGGATATTAATCTAAACTTTATGAATATACATTATAAATTACTTATTATAATATGTGGACATATTGAAACAAACGTAATAGAATTGTTAATAGACTTCTATAGTATTTAATGTATATTGCACATTTATTGTCTCTGTCTATGATTTCCCAATAAATGCCAACATTTAAGTGAAAACCTGCTACGATGCCTAAGTAAATGATCGATATTTTTTCTGCCATTCTGTCTGAATTATTATCTTAAATACCTTCAGAAAGGCTCAGGCTGGCTCAATAGATTTCAACGAAAATTTTATTCATGAATTTAAAAAATGATCTTAAAATTTCCTATTTTATTTAGATACCATACGTTCCGAAATTATGAACATAAAGCATAAATCCCGTCAGGCAGAAGTAGAGGACACAGCTAGACCTAAATAAATCGACAGACAAACATAGATATTATGTATTCCCAAGTCGATCAAATTACGTTCGCACTACGGGTAATCCCAATGCCAAACGCCCTGACCTCAGTAAATAACAGCTGTCAAACCCAAGAGCTCTATATTCTAGTGAACTAGACCGACCTGCTGATGCAGCGCACGTGAAGCTCGCGAAGGCCACTGAGAGCCCGATATCGGCCAATATGAGTAACTATGTAGATTAACTTTTCCTGTCTTACTAACGTTCCATTTACCTTACTACTGGTTACAATTTGACATAATACATACAAGTAATGTTAAAGTTCTACCGGTGACGAGTCAAGTGAATGAATGTAAGATATAGTATCAAAGATCACCTCACGAGTTGAAGGTGGCGGCAATAGTATCTAATCAAAACCACAATTAACTCCACTCAAATAAGGTGCAGACCTCTAATGATGGAGTAAAGTAGACCTTTGGATCACTGTCGTCCCTGTACAAATAAAGAGCGATAAAAAGTGATATCTAAAATAACGTATTAAATACGGAAGAAATATTATAACGCGTTGCGGCAAGATAAATAATTTTAGTAACAGAAATTAGGGGCCATTCTACCGCATCCCCCATTATCTGTTGTAAGCCTTCTATTGATTACTTGTAGGAGACATCGGTCCGACGCAATTTTCGGCCACTCAGTCAATTTTATCTGATTACGCTCCCGTTGGGATTTCTGCCGATACTATGGCAAAGAAAAAAAGAATTTGTTTTCCAATTTCCTTCCGGAAATATATTCGTTTCTACCCAAAATAAATGCAAGAAAAATGACAAAATAAGGGATATTGGTTTTTAAATTATTATTTTTTTTGGAAAAGGCTTTATGCTTACCATTGTTTAATAGAAATGTATATAAAATGTAATATTTACTGTCGGATGTTTGTTAATTACCTTCACAATATAAGAAATTCACTTTTTTATTTATTTATTTACAACTATATGAAACGTTGGCAACGCCCCTGGTGTTGCAAACGTCCATAGGCGACGGTAACCGCTTTCCATCAAGTGGGCCGTCCGCCTGTTTGCCTGCTTCAGGCAATAAAAAAAACTAGAATATGCCCGAGACTTCATCCACGCTTGACTTGAAATTCCCATGGGATTCCCGGGATGCAAAGTATAGCAACATTTTAAAATGAATGTAAGCTATTGTTTTAGTGAAAACTGTGTCGGAATAAGTTAATTTTTATGTACCCGAACAACTACAATCCGCGCCCAGGAAAATTCCCGTGGGTATCAGTAGTATCAGAGTATGGGCTATTACTTAGATCACATGAAAATACATAACAATATTTCTTGTATAATTAACTCAGTATCTGGATAGATATTATATGGTGGTTTACAATTTGTGGTGGACAAATGTGAAAAGAATGGTAGTAGATTAAAAAAAATCTTCTCGCTTAAGAAGTTTTAACATTATTTAATGACTGAAATATTTTATAGAATATATATATTTGCACATCTATATTAGCTATGTTATAGTAGAAAACAAAATATATTTACCGAAAAGTCTTTTTCACAAGTCACTTTTACTGGTACTTATATATTGGTCATTCCCTAGATAAGCAAGTCACGTTATGATTAGTTTCATCAAGTGGGAAATTCAAGTTACCGGTAAACGATCTCGAAGAAGTTTAATATTACATTAAGTACGTGAGGAGTGATGGCGATCTATACTAATAAGTTACTTGGCAAAGTTAAATAGGATACGTTATCTACGATCAAGCGGTTCATTATTTTCAGTTTCACTAGGGATTTTAGAGGTCACTTCATTTTGCGTAAACATAGATTCCAAATCTTGGGGTAACTGTTCTATTTTCTAAAGTAAAAAGTGTCTTACGGTCGTAAATACGTTAATTTGTAGGTAAGGGTACGATGAGATGTCCAAACAAAGGATTTCTTCCAAGATACAACTTTAAAAAATAATTTATGCATATAATTTTTTTTATTTAAATATAAATTATGTAGATAAGATTAAATTTCATTAAATACTAAAAATAAACTATCTGTTTTGTATATAAGAAGACTTTAAAAAATATATATTGTTGAAGTTTCTAAAAATGATTGATTTCTTTACCCATCTCATGAGAACAATATTTCAATTGTTTATAATATAGAATTTAGATTTTACGTACCCTGTGCTATCTAAAATTATTTAAGGTATTTAAAATTATACTAATAATATCTATAAAAAAATCTAACACACACATAATATATTAACACAGTATATTATTCAACAGGCGTATCTATCTAAAATAAATTGCTTTTCTTCTGTTATCCAAATCGTTAACCATTCTTATATTTCTTTGCTATTTACAACATTATTGTTTCAGAAAGTAGCGGATGCTTTCAAAGTGATGAATATCAAAACTCCAGTGTAAAAACAGACAGCAGTTTCTACGTAGAATGTGAATGCACAGATTATCACGATGGTGTGGAGACTCTAAAATGGCTTGATAAGGACAACAAAATAATAGAAGAAGGGTATGTTACATGTCTAAAAGCAATCGATGGAAGGTAACTTTATTATGATTCAACTCCTAACGAAAATAATTCTTTTTACAAGACCAGGTACAGAATCAAACTTAATATACATTGAACGATTACCTAACAGTGCAAATTTACACATACCGAGTGTAACTAAGTCAATGTCTGGGACATACAAATGCGTAGCACAGCACGATGGAAAAGAATATGTTCATACACACAACTTGCATGTTTATGGTTCGTATGAAATTTGACTTCGTTAAATCGATAAACATAGTAAAAAAACATACGTCCAATTTTATGCTCGTCTTACAGATCCTTTAACTTTTTTCAATACGAGTGATATTCAATATGTTTTGGAAGGCACAGAATCAAAAGTTATTTGTGAGGTGCGATCAGATTCTCGGCCCATGATTGGATGGTATAAAGATGAAACTGAGGTAAACTATAACGTATATAATTAATACAAAGGTCCATTGTTAATATCATATGTTAATATTTTCATTTACTTGGTTTAAGTATCTTTTAAATTGAATATTCAAACAGAACATGAAATATTTCGCAATTAATATTGCATAAAATACAATAGTATTTTTTATTGTTTGCTGATTCTTAACCAATACATATTTTAAGCTCTTAGTGAGATTTGAATTTATGTTGCAACATTTAGTAAATTGAATATACAGGTTTCAGGTTATACTGATAAATATAAAGTAGTTCTGGGAGGTCTCATAATACATAATGTCGTAAAAGAAGATGCAGGAACATATAGATGCAATGTTCTTACCGAGGAAACTAGCGAAGAAATCGACAAATACATAAAAGTTGAGGTAAATGACTGTTAACACAGTTTAATAATGGAATAAATTTTGTTATGAGACCTCTTTTACTTTTACAGGTACTGACAATACCAGTTATAACGAATTTAGAAGCTATTCCAGACAAAATAGTAAGAGTAGGTGAAAACATTATAGTCGAATGTAAAGCTGATGGTGCGCCAGAACCGGAATATAAATTTAGTAAAAATTCTGCAATGGTTGGTAACGACTTTATTTTCAAATATATGTTAAGAACTACTTATGATATTTTTTATGTTAAAATTAAATATAAATTATAGGAACCAGATGAAAATAAAAACGTAACTTGGATTCAAGAAGGAAATAGAATAGTTTTCTCAGAAATTCAAGTTAATGATGCAGGTTGCTATGAATGTTTTGCTTTCAACCTCGTCGGAAACAATTCAAAGGAAATAATAATAGAGGTAGTTTATTTAATTAATTTAGTAAAATTGGACTACAATGAAATAATTTACGGCATTTAATATTTCTAGATCATAATTATTATAGGTATTGAAATTTTAATTAAATTAATAGGTGTTCGCGCCTCCAGTAGTTACAAGTTTTCTAGACATAACAGCAGTTGAAGGAGCCTCGGTGCTAATAACTTGCAGCGCAAGTGGTAAACCTAAACCGAATATTTCAATTACCTTTGAAAGTAGTAGTGACAAAAATAATGGGTAAGTCTAATAAAAACCTATGTTAATACCATTTATGAATTATTTACTAAAGAAATGCCCTTTTGCAAGGTTACAAATTATACTTGAATTATGACACATTTTTAAATCTTTAATGTTATGCCTTTTGGCTGTGCATATTTATGTACGTGTATTATCCATTGGAAAAGAAATAATATGTCGCTTTTATTTATTTTTACCCAGTCTCTAACATTGTCTCTTTTAAGAACAAAACTTAATGTAAACAATAAATCTAAGTAATCGTGACACTTAAATTATTGTTGCAGGGATTCACAAGAAATCCAAAATAACTCTTTATTGAAAATCGAAAGAAGTCACGCAGGAGTTTATGTTTGCAACGCTTCTAATGAAAGTTAGTTAACCTTATATTAATATTGTTTAATTGATTACATAGTGTTTTTGGGGTCCAGAGACATTTTGACAGAAAGGGTTCCTTATAGGTATATCGTCATGTTCGGCGGTCCATCTGCTTTAGCGTGTCAGTTTTTTAAATAAAATTCGTTAAGTAATTTTGGAATTATGGGGTATTTAAGATTGAATGCTCTTTTCAGTTCCGTAGCCAATTAAATAAAACTGTCGAAATTTGTCGCTTCTATGGAACCCATCAATTTGCATGAACTTCTAATTTTATTTTATGATTTTGTAGCCAATAACTAAATCAGAGGCTAATAATCATCTCTAGGGAATCCCTTTGTTGTGCGCAGACTTCTAAACATCTACTCTTAATAAATTGTTGCAGCCAACTCTTGCATTATTTTTGGCTCTTTCCACACTTGTTGGATTAATACTAAAAAAATAGTGAGATCCACATCACATCAAACTCCATAAAAACGAATAGATTAATGAGATAATGCGTACTGTTCTACGACTAAGTCCCAAAATAGTTTTGAAGATTTGTAATAGATACATTTGTGAGTAAAGTTGAAGTATGTTAAAGTATGAGAAGCCTTAATAGAGAAATTATGCGACTAGAGACTTTTAGACGACTGCACTAAATGGCAAAAAACGACCGCTACCAAACTCTTTCAGAATTTATTTGAAATAACTTTGTTAAAGTGTTTTTTGTAAATATAACCATCTTAAAATAATTTCTTTAAAAAAATATACAAACAATCGTTAGTTAGGTACTGATAGAAATACACGCATATATATATATATATATATATATATATATATATATATATATATATATATATATGAATATATATATTCTAACAGTTTCTAATTAATATTATATATTCGGAATACGAATTATTGCTTTTTTAGTTGCGTTTGATACAAAATCCATGTATTTAACGGTTCTACATAAGCCATATTTTGAAACACTTGAGGAAGAAATATGGGGATGGATTGATAAGACAATCTCTATTAGCTGCGAACACGATAGTAACCCAAAATCACTACGTACGTGGAGGTAAATCTATTATTTATTTTATCTTGATATATATTATTATTTATTTAGATTACAAAGGAATTATTTTGTTCTAAACTCATTTTAGTATACCAAGGTTTATGTCAATCTGCTTCCATCAAAAATGACTAGGGTATAATTTCCCTTATTTGACGTTTTAATTACCTATTAAATGAACAAAATGTCATAGAATGTTTAGAAATATAACGAAACGTTAAAACTATTAAACTATAGTGTAAACTCCATGTAACGTCACTCGATTTAATGTCAAACTCCCTTAAGCGTCGAAATCACATGGCTTTGGTTGATTTAGCCGATTTTGGAAATCTGGAGGCGCAGGCTGAGCACATGCGCAAATCCCTCACAAGGATTTGTGACGCTGCTATGCCTCGAGTCACCAAACGGCCGCCGCCGCGTACGTCGGTCCACTGGTGGACCCAGGAGCTGGGCGAGATGCGAAGGGCAGTTCGCATCATCAGTCACAGGCTCAAACGCAGCGTCGTCCTCCAGACTATGTTGAGGAGAATGGACTCGTGGGCAAGTTCAGAGAGGCCAGAAAGGCCTTTTCGATTGCAATTTTGCAAGCGAAAGCCCGGGCTCGGGCCGAGCTCCTCGAGACACTCGACCGGGATCCTTGGGGGCCTCCGTACCATGGGGCACGCAACACGTTGCGGCCTTGCACTTCCACGGTCACGGAAACGCTCGAACCCGAGGTCCCCCGGTCGGTTATCGATGGGCTTTTCCCGGATCCGGGGAACTTTACTCCCTCCAGCATGGGTCCAATCGTTCCCGACACCCCGGAGGTGGAGCCTCACTCCATCTCCGAGGAGGAATTAGACGTCGCCCTGGAATGGTTCCGGGGCAGGAAGACGGCGCCGGGAACCGACGGGGTTTCAGGTCGACTCCTCTTCCTGTCTGCTAAACATCTACGCAGCCAGCTGCGGGAACTGTTCAATGCCTGTATTCACGCAGGTCAGTTTCCGTCGCAATGGAAGGAGAGTCGGTTGTGCCTGATTCCTAAGGAAGGTTGGCCTTCCAACCATCCGTCCGCCTACAGGCTCATAGTATTGCTGAACGAGGTTGCCAAGGTCTTCGAAAAGATCTTGCGGAACGCCTCGTGAAACATCTCGACACTATGGAGCCGGGGCTCGCACATACGCAGTTCGGATTTCGGCGGAGGCGCTCCACGATGGACGCTTTCGAGACACTGCGAACTATAACGGACGAAGCTGTCCAAGAGAAGGATACTGTTCTGGCGGTGTCGCTTGATATAGCGAACGCCTTTAACAGTCTCCCTCATGAGACAAACAGGGAGGGACTCCGCGCGCATAGAGTTCCCCCGTACCTCACGAGGCTGTTGGGCGCGTACCTCCAGAACAGGTACATCCTTTGAGAAGGCGGCGAGTCCGAGTATCGCGCGTTAGGTCGGCGACGCGTCACATGCGGCGTTCCACAGGGGTCGGTCCTCGGGCCGATTCTTTGGAACGTCAGTTATGACTGGATCCTTCGGGTTCCGGTCCTGCCCGGAGTAGGGCTAATTTGCTTTGCGGATGACACCCTACTCACGGCACGCGCTGCATCCTTTTCGGAATCCGTGGACCTAGCCAATGACGGGTTGGCGATCGTGGTCCAAAGAATAGCTAGGCTGGGCTTTAAGGTCTCCCCCGCGAAGACGGAGGCCATCGTGTTCCATAGGCGTTTCCATAATCCCCCCGCGGACTCGACCGCTACAGTTGAAGGGGTGGACATCAGAGTAGGTCCCCAGATGAAATATCTGGGGTTAATTCTCGACGGGAAATGGCTATTCAAAGCGCACTTTGAGCAGCTAGTTTCAAAACTCTTGAGGTCCGCAGGCGTCCTCTCTCGGCTTCTTCCCAACGTGGGGGGACCGGGGGGGGGGGGCGGGGCGAATAGGAAACTAGTCGGGCATCCTTAGGAGTATGACCCTGTACGGTGCACCCGTTTGGTCCACTGTACTCCACCGTCACAATAGGACTCTGCTGTGCCATCCACAGCGGATCCTGGCGGTGAGGACTATCCGTGGGTACCGTACAGTGTCGTGGACCGCGTCGACACTCTTGGCGGGCGATCCGCCCTGGCCTCTCCAGGCGGAGGTGCTTGCCAAAGTTCGGCGCTCCCGACAGGATGCTCTCGCTCGTGGCCTGGTCTTCTGCCAGGCCGAAATCGAGGCGATCAGGGCGCGAGAAACCGCCTCTATGATCCAATCTTGGTCAGTAGAGTTGGAAAACCCTGCAGCCAGCGTTTACATGGTGGAAGCGATTCGACCGCAGCTGTTGGAATGGCTCTCGCGGGAACGCGGGACCCTCACCTTCGGAATGACGCAGATACTTACCGGGCACGGTTGCTTCGATAAGTATCTGCATCAGATTGCGGGCTATCAGCCTTCACCCGAATGTAATAAAATTACTGGTGCAGCAAAAGACGTCAGACAAAAATAACAGCCTTCTCTCCATTTCACGATAACTATGTAACGCCATAAAATACACAGTCCCTTCAGTGTCATTATATAGAGTTTACACTGTATTTATGTGTTTTTATGCAAATCATAAAATAGATTAAGGCTAAAAATATTATTTGTCTAAAATAACCACGGTCATTTTGTTACTTCCAGATTTAAGGGTTCGCCGCAAGGAAAGCAATTGTTTGCTGGAAAAAGTTTAATACACCAATTATCCAATTCTACTAAAAATTACTTGGCTGTAACTATTGGCCAGGATTTTCCTTATGGAATATTTGAGTGTGATGTTAGGAATGAGTATGGTAACGCCACTAAAATAATTAAAATTAAACAAGCCTTTGCACCACCTGTAATTATTAATGTAAGTTTTATAACTTGATAATCCATTTTAATAAAACATATGGGAAATGTTTGTTAATCAAGGGCTTCAAGATTTCATCTTTAAAAAAAGGAACGATTTACACATCTCTGGATGCTAATTACTTCATAAGTTTAGACATATATAAATATTTACTAATAAATTAAATTAAATTCTTAGTAGAGTATAATAATTATAGTTTTAAATAATGTTAATAACATTTGTTCCAAGTAGTGCCACCTATTGTTGTACTATTATAATAAATAAATGCGGGTAGTTGTGGTTACTAATGGGATATAAAAGAGATCGGGCATACTGACGATAGATTATTCATAATCATAACTTTAAATTACTTGTACTTTAGATTCGCATTCTTTGTTTTGAAATCAAATGTAACAGTTCTCAAAGTTTACGTGTTTCGTTATATAAATCCCGGATTAGCATTAAGTACTAACGTTCTAAATAAAAAAAAAACAATGTCTCATTGGTAAATTGTAAATCGATTAGATTTTTATGACACAGTACGCGGTTCTATTTAACATTACTACTACAAAAAAAAATGAAGATATTAATTGTCAACCCAAAAAATTAGTTTTTTCAAGTAGATATAGTTTACATAAAATCATTTTGTATAAAACATTATAAGCTCATCATGAGAAGTTGCATAACAAACTATATTGAACCGTAGCTCGGAAACTCGACGTCGCACGATAGACAATGATCGTGTTTTGTTACATTCATATTTTACAGGCTAGTTTAAGAGAAATATCAGCAACATCAGCTACTTTTTCAATCGAAGGTCCTATTAATGTCGAGGGTCCTCCAGTAACCGGATTCGAAGCTGAATACGATTCTTTAGAGAATTATAAAATCGTAAGTGTTTATCAAAAAAGATCTTGGGCAATTGATAGACCTTACAAAATAACTTCTCTGAAACCTAATACGACTTATTCAATTAAATTTGCTGCAATCAATGCTGTTGGTCCAGGAGTTTGGAGTAATTATACTGAATTTAAAACACTAGAAAAGTAAGTAAAGTTTTATTAATTTTAATATCTTTCTATAGGTGAGATTTGTTCAAAACTATCTATAATTTTAATAAACCAACATTATAAAAAAAACGATTAATTGAAAGCAAAAGATAATAGCAACTAATTATACGTAGGAATAATATGTTTATGGGTTCATAATATGATTATTATGTTATTATTTAGAGAAGAATGAGATTTTCATACGTGGCGTATTAGAACATTCTAGAACAGAATGTATCAACGCACGATGTTGTAAAAAGATCGGTCATTTATTTCTAGAAAGATATGTCGATAGCTTGAGTATGTATGGTTTGTGGTTGGTATTAGTACTGTTAATATTTGCCTCAATAGTTCAAGTAAAGAAGTAAAACAAATATGAAATTAAGAAGAGAAAGTATATTTGTGTCGTTGGGGCTAAAACAGATCCATGGGCTCCAATAGGATAATTGCTTCAAAAACATTAAATAAGAAACTTTAACGTTACTCATGACAAAAGGGCTTTTTCAAACTTCCCACATTGAATTACTCAACCGGTCTGGCAATACTAACAGTCGGTTTGGGCACGCCTTCCTTTGGGTATGTTCTTCTGGTACATAATTTAGAGTAACATAAATTCTAAAGCTCCATTTTTATACATTATATAGTATATGGTGCTACGAAAAGCATAATTG
Organism: Dendrolimus kikuchii; assembly: GCA_019925095.2. NCBI lineage: Eukaryota > Metazoa > Arthropoda > Insecta > Lepidoptera > Lasiocampidae > Dendrolimus > Dendrolimus kikuchii. The sequence continues at coordinate 9,911,283 of CM034400.1, forward strand.
TATCGAACAATACTTGTGATTGCCTTCTATGATATTTTGTATTTGAAACTTTTTGTAAGTCTTACGTGTGTTTCCTAACAAGAATGTAATCAAATATTACAGATCGGCACCTGAACCACCACTATGGGAAGACGATTATATCCAAACTTCGCCAAACGGCAACATAGAACTTCAATGGAGAGCACCCGAGAGTAATGGAGAGCCCATTGATTATTATTCAATCCGCTATTGTCCGGTAATAACTGCAACTGATCGATATATACATTGAAGATTATATCAATTGAATTAATTTATGACTGAAAGTCGAGCGTACTTTTTGAATGATATTGTATATGCTTAGATGTAATAAGAAGAGCTGAGAAAATAATGTTGATGTGATTCAGAAATGTAGAAAGAATGGATGAAAGGAGACTGACAAAACAAGTGTATGACAATAATCTGGATGATAAAGTCGGTACGGGTAGACCGCAACGTATTTACGTACGTACAACGATCAAATCGCCGATGTTTTCAAGAGTGGTCAGGCAAAAAGCAACTATAATAAATAAATTAACAGAAATAGTGTAATAACTAACAAAGATATAAACACTTTTTCGCCTTTATATATTAGTATACATTTGTAATATAAACATTTTAAAAATATGCCATTGTTCAGATTTTAAAATATCTAAATATTCAGGACATTTACCAACGTCCACTGGCAGTTTTGTGTTCAGTAACAATTTACATTTTTCCCTCGGCTGCCGCAATTTCCTTTCGATGCTGAATTCCTAACTAGGCAACGAACTGTAAAAATATTAGCGCATTATTTCGAGAACGAAACGCAATGGATTGCATAAATATTTCCTTACAGCGGAATAAAATATTTTACTATAAATATTGCTATATGTTGTATCAAAGCTTTATTTAAAAATTCTCTCTTAAATATATGATTTATTTATACATCGAAATTGTGGTAGCTTAGTAGCGAGGGCAGCCACTTCCAGTCCCAATGATGTGGGTTCCAGTTCTGGCTGAGAAACGTGAACCACTTAGGTGATTTTTCTGACGTACCTACGTAATAACATATTAAGTATTGCTGTAAGTACCAAGTGCTGACGCTGAAGAAAATGTGCACATTGAAATAATACATCTGAGAGTAGTGGGTATATCAGCTATTCTCCTAAAATAAAGGGACTCCAAGCCCAGTAATAGGTCCTTTCTTAGTAGCTTTAGAAACGAAGCGATTGTCAATAAATTTAACATACGTCCTTCGAGTTTGAGGTGCGAGTGCGCTAACCACTAATATCCGGTTCCTGTATCTTACCGACCGTTTCATTTGACATACTATCGGTTACATATTGACATGAGCTCCACACAACTAATATCAGAACTCAACCGATTGTAAGGCAAGTGAAAGAAAAGTAAAATGTAGGAACCGGCCATATATAGTATGTCTATGAAATCTTATTTGTTTTGCATTATTTACATTCACCACATTTCAGTCTAATGAAAATATAGAAAATGAAATAGTAAATTTACCAGCGTGTGTAGAAGAACGTCTCGAACCAACAACAAAATTGGATTTAAGCAGACTGCAACCCAACATCTCTTACCATTTTGAATTGGTTGCACATAACGCTGAAGGGAATTCTACTGCAGCTACCATAACTGTGACGGTGCCAGGTATAATCGTTATTTCCTTCTTTTAATTATCATGGTTTACATAAATCCAGAATATTGATCCTTTTGAACCAAAATCATTTAATTTATCAAAACGATTCATTGTACTATTTGTAAAAGTTATATCTCTGTCTCTCTGATGTCTTAGATCATTTTCGTAAATTACAAAGAGGATTTTTGCAATGAATTACACTATTTCATGATGTTTAAATATAATGACAACTTAAGCCACACCTAAAGTTAGATATCACAGTAGAAAATGGATTACATTAATCGTCTAAGACACAGTTTAAATCAAATTTTATCCAAAAAAATTCATATAAGAAAAAACAAGGTATAAAAATGAGATACGTTTGGTTTTTTGTAGCTACATAATATATACTTTAAAAACTCATTACATTGTAAAACTGGATATTGATTGGTCTAATTTATTCGTTTACAATTTAACGATGAGATTATAAACTAACGTAAATATTATTTTTTGAAACTTTACAGTTCGTTTATGACCAATTAATCAATCAATAATAACGTTTTTACTGAGATCGATAATGTCTTGCTTGTTCGGCGTACATATTACGTTATAAATTATTTTTAATATTTTTAATTTTATTTCCATTACAGTTTTTATTACGAAAATTTATCTGGTGGTTATGACTAGTTAGAATATTAAGCTACGTATTTTATAATATTCCAGTAACAGATTCACTACTTTCATCGAGAGAATAATTAAAAATATCCTTTAAATTATGTTGCCTGAAAGATATTGTTTAGCAGAATAGACAGCCCTATTGTTTTACTTATAATATATGAATATGTACAATATTATGTACTTGTCTGTTTTCGTTAGAAATATAGTGTTATCTATTTAGCCACATTCTTTATTTCAGAATTGCAAATTCTACAACCTGTCTTATCTGCAGGAGCCATTATAGGAATAGCTATAGCAGTAGTGTTTATTTGTCTTCTGTTGTTGGATTTGCTGTTTTTGTTCTGGAGGAAACAAGGCATTTTAGCAAGTTGTTTCGTAAAAAAGAATAAGAAGAAGAATGATGAAAAACTGAACATTCGGTAATAACATGCTTCACCTTCAATTCTGATATTTCACGCATTCCCACATAAATATTGGTGTTAGTTTACCTATTTTTTAGCGTTTTATAGCCATTTTGACACTGACGTTACAGTTATAAAATCATCATGTTGTCCATACGTTTATCGATTGGTGCATTCATTTTTCTCAACAACTAAAAATGCTTATATGGGTGAAGTTTAATAGAAATTTGTATTCTATATGCAACTGTATAATAGTGTAGTAAAATCATTTAAAAATAATTTAGAGTGTCCACTTTACATGTAACTAGCGGTCCCGGCAGATGTTGTCCTGCCCTGAAAAAATAAAAAAATAGAACCCGATTCCAGCGCCACCTACTTACTGGGTATAATTGTAAATCTAAACCACAACTTTGACCCCCTCAAACACATAAAATTTCAAAATCGTAGAACCAGATTCCAGTGTAAACTATTTTGTTTGGATTGATGGGTTACATTAATGAAGTTTAAGTAGAGATACCTAATTTTTATATAGCCTATATAAATCAGGGGTAATGTATCATTCGAACACTGAAAGAATTTTTGAAATCCGTACAGTAGTTTTTGAGTGTATTCGTTACAAAAATGCACGTCTTTCCTCTTTATAATATTATTAATATAGATAGAGGAAGGAATTAAAAAATTCGAGTATTGGCATCTATGGTATTCTTAGGTAGGTCCCTTAATAATCATATCGATGTTGCCTAGTTATGTTTTCGTTTAAGTCAAGTAGATGTTCGCTTCCAAAGTCATAAAAAGTGTATGGCTCTCGTCTTGTAACTTTTAAACAAAGACGTTGAATATAATAAAAAAATGGAAGAAAACTCGAACCCTGTCCGCTTAACGTAATTTGCCCAATACACTAAAATAAGTAACCCTGCGCAGTTACTGCATTACGAACAAAGGCATCATTCAGTCTAAAATTAGTCTCAGTCTCAAAGTGAAAGCAAACAGAAGGCCAACCGACCTAAATACTCAAAATCGCGATGTTCAAAAGGCTTTCAATTGTACAGAAGCTATGGAAATTTTCAGTGACAAGAAAGGTCTTTTGAAAGACGGTGCAGATTCGACAGATACTTTGAGGAGACCAAACAATGGGCACAAAGAATACGAATACAATAAGACCACCGGCGTAATAACTGGGAAACATTCCTCTGTTTAGGTATAAAAAGAAATTGAGGTAAGTGTGGGCACAGTGTTGAAATGTGTGGAGGATTTAAAAGTCATAGGTATTATTATTTCATCATTGAAATTCAGTCATTTCACTAGTATCAGACTCTTTCGACTACTAATTAATATCCAATAATAAATATTAGCTTACATACTTTCCGTCACTGATCTCTGTCATATAAGGGAGTCCTTATACTAGTCGGAACAGATTCGGTAAATCCTGTTGGAAAAATGTTTTAAATGAAAAGATTGTGCTATCCGTTCGACTTTTTTTATTGGAGTAATTTTGAATTTGTATGTCTTACACAATGAGGTTTTACAACAAATACAAGCCAAAAAAAGAGTATTATGCCTACGTTTTAAGGGCGTCAGTGGCTCGATGCGCGGTATCAACTCGGTGTACTTGCCGGTCTTATATTTTCCGAATCCATGCCGACGAATAGGGGAACTCCCTAATGCAATATTTAGTAAACATGAAAAAGGGTTCATTTCTCGATTTTTTTATACTGACTTTGAAAAGGTTTATTTAAATTAAATAAGAACATAATCTGTAGTATAAGAGGAAGATTATTAAAATCAAAAGTTGGATATGTTTTGTTTGATTAAAAAATTTGCAGTGGTTTACTATAATGGTAGTTAAAACTAAATTCTAGAATCAATATAGACTCTTATAATACTTTATGGAGTATTAAGGCTCGTGCATACAACACCACTGACCCGTCTATACGAGTCCTTATTGTTCTTGGATATTTGAGTAAAATGTTATCAAAAATGTAATATTAACTGTGCTATTTCAAAATCTAGTAAAGGCCTTCCAAAAAATTTTACAATAAAGCACAAAAATATGTGATCAAATTAAACGATATATTATTTAAATTTATTTATGAATATTATTAGGGCGATTTCATATAATTATACAGTCTTTACATGTTTTGGCAAGCACAATACATCAGCTAATAATGTCTAGCAAGACAAAAGAATGCCATTTCATAGATTTTGAAATTACACAGCTGTTCTGCAATCATTCTTATATATTTTGTGACTTGCCTTTAAAAGGATTTTCAAATGTTTGTGATATTAGTTGGATTTGAGAACGGCCATTATGAAAGAAAATTATTAATTTTAATAATTATAGCTTTTAATACATTTAAAAAACTTGGTTTTACTTAAATTTTTCTAGAAAGTTGTATAGTAAATTATTTTTTTAACAATTATGTTTATTGTTTTAAATGTTATTATAATGAATAAGCTTAAGATTTTTTTTATTAACATGACATAATTATATTTGGCCATATTTTTAACGCACAGCACAACGCAAAAACCATAACGATATGGACCATATACATATGTGGACATAGCATTAGATATTGCATATATATGAATACTTTGAAGTGATTTACAAAATAAAAGAACAATCATTTTAAATCGTAATAATTATATTCAATAGATAACTGAAAGTGACTTTTCGTAAAACCTGTAAGTTGCATTAATTTACTTTATGACATGTGACATGGCCGTTAGCTTTAACGCTTTTTCTGTAAATATATTAAGTGTTAATAAATAGCTTATATTTTGTTTTATGATTCATTTAGATATATCTTAAACAGTACAAAGATTCATAATAATTTTTTTAATAAATATTCATAAAAAGTTTATAATAATTTATGTATAAATTAAATTTTGTTATTAATTTACGAAGCATCGTTTTAATTTTATATGCCAAAGATTACAATTAGAACCAAATTAAAATGTGGTATTAAAGCATTGCTATTTTCTAATAAAATTATTTTTTAAATTTTCATCAAATTATTATTTAATATCAGAAATAATAATAATAATTTTGCTTATTTTATTTCCAGTGAGAAATAGACATGTTTCTGAAATTTCTATTACATTGTAAAGTTGATATTGTATTAAACTTTAAAAAGAATTTGTCTTCTTTATTTTCCTCAAGATTTTCCACATGAAAAATTATACATAGTTAAAATGAAGCGACGACGTCGTCTAGTACTTACGCGTGACCGTGCATTAACGAACGTCGTTTACACGACGCCGTATAGTCAACTTAGTTACACATAATTATATTTAAGTAAATACTTTAAGTGTAACTCCTGAAATGAATTAAAAAGAAATTAAATCCTACTTCTTTTCTTTATGAAACCTTGTTTTCAATACATTTTATAAATACTGTCTTTAAACCTATTATACAAACACATAAATAGCAATTGAAACACAAAATATTCAAAATCCTCACGTCAAGGAATTTGACCTATTCTCGTGGAGGTTTTATGGTAGAAGAATTTTCGTCTTTTTAGAGTTTTGTTGTCATTTTCGCAAACATTTAACCCTCATTGAATCGTCGTGTTTCGTATATCTTTTCGATTTTCAATTCAACGGTTTTTTTTAAGATTCCATAGCCAAATTACAAAAACAGTTTATCATATTTTAATAATAATTATGTGGTAAGTATCAATATAACATTTATTTTGTGTCAAGTACATAAGTTAAATCAAACAGTTAATAAATTCATTGAATATCGCAATCCTCCACGTATAACGTTCGATCTGTAATGAGTTCGATTGAAAAAGGCTGCAGTGCGCACCTGTTATTGGAAATTAATACTTTAAAGGAAATGGAATCAATAATGAGGTGCTCTATGTCTAGGGCGACAAGCGATAGAATACTTTATTGCACAACAAAAATATATAGTTTTAATTAGCACAATAGAGAGGTATCTTTTGCGTCTGTTTACGTCTCAAATAAAACTATATAATATTTTTGTTGAGTGCGTTGTATTTCAACTTTCAATGCAGCATATAAATATAGTTATATGCTACATTGAAACTTGAAACACAGTATAATTTATATTTGATTTAAAGCAAGTCTCTGTTAAGTCGATACTAAATGGTTCATTGCTGTCTTTCAATTTGGATGAATCAACCAAAGTGATCAATATAAACACAAATCATTCTATGTCATTGAATTCCATCGTGTCCTTTCAGTTCTGTATTTTTAGAATCTTTTGAAATTTTTTTTAGAATTGCTTACCACGTCACCAAACTTCGCTTCAGTCTGCCCCCGGTGTCTTCATGCGCCACTAAGATTGACTATAATGCGATGCATAGCAATTAAAGTTTTTTAATTATATTTGGGCTTTCTTTATTTCACGTTATCCAACAATATACAAGAGGACCCTGACACAGGTTTTGTTTAGCGCATTCTTCGCTTAAAAAGTGAAACATCTTAGAGAGTGGTGAATTTTAGAATAATATTTTACAAATCCTAAATGTTCTATTAGATAAAAGGTATTATTAGGTATACAACTTTGCTCCCGCCGTTTTTCTATGCATGGCGTAGTGACAAGTAGACGTCGAGTACATGCATTATAGACGACTTACAATACTTTTTAGTATCTTTTAAATATAACATAATAGCACCAGTAGTTGATTTGTGTTTGCGTCGTATATATTTTTGAATAAACATGTCAACTTATGAGCCGAATTCTAGTCATTTTCGGGAAGTATTAATGTATTATTTTAATATGAAAAAATCTACGGCTGAGGCTCACCGAATGCTTTCAAACACTTATTGTCAAGCTGCTATTAGTGAAAGAACATGTCGTGAGTGTTTTTTTTTTGTGATACATTAAGAGTCGCTTGCATATGGTTGTTTAAATTTATTTAAGAAACACCAAACATATTTAACACCCTTAAATATAATTAGCGTCTTGCACAATGCAAAATATGCCGCTAAATACGTTAAAGAACTGTCAATGCGTTTTGTGTAAAACGTATTTAGGCAGTTTAATATGATTAACTAATTTTATTTAAAGGCGATCGTTATGCAAGCGGCCCTAAAAGTTTATGAAAATGAAAAATTAGAGCATTTGCTCAGTGAAGACTCGTGTCAAACTCAAAAGGAGTTGGCAAAATCATTGCAAGTAATTATAATAATTTTTTTACAATAATGTTTTGGATTTTGAAAAAAACGAAGGAAGCAAAGTTACCTTAATATTAAATGGATACAATTATTCGGCGACGTCATTGTTATTTCCAAAAATTAAAACGTTCTATAATTAAACCAAATATTATTATTCGTACTAATATAAACATTAAAAGTGAATTTGTGTCTTTATGACTTTGCAAATCAAAGATTTGGTATTAATTATCAGATGCTGAATAAAAATAATGGGATATTTTCATCCCGATTAGATCTTGTATTAAAAACCATTAGAAGGCAAGTTTCTTTTTATATTGAGTAGGTTTGCGTTTGACTGATATTGCGCCTAATGTCAGGTGGAAATGTATTAAAAAAGTAAATCCTAATTTGACAAAAAATTACATATAAATGATATATATAAAATTACCACTTTTTAGCTGTATTTAATTTATATGTACCTACTTACTTACAAATTACTTTGGTGAACAAGTCATGTGGCCCACCTGGCCACCACATACAATTAATAAAACACAGAATTTATGCCGTTATAGTGATTAATAAGACAAGCATACTTCTGTAATAATCCCCTTATTCATAACAGTTATACAAGGTTTATAGGTTCGTTGAGGCATTTCAAATGCGATTATGATGAACATGTATTAAATTTTTTTTCGAGCTTATAAACTTTGTGTACTTAATATTTACCCTGCCTCCAACAAACTCAATTTAATTCAGAAATATTCCTTAATCTACGTATGGCTTAAATTTAATAACTTATTTAATTAGATAGGTTACACATTTGCTATGAGAATAAATAAAATAAGTTAAATCGTTTCCGCTTATGTTCTTAACTATTGAACACCTGCAACTCTTATATTGACTGTTTGAAATGCTAGGAGCACACGAAAGATTGAAAATATGTTATGTTTCGTTATAAATTATTCTTTTCCAGTGATTCAATACTATATATTACGATTTTAGCTAAGTAAAATGTCCATGACTTAGTTTGTACACACAAGTTTTAACTATTTTTAAGTTTATTAAAGTCATATAAACTCAGAAAGGCTTTATTCGTTAGAATTCATGATAGCATAGCATGAATATGTGTGTTTTATAAACTACAATAAAGCTTAATTAGAACCAGTTCTTTAGAGTTACAACATTACAACCTTGTATGCTTGTTCAGTCCAGATGACAATACGTATACGAAAAAAAATATAACTTTATGCGTGTTATTTTAAATTTTATAAATTTCTCATTTCGATGGTTGATAATGTAAGATGTCTGTAGGCTATGAGTGGGTATTGCAAAAAAATATATTCTAGAGACGTAATGGAAATCTGTTACTATTTTACATTGGAGTTAATTATATTCCAGAGAAGCACTTTAGATAATCGCAGACTAAAAATAACAATAACGCTTTAATGCGTCGTATAAACTAATCAATACAGTTTTGGTTTTTGTTCTTAACAAAAGAAACTTAACAATAAATCCCTAACGATTCATAATTTATTGCCTTATTATAAAACGACCACCTATTGACAAACTTGCAATTTTTGTTACACATCTTTTGACCACCAAAAATCTAAGATGTTTTACGACTTGATTATTACTGCATTACTAATGTAGTAGGGTTGCCATAATTCACGTCACATTAGTCATCTTGGAATAATTATATTACAAGAACAATAAAAGTATTACTTATTTTAAGGGAAATCTTTCTGCCTCTTTTTAAGTGTGTACATTTAGTTGATCTAAAGGTGTTTGGTAAATGCGATTTGATCAACGTCGGGTTGCTTCCTATACCACAAACTTGCCACGTCACTAGGGAATTAGAGTCATTCCGTCAGGACGTCTTACCATCGCACGTGTAACACCGCTCGACTCTACGAGTAACAGATCCAGCACGCTACCGGTGACAAGCACCCTTTGTAAGACGATGAAATCTATATATATAAAAGAAAGTAGTATTAATTATACTATTTATAACTCAAGAATGGCTGTACCGATTTGGCTGATAACTGGTGGGGAGGTAGATTAAAACCAGGAGACGGACATAGGATACTTTTCATACATAGGGTTCTAGAATCCTCCTAATCACCTGGACCGATTTTGGTGATTTTGTTTTTGTGTGTTTGAGTGGGTTCCCGGATGGTTTAGATTCACAATTAGAACCGGTAGGTAGCGCTGAGATCGGGTTCTAGAATCCTCCTAATCACCTGGACCGATTTTGGTGATTTTGTTTTTCTGTGTTTGAGTGGATTCTCGCATGGTTTAGATTCGCAATTAGAACCGGTAGGTAGCGTTGAGATCGGGTCGTAGATTTTTATTTTTTCAGAGCAGGACAACATCAGCCGGGGCCGCTAGTATTAAATAAATGAAGTCGGAACATTATCATTGCCCTAAAAATAACACATTTTTATTAGAATTACTTCTCATTGATATATACCTCCTACCTTAAACCACGCGTCACCTCACTATTGCATTCACTGATGAATTATGGCTCACGTTCGGCTGAAGTTTTGTGTTCAAAATTTCTCAATATAGTTTACTATGGCCCAAGGTCATTTGCAATACTAGGGCTAGGTAATATACCTAACGTACTGCCAACCTGGAAGAAATTTAATGACATCTTTATTTTAATTATAAAAGACGGGACATAAAAGAAGAAATAATATTTTTATTGTTAGTGTATCTTCTAAAAAATAAATTCGTGGTGATAAAAAAAATATCGACAGTACTATCAATCACCTTTTGATCCGATTTGATAGTCATTATAGATCTAAAAGCCATAGATTAACTTTGTTGAAAGATTACTTTAGATAATTAATTAAAAAGATAGACAATATATTACGGAACATGTATATGGACTTTTTAACCGACTTTAAAAAGGAGGAGGTTTTCAATTAGTCTGTATTTTTTTTGTATGTTCGTTACTCGATTTCTCCGTTTATTGTGGACTGACTAACAAAATTTTTCTTTTAATCGAAAAGTTATACTCCCGAATTGATCCCGCGCCAAAATTCTTAGATAAAACTTGTATAAGCGTGTAGCTTACAACTTTTTGCAGGCGCTTAAATTTTTATATGTATGTTACGCGATTTCTTCGTCAATTGTTGATCGATTACTCACGAGGAGGTTCCATAGTCACCAAGTCAGGATCTAATTTGTGTATCGCAAGAAAATTGTACAGAAATCTTTCCGTGCAGGGACGGAAAGCGCTAATTCCTGCGGTCGGGTGGCCTGTCGTACAAAATAAACCACAGCCAGGTGGTAGGGCATTTTCCCGACTGGATGGCTACCCAGGGGTGGCTAGAGTATGCCGCCATAACAACTTTAAGTTGTGTTCCGGTATCAGTGGCCAGGTCCCAGTTTCTTCTTCAAGGCCGGCAGCAAGTTGGCAGCACCTTCTGTATTGCTAATGTCCATAGGCAAAGGTAACCACTTTCCGTCACAGTTGGACTGTCAGCCTGTCTGCTGTACTTCAGCAACAAAAAAAATCGAGAGCCACCCTTGTTGAAGAGTATATACACCGAAGAGTGAGATAGAAAATTTGGATACGCGTGCCAGTGGTACAATTTCTACAGGTGCTTAATATATTATTTCTGTAGCTATTGAAAGAAGATTTGCGAAACCAAAAAGTAAAAAATAAAACTTTCTTCAGCCAAAGCACAACTGACTTCACACTAAAAACCAAATAATAAACATCTAGAAGTCGGTGCCAAGTATAATATAAAAGAACAACAACTTCAAAAAATAGTAATTTCTATTCTGGTCGGTTTGGTTTTGTTAAAAAACGTTTTACTGTTCTATGAGATCCATAGCCAACACAGAACTCGACAGATACAAATTATAAAGCATAGACAAAATAGGTGGCGCTGCTACAGGAGTATACTTGAAGGTTATTAAAAGCGTATTAGTACCGCCCTGCTTGGCTCGATGCGCTCACGTCAGGAGAACGTTAACAGACGATACACCCGCCCCTCTTTTGTTTAAGGTTGAATGATGGGTCCTTTATCTTTCACTAACTTCAATGTGCTGATTTCCTCACCATATTTTCCTTCACCGTCTATTGACGGCGAAGGAAATCTCTCTAATTAATTATTATTAATTATAGAGATCTGTACTTTTACATGTAAATAATGTTACAATAACATGTATGTTGATACATGTAAAAGAACAGGAGTTAAAAGGTACGTATAATTTCACTTTTAATATAATATTATTATAGAAATAATTTTAATTACACTGTAGAAAATATTTAATATGCTATTTGACATTTTCTCATTGTACACATTTGTGACGTCATAGGTTTGTACACTTGTACGAAATCTATGAGGCTGTGGTGTTTTTTATGTTGGTAAAAAGCATCTCATTTAATTTGACAGTACACCAGCCTATTGTAGCAATATACACATTAGGATTTTAAAAAACTGTTTATTACCGATCCTGGAATCAAAGTACACGACATTAGAATTAATCTAAGATTCACTAGCTACCACTTAGGCTACGTTCCAGAAGGAACTCACAACGACCACTTTCACGACCGCGATTTTTCCCGTTCCACTTGCTTGCGGACGTTACAATCATAAACTCTAGTAGAACGGATTATGGGGCGTTGATGTCATAAACGACGAAATACACAAATGTCATTTTGGTTGATTTGAAAATCGCGCCTTTTTGAATGTCAAGTGATAGAGACAAGTAATGCTCTGTGGTCAACGAACACGTCGACCCACCTCTTAACATGAGTCGTTGTGAGCACTGTGTGATCGAAAATGATGACGTCATTAGTGACGTTTTCGCCACGACCATAACAACCACGGTCGCCTTGTGGAACGTCAGACTGAACATTTTGGGCGTTGTGAGGTACAAAAGGAACGCCTCCATAGTCAGCTAATCCTATTTCGTACGATGAGTGAGAGATCCGATGGCCTACTTCTGTCGCTCGTGTCTGATCCATATATCCCATCTTTATTCTATCACTCCTATCCCATCCTAAAAGCTGGCAACGAGTTGGCTTGCTTCTGTTGTTACAAACTTTTATAGACGACGATGTCGGCTTTAGTTAGGCCATTTTCGTAAAAAAGTTTTAAAATGACACAAGCAGGCACAATCGATCCCAAAATTCAATAGTTATTGGTATTACGAAGGTTAGTATTCCGGATTGGCGTACTAACTAATGAATCATAGCACATAATTTTTACATCATCTGCCACTAAAAATAAAAGATAAGATTCAGATTATTTAACACCTGAAAATTCTAAATCTGTGATTATTGTGTTTGATTTTTGACGTCATGCGATAAGAATAATTACAAAAGTAGAGGATATCAGCACACCAGTGTCAGTCGCTTCGAAGGTAGGCATCATGAATTGGTTCCTACTTATATCGTTAGCCACTGTCGCTGTGGCAAGAAAATCGCCAAATGCTGACAAGATTGCTCAATTGAGGAATCAAGCAGGATCGAGATTCTCTGATAATGTTTTGGAAGATGCTGAACTGGACGTGGTAAGTAGTTAACAATCTTCTGTAGAAGCTAAAAAATATAAAATATTACACAACATTTTCTGTGCCAAAAATTACCTTACATTCAGTTTTGGCATCTTCTATGGACTATTTATGTATATACCTAATTGTATTGAAAGAATAGGGAACTAAAAAATATATACCTATAATCATTAAATAACCGTTCCACTCAGTAATGCTAGCAATAACAACTTATATGTTTATCTCAATTATCGATAGTAAGTATATTTTGATCAAAATTCATGTTTTTGGTCCATTGTTAAAGCCATGAAGAAGGAAAAAACAACATCCAAACATAATCTACACTAATACTAGTTATAATATTATAAAGAGGTAAAGTTTGTAAGTTTGTGTCGTTGTAGGGAGTAATATCGGGATCTACGAAACTGATTTGGAAAATTTTTTCACCAGTAGAAAGTTACATTATTCTTGAGTGACATAGGGTATATTTGATTGTGATTAATAATAAGTATTTTTTAATTTTTTTCTGATGTCCAGCGAAGTGGGCACGGGTCAGCTAGTGTTACTATAATATTCAGAAATTCGTATATAGAAAACATTGGATATACCTACCTATATAGATACATATTGTATACCTATAGATACAAACATATATTTATAGAAACAAACCTTCACATTGAGCGTGTTGTAAAAATTTTGGATGCTTAGTTAAGTATGCGCTTAAAGACAGGTCTCCATGTTGAGGAATTATTATCAAAAAATTGCTTTGGGTTAAAATTTTGGATTAGGTAATATAATATTTGATCTGGGATATAAAAATCGAGGCAAGCGCCTCAATGTAGGTATTTAATAATGACAACGGTCTGGATGTCTTGTTCCTCCTGGTATAATAAATTTAACAAATTTGGAAAATTTCCAAAACTTAATTTAGACAAAGAAACAAATGTATGAATCCGACTAATTTACTTTAGACAAGTGTGGGATGTATACCGTGTGTTGCCCTAAACTGAAGAGGGCAGAGTTCTAGTGTCAACGAAATAGAGGTGCGTATAGTGCTCAAGCGGTTTGCATGATGAAGTTCAACGGCTTGACTCCATACCACTTGGCGGTATGCATAATAAGGCCATTCTAACGTAGATGACTAACATTCAGTTTCGCTATACCATGGATAAGGAGGCATCTGACGCGGAACTTACCCGTGACTCCACATATCCACAAAATATTCATCTCCGTGACTCGCTACTTCTCCCTACAGCTCTAATCCAAATGCATTAAAGTAAAAATACACCTAGGAAAAATTTGACACGGAAAATGTAACAATTTCTTCGAGGTAAAGATCGGATAGTCACACGGGCGTAGACTTTGGAAACTTTTTTAATTTCTTCATGACGCAGGATGAAAAACTATTTGTTTCAAGCGACATTTTGAAAATGTGTCAGAAGAACAATTTAACGTTTCAAATGTACCTACTAAAAACGCATAATTAATTAGCAATATATATCTATTGCATTTAAAAAAGAAGAATGTATATTTATAGATTTTAATTGGAAACAAGCTTCTTTATACTTTCTTAAGTTGAGGCATTAGAATGAAGTAAATCCATTATGTTGTCCATGTCCTGGCCGCCTGTTGTTTTGCCAAGAAGTATTGTAATTATGCATTTTGTTTTTATAATTGTTTATTTTGGTAAGCAATAAAGTGTTATCTAATGTAATCTAATCTAATCTATGTTCAGTCACTCACAAAATGTCACTTGCAACAAATAGCCCTTCACCCCTTAATATAGTAATATATACAAAGCAAAGAAAGCCAAAATTATGCTGTTTTCACAATAATATTTTTTATTGCTTAGCCAGGTCTGATTGCTAAATACGGGTATCCCGTAGAAGTGCATACAGTTGTGACCTCCGATGGCTACATCCTGGAAGCCCACCGCATCCCTCACGGTCGGAACAACGAGTCAGATACCAAAAAACCTGTAGTCTTCGTTATGCATGGTCTTCTGTCATCTTCTGCTGATTTTCTCGTTTTGGGACCTGGAAATGCTTTAGGTATGTTACTTTTACTTTTCATAATCACGTTTCCTTGCAATTCTAACATTAGTTACATATAAATGTACTAGCGGACCCGCAGACGTTGTCCTTCATAAAAATCCGATTGTAGCGCCACCTACCCGGTACGGGAGTAAATATAAATCATTCCGGAATCCACACAAACACACAAAAAAAATCGTCAAAATCCTGAAACCCGATAACAGCGTGCCGCCACCTATCGGGTCAAATTGTGAATCTAAACCACTCTTGAATCCGAACCCGACTTTGTTATATATATTGTTACAACTTAGCCCCACAACAAAGATAAATTCCACGTACAGATCTGTAGAGGCACATTTTATTACCTGTCGCGGCATTTGAACTGATTGTAATCCTTTTATGATCGTCTCCTTTTGTTCACTTATTTATTAGCATACGTTTCTAAGGTATTGTGGAGAACAGCCTATTGTCCTATTGTACTCGCTAATTAGCATCATTAGCCAGGTGTTACAAGCTAATTCTACGACTATGATACAGGAGTGACATGTGTACATTCGGGAATCTAATAGTGACGGACTTTGCACGTTTTATTAAATTACAACCTTCTGCATTACGTTTGGATTTGTTGTGTTCGGTTATATTTGTACCTGTGTTATACATGTTTGTATATTTCTAATAAACTATAGTAATTCTAACGGCATTTTAATTCGAGTCCCGTTAAATTCGTAACAATATATATATATACATATATATATATATATACATATATATATATATATATATATATATATATATATATATATATATATATATATATATATATGTATACAAATTTCCGGAATAAAAAGTAGCGCAGATTTTAAATCTAAGAATTTGCTGTAGATAGATGTCGATGTCGAAAACTGCATCGAAATCGGCCCAGTAGTTTTTACGTGAATCCCGAATAAACAGACAAGAAATCTAAATCTAAAAAATATTGCATCGTGTTCTCCGTCGTTTATATAGTCTATTCCAGCTGTTTTTTTAACAGCTTCAATGTACAGACACGGCATGTTTAGAATTTTATAATATGATAGATAATCTATATGTATAAAAATTATGTGTCAGTGTTTGACCGCGTTGAACTCCGAAACTACTCAACCAATTTTGATGTTTTTTTTTTATTTTACTGGATTTGTTCCAACTTAGGACATAAAATAGGTTTCATTTATAATGATAATAAAAAGTAATTATTGAGCCACAGCAACGCATGACTGGATCAGCTAGTGTATTTATAGTTTAAATCCAAAAATAAATGCGCAGACATCTAAGATCAGATAGCTTCATAATCACAACTTCTTAACAGTTGATAAGATGTACTTAATTATCAAGTAATTAGTACGTATGACCAGATTATGTGCATATTTCTTCGAAAGGCCCTTTTATATAGATTAAATAAATATGTAAATCCTTATACAATTATACCTATTATATGCTGTAAACTTTATGTTAAATGAAAATATTTTTTATAACAAGCAGTTACGAATAAAGAGATAGATAATACTTTATAACTCATCGAAATAAGCAGTCATAAATATAGTTACAATATCTTATACTGTAATATAAGTATAAAGCTGATGAGTTTGCTGTTTGCTTGAACGCGCTAATCTCAGGAACTACTGGTCTAATTTGAAAAATTCTTTTAGTGTTAGATAGCCCCTTTATCGAGGAAGCCTATAGGCTATACATTATCAAGCTAAGACCAATAGGAGCGGAGCACCAATGAATAATGTTTCAAAATCGGAGTTATTTTTTAATAACTTTTTTTACTATTCCACGCGGACGAAGGCGCGGGCAGAAGCTAGTTTTTAGATAAAACTGTACAATACAATGATCCATTATCTTCCAGTCATCATATCATAAAGGATATTACAATATCCTAAACTAATTACCTAACGGCTTACAAGTATTTAGGCAATCCTGTATTGTTTTTTTTTAATAATCGACAGACAAATAACATAATATTGTGTGCCCCAAATTAAGCAAGTTACGCTTGTGTTATGGATAATATACAACGAACTACTCTAGAGCTAATCCCCAGACAACCAGACCATATTAAACAATAGAGAACATTCGTTTCCAAAATTTACCATACCAGGAATCGAACCCGGATCATCTGCGTTCCAGTGAGGTAAGCCGGCAAAGGCTTAACCCGCTCAACCACAGTGGCAGTCGAATATTGCTGGGTCTGAGTTGTGGGAGATTAACGGCTAAGGCATCCACTTCTATCTTCCATAACAACTTTCAAATCATCTCTTACTTAAGATCGTCTTTTGTTTCTCATTTATCATCTACCCTTCGAATACACAGCTAACTAAACTAGAACCACTCATAATTATATTCGGATATATTCCCAGTTGTATTCATTGTCATTATGCATTATACTACACTGCACACCAACATTCTCTTGTCCTTCCAAAGGTTACCTAGAAGAGGTTGGCCTTTATATTATCTAAAGGGCCATTTACATGTAAAGAATTTATCGCACGTTTTGGGGCGAAAATCATATACTATTTTCCTAGGCGATTCTCTTTAGACAATAATCGCATTGACATGTTTGCATCCGACCAAAAAAAAAAAACTCCCCTACGAGTATATCATACGATAATCGTAACGTAAATGTCACCATGAGTTTTGTATACACTAGGGCACAAATCGCATTGAGATATTTGCCTACGATTACTCGACTAGTCTAAATTCTTATTATATTTTTTTAAGTATGCGAGTATTGAACAAATCAATTTGAACTTGAGACTTGCCTTTCGAGCTCGATGTTGAGCACGATATTTTGTATTTCGTTTAGACAAAGACATCAATATTCAATCATCGACGTTTAGTTAGCATGTTTAGTTTATATGATAATATTTTCTTCTTGCTTTCGACAATCATATCTTGGGGGCAAGAACCATGTAAAAGGCCCTTAATAGTGGCTACAATGGTAAAATATGTGTTTTCATTTTGTAGTGTACTATAAAGTCATCATATATAACCCGGGCATTACATGTTCACTCGAGCCTACCAGTGCAGAAAAAGGGTATTTATAAATAACTATGTTTGTATGTTTGTGCTATTTTTCCAGGCTACCTCCTCGCTGACGCGGGCTATGACGTCTGGTTCGGCAATGCACGTGGAAATTACTACTCCCGCAATCACGTCTCTATGAGTCCTGATCACTGGAGGCAGGACTTTTGGAGATTCTCCTGGGATGAAATAGGCAACCATGACCTGCCTGCTTTCATAGACTACGTCCTTGAGACAACTGGACAGCAGAAATTGCATTATATCGGCCATTCTCAAGGAGGAACCTCGTTTTTGGTACTCAATTCCCTGCGACCTGAATACAATGAGAAGTTTATATCTTTCCAAGGATTAGCTCCGGCTTCATACTTCACTTATAATGAAAACGAAGTATTCAACGAATTGGCTCCTTTGGAAAATATTATCGAGGTGAGTGATGTGATTTTTATATTTTTGATACAATTTATTTAAAAATGCAAGCAACTATAGCAAAAATTTACAGTTGTTGCTTTCTAAATATTCTTGTAATATTATTATTATAGTAGGCATGATGGTACGAAAACTAGATAATACATTATTGCTCACTAAAATAAACAGTCCTTAGAATATAATATTATAATTATAGTTACAATATTTTTATTATTGTATTTCCGCAGTAATTGTAACAATAGATTTTAATTGGTTCTCATGACAACACATAATTTGGGATTTTAATATAGTTTTGGCACAAAACTACTATTTATCGATATATCGATAGTATCATGTTATTGTTACTTTACTCAAAAAGAACAACACCTCATAATTTGAAAAAATCTGAAAGGAGATTTTTTCATACATCCTTGGGTATTGTAAAAAGATAAAAGCGATTTTAAGATTTCTTTTTATTATTTTGATAGTTTGTTCATAATTGTAGTGGGTTTAGTTATTTGTAACAAATTTAACGTCTGGTGGATTTTCATGTTATTAACTGTTCGATCGATTACCTAATGTGAAATTCATTTACATTAATCGATTATGGTAATCGACAACTTATTTTGTTTGTGACCTTATTTTTAAGATTTCTTGTCGTCCAGATGTGATATATATATATATATATATATATATATATATATATATAACACAAATGTAAATGTAACATACAATAAAAATGTATTTAAATAAATAAAAAACACAAGCAAAAAATGTACTAAAACGAAAACGAACGATGAAAGACGTTTGAGAGTAAGACTTTTTTTAACGGTAGGAAATCCGTTTGAGAGCTGGCCAACGCGGAGGGTACGCGGGGGAGAGTGTGGAATTCGCCACGTTGGGGTGGCACTAGCACCGCAAGCAAAAAGTGCTATTACCACACCACGGTCAGGGATACCCACTAAAACCCCTCCGTGTTCCGTCCTTCATCTTAATGCCAGGGCCACAAGTATTTAGCCTATTATTTCGCAGGCCCTAGCAGGCGACAGGGGAAGCAAGCCCCTGGTGCCTTCGTATCTCTTTTTGCCGTAGGGCGGTCTGTAATGCGCCCCAGAGGAGGAGAGGTGAGCGCGCGTGTAACACCGGCGCGCCCCCACTTTTGAGAGTAAGCCTGCTGTAACTAAGCGGATACAGTAACGTACTCTAATATGTACGCCAACATTGATCTTCACTTGGTCGGCTCGTTGCGTGCACACCGCGTGCCGTTCACCTCGAGCTCGTTAGCCCACGCACACACCATGCTTTTTGGTTACAGTAACTTCAACGGTTACGGCTCGTAGCGTGAGTACGCGGCTTTAGAAATCGTGTCGGCGCAGCTCGAGCCTACACGACACGACGTGAGAAGCAAGCATTACGGTCTTGTTATGGGTATTAAAAACCTACTAAATAACTGAATAGTTTTATCTACGTAATTATGATTATTTAACGACATATTATCCTTATTTTCCGTCTTTACAGTTATCTCTAATATCTTATCTATAATATAATAACATTTTAAACATGCTATGTCTGTACTTTGAAGCTATTTAAAAAACAACTGGAATAAACTATATAAACGATGGAGAACACTACGCAATATTTTTTAGATTTCTCGTCTGTCTGTATCTTCGGGATTCACGTAAAAACTACGGGATCGATTTTGTTGCAGTTTCCACAGGTCGACAACTAATTCTTAGATTTAAATTTGCGCTTCTTTTCATCCCGGGAATCCCACGTGAATTTTTCTGGAAATGATTTAAATTGGTCAGATTGAAAAAAGATTTCGAATTCCGACGCGATTTTTTCACTGATTGATAGCAAATTTTATGTATTAAAATATGTGATACTTTTTACTTCGGGAATTTCCCCGGGAGTGATATAAATAGAACAGAATTGATTTGAATATACTTTAATGCACACAATGTTACAAAATAAATTCATACATACAATCGTAATGATAAGTATAATGGGCGGTCTTATCGTTGGGAGCGATTTCTTCCAGACAACCTTTGGCTGGACAGAAACTGGTTATGGATGGGGGTAGATATGCAAAAGATGTAATATACTAATACATACGTAAATATAAATACAAATATAAAGAAAAATGTTAAGTGTAAAATAAATTACAATACATATTTATCTAAGTGTTTATGTTGTGTTGCATAAATATTAGCTGAGTTCAAGAAATTATAAGCAATATACATCCATATTCTATAAATATGCTTCTTGAAGTCGCGTAATCACAGGGATGAAAAAAGTACTTTTCGTCCCAGGGAAACAATTTTCCCTGCTATGAAAAAAAATAAAAACTATGCGAACTATAGATAATCCAAGCAACTCATGTGACACCTTTTTTACAGCCATTAATAAATCGCGCCATAAATTGTTATAAGAAATATCAACAATTTTGTAACATGTTTTTATACTTATAAATTACTTTTCACTAAATTATTATTTAATTTACATTTTGAGCTAAATATTTACTTACTTTACTTACTACCGTTAGTGACAAAAGATACTGGCTGGTAGAATGCCACTGAAAGAGTTTACTTGATGTTTCATATGTGACGTGTTAAATGAGATTAGATTCACCAGATTTAGATATGGATTTAATTAATTTATTAGTTGTTTGTTTTTAACTAATCAGTTTTCATTTCCTTTCCTCAAATTCGAAATGAAAAGCAGAGAGTTCACCTCGGGTGAAAGAACTATTTTGGCACTCGAAATATTAGCGCCATCGTTAGCGCCATACCATCTCGTGCCCAAAATAGGTCACTTTCACCTCTCGTGTAACAATCTACTAGTTTATAAATGTTTATTTTAGTGAACTCTAAAGTATTATCAACCAATCCATCTCAGAGCTATCTCTTAATTGCTGACCTTGAATTATTTTTATGTAAATGTATTATCATTCTTTCAGGAAAAAAAAGCATTTTTCCTCTTTAGGAACAAAAATTCTATGGGCTTATTAGCTTTCTTTACTCTTTGCACTGTTTCCAAGTGTTTATTTTACTTTTGACGTCTGCACGTCTATTAAATTGCATATTTCTTGACAGTAAAGCTCGCGTGAAACAAATAACAATTTTCATACTTTAATGTTGTGTTTGACGTAATAATTATGTTTTGTGAGTCACGTCGTGCACAGACTATTAAACCATAGACACTATACCTAAATAAATCAAAAGTAATCGATTTGAAAATAAAACAAATGTTCTACTTTAAAGAAAAATAATACCGCAATTATTATAAGTGCCGTTTTATTAGCTTGTTTAATATGTTTAAAATACGTTTATTGAAATATGGGTATATTGATTACACAATATAGTATTTTTGGATAAAATATATGGACAAGTTAAATGGATAAGTTAAATTGATTAAAACTTATTTATAAATTAAGTTGATTTTTATAACAAATCGCGTCGATAACGGATTAGAACATTACTAATTGAACCGTCATCGAGATGTCAAAAGTAAAATAAATGATTGGGAAGACTATATTTTATTTGTTTATAGTGTTTTTCTTTTATTTATATTTGATTTGTATTTTACAGTGAGATGCACCATGAACAGAAATCTTTTAAAATTTATTTCGAATTATTTAAAAATCCAAAGGGTTTATGTAAGGCTACTGCTTCATCTGAGATAATGTTATTGACCATTTCACGCAGATGTAGCGATGAGTTCAAAACATTATTTGTGATGCGATATTGTTATTAATTCTTAATGACGTTAAATATTGACAGATAACGTATGTAGCTATTTGTTAGCGGAGTTATTTTTAATGCTATAAGACGTTTGCCCACGGTCAATAACTATAATATTGTCACAGATGAATTTAGAGCTTATCAAACAATGAGATATGCTATATTAATTCACAATTTTTATGTTTTGTTTATTACAGACTACCGCATTCACATTAGGCTTTGCAGAGATATTTGGTGGTAATGATTTTATCCCCCGCCTTATGAATGCATTGTGCGGTGATAATTCTATATTCGGCTCATTGTGCAACAATGTAATGTCGATAAATATCAATGAAATATTTGCCAGATACAACGAAGTAAGTACATATCAAATTTAGTAACTGTCTATTTATCTTTCATGTGCCACTTAAATATTATGATGCACGGCTTCATCGTATTATAACCGTATTATCCGTGCAGGAACGGAGAAAGAATACCTACAATTCCCTGAGGGCTGGCGGCCTGTCGTAAAAGGCGACAAAACAATCCACAGCCGGGTAGTAGGGTATTTGCCTGTCTGGATGGCTACCACCTCTGATCTAGGTTATGCCGCCATAACAACCTTGAGTTGTGTTCCAGCACTAGTGGCCAGGTTCCAGTCTCCCTTTAGAGAGTGGCAGCACAGAGTTAGCATCTATGGTGTTACAAATGTCCATAGTTGACGGTGAACGCTGGCCATTATGTGGGCAGTGTGCCTGTCTGCTGAACTCAGGCATTAAAAAAACAAATACCGTCCACAGGAAACCACGTACAAGAAAATCTTCAAATTATTTTGGGTTTATTCTTTATTTAGTAACAGTTTAATGCTCCGTCTACATCTGTATCATTTTTGTCGATCAGATCGGGGGGGGGACGGACCTTAATCATATTCTTTATTGTACACAAGACTGTAATTTACATCAGTATTGATAAAATTTAAATTGTAAACTCGACGGATTTATCTCTTACAGCGATTTCTTCCAGACAACCTTATGGGAAAGACTTACTTATCCTTATATATACAATGTACTCTTTGGTTACCTAATAATACATATTAATAATAACATACGACAAATTAATATGAAATATTATGTGATATGTATATGTACCATATATATCACATGGTACATATACATGTATATCACATGGTACACATACATATCACATAATATTTCATATTAATTTGTCATATGTTATTATTAATATGTATTATTAGGTAACCAAAGAGTACATTGTATATATAAGGATAAGTAAGTCTTTTCCATAAGGTTGTCTGGAAGAAATCGCTGTAAGAGATAAATCCGTCGAGTTTACAATTTAAATTTTATCAATACTCATGTAAATTACTGTCTTGTGTACAATAAAGAATATTCTGTTCTATTTTATTAGATGGTAAATTTTTATATCGTCTTTTATACCAGTTGCCATTTAATTTTGCATAAACTAAGACATCGAAACTAAAATACGTTATGTAGGAGATCACTGCCAACGGGGAGCGTGCCCAGATGGCTGGCTGCATTGCCGCGCTGTATGGCAATACTTATTTGTTGTGCGAAATATGAGCCAGCCTTCTGATCACGGGTAGTGTCAAAGACTTTCTTACATTTTGCCAGGTGGTAGGGATGGTAGCCATCCAGTCGGGAAAATGTCCCGACTGGATGGCTACCATCCCTGGTCTAAAGTATGTCGCTATAACAACCTTGAGTCTCCCTTAAGAGAGCAGCAGCGCATTTGTAGCAACTTTGGTGTTGCAAATGTCCATAGGCGATGGTAACTGCTTTCCATCAAGTGGGCCGTCTGCCTGTCTGCTGATCTCCTGCAATAAAAAAAACATACGTCTTTAAAGAAACTTTTTGCCGACAGACCCCACGGGCCTAATGTTTCAACCCCAAACGGCACAAATATGTAACCTGTATTTTGCATTGGACAGCATATACACCCCCATATCCTTGGTATTGTATGGTCAACTACTCAATGGTTATCTATAACTAAATGATCTGGAGGTAACTTTCCGCCGAGGTTTCGCTTCTGCGCTACGATACGGGGTTGTTTAAGAAGGTAGCTATAATGTTTCTAAGATGACAACAACGCGATGGCAACGCCCCCGGTGTTGCAAACGTCCATAGGCTACTGTAACTACCTTCCATCAAGTGACTCGTCTGCTTCTTTGCCCACTTCAGACAATAAAAAAAATATTTTCAAATTACAACATTAAACACGACAATTTTAGTATAGATTAGCTAATAACATTCGTTTCTATGTTTATTACAGACTATTACCCCAATCTTGTTGGGTCACACTCCTGCCGGGGCTTCTATTCGCCAAGTAGCTCACTACGCCCAAGTGATACGCTTTGATCAATTTCGGCGCTACAATTTTAATGTTATGACCAACCTCGCGACCTACGGCAGAACAACTCCGCCAGAATATAACCTATCAAGGGTCACTGCCCCTACTTACATACACTACGGATTAGCAGACAATCAAGTCGACTACAGGGATCTTCTTTTACTGGCTGCAAGACTTCCTAATACGATTGCCACTGTACAAGTGGAGCGCGAAGACTTTAATCATTTTGATTTCATCTGGGGTATTGACGCGAAGAGTATGTTCTATGATAAATTGTTGGATTACATGAAGAATGCTGAGAACAGATTTCTATAAACCCCCTATACTGTTTTGTAAATAGATATTATTGATTGTAAATAAATAGATTAATCTATTATTCTATTTTTTACAATTGCGTATTTTCTCAAGTTTTCTGTTTTTTTAATAGTTATTTGCTTCATATATGAACATTTTAATAATGCAAGAACATTCAATACATAAAACTTTTAATATTGATTTTTTCCTACGTCGAATAAAATTTAGCAATACAGCACTATTTAAAGAACATTTAAAACTTAACTGAGATATTACAGTTAACCTGAATCGAAATAAAGAAGTGTCAAAACTAAAAGTTTGTAGTAGACGCATAGATTCGTGTAATAAATTCTACGTTGCAGCGAGTTCACAACTACCGTACAAGTTTTATCAGCATGAAAAATGGTTTTTAATATGCACAACATGTAAACCTTTCCTTTGAATGAAATAAATATTAAAAACTTTAGACAAAAATAAGAACAGACAAAAGAACTAATCTACAAAAGAAATTTTTGCTATGGTCCCATTTTAATACGTAGACCGATTTTGCTTTCAAAATAAAATTTACGCACATTTAAAATATTATTTTCTTTCCTTGATTTCTTTAAAGCCGAGTACAACATTTTAAAAGCAATAGTTATGCATCTTTAATGACTTGTAATGCCCCTTACCTTTACGTACCGAAACCCAAAAAATGTAAATATTCGTTATTGACCTTTAGGAAATATGTGGGGGAAACTATACCATTGTTGGAATCACACCCCATGATTGGCAACCCGAAATTTTATTCAAAATATTAAGAAATATTATTATTATTAATAACTAGGGATTTCCACGCGGCGTACCCACGGGAAATACTCTAGTAGTAGTAGCTTTATGTTACTTACATAAAAATTTAACTAAGTTTTTCATATTTATAAACCTTCAATGAAAATTTATCTGATGGTGAAAATCTGCTTGTTTGCTGAATTCATCCAATAAAAAAAAATCTCTTAAAACTATAGCTACATTATTGTAGACACATACGTTAGCTGTCAATATTTAACGTCATTAACAACTTATAACAATATCAAATCACAAATAACGCATTAAACTCATCGTTATATCTGTGTAAGTCGGTCAATAACTATAACATTATCCCAAATGAAAAAGTGACATAAGCTAAAAGCCCCTGAACTAAATTGACATTTTTATGTTTTAAAAATGTATATAACAGGCAATGTAACTATAAATACCTATGGATGGTAAACTAAAAAAAATATGAATTGTAAGTGATGATTTGTAATGGGATTTTATTACTATAAAGACCATATTTTGGTTATATTTGGAATGTTTTAGACCTAAAATTTTACAAATAACAATATGAATAACAAAGAAACTAAGTCCATATAGTCTACATAACTGCCAGCAAAACATAGAAGTGAGTCGAAGCGAACCTAACTTGAACTAATACAGGGATATAAGCTATCTCCGTTCGAGTTTCATTTAACTCCGTTCCGTGGTTTTCACAATGCTTTAACAGACAGACAAAAATAAAAATAATATTTTCGTAATCTGCTGGTCCGAATTAGCCCCCTTGATTGTTTCTTACATTTTTAAATGGACTATAAAAACTCGACATATTTATTATAGGATAGAAGATGTATGGCTACTAAATATTAAGATTTATTTACGTTTTGAATAAATGAATAGGGTGCCAATCACTGAGGGAAGGGGGTGCCAATAAAGGTATAATTTAGCTTATATAAAAGCTCTTCTTAGAGGACAATAGAAAATGTATAATGAGAAACATAATACTCAGCGTAATGACGTGTCAGTCCCATACATTTTCTATTCTACTCGTTTAGCGCTAATGCCCCTTGTCTACTGAGCCAGATATCGCTTTTGATGCCCAGCTAGGAAAACACAAACATTCCATGGGCTCTTGTAATTGCCAGTTTCCACGTATAGCGGGCTATTTGCCAAATTTATTGGCATCCTAACTGAATGGTTTGCTCACAGGTGTCAATAATGGGTTTTATGCTTTCCGTTAAAAACGGAGTTTTCATGGTAAATTAAAAGTAATGTCGGGGAAGGGGCCCCTAGATAATGGATATTGTCTACATTCCGCGTAGGATTAATTTTATTCAGAAACCTGGCCCTGTTTAGATAGTGAGTGAACTATTTATTTACATTGTATTTTATTAGGGCTTTTCTAACCAGTTCGTTCACGTAAAATTTGTTTTCCAATACCTACTACAAGAACTAATCAGTTTTACGGATAAAAAGTTTGTTTCAGACCTCTATAGAACTTACATTCTACATATGACGATAAGAACAAATTAGGACGTGATACATAAGTAATTTATTGTTATAAAAAAATAATAAGGCAAGGTTGCTCCGCGCAATGATGGAAAGGACAATTATAATATATTCAAGACCGTGAACAAGTAAAAAAAAAAATTCAGAAAATCGATATGTCAAACCGCCAATCAACCTTGGCTAAGTGTGGCGGGTATACTGTCCGTTTTACTAAAAAAGAAAATTGGAAGGCCCAAGCCCAGCAGTGGGTCGCTTACGGGCTAATATTTATATTAATACCTGTTCTTATTTCTTGTGAAGTACTATAAGGGTTTGTTTATTGATATTATGCCAGGTGGTAGGGCATTTGCCCGACTGGATGGCTACCACCCCTGGTCTAAAGCATGTCGCCATAACAACCTTGAGTTGTGTTCCGGCATTAGTGACCAGGTTCCAGTCTCCCTTAAGAGAGCAGCAGCGTATTTGTAGCAACTTTGGTGTTGCAAATGACCATAGCCGGTGGTAACCGCTTTCCATCAAGTGGGCCGTCTGCCTGTCTGCTGATCTCCTGAAAAAAAAACTTATATTAAAGCGGCAACCAATACATACATCAGGCAGACTATAAATAGGCTTGTTGATTTTCCTTAATTTCCCGATCCGATCCGTCCTATCCTATCCGCCCTATCCTATCCATCCTATCCTGTCCGTCCTATCTTATCCCATCCTCTCTATCCCAACCTAAAGGTATACAATGCGTTAGCCCCGCCCCTGGTGTTACAAATGTCTGTAGGTTACGGTAACCACTTTGCATTAAGGGCCGGTTCCTATATCTGTTTATTCATTCGTTTTTCTTACTATCGGTTGAATTTTGACATTAATTGTATGGAGCTTATGTCAAGTTGTAATCGATTGTAAGACAAATGAACGGTTGGAAGATATAGGAACCGGACATAAGTTTTTTTCTACATTTATTTATTTATGTGTATAACTTATGTTTCAAGTATAAACGTTTTATGGAAAATATGTTATAAATTAACTTAAATGATTCCATTAACCAATTTTTGTATCTGAACCAATTTCATCATATGAAAATAAGAACTTTTATAAAATAAATACAAATGGTATTATTCATACTAACAAAAAAATATCAAAAAATGTTCTTGAATTCTCAATGCTAAAACTCTTTTTCGATGGTTAAGCAGGTTCTGTAAGTGGTTATCAAATTATCGAGACGCTTTTTTACATAAAATATGTTAAATGCATATTTGATCTTAAAGTTTTCTGATCTCAATAGCCGTAACATCGACCATTTTTTGAAGAACTAACCATCCGTAATACGTCAACTATGTCAAAAGTTGTGTGCAAATTTCAATTGAGTGCTTTCCACTTGCGTCCTAGTAACTGAAGCATTATATTAAAACTTCTTGTGCGAGGAGATTACCGATGAGATTATTCAGTCTATTGGACAGTTTTAATTAAGATATATAATAATATACTCCTTTGTTGAACGAATGCAGAGTTCTGATCCAAATATTCCCGGTCACTCTAATCTTTGTCATTATCCGATTCCGGGTTCGACATCACTTCTAGCAATTACTCTCTGAGGGTTCCTACAATTTGTACACTTCAGAAACAATTTTTTCTTATAAAGAGCTTCGTAAAACCATGTGAAATCTTATCTGATAGTAATACAACATTGCAGCAAAGAATTAATACAATAAAAAAGCAAATACTAACAATTTTGTGGGGGCTTTGTGGCGAAGCTGTTGGTAAGTAGCGAAACCTCGTAACCGCCTTAGCTAGCCGGCATGGAGTGGCGATCGCTAGAGCTAAGACTCAAGCTTCAGGGCTGGAACTGATTAAGCGTCGGAAGTATCGTCGGTGAACCTACATCCCACCTCTCGACACCCCTTAGCCACTCATACCCATGTTGCCCCTCGCCGATTTGTACGGTGTTTTTTGGGGCCCATGCAGAGAGTGGTGAGTCACCTTCTGCGCATTTTGCTATGGGCAGATGCCATAGTCCCCATAGACCCAGATTCCTAGTTTCACTAACTGTTCTCCCAATAGAACGGTACCTTTTGTTCTCATTTCCTACAATAGTCCTACACTGACCGCGGCTTGCTCTTCAGTGCATTTTATATGATGTAAACTCTAGACAGGGATAATCGTCGATCTGTACTTGTTGGCCTTCCCATGGTTCCACACATGCCCTCCAAAAGTCCGGGACATTTATATGGCCCGTGCTGTTAAGAAACATACATGTACAAACAACAATTACACTCAACACATTTATTATATTAAGATAGATTAACAGAGAACAGTATAAAATAATAAATATGTAGTAGGTACTACATGTCCGTACTCGATCCTTTTGTAGTTCCACTAAAGCCGAACTTATTCATTGCAACATGTAAATGAACATTCGATACGGATTAATTTGCCTTTGTAAATGCATCACAATTGTGAATTTCCAATGAAAAAAGCTTTCATCCACCAATATACGATCGAAATTGAAAATTGGTTATTTTCGTAGATCTTACATTTATATTACATAAACCGATCCCTTCATAAAGCTTAACGGCTGCAAAAAGGTTTCGAAAATGATTAATTAGTTTTTATTTAAATAATACGCTGAACATGATCTTAAATAATATTTCCAGACTACCGAAAACCTTACAGAATACGAAGGTTCTATTCTATAGCAGTAATAATCTGCGTAAAGCAACGCTTTAAATCACAATCGGTTAAACTGAAATATCTGCTTGCTACCGAGATGCTTCCGCCATTTTAAAACACTTTTTAATTTAAACACATTATCATTTAGGGTTCTTTCTACATAATATCTAAAACAAAACGGGCCGTATTTTGTTGTTGTAGACAATCAGCAAAGTTTCCCGGATCGGATCGACAAAAATGATACAGATGTAGACGGAGCATTAAACTGTCACTAAATAAATAATAAACCCAATGTAATTTGAAGATTTTTTTGCACGTGGTTTCCTGTGGACGGTATTTGTTTTTTTTTTAATTGCGTGAGTTCAGCAGACAGGCAGTCGGCCACCTGATAGAAAGCGGTTACCATTGCCTATTTTTAACACGAAAAGTGTTACCAATGAGCTACGTCTCTCTCTGGAACCTGGCCGCTGATGCCGCAACACAACTTAGGGTTGTTATGGTGTCATACCACTACTACGAGCTGGTTGTGGCTGGTGTGTTTTATCGCTTTTTACGGTCTCTGTGGTTGAGCGGGCTAAGCCTTAGCCGGACGAGCTCACTGGAACGCAGTGTCCGAGTTCGATTCCTGATAGTAAATTTCGTAAACGAACTTTCCATTATTTACTATGGTCTGGGTGTCTGGAATCGGCCCCAGTGTGGTCCGTGTGTATTACACAAGCGTAACTTGCTTAGCTTGGGGATATACAATGTGTGTATATGTGTTGTTTCCCGATTTAAGTAAAAAAAATACGACAGGCCGCCCGGCCACAGGAAATTGTATTCTTTCCCCGTTCTCGCACGGATAAAAGTGGATGGCTAAGAGCGACCACAATCTTTCGCGTTGTTTATTATTTCATCTAAACACAACTACCAAAATACGGTTTAAAAACTTTATCATGTTAATTTAATTTTAAAATAACATAAAAATGATGAGTTAACGACAGATCACATCAGATAGAGTACCTAGATATGAAATCTATATTATAATAATTACTTACATAAGAAACTGGTTTTGTCTGTATTTTTTGTCACAACCTTGAAAGGAACTCCATGCTCATAAAACTTGGTAAACCTATTTGTGTTGGGGAAAATGTATATGGCTGATACGTTGTTTTTACCCTGAAAATGGGATAATTCCGTGGAGTATGTAGATACATAGGTACATAGATAACTACTTTTAATTTTGAACGTCAGTAAATAAATCAACATAGAGCGAAGGTAATGAAATGCTTTAATTACCGTTTCATGAACTTTAATTAAATGTGAATGATTTATTTATGGCTGGTATTATTAAAAAGTCTAGTACGTATAAAGAGGAAGTGACAGGTTCTCCTTACGCAGTTTTGAACATATTCAAGAAGCACTCATGTCCTTGATTAATCGCTTCTTCACCAGATTTTAGTACTAGACTGCTGATAAAATATATTTACTGAACCTAGGAATTTCAATGGACCATGGCTGCTGTAGCCTAACTTTGTTTAAGTTTAAAAATTTAACTTTCGTTAAATATTACTATTTAGATTTTCGAGTTTAGTACATACCTACGTTTCAAAAGGAAACTCACAGTCAGATAAACAATCAATCAATTTATGCATTTAATCATTTTTTGCGTTGCGATGTTTTCAACAACAACGCTGAAAAGCAATTTGTGATGTTCATAAAATTTGTTTGAAATATTTCAAAAGCTCTTATGAATTTATATAATATCAACCACTTATTCACTTATTTCATGTAGTTTCATAAATATTTTTAACATTTCATAATAGTGATATAAAAAATACGTATGAATCACGATTCACTACCGCGGTGAATTGGAAAGATAAATAGTTGGCACTAACCGTAATGGACTTTCAACATTAGCTGCAGTGGGCTGCTTAGCAGCTGTTTTTGTACGGAAGACAGTCCATTACGCGGCCACGTGTTGCTAAGTGGACCCAATTACTAAAATAAGCCAACCCATACATAAATTATCGAAAATTGCGTTACTGGTACCAAACAAATCTAAATGTTGATACCTTACTACTCAGCATAATCAACCCAATATCATCTATACACATCTGAATGTGTATAAACGAATCAACACGTATGGAATAATAATATCGATCTAGTACCTTGATGAATTTATTTTCGCTAAAATATACAAAGCGTATATATTTATTTTCAAGTATTAGAAAGTAGTAATGTTCCGCTCGGTCGAGTCTTTAGATAACATACCAATTCATGATTGAGACACAACAACGCTAAACTGCTGAGGGTTTCCCGCTGATAAGACCACCTGGGCCGGTGAGCGGATAGCTCACTAAGCGCCTCTAGAAAATGTAATAGCTACACACGTATGCAAGCTTTTCTGCAAGAATTTAGGCGCACGGCGTTCTTTAATAAGTAATGGTTACTCTCGATTTCCCTGGTAACAACTCACCAGATCCTGACTTGGTGACCATGTCACCACCTCGGGAGTATAGACTTAAGACTAAAGAATAAAAATCGGTTTAGAATTGACAGAGATGTCGTGTTACGAAGAAGTTGGTTAAAATTTTCGTGAGTTTGTCTGATTCCTTGGAATCCACTCATAAGATCCTGACAAGGTGACAATGAGATCAATTCCGGAGTATAAACTTTCGATTAAAAGAAAATATTGGTTCACAATTGACAGAGAAATAGAGTAACTACAAATAAAACATACAGACAAATGAGAACCTGTTCCTTTTTGAACTTAAAAAAAACGGTTAAAAAGATAATATAGCAACAATATTAAAAATAAGATACTATTCAATTTATAAATAAAGTTTAATTTAACACTTCGAACTCTCGGATTACAATAAAACGCTATCCTGTATTCTTTGAAACTAAATCTGCAACTAAAATCTAAACTTATAGAAAAGTAAACTAAAAAAAACTCTGTAATGAAAATCACATTTATTTCCCGAACATTTCCAGTTATTCTTTCACTTATGCTGGCCACGATATGTAACTAGGACGGACGGGCGAGGCGGTCGGATTGGATAGCCGCAAGCAATCCTGGATGGCACGAGCGCTAACTTTCCAGCACACCACACCAATGTACTGACTGGCAACTTTCCTTTGTTTGAAATTGACGAGAACCGCAGTTTGTTAGAACAAAGGTTTTTATTGCCATTTCCACAAAATTAAAATGTGTTCTCAGTGTGTTAGTAAGTAGCATTTTTGGATTCAGGCAATTTTTTTACAAAAATGGAATCTAGAATCCCTTTGATAAAGTTATGTTGCTATTGGATCTATATTATGAGAGGAGTAGGGTAATCCACTCTGCCTATGAGATGGCAGAGCCGGTCTCGGGCCTCGAGTTGTGACTCTTTACCCTGGTATAAATCGCAGGGGGCAACTTCCTCCTGGTAACGTGGTGCGGGAGCCGCCTGATAAGAGGGGACGTCGGCAGCTCGCGTCAGCCAATCTGCAGTATTTGGTGGCCACCGCGGGCTTAGCGTTGGCTCAGCCATCTGTGGCGTCTAGTGGCCTATCAGCGGCATGGAGGAGATTTTCGCGACCTCTCAAACATCGCCCTGATCCCAGCGGATGAGTTCACGGGTAGTCGGTAGCCAGCGAGCCCAAAGTTCGTTGTCCGGTGGACGTGCATGCAGGGGACTATATAATTAAAATATTGATAGGAAAGCCTAGTTTGTATGTTGGTACAAAGTTAGATATATAGTGAAATTGGAGAAAAGTAAATGTTAGAGGTAACCGCCCTACATATTATACTTAAAACTTAGAGTTAAAAAAATTATTAGTGGTACCGCCATATAAACCTCCTTTCGACCTATACGATCTTTTCCTCTAACATATTTAAATTCTTCCTTCAAATTTGACGGCGCCTTCCCCTTTCGCACGTCACGTCAATCATTCGTTGTCATATCATAAAATAAAATAAATTTAAAACGCTCCGCCTTGTAAATAAAATATCATAATTTAACATAAAATATATCGCGCCCGCAACACACTTCAAATATATATAATTTATAAGTAACCCGCTCCGCACCATAAATATAAAATAAATTAACATAAAATCAATATAATAACAAATAAAGGGAAGTGGACTGAGGAGCAGAGGAGCAGCTGTATTTCTTCCCATTAATCAGGTAAGTGCGTGCTCATTCTCAATTCCCGTTCAAAATTGTCCCAATCTCCTATTTTCTTACTTTGACACAGTTCGCTTAACGCTAAATCCAGCGCCGCCGTACCAATTAGGGTACATGATTCTTTGTCACATTTTAAAAAATCATAATGAATCCATTACGACCTTCTTATTTGAGTCATTAAATTAAGAGATACTGATCCTTACGTCAAAATTGTTGTTTTGTCAAATTTTTCAAATAAGAGGCGGAATCTTCTGAAAAAAAAATGTAATGCCAAAGTAAAGCTTTTAAAATACTTAAAATGAAAACTAGTTTCAATAAGATTCGTTGAGTAGGTACCTAGATTTTGAGACAGGTATGGCAATTTTACTATTAAGCGAAATGACGTAAACGGTGTAGCTTAATTTATCACCTTTACGGAATCCTTCTTGGTAAACGTAGCGTAGGACGCCCTTCGAACCGGGGGACCGTCATCCTGCACAAGGTCGCCAGCAGGGGCTGCATGAAGAAGGCGGGAGATCTGGATATGTGGCGCAGACTTAGGGAGGTCTACGTCCAACAATGGACTTTAATTGGCAGACCGGAATCCTTCATTATACGTGGAGAGACACTTACCCAGCGAATCTACTGAGCGCATTATTATACGCAACGACGTTTGTTTAATACTCGTGCCAAAACATTAATTCTGGCTACAATATCATGGATTGCTCATTATTATTGTTATTAACAAGGTAGCTGGAACGAAAACATTCTTAAGAAGATATAGGACTTTTAAAAAACCTGGTTGCAGTCAACCATGCGCTCGGGAGATTCACCCGCTCGATGTTTATGACTTATATTTGATTGCTTTTAGCTACCTCGATCTCGAATTCAGTCACGATTGACCCCGCATTTAAATTCCATATAGCACCAGTAGAGCACTGAAATGACCTCTGTAGGGGGTATTTATCGCTACGACATTTATTACTGCGACCAATGAATGAAATAAGTTAATAGTAATATAAGTTAGTATGCGTTATTGAAAAGTGTTGTAGTAAAAATAAAAACAATCTACTATTCAGTGGAATAAATGGAAACCTCATAAAATGGTCATGTCCATCTGCCTGTTCCGCTGCACTGCATCCTATATGAGAAGAAAATATATTGTATTATAATTATATCTACAGTCGCGGTATGAAGAGGTTCGCCAGTTTTCAAATTGATTCATTTAACGTTCTACGAGAACATGTTACCTTTTCAAACTAAGTCAGTAGTACAGACTATTCCACTAAAAATATGTTTAACTGTTTGACAATAAAGTTTAAAATTACTTAGATCAAAAAGATTTCATTTCTGTCTTGTCTAAAAAGATTGTGTAGTGACCTTTTTTTGGTTTTAATATTTATAATAAACGTAATGATTATATCATCTTTGTTTCTTATTGTTAATCTCAGTGTCTGTTATTATCAAAATTTCAATTTTCTTTTTTCATATTTCTATATTTTATAAACGTTTTTTTTATTTTTTTATTGCAGGAGATCAGGAGACAGGCAGACGGCCCACTTGATGGAAAGCGGTTACCATCGCCTATGGACATTTGCAACACCAAAGTTAACAAACGTAACATTTATTAAAATGTTTGCATTACTATTTCTTGTACTCGTGCAAGCAAAAGTCGACTTTAAGGTGACTAACCTTTTCAAACCGCGACTGCACCTATTTAATTGAATAAAAATAATAGCCAGTTTCTATATCTTACTATTTATTAAGTTGCCTTACTATTGGTAGAAGTTGGACGTTATTGGAGCTTATGTCAAATCATAACCAGTAGTAAAACAAATGGATGGCTAGTAGGATACAGGAACCGACCATTAATGTTCTTCTCAGACAATTTACGTGTTTTAAACATGGTAGAGCCATGTTAGAATCTGGATTAGGTAGGTATAGCTCTTAGGGTCTGACCGGCTCGGACGGTATGATACCACAATCTCACAGAATAGTGAAACGATTAGCCTTGACTTTATCGTCTTCTGTACGTTGAGTGAGAGTTTCGATAGCTCTCCCCCCCCTCCATTCTATCTTCCCTGTGTCTTTCCCCTATTCCAAACACAGATCCTGTCCACTCCCTTTTATTCCGTTTGATCCTTCTATCTCATCTCACAGTCTCATTCTAAAAGCTGGGATTGGTTTCATCCTTCGTGTTGCAAACGTATATAGGCGACGGTAACAACTTTCCATGATCTGGGCCATCTACCTGTACACCAGCTTCGCAAAAAAAGATAACGTTCCTATGTAGCGTATTAAAGCAAAAGTTCCAAAACGAACGATATATTCGAATAAGAAATATCATATTTCTAGAAATCAAATTTCCAAAATAAATTTAAGGCAAAATTCAATAGTGCAGGTGCTAAAGCGGATTGGCACCGCGCTACTTCGTTTTCCAACGCCGATGGGGGCGTGCGCTGAAATTGAAAATTTATCAAAGAACTCCAGCGTTTGTCTGCTCCCCTGGTACTTGCAGATTACTTTCTAGCGCTGAGCTAATTTATCTGACTACGGAAATCCTATCCTGAAAACTATGCTTCAAATTACGAGAATATATTGGGTGTATGTGTGTGTTCAGTTTGTGTGTATGTTATAAAATTACTAGAGCTTTTCGCCTAACTTCGCTCCCGTTATTTTTTTTATTTTTTATTTTTTTATTGCAGGAGTTCAGCAGACAGGCAGACGGCCCACTTAATAGAAAGCGGTTACAATCGCCTATGGACATTTGCAACATCAAAACTGCTATAAATGCGCTGCTGTTCTCTTAAGGGAAACTGGAACCTGGTCACTAATGCCGGAACACAACTCAAGGTTGTTATGGCGACATGCTTTAGATCAGGGGTGGTAGCCATCCAGTCGGGCAAGTGCCCTACCACCTGGCTGTGGGTTGTTTAGTCGCCTCTTACGACAGGCCACCCGGCCGCAGGAAATTGTATTCTTTCTCCGTTCCTGCACGGATAAAACGTTATTTTGATTCCATATCACACTATGCTATTTTCGGATACAAAAGTATCCGATGACTGATATTATTAAAAGTAGAAAGTACAGATATCCCAAATTACATAATATTCGTTTGCGTAATCTGCAAATCTTTAGGCCTCGTAACTGTCCCATTTACTGAGCTTAATAAGTATTTTATAGTATCTATTCACCCTTATAGAAATTATTTATCCATATTCTAAAATTAACGGTAAAAACTACACTTTTAAGGCTATTTAAAAGGAAAGAACCTTTAAATAAACTCGTTTTTATCATTACGTTCTATATAAGCTAGAAAATTTGTAGTTGTAGCACTGGGGCAGAAATCTATACTAAGTGTACAGATAAATTAGCTTTGAAACGTTTTTTGTGTTTGTAGTGTACTGTCAGCACATAAACAAATAAACTAACATGTTTTATATATTTTATAGACAGGTACTTGATTTGAAATTATAATAATACGATATTAAAATAATAAATATGAATATTAAACATAATTTTTAATACTAAATTTCAAGGAAATTTAAATATCAGGTTTAAAGGTCCTGTTTATATATAAACTAGCTTCTGCCCGCCACTTTGTCCGCGTGGAATAGTTAAAAAAAAGTAAGTTAATAAAACCCCCCGATTTTGAAACATTATTACTCTGTTTCTATTGGTCTTAGCGTGATGACATATAGCCTTGCTCGATAAATGGGCTATCTAACACTTAAAGAATTTTTCAAATCAAACCAGTAAGTAGTTCCTGAGATTAGCGCGTTCAAGCAAACGAACAACCAAACTCTTCAGCTTTATATATTAGTATAAGATACTACTACAAACACAAAGACGCCTCAAAGCTCTTTCACTTGTATGGTATAATAAAGGGGTAAAATTTGTAAGTTTGTTTGTAGGAAGTAATCTCATGAACTACTGAACCGATTTTGAAAATTCTTTCACCAGTAGAAAGCTACATTACTCTTGAGTGACATAGGTTATATTTGATTGTGATTAATAATATCTGTATTGTAATTAACAATAAATATGCGAATTGTATTTAAAACTTTTGACTAGTCTTTTTAATCAATTGTAAATGAGTTTCTTGAAGTCACTACAGTTGTTGCTTAAAAAATAAAATTCATATCTAAAAAACAAAAAAAAATGAATGAAGAAAATGTTTAAAAGTTCAAAAGAAGCTCCTCGCAGCCGGATATTGCAAGTCACGTGACACGGATATTGGCACAGGCGGAATAATTCACAATTGCACCAAATATTTCAAGAAGATAAATTTTCCCGTACATTTAAACATTGTTGGATGATTTTTATTTAGAATATAAATTTCCATAATTTTCGTACAATGCGTATGATGCGTCGTCATCAGTAAAAATTATTGTTAGTGTAATGATGGACTTTAGCACAAAAAAAATGTTGCGTTTACAAATTATTTATCTTTTATTGTTCACAGAAATAATAAATATGTGTAGAGTGTAAGTATAATGTTATATGGCAGATACAAGTGTTATAATTAACAGATAAATTAGTGTCAATAAATGTAATGGGGTGAAAGGCTATTTGTTTTAAGCCACATTTTGAAATTATGTCAGGGGTAATTTAAATTCAATTATTTACATTTAAACTAGTGTCCACTGGGGAACATTTTTTTAAGATAATATAATGTAACTTAAGAAGTAATTCACCTTTCTACTCTGTGTAGGTACGTTAAAGTTTACAAGTGACCCAAATAATCATAAAATTAATAAACTATGTACCATATAGATATGAACACACATAAAACCACTAGACATTAAAATGAAAAAATCCTATTATGTTAATTTCCTCAAAAAACTCCTTTGAAACAAATAGATTTTCACCCTTCGATATCCTTTACACGATATTACGACTTATCATTCAGTAACAACAAGCATGATTATTTATTTAAATATCAATCAATCATTAAGCATCAGGAAAGATTCTTTGCTACTACGAGACTCTTTACTGTGTTAGGACCGACACTAACATCAAAATATAAAATAAGTAAAAACTCAATAAATGATAGGTATAGTAACAAAGACACGTACACTTAGAACCATTAGTCAGTTGGTGCGGAAGTACGACTAATGCCTAATACGTGATCTTACACTCTGTGTAGACTGGCTTGCACAAATGCACACATGAATAATACATATATCTGAAATCTAAATCAGCGTTTGAATATTACTGTAGTGTTGATTATTTCTAAGTACTGTTGATATATCGTCGCAGTTTAATAACGCATCCGCGTATTATTCCAATGCCATGAGTCTGAATCGTAGCCGTAAGTGTATATTGAAAGATTATTGAGCAAACGTACCTAAACAACGGCCGGCGTGTGTCAGAAGAAATTGTAATCATCTATTCAATGATATCTATTTTGGTATATAAAAGTTTAGCACACCGGACGATAAGTGATAAGTAATAATAAGATACAAGACAAAGCATGCTTCTCTAGAACTTATGCCTGTACACGCATGACTTGAGAACCACTACTTGAAAACTTGAGGAAATCACTCTTCAACCGTACCTACGTAATGATATATATACCTATAAGCTCGTAGGTACATATGTCTGCTTAGACATTGGTAAAATACGAGATTGGAATGAACTCATGTGATCTTAAGGCTCGAAGTCTATTTAATAAAAAAAGTTAGTTTCGCGATTCACGTTGATAATCTGGATTCTAGCGTTTCTTATTGAGCAACATTTTGTTCCTCTCGTTATATATGTAGATCTTTTTGCAAGTACTTACGTTAATCCCTTGTTCAGCTAATCGATGTCCACTGCCGCATATAATAATAATGTCAGCCCATAAATGTCCCACTGCTGGGGCTCGGGCCTCTTATTATAGGGAGAACGGACAGTATACCCATCACGCTTGTCGAAGGCGGCTTGGCAGGTTTGACACGTCGGTTATATCGATGTGCAGGTTGCATCACGATGTATTATATGTGTTGTTAACACGTGGTAAGTGGTGCATGCGTTCCGGCCAGCATCGAACCCGCGCCCTTTAAGTTTGGGACGCTTGCGCTAGCCATTACGATACCACGACTTCCGCCGCCGCATGTAAACGTACTGAAGACTATCTGTAGACCATCGGTGTAAAAAGTTAGACGATGTCTTGCACTATATTTGCCCAGGAGTGGTCCTTCTCTTAGTTAACTATGTCATGAATATCAGCTTATATCTATGGTGGTTAAAATAGAAGAAAGTAACATTCAAATAAACTTGATTTCAAACTACATATAAGATTATTGCCAGACAGCGTAGGTTGGTTACAAACAACATATTAAAAGAGACTGCGGAATTGTGATGTAAATATTTTCCTCATAATATATTTTATTCACTGGAAGCCTACTTTTCATATTAACAAGGGTGTTCTCTAATGGAGTCGTGCATGAGATTTTATAATATTTTTATTCAGTCAACAAAAAAATTTGATAAATAGAAAAGTTAAGTTGAACTTCTTAATACCTATGGGAAAAGATTTTTGCAATAGGTGACTCTTTTAGTATTCCAATGACGGTTTTTCCGATAGAAGTTTTTATCAGTATGTATTAGAAACAGGATCGATTGACATTAAAAAAACAGAATTGTGTAAAATTTTCATCCAAAATGTACGGAAAAAGTTTTGTGTAAGATGACCATTTTCTTGTTAACTGTACATTTTTTTGAAAATCTGTGAATGGGGATCAAACTTTCACGAAAAACTATGGATAGTATCCTAAGACGATTTTCGTATAGCTGTAATAGATAAGGTATATTTCCCCTTACTGCCCCGCTGAAAGTTTCCACCCTGAATATAAAGAAGTATAAACTAATCGCTTCCCGCTTGCATTCTAATTTTGACATATAAATGTTACGCAGCTTTAAAGACAGAATCGCTTCCAAAATCATGTGGAGTTGTTGCTTTATGTGAGAACATTATATTATACTTAGTCTGACCCTGATTCACAGTCATTAATAAAATATGTGACGAAATTATATATATTTAAATTATAGCTCCCCTGAGCTCGTACCCTTTTCAGCTGAATATTTTAGACAACGCTTACATTAAAACGTGTGTGAACTTTATGTTTTCCGTATCCCGTGTTTACATTTATATAAATATTTGCCTTTGTTTTTACTTGCATAATAATAATTTCTGACTATTAAAAATTATACCATAAACTAGAAGTTAGTATCCTCACGTCTTAGCTTGTCTAAAAAAATTTGTATAAAATATTTTTTATTAATACTTTGGATCCTTATTTTTTGGAAGCAATGCTATTTTTGCGATGAAAAGTATGTATTTATACATTTTATGCTCATGCTTTTTCTTACACGTGGGAATTGTAACAATATGCACAAATGAGTGAGGACAAAATTTCTATGCTTCGTCGACCTACAAAAAATTCCGTGGTGTAGTCAAAATTTAAAAAAAAAACTTAGCATTTGTAAATATTCTTGGAAGTATTTGAGAACATCAAAGTAAAACAATTTTCTTTTCTTGTACTTTAAAAAGTTTACATTTATTAAAGAAGTAAAAACGATGAAAAATATTATTGTAAACTAAAAGGCTAGTATATATTTAGTTAGCTATATACTTAGTTTCTTGAGTTCATTGTTATTAAAAAGATTTTCTCAGTTTAGGGCGTGTAAGTCTTTATTGACACGCCTAAAACTCCCTTAAATTTGAAAGAAACTAACATATTGATTGATTAGCTAGAAATATATAGTGACGCACCCTCTGAGTGATTAAATTAATAGCACGGGTTTCTAAAGCTTCACGCCTTTAAGCTTATAAGTCATTGGTAAGTATTCTCAGAACACACACGTAAAGGAGGCTTTAAAACCTTGAAATAAATTGGCCCAAAGTTAAAAACTCAAGAAATAATCTCTTACATACACAGACGGAAAGAGAAATTAACAGACATGACGGGATTTATAAGCTACGTACTTGCCATTTGGCTACAAAACTGTAAAAAAATCGTCGTGTGCGACACACTTCACTTAGATAGTTCCTCTGTAAGATATATTACGGGTATTAAGTGTTATTATTCGGTTTAATTTTTAACGGCTAGAAGTCAGCTCTTACACTCGCCGCCCGCCATCACATACACCGGTAATTCAATGAAATAATTTTTTTCCTGCTATAGACTATATCTATACAAAAAGTTTATATTCAAGTATATAACATGTATACAAACAAATATACTTGTAATTGGCATACTTAAAGAACAGTGTGAAAGTTAATAATTTTTTTGCAATTTTCTTCAAAATGTTTACCATATTTCGGTTCCAGAGGTCAATTAGGTATAATATAGAAACATACAAATATTGAAGTGAGATCATCAGGATAATTTTTTTTATATTTATCGGAAGCCTAATTTATTTATTTATTTACTTCCCACAAAAACCAAAATAAATAGAGAATAAAATTAGAGACTTAATTAAAGTGGGAAAAACATTATATATGATCAGTTAGTCATTTGAACAAGCAACTAACGACCCGTTTGTGCCCTTATTGGTGGCACAAGAGAACTGATTAAATACGTGGGCGGCACCCATCGAAATTCGGTTGCAGCTGTTATATGACTTGCATACAAAACATATCAGATTAGGCTATGGATTGCCTATGTAAGTGATCCAGTCAGACAACAAAACTACTAGGAGTAACAATTATCTTGTACAAAAGTGACTTTACAAAAAGTTAAGTATAAATATACATCTGAAGTAGCGTTTGAGGAAAATTGCTATGATATAAATAAATAGAACAACTAACGGATGAACGGTTATAACCAGAGCTACATCGGGCCAATCGCAAAAAACAAATATTACTATCGATTCATAAAAAAAATGTATGCACGATCATATACATACATAGACGAATTAAGAACATCCTCTTGTTAAGTCGGTTAAAAAGAGGATAAAATATCATAACATCAAAGTAGCAAGCTAACTTTCCCATCTACAGATTAAAATAAAGTCCATCTCCGTAATGAGCTCTGTTAGATATTATTTTAGTTTCACACCTTGCTTTGATATTTCTGAACTTTATTTTATGAAAGCAAAGTACAAGTTTACAAAAAATAGCCTGTTGTCGAATTGTAAAACTTATTATGCATCACAAGATCTCTCATTGTCTTGGAGAGATTTCCCTTGGAGCTTAGACAAATTGCGAAACTAAATACCTTTAAAATATTGCTGTTCTGCATAATATGGTTTGATATATTAACATTGCGTTTGCAAATCATTTG
Organism: Dendrolimus kikuchii; assembly: GCA_019925095.2. Taxonomy (NCBI): domain Eukaryota; kingdom Metazoa; phylum Arthropoda; class Insecta; order Lepidoptera; family Lasiocampidae; genus Dendrolimus; species Dendrolimus kikuchii. The sequence goes on from CM034400.1 coordinate 9,954,893, forward strand.
CAGTATTATACACATTACACGACTGAGTTTAGTAAATTATTTTAGAATTACAGTTGTCAAGATTATAGAGGATAATGTAAAATTTATTAAAATTAGTACAATAAAAACACAGACAAGACTAGTGCTGCCGATGCGCAAAACTGTACTAAGTCATAATAACTTATAAATTAAATTTCAGCATCCATCAGAGAGCTTCCATGAAAGCAGTTAAAAAAAAGTTATATGGATGGCTGGTAGGTAAATTTTATATAATATTATAGAATTGTTTAAATGATTTAATTTTTAATATAGGTAATACATATTCTTACAGCAACTGTGTATAATATATAACTATATGACATTGTTTTGTGCTTGTGAATTTGATTGATTAATATTATATAACGGCCAGGCAACATTATAAACTGTCCGTATTGTCGTACATCCGAAGGGACAAACTGTCGTCCCTGTGAAGAATACAACATCTTTTCTATCATATATTTATGTTACAGTTTATGCAATAAATAATATTCTATATATATATATATATATATATATATATATATATATATATATATATATATATATATATATGTAGGAATCTTATTTGTTATTATAAAATAACCATATGACGGAAGTTGTTTAACCGGATGTCAATGTAGAAGCATTTATTATTAAGCTAACGGATATCGGAAATGAAGTAACCGGATGTTGGAAGTTAATAGGTATGGCGGAAGTTGGTTTTATGAAGGAAGTGTAACTGAAGTGGCGCCACAGCATTATCGGATGGTGTCACTGCGGCGCGCTACGAGGACCTGTTAAATACGCGGTGTTCGGGCAGAGGAGGGGCAGCGTAAAGTCCGGTATCGCTGGAACAGCCATCTGCGGCTATTCAGCTGGGTCCAGCTCCAAAAAAAAAAAGAGGAGGGGCAGTCTTAAACGGACAGTCTACGAGTCTACAACCAAGTCTACGACAGACAGTCTGCATTGACAGTCTTGGACTAGGAGCACATAATATAATGTGATCGATAATCACTGCTTGATAATCGCGGTATTCTTGAAGGACTGCCCGACACCTGACAAGCGTGGATGCAACTCTTGGAGTTGTCCTAGTATTTCTGTGTATTATTGTGCAATATTTAATATCGTAATTGTAATAATTCTAGTGTAAACTTTGATTATAATATTTCAGATTATTATTGTGTTATTCTCGGAGCGTCATTCGTTCGCTCCCGGCGTGAACTCGACATATATATATATATATATATATATATATATATATATATATATATATATATATATAAATTTCAGTTACAAAAGAAGTGGGACACTCACGACTTTGTTAACAAATACACATTTAGATAAAATATCCTAATAATAATCGATATAAGTTCATCATTATCCGATCGTTTAATCTCAGTTGCATTCGGAGCATTCGCTTTGAAACGTGGAGTCCACTATCCAACTATTTCTTATTCGCCCGATATTGAGCGTCCTTTATTTGAAAAAAGAAACGATTAATTTCGATTAAACACTGCTTGATAATCGCGGTATTCTTGAAGGACTGCTCGACACCTGACAAGCGTGGATGCAACTCTTGGAGTTGTCCTAGTATTTCTGTGTATTATTGTGCAATATTTAATATCGTAGTTGTAGGGCCCAGTAGCCGAATGACACAAACTAAACAGTTGAAGTTCATTTGAGTACCTACCCGTCATTATAAACTGCCACTTAACCGATTTTACGATAAAAATCGCAGTAAATCCGATCTTTCTGCTGGTCCATTGGGTAGAAGTTATTAAGTAAAGGACGAGGTGTGGCCACGATCCGGCGACAATCAATGTCTCTTTATTAAGATAAATGGCCTGCTCACCCCCAAAGGGAATAGAAGCAAATCTCGGATAAAGTAAACAACCCTAATGCTCTATATAAATCTATAAAATCAGGTAATAAAAGTAAAAATCTAAACCAAGCACGTGTACAAGTCACGTAAAATGAAGGATTCCATAAATGTGATTGATTTTTTTGTCATTTGACTATCGAACCCTAAACAAGGTATTTAAAAAAATAGTGGTATAGCAAGATGTAAGTAAAACGAGTTTTTTTTGTACATCCAGTAACGCTACTGCTTTATCTGGTATAATGTTATAGTTATTGACCGTTTCACGCAAATGTAGCGATAAGTTTATATTATTAATAATTATTATTATTAATGACGTTGAATATTGACACTAGATAACGTATGTATATACACTAATTTACTTATTCGTTTGCGGAATTATTTTTAACGCTATAATTAAGAGGCATTTGGTAACTATATAACATTTTACCAAGTGAAGCCTGAGCATAATCGATATTTTAAATGCAGTCTTATTGACAAAGTCAAATATAAAGATACAATTCTATATTAAATAAAAAACAGCTTTCGAGTCACTCGCTGAACCAAAAAGTTCGTAACAAAATAACGTGGCCATACTTATCGCAAAACCTACGCAACGGATATTGTTTATACTATTTTTTTATGAAAGTATTTTAGACGCTCTACTGCCTTGTTTTTCGAAATTTTCAACCACGTACTTTCAAAGTTAGTTCAAAAAAACGGTAATTACGACTGAAAACTTCTATCCGTGCAGGAACGGAGAAAGAATAAAATTTCCTGCGGCCGGGCGGCCTGTCGTAAGAGGCGACTTAACAACCCACAGCCAGGTGGTAGGGCATTTGCCCAACTGGATGGCTACCACCCCTGGTCTAGAGTATGTCGCGATAACAACCTTGAGTTGTGTTCTGGCATTAGTGACCAGGTTCCAGTTTCCCTTAAGAGAGCAGCAGCGCATTTGTAGCAACTTTGCTGTTGCAATTGTCCATAGGCGATGGTAACCGCTTTCCATCAAGTGGGCCGTCTGCCTGTCTGCTGATCTCCTGCAATAAAAAAAAGTATATTATTTCTGCTCTTATTAAATAAGATATTATCTAATAACAAAAAAAAATTAAATTAAAATCACAGGTCCGTGATTTTAATGTTTCAAGGATGTATTGTATTCTCGCAATATATACACAAACAACTTTATCTGCCTCCACACTCTAAATTCATTGCCTATAGAGCCATCTGCGTAAAGTAAGCGTTTAATGTGGATGGTAAGTTTAGTGTGGTAAGTAGTGTAAATTCTATTCTATTCTACAGTTACTACTTACTGTATAATATAATAGAATTTACTTTATTGTACAAAATGCTACATATAATCAAGAAAATTAAATGTACAAGTACAACGCTTTTTTCCAGACACTTAGATGGAGTATAAGAAGGACTAACTGGAAGGAATACCATTGGAAGTTGTATTGTCTAAATAAGTAAATAATAGTCCGTAACGCTAATAACTTGAACTAGCATCTAGCAATCATAAACACGGCATTACCCCTGGTCTAGTCTAGGATCGTTTAAACTCTCATCATGCTATTACCCGCTCCAGAAACTTCTGCAGCAGCTAATTAACTAACGGTACCTTAGAGCAACTCAAGATTGATAGGAAGACCCCAATTACGTTCTGTATATTTTTTTGATTATTGTTTATAAAGTCAACATTAAATAGAGAGCATACTATTAACTACTTGATGAAATTTCTCATCTATTAATCTATTAATGACGACGATCTAAGCATAAACGGCGTAATCGCCGTTTATGCTTAGATCGTCGTGTCAGCAAATCATTATTTACTTCCGCCCTCGCTGTTGTCGGTCAACTAACTCACCACAAAGTCACCTGTGACTTATATGGAACGAATAATTTTATACTACCCGCATACACTATACCTACATTAAAAACGCTACTAAACTCAATTCTATGCTTGTTGGGCGGAACGCTTTATACATTTACTCTACTGTATGCCGCTCTATACCAGCGACGTCAGCAGTACCATGTCTGTTCTCTCCGTATGTTGTCGCGTCAGCGATCCATTATTTACTACCGCGCGCGTTGTGTGTAAACTGATACTGTCCCTAAATTCAAGTTTACCTTACATACGAATTAAGATTCTACCTACCTTGTATACTATATATACCACTATTGGAGATCAATTAAAATGTACTAATGACTCCCACAATGAAACGCTCGGTGTTTCTCTATTTACCCGAATCAGGCTGGCTTTAATTACGACTTAGCTATTGTTGAGACTGACAAATGTTGGCCTGCAATTTTTAGCGGCTCGGCCTTTACACTTACCAATGGATTAGCGCCGCTATCGATAAAAGATCTATTCCAAGTCTATCACCCATACTAAGTATTACTAATTTCGATTTCCTTAACCAAATTGTGAGGCTTCAATCTCCTCCAAAGCGGCTCTGTATGTATGTTAAATTTCTGCTAAGTAAATAATGTAGGTTAAAATGAATTTACGTTTTAACAGAGCCGAAAGGTACCAACTTATTTTTTCAAAGAACAATTAAAACCAATTATAAACCTTGCGCCTTTGATCTTAAATCTAAGAGACGTGTTCTGAAAGTTTTACTAGAAACTTTTATTACCTTCAAAATGGCCTTAAAAATATTAGCAAGTCTTTTAAACGCCTCTCAAACTCGTTTGCTTCCATAATTAATTAGTCACGTAAAGTCTTATTGGAAGAGTTGAATAACTTTAATTAGATATTTTGTATATTAAAGTCATATGAGTCAGAAACAATCGTAGGTAATATTAGTATTACTTAGAGGTAGCATTATATTTTTAATACCTATTGAAACATGTATTAGAATTTATAAAATTAGCCAGTGTGTCGGACCGCGCACAATGAAAGGTTTCGTATGAGTGAGGTTACCAGATCACAAAATTAATTTTCCGGACTTTGGGGTTTTCACTTTCCTGTAGAGGGCTTGGAGTATTACCGGACATTTCCGGAAGAATCCGAACGTATGGCAATCCTATGTAAAAGTGACAAACGTCCATATTTTCGTCATTTGGTTACGGAAACATATAAATCAAATCGCAATTATCGATACCCTATATCTTAAAACTCCTCAACGGATCACGTTCAAGTCTTTATTTTATATTTATCTAGTTCTACCACTTTTATGATTTTTCAAGACCTAACTAATGATACCTACCCAACTAATGACAAACATACGTACTCTATAAAAAAAATCAACTTTACTTATGTATAGCGGCAAACGTTAGGTAATTTTAATATTCGAGCGATTTCAGTATATCTAGCATTGTGTAAAGATTACGTATTCCTACTACACATACATAGAGACCCGCATGTACTCAGTAATTTCCGATAAAAATGAGTGACATACAAATTTTATATGATGATTTTGTGTATTCTGTTTTAGTCAAAATGGTAACGGAACTCCAAAACTACATCAGAAATGGTGATCAAATAAATAAGTACCTGTAACAGGATAAAGGTATTAAAGCAGGTGTCACTATGCTCTGATTTTTAACTAGCCGGACTAAAATGACAGCTGCGATTGACCTTTTTTTATGTTGCAAGCTTGGACCATAATGTTGTAGTATGGCTCATTCATAAGCGAAATGTACGAGTTGAAACCTATAGACCTATACACTTGCAACATAAAAAAAAACAATCGGAGCTGCATTTTAGTACAGGTAATTGAAAATCAAACTATTAGTGTGCAGCATAAAAATAGGGTTTTATAAATAATGTTGGATTTATTTGAATATTTGTATTTAACACATGTCATTTACCTAGTCATAATGATAAGAAAAAGCTTGATAAAAGCTGAACATTGAGATAACCAACGTGTGGCATCCAACAATTCGTCTTAGACAAGAGTGGCTGATATAATTTCCGCTAAGGGCTATAAGATATATTGATTATCTAATATGGTGTAAATAAAACACTCAAAACATTCGCATATGTTTATTGCTTTGTAAAATTATAATCTGATAATATTTACAAAATTATAGAAATCTATAAAACCATCACATAAAGAGTTTGATCCTATACTTATTACTACAGAGTAGTTGCTATGAGTTATCTAGAATACTTTTGATCATTTAAAAATTATCTATTCTCAGTAATATCATGATAACATACGGTGCATATAATTAGTTCTAATTATTTAGTAATTTATTTCCTACATCCTGAAATGCATTGCTTTAATGCTCAACTGCTTATATATGAACAAAATCGATTCGCGGCGTGAAGCACAATACTGTTAAGAGTACACCTTATGCAATAATGGTAATGTTTAATCCACTTCAAATATATTAACACAAAAAGAATTTCATATGTACGTTAGTTAGTCTTGAATTTTTTAAACGTGAAAACATTTTTTTTTTTTTTGTAATAAAATTATATTTTTACGATTTTAAGCGAAGTAATTTATTTGATTTTAATCATTCCGACGTTTCGACCACTTTTATTGTTTAGTTGTACTATAGTTCTACCAATTCAAAAGGTATTATATCTTCCTAAAATCCTCTCTTATCCCTTTTTGCGTAAACTCGTTGGAACGCAGTGGATTTTGAAATCAATTTATACACTACAAGATAGACGATAACATATTTGAATTATCTTCATATAATATAAGGCAGTTTATTTCAATGGTTTTAATATAAAGCTTGTACTCTCTGTTTTTATTGTACGTAGCAATATATAGATGGTGTTGCCCCATTCAAATTTGCAATCGGTATTCATTTGTGCGAATGTGATATGAGTAAGGTGTACTCTTACCGAGGGTTGAACGATAATCAAAGAAAACGCGAACCCCAGACTCGCCATCAGTGTTTTACAAATCATTAATTAAATAATATAATAAGAGCGAAAACGTCAGGGGGCTAATTCGGACCAGCAGATTCCAGAAATAAGACTTTTATTATAAAGAAGACTGGACTTTTGGGCCAAAAAATGTAATGAGTTGAGAACTTGAGATATGGCTTAAAAAGTGTTATATTTTTCTATTACAAAATAGAAAACATCAGCCATAAGTTATACCTGGAAGTCGAGAAATTATAAAAATAAGGTCACTAATAAAATAAGTTATCGATTACCATGATCGATTTATGTGATTAAATTCAACAATTTTTTATTTTATTTTATTGCATGAGTTCAGCAAACAGGCAGAAGGCCCACTTGATGGAAAGCGGTTACCATTGCCTATGGACATTCGCAACACCAGAGGTGCTACAAATGCGCTGCTGCTCTCTTAGGGAGACTGGAACCTGGTCACTAATACCGGAACACAACTCAAGGTTGTTATGACGGTGTACTCTAGACCAGAGGTTGTAGCCATCCAGTCGGGCAAATGCCCTACCATCTGGCAAATAATTGTTGAAATATTCATTTATACATATGAAAAAATTTACACCACACGATCAATTCATTCAAAATATCTAAACCTACTGCAATTATAAAAAATTATCAACAGAACAAATTAGAAATCTTAAAATCACTCTCATCCTTTTGCAGTTTGGGCCCAAGAATGTATGAAAGCGTTTGTCTCCTTTAATAATTTTATTATATGTTTTTGTCTGTCTATTAGAGCATTACGTGAAAACCCCTGAACGGATTTAAATGAAACTCAACAGAAACTAGTGTTTATCCCGGCCAACACTTAGGATATTTTTTATCCCGATAAATGACGTCGTTTTCGTGGGATAGTGAAAAATATGACGCTGCGGTCGCGTCCTTTTGGCGCCGCCGTTGAAATTCACTAACATATACGTATTTTTTACATTTTTCCTTAACTTTAGATTGTGTCTTATTAGTACATTGTTATAGACCTTGATTATCTAGAAAGCTTTCGAAAACACACAACATTCAAAATAAAATTAATAATATCATATAAATAAAAAATATACAGACATCTAATATTATCTACTTATTGCGAACTATTAATATAAACAAGTACTATATAAGTACAATATATCATTAAAATTAAAAGGAATCATGTGTTAGACCGATACGAAGATTTGAGCACTTTTTTATTTAGAATATCTACTATGAAATATTATGCTTACAACAACTACAATTTAATAACTAAGTTTACAACTACACACAGTATTGCAACATATGACCATTATTGTGTCGCGGAAAAAATATATTGGGTTGGCAACTAAGTCATTGCGGATTTCAAATGAGAATAAAAATTCAAAATATTTTGCTTATGGCCGATTTTTCAATCAGCAGATAAAAGTTATCTATCCTATAAATAACTTTTATTAAAAATACAACATAGAAAAATTAAAAATGACAGTCGCATTAATAACACAATTGAAACTTTTGAATTTAGTCAGGTTATAATTTATTCGACTGACTAACTTTTATCCGATGTTCGAAAACTCGGCCTTTAATCATATAACCCGGCCTTTTTACTCACTTATTTTTTGGGGCACGCTAATTTTCGAAAATTTGTAAGTCCATAATTTTTTTTGTAGTTGTTTCATTTTTTTCAGTTTTTATGGCAATTTTTAGATATTTTAGAAAATTACTTTAAGGGTATCGCACGCCCCCACGTGCCCCCACAAAAAAACCCTGCATATAACTATTTGATTTCATATATGCGATACCTTGAGCGTCCCTGCAATATCACGTGTGTTGTGTTATGATGTTCTTTCTGAATCGATAATGGCCTTGATAAGGGTCTGAACGACTTCAATTAGACATGCAGATCGTTAAGCATTTTGCAATGAAAAATCACCAGAACGGAATCCCCATATATTATATATAGCACATAACTTCTTGTGTGCTTGCCTTTTCGGAAATATTACAATGAAATGTCTGAAGTAGGTACACATCTTGTTCTTCCATTTTTAAATTGCGATAATAACAAAACTAAAGAACTAATCGATGTAACTTTTTTCTAAATGAAAGGTCCAAGCGATAAGAAAAAAATAAAATAAAGTCTGGTACTTTGAACACGTTAATGAAACCATACAAAGTAAAATCCATCTATCGAAACAATCCGCAAACACTTTATTTGCCAACCCAATATTACTCTGAGACAATCCACATAGCTAGAGAGAGCCACCAGTTATCCTCTCGCATTTGATATGGAAACACACTATTAGACCTTCAACTAATATTTTATGATATAAAATATTTTTAGAACAAAGCAGCGAAAATTTGTCAAATAAAACTTAATAATGAAAACTACGGTTTAACGAGTTTTAAACGCGGCATTTATTTTATTTGAATTTTATTTAAACGTAGTTTTAATTATTAACTTATGAAAATACTAGAATGTAATAGAAAAAAAAATCAGTTTATAGTCAAACCATGAAAGATAAATGGGAACGACCATTGCTGAGTAAAAAACGAAATTTGTAACATACTCTGCAATTACAGTTAGCTACAGTCCGTTTTTTTTATGCTATCTCAATTAAAACTTTTAATCAACGTCTTAGTAATGAAAACTCATTCTTTTAAATTAGTCATAAATTGAAAGTCCTAATAAGTAAGTAATAATTCTTTTTCTATAATATTATAACATTCTAAGCATGCCGTGTCTGTACATTAAAGGTATTAAAAAAATATGTATGCAGTAAACACGCAGTCAAAGTGAAACCTTAGAGAATATACTCACAGATAATTCTCCTCTAATTTTTATTAATATAAATATAATTAGCCTACATCCGTCAACATATTGTAATTCAAAATAAACTTTTTAAGTATCACTTTCAATTTTTCACTGTTTTAATCTAAAAAATATTATCAGTTTTATTTCGGTCTAAATTGGACCAATGTTTAATAATAGGTTTTATTGATTCTCTAATATATGCTGCACAACGTAAAAACGCTTCGCTTCGCGTTCGCTGATCGACAGCTAATTCTTAGACTTAAACTCTGCGCTACTTTTTACCCTAAGAATTCCGCGGGAATTTTTCTGGGATGATTTAAAAAATCGAATTCCAATGTGATTTATTTACTGATCGATAGCAAATTTAATGTAATGAAATGTGTGATATTTTTACCCCGGGAATCCGGCCGAAATTTTCCCGGAAGCGGTTTGTGGTTGTTTGGGTGCGTAAAAATTAGCTTATTCCGACAGATTTCACTAAAAGGAACAGCTGCGGCAGTTGGTGTTTCGAGAATCCCGTGGGAATTTCAAGACGAGCGTGGGCGAAGTCGCGGGAATATTCTAGTAAATTCATAAAATTATTCTCTGTAACTGCAGCATTCAGTGCTGCGTCGCCGCCTTCAGTGCTGAAAGCGGACTGTCTACCCATACTTTTTTTACAGTTTTCAACGTTCATATCATTAATGTACGCTTCTCAGTCATATAGCGCTGTACACAGTAGATAGAAGCGTTTCAGCGGACGTAACAGGATATGAGAGCCTTTACAATCTTACGTTGGCGTACGCGGCCGAATAAGTGCAATCAAAATCGTCCAACGAAACGTGAATGGAGCTGAATAAATGTAGTTAGTCCCTTAGTATACACTGTAGACCTGTATATTTTTTATGTACGGTCGCGATATGAATAGGGTTGCCAGTTTTCAAAATGATTCATTTAACGTTAAGTACAGAATAGACTATAGCATAGAAAATTGTGTTAACTGTTTGACAATAAAGTTTAAAATTACTTAGATCAAAGTTGTTTGATTTTCTATCTTATCCAAAAAGGTTGTTTAGACATGTAAAACCTTTTTATTGGTTGAAATATTTATAACAAGCGTAGTGATTATGTCCTCTTTGTTTCTTATTGTTAATCGTAGTATCTGCCATTGTTAACATTCCAATTTTCTTTTTTCACGTTTCTTAATTTTATAAACGTAACAAAATGTAACATTTATTAAATTGTTGGGGGTAGTGCCTCTTGTACTTGTGCAAGCTAAAGTCGACTTTAAGGTGACGAACCTTTCATATCGCGACTGTACATGCCATGTCATATACAAATAAGTTTTTCTTTCATTATTATAATTGCATGGCTAATTTATAAAAAAAATTAAGATTTTTCAATGTTTTGAATATTAGGTTGCCAACCATTGGACTGGACTGCCAACAATGGTACAATTTCCCCTACCAGGCTTTCAGTTTGGCTATGACTTAAATGAACAAATATATATGGTTCACAACGAAATCTTTAGTTAGCTGCAGAAGACCGCTCTATAACTGAATTTGTATAAAAAACCATACCCGGCTATAAAGTATGCCGCGGTCTATACCATTTTCATAAAGTGGTTCACATTTTTTCATTATTTTTATACCATCTCTAGCTTTTTCGCAATAATAACATTGTTTTAGCATTGCTTAATAATACTTTCATTACTTCCTCAGATATAATTTTAAAAAATGCAAACGCAACTTATTACAATTTCACAATTCAAGATTATACCCTCACTAAATTAAATTGAAAAGAAAAATAATAAAATTAAATAAAAAAAATCACTTGTCCATTTTAAGTTTTGTAATCAAAATAGACAAATGAAAAGCTTAAAAATAACACAAAATTATTTACAAAAAAAATACATATATGACACCTACTAATAGATACTTGTGATCCAAAAATACAAAATTGATACACCATGTCATAACTAACGCTTATACACACGGTTCACTTCTACCTTTCAATGTGGCTGAAATTCATGTGAACATAAAATTGAATCATTCGATGTCATTGATTATCGTCGTTTCATTTTATTTTCGTGCCTTTCAGCCGAATTGATTAAATTCCGTTGAATCGTGTAATTTAGCTTTCACATACATTTCTTTATGTAAACTAAAATCTGCAAGGATGCCTGACGTCAAGAATTTAAAATTATCTTAAAATCATAATAGAATGTATTCCCCTTATCTAACATCAACATAATATATGTATGAAGTGTAAAATAACAATTTTGCTAATAGCCGTGATAATATTGATGTTATACAGGCTGATTTCTTGTTTCAGGTGTGCTTTTACAGATAAATGCAGAGCTACAGATAAAAGTGAAAAATGCGGAAGAGAGTTTAAATAAACTAAAAAAATATTTCGATTTTGTAAAAAAAAATGTTTTACTAATCTAAAATATGACCTATTTTTGTAAAATAAAGCTGCACATATTAGTCCTGCCAATAATGCTGTGAATAAATACTCTAATTGAAGGATATAATGAAAATCTACGTGTGGCCGGTTTCTATAACTTATTAATTTATTCAAGTGCCTTATCATTGGTCGACTTTAGACATTACTTATATGGAGCTTATGTCTAACTTTAACGGATAGTAAAGCAAATGAACGGTTAGAAGATATAGGAGAGAGCCATTAAAAAAATAGGATTTTTGTCGTTACATCTCTGAATTTGAATGGCTTTAAGCATTCTCCTTAATTTTTAATAGTCTTGTTTTGATCAGTAATACACAGTACAGTACAGTAACTTTTCCAAACACATTTTCGCGAGAGAATGATATTAGGAGTAATTTTTCTCACATCTCTCGCATTTGAAAAAAAATCACTCCGTATATTGTAACAAATAAAAACTTAGCATTTTCCCTGATGTATGAAGTAGCAACAATATATTTTCATTCAAAATACATGTTACGATAAGTTTATCGTTTGTGTTAGATATTCAGTTGTTTACTAGAGCAAATTTCATGGAAACTGAATGATATCTCAATTGTTTTGTTTGCTCAAAGTGTCCTTTTTAGCTTTCTGCTTAATATAAAAACTGAAAATGTTATCTACATTTTACTTACTTTATATGTTTTCATGAAGCAAATTAAGTGTGCGACGTCATATCTGCTGTCGGCTATATACTAAATAATGTACCAAGTATTATATATGAAATAAATAATGTTTTATATTTCAGCACGCACCAAATATAAAATAAAAATCACTAGGGAAAAAAATGCAAACTGTTCAAATCTCCCAACAATATAGTACAGAAATTTCAAATATAATGTCACATTTTGTAAAATCCGCTACCATACATCAAATGCTCATAAAAGTAACATACTTTATACATTTTAATACTTATAAGACTTAATTAGAATAACGCCTAAATCACACGAAGGAAGTCTTTTTTAAATAGTAAATCACGGAACGCAATGGTTTTCACCATCAGTTAAATGATTTTTCACTTAAGATTTATATATATATATATATATATATATATATATATATATATATATATATTAGGTTAAAAATAACAATAATAACCTAATAAAGTTTTTATGTAAACAAGATAGAGGTAGTTCCAAGTATTCAATTAGACAACGCTGGTATATAGTTATATATAGGTCTAGCTATGCCGCCTCCGCCAGGTCCCGGCCGAAGAGGTAGGCCCAAGGAATGCTGGCTTGACGTTGTGAAGGATGACATACGTACCAATGGTCTCAATACAAGGGATGCCGAAGATCGCGCGAAGTGGAGAAGAAAAAGAAGGAAAGCGGACCCTGGGCGTCGGAGTGATCGCTCCGAACACAACCGGGATTTAACGCTCGGATGATGATGAACGCTGATATATAGTTATAAAAGTATACAGTAAACAGTATAATAACTGTACTAAGCGTTGACATAAAAGGTGACAAAATTGTAATCTTTTATAATATAATATTATAATTAACGCCTATTAAATAAAAAATAAATAATACTTAACCTTATCCATATTAGGTTTTAACAAAAATTTGTATGCCAGAAAATGGCGAAACATGTTCTCACCGTAGCATAAATCTATGTTTCATACAAATAAAGATTTTCATTACATTTCATTTCACAACTTGACAGTGCCGGTGTATGTATGGGGGAGGGGTCAGTCATTTTTAGCTATTCTGCCTACTATTATATATCACGTCACATAAATATTACCCATTATTATATATGTTGTGCTCTTTAAAAAAAACGGACTATAGGCGGTCCGAGGCAGTACTCTATAATGCGACAAATTCGATTGTCTGACAGCGCCCTGAACGTGTGTCGGATTACTGAGGGTTCACTGAACAAACGGTTTATTTTCATTCCCTGCAGCTGGCAAATAGATATCCGGTAAACCTGATCAAAAATGGTAACCCTTGCCTAAGGACATTTTCATAACACCAAAGGGCCTGGAATACAACTCAAGGTTGTTATGTTGATATACTTGCTCTAGATGAACGTGAGGATTTGGATTAAGCTCCCAACTGAGGTTTTCCTACAGCACGAGGATATGAAGTTTTTTTAAAAGCATGTCATTAAATTACTTCGAGACCGGCAGTGCGTTGGTGACATTTCTGGTGTCGCAAACGTCCTTAGGCAAAGGTAACCGCTTTCCATCAGGTGGGTCGTCAATCTGTCTGCTCTATTCCAGCTATAAAAAAAACTAAGGATGGCAGCCATTGAGACCAGCAAGTGCCCTACTGCTTGGCTAATGAGGTGTTGGCACCAGACCGAACCGTGCTTCGAAATACTCTCCCCTTTGTTCAAACGGTAAAATACACAGAGATACAAAGTCTAGGTGTGTATATCAACCAAAATTATTTGCTTAAACTAAGTTTAACCATTCAATAGACACTTTCTTCGTGCGCTTCAGGCATTAGAAGTTATTATTCTATGTTTATTATAATACTGAGTTTCATGGAAGTGATTAGTTAAAATCTAGTATTTAAGAAATTCAAGAAGTGTTAAATTCGTGATGATATTTATAATTGCTACAGATACGGTGATACAAACGAAAAAGTCTAATTCTAAAAATAACTATATTTTTTTGGAAAAGTACTTCGACATATAAAAAGTATACAAAAGAACACAAAGGCATACCGTACGTACATTGAGTATTATCATATAAAATTAATATTTAACATTCACTTCAAATTCTAAAGTCTGTATTCATGAACTTTACCCATTGGTAAATTTTATGAAATTATAATCCTGTGAAATACACAAGATTTCAACGAGCCAAATAGATACAAAAGAGAGTCTTGAGTATCGTTTTCTAAATAGCGTCCGAGAATATAGACATTAGACCTCTTCTAAGCTAGACCATAGTCGTCTACAATAGGTAAATTAGTTTCAAATGACTGTTGCTAACTAAATATTTACTTAAATAAGATTAAAAATATCTATAATTAATATTGCTATCATTACCTTTACCTATTATTTGAGTTTTTTTTTCTATTTATTAAAATCGTGTACGGTATTTTTAATAACTCCAACGACAAATGGTAATAATTGGAACTTGGTATTAAAAAATAATATTTTTTAATACCAAGTTCCTGTACCTTACAAGCAGTTTCGTAAAAATGGGTAAAATTTGACGTAAATTCCATAAAATTATATGAATTTTCTATCAATGATAAGATTAAGGAATAGCTAGTATATAGATGAAACCCAGATTTAATCAATTGAAAACAATACCAATATTGCACACCACATACATTATTATCTAACTCCAAATATCGCGTACAACATTTTGGTTTAAATTAATTGAAACAATGGCACCATAGTCGCTGGTATTAAAATACCGATACAGACATATCCACTAACATTAATCATTATGAACAAAAACCACGACAATGTTACGAATCATAAAATATATGTCTAAATCTCCTTTATTGCTTATCTTATTGGAAATTCACTTTTTATAAAGTAATTATATATAGTTCCCGGCACGATTGATGAGCGGTTACCTTGACCCCCGCACTAACAAGTTTCGTTTTTTTTCGAAGTGCGAGGTTTTACCCCTTTAGAGTAAAAATACAAAAACGTAATGTTATCCATATGTCGATATGGCGCATCACATTGGCCACGTTCAATGCGTAAAGCGATCTCTTCTAAATGACGACCGCTCAAGGTACGTGCCGAAAACTATACTTAATTTTTATGATCACGACATATTAATAAATAATATAGAACTGATAAAGACATATGACATAACGTTAGACATATGTCGTATTTATGACATATCCTTTGTCTAGATGCACAGGGTATTAATTCCAAAAAGCAACTTTTCAGAAAAGCGTTTCAAAGTTTTCTAATCGATTTTTTTCTATTTCTATAATTATAGGATTTCGGTTAATTTCATTTATATATATAACTAGCTTCTGCCCGCGACCTCGTCCTCGTAGAATAGTAAAAAAAAGTAAGTTAAAATCACTCCCGATTTTAAAACATTCTTCATTGGTGCTCCGCTCCTATTGGTCTTAGTGTGATGAAATATAGCCTAATTGTTTTTTAATGTATAAATTGTTTTATTGTATGATGATGGTACCGGCAATATCAATACTTAATTAGGTGCATAAGTTATCTAATAAGCTGTTTAAGTAATTAAAGTTTTTTTAACTATACCACGGGAACTTTTTAATTTTTCGGGATCAAAAGTATCCTATATGTTGACCAAGGATCCAAGCTACCACCATACAAAATTTTATTTAAATCGGTCCAGTCGTTTCGGAGATTAGTCCGTACAACAGAGAAACAAAAAATTAAAAAAAAACTAAATTAGTTCTATTTCACTTCTTCATCCCCCTGACTCGGTTTTTGGCATTTTTTTTTCATTGTACAGAAATTCGACCTCTACAGTTTTATTTTACGTATAGATTATTTCATAAACATACTGTTTCTTTATTTATTTATTACTATTGTTTTGAATTATATGACAATTTTAATTAGAAATAACATTGTATTATATAGATAATACCATGTTCATCAAGACAAACAATACGACATATTCGCCACATACAAAACACGCCAAATTTTATGACCATCATATATAAGCAACACTACGGTTGATCATAAAAAAACCCGTTACTGCTCAGCTGTTTACTGGTAATCTGGAGAAGCCATAAACTTTGGCGCAGAGTATACAACTATATGCCACTTCAGGCTTATTTGTCACATTTCTCTCATAAATACAATTAAATGCAATAATTTCGAGAAATCAAACCTCGATGTGGTCGTCTGGGATCGGTGGATGTTTCAGTTTCTTTGGGTTTATGATCGCCGGCTTCTGTGTCCTCGTATGCCATACGTATACCTTTGTACAGTTATCGGCTAACGGCTCCAGCTCTTCCCTTTTCGTGAAATATTTTAATATTTCACTTTCCTGGAAATAGGAGAAAAGTTTATTTAAAAAAAAAAACAATCGACAAACAAACATTGTCTGCATATCTACAAGTTAAGCAAGTCACACATGTTATGGGTTACAACAAATCACTCGGGCCGATCCATTCGTTTACGAAATTTACCATTCCAGGAAATGAACCAGGAATTTGTGCTACAGGGAAATAGGCCGAGTAGCAGAAACACAGAGAACGCCAAGAGAAGCTTTAAAGATTGTGTACATTTTTAATAATCTTGTCTAGAAATTATATTATTATTATTTATTTGAATGTACAGACACCTAGATCCAATTATTATAATTAGTAGAGCTTAAACATACGTATTAGTAATTTACAGTAAATAAAGATTTGGTCCTCTGCATGTGTGCAAACATCAGAGAAATATCGTGTTGGCTATTACGTTCAGGAAGCTGTTGCTGCTCCCACGGACTCTGTTAAGGAGGCCGCATATTGACGCACAAAAATACATAATATTTTAGTATCGTCCGACTTTTATAACCACACATTTCTGGTACATTAAAAGCATTTAAGTGACCTTTGGAAGTTTATACAAATTTTTATGGTTATTTAAAATTATTATTTTATTGTAATGTTACGAGTGCGGAACTCGAATTAAAATTCCGTTGGAATTAATATAGAATTTATTAGAACTATACAAACACGTATAACACAGGTACAAATATAACTGGACACAACCAGTACAAACTGCACGATTCAATAACACGCGCAAAATCCGTCACTATATAGCTTATCGAAGGTACAAGTGTTGCCCGTATCGTAATCGTCGCTTGACTCCCTCACCCCTCCGCTCGGGCATTCCTTTTATCCTGTACAAATACAATATGTCTCGACGCAAAATAATAATTTCCAAGAATTAGTTCGACACACCTGTCTACTGACTGCCATAAAAAATTACAATACACAATAGACTGTTTTTCTTAATGACAACTTTTAAACAAAATGTAAACGAAAGAAGTCTAAACGCGGGAAGGTAATAAACTGTTCTTTGTGGCAGGCAGGTGTCCATTTGCTTTTGTCGGCATGTAACAGTAATATAATTATATTAAAGGGTTTTTTTATTGCATGAGTTCAACAGACAGGCAGACGGTCCATTTGATGGAAAGCGGTTACCATCACCTGTGGACATTTGCAACACTAAAGGTGCTAGAAATGGCACTACTGCTGTCTTAGGGGAGACTGGAACCTGACCACTAATGCCGGAATACAACTCCAGGTAGTTATGGCGGCATACTCTAGACCAGAGGTGGTAGCCATCCAATCGGGAATCACCCTACCTGGCTGTGGGTTGTTTTATCGTCTCTTACGACAGGCCACCCGGCCGCAGGAAATTATATCCTTTCTCCGTTCCTGCACGGATAATCTGTTTGGTTCGAAAAATAGTCACATACAAAACTCAGATACCTAAAAGTGCGAGCTGCAAACCAGGAATAAATAGGCAGAATTCAACGATGCCAGCACTATCTCTATTCTTTTCGGATTAATATCAATCTGTTCGATGTCATGTTATCAATTAAACTATCGGATTTAGAGAACTCGGTCATTAATAAATATTAAATTTAATAAATAAATAAATAGTCGTCAGAGAAACACGTCCAGGGAAGGTTTAAAAGGTAAGTTTAAAACATGAAAAAAAATGCTTGGAATATAGTAAAAACAACAATTTCGCTTTCCCTTAGAAACTATTTCTACCTATCAAACGTTTGATGTTCGTCCCGTCGTTTCGAAATCAATTTTTAAAAGTGAAGTTTTTTTTTCATTTTTGTTTTTGAATGTCAAATGCTTGATGTTCGTTCCGGTTAAGTTTTGACCACATTTTTTACTAAATTTGATACATTCTGCAATTATCATTCAGATTTTTTATTTATTGATTCTAAGGCGGTATGAAGTTTGCCGGGTCAGCTAGTTTTTAATAAAAAAGAATTTTAAAACAACGCTGTTTGTGATACGCTTAATAAACTAGTAGTAGTCAATATCAATACAGGACACGGACGATAATGGCCAATGTACATGTTAAAAATTCATTGGAAAGTTAGATAACAACTGTAACGGTACGCATTATTTTTATCGACAAACTTGATAAAATCGACTTGGTATTTGAGAATCAATTTTTTAAACAAAAAAATTAATGTAATATTACTATCCTTATAAACTAGTGCTGCCAACTGATGCTTGTATTAGCCTCCCTTAGATATGTCTTGTGTATTAATTGCGAATTTATATATTGTAAGAATCATTAGTGCCAGAAAAAAGTAGCTTGTAGTTTTGATCAGACCCATCTATTTTTATGTATTTCGAAGCTCTGAATCTGGGGTCAGTTTGGTGTATGGATCAAACTAACCCCAGATACTTGGGGTTTTAGGACGTATGAGATTTTGGAGGTGGCCACTGAAAACCAGTGCTGTGTCGGAACATGTTTCGGCACAGCAAGACTGAGTGCCAACCTCATTTCTTAAATTGCGGCTTTCATTCTTTTGCATGTATATTTTCTTATCAGTTTGTATTGTGTGAGTCGCAATCGGCAATAAATATTTTCTTTCTTTCTTTCTTTTTTAAATAAACAAATAAGAAATAAACAAGGTACAAGATGACCAGCATACATTGTTATAAAGCACGTTAGCAATTTATAATATTAGCGCCAATTTTAACTATTGTTCTCTTTTTGTCTTCATAAATATAATGTACATAACAATCGGAATTTGTGCAATGCGACTTCGGAGCATCTGAACAAACATGTAGTTGGCTTTATTTGTAGACTCGAGACGGTAACAAATAAGTTGGAACGAAAGCCATAGTAGGTATTTGGTTTGCTAGCCTAAACATGCAACCAAAAGCTTGATCCTTTAATAATATACAGTGTGTAAACTTAAGACAGACCAAAGGTTATAGCTACAGGAAAGTAGCCTTTAGAAAGGAATTTAAATTAGTAAATAAACACTCAAAAGTTATCAAGAAAAAATTTGACCAGTAAGCGATATTGTAAAAAATATATTTATTCTAATCACAGAATAATATGGAACATATTTAGGGATTGAAATCTCCAAAACGTTAACCAAGTTAACCGTTTATCACAAGCAATCGATTAAAAGTTTTAGGACTTTGTGATCGTTTGATTATTACGTTAAGTCAATTACTTTTTCGGGCATAGAAATACCTCACAAAATGGAGCACGAAATTATCGTCTTCAATCGCCTTTCGCGTATCACATGCATTTATTACGCATCACAATGCGTAATAAATGCATGCATTAATCTATTATTTTTTTGTTATTTCACCCGTATAATATTGATTCAATCGTTTTTGTTTTAAATACATATTACATATTGTTTTAGTTATTTAGTTTGGGTTTATTTTTATTTAGTTATTAGTTTTATAATAATAACTACTTTACATATTTATTCCAAAAATCTTTATAAACTGTTTTTTACTTAATCGAATTCAGTTAATGAAATGTAACCACGCTTTGATAGCAACACTAAAATTAAAAATAAGGCGTCTTAGAACGCAATTGTTTTTTGGGACTTCGTCATAGATTTATACGACTTTAAAGATTCATAAAATTTCATGTTATTTCGGCATTTGAAGGAAAATAATAATTGAAATATGTAACATTATATAATTCAATAGAAAAAAAATAATTTATATCATCAACCAAATAAATTAATTGTTATTGGCTTTCAGTTTTGTTGGTTTCATTCAAAGTTACATTCTATTGACTTTCTTAAGTGTCCAATCGGACTTCTGATTTTGTGATTATTATAGTTCATGCAAACTTCTTTATCTAAAGATTAAAACTCGTCAAATCGAGTGTAGAAGCGTGTACTAGAATCTAACAAAAGTCACGATGCAAACTTGAGATAATAAAAACTTTTATTTAGAAGATTATGCCTTAGTACCAAAGACCTTTAAATCCTAACCAAAATACGGAGAGCCTTTCGTTTATTTTATTGTGTGTTTTTGCATCTAGCTTTAAATAAGAGTCTATTTAAAGAAGACATGTATAGAGTATAGTATAGACAAATTAATAATACATTCCGTTCCAAAAAAATAAAAAAAAGGAAGCTATTGAATTACACAAACCAAGAGTCATATAAAACTAAGCTTATTATAAAATAAGCACAAAGTAATATAAACCTATTTATAATCAATTGAGCACACTTACGTATTGGTTAACGTGTGTTAAATTCATGAAATTGGAGGTTATTGGCACATGACACCAATGTCAATAGAATGTATGTACGTATAGCGAGATATATTGCACAAAAGATTAATTTGCTCTCTGTCGTGTGTATGTAAATTTTAGGAGCTACCTAAATGGAGATCGCAACTCGCTGGCGCATTACCACCACGTTTTTTAAAGATGTAAGTAAATTGACAAAATTACTTACACCAAATCTCCTATGAATGTCAAAAATAAGATTAGGAATGTTTCACAAAAAAATAATTTTGTTTCCCTAAAAAAATATAATAAGTTAAGGACAAAAGTACGAAATTAAAGTACATAATATACTATTATATGTTTTTAACGTTAATTTCAGTATATTCGTCCTCAATATAATGCTTTTAAACCTTAATATAATGATTTTATTAACAGCTAAAAATACTTCAAGACATGAGTACATGAAGGAGTTATTGTAACATTGAAGAATTCTTTTTTTACGTCATACTAGTTTTATTGATAAATATTACATATTCATGATGTTCATACAAACGATATTAGATCTTTAAACCCTATTTGATCTACGTTTCAGAAGTGGAAATTTATGAAGGAGTAATGGACAAAGGCAAAATAATAATAAATAAACTTGCCCATTTTCTCAATGTTTACCAATTATAACATGTCCGCTTCATCAACTTACATCTTCATTAATAGGTAAAAGTTGTTATACCTGAAATCCAGATTGCACTTTTCTAGAGAACTTCGCATTGGGGAAATCGAGGAAGAGCGTTGCGTTGATCGCGAATCCAGCCATGTCGATGGGAAACGGTCGGAACGGCTTCCAGACAGCGTTATATCCAGAGACCTTCCCATCCGTGACGAGTGGCATCTCTACGCGCATACCGCCGACTATCCCGACTGGCCACACTCCCACTTTTTGTATTTTACGCATCTGTAAACATGGTAAAAGGATATTTTTAGTATAATATTAACAGAGTTCTGCCCAGCTATTGCATGGGCTAATTTTAAATACCCTATACATTCGAGTCGTGGACGCTTAGTGGCAAAAAAAATCTTATGTTTGCTTGTAGGCAAAGTGGCAAACGGGTCCCCTTGACGGCAAGTGGTTGTCGTCCATGGACATCTGCAACACCAAGGGAGCCAGTGCATTGTCTACCTGGTCGAGACGCTAAATATCTATTTACACCCTTTTTGAAACCCCCTATACAGCGCTCTGAGAAAACCGTACATTACACAGTTTGCTCACGTGTGACATGAAGGAGAGTACACAAGGCTCATTTCTATGATGTGCACTCAAACTAAGAAGCGTGCTCAGATTAGGCAATCTTTTCTGATGTAATTCACACATTTTTACAACTATCAAGTGCTGACGGTGAAAAATAATGATCAATCCCGTTAATCCACCTTGGACAATGGCGTCAGGACTACGGTCCGTTCCCATAAGAAATGGAGTGGCTACCGATTCCAGTAGTGAGACGTTTATGGGCTGATATTAGAAAGTATAACCTATGCCATTTCCCACCACACTACCACTATGGTTTTCCTGTTCCTCGTTTCGCGTACTTGGCAAAATATTACCGGATTGAAGAATACTTATAGCTCAGTCCTCTATGGCCTAGGGTCAAAGCTACCGGAATTAAGACTCCAGAGACAGGAATTCAGAATCTGTGTCGTTTATTTACTGTTATTATTATCAGCTACATAAAATCAGAACACCTAGATATGATTTAAGCATATTTAAGCCAACAATAATTGAGTAGATATCACACAACGAGCTGCAAGACAATTCTCTCAAAGTTTTCGAATCCTTTGACAGGAAGCCTACCAATTTATTTGTAAAAATTTGGAACTATAGCGTTTATATTGGGTAAAAATGTATGTTAGTTAGTTTATCAATACGTTCGCTGAGTCACAGCAACATGAAACAATGTACTTGGTGGTTTATTTTTAAACTTCCGAAAAATAACATAAAGCAGGCGAACTAAATATCTAGCTACTTACTATTGTACATTTTCGCAACAACAATGTGTTAATAACAAAATGAACTCAAAGGTATAGTATTCTAAATATGTATTATTGTGATTGATTATATTATTGTAGTGAGCAATGCAATGCTATCCGCCTATCTATTGTAATTTGTGTGTCACTTTACACATTCATGGCGGACGTACCTACATCACCATACATAATCATCGTAACAGTCTCAAAATGACATGTTACGGTTGTTTATATCTTTTTACACTTGTTACAACACATTAATAAATAGTGCACATGGTTTGTATTATCCGATTCTCCGAATACCACACTATGTAAAAGGTCCAGGTCTCTGTTTGGTCTAGAAAATCGATCTATGAGGACCGGCATAAGCTTTGAACTTAGGCAGAAATCCCCTCTTCTAAATCACGAGACTAAAGCGACTCGAGATCTGTTAGTCTTCAAAGACACGTCAGTATTCGAAAGTCAGAGTATCAAATCCCATATTAGTCTATATTTTGCTAAAAAGCTTTTATTATGATAGCGAAACACCTCTACATTTAACAATTTGCTTAACTAGCTTTACCCATAAAATAGAAACATTGTCCATGGTAAGTGTCCAAAACCAATCCATAAAATTATACTTGTATCTTATGTAATCCTAATCATACATCTTCCGTTATTAACAAATACGGTCTTCATGTAAATCTATGACATTGAAGGATTACACCTTATCAAGAAACGTGACTAATCCATCCTCCAAATTGAAAAAGCTATCGTTGTAATATGCATATCTTAATTAAAAGGTAATAAAATAGACGAGCATATCTCAAACACCGTTTTAGATAATTAAATACTCAATGCTAACGAAATGCAGTTAACAGTCCCATAATCACATCGTGCAACCCACGTAAGTTTACATATTTACAAACTTGCTAATTACAACGACTTCATGTGAAACAGGATACCCACAAACGATTTTTTTTTGTATTGCAATGACTAAAACATCAATAAAAAAAGTTAATAAGCCATTTTTCCTTTAAGAGAATACAATATATTGCTAGCAAAATAGAATATACTTTATTGCATAACATTAAGGTACAATTCAAGAAGTTTAAGTACAGAAAGCAATAGGCAGTCAGGTCATATGGCCGAAAAAATGTCGAAATTGACGAGCTGGTGGATGAATCCAATATTATAGACGAGAGCAAGGCACATCGCTTGCGCTGGCTTGGCCACCTACATAGTATGGGGGAAGATCACGCGGTGAAAAAAGCCTATCTGAGCAGACTAACGGGACGGCGACCAGTTGGTCGGCCTCGATATCGCTGGAGTGACGTAGTGGAGGCTGATCTGCGCGAGCTTCAAGCCTATGACTGGCAGGAGACAACGCTGAAAAGAAAAGAGTGGAGTATTCTCATTTCGGAGGCCAGGACTCATTTTGGATCGTTGAGCCGCAGCAGTTAGTCAGTTAGTTAATCACTAAAAGCAATTTCTTCCACAGAACCTTAGGATAGCAGGTTGGTATTTTATATTTTTTATTGTATACGGCCCACCCAATGTCAATATTATAGTCGCCCTTAGATGCTTGCAAAACCAGCGACTAAACCAACACATTTCCAGCCTTTAGGATGGATTAAGGGAATGGGACGAGGGAAATGAGATAAGAGAGGATATATATTCTATAACGAAACTGAAATGTAAAACAAACCTTATAAGCAAATAATCGGTATACTTAAGCTACGTTCCAAAAGAGACTCACAACGACCACGTTCACGACCGCGATTTTATCCGTTCCACTTGCTTGCAGGCGTTACAATCATAAACTCTAGTGAAATGGATTATGGAGCGTTGATGTCCTTAACGACGATATAAACAATGGCATTGGTTGATTCGAAAATCGCGCCTTTTTCAATGTCAATCGATAGAGAGAATTAATGCTCTGTGGTCAACGCCCACTTCGACCCAGCTCTTGACATGGGTTGTTGTGATCGCTGTGTGATCAAAAATAATGTCGCCATTAGTGACGTTTTCGCCACGACCATAACGACCATGGTCCCTATGTGGAACTGCAGATAGAGCATTTTGGGCGTTGTGAGATACTAAAGGCACGCACCCTTGATTGAATTGTGACGCAACTTGTGCTGGTGCTTTAATTTGGACAGATTGTCATTTCAAGCGCTAATTTGCCGAGATTTTTTTTTTAATATGGACCTGCAACGTTGCCGACTTTACAGCTAGTATTGGGTCCACTGTATAGTGGTCCAGCTTACTAGATTACTTAGGTTACTAAAATAAGTTTAGCAATATAGGTTGTTACATTGACAGGCGGGTTTCTGGGTCAAGATAAGAAGCTTAAGGGCCTGGCAAACACGAATGGCCTATTGAGAGCTCGATGGGTAGTAAATTTCATTTATCGGGTCGGAAAAGGTCTGACATCACGTCGCAATCATGCCACAATGTACAAGAATCGGTAAGTAACTCATTAAGCATAAATCACGCAATCTATTAATCGAATTAACAAGCATGAAATACCTGTAATATTTTCTGCTACCACGAAGACTACCACCAAAAGAATACTGAATAAACTACTGGATATGTAGATATTGTGAACACGATAGGAAAATACACATTATGTAATTCTTATAATTACTCGACAGTTGATTCTGAGGATGATCCGAGTAACACCCAGACAAGACTACGGGACCAACGAGTAAGCCAAATGGTCAATACTTAGATCAGTCAGGTTGCTCTATCTAAATATAAAATATGTATATAATAAATATATTATAAAGAGGAAAGATTTGTATGTTTGTAACGAATAAACCTAAAAACCTACTAGATGAATTTCGAAAATTCTTTCATCGTTAGAATGCTACATTATACCTGAGTAACATAGGCTATATTTAATTTAAATAACCGGGATCTAAATTTTTTTTCAAGGCAGGACGACGTCTGCCGGGACCGGTAGTAATAAACAATAGAGTAATTTCTCATAAGATAATGTTTGAACACTTAATCTCAGAAACTACTAGTTTAGACACGAATATTTTGTGTTAGGCAGTCCGTTGTTAATTTACTTTAAATTCAAAAGCTATAATTTTTTTTAAAACAAAACAAAACAAAAAAGTGGATTAGTAACCATAATAAACAATATTAACCCATAACGTCCCGTTTATAGGCTCTAGCTTACTCATTTTGCAGGAGAGGAAAGGACATTATACCGGGAACGCTTGACTACAGCAGATTGACGGCTTTAACAAAGAAAAGACAAGGAAAATAAACTCATCAGTTATCTTGATGTGCAGGTTTCATCAGGTTCCTTCACTGTGGTCATGTTGTAACTGTAACAACATGTACACTAGGTAAAAATTAAGTGGTGCATACTCCTCGAGCAGGATTCGAACCCACGCCATTTGATAACGCAGGTGGCACTAAGCTACCACAGCTTTTTAGGCACAACCACCAAACAAATTTAGTAAAGTGTAGACAAGCAAGAAAAATAGCGCACAGTTGCGGCGGTGGTGGTTTGGAGGTTAGGGTCTTTAGCAATTGATCCAAACTAAAAGCAACCAAAACCGCGAGAATGTAATGTAAAAATAACCTCAACTACCCTTAATCATCTGATTTTTTTGCAAAAAAAATGCTGCTAGCTTGTCCTACATTAATTGTCATGGTAGTCTTATTCTTTATTTATTGCGAGGCTGGCAGAGGTAGACGACCCAAATAATGAAAATTAGATTGCGTCACCTATAGGCGTTTTCAACAACAGAGGGAAGCCAACGTGTTGCCAGCCTTTAAGCTGGGATATATGGGATAAAGGAGATGGTATAGGGGGGTGAGATGGAAGAATAAGATTCCCATGAATGGAACAGAAGGATATGGACGATCGATTGAAAGGTCTTTGCCAATATTCTGCTAAAAAATACGTTTGTAAGTTAACTCTTTATTGTACCAAAGCATAAACAAACAGAAGTAGAAAAATACAAAAGATAGTACAAAGGGCGGCCTTATAGCTAAAAAGCGATCTCTTCCAGGCAAATCTTGGCAGGGATTAATAGATTTTTAAAACTGGCGGTGGTGCAGTGTATATGACAATATACACACAAATATAATTATATAACAGATTAGGAATTACTATACGCAATAGAAAAGTCATGCTTCTGAACCTGATTTTTGAAGCATTGTATGGATTTGGTCTGATTTATAGCAATAGGTAGCTCATTTCACAGACGCACGTTTGTTTATTCGATAATGGAATGCATTGTTTATGATTACAGAAAATGATATTTTTTCATAACAAAACTGCTTATATTCATTATCAGAATTAATAAACACAACGTAATTAAACAACCGTTTCATATTGTATTAAAATAATTCTCAGTAGATACAAGTTGATATGTTGATGTAGTTATAGTAGTATGGAATTATTAATGACGTTATAAACGAATCAGGAAAATCAATATTACAAAGGTGATTGAAAAGTTCTCGGCCTCACTAAAAAAATAAAGTAAAATACTCAGTACACCCCATCGGTAATGGAATTTCGAACTAATTATAATTTAAGACCAGAAGGCCTAAAGCGACCTCTTTCACAGATTCATATTACGAAAATGACAAGTATCAAAATAAAGCGAAACTTAATACTAGGTCTTTTTGATAACCAGTATATCTAGATACATGTCAATTTCACTAAGCAATTCTTCAAGTACTTTGATCCTTGAAAGACATAGAATATCACTGTTTATTGCTCGTAGGACATTGTTTTTCAAGATACGGCGGTATTTCGCATTTGAGATACTTATTTGGTTTTTTCCTCTAAGATATATTGTTCATTATATTTTAGTGATTTATTTTACTATTTTTAAAATCCAATCATGAGATTTAAAAGGTCACTAAACGAAGTGTAAAATGAAGTGGTTGATTTATTTTTATATACCCGTTTAAACCTGAGTTATGACCTTCGACGGTTATCGACATACCCCACGGTTTCTCAAATCTTCAAAGACCCATATCTTATGAATTAGGTTTTCCACTGCAAAAATATTTTATATCTGTGTTAAGGGTGTGTACATGTATAATATACTGCAAAATAACTGAAATCGGAAACTTGAACCTGTTTTACCCGGTTGATTTCACGTGAAATGGCCATTGACAAAACAACTTTGATGATTTCTGCTTGTCCAACGTAGACGAAGGCGGGGGCAAATATTAATAAACAAATGAATTTCATTTCACTTAATTTCAGTTCCAAGAAATCAAGTAGCTTATTAATTAAACTTTAAAGTTTAAATAGTATTTGAATTTATTTTTATCATAACATTTTTAAAATTAGATGGAGTTGGTGTTTTAACTTCCGTTCTTTATTATTCAATTTAATAATATGTATCATAATACTTACCAAATTGCTTAAAATGAATATAAGTTTCTTTTACCTGCATAGCTGGAATAATTTCTTATTAATAATTATTATAATCATTTAAAAAAGTTATCTCTTAATTTTTTGGCCCATTAACTTCGAAAACAAATGGTTGATGTGGGAGCTTACTTTTTACACATTTTTATTATAACTCAAAAAAAATAAACGAAAATAACCTTGAAATGTGCAAAAAAAGGGTCTTTTCATGATAAGGCTGTAGTAAAACCATAAAACCTGTGTTATTATTACATGTCGGTTCAGATTAATAGCATTAACATTAATAAAATTAGCACACGCAAAACTCTAATCTCATTAGCTTCTTATTAAGTATTTTATGTCGGCAGTTACTTAACTAGCTTTTATTCATTAGAAAATTTCATTTAATCAATAATTTACCTTATATTGTATCAACAATAAATCTATATTATCAATATTATGTTATTGAATGTAGACACAATAATACTAAATTTCATAGTAATTGGTTCATTTATTTTCCTCAACTAAACTGTGTAACTGAGTTTGTAAGACAGTTGAGTCTCCTTGTAATGACTGTTTTAATGTTAATTTGCCTTATTCTTACTTCGGTTTATTTGTCAGAGATCGCATCACAATTATAATATAATTGTAGCTTCGTTAGTTATCTTTAATGGTGTACAATAAAGAGTTATACTCTATTGAACATACCTCGTCGAAAACCTTCAGCGAATACGTGTTGTCGTCATCCATAAAATATACGACACCACGCTTATCTTCTGCCTTTTCCAGATGCCCTCTTAGCCAGTCTAGAGCCACGTTTCGCTGCTCAACTCCACTTGCCTGTTAGTTAAAATTTAGAAATTATTATAAGGAAATAGTTAACTTGTTGCCTACATCTACTTTCAGTGCCAGTTGCGTTAGAGAAATGAGAATTTGAAATAAAGACTTAACAGATTAGACAACGGGATTTAGCACAGGCTTCTAATTTTCATTATTTGAATATTGATTCAACTACCAAAATAAAAATAACAATTTAAGCTTAGTAAACATTTTAGTGACTAACCGCTTCTTGACCAATATTATCTCATATTATATAACTATAGACTGAAGTGTCTGTGATCTTTCTGACAGCCTCTACTGTCTTTTTGATGGCATCGACTGTCCTTCTAATAGCTTCGATTATTTGTCTAATTAACCCCGTTCTGTTTCTGAAAGCGTTTGGTTATTTCTAGAACCTACTTTTTTTTTGTCAGACAAACTATGTAGCTGTATCTAATTATTTTAAACGTGGCCGATACGCGTTATATTCTTGTAGATATATCCTAGATTCAATATTCTGTATTAAAAATGTAGGAAACAACTCTCAGTTCTTGGCCCTGGCCTAAATGTTTATGGGATTGTTCGTAAAATTTTATTTTACATGCTAGTCAGAATACAAAAAAGTGGTCTGTACTTTTGACAAGATCTATCAATTCTTATATATTTCGATGTGCTGTATCCGACAGCACATCGAAATACATAAGAATAGATAATCGTCAGTCAGTTTGGTTCAGACACTCTCAAAGTTCCGAGTAAATAGGACTGCAAAAAAATGCAGTTTTGGTGATTAAATAAGTTTTATGGAACTAGATCAAGTATGATTTCTATGTATTTCGAGCCGCTGAATCTGAATCTCAAGCACGTTTGGCCCATAAGCCCTCGAAAATTTCACTCACTAAAAATTGCAGTAATTACGATAAAAAAAATTAGCAAAAAATACAAACTGACGCCAGATTCAGATTCAGCGCATCGAAGTACATAAAAATAGATGCTTCTAGTCAAAAGTACAAACCACTTTTTTTGTGGGCCGGTGTAAATTTTATTTCACTTGAACTTACATATGTTTATTGAATGATAAACAAGAACTTTTAGACATAGGAATATTGTCCACACTTTCTAACTACCGCAATAGCGGAAACATTGTAAGCTTAAACCAGCTAAATTTTAGGACAATGGATGTATTTTATGCTGCATCCATTAATTGCCTGTATAATTTTGGTCAATCGTCGTGGCATGACTAGAAAGTTATCCGTCACGCCTCGTTACATGCATACGTTAATGGCCGGTTCCTATATCTTAACGTTTATTGATATTTATAGATTGTAGGGCAAGTGAATGAATAGTAGGATATAGAAACCGAACATCAAATACACAAGGTGAACGCAGAACAGTGGCTTTAATTAAAAATATCAACGCAACTGGCCTGTTTTTAAATTATTAATTTGCTAAAGAAACACACCCACTGTTATCAGTTTGAAAAGAAAACCAGTTAGTAAGCACAACTAAAAAAACTAGACATGGTTATTAAAAATTTGTGATAATAGATAACTAAACGTTAATTAGATTTACTGTTAGGTAAGGAACTATATTTAAAACCAGTTATTTTATTACATTATTAACCTTTGTGCTATGGCGAAGCCTGAGATATTGTCGTGTCGTGTGCAATAAATAATTAATTATCCATTTATGTACCTAATTAATCTTTGTGCAATAGGATAACATACCGGACAAAAGTTAAAAAAAAATCGGGGTGTTTAAAATATAAACAACATAAAAATCATACACATACTATGATCAATACTTCACTCAAATAAATAATAATTAAAAAATAACATTCATCGTCATCATCTCATGATGATGAAAATGATGTTTCAGTAAAAGTCCGTCAAGTTATTGTTAAGCAACTATTTCATGTTATTTGAGGAGTCATGCAACTGTCAACATAACAAGTAAGTTAATTTGATTTTACTACTATTTAGTAACAACTCGTATGTAGAAAGTGTGTAAGAATTGTCTTACTTTACTTTAAGAAGCCGCTCACACGCAATCTTTCCAAATAATATTTACATTTATGTTCTTACAGACAACTACCACCTACTCAGATGTATATGTTTCATTCATCTTATCCCAATCGTTTGAGGTGGACATAATATGTATTTTCATTCAATACTCCTTTATTCTGGAAAACGTTCTCTAGTGTTCGCCTCGAGGATCCTTCTGCATACAACAGAGTTCTGGAATGCACTACCAGAGTCCGTATTTCACGAAAAGTATAATCCGGGTCTATACCCGACTTGACTAATCAAGTCTAGTGTGAATACGTATTATCCTAGATAATACCTACGTATGGCTACCCTCGACCGCATCATCGTCCGACATTAGGCGCTATCATGGTCAAACGCGAACCTATTTATCATTAAAAAAAACATGCATTGTCCATTCACACAAACCATCTATCTCTATTTTGGTTTACCTTAACACGCTTATCCACTCACACACGTATCCATAGATGGTTCCATACTCCTTCCTCTATTCTGCAATACATCCGCTGTCACACCACAAATTACCATGTCATTGTCATTCTTCAGACAATCCATCCATCTCTTTTTTTATGCATATATCTATGCATACTATAAGATCAAACTGTTTGTTAAATTCATTCAAATTTTGATATATAGAAGCCCTGGTGAAATTAAAAAAGGAGAACAAAAAACATGAAACATTTATTAATTACTAGCTCCTGCCCGCGACTTCATCCGCGAGGAATAATTTGAAAAAAGTAAGTTAACCCCCCCCCCCCCCCAGATTTTGAATAGCCTATAGCCTTCCTCGATAAATGGGCTATCTAAGACTGAAAGAATTTTTCAAATCGGACTAGTAGTTCCTGAGATTAGCGCGTTCAAGCAAATAAACTCTTCAGCTTTATATATTAGTATAAGATATTTTTAGATACCTAATGCATATAATTTAACAAACTAATTTTCAGTGAATATTTGTTAGTAATAGCCAGGAACACACCCTCAAAAAAATTCAAGAATATCACACTTTGTAAATCGCACAGGGTATTTAAGTAACATACCATAATAACACCAGCGCGAGCCAATTCGAGCTAAAATAAAATAGGCAAACTTATTAAATGTATGATAAAACTATCTACAATACATTTTAAACAGTATATGAAGATAGCTTCTGCGGCATAATGATCTGAGCATTAATTTGACTCTTCAGAACTTCATTAGAAGAAGTTCTATTCTTTAAGGGTGTGAATTTCCAATACGTTCTAAAATTTATACCGACCCGAACCCATAACAGAAATGTAACTTGCTAAGTTTAGGATTATATACACAATTACGCGTTTGTTTGCAGCAGGGATGGTATGTAGATCCTTAACTGTACGCGAAACTATCTAATATCCGAAATAAAAATCTACCCGAGACCATAACTGATTCTTATATAAAAAAAACAATATAAAAAATTTATTTACAAAAAAATGCAGACAATGTTCTTTCATAAAAAAACATCTAAAATACAATACTTAATAAAAAATATATATAAAATAAAAAAACATTATAGTCCGACAGCAGCGGGACCTGGGGTCCAACTACCTACTATAACTATCCCAGCAAATCGCGACATCTGGGATAACGTTAGTGTCAGTGACTGTGGCCGAATGGGTCTTGTTTATAGGATTAAAAATGGCGACGTTAAAGATTAGCTACATTAGGGTATACATATACGTTATCAATTCAATAATAACAATGTGGCATCTCAAATAACGTACTGGTTTATTGCGTTATGGCTACATCTGCGTGATACAGTCACTAATATTATTCTAGGTGTAGAAGGGACATTAGAGAAATTTAAACGTTAAATACGACATATTATGACAGATCTTTACTGGTCGAGTGTGGGCTTATATGACAGCTAGTGTGTTGACTGAAATCGGACCTGTATGTATTTTACTTTTACAATTCCTAAAAAATGTAATATCCATAAATAAGACGATCCGAAACTACCGAATAATCCGAAACAAATTTATACTCGTAGCCGTAACTGAAACCGCTATAATAATATTCGTGTATAGGAATTCTTATGCAGATTTAAAATGTCATATTCTAAACACCTCTGGTTTGTAGATTTAACTATAAAAATCCTCCAAAAACAGGGCGCAGAAACCGCAGATATAGCTTTAAATACGTAAATACCTACGAAATCGCGATGTGTGTAGCACGGGTATTTATTTGTGCATGTGATCAAAGTTTGAACAAACATTAGCACTTTTCTAAGGCATAGCGCAAACGTTCAAAGTCCAAATATGTGCGTAAGCTGGTACAGAAAATCCAATAATCCTGTGACTTGTGCGTCACAAAGCGAAGCGATCTTTTTCATTCAAGATAGTCCTGCAAGATGACTGGGACCAACAAAATATTCTTGAATTTATTGAGTCATTTAGGGTGGAAATTAATCAAGGGAAAGTAGGGAAGCGGACTCTGGGGGTCGAAGCGAAAGCTTGGGACGCAACCGGGATTTAACGCTCGGATGCTGATGAATAATGATTAATTACATCTATCCTATCTGTGGTTTATTCGACAAATAGAATGCGAGTGGGTTATGAGAGCATACTTTTTTATATGGCCCTTCAGTCTATGAGTCCCCCTAACGTAAGTCTTTGTTTATTATGCTCTTATTTTTATAATTATTATTATGCAGTCAGACCTTAGCTATTACCTTATTGTGACTTAAAACTAATATCTACGTTATTTACATTATTATGTATTTGAACAATCTTTTCCAATTTGTGCGCGCCAGCAGAAGCAATAAGACTACCCATCACCTCGTCTTATTACGTTCAATGGCCTCCTTGACCAGCTGCCGCATACAGAAACTCTTCAGGTGCGGCCTCGAGTCCATGCCCGAGATCAAATCAAAAATAGTCTTCCTCGGTGATCTTGAAACGGGTGGCGGTTTCGAGACTGCACTTGAGTCGATCATACGTAATGAATTCATTGCACATATTTTTACAAAGCTCAAGTTTCTGGTACCGGCCTAATGTTATTATAGTTGGCTTGATGGTTGTCTTTAGCAACAAATACCTGCGCAATGGACAATTTTAGTACAAAATATCAGCATTGCACAGTATTCTATGGCTAATCTGGCCTTGGAAACATGTGTCATTAGCCCTAAAGTGCTAACGAATAGAGTAGAAATTGTATGGGACTACGATATCGTTAAGCTAAGTATTATGCCATACCTTTTCATTCTATTGGTTTAACGCTAATGGTACATGTCTAGGTGGCCTTGAGAGGTCATAAGTTTGGCTTGGACTATTAGTGAATGTAATTTCAACAACATTGGTGAAGATACTTTATTTTTAAGCAGTAAATACGGTGCCGTATTTGGTTTTAACTACAGATGACATTATCTAAAAGTTAATTATTATTTACTGTTAAATAGTCTATCGCGTAGAACAGTGTTATCAGTGTAATTTAAACAATTCATATTACATAAATATTTTGTTTTAAACATTTCAATATATATTAATGGACAGGGTAAACAAGTAGTTACAAAAATTAGACACCACGAGATTTTAGGATCCCAATTTATAGGTTTTAAAACATTTGAACATTTTATACATACACAATACCAAGTGGTGTTGTATTTCTTTGTCCTAAACACGCAAATATTGATATCCAATATCTGAAATGTTATTGTACTACAATGAGAATCTGAAACTGCATCTCCAGGAAATAAATCATAGATATATTATAATACGTTAGAGCGCATGTACGCGCCGCTGCGCTGCCGAAGTGGCGACATATCGGCGGTGCCGTCTACATAAGCGCTTATTACATTAAAGCTTGTGGCAACGCCAGCGTCCTTGAGGATTTTCGGGCTATAACATGGATTTCATAGACGCAGTCGTTTTTCAGATGCATTATTCTTTTATTGTTACTAAAATAAAGTAGCATTTAAAAAAATAATAAAACTAAATTATTTGTCTCTCTTTTATAAAGATGTGGATAATATATTTATCTTATTTTGACAAAAATTGAAGGGGTAAAATGGTTTCATCTTAATAATTTGGAGTAGATTTAATGAAGTTTTTTCTTAACTTAAAATAACTATAGTATACTAAAGTAATGGAAAAACCACATTACGTCTCGTATTGTGAAGATTTATAATGATTTGTTTTGGTAAATTATTGATGAATAAATACTAACGAAAAGTGGTTTTGTTTGTAGCCCACTTTCGACATTTTTCGGCATCAGGAGCCTTAAGTGATACTTTCTTGGCAATACAAGAGGCAGCGCCGTGTCCTCGGCGCAAACATCGGACCAGACCTATCGCTCCCGGCCGTGGTTTAGGCCATGGTCGGGGGCCAACCTGAATGGGACGCCGTCGCCTCCTTTTGCGATGCCGTCATGTCCGCAAAGGAGGCTGCGGAGCGGGAGAGAGAGCGAGCAGCCGCGCTCCTCTCCCGCCGCAATAACCGGTCTCGGCGCCGGAGGAATACGGCCCTCCGGCCGCCATGAAGGCGTGGCGCGGGTGACGGTCAGGGGAGGCTATAAGGCCGTCACCCGCATCTAAAGCCGCCGAGTAGGGGGCGCGTCAGTGCCCGGGCGCGCCCCTCTCAATTATGAGTACGGAGAGGCCTGCCCCAGTGCTGGGGTGGGCCCACGCCAGCCGGGGTCGCGGAAGAAAAGCTCACGCATATCCCGTGACCCCGGCTCATAGCGTCAGGTGGCACCAAGGGGTTTTAGTGGGTATTCCGGCTCCTCTAGCCGGCGAGTCCCACGCTTCCTCGCCGTATTCCCCCCGGCGGGGGGTCCGCAAACGGATTTCCCCTTGTAAAAAAAAAAAGGCAATACAAGAGGCGGCATTATCGCTTGAAGTAATCTTTATCTTCCAAGTTATCTACATTAAATTAAACGTACACTACTCTACAATTCTGTAGTTTTGATAATTTAGAAAGAATAACAATAAAGAGGCTGAGAAACACACTTATTGTATGTCACCGAACTAAGCAAGTTAATTAAATTATGTGTAAATCGAAATAAAGTTGATACTCGTATATTGGCATTTAGTATTATGAAGTAATTACTATTCGACAACTCCATAATACAGTGACCATCAAATAAATTTTGAATGATTTTTTGACCTTTGGCGTGATTTGTCAGGTTGGATATACAGTTGTCCACAGTAAACCTACAGTGGATTTTTCTTAAATTGATACTATGTGAACATCAATACAATATAATAGATACAAAAAAGCGGCTTCGTGTTGAACAATGCAAATTAAATGATTCCGTAAAGGCGACCGACATCCACTATTTTTGTCGTCTAGCTAAGATTTGCTGACGTGGTAGAGCCATGCAGAAATCCTCATCATGGTTCATGGTTTTCAGCTCTTAAAGTCGGTTCGATCCGTGTGACACCGGCTCTCACAGAATATCATGCATGGCAGGCAGCAGGCATGTTCAGATTACCCGCGCCGACCACGCACAAGACCCACCGGCACACGCGTTGTGCCGTACACCAGCGCTCGCCACGCGCAAAGTCAGCGCATGCATATACAACTAGTGCAAGTCGTGTAGGAGGCGTAGCGGGACGGGTGCAGCGCGTGTACATTTGGACACCGCTAAATGCAATTTGAGACTTATTGGTTCTAAGACTCAAATTATATGGAACAAATTTAAATCGAGTTACGACGCGAGTACTGACGCGCGTTGGGTGCACGTAGCGGGCGCGTGTCGTCTGAAAGCAGCTTTAGCCTTGAGCTAATCATGTTTTGAACGGTGAATGAGAGTTCCAATGGCCCACTTCTCCTTCCCCTATCCCACCACTATATATTCTATATCCAATTTTTCCTATCTGATCCTCCCATTCCATCCCTCCACTCTTATCCCCTATATTCCTTTCTAAAGGCTACCAACACGTTGGCTTCGCACCTGATATAGCAAATGTCTATAGGCGACCGTAACCATTGTCCAGTATGTGGGCCGTCTACCCTGTTTGCCAGCTTTGTAATAAAAAAAAGTATAATACATATATAAATGCACTAGAAAATACCTCACATGTTAAAAACTACTCAATAGATCTTATTTCTTTTGTTAACATTTGCAAATAGTCATATAAATTAACTGACTGTATTCTTAGCTAACAAGCAAGTGTGTTTACATTTTAATTAGTTATTTTAATCGAAACAGAAATTTATAAAGTGAACATAAAAAAAATAATTATTCATTATGTATAAAAAAATTTAAAAATACAACAGTACTTTAAAAAAAATATCAAGCTTAAATTTTAATGCTTGATCAAACAAATTTTCGTCGAAAATATATTTTACTTGTGCCATTTCGTTTTTTTTTAGGATTTTCCACTTTATAGTTCAAAGGTATGGGTAAAATTGACAAAATTAAAATATCTTGTAAATTATTGCCTTAATGCAATACAGAAGACATGCCCATAAACAATGAAAATGTTATTCATCATTCAGTTATGACTATGAAGGTCCCACATATTGTTTTCTTGTGGTTTCACACATTAGTATATAGCGGTATATGGATCTATATGAATGAAAGATGAATTTTCCGTTATTTACTGTGGTCTGGGTGTCTGGGATGGGCCCCATAGTGGTCGGTCGAATATTACCCATAACACAAGCTTAGCTTGGTGATATACTATGTATATGTTTGTCTTCCCGTTTATAATTAGTTATTATTATTAATACAGGAAGATGTATTAAGATTTTTTTTTCTTTATTCATATAGTCCCAACAGTTTCTGAGAAATATAACCGTAATACTCATGCTTCACCTGCAATAATGACATAGATATTGATTATGGCCAAACATGTCTTACTTATAGCACAAAAATAACGCCACTAAATGCTACATTAGTGTAGCATTTAGTGGCAGCAAGTAGCAATATACATGTTATCTGTCAATATTTAAGGTCATTAACAATTAATAACAATATTGCACCACAAATAATGCATTAAACCTATCACTATATCTGTGTGAAAAGCTCAATAAGCTATAACATTGTCCCAGATGACGCATTAACATAACAGAAATGGTATACATATGGCCATGACAGTATTGCAAGGGTTCCATGTCGGTCTAAATGGCTATAGAACCCTAAAAACCCACTCCATGAATACTTGTCTATAAAATAAAATAAAAATACATACCGTAGAATGCTTCGCTTTTGTAGTCTTCACATTGAGATGTGTGTATTTAAGTGTAGACTCCTTCAGTAGATTTTCAACCAGCTTTGTTTTGCTCGGTGAATCCTCTATGACAATCCAATGAAAATTCTTCACCAGCATCAAAGTCTGTGATAATCTGCATAGAAAACCAGTAATTAACTAATTATATTATAAACTAGGATATGCCTACGACTTCATCCACACTTGACTTAAAATGCACAATCAAAAAATAATGTAAGCTATTGTTTTAGTGACAACTGTGCTGGAATAGGCAAATTTTTATGCATGTAAACCATTAAAAACCACACCCGGGCAAATTTCCATGGGATTCCCGGGATAAAAAACATCACACATATTACATAAAGTCTAATAGTGAAAAAATCACATTTGAATCAGGTGTTTTAAATCTGGCTATATTAGGTAAATCATTCCCAGAAAAAATCCCAGGATAAACAGTAGTGCAGATTTTGTCAGATTTTGCAAAATTAGTCACCCCTGTTCTTTTTCATATGTTTATAAGCCTACACCTGTCCATGAGTCTGATGCCCAATGTGCTTCTTTGCATCCCTTGCTGGCATATTTTCCATTTCTAAACGTTTGTTTCAGTAAATGACCATGTTTGGCAGCTACATATAAGTGCAAGTAGGATACATGTGTTGAATACCTTCTTCTTGTACTAATTCACTTGTTTAATTATTAATTTCATTAAGCTTCTGATTAGAGGTATCTTGTATCTAAAGATGTCAGTCACATTCCAATGACATTGACTGAAATCCTTCCCTAGGAACATGCACCACTCAAGTAATTTTTACTGGACATAATTCACATATTGTTAACTTTGCAAGCTCTACAGCTGAGCTTAGTGGTGAGTGCAATTGCATCCTAATTTCAAAGAGCGAGGCTTGAAACCCTAGCCAAAAAAATTGCACCAGTTAGGTGGTTTTCTGACCTTATATGCACATGTTAATGGTCAAGTAAAATATTATGATGAAATCTGCAAACATTGAGATACCCGATGTGTCAAACCTGGCATCCGCCTTTGGCAATAGTGGTGGGTATACATATTCCCTTATAAAATGGCCCAAGGCCCAAAAAGCCCTGCAGTGGAAAGGTTATGGGCTGTTATTAATTATACTATTGCAATGTGCTGATGGTGAAGTGAAATATCATAAGGAAACCTGTAAATTGAGATTATGATGTGTCAAAGCCTTCAAATGACAATGATCTTACTAACAATATCTCATATACACAAATACACTGAAATAAACATTTTCAATTATTATATTCAACTAAGGTACTATCATCATCCCTTACTTTAACTTTAGCTTTCAGAGATTTCTCTAGATGAATGTATGTGAATTATTTGATATAAACAAATATTGCAGCCTGCAATCTCATTGGGAAATATAGTTTTACTTGTTTTAGAATTAAACTAGACACAAATTTAAGTATTTATAAATGTCTAAAGGTCTTGTTAACCAACTTCCATAAGGAGGTTCTTAATTTGTTTGTGTTTTTTTTTTATTGTATTGAATTGACAGTGCTTGTTGTGCAGAAAAAAGATAAATAAATAGATTTGAAATATAATAGAATATAAATAAATGAAACTATTATTGCTAGATATTTAATTATAAAGACATTTTATTTCCCTGTTAGATATTTATATTCATATGTTTAATGTTTCAAGATCATTATTTATCTCTATGCTTATATAAATAGAGATAAAATAGAACACTCTTGGGGGGATACAGTCAATGCTTATAAAAATAAATCAATTGGAAATATATTTTAACTTGAATCACTACAACAATACTTTAAGGAGGTATATAAAAGTCAAATCAAATTTCGGGTGGGGTATAGATACACAGCACATTTATTTATTATGAACAAATCCGAACTTTTTTTAATATAGTTTAGAAGACTAAGGCAGGTGCAAAGCAAAGTGAATATTTTATTTATAAACACCCAAAAGAATTTTTATATCTCAAGTAATAAATCGCTATACTGCACCCCAAATTTTTAGCCTAGGATTTTACCCTGGCCTAAAATGGCTGTGGAACCATTAAAATTACAATTTATCTGTTATGAATTTAAAAATAAAATTTAACGTCTTTCAAGTTTTTGTAAGCTCTATACATGCTAACAGAGCATATGAAAAGTTAATATTTGTTAATACATTCTAATGTAAATTACCAAGTAGACTTATCCACAGAACTTCCTTGCCAAGAAGTACAAATACATAAATTGGTCTATAAATAAATATTGGTGTCAAATCCAATTCTATATACTAAAGTTGATGAGTCTGTTACCTCATGGTCTTGATAACAAACAAAGTATCATGAAATATTATATATAAACTCTACATTCCATAAAGTGTGAGTGTTCATGAAATTGTAAACCAGTGTCAATGAGAATACCCAAGCAAATATCAGAGCTTATACTTTATATATATATATGTGTAGTAATTACTTATCAAGGGTAAATTTAACATGGGTAAACAAATCATACCTCGTCAAATCTGCTTTTTGAGCTAATCTTGCATACGTTGGCGTTATCCCATATATTGTCGGAAGAAACGAGCTCACTTCTGGATTGAACTGACATTGAAATGCAGGTTTACTATTAAATAAAAACAGAACAACGAAAACTAACATCCCGAAAGCTAAATATTGTTTCTTTATATTAACGAAATGCATTTTATACTCGGCCACTTTGATTTATGACTTAAATAAGCGTACTCGCGAAGCAGTCGTTTCTACGACTGACGATTACACATTATACGGCACTTCATCATATAATTTAACAGAAAAACGGGGTTTGAGGATGTGAATAGAATATTGGATTGGAATCAATGTAATGAACGAGTGAAGTGAATCAGTGAATGACGATTGACGGAGGCAAACTCAGGCTCAACAGGGTGTCCAGAGTAAGTTTTAAAATACCCAATTATTCGTATACCCAACATTCGTATTCCCTAAATATTATTTAAGTGTTAGGAACTTTACATTACATTAAAACCAGAATGAAGCACATATGAACACATATTTCATGCCAGAAGTGACATGATATTAACATCATCACGTACTGCGTCCAAGTTACAGTTTATTTTAGTTTAACAGGTCGATTACTGATCAATTAGTAAAGTGTTTACTAAAATGATTCTGATTCAATTTTATATAGAAATCTAGTTATTTTGTGAATAAATTTTAATCAGTTTAGTGTACCTATGTAATAATGTCAATTTTTTATATGATACAAATACAATAATTTATAATACAAATAATTAGTACACTAATTTGTGATGATGTTCAGTAATTTTCATAAGTAGCTTATAGCTTAATTAGGTACGCATGATATGGGTAGGCAAGTCATTTATTTGTGATTATTACAGTTTGATACATATATTTTCTTACTGGTGCATTATATAATATAATAAAACATATTTCAATTATTATATTCCTCCAAATAACGAAATAACTTGAAATTTTTATTCATTCTTTTGTCGTATTTATTTATGACGAAATTCAAAAAACACTTACGTTCTAAGTCGTCATATAGGCAAAATCAATGCTAATTGCGTTGGAGCCATAATCCTACAAAAAAGAAGGCGTCATATTTTTTTAATTTTAGTGTTGCTGCCAAAGGGTTGTTGCATTTCATTAACTCAATGTGATTCAGGAAAAATACTATATACATATTAATTCCAAAATCTTATTTATGTATTTATGCTTAAACAATACTGTATCATAGCACACGTATGTATGGTAATCAAAAATGATTGAATAAATATACTATAATATACAGGTAAAATCATAAAAAATTCAATAGAATCGATCATTCAATCGAAGTAAAATATAAAAGTTAGTTTATTTACAAATTTTTGTTGTTTTTTTATGTTTTATTAGGCATATTTTTCAAGAGTTGTAGAAAACACTTATTTTTGCTTTTTAGTGG
The DNA here is from genome assembly GCA_019925095.2 of Dendrolimus kikuchii. Classification (NCBI taxonomy): domain Eukaryota; kingdom Metazoa; phylum Arthropoda; class Insecta; order Lepidoptera; family Lasiocampidae; genus Dendrolimus; species Dendrolimus kikuchii. Next base: position 9,997,386 of record CM034400.1, read on the forward strand.
CTCTTGAATTCGGTTTATTTTTTGGTAGAAAATATATATTTTCACTTTTAAGTTATGTATATGATGCCCAATAAAAATGAATCATTTATATAAACTATCCTGATGCTACTGAATCTAAAGAAAAAAGAATCATGAAAATCGGCTTAGAAACAAAAAAAGTTTGGTTTGAACATATACTAAAATATATATATATAATTTAACTTCCTCCTTTTTTTTAAAGTCGGTAAAAATAGTAGAAACGTAATAAGTCCAAATTAATCTCAACTTGACTGTACCTGCGCACGCTTTCCCTCGCAGCTAATATCGTAGCCGCCATAAAGTTTGCATCGACCTATATCTTGTATATTAAAAGTGCAACAAAGTGGGCATATCCGCTATCTGGAAACCCTGAAGCTGAGACAGTTTGACATAAGACTAATAAACGTGTACAAATGTCTTTGTCAACAACATTAAATCGACATTGACAGAGTTTACACTCAAGCGTCAATGATAGAACTAGCCTAGCCTTTGACATTGATATAGTCAATGCTAAAAACGTTGGGGCCTTAATCCCAAACCTAAACAAAGAACAAATGCCATCTATTAAGTAACATAATTGACCATAAACCTTTTTTTTATAATTATAATATTGGTAGGACAGAAGCACTGCCACCTCTTTTGGTGAATAGAATACTTTCGTAACAATCAAGTAGATAATTGTTGCAACTTTCTACTACAAGATGTCGTTAAACAAAATTCTATTATGACAGGAAGTAAAAAAATTATTTGGTTTGCAGTTTACTTTTCAAATAAATAGGACAAATGTGTGATATTCCACGAACATTGAGAGATCCGTAGTAGTGATAAACGTCCTCTGTTTTCATCATTAAGCTACAAACCCATGAAAAGAGCATTTAATCGAAATTACTCCATAATCGTGTACTAGCGGAGGGTGATGTCAGGAGCCTTAAGAACAGACGAGTGTGCATGACAAGAGTTATGAATGTCAAAGAAGCAAGTGAGGTGTGTAAGAATGGGCTTAAATGGCGCTCTGTTGTTCGTGCCTACCCCGCAAGGGAACTGGCGTGAAGTTATGTATGTATGTATGTATGTACTCCATAATATCAAAAAGGGGTCCATTCTCCTCCATCTCTCATCCAATATCCTGCATGGCAGTCCGCCTAAATGTCCACCGCGTAATGCAGGATTACGAATTTTGTTGCAATCAACATTGGCATCACCGAGCAGGATGCCCTTTGAATCCTACAAGCTCCGCCCACCGCAGGACTGCTACGCAAGATATTGAATGGGTCTCTTAACAGATATGGTTTCAAGTCAAGGAATTTTTGGCGGGAACTGAAAGGGGACGTTGTGCTGTGCAGTTTTATTTTCTAAAAATGTCTAAAATCACTCTAAAATGAACAATAGTTGTAGGATATTGATAGTTTTTGAGTAGTAATTATGTGTTTTTGTGAGAAATGTGAACTGTATAGTCAAATGTGGCCTTTCGAGTTTTCACAAGAACTCCATTGAATGGTGTGGATTGTAGCCTACAATACAACTGCGCCTGGCTTAAAGGCCTAGTTGCCAAGCCATAAACTTTAAAATTTCAAATCAATTTTCAATGAAAGTATTTTTACACTACCTCAAGTTTTTTTTAAGAATTTTCCACTTCATAGTTCAAAAGTTATAGTAGTATTCGACTTCCATGTTTTTTTATTTTTTTTTTAAGCAGATTCTACGAACTCCCGATCCGTATTTCCGTTCCGTTTTTTATGTTTAAATTTAATTTGAAGTGTTGAAAATTACACTCTTTGATTATTATTGTTTTTGTTTTTGTATGAGACATTTTGGCTGTTTATACGTGTAGGTACTCAGGTGTACCTTAAATTTATTTATCCTAATGATATTTCTAACTAGGATATGCCCGCGACTTCGTCCACGATTGACTTGAAATTCCCGCAGGATTCTCGGGGCACAGAGTATTGTAGCATTTAAAAAGAATGTAAGATTTCCTTTTAATGAAAACTGTGTCGGAATAAGCTAATTTTTATTCACCCGAACAACTTCAAACCGCTCCCTGTAAAATTTCCGCGGGATTCCTGCAATAAAAAAATCACACATTTTATTACATAAAATTTGCTATCGATCAGTAAAAAATCGCATTGGAATTCGTTTTTTTTTTAATCTGGCCATTTTAAATCATTCCCAGACAAATTCCCGCGGGATTACCGGAATATGAGTTGCGTAGATTTTAAGTCTAACAATTTGTTGTCGATCTGCGAAAACTGCATCGAAATCGGCCTTGTAGTTTTTATATGAATCCCGAACAATCAGACAAACGGTTTGATCCATATTACACTCTCAAAATGTCGAACAAATTGCACCGCCGAAATAGCAAAAAATTGCGGTTTTGTTGATTAAAATGTTTTATGGAATTAGATCAAATATGATTTTAATGTATTTCGATCTGCTAAATCTGAATCTCAAGTTCATTTGGTACATAAACCATAGAAAATCCAAGTAAATTATAACAGACCCCTGAAGGTTACTAAGTTACGAAAAATTATTGTTATTATGAATAAAAAAATTTGCAATTGTCAGGGTTTTTTTAATTTACTTGAATTTACGAGGGCCTATGGGCCAAATCGGCTCGAGATTCAGATTCAGCGAATTGGAATACATAATAATAAATGGGTCTGTCCACTTTTTTTGTGGGCCGGTGTAATCATCAAAGATGAGAACAGCCGTTGTTTGTATATACGACTACATATTCACTTACCTAACAATATCCGCCTGATGCTTGTTCATACAGTGCTTATCACTAGATTTTTAATTACAGCCATATATATTTTTGTCTAAATTCAATAAACAACTAAATTAATTCAATGGCTTGCACAAATATTAATATATTTTATATTTATTTAATTCTTCAGCTGATAAATTTCAAAGTACTAGTCTGTCAAAAAAGTACCGGGAAAAGATCAATAATACACAAAATGTTAGTTATTCATTCAAATTTATTTTAGCACCTTCAAAGTATGCTCCTTCAGAAAAGATACACTTACGCCAACGAATAATCCAATCATCAAAACGTTAAAAAAATTAAATGCTTTTTCAGGAATTGAGTTTAGTTCTCGTCGCGAATTCTCCTTTATATCTTCTACCCAATGAAAACTGGTGCCACGAAGTGGGAATTTCAGTTTAGGAAAAAGAAAGAAGTCGGCTTGAGCCATCCATGTCTGGTGAATAAGGTGGTTGCGCGATGGTGTTTGTTGAATTTTTTGTCAAAAATTCGTTCACAATTAATGGCCTTGTGCGAAGGCGCATTATCGTGGTGCAAAATCCAAGAATTTTCTTTCCACAACTCTGGTTTTTTTCGTGGAATTTGTTCTCTTAAACGCTCAAATTATATACTTTACTAGCTGTCCCAGCAGACGTTGTTCTACCCTGAAGATATAAAATTTAGAACCCGATTGCAGCGCCACCTACCAGGTCCAAATGTAATCTATCCTATCTTTCAAGTCGGATCAAACTGCACACGGTGTGCAAATTTGATTAAAATCGGTCAAGTAATTTAGGAAACAGCGTGACACGTAATTTATATATATTAAGATTTACCGTTTGACCTTCCGGTAAGAATACCAAATACACAACACAGCGATAGTCAAAAGAAACAGTTAACTTGACTTTGACTTTTGGTCGACATTGGCGCTATATTTTCGGTTTCGTCTCGAAGCTTGTTGACTATTTTGCATGTCAAATTCGTGAAACCACGTCTCGTCACCAATAACAATGCGTTTTATGAATGTTGGGTCGGAATTGACTCGCTCTAGCATGTCCTCAGCGACTCTTATGCGATTGAGTTTTTGGAGAAAATTCAAGTCTTTTGGGACTAGTCGAGCGGCAACATGTTTCATACGCAAGTAATGATTTAAAATGATACGGATCGATTCCTGTTACAGGGAAAGTTCAGCGGCTATTTCTCTCAAACTTGAATGAGGATTTTCAGTCACTATTTCCTTCACTTTTGTAATGTTAACTTCAGTTGAAGACGTTGATGACCTACCAGCGCGAGGCAAATCTTCCAGCACATCTCGACCGCTTTTGAACGCTTTGTGCCACGAATAAGCACGTGTTTTTGATAAAATCGATTCACCGTAAGCCTTCTGTAATATTTTCAGTGACTCCGAACACGAAATTCCATTGGCGATGCAAAATTAAGGACAAACTCTTTGTTCGATGTATTTTCCATTATGAAATTAGCAATACACACTAGATATGATCTACCTAAAACAGCACGGTATTTAATCTAAATGACCGATACAACTCAAATTCCGCGCCAAAATGAAAAACAGTTGTGCCAATCTAACAAAAAAAAAACCAATACATTGAATTTGGAACCATAAACAAATCATCCATTCCGGATACTTTTTTGACAGAATGTATATGGGACGATTAGTTCTTACACGTTTTGCTTACAACTTGAAAAATAAATAAAAGCACTAGCATACAGTGATCTTGGTTTAAATAAGTTCAAGGTCAGTTTTGATTGTAACAAAAATCTTCATACATTTAGCACGTAGTGGGTCCTCAATAAATATTCTATGAAAATTTAAAGAAAAAATATCGTACAGTCTAAAATGTTACATTAATGCGGAATATTGTGAAAAGCGTCGTGAGTGTAAGTAGCATACGTCGTAGCAGGCAGTCGCGTAGGCAGTAATGTAACACCGCTACAATCGTAGCAAAGTACCGCTACCACTTTATGAGCTACGCTAATGAACTACTTCAATGTGGCAACCACTTAGCGCTGCGAGCTAATGTTATTCAACCCACAAGCGTTTTCGTAGCATTCAAATTGTGTTTAACATAGTACCTTAATTAACTTGTAAATGTATTCCCACTCTTAACGACGCAAAGTTTGCCTATAAAACAATACGCAAGTTACCTGCGAAATACAATTTTGTATCAAAAGGTCTTAAATTCACCGACAGGCACCTAACAATGTAATTAACTTGGCGTCTGTTTAATTAAACAAGCCAAATTAATATAAAATTATTTCCTACATCGCAACGTTAAACTATGCGTGATATTCGAGCCGAGGAGGCCAACTAAATAAATATATGCAGAAGCCTGGGTAGGCATACGAAAGTTTCGTTGGTACACTCGACGAGTATTCGGGACGTCACCCGCCAACCGCCTCAGACAACAGTTTGCACAGCTCTATATTAACACAAAAACCTGCACCGGGGCGAACAAAAGGCGAAAGCTCGCACTCTCGGGGGATGTACATGCGTACGTTGATGTAGCACGCAGGTAGTTTGTGCTCACCGAGGCACTTCATTGTGAACGCGGTATAGATAGGACAGGGACGAGCTGGCTGGGGCCGGCCCGGGCTCACCTGTGCGCTAGACCCGTTGGCACGTCACGGCGCACACAGCGATAAAGGCACACACACACGCACCCCCAGACATGTATGTATAGGGCGAAAACGCACACAGGCTCAGGGGTAACAATGAAGGGTGTAGCGAGGTCTCTGCACACACGCGCATCAGCAGCGGTGAGGCGGGTGCCTTGCCGCATCACTGGCGGGCGAGCCTTCCCGCCGCGAGGACCTCCAGCCATAGGGCCTGCGCCGCCCGCCTTCTCGAACCACTTGTTGAATCAAGTAGACTTTTCACATAATATCTGAACTCGCTCAAGTCACGTCGCGCGCGATCCCGGCACGTTTCAGTGTCCGTTTTGTCTTCTTTAACTTTTTTCTATTGTTTATTTAATTTATTATATTTCAGACAATTGATTTGGTGCTACCTGTAATGCTTACTCTTACTCTTCGTTTTCACTTTCCTCACGTTTTATTTCCACAACCACATGATTTGGTCTTCCAGCTAGTGTTATTATTGTTACGGACAGTCCTTATAGTAACGTGATCATGCGAGTCCGCGTATAACTTGTTGTAACTTTTGAAATATTTAGAACTGTTGTTGAATACTCGTATCTGTGTTACCTGTTGACTACTACTTAAAAATGATATTATTATTCCTTTTCAAATTTAAATAAATATATTAATCGTCGCTGTAAACAAATTAAATGCTAGAGTTCTATGAAGAAGAGTTGGAGCCAGGTAAGTGCCTAGCTTTATGAAATCAATTTACAGATACAAGTTTGGAAGTTATGGTAATAAATAAAATAATAATTTATTTTATACATAAACAATAAACGCTATTTATTCTGGATTATTAGGTTTTCAACGAACAGAAGGAAATTCAGAGAAAAGTGGGATTCTTTTCGCAACAGGTAGGAATCAGTCAATTCATAGATTGCGCACAAACTCGGTGTAAGCTGGAGCATAGACGTTAGTTTAATCATAATATACCTATGGATCTTTTGCCATTAAACATATATACATATTATGTATATGGTTTTCATCGCGAAAGCTTATAAAGGAATGCCAAATATCTATGCTATAAAAATATAAAATAACTGGGATATGCCCGCGACTTCGACCACGCTTGACTTGAAATTCTCGCGGGATTCCCGTGACACAAAGTACCGCAGCATTAGAAAAGAATGTAAGCTACTGTTTTAGTGAAAATGGTGTCAGAATAAGCAAATTTTTATGCACCCGAACAATTACAAACCGCTCCCGGGAAAATTCCCGCGGGATACCCGAGATAAAAGTGATCACACATTGTATAACATAAAATTCGCTATCGATCAGTTAAAAAACCATATTGGAATTCGATTTTTTAAACGGGGTCATTTTAAACAATTTCTAGAAAAATTACCGCGGGATTCTTAGTACATATAAAAAGTAGCGCAGATTTTAAGTCTAAGAATTTGACGTCGATCAGCAAAAACCGTATCGAAATCGGTTCTGTAGTTTTTACGTGAATACCGAACAAGCAGACAAGAAATCAAAAAAAAAATTGCATCGCTTTCTCCATCGTAAATATTGTATTCCAGTTGTTTTTTTAAATAGCTTCAATGTACAAAGACGGCATTATAGAATTTTACTATACTATACATTTTATAATATTATACATTTTCATTAGCCATTTTCATCACCGATACGGGTCCTAATACTCGATTCCACAAAAGAATATTATTAATAAGTAATACATTTTTTATAAAATTCTCAAAAATCGCGTATGGCTCGAAAAAGGTAGTATGTCAAAGAGTTTTAATTTATTTGAAACTGATGTTGTATGGTGATCCAGCAAGCTAATGTAACAAGCATTCTAAGAACCTTACGTTCCGTAGAAGTAACAAACGTCTCCTATTTTTGTCATTCATCTACGGAATCGTAAAGAAGCACACATTCCAAAATACCTCATATCTCAAAAACTACTGAACGAACATTCTTGAAAATAATTCATTTCAAGAAAATGTTTTTAAATTTTCTGTCAAAATTATTTCGTCTAAAACCCAATAGTTTTCGAGACTAACTATTGTAGCATGTTTGTTTATCCGTGTACGGACAAACAGACAAACGAACTGTTGGAAATGGCGATTTCATAAGGGTTTTGTTTTTGCAAAATAGCTACGGAAGCTTAGAGGTTTCATTTTTAAATTCGACTAAATAATACGCCTAACACACATATGCGACATTGTCTTCCAGATACAGGAGGAAGCGTGTGATGGAGAAATTTTAATACTAATTTAAGGACAGTCTAAATGAAGCTGCAACATGAGAGCTTGACTTGACTACTTTGAAAATTGAAGCTTAATTCGACAAAGAGATCAAACTATACTTAAGCAAGTATATTTGCTAAGATTAATGTTTTGAAATTAAAATTTTGAGTTGTTTGAGGTCTTAAGATACCTTTTTAAATTTCGCTTTGTAGAGTATTTTTCCAATGATATTGTAATACTAGCAACAACTTAGAAAGGTTTATGGTAATAAAACAACAGCAATTATATAACACTATACTTATAATCATAGAACATTACGGCTTACATACTTTTTACATATTCACTCTACACATTGGATAAACATTTTTAGAACTCGCCATTCCTCCAACAGTTTTACAGTATAAGAAACTTAGCAAATTGGCACAACCGATAGCGGATTGAAGTAATTGATAAACTACTTTAATTAAAAGGGTTAAGAATTACAAGAATTTAATACGTTATTGTTTGGAAATTTTAGATAATGTTATATGTAAGATATTATAGAAAATATTATATTTAAATTTTTACATGTAATAAAATAAATCGAACACAGTAAAATTCTATCGCGTCCGCCAACATGAAAATAAAAGTAGTGACTACCGTTTATATACAATTGAGAGATTTTGAATTATAATCTACACAATTACCACATCATATTAGAGATATTGTTACATAAAATTATGCAGAACCTATACAAAACAGGCGTTAATCACAGAATAAATAAAAATTTAACATTATTATTCAATTAAGGAAATGGCAGATTGTATCGTTTAGAAATATATACATACATACATACATAACTTCACGCCAGTTCCCTTGCGGGGTAGGCACGAACAACAGAGCGCCATTCAGGCCGTTTAGAAACAAGAGAGTATATAACAAAATTAACTATTAACCTTAAAAAGAACACATGACAACAACTATTATGCAACTAAATTAATGTAACATTATTCTATCTCATTTTTATAATTGATGGAAATCATAATAATATTTTCTAAGATCTTTTTTGTACCTTCAAAAAATAAAAGTTAAAAGAGATCTACCCACACTTAATCGTGTATTCTAAGAAAACTTAAAGTGAAATACTTTTTTAGGAAATTATATATTATATAATAACCCCGTTCATTGTTTTTTTTGCTAAATCGACTAAATCCTTAGGAATTAGAGAAAAGATATCGAAAATACCATGAAATATAATACAAGGGCAGTGATTCATTTCTATGAACACGCCACTCATAATCAGCACCTATTGGTGCTTAGATGCTCTCTAAAAAATATATCTGCCCCAAAAAAATTATAACATCCATCATAAAAGATAGGTATAACTATTTTTACGGGAACGTCATGCACAGATTTTCACGCTATGCTATGATAAAAAATAGAAAGTTATTTATTGTACACTAAAACAAAGGGATATAGAGTAAGTCCATCGTCCTACAATTTCTTCAGTTTTTGAAATTGCAAACATCTCTGGCCGATGGCGACCATTTACCATCAGACAGATCATTGGCACACTTCTCGAACAAACATCAACAGCTATCGGGTAAATTTTGAATATAGATACTATTGGTAACCGTTTGATAGGGGAGCCTGAAAATAAATGGATTTTATCTTCATTCACGTATGCTGTCATGCGGACGCATAAAATTCAGGGCTTTATTTCCACATACCCCCTATTGGCAATGACATAACGTGATGAATTGATGATACAAATGATTTCATATACATATTACTTTTATTCTACTGTTTCTTTTTCGCCTCTGTTTGAATATAACTTTACTTTTTTTAATCGGTTTAGGCTAAACAGAATACTTTATAAATTAATTTCAATGGTTCTACCGAACAATGGGGAGAGTTCCAAGAAACTGTTCAAAATGGTGTCTTCGTCTTCTTCCCACCTCCGTACCGCTCGCAATTGGCGGGGTGTTCATCCTTACTTCCTTAAGCCGCTTCGCTCATGTACGCAGCGTTTCTCAAGAACGTTTCTCTGGTTCGCCGTGGGGATTTAGAATAAGCTCGCGGCTCAGGTGTTCACACAGCACTACGATATGGGATCTATTAAAAAGAGTGTCATAAATTTTTTTCGAGGCCGGCAGCGCGTTGGTGATATTTCTGGTGTTTCAAACGTCCATAAGCAATGGTAACAGTTTTCCATCAGGTGGGCCGTCTGCCTGTCTGCCGTACTTCAGCTATAAAAAATATTATGTGAAAAGTACACTTGAAGGAAATAGCGTGCTCAACTATTAAGTTAGCTATCGTCGTCAGCCAATCAAAGTCCACTGCTGGAAGTAGGCCTCCCCAAGTCAGCGCCAATCATCCCGGTTTTCTACCTTCCTCACCCAGCGCCTACCGGAGAACATGCGCAGGTCGTCAGTACATCGGGCTGGGGGGCGTCCGGTCCGGCGTCCGACACTACGTTTACTAAGATGCAGTGTCCACTCCAGAACTAATCTGCTACATCGGCCATTGGTCCTGCGACAGATGACGTGCGTCAAGCCCACTGCCACTTTAACTTGCTAAATAGGTATACATAATATTATGTGTAAAAGCATGGAAGAAGAAAAACTAGGAACTCGCCTAGTAAAAAAAGTAGGTAATTTTGAAAGTTCTTATTTATATGACTAAACAATGTCATAGATCATTGTTCTATCCGTGCAGGAACAGAGAAAGAATCCAATTTCCTGCAGCTGGGCGACCTGTTGTAAGAGGCGACAAAACAACCCACACCCAGGTGGTGGGTACTTGCCCGTTCAGATGGCTACCACCCCTGGTCTAGCATATGCCACCCTCACTCTTGATTTGTGTTTCGGCTTTAATGGACAGGTTCCAGTTTCCCTTTAGAGAGCAGCAGCACATTGGTGGCACCTTTGGTGTTGCAAATGTCCATAAGCGATTGAAAAGATATGAAACCGGAGCAAGCCCTAATTCTCTATCATACCTGATGCTGCCTCGCAAATCCTAGTGAACCAAGTAGAAAAAAATGAACGCTTACCGTCACTGGAACTGTATAAGGAAATATGCAGGATTTTGGCCGGATTCGCGCGTCCTGGTTTTACACAAACACTACACCAGATGTCCGGGACACAGTTGGCACTTCTAGGAACGGTTTTAGGGCACAATACAGTAGTTTCCCGACGTTTTCGGACGATTTATCGGTGAGCGTGGCGTCGCGACGGTATTTAGGCAGCCATTGAAAGATTCGGCTCGGCCAATGAGATGCATGTGTGTGCGCAGCGCCCTCTGGTTAGTACCGGCCGAATTAAGATGGAAGAGGAAATGTTACCGGAAAAGGGTTGCTTTCCGGGAATATGACGGGATGTCGTAACATAATATAACGGGTTGCTAATCGCTTTCCATCAGGTGGGTCGTCTGCCCGTCTGCTGAACTCATACAATAAAAACTCGTTTCTTAAATTTATTATTTAAAACATAGCCATTCCTCCTCCCTCCAACTGTCTAGGTTTCGTTGAACAAGTTCATATTTTCTTTTTTACTCTTTCTATACGTTAGTATAATTTTATCTCCTTATTTTCTTATATTTTGTAAAACAATTTTTACTGTATAATAACGTCTATATTTGTTTTTCTATTCATATTCTGTATAAACGCTATATTTTTCTACTCCATTATTTTGTTAATTTATACGTTATTATTCTGTATATCGCGAATATTTTTTATTATATACATTCTTTATTGAAATCAGAAGCTGAATTGGCTTTAGAATTTCCTTAAAAATTTAAAATAGTACAGTCCTAAATCGCTGTCGGTTGGGAACATACCTAAAACGTTAAAATAACGAATCATTTGTTATATGATTTATTTGACAGAGCTTTGAGAAAATTAAAAACAATAGAGCATTTCGAGTTTACATATATAACTATAATCTAAGTATAAAGAAACATAGTTACACAAGTTATGAAATAAATTAATCTACTACGCCACGGAATCTAGTGTGCTTACAACTATTGTACAACTACCCACAACACATTGTCACATGTTCGAAACAATGCGAACCCTTCTCCAGCGAACTATTAATAGTTGCACATTACTTTTGTTCCTTGATAATCATCGAATGGATTCCCTTCTGGACGTCGTCTGTGTCTTACAAAACGTAGGCCTTAATTGAACCTACAATTAAAAATATCTTCTTAAGTTATTGCAACTATTACTGCTTACAATTAAAATTGTGAAATTAGTTTTTGATGTATAAGAACGTTTTTAATCGGATTTATACCTTTTATTCTGAAGTCATTAGTATTATTAATGACATTCACAACAAAGACGCTGAAAATTAAAATTGGCTTTAAACAGGTACTAGACATGCGGCTCAGGTCGACGACTTCTTTTAGCTGTGTGTCACCTAAGTGCGAGAACTTTCACAGGCAACAGGCTCGCATATCTATCACTCGCATAATTGATTAAAACGCTAGATTCAACGTCAGAACTACACTTGAAGTGGTCTCATTAATTGAAACAAGGTAGAGTGTAATGAAATAATTATAATTGCCAGTACAGGGCTAAGTATTTGCAAGGGTATTTACAAATGTCAATAAAAAATTGAACGAGGAATATTCAATATCATTAAAAACTACTTTCCTAAAGTGCAAATGTTATTTATTAAGTAACTTAATGGGTATTAAAATAGTAAAAGTAAAATATATAAATAAGTAAAAGTAGTAAATCCTTTATTATTTTAACTTATATTGTATGTTCTGAATCTATACTATAATAATAATATTATAAAGAGGTAAAGTTTGTGAGTTTGTGACGTTGTAGGGGGTAATATCTGGATGCACTAAACCGATTTAAAAAAATATTTTACTGTTGGAAAGCTACCTTAACAGGGAGTGTCATAGGTCATATATAACATGACGCTATATACCACGGGAGCAGGACAGAGCGCGGGTGAAACCGCGCCGGGCCGCTAGTATAATATAAATCTAACAATTTAGGTTCGATAATCGTTGGAAAAACCACAATGAATTTTTTGCAATGCTGACAGCGTGTCTGTTTTTTTAAGACTTATATTGAAGACGCTAAGTTTGACTGGAAAAAATATCCTGACAAATTATGATATTTAATTATAGCAAATTAGTTTGGCCTTTTTAATATTAGATTTGGTGTGCCACCCTTATAAATTTCTTGTTGTAAAATTCAATATAGGAATAGCTTTGACAAATTTATTTCTTGAGAATTAATTAGTTAATTCCAACATTATAATACTATTGAAAGTTAATAGGTTTTTAACGATTATGTATAAATACCATATAGAAATACTACAAAAATTAGCAAAAGTAAAGTTGAAAACTTATCTGATTATTTTAAAACTCATTTGCTAAAGTTTATTTTAAATAGAACGGTATGTCTGACATATCCTTAAACGTAACTTGTAGCATTATCGTAAACTTCCATAAGAAATAAATATTGTTACAATTTGGGCCACCTGCATATCTGCAAACAAAGCACATTTATTACCCGTCGGCGTTTGAGCTACTAACATTGAAACTCTTTTATGACCCTCTTTTTTGCTTGCTTTGTGTTTAAAATTTGTGATTGGAAAAACAGCCCATTGTGTATTGTAATCTTTATGGTAGTCATTAGCCAGGTGTGATTCTTGGAAATTCAGTCCACGCAGTGGAACAGACATATTGTATTTGTACAGTATAAAGCAATGCCCCATCGGAGGGGTGAGGCAGTCTAGCGATAGCCACAAGCGAAGCAAGACGTCAGTGACGGAATTTCGCGCGTGTGATTGAATCGTGCATTACGTTAGGACTGCTTGTGTACAGTTATATTTGTACCTGTGTTATACGTGCGTGTTTGTATAGTTCTAATACATTCTATAATAATTCCAACGGCATTTTAATTCGAGTCCTGCAACTCGTAAGAATATTATTTTGATTATATAAAAATATATGTTACTAGCTGATGCCCGCGACTTCGTCCGCGTAATTAAAGTTTTTTTAACTCTTTAATTTTCGGGATCAAAAGTATCGTATATGTTGATCAGGAATATAAGCTGCCACCATACAAAATTTCATTCAAATCAGTCCATTCGTTTCGGAGATTAGCGCGTACAAATAGACAGACAGAGAAACAAAAAATTTGAAAAAATCTAAATTAGTTCTATTTCACTTCTTACATACCCCTGACTTGGTTTTTAGCATTTTTTTGATTGTACAGAAATGCGACCTCTACAGTTCTATTATATGTATAAATTCTGTTATTATTTAATCATAATCTTAGAATCACGACTGTTTTTTTTTTTTTTTTTTTTATTGCAGGAGTTCAGCAGACAGGCAGACGGCCCACTTGATAGAAAGCGTTTACCATCGCCTATAGACATTTGTAACCCCAAAGGTGCTACAAATGCGCTGCTGCTCTCTTAAGGGAGACTGGAACCTGGTCATTAATGCCGAAACACAACTCAAGGTTGTTATGGCGACATACTTTAGACCAGGGGTGGTAGCCATCCAGTCGGGCAAATGCCCTACCACCTGACTGTTAGCGACGCATTATAACATTTATATAATATTTAATTTTTATGGCAAATAAATGGCAAAGACGGGCGGCAGAGGGCGTGCGTAGGACACCAGAGGGGGTTGGGCGGGATGCGGGGGTGAGTGGCGTCGATTGTCGCCCGCGCATCTCATAGTAGTCTGCGTTCCGCGTCGCGCTGTGATATATGTGTTTTTTTATTTGCCTACGTACGTCTACGTGCCGCTTTTTTTCGGTTAAAATATTCTCCTCTTTATTTGTTCGAGCTACAACGACGTTTATTTTTCTATTTACGTAATTTCTCCCATACCGTCCTATTTGCAAAAGACTTTCTTTTCTTTCACCATCTCCCAATTATATGGGTTGGTATAATATGTCTTTCCTTCCACACTCCTCTATTCTAACATTCCTCCACTGTCATACCGCAAATCATCATATCAGCCTTCACACAATCCACCCATTTGCTTTTTGGACTACCTTTACATTTGTACCCATCAATCTCGCAGTTTAACATTATTTTTGTCACGTGACTTTCATACCTTCCCCTCCTTTAAAAAAGACTATAAGTGACTATTTATAAAAAAATAGAGTCGAGACAAATTCTATTTAAAAACTTTTTAAAATAAACACAAGTAAATTACTATTAAACTATGAAATTGACATTTGACATGTAATCACCTTTCAAGACCCTTGAGACCTTCTATCCTTTGGATTAAGTAATAAATTTTAATCGAAATGCAGCTAAACCTTTAATAAGCGAGGAATATAATAATTTGTTTGGCTTATAAAATTTTATAGTTAGTTCGAATATTAAGTGTTCTTAATATTAACAAATTAAAATATATTTAATTAAGTTTTGTTTCAATTTATATTTTATCTATTTCTTTACAACTTAAACTAAAGTTCTAAATCAATATGAACATAATTAAATAAATCTAAAAATAAAACAAATTACTTATAAGTATAAAATTAACAACAACGTGTGTTCGGTCTTTGCCTAGTATGAAGTAGGTAGAAAATCGCTCTATCAATTTTGCTGTCTACCTTCATTCTGTGTGAGGCGACGGCCAATACAGAGCAGGGTAGGGGCAGCCATTTTTTGGTGACTAGCTATATAGTGTATCATCTATGGTGACTGGCTATTAACGCTTTGACGAGAGACACCGCACCGTGCGCTCATCCATGTCTTGGATAGGAATCTCTCAATTCAATGTAATTACTGGCCATCCCAAGAACATTTACCATATTTAGCTTTGTACAAAGTGATAGCTCCAAAATGGAATTTAGTGCTGTTTGCTGTTCCTGTGTGCCACCTGAACTGAGCCAGGAGAGGGCGGATCTCAAGGTTGGTGGAGCTTCTGCTTCTCTAGTGCAACGATCTAATTCATATCTCTCTCATACAGTCCATAACCAGAGAACCAGCAACTTACCCGTGGTCTACAGCGCTCCACAACACCTGAAAAAATGATATTGCAAAATAAAAGTTGTTACAACACAACAACAACAAGAAATACAAACACACGGCACCTTGAATAAATATCCATAATCCCAACAGATAGGAACAGTAAAAACAATCAATCTTAATTTGAACAAACATTTGTCTTTATATTTATTCGATGTTGTTAGTCTAAGTATTTTCTACTATTAAAGCGTTTTATTTAAGTAAGTTAGGCCATATAAGAAACATAGTACACTTTAATGGTGCGGCATCGATTGTGATAATGTTACAGATATAGGCTGTTTCACGAAGATATGACGATGGGTATAATGCGTTATTTAAGTGTGTTAATAAAGTTAGGTGGTAGGGCATTTGCCCGACTGGATGGCTACCACCCCTGGTCTAGAGTATGTCGCCATTACAACCTTGAGTTGTGTTCCGGCATTAGTGACCAGGTTCCAGTCTCCCTTAAGAGAGCAGCAGCGCATTTGTAGCACTTTTGGTGTTGCAAATGTCCATAGGCGATGGTAACCGCTTTCCATCAAGTGGGCCGTCTGCCTGTCTGCTGAACTCCTGCAATAAAAAAAAAGAAGTTAAATATTGATAGATAACGTATGCTTTAAAACTAATGTGACTCTTCGTTAAAGGCGTTATTTTTAACGATTTCAATAAGACGCATTCGACAATAGACCAAATCTTAAACTAATCGCAGATGAAGCATCACCGTAAAGAATAATCGAGTGTTAACTTTCTGATATAAATCGCCTTTGGTACGAACAGAGATTTTTCATAGATAACAAGTGATCAGAAACACTAATAAAATATTTTTACAGAAGCTAAGACCTATATTAATTAGGTGGACCATTTCTGGCCTTTAATATGATTGAATCAACTAAAGTGATCCATCCAATATGCCTTTCAACCAAATGGATTCAATACGGTTGATCTGTTTAATATCAGCATAAGAGTGAATGTATAGTTTTATGAATTTGGAATCAGCTTTGAGGCGAGGTTTGCTTATTGTCATACACTATGACTTTTTTTGTCATAAAATTCCTCTGAGGCCGATAGCATTTTGTAGCACTTCTAGTCTGTAGTAAATATATGTCCATATAATATATATGTTCATAGCTAACGATAATTATTTTTCATCAAGGGGCCTTCAACCTCTCTGCCATACAACAGCATATATAGGTATATAATAATTATAATTGACTAAACAGATATACAATGCAAAAGTGGATGGATGCAGAAGTCGTGGAAGGCCACGACACACCTTCCATGATCAAATTGATCGTGTACTAGCAGAAGGTGATGTCAGGAGCCTTAAGAACAGACGAGCTTGCATGACAAGAGTTATGAATGT
The DNA here is from genome assembly GCA_019925095.2 of Dendrolimus kikuchii. NCBI lineage: Eukaryota > Metazoa > Arthropoda > Insecta > Lepidoptera > Lasiocampidae > Dendrolimus > Dendrolimus kikuchii. Next base: position 10,014,342 of record CM034400.1, read on the forward strand.
CAAAGAGGCAAGTGAGGTGTGTAAGAATAAGCCTAAATGGCACTCTGTTGTTCGTGCCTACCCCGCGAGGGAACTGGCGTGAAGTTATGTATGTATGTATGTATGTAATAATTATAGTTTACAAAAAAAACATACTTTCACAGTAAACCGAGCTAAAAGTTAAAACATATTATTTAGGTATGGGCATGGAAATATTGGGAAACATTGATAGATACTGCACTCAGCTGAGGTGAGAATGTTGAGATGGATGTGTAGTGTTAAAAATAATGAATAAGGTGAGAAACGAGTACATAAGGAGTTTAGAGACTCTGAATAGGGGAGACAAAACCTTGTCTATTTCAACCCCAAGAAGACACAGGTCTGCGTATTCTTTGTCAAAAAAAAACTCCATTCGAGGAAGCGTTTTACTTCCAAGGAACTCCACTTACCACCTCCAAGAGTATTGGGATCCTTGATGTTGACACAGCGAACGATGTGCAGTTCAGGGGCCACCTTGAAGGCAAGGTAAAACTAGCCTCCAAGATGCTGGGAGTCCTAAGCCAATCCAAACAGTACTTCATACCGCGGCAACGCCTTGTGCTGTATAAAGCCCAGGTGAGGCCGCATATGGAGTACTGCTCACACCTTTGGGCTGGAGCACCTGCCTACCAACTTAATCTCATGGACTATATTCAACATCGAGCAGTTCGCGTTGTTGATTATCCCATACTTACAGACGGTCTAGATACGCTTACCCTTAAGAGAGACTTCGCGTCTCTCTGGGTATTCTACCGATTGTATAACGGGGAGTGTGCCGAAGAACTGTTTAAAATGGTGCCTTCGTTCTCTTTCTACCATTGCACCGTTCGCTATCGGTTGGAAGCTCATCCCCACTTCGAGTCGCTTCACTCATGTACGTAACAGTTCTGTAGAGCGTTTCTCTTGCGTACAGTGAGGGTTTGGAATGAGCTCCCAGCCGAGGTTTTCTCACAGCGCTACGATATGGAGTTTTTCAAAAAAGGTATTATAAAATGACTTCATGGCCGGCAGCGCCTCGGTAACTAACATCTCTGGTGTTGCAAACATCCATAGGCGACGGTAACCGCTCTCCCTCAGGTGGGCCAGTCAGCCTGTCTGTTGTACTCCAGGTATAAAAAAATAAATAAGGAGATCTTCGAAAGTTGCACCCGTGATTGAAAAGTTGAGAGAAAGAAAATTGTGGTATGGGCATGTAATGAAGGAGAATAAAAATCATGTAAAAAATATAATGTTAAACTTTTTGTTAAATTATTGTATTTGTTGTCATTGATGGGTACACAGGTAAAAATAGACCAAAAAAGAGATAGATGGACTGTGTGAAAGACGACACGATATGTGTGGTATGACAGAGGACATATGTCAGAATAGAGGAATGTGGAAGAAAAAGACATATTCTGCCAACCCCAAATAATTGGAAGAAAGTAAAAGAAAAGAGAGAGGACGGATAGATAATGTTATTCTAATAAAGACGCGGGGTCCTTCATATTAAATGTATACTTGTAGCTAACATATGTTATAATGATTGTGCAGCTAAAGATAATTTAGTTTAATATTTAGATTTAGCTGTGAAATATGTATCACGTTTAATATTTATTTATTTTATTTAGAAAAGAGTTTATTAGGAAGTACCCTGATTTTATCATCTGTTATACTGACTTATGTTCGGCTATTATAATTACACCTGAATGTGTTTTATAATTGGTAAAAATAATCAATCTTAATTCAAAGGGAACTGTTTAAGCTTTTCATACAACACATATTCACACCTTGGCCTAAATGTAAGGATCATTAATATGAATTAACATTTTAACTCTGTATTCACGTATGGAGTAAAAACGATGCGTGAATATTTCATTAATTTTTAATCTGGTCGATCTTCAGTTTTCTCTCTTATTTGGAATCTTACCATTTGACTAATGGCCGATTACTATATCTCGGTTAACCAATCGCTTATTTGCCTTACGGTTGGATATAAAATTATTATAAGCTCCATACAAATCCAACAAAATCCAACCGATGGCCAGTCAAGTAAAAAAATAGTAAAATGTAGGAATCGACCATAAGAGGCTGATACTTAGGTCATAGAACTACCACAACTTTCAGGTGAGAAAGACTTACAAAATCACTTTTTTACTTATTTTATTGCACGAGTTCAGCAGAGAGGTAGACGGCAGGCAGGCACCTAATAGAAAGCTGTCGCTTATTGACATTTATAATACCAAAGGTGCTACAAATGCGCTGCTGTTCTCTTATGGGAGACTGGGACCTGGTCACCAATGCCACATACAATTTATGGTTGTTATGGCGTCATACTCTAGATTAGGGATTGCAGCCAGTCAGTTGGGCAAATGCCCTACTACCTGGCTGTGGGTTGCTTTTATCGCCACATACGACAGGCCGCCTGGCCCCAGGAATTGTATTCTTTCTCCGTTGCTGCACAGATAAAAGGATAATAGATACTGTTGTAATTTAAAATAAAAATTATCGTACAAAAAGTATTGCGTTTGATTAATTCATGCCACCACGTCTTCGGAGAAAATACATTTATCTAATTCTTATTACTTGACTAGAAACATCAAAAACATTTAAAAACTCCTACTTTAATTATTTTTAAAGTCGTTGCAAAATGCTCTGAAAATTGTAATCACTCCAATAAACCTTCCAGCTTCAAGATCACTAATACTGCTATTACCATTAACCACTAGTAGTTTAACTGTTTTAAATGCCAGTCTTGAGAACTTTGGGTCTTGGCTTAAAAGTTTGAGTATGAACATTAGAGGCCATAAAACACTTCAAACTGATATTAAAATCAATACCTCCATTTCATGTTGTACCTGGTGCAAAATCAGTTAAAATTGATTTCAGGGATAATTTTGGGACCAGGTCCTATGATTTTAAAAAGCCTAAATAATATTTCTATGATGGTATACTTTTATATGTATATATCGACACCTGCTAGGAACAACATTGTAACTCAGTTTTTGGCAATTTTAAGTTACAATCATATTCACGCTGAGAAAAAAATCCTCTATTTTTAGCTTAGCTTACCCTTGTATCTGAATTCCTTCGCATTTCAGATTTAGAACGTGGAAAAACATTGTAACTAAGGGTCTATTCATGGGAATAAAAAGCTATCTTTAGTTACGCAGAACTCTTTAGGTGAGCTACAACTAATTTATCATGAAAATAATTGCAATTCAATATACATTTTTATTCTTGGACATAGTATTTTTTTTATTGAAAACATTTTCATTGTATCTGTGTCTACGTTTTTTTCATTCTTGAATAACAATCCAGAAAGTCAGACAAAAGATTGTAACTCTAGTTGCAATTATTTTCTCCGTAATAGGTCACAGGTTTGGTTGACTAACTCATTTGTTATCATTGACTTACCATGATTTGATGCTGAACCTACCCCCCGCGCGCGGTGTGTGAGCGAGTTACGACTTGTTTATTTTCGGAAGTTCGCTTGTTGTTTTGGAATATTTAACGAAATATTAAGTGCATAAACTGTTCAAATGTGATAACCGTCTTTAAAATGAGACGTCGCAGTAGAATAATAGCGTTAGCATTAGCTAAAAGTGAAATAACGGACACCAATGCATGTATTTCATGTTTAAACTTTTTTACATAGTACCTAGTCATAATCTCGAATAAAACTGTAGGTATGGAATATTTTTTTCGTTTATTTAAGCACTATTATATTAAAGATATAAATATATATATTTAATAATGTTTTAGGAGAAAACCATTCATTACATAATAATGAGAATAATATTCCCATGGAAGAGAGATCGCCTCCGGTTATGGGTTCCGATGGAAGAGAGGTTTTTATTCAGACAGGTGGGTACATTTAATAAGTACCTACCTACATTAGGTTCATTTAAATTTTGTTAACACAGATAATCTAATTGTCATATTCAACTAAGCTCAACATTCATTACGTTTTTATTTCTAGGGAATGATTTACTTAATTTTAAATACAATCTTCAACAACGCAGTCCTATTAAGACGCAGAATGAAGAAATCTCAGTCTCGAAGGAAACTGAAGAAGTTTATTCGCCTATAATTTCAGAATATGTCCCATCTGAAGGCGGAGGTAATTTTTAATATATTATTTAATAAACCCAAAAAGGACCAATGCCCACTACGTGACTTATTTAGAAATGCGATAATTGCTGACAAAATTAGTCTAGAATACGAACAAGCTTTACATATTGCTAATAAAAATGTAGTCAGAGCTTTAAAAGACATTGACAAACAATGAGCCGAGCACTCTGATTTTGTTGTTACAGCTTGTTAAGATTCACAAAAAATATTGAATACTTCGCAGTCAGAAGTGTCAGCATTTTATTACAAAAGAAAACTTGCTACTTATAATTTCACGGTATATGATATTGGTAAACATAAAGGGTACTGCTACATGTGGGACGAGATGACAGACCGCAAAGGATCTAACGAAATCAGTAGTTTTGTGTTCGACTTTATTAAAACCAAGGTTCAAGAGGGGTATAGAGACTAACTTTTATTCTGATAGCTGCGGAGGTCAGAATAAAAATAGAACAGTATTCGCAATGTATGCATATGCTACCAAATTATTTAATATAGACATAAACCACCACTTTTTCGAAGTCGGGCATTCACAGTCAAAAGGCGATGCAATGCATGCATTAATTGAGCGGAGAAAAAAACATAAAGTTATCTACATTCCTCAGCAATGGGTGACTTTAATCAGATGTGCAAAATCAAGCGTCGAGCCTTATGTGGTTAATGAAGTTAACCAAGAAATGATATTGGATTATAAACAACTTATGCTTCATTACAATAATTGGGAATACGACGTGAACTATTCAAAAGTCTCCTGGAGTAAAATTATGCACATTTGCTGTGCCAGTGACGTACCAAACACAATCAAGTTTCAATACGAATATTTGAGCGACAGTGAGATGACAATTGATCTAGCTTATCGTAGACCAGTTAATCTTTGAGCATTTACGCGTCGTACTAATAGATTCGATTAGATCAGGAAATCAGATCGAACAAGAGATTCCGAACTACATTCCAAAAGCCTATAAAGCACCTTTACCTTTAGCGTTAGCAAAGTACAAAGATTTAATAACTTTGTGTAAAAGTCGAGCCATTCCAGCAGCTTATCACGATTATTTTACGAATTTACCCCATCTCAATTGTACTCAGTCAAAAAATTACTCTGATTCTGAGTAATAACATTAACTATTTCATTTCATGTCTATTTATAGATTATACAACCCTCCTTATTTTTTAAAGCATGCGCATAACTATCTATTTTGAGTTCTATTCTAAAATATTCAATTGCATTTATTTGTTGATTTCTTTACAATAAATTAATAATGTTATCAAAAATTTCTAATGTAAAGAATCTGTATGTTTATTAATTATTAGGACTGTTAATTTTTTTATACCTACGTGTCCATTCCAAGTGTTTATTAAATAAAGTATTAAAAGTAATTGATTTAGTAAATGATAATTGATAAGTAAGTGATGAAATATTAATAAGGATTAATATTATTTTGTTACCAAAGAGGTGGATTTTTTTTCAGTAGGTAATTGATAATTCGTTTTTGTTGCAGTCAATTCTATAGTCTTGACTTTGTTCTGTTTTAGTAAGAAAATTAAAAGTATTCATATTAATTAACCAGTTTTTATTCGGATCGTAACTCAAATATGATTAAAGTCATAATTTAAATGCACTCTATCTCAGATATACAATACATTTTGTATATGGTGTTAACAAATTACTCACATAATAGGATTGTAAGTCTGAGTTACAATGTAATTTTTTAAAATATTTGTTGTGAAATTTCATTGTAAGTCACAAAAAGACACAAAAGAGACGTTTTAATGACTAAATAAGTAGACGATAATAAAAATTTATCTATATTGATTCTTTTAAAGATAGTTCTTTAGAAAAACGTTACAGAAGTCATCAAGAATTTTTAGAAACTTTAATGCGCCGTCCTCAAAAGTTACTGAAAATGATTTACGATGTTCTTCCTAGCAGGTGTCGATATATAGGTATAATCCTTGCTTTATGCGGATGATGCCGTGCTTTTAGCCGAATCGCCATCAGAACTGCAAACACTAGTCACAATGATGAAAGATGACTGTTAGGCGAAAGGATTACATTTGAATGCGAAGAAAACAAAGGTTATGGTGTTTGAAAGAGAAGAAACCACAACGAATGCAAGGAAAATGGTCGATGATGTTATGCTGGAGCAAGTGAATGAGTTTGTATATCTTGGATGAACTTTTAGCAGCGATGGAAGGTACACCGCTGATATAGAAAGAAGAGTGAATTTGGGGAATAGTGTGAATGGAGCGTTAGGTAAACTTCTAGGCGCTAAGAACCTCAGCCAGAAGGCCCAGCTCGCCATACACAACGCGGTGCTGGTACCTACGCTCACGTATGGAAGCGAGAGTTGGGTATGGAAGAGAGAGCATGAAAGTAGAGTAAACGCGGTCGAAATGCGAGCACTGCGCAGAATCTGCGGAGTGACGCTCGCGGACCGCGTTCGTAATACCGAAGTAAGAAAGAGAGTTGGTCTGAAAGAGAGTGTCGGGGTGAAGGTAAGGAAAGGAATGCTCCGGTGGTTCGGGCATGTGGAAAGAATGCATGATGAAAGAATGACTAAACAGATATACAATACAAAAGTGATGGATGCAGAAGTCGTAGAAGGCCACGACGCACCTTCCATGATCAAATTAATCGTGTACTAGCAGAAGGTGATGTCAGGAGCCTTAAGAACAGACGAGCGTGCATGACAAGAGTTATGAATGTCAGGGAAGCGAGTGAGGTGTGTAAGAATAAGCCTAAATGGCGCTCTGTTGTACGTGCCTACCCCGCAAGGGAACTGGCGTGAAGTTATGTATGTATATATAGGTACAAGTATTATCTATGGGTATGGGTATACGTTGTTTTAGGGATTCTTTTTTTTTACTATATACAATGTACTGTGTTTGAGATATAAACTATATTGCCAATGGCAAATGTTCAACTTATGTCAAAATGTTCACATTATTATTAAGTTTGACATTTGCAAATTGACAATTTAGTCCCTGTGTTTAATAGTGAAGCTTCATTTGCGATAATGTTACAGATATTGACGTAGATACGGCGATAGATTTAACGCGTTATTTGAGATGTGACATTGTTAATTACGTTAAATATTGACAGATAACGTATGTATGTACAATAATGTGGCTATTTTGCGCATTAGACCAGAGTCATAATGTCAGAATCAATAAATCATATATTATTACCAACATCCAGATACAGATTTTTTATTACTGGAATACATCAGAAAAGATACTACCCACCCACCTGATAGAAAGTGGTTAAGGTCGCCTATAGATATTTGCAACACCAAAGGTGTTACTTATGTGCTGCCGGCCACTTATGCTGGTACATGACTAAAAGTTGTTATGGCAGCATACCCCAGATCTGCTCGTCACCTGGCTATGGACTGATTTGTCGTCACATACGATAAGTCGCTCAGTCGCGAGAATGATCATTCTTTCTCTCTTGCTGCACGGATAATATAATAATTCAATTACATAAATTTTAAGAAAAATGAAACTAAGTATCTATTTTATTTATTCAATATAAACACGAAATATTAATCTATAAAAACAATTTTTCAAAATGTTTAAATTTTAGTCGTAATCTTTCTATTCATAGACATTCTATTTCTAACAAAAGATTAGTAAACTAATTGGGATTAGTAATTGTGAGTACTATCTAAGAGTGGTGCTAAGTTTCTCCTTGGGACAATTTTCTAAGTGAAATCCTTGTAGCTAAATCCGCTGGTATTACGATTTAAACGTCTTGCCAGTTTAATCTGATCGGGGGCTCATTTTACTTTCTGTCACTTCCCAGTGTGATGGAAATGAATTAATGACTACGAACTTGTTTGAATGAGATTGTTGAACGGTAATGAGGGGATTTGATTTGGCTTTTATCTTGCATTAAAATTTATTGTGTTTTATTACAACAGTGATTTATTAGTGCGACTTTGTTTTGCTGATCGGAAAACAATTGCGTCGTACTACAAAAGGATAATAATCTAAAATGAACTGCCTTATTTTGGTGTTTGCAGATTAAAGGCCCGTTGCTATATCTTACCAACTGTTCAATTCCCTTACTATCGGTTAAAATTTGACATAACCTCCGTACATGTAATGCATTGAGATAATATGATCTAAGATGTAATGTTAAAATTCAACCGATGGTAAGGCAAATTAATGAAAATTAAATTATAGAAACCGTGCATTAAAAATATAACGAATAAACGAAAATACAATTCATGTACCAAAAAATCCAATTAAAATGCATTACTGGATAAAAAACCTAACCGCACTCAAAAAGTTTAACTTAATGAGTTTTTGTTCAGATTAATGATTAAGATTTACTATCAGACTTGTATATTTTCTTTTCTACTGACGCGAAGAGCTTACGAATTTTATTACTTATTTATTTTAACATCCACAATCTTGCCTGTGGTCTATAATGAAGCGCTCTTGCTTATAAAGACATATATATTTGCACGGAACTTGTTACTTATTGTAGGCATCGAGAAATACAGACCCGTGCGAATATTACCACTCTATTGCGATGGTATAATGAAATCTAATTATACATATACCTCATATCTGTCCCCTAACGAATTAAGACAAGAATATTCAATCATCTATTTTAAGGTCACTGAAACCTCAGTGAGATAATTATACACTACCATTTTTTTTCTTTTAAGCCGTGGTAGATAGCGATTCCTATCTTACTAGTGGCTAGCACTAGCAACACGGAACAGCATCAAAGGGCTTGGGCAGTGCTGGCTTTAACTATTGTGCAAGGTGTACAGCGTGTGGAGGTTCTAGACACCTCCGGGTCAATAGTTTTAGATAAATAAAAATCCAGAGAACATGGATAGTTGACACTATTTTGGTCCCACAGGCAGAGCGTCACAAAAAACACATTAAATCTACAATAATTGGTATTGATCATTTACAATGGTTTTGCCGGGAAGATATACTTTTATATGAGTCATAATATGACAGCATTGTTTTTTTTATTGTTAGTGATGTGACGCGCAACTAGTGCTGTGCACATAGTGCCGCCAGAAGCACACACGGGCGCCGGGGGCGCCGAACGTCGCTCGGGACACCTCTGAAAAGCTTGAGTGGCTCGCGGCGCCGTCGCTTTCAAAGACTCTGCGCCCGTGTTACATCCGACCTCGGGTGCGGTAGCAAAGCATGATGCGTCATGAGCGCTCCCTTTACCCTCGTACATTTTATGAATTTATTATGAATCTCTGTTCACTGTTGAAAATATAATTGTAATTATTCCATTTTGACCGCGCGCCTACTAGAGGGCGCCAAGGTGTTGATTGCACAATTTTCGAATCGTTGACAGAAAGCATCCACAAGGCAGTTTTTTGACCTAATATGCATATTGTGCAAATACCGCATCCGACCGCGAGATAACCAATATATCGAACCCGCCAATCTACCTTGGACAAACGTGACGGGTATACTGTACTTTCTCCTATAAATGCGAGGCCCAAGCCCAGCAGTGTTACGTCCATGGGCCGTTTTTATATTTTGTTTTATTATTAGTTGATTAAGATTGTATTAGTTTTTATTTTAGTTACGAAGCCAAATATTGTTTATATTTTCTTTTAAAATCTCCTTGGACATCGGATTGCCTGGAAGAGGTCGCTGTGAGCGATAAAGCCGCCCAATGTCCAAATGCAAATGTATCCATATGGATTGTTTAGGTTTAAGTTTTGAACAATAAAGCCTTTCCATTCATTCATTTCGTATATTTGTGTCCGCAAAACTCGAAAAATAGTCGAGGGAATGAGGTTCCTAATAAATAATATCAAACTGAGCCACAACGAAGCCTGGCCTGTGTCTACTAATTAATATGTGAACAGCAATCGTGTAAGCTCAGAAATTGATACAATATTCATAGAGTACAACAAATAAACAAAATAAAAACGTCCAATCGGGATCCGTGTATGGTGGTAATAAAATTCCACAGCAAATGCCAGTACTCCGGATACGAGGCCTGCGAGGGTAATTAAATTCTGACTGGATTCATTGAAGGCATATGTACAAAATGTTCTGCATTTTTATTATTCTATGCTTATTTAAGATTATTTATATCTCATTTGCAATTGAAACGATTTGTCATTTGTTATGTTGAATTATTTTAGAATTTAAATTGATTCTGAAATTAATCGACTTGGCAAAATGGTTTTGTTCTTGTGACAATTTATTATTATTGAAGCCATGTATTTAATCTGCTGATATTAGACGGAGCAACCAAATTGAATCAATACAGTTGAACTGTGTTCATTTCGAGGAAATTGATTGTCGCTTCGTTTAGTGGAACTGAAAAGTTTTTTTTTTAATCGCTGGAGTACAGCAGACAGGCAGACGGCCCACCTGATGGAAAGCGGTTACCGTCGCCTACGGACGTTTGCAACACCAGAGATGTCACTAACGCGCTGCCGGCCTCGAAGAAATTTTATGACACCCTTTTTAAAAACCAGTGAGAATGAGATTGAATGATCCAAGTTTATGTTTATACGGATCACTTTGGTAGATCTTGTTTCGACTATTTTATGTTTTGTCAGTCTTTATTTCTTTTTTCTTTCTGTTAATCCAAATTAAAGCAAAAATTATTAATGTCGTAGCGGTTTAATACTTACTTTCCATTCGCCTGACTATTGGTAGTACTACTGTACATACATGGAGTTTCTGTCAAAGAACCAGTGGTAAGACAATTGAATGAAGGAAGCTGTTAAGTAGAGTAGGAACTAGCGCATCAAAGCGAATCCTAGCCCAAAAACCATACTTCAAATAGGCAGTTTTTTTTACCTGATGTGCGTATTTCTATAATTGCCACGTGCTGATGTTGAAGGAAAACATTGTGATGTAACATGCTCATTGAGATAACCGAAGTGTCAAATCGGCTACGCCGCCTTGGACAAGCGTGGCGGGTATACAGTACGCGCCCCTTGAAATAGGGAGGCTCAAGGCCAGCAGTGGGACATTAATGGGCTGTCATTATAAGGCAAATGAACTGATAGTAAACTTGTTACTCATCTATACATATATTTATGGCCGGTTCTTATTACTCATTCACTTGCCCTACCAACTGTAATACTTGCAATAACTCAGGAGGGTTTATGGTAGTAAAAGAACAGCAACTGGTCACAATACTTTATAATCAGAGAACTTTACGGTTTTAACAAATATTATACAATGAATTTTCCCACTCGACAAGCATTTTTAGAACACCTCGCCATCCCTCCAACAATTTTACAGTATATGAATCTTAGCAATTGGCACAACTGGTAGCGTATTGAAGTCTTTGATAAACTATTTTAATTAAAGTGTTATGAATGAAATTAATTAAAATTTAATATATTACCGTTTGGAAATTCCAGATAATATTTTATATAAGATATCATATAAAACATTATACTTACAGTTTTACATGTAATAAAATAAACTGAGCACAGTACAAATCTATCGCGTCTGCCAACATGAAACAAAATGTATTGAATACCGTCTATATACAATTGAGAGATTTTGAATTATAATCTGTACACAATTATCACATTATACAAAGGATAAATATTGTAACAAAATTATTGTAAATTATAGACAACTACTGTATTTTTTTTTTTTTTTTATGCAGGAGTTCAGCAGACAGGCAGACGGCCCACTTAGTGGAAAGCGGTTACCATTGCCTATGGACATTTGCAACACCAAAGGTGCTACAAATGCGCTGCTGCTCTCTTAAAGGAGACTGGAACCTCTATATAAAACAGGCGCTAATCACCCAATAAATAAAAATATAACATTACTATTCAATTAAGGAAATGGCCGACTGTATCGTTTAGAAATAAGAGGGTACATAACAAAAACCAATTATTAACTTTAAAAAGAAATATGAGAAAAACAACTATGCTACTAAATAACTGTAACACAAGCGTTGAATTTTGACATTACTTGTATATTATTATGATCTACTCAAAAGTAATAAAGAGGCATGTAAATATACATAAGCATTTGAGTAATTATGATGAAAAAAATCTTTTTTAGCTAGACCTGTTGCTGGGGAGTTTCTTGCCGCTTCTACAGCGATAACACGTTGCGAAGCGATCTATATAGAATAGGAAGAAGATTTCAATTTTACTTATTACGTGTACGACCTTTAAAAAGTGTTCTCCAATATTTTGAATACAAACTTTTGAATTTGAATATAAATTGCACCACGTGAGAGATAATATTAATTTATTAAATTTACACCATTACATCTATGAGGAAATTTTTTATGTGACAAAGTCTAAATCAATTGTTTGTTGGTGTCGCCAACATGCTGGGGCGCAGCGATGAAATTAAAAATACACTAAGCAACATTCTCGATTACCACTTAAGTAATATATTATTATACCTTGAAGCCAGCAGACTGGTATTACGATGAAAACATATATCTTATGTCAAATTTTAACTCATAGTAAGACAAATGAACGGTCGCTAAGATATAGGAACCAGACCTTAGTAGTTTTTAAAAAATAACTGTGTTATAAATAAATAGACAGACGTACGGCCGTATTAATGTCTTCTCTATAAATATTAAAAACGCGAAAGTTTTTATGTATGTTTGTTACTCTTTCACGCAAAAACTACTGAATGGATTTTGATGAAACTTTATAATAACATAGCTTATACATCAGAATAACACATAGGTTATAATTTATAAAGATATAGTGTGAATTATCCAAAATACAACGATTTTCCATCACCACGCGGGTAAAATCGCGGGCGTAGCTAGTCTTATAATAATTCCGCTTTTGGCAAATTAGCCATCTAAGTTTGATGCACTAAAAACATCTTATCGTGACTCACACTTCTACAAACAGCTTTTTGGCCATATCTATACTATAAAAAAATTTAGTAAATATAATAAATATAATCTTTTTATAACGATAATAAGAGAAAGATTTGTATTTTTGTGTGTTTGTTACGAATAAACTCAAAAACTACTAAACCGATTTCAAAAATTCTTTTACCATTCGAATAATTCATTGTCCCTGATTAATATAGGCTATATAATAATTAGGGATCCTCACTAAAACTTCAATAATGTAAGCCATCAATCTAAACAAAATAATTGGCGCTGGAATCGGGTTATTGATTTTTATTTTTTCTGGGCAGGACAACGTGTGCCGAGACATATAGTATTTTATAAATAGATACGAAATTTTAGTACATAACCAACTTTTAATTGGCCCGTCGGTAACTTTGCCAGGTGGTAGGGTATTTGCTCGACTGGATGGCGACCACTCCTGGTCTAGAGTATGCCGCCATAACAACCTTGTGTTGTGTTCCGGCATTAGTGACCAGGTTCCAGTCTCCCTTAAGAGAGCAGCAGCGTATTTGTAGCACCTTTGGTGTTACAGATGTCCATAGGCGTTGGTAACCGCTTTCCATCAAGTGGGCCGTCTGCCTGTCTACTGAACTCCTGCAATAAAAAACTTTTTCGTAAATACGTATTTTCCACTTTGCGTCTTATTTACTGATTTAGTATTCGGTCGAGTAAAGCGAACTCTATACGCCAGGAATACGAAGCCTCTTTAATATTGATAAAGTTAAAGAAGAACATTTCTTGGAATAAACAATTTCAGCAATATATTTTTACTCAATACAATTTGTAGATAATTGTTGTACTTTTGGTTTGATTTTCGATTTAAATGATTTTTGTATTACTCGCAAATGTGTTTAAATTTATATTCTTTTCTGGTATATAACAACATTTATGTAAAAAAAATGTTTATCTATTTAAAACTACAATATAAACTTACAAATAAATTAAACTATACTATATTAAAAACTAGAGCTAAATAAAATTGAAGTGACATGAGTTTTGTGACATGAGTGAATGAAAGAGATATGTTACAATAGGTAAATATTGATAAATTGACTTACAAAGCTCTTTTACTATCACTATGCTACACATATAACTCCGTGATTACTTACAATTTTCACAATCAAATACAAAAAGCGTTGTTTTAAGTTCTAATACGGTTTCCTTGTCTGAATACTTATTAAACATAAATTGATCCCAAACCACTGTCACTTATCGGGAACGTTCCAAAGAGGTTGCCGGCGTTGCCACGTTGTATAGCGACTCTATTCCATCCTAAAGGCTAACAACGCGTTGCCTACGCCCCTGGTGTTGCAAACATATATAGGCGACGGTAATAACTTTCCACTATGTGGGTGGGCCGTCTGCCTGTTTGCCATCTTCGCAATAAAAAAAGTTACCGTCAAAAAACGAAAAAGCCATGATCTGTGGTGCCATCTAGTCCTGTAGGATTCAATAGTATCAGCTTATTCATGTTGTGTCTTTCAGCTTCTTGTCCAAGAAGGATTAGCGGGTTTTACAAACCAGTAATCTCAATATACAGATTATATTACTATATTCTACTTCACCGTCAGCATATGGTGATTGTATATCTAATAATGTACAAATTAGGATAGGAAACTGTCTAAGCTGTGCATAATTCCGAGATTTAAATACGTATTATTAAAACCAACTTATTGGAAATAGAACATTGTCAGCTTTTTGGGAACGTTCTCAACAAGTCACAATTTGGAACAATTTTTTTAATGTATAGTTTAATTCTTAACATCATTTATTTTTTAAGATATTAGTAGTATTAGTATTATTCATTATAGTTATGTTTTATTTAGCAATGTTAGCTTTTAATGCCCATTATATTTTCAAGCCATAATTCATAATTGTACTTAAAAGGAAACAATGTAATTATTAGAGCTTTGAAATCAGGTATTAATTTTGGGTTAAACGGTTGGGCAACTATTTATTAAACTTGTCAAGGGGTTACTCCCGAGGGCCAAATTATAAACTGTACGATTAAAACTAATTACGGTTGTATACAGAAGTCCCTTAGGATGTACTCTTTATATAATAAGTTCTAGCCAAAATGATTAAATGGATATGCTTTATCATTATATTAATACGTGAAGCAAATACTTTGTACACCTTTTTACGAAAATTGCGCGGTCCGAGGAGTATAAAATTTCACACACTTGTAGTTTATATAGAGAAGGAGTGCAAAATGCTAATATTGTTTTAAAATTATGCATAAAAATACATTAAATCAATAAAAAAACATTACACACACTACCATGTATTTGACACACACACGCATATATACTCTTTTTTATTGTTAAAGTGAAATTAACAGTGTAGCCTTGGCTAAATATGTGATTATAGAAGTATAGTCTTTGACAACAGAATTAATAATGTTCAAACTTATAATTTAAATTAATTATGGTCGAATTTCGACCATTGGGCCACTACTAGTTATAGGTATATTAAAAGTAAAAATATACCTAATGATAGTTCATAAATTAATATAAAAAAAACATATTTTATAACAAGTTATTATCTAAATACTCCGAAAAGGAAAAATAAACTTTTTAAGTACATAAATCCCAACATTTTGTTTCATTATATTAATTCCTATTATTATTTTATATCCATAACATTAGTTTAAATTCCATAGCCATAAAAAAGAATGCATCTTCCTAGTCGTCCGCTAAACGGATGAATAAAATTATTAATATCGTCCGCTAAACGTACGACTACACACTTAAAAAGGATCTTGCTTAGTAGTAGTCCAGTTAGCGGACGATATCAATAATATTATTCATTCGGTTAATGAACGAATAGACCACTGCGACAAAATAATAATACACGTTATTTTTTATGGGTATGGAAAGTACGATTACACTAAACATTTAAATATTTTTTGCAATTGTAGAATCATGCTAGAATCATCAAAAATAATCTTGATTACACTTCATTGGCCGGCTCGATTATTGTGATACCACGGTCCAATGGGCTTCCCTCTCCCTACACCATCTTCCTTGTCCTATCTCCTTTATCTTATTCTACCTATCTCATTCTAAAATCTGGCAAAGCGTTGGTTCGCCCCTGGTGCTGCAGACGTCTGTACGCGACGGTAATTACTTTGGTGGGTCATCTGCCTATCTCCCAACTTCGCGAAAAGGAAATATATATTTTAAAGCAAAGGCTGTCATGCATGTGTGATATCATTGGATACGTCTGGATAATATATAGCAATTTTCTAAAATAAGTTTTTTGTTTAAATGAATATTTGGTATAAAATGCGCTTTTGTAATCATGTGTGTCATATGAGACGCACTCGGCCGATTTTCTATAATATTATAAAATTGTAAAAAAAAAAGCGCGAGCGAGCACTGCGCAAAATCTGCGGAGTGACGCTCGCGGACCGCGTTCGTAATACCGAAGTAAGAAAGAGAGTTAGTCTGAAAGAAAGTGTCGGGGTGAAGGTAAGGAAAGGAATGCTCAGGTGGTTCGGGCATGTGGAAAGAATGCATGATGAAAGAATGACTAAACAGATATACAATACAAAAGTGGATGGATGCAGAAGTCGTGGAAGGCCACGACACACCTTCCATGATCAAATTGATCGTGTACTAGCAGAGGGTGATGTCAGGAGCCTTAAGAACAGACGAGCGTGCATGACAAGAGTTATGAATGTCAAAGAAGCACGTGAGGTGTGTAAGAATGGGCCTAAATGTCGCTCTGTTGTTCGTGCCTACCTCGCAAGGAACCTGGCGTAAAGTTATGTATGTATGTATGTATGTAAAAAAAAATTATGGTCTTTTGTTTTTTTACTGATTTTTTGTTTGATTGTATGTTCGGGATTCACCCAAAAACTACTGGACCAGTTTTGAGGCAGCTTTCGCTCATCTTGTTGAAATCTGCGATACTTAATATCCTGGACAGATGGAAAAAAAATATATTTCGATCCAATACTTACACTGATCAATAGCAAATTCCTTATCATAAAATCTGTGATCTTTGCTACCCGTGCACCATGGACGAAGTCGCGGGCGAATCCTAGCAGAAATTTATTTAGCCATCTCCAACATAATTTATACTTATATGATAAAATATGGTACCCACTAAATAAACAAAATATTTGTACAGTTATTTACTTAATAAATTTCGAAAACTCCGCCTGTCTACTAGCCCGTCTGAACTGAGATATGTTAAGGACTAAAGCCTCCCTAGAGCTCTGTCAGAAGACTTTAGTGACGTTAATGTAACGTCAGAGACTCATAAGGGTTTAGATAACAGAGGTTCAAAGATTAAACATAACACGCAAACCAAATTATATACAAATCGTAAATAAATACTATTATTTTGTTGGTTGATAAATAAATATTCAACGAATAGATTTCATGTCATAATTATAACACATACCTACTACAGACATCTCCGCGTAATATAAATCTTTAATGTATTTTTTTGATATGATAAGTACCCACCCTATGCACATCTCTGTTGTCTATAGCATTAATATAGGTATATATTTTTACTTTAAACAAGATCTGTTAAACAGATAATTAAATTCTTTTTAGTAAACTGTCTTAAATTACGAAAATAGTGTATGTGCTTTGCCTCTACTGAACTCTTCATTATGCCTGGTCGAACTTGTTCAAATTTTATTAAAATAATCAAATGTCTTTGAGACTTCAATATATATATATATTATGAATAACATTCTAACCAAATAAGAAACGCCTACACTAGCAAGTGGGTGTAAAAGTCAGGCTAATTCCGTAAGTTATTTTTATTATTTTCTTTCCAAATATTTCGAGTATTTCAATGTTTACTCAAATATCTTTTTTTGTTACGTTTACGAGCATGAAAAAGGTCACTCTAATGTTCCATATTCGGGCACACCCAACGAACACATTACTTTATGAGACCGGCTGCGTGTAAAAATATTATGTTAAATTATTTTATTAAGACCATTAAGGAACAAAAAACATGGACGCTAGGTTCTTGGAGCTTTGAGAAGATAATTTTCATTACTATTTTTTTTTATATATAATAAAAAAAATTGTTTACAAATAAAAGTAAGGCACTACTTAAACCTATGAGGTTTGCGTG
Organism: Dendrolimus kikuchii; assembly: GCA_019925095.2. Lineage (NCBI taxonomy): Eukaryota > Metazoa > Arthropoda > Insecta > Lepidoptera > Lasiocampidae > Dendrolimus > Dendrolimus kikuchii. The sequence continues at coordinate 10,032,448 of CM034400.1, forward strand.
TGATGCAACACACTCTCGCAATTTCAGGCAAAAAACTTATACAGCCATATACACATACACCTAATCATATAGTACTCGTATGTGCAGATAACATATACGTAGTCACGAACGCTCATACACACAGGCTATCATTGCAATTTTTATAAATAATAGTTTTTTAATTTCTGTTTTATACTTTTGTAATTTAAAGATTCCCTTAGTGTACTGGGCAATTGATTAATTAATTTTGGTATTATGTAGCTAGTGGTATTCTTGCCATAGTGGTTATTGTGGGGTGGGATGGTTAATGTCTGTTTTGAGATTGATCTTGTGTGTGTTTTATGTAGTTTTCTTATTTGTAATTCTTGGTTTTTAAAGTAGTTTTCTTTAAGTATCATATATTCCGTGTTCATTTGTATTGGTAGGACTCCACAGTGTCGGAATAGTAAACTCTCTTGGTTCCGGTATCGAACTTTGATGTTATGGGGCACGATGACTTCGGTAGTACTACCTTAGTAACTAGTATTCGGAGTTGAAGAGCATAAATATTATTTATGTATGTTTTGAATGTCCTTTCGTTAGCCCATATGACACTATGGAGTCTACCATTGCGTTGTATAGTAGAAGTCTCATTTTGAATGGAATTTTATTTTTGAGTATACGCATTTTAGCTAAGATAGCTCTTAGTTTGGTGCAAACCTTATCTATATGTGTACCCCAAGTGAGTTTGTTGTCGAAAGTTAATCCTAGATTTTTATAAAATTTTACTATTTCTATGAGTTTACATTTACATGTGTGGCGTTGTGTGTTGTGCAGGCAAGTGTGGTCGTGTTCTTTGAGTTGGTTTCGTAACTTGTCTTATTGTGTGCTGAGTGTATGTGAAGTAGTTTTGTTTGTTGTGTATTTAGGACGAGCCCTACGTCGTGTGACCATTTTTGGATTGTGTCAAAGTCTTCCTGTAGCTTCTTTTCTGCTTTTTCAACGGAGTTTTCGGCTATTAGTAAACGTGTCATCAGCAAATTGGTAGGTGGAACAATTCTTCATTAAGTTAGGCAGTTCATTAACGTAAATTAAAAAATGCATAGGTCCACTTACAAATCCCTGGGCTGTGCCTTGGAACATAAGTATTTTGTTACTTAAGTGTTATTTATTTTTACTTTAAAGTAACGGTCCTCTAGGTAGCTTCGACACCATGCCAGTAATGGACCTCGAATACCACTATGTTCTAATTTATGTATTAGTATGTTATGGTTTAAAACGTCAAAGGCCTTAGAATAGTCAATTAATAAAGCGAGTACGTGCTTTTTGTTGTTTAGATTTTTGTTTATCTCATCTATAAATAGTGAAAGGAGTTGTGTAGTACTTTTTTGTGGTTGAAATCCAAATTGTTTTTCTGAAATGTAGTTATGTTTTTTATAAAATGCATACATTTGGTCGCAAATGACTTTTTCAATAATTTTGTCGATGGCCTGAAGCATATGTATAGGTCTATAGTAGTTACAATCAGTATTCAAATAGTAATCTATTTGACTCATTAGAATTTTGACTTCCTGATTAGTAAATTCAGTAGCGGCGTTAGGGCAAGGCGCAGTTGATCAACCGCGCAAAGACGCAAGACACAAGAGGACGGCTAAAGGAACGCCTTGGACACCGCGCCACGTCTTTTGAATACAAACCACATCAAGAGTGAAATATTTTATTTAACCCCAACTCTGTGAAGCTTTAGCTGCCTGCGTCTTGTTATTGTTCCTCAATTTTTGATGTGTTAAATGCAGAGTAAAAAGGGGAGCACCATAGAAATCTTGTCTAGGGTCTCAATAGTCGTAAAATCGGTACTAAATAAATTGTAACATGAAACATAGTAGTTATAACATGTGTAGTGTAAATACACTCCTATATACCTAGTGAAGGAGGCTGTATTATTATTATTAGTAAGTAGGTACTAATAATAATAAAGCCTAATATAACACGACTTTGTGTTAAAAGTTAATATGCAACAAATAGAGATTACCACAGAACCTTGAAAATAATAAATTAATCTATGTTTCTTTATTTATTATTCAACGAAAACTTTTTTCTTTTATTTGCAGTGCTTTAATAATAAAGCAGACAAAACATACATAAAGAATAAGTATTACATCGATCCAACCAAGTATCATTACCTCTATGCCCCCGGCCATTTAACAATAGACACGAGCGCTCGTATTCAGTCCCAATAAATGCTATGCTCTCATGACAGGTAATTGATACCCTTCTACGATACGAAAACTCAATACCGTATAATAAATTTGAGAGGCAAATTCGCAATAAAACTACTTACAATAATTGGTGGGTAAGGCTTCAAACAAATTCTTCATCTTCATCAAGTTCTACTTCCTGTTATTTAACACTATTAATAAGGTATTTTGGAACAGAGTCAAAAGAGACTAAAATTAATAATAAACTTTTTATTAAGTTTCTAGTACATGGTGATAAAATGATAAAATCCTTATATGGTTTCACTTCGTAGTCTGTCTGTAGGTTTCAGATTTTATTTCAAGAATTACTAATACTCTGCTTTCTGAGAAAAAATCTTCTGCATTCTACGTAACTATAGATATAGGTCGTTGTTCTGTAGCTTTTTGTTATTTAAAACATATTTTTTCGATCTAAATCTGTAAACGTTGAAAGACTTGTTAACACTAAATACTTTACTAAGCGTAATAAGTATGACCTGTCGTCTGATTTAATTTAAAAGTTTTGCAGAGTTCACCTTGACGTCCACCGGGCACAAAAAATACGTTTGTTATTATTTTCTATAAGACTAGAACCACAGCACCCTGTTCTCCTTCAGACGTCACAATTATATACAGAATTGAAGAGAATATTTGAGGTGCGATGCCGCCCGACCAGATCCACATGTTGGTCTCTCAGCTTTACCTGCTTAGTGGGCAATTGCGATAATTACTATTCTTCTTTCACGGTCTTACCTACTTATATGCATGTGCGTCACATAATATATAATTTTTATTGTCGAATATGTAAAAATATTTTTATATAGACCCACAGCTTAGATCCCTTGTCCTTTAAAATTGACGTAGGCTCTCAAAGTGCGCTCTACCATCTGTATAGTTATTATGAAGTGCAATGAAGAGCTGATTGAGCCAGCAACTGGAAATTTATCTACACTTCCTCCACACTTAGCCAAATCTATTGTATGTATAGTGCAAGTGGCATTCATTCTTTTATACCATACTTCTGCAATGAGCTTCCTCCGCGATTATCTCAAAGTGATATAACAATAGTCCCTTTATTTCAGAAATACATTTTCGTGTAAAATTAAAAACATATTCTCGTACATTAAAAATGTAATTATTACAAACTAATTACTGGAACTGGCGTGAAGTTATGTATGTATGTATGTATGTAATTACTGGGGCATTTCAGCTCCGTCATTATTTAAAGGATTATAGTATGAAAAAGAGTGTAAACAGATTTTGCAATTCTAAGAAGACAACACATCGGTTGGCTTGATGTTGCAGATGAACATAGGCAGCGGAAACCACTTAGCATCAGATGATCCGTCTGCTAATTTACTTACCTATGAACATGAAAAAGTGGGCATTGGAAAGAGAACCCCGAAAGAGAAGTTCAATGGCGTTGCTATTCAAAGAGGGAATGCGGCCAGTCTTTGGGAATGTTCCCAACTAATAGCGGTCTGGCACTAGGTTTTCTAAATTAATATGAATTTGTATATAATGTTTGGTATTTAATTTATTTTAAGGTATTTTTCAATTTGTTTTGTATTTAGGGTATTATAATAAATAATAATAACAGCCCATGAATGTCCCACTGCTGGACCCGGGCGTCCCATTATAGGGGAACAGACAGATTATCCGCCACGCTTGGCCAAGGCGGCTTGGCAGATTTGACACATCGGTTATCTCGATGTGCAAGTTGCATCACGATGTTTTCCTTCACCGTTGTCAGCACGTGGTAATTGTAACAATATGCACATTAGGTCAGAAAACTGCCTAAGTGGTGCATGCGTTCCGGCCAGGATCGAAATCGCGCCCTTTAAGTTTGGGACGCGTCCGTTAGCCATTACGCTACCACGACTTGGGTATTAAGATATGGTTAATTACATTTTTAATAAGCACCAACATTTTTGTATTTGTGAATGAAAAGAAATATAATTTCTATCGAGAGTTTATTGTCAATAATTTATATAGTCACTGCGTCGTATGCAAGTATTACGTTCCATACTAACCTAAAAAGTCTCTTCTATAACACCGTTTATCCGTGCAGGAACAGAGAAAGAATTCAATTTCCTTCGGCCTGGCGGCCTTTTGTAAGAGGCGACCAAACAACCCAAAGCCAGGTGATTGCTACCACCCCTAGTCTCAAGTATACCGCCATAACAACTTTGAGTTGTGTTCCGGCATTAGTGGCTAGGTTCCAGTCTCCCTTTAGAGAGCGGCAGTACATTGGTAACACTTTTGGTATTATAAATGTCCGTAGGCGATGGTAACCGCTTTCCATCAGGTGGGCCATCTGCCTGTCTGCTGAACTCATGCCATAAAAACAACACCAAGTTTAATACGTCTTTGATGCCATACTTGTCAGATAATAAACCATGTTTTCATCTACTTCATTTGCATATATAAAATCTTATTTATTTGCAAGCATTATTCAAATCTATTTATTACAATTTAAATGTTAATTTTCGTATACTGGAAAATAAGATGAGATACATCTATAATATAATGTATAAATACGTATACATAGGATTCTACGAATGTGAAAATTGGTTGAAGTGCTCGGATTTCTTGTGTGGGAAAATTAGCTTGGTAAAAATTCCCTTTCGCAAGGGAACAGCCGGCTGATTGAAATCTCTTCGTGTAGGAAAAATGTTTTTTATTTTATAAGATTTTTCTTCCTAATTTATTGGAAATAATAATTTAGCGTTGAATGAATACGAAAAAGATATGGAAATATAATGACGTGAACTGAAATGTCTACATGCTGTTTTCTACCGTTAACCGTCTTCTTATTGAATATACCTCTACATTTCTCATATTCTGAAAGTAAGTTTGGAGTTACCTGATCACAGGGATGAAAACTGTACTTTTCGTCCCTTGATATTTAAATAAACTGAGGGCGTCTTTTTTTATTGCAAAGCTGGCAAGCAAGCAGAGGGCCCATCCAGTGAAAAGTGGTTACCGTCGCCTATAGACGTTTGCAACACCAGGGGCGAAGCCAAGGTGTTGCCAGCCTTTAGGATAGGATAAAGAGGATGGTATAATTAGATGAGATAAAAGAATCAAACAGGGGGAATGTGATGGAATATGGAAATGGTATAGGGGAGAAGGGAGTACGCCATCGGATTGGTAAATAAACCGATTTAGAATTTTTACACGAAATAAATATACTTTTGTGTGCTTAAAAACCATCTACAACCTGCACTTACTAGCCATTTTTAACCATTTGTAGAAATGTATGTACACGCATAACTTAAGAACGACTTTATCGATTTTGACGATTTTTTTTTGTGTATATTTGACTGGGTCCCGGTTTGTTTAAATTGGAACCGATACGATCGGGTCCTAGAATTTATTTTTTCAGGGCAGGTTTTGAAAATTAAAAGATTCATGATTCGGAAACAATTTCTCAGTCAGCATTTATAGACTAATGTATAATAATCCACCCACCTTCGTTATTATATACATAATAAGCTCCTGAAATATTAGTTAAAGTTAGAGGTGAAAATTAGTGCCAGCGTGGTACCGTAAAGCTAATAAACAAATTACAATCTGATTAAAGCCAACGTTATTAAATTAAACCTTATAAGTTTTTAATCGTAACTTAATTTATGCCTGTAAAGCTAATACGAAGGACTTTTAATTATATGAAATCAAATTTGAGTCGTTACAACTTTGTTGCTCAAGCTTGTAATAAAACTCGTTAACTCACAACACTTGTACTGTCTTCTATTTGAAATTAATTTTGCTAGATTCTTATTATACGTGTAAATATTTATATGGTAAAATCTTTTATCCGCAGCTTCGTTCGCATTAATATAGGTCTTGGCAATCTGTTCAGGTTTTGTTACATCCCTCGGAAACAAAGGTATGCCACTCTGTACAATCACGATGTCATGGCAACCTAATCTAAACCATTCAGACCCTTTTTTTAACGAGAGGAAATCCGTTTATGGACCATGCATCGCGGAGGAAGCGCGGTGTGGAGTTTGTATGTTTGCCGAGACGTACATTTGCAAGTAACAATTTCGAATAATAATGACTGACAGTTCATAACACGCCTCTGCACGCCTTAATCTTTTATGTGAGGTGACATATTAAGCTTGGAAAATATTACTTTGACATTAAAAAAGCAATGTTAATGTATTCTTCTTCTATTTTTCAATAAGGTTGGGCACGGTTTGTAGATGTAACTAGTTATAAGTATTCATGAATATTACATTTACTTTGATTGACGGGAAAGAATTAGTTTCTCGAGCAAATCGGAAAAATGTCACGAGACTATCAGAGAAAACTAACGGAAAACGGGTAGACGTGTGTGCGTAGTAAACTATACTAGTAAACGCGTATGTCTGACAGTTTGTTGATGGTTTCAAATTGTATTAACACTAGAAGCTATAAAACTAATTTCTATAATACGCATTATGCGGCAGCCGCGTAATGATTATAAAACTTTTGTTTTATATACATTTTTCTGATCTGAGGCTAGCCGGATGATTGAACGGACTGCAGATAGCTGCATTGTAGATAACTATGGGCGCTAGTAACATACGTAACGTTTTAGGTTGTTGGGACTGTCACACTCAGCACCTTGACTATTTATTTATTTAATTTATTTGGAAAACTTACAATAAACATTATTCTTACAATATGAAATATATAATTAATACACTTATCAGTTAAGTTTCCACTAAAAAATAATTCATATTACATATTTGGCTCATACAATATAAGAAAATTATAATAATATATAGGTATATGATACAATATTGAAAACTTAGATTTTTAAAAAATGAAATTAAGTAATACACGACCACAGAAAAACATATACAATATGTCTATTTAATTATATCATTCTTAAGTCATAATTGTCATGTCATAAAAAAAAATTAAAAACCAAGATACATGTCGAATATATAAACCATTATATTCAAAAATAAAATTATATATATATACATATATATATGAAATTAGTATAACATCATTTAATTATTTTTTTCTTTTTAATTTGATACCTGAACTCAAATAAATTGCCTATAAAAGGATCGACATCATTGAATAGAGCATTGTATTGCTGGTGAGCCCGGTATAAAAATGTGTTTTTAGTATAATTGGTTTTTATAAATGGCAATGACAAAAGCTAGTTATCTCGTGAGCTGAAACGGGGACAGGACGAGGACTATCAATGCCAAAATGACACTAATCAAACAAGTACAAAAGTAAAATGACAGCAACAACATAATACAAGGTACTATAAAACAATAGAAGTGGTACAAGCAAGTCTACCCACTGGGCCAAACCATTATTTTACCTACATACTAGTAGAAACTAAAAATATTTGCTTAAATGAAAGATACTAAAATGGACTTCAGTTCCATTTCTTGATTACAATCTTTATTTATTAACCAAATAAAAGGTTACTTTGTAAGAAATAATAATAATTCCTAAAGAATATTATGTTTTAATTAAGCCGCCAGTCGTATTATAATTCTGCCACAGTCCCGGTCGATTAATTTGTTGGCGCAATAAGCTGCCTGCGATTTATTTTTTCTTCGTTTCGACTTTACGAATACGTTGGAGGTTTTATTTTGTTATTTTAAATAACAAATAAGGGGATCGACTGATTTCTGTATCGGAAATTCGAAGTTATAACTCGAGGCGACTTGTTAATCTCAAGGAAGACGTTGGAATTTAATGAGTTTTGAATCAGGTGGGCTTAAAGAAGAATGAAAGTAATTTATTTATATAATTGTTATCTCTATTGACTTAATACGTATAAAAAAACTGCAGTTTTATTTTTTCTGCTAAAACTGCAGTTTTAGTTTGTAAGACTACTGTGTACATAATTCAAACATAGCTTTAATTCATATTTTGTTAAGTTTTCGCAACTTGTATACATAATAAAACTACGCTTTACCGGTTTTAAGCGCGGTAATTTATTTGATTTTTGTTATTCCCACGTTTCGGCCACTTTTCAGTGGCCTTGATCACGTAAGGCAAAGATGTCATGTGTCAATGAGTATCGTTAAAGTGTTTATTTAGCCTACCACCAACTTGTTCATTTTAATTATTTAGTTTTGTTTATGGTTATTTTTTACTCTATGGGAGCCTAATATAATTTACCACCGCTACGCAACATGTCGTGGCTTGAACAAAAAAAGCGGTTCAAGAAACTCTTCAGCAAACATCTAATAATTTCAAGCTCTAATAATTTTATATAATATTAAAATGGGTGAAAGGAAAAATAAAAAAAACGTCGGAATAATAAAAATCAATTGAATTAAAATGTTTAAAACCGTTAAAACGTAGCTTTTTTATTATAGCTTTAATTTTTTTTAAGGTTGAAAAGTATATTATATTTATTATGGCCGTTTTCTAAAGTAGACATACAATGTTGTGAAAATCTTTCACTGCCCACTTTCCTCGCCATTTTTCTGTTTACATGTGGATATATTGTTTGCTGGGCATTTAATAAAGTGTCTTTTCGACTTTGATTTCTACTACAAATAATTTTATTACTTAGGTTATCAGCTTGTGATTTGTTTTACTCAAATTTACTAATTTAAAAAGAAATTCAATATCCAGGCCAGGCACATGAAAATCACGAGCAAATATTTAATGAAAAATGAGAATTGCCACCTACAAAAGTGTGCTCATATCATTTATCTGTGCAGAAAAGGAGAAAGAATACAATTTCCTTGCGGCCAGGCGGCCTGTCGTAAGAGGCGACAAAACTACCCACATCCAGGTGGTAGGGCATTTGCTGGATTGGATGGCTACCACCCCGGTCTAAAGTATGTCGCCATAACAACCTTGAGTTGTGTTCCGGTATTAGTGACTAGGTTCCAGTCTCCCTTAAGAGAGCAGCAGCGCATTTGTATCGCCCCTGGTGTTGCAAACGTCTATAGGCGACGGTAACCATTTTTCATCAAGTGGGCCGTCTGCCTGTTTGCTGAACTCCTACAATAAAAAAAAAATCACGAAATAATATAAAAGTTAATAAAAGTATGAATAATTTATATTTCGCAAAAATTAAATCTGCTTACCATTATAATTCCGATAAAAGTGTGTTAAAAGTTACAGTATAAAACAATATTAAAACGCAACATTAACTTCATCCTAGCCATTTAATAACCTTAAGTTAGGTAAATCATTATTGCATCATAAGACGATACCTGTAAAGCTTGTTTATTAAGGTTGTCTAACATTAAACACTGTCAGTAACAAAGTAAGCAGCAATCAATTGAGCAAACAACATTGACAAGACTATTCATCATATTTCACGAAAATTAATTTCTAACCTTCAGCAAAAAATACAGCATATTGGTGTACAACACTGGCTTAGATCGATATACAACCACTATTGTTCTGTAAGTTGTACATGACTTTGTAGCTCAATTCTTTGTGTAATTCGCAATGGTTACCCCTAGGTGTTAGATTTACGGTAGTGTTGGACTCCCGAAAACATGCTTGGATCTACCAACTAAAACATCTCTGTTATTGTCTATATCTCATTAGGTCTCTATTAAAAATTTCTACGACCTATATCAAATAGTATGGTAAATTATTTTACTTAGGTTGCCTGGAATAGACCGCTCAAAGCGCTAGTGCCGCCTATTGTTTTGTTTATTTTCTCTGTTATTTTAGTGAGCAATAAAGTGTATTTATTATTCTAGTGATATATGATGTCATATCCAAACCGACTTCACACTAAAAAACAAAAATTAAATATTGAACCGAATTCTTTCTAAAACATCTAGAAGTCGGTGCCAAATAAAACAAAAAAACAACAACAAATTTACGAAATACAATAATTTGTATGTTTTACTTGATACCAAGTTCCTAAGGTGCAGTTGAAAACCAGCGTCAGGCATCTGTTGCCTGGCACATGCTGAACTGCACGTATTTGGTACCATTGCGAGATTTTTTTGTATATATCACCGTACTATTCATTATGTGTCTCGTTGTGTGATGACCAAATAAATGTTTTTTCTTTCTTTACTTCTAGATATTGCAGAAATAAGTCGGCTAAATATTTATTTTTTGGTTTTTAGTGTGAAGTTGGTTTTGTTTTTGTTAAAAAAAATAATTTTTACTTTTTAGCTCCGCAAATACTTCAGTAACTTTAGAAATAATATATTAAGCACCTGAAGAAATTGTACAACAGGCACGCATATACAAATTTCCCATCTCACTGTACAGTGTATACGCTCTTCAACAAGGATTGCTCTCGATTTACTGAATCAGATCCTGACTTAGTGACTATGGGACCATCTCGGGATTTAAAAAGAGCAATTTAAAAATCGGTCCACAATTGACGGAGAAATGGCGTAACATGCCTACGAAAAAATTAAACACCTGTAGAATGTGTAATACTAGCACGCGTATACAAGATTTTTAAAAAAACATAGGCTCTCGGCGATTTTTAATAAGGGTAACTCTCGATTTCTCTGAGATCCACTCATCAGATCCTAACTTGGTGACCATGGAACCACCTTGGGAGTATACATATTTACGAATAAAGGAAAAAATTCAAAATGGATCCACAATTGAAAGAAATCGCGTAACATACATTTAGAATATTAAACGCCTGTAGAAAATGTAATCACTACACGCATATACAAGATTTTTCCAAGAATTTAGGCGCACGGAATTCTTTAATAAGGATTATGCTCGATAGCCCTGGGATCCGGTCCACTCATTAGATCCTCCTGACTTGGTGACCATGGTCCTACCTCGGAAGTATACATTTAAGAGTAATAGAAAAAATTTGAAAATTGGTTTACAATTGACGGAGATATTGTGTTACGAAGAAGTTGGCTAACAGTTTTCGTGAGTTTCTCTAATTCCTTCGAATTCACTCATCAGATCCAGACATGGTGACGATGAGACCAATTTAGGAGTATAACCATTCGATTAAAAGAAAAATTTTGAAAGTCGGTCTATAATTGACGGAGAAATCGAGTAACGAACATACAAAAAACATACAGGAAATTGGAGAACCCCCTGCTTTTTGAAGTCGGTTTAAAACCATTTCAGACGTATAAAAGTTATAAAGAGTAAAGGAGTGCATCTTTTTTGGACTGTGGAGATCAGAGTGACTCACCGACCTGGTGCTACTTTGTTGGAGGTAGGTCACCACTACGCACTAAAACTCCCCGTGTACATTTCATTTGCCTACAGCCAGGGCTGCGGGAAATAGCGATCGCTTAGCATGGGCCCTAGCAGACATAGTTGAAACGGTCTCATTCATCGCTACCGCAGGTGCAAAGCACCCCGCAGTCACAGAATGGAGAGCGTAGAATAATTCCACTTCTCATCCAGAAAGAACTTCCCCTAGATTAACTCGTGATTTAAAGAGGAAGTTAGAAATCTATTGAAGGATTTTATCATAAGGCTTGTAAGTATGCTGATTTTTACTACGCTGCCAGTATTAAGTTCATAGCAAACCAGCCTCCGACGCACGAGTGGCGTGTTCAGACGTTCCGTTACACTGTACCATGATTCAAATTGTTTTCATTTCCCATCTTACTTGTTAAAATATTTTTGTTATTGCCTGAAGCACGCAGACGACCTACCTGATGGAAAGCAGTTACCGTCGCCTATGGACGTTTACAACACCGGGATGTGGCTAACGCGTTGTTGACCTCTAAGATATTTATAATGCCCTTCTTAAAAAACCCCCAGTCATAGCGCAAAGGGAAAACCGCGGAGGGAAATTCTCTCCAGATCATTGTTGTACGCGGAATTAATGTTTTAGAAAACCGTTGCATAGTTAAATATGCTCAAGCTCAAGCTCAAGCTCAACGAGCTTAATGAAATGGGGGTGACCATCCCGTTGCTGGTGAGCGATTATATAGTCGTGGTTTGTCTTGAATTCAAGTTGAGTTTAAAACAGAAACGAGAAATTTCAACCCAGAGACCTTTTGCATCCATCCCGTTTAAAAGCTGACGTTGCTACCCCATTGGAGGTGTAATTGAAGGTACCTAGTGCTTATTAATTCGAGACAAATACAGTCCACTTCACCTTGAGTAGTCATACAGAACCAGTGATCATTGTTCGATAGCCGTAAAGCTAGTATTTCACAAAATAAAATTAAATAAATATTGTGCATAAAATATATATAAAATATATGAACATAATTAAGCAGAAATACTAAAATAAAAGACATTCTCTTTTACAAGACAAATATTATTGCCTCGTAAAAGAGAATGTTTCCAAAGATCTTCTACCTTGTACGCCACGAAGCGTTAATAGGTCTTCCTTTATAATTTTACCCATACTACGTGACAAGAAGGTCACAAGTACATTAGGGTTATGAATAAATTATAACAAATGTTGCAAAACGGTGGTGTGGCTAGAATAATTATTCATGAGTTTTGCGGATGTAATATGTTAACTCAAGTGCCTGTCATTTCAGACTACCTTACATTTTTGACGTGATATCTCGTGCACTCAGATTTTGAGCAATAATAGATTTTTAGGCTTGTAAAAATGCAGTTACGTACCACAAGGCAACCCAGGTGACTTCTGGACAGACAACTTGACCATCTTAACTAAACAATTTGAGATGATCGTCAGCGTCACGACGAAGAGTCACGGGACCTCTAATTTGATGGCCACTACATCCTGTGTCACCGTTTACCCATGGGAGTTTATTGAAGGGGAAACGCCTCGATCTTCTAAGCTCCACAGCGTTCCAATTCTATGGAGGCAGTTGGCGATGAGCAAAGCGGCGACTTCCCTGATGCCTTCGACCTCTAATTACACACAATAATAAAACACAAATAAGATAATTATTGTCCTTTTATATGGCAGCAAATGCTGGGCGACCCTAGTCAGAAACACTGAAGAGCTTCTCGTCACAGGTAGGAAGATATCGATGGAATGAAGGCATGCATACATCATTATTCATTCGAAGACAACTAAGTAACGGTGAACTGGAGGATAATCTTTCATAGCATACCCCTGTGGTGGTTTGGACATATTATGGTCTGAGATGTACGTCGATAAGTGGTACTTGGGTTTAGCTGACCTTGGAGTTAGACCTCCTGGATTACCCAAGAAAGAGACCGATGAACGTCGTGAAGTAAGACAGATATTAATACTTTAAAGATCGTGTTATCCAATTTTATCCAGATTGGATTAGAAATGAAACCCGAATTAATAATTTATTATTATCAGACCAAACAGAATAGTTGTAGTATAGTAGTTAATATGATTTCAATTATAATTTTGCATAATGCAATGTACCTACCTATTTATTATCACAACCGATCATTCTACGAATAACTAAGCCATTTCGTCAAATAATGATACCTGTTGTTTATTTAATTTTTGTTTAAATTTAGTTAATAATATGTTAGTTTAATATAGTTTATTTCTTTTATCTTTGGAAACTGCATCTGTGACTGTAAAATTGAGAGGAAGGAGACAAAGGGCATGGGCATGTAATGAGCAGGGTTGAAAGTCACGTAACCAAAAAATGTTAACCTTCTGTTAAATTTATTTTTTTACGATATATTACCAAACTGCGACGGCAACTGCGTTAAATGAAACTGGATGAATAATTGGTACGATTGTAAAGGTTGAACAAAATAGAGATGGATATATACGTATTATGTGAAGGATGACATGATAATTTGTGGTGTGCAGAGGACTTATACTAGAACAGAGCAGTATGGAAGAAAAAGACATATTATGCCGACCGTAAATAATTGAGAGAAGGTGAAAGAAAACAAAAAGAATAAAGTAAAGTCAATAAAATATATTTAATTTTTCCCTCTCGTATTGCTTTGTGATATTTTTGTTTGTTCAACGATAAGGTAAGAAATAACTGAGTGTAATGTTTTGCACAACAGTCCCTCGACGACGCTGCGGAGAAAAATATTTTTCATCTACTTCTTAACGCAGTTTTCAAGACCTTCAGGCTATTAATCAAAGTCTCGTTTTAGAAAAATAAGTTTTCATTTAGTTTAACCTAATAATTCGTACAATACTCGTAATGTTATCCACATTAATTAATATGAATGTGAAAAAGACTGAATATTTGCATGTTTGTTTTCTTTAACAGCCTTGATTAAATATCAATATCTTCTCCTCCTTTATATGTATATAAAAATAAATTGCTATTGGTTAGTCTCGCTAATACTCAAAAACAGCTTGACCAATTTTGATGAAATTTTGTGTTTGTTTAAGTGGGTCCCGGGATAAAAATAAAATAAAAATAATCGGTAGACAAACACACATATTGTATATGCCCAAATTAAGCAAGTTCTGCTTGTGTTGTGGGTAATATATAACGGACTACTCTGGGGCCGATCCCAGACAGCCAGAAAAGTAAATAAAAGAGAAAATTGGTTCCCGAAATTTAACATACCAGGAATCGAACCCGGAGACTGCGTTACAGTGAGGTAAGTCGTCGGCTTAGCGCGCTCAGCCATAGAGGCCAAATGGTTTATATTTACAACTAGACCCGGTAGGTGAGGCCGCGATCGGGTTCTAGATTTTTATTTCATAAAACGAACTAACATAAAATTTAGTAGTACGTTACATAAGACAATCATTTTTATTCTTTAAAAGCAATCAGTTTTCATGGCATACGGATTCCAAATTAATGTTAGCGAAGCCGTAAGAAAAGTTTGAAAACGTCCTACTGGTGGACTTTTTTCTCTCTGTATCAGGAGATAAATGGTACACTCGTCGTGATTGTTCAAAGCGGAGTGGTAGATTTCACAAATCGGAAATCACCGTCAGCAAGTAAATAGGAGTGCCGACACATCTATCTTCTATCTACGAGCATACTATAATAAATCTGTAAATGGTTCCAGTTTGTATAATGCGTTTAAAAATGTGAAAAAAAAAGGAGGAATAATTCCAGGAAATTCCGAAAGTGCAATTTTTAGAATTTTTGTCTGTCTGTCTGATGATAAAGCAGCACGTGAAAACTACTGAACAGATTTGAATGAAACTCGACACAGAGCAAGCTCATATCCCGGGGCGTAACTTAGAATACTTTTTATCACAATAAATGACGTCAATTCCGCGGGATTACAATATGCATAATTAGGTTGCCAAGTATGCTCCCCGGACAGGTTTCAAACCATTCATGACGACGGGTTTACTGCATATCAATGATGTTTTACGTCAATAATACATCTTATATATATAAAAGAAAGTCGTGTTAGTTACACTATTTATAACTCAAGAACGATTATACCGATTTGGCTGAAAATTGGTGGGGAGGTGGCATAGAACCAGGAGACGGACATATGATACTTTTTATCCCATTGGAACCAGTAAGTGGCGCTGAGATCGGGTTCTAGAATCCTCCTAATCACCTGGACTGATTTTGGTAACTTTGTTTTTGTGTGTTTGAGTGGGTGGTCCCCGGATGGTTTGAATACATAATTGGGACCGGTAGGTGGCGCTGGGCTCGGATCCTAGATTTTTATTTTTTCAGAGCAGGCAACATCTGCCGGGGCCGCTAGTTACTTATAAATCTCAAAAATCTAAATAAATCGACAAGAATTCTGTAGGTGCTGAATTCTTACTAAAATATAAACATTAATTTTACAAATTTGTATTCTGAAACCGCGTTCATGTTTCACGAAGTGTTACGAGTGTTGTAATCACCGTTACATTCATTATATGAAGTGGTGGTGTCACTTACTATCTGAAATAATATAACATAGTACAGTTTTGGGAGAGGATATGGAAATTAGGGAATATACACATTGCTTGTGGGTTTTCTTAACGGTTAACAATTGAATACCACACAAAGAATTAGGAATGAGTAGTTGATGATAAAATTTAGCGCTTTATTAACCCGAACGCTGATTTTAGATCTCGATAATATAAGCCATCAAATCGACATTTAAATGGTGTCGATTGAATTTCCGTTTTTACGGCTCTGTAGCCAAATGGCAAAAACGGAACACTTATAATTCTTCACATGGAAAAATATTGTTTTCTTACGGATGGATGAGATTTGGCAAAGTATATTATGCCTAATTTAGTCGTGGTAGCGTAATGGCTAGCGCACGCGTCCCCAACTCAAAGGCCGCGGGTTCGATCCTGGCCGGAACGCATGCCCACTTAGTCAGTTTTCTGAGCTAATATGCATATTTTTACAATTACCACGTGCTAACAACGGTCAAGGAAAACATTGTGATGCAACCTGCACATCGAGATAACCGATGTGTGAAACCTGCCTAGCCGCCTTGAACAAGCGTGGCGGGTATACTGTTCGTTCCCCCCTATAACGGGAGGCCCGTGCCCAGCAGTGGGACATTTATGAGCTGATATTATACTTAGTCTGGCCATAAATACTGTTACAATTAAAAAGAAACAAAATATTACATTTGAATTTGGAATCGGTCATTTTTATATGATTGTTCATTGTGTTTTCTCATTTTGGCGCCAATACATTGTACAACATTTTGCGATATTAAAATGGAGTGGGGCGATAAAGAGAATCGAATCGCTATGATTGCCTTACACAAAGTAGGTATAGAGTCAAATGCAATTTTCAAAACTCTCCATACGCTTGGTATTAGTCAAATGTTTGTGTACCGGGCTATTATTAGGTACAATGAGACCTCCTCTGTTTGTGACAGAAAAAAATCTAGCCGTCCACGTAGTGTTCGTACGAAAAAGGTGGTCATAGCAGGAAGGGAAAGAATTCGGAGAAATCCTGTCCGAAAGCAAAGGATTTTATCTCGGGAGATGAAGATATCACCTAGAACCATGTTGCGTATTTTAAAAGATGACTTAGGACTTACAGCCTATAAAAGACGCACTGGTCATTTCTTAACTCATAATTTAAATAAGAATAAGGTGGTAAAATCAAGACAACTACTAAAGCGGTACGCAAAGGGAGGTCACACAAAAAATTTTTTTACGGTTGAGAATTTTTTTACAATTGAGCAACATTTTAACAAACAAAATGATCGTATTTATGCTCATAGCTCTAAGGAAGCTTCTCAATTAGTCGACAGAGTTCAACGTGGGCATTATCCGTCTTTAGTGATGGTTTGGTGGGGTGCTAGCTATGAAGGAGTGACTGAACCATATTTTTGTGAAAAAGGTATCAAAACATCGGCACAAGTGTATCAAGATACCATTCTTGAGAAGTTAGTTAAGCCCCTTAACAACACCATGTTCAATAACCAAGAATGATCCTTACAGCAAGACTCGGCGTCGGGTCATAAAGCTCGATCCACGCAGTCTTGGTTGGAAACGAACGTTTCGGAATTCAACAGAGCTGAAGACTAGCCGTCGTCTAGTCCCGATCTTAATCCGCTAGATTATGATTTATAGTCAATTTTAAAGAGTACGGCTTGCTCTAAACGCCATGATAATTTGGAGTCCCTGAAACAATCCATACGATTGCCAGTGAAAAATTTTCCCATGGAAAGAGCGCGTGCTTCTATTGATAACTGGCCTCAACGTTTAAAGGACTGTATTGCAGCGAATGGAGACCACTTCGAATAAGCTTTTTATACTTTGAATTGTTTTATATTTATGTATTAAACTAACACACTGTAAAACTTATAAATCTTATTTGCAATAGAAAAAAATTCTTTGTTAGAATATTTACGGCAAGCCTAGGTATTTATATATATTATGCCTAAAAAATATATATGCATGTGTGGTATCTTTAGACAACTCAAAATCACAATGACTGAGATAAGTAAAAAAATCCGTTGGCTCAGTGACTCAGAGCACGTCTTGACCTCCGAAATGAGAGTAGCCGTTTATCTCTACTTTTCGGTTTCGTAACAGTAGGTTTTATCGTGAGCGGAGTGTTAACCCGCTGCACATCCGCTAAAATGTTGAAGGACCACAGCCGCGTTGGCCAGCGAGTCCATCGGTCTTAGCTAGGTAGTACTACCCACCATACTTCCATCAGCCACCCCAGGGAGGCTTCTCCATTCTGTGAGGGCCAGCGTGAAACTGATATAGGTACGTAATTATAATTTGAATTGGCCCTATCTAAAGGTCCATTATTTGATTGATATATTCTACAGATAGGCTTGAAATTACCAAATACAAGAATCTTTACGTAAATTTCGTACAACGTCACAAACTTTGACGCGCATATCTCATTTAGTCAGCGTCGCTCATCGATAACAGTGACTCAGGTGAATTTTACACGGTTTGCCAATTCGGATGAAGTGGGTAGCTATTGTATACACGCCTCGGATTTTCTACACATAACTTTTCCTGAAGGTGCTTTAAGCTGTTTACGAGACAAAAATATGGCTTCGAAATTACGTTCAAATATAGAAACATGAAAATATTTTAATAAATTCGGAGCAGAAACACAAAGTCTATTTTTTGTTTTATTGCAGGAGATCAGCAGACAGGCAGACGGCCCACTCGATGGAAAGCGGTTACCATCGCCTATGGATATTTGCAACACCAAAGTTGCTACAAATGCGCTGCTGCTCTCTTAAGGGAGACTGGAACCTGGTCACTAATGCCGGAACACAACTCAAGGTTGTTATGGCGACATACCTTAGACCAAGGGTGGCAGCCATCCAGTCGGGCAAATGTCCTACCACCTGGCTGTGCGTAAGTTAAGTCGCCTCTTACGACAGGCCGCCCGGCCGCAGGAAATTGTGTTCTTTCTCCGTTCCTGCACGGATGCAAACAGACTAATTGACAAACTGAAAAAGGCTCCAGTTTTAGAAAATGGAACGTCCATAATTAACATATATAGAAGAAGTATTACTGAAAAATGCCGGTATAATAATGATTTTATTTAATAAAATTTAAGTGGACTATATCCCTTTACTTCCAATGTTAAACGTTCTCAGGTGTGAATTTTAATCTTTTTAAAATTATTGTACTGCTATATAAAACTAAAATACTAGTGAAATGATTAATTTATACCAAAATGTTTTATGTTAGGTTAGTTAGATAACCATACTTTTACCGCAATGTACATAATGTAACTCTTCACTTAGACTCATGCTCTGATGTATGTATCTTAAATTTAAAGCCAATGATACAGATTTTATTGACTCATATGGATACTCATATATGTCGCAAAGTAGGAAGAATGCGTCATGCAAGTAGCTATATCGTCGTCAAGAATTCCGAAGCCGAAATAGGACAGATTTCATTTAATAAAACATAGTGAAGATCATCGCGGCGAAGCCCACTACCATAACGACTTGCCGTACCTCAGTAGAGACAATAATCATAATTGCCAAATAAAGAGTAAATAGTAATCTACATCATAGTTAATAATAAACCTATTTTAAATAACAAGCCAATTTCCGATACCATCGATTCGCCCAAAACTAATAAAAAGTTTCTATTTATCCTTTGTCATTAATGATATTCAGTATTTTCATGCACAATTTGTAATTGAAACTTATAAATTATAAACACGAGGCCGAATAATAAAGTATTTCGCATTGAAAATAAGTATTTTGAACTTTGGTTGAAGTTGGTACTGTTCGTATTTTGAGAAATATTTTAACATTGTTTGATACTAAAAACGTATATCTTAAAGTTTCTATTCAGCATTTAGAGAAATTTACAACATTTTACAAGGCAGTAATTTGAAAACAGCATTGTATTTTTAGACTATATACAGCACACTGCTTAGTGTGCGCTTCTCCATTTCCAAGGAATGGATGATATATGTACGTTATGTTTGTCTAAGGTCCACTGCAATTTTTTAATGATGTTTACCTTCATCATTTCTAGAGAACTGATATATACACGTTATGCTTGTGTATGGTTCATTGCAGGATATATCATGGTGTAGTTCTTCACCGTCATGGTAATTGTAGCAATATGCATATTAAGCTATAAATATGTCTAAATGTGAGGATTTAAACCAATGTAAAGTGATCGTTTACATCTCACAAGTAAAAGTTTTATCTATAAAATTATGTCTTTATTAAAAGTCGCATTTTGTACATTTTTAATCTATTTTAACTTACAAAAATTACGTGTAATTTTGAATATTTACCACCCGGTCGCTGTCGCTGAATTTTTTAATGAATATTAGATTTATTATATATAGACGAAAACTATAAAGTAAAAATCTAGCAGTAGTTAAGTCCTGTGCATGGGTATGAGCCATGCGGCTAATGTTGACATGACACAGACGAGTGTTATGATTGAGTTATGATAATTAGCAAAGCTACTTTTGCCATCTTAAAGAAAAAATGTGTATGCGCCAACCGGACTCTCACACGGCCAATTGCATAACTTAAAAATCTTTCATGTTCTATCTCTACACACATATATATCATTAAATACGATTCTATAAAATACAACATTGAATTTAGTTCAAAATGTACCTACAGCAGAAAGAATCTTATTGATGATACTTGTGACAATATATTATTTCTGTCACAACGAATTATAAGTGAAGAAAGTAAGGCTTTATTAAATTTTTTTGCTTTCACACTTGAAAATATCGTAGCAAGCGTGACCTTACACCCTTTTCAAAATTCAGTTCGAAAGTGCTTTCCTTTGTAATCCTGCCCCAAATTGTATTAACATCCAGAGAGCAATATGTGAGAGTCGTATTTAGAAAAATTAATATTCTATAAACTTTTTGAAAATATCAATTGTCGTTTTACGCTATCTTTTATTTACCAGTCATAAAATAAAATTTGATAAATTTTGCTCAGCTTTGCTGAGCGGATAATTAAAACAAAACAAGTTGAGAATAGATTAAAATAATTCAATATTAACTTTTGAGATATCGTATGATCACAGCTACTGAACAATAACCAAGTCAGTTTAAATTTCAAAAAATATTATTAATAAAAAAGCTGTATCCATTAATTTAGAATTTTAAACATTTTACATTAGATTTAAAATTTACCCATTCTGTGTAAGAATATTTTTCAATTTCGTCTCCAAGATGACGGTGGTTGCTCTAAATTATGTTGTAAATTATTTGATAGTAAAGATCAGGACAGTACAAAATTATTGATGTGATTAAAAATGTTGTTGAATGAAATTCGTCAAGAAGATTGACAATATCGTGGAGAAAAATACAATAAATTTGCCTCAGAACTAACCTTGAACGGGTCAAAATATGGGATGAAAATTTTCATCCCATATTAGTGGTTAGCATTCTACCTAGTATAAACAATATTTATATAGTTTTTCTACAAATGTTACGTTACCCCGAGGCTCTACCGGAAAACCTCGCTGGTTTTTATCAACCAATATTTGCTGAGTAAGAGGCTATTTAGAATTAAGTTGTAAATAATACGCCTATTAACATTTTCAATTTATAATTTTGTCTTTAACGTTTTTTCTTCTGTATAGTCACTGGTCGCGCCGCTTAGTTTAAAATGATGTCCTGTCAATTTATTTCCGTAACTACCCACTTTACCTAACCAAGTTGTCCAATCATCTATTCATAACCACCATCTTCCGTTCCATTACGACTATCTTTGTCGTACTTACCCCTGTACTGATACTGACTCGTAAATGCTCGTCTTTACGAGTCAGTCTGCTGCCGAATATTATACGACAACCCGCATATCTTCCCACCAACAATTACCTACAAGTACAGTTATACCGCACCGCATATGTACATATAATATCGAAGACCGCAAGAAGGAGATAAGCCAGAAGATTTGCTGCAAGGTTCATGACTTGGTGATCAGCACGCATTGTCAGTGCAGCCCAGAGGCACACAGGTTAGTCTCCCTTCTATCTACCACCCGCAATCCTACCACCGTCATTTTGGATGTGCATTCAGTTCCTAATACTGGGCTGCTGCGTTGACACTCACTATCTATGTAACAACAACGCCACTTATTGGCTCTTAACTTTCTTCTCATTACATATCCACTACTTTTATATAGCGCGATCTCACATTAAATTAGTTTTTAATACTTAAAACAATTAGTGTGTTATTGGATCCTGCTTGCAACAATAGGTAACAATTGCTGATCTTTCTATCATTACTTTTAGTGGAAAGACATGAAAACTATTATAATCACTCATAACTCACATTTACATACATATTCTACAGTAAACGCAATGCTATTACTTTGTAATGATAATAGGAATCAACTCCTACCCGGGCTTAGTATAACATAATATTAGGTTTATCATCTAGGAGAAATTTTGCTTTTCTACCTATACAAATTTATAACTAATACAATCCTGTTAACTATGTAGTATAAATCAGTAGATATATGAGTACAAACTTTATATTTGTATAACGAACAAATAACATAACTTGGCAACTAATATTAAATGATCCAATCCAGAGACTAGTAAAATAGACCTGGGGCTAAGTTTGATTTTGTTTATTTGTTTAGATATAATATAGTATATAATTAGGTCAATTTCTATCAGTAGTTGTGGATCAAGCTAGAGTAGATGAAACCTTAGGAAGACGTTACATATTTGTACTTTTTGGGTTCAAATGTTCAAAGAGTTTCTTAAACAATGACCAGAGGGCTGGTTCATATTTCGATCAACAAATCATCATCATGGACAGTCAATCATGGCCACATTTCTCTCTGGCAGTAATTTGGTGTATAATATAAATAGCCTTAGAGTAAATTTACATTTTAAGTTAAAATATTTGTTGTTTATCTGTGTGAATGTTATGAATATCTAAGTTTCAGAATAATATTTAAGCAAAAAGTCCGCAGACTTAAACTGACACTAAACACACGAAATAATTGAAACTCTTTATACCTGCACTTTTCACGCTAAGAGCAATAAGCATCCGACTATACGACTTATTGATTTCTCTCTCTCTATGTAATTCCATTAGTAAGTCTGTGTTTATCAGGATGACTCGATTTTAGTTGCATTATATATACTGAACAAGGCTCAGCGGCGTGTAGAAACAGGTATATAAATGAATACCATAAAGAAAACATTCTGTGATTGCGAAATGCACTTTACTGAAGGCTACTTTTCTTACACACGTTGTTGATCATTGCAATTTAGCAAACGATAGTGTTCTTAAAATTTAAAAACATTACAAGTGTAAATATCTAGAAGGACGTCGTTAACATTCTCCACCCTAGTGCTGGTACAGCACTAAAAACCATATCTACCTAGATATGGACGTACATCGCCCACCTGGGCGATGTACGCTGCTGACCGTTTCAAGTAGCTGGTCGTGTATTCTCACATCAACCACCCCTACTCGCCTCGCCTAGGTATACTGCATGCTGGTCTTTCATCCATGTGTTACTGGCAGTATCAGGATCTAATATGAGTATTAAGCTCCCCACCTGTAGGGGTCTGTTTCTAACTGCGTCGATTGGGGAGCATGTCTGGCATAACCTCTCTCATTCATCTGTGCCAATACATATCGGGAAGTATCTGTGTCTGCCTCCACTGCTTGTGCAGAGACAGGTCTGAGTTATACTATATTATCTTGAGGTCTCCTTTGTCTCCTTGTTGGTGTTACATTTTGAAACAGACATCAGTAGAGCCTAAGCTTTCTTTAGATACGGTGTCTAGTGCGGCTAAACTATTACTATTCCAATTAAGGATCTTAAATCTAGTATTTTTGTGAATATAAATTATATTCTTTACTATATCAGTTGCGGTGGGCCCATCCGGTAGACAGTCAACATAGTCATTCATGTAGTGCTGCTCACAAATGGCAGCAATGGCTTTAGGCTTCGTTGAATTGGACGTTCTAGCTTCTGATAACCTGTGCCACAAAAGGTGGAGAATTTGCTCCAAAATTTGGCCACGTCATTATAAACGACTCCAACGGTTTCGACGACTCCTTCAAAGGAAACGTAATGCAAGTAGATTTAGCCGTTTAAGGCGAACATCATTTAAACAAATGCGACTATCTGGTGTACCCTCAGATGTTCAAATTTTGTAGCAAAATTATTTTCGAATAAATGATTCTCACATTCGCTACATTACAATCTTGTTTGGAAAGAAGAATGTTTTTACAATAATCGTATAGCAAAGATAGTTACTTACGCATTTCCTGTACAATTTTGGAAATAATAACATCTGGGGTACCGACTTACAGTTCAAGAGTTGACATGACGAGGTCTGGTGCGAAGTTTGAAATCAGCATCGCAAACACTGCCTCGTGAGTTGTTCCGTTTAGGCACTTGCGTAGTCTTCACATGTTCTCTACATCGGTGAAGCCACATACCTCGTTCGACTCTTAATATGCTGTCTTTAACCGAAGCCACTCCAAGCGATCTCCAGTGAAGAGTGGTAGTTCTTTTGGTGTGCATCCGCAGCTCAGAAGTTTAGAGTCGGAGTTGTTTATAAATACCAAGGAAACCGTCGTTAGCATACCTAACTTAAAGTTGAACAGAAGGGCCAGAAACTATACAGCGTTGTAAATAATCTGGTAATTTTTTTGTCCAGTTTAGTAGTGGTGACACACATCTGTATAAAGCAGTAAAGACAACGCCATAGAAGCTTAAGTGACTGAAGTCATTTGGGAATAAAAGGAAAGAAAAATTTTAAACTTGAAGACTGGTAAATATGAGAGTAAAGATAAGCTAATAAAGAGAGAGTATAGGTGATATAAAATATTAGGACAAGATTTATGCTATGATGAATGATGCGTGTGGAACAAAATATTCCTAGGTATGTATAATTGTTTATACTCTGTCGATGCAAAAGATTGAACTAAAGTTGAAACTGAAGACTTTGTAAGCAAAGTGAAAGCAACTTTACATACTGTCTTATGTCTTATTATTGTTTAACTTACGATTAGACGTTATAAAATAGATGTAGGCTTCAGATTACACTATTTATTTTATGTTAAACTAACACCGTCAAACGGGATTATAAGCCAGCTTTCACAAACAGACCTCTATGGTGTAGACTGTTATTTACATATATTGACGACTTCGTAGTTCAATCTAGTTTAGAAGTCAAATAGATGATACGAATCTTATCATCTCGCTTGATGTACATTAAATATCATTAATTGGAGGACAACATTAAGTCGTTATCCTGTTCTAAAAAAATACAATTCTAAAACCCGATTTCAACGCCACCTACCGAGTCTAGTTGTCAATCTACAATCCCGGGACCCTCTCAAACACGCACAAAAACATAAAAATATTTAAAAAAAACCATTTCACAACCGCCCAGAAAATAATGATCATGTCTTTTAGAACAAAAACAATAAATAGGTCCATAATCCGACAAAGCGATTCCCATACAAAACTTTCAAATATTTTTTTCTATTAAACCACACCTGTATTAGAGCGAACAAACAAAATATTCAAATCGGTCAAACCGATCTTAAGTTTCTAGCACAATTTTTTTATTCAAACTAAGTTCTACTGAAGAATATTGCGTAAAGTTAATTTAACATATATGTTAAAAACTTACAACTTACTTCCTATTCTATGCACTTATAGATAAAATTAAATTCGGAGTGCATATTTCTACATGAGTGGACGATGAGTAGGCATTAAATTAGGTATATCGCTGTAACACTGCTGACGTTTGATATTAACAGACGGCGTTGACAGAGCCGCGGTCTGCTTCCATATTTAATGTTTTAAGTGCTCTTTCGTGTTTATACTTTATAGGATACCAAATTGGAGGTGCTATTTTAGTAGCTCGCTCAGCCACCGACGGCTAGAGTGGAACTAATATTTACTTGATTGTTGAAAATTGAACACGTTCCTGCTTTCTATCATAGTTTCGGTTTAATAATTTATTCATAACTTTTTCCGTTGCTTCTCAGACCTGATGGAATTAATTTCGGAACAAATAAATCAATAACTCTTCCATAAAATATACATGTGTAGTTGTAAAATTTTCCATACCTCTTTTGACCCTTTAAGCCATTTTAATTAATAATATGTTAGGAATATTTAAGGACAAACCCAACCTAATAGAAAATCTTCTAAATAAACTACGCATAGATACAAATTAAGTCAATGTTAAATGTACATATATACATACATAATTTCACGCCAGTTCCCTTGCGAGGTAGGCACGAACAACAGAGCGCCATTCAGGCTTATTCTTACACACCTCACTTGCTTCTTTAACATTCATAGCTCTTGTCATGCACGCTCGTCTGTTCTTAAGGTTCCTGACATCACCTTCTGCTAGTACACGATCAAATGTTAAATGTAATGTAAGTAATATAGTAAATTGATAAAGTACTTTAGTTAAAATAATAATGGGTGCTATTTATGCACGTTTCTTTATTCTGATCTTATGTAAAACTAGGATATGCCCGCGACTTCGTCTATGATTGACTAGGAATTCCCGCGGGATTCCCGAGACAAGAAATACTGCAGTATTTTTAAAATAATGTAAGCTATCGTTCTAGTGACAACTGTGTCGGAATAAGTTAATTTTTACGCACCCGAACAACTAAAAACTGCTCCCAGGAAAATCCCGGAATCCGGTGGAACCCCGGGATAAATAATATCATATATTTTATTACATTTGCTATCCATCAGTAAAAAAATCACAATGGAATTCGATTTTTTTTTAATCTGGCCATTTTAAATAATTCCCAGAAAAATTGCCGCGGGATTTCCAAGTAAAAAGTAGGGCAAACTTTAAGTCTAAGAATTAGATGTCGATTAGCAAAAACCACATCAAAATCGGCTCAATAGTTTTTGCATGAATCCCGAACAAACAGACAAGAAATAAAAAAAATTACGCCCTGTTCTCCATCCAGCGCTTATAGTCTATTCCAATTGTTTTTTTTAAATAGCTTCAATGTAATATTATAATATTATAAATAAAGAATGTTTAGAATTTTATAATATACATTATGTTACTAAAACAAATACATAAAGAAAAATTTGTTTGTCACGTATAATGTAAACATAGCAGTGTATTACATTTTATTCTCCCTCGAGGTTAATACGCAGTGTAACCAACTACCAATCATTGGATGGAAAAGTTTTGTTTTACTTCAGTTGTACCGCTCGGAGCTATGACCGTAATAGTGCGTAAATACGTCGATAAATATCTGAGCATAGTGTCGACATTTCCATCGTCAAGCGTAAACGAATCCATACTATACCGTCTAAAACATGTTTCAGGTTGTTAAAAGCTTAGGGAAAGTTCTTCTATAAGAAAGATGTTTTAGAAGAAAAAATGATTTTATTTTTTTGATGACTGTGTCATGTGACTTCAGTTTCTAAATAAAATTTAACAACGTATGTTTTATTCTGGAATATTTTTTTATTATTTATGAACCACATCAGACAGGCTGACGGCCCAACTGTGATGGAAAGTATGTTACCGTCGCCTATGGGCATTAGGAATACCAGATGCGCTGCCATTGTGCTGCCGGCCTTGAAAGAGAAAAAAGAAAAATTATACAAATTTATTCCTCAAACCAAACGAGGCAAAAACAAACCTCAGACGTGTACGCATACGAACCATTACGAGCATTAGTAGCAGGTAAAAGTAGTTGCTCAAGCTTTGTTGCGGGTCATCTTTTAAAAACCTTGAAAACGCCTATTTTAATGTGTGTGCAATCGAATTAAGAGTTAAATCAGTCAAAACCTTCCCCTTTTCCAACGTTATTAAAAGAACTGTAAATAACTTATAGTACGTTTTTTATATTGAATAATAGATTTAAAAAAATACTGAAACTATAGTTTGGCTCTTTAGAAAATCTATATACATTCAGAAATGTATAAAACTTTATCGATATCTTAATTATAGAACGTCCCTAAACAGTGCCACCTCCTTAAGTTCGATGGATTTGTGCTCCTATCTACGCCCTCTGGTGTATGAATAATAACTTATGCTTTTGTAAGAATATTTGAAAGCTGAATTGTATCTGTTATTTAACTTTAATGTACTATGTAATTATTGAAACAATCCTGAATTCTTTAAATAGAGAAGCTAGTGAAGTAGTTCTTTTATAAAACGCTCAAGGTAATGAAAAACAATTTGTATACAAATGAGCCAGAATTTAAAGCAATATTTATGCTATTGTACTAAAATAAAACTAGCTGTTACCCGTGACTTCGTGCGCTTTTTTTAATATTAGGCAAACAAACACACACATTGTATATCCCCGAGCTAAGCAAATTACGCTTGTGTTATGGATAATATACATCAGACCACTCTGGGAGCAATCCTAGACACCCAGACTACTGTAAATAACGTAAAGTGCGATTACGAAATTCTTCATGTTTATAAAGAATTGCATTTAACATATAAACATTATAAATAATAATAATTATAAAGCCCTTTATTTCCTTAAAAGATAACATTATACAAATAAATTCTAAACCAATAAAATATTATTCTTTTTTATCCTTTAAATCCTACTTTGGATATAGGCCTCCTCTAACTTTTTCCACTCTAATTTAGTCCTATTCATCCAATTTTGGCCAGCACATTATATACCAAATCTTAAAAGTCCATTAAATATGGACAACCTTTATGACAGCCTGACGTTCGAGGTAGCCGTTTTCAGTCATATCCACATGTTGGATGTTGGACAGATGACAGTCGCTTGAGACGGGATACCTTTAGCATAATGTTTTGTTAAAGGAAATGTATAGAGAGATTAAGAATAGAGAAGATAAAATTTAAACCAGTCGCATAAATTGTAATATTACTGACCAACGAACAATTAAAACGAAGCTTAAATAGCCTATTTCATCCTATAGTTATTACAACAGGGCTTAAAAACAAGTAAAGTCGTAGGTAGTCAAAAGTAAACTTACAACACAGTAAAATAACACTGATAAATCATTTTTTTATATGAGGAAGATTACATTAAACATCTATTCTTACTGCTACTATACAAACATAAAATCTGTATAAATTCTCATTTCATAATTTATATTTTCATAATTTATTATACACGGGTCAGCTTTAAATCGCTTCCACCCTTAAAATCAATACTTCGCAACTAAAAATATCTTCATACAATTACTACTAGTGCGATTGTAGAGCTAGTATCATTGATGTTAGCGGTTGATATTTGTAAGTAAATTCATGAATATTGACGAATAAAGAAGTAAGTACTACTACAAGTAGACAGAAATTAAGTAACCTGTAATAATGTCGGAAGAAAAAAAAAATACTAACAGTAACAACAAGTAAAAAAATAAAATACATACGCTGCAAGCATCTATACAAACTAATGAAATGCATGGCCGCAATCAACCGTCCATAGAGTAGTACAATCAGCAGAAATCGAACAATCCGTGCCGTAAATGAGATTCGCATACCCCATAATTCATTTACCTTCTTAACCATTATTTTTTCTATACATTTTTCTAGACCTTTCATTCCTGAGTAGTGTGGTATGATTAATATTTTCCCCGAGATCGGATTTGACGTGGGTCTAACTTCACCTTTGTCAGAAGAAAAAAGGGAAAGTAAAACAATATTAGGTATTGTGGTTAACAAAATGGAGATTGTTTAGGCTCTTTTATAAGGGAACTTTTTAAGCATGTAAGAGCCCGAAGTTTGTTTGGCGTAAAATTAAATACTTGCGCAAAGTAACCTGTGTTTTGAAAAAATGTGCAAACTGTTTACTTAGTGTTGTTTCAGAGTATTTAGGCCTTGCTAGATTTAGTCTTGTACATGAAGAGAATTAATAAAGGGTTGTTTTACTCAAAGAATGACTAAACAGATATACAATGCAAAAGTGGATGGATGCAGAAGTCGTGGAAGGCCACGACACACCTTCCATGATCAAATTCGTCGTGTACTAGCGGAGGGTGATGTCAGGAGCCTTAAGAACAGACGAGTGTGCATGACAAGAGTTATGAATGTCAAAGAAGCAAGTGAGGTGTGTAAGAATGGGCCTAAATGGCGCTCTGTTGTTCGTGCCTACCCCGCAAGGGAACTGGCGTGAAGTTATGTATGTATGTATGTTTTACTTAAAGATATCAAAAGTCACGATAATGATTCAAATTCATTAATTTACTTAAAACCTGGTACATAAATACCGGATGACATAAGGATAGAAGGATCATATGTTTTGACCATAAGGCGTGTCAATTTTTTTTACGATGACTAAAAAATAATATTTCGAACAATAACCAAAAAATACATTTATATCAGTTATCGTTTTATATCTATTTTGCAACGGAACTACTAAAAAGAATTCAGTCACCACAAAAGCTCAAATTTCGGAAACTACGCAATGGATACTGTTCAAAGCAAGTTTGTTGAAAGTATTTTTAAGCTTTACCTTGATTTTTTCAGACTTCAATTTATGGTTTAAAAGTAAGAGGGTAGACAGTACACAGATTTTTATCATTTTTGGAACTCTACTTCTACTATCTACTTATTGTCGGCTTATGATTCAAGATTTTAATGAAATTTATTAAAATAATATTACCGTAAAGAAAAGTTAACACTGTTATATTCCTTATAATACAATCCTTGAATACAACAAACAGACTACGTTGCCTCCTCTTTTTCGCCCTTGACTTAAATAAAAAACTCATCAAGAGACATAATTACATATTCATTATTTATATAGCTAGATTATTTCTTAGGTTTAAATACTCACCATTGTATAAGGAATTACTTATTTAGAATATTTTGATTAAGAATCTTATTAATCAAAATATTCTAAATCAACCCTCTGATATTGTCAATATTGAAATTCAGGAGATTAGGTATCTTTATTTCAAACATGCCTGGCTTTTTAAAGTAGACAAAGTATTTGCAATTTTGTTTAATATTATAAAATAACTCAGCATTCTCGTCAAGAATTTAAAAACCTATTATGAAATGTTTTTCGTGTCTACTTTCACTTGAGTATAATATCAAAGTATAACACCAAATTTATGTAAGTAATAAATACTTTTTTGACTTTGTACTTGTAATTGCCTTTAAACCATATAAGAAGAATAATTTAAATGACGATCCTAGAACTTTAAAGTGTTTTCTTTATGATTAGTTTCGCCCTCTTCGCTAGATGTCGCTAATATCGATTCTTCGTAATTTCACAAACTAAATATCTCTTGAAACTTATTCAACAGTTCTGGTCCTGTGTTCAAATATGAAATTAAAAAGCAACTTATTAAAACATTAATTTTTTGTCAATTTTACTCTATAAAAAAGATTTTTAATAAAAAATATGAAAAATCTGATATAAATGATCTGTAACACCTAATAAGTAATAGGAAACTTCGAGGCTTTTTAGTATTACATTTTTTACTTGACGATTATTATTTCTACCATTATTTTTGTACAGTTTAAACCCATACTTTAATAGTTTAAGTTTAGTAGTCTGAACACATAAACCAACCTGCCTATTTATATCCTTATAAATAGCTGCTATTAAAGATTTTTGAGTTTCTCAGCTATCAACATAACATTTAATAGTACGATGCTTTGAAAAATATTTATTTAATTAAATTATAAAAGTAGAACTTTCCAAGAATTCCGATGAATAGGGAAATGAAATCATGAAAACTTTTTTGCTGTACAAACAAACTAATTTTCGAAGAACTCTTTTTTGTAATCATATAATAATGTGTAAAATTAACATTTAACAGTTAGCTAGTTAGTCAGAATCGTATTTCTTTTTAAAATATTTAGCTTTGTATTTTATTAACTCAGTTTAGTTTTTACTTTATTTGTAAAAATATAATATAATTAGATATAAATTCGAGTATTTAACTGATTTATTTTTAACAAGAGGAAATCTAAGTATTGGTTTATTTTATTAGTTTAAACATGGAGTATAAGTAATAATATCGTACGCTTAACACTGACACTATACAAAATGTTGCCTAATCGACTTTTTAATGCCATCCATCGTACAAAATGGAAATACTTTTAATAGCGCTAATCCTGGTTAGAAAGTAACAGAAATATGTACTAGGCATTATAATAATGAATATAATCATACTAATGTTCTAGCCTAACGTTATTTTGATATTCTGTTAAGTTCACTGTTTTGGATAGTGCTAGCTAGTATCGGCCTAATCGTGGGATATAGTATAAATAAACAGGAATGAAGAATGAGTCATATTTCTAACTAATTGTATTCCTGTCATGTTTTGCGCAAATTATTTTCAATAATAATAGTGTGAATGGAGCGTTAGGTAAACTTCTAGGCGCTAAGAACCTCAGCCAGAAGGCCCAGCTTGCCATACACAACGCGGTGTTGGTACCTACGCTCACGTATGGAAACGAGAGTTGGGTATGGAAGAGAGAGCATGAAAGTAGAGTAAACGCGGTCGAGATGCGAGCACTGCGCAAAATCTCCGGAGTGCGCTCGTGGACCGCGTTCGCAATACCGAAGTAAGAAAGAGAGTTGATCTGAAAGAGAGTGTCGGGGTGAAGGTAAGGAAAGGAATGCTCCGGAGATTCGGGCACGTGGAAAGAATGCATGATGAAAGAATGACTAAACAGATATACAATGCAAAAGTGGATGGATGCAGAAGTTGTGGAAGGCCACGACACACCTTACATGATGTAATTGATCAGAAACTGCTAAAATTCTAGAAGAAAATTCTCCACAATATTCCGTTTCTTAAGCGCAGTATATCTATATATCATCCTTAATACATGTACACAAATACTACATGCTTACTATTTTTAACCTCATCGGAAATCAAACCAATAATTAGTGATCGGTACGTAACAAATACCGAAACAATAAGGACTTCGTCGAAAAGCAATAATCCTATCAATTAGTAACAATAAACTCTACTCATTAGTGATAAAACACGGTAGGTAATGGCTTCGACTAACGAATCCCCAACGGCCCCGCGACTGGTCTGCCTATTTTATACTCCGATTGTAACATCCCTTGACGCTGCTCGTCTTCGTTTTGCAAGGCCGACTAAACGAAAGGTTTTATTGTGTCAGGGATATACATTGAATAAATCTTATCCTCTATCGGTCTCATTCATTTTGAGTTAAAATGAGTTTCTTTAAAAACAACAAAGAAGCCTTCATACTCTAATTCAATATGAATAAAACCGTATATCTCTATTCTTCTGTATTCTTTTAAGATTCTTTTGTTATTTAGACACACAAAGAACTCTTATAACATCATACACATCCGTGCGTCTCTTCGTCTGTCTTAGAGGTGAGTAATTATTCTTTTGTTCTTTGAAACTACCAAGTTTATATATATGTCCGCGGCTTTGCTTACGTTAATGTTATCTCACAGACACCGTACATTTCTCCAGGTTAAAAAGTTGCCTATGTTCTATGCCAGACTATATAATCTATCCCTGTGCCAAATGAAAAGCGCCGCTATACAATACCATAAAAAAATCAAAATTAGGGGCTGCCTATCATGTAGTTGAGGGTTGAACATTCTTTTAGTGAAGTCAGATGGAGTTATATATTATTATGATTATTATGTCGTTAGTCAGTTCTGTAATTATTTATTATTTAAGTCAATAGGTGGCGTAATATTCGATTCTGTGAGACGTTGAATTGATGTCCTTCTGTAACTTTTGAACTATTGAGTAGAACACTGTGAGAAAAGTGTAGCTAGCAAACCTTGAAAAACAGTTTGATTTCAAGACAAACGATTGACTGAGTTTTGTGATATGGAGTATTATTAAATGCTTTTTTAGGGATTTTATAGCTAAAATAGAAAAACAGTAGAAGGTTGTTGCTTCTACGGGATTTTTTAATGTGTAGAGTCCGAAAACAGTTCACCGCTTTATTTATGTTCGACCTTCTAATATCAGAAAACAGCTTTGTAGTTACTTGCAGAAGATAATTCAATATCAAATTAAATTAATGCGAGTAACAGGCAAAGATTTACGCAAAACACTGTATAGTTCAGTTTGTCGATTCATTTAACCAAATACGTTTCAAGCTCAAAACTCGCATACTTCAAAGAATATTCAAATATGAACTATTAGCATTTACCAAAACAACAAAATACCTCTAAACTCAAGACTCTAATGAAAATATCAGTAACAACAAGCAAATCAAAATTATATTAACAAAACAAATTGATAGAGAGAATTAGTTGTACAACGACAACAACATTTCACAGAAATATGTGCCCGAAATAATATTGAAATTTCGATAGTGTAATGTAAACCAACGCGGAGGTAACAGTGTGCCCCAAGGGAAAATTTAAGTAGATCGCTATTCAATTTCCTCTGTCGGTATCAGACGGGGAAGCGGGATGTAAATACACCATACTTAATTTATCAAAAATAAAGATAAGGCTACTTTCAGACACTTTTGAAATTGTTTGGAAACAGACTTTATTATTTACTTTACACGTGGAACATTTAGTTCCGTGTCACCAGTTTTAAGACTAGTCAATATTATTCTTCTTGAATAGTCGATTAAGCTCAGTATTATACATAATAATCTAGTATTTGTAAATAGGAGCTAACAACTACAACACAGTGTTTTACTTAAGCAGCTGTTTGCAATAAAAAAATATTGTACGCTTATTATTATTATACTGTATGTCTTTCAAGACCACGGGCCATAAAAATGGCCCGGACTTTTGGGGGGCTTGCGTGGGGCCATGGGAAGGCCAACACGTAGAGGCCCTTTGACAAATTTAATGTAAATGTGGCGTGACGCTGACCGGCGATTATCCTTGTCTACACCATGTAGTAATGCACCCAAGGACAAGCCCCAGCTAGTGTAAGACTATTGTGGGAAATGAGGACAAAAAGTACCGGGCTATTGGGGTGAACTGCTAGTGGTACTAGGGGTCTGGGAATATGGGGACTATGGCATCTGCCCGTCGTAATGTTCGGGGAACGTGGAAAAATGAGCAGACGGTGACTCGCCACTGGCTGCATGGGCCCCAAAAAATGCCATAGAAGGCAGGGGCAACATGGGTGAGAGTAGCTAAGGGGTGTCGAGAGGTGGGCTGCAGGTTCACCGAAGCTACTTCCGACGTTAGGCCATTTATCACTTCCACCCCTGGAGCTTGAGTCTTAGCTCTAGCGATCTCCATTCCGTGCCGGCCAGCTAAGGCCAGCACGGAGGCGGGGGCCTTGCCTTGGTCCCCCAGGGACGGGTATCAGTCGCCCTTCGGGTTATTTATCGGCACAGGAACGGAGAAAGAAAACAATTTCCTACAGCCGGATGGTCTGTCGTAAGAGGCGACAAAACCACCCATAACCCGGTGGTAGGGTATTTGCTCGACTGGATGGCTACCACCCCTGGTCTAGAGTATGTCACCATATCAACCTTGAGTTGTGTTTCGGCATTAGTAACCAGGTTCCAGTCTCCCTTAAGAGAGTAGTAGCAGCGCATTTGTAACACCTTTGGTGTTGCAAATGTACATAGGCGATGGTAACCGCTTTCCGTCAAGTGGGCCGTCTGCCTGACTGCTGAACTCCTGCAATAAAAAAAATAAAAAAATATTATGACATGTATATATCTTTTGGAAGGCTTACGTAGGGCCAAAGGAAGGCCAACACATAGAACCGTTATTGTTATTACTAATGTTTCTAGTATTCTTTAATTCGTTGGATTCGGAGCGCACCTGAACCGCTTTCTTCTCCACTTTGCGCGGTCCTTGGTATATTTTATTGTGAGACCATTGGCATGCATGTCATCCCTCACAACGTCAAGCCAGCCTATCCAGCCAGTTTTATTGGGTTACAACTAGCCTGTTATCATAAAAATAGGTGAAGACGAACCAGCGAAGGCAATTCTCTTGCAATTTGATTATTTATCACGGATATGAAAACTGTGGTGGATATAATAATAGTTCATAATTTGGTCCTTCTGTATGATTCCATACATCCACTGCAGTATATTCATCTCCATGAAATGTACTGCCATCATGTGTCACTTAAGTAACAACTATGCTTCCCCGCCATAAAAAAGAACAAGCCTAAGGATTGATTCTTAGACCTGTTTTGTCAGCTAATCCAGAATTTTTAGGTTACAATTAACACCAGTCACGTCACGCCACTAGGCCTAAGTTGCTGAGTTTTGACGCCGTGATCGATATCTCGTGATCTGATAGGAACAAATAGCATATCCTTCATACTTAGTTAAGGTGATATGGTGGATAATATACATACAATGGTAATCTAAATGTGCAAGTTACCTTGCGATGGTTATATTTAAGGTGAGATCAATTACTTCAGTGCTGTTTGTCGCCCCGATCAGGATTCGAACCAACTTCTTAGAAATAAGACACTCACGTCTTCGTCATCGATCTTCACTAAGGTATTAAATTATAATTCACTAAATTGCTTTTCGTATTTTGTATAAAATAGTATTGTTAACCGAAAAATAAAAGGCTTAATATATATTATTATTTAGCACCATTTCGTATTATAAGAAAATCGTTTCAGGTAATCTGTTTTTGCTTTAAAAACAACAACAACACGATTAAGCTAATTGGATCCAGTCTAAACAAACAATGGTCTGTTCGACGTTTTATTGATAAAAAAAAAACAAATAAATAAAATGGTTTTATTTTACATAGACGATGTAAACCTTATTCTATCATAACAAATACATACGTATGAGTTTAGTTTAGAAGTGTATGTAGTTCATATTTCCCAGATATAGCCCAGTAAAAATATAATGTTATCAAACAATGTGGACTCTCCATATTTTTTACAAGTTTTTTATTAACTTGCAATGGATGTACCTATGTATGTATGTATGTAATTTCGGGTGGAATCTTGCAAGTTAAATTGAACTAATTTCCCGGTTTCCGATTGAGCTGAAATTTTGCACGCATATGTATATCGCGTGACAATGCAATAATATGGTACCATGGAGCTGATCTGATGATGGAGTCGGAAGGCGGTCATAGGAACTCCTGTACTAAACAAGATAGACCCGTCGTGTTTGGGCTCGTTTTACTTGTCTTGGCTAGCAGTCTGCTGCTACATGATATCCAGGATCTTAAAACTTTGTATTTAAAAACTTTATTAAAAAGGCTTTTTTATAACCAGTAAAAACTCGTCTCGGTTGAAATTCAATCTTTAGAAGAAGATATTGGTGTTTTGTGATGAAAATTAAAGTTTTAAATAGACCAGTAAGTAAGCTAAACTTACCCATTGATTATAAACACACGTTATACTTAGTATATATAACTCAATGAAATGACTAGTCCCTTTTCTGCAGTAACAGTAAAAAATCAACAAGGTCTACTCACGTTTTAGAGTCTCATTTCCTTAATGTATATTGATCCGGGAGAGGGCTTTTGTGTTCTGAAAAATCGTTGGTCGTTTGTAACTCACTCATAAAGGTCAATGGGGAAAATCATCTGATCCTATTTATTATATAAGAAATCTATTGGTAAGTTCTCGAACGGTATTAACAACGTTTTTAGATGATTACTATTTTTACTTGTATTTGTGATCCTTCGGATCTAAAAGTCCATATTTTAAGACGCTCACTCTGAGTTTACTAATTCTGCACTTAAATTTGATATTCATTCTGTAATATACAGTATACTCTAAAGAAATCTATAAATTTGACAGCTGATAAATGTTCAGTTTTTCATTAATATTCAAGTTTTATTTGTTTAATTTTATTTCATTTTCTTTCGGATTTATATTAGTACATTTAACGTTTTTGTGTGAAAGTGCTTATCAGCTATTTTGATGTACAATTTATTATGTCAATTTTATACAATTTAATTTTATGTTTATACATCAAACACTTAATTAAAAATAAACTAAATTATAAATAAATTTAACAATACGAAAAATTAAATTAAAAATAAACTATATGTACAATTTAATGTCACTTCAACATATTTTATAATATAATGCTAACATGAGACGTTTCAACCAAATTGAATTAATTTGGTATATTCTCTGCCAAGAAAACTCCATTCGTACATGCGCTTCAGTTCCAAGTAACACACCTTATCATCTCTAAGAGCATTGGGATCCTTGGTGTCGACATTGCAAACGATGTACAGTTCAGGGGCCACCTTGAAGGCAAGGCAAAACATGCCTCCAAAAAGCTGGGAGTGCTAAACCAATCCAAGCAGTACTTCACTCCGCAGCAACTCCTTCTGCTTTATAAAGCTCAGGGGAGGCTGCATATGGGGTACTTTTCACAATTGTGGGCTGGCGCACCCGCCTGCCATCTGAATCCCTTGGACAGTATTCAATGTCAAGCCGTTTGCATTATCAATGATCCCATCGATGGTTTTCGCACAGCGCTACAATATGGGGTTTTTAAATAGAGTGTCATAAAATTTCTTCGAGGCCGGCAGCGCGTTGGTGACATCTCTGGTGTTGCAAATGTCTATACGCGACGGTAACCGCTTTCCATCGGTGAGCCGTCAGCCTGTCTACTGTGCTCCAGCTATAAAAAAATAAAATAAATAAGCAACCTATAATTTATCAAGTTAAATATATAAAAAATTGTACTTAGGCTTACGAAAAGAAATAAGGTAATACATGTTTTAGCGTTATAATCGTATTTTTAAACTATTTCGAAATTAAAAACATAAACGAGAATTAATCCGAGAGTTACAGCTTGTTTATTATAATTAGGGTTTCTGAACAACCTAACTTGCGTTTCCAGGAAACCTCGTTATCATAAGTTTACTGTACATCAAAACATCACTGTGATAGATTTCAAGAAATATCTTTAGGCTTTTTGCGGAGAGTGAACAAGTTTTTCCAATAACATTGGACCAATTATGTACGGTCTTCCTCCCTCCGTAAAGTGTTCGTGTAATAAAAACTTAAAACGATCTTAAGCTAAACTTGAAATAATATTTCAAAACTGGGGATATGCCCTGGAAATTTATTTATCAGAATTATCCACTTTATGTGAGATTTTAGTATCTTGAACAATTCTAACGAAAATGTACATTACTTTTGTTTTAATGAGAGTTGTTATGATGAGAGAAAATTCTCACAATCAGTGTTTCGACTGCTCATTGTGTGATAAGTACCTAACAAGTGTTACAACTTGGAATATGTTGTTTAATATTGCAACTCCTTTGATATATGCTTGCCTGGTACTTAATATTGAGTGAGTGCCATACAATTGGGCCAACAAAAATATTGAAATCGGACAAGTCCGTATCAGCCCACGCACTATAAATTGTTACGTAAATGTGAAAAATTGTCATCCTTTAGCTATGTAACCATAAAAAGCATTTAAATTAAAAAATAAGTCGTACCTGAAGCTCTTCCCAAACGACTATTTAAAACACATATGAAGTTAACAAATTAGTCTGAATATTTTATACAAAGAAACAGAAAGACTAATAAACTAATATAGTATTTATTTTTAAAGCTTTACTATCTTGACGTTTTTCGAATTTCCATCTCATAATTTGAAAGTTATGTGTTGTATGTATGTATAATTTGAAAGTAGAGGAAAGGAGAGGTACAACTTTCACAACTTTGGGAGCTAATATTTCGCTACCTATATATAGTATTTGTTAAAAAAGTCGTTATGGACCATAGTTGTTTTTCAAGACTTCAAGATATTGTTGATTTTTTTGTTTGCTTTTTAGCTAGTTTTGAAGTCTGTTTTGTATTAAATTAAAAAACATTAAAGACCTGTGTACGTAAACTTATTTAGAAAAATAGACATGGATTTTGCTACTGGAAAGTATTCCATCTTTATTCATACTAATACGATTATTTATTACCTACTAAGTTCTCGTAGCACGTTGCGGCACGATGGGCTTCCTATTTCAAAATCCGTGTTTTTTAGACGGGTTCACTCTGAGAGTTATTTTGTTCATCTAATGTCTACAACATTACAAAAAACTTACTCCATTCGGCTATAATATCATATTTTCACCTTTATAGTGCCTCAAATTAACGCTTGAATCTCACCCATTGTTTATTATATTATAAATTTTTAAGCGCACCTTTTACCTGGAACGACCCTATGACGTCATATTCCGTGGTTCTTACAAAATTTACATACCTACATATAAACGTATGTAACTACTAACCAGCCTGCATACGTAAAAAGAAATTTTGAAGGGGTGTTTATGAGGCAATCTACGTACTTAGGAATTTGCTAAGGTTGTATAAATTACAATTTGTGAAAGTTCAATTGAAAATGTTAGTTGACTAAACAAAATATTCTAAATCGATAAATAAAATACATCTCCATTTTTTTATTATTATTTCCGAATTTTTGCCGACATGGACATCTCAATCCTATTAGACACTACTAAAGTAACTCTATCTAAATGACTCGTGAGCAACTATATTTAAAAATCTTTAGCTACTTCCGAAGTAGGCTCTGACATGACACTAAATTATTCTTATATCTGTTTTACTTAATTTGTATTTGTTAATAAGTAACCAACTTTAACTTTAATACCGAGCACATTCCAACAATAAGTGTTGCACATCTTCAATTTGCTCACAAATACAAGCTGCTGAAGTAACCTTGCCGTACATTATTGTAAAAGTCTATTTTCAATAGCGCGACTGATTCTATACTTTTATCTCAGAAAATGGAATAGTTCTCAACACGGCTTGGAAGTTGACGTAAGCGAAGCTGAACGAACTGTTTATTTTGAAATTTTAGTATATATTTAATTTTTGATAAGAAAACCCTTCAGCTTCGATTTAAAATTTGCTTTTACAATGTTATATAGCTATCCTACATACAAGATGTACTAACAGGTTAGTCAATTTGTAGGTTTTTAATAAACGTAAAAATATATCGGAATTGTTGAGTGTATTCGTACAGTCAGGTATATTTCACAGACCAGTTGAGAAGCTACAGAAATGTTTATTTTGAACAAATACAATACATACACACACACAGACACACACACACACACACACACATATATGTGTGTATATACGTAAATACACCGAAACATCACGTGCAATTCCTTTCAAAATTTCATTATTTTCTCGGGTGCTTGTACTCTTTTGTTTACGTCTAAAATAATATAAAATCCAGGCGTATAAAAGGTTTACTCTACCCTTCTTGTTAAATTGGTATCTGTCTCTTCTATTGGCTGACGAAGATAATCCAATAATACTTTATTTTACTTACTCCACTTCTAATGGACTAGACTGAACCGTACAAATAATATTTTGAGCTTTTGCTTGATGTACCTATATGTTTTAAAATATCGGCGAGAAACGGTTAGCTTTGTGCTAGTCATGTTCCGTGCGATGAAAGAAGAAAAGAAAGAAAGAAAAGACTTTATTTGAAGAAATAGCGACATATTTACATACTAGCTTCTGCCCACGACTTCGTCCGCGTGGAATAGTTAAAAAAAAGTAAAAAAACCCCTCTCGATTTTAAAACATTCTTCATTGGTGCTCCGCTCCTATTGGTCTTAGCGTGATGATATATAGATTAATTGTTTTTTAATGTATAAATGATACCGGAAATATCAATAATTAATTAGGTGCATAAGTTGTATAATAAGATGTTTAAGTAATTAAAGATTTTTTAACTATCCCACGGGAACTCTTTAATTTTTCGGGATCAAAAGTATCCTATATGTTGACCAGGGATATAAGCTACCACCATACAAAATTTCTGTATCCTATTTCTCTTGTCTGATCTCTCTTTCATTCCCCTATCCTCTTTATCCCATCCTAAAGGGTAAATTAACTTCGTCCCAGGTGTTACTTATTCCAAAGTTCAAATACGAAAATATCCAAATTAGAACCTTATAAATACTCTATTTTA
Organism: Dendrolimus kikuchii; assembly: GCA_019925095.2. Classification (NCBI taxonomy): domain Eukaryota; kingdom Metazoa; phylum Arthropoda; class Insecta; order Lepidoptera; family Lasiocampidae; genus Dendrolimus; species Dendrolimus kikuchii. The sequence goes on from CM034400.1 coordinate 10,074,220, forward strand.
GTCAACAAAACCCGAAATCGGAGTTGTTAGTACACAATATCAATTAGTAGGACCCTAAATAAAAGACCTACAAGTAGTATTAACATTACCATAGCTGTCCCGGAAACCACACTAAAATGATCCTTAACACAGTTTTGCCCCAATTGTTCAGAGAGCACTCTTAAACGGGGGAGTTTGTTAAGAAATTGATGTAAATTAATTTGTGTAATTATCAGTCTGGGTCCCTTGAGAATGAAATGAAATTGTACTCTCAAGTTCGGACCCCGTTGGAAACTTTAGGGTTTGCAATGGAATTTATTTACAGTACATTTCTTAATCGGTTTTACATAGATATTGCAATTTTGTTTTTTTATTATATTTTACTTCGCACCGACTTCAAGATGTTGTAGAAAATATTTATATTTTGATTTTTAGTTTGAAGGGGGCTTTTTTATATTAAAAGAATCTACTGTTTAGTTGCTCGAATAGCTTTAGAAATAATATTTTAAGCACCTTTAGCAATTGTACTACTGAAACGCGTTTATTAGTTTTGCCGTTCTTCAAGAGGGGTTGTTGATTTCCCTGGATTACTCATAGATCCTGACTTGGTGACAATGGAACTAACTCAGGTTTGTACTTTTTTAAGTAGGAGTTTTTAGCAGGAACTTGCAAGGCAATATTTTGCTGCATAGTTTTATTTTCAAAAACGTAGAGATATAATAAAAATTATACAATAACATCTCGGGTAATAGGTCTAAGTAATGTTTATTGATAACAAATTTTTGTTCCTAACTAGAGAGTGAATTATTGCTCAAGTGTAGGTAATCATCATTTAAATTGAAAAAATAATACAATTTTAGTTTTTTTTTAAAGGCACTAATATTTTGTTTAAACATACATTGATAGCTTTGACCGAGTCTCAGGTAGACATTACTCAAAACCGATCTGTATGTGAATGGTTTTCTTATCATGAAATAGGTTCGCGTTTGAATCTCACAGGATTTTAAGTGAAGATGCGATCTAGGATGGAGCATGCTTACCTAGTAGACACATATTCACTCGTGGCTTGGATACCTCTGGTATATTCATATATATACCAGAGGTCGAAGAACACAGACTCCGAAAAATTGTTCCACTCGACAGCGGTGCACAAACGAAAGGTGAAGGTAAAACATTTAGTTCTAACCAATGCGTTTGGTTAACTGTATGTAAATGAAGCGAAAGGCGTCTTCCGAGATCATAGCAAGTGGAGTTCTATTTTCTCTGTCTAACACTATAAGGTAAAGGAATAATTAAGTAATAAATATTTCTCATCGAGTTTTTATAGTATTACAAGTTTATGCCAACGGCAGTTGGATGACTGGTTGCGGTCACAATTAAGTTACTAGTTCTCGTTTAGGGTTGGATCGATATATCAAAATACCGATATTATCTGTTAGTACAACATTGATATAATTTCAAATATATCTATAATAGCTTACATACTATAGACATTGACGTATTGAATAACACCAATTGAACATACACCGTTATCACCGGGCTTTCATGAGTTAATAGAATTAGGACACTATATCTAATAAGTATAACTTAACTTTTTCACTGAGATTGTCACAAACCAATATTTTTGGCTTTTCTTGCTTCCAATTTTAACTATTTTTAATTACAATTTCAAGGTTAGAAATGCAATATTAGATGATTTTTTTTATCGATATATCGCAATAGCACATGCGATATATCGATTATAGATATTTATTACATTTTGATGTAATATTTGTTTCGATATCATTTGTTGCATCCTTATTCTCGTTTAAATGCAAATTACGTTTGAAGCATTGGGTATCGAATACCTCTTTAACGGTTATTACACGGTTTAAGTAAACTACACTGCTAAACTATTTTACGACACTAATAAAGTTGGATCTATGACAGACATAGGGAAGTAAACTGGGGTTAAACTTAAGAAGTTTGACGATAGCACAAGCCACTCTGGTTAGAACTTTTGTTTTTTTATTATTAAAATGGATACTCATGAATTTAGAAATACGTAATAAATGAACTTTAACAAATAAAAAAGTAGGACAATAGTGACAAGTGCTAATATCTTTCTTTAAATTTTCAAATTGTGAGATGGAAATATCTTAAAATTTCAAGGTGCTAAAGCTTAAGGGGTTTACCTAAATCTCGCTCGCGCATCACAACATAAATTGTTAGAATCTGCTTAGGTACAACTATGTTATCAACAATAATCTTATAATACGATTGTTACACAGACATTTAATTTTGATTCATATACTACATATAAAAATCATTTCGTGTCCAAAAAAATCGATTCTATTTTATGTATAAAACGTTTACGTTGCGCCCTATAGTTAGCCAGATGCGATCTAGGATGGAGCATGCGGAAAATTTGTGATGAGAACCACATAGCTGGAGAGCTTCAGCATGTCAAGCGAGTTCTACAACGCAATCAGCTGAAGACTCCACACCAACGTCACAAAGGCCCCAAGCCACCTTCAGTTGAGCGGTGCCCTGCTACCCTACCCTACATCAAGGGGGTCACAGACAGAATTGGTCACATCCTCAGGCGAGCTTCAATCAAAACATATTTCAAGCCGCAGAAAAAGATTACCCAATTTCTGAGACCTGTGAAATGCAATATCCCACTCCAGGATGCAGGGGTTTACAAGCTTGATTGTGAGTGTGGATTGTCATACATTGGGCAAACAAAGAGGAGCATAAAAACACGAGTAAAAGAACACATTGCTGACATGAAACACACAAGGTCTACGAAGTCTGCGATCAGTGAACACACGCTGGATAAACCCAACCACTACATCAGATTCGATAACCCACAAATCCTCGCGAAAGAGAATCGTTTCATACCTAGAATGATGCGTGAGGCTATTGAAATCAAAAAACACCCAAATTTCAATAGAGAAGATGGTTGGCAAGTACCACCTGTTTGGGATCCAATTATCAAAACTATTAAGACCCAAACCCAGCAAAAACCAGCTGCCAGACGTCAAGACACTGTGAGCTCTTTCTGCGTACAACGGAACACAAACCAACTTGACTGATAATTACTTTTATTTTTCCTTTAAGAAAATATTATGTGAACCAGTACGGTCTGGAAATCGCAAATAAAATTCGGCGGTGTGAGTGCCTAAAAACAAAACATGCGCGTTTAGTGACATCGTTAAATTTCTTAAAAAGGTGTCGCGATAATAATATTATACCGGTATGTGTAAAATTAACATCTAAAAAAGATATATCGGGAAGCGCCAGCATTCTACGCCAGGCTAGTTTAAAGTTATTAAGATGCCTTATCCGCCAACACCGTTTAAATTTGAACCACGTAGATAGAGCTATCGAGACGCAAAACAATGAAATACAGGTAATACTATCGACAGAAGATTTCCAAAACTACATTGATATTGTTAACAAGAGAGCAAAGGTCAAATATGAACAACTAAAAAACCGCCAAATTTCAAAATACAACCAAATGCTAACAAACCAAAACAAACATCTTGGTACAAGGAACGCGCAAAAAAATATACCTGAGCTCCATTGTGAAGCAATTGTTGATGTGCACGGAAACGCGACCACTAATCATATGTCACTGTCGGTGGTTAACCTGTCAAAACAAACATTCGATAAAAACACCGTTTCGGTATTAGAAAAAGGCCTTAATTACGCAATAACCCCGCGAAAAATACCTTTTGAAAACATAATCTGCAACGTAGAGGAATGTCTGGTAAGGAACAGCATGCAGAAAGAGGATGCGGAAGCTATACGACAAGATATCTCATCGGTTTTACGCCGTAGTCGTCTACCCAAACCGAATCTCACTCGTGCTGAATATATTGCCTTAAAAAACATTCGCAATAAACCAGAAATAACCGTGCTCCGTGCAGATAAAGGTAACGCGACTGTCGTCATGGATACGTCTGATTACAATAGTAAAATACAAGATCTTTTATCGGACGAAAGCACTTATAAAAAGGTCAAAACTGACCCCACGGATAAAGTAACCAAACAAACAATCGCGGTTATGAAAAAACACTCCGAAAAATTAAGCTTAGACGTATCCGCACTCACACCATCTTGCGCCAAAGCGCCTAAACTGTATGGGTTACCTAAAATTCACAAAAACAACATCCCCTTGCGCCCTATAGTTAGCCAGCTTGACTCACCAACATACAGACTGGCACAACATCTCGCGAAGACACTCAACAATCTCCGCGGCAACACACCCTACCATGTCAAGGATTCCTTCGACTTCATCAGCGCAATTGAAAATTTGACATTGGCTGAGGATGAAGTACTAGTCAGTTTTGATGTCCAGTCCTTATTTACCAGTTTACCAGTGGAAGACTGCATTGAGATTGTCAAAAGGAAGCTAATAGATAATAACATGCCTGAGGAATATGCAGATCTACTAAAACATTGCCTCACATCTGGCTATTTCGTGTGGGACTACGGCTTCTACGACCAAATCAACGGTGTAGCCATGGGCTCACCGGTGTCTCCTGTCGTAGCTGACATTTTTATGGAAGACTTCGAGCAGAAGGCACTGGATACCGCTCCGGCTAAGCCGAAGATGTATAAAAGGTACGTAGACGATACTTTTGCCGTCCTCCCAAACGATAAAGTCTCTGCATTTCTAGATCATCTCAATTCCATTAGCAGTAATATTAAATTTACTATGGAACTAGAGGCAAATAATAAATTAGCTTTTCTGGATGTGCTCATCCTAAGGAACCCTGACAATACTCTTGGTCATACGGTGTATAGGAAACCTACCCATACAGATAAATACCTTAATGGTTCGTCTCACCACCATCCTAGTCAGTTAGCTACCGTGGGCAAATCTTTGTTTCAGAGAGCACGGAAAATTTGTGACGAGAACCACATAGCTGGAGAGCTTCAGCATGTCAAGCGAGTTCTACAACGCAATCAGCTGAAGACTCCACACCAACGTCACAAAGGCCCCAAGCCACCTTCAGTTGAGCGGTGCCCTGCTACCCTACCCTACATCAAGGGGGTCACAGACAGAATTGGTCACATCCTCAGGCGAGCTTCAATCAAAACATATTTCAAGCCGCAGAAAAAGATTACCCAATTTCTGAGACCTGTGAAATGCAATATCCCACTCCAGGATGCAGGGGTTTACAAGCTTGATTGTGAGTGTGGATTGTCATACATTGGGCAAACAAAGAGGAGCATAAAAACACGAGTAAAAGAACACATTGCTGACATGAAACACACAAGGTCTACGAAGTCTGCGATCAGTGAACACACGCTGGATAAACCCAACCACTACATCAGATTCGATAACCCACAAATCCTCGCGAAAGAGAATCGTTTCATACCTAGAATGATGCGTGAGGCTATTGAAATCAAAAAACACCCAAATTTCAATAGAGAAGATGGTTGGCAAGTACCACCTGTTTGGGATCCAATTATCAAAACTATTAAGACCCAAACCCAGCAAAAACCAGCTGCCAGACCTCAAGACACTGTGAGCTCTTTCTGCGTACAACGGAACACAAACCAACTTGACTGATAATTACTTTTATTTTTCCTTCCACCCATTTTAATATTATATAAAATTATTAGAGCTAGGCATGTTTGCTGAAGAGTTTCTTGCGCCGCTTCTTCTCTTCAAGCCATAACATGTTGCGAAGCGGTAGTAAATTAGATTAGGCTCCCATAGATTAAATAATAACCATAAACAAAATTAAAAATTAAATAATTAAAATTAATAAGTTGGCGGTAGGCTAAATAAAACTTTAACAATACTCGTTGACACTTGACATCTTTGTCTTCCGTGATCACGGCCACTGAAAAGTGGCCGAAACGTCGGAAAAACCAAAATCAAATAAAATTACCGCGCTTAAAACCGTTAAAACGTAGTTTTATTATGTATACAAGTCGCGAAAACTTAAGAAAATATTATGTGAACCAGTACGGTCTGGAAATCGCAAATAAAATTCGGCGGTGTGAGTGCCTAAAAACAAAACATGCGCGTTTAGTGACATCGTTAAATTTCTTAAAAAGGTGTCGCGATAATAATATTATACCGGTATGTGTAAAATTAACATCTAAAAAAGATATATCGGGAAGCGCCAGCATTCTACGCCAGGCTAGTTTAAAGTTATTAAGATGCCTTATCCGCCAACACCGTTTAAATTTGAACCACGTAGATAGAGCTATCGAGACGCAAAACAATGAAATACAGGTAATACTATCGACAGAAGATTTCCAAAACTACATTGATATTGTTAACAAGAGAGCAAAGGTCAAATATGAACAACTAAAAAACCGCCAAATTTCAAAATACAACCAAATGCTAACAAACCAAAACAAACATCTTGGTACAAGGAACGCGCAAAAAAATATACCTGAGCTCCATTGTGAAGCAATTGTTGATGTGCACGGAAACGCGACCACTAATCATATGTCACTGTCGGTGGTTAACCTGTCAAAACAAACATTCGATAAAAACACCGTTTCGGTATTAGAAAAAGGCCTTAATTACGCAATAACCCCGCGAAAAATACCTTTTGAAAACATAATCTGCAACGTAGAGGAATGTCTGGTAAGGAACAGCATGCAGAAAGAGGATGCGGAAGCTATACGACAAGATATCTCATCGGTTTTACGCCGTAGTCGTCTACCCAAACCGAATCTCACTCGTGCTGAATATATTGCCTTAAAAAACATTCGCAATAAACCAGAAATAACCGTGCTCCGTGCAGATAAAGGTAACGCGACTGTCGTCATGGATACGTCTGATTACAATAGTAAAATACAAGATCTTTTATCGGACGAAAGCACTTATAAAAAGGTCAAAACTGACCCCACGGATAAAGTAACCAAACAAACAATCGCGGTTATGAAAAAACACTCCGAAAAATTAAGCTTAGACGTATCCGCACTCACACCATCTTGCGCCAAAGCGCCTAAACTGTATGGGTTACCTAAAATTCACAAAAATACGACCAAATCAACGGTGTAGCCATGGGCTCACCGGTGTCTCCTGTCGTAGCTGACATTTTTATGGAAGACTTCGAGCAGAAGGCACTGGATACCGCTCCGGCTAAGCCGAAGATGTATAAAAGGTACGTAGACGATACTTTTGCCGTCCTCCCAAACGATAAAGTCTCTGCATTTCTAGATCATCTCAATTCCATTAGCAGTAATATTAAATTTACTATGGAACTAGAGGCAAATAATAAATTAGCTTTTCTGGATGTGCTCATCCTAAGGAACCCTGACAATACTCTTGGTCATACGGTGTATAGGAAACCTACCCATACAGATAAATACCTTAATGGTTCGTCTCACCACCATCCTAGTCAGTTAGCTACCGTGGGCAAATCTTTGTTTCAGAGAGCACGGAAAATTTGTGATGAGAACCACATAGCTGGAGAGCTTCAGCATGTCAAGCGAGTTCTACAACGCAATCAGCTGAAGACTCCACACCAACGTCACAAAGGCCCCAAGCCACCTTCAGTTGAGCGGTCTCCAAGGTTTTGAGGGCTTACTCACAAACACCTTTCGTCTTTCATTTTCGTCGAATCGGCCCGAAAAGTTCAATAAAACTTTTAAAAAAGAAAGAAAGAGCAAAGATTAATTTACAACTACAATGACAAAGTTTTTATAAAACAAAAATAAATGGAACGTAGAGAAATGCGCTTAAATATTTAAAGATTTAAGCAAAAGAAGTTTTTGTTGTAGTTGAAGTTGAAGAACGACGAAGTATGTTTAAGAGTAAGTCCTCTGTAGCGAAATGACAATAAATATTACTTACTCATACGGAAACCTCCATTGATTGTGGATCGACACGCATTTGGCATTTTTGCTCATAGAATTCTGGATAGTATTGTCGAAGTTACAATATTAGTTATGGCGATAAACGTCGGCAAAGGCAAAATTAAACCGACTAAAAATGTTGAATACAATATTGTACAATAAAATTAAAGAAACAGTATACATAAATGGCTTAGAATTAGGCACAACTGGTATCCTTACAATATTGTACAATAAAATTAAAGAAACAAAATACATAAACAGCTTAGAATTAGGCACAAATGTTGGCCTTAACGCTGACAGCGATTTCGTCCAAACAACCTTGAGATGGAGACAGAAATATGGCATAAAAGATAGATCCTGACCTAGGCAATTAAAAATCCTGGTTTTGTTGCACAATATTTTAAACAGATTATTCTAAATTCTTTTATTATATGTCTACTAATATATACAGATGAGCTAAAATTCAAAAAGATTTAAATCTACGATATAAAAGCAGAAAGAAGGATCGTCATTTCAGTAATGTTCTCTTTTAAACAAATGGGATGTTAATGTAAGCTTGAATTTAATAAACATTGGTAGGCGTGGCCTGGTAACGAACGTTGTTCGTTTAGATGCAAATGTGCGCCAAAGTACTAGGGACCGTTCACCCTTTAATTTAATCGGAACAACCTTTTAACGTGTGTTGTGTTTTACATTAGAAGGTTCGACCTAGTTCCTATTGAAATATATAGCAAACTGGATCTTTCCAGTCGGCTTGATCCGTGTCAACTTCAAATCTTAAACGAATTATCCTATATTATGTCCTATGTCTTTTATGTTAGCTTTTATGGTTTTTAACGTTAAACGGAACTTTTTGAATTCTGCGTACTTACTGGCTTGCCATCTTCTTACTCTTACGATCTTAATATAAATGTGCTCGTTTTTGTGTTTCCAAATAAATCTACTGTAATGAATGAAGCTCTTCGTACTTACTTTTGTGCTAACCCTTCATTTTATTCGTTCTTCACGGGTTTAAAAATGATAATTTTGGTTATCATGAAATTTGTTTTGTATATAAGTATATATTTTACTAGAGGTCCCGACAGACGTTGACAGAAAAATAAATATGACATACACAAACAGACGAACAATCGACATAGCGGTTACATAAATTTTGTGTTTTTTCAATTCAACAACTTTATTTGCCAAAATATAGTTTTATACAGATGTTATTAAATTTTAAAGCACAATACATTCTGTCATATACTTATGTTGCACATATAACATATATGATTTATTGAATACCAAACTTTAAAATATTCGAGATTTATGTCAAAAGAAAGAAAAAGGTTTAAAAAAAATACAAAGCTTTTCCATGTCGGTAATAAAAAAATATGAAAACCTAGAAGAATTGGCAGACTAACACACCCACTGTATGACCCTGGTAAGCAAGCTTTGCTTGTATTGTGGAGAATATAACAACAGACAACTATGGGCGGAGTCTCAGACACCCAAAACAGGTTAAATAACAGAAAGCTCTTTTACGAAATTTACCCTTCCGGGAATAGAAAACGGGAGATGTTTTAGCATAAATAAAACACGGTAGTTAGAACAGTTTTGTATACTTAGTCAAGTTTGCCAAAGTTGTAGGTTAGTTCTGGTTTGCATAACTACATTTCGTGTAGTATTGCTATGCGAAAATTCTAAACTAATATTGCCTGTGTAATGTATCTTTAGTCTAATTAAGCGTGTATATCAACTAAATTAATATACCTACACAACCTCTGGTTGAACGAACATTGGGTGCAATAGTGCAGTTTGGCGGTTTGGTAACACAATTATATTTATTGTATGTATCTGAGTTTATTAGTTTACAATCTAATTTAAAATTTAGCTGAAAATATCATATTTCAAAACAGATTATTTTACTCATTTAAATTTTACTTTGCAAATTTCTCGAAGCAGAGACTTAGTATTTATTACCGCAACTTTTTGTACTTACATTATACATTATATAAGCACAATTTCAAAGCTTATGTAATCTTACCCGATATTATAAGCATTTTCTAGTAAAGTGGTTACCGTCGCCTATATACGTTAGCCACACCAAGGGGTTTAAAATCAAATTCAAAAGTATTTATTCAAAAAAAGTTCCACTCAAGAACTCTTTTTGAAGGTCATACATATAAGTTAAAATTTAATTTTACTCCCTAGTCTACACCGCTATCGTCATACACCGCTTCGCAACGTGTTATTGCTGTTAAGGAGAAGAAACGGCAAGAAAGTCCCCAGCAACACGTCTAACTAAAAATTGATTAACTCAAACTTTTTTAAATAAACTTTATAAAGAAAAATATTACACAATTACTTCTCGAAGAATTAATGGAGTTGTACATACTCAGTAAGACAAAGACACAATAAAAGGAAAGAAACATGTTATTATAGTTATAATAATGTACTAAAACTTTATACCTCAACATTTCTCCATAAATTCATTACATGCTTAGTAAGATAAAAACGTTATACAAAATATATTATAATAGAGGCTGGAGAGAGCTGATATGTAAATGAAGTTTTGTCATTTAAGTATTCTTCAATAGTGTAGTATCTCTTTTTTATCAAGATGCTTTTTAATTTTGTTTTAAATTTAGTGAAAGGCAGATCTAACATTTCATTCGGAATCTTATTGAAGAAGAATTATTTGAATTGTTGAATTTAGTATGGGATAAAGAGGATGGGAGAAGAGAATGAGATCAGTGATCAGACAAGAAGAATGGAATAGGAGGAAGTGAGCAATAGGAACTCTCTCTTATTGCACGAAATACGATTAATACAAAGCTAATTTTTTCACACTTATATACTCTGAGAGCGTGGTATCACACCGATCGAGCTGACCCTAAGAGATGTAATCGTGATAGTGATTTCAGGATAGCTCTACCACGTATGACAGTAATTATAGAATTATGTATTTAAAAAAATGTGTGTGTGTTCACACGCAGTAGAAACGAAACTTCCGAGAATATACTAATAGATAATTCTTCTCTAACTTTTATTAATATAAGTATAATTCCTTTAGCCTACATCCTTCCACATATTATAATTTAAAATACACATTGGACCTATGTTTAATCATCGGTCTTATTGACGCTAATCTGTGCTGCACAATGTAAAACTCGTATCTCATTCTCTCGTAGGCTTAGTCCCATAGGTTTATGTGTTTGTCTCTTTTTAATGTCGCTTTTTCGTTTCATCGAGTTTCAAATCACAACGATTCTAAAGACGATACACTTCAAGAAAACTGAACTAACTTAAAAAAAATACAATTACATACTAAAATAGTCCAAGTTATAAATACATCAACATAAGCTATGTAACAAATCGTAGCTAGAAGCGGGCCCAGAAGGCTGGCTGCATTGCCACGCTGTATAGCAATACTGATTTACTTGGCATTTAATTTTAATAGTTAGTATCAAGGTCAGTAAAAAACATTTTTGAATTAGTAGCTTATAATTTCGAAAACTATAAAATGGATGCACGAAGCCCTTTGGAAAAATGAATTCGATTGTTCAATATAAAAATATTAATCAATAAAAATAGAGAGGACACTCTTGTTACATTTAACTGATTGTGTGCTTTTTATTACCTTCATGCATCATGTCAAGATAAATGAGTGACCATAAAAGTCGGTTGAGAAGGATGGTTGAGTCGTCACTCGCATTCAATTTTTTGTAGGGTTATCAGATTCAAAAAATTAGACAATGACTTACATGAAGGAATGCGAAAGATTCCGATGTTCGATTCTCAGCTAAGTAAATTTTAGTAACTAATTATTCGTAGTTTACTTTAGCATCAGATGTTACTAAGAATTAGATTTCCTCTAATGCGTACCTTTCATACTGTAAAAAACTGATGTTCCCGTGGGATACCCGAATAGATAGCGCTCCAACCGTTTTACGATTCTCAATTTATATTGAGACAGACTCGAGTATTTTATAAAAACTTAAGTTTAGCGATATACCTGCATTTATTATATAACTAGGATATGCCCGCGACTTCGTCCACGCTTGCCTTGAAATTCCCACGGGACACCCGGGACACAAAATACCGCAGAATTAAATAAAGAATGTAAGCTATCGTTTTAGTGATAATTGTGCGGAAATAAGGCAATTTTTAAGTACCCGAACAACTTTAAACCGCTCCCAAGAAAATTTCCCAGGAATTCTTGGGATAAAAATTATAACTCATTTTATTACATGAAATTTGCTATCGATCAGTCAGATCAAAAATTACATTGGAATTCAAATTGTTTTTTGTACCGTTTTAATCCCTATAAAAATTCCCGTGGGATTTCAGGCTAAAAAGTAGCTCAGAGTTTAAGTCTAAGAACTAGCTGTGAATTAGCGAAAACCGCATAGAAATCGGCCCAGTAGTTTTTACGTAAATCCCGAACAAACAGACAAGAAATATAAAAAAAGTTGCATCGTGATCTCCATCATTTACATAGTCTATTCCTGTGTTGTTTTTTCTAAAACAGCTTCAATGTATAGACATGGCGCATGTTTAGAATTATTAATATTATAAATAATAATATATTTCCAAAGAGCGTTTGAACGATATGCATTTACCAATTTTATCAGGAAATAGTGGGTACTTTTTTTAAAAATGTTTTTATAGTCTCATAGACAAATGTTCTTTTGTATTTTGTAGACTGCTACACACATGCCCGGTTTGACTTGAGTTGTAGAAATTACGGGCAGTTCAAACATCTCTTTGCATACTGAATATTTACGATATCAGACGTATGACAGCCCTAGCTTTATGGGCTCGATTATCATACGGTTATATCGCTTTCATACAGTCCAATGGGGCTTCGGGTTATGTCACAATCTGTTGCTTCCTCCCGTTTCAGGGGCGGATCTCTGATATAAAGAGAGGTGAATGCTTTTTTCGGTTAGTGTTTAGTTTGGCCTATTAAAATATATTGAATAGGTATTAATTAGAGAAATTTATTACTATACTATTACTTGTCCGCGACTTCGTCCCCGTGGATAAGTTACATTGCGAATATTATAATCAAAGTTATTTCCAGCAGGGCAATGGATTTTTTGATAACAAAATATTTTATTTTTGGTGATATTTAAATTGATTTATTTGATTTACTAACTAAATATTACACAAGTAGAATTAGTTTAACAAAATTGGGTCACCTTGGTTTTACGACAGAAGGAAGGTTTACACTGAAAATCAGCATTGTGTCGGATATAATTCCGGCACAGCAATATGCTGAGTGCAAACCTTGTTTGCTGAAAATGCGGCTTACAAATTCTCAAAATATGCTCTTTGTATAATAATGTATAAGGAATGTAATTCAAATAAAGTCTTTGTTTCTTCTCTTTCTTTCATATGATTGTATGTATAATATTGTTATTGTTATAAAAATATGAATGCCGGTAATTCATATAAAAACCGGAATAACTGATGTTACTAAAGGTATATACAACTACAACTGTTTTACTAAAGCTGCCAAAAAATAAAATAGAAACTGTCACATCAAGCAAGTACCAAAAATCACGTCGTTTCGAAGTTAGGAAATCCTGGGAAATATAAAAAGTGCCGCATTAGTCAGGTTTGCAGATTGTTCTGTAGTACTAAGCTAGGCCGTAATAGGAGTAACAGAGCAAATTTTCATGCTATTTTAGGATTTTGTTCCAAGGATATCATATACTACGGCATTAAAAAAGAACGTAAGCGGTTATTCTAGAACAAATCGTATCGAAGTCAGAACATTTTATAAACCTTAATAACTTTAAACTGACGTTTGTAAGAACTGCTATTTCACATTAGACAGACAAATCAAACGCTACCTTGTCCGGTATCTTGTAGTCGTCAGTTTCAATTCCATGAGTGGGATGTGTACGATTTGCAATTATTTTATAATTCATAATTGTGCTAATTTAGGTATCCCTACTATTTTATAGACTAACAGTTGATTTTTCAATAATTAGATAAATGAATGAATTCAAAATAGAAACCATTCAACTGTTTTATTGATGCAGTTGAAATGTTGAATTTTTTGAAGTACTACTTTATTTTATGAATAACTTTTATCTGTTGATTTGAAAACCGGCCCTAAGTACGTCCCTTGCTACTGTCGCCGCTATTGAGACAGTAAGTTCGTATTTTATTTAAGGCCAGAGATTGTATTTCCGCGATTTACCGGCGCAATATTCTTGTAATGTGTATTTTAGTCTCACTAATAACAAATTCTTGTTACGTGTGAGAATTAGATTGTACTAGAGTTTACCAAACTCTGGTTAAAAGAACAGGCGTTAATACAGGTTACATTGTTATATATTTTTGTGTTGGAACTATTAGCCCTCCGAAGATTTACTTCATTTTATATCGCAAACTATCACATCTCCCGGGATGAAAAGTATCTGGGTCCATGCATTTTTATAGGTTATGAATTTTTATATCTATAAAGTTGAGAAATGATTGGTCTCCCATACAAACTTCAACCCCTTATTTCAACCCATACTAGTTTTATTTATATAACCCCGTCTATGCCTCTGTACATAAACGACAAAAACTACAAAAACTACCACACCTACCACAACTACCAAAACTACTAAAACAACCAAGACTACTAAAACGACCAAAACTACTAAAACTACTAAAGCTACCAAAACAACAAAAACTAACAAAACTACAAATCAAAACAATCAAAACTATTAAAACGACCTAAACTACTGAAACCACCAAAACTACCGAAAGTACCAAAACTACCGAAACTATTCATTTGATATTCATGGTAAGTGAATCGTATTTATTTTGATATATCGTTTGTATGAAATTTAGATTTCAATATCTGTACAGTTTGTACACTTGTTATTGCTTGTTGTGGTGGATGCAGGCAGAGGTTGTTGGAGTGCTGGTGCTTTCTTGTAGTAGGATGAAAAAATACACCTTATTGCTTTCAGGGATTTTTTCTGGTAGTACTTGAGCTTGGATGCTGATTCCTGGGTTCAACTTAGTGGTAGTTGAAGTCGTATGTTACGACTAATAGCAGCTCGTAGCGACTTGATTGCAACTTGTTAGCAACTCGATCAAAATATATTTGTGAGCGTTATTTATAGCGATGTTATTATATTAAAGTAGCCTAAAGTAGGCCGCAAAGTCAGCAAAACGCTGTACGTTGAACCGTACAATATCATTTGGTCATTTAATCATCCAATATATTTTTTAAATAGTTTGATACTTTATAAACGATTGGTACGTAAACTGTATTAATAAAAATTGTTTCATATTTTTAGTTTACTTATACTATCTATGTCATTAAATATGAGCCTTGTGTAATGAAGTTTTTGTTTAGCAGTGAACGTTTAAAAAAAATATGAAACTTCAATTATTAACCTTTTGGTTTATGATTTAGTACTGCTATTTTTGATTTTCTTCTGGACACTCATTATTTTCCAAAAACCTTGTTTAAAACACACTTTGTGTTTCTGTTAAAAACTCAATGGTTTTTCACAAACTGTTTTACACTAAAAGATAAACTGCCCTTTAAGTGCCCTTAAAGCTTTTACGAACGGTTTTCTTAATATATTTGATGTGATAATTATTACATAATAAGTGTGGTGAAATTACATAATTTGAATTTGAGTGTTTCAGTGGTATTTTCACGCGCGGCTGCCTCCGTAGTCCAATTCAAAACTAATATACGCATTGCGAGTTATAACTTCATATACACATAGTTAAAGTCCGGGAACCCAGCTCATGTTGAAAACCATTTCCATCCAATTACACAATGTAATCTGTTCCAATATTGTCTATCATATACTCGATTTTAGGGATGCTATTGTTCTGAAATATCGAACATGAGTGACGGATCGGTTGGTGTTATAAGATAAGATACTTGGGTTTGAAAACGCCCAGTGAAAAGGTAACTTCCTAAATTTCCTTATTTAGATAGATAGATAACACTTTATTGTTCACCAAATAAACCTTTACAAAAAGTGTACGATTACAATATAGTAATGGTAAAAACAATAGGCGGCCTTGTCACTCAAAGCAATCTTTTCCAGGCGACCTAACTTAAAGAATATTTTAAACAAATCTGGCGACGTAGTTGTTTTTTTTGTTGCTGAAGCCCAGCAGACAGGCTGGCGTAATGGAAAGTGGTTACCGTCGCCTATGGACATTAGCAATACCAGAGGAGTTGCCAATGTGCTACCGACCTTGAAGGAGAAACTGGAACCTGGCCACTGATGCCGGAACACAACCCAAAGTTGTTATGGCGGCATACTCTAGACCAGGGGTGGTAGCCATCCAGTCGGGTATATGACCTATCACGTGGCTGTGTGTTGTTTTGTCGCCTCTTACGACAGGCTGCCTGGCCACAGGAATTAGTATTCTCTTTCCGTTCATGTACGGAGAAAGGTGTTACAGAGCATAATATTATAGGACCTAAATTAAATACATATACTAAAACTATTTTATAAGTTAAATACACCTACTTAAAATACTTTATAAATTAAATACATACAAACATATTTGTAAGATATATATTTTTATTAGTTAGCAGTGTAAGAATTAGGCACAATCTATACTAATATTATAAAGAGGTAGTTTGTGAGTTTGTGACGTTGTAGGGGGTAACCTCTGGATCTACTAAACTGATTTTAAAAATTATTTTACTGTTAGAAAGCTACGCTAACAGGGAGTGTCATAGGCCATATAACATGGCGCTATATACCACGGGAGCGGGACAGAGCGCGGGTGAAACCGCGCCGGGCCGCTAGTTATTTAATAAAAAAAGAAGTGTTTTCTGAGTAAATTCTCAAATATAGGCAATGCTTTGGCCTCTCTGACAGTAAGAGGTAGTGTGTTTCAAAACTTGACAGCCTGAACTAAAAAGTAGCTGCTGTGTAATTGGTACACGATTGTCTGGGACCCCAGGCAATTCTCATCTAATTTAAAAATACAATACTCGTTATTGTACACCAACACGACAGAAAAAATCATGGTAAACTTAAATACTATAAGGTAATAGAATGAACGGCCTTATTGCTTAAAGCAATCTCTTCCATACAACCTTTGGATGGACAAGATCTAATTGCAAAGATAGCGTTGACGTGCAGTTGAACTAGATAAATAATATCTAAGTATAAAACATAATCATAATATATACTTATGAAATATACACGACAAATATTAAACACGTAATATAATTGAATAGTGCTACATTACAAGTCAAATATTAATAATACCTTACTAAGAAACATGTTTTCAATAATAAAACGCTCTAAAGAATTTAACTATAAATGGTTGATTAATTTGGTATAAAAGTATATTTTATATAATAAAATATCAATAAGCTCTAGAAAAAATTGAGTTGTCTAATCACGTAGGAGCTTTTGAGAAGTATTTATGTTTTTTAATGGGCGACTTTCATTATTAGTACCTCTCCTTTATCATTGGTCGTAAGTCTTTTGATTTTCATTGAGTATGTAATAATTTAGAAGTATTTATTTGAAATAAGTTCAACTGATTATTTTTTTTAATAGACATTCTAAGTGAAAAAATTAAATTTACTTCCCATTCTACGTTCTGTTCCGCAACTTGATGTCGCTATCTTAGGGAGACTAAACTTCAAAAATCTATTCAGAAACAAGGTTAGCAAGAGTTTTGCGTAGATATATTATCTAAATAATATCTATATAATCTTGACGGCCTCAGTGGTTGAGCGAGCTAAGTCTTAGCCGGCCAAACTCACTGGAACGCAGATGCTCCAGGTTCAATTCCTGGCATGGTTAGTTTAAAAAAAGATTTTTTTGTTATTTACTATGGTCTGGGTGTCTGGGATCGGCACCAGAGTGGTCCATTGTATATTATACATAACATAAGCGTAACTTGCTTAGCTTGGGGATAAACATTGTATCTATTTGTCTGCCGATTATTAATACATACATACATACATAACTTCACGCCAGTTCCCTTGCGGGGTAGGCACGAACAACAGAGTGCCATTTAGGCTTATTCTTACACACCTCACTTGCCTCTTTGACATTCATAACTCTTGTCATGCAAGCTCGTCTGTTATTAATATTAATATTATATTCAAATTCAAAGTTTTTATTCAAAATAAGTTCCACTGGAGAACACTTTTTAAAGGACATACATATAAGTTACTATATACACATAAATATAGGATAACAGAAATACACAATGGCAACCCTAACTAAAACCGATAATCTTCGATACGTACATAAATGCAGATTTGGTTTCCATGCAATAACTAAAATGGAAAGCAATAACAAGACGCAGAGCTGGATATAACTTGTAATATATATTGTATACCCATTTATTGTTAGAACAGTCGATTCTGCAATTTTTTCTTTCTATTACGGTTATGGTTATTGTCTTACTGTTACATTAAGTCTATTACTTAAATGATTATGTTAGAAAAAGAGTGTGGGGAATAATGTTAAGAAGCCATAAGTGTATTATTTTTTTTTTCATAAACGGAGACCTTGCGTTTCTGACATGTCCAACCATCTGTCTTTGTTTTTTTTATTTCATGAATTCAACAGACAGGCAGACGGCACATTGGATGGAAAGCGGTTACCATCGCCTATGGACATTTGCAACACCAAAGATGCTACAAATGCGCTGCTGCTCTCGTAAGGGAGACTGGAACCTGGTCACTAATGCCGGAACACAACTCAAGGTTGTTATCCGGCATACCCTAGACCAGGGCTTGTAGCCATCCAGTCGGGCAAATACCCCACCACCTGGCTGTGGGTTGTTTTGTCGCCGCTTACGACAGGCCACCCGGCCGCAGGAAATTGTATTCTTTCTCCGTTCCCTCACGGAGATACGCCTTTGTATCTTAGTCATTTTTGGATGAAATTTCTTATTATGAATTTGTAATCTACATACCACTCCACAAGGCTTGGAACCGGTTTTAATCAATAATAATAACCACATGGCTGCGCTTTGAAGGTATGCGGCAAAAAAACTGTTCGAAAAAGAGTTATTCAATTAATCGTTAGTTACCAAAGGTAAATCGTGGTAGCTAATGGCTAGCGCACGCGTTCCAGACTCAAAGGGCACTGGTTCGATCCTGGCCGGAACGCATGGATCACTTAGTCAGTTTTCTGATCTAATGTGCATATTGTTACAATTACCACGTGTTAACTACGGTGAAGGAAAACATCGTGATGGAACCGAGAATCGAGATAACCGATGTGTCAAACCTGCTAAGCCGTCTTGAACAAGTGTGGCGGGTATACTGTCCGTTCCCCTATAATGGGAGGCCCCGAGCCCAGCAGTGGGACATTTATGGGCTGATATTATTATATTTATTATTACTAAAACACCGTTTGATAGATAAATGTTTGATAGTTAAATTTAGAAAAAACCGAAAACAAAAGTCTCTATATACTTAGTCTGTAAGTGGTTTGACATTTGTACCAGTTTCCAAACCCTGCCCATTCCGCAGTGCTGTAGTGAAGTCGTGAAAAATAAAGACGTGGCGAGGTCGCCATACATGTCACGAAGAGCCTGAAATTTTATTTGAAATCAAGTAATTGTGTGTCAATTTAAATTAATATCAATGCAATTTTTTGTTTGTGTCATTACTCATTTCCATCACCCTATTTCCTTGCGCCGAGGAATACCTACTTAGTAAATTCTCCCTTCCCTCTCGCCATCAAGAAAAGTAATAACTTTCGAACCAAGAATGCACAAAACAAATACAACAAAAACGCTTTTATTAGGACTTTTGTCAATGTCGTGGCCAAAGAGAATATTTTTGGCTAATATCGATGGTATATACACGAAATAATAAAAATCCATGTGTATAAATAAATTATGTATCGTAATAGTGAGTCCTAGTGGTGTGTGAAGTCCGTAAGGGAATAATATCATATTTAAAATAATTCAAAACTAGAATAGCAATATATCGCCCTGACAATAAAGATCACAGATAGCGCTCACATCAAAAACTGTACAGATAATAAAATATTTTATGTAGGTACATGTAGTATAAATTTGACGACTCATAAGAGCAGATATGACCGACCCACAAACAAGGTCCAGACCTGTACACATACATATATGTTATTAATTGATCATTCTTGGTAACAATGTGCTTGTCACAAACAGATGTGCGTCTGACGATCGCTGCGACTAATTGTAGCCCAGCATTTTCAATTTCGTTCGTTTTCTAAACAAACAAGAAATACATTTAATTAATACATTTTCTTCAAATTTAGAATTTCCGGTTCAGTGGCGGAAACATCGGTATCATTCAAGCGGCGCAAATATGCAACCTTCAGTGCGAATTACTTGTTTGTGCTTCTTTGTTGTGACGTTTGGACTGTATGGGTCTGAGGCTATGAGCCTCTACAAAAAGCTTTCAAAAGTCAAAATGACTAATCGATTCTTTAGGCAATCAGAGGGCTGTTGCATACCTCGAACAATAGATCAATATAGAGATCCAGCGTGGTGATGTAGCCTGTTTTCTGGGAACATTACTCATAATAGCTATGACTTAGACTCGGTATTGTACTTATTAGTCATAACGTTTCATAGGTAGAATTGACTATTTTCTATTTTGAGTCGAGACACTCGAGTAAATAGAGAACAGAGCTAGGAAACTGATGGACTATTCGACGAGAGGCTTCAGAGCCTAAATCATCGACGTAAAGTCGCTAGTTTGTCGGAATTCTATAAGATACACTTCGGGGAGTGTTTTTTTTTATTCCAGGAAATCAGCAGACAGGCAGACGGCACTGGACGGAAAGCGGTTACCGTCGCCTATGGGCATTTGCAACACCTAACGTGCTACAAATGCGCTGCTGCTCTCTTAAGGGATACTGGAACCTGGTCACTAATGCCGGAACACAACTCAAAGTTGTTATGGCGGCATGCTCTAGACCAGGGGTGGTAGCCATCCAGTCGGGCAAATACCCTACCACCTGGCTGTGGGTTGTTTAGTCGCCTCTTTCGACAGGCCGCCCGGCCGCAAGAAATTGTATTTTTTCTCCGTTACTGCACGGATGAGTGTGCCACGGAATTACATGAATTGGTTCCTCCCTCACGATTTTACTACTGGACAAGCAGATCTACGCACTCACGCCACCGATATATGGTGGAAATACCAACAAAGCGGACGAAACGCTATGCTTCCACTTTTATCATACGCACCGCTGATGAGTGAAAATCTTTACCGTCGACTGTTTTTCTTGAACAATACAATGTAGGCGTCTTCAAGTCTCGTGTGAACGAACTAGTTTTCAGTCTCCTTTTAGAAAGTGGCAGCACATGGGTAGCACGTTAGGTGGTAGAAATGTCCATAGGCGATGGTAACCGCTTTGCATCAAGTGAGCCGTCTGCTAAATTTGTGCAATAATTTTTTTTTTACAATGTATTTAATTAATATTCAATTAAAATCGGGAAAGTGTGTCAGCCCATGCACAATTATGGCTTACGTAGAGATGTCGAACATCCACTGTTTTTATCAATAACACATGGAATCTTAAACAAATGATTTAACCAAATTAGCCTATATATATCTAAGTCTATTGGACTGATACTTTTCCTACGAATGTTCGCGAAAATATTTTTTTAAGCTCGAACCTTGAATTTTCCCCTAATATTCCACTTCACCTATACTGATATTATAAAGAGGAAAGATTTTTATTTTTGTATGTTTGTATCGAATAAACTCAAATACTAATGGACCGATTTCAAAAATTCTTTCGCCATTCGAATGCTACATTTTCTCTGATCAATATAGGCAATATAAAAATTATGGGTCTCTACTAAAACTTCAACAAAATACTTTGCTCTGGAAACGGATTCTACGATTTTGATTAAGTTGTATGTGTGTTTGAGTGTTTTGGATATTAGTGGTTTAGATCCAAAGCTAAACCCGGTAGGTGAAGCTGGAATCGGGTCTAAATTTTTATTTTTTCAGGGCAGCACGTCTGCCGAGACCGCTAGCAGTTCATAAAGTGACTATATCTACTTTCTTAATAATAATCATTATCATTTTTAAAACTTGCTGTTTGATTCACATATGCTGTAACCTTAGGAACGTCTACATCAAACATTGACTAAAGTCAACTATTTTATGTCAATACTGTCTGCCGTCTGCAACACAACATGTGTTACCAACACACGTATAGCTTTTGTCGATGACCTGTAGCGCTTACAATGCCTTTCTATTAAGTGCTTCCCATTAATGTGTTCCGGGCAAATGAGGATTTTGATTCGATGTTATTGTATAATGAAATTGTGTGTCGATGTAGCAAAGGCAACGTTTTAATGTATACTCATTCAACTTTATTGTATTTTTCTTAAAGTAAACAAACTGCTTTTATTTTATTTTATGGTATTTGTAACAGCTGTAATCTTAAAAATAAAATGGAACACGCTTACTTAGAAGGTACCTGTTCACACGGTGGTTACAGGTTTCAGAAAAGACAGACTCAAGCAGTGAGTTACACTAGAAGGTGGACGCAAATCGCTCTGTTGTTTTATATTGAAATGTTAGCATTAAAACTAAATTCTGTTGTATTTGCTTAACGGATTATCAATAAAGTAACCCACCTGTTAAGTGTTGATTTTTACTACGAGAAATATCATTTTAAACCAGGACCCATTATTCGTTCAAACAATTAATTAAAAAAATAACAAAAAAAAACCGGCTCCGAACTAAAAAGTAAAAAATTAATATTTAACCGACCTCTTTCTTTCTCAACATCTTGAAGTCGATACCAAGTAAAACATAAAAAAAACAACAGAATTGCAAAATATAGTAATTTTTAAAAATCGTTTCACATTTGACGGAGAAATCGAGTAACGAACATACAGACGAATTGAGAACATCCTTTTTGAAGTCGTTTAAAAAGTAACGATGTAGGTTTGCTGATTCTCATTTTAATATGAACCAAATCTCAAAAGAGTTATGTGTTTTTCTTCACGAACAGCACGAGGTAAGCGTTACGTGTCTGATGTGCATATTGTTATGCACGTTAGCTAAGAAAACCTAGTGCACGTTTCCCATTCAAGATTCGAACTAACGCCATTAGAATAAGGCATAGGGACGTTAGCTGCTGTCTGATTTAAATAATCAAAATTAATGGTTATACTGTATACACATATATACATACTCCATACATAGGCACTTGTGATTAACATATTATTCGTCCTTAATCTCAATATCTATAGTAAGATATTTATTTCTAGTCTGTGATCCGCCATACCATTTTCTGTTATTTTATTCATGAAGCTTGAAATAATGTTAACTTTATCAAAGACATCAAAGAATCTTATTCTTTTTCAATTTTATAAAATACTTTATATATGTACATTAGCCTTTTAATATTACCTTGATTTAAAAGAACATTCGTTTAATGCAATTCTTACAGTAAATAGCTTTTGCTCAAAATATTACAAAGAAACAAATAATGAATATCGTTATTATATTATATTTTCATTAGACTATTTTGTGGAAGCCTTACAAAAGAACACAAACGCAATGTTTTAATGTAAAAAATGTTTTAATTAACATATCTAGCCAGAGCTATTCTCTCGACTTCTAAATAACTTTTTATATCTATATAATATCACACCTATATGTCAGGAGCCTTAAGAACAGACGAGCTTGCATGACAAGAGTTATGAATGTCAAAGAGGCAAGTGAGGTGTGTAAGAATAAGCCTAAATGGCACTCTGTTGTTCGTGCCTACCCCGCAAGGGAACTGGCGTGAAGTTATGTATGTATGTATATATAATATGTTTTTAATGTTTTCAAATTTTACTTAATTTGTTTGTAGTTGGGTCAATTTTGGCATCGCGGTAGAAGCTTTTCATTGAAAAACAGCGTTGTGTTGATAAAATTACGGCAGAGCAATAAGCTGAGTGCAAACCTCATTTGCGAAAGGCAGCGTAAATGTTCTCAAAACTTGTTTGTTTTTGCTATGTTTTGTAATTAATATTAGTACGTTGCCATTTCTTCAAATAAAGATATTTTATTTATTTCTAGATATTTTGTTTACCTAAAGTTTCTAATAAAAATTTAAATCTGGAAATCTCTTACATCTTAAATGACTAGAAAAACTTATTAAGTTTTGAATGAATTGCTCTAAAAATATATTTATAATAATAAAAATATAATATAAACCTAAATAAAAGATGGCTTAAGGGCCACTTACACAACGATCGCCTTTAAATAAAATTTAGTTAATTAGATTAAACATGCCTAAATACGTTTTATACAAAACGTATTTAAGATGCCTTGCATAGGGTGGGCTCCCATGTTCTTTAGCAAAGTGTATTAATATTGATTGGAATTATTGGAATTATATTAGCCCATTGGAAACTAACATATAAACGAAACTGATAACTGTGCTTTGCATTTCAGTATTCCTTCGTTGGTTAAAATTTTTCGAAACTACCGTCATCCTAATTAATATTTATATTAATATTATACACATATTTATTTCATTTTGACGGCCTCTGTGGTTGTGCGGGCTAAGCCTTTGCCTGTACCTCACTGCAACGCAGAGGTTCCGGGTTCGATTTCTGGTATAGTAAATTTCGGAAACGTATTTTCTCCGTTATTTACTATGGTCTGGGTGTCTGGGATCGGCCCCAGAGTAGTACGTTGTATATTACTCATAACACAAGCGTAACTTGCTTAATTTGGGGATATACAATATGTGTGTTTGTCTGCCGATTATTATATCAAATTAATTATATTTCTCTTTAAACACTACATTAAAAACACAAATTTTAAAAAACAAACCGATGTCCGGCGGCAGCGGGGCCTTGGGTCCAAACTACCGGTGATTAGGGCTCCAGTGGTAACCTCGTGAGCAAGATGTTATTTACTTAGTTTTTCTTTTTCTTTCTTCACGAGGTTATCGTCATGCGGGATACTAATGTCAACGAGCATTGCTCGTCGCGCAGATTCTTCTATGATCACGACATCAGGCTTATTGGCTACAATACTCCACTCCGTGATAATTAATCGATCCCAGTAGAGTATGGCACGACTATTTTAGAGAACTAGCTCCGGCGAGTACTGGTAAATCCGTTTCCACAAGGCCGTATCGAAGGGCAAGTTGCTAGTGGATAATCCTAGCTACGAGGTTATATCTGTGCAAGTATCAATAATATCAATATTATAATGTATGTATTTGTAGACCACGGGCCATAAAAATGGCCCGGACATTTGGAGGGTTTGGCGTGGGGCCATGGGAAGGCCAACACGTAGAGGCCCTTTGACAAATTTAATGTAAATGTGGCGTGACACTGACCGGCGATTATCTCTGTCTATACCATATGTAATGCACGCAAGGACAAGCCCCGGAAAGTGTAGAACTATTGTGAGAAATGAGGTCAAAAAGTACCGGGCTATTGGGGTGAAATGGTAGAGTTCCTAGGGGTCTGGGAATATGGGGTCTATGGCGTCTGCCTGTCGCAATGTTCGGGGAACATGGAAAAATGGACAGACGGTCACTCGCCACTCCCTGCATAGGTCTCTAAAAATACCATAGAAGACAGGGGCAACATGGATATCATATCAATATTATTATTATCATCTTCGGAACACTTCAAGATTTGGAAATGGCACATACACTAAAATGTAAGAAAATGTTCCTGTACTCTATAAAATTTTCATTGAAATCCATCGAGCTCTTTCGAACAAACCTTCAGACAGACTGAGGGGAAAATTTTTTGACAAATTCTCACTTAAATTTTTGGTTTTTATTTCGAATCACTGACAGACTTTAATTATATTGGTATAAGTATAGATAGATAAAAGTACGTACAAAGAATACAACACTAAACACATTCCACACTGTGCAGTTGCTTCAGAATTTCTGGCGATTTTATCAAACGTAAAATACACAAAAGGCTATTAACATTGTTTTTATGCATCGTAGCGGCAACGCAGTGTTTGAATAAAATCTGAGGGTTGGAGAAAAAAATAAAAGGTATTGTATACGACGTTCATTCTATTCTGCTTTGTAAGGTTCTGTATAGTATTTTATGAACTGGAAATTTGTGAAGGTATTTTTTAGTTGATTATTTAAATTTTTATCTTGAATATAGTAAGTATTATTTGAACATAATATCACTTAGCTGGCATAATAATCGCGCTCCCACTTGGCTTACAAAATCTTAAGCGCGTCCTCACAGCCACCGCCACTGGATAATGGTGAGCATCTGTTCCTAGAAGTGGAGCTAGCGCACACCAAAATTTTACTTGGAGTTTTTTACGCCTCTTCCCTTCGCGTAAATTACTTCACTTCTTTCGAAACTATTTTAGAAAAATTCTCTCCTTTATACACACATAATATTATCATGGGTGATTTTAATACCTGCCTCTTGAAACATGACCAACGTTCTTCTTCTTTAGAAACATTAATACGATCTCTTAACTTACATATTCTTCCCCTGAGTGCAACTCATCACTTTCCTAACTCAACCCCTTCTCTTCTCGATCTAATATTGATTTCATCGCTTTCTCATGTTTCCAATCATGGTCAGTGCCCGGCGGATGCATTTTCATATCACGATTTGATTTTCCTCTCTTATAATCTGCATCCACCGAAAGCCAAGCCCAAAATCATACTTCAGCGCAACTTTGGTGGTATGGATCTGGACGCCCTTTTTAAGGACGCCCAGGAAGTAGACTGGTCAGGGGTCCTCAATGTACCAACTATTGATGAGAAGGTGCATGCGTTTCATGCAGCTCTGACAAAGCTGTACGATACTCATGCACCTCTACGCCGTATCAAGCTCAAGCATCTGCCGGCACCGTGGCTCACTGCCGATATTAGATTACTAATGCATAAGAAGTCTAAGGCTAAAACTAGGTATAAAATGAAACCAACAGAGGAAAACAAAACGGCTTTTGTCAAGATTCGTAATCGCTGCAATAGGATGTGTAGGGACGCTCAACGCCGTTACATCCACGAATCAGTTGAAAACGATAATCCAGCCAAAGTTTGGAAATTTCTTCGTACTCTGGGAGTTGGTAAACAAGCAGATTGTCCAATTTCTAAAATATTCAACATCGATGATTTAAATCGACATTTCACAACTACTTCTGACTTTGACATAGTAACTAAGTCTGACACTTTAAACAAAATCACTTCTATGCCAACACCCAAACATTCTCCTTTTCTTCTTAGTCGATTCACTGATAGTGATGTTGAAAAAGCAACAAAATCCATTACATCTAATGCTGTCGGCAGCGATGGCATCAGTCGCAATATGGTCTTACCCATACTGGATGTCATTAATCCTATCCTTACTCATATCCTTAATGCTTCTATTACCTCTGGTGTTTTTCCTACTGCCTGGAAGGAAGCCCAGGTCATTCCTCTTCCAAAAAAACCAAATCCTACCTTAATTTCTCATTTTCGTCCTATTTCTATACTCCCCTTCCTTTCTAAAGTCCTTGAACGTCTAGTTCATCAACAGTTAAGTTTCTTTCTGAACCGTAATTCCCTCTTAAATCCATATCAATCCGGTTTCCGTCCTGGCCATAGTACAACCACAGCTCTCGTCCAAATCACTGATGACATCCGGCATGGCATGGATAACGGTTTGCTGACTGTTTTATCGCTGCTTGATTTCAGCAGTGCCTTCAACAATGTAAATTTTGAATTGTTGCTTAGGGTTCTAAGCTCTATTAACATATCTCCTACAGTAATCGATTGGTTTCATAGTTACCTGTATGGTCGCCGGCAGCGGATTCGAGTCGATGATGACTATTCGTCATGGCGTGATCTCTCTGCTGGCGTTCCTCAGGGCGGCGTTTTATCTCCCTTACTATTCACTATTTTTATAAATTCAATCTCCAATGAACTTACTTCTTCCTATCATCTCTATGCAGACGATTTACAAATCTATACACAATCACCTGTTGCGACATTACAAGATGCAGTCTTAACAATAAACACGGACTTCGATCACATAGCACAATGGAGTAAATCATATGGACTACAAGTAAATCCCGAGAAAACTCAGCTAATTATCATAGGTAGTTCACGGATGCTGTGTAGAATTGACTGGACCTGCTTACCAAATTTCACATTTAATGGTACACATATCCCGGTTAGTGAAAAAGTAAAAAATCTAGGAGTCATATTTGATAGGGAGCTATCTTGGCGACCCCACATAACTGAATTGAGTCGACGTCTCTTCCTCTCTTCGAAATCCCTCGGGAGGTTGAAAAACTTCCTGCCCATAACCACCAAAGTTAAGCTTGCAGAGTCCTTACTACTCCCCATTCTTGATTATGCTGACGCCAGCTATATTGATTTGACTCAAGAGCAACTTAATAAGCTTGAGCGCCTCCAAAATTTTTGTATAAGGTTCATATTTGGGTTACGCAAATATGACCACGTCTCTGAATTTCGTAAAAAACTCAAGTGGTTGCCAATTCGTTTTCGCCGGAATACTCATATTCTTTCACTCCTTTACAGTGTGCTGTTTATCCCCACAACCCCGTATTATCTCAAAGAACGCTTTGAATTCGTCTCTTCCTCTCACAATTTACGACCTTCTACGAAACTTAGACTTAGTACTCCCAAGCATCATTCATCTTTCTTCAATAATTCTTTTACTGTACAGGCTATTCGACTCTGGAATGAGCTACCTGTTACTGTTAGACAAGCTAAATCACTAACAATATTTAAGAACATGACAAAAAAGCATTACCTACAACATAGTGATATTTGATATTTTTACGTATATTTATGTATATGTATATATATATTTATGTATGTGATATGTATATATTTATGTATGTGATATCAATAGGTGTATTTATATGTGTCTATTAAGTATAATTCTTACTTATATAATATTTCACATACTTATATGTTTATAAATAAATAAAATATATGTAAGTAACTGCATAACCTCTAATATTTATTTATACCAACCACCTTTGCCAATACTATCTGTTTTATTCCTGCCAACTCTTATGTCATCCCAAATATATGTATATGAGAAAACATCATTACGATATTATGTATAAAGTACTTAAACTAATGTTGGTGTTAAATACAGATATGTCGAGGGCTTCATAACATATAGGCGTATATGCAAAAATGCAATTTTTTAGTTGTTTACTAAAAACTATGCATGTTACAATTTAGAAAGTCTTACCACCATGCAAGTTAACCTAAAAAGAAGGGTATTCCAAATTTCAGCCTTATACAATCAACTAATTTTGTTTTATTCACAATTTTGTCCCTTTTGTAAAACTGCACTTTTGCCGTACGCCCATTTATTATGATGCCCTCGATATATAGGAATAACTTACTCATTAAAGAACGTAACGTCGGGCAGTACGTAAAACAACTATGTCCGTCTTATTTGACCGTCGGGTTTTATACTATAAAATATTTAAAACTACCATCATACAACATACATATATTTTATTTTAGCAAAGCACTTTTCTGAATCTGATGTGTCCACAATTTAAACGAAAAATCATTAAAGAATATTATACCATATATATCTGTTATTTAGATTGTGAGGATTTTATGAGTATTATAATATTTATTTTTTCAACAATAATTATATCTTACACACAACGTAACACAGTGTATATACGGTAAGTACCTACTCGATTTGACACAGTGAGTTGACTTAGACTTAGTATTTGCTCCCAAACTGACGGAGTACGTTAATAATAAGTTATCGTAGTAGGAACTTCATAAGAAAAATCTTCTAAAGTTCTGTATAGCACCTATGTAGGCATATATTTCAGGTCTCTCTGACTGTCGTAAAGCCCAATAGATATATTCCGCATTTTTGCAACCCTAGTATGTCAACTAGGCTATGAAGACTAAGGAATCCTAAAAAAGGGATGTTCATTAACTCTGGTCACGTACAAAGGGGTTTGAATCGATCCGCGTTTAAGTATAGATTTTACGTTAGCGGTAAATCCCGGCCCACTCTTGTAGCGATTGTGACCACTCTTACCCACATAACTGGTCCGATCCGATTCAGAATGGGCTCCATTCGCATGATACGGGAAAGGTGCGTGCTTAGCTTTCTAGTAGGTGCCTAGGTCGCTTATTGGGGAAAGCGAAATGAGTTTTATCAAGTACTCTGAAATTATGTTCTTTAGGTTTTTGTACATATTTTGGCAAAAACGAACTTTTTCCATCCGCCTGTATTATGTTACGTTACTATAATTTTTATTAAAAAAGGCTGGTTTCGTTTGGATGAAAAGCCGCGATGTGACTACAGACTAAGAGTGGGTGCCATATATGAAATTTATGCTTTAAATTTTGTAATGTACATACATAGTTGACAGTTTTTCAAATATGGGGTACTAGGTATTTTCATTCAAATGCTTTTAATATGGTTCTATAGCCAAATGACCATAACGCTCGATTCACACTATGATGCCATTCAAGGTTCAATCTCGGCCCGTTGCCAGTCTGGTCAAATATTCTTCAAAAACAAAGAATTAGCGAATTCTGAATATCGTATCGCTCTAGTTCCGATGATTTTGATTTGATATCGCACCGGTTCATCGAAAAGAATATTTGAATGAAGTGAGATGAGACCTGTCATGACTTATACCGACAGTTATACTTATAACTCCTTTATTTGATCGGACTGGGACCATAGCGAGATTGATTCGTTTTATGAGACTAATAGTGTAGACACAGCGAGATTTGATCGGGGTGAGACCGGAGCGATGCTGAACCGTGTTGTGAAACTAATAGTGTAGACACAGCTCACTGTGTCTGCACTATTAGTGTTCATTCATTTGATCTGACTGAGACTAGAGTGAGATTGATTCGTGTGGTGAGACTAGTAGTGAAGACACAACGAGATTTGATCGGATCGCGATCCGAGTGAGATTGAACTGTATCGTGAAACTAATACTGTATACACAGTGAGATTTGATCGGGGCGAGACCGGAGCGATATTGAACCGTGCTGTAAGACTAGTAGTGTAAACACAGCAAGATTTGATCGGGGTGAGACCGGAGCAATGTTGAACCGTGTTGTATAACTAATAGTGAAGACACAGTGAGATTTGATCGGACCGAGACCAGAGCGAGATTGATTCGTGTTTTGAATCTATAGTTCGTTCGCGTTAAGAATGCAGTGAGTCATCATTGTTCATCGGCCTAGCCCCGCCTCCTAACCAATCAAATCTTTTCAAATTACAAGATGAAGTTCACAGTGACCAGTTGAAGGCATAGATTCGAACGCGACCGTTGCGTCCTATAAGTGTGTTAACTGATTTATATTTAAAAAAATGAATACCTCACCAATTCGTAGAAATAAAAGTGGTTTGGTAATTCATAGTGGAGAGAGAAAAGTAATTAACAATGTTTTTAAGTATTTTGAACAGACTGATTTAAATATGACTGTGGACAGCATAGTACATAAAACGGCAAATGCATGCGGTGTGTCCGAGAGAACAGTTTATAGTATTCTTAGTGGAAAAAAGGAAAATAATACATTGAAATCGCCAGTGAAAAAAAGGACCAGGAAGTCTATGATTGATAAATTCGATGAATTAGACAAATTTGCTATAAGGAGAAAAATACACTCAATATATTTAAATAATGACTACCCGACATTAAATAAAATTATGACAATTTGTGAAGCTGATGAAGATATTCTAATGTTTAAACGTACCACACTTGACAAAATAATGCATGACCTGGAATTTGACTTTAATAAACAGGATAATAGAACATTATTAATGGAAAGAGAAGACATTGTTTTGTGGCGGCGTAAATATCTCAGGCAAATAAAAGAACACAGAAAATCAAATAAAACCACATACTTTCTTGAAGAAACGTGGATAAACGCAGGACATGTTAAATCAAAGGCGTGGTTGGATACAACTATAAAAAACAAGAGACATGCTTTTCAAGACGGCTTATCTACAGGTCTAAGAGTTCCTACTGGAAAGTGAAAAAGGTTAATTATTTTACACATTGGTAGCGACAAAGTGTTTGTGGAAGAAGGTCTATTCGTTTTTGAGTCAAAATCAACCAAAGATTATCATGAGGAGATGGAAGGTGACAGGTTCCTTGAATGGTCCAAAAACATATTGCCTAAGTTAGAACCAGGGAGCATTGTTGTCATGGACAACGCTCCCTATCATTCTGTCAAACTCGAGAAAATACCGACGTCCGCTTGGAACAAACAACAAATAATAGACTGGCTAAAAGCAAAGAATAGAAGAAAGAATTGATATATTTATTCTGTTTCTGTAGAGTTGTGTGGGTTATCATTATCAGAATCTTAGAAAAACAACGATAATTCTTAATAACTTTGTAGTTTAAGTAATTGAAGATATTCGCTTTCAAAGTTATAAAAAATGTGTCCCCTCTGTACATATATATAATACATATTGTCACACCTACAATAAGGAGATATGATGGATCTCCTCTTGCTACGATCCTGACAAACACTTTTCGCTTCATCTACTTTCATTAGTGGAAGTTATGGAACTTATCTAGAAATAAAAAAATAAATTCGACGACGTTTTTTAAGATATAGGCTGTTTTCGATAATTTTTTAAAGGTTCTGTAGCTAAATGACCAAGAACTAAATAGTTGACCTTTATCGTCTATCTCTACGGAACACTGTGGAAAGGAACGTGTGGAACTAAATTTAACAAAACTTAAATATAGACATAAGCAGACAACAGTCTATTGCTCACCAAGATAACAGACACAATCCACTATTATCCATGCAGGAACAGAGTAAGAATAAAATTTCCTGCGGCCTGGCGGCCTGTCGTAATCGGCGACAAAACATCCCACAGCCAGGTGGTAGGGCATTTGCCCGACTGAATGGCTACCAGCCCTGGTCTAAGGTATGTCCCCATAACAACCTTGAGTTGTGTTTCGGTATTAGTGATCAGGTTCTAGTCTCCCTTAAGAGAGCAACAGCGCATTTGTAGCACCTTTGGTGTTGCAATTGTCCATAGGCGATGGTAACCGCTTTTCATCAAGTGGGCCGTCTGTCTGTTGAACTCCTGCAATAAAAATAAAAAAAACACAATATTTTGAAACAAACAATTGGCGAAACGATCTCCTCCAGGGGACCTAACAAACAAGACACTCTTAGCTAATCTGGCAATGTAAGTGGAGCATTAATTTAGATGTCACTAAAGTAAATTTGTTAAAAAGTAAATTTAAATATACGGTTTCTACCACTCTTAAAATCAGTGAAGGCACTATAGATTTATTACTATTTTTAGAAAATAAGTCTCTAATCATATATAATAGAAAATTAAACGATTTACAATTAATCATTTTAATATCCTCAAAGAGATTTGATAGTTGAACCTTTGACAATGCTACCAGTAAGATATTAACAAATTAAATCGGATTGGAAACTCATCGAGGTACGGACACAGAAGTTCGAATAATGAGTTAAGAGGATTTGCTAAAGGTACCTCCAGATAGAAGCAATTACACCAGCATTCACGAAAGGCTATATGAAAGGCTATTGAATGTTCTATAATTTTATGAGAAAGCTTAAGTTAACTATGATTTTAAAACATACTTAAACCAAAATGCTAACTTTTTCAATAAGAATCGGGTGTAACTTGAACTCACAGGATGACAGTTTTGGGATAATTGAATCACTTTTACATAATTTTTAGAATAATGTTCATATAAAAGAAAGAGCGTTCAAAAACGTTGTAATC
This sequence comes from Dendrolimus kikuchii, assembly GCA_019925095.2. Taxonomy (NCBI): domain Eukaryota; kingdom Metazoa; phylum Arthropoda; class Insecta; order Lepidoptera; family Lasiocampidae; genus Dendrolimus; species Dendrolimus kikuchii. The sequence goes on from CM034400.1 coordinate 10,107,736, forward strand.
ATAATACTTTTAAAATGGCATGGTAAACGAAACTTTAATTAAGCACCTTCTAGGTACATTGCCCTACGACAGCGGTTAGGTCGGGCTAGACCGATTTGTTTCTATAGTATTATAGTGTATATATTTTTAAGTTTTTTTTTATTTATATGTATTAGTTTAGATACAGTTTATTTTTAGGATATTATTTGCTTGAAGATTTTATTTATTATTATTTGTTAGTACAATTAACTTATTGATTTATTTATTAACTTATATATGATTTTTTACAAGTCTGTTAAACAGTGTTTAAAGTTTAAACCATAATAATTAACATCTACACTATTTAGTCGTTTAATAGTAGGGCTTCGTCTGCGATAATGTTACAGATATAAACCGTATTTGAGATGCCATAAGGTTCATTTACAGGTTCATTAACAGATAATCACAAATAACGTACCTATATATATATGTTGCGGGCAATTTGATAAATCCGGTCACTATGAATAATGCCCGTATCAAGTGGGCAACATAAAGAAAACTGCATGATTTATCACTTTTCCCGATCAATATATATATAATGACAACCTTATCTCGGGCAATATAATAAAACACAGACGAACTATAGTTTTTTGTTTATTAGAGGTTACGGTATAGTTATATGGCACTTTTATTTGTTATTTGAGATACAAAATGGCTTTTGGGTGGTTATAAAAAAATAACTACGAAGGCTAACCTAACCCACTGTCCTTGTCACTGGTCACGGCCTCCAACACCCCTCGCACCTTGTTTTGCTAACATTGGTATTGCATGTTGTCGGTAATTATATATACAAACCACAAAAATGTAATAACTATCTTAATCACAATAATGAGCAAAACCTAAAATTCCGTATTTTCATGTCATTCAAAGATCTTTAGTTTCCTTGAATAATATTGATATTCATGCTGTATGGATTTAGTTCCTTTGCTTGACATTTAGCAGAGTGAAGTAAAAACTTTGTCTCTTAATATTATTAATATGAGGTTTTATTTACAAATTACAAAATATGGCGATGTTTTTTAACAATGCCGTAATAGTTGGTTCTAAAATCATTAATTATTTTGGTCATGTCATATATGTTACATTTGCAAACTGATCCCGCAATTAAATAAGTAATTGTGTTTTTAACACAATTAGGTGAGTTGTGACGTTAAAATTGAACATTATTCCTATTGATATGACGCAAGTATTTAACGTAATTAAATGTATTGTTCTTTAATTTTTTGCCTAAATAACGGCTTGCCGATGATTTTAGTGCCGTTATTATACCATAGCAAAATACATTTATAATCTTCAAATAAAAGAAACGCATAATTTTCTCGTTCCGCGTTAATGCATAATTACCAAACGCTGCACCGTGACATAAACGAGACAGTTTTTACTTTTATAATACATTGTGTGTTATTCATAATAGAACAAAATCGTTAGATATCTAAGAAATTAATTGAAATCCGTTTAAACCTCTAGATTATTATGGTTGGTTTAGTTTTGAGGGTCAAATCCTTGAGACGTCCCAACAATAATAATTGGCTTAGTGTCTCTTATCGACTGATTTGGATGTTTCAACCACAGTATTATAGTTGATGATAGTACTAGTATTTCAATACGTTTCCCGTCTCGTAAGTACGCCAAATTAGTGGCACTTATATCAGATGAATTTGATTGCAGTATAATATAATAATCTTGATGTTAAATTTAATTTTTTTTATAAAGTTACAATTATACAGCTTATTAATGTACGTAATTCATTAAAAATATAATAATAATATTACATCTAATTTCCTTATCCTAACTCAAAGCAGTACTCCTCACATATTTTTTTTTATTAATGTTATTGTACAGTCATAGTATGAAAATGTTCGCCAGTTTTCAAATTTTTTCATTTAACGTTCCGCGAGCACATGTTACTTTTTCAAACTATACCACCGAACAAACTGTTCCACACAAAATTATGTTTAATTATTTGACAATAAAGTTTAATATTACTCTGTTCAAAGTTCTTTGATTGTCTATCTTCTTTAAGAAGATTGTTTAAATATGTAAAACCTTTTTATTGGTTTTAATATTTATGTTAGCTATTTAGCTTAGTGATTATATCCTCTTTGTTTCTTATTGTTAATCTCAGCGTTTGTCATTGACAACATTGCAATTTCCTTTTTTCACGTTTCTATATTTTATAAACGTAACATTTATTAAAATGTTAGTAGTATAGTTTCTTGTACTCGTGCAATCAGAAGTCGACCTTAAACATTTTTATTCCGCGACTGTACAAAAAATTATATACTATTCTACTATATACTAAACTTTATAATAACAAGTTCATTTTCAAGGACCTGTATAAAGAACAGACAAGTATACAAGATATTTTATTTTAAGAAAAATATTGTAATGATTTTGACCTTCGAAGTCGATAAAACTTGTTTCCTATATTCGACACAAAACCGAGTACTAATATAACTAAACTCCCAAGATGTCTTTATTTACAATAAACGCCTTAGAGATCAAAAGCCCGAACCCTATCCATCAGGTAACGTTCAGTGATTGAGGCGAGTCTATTCATAGAATAGCTCGTCCATTTTCCTATAAGCCTCTTTGGGTTTGTTGATTTTAGTGATCAAAGTATCAAATCGTGTAATCTTTTCGAATAAAAAGATTGATTATATTGGTATAACTTTATAAAGTGAAATAGATTTTATGTTTCTTATCACTACGTTGCTATAAACATTTTTTAAAGCGGCCCTAGGACGCATTTATGGGCATCCCATATTCAATTTTCACTGTTTAAATAAGGACGGTATTCCGTATTTATACTCAAATTAATGACATATCTATAAATATTCATTATATATGATTAAAAATATTTTCACGCTCGAACATTACTAATTGACTTATGCAGTAAATTAAAAGTTTATTTCAAAATAAACTAAATTATAAATAAATTAAACTATACTATAAATTAAACTAAAAATAAACTATATATACAAACTAAAAATAAACTATATATACAAACTAAAATTAAACTATAAAATCTAGTACCAGACCGCTGTCAGTTGGAAACGTTCCCTAAAGATTGGCCACATTGCCTCGCTGAATGGCAACGCCAATGCGTTGCCCGAGGTATAGACCAATCTTTTGGTCACATGAGATATCCACCAGACGTTTGGCTATGTCTCGATAAAGCTTGTGCGCCTCAGGCCCCCATGGTCCCAGGGTCTCGACTCCAAAGGCCACAATATATTAAACTATATTGTACCTATATTTATTATGCGTATACCTTTATATAATATATAAAAGTTATTGTCCGTATACTTGTCTCCGCAAAACTGAAAAGTAGTCGATGGCTTTACTTACCTTATAATTTATATCAGACTAGCCACAGCGAAGCGTGGCCGGGTTACCTAGTCTACGAGTATATTCAATCAGTCCATGAACACATTACTGCTAGAATCACCCCCCCCCCCTCAATTTCAGAGAATACATAGTTTACCTAGTGTGTTTGTCTAATGCAGTTCGAAGGGTTTTTTTATACATTGATAATCTCAATACGCACGTCATTATTGTAATACGCACATCAAACCAAAAACATCTGCCTGAGCATTACGTGCTCTTACCTTCTAAAATCTTCGTTACCTTTTTTATAATTTTTTAAAGTCGAATTCTATTTCAAACCCACGTCAATGAAATATGACGCGTATATTTAAAAAGACAAAGTACAGTTTTTTTCATTCTTTGTCGTTCATTATTATATTTTTGAAACGTTTGTTATTTCTAATTAAGCCTAGTAAGAAAGACTAAAGCAAATGAGTTTATAACCACGTACAAGAAACTAATTAAGAAAAGAAATAGAAAAATCAGAAAACAGACCCAATAATATTGTTCTGTTTTGTTATCCTTAAGTTTATTTTCGTTAAGCCGGCCGCCCAGCAGAACAACACGATACAAGCATTTAACGTTAACTTGGTCACAATCACAAATAATTACAGAAGCCTACCTCAAAGTTATCTTGCAAAACTTATTAATATTGCTTCATTCCAGTATAAAGTTCCCGGACTATCAGAAATTGTCATAATTCGTGGTTTTTCCAACACGAATAATAACAGAGGGGCTTTTTAAAATCTATAACTATTACATTACAAAATTATACGAACAGACTAAAATTTACCAAAGAGCAACGATAACCAACAATACAATATACAGTTCCTCTATTGACCAGTTACTTACTATATTTTACCAATCGTTAATTTGTCTTATTGTCGCTTAAAATTTGATATAAACTCCATACAAGTAAGGTAAAAATTCAACCGACGATAAGACAAGTGAATGAATACTAAGATAAAGAAAACGGCCATTAATTAATACACGTATAATGTATTGTATTTACAGATCATATTATATGTCCTGAGACGTCTTTAGACAGCACTTTAAATCTGTGAATGTGAATTATTCTAATACAACACGAAACAAACTATGAATATTTACTACATCAATAGTCAAAGTTTTTCATGCCTAGGATTCATAATGCTCTTTTATAAAGGCAATAGGCAATAGGCATAAAGGCAATAGGCAATCTTATACTAATCTATACTAATATTATAAAGCTGAAGAGTTTGTTTGTTTGTTTAAAGGCGCTAATCTCAAGAACCGCTGGTCCGATTTGAAAAAATCTTTCAGTTTTGAATAGTACATTTATCGAGGAAGGCTACAGGCTATATTATATTTTCAAAAAAATTAGGGATCTTTACTAAAAGTCTAATAATGTAACCCAAGGTGTAAAAAAATGACCCGAAAAAATCCTTACACGGTGTGCGCTGCGAAAATTATTGATTATAGAACAAAACAATGTACTACCACTTTGCAAAACAAATAATTGTCTACAAAAAATATCGCGTAGCCTTATGTTTAACTATTGTAGTTATCTCACAATAAGTGTTTTCTTTTATTTTTTTAAATAATTAAAATGCCGTCGCTTCAAAAACTCTTTATTTTGTACCTTGGTATTAATCCTTATCAAAATAAATTACTCCATATTCAAGACGAATTCAATACCTTTCTAGAACTTTTTGAATTATTCAATTCGGACGTTTCATTCAAAAGATATCGCGATATTTAAAATTTAAGTATTAGTGTTGTAGCCAAATATATTAATATTGTTTCATTGAACGCGATAATCTCAGGAACTACTGGTCTGATTTGAAAAATTCTTTCAGTGTTGGATATCCCATTTATCAAGGAAGGCTATATATCATCACGCTAAGACCAATAGGAGCGGAGCACTAATGAAGAATGTTTCAAAATCGGAGGGTTTTGAAAGCAAATTCCATGCGGACGATGTTGCGGGCAAAGCTAGTATAATTATAAAGCTGAAGACTTTGTTTGGTTGTTTGCTTGAATGCGCTAATCTCAGGAACTACTGGTCTGATTTGAAAAATTCTTTCAGTGTTAGATAGCCTATTTATCAAGGAAGGCTATAGGCTATCATCACGCTAAAACCAATAGGAGCGGAGCACCGATGAAGAATGTCTCAAAATCGGGGGTTTTTTTAAACTTACTTTTTTATACTTATTCCACGCGGGCGAAGTCACGGGTAGAAGCTAGTACATTAATAAAGCATATCGCTTCCACTTTCAACATGCGCACCGCAAAAGAATTTTTTTTCAAATTTAACGAGATGCCTACAACTTGAATGTATGTAAACCCTATTGTTGGGGGGGGAGGGAATTAATTATTAAATTAATTAAAGAAATAGAGGTTTTCTGTATTATAATGTATTATTGTGAATGACTTTTCTAATATGACAGATAATATATTTAAATTATTCGAATTTAAACTAAAATAAAATAAAACCTTTTTTGTCTTGGAACACCTGTTACAATGGCTTGTAAATAAGCGTGCTCCAGCCTAGACCACATCGTCGCATAACATCAGGCGAGATCGTGGGGTAACTAACGCAAACCTAAAGCAGAATATTAAAATATGTTACCTATAATCATTATAAGAGCTATTTTTTACCTATCTACATTCGTTTATACGTTTATAACTTCAAAGAAGCGTCACTTAAAAGTATACTATAATAATAGTGAATAAATAGTTATACTAAAGTTGTCAAATGAAATTAATAAAAGGATTTTCGTACAATAGCCCGTTTCTCGGCTTTCATTTGAATTCATAGGGCGCACTTCGGCCAAATATCATCAAATGGTGAATCATCAAAAGGAATTCGTCGAGGTAATCTTTTTTCTTTCACTGATTACTGTCGAGAGATGAGAAAAAATGATTACACCGAATAAAAGATTTACTGTTATATTTTGCTGGTTATTTTATAAATCAGATAAAATAGATCCCTTGTTTGTATGTTTTATAAAAACTGCTGTATTCAAGGCATATAGTGTACAATACAATTTAAATTAATTCAAAGACCTGTTAAAATGTTGTAACCAGAAATTTGTCATTTATCTATATCACTTAAAATTTAATTCCAATATTTTGCTTAAGAGAGGTAACTGTTTTGAAAATCCTAAATTAATATACTATGATGTATATAAATAAATAACGTGGTATTACGGTTTACATGTCGCATGTAGCCCTTAAGCCATCAAATGCCATAACTTTTCTCATTTATTAGTTACCTGGCGATGTCAACTTTGAATGTTACTTATGCGATATATAAGTATATAACGTTAGATTTGAGTTTCAGCTTTGTGGTACTGACATTAAAAAATATGATTTTGTAATTCGATAGTAAATTTAATACCTACACAAACGAAGCATATGCCCGTGTTCGTTTTGCACACAAACATATCCGTGTGAATATAGCATTGTATAAAACTTGAACGACTAGCTATTTTTCTTCTTATAGAGATACATACCATATGGCGCAAAAGTCTAGAAAAAAATAACATATTAAAGCTTAAAAAAAAGTCAACCATTATAAAATTTGTTTGAGATCCTATAATAATAGAGTGTTATACATGCTTTTTAGGACTTAGTACAGTCTAATGTAAAAATCAAACATTATAATCCGGGTACTCATCTGCAAGCCGTAACCTTAGCCGTTGCACATTACTGGAACCATAAATCATAATGTGTACTTGGTTCGCGGCCTCGAGGCGAGTGGCACACGTTGCGCTCTTGTAACTTTAACCATTGCACTTTACTTTAACTGAAAATCATATTTATGTGGCTCACGAGCGCAACGCGAGATTGACAGTTTTTTCCGCGAACCAAAGGCCACAGCAGTCGGCCATAAAAGACAAAATTCCACAAATCCGAGGCCACTTGAGACGTTTGCAGTACACACGTACACACTAGAACCTTGTTACAGTATCTGTCTAGTTATAATTACAGTTCGCTAATGAGTACGCCGCCAATTATGGCTCGTTAAACTTCGCCAGCGAAGATCGATTTTTACATATATATTGCAGCACGTTACTGGATTAGCTCTGTTGTGTATCTGTGCAGACTACAAGTCCCGCGCTTTTAAAAAAAAGTAAATCAGTACGAATGCAACTAGTGTAGTTTTATTTATTCCGCATATTTAATATTGGCGACGAAATAGCTAAAATTAAGCAAAATGACTTCATTTTGCATTATTTCAACATTTGATCACACGGTGCAGAGTTGGAATACATTTAAATGTCGGCTAACTCAATGGTTTATAGCAAATGATATTAATGTTAAAACCGATGCGGAAGGTTCTAAACGACGTGCAATATTGTTAAGCGCACTCTCTGATGGTTCTTATAAGTTAGCGGCGGATTTGGCTGTACCGCAGGACTTACAGGAAGTGGCATATGACACAATTTTAAAGTTGCTTGATGACCACTTCACGCCGAAGCGCTACGGGTTCACAGAGCGGTACAACTTTTACGCGGCAGTGCAGCAGCCGGGTGAAACTCACACTCAGTGGGCGGCTAGACTGCGCGGAATCGCAGCCCATTGCAATTTTGGGAATGTAGAAGAAGCATTACGGGATAAGTTTGTAATGGGTATTATGGCCGGGCCAGAACGTGAAAAATTATTTTCACAAGACATCAAAGAGCTTACGTTGTCAAAGGCAATCGATCTCGCTGAAAATGTGCGATCTGCGAGGACTGCTGCAGCAGTAGCAGCTCCAGTGAGCCAACAGGATATCTTCAAAGTTGTTAATAACCAAAAGTCTACGGCAGTTTGCGCTGTATGCGGGCGGAAAAATCATAGTACTACAGAATGTCGTTTTTCTAAATATACTTGTAAAAAGTGCAAAACAAAGGGTCATCTCCAAAAAATGTGTAAAAATGTAAATTACGTCGCGGCCAGGGATACGTGTGAGAATGATGACGATGGTAAGTGTTTCAATATTAAAACAATACACGGAGAACCAATGACTGAATGGATTATAATTAACGGATTAAGTTTACAATTTGAAATTGACAGCGGTGCTTCTGTAAGTGTGATAAGTGATGTTACATATAAAAAATATTTTAATAAAATTCCTCTTTCATCCCAGACTAAAGGCCCTTTATATTCTTATTCGGGCGCAGGCTTAGACTGTATAGGGGTTGTTGCGTTACCTGTTACTTACAATGGGATATCACACGAAATTAACTTTCATGTTATTAGTAGGGGCGGTCCGCCACTTCTTGGTAGAGATTTTATGTCTCTTTTCAAATTACAGTTGTCTCCTGTTAGTTTTATTAACTTTCAGAACGACATTTTAAGTCAATTCCAATTGTTATATCCTGATTTATTTTCAGCTAATTTAGGTTGTTTTAACAAGTATGAAGTCAAACTTCAAACTAAGAAAGGGTCAAAGCCGATATTCTTTAAGGCGAGGCCAATAGCATTCGCCTTACGCGAAAAGGTAAGCAATGAGATTGACAGGTTGGTCAATTTAGGGGTACTGGTCCCGGTAGAGCACTCGGAGTACGCATCTCCAGTTGTTCCGATATTGAAACGAGACGGATCTGTTCGTTTATGCGCTGATTTCTCTGTAACAATAAATAAGCAACTAGTAGTCGAACAGTATCCATTACCGACTGTCCACGAGTTGTTCTCTAAACTACATGGCGGCCAGCAGTTTTCTAAACTTGATTTATCTATGGCCTACAATCAACTTAAATTAGACTATGCTTCTCAAGATCTGACCTGTATCAATACACATCGCGGATTGTTTAAATACACTCGTCTTGTTTTCGGGTTAACTAATGCACCAGCCATTTTTCAACGAGCAATGGAAAGGTTGTTAAATGGTATAGATGGCGTGTTATGTTTATTAGACGACGTTTTGATAACTGCTGAAAATAGGGAATCCCATTTGAATAAATTGTATTTGGTTCTGCAACGTTTGCAAGACGCAGGTTTAACTTTACAAAAAAGTAAATGTGAATTTTTCAAAGACCAAATAAATTATTTGGGTTATGTTATAGACAAATCAGGACTTAAAAAATCACCTGAAAAAGTAAAAGCAATTGTGAATGCGCCGTTACCTAATAATGTAAACCAGTTACAATCATTTTTAGGATTAGTAAATTATTACAGGAATTTTGTTGCAAATGCGTCGAGCATTCTTACTCCTTTATTTGATCTTTTAAAAAAGGGTACTAAATGGCAATGGCATGATGAGCATAATAAAGCTTTTGTAAGTATTAAAGAGATGCTTTCATCAGAACAAATCTTGGCACACTTTAACCCAAATGCAAAGATAATTCTTACCGTTGATGCTTCTCCTACCGGCTTAGGCGCAATTCTATCTCAGATAGAAGGAAATGGCCCAGAGAGACCTATTTCATTTGCGTCACGTACGCTTAATGCAGCAGAAAAACGTTACTCTCAGATTCAAAAAGAAGCTACAGCTATCATATTTGGTGTACGTCGATTTCACCAATATCTTTATGGTCGTTCAATTCCATTTATTTTACGCACAGATCATAAGCCTCTTATATCAATATTTGGTCGTTTTAAAGGAATTCCAGAAGTTTCTGCAAATCGCCTTCAAAGGTACGCTATTTTCTTGAATGCATATAATTATACAATTGAGTACATTCGGGGTAAAGTTAATAGTGCAGATTTTTTATCTCGAGCTAGTTTAATAGAATCACCACCGAACTTAAGTTCCGATTCTTCCTATAACACAAATCAATTTCTCGATGTTAGTGAAGTTGCGGATCGTGCAACTTACATCAATTTTGTAGTAGATGGTGGTTTACCTGTCACCTTGAAAATTTTACAAGAGGAAACGAAACAGGATACTGTCTTAACTAAAGTAATAGGGTTTGTTCTTAGCGGTTGGCCAAATAAGGTGACAGATTTAGATCTTAAACCATATCATTTATGCAAAACGCAACTTTCTTTAGAAGATGGCTGCCTAATGAGAGGGCATAAGGTAGTTTTACCTAAGAGTTTACGATTAAAAATTTTGAATGAATTACATAATTCTCATCTAGGCATAGTGAAAACTAAGGCAGAAGCACGTTCCAGGTTCTGGTTTCCAGGTATAGACAAAGTTTTAGAAAATATGATTGGTTCATGCAATGTTTGTATGCAACTAAGGTCTACTCCTTCCAGTGCACCACTTGCTCCATGGCCTTTTCCATCTGGTCCCTTTATCCGTCTTCATTTAGACTTTTTGGGTCCAATAAATGGTCAAACATATTTAGTTATTGTTGACGCTTTTACGAAGTGGGTGGAAGTTTATGAAATGTTTACTTCTGCTACTTCTACGACTGTGTTAGATAAGTTACACGATTTTATTGCTCGTTTTGGTTTACCGGAGACTATAGTATCTGACAATGGTACAGCTTTTACGTCATCCGAATTCAATCAATTTTGTATTTTAAACGGAATTTCTCAGGTTACCTCACCAGCATATTGTCCATCTAGCAATGGGCAGGCAGAAAGTTTTGTAAAGATAGTTAAGAAAGGAATTAAAACTAGCATTCTTTCTGCTAAAGACACAGCGGAAAAAAGGATTAGGCTTCAGAAATATCTTTTTGACTATAGAAACTCTATTCATTCAGTCACTGGGTTTTCGCCAGCGCAATTGGTTTTTGGACGAAAGTTAAGGTCGCGATTGGATTTATTAAATAAAAATACATTGGTATCGCCAGTCTCACACGAATCCCTAGCAGACTATGTTAAGTGTAAACAGTCTTTGCAGTGTAAGAATTATAAAGGAAATAACCATCGAATTTTCGAACGTGATGATAAAGTATTATATAAAAGGTATATTGGAAATAATAAATTTAAATGGTTACAAGGATTGATTATAAAAAAACTAGGAAAAGTTACATACCTTGTTAAGGACATTAATACTGCGAATATTGTGAAAAAACATACAAATCAATTAATTAAAAACAGGAATAGGTGCTCAAGCACAGACAGACTTCGTTCATACGAATTGATTGATGATATTAATCTACAGAGTGAACCAAATGTGACTGATACAAGGGGGGAAGAGAGAAATATGTTAGAAAGTTCTCAAAGTGTACCAGATACCCCTCTACCATCTGGGAGTACAAGTACTAGACAGTTACGTGACATTCCTAGAATAGACTATAAGTCGTTACATAGAGGTTATTTTTAAGTTTATTTTGTTTTCGGCTATTTGTTAAAATAAGAGGGAGATGTTGTGTATCTGTGCAGACTACAAGTCCCGCGCTTTTTAAAAAAAGTAAATCAGTACGAATGCAACTAGTGTAGTTTTATTTATTCCGCATATTCCTCTATATAACTCTTTGTTGCTCGCTTGCTTTGTTACTCGCAAATATCCGATTGTATAAAATAGAAAAAGCAATTTTATAACACATTTCCTTTATCGTAATAAATTGAACTACATAATATTAATTTACGTCATAATATTTATTGTAAAAAAGTTGTTAAAATTACTCCGAGTATAATTTCGTTCTCCTTTCCAGTCTTTGCCTCTTTTAAATAATACAAGGGGAAAAAAGCCAGAAACCTTTTTGGTTCTTTTCACCTTCCTTTCTATGTTTAGGCCGCGTTGTGCTTTATGAATCAGTGAGACCGTAAACGTTGTAAGGTTGTCAAACATCCGAGTAATTTCATAACGTTAAGAGCAAAAATATTCAAGAAATAATTTCATATTTATTTATAACTTACTTGCGGCATTATATATTATATATTCGTACCTTCTGTATCCTGCGTTATATAGAAATGAAATACAATAACTTTTTAAATTTATTGAGCTAGTAAGGTTCTTAAAAAAGCCTACAAACTTATTTTAACTCAATATGAATAAGACAGTCAGTGTTAAAATCTTATACGTATGAAAATATTAAATATCTATCATACTATTATCATCTCAAATCATTTCTGGGGTTGTATGGAAGAGATCGCTTTTTAGCAATTAATACCCCTTTTGTGCACAATCATATACAGTTTTACGGTCTTATTCATAGAGAGTTCGTGTAAGTTTGAACGCTTCTTTATGAGCTCCCTCGAGCAAGTTGCCCCCCGGGCTCGAGCGCCTTCGCTTCGCGAAGGCACTCGCCCCAAAGACCCCGGTAAAGTTGTAAGGTCTTCGGACCAACAACATAAAGTCAAGTCCAATAAAAAAAAAAAAAAAAGCTTCTTTATGATGAATAAGACCGTCAGTGTCTAAGTTTATTTTTGTATTGGTGTACAAAAAAGAGTTATCTATGTATCTTGTCTGAATTCAAAAGGTTTTTTTGAGACATATTCGTAATTTTATTGTTGTCCTTAAAAATGTAATTAAGTGCGAGCGAGATAGCCAACTCCATTTAAGTAGCCCCTTGAAAAGAAACTTATCAAGACTTATGCTTGACTAATTTAATTTAAAGAATGAATAACTTATAAAAAGAGACCAAAATGAGACGTTGTGCCATCTAATCTATTTGTAATAACAGCCCATAAATCCCACTGTTGGGCTCGGGCCTTCGCATTTATAGGCCTCCCATATATTTAAATATGCCCTACGTATAACGTTACTATTAACTAAATTTTGTAGCGCTTCAGAAATGTTCACAGAAACTAGATACCCGGGCTTGTAGCACTAATACGACAAAAAGTAACGGACACAAGAGAAAGATATTATATGTCCCGAAATAAAATAGTCGTTGCTTTGCTTTAATTTAATGGACCATTAGAACATAGATAGAACATTTAATGAAACCACATCGTTATGTAATCATATCTTAATATTATAATAGCAATAATGTAATTTTGGACCCAGTCTGGAGTAAATAGCATTACATTACACATTTCTTTTGTAAAATAACATATAAATATTTTTTTTTAATGTAAAAGAAAGCTGGTCTCCGCTAGTAAAGGGGCCTAGAGTCCAAGCTACCGATGGTTAAGGCTCCAGAGACAGGAACCTCCTCACATTGCGAGTCGTGTCCAGTAGAGCTGCCTTCTATACTCGTCCTATCAGTCATAAACCGGGCGAGAGCCTTTCAAGATGGTGGTCAAGGCTCTTCGCTATTAGTCTGTTCACGGACACCACTATCGGTACTATAATTGTAGACTCCAATTTGCACATGGCAGTAACCTCGTAAGCAATCTCAATATTCAAAATTATTATAATTAGTTTGAATAAAATAAACAATAATTATTATTGTAATGTATGTCCTGGAAGACCACAGCCCATAAAAATGGCCTGACTTTATTATTATTCTGCATTTATTTATTTCCAAAATATATTTTTTAATATATAAATACATTTTTTATACAAAAATAGAAAACATTATTCTTTTGTTAAAATAAATCAAAAATAATATATATAGTTAATTAAAAAATAAAAAATCTTGCAGCTCGCCGGCAGAGGGGTTTGGGGTTCAAACTACCGATGGTTAGGGCTCCAGAGACAGCAACCTCACAATTCCTTCACGTTGTAAATGTAACAATATTATGAACATTAGGTTAGAAAACTACCTAAGTGGTTCATACTTTCCGGCCAGAACTAGAACCCGTACCCTTGATTTGGGACGTCACGGCTAGTTCATTAAAGGAGCCTGTTATATATAGAGATTGTGTTATTTTAAAAGCTGAGTTATGAGTCATATTTAAAAATGGTTTTTAATCGTTAGACAGCCCTACTTATGTCACCTTTGCTCTCCTTTATCGTTAATTAAAGTGGCATCCCTGCTTTGGCCATTGTGTGGGACGCTTTACAAACGTGATTTCCAGATGGAAACGCTTCTATTATTTTATTTTCAAACCGTAGATGAATGGTAAAGTTCTTTTGTTCAAAGAAATAAATGTCGTTGTGAAACAACTAAAATAAATCAAATTTCATATCTCTTCTAATACATTAACATGTACCAGCGGAACTTCGCTTATCTTGGCATAACGACGTCGTACTAGTAAATTGCATCCCACAGAATCGACGTAAGTTATCGGGACAAAAAAGTACCTTAAATGTTGATCCAGGATATGTCTCCAGGACATAAATCCCTTTCCGGTCCATTATACTGCTGGATAAGGTGAATAAACTCTTTGAGACGATAATTGCAGACCGCCTCGTCTAGCATCTAACGACCGCTAGGCCAGACCTGACGGATAACTAGTTTGGTTTTCCTCCAGGGCGCTCTACATTGTATGCCATCATGCATTTGAGAAGCCTGGCGGAGGACGCGGTTTCTCGGGACGAGATTTTGTTGGCAGTATCGTTGGACATGCCAACGCGGTTAACTCCTTGCTCTGGGCTTGCGTCAGAGAGGCGCTTCGATATTTTGGGATGCTGCTCTACCTGCGTGAAATAGTCGGGGCGGGCAGATGGAATCGATTACCCATGGTATACAGTGTTCCACAGGGATCGATATTAGGTCCTTTTCTGTGGAACATCACATACAACTGGACATTACGATGTCGGGTCCTCCCGGGCGTCAGTGTTAAATGCTAGGCGCAGATGATACGCTAATCACAGCGTGCGGGAGGCAATAAAGAATATTCTATTCTATTCCACGCAAGCGTGCGTCCTGGGTACGGCTGGGGTTTTTCAAATAGTAAGCAGGATCTAGCGACTCAGTTTGGAGGTGGCATTGTAGAAGACCGAGGTCGTCATTTTCACGACCCTCGTAACCGTCCGCCTTCGGCCATTGAAATCGTAGTTGGAGGCGTCTGCGTCGTCATCACGTGTACCATAGAGTACCTGGGATTGGTTCTCGACAATAGATGGGACTTTTCGGCACAATTCAAGCAATTATCCCCCAAACTGAAGAAGGTGGCGGAAGCGTTATCGCACCTACTGCCCAACCTCGGAGGGCCCGAAGCCACGTGCAGGGCATGCGAAATGGCTAGGTCAAGTACTTATAGCCCTAGCATAAGGAACAAAAAACGAATTTTAGTGGGTATCCCTAACCGCGGCGCGGCAATAGCACTTCTTACTTGAGGTGCTAGTGCCACCCCAACAGGGCGAATCCCATACTTCCCATTGCGTTTCTCCAGCGGTGGGAAGGCCTTTAAACGGATTTCTCTTCGTTAAAAAAGGATACGTTTTATATAAGCAGGCTCTGTGTCGAGTTTTATTTAAATCCATTCAGTAGCTTTCATGTGATGCTAATAGAAAGGGAGACAAAAATAATAAAAAAATACGGAAATTCCTGGTCCGAATTATACCTCTTATTTTTTTTTTTGTTTTTTTAACTAATTAATTACACAAGCTTCTACACAGATTAATTATATCACTAGCTGTCCCTGCAGACATTGTCCTGACTTGAAAAAAATTAGATCCCGATTGCAGCGCTACCTAATAAGTCCGATCGTAAATCTAAACCATCCCCGGACCTATTTAAAAATACATACAAAACTTCAACAAAACAAAATCGGTCCAATAGTTTATTGTTTTCAATTTTATATTTACGTGGATCAGTTTCGTTGCTTAATCTAATAGACAGACAGACCAAAACTCATTTTTTTATTTTATAAAATTAACCCCTTTGATTTTTTCTTATTTTGAATCCAGGACGTCTGACTTCCAATGAGCCAAACTTCAGCTCAATATACAGCAGCCAAAATCCATTAAATGAAATGAAAACTCAGGCTTCATTTGTAAAAAAAGTTATTCTAATTTAATATTTCATAGACCTCTTCGTATCACTAAGGCGATTTGATAAATATCAACTTAAGGTTGTCTGAGCTTAAATTTAAGAATATTAGGTCAAAATGTTGAACAAAGCTGACCTCCTAGGGCTTCAAAGAAAATATTTGTTTTTATACGACGTGTATAATTTTATATCAAAATAGCGTAATAAATTTATACAATTTTTTACTTCAACTTGGTATTTTAATCGCTTTTGTCTTTAGCTACTATATATAATACTTATTGAATTTTAATATGTTTATGATTATATAGTATTTATGATATGATAAGAATGTCTAGCCATGCTAACTAACTAACTAAGAGTTACGTCTAATGTCCCAGCTCTATCTGTAATAATTTTATAATTAGTGCCTGTGGCGAAATGCGTCTTGTTTATAACGTTAAAAATAACGCCTTTAATAATTAGCTACACTAGTGTGTTTACATATGTTAATAAGTCAATGTTTAACGTCCATTAACAATTAATCACAAATAACGCATTAAACTCGTCGCTACGTCTGTGTGAAATGATCACTAATACTAACATTATCTCGGAGGGAATAGTAACACAAGAAATGCTGGCTCCCAACAATTAAGAATTTTGTAATACAGATTTATAATAAAACTACGTTTTAACGGTTTTAAGCGCGGTAATTTTATTTGATTTTGGTTTTTCCGACGTTTCGGCCACTTTTCAGTGGCCGTGATCACGGAAGACAAAGATGTCAAGTGTCAACGAGTATTGTTAAAGTTTTATTTAGCCTACCGCCAACTTATTAATTTTAATTATTTAATTTTATTTTTAATTTTGTTTATGGTTATTATTTACTCTATGGGAGCCTAACCTAATTTACTACCGCTTCGCAACATGTTATGGCTTGAAGAGAAGAAGCGGCGCAAGAAACTCTTCAGCAAACATGCCTAGCTCTAATAATTTTATATAATATTAAAATGGGTGGAAGGAAAAATAAAAGTAATTATCAGTCAAGTTGGTTTGTGTTCCGTTGTACGCAGAAAGAGCTCACAGTGTCTTGAGGTCTGGCAGCTGGTTTTTGCTGGGTTTGGGTCTTAATAGTTTTGATAATTGGATCCCAAACAGGTGGTACTTGTCAACCATCTTCTCTATTGAAATTTGGGTGTTTTTTGATTTCAATAGCCTCACGCATCATTCTAGGTATGAAACGATTCTCTTTCGCGAGGATTTGTGGGTTATCGAATCTGATGTAGTGGTTGGGTTTATCCAGCGTGTGTTCACTGATCGCAGACTTCGTAGACCTTGTGTGTTTCATGTCAGCAATGTGTTCTTTTACTCGTGTTTTTATGCTCCTCTTTGTTTGCCCAATGTATGACAATCCACACTCACAATCAAGCTTGTAAACCCCTGCATCCTGGAGTGGGATATTGCATTTCACAGGTCTTTAATATTACTGCTAAAGGAATTGAGATGATCTAGAAATGCAGAGACTTTATCGTTTGGGAGGACGGCAAAAGTATCGTCTACGTACCTTTTATACATCTTCGGCTTAGCCGGAGCGGTATCCAGTGCCTTCTGCTCGAAGTCTTCCATAAAAATGTCAGCCACGACAGGAGACACCGGTGAGCCCATGGCTACACCGTTGATTTGGTCGTAGAAGCCGTAGTCCCACACGAAATAGCCTGATGTGAGGCAATGTTTTAGTAGATCTGCATATTCCTCAGGCATGTTATTATCTATTAGCTTCCTTTTGACAATCTCAATGCAGTCTTCCACTGGTAAACTGGTAAATAAGGACTGAACATCAAAACTGACTAGTACTTCATCCTCAGCCAATGTCAAATTTTCAATTGCGCTGATGAAGTCGAAGGAATCCTTGACATGGTAGGGTGTGTTGCCGCGGAGATTGTTGAGTGTCTTCGCGAGATGTTGTGCCAGTCTGTATGTTGGTGAGTCAAGCTGGCTAACTATAGGGCGCAAGGGGATGTTGTTTTTGTGAAGTTTAGGTAACCCATACAGGTTTGGTTACTTTATCCGTGGGGTCAGTTTTGACCTTTTTATAAGTGCTTTCGTCCGATAAAAGATCTTGTATTTTACTATTGTACTCAGACGTATCCATGACGACGGTCGCGTTACCTTTATCTGCACGGAGCACGGTTATTTCTGGTTTATTGCGAATGTTTTTTAAGGCAATATATTCAGCACGAGTGAGATTCGGTTTGGGTAGACGACTACGGCGTAAAACCGATGTGATATCTTGTCGTATAGCTTCCGCATCCTCTTTCTGCATGCTGTTCCTTACCAGACATTCCTCTACGTTGCAGATTATGTTTTCAAAAGGTATTTTTCGCGGGGTTATTGCGTAATTAAGGCCTTTTTCTAATACCGAAACGGTGTTTTTATCGAATGTTTGTTTTGACAGGTTAGTTAACAGTTTGACAGGTTAAAACGTAGTTTTATTATGTATACAAGTCGCGAAAACTTAAGAAAATATTATACAGATTTATTTTAATTGTCAATTTATATCTTTAAAGAAGTGGTAATACGCGAGAGAGATAGTGAATTCCATACTCCTGCATGCACAACAAATGGGCTACTAATCGTTTTAAGCAAGAATGCTGTTTGTATTGATATCAACTATTTAGCGAAAGGTGCATTTTTGAGCGGTCACGAGAATTCATTAGTCAAGGGGTGTCTCTTCTCGCAACTCTCGCACTCAACGCATCTCTTACATGGATCCAATTTTCTACTGGTGCTTATTTGTTTGAAGATTGTTCTATAATAAAATAATAATAACAGCCCATAAATGTTGTACTGCTGGGCTCGGGCCTCCCGCTATTGTGGAACAGACAATATTCTCGCCACCCTTGTCCACGGCGAATTGGCAGGTTAGAGACATCGGTTATCTCGATGTGGAGGTTTTATCACGATGCTTTCCTTCACCGTTATTAGCACGTGGCATTATAATAATATGCACAATAGGTCAGAAAACTGCCTAAGTGGTGCATGCTTTCCGGGTAACGTTCGAACCCGCACCTTTTGAGATTGGGACGCGTGCGCTAGCGTTTATGCTACCACGAGTTTGACAGAAGAAGTTTGAAGATTGATTGATTTGAAGACTGTTCTAAAATTTAAATATTGACCTGGTAGAGCCATACTAGAATTATTGTCTTTATTACAGCTCTTAGGGCCGGTTCGATCTGTGTGATTTGATACCACACTTTCATAAGGTATCGGCGTGAAATGTTTAGTCTTGATTCAATCTTGTTTCGTGCGATTAACGAAAGTTCCGATATTCCACTTCATTCCCCTGTTCCATCTTCCCTATTCCATCCCTCTATCCTACCATCTCTATGCTATTCCTCCTCTCTGATCACCTCTACCCCTAAAGGCTGTCAATGCGTTAAAATCTCTCCTGGAAATCTGCCTTACTCACAATAACCAAAAAATCATAAATACTGTGTAGATATAGCAACTGTAGAAAGATATATTAAATAAAGAAGGAGAAAATAAGCTCCTTGTTCTTCAAATAAATATTCTCAATACAGGTTGAATAGGCCATGTTTGCAAAACGCTCTAAGCTATCGATAAAAGGATTTGTGAATTGAACATTCCACAGGTATGTACGTTTCAGGATCAAACACCAAACTATGTCGTATACTATGTATATCGTTTTGAAACAGTCGACGTAAAAGTACAAGATTTAAACCTTTTTACTATTTTATTATAGTCATCTTCCTAACATTATATAACACGAGCGTTTCCGGTTAGATGTTGTTTTGAAAAGATAAAAATCTAGAACCCGATTCCAGCTCCACCTACCGGGTCTAATTGTGAATTTAAACCATCATGGACCCGCCCGATTACTATGTTTTTACACCTTGGTTTACAATATTGAAGTTTTAGTAGGTATTCTTAATTTTTTCTAGTAATACATATAATTCTAATGGTATAAGAATTTTTGAAATCGGTGCAGTAATTTTTCAGTTTATTCGTTACAAAAATTTGAAAATCCAAATCTTTCCTCTTTATAATATTAGTATAGATAGAAAAATAAAACACGAACTTAACTAAAACATAATCTACTACAGTTATGGAAACTGAACTTATATTGTATTGTACCTACGTATAATCCCTTAAAACTAGTAAAATACTAAGCCTAGTCATCGAAGTCCCAGGTAAGGTTACATTACCTCGCTGAATCGCCATACTGATCCATTGTTCGAGGTCGCAACCAGCCGTCTGTTTGTTCTGTTTTGTTTTAGTCATTTTAAAAGAACTTTATAGAGCCTCATGGCCCAAGCGTCCAAGCGTTTCAACAGCAAACCGCACAAACATTTATAATTCTCAACGAGTGTTGCATATTTGCGCCGCTTGAGTAATTCAGCTCTTCCTTATATAAAATATGTGAAGTATTTCGAATGATTATTTTGTTATCTTGTAAGAACTCAGATATAAATATATTATAGTTTCAGTTGAGCAAATTTGGGAAATGTGGGAAATATACTTACTGTTCTGCTACTTTGTAAATACATATTAGTGATTGAATGTTCCTTTGCTCCTTCTTAACGGCTTTGGGAGTAATCCAATGGTTTTCAATTCAATAATTCAATTTTATGTTGAAATCTAATTATGCACGTTTTATTGCGGTGTGAATATAGGATAGTATTAATCAATTAAAAGATTCTTACCAAATTTTATAACTTATAATAATTTAAATGTTAAAAACTGCTGGTGTCTTTGTCGGTCTGTTTCTTTTATATAATGAGCGCCTGAAGGTACTGAACTGGTGGTGAAATATAGTTTGTAAAATTTTTTGAAATAAATAAATATCGTAATTTAAAGTCAATGTTAAAACTTACGAAATGTGTTCATTATCCAATTTAAATAGAATAAATAATGGAAAATTCTTTTAAAAAACAATTACCATATCAGGAATTGAACCTGGGACCTCTTCGTTCTAGTCGGTTAACCGGGCAAAGACTACACAACTTCAGAGGCTGTTATTCGAACACCATTTAATTTTGAAAATCGAAGTCAAATGAACAATATTGGTCAGAAACAAATAAAAATGCACAAAGCAATATCTTTCTTTAACGAATGTATGCTTTAAAAGGCTAGTCATTTAATAATAAATAGCATCACGAAATTTCCAATATTCAATAACGTTAAGTAAACAATATCGAAGCTAAAAAATACGTGGTTTCACGACTGTTATTTTTTATGGGCACTTATTTAAATATTTTGTTTATTTCAGTGTATATCGTTGCTCTGATAAATGAATAATAAATATTGTGTAACTATTTTCATAGCAACCGTCACTTCGTTTTAATTTTAATTCTCTTGGATGTTTTGTGTATCAGGATTCATTACACAGGGTCGTCTTAACCATAATGAGCGCCGGGGTGCCATGTGACTGCGCCTCTTGCTAACATTACAAAATACAATTTATTCTTTCTGTTTCAATATTAGACGCTCGCAGCTATTTTGGTAAAACTGGAAGCCTTATGCTTTTGATATTGTTTTAACTGTCTTCGTATGTCACAGTTCTTTTGTTTTCCTAACTACTGCATTTCTAACATTAAATATATTATTATTCAACGTGATGTTGATTAAATAATTTTCAAAACCCCGTTTACGTATTGTTATGAAATTGTATATTCATCGTTTCTATTTTGTTTAATTCAATTGTAAATCAATTGTCGATGAGAGTCCACCTGCCTGCTGTCGTGGCAATACGTCCAGATAAAAATCTTTAGTAGCAAATGTGTGTGTTTCATTTAGGAAAGAAACCAACCACAACCCATGATCCTAACAGTATGTTACGCGTAAGTTTAAGGAGATGGGGTGCATGGCACGAGGGCGCAAAGACTTAAGGGCAAAGAAGGCCTAGAGGCCTTACTCTCAAACGCCTTTCGTATTTCGTTTTCATCCGATCCACTTATCAGACACGGAATTTGTGACTAGGGGACAATTTGAGAGACTACTATTTCAAATGATAAAAAACAATTTGAACATCAGTCCACAATTGACGAAGAAATCGCGTAACATACACAAAAAAAGTGCTTGTGGAAAATGTAATACTGGCACGCGTATACAAGTTTTTTTTTCGAAGAATGTAGGCGCTAGGCGATCTTAAATAAAGGTGACTCTCCATTTTCCTGGAATTCAGTTATCAGATCCTGACTTGGTGACCATGGGATCGGTGACTTCTAATTGTCAAACATTGTATGTTACATACAGTTATTAAAATTATTTTAGAACTTATATGTTTGCATTAAAGTTCATAATTGTATAATAATGTCGCCTGCAGGAGGGATAACTCTTTTTCCTTACGGGATGATTGCTACCAGTAAACCGCCACTGTAAGCCGTGTAAAAGAACTTCGATCCAAAAAGTTACATTAGTTAGGTGTAGCCGCAATACATGTAATTGAGGGAATATTTTTGTTGGTTTGAATCGTATACGATATCATTAGACATAGATCTTGGAAAACATAATGATGTTCCTTAATGACTTTTTCATGTAAGTGAAAAGGTACCGTACATTTCGTAAAAATGCTTATTATGGTTCGGTAACTAAATAATAAAAGCAGTGGAGGTTTATCATATCTAAGGAACATCATTGTGCGTGGATTATCACGCTCTTTGGAGGCCATCTCATTAAGTATTAAGTGAACTTTCAGACCAGAGTAAATATCGAAAATTAATTCACGATTTTTTTCCATCGGGCATTAAATCTTTGAACCACTAGGCTTTAATGGACAAACACGAAACTATTAGTTAAAATGATGCAAAATTATAATTTTAATGCTGACTAATTAATCATTTAATTAGACACTAAACGGCTTATCGATTTAATTAATTAACTAAAACATGTTCCACATAATTCCATTTCATATTAGCTTTGCGATAAGTCCTAAGAGAGATATCTAACGCTGATTAAAATATAACGTTTGTTCTGAGAATAACAAAGAATTTGAGCCTCTCGTGCTTGCTTCATATTTCGAATACCAAACTGGGTACTATCATTTCTTCTTTACACGCACTATAAATTATGAAGTTAATGATTCTCCACATAGTTTCTCGTTCTCCACATTTTATCCGTGCAGGAACAGAGAAAGAATAAAATTTCCTGCGGCCGGGCGGCCTGTCGTAAGAGGCGACTTAACAACCCACAGCCAGGTGGTAGGGCATTTGCCCGACTGGATGACTACCACCCCTGGTCTAAAGTATGTCGCCATAACAACCTTGAGTTGTATTCCGGCATTAGTGACCAGGTTCCAGTCTCCCTTAAGAGAGCAGCAGCGCATTTGTAGCACCTTTGGTGTTGCAAATGTCCATAGACGATGGTAACCGCTTTCCATCAAGTGGGCTGTCTGCCTGTCTGCTGATCTCCTGCAATAAAAAAAATTTAACTTGAGTAAAAAGAGGAAGAAGACTAAGGTGGTATGTAATGAGGAGGGATGAAACTCGCGTGACGAAAAAAATAAACTGGAAGATTGATTGGTAAATATCTGAAGGTGGACCAAAAAAGAGATGGATGGATAAATATGGTGTGACAGAGGACGTATGCCAATATAGAGAAGTATATGGATGGAAAACATATATTTTACCATCCCCTAATTGGGAAACTGTGAAAAATTAGAAAGATTTACTTGAATAAAAAATATACTACGAAACATCATAATAATTTTTGAGGCATGCGAAAGGATGCCCCACTTGAGTGGTTGTAGATACATACACTGAATTTATTTTCACTTCAGTTCCGTATATGACAACCAGCGACCGGGCAATCTCCTCGTTAGCGGGCGAGTGATTGTCTAACGCGCATCATTGGCCGTAGCCAGGCTTTTTTAAACTAGTGCTAGATCGTGCATGTTTGACTACAATGAATTGATTATTGTTATCAACAAAGCAGTTGAAACCGAAAGATTTTTAAAAATCTATAATATTTTTAAAGAAAACCCGGTTACTGCGAATGACGCGCGCGATTGGACGCGGAGGAATCACCCCACCAGGCCTAATTTTTTGTGCTTTCGTGATTTTACTCTACGATTGTACAGAAACATATAGAATACACCGACTTCATCTTCACTTGTCAAATGATGGTTTTTTATTGCAGCAACCGGTAAAATATGATGCGCCGGCTGTTACTCCTTTTTGTGGATGTTGAAAAATAATTTACTTGTGAAAAAATTTCTTGCCAATGGGCTGGTATTGAGTTTTTCGACAAAATCGAAGGACCATATGATCGGGACATAGATCGATCAAAACTAGTAAGGAAAGGGTAGAAATTGCACCATCTTATTACTATGTGAAAATTTATATGACAATGTCAATATATATTGTTTGTTGGTGTTGTCATCACTGTCCTATTATATTTTAATCATATAGACTCAATGTTTTTTTTTTTAAATATGACATTGATATAGATGTAAAAACGGACGAATAGACTTGAAAAAATTATGAATATAGGTACCTTTACCAATTAATTAACGTTAACTTAATTTATAAACACTTTTATAAACTTACTTCAAAAGCTAGATCCTCTTAAGAGTAAGAGTCAATATAACGGCTACATTAAGGCAAAGTGAAATGTTTTTATCCGAGTAGATTCCATGTACCCTAATCAAGGGCTATGTGTCCATTATTCTGCCGTGTCCCTATTCGTTTCGGGATAAGTAAATACAGTTCTTAATTGGTTTCTCATGTGTACATAAAACACTAATGAAGTGCTAGAATAAACAGCTGCAGAGTTTTTGTAAAGGCCGATAAATAAAATTATTTTTAAGGTTCTCTAGTCATTGTGGTACAAAGTCCTTGTAAAGTCGTCATATCCGTCTATCCGTCAGTTCTTAATATGTTTATGTACATCACAGACATTTTTCTACATAGATAAATTCTGTATCTACTATCGTGCTTTGGTATAATGTAGAATTATTTATCAGTTATATTTCACTTTAAACATAAAAGAGAATTCCCTTGAAATCTGAGTATTTTTTAATTTCAAATTCTTGTTTTTTTTTATTTGGTACTTATTTTTCCAATAATTTAGAGTGCACTACAGTCGTACCAACGACCCTTGAGGAGAAGATGAAATTTGCTTGATATGTAATCCATATGAAGTTATGTAAATATATTACAGGTGTAATAAATCTACGAAAAAAAACAAAAATGAGGATTCAATGCCTTACCTAACCTAACTAAAAACTGATTTTTTTTCATACATAAGTAATTGTGGTAACGTTAGGTTAACATAAAATTGATTAAAGGGACGTTGGTATTAATTGTATTTCGCTGTAAGGAGTAAACACTGGTTTGCTTGCGCCAATTTTTTTTCATTAGGTAGTTTTTATATATTATGTTTATTTATTGTTATCCTAAATAAAAAGTTTTAATTCTTCCGGTTGAAATCTATAGTTGCTTTTTCAAAACTTTATTTTTAGAAAAAGCATTATAGCAAAGATCAACAAAACTACTGCATACAGTTTTACAATACGCTTATGAGAGAAAAGAAATGATATTACCAGTCTCTGTACGGTATTATATCGATTTCTTCTTACGAGTGAGAGGTTCGTGTATTATATTTATAGAAGAACCGTCGCTAAGGGTAAAAATCTTGGTCATTGTGATATCACAACAGTCTTAAGGATTCTAGTTTAATAAGAATCTGAGTTTTTCATTAATTATGGTCTCCAGCTTCTTGATCCTTGAACGTCTTTTGATAACGATAAGCTGCTTTGTGATAACAAAGCTCATAGGTCAGTCATTTTTATTTTAGCGATACTGCCTAAGAGAGTGTTTTTTTGTTTTGAGACTTGGTGTATAATATATTGTTACAACTCGGATGCCGATAAAAACAGATAAAAAGATAAAAGCACATTTATTACCTGTCGGCATTTGAACTTATTACTTTTAAATTCTTTTATGGTGTCTTCTTTTGTTTACTTATTGGCATACGGCCTATTATTGTATTGTGATCATTAACCAGGTGTTACGGATTGAAAGTGTAAGCTGATTCTAGTTAAATTCAGTCCACGCGGCTGGGCGGACATATTGCATCTGTGCAGTATAAAGCAATATCCCGATTGAGGGAGCAGGCAGTCGAGTGAGAACCACCAGCGAAACGAGACGTGTGTACTACAATTGGGAATCTAATAAGTGACGGGCTTTACGCATTTTATTGAATTACGACCTTCTGCATTACGTTTGAACTTGTTGTGTTCGGTTATATTTGTACCTCTGTTACACGTGTTTGTATAGTTCTAATGAACTCTATAGTAATTCTAACGGCATTTTAATTCGAGTCCCGCCACTCGTAATAATGTTAGATAAAGGTACTGTGCGTATGTGGTACTATATGATTGTTTGAGAATACATTCATATAAATGTTTCTTTGAATTGCATCTATTTAGATCATATAAATGATTCAGACATTTAGAATTCTAATATTAACCTACGCATCTTGGATAGAGAACTTTTTTATGGCTAGAGCACAGCAGTGAAGCTGATGGATAACCTGATAGAAAGTGAATGGTGCTTATGAACATTTGCAACAGAACGAAAGAAAGAAAATATTTATTTCTAAAAATGCGACACTTTAACAATGATTTATAATAATAATAATAACATTGAAATTGTGTGCCGCAATTCGCGAAATGAGGTTGGCACTCAGTTTTTTGCTGCGCCGAAACATAGTCCGACACAGCACTGATTTTCAGTGCCCACCTCCTTAATTACAAAGTCATGTGACCCACGGTAAAAACAAGTTAAATAAAAATAAATTATAAACAACATATAAAATAAAACTAAAAATAAGTACCTAAACAAACACAACAAAATTGCTTCCAATCGAATGGAAGATTGGAACCTGGCCATTGATCCTGGAAGATAATTCATTTCCAATAATAATCGGCAGATAAACACACGTACTGTAATATCCCCAAATTAAGCAAGTTACGCTTGTGTCGTGGCTAATATACAACGGACTACTCTGGGGCCGATCCAAGACATCCAGAGCATATTAAATGACGGGGAAACTTTGTTTCCGAATTTTACCATGCTAGGAATCGAACTCGGAGCCTCTGTGTTGTAGTGAGTTAAGCTGGCAAAGGTACAGAGGCCGTCAAAGTTTCAGCCATCCAGACATGGAAATGCCCGATTATCATTGATTTACATATTAAGTCATTATTACGTTAACATCCCTTCATATTAATAATAAGCACTCCGATTGGGTATTGTTAATAATTAATTAGGAGGTAAACATCTTGGGCTCGAAAGACCAGGTAATACCAACGCAATATAAGCTAATATAGGAATGAGCCCTGAAATCCGTTCTCAGTAATTCACTTTACATACCCGCGTGGATTATTCGCGATCGCAAATTGGATTAACACGCCATATTCAATGGTCTGGAAAATTAACGCACATGTGTTTAAAATTATCGCTGACATAATACTGCGAAGTTTAGTTGAAGTCCAATAATTGGGTAGGCGATACATTCTGTCATAATTTCTAAAACAATATTCATTATAAAAGAACGCACTCGATCTTCATGCTTTTAAATTATAATTATTAAAACAAAAAATATTTTAATTTCTATTTAAATGAATATTAATATACTATTTCTCTCGTTAGATATGAATACAATTCATCATAACTTGGTATTCTTGTAAAAATCTGTTGACACTACTAAAGTAAACTGAATACGGTAGGGAGAGCGGGGACAAAAGTAACAGTTTGTACTTTTAACTAGGTTTCGGAACAACCATAGTGTTTTGATGAAATAAATATAACTCTATGATACTAATATCCTTATTCTACAAATTTACATTATTACTTTATTAGATATATCTTACATTTCTGAAAATTCCAATACTGCAAAAAGACATAACGAATGTTACTTTCATTCTGATAGTAAGGACAAAAGTAACACTGTGTAGGTCAAAATTAATTCTATTAGGAATCTACGTAATACGTACGTCTATATGTATAATAAAATAAAAAACGAAACTAAGTATTTTTCTCAGAAATAATTAAAGAATTAAATATCTTGTTCTTGGAATTAATAAATTACCTACTCCTAATTAATAATCAGGCCAATTTTAAAGAGATTAATACAATTAAGTTTTTGCATGAATCTCTATACAAATTTGTATTATATATACATACATATATACATAACTTCACGCCAGTTCCTTTGCGGGGTAGGCATGAACAACAGAGTGCCATTTAGGCTTATTCTTACACACCTCACTTGCCTCTGTATTATATAATATGCATATTTGTATTTGTCCTGTAGTACTATGTTACTTTTGTAACCGTCCAATTTTTTGTTATTCCATGCGTTATGCCATTTAAACGATTTTTTCTGAACAAATATAATTAATAACACGTTATAGATAATCTTATCTTATACTACAAGCCAAATAGTTACATTAATATCATCATCATATTACTACAAAAAAATTAAATGAATAACCATTCAAAATCTTACTTTTTGTGCCTAAAATCACGTAACCTTATAAAAAAAAACTAGCAGGACGCAATGATTAGATGCAAGCATGGCTTGGGACGCAAGCTAGCATCCCACAATCGACCACGTCATTTCGACCATTGAACAATTCTATAAAGCGTTTGTTACTATCGACCCGCTGTTATTTTTATACCCGATCTCCCTATATGAATATAGTTTTGCAGTTATATTTACTATGTATACATATCATTCACCGTTATATATAAATCGTATCACCTTTAATATTATTAATATAATCTATCATTCCCTGCCAAGGGTTGGCTGGAAGAGGTTGTTTTTTCTGCTTGTGTTTGTATAAACTTTGGCATACAATAAAGAGTTATCTATCTATCTAAAATCTAGATGACCTTAGCGTTTTGTAAGATGATTAAATTTATTTCAGTTGATTAACTGTCAACTACCCTATTAGTGCTCTCGTTGGTTTTTCAACTTATTGTTATTCTGAGCTAGACATCCCTATTATAGTACTCCACTTTTATTATCCAGTCTTTACCACCTTCGACCCACTTGAAGACATCGGACAACCGGACTTGAGGGTTTTCGTAATTGGACACAGGCGTCTCTATGATCGTGTTACTTGGAGTCGTGATACGCCAGGTTCAAGAGCGTCTTACACTATATTTTAAAGGTCGCGGTATTTTATTGAAGGTCTTTCTCGCTCTGGCGCCCTTGCCCCTTGGACACACGTGACTAACCGAATATTAGTTAAGTTAGTTTATTTTGCGAAATATGTTCGCAATTTTCGTTCCCAATTGCATTTCATGATAGAGAATTATAAGTTTTCCACAAAAAAAGTGGTTGTCATCTTAGAATATTATGTACGGCACATCAATTTATAATTGACTATTTTCTTTGAGAAGCTTATTAATCGATTTTGTTATATCCAGCTATTTTATCCAGTTCTTTCCATAAACAATATTATTTGCCATCACTTGCCACGGATCTCCCCCTTTTTAACCTGACAGCATACCTGCCACGTCGCCCAAGGCAGACTGGCAGATTTCACACATTATATCACTGTTCAGCTCTTTTTACGATGTTTTCCTTCATCAGCATGGTAACTAAAATGATTAAGCACTTTAAATAAGAAAAACTGGCTAAGCCGTGCATACTTTTCACTTCACGTCATTGAAATAGTCATAGATGAAACAGCATGACGATTTTTTTATTTAATAGATAGCGGACCCGGCAAATCTTAACCTGCCTTTAAAAAATTAAAAAACTAGAACGAAATCGCAGCGCCACCTGCCAGGGCCAATTGTGAATCTAAACCATTCACCCACTTGAACACACAAGAAAAAAAATCATGAAAATCCTAAAACACAATTCCAGCACCACTGGTCGGGTCTAATTGTGAATCTAAACTATACATCCGTTATCCGTCCAGGAACGGAGAAAGAATATTAATTCCTGCGGCCGGGCAGCCTGTCGTAAGAGGCGACAAAGCAATCCATAGCTGGGTGGAAGGGTATTTGCCCGTTTGGATGGTTACCACCCCTGGTCTAGAACATACTGATTGCAGCATTTTTTTTTCAAGCTTTATCGGTCCACAGTTGGACGTACTTAAACTTGCTATCACTTTTCACTGCCAATAACTACAGAATTTTCAGTCTTTATTCTTTTACCTTTAGGCCGCTTTCGGATTTGTTGGTGCAGTAGCGGACAGGATTAGAATACGCAGTACCGAAAGCTTACCAGTCGCTATGTTTGTATAAGCACTTCCTGAATCGCTCAATATATGCCTGATTCCGTATACACTTGATCTCGTATATATCGTTTCCGTACTGCTGCTGCTCCATAAATCAGAAAGCGTCCTTAATATATGTTACTTAATTTTGTTTAAGGTTTACTACTTAGTCTAATTTACTCCAATATGCAAATGTGTTATGGCTTGAAATTAATAAACAACTTAAGAAACTTTCTAGCAATATAAGTATCAGCTTATCAGTAATAAGTACCTTTGATTAAGTAGGTAACATTTTATTTTAACTGCGTGAACTTATATACAATGAGCTCAACACGTTCTTTGCCAACTGAGCACCGCCACTTGAAAAGCCTTAATTGTAACGGGTTTGTGCAATGTACTTGTGTACCTACTCGTAACAATTACTATTTGTTGATTGACAATGAACGCGTTGAGTGACATGCAAGATTTGTTTTTTCTTTTATAAAACTGTAACCTTTTAGCAAAATCAATGTGAAAAGTACATTACTGCTAAGAACATAAGTACATCCTCGAAAATATAATTTCCTAGATTTTATTTGGCAAAGTTTATTTTCGTAGAAAAAGTCTTAAGAGAATGAACGCCTTATTTTTCTGAGTACATTAGTATATCCGACATAAAACATTTTCCCAAAACTGGTTCATTTTACAATATATTTGAATATGTGTTATTTTAGGGTTCCCTAAATATTTTTCCCTAAATGAAGCTGTCAAGAAAATCTATGTAGCACTATAAAGTTATGTGAAAAAATAAAGATTGAAACAGAAAGTCTGCCTGCCACTACTAGCCCATCTAATGGTTGGTGTTTTTGCATGTATCATATAATAATTTTTTTGCAGGAGATCAGCAGACAGCCAGACGGCCCACTTGATGGAAAGCGGTTACCATCGCCTATAGACATTTGCAACACCAAAAATCGGGCAAACACCCTACCACCTGGTTGTGGGTTGTTAAGTCGCCTCTTACGACAGGCCGCCCGGCCGCAGGAAATTGTATTCTTTCTCCGTTCCTGCACGAATAAAAATCATCAGTCAGATCTTGATAAAACATAATTATGTTTCTTTAACAATTTTAATGATGTCAATGGGTGGTGATATAATAGCTCCCAACGTCGTGAAAATTATGATCCACTACCTCTAACTTGTAAATTGTGATGTGGAAAATTTTGAAAAAAAAAATCATGACGGATAAAGGGAAATTCAAGGTCTTTAGAAATACTTTTAACGAAAACCATTTTTAAACAATATTTATTGTGTTTTTCGAGATATAGGATATTTTCGACTAAATGCTCTTTTATGGATTCGTAGCCACAGACACATACAGCCACAAACAGACAGATTGCATTGAATTTGTGCAGAATAAAACGATGGCTGATTGAGGGAGGGGGCAGTCGAGCGAGAACCACGATCAAGGCGAGACGTGTGTACTACAATCGGGAATGTAATAGTGACGGATTTTGCGCGTTTTTTGATTACGTTTGGATTTGTTGTGTTCGGTTATAGTTGTACCTGTGTTATACGTGTGTGTATAGTTCTAATAAACTCTATAATAATTCCAACGTCATTTTAATTCGAGTCTCGCAACTCGTAACATTATTAAAGCAAAGTAACCGGTTTTGTTGTATAAAATCTTGCGATTATAATTAATTACCGAGTAACTCCTGGAAGTATAATTTTGTAAACGTACTTTCTACTATTTACTCTAGTCCAGGTGTCCCAGCGTTGTTTCTCATAATGCTTACTACATTGCAAATCAAAATGTTACCCAAAAATGAAATCTGGCATTTACAAAACCTTTCAGCTCAGGATTAGTATTGGTGAGTGACCGATGAAACCCACTTTGTCTCGGGCCCCGAAGCCGGGAATCACAGCGGGGCTAGCTGTGTTTACCACAAATCCCTTTAAGAGCATATCAGCAGGAGGCCCGCACGCCTCTGTCAGTAGATAAAGCCCATCACCCAGTGAAGCATAACTGCGAGTATTTGTGCTTATTGCTATGGACAAAAAAAATATCATGGTTATTCCTAAATACTAAAAAGTTTTGTTCATGCCAATAAAATAGATAGTAATAAAAAGCATTATGCTACTTCGAAAGCTAACAGACACTATTTTATTACATTTGTATTTCTTTTTTGAGTATAAGAAACATAGAAATCTAAATTAAAGTTTTAATAAGATCACTCAACTAAGTGTTGGTTGATAGTCAATCATTGCCCCCTGCTGGCAGTAGTCCTCATAGCCATAGCCGATCTACACTACTTAGCCGATGATAAGAACTTTAATAAATATATAACAGCTAATTACAACTCTTTTACAGTGCAAGCTGTCAAACTCTGGAATGCGTTGCCTCTTACTGTCAGAGAAGCTAAAACATTACCTACTTTTCGGAACTCACTTAGAAAATAATGTTTATCTTTAAATAAATATGTCTAATATAATAAAGATATACTTATTTATCTATTGCAATATATTTTAATATAAAATTCTTGTCATATATAATGTTATAAAACTATGTTTTAACGGTTTTAAGCGCGGTAATTTTATTTGATTTTGGTTTTCCTTCCGAGATCACGGCCACTGAAAAGTGGCCGAAACGTCGGAAAAACCAAAATCAAATAAAATTACCGCGCTTAAAACCGTTAAAACGTAGTTTTATTATGTATACAAGTCGGGAAAACTTAAGAAAATGTTATATATAATGTTAATAACTATATTTATTTAGATAATATTGTATATACTGCTAATCTATAAATGTGTCTGGATTTATGTATGTAATAAATTTATAAATTAATGTATTTATATTTAAATTGTACAGTCCTATCTTTTTTTGCACCACCTACAACGCCTGGTTCGTCAAGAATTTCTTTTAAACTACGTTACTTGGAAGATATCGCTTTTAGCGATAAGGACACCTGTTGTTTTGTCAAAAAGTATTGTAGTTATCCATTTTATTTTTGTAATTGTTTATTTTGGTGAACAATAAAGTGTTATCTAATTAAATCAAAATATTATATCAGATGTATATGTTTTATTTATATATTATGTTATATAAATTTATTTGAATACGCTAGTTTTAGAAAGCACCACCAATCTTACGTACCACTCTAAGTTATATAATAGATAATAGGTAAATATTTTTCCATCAGATAAAATGTTTATTGAGCTATATTATAAAATTCTCGTCGCTTTAGCATGTTTAAAGAATACTAGAAAACCAGTCAGCGTTATATAATCCAAATACATAGCCCTTGCCAATATATTTATAGTTTATTTTAAAGCTATCCCATGTTCATTAAAATAGTCAATTATGGTGTTTGGAACAAGGAGAAGGATAAATTATACTTTCAAACCTAATAATATAATAAGGAAAGCGTTTCAAAAGAGCATCGCCTACCACTCGCAAAGAGTACAGTGGACGATAAGCTTGTCTATAACGGGTATTCTCTACATTAGTCGCTTCCATTATTCGTAATACCGTCTTAGGATAACACGGTATGGCGTACAAACTATTATTGTCTGTTGAAAGGATTAGAGGCTTTTAGAGACAAACGCTTTTATTTTAGTATTATTCCTTGAGGGTTTTCACACGTTTATTACCCATATAGCTTCAGTTCATAATACATATAGAAATTATAAAATTCTAAATATCTCTTATCGGTACATTAAAGCTTATTAAAAAAAAAACAACTGAAATAGACTATATAAACGATGGAGAACACGATGCAATTTTTTAGATTTCTTGTCTGTTTGTTGTTTTGTTTGTTCGGAATTCAGGTAAAAACTACTAGGCCGATTTCGATGCAGTTTTCACTGAATGACAACAAATTCTTAAACTTAAAATCGGTGATATTTTTTATTCCGGGAACGGTTTGTAGTTGTTCGAGTGCATAAAAATTAACTTATTCCGAAACAGTTTTCACTAAAACAATAGCTTACATTCTTTTATAAATGCTGCAGTATTTTGTGTTCCGGGAATGCGGTGGGAATATTAATTCAAGCGTGGACGAAGTCGCGGGCATATCTTAGTGCATATATAAATGTAAAATTTGTTCAGTAACAAACCGAAAATTAATTCAGTGTCCCTCTTATGAAAAAGTACGACTATTTGACAGGAACCACGTGACACCTATTTTGTGCAAAAAAAACTTCCCTTTTTTATCGCGGTATACTCAAGCTTGCCAAACAGCGACCTTGATCTTCCATCATTATTTGCTTGTGCTTCAGGAAACGATGACCATGAAGGCGTTGGTTCAGTAATCGGTTTATCTAATATGCATAGCTATCTATATCTATCTATGCTAATATATAAAGCTGAAGAGTTTGTTTGCTTGAACGCGATAATCTCTGGAACTATTGGTCTAATTTGAAAAATTCTTTAGTGTTAGATAGCCCATTTATCGAGAAAGGCTCTATATATATATATTATCACACTAAAATAAATAGGAGCGGACCACCTATAAAGAATGTTTAAAAATCGGGGGGTTTTTATACTTTTGAGAGCTTCCGCTGCGTAAACGGTTAAAGTTTCGCAAAAATCATGTATGACAGAATTACTCCCCTTTAAACTTCTAAAAAAAAGTCCGCGACAGCATATGTCTATCTTTTAAGGTTGGCCTATGGCCTATAACCTTTTTTATGGTAACCAAATTTGTTCTAAAATAATGCATTATTTGCGAAGGTGTTTTTATAAACACGATATTAATCCTTATCCAAATAAATAAGTTATTCATCACAAGTATTTAATTTAACTCAAAATTGCCGTTTACATCATTCAATTTCAATAAATATCTTAGGAGATATCGCAGTTTTAACATAACATCGCAGTAAAATAATGATCAAGTACTGCGCGCGCATTTATGATGTGCAAGACCGACGGGCAGTCATTATGATTTAAAAATATTTTACCTTCTACGTAAACAAAGTCGCGGGTTAAAGTTAGCGTTAGCCCAAAGTAACTATTCCACGCGGACGAAATTGCGGGCAGAAGCTGGTACCATAAATGTACCTTCTCTAATAGTTCGATACACGTGCGAGAACCACAGAACACATCGCAATGCTGTCTCATGACCTTTATTCAAGTGGTGAGAAACTCTGGTCTCAAGACGGCAGTCAGAGTAAAAGGAGCAGGGTAGTATTCTTTCATGGACGACTTAACTAGCAGCGATATTGATCAGTACTAAATAAATCTAAAAGAAATAAGGATCCAAATTATATTCAAAAGAAGCCACGCGGAAAATTGTAGTCAAATGCAAATGCAAATGCAAGACATTGAAATTTAAACCCGATAACTATACTCGTAAACTATTTGGTATCTCTCCATATAAACTCGACACCCTTGTAGCGCTAACCATTTAATAAACAGTTTGCTCGGAGCTCAGTGTCGTGTAAACATCCACTAAAATTTCCCGCTGAGGCTGTAACTATTTAAATATTAATTCAAATAAAATGTATGCGTAGTAACGTTTACCCACTTTGCATTTAATTTAAATCAGGTAAATAGCTGAATCACCCTTATTTCTGCTACATGTTAGCGTGAAATATTATTTAACACGTATATAACTCTTTATTAACGCTTTAATAGAAAGAAAAGCGCGTATGAACTAGGGCTTGTAATGTTTAAGTGGATAACAATAGTAAAAGGCATACTCTACAGAATTAAGGTGTCAGTGCTCAATGTTTTTACTAGATTTTATTGATTTAAATCTATAAATCTAGTGGGGTTCAAGTTCGTAAAATGAATTTAAAAAATCAGGGGCTAACTCAGCCCATCAGATTCAAAAAATCAATTTTTAGAATTCTTGTCTGTCTGTCTGTATGTTAGAGCATCCAATTAATTAAAATTAATATTATCTAAACCGTTTTTTGGTTACAGAGACTGATATATATTATAAACATTAGAGTTCTAATTCCGAGCCAGTGGTGTGTTTGTATGTATAATAATAACAATTTTATTTATCTCAGACTTGGGCCCGTAATGTGTTAATATTGAGCATTTGAGATCATTTGTATTAAGCATATATTTAGCGCTATTACAATAATTATAACATATAGCAATATTAAGAAAATATAAATTATTTGAAAATGATCGTTTACAAAAAAAAGCTACAATTAAGTGTCCCAATAACTACTAAACATTTGTACATTTTAGTACGAAGGCATAATTCGCCGTTTTACTTTTAACAACCGATACGTTTGAAACGTATATAAATATTTATACTTATTTATGGAAGAAAAATATCGATAGTAGACATCATAATACAAATCTCTTTATTCTCTCGTGTCTCTGTGTTTTCATAACAAATGACGCTATAATAATATAATAATAATCGGCAGACAAACACACACATTGTATGTGTGTGTGTTTCCCCCCCCCCCCCTAAGCAAGTTACGCTTCTGTTATGGGTGATATACAGACCACTCTGGGGTCGATTCTAGACACCCAGACCATACATAGTAAATAGCAGAGAGTTCGTTTCCGAAATTCACCGTGCCAGGAATCGAGCCTCTGCGTTCCAGTGACTTCGGCCGGCTAAGACTTAGCTCGCTCAACCACAGAGGCCGTCAGTCAATCACACTAATTTAATACTAGTTGAAAAGAACTCAAAAAACAATTAAGCAAATGGCCTTGTCCTTAAGATGTTGTTTATTTGTGTTTGTGAAACACAGACACTGAACTGATGTGAGAGAGAATTAGGGGTTAGAATACAAATATTATCTTGCGAAGCTTGTTTGAGGCACGTACTCACTAAATGGGTC
The DNA here is from genome assembly GCA_019925095.2 of Dendrolimus kikuchii. Classification (NCBI taxonomy): domain Eukaryota; kingdom Metazoa; phylum Arthropoda; class Insecta; order Lepidoptera; family Lasiocampidae; genus Dendrolimus; species Dendrolimus kikuchii. The sequence goes on from CM034400.1 coordinate 10,144,783, forward strand.
GCCAAATGGTACTCCCAAAACATAATCACTTTGCTTTGGAACAACGCAATTGATTTCTTATTTCAAGAATCTGGCAGCTAAGAAATAACATTAGGACTGACTTATTTCGATCAGCTGTTGATATTTGTACTTTATTACTCGCCAAAATAAACACTTAAATATTTTTAGACAAAACAATCGCCTAATCGGTTATAGTAAGCGATAACTTTCAGGCGACTAGAAAGATATTCTTACCTAATCTGGTGATGTAGGCGGTGTGCTTATAATTTTTTATTGATTAAATCACGAAGAAGATGTTGATAAAAATAACACAGCAGATGACATACAAAACAGCCACCTACACTATAATGGGACGTTACTATAATAACCGCTATAAGACGGCGTCCATTAGTTACGTGAGGCATTTAAGGGCGGATCACGGCGAATAACATGAATTTTTTAGCACAGTGCATAAGCGCGCACACTGCGCAAAATGCGATTTCTACGGATGGTCACAAGACGAGCTATTGAGCTTCTGTGCGGAAACGACAAGGGCTTAGATTGTCTAAATCAGGGCGAGGTTGAAGGAGCAGATGATTTTACTGAAAATCACATGGACATGATGGTTCCAATATTATAGTATAATATTCTTTTATGAATTTTACTAGTTATCATTCAAGTATTTATTATTCAATTATCTCATTGTGATTCTAGCCTACGTTCAACGCAATCTTACATACTAGTCAACAACATACAACTAGTCTTACTCGTCTTAAGTAAATATATTAAGCTAATTATGTTAATTTAGAATAAATCTAATCCATTTAAACTAGAAACACACATTTTGAAAAATCTTACGTGAGAATGGAAGTTGGAGCGAGTTGAGCAAAATCTCAAGACATCTCACCAGGGGGAAGGTAGGTCGGAATATGGCCAAAACGCCTCACCAATTTAATTGATGCCCCCTAAAATATCAATATACAAGTAAAAATTATTATGAATACGATGTCTAAACTATAAGTGACTATTTCTAGATCTTGTATCGATCTCTGTGTCTGAAAATTGGTATTAAATAAGCTCCAAACGGCACAAAAAATTTGAATGAAAATTTTAGGTATTAAAAGAGATATTATAAAATAACAGTAACATTGCATTCTGTGTCAAATTAAACCTGATATCCAACAATGTTGACCCGGAAACGAATAAATATACTTTAAAAAAAACGTATTAACATAAAATAAACGAATTAGTTGATGAAATGAAATAAAAGATATTTTAAGAAATTTAAACAAGAAAAGAAAAATGGTCAACAGTGCGAACCCATTTCTTATAGAAAAAGTGAAATAGCGAAGTGGAATTAAAAATAACACAAAAAGCTCTGTCTCAAATAGTGACAGGAGTGCATATCAAAAAAAATGTATTGCCCTAATACACATAATATATGTACATATAAAATCCCAGTAATAATGTTACGTGCAAGCGGGGGTACGCACTTGGGATTGGAAGGAAACACCAGTTCTTCTAAGTAACGCTTTTATTGACTTACACAGCCGCACGTGATATACCTCTCCGCAGGGTTGCCCCTATACGCACGACTAACGCACAATGCACTGTTCCGACGATAAAGTGTCTCACTCACAATACCGTCGCCGATATTGCGTAGACCACCTCCTGCTACTGCAGTGGTCACCTCCGATATTACCGCGTGTAGCTCGCTTCTGGTTCGTCTCTCGAACTACGCTACACTCCTCCTTCATTTAATTGTCCACTAAACTTGTCACTAAATTCACCACTTAACTCGTCACTGTCTTCTATTAAATTTCTCTTCCAACTCTTCCGTATCGCACTTGTCGCTTCGTCGTCTTGAACTGAAACTCTAAACTGCCCGGTAGGTGCGCCTTACACTGCTTATATACCCGGAAGAATCTTCTAGAACCCATAATTTCGATCTTCTTTCCGTTATTCTTTTATTTACTATCTGTCCTTTTCTGAAGTCCTGTATGTATGTATGTCCCTTGCTGTACATCTATCTATCTCTGTCTTTTCCTTCCCGAACTTTCTATTCGAGAACTTTCGTTTATCATCTATCTCTTTCTGACATCTATCTATATCTGTCTTTTCCTTCCGGAACTTTCTACTCTAGAACTCTCGTTTATCGTCTATCCCTTCCTGACATGTATCTGTCCTTATCTTTTCTTTCCAGAATTTTCTACCTTTTTCTAGAAGTCTTGAGACCGGCTTACGCTGCCAGAAAGTTCTGCCCTCGGTCGCCACAATAATAATAATTTTTATTTCTCAATATTTTTTTCAAGTCTATTAAAAGTCATAGGAGATCACCCATCAAAAAACAGATTGAGTGACTTATTTTGAAGATCGCTAGAACACTTTGAACTTTCCCTTTTAATTCTCGGCCATCGCAAAGTTACAGCACCAACTGGAGGTTTTCCTTCGCGAAAATTACTTGACGGACTTCAAAGCAATCTTAAAATGTTCGAGAGAAAACTTTAATCATTTATTAAAGTTTGTTGATGACTGTATCAAAGGGGGTTATAGTGACACAGCTATTTTGAAAACAGTGGTCGTATTTGGAAACTACATTTCCAACCACGTGTGTGTATAAATAAGATATTAACTCAAAAAAGTAAATTTTCCAGGACAGCGACTTGAAGTATTATTAAATTAGCATTAGCAAATATGTATTTTTTCTGTATCTATAATTATCTGGTTAACTTCATCTACATACTTTATTTTCATTAGAGAGTTCGCATAATTTTTAAGTATAATTATTAGATTAAAATTCTAATTTGTTAGATAATACCTGCATATATATATGATAGTGTAAAAGAAGTGAAGTGCATTCGAACTTTTAACTAATTATCAGGAAATTAATACAACAAACAAACATTCTAACAATTTCATTTACGTATTGATATGGATAATAATAATAATCGACAGACAAACACATATCCTCAAATTAAGCAAGTTACACTTGTGTTATGAGTAACATACAATGGACTTCTCTGGGGCCGATTCCAGACACCTAGACCATAGTAAAGAACGGAGAAAATTCTTTTTCAAAATTTACATACATACATACATAACTTCACGCCAGTTCCCTTGCGGGGTAGGCACGAACAACAATGGTCAAAATTTACCATACCAGGAATCGAACCCAGAGCCTCTGAGTTGCAGTGAAGTAAGCCGGCATAGCCCGCTTAACCACAGAGGCCTGCCCTTATGTAGAGTGTAATCTTAAGAAGTCGGCAGATTGAGACATATCAAGGGATAGAAAATACGCATATGATAAATTGCCGATGAACATTACAGATTCAGAGATGATTAGCCAAGCGCACACAAAGATAAAACAAATACTGATTTAAAATATATGGATTTCTTATCAAACTTATGCAGTATACAAGGTTTCTAATCAGTTTAACGCTCGTTTATACCTCTATAAATAATTTCACCTTGATTCTCTGAGGTAGATATTGAGATACTTTTTGTTGTAATGGCCAATAAAAGTCATCTGCTCAGGTGGCGGCCTTATACTATGAACAATAAATCAGTAAGTGAGACGCGTTGGCCAATTTAATCATACCCCGCAGATGTCTATTATTTGAATGAAACAAAGGGAAATATCAACGGCAAAAGAGGTCTTTTATACTGGAAACTGGCACACCTCAGAACAACGTACCATAGGATTAGCTCTTAATTAAATTCTCTTATAATTTAGCACGAGAGATTTGTTCTGTGGTTGTTATTTTCTATTTTCCTTACCTTTATACAGCAGTATTAAAGATATTAAAGAACTCAGATATATAGTTTCTTTATTATGTAATTTGTTTCAAAATATTTGAATTATTAGAGATTTAATTTACTTCAGTATAATAATGTTATTTATCGGCGTCATGGGTTTATGCTGGATCTTTAGGACTGTTCATTTTTACAAAGACGTATAATTTATTATTGAATATGAACAAACATTATCCTCTTGTATGGTACTGCATCCAGCCTTCTAGATGCTCTTCTTCTTGACAGAGATCTGATAGGTAATCCATAATAAGATTTAGAAGGTGATTATGCAAGAATATTTAATATATTTATGAATATGCAAGAATTATTTGTTTGAGTGGAAAATCATAAGCGTTTTAAGATACGGTTTTTAGAATTGCTACGTGAACTTGTTTGTTGTATGCTTCAGTCATGTTTAGAATTCGGTGATGGCTTGAGTGTGAGGTAATACGAGTCTAGCGAACAACCGGAGCTTGTTCTGATGAACATTAATCTAAAACTTGATTATTTTTAAACACGCGACGCTGATTAGCACCATAATTTGTGTGAAACAAAATTTAAGACGATAAGAAATATATCACGTATCAATTTATTTGAAGCACATTCGTTCTTATTCATATTTAATCTATGTATCTATTTCAATTATTATTATTCAATTATTTATGTCTATTTAAATATAAATAAGACCGATGTATTCCAATGAAACAATTCTAAAGAACTTATACATACATACATACATAACTTCACGCCAGTTCCCTTGCGGGGTAGGCACGGACAACAGAGTGCCATTTAGGCTTATTCTTACACACCTCACTTGCCTCTTTGACATAAGAACTTATAAATATCAATTTATTATAAACACCGCATATATATATATATATATATATATATATTTATATATATATATATATATATATATATATATATATATATATATATATATATATATATGTTATATATATATATGTTAATTATAATATATTAAATTCCAATCGAAACCCAAATCGACAAATTGAATCATCCAATAGTGCGGTAACCCTCATGGCTGGTTGGGTTTCCATTAGCCAATAGTGATCAGTAAGGCATTTAAACGATGAAATTTAAGGAATGTTTCCAATATTGGCCGTATACATACATGTACCTACCTATTAAACTTTAAAACTTATTTATGACTAGAATATGACCACGACTTCGTTCACGCTTGACCTGTGATTCCCGCGGGATTCCCGGACACAAAGTACCACAGCATTTAAAAAAAGAATGTAAGCTATCGTTTTAGTGAAAACTGTGCCGGAATAAGCTAATTTTATGCACCCGAACAACTACAAAACGCTCTCGAGAATATTCTCCATGCAAGAACGGAAAGAAAGGTTATGGTGTTTGAAAGAGAAGAAACCAGAACGAATGCAAGAATAATGGTCGATGATGTTATGCTGGAGCAAGTGAGTGAGTTTGTATATCTTGGATGTGCTTTTAGCAGGAATGGAAGGTACACCGCTGATATAGAGAGAAGAGTGAATTTGGGGAATAGTGTGAATGGAGCGTTAGGTAAACTTCTAGGCGCTAAGAACCTCAGCCAAAAGGCCCAGCTTGCCATACACAACGCGGTGCTGGTACCTACGCTCACGTATGGAAGCGAGAGTTGGGTATGGAAGAGAGAGCATGAAAGTAGAGTAAACGCGGTCGAGATGCGAGCACTGCGCAAAATCTGCGGAGTGACGCTCGCGGACCGCGTTCGTAATACCAAAGTAAGAAAGAGAGTTGGTTTGAAAGAGAATATCGGGGTGAAGGTAAGGAAAGGAATGCTCCGGTGGTTCGGGCATGTGGAAATAATGCATGATGAAAGAATGACTAAACAGATATACAATGCAAAAGTGGATGGATGCAGAAGTCGTGGAAGGCCACGACACACCTTCCATGATCAAATTGATCGTGTACTAGCAGAAGGTAATGTCAGGAGCCTAAAGAACAGACGAGCGTGCATGACAAGAGTTATGAATATCAAAGAAGCAAGTGAGGTGTGTAAGAATGAGCCTAAATGGCGCTCTGTTGTTCGTGCCTACCCCGCAAGGGAACTGGCGTGAAATTATGTATGTATGTATGTAAGAACGGAAAAATTATGAACACTACAGCCTGCGGTCGGGCGGCCTGTTGTAAGAGGCGACAAACAACCCACAGCCAGGTGGTAGGGTATTTGCCCGTTTGAATAGCTACCACCCCTGGTCTAGAGTATGCCGCTATAACAACTGTGAGCGGTGTTCCAGCATCAGTGGTCAGGTTCCAGTTTGCTCCTTCGAGGCCAGCAGCACATTGGCAGCACCTCTGATATTGCTAATGTTCATATGCGATGGTAACCACGTTCTATCATATTTGGGCAGTCAACGGTGCTTTGCTTCAGCAATAAATAAAAAAAACACAATATGATATCGAATTCAAAGGTTGCATCTTTATTAAGCTACTAGCGGCCCGGCGCGGTTTCACCCGCGCTCTGTCCGGCTCCCGTGGTACATAGCGTCATGTTATGATAGCCTATGACACTCCATGTTAACGTAGCTTTCGAATAGTAAAATATTTTTTTAAATTGGTTTAGTAGATCCAGAAATTACCCCATACAACGTCACAAACTCACAAACTTTCCCTCTTTATAATATTAGTATAGAAGTATAGATATAGAAGGTTATTTACTTAGTTAGTACTCAGTAATAGTCTTGTAATACAAGACAAGATCTTGTTTTACAATTACTCATAAATTCCTTTCCTTAACAACTCTGTCCACAGAATAATAAAAAGCGGAGAGTGTATTCAAAGTAATAAAGGTCCAAACTTTGAAGTTACCAACGCAATCCTTCGCGAGGTTCCAAGAAACAAACGTAGAACAAGCATAAATGTATTTCACAACAAAAAAGGACCCCACAAAAAGATCAATTGAAGTTTTGCTGAGGGATATTGAATTTTCTCTTAAAAGGCTCGCTAACAATGGTTTTGACATGGGTCAAAATGGACATCGCCAAGGAGTGCTTTCGAGGGAGCAATAAGTCCACTGCCTGATTGAGTTTTTCATAAAGCCCAAAACTTGGTGAAATGGGGCAGTCATGTTTAATAAGGGTCTGCAGTAATTAGTTTGCAATTATAAAACATAACTAATTTTATGGCCTTAATTATATTCTCAACTTTTTGGACAGATTTATTTGAAATTCTCATGAAATCATCACAATAAATACTAATAATGAAAATGAACTTGTTAGGATATTTAGACTTTTTTAAAGAGAACATGTGTATTTTGATGGTAACATAGAAATAATGTTTGTTTATATAAAAGAGCAGACATTAATACTCTACTGCCTGGTTAGTTTTAAAATATTATATATATATATATATATATATATATATATATATATATATATATATATATATATATATATATTGGAATAATTTTAATTAATGTTTAAACTAAATAAAGAAGTTATTTCACTCGTTAAAGATGTGACGTCACACCTTAGGATTTGTATGAACCTTTTTCTTATTCATAATTGTATTGTAATATTTGAAAAATGAAGAATTATCAAACGGGAACTGTAATCAGATTTTTTATTTCTTAACAATAAAAATATTTTTGGAATTCCCTCATTTTTGGAATTCGCAACCTTTACAAAAACTAAAAAGCAAGGTTTAATGAAATGATATTTGTAATATATTAATGATATCGAACTTAATCTCTGTCTGCTTTGGGTATTCTAATACTTATTATAAACATTTTACTGCATGAAAAAATTAACTTTAATTAATATAACTTTTAATTTAGATTATTTTGTTTCAGATGTACAACTAATCAGCTTTTAATAACAATGTATATTGGTAAGTAAAAATAATTTTAATTGTTGATGGACAATATTTTCATGTTTTAGATTACATGTAATTATGTATGTATATAAGATGTGAAAAGAATACTGCAAATAAATCAATCATGACTTATTTGTAGTATCATCAAAGTCATAACAAAGTCAAAAATTCACATATTAAGCTTACACAATAAATTACAAAATCTTATCGAAAGTAATATTGAAGTTTGAGTAAACAATAATAAGTTTTTAAAAAAATCTTTAAAAACTGACATATTTTTCATATTGCTGGGAGAATGCGTATACGGATCCTCTTGGGCCTAAAGGAGCTTTAAACGGACCGTAGTGGTATAGGGAACTCCTAGGGCCCGGCACTGCAAACATCTTTACTAGGAGTTGTGAGATGTCCACCACCAGACGACCCACCAAATCTATCACAGTCCGTTCGCGACCTGATGAGGCTCTACGGGTCATACCATAGGTATTTGACTGAAGTGCCTCGATGCAACCTGTCATTCTAGGGTGCCCATGGAACCAGGATACCCCGCAACCATTGGCTTTGCCCACCGGACTCCTAATAATCCAGGTCGTTTCAAATCTATAATGTTATAAAATTGTAAAAATGCCGTGTCTGTACATTGAAGCTATTAAACAAAAAAAACTGAGATTATATGAACGATGAAGTACACGACGCATTTTTTTAGACTAGAAGTCCCGGCAGACGCTGTCCTGCCCTGAAAAAATAAAAATCTAAGACCAATCCCGGCGTCACCTACCGGTTCCAATTGTGAATCTAAACCATCCGGGGAGCCACTCTAACACACACATAAAAAAAACATCTAAATCGGTAAACTCATTATCAAGTTATGTGCGTATATTGCTATGATTCATTTTTATATCTTTTAAACCTTCCTTGGACTTCTACAAATATTTAAAAACCAAAATTAGGCAAATCGGTTCAACCGTTCTCGAGTTTTTGTGCGACTAATAAACGTCAATTCGTTTTTATATAAGGTATAGATGTATGTAGATATAAATGTGATAATATTCTAGATATAACAATATTGTCAGTGTCTGCAGACCAACTCATATTTCGATAGAATCAAAAGTTTCTCATAGTCTATAAATGCCATAAACAGTGACTGATGGTTTTTTCTATATAATTTACCGAACAGTATAGATGTGGTCTAAAGTACTGTAGACTTAACGAAACCCAGTCCGTTCTCGTGGTTGGAACTCTACAAGCCTTCTGGCAAAAGAATCGTCACAAGTGAACATAAAGATACGTGTTAATTGCCAAATATGTGTCTTAATTTAAATTATACAAGGAAAATACTTTGGAAACATTTATAAAATATATGAAATCATTTTATTACAGCGTTAAGTTTGACCGGCCGCGTCAAGGGGATTTATAATTAAGTCGTCATAAATCAAATTCGCCGCGTAATTTAATTTTCCTTCTATAATTACGGTTCAAAAAATCGGCCGGTTTTACATGAATAATTTGAGAGACGAATATTCTAGTTTTCTAAATAAAAACTATTGCGATTGAAGCAGCTGTGTTTCGTGTTAAATAATAATCAAACATATTTGTATTATGTATATATGCTTTTAAAATTAGACTGTCTATATAGTAACCCCCTTATTCATAATAGGTAGTTATAACAGGTTTATCAGCATTTTTTTTTTAAAGGTGTTGTTTATAATTGCATAACTGTAGCGATTAAAATAGCAAAACAAAAATCGGAACTTCATTTCCTACGACTTAGTATTATGTGGATCAATTTAGGTCTTCTAAAATTATACCGCAACTCTAGCTCAAAAAATAGGATGAATACAAGAATATTTTTAGTGAAGTATCCGGAAGACGTAAATGAGACCTGAGTTCTACACTGCTCCGATCTGTCTATTTCTAGGCATCGGCGTGTATTACAATATCGGTTTACAGATTAGCAAGCAGAAATGATAGTAGACTAGGAGCATCTGCTATAGAACCATCAACCGATAAATAAGTTCGATGAGTGGAGACAGTGTCTTTTCCATATTATAAAACGCCCAATCATGACGTGGCGTTTCGATGTATCAAAGGTAGAATCTTTGAAGACGACAGGTTCAAGGTTGAACTTAATTGCAACAACAGACTTTAATAGAATAAACAAACGGTTTTCGTCGTCAGAACCTAATATGAATAAAAAATATTTTAACTTTCATTGTCCAGAATCTTCAAAATAAAGTAAATCACATGGCTCGGAATCCCATCCGAAATATAAATCGGCGTAGGCAGAAGTAGATCGGTTCCGGAAACCTTTAAATATTCAAACGATACCATCCATTTTGTCCATTATACGAAAAGGCGATGGGTACGGAATGGGCACATAGATTTTATTTATCTTGAGTGTCGTATGATTTACTACACTTTGATTTTTGTATCATATATGTATAGGTGATACGAAAGAAATTTATTTACACAAAGGTTTTTGTTATCTAATCTGAAAACGAACGGAATGTGAAAATGAATATTTTTCTTTAGTTTGTTCGCTTTTCACGATTTTGCCTGTTAGCCGATTTTCTTATAAGTAACTTCTTTGGGATTATAACTACCCATAACAGACATAATTGTGAGAGAGACGCTTGTGTTTATACCTACCAAATTTCATACAAACAGCCCTGGGCTAAAAGTTGATCCTAGTAAAAAGATAGACCGAAGAAATTCTAGTTTACTTTGGAAACGTTAGGTCAAACTTTCTTAACTTACCGTTTATGTTATTTTAATGTGTAATTAAAAAATAAAATATATATTATTTGCAAAGTACAAAATATAATATTAGTTAGTTTCTAAAGAAACAAATAAATCAACCACGCAATCTTTTATAAAGTCAAATAAATTTTAAATTTGCTACACCAATGCAACAACAAAGGCGGTCTTAAGACATTCAAGCCTTGAGAGGTTTGAATAATTGTATTGTACTTATTTGAGACGGGCGGCCATCGTAATTTCTGTACTTCGGTTTTTCTTCGAAACCGTCGATCAATAGGCCAGTGCAAAAGCCGCCTCTCGCCCATCGAAATATTGAAAGTTGACTTGAGTAAATATATTATTCATGTTTCACAACCGCAACAGATTCAGCACACTTCAGCGAAATTGATTTTCGGAATGGACCGAAACTTACTTAGAATGTATTTTTTATTAGACGTCAAACTTTCACATCAAGTTTAGCTTCGAATCTTTGATGCACTGAATAAATAAGTATCTTTCAATTAGAGAGAGGTTGCTTTTAGCTTATTTAAAATTATGACTTTGAAGCAACTCTACATTTTTTTACAAAACGTTGTTTTAAAATTTTGTTATTCTTTCAGAAAATTACAGGGTGGCAAAAAAAAACAGAATAATAGGGGCGACATTTTTTCTTTGTCTAAACTCAAGCAACTCCAATATTAGATCAAGAATAATTTCTATACTTACTAGAGATTTTTAGTACGACATCAAACATCGTGCAAGTATTATGTTGCTTTAGTTACGACGTACGCATTTTGTCAACATAGCCCATGTTTACTTTAATAATAATGACTATAATTTTCTAAGCAAGAGCTTTAACAATTTGTGATAGTTAACAAAATAATTATTTGATTAAAAGAAGCTAAACTAACCATTACAAACATCATGTCGGCTGTTCTTTCGTAAAGATCGTTGAATTATGTCGAAAAGATTGTTGCTCCAAATTTCACTAGACATCCTGAGTAAACGTTCAAAATACTGCATACGTAAAACTTGTTGTTGTTACATGCGTATTTACTTATTTATTTGGCGTAGCCTTAGGTGAGTAGCGACACCTCGGATCTGACTCCGGCGGCCAAAGCAAGGTCCCGCCTCCGTGCTTGCCTTAGCCAGCCGGCACGGAGTGGAGATCGCTAGAGCTAAGACTCAAGCTCCAGAGGTAGAAGTGATAAATGGCATAACGTCGGAAGAAGCTTCGGTGAACCTGCAGCCCACCTGTCTAAACACCTTAGCAACTCACATCCATGTTGCCCCTGTCTTCTATGGCATTTTTTGGGGCCCACGCAGGGAGTGGCAGTCACCGTCTGCCCATTTTCCCATGTTCCTCGAACATTGTGACGGGCAGACGCATTAGTCCCCATATTGGTGGTTATATGGTGTAGACAGGGACAATCGCCAGGCAGTGTCACGCCACATTTAGATTAAATTTGTCGAGGGGCCTCTACGTGTTGGCCTTCCCTTGGCCCCACGCAAGCCCTCCAAAAGTCCGGGTCATTTTAATGGCCCGTGCTCTGCAGAGACAGTGTTTATAATAAACCAATCAATTAAATAATATTCTAAATAATCAACTTACACCACTCTGAGTACAGAATGAGTAATACAAGGCAACATTAAATTACGTTACCGTGTGCCAATTTTCTAAAATAAAGGAGCAATTATCTTCATAAGACGTCGAGCCTTTTGTACGTGGATTGTTTGTTTTAATTAATAATAAACAAGGGGAAAATGGCTCAAAATCTTCTTGAGATCAACCCCACGAAGACACAGGTCTGTGCATTCTCACCAAAAAGATCCCTTTTGTCCCAGTGCCACAGTTCTATGGAAAACCCCTTAACATCTCCAATATCAGGGTCCTTAGTGACTCCGTAACGAACGAGGTGCAGTTTCGGATTCATTTGGAAGGTAAGGTCAAACTTGTCTCTACATAACTTGGCGTGCAAACAGGCCCAAGCAATACATCACGGTGCGGCTAAGACTTGGGATATAAAAAGCGCAAGTCAAGCCGCACATAGAGTACTGCTCACACTTATGGCCCGGGTTACCTGCTTACCAGACTGACTCCCTCGACTCCATTCAGCGGCGCGCTGTTAGTATAGACTACAGTCTCGTACTAACAGATGGTTTAGAATCGCTTAGCCTACGGAGAAATTTTGCGTCTCTCTGAGTATTCTACCGTCTGTACAATGGGGAATGTTCCAAGGAAGTGTTTGATCTGCTGCCAACGTTACATTTTCTCCACCGCATCGCTAGCCATCGGCAGGTTGTTCAACCTCATTTCCTTGAGCTACCATGCTTAGCTACTCAACGGTTCTCTAGAACGTTTATTCCGCATACTATAACAACTAGGAGGGAACTTCCTGTCATGGTTTTTAATCTATGCTATGACATGGGATCAATTAAGAAAGGCGTTATAAAATTCCTTTGAGGTCGGCAACACGTTGGCAACGCCCTTAGTTTTGCAAACGTCCATAGGTGGCGGTGGTTACTTTCCATCAGGTGGGCTATTTACCTGTTTAGCTTTTGGCAATAAAAAAACCGCGAATATGACTTTCATCATGGTACTAACATAATAACCTACATGATACTGCCTGTATAATATTTCAGAGCACCTTGCACGTGAAACGGAACTACATGGCAACATGTTATTAAACACATGAAATTGTATCATACTAAATCAATTATTTTAAAGGCACACGCTAGCTTTTATCATATTATTGGATCCGCCAGAAATACGAGAGTTCGCAGCTCGGATGCTCCCGGGGCATGTAAGCGGGACAAGGGTATCAGGTCAAGGTAGGAGCACTAAACAAGTTATGTACCATTAATGCATTTCCCATATCAGGTCAAGAACGAGCTGCGGCAAATGTTCCTGCATTCATGTGCACTTGTCGATACATTAGTAGTATAGTCTGTATCATAAGCATTTAGGTATAGCCTTTAATAAAAATGAACACATTTTAAAATTTATTTTTCACAAATCTAATAATATGTGTGTAGGTAAATTATGATAAAACTTAATAAAGTAAAAGGCTTAGTTTGCTCGTAAAATTGTTATATGCTTAACTAAGCTCAAATGTTTACGTATTTGGTATAAAGTGATAAAAAAAATATGTAATTGAATAGCTGGGGACATATTCTCTTTCAAATTCGTAAAAACTGCTTCTATCCTTTCAATACCTTTATGAATTCAGTGAAATATTCTGAAAAAATTCAGCGAAAATTTGAATTTATTAAGCTTAATTAATTTAATGTAAAGGGCTATTGTAAATGTTTTAAAGGTTTCTTTAGAAAAGTATTTCTGCCACCATCAATACTTTACCACTTTAATTTTATAAAATTTTCCACTCAGTGGTTCAAAAGTTAAAGGGGGAGTGAGGCTTTTCACAACTACAGAATTTCACTAACACCACACTTAAAGATGTAGAGCTAAAAGAGACCTCCTTAAATACGAGAAAAATCACGTAGATTCATAAAGAAACGTAATGAAGAAAGATCATTATCACTTTATATTAATTCATTATCTCTTATCGATTCGAATGTTTGTGATGCCTCAACAGTTATTTATGATACTAGTACGTTCGTGTTCGAAAATTAAAAATTACGCACCATATTGTTATGCATACAGGGTTCGTACATACATTTTTTGAGCAAATGTGTTGAAGAAATTCAAATAGTGGATTCTCTTTAAACTTTCAGAAACAAAAATCGTATGCATGTGTAGATCTACATTTCATAATTATATTACGTGTAGTGAGTGGTACATGAAATAATTTTAAGCATTTCAAACGCGATTTGCGTTTCCAATCCACCCCTTAAAAGATTTACGTGGCATTCAAGCGAAATGGAAATAATTTCAGAAACACTTCGCGAAGAATTTTTTCAATAATCTTCAGATTTCATAGCTACAAGTTATAAGTGACAAATCAGCTGGTACGTAGCCATTGAAAATCAAAGATATATTTACTTCATACAAATAAACAGAATCGACCAATAATTAATTAATAAAGAAAAATAAATACTTTATACAACAGTTTATATATAGTCGGTCGGTAAAATATAGTAACATAAAATTTACTACATACATACATACATAACTTCACGCCAGTTCTCTTGCGGGGTAGGCACGAACAACAGAGCGCCATTTAGGCTTATTCTTACACACCTCACTTGCTTCTTTGACATTCATAACTGTTGTCATGCACACTCGTCTGTTCTTAAGGCTCCTGACATCAAATTAAATTAAAAATTACTATATTTTGTAAATTTGTTGTTGTTTTTTTATTTTACTTCACATCGACTTCAAGATATAAAATGCTTCTTTTTTACTTTTTAGTTACTCTTGAAGTCGGTTTCTTTTTTGCTAGAGAACATTTATTTTTTTACTTTTAAATTACGTATATGGTATCCAATAACAATTAAATTTATATGAAACTATCCTGAACGTGTACTGAATTTAACTCTGAAAAAAATCAAGATTAAATGGTGAATAAATTAGGTATATATAGGTATAAATATATAAATTAGGTATATATAGAAAATTTGATAGGGAGAAAAAAATTCAAATTACCAAGAACACAGAATAGGACCTATGTACAACGACTTTTGAACCAAGAGGAAGGGAGAAAAAATCAAGCCAACAAAAGTGTGATCAAAATTCGTGATGATTCGTTAAACATTTCTGTAATTATTAGAAGTCCATAATTTTCCGTTGAGTGAGAATCTTCAGTCTTTCATTATCCAATGAATTTTTGATAGTGGTGAGATCTGAGAAGAAATCGTCAATTGTGTTGGTTCTGAGGGCGTAGAAGCGTAGGGTAGCGCTTCAAATCATAGTGAGTGAAGAAGCCCGGGCGTGAAATTATTGCAAGATGACAAGACACTATTGCTTCAATTTCAAATTTCCGAGGGAACCAATTAATATTGATTTTATTCAGTTTATCGAATATTTTTCAACTAATCTAGAAAAAAATCAAATTATCGAGAAATTCAAATTAACTAATGTCAAATTATCGAGAATCGACTGTAACTAATTTAAAATGAACTTTTAACCAACGCAAATGTAAGCATTTGCGTTGGTTAAAAGTCTAACAAACATTTATTGAGTCAGTTTACATTTTGACTTTAGTCGAAAACTTCCGAAAAATCTCTTACAGTTCATTAACATTTCAAAATAAATATACAAAGAATATAAAAATGTTTTAATTAATTCAAAAGGATTTTTGTTTGATAGCAATTTTGTTCGAATTCCATTCTTTGGAATTAGCCCAATGAAATTCAGTGAGGCATTCCGAGTATTTTATCCTATCAACTTTGTGAGTTATGGCATTTCATTCGATTGGCTAAGGGTGCAGTGGGTCTATTATAAAAGACAGTCATGTGAACAAGCTTTATAATCATCGTTAATTACACGCATCCGATGCGTATAAAACGGGTTATAGACATATCAAGAGCAAATATTGACTTTTTATTCCATCAGTTCAGCAGACAGGCAGGCGGCCCACCTAGTGGAAAGCGGTTATCATCACCTGTGGATATTTATGACATCAAAAGTGCTACCGCTCTCTAAACGGAGACTGGAACCTAGCCACTAATGTCGAAACAACTCAAGGTTGTTATGGAGTCATGCTCTAAGCCAAGGGTGGTAGCCACCCAGACGGGCAAATACCCTACCACCTGACTGTGGGTTGTTTTGTCGCCTCTTACGACAGGCTGCCCGGCCGCAGGAAATTGTATCTTTTCCTTTTTAGTGCCTGCACGGATAAACTGTTTTTCTCTAGAAGTTAATTTTCCTATATTACAAACAGGAATTTTGCAATGAATTACATTATTTAGTGATATTTAAATACCTTAGACAAATTAAGCTAAAACTAAAGTTAGATATTACAGTAGAAATTTTTGTATTTTATTTTTTGTAAGATATCATAAATTCTATTATCAATTGTTCTGCTCTCACTTCGTCTTTGAATATCAACGTACCACAGCGTTACCCTTCCTCACTCAAACTGTTTGCTACCCCTGTTTCCAATAAAAACTACGAACAAAATGAATATCTGCGTCGTTGTACAAATACCTACAATTTTTATTTTTTTATTTTAGTGACATCGACATTTTTAATTACTTGAAACAAATATTTAAGTCATCAGTAGTTAGTAAACTTTTTTTTTGAGACCACTGACCATAAAAATGCCCCGGACTTTTGGAAGGCTTCCGTGGGCCATGGGAAGGCCAACACGTAGAGGCCCCTTGACAAATTTAATGTAAATGTGGCGTGACACTGACCAGTGATTATCCCTGTCTACACCATATAGTAATGCACCCAAGGACAAGCCCCGGCCAGTGGTGTGAGTGGCTAAGGGGTGTAGAGAGGTGGGCTGCAGGTTCACCGAAGCTACTTCTGACGTGATGCCATTTATCACTTCCACCCCTGGAGCTTAAGTATTAGCTCTAGCGATCTCCACTCCGTGCCGGCTGGCTAAGGCAAGCATGGAGGTGAGGGCCTTGTCTTGGCCCCCGGAGTCAGGTACGAGGTGTCGCTACTCAAATAAGGCTTCGCCACAAAGCCCCCCTGGGGGTTAGTAAACTTATTATTAAGATTCAAAAGGAATGGAATGTTTGTATTTAGACTTAATCGTTTAATTGTGTTTAGTTTTCCCGTCAGAAATTTCACAGTATTTGATAGATTGAATAATGAATTGTAGTATAGTGTAACTTACTATTTGTTTCTGTTCTCTTTCTAGATTATAAGTATCTAGTTTTGATTTAGATTTACTGTTGTGTATTCTTGGCAGTTGAAGTGGCAGTGGGCCGGTCACGTCTGTCGCAGGACCGACGGCCGATGGAGCAAACGAGTCCTGGAGTGGAGACCACGTCTCGGCAAACGTAGCGTAGGACGCCCTCCAGCCCGGTGGTCTGACGACCTGCGCAAGATTGCCGGCAGGGGCTGGATGAGGAAGACGGGAAACCGGGATATGTGGCGCGTACTTGGGGAGGCCTACGTCCAGCAGTGGACTGAGAGTGGCTGAAGAAGAAGAAGAAGTTGTGTATTCTTAGGCCTTAAATGTATGGATATACTGTTGGATACTTTTTAACAATAAATAATAAAAAATTAATCATCTAAAGATACAATTTAACTAAAATTTTATCCAAAAATTTATGTATGTATCTTATAACTTCAATATTACGATTAGAAAATTGTTTCTAGGCATAGCTCGAAGATATGTCATGTGTCATGTTACGAGAACATACTATTAAATAATCATCAATCAATCCAACGGATACATTACTATTAACCATACAGACGCAGACCACGTGTATAGTACATATGTTTACGCACACAAGTTTTTAAAATATGCTTCACTTCATTTGACGCTTTTGCTCACTTAAGCTCCATCTACACACTCCATTCTTTATTTTCTGCCACATTTCTCATTGAAAATTGCAGTTAAATTTTGAGTTTCAGAATTTAATTAACGAATATAATTTTCAGATATAAATTATCAATTGATGTTAGGTTACTAGCAACTTAATACGCTGAGAAGATTATTTTTTTGAGAAAACAGCTTAATTGATGGTGAATTTGACTTTGACCTCGAATAACTTATCAAAAAATTACCTCATACCTTTTATGTAGAGCGTTCAATTCTTAAAAAAATACTTCAAGACCTTTACAGCAACGTATCGTTCATTAGATATAAAAATCAGCAGAAAAAATAAACAATTTTTCTTGTGTTATTCCTATGGGAAATCGAAAAGTGTGATGCGGACATCTTTAATATTAGTATTAGGAGCTCACATTTTACAAGGCCTATTTTGGCACCTAACAGAAACTTTTGAGCATGGTTCCGAAATATTTTTGTTTTTTTCTGAATCTCCCATTGTTTGTTTGGATGTTTGTTTCGTAGGTTTGATCACTTTCAACTGCCTTGAGGAAAAAGTTTTTATCATGGTAAGATATTGAACATAAGAACATATTTTATCCTGAAAATGGTATAGTTACAACCAAATATAACACATATTCGAAGATCACCCAACTAAAGTTGAAAGAGAAGAATTAATAGAACAGCAGACCCTGAGCTATAAAATGGATGATCCGAACGCAACCTGGATTTACCGCAAACATCTGTCGATGAAGTATGAGTCGATGAAATATTTTGACGTCGTAGAGCTGTGCTAATATCATCAACATGTATACTATGTATGTATTTTTATATTTATTTCTTAAATTAGTTTGAGTATTTATATATCTATTGCCTTTTTCCTGCAATACCTACATCACCTGATTCAAAATTTGCTTTAGGTTGCCTGGAAGAAATCGCTTTGACCGATAAGGCCGCCTATTGTATTGCCTAGAAAATATTGTAAATATGGTCTGTTTTTGTAATTGTATATTTTGGTATACAATAAACTCTCTCTCTCTCTCTCTCTCTCTCACTCACTCTCTCTCTCTCTCTTGATTACAGATCTTAGGTACAGCTCGATCCGTGCAATACCAAGCTCTCAGAGAATATGATTAGCCTTAAGCTAATCGTGTTTCGTACGACAAGTGAGAGTTCTGATGGCCCACGTCCTCCTACGCGCCTTTCCTATCCCATCCCCTCTACCCCTCTTAAAGTCTGGCAAAGAGTTGGCTTCGCGTTTGGTTTTGCAATCGTCTATAGGTGACGATAACCACTTGCGTTTAGAGGGCCATCTGCCTGTTTGCCAGTTTTGCAATAAAAATCGATACATATTCCATAAATACTGAAATGGTATAAAAATCCGTAACACAGTAATACCATATCAGACTCCAAAGAGCAGTTTGAGTACCCTTGTCAATGTTAAAAGAAAATGACAAGTATTTCCTGGAGCACCTGATATCGGTCAAAGAAAGGGCCCACAGTGTACTTTATGTCGAAAAATATAATATACTTACTTTCTATTAGATTATGTTTGAGCTTTACATCCCGAAAATATCTTTCCTTTGATGTATTGATGTCCCAATTCACAAAAGTGTCTTCATATATACGTTTTGATGCTACTTAAACCGTTTTGAAACGTAAACATTTTTAACTCTGACACACGAGTGTTTTGTTAGATATTTCGAGATTTAAGGGGTTCCGTAGAGTAGTGTCTTTGGAGTTTGACACAACTTAAAAACTACTTAATCACAATACACACGCGCGCTCGCACACATCCACGCACACACACACCTATACGCACACGCACACATACATACACACACACACAGGTACACACGCACAGACACAGACACCGGCACAAACACACGCGCCTGCGCGTCCCGCATTTTACGCCTTAGGAGACGATTATAATTATTTCTACCTACCACCAATTAAATATTACAGAACAAGAACAGGGTTATGATTTTGAAAACTTGATTAAATACTCCATGTTATTATCTACGCTTAGAATTATTTTAAACTTTAAGGAAGGTAATGTTTTTAGATTTAAGTATTTAGTTTTGTCTTTTTTTTAAGAAAAAAGGTTTTTTATTTTCCAACACTGACATACTCATAAGAAATAATATTGAAGATAATGATTGAGACATTTATATTTGTCGTACCTATGCAATTATTTGACAAATGAGGTTCGCACTCAGTATTTAATACTGTGTGGAAAATAGTTCCGACGCAGAACTGATTTTCAATGCCCACCTCCACATAACAATATGTATATTGAGATCTATAAAAATATTTTTCAAACTATCACATCTTCCAAGAATATTAGAGTCAAATATTAACCATATCATTCCATATTCAATGAATACACAAAATGATAATGTATAAAAAGCACTTTTTATGTAATAATACTACACTAATAATTATATTAAGTTATATACAATACCATAATAAACTAAAATTATTTATATTGTATTCTACCCTAGTCCCTCCAGACTATAAGTAGAATACTGAGCCTAGATATATATCTGTAATGTTGTAAAATTCTAAACACGCCGTGTCGGTACATAGAATCTATGTAAAAAATACAGCTGAAATAGACTATACATACATACATACATACATACATAACTTCACGCCAGCTCCCTTGCGGGGTAGGCACGAACAACAGAGTGCCATTTAGGCTTATTCTTACACACCTCACCTAAATAGATTATATCTATAATATATAAACGATGGAGGACACGACGCATTTTATTTTTAGATTTCTTGTCTGTTCGGGATTCACGTAAAAACTACTTGGCCGATATCGATGCGGGTGTCACTGATCGACAGAAAATTCTTAGACTTAAATTCTTCTTTACTTTTATACTGGGAATCCCGCGAGAATTATTCTGAGAATGATTTAAAAGGGCCAGACTGAAAAAAAAAATTCCATTGCGATTTCTTCACTGATCGATAGCATTTTATATAATAAAAAGTGTGATATTTTTTATCGATATTTTCGAGGCAGCGGTTTAAAATTGGCCGGGTGCATAAAAATTAGCTTAATCCGACACAGTTTTAATTTAAACGATAGCTTATATTCTTTTTTAAATGCTGTGATACTTCTATGTCCCGGGCATCCCGCGGGAATTTAAGTCGAGCGAGGACGAAGTCCCGAGCATATCCTAGTATACTTTTATATTAAACTGCATACCTATATTTGACATGTATATATGAAGGTTAAGTTACAAAACAATATACATAAACAAAAGAAAGCTTCATAAAAATATAGAAACTTTCAGCCACACATACACTCGGGGACGACCCAAAAACTTGTATCTACCGCAAAAATATTACGGTCCATTTAAACGAGAAACTTTCCTGTAACGGCATCCGATAATCGAAAAGTAATTGACCCGTATAAACAAGCCGAAGATTCACTTTGACAAGAGTGGGGAAATCTTAACTCGAACGGTAGAGAAGATTAGTGACTATTTTTCGGGTTTTCGCAAATGAATTACAATTTTAGATTTAATGCTCGAATCAGACAGACGCAGCCCACTTGATGGAAAGTGGTGATCGTCGCCTATGGACGTTTGCAACATCAGGGGCGTTGCCAACGCGTTCCCGGCTTCTAAGATACGTTTTGCGATGTCTATTGACAAGATTAAAGACAGACGTTTACCTAACAGTATTTTTTCACTCACTGACCTGCGCTGCAATTGCTGTCTAGAAAATACCTTTGTTATCGACGTTATATATATAAATACGAATCCAAAAATATTGTTTCAGAACATAAAATTAAATTTTTGATAACTAAATTGATTATTATTTACTTTTATCGCGCGGAATAAATGTTAAAACACGAAACTACAGATCAATTAGTACTACAAACAGAAAAAGGAAGAGGTATTTTTCAAGAGTATTTCTTATACAGAATAGGGTACACCTCAACGAAAATAAAATTACGTGAAAGCGAAATCGAAAAACACATTTGCATCAAGTTTATAACCACGTACGAGCGCAAACCCCTCCGTATCAACTCGTAAATTAGTCTTTAACACCTCTCATGTACGCTACATTACTGGTTTAATTTTATTAGGCGTCCGCTGGGCAATAAAATGGTGACCCTGGTCCCTTTATACAACAAACCTATAGGTGCTGTCTTTAAACATTCTCTATGTGAATTTATATAATTCTCCATGCAAGATTTAGGTACGATGTGGGTTGGTCCAGTACAGGGAGGCCGTGAGCGAATTATTTAGAAGTTAATAATTTGTTGTGGTAGCACTCGCTGTAATATTTCATTGCCGGAGGGGTGTAGGCCATTGTTCTCTTCTTATTATGCGAGTGGACGGACTACAAACTTTTAGAGTAATTATGACTAACATAAATCAGATGAAAATAGGTTTGTACTGGGTGTATTGTCTAATGTACAGAAGTTATATTACAAACCGAATACGTTTGGAGATATTTTTACTACTGATACAATTCTCCTTAACAGCAATAACACGTTGCGACGCTGTGTGCATAAAATAGGAAGTAAAATTAAATTTTAAGTTATATGACCTTCAAAAAGTATTCCCCAATGGAACTTATTTTGAATTAAAACTTTTGAATTTTGAAAAGAAAAGAAAGAAAGAAAGAATAAATTTATTTGAAGAAATAGCGACATACTTACATTGCTAACAAAATTATAATAATAAATAATAATTTGAATTGGATATATATTTTTTTTACAGAACGAATCTGAATTAACTAATTAGTATGATTTGTTTAAATTGTACCTTCGATACAGGAAATGACCACACGATGTTTTTTATATCGGACATTGAGTAGCTTTCTCATAATACGCATTGAAAACTTACGTGAGCCAACCCGTAACGAAAGCTCTGGAAGTCAATAAAAGTTCCTAAAATTATAATAATTTAAATATATTTTGTTTCTTAGTAATATAAATTCGACCGAGTACATGTAAGTGACATATAATAAAAGATTTCGTATAAAATGACGAACAACAACAGTTTATGCTGACTATATTGATTTGCTTCCCTTTCAATATTAAAACAAACGTACACTGCTACCAGCATTGAGACATTATTTAAATTAGAACTCCAAAGGCGCATCAAAGTATAAAAGTTCTATGTACACTGTACTTAAGCACAGCTAAGTTAATGAAAGTTCAATATTAAAAATTGCTAGAAACAACTGGAAAAATAAATTTGCAATTTAAATATTAACAAGAGAGCTTAAAAGAGCTGTGTATAATTAAGTGAACGGTACAAAGAACGTTTAACGATGTTTTAAACTAACATTAATTACGTCTGAGTAGTTTGTACTTATGACGAAGGCAGTTTATAAAATACTAGCCTGTTATTATATTTGTTTTTTAAATGTTAATATTTATTTTATAAATTATAGTTATATGGTAGAATTTACTATTCTATTAAAATACAAAAAGGCAAAATCATTGTCATTATATCCAGTCCACTTTCCAGTCTGTTCGTATGTCACATCAGATTGGTGTTTAATTTGTTATGTAGATAAATAAATGTCTAATAAAAGTTTTTTTTTATAATTGCTGTCTCAGATTTGGGTAAAACCATAAATTACTTAGCTTATAGGTATATATTGTGTGTGTTCGTTGTCCGAATTTATCATTATTTATAAGCAAGCTGCTTGGTATACAGTAGTGTTGTGAAAATACGAAACACTATAAATTGAGTATGGTAAGAGATCAAGACAAAATCGTGCACATAATAATTTAAATAATATTCAATTTAAGTAATAAGTTAAAAAAAAACTCAACTTAACATAAATTGGATATTTGTTTGCTAGTCCACGCATAAAGAAGCGTTACTTAGAGGTAATAAACATAGAGTGTTGTTTTTATTTGGCTACGGGACTATAAATAAGCATTTAATTGAAAATACCGCCTACCTCAAAACTGTTTAATAGATGTTCAAAACTATTTTCTTAAAACATGTTTCGGAAGTTATATTAGCTAATTGTAAAATTGTAATTTTTTTGTCTTTTGTTCCTTAAATTTTTTGTGTTTGTCTTTGTGTTCGGGATTCACGCAAAAACTACTGGGACGACTTTGATGCGGTTTCCAGTGATCGATAGTAAATTCTCGGAATTAAAATCTGCGGTACTTTATATCTCAGAAATCCCACGGGAATTTCCTTGGAAGCTGTTAAAAGCGGCCAGGATGAAAAAAATCTAACATCTGTGATCTTTGCTACCCGTCCACCGTAGACGAAGTCACGGGCGAATTCTAGTTGGCTAATAAAATTCTGAAGAAATTTGCGGTCATGATTTTTACAGAATTTACCATTTTATACATACACTTAGATAATATAAAATTTTAACGATTTCGGAAATTAATATCTCCATAACTATTAAGTTAAATTTTAAAAAATGTATATATCGTCATGACATTTGAAGGTCTGACTGACATGTATTATACATTATTTTTCCTTGGAAGATCTTTTTCGTAATAAAACTACGTTTTAACGGTTTTAAGCGTTGTATTTTACTTCATTTTTATTATGTATAGTTATACTAGTCGCGAAAACTTAAGTAAAAATACTATATGAACCAGATCATTTTCATACATTACAAACAGGATTTTTAAAATGAACTACAATATTGAATGATGTTTAAATGTCTTTGACCACTTAAGCCACGTCTAAAGTTAGATATTACAATATAAAATGTTTTATATATTATATAAAATTTTATCCTAAAATTTATCTAGTAAGAGAAAAACAAGGTTTGCACTAGCCAATATTGCTCGTACAGCGTATTCGATATATAAATACACAAAAAACAAAAAGAAATATATTCAAGCAGACGTATTAATATAGTCATCACGTGCGGCACTTGTGCACTGCAAGTTCTGCGCTTCAAGTCATCAAACGACCTTAATAAACAACATACAATAACTCAACGTGGTTTGGCTTGACAACACTCTTTAAACCGGGGCCATCGTTAAAGACGATTAAACCCCAAACCCCTCAACATTAGAAAAATAATTAACCACATGTATGGCGACCACCGCTAATATTTGTAGTTGTTTCGCGCTTAATAGACTACACCACCCTGTCAAATTGGAAATATCCAGATCCAATAGTTTCTAAGAAAAATGGTTGTGACATGCAAAGAATGAAAAATAAATGGATAGGCTGACTAACAAACAAGACACTAAGGATTCCGTTTTTCTTTAACATCTAGAAACATTAATAATTTAATATAGCAACATCAGTGAATCCATTACTCACATTCCATGATAAATGTGGTAATATAATATGTAGTTTCCAAGCTTGGGAGCAACCAATCTCGAGACCTTGCTCGGGACAAAAGTCTATTTGGCGCATTTCACCACATGCGTCTGTCTAACAGACCACAAGTTACACGTGAATAAGATTGGTGCGTTAATCTTCTCATTATACAAACAGATAACAATAGAACACCAAATATTCTAGTGTATTCTTGTTGTTTATTTTCTCTGCAACTCTTTATTAATTTGCTGATTTTACTCTATTGGAAAAATTACATATTAAGCTAGTAATATTATTTTACCACTCGAAGAAGAAACATCAATCGAAAGGAATGAAATTTTCTGCAACGACAGTTTAGTGTTCATTTGTCTCTAAATTATCTAACTGTAACCGCACGATTTACCTAAGGAAGATACACACCGGTCCAGTCGGGCATGAAAGCAGTACGCTCGCGCGAGTGTGTGCGGGCAATATCAAAAATTGCCTATGACAATCGTTCATAGTCTACGGCCAACCGTCAAGATTCGAAATAATCTACCAGTGAACGCAAACTGCTGTTTATATTATTGTAAAATAACATAATATTAAAATATATGCACAATTCAAGCAAAAGGCGCATCATTGAAGACTTCCTACGCTTCCTTTCTACGGTTCATCGATATAAAAATTTGTTGATTAAATGAAACCTAAAAATATTCAGCGGTTATCCACAGGAATAAGTCAATCCCATTGTACCTGAAACTTCTTATTCTTAAAGAATACTAGCTGCCCGGGCAGACGTTGTTCTGCCCTGAAGAAATAAAATTTAGAACCCGATTCCAGCGCCACCTACCGGATCCAAATGAAAACTATCCTATCTTTCAAGTCGGATCAAACTGCACACGGTGTGCAAATTTGATTAAAATCGGTCAAGTAGTTTAGGAGTCCATTGAGGACAAACATTGTGACACGAGATTTATATATATTAAGATTACAAAAAAGTAGTCTTATGTAAGACTCCAATGAAGCCACCCAGCCGTCGAGATATTTCAGACAGAAAAACATAAAACGTAAAATTTATGGAGCTTTTTATTCGGAGGCCAAAAAGTAGAAGATTTTTTTTTAGTTTAATGCTAAACGTTATAAATCAACAATACAAAAGATGAAATCAGTAAAATTACGCAATTTAAAATTACAGTATATTACATAGTGTTTTTTTCGGATCGAACAATATTTACAGTTGACCCGGAGTCTTTAATATTATACTCTGAGTTTAATTGCGATCCAATTTGAAACGTTTAATGGTGAATAATTGTTTATTTTGCTCAATCTTCAATAAGTCTTTGAGTAAAATGAAATAACCTATAAAATTAACGCAGACGGACGTTTTTATAAATGCCTCAAAATTAAATACAGTTTTCTAATGTCATTTATTAATTTTACAAATATTCACAGTTTTCATTTATTTATTTAATTCATTATTTGTTTATTTCCACTTACAATGTCATAACAGTCTTACAACTAAAGCGACGTTATAAGCACCATAGTCTATTGTATTAGTAATAGAGTTCCTGTGAATTTTCACAAAGGACACGTGAAAATATCTAAATCCGTATTCACTTCACAAATCTAGCTCAATATCCGAAGTGTCCTGGTTAGACTAGCTTGTAGAAGCACATTAGTCTTTCCGACCTGTACTACAAACAACTTGTGTTGTTTATAGTACAGGTACAATTATACTACACAACTACCTCGGGTAGTGTGTAGTATAATTGTTATGAAGTTCACAATCGAAATGAGAATAAACCAGTACGGTGTAAGCATTTGTCTTAGGTATTAATTGTATACACTTTGAGAGTTGTTGTTGCATGATGATTTATGAAATCAATTTACAATATAATGCATGCGATATCGGCGGTCATATTATATTAACATAGTTTTCATCCTACGTCAAGTTATACTTCATAATTGAATTTAATTTAAGTTTGTAAACTGATTATTATTTTTCCTTAAATAGATGAACCTTAAAACCAATTTGTAACTGGCGGCTTTTAACCGCCAATTTGCTATAACATCCAATTTATTCCGCTTATTATTGAAACAGCTGAACTCTCGAACCCGTAGAATTTTGTAGGCGCTACTCAAGCAAACAAATCTTTACTGTTTACAAGGTGGTTTACCAAACTTATAATGAGATCATTTACAAATATTTCATTTAGTACAATATTACGACAGAGATTTATCGACTTACGAAACTGTATTTGAAGAATTGGGTACAATATCCGTTATTATATTATATTTGTATTGTGAAATGTCTTTAAAATATAATAAAATGTCGTGGTAGCGTTATGGCTAGAGCACGCGTCCCAGACACGAAAGGCACGGGTTCGAAGCCTAGCCGGAATAAATACACCACTTGGCAGTTTTCGAACTTAATATGCATATTGCTACAATTACCACTTGCTGACAATGGTGAAGGAAAACATCGTGATGAAACCTGTACATCGAGATATCCGATGTATCAAACCTGCCAAGCCGCCTTGGACAAGCGTGGCGGGTATAAAGTCCATTCCGCTATAGGCACGAGCCCAGCAGTGGGATATTATTTATAATCAATTGTTAAAAGATAGATACTCAGCACACGTAAATTATTAAAACTTACTTATAAGCAAAAAGCTTTGAAAAATTGAAGCTGTTTATATCCCTGTTTCGTTTTACTTTGCGAGGCTGACAACAAGCAGACGGCCCACCTAATGGAAAGCGGCTACCGTCCCCTATAGACATTTGCAACACCAAAGGCGAATCCAAAACATAACCACCAGCCTTTATGATGGGATAGAGGGGATGGAACTGGTGTGGAGTGACGCGGAAGTACCGCGTTAGAAACACTCGCATCCGCGGCAGCCTTCATATCCGTGACATAGTAGATAAACTGCAAGTGTCGCCTACGTTGGTACGGCCACGTTTTACGAAAACCAGCTTTAAAAAAACTTACGTGGGGAACAAATGTCCAGCCATGGTGCCTCCGCCAGGTCCTGGTCGAAGGGATAGGACCAAGAAATAATGCTGGTTTGACGTCATCAACTATGACATGCGTACCAATGGTCTCACAAATATGGATACTGAAGATTTCGCGAAGTGCAGAACAAAAAGTAGGAAAGTGGACCCCGGGCTTCGAGGCAGACGCCCAGAATTCAACCGGGATGAGAGGGGATGGAATTTGAGAGAATTAGATAGAGGAATGTCATAAGGGGAGGAGAAAGTACTAAATCGAAACATTCACTGTTCGTACGCTTATTCAAATACACTGCCCTATTTTAAAAAAAGTACTATTAAAACTAATCTGTGTACATTAATTAAGTAAAAACAAGTACTTAAACTCGGTTAAGTATTAGCTTGTTAAGGCGGCTCTGATTAGAGAGAAACACAAGTACTCCCTTTTGTTACCTTGGTCTTATTTCTTTAAGATTCACGCGACCTTTAAGATTTACTTTCTTGTAAAGTTAGTAAGCCGATAATCACTAATTTATACTTGGACTTTCGACGTGACATCATGCGCATAAGAATACAAAGTATTCAGTGAAAATGATCATACTGGAATTGTTGGATGTTTATTTGATCCTTCTTTACTGCCTTAATAAAGGTCCAACTATTATGTAATGTAAATATTTCGAGTTTACACAATGCGTTTAAGAATGTGAAAAAATCAGTGGGGGTAATTTGGACCAACAGATTCCGGAAATGATTTTTTTAGAATTGTCTGTTTGTCTGTCTGTTAGAACATCACGTGAAAACTACTGAACGGATTTAAATGAAACTCAAAACGGAGCTAGCTTATATCTCGGATTGTAACTTAGAATATTTTTTATCCCAATAAATCACCTTGTTTCCATGAAATACACGGATTAGTCAAAAAAGATGACAATGCAATCGCGATGTACACAAACATGGTTATAATTCAGTAACAAGTCCGTTGTCAGGTTGCCCACATATTATTCGTTACGTATTAAGTTCTTCAAATCAGGTTGGCTGCGACTTTTCTTTATGTTTTGTTGTGTGCACTATATTGACTTAGTTTCTTTGTAATTACAGTGAAATTAACAAGAAACTGTAAAGTTTTAGGTCTAAACAATTACAGAATATAACCTCCTCTAGCTAAATAAGTTACTTATTGTTGTAGGAGCACGATTGACCAACGGAAGTACATACACACTAGTCCAGCCGGGCACTAGAACAGTACACTCGTGCCGGTGTGTACGCGCAATATCAAAAATTTACTATGGGAAACGCTCATAGTCTATGGTTTGGCAATATAGTATTTATCTATGGTTTGGCACATAGCCATGGTTATTTCCACCACAATTTTATAAATGTTTCAATTTCCTGTTTCTAGCCAGATCTTTTAGTCCACTTAATTTACTCAGGTTATTCGTGCTTCTTTATCTTCTTTAGATGATACAAAACAAAGTCGCTTTCTGCATCTGTTTGTCTGTATATCCGCTAACTCCTCCTACATCACGCAACGGATTTTTAATCGATTTTCACACTTAGATAAATTTTCACTGACGGTTTATATCTTACATAAAAAACCAATTTAAGTTTTTATGTAAGTGACATAAAGCCAGTTTAGTATATGTGTACTTTCCATAATGATGATGAACATAGGATACTTTTTATGATATACAAAAGATAACAGTAATAATTTGTGCCGCGTTGAAATATTTAAATACTAACAGTAGTCACATAATATTAATGGTGTTTTGTAGTATGTAACCTTTTGTTGTGTGGATTATAGTGATATGCTAAATATATTAATGAAATCGCCATTTTCCAGTAAGGGAAGCAGCGTGAAACCCTAAAAGCCGGATTAACAGGGCTCTAATGTGTTCATTAGCAACCACAGTATTCTGATTTTTATTACATTTACACGACAAAGTGCTCGGTATACAGTAATGGACAGTAGTGAAGGATTACTTTGTATTAATTCTTTAGCGTTTCAATAGGATTTCAAGTTGGGTTTTATACCTTATTGAATTCCATTTTTAACTAGCAAGTGCCAACAAAACTTCATTCGTGTTGCCATGATGATTCTGTGTGTTTGTTAAAGAAAAGCAACGGCGGCACCAAGAAAACGACACCGCATCGCCATCTTCGCTAAATTCGTCTATCCCACGGAAACTGTTGTTGTTCATCGCAGGCCTAGGCTCAACTATTATTGTAGGAAGTTTGTATATATTCTTTGTACGTATCGAAAATCGTTTGCAACCTTATTTATTGTACAGCGCCATATCGGCTTGTAAGTATTCCACTACATCGGAATAAATGTATCCTACTATTGATCCGGGATACATTATAAGTTAGCTCTGTGTCGAGTTTCATTTCAATTCGTTTAGTACTTTTCACGTGATACTCTAACAGACAAGCAGATAAAATCTAAAAATGATTTTTTTGGAATCTGCTAGTCCGAATTAGCTTTCTTATTTTCTTTTTTTTTTAAATTAATTGTGCGAACTCGGCCATTATACAGATTTATTATATTACTAGGATATGGCGGCGACTTCGTCCACGTTTTACTTGAAATTCAAGCTGATCACCCGGGACAGAGCATTTAAAAAAGGATGTAAGCTATAGTTTTAATGAAAACTGTATCGGAATAAGCAATTTTTTATGCATCCGAACTACTTCAAACCACTACCGGAAAAATTCCCGTGGGATTCCCAGGATAAAAATATCACACATTTTATTACATTAAATTTGCCAACGATCAGTATAAAACCCCATTAGATATGCATTTTTTTTCAAACTGGCCCATTGAAATAATTCCCAGAAAAATTTCCGCGGGATTCTCGGGATAAAAAGTAGCGTAGATTTTAAGTCTAAGAATTTGCAATCGATCAGCGAATCCCAAACAAACAGACAAGAAATCTAAAAAAAAATGCATCGTGTTTTCCATCGTTCATATAGTCTGTTCCAGTTGTTTTTTAAATAGCTTCATGGTATGGCAAGTTTAGAATTTTGTAATATTATAGATAGATAGATTAATATTTGCTCTCTACTAGAAATAACTAGATTATAATTATTTCTAAAGATTATTGGGAAAATGTCAAAGGGTTTTGCCGGGAAAATACAACTAAGCGTTTAAATCAGGAGACCAGAATATCGGCCAATGAAGATTTTATCTAAATATAAAATGTTTGGAAAGAAAGTTTGCTATGCAACAGCGAAAACCGTGTGAACCCCTATCAAAAAATATGCAAATAAATAAGAATTATTTATTGTTAATGTCTTCATATAGTCCAAAGTGATTTTTGGAAATATCTACACTAATATTATAAAGAGGAAATATTTGTATTTTTATATGTTTGTAACGAAATAATTCAAAAGATACTAGACCGATTTCAAAAATTCTTTAACCATTAGAATGCTATCCCTGAATAATATAGGCCACATTTATTACTAGAAATAATAAGGGGTCCCTACTAAAACATCAATAATGTAACTCAAGGTGTTAAAAAATTAACCATAAAATGTATTTCAGGGAATCGGGTTCTAGATTTTTATTTTTCCAGGGCAGGAAAGCGTCTGCTCATAACGTTAGTTCTTAATATACCTTACAATACGTTACTCTACCAATTTTATAATTTTGTAATTCGAATAGACTATCATCCATTTATTACAAGTTGTTACATATAGCCAGTGCTAGGCTTTAACTCTGTTGATTAACTGTAGGAGATTAACTATCTTCCTAATTTCGTCAGACAATATGTATTATTATATTAAGAACTTCCATTTACGTAGCATATTTAGTTTTTAAATTAACTTTGGATTTTGCTATGATAATCAACTGTAAGGCTCATTCTACACAAGCGGCTATCCTGACGCAGGAAATAAACCCTAAACAGGGGCAGACACAATTTGATATACGTAGAAGTTTGTGTGTCGACACTGCACGGTGTGGTTTCTCGCCACGATTGACAGACTGGAGAATATTAATCGTTGCGTGCCGAATTCAGCTCCAAACCAAAATTGGAACCAGTTCATTTAAATTGCAAGTACTACAGCGCAGCGGTTATACGCGACTGCATCCTTCTTACACAAAAACTTCGAATAAAGTAGCAGGCAGTAAGTGATCTAAAGTTTCAATCAATCTTGAAGAATGAATGAGTTTTAATGGTCAACAATAGCTTTCACGCGGCGGGAGGGCTACTCATGTATCATATAGCCTAACGTACAGAAGCCTACGTGCCTACGTGAATAGGAAAAAAGAAAAACAGATACTTACGAAAAAGCATAAAAGGAAGCCCCCAAGTAGAGAAGCTCTATAAATTGATTACACCGAGGGTCTTTACAGAGAAATGTTGTCACAACAATACCAAGAAAAATGTATTTACATGAAAAAGTTCACCAAGTGACGTTAACCAACCTGTCTCTTGTTCTATTAATATTCATGAATTTTTACCTTATGCTTTTAATAAACTGTGTATTTTCAGTTTTCTTCGAGAGAATGCAATTTCATTCTTAACAGACTTGCACTTCATATTTTCTTAGGTTATTGCGACTGTTTATAAAGTTACTTAGTTTAAATTGGTTTTACCTTGTTTAATTTATATTTTTGCTTTAAGAAAAAATACATGTATGAATGTATTTTATATATTATTATGTATGTAAGTTATATATATACGTATGTATTTTATAGGTATGTATTCTGTATATATGATTTTTTGGTTAAAAACATGTATTTTTTACTTCTGATATTATGAGAGCTGTGGTGTGGCTATCGTACTCGCGTCTTATACCAATGACGTAGGCCCGAATTCTGGTGAAAACTAAACGCATGCATCACTGTGAATTATTTTTAAACCATTTATAAGTAAATAATGATTGCAGGATATTGGTTATTTTTACTGAAAAATTACGCAATCTTTTATCTTTTTTCTGTTTCTTTTTATAGTATATACTAGTTCTATTTCAATACTTCATGGAGTTGCAGCTAACATTAAGTGTCGATTTTTAATAATCGAACTGATTGTAAAGTGATGAAATAGGTCAACTCTTTGATTCACACAACTGTGATTTTTTTTAAATATTTCATCATATTTTATTATATGAATACATCTGGTGATGGAAAAATCAGCCCTAAAATAAATTCCAGTGACATAATATCATGTGTTTATATCATATTATGAAACTAGAAATACAAGTGGTATCATTTCAAATATTACAAGGCACCTACTTACTATTCTTACAATGCTCAGTTTTCCCGACCTTGAAACGTTACATTAAACTTTCTCCTATAAGAAATAACGAATAAGCTCTAAACGTTAGCACCTCCGAAGGAAATCACTTTGAATAATTTAATTTATAGAATTATTTATTGTTGAATTTTATGTAGAAATCAGAATAGGAAATTATTGTAACAATACAAATCGAAACTATTATTGTCGTAGTAGCATGGAAAAAAATTAGTATGCTTCTTCCATTGTCACAGTAAAGATTGTTTCAGTAGTTGAAATAAAAGTGATAAACAATTTAAAATAAGGCTAATAGAAAATTGATAAAAGAAGCCCATTGACGGTAGGGATACCATATAAAAGAAACAATGTTTCGGTAAAAATCTAAAATTACTTCTAAAACATATAATTAAAGTTACGTTGTTAATATAACGATTAAATGTAAATTAAAAAGTATATTATATTAGTACACAACATTTCTAAAAAAAAAGTACTAAATTTGATATCTCTAAGCCCATAGCAGTTCTGCTCAGTCTGGTGAGATACAGACATGCGACGAAGTTACACCATAAAGATTCATTTATGAATACACGTATATTTAATTAAAATGCCATATTAAATTTGCAATGCTTCTGTATGTAGGTACCAAATTTCACAGTCGTACAAAACAACTGGTCTAATGATGGTTCACTCGCATATATTTTTGCAACCAAAGCCAATTTTTAAATCAACATAGTCCAGGCATAATGTTTGTTGTCCCTGGATAGGTAAACGAGAGGGTTGCGTGGCCGACCAACCCGCCTCGGCGTTGTTTTAAACTTGGAACACCGTGAAATCGCACATGACAGGTCAGTGCGCTCGGTGCGCACGTTATTACATACCTATAGCCTACCCACAACAAAGCCTATATTCCTCATGATTAAAATATGAACTTCACGTCCTGACCTCAGTTTCGCAATATACTGTCTACCTTGTGCGAGGAACATTAAATAATAAGTTACTAAATCAATTTTCAAGGATTTGGGTTATTAATGTTATTTATACTAAAATTAAGTAACATATACAACATAAATTTGACAGCTTTTTTGGAAATTCCGTATAAAACCTAGATATCTTTATAAAATTTTTTGATTGTCATGATCAATACATGTGTGATCAATCAATACAATTGTGTCATATAATATATTGTATTGAGCAAGTATTGTCATATATAGAGAACTAGAGCTTACCCCGCAGCTGCGCCTAGGTCAACCTCTAGTGCGTGCCTCTTGTTTAAAGAGGTCCTTTGTCCACCCTCGGACTTAAAATTACATATATACATATATACTGCATTTCAGCCAAATCGGACCAGTAATTTTTCCGTGAAATGACAGAGAGAGTTACTTTCGCATTTATAATATTAATAGGGATTAAACCGCATCTATATAGTATGTTGAAGTAGTCTATGTATATTATGTTAAAGTTTTAATAAATATTAATGTATTTAATAAATATCAATACAGTTATAAGCCATAAAAATATTAGTCCAATTATTTTACCCTGGTTTGAAGTACATTTTTTGTATTCAGCGCAAAAAAATCGCAGCCGATGTTGGCTAAAATAAATAGAGCAACAAAATATGTGTGCTGTCAACAATGAAGACAGTTAATAAATCTGAGTTTTTTTTTCGTGAAAAACCAGTGTAAGTACAAACGTGGAGGCACCTATCAGTATCTCTTTTTACTTCAAACAGGCCCTCTTTATTTGTTTCCGGGGCCCCTATCTTCAAAGAGAACTGAATGAGATAAAAGTTTTTTTTTTGTTTTCGTTCCTCTGTGTTACTCGGTTGGTAGATTTTTTTTTATCAACTGTACCAACATACTAATTTCGACACATAGTATTTCTATGTACCTACTCGTATGTAGTGCCCATGTCTCTACTGTTATAATAATTGTTTCTGTAGAGTGTAAAAACTGTTTAAAGTACTAATCCCAAGATCTACAACTAGTATTTCTTGCGATTATACCCTTCCAAGCATTTATTTTACTTTTGACAGCACCATTACGGATCAATTAGTAATGTCCCAATGCGTTACCGAGTCAATTTGTTATAAAAATGGACTTCATTTATAAATAAGTTTTAGTCAGTTTAAGTCAACTCAAAGTTGTTATGGCGGCGTACTCTAGACCAGGGGCGGTAGCCATCCAAACCGGCAAATACCCTACCACCTGACTATAGATTATTTTTCGCCTCTTGCGACAGGCCGCCAGGCTGCAAGATATTGTATTCTTTCTCCTTTCCTGCACGAATTAAAATGAAAAAGTACGTATCAATTTTGTAAACGAAATACCTACCTTTTAAAATAATTAAATTCAGTATACAATAAACTACATTCATGAAGCTTCAAGAAAGCACTCAAGAAGGGGATCAAGTAAACAAATTACTGTTATCGTATTCTCAGACCCAATGTTATTACATTACGTCATTAACTTTATAGCCTGTATATCTAATTCAAAAAGCCTGCTATTTTTACACAGTAAATTCGTTTTAGGCAAAAGAGACAGTCATACTTAATCTAGCACATTAATCAGTATTAAAATAAAAAGAAGGTCGTCAAGCATTTTAGAAAAATATAAATGAAGATGTACAGCCTGTTATAACTTAAAGCAGTAACATTATAGCAGTTTTACATTTTTATCATCTGAACAACGTCAAATATGAAGTTAGGAAGAATTTTGGCCAAAATAACATATATTCGTAATACAGAAAAAGCGCGTCACAGTTTTTAATAATTATAGTTAAAACACAGTCCTGCACTTCACCTGCTGCTACTTCTTTTCCTTCCAGCACACTTATTACTATTGGCCGGTTCCTATATTTCAGGCTGATGTTAGACTGTTCATTTCTGTCTTTTAATTTAGATGAATCAATCAAAGTAATCCAAACATAAACTTGAATAATTTAGTGTTTTTTTATTCCTCAAACTCAGCAAACAGGACAGTTGACAGTTGGGCCGTCAGCTCAACTGTGATGAAAAGTGGTTATCGTGGCCTATGAACATTAGCAATACCAGAAGCGTTGCCAATGTGCTGCCGGTCTCGAATAGAAACTGAAACCTGGCCACTGATGCCGGAACACAGTTCAAAGTTGTTATGACAGCATACTCTTGACCAGGGGCCATCCACAGCCATCCAGACGGGCAAATACGGTACCACCTGGTTGTGGCTTTTTTGTCGCCTCTTATGACAGGCCGCCCGGCCGCTGAAGTTAGTATTCTTTTTTCATTCCTACATGAATAAAATGTTATTGAATACCTGTGTGTACTTTCAGATTTTTGCTTTTTAACCAAATTGATTCAATTTGTTTGATTTGTCTCATGTCAACTAACCTTTCATTTTTCCTACAACCTATCGGTTAAAATTTGACATAACTTCGGGCACAAATAATCTGAAAATACTACCGATGGTAAAACAAGTGTATAAGATATAGAAACCGCCCATAATATAATAAGTGACATAGTATATGATCTACCCTAAAAGAACAAATAAAGCAAAGTTACAGTTTGAGCGCATTATCAATCACCTTAGGCAGTAGAATATTATGCAATACAATAGATATCAATCTACATCTTACCGATTTTTCTCCCTTAAGTAACATTAACCCGCGTTCTAGAGAGGTGCCTGACGCAGCATACCAGCTGGCTCGCTTCACGGACGAAACGCAGAAAGTAGAGAAGATAAAGAGGAATACATGCTGCCAGACAAACTTCACATACACATCTATCCGTGCAGGAACGGAGAAAGAATACAATTTCCTGCGGCCGGGCGGCCTGTCGTAAGAGGCGACAAAACAACCCATAGCTAGGTGGTAGGGCATTTGCCCGACTGGATGACTACCACCCCTGATCTAAAGTATGTCGCCATAACAACCTTGAGTTGTGTTCCGGCATTACTGACTAGGTTCCAGTCTCCCTTAAATTTTAATTCCTACAATTTTCATTGATATCCGTTAAACTTTCGGACAAACTGACAAACAAAATCATAAAAACAATCACTTGTCATTAGTCATTGCATAAATAGCATTTTTCACTTAAATTTATCCATTTGTTTTGTAATCACTGACAGAAACTCTATAATATTACATATCTACTCCATCAACAGTCTATACCTAACTATTATGCTATTTATATCGTTGCAATAGTCTGTATAGAATCCCTGCTTTGAATGCTGTTGCAATCGTATTAGTAGGTATATTGACAAGGGTGAATCCAACCGAGCTGGCAACTAATTAGTAAGATTAAACCGCTACAGTATTAGTCAGAGCATCACAAAGCTAATGGTTAACCATTTGATAAACCTATTGAATACCGAACTCCAGTGTGCTCTGTATGAAGTTATTGATCTGCTTGCAGCCTGGTTTCTAAAGTAAACTTGCGACAGTTGGGACTTTAAGGGTCGTCGGGCGTTTTCCATTAATATTCACTTGTTTTGCATTAATGGAAGTGGTTTTAAGAAGTTTGGAAAGTGTACATATATCTTCATTTAAAGTCTTGTACTCTTGTAAATGTCGTACTGTTTTACTGATTGACTTTTATAATAAACGTAAAAGGAAAATAGAAGTTTTTCAGTTATTTAACTGATTTTAAGAATATTTATTCAGTTCTAAGCACAATGACTTTTGACCAAGTCTTATGTCCCTGCTGTATCTGGGATAATGTCAATGTTAGTGACTCTATCACACAGATGTAGCTAAGGGTTTAATGCGTTATTTGAGATGTGACATTGTTAATGACTATAAACATTGACAGATAACTTATGTATATACACTAATGTGATCATTAACGGCGTTATTTTTTAATGCTATAAGTAAGTCTCATTAGGAACAGTAACATTATTCTAAACTTAGCCCCAGCCAAATTATAATTCTTTGACTGATTTTCCTCACAAAGACAAATCCTATGCTGGGATCGCTCCTGCCATAATGTTAATGTTATTAACTGTGGCGAAATGTGTCTTATTTATAGAGTTCAAAATAACGCCATTAACGAATAGTCACATTGGTGTATATAAATACGCTGTCTGTTAATATTTAACGTCATCAACAGTTAATAACAATATATCACTGATGCGTGATAACGCATTACACCCATCGCCACATCTACGTGAAACGGCCTGTAAAATGATCCCAGATGAGGGCTCATCTTTAAATAAAAACAATATCCTACAGCTATTGTCTATTTTAACCAGAATTTTCAACTTTCTGTCTCCTTACACCTGCAACACAAAACATATTGTCAAACCAGTGTTATCAAAATAAAACCTGTAAATACAGCCATACCAAAATAAAACTCATATTATTTTTGTCATCTGTTTTCTAATATATTTTTATTTGATTTGATTACCAACATTTATTCGTAAAAAAATAATATTGATTGGGCCATGTCTCATTAAGAGATTAATGTGTTATTGAATTTAAAAAAACTAAGTAGGTAGTACCTATACGATGAGTAGACAGTAACAATTAAATAAAAATTAAACTAAATTATAAATAAGTATACATACAAATTAAAATTAAACTATAAAATCTAGTTCCAAACTCCTGTCAGTTGGAAACCTGCCCAAAAGACTGGTCCACATTGCCTCGCTGTATCGCAAAGCTAATGCGTTGTCCGAGGTACAGACCAGTCTTTTGGTCACGTGAGACGTCTACCAGGCGTTTCGCTATGTCTCGATAAAGTTTGTGCGCCTTAAGCCCCCATGACCCTGGGGCCATTGGGTCTCGACCCCAAAAGCCGCAAATATGTAACACATTTCCGATATTTACGGAATTTTAGGACCTCCTGTTGTGCAGCAGCTGTACCAGCAGACATGCTTGTAGCTGAAAGATGGGACGCCGCCAAAGTATCGACGCAAAACGCATTCCATACTAAAGGGCGATCCATCCTCCAGGGCACCAATGACATACCATGGGGTCTCTTGCCATCGCTGCGGCACAAGCCGTTCGGTTCTAGAACGGCAGATAGCCCGGCGGTGACAAGAGCCCGACGGATTATGTCATTAAGTGCTGCATGACGCGGAATTCTGCCGGCACTTCTGGTACAAGATAAACCATGATGACCTGTCTCATGATTAAAAATGCTGTAATATAATAAAATTAACTCACTCTAAATAATATAATATACTCTAATAAATGTTCAGAACAGAGGTTTATGCGAAAGCAAAAATAAATAATTGTTAGGCAGAAACAAAACTTATAAAATTATGTCATTAAAATAATGACAGGAACACCAGAAGTATGTCAATGTGAGTATCGTAATATCACGTCCATTTGCAATGAGGCCGGCGGCATCACTCGAGGTGTGCTCTGAATACGTCTCTCACATTCGAGTGCATTTTAAAAGACTGGTTACTGCGAGATCTTTTTAGATTCTTTTACGACTGCTTCTAAATGATAATGTGTATGTGAAAATGAGATGTACTAATGACGTCACTTCTGGACTTGGAAATGTTAAATCGTTTACTGGATATTTTTAGCATTTTCTCCTGGAGAATTGATTTTCATATAAGCCCGAAACAACATTTTATAAGTGACATTTTTGAGCGATAACTCAAGTGCTATGTTTTTTTCTTTCTTTTAAACCACCCCCCTATTAAAGCGACCCCTCAAAAAGTCATCAGTAGCTCAAGAATGAGAGCTAAAGTAAACTGGCCAGCTTTACCGAACTGATACTTTTTGGGACTCACTTAGAAAATACTATCTGTCTTTAAATAAATATGTCTAATATATTAAACATTTACTTATTGTAATATATGTAATACATATATTTAGTTAGCTAATGTCGTATATACATATTATATTGGCATAATATATCTGTGTTGATACTTTGGCGGCTTCCCATCTCCTAGACACAGCTGTGACAGCCGGGGCTGATGCCGCACACCAGGAAGCCCTGAAACGCCGCAAATATGTGTCCATTGGTAATGGGTACATATTTGTAGCTTTCGGGGTTGAAACCCTAGGGCCGTGGGGGCCTAGAGCTCGTCACCTCTATCGAGACCTCTCAACGCGTCTAATTGAGGTCTCGCGTAATCAAAAGGCTGGCTTGCAACATCCAACATGGAAATGCGGCCAGCATTTTGGGCACGCTCCCCGCCGACAGCGACCTGGCGTCTATTTTTACTTATAGATTGTTATTTTGTATTTTAGTTATATTTATATTATAGTTTAATTTTAGTTTCTAAATTATATTAGTTTAAATATTATAGAAACATATAAAAATTAAACAACTTTTCATATTGTATAAGTATAGATTACACAAATTATTGTGTATTAAATAAAAAGATAATTTATTAATATCTTCTATATTTTAATATTTTTGTTCACACACCAGTTCCAAGCCAAGGCAGAGAGAAGAGAGAGACTAGATATCATTTTTGTCTTTGGTAAAGCGCGAATTAAATGTTTGGATATTAAATTTATTGTTCGGATACGACACAAATGATTAGATATATATGTATATTGGTATTTATTTATTTACTAAAGTTTACCCCGCGGCTGCGCTACGGACTAACCTCTAATTCCTGCTTCTTGTTTAAAAAGCAGGCGTTAATACAGGTTACATTGTACAACATTTTTATGTTAGTGCCCTTTGCACCCGAAAAATTCACTTCATTTTATATCGTAAACTATCCTATCTCCTGGCATGAGTATATATGCCCATTTTCGGCATTAAAACTACATTTAAACAAAATTACAATAAAAACGATCCAGTATTCCCAGTGTTTTCCGAAAACTTAACAGAAAGACATATCGAGTTACTATCGCATTTTTATAGACGATGAATTTTTATATCTATGAACTTGAGATTTTTTTTTGGATTTTATGGCTTGGCAGCTAGGCCTTTAAGCAAGATCTTAGATTCAATGTAGTTTCTTCATTTTCTTAAAGCTATGTGTAGCACAGCTGAACTGTAGGTTATCAGCTAGTGCCATTCAACGGAGTTCTTGTGACAACTCAAAAGGCCACATTTGACTTTACAGTTCACATTTCTCACAAAACACAAAATTACTACTCAAAAACTATCAATATCCTACAACTATTGTTCATTTTAAAGTAATTTTACACATTTCTAGAAAATAAAACTGCACAGCACAACATCTCCTTTCAGTTCCCGCCAAAAAAAACGAACTTGAGAAATGATTGGTCTCATCCAAAATTTCATCCTCTATTTCAAACCGTCTTAGTTTTATTTATCTATCCCCCGTCAATGAAAACTACAAAAATGACAAAAAAGACAAAAACAGCAAAAAGGACAAAAAGAGCTAAAAGGACAAAAAGGGCAAAAAGAGCGAAATTATTAAAAAGGCCAAAAAGATCAAAACAGACAAAAAGAGCAAAAAGAGCAAAAGAGCAAAATGGACAAAAAGAGCAAAAACAGCAAAAGAGCAAAAAGAATAAAATGAACAAAAAGATCAAAATGGACAAAAAGAGAAAAAAGAGCAAAAGAGCAAAATGAACAAAAAGAACAAAAAGAGCAAACAGAGCAAAAGAGCAAAATGGACAAAAAGAGCAAAAAGGACAAAAAGAGCCAAATATACAAAAAGAGCAAAAAGAACAAAATAACCAAAGTGACGAAAATGGCAAATCACAAAACCAACCAAAACCTATCCCACTTTTGGGATTTTTTTTTATTGCAGGAGATCAGTAGACGGCCCTCTTGATGGAAAGCGGTTACCATCGCCTATGGACATTTGCAACAGCACAGTTACTACAAATGCGCTGTTGCTCTCTTAAGGGAAACTGGAACCTGGTCACTAATGCCGGAACACAACTCAAGGTTGTTATGGCGACATACTTTAGACCAGGGGTGGTAGCTATCCAGTCGGGCAAATCCCCTACCACCTGGCTGTGGATTGTTAAGTCGCCTCTTACGACAGGGCGCCCGGCCGCAGGAAATTGTATTCTTTCTCCGTTCCTGCACGGATAACCTTTACATAAATCTATCCCAGTATCTGGGATAAAAAATATCCCTTGTCCACCCTCGGTATGAAAATTACATATATACCGATTTTCAGCCAAATCGGTCCAGTCGTTTTTCCGTAAAATCATAACAAACAAACAGACAAATATACTTTTATCCTGGAAACTATCCCATTTTTCGGGATAAAAAGTATCCTTTGTTCGTCCTCGGCATCGAAAAAATATATATACTGAGTTTCAGCCAAATCGGTGCAGTAGTTTTTCCGTAAAAACGGAACAGACAGACAGAGTTACTTTCGCATTTATAATATTAATAGGGATTTAAGGCACACCAACAGCGCACACATTATTATGTTACATTACAAATTGTTTAATATAAAAGTTCTGATGTGTGGACCCATTAAAGGAGTGCACAATATTTACAATTCAAATGTCAATTTGTACTAAATTAATTAATTAATGTCAATATTATGCTTATGTCAAGTACAAATATAATTAAACGTAAATGAATGAATAATGTTGTCAAAATTAATAAAGTAATAAGGTAAAGTAAAGAAAATGCAAAAAAATAAACAATTATAACTAAGCCTGGGGGAATAATTCGCGACCCGTGTGTGGGATTCGCCAGATCGGGGGTGGCACTAGCGCGCCCAGTCAAAACTGGTGCCACGCTATTGCCACTCCCCAGTTAGGGATACCCACTAAAACCCCTGGGTGTTCCGTCCTGCGCCTTATGCCAGGGCTACGGGTAATTGTTCCATTGCCGGGGGATTAAATCCCTAGCGTCGTCCATGTCTAGTCCGGGCGTGGGGCGGTCTGTAAAGCGCCCCACGGGAGGAGAAATGAGCGCGCGCGGAACACTTGCGTTCTCATCTCGACGGCGTGTGCGGCTGAGGGAGAACCCCTATGCTTCAAGGGGCCCCACCCGCGCCGCCAGCTTACGGTGGCCGAAGGTCCGCCCTCCGGCATCGGCGCGTCCTCCTTTGGCGGGAGCGGAGCAATGACGTCCGCTCATGCTCCCGCTCCGCCTCCTCCTTCGCAAGAATGACGCGCTCACAGAAGAAAGAGACGGCGTCCCATCCGGGTTTACTCCCGATTGTCAAATCCGGTAAAGGCGACGAGGTCTCGGCGCTGCTCTGTCCATGCTGGACAGTCCTGGAGTGTGTGCAGCGCCGTATCCTCGTTGTGTCACAGTGATGGCACCCTGACGTTATCGCGGCCGAGGCGACACAGGTACGAAGCATCCAATTTTGCGTTTAGGAGGTTATTTGTATTGTACATTCTTGTGATAGGGCTACTAAGGCCTAGGTTAACTTTAACCGGAGGAATGTAGATTTCCGTAATAGCATGTCGAGGAGTCAGACGAGGCACACTTATTTTTAATGGTAATCTATAAACGTGTCGTCGTCGTCGTTAAATTTATAAATTAGTGTAAGTATGTATATTTAAATTGTACAGCTTTTTCTACTCCACCTACAACACCAGATTACTTAAGAATTTCTTTTAAGGTAGCTTGCCTGGAAGAGATCGCTTTTAGCAATAAGGCCGCCTGTTATTTTGCCAAAAAGTATTGTAATTATGCATTTTGTTTTTGTAATTGTTTATTTTGGTGAGCAATAGAGTGTTATCTAATCTAAAGCGAAAATAATAAAAAAAAACGTTTAGGCCGTTTTTTATCCAGCTATCAATAAAGGTCTTAAATCACGTTATTTTTATTATACTAGCATGGGCCAGCGAAACTTGGTTCGCGTTACCATGATAACGGCGTATTTGATGGTGAATTCCAACGGTACCAAAAAACACGACCGCAGCGTCACCTGCTTGGCTATATTTGTCTATTCCACGGACATGACGTCATGTATCAGGATAGAACGAATCTTAAGTATTGACCCAGGATATAAGCTTACTCTGTGTCGAGTTTCATTTAAACCCGTTCTTCAGTGGCTTTCACGTAATGCTCGAACAGATTGAAAAAAAATAAAACTTGTATTTTTGAAATCTGCTAGTTCTAAGTAGGCCCCGATTTTTTTCTCTTTTTTAAATTCAAATTTGACCCCTCTACAATTTTTTTTATTATAGATAAGAGACTATTTCAACTCTTAAATATAAAAAATGACTTAATGATAATATATAGTGAAAATGATAATGTAATATAGGTTTATTTTATTTGTTTCAGATGATCTTACGACTTTATACCATTGGTGAGTTACTGAAAAGACCCATAATTGTATACCTCTACTGCCAACTAAAGAGCACCGTAAGACACTATTCTATCGTAACTATTTAAATA
This sequence comes from Dendrolimus kikuchii, assembly GCA_019925095.2. Lineage (NCBI taxonomy): Eukaryota > Metazoa > Arthropoda > Insecta > Lepidoptera > Lasiocampidae > Dendrolimus > Dendrolimus kikuchii. Next base: position 10,189,289 of record CM034400.1, read on the forward strand.
TAATAAACAACAATAAAATATTTAACCATGATGTATTCATCCAAAAATCATCTATGTTTTTAATTAAATCATTAAAAAATTACAAATTTTAACATGTTTCTTTTCAATTTCGTATTTAAACTGAATATCAGAAATAAATGAGTCCTCCATAGATAAGAAGTATTTATGTAAAACTAGTGGGCTGGCCAGACGTTGTCAAGTCAATGTCTGCCCGGATTTTATTTTTTCGGGGCTTGCCCTAGAATCTCTAAATCTAGAACCCGGTTAAAGCAACATCTACCGGGTCCAATACATACACACACAGTTTTAGCCGGACTAAAGAACAGCAATTGATTTTTATATATAAGAAGATTACAATAAAGTGATGTGAAAAATGATGACATTTTATTACACAGGGGAAGCATTAATAGCCGAGTCATTTATCTTACCGACTGTTCAATTGCCTTACTATCGTTTAAAATTTGACATAAGCTCCATACAACTAATGTCAAAATTTTACCGATGGTAGAGTAAGTGAATGTGAAGTAAAATTAAATATTTGAACTATAATTCCTATATTGTTGTATAATTATTATGTATAAAACCAATTTCCAAGAAAAAAAACTATCTAAAGAGTTACTTTCACATTTACGTAAAATACCTTTTTAGATGTACATACTATAGTAGGAAGGAGTGAATTAAAAAAATAACACAAAAGTACTTAGGCTTCCAAAGCCTTGTATAAATCAAGCGAGATGAGTATTATTTTGATGTACTGGAAGCAATATCCAAAGTTGGTAATATCCAGGACAATTTGTAACGGCACACCTGAGTCACGGCGAATTGATCTTAGCCACTCAGTGTTCTGTCGGATTTTTGGGACAATAAATCTACGTCCGGACGTCCGTATTAATATCTATTATGTCGTAATGATTTGGGGCGGAAGATTGATGTTTTCGCATTGTGAAGTTGTTCTTTTTCTGGGGTAATAATTATATCAATGTACCGCAGTGGATGAATAATACTTATAATGGCAATGGTTAATTAAAAATCTAGGTCTGGTAAACTCCTAAGTTCTACGTAATTATATGATGCCACAGGTCGTTCTTAAACAACTTCTCGAATTGTTATTATTAAAAAACATATCTTTTGTCTAAATCAATGAACAATCGCGAAAGTTCCTTATGGCTTTCAATTTTTTATTTATTTTGTCCAGTTGTACAATGTCGTTGGTACCTTGGAAGATGGGACGCCCCTTAGTATGGGACGCAACGTGTGTCGATACGTTAGCGGCTTCCCATCTTCCAAATACAGCCGTCACTGTCGGAGCTGCCACACTTCAAGAAACCCTGAAACGCCGCAAATGTGCATCCATCGGTGACGGATATTTGTGGCTTTCGAGGTTGAGACTTTAGGGCCATGGGGACGTGAGGCTTATCAACTTTATCGAGACCTTTCAAGGCGATTGAAAGATCTTTTATCGGACGAAAGCACTTATAAAAAGGTCAAAACTGACCCCACGGATAAAGTAACCAAACAAACAATCGCGGTTATGAAAAAACACTCCGAAAAATTAAGCTTAGACGTATCCGCACTCACACCATCTTGCGCCAAAGCGCCTAAACTGTATGGGTTACCTAAACTTCACAAAAACAACATCCCCTTGCGCCCTATAGTTAGCCAGCTTGACTCACCAACATACAGACTGGCACAACATCTCGCGAAGACACTCAACAATCTCCGCGGCAACACACCCTACCATGTCAAGGATTCCTTCGACTTCATCAGCGCAATTGAAAATTTGACATTGGCTGAGGATGAAGTACTAGTCAGTTTTGATGTCCAGTCCTTATTTACCAGTTTACCAGTGGAAGACTGCATTGAGATTGTCAAAAGGAAGCTAATAGATAATAACATGCCTGAGGAATATGCAGATCTACTAAAACATTGCCTCACATCTGGCTATTTCGTGTGGGACTACGGCTTCTACGACCAAATCAACGGTGTAGCCATGGGCTCACCGGTGTCTCCTGTCGTAGCTGACATTTTTATGGAAGACTTCGAGCAGAAGGCACTGGATACCGCTCCGGCTAAGCCGAAGATGTATAAAAGGTACGTAGACGATACTTTTGCCGTCCTCCCAAACGATAAAGTCTCTGCATTTCTAGATCATCTCAATTCCATTAGCAGTAATATTAAATTTACTATGGAACTAGAGGCAAATAATAAATTAGCTTTTCTGGATGTGCTCATCCTAAGGAACCCTGACAATACTCTTGGTCATACGGTGTATAGGAAACCTACCCATACAGATAAATACCTTAATGGTTCGTCTCACCACCATCCTAGTCAGTTAGCTACCGTGGGCAAATCTTTGTTTCAGAGAGCACGGAAAATTTGTGACGAGAACCACATAGCTGGAGAGCTTCAGCATGTCAAGCGAGTTCTACAACGCAATCAGTTGAAGACTCCACACCAACGTCACAAAGGCCCCAAACCACCTTCAGTTGAGCGGTGCCCTGCTACCCTACCCTACATCAAGGGGGTCACAGACAGAATTGGTCACATCCTCAGGCGAGCTTCAATCAAAACATATTTCAAGCCGCAGAAAAAGATTACCCAATTTCTGAGACCTGTGAAATGCAATATCCCACTCCAGGATGCAGGGGTTTACAAGCTTGATTGTGAGTGTGGATTGTCATACATTGGGCAAACAAAGAGGAGCATAAAAACACGAGTAAAAGAACACATTGCTGACAAGGTCTACGAAGTTTGCGATCAGTGAACACACGCTGGATAAACCCAACCACTACATCAGATTCGATAACCCACAAATCCTCGCGAAAGAGAATCGTTTCATACCTAGAATGATGCGTGAGGCTATTGAAATAAAAAAACACCCAAATTTCAATAGAGAAGATGGTTGGCAAGTACCACCTGTTTGGGATCCAATTATCAAAACTATTAAGACCCAAACCCAGCAAAAACCAGCTGCCAGACCTCAAGACACTGTGAGCTCTTTCTGCGTACAACGGAACACAAACCAACTTGACTGATAATTACTTTTATTTTTCCTTCCACCCATTTTAATATTATATAAAATTATTAGAGCTAGGCATGTTTGCTGAAGAGTTTCTTGCGCCGCTTCTTCTCTTCAAGCCATAACATGTTGCGAAGCGGTAGTAAATTAGATTAGGCTCCCATAAATTAAATAATAACCATAAACAAAATTAAAAATTAAATAATTAAAATTAATAAGTTGGCGGTAGGCTAAATAAAACTTTAACAATACTCGTTGACACTTGACATCTTTGTCTTCCGTGATCACGGCCACTGAAAAGTGGCCGAAACGTCGGAAAAACCAAAATCAAATAAAATTACCGCGCTTAAAACCGTTAAAACGTAGTTTTATTACGATTGAAAGAAGTCTCGCGTGACCAAAGGGCTGGCCTATATTTAGGGCAACGGATTAACGTTACATTACAACGCGGAAATGCGGCCAGCATTTTGGGAACGCTCCCCACCGGCAGCGATCTGGGCTACATCTTTTACTTGTAAATATGTTTATAATAGTGTTTAATTTATAAGTTTTTTTTGTAGTGTAATTTATTTATAATATAGGAAATTTAAATTATACACTATACACATATACATAACAAATACAGTGGAACTTACAAAGAACATAGTAAAATTTTGTCCACAAAATATATGTTTTAAATGAAATCTAAAAACAAAACGATTATGAACTGTTGCGCGATCTACATTCTAGAATTTATAAAATTTTGAAAGTGTCATTCTTTATTACATTTCTATCATTACCAATATTATGTTACTTCGTCTTCAAACTTTTACTGAAATTGTACTCAATTATGTTACGCCGTATCGGAACCTATTCGAGAAAAACTTAAGGCGCTATTATATGATTCATTCTTTGTTTTACAATTGGGATGAATCATCCAAAGTAATGAATATAAGCATAAACTTGAACCATTCAATGTCATTGAATACCATCGTTTCCTTTTTTTAAAGTAGTTCTATGCCTTTCTATCGAATTTATTCAATTCGGTTGATTTGTCTAGTATTAACATTACGGACTGCTTCAACGGCAACTAGCTTTTAATTTTGTATCCCTCCATGTTAATATCTAATAGTAGAACACAACAATGAGTTTAAAAACGAAATAAATTTAATAAATGAACACAAATGTAGCGGGTTTATTTTTATTTTTCTTATTAAAAGTATGCACAAAAGCATACCTCTGGAAAAACAATGGGCGAATACCCCGAATATTTCGACAGAAGTACAGTGAGATTGATGTCAAACGTTTCCCGGGAGTGCTTTAAATTTATGGCGAGTAATTATTACAATTCTTTATTTCGACAAACGGCCGGCGCAGATTGCTACCTGCAAGAAGTCTTTTAAACTTTAAGACCAGTAATGTTTTTCTCTGTCGTCTATGAAATATTTACTGTTTAGCATGGATAGAATGTAAGCTAGATGAGATGGCTAGACTATTAAATCTTTGTCGCTTTATTATTATAAAATTTGGTATTCCAAATGAACACACACATCTGTTTCATCCTGGTCGCTTCAACTATGAGCATGCATCGTTGTGATGCATCAAAGAGATTATTTAGTCCAGAAATTAGACAATCTTTTGCGACGATGTATAGATACAATTATTTCATTAATGCTTTTAGATGCACGATCATTCAACGTTTAACGCGAGGAAGCTTAACACACCATAATAAAATTGATTAATTGGTGGTTATATTTCTTTAAATATGTTAAATATAAAAATAGACGTCGAATTATTTAAATTAAAATTATAAACTAGTCAGATACTTCTTGAATTTGTATACATACATACATACATACATAACTTCACGCTAGTTCCCTTGCGGGGTAGGCACGAACTGAATTTGTATAAAGAAATTAAAATTAAATGAAACGAAACCACACAACCCAGTGGATTTTTTTTTCATTATTCTAGTGTAAGCGCAGATTATTTAACGATTCGTAGTGGCAAATTAACTACTAAAGTTGTCGAAAGCATGAAATCGGTGCTGGCGGAGAGGGGCTCTGGTTCTAAGGTCAGAACTATTGGTATACGTGGAATTGTATGTAGTTCAACCTAGTGTCTGATTTTATCCAAACTATCGTTACTAGAATATGCTCGGGACATCGTCTACGCTTGACTTGAAATTCCCGCGGAATTCGCGGGGCACAAAGTACCGTGACATTTAAAAAATAATGTAAGCTATCGTTTTAGTGAAAACTGTGTCGGAATAGGCTAATTTTTATGCACCCGACCGATTCCCGGGATAAAAAAATATCATATATTTTATTACGTAAAATTTGCTACCGATCAGTGAAAAAATCCAATTGGTATTCGATTTTTTTTTCAATCTGGCCAGTTTAAATCAATCCCAGAAAAATAACAGCGGCTTACTCGGGATAAAAAGTAGCTTTTAAATCTAAGAATTTTTTATCGATCCGCGAAAACCGCATCAAAATCGGCCCAGTAGTTTTTACGTGAATTCCGTACAAACAGACAAACCGACAAAAGGCAATAAATCTATACTAATATTATAAATAGGTAAAGTATGAGAGTTTGTGACGTTGCAGGGGGTAATCTCTGGATCTATAAAACCGATTTTAAAAATCCTTTTACTGTTGAAAAGCTACGTTAACAGGGACTGTCATAGGCTATATAACATGACGCTTTATACCACAGGAGCGGGGCAGAGCGTGGGTGAAACCGCGACGGGCCGCTAGTCTAAAATAATTGCATCGAATTCTCCATCGTTTATATAGTCTATTTAAGTTTTCTTTTAAATAGCTTCAATCTACAAGCACAGAATATTTAGAATTTTATAATATTATATACTTAGATGAATTAAAAGTTCTTAGAAGTTCATATATATAAAACCTTTTTTGGGAAAAGTTCGATATTTAAATTAAAGAGTGTCAATCACACAATATTTTTGTCAACTGCCACTTTTTTTTTATCAGTTTGTTCACACGTAATAAATTGTTTTATGCAACGAGTTCCTAAAAACGCAAATTATAGATAAAAGTGAGTTACGTGCGGTGATAAAATATTTGAGCTTGAAAAAAATTTCTACGAAATATTTTTGTTTAAATTTTTGCATTTTTTAATATCGATTTCAAGAATTTTTGATTCATCCTCGTAGAAATCCTATGCTTTATTTTTACTACTATCACTTCATTGTTGTGGTTTTATTCCTGCAATTTAGTTAAGTCGATTTCAGTTAAGTTTTATTTCAAAATTTTCATATTAGTTTTTTTTTACAAAAAGTCAACATGTTTTATTATTGTTAATATTAATCTCTCTATGATTATTTAGGTTTACGAATTAGATTTTACAAAATTGAGTTTTAAAACTTCATTTAGTATAAAAATTAATTGCACAAAGTAGAGACTGGAAAGCCCTTTGATAGCTTCTGTTCAACTTGTTAAAACTAATTTAATGAAACTTTCGCCAACACCTAGCTGTCACATTACGTCACCCCTAAACATCTTAAGAGTTAATTGAATACGGTAATTTTGACATGGATAATGTAGGAGACGCCTAAACTATGTCGCGACCGCTAATTACGATTGGCATGTGAAATTAAACGAGACCTCTTACAATTTACATATATTTATTTAAATTTTTTTGAAGGAGTTCAGCAGACAGGCAGACGGCCCACTTGATGGAAAGCGGTTACCAACCGCTTTCCATATATACTACGTTGATTTGAATTTGATACATTTTGGAATGCCTTGACGTTGTAATAATTATCTCTCTTTTTTCCATTTAAAGACTTGAATGTCATTTTTTTTCTTCTATGTTAAATCGTTTTATATGTACGCACGTGTAGTTTTAATTAATTATTATTTACAGTTCATTCTTATAAATTAATATTCAAAGAAGTGTTTTTTACATATTCCTTTTGGTCCTAGATTTACTTTTAGTTTATAGTATTATAGAGTACATATTTGTAAGTTTTTTTTTTATTTATGTGGAATAGTTCTATTTTAATTCGTATATATAGGTATTATTAGTATATGAGACAGCTTTAATTTAAACTTGTAATTACATATTATTAGAATGTAAATTATAGTTAAAAGTATATTATAAATTAAACTATATATACAAATTAAAATTAAAATATAAAATCTAGTGCTAGACCGCTGTCAGTTGGAAACGTGCTCAAAAGACTAGCCACATCACCTCGCTGAATGGCAACGCTAATGCGTTGTCCGAGGTATAAACCAGTCTTTTGGTCACGTGAGACGTCTACGAGGCGTTTCGCTATGTCTCGATAAAGTTTGTGCGTCTCAGGCCCCCATGGACCCAGGGTTTCGACCCTAAAAGCCGCAAATATGTAGCCATTTCCGATGGCGGAATATTTTTGGCATTTTAGGGCCTCCTGTTGTGCAGCACTTGTGCCGGCTGATATGCTAGTGGCTGGAAGATGGGACGCCGCCAGAGTATCGACGCAAGATATGTCCCATACATATGTTATTATTTTTAGGATTTATTTATTATTAATGAATCTAGTTTAAGGTTTTATTTATTATTATTTTTAAAGTTTAAATTATATATAGTACAATGAAGGAAACTTAACTTATATTCTATCTATAATCCCTTAAGACTATAAGTAGAATACTGACTGAAATAATTGAAGTCAATGGGTAAGGTTCTCAGAAGCCTAGTTACGTTAGTCTCGCGGGATCGCCATATTGAGCCGTTGTCCGAGGTAGGAACCAGCCCTTTGATTACACGAAGAGACAATGAGTTGTTTTGATATAACATAATTTAATACGGTAATTTTTACGTGGATAATGTAGGAGAAACCTAAATTATGTGTATTACCGCTATAACAGAAATAATTCCACTAGCCTGCACCATCAAACTGTTTTTGTCATTTCACTATAGAGCTGTAATAAATATAAAAAAAAACAAATACCCTTAATATAATTTTTACAATTGAGTATGTAAGAGCCCTGAAAGTTCTTTATATAAAAACACACATATCTAGTCCAGGTGATTAGGAGGACTCTAGAACCCGATCTCAGCGCCACCTACCAGTTCCAACGGGATAAAAAGTATCCTATGCCCATCTCCTGGATCTAAGCTACCTCTCCACCAATTTTCAGCCAAATCGGTACAGCCGTTCTTGAGTTATAAATAGTGTAACTAACACGACTTTCTTTTATATAAGATTAAAATGGGTCGAAGGAAAATATGGTCGATTTGGTCGATGTGGCCGATTTGGTCGATTTGGTCGGTTTGTTGATTTGTTCGATTTGGCTGATTTTGTCGATTTGGCCGATTTGGTCAATTTGATCGATTTGGTTGATTTGATCGATTTAATCGATTTGGTCATTTTGGTGTACATATGTAGTTTTAATACCGAAAATGGGCATAGATACTTTTCATCCGGGAGATGGGATAGTTTGCGATATAAAATGAAGTGAATCTTTCGGGGCAAATAACCCTAACATAAAAATTGTATACAATGTAACCCTGTGTGTAACCTTTTTAAACAAGAGACACGCACTAAAGGTTGACCCGCGGCGCAACCCCGGGGTAAACTCTAGTTCTCTATATATGATAATACTTGCTCAATACAATATGTTATATGACACAATTGTATTGATTGATCACACATGTATTGATTGATCATGACAATCAAAAAATTTTTTAAAGCCATATAGCTTTTTATAGGGAATTTCCAAAAAAAGCTATCAAATTTATGTTGTATATTTTATATAACTATATATCCTAACCTCATTTATAAACAAAAAACTGCAGTTTATCTGTGTTTTATTATATTTCCCAAAATAAGGTTGTCATTATTCATACTGACCGAGAAAAGTGATTAATCATGCAGTTTTAATTATATTGCCCCCTTGATACGGGCATTATGTATACAGACCGGTCATTATTCATACTGACCGGATTTATCAAATTGCCCGTAACATATATATTTATATATAGAATCACAAGAGATGAAAATGACCTATTTAGGCACGAGATGGTTTGGCATAGAGCGTAGCGAGGGCGCTAATAGTTCAAGTGCCTAAATAGTCCTTACACCTGAGGTTAACACTCTGCTTTTCATTTCGGATATGAGGAAAGTAAATAAAATTGTTTAGTTAAACAAAAAATCTCTAGTAAAATCGGGTGTTAAATATGTATCTAAAAGTCATTTACATGCTTAGTACGTACGTCATCGACATATGATACGTAGTAAATTACTTTTGACATACTACTGATGCCGATGATGACTGATGGTAGTAGGTATTTGGCTCAAATTTATGTAAATCGTGGCTGTATAAAAAATTCGGACATAGCTCGCATACTTTTTAAAGCTTTGACAGCAGGAAAATTCTTTCCCAGGGACGAAAATACTGTTTTTATCCCTGTGATCAGGTAACTTCAACCGTAATTTCTAAGTATGAGAAATAAAAAGCTCCTTTGTTTTAAACTATGTAAAGATAAAGAAGATACATAATGTTCAATAGAAAGTCACTAGAAAAGGTAGAACAATATCAACAGTTTTTGTAACATTTAAGCACATTTTATATATCCAATATCCTTCTGAGTCTTTGAAACCAAACTAGTCCCAATTAGTGCCATCAAACTACAGCCTATTCAGTACCAACCTATTCAAGTCGATACTTTGGATCCATTGGGTGTGTCAAAAGCGTACATTCAATATTACATCACAGGCAGTCACGTCTCGTTACTGAATATCCTCAGTACAAACTTAGCTACCAAGTTAGAACTATATAGATGGAGAATCAATAAACAGAGTACCCCACACTTACATAGTACATATGTACATAGAATTGCATAGTTCTGTCGTATGATTTAAATAGTTTGAAATATATTTTTTTATATTTGTTTGATTATGAAGTTATTGTCAAATATTTATTATGTAGTTTTATGTTACTGGTCTATGTGGAATAATATTAGTGCTTGTGAGCGTTTCACGTAGTTGAAGCGATGAGTTAAATGCGTTATTTGTGATGCGATATTGTTATTAATGACGTTAAACATTAACAGATAACGTACATATAGTTATATACTTATACAGCATCAACGACGTTATTTTTATCGCTATAAACAAGACGTATTTGGTCACAGTTGCTAACACTAACGTTATCGCAGTTGAAGTAGGGATATTACAGAAACTTGAGAAATGACAGCGTTTGTGTCATGAGAAATATCTGAAAAATAAGGCTAAATTAGCTAAAATAACTCACAAAATACCTGTAGGTATATGTAAATATATAATTATGAGGTATTGAAATGCAACAATATTTCAATCAATATCATGATAAATTAATAAGAGATGAATGAATAAGAACACATAAGAACCACCACAAGCATCACCAGGTTGAAGAAAGGGCGAGTTAATTTATGAATACGGTAGTTATTAATGAGTTAATTAGCTCTGACGTTTTCACTAAAACTTGAATTTTCCCTTTTTAAAGAATTAAAAAAATATTCTATTTTTTCATATATGCAGAATGATACAACACTAAAAATAAACTTTACTTTAAAATCCATAAAGAAAAATTTGCATTTTCAATATAACTGTGATACGATACTTGTAAAAGCCTTAAAGCCTACCGATTTGCTGAAAGCGCTTTCAGTAATATACAAACCTGGATATGTCAGTGTCAAGCTTGGATTACATTTTGTTGGCATTTGCAGACATATACCCTTTGTACTCAAACACAAATGCATGAGTACACTAACATTATCAACGTCATATTCGCTCCACAATAAGACAGCAAAATGTAATATTTATGTACGGTCAGAAGAAAAGTTAATATTTTATCATTTATTCATCATATATTTGTAAAAAGATACAAGAAAACTATTTTGTTTTTGCGAAAACATTCACCAATAATAAATCTTAGTTTAAAATTTGTCATACTGACCACTAAACATATTAATGTGCTAAATTCACATAAACTACTATATCAACATACTAAGAAAATATTACCCTTAAATAAACTGAAGTAAAATTGTTAAGTCAAGCGGGCGCCAGGCGGTTTGAAAATTCTCAAGAGATTTTTTTAACCAACAAGTAAAACGGAGCATTAAATTGAACGTAAAATTAAATAAGATTTATCTATTAAACATTGGTACAGTATAATACTTGTATTTTTATCACTTAATTTCACTATTAATTAGTACCTCGTACACTTTTTCCTCGTAATTAATGTTTATTATAAGATAGAATGATACTCAATGTGGAAATACATATTTTATAATAAACACGCTGAATAATCCATCATCTAGTGTTTATTATATGAATTTCTATCCGTGCCGGAACAGAGAAGGAATACAATTTCCTGCCACCAGGCGGCCTGTCGTAAGAGGTGATAAAAACAACCCACAACAAGGTGATAGGGTATTTGACCGACTGGATGACTACCACCCCTGGACTAAAGTATATATGCTGCTATAACAACTTTGAGTTGTGTTCCGGCATTAGTGGCCAGCTTCCAGTCTCCGTTTAGAGAGCGAAACAAAATTGGTAGTACCTTTGGTGTTACAAACATCCATAGGCGACGGTAACCGCTTTCCATCAGGTGGGCCGTCTGCCTGTCTGCTAAAGACATGCATTAAAAAAAAACATTGATAAAACTATCTCTAAATTTTAGTAATACAAAAGTACGTTAATAAGAGAATTCTTAAATTATAATTTTTATACTGACCCTACAAGTTTATTTGTACATAGGGTTATCAAAATTGAAATTAATATACACCAATGATTCACCTGTTTTGAGAAAATGACGGTACCTTTAATAAACGGGTATTCAAGGCTTATCTCTATTGAAAGGCTTATGTATACATAAGTGACAGTTTAAATAACGTTCCATTTATTTGTCATATTCTGGAAAATCATCAAATGTTAATAATATGCGTATTGTTTCATTGAGAAACATGTTAATAAACCGCCTTCTCGTTCTGTATATTACCTATGTTTTAGGCATAAGAATTTACGTGATAGTAATAATTCCTGTATCGATCTTAGATGAGAACGACTTTACTGATTTCGATTTTTTTTTGTGTGTGATTGAGTAGGACAGACTGCACGGATAAGCCTTTACGCGTTTGCAACAGCAGAGGCGAAGCCAACGAGTTGCCAGCTTTTTTATATTTTTATTTCAGCACTCATGACCCCTTTCATGTGTTAATAAAGGGAATACTAATGTCCTAGATCACTACTACTTACATTTAAATCAAACAAACATTATCTATTATCCACTACATTTATACTAAAATACATCTATATAAATTTATTATATTTTATTACATATTACTATCATATATAGATAGGTGTTTATATATATACAAAGTTATGCGTATATAAGTTCGTGTACTCCTTCCCGGGGCCGTCAAAACCAGTCCACCGATTTGGCGCTGGGTGGTGTCGGTCCATGAAAGATGAATAGACACATACTACATAACATTATACCTATATAATATTTACATTTTTATAACATTATATGGGATATTATATATAACTGACGGACATATTATAATATGTCCGTCAAGTCAGTCTTTTATTAATTAACTACTTTTATATTTGATTTCTCCATGCTATATTTCGTTTGTCCTGTGCTTTATTTGTGATTACATGTTCTCTCCCCCAATCCTGACCTACCGCCATCCATCCAGCCGAAGTCGGGGAAGTGGCGGCACTCCAAGACGGAAGATGAGCATGTTCGCCTTATAGATCCATTTCAACTTACATTTTTATATTATTACTCTAATTTTATCGATAGACATCAACTTCATGTTTATTTTACATTTTTGACTAATTTTAACAAGAGTAGTTTACAATTTTTATACTCATGATATTTAATTAATTTATATTTATTATACACATATATTTTATATACGTCATACATATACTACACATTTAATAATATTTAACTATAATTAAGCACAGTTAACATTATCATATTTATTTTAACCCACTAAGGTATTTGTACTATGATTTATTTGCAGGTCTATACACATCCTTGTATCCTAACTATCTATATGTGACAACTATTTTACTTTTTTATCTATTTGTTGCCAGCCTTTAGGATAGGGTAGGGGCATAGAATAGAAGGTATAAGATAAAGAGAATGGAATATAGGACGAGGGATAGAAGGAACAGGCAGGAGGTATGGGGAGGAGGAAGTAGGCCATCGGTACTCGCACGAAACACAATCTGTTCAAGGAAAACCGTTTCACGAGATATTCTGTGAGAGTATTGGTATGATATATGGTCCTAAGAGCTGTAATCGAGTAACGATGTCATCATGGCTCTACCACGTATAAATCCATTGCTAATTTATCTTTCTTATCATATTTCTTATTAAACAATAATTACTAGATTTTTTACACAGTGTATATTTTTTTCCATGACATTGGATTCTAGTAATTAATTAGTAGGAAAATCGAGACATTCTATACGGAATTATTTGTTGAAAAATATAATATTATTTTACTCCTGAATGTTGGCTTGACCCAAGTAAATTAATTTAAGAAAACGTTCAAAGAGAATGTCAACTACAGGGAAGCTGTTTAACTAATAATATTTTATATTGCACAAGTTTGCGATGTTTTTTAAAGAACATTTTATAAAATAAATATTGTTATTGACAATATCAGTTAAGTTTTTAGCCGTGCAGGAACGGAGAAAGAATACAATTTCCTCCGGCCGGGCGGCCTGTCGCAAGAGGCGGCAAAACTACCGACAGCCAGGTGGTAGGGCATTTGCCCGACTGGATGGCTACCACCCCTAGTCTAATGTATGTCGCCATAACAACCTTCAAGTTGTGTTCCGGCATTAGTGACCAAGTTCCAGTCTCCCATAAGAGAGCACCAACGCATTTGTAGCACCTTTGGTGTTGCAAATTTCCATAGGCGATGGTAACCGCTTTCCATCGAGTGGGTCGTCTGCCTGTCTGCTGAACTTCTGCAATAAAAAAAGAATAAAAAAAAGTAATTCAACTTACCAATAAGTCCATATCATCATTTGTACATATATCCCTATTAATATTATAAATGCGAAAGTAACTCTGTCTGTCTGTCTGTCTGTCTGTCTGTCTGTCTGTCTGTCTGTCTGTCTGTCTGTCTGTCTGTCTGTCTGTCTGTCTGTCTGTTCCGTTTTCACGTAAAAACTACTGGACCGATTTGGCTGAAACTCAGTATATATATATTTTCGATGCCGAGAATGAACATAGGATACTTTTTATCCCGGAAAATGGGATAGTTTCCGAGATAAAAGTATATTTGTCTCTCTGTTTGTTATCCTTTTATGGAAAGACTATTGGATCGATTTGGCTGATACTCGGTACATATGCAATTTGAATACCGAGGGTGGGCAAGGGATACTTTTCATCCCGGATACTGGGATAGATTTTGGGATAGATTTATGTAAAGTTTATCCCGGAAACTAAGATAGATTTTTTATTTGTGGTTTGCCATTTTCGTCATTTTGTTTATTTTGGTCAATTTGGTCGTTTAGGTAGTTTTGGAAGTTTTGGTAGTTTTGTTTTGTAGATTTGATAGTTTCGGTAGATTTGGTAGTTGTGGTAGTTTTGTTTTGTAGATTTGATAGTTTCGGTAAATTTGGTAGTTGTGATAGTTTTGTTTTGTAGATTTGGTAGTTTCGGTAGATTTGGTAGTTGTGGTAGTTTTGTTTTGTAGATTAAGTAGTTTCGGTAGATTTGGTAGTTGTGGTAGTTTTGTTTTGTAGATTTGATAGTTTCGGTAGATTTGGTAGTTGTGGTAGTTTTGTTTTGTAGATTTGGTAGTTGTGGTAGTTTTGGTTTGTAGATATGGTAGTTTCGGTAGATTTGGTAGTTGTGGCAGTTTTGGTTTGTAGATTTGGTATTTTCGGTAGATTTGGTAGTTGTGGTAGTTTTGTTTTGTAGATTTGGTAGTTTCGGTAGATTTGGTAGTTGTGGTAGTTTTGTTTTGTAGATTTGGTAGTTTCGGTAGATTTGGTAGTTGTGGTAGTTTTGTTTTGTAGATTTGATAGTTTCGGTAGATTTGGTAGTTGTGGTAGTTTTGTTTTGTAGATTTGGTAGTTGTGGTAGTTTTGGTTTGTAGATATGGTAGTTTCGGTAGATTTGGTAGTTGTGGCAGTTTTGGTTTGTAGATTTGGTATTTTCGGTAGATTTGGTAGTTGTGGTAGTTTTGGTAGTTGTGGTAGATTTGGTATGTTTTGGTAGTTATGGTAGATTTGGTAACTATGGTAGTTTAGGTAGTTGTGGTAGTTTTGGTTGGTGGATTTGGTAGTTTTGGTTATCTGATTTTGTAGTTTCAGCAGTTTTAGTACGTTTGGTTTAGTTTTGGTCGTTTGTGTAGTTTACACAATATTTAGTTATATAAATAAAACTAGAACGGGTTGAATAGGATACTAAAGTTTGTATGGGGGACCAATCATTTATCAAGTTTATAGATATAAAAATTCATAATCTTTAAAAAAATGCGACTTTCACTCGATCTGTCTGTCTGAATCCCGAAAATGGACATAGATACTATTTACCCCGGTAGATGGGATAGTTTGCGATATAAAATGAAGTAAATCTTCCGAGGGCAAATAGCACCAACATAAAAATACAATACAATATATCCTGTATTAACGCCTGCTCTTAAAACAAGAGGTACGCACTAGAGTTTGACGCGCGGCGGAGCCGCGGGGTAAACTCTAGTACCTATATATATCTTAAAGACAACTTATGATTCAAATAATGAACTTCTGTATATCAACATAGAATTTAACTCATCAGTTTTGCAAGTTATCTAACTACTTAACTAATTCATACGAGTATTTAAATCAAGTTTTATGGTAAATTATTAATTTAAGTCCTTTTTAGGCTTTCATAGCTCTTTTGGCAATCACGGTGCCTATATAAAATTATCATTTCTGTCTGTCCATCTATCAGTGTATGTAATAATCTTTTTTCTCGGAAACTATTGGGTCAGACAGATTTTGAAAAAACATAATATCTTTTAAAGACATTGTAATAAAGTCAATGCAAAACGAAATCCTTTAGCTTTTCAAACTATGAAGTGGAAAATTCTGCATAAATCAAAGGAAATTATTTTTAACATTATCCGTTAAGTATGTTTTATTTGAGGGATAGGGACTATTTCAGTTTAAGTGCTCTTTTATAGTTTTGTACCCAAATAATGAAAGCAAAGGACGTTTGTTACTTGTGAGGAATTCTTCGCTGTGCGTAAATCACATTAATAGTCATTTCGGCAAAAACGAAACGCGTTTACAATTGTTATGTTCATGTATTTACCTGTCCTTCAATTTATCTCATAGTTTAAAAAAAATTGAAGTTGCTAATGCTTAAAAATAAATTGATGCAAATTAATTTGAACAAAGTCCTTTGAATAGTTTATGAGCTATGCGCTACTTTCTATTAAATACGTAACCAAATGACACAAACTCTATATTTGACTTGAGAAACAATCAGCAAATACAGACAGCATGACAGGCAAACACCAAAAATAAAACCAAAATAAATCATAAAGCAACTATATTTCGAGGCATTGAAGCTTACATTGTCTTCGTTACATTGAACACCGAACACCGGCAGCGCACCGCTAAAAATACATCTAAAAATGTTCTATTTCCGCAAGCCGGGTTCGCAGGAAATTGGAAAGCCTATTTCAATTGTTCCCTTGTGGGGCGGGTGTCACCAGTAGATGTCCGGACACCCGACCGACTGTTCTAATTTTGCAATGTAATGTCAGACTTACTTCGTTACTGCACCGGATTAGTCAAATGTGATTTTTTGAGGCCTCAAGCACTACATGCATTCTTAGAGTTAAGCTTCTCTAATAATTGTCTCTTTGTGTTATGCTTTTACGGAAAAACTATTGGACTGATTTGGCTGAAATTCGGTATATATGTAATTTTCATACCGAGGGTGGACAAGGGATGCTTTTCATTTCGGATAATGGGATAGATTTATGTAAAGCTTATCCCAGAAAGCAGGATAGGTTTTTTGTAATTTGCCATTTTCGACATTTTGGAAACTTTTATAATTTCGGTATTTTTTTTTAGTTTACAACTAGATAGATGAGTGATAGATAAACAAGAGTAGAACGAGTTGAAATAGAAAATGAAGTCAAGTTTACAGATAAAAATTTGTCATTTATAAAAAAATGCGATAATAGATAACTTGATATGTCTGTCTGTAAAGCTTTCACGGAATAACTACTGGGAGTACTTGATCTGTTTTGCTGTAATTTTGTTTAAATGTAGTTTTAATACCGAAACAGACAAGATGATCAAATAGATAAGAACATCGAAAGTGATCATTAATATCGGTACAACCATTGTCGTCTAATAGATCGAATCGGCCGTCTTGACCAAATACATCAGTACACCGACAACGCCAAATACATGAGTACATTCATATCGTCATTATTATGTTAACAACCACCTCGCCAAAACAAAGAGACACTCTAGAAAAATGAACTCTATTCTAAATGGGATTAGTGTCAAATCGAGATGATTTCATACTAAACCAAAATTGTATTTCGAATTATGTATTTCAAATTGAATTACTTATTGCTAAATTTGCACTGAATGAAAAGTACCTTTCTTTTCTAATCTGAAATTAATGAAATCAATTCTGAAGGCGTTTGAAACTTAAAAAAAACTCCTAATCACAGCAGTGTGATTGACGAAGAGGATGATATGTGCATAATAATATTTATTACGTTTAATCCAGGGTCAACACTGGGATTGGAAGGAAACGCCAGTTTTTTTTCAATCAAGTATCATTTATTGACTACTTACAAACATTGTTAAAACTTCTAACCCATAAGGGCAGAGATCGAATCTTTAGTATTTTTGACTGACCCACCTGTTTTATTAGTAACTCTATGGACACAGAACGATTTCACGTCGATAGATTATAATCTATCGGGAAATAATGCGTTAAATTGTAAGCAGTTTGTTCCGGTTCACAATATTTCAATAGCTCTCGAGATAGATTATAATCTAACGGTCTTTACAATTTAACGATGACATATATACTCTAATGTAGCCAATTATTAACGGCGTTCATTTTAACTTTATAACTAAGACGCATTTGGCCACAGTACCTAACTATAATATTATTTCAGATAGAACAGAGATATTAGGCGAGCCCAGTTAACTAAAGATATATTATTAACCTATAAATTTTATAAATAGTCTCAAGTTCCTGTTTCTAACCAGATATTTCAGTTCTCTTAATTAAATCAGGTTTTTCATACTTTTGTTAACATTCTTTAATACTTGATGACACCGTTTTTCAGCGTTGAGTTTTCGTTTTTACTAAATACTAACTGTCTTATTCATAGAGAGTTAGAGTAAGGTTGAACGCTTCTTTAACCACCATAAAGAACTGTTCAAACATACTTCACTATCAAATGTATCATCATCATGGAAACGCGAAGGAAGTTTCGCGGGCAGACGATAGTCTATAATATTATAATATGCTAAATATGTCGTCTCTCTACATTGAAGTTATTAAAAAAACACAATTGGAATAGACTATATAAACGATGGAGACACGGTGAATTTTTTTAGATTTCTTGTCTGTTAGTCGGTTTGTCTGTTTGTTCGGGATTTACGTAAAAACTACTAGGCCAGAGCAAATTCTCAAGACTTAAATTCTGCGCTACCTTTTATCCCGGAATCGCACGGGAAATTTTCCGGGAACGGTTTGAAGAGGCCAGAATAAAAAAAGCTTTCTTATTTCGATGCGATGTTTTTACTCATTGATAGCAAATTTTCTGAAATTAAATCTGTGATGCTTTTTATCCTGGGGATCCCGCGAATTTTCTCAGGAGCTGGTTAAAGTTGTTAGGACGCTTACAAATTAGTTTATTTATTCTTACACGATTTTAGACACGATACATTATTTTTTAAATACAGCAATACTTTGTGTCCTGGGAATCTCACGGAAATTTTCCCGAGGGTGGTTTCTAGTGGTTAGTATGCATATAAATTAGCTGATTTGAATACAACTTATAGTAAAACACAATGCACTTTCTTTTTCAAATACTGCGGTACTTTGATGGATATGGACCCGGGTATCCTGCGAGATTTTTGTCGGGAATAGTATAAATTATTTATTTGCATAACAATTAGTTGATTCAGATTCAATTGATACTAAAACGATAACCACGTTCTTTTTCGAATGCTTCGTTAGTTTATATTCCGGGAATCCCGCGAAAACTTCCCGGGAGTGGTTTAAAGTCGTTATACTGCATAAACATTGCCTGATTCCGATACGATTTCACCAGAACGTTAGATTAAGCTTTTTTTCAATGACTGGGGTATATTATATATATGTATAGTATGATCTAAGTATAGATCACGAGAATTCATATACGTATTAGACATTAAAACAGTATCCAAGAAACATCAATTATTCATTGCTGATAAAAAAAAGTTTTATCTCGAATTCTAAATTTCTTGTGTATTGAAACTCTTTAGTAGATATTTCAACAAACTCATATATACATAGAAAGTATACTCACATATACATAGTGTATTATGTCAAATGAAATGTTAAAATTAAGTTAATATTGTAAAATAGCTTTGTCTGTACATTGAAGCTATTAAAAAAATCGATTGCGATCAAATTGTTTGATTGATGGAAAATTGAAACAATTAATGTTTTTTTTTCATAAATATATGTTAATTTCTATGAGGTTTTCACTATTATACAGACATTTTTTACTTAAATGCTGAAAAAGCTAATATCATGGGAATTCTAGTGTAATTTTTCAGGAAACCGGATTCACTTTTTTATGTTTTTACTCTAACTTTAGTGACGGAAAGTTCCAAAATTTTCTTGGGAATAATGCGCCTAGATATAGCATGAAAACTAGTCGTGTTACTCTTATTACAGCATAGTTAAATACTTTATGACATTTTTATACATGACTATATTGGGACTCTTGAGATTTCCCGGGATTTCCTTCCACTTTCAAACCACTAGATCAACTTTGACGCAATGTTCGCAAATTACAAGACACTGTCTGTAATTATTAGAAATCCTTAGTGAAACATCTGTAGTTGAATAAGTCTTTAGTAACATTACAAATATCGGGAGTTTATGGATATATCTAGGATTCATGTATTGTCATATTAAATATTTATTCAATTTTACATATTGATAAAATAACTTTAATCTTTGCTATCTTAGTAATGAAAATGAAGTCGAGGGCAAATATTAGTTACGTTATAAAAATGAAAAAGATTTTTATAACAGTAATCATACTATTGAAATTTTGATTTAGTATGAAATCATCTCGATTTGACACTTATCACATTTAGAATAGAGTTCATTTTTCTAGAGTGTCTCTTTGTTTTGGCGAGGTGGTTGTTAACATAATAATGACGATATGAATGAACTCAAACTAGACCAGACTTCTAGACTTTTAGACTAAACTTACCGATCTATGTTACTAAAGGTTCTAAAAAGAGATAAACACAGAAATCTATAGGACTAAGCCTACGAGAAAATGAGATAAAATACATTATATTTAATCATTTAAACACTGTGCTCAAGTGTTTAAATGGTTAAATATCATGCATGCTCAATGAGCAAAATACCGTCAATTTTTTTTTACTCTCGAGTGAAAAATGTTAGTTTTGATGTTTAAAGAACTTCCTACAAAGGACAGCTCAAAACAAAAATTTAGGAGGTCGCTCCAAATTTTTTAAGATTTCAAAAATCGCCAAAAACTTAATTTACTAGTGCATTACTTGCTCGAAAAAATGAACTAGCCCACTAGTACTTCAAAAAAATATGAGCAACCTTTTAAAATTCAAATTTTGAACTGAAACTTTCAGAAACTTATTTACATTTATTTGGTCTATTAAATTATACCATAACGAGAAAAAGAATTTGAATAAAAAGAAATCAGTTCTTTGCGATTTTTGATATCTTAAAAAATTTGGAGCGACCTGTTAATTTTTTTTTGAGCTGTCCTTTAGAGGGAGTTCTTAAAACATCAAAAACCAACATTTTTGCACTCTAGACTGAAATAAAAAATAGTCGATTTTTTGCGTAATGCTCATATGGAAGTGGCAATGTTTTAAAGATTTTCGTTTATACTTCAAACATGTTTTAACGCTTAAATATATTATAACGATGTAATATATGAAATTTAGAATCTCTCCCACTTCTACTGCGTGTGGACTGCACACAAAAACATTTTTTTAAATTTGTGTTGCTCCAGAATTGTGCTTGTTTCGTAAATGATTTTTTATCTTAAGGTATTAATGGTGAGCATTTCGATGATGAATTCATAAAAAGTATCCTCCCCTCTAAGTTTTATACTACCTATCAAGTTAACAATTTTGAAAATATTCATAATGGAAAATCTTTAAAATATTTTTGAACGTGATAATTATTTCTTATTAATTATTACAGCTAGAAATGACAAACACAGTGGTCTTTCGTTACTTCTTTGGGACCCTTCATTGTAGATTGATTGACCTGAATGATTTGTACAAAATTAATTTCCCAGTACTTACCTCAAATAAATGTGCATGTATGAAGCGATTAAAGAAAGTTATTGGAGCCAAAGTCACTTGTCAGAATCATCACAAGTGATTATCCATTATCTCTACCTACCCTCATGAGAAACCGGCGTGATAATATGTATGTATATAAATAGTTCTAACTTGTAAATATTGGATACGGTACACGCAGTAAAAGTTATCTGTCCATCAATTTTCCCCCTTTTGAGTGGGGGTCCCTGTAAACTCACTTACGGTGAGCGGTTTGCGGTTAAAATTAAATCAACATCAACTACGGTTGACACATCTCCAAACTGTCATGGCAGCCCAACCACATCCATTCCTGGTTAGATTTATAGCGAACGTTTTCTGATTTTGCTCATTTCCGTCATTTTCAATTGATTCTCGACGTATCCTGTCAAAGCGGCCTTGCAATATTTTCTCGTTGCAATGCTTGGATATCGAAGATAGTATTTGTGTTCTTTTTATAAAAATAAATTATAATACCTGACTTAAGACGAAGTAAGTGCTAACATTTAGATGTAAACTGCGAATAATCATGCTCATTATAAACTAACCTGTACCACATTTCGTTCATGTTGCCACAACGACGACGTAGCTGTTTGTTTTTGCCTATACTTTAGTTCTGTTCTATCCTACGGAAATGACGTCATTACAATGACTTACTTAAAATGACGTCAGCTATAATCTAGTCTTGTGTTGATTTTCATTTAAATCTATTTAGTAATATTCATGTGATACTCTAGCAAATAGACAAACAATCCAAAATTCTATGTATTTTTAGAAACTGACGTCTCGAATTAGCCCCCCTAAATTTTGCTATTTTTACAGTTTACTAAAACTAAACTAGTTAAAAGAATTAAACTACATTATAAAAAAACATAAAAATGACTATATCAACTATGGATATTATATTTACAGTTATATATAATATTTATCAAAAATTCAAAAATGTAGTCCAGTTAGCTTTCAGTGGGGAACATTTTGAGAACTTCGCTATAAATCTAACCAGAAATGCATGTATTCGGGCTGCCAGGATAGTTTGAAGAACTCTTTTTTTTTAATCCATTGTACAAACTTGATCCCTCTATATTTATTTATTACTAGACAATTTATTTATTAATAGGCAAAACAACGTCTGCGGGGTACAGCCCCGCAGACGTTGTCTTGCCCATAAAAAAGAGAAATCTAGAACTCGATTGTAGTGCCATCTACCGGGGCTAATTGTTAATTGAAACCATTCTCGAATCCACTTGAACAAACACAAAAAAGCATCGAAATTGGTCCCACCGTTTAATAGGAGGGTAAGGGCGCCATGTACGGGCTCCATGCGTGAATCTAAACTATCCCGGGACCCACTTGAACACACAAAAAACAATTCACCTAAATCTTAGAACCCGATTGCAGCGCCACTTACCTGGTTCAATTGTGAATCTAGATCATCCAGAGACCCACTCAAACACACACACCACATTTTGTCAAAATCATGGAACCCGATTGCAGCGCCACCTATCAGGCCCAAGTGTGAATTTAAACCATCCCGGGACCCACGTAACCACACAAAAAATTCATCAAAATGAAGAAGGAAAACAGATTTATTTCGAAAATCATTTCAATCGTTAAGGAAAAGTTTAGTGACATACACACGAACAGAAGAATTTTATATATAAAGATTTTTGGGGCCAGAAACCTTCGCGGGCGTCCTCAAAACACCCTACTAAAGTTTCATCAGAATCTGATCAATGCTTTAGGAACGCATATTGGACAAGCATACAAACAATTATTTTTATTTATATAGGTTTTTTGAGTCAGGAACTCTTTCGGGAGTCCTCAGAACACTCTATGTATGTTTCATCACAATCTGATCAATGGATTAGAAACGCATCGAGGACAAACATACAAACATTGATTTTTATTTATAAGTTATAGTAATCAATCAATAGAGAATAATTTCGCTAGTACGTACTAACTACATAATAAATGTAACTCTTTACTGTAAATAACTATGTATCTGATTTTACAACATCCCATAATTCATTTTATCATTTTCAATCTGACTTTGTATCTTCCCAAAAGCATTTTAATTGAGTTTCCATAAAACGATTTCCAGCGCAAAGAATAATAGCCGTGAAAATTGGAAATTCTATTGTTGTATTAATTTCGTGTGAAAAATCATGACTCGGTTTTTAAATTAATTTATGACTTTGATATTATTTATTATTAATATGAATTAATCTATCTTTTTATACTATACTAGCGGCCCCGGCAGACGTTGTCCTGCCTTTAAAGATAAAATTCTAGAAACCGATCCCAGAGCCACGTACCGGTTCTAATTGCGAATCTAAACCATCCGGGTACCCACTCAAACACACAAAAACAAAATCACCAAAGTCGCTCCAGGTGATTAGGAGGATTCCAGAACCAGATCCCAGCACAACCTACCTACCGGTTCTAATTGTGAATCTAAAAGAGTAATATAATTTTTTAATTCTAAGTCATGACAAAATAAGATTAAAAATCTTGCCAAAAAATTAAAGTTTATAATTAACAAATAAAAAATAGGGGTATATCGTAGAGTGGTGAAAATTTAGGTTTGTATGTATTTTTTAATGCTGTATCCTAAAAATAAAAAAATTATATAAAAAATAAATTTTTGGGGTGGACACCTCTTATCACTTAGGGGTTTGAAAAATAGATAGTAGCCGATTCTCAGACTTACTGAATTTGCATAAAAAATTTCATAAGAATCGGTCAAGCCGTTTCGGAGGAGTACGGGAACGAACATTGTGACACGAGAATTTTATATAATATAAGATGTTGCTCAATGTCTATAGACTGTATTGTATTACTGAAACCAGTATGTTATGTGGGAAACGGATGTCTATTTGAAATTAGTTGAAGAAGTTTTAATGACGGCTAAGGTGATATGGATATGTAATGAGGAGATATAAGACGTGTGACAAAGGAACCTATAACATAAAACAGATATACGGATTATGTGAAGGATAACATGTTGATTTTTGGTGTGAATGAGGACGTACGCCAGAATAGAGGAGTATGGAAGGAAAGGGCATGTTATACCAACCCCAAATTATAGAAACAAGATGAAAGAAAAGAGAGTAAAAGTCCATACAAAAACAGTACCTTAGAATTACGTTACCATGAATGTCACAATTCTAGATGCAGACCACCATGTCTTGTTACTTTTGCTCACTGTACCGTAATAACAAGCAGATGCTCTGACATTTGACTTTGCATCGTCTCACATTTAAGTTTTTTGCAGTCTACCAAATTAGAACAAAAACTAACATATATAAATAAAAAAGTTAAAATAAAAAATTTATTTATTCCTCTAAAAGTAAATAATGGTCCTTTTCTTTAACATATTTTGTCGTGTACATGCATCTCTTGATTGTTTAAAATCGTTATATAAACATTTAAATAGTCTGGAACATTCTTCGCTTATTACGAGTTTTTTTTTTATAATGTTTTATCAACCTTTAACATCGCCAAACATACAGAAACACAAGGAATAAATATTTATTAAAAAATGTCAATTTCTAACTTTTAAAACTACATATCTGAATATATCTACAAAAATATCTACAAATTATGATAAAGCCCACAAACGTCCCACTGCTGGGCTTGGGATCTCAAATTTATAGGAGAAAGGACAATATATCCGCCAGGTTTGTTCGAGGTTGATTGGCGGGTTTGACACATCGGTTATCTCGATATACCGGTTTCCACACGATATTTTCTTCTACAATTGTTAGTACAGGAATGGAATGCTCTGGTGGTTCGGGCATGTGGAAAGAATGACTAAACAGATATAGAATTCAAAAGTGGATGGATGCAGAAGTCGTGGAAGGCCACGACACACCTTCCATGATCAAATTGATCGTGTACTAGTAGAAGGTGATGTCAGGAGCCTAAGAACAGACAAACGTGCATGACAAGAGTTATGAATGTCAAAGAAGCAAGTGAGGTGTGTAAGAATAAGCCTGAATGGCGCTCTGTCGTTCGTGCCTACCCCGCAAGGGAACTGGCGTGAAGTTATGTATGTATGTATTGTTAGTACTTGGTGATTGTAACCTAATGTGCATACATTAGGTTAAAAAACAGCCTAAGTGGTGCATGATTTCCGGATAGGATTCGAACCCACGTCGTCTGAGTGTGGTACGCGAGTGCGCTAACCACGCCTTTTTTGTATAGTTGTGATAAAAAATAATTATCATTATTTACCTATTAACTTTTTATAATTTTTTAATTTCGCAAAATACCTTCTCGTCCAATGTTTTCGCTTGATTGCTCTCCATTTGTTACGGGAACTCGTAAAACACAATTATAATTTTATCGCCAACGAAAAGAAAAATGGGAAAAAACTTTTTATGAAACTTCGTTTGCAAACTTATCGCTGACGGCTAACAAACTAATTAAATGTTAAAATAAGCGTACATAACATTTTCTCATTATTAATGAGACTTGATATTTATTTTTGAAAATTTCTTTTAACTTGGTCATGTTTCGTTCAATAAAGCTGCTTGCAGTGCAAGTCTTTTGCCAGGACTCGAGCCAATGTCATCTTTTTTTTTAATTCTCTAGTATGTTAGTACAGCCTTTTTAACCAAATCTCAAGTAATATCCATCGATTTTCTCGTTAAAGCTTAGCCTCAATCAAACTTTAAGTCTTCGACTGACGCCAAATAAAACAGTTTTTGTGGCAACTGGAAAACCCACCACACAAACACAAAATGATTAAGTGCAAAATAATCAATATCTTACAATTTAAATTTCAAAATATTTATAATATATTTATAAAATAACTTAAAATTTTAAAATTAAATAATTAACATACACAGATTGGAATAATAATTTAATTAAAAGCAGACATCTATATACTGAATAGATAAAGGTAATAAATATTATCCAGGTTACATAAAAGGTACTTAATAAAATAAATAGGAACTAACTATTTAAATAATGACGATTAAGATCCTGCTCACTTGCACACCAGTGAAACTGGTTAAATGTACTGAACCATGTATTTCTAGGAATAACACCTGTGTACAACAAAACTTATGCAAGAATAAATATTTCATTTCATTTCATTATAGTTCATTTTTGGGGTTCTGTAGGCAATTTGGAAAGAGAATTTTCCATAAATGATGTATCTTAGTTATACAACATTAAAATTACAATCTAATCTAGGAAATAAGACTAATGAGTCACTTAAATCTGACCTAAAATAACTAGATATAACTTAAACTAAGATTGTGTCCAATATGACACAATAACGACAATAACACGTTTCCTATTGTCGTTATTAAGGAGAAGACACTTTGTTCATGTGTTCTTTGTTAATGTTTAGCACATAGCACAACACTTTATTATTATGAAAGTATTATAACACTAACTTAAATGGTTTCGTTCTTTTGAGTCTTCCTAATAAATCTTTATTATCAAGGAGCTGGATGGCCTCGACGTTTACATGGTGATAAAGCCGTAGCTGGTGGGCTTCAGCGTATTTTTTAATTACGTTAATGACGAGGTCCACTTTTAAGTCTCGATGGAGATCGTCTGATCTTATGTACCAAGGCATTAACCATGTCCTTGACTACTTTATTTTGGAACCTTTGTATAATGTTTAAATTGGTTGGCTTGGTGCAGCCCCATAGTTGTATACCATAGGTCCATACTGGCATTAGAATCTGTTTATACAAGAGTATCTTATTAGGTACTGACAGAAGAGAATATTTGCCAAGAAGCCAGTACATTTTTTTGTAGCGTACATTGACTCTTGACGTTTCTTTTTAAAATGGTCTTTCCAGCGAAGCTTAGCATCTAATGTCATACCCAAACATTTGGCTGTATTTTCATATGGTATAATTTGGTCATGTGTTTATAAAATCAATATGAATAGACTTAGATTCATTAAGTTTTATTCGCCATTTTTTCTTCCAATTATAGACTGTGCTCACGGCATTTTGTACCTTTTCCATAGCTTCCTCGTGTATGACTCCTGTGGCCATTATGGCCGTGTCATCTGCAAAGGTAGCGATGGTATTATTTTCCAGTTCTGGAATATCACATGTGTATAATAGGTATAGGACCGGGCCTAAGACACTTCCTTACTACGAAAAGGTTTGCTTTTAGTATTAATTTAATATTTTAAATAAAGTAACATGTCATATTAGATAAAAGTCCTCAATTCGCTGTTTTATTCCGTTTCCCTTTTTTATAATTTAAACACAGAACATTATTGAAAAACATACATAACTGTGCATATAAGACAAGCGTTCAGGGGTTATGACGACTACATAAAAGTTCGTTTTTGCTAAAAAGGTTACGGAACCCCAGAGAGTAAATTAAAGACAATGGCCTGTAATCCTGAGGACGTCTTGTAATTTGTCCTTATGGCGCACTGCAATTAGCGATGGGCTATGCCGACTTTGTTAGCCAACACCTACTTCAAAGCCGGGTTAATCCCACGACCTCCAACAAAGCAACTTGACCCCGGCCTCAAATTTCAAATAACTTTAAGTATTCTTGAAGTCAGAATGAATATTTTTTGAATAATTACGTTTTTGGGTAAAAGTTCTTCATTTGGTGCCTAACTTTAAAAAATCATGGTACATAAACATTCAAATGAACTTACTGCCGCATTTATTATTAGGTATAAATATCATAAATCTACTAGCTGCAACCGACATGCGTTGCAAAGCCACGTAAATTAAATAATTTTTTGTTGTATACTGTTCTTTGGGCCAGTAACTTTTACGGGCGTCCTCAGAACATCTTTGCGGGCGCGATACGATGGCCGGGAGAAGGCAAAGGGACGTGGAAGAAGAAGCAAGGGAAGAGTAACTTACCTCGCCACCAGTCCAGCGCCACACTGCAATTGTCCCCCGGAGGTCCACACACTCACTAGGTTATGCTTATATGAGCATTAAATTAAGTTACAATAGTTTATTTTTCTTTCTGTTCCAACAATGGTTTTTCTATGTATTGCGGTGACAGCACTGACACTAAGTTGAATGTGTTGTTTTGCGCATTCTTCATTTAAAGGTTTATTATTTTCTTGATGGCGAGGATGGGGAAGGGGGGATGAGGAAGAATTTATAAGGAGGGGTTCCTCGGTGCAACCAATCTTACTGTTACGAGTTTAGCGGGACTCGAATTAAAATGCCGTTAGAATTACTAGAGAGTTTATTAGAACTATACAAACACGTATAACACAGTTAAAAATATAACCGAACACAACAAATCCAAACGTAATGCAGAAGGTCGTAATTCAATAAAACACGCAAAGTCCATCACTATTAGATTCCCGAATGTACACATGTCATGCCCGTATCGTAGCTGTAGCTTAACTGCCTCCCTCTCTCCATCAGGCCGTCGTTTTATTCTTCACAAATCAAAAAGAATCAGCAACACCTGGCTAATGATGCTAATAAGCGAGTACAATAGGACAATAGGCTATTCTCCACAATAATTAGAAACGTATGCCAAAAAATAATTGAACAAAAGAAGACGATCATAAAAGGATTACAATTAGTTCAAATGCCCACAGGTAATAAAATATGCTTTTACAGATTTGTACGTGGAATTTATGTCTTTGTCGGCGCCTAGGTTGTAATATTACTAAAGTTTCATCACAATTTGATTAATGGTTTAGGAACGCATAGACGATAAACCGACAAACGTTTATTTTTATTTATATAGAAGATGAAGAAAAGATATATTTTCGAAAAGGTACGTTTTTAAATTTAAATAAAAAGTATTTTAATTTCCACTCTTTAGAATGATAACATCATAACTGGCTACTTTTGTTATATTTTTTTTTACCAAAAACAAAAGCGACTTCACACTAAAAACCAAACAATTAATATTTAACCGACTTCTTTCTACAATTTCTTAAAGTTGGTGCCAAGTAAAAAATATAAAAGAATAACAACAAATTTACAAAATATAGTATTTTTTATGTTTTACTTGACACCGATTTCTAGATGCTGTAGAAAGGAGTCGGTTGAATATTTATTTTTTGGCTTTTAGTGTGAAATCGGTTTTATTTTTGTTAAAAAAATATTTCTTTTATTATTTATTTATTTATTTTTATTTTATTTTTATGCTCTTCAACAAAGGTTACTCTCAATTTCCTTGCGACCCACAAATCACAGATCCTTAAAGGTAACTCTCGATTTATCTGGGATCCACTCAACAGATCCTAAATTACTGATCATGGAACCGCCTCGGGAATATGCCTTTTTTTTATTGCAGGAGTACAGCAGACAGGCAGATGGCCCACTTGATGAAAAGCGGTTACCATTGCCTATAGACATTTGCAACACCAAAAGTGCTACAAATGCGCTGATGATGATGATGAAGACTGGAACCTGGTCACTAATGCCGGAACACAACTCAAGGTTGTTATGGCGACATACTTTAGAACAAGGGTGGTAGCCATCCAGTCGGGCAAATGCCCTACCACCTGGCTGTAGGTTGTTTTCAGTTGACAATGATAATCCGTCTAAGATATGGAAATTTTTAAAATCGTTGGGAGTTGGTAAGTCAGTCCAAAATACTGTCCCAAAAAACTTCAACATTGATAACCTCAATCAACATTTCTCATCCGTTTCAAGCTTTGACAATACTATAAAGTCGAATACACTGAAAAATCTTTCTTCTGTTCCAACTCCTTCACATTCTTCTTTTTTTCTTAGTCCATTATCTGATTGTGATGTTAAGATCGCTATTAATTCGATTTCTTCAAATGCAGTCGGCAGCGATGGTATTAGCCGTAATATGATTATCCCTATCCTAGATGTCATCAATCCTATTATCACCCATATATTTAATTCCTCATTAACCAGTGGCATCTTTCCAGTTGCATGGAAAGAGGCACAGGTTATTCCTCTCCCTAAAAAACTTAACCCTACATCCTTCTCAGAATTCCGTCCAATTTCTATTCTTTCATTTCTGTCTAAAGCTTTAGAGCGCGTAGTTCATAAACAATTAAGTACCTTCCTCAGTCAAAATTTATTATTAAATCCTTATCAATCCGGGTTAATGGTAAGTTGACTATACTATCGCTGCTAGACTTTAGCAGTGCCTTCAACAATGTTGACTATGATATTTTGCTCGGAATTTTTCGCAATCTTAACATATCTCCAACAGTAATAGACTGGTTTCACAGTTACCTGCATGGACGCCGGCAGCGGGTTCGTGTTGATGACGATTTTTCGTCGTGGTGCGATTTAACTGCCGGCGTTCCGCAGGGCGGCGTTTTATCTCCTCTTTTGTTTGCTGTGTTCATTAACTCCATTTCCGATCATCTGACTTCATCCTATCACCTCTATGCAGACGACTTACAAATCTACACCCAAGCTGCGGCAGATGACTTATCTAATGCTGTTGACCAAATTAATTTAGATTTGAAATACATACATCATTGGAGTACAATGTTTGGTCTTGCAGTAAACCCTCAAAAGTCTCAAGTGATAGTCATCGGTAGCCCAAGAATGAGAGCTAAAGTAAACTGGCCAGCTTTACCGAAGGTTGTCTTCGACGGTACATCTATCCCTTTGAGCGAAACAGTTAAAAACTTGGGAATAGTCATCGATAGTGAACTGTCTTGGAAGCCTCACATATCCGAATTGAGTCGTAGAGTTTTTCTATCGTCTAGGTCTCTTAGAAGACTGAGAAACTTTCTGCCCACTGCCACCAAAATTATGCTTGCAGAGTCCCTCCTACTTCCCATATTGGATTATGCTGACGCCTGCTATCTAGACATAACCTCAGAACAGCTAAATAAACTTGAGCGACTTCAGAATTTCTGTATCAGGTTCATATTTGGTTTGCGAAAATATGACCATGTTTCTGAATTTCGTATGAAGCTCAAGTGGCTTCCCATTCGTTTTCGCCGGAATACTCACATTCTAAGTCTCCTTTATAATATACTATTCAATCCTAATAGTCCTCCTTACCTTAAGGAACGTTTTGAATTCCTTCGCCTCTCCACTTCTCACAATTTGCGCACAGATACATACCGTAGACTCCTGACACCTGCACACACTTCATCCTTTTATGATAACTCTTTCACAGTGCAGGCTGTCAAACTCTGGAATGCGTTGCCTCTTACTGTCAGAGAGGCCAAAACATTACCGACATTTCGGAACTCACTTAGAAAGTACTATCTGTCTCTAAATAAATATGTCTAATATATTAAACATTTACTTATTTATCTATTGTAATATATAAAATGCTTGTCACATATAATGTTAACACATATATTTATTTAAATTATTTTGTATATACGTACATATTATATTTATATATTTTTTTTATATATGTATTAAATTTATAAATTAGTGTAAGTATGTATATTTAAATTGTACAGTCCTATCTTTTTTCTGCTTCACCTACATAAATACATACATACATAACTTCACGCCAGTTACCTTACGGGGTAGGCACGAACAACAGAGCGCCATTTAGGCTTATTCTTACACACCATACTTGCTTCAAAAAAAAAATTTGTAACTATAAGTAATTGTCTAATTTCGGTATTGGAAGTATCTACATTATATATATACGAAATATTATAATACAATGACTATGAAAAGACCCAAACTCCCAAGAGTATAAAAATGGAACCAATTACAAAATTAACAAACTAGCTTTGCTATTTTTAGTATACAAATATCAATTCTTTTTGAGCTAGTACATAAGTATGTGACTTGTTACACTATAATTCATCGCCTATAAGAAAAGCATATTAAAAAGGATCTGGTATTCACATTCCAAATTCGAAATTACTTCAAAAATCTTTTCAGTGTACTGACGAAAATCGTAAAAACAAGAGCTAAATAAAATCAATCCATCTATGTTATGACTACCTGTGATATTTCATATTCCCCATAAAACAAATACCGCTCTATACACGCTGCAAGTACAAAATCCAGATACGCCTATTGTTTCCGTGATTCAAAACTGAATAAAAGCCTCCGCACTACATTTTGTTTGCATTCAATACGTCGTGATTTTCATGTAAAATTCTGCCAATATGAATATCTGCATTTCTATTGAAATAGGTTTTTTTACAATCGCTTGCTATTTTCTGAGCCTCTAAGGATTTTACATTTAATTGCCGGAAGAACATTGTGCGTCTCTGTCAATGGCAAAATAAAATAACTAAACCTTGTTTGTGAAATCATAGTTATTGTCTTTTCTAAAAGATTAAATTGTTACCTCTCTTTAGCTCTACTTAAAATGTATAAATCTTAAATATCTATTAACATAAATAAACTAAATAAAAAAGTATTAAAAACTAAAATTTATATAAGTATATAGTGAAAAATTAAATCTCTTTTTTCTTTTTATTACAGGTCTTGTCTCTATTACAATGAATATTTTTACTATCTTATTTTGACTAATTTTATATAAATGTCTACTATGTAAATATTTCACATAGTTTCTCAAAAAATGCATTTACAAAGACTATATTCATTGTTCAAAAGTTAAAAATGACGCACTATATAATTCGGTGTATTAGGTATTCTCATTTAAGTAAATAGGCATCGCACGCCGTGCGATAAAATCGGTACTTAGGTGAAAAAATAAGAATTCCACTAAGGAGTTTCACGTTACAAGAATAAATAAGCTAAATAATCGAAACTCCTTGGAAGGACTTTTGATTTGTCTGACTTTAATGCTATATAGAAAATAAGACGACAGGTGTATTTATAATTTCAACACGTATCCGTGTATGTATGTGTATCCGTGCAGGAACGGAGAAAGAATACAATTTCCTGCGGCCGGGAGGTCTGTCGTAAGAGGCGACAAAACAACCCACGGCCAGGTAGTAGGGCATTTGCCCGACTGGATGGCTACCACCCCTGGTCTAAAGTTTGTAGCCATAACAACCTTGAGGTGTGTTCCGGCATTAGTGACCAGGTTCCAGTCTCCCTTAAGAGAGCATCAGCGCATTTGTAGCACTTTTGGTGTTGTAAATGTCTCTATAGGCGATGGTAACTGCTTTCCATCAAGTGGGCTGTGTGCCTGTTTGCTGAACTCCTGCAATAAAAAAAACAGGATATATTACGTCATTTGTAAATGCGCTCCATTTTCATATTAGAAACTTCAAAGATTATTGCGACTTTCCGACTGATATTTATGTTTGTTTCATTACCTATTGTACTGTTTACTCACAAATGTGTTGTAAAAAAACATTCTATGACACACGAGTGGTTGTTGATTTTTACAAGCTCCTGACTATGGTAAGCCCTCGATTTTGGTCTCGGTCTTACATTCGTCTACTCGTTTATAAAACACAACTTAGCACACTAGTATTATAAATAACTATTTATCTTATTACTAATATATTTTACTTTCTCTAGATTTACAAGTTTTTAAAACTAAGTTCAAACTATTTACGTTTCTTAAAGCTACGTTATAACTTCAGATTATAACCACCACAATATAATTAAACGCTAAATTTACAGCGTAGTATTATATCTATACCTATACTTAAGCTATTCAATGTAATAATCAAGTGTGATGTAGCCTTAAGCTTAATCTAACTAGGCGTAATTTTACAAATAAACATTCCAAATAGATATAAAAACTTCAAATTGCGGCAGCTTATGAAACTACTTCAACCGACAAGCCCTGACTACTTGTAATACAGAACTGTAATGTTCTTTACTCTTGTTACAGATGCTGTTACAGACAATATTCTCTAAGGAAGGGAAGCTGGTGATATTTTATAAGCAAGATGTAAGTTTTATCTAGTTTCTTGAGTCCTGCATGGTGATAGTTTTAATTATTTTAAGTCAAATTCAAATTCATTTATTTATATAAACTTATTTCTAGGCCTTATATAATTATATCTAAAACTTATGGTAATAACACATTTTGAATTATAATAGTTAAAATTAAGACTACAATATTTTTGGCGGCGGTTGCAGCTCTAGACTCTAGGTCTGTATCGCGGCAACCAGCACAATTTTATTATAAGAACTTAAATATAGTAGAATTACTCATTAATTAGCTTATAACTATGTAAAATGAGTGCGTGCGTGTATATGTGTGTGTTTGTGTGTGTGTGCCCCTAGTTTTATAGTCGGTTGGTAACATGCATTATGTGTCGCTGTAATTTAATGTTTTTAGCTATTTAATTAATTGTTGTTTAAACTTTGATGCTGACATTTCTTTGGCGGATGGTGTGTTTTGGGATACTTTATTATAAATGGATATATAGACGTATGGAGGAAGGCGTTTGTCAAAGGATGTATGTTTTTTGGGTAAGGGCATATTATATATTCGACTGGAGATCAGGTATTGGAAGTTTAGGCCATTTAGATTTTCTTTATAAATTGCTGTGGCTACTACAAATTTAGTGTTGTCGCATTGTCAAAACGTCACTTTCTATGTATAGTGTATTGGTGGGAATATAATTATTTCAATCAATGGAACATTTCACGTGATTTCGCTCGCGTACGCTATGTAATCTTGTTTTACGAAAACTCTCAAACGCATACGCTCTAAAATAATATATTTTGCTATGAAAAACTGTATTTCACAAACCTATGATAAATTACTGCTAAATAGCTATGACGAAATTTTAAACAAACAAATATCCTAAAGTAGTCAATTTTGCATAATTACGTATTTAATAATTGTAGATGTATAAGGACCGATTTTTCAATCATCAGATAAAAGTTATCAATCCAAAAAATTATAAACTGACTAAATTCAAAAGTGAAACAATTCAACTGTTTCATTCATACAACTGTCATTTTTAATTTTCCCATATTATGTTTTATTCTATACAATAACCTTTATCAGGTAATTGAAAAATCGACTCTTAGATGAAAGAATTAAACGTAAATAACACAAAAATATAAACGAATATGTGATTTTAATGATATCCAATATTGTCTTTGTATTCTGAAAACAATTAATTATCTAAAACACATCATTATCGTTTACTTTTTGAACAATTGTTCGTATTTTAAATTATTTACATAAAATAAAAACTCTACAAGGCACCAAAATACAATAATTTAAATTAAACATTTACATAATGTAGAAAAAACTCGCAATTCAAAATGACTTGCATTGAAAATGAGGTGCTTTACATTCTTATTGCTATTGTTATTACCATACAGCAATCATTAGGCGGAATTAATTTGTATAAATTTCAATTAACGAAGTACTAAGTACAAAATCGTTTAAGAATCCTTGGCTGCAGTCATATTGATTGGCTTTATTGAGTGGTGTACAAAGGCCGGCTACGAGTTTTTTTTTCAACTTAAAAATGGAATTTGGTTCAATATAGCGTACACAAAATAACTAATAAATTTTTCGCAATGCATGTTTGACTGACTTTCGGCAGGGTAGAGAAATATTTTCATTAGACGTAAAGCCCAAGATAGTCATGTACTGGTGTATCTGTATGTGTGTATATACATATTTATATATTTGAGTATGATTATGAGCAAATAAGTTAAAAAAAATCACTTTCCTCGTTTGCAATGCACATCTCACTACCCAAGGATAAACCCAATTAATCATCCTAGACTTTCCTATACCTAAACCACGTTCGTGGGGTAACAGTTTCGCCAGTGCTCTCACCCTGACAGTTTCTCGGTTTGCCTCTGACTAGAGCGGCCATGTTGCCGAAAGAATGCGTCCAAGTATGGAGGGTAGAGATAAGGAGTACCATCTTTAATATGCACGGGAGATCGAAAGACGTCCGTCAATATGCTGAAAATAGAGTTTCAAATACGTACTACAATAATGCTAGCGTACGAAAAACTACGATATGAAAACAAAAATTGAGGTGCAAGAAAATTAATAAAATGTTAGTAGGTATAGAAAACCTCAACTATTTACGTAGTTAAAAATAGTTTAGTATATAATAATACTGTGGGGAGAACTTGTAAAGTGATTTAATTATCGTGTATATTTAATAGTAAAAAAACAAAGCGGAAATCTTTCGGTCCAAGTTTAGTTTTTTATCTCACTCTAATTACTACCGCAGCGCCACCCTTAACATCCGCATTTTGTC
Source organism: Dendrolimus kikuchii (assembly GCA_019925095.2). NCBI lineage: Eukaryota > Metazoa > Arthropoda > Insecta > Lepidoptera > Lasiocampidae > Dendrolimus > Dendrolimus kikuchii. The sequence continues at coordinate 10,225,949 of CM034400.1, forward strand.
GGATTTTTTGTCACCTGCTCTCTCCCGTCTCAGTGGTGTTACAACTGACGCTAAACGTGCGTCTACGACAGTCAGAAGTCATGAGACACTCTTTGGCGACATATAGTACTGTGTAATCATCAAAAAAGTAATACGTGTATGATATACGTTTTTTCAAAAAGAGTAGGAGATTACTACTTTATTAGTAATTTTATTTGAAAATGATAATATTTTACAAGATTCGCAACAGTGCTAAGAAGAACGTCGAAGCTAGGGATTGCTACGAAGGGCGCGAATCTTAATGGGCCACATACCTCAAGAGGCGCTCTCGTCGGAAGATTGTTCCTTTTGCTATGTAAGAAGTTTTAAGGGAGAAATTCACAAAATTCCATCTGGATCTAAACTCACACGACCTTAGGCAGACATTGGTCGCAGTTAAAACTCAAAATACATAGTACTAAATCCTTTAAGAAAGTTAGTACCGCATCCCACAAAGCTCTTGTGAACCAACAAAAACTACCTGCTTAATTAAAGACCTCAATTTAATTAAGTTATTTAACGGGCTCTGGTTAACGGTTCAACTAGTTAAGACTCCGTACTAATTATTATTACATACATACATACATAACTTCACGCCAGTTCCCTTGCGGGGTAGGCACGAACAACAAAGCGCCATTTAGGCTATTGCACTAGGCAGAAAATAAGAGTATTAAGAATCACCTTTGTTTTATAACTAGCTAGGGCGTGTTAAACCAATTTATACCAATTATACTGTGTCCAATCATTTGCGCATATTTTGACACTACATTTCATATGCTACAATTGTCACAATTGTCATACTTCATTATTTCAGGCTACGCAATAGTGAAGTTCTGTGTAAAGTTAATAGTTAATTTTGTTATGTACCCTCTTATTTCTAAACGATACAATCGGCCATTTCTTTAATTGAATAGTAATGTTATATTTTTATTTGTTCTGTGATTAGCGCCTGTTTTGTATAGAGTAGAGTTGTCTATAATTTACAATAATTTTGTTAAAATATTCTTACACACCTCACTTGCTTCTTTGACATTCATAAGTCTTGTCATGCACGCTCGTCTGTTCTTAAGGCTCCTGACATCACCTTCTGCTAGTACACGATCAATTTGATCATGGAAGGTGTGAGTGTGTGTGTTAGTGTATATAATATATGTTAAAACCATATATGTTGCTGTTCTTTTACTACCATAAACCCTCTGAGTTGTTGCAAGTATTACAATCGTTAACTCTTTAGAGCACTAATTGATCAATGATACTCATGAAAAGTATAATAAACGCTTAGACGGAATATAACTATATATATGTATAATACAGTTGAAGTGCCCCTCTTTGATTTCAAAATAAATAAATGAAAACTTGCCAAATTATGTGTAACTGATCGTTTTTAGAAAGTTTTAGATGTTAGTCTTCGAAAGGACTCAACATATTTCAATACAAGTTTAAGGGATTAACACAAGAATTAAATATAAAATTTAGGTGTATGTTTAATTTCGATAGAGTTGATAAGATACGAATATTTATATCGACCTTTTTGTTGAGTCGTCTGAGCCATTTTCCAGCCAACCTCACTGGAACGCAGACATCCCGGGTTCGATTACTGGATAAATTTCATAAACGAATTTTCCGTTATTTACTATGGACTGTGTGGGGTTGATCTCAGAATGGTGTGTTGTATATTACCCATAACACTTATTTCGAAGTATACAATGTACGTGTTTGTCTGCCGATTAATATCTTATTATTGTATTAAATATATTTACTTATTTAACATTTTTTAAAGGTATAAAAAGATTATTTTGTAATAAAATGTAAAATAAAACATTAAATCCAAAAAAATATTGTCCGTCGGCGCGGCGCTTAGGCCTAAGCTATTGTTGGTTAGGAATCCACAATTCATGCCGTGTCCAAGAATACTATCTCTTGTATACCTTCAAGCAGCAGCCTAGCAACAGCCTCTCTGAATAACGGTCCAGGCTCTTTACTATAAGACCGTTTACGGTAACATCGATCATCAATATTATTATTATACTAGGATATGGCCGCGACTTTGTCCACGCTTGACTTGAAATTTCCGCTGGATTCTCGGGATAAAACGTTACACAGATTTTATTCCATACGATTTGCTATCGATCAGTGAAAAAATCAAATTGGAATTCAATTTTATTTAAATTATATATATACATACATACATAACTTCACGCCAGTTCCCTTGCGGGGTAGGCACGAACAACAGAGCGCCATTTAGGCTTATTCTTACACACCTCACTTACATCTTTGACATTCATAACTCTTGTCATGCACGCTCGTCTGTTCTTAAGGTCAATTTGATCATGGAATTTTATTTAAATTGAGCCATTTAAGCATTTACATAAAAATACCATGATAAAAAGTAGTGCAGATTTTGCTGTCGATCAGCGAAAACCGCATCGAAATCGGCCCGGTAGTTTTAACGTGAATCCCCAACAAACATATAATAAATAAATAACAATTGCATCGTGTTCTCCATCGTTTATATGGTCTATTTCAGTTGTTATTTTAAATAGATTCAATGTACAAACACGGCATGTTTAAAATTTTATAATAATAGAGAAAAATACAAAAAATAATACAAACAGATGAGGCCTATCAGGCCTTATAGACAAGTAGCATTAACGTAAAACGAATAGAATAGAAAATGTATAAGAATGACATATCATTACGCTAAGTATTATGTCATTATCATACATTTTTATTCTATTAATTTAGCGCTAATGGTACCTGTCTAAAGGGTCACGCACAAACTAATGGCCGATTCCTATATGTTATTATTCATTCACTTGCGTTACTGCTGGTTGAATTTTAGTATTATTTTGTACGAAGCTTATGACAAATTTTAATCGATATTAAGGCAAATGAACTGTCGGTGAGATACAGGAACCAGCCATAGGTGGCAAGCTAAACAAGTACATAAGCAACTTAACACCAAGTTTAGACGAGAATGAATCATAAACTAGTCAAACAACTGAAACATTTACAAACTATCGAATGAACATTTAATTAAATAAAGCAGAACACAATATTAATTGGACAAAGGTTAATAACAGATGATTTGGTTACCAATATTCAAAGTTGAATTAATATGAAATAGGGAGTTTGTTTGAACGAACTGAATTTTATTTAATTATCAAAAGGTTAAATTACCTGTTAATTGGGAGCGTGATTTACATTATATTTCTTGGAAAACAATCAGCTAGTATTGCAAAATTTCGTTGAATAAATATTTATTTTAAAATACATCACACAAAACACAAACAGAATGAAAAAATAGGGTGTGTGTGTGTTGTGTACAGTTCACATGCAGTAAAAGTGAAACTTTAGAGAATATACTCACAGAATTCTTCTCTAACTTTTATTAATATAGATATAATTCCTTTAGCCTACATCTGTCAACATACTATAATTCAAAATAAACATTGGACCTATGTTTAATCATCGGTCTTATTGTGTCTCTAATTTGTGCTGCACAATGTAAAACTCGTACCTCATTCTCTTGCAGTCTTAGTCCTATAGATTTATGTGTTTCACTCTTTTTAGTGTCGCTTTTTCGTTTCATCGAGTTTAGAGACCACTATACCTTAAAGTGGTACCACTATCACTAGCATAAAGTTCTACGTATAAAAGAATATCTGCTTTAAGTACATACAGATAGAGTTAAAATTTATTTGAAATCTTTTAAGTTTTATATAAATTGTAAATTAATACTAGCGGGTAAAGAGAAATGTGTTTTATTTCGAATTAAAAAAAGGTTGAATTTTATGTGTTTATGTCTTTTTAGTGTCGCTTTTTCATTTCATCGAGTATTTCAAGTCACAACGATTTTAAAGAAGTTTGACTAACAAAAATTTCATGGTTTCAAAAAATTACCTTAATGGTGCATGCTACTCGTTTAGGATTAGAACACAACTGTGGGGGAGCGTTACCCACTTAGCTAGTACGGCTTATCCTAAATATATATATACTAGAGTTTACCCCGCGGGTCCGTCGCGCGTCAAACTCTAGTGCGTACCTCTTGTTTTAAGAGCAAGCGTTAATACAGGATATATTGTATTGTATTTTTACTTATTTTTCTCGGAAGATTTACTTCATTTTACCTCGCAAACTATCCCATCCACCGGGATGAATAGTATCTACGTCCATTTTCGGTATTCAGACAGACAGATCGAGTGAAAGTCGCATTTTTTTAAAGATTATGAATTTTTATATATATAAACTTGATAAATGATTGGGCCCCCATCCAAACTTTAATACCCTATATTATATTTTATTATTATATTATATTCAACCCGTTCTAATTTTATTTATATAACTAAATATTGTGTAAACTACACAAACGACCAAAACTACCAAATCCACCAACCAAAACTACCACAACTACCTAAACTACCACAATTACCAAATCAACCAATCAAAACTACCACAACTACCACAACTTTAAATAAACTTTACATAAATCTATCCTAAAATTTATCCCAGTATCCGGGATGAAACGTATCCCTTGGCCACCCTCGATATTCATATTACATATGTACAGAGTATCAGCCAAATCGGTCCAATAGTCTTTCCATAAAAAGATAACAAACAGAGAGACAAATATACTTTTATCCCGAAAACTATCCCATTTTTCGGGATAAAAAGTATCCTATGTTCATTCTCGGCATCGAAAATATATATATATATATATATATATATATATATATATATATATATATACTGAGTTTCAGCCAAATCGGTCCAGTAGTTTTTACGTGAAAACGGAACAGACAGACAGACAGACAGAGTTACTTTCGCATTTATAATATTAATAGGTATAATAGGGATATATAACTTCCTGATTTACAGCAATATTAATTGAAAGGCTCTCGCTAAGTATCTGGGTGAAAGCTCGGGTACAGAAGGCAGCTCTATTTGATATGACGTATTTGTAAGAACATTCATGTCTCTGCAGTCTTATTTGACACACACACACACGCATATATACTCTTTTGTTTATTGTTAAAGTCAAATTAACAGTATAGCCTTGGCGAAATATCTGTGATTATAGAAGTATAGTCTTTGACAACAAAACCTTAATAATGTTCAATAAATATGTGAATAATAATAATATTGTATTTTGGATGATTTTTATAAAACAATATTGTCTATTATGTATTTAATATTAATAAAACTTTACAAAATCATTATTTATTTATTTCATAGACATGGATCCATAAAAGAACAATTTGAACGGTTAAATTAAATATTAGAAATTAAAATTAATGAATGTCAATCGGTCAGTGAGACATTTGTAAGCATTTCAATTACATTTATTTTATACCTTAATTAGTTATCCTATGCAGCAATCAGCAACCAGTCCCTATATATTTCTGTTTTGTGTAACCGGATAATAATGGCCGCAATGATACAGTTACTGCACCTCTCAATCCTTGTCAATAAATTTGCAATGCGACTTCTCCGGATAGCGCGAAACTTCTTCAAACTGGCCTCGAGAGACATTACAGTACTTTTAAAACCCATTAGATGTCGAAATATGCTATTATATTGAACACGTATCCTATCCGGAGAACGCCTTGTATTTTAGGTGTAGTCAGAGATATGAAAAAATTACAATTTAATATAAAAAAGTATTGCCAGTGAATTATTTTATTTTATAAAAATAAAAATATGGCATCATTAAATAAGGTTTCGACTTGACTTGACAGAAATTTGAAAAAAAAATAATTTAAAAAGTAATGGCTGTTTGTGTTGATCCTGCTCCAACCGATGCTCCTTGCGGTGACCATCACTAATACTTGGAGATTCATGTAAAATCAATCGGACAAAAAATATTGTTTTATGAATAGATAATCTAGTGCCTGATCGAAGCTTATTTTTTTTAATTAACAAAATGGCGGCCTTAGGAGATTTTTTCCAGATTTTCGGGAAAAAACCAACAGTTAGTTGTTTATAAAAATTCGAAATAAAAAAAAAACATTCGATCAGACACTAGTTTTTCACGTTATCAAAAGGCTGTATAAATTTCACTGAAATCTACCGAGCGGTTTTCGAGCTACAGTAGTCACCAGTTCAAAAAACATAGTTTGAGAAAAACGCATTTGAAGTTTTACACTACGCTCTCGAACGTTCCAGAGCGCTCGAGAACTCTTTGCTAATTATCGAATAACTCGAAAAGTATTTGTCGGATTTACTTTAAATTTTCAGAGAATATTTCTAATGTATACATATATTTCTAATGTTATACTTTAAGAAAATGCAAATACCTAACCCCTTAAAGTGTAATTTAATTTATAATTAGTTGTCAATACTGTTATATTAACTTGCTGGTTACTAATTTTTTATTGTCATATCCAATCTTGAGAAAACATAAATATTCAAAAATAATTTAAAATAACAAATTGTAGTCTGTAAACATGTGTTTTCATTGAAAACATTAAAATATATTACTCTAATGTTTGTGCAATCAACAAATCAAATACCTCAACCTCAAAACTCTGTATAAAATACATCTTGTTTTATCTGCATTTTATGGTATGCTATGCAGCGGTTGGTAATAAACATGTAGATTTGCTATTCAAACATTCCGGGATCCAGATTTCATATTCTAAATGCGTTGATGAAAATAGTTTCACTCGACGGGGATTTCACCTGTAATTTCAACCCTGATATTGCTAGAATAATTAATTTAGTAGTTAAGTTTATCTTATTACCAGTTTATAATAGCCTAATTTTTAATTGTTAATTAATTATTGACGATAGCTTGAAGTATATTAAACAAAGCACAAATATGTCAAGTTACCCGTAGATCAATCGTTAATTAACGTAAAGCTGTTTACTTATAACGATGTAGATCATCATCATCATTCTAGCGGTAAGTCCTGGTTGCGTTCGGGACGTCTGCCTCGAAGCCCGGGGTCCGCTTTCCTACTTCTTCGGTATCCTTATTTATGAGACCATGGGTACGCATGTCATACTTAACGACGTCAAGCGAGCATTTTTTGGGCCAACCCCTTCCACCGGGACACTTATAACGATTTAGATATCTCAACAAATTACATGATACATTTTAGAAAAAATCTAACATTTCTAAAATAAATATCTTAGAAATGAAATAAGCCTTCAAACTCTAACTTAATATGAATAAGACCGTAAGACCATAGGGAGATTACTACGGACTTAATAACCCGTAGCATAAAATTAGATTAGTCACAGTGTAACAATACGCCATTTAAGTCGTTAAAATTAATTTTTGTCCGTGCAGGAATGGAGAAAGAATACAATTTCCTGCAGCTGGGCGGCCTGTCGTAAGAGGCGACAAAACAAACTACAGCCAGGTGGTAGGGTGTTTACCCGCCTGGATGTCTACCACCCCTGGTCTAGAGTATGCCGCCATAACAACCTTGAGTTGTATCCTGGTATTAGTGGCTAGGTTCCAATCTCCCTTAAGAGAGCAGCAGCGCATTTGTAGCATCTTTGGTATTGCTAATGTACATACCGTTTCAATCAGGTGGGCTGTCTGCCTGTCTGCTAAACTCGTGCAATAAAATAATAATAATAGTCTCAATTCAGTTTAGTGTCAACTAACCTATTAAGCTTATCTGTCTTTTTAACATATTATTATTATAACAATAATTAGAAAGCTATTAGAGCCGTTAAAGACTGAACAACATAATTTACTAAGCTCGTACAAAATCTAGATGGCCTCGAGGTTTCATAATAGCGAATTTAGACTGATCAACCGATTTGGTTTAGTTAGATTTCATTTGGTAGGATGAAAGGCACAGAACTGAAAGCATGCGACGATATTCAGTGTTTTTTATTTTTTTCCTCCTCCTCCATCATGGGTCAAGACAGGTGGTCTTTGTTTCCTCTCTATTTTATATCTTATTTTATTTTATTTAAGTTTATGGTTTGGTAGCTAGGCCTTTAAGCCAGATCTTAGTTTACAATATAGTTTCTTCATTTTCTTAAGCCTATGTGTAGCACAGCTGAACTGTAGGTAATCAGCTAGTGCCATTCAACGGAGTTCTTCTGATAACTCAAAAGGCCACATTTGTCTATACAGTTCACATTTCTCACAAAACACATAATTACTACTCAAAAACTATCAATATCCTACAACTATTGTTCATTTTAGAGTAATTTTACACATTTTTAGAAAATACAACTGCACAGCACAACATCTCCTTTCAGTTCCCGCCAAAAACTCTTTTATATCTTAATATCTATTACTCTGCGTATGTATGTACTATGTCTATTGATTTCTACCTATGCTTTTTATATTATATTTTTATACCTATATTACTGTCTATTTATTTATACTAATGTTTTATACTTTTTTTACTTTTCTATCTACATACATTAACTTTATTCAATCATATTGAATACTGCGAATTTATGTTTATATGGATGACTGGTTGATTCATCTAAAGCGAATGACAGAAATAAGCAGACAAATATCAGCTAAGACAATAAAAAGTACATCAGTTTATTTGACTTTCATCTTCCCTATTGTAACAAGATACAGTGTTTTCATAGTAGTTACTGATATCATCCTACTTTACCTGTATTCACGAAATAAATAACTGACTTTTTTATTATTGACTCATCTTCCATGAGAAGACTAAAGAAAAGAATAAATAAAGACAAAGAAGTTTTTAATAAAGTCTTTACTTTTGAAGTGACACTTCTTTAGAATCGTTGTAATTTGAAACTCGATTAAAAGAAAAAAGCGAAACTAAAACGAGATAAACACATAATTCTATAGGACTAAGTCTGCGAGAGAATGAGACATTGTGTAGCACAGATTAGAGAGTCAATAAGACCGATGATTAAACATAGGTCCAATGTATTAATAATATTTTTTACACTAAAACTGAAAAATTGAAAGTGATACTTAAGAAGTTTATTTTGAATTATAAGACGTTGACGGATGTAGGCTAAAGGAATTAGAATTATCTGTGAGTATATTCTCTGAAGTTTCACTTCTACTGCGTGTGAACTGCACACACACACTATATATTTTAAATGGTTTTGGCCCAGTAATTATAAAAGTAAAACTAACAATAACATTTTGTTGGAAAAATTGTTACACTGCAATACGGTTTCACTTTGATAATTATTTTCATAATAATAGTATGGTGCATGCCGATATCGGGTTGCTAGATGTCAGTTCCCGATACAAGTTAGCCAGAACTCGTTAAATGTGGAGGACTTGAGTTACAAATTGGATGGTCGGTATTGAGATTGTTGAAGCCCGACTTTGTATCTGAGCGCGCTTGTTAACTGAATTCATGCAATAGTGTTATATTTCACTTTATTAAGTCGTTGTAGAGTAATGGTTAGCGCACGCGTCCCAAACTTAAAGGACGCGGGTTTGATCCTGGCTGGACCATATGGACCACTTAGACAGTTTTCTGACTTAATCTGTATACTATTAAATTTAATAAGTGCTAACAACGGTGAAGGAAAACATCTGATGCAACCTGCACATCAAGAGAACCGAAGTGTGAAACCTGCTAAGCCGCCTTGAACAAGCGTGGCGGGTGTACTGTCCGTTTCCCTATAGTGGGAGACCCGAGCCCAGCGCTGGGACTTTTATGGACTATTATATAATAATCTGTACTGCATAATGTAAAACTCGTAAGTATATAATTCTCTCGCAGGCTTAGTCCTATGGATTTATCTCTTTTTAGTGTCGCTTTTCGTTTTATCGAATTTCAAATCACAACGATTCGAGACAAGTTTCACTTCAAAAAATGCCTAAAATGTGCATACTACCCGTCCAGGATAACCATACAATTTGGGAGAACGTTACCCACCTAGCTAGTACGGTTTATCCTATATATATAGCTCTATAATAATATCACGTTGTTACAAATATCATCGTATTTGTATATTAAGTTATTGAAGTGAGAACTTCTTTAGGCACGTTGGGCACTTTTGGGATGAGGAAAAATTACTGAATTCGGGTGTACGTCACGCTCAGTTACAACGTTTTCACTGTTGACGTACAGTCCTAGGACTGACAGTATTTTTTGTTTATGTATAAACTAGCTGTCCCGGCAGACGTCGTCCTGCCCAGAAAAGCTTCAATCGATATGTCGACAGCAGCGCCACCTACCGGGTCCAATTGTGAACCAACTCAGAAACCTTATTTGGCTCATGCACAACTTTGCTAAAGATCATCACATGATCAATTGTATAGTTTACGATTCTATAAAGGACATATAGACAAACATTTATTTTTATATATAAACATTACAAGTTTGTTTTAGTTTGATGATTCTTTTACATCCTAATTAAACGTATTATAATTACGAAATGAAAGTAGGTACTTTAAATAAGCTTTTTTAAAAAGGTTTTTAAATACAAGCTTTTACATCCTGGGTATTATCATGTAGCAGCAGAGTGCCAGCCAAGACAATTAAAACGAGCCCAAACACGACGGGTCTATCTTGTTTAGTACAGGAGTTCTTATGGCCACCTTCCTACTCCATCTTCAGATCAGCTCCATGGTTAGCTCCATATTATTACATTGTCACGCGATATACACATGCGTGCAAAATTTCAGCTCAATCGGAAACCGGGAAGTTGATCAAATTTAACTTGCAAGATTCCACCCGAACTTACATACATCCATTGCAAGTTAAATAAAAGCTTGTAAAATGAAAAGTTAAAGTTTAAGTAAAAATTTACTTTTAACGAAAATTAATTTGCTTAAAAACCCGTGAGTAGTCTATAAAAGATGGTTATTTACGATTTTTTGTTGGCACTTCGTTGCCAGAAGCACCTTAATATAGATAGATCCTTTTGTTACTATACACATAATGTATAGTGTACCTATATGTAAAAGAAAATTTTTCTGTTGCCCCCGAACTTGGCAGTACATATTTATATATACATATAATAAAACTGTAGAGATCGAATTTCTGTACAATGAATAAAAAAATCTAAAAACCGAGTCAGGGGGATGTTAGAAGTGAAAAATAACTAATTTAGATTTTTTCGAACGTCTGGACCGATTTGACTGGTGGTAGCTTATATTCCTGGTCAACCAATAGGAAACTTTTGATCCCGAAAAATGAAAGAGTTCCCGTGGGATAGTTAAAAAACTGTACCACGCGGACGAAGTCGCGGCCATCAGCTAGTTTATACATATGTAAAGAGACTAAATTCTATGATAATAATTGGTCATAGAATTAACTGTAAGAGTAAATATCTAAAAGATATTTATTTATAAATTAGTGTGGAATGTTATATCAGATGCTCAAATGAGCTAAGCAAATAAAAAAATAAAATATTCAAGGCTTAGGCAAAGCAAACATAATATAATTATAATCTCAATTGCTAAAGAGCTACTGTTCGAAATGTTAAAAATAAGCAAATTCCAGTGAAAGAAGCTACTTACACACAAACCTTTTTCAATACGAATAAATCAAGGTATGTTATACAACAAATTGAATAATGACCCAAGAAAGGTTTTTGTTCAAAAGCGCAAATCATTATTTATAAATAATTTTGGCTGTGTAAGGTGATGTGATAGAGTCGGGATGACTAGGCTCTTTTTATCATACATATTTATTAGCATCCTTTGACAACCCGTCTAGAAAAATGTACTCTTTTATACACTTAGGTAACAAACACAACGACACTTGCGACTACAAAGTCTCTTTTAATCTTCAATTTGGTATTATCTTCTAATAATTCTAGTAGCCATATATAAAAATTCGTATTCTACTAAATCCAATATCTTCTCGAAATCGTCGCGACAGAATAATAGTAAAAAAAAGGTTTTGCATTAAGCAGAAATGATGTTAGCCGAAATGAATATTGAAAAGGTACCAAAATTTTTTAATATTTATTTCGCGGGTTTCCTTTTATAAATATGTATAATATATAAAGACTAGCTGTGCCCACGATTCCGTTCTTTTCGCGGAACCCTAACAAAAGTAGTTTAAGTTACTCCTTATAATATGAGCTATCTTCCAGGGAAAGTCCCGTCAAAATCGGTACACCCGTTTCAGAGGTTAACTGGAACATCCAGACAGACAGACAAAAATTCTAAATTTGCATTTTCGGAATCTCCTGGTCCGAATTATACCCCTGAATTTTTTCACATTTTTATTTTGACATTACAAACAGACACTTCAATTTTATTTATCTGTATAGAGAGAATGGCGTGCCACAGGCGTGACGTTGGAATTAACAGAATACCGAAAACAGGCAAATCTATGATTCAGACGATAGTCATCGGCGGTTTTGAAAAAGATGCCAATTTTCTTGACGATTTTGAACACGATCATCACTTAGATAAAATTTACAGTTCAGATGTATTTATTATTTTAATGAAATTACCGAATCATACATGCAACTGGGGAGGTGAAAAAAATCATTAGATTTAAACATGTACGATATTTAGATTTGTAGATTAGGTATTCAGATAGATATATAGGTATATTTAAGTCTTGCAAATAATACTGATGTTTCCAAACCAAATAATTGGTAAACTATTTGTGACTACATCGTAATATATCCCTCAGATCCGTCACCTTCAAAAAATTCTGAAATAGGTTATGGTGGTACTTTAAAACCATTTCCAAACAAAATTGACTTATAAAAACCAAAAAGACTGCGTGTCTATAGGTATCTAGCATACAACTAAGTATAGAGAGTATAGACAAACACTAGAAAGAAAATCATACATACATACATAACTTCACGCCAGTTCCCTTGCGGGGTAGGCACGAACAACAGAGTGCCATTTAGGCTTATTCTTACACACCTCACTTGCCTCTTTGACAAGAAAGAAAATCATTACATCTTATGCACATTTATTATTTGAGGTTATGCAAACAAGAAGGGCGGGCACTAAAAAAATCGCTGTTATTCTTAATAATCGCTAAAATAATTTTAAAAAGTGTGATAATCGCCTTCAAAATTAAATTATGCATAAAACTTTTTAAACTCTAGTATTAGCATCAATCAGCATTATTCGATGGTTTTATGGCCGTGTCCTATATCTCACGGACCGTCCAATTGCCTTACTATTACAAGACAAAATTAAACCGATGGATAGATAAGCAAATGAATACGAACACGTAAGACATACGAACCGGCCATTAGTGAACTAGGAAGGCAAACGCTAGATATCACTATATGACAAAGGCCATCAAGTCGTAATTAATTGCACATTTCAATAATAGAAGAGTTGTCCGTAACAAAAAATAAAAAGTACCATTACATAAAACATATTTATTGAGGTATAATTGAATAAAACTGACACCATGGCAGGGTGGGTTTGAACCGCGGGACCAGCGTAAGGGCAAAAATCCATTTTAACTTCAACCGAGCCCATCAATCAAAAAGCAATCTAAATTGAACAACATTCGCGTTTGTAACAGAATTATATTTTACTAAAATTAAACGATTTACAATGTTGACGCCCGTTTGGGAAACATTAATAATGAGACAAAATAACTTTGTTAAATACGAAGTCTATGTGAATCGACCATCCCGCAAGCTTGAAGACAAAAGTATTCGAATAGTGCGTCCTCCACGTCCTAACCTACGGGGCTGAGACATGGACACTAATGGCAGGATCGGTCCACAAGTTCCAAGTCGTTCAACGGCCTATGGAGCGAGCTATGTTCGTTGTTTCTCTTATGGATAGAATTAGAAATGAGGATATCTGTAAGAGAACCAAGGTAACCGACATAGCTCGCAAAATTAGCAAGTCGAAGGGCCAGTGGGCCGGCCACGTCTGCCGCAGGATTGATATCCGATGGGGCTGACGAGTCCTGGAGTGGAGACCGCGTCTCCGTAAACGTAGTATCGGACGCCCTCCTGCCCGATGACCCGTGCAAGGTTGCCGGTAGGCGCTGGATGAGGAAGTCAGAAGACAGGGCTGATTGGAAGGCCGACGACGATGTAAATAATAGATAAGACAATATGAATATATATGATATAAATGGATATAAGACACATGTACAAAAACTCATGAGAAGAAATATATAGGAATTGGACAAGAATGTAATAGAATTAAAAACCTTTAAATAAAGACGTAAGATAGAGTAAAAATACCACCAATTTTAAAAGATCTGTCATAATGTCCCTGAGCACGTTAGGGATGACGCCAGGCTTGAAGAACCTTTTAAATTTAAAAAACAATTTTGTTATTAAGAATACCTCAGTAATTACTTACATTTAAAAATATGTAACTTAAATTATGTGGTATTAGCAGGGTTAAAATAGCCATTTCGGAAATTCATATATATTTCCGTGATCTTGGATTCAATAGATAGAAAACACTTTATTGTTCACCAAAATAATAGACACAACACAATAGTTATTATATTTTTAGACAAACAATAGAAGCGATCTCTTCCTGGCAAGTAAACTAATAGAATATTCTTAGCTAATTTGATGATATAGGTGGTGCTTATATAACATTATAATTAGAATTTTGGAATAAATATATAGGTATACTCATTAGATATATTTTTACTCGATAAATAGTACATACATACATACATAACTTCACGCCAGTTCCCTTGCGGGGTAGGCACGAACAACAGAGCGCCATTTAGGCCCGTTCTTACACTCCACACTTGCTTCTTTGACATTCATAACTCTTGTCATGCACGCTCGTCTGTTCTTAAGGCTCCTGACATCACCCTCCGCTAGTACACGATCAATTTGATCATGGAAGGTGTGTCGTGGCCTTCCACGACTTCTGCATCCATCCACTTTTGCATAAATAGTAGGTAATCATAAAATATAATATAAGAGATAAATAATCGCCTATAGTTATTTTAAGCACAGTTATTCTTCTTATAAGTCGTTTCCTCAGTGCTGAGGATCGTGACTTTGATGGCAGTGAATAATTGCTCGCCTCCACCGAGATCGGTTTTATGTACGGTGGAAGGCCGAATTTATCGACATGTCCAGCTGGTTAGCAATCTGTTCAACTCAACTATTTGAAAATGTATTTGACATCTATTTACAATACAACTTATATACAATACAAATACGAAGTGTGAGTGACACCAAACTACTGTGGCAAAAAGTGTAAAAGTGACACTGAACGCTAAAATGATCAACATTTGAATTTCCGCCATCACAAATTATTTAAAATTCGAATACACTAGAGCCACTTTGTGGCTCGCCGAAAGTTAGTATAAGTCTCTTGATAAAACAGAACCATAGGAGCTACACGGAAACGTTTTAAAGGTAATAAACTATTCCCTTTCCCGAAACATAACTCGCTTTAAGTACTTAACAAACTGAATTTAAGCAACCTTTCTATCCTTACATAAAGAAAAGTAATCGGATTACTTGGACATTAATAGAGAAAGCGCTCGGAACTTTATAAAAGCATTTGTAGGAAATTTATAAGTGGGTACCATAGTGAATACGATAACTACTTTTGTAATCAAAAGAGATAAGTTTATTAGAGCTCTTCTTTTTTTATATATTGCTTCTCATGGCTATATTTATTCAGATATTGTATATCCAGTAACTTATCTAGTATTAATATATATAAAATTTCAGATTTTAAGATAAGGTTAAGTCATACAGGAGGTGAAAATCAGACCCCAATAACCCTCCAAAAACTTCGGGCAGGATTTAAGTTAAGACTCTCCATTCAAACGGGTAAATTTTGAATATAAAAATAGTCAGTATCTTAGAAATTAAATAAAATTATATTTCTTTCATTTTTAATTTAGAGTTATAAGAATTAATTTTAAAACTGCATTAAAATTTTAATTTTATATGAGACTAGGTGATACCCGCCCGCTTCGCGTGCCGTAAAATCCGATCTTAGCTGACCTCTACTTGGCGAAAGGAAGGTCCATGCCAAATTTCAAGTCTATAGGTATTATAGTTCCCGAGATATCGTAATGAGTCACTATATACGTAATTTCAATTATATATAAATATAAAAATTAAAAAAAGTTCAGAAATTATAAATAAAAACTTCACATAAAATAGCTGCAGGATGGCGCCATCTGTAAATTGCTTCTAAAACTAAATATCCTCTGTAAAAGGGTTTTCCGTAATGATAGGTCTATCAAGTATCGCCATCTAGTAGTAAGCAGTAAAAATCTGTAGGAAAAATAACCCTGAGGTTTCCCGAGCTTTCGGGAAAAATCCGCCATGTGTCGCTTTTCTACTAAAAGGTTATTGTAGTGAGCAATAAAGTGTTATATCTATATAACTACTTTTTTTGAAATAATAATGATAATCGACAGACAAACACACATATTGTATATCCCCAAATTAAGCATGTTACGCTTGTGTTATGAGTAATATACAACGGACTACTCTGGGGCTGATCCCAGACACCCAGACCATAGTAAATAACGGAGAAAATACGTTTCGGAAACTTACTATACCAGGTATCGAACCCGAAGCCTCTGCGTTGTAGTGAGGTAGGCCGGCAAAGGCTTAGCCCCCTCAACCACAGAGGCCGTTAAATAGTAATGAGGCGATGAGTGAGAGTTCCGACGCCCCACTTCCTCCATCCCCTCGCCCATTCCCATATTCCAATCCCATATCCCATCCCTTCTGTTCTATTCCTCTTCTTTTATCCCTCTTAGTCCCATCCTAAAGGCAAGCAACGTAACTCGGACGGACAATCTCGTTAGCCTGATCCCAAAGGAAAAAGAATCGATACATATGATGAAGAGTTTCTCACGAAATATTTATTTTATCTTGAAACGTTGGGATAGTTTTCGTGGGGTTTGCATTCGATATTTACGAAAGCGAAAATGTGAGAAATGTTCTATTATGTTTATACTTAATTCCAAATAAAACATACCTACTGTTTTATTTTTGGAAATTCTTTGACCACTTGTTGTGTAAAAATTGTTGTTATATGCTTTCGCTTTGTTTTTTAATTAATAACTCATAATATTGTTTCAGATGTACAAAGTGTTTGATGTGATAAGCAATGTGGGATATACCCTCAGTTAGCGCCCTGACCCCAAATGACCCGGCTTTCGACATGCCTCAGTCCCCCTCACCTCGTCTGCGTCATTACAGGTCCCCGAAACAAATCCAAGCATGGTAGTACGCAACCAGTCACATAGTATTCTTGCATAATGCCCACTAAGCTAAAACATTCTTGCATGTCCACCACTTAAATACATTCTCGCATGGCGTTCAAAAACACCTAAATTCTTATGTTAGTATGAACGTGGCAGACTTAATTTAAACGAATTCAAACTAATTCTTCACTAAATGAAAAAATAAATCTTGCATGTCATTCAACGAGTTCATTATCAACCAGCAAATAGTAATTGTTACGAGTAGGTACACAAGTGCACATTGCACAAACCCGTTACAGTTAAGGCTTTTCAAGTGGCGGTGCTCAGTTGGCAAAGAACGTGTTGAGCTCATTGCATATAAGTTCGCGCCGTTAATATAAAATGTTACCTACTTAATCAAAGGTACTTATTACTATCAAAAGCTGATACTTATATTGCTAGGAAGTTTCTTAAGTTGTTTATTCATTTCAAGCCATAACACATTTGCATATTAGAGTAAATTAGACTAAGTAGTAAACCTTAAACAAAATTAAGTAACATATATTAAGGACGCATTCTGATTTATGGAGCAGCAGCAGTACGGAAACGATATATACGAGTTCAAGTATATACGGAATCAGGCATATATTGAGCGATTCAGGAAGCGCTTATACAAACATGGCGACTGGTAAGCTTTCGGTACTGCGTATTTTAATCCTGTACCGCTACTGCACCAACAAATCCGAAAGCGGTAAAAGAATAAAGACTGACAATTCTGTAGTTATTGGCAGTGAAAAGTGATAACAAGTTTTAAATAAAGATAAAAGTTAAATTGAAGTAGGTGTTATGAATTATGCGCGTACGTGTTATAATAACTAATCATAATGACTTAAATATACTCGTATATGATTGTTACTATTGGTGAAATTGTAGGTACTGTATATGTATACAGTAACAGGAAGCTTTACATTTGATATAAATTGTAACTATGCACTAATCCAATAAGGAAATTGGTGTTTTCAGTGAACCGTAATAGTGAGATGTAACTATTAATCTTTGCGAAGTCGTGAATTTGAGTTTGCATTTCTCATACTGTTTTGACTTGAATCTAATTAAATAATGGTATATATTTTGTAAATTTATTATGTTATTCTTCTTAGAATACTGTATTTTATTTATAAAGAATTTTATTATCACTTTAAAACTAAAGGAGCGAACAATGAAATTTCTAAAATAATGTCGAATTTATTTACGATTTGGTGGAGTTACTATTTCACAAGGATCTAAATATCGTGTATATTACGTGAATAAAAATATTTGGGTAACAACGCCTAAAAGCATGACTTTATTTAGACTTGTAGTAGCATAACTACACCATTCATATTTCTATCCTTTTAAAAAGAATCAAATATTCTTTCTCTTTCTTTCCCTTCATTTACTAAAATAAACACTATTTGCCTGATTCAGCCATTAAGTTCAAATCAATATATTCATATAAATACTTTGAATCATTACTTAGATACTAAAGTAGATAAATATCATTTAAATTAAGAAATCTATCAGTCACCGTAAATAGAATATAAACATAATTATATCATGTAGTAGGTATGTAGGTATTTACTAGAATATATTTAGCACTTCAACAATAGAGATTAATCGGCACGCATTTGTCTTTGAATTGTTCACTAGATGTATCACTTATCAACTATTAATTAGATATTACGTACGAGTAAATTGAACCTCATCGAGCTAATGATTTCGACTCGAGTGAGCACAGTTTACACTCCACCAAATATTGGAATAGACTTGTACTCTCTTTAGACACATCAAGGGTGTATTCGTTCATCCGAATAGCCGACAGATAGGCTTTATCAACGAAACATCACGCGCCAACAGACGATACAATAACGCTTTATAATAACAATCAGACGGCCCTTTATCTGATAATAAAACATACAGACAATATTTCAAAGGCTTGTACCGCTTGTACTTATGCCTGGTTTTAAATACAATTTAATCATTTCTAACTTATAAAATAACTAGCGGCCCGGCGCGGTTTCACCCGCGCTCTGTCTCGCTCCCGTAGCATATAGCGTCATGTTATATAGCCTATGACACTCCCTGTTAATGTAGCTTTCGAACAGTAAAAGAATTTTTTAAATCGGTTTAGTACATCCAGAGATTACCCTCTACAACGTCACAAACTCACAAACTACCTCTTTATAATATTAGTACAGATAACAAAATAATTTATACTTAAAAGAAATTGAATAACTAGGAATGTGTGTTTCTCTTATTTAGGTACTAGCAATTGTTATAATGCTTCCAAAATGAGTATAACACTTATCACCAATTGTTGATTGATACCAAATACATGTCGACAAGCATGGGAGTGGTTATTACTTAATATCGGTAGTTCGCTTTTATCAGTCCACTGATGCGAACACAAGGGCGCGATATGAAGCTTCACGCTTATTCTTTATATCTACCGAGCAGGCCACGAACTTCAGCATACATGTATCGCGATATAAATTTTAGAAATAATAAAGCGTGAGTGGAGTGACTTACAGTATTATAGTGCATAATGGGACAGTGGTTAAAATATGTTTGTTTTTGACAGGACGATGACCGCAATATGTTTCGTTTGCAACCTACCGATTCTGTCACATCAAGTGGGGTTGGTGTGGGCCGGAGGAAATGGCTGGGACGAGCTTACTCGGTCTACTTTGGAGGAGTCTACGCTCAGGCAAAGGCTCGGCAGCAGGAGGGACTCCGCCGCCCAAGTATCCTGCCTCTCGCCTCCAGAACCCGACGCCAACGATCAACCCAGAGGTATTATTAAAATGCTTTGAAACGATTCAATATTCAACCTATGCCAAGCAAAAATTCATAAGTTTGAATTTTTGTAGCTACTGCTTTTAAAATAAATTTTGTAATATTCGTAGAACTTTAATAAGTGATTTTCAAATTAAAATTCATTAGTTCAATATTCTAAAAGAAGTGTTTTTGTTATGCATTGAACTACATTAAATTTTATTACGTTATATTTGAACAAAAATATCTAGGTTGTTGTATTTGAAAAATGACAATAATATTTTTGGAGATCATTTTCTCGACGTTTACTGACGTATGATGTAATAATATAAAGTAAAGAATGCATCATATCGTTTATTGTTCATAGGTGGTCCACGGCGCCGTCGCTCCTCGTTAGCACAATTAACCGATATTCTTCGAGAGTGGGGAGGAGGGGGTAGCGCCCCTCGTCGTCAGAGAGCTCCACTTTCACGAAGGGAGACTTTAGCAGACCTGGCTCGATCGTTGCCTTGGGCTCGTCACGAACCCCCTCCTCGAAGAAGACGAGACTCTTCAGCCGATTCTGGAATCAAATCAATGACTTCAAAACGCCGAGATTCTAAAGCACCTCAAGATTTTCGATCTGACTTTCCAACCTATTTTGATCGTAAAGACTCAACTACTATCATGCCAAGAGAACGACGTATTAAAAGGCGTGGATCTGGTGAAGATAGTAAAGAACGAAGAGATTCAGTGGATGGTCATCGCCATCGCCGTGATTCTCTAGTAGCACCACCGCGTATAATAGCAACGCATAGAAAAAGGCGTGCCTCACCACCAATGCCTGCACCACCCACATTTGTTGATGCGTCTTCAGATCCAGGACCTTCGACACACCCGCCTTGTGTTACTGTGGTAGCCATTCATGAACCAAGCCGATCAGATGGCGAATGCCAACCAATGCATACTATGCCAACTATAATAACGTCTGCCGTTACACCATCGCCTACATCACCAACTACTCCAGGTGCGAATGCAACACAAACTACAAGTACTTCTCCAGGTGCAGTAACTCAGTCAGCACAAGGCACACAAGCTACATCTGGTGGTCGAACACCACCTAATCTTGGCGGAAGGAGAGATTCCACCACACAATGTGGTAGGGCTAGAAGGGATTCTAGAGCAGCAGCGAGTCCAGAACGGAGATTAGGCCGTTTACAAAGACAAGCCACTGCATTTGATGATCCGATAGGTCCCCCTGGTACTAGACGTAGAGATTCTGGGCCATCCCTAGGACCAGACGATGAAGGAAAAGCTAGGAGAGATTCTTTGAGCCCTGATTCTGCAGCTAGACCAAGACGTGAGCGATCACAGTTAAGTCCAGATCGTGCAGGTGGTGGAGAGTTGAGTCCTTCAGCAGCGAGACGTAGAAGTCGATTACGAAGGCAAGCATCATGTGCTAGGATGGGTCGAGCACGCAGTCCCGAATCGAGTTCTTGCTCAAGTCGTGATCCAAGTCCGGGAGCAAGACCACCTGAAAGAGCAATGATCCGTAGACAATCAACTACAGAAGAAATTTTAATAGCCCGGGGTTTCAGGCGACAATCGACAACTGAGGAGATGATCAGGTGCCGAAACTTCCGGCGCCAAAGCTCGCAAAGCGACGACGCTTGCATGCGAGCTCGGGGACGTCGTGACTCATCAACGCAGATACTAGACGGCACCATTGGAACAATGACCGTCGAAACAACCAGCACTTTCTTCGATTCCAGTACACAAACTGGTAAGTACCTTAGTCGTAAAGTTGTTTCCTTGAAAATTGTCATATATTGAATTTAGATACATTTTTGTCAATATAAATTGTCGGATATGATTTTCTGATACAATTTAAATCTACTAATTACAGGTTACATAGAAAAAATAACATTTTCAAATATTAAGATACTAACCGCTAAAATGTATTTAACATAATACAACATTAACTCAATCCTTTTAACCGAGCATTACATGATTCGGGCGGGCGGCAAACAACTTTTCAGTCGGACGAGCTGAAGAGCTTTCGTGAAACGTGAAAGGAATTACAATAGCAAACTCAATCGGCATACGAGTGATACTCACACTGACAACAGCCATTGCCACGTGCTCGGCCCCCGCCCCTTTTCGTCAGCCAATCGATTCACGCGATGCTGTCTGTTCTCCCTTTCGCTGTGCTGTTTTACCGATGGGAACGAGAGGGTCGACGAAAGAGGAACCCTCCCGTGTTTAAGGCCAGGCCGGGTCGGTGGCGCCACCGTGAGGTTACAACCGGCGATGGCAGCGAGCGGCACTCGCGATTCACACTAGTGGCGGCGCGATCGCGCGGATCATACGAGATGAGATGAAGTTGAGCCCTAGGCGCAGGCCCGCCCGCCCGCGCCCTGTCATCTGTTGCCGATCGCTGCCATGTTTACTAGAACGAAACTGACGTGCCGTACACAACGAATAACCTCAATAACAATACACTGATAACATTTAACCGCAGTTAAAAAATGTTTTGTGCAACCTCATCCGTCAACGTGGACATAAACAACGAATCTAAACTTTCTTATTAATAATTATAATCCCGATAGAACCTCAAAAACTGTAACATTGTTTTTTTCTCTAACAATAATGTATTTGCGAATTATCAAGGAATTTTATGGTACAACGTTGTTAACAGTGACGTGAAAATTTCGTGATAAATACTTGATATTGTAGAGTGAAATTATATGAAAACATTTACTCTAGACTTTCTAACCTCTACTCGTGTATTAATATTTAAATTAAAACACCAAGCGGTATATTTAATGTATTATAGCTACGTAGAAATTTTAATTACTGTCCATATTTGAATTGCTATAAAACATTTTGTATGTGAAATAAAATTAAAGTTTACGTGTAAGAAAAATTATCCAATAACTATGGTAAGTTAGAACATTAGTTAATAGAAGTTTTATTTATTAATAACAGCACAATATTTTATAAGAAATATAAGTCATGTTTCATTAAATTAGATATAACTTGAGCTAATGTTACAAAACGCGACACATTTATGAATGGGGCTCAATTTCAGTTAATTTAATATGTCATATTTTTAAATATAAAAGTTGTTTCTCTTAATATATAAAATTTGTGTCTTCATGGAAATTGTTTTATATTCGTCGAAAATGAGATTTTCGAAGTAAAATTTCAATTGCTTTATCTTTGATATTAAATATGATTTGGATGAACAAGTATTCATTATATTCTTAACCAAGATATTCCTGCAACTTCGTCCACGCTTGACTTGAAATTCCCACGGAATTATCGGTATAAGAAATATCACTCATTTTATTACATAAAATTTGCTGTCGATCGGTGAAAAATTCACATTTGTACTCGATTTTTTTTTAATCCATAAACCATTTTAAATCGTTCCCAGAAAAAATCCCGTGGGATTCCCAGGATAAAAAGTAGCGGTGATTTAAAGTCTAAGAATTTGCTATCGATCTGCGAAAACTGCATCGAAATCAGCCTTTACGTGAATAGCGAACAAACAAATGAATTGACAAACATGCAAGAAATTAAAAAAATGCGTCCAGTTTTCCATCGTTTATATAGTCTACTGGGATATGGGCGCGACTTCGTCCACGGTTGAATTGAAATTTCCGCGGGATGCCCAGGACACAAAGTACCACATTTAAAAAGGAATGTAAGCTATCGTTTTAGTGAAAACTGTGTCGGAATAAGCTAATTTTAGGCACTCGAAAAACTAAAAACCGCTTCCAGGATAATTCCCGCGAGATTCCCGGGATAAAAATATCACACATTTTATTACATAAAATTTGCTATCGATCAGTGAAAAAATCGCATTGGAATTGATTTTAGCAATGACAATAGTTTGAACTGCGGTATACGTAATTGTGTTGGCTCAGCGATTAAAACAGCCGTGCCTCATTACAACGTAGTGGGATCGAAACCTGCAAAGGTTACGGGTGAACTGTTCGTTCATCTGAAATAAGAGGTTCCCAGCTCACACAACATTTATGAGCTGTATTAATGATTTTATTCTGAGCTCGAACAAAATTTATAGCACGGCTGGTTTGCATTCAAGTACTATTTCGTTAATTTATCCTTCTAATTGATACTCCCAGGGTCACTTAGTGGGTCAATAAGTATAGTTACACTATATTTACTTCCTCTACCCTATATAACTAGAGTTCGTATTTTGCATCTATTGATAGGAAAGTGAAGATTAATGACCAGTTTATATATTTTACTAACCATTCATCTATATAACTACTGTTTAAAATCTAATTTGAACTCCTAATATAAGTAATGTAAATTTTCTACCAAGGAATAGTAAGACATAGAAAAATATGTTGTCAACTAACTTAACTATCAAGTTTAGTTACTCTTTAAAGTTTCCTCCGACTGCAACAATATGCTTAATAAAATCGCCAAGTTATGTTAGGCCAGTGTAAAGGAGTCCGTAACATTTTGTCCGTTTTGCAGTTTGGTTACGGAACTCAAAAAGAAGCATTTTATTGAAAACTAGCGGCCCGACGTAGTTTCACCCGCGCTTTGTCCCGGTCCCGTGGTATATAGCGTCATGTTATATAACCTATGACACTCCCTGTTAACGTATCTTTCTAACAGAAAAAGAATTTTTAAAATCGGTTTAGATCCATAGATTACCCCCTACAACATCACAAACTCACAAACTTTACCTCTTTATAATATTAGTATAGATTAACTATAGATGTGGAATGTTCTCTAAAACTACGTAATTTTCATTGAATTAATTTTTTTAGCTCTATCACCTTCATTTATCTAAAATTTTTCAGTTCAGTGTTAGTGGACAAGAACCACACTTTACACTGACTTTTTGGAAGCAAAGGTCTCGCCGTCTATTGATTTAAATACAAACGGTATTAATAATCATTATTCTAATTTTGGAAGAAATACATAATGTAATGCCTCTATACATAGGCAATGGTAACTGCTTTCCATCAGGTGGGCCGAATGCGACTGCTGAACTCATGCAATAAAAATATTAAAAAAATATTGGATTACTTTCATTCCTCCTTGATCCCTAATTTTAATTTTATTACGATTCACAACACCATTATATAGGGAGAAATATACACGTCTCAACCAAAAATTATATCCATATACAACTCCAATGATTTTATAGAATTAAGAAAAATTCTCTGACACTCATAGAAAGTCGGACAAATATTACGATATAGCAACCCGTTTTCACCAACATGGCTAAAAAGCCACTATATTGTTACAAGCCGATACTAATCCTTTGCAGGTGTCTTATTACCCCTTTGAATTTGAGTAATCTATTGTTCGCGCTAAGCTCTTTGTTCATGCTGGCGTAAGACGTCATAAAAGCTTCTTTCCTTTGTTGGTATTTCATACGAAATTTTGGAAGCTATTAAGCTAACCATTTAATGATTTGAAGAACCAGTATACGGCATGTTGCTTGGAGGCCATGTCTAATTTACAAATGGATGAGGGTTTGGAAATGCGCCAGTCGTGTTCTGACTGCGTACGAGGCTTTACCTAGTGCACTTTCGCAGCGAGTATCGTATAACGATGAACTTTCTGCGATTTATGTGATAACGATTTTCTGCCTCACAGTTTGCTTTTGTAGTATTCGGCTACTTGTAAGAACTGAATTACGTGTGTGTACTTCTAATAGACTTTGTGATAATTACAACGGCATTTTCGAATTTATATCCTACAAATCCCCTACAAATTCGTAAAAATATTATGTAATATAATTAGTATTAAGCGTTGAATTGCAAATACACGGGCAGCAAACTAATTTTTCGCTAAGAACATCAGAATTAGATCTCTTTACATTATTATCTGTTCGTTTCAAAATAACAAAGAGATAAAATCGCTTTGTAAAATGAGACCAATAAGTTCTATGAAAGGTTCTGCCGCATATCAGCAACTTAGCACGCGACCTTAGTTCTGTTGTATTCGTATGTATATATCTATGGAAAATATATTAATTCTAGAAGGAATAATACAGTCAACGTCAAAAGTTTAATGTCATTTTTTAGGCACACTTTTTTTTCATTAAATTATTTATTACAATTTTATATAACATAACAATAAGGCACTACTTAAACCTAGGTTTTTTTTTCACCTTCTCTTCCATTATAAGGTAAAATGGAGATTAATGTTTTTTCTTTTCATGGGATATATAAAGGGGGGGATATGTTTTATTTTAATTCTTTTTCTTTTCAACAAAACCCTAGAAAGTTTACGTGTGGTTAAGTAACTACTACATTTAGCTCTCTGTTACGTCTATTGACGATATTTCAGAAAATTGGCTGAGTTATTGGCTGACCATCAATGGCATTGAATGATTTAAATCTTTAATTATATAGGTTGATTTGATTGTTTCATCTAAATCAAGAGACAGAAATGATTCGCGTAATAATAGTGTAATATCAACATTACTTACATATATTGCTAATAAATTTTTTTCGCGATTTCACTACATAACTTTGTAGCGCTAAATACACTACACTTTCCTATTAATTTTCATCTATATAAACCCAGTAGTTTCCGAGAATTATTGTAACATTCACAGACAGACATATGTACGTACAGCCGTACATGATGATTAAGTAAGCATTCCATTTTTGATTAAAACTACATTTTAACTTTTTTAAGCGTGGCATTTATTTAATTTTTATTTCGAAGTTTCGTTAAAACATAGTTTTTAATTGTGTACTAGTTGTGAAAATTTAAGGAAAGTCCGTTTTTTGCCACAGCGGCTACAAGATTGTAAAAAGACCAAATATAAGAAACGAAACGTTTGAATATATTTTTATAAAATACCGAGCTTAAAACCGTTATAACGTAATTTTGTTATGTGTAACATTTGAGAAAACTTAAGAAAATATTAAAGACTAAATAATAAAAATCAATCTGTTTCACACATATATTGTTAAGAATGGATATTACATAGATAGTTAATTTAACTTCTTAAGTAATCTTTCTAAGTTAAGTAAGTTTCTAATTTCTTAAATTAAGTAATGAACTTCTGACGCTGACTGTACGGAAACGTGCCACTCCTCTATTTATGTGAACATAGACTCCAAATCTTTCCTTGAAGTTATTTCACTTATAAGACATTTTCTTCGAACAAATGTGCAGTAAATTTGACGATAAGTAGAAAATTCTTTACTCCCTTTATCCTTCCTTATATGTAGATCGACAATCTTTAATTATATTCAAACAAAAATGTTTGTGTGAATTTTTATTAGTAAAATATTCGTATAATAACACATATTTCAGTCCTTTTACGAGACGTTTTGGATGTAATATAACATGGTAATATAGGTACGAACAATTTGAAGTGCTAATGGAATTATGTTATTGTCGTTTACGGCAGGGACGTAATATTATTACGTTGCTAATTTATCCGCGGTTATAATAGCGCAAAATGTCACTTTTTATTTTACTTATTACATACATACATACATACATAACTTCACGCCAGTTCCCTTGCGGGGTAGGCACGAACAACAGAGCGCCATTTAGGCTTATTCTTAATTTCTTAATTTTACTTATTGTATGTATTTAATTTTACTTACGAAGTTTACTATGGCATGAATCGAACCCAGGCCTCTGTGTTCCAGTGAGTTAAACTGGCTAAGGCTTAGCCCACTTAATCATAGAGGCCGTCTAGAAATATTGCTACATTAATGAAAGTTGCTAGTAAGGATAAAATTCAGGTAAGTAAAATTAAATACATATATATATATTATATTATATATTAAATATTATATTATATATTATATAAAATTCAGGTAAGTAAAATTAAATACATATATATATATATTATATTATATATGTATTTAATTTTACTTACCTGAATTTTATCCTTACTAGCAACTTTCATTAATGTAGCAATATTTCTAGACGGCCTCTATGATTAAGTGGGCTAAGCCTTAGCCAGTTTAACTCACTGGAACACAGAGGCCTGGGTTCGATTCATGCCATAGTAAACTTCGTAACTTTTCGTTATTTACTATGGGCTGAATGTCTGGGATCGGCCCTAGAGAGGTATGTTGTACATTACCCATAACACAAACGTAACTTGTTAAGCTTGAAAAATTACACTGTATGTCCATATATTTAACTTCGTCTGTCTATTATAAAAAATACTACGACCACTAGATTTTTTTATTATATTTTAGATTAAATTCGAACAATTTAAATATAGATATTATATGAGAGAAAATTCAGAAAATTCAATACAATAAAAAAGCGATGTGTATTTTATTTCAATAATTCATTACTTATTTCCTATCCACCACATTGACAAATAACATATGTATAGAATATTGTAGCTATTCATCAACGTCGTTATTTATAACGCCGTAAACACGACGCTCTTGACCACAGTCAGTAACTATAACATCATCACATATAGAGCGGAGACATGAAACGAAGTAAATTAAAAATCTCCATTTGTGTCAACCAATTATATCTGAATTTAAAAGTTATTATACAATGAAAGGATGGATGTAAAAACAAACATAAATATATAACAATCCAGGATTACCTCAACACATTATCATAAATCACATCTCAATTGTTTAAGCCACTACGGAGGATAGCCTGCACAAACGCAATCACAAAAAATATGTTTTATTACATGTATATGTCGCAGTCAAATGACGAAAACCGGCAGTTGATCAAATCCCTAAGGGAGATGATTAATTCATGCGAGATGGTACAATCACAACTCTGTGGGTGATATCGAAAGAAGTTTAAGATTTAATCCAATCTCTGAACTATTTTAGTGAAATGATGAAATGAACTAGTTAGGACTCGCACACCTTTATGTTTATCTTGTTTCCACTTCCCTTTCAAATTCAAAATAAAAAGAAAGAAAATAAAATATTTATTTCTAAAATGCGATACTAAACAACAATTTAAAATAATAACAATAACAATGAAAATGTGTGCCGCAATTTGCGAAATGAGGTTGGCACTCAGTTTTTGCTGTGCCAAAACATAGTCCGACACAGCACTGATTTTCAGTGCCCATCTCCTTAATCGCAAAAGTCATGCGACCCACGGTAAAAACAAGTTAAAATTAGTTAAAATTAAATAAATTATAGTGAACGTAATACGTGAAAGGAATAATAACAAAGAAAAAATAATAATAACAGTGATAGCATATTAAAAAAAACTAAACATAAGGGCCTAAAAAATAAATAAACCTAAATAGAGTACTTATTATATACACATGTTACATGCGAAACTTGTGGTTAAGCTGTATGGATTTTGTTCCTTTTCCTGCCATTGTGGCGTCACTGAGAAACAATACACGTGGTGCCAGACATATGTTTTATCTATGGTACCAGTTGCCACATCACTCGATGTTTGCCACGTCCATAGCTTAACCTACAAAGAGTTTTTGGCGGGAACTGAAAGGAGACGTTGTGCTGTGCAGTTTTATTTTCTAAAAATGTGTAAAATTACTCTAAAATGAACAATAGTTGTAGGATATTGATAGTTTTTGAGTAGTAATTATGTGTTTTGTGAGAAATGTGAACTGTATAGTCAAATGTGGCCTTTTGAGTTTTCACAAGAACTCCGTTGAATGGCGTTAGTTGTAGCCTACAATACAATTGCGCGACGAAGACTTAAACATCAGAATTGGCTGTATGGACTAAAGATTCCTTTGCCTGCCTTTGTGGCGAATACAACTACTACTACTTAATCTACAAATTAAAGTTCAGTCCAGTTACAACATATTATTCTAAATGTAAGTAAATTATCTGACCTGGGATAATATATAACAAACCAATATAGTTGCCTAAATATAGTTATAATCAACATTAATTAAAATAAGCAGAATATTTTTATGTACAGATCTCATTCAAAATAATTAACATATGTAACTATGATTATATTTATAATTTACTGGTTTGTTTACAATTAAACAAGAGTGCAATGAGCAAATAAATTCAGGCCAAAAGTTTTTATTGAAAATAAGTTTTACTTAAAATAAGAAAAAATATTTACTTCCTATTCTATGTACACCGCTTCGCAACGTGTTATAAACTCCCCAGCAACACGTCTAGCTAAAATTGTTTTTCTTTATATTTCTTGTTCAATTTATATCTGTTTTTTATCAGTTTTATACAGAAGTATGCTACAGAATTACTTTTCGAAGAACTAATGGAGTTGTAGCAAACAATGCATACTCAGTAAGTCAGTATTTTACTACTCACTACTACTATTACTAGTATGACACTGCCTCACCGACCCGCTCCAGCGATGGTGTCGGCCAACGTCGCGCTTCTGACGTGACAACACAGTAACGTAGAAGCCATGAAGGGCGGTCGAAGGTTGCGACCAGTGATCAAGACAATGAGTTTAGGTTAGCTTCAGACCAAAGGGCATGAGCCAATCGAGCGAAGCGAGCATGCCGCGGCAGCGGTCGGCGGGTGCCAGAACATATTGTTCACCATTTATTCATTGATAATTATTTGCCTGCGACATATATACTCATTTGTCGTGTGTGTTGGTCCACACACAATGAAGGGTTCCGTTGAGGTGATAAATTTCATCTGTTTTCGTTATTTGATTACAGAATTATGAAAAAACACGGTTAAATAGTAAGTAGCCCATTACTCAAAAACTACTTAAGAGAACTTTTTTTACGACGAATCCTCATCTGGGATAATATAGGCCGTTTTATGCAGATGTGGCGATGGGTGTAATGCGTTATATGTTATGGGATATTGTTTTTCATTATTAATGACGTTACATAAGCCTAAATGGCACTCTGTTGTTCGTGCCTACCCCGCGAGGGAACTGGCGTGAAGTTATGTATGTATGTATGTATGTATGTACATATTGACAGATAACATATATATATATATATATATATATATATATATATATATATATATATATAGGTAGGTATATACGCTAATGTGGCTATTCGTTAACCGCGTTATTTTTTAAGCTTTAAATAAGATGCATTCGGCCACGGTCAATATATTTGACATTATTCCAGGTACGGCCCCAACATAATATATTTTCGTTAAGAATATTTAACAGCTAAACAACATAGTCGTAGATGAAGTATATTAGCTTCTAAAATCATAAAACTTGTATCCCTCCTTTCTAACTAACATACATACATACATAACTTCACGCCAGTTCCCTTGCGGGGTAGGCAACTAACTAACAATTCATAAAATTCTGAATAAAGAGGTTGTAGGAGCTTCAAAATTTATTTCATGCATTCATAAGCTCTAAGCGTTAAATAAGCATCTAAATCTAAATTTTATTATGTAATCTTAAGTAATCTATTTTTATTTTTTCTTCTCATGAAATAATTAAATGTTTGTTTTTCTTATTTAATTGCGTAAACTAAATTCAATAAATGTAACAGACGTGTTTTATTATCATGGTTCCTCCAATAATGTTCCTCATTCCTTAATCTTCAGCTTTCAGAAGTAGTGAATGACAACTTGACGGCCCGTCTCACCTGTTTGATTAAAATTTAATTTTCTTCGAATATCGCTGTTACTTAATATAACAAATAATAAAGGCAATTAAGTCTTTTCTAGACTAATAAACGTAAGGTCAATTAACAGAAAATTATTATTACGAGTAAGAGAAGTTTTTGATGTGAAATTCAGACACGGCTGGCTGGTTTTGTGTGAGCATTTAGATGTTCATCTTTTGGGTTTGAAAGTTTCTTAACTATAATTATAAAATCGTTTAGTTTTACATAATAATATACAACATACTTTGCATTGCATTAAGCAAGTAAAGCTGTTGCTTGCTTAATCATGGGTTTAACATCGTGTAGAAACTTTTGTATTTACTCGGATGAAATATATGCTATGTCGGTTTTCAACATTCAAAGAAAATGTACGAAAACCTTCGAAGTGCTAGAGAGAGGTATGTTGTTGACTTTGGGCACTTAGGTCTCACCAATTATTGAATTAAATAGAAAAGTTATAAGTACTGAAATTCGATTTCTACACTCAGTTAAGTAAAACGAACGGTGGGTGTAATCATCTCTAAAAAATATAATTGCTTTACAGACTTTACACTATTGTAATATGCGTTATAGAATTCAGCTTCTATTTCAATTCCATTTATTTAATTCTGATAGATTTTATTTATAATGGCTGTGACACATGAAGAAATAACTAAGTACATACATACATACATACATAACTTCACGCCAGTTCCCTTGCGGGGTAGGCACGAACAACAGAGCGCCATTTAGGCTTATTCTTACACACCTCACTTGCTTCTTTGACATTCATAACTCTTGTCATGCACGCTCGTCTGTTCTTAAGACTCCTAACATCACCTTCTGCTAGTACACGATCAATTTGATCATGGAAAGTGTGTCGTGGCCTTCCACGACTTCTGCATCCATCCACTTTTGCATTGTATATCTGTTTATTCATTCTTTCATCATGCATTCTTTCTACATGTCCGAACCACCGGAGCATTCTTTTCCTTACCTTCACCCCGACACTCTCTTTCAGACCAACTGTCTTTCTTACTTCGGTATTACGAACGCGGTCCGCAAGCGTCACTCCGCAGATTTTGCGCAGTGCTCGCATCTCGACCGCGTTTACTCTACTTTCATGCTCTTTCTTCCATACCCAACTCTCGCTTCCATACGTGAGCGTAGGTACCAGCACCGCGTTGTGTACGGCGAGCTGGGCCTTCTGGCTGAGGTTCTTAGCGCCTAGAAGTTTACCTAACGCTCCATTCACACTATTCCTCAAATTCACTCTTCTTTCTATATCAGCGGTGTACCTTCCATCCCTGCTAAAAGCACATCCAAGATATACAAACTCATTCACTTGCTCCAGCATAACATCATCGACCATTATCCTTGCATTCGTTCTGGTTTCTTCTCTTTCAAACACCATAACCTTTGTTTTCTTCGCATTCAAATGTAAGCCTCTCGCCTGACAGTCATCTTTCATCATTGTGACTAGTGTTTGCAGTTCTGATGGCGATTCGGCTAAAAGCACGGCATCATCCGCATAAAGCAAGGTGCTTACAACTAGGTCACTCATCCGCACCCCAACATCCATCAATCTTATTCTCTGGAGACAATCGTCCAGGTATAGGATGAACAGCAAAGCCGACAGCACGCAGCCCTGTCGGACGCCAATATTGACGTCAAACCAGGGCGACAGGCTGCCATCCAGCCGCACGCATGCCATACAGTCCTCGTAAGTGGACTGCACAGCACGCATCAGTTGGCCATTAATCCCATATCTGGGCAATATGTCCCAGAGGTCCTTCCGCACAACCCTGTCAAATGCTTTCTCTAGATCCACAAAACCGCAGAAAACCTTCCGGCCCATAGCCAGCTGCTTCTCTACGATATTGCGGAGAGAGAAAACTTGATCCATACATCCCCTTCCATTTCTGAAGCCACCTTGTGCATCCCACAATAATCCATCGGATACCACTCTCATTCTCTTTTCAATAATCTTCGTATACACTTTAGATGCTGTGCTGATCAAACTGATGGCCCTGTAGCTGGCGCACTCCATACGTGACCCCTTGCCTTTATACAAGGGCACGATGACAGCGCGCCTCCAGTCCTTGGGAACCTTTCCCGTCCTCCAGCACAAATTGCATAAGGACAGGAAAGCGTCCCGGACGCAGGTTCCACCATATATCCAACTAAGTAGATGCTCAAAATTATTATTATTATGAAATTATTCTAAATTACGGACAAAGCAAGTTTCAAATGACTTCGTTAAATTACCGTTGTAAGCGCCTACTCTGTAGTATTTACAAAGATACGACAGAGTTGGAAAATACATAACTTAAATATTTTCTCATTTGAAAGAGTTCAACCGTTGTAACAAAAGTCGTATTGTCGTCTCCTAATGAGATACTTTTGAATCGCGAAATGCATGAAGTGGTATAAAAGAGTAACAACAAACCGCAAGCTGCCTTTTGAATAAAGTTATTTTGCGACTTCATCATTTCATATTATTATTTAATATGTCGTTATGATTAAGATACTTGTGGACTTGTGACAATACTGACAGTGGGACTGGTCCACAAATTTAAAATCGCTCAACAGGCTATGAAGCGAGATAGAGTGTTTCTCTTGTGGATGTAATCAGCAATGAGTTTATCCGTAAGAAAACCAAGACAACCGACGTAGCTCGCAAAGTTAACAAGGTGAAATAGCAGTCGGCCGGTTACGTCTGTCGCAGCAAAGGTGTCCTAGGGGGGAGACCGCGTCTTGGTAAACGTATCGTAGGACGCTCTCCAGCTAGGTGGAGAGACGACATGGGTCACCAATAGGGCTTGATGAGGAAGGTGAGAGACGGGGATATGTGGCGCAGTCTTGGGGAAGCCTACGTCTAGCAGAGGACATCGATTGGCTGAAGACGATTATACTTGTGCAATGTAAGGGGTTTCGTGGCAAAGTCTAACTCCAGTGCTTGTCGTAATCAGCCGGAATTGGATGGAGGAAATGGATACCTTGAGGGTTAAAACTTGAAGTCTAAGAGTGGAAGTGTTAGACATAAGCCTGGAGCGCTTATAAAACTGCGCTAAGCCTCTCCACATCTCTCGGTCACTTGTACTTACGTTGTTTATTACAGTTCTTGTATGATATTGGGGGTCCATGCAGTGAATCATTCCATTGGTGAATCGAGCCCATTTTATACATGTTCTTCTCATATGTATTACGATGGACATTGTCCATTGTACATTGTCTATTGTACATTGTCCATTCTATAGTCCCCGATTTTCAGTTTCTTTAATAGTAGTTACAATTAAATAGACTACATTTTTTCTATTGTACTAAACGAAGTCTTTTTACTCTACATAATAACTCTTGCTCCTGCCTCACTACGTTTGAGAACGGAATGTATACGCCATGCTTGTCCAAGGCGGATTGATGGATTTCACACATTGGTTAAATCAATGAACTGCACTGTCAGCACATGGTGTTTAGGGTCAGAGTCAGTTAGTAATCGCCTAACCTGTGCTTCCGTCTCGGCCAGGATTAGAATCCACATCATTGGAATGGGACATGGATGCATTAGTCACTAAGGTACTGCTACTACATATAAGTATAATTCTACTAGACTGAATAAGAAGAAGGAAATGAGAAAATTTAAGTATTCATTATTAGAATTTTTACGAACGATAACTAACTGATGAAAGCAATAAACTGGGTGAATATTGAAATAACGTCGTATACAATAACCTTAATGTTCGTGGCGTACAAGCTGCCCTATAAATGTTGGGAACGTACGACTAGATACCAAACTAAATGGTTCTGTATATTATTAATCGCAAGAGCAGCAGCTACTGTAGCTGCTGTGAGGGCATTACTGGGAGTCGCTTACGTCGACTCAAATACTGTTATAACTGTAAAATCAAACTGGAAAATCGTTTTGTCTAAGATTAATTGTATTTTATGTAATCCGTCTGTAATGTTGAGCTCCTAATGGCATGCTTTAATTTTTGGCTATTGCAATTTGACGCACTGTTGTCATACATAATTAATTATGTTTAGTCAGTCTCCTTTCATTCGTTCTCCGTGCGGGCAAAAGCCAATTCAACATTCCTTTTTAAACCCTTGTTAGATATTACATATTTTCTGAATGCACAGTGTTTTCTTATCCGTCCCACATAATTATTATACATAACATAGAAGATCTTTATCTGTCTCTTTTTACCTTCTCCTAATTATTTGGGAGCTGATTGTCTGCCGATTATTTATTTATTTAATTTGTTTGGGAAACGTACAATAATTAATATTCTTAAATATAAAACACAAAATTAATACATATATCAATTAAGTTTCCACTAAAAATAATTTAGATAATAAAAAAATAATTTAAAAAAATGGCTCAAATAGTTAATTACAAAATAAAATATAATCCTTTATTCTGACATACGTCCTCTGTCACACCACGAAGCATCATATCATCCTGCACACAATCCATCTATCTCTTTATTGATCTACCTTTACATTTGTAGCCATTCTTCCAGATTAACATTCTTTTTGTCACGTAACATTCATCCCTCCTCATTACATGCCCATACTATCTTCCTTTCAATTATTCAGCCACGGGTGCAACTTTCAAAGATCCCGACTATTCCTCCTCGAAATGTACTTATTTCTCACCATATCTATTCTTGTAACAACACCATATGTAGGATGTCTATTCCCTCTCTAATACTTCAAGGAACACGCGAATAAATCATTTTTCCCTAATAATATGGAACCCCGAAAATATGAGGCATAATTTATTTACTACCCACTTAACTACGTCTAGTACGATCACATTAATTACGGCCTATATTCGTTCCCTTAATATTTCAATAAGGATTCGTGGCAATTTTGTATTATTACTTGTCTGTAATGACCGAGAATAGGATTTTAACAGCTGTTCAAATTTATTCAGTTGTAAAATATTACAGTTACCTACCAATTGCGTTTTATCATACTGTAGACGCTTTTATGTGGCAACGGTTACTATTCTAACAAGTAAATAGCCTGATTATTATGAATAATACATAATTTCTCAAGTTGTGTTGTCTTAAAGTATGATATAAAAAAATTGACCACAACATGAGACGGGAGAACGTGAAAAACGACACATTCGCTCGCCCGTCACGGTCACTTGCCTTAAATTATCTATCAATAGTATAAAAAGCTTTATTGTTGTGTATCGCAGTCTCCTGTCTCATATCACGGTCACGTGTCTCAGGTCTCCTGTCACTGTGCGATTCATAGGGTTCAGTTATTGGCAAATGGCTAAGGAACCGTAAAAATATTATAAGATCATCATGTCCACCTCTGTATGTATATCAGAGTAATTTTTCTTATAATCTACTGGGTTTATTTCGGCAGAAAGTTATATTCTGTATGTCTCTACACAATAGTTTAGTGAAATTATGAAAAAAACAATAAAATAGGTAGGTAAAGTATTCTATATTATTATATGACTTTATTACACTACTTAATCCGTCAAAATCTAAAATATAGTACACAATTTTGTAATTAGTTACAAGGATTAGAGAATTGCAAAAAATAATCATTCGGCTGGTTTCTTAATGTGGTCAGGTTTTAAGTGATTAATTGCATATACATGCTTCCTTGACTCCTCTTTTTAACGTACACGTAAAAAGAGACGTTAAATAAAAATAGCAAATTTACATAGACTTCAATTTTCTACATAGATATTACACATGTGCCAGTCACAAACCACACACGTATTTGAAAGGCCTTTGTCATTTCATCTATCACACAATTCCAGCAACCCCTTAAAATCTTTAGTGCCACTTCTTATACAGACAATGAATATTACAAGCAGCGCGATGCGGCGCCGCTTGCCGTTAGACTGTTAAATTATGACAATGCACGAATGGCATACGTAATATACTCGCTTAGCTGAATATACGACTTTCGGATTCAGCATTACATAGGATTGTATTGGCATTATTTAAACCCTGGTTCAGAGTCTTTAAAAGATATGGCTCAAACACTATCGGCATTCATATTGCCGATGTCGTGATTATTTGAAGATGCATGTGGTGAAAAAGAAAAATGTAGGTACAAAATAAAATTTGAAATACAATAAACTTAACAATTTTAGTATGTATTTAGTACTCCTAATAGTAATTGTCAGGTGTCTGTCAGTCCACGCATAACAGTCTTCATTATTCGGTTATGGTTATTATAAAATAATTTAGTCGAAAATACAACATATTTCAAATTCTATACAATAGATATTGTTTAGACCAATTTTCGTTTAAAATATTTTCACTTCATATTTTTCAAAATGTTCCATTTCATAGTTCAAAAGTTAGAGAAGGGATGGAGGTACAATTTTTACGATTTTAGAGACAACAACTCACCTCTTTTTAACTGGCACGTTTTTTGTAACAAAGTCATTAAAGAACATTGTCATGATTTTTTAAGAACTGACTAACGAAACCGGACATGACTATTATATTATTACTAGTTGTACAGTTTTATATTACTATTGTATAGAAATATCTAGACTACACCTTTCTGTAAATTTTCATCGTAATAAGCTCAGTAGTTTCCAAGAAATATACTGTATCACAAATAAAAGACGGATAGACAGACATGACGATTTCATAGAGGTTCCGCTTCTGCCAAAATATCTACTACACCCAAAAATGTGTATGAAACAAAATATATGCTTAAAATAATTTTGAAGGCACAGATAACTAACATGAAATTCCAATCGTAAAATTTTGATTGCATTATTCCTTTCTCAATTGGGCACAAAACTTTAAATTATGCCACCACTTGGCAAAGTTTTGAGACATTTCACCGAACTATATCCTCTGGCAGGAGTCCAGGGGTATACACGTATTTTACTTTCATTTTTTATCAGTGTTTTGGCAATAACACAGTACTGTAACTTGCACCTCGTGGCCAACTTTGAATACATGCCTGTAATTGATAAACATAGAATACATACATTATTGTATGTACTTAATATAGTTTCAATATTGAAGCGTGATCACGGAAGACTGAAAAGTGGCCGAAACGTCGGAAAAACCAAAATCAAATGAAATATGTATACAAGTCGCGAGAATATTTTACACTACACAGTACTATAATTTCGTTATACAGTATATATCTGTTTAAATATGTTTATATAACAATTCATTGACATATGCACTTTAAATCTAGTTTTTTACTTTACAAATACTCGTATGTTAAAATATTGTTACGAGTTGCAGGGACTCGAATTAAAATGCCGTTGGAATTATTTATAGAATTTATTAGAACTATACCAACACGTATAACATAGGTACAAATATAACTGTACACAACCAGTCCAAACGTAATGCACGATTCAATCACACGCGCAAAGTCCGTGACTAACGTCTTGCTTCGCTTGTGGCTATCGCAAGACTGCGTGGACTGAATTTTCTAGAATCACACCTGGCTAATGACTACCATAAAAGATTACAATACACAATGGGCTGTTTTTCTAATCACGAATTTTAAACACAAAGTAAACGAAACAAGTCCAAATGCCGCAAAGGTAATAAAACGTCTACAGGTATGCAGGTGTGAATTTGTCTTTTGTCGGCGCTCAGGTCGTAACAATATCTTACGAAGCCTATGGCCATTTTATTACACACTAATGATATATTATTATTTTTCTTTAACGATTCGTATATATTCCGCGGGATAATTATGTTCATGGTTACAGTGACAGTAGCTGCGTCTAAAATATTATCTATAATTACAATAATATATTGTAAGTATACGGCACGAGCCGTTCTAGAACCTGACGGCTGATGATAAGAGACACGATGGAATGTCATTGGTGCCTTGGAAGATGGGTCGCCTCTTAGTATGGGACCCATCTTGTTGTGATACTCTGGTGGCCTCCCATCTTCCAGCCACTAGCATATCAACTAACACAGCAGCTGTACAACAGGAGGCCCTAAAACGCCGCAAATATTCAGTCATCGGGAATAGCTACATACTTGCGGGTTTTAGAATCGAGACTCTTAGACTATGGAAGCCTGAGGTGCACAAACTTTATTGACACATAGCGTGATGCCTGGTAGATGTCTCACGTGACCAACTGACCAAAACGTATTATCGTTGCCATCCAGCGATGTAATGTGGCCATTCTTTTGGGCACGTTTCCATCTGTAAGCTGTCTGGCACTGGATTTTAAAGATTACTTTTAATTTGTATATATAGTTTAATTTATAAAATATTTTATAGATACCATAATGTCCTAGTCCAGCCATAAGTTCTGTTACACATGAAAACGCATTTTTTTAAATGAAGTAATGTAATATTATTAAAATTTATACCTACATATTTATTAAAGTCTCAGCAAAAAATAAAAAAATATTCTATTCGAAATGGCCACCTTTGGCTTTTATACAGGCCTTTAATCTGTTTGGCCACGAATCTATGGATTTACGCACTGTTTCCAAGGGAAATTTCGCTACTGCTTGCTTCAAAGATTTTTTAAGAGACTCAATGTCGCCGTGTCGTTTAGAACAGGCCATGTCCTCTAAAACTGACCATAATTTGAAGTCTAAAGGGTTGAGGTCTGGGCTAGATGAGGGCTAGTCTTCAGCTCTTATAAAGTCCGGAACGTTGGTTTCAAGCCAGGCTTGGGTAATTCGTGCCTTGTGACCAGGTACAGAGTCCTGCTGGAAAGTCCACGGTGTGTATTTTTGTATTTTTAAAAAGTGCATTGCTGAGAGGTTTCACAACCTGATCCAAGACTGTATCTTTATACACTTTGGCTGAAGTTTTCACTCCTTTTTCACAAAAATGTAGTTTTGTGACTCCTTGATAAGACACGCCCCACCAAACCATCACTGACGCAGGATGATAACCACGTTGTACCGTTCCGACCACTTGAGCAGCTTTATCATTTTGCTTATTGTAATGTTCTTCAATCGTGAAAATTTTTTCATCAGTAAAGAGGATATTTCTTTGCCTTTCACCTGCGTATCGCGACAGAAGGCGTTTTGATCGATCCACTCTCTTTAATTGTTAAAGATTGATTTAGGGCATGTCCTGTATATCGACGATAAGCACCGAACTTCAGGTCTTGTTTTATAATACGCAACAGAGTCCTAGCGCAAATCTTCATTTCTCGCGAAAAGATTTTTTGTTTCCTAATCGGGTTTCGACGAATTCTGGCTTTAACAGCGTTAACAGCCTTTGTAGTTCTAACAGCACGCGGCCGTCCCGATCTTTTCTGGTCTTCGACAGACGAAGTGTTGTTGTATCTGTTGATAGTACGATATACGAACATACGGCTGATATCAAGCTTTAGAAATGTCTGGAATATGACCGACGGCTCCATACCACTTTGTGCAAGGCGATCACTGCAATCCTATTTTCTTTAACACCCCATTCCATATTGTAATTTGATAATGAACACGAAAAATATGTGAAATGGCGCAAAATCGAAAGAAGTCTTTAAAATAATATACGTGTTCCAAATTCAAAATAATTAAAAAGTTGAAAAAAATAAAAGTTTTTATGTAACAGTATTTATGGCCAGACTAGTTAAATATATCATAATATTAAAACAACTAAATTTTAATAATATAAATGTGTAGGTAGTTTTTTTTTATAGCTGGAGTACAGCAAACAGGCTAACGGCCCACCTGGTGGAAAGCGGTTACCGTCGCCTATGGACGTTTGCAACATCAGAGATGTCGCCAACGCGCTGCCGGCCTCTAAGAAATTTTATGACACCCTTTTTGAAGAACTCCATATCGTAGCGCTGTGGGAAAACCTCGGCCGGGAGCTCATTCCAAATCCCCACGGTACGCGAGAGAAACGTTCTACAGAACCGTTGCGTACATGAGCGAAGCGGCTCAAGGAAGTGGGGGTGAACTCCCAATCGATGGCGAGCGGTGCGATGGTAGAAGGAGGACGAAGGCACCATTCTAAACAGTTCTTCGGAACATTCCCCGTTATACAGTCGGTAGAATACGCAGAGAGAAGCAAAGTCTCTCCTAAGGCCAAGCGTATCTAAACTGTCTGTGAGTATGGGATCATCAACAACGCGAAGGGCTCGACGTTGAATACTGTCCAGGGGATTAAGTTGGTAAGCAGGTGCTCCAGCCCAAAGGTGTGAGCAGTACTCCATATGCGGCCTCACCTGGGCTTTATAAAGCACAAGGCGTTGCCGCGATGTGAAGTACTGCTTGGACCGGTTTAGCACTCCCAGCTTCTTGGAGGCAAGTTTTGCCTTGCCTTCAAGATGGCCCCTGAACTGTACATCGTTCGTGATGTTGATACCGAGGATCCCAATACTTTTGGAGGTGGTAAGGGGAGTTCCTTGGAACTCAAGCGCTTGCTCGAATGGAGTTTTTTTTTGTAGTGTACGTAATTATCAAATAGAGACCTGTTAGCTCGTTAATTTAAGTGCAGTTAGCAGTCTCGCCATACTATAATGAATTTTGAACAAAATTTAATTCTAAACTCACATATATTCTAAATGTTACTATTACTCCTGAGTGCTGAAACACAAGTTTGCGTATTCTCTACCAAAAAAACTCTATTCAAGCAAGCGCTTCAGTTCCAAGGAACTCCTCTTATCACCTCCAAGAATATTGGAATCCTCGGTGTTGACATCGCGAACGATGTGCAGTTCAGGGGCCATCTTGATGGCAAGGCAAAACTTGCCTCTAAGATGCTGGGAATGCTAAATCGGTCCAAGGAGTACTTCACACCGCGGCAACGCTTTGTGCTTTATAAAGCCCAGATGAGGCCGGATTTGAAGTACTGCTCCACCTTTAGACTGGAACACCTGCCTACCAGCTTAATCCCTTAGACAGTATTCAACGTCGATACGCTTGGCCTTAGGAGAGACTTCGCGTCTCTCTGCGTATTCTACCGCCTGTATAACGGGGAGTGTTCCGAGGAACTGTTTAGAATGGTGCCTTCGTCTTCTTTCTACCACCGCACCGCTCGCCATCGGCTGGGCGTTCATCCTCACTTCCTCGAGCCACTTCGCTGATGTACGCAACAGTTCTATAAAACGTTTTTCTTGCGTACCTTGGGGATTTGGAATGATCTCCCAGCTAAGGTTTTCCCACAGCGCTACAATATAGAATTTTTCAAAAAAGGGTGTCATAAAATTTCTTCGGAGCCGGCAGCGCGTTGGTAACATGTCTGGTGTTACAAACGTCCATAGGCGACGGTAACCGCTTTCCATCAGGTAGGCCGTCAGCATGTCTGCTGTAAAAGCTGTAAGCTGTAAGCTATAAAAAAATTGCTTTCACAAAAATAATATTTTAATATTTAAAAAATAATTAAAATTTTTAAATAACATTGACCTAGTCTGTGGGTAATTTTATTGCCATAGGTTCCGGAGATGTAACAATTGTCTATTGTTTTGTATTATATATTTTCTGTATAGTCAATAATTATTATTTTTGGCAACATTTTGAAACACTTCTTCAAACTGTACAATAATAAATCTGTAAATGGTTTGAGTTTGTACAATGCGTTTATTTTTTTTATCAGGGGGGCTAATTCGGACTATAAGATTCCGAAAATATCATTTTTAGATTTTTTATCTATTTGTCTATTTGTGTATCACGTGAAAACTATAGAACGGATTTAAATGAAACGCGATATAGAGAGCTAGCTTACATCTCGGGGATCATAGAGTACATTAATATAATAGGAGA
This sequence comes from Dendrolimus kikuchii, assembly GCA_019925095.2. Classification (NCBI taxonomy): domain Eukaryota; kingdom Metazoa; phylum Arthropoda; class Insecta; order Lepidoptera; family Lasiocampidae; genus Dendrolimus; species Dendrolimus kikuchii. The sequence goes on from CM034400.1 coordinate 10,269,082, forward strand.
TCTGGGATAATGTTACAATTATTAACCGTTTCACATAGATGAGTTTAATGCGTTACTTGTGATATGATATTGATATTAATTGTTAACGAGGTTAAATATCTACCGATAACTTACGTGTATACAATAATGTAGCTAGGATTTTTAAGCGATTTTCGCCATCAGTTACATAAATTTTAATGTTCATTGAAGGTTTATATGTATAAAAAACATGATTAATTTTTTATATAAGTATCAAAGAGCTACCCCAGGATTTCTCACGCGGTGTAGCCGCGTGGAAAACGCCAGTTTACTACAGGCGCCTGGTCTACAGCAGACTATGTATTCAACATTGACAGACTTATTTATCTGTCAATTTTGGTATGAATACCAACAATGTACGTTTTATTTGATTTAACGTATTTGTAATATGTCTTATACATAAATAGTAGCTTTCTGCAGTGTGCCAAATCTCACATTCCTCTACGCACGTAATAAATACGTTTAAAAATTATACTTACAGTTATTTTTATTCACATACTTTTTGTCGTGATTATTTTTTATTTTGGAATTTTGCCCATACAAATAATGCCAACCCCATCTGGAAACATTAAGCTATTTACTAAATCAATATAGGTGTTATTCTAAGAAAAGGTAATATTTCAGAACCATCGCCGCTGTACGACAACAACCATTACCACGAGGAATGTCTCCGCTGCAACTCCTGTGGGTTAAACCTCACCGGGCCAAACCAGGTTAGTATTGTACAATTTCTCTCATTTACGACATAATATCAATATATATACGTGTTATTTCTGGGCTTGGGCCTCACCTTTATTAGAGCGAATGGCTAATATACCTACTGTGCTTGTCTAAGGCAGATTAGCAAGCTTCATACCTGTGTCATCTCGATAAGCACATTTCATCGCGATGTTTACTTTCACCGTCAGCTCTTAATAATTGTAAAAAATGTGCCCATTAGGCCAGAAAACTGTTCAAATGAAAAAAGCCTTTCTGCCACGATTCGACCTCACGTTATTTTTAAAGCCCAACTTTACTACCCACAAATTCACCACGGCTTAGTATCTTCTGGAACACGCTTTTATTATTAGGAAACGATACAAAAGATGAAGAGTTAAATTTAATTTAAAAAAATACGTTTGAATAATGTGAACTAAAAAGTAAAATTTAAAACGATTGTCAAAAAAATCTATCGTGACCTAAAAAAAAAGCTTGGAGTGGTTGTATAATAACGCCACGCCTTTTATAAGTTATTTTTATCAATTACTATTTTTTAGTTCACGGTACTGCTAAAGCATGTTTTTTTTATTTTAACTGTAATTTTATGATTTCTCTTCTTATTACAAATTTTCATTACTTTAATATTCATCAGTTTGAAAAGAAAGATAATTTATATCAGGGATCTCTAAAGAATGATCTACCAAAACCTTCAACGCAACCTTCGACTGCAGCAACAATCCGACTGTCTATTCAGCCATAATATAATAATTAATATTACATTGTAAATTCGTAATTCTGTCACCAGCTTGTCCCAAAATTGTAATCTGTACTTAATTTTATGGTGAAGTATGTTAGTATGATGAGTTATTAACTAGGTCTCAACCCTTGGGAGTTAGTCGAAGAGTATACTTGCTATGCTTGTCCTAAAAGTACTGGCGTGTTCTACACATCTAAAACTACTCATATTCATAAAATTGAAAAAAAATTTTATTAATAACTCTACGGACTCTACTTCCGTACCCTTTTTTTACAATTAAATTTAAGAAGAAGTTAAGAAGTTGTACACGCTTATTTGTTACTTTGTTATTGTGTGTGACATTTAATGAATGTATGTTTGTGTTGTGACGAGTGTGCATGACAAGAGTTATGAATGTCAAAGAAGCAAGTGAGGTGTGTAAGAATGGGCCTAAATGGCGCTCTGTTGTTCGTGCCTACCCCGCAAGGGAACTGGCGTGAAGTTATGTATGTATGTATGTTGTATGTTTGTGTTGTGGTGTACCTTCAGGATAATTTATATTAATTTATTCTAATTTTAATACTAGACTTATACTAATGTAAAGTGTAGCTGTTACATGCTGGTGTTGAGAGGAAGTGTATGTGCAGTGTGTGCCTTATGTCTATACCTGAGATATAGGTTTTATCATGTATTTCTTCATCGTTAGCCCGTGTTAATTGATCCAATATAGACATTCGGTCAGAAAATCAACCTACCCAATGCTCGATCCCGGACTCCGGCCAAAGGTGCAGCCCACGTGTATCATAGAAATTGCGAGTCATTAAGCCACTTATCTACCAGGATTTATTCTTATATACAGTAAATATGATTGAGGAGGTAAGTAACAAATCCTCGCATTTCCACTTTGAAATATCGTTGCTTTTTTTCTTAAATTGCAAATAAACAATGTTAAATTGATTACCGCAAATAAGTCAAACTAATCAAAAACACCGGTTTTCTCAAACGAATTTACACTTGAAATCGAGAGTTCCGAACAAAACTACGCTTAACCATGTAGTAAAATTACTCTCCCTTGTTTTGTTTCAAGGACTTATTTTATAGTAGTATAATTAAATGGTATTAAGACTTCATCAAAACGACATAATCACATTGAGTTTAGAATAAAGATGCTATTTCAATGCCTGTTTTTTTTTGCTTAATAGTTTTATTTAACTTTTGATCAAAATCAGTCTTTTCTAAATAATTTTCAATCAAAACCTTACATTTCCAAACTTCAATCCAAAATATTGACTAAGATTCTTAACATTTTTATCAGTCAGCCACTGAAATATTAGCTTAATATGCCATAACTAAAACAAACGCAGATAATTTAGTTGATTAGTTATTTACATTGACGGCCTCTGTGGTTGAGCGGGATAAGCCTTTGCCGGCCTACTACACTGCAACGCAGAGGCTCCAGGTTCGATTCCTGATATAGTCAATTTCGGACACGTATTTTCCCCGTTATTTACTATTGTCTGGGTGTCTGGGATCGGCCCCAGAGTAGTCCGTTGTATATTACCCATAACACAAGCGTAACTTGCTTAATTTGGGGACATGCAATATGTGTGTTTGTCTTCCGATTATTTATTTATTTATTGTACTGTTTTCTCCAAAATTGTAAAAAGTGTATGTATGAGATTTTGTTCTTCACCTTATTGGTATTGGTGAATCATGTTCTTGAATATAATATTATTATATATTTGTGTAATAAAAATATTATACACAATAACATGAAGATTCTTTAATGTTGTTATAGGATTCTAAATAACGAAAGAGGTTTAGTATAAAAATATTAAATTAAGCTGAACCAAGAAAGTTTATAGCTTCTTCGTTTAGTGCCGTCTAAGCTCTGTGAGGTATATTTTTCTGTCGTAAATTGGATATGAAACTACTATATTAAAACTTTTCAAGATGTCATGGTTTTATAGACCTCATGTCGTTCACAAACAGATTTGCGAGTAGAAAAGTTTTATATAACTTAATTACAAATCATATGTTCAAATATGAAAAATTACTTTAACTATGAATATGTTAAGATCTTTATGATTTCAACCATCGGTTTTTGGACCCCATGAAATTAAAACCGTTACTAAAATGCGGTAAAGTCAAATTGCATGTGGCACCTCGATGAAAAAAATCGGATGGGCTGTCATTGGCGCCGTGGAGGAAGCTTTGTTCTTTATATACCTCGATAGTTATTTCCTTGACAGTCGATACAGCTGCCACGCGTCAGGGAATAATACATAAAACTTCGCAAATATGTAACTATGGCCACGTATACGTGGCTTTTAGGCTCGGTACCCGACGCCATCAAGGCCTGAGGCGTAGAAACTTGAACGAGACATAAATACATACTTGGTTGACATCTCACGTTACCAAAATATTGATCTATACCTTAGGTAACATATTAACTTTGCCATTGAACCAAAGGCGACGATCTTTCTCGAAAGCTCCCAACAGGTAAAACCGGGACCTGTAACCTACTATGAACTATATAAATATAATACAAAGTCACATTTTTTTATAGATAAAGTGCCCAAAATTCTGTCAACATGCTATTATACTCTTGTCTTTAAAAATTTTTGAAGTGAAACTTCTATATAGACGGGGTCTTAGGATTTTTTTGTCACGAAAAAGCGTTACGGCCGCATGGAAGAGCGGCATAATGTTAGAGTAGACTATCAATGTTATTATTGGTTCCGAATCGAATTCAGTTTTTTGGTTTGATAAAATAAAATATGTTTAAATAAAAAATGCATTAATTAAACTGTACCTAACCTAAGCAAATCATAATTTGCAGTAAACCTGCGAAAATCGAAATGTGTGCTGGGACACATAGTAGAAGTAGTAAAACTTCAAGTTAAAATTTTGTTGCGATTCGTTTTTCCACTTGTCCATTGAAGTTTCCCTTCTACTATGTATCCCAGCACACATTTTTTTTATTATAGCAAGAAATAAGACTAACATTGCTTGAATTGCTAAATACCTACTTTAACATTTATTAGTCGGTAAAATAGTAATTTCAGAGTTAACATAGAATATGACTGTTATTATTCCTTCGAAACGTCATATCTTGCCATATTTGCATATAACACTTGGTTTAATTCGCGTTTGCTGAAATTACTTTGTTTTCACGTCTACGCGGTGAGAGTGTTTGTTTTCCCACATGTTAAACATGTAATAATAGCAATATTTACATATATTTATGTTCGTTTGAAAACTGCGCCTCACACACGCAAAGATGCTTTAGTTTAATGAAATTAGCATATAATTTAAAACATTAATCATAATTATATATTACTTTTATACATTTTTAAACAAACTGTGCCAATACATAAGTAAGTATCATGTGGTTTGATGAGCTTCCACTATCGGTATTATGTTCATTCAAGCTTCCACAGCACTTCGCTTTATCGCCAATACGTTGTAGTACACTGCGTTCAAATTTAATCACAGTCAGACACAAATTCATAACAATGCCATTCTTCTCCTATAATAATACCTTGATTAAAAAACCTTCGATCGAGTAATGAATACATATCCTTACATACACAAATTAGTATTCACATAACAAAGAAGAGGTAACCGAAGAACGCTCTCATAATGTTGAAACAAATAACCAACAAGCTGTATAAATATTTAAATGTATTCGCAAACGCGAAAATGGCAGGAAAATCATCAATCATAAATATATAATTTAGGCTGACGGTTAGCGGTGGCTTTACTGTCTAAATTGTGAATGTACAAACGTGAAGGTACAAACATTTATAAATGCGGTGAGTTTCATATTAAACTCGTGGTAGCGTAATGGCTAGCGCACGCTTCCCATAATCAAAAAGAGCGCGGGTTCTTTCGAATCCTGGTCGGAAACGCATGCACTACTTAGGCAGTTTTCTGACCTAATGTGCATATTTTTACAATTATCACGTGCTAACAACGATGAAAGAAAACATCATGATGAAACCCCTTCGAGATAACCTGTTGTGGTCGGTAACGAGATATATAATTGTTTGTAATAAAAAATATCCTGCTTTATGTGTTACTTTAATTATATAAACGTAATAAACAAAACAATGTCTCATACAATCATACGTATGTATCTCTGAATAATTCCCACTCGACCGAAAACAGTTTGACAGAAAAATAAAAATCGCTTTCAAAATGCTATTCTATAATAAAAAATAGGTTTTACACCAATGAGACTGCAACATCCTCCACACCGCAAATGGCAAAAGTTATTACTCACATCACAATATTCGTTGACAAAATACGAGCAGTTTCGATTACAAACAAATTTACGAATCGAATCAAAAATAAGTTTAAACCTGGGGTTTAAATAGTAATTAAATTCTCTTTAAAAATAAACAAGAGTAGCTAACTTAATATTACAACTAAATGGTTGCTAGCTGATATAAACATTTAACTGAATGTTTACTCTTACTTGTTTAAAAACCGCCCCTTAAAAGATAAAATAAAATTTTCTTTACAAACAAACAAAATAGTAGATAACTTTATAGTAAAAGACATTTCTTACAAAAACGCATCTCGAGGCCACTTCTAAGTTTTCAAGCAATCTCCGCAAAATTTCTTTCAGCATGCATAGCAACCGTTCCCACCACCATCCTCACCACCACGGTGAGCCGGGGAATAAGAATCAATTCCAAACCAGCAATACCGTTTATCGAGATGATATCTTATGATGATATTTAGTAAAAATGGCCTACAAGTTACTCCAAACACAGCTCTGCAGTAACGATAAGTAAGTAACTTACGTCGATGCTTACCCGCCCTCCATAGAAATCGAAGATATTTCGGATCTAAATCCGCAAACTTATCTGCAAAAATGCCTTTTTAATAATGGTTGTAACATATTCGCGCATAGGAATGTTAAGCATATAATATTTTCTTAAGTTTTCGCAACTTGTATTCATAATAAAAATTTTATTATGTTAAACATAATTTTGTGTATCATTTCGAATAAATTAATGCTAGGTTCCAAATTAACATTAAGATACCTGGCATTTCTCTTTTTTGCCGAAACATTAAAAACTGGTCGTTTTGTTATTAGCCTCGCTTTTTTAATCACGGGATGATGAGCTAAGAAATGAACATCATCATCACCTTCTTTCTTCACCTCTTCAATGATACCGTTATGTAGACATTTCTTTAGAGAATCGTCATATTCTTTTAGTTCTCGGTAATTTGGGATTCATCTAAACCTTTATTATTTGATGGTAAATTAGCATTCGCAAATTCACGAACCTCGTCTGACTCTGTGCGTAAGAGCTTTCCACAACGCGCCTAAAACAAAATATAATCGGTTTCTCTTTGCATTCTTGCTTTCTAAATCCGACTCTTCCTCAATGTTTCCTCCTCCGAGAGGTCAAAATTCAAACTGCATTTTTAAACTTTTCCTCTATATAAACATTTGCTTAGCATTATCGTCTAAAATAGTGAGAATTACAGGAACCTCATGTATTTCTCCATTGTTAAGCTTTTCTAAACAACTATTGTAACCCAAAGAAAATAACTTGCGACTTATGGGTTCTTTGTTTATTTAAAATACTCACGGTCGCCATACTGTTGTGGTCGGTAATGAGAGATATAATTGTTTGTAATAAAAAGTATCCTGCTTTTTGTGTTATTTTAGTAATATAAACGTAATAAACACAACAATGGATAATTCATACGTATGTATCTCTCAATAATTTTCACTCGACCGAAAACGGCTTGACATAAAAAATAAAAATCACATTCAAAATGCTATTCTATAAGAAAAATAGGTTTTACACTAATGAGACGGCGGTCTGTTAAACCTGCCAAGCCTCCTTGAATAGCGTGGCGGGTATACTGTCCGTTCCCATATAGGGAGGCGCAATTCCAGCAGTGTGATTTTTATGGGCTGTTACTATTATTGTTATATAATATTAAAATAGTTTTTTGCTCGCAGCTTTTAGCACAGTTAGTAGATCTAGGTCAGTGTCAGGCAATCAAACAAAAATAATAGTAAATAATAAATAAGCAAGTAGGCACCAAGCGAAAGCCTAATTATATCATTTATAATAATGTAGAGTAGAGTATGTAGAGTAAATCATGTAGAGTAAATCAATGTAAAATATCAATCTTTATAGTACAGCAATTATATCGCCGTTTACACCTATATCGTTTTCAACTGAGCCATAAGCATGAGCCAGACTTTTGAAAAGCTTGCGTTGGGTATGGGAATGCCAACACGTAAAGGTCCCTTCGACAATTTAATCTGAATGTAGTGAACTGTTCGGCAATTATCCCTCTGTATATTACTATAGGAATGCACCCCAGGAAAAGCTCCGATCAGTAACTATTGTCGGAAATGGGAACAAAAAGACTAGTTAATTGGGATATATTAGATGTTAAGGAAGTTCGAGATCAACAGATATGCAGGACGATCATAACAAAATAAAATTTTATTTCTATTTTCAATTGCAATAATGAATAAATAAAAAATACTATTCAAATAAACATGGAAATTATCATCACGATTTATCAATTCGTGCTCGTACCCGCAACAAATTATTAAATAACTAAATATAAAACACAATGATGACTGCACACACACAATTTCGCATTTCTATTCTATTATAGGAGTCTTTTTCTTAGGTATACTTACCCTTATTCGTAATTAATTCCATCTAAATTACACTTTAAATCAGTAGTATAAAATTCAAAATTCAATTCACTGTTACGCACTTATGTGTGTCTACGTATCTGTTGATCTACGTATAAAAGAATATAATCTGCCTTAAATATTGTTACGACCGAGGTGCCGACAAAAGTGGATTCACACCATCAAAACATACCATAAAAACACACTTTATTACCTTTCTGCATTTGGAATTCTTTTCTTTACTTTGTGTTTAAATTTTGTAATTAGAAAACAGCCCATTGTGTATTATAATCTTTTATGGCAGTCATTAGCCAGATGTGTGTCGGACTGATTCTAAAAAATTCGGCCACGCGATCGGGCAGACATATTGTATCGGTGCAGTATAAAGCAATGGCCCAATAGAGAGATTGACAGTCTAGCGATAACCACAAGCGAAGTAAGATTAGTGGACATTTGGTAATCTATTTAGTGACGGACTTTGCGCGTGTTATTGAATTGTGCATTACTTTTGGACTGGTTGTGTTCAGTTATATTTGTACCTGTAGTATACGTGTTTGTATAGTTCTAATAAACTCTATAGTAGTTCCAACGGCATTTTAATTGGAGTCCTGCAACTCGTAACAATATATACAGATAGAGCTAGATTTCATTTGAAATCTTTTCAAGTTTAATTTAAAGTGAAAATTAATATTAACGGTAAAATGTGTTTTATTTTGAATAAAATAAGGTTAGATTTTAAGTGTTTATCTCTTTTTAGTTACGCTTTTTTCTTTTCGCTTTTTTATATCATCGAGTTTCAAATCACAATGATTCTAAAGAAGTTTACTTCAAAATTTAATCCAAACGAACAAAAGATAAAACTCAATTAATACAAATAAACAATGGCGCCATAGAAATATTATTCTGCGGACACTTAAGGCTCCGTTACACTCAGTAAATTAAAGATAGTATTTCAAATTATATAACGAACTAGGATATATATGCCCGTGTCTTCGTCCACGCTTTACTTGAAATTCCCGGGGAAACCCGGGTCACTAAGTACCGCAGTATTTAAAAACAGAATGTAAGTTATGCCAACGTTTTAGTGGAAACTGTGTCGGAATTAGCTAATTTTTATGCATCCGAAAAACTTCGAACCGCTCCTGGGAAAATACCCACGGGGTTCCCGGGAAAGAAAAAATCACACATTTTATTACATAAAATTTGCTATGGATCAGTAAAAAATCACATAGGAATTATATTTTTTTAAATCTGGTAATTTTAAATCATTCCCAGAAAATTTCCCGCGGGATCCCCAACATAAAATGTAACGCATATTTTAAGCCTAAAAAATTACTGTCGATCAGCGAAAACCGCATCGAAATCCGCGCAGTAGTTTTTACGTGAATCTCGAACAAACCGACATAGAGACAAGAAATTGAAAAATGCATCGTGTTCTCCATTGTTTATAATTATAGTCTAATACAGTGGGGTTTTTTTTAATAGCTTTAATGTACAGATAGTGTGTTTAGAATTTTGTAATATTATAGATTATAAAAGATGATATTTTTGAGATTACTTACAGATGTATATAAATTATAGGCCACGACACACCTTCCATGATCAAATTGATCGTGTACTAGCAGAAGGTGATGTCAGGAGCCTTAAGAACAGACGAGCTTGCATGACAAGAGTTATGAATGTCAAAGAAGCAAGTGAGGTGTGTAAGAATAAGCCTAAAGATAGGTTTGCGTTTGACCACGATCACGTCCAGTGCCGGACGATGATGCGGTCGAAGATGGAGCACGCTTACCTAGATAATACCTATTCACACGAGACTTGAAGATTCCCGGATTGTACTTTTCTGGAAACACGGACTCTGGTAGTGCATTCCACAATTCTGCCGTACGCAGAAGGAACGTGGAGGCGAAACGTTTAGTACGCACTGGTAGCGTTTCCACTGTGAAACGATGGCGCAAACCAGAGCGTCTTGTGGTCCGAAGATGGAATGGTGTAGGGGGAATCAGGTCAAACAGTTCAACCGCACACTCTCCGAAATGAATCCTATAAAAAACCGACAGACTAGCAACCCGGCGTCGATGCTCTAAGCTTTGAAGCCTTGTATTGACAAGCTGGTCGCTACCAATCAACCTCTTGGCTCTTCTCTCAATTGACTCCAGCGCCTCAAGCTGGTATTTGGCTGAGCCGTCCCAAAGGTGAGAGCAGTACTCCATGCAAGATCTTACTTGAGCACAGTAAAGATTAAGTAGTTGCTCTGCAGTGAAGTAGCGACTCACCTTTGTAAGTATACTTAACTTTTTAGCAGCCAGCTGAGCTACACTTTCAATATAGGAGCCGAAATTGAGAGTGGATCTCTCTACAACTGTGCTGTCATCTGCATACCCAAAGATACCGGGCTTAAGGAGCAGATCATTTATATGCAGCACAAAAAGCGTTGCAGAGAGCACAGACCCCTGAGGGACACCGGCGTTAATCATCAAGCGATCGGAGGAACAACCATCAACGACCACTTGGATTGACCTTTCCCTCAGGAAGTCCGATATCCAAGCACACAAACCAGCAGACAGGCCATAGGCTGGAAGTTTGGCGATGAGACTGTCATGCCAGACCCTATCAAATGCCTTTGAGATATCGAGAGAGACCGCGAGCGCTTCGCCATATCTCTCGATAGCCTCGCTACAAATGTGTGTGACGTACGCTAGAATATCCCCAGTGGATCGGTTTTGACGAAAACCGTATTGCCGATCGCTGAGGAGATCATTTGATTCTAGGTGCGTGAGTAGCCTAGCATTTAGGATACGTTCCATACTCTTACAGAGTATCGACGTAACCGAAATTGGTCTATAGTTGGCAGGGTCGGCTCGACTGCCCTTTTTGGGTACCGGCTGTACATTTGCCTGCTTCCAGGATGTTGGAACCTTTCCAGTCTTCAATGAGAGGCGAAATAAGCGAGTCAGTATGGGAGAGATCTCTGGTGCACAGGATTTTAGAACTCTGGCTGGGATTCCATCAGGTCCGCTAGCTTTATTCGTATGTAGATTGCGGAGCGTTTTGCGTACCTCAGTCTGACGAATGCGTATTTCTGGCATTTGCAATACGCATTGCGGCAGACTTGGAGGTAGTGTGCCCATAGCGTCTAGACGCGAAGACTCCGCGAAGAGTGAAGCAAACAAGTTAGCTTTATCTACAGCAGTGTGGGCCAGCGAACCATCTGGCCGCAGCAGTGGAGGAAGTGAGGGGCGACAGAAGTTCGACTCGACTGACTTTGCTAAGGACCAAAATGCTTTGCTGCCAGCAGGGTAAGAATCAAGTTTAGTCCCAGTGCGGCCAATGTGGTCAAATCGTGCTTTCTGTAATGTCCTTTTGCATGTCTTGGCAGCCTTATTATATGCTTTCTTCTTATCCGTTATGTCCTCAGTTTTGCGATTACGGGCGTGTACCCAAGCAAGTGTATAAAAATGTATAAAGTGTATAAAATGTATAAAGACTAGAAAGTTATAAAGGAACCCAATGCTACGATTGACTATGGAGCTCTTAAATGTGGTATATTTTAAGTTGTTTCACGTTCTAGCCAATGTCAATGATTATAGCAAATTTGTATGGAAGTGTAATTGACCTCTGTTCTTTATTACGAGAATATTTATTTTTATAAGGTTTTAAACCGAGTCAAATATAGCTGCTAAAACCTGTATTTTCCCATATACATGCCAAACAAAGAGGAGTCACAGCGAACAATTAAAAAGTTGCCAACGTGCTATGAAACGTAGCATCCTGAGTGTCAAATTTTAGTATAAAATGAACAACGAAAATATAAGAACTAATACTAAACTAACAGACATACTCTCGAGAATCGATTTTCAGAAATGGATATAGATAGGGAACGTGCTCAGGTGCAAGCACCCAAAGTGGAGTCCGATATGCCCAAGGGTCGGTAAAAGACCTAGGGGTGGTCACAGCAAGCGTTGAAAGGGCGAATTCAAGGCTTACTGCCGAACCATACTGGTGCGTACAGCCCTAGACCGGCAGCACTGGTATGAGCTGGAGGAGACCTTAACTAAGGGTCATTCTGAGAGGAGAGACTTGACTTCGAGGGAAACATTGAAAAATACCTCTCATCTCGGATTTTAGGCTATATTTTAAATCAAGTTATTTAAAGAATTTCGATAAAAAAAATTAAGCCATGTAACCGCTTGCCCAGAAGCGCGTGCCATACGAGTATATACGAGATACCTACATACATACATAACTTCACGCCAGTTCCCTTGCGGGGTAGGCACGAACAACATACGAGATACATAAGTATATATTTAAATACCGGCGCCGCATACTCCTTTAGAGATATCGGCCAGCGAGGGTCAGAGCCGTCGACTTCGATTTGTTAATAATTAAAGGTGGGCACAACATGAAGTATTTTATAGAGGAATGCTTAATATTCGTTCGACTCGACCTGAGGCCACTTATATTAACTTTTAATCTGACGGTTCGCTTAATAATAACTCTTATCAGAAGTTAATTACATATCCCTAATATACATTTTAATTCTCTTTGATAGTCACAAAGTTCTAAGAAATTATAGATGATATTAATGCTGACATTAACCTTAAATAATTAAATGCAGTAATATAATAACCTTCCTACTAAAATGATTTAATGTTTTCACGAGATTACTGAAAATACAATGCAAACATTGAGCGGTACACTTAATATCCGGCCGCTGTCGAATTTTACTGAATATCAATTTTGTTTGCAATCGATGTTTATTTGTGTCGCTACATTACTGAAAAGTGGGACAGTTTTATTTTCCTAACTTTATTAATGACGGGTTTTCCAAGTGGGTTAGCCCGCTTGTACTATGTCCAGTATAAGTACCACGCAATAATTCCCGAAGGACGCACCTTACATAAATATTACTTCCATAATAATATATCGCGCTTTGATGGTAAAAGAAATCGAATTTTATAATGTATCTAGCTTATTTTGCACCTATAAAGGCATGCTTGGCTATCCATTAAGGGGCGTCACTAATGTATGGTAATGAAAGTTGGGTATGGCAGAAGAAGCATGAAAGTAGGATAGAAAGCAGATGAACTGAGAACTTTGAGAAATATATGTAAGGATAATGTAAGTGATATGATAAGAAACAGTGTGATAAGAGGAACGTTGGGGATTGAAAGAAGTTGAAAAGGGAATGTTAAGATGATTTAGGCCTGTAGAGAGAATGGATGAGAGTAGAATCACAAAACAAGTATATGACAGCAATGTGGCTGGTAGAGTTGGTACCGGTAGACCGCGACGTACTTACCATGAAGATATTTTGAAGAAAGGTCACATAAAAAGATCTTTAAATAAACGTGTATGTTTGAAGAGATTAATGAAAGTCGATGACGCGAAAAGTGTTTGTCAGGATCGTAGCAGCTGAAAATCCATCGTCTCTGCCTACCCCAATGGGAAACGTGAAAATATGTTTTTTGTATAATATAACTAGGAATAAAAGGGATGAGATAGTAGGGATGCGATAAAAGGGTTGGGACAGAGGGGATGGGATAGAGGAATGGAATAGAGTATGGGAAAAGGGATGATTACTTATTTTAATGAACATATAATCGTTACTTTATATACCTAAAATATCGACCATTGTTAGCTTAGAAACCAAAACACTCCCCTTGATAATTAAATTTCTAAATATTTTTCTCTGAGGTTTATCGAGCTAAACGATAAGATAATAAAATCGAGAGCGGAAGGAAAATGTCCTTCAACTGCGATTTGAGAACAAAAGAAACTCTTCAAATGTATTGAGTCACTTCCCGCGAAATTGGGACAAGGAGTGATTATTTTCTCATTACAATAATAATTAGGAGTTATGCCGTTGCCGCTTGACAGATATTGATAAATTTGAATATGAAATATGATGGGGAGAGTATCCCTAGCTTCAGGGCCGTCTTTAACCGGGATGCAGGGGATGCGTGGCACGCGGACGTTCGAATCTAGGGAGCGCAAGCTGATCGCCTCACCTATCACTATTATGTTACGCATATCATGCGTAATATAATAGTTTCGAAATTAATTAACAAATATTCTTAATAACATAATATGTATATGTAGGTTAAATACGTCTCATGCATCTTTTGCGTTCAGATCTTATCTTATCGTGCGATATACACAAAGGAATATATATATATATATATATATATATATATATATATATATAAAGAGTACAATTTCGTGCGGCCAGGCGGCCCTATCGGAAGAGGCGACACAACAATCCACAGCCAGGTGGTAAGGTATTTACCCGTCTGGATAGCTACCACCACCCTGGTCTAAAGTATGTCGCCATAACAACCTTGAGTTGTATTCCGCCAGTAGTGACCAGATTCCAGTCTCCCTTTAGAGAGTGACAGTATATTGGTAGCAACTTTGATGTTATAAATGTCCATAAGGGATGGATGGATGGATAGTTGGCAAAAGGGCACAGCCTGATTTTCGAACTTCGGCGCCAAATGAGATTAAGACGGCCATGTCTAGCTTGTCTTATTGATAATCTATAAGCACAGTGTGCGCAATTACGCCTGTGGGTGTAATTTAAATATAATTTTGCACTGTAATATGAATAAAAATAAAGAGGACAGTAGTTATTAAAACTGACCGGTGGGCCTTACTTATGATTGTACGATCTCGTTTCCTTTTTGTTGCTTTATGTTTTGGTGTAAAAGTAGTGGATGGTATATACAATGATTCAAATTCATGTCTCGTGTGAATAGTTACTATCTAGGTAAGCGTGCTCCATCTTCGACCGCATCATCGTCCGGCATTGGATGTGATCGTGGTCAAACGCAAACCTATATATTAATTTTTTTAAATGTAAAAACATATAGTTCTCTATTCATTTTGTATAGATGTAGCGAGAGCAGTGTCTTAAATGAACAACGAATCTCACAAAATAACGTGGCAATTTACATACCACCTTACCCGAGCGCCAATGAAAACCCCTTAATTTATTCAGTGTGACATAAACACGGTCCTATAGATTACATATAAATAACAATCACATTTTTTTTATGTCAGTAATACCATAGCTAATTCCTTCAAGCGGTACATCTAACATTGGTCATTACTACACTGCTGAGAACTGTGAACTGGATAACAGTGAATAGCTCTCCTCCACCAAGATTTGTATTAAGCTTCAACCTTTTTTGACAGCTACATATAGGTTCCTGACCTTCAAGTTTCCCAGTGATCACAAGTCTGTCCGTATTGTCTGTTACTACAAATTTTGTAGCGATACATTTTCAAAGGCAGTTATTCTACGCCTGGTCTTTTTCTGTTTTACGTTGGCTTTACGGTCCAAATATTCTAGCCGTACAAAGGAATATGCAAAATACATATATCGATACGGTACACAGAAAATAAAAAATTTATTACTTGACCGGTACGAACATAAACAGCATACAGGAATTTCGGGTTCATTTATATCTGATCCGCTGCATCCGTCAATGACTTTCTACGTATTTGCAGATACACGGAAACACGTCCTCTATTGAACAATTTTGTGCTGTTGGACTTCGATATTAAAAATACAGCATGCATCAAAAATCTTTTTTGTTATTGCGCTCGCTTGAAACAACATTTTTTATTTAGAGTGTATAATCATACATTTTAAGTGTGAAATTCCTTTGATTGTTTTGAAGCCACATTATACGGTGAACCATGGAAAATTCTTTTCCAAGTGTATCTCTTCGTATTAATGTTTTTATTGTCAAACACTGATAGCGTTTTTTTAATAAATTATAAATTGGTTATAATTTATTATAAGTTTTATAAATTAAATTATTTTACATATTTCTTCTATATCATATTTAGGGCTAGAAAGTTTATCGCATTTTTTTTTATATAATAACATTCTCCCATTTTCTAAAATAAGATTATATTTGTATGCTCAACCGTAGTTTAATAATGTATTTGAACGTGTATAAGAAATACCAATTCTCATGAGAATATTCAGTTCATTCGGCTTCTATCACGTAATAATGAGGAACGAAAAACAAACATTATTCCACGGAAACTATCTCATCTTACGAGATAAAAATATTACTTTACTAATATTTATCCCCGTTATCGAAAGTACATAATATGAAATTCCACGATATATTAATCAATATATATTATTGTGTAGAAGTCTATCTTTTACTTCCTTAGGTATAAAGGACAATATCTTGTATAATATAATATTATGAAAAGAAGCCACTTTAAATTACAGAACAAAATTTTGTAATTCTGTTGTGAGCATAACTAGACCGAAACTTACAAATTATATTTTAATTTTAAATACACAGTTAACCCTTCTTCATAATTTATTCATTTCGAAACAGCAAAGTTGAAGCCTTTTAACAAAAAGTCTAGCGGGAATTTTAGAAGAATTAGGGTAATGATAATTGATATTTTATCTAAAGAAGTAAAATTAACGAAGTGCAAAGTGCTATTATAATACTTCAGCATTAATAAAAGTTTTAAAAATATTATCTTTTACCATACCGTTACAATACTTTCTCTTCAATTTTGAAGCTCGATTGGTATATTCGTACAAGAGCCGGGTATCCATTCGCCCTTGGATTAACAGACGGACAGATTTCCACACCACTGAATACTCGGGACCACATTTTATTTATTAAATACATACATACAACACAACGAATTAAACAACTCCTACATTATGTAATACAAACATGTCTAATTAATCGTTGTGTACAATGAATAAATAAATTTATTTTGTATGAAACAGTTGGATAGTTTATCTATATTTATAGTAAACAATAATTTACTATTCTCTAAGTTTTCGCGATTAGTACACATAATAAAGCTACGTTTTAACGGTTTTAAGCGCCATGTTTTATTTGATTTTTATTCCGACGTTACGGCCACTTTTCAGTGGCTGTGATCACGGAAGACAAAGATGTCAAGTGTTAAAGTAATGTGAAAGCTATTACGTGCCGCCTTGCGGCAATTGGGTGGGTGACCTCGATGATGTGGTAGCGGTGGTGGCCAGAGCCGGTTCTGGCACACCGCTTACATGTCTCGAAAGAGGAAAGGGCTATGCGGTGGCGGAGAGCGGGAGTATCGTCGTCATAGGCGTTTACTTTTCGCGCAACCGCCCCCTGGCGGAGTTCGAGCTTCACTTGGACGCCATCAGGGCTGCCATAGGCAGATTGTCTGTTCCTGGGGAAATGCGTTCACGGAACCTAGGGGCCGGACGGTTGAGGAATGGGCTCTTCAATCCGGCCTGACCATATTGAACCAGGGATCGGTCCAGACCTGCGTGCGCGCGCGGGGTGGATCGGTCATCGACCTGTCATTCGCCACTCATGCGGCCGCCCGCAGAGTTGTCGGATGGAGGGTGCTGGAGGAGGTGGAGTCGCTCTCTGATCATCGGTACATCAGATTTGAGCTTACCCCCTCCTCCGGTCCGAGCCCTGTTCATCGCCCCCCTCTCCTCCCGCGTTGGGCCCTTACCAAGCTCGATCCGGAGCAGGCCGAGGAGTGGGCACTCACGGAAAGCTGGGCCTACCCAGTCGAATTCGAGAACCTGGAGTCGCAGGCAGAGCACATGCGCAAGACCCTGACGAGGGTTTGCGACGCGGCGATGCCTCGCGTCTCCAAGCGGCAGCCTCCGTGCAAGCAGGTCCACTGGTGGACCGAGGAGCTGGGCGAGATGCGAAAGGCAGTTCGCATCATCAGCCACAGGCTCAAACGCTGCAGGGCGCGCCATCCTCCGGACTACGTCGCGGAAAATGGACTCGTGGGAGAGTTTAGGGAGGCCAGAAAGGCCCTTTCGATTGCAATACTGCAAGCGAAAGCCCGGGCTCGGGCCGAGCTCCTCGAGACGCTCGATCGGGACCCTTGGGGGCGTCCGTACCGTGGGGCCCGCAACACGTTGCGGCCTTGCACATCCACGGTCACGGAAACGCTCGAACCCGAGGTGCTCCGGTCGGTTATCGACGGGCTCTTCCCGGATCCGGGAAACTTCACTCCCCCCAGTATGGGTCCACCCGTTCCCGACACCCCCACGGACGAGGAGCCTCACTTCATCTCCGAGGGGGAACTAGACGTTGCCCTGGACCGGCTCCGGGGCAGGAAGACGGCACCGGGACCCGACGGGGTTCCAGGTCGACTCCTCTTCCTGGCCGCTAAACATCTACGCGGCCAGCTGCGGGAACTGTTCGAAGCCTGTATTCGCGCAGGTCGGTTCCCGTCGCAATGGAAGGAGGGTCGTTTGTGCCTGATTCCCAAGGGAGGTCGGCCTCCCAACGATCCGTCCGCCTTCAGGCCCATAGTGCTGCTGAACGAGGTCGCTAAGGTCTTCGAAAAGATCTTGGCGGAGCGGCTCGTGAAGCATCTCGACGCTGTGGAGCCGGGGCTTTCAGAAACGCAGTTCGGGTTTCGGCGGAGACGCTCCACGATGGACGCCTTCGAGACGCTGCGAACGTCAACGGACGAAGCCGTCCAAGCGAAGGATGTCGTTCTTGCGGTGTGGCTAGACATAGCGAACGCCTTTAACAGCCTCCCTCATGAGACGATCAGGGAGGGGCTCCGCGCGCATGGAGTCCCCCCGTACCTCACGAGGCTGTTGGGCGCGTACCTGCAGGATCGACATATCCTTTGGGAGGGCGGTGAGTCCGGCAATCTCGAGTTAGGTCGTCGACGCGTCGCGTGCGGCGTTCCACAGGGGTCGGTCCTCGGGCCGATTCTTTGGAACGTAGGTTATGACTGGATCCTTCGGGTTCCGGTCCTGCCCGGGGTAGGGCTGATCTGCTTTGCGGACGACACCCTACTCACGGCACGCGCTGCGTCATTTGCGGAATCCGTGGACGTCGCCAATGCCGGGTTGGCGATTGTCGTAGATCGAATAGCTAGGCTGGGCTTGAGGGTCTCCCCCGCGAAAACGGAGGCCATCATGTTCCATAGGAAATTTCGCAATCCCCCCGCGGACTTGACCGTTTCGGTCCAAGGGGTGGCCATTAGAGTAGGGCCCCAGATGAAATATCTGGGGCTAGTTCTCGATGGGAAATGGCTGTTCAAAGCGCACTTTGAGCAGCTAGTTCCCAAACTCGTCAAATCCGCGGGCGCACTCTCGAGGCTGCTTCCCAACGTAGGGGGCCCGGGAGGTGCGACGCGGAAACTTTACTCTGGCATCCTGAGGAGTATGGCACTGTACGGTGCACCCGTCTGGTCCATTGCACTTCACCGCCACAACAGAACCCTACTGCATCGGGCGCAGCAGGTTCTGGCCGTGAGGACCATACGGGGGTATCGCACAGTGTCGCGGACGGCGGCCACCCTCCTGGCAGGCGATCCGCCCTGGCATCTCCAGGCGGACGTCCTGACAGTGGTGCGCCGCACCCGGCAGGATGCCCTAGCTAGAGGCCTGACCTTCTGTCAGGTCGAAATCGAGGCGATCAGGAAGCGGGAAACCGCCTCCATGATCGCCATCTGGTCTCAAGAGCTCGACAACCCTGCGGCCTATGGCGGCTACACGGTGGATGCAATCAGGCCACAGCTGACGGAATGGGTCAACCGCACCAGCGGCACCCTGACCTTCAGGACGACACAGATACTTACCGGACACGGATGTTTCGATAAGTATCTGTGTCGCATTGTGGGCTGCTTGCCTTCCCCGGACTGCCGCCAGTGCGGCGCGCTCGACACGGCGTTACACACGCTAGTCGAGTGCGCCGCATGGGCGCCGCAGCGTTTCGAACTTGAGACGCACGTAGGTCCAGTCGACTCGCTCTGCGACTTGGTCAAGGCCATGTTGCAGAGCAGCGACAATTGGGGGGCTGCGGTTACTTTTTGCGAGACAGTAATGTCACTCAAGGAGGCCGCAGAACGAGACAGGGAGAGAAGTCCTGCAGCGCGTGCCAATGCGTCTTCTCGAGGTCGCCGGCCTTCAGCTGGCACCCGGAGAGGCAGGTACGCGCATTACTTCCCTCCCTGAGTTAGGTTCCGTTTACCGCGGGGGGCCTTTAGCTTGCTAGGAGAGCAAAGGACCTTCTACCCCCGCACAACGAAGTGGGGTGTGTTCTCCCAGGGCACACTCCAGGCACTTTATTGCGCTGGATCGGCTGGGCGTAACTATGTTCTAAATCTCAGCCTTTCCAACACATACAAAGCGCAGGGTCGTCAGGGAGGAGGGGGTTTTTAGTGGGTATTGGGGTTGCTCGCCCGTGCAGCAACGCTCGGAGTCTTCCACACTATTCTGTGACGTCGATCGCGGACGGAGCGCTGCCAAGAGCATACTATTGCTGCAGTGTTATCGCCCCCGACCGACGCGTGTCGTTCCCCTAGCAATGACCCAGTTTGTGCGTAAATCGGTTAAGCATTTTCCCTCGCCTCAAAACAAAAAAAAAAAAAAAAAAAAAAAAAATGTTAAAGCTATAGTTTAGCCTACCCCCGACATGTTCATTTTAATTAAAGAGTTTAATTTTTGTTTATGGTTATTATTTACTCTATAGGAGCCTAATCAAATTTACCACCACTTCGCAACATGTTGTAGCTTGAAGAGAAGAAACTCCGCAAGAAATTCTTCAACGATATGCCTAGCTTTAATAACTTTCGAATCAATAACGTGTTTTAGTGTACATACAATCTTGTTAAGTTATATGTATTTTAGTCAAGAATATTGAGTCTTTCTTTTAAAGTTTTTGTGGTCATTTTGGCATATACCTCATTTTATAAAATCGTTAGATCCGTTTGTCGGTTGTCTGTGCTACTCCCAGCCATTTTTCTAGATTACTGAATCTATATGGATGAAAATTGGTAGGAATGTGTTTTTGTAGCTGGAGTATATCAGACAAGTTGATGTTTCACCGAATGGAAAGCCCCGCGATGCATGACCTCCTTATTGCAAAAAAATCTGCAATCGTCTGTTCGGAGAACATGGCCAAAGCGCTACAGAATCGAAGCAGTTTCATTAGAATGAGATATGCATTATTAATGACTCCTAAAACCTTCTTGATGCGTGTTACCCAGAGCTGACAAGAGTAGAAAGTTGTCAAAAACTGAAACATTGACATTTGCAACACCAATGAGCTGTTAACCTTGGAGAAAATTTATAACACCTTTTTTTAAATAATCTTACTATTATGATATTGTGTGTAATCCAAGTATTCCGATGCTTAATGATGTAGTGAAATGGAAATAAAAATAAGAGTTATGGTTTGGAAGATAGTGTTCTTCTGCGATGATTATGGGTAGCCGCTATACGTTTAGGATGAGTTTTTAATATAGGTATACTGTCACAAAAGGGGTATAGTTAAAAAGGTGTTAAGAATCGTAAGAGTGTGTCTAACTCTTTTATTAAAGTCAATGTGGGAAGATATTTACTTGCAAAGTGGTAAAAAGTGTCTGTATTTCTTGTGGCCGCGCGGTCTGTCGCAAGAGTCCCGTACCCTGTGCGTGGATAAACGCGCACTATCCTTAACGACTGAAATTGAAAACGTATACGTGAAGAATGGGACCTTTCGATGAGTATGTTAACTGAATTTTAGATAATTATTCTTTAAGCTTTTTTGAGTGTGGCAGTGAGTGCAATCAACTGTTCACTACTATGTTAAGATTAATTTTATAAGGTCTCTTTCAGGTATGTACAAATTTGTTCCTCAATGACTATGCTTTATAATAATTGTCGAGCACGCTCTAGATATTAATCTTTAACAATTAAGTCCTCAAGCTGCTATAATTTTCATCCACTACTTAACGGTATCTTTAATCTTAATCAAAATTTGTCTCCTCAAGCTCGCTTACGTTTCAGTTTTGTGTTTAAGTAAGTATAGGGGGTTTTCATTGTCAAATTTGCTTACAAAGCGGGTAGAATATAACAGTGAAGTATTAGAATCCTCAAAAAGTTTTATTAATTTTACTTGCTCGAACTTTGGCTATATAGTTATAGCTGATAGTTTCCTGCAAAATGTTTTGTCCCATTACTAAAAATACATATCTGCCAAGTCTCATGACAATGAGTCAATTCTATAAAAATAACACAAATTTGGATAAAAACATCCAGACTAAGTCACTTTCAAAACATGGATATCGTCCCACTACTTGGTTCTGTTTTCCTGTAGATATTGATTACAACGATTCACAAGTTCGCTCGGACCTTCCCATTATTTGAGGGCACGAGTAAATCACCCGGCACACATATCCAAGGTGATTTAGTGGGTTTCGTACCATTATCTATCTCAGTGTGCAGGTTTCGTCATAGTTTTTTTTTTATTTAACTCTAGCACCCTAGCACGCGTTAAATGTCATGTCACATGTCAGTATACTGCCTAAGCGATGTATGCTATCCTGCCAGGATTCGAATCTATGTGTTCTGAAACGCAATTTTGAGGCCCGAGACCCTTAGTCATTCGGTTACCACCGCATCAGCTATTTAATTGGTATTTGACACATATTACAATAAATTGTAAAATAGTATTCATACAAAAGAGCACGCGTCAAAATATCTTATTATCATCTTATTTTGAACAGTTTATTATAGAAATAATTTTAATTGTAGTTTAAACAATAATTAATACGTTATTTGACTCGTTAAAATTGTGGAGTCATACGCCAGCGCTATCATACAAAAGCAAGAAGGTTGAGATGTTTTGTGCGATTATAAAAAGCGTCTCACGTCATTCGACTGTCAAATATCCAAATATACCACTTGTATGAGTAGGGCCGATATTATAAGGGTCATTTCTGTGTTTCGATTTGGATAGAAATTGACCAAAAATGTAAGATAACAAACGAACTTAATCATTATAACATTCTCATGACTCGTCACTTTTTAAACTGCTTAAATAAGCAGCTAAATACGTCAGGTTAATGTACAATGATAAGTAGTCAAAATAATATAAATGTCAATAAAGATTACACTACAAGGCCACACAGGTCTGAAATATAAAATACTACCAAATACTAATATGTACTACCAAAAATTAAAACTTTAAGATCCATTTCTTTACTTCAATATTACTGTAGTATAATTATAATTTTATAAATGACAGCACGAAAACAAAAATTTCAATATGCCAAAAAAATATACTTAGCCATTGAGACGAGGTTCAAAAGACTGCATTAAATTCCCAGCGCGTGTCACCAAAAGAATTTAAAGTCTGATATTTACTTCACTTTGTGCTGAGAGACGACTTTTTATAAGATAACTGTAGCGACGCAAGTAATGTTAGAGTATGAAAAGTCTGTTTACGTAAAACAGTCTTTTTACAAGTTTGTTTTTGACTTGCAACGTTCCTTAGTTAATTTGTTTAGGTCGAATTTCGCAAGCTGAATTAGAACCTCTAGACTGAAGACTACTCCTCCTTTTTGAAGTCAGTTAAAAATGTTTGAGAGTAAGGCCGGCGCGCAACCGCCTGTATTTATTAGCAGATAAAATCTTATGCCATATTTATATCTGCTGATGTTATCTGCAGATATTATTGTCACCATCTTACGATATCGTTCACTGTCTACAGGTACTTTATACGATAATATATATTACATCTGTGCTGTCTGTGGTAGATAGTTCATTGAATTACATAGAAAGCGATGTTGAAAGATAATATGCGCTCAGATACCGATGGCTTTTTTTTATCCAGGGGAAATCCGATTGAGGACCATAAGTCGCGACAAGCACAGAAGCTTGGGGGGATAGTTCGCGACCCGTGTGTGGGATTCGCCTGGTCGGGGTAGCACTAGCATTCCCAGTCAGAACTGGTGTCATGCTATTGTCACTCGCCAGTTAGGGATACCCATTAATACCCCTGGGTGTTCCGTCCTACGCCTTATACCAGGGCTACGGGTATATGACCTAGCCTCTCCGCAGCCCTGACAGGCGTGGGCCTCGCAAAGCCACTTCCACTGCCGGGGGACTACTTCTAACCCCCGGCATCTTCAATCTCTGTGTACGTGGGGAGGTCTGTAACTCTCCCCACGGAGGGAGAGGTGAGCGCGCGTGGAACACGACGCGCCCCCATCTCGACGGCATATGCGGGTGAGTGAGAACCCCAATCCCCCGAGGGGCCCCACCTGCGCCGCCCGCTCATGGCAGCCGAAGGTCCGTGCTGACCCTCCGGCGCCGGCGCGTCCTCCTTTAGCGAGAGCGGAACCGTGACGTGTGCTCACGCCCCCGCTCCTTCTCCTCCTTTACAAGCATGACGTGCTCGCAAAAGAAGACGTAGTACATAGTGTGCGAGACGCTTAATCGTTCCCAACAAACACTAGCCGTTTTTATATTTTAGCGCCAAAATCAACTGACATGCCGTAAGCGATCAGTATCTCAAGTGACGCCAGTTTGTGGGAACAAGGTTTTCATAACCATACAATCACTTATTTTCACAACTGTCAAAGTTATACATCGTATACAATTATTTACGTAGTTTAATATAATCTATTAAATTATGGCATTACTATATGTGTGTAATTACTACAACTATGGTTTCATGACGTCTCCTATAAATTTTGCTGCCATATATTTTAGGATGCTAACACATTGTATGGAAAAGTTTTCTTATTATCATTATCGGCCGTTCAATATATTTGCGTGAAGTCTTCTCGTTCCCAAAGTTTGCAAAACCTGCGGCTTCAGTATCAATATTTTACCCCCAAAAACGATGTATATCAAGATTTAACTGACTGTGAGCAATGGAGTGGATCTGTCTCTAACTTTTAGGTCGTCTTGTGTTAAAGTTTTCTTCTCTACATCGCTAGTATGAATGAAAATATTACTATGTAATTATATAAATTAAAGAATTTAAAGATTTCTTATTATAACATTAAGTGTGGGTGTACATAAAACAATCTAGTACCACAAACTAGTACGCAGTACTATGTTGCAGTTGCTAGCGATCACTTCCGGAACACGAGTATTATACATTTTAGGTTAAAATTAACTAATACATTAAAATATGCGCACGCAAACTTAATAAGTGTGTGTGTGTGCGTGTGCGTGTGTGTGTGTTTGTGTGTGTGTGTCCTAGTAACCACTTCAGTAATTTGAGCTTGCATTCCCGATGAGTATTTATTTACCATAACAATATACCTCATATTGTTATGGTAAATAAATATGATACTACGGAATTTATAATTATGTTGTTACATTATATTGTTTTTTCCTGGAAATTACTCAAGCAAAAACTCGAGGGAAGCTCTAGTTCCCAAATAAATAAATTAAATTATAGAAACCTCTTTTACATAAGTGATTATAAGGGTGC
This sequence comes from Dendrolimus kikuchii, assembly GCA_019925095.2. Classification (NCBI taxonomy): domain Eukaryota; kingdom Metazoa; phylum Arthropoda; class Insecta; order Lepidoptera; family Lasiocampidae; genus Dendrolimus; species Dendrolimus kikuchii. Next base: position 10,294,466 of record CM034400.1, read on the forward strand.
GTATTTATAAAAGAAATAAACAGTACTGATTATTATTTGTTCTTTGTGAAATATCTTTAGCAAACCCTAAGGGTATTGATAAAATGAGGTAATTTTACCCTTTTTCGTTCGCTTCATAATAATTCGGGCGGTTTCGAGTTCGCAAAAACTCATTAAGGCTAAAGGATAATTTAGTAATAAAAAGTAATTTATTGTCAAATATATTACGTCTGGATAAAGTTGGGTGCTTCCACCTACTTAATGTACTTATTGAAGTACTGTTGAAGTATCAAAGTTTTATAACTGTTTTATTACTTACAAAAGATTTGCCGTTTTAAGATGTCGCTTCTACCAGTCCGTTCTCTCTTTCTTTTCACGTTTTCTCATAATTTAAGGTCATTAGAATATATTTCTGCCTTCAAAATTATCTATTATGATATACGTCCTCTGTATGTATATGCTTCTGAAGTCAGTTAATAAATCATTAATTGAATGTAACAGCAACAATATGTCTAACAATATACTCAATAATTAGCTAATTTTAATAAGCGATACCTAAAATGGAATGGAAAAGACGATACCAGGCGGTTGCGAAAACCTTTTTGAAGTGATAACTTCTTATGGGAGGGTAAACCGCTTCGTTGCGTAACGCGTTACGGCGCCAGTCAGTCCAGGCTTCCCTTTCTCTCACGCATATGGCAGCGGTAGGCAGGCTAAGTTATCACTTCTGTAGGGCGTCCCAAGACGCACACGTTTTTTTTATCTTTGCAATTTTATCCCTAATGTATAAAGAACAAAGTAACATTTTATATGACATAAATCATAATACAGAAACTTTACGCCTGCTTTTTGAGTTTCCTGGTTTATTATATGAAATAGGCTCTTGTATTAATTTGTTTGCAACATAGCATGCAAAGTTAGCATAACGACAAAACTGAATTTGCTAAAATTAAATATATACTCTCTAAATCAATGTCAATACAATTTGTATATAAGCCATTTATAATCTTATAAACAAGCAGTCTCAAACAAAAATTTGGCTTTCCCCATAAGCATATTATCATGTATGTAAGTAGACACAACACATTTTTCTAACAAAACTAAGCACACGATCACTACTTATTATTGCTCATGATCAGATAACATATAGAAAAGTCAAATCAATATAATATTTTTATTATTAAACTATGTAACTACCTATAATAAATTAATTCGCAGCTATGATTTGGATAAAACGGGTACCTCAGCGTTTGTTTTTAAGAATAAACTCAATGATCTATATTTTAAACTTTAGTGTGTAATGAGCAGGCTTTCTTATTATGTTAGATATTTTTTTGTGTTTAAATTACTATTTCTTTTCTCTGTGTTTTTAGTTCTCTGATCTCTGAATAGATATCTTAATTTATTTCTATCTGTGGTGACTTGTTAATAGCTCACTATCACTAATGTGTTATTAATATAATGTGAATAGCTGATAGTCATCCAAAAAATTGAAAAATAAATAAAAATGTGTTTATAAATAGTTTATTGTTAATCTGTGAATAATTTTAATAACCATAATATGACATTAAAAGCGGTGGCATTTATAATGTAACCGCGATAAGTTTTCTAATAAATCATAATGAATTGGTTTGAAGTAATTGTTAAGTAAGATAAAATGTATAAACCTATCTTTAAACTGACCATAGGATGTATTTTATCTTAGACTATTTGAGAATTCCTGCTGAATATTTTAGTGAAATTTAGTCGAAAAAAACCGAAGAAATGGTCCTAGTAATATTTTTTTATTATAAAGTGCTCCCGAATGGTTTAATTTCTTAAATAATTACAAACGTTTAGAATGAACGATGCCTATAAAACAACCAACCAGAACAACGAGCTATAAATTACTCATTGTACTATTGTAACACTGGCCTGGAATCTGTGGGAGATAATTTCTATAATTGAGTTATTTTTGGAGTTCACTATTTAGGCAACCATTATGCATTTATATAGACTAAGAAGAGTCGTCTGAAAACCGATATTTTGTGAATGAATTACTATTATTAATGAATGAACAAGTCCTTTTAAGTCTTTCATAAAATGAATAGTAGCCTTGAACACTTTTCTATTGGCAAGCTATCATAGGCGTGTTTATATATCAATATAATTTGATAAAAATATGTCTCATCGGGTTATCAGTAGGTAAAGGTCGGTCTTCACCATCTCCTCTACTACTAGTTCTATGTAGAAGAGAATTGACAGAAAAAGGAAGCTGTAATAAAAAAACATTCTTAACGTTTGGACTTCTTACTTTCTCTTGTTATTTTAAAATGTTAGAGTATGTAAAGACATTTCTTCTTTTCATAATCGGTTAAAATGGAGTATTACGCAAGGATAACCTGTGTTACCTGCCCATTTTTCTTATACCTATCTACCTATAGGTGCGTTTACGAAATTGTTTTCCGGTTCAGAATCGTGTACAACCGCCTGATCCCAGATAACCGTGAGCATTTACCGATCACGCGTTTATGGAAATTACCTTCTAATAAATAAACCTTTATATCTGGGACAATGAAAGCTTTCTTTGTTGTTTTACTAATTATTTTTGATGTTTGAAGATTTAAGCTTGACGGTTTCTGTTGTTTAATGGGCTAAGCAATTGCCTATTTATAATTCTTTTAAACGATTTTTCATTATTTATTCTGGATTGGATGTTACTGGGATCGGCCCTGGTGATCGGCATTTTTTGTAGCAGTGAGGTTCTTAGCTCTCCACTCCCGGATTCACCCACTAAAAATCTCTGAGTGTTTGTAATCAACCCTTTTTTACGAGGAAAAATCCGCACAAACAAACACAAACGCACTCAAAATACCTGTGTTTCTTCCATTCACCTATGCTATTCATCCAAAGCGGTGGGAAATGGCAATCGCCTGTTCCGCGTTAGCCCTGGCAAGCACTGGCCAAGACGACTCCGCCCAGTGGTTTCAAATCACCCAAACCACCATCGTACTACTCACAACCGTCTATCAAGGTTCTAATCCACAACATATTGATTAATACATAAGTACCTTATCTGCTAATTTACAAGGATGAAAAAAGTACAAATTTAAAAATATTTCATCCCTTGTTTGATAAGGTAAGCCGGCCGAAATAAGATGAAAAATACAATATCTTATAGGAAAGCTATAAACAGCTTATCTAAGGCGTCTTTGTAAGCGAAACTAATCAAATAAGGATTACTTCTAATACTTCAACGGATACTAATCCAGCTACTCCGAAGCAATCTTACGCAATATTATAACTCAAGCTTAGTTACAACAAAAGTAAATTTAACAAATATTCGTTATATTTCTAGGAATAATTGCTTTTAACAGTGAAATTTTTGTCCTTGAGAAATATCGCCATGATCTACATAAATGTAGAATAGATTCAATAGTTTCTTTCTTTTCGTTTATTCAAACTAATAACAACACACTTCGGCGGCCATGTTGATAGCTACAGAGCTGCTAGGATGTAAAATCATTTTAGATTCCAAGTTATCGGTCTCCATTAATAAATGTTACATAATTTTATCATGGTAAATAAATTAACAATAATTTCCCTCTATTATTAAGACAAGATAGTAGTTTAGCATAAATCTAGTCTGATTTATACTAAACTACATAGATTTAAACTAAAAACAAAGAAGTCTAGGTGCAGAAGGCTGCCTAACAAAAATGACTTTATACGGAAAACGTTTCTTTATGTATATGAAACCCGCCAATCCGCCTTGGACAAGCGTAGCGTTCTTTTAAATATGGGATGCCCGAGCCCAACAATGTGATGTGTATGGGTTAATATTATAAACATGTGTTTAATCATATTTGATTTTTTAACCTTCGTTCACCAGAAACGTGCTCGCCGCTTCAAAAACCAAATTCTGTGCGACCTGCACTTCGCGGACGTCGCGCTGATGGAGTGCAGCGATTTTATGCAGCAACTACGCAGCTTCAAGCCCCAGTCCCTCGGCTGCGCTGTCGCCAGGCGCAAGTCCTCAACTACACTCATATTCCCGCTACCACCACAAGCTTGTTCAGGTAAGGCAATTATATCACACAGTATACAAAAAAGTCATTTTTGAAAATAAAGTTTAAAAAGAAAGTATTTATTTGCTGGGAAAGCGACAATACAAGGATTTAGAAATAATTTATACATTTCTATGGTTAAATTTAATATGTTTTATGCCGCATTTCCTACAAATAAGGTCGGTAACTCAGCATAAAGCTGTGTTGGAGTTTCCTCCAGCACAGCGCTAATTTTCAATTCCAACCCCGCCTCCTTGATTAATATTTGACCATCGTGAATACTTGACTTAAATAATAACATATTCAAACAATACTTAACGATATACACATATACTAATGCATAAAGTAGAATGTAACACAGTACAGGAAACATAAAACAGATATGACAAACAGTTACAAGATAAAATCGAAAAGGTTTAAAGACGCACTTCGAGCCCTCAGAAAATAACAGAAAAGAATAACTATCCTATGTAATAATATTATATTATACATGGATGTGCAAGGCCCCCGCCTCCGTGCTAGCCTTAGCCAGCCGGCATGAAGTAGAGATCGCTAGAGCTAAGGCTCAAACTTCAAAGGTGGAAGAGATAAGTGGTATAACGTCGGAAGTAGCTTCGGTGAACCTGCAGCCCACCTCTCGACACTCCTTAGCCACTCACACCCATGTTGCCCCTCATCAATCTTATACGGCATTTTAGGGGCCCATGCAGGTGAGTGGCGAGTGACCGTCTGCTCATTTTTCCACGTTCCTTGACTATTACGACGGGCAGACGCCATGGTCTACATAGTCCCCGATCTGTAACTCCACTAACAGTTCACCCCAATAGTCCGGTACCTTTGGTTCTTATTTCCTACAATAGTCCTACACTTACCGAAGCTTTTCTTTGGGCGCATTTTTATATGTGTAGACAGAGACAATCGCCGGTCAGTGTCGTTTAGATTAAATTCGTTTGTCAAAGGGCCTCTACGTGTTGGCCTTCCCATGGCCCCAGGCAAGTCCTCCAAAAGTCCGGGCCATTTTTATGGCCCGTAGTCCCCGGAGAAATATTATCTGTTACAAATTTAAAGATTTAAACAGAACTATGATAACTACAGTACCAGTACCGGTTAAAACAGCATTGAAGATTTAAGACGAAGGATGGAACAAGGGTTCTGCGGATACCCCCGACTCAGGTGATCAATTCCTGGGATGTACTGTTGCCATCCTATCGTTGTGAATCTCACACGCCCCCACCGAACGTCCCACGCCGTAGTACCTAAGTCCTCAATGAAATATATCCTTGTGTAAAAATCATTTCCGATTTAGCGATTTTCTTACTAGATTAGACATAATTAGTCAATGAAGATCTGGAATGGACTTATCGGCGAGGTTTATATCCTACGTGTCATTCCTATAGCTCCATAGCGAATAGATGGAGCTACAGAAATATTTCTACCACAGGAAGTTGTCCTTCGCCTAATAGTGTTCTTTAGTTATAGGGACAATAGTAATGTCAAGTTTTAAGAAAATAACCTTAATTAACTAGGATATATCTGTCTCTGACATATATACCTGTATTTTCCCTGTTTCTGACATACAACCCACAGTTCCCAGTAGGCGGTTTGCCTTACGGTAATTAAATATTAAAACATATAAAACAACTGAACCGTCGGTAATTTTTATGATAATGCAAACTGTCAGTACCAATATACCATACTGTCACTACCAATAAACCATATTGTTAAATCTGTATTATTATATCTTTCTTTGGTACTACTCTACGTATATTACAATAATCATGTGTTTCCGGCCTGTAAACTATCGAAGGATGTAAACAGTGCAGTAATAAACATAAAAGCGTATTCTTCAGTAACGTTTATATAATTAAGATCAAATAAAAACAGAGTTAAAAGTTAAGTTTAAAATCAAATCAACATAAAATAATTAAACATCAGCCAGGTACCGACCATTCCATGAACATAATAGAAGACTTTCGTATACTGTCTGTTCCTCTAAAAAATTTAGAGGCTCGAGCTCAGTAGTGGAATGTTATTACTTATTATTTAAAAATCTAAAAAAGAACTTACTGTACAAATACTAAAGCAAGCACGATCTTATCGCCAACAACCGAAATCTAAAACCTATAAGTATTCCAAAGCACGTTTTACATTACATTCTAGAGCAATTCAGTACATCCACAAAGGTGGCAATACTTATCTTAAATCCGAATAAGGCACTTTATAATCTCTCCCGACCCGACTTAATTTGAACAAGAAAATCTTCGAATTAAAACATTCTGTTAATCGCAGACTAACCTACAATTTGTCTAGGCTCCTCAGTGTCGATAAAATGTTTGAAACGGCGTGTCGGACTTTAGAAGGGCATCATTTGAAATTTTCTGGCAAATTGACAAGATTTAACGGGACCACCGTTTGCTCTTTAGAAGGCTATTAAAACCTCTATTACTCGAGCTACTAAGACAAAGCAATTTTGGTTACAGGACCCTATTTACTTTTCAGAATTTCGTAGTAATTTTAACTAAAACGGAACCTTTGTAATCGTCATCTCTGTTCGTTCAATCATCTGTTGTATGCTTGTTTTTATAAAATACTAACTGACCCGACAGACGTTGTCCTCTCTTAACTATGAATATTGAATTCGAATTGGTATAATTAATAAAAAAAATATTTAAAAAAAAGTGTTTATTATACTAATTCAGTTTTTTTACATCCTTTTTGACGATATTTGCAGCACACTTTCTGTCAATTCTATGTCAAACGTCATAAGGTTACATTAAAAAGATTTATATTGTCCAAAGCCCTAAGGTTAGATTAGAAATAATTTTATATGGTGGTTAATTTCTAATTTTCCGCGCAATTTTCTTATTTTTTTCTTTCATAAGAACCTTCTCCTGACAATAACAAACACAACAAAAAAAGAATTAGCGAAATCGGTCCAGCCGTTCACGCGTGATGCCGTGACCAAGGTAAATAGGGATTCATTTTTATATATATATAGATATATAAATAATAACAGCCCATAAATGTCCCACTGTTAGAGTCGAGCCTCCCATTATAGGCCAATGGACAGTATACCCACCACACTTGTCCAAGGCGGCTTGGCAAGTTAGGACACATCGTTTATCTCGATGTGCAGGTTTCATCACGATGTTTTCCTCCACCGTTGTTAGTACGTGGTAATAGTAACAATATGCACAGTAGGTCAGAAAACTGCATAAGTGGTGCACGCGTTCCAGCCAGGATACAAGCCCGCACCATTTGAGTTTGGGAAGCGTGCGCTAGCCATTATCACCACGACTTGTTTGTATGTGCTTGTTTTTGGATATAAGTAATTTTTATTACAAACTACAGGATTTATAAAGACGAAATGTAACATGAAGGTAGATAGATATATTGCTCCTATATATACCGCTACCAGTAGCCAAATCATGGACGAAATAAAAATTATTTTATAACTGAGGATTCAAATGTTTTCAACGTACATAAGCTTATGATATTTCTAAATCTTTAAAATCCTAATTATGTTTGTTAATTACTTTTTTTATCTAACTTAATAAGTGGCGAGACATTTGCTGCCAAGGTTGTAACAATTGTGCACTTCCTCTAACTTTTGCAGTATTTAGTGTAAAATATTCTGAAATAATTCAAAGCAGTAGACCATAAAAAATGCTCTTAACAAACATTGATATCCAGATAAACCGTCAAAAGTTATTGAGTTCTATATTATTTTGCGATGTGCTGCTTTTATACGGTCTTATTCATATTAGTTGGGGTAAGTTTGTAGGCTCCTTTAAGAACCCTACAAACATTAGGCTTGTATATAAAAATAAGTCTTAAAATATTTAAATAATTTGGTATTGTATGGAATGAATCTTGCTTTCCTATTTGAGTTGTATGTTTTAGGATTTCATAAGTTTTTTATTATATTAGATACTAGAGTTTACCCCGCGGCTACGCCGCGGTTCAACCTCTAGTGCGTGCATCTTGTTTAAAGAGCAGGAGTTGTTAATACAGGTTACATTGTACTTAATTTTTATGTTAGTGATAGTTGCACTCGGAAGTTTAATTTCATTTTATATCGCAAACTATCCCGTCTCCGCGCATGAAAAGTATTTAAGTCCATTTTCGGTATTAAAACTACATTTAAACAAAATTACAGTAAAATCAATCCTTTCCTAGTAGATATCCGTGAAAACTTAACGGAAAGACATATCGAGTTACTATCGCTTTTTTATAATGAATGTTTATATCTATAAACTTGAGAAATGATTGGTCATATCTAAACTTTCAACCTTTATTTCAAACCGTCCTAGCTATATTTATTTCTCCCCCGTCTATGACAACTACATAAATGACAAAAAGGACAAAAATAACAAATCGGACAAAACGGACAAATCGGACAAAATAGACAAAAAACGGACAACACGGATAACTCGAACAAATCGAACAACTCGGATAACTCGGACAAATTGGACAATTCGGACATCTCGGACAAATTGGACAACTCGGACAAATTGGACAACTCGGACAATTCGGACAACTCGGACAAATCGGACAAATTGGACAACTCGGAAAACTCGGACAAATCGGACAACTCGGACAACTCGGACAAATCGAACAAATCGGACAACTCGGACAAATTGGACAACTCGAACAACTCGGAAAATTCGGACAAATTGGACAACTTGGACAAATCGGATAAATTGAACAACTCGGACAACTCGGACATCTCGGACAACTCGGACAAATCGGACAAATCGGACAAATCGCACAACTCGGACATCTCGGACAAATTGGACAACTCGGAAAACTCGGACAAATCGGACAACTCGGTCATCTCGGACAAATCAAACAAATCGGACAACTCGGACAATTCGGACATCTCGGACAAATTGGACAACTCGGACAAATTGGATAAATTGAACAACTCGGACAACTCAGACAAATCGGACAAATCGGATATATGGACATCTCGGACAAATTGGACAAATCGGACAACTCGGACATATCGGACAAATAGGACAAATCGGAGAACTCGGACAACCTCGGACAAATCGGACAACTCGAACAACTCGGACAATTCCGACAACTCGGACAAATCGTACAACTCGGACAAAACGAACAACTGGGACTAATTGGACAACTCGGACAATTCGGACATCTCGGAAAAATTGGACAAATCGGACAACTCGGACAAATTGGACAAATCGGACTACTCGGACAAATCGGACAACTCGGACATAAAGGACAAATCGGATAACTCGGACATATCGCACAAAAAGGACAAAGATGACCAAAATGACGAAAATGGAAAATCACAAAAAAACCTATCCCACTTTTTAGGATAACTTTTACATAAATCTATCCTAAAATCTATCCCATTATCCGGGATAAAAGGTATCCCTTATCCACCCTCGATATTAAAATTACACGTATACCGAATTTCAATTAAATCGCTCCAGTACTTTTCCCGTAAAAGCATAACAAACAGAAAGACAAATATATTTTTATCCCGGAAACTATCCCATTTTTCGGGATAAAAAGTATCCTATGTTCATTCTCGGCATCGAAAATATATATATACTGAGTTTCAGCCAAATCGGTCCAGTAGTTTTTACGTGAAAACGGAACAGACAGACAGACAGACAGACAGACAGACAGAGTTACTTTCGCATTTATAATATTAATATGGATATAGAGATAATTTTATATTGTTTACGTTAGATGTATATAGGGTTTTCCTTTAAAAATCCTAAAAAAACCTACAAACTTACACTAATTCAATATGAGTAAGACGGTTAGTGTTTCGTAGTTAACAATACAATGAACGCTCGTGACCGTTTCACGAAAAATCGGCCAAGTTGGCCGATGTTTCCCCAGTTAAAAAATAACTTTATTCGAAGAACTCATCATTTATTGTTAAAGCAAACAGATTTGATGTTAATTTCACTAGCATACAGATGTTTTAATTAACATAGCTCTACGAGAAACGAACATTCAGGTGTGTGAAACGACCTATCACCATAAATTATGAACAAATTAAATCACTATTCATTTTCGGAGCGGCAAATTATGTAAAGTTTCATGCTGTCTTCAGCGGAATCTCATCGTATTTAGAAACTTGTGAACGAAATGATTATGTTTAATTTTGTTGTAAAATGACGATTTCCATTCGGCGTTTTCGCAAAATTAGTACTCTATTAAAGACTGGGACTGACAATTATTTCAACCATCTCAGGCATTTATCATTTTAAACAATATTATTATGTAATGAAAAAAGTAAGCTTTATAATAGCTAACAGGAACTATGTATTTCTCAGGTAGATGTACCGTTTGCACAAAAGTAGATACACATAATCACAAATTTTAATATTAAATTGTTGGACCATGTCCTGAAGAATGACATTAGCTTTATGATAGCACATTTCTGATGCAAGTCAACGAAATTCCGGTTCATTTAGCAACTAATTAAGCGAGAATATATACTGCCCGGATTGCTATTACACTCATTTTCGAAATATTTGTACAAATTATACAAAACTTCTTTAGTTTGGGAAGTCAAAGGCTTACCTCGACCACTTTTAAACATGGGAACCACTTTTAATTAACAACTTTAATATTAAATAACAACAATTAGCAACAAGTAATAATATTGAACAATAAATAACAAGAATAAACCACAAATAAAAACAATGAATTAATTAATTATCAAACTAAAACCAAATATTAAAACCTTACAGCAATTAGCAATATATAGGTAAATAATTATTATTTATTTGACTTTCACCATTGACTTTTAATTATAAATATACTTTCTTCTTCAAAATGTAACGAACCTCTTTTTGCTGATTGTACAAGGAATTTTAAATTTCAAGTTTAGAATACACAAATACTATACTACAAACGCAAAAACTTCTCGAAACTAATTTACCTATAGTAAGTATATAATGGAAGAAGAATATAAATATGCAGATAGTTTAAATTTATGTGTAGACTTACAATTCTTTGTTAAAATTATATAAAGTAGTATTATATAACTTTAACAATAATCCATAATACTAAAATTTATCGTGATATAAATACTTACTTACTCCGATGGCTCAGCGACCCAAAGTGGATCTTGGCCTCCGAAACGAGAGCTGTCACTTTTCCCTGTCCTGCGCAGTTTCTTGTCTATTATTGGCTTGTAGCTCCGACAGGTCAGCCTCCACTCTGTCCTTCCAGCGATATTTGGGACGGCCGACCGGACGCCAACCTACCGGCCGTCCCAAATGTGCTTTCTTCACGCTACGATCCTCTTCCATCCGTTCTGCGTGACCGAGCCAGCTGAGGCGGTGAGCTTTTATTTCTCCTATTATGTTAGGCTCGGCCACGAGATTCTCAATTTCGAGGTTGGTTCGTGATATAAATAATTAGGGTAATTTTTTCACAATAAAGTGCCATTTATTATTTTATGCTTTTGCTCCATCATCAATGCTTGACTTTCAGATCAGAATATATTGGCTAAGAACTTGTGTAATATGATTATATGATTCATGGAGTTGATGCTCTATCTGCGTGCTTCCATACAATTTCATAAGCAATCATAATAACCTCGTTTGCATAGAATAGTTTTCCATCAACATTCATGTAATCATAACTTAATATTTATACATATTATAACGTAAAGTCAAACATTGAACACAATATTATGTACTCTCAGCAATCATTGTTGCGATCAATATAGAACTGTTGTATAACAATAAAATTTACGCTATACTTGCTAGCAATAAACTCATTATAACAAATCAATTTATTTATTGCAAAAATATAAGTATAAGTGTTAAAATATAATATCATTCAGTATATTTTCGGTGCTACTGTACGCATAACAGATACTTTGCATATACAAGTTTCTACAACTTGCAATATATTCCAAGTTAAACAATTTACGCTTCAGTACAATTTATATATAAAAGTATGAAGGTGACGCTAGTTATATCTAAACCAAAACCATCATCATTCTAGCATTAAATCTTGGTTGAGTTTAGAGGACGCGCTTCGAAGCTCAGGATCCACTTTCCTACCTTTTCTTCTTCTTTTCGCGCGGTCTTCGATTTCCCTTATACATTGCCTTTAGCTTTCAAAATCAATATTGTAATTACGAGCAACGATTAGTTTCTCAATTTTCAGTCATTTTCCCTAGTCTCTCTACGTAGGGTAGTCTGATACCTCCGACCCGACGGATAACTACTGCCAAGTCAATAAGTGTAGGCATTAAGTAAAGAGAATACATGCTACATTCAACGTACCCTTTAAACCCTGTATTGTGTTACGCCAAAACGTGTAATAGAAAATTAATTTCAGAAAATATCGCGTAACAGAAGATTAAAGTGAAAGTATTAATTTGCTTTTACCTTATAATTTTTCATTTAAGGCAACAACAATATATGCTTGAACTTATAAGTATTCTGAGTGCTATTTAAAAATGTATTATTTTTCGCACTTCAGTTAAATCATTTTAGCCGTGGTAGAGCTATACAGGAACCATTATCTAAATTACAGCTCTTTAGAGTCGTCTCAATCGGCATGATACCACGCTCTCCTAGATTATCGGCGTGAAGCCTTGAGTTAATCGTGTTTTGTGTGACAAGTGAGAGATCCCATGGCCCACTTCTCCTTCAATCCAATCATTCCTATCCCATCTACTCTATTCTATCTCCACTATCCCATTCCTCGTGTTTGAGCCCTCTTTTCTATTTTTCTATCCCTACTATCCAATCCCCTCAATCCCATCCTAAAGGTTAGCAGCACGTTGGCTTCGCTCTTGGTGTTGCAAACCTCTATAAGCGACGGTAACCAGTTACCATTAAATGGGCTATCTGCCTATTTACCAGTTTGTTAAAAAATAATCTCCTGTTAGCTTAATACCTAAGACCTCTATGTCCCATCGCAATCACGAGGGTGCTGTGTTTGACGAGAGCTTTTAGAGTAATGTTATGCTGTGATAGGTACAGTTATTTTTTTTTCATATACAGCCGCTTTTAAACAACACAAAAATAGATACCGTGAAATCTGGCAATAAGTTGCCAGATTTCACGGATTTGACAACCATGGGTTAAGACCCATGGTTGTCAATTTTGCCATTATAGATTTTCGTTTGTAAGATTACTATTACCTCTCACAAAATGTATTTTTTGAGCTTATGGCTCTGTGACGTTATATGCTCAAAAAGTAATTTTGTTACAGGTAGTAATGTTGTAAATGAAAGTCGAAGACCTATATAATTTGTCAACCGTTGGTGAAGTTGCCAGATTTCGCGGTACATAAAAAAAATAAGATAAAAAGATTATCTATCTCAATTTTTTGTTACCGATATATATAATTAATCTAAACAAAATATTAATTTATATTTACTTTAAATGTTGTATGTTTTTGTTAATTCCGAAAATGTGATAGCTTGCCCGTAGTGCCTTTCCCAAAAGGAAATCCTGAATGTACACTTGTACATGTAAACTTTGTGATTACAGTATGAATCTGATATCCAATAAAACTCTATTATTCACCCCACGTTCCCGGTAAAAATTTGCGCCGCCTGAAAAGTGCCATTAAATATATTTGACACCGGTGAAAAATTTCATCTCAAGGAGAATGATGTCAAGAGGAAGCCATTTTCTCGTTGTAATTTGAGTAAACCAACTTTGAGATCTGTTTGTTACGTTGCTTATTCGATTTCTACGACTATTTGCCTTCAGTAATATGAGACGAAATGAACAAGCGTTGAACTATTTACTTTCACCGTCATTTTCCTACCGTCATTCACAATCAAAAGCTCTTATGACTTGGCCTGAAACCCTAGCTGGTTATTAAAAAATATGTTTTGCGAAAATCCTTTGTTTATCCCATTACACGAAGAACTTTTTTTTAAATAGCTAAAACAAAAATAAATATTTTTAATAAAAATATGAAAATTTTTCAATTGAATTTTTCATTATGTTTCACACGAAACGTAACCAATGGCAAAACACTTGACATTTAGCTGATTTAAAGTCTCAACTATTGAAACGCCGATGTTAAAGTTATAGGGGTAGCTATTTTGGCAAAAAGACAACCCTTATAAAATCACCATGTCTATCTATCCTTCTGTCTATGTACTCATGTCACAGCTATTTTCCGTGAGAATCTTGCTAGTATTTCGCAAGTCTGCGAGAAAGGACCTTCAGAGTTATGGCCACATTCTCGTGCTCGCGAGAACTTGGAGCGCTTTAAATATAAACGGTATTTCTCGAGTCCTTGCCTGCAGAACCGTGTCACTTTAGACATATGATATCCATTAAACTTATTGCACAAGAATGACTTTCAATATTTCAAGATAAGCGTAATCGGGCCTCTTTATGTACATAACTCTATAGATATTTATAACCAATCTGAAACGTCCATCAACGTTCCATCGGAGGGTCTGTCTCAATGATTCGACAATGGCCCCTCGCCAGGCTGCCAGCCGTGAAATGAAATGCAAGGAAACTCAATTTCCGCCGCAATGTGCCGTTCAAATCAAATCCTACTTCAGAGCGAGGTAAAAAGTTTTCATATAATAATGTTACGTAGCAACAAATACAGTATACTATTGAAGGCGGAGTCTGAATATTCGAAATATATATATATATCTAAGAAGTTGGAAATAAAGTTTAACAGAGGCGCGCTTCACAGTTTTTACTTTTTTATATCTAGTCATCGTCAAATCTTCATGAGTGTTCAAATTGCATAACATTTAAATTATTTCTTTTTTAGAACTTTATCTATACTTAATATTACAAATAGATAACGTTTGTGAGTTTGTGACGTTGTAGGGGGTAATCTCTGGGTCTACTAAACCGATTTTAAAAATTATTTTACTGTTCGAAAGCTACGTTAACAGGGAGTGTCATAGGCTATATAACATAGCGCTATATACCACGGAAGCGGGACAAAGCGCGGGTGAAACCGCGCCGGGCCGCTACTTTCCCATAAGAACATTTAGTTCACTTACAAAGAGGTTAAAGACAATTATTAACTAATACAATGTAAATCTTAACACTAATGTGGTGCTTGTCTTCGTTATATGTTGCGGTTTATTAATTTATATTTATTTTAATAAAAGGTGTTTCAGTTTAATTTTGAAAAAGTTAATATTTTTTACATTTTTGTAAGTCATTGGGCAATTTAATAAATAACTGCACACCTTCAAACATGATGTTTTTTTCTCGCACCTAATTCTGTCCAATGACAGATTTTCACGAATAACCTATTGTTTACAAGTAACATGCAGCCGTATGAAATGCACCGAGATACTTAGTCACTGTTGAAGAATTTAAAGCTTAGACACCGCTTGCCTCCTGTAATACTGAACACAAACGGGTCGATATCATCGTATTTACTTACATTATTTAAATAATTAGGTAGGTACTTGCTCACACTTGAAATTAATTGTGTCTGTAGTTGGTAAAACTTAATAAACATTAATAAGTTGATTAAATCGTATTGACCTCGCTAGAATGTTAAAGTGGAACATGCTTAAAAGATCTAGACAATCAATAACGGAAGAAGTCATTTTTATAAGAAGTAGAAAATCAGCAGTATCTCATCGATTCTTAAGTGGCAAAAGATGAAACTTTTTGCAATGATCAAGATGTAAATCGCTGAAGAAACAAATAAAAATAAGATCTTTATTGTATATACATATATTATGTATATATATTTATATTATTTTTGTATGTGTACTATGTTTATTTATCATTCGTCATTATTTATTAACTGTCTATCTAACTACCGTCTGTATAAAAACCTATCAATCCCTGCCAAGGGTTGCCTGGAAGAGATCGCTTCTTAGTGATAAGGCCGCCCGTTGTACAATCTTTAATCTTTTTCTACTTCTGTTTGTATACGCTTTGGTGTACAATATATAATTATCTGTCAATCTATCTTTATTATTAATTTTTTTTATTGCATAAGTTCAGCAGACTGGCAGACGGCCCACCTGATGGAAAGCGGTTACCATCGCCTATTGACCTTTGTAACACCGAAGGTGCTATCAATGTGCTGCCGCTCTCTAAACGGAGACTGGAATCTGGCCACAGATGCCGGAACACAACTCAAGGTTCAAACTCACACCAGGGGTGGTCATTTGGTGGTCATGGTCACCACCGTCAAACATTAAGACCCAAAAAATAAAGTTCTTTTGTCAGCACGTAATGTTACATTTCCCGAAATACTTGCAATTTTCTACATAGATAGACATTTCTAAATATATTATATTCCTATTGTTCAATATAAGCAGATTTTTAATAGTTTATTCAAAATAAAACCGCATAGTAAAGCATTCACTCTTCAAGTACATCCTGAAATACGGCACAGAAATAATGAATACAGCTTACACCGATGAACAATATAAAACATGTAAATAAAACATTGTATAAAAAATATTGATGATGATGATAAAATTCAATCAAAATCTAAACTTGCCACCCCTGGTGGTTATTTAATTGGTCCAAACAATAAAACTCTTTTTTTAGATTACGTCCGGCAGAAAGCTTTGCGTAAACAAGTTCCTGTAAAACATTTAAGTCTCGTTACTCTCGTATCTCACGAAGCTGTGTGTTACGCAATATAGAAATAAACCAATCCCTAGATTGTTTTGTATAATTTGTACTAATACGTAACAGTACTAGACAGGGCAATTGATAGATGTCGACTAGATAATAATAGCGCTTGACAGTTCCGATTAAATGGTAACTACTATAGGCACCGGCCTATAGTCATTACCATTAACTCGGAACTGTATACCTACAACTTACCGAAGTTGTAGGTATACTACAGAACACCCATGGATCACATGACAGCGTTTGTAGTTCCTCATTTAGATTATAGCCACTTCCGCGGCAGCCAGCGGAAAAGTGGCGAGGGGAGTGGTCAACGCAAGTATGTAAACACAACACTCGTCCTGGTACTGCTGCTGCTGCTATTGGTAAACATATATTGCACTTATGGTCACTTGTCGCAGGGGATTTGGAATTCGAACAGCTACTTACAATTAAATAAACTTGTAGGAACAGCACCGAAGATAGAACTTATTCGACGTTTGCCATTTCCCACAGTCGAGCACGAATTGAGTATAGAAACAGTATATAAATACCTACTACCTGCAATGCTGCAATAGTTTGAAAATTATTTTCTCGTGAGCGAGCAGTACCAGCAGTGGCTGAATGTAAACGGGGTGTAAAAGTGTGAAAGCTGGGACGTTGTCGCTCTCATTATTCATTCCCGCTATCATACGGCCTCCGAACCAGGGTTCGGGAGACATTTCATGGTATGTGGGTCAGGACCCACAGACCATGAAAGCGTTACGTAAGAACGTGACGACCTACAGTACTCGTGATATTGTTTATATTATAGATACTATAAATTATACGTTTACATCCTTCACTTTCCTTTATAGTAAAGGTTATTTATTATACCTTTACTATCAAGGATATAAACGAATTTAATTCCAGCAAATGTTCAAGTTACTATATAGTTACAGTAATCGGATGCATTCATTTGTCTATATTACAAAGTATTTATGTTTAAGCAACAATTAATTAAAACATACCACAATAAGAAGATGACCTGAATGATGACATTAACATGGCTATTTAGAAAACATACGTGGATACTTATGTAATAAGTAAATTAAAATGACATAAAAATATGAAATATTTGTTAGGTAACTTTACATTAAAAATGCAGGAATTCCCACGAGCTATAAACCTGAAGATTACTCGATCAAAGTCGCCGGGTAGCGTCTTCGAGACAATTTTTCAATTGCCTTAAAATCATTTAATGAATTGTCTCAACCTGAAATTTAGAGCGGGATTAGAACAGTAAAGGCACGGAAACGGAGAATATATTTCAAAAATGTTTACGGTTGTTAATTATAGGTATGATTGGTAAGAAGCTCTAAATTCAAGAGATAGGTACTATATTTTACCTTGATAAAAAAATCATTTATAAGATAGCAACAGTCATGAGCAACCCGTTCTCTACACGTTACTACCGTGATTAACAAGCAATAAATAACAAATAGAGACATATTACAATGATCAATTCAACATAAGATCGGTAAGAAATGTTAAGACCAAGGGACGCCATTCTTTCACCGTGATGAAATAGTGTTCTAAGATAAATAAAGGCTTATTTATGAAATAAAGCAAACATGAGCAACCCGTTCGCTATACATTACTCTAGCGGGCAACGTCTTACGTACGGCCATTCCGCGAAAAGGTCACACCAATTTGTCGTAGAAACGCGTGTCGTGGCCTAACATTTATTATTTACACACTCAATATCAGGCAAAATGTCTTAACTATGTACCTTCAGCAGTATTTTATATAAAATAAAATAAAGTTAAGTCGCAGTTGAAACACTATAACAGAACTAGCATCAATTAATAATGTATAAAACCAAGACTAGAAGATTTATTGTCTTTATTCAATACCCTAGACCTACACCAATGGTCTAAGATAAAAACATAAAGTATTTTTTTTTTTTATTTATACAATAATAATAATAAGATTAGACATATCGAAACGTGTTTATTGTATATCACATCAATATAAAGTGCTACCCGTGCGCAGGTTTGCAGATAGCCTCATGATGTCACGCGTCGATGGTCAGTAGGGTTAACAAAAAAGGTTACATATATAATTGTGCCGATCTAATAATTTATTATTGTATATACTTTACATAAGTATGTACAATAAAAGTAAGTAATACAATGCAATAATAGTAAGCAGTCATCGGCAAACCTACGCGTGGCTTATAAATATTTTACAGTCATTTCGAGTAACGGCAGGAACAAAGGGCGGCCTTAACTTTAGAGCGATCTCTTCCAGACAATCCGGGCTGTGAATTGTATGAAAGGTATCGGGAGTGTATGAAGGTGATGTACAAATTGAATACATATAAATAGGATACATAGGTATAACACAGTATATGACTAAAATAAATAATAAAAAAGACAATAACACATATTAATAATATATGTGTACAAAATAAAAATATATCTTAAATAAATTTACAGGTTTTCAATCACTAGAAGATGCCGACATTCCCTTATATCACAAACTATCAATATATTTCTTATAGTTCTAACTTAATTCTTTACATACATCAAAAATATAGCACTGAAGATGATTTGATCTAAAATTGTGCTTTAAATAATAGGACGTTGAAAAGCTACAGAAGGACCTGTGATGCCAACCTAATAATCTAGGATTTACGAGCTGATCTGGTCTGGTATAAAATTTTGTCTTAGTGATTATCATGCGTCAATCCAATGTCAATTCTTCTTCCATTATAATTATTATACAAACACTGAAGAAATACATAACATATAAGAACCGAATAATCGAGTAGGGAAAATGTAATAGGGAAGGGAAATTGAGCTAGGGGAACTCTTACTCACGTACGAAATCAATTTTGAAGCGTGGTATCAAACAGATTGAGCCGGCCCTAAAAGTTGTAATTTGCTTATGTATGCCAGAATAAAGGAGTATAGAAGGAGACATTTTGCTAACCCCAAACGATATATAAAAAGTGAAAGAAAAGCAAAAGTATAAATATGAGAAATTGTTAATGTTATTGGATTATCGACTCATGGCCCTTTCCCATATCTTAAATACCTTAAAGACCTTACTGTGTGTTAAAATTTGACATAAGCTCCATACAATTAATGTCACAATTCTACCAATGGTACGGCAATGGGAAAACTGTATAACTGTTCTTGTTATTTCCCACCTCTTAATAATTTTGAAATTGCTGTCTAAAGTTGAACTAATATGATAAAAGGTTCGAATTTCTTTTGGTACGGAAAACTTAATCTAGTTAGTATTAAGATAAAAAGAAATCCGGAACAAACCAAACAGTGACCGACCGTGAGGCAGCCCGAAATTGTGTTTGCGCCGGTCCATTTCGTGGGCCTAATATATTTGCAAACTTCAACCGCACAACCGATATAGGGTTGATATCAAACGTCTGAAATATTCCAGACATGTCCGATATTACAGTTTGTTTTCTTGCATATAATGGAATTCCAATTAAAATTGCGTTTATAATAAATCTAATAAATTCTGTATTATTTGTGCTGTTTGCTTTTGAAACGCATGTACCACGGGGCCCTGAAGCCATGAGCCTCTACAAAGTGCTATCAAAACGATTCTTCAATTCTTAAGGTGGATCGGTATGTTAATCTAGCAAGGAAACGTAACCAGCCTTCTGTGCACCTTACCCATAGAAGACAACGACTTAGGCTCAGTATAGTTATATTTGAAAAGAAGAAAAATGCTGAAATATAAAGTTAGGTCTGACACAAGTTAGGCTTAATTTCCTTTTTACAAACTTTTATTTAACTTGCAATATTTGTATACTTATATATGTCTGTATAGTCAGGTCAAATCTTGCAACTGAATTTTAAAGCAGTTATCTTCAACCGATTTAAATAAAATTTTGCATACACATTTAGTTTGGGTGACAATACATAGTTAGTTAAGTGACATCATACTAAATCCAATATGGCGGACGGCCCAAGATGGCGGACCAGTTCTTTTTGTGCACTCACATGATGTGGGTATCAAAATAAAGGATTCGACTAGAACAATATGAATAAACTGACGTCTGATTTCAGCCCATTGAAGAGATGGTGTAACTACTGCCCAGCTAAGCGATAAGACTTAGGGAAGATTTATATTAGACCGGGCCGTGTCCGGGGCGTGCCGTGTACGTGGCCCGGACGGGGCACGAATTTGAAACGTTACATACATTTTGTATGAAACTGTTTATATTACACAGTGCAGGATACGAGTCCCGTCCGGGCCCGGACAACGCTCGTCCCTGCACTGTGTATTATTTGTAGTCGTATCTTAACTAATATCGACCATACCCTAGACAAATGTTTAAAATAAACTTTAAATTAAACCAAACCCATCAATTTATTACATTACACAATTTATATGATATAAAAGGTTGTCGCGTTATTTACTTGTGTAGATAAACAAGAATACAATCATTATGTAACATAATATTGACATAAGTAAATCTGAGGAAAAAGTATATAATAATATATAAATAATAATATCAGCCCATTAATGTCCCACTGCTGAGCTCGGGCCTCCCATTATAGGGGGAACAGACAGTATACCGGCCATGCTTGTCCAAGGCGGCTTGGCAGGTTTGACACATCGGTTATCTCGATGTGCAGGTTGCATCACGATGTTTTCCTTCACCGTTGTTAGCACATGGTAATTGTTACAATATGCACATTAGATCAGAAAACTGACTAAGGAAAAAAAAAAGTATATATTTTATAAAATAGGTAAATATTAGATATATATAGATCTATACAAGTAAATCTTACGACAAGCCTTTATATCATACTACAGTTTACTCCGCGGCGCAGCCGCGGATCAATCTCTAGAGCGTGCTTCTTGTTTAAAGAGCAAGAGTTGTTAATACAGGTTACATTGTAATTAATTATATCGCATTAATTAATTTTATATCGCAAACTATCCCATCTCCGGGCATGAAAAGTATTTATTTCCATTTTCGGTATTAAAACTACATTTAAACAAAATTACAACAAGACCGATCCAGTATTCCTAGTAGTTTTCCGTGAAAACTTAACGGAAAGACATATCGAGTTACTATCGCTTTTTTTATAGATGATGGATGTTTATATCTATAAACTTGAGAAATGATTGGTCTTATCCAAACTTTCAACCTTTATTTCAAACCCTCCTAGCTATATTTATCTATCCCCCGTGTATGACAACTACATAAATGACAAAAAGAACAAATTAGACAAAACGGACAAATCGGATAACTGGGATAAATCAGACAACTCTGACAAATTGGACAAAAAGGACAAATCGGACAGCTCGGACAAATCGGACAACTGGGACAAATTGGACAAATCGGACAAATCAAACAAATTGGACAAATCGGACAAAAAGGACAAATCGGACAACTTGGACAACGCGGACAAATTGCACAAATCGAACAACTCGGACAAATTAGACAACTCGGACAATCCGGACAAATCGAACAACTCGGACATAAAGAACAAATCGAACATAAAGGGCAAATCGAACATAAAGGACAAATCGGACAAAAAAGACAAATCGGATAACTCCGACAAATCGGACAAAAAGGATAAATCGGACAAAAAGGACAAAGATGACCAAAATGGCGAAAATGGAAAATCATAAAAAACCTATCCCACTTTTTGAGAAAACTTTACATAAATCTTTCCCAAAATCTATCCCATTATCCGGGATAAAAGGTATCCTTTGTCCACCGTCAGTATTAAAATTACATGTATACCGAATTTCAACAAAATCGGTCCAGTAGTTTTTCCGTAAAAGCATAACAAACAGAAAGGGAAATATATTTTTATCCCGGAAACTATTCCATATCGGTCGAGTAGTTTTTACGTGAAAACGGAACAGACAGACAGGCAGACAGACAGAGTTACTTTCGCATTTCTAATATTAATAGGGATAAATTGATGGGTTTGGTTTCATTTAAAGTTTATTATATTCTTTTTAGAGCTTTAAATAAATTTTAAAAATGTTTTATATAATATATATATATATATATATATATATATATATATGGCAAGTGGTAAAAATGCTAACACTTCAATTGCAAATTGTTCACAATCAAAACAAAATAACGCTGATGAAAATCATCTCTACAGCAAACATAACAAACTCAACAAAACATTTAAAAGTCAACACACTACAAAATTAAAACACATAAAAAGACGGCCCCGTCGACAAAACTGCGGGCTTCTCGTTTACTGAAAGCCAAAACAAACATGAAGTACTAATTAAACCTTCACACGGAGTGATAAAGCACGGAGTTTGTAAAAACTCCCACCTGCATTTATTCAGGTGATTAGCGAAATGGCGGTCGGAATCGAATCAAATTCATTTATTCAAATATCGAATTCACGAGATGTTAGATAATGAATGGAAAGCCACATTACGAAACGATTACGTAATGAAGTAAGGCCCGTAAGATCAATGGTAGCTTAAACTACAGAGTTTAATCTTTCATTTGTAATAAATATCAAAGACAATTAATCGACCAACAACTGTTTAAACTATTTATGATTTTAAATTTGCTGAGAGTGATGTTTAAAAAAATACCTTATTTCTTTAAACAAACAATAAAACTACAGTAGGAGAGCGGAACACATAAAGTCAATTCCTACCCATGAAATAGCAATTAATTAAATATGACTTACTCTTTTTTTAGTGTTATTGTATAATATAGAAAATATAAATTGTATATAGTTGCCATAATATTAAAAATGTTTACAAAGAACGAATGAAATGTGAACGAAACTGAACAGAAAATGTTGCCATGTAGCACTAATCGAAGTTTGGTTGATCTTTACGTATTTTCGTATAGATTTTATGATATATGTTTAACCGATCGATCAACTTATCCAGTAGATATCCAATTTATACTTAATGCTGCGTTTGAACTTCCACGCCTACGGTATATAACAATAACAGCCCATAATGGTTCCACTACTGGGCTCGGGCCTCCCATTATAGGAGAACGGACAGTATACCCGCTACGCTAATCCAAGGTGGCTTGGCAGGTTTGACACATCGGTCATCTCGATGTGCAGGTTGCATCATGATGTTTTCCTTCACCGTTGTTAGCACGCGGTAATTGTCACAATATGCACATTCGGTCAGACAACTGCCTAAGTGGTGCATACGTTCCGGCCAGGATTGAACCTGTATCCTTTTGAGTTTGGGACGCGTGCGCTAACCATTAGGCTATCACGACTTTTTTTTGTCGTGTGACCTGTCATGGTATATACCAATAAATAAAACTGAAGTGTACGTTTATGATTTTAAAATAAATACCAGAATTGGAGTAAAAACTACTATTTATACAACGCCTAATCATGGTTGATCGTTTCTAGAATATATTAGTCTGTGTCGGTCTGAAAGTTTATGTCCAATATACTCCGAAGCGCCGCTGCAGTTTTTCAAGAAAACTAACGATTTACAGGAATTTAATATTGAATGCAAGGGGCGGAAGGTATGAATATAAAGTACACGTCTCGCACGAACAAAATAGCGGCCGCATCTAGTTCAGAATAACACTTGTTTATTCACAGTGTACGCAAATAATTCAGTTGCGAGATTTTACCCGAACATACATACATACAAACGTACATACATACATACAACATTGCAAGTTAAATAAAAGCTTGTAAAAAATTAGAGCAAGAATTAGAAAACGTGCTTATTGCAAAAATTATGTAAAATTTCAAATTAGGGTGATAAAAGAATTACATTTTGTATAACTGTCAATATTTACTGTAAGTATTAAAAATGGATAGATAGATAACATTTTATTAAACACCAATACAAAAATTAACTTACAGACTAAAACTATATCTAATTATGTAAAAAGGCGGTCTTAAAATCGCTAAAAAGAGATCTCTTCTACACAACCCCAGGAATGAAATGAAATGATCATGGCGATGATGGTATACGTAATATATAGTACGAACTACTTACATTTTAATAATAAATTATATGCAGACATTTTATACATTAGATAGATATATACTTAATATACATACCATACAAATACATCTACAAAATTATAAATGTTTATAGATTAATATATACATTTAAATATCATATTTCAACGTCAGGTAATATTTTTTGATCATAGTTTTAAATATCAAATATATAGCAACAGGCAGCGTGTTCCAAAGCTGCGTAGCCTTAACGGTAAAAGAATTGTAGAAATTTGAATCATGCGCAGGTGTGTTTAGTTTAAGTTTAGTGGAAGGGCGTAAATTATGAGAACATGAAAGAAATTCAAAACGTTCTTTAAGGTAATCAGGAGTTCTTGGGTCAAATAAAATACTATAGAGAAAAGAAAGAATGTGAGTATTCCGGAGAAATCGAATTAGCAACCACTTGAGTTTTTTTCGGAATTCAGAGACGTGGTCATACTTGCGTAGGCCAAATATAACCCTTATGCAAAAATTTTGGAGGTGCTCAAATTTATTAACTTGTTCTTGGGTTAAATTTAGATAGCTGGGGTCAGCATAATCAAGGATAGGAAGTATTAAGGATTTTGCTAGGTTAATTAATTATATATAGATATACAGGGCTTTTTGTGGGGGCACGCAGTGCCCTTAAAGAAAATTACCATTAAAATTGAAAAAATTAAACAACAACAACAAAATTATGGACTTACAATTTTCAAGAATTAGCGTGCCCCCAAAAAGGAAGTGGTAATAAAAGGCCTATATATATATATATATATATATATATATATATATATAATTTGAAATAATAAATCTACAAATCAATTAATTACACGCTATGTACCAAAAAATTGCTAAAGGGAAGCGCGTGCAGAAGGTTCGCTGCATTACCATGTTGGATGGCAATGCAAAGTTAGAGTCAGCTTTCTGGTCGTGGGTGGCATCATAGAGGTTCTTGCAAATTTCGTTTTAGAAATATTTAATTAATTTCCAGTATGATCTATTAATACATCATCGTAGGTATACGAAATAACGAATTTATATAGATTCAGAGGATCTAAAGCGGTCGCTTACCCAGATTTGTATTACCATGACAAGTATCAAAATAAAGTGGAACTGTATGCTATGTCTTACAACCTACTAGTTTATCTTAGGACACGTTTCAATTTCACTAAGCGATACGCCAAAAGCGGTCGTGTTATTAAGAACCCTCCCACTATTATTAAGGCCCTCTAATATTAAAAATGTACACACAACAGCAAACTTTAAAGATTTGTCAAATTGTACATAAGATGGAAATCTAAACAATGTAATAACATTAAATCCCAATTGCAGCTTCGACATGACTTTCGGAGCCGGCAGTGAACTTTCACACGTCTGTTGTCCGAATGATCCATTCCGAAGAGTGAACATTAAGCGCTTTCTTACCGCCAAAGTGTTCAGTAGAGATCAATTCTCTTGTTAATTTCACGATTATTAATCGGTGTATATTTGTAAAAAAAAAAAAATTATTTGTAAACAAAAATAAATTGTACATAATTATGCTAGTAGGTGGTAGCGAAGTCAAATGTTCTAACCATACTTGACCTAAATACAAATATTTAGGCAAAGGTTCATGTAAAAAATATTGTAATCCTACACAAAAAGGAATTAAGGATAGAATACAATACAACTAATTTAAGTGTCTTTTATTGTATTAGTTTATAGTAGTTTAGTTCAAACTAAATACATTTAAATAATTTTATTACATATTTAGTTTTTAGAATAACCCTAGGTAGTAGCTCTATGTTACGTGCATAAAAGAACACAGCAGCACAGCAAAACATAAAGAAAAGTCGCAGCCAACCTGATTTGACGTACCTGATACGTAGTGAAGTTGCCTACATCGCAATTGCAGCGTCACCTTGTTTACTAATCCGTCTATTCTACGGAAACGACGTGATTTATCGCAAATAAAAGTATTCTAAGTGTTGACTCAGGTTATAAAACAGATCTGTGTCGAGTTTCGTTCATATATATTCGGTAGCTTCCAAAAAAGATGCGACAGCAGCGACATCTTTTTCGCTATTTTCATCTATCCCGTGGAAACGACGTCGTTTGTCGGGATAAAAAGTATCCTAAGTTACTCCCTGGGATATAAGCTTGCTCTATGTCGATTTTATTTAAATCCGTACAGTAGTGTTCATGTGATGCTCTAACAGACACACAGCCAGACAAAAAATTTAAAAATGTCTTTTTCGGAATCTCCTGGTCCGAATTATCCCTCCTGATGTTTTTCACATTTTTAATCGCATTGTACAAACTCGAATCATTTACAGATTTTTTATAGTAATATAGATAGATAAATAAAATAGTTATAATGACAATAATATGTTGTGTGAAATTTTTTTTTTCTCAGACGGTTTATATTATATGATAAAAAAAAAGAAATGGCATTATTATAATCACAGAACAATAGAAGACCTGAAGACCTGCTGTAAAGATCGGCTCACTCTAAGTATGAACACCAAGCATATTACCTTACAGTTTGGTGTTCTACCTTACAGTGAATTGAGCTTTGCAACATCATCAACTGGAGGAAGATAAGGCGAGAAATCTACTGAAGCGAAAAGTACCAACTACACTTATTACATCTACGATATTTTTTATGTGTAATTGACATTTTTTATGTGTACAACGTTGTTTTTCAAACTGCAACTGCCTCACATAACGATCGTTTTGAGATAATTA
Organism: Dendrolimus kikuchii; assembly: GCA_019925095.2. Classification (NCBI taxonomy): domain Eukaryota; kingdom Metazoa; phylum Arthropoda; class Insecta; order Lepidoptera; family Lasiocampidae; genus Dendrolimus; species Dendrolimus kikuchii. Next base: position 10,321,805 of record CM034400.1, read on the forward strand.
TAATGTTTAAAAAAGATATGTAGAAAGATTAAGGAAGCCTGTTTACTAAAATTTGTTGAATGATAAATAGCATAGTACGTCACTCGGATATATTTTAAACACGCAATGGGGATTGTTCAAAAAAAATTACCCTCTGATTTTATATTTTTATTATGTAAAATAAGGTATTTTAAGATACTAATTTGAATATTTTTGTGTTTTAAGAGTTAGTTTTTTTTTTATTCGATTTTTAAACAAATTATCCGATGACGTCATTGGGGACAACTTTACATTAATTCCTTTGCCTATAAAAAGAAAATAATCATATTAATCTGTGCTACTATTTAAATGTTACTGTCATTATTCATTATGACACATCGTGATCATTTTAGTGTGGCCAGCTTAGCAATTTTATCGCTAGATTTATTTTATATGTTTTGGTGTTCAACATTTATTATTTTCTAAAGTTACCGTTAAGTTATTTAAAGTGACCTTTAGTGAAAAATCAATATAGTATAACTTAAACTGAATAATGTACAGTTAGACTGAATACCATTAATTGATAATCAGGCATAAATTACCTATTAGACACCATTGCGATGTCATTACTTTTCTTAATTTGTAATAAAGTATTCTTTCGGCGATTACAACAGATAAAGCTCTTTCGACCACTAAAATACTTTGATTTGGTATCACATTTGGGTTATCATTTTTAATGTCTGATACCTAGACGTAGTCTCATTATCCAATGATGTTGTCAATCCAGTTAAAATAAAAAGGTTGTATTGTCAGTTTCAATGGAGGGGGGGGGGGGGGGGAGTATTATTAGTCAGACCTTTAAAAAAAATATCAGTCGTTAGGACTGCACTTCAGAGATAAAATCTTGGTATCTGAGCGTGACGGTCGTGCGAATTCAGTGAAGTTTTCAATTTAAAAATTATGGCGATGTTCGATAAGGTCTTTTTTAAGTCAATATGTTGGCAGTTACTTTCCTACACACACGTGTGTACCTACAAGAATTACAAATTTTAGTAATTTCACTATTAGCAACCTGACAACATTGGGTATTTAGGCTTTAGATCGGCGGTTAATGCAGCATTTCTAAATTCTAATATTATTCATTACAATTAATTTCGTCCTTAGAAAAATCTTCTAGTCATCCGACAAAAAAGTGAACTGTTTTATTAATGAAAATATATTAAATATTTTCTCTTTCTAAACATGGCCGGATCTTCAAATAGGAGTGTTAATTTTGTAAAGGCTGATACGCTAAACCTACCTAACATGTAATGTTATTAGAGTACACAGCTATACTCGTAGTACATATTGGAGAAATAAGAGGAGCTAAAATCCTGATGTAAGTAGTTTTGTGAAGGTTTCTAAATTCAACATGTTCGTACATAGATCTTCCTTCCTTCTTTCCTTTTATAACCTGTGTAGTATTTTACTATTCCTGTCTGTAAATTTCATCCATATAAGAAATCAGTAATGTTAATTATTAGTTAATATATGATTGATGTAAGTATACTTTGTGTTGAAGTCAAAATTCATCTAAAATGTGCACCTATTTATAGAAAAATAGCTACATGTCTCACTCATTCATTAGAAACTGATTAAAATAATATTAATTACTTATTTGATAATTTGGTACAATCAATAAATCAGCAACCTATATTACTTTCTTAATAATCTATAATACAAGTAAAGTATCTCATATAAATACATACAAATAAAGGAACAGACATTGCACCACTACCCTGGCGATTAGATAGTGTGTTTGATTGCTAATGTATGTTATGGATCTGATCTTATACAACAAATTACCGGAAAATATGAAACTCTCCAGTAGTTTTAAATATATTCACTTGCCGGCTTAAAAGTGATTAATCAAGCACATCTATGGCTTGAAGGATTTCATGGAATATGAAGATTTGTGACAAATACCTTAATGATTGTAAATCTCTTAATAATATGATTTTGATGTGTAACATAGTTACTAATATGAAAATTTATGAGTTAAATAAGGACTATGCGAGTAATTAAATAGACACTTTATATCTTTTTTTTTTCAGGTTCAGAAAAAATTAGCAACAACTTTTCTGCATAAGCAAGGGTTATGCTTGATCATAGAATTTTATGACTTATCCACTGCAGTTTACATGAAAACTTTATGTATAGAACAAACCAAATGCTAGCCTGCAGAAAAAAGAAAAAGATAAAACTGAACATTTCTGAAAAGATTATATAATATGTCCTAAATTATTATTAATAAGTGTTTAATTAAATAAACAAGTTTACCTGCTAAAAGTTATTTATTATTTCATCTTGCAAAACAACAAGTCAAAAGATATATTTTATTAATCAATTCATATAAATATATGGCACATACAAATTTATAACTCACAATAGTTTGCTTTCAGTATAGAAACCATCTTATTCTTATAACTCGTAATGTGAACTCTTAAGACATCAGGCAAAGTAAAGCTAAAATATTTTTGGAGGAATTTTAAATATTCATATATTGTTTACATGAATTATAACTAATAAAATCTAGATTTATGTATATATAAAAATAAGTTATTTAAAATAGCCATCCTTGTTTTCAACTAATTAAGCTTTAAAGATATAGGCCATTCTTCTATGGTGGTACTAATCTTTTCAATCAGTTTCCATTTATTGATTTGGGCTCGCTTGAGATAAATTCAGGTTCTGGTGAACTTTTTGTATGCCATTAGCTCCAATGCAGTTCATAAAGAATACTCCAAAGAATTCAAGTCAGAACTCGACGAAGGCCAACCTATCCTCTGAACAAAGTCTGACAAATTGGCTTGCAACCAATGTTGGATTGAATTAGCTTCATGGGAGGGTACAGAGCCCTGTTGGAAAATCCACTGCTATCCAGCGAATAAAGTATCACTTAATGCTTAAATCATTACTTCCAATATGTGATTTTGGACGTCCTTCTAACTTCTAGCGCAAGGTGTATTGTTTTGCCAGTTAAATTTTCTTCCACCGTGATGATCTTTCATCAGTAAACAGGTTATTTTTTGGATCGTATCTCTTGAAAAGATTTCGACATCGTTCCAATCGCCATTTACGAAGACGCTCGTTTATATAATGCACTTTTCTTTGACTTTTAGTTAGAGACCATATGTAAGTATTCTCTTTACAGATATTTAAGAAATATTGGTCTGAAGAGATAATATATACATAATTTAATTCTGGAGCACGTCGAATAAAATGTTTGTTTATGTTGATGTTGTATGACATAACAATGACTAGGGATGCAAACAAAACATCGATGTTTTCAAAAATCGATGTATCGTTCATAAAAATCGATGTTTTAACATCGATGTTGAAACCAAAACATCGACGACACATCGTTGTTCAAGATCGATGTTTTATGAACGATGTTTTATCCTGCATAGACATAACGCGCCATCTTGCGCTCTATCTGTGATCTACACAGATTTTCTTTATATTATTTTTTTCATAAATTTTATTATTGCCAATAATAATTTATAATATAAAAGTTGATTGTTATACTTATTTCTTCCATTTCTATTAAAAATGTCAATCTTCCTTAGATGTAAATTTATTTTAAATGGTGATAGGGATATGGTTAGCGTATGCCTACGCTGTTGAATAGTACCTAAGTACGGTACTGAATGTTGGATAAAGCAAAAGACATATAAATAGAATAAACATTAATATAAGGTGTGCTAAGACGGTTTAGGGCGATACATCGATGTTAAAAAAAACGAGGTTTTATTTGCGTCGCAGGAACAAGCGTCAAAAGTTTATGTAAATGGTGATAAAAAAACATCGATACATCGTTCATAAACATCGATATTTTCAACATCGATGTTTCACTTTTGAAAACATCGATATCCTAATATCGATGTTTTTTATGAGCGATGTTGCATCCCTAACAATGACATAAAAAGGAATATGTCGGTCCTTTTGTATTTTGAAACTGAATGGCTACGGTATTCATATGCATTTCACCAGACGTAAATGACGTCATAGGATTTAGTAAGGTCAAATAAAGGTCAAACGAATTTCTTTCAAAATACAAGGGGATTGTGTAGGTCTTATGCAGTGTTCCAATCAATTAATTAAATTCAAGTTAAACATGTTGTTATATAAATCCAGACCTAACAGTTCTATTGGCTTTTACTACCTGTATTGTTTCCTATAAATATGTACACTAAATATATCTTTCACATGTTATGAAAGCCGCTATTTTCGCCAACACAAATACCGAACATATACGTATTTACTTTATTATTGATATTAATGCCGTAGTAAAGAATAGTAGAAATTAGATTAGTAATTTACTCATTACTTAGTAAGAAACATAACTCTGAAATGATCGTAAATCCTGGTTTACGAGATACAAATATAAATAATTTATTATTAAAAGTTTAAATTTATAACGACGGCAGTAATTTTGGTTTCTACACTAGGACTAGTATGACTTGTATGGACTATAACATGTATCATGAGGAACAGACATGGTTATAATACCATGTCTGTTCATCATGATACAGGTTGTTAAATAAATGTACACATAAACACATACTACTACATTATTCTGTACTACATTACGATTCCAATGTGTACATGTGTGTGAATATTGTATGTGCGTGTGTGGTTGGTTTTATATTTTAGTCACCAATAAAGTAACGAAACCAAAACAAACTATGCTGTATACCTGTGTGTAACCTTTGTACCATGATACTTTGAGTACAGAACCATGAAATATCGCCACAGGTCATTCTTCTCGCTTTTTGTCATTTTTATTGATTAAAAACTTTTTTTTTGTCAAAAGCAGTAATTAATCATTAAACAGTTTAATAAGTTTATTTTAGATACATAGATAGATGACATTTTATTGTATACCATTAACAAAAATGAACTTACAGACTAGCAGTCTTATTCATGTAAGTTTTAATCATTTGTTAAATAAAATGCATTTTAAGCTTAAAACTCATCAACTCATAAATCGTGTTTCATGAACCTCTAATGTCGAATGTTACCATTTCACAAAAAGTTTTGTCTATGAATACAAGCAAATAAAAAACGTTAAGTTTAATATTGTATTCGTCACAGTGACAGACAAAAGTACTAAATCTATTCTATATTCTATTATTATATCTCAGAGATAACTATTTAATTTCCATCTAAAAATAACAAAAAACTTATCCACCTGGAACCCAGCAGTTCAATACCTATAGCAAACAGCTCTAGTCCAAAATGCCTTAGAGCCAGAACCACAAAAAATTATAAAAAAACATTCAACAAAAAATGTTTTTCAACTAGGTAAGGTACTTTTCTTTTTTTAAATGGCTTTGCACGATCTAGCTCGAATGAAATATTCATAAATATTGAATCCAAAGCCTAAAACCGGAATTTGACGGGCTCATTTTCTATATTTCAATTTGTATACAAATGAAACATAAAAAAACAAAACGATCTTAATGTTAAAAAATGTTTCTTAAGTAACTTTTTAACAGCTTTTTTTTTCTTCAGTTTCTTGTGAAAAGTTCCAAGTTTTATTAATTGTATTAGTTACACAACAACATTTTGTATTTTAAATACTAATTTGTCCTTGAAAATAATCCATAATATAAGAATATTGTCGGCACATGATTTACCAAGGCAGGTACACACCGGTCCAGCCTAGCATGAGAACAGTACGCTCGCGCCTATGTGTACGCGCAAGTGCAAAATTATCTATGAGGAACTGCGTACTCTACAGCCAACTGCCAATATTCGAAACTTTTATATACATAAGTTTTATCTATGTTCGAATCCACGACTGAATGCAAATCCAGCGATTGTACGAGTAACAAAATTATATTGTAAAATCAGAAAATACTAAAATATACACATTATTCAGAGCAAAGGGGCTTCATTGAAAACTTCCTACGCTACAACCATTAAATAATAATAAATAAGCAAATAATCAGTTTCAAAATGACATGAGACCTTGCTTAACAACTAATTCATTATTTTATTTTTAAAAGTTGACAATGCCTCTAATTTCTATCAAAATTGAAAGACAGACTAACCTTTTATTTTCGGCATTATGGTCGGGTACGGACTTGTCGCCGTGATGTTCAGGCTCCATCTGGAATAATGCTGTATTGACTGTGGCCAAGTACATCTTATTAATAGCGTTAAAAACAACACTGTTAACGTATAGCTAAATTAGTGTATACACTAACGTTGTCTGTCAATGCTCAACGTCATTAACAACTAACAACAATATCGCATCACAAATAATGCATTAAACCCATGCATCGCTACACCTGCATGAAACGGTCAATAACTATAACATTATCCTAGATGAAGGAGTAGCATCAGCGACAACGCAGTACTACACGAATGAAAAAAATTAAATTAAAATTAAAATAAAAAAAATAACGTTAACATGATGCTCACTTTCACGGCAGCGTGCAAGAAAGTGGTGAGAGAAAAAGACCGCTCGAGTATGCTAGTTCGACAAATTATAAGACAATCTCTTACCACATAGGGCGCGTTCCTTTATATCTCACAACGCCCAAAATGCTCCGTCTGCCGTTTCTCATGGCGACCATGGTCGTGGCGAAAACGTCACTAATGACGTCATTATTTCCGATCACACATGTCAAGAGCTGGGTCAAAGTGCGTTGACCACAAAGCATTAATTCTTTCTATCGATGGCCACTAAAAAAGACGCGATTTTCAAATCAAACAGTGATATTTATGTATTTCGTCTTTAATTACACCAACGTTCCATAATTCGTTCCACTAGAGTTTATTATTATAACGCCCGCCAGCAAGTGGAACGGGAACGTGGTCGTTGTGAGCCTCTTGTGAAACGTAGCCATAGAAACTTAAATATCAATGAAAGTTCGCACCGACTGGATACACAAATAGAGAAGAAGAATACAGATCTGACAGGTCAAATAAAAAATAAAGATCAGCTGATAAAAATCGACAATTTTTTACGTTTACAAACGCGTTAAAATAGGGTCCTATCTTGCTAGCTAGGACCCTATTTTAACGCTTTTGTGCGATTATGAATATGAGGGCCGTTCTTTTGTACCTTATGCGATTATGAATACTGTTTTTTCCATAATAAATTTTAACACTTTATTATACTTTAATTAACGATACTTATTTTTAAAGCGTTTTAACGCTAATATATGTTTATAAATAACCCTTCAAACATATTTTAACTCGCTATGAATAAAGCCGTAAAACTATAACTAATTATGCACAAAGGCCGGTCTTATCTCTAAAAAGCGACCTCTTCCAGACAACCCCAGAAATGAATTGAGATGATAATGGTGATCAAAGGTGTTGACGGTGGTATACGCAAACTATAATACGACTACTTACATTTTGGTAATAAATATATAAATGTTATATACTTATATACAGGCATTAAATATATTAAATAGACTATCATCAAAATCGTGGTACCCGATTCTAGCGCAAAGTATTTTGTTTAAATTACATTTACATTTTGTTGGTTACATTTTGAAATTTTTAGAAGTGTCCCTAATTTTTATATAGCCTATAATAATCAGGGATAATGCTGAATTCGAATTGTGAAAGTATTTTTGAAATAGGTCCAGTAATTTTTCAATTTATTCGTTACAATCATACAAAAATACATCTCTTTCCGCTTTAGACTTATTATTATGATAAACCGATATAAGACATATGCAATGAAAACTAACAATTAAAGCAACACATTAAACTGCTGTGATCGTTATTACTAGGAACTTCTGCCGTGTCTAAATTAATTCTTATGAACAACGTGTCGTACTGAAGTATTCAGGAGGAAATTAAAAGATGATGATGTTAAAAGGTTCATTTCTTTCTGTCTTTCAAATGACGTCACTCAACCATACCAGTGAACCATATTATAAAATACTATCACGTAAACTGATTTAATTTGGTTGTTAGGCACCTTGTTTGATCAATTTGGTTAATAACGATTTGTAGAATAGAAGTTCATTGGTTTATTGTATCCCAACATGCTATCTCCGCATGGTGACCACACCCGCTGTTGTAAATATTTTATTAAGATCCCACAGACCGGCTCCTTTGATGGCATAGTAGCCATCAGATTTCCCTCGCAAGGATAAGCGCAGAAATATTAATAAAAATGGTGGGGTTCGTGCTCCTTTAAAATTCATGTGACATACATTTTTGAGTACGTACGGTATATAAAAAAGATACTTTGTTTGCGCCTTGAGTGTTCTTGGAGATTGCTAGAGATTTTTTACATCTTTCTCTACATAAACGCACTGGTTATAAAAGGCAGGTTTAATAAAAGGAGGACTTTATTGTTATAAACTTAACCTTTTAGGGTGTCGTAGCTATTTTCATTAAAACGGAATCTCTGTCTGTGTTCGTCTGTCTTCGTGTATCACAGTCTTTTTGCTAAGGATTCCGCTTTAGATGGGAATCTGTATCCTGGTTCCTTTTGGTTCGAAGGAACTTGTAACTTGCATGTACAAAAAATAAATCAAAACTACCTGCAACTTTTAGTATTTGTGCTCGTTACAAATTATAACTTACTTTTCAACAACTATAAATGTTCTCATAGTTTAAGTGAATTGTAAAAAATATTTTATGAGAAATAAAGTTTTTTAACCCGAATGGCCGAGTCCAAGATGTACTTAGCCGGTTATAAAAATAATTTTAATTGCTGTTTAAACAGACATATACTTATGGCCGATTCCGACCTTACTATCGGTTAAAACTTGACATAAGCTCCATACAAGTAAAGTCAAACTTCAACTGATGGTAAGGCAAGTGAATAATAAAATAGTAACATATAAGAACTGGCCCTTAATTGTCAACTTATTACTTAACAGGAAAATTTCTGTCCAAAGGATAAAGGACTTAATACGCCAGTTTTGCAAGTAAACCAACTCTACTTAACTAATGCATACGCTACTTGACTGCAAGTAGTTATGATGTTATAAGTTTATTCGATCGCTATCTTTGGGGAGTACCAGCGGCCATTTATCAGGCATAAAAAGTAGGCTATGCCCCATTCTAGAGTATAGTTTATACCTGTGCCAAATTTCATCCAGATCTATTCAGCCGTTCAAGTCTGATTGGACAACAAACATACATCCAACTTTCGCATTTATAATATAGTAAGATGCAAAATATAGGAGGCTACGACATTTTGTAAGAAGATAGAAAGTCTCTCAGTTAAATTACCTGTCATCTAGCCTTCTGCCGGATCTTATTGCCACAATTTAAAAATGTTTTTCCATTCGAGAAAAGCCTTCCCATTTTATATGAGTTAACATTTTCAATTAGGGTTTACTAAAAACCGAACAAACTCGGGACAGGATATTTGTCCAGGGCCCCTTCAATCCGATGTAATCCGTCTTGATAATGTCCACAAAAAGGTATCGGGGAAGTCCCCAAGGATCTTTTGCCGGTCCAGAATTTTTCCGTTGGTATAATTAGGCCGAACACCGTCCCTAATTGTTTTTACCTGAATTTCTTTGCGTTTCTTTTAGTAACAAATCAATTTCAAACTATTTTTATTAGTTTAATTACAATTATTAACGTCTGTTTAATGAATCCTGTTACTTTTTAATAATAATCTTATACTCAGAATCATGATGTTAATTGCTCTACTTACGTAATTCTCTCATACCGACCTATTTGAAATAGACTTTTCATTTCTCATATTTTGAAAGTATGCTTGGAGTTGCGTGATCACAGGGGTGAAAACAGTACTTTTAGTCCCTGGAAAACGATTTTCCCTGCTGTCGAAAATCTTTAAAACTATGCGAGCCGTAGACAATACATACGGCTCATGTATTAAGTTTTTTATACCCACTGTTAAATCGCGGCATAAATTGTAACAAAAAAGTTAAGAATTTTGTAACATTATTTTATACTTATAAATATATTTCACTAAGTTATTATTTAATAATTTAAAAGAATTAACCTAAATATTTATTATCAGTGAAAAAAAAATTTACTGGTAGAATGCCACAGAAAAAGAAATTTACTTGAAAAGCAAAGTGTGAACCCTAGGGTGAAAAGGCCTACTTATGCACTCGAACTATTAGCGCCGTTGCTACGCTCATGCGCCAAACCATCTCATGCCTAAATATGTCACTTTCACCTCTCGTGTAGCAATCTACTATTAATGAGTGTATATGCTTAATACGTTCAGAGGCAAAATAATGTCAGTTGGAGAAATTGTATTGTAAAAATTAGTTTTTTTTATTAAAGTGTTTAACCACTTACCAATTGAAATATTCATGAGTAGAAAGGAGTGTAAAAAGTATTTTTAACAAAATTTGGCGATAGATACGTTTCAGAAACTTGGTCGAAGAAAATATTTTAGAACATAACAAGAAACCTATTGGTATCTATACTAATATTATAAAGAGGTAAAGTTTGTGACGTTGTAGAGGGTAATCTCTGGATCTACTAAACCGATTTTAAAAATTATTTTACTGTTCGAGAGCTACGTTAACAGGGAGTGTCAAAGAGTATATAACATGACGCTATATACCACAAGAACAGGACAGAGCGCGGGTGAAACCGCGCCGGGCCGCTAGTATAAAATAAATAAAAATAAAAAAAGAAGTACAGGTTTTTTCAAAAAAACTTGACAACCAAGATAAAAGCTAAATATCTGGGTGTTTTTTTATTATTTGATATTAAAACGATCCCCTAACGTACAAGTAGATAACGCCGCAGGAGCAGATTTCGCATCCATACCTGACTAATATCCCTATAGAACTTGAAAACAGTCTACGATTCTATATACAATACAAAAAATCATAATAAATAATAATAATCATACAAACACGTTGTGTGATTACTATGATTTGAATACATATCCTTACGTAAATATTAGCAGGTGTCAAACCAGTTTCATAAGCTACTATTTGATTATATAACATGAAAATGGAATTTCCGTTAAACCTACTCGGAAGCTGTGACACGGGTTTTCCCGGAAACTACCTTGTGGCTAGAACCATCCGATTACGACGCCAACAAAGTAAACTATAATGTACTTTAACCTGCAATTACAATATTTGCTTAGCTACGAGTATATATTATCCCAGTTTCTTCTAACCTTGTGCTCTGAATTCGACCTGTTTCTTATTGTAAGCGTCATCGAGATTTTACACAATAAATCAATAAATGCACATATCGTAACCACAGAAAGAAGGGAAAGAATAACTCACACATTTAGATATATTACCAAGACATAAAGAATGGGCCGGTGACCTCTAATCTCCCCTCATAGTCACCGCATGCTTCACGGTTACTAACTTATTATTTCAAAAGTCTTTGTATCATCTCAAAATTAAACATACATTATTATTATCAAATCACATAATGACGTTCTCATTCTCTCGCAAGCTTAGTCCTATGGATTTATGTTTTTATCTCTTTTTAATTCCACTTACAACGGTTCTAAAGAAGTTTCGCTTCAAAAAGTAATTGTTATAAATTGGCTAATCGTCCCACTGTTGAACACAACCCCCCCCCCCCCCCTTATTTTTGGCGGAATAGACAATATAGCCACCACGCTTATCTAAGCTGTGCACACACAGTTCGATTATCTTAACGCGTGGGTTTCATCACGAATTTTCCCTTCAACGTCAACTTAATGTTACATGTACATTAAGTTAGAAAACTGCCAAAGAGAAGCCAGGATTGAATCTACATAATATGTATGAGATGCGGGTACTTTAGTTACTGAGCTACCACGATTTTTTAAATTTAATTCAAAGTTTCTGTATCGTAGATATTAATTTTGCATAATATTTTCAGATGAATTTTGTGAAGAGTACCCACATAGTCTCATCCCCACTCCAGGCTACTGGATCGAGTGTTCAAGACAGAAGATAGCAACGGACACCATTTGGGATGAATCCGAATCGGAGCACGACAGCGGCCCAGATCGGGATAATGCAGACCCCGGTAAGTGTATTTCATTCATTTTTGGATCATCAGATCCTGAGTTCAAGTAATTAGTGAACTGGTGTCTACCGCGGATAACGAATCGGTATGATGATACAGCGAGCCAACGAGTCCAGCGTTTTGTGTACCTTACCCGTAGAAGGTGACCTAGGCTGAGTTTCACATTTAATATTTACTGGTTTAGCGGTCACCGGTCTTTTTTCATGATTTCACTACATAACATTTTAGTGGAAAGTAAATTAAACTTTTCTGTATAATATTATTCATATAGACTCATTAGTTTATGAGTAAAAGACTATACGAACGACTATACGAAAGAATATACGAACAAATATACAGCCGGCCATGGCCAATAACACTGTAAAAACATGACCATTCAGAAAAGAGAATTTGACTAAAAATAAGGTACCCACGGTAGATTTTAATGTAGACAAGAAACAAGGACAACTAAAACGACCATAATGTTTTGTAAAATGATAAAAAGTCTAATTTGACTATTGACTGCCCTATTATTTATGATTAACAAAACAGCAATAAGCAAAATTGAGATGTGCATTATGTATATTACAATTTTATAATGGCACTCTCTCCAAATAAATCAACAATTACGAAACAAAAAAGTTGTTCTGGAAGTAATAAATCATTGTTACAAAGTTCAAAACGTTTATTTCAATAAGCCACGAAAACAGCCACAATAATAATTAAATTCATTGTCAAATATACTTTCTCAGCGAAGTCACATAAGCTTATTAAAAGAGCTCGGGCGTACCTGCCAACCATTACAAAAACGTTTTTAGAAACTCTCGACAAAGTCGAAGACCGTAATTTAAGTACAGGCGGACATTTTAAATGCTATCTTAAAGTTTATTATTTGGAGTTTACCTTTGTTTATATTTATTTCATAAATACATAATTATGCACAAATGTTTTTTTAAATTAAATTTTAAATTAGAGTCCCTAGCTTACAGGGCCCATGCAGGTAAGGAGCCACCTCTAATCGTGATAAAGAGGTGATAAGAAAGTTTTGCATCCTTTAAAACAAGTAGCCAATTCGTACCACTATATCTAAGAGGCCTTAGTCTTTATACAAAAATTCAGCTTAAGTATGTTTATAATAGATGAATTAACTTACCTAATAATTCAATAAGACAGTGAACTGTCACCGGATTTAGCTACAAATTAACATAAAAAAATTATTTCTTGTGTTGGGTTCTCTGGTAAAGAAGACTTTGAAGCTAATTCTTACTTTATAACCACAACCTAAATTTAATTATTGCTTTGAGATTTTAACAAAATGAGCTTAAGACATGCACATTAGATGAGGTTAAGATACCATCCACTAAATTTCATTACATGTCGACTGATGCCAAATAACGCGCTTCCTGTCGAAGTTCTAAAAACACATTTCTCGCGGGATACTGATCCAAAGTTTACTCAGTACATATGAGAAGCAGAAGCACTGATAGCACATAAATTTGAAAATTATTCGTTGCAAATATGCTTCCAAGTTAAACATAATTTATTACGCACATATATTAGTCCCCATTCAATCTTCACGATATTGTTTTGCTGGAATATTGATAATGTCAGTCATAGTGATAGATAGATTGTCACTGAGAAGGCCATCCTTCATACCTGCGGGTTTTACGAAAGACAAAATATGAGTCATACACGATATATTACCTGTATAAACCCGTATCCGAGGCCCACGGAGCTGTCAAATGAATAAGTCCCTCTGCCTGTTGACATAACTCCCGGTGAGAATATAACCTTCAAGTGCCCTTATCTGACTAAAGTACTAATGCTGATATTAGAGGGATCAACCAAGTTGGATCTATTTAGTTGAAAGGCACAGAACTGAAGAGATACAACGGTTTTCAACGACATTGAATGATTCAGGTTTATATATCACTATGATTGATACATTAAAATTGAAGGACAGAATGCACCATCTAACGTGATCTTAAGTATAGTAGCTATTAAAACGACGCTTTAATAATTTTAAGCTTGTTTTTTCTTTTTAATGCTGGAGTACACCAGACAGGCTGACGGTAGACTTGAAGGAAAGTGGCTACCGTCTCCTATGAACAGTTGCAAAACTAAAGGTGTTACCAATCTATCTCCGACCTCAAAGCGGGGACTGGATGGAACCTGCTCACTAATACCGGAATATATACTAAGATTGTTATGGCAATATGTTCTAAACCAGGGGTAGTAGCCTGGGTAGCTATCCAGACAGGCAAATGGTCTATCACCTGGATGTGAGTTGTTTAGAATTAGGACTCTTTCTCCGGACGGACAAAATTAAAATTGATTGAATTTGTTTGTTTTTTTTTTGTTTGATTCTTTAGTCTTATGCGATGTCCAAATTTTAAATTTTCATTTCTAAGACGCCTTTTCAATATTAACCATTTTTTATAGTATGTTTAGGTATATACACAAGAGTTCTGCATCTGCGTCAATTGTCAAACCTACTGAGACCTTAAACGTTCCTTTTGTGGTTCTGTAGCCAATGTGGCAATAATAAAACCCTTATTAAATTGACATGTCCGTCTGTGTATGTCACAGTCGGTTTTCTTAATAACTTAATACATTAATGAAATTTTGCAGGAGTGTAGTCTCCATATCGCTACAAAGCTATGTAGCTAAATCGCGAATGGAAAAGAAAAAAGAGTGGAAGTGACCGCCATATATATGAAGGGACTGAAAAATCACTGAAACTTTGCCTTTAAGTATTAGAATCTTAAAAATAATTCAACTACAAAATCCTCATTCACATTTTCATAGTTTTAAAATCCTTTATAGATCGCTTTCATTTTATTCATAGCTGCCCGGCAGTGTCCTAAACACCTACTCTACAATACGGAGCTACATAAAGGAAGGAAATTGGTAATAAAATATTTTTTCGCAACAATAAAGGAAGGTCGTCAAGAAAAATTACCTTTGGAATAGGCTATCGCAAATGCCGTAAAAGTTTTTTCTAATTTTTATACTTTAATATACTCTTCAATATTACAAATGAAATTGTTTCGTTTAACACAATCTTTGCTTAGGAATATATTTAATTAGAGACATTTGAAAAGCAATTGATAGTAGAAATCAGAGATATGTAACAATAATTGGTTAAATAGAAATCGGCCAAATGTTTGTCAGACCACATACAATGAACATTTCTTAAAGGTTACCAAAGCACATCTTTAATAATTTGGTTAAAAAAATCCGAAGAAAATATTTAATATAAAATAACCGATATCTCATTTTTTATTCTAAGTGTAATGAAACTGTATCGTGTACATTACTAATAAACTACCAAAACAGCCCATAAAAGTCCCACTGCTGGGCACGGGCGTTCCACTGGGAGGGTTACATTACTCTCGAAAAATTCAATCAAATTGACGACATGCCAAAAAATGCCGAAAGTGATACGGTTTTATTTGAAGAAACATAAAATTTACAACGTCCCCGCGGTTTTACGTAGCCACATGTGATTTATATTGTTCATTTGAGACAGATTTATTGTCCCTGTTCGGATATCGAAGCTTGTTCAATATTGCTGTTCAATAAATAAAATTGATATAATATTTCTCTTTTTGATTATTCATATAAGTACTTAAGTATTTGATTTCTTGGATCACTTAATTTTTTGCTATAAATATTGCGTAAGTTCTTGGCTATCTGCTAGAATGAATGGTTCCATAGAGGTGTCTTGTCATTTGACAACAAAACTTTCAAATATCTCAAAATTACTCAGTGGATATTGTTCAAAATTATTTTGTTGGAATTATTTTTGCACCTCTACAATTTTTTTTCAGAATTTTTCCACCTCTGTCTAGAAATTTGTAAGGGGACATAATATACTACCTAATGCCTTAATTAACAAGTCACAAAAAAGTGTATTCTTCGAGCCTTGTCCCATATACGTTATTATATTTAGTTATAATATATTTATAAATTATACGTGTTAGATTTCGGTCTCATAATAATACTCTCATATAGTGTTGGCGTAATTGTTATAGAACAAAATGTATACCACCATAACAACCTTCAGTTGTATGCCGGTATTAGTGGCTAGGTTCCAGTCTCCCTTAAGAGAGCAGCAGCACGTTATAGATAGTAATCGCTGTCCATCAGGTGGACCGTCTGCCTGTCTCCTGAACTGGGGCATTAAAAAACACACCACACTTATAGAAGGATCCTTTTAATAAAGTAAATAAATTAAAAACTCTTTTAATATTAATTATGATAGTATCAGAGTAAATAATTTATAATTGATTTTGGCATTTATTATGAAATCACAGACAGATGGGTAAATTTGATTTATGTGTGTGTGTATTAATAAATTTTATGGTCCTTTAAGTTAATATTTTTTGAGCATTCTGAGTACGACTTCAAAGCCAGGATTACTCGAAAGTTTTTGATGATATAAACATATCTTGCACGAAAACACCAATCCACTTCGAAATTCAAACTCGATCTCTCTTCTATCGAAACGTAAATCCGAGCATTCCAAGTCACTCAGTGCACACTGAATTCAATGTAAACAGACCATAATGACTGTTAACATCAGGATTCGAGACGAGACTAAATAGGTTTCAGAGACGAGGAAGTTCCCCAACGCACGTTGGTTATGCAAAGCGGTTTATTTAGAGTACACTACAGTAGGTACCGCGTCGCTATCTTACCGGTTCACTCGTAATACTCAAGTTGTCTTCAAACAAATTTGTCAACACCAAATAGAAGTTATTACAACAAAAGTCACTTTAGCTCTAAACTCGTTTTATTGTCTCAAGTTTGATTGTAAATGTTTAGCTTTATGAAAATATATTAAAGCCAGAGGCCTACGCTGAGTTCAAAAGGTCTTAGTTTAAGTCTGTATGCGTTGTTTTCACTTCATAAAATTACCCTTTTTGCAAATGCAATAAGCACATACATTTCTCAGAGAAATCTGGCGGTGTATCTAAATTAAATCAATAATTACATTACATTACAAATAACTTTCCTTTTTTTTTATTCGGAACCCACTCTTATTCTTTAAAACAATATTTTCGCAGAGACATTATATTTTTGTAGACCCACAAGATGTCTACATGTGTGCCAAATTTCATATCTCATGCCTTAGTATTTTGTGAGACAATCGACTGTGACAGAGATGGAATCAGACAAGAAGGGTTTCTTTTTCCTTTAGTTATAGCTCCAAAGAAGTCCAAAGAAGGAGTCACTAAGTATTTTTCATGTCTCATATTCTGAAAGAACGCTTGGAGTTGCCTGATCACCGGGATGAAAACAGTACTTTTCGTCCCTGGAAAACGATTTTCCCTACTGTCAAAAATTAAAAACTATGCGAAACATAGATAATACATGCGACTCACGTCCTAACTTTTTTTATAGCTACTGTTAAATCGCTGCATTAATTGTAACAAAAACTATCAACAGTTTTGTTAACATTATTTTATACTTATCACTAAATTTTTATTCAATTTACATAGACATTTACTATCTACTAACGAGTAGAATCCCATATAAAAAGAAACTTACTTTACGTTTCATATGTGACGTATTAAATGAGTTCATCAGATTTAGATTTTTTTATTGCTGAAGCACAGCAGACATGCAGACGGCCCAACTGTGATGGAAAGCGGTTACCGTCGCCTATTGACACTAGCAATACCAGAGGAGCTGCCAATGTACTGCCGTTCTTGAAGGAGAAACTGAAACCTGGCCACTGATGCCGGAACACAACTTAAAGTTGTTTTGGTAGTATACTCTAGACCAGAGGTGGTAGCCATCCAATCGGACAAATTCCCTACCACTTAGCTGTGGGTTGTTTTGTCGCCTCTTACGACAGGCCGCCCAGCCGCAGGAATTAGTATTCTTTTTCCGTTCCTGCACAGAGAGAGATAGATACGAATTTCACTCCTGATTTCATTAGAGAAGTAGTCGCTTGTTTAACTAATCAGTTTTCATTTATTTTCCTCGCATTCGAAATGAAAAGCAAAGTGTCAACCTTGAGTGAAAGGTCTATTTAGGCACTTGAACTATTAGCACCTAAATAGATCACTTTCACCTCTCGTCGATCTATTATTAACTATTGTCTGTTATGTTATAGCCACGCAAAGTAACTCGTAGATGCGCATTTCAATTCCTTCGTGAAGCTGGCTGACAAGCATGTATTTATTTCATAATGAAGTGTTACAGATTACTTATTGAAAGTCATGAGTCTACCACCGCTACCATAACAATTTTAGTTGCTGTTAAAGGAGAAGAAGCGGTGTAATATACTCCCCTGCTATATCTTTATGCTATCTTTACTTCATTATTAGTATTATAATATATACATACGTGGTCTCTTTTTTTCAAATATATTTTGACCTAATACTAGGTTTAACAAAGTGATTTGTATGAAAAATTAATAAAAAAGCTTGGTAGCGATCGTATTATTCCCATTTAGTAATGGATTGTGGTTAAAAGAATATTTGCAACAGCAGAGAGATAGCATAGAGGGGACCGGATAGGAGGGATGGTATACCTAAAGGTGTGTGATAGAGAGATCAAACAGAAGTAATGAGATAGCGGGGATGAAATAGACGGGTGGGACAGGGAAGATGAGAAAAGGAAAGGGGGAAGTGGGCTATCCAATCTCTCACTCATCGGTTTTTATTTAATTTTTTATCAACGCTTCGTCACTAGTGACGATATCAGCCACATGGTGTTGGTAAGTTTACATTTTTTATATATTAAATAAATTTATTTATAATTTTATACTTAACTATAACCACCTCAATTTGTCAATATTTTAGTTAAGAACTTAATTAATAATAACTTATCAAAAGGTTGCTTAGAATAATATTTATTCCTCCACTGTGCAACGACGAGTCTGGCAAGAATGTCCTTCTAATTGATTGGGTTTAACCACATTCTAGAATAATATGCATAAAATCTACTTTGTTACAGTGATCACAAAGAAAGCTAGATCTTTTTTTTTAAGGCGGGGTAAATGCTATTTACGCACAATACTGGGTCCTTTGCAAGGGATTAGACCATAGTTGATCATGAAGGCTTTCCCCTTTGACAAGGGGCAATCCGAACAATAATCAAGCCAGCTTGTGTGGAGACTCAGAGAAGTTGCACGGGTAACACCCACTACCCACTAAAACCACCCTCCTCCCATGTGCCCCGCGCTTTTTATGAAGGAAAGGCTGAGACTTAGAACGTAGTTACGCCCAGTCCGATCCAGCGCAGGGTAGATCTTTTTAGCATGATGTGATAAAACTTGTTAACTGAAATGTGGCCACTCATCGTATGGAACACGATTAGCTCAAATTAAACCGTTTTATGTTTATCGAGCCAGCCCAGAGAGTTGTAATCAAAATGTGATTCCAGCTTGGCTTGGCTTCAGTCGATATTAAAATTTCCGTAATAAAATGTTCTATGAGCCCAGTTGTACTATTGTTTTCAATGTCCATCAGAGATGGTCGATGGGCGATGTGTCATTCGACCCACGTTTTCAATTTAACGGCATGCGTCTTATTGTGTGTGATGTAGGGGTCTTGGCGCCCGCCGCGGCGTCTCCGCTCTTATCGTATATCTTATTGAAAAGTCATGTCATGTGTAAACTGTATCGTGATACTGTAATACTATTTTCCGTTACCTATTCCTTAAGAGCGTATAAGTGTTGGTACTATTATGTTGTTATTATGTACTACTTCAGGGGCATACATTTTTGTTTATACAAAAATTATAGAAGAATTTATTTGAAAAGCTAGGTGGTCCCTGTGATCTAAGCGTAGCCGCTAGTTTAGTTCACTATAACTGCGGCAATTAGACTCCCGAAAGGGTAACATTTTTAAACTATTTCGTCTTATAGATTCTGATTCGGGTATCTGGGATCGGCCACAAACGTATCCGTTGTATATTACCCACAACGCTTCCAACTTGCCTAGCTTGGCAATATCCAATGTCTATGATTGTCTTCATAAAACATTAAAAAACCTAGCATAATCACTTCATTCATATGAGGGTAATATATATTGTATCTTTCTGTATTTAGTTTCTACATACATACATACATAACTTCACGCCAGTTCCCTTGCGGGGTAGGCACGAACAACAGAGCGCCATTTAGGCCCATTCTTACACACCTCACTTGCTTCTTTGACATTCATAACTCTTGTCATGCACATTCGTCTGTTCTTAAGGCTCCTGAAATCACCCTCCGCTAGTACACGATCAATTTGATCATGGAAGGTGTGTCGTTTAGTTTCTAATGTTAGTAATAGTATATTTAAAATAATTAAATATTTCAAAAGAATGTATTGTAAATAAAAATAATGATAAATCTTTCCTCTCTAAAAAACAAAAGAAGAAGAACACAAGATAGATAACACTCTATTCTACATCGAAATAAATAATTTCAAAAATACAGACAACCTAAATTAAAGGAAAATGTATATATAAAGAAATTTTACATGCTCTAAAAAGTACACGAAAATAGTAATAGCAAAATACACGAAAAAGAGTACAAGAAGACAGGTATATAAACGGGTCGACCTATAGAGCTTCTGTATTTTCATTCGTGCAGATTTTTTGAAACAAAGATAACACTAAAAGAATGAAGGTAATATTTTTTTACTCACAGGCAATCAAATATATAGCTTGTGTCTGAACAGGCGTGATGGCATAGTGACCCGGTCATTCCGGTCCGGCACAGTGGGTTTTTCATCACAATCAGCCGCAGTTCGTGGCCATTTCCTTCTGTTTACACTACTCTGACGTCACTTTAGTAGGACCACGTCGCGTGAAATTGTCGCCGAAGGGCAGCAATGTTACCCAATTCGTTTTTATTCCTACGATGTTATTTCCTACAAATTCACTCGTATATAACGTTTGATCTATTCAATGAAACATTTGTGTGTAAAATGTATTACTTGTACTTGCAAGTTATTTGTTATATTAAAAAAAAACTCTGAACTTTTGTGAGCAGGGTAATCATATCCTGCAGGAAACTCATACATATATACTACAACGAACAGTAGGCTTTGTACACCTTTATCTATACATAGTTATAATAAAACTGTATATAAAACTGTAGAGGACGAATTTCTGTACAATGAAAAAAAATGCTAAAAACCGAGTCAGGGGGATGTAAGAAGTGAAATAGAACTAATTTAGATTTTTTCCAATTTTTTGTTTCCCTGTTTGTCTATCTGTTTGTACCGGCTAATCTCCGAAACGAGTGGACCGATTTAAATAAAATTTTGTATTGTATGGTGGTAGCTTATATCCCTGGTCAACATATAGGTTACTTTTGATTCCGAAAAATTAAAGAGTTCCCGTGTGATAGTTAAAAAACCGCACCACACGGACGAAGTCACGGGCATCAGCTAGTTTTCTAAACATACCACATTAGTTTTTTTTAATTAAATCAAATCCTCTATATTTTAGTACATTTTCAGAATTTAAATTCTTTGTTTAAAAGAAAACTTTTTATAACTTTAGAAGTTCATATTTCATGATTATTCAGAAACTTCGTTATAAGTTTTGAAAACCAAACTAATTTACCTATTTATTAATTTTTGTCCATCCCCTAATTTTAAATCTTTCGCCATCACACTGTACCATTTTGTATCTGATCTACATAACATACAATTGTTTTGGAAGCGGTGGTAGACTCATGACTTTCAATTAGCAATTTGATCTTTTGTTATTTGCACTGCGGAATAGGTAGGCATACACGCGTAGCAATATATTGTAACATTATCTATATATTGTTACGAGTGCGGGACTCGAATTAAAATGCCGTTGGAATTACTATAGAATTTATTAGAACTATACACACACGTATAGCATACATACATACATACATAACTTCACGCCAGTTCCCTTGCGGGGTAGGCATGAACAACAGAGTGCCATTTAGGCTTATTCTTACACACCTCACTTGCCTCTTTGACATTCATAACTCTTGTCATGTAAGCTCGTCTGTTCTTAAGGCTCCTGGCATCACCTTCTGCTAGTACACGATCAAGTTGATCATGGAAGGTGTGTCGTGGCCTTCCACGACTTCTGCATCCATCCACTTTTGCATTGTATATCTGTTTAGTCATTCTTTCATCATGCATTCTTTCCACATGCCTGAACCACCGGAGCATTCCTTTCCTTACCTTCACCCCGACACTCTCTTTCTTACTTCGGTATTACGAACGCGGTCCGCGACCGTCACCCCACAGATTTTGCACAGTGCTCGCATCTCGACCGCGTTTACTCTACTTTCATGCTCTCTCTTCTATACCCAACTCTCGCATCCATACGTGAGCGTAGGTACCAGCACCGCGTTGTTTATGGCGAGCTGGGCCTTCTGGCTGAGGTTCTTAGCGCCTAGAAGTTTACCTAACGCTCCATTCACACTATTCCCCAAATTCACTCTTCTTTCTATATCAGCGGTGTACCTTCCATCCCTGCTAAAAGCACATCCAAGATATACAAACTCATTCACTTGCTCTAGCATAACATCATCGACCATTATCCTTGCATTCGTTCTGGTTTCTTCTCTTTCAAACACCATAACCTTTGTTTTCTTCGCATTCAAATGTAAGCCTCTCGCCTGACAGTCATCTTTCATCATTGTGACTAGTGTTTGCATCATCCGCATAAAGCAAGGTGCTTACAACTAGATCACTCATCCGCACCCCAACATCCATCAATCTTATTCTCTGGAGACAATCGTCCAGATAGCACGTATAGCACAAGTGCAAATATAACTGGACACACCCAGTACAAACTTCACGATTCAATAACACGTGCAAAGTCCGTCACTATACAGCTTATCGAATGTACACACGCCTTGCTTGTATCGTAATCGTCGCTTGACTGCTGCACCCCTCCGTTCGGGCATTGTTTTTATACTCAACTATACAAACACAATTTGCCATACTTGCCAAGCGCAGACGCAATTTCCCAGAAAACGTAATCCGCACACCTGCTTAGTTATTCCTGCGAACGGTCATAGACTAGTACAATACACAATAGACTGTTTTTCTAAGCAAACAAAAGAAGTCCAAATGCGGGAAAGTAATAAACTGTGCTTTATGGCAGGCAGGTGCATTCACTTTTGTCGGCATGTAACAATATTTTATATAAAACAAAATCAGGTTACACCAATTATAGCTTAAGAACTGAATTAAGTTTGGAACTCCGTTTATAAAAACACGGATAACCGTGCAGGAACGGAGAAAGAATACAATTTCCTGCGACCGAGCTGCCTGTCGTAAGAAGCGACAAAACAAAACAACCCACAGCCAGGTGGTAGGACATTTGCCTGACTGGATGGCTACCACCCCTGGTCTAAATTATGTCGCCATAACAACCTTGTTTTGTGTTCCGGCATTAGTGACCAGGTTCCAGTCTCCCTTAAGAGGGCAGCAGCGCATTTGTAGCGCCTTTGGTGTTGCAAATGTCCATAGGCGATAGTAACCGCTATCCATCAAGCGGGCCGTCTGCCTGTCTGCTGAACTCCTGCAATAAAAATAAAAAAACTCCGTGCCTTCTTCCACAATTGACAGCCCACGTCACGCTTATACCTCATTGATTTCTGTAATGTACTTTCGTCAAAACCGACCCCGAGACTCCTTTGAGTATTTTTCACTATTTCTAATTGTGTCGGATTTAACTAAAAAAGTTATCTTAATAAGATGATAACACTTTAATGTACACCATTACAGAACGTTACGAACTAGTATTATTCTAATTGAGTATGTACAAAAGGCGGTATTATTGCTAAAAAGCGATGTCTTCCAGACAACCCGTGGCAAGAATATTGCTGATTAGGAATGGCGATGGTGGTATACATAATTATTGTACAATTACTTATATATATATATATATATATATATATATATATATATATATATATATATATATATATATATATATACATATATTAAACTATTTAAATATAATATAATACTTATTATATAAAATGACATATCATTATATTGTAGATTTGTAGATAATATTTCCTGATCATGTTTTTAAATGATAATAGAGATTTTGCTTGTCTCACAGCAACAGGCAATGTATTTCAAAGTTGGACAGCCTGAACCGTGAAAGAATATATGAAAAACTTTGTATTATAAATAGGAGTATCTATGTTGACTGGAAGAGCGTAAATTGTGAAAGCAATTAAATAAATTCAAAGCGTTCTATAGGTTCTGTGGAGTAGTAGGGATGAAGAAAATACTATAAAGCAATGAAAGAATGAGAGTATTCCGCGAAAACGAATTGGCGACCACTAATAATTCATGTATGTAATTTTTCTGTACGTGTACCTCCTTAACCGTTGAACTGATTTTGATTAGTGTTTTATGTGTTTAAGGGGGCCCGGGATGGCTTAGATTCACAATTGGATCCGGTAAGTGCGCTGAAATCGGGTTTTAGGATTTAATGATATTTTTGGGTGTGTCGGAGTTGGTTTCCTGGATGGCTTAAATTCACAATTTGACCCGGTAGGTGACACTGCAATCGGGTTCTAGATTTTTATTTTGTTTAGGACAGAACAAGGTCTACCGTATCCGCTAGTTTACATATAAAATAAATATAAAAGCATAGGCGTTAAAGTAGTAAATATCATTACTTACTGTTTAAACAAAAATCACGGAGCTATTTGACTCCTTTTACTATTACAAACTTATAACGTCATAAGTTTGTACACTTAAAAAACCTATGTAGCTTCGAAATTTTGCAAAACGATATAATCGAGGTATCTATATATTTCAATCGATTTGACTGACCGTTCTCCTACTGTAATAAGAAAGATATCTATTTTATACTTATAATAACTCTTATATAGATATTGACATTTTATGTTTAATAAAAAAATATTATGAAACATCAAAGCGAGGCAAAGTAAAGTGAGCGTAACTTTAGTTGGTGATAAACTCAGTTGAGTGACCTCTATGGCCATGATTCAGGCTTATGGATATTTAATCACATCTCCGAGGTAATAATGCGTATACGAAGTTTCCAAAACTCGCTATATAAGTTGCCGATATTCGTGTCAGTTTGAACGAAACTGCTGCTAGTTTATGCAGAAAAGATTTGAAACACTCAAAAAGTGGCAGTCCACAAACTATGAAGGTAGAGGTGACTGTTATCGTTATTTGCCCACGGAACCATAAAAAATCCATAACTTGAAAACTAAAACGATTCTTACACAAAATATTTTTTTCAGTATTTTTGAAGTTATACCTACTACCTTTTTTATCTATATTCTCTGTAGTTTCTGAGAACAAAAGCATTATATTATAAGTAGTATATTTACACAAATATCGCTATCCTTACAAAAAACCAATGCTATTGCATCACTCTATTGAGTAATAGACATTAACAATAACATATTAGGTTTTTTTTATCATGGTTCGCGTTTGGCAGTTATCTGACCTGATGTTAAGTGACGACGTGACGCGCACGCTTACCTAGTACATACCTATTCACTTGTAACCACTGGCTTATATGAATCGGGGAACACAGACTTCACCAAATTGTTTCACTCGACAGCGGTGCGCAAAAGAACGTATCTCCTTTTTTTGAAATCGGTTTAAAATAAATCTAAAAGTAAAGCGAGCCTTTCTTTAGATTCCGCTTTTAGTGAACTGTCGAACTATTAGAATTTTCAGTACATTTAGTTGACTAAACATTTGAACACTAAAATAGCATGAAACAACACATGACATCCAGTAAACTGTGACAGAAATTGGGTTAAATAATGTACGTAACAAATTAAAAGCTATCCCCTTACCCAATCAATAGTGAGATGCGCAAACAAACAAAGGTAAATGTTACAAATTAAATACAAAAGCCACTCTAAATTAGATATCTATCGGATACGGTTCTCACTAGCCTGACTCGTCTCGGCTGCTACTGTGTAGTGATATTTTTAGTCTACAGGCGCTTAATATATTATTTCTAAAGCTATTCAAGTATTTTCGCAACTAAAAAGTAAAAAAAATATTATTTAACAAAAACAAAACCGCTTACATACTAAAAAGCAAAGAAATATTATTTACTTTTAAGTTTGAAATCGGTTTTGTTTTTTGTTTAAAAATATTTACTAATATTTTTTTATTGTTGCACTTCTGGAATTACATTCGTTCATTCGCTTGTCGTCAAATTTGATGACTCTTATATTGCTTCATAAGGCGCCATTACTCTAATGTATTGATGACAGATCATTCTCACTACTATTAGGTCACTGATAATTCAGTATATTTGGTAGAGCACGAAAATCATCTTGTTCTAGGACAACACTGCAAAATCCCTAAACTATTCTTAAAATAAACATTAAGCAGTTCAATCACGTAAGCTTTTGTACGCCAGTATTCGATACGCTGTATATTTATTTCTCTCCACTGCCCGAGTGAAGTCATCAATCACTATACTTTCTCCCACCTTAGTATTTTGATGTACATACATAGGATGTACGTAAGTATTAAAAGACAGATCGTTCTGATTCTTTATTCAATGCGCGTTCTTTGCTCCACTTCTTTTTTCCGACATCCTTTTCGGGTCAGTAGCACTGTTTTATAGGACGTTGTAGGAAAATAAACGAATGTTTACTTAACCCCTAAAGTATTTGATTTTTCGATAAACGTCATTTGTTCTTAACCCACAATATAGAAACCATAATGATACTTTCTATCCATACAAATGCAAGTGATTCAAGCTTGATGTTTTGGTACATCTAGAACCAAGATGGATTCTTGTTATAGAATTTCGAGGCTAAAATGATGTACATACCTTGCCATTAAGGTAATTAATGTTAGACGGTTCATTTCTGTCTTTCAATTTGGATTAACCAACCAAAGTGATTCATATAAACTTGAATATTTTAATGTCATTGTACACCGTCCGGTTCTTTCAGTTCTGCACCCTTCAATCAAACTGATTCAATTTGGTTGATTCGTTTAATATCATCTTTACGAAACTCTTCTCTGCTCATAGTCTAACACATATAGACCGGTAAAGTAAAGAGAACAACATAGCAATTGTTGTACTATACATAGTCAGGTCATGCCGAGACCGGTAAACGCCGATGGCGCCCCTTTGAAAGTTCTGCAGGAATATGTTTACCTTGGACAGAAAATACAGGTACGCAGGCGCAACTTTGAGAGGGAAGCTAATAGGAGGATTCAGTTGGACTGGGCAGCCTTCGGTAAGCTTCGTCAAGTCTTCTCGTCGACCATCCCGCAATGCTTGAAGACGAAAGTCTTCGAGCAGTGCGTCCTCCCCGTTCTACGAAACCGAGACATGGGCACTGACCGCAGTATTGATCCACAAGTTCCAAGTCGCTCAACGGGCTATGAAGCGAGCTATGTTGGGTATTTCTCTTATGGATAAAATTAGAAATGAGGATATCCGTAAGAGAACCAAGCGACATAGCTCGCAAAATTAGGAAGTTGAAGTGGCAGTGGGCTGGTCATGTCTGCCGCAGGACCGATGGCTGATGGAGCAGACGAGTACTGTAGTGGAGACCGCGTCTCGGTAAACGTAGTTTCGGACGCCCTCCAGCCCAATGAACCGGCGACCTACAAGGTCG
The DNA here is from genome assembly GCA_019925095.2 of Dendrolimus kikuchii. Lineage (NCBI taxonomy): Eukaryota > Metazoa > Arthropoda > Insecta > Lepidoptera > Lasiocampidae > Dendrolimus > Dendrolimus kikuchii. The sequence goes on from CM034400.1 coordinate 10,349,355, forward strand.
TCGGTAGGCGCTGGATTAGGAAGTCAGAGGACAGGGATGAATAGCGCCGGCTTGGGGATTCCTACGCCCTGCAGTAGACTGCGAATGGCTGACGACGAGGACGACATAGCCAGATATGATTTAAAACTTAAAATATAATAATTCTCAACTTCTAAACCTTGTCATGAGGCAATGGAACCAAAACTCTGAGAGAGCTGTATCTGAATCCACCATTTAATATAACAATTATTCACCGAAAACTGACTTCCTTTATCCATCATTTATGCTTCAGGTCGTTGAGTTACAGTAAAACGTGTCGCTATTTCTCACTGGATTAGGTTAGTAAATATATATGAACTATAGTTGTTATAAAATATTGGTACTTTTTTACTGAAACTTGAAGTGTGATATCTTTGCTGTGTAGTTTATTTAAAAATATATGTAATGTTGGCTAAAAATAAACAATAATTGTAGATAGCTGAACAACAATTGTGTTTCGTTTGAAAATGCCCACTATTTAGTAAAATGTGCCTTTTCGAGCTGCCACAAGAATTCCCTCGTTTGGTGTCATTCAAAAAAGCTTCAGTTATATTAGGTGAGATTTTGGCATGATGCCTATTTCCTTGAAGATCTTTCAAAAATTTGAATAAACATACCACTTATTTATTAACAGTTTTAAGTGTCTTAAGTATATCTAGCTAGACTACACACTACACTAATCATGTAAAGCCATGATAAAAAAACAAGAAGACTTAATGGACTTAAAACAAAAACTATGTTTTATAGTTAAACAGAAAATGATTTTTATTTTATAAGAATAGACTATGGATAGTGTATAATTTAATAGAGATGGTATATCCCTAACATTTTGCTCTATGTTATAATAATTTACATATAATTACTATGTTTATACAAACTAAACTTCACGAACATACTCAGACACACAGGACTATTTATCTACCCTTCGCAATGCGTGTTTAAGCAAAGTTTTGGAAACAGAGTTTAATTGGCGAAGTTTGAATTGATTCATAATTTTACTTACCACTAGTGGTACCACTACTTTGTTCGCGCGTGATTTGAACTTTATATTCACATCTTCTGAACCCTCTAGGATATAGACATGAAACATACACGTTTTAAGATACAATCATCTTTTTTATGGCGAAGCTGGCACACAGGCAGACCATCCAACTCAAGGAAAGCGGTGTTAGCAACACCAAAGATCAAACCAACACGTCAGCCTTTAGGATGGAATAGGGGGTTGTATAGAGTGATCACACAAGAGGAATGGGATAAAATATGGGGATAAAAGTATGGGATATGGGATTGGAACAGGGGGATGAGACAGGGAAGGCTGAATAGGGGGAGGGCACATGGGCCATCGGAGCTCTCAGTCATCACACGAAACACAATTAGCTCAAGGTTAACCGTTACACGTCGATATTTTTATTTATTTTTTTTATTGCAGGAGATCAGCAGACAGGCAGACGGCCCACTTGATGGAAAGCGGTTACCATCGCCTATGGATATTTGCAACAGCAAAGTTGCTACAAATGCGCTGCTGCTCTCTCTCGATAGAATATCGAGTGAGGGCGTGGTATCACACCGGTCAAGCCAGCCTTAAGAGCTGTAATCAAGAAAATTATTCCAGCATGGCTCTGATACGTCGAGCAATACCTGTTTTTACTTATTAAAATAATCAGTAATAATTAGAGATGCAAGGAATATTCGGTTACTATTCGGTATTAGGCCCCTTTTTTAATTATTCGTTATTCGGCCGAATACCAACCAAATCGTGAACAAGAAACGCACATGTTGCTCAAAGTTATATATAGTTATATCAAAACTTGATAGTTAACCGCTTTCCATCAGGTGGACCGTCTGCCTGTCTGCTGTACTCCAGCTGTAAAAAAGAAGTTAAACTAAGTTTTAACAGTGTTAAATGCAATTATAATTAATTTTTATTTTAATATTACATGTCAACCAGTTTTTAAAATATCAGAAATATTATTTTTTTTAAATTGGGTGTGTATTTCATACACGTTAAAAGTGAAACTACAGAAAAGTAGCCTACGAAAGAATGAGATAAATATAGAATATAAGGAGTATTAGAATAATTCTAAGTTTTATTATTTTTACCAAGCTCGAAAAATTATTTTACATTTAAATGCAAAATATTACATTACATATATTAAATATTTAAGGTATATTATAACACATATTATTCAGATTCACTGTTTTCATTTTGAATAAATGACACGAGGGGTTTATGATAACTAAAATAGGACACAAATGCTCTAGTTTTAATTTGATTTATGAACTTCAAAACTTCAAAGTATTTCCAACTCTATGTTTATAAGCATAGCGTTGGCAACAAGCGAATTGCAGATACATTCGATAGCCAATACTCGGCACTTCGGCCCAGAGCATGGCCGAATATTCCGAATTCGGTGTTCTGCTAAACCACTATTCGTGACATCTCTAGTAATTATGGCTTGATCAAAAGTCTTAGAAAACCCGTTTAGAGTAAACTATTTACTTATATACCGGGATTAAAAGTATTCTATTTTCAATGCCGTTCTGTATAGTATACGTACAGTCGCAGTATGAAAAGTTCATCACGTTAAAGTCGACCTCTGCTTGCCCAAGTACAAGAAACAGTACTGCCAATATTTTAATAAATGTTACATTTATAAAATTTAGAAACGTGAAACAAGAAAATTGCAATGTTGACAGACACTGAGATTATTATTTTTTTATTGCAGGAGTTCAGCAGACAGGCAGACGGCCCACTTGATGGAAAGCGGTTATTATCGCCTATATAAATTTGCAACACCAAAGGTGCTACAAATGCGCTGCTGCTCTCTTAAGGGAGACTGGAACCTGGTCACTAATTCCGGAACACAACTCAAGGTTGTTATGGCGGCATACTCTAGACCAGGGGTGGTAGCCACCTGGCCGTGGTTGTTTTGTTTTTGATTAACAATAGTTTAAATGATCAAAAACAAAGAGGATATAATCACTATGCTTATCGTAAATATTAAAACAATTAAAAAGATTTTATATCTCTAAACAATCTTTTTAGACAAGATTGAAAATCAATAGCAGGGATGGAAGGTACACCGCTGATATAGAAAGAAGAGTGAATTTGGGGAATAGTTTAAATGGAGCGTTAGGTAAACTTCTAGGCGCTAAGAACCTCAGCCAGAAGGCCCAGCTCGCCGTACACAACGCGGTGCTGGTACCTACGCTCACGTATGGAAGCGAGAGTTGGGTATGGAAGAAAGAGCATGAAAGTAGAGTAAACGCGGTCGAGATGCGAGCACTGCGCAAAATCTGCGGAGTGACGCTCGCGGACCGCGTTCGTAAAACCGAAGTAAGAAAGAGAGTTGGTCTGAAAGAGAGTGTCGGGGTGAAGGTAAGGAAAGGAATGCTCCGGTGGTTCGGGCATGTGGAAAGAATGCATGATGAAAAAATGACTAAACTGATATACAATGCAAAAGTGGATGGATGCAGAAGTCGTGGAAGGCCACGACACACCTTCCATGATCAAATTGATCGTGTACTAGCAGAAGGTGATGTCAGGAGCCTTAAGAACAGACGAGCTTGCATGACAAGAGTTATGAATGTCAAAGAGGCAAGTGAGGTGTGTAAGAATAAGCCTAAATGGCACTCTGTTGTTCGTGCCTACCCCGCAAGGGAACTGGCGTGAAGTTATGTATGTATGTATAGAAAATCAAACAACTTTGATCTCAGTAATTTTAAACTTTATTATCAAACAGTTAAACATATTTTTTTGTGGAATAGTCTGTTCTGTGACTTAGTTTGAAAAGGTAAAATGTGGCCACGGAACGTTAAATGAATCAAATTGAAAACTGGCGAACCTTTGTATACCGCAACTGTACGAGTTTTATGTAATTCTGAAAAAAACACCGAAGTTGCCTAAATATTGTACAGACCTAGAATATTACAACGTAGTTTTTTTATGAGTCAAATAACATAATAATTATAAGTTAAATATTATTTTAAATCATTTTTATCATCATATTTTAAAAGTATGATGATGTATTTTGTATATCTTAAGAATAATTTCGTAATATAAAATAGAGACTAACAGCAGGCAATAAGGTGAATTGAGCACTAAACTTTAACAGTCGGAAAGTATCTTTAGACGCACGCGTGGCTATCCGTCAAAGGGTGTTGTTGCCAACACTAATGTATAGCAGTGAAAGTTGGGTACGCCAGAAGAAGCATGAAAGTAGTATAAATATAGTAATAATTAGAGCTTTGAGAAGTATTTGTGATAAGGGACGTTGTGGGTTGAAAGTAGATGTAATAACAAGAGTTGAAAAGGAATGTTAAGATGAAAGAGGACGTACAAAACAAGTGTATGATAACAATGTTTGTGGTAGAGTTGGCGTTGGTAGACCAAGATGTACTTACCACGATCAAATCGCAGATATCTTAAAAAATGGCCAGTTAAAGAGTACTTATAATAATTAATAAACGTGTATGTATAAAGAGATTAATGAAAGTAGATGAAACAAAAGAGGTATGCCATAATCGTAACAGGTGGAAACCTATCGTCTCTGCCTACCCCTAGTGGTATATATAATCTACCTATATGGTTTAAAGCCACTCATCTATATATATATATATATATATATATATAAATCAATTGCTGTTCGTTAGTCTCGCTAAAACTCGAGAACGGCTGGACTGATTTGACTAATTTTGGTTTTGAATTATTTGTGGAAGTCCAGGGAAGGTTTAAAAGGTGAGCAAATATGAAAAAAATACTTGGAATATAGTAAAAACAACAATTTCGCTTTCCCTTAGAAACTATTCCTACCTATCAAACATTTGATGTCCCGTCGTTTAGAAATCAATTAAATTTAAAAGTCGTTCACAAATCAAATTAAATTTAAAAGTGTTTTTTTTTTTGTTTTGAATGTCAAACGTTTGATGTTCGTCCCGTCGTTCAGAAATCAACGTTTTTTATTTATTGATTCTGAGGTGCTATGATGTTTTCCGGGTCAGCTAGTATTGAATAAAATTCTAAAAGGTATGCATGATATTGAATAAATATTTTATTAAGATGTTTTTCAAGCTCACGCGAAATAGGATGTGACGCGTCCATACACTTATAAAAGAAAGTGCTTTCCGAGAAAAAGTGTCATTTTTCATAATTTACTCCGACACATCGTCGACTCTTAGATGCGAGACGACTCTAGAAAATTTATAAGGGTTGTAAACGTCTTCAATGTACGACGTACCTTTTCTAACAGGATTTTATGGCCTGGTATTGTTACTAGGTCATGAAATAGTCTAATATTTTAAATGTCAATTCAACCAAATTTAAAGGTTTTTGATGTTTGATGTCTTACTAAGACATCGTAAAGTAGTCCTATCTAGTGGCATCAAATGGGATCTCTCGTATTCTCGAGAGTAAAAGTCTTATATTCATTTACAGAGACTAGTAAACCTACACAATACCTTCAAGAATATTGGTTATGTTCTTAATATAAAGAAGAAAGATACCTAAATATCCTAAGTATTTTTAATAATAAATTACACTACAAACAGAAACTTATAAATTAAATACTTTTATAAATAAATACATACATACATACATAACTTCACGCCAGTTCCCTTGCGGAGTAGGCACGAACAACAGAGCGCCATTTAGGCTTATTCTTACACACCTCACTTGCTTCTTTGACATTCATAACTCTTGTCATGCACGCTCGTCTGTTCTTAAAGCTCCTGACATATAAATATATATAAATAATAATAAATAATATCCTATGCAACTTTCTTTCACATTTATGTGGGTAAATATTAGATAAGTTTACCGGCAAATATGATTATTAATTTCTGAAATTAAATGATAATAACATACGTAATCTACAAATCACAAGTCACAAATAACATTTTCTTACATACTTATTATATATGTAGATCAGTACCAGATGTTATCACGTGACTGGGATTACGAATTTTTCAGCTTCGTAATCTGTGGACTTTTCGGGAATAAAAATCTTATGTTCATCTTCGATCTGTCATGTATCTGTATACCTATAATTAAAATCGTTTAATATCAAAGACCGAAAAAATATAAAAATTCTCTCACACAAACTCACATTCAGATTTAAAGAGTAACATGTAATAAGAAAAATACTTTTGACAACTGTGCTCTATTGTCTAATACATTATATTCTTTACTATTAACTAAAAACTAATTAGTTGAGTCAGCTCCAAGAATAAAGCTTATCACTTTAAAACTCAAGAATCCCGTTAAATAAAGAAAACGTCGAATATAACTGAGGCTTGCGTCTGAAGTCTGGAGCTTTGTGATAATGAATTTAATAATGAGCCTGGGATGAAAAGCGGTGATTAAGAGCTTAGGCATGTATTTTAGAATACCGCCCGAAGCTGTATCAAAAATCAGCGCTTCATATATCCGGCTGTATAAAAATATATTTCAGATTCATGAACTATACCTACCTAGAGGTTTGAATTACTTTGTGCGGTCCTTTAGCCAAACGACGAAAATAGATACATTATAAATTCATCATATTCGTCCCTGTGTCTGTCCATCAGTGTGTTTGTTTACTGTCTAACTATAATATTGAAACAAACCGGCTCTTGCAGGTGTTTATTACCCATTTGAAATTGAGTGATCTATTGTTCGTGATAATCTCTTTGTACACGCCACCGTAAGATGTTATAAAACCTTCTTTCCTCTATTGGTATTTCATGCAAATTGTTGGAAGCCATTAAGCTGACCATGTAACGACTTCAAGAACCAGTGGGTGGTATGTTTTTAGGAGGCCATGTCTAATTTACAAATGAATGAGGGGCGGTACAGTCAGGAAATGCGCCAGGCGTGTTCTGACTGCGAACGAGGCGTTACCTAGTGCACTTTCAGAGCGATTATCTTATAAAGACGAACTTTGCGGGATTTATATGATAACGATTCTCTGCTCTACAGTTTGGTTTTGTTGTATTCGGCTATACTTGTAAGAACTGTGAATTACGTCGATGTACTTCTAATAAACTTTACATTTTCAAATTTACATCCTAGAAATCCTTCCAAATTTGTAACAATATATAAGGTTTATATAAATGAAATTTTAAACGAAGGTATTTATTGCGAAAAAAGTATAAATAAGACGTGATCGCCATATATGAAACTAAGAGACAATTTTTTTCATTCCTTTATTATTATTTTTTGTTCCTAATATTATAAAATAAGAATACTGAAAATAACACCCCTGGTCTAAAGTATGCCGCCATAATAACGTTGTGTTGTGTTCCGGCATTAGTGACCAAGTTCCAGTCTCCCTTAAGAGAGCAGCAGCGCATTTGTAGCACCTTTGGTGTTGCAAATGTCCATAGGCGATGGTAACCGCTTTTCATCAAGTGGGCCGTCTGCCTGTCTGCTGAACTCCGGCAATAAAAAATAAAATAAATAAAAAAACAAATGCCCAGTAAGTACATAACTCTATAAAGTTCTTAAGTACTGTATGGCACCATAATCTCGCTTTTTGATTTCTTAACATTTAAAAGGTTAGACCGAATCAATAAAAAGTTGTCGGTACTAATAATTACTTTAAAAAAAAATTTAAGCAACGCAACAGAAATAAACTCACAAAAACGTGGTGATTATACCAATCGATTCTTTGAAAAATATGTGGAGGCCTTATCCTACCTTGTACTATACACAGTGTCCCGGATAATCGACACTAATTATCAATTCTAATAACATTAAAAAATAACTTGCCAAAATTGACAATACCTGCCAAAATTTAAATAAAGTTTGATAGATTCGAAAAGAAATATAAACTTTTTTCAGATAACAGTTGGTCTAGGACTGTCTAGAGATCTCTCACATTGTCAGTTAGCCCGAGGTCCGGCCCGGTGGTGAGTGCGCGAACGAGCCCACAGCCCGGATAAAGCATGTCCCTTGTCCGGGCTGTGAAAAAAAAGTAAAGAAACGGCTAGGATTTTTGTAGGTATCCTCGACGCGGGTGACAATAGCATTCCTACAGGGGTGCTAATGGCATGCCAAGGTAGCGAATCCTACACGCCCCATCGTGCATCCCTTGCGATGGTTGGTCCTCAAGTGGATTTGCCCTGGATAAAAAAGGGCTGTGTATGAATATCTTAAGGTATTTTTCTTGTTTTTGAGATTGATCAATTGGAATAGAATTTCCGAAACAAATACATTGAGAATGTTCAATCAGAACCAACCACTGTATTAGATCGCAATAGATAACATGTCGTAGAATACACAGTAGGCACTAGAAACTCCATTATACATTCATATTGAATGTTTCGGTAAGTATTCTGAGGTAAATATATTCGGGATATTGGATATCTGAATAAGATAGTGAAGCATTTCACAAGCCAGTCAGTGTTTAACTGTGGGAAGGTGAAATTGAGGATCCAAATTTTATGTGTATATTATCTAGATAACTATTATTAGCAGAATATTTGTAAAGCATCATATTACCCAAAGAATTACACATATAATATAATAACATAGAAATAGATGATATTGTATGAATATGTCAAATAAATCGTATATGCGTTACCCTTTCACTAAGTATATATATTATATAAGTTAGTGAGAGCTGATTTTTCAATAATCATTTACATATAATTCATTTTACACATATAACTAGATGACGCTACGAGTCATTTTCATGTCGTATTTTGCCGTTTATTAATTATAAAATATATTTTTAGACCACATCAAAAAAGGCGTCAAGTTTAAGGTGAAGCTTAAGTCGTGAAAGTAAAAGAAACAAACTCAAATTCGCATTTATAATATTACTTATAATTATTATTATTATTTAATAATAATAAATTTTTAAAATTTAGAAGATAATTAAAAGTACAGACAGAACCTACAGACTTATATAGTAGAATAGGCAATATAATCTAATAAAGCCAAATCCTGCGCCTTTCTCTGAATTCCGTCCAATTTTCAATCTTCCTTTCCTTTCCAACGCCTAGTCCACAAGCAATGTAGCACTTTCCTTTCTCAAAATTCATTAATGAAATCCTTCCAATTCGGGTTTCGTTCAGGCCACAGAACAGTCACAGCACTGGTCAAGATTACGGATGACATCCGGCATGGGATGGAGAATGGCCTGTTGACTATACTATCACTTCACTTCACTTCTACTACTACTACTAGACTTCAGCCGCGCCTTCAATAATATTGATTACGACTTATTGCTTGGTATTCTTCGCACTCTTAACGTATCTCCATCAGTAATCGACTGGTTTCATAGTTACCTGCATGGGCTCCGGCAGAGAATTCGTATTGATGAGGCATAATCATTCTGGTGTGGTTTAACTGCCGGTGTTCCTCAGGGCGGCGTTTTATCTACCCTTTTATTCGTTGTTTTTATCAATTCTATCTCCGACAAATTGACTTCTTCCTACCACCAATAGGATTACGATATACAAATTTACACACAAAGTGCTATTGACGCTTTAAATACTGCAATTAATAAAATGAACACAGATCTGGATCACATATTAAGATAATAGCAAAAAGTTTAGTCTTGCCGTAAACCCTCAGAAAACTCAATTGATAATCGTCGGTAGCCCTAGGATGAACGCTAAAGTTAACTGGTCCTCCTTACCACAGGTTATTTTTGACGGCATACATATTCTTCTTAGCAATACTGTCAAAAATCTCAGCATAATCATCGATAGGGAGCTAGCTGTCTTGGCGGCCTCATATCACCGATTTATGTCGCAGAGTTTTCTTATCTTCTAGATCCCTCAAAAGATTAAAAAACTTTCTGTCCACTGCTACGAATATTACGCTTGCCGAGTCTCTCTTGCTTCCCATGTTTTATTACGCTGACGCCTGCTATCTAGATTTAAACTTAGAACAGCTTAACAAGCTTTAGCGGCTTCAGGATTTTTGTATCAGGTTCATATTTGGATTGCGATAATATGACTATGTTACCGAATATCGTAAAAGACTCAAATGACTTCCTATTCATTTTCGCCGGAATACTTACATTCTTACTCTTCTTTATAACATATTATTTACTCCTAATAATCCCCAGTACCTTAAGTTCCTTTGCCTACCCAATGCCCATAATTTGCGCTCTGATACATATCCAAAACTGTACACGCTTCATCCTATTAAGATAATTATTTTACAGTGTAGGCTTTCCAACTTTGGAATAACTTGCCTCTTACTGTCAGAGAGGCCAAATCCTTGCCAACATTTAAAAATTTACTCAGAAAATACTAATTATCCACAAATAGCTATGTCTGATTAACACAATATAATCATGCTAATACATTTATTATAATAACGAATGTATTTTGTAATATATTATTGTATGTGACTCTGTATATATTTATGTATTTGTATATTTAATTCTTAAATTAGTTTGAGTATTTATGTACCTGTTACCTTTTTCCTGCACCAACAAATCGCCTAATTCAAATTTCTTTGATTTAGATTGCCTGTAAGAGACCGCTTTGAACGTTAAGGCTGCCTATTGTATTCTCTAGAAAATATTATAAATATGGTTTGTTTTTGTAATTGTATATTTTAGTGTGCAATAAACTGTTATCTATCTATCTATAATCTAACACAATGAAGAAAATTTCTAATTTAACCTAATTAAACATAATTATAGTTCGGCCGCTCTTAGAATGCGTTCCGAGTTCGTAAGCATACGGGTGAACAACATTGATGTAATGACGAATAATTTACGATATTTTTTTAGTTACTGTATTTATTTCTTATTCAAGATTTTGTTCAAATTGATATCACTACGAGAATTTACGTTAACCTAAATTAGATTAGCAAAAAACGCAAGCGCATTCTTAGAGCACCCAGACGGGGTATAAATCCATATTTTACCGATTACAGTTCCTCAAAAATTTCAGTACAAATATCTTTATTAATACATTTAAAAGTTAGGCTCTGCATCGTTGTATAAAATAATACAGGTTGATATTGAAATTTATGCTGTCCGTATATTGTACCGATTGTGACACGTAAACGCGGGGCTGACAGTATAAGCTGTGGGCTTCGGTGTCGAGCGTTCGATACTGGCAAACCCGGCAAGCCCGATAAGCACCTCCTGGCACGTACCTCCCTTAATTTAAACATACGGGGTTAATTGAGAAAAAGGGCCGCCGAAGTTGAGACGTGGCTCATGTTAGGTGTCCCAAATAATCACATTATAAATTGCAGTCGGGAAAATTTTTACTCAAGTTATTACAGAGAATTATTATAAAAAGATTATGTAGTATACACATATATACATACATATGTTTAATACATATGTACATGTGAATAGGGTGAAGTCAGTTGATATACTTTTTATTATCTTACGAAACATCGAAAGCGTCTAAATTTTGAACAAGCATTCTAAGTTATGACGTTACTTCTTTAATTAGTACAGTTTTACATAACTAATCATTTTTGCCGATGTACCTATGCAGTTGATTAATTTTAGTAGCACGGAATATAGTTTTTTTTTATTGCAGGAGATCAGCAGACAGGCAGACGGCCCACTTGATGGAAAGCGGTTACCATCGCCTATGGACATTTGCAACACCAAAGTTGCTACAAATGCGCTGCTGCTCTCATAAGGGAGACAGGAACCTGGTCACTAATGCCGGAACACAACTCAAGGTTGTTATGGCGACATACTTTAGACCAGGGGTGGTAGCCATCCAGTCGGGCAAATGCTCTACCACCTGGCTGTGGGTTGTTTTGTCGCCTCTTACGACAGGCCGCCCGGCCGCAGGAAATTGTATTCTTTCTCCGTTCCTGCACGGATAGTTGACAGTGTACGAATCGTGTAAGTGGAACAGAGCTAAGAATGCGTAGTAAGCAACACTGCCATTTCCGCTTGCGGATAAAGTTCAATATACATTATTTGCATTTCAAAAACCGGTCTGCAGTTTACTGCACAACCGAAAACTGTCCATCGGAATTATAAGTTGCCAAAAATTGTAAAATACCGTATTAAAACGGTAACTAAAGTTATTTTTACCATCATAATTTTAAAGGTATGACGATAACATAGTATGCTAATACTCGCTCTTTTATTCACATAAAAGAGCGAAACAATGTTCACACATTGTTTCAGAATTTATTGTTAAATGTGTCAACAACCCTATTAAAGATATTTTAGGGATTCGTAGCAAAGTTGATGAAAACATCATTAGGATCTGTCGAGCCTTGGATGCATGAGTCCGACTTGCACGCGACCCCTTGTTTCAAAGGGCAGCACTTAATTAAACTTATCGATCTGTAAATATACCTGCAGAACACTATCAACTATTGTGAACACTATCAGTGGTCATTTTAATCGGTCTAGGTAATTGCCAAAATTTTTTAACTATACTTAATTTTAAGATCTTTTTGTACTATATTTTTATCATATTTAATAATCAGAGGGCTGGTGCTTACCTCGGCCAACGGATCAGTATGGCGATCCAGCGAGGAAACGTAGCCAGCCTTCTGGGCACCTTACCCATAGAAGACGGTGATCTGGGCTCAGTATTCTACTTATAGTCTTGAGGGACTATGAGTAGAATACAATACAAATAAGTTAAGTTTTCTTGCATTGTATTCGATTATATGTTATCAAATATATAATTATAATTTCATATGTAAATCTCAGTATAATACACCTTTGGTAATTTTTCTGAGGTCCAAAAACGAAATAAAACCGTAACATGACTTTTGAAATCAGTATCAATCAATATATTCTGTTTGTTTATGCCAGAAACCCCCGCGGAAGTCATCAGAAAGACCTAACAAAGTTTCATCACAATGTTATCAATGGTCTAAGAACGCATAAAGGACAAACATTTTGCTTTTATTTATATTGATTATTCCAAATATTCTAGCCGATTATAATGAAGCATTGCTCCAAGTGAATAAATTTTTATGAGTTGGCACGTGATATCACGGTTGGTCGAACGTCCGCCTGCATACTATTCGAATAAGTTTATTAACTTTTCCAGCTTCCGAGCCATTATTACTTCCGCTTCAAAGACCAATGAAACAATTTAATAACTTTTTTGTAGATTGTTTTTTGTGAAAGCTTTATTGATATTAATAGTAGCTTAAACACAAATAGGTAAGGACTTTGACATCTTAATCTAACGAGAATTTGTGTGCATGTCTATAATCTATAAATCCATAATAATATTTATACACATTATCGATTCCTCATGTCCTTTCATCTGTCAGCTTATCATTCTATTAATCAGCCAAGCATTAAAGAAGAGTACTTCTTCTTTGTCCGTGCGAAGGTCAAGCTACAGTGTCTGACCTGATAAGACATTTCTAGTAAAGTGGACTTATCTCTGCCAGAGCAGGCCGGTCCATTTAACTACTATATTTGTTTTCGAACTCAAAAGTTTTTATTGAAAACTAGCGGTTCCGGCAGACGTTGTCCTGCACTAAAAAAATGAAAATCTAGAACCCAATTCCAGCGCCACCCACCGGGTCTAATTGTGAGGGTGGGTCTAAACCATCCCAGAACCCACTCAACACTTTTTTTTACACCTCGGGTTACATTATTGAAGTTTTAGTAGGGATTCCTAATTTTTTTCTCGTAATAAATATAGCCTATATTAATCTGGTATTATCTAGTATTATAATGACGTAAGAATTTTTGAAATCGGTCCTATGGTTTTTGCGATTATTCATTAGAAACATACAACAAATACAAATCTTTCTTCTTTAGTATAGATAAATTCCACTGGAGAACATTTTTTGATGGTCATATATACATATAAGTTAAAATGTAGGTAAATCTACTTCCTACATCAATTATTATATTAGGAAAAGGACTTTCAAAAACCTGTTTCACGGCCCAAGTTATGTAATAAGATCCATTAGTTTTCGAGCCGTTTTAAACTAAAGGTAAAAAAACTTTTGTTAAAGATCGCCACCGACGTTCCGGTTCTCTCGACGAAGCGGCAGAAGACAGCAGTGACAACGGTGGGAGTACTCCGAAGAAAAAGACAGCCATTGAAGAGCAATGGGAAAGATCGGGTGGATTCGAACTTACTTCCGTGGAACAGGAGACTTATGAGAAATACTTTTATAGTACCGAACATTGGAACTACTTCACGAATGACGAGGATCTTGGGCCAGTTATATTGTCGATTAAGCAAGAGACGCTTAACGGCAGGGATCAGTTCAGGTCAGTCTATTTTTAAGTAGAATTTTAACTCATTTACCATTTAGACTCTCTCATAGTTTAAATTTTAATATGGCCATTGAAATATTCTTTGTCAATCCTAATAAATCATTCCACCATGACTGGTATATCATCAATAAACAAAAGGTCGATCTTGTATCATTTTAATACCAGGATATTTGAAGGTGGTCTACGCCGTTTATTAATTTATAAAAATTAAATAAAACGTCGTACGTATTTTGAGTATTACATGGATTCATCTACTTTGCACATAAATTTTAATAAGCAATTTATATTTAACATAAGTGAAAAATGAAGAGTTTCAGCCTGAAAATGTGTATAATTTATGTGTTTTTATGCGTTTCATCATCAATCATTTTTACGGAACATTAAAAACTAGTGAAGTAACGTTAGTGATACTATTTTTATACTAACATGTGATAATCGATAAAGTTGTAACGTTTCGTGGACCTGTGCTGCTTTATGCATTCAAAAATATTCTTCCTTTGCACGAATTATCATGTCAAGTATAATTTTGTCCGTGAGTACATTTTCTATAGAAAATAGATGATTTATACAACAACATAATAACTTTGCAAGCACTTATTTTACTTTTGACAGCTGGCTGACAGATTAATTGGTAATGTCCTAATGCGTTACCGACTCATGTTATTATAAAAATCGACTTCATTTATAAATAAGTTAAAACTTAAAAACTTATCTGTATATTTTTGTTAAAAATACTATGTCGTGTAATAAATATTTATTATAAATTGTGGGTATATACCCACAATTCAATTAACGTATTTTACATATATTAGATAAGCCATTTAAAACGATACTTATAATAATTGCAGTATTATTTTTCTTTAAATTACAACATTTTTAATTTTCAAATCGATTACTTTCGATTTATTTACGTATAGTGTCGATGGTTTAATAGTCTGTGCGTTACATGTCTAACAGAACATCACTATCGCGTCACCCACAACAATAAAGTACAACAATTATGCCATTTGTTTCATATGGGCTCGATCAAGTTACATATTTCTTGATAGTAGACTGTCAATAAATATGTAACTTCATAGACGTGCAAACGTCAAAAGTAAAATAAACGCTTGGAAACAATATAATTGTTGGATAGCCTTAATACGTCTGCAAATCCAAAGTATAACTTAATCTTAAACTTTAACAAAGTATAAACTCATAAAAGCTTCAACAATTTTATAGTGCATTGTTGACGGGATTATAATAGTGTTGTATTTTCTGAAGTTTTCGCGACTAGTACACATAACTAAAACTTGGTTTTAACGGTACTTTTAAGTCGGGTATTTAAAATATAAAATACAAAATACAAAAGCATTTCAACTATATGTATTTAAAATACAAAATACAAATTACAAAATACAAAATACCGTCAGGTGTTAGGTTATGTAAATAAAATACTCACAAAAATCAAATAATAATCATTATTAGGTCCCTTGCCTATGAAATTGCCGTTTTTTCTGAAATAAGTTAACCTAATTTTATTATATTTTTTTATTCTAATCTCCACGGCCTTGAAGATAGGGATATTTCCATCTTGTAGGTACGCGTAGATTTTGGTGGTTCCACCCGAATCTATGCGTGCGTATATCGGTCCCATGGCAGGGAATGCACAAAGACTAAAACAGCTTGCTTTTTTGAACTCGTTCATGAGGTGATCGACAAAGTTTTTGGGCAGTATCCTTTAGCAGAGGTAGTCATAATCGAAATTTTAATGCTCATTACGTTGAGTGGTTGGGTTCCTCGAGAATTGAT
Source organism: Dendrolimus kikuchii (assembly GCA_019925095.2). NCBI lineage: Eukaryota > Metazoa > Arthropoda > Insecta > Lepidoptera > Lasiocampidae > Dendrolimus > Dendrolimus kikuchii. The sequence goes on from CM034400.1 coordinate 10,365,353, forward strand.
CTGTCAGGAACTACTGCCTACGATTTTGCTCTCGCCCATGGATTCACTCAGCTGTCCAAGGAAACTTTTGTCGGGCGTCTCTTCCACCTCTGCGCACAGTGGACGACCGTCTGGTACACGCCGCCAAAGATAAAGTCAATCTTCTGGGTGAAATCTTTGCGGCCAATTCAACTCTTGAGACATAGGAGAAACTCCACCTACAATCCCTGTGTGAGTCTAGAATGTTGGAGGTGCGCTTTACTCAAAAAGCAGTCCGATGTGCTCTCTTCTCCCTCGACGTCAAAAAGTCTTCTGGCCCTGATGGCATTTCTGCCATTGTGCTGCAGACGTGTTTAGCTGAGCTGTCCCCAGCCAGTCCTTGCCCGACGTTTCACTCTCTCTTACTACAAGGGTTGTGTCCTCGCTTCGTGGAAGATTGCCCACGTGCACCTTGTCCCCAAAAAAGGGTACGTAACAGACACGTCGAATAGGCCTATAGCAATAACCTTTTTACTCTCAATAGTGATGGAGCGCATTATCAACGCGCAGCTCCTGTGTTACGTCGAAGATTACCAGCTGCTAAACGATCGGCAATACGGCTTCCGCCACAGTCGCTCAGCTCAAGATCTCTTGGTTTACCTAACCCACCGTTGGGCTGAAGCCATTGAGAGCAAAGAGGAAGCACTGGCAGTTAGTCTAGAATTCTAGATATTGCTAAGGCCTTCGACCGGGTCTGGCACAGGGCTCTTCTATCGGAGCGGCCATCGTATGAAATACCCGAAGGGCCTTGCACCTGGCTATCCATCTCTTTTGATGAGCGCAGCATTCAAGTCGTTGTCGACGGTTGTTGCTCAAGTTTCAAGCCCATTAACGCTGGTGTGCCCCAGGGTTGTGTGCTATCGCCAACGTTGTTCATCTTACATATCATTGATATGTTGTCTATTCGCAACATTCATTCCAATGCGGATGCCAGCACAGGCGATTCGCAGTACTCTGGTCGTGCAAACGTCCCTCGATCATTTGTGGAGGAAAGTTGGGTTAGACTTGTATCTGAGTAGAGTATTCCTTAGAGAGAGTCTCTGAATGAGGGAGACAAAACCTTGTCCATTTCAACCCCAAGAAGACATAGGTCTGCGTATTATCTGCCAAAAAAACTCCATTCGAGCAATCGCTTCAGCTCCAAGGAACTCCCCTTACCACCTCCAAGAGTATTGGGATCCTCAGTGTTGACATCGCGAACGATGTTGAGGAGCCATCTTGAAGGCAAGGCAAAACTTGCCTCTAAGAAGCTGGGAATGTTAAACCGGTCCAAGCAGTACTTCACACCGCGGCAACGCTTTGTGCTTTGTAAAACCCAGGTGAGCCCGCATATGGAGTACTGCTTACACTTTTGGCCTGGAGCACCTGGCTACCAACTCGATCCCCTAGACAGTATTCAACGTCGAGCTGTTCACGTTGTTGATGATCCCATACTCACAGGTGGTCTAGATACGCTTGGCCTTATGAGAGACTTCGCTTTCTCTACGTATTCTACTGACTGTATAACGGAGTGTATTCGGAAGAACTGTATAGAATGGTGTATTCGTCCTCTTTCTACCACCGAACCGCTCACCATGTGTTGGGATTTCACCCCCACTTCCTTAAGCTGTTTCGCTCATGTACGCAACGGTTCTGTAGAACCTTTTTCTTGCATACCGTGGGGATTTGGAATGAGCTCCCAGCCGAGGTTTTTCCACAGCGCTACGATATGGAGTTCTTCAAAAAGGGTGTCATAAAATTTCTTCGAGGCTGGCAGCGGGTTGATGAAATCTCTAGTGTTGCAAATGTCCATAAGCGACAGTAACCGCTTTCCATCAGGTGGGCCGTCAGCCTGTCTTTTGTGCTCCAGCTATAAAGAAAGGTCGAAATTTCCAGAATGGAAGCGGGAAAACCAATAACAAGTGGTACGTTCATTGTAGTGTTCGCTCATAAAGGTTGTTGATGTTGCTTGTCGCTCTTGCCGCGTTGCTGCCACGACGGTACTCTTATTCCATAATTACTCGAATTTTTAACTATCCATGATGATGAAAAAGATTCAAATGCGAAGAAAACATAACACTTATCAATAAACAAATGACTAATTTTAAAAAAAGAATTTCATGTTTTCAAAGTAAAATTAATTTGAAATTATATATCTTAGCGAAACAAAAATATTTCTTTTAAATGGCCAGTACTGCAGAACTTACCTAATATTTAGCGGTCACCATTTTCTTATGAAACTTATGAAAGCTATCGAGCGCTATTTTCTGAAGAACACACCCATCAATAAGGTAGCTAAATGTATTTTGTGAAATGTATTTTGCAACCATAAGTATTTGAAATACTAATTACAAAATACCTCAGCGTCAGGTATTTGAAATACTAATTACAAATTACATTTTGAACAAGTAATTGAAATAGAGAAATAAACATTGTGATACCAACTATAAGATTATTATTAAATAGTAACAAGATAAAATATACCTATTTTTATTTAATTAAAACTAATATTTATTTCGTAAGAAAGTATACGTGAACTATACAACTTACGTTTTATGTAAGTGCCAGCTATACCGTCCTATTTGAAATATATTTAGAAGTGTTTATCACCAATGTGCTGCCTACGTTGAAAGATAGTATATAGTTCTAATCTAACTGCAAAACTCTGTATTATTATTAATAATAACAAGGACGTATATAAAACCAATATGGTATTCAAATATTTGTAGCAACCGAGTGACTCGCACCGAACCAAATCACTACACCTCTCAAGGAATGGAATAAGCGGTAATGGAATTTAATTAAATATAATAATATTAAACCTATGATATCATGCGTGGCAGTAAACCGTCGGGTGGTTAAACAAAATATGAAATTCCGATCAAAATTTCTCACTCTGTCTGAGTTATTTACCGTTCGAATACCTGTACGAATATTTCATTGCAACTAGGGTTGCCAATACTTCCAGAATAACTAAAAATATGTCTGATAATACAGTTCTTTATCCAGCAAGTAGGAGAAATTTTATGCCATCCGTGTTTCTTCATAAAAATAAAATGAATGTTTAAATAAAACTAATATTTTAATTAAAAAATAGAAAAATGTGTGTGTAGTTCACACGCAGTATGAGTGAAACTTCAGAGAGTATACTCACAGATAAATCTTCTCTAACTTTTATTAATATAAATATAATTCCTTTAGCTTACATTCGTCAACATATTATTAAAAAGTTCCATCTAAATTACACTTTAAACCACTAACATAAAGTTAAGTTTGAAATTCAATGCACTGTTGCGCACAAAATTTCCTTTGATCTGTGTATAAAAGAATATCTGCCTTAAGTATATACGTTACGTAGAGCTAAAATTCATTTGAAATATTTAAGTTTTATTTAAGTTGAAAATTAATACTAACGGATAAAAAGAAATGTGTTTTATTTCAAATCAAATAATGTTGATTTTATGTGTTCATCTCTTTGTAGTGTCACTTTTTCGTTTCATCGATTTTCAAATCACAACGATTCTAAAGAAGTTTCACTTCAAAAAACCTAATTCGCATACAAAATGTTTATCATTCAACATAATTTAATTGTCTATAGATTCTTGTGAATAACAATATATATATATATATATATATATATATATATATATATATATATATATATATATATATATGTATATTGAGAGGTTGTCCTGCTCTGAAAAAACCCGATCTCAACGCCACCTACTGGTTCCAATTGTAAGTTTAAACCATCCGGGGACCCACTCAAACACACAAAAACAAAATCACCAAAATCGGTCCAGGTGATTAGGAGGATTCTATAACCCGATCTCAGCGCCACCTACTGGTTCCAACGATAAAAAGTATCCTATGTCCGTCTCCTGGTTCTAAGCTACCTCCTCACCAATTTTCAGCCAAATCGATACAGCCGTTCTTGAGTTATAAATAGTGTAACTAACACGACTTTCTTTTACATATATAGATATCTCTCTCTCTCTTTCTCTAATAACAATACCTATATTTTAATTACGTCTTTTTGGGCATTTTATTCTCTCATAACCCTAACTGAAACTTAATAATGTTGGACCGTTTATTTACTTCAAGACACAGTGGAATTAATTCGTGTAAATTACATGTTAAGAGCTCGCGATAAATACCACTCAGGAAATTGTCCTATTAGAAATTATTACCACTCGCATGAATTTAAAATTAATCCTTTCTATTTTCAATATTATTATTAATATTTGCTTATATTCTTACTAAAATATAATTATCAAGCACCTATACTGTGTGTACATATTATTTATTACCTATTAATCATTAAATTAAGTTAAATGTTGTGCCATAACTGCAATAAGTACTTTTCCCATACACTCAGAGTTTTGATTTCAGTGCGGAAGCAGATATTTTAAATAATAATTAATTTAATAATTGAAAAAATACATAACTAAAACTACGTTTTAACAACGGTTTTATGCGCGGAAAAAGTGCAAAACCATTTATCCTGTTGCCGCAAAAGGTTGAAAGTGGTGTGACGAAACAACTTTTCATTGATATTTATTGATAACTTTAAAAAAAACGTAATTTACCAAAAAAAATCTTCACCATGTAAGACGCAACGTGGTTATTTCGTAATTTTTGTACAGTTATATTAAGTTAAGAAAAACTTCGCCAAATCACCTCCAAATTATTAATATAAAACCATTTTTAACCGACTTCAAAAGAAGGAGGAGGTTCTCAATTCGTCGGGATCTTTTTTTTTTGCTTTTTTTATGTATGTTCACCGATTACTCCGAGATTTATGATCCGATTTACGTGATTCTTTTTTTTTCGACGCGGAATAGCTTCTATTTGGTCCCCTAAAAATTTGACATCGTTTGGCCCAGTAGTTTTCATTTTACGAATATTTTTTTGTTCCCGTTTCTTGGGACCTACATTTTTAAGGAGCGCGGCACCACCCATTAATAGCTAGACACTAAAAAGTAACAAATAAAATAAAAAACTTCGTTTAAAAAAACCGACTTCAAAAACTAAAAAGTATAAAATAACTTTTTCCCAAAGCTATTATTATTAATATATATTATCTAAACATCTTGAAGTCGGTGCAAAGTAAAACATAAAAATTACTATTATTTTTTTTAAATTACTAAGCACTGACTTTAAAATGTTTTAGATAATATATATTAATAGTAATAGCTTTAGAAATAAGTTATTTTATACTTTTTAGTTTTTTGGTTTTTGAAGTCGGTTTTTTTAAACGAAGTTTTTTATTTTACACTCCTTCCATTTTTATTGAAACAAGATAAAAATATATCTACATTTTTATAAACGAGAGATAAATAATTTGTGTATAAAAGTGTATGTCTTTAAATTGAGAACAATAAAATAGTTAAAAAAATTAGTTTCAATAAGATCCGTACAATAGTTTCAGACTGTATTAAGTGATTGTGTGGTGTATTAAGTGTTTGTATGGTTCCGTAATCTAATGACCAAAATTATGGACAATTACTATATTAAATCTTTGGAACCCTTCATTGTGCATAGAGTACCATGCACTTGCCCAATTTTGATTCCTTATTTATGCCTTTTGCAATAAAAACTTACACGTTCTAAGAGAAACTTACTTCTCGTACACTGTACGAGTTTTCTAGAAAGAATGAAAGATTTATTTAGAACTTAAACAGCAACAAAATTTGAATGAATGTTCTTTATTGCATATAAGTATGAGTTACACATACATATACAACAGGAGGCCTTACTGCCGCCGGCGATGTCTTCCAGACCACCTTTACAATGATTAAAACTAATTGAAATAAAATATACTTATCATAGATTATAAAGAATATATACAGCGCAAAAAGACACATAAACCATACATTGTTAAATGCACTGAAATATATAAAAAACAGTTCTAAATTGATCCTAGCTCAGCATAATGCCGGTTGAGTCAACCGGCGCTGGTCTTCCACTAGGGCCATTAGAATTCTCGATACGCTTCATTAAAAAAATACCCTGAGGGTTATTTCTGTTTCCATGCGGACTTTGCGAGGATTTTATACGACAGAATCGCGTGTTTAGACCGCGTTAAATAACTCTGGTCACTACTTCTGAACGACGTAAACTCCGATTAAATTGGGGAGGAAGTTGTGCCAGATAGCTTAATCACCATGGCTAATATTTTTTCGGTATACCTATAAATAGTATTTATCTACAACTTGTCATCTAGGTCGTTAAAGGTTATTTGGTGGTACATTCTGCGTCTAATAATAGTGAAATTAGACGGATTAATTTCTGTCTTTGAATTTGTAGAGAAATGAGAAATATATTTTTTTAATCTTAATTTTTAAAGAAACCATTCCATAGGTGAATGTTAACAGCCTTTTCGTTTTTTTTTAATATAAAAAATTCCAAATTTGTTATCTGTATTTCTATTAGTTACTTAAATGCAACAATTTTTGTAGTGTAAACACAAACATATTCTTGAAAATATTCCATATTCTAAGAAACACCATTAAACAACCAATAATCAGTTAAAAAGTCACATATGAAAAAAGTTTTTAACATTTTTTTTTAAGTATTCGGTTTAAATGCAAATGGCACTGATTTTGCCAATGTCCAAAGTAAGAAAAGGCAGGTGGAAAAGAAAAAATATTTTTAAATATAAATCTAACAATTTGGCCAAACTTGAAGTTATATATACAAATATAATGCGATATATAGTATTAATAATACAAATATAATGCGATATATAGTATATAATATAGTAATACCTGTTTGTATATTTAGGTTCGTTTATCTCTTAAACTTTACAATGCCTCATTTCTATCAAAGTTGATAGAAAGAAATGAACTGTCTATTTTTGACGTAACAAATAACTGTAATATTAATAACGCGAGAGTAATTTTCTGTAATAATTCCGTTAACTTTAGGAAGGTTGGCTGTTTTTTCTATTATGTCTTGAATAAAGCCTCAATTGGTATTATCTGCGCCAAAATATACCATAACTATAGCTATAAAATGACCTTCCTGAATTGACTGCAGAAAGCAGCACGTTTTTTATTTTGATAATAACATCGATCTTTCGTGTTCACAGTCTCCTAAGACCATTTTCGTGTAGCTGCAACGATTAATGTACTGCCCCGCTGAAAGTTTCTACCCTGTATATTGGGCTTGATGTAGCTGAGAACCAATATACTTTTTGTTAAGCCCATATTTTAACCGACTTCAAAAGGGAGGAGATTCTCGATTCGTCTGTATGTTTCTTTTTATATTCGTTACTAGATTTCTCCGTCAATTATGGACCGACTTTCAAAAATTTGCTTTTAATTGAAAGATTATACTCCCGTGGTCCCATTGCCACCATGTAAGGATCTGATGAACGGTTTTCAACGATTTAGAGAAACTTACGAAAATTGTTAAACAACTTCTTCGTAACACGACATCTCCGTCAATTGTAAACCAATTTTCAAATTATTTTCTTTAGTCATAAGCGTATACTCCCGAGGTAGTCCCACGGTCACCAAGTCAAGATCTGATGAGTGGATCTCAGAGAAATCCGTGCAGGAACGGAGAAAGAATACATTTGAGGATCGCAAGGAAACCGAGAGCAACCCTTGTTGAAGAGCAGATACACAGAAGAATGAGATGGCAAATTTGTATACATGTGCCAGTTGTACAATTTCTACAGGTGCTTAATATATTATTTCTAAAGCTATTGAAGTATTTGCGCAACTAAAAAAAAATTTTTTTTGATTTTGTTAAAAACATTTTTAGAACATCAAATATACATTTATGTGGAATATTATCGTATCAGATTACATACGAGTATTGTGCCTTAGTCTCCTTAAGCGAGAATTCTTGGAAACATTCCCTCATAGCAATCTATGTCTAATACATTTTATAAGTTTTTCATTTGATCTGCAGACTATCCCTAAAGAAGCACTCATTTCGTATTCTGTATACTCCTGAGACTTTCAATATGCATGACGTGATATTCAGTCCGTATTTAGTCCCGGCCAATGCACTTTTGATATGCTCCCTTAGAGAACAAATCGTAAACAAGAACTTGAATATTTGTTGGAAAGAACCCACGTTCGACGTTATGTTACTTTTGCTATAACTCCCACGTGCACCATACACTCGTCTGTTAAGTTCTGTATTGGAGGAAAGATGATGTTATGCAAAATCAGGTATTTCACTGTCAAATTAACTGAAAAATATGTTACCAAATTATGGCACACAATATCACGGTCTGGACATTAAAAGTCTCAACGAGGTAGGCACTCCATCGGCTCCCATAATGATGCAGTCAATAATCTTTTTTTATGATTAATGAAAGTGAATGAAGCGAAACTGGTATGTCAAGGTTGTCGCAAGTGGAGATCAATCGTCTCTGTTACCCCCATGGGAAACAGTCGTGGTAATATGTATTATTAATAGCGTTTGTTGCTTGTAGTGTCACCTACTCAATTTGATATTAGTGATTCCGTCTATTGTTAAACATTTAGACTAATATTTGCTTTATGAATATTTGCTAATTTGTATAATAACTAATTATACAAAATTGTAGAAGTGTTTTACATTTTATATTATTGAAGGTACTTTTATATTAATCAGTCAAAGCTGTTTAAATAAGTACTGCAAACCCGCTGTGAATCGGGCATTCTTCGTTTGCAAGTCAAATAAAACAGTTTTCAAAGCTGTATATGTTTCGTTATATAAATCTCGCACTAATAGTATGTATAAAGAGATATTTTATAAAAAAATACTGATGAAATGTAAATTATTTTTAATTACGTAGTAACATATAATACTTCTGCAAATGTATACTATCTCACACACCTTTCAGAACTATTGTTAAGGTAACCGTAATTAGTATAATGACGACCAAGAACTCCTTTAATTATATTACGCATGTTAAAAGGATCTTTAGGACTAAATACTGTACCACTTTGTAGTGTACACAACTTGTTAAATGTTTGTCATCTTCATAACGGGTCTCTCATTAAACTTGGGTCTACATGACCGTGTATGGTTCTTGTGGTTCCATATAAATTAACAACAAATACACTGCAGATGTTGCCGAGATTGTACTAAATTGTATATAGGAAGGAACTCATTGGCACTGTTTCTGTTTCAAGTTTCAACAAATTTTACCATAGCGTTTCATTGTTATATTTTGCGTAGATATGCACGTCATGTGGGAACAAACTAGTAACAAATGTAGGCTCATTGTTTCTTTTTATTGTCTTTAGTTGAAATTTGACGTTACTCATAAGGTTTTTATATCGAACTAGAGTTTTCCGCGCGGCTACGCCAAGTGTGAAACTGGAAAGAACTCGCTAGAGTCAGTAGCTCTATTGTACTTACATAAAAACTTAATCAAGTTTTTATATATCGCGAACGAGACCGCGGGTACCGCTAGTATATATATTAACCAAAATTATCTAAATTATTAACTGTTGTGAAATTATTTATTAATATCACTTTACAATACAAGCATATTAGTGCAATTTTAATATAATTCTGTGTGTATTTAAATCGACCCCTGGCAAATATTTTACATGGGTATAGCAAATAAAAACATAGGAAATAGCATAGGTCAAAAGCTGTTGTACCGACTTGCCAAAGAAATTGTCATAGCAAGGACATGACTCACTCACATCAGGTGTGTAAAAGATAAAGATGCAAAGGTTTTGACGAATGCATGCAGTGTAAAAGCGAAATGGGTGAAATATTTTGGAAAGTTGTTGAATGAATAAAATGTGTGACAACATGAACTAGAAGACTTGAAAGGAACAGGATAGTGAATGTAATAAGTGTGGATGAAGTGCAAGATGTTACAAACGATGAAGAACGGTAAAGCTGTGGGACCTGATGGTATCCCTATCGAAGAATGGAAGATGTTAGGTTAGGATGGAAGGATGTATGTAGCTAAATTAATTCTTTAATAAGTTGATGATAGAGGAGACAATACCCCAGGAGTGGCACCAATCATATCTGCTGACCCTTCCTGACGCTATCCCAGTTCGGGGTTATGCCTTATGCCTGGTCGTGGTACAATTGATTCCATATATTCAATACGCCAACTAATGCAAAAATACAGACAGGCACATAAAAATCTCCATATGGTCTTCGTAGATCTCGAGAAGGCATATGACCGCGCCCCTCGGAAAGTTTTGTAGTGGGTCCTCAGAGAGAAAGGTATGCTAGAGAAGTACGTAAGATCGATAGAAAGCATATATGAAAATGCTAGTACATATGTCCGCTCTGCAATGGGAACGACGACAAGTTCTTTGTGAAGGTAAGTTTGCACCAGCGGTCCCCCTTAGGTTCTTACCTATTTGTTATTATTATATATTTCTGCTGGACATTAATGTGTTGATTACAGAGGTATAGCATAAGGCCCCCCTGGTACATGTTCTTCGTAGACGGGGTGGCACTTCAAAACAAACTAAACAGGTGGCGGCAGGCGCTAGAGGACTTTGAGTTGAAAATGAGCATAACCAAAACCGAATACCTGTTCTGCGATTTCGGCGGAACCTCTAGTGCTCTGCTTCGTAAACTACAATCAATCACACAACCGTGTAACGCGGAATTTAGATAGCTTAGTTCACTACTGTAAAGTAATTGTGAAATAGAGAAGGATGTAAGGAGAAGAATAAGTGTAGCATGGCTAAAGTGGAGACAGGTAACCGGTGTGACATGCAACAAACTAAAGCAACTGAAACTAAAAGGTCAGGTATATAAATTTATCATACGACCGGTCATGTTATACGGGTCCAAATGTTGGGCCACTAAAGTGATAGACCACAAATGTTTCCACTCAGCTGAGATGAGAATGTTGCGATGGATTTGTGGTGTAACAAGAATGGATAAGGTGAGAAATGTGTACATAAGGGGACCTTTGAAAATTGCACCCGTAACTGAAAAACTGAGAGGGAGAAGATCAAGGTGGTAAAGCATGTGATGAGGAGGAATGAAAGTCACGTGACAAAAAGATTGTTAAACTGCAAGATTGATAGAATACAAATGTAAAGGTAGACCCAAAAATAGATGGATGGGTGAATTGTGTGAAGGATGATATGACGATTTGTGGTGTGACAGAGGACGTATGTCAAAATAGAGGAGTATGGATGGAAAAAATATATTGTGCCGACCCCAAATAATTGAGAGAAGGTGAAAGAAAAGAGAGAGAGCAAATAATACCTAATTAACCATGCTTTGAACATTTAATATTACCCAAGCAAGCGTAACCTGTCTGTGAAACATATTTTTGTGCTTTAAATAATAATTTAATTATTAAAAAATAATTCTACAAACAACAACATGAGGATAGTTTTCAAACTACTTTCTATTTGTAGAAAATGGTAAAATGTTATTTTAACGTTTATAAATAGAATTGGATTTATTATAATTTAGACAGTTTCTATGAGAGAGCTGGCATAAGATATTAGATGAAATCGAATACTTTGCTGTATTAAGATAGACATTTGATAGGAACCTCTACTCGTGTCCGCCAGAACCCTACTGTTCTCAGACGTCTATTTTCGCTAACACTATTGAATAAGTGAACAGACTGAAATGGAACGCTATTTTGGAAGGTATAGGTAGATTTTTAGACTACAAATCTTACGCAATATAATTTTATATGGAATGCATGAACACAATACAACATTATTGTTGTCACGTAGGGAAAATTCTATCAGTTCGTTAAATATATATATTTTACACATATTTTTTATATTATATTTTCGTATTTTATTTTACACTTACTAGTAGGCCTTGCCTGACCTGCCCTGCCTGACAAGCTACAACGCCTGAAGACGAAAGTTTTCGAGCAGTGCGTCCTCTCCGTTCTTACCTACAGGGCCGAGACGTGGACACTGACGGTAGTAAGACTTGTCCACAAATTTCAAGTCGCTCAACGGGCTATGGAGCGAGCTATGTTGGGTGTTTCACTTATGGATAGAGTTACAAATGAGGATATTCGTAAGAGAACTAAGGTAACCGACATATCTCGCAAAATTAGCAAGTGGCAGTGGGCCGGTCACATTTGTCGCAGGACCGATGGCCGATGTAGCAGACGAGTCCTGGAGAGGAGATCGCGTCTCGGTAAACGTAGTGTCAGTCGCCCTCCAGCGCGATGGACTGACGACCTGTGCAAGGTCGCCGGTAGGCGCTGGATAGGGAAGACAAAGGACCGTGATGAGTGGCGGTTATTGGTTGACGACGACGAGTAGGCCTTGAAAATCAAAAAAAATGTCGAACTGGTTATAATAATATACGGTTATAATAATGGTTATATAATAATAATAGCTCAAGTACATAGAAACTTCTCTTTTCGGTTTTGCTCTACCTTTAACCTCAAATAAACGATTTTTAGCAACAAAAGTTCGTTAAATCGGTTTTAATGAATAAACCGGTTTCGATCGGTTTTTGTCATACACCTTCAAAGCGCAGCCATAAGGTACACCAAGTTTTCAGTCGAATACAAACACATATTAGAATGAGTTGTCATATTGAAATGGAGAGTTATTCTCGCAAAATAAACCCGTTAATGAATGAATGCATAAACACACTTTTTAACGTTTACACTCCTAACAAATTAGTTGACTAAAACCGTTTATACCTAACATTTAAAAAGCGGTTAACTTACAATTTCAAATTTCAAGACACAATTATAAAAAAGATTTTAGTAAAGACAAATTTGTATGGCCTCATTAGCAACATATTTTTACAGACACAATGGACTGTTTTTATACCAATTTAATTACTGTACAGGCTTCTACAGCTAACTAGGAGAAAATAATAAATAAAGCGAATTGTATGTATTATTATTAAATATTGTATCACACTTATATAAAAGCAGAGGCAGATTGCCTCCGTTCAGTCTGCGCAATTTTGAGGGAATGTAATTTAGTTCAAGTGCGGTCCATTGTTACGACTGTAATTATATTCATCAAAAGTTATATGTCAATTGTTTAATTTACTGGATATAAGTCCAAGGAATATTTATTTAGTGATTTTATTTTATTCTTTATTCTTGATTGTACGCAAAAAGTTACATACAAAATTATAAAATAGTGGAGATGAACAAAGGCGAGCTTTAATCCTTTCTTTTTATAAATTTATTTCAATTATCATCCTTACTTTGGAGAAATACCTTCATCTATCTATATTAATATTACAAGTACGAAAGTAAGACTCGAATAACACTGTGATGCCGTTCACAGCTAAAGGCTGATGAAAAGCAAAAAGATAGATTGCATGCTGAGAAAAAACAAAATATATTTATTCGCTTGATTATTTTTGTTAAACTATACAAATGATTTTATGCCGCCATTTTGTTGTCACTTAGTATAAAAATTTGATAAAAGAAAAGTAATGGAGTCTCATACAAGCTGAAATTCCACCTAACGCCATTCTCACTTAACATTTATTTTTCCACATAAATACAAATAATGAATTTATAATGCGTTGTCACGGATGTGCGTGAGACTTTGAGCATATAAAAAATTCATATGAGCGAATTGGTGCGATTTAGGAGAAAACGGATATATTTTTACGCACATTTTTGTTTCACACGAAGTTTTTTCATGAATTTTTTTACTACTGTTTATGTGAATAAATTGACAGACAGAAGGCAGAGGACTAAGAACTTACTGAGAAATATATTAGATCATAATATTGCTTTTTTAGTTTACTAGAATTGGATATACGTATGTTACATTTTACAATGATAACTAGTGTTATTTATTAATGACATTTTTATTTTTCTAGTTTTTTCTTACTTCATGATTACATGCATAATAATTACAGATAATTTAAGAATTGTAACTCAAAGGTTACGTCACCTGGAAGAGATTTCTTTATCGATAAGGCCTTCTTTTGTCTTATCAAGTAACTATTGTTTTGTTGTACTTTTTTATCTTTTTTATTTTAGTGAACAACAAAATGCACTCTATGTCTATTAGGGTGGCGCAAATAAACTGACAATTTTTTTTGAGTCTCGAGTGAAAAAATCTTTTTTTTTTTTTACAAGGGGAAATCCGTTTGCGGACCCCCCGCCGGGGAGACTTCGGCGGGGGAGTGTGGGACTCGCCGGCTAGAGGAGCCGGAATACCCACTAAAACCCCTTGGTGCCACCTGACGCCATGAGCCGGGGTCACGGGATATGCGTGAGCTTTTCTTCCGCGACCCCGGCTGGCGAGTGAAAAAATCTTCCTTTTTGATGTTTTAAGAAGACTTTCCAAAGGACAGCTCAAAAAAAAATTTGAGCGACCTCATAGTTGCTCCAAATTTTTTGTTTTTTTTTTCGCCACCCTAATGTCTATGTTATAAATACAAATGCGAGTTTTTTTTAATTTGTTTGTTTGTGACGCTTTCACGCCTTTACTACGCAACAGATCGCCACGAAATTTTGCATTCTGGGGTATAGAAAAGAACACAGACCTTTCATCCAGAAAAAAATATTGTTCCCGAGGAACAGACTACAGCCGAAAATGTGGCGTTCCGGTCGTATTTTATTAGCGCCATATTTTTTTTTATGTTGTTGGCTCTAATGAAAATGGCACTCATTTTAGCGCCACCATTGCAATTCACAAACACATACATCGTCATGGCAACGACGATGTATTTCTTAGTAATTCTCAATTCTCAAAACATTTTCTAATCGTCATGAGAGAATTGCTCCCACGGTAAGTTTCACCAAAGCTAGATGGCTATACGGATATTATCTCTGTCTACGTAATTTACATCGACGAAAGCGAAGCCGCGGGCAAAAGCAAGTAAGATATAAAACTCTAAAACAATGTTCATATGTTCATGTGATCGGTTATTCGATATAACATAATAAACATAAAAATAACATTTCACATGTGCAAGAACGGTAAAAGAATACTACTCCTAATTCGAGTAGCCAGGCAACCTTTCGTAAGAGGCGACAAAACAATTCACGGCAAGGTAGTAAGGGCATATGCCCATCTGGATGCCTATAACCCCTTGTCTAGTGTATGCCGCCATAACAACCTTCAGTTGTGTTCCGGAATTAGTAACCAGGTTTCAGTTCCCTCTTCGAGGCCAGTGACCTCTGGTATTGCAAATATCAATAGGCGATAGTAATCACTTTCCATTACGTAGGCCCTCAACTTGGCTGCTGCCTGCAAAAGAATATTAAGGTGGTTTGGGCGTGTAATGAAGAGGGATTGCCATTGATGATGACTTTTAGAGCAGGATTTGAGCCCTCAGGAACTAAGGTTCGCAACAATACTGCCAAGAGGGAGAGCAGGTGTTCTACACTCGTCCTTGTCAATTGACGAGCCTGTAGAAGGTGCCTGCCCGAGGACCCTCACCTGCCAGGGTTGTCGCGCTGGCTTGCCCTTGTTCTAAGATTCTGGCTTAGGGTGGTAGAAAAATGCAGTCGGCGATTCCCACACTACCGTACTATTATGCCCCAAGCAGTAGGATGTCCTACTGCCTATCCAGGTGAGTCCGCAAACGGATTTAGCTGGAAGGAAAACAAAAATCGAAAGGGTAGCAGAAAGATCGCATCCGGCAGTTGGTGCAAGTTTCACACTATCTATCCCTGCGGGCTGGGATAAAAACTTGATTTTAGTTTTTTTGGTAATATTGTAATGCCTTTATATTAATCCTGTAAAATTTAGCTAATAATTAAATATATCGTGTAAAATTTAACTTTAAGTGTCTGAAAACACGACATTTACGACAGCAAACTTTGTGAAACACGCAGTTAGCAATTACACAATATTTATAACACAAATCAAATTTAACGCCGTCTTAAAACACGCGAAGCTAATTGCTTTGCCAAGTAGGTGAAATGTTTTTCTATGCAGGACAGCTGTCAATTTCAAACTATAAATAGCCGCTCACTCTTGTATTCATAGCAGACTGACAATATTTAAAAAATGCTTGATAGTGTAGACGTTGAACAGGCAAAACTACTCTTAATAATAACTGCTGGGCTCAGGCCTTCCATTTACATATAGGGGAACAGATAGTATACTCACCACGCTTGTCCAAGGAGAATTGGCAGGTTCGCCACATCGGTTATCTCGATGTGCAGGTTTCATCACGATGTTTTCCTTCACCGTTCGCACGTGTAAATTGTAACAATAAGTACATTAGGTCAGAAAACCGCCTAAGTGATGCATGCGTTCCGACCAGGATTCGAAGCCGCGCCCTTTCAACTTGCGATTCAAGTGCGTTAACCACTAATCTACCAGGGCTATCTACAACTACTCTTGTCTAGGCAATTTTTAAGTAACAATATAATTCCATCCAACCGATTCGAGCAGTAAGTACCGTAAATTTCATTGAAGGAACTCACAAAGAGCCCTAATAATTCATGCCCAGGTCATGACAGCTGAAACTTATTGATCCCGTACAATAGAACCTTTTACTAAATAGGGGGATAAAAGGAAGGAAACATGGAGACATAAAATTTTAAGACACTCAGCGTACGTTTTCCAATAATGTTACAATCTTCGTTTTCTACAAATAGAAGTGCTTTTGCTTTGCTGTATTATGATAAAAAGTATATTTAAATCGGAACTCTATCTGTGAAATAATGGTGGTTAAGCAACTTTGGTTCTCCTGGCCAGATTTGAAAGTTTCAAGAAAAATAAATGACGATAGAGTATTCCACTTTTCAGCGGCATGCATCAGAAATATGGAAGCAAAGCGCTTCGTCAGCTTCATCAGTGTACCATATATCTGTGGCGTGACCTCATATGAGTGCTTGTTCGGTGATTGAATGATAGGGATGAAATAACTCGTTTAAATAACAGACAGATTTCCAGAAGAGTAAATTATAGCCAACCGACAGACTAGCAATCCCGCGTCCACGACCTAGGTTCTGAAAGCTTTATATCCATAAGCTAACCGTCGTCTCACTCTCACTCAGCTTCTTGGTATATCTATGAATCAACTCGTGTCTCAATTAGGTTTTTGTCATTTCTCTCAATCGCCTCAAGTGTAGCGAGCTGGTATTTAGTCATATCAAAGTAGTCGTCGCCAATCAGATTCATGACTTTTCTCACATAGCCTTTTCCTATATTTTACTATTCATTCCCTTGCCTTACCATCGGTAGAAATTTGACATTACTTGTATGGAGCTTATCTTGAATTTTGATCGGCAAGACAAATGAATAGTTAGTAAGATATAGGAACCAGCCATCAATCAGCTTTATTTTCTATTGAATTGAATAAGTTCAGCAGACAGGCAGATGATGGAACCGGTTAGCATCACACATGAACATTTGCAACGCGAAAAGTGCTACCAATGTGCTGTCGCTCTCTAAAGAGAGTCTGGAACCTGACCGCTAATGCCGGAACATAACTCAAAATTGTTATATTCTTGATCAGGGGTAATAGCCATCCAGACGAACAAATATCCCTACCACCTAGAAATTAATTAGCCAAGGCATAGTTAAAATTTTTGTTGATCGGCTCTTCACAGCACTTTCTTCCATTCGCATGTTTCTAACTAGTCTTTTCTAACTCACTTCTAATCTAATCTTAACAATTTTAAAATGAGAGTTAAATTATGTTTATGCAAAGATTTATTAATGTATTAAGTATTCTTATTACATATTACAATCAAGACATGCCGCAAAAATTCCCTTGTTTTACATAGACCTCAGTCGCAGAGAGATTCCCCGGATGCTCAACGTGAATTCCGGCTTTTTCATTATTCTCTGTCATAGGAAAACTGAAACGAGACGGGACAGCGGGAGAATTTAATTAAAAATATTTCATAATCTAAGCTTGACTTTTGAACTCAAACACTGGCTTTTATTTTCTTAAGTCTTTGAGGCTGTTACACCTAATTAAAAATAAGTTTCAACTGATTTAAACGCACTTTTCCTCTTTACACAGACCGTTGTCACAAAGCAGATTCAGTTCCGTTTCAAATTATTGAGGCTAGTTTAATATTCTCGCTCCTTTTATACTCACGTCACGAATACATTGAATATGCTATTGACTGAATAGGCAATAATGTTTTGTTGCATTTCCTATAGGGTACTGTGGTCACTTATTCCTGTTAACGAAAGTATCTAATTTTATACCAAATTTCATATCAATCGGTTAATTACCAAATTAAAGAAGAAACAACATAACATATATAGCTTTCACATTTATAACTTTACTAGAGCTATAATAAAACTACGTTTTAACGGTTTTAAGCGCGGTAATTTATTTGATTTTGATTATTTCGACGTTTCGGCCACTTTTCAGTGGCCGTGATCACGACAAGATGTCAATTGTCAACGAGTATTATTAAAGTTTTATTTAGCCTACCGCCAACTTGTTCATTTTAATTATTTAGTTTAAATTTTGTTTATGGGTTATTATTTACTCTATGGGATCCTAATCTAATTTACCACCGCTGAATCTGTAAAAGAAACAAAGTTAATATAGTAATGAACAGGATGTATATATTGACCAGTGACAGGTTTTAGTAATATAAAGGTGTATAATATAGTGACACTGTAGTTATATACTTTAGTATATTTACTGACAGCGTCAAAGAATTTAGTAATAATAGTATATATATAATAGTAAAAATAGTATAATAATAAACTACCTCAAGATGTATTTTTGCGCGTCAAAACATAGAAGGAAATATACAATAAATATTAGATTGAATAATAGGGTAGCAACTTAAAACATTAAAGAACAAAATCGACACACATATATATGAAAATATTCGGAATCTAAATTGTACAAACTTAACATAAACCTGTAAAATAGAAAATAGATAAGAATATTTGGCAAACAAAATTATTGTATTATAATAGTAATATATATAAGAACTCTATGTAAAAATAGCTTTTAAGAGTTATACAAGAAAAATATAAATAAATAAAGTAAAAAAAAAAAAACCCGGCACCAACCCAAACCAACCTAATCCAACCACCATTACCAATTTACCAAAACCTATTACCCAACTATCCAAACATCCCTTTACCATATAAAATTTTCAAAATTTCAGATATTCCACATAGATACATCCCATCCGCATCATCCAACCCCAAATCCCAATAGTAGTAGTTCTTTGCATGCAATTAATAAGCTATAAGATAGGAAAAAAACTGAAACCTATATAGCAATAAAACTAAGAAAAGATTGCCTCTGTCCTGCCCTATGACGGAGAACCCCGGGAGTATAAAAAAAAAAAAAAAAAAAAAAAAATTACCACCGCTTCGCAACATGTTATGGCTTGAAGAGAAGAAGCGGCGCAAGAAACTCTTCAGAAAAGATGCCTAGCTCTAATAATTTTATATAATATTAAAATGGGTGGAAGGAAAATAAAAGAAATTATCAGTCAAGTTGGTTTGTGTTCCGTTGCACGCAGAAAGAGCCCACAGTGTCTTGAGGTCTGGCAGTTGGTTTTTGCTGGGTTTGGGTCTTAATAGTTTTGATGATCGGATCCCAAACAGGTGGTACTTGCCAACCATCTTCTCTATTGAAATTTGTGTGTTTTTTTATTTCAATAGCCTCACGCATGATTTTGGGTATGAAACGATTCTCTTTCGCGAGGTTTATCCAGCGTGTGTTCACTGATCGCAAACTTCGTAGACCTCGTGTGTTTCATATCAGCAATGTGTTCTTTTACTCATGTTTTTATGCTCCTCTTTGTTTGGCCAATGTATGATAATTCACACTCACAATCGAGCTTGTAGACACCTGCCTCCTGAAGTGGGATATTGCATTTCACAGGTCTCAAAAATTGGGTAATCTTTTTATGCGGCTTGAAATATGTTTCGATTGATTTGAAGCTCGCCTAAAGATGTGACCAATTCTGTCTGTAACCCCCTTGATGTAGGGTAGGGTAGCAGGGCACCGCTCAACTGAAGGTGGTTTGGGGTCTTTGTGACGTTGGTGTGGAGTCTTCAGCTGATTACGTTGTAGAACTCTCTTGACATGCTGAAGCTCTCCAGCTACGTGGTTCCCGTCACAGATTTTATGTGCTCTCTGAAACAAACATTTGCCCACGGTAGCTAACTGACTAGGATAGTGGTGAGACGAACCGTTAAGGTATTTATCTGTATGGGTAGGTTTCTTGTATACCGTATGGCCAAGAGTATTGTCCGGGTTCCTTAAGATGAGTACATTTACTGGAATTTACCCCTTGGCTGCATCGCGCGTCTACGGAGTGCGTGTGTCATGTTTAAAGAGCAGGCGTTAATATAGGTTACATTTTATTAAATTTTTATGTTGGTGCTATTTGCCCTCGTGAGGTGTACTTTATTTTATATCGCAAACTATCCCCTCTCCCGGCTTGACAAGTTTTATGCCCATTTTCTATATTAAAATTACATTGAAATGAAATTAAACCAAACCGGTCCAGTAACCCTAGTAGTTTGTCCGTGAAAGCTTAATAGATAGGCAGATGGAGTTACAATCGCATTTTTATAGATGATGAATTTCATATCTATAAACTTAAGAAATAATTGGTCCTATACAAACTTTCGTCCTCTATTTCAACCCGTTCTAGTTTTATTTATCTATCCCCCGTTTATCTATCTATAAACTACATAAATGACCGAAATGATCGAAATGATGGAAATGATCCTACTATCCTACTTTCTGGGACAATCTTTACATAAATCTATCCCATTATCCGGGATGAAAAGTATCCCTTGTCCACCCTTGTTAATAAAATTACATATATACAGAATTTCAACCAAATCAGTCCAATAGTTTTCCGTAAAATCATAACAAAAAGAGAAACAAACATATTTTTTCCCGGAAATTATCTACACAACAGCAGAGGGTTTTAAAAGCGACAAAACCTCCACTTCTTACTAATTGCGGAGGTGACGCAGTACATATATATCATAAATTATTCCCATAATACATGCATGTAACTCTTAATATTATTCTGATAGTCCTTTTTTATGGCCATCAATGGAGAGTAATTATAATTTAAAACGCTCTAAGCTGCGTGACAATGGGTCGCTTAAATAAATACTTTTCCACAAAGTCAAAATTATTTCTCCCTGCATTATCCGCGAACGTCAAAAATAATGGGCATCAATAAATCATCATTATCACAACATTTTTACTCGCGAAAGAGTCCTCGACGCGAGCAAAAGTCAGAGGGGTGCTTTTTTGCTATTTACACTTTCATTCGTTGTAATAATATATTGGAAAGAGCTTTACACTCCAGTTTGGGCGTGGACACTTCGAATTCTTATCCCGTGTAAACTACACCGGTTTGCAGGATATACTGTGTATAGCCTATTCCTCTACTGAAAGCGTTTTTTAACGAAATTTCATAATATTTTCTTTATCCATCGATATATTTTCGCTTTAGGTTTTAAACTACTTTATTTTGTGTTTTATCCGTGTAGGAAAGGAAAAAGAATGCAGTTTCCTGGGGCCCGGCGGTCTATCGTAAGACGCGACAAAACAACCCACAGTCACGTGGTAGGGTATTTGCCTGTCTGAATGGCTACCATCCCTGCTGTAGAGTATGCTGCCATAACAACCTTGAATTGTGTTCCGGCATTAGTAGCTAGGTTCCAGTCTCCCTTTAGAGAGGGACAGCACATTGTTATTATTAGCACCTTTAGTGTTACTAATGTCCATAGGCGATCATAACCGCTTTCCAACAGGTGGGCCGTCTGCCTGTTTGCTAACCTCATGCAATAAAAACTAATATACAATATTTTTATATACATACATACCAAAATTCACTACAATTGTTTCTGACTTTCGCACATATACCTATTAGTAGAAGCTTTGGCCTGCGGCTTCATTCGCATTAATGTAAAATTTTTAGACAAAGTGGTGGCCCGGCCGTTGGAAGTCCCATATACCCTCCTTAGAAATGTCGAGTTTAATATTTAATTCAAAATACCCCTAACGCCATCTAAAGTAGAAGAACTAACCATGAGACCAACATATTAAAATTAGGTTATCAATGACGTTGCCATGACGATGTATTTGTTAAGTACTTGCAACGATAACGCCAACAAAACACGACTAGAGCGCCATCTTTTAGACTATATTCGTCTATCCTTAAGAATCAATACTTTTTCTGGATGAAGGTAACCAATGTCCTTTTTCTATACCCCTGATAACATGTATGCAAAGTTTCATGACGATCTGTTGCGGAGTTCCGATGGGCCACTTTCTCTTCCATATATTCCAGTTTCCCTATCCTTCCCCCTATTCCAATCCCATATCCCATCCCTTCTGTCCCATTCCTCGGGTGGGGAATAGTTATAGGGCGTCTTTATTTATTATGAACAGATAAAAAAATGAAGATCCGAACTTTTTTAAAACGGGTTAGAAGGCTAAGGCGGAGCCTTAGCCTTCGTGGATATTTCTTTTATTCACTAACCCAACATTCACTTTACATCTCAAATAATAAATAAATTCGCTCTTTAACTATACCGCACCCCATTCCTCCTCTCTGATTCCTCTATTTCATCCTCGTATCCCAATATACTTATCCAATCCTAAAAGCGGAAAACGGTTGGCTCCATCCCTGGTGTTGCAAACACCTATAGACGACAGTAAACACGTTTCATGAGCTGAAACCGTCTGCCTGTTTGCCAGCTTCGCAATGAAATAAAGCATCACAAACAACAAACTCATGTTTGCGTTTATATTATTAGTTAGGATGTAGTAATATAGCGCGTGTTATATGCGGATTAATCAATGGACTAATTTCCTTTGTAGGATCTTAGTTCGAGCGATAAGCTACACAGTCCATGGACTGATTCCGGCCTCTTGTGTATTTGCTGACCGCTACAACCGTGAGGAGGTGGTGCGCTCACTTGGCAAGGAGGTCAACATTAACCCACCGCTCATGCTGGGTCAGCTGCCCGACACGCCAGAGGAACTGCTCAAACTCGACCAGGTAAGCAAAAGGACGACGATTGATACCAGACCGAGCGGGCGCGAGCCATGCCCTGTACGAGACCCGAGCGATGCACAGAGTTAAATTATTTTTATTTATTCCGAAGCTGGTCAACAAGCCGATTACCTCTGTAATGGAAAGTGATTACAGTCGCCTATAGACATTTACAACGCCAGGAACGAGTGCCAACGCGTTGCCGACCTTCAGAATGGTAGAGGGGTTGGAATAGAGGGAATAGACAGGAATTGGACAGATGAGATTTTTGATGATAATGATTTTGATGATGATGGTGGTGATGATGATGATGATGATGATGTATGAATTTAAAGTTTTTATTCGAACTAGATGCCAGATTTCTGATAGTTATTTAGATAAGTGTGCTCCATCTTCAACCGCATCTTCGTTTAATATTAAGCGTGAACGTCAGACGTGAACCTATTATGAAAAATTCATACCTATAAGTTATTTTTTCTTCGTATAAGTTAAAAGTAAGTTTTCTTCATAATCTATGTAAAATACTTCGCAACGTATTATGGCAGTTGAGGGAGAAAAAATCATTTTATAGGGGCGTCTTTATATTGTCGTAATCGATCGCGCGGTTCGCGCTCGTCAGTTTGTAGCATAAATCATCTATAATTGTGCAAACAGTGCTTACGTCTCAACCCTAATTTCTATGTAAATAAGGTAAGGCAAGACGCAGAGGCAAAGTTAAAATTCCGACTAAAGTTAACATTTACGCCGCACAATTTACGTACCCTTCCCAAAAGATAACTTGCTTACGACAGGTAGCTAGGTAGTGTGCTTTCAATATGTATGTGATAGGACTGTGTATTGAACTCAATTATACAGGGAAGAGAAATCAATCCGCACAAATACAGTAGTCTTATTTTTATTAATATGGCTTTTAACGGTTTGTCTACAGGACCAATATTTATGAATAATCAAATTTTACAATAATCTTTAAAGCACTAAATGGAAGGTAGACACAAATTACCTCAGCATTACAGAGATTGGAAGTATTTGATTGATACCAAACATCGGAGTATTTGTGGCTACTAGAAGAGATATAAATAAAAGAAAGAAATAAATAAATTTATCGCTGAGAATGAACGCACATAAAACATAAAAACACACATAAAAAACGTGCAACTAACATGACTTACACATAAAACAGAGGGACCACAAATGTTATAATTTCCCACCTGTTTAACGAAATCAATAAATTTATTGCTCTAAACAGTTTGAGATTTTCTACACAAATTCGTTGTACGAGTGATTAAGATTTTCAGCGGATGACTGTGGTAATGAATAAAACAAAAGTGTGTCTGCTACTGGTCTTTATTAGCAACTGCACATAGACAGTTTTTAATATATAATCAAACCATGACATTACTCACACATAGAAAATTTCGCCAAAACATACGTATAAAAATAACCTACATCTTACAACAGTACAACTATTGTGCAATGATATATTCACAATATTATAAATGAATGCAATTAAGAAAATGTAACCTTAAGGAATCCTAAATTATTTACATATATTACATAGTTAATATATGTATTGTATTCTACATACAATACTTTTAAGAGTATAAATAGAATATTGAATCTATATTAGAGTTTCCTATGGACAAGGAGATCAGAAGGCTGGCTACGTTACCTACCTTGATCACTTTAACGCCCCTATTGGCACAAAAGGTCGAAACTGGAGTGCAATTAAAACAACTTTTCGTTAGTAATCGCTAATCAATAATTTAACTTAAAAATTAGCATAAATCTTCACGATGTGTGACGTCACGTAGTTTTTTCGTAACTTTTCTGTAGTTACTTTTAGTTAAGAAAAAAAATACCAAATTATTGACATGAAACCATTTTGCTCTTTCAATCTTTATCAAAACAGGATGAAAAAAATATCTACATATTTATAAAAGAGAGATAAATAATTTGGTTTCATTATTTTTTTAGATTATACTTTACTTTATTCACAATAAAATAACAATGAATCTGAAAAATGACCGCGTCTATAGAATCCCCGCTATCGCCCGAAAAGTTAGTACAGAAAAATCCTCAAAGACGTTGGCGTTGCTACAAGCCTTAAATAAAAATTATACATTCTCAAAAATAAAGCACAACAAAACATCACGGGGCAAGACGGAGTTACCAAAATCTCTAAGAGCGATAACGCCGCCCATTATTCAGGGGTCTTGCTGAACAATCAAGGATATTCATTTATAATGCTTCAAGTTTACAGCAAAAACATAAACCGTAGTCTTATTTAACATTCGCTTCATTCCAATTCTGCGTCGCAAGTAAATTAGCAGAAAACCTCTCTCGTCACTGCGATTGTTTTTTCAGTTCCCAATTACAAATAAACGATGCCGCCGCTTACGGCCGTGAAACATTGATGAGGCCCGTTAGTCGCGAGGCAGGTGGGGAGTGCTGGGACGTCTGTGGCCCCCTGGCTCCCCAAATCCCACCCCGTAGAGACCCGGGACACGCTCGACTCGTTTCTCTTCTCATAGCTTGCGACTAATCACAGTAATGGACTAATGACAAGTTAGATGCATAACTACTTCTCCTTAAGTTGTTTATACTGAACTAACTTGGGCTCTGGTAAATTTCGTCCTCTAGTAAATTTCAATTTGAGCATAACATACGCGACGCGAGTGATTTCCTAATGGATTTTGAAATAAGTATTCATAAACATCTTTGACATAAAATTGTAATATTATAATAAACTACTAACGTCAGAATAATTGGAACTAATGATACTTAACTATATAATGTTAGTATATTAATGTAGTAATATAATGGTTTTATAAACTAATACAATAAAAGAAAACTTATTTATATTGCGTTCTACCCATAGTCCTTCATGTCTATAGGTAAAAATACTGAGCCTAGATCACCGTTTAGTTAATATTTATTACTACGTATTTTTGAAAATTATTATAACACTAGCGTTGAATCCTATCCGCGACTTAGGTATCTTGCACACTATACGGTTAGTCGCAGCCCGGTTAGTGATCCGGCTGACCGCAGTCTGTGGTTTAATATGCGACTAGCCGGATAGCAGCCAGGTCAAAGCATTTCAGAGATGACGTCGCAGCGCTTTATTATATATATTAACGTAATATAGACAGAGTAAAAATGATAATAACTCCTCACCATATTTTTTATTTATATCAATATATTCAGAGACTTTAGTTTTCTATGTAAGTACTTATTTTTAATGTACCAACAGTAAGTAAATATTTATTAAATCGTTTTACAATGCAAGAAAATAAAACTAAATTATAAATTAAACTTAATACTTAAAAATAAACTAAATTATAAATAAATAAATATAAAGTATGTAAACAAATCGCTGCCAGAGGGAAGCGTGCCTAGAAGGCTGGCTGCATTGCCACGCTGTATGGCAGTGCTGATTCGTAGCGCAAACTACGAACCAGCCTTCTGATCACTGTTTTCTACAAGTATTGATAGCCAATTCTGTACATCATTCATAATTTTTTCCATATCGAATTTTATCTTCTGTACCTATAAATGCACACAAGTCAATTCAATGGCGGTCAGCCGTACACTGAAGTGCATAATTCGTATTCGCATGGCAACTGTCCAGTTGACCAGCGAAGGGGTCGCAGCGTTTGCAGAGTCCGAACTGGTTTACTGTACTGAGTATAATAATCGGTTTTACATACTTTTTCTAATTTCCAATCCAGCAGACGGCTGACCGGACTGCAGCTAGGCGCGTAGTGCGCCTTAACGCTTTAAAGTTGTATTAAGACTCAGCCAGCCGCGCCTTTTACAGGTTTATTTTAAAACAGGCTTCGCACTAGGCTACCTGGTTGTGGTAACCAGACTACAGCAAATGTATGATGATACCGATGCATGATGGCTCATTGGAGCTCACGCACTAAGTAACGAAAAAATTATGGCTGCGGCAACCACTAGATTAACTAGAATGGTTGCGGAATACCTATTTTAAATTGCTGCAGACAACTTGCCTAGTGCGTGGCCTATTTTTACCTAAATCTAGCAATATCGTCAACGGCATAGGTTGACTGCCTGTGACATTCCAAGCAGCTCTATACCTAGCTGTCATCATCCAAGCTTTTTCACACCTGCCTCTCTTTGCCCATCTCCAATTGATCAGTCTCTTCACATAAAGCACTCCATACTATTTTTGTTTACAGCTTGTCGTACCTGAAAATTACTTGAAGCTACCAAGTATATTAAAAAGGAAAAACATAAAAACAAACTCCGTAGACTAAAATATATTCTTTTAAAAACAGTATAATATCTAAGTTAAATTAAGACTAATAAAGGTCGTATTTTAGGTCAATTATAAGTAAATATGTTATGAATGTCATGAGAATACAAATATATATTATTTATTGAATAACTAAAACAATAAAATCGACGCGCGATAAGAAACTAGGTACGTAATTTAATGTACAAGTCATTATTTAGGTCTAATAATACGTGTAATTTTATTACCTACTTCTCTGGAGTTGTTTGTTGTTCGAGCCTAAAAGTAGTTAATATTAATTTCCTACCTTAGAGAAAAATTGCGTAATTTCATTAGGAAATATTGAAATATGTATTACGGTACTAGGCTGTGGTGATTTTTCACTTTTATTTGTTATTTAGTTACGAAATTCTAAAAACATTTTATTATAAATATGTATACGTATATATACTCGTATATCAACAACTATTGAATAAAATTCACTCAACCAGCTACAGTTATGTCACTTAATTTTTCATAGTTTTTTCACGGAAAAAAGACATACATACATAACTTCACGCCAGTTCCCTTGCGGGGTAGCCGCGAACAACAGAGCTACGGAAAATACGTGGCATTATAATAGATTATTTTTCATCATATACATTTTTTTAAAGGGAGGACACTGGTTGTAACTTTAGAAGCTAAATTCTTGCCACATATACATATAGTAATTTATCAAAAAACTTATTAGAAGGATAATTGCATATTTTAGATATGGCATATTTTCGATTAAATGATTTTTGAATTTCTAGCGATTTATAATCAAATGGCAAAAATAGTGAATATTCGTCGCTTTAACTTCACTTTATTTTTATTTATACTTACAGTCGTTTCGTAGCAAAGGGATTACTCTCAAAAGTGTTTCGTTGTTCGTTTTGCGTCGAATTTTTCAAGCGAATTCGTCGATAGGCGTTGAGATTAAAGCCCTCGGGTAACAATATGTACGCTATACACAGCTCGAAGCGATGTTACTACCAAGTTTATTCGAACCGGTGAGCTGCCAATTTTCATTATACTCCGTCAGAGTCGAAACTTTGAAGGTGGCTCGTCGCTGTCCGACCGACGTCCTTTCGGATTCACTAAAATGTTGGATTTCGTGAATACAATGGTGACTTGGATTCACATATGTGAATTAATCCGTGGAAATGGAATGGAAGTTAAAATTGTTTTAACGTATAAGCCAGACAAACAGAGCATTTTGAAAACCCTGTACATATCCAGTGTGGATTTTTTTTCTAATACCTTTTTCATAAATAATTTCAGCGGTGTCTGTGCGAGATTTATTTGATCAAAATTTTGTTTGTAATTTCAAGCCTTACAATAATGTATGATGTGTTAAATAAATTTTGTATTTTTTATGAAGTGATGCGATTATATTGTTACAGCCTAGGTGCCGACAAAGACAAATTCACACCTGCATACCTGTAGAAACACATTTTATTACCTTTTCGGCATTTGGACTTCTTTTGTTTTCTTTGTGTTTAAAATTTGTGATTAAAAAACAGCCCATTGTGCATTGTAAACTTTTACGGATTATTGTTGTATTGTGATCACTGCCAGGTGTCTCGGATTTAAATGTACAAACTGATTCTAAGAAATTCGGTCCACGCGGCCGGGCAGACGTATTGTATCTGGGCAGTCTAGCGATAACCACGAGCAAAGCAAGACGAGTGTACTACATTCGGTAATCTATTTAGTGACGGACTTTGCGCGTTTTATGGAATTACGATCTTGTGCATTACGTTTGGACTTATTGCGTTCGGTTATATTTGTACCTGTGTTATACGTGTTTGTATAGTTCTAATAAACTCTTTAATAATTCCAACGACATTTTAATTCGAGTCCTGCAACTCGTAACAATATATACGTATTTATTCATATATAAAATTCTTCTGTTCGTATGTATATCACTGAACTCCTTCTAAATGGTTGGACCAATTTTCATGATATTTTTTCTGTGTGTTGAAGTGGGTCCCGGGTTGTTTGAAATTCACTATTGGACCCGGTAGGTGACGCTGTATTTAGGTTCTAAATTTCTTTTTTACGGAAAGGCAACGTCTGCTGGGCTCGCTAGTTATAATAATATAAATACCTACATATTTATTAGAGTGCGAATTCTAATAAATTAAAAGAAGATCATGACAATGTATCATAAATTGTACAATTTTGTTGTGATTTTTTTTCATTTTTCTTCATTTATAGTGCACAAAACTACGTCCTCTCACGAAAAGAAAACAAATCTCTACGACATAAAGTTCATTAGGTAAAATAGAATCTTGATGAAATAAGCACGATTAACAGTAATAGCACTAGACAGTATAAGGCAAATTCCAGCATCGACATATGTGAGTACTATGTAACAAGATTGTTCCACAATATACCTCGAGCATCAAAGGAAAATCTTTTCCGCCACCCACCACAAGTAATCACATCCGACAGAGAATGTGTACTAATGTAAGACAGTTTGACATGGATGGTTAAAGAAAAAGCGGGCCACTGTATTATACTCTATTCTTTTGACATAAGATCCTGTCTGGTTAAGTTATTGAAGAGTTTTAACGTTCACTTTTGCAAGATAAGAGAATTTCTTTGAAGTAAATTTTCTTTTTGTGGTAAGCGAAATATCTTCGTAACTCTACGCTCTAGTTTATTCTAAAGAATTAATATCAAGTGAAGTCTTTACTTTAGTTTTAAAATTAGAACATAACTCATGATTATTCATATTAGAGCGCTTCTGAAAAATTTTTGACTAAACATTTTTGCAAAAGAATAAAAAATATTCAATTTTAATCATAAAGGTCGCTATTTTTTTTGGTGAGTTTAGAACTTATCTTATTAATAAAAAATATAAAAACAGATATAAAGTAAATCAATGTTATTAATAAACGTTAATAACAAATACACTGTTTTTTTTATTGCTGGAGTACAACAGACAGGCTGGCGGCCCGACTGTGATGGACAGTGGTTACCGTCGCCTATGAACATTTGCAACACTAAAGGTGCCATCAATATGCTGCCAGAGTTGTAGATGGGACTCGAACCTGGCCACTAATGCTAGAACTCAACTAAACGTTATTACGGCGGCATACTCTGGACCAGGGGTGGTAGCGATCCAGACAAGCAAGTGTCCTACCACCTGGCTATGGGCTGTTCTGTCGCCTCTTACGACAGGGCGCCTGGCTGCAGGAATTTGGAATGTATAGAAAATTGTTTGTCCCAAGATATCAGTAGGTAATTTTAACTTAATTGTTGTCATAATATTTGCTTAAGTTTTCGCGACTTGTATACATAATAAAACTACGTTTTAATGGTTTTAAGCGCTAACGTCGGAATAACAAAAATCAAATAAATTACCGCGCTGAAAACCGTTAAAAGGAAGAAAATATATTTTTTTAAAGTTTTACTCCATGAGTTCATCACTTCTCTTTTTTTACTATGGCGTAGTGTCGTACAATCGGAAAAGGAAATAAAAAAAATCAAATCATGATCAACAAATTCAAAAGACGCTCATTTACCGATTCAATGTCAGCCACAGTTACTATCCAATGCTGGAACTAGGCCTCCTCAATTTTATGCCACTTACCTCGATCCTCCGCTTTTCTGATCAGCCCCAATCGGCAAACTTTTGGAAATGGCAATAGTAACCAGGTTCCAGTCTCCCTTAAGAGAGCAGTAGCGCATTTGTAGCATATAGGCGATGGTAACCGCTTTCCATCAAGTGGGCCGTCTGCCTGTCTGCTGAACTCCTGCAATAAAAAGAAATAAAAAATGGTCAGTGCTCCCGACTGGCGGATATCCCACATTACTCTTACTAAGCACGTGCTTTCCTGAGATAACATAATTTACTCTTTGTTCCGATACATACTGCCGGAAACGGAATCAAAGCTTACGCGGCTGGGGCGAGCGAATCCGTAGGTACTACTTTATATTGGATGTAATGTTAACAATTTAGCTAGTACTTATAAATAATTATATTCAACTTGCAAGGTACGTACGGGATGCGTCCTGCAAGAGCACGTTAGCCCCACCCTATTTACCAAACACGTCTAAATCACCCAGTTCGGTGGCGGAAACAGCTGAATGGAACAGACAAGCGGCGCAAGTATGCAACCCTCATTGAGAGTTCTAAGTTTGTGCAGTTTACTGTTAAAACGCTGAGACTTACTCGGGTGATGAAAGGGCTGGTTCATACCTCGAACAACACAGATTCGGTTGTCCGAGATAGGAACGGCGACCAGCCAGCCGGCCAGCATTCTGAGAATCTTGCCCATTGACTTCGATGAGCTAGGCTCAGTATTCTACTTATAGTCTTAAGGGATTGTACAGAGAGGCAGAATACAATATAAGTTAAGTAAGATAAATTTCCTTCATTGTCCTAGTTAATACTTATTTAAATAGTAACTTGCAAATAAATTAACTGTCTTGTCTACAAATGAAACCATATATCAGCAACAAAAAGTATAAAAATATAAAACCCCAACCAAACCACCTTTTATCTGGCGAGCTTTTTGCGTAAAAAGTTAATGACGTAATAAAACCTATTTCTTTTTTATAAATAACTTTTGTAATCATTGTAACCCTCAAAACACCCTCTAATACTCGTAAACGTAAAGCGATCTTTATTCAGTCCTAATTGCATTTAACGCTTAAGTAGGTAATTTTATTTTCTGGTCCTTTTCAACTTTTTCTGCAAGATAAAAGAAAAGAGTGAGTTTGACAGGTGATTTTTGCAAGTGGAAACCTATTGCGGTGTCATTATGATTTTGAAAAATCAATTAACCTAGTCTGAAATCGAAACGGATGGTTTTGAAAAGAAGATCACCTGTATTATGAATGCGGATAATTTTCTGTAAAGGAATATCAAATGTCAAACTAAGGGAAAGGTTTGATTTTTTTAATTAATCGTTAATATTATGTTACTCGCGGGTATTGTTTTCACATATATAAAACTCCCGATCGAAAACATTTTAATCTTTCTACTACACTTATATTACCGAAAGCAGACGAAAATAATATAGGATATGCTGCCTACGTAGAAAGAGATTAAAAAAAATCTAGGTCATCGTATACACAGAGTCGGCCTGAGCATGTAACATAACTTTATATATCCTTTATTAGGTAGTAGGACGGCCGTAAAATGTATTCTCATCAAACGATAACCCGTCTAAGCAGGGCGGTAGTTGTTTTGGTTTAACCCCTGTACACACTACACGAATATTTTATCATATGTGTTAATTTATTATGTGGATTAAGGTCTGCAATCCAATGATGAGATGTACAGGACTGAGGAAGTAATTAAATATATTTCATGATTCAATCATCTCCTACCCGCCTAGTGCCTATGGACTCGAGTCCAGCTGATGTCTTACCCCATGTTGTATCCCATATTTTGCAACTATAAATATAACTACTATTTGTTCTCATTAAACGAAGTTTTCTAGAGAAAATGTTCCGGGTTCTATTTATTACATTTAGTACTATAAAGTATTACTAATTTCATATTCTTTACTGTGGCTTTCTATAAGTAACCAATTAAATAGGTTTTTTATTCTGAACTACCATGAAATAATTAATATCCTGGATATTAGGCTCATGTTTCTTGGGTTCCCTAATATTCGAAAACTCTATGTTTGGTATGTTTGTTTGTAAAACTAAATTTGTTGTAATTTGGAATACAGACACTTATTTAGATTCCGTAGAAACGTAGGGTGCATATGTTTAACCGAGCAAAGCTGATAGATTGATGATCATTTAAGTTTCAATATGCGTAAATCGGATATGGGGTATGAATCTATACTCATTGACTAAAGGTCTAGGCTTTCTATTTACCACATACAAGGCAAGACAGTTGAAAAAACATACTGTATGATAACAGCATACAAAAATGCACAGGATTTGATGACAGTGACTTTGATATATGACAAAAGTGGCTTTAAAAATAAAGCCTATTTAGACGTGCGCAAATTCCACACCAGATGAACTGAACACAACTGAATTGGGATCAAAGAATAACAAACATGGAAAACATATGATTCAATATGCAACTACCTATCATCCAAGTACTCTTAACGTACAAACATGTATTTGAAATGTTTAAAAAAACCATCTCGCTTTTTTAAATTAATAATCATGTTTGGGCATGGTTTTGTTTTCAAAACTAAGTTTCTCCGTTACGCAAGTAGTCAGTGAAGTACCATTCCAAATTAATTAAAGCCATTTTGGCAAATAAAACTGAACAAAGAACTGAGTAAAATCCGTGAATAACAACACAATAAATAAATAAAAACAAAAAACTATAATAATTCACAAGCACGCACGCCATAATAGCGAACCACAGCATACTGAATTATTTTTGTGAATAAAACTGACAAAACTTACATTACTAATTAAAGACGTCTAACTCGCGATGCATTTTCTTATTACCGTTTGTATTTTTTATTAAGCAATCATACCGCATATTATGCAACAAAAGTTGGTATCCGATCGAGTTTTCAGTTGCTATTTCCTCCAATATGTGTGAAAGGCCGCCGAGCGTAAGAGATAGTAATAACAGAATGTTTCAACAGAACCCGTAAACGCCAATATACGCAAGGCGCTTTCGACCTTTTAGTCGCTAGTCGCTAGTTTCTTAAAGATAGGCTATGGGGAATCGAGTTATATGAATTCCCCGCCACTGCTACATACCGATACCAAAAATATATGAAGTTAGTATTTTAGAATAGCATTGTAGTACAGAAGTTTGTGCTATCTGTCTACTGATTATCCAATTGTACCCCTACCTTATCTTCCCTATCCCATCCCGTTATTTCAATCCCATATCCCATCCCTTCTATGTTATTCTTCCTATTTGATCCCTCTGTCTTTATCCCATCCTAAAGGTTGCCTTCGCCCCTGGTGTTGCAAACATCTATAGGGGATGGTAACCACTTTCTATGAACTGAGCCTTCTGATTGTTTGCTTGCTGCGCAATAAAAAAAAGACAACTAAATAAAAGTAGCTTTTAATGGTACCAAGTTCATAATATTGTTACGAGTTGCAGAACTCGAATTAAAATGTCGTTAGAATTACTATAGAATTTATTAGAACTATACAAACACGTATAACACAGGTACAAATATAACTGAACACAATCAGTTCAAACGTAATGCACAATTCAATAACACGCGCAAATTCAGTCACTAAATAAATTATCGAATGTACACAAGCCTTGCCTCGCGGCTGGTTATCGCTACACTGCCTCACCGCTCCATTGGGGCATTGCTTTATACTGTACAAACACAATATGTCTGCTTGACCGCGTGGACTGAATTTTTCAAGAATCACACTGACTGCTAATGACTACCATAAAGATTACAATACACAATGGGCTGTTTTTTTCCAATCACAAATTTTAAACACAAAGTAAACAGAAGAAGACAATCATAAATAGTTTCAATGTTATTAGCTCAAACGCCGTCGGGTAATATGTGCTTTGTTTACAGATATGCAGGTGGCGCAAATTGTAACAATATTTACAATTTCCTGGCAATCAAACATTTATTGTTGAATTACACGCACACGTTTTCAATCATCTTAATTGCTTATGCGGAAGTTGCGAGATTAGTACCTAATGTGACAGAACAGAGAACAATTAAACTTATTAAACTTGCTCCAAAACTTTAAAGTAGCGACTTATTGCCTGCTCTGTCTTTGTAATTAAACAATTAAGCAGGGCATAGCATTGTAAATTTTTTGGGGCGACTTTCTAGAAAATCATTTATCATAATCATATCAATATCCATGATTCTATAAAATTGTCTTCTTATTGACGTAATATTTTTGTAAAATGAATAATGTTAATTGTAAATTTTTCATTTTTATAATGGTAATTATGGACATTTTAAAATATTTTTTTTGTAATTTATGTACGATCGTATCAGACACAAAATATTTTTGATAACCAATTAAATTTATTAAAAAATTAGATCTATTTATTTATTATTGATGTACAACAGGCAGGCTGACGACCCACCTGCAGAAAAGTAACGATAAATTGTATCCTAGTTCATAACCCGTTATCGTAAAAACTAATATAAATCATTTTTACACAAATAAATACATTATTTATAATAATAATACATAAGTACATAAAATATAGTCACGCCTGTTTCCCATTGGGATAGGCAGAGATGAATCTATTTGTAATAATCACTAAAATAATTTAAACACAATTCGTGACAATTGGTCTGTCTCCAAGATTGTTAAGACGGAATTCATATACATAACAAACAGTCATTTAGACGTTTACCAAAATAATATCTCCTATACATTCAAATGATTAATAACAAAAATGAAACTCTAATAGTAAAATTTATGTAGCGTTAGTGTAAACGAAAGATATTGTTGACCGGGTCAGTCAAATTATGTTTGTGATGGGCTGTCAATTAAAATTAATTTATACGCTTGCAAACCTCTATCACATTTTGAGCAAACACTAAAACAGTTTTAACATAGCCATTGACCTACTTAATAGTATTTTACATTGAAATAAATATGCAGCATAGTTTGGTAGCTCTAGGGTTTCATATCCATATGTCGTTGGTTCATATCCGGCTCGAGGGACCAATCTGTGGAAAGCACTTTGACTATATGTAAATAGAAATGGATTAATTTTATTTTCTTATAATAATATCGATTAAATAAAAACACGGTACAATTCAAGGAGAACAGTAAAATGAAGAGAAATCAAAAGAAATACGACAAATGTCGAACCATAGAATGTAAGCCAACTAAAAATATTGATTCCGACAATAGTTAAATTGCAAAAGCGAAATCCTTATCATTTCATCCTGTTATCCTTATAATGTCATTCACTTTTACTCTGAGTTTATTATAAACAGCTGGAATCTATTTATCCTGTAATAAATCTGTAAATGGTTTGAGTTTGCGTTGAAAAATATGAAAAAAATCACAGGGGAGATAATGCGAACCTAAACATTCCGAAAATACAATTTTTGTATTTTTTGTCTGCCTTTCTTTTGTTTATTAGAATATCACGTAAAAACTACTAAACGGATTTTAATGAAATTTGAAATGGAGCCAACTTATATCATGGGGCGTAACTTAAGATAACTTTTTGTCCCGATAAATGACGTAGTTTCCGTGGGTTAATTGAAAATAGCGAAAGAGATAACTCTGCGGTTATATGAATGAAATTCGACATAAGGCTGGCTTATAACCCGAATTAACACTTAGAATACGTTTAATCCCGATAAAAAATCATTTACTTGGAATAGACGTATTAGCAAAATACATGACGCTGCACTTGCGGTGTAGACAACCATCGCTCTAATTCAATAACAAATACGTTGTTAAGTTTCCCACATGTCATTTATTACGTATTAGGTACTTCAAATCACTTTGGCTGCGACTTTTCTTTATGTTTTGCTGTGCAGTTGTCAACACTATATTAACTTAATTTCTTTGTAATTCTAATGAATTCAACAACATACTAAAGTATTGAAGGTTTGTATATGTAAAGCACGTACTTAATTTTTTTATGTACGTAACATAGAGCTATACTTCCTAGGGTGTTTCACGCGGCGTACCTGCGGGAAAAGTTTCGTTTGTATATAAAGTCACAGAACTACTCTTAAACGGTACAGTGAAATTGTCTGAAACACAAAGATCACCAGTGGTCAGATATATACCGATGGAAGATCTAAACAACTTTCATAGGAGTTATTTGACACTTCCTAATGACTTCGTCATTTAAGTCAGTAGTTAGTTCGATATTATGCACTGTTGAAATTTTGAAAAAGTTGACCACATAAAGCCATGATGTCAACCTGTAGAATGTCAATAAAGTCACTAAGAAAGATCGTTATAAAGTTTTAAGTTACCTATCTAACGTACCCTACAAGCTGTTGTAGATTTTCTTTTATTATTCTTAGGTGTATCACGTATGATGTCTACATTTAATTTTT
Organism: Dendrolimus kikuchii; assembly: GCA_019925095.2. Classification (NCBI taxonomy): domain Eukaryota; kingdom Metazoa; phylum Arthropoda; class Insecta; order Lepidoptera; family Lasiocampidae; genus Dendrolimus; species Dendrolimus kikuchii. The sequence goes on from CM034400.1 coordinate 10,402,506, forward strand.
ATTTATTGGTTTATTTATAAATTACAACCTTCCTCCCAAATTTTCCATCGTAGTAATTTTAGAAAAAAAAACGGTAAGATTCATAGACAAATAACATAATTATTTTATAGCCGTTCCTTTTTTGCCAAAATGCCTACGGTACCCAGAGAACAAAAAACCTAAGTCATACTAAATTATCCACTCGTATAGTAATGTAACCGTAAAGCACCTTTGTTTTCTCTCCCAAGGTTGGATTCAAATACCGTCAACGCTTTTCTCATCCTTAATATTATTTAGGTCACGTGCTTTCAAATTGTCGTGAAGCCCCCTACCTTCATCTTGTTCCATGCGTGCCTAAGATTATTTTGTTGTTTGAAGATTACCTCACGTAAAAGACAATAAGTGCTGTAATCTCCAATAGAACCATTGTTTCTTCCACAAAAGCTGGATGCATGGGCTTATAAAGATGACATTCAAATTGACCAATTTAAGAAATTAAATTTGGGAAAATATGGTGAAAAGTGCACATAAACTTCATTTCATATTAATATATACATGCAAATAAGTTTGAAGAGGTGTTTATATTATATTCCTCATTTTTGATGTCTTTAATAATGCATCGATTATCATAAAATTTCATACGTTTAATTATTATTATACTTCTCTTTTATTGCATGAGTTGATCAGACAAGCAAATGGCCCACCTGATGGGAAGCGGTTACTATCACCTATGAACATTTGTAACACCAATGGTGCTATTATACCAATGTGCTGTCGCTCTCTAAACGGAGACTGAAACCTGGCCACTAATACCGGGTACACAACTCAAGGTTGTTATGACGGCATACTCTAGTCTAGACCAATGGTGGTAGGCATCCAGACGGGTAAATACTCTACGACCTAGCTGTGGGTTGTTTTGTCACCTGTTACGACAGGCCCCGAGGCCGCAGGAACTTGTATTCTTTCTCCGTTCCTGCACGGATAAAAACTTACTTTATTTAGTCTATTTATACTCAATACATTCTGCGGTTTAGTGTGTGAAATCGCAGCTAAAACTTACTTATAACTTACTTATATATTTAGGCGAAATGATAAGGAAACATAGAAAAAATAAGAGAACGTTGTGGAGTAAACTATAGGTATGTATATTCATACCTTTACCATGGTAACAAAAGCTAAATGAAAGAAGACTGACTATACGTATACATATATGCGTATATAGAAACATTAGTGAGAAATGTGTATCGGAATCGTATTAAATGAAAATCCATCTCTGCCTACCACTGGGGCGAAATAGGCTTGATAATATATTTAGATTTAGATAGATAGATAGATTTAGTATATTTATGTAGCAAAACTGTATTTGCTTCAAAGATTGCATCGTCTAATATAAAACATTATGAATTACGTTCTTGAGTTTATAACTTATCTTCAAGTTAATTGGGTACTATAACATATTTCACAATAAATTAGCAGTATTTACATATAAAAGGCTTGGAATTATAATTTTAAAATATTATGATATAAATGATTTTAAATCCTAATTTTGTATATTTATACAAAATCTGACATCATGATGTTCTGTAAGATAATAAGAATTATCTCAATTGATTTGAATGTCCTCTACCCTATTCTAGGGAAGAAGTACAAAGTAAAACTTTTAATCAATTAAGTTAAGCCCCTAGTGACCCATTCTTAACAAAGTGTGTTTTATAAATAGCTACCGAATAATTAGTTTCATCGGGTAAAATGGGCATCTAATAACTTTATCCAATAATAATGGAGGTTGTTTTGTTGAAGCTTGAACGAAAGATAATGAATATGGTACCCAATGTCCCTGAGAAGATTTCCCTACATTTATCTCTGGCAAAAATCGTCCTATTTTGCGAATACTACATATTAAAAATTTCCCATACTTAATATATATATTTTTACGGCCATTGGTTTTATAGTCATATCGAGTAATTGTATGTATTAACAGACAACGTAGTAGCAGAGTGGACAGTCTAAGCAACTGAAATATTTTTTATAAAATTACAGAACGTCGCCGCCTCATAGATTTTATACGAACGTACCTGATTATGACACATAAGCAGGTACAAAAACAAGGAGTCAAATAACGCATTTATTATTATTCAAAAAGTTACTAAAATTATTTGATTTAAAAGTTATGTGATGATTTGTTATTTTAATGCCTGTTTTTTTTACATACAAATATATGAGAATTTATTGTATGTTTCCGCACCCTATTATCCCTTAACAGAATATAATTGTTTTACTTATGAAGTACAGGTAAAACTTCCTACCTCCAATTTATTTGAAAAACGTAAATAGTGAAAAAATCAAAAGTGGCAGATATAGAAAAATTAATTAAAAAAATTACTAGAGACAGAATTTGACCAAAGTTTTATTACTATAAAAACAACTCATTTTTCTGAACTTCCCTACAATCCACAGATCTGTACTATAATCGAATGTAAAAATATAATATAGCAACAGCCCATAAACGTTCCACTGCTGGGCTCCGGTCTTCCACTATTGGGAAATGGACAGATACCCGCCACGCTTGTCCAAGGCGGCTTGGTAGGTTTGACACATCAGTTATCTCGATGTACAGATTTTATCACGATGTTTTCTTTCACCGTGACATTAGGCCAGAAAAATGCCTATGTGGTGCAAGCGTTCCAGCCAGGATAAGAATCCGCGCCCGTACGCTAGTTACGCTAATACCTATATCTGTCTATCTATAATAGTTATAAAATTGTAAGTGTAGTCTTTTGTTTCTCACAATTTTTGTGTTTGTTTGTTTGTTCAGGATTCACGCAAAAACCACTGGGCTGATTTCGATGCGGTTATCGCTGATCGAATGTAAATTCCCGGACTTAAAATATGGAGTTCTTTATAACCCGAGAGTCTTACGGAAATTTTCTTAGGAGAGATTTAATATGCCCAGATTGATAAGGAAATGATTCCAATGCGAAATTTTCACTAATCAATAAAATCTTTAATAAAACATTTGTAATTGTGATGTCTGTAGTAACATTACTTATCCCGAATTTTTACGAGAATTTCCGGGATTCATGTATTTTCATACTAAAAAATCCATTACTCTGCTGAAAATAACCTTTCAATTTTATATTTAGCGAAATAATAAAAAGAAATTATAATCTTTGGTACCTATCCAACATGGACCAAATCGCTGGCAAGTACTGGTCTTAATAGGTATACTAATCGAGTACCATTTTATGTTTAGCCAAACAGGCCTCGTTATTAAATATTTTTTATATATTGCTCATTTTAACGAATCTCGTATTGATGTAAGCTGAGATCATATCAATATATTTTTCTCAACAAGAAATAACTACCTACATAGGTAAAAACAAAATTAATTCTTGCCTCCCCTGCGAAAACAACTAAAATGATTAAAACTTTACGTAACCTAAGTAGACTAATGAGGTACTTCAGTAAATAAGACGAGTGGTTTAATTAAATTTTCAGGTTTTTATAAAGTCCGAGCTGAAAGTGGGAGTTATATACGTGAAGGAGAATCAGTACACAGAAGAGGAGATACTGGACAATAATGAAAACTCACCGATGTTTGAGGAATTTTTACAAGTTTTAGGAGAAAAAGTCAGATTAAAAGGTAGCGTGTAGATTTTGTTTGTGTATTATGATATATTTATTAATTAGATAACTTATTTTAGACTGGTAAAAGTATCTTTCCCCACAGGTTTAGGGTTATTACACTGTGCTTTGGTTACAAATGCATGTGTGATGAGTTACAAAAATATATTATGTTCGTAATTTTGTGAAACGAATTATGCTCAAAATCTTCTCACTATTTACGTCTTCAAAAATATTTCCCAGGCGCACTCCCAAATTAACCTTCATGATCGAACAATAAGAACTTAGTTAATTTTACACATCCTCACTGGTTACATTTAATGGTCAAAGTATTGCGCCCAAGAAGGATTTACATGAACTTTCAATGGCCAGATGCCGAGTTTTGCGAGGGCCAATAAATTTTGGAGCTCGCACCAGGTGAGGGATATCCATAAAATATAATGTTGTGGTTTTCCAGGTTTTGACAAATACAAGGGAGGTTTGGACACAGTTCACGATCTCACAGGCCTATATTCTGTTTATACTAATTGGAGAGGTATAGAGATAATGTTCCACGTGTCTACACTCCTGCCTTATGAAAGACATGACCCTCAAAAGCTACAGCGGAAACGGCATATCGGCAATGATATAGTCTGTGTCGTGTTCCTTGAAGCCGACAACACTGCCTTCTCACCGGCCTGTATTAAAAGCCATTTCTTACATACATTTATTTTAGGTATGTAATTTCCATTGTTACCATCTCATGTGCAACTCATCATCATCTCATTTATTGCCTGAATTTCTACAATAAAGATTCATTCATTCAATAGATTTAAAGATACATTAATTATGTGATTCACTCAAGCCAAGATATTGTCGGCATCAGTGCAGGACTTTGTAACAACATTTTTAGTGACATAATTTTTTCATCAAAATTGTGATATGTAAGTACATGTAATATGTAACAATTATGACGAAAAAAATAATATCACCAAAAAATTTTGTAATACGGTCCTAAAGAGTCCTTGTTTAGATATTTATTTGTTCCTTCTTCAATGAGTTGAGAATAAACTGGATTTTCTTGATTTTTTGTTTTGCTATATAATGTATACATTCGATAACTGGATAAGTTTGTATTCCAAAGAAGATTAATTAATAACACTGGTCGGCAACCAAATCCTCTTTTAAATCAAAATCCAATAAATTTATACATTTTGACATGATTAATGTAGATTTGCTTTTAGTTTCTTGCTATCACGTATTTTTTTTCTCCTAACGCAATATTTTTATTCAAAACTTTTTTCCTCTTATCAAACTCCAAATACCATCACATCAGTAGATTTATTTTTCGCAAATCTTTAAGCAGTCTGTCATGAATGTGATGAAAGATCTAGCAAGATATATTACACATAGAGAAACGATACAACGGAAAATGGTCAGAATTATTACTTGCAGATTTTTGTTACTTGTTTTACCACGAAATTACGATAGAATACACGAAAATGGAGAAGACTACAAACTGAAATGACTTTATCAATAATTTAACATATATACTTTTGGTGATTTAAGTTTAAGTTAAATCAGCTATTGTCACAATAATTAAATTTTCGTTTTGTATGTAAAGCAAAAAAACGCTTAATTTAAAACATCAATTTACAAAAAAATAGAAGTCGTACAAAACTATTAATGTTATATACAGAAGTGTCGAAATTATAAAAATAATTACAAGTTTAGAGTAATTTTTTTATTTTTTTGCCGACCAGTGTAATAGAATGGATTTGTTTCAGAGTTAAACTGGGTATGTGCGTTAAATTAAAGAGTTTATATCCCAAATCAGTCCAAATTGAATCATTATATTTTCAATTGGCGTGAGAATTATTGGAATGCTTGCTTGTGTTTGCGTGAATGTGTAGTCTTGGTTTGTGCTTGTAGAGAAGTGCGAAAATGATTGCCTGGGGAAGTAAGAGTTTTAAAATTTGACAGGTGTTCCAATGGTTTTGTAGTTAAATTGATTATTATTGACCATACGTTTTATTTTTTATTTTAGTTCGGGTATCAGCGAAGATCAAACGCCGTCCTACAAGATACGAAGTATCGGTAGTTACCCGAGACGAAGTTGGCGCATACAAACCATATTTATGGGAACAAAGTGTCTTCGATAAGGGTCCCATGTTCAGGTCAATAAAGTTTTTTTTATATGATAAAGCAGGCAATCGGACAGATGGACAACTAGATAGTAAATGGTTACCATCCTCTGGGGACGTTTGCAACACCAGGAGTGTTCCCAGAGCCTTGCCGGTCCCTAAGGGAAGTGGTATCTCATCACTGATGTCGAACACAATGCAAAATTATTCTGGCGGCATGTATTAAATCAGAGTGACCAATACATCATTATACAGTAATACCTCGCTTTACGCGAGGGATGCCTTTCCAGACAAAATCGCGTTAAGCGAAATTCGCTGATAACGGGTTAAAATGGAATAACAAGCCAAATAAATAATTAAAGTGCTTTTATTGCAAAAATGAAACGGAATCAACTTTTTCAGTTACAGATTTTTATTTATTTATTTAATCCTTAGAATCACATGAGAAATAGTTAGGTATCACTATAGCTTACCTTACCCTTTTTTATCTTGCCCTCACTAGTGAGTGGGGTAAGATGAAAAAAGGGGGAAATTAAAATACTGTTAATAACGCCGAGTTTTCAAAGACTCTAACTAATGACATCATCATCGTATACAGCAGTTTGTCTCGTTCTACCCGCTAATCTTCGTCGGGGGTTAAGTGAGGATATATGCGTGTTTTTTGAACATTTTCGTAAGGACTGTGTTTTAACGAAAATTTTAGATTTAAGAATCTATCTTGCCCCGTTTGATATATCTCCTAAGACAGGCAAGTAAAAAATATGTTGTTTACATATTGGTAACTTACTTTAAATTTAATTAAAATGTATTATATGTTGATTCATTAATATCTTATATTTTAAGCATAGTAGTGCTTTTCAAACTTCGTCTTTCCATCAGAATATAAATCTTTTCATCTCATCCCGTTACTAAATGTATAGAAAGTGTCACAGATTCTCAAAGTGAAGAAATTATAATACAATTACACTCGTGTAAAATTGTTTGAGACTAATATTTATATTTTATTATTTATCATAACATTTAAGAACCATAAGACTACTGGGCACTTCAATGGGGTAAGGTTTTGGTAAAGTCTTTTCACCGCAAAAAGGAGTTCCTTTGATCTGACTCCTACTTTTCGGGGTGTGTCTGTGCCGGTGACCGACGCCCTTCAACTTCTTGGTATCTCTTGAACATCTAGACTCAATTTCGGCTCATACATCGAGTCTATAGCCCAAACTGCAGCTAAAAAGCTGGGCATACTATCAAAGGTGAGGCTTCAGAACAGTTGCTCATGCTGTATAAAGCACAAATACGGGCATGTATGGAGTACTGTTCTCATCTTTGGGATGGCTCAGCTAAATACCAACTCGAGGCACTAGAATCGATTAAGCGGAGAGCCAGGAAGTTGATAGGCAACGACCAGCTATTTAATGTCAAATTACAAAGTCTCGAACATCGACGCAGGGTTGCCAGCTTGTCGGTTTTCTATCGGATACATTTTGGAGAGTGTGCATTGGAGCTTTTCAATCTCATCCCGCCGTCTCCCTTCCATCATCGGACAACCAGACGCACTGGCATGCGGCACCGCTAAATGGTGGACATACCACCTTTACGAACAAAGCGCTTTGAGTCCACCTTTATTATGCGCACCGCAAACGAGTGGAACTCACTGCCAGAGTCTGTTTTTCCCGAAACCTACAACTTGGGTTTCTTCAAGTCTCGTGTAAATAGGTACCTTCTAGGTAAGCGTGCTCGATCTTAGACCATATCTCCGCTCAAATCGAGCGAGATAATGGTCAAACGCGAACCTATACGGAATAAAAAAAAAAAAAAGGTTAAAATATATTATTTGAAGAATTTTAAATTCTCTCATTTTGACCACCATTGTTAAATTTTTGTAATTTACTAGCTTTTTCATATGTTACAAAGCAACGTTTGTTGGACATAACATATATATAATGATGTTCCTCTCATATCTGCGGTGGTCTTCATGTTTGTGACATAGCAGACAAACTGCAAGAGATTCGCTTACGACGCTGGTACTGGCACGTTTTACGCAGACCGGCTAAATTACGTGGGGAACAAATGTCTTGCTATGCCGCCTCCGCCGTGTCCAAGTCGTAGGGGTAGACTCAAGACATACTGGCTTGACGTTGTAAAGAATGACATGCATACCAATGGTCTCAAAATGAGGGATGCTGAAGACCATGGAAAGTGGAGAAGAAAAAGTAGGAAAGCGAACCCTGGGCGTCGGAGCTAACACTCGGAACGCAATGGGGATTAAACGCTCGGATGATGGTGATAATGATGGCTATAATTATAACTAAGTCCGTTGGGTTTCTTTATATCATTAGGCTACACAAACCCAAAGAAACCACGTAACGTAAGTTAAGCATTTCATTTCTGCCTTCAGAGAGTGGTTATTGACGAAGATAGTCAACGGTGAAAGGGCATCGTACTCTGCTCCGAAGTTCGCGCGGATGCAAGAAAGAACACGGAGCCAGATGTTAGAAGATATAGTGGCCAATCTACAGAATCATGCTGAGACTGGACAAATTCCCAAACCTTACAGAAGAGGTAAAGCATGTAAACATTTGAAATCTTAAAATATTATCATTGATATGTATAGATAGCACATTTCTTAACTCTACCCTCAAGCAAATTTAAAACCCATAGCCTGAAGAAAATATCTCACTTTTCAGTATAAAACGTATGCTAGTGTCATCCTCTGTATCGGTACATTCTCAAAATCACAAGGTAATTGATTCGTTCGCTTTGCTTGGGGAGTTGTCGAATCCTTATACTGAAGAATAATTCACATTCATGTAACTTACCACAAGACAATATACCAAATATCATCATATAGACATACATAGATAGATAGAAAATATAAAACTCTTTATTGTTCACCACATACACATAAAATAAGCAATGTACAGAAATCGAAAACAGTAAGGGCAAGAACAATGGGCTGCCTATCGCTTCGTTTCCCATGAGGGTAGGCTGAGATGATGGATCTCCACTTTCGCTTCATCTACTTTAAATAATCTCTTCATACATGTATGTTTATTTGAAGTGCTTTTTACCTGTTCTGAAATATCATGATAATTTTCATCATTCAATCTTGATATCAAAAAGAAGAATAAAACGATCAAATTTTTGTATTAATTAGAAATAATTTTACTATTTCAGGTTCATGGCGTCCAATAGGTCACATGCGACCATCTTCCCCACTACTTGATTCGGTAAGGGACCAGTTCGAAGACTACGATCAGCTCGCCAAAGACTTTACACGTGTCTTCTTGAATAATGAGCTGAATGCAGCGCAAAATGCTCAACTGTTTGACGTTGTGTTCCTCGTTGGGCAGTCGAAACAGAAAACCAAGTTCATTGGTGTACGAGCCATACTTGGTGTGAGAAGCAGGTAAATACATCAAATAGGCGTTCACCAACGCTTAATTGAGATTCAGGTAGGCAACTGAAGGGCACTTGAAGGGTGATGTTTTGCTGTGCACAACACACTAAAATGAAGAATCATTGTAAGATATTGTGTTAAGTAACAGTTGTGTGTTTGTATTGAAAAACTGTTTCTTGAAACATACTATTTGATCTCTCTCCCTCGTTTAGCGTCGTTTGAAGATCTACAATATGACTAAAGGTGTGTGCATATTATAAGAACGTATGGCTTACAACATATCTGGATAAGGACTCCATTAAAGTGTGCACATTATAAGTCGTCAGTCGCGGACGTGATCTTGAGCGTTCGGTCGTCCTAAAGTAAAAGTAATCTGGAGTGTGTTACGGTTCTGGTGTGCACACTGTTCGGCCATTGCGCCCCGTAATTTGTTCGGGCTTCTATTACACGAGTTCGATCTTCGTCATGTGCATATTTGATTACCAATTTGTTCCAAATTTAAATATTAATGAACGCTTAAAACTACCTAGTAGCTAAATTTACAAATTGTGCAGTCATATTTAAAAAAAGAATATGACAGAGTGACCATTGTCATAAAGCACTTTACCTGGCCTATGGAGCGAGCTATGTTGGGTGTTTCTCTTATGGATAAAATTAGAAATGAGGATATCCGTTAGAGAACCAAGGTAACCGACATAGTTCGCAAAATTAGCAAGTTGAAGTGGCAGTGGGCCGGTCACGCCTGCCGCAGGACCGATAGCCGATGGAGCAGACGAGTCCTAGAGTGTAGACCGCGTCTCAGTTAACGTAGTGTCGAAAGCCCGCCAGCCCGGTGGACCGACGACCGGTGCAAGGTCGCCGGTAGGCGCTGGATAAGGAAATCAGAGGAGTGGCGCCATCTTGGGGAGGCCTACGTCCAGCAATAGACTGCGAATGGCTAACGACGACGACGACTTTACTTGTAAATACAGAGCGACAGCACATTGGTAGGGCCTGTTGGTTATGGACCGGGAAATAATGCAACACATATTATCAATATTAGCAGAGTTTTATTTCAATATGCATATACGCGTAGCGGATACTTCGATACCTAATAAACAACAGACGCTAAGATGTACTATATTATAATATGATTTAAATACAGAAGACCCTACAAAAAGGTTCTGGTTGGTTCTTGGTGTTACAAACGCCGTCTGCCTGTCTGCTGAACTCATGCAATAAAATAAATAAATGATTTTTATAAATACTACTGAAATCAAAAGTTTCCCAGCTCTACTTGAAGGATAAGTATATAATAAATAAAAGCAGTATTAGTTATAAGTGCCTTTTGTCCAGTTTTCATTAGAAGAACTTCATTCCTCGAGAATGTTATATTCATAAGTCTATCAGTATATTACTTGAGAATAACCACAGATAGAGATGAAACTTTTTCTTGGCCTTAAAATATTGTTAACTTGTTTATTCCAGAGTCTTCCAAGAGATGCTCTATGGAATCCAAACTGGATTTGGTTCACCGCAAGTGCCAGTAGCTGAATTGTTAGCGAGACCAGCACCAACTTTACTTTCTCCGACGCCCAAACAGAAGAGCAGTAACTTCTTACAAGTGCCAGATATTGAATCGCCTAGGTGAGAAACCACAAACTATACCTTCTATAGAAATGTTATATTGTCACTTGTCAGTGCAACGAATGTGAGGTTGTAAAAACTCAAATAATTTAAGACAAGAAACGACAAACAAATCCAAACAAAATCACTTTCAAAATTATGTAATAGTATTTTATACCAAAAACCAAGAGTTCTAGACCAAAAATATTGTTAAGAAACAAATGTTACATAAAACATTAAAACTTTATGTATCCGTAATCGATTATAAAAATGATCTGTTCTATTTATTTACAATATACCGCGAAAGATAATAATAGTATTGTAGTGGAACACTTACAAGCCAATAGATGGCGCTGTGCAATAATTGATGTTACAAACGTTTCCCGAAACATACAAAGAATATATGCAAATTTTCAACTATAACACATCAGCAACATTAGCCTCACTGGAAGATCTTCCTTTGAGACGGAGGGAGCATTCTATCTCGCTTCTCCAAATCTCCACTCTTATACGGGTTACCCCCTACAGTATTACAAAGCTATTTTTAGGAAACCAATTTGCATACTTTATAATAGAACCGATTCAATAACTAACAATAACCAAAGATGAGTTTGATAAAATAATAATAATATGGGAGCGGATCAGCGGACATATGTTACAATAAATTCTAATAGTCTAATTTTAAAGAGTTATGATAAAAAATAATTTTAATTACTTTCCAAGCAATAATTGATCTGCTATTGGACTCCTTTTTCTTATACCTACTTATGACTTCATAAGTAGGTACGATCGTATAAAATCTATAAGGGTGCGACGGTTTGTCATTTTATAAATGTTTTATAATAAGTCTCAGTTGAAAGTCCACCGCCTTATTATCAGATTTTCAATTAGGACTCTTAAATGGAAGTATTCGGAATATAATTAGGAAGTACTTACTACCTATTTGATTCCCGGGTGCCGTCGTCGACCGTTACTACTAAATATTAGGCACTAGTAGAATTAACTAAATTATTTAATATTTTGATTTTGAATATTATACTATTTCCATTTTTTTATATTTTCGATGACAGTTCTAATTTGATAGTTGTAGTGTTGTGACCAAATAAGTAATGATATAGATCGCATATATTTATTATGTTTTGAACAAAGACAAATACAACAAAAACATTCAAATATATTTTTTCAAGCTGGGAACACTCAATGGCCCACCGTCATTTTGTGTTTGTTTTAATCTGTCACTCACAACAAGACGGTTGTGCTATATAGTCACTACATTTCTGCTCGCTGAGTTTTTTCACATCATCCATACGTTACGTTACGTATTTTGTGTTCCTCCGTGTTGATTGCTGCCTAGCTGTCAAATATCAAAATGCCTAAAGGATGTGTTCTGAAAAGGCAGGCGAGAGAACTGGTGATCAAGGTTCGTAATTACTTTGAAGCAGAGTATCAAAATGGTGGCCTGTTATTACCACTGCCGCAAGTGCGAGAGCGTATTGCGGCCGCATTAGGAATTAGTGGACCTACTATTTCAAAAATTACTACCAAAGCTTACGGTACAAGCGGCATGCAGGAAAATAAGCTTCGTACGCCGAAGAAAAAATGCCAACCACGTCGTGTGACATCGGTTGACAACTTCGGCGCTGACGCTGTTCGCCGCTGACGCTATTCGCCGTCATATATATGACTATTACTTGCGCAAAAAAATTCCAACACTTAAAAAACTTGTGGTTTCTTTACGTGAATGTGGTTTGTTCCATGGCAAAAATCGTCATTAAGCTTGGTTTTGAAAGAAATTGGATTTTCTTATAAAAAATCGGACAAACGTAAAATATTGATGGAGCGTCACGACGTTGCTATGGCTCGCTGCGAATTTTTTATCGAAGCCAAAAAGATATCAGATTGGTCAAATGTTATTTTCACTGACGAGACTTGGTTAAATGCAAACCACACAGTATCTAAGAACTGGAATGACGACACCGCCGCTTCCACTAGTTCAGTGGCAATGAGAAAAGGTGAACGCCTTATCATATGCCATGCAGGGTCTACGAAAGGATTCGTATCAGATGCTTTACTGGCCTTAAATCCAAGAAAACAGTGGACTACCACGAAGAAATGAACGCGGAGATTTACGAAGGATGGTTTAAAGAAATGGTGCAATCTCTGGAAGAACCGTCGATAATTATTATGGACAACGCTACATATCACTCCAGACAAATTGATAAAATGCCGAAGCAGGCCAATAAAAAACAAGAGATAATTGACTGGCTCCAACGTCATGGCGAAAATGTGGATAATACTTTATTAAAAGTACAATAATAAAGATATATTACCGACGAAATAGGTGCCGAATGTGGTCATTGGGTTCTTCGACTTCCGCCGTATCATTGCCAGTATAATGCTATAGAACTAATATGGGCACAAATCAAAAGACACGCCGCTCGAAACAATATCCATCCACCTTTTACGGCAAACAAGATTTATTTTTTTAGAGTTATTTAAAAATGCATGTGCGGATGTAACCGCCGAACACTGGGAAAAAAATGTGAAAACAACCCAAACATTATAGCGTCGGAATGGGAAATTCATGTGGCATTCGATAAAATAGAAGTACAGGAACTTATAATAAATGTTGGGGAGAGCTCATCGAGTGACAGTAACGATTCCTCAGATTTTGATTAAAATAAATAAATAAAGAATCAACATAATATAATTACATCTTGTAATGAAATGTAATATTAGTTAATAAATTTGTACAAAATTATCCGGCAATAGTTTAGTTTCTTACACTTTGTAAAAAAATATCGGGTCTGTTATCGTGTTACGTTTATCGATAGCTCCATTCCTATCAGTTTCTCCGACTCTGCTATGACCTTATACGTACGTAAGTGTCATATTTTTATTAAATAATGTATACATAATGTAAAAAAAACGCTCGTTCAAGTTTCCACAGCAGCTGTCATCGAGGAAATAAAGAAATGGAAATAGTTATAGTATGTTAAAATTATTTAATCATATAAGTATACCATTTACTAATTATTCATATTTTACGTTTTAGTTTACTTGTTAATTGCACTAATTTTAACTGCAGTATGAGGAAGCGCGGCGGAAGGTATTGGCATTCTCTGAACTGAGTGATAGATGTAAATTAAATTGTAGATAAACTTAGTTTAGAAAAAAAATAGTTCCACACGAGACTTTTGGTCACTAGTGACGATAGCAGCCTCATAGGAGATGACAATTTATAGATTCTGTTTTTAAATATTTTAGCTAGAATCTTAAAAAATAATTTGGTTAACTTATCTAATGGGTTGTTTAGAATGTTTATTCGTACATTAAACAGTAACAAACTTTGCAATATCTATTTCAGACCAAAAAGTGTTCCAAGTTCACCAATGGTGAAACGTGCGTTCTCCCGACTAGGCACAATCACAGCCGGGTGGGGTCGCTCGATACGCAAACAGCATTCGCAGTTGAATGCTGAGGACAAGAAGAAATGGGCCAGTTCTCAAGACTGTTCGAGTAAGTCAAAAATATAATGATGACACTTGGGTTTTGGATTTCTATAATTCAACATAATAGCAGAAAATCTATTGTAAATCTTGTCATACAAAAAAGAAAACACCTTTAGGCACTGATAATTTTCACACATTTTACTTGCGTTATACATGAGTCTTTAATTAATTGCTTTGCTAATCAATAATATAATATTTATCCCAATATATACATTCCATACAATCATCAGATATTTTTTAAATATGCTCATCTTTATATTTTCTTCCTCATGTGTATGCCACTGACCTCCTCCTAAAACCCTGAACTGATTTTGATTAAATGAAGTAGATTCGAAATTGGTTTAGACTCACAGTTAGGCTCGGTAGTTGGCACTGAAATCGGATCCTAGATTTTTATTTTTTCCGGGCAGGACAATGTCTTCCGAGACCGCTAGTAAAATTACAAAATTTTAATTAGCGCCTGGACAAATTATCTTAGCAACGTTTGTATTAGTTGTAATTTAAATTTCAACACAGTATAACGATAATTTATTAACTCATCTAGAATTTAATCAAAAATATGTTATGTACTGAAAACATTTCCCTTACGAACGAGACGGAGCCATCAATATGTTCAAGAGTGGTGAACAATGGCGTATAGTCAAGAAATCGCCAAATTGTACTTACCTCTTCTAGATATGGTTTACGTTCTAATAACACCAATGCTTTAAAGTCCAATCAATTTAATTTTGTATTTATTTTGTTTACAGATAAAGAAGGTAAAGATAAAGAAAAAGACAAAAACGCAGCTTTAGCAGTGCCTAGGTTATCTGTTTGCGCCGATGCCCAAAAGGTCGACCGGGCGAAACTTGCTCAGACCGAGGTAAATTCAAATTGTTCTGTATAATTAAATCTGACAACAAACACGGCTATAATAAATTATTTTGTCAATATTAAGTCTTCACATACAACTTAAAGTTTTGTAAGCGCATATACAAAAGTGCTGGTGTCTACTTCGATATTATGAATCGATCTAATGAGATAATCGTTGCCTATCTTTTAAGTAAATTGCTTATAGATTACTGTAATCGAACCCACAGTATTCTCATTCTAATAGATCTGCATCTAGAATAGAAAATCAGTTCGAAGGACAATTCAATTAATTGGTTACCTACCTATAATAATTCAGTACTTATAAATCTTTTAATAATATAATGTTTCCTTTTCTAGTTCTCAATAATCGAATTCGATCCGGAGACGTTTCGCATTTTACTGGACTACCTGCACACAGGCAGTTGTCCACTAACCTGCGCTTCTATACCCGGCCTCATCTGCGCCGCTGAACATTACGATCTGCCGGAGTTGCTGCAGGCTTGCTTCCATCATGCCAAACAATTTCTAAGGATAGAAGTGGTAAGCAACACGGTAATTCCAAACTTATGGGATTTCATTTTTAAACTATACATCCAATGTTTTTACCTATTTAAAAAAATTAAGACAAAATATCCAATGGTTAAAGAAAGTATCTATCTGACTGCCTTTGAATGCTATCATCTACATATGTGTTCAGTTGTAATTATAAAGTTAGCAAAAGTTCTTTCTATTAAACAACTAAAGAAGACTGATCTATGATGCTCTCTTCTTGTTTGTTTGGACTCTGTTCACTAGTAAAAGTATAGAATTTAGATTGATAATTACAGTTATGTTTTTGTGAGCAACTGTCATTTCTAATGTTCTTCCACGGCTATATGTTACTCTTTATACGTGGTTAGGTAATATGTCGTTGTGTTTAAATTAATTTGAAAAATGAGCGACTTATATAAATTCTTTTAAAAAAAGTAGTGCGGTAACAATCTTATACCCAAGGACATTGAAAATATTTTTGCCTTTACCAATACTGATTTGCAGTTTTTTAAATTTTCAGGTATGCACAATGCTCATATCATTAGAAAATTACTACTGGCGGTACACGTCAGCCTCGGAGTTGGTGAACATGATCCTGGCCTTCATCGAGCAACGAGCGTATGCGTTATTCCAGACGCCCGAATTCCTAAATCTGTCGGAGTCCATGGTCCAAATGATCATGTGCCGGAACTTGGAGGTTCCCGAGGTCAGAAAGTTCGAGGCAATGCTCAGTTGGGCTCGCAACAAGATCAAATCCAAATCCGCTAATAAGACTGATGCCAAAAATGAATTTAAATGCATTATGGAAAGACTAGCTAGGGACTTAAAACTGTACAGGATATCACCGCAGGAATTGATAAAGGTAGTGCTCCCATCAAAGGCCATTAAAAACGAGCGCATCTTGGAGACGCTCATGTATCAGGCCAACTCGGGGATGTACAGGATTCAGGACAGCTACATCGAGGCCTGCCAGCAGCGGCTTCAGAAGCAGGACTCGAGGTTCTCCGAGTTCGAAAGTTTCGATTACGGTATTTAAACTTGGAGCTGTGAGGATTATCAGTGTACTAGATAGATTACGAAGAGTGATGGGTATGGGTCCTTCTTAAATTGTGGTATGTTGACGCCTTCTTAAAGTATTATTGTTATAGATGTACTCGAGTACTGGTAGAGGTGCGAGAAATATTTGTACACTTCTCGTATACCTATCCCTTGTTGTTGTTCATTGATACCTATATTTTATACATCTAGCTAGACGTGTTCAGTATAATCATCTCTATTTTTGGTACCAAAATTTGCATTGAAATGTTCAAAATCCAGCAGAATATTTGTCTTGGGACATAACGCATTTATAACACAATTATTATGTCCTCTGCTGTGAATAATCTTAAGCCTTATTTAATTTTCAAAAGTGTACTATTAAGTTTTGGATCTGATAGTTAAAATTATCTCTAATTGCACATTTTTTTCAGAAACACCTGTCACGATGCATAAAATATTTTAAATGTATTTTGATTCTTCACTACTAGCACAAACGTATTAACATCGTTGTTAAGACTGGTTGTTACAATTTGTAAGATAAATTCGCTTTAGTCAATCAATTTGTTTCTGGTTAATTTAGATAATCAGACCTAAAGGAGATTTTTAAATATTTTTCATTCATTTGGCAATATTTTAAAATAACCCGATTATGCGATACGCTTTAATAATTTGTTATTTCGGAATCAATTTAATTAGTCACAGATATTACCTGTTTTCCAAACCATAAACGTTTTTTATTCACGAATTCAATCTTGTGCATATAAAGTTGTGTAGGAGAAAGTTGATTTTCCTATATGTTGCTTGATTTACAATTTGGAGTTACCCCTGACTTTTCCGCAAAATTTCTGATGCTCATAAAGTTTAATTAAATATCGTGATTAAGAGTGATTTTATTACAAAAATACATAATAACCTTACATTGTAGTTTATAATTGGCGATCTTTTGCTTTCAATGTGGAAGAACTGGTACTTGGAATGGACTGTAAAAAGCTCCCAACCCTAATGCCAAATGCCATTCGTCCTCTCTTTTTTCAAGTTTTATTATTCAAACACATTTTAGACCCAAGTAGCCAAAAATTGAATGTCTTGTAGGCTCCGAACACAACTGGGATTTAACTCGATTACACTAACAAAGTATCGGGTTTATCATTCCTAGTAATATTTTTCTATGATATGCTATTTCTGTTTCTTGCACTGATTTTTTTTTAAATATTTATTTCAATTCCATCTTTTTTTTCATTTATCATGAATACTCTAATAATATTTAAACAGTAAAAATCTTATGACAGAATACACAGACTGCATTTAAACATTATTAATATTACTGGCATAATATTAATTATGTTGATTTTTTTGTATTCTGTAACGTTATACCCTTCTTGTATTAAAAAGTTCTACCTTTTATGCTGTTACTTTTATCGTTGTATATTAGTAGTAAGAAATAATAGTATGCTATGCATTTTTCTTGCGAATGTTTTATTAGGTACAGACCTACTATCTAAATATTTTTTGTTACAAAGAAATGTTCGTTAAAAACATATGATGTATGTACAATATTTTTGTTAAACAATCACCCAGAGAAAAAAACTTGTGTGTGTCAGCTCTGAGGCACGACTGGAGTTTACTCCTTAAACATTAAAAGACCATATCCAATCCATCCAAACCAAATCCGGTTCTATAAGAAATCAATTGCTGTCTTTAGTCTCACTAAAAATCAAAAACGGCCTGTCCGTTTTAAACCTTTTTTTTGTTGGTTTTATTTGCCCTAATACAGGGGTGGTTTCAAAGAAAAAAACGTAAGGCTTCAAGTTGATGCTCAAAAATTTCACTCCTGACAAAATTTCTATACCGAGGACTTTATATGAAAATGGATTAAGGAGTAAACTCCAAAAATAGCTCTAAAAAGACCCTAAATCGTACATTCTTCAAGTGGATAGAGGGCGCCACAACTTATTCTACAATATTTGCCTGTAAAAATACTAAAAACCTTTTGAAAATGTAAAATTGTAACACAGGAATTGAAACTAATTTCACAAGAAAATAATCAAAAAGTTTTGAAATTTTACTTAGTGTTGTACTATTTAACTTTAAATATACTCCAACTTCCTTTATATATTATAACTGTTCTTTTTTACTGTATCTTCTGTAACTGTTATGAAATATATAAAATAAATAGGTGTTAAAGATGTGTAGCCTAAAACTTTTTAAACTTTAATGTTCAGGCAAATATCACGAGAGCAGAGTTAAATTGTCAGTAATTTTTATACTACTTATGAATAGTTATAATATAATATACAAGATATATCATCTACTGTCTATCTCAAATATGATGGTATGGTTGACACATCCCATAGGATGCAACATGTCATTGTTGCAATATTTTATACTTGACCTGTGAATATAAAAAAATGTTAATAATATAGAAATAAATTAATACTTCTAACTGTTTAAAACTGATATTATAATTAAATTCACGATGTTTCTCTCTTTACTTACGTAATTTTCAAGTAACATTTTATTATTTACCTGATGTTTTAAATTTTCGTACTAAGGGCATTCAATGTCAAAGAAAACAAAGAAAAAATTTCAAAGAGAAAACATCGTAATAATATTACTTTTAAACAGCAAGAAGTATTATATATTTCTATATAATACAAATTTGTATTTAATCCATAGGTCAAGTATAAGATATTGCTACAAGTTACGTTCTATGCGATGTGTCAGGCATACCGTCGTATTTAAGATGGACAGTACTATTGTGAATTGTTTTACATATTTTAAGTTCGTCGTGATTTTGCTCAAAGCTTTGAGATTATATACGCCGTTGAAAATGAACTTTCAATAGATGTTATGTGACGATGTGATGTATTGCATGGAATACCTAGTATCTATCTTATGAGTTACGTATAAAATACTCATCTACGTATGCTATAGGTTTAATTTTTAGTAACACCAAATAAAAAGAATGTGAAGCTCTTTGATGGTTATATAAGTTTTCTATTCCAAAGTTTTAACCTTCCTGTGATCGTGAACGTTGCTATTAGATATGTTACTATGTGGGATCTTCAAAGATTATAAAAATATCATTATAACTGTTATTTTGCGTGAGCAAGATTATTATCCAAAGAGATTTTATGTGGTGAATAAATTTTTTTGTGTATTTTATGCATGTGTTTTATTCCAACCTATCTTAACTGTTCTGTTATATGACAAATAGGTACCTACCGAATATCAATACATACGAGTAATAAATATTATGATTATAAGACCCAGTAATCTACAAAGAATATAATATAATGCCATAAGTCCTACTGCTTACATAGGCCATGTACCCGTCACGCTAGTCCAAGTCAGATCAGCGGGTTTCACACATCTTCAGCTATTTTATCTTCTATATTTTGCACGGTTCTCAAGACACTCCTAACGACATCATGCCAGTATAACATGGGCTTATTTTGTTTACGCCCTGATGGTTTCCGCACCCATACTAGCGTAGGCGTGTTAGTAGTAGGGATATCCCTACTACTCGTGTCTTACCGTTTATCTGCTGTCACGGTCATAGTGGTGGCCGCAGATGCGGGAGTTCCTGGCGCAGACCTTCCGAATACCTCCACGTTCAGTATAATAACTTTTATTTTTTTCATTATGTTGAGTAGTAATTTATAAACAGTGAGCAACCAGTCAGCAAAACTTTGCCTCTAAACAGTATTATTATCGTACTAAAGACCTGTGCATCGTTAAAATTAAATTCATGTATGTCATTTAATTTAAAAGATAATAATATCCAATTCACTTACTAACTGATTTAATATTATGATATTATTATTAAAACTAAAATATAATATTTCTTCTTAATTAAAAATATACATTTTTTTAATTTCATTTAACAATTTTTGGATGACTATCAACTTCTCTTGTTGTTTATTAAAATATCAATTCAGATTAGTCAAAAACGAACCAGATATTCCTAGGTCTTAATAACTATATAACTTGAAAGCAAGAGAATTTATAAACAGTAGTTATTAAAAGAAGTTCTGCAATAATTTAACATGTAGGCGTCGAAAACCCACAAAAATCCAATTTTACTTGTACGAACATTCTAGCCCTTATTTTCGTGAATCGTGTAAAATCCTATAAAAAACTAGGCCTGTTCCACAATGATGTCTTTTCAAATAAAACACAACTGCTGCGCTAAAGATTTTGACAGTCGCGTACGTGAAACGAAACGTAAAGCGAAAGTTCCTCGCGCGGCCGCTTGAAGCGCTCGGGTGCCAGTCTTCTTGCAGCGGGCGCGTGGTCGGCTGCTTGTTGCAGTGCGCGGTACAAACCAACACACGCGAGTTCGCGGTCATAGGCTCGAACGAACATCGAAATCGACGGTCAGTGCGGTGACCATGATGATGGACAACGGGGTGATGAATAACTATGACGGGATGTACGGGGGGGACGGGTATATGGAACAGGAAGAAGAGTGGGAACGCGAGGGTCTGCTAGACCCGGCTTGGGAAAAACAACAGAAAAAGGTCAGTCCCACACAACACCACACACATTTGTTGATGGACTGGCCACTAGAATTACAAGTGCAAAAACCTATGAACATGCATGTATAATAGGATAAGTGGAATTTAATATTCGATTGGACATACAGCGTCAGGAAAACCTTATCTCGTACGTGACTCATGATTTTGCGTTTAAAAAATATCTTCTAATCAATGCAATACATAATAATAAATATAGCCACAAATTTTGTATGGAAAACTCAATATTTTTGTAGTGGTTCTAATTTTTATGTGGCCTACGAAAAACCAATGCTTAAAATATTTAAAAAAAGCATTATGATTCTATTTAAAGATTAAATTTGTAAGTTATCATAATTTTATCAGATATCGATAGTATTGTAAACAACCGTGAAGTATTTCATAAAAACAATAAATAATTCTTTGAATTAGGGAATAATTCGAGGGTAGACGTCAGTTTTCAAAAATTCAAAAGCGCCTTGCACATTTCCCGCCTCTAGTTGAAAGTAGATCGCGGCCGTGGACACTATTAAAAGATTTCTTGAAGCTTTACGTGCGAGTGAGACGGGCGCACGCCGCATCCCACGGGAGGGAGCGGGTCGAAGCGAGAGGAATCGAATTTCCGTTAGTCATGTCCTAAAATGGGTCCAGCCCGCCAGCCCAGGCGCCGCTGAAAGCGCGGGCGGCTGACTTTGCGTCACCATGAAACCCGTATTTCAGTCAAACTATTTCCCCGTCTTATCTACGTGAAATGCACCTCGGTGATAGTATTTACCGTGTGACCTGCGGGTCCATGACGAATACTCTGACGCACCCCGAATGCGCAACCTGTGGAATGTCATTAACGACTTGTGACAGCATTCCCTACCTTAATACAAAAAATATAACATGTTTTCATTCACTATTAATATTACATTTTATTATATCATTATCAATAGGTTATCTAAGCATTTACTTATTTTATTACTAAATAATTACACTTTAAATTTTATTATAAGGAAGGAAACAGTTTAATTAATATGTTTCTGTTAATTTGGGATGGTTTTTATGTTTACCTGTAGCTAATTGTACAAGGTTTGACATGAAATGAGTTTCGAAGGCACTTATTACTGCTAAAAATAAACTTACTACACAAAACGGTAAATTTCAAACATAGTAATTCATACGCTCCTTTAGGAATTTGCACAAAGCTTGCACCAAAATCTTTTTAACACTAGCAAAGAGTTGTCGTCCTTGAAAGGATTCTTATTATTATTCAAATTAGAAGAGACGAGCTAAATAGGTTGGACAATGGAGGAGCAAGGCTTGCAGTGTTGGCACGGTTTGTTTCACAGGATATAAACAAAGAGGCTGTGACACTCGGTGCATTGGCCGATCACGTATGGCGGGTCAATGTCGCGGCCGAACAACTTGAGATGCGTCTGAGCGGAAAAGTCGCTCGACGAGTCGCGCTGCGTTGCGACCGACTGGAATCACTCTTCCGCAAGGGGGTCACTAGCACACTCATGCCAAAGACGCTTTCCTAATCAAATAACACCGACTAATAAACGAGACAAACGTACAAATTCAATTTATTTATATTTAGACTTTCTAATTTTTATGTATACAGCTAAAAAAAATGAAATGTCTGTTTGCAATGTCAAAATAAAAATGTAAAAAAATCAGGGGGTATTATTCGGACCAGGAGATTCCAAAAATGCTATCTGTCTGTCTGGGTGTTCCGGCTAATCTCTGAAACGGCTGGACCGATTTTGACGGAACTTTCACTGGCGGATAGCTGATGTTATAACGAGTTACTTAGGCTATGTTTTTTAGGGTTCCGCGAAAAAAAAAATCACGCCGACGAACTCGCGGGCACAGTTGGTCAATTATATAATTAAATAATATATTATACTTTAAATTATAAACTAGTAGAATAATGGTAATTTAACTTGTATTGTACCTATAATCCCTTAAGACTATAAAAGTAGAATATTGAGCCTAGATCACCGACTTCAATGGTTGCGGTTTCCCCGAACACTGGCTACGTTACCTCGCGGGATCGCCATATTGATCCGAGGTAAGGCCTCTAATCATCCGAAGAATCAACGAGTCGTTTAGACAGAAAGTAAATTAAATTTTTTGTATTAATTTGTTATCGATTTTACCAATGCAACCAACTTTGTAGAAAACTTTTAAGAATCCACAGTATGTTTATAATAATATTAAAATAAGATTTTAGAAGGTGCTTTTTTAAGCTAGAAATCGGGCGTGAAAGTGTTGAGGAGGAGCGCGAAACTGGTTATAAAACTAATAATTTACATGAAAATACTTAACATGTTATTCGTGTCCATGTATTATTTGAGATATCTTTCTTACGTGTTTGTAGAACCTTATTAAATGTATATTATGGTTTACATTATTTAGATAACACCTGTAAATTGTACCTATTAATTATTTCTTATAGTAAAATTTGATCGTAATGTTCATCCATAGTATATGGATTAAAGAATAAATTGTCTCTTATATTAAATATTATAGTTTTTTCTGGAGAAAATATTTCATCGGAAATTGTGTACCAAGTACGTTTAGTTCTTCTAGATTCAATTAGGCCACGTCAATAAAAAGACTATATTATATTATATTAACCGTGATATAGTAATAAGTTAATACCTTTTAGAATTTTCTACTTTTGGATGTAATTTAAAAAAATTGAAATTACATATTTCTAACGGCGAATATTTACACAGACAACCTCGTGGCCAGGATTATCCACCAGCAACTTGCTCTTCAATACAGTCTTGTGGAAACGGAGGTGCTCCATTACCAGTACTCGCCAGAGCCAGTTCTCGAAAACAGGCGTGACACGTTTTACTGAAATCGATCAATTATCACGGACAGGACTATAGTAGTCAATAAGCCTGACATCGTGATAGTAGATCGATTTGCGCGACGAGCATTGCGCGTTGACATCCCGCATGACGATAACCTCGTGAAGAAAGATAAAGAAAAGAAAGTAAATACTTAGATCTTGCTCACAAGGGTCCCGCCATGTGGCGTCTGGAGTCAATAATCCTTGTGTCGATCGTTGTCACCGTCAACGTTCTTATAGCGCAGAGCCTCGACCGTCACCCAGAGAGGCTCTCGCTAGAAAGCTGGGTGAAGGATAGATACGGAGGGCAGCACTCTAGGACGTCACAAAATGTGAGGCGGTTCCTGTCTCTGGACGCTTAACCACAGGTAGTTTGACCCCAGGCCCCACTGCCGGCGGAATACAATATTTTATATTTTTATTTTGGATGTATTTTTATTAAAGAGTAAAAAAATTGTTTTTGTTTATAAAAAAATGCCTATATTAAAAAAAAAATGAAATCATCTTATCAATAAATAAATACTTAAGTTAATATTAGTACGACAATAATATTAACTTATTATTACGATATTATTATATTGTAAATGAAAGCGTGATTTTAACTACTTTATTCCTTTTAACCCCTCTAGTAATGGTCTATAATGAAATTCGGTATATTGTACATGTATATGTACTGGTATCAACCTCCATATAATTTTATTATGTGTATTAATTTATTGTCTACAAGTAGTTATTTATGGTCAAAAATAGTTTTAAAATTAAATCTAAACTTTATGTCTTCGAAATAAATGCATAAATTAATGCAATTACTTGATATCTTTGACTCTCGATGTAAATGAAATAAAACTGCGCATTGTCAGTGTCTAAAGAATTATCACCTTGGCATACCTTTCGCGTAATTCCTGCGAATTGAAGGTCAATGACATGCGACAAAAGTATTTTGTTGTCCCTCAGAGCGTGAGGGTTCTATATGTCATATAGTCCTCGACAAACTTTATGGTTGGTCTTGCTTAGCAATAGATGGTTTCACAATAGACTATTTTCATACGCAGCCTTCTACACTTATTTAGAGAGGCCCTAAAGTTTGTGTCACGTTTTACAATTTCGAAACACCGCAACACCAATTTTCGCCTACATACCTAATTTCAATATTTACACAAATGCCTGCGACTTTAATATTTGGTTCAAAGCATTAATTAAAATCTGTGCAAATAACTCGGCTGGCTAATTTTATTTTCGATCACCTTAATTTACTGATAAATTCCTTCTCAAAGGCGATCAAAATGGTTCAGATTTATGTCGCAGTGTTATATATGACATAACGTTCGACAAGGTTATTTTTTCCTTGTCGCTGTTAGCTCGGTTTTGGCATGTGATCAAAACTGAGAAAGAAGTATCGGCTTGCAGCCCGCTGCTCTTTCGTATCAATAAAATTGAACAGACTTATTAAAATATTTGTATGCTGCTCTTAATGATTCTTTTCTTGGGTTCAATGACTTGTGATTAAAATATCAGATTATGTGTCCAAAAACCACATCCTGAGCATTGAATGTTTTCTAAGGTAACAATAGACACTCGCCCACATTACACACCACTGCACTCGGGGCTTGATCTTCCTTCTAAGCTTTTATGACGTGGCCGGAGACAACTATAGATTCTAAGAAATGTTACTTATTTACATTTCTGTTTTTGAACGCATTGATGTTTACTTTGAAGTAAAAAAGGCACATGTATTAACATAATAAATTTCTTATAAACTATACTTGTGCAAATAGCATTACTCTGTGACAGGTAAATGCCACTTCCATTATACCAAATTCCCAATTTCACTAGCAATATGACTTAAGAGTCTAGTCCCATTTTGTATAATAATTTAATACCATAGTTCCTACACTAATCGGAGTTTATCACAAAGGGCTGCTCCATGTTTGCATTTTCATTGCGCCACATTAGATTTTCAAGAGCATTGTTAGGACCCATGAGCTAGAGAATAATATTCTCACTTCTATTCCTACAATTGTCCTACACTGACCGGAGCTTGTGTTTGGTTGCATTTCTACAGTGCATATACTAGTGATAACCTCCGCTAAGTGTCATACAACATAAATTTAAATCGAGGATTAGGCATGTACCTAACAGTTTTTCAATGGTCCCAGCCTTTCAAAAGTCCAGAATATTGTCAGGATCTACAATCTAAGACACAATACAGATCATCGACTCATAAACGTTCTACAGGGATCGCGCCTATTCATTGAAGAAAACAGGACTGTAAATCTCCTACACTAGTTCATCGGGAGTGATTAGGTTGAGATATTGGTATTTCGCCATCGACGCATGATAAATGCTAACAGCCAAGGCTAGGACATAGGTCAAAAAACTATTTACTCTGGGTACTTTTCCAGGATTCAACCTCACTACATTAGAATGAGACGTGAGTCCTTTAGATATAATAACGAATCTTAGAAAAACAATTACACAATTATCAACAATATTACCTATTTGCAAAATTATTTGAGCTTCAATAAGTACAAACAAATTAGCAAAGAAAGACGTTTAGCTCCGTTACAACTTGTGCGAAAGTCAACATCTTCGACTGACAAAATTATTGCAAATTTGAAATATTTAATATTCATAACATAAAACCGAACAGCCTTGAATAACATGAGTCGTAAACGATAATAGTCATACGGAATAAATTTACATTAACTTAATGGTAGGAGAAATGTAACTTTCTAAGCTGGGGGTTATCACAATGCGCTTGCGACGTTCCGCTCCAAACCTGCTTTCCAGTTTAAGAAGGGACCGCAGACGACGTCGCATGTAAACGTAAACAAACAACTCACCTTATCGTTTTTAACATACGAGTAAATGACTAGATAAAAAATACAGACACGAGCAACAAAGGTTTTTAAAACGAATTTAAAGTGTTGCAATTAGTATATTAATGAATGTATGTTAGTATGTTATCGTGAATCATTCAATGTCACTGAATACCGTCGCGTCCTTTCAATTCTGTCCCTTTCATCATTTCTTTCTATCCTGATCAACCAAATTGAACCCATTTAGTTGGCCGTTTAATAGCAATATTAGGGACATGCATTTCTGCGTCGATACGATTCATAACATAGTTAATCCCATGAACGAAGTATACTTCATAAGTGTAATGTCACTTTGTTACAATCGTCCACTCTTTAAAGTTTCCCATATTAACCATTAGTTTAACATTTTATCCATGCAGGAACGGAGAAAGAATACAATTTCCTGCGGCCGGGCGGCCTGTCGTAAGAGGCGACAAAACAACCCACAGCCAGGTGGTAGGGCATTTGCCCAACTGGATTGCTACCACCCCTGGTCTAAAGTATGTCGCCATAACAAACTTGAGTTGTGTTCCGGCATTAGTGACCAGGTTCCAGTCTCCCTTAAGAGAGCAGCAGCGCATTTGTACCAACTTGGGTGTTGCAAATGTCCATAGGCGATGGTAACCGCTTTCCATCAAGTGGGCCGTCTGCCTGTCTGCTGATCTCCTCCAATAAAAAAAATAATAATAAACAAAAATAACAGGAAAACAAGCAATATACTGTCTATAATAACTACAAACCTAAACTTATTACATAACAATCGTATTCATAACAACAGAGAACCTATTAGCTCTTAATTAGAAGGCAAATTAACCATAATGTGCAAACCAATCACGATTTCACCATTACGGATAATATTAATTCTATTTTCAATAAAGCATCCATATCCTCAGAGCTCCGTTTGGTCATTGTTCAAGATTTGTTTAATACTCACAATTCCTGTATAGACAATAGATTTCAGTGGTAACGACGATGATGGGACCATTATAATTCCGTCACTATATAATAGGTAAAAAGAAAGAAAGAAATCAATATTTATTGCCAGACAATATAGCCGCGCAATATGCATATATCGCCTAGCACACTAAAAATTACTGAGAAACTGATTCTTAGATTTAACTTTACCTTTACCAACTTAACTATGTTGTCTATGTCTATGTCGATAGCCAAATTATTTTCCTCTAAAAGTATACTTTAAATCCAAGGGACTTCGTCGCTATAAGCAAAAAGTCGTTACAACTGAGGTCGTTATAAATGAAATCGACTGTCTGTAGTTGTGGCTTATTCTTGTTTTGTTGCACAAGTATAGACAATAAAACAAAAGACGCTTACGCTTGGTTGAAAAGCACATAATTAAAAAGACATGACGGCATTCCATAACATTGAATGATTCAAGTTTACATTTATATAGATTAATTTGGTTGATACGTCCAAATTGAAAGATGGTAGTGAACCGTCTAATATCTGTTTTAATTCTTATTGTTAGTTCGGTCGTGACCGGAACAGACGTGTCGCCAGTCATAGCACATATATTACAAATTTAATATGAGTATACTGAAAAGTTATAATATAATGGAAAAATAATAAGAATGAATGAACAGCTCCTAAATCTTATGTTCCTGGTTCATGAGAGATAATGTTATAATTAGTTACTGTGGCAAATTGCGTCTTGCTTATAGCGTTAAAAATAATGCCGTTAATGATTAGCTACAATCGTGTAGCGTTATCTGTCAGTATTTAACGTCATTCACAATAAATAACAATTTCGCATCAGAAATAACGCATTAAACCCATCACTAACTACATCTACGTGAAATAGTCAGTAACGGCGGCACAGGTTTATCTGCATTTGCTTTTTGACCTTTATTACTTAAATCATATCCATAACCAGTCACAAAGTGAAAGTCAATATAGTTTCTTTTCAATCGATAACTGATTTAGTTTAAAAGAATTTATTCGTAAGAATAATTAAATATAATGTTACATACATTAGGAATTTATGGATATATTGTTCTACCTACTGTTAATTTTGAGTAGGCCTTGTACTCTTGTCATTATTACGACTCGACACTATTTTTTTTCTCTTACTGTGCACTGTTTACTACACCTCCATTAATTCTTTGAAAAGTAATTGTGTAACATATATTTGTATAAAAAATCTTTAGATAGACAAATATGTATTAAAGAATTTTTAACTATATCCGTGCAGGAACGGAGAAAGAATACAATTTCCTGCGGCCGGGCGGCCTGTCGTAAGAGGCGACTTAACAACCCACAGCCAGGTGGTAGGGTATTTGCCCGACTGGATGGCGACCACCCCTGGTCTAGAGTATGCCGCCATAACAACCTTGTGTTGTGTTCCGGCATTAGTAACCAGGTTCCAGTATGCCCTTAAGAGAGCAGCAGCGCATTTGTAGCACCTTTGGTGTTGCAAATGTCCATAGACGATGGTAACCGCTTTCCATCAAGCGGGCCGTCTGCCTGTTTGCTGAACTCCTGCAATAAAAAAAAAATAAAAAAAAAAAAAAAAAAAAAAACTAGACACGTTGCTGGGGAGTTTCTTGCCATTTCTTCACCTTAAACAGGAATAACAAGTGGCGCAACGGTGTACATAGAATAGGAAGTATATTTATAATAGGACTTATTTGTATGACCTTATCTTTTTTTTAAATAAAGATAACGTATGTATATCCACTAATATGGCTATTCAATAGGTGTTATTTTTAACGCTTTAAATAAGACGCATTCGGTCACACTCAATACCTGTAACATTATTGCAGATGAGGCCCTACCTATATGACTAGTATCTACGGACGTTCTGATTTTTCTTTTTGATTACAAAATATGAGGCTATAAAGCGAAAGTTTTATTTATTATTACAAATATAATTCCAAGCATATTATTCATATGATTGGTGGTAAAACCACAAACAACAATCACGTCCTGCTTTTAGTATGCCTCTACGCAGTATAGAATGACATATCCGAGACGTTCATTTTGCTCCTTGGCCGCGTCAATAATATAATTTTAAGTGTACCGGTTTTTGTGGTGACCATCCTAAGTATGTAAATTCAATAAAATACATAGGCTTTTGATGGATGTTACTTTGTAAATTACTGGTTTATATACCAGTATAAATATTTTCAAGATTACGTAGCGATTTTGACAATAACGGAGTCGTTCTATATAATTGTCATGTCAATAGGCAAAAGGGTAAACGTTTTGCCTATTGAATGTCACAACCATTTATCTCAAAAATGGCTAGACCTATATGGATGATCAGGAAGGTGTATGCCGCTAAACAATAATGTTCTAGTTAAGTATTATAGTTTTAAAGTTCTGTGGCCAAACAACAAAAACTTAATTTCATCGATAGAAAACACTCAACTGAAAGTGGATATATATGCAATATTATCAGTGTTTTATTAATCATAAGAACTTGTGGTCTGTAAAGAAATAGTAATTTTACCCAGACGTATTTGTGTTATTGAATTGGTATAACCTTAATAAATACAATGTATAATTATGACGTGATTTTCAATCAATAATATGTTTTATTTATGTTCCAATTGACAAAAGCAGAGGTTGACATAGAATAAATCAATCATATTCAAATACCAGTTTATGAGAAAGAAGAGAAGAAGAAAATAGATTTAAAGTTTAAACTAATGAGACTGCAACAAAAGACAATTAATTTGTTCATTATAGTAATTCCATGTTGAACATATTTCTTTTATGTCAGTTACGATATCAAAATATTTGTTATAATCTGCGCCTCGTCTTATAATCGTTCCTAGTAGCGACTGTTGTCTGTACATACGATACACAGTTTTCATACAAAATCATGCACTACACATCTTTCAACAACTAATATAGAGAGCGTATTAAGTTTTACCGATACTTTAACTATAGGTAGTTCTCGCCGAATCTCGTTATTAAAATTTTGTTGTATTTCAAAACTGGGTACCAGATAATAAGTAGGCGTCGCTCCACCCACTACATTATAACCAGGTGCATGGAAACAACGTAGCTGCACTGTCAACCTCGTCTTATCAATACTAAGATGCTTTTTACCATTTATCATGATTGTTGTTTTCTGTTCTAAAGGTATTTTTATTGTCCACCGTACATACATCTTTAGAATTGACGTATGTATTTATATTTTATTATTTAATCTCTTTCCATATTACATTTGTATCTCACTGCAAGACTCGGGGTCTCCCAGTTAAAGGGGAACGGACATACCCGCCACACTTATCTAAGGCGGCTTGGTCATTTTGTAACATCGGTCCTTCATCGTTAGCATGTGATAATTGTAAAAATATGCACATTAGGTCAGAAAACTGTCTAAGTGGTGCATGCTTTCCCACCAGGATTTAATAGTTTGATTACCCTTTGAGTTTGGAACGCGAGTGCGCTAATCATTAGGCTACCGCAACTTTTTCTATTTATATACCTATACAATACTAAATTTAATGTGTAAATACACAACAAAGAACCTTGCATGTAGATAGAATGGATCAAAAGAGACTGACTAATAAAGTGTGAAAGATAGAGTTGGTGTTGTTAGAGCGAGGCGCACTTACAACGATCAAAATGCGATATTTTGACCAGAACACAAGAAAAAAGCACTTTAAATAAACCTACGTGTATGAAAGAGATTAATAAAGATAAAGTAAAAGATTTAGGTATGCTAAGATCGTAGCAAGTGGAAATCCATTCTTTCTTCTAATCTCTACTGGTAACAAGAACGAATGTAGATAGATAAATGTTAGTATGTAGTACTCTAATAGCGCATGAAGGGCGGTCATTACTAAAGAGCGATCTCTTCCAGATAACCTTGAATATACTTTTATTCATTATAGTCCAATTGGATTCGAATTATTAAGGCCTTAAGCTGAGATTTACTATGTAAGTATGATCTTTTGCAATAAGTGTATGCTACGTTTGATATTATTAACAAACACATGTGACTTCAACAACGTGTCAATAAAATCTCAGATGTCTTCGTCAAAGTGACAGATGAGTTCGGAGTCTGAGCAGTCAAGAGACTGCAAGCTAGCTGATGCCAACAGCGTCTATTTTCGACACCGTCCAATCGCCTACGCAAAATACTTACACTCACTTGCTATTATAATTAGAAAAACGTAGGAACTATAAATATATTTCCGACACACAAAAAGCATTTGGCTTCCAAAATCAACACGCTTTGGAAGGATCCCATGATTTTCTTTCATTTTAGTTGTTAGAATATGTTGTACTCATGGAGATTTAAGTTTGTAAAAGAGCCTCTTTAAAGAGTTTTCAGAGGGCCTAGTCGACCCTCGACTATCAAAGGCCTACCTTTAATATCTATGTAACGTTGCCAGCCTTCAGGTCTCCTCATCAATTCATAAAAAGTGGTAACAAAAGCTCAGTAAGATATTCTACCTAAAGTTTTGATAATGAGTAAAAGTAGAATACTTATAGAGCAATAGAATCATAATAGTATAATAATAATAGCATAGAATCAGAAACGAGGATGTACCTATGAGAACTAAATTAACTGACATAGCTCACAAAATTAGTAAGGGAAGTTCCAATCACGTCTATCGCAGGATCTAAGGCCGATGGAGCAAATGAGTCGTAGAGTAAAGAGCGCGTTTCAGAAATAATAGTGTAGGAGTCGCTACAGGCTAGCAGACCGATGACCTTCGCAAGGTCGCCAATAGAAGCTTAATGCAGAGACCGTAGGACACCGGGGCGTATTTCGCAAACTTAAAAGTCGACATAGGGCGTGGACAAGTATTAACGTATTCGTAATTATATATGTATAATTAAATTTAATGTACTGTATTATATATATATATATATATATATATATATATATATATACATACATACATACATACATAACTTCACGCCAGTTCCCTTGCGTATATATATATACATATATATGCGTATATATATATGCGTATATATATATATATATATATGTATATATATATATATATATATATATATGTATGTATATATATGTATATTTATGTAGATAATATCTTTACAACTGAGTCCAACAGCATTTATTTTCAGTGTCTGTGGAATATTTAGTTGTAATAAGTAAAGCTGCCATCCTTATCGTAACAACGCGTCAACGTCCTACCCTATCGTCTGTGATTATCTGTTCAGATAAATTT
Organism: Dendrolimus kikuchii; assembly: GCA_019925095.2. Classification (NCBI taxonomy): domain Eukaryota; kingdom Metazoa; phylum Arthropoda; class Insecta; order Lepidoptera; family Lasiocampidae; genus Dendrolimus; species Dendrolimus kikuchii. The sequence continues at coordinate 10,435,569 of CM034400.1, forward strand.
TAACAACCGTCATAGCTCGCTAGGGGACCGACAGTCTTTCAGTTATTATACAATTGAACCCCTCTAATACCACAATACACCTAGGGTTGTAAGCTGCAACATATGAATGCACCAAAGGCCCCAAATTTAATACATCTGCGCCAAAAGTAGGGCATCTTTTGAAAATTAAATAATAATTTGGTTTTTATACAACAGTATTGTCAATAGCAGTTCAAATACCATACAGTTTTGATTTAAAATATTCTGAGGCGTAGGATGCTTCCGCTAACGAATCTATTTGATAAACCCACTCGCCAAATACAGGAAGAATATTAATGGTTTCAGTCTTTTAAAAGTCCCACTGTTGAGCTTGAGTCTATCTGTTTTAGTGGCGTAGACAGACCGCGACGCTTGATGGATTGACAGGTTTACAAATCGATAATTTAGATGTGCAATTTTTTTCACAATGTTCATTAATGACATAATTTCATTAATGCACAGTACTAGATAAATATGATAATAAGCGCATAAGATCAGAAAAACTATCTAACTGCCAGCCTGTATGTTTCCCGAAAAGAATTCGATCTCACGTCATTGAAATGACGATGGCCTACGTCCAACTGTAGACAACGATTAGCTAACGACATTGAACTGAAATCACAGGTTTCAGACATGCTAAGACCACTAAGGTACCTCTTCTTATTTTATTCGTCTAGTGTCACATAGATTAAACACAGAATATTAAGCATATTGATAAACGTCAACCGATAGCGGTAACGTGTATGAATGAATTCGTTACGTTTTGATATGAGTACCACTATATTTATCGATTAAATAGAAGCACTCACTGGCGGTAACTGTGTAACGTAATCTGGCTTTTTATAGTCGAATTGCAAAGCTATGAATATTTCTTGGAAATTTCCAGCCCGATCTAAAATGGAACTATGTTGATTTCCTGCTATAACACAAAGCTTCTACAACTTTATATATACTACATATAATTTCATTTGTATTCTTCATAGAGTTACCAATGCGAATTTATTTTTATTGTGTGCTCCAACACACAGGATGTGTAGATCACAAGATCCCTTGCTCTATTAATTTATTCATTCGGAACTAGGGTTATCAGATCAAAAAATAAAATTTGTAAAATGTTTAATGAAAACACACACACACATACACCCATATATGTATGTGTGTGTATTGTGTGTGTGTGTGTGTGGTCAATGTATTTAAGAAATTAGACGTCGACTTCTACGGCTGAATATTTAACTTGTTATTAATGTTTTCCCCTAAATTGAATAGATTCTAAGCTGCTTAGAAATCCCTTTGTATTCCTAACAAGAGAGTCTATATGATTGAATATATCCAGAAAAATTAGTGATGCATGGCAACCCTATTCGCAATTAATTTGCATGACATTTTACTCAAAGAATAAAACCCCAAGTAACTTAAAAAAATATTTCATAAGTGAACCTGATTATCTTACCATATATGCAGATAAGGCTACATATATGATAATAGAAAATGTACGCATCTTTATTATCTAATCTTTTGCAATAGAAAAATAGAAAAGCCTATTTATTTACAGATCACTTTTTTTAACTATTACTAGCTGTGACCGCGACTTCGTCCGTGTGGAAATTTATTCGTAGAATTCAAAAAAATATAAGTAGTCCAAGATACGCCTTATAATATCAGCTATCTGCCAGTAAAAGTCGCGTCAAAATCAGTCCAACCGTTTCAGATGGCCGGATATCCAGACAGACAGACAAAACTTCTAAATATTGTATTTTCGAAATGTCCCGGTCCAAATTATCCCCCATGACTGTCACGTTTTTATTTTGACATAACTAACAGACACTTCAATATTATTTATTTATATAGAGTTACATATGTACATATAAAGACTTTTAGAGATCTTGCGTGGGGCCACGGGAACGCCAACACGTAGAAACCCCTTGACAAATTTAATGTAAATGTGGCGTGACACTGACCAGCGATTATCCCCGTATACACCATATAAAAATCCACCCAGTGTAGGACAATTGTGAAAAATGAGAACAAAATATACTGGGCTATTGGAATAAACTGCTAATGGAGCTAGGGATCTGGGACTAAAGCGACTACCCACCACAATGTTCGGGGAACATGGATAAAATGGGCAGCTGGTGAATCACCACTCTTATTTATATTATTATCATTATATTTATTTAATAACTGTACATCGACTATTCTGATAAGATAAGCAATATAAACAAAATATGCGATTAATCAACTTCATTAATTGTAATACTTCATTCAGCACATATATCACTGGTTGAATTTAACAGTCGCACAAAATCAAAATGTAAACTTGGTGGTCCTCCAGCCTCATAAACCGATGATCTGTGCAAGGTTACCGGTCGCGGTTGGATGAGGAAACCGGAGAAGCGGGATAAACTGGGAGGGTTACGTCTAACAGTGGACAACAGTTAACTAATGACGACAATAAAAATATTGGTTTTATGATAATATTTATTATAGTAAATAACGGAAATTAAATTTACTGAATTTAACCTGTTAGGAACTGAAGTCGGGACCACTGTGTTCCAGTGACCTAGACCGTCAAAAGCTTAACCCACTCAACCACAGAAGATAACGGATTCATCTTTTAAATTGTGTACTATAAACCATAGCCTAGAAATACAAAATAGTACACATGTTAAAGTGTCAATAACATTTCGTTAACTGGACTATGAAGAGTTTAAAATGCAATATCTCAAATTGAAAGCGATATACCGAATTTTAAACCATTGTAACTTACATAGCTATCACAGACAAATGTGGATTGCAATCGGGCAGTACATGCTGTGACCGTGACCCAAATAAAGCGGGCGATGTGAGTTGTTAGTAAACATTGTCATCATCCTTTTATTATGCCTTGTGTGTTTTGTTACAAATAAGGAACCAGAGTATCCACAGTATGGTATAATATCAATCCATAAACTTCTCACTAATGGCTTCAGGTTTATGTATTTAAGAGGAAAGGATACTTTAGCCCCCACAGTTATCCAAAGCAGATTTGCATGTTTTGCACATCGGTAACCTCATGTGCAGGAGTCTTCAAAATTTTTGCTTCACTGTCAGCACGTGGTAATTCTAAAAATTAACTAACAACACTATAGTGTAAATATGAAAGTTTATTTGTTCTTTTGATCGATCTTAGGAAATAACCGACTCGATCAATTTCAATAACAGTATTGTAAAATATGTACGTAGACGAAATTTTATCTTGTAAAATAATATTCTTTTAGTGTGTAATGTAAATTGAAAAAATGTTAATATTAAATACATTTTTAAAATGTAGACAAAGACATGGTTTTATGTTTCCTATGAGATTTTAGATATATTTTCTATTTAGTCAAATTTGCAATAGTTTTTATTAAGAAACTTGAATGAAACTAATACATTCAGTCAGGGTAAACTATTATTTCCTTTTGAGTTATTTAAGCAAGATTTTCACTGATGAGCCTTTCTGAACTGAACTGCGATCCTGAGCTTCAGATACTAGTTGGATTCTATTGGCCCCTAAACTAGTTTCCATAATGTTTTATGGACCTTATTCATAGAATAAACAAAAGTGACATATGATTAAAATAGTCACATGGTAAAATATGTTGATCACACCGAAACTTAGCACTGACCAAAGTTGAGAAGATTACTAATTATCGTTTTAAATTATATTATTTATACCTATAAAGTTTCAATAAGAAATTTTAAATGATCTTTAAATTATTCGTTAATTAAGCTTTCTGAGTACATCTGTCTTTTTATTTTATTGCATGAGTTCAGCAGACAGGCAGGCGGCCCACCTAATGGAAAGCAGTTACCGTCGTCTATGAACATTTATAAGTTCAAAAATGCTACCAATGTCCTGCCGCTCTCTAAACAGGCCTAGAACCTGGCTACTAATGCTGGAATACAGCTCAAGGTTGTTATGGCGGCATACTTTAGACCACAGTGGTAGCCATCCAGTCGGGCAAATACCCTACCTGTGGGTTGTTTTTGGCGCCTCTTACGACAGGCTGCCCGGCCGCAGGAAATTGTATTCTTTATCCTTTCCTGCACAGATAAAAGACTGTATACTACACGAGATAATGATTTCGTCACACACCGCTAAGGTGACATAATATCAGCATTTTGTTTATCGTAATCCCAACGTCGAACCAACAATGTAACTTGAATAATGACAATGATCACTGCCAACTGCTCTAAATAGGTGGGTGGAGCCGGTTGGCTAATGTTTTTCTTGTTTATAAAGAATTCGTTAATTATTATCACTGGGCTGACTAACGATGTCAAAGAAAGTTCGGCCTATATACCTACAAGCTGTGAAATAAGTGGCATTCAAGATAAGAAAAACATTTGGCAATCGGCCATTTGACATTAATGATTTGTCTGAAATACAATAGTACAAGTTCTGAATGGTTGTTTTCTTTGCTCTCTTGTGTGACCTGTCATGTCGTCTCTTGTGCTGACTCTAGAACATTGGGCAAAAAATCTTTATCGTAATTTATTGGTCCGGTTACAGTTTAACTCTCAACTTTTGCTAAAGTAACAGTTAGTTTAGCAAAAGTTAGGAGCACTCAGAACAATATTTTAACTTCACGCTTCTCGAAACTTATTTTTTTATTACATATACATAAAAGAGTTACATATATATAAAATAAAACTATCAAATAGTAGTGATCTACAAAGGCTAGATTAACCTTAAAAGAATTTTCTTCCATCAAACCTATACGTACGATCCAGCATACATATTTTATAGTAAAAGATATATTATCTGATAGATCGCGCATTTTTAAATGCACCCTTGGCAGCGACCCGTCGTCGTTATCATAGCTTTTTTATTTTATTTTTATTGCATGAGTTCAGCGGACAAGCAGACGGCCGTATAATTAAATTATAAAACTATTTACTATAATTCAGTAGAATAAATTTGAGTAGCACCTATCCTTTATTAATAAATTAATAAGCAGACCACAATTTTTTTACAAATAAATATTATTAGAGCATAAACACTAAAATAATTTTTAACCATCTTAAACTTTGAATCAACGATGTGTAATATTAGAATATCTGATAAAATTAAATTACATAAGAAAACTATAAAGCTATGTAATATTTTAGTTGAAAGAAGTCTTTAAACCTAATGTATACTTGGAGAAATCGTGAAAAACATCAAACTCACACAAATACGACTTAACTTAATTAGGACTAATAAACGTCTTAATTGCTTTAAATTTTATATTAACTGTTAATTGTGAGCAGTCGTAATACTAAAACAAAGCCTTTGTGCAGGCGTTTACCACCTGCCAGACATTTAAAGGTGCACCTAGAAAATGCAGCCATACGTAGATCCTTATTCAGCTGTTATTTTTATTAAAAAAAGTTGTAACAGTATCGCAATATTCCTAATATTCCTTTCAGTCCAAATTAAACTGAATGCTGCTAGTGACTTCCTTTGATATTACACAAATACCCAAAAAAAAAGTGTTATTTACTTCACAGTCTTCAAAAGAGTTCATATACCTAATGAAATAGTAAGTGTCATATTCCACAGCCTTTGTTATAGAATAATATACCTTATTTTATACGTAATATTTAGTCTTTGTGTTAAGCTTGATTTACATCTGTGTTATTCAAATAGTTATATAACCTACGAATAAGTCTTTGACATCATTTGGACAGACATCTACTTAAGGCCGCTCCCTATATCTTACTAATCGTTCATTTGCCTTACGAGCAGTTAAAATTTAACATAACCTCCAAACAAGTAATATCAAATTTCTTCCGATGCGATGGTAAGGCAAGTGAATGAATAGTAAGAAACCAGCCATTAATCGACTACTTAACTGAATATTGTTTGTCTAAACGATGATAAGGACTTTCCAGGACTCACCAGTTTAGCAAGTTAACTAATTACGTAAATAATGCAAATGTAATTATAGCAGGCTTAATTTAAAAAAAAACATATTCTGAGTTTATAGAGCAATGATGTTTTGTTGTCATTTTATTTTATAACGACATATCTCTCTGGTTTAAATACTTGTTGTAGAATATTTATTAATTTTAATCACGATGGCTTACTTATGTCTAAAATCTCAACATTTCCCCAAAAGTGACTTTTCGAATTGCCACAAGTACTGTGTTGTTTGGCGCTAGAAACAGTACATTTCCATTTGATTCAGCTTGAGCTAATTAATACTGATAGTTGAAACATTTTAGTAGGCTGTATTAAAATGGTTCCTTTACTTGTTATCAGGTTGCCTGGACAATGAATAAAAAAAGGAATATTTTAAATGCAAAACAACGCACATATTTAAATCGAGGAAATGTAAAAAATTGTATCCAAATGCATTTCCAGTGTACAAATGTAAAAAGCAATAGGCAACTCTTTGACTTTCATAATAGTTTACATAGATATATTATAGAATAGACACCTATATTGCATTGAATGACGAAGCTTGCGTCGGCCATATCCATAACAAGTCCTCATTGTTGTCGCTACGTGAATAGCTGACCAATTCTTTTGTTTTCTTTTATCCAAAATAACACAATGTCCACACGAAAGGCTTCAACTGCGACTATACCATATAAAGACTATTATACTATTACCACTTCATTAATACCACTTATGAAACAATGCGTAATATTATATATTTATCGCTCATTTAATTGCACGACTTTTATTATTTTGGACTTAATGACTACTAAGTTTATAAGTGTGTTAACTATAAGCATCATGTGTTAGAGTGGAAATGTTACTTAACATGCTTGCATAAGATATGTAATTAATTATACACAGTCATCTTGGCACAATATTTATATTTTATTTGAATTATTTTACTTTTTAGGATTCTGTAGCCAATTGGTAAAAACGTTTCGCTTATAAACACGTCATGTCCGTCTGCTTATACATGTGACAGCCGTTTTTTCGAAGATAAGTCTATAGCAATTCAAAAGACATTTTGCTTCCATAAATTATCGTCCCCGTAACGGAAAAATTAAATAACTAATTGTAAGACTTTGCGAAATTCACTTTATTATATTTTATTTAAAATGAAATTGTTACCTATATTTTGGTTTATTGAACGTTTATAAATCTTTGATTTCATTGCAAAATATCGATAAGCCGAAACAAGATAGGTACCTATAGGTCGGTATGAGAAAATTTATTTAAAAAAATCATATATTATCATCAGATAAGATATAAAAAATTTACAGTGAACTTGTCATTTATTAAAAAAATTGCCTTTTGAATAAATTAAAATCATTATTTATCTAAAAGAAAAAAATACAAAGTCGCGTTTAGCATGACATTTTGAATGTTTTAGTTAGTTAATTTTGCCAGTTGGGGATGATATCATACACGTAGAGTGAATAGTTTTCGAGAAAATATAGGCCCATGAACAGAAATGAATTTAGAAGGATTTATTTTTGCCAATTAGTCATGGAACCCTTAAACTAGTTAATACTTAGGTCGTCGTCGTTAGCCATTCGTAGTCCACTGCTGGACGTAGGCCTCCCCAAGACGGCGCCACTTATCCCTGTCCTCTGTAATCCTCATCCAGCGCCTACCGGCGACCTTGCACAGATCGTCGGTCCATCGGGCTGGAGGCCTCCGACACTACGTTATACGTAATACTTAGGTACTTAATGTGAATATAAATATAAGTCGTTTGATTTATATTGAAATCCCTTAATACAAAAATAGCATGGTGTGGTTTATATCAGATTCAACATTGGTTGTTTCAATAATTCTGCCCAATATAAAATTTAAAATTCTCCCAAGAAGTTTCAATTATGCATTTAATTTGGGGCCAAGGTTTAGCAAAATGAGACCGTTATCAATTCAGAGCCAATAGAAAAACTAGTAAAATCTATTTTTATGTTTTATAAACGAAATATTATATATTATAGAAACTCGTAAAATCAGTTAACATAGTGCCTATAATATATCTGAAAATCATATACTAGGAGCTCTCTAGACGTGTCGGCTGTTGCCACAGCAACGCTTTCAGCCAGATCGATCGTCCCAGTCGGAGGTGATTCTGTTTGATAGAACCCAGTCGCTTTATAAGTAATTTAATAAGATAACAGAACGCATCAATAGAGACAAATCGTGTTCATATTATAGATATTCGGTGGCCTTGAGACAATGGATAAACATTTTCAGCCTATTTTTGTTTTTATGAGTAATTGTGATACACCATTTATGTAGGAAATAATATCCATATCAATCTAATAAGTATACAAACAATATTATGTGCAATATGTAACTATCAAGGATGGCGAATCATTTTCTTTTCCATCGAGTGACAAAACAAAAAGGGGAAGATATTCCAGACAACTACTAATGTGTGTATAAATACGAAAAAAGGTTAATTAATTATCGTTGTGAACATTTGTAGAAGCGTAAGACTTAAGAGTGTGGCTTAAATTCTTCTTAATCTTAAGCCAAAAACACTCTATTACTACGAATATATAATTATTTGCCGAAATTTATATACAATAAAATAAAAATATTACAACCTCAATAGTATGATAAAATAAATGATACAATCATGATCTTTAAGTTTAAGTACCGTTTTTCAGTCTCATTCCGTTCTGATGATTTTTTAGGGTTGCGATACCTAACGCTAAAAAATGAACTCTTATAATCTAACTCCAATGTGTCTTTGCTAATACTCTAAGAAACTATTAAGGCTAATGCCTTGATATCTGGCACCCACATAAAAATCTTGTGTGTCTATCTAAGAGTAGTGTCAAAATTTCATTTTTAATTCTATTCTTATAATCAAAGTAGGTATAGTATAGTCTATTTCAAACAGGACGTTGTGGGTGACACCTGACAGATGACATCGTTTTGGTAAATCTAGAGATGCGACGCTTTACATATCATGACTTGCGATTGTCGATTATTTCTGAGTATTAATATTAATCGATTGTATAAAAATGTTTATGGCTGTATGAATTGTATATTATTGAAAATAAACAAAAAGTACTCAACCTGTATCAATTCGTGACGGCGATCGTTTGTGATTCCATTTTCTGCTATTTTACATAAAATTTGGTACACAAAAATATTGTGATTTTAATTGTAATTTCACTTTTAAACAGTTACAGGTATTAAATTATTTATATATATATATATATATATATATATATATATATATATATATATATATATATATATATATATATATATGGGTCAAGTATATATAACATATTGTTACAAGTTACGTTTCATGGTATGTGTCAGCCATACCGTCGTATTTGAAATAGACTGTAAAAATGAGCGTCTTTTATATACGAACCCTCCTTGTGAAACCGACTCGCAGAGGGCTACTCGTTTGAGTAACATTTAAATATCGTGATTTCTGGTAGGCGCATCATATATTCTAAATGACTTTTTGATTCAAGCCCGTATTATACCAAGGGTCGGTTCACTGCGCGTTCTGAGCCTTAGACAAGTAGCACGGAACTAAAATACGAATTATTGGATGCCTTGTCATTGTTTTCTTTCAGGTGGAACGTATATTGCCCTCCTCTCATTATTTTTGCTCCACTTAGTTAAATAGCTTCCAAAGACAATTTGTCCGATATCCCTAATGGAACCAATAACGATTCTTTTTATAAACGCTTGAAAATCATTCATAAAGTATATAAGTACGTACCTATATATTTACATAACGTCCTTTTGTGCCCCAACTCATATCCAGGATGGCAAAAAGCGCGATAAGTGATATTTTGCCCCAGTTGTCGTGCAATAGTATTTGTAATAAATTTTATAATTTAATTTTGTAACATTAAATCTGCTCATATAAATTAAATTAGGTATATTATTTGAATAAATCGATTCCGTCTGATCGTAAATAACCGATTTTGATAGATAATTAAATCATAGAACGATAGATATTCTGTACGAGTAAATAATTGTAGATATTAATAACTAAACTCCATATCATGGATGGCTACCACCCCTGGTCTAGAGTATGCCTCCATAACAACCTTGAGTTGTGTTCCGGTATTAGTGGCCAGGTTTCACTCACCCTTTGAGAGCATCAGCGCATTTGTAGCACTTTCGGTGTTACAAATGTCCATAGGCGATAATAAGCGCTTTCCATCAGGTAGGCCATCTACCTTTCTGCTGAACTCAAACAACAGAAAAAAAACCATACAAAGTAGTAGAGCCATACTGGACTCATTATTTTGATTACAACTCGTTGGGTTGGCTTGATCGGTGTGATACGACACTCTCGCAGAATATCGGCATGAAACGGTTAGCTTTGAACTAATCGTGTTTCGCAGGAGGAGTGAGAGTTCCAATGGCCCACTTCCCCCTCGTATCCAATTCTTCCTGTCTGATCCCTCTAACCCTTTGTTCCTTTTTTTATGACGCAGGGGAAATTTATTTTCTTGTGACACCGTCGTCGATCCTGGGGGGATGATTTACACCGAGGGATATGTCGGACTTTTGAACGGCCGTATGCCGAACGTGAGTTCCTCGCGGAGGTCAACGGGGATATCCACGGTCAAACTACTTAGTATACCTAAACCTACGCACCTATCTGCACTGCATCTGTGACGTCCCAGTGCTTGTCAGACTAGCCCAGGTTGTCCTGCAGGGGAGGACATCCTCTTCAACAACAAGGAGGAAGTCCGTGGGATCACCCGGTTCCGCGCGCCCCCCTGTACTGGAATCATGGAGAGAGGAGTTAACCCTGTCTTTCCTATCCCAACCTAAGGCTAGCAACACGTTGGCTGCACCCCTGGCGTTGCAAACGTAAAATAAGTGACCGTGGGCAGTCTGCCCGTCTGCCAGTTTCCCAATAATAAAGTGGAATACTGCAAAATCAAAAAAAAACCTCTTACAAAACATTTTTTTATTATTTTGAGAAAATATATTAATGTTTTCTCAAAATAATATAAAATTAATAGTAATAGTATAGTAAATTTATACATATTATATAGGGTTTTCTGGAAGTGATCGCTTTTTAGCGATAAGACAGCCCTTTGTGCATAATTAAATATATTAGTCTATAAGTTCATTTTTGTATTGGTATACAATAAAGTGTTATGTGTCTATCTAATATACATTATATGTTGTTAAATCCTATTGATTTATATAAATATAATATAAAATACAAAAGTGAAAACATAATAGGAATGTTACAAGAATAGATTACAAATATGACCAAAAAGTATCAAAAAATCATCAAAACAGAATATTTTATCAATGGAATCTGACATATTAGCATACCCGCCCGGCCTTTACTGATAAACATGTAGTAAGAAGCTGATTGTTCTACCTATTTTATAGACAACTAGGATATGCCCGCGACTTCGTTTACGCTTGACTTGAAATTCCCGCGCGATTCCCGGGACACAAAATACCACAGCGTTTGAAAACGAATGTATGCTATCGTTTTAGTGAAAACTGTGTAGGAATATGCTAATTTTACTTTTTAATCGGCCCAATAGTTTTCACGTGAGCCCCGAACAAACAGGCAAGAAATCAAAAAAAAATGCATCGTTTTCTCCATCGTTTATATAATCTATTCCAGTTGTTTTTTTTTAATAGCTTTAATCTACAGACACGGCATGTTTAGAATTTTATTATTTGCTTAAAGGCCTTGTTGCCAAGCCATAAATATATTTAAAAAATTGAGTTTTATTATATTATGGATATGAAATCGGTATTCTAAAAATGTGAAATAACACAATATACAAGACTAAGTCCACTATGATTTCATTTTTTGTGACACGGTTTTAGAATAGCTATTGTATAATATGGCGGGTAATTATCTGCGATAAAAATATTTGTGGTTTCTTCAATTTCACTATGTATTATGTAAGTGTTACTTGTTTTGTTTCTGCTTGAATGGAATAAAAGGAAGAAAAAGGGATTTGTCAATACCAGACGCATCCTAGCTGAACAATTGACGACTTCCGTGGTTGATAGCCGGATCCTATATCTCACTTACCGTTTTTTGCCTTAATAATGGTTAAAATTTGTACAAGTAGTGTCATATTTCTGCCAATTGTAAGGTAAATGGATGAATAGTAAGATACAGGATTCGGTCATCAGTGGGCTTACATTTTGCCGGCCTAGCTTACTGAAACGCAGAGACGAGCGGGCTGTGCCTAAGGTTAAATATGCACAACATGCATAGTGAGATATTGTGCGTATATGACGAAAAATTCAGTCGCGAGCGTGCCGTCCAATCACATTTTCTGGTCTCAGGCTCTGACTCAATACGTATTTACATAACTTATAATTCCGATTATCAATTTTCGTTTTGCTCAGAATAGTGCAGACCGGTTTCCGACATGTCAATAATTAAATTAAACTTGATTCGCAAGCAAGCCAGGTGGTAGGGCATTTGCCCGACTGGATGGCTACCACCCCTGGTCTAAAGTATATCGCCATAATAACCTTGAGTTGTGTTCCGGCATTTCCAGGTTCCAGTCTCCCTTAAGAGAGCAGCAGCGCATTCGTAGCACCTTTGGTGTTGCAAATGTCTATAGGTGATGGTATCCGCTTTCCATCAAGTGGGCCGTCTGCTTGTCTGCTGAACTCCTGCAATAAAAAATAAAAAAAGCAAGATGGCAGAGTTGCTTGTTATGCATTCTTAGCTTCAGTTCGCTTACACGATTCCTACACTTATACTCACAGATAATTCTTCTCTAACTTTTATTATTAATTTAAATATGATTCCTTTAGCCTAAATCCGTCAATATATTATAATTCAAAATAAACTTCTTAGATACCTATCACTTTGAATTTTTCACTATTTTAGTCTAAAAAATATTATTATCAGTTTTATTTCGTTTCAAATTGGACCTATGTTTAATCATCGGTCTTAATGACTCTCTAATCTGTACTGCACAATGTAAAACTCGTATCTCTCGCAGGCTGAGTCCTATAGATTAATGTGTTTATCTCTTTTTAGGGTCGCTTTTTCGTTTCATCGGGTTTCAAATCACAAAGATACTAAAGAAGTTTCACTTCAAAAACAAAATTCTCTTTTTTAATGATGAGCTATTTAAGTTTATAAATTGAAATGTACCTTGTCTATTTTTTATATATTACTAAATACCATTCCAATAAGTTCATATAAAAGCCATGACTAGGAATCAAACAAACTCATTTATACATACAATAGAACGTAAATAATAAAATTTTATCACTATCCCAAGCACTATTCCTCACAAAAGTCTAGAATTCTCAAAATGATTTATTTCAAGAACTGTCGTTCTTTAGACTTACTGACGTACACAAATCTATTATTCGACGATAAGATACAGCAATGGAATGTATAGAACATAAATCTGGATAATTTTATAACACAACGCGTTGTAAGTTAAAAGAAAAAATTGCGGAAGCAACTGGTGGAGGTGTCACGCTGGTGGACTAAATTTAACTGAAAGTTCATAGCTTGCAACAACTAGGTCGATCCGCGGATGTTTCGGCGGGCGAAAATCTATCATGATTTATAGATTAACGGGACCCACATTGCATCTGCTTCTACTAGATTGAATTATAATTAGTAAACGCACATCTTAAACCATCTACTAATGGTCTATACGCACATTTTGTTATATTGGTAATGTATAAAATTGTAAAAGTGTATTTTGTTCTTTATATTTTGTATGTTTTCTATTTGTTCGGAATTCGCGCAAAAAATATTGGGCCGATTTGCCCGAGTTAACCGACAGCAAATGGACTTAAATCTCCGGTGCTTTGAATCCCGAGAATCCCGCGGGAAGTTTCTGGGGAGCGGTTTGAAGTGGAAGCGGTCCAAAAAATTCTGATTGCTATGCAATATTTTGACTGATTTAAATTCTCTGTATATGTATGTATTCTTAAAACAACTGTGATCTTTGGTACCCATCCAATGTGAACGAAATCGCGGGCGAACCCTAGTCATATATATATATATATATATATATTTATTGCAGGAGTTCAGCAGACAGGCAGACGGCCCACTTGATGGAAAGCGGTTACCATCGCCTATAGACATTTACAACACCAAAGGTGCTACAAATGCGCTACTGCTCTCTTAAGGGGGAGACTGAAACCTGGTCACTAATGCCGGAACACAACACAAGGTTGTTATGGCGATATACTTTAGACCAGGGGTGGTAGCATCATTCTTGTGAAGAAGGAGGCGGAACGGGAGCGTGAGCGTACGTCTTTGCTCCACTCCCGCCAAAACAGGTCGTGACCTTCGGCCCCTGTAAGAGGGTGGCGTGGGTATACCCCTTAGAGAATAGGAGTTCTCACTTACACGCATATGGCGTCGATGAGAGCACGAGGGTTTTGCGCACGCTCGCCTCTCCTCCCGTGGGGCGCGTTACAAACCGCCTCACGCCCCGGATTAGACCAGGAAGATGCCGGGAGATAAGAGTAGTCCCCCGGTAGTGGATGTGGCCTGCGGATCCCTGCCTGCCAGGGAACACCCAGGGGTTTTAGTGGGTATCCTTAACTAGGGAGTGGTAATAGCTTGGCACCAGTTCTGACTGGGCATACTAGTGCCATCCCCGATCTGGCGAACTCCACACGGGGCCGCGAAATATTCCCCCAAGCTTCTGTGCTTGTCGCAGCTTGTAGTCCACAATCAGATTTCCCCTGGCTAAAAAGAAATTGCTTCTAGATTATTTGTTTTTGGTAGACTCTCCTTCTCCGAGACTATAATGTCCGCAAAAGAGATGGCGGAGCGGGAAAGGGAGGAAGCATACCACCACGCTCCCTCCCGCCAGAGCCGGTGGCGGCGACGGAAGATCGTCCACGACGACCTCCAGCCGCTCTTGCAGGCTTAAAAAGCGAGTATACTCCAACTTTTGAATCATAACATGAAAAAATTCAAGCATCGATAAAAAGGAAAATCAATGTTATTGATACATAAGAGTATTTTTTGAAACGTAATCTAATATTATAAAGAGGTAGTTTGTTGAATTCGTTTGTAGGAAGTAATCTTTTGAACTACTGAACCGATTTTGTGATTCTTTCACCATTAGAAAGCTATATTATTCCTGAGTGATTGTAATTAATATATTTTTTTTATTTTTTAATGACGTCCAACGAAGTGGGCATGGGTCAGCTAGTATTGTAGTAGGTATATATTAGATTACAGGCTGTTTTTAAGTTTTTTTTTACAAAATGACGAAAAGGACAAAACATTCGAATGTTTGTTGCCGCCACAAAACCCTGGACTGCACGAACCGTTCACACTTAGCCAATTTTTTTTCTATCGCCGTGTATTACATCATTGTTTACCTAAGGTGATTTTCTTGGGTTTTATTTATGGATCGTGTATGTAACTAGGTTTATTAGGTAGATATTTTTAAAACCATTGTAAGCCGATTGAGTAATTTTCTGTACCAGTTCTATAATTATACAAGAAACTAATTTCGCTGGGCAATGTGCAACCGACACACCCTTCTTGTGTAATATTTTCAACGTTTACATTGGCATTGCATACGAGAGATCCAACAACTGAGTGTATTCTCTTGGTCGGGTTAAAAATATCGCTGATTACGGATCATGTACGCCCACACGAATTTTTACTGGGTAACATTTATTCTAAATTTATTTCAACACGTCCGTCTGTTCCCATGGCACTTATTAAACTCATAAACGTCATCACGGTCTACGCTCAATGTTGATTGATAACTCTCTCCTGCATGAACTTTTCATAAGAATGTGCCTACTTTCAAAATATTTAAGAAATATTTTCACGTAAGCACAAAAGTTACAAATTGAAGCATATTGTAACACAATATCTATACTAATATTATAAACAGGACAGATTAGTATTTTCGTAACGAATAAACTCGAAAACTACTTGACTAATTTCATAAATACTTTCCCCATTAGAATGCTACATTATTCCTGAGTAATATAGGCTATATTTATTTATTACTAGAAAAAATAGGGATCCCTACTAAAACTTCAATAATGTAAGCCAAGGTGTAAAGATTTTGACATTTTATGTGTGTTTGAATGGATCCTGGGAGGGTTTAGATTCGCAATTAGACCCGATAGCTGGCGCTGGAATCGGGATAGATTTATATTTTATCATAGCAGGACGTCTGCCGAAACCGCTAGAATTTTATAAAGAAATTATTTGTGTAAAGATGTTCGAAGTGTAATTTAAAGGATTATGACTTTTTCTCCTACAATTTTAAATAGGATTAAAAGTATAATCACAATTATGTCCAACGTGTAATAATAGGTACTGTTGCACTTTGAACGATTTTTTACAGACCATTTGTATTGTGGAATAAATTAATCCGCTTCTCACAATACCCATTTCTATACGCTATAAGGGTGCCATTATGAACTTGTAACATTATTTATAATGATGTGCAATAAATGATTGAGTATAGTAACTCCGTTGGCTCAGCACCCCAACGTATGCTTTGTCCTCCAGAAGCTAATTTTCTTTTTGAAGTGAAACTTCAACAACTTCATTTGAAACTCGATGTAATTAGAAAAAGCGGCACTAAAAAGAAAGAAACACATAAATCTATAAGACTAATCCTGCGACAGAATGAGATACGAGTTTTTACATTGTGCAACACAGATTAAAGAGTAGATAAGACCGGTGATTAAACATAGGTTCAATTTGGACCGAAATAAAACTGATAATAATATTTCTTAGACTAAAACAGTGAAAATTTAAAGAGATACTGAAGAAGTTTATTTTGAATTATAATATGTTGACAGATGTAGGTTAAAAGAATTATATTTATATTAATAAAAGTTAGAGAAGAATTATCTGCGAGTATACTCTCTGAAGTTTTACTTCTACAGCGTGTGAACTGCACTGCACACATATTTTTTTTTCTCTTTAAATTAGTCTCCATACAAATAGAACATTTACAAGCAAACGAAATTTTGAATTTAGTTATACTAAAACACAAAACTTGTGTAAATTTAAGGATTGTTTAAAAAAGTTATTCTTCTTATACCAATAGTTATTCAAACTCTGAAAAAACTCAAATTGAAAAAATTTTAAAATGTGTGTCTAACATTCACGTACTTATACGATAATAAAAGTAAATAATGCAATATGTTTATATTGATTGTTTCTTCTTTTGCAGGTACTAGAAAATGTTTAATTGGTGACTGACAGTTATTAGGATGTAATATCAACAATATGACCTCACACTAAATGTAAGTTCACGATTTGATATATTGAGAGTTATTTTAACACCGTTTCGCAAATTTTATTTAGTTTGGAACAACTTTAAAAAGTGGGTTGCATTTTGTGTTGAGATATACGCCAATACATTCTTACACGATATGTGCGGTCGTTGATCTCTTTATATTTTTATTATCTTTTATCATGATAGGAAGTTGTATTCGTTTGCTCGAGACGACGTTAAACAGATTACTTATTTCAGTTTGCTTAACAGGTTTGATGAAGAATATTCCATACAACATAGTATTTTCTTAAGTTTTCATGACTAGTACACACAATTAAAAGTTATATCATTGTCTTCCTTGATCACGGCTACTGAAAAGTAACCGAAACATCGAAATAAAATACCGCGCTTAAAACCGCTAAAACGTAGTTTTAATCCAAAGCAGTTCAATAAATGTTTACCAACTTACTAAGACCTTTAGGAAAATAATAATTAAATATTATTTAAAGGTATGGAATGAACTCTCTCCCGCAGTTTTCCCAGAGCGCTACAATATGGGGCTCTTCAAAAACGGCGTGAACAGATACCTAAAGTCTTAACAAAGTAGGCAACGCATCGGCTCCCTTAGTGTTGCATATGTCCATGGGCGACGGTAGCCACCTATCACCAGGTGGTCGTATGCCAGTTTGCCTACTAGCAAACATATATTAACTCTATAATAAAGAACAACAATGACCTATTAACGAACGCTGATATTAAAAGGATCAATCAAATTGAATCAATTTGGTTGAAAAGAACAAAACTGAAAGGATACGATGGTATTTAATGACATTGGCGATTCAAGTTTATGTTTATAGCGATCACTTTGGTTGATTTAGTCAAATTGAAGGAAACGAACCGTCTAACACGGTTACATGGTTCTCTTCTGTCTTTTGATTTAGTAGAAACAACCAAAGTAATCGATGTAAAGATAAAATTATATCATTCAATGTCATTGAATATCATCGTGTTCTTTCTGTTCACAGACTTTTAACCAAATTGATTCAATTTGCTTGAATCAGCATATCAGCTAAATTGACACAAGATACTTCAGTGGAAGCTTTGCTTTTAATTCAAATCAAATAGTGTTAAAAGTAAGTTCTGTTATTTGTTAACACATTGGCTAAAATTATTTCTACTCATTTAACTAAAGTAACCTGAATCTCAAGGAATTATAATCTATATATGGAAAAGAAACGAGAGTAATCGTCCTAGTAACAAATGTAGATTTATTATGTCAAATATATATTTTACTCATTTCGACTATCTTCTTATTTTAATCAATCATTTATATAATAAATCTAATTAAATATTTGACCTTTTACCTCTATTTTATTGTAGGCGACAGTTGAACTTATATATATTTTTTTGCACAAGGTATTTTAAACTATTATTCTGTTTTAAGAATTTCAGTTTTTAATTCAGTAGGGTCTAATCTAACTAAAACTAAGAGTCTTAAAACAAAAAAAAATGGTGGTAAAGGCTCGATGTGTCAAGTGTAAGTACGTTAGTATAAACAGTTTCATCTCTCAATTTACATAGATCTTTACATCTTTTGCTATTCCGCCTTTGCTAGTAAACGGCTTTCTACGGTATTAAATTTAAAATTTATACAATTCGTTTCCACCAATCTTCGTATGTTTACTGAATATAAACATTTAAATGTATGCCGACTAGCGGTCGCGTTATTGTTTATCGAAATGATAGTGGGAGATTTGGCACCGATCCCGATCGAAACACCGTCGCAGGTGTGTTCGTTCATTCGGCATTATTCCTTAGTCTTGTCTTAAATAGCATTTGTTGAAAAACAGATAACTTAACATATCACAAAAACATAGTACTTTTTTACTGCTTTGAAAACAGGAGCTTGAGTAGTATTTATGAAGAAGTAATGGACATAATCGTCCCAAAGTATACGTCAGTTACATAGTTGATCCTTCACTGCAATTTAGTCTAGTGTTTTAGTTTAAACCTGCATCTATACTAATAAATAAAATTGTGTCTGTATATGATTTCAAATACCAAAATTTTATTGAAAACTACTAATCACACGATTGTTTTTAGATTTTTGACTGAAAATTTCACTCGAATATTTTTAGGTGAGAAATTTTAGGGCTAAGCCAGGAATAGCTTTTATGTTATACTTTCTTGTATATCAGTTATCTTGCAAAGTTGAGTAGATAATTGTAAAACTCAAATGAACGTCCAAACGATGTCGCAGGCACAGATAATAGTAAATAAGTATTTTAATATTCATGACACTCGCTCCTCTGGTGGAGAACTTTTTATAAGTATGGTTGGGCCTTGTATATTAACGTACTGTGCTTTGGCTTCGCTGCTTTGTTTAGTCCACTAATATTCTTTTAGAAAAATGCGATCGTTATTCGCTACTACAAAACTAATTTCCTATAATACCATATAAACAATAGACAAATTTTTATTCCTAAAATCCAAATTCGAACAGATTACCTAAATAGTGTAACTGCAAAGAGATGTTATGCTTTTAATATCACAAGCAGACTTAACTACTGACAAATACAAACTATGCAGTCTTCAATAAAATCAGATCGTCGAGGCGCTTAAAATCTTAATAGCACACGTCTGCTATTCCCGACGCATTTACATTTAAAGTCGTTTCAACAGAATGACTAATTGAACTAATGCCATAATCGGTTCTCAATTGAGCAAACAACGCACTGTTCCTCTCATATTTATTCAACGTACTGGCTCATTTGTGTATGGCAGATTTGACATTGAAATACTATTAACTTAATGAAAATTATTCATATATTTTATGTGCAGAGAATTCTTTAAAACTTAAGCTTATACGCATTGTTAGCCCCTCTACCTAATAACCTGAAACGTAACTACATATGTTTATTATGTGTTTTGATTATTGCGTATTTAATTTAACGTTAAACCATTTAAATTATCAATGACCATTACAAATCGCATTTAGCACACATAATAATTAAATTATTAACAATGTTTAAATATAATAACTTTTTAAAATTTATGTCTAACTATTAGGTATATAACCGGGTTTTCGAAAATGCAATTAATACATTTATATCATATAAAAATTACGTTTTAAATTTATGTTTGTATTTAAACAAATATTTTATATTTGTTTAAATACAAATTGTGTTGCAATTATTTTGTTAAAAATATTTTAGTCAAGAATTAATAGTTTGTTTTATTATATTCTTATAAATTACCAAGTCAATAAAATATGATATTTCAGTCAAACTTTCAACAATGGAATTAATGTACGTTATTGATAGGTAATGAATTCTGTAAAACTTGCAATAAATATTCATTACTAATGCGTGTTAATCTTATCCTCATACCGTTAGCTCAATGATCATCGCCCACAGGCATCTTGCAGCTGTCATCATCGATCAATATAATCACCTTATTGTCCTAATTCTGCTCTTTAATTTATTGTTAATAATACAAAATATAGTTTTTTTGCAAACTATTATTTAATACGAATACTGTTAAAATATAAAAAAAATCGTGCAAGTGCATAGCAGTCCATGAACTATTAAAGGTTCCGCAGAAGTGACAAACATGCACTATTTTTATCATTTGCCTACGAAACAATAAAAATTATTACATCGATAGTACGCCATGTCTCAAAAACTAGTCAATAGGTATTATTCGAACCAATTGTCCTTTGAAGCATTTATGAAGGTCTACTACCTCATGTTTTCAAAATGTACCACATCATAAATCCAAAACTTAGACAGAGGTACTTAAATTTTATGACTTTGGAAACACCTCTTCATCTATTATAAACTTAAAACGAAAACAGACGTTGAGAACATCATCACAATTTTTGAAGTAATACTAATGGTACCTACCACACACAAGTAAAAAAATGCTTATAACCCTCAGTTGTCTGTATGACGTCTATTCCTAATTTTGAGTTGTTTCATGGTTTTGCTTTGAGTAAAGCCATACACACCTTCCTGTCAAATTTCATCCAAATTGACCTATTAATTTCCGAGAAAAATGACTGATACACAAACAGCCGGACAGTCCGATCGACGGATGTGAAGAGAACAAGGATTCCGTTTTTGCCAAAATGGCTACGGAACCATTATGAAGAAAGCTCTCAGTAGATATCTAATGTTGAAGTGAATCTGTCTCTGATAAATCATCTTATACGAGTATATCAACAAAAAATAATCAACGCTCCAATATTTTTCGAAGAAATGTTGCAACTGATCTACTGCTATCTAAAACCATTAGTTTTCAAACACATGTAAGATATTGAGTTTATTTATAAAACATAAAACTATGTTCAACTTTCTTGTGCAAGAAAACAATTTTTTTAGCACACAGTTAAAAATAATGGTAGCTATAACAATTTGTGCAGGTCTCGGTGTCTGTAACATTATAGATAGTGCAACTCTGTGGCAATAGTGCAGTCTCAGAACACGACAACGGTGCACCTTGAACTGTATTTGTAATTTGTAGTGAAAGTACTCTTAGATTTTCTGAGATTATTAATTAGATTATAGCGTAATTGTTAGTGAAGCTGAACCTTATTTTCGTTGTAAATTCTGTACTTCTTTGTTTGTTTCAAATATTGTCATTACAATAAAATAACAATATGCCTCATTTTTCATTCTTTTTGTAAAGGAGTCTATCATATCTTTAAATTTTCATCTGGCATGTCGAAAATAGCATGCAATATTTCTAGACTTGTGTATTGAATAGGAATAATGCGACAAAACCAAGCTCTTTCAGAAATTATACAAATAAAATACGTTTGTTAAATTTTGCATTAGTTCAAAGTAAATATTAAGAAAACTACGAATGTCTGCATCATATATTTATTACTTAATATTTAAATCATATTGAGTAAAGAAAACATGCATGTTGCAGTTAAGTTTCCTGCATGATTCTTCTTGAATAGTAACTAAAATTACTTTGAAGGCGGTTGTACATCATGACTTTCAATAAGTAATCTGTAAGATTCATTTCGAAACAAATATTTTCGTTTTTACGAAATAATATTGGTTGAAATTTCTAGTGAATGTAGTAAATATGCTAATATTAGCAGTGCGATCAGTAACCATGCTAAGCACTGCAAATCTCAAATGAAAAATCTTTGTGAGTGTATAAAAAGTCGTTTTCTAAAATTGAAAAAACTTTAATTTACATTTTAATAGCAACAACCCCATTAAATTCACTGAATTAGAAATGAAACGTGCTACAAAATTTTAATGTGAAGTTTTTTTGCCTATGATGATTATTAAAAGGTTATCTATGTATACAACTTTCGTACATTAATAAATTAAAACCATTTAGTAGGTTCTCTCGGCAAACGAGAAGCCAAAAGAGAATAAAACTTTTATGGACCAAGCTACCGGCCCGGCATACATAAAATTATAATAGCCGTTTTAGTTCCACTGGGACAAAGCCTATTTACAGACAGACGGACGGAAAAGGTAATTTCTATATATCTAAATTAAAAATGTGCTCATTTACCTCAGCAACTTATTGAATTAATAACAAAGTGGACTAAAGCAATAAAGTAGCTGGCACCACTTATATACTTACTATAATTTGTATGTCAATCGTTTCTCTATTAAATTATTCATAAAGTGCCTTATCCTTTCGACGATATGCTCATATTTCATTGATTATTCATAAACACGATGGTAAAAACAGCGCTGAACCGGCGGCACCTTTCCAAACCGGATCAAGTATTAAATTCACTTTCATCTTCTTCAATTTTCAAGTTTTATAGCACTTCTTGTATTCGCCGCCGATTTCGACCAAACTAATTAAATACTTTCATAAATAAAATCTTTACTATAAAACAAAACCATAATATTTTTTTGGAAAAATTAGACACAGCGTTTCTTGTGTTTTTGATCATTTAAAATTAACTCCAGTACCTAACGTCGATGTTAATTGAACTAGACCTATAATTAGCACTTTATTGTTGACAAAAATAATGAACAAGCTTGCGATTTCTAAATTATAGCATTTTAATCTTATTTATAAAAGATATATGAGAATACATTCTGCTAAAACAATTTCCATAATTCATCAATAACGATGCATCTAGTTTACTTGACACCCAATGTGTCGTACTGAATGCAGGTTGGCACTCAATATGAATATTCAATAAATCATAATGAAATGGGCGTACTGGTTACTATAAATAAATAGAGGCCGTAATGGCATCATGTGACACAAGTAAAAATTCTAAGAATGCATACTGTCTTGCTCCAGAAATAAACCTCACAACTGGATACAGCTACATTTATTGTCACTGATTCTAGCTATAATAGAGACCAGGAAGATATTTATCATTGACATAGGTTTAGATACTTGGCACGCTTAGAGGAACCTTGGTACATATTCTACCTTGTGAATGTATAATATTTACTACTTTACTTTGAGCTGTTGACGTGACCATCATAATATTTCATTAGCGCCTCAAATATAAAATTAGAAATCAAAGAAACTTTCGAATAAACAGTAGCCATGATATGATTATTGATTCTTTAAGAAAGGATCTGAAACATTTTATGTCGTACATGAATATAAAGAATATTGATATTGTTAAGAAATCATTCCCTTTTACACCAACACATACTTTAAGATTATGGTGGTACTATATACATATTTCAATTTAATCTGTGCATACAAGAACATCGTAAAAATAGTTTTAGCATATTATTACCGTGTATTATACACCCTAATTTTGCTCGAATAATCCAATTTGAAAATAGTTTTGCGATAGGTACAAGTATTATCCTCAGAAATATGATCAAGATTGACATATATTTTTTTTTACCGCTATAAAGTGTGTAATATTGGCTGAAGAATCAATCAGAAAACACTTTTTGTCACCTACAAGGCTCTAAAATTAAATTATATGTGAAGTATGTTCATAATAAAATACATAAAATGTGGTCAAAAACTTCTTACTCGATATTGTTTTTTCTTGTAAAGAAAATGATTATGCCGTCACAATTTTCTATGTACTAACCCGCGAATTAGCATTTGCCTTGAAATTAAACAACCTAGCTTCAGTTACTCCACATATAACAGTTATCGTTGACAATATTACTATCGCATAAATAACTATGCGCCATAAAATGTGGTATCTTCATTGCACTAGTCGTCATTCCAAATAGCTCGCACACTGCGCTTGTCTACACCTGCGAATGTTATTTCTGGTTGTTGGCCGTGGTGGTAGCTGCAAGGTGACTAAATTATTTTCATATTCTGGGTCACGCTGTGTGTTTTGTCTCAGGGACGTTCGTATTCCCGCGGGCACGAGGTCAACATTTCATATTTATCAGATAACGTCTTATATCTGACAAATTCTATTACATTCTTAACAAGACTTTAGAACACTTCTTTCACAAGATTGGATGGCGACTGTTACTTATAACTTGTTGTTTATAATTATATTATTGTTTAATTTTTGTCTTTCAAATTATTATATTTACATACCTAAATTTGGTAGTAATATTGGTAGCTCTAATATTATGTTTATGTCAAGTATAATAGTCAATTTAAAAATATTGCAATATACAAATAGTACTTATCTTTTAAGTATCAACTTTTTCAACAACCGTTACCCTTCACTGTCAACATCAATAGATTTATATTATAAATTTCTATAATTACAGATATTACATTCGTCAATGATGATGATCCTATAAATAGTCGTATCAATCAACTTCGCTATCCCATACGCGATCAGATAACTGTACTTTTGGATGAATAACATATAAATAACAACCAACATATGTGGAGCCTTCACCTGCATTTTGTAGGTCATACAGTAGTCTTATTATTATTTTCTGTCTTGTGCCAAGTAGCAAGTTTCATGGATGATTCATTTGTTGCGACCATAGAATGCAGTTTGGTCACTTTTAATGTTCCGCAATGATGGCATCTTGGTGAACTCGTTGAATCTACAGATATAAGCAGATACCCAAGAACTATACATGACATCAGGTGGCATAGCAAAAAAGCTTTTAATTGTATTGTCTCTAGAATTAAAATTCTATAACGGTTTCGATCCGATTATGCTTGCAGGTAGAATTTTTTACTCGTGTCTCACATCATATGCGTTTGTTTATACCTATTCCGCATGAGAACCAATCGACAATAGTTAGGTCTAAATATACCGTTAACTTCAATATTAGTGTTGTCCCAGTAGTACTACCTACTGGTAGATAAAGGAAAAAGTTAAATTCAATAACTGATGACGTAATTCGTGGCACGATTCTGTGTCATTAATTGTCGACTTCAACAGCTTTGGAACGTAGTATAGTCACGCAGGCTATTGAATGTATTAAATTCTATTTATCAGTTCCAGCCTTGACGCCACCTCCGGAACCAATCTATAGTTTGCGAGTTTGCATTTCGTAGGAGTGCCCTTGGCTAGTCAAAATTCAAATTTAACAATATCCTTAGCAAGACTTGTTATGAAATATAAATTATGGACTTTTTCCAGAACACAAATGTTTGTCTTGTTTGTTCAATTTGCACAAACTGCAAACATATGACGGGTATAATTTACAGCGTTGTATTTTGTTGATCTCATTATTTTTGACACTAAAATCAGCTAACAAATCGTATGTAATACCTACTGTGCAATGATTGAATATATCATTGGCTTGTATTTAAATTGACATTTAGATCCGTATTAAAAAAAACCCCTAGTAAGTAGGTACAGGCCCAAGACAAACATATATTTAGAATTAAACAAAATTCCATACCAGCTTTCAATTTCAGGCATTCAAAAAGTTATTATCTCAAGACTGTGTTTTGAAAAAGATAATGAACTTAGTGACATAAAGATTCGTGTTATAATATTGTAATCAGAACCAGATTTTTTGAGAGAATCGATAATACATTAGGTTTGGCTTTTTATTGTATCTTCATACCTAATATCCCAAGCGTCGATTCTGGATTGAGTATGGAAGTCACGAGTGTTATAAACTACAAATCCTTAGGCTAGTGATATTTATTTTAATTACCTTAATTCTAAGAATATCACCTAAAACTAGTGGCGTTTTGATCTTTTTAATTTTACAAAGTAGAACGGTTAATACGGTTTGCAACATTTCGTGACCTAATGATCTGGGGTCCAATTCGGCTATTTCAATGTCAAGGCGTTGCGAAAATATTCAAAGTACGATTCCATTGCGATAGTGTCGAGAATTCGTAGTACTATTAAATCCACAATATCATCGCGGCGGACTAATAGTAGAAAAATATGAGTATTACCATTAGCAGAAATGGCGTTAGCCGAAATGAAATTGAAAAAATACCAAAAAATTTGAAGATTTATTTTGCGAGTTTTCGCTTATCGACATTTATAAAGAGTGGCATGCTACGGGCACGCCACTGGAATTAACAGAATACTGAAATCAGACAAAACTACGATTGAAACGATAATGTCCGGCGATTTTGACAGAGATAGTAATAGCAGAATCGGGCCCCTGATCTATACAAAATACTTTTCTATTGAACGTCGTCATAATATGATCAAGTAGAAGAAGTACCATTATTACAAATAACAATAGTCTGTTTACTTATTTTTCCAAGCTATTGTATTACTCCGCGGCTAATGGTATAATCAGGCTGACAGCAACGTGATCTAATCATTAACTAAGGTATTTTTAGTGAAACCCGTTAGGAAAAAGACAAATAATGACGTATTTTTAAAAACCATTTGGTGTTGTAAAAAGTAGACTTTAAGCTTATGATAATTTTATATTCATGAAATGTCTATATTGCCAAACAATACATATATACAATTTTATATGCATGTCTAAATATATATAACATAGAAGAACATCTACAGAACATACTTAATTATACATATAAATAGACAAGAAAGGTAAGTTGTTCAGAAGATATTACCTCACTGGATCTACATACTGATTCGTTGTCAAACGTAGGCAACAATCATTTGATCACCTGAAGCGTGGTTAGACCTTAGAGTTATTTCTAGAGGCTCGGGTCTAAGGACCTCATTATATTTATTTAAATATTCTAAACTCGCTATAGATATCTAACAAACTGCAAATGGCTTTGTGCGAATTTGGCACCCGAAGGGTCGGACCCCTCGGCCAATGGTCCCCCTACCAAATGCAACTGCAGTATTGATTAACTGTACTTGTAAGCATTCAAATCGTATGTCCCTATTTGTTTATTCAACAAAATTAAATATTTTAAGAATAGAAAGTTACTTTGTTCTAGGATTCGAATTCATTCGAAAATAAAAATGTATGAATAGCATCTAAATAATTTAATGGAGATAAATTAGTATGCGTTCTTCAAGACGTTAAATATAGGATACACAGAAATAATCAGCTGTATATTGAATACATAAAAGTATTACATCGTTAAATAGAATATGCAAGTGCATGTTACTATACGCACATCAAAGATTTTCCTTAAGCTCTATTGAATTAAACTCCTTAAACTTTATCATTTTTAAGCCCATCGTCCTGCATTAATTTTAATTAGCTACTATAAACTGAGTATAATACTTACAGGCAAACTTATTAGCATTTGTAGAGAGGAAATATTAATTATGAACAAAGTATTAGATTGTTTATTGGGAATCGCTAATTAATTAAGTTATTTATCTCTCTAGAACTCTCAAGAACTCATTCTACGACGGTGAATGAAAAAGTTCTTAGAAGTGCATACAATATACTATATAAAACCTTTTTGGAAGAAAATCGATATTCAAATTTAAGAGTGTCAATTACACAATATTTATGTCAACTGTCACTTGTTTTTGTCAGGTAGTTCGCACGTAATATTTTTTTTTGTTCCACGAGTTGCTAAAAACACAAAATTATGGCTAACAGTGAGTTACGTGCGGTGTTAAAACATCACAGCTTGAAAAAAATGTCTATGAAAGATTTTTTTCGGACATTCAGCAGACATTAGGGGATGATGCTGTACCCTATTCTACGGTTGCGTACTGGGTGGCTGAATTTAAAAGAGGTAGATCAAGCTGTAATGATGACCCGCGTTCTGGGCAGCCTTCAACCTCCGTTACGGAGAAAGGTTGAGAATCTGGTTTTGAAAGACAAGATTTTGATGGATATACAAACTTTTTGTATATGTTAAATTTGAATTTAATATTTTGGAATGTGTGGCTGTCTTTTAATTTGTTTCTGCCACCGATGAAGTTATACTTGAAAATATATCTTGTAGCAACGTAAACCTCTCGTGTATTTAATAATCACGTCTTCTTAGCCCCCAAGAAGATTAACTAACTATTAAAATATAGCTGAGATTCTAAAGATATCTTTGGTAGCGTTAAATCCATTTCAATTTATTCACTGGGGTTATAAAAAAATTTAGGCAAGATGGGTGCTACGAATATTAACCGACGAAAACAAAAACCGACATTTGGAAATTTCTAACCCTAATCTCGAAATGTTTCAGCGTGATTCGGATAATTTTTGCCGTCGCCTTGTCATAAGGATAAAACTTGGAGACACAATATTCTCGGAAACGACTATCTTCTCCATCCATTAAAAAATTTTGAGTTGCTCCTACCGCTGGCAAAAGTATGGCCTCAGTGTTTTGAGATAGTGAAGGAATCCTTTTTATTAATTACATGCCAAAAGGCCAGACGATAACGGTACCCTATTATGCAAATTTAATTCCGAAAGTGCGTGAAGCGATTAAAGAAAAACGTTATGGAAAACTGTCGTTGGGCGTGTTATTTCTTCACGATAGCGCTCCCGCTCATCGAACGCAATCCGTTGTGCTGGCTTCAATCTCTTTGACTGCCTACCATATTTGATTTTCACTTATTCCCAAAATTATTTTGCAAGGAATAAGGAAGGAAGTTAGGAACACGTTATTCTAAATGCATTGTATTGGAGGCAGATTATATAGAAAAATAAAATATTTTTGTTTAAATTTTTGCATTTTTTAATATTGATTCCAAGAACTTTTTGATTCACCTAGATATAACCATACCGAAAGATATACTGTAATACTGTAAGATAAATACCGTACATACTCTTCCGCGTAAAGAAATCATTACGAAAAAGTCATAAAATTCGATACGTGACCTGAGAGAAACATAAATTTACGAAGTAAAAGTGAGGTCATGATCGTAAATAACTTCAGGTAAAATATGCAAGCCGACCGATTCACTGAGTCATCTACAATGCTTTATTAATTGGTAATCAAATTACAATAAATAGCCGCAGATAATTTACATACTACATCTATGTTTTGTTATACGAACTCCTGCATTGTAATACCTAAAAAACTATGACTAAGTATTTAGAATGTTAATACTTAGTCTGGCCATAAATACTGTTACAACTAAAAAGAAACAAAATATTACATTTGAATTTGGAATCTGTCATTTTTATATGATTGTTCATTGTGTTTTCTCATTTTGGCGCCAATACATTGTACAACATTTTGCGATATTAAAATGGAGTGGGGCGATAAAGAGAACCGAATCGCTGTGACTGCATTACACAAAGTAGGTATGGAGCCAAATGCAATTTTTAAAACTTTCCATATGCTTGGTATTAATCAAATGTTTGTGTACCAGGCTATTAATAGGTACAATGAGACCTCCTCTGTTTGTGACAGAAAAAGATCTGGCCGTCCACGCAGTGTTCGTACGAAAAAGGTGGCCAAAGCAGTAAGGGAAAGAATTCGAAGAAATCCTGTCCGAAATCAAAAGATTTTATCTCGGGAGATGAAGATATCACCTAGAACCATGTCACGTATTTTAAAAGATGACTGAGGACTTGCAGCCTATAAGAGACGCACTGGTCATTTCTTAACTCATAATTTAAAAAATAATAGGGTGGTAAAAACGAAACAAGTACTGAAGCGGTACGCAAAGGGAGATCACAGAAATTTTTTGTTTACGGATGAGAATTTTTTTACAATTGAGCAACATTTTAACAAAAAAAATGACCGTATTTATGCTCAAAGCTCTAAGGAAGCTTCTCAATTAGTCGACAGAGTGCAACATGGGCATTATCCGTCTTCAGTGATGGTTTAGTGGGGTGTTAGCTATGAAGGAGTTACTGAGCCATATTTTTGTGAAAAAGGTAGTAAAACATCGGCACAAGTGTATCAAGATACCATTCTTGAGAAGGTAGTTAAGCCCCTTAACAACACCATGTTCAATAACCAAGAATGGTCCTTCCAGCAAGACTCGGCGCCGAGTCATAAAGCTCGGTACACGCAGTCTTGGTTGGAATCGAACGTTTCGTACTTCATCAGAGCTGAAGACTGGCCGTCGTCTAGTCCCGATCTTAATTCGCTGGATTTTGATTTATGGACAGTTTTAGAGAGTACGGCTTGCTCTAACCGCCATGATAATTTGAAGTCCCTAAAACAATCCATACGATTGGCAGTGAAGAATTTTCCCATGGAAAGAGTGCGTGCTTCTATTGATAACTGGCCTCAACGTTTAAAGGACTGTATTACAGCCAATGAAGACCCCTTCGAATAAGCTTTTTATATTTTAAATTGTTTTATATTTATGTAGGTATTAAACTAACACACTGTAAAACTTATAAATGTTACTTGCAATAGAAAAAAAAATCTTTGTTACAATATTTATGGCAATACTAGGTATATCTGTTACTACATATATACATACAGATACACGATTTCCATCGTTGTCATCCATCCACCAATATTCACTGCTGGACGTAGCTTTGCTGAATACCCAAGTCCTGCCTTTTCCTATATACTGGCTACTGGCGACCTTGTGCTGATCATTAGTCCACCGGGACCATATGTGCTCTATATTACGTTTGCCGAGATGTGATTTCCATTCCAGGATTCGTGTACTCCATTGACTATCGATTCTGCGACAGGTGTGCCGCCTACTACCACTTCAGCTTACTAATATTGACGTATTATGATATCCATACGAATATACTTCATGATTGACGATTTTATTATTTGCAATGCACAATTACTTTGTAAATAAACTATATAAAAATTACATACTACACCAAAAATATAAATTAACTTACGAAAGCACCTGAAAAACTTACACTGAACCACAAGCCTGGGAACCAGCTGCTGGAAACCATTATGTTGCAGTGGAGGCATCTTATAAAACAAAAATTCAAACTTTTAAAGAGAATCTATTGAATGAACCTAAAAATAAAGAAGACGTCATTTTTACGTATAGTATTATATGATTAAACTGAAAAAGAGTTCATTTATTAATTTGAACAACGTCTTTGATTTTGGTTGTTTTAATATTTTTCAGACTTTCACGGCATGGTGCAACAGCCACTTGAGGAAAGCTGGCACTGGCATCGAAAATATTGAAGACGACTTCCGCAATGGCCTGAAGCTTATGTTACTGCTGGAGGTGATCTCTGGTGAAACCCTGCCCAAGCCCGACCGCGGCAAGATGCGTTTCCACAAAATCGCTAACGTCAACAAGGCATTAGACTTCATCGCCTCCAAAGGTCAGTTCTTATAAATAAATGTATTTCTCGCTTCAACGATTGCTTAGAGCTCTCGCTACTTCTAATATTTTTTTGTCTGGCAACTTTAAAATCCGGCTTTTGATAGGGTCTGCCTTCCCATTCAATCTTGTGAGCTTTGCAATATCGCAATACCCCATCATCACCATCCTAGCATTAAATCTCAGTTACATTCGGAGCATTCGCTTTGAAACTCGCGGACTGCTGTTCTACATTTTCTTCTCCACTTAGACGGTTTTCGCCATCCCTTATTGTTTGTTCAGTGGCATGCATACATGGTGCATTTGAATTAGCTCTGATTGTTATCAATATCCACATCCATCTTGAAAGTTTCCCTTATCACGTATTGCGCCAAACTTTGTGGCATCCCTAGATTAGCCGAAGTAAGTTACACGATATCTCATTTTGTATGAAAATAAATTAGGAGTGTTTTTTTCATTATTGCCTCTCTGGCGATGCAGGTTGCCACATTTTTTTATCATTTTTCTTTCCTTCACAAAGTAGTGCTTGTCCCTTTTTACGGGTGATAGCGTTTTTGGCTTTATAACTATAAAGTGGTTGTAAAGTTTGGGGCAATCTATGACCAAATTGACACTACTTTTAAATTCAGTAAGAAATCTATATTTAATGTTGACCCCGATGAATAAGTTATTGACGTAGTTTGCAAATATTTACAATAACTAAACTCATCTGAGTCACAGAGATCATAGCGCAGTCACGATTTTAATAACTTGATAACATTACTGTTCCTGCTTGCAACTTAATTATAATAAAACTAAGACTACATTGCTTCGTTTGCGGATATTTCTGGATCCTATCCTATGAAAACTATTTCATTGTCATCGCAAGTTATTTTATTATGGAAAGTACATAGTATTTATATACCAGACTAGTGTTTGCCCCCGTGGCTAAGCCGCATGTCAAGCCCTCTTTTTATAGAGATGAAATCCGTTTGAGGACACCCCACTATTGGGATATAACAGTGGGGTAGCGTGGGGGTCATCGCCTACTTTCCAAAATACCCGCTGATACACCTCTGTGTATATAGTATATATAGTTTAGACAAACATAGAGGTGAGTCGAAGCCAACCTGATTTGAAGTAATGCAATGAATGACCTGTTGTTCATGACAACATAGGTATTTGTTAGTGAATTGAAAAACGTGGTTGCAGAGCCATCTATTTTGCCTATCCGTCCATTCTATTGAAACGACGCCATGTATCGGGATAAAATATATCCTAAGTGTTAACTCGAGTTACAAGCCAGCACTATGTCGAGTTTCATTTATATACGTTCAGACATTTCCAAGAAAGATGCGATCGGAGCGCCATCTTTCCGCTATTTTCGTCTAACCCACGGAAACCACGTCATTTAGCGCGATAAAAAGTACCCTAAGTTACGCCCCGGGATTAAACTAGCTCTGTGACGAGTTTCATTTAAATCCGTTCAGAAGTTTTTACATGATGCTCTAACAGACAGACAAACAGACAAAAATTCTAAACAGTGTTTTTTTCGGAATCTGCTGGTCCGAATTTGCCCCCCTGATTTTTGTCACATTTTAACCCTTTAGCTCACTATTAGCACAATGTGTCCGCGATGAGAGTGCAGATCGCGTTTGTGCACGTCATCGTTAATAGTGTTGTTGTCTCACTCTGTTTATATAGGAGTTGTATGATTTGTATAAAATGGGTATATTTTCTTGATATATTACGAGATAGTGATAGTGTTAGCCTTACGGCTTTTTGGTATATCAATAATTGTCTTAAGGGTTTAAACGCATTCTACAAAATCGAACTACCTACAGATTTATTGTACTATAGATTTCAAGATAATCTTATTATTTCAAAGACCTTGCAGAAGACACCAAGGTCCATACAAAGTTATTCTCATATTAAGTATATATTAGTACTCGTACCGATATTAAGTTCACGAAAATAGCATCAAGATATTACGATTTTTTTTTATTGGAGGAGATCAGCAGACAGGCTGACGGCCCACGTGATGAAAAGCGGTTACCATCGCCTATGGACATTTGCAACAGCAGTTGCTACAAATGCGCTGCTGCTCTCTTAAGGGAAACTGGAACCTGGTCACTAATGCCGGAACACAACTCAAGGTTGTTATGGCGACATACTTTAGACCAGGGGTGGTAGCCATCCAGTCGGGCAAATGCCCTACCACCTTTTCACAATTCACACAATTTCGTATAGAGGTTAATAAAAAACACATTTTTATGTCCAACAATTTATTGACCTTGGTAGCAATGCGCAAATCTCAAGTACTTATAAGGCTATGCTGGTGTCCAGCCATATAAATTGCATTGATAGCCACTACACGGTCATATATGGTCTAATCTCAGCAAAATGTAACAACAGCTAAACGTTCTTAAGCATTACTGACCATCTGTTTATTTAGAACGCATTATTCTTACACAATAAATAGTAATATTTGTACAACTGTTTATTAGATAAATATTTATATAATAATATATTCTAATATAGTAAAATTATACGTCTATACAACTTTATAAAAATGTAGAAGGAGAGCGGGTATCCGTAAGAGTAAAATTAGTAGTAGATAGATAGAAGAAAAATATTTTTTCCCAGAAAATCGGATACTTTCCGCGGGATAAGGATTTGAAGAATACACAAGCATAGCCGAAAGTAAATATTTAATGTATGTCCTTTTAATAGTAAAATTAAAAAAAGGATACTTTTAAATCGAGATTCAGATAGTTTCGAGGGACAGAAAGAAAGAGAGAAAGTATGCATTCAAAGTTTACACGAACGGTGAAACCCGCGTGAAAAGTTTTAGTAGTCATGAATTCTTCAGATACACATACACTTAAATCCTCTGTTAATTAATTTGATTCAAAACTAGTTATGTCCACCACTTGTTCGCGGAGGGCTATCGTTATGCATATATTGTGAACCCTGCAAGTTATCGAACTAAATAGACACGAACATTTAAGATAAAATTCCTATTTCAATCCTTATAATTTTCATTGAAATCCAATTCGAGACCAACTTTCAGATAGACTAGACTTAAATATTGGCATTTATTTTTAAGTCACAAACAGACCCTTTAATTTTATTTATTAGTGTAAATAAAATATAACAGACAATAGCCAAATACCTAATTTAAATCGTGTGACCTTGAATACTAACCATGTTGAAATTTTATTTTCAGGCGTAAAGTTGGTATCGATTGGTGCCGAAGAAATCGTTGATGGAAACCTGAAGATGACCTTAGGTATGATATGGACGATCATTCTCCGATTCGCCATTCAAGACATCTCAGTAGAAGAAATGACCGCTAAGGTAATATGCATACATATTTCGCTCCTGTTTCTCAGAATCGGTGGCACAACTAAAAGAATCTATCGAATATAAAGTTTCAAATTCAATCTACAATCTGCATTCATTAGTTCTCTATACCCTTCGTAGTATTATTTACACAACTATTTTCATATTTCAGGAAGGTCTACTTCTCTGGTGTCAACGCAAGACTGCCCCCTACAAGAATGTCAATGTACAAAACTTCCACCTGTCATTCAAGGATGGTTTGGCCTTCTGTGCTCTCATCCATAGGCACAGGCCCGACCTCATTGACTACAGCAAACTTTCCAAGGACAATCCTCTTGAGAACTTGAACACGGCCTTCGATGTTGCCGAAAAGTATCTTGACATCCCCCGTATGTTGGACCCCGACGGTAAGCAACAAGTCTCAATATTAAGAGAACTTGTCAGATAAATGAGCTTAATTTTTCCGGGTAATTTTAATGGCCCACGAGAAAAATTTATTAAGCAGCAAAAGTTCAATATTCGATAGATGTATTGTTATTTTAATTTGGAAATATATTGTAATGGATATTGCAGACCTAATAAACACACCAAAGCCGGACGAGCGCGCCATTATGACCTATGTGTCGTGTTACTACCACGCCTTCCAAGGCGCGCAACAGGTACAAAACCAAAATGGCCGCCAAGCGCAGAGCAATCTCCAACTTTCGCGTTTGATTCCCGAACCCCCTAATACCAGGCCTTTGTGTGTCACTTACAAAAGCATGATTGAGTGCCTCTTCTGCTTCCGTAGGACTTGTAGCTTCCATCACATGGTCCTCACTGTTAAACTGTGAGCTGGCTCCAAAATTGATATTCCCTCCAATTAAAACAACCTGCCGATAAGCAAGTATAACGAGGTCGCCGTATTGTTATTTTCTTGTTGTTAATCCAGTTCATTATCTCCAAACAACATTTGATGTGCCCCTAATTAATGTTTAATTATAACAGTAGTTTTAAGCTTAATTTTAGCTTTATGTCTTTAACTATACCATAAATAATATTGGATATTGATACTATAAAAAACGAATGCTTGTGTTTACAAAAACAAACTACAATGACCGTGAAACTAATGATTGTAGCATTTAGTAGATCTAGATATTATTTTTGTTTAGCTAAATGCTGGTAATTACACGCTAATTAGTATTAGAGCTAATTAATCCGGTTTTGTTCTACATAAGAAACCAAATAATGCTTATACTGCAGCAAAAATGTCTAATAAGATAATTTAAAAACTAGTTACATTTTATCTTTATATGCATTACTTGAACGTGTAATATCCGCGTTACGACAACTATTAAGTATACGACGTTTCTGGGGCAACTCAGTTTAAACAATAGATAAAACGCAAGCATTCTTTTAGTGAATAATTCATAATACATCGCATGAGAACTAACACCGTGTCGCTTGCGTACCGCTTGTCAGATCTGCAGAACACGGCGATGCCGGACGAGCGAGCCGTCATGACATACGTCTCCTCATACTACCATTGCTTCTCTGGGGCTCAAAAGGTTTGTATGCATCAATATAATACTTAACATCCGCTACATCTAAGAATTCCTTAAAGATATGTAGAACCTCCATAAGATTTAAACCATCATCGATGAAGGAATAAAATATTCCCTATCCTGTAAAGAAATTTAGATAAATCATAAAAAGATCAAACTGACATGTAGCAGTACAAAACATATTATAATAAATTCTAAAAGACTTTACATATAAAAGGGCGGATGTAACTATGCGGAATAAACATCTTTTTATTTGAATAGGAAGCTACAGAGATAGAAAAAACATAGAATGCCTACTTTGCTACTTGTTCATTATTCGTTTTCATGATAAGAATAATTACAATTGCCTGTTAAAAAAATATTATTAAAGCACTTCTTAATAGAATTGTGAAATTATAATTTACTATACTCATAATTAAAGCAGAGGTGTATAGTATAATAGTGTCTCAGGTTATTTAGGTTTTCACCAACCCAGCTATTACCGTCTCATTAAAATTCATTTCTACAAACACATATCTCAAAACATGAAATGCTATTGAATATTTGTGTCAGTATCACTGACAGTAACTAGTATTCATTTTACTACTTCTAAACGTCAAACAAGAAGCCTTGCATGCAATTGTACAATAGCTCTAATTTCTTTGATTCGTAAAATACTATTTGTATTACACGAAATAATTGAAACTCTTGAACATATGCCATAGGCTGAGACCGCCGCGAACCGAATCTGCAAAGTTCTCAAGGTCAACCAGGAGAACGAACGCCTCATGGAAGAGTACGAGCGTCTTGCCAGCGATGTAAGTATTCCTGTTATACATATTACAAGATTTCTCAGTAAAGTCAAAATTTTATCTGTTGGATTATTTTTCCAGCTTCTTGACTGGATTAGGCGCACTATGCCCTGGCTGAACAGCCGCCAAACTGACAACTCTTTAGCTGGCTGTCAGAAAAAGCTGGAGGACTACCGTACTTACAGGTTTATACTACACATTCTAGCTTTGATTATAATATCAGAGTGCTTAGTGGGAATTTTTTTGCCATCGATCATATCCAAGTTAACGCAGTTCTGTATTAAACGGATTAGGTTTCCCTTCATGCTCACAAGATGGTATTAAGTAATTCATATACAAAATTGCGTTAACTTGAACTTGATCGAGTAGTAAAAATCTCACACGAAGTACACAGTCGAAAAACTTCTCACTGATAAGTTTCTGCCTCCACGTTAAATGGGCGCGAACGAAATTAAGGTTGCTGAACTATTCTCATCTGATGGAAAGTGTTCATCAACACTTGCTGTGACAGTCAAAATACACGTTATATCAGAATAACTACTTAAGGAACATGCTGGTTTATCAGCATTTAAACCCGTGTCATTGGAAATAGGCGGGGTGGATGCCATAGTCAAGGAACCACTACAAATTGTACAAATTGCCTTGGTGTTATAAATTATCTAAACATAATTATGTAACATTATAGGCGTAAGCACAAGCCGCCGCGTGTGGAGCAGAAGGCCAAACTAGAGACCAACTTCAACACCCTGCAGACCAAATTGCGTTTGAGCAACCGCCCCGCGTATATGCCCACTGAAGGCAAAATGGTCTCTGTAAGTATTCAGAATTTAATCACCCGTATTATTTACTCGCTCATAACTCTAATTAAATTATAACATTTTCCTAAATTAAATCCTGGTACCGCCCCAAGATCTGCTTAGAAACCCGAGATTTGCGTTACTGCTTTTTGTCCTCCATTTCGCATGAACTTGGGGATGCCACATTGTGACACCATTTGCGTTTCTGATGCGATTCTGAGTCTACATTTATTGAGTCTGTACCTTATACCGGAACCTAGCCTGGAGGACTTCCCACAGGACGTCCTCCAGGCCAGGTTTCGATGTTAAATACAAATCATGCAAATCAACATCTAGCCATATATGCCACGTGACGTGACTAGATTTTTGCATTCCATATAACTTGTGCTTTTACAAAAAAACATGGCCATACCAGTGCAGGCGACTTGCAATTTACCCATATCGCAGTACGAAATCTAGCCCAAATGCGTGAATTCTCAAAATATCACATTGACGTCATTTTTATATTGCGATAACACAATTGGTAACAACTTTTCCAGGACATCGCTCAAGCGTGGAAAGGTCTGGAGATCGCCGAGAAGGCGTTCGAGGAATGGCTGCTCAGCGAGATGATGCGCCTTGAGCGTCTCGAGTACCTCGCACAGAAGTTCAAGCACAAAGCTGACATCCACGAGGACTGGACTAGGGGTAAGTGAAATTTAAAATTCTTTATTATTTAAAAACTATTGTTATTAGTTCACAGATTCTTTTTACTTTCTAAATAATAAAATGTTCTGGCTGCTATGAAAGAAAAATAAATAATAATTCGGATAATAGAATATATAAACATGATATTGTCTTACTATTTGGATTTTCTTCTACAATGCTGAGGCCTAGATCGTAGGATATTATAACATTGCAAATATTATAACATTGTTGGAAATATTTTGTGGTGAAAGTTTTAAAGAGGAGATAAATATGTATATCTTCCATTTAAAATGGATTAAAATCAGGTACAAACTAAATCCTTTTACCAATAATTATTAGCGTCAAAAAAGCAGTCATAACGTTCGAAAAAATAACCAATATAAAGGGCAACTTATATGTGGATACTATCCCACGCCCACAACAACTTAAACTGATTACCATATAAAAACTTCCACAAACGGACCGAATATGTTATCTAAGGTTTTTATCAATAAAACTGTATTGTCGAAACTAAAAAGGTAACATATTCCTAATATGGTATCATAAAGACCATGATTCATTTTAAAATGTGTTGTGAATTTGTCAAAAAGTTGGGCAGGTTAGGCCATATGTAATAATTATAATATGCTATAATTATTATAATATCTTATTTTATTTTTAGTTATTAATAATGCTGTTAGCCCCCCAAATAAATTAAAATAAAATAAAATAATATACTAAACAGATATAGATATAGAATAATTTGAATTATATTTCGTTAACACATTACGACTTTTTTATATGGTTTAATTAGGGTTTTTTACAGGTTACTATGCAAAAAATTAAGAACAAAATTTTACAAAGATTGCGCATGCAGATTGCAGTATTTTAATTAGTAAATCCACGCGCTCACCTATCTCCACAAGTTAAGCTTGAATTACTCTTGTATACGCTACATACTCTAGACTCTGAAGATAAACCCAATAAAAGATTAATATTATTAACGGAAAATTTGCTACGACTAAAGACGACACATAGACGTGTGTACAATAGAGGCTGCTAATATATATTTATTAACCTTTCAGGCAAGGAGGAGATGTTGCAATCTCAAGACTTCCGTCAGTGTAAGCTGAACGAGATTAAGGCTTTAAAGAAGAAGCACGAAGCCTTCGAATCAGATCTTGCTGCGCACCAAGACCGCGTCGAGCAAATCGCCGCTATCGCACAAGAACTCAAGTAGGTTTGATACAGAAGTATTTCTAACTTTAACTTGGTTTGTAAGTATACAAAGCAAAGAATGAGGTATTTAAAAAAATGTGCTATTGGGTTCATCATTTGTTATCCCCAAAAATATTCTTCATGCGCACTTAGTAGGGAATTCAATTACAATACTTAGTAATATTTACACTAGACAAGGTTTTTTTCAAATTCCAAAACTTTTATTTAAGAAGTCTTAATAACGAAAACTTGAAAATAGGTGTTTAATGTATGTGTTTAATAATTCAGTGTGTCGAAGGTTGAATATGTGGTATATATACATATTATATGATATACAGTTACTTTAAATATATTTTATTAAATAATAAATATATCAGTATATAAAACATATTGTAAAAGTAAGGATATGATAGCAGGGATCAGGCAGTAGAAATGGGATAGAGGGGATTCATCGTACGAAGCACAATTATCTCAAGGCAAGCCTTACCTTAACCGTCCCTGTCGTAAATCTATTCTGATTACACGTTACCAGCACCTTGGAGTACCACGACGTGGCGACGGTGAACGCGCGCTGCCAGCGTATCTGCTCGCAGTGGGACCGACTGGGCGCGTTGACGCAACGCCGCCGCCACGCACTGGACGACGCCGAGCGCGTACTCGAGCAGATCGACCTGCTGCACCTCGAGTTCGCCAAGCGCGCCGCCCCCTTCAACAACTGGTCAGTGATCACCCTAACTTCTATTTAAGTAAAGATGGGCAAACAAGCAGACAACCTACTCAGTAGCTCGAATGGATATTGTCGTCTGTAACATTTTAGACTTTCGCCATAAATGTGTTGCCCGTCTTGGGATATTCATTGTTTAGTCTCGGTGCCGGTAATTTTAGTGCCTAGTCTGCACTTCTTTCTTAGTGTAACACAGATAAGCTGTTTGGATGAAGAAATAAGCAGGACAGTGGTACATATGCAAGCGCCTACTACCAATAAATCGCCAGTATTCGCCAATAAATTTAAATTACACGGGAATAAATTATTATTAATAAATAAAAACAAGCAACAAGAAAAGTGGACTGCCTCATCGTTCTGGAGATGTTTACATAGATTCCAAGATGGGAGCATGAAATGGAGAATTAGATAAATGTAACTATATAAGTACTTTGTAAGTAAGATTACGTACCTATTACTCAACCATTCGTTTGTTAGGTAAAAATGTAATTTTGAATAAAGTAAAAAATAAAAAGCAATTGACTCGGGCATATCTCGTTCGCCTGAGCTAGAAAATGAGCTCAAAAAAAAACCATTCGTTTGAATATAAAAAATGACTTAGCTTCTCTGAAAGCGAGGATTATAATGGTATTAATTAAAAACGTCGTTTAAATACGATATATGTTGTTCGAAAATAATTTGTTGACAGGTTGGACGGCACCCGGGAGGATCTCGTGGATATGTTCATCGTGCACACCATCGAAGAAATCTCCGGCCTCATGGACGCGCACGCTCGCTTCAAGGCCACCCTCGGCGAGGCTGATAAAGAGTACCAGGTACCTACATTATTACAATCAAGTATAGCACCACATTGCTCATTTACAGCTAGATTTTTCCTATATTTAACTAATATTCATTTGTCTTACTAACTTGTTAACATCTGATATAAACTATGATAGATTAATATAACTTGAATTGATTTCTACCAATATCATTTAACTAACAGGCAAGAACATGCTTCTAGAATTTTCTGCATTCCGAAAGCTGGAAGGACTAACTTAAAGAGCAATTAAATCTTATTTATTAAATGTGCAAAAGTTATTTTTTATTTTTTAAATAGTGTCCCTAAATAAAATTACACGCTTAAATAAAAAAACAACATAAGAAATATAATAGTTGCTATCAAAATTATTTGATCAGTATGGTATAATAGTGCTAACGCTAGATGGTATAGGTACATGCTTAGTGGCAACACAACACAACTTAGTGGCAATACTTAGATCGTTGATTTTATTTTTCAGGCGATAGTCAACTTGGTACACCAAGTCGAGTCCATCGTGAAACAGCACCAGATCCCTGGCGGTTTAGAAAACCCCTACACTACACTTACTGCTCACGTAAGTAATAAAATAATATCAGTATTTTTTCGAATATATCACATCTTTGAGAACTGTCCTTCTTATATGCGAAAACGAAAATAACTAGTGGTGCGTTATTTGTTTTAGCCTATTTTTTATCGTTAGATAAATATAATTATTATATACATTAAACAAGCTAGCAACATCTGTCTGTAGTACACAAAGGACACCACTAAAACGATCTCAATATTATCTCAGGGCAGAGTAACTCGCCCAATGCGAATAACAACTAATAATTGTCCCAAATACCCGTTAATTTGTTTACCACAGCCCGGTTGGAGTTACCAGGACAACAATAGTAAACCAGATGCCGTCGAAACTGTTCATGATTTTGCATATATCTAACCGTTCGTTATTATCGCAACAGGAGTTGAACCGCAAGTGGTCGGACGTGAGGCAGCTGGTGCCGCAGCGCGACGCGACGCTGGCCGCCGAGCTGCGCAAGCAGCAAAACAACGAGACGCTGCGCCGCCAGTTCGCGGAGAAGGCCAACGCCGTCGGGCCCTGGATCGAGAGGCAGATGGACGCCGTCACCGCCATCGGCATGGGCCTACAGGTAACACTCTTAAATGGATTTCTGCAACTTTAGATATAGTCCGTTATGAATTATCAATGTACATAGATATATATTTAAAATGAATAGGTACTACTTATACTTAATCAGTAAATTCGTTTTTTTTTTATTGCATGAGTTCAGCAGACAAGCAGACGGCCCACTTGATGAAAAGCGGTTACTATCGCCTATGGACATTTGCCACTCGCAAAGGTGCTACAAACGCGCTGCTGCTCTCTTAAGGGAGACTCGAACCTGGTCACTAATGCCGGAACACAACTCAAGGTTGTTATGGCGACATACTCTAGACCAGGGGTGGTAGCCATCCAGTCGGGCAAATGCCCTACCACCTGGCTGTGGGATGTTTTGTCGCCTCTTACAACAGGCCGCCCAGCCGCAGGAAATTGTATTCTTTCTCCGTTCCCGCACTGATAACTTAACCGTTAACTACTTGTCTTATTTATGAAAAATTGCGGCTTAGGAAGTTTATGGATCTATAAACCTTGCGATCGTCTACAGGAAATCGGTGTTTTAAAAAACTAAATAATATTTATTTATAAATAAATTTAATCAAATAGGAACGAAGATGAACCCTTGAGGAATACCCCACAAGTAACGTCAGGCATATTTAGCAACAAAATTAAATAGTACAATAAACGGTTTTCTATACAAAAACAGTAGTAATATACAGCCGTCTATAATTAATTTCGAGTAATATTTCTCATACTAACATATGGAAAACCTATTAGTGTGAATAAAAAATCTACCTTAATAGTTCCTTAAAAATAACAGCAATCTAGTACATATATCTGAGCTGATACTATATGGTTTTATACTAATGGTCATATTAATTTGCCTTTCAGGGATCACTGGAAGACCAGTTGCGCCGTCTGAAGGAATACGAGGCTGGAGTTTATGCTTACAAACCACACATCGAGGAACTCGAACGCATCCACCAGGCTGTGCAGGAGGGCATGATCTTCGAG
Source organism: Dendrolimus kikuchii (assembly GCA_019925095.2). Lineage (NCBI taxonomy): Eukaryota > Metazoa > Arthropoda > Insecta > Lepidoptera > Lasiocampidae > Dendrolimus > Dendrolimus kikuchii. The sequence continues at coordinate 10,479,280 of CM034400.1, forward strand.
AACAGGTTAGTTTTTATTTCATCATAATATACCGATTCATTTAATGCTGCTTATAGTCTTGGTAGCTTACTGAATGCCTGTTTTGTGAAATTTGCCTTTTAAGCTGCCACTAGAACGTCCTCTTGGCGTCATTCAGAGACCTATAATTTAGCTGGTGCTTCTGTTACATTATTCCGACTCATGCCTATTTACTTGAACTACTGCTCCTTGGGTCAGATCACGTCAAGTGGACCCCCCCTTTACCACTTGATGATAGAAAACGTATTAAAATATAATTATCGAAAATAGTCATACCTAAAAATCATCCCTCAAAACAGTTTTTGAAAATTTTGAATTTAACAACAATTTTTTTTACAATAAAATTTTTCGGTACTTTAAATTAAAAAATTAATTATAAAAAAGCTATTGAAGATAACTTAACGAAATTTTCAGCGATTATAGTAAAATATGTCAGGAGCCTTGACATTCATAACTTTTGTCATGCACGCTCGTCTGTTCTTAAGGCTCCTGACATATTTTACTATAATCGTTGAAAATTTCGTTAAGTTATCTTCAATAGCTTTTTTATAATTATTTTTTTTATTTAACGTATCGTAAATTTTTATTGTAAAAGAAATTGTTGTTAAATTCAAAATTTTCAAAAACTGTTTTGAGGGATGATTTTTAGGTATGACTACTTTCGATAATTATATTTTAATAAGTTTTCTATCATCACCTGGTAAAGGGGGGGTCCACTTGACGTGATCTGACCCACTTGTCAATGTGCTAGATGAATACATTGTGCCGAGCCAAATTATAAAGGAGTAATTTATCAGTAAATAATTAAATATTCTAGGTATTCACAATACACAATGGAGACGCTGCGCGTCGGCTGGGAACAACTGTTGACATCGATCAACCGCACCATCAACGAAGTGGAGAACCAGATCTTGACCCGCGACTCCAAGGGCATCACCCAGGAACAACTCACCGAGTTCCGCGCCTCCTTCAACCACTTCGACAAAAACCGCACAGGTGAACAAGTGAAAAAATCGAACTGAATAATAGTGTATAATTAAAAACAAGTGGTCAGGGAACTAATTAAATTTATTAAATGAATCACATTCGCGTCACATACATACAAGAATTACATTTTATACTGCGAAGGGGTTTTTTAGAAAAGTGTTACCATAGTTGAAAAACATATGATGACAAAAATACCAGAATAAAAAACATTAAATTGATTAAACCATTGACGACTCGACTGACTTATATGTTTAGAAATTTACTGAACATAGAGTGACCATATAATTTGCTCCTGGGGCCCATTTCTCTGCTATATCAATATCAAGATATTGAAATAGGGCCCTAACCTTTGGGCCCCAGGAACAAATTATCAGGTCAGGACTGCGAAGTTATTCAAAGAACGATTCCATTGCGACAATGTCAGAAATTCGTATTCTAATAAATCCACAATATCTTCTCGATATCGTCACGGCAGAATAATAGTAGAAAAAAAATGGTATTACCAGTAGCAGAAATGGCGTTAGCCGTAATGAGTACTGTAAAGCTACCAAAAATTTTAAACGTTTCCTGAATTTTGCTTATAAATATTTATAGAGTGGCGTGCTATTGGAATTAACAAAATACCGAAATCAGGCAAAACTACGATTGAGACGATAGTGTCCGGCGATTTTGACGAGATAGTAATAGCAGACTTGAGCCCCTGATCGGGTATATATTTGCCTTTGGACTACAGATTTTTTAGATTAAAACTAATTAGTAAAAAGGGATAGTAATTACTAAAATGAACAAAAACTAACACCTAAAATAAGTAAAACCTGTACTGACTGACTACAGATGTTAGTTCCTTCCTATAATGTTATTATTATTATTGTTATCTTCACATGTGGGTATAAATCTCTAAATTAGCTGTTGCTAATTGGACCGGTTATTAAGTTTGACTTTGTAGGCATGTTAAGTACAGTGACGTTTTTAAATTTCAGGCCGCCTCGCTCCCGAGGAGCTGAAATCGTGCCTGGTATCATTGGGCTACAGCATCGGCAAGGACAGACAAGGCGAACTCGACTTCCAGCGCATTCTCGCGGTCGTCGACCCCAACAACACAGGTATGGGTCTTCTAACAACCTTTCTACTACAAGAAGGGTCCGCTTGCATTACACTACGCTGATTTTCGGAAAGTTTTCAATCAGGGTGGTGTAATAATAAAAAGGGAGTCGGATTCTTGCTAAGCTATGCTCAACCTCTGTACCGGGCCCTAAAATCTATGTAGTAAGTTTAAATTAATAGTATAATTACTGAGTGATGAAATAGCGCAAGATTTATTCTACAAGATAGATTCTCAAAGGGGTGATATTGTCCCCCGTGAAACTGGAGCATTGCATAAGGTAGGTAGCTCCAGCGGCAAACACAAGGATTTGAGGCAATCAAGACGGGTTATATTGACTGGTTATTTATTTATAATTACGATAATCTATGTTGCAATAACGTTTTACAAATTCTTAACTTCCTCAGAGGATGCTTTAGTCAAATATTAAATTCTGTCCGATATTTAAACAAAGAAATATGGTTATGCGAACCTGAAGTTGATACAAGTTTCCTATAGAGTATCTTATGCCTGACGAGCCACGGCAGAATTAGTTTCGTTTAAAATTAACTTTTTGGACGTAGGTCTTGATATGTTTCTGCTCATATAAAGGGAGTTATTGTTTTAAAAAGTTTGGAAATCACTGTTCTAGAATAATACCAGTACTTGACAATTAGTTAGTTTATTAATTTATTAATTAGTTAAATTCTGTTCGCTAGCTATCACTATTTAGTGTTTTTTTTTTCAAGATATTGTCTTGTATCGCCCTCTGGTTACTAGTAAAATGTATTATGATTCATATGCTTTTTCAGTAAATGCTTTTTACTGGGCGATTGTCACTCTTAGTGTTCTTATTCCATGATATTATCTAGTATAAGTTATAATTATAATAAGATTATTTTATATGTATACATATACTTTAATAATTTCAACTTGTCATTTAGGTTACGTATCATTCGATGCGTTCTTGGACTTCATGACAAGGGAATCTACAGACACAGATACCGCTGAACAAGTCATCGACAGCTTTAGGATTTTAGCTGGAGACAAGGTAAACTCTTATTTATTTTGTCGTCTTCTATGTAATATTCAGAGGCTTATCTGATCATTATATGAGATTTACTGGACATAGTGGATTTCGGTTATAACAACGATGACGAAGACGTTATATACACAGTTGGAAAAAAGAAAATAATATTTATTATTAGACAATACAACCGCGCAATGCGCATGTATCGCCTAGTGTCTAATTAATAATACTGATTCTTAGATTTAATTTTTACGACAATATTTAAATGGAAAAGCTTATTATTATAATTGCTGAATATCTACGGATGTAAAAAAGTAATAAACCTTTATGATTCAAAATTAATCTTTGTGTTTGTTTATTGACCAAACTGTCTCTGTATGTAGACGCGGTCACAATATCTGCAAGAGAATTTTAGGTATTTGTTACCAGTATGTTCATTAAAAATTGTTGTCTAACCCCAAATCATTTCAACCGAAGTCACCATAGCCAAATTATTTTCCTCTAAAAGTACTTATACTTTAAATTTAAGCGACTTAAGTTTTACGTTGCTGTAGCCAAAAAGACATTACAACCGAGTCGTTATAAATGAAATCCACTGTCGTTTCATATGGCTTCTGTTGTGATGCAACACGCGTGTGCGCAGCCCTACATCACTGCGGACGAGCTGCGGCGTGAGCTGCCCCCCGACCAGGCGGAGTACTGCGTGGCGCGCATGCCTCCGTACCGCGGCGCCGGTGCGCCCCCCGGCGCCCTAGACTACATGGCCTTCTCCACCGCGCTCTACGGCGAGACTGACCTTTAGGTAACCTTCTCACACTCACACACATACAATTATCTTAACCAGATATAGTAAAACAAATGAATAAATAATCTTATACTAATATATAAAGCTGAAGAGTTTGTTTGTTTGAACGCGCTAATCTCAGGAACTACTGGTCTGATTTGAAAAATTCTTTCACTTTTAAATAGCCCATTTATTGAGGAAGGCCATAGGCTATATATCATCACGCTAAGACCAATAGGAGCGGAGCACCAATGAAGAATGTTTCAAAATCGGGGGGGTCTTGAAAACAAATTCCACGCGAAAGACGTCGCGGGCACAGCTAGTAAGTTATAAAAACCAAACAACATACACATAACGGGTCATCACTGCCCACCTATCATAAGCGTCATATTTTGTACTTAAATAATATTTTATTATAATCTGTAACCTGGATAAAGAATATTTTTTTATGGTTTAATTTGAACTATTGTTTTGTTTTTTAATACTTTCAATATTCTGTTTCATTTTTTTTACATTTTCTTCCTTATTTAGAATGTTTATTATTATCCCAACCTATTTAGACATCAACCTTTTAATGTTATTTTTTAATTTATATTTTTCTTTATTTTTCTTCTTGTCAATATGGTATCTCAATTATAATGTTATTACACACAATATTTTCTTTTTAATTTAATTACATAATAATATAAAATACCATATTTTATATTAATCATTGAACTATTTATTAAAAATTATAAATTGATATTTATTGAGTAGGAAAAGTAATAAGTATAAGATAAGTAACATACACAGACAAGCTGATGGACATCATGATTTTATATATTATGTTTTATTTTAGAAAAATTGTTGTAGAGCTGTCAAAATGCAAATAAATATAATATAGATTAAATCAAAATTTAAAGCACCCATAGTTTAATTGCTTATATTATATTTCTTTACAGGTCAATAAGGTCCTCAAATAGGACATATATCATCTCCACATCATCAATGAAAGAAGGTGCCGGAACAAGGAGTCTCAGCCACAACCGTGTTGAACAATACCCATCGCCAAAAGCACGCGGTACTGGCATTAAAAAGGAACAAATATTATTTCCCTTACATTGACCCCTATCAAATCGCCCTAAATTATGGTCTGTGTAAAGTAAACAATGTTTGTTATGTAAATTAGTTCTATAAACAGTTCTATATTAAAATATTATGTGCAATGATCAAACCAAAAAATGCCATTAACTTTCATACCATAAAACTTGACTCTGGTCTTTTAAACGGTTTGGCTCAAATCAGATGAAACATTTTATGTCTATGACACTATTTATATAACATTAGCATTAGGTATTTTTAACTTTTATATGAAATTCTCAGGGAAGTCACAAAAAATTTATTTGTAAGATTTGAATGGTGCTAATGTTAGGCTTGACTAATGTGTGACACCAAAATAAGACTCATACGAAATGTGAGAATGTTTTTTTGTTATATTTTGTTTTATTTATAAGCAAACATTTTATTTATACAAGTTCAAATTATAATTACTGCCATTAGTATTTATTGTATCTTTGATGGTAGGTACAGGTCATGTTGTATGTTATCCAAATTATAATATAAATGTTGCAGGGAAGTGTCACACAAATTATTTATATCATAGATTGCCATAGCTTGCCTGCATCTATTTATTTATCATTTTTTTGTTTTATTTAATATAATTGTCGTTTGTGAGAGTATTTGGTATGAGTACTCAAAATAAAATGATCTGCCATATTTTCGTCTTTTAATATTGACTGTGTTGTTAATTCAATTATTTTACAATGAGGAAGCAGCGGTACGTAGATTAAGAATGGATTATGTGCCCAAAAAGTATACTAACTCAAATGTACAGCTAATTTAATAAAGAGCTCTTAATTACAAATGTTTATTTATTCTAACCTATAACATATAAAACCAATAATACATAGATAATAGATGTAAATTGCAACTGCCCTATATCAATAGGGGCCAATCAAAGCTGAAATAAGGGCAGTCTAAGATTAAACAAGTCAAAAATGAAAGATTAAAAGTATGAAAGTATAGCAACAATGCAAATGCAATTGACATTTAACACTAGGTTGATTTATAAGTAGGAATGTGATGAGGGAAATGTGCAAAGGAAGTATTTAAATACAACATTTTTATACTTACTCTAACCACTTTTCTCCTTGGTGCCGTTTAAGTGTGCTGGATGTAAACAACGGACTGAAGTTTAGTTGACGGTTGTATCATCAGACTCATCTTAAAACAACAGAACCTCCTCCATATTTTAGAGTTAATGTGACCTCATAATTACAAGAAGTCAATTAGCCCTATTGTAATTATTATGATTTTGTAGATGCAGCAATTGATTAAGGTATTTTACTGTCCATTCTGTTATACACAAATTGTACAATTAACAAAACCAAATAGTACAATATCATACTTTTAATGATTTTTGTTACAATTTTTAACAAAATTGGTAAAACTATTTATAACTTAAATATTTTTTCCACATAATAAATACATTTTACAAGTAACTAAAAACTTTTATATTTCATGTGAATTGATATTCTGAAAGTACATTATTAAAAATAGCAGTAAATTTACAAAGAATTTATTCAATAACTTAAACACATTTGCTACTGCATACTGAAATTAATAATATTCTACAAAAGCTGTCTTAAGGAAAATTGTTACTTTTTCTCTTGAGATTTTGCCTCTTCAGCTGTGAGCAATGCACTTTTAATTCCAACTTTCTTCAATTCCTCCACTAGCTCTCCAGATTGGTGCATTTGTAACATTATATCACAACCACCAACAAATTCTCCATTTATAAACACTTGTGGAATGGTTGGCCAATTTGAATAATCTTTAATTCCTGAAAACACCATAAATGTTGATGAAATGTTAAATCCAAGCTAAAACATAATTAGGTTATTTTCTATTTCTAAATAATGTTTGCACAACTTCACTTTCTTTGATATAGGTTTTCTTCGATTTTATGAATTTGGATTTGTGGTGACTTAGAAGACTACAGATGAACACGACATTTTCTTCTACTTCCAATGGAATGGGTAAAGCTACATAAAAAATTGTAATAGTACATAAATACTAAAACCTGCTATTCTACCTAGTCTGATCAGAACATTAATTAGTATTGTAGCTTATCCACCCAGCAGAGCTAGTATTTACAGACTTGGAAAGTATTTACCTACCTTAATACTAATATATGTAAATAAAACTACTTTGTTATTTGCATTCAAGCTTAGTGTCCTGTTATGTAATGCAGAAACTATGTAACAGATACATTGCAATATTATATGTATTAAAATTTAAAACATTAGTTTATATTGAACAATTAACCAACCTTGCCTAAGATTTTCGTCAGAGAGGACATCATGGCTTTCGTAAGGCACTGCGTGCATCCTCATGATCTGAACAACAGCATTACTAAATCCGCATCTAGGGGCATCTGGGACACCTTTCATAAATACAACTACTTTATTGTTTTTAACTATTTGGTCAATCTTCTCTTTGATGCCAGTTTCGGCAAATGACCGGCACGTTGCTTTGAAAACGTTATTGTAAACCGGCAGAACACCTCTTCTGATTATACTATTCATTTTAGACTATCCAAATCAAATTGAAGGTTCCAAAGTTTAAGGTTCTTTTTTTATATCACTTTCACATTAAAAATCAAGTCGATTTATTTTAATATCTGTTTTATTTGTGGATTAAAAACGAAAATTCACCAACTACTGCAATGTCTGCAATATTTTCTCATAATAATTCTTTATTTTTTTAGCCCGTTTTTTACTTGCCAATCGTTTGATACTTTAATGTCAATGATTGTCAGACAAATATTTTTTTAAGAATAGAAATGACCGTTGAACTTGTTACTTGATTATATGTGCAAGCAGTAATTAATCGACTAAACAACATTTCATATAATTGTAAAAAAAATGTAAACGGTATAAATAAATAATTTGCCCTTTGATTATCAAATTTATTTTTATTTTTTAGATTACTCAACTGACAAATAAAAATTATGTAAAATGTAAGGTTAAAAAAAAAGTTTAAAGGCACATAACTTCTCTAATCTGCTCCTTTAAAAAAAAATTGATTAAGTTGTTGGTTTCTGTTTGGGACACGATATAATAACTTTAAAAGTAGCTGCATACGTAATATCCATAGTAGTTTGTGGTAGCTTCTAATACAATGGAGAACGCAGAGGAAATATTTCATTTCTTAGAAGAATTCTCGAAGCGAAAGCCTAAAACCATACCACAAGAGCTTAATGACTACTTGGCGTACGTCGCCAGAACCGGCGATCCAGTGTATCAATGGTCTCTCGTTAAGAGTTTGTTCAAGGAAAAACTTCTCACCGTGATCACAGACTTCTATGAAACTAGCCCAGGTATAGATATTCCCCCTTATCCAAATGTTGACCCATTCAATTACGACATTATGAAGAATAGTTTACTTGAACGGTTGGATTCGTTTACTTCTGCTCCATTTACAGTACAAAGAATTTGTGAACTCCTAACCTGTCCTCGAAAACAATATAATCGCGTGGATAAGTTTATGAGGGCGATAGAGAAGAATATTTTAGTTGTCAGCACAAGAGAACCTGGCCTACAAAGATATCCTGAACCTGAGAATGGTGAAGCAAATGAGCCAATCGTAAATGGCTCAGACAATAATTCAGAATACAATGTAGATGTGGAAATGGAGGATATGTCTTGGAAGGATAATGCAGAGCAGGTAAATTCTGAACCTCAACCTGGTTCTTCAGATTCTCATATATCTGTAGATGACATTGAAGCAAGGTTAAAAGCTAAACAAGATACTTCTATGGATACTCAAGAGAAAGTGACAACACATTATGAATCAGTGACACCTCCAGAACTCAATGTAACAAATGATGAGCCACTTGAGAAATCTAGTGCTGAATCTAGCCCAAAAGCAACAACATCCACAGAAGAAGAAACTAAGATTGAAAGTACAACAGCAGAATCCACTTTTACTCCATCTACTAAGGATGATTCAAAGGAGGATGTAGAAATGAAATCTGAATCTAGTGTGCCAGCCATAATCATTCCAGAAATAAAAGTGGATGATGCAGAGATGACTGAACAAAAACTAAAAGAACAGTCCTCTAATGTAGAAAAGTCTGAAACTACAGAGGCCATAGAAAAAGATAATACACCTTCTGAAATAAAATCTGAAGTAGATACTCAATCAATAACAATGGATGAGAGCAGCTCAGATTCTAATTCAAAGGAGGAACCAGAACCTAAACAAATTTCAGAGGTGTCCACATCAAGTGAAGAAAGTTCATCATCTAGTGACAATACAGATGGTAATAGCAATTCTCCTAAAGGGCCTGAACAACAATTGGTGGAAGGTCAGGAAGAAGAAATAACTTCAAGTGTAAGTCAAACGGAGACAAAATCGGAAGAGAAGCCAGTAGAAAAGCCCCAAGAAAATGCAATTGAAATTAAAGCTGAAGAACCTGTTCCAAAAATTGAATCCGATAACTATTCTATATCAGATGTGAACTCGGAATTACCACAACCACCTCCTGATCTTAATAAAGATGTAATCATAGAAAAGAAAGAAGAAAGTACTGAGGCTGACAATGTTGAAGTACCAAAGGTGGAAATCAGTCAAGAAGATGCTGAAAAGAAAGATTCCTAATTATGTGATTAAGTTTGTAACATTATTAATGTGTCTGATCACTTTTTGGTCTATTAATCAAATAGAATGTAACTTATTTAAAGTACATTTAAATAAGTGAAATTGCTCTTAGATATTATTAGTTGATGAATGTTTAGTACTTTTATATGATAATATAGTTACATAATATGTAATTTATGGTAAGTGTAAAATGAATGGAAAATGGAAATTTCATATGTATGTAGCAAATAATTAAATCCTAAGACTGTTTTATGATGTGTGAAATTCTTTTTCTTTTTTTCTTGAATACTTGTTTAGTCATATATTGTGGAATAAACACCAATTAATTTATTTACCATGACTGTCTATATATTTTTACTACTTATATTTTGAATGTAGTTCTTTTAAATAAATTTCCTGTTTGTTGAACTATTATATAAAAAAGTAGGCTAGTTTGCATCAAAATAATGACTTTTACTAGAATAAATGATTAAAACCATTCAAATACATTATACAGGTACAGTTTACATTGTTAATTCTAGAAACAATAATTTTGGACACTTAATACTAATATGATTATCATCTGTTTAATAAGTAAAATAGCCCTACACTGATCACTATGGACAAATAGTAACTATAAGGCTCTTCAATCTTATAAATATGATTGTATAAATTATTAAATATTAGTTTATAGCCATGCAACCGTTTTGCACATAACTATTAAATACATAAATCAGCCAACCAGTTTTTGTCATACGGCTATGGAGTTCTGAAAAAATCTTGTTCAAATTCATTTTCGTTAAAGCTGTACCATTTAATTTTTATTTCATAGGAGACTACCACTAGCAGCCAATATCTCTAGACATGTATTGACTAAAATAAAATACCCAATAAGAAACAAAATAATATTTTTTAAACATTCTTTGTAGATTTTTTGTGGTGTTATTACATCATTATATAACTTGGCATAACAACTATCTTGACAAACATGCAGTCACCGTAACTTGTGAGACAAATGGCTGAACACATATTCTAAATCCCAGAGATGTAATGGCATCTTGGTATACAGCTTGCTGTGCTACAAACTACTAACTGGCTTCCAATTAAGAACGCAGTCTATCTCAATAAAACTCGAATATTAAAAAAATACTTTATTAATTAAAACAATACTAAAGAACAATTACCCTAACATTTCATAATCAAAAATCAGTTCTAGGCACACACTATAATACAAAATACTTTAATACACTATTTACAAAATTATCTACAATTTTAAAAAGTGTCTAATAAGATTTGCGGCCTAAGACCTTAAGTTCATTTCTTAATATTTTGCCAGCAATATTTCTTGGAATGGCATCAATGAAAACTACTCCACCTTCTAGATGTTTGTACTTGATAAGTTTCTTGGCAACGACGTCATAAACTTCTTTTTCTGTCAATTTGTGGTTTGGTTTGAGGACGACGAAGGCTTTAGGTACTTCCCCAGCCAAAGCGTCGGGAACTCCCACCACAGCCACGTCTGCTACTTCGGGACGCTCCATTATTATACTCTCAATTTCTGTTGGTGACACCTGTAAATTCAAAAATAATATTTATCAAAAAAGCTCACTAATCAAGTTTAATATGACAAAGTATTCACTAAACCAAGTTAAGATTGTTTTCCATAAGATAAAAAAAATGAAAATCTTATTAAATTGCTTTTCTACATAAATTTAATATTTAAATCGAGTACCAGAACAAAATCAATAAATTTCGAAAGATTTTATGGATCAATAATTACGATGTACCTATATACCAGTGACAGTTGGGAACTAACAATCACAGAGTACTTTATATATATGGGTACTAATTATCAAGCAGTGCCGGCTTTAGGAGTGGACTGACCAGGCTAGAGGCAAAATTAGTAGGATTTAAAAGGGCGGCTTGGCAAAATCAATGCCGAAGGCGTTGGAACTATAATTTTTAAAAAAGGCGGCCCTTCTATCAAGACAACTAAATACATTGTCATTTCTAGTAATGTTCTTCCATAGTTAAACTTACTTGGTTTCCCTTTACTTTAATAAGTTCTTTGGTGCGGTCAACGATATAGAAATAGTGGTCCTCATCGTAATAAGCTACGTCGCCCGTGTGTAGCCAACCTTCGGTGTCAATCGTTTGTTGTGTGGCGCCTTCATTGTTCCAATAGCCTTTCATCACCTGTTTAAAAAATACCCCGGGTTTAACGAATAAATAATTAGATTTTCTTAAGTTTTCGCGAACAGTACACATAATTTCTTCTTCGCTTCAGCCATATTTCAGTAACCGTGATCACTAAAGACAAAGTCAAAACTACTGAAAAGAATACTTATTGCTATCATTGTGTGAATATAGACATGGCATATAATATAATACACTACTTAAAGTAGGTAAACAGCCCACCTCATAGAAAGTTGTTACCGTTACCTATGGACCTTTCAAACCAACGTGTTGCCATACTTAAAGCAATTTTATGACAGCTTTCTTAAAAACCACCTGTCGCATACGTAGCAAAGAGAAGATCTGCCTTAACCTCCTCTTAACACCCCCCCCCCTTAAAATCTGTTACCCTGGGACCCCCCATCAATAGTTCCACATCCAGTTTTTCACGTACATTTTCACAAATAAATTGAAATCACGCAAACTACAAAAACAATGTACGATTGAAATTTACGCTTTAGAATTCGCCCCAAAGGAAACCAAAGCTTGTAAGAACAAGCAAAGAACATGACCAAGATTTAAAACTATGAGATGATGAAGGTGAATTAGTTATAATTATAACCATAGTTAAAGTTCTTATATATATACAGTGTCTACAGCCGTTGCCTCTACAAAATGTAAATTGAATTGTATAAACAAATTGACTAAGAGAAACAACGATTAATAAGTATTAATCGTTGTTTCTCTTAGTCTCTCTTAGTCAATTTGTTTATAACGTAAGTACATGTTTTCATAAAACCGATTTTACATAGGTAGATCAACCATTTAAATATAAGTAATCTGAGACATGTAATTAGGCTTAGGTACTTTGATCTTTGGTAACAGCTGACATAATTACATTATGTTATTGTCATAGCTGGGCATTAACTCATTAATCTGTTAATCGTTAATTAACGAAGTTAACATTTCGAGAAACGGATTAACTCTTAAGTTAACTTAAAAATATGTTAACGTACTCGTTAACTTCCGTTAAATTTCCCAAAGTCCTTTAATCGTTAATCCAGCAACAAATCTTTAAAGAGCAAAGCTCAAAGTCCAGTCAAAATGTGGCTAGACATAAAGTCGAAAGACTCGTTAAATGATGGGGCATTCCTCGGGGAACAGATATTCGCAAATCTGTTTATTAAATATAAAACTGCTATACCCTCAAGCGCTGCAGTTGAACGTCTTTTCTCCACGGGTAAGGATATACACAGCCGAAACGAGCCTCGCTTTCAGACGAGAACTTCAATATATTAATGTTCTTGAAATTCATATTATGCCAGATGACTAAATTGACAGACAAATTGGACGGGTTAGTGTCGTTTCGTCTAAGATGTAAGTGGTCTATGTAGCAATTCGTCTAAATAGCAATTAGTCATTATATTACTATCAAATCGTCTTAAAATCAGTTCGTCTAATTAGTGTTTCGTCCAGAACGTAACTAGTCTATCTTAATAAAATAAATTCTAAACCTTAATCCAAATGAATGAAAAACATTGTTTGTCAACATGCCTATATTAAACAGTCTAATAATTATACCCGTCTTTTTTTGTTTCTAACCTGTTAATTTCCAGAACCAACAGTTTTTATAAGAAGATGTAATTTTTATCACGTGTTAACGGATTAACGATTAACGTTAACTAGCGTTAAATTTTCTGAAATGTAACGCTTAACTTTTAACGAAGTTAACTTTTTCAGTAACGGATTAGCGATTAACGAAGTTAACTATTGGATTAACGGTGCCCAGCTTTGGTTATTGTAATTAAATTGTATGCAATTTTTCTTAAAATTTTAACCACTAACAAATTTATCACCATTTTTTGTTCAACATATCTTTATACAAGAAACTTGAACCGTTACTTTAGGTTTTAAATACCATTGCTACTCCCCCAATGAGTGCGGTGGTTCAATAGATCGCATCTACCAATATTACCTGAGGCCCCCTCAGCAACAACTCTCCGGATTTGTGTGGTCCAAGCATTTCGCCAGTTGTCAAGGAAATGACGCGTGCTTGGGTGCTTGGCACCAGTTGGCCGCAGGAACCAACTTTGTTATAAGGATAAGTGTAGGGCGTCATTAAAGTAACAGGAGAACTTTCCGTCATGCCGTAACCTATGAACAAATTATATATTTATTAACTGGCTGTTTTAAATTTAGCGTATCATTCGTAGATGGTATCGGTACGTACACACACACACACATACACAGGCATATATCGCCAAGTTTCGACTCTTCGAGGCATGACGTTCATATGTAGATTTCATAATAGAATTCGGCCAAGTCATCGCGTTGAAGTTACTTATAGCTCAGTTAGCCTAAGTTATATTCACTTAGGGCCAATTTTTTAATAATCGCTGAAAATCAGCGTTCTGTCGGATATAATTCCGGCACAGCAATATGCTGAGTGCAAACCTTCTTTGCTGAAAATGCGGCGTACAAATTCTCAAAATATGCTCTGTGTATAAATGTATAAGGAATGTAAATACGTTGCTATTTCTTCAAATAAAGTTTTTCTTTGTTTCTTTCTTTCTTAAGAAAGAAAGAAACAAAGAAAAACTTTATAATTTATATAATATAATTTATAATATAATCTATAATTTATTTGACTTATAACTTTTATACGATTAATCGTATAAAAGTTATAAGTCAAATAAATTATAACCTGACTGAATGTAAAAGGAAACAATTCAACTGTCTTATTCATGTAACTGTCATTTTTAATTTTTTCATATTGTATTGTATCTTATGAATAACTTTTGTCTGGTGATTGAAAAATCGGCAAAAAAACAATTTACTTTAGTCTGCCAGCTGTAAGTTTAACTCGTCTCGTATCTAAGGCTATGCGTGCACTATGATTAACAATACAGTTGAGCTAATCCAGTCCTAATAAATTTCGTTTCAATTAACTGATTCGATTTTAAAAATATATTTAAAAAAAATTGATTAACCTGCTTTTCAAAATAACATATTTTAGTGAACGATTGTCATTCGTTCTTTTTGTATCCATTTTATAAAAAAAATTGAGTCTTTTTTGAGAATAACATTGCGTGTTGTACGGTATTACCAACGTTACAAAGCATTCTGAAAACTGAACACAGGTTTCATTTTGATGACAAAACATTCCTTATTTATAGAACGCATCAAAACATGAGTACCTATTTAAAGAAAATGATATAGTAAAAAATTCAGCACAATTTACTTACCTTGTAGTAACTTAATTTCATCCTTTGTTTTCTCGCACTTTAATAGGAACTTCTCTAGAATAGTGTCAGTAGTAGGGGCAGCTCCTACCATGATCGTCTCTACTGACTGCAAATGGCTCTTCCTAACCATGGGATGGGTTGCAAGAAAAGCTAACAATGAAGGTACCACGAATAGTGTTGTTGGTTGGTATTCAACTAAACATTTTATATAGTCTTCTGGAGTAAACCTGAAATTTAAAGAAATAAATGCATTGAATAAGCACATTATTTTTCACTATAAAACTAGAAATAGACATTAGGTTAAAGAAAAGTTGCTGCCGCTCGCTGCTTTAAATTATTGTGCCCCCATACCTGGTTAAAACCTGTTGCCGAGATTCTCACATCTGCAATCTCGCTGTGTACTTCTTCGCCGTAGAAATATGCACACGAGGCTAAAAAACTTCTTACATATGTACAGTGCATAGCTTACATGTATTAATTATTTAAAAAAAACTGTGTTTTTAAAATAACAGTAAAAATCATTATTTAATTCTTTTTATTTTAAAAAATACAACCATTATACCATTATTCATTATAAAAAAACTCAATATTTTCCAAAAAAAATCTCAGAAATTAATTTTGAGATATGGATAATACTTCCTTTTCTTTGGCTATAAATCTGCGCTTGGGTTCTCGCATATGTGCACCACACACATGCGTCTGTGGAACAGAGATAATCGGCCCGAGATACCACGGTCTTTCTTGCCGCCGCAGTGCCGGCAGATGGTCACGCCACTCTGCCTTGAATGATGTCTTACGGAGGGCGCCTGCCACCGCTAATTTGCCGGCTTTATTGGAGCCTAACGGTATTGCACGTGACGATAGTAGGCGTCCCGACGAAATGACTCTAATTCCCTGGCAGCATGGCAAGCCTTTGGTGTGGGATGCGACTTGCGTAGACACGTTGGCCGCATCCCATTTACTAAATACGTCTAGATCAGCCAGTTCAGCGGCGGAAAAAGCCGAATCACTCAAGCGGCGCAAATATGCAACCCTCAGTGAGAATTATATGTTTGTGCCGTTTGCTGTCGAGACGCTTGGACCGTGGGGTCCTGAGGCCATGAGCCTCTACCAAAATTTATCGAAAGGACTCATTGACTCTTCAGGTGATCCTCGGCCAACGGATCAGTATGGCGATCCAGCAAGGAAACGTAGCTAGCCTTCTAGGCACCTTACACATAGAAGACGGTGATCTAGGCTCAGTATTCTACTTATAGTCTTAAGGGACTATGAGTAGAATACAATACAAATCAGTTAAGTTTTCTTGCATTGTATTAAATAAAATGTATAATAAATGAGTTAAAAAATAATTTTGAGATGTTTTAATAATTTAATTTTTACACAGTATTCCTGCAAGGGAACTGGCGTCAAGTTATTACATACATAACTTGACGCCAGTTCCCTTGCAGGGTAGGCACGAACAACGAATTTATTTATTGATAAATTAATTGTATTTTTTCAAGTTAGTTTAGTTCATTAAATATTATATATAATGTAAACACTAAATAATACTCACAGTATAATAATTACATGAATATGTATTTAATTTTATTGTTTCGATTAGGGTTTTAACAATTAATAAATTAATCTGAACAATAAAATTATTAATAACGACTTTAATAATTTATTATGGATGTTTTTAAAAGCCACGGGCCATAAAAACGTCCCGAAATTTGGAGGGCTTGCGTTGGGCCATGGGGAGGCCAAAACGTAGAGGCCTCTTGACAAATTTAATGTAAATGTGGCGTGACACTGACCGGCGATTATCCCTGTCTACACCACATAAAAATGCACCCAAGGACAAGCCCCGGCCAGTGTAGAACTATTGTGGGAAATGAGAACAAAAAGTACCAGGCTATTGGGGTGAACTGCTAGTGGTACTAGGGGTCTGGGAATATGGGGACTACGGCGTGTGCCTGTCGCAATGTTCGGGGACATAGAAAAATGAGCAGACAGTAACTCGCCACTCCCATGGGCCCCATAAAATGCCATAAAAGACAGGGGCAACATTGGTGTCAATGCCTAAGGGGTGTAGAGAGGTGGTCTGCAGGTTTTCCGAAGCTACTTCTGACGTCATACTATTTATCACTTCCACCCGTGGAGCTTGAGTCTTAGCTCTAGCGAGTAACTCGCAAGCAAGATAGCGAAATTCATTTAGGTAGTGGATCTACATGTTAGAACAGGCAAGACATATGTATACCCGGCAGCAAATAAGCACTAAGCATCCTCTTCTAAAATACGGGTCTTAATCGTAATTGGTTATATTTTTATCCGTGCAGGAACGGAGAAAGAATACAATTTCCTGCGGCCGGGCGTCGTACGAGGCGACAAAACAACCCACAGTCAGGTGGTAGGGCATTTGCCCGACTGGATGGCTGCCACCCCTGGTCTAAAGTATGTCGCCATAACAGCCTTGAGTTGTGTTCCGGCATTAGTGACCAGGTTCCAGTTTCCCTTAAGAGAGCAGCAGCGCATTTGTAGCAACATTGCTGTTGCAAATGTCCATAGGCGATGGTAACCGCTTTCCATCAAGTGGGCCGTCTGCCTGCCTGCTGATTTCCTGCAACAAAAAAAAATAAAAAAATATTGTAGTAGTATTAAACTTACCTAGGCATCGAGACCAAGTGGAAACCTAACGAGATATTGTAATTAAGTATACCATTAAATCCGTATATGTGGAAAAATGGTGGCACAGTCAATACAATTTCGTCTTTACCTGAAACCACAAAAATGCATTCTAATAATAATAATAATATGTTCCCTGAACATTGCGACGGGCAGACGCCATAGTCCCCATATTCCCAGACCCCTAGTACCATTAGCAGTTCACCACAATAGCCCGGTACTTTTTGTCCTCATTTCCCACAATAGTCCTACACTGGCCGGGGCTTGTCCTTGGGTGCATTACTATATGGTGTAGACAGGGATAATCGCCGGTCAGTGTCACGCCACATTTACATTAAATTTGTCAAGAGGCCTCTACGTGTTGGCCTTCCCATGGCCCCACGCAAGCCCCCCAAAAGTCCGGGCCATTTTTATGGCCCGTGGTCTTGAAAGACATACAGTATAATAATATAATAATAATAATCGGCAGACAAACACCCACATTGTATATCCCTAAATTAAGCAAGTTACGCTTCTGTTATAGGTAATATACAACGGACTACTCTGGGGCCGGTCCCAGACACCCAGACCATAGTAAATAACGGAGAAAATACTTTTCCGAAATTTACTATACCAGGAATAGAACCCGAAACCTCTGTGTTGCAGTGAGGTACGCCGGCAAAGGCTTAGCCCGCTCAACCACAGAGGCCGTCAATTCTCTTACATAATCACCAACTACTGCAATACCGACTTAATACCGGGTTTATACATCGTACTCGCCATAGTGTTTTTACTATTGATAAAAAAAAACAATTAGTTGTATATTCGTGGACGGTGGAGACATGGTAGAGCCATACTGGAATCATTGATTGGCTCGATTTGTGCGGTACCACGCTCTTACAGAATATAGTCGTGAAACGGTTAGCCTTGAGTTAATCGTAAAGTCGGAGATACGATGGCCTACTAAATCCCCCCACTCCCTTGCCTTTTCCTCGTATCGGTGTGCTTAGTGCGAGTTTTTTTATTGGTCGAGCACGTGCAAGTTAACGCAATTTTGTATGGGAATACCTTAGCGCAATCTCGTGAGCTTGAAGGGAAACATAAATCGTGCCATACAAAATTGCATTAATTTGAACGTGATCGAGTAGAAAAAAAACTCGCACTAAGCACTGTGATTCCTCTGTTCCATCTCTCCTATCCCATCCTCAAGGTTAGCAACGCGTTGGCTTCATTCCTTGGGTTGCAAACGTCTACAGGCGACGATGACCACTTTCTATTAGATGGGCCGTCTGCCTGCTTGCTAGCTTCGCATTAAAAAATAGCATGGATTTACCCTTTTTTCTAAATGATATTATTCAAAAATTAAATATGGCACAGCGAGCAGTTCTTGAATAAAATAAACATAAATGAGACTTGGCATGGACTAAACATTTAAAAGTTCAAAAAGTTCAATGTTATTTTGTTTATAAAAATATTTTATCGTCTCGTATCATTTTGCTCTACAGATAAAAAACATTTTTTATTGTTATGTGGTATTTACCGATATAAGTTTGTTGTGCTATTTTGTCCTCTAAACATTAGTAAAGACATTCTTACGTTAATTTTAGAATATTGTAGGTAGACTTACAACTCACAATAGAACACCTATGATAGAAAGGAACGCTTTTCTAAACATAAGCACAACTAGATTACTTAACCAGTTTAATATATTAGGAAATATGAGCCCACCTTTCTCTCCTCCGTATTTCATCATCTTAGGGCATTGCACTTGTTTCAAGTTTGATACTAAGTTCTTATGAGTCAGCATAACGCCTTTTGGCATGCCAGTTGTGCCGCTTGAGTAAGGAATGAGGCAAACTTCTTCACAATTCGGTTTTGGAAGGTCTGCTTTGTGATCTGCCATAAGGAGAGATCGAAGACCGTAGACTCCTGGAACGAGTTTCATATTTTTGTCAATGTTTTCATATTGATACACTATGTTTGAAAAGTCTAATGGGCCCATACACCATCCTGCATTGCAGTCCTGCAGTGGGCGGAGCTACAGTACTCAAGAGGCATTCTATTCGGTGTTGTCGGGCACAATGCAGGCTGCAACAAGGTGTTGTAAACCGTGAATGCATTTCGCAGCGGACTGCAATGCAGGACCATGAATGGGCCCCTTAAGCCTTCGCCCATGTATTCACTGGAATGCAGAGCTCCCGGCTTCGATTCTTCGTATACTAAATTTCGTAAGCAGAAATCAGAAATCATTTATTCTTAACAAAGTTACACGTCAATTTCTACATCAATTAAATCCACAGGTCATTAATAAAATTAAAAATTATGTCATATTATGGGATATAAACTCCTGATGATTATAGAAGGTGTGCTCGACTAAAACAAACACTAAACAAACTTTCCTTTATTTCCTATGTCTGGAATCGGCTCCAGAATTCTCGTTATATATTATACATAACACAACCGTTACTTGTTTAGCTTAGGCGTTACAATAGTATGCGTTTGTATGTCGATTAAAAAAAGGATTGTTAAAGTGACTATTTTTTGAAGTATATTTGTTCCTTCATCACGACCTTAAAAAAATAAACCAATTATCGTGAAATGAACGATGTCTATCTGTGAAATGAATTAATGATGAATGCCTTATATAATGGTAAGAACATGTTTCACCATTTTCTGGCATACACTTTTTTCTTTAAAATAATATTGTTAATACAGTAATTTTGACATTTAACCCAATTATTCTTACGTTAGTAATTTCATTATATTATTATATTAGATATGATATTAAGTCTGAATGTTCTTCCGACAACTGGTATCAACTATTAGGATACTTATCCTGAAAAATGGGATAGCTTCAGGGGAATACAGAACCAAAGCCATCCATTTTTTCCAAGTTTCAGTATATTGGACTTTTCCTTATACATTAACATGTAAACTTTGAATACATACTTCTAATAACTGTGGCATTTGTAGTTGACTTCCATTAAACGACGACCCGTTTAATATGACTTATTCATCCAATAACTCTGGTCTGGGTACCTGGAATCTGACCCAGGTTTGTCTATCGATGTCTACCCACAATACAAGTGTAAATTGCTTAATTTGGAAATATGCAATGTGTATGTTTATTTGAAGATTTTATATATTGATTGATTCGTACCCTGCGCTTCATCATCTTCGCCGCCAACCCAGATGGTTCCCTTGTAATCCTTTAACGTTTTGCTGACTTCTTTGGCGACTGGCATAAACATCTCTATTGTGGCTATCGCTTTCACATTGCAGTCTGAGAACTGACGACTCGTCTCCTCTAAAAATATAAAAAAGTTGTCAAAAATGTTATTTATGTTTCAGTACAAATTACCTATAGCAAGATGGATTTACACTAGGCTCACTAGGAGCTAGTGCCCAGGGCGGCGAAATTTTCGAGGGCAGCAAAATTTGGAGAGTTAGCAAAAAATTTTTAACTTTCTGCTATAAAAATCAATCATTTAAAAAAATTGGGAAGCTATTGGTTTCATGTCAAATATTAAAAATCGAGTTCTCATTGCATATTTACGTTTTGAAATCTAGTTACAGTGCAAAGATAATAGGCAGGTATTTTTCACGTTGCCCCAGGGCGGCACTTAATGTAAATCCGGCCCTGCCTAATAGCCGTATTCTGAAATATTTAGGAATGCACAAATTAACTGTATGCTGTGTTTCCTTCCTGTTTAAAACATAACAAATTACTAAAATTAACTAAAAAGTGTTTGTCATAATGGTATTTATACCGCTATTATGATAAACACTTTTTTTAACTCTTTCATACCTAACCTATAAACTTCGTATAACTGTTATGCAGGTGTAACAAAACATGCGCCGTAATGCTTTAAATAACGCACTAATAATACATGATACATATGAAGCCAAGCGTATAATGCGTTATTTATGATGTGACATTCTTAGCGATGCTGTCACTGCTAGTCCGCTACTAACCTACTGCTGTCCCCGAGAATAAAGAATTTACAACTAGAGAAAGAAGTCTATAGAACTATTCAGATACCTATGTTTCGCTACTGGACCACGATTACCGCAAACATTAGGTAACCTTTCCTGTTAGCGAAATAGGTAATTAATTTCAAATTGATATTTTCATAAGTTTAACACGATTTGTAATAAAAAGTAGCACAAATCACTACTGATTTAAAATTGCAAATTTAGCAATAATAAGTAGTCGTATAAAATGTATTGATGGCACAATTAGGTAATAATGTAGTGATAGAAAAATAGTTCAAATATACTTTTTCTATTTAGAATTAAATTTATCGATAACAAGCTACTTAAATGCCTAATTATCGTAATATTATACTGTGTGAGCTATTACTATAATATTTGTGTGAAAGCCAAAACTAACACCTATGTGCCTCTACAAATAAAAACTTTTATATTTTAAAGTAATTTATATAATGCATATTTTTACAATAACCACTTGCTAATGGCGATTGAATATATCGTGGGTAAGTCCGCAATATGATGTAGATATTGCCAATCTGTCCAACCCGTTTATCCGTCTAAGATTAGCGTGCCAAGTAACCAACCACCTTTCCCCAGATACGGGAATGTCTAGAGCTGACTTATTCGTATTATGTACATAGGTAACTATTTTATTTTAAAAAAATGTAAATAAACAGATTAAACTAAAATAAAAGCATAAAAGTAAATAAACAGATACTATGACCAGCCATAACAGTAAATTCAACTAGTCTCAGGCACTGAAAAGATAAATTTATCACTTCGTTATATGTTAATAGATAATACTGTTATTAATAAAATATACTTCGAGATAATAATGTCTGCAGTAGCTGTCTAGTAGCCTAGACCTTGACAGCAACTAATCATTAACTGATTGCAATTTGTTATTATTGCACTGCTATTATCTATCTCTCAGTATATGTACGTGTCCAATGTACACATTAAGGTTTCAATTAAAATTTTCACTTCTTCAATACACAAATTGACAATCTCGATGTGCAGATATATCACGATGTTTCCTTTAAATGTCAGCACATGATAATTCTTAAGCCGCGTACTTACCTGCGAGCTGTAATCGTAACCATTGCAGTTACAGCTTGTTCCCGCTTGCCGGATGTCAGGCGCCGTAATTGATTAGGTGTGCGCGATATGTGTGTGCGCGATCTACGGCAGAGAGCAGCTATCGACGGGCGGAAGAAGGGGGCGCGGGGAGATTTTTGCTAGGCCCGAATCCGACAAATGTGAACAGCATCATAGTTACTCATAAGCGAGCGAGATCCTACATAATTTTTAGGGACGTAGATCGCTGGCAAAATACGCAATATTTTTTATCGGGGTCGACAAAAAACGGAGTCGGGCAAGTGTAATCAGTTTCATATAAAATGTTCTGCCACTAGAGCAACCGATTTTTTGTCGAACCCGATAAGTGTAAATACTCTAACCAAAAATCATAGTGTACATACGTGGCTCGCGAACTCGAGTCGAGCGACACGCGGCCCGTTCGCAACGAGCCGAATAAGCGAAGACCAATGTCAGCGTACACATTAGACTCATTAGAGCACGTTACTATATTCGCTCAGTTACAGTTTCGGTTCTGAGTTCTCGGCTTAACAATACGCACGTTAGGGCAAAACATGCTCCTCAGCTTATGATTCGAACCACGGAAATTCGAACACGCGTAAACTAGAATAAGACACGAGTGGCGTTAGCCACTGAGCTACCACGGCAATATAATTAATAATTTTACCTAATACACAGAAAAGAAATAAAGTTATTATGTCTAACTGGTTATGAATATGTAATCGGGTGAAAATTAAACAGGGACTGATAATAATTATATAAGCCTTAATTCTTTTTATGAAAATTTATGTATGGACTTTGGTAAGAATTAAAAATATTCGCTGTGAAAGTCGTAACCTTCTGATCTATATAGCGTACTAAAATCCAAAGAAAATTCAAAGTGTTCGGGCTTAAAAATATTTACTTTCAACAAAAATTAGTTTGAACATCATTGAGTAGTTTTTGTGGGGTAAGGCTTTTTATTACCTTCCATTGTGCATGCGCTAACAAGCACTTGACCATTTTTTAAACATGAGTAATCTCTTTAGGTTAATCAATCTTTAACGTGTCTGAGTGCGAGTACAAAACATTTTGTTTTTAATTTCGATTAAAATGTGAATTTTCATTACGTAAACTAGTAACGAATTTCGTCATTTTACCAAGAATGCATCACCCGACAGACTATCGGATTATGCATAGAATTAAATTACATCGCAATGCAGTTTTCCTAGATAACGTGTCAATTAAAATAGTAAGTATATTTTAATTAAAAATCTGTATATTAAGGTACTGCATGTATTATGTAGAATATGTATCATTATTGGCCGGTTCCTATATCTATGTATTCAATCACTTGCCCTACCATCGGTTGAATTATGACATTTCTTGTCTATACAAGAGCTTATGTCAATTTTTAATCCATATTAAGGCAATTGAACGGTCAATAAGATATAAGAAACGGCTGTAGGTATATCGTGTCATCCGTTTACATAATAATTATTCAGGTTAAATAATTTATATTTGTTTCTTACTTCTTCACGATTTAAATGTTGAATGGATCATAATGAAATTTTAGAAGGCGATAAATTACATCCTGGGGAAAGACAGGTTATTTTTGTCTCAAAAACCATTTTGAACGTGTAAAATTTTTAAAAGGATATTAAAACGTGCGTAGACTTTTGGTAAGAAATAAAGAAATACGTGATGAGTCTTTTACAAAATTGGAATGGGGGAAAACTACGCCTTATAAAATATAATTTAAACTTAACGCGTTCGAAGCCGCAGGCACATTTCGTTGTGATACTTACATCTTCAGTTTCCTAGGTTACCTTATATCCTTAGAATTTGAATAAACATCATCTCCCTAATATTTCAATTACATATTTATTCGTAAAATATGATACTATCTACGTATTAGATAATACTGAAAGTTATTAATCCTTATCTTACTTCATTATACACACGAGACCATTGTATTATCATTATTTATTTTACTGATATTAACGTTATTGTTTCTAAGCTATACAAATACCATGAATAATTTGAAAGCCACATTACCCATACTAATAGTCCTGTAGATCTACCTATTTCAGGAAAAAAAAACACTTCCGAGGAGCTTTTTGTCTCAACTGTTTTCTTTATCATAAACAATGGTTTTATAATAAACATTTTTTATTGCAATACAATCGTTCATATACAACATAATGTGATAATCATTATAATAGCATTATATCCGGGTTGTGGTTATAGCGTCCGCTCAGAGTACCTTTTCTACGTTTTCTTTTCCAGTGGCATAATCTTTGGTATCGTTTATTATTAGTCAATTGGCACGTATTTATATCATCTCCCACAACATTGTGCCAGCTTTTCTTGTGTAGAAGGACTACCGTTCCCATCTACCAGGACAGCCGTAGATAGCATGGCTAGATATTTGTTCCCCACATAACCACCTGAGACGGATCGTACCAGTGTAAGAGACCTTCTGCGAGTCCGTCAGCTAGGTCACAGACATGAAGAAGACTAAAAATGCGCAAGTGACTTACTTATTGCTAAGGTATGTAAGTATGATATAATATGTTAACATAATTTATGTAAGGACTTAATTCAAACCTGGAAAAATAATAGTAGATATATGTAAACTATAGTTTAATTCATGTGGATCACCCACAATGCTTTAAATCGAAAAAACACCAGTTTTACAGATTTTATTCGATAATATTTGAATACTAACCTGCCGTGTAGAGTGGATTAGCGAACGTCACGACAAGCCCGGCCTTCATGGCCCCGTGTATGAGCACTGCAAATTCCGGGATGTTGGGGAGAATTAGGCCAATCCTCTCTCCCGGTTGAAGACGTAAGTGGCCTGAGAGGGCGTTCGCGCATCGGTCTACCAGCATACGAAGCATACCGTAGTCGTAGGCACGCCCCGAAGTGCCACATGTCTATGGGACAAATGTGTAGACTTAAGTAGGCTATTAAGTTATTCAAGTTAAAGCACAATAAATAACAAGGACACTAAATTATTCAAAATAATCGTATTTTTTTAAATAGAGCAAATGTTTCTTCAGTTTAATACATAGCAATATTTACGCGGCTATGCTGACTGACTCAATATAATTCTATTCAGATAAAAATAACGAGAAATTAATTATTTTCTATTTAAGTTGGATGGACATTAATTCAACCTGAAATTGACGACTGGAATCAAAAGGAATATATTGAATAGTAATTTGTTAACATTAAATCTTAAAAATATTATGCAACAATTCGAAATCTAGGGCGCTAATTTAACTAATGTTCAAGACAAGATACGACATAGAGTGGTTAAAAAAATATTAATTCATTTCTTATTAGGACTCAAAAATATAATTGTACCTAATTGGAATTTTTATGAGGAGTTTTGATCTCCTAATTTCAAGTATCAAAAAAATACATTACTTTCCGATATAATAATGGCCTAAAAGATGGCTTATAAATACAAATGAAATCCACATTTATCTATTACTAGAAATTATTTTACTTACATAAAAACTTAATTAGGTTTTATATATAGCGAGCGAGACCGCGGAAAAAAAGCTGGTATGTATATAACCATCCTTGAAAAATTATCGAACTGATGGTGAAAACCGCTTCAAAATCCGATGCATGGTTTAGGAAAAGTTAGGGGATATAGACAGACAGACGCGGAAAGCGACTTTGTTTTATACTATGTAAAGAAGTACGGGTAACAGTAACAAGTCGTAACCTATAAGCATTTAATTCTATAAATGAACCAGTCAACTGCACTCTTTGTCTTGTTTTTAACAAAGTCATTATTAAACCAAATAGAATTAGGTCATCGCACTTGATTACACAAACGCGTTAACCAAAATAAAAACGTTTGTTGAAAAATAGTCGAAGTCCAAAGTGCGTTATTGAAATAACACAAACTGGTGCAGATAAAGTTTTTGGCACCAGACAACGCTGACGGCGAGCAGTGCCGCGATCTTGTACTTCATATTTCATATAGTACATTGTTGATGTTCTTATGAAGAAATAAAGTAATTTGATGCCAAATCGTATTATAATGCAATCATTAACTTTACAAGGAAAATATATTCTGGTCTCATTAGCAAACTATCAAATAATAACAGCTAATAAAAGTCCTATTTCTGGACTCGGGCTTGTCCATGCCGGGTTTGACACAACGGTTAGGTATCTCGATGTGCAGATTTCATCACCATTTTTTCTCTGCAGTCATCACGTGGTAGTTATAAAAATATGCAAAGTAGATCAGCAAACTGCTTAAGTTCATGTTTCCCACTAAAAAATCTAACCAACGTTATTTGAAAGGCGAGTCAGTACGATTCCATGTTGTTTTTCTAACAACAAACTATGTGACTCGGCAACCTGCATTGAAATTCACAGTCTATAATAGTGAATGAATCCACAGAAATTAGGTGTTCTTTGCCCAGCACTGACTACAAGCTATAGATAAGTAATAATAAAGTATCTTATCATATTGAAACCGAATCCGCATTTAGTGAGCATTGGGGCAGTTTTTATGAATCTGTTAAGTGATAGTTATATTAATGAATTAAAGTCTTAGATTATATAAACGCTCAATGATTAAAGTATAGAATAAAGGAATGATATTGCATTTATTACTAAAGATAATCGTATCTTAGAATTGATCATTCAACATTTATACATTCGTAAGCTGTATCAAGGCTGTAATTTTCGTCAGTTAATTGAAGATTAAGCTATGTACATTACTTACAATGATTAAAACAATTCCTAATAATTATAAGCAGACCTATAACTCCCATTGTTGGGTTTGGGCCTCCATTTTCAGGGAAAGAGACGCTATATCCGCCACGCTTATACATGCGAATTTCATACATCGCCAATCTCGATGTATAGGTTTCCTCACAGTTTTCATACACACGTCAACACGAGGTAATGGTAACACTGTCTGTTATTTCAGAAACAATGCGTGCGGTTTAGTAGTGTAGCATACTTAGCCCCTAAACCTTCACGGCTTTTTAAAATCGTTTTAATTGATGATAATTATTACGTTCTCCGTTTTTTATTATTTTAATTTTTCTTTAAATGTAATTATATTTCTTAAACTAAGAAATAATAAACTAATAAGTATATATATATATATATGTAATAAAGAAAACTTAACTTTATATTGTATATTGTATTCTACCTACACCCTACAATTCTTTAAGACTGGTAGAATACTGAGCTTAGGTCACCGTCTTCTATTCTTATTGTATTCATTTTTCTCTTTAATGGCCGGTTCCTATATCTTACTTTTCATTCAGTTGCCTTACCAACTTACCATTGCTTGAATCTCGACATTACTTGTATGAAGCTTATTTCAAGTTTGACCGACAGTAAGGCAAATGAGCTGTCGGTAGACGTCTTAAACTATTAGTGTTTAATAACAAACCTAAGAGAAAACTGATTTTCCCCGGTTACTTGCTCGGCAAATGAAGGTCGTATCTTGAAATCGTGCATTCAGTTGATGACGTATACTTGTATTTTATACTTATTATGTGAAAATTACGGACAGTTTTCACGCCTGATAAGTAAATCAGTAACACGTGCGTGAAAAAACCAATTAACTGCGGTCACAGTCCGTAACATTTTTAGTCAAAAGTTATATATTAGCTCAGATAGAAATTACATTGTTTCACATTACTTACGTTTTACATGAAGGAATTGTACAAAATTATTCTTTTGTTATGATAGAAGTGTGACAGGTTTCTGATAATGTTTTTAACTATTTGAAAATATAATAAGAAGAAACTATAAAATATTATTCTGGATTACATAATTATACGAGTACGAGTATTCTTCGACAATTAGTGTATGTTAATTAAAAAATAAAGAAATCAAAATTAAATTCAGTCAAAAACAATAATAATAATTATTTAAACAATTTAAAATTACGTATTAAACACAGATCAAACCATTTGAGTTTGAGCAAACTAATCAAAGGAAAACTCAACACGATATAATTGCCATATATTATAATAATAAATAGTGTATATTATATCTATATCCATCTATAATGTGTAATCCTAATAATAATATAAATGTGACAGACAAGTGATTTGTATAGCGATAATAATTATTTTAGTGTCGTTATTGAAAGGTGACAACATAAGGTAAATAAATATTCCATGGCAATGCTTCCTGATGTGCCGTGGAGTGCACCATTGCCAAGCATTCCTGTCGCTAGCCTCAACCTTCGCATCGATACTATTTATACCGTATCACATCTAACATCCGCATAAAATATAGCGCAATGAACTTTGTACTCTAGATTGTAGGTAATTGTTGTAAATGAAATGCATCGCCAGTTGAACTATTTTTTAATTGATAGCAAACAAACGTCGATAATCACAGAAATTAACGTAAATGAGAAAAAAAAATTGAGAACTTACTGTTTCCATAAATTATCGTGACACTGGAGTCACTATTTTATTTAAGCACTTACCTACATTATATTCTATGTGATTACTTTATTACACTAATAATATTATAAAGCATAATTTTTTAAAAATAGGTGTGTATAACTAATACTTGTGATGAAATTTACCTATTTACGATTTATAAAGTAATAGCAAACTTATATACTTAAAAAGAGTTTATAAAAAATATATACCTACTTAAATTGCACTCGTTTAAAAATATCATCACTGTTTTGTGATGTTAAAACAAAAACATAAAAATTGAATTGACTACTTGTCTTGACTAGTTAAAATAAATACTCACCACCGCGGGTTTGTCGGCCCATGAGTCGCATTCAGCAAACACGAATTCCGGTAAAGTTTCTTTGCCAACAGTGATTTCACCCCACGGCGACGTCAAATATTTAGAATCCACATCAGGTGCTGTTTGAGTAGCAAAACTTCTACTCGACAGACTTAGTGAAGGAACACGATTAATTTTAGATTTTTTAACATTTTTTGCGCAACTGTTAAATATTTGCCGCGCGAAGTTCCCGCGCAAAACTTTCAAATGAGACATGGTTGTTCGCTAGTGAAGTGTCGCTGCGTGAATGCACACCGACGCGTCTAGTTGCGAGTTTTGGCGCGGACTCGACGCTCAAAGGGACAAGGTCCACTGGCTTATTTAGCCTGTTTGTTGTGATTGTGACGAAAAACCAACAATAAACACTGATAAAACGTCACTAAGGCGTTATCGGCGCAATAATGAAGGAGGCACGACACCGATACTCGATGTAACTAGTCACGATTAAAATTTATTTGTGAAGATTTTAAGAAATATTGTTTTACAACATAAAAACAAGTACATGATAAAGAACGAAGTACTTTGGGTCCGATCCGAAACCATACTAATAACGAATTCATTTATCAAATTTACTATGCCAGGAGTCAAACCCGAGACATGTCCGTTGCAGTGAGCTAGGCCGTAAAACCTAAACCTCAGAGGCCGTCATTAATTTATATATACAAATAATAGTTTTCCCCGCGCCTACGCCGCCGGTCAAACCCCAGTAAGTAGCTTTATTTTACTTACATAAAAACTTAGGTTTTTATACATCGCGAGCGAAACCGCAGGCAAACGCCAGCAATCTAACTGATGGTCAAAACCGCTTAAAAATCCGTTGCATGGTATAGGAGTTAGCGGATATACAGACAGACGTGGAAAGCGACTTTGTCTTATGCCATGTAATGTTGTTGAATAGGAATATAATATACTTTATTACGTAACATTGAACGTTGAAGAAAAGGTACAGAAAACTATAAGCCGTCATATCACTACAAGCAATTTCTTCCAGACAAATTTGGGGTGGATTACATTTGTGAGTTACGTTTACACTGCCTTATATAAACTGAATTTCGTATTCTATACAGTAGTACTTTGGGGGTCGCAGATAAACCTTTCTCTTCTTTCGAAGCTAGCAAACCGGCAGACGGCTCATCTAACTGATAGTGCTTACCGTCGCCTATGCACATTTGCAGTATCAAAGGTAAAGCCAACGCGTTGTCTACCTAACCTAACAGATAATAAGCTTTTTTAAAAAGGTTTTTAAATTACAGGAGTTCCTATTGCCACCTTCCGACTCCATCATCAGATCAGCTCCCATGGTACACTATTATTGCATTGTCACGCGATATACACATTCGTGCAAAATTTCAGCTCAATCGGAAACCGGGAAGTTGGTCAAATTTAACTCGCAAGATTCCACCCGAACTTACTACATACATACATCCATTGCAAGTTAAATAAAAGCTTGTAATATATCTTATTCGACAAAGTGAATGAGTTTTCATGGAAACCGAAACCAAAATTTACGAGAGCGATGGCATAAATGCAATCCAAATCATCCATAAACGTTAGTCATTACTGATTAGAAAAAAAACAAATAGAAATAATAACAACAACCATTTTAATTCTGTCAAAAAAATATACCAATACCCGTTAATTTAAACTTTAGAATAGAAACAACAAACCAGCATTCACTATAATAAATACACAACAAAACATTTTGTTCTAATAGTAACTGATACAATCTAAAAGACGACATCACTTATTTATCACAAAACGAATGCAATAATTATTTCTATATACTTAACATTTCATAAGTATCGCACGATTTTTTAAATTACCCATTGCAAATGCATATCAATAACTTTCAAGCATTTACATTATATTATACATATTGATTATGACATATACCTATGCTAAACTTCAAAAAGGCAAGCTGTATCTGTATTAATTGATTCACAAATTGAATCTTTTTATGATTTTTGTTTTGTTTTATTGTTTCATTCCATTTTTAGAGAGCGGCAGCACATTTGGTGTTTCAAATGTTATTTGGGCGATGATAGCCGCTTTCCATCAGGTGGGCTGTCTGCCTGTCTGCTGAACACATGCAACAGGAATAATACGACTACGATCTGTGGCTTTAAAACTGCCGCATATGATAATCATACTGTGAATCTGACAATGTGTCTAAACATAGACTCTCACGGTTTAAATCCAGCGGCAAAAAATGGGAACTAATCACACAAATCAGCCCAGCTACGTTGTTATGTTGTTGTTATCAAGTTTTTTAATGTAAATGTTACATTATATTATTATTCCATTTACTAATAATAATAATCGGAATCTTTCTAAAATGATTTTATCTTTCTAACACTCTGTTGCGCGACCATAGTAGCGCTGCGTCTGCAGGAAATAACAGTGAAACAGTCTATAATTGTAGGTACAAAATATTATTCCTGGGTTAGATTTCGACATTTGTCAGATCATTCGTAATACAATTCTGCGAAAGTAGCCATTGAAGGATAGAGCGCTAGTATACAAAATGTCGATCTATATCTGTAAACTTCACTCTGTCTATAACCACTAATGGCTGATTGTTATATGTTACCGCCCGTTCATTTGCCTTACTGTCGGTTAAAATTTGACATATTAGTTCCATATCGAGGGCTTCATAACAAATGGGCGTACAGACAAAAGTGCAGTCTTACACAAGGGACAAGATTGTGAATAAAACAAAACTAGTTGATTGTATAAGGTTGAAATTTGGAATACCCTTATTTTTAGGACACTTGCATACTGATAAGACTTTCTAATTTGTAACATGCATAGTTTTTAGTAAACAACAAAAAAATGGCATTTTTGTTTATACGCCTATATGTTATGGAGCCCTCGATTATGAGCAATTTCAAAATTCAATCGAAGGCAAGGCAAATGAATGAATATTAAGATATAGGAAGCGGCCATTAATCTGCTCGCTTTTTTGAAGATTAGTGTATATAGAAGTCTAGTGTAAGAATAAAAACTGTAATTTAAAAAAAAACTTCGTTTAAAAACTAAAAAGTATAAAATAACTTATTTCTAAAGCTATTTTTAATTATAATATCTTATTTTTATACATTATATCTAAAACAAATTGAAGTCGGTGCGAAGTAAAACATAAAAATTACTATATTTTGAAAATTACTAAGCACCGACTTTAAGATGTTTTAGATATAATATATAAAAAATAAGATATTATAATAAAAATGCGCTTTAGAAATAAGTTATTTTATACTTTTTAGTTTTTGACGTCGTTATTTTTAAACGAAGTTTTTTTTTATTTGTTAATTTTTAGTGTCTAGTTATGGGTAGGCCTACGAAAGGTGCCGCGCGCCTTGAAAAATATAGGTCCTAAGGACGGAACGGAACGGAAAAAAAATCACAAAAAAATGTTCATAAAATTAAAACTACTGAGCCAAACTATGTTAAATTTTTAGGAGACCAAATGGCAACTATTCCGCATCAAACTAAAGAAGAGTCACGTAAATCGGATCATAAATCTCACCGTAATCGGTGTACATACGGAACAGATTGGAAACATTTTTCATGAAAAATGTTCATAAACTAACAACTACTGGGCCAAAGTATGTTAAATTTTTAGGGGACCAAATGGCACCTATTCCGCATCGAACTAAATAAGAATCACGTAAATCGGATAATAAATCTCAGAGTAATCGGTGAACATACATAAAAAAAAATCCGACGAATTGAGAACCTCCTCCTTTTTTTCAAGTCGGTTAAAAAGCGTGAGTCGTATATAACAATTATAATAATATGATATAAACTCATATACTACAAACAAGTCATAAGAATAAAAATGATAACATTTCAAATAATAATTACCTCCATAAATTATTGTAGAAGTCTTTATTTATAGTAGAATCAATATTATTGCATTGTCGCACTGGTTTGTTGGTTTGTGCGAGTGTAACACCAATATATAATTTAAAATATATGTGGTGGGTTCGAGCGTCTACATTTTAGTAGTGTGGTATACCCTTCACGCTTATTTAGATCAGACTGTCGGGTTTCACACATCTTTCACAATAGTTACCATCGTGTGAAACTAGTAAAATCACGTCGCCCAAGTGTGGCGGGTATACTGTCTATGCTCTAGTGATAAAAACATCTAGCCCAACAGTGGGACGTTTACCGAATCGTATTATTAACGTGTGAAGTTCTAACTGAAACGTATCCAGACTACATCATTGCAGTTATCTTTCATTTCCAAAACAGACACTTATGTTGCATAATTATAATTATGGAGAATATCGTTTTCAGAAACTATGAAAACCTTATTAAGAATTCGGAGGTCATTCTACAAATATACCCAAAATATAATACAATTTGATAAATACATCTATTCTACCCAAAGTTTTTTATCATCATATAGCTAAAATAACCAAAAAAAATATTATAAACAGTATATACATAGTTAATCAGTCACTTCTTTTTGATTATGGATTAATCGTATATATCATTTTCCATGTACTTAATGACGACTCAGGAAATTCAAATTCAAAATGTCATTTACGATACTTTAAATGGGATATCAAAATAACTGCGACCGATCTACAAAAAGCATAAAATGTTGTTTAAAAAATGACCATTTTCAATCCCTTATAATACAATTTTTACAAATATTAAATAATAACTTTTTAGAATTTATTATATTAACTTCAGACATGTAATAGAATTAGAGAATGAAAAGTAACTTTTTTTTTATTCATTATGAACCATTGCATTAACTTAACTTCAAATCAAATGAATCTAACATATATACACCAATTAAGCAAGCCAATGCAACGAATTCATTCACTTATAATTTTAACTCAAAATAACACCTGAAACGCTATGTGTTCTGAACTTCTCTCTTCTCCCTCGACTTCGCTGCAAAGTTTTGATGTGTAATTAACTCTTTGAAGAAACCATCTTGTTTTGCCATTAATTCCGTGTAGGTCCCTTTTTCTACTACGACCCCGTTTTCCAGTACTGCCACTTCGTCGGCCGACTGTATCGTGCTTAATCTGTGAGCTATAGTTAACACAGTTCGATCTCTACTGATCTCTTTTAAAGCTTTATCCACTAAATATTCTGAATAAGCATCTAAGGCTGAAGTAGCTTCGTCTAGTATTAAAATTTTTGGATTCTGAAACAGGAAATAAGTTTTTTAAGTTTTCGCGACTGGTAAACATAATTGAAGCTGTGTCTTAACGGTTTTAAGCGTGGCTTTTTATTTTGATGTTTCGGCCAGTTTTCCGTAGCCGTAATCACGGAAGACTACTACTACCACTGATACAAGGCTGCTGAAAAGTGGCCAAAACATCGAAATACAAATAGAACAAAACGTCGAAATAAAAAGCCACGCTTAAACGTTAAAAAGTAGCTTTAATTATGAGAAATAAATTTTTTAACAGATCTTAGGGCGTGGATCCCTCGTCTTTGCATACCCCTATAGGAAACAGAGGCCAATTCTGCTACTTCAACATTTTGGCGTTGCGTAGATATTCAAAGTACGATTCCGTTGCAATAGTTGAAAAAAATTCGTATTCTACTAAATCTACAATATCTTCTCGATATCGTCGCGGCAAAATAGTAGTAGAAAAAAAATGGTATTAACTGAAAAGCTACCAAAAAATTTCGCGGTTCTCACTTATAAATATAGAGTGGCGTGCCACCGGCGCGCCATTAGGATTATCAAAATACTGAAATCAAGCAAACCTACGACCGAGAGGATAGTATCCAGCGATTTTGAAGAGATAATAATAGCAGAATAAGGCCCCAGGTTGACAGTGGCCACGTTCCATTAGAAGATCACAACGATCACGTTCACGACCGCGATTTTTCCAGTTCACAATTGTAAACTCAAGTGGAACGATTATTAGACCCACTTCTTGACATGGGTCGTTGTGAGCGCTACGTGAGCGAAAATCATGATTTCATTAGTGCATTAGTGATGTTTTCGCCACGACCATAAGGGCCGCGGTCGCCTAGTAGAATAGCAGACGGAGCAATTTGGGCGTTGTAAGATACTAAAGGAACGCGCCCAGTGTGTATGTAATTCACCTTAACGATGGCCCTCGCGATGGCGACGCGCTGCTTCTGGCCGCCGCTAAGCTGGCCCCCCCTGGCCCCCACCTCCCGTTCCCACCCCTCCGCCGACGCCACCACTAATTCGTGTAAATGAGCGGTACGAG
The DNA here is from genome assembly GCA_019925095.2 of Dendrolimus kikuchii. Taxonomy (NCBI): domain Eukaryota; kingdom Metazoa; phylum Arthropoda; class Insecta; order Lepidoptera; family Lasiocampidae; genus Dendrolimus; species Dendrolimus kikuchii. Next base: position 10,515,023 of record CM034400.1, read on the forward strand.
CCGCCGATAGCCACGCCGGCTCTTTCTGCGCATAAACGAAAAAAATATCAATAAATAAATCACAAATCACTTTAAAAGATTTGTTTACTTTGGGAGCCATTTGTATTATCGGTTTTAGAGACCCACGCAAGCGGCGCTTTAAATTGGCACAAAAATAAAATTACGGCAACTTGTTCAGTGGTAATAAAAGAGGTCAATGAACTTCAGCCTGTAAGCGTCAAACTGTTGGGGACAGGTCTGCCTGTTTTAGAGGAACGGACGGTAAACCCACCCCATTTGCCCAAAGCGGTTAGGTTCCACCTATCGGTAATGTCGAGGTGCAGCTTTCTTCACGATGTTTCTCCTCGTCACCAACACATGGGAATGGATGGGTGGGTGAATGGATGTCATCAGGAAAACTACTTATGATCGGTTCTTACATCTTACTATTCATTCACTTGCCTTAGCGTCGGATGAATTCTAATATTACTTTTGTGGAGCTTATGTCAAATTTTAACTGACAGTAAAGTTAATGAACGGTTGGTAAGGTCAGTACATATATAGATATATATTGTGAATATTAGCATGATTTTTATAACCTATATAACGATACCCCAAACGCCTATATATAGTAAATTTTATTTCATCCCCACACCACATTGGCAACCAGCCCTAAATTTTATTTCATGCGATTCTAACGAGCCATTTTATAGCAAGACTTGCAAACATATATTTCGACGCTATATTAGAGATAATATATAGAAATTAATAGAACATAGGTTTCGTTTTGCTATTTGGCTTTGGAACCCTAAAAAACTCAACAACTAAATAAAAAAGAGCTAACTTTATTATATTATAAACAATAACCTTGTCATCTTCCAAGTCGTTGTAGTCATCTAAAGCACCATATAGAATGTTTTCCTTTATTGACCCACTGAATAAAACTGGTTCCTGAAAAACAATATTCCTGGGATTGTGTCAATGATGATTAACATAATAAATCCCACGAACATAAAACGCATAAAAATTCATTACAACCATACATTTTAATTCAATCTTACTATTATATAAAATCGGCCAAGTACGTTACAGCACTTATAAATCCGATCGGCAATTTTCGTTAGCAGAGAGAAGCCCAGACCGGTTTTGAACATGTAAGTAACCTGTATTTGAACTTTATTCGCAAGCGAAAATCGCAGTGATGCTTCCTATGCATTCTTAGCTCTGTTTCTCTTACACGATTCGACTGTTTCCCGCGTTACTAAAATTGGTCTACTGCGCAGGTACCTATATCGGGAGAAATTATTAGTTGTGTAAAACTATATATTACATTGTAAAGTTATTCAACTTATTTTAATACACTGTGCATAGAATAGCTTTAATTTTAAAAAGTAATAAAGTTTAAAAGTTAGTCATTTAAATGGCGAATTAACCCGCCTTTGGTGATGAATATATCTGAGAACCCGGATAATATGAAAAATCAAATAAATTTTTTAACCCGTTATGGATTTGCAATGAAACTTCGAGAAGCTTTCAAACTTTATGCCCCCACGGCCTGGTATATCCCGTTGCATCGACACGGGCGCAGTTTCTGGAGTTTTAGTGTTAACCCGATGCGTGGTACCGGCGTCACCAGTGTAAATGAAATCAATGTCACCAATGGCGGGTCAAGTGTTTTAGGTAAACCTTGAAAATGGATGTATTATGTATCTGTGCCTGCCAATTCGTTCGTGCGATACTTGGACTCTACATTCATATCTTCTAGCCCTGCATATCGAAACGAAATACAAACGGAAATTTAAGATAAAATTCCTATTTTAGTCCTTAAAATGTTCAGTGAATTCAATTGAACCGTTTTGGAGTTTATTCGAGACAAAGTTTCAAACAACATGACAGACAAAAAATACTAAAACAGTCATGTATGATAAGGAATAGTATTAATAAATATTTTCACTTAAATTTTGGATTTTATTTTAAAATCACAGAAAGGCACTTCAATTTATTGGTATTGATAAAAATGAAGGCAACATGCAGTGACAGATAACGTACCTACGTCAGAGTATAATAGTACAATAGTATAATAGTGATTAGGTAGTAAAAGAAGACATATTATTATACCCTAATGATTATAAGCAAAAAAGAAAAACATGAAATCTGTTAAAGTGGGTTTAAATACTTTACTTACTTTATATTACGTAAAAATACAAATATACAACAGGTTATATCAATATTGTATGAACCTTTGTTATCTTTATTTTAAAAGAGATAATAAGAATTGGAAATACAAAATAATTAATAATTTTTAATCTGCAAACTCAATCTCAGGGTAAAACGTTGCAAACATACTCCTAGTACTACTACGCTACTTTAATGTAAGCAAAATGATAACCTTTATACAAATTTAACGTTATTATCATGCAACAGAATTGCTATCAATATTTTGTAGTAAACACGAAAGCACTTGGAATTTGTACCTTCCGTTATTTGTTAAACTTAAAAATATGGGTATTTTGCCATTTTAAAATTATTATAATATACATTACTTTAACACAAAATAATATAAATAATTTCAACTTTTAATTACCAATACTGAAATTGACATATTTCCTGACATTATCACAAAATAAATCATATTATATTGGTCCATAAACAGTCTACTGCTGGAATCAGCACTCCTCATCTATCTATACATATAATAAAACTGTAGAGGTCGAATTTCTGTACAATGAAAAAAAATGCTAAAAACCGAGTCAGGGAGATGTAAGAAGTGAAATAGAACTAATTTAGATTTTTTCAAAGTTTTTGTTTCTCTGTTTGTCTGTCTGTTTGTACGGGCTAATCTCCGAAACGACTGGATCGATTTAAATGACATTTTGTATGGTGGTAGCTTATATCCCTGGTATATAAGCTACCACCAGCTACATAACATATAGGATACTTTCATCCCGAAAAATTAAAGAGTTCCCGTGGGATAGTTAAAAAACCGCACCACGCGGACGAAGTCGCGGGCATCAGCTAGTTTTTAATATAAAAATCTATAATGTAGATCTGGCGTTGTTCGTATCGATGGAATGAAGAAAATTGTAATATTATAATAATAATAGTAACAGCCCATAAATGTCCCACTGCTAGGGTCGAGACTCCCATTATAGGCGAATGGACAGTACACCCGCCAGACTTGTCCAAGGCTGCTTGGCAGGTTTGACACATCAGTTATCTCAATGTGCAGGTTTCACCACGATGTTTTTCTTCACCGTTAGCATGTGATAGTAACAATTTGGACATTAAGTCAGAAAACAGCCAAGTGGTTTTACTGCTGGCCAGAATTTTACGCGCCCTTTGATTTTGGGACGCGTGTTCTAGCCACGAAGAAAATTACCGTCGCCTAATCCGCGTATAGGCTATATAACAGTATTTGTATAAAAAAAAACATTAGCAGAATATAATATCATAAAACTAAGACACTTACTGTTGTTCGTGCCTACCCCGCAAGGGAACTGGCGTGAAGTTATGTATGTATGTATGTATGTAAGACACTTACCTGACTAACATAACCAACGTGACTTCTAAGCCATACAGGGTCTAATTCTCTTATATCCACTCCGTCCAACAATATCCGACCCTTATCAGGATCATATAACCTAAGTATTAGTGACGCAATAGTACTTTTTCCACAACCAGACCTTCCTACTAAAGCTATAGATTTTCCAGGGTGCAAATGTAAATTCACGCCTCTTATTAAAGGTGCACCTGCATATGAAAATTGAATATTGTCTAGTACTATCTCGCCTTTTGGCCTATCTTTTGGTCTCAAACCACCTGCAAGTATTAAATAAATTAACTTTTATGACATGAAAGAAAATAACTTTTTGATTACCTTACAAGTAGCAAAGCTCAAATAAGTCTATAGACTTTATAATCCATAAAAAGAAGAAATATATATGTATAAAAAATACCCCGATATAATATTATAGTCGGAGGGAGAAAAAAAATGATATAAAAATGTCAATTTTATTACTACATCCGGTTTTTAGAGTCGTTCTCGTTAAAGGCAAATTTCTTATGTACTGGAGTAAACAACGTTAGATAGATAGATAACACTTTATTTTTACACCATTACTAAAAACTTACGAACTAGTATTATTCTAATTGTGTACAAAGGACGGTCTTATCGCTAAAAAGCGACCTCTTCCACACAACCCGTGGAAAGAATATTACTGATTAGGAGCGGCGATGGTGCTATACATAATTATTATACGATTAGTTACAGTTTAATAATGAATATATAACTATACTATATATACAAATATACACATAAGTTATATATATATATATATATATATATGTATATAAGATATGGTGATAAGTTGCAACTACTGTATAACTATATACAATATTATATCTAATCTAACGTTATCAGCTGTATTCATGGATTTGAATTATTTTCATAGCTCAGGCTTTGTCTAATTTGACCTATTAAAAGTACTTGACTTGACCTATTAAAAGTAGTAAATCTTATATATCCATTTAACCACTTACTTAAGTAGTTCAATTATACCAAGCATTGTAACAGCATCATGAATAAAACAAACTAGTGAAAATCGTTATCAGTGTTAGGTAATACATGATAGATGCGTGAGTGTATCTTAAGTTTGTCCTCTGTTTATAGCCCGGTAACAGATATTCATAACATTTAGAACAAATATTTTTATTAGATTAAATAAATCTAATCCTAAATCTTCAACGCTTGAAAAGAGAACAAATAGATTACATCAATGAAAACATTAAATAAATTTTGAACTTACCAGCAACAGGTATCATTGGATCTCTATCAATGATTTCCCATAGTCTCGTAGCCGCGCCCATGCCTTTATTTAACTCTGTGTAAAAAGTACTAAGGCCACCAATACTAATTCCTACATATGCAGCATAGAGCAAAAACGAGGTGAGATTGCCTACGGTGAGTTGTTCTGTGGCAACCATACCACCGCCGTAATAAAGCACCAATATAATTATCATATTTCCCGACAGTCCAGTCTGGAAGGACATAAATGACAATCATTTCTAAACGTTTTACGTGTGTACTTTCATTTGTATGATCTAAATTTATTTATTACTTATCTGCACGAATCATTTGGAGTAGAAAGTTATAAATAATAATTATTTAAAATAATATAACTACTTATGGTCTAGGTAAAGAATATATCCCCGAAAATGGAAAATTTCCACAAGATACGAAATTTTACATGAGCAAAATGGTGTAGAAAGCAGTAGTAAGCAGTAATAATAAAAACACTAATAAAATAAAACTGAAGATTTTATTTAACGCCGTAATCTCAGGAACTTTTTACTTATCTCTTTCTCTCGCGTATAAATATACAGACATCGCGCTCGCGCCATTGTATTGAGTAATGAAAACGGAACAGATTTCTACGCGCATGTAAGAAGTGATGGTACTTTGTTTAGAATAGGTACTTTCTGATCTAACACTAGGTTATTTATATATCTTTATATCTGTGCAGGAGCGAAGAAAGAATACAATTTCCTGCGGCCGCCGGCATGTGCTAAGAGGCGAAAAAACAGCCCACAGCCAGGTGTTAGGGTATTTATTTGCCCATCTGGATGGCTACAGACCCTGGTCTAGAGTATGTCGCCATAACAACTTTGATTTGTGTTCCGGCATTAGTGGCCAAGTTCCAGTCTCCGTTTGGAGAGTGGCAGCACACTGGAAGCACCTTTGGTGTTACCAATGTCCATAGGCGACGGTTACCGCTTTCCATTAGGTGGGTCGTCTGGCTGTCTGCTGAACTCATGCAATAAAACAAATGTACTGTAAGTTTAATGATATATTCAAAGCATTATTTACATGATGTCAGGAGCCTTAAGAACAGACGAGCGTGCATGACAAGAGTTATGAATGTCAAAGAAGCAAGTGAGGTGTGCAAGAATAAGCCTAAATGCCGCTCTGTTGTTCGTGCCTACCACGCAAGAGAACTGGCGTGAAGTTATGTATGTATGTATTATTTACATAATAAAATTAAAGTAATTGAAAATGTCAAAATTGAAAATGTGATTTGAAGAAAATGATAAAGTAAAAATACAAATCGTAAATTGGAGAAAATTATAAATTACTGCCCTTACCAATCCATAGAAGCTCCCCACCGCTAACGACTCTTTGTATGCTAAGTTTAATAAGTTCTCAATCCTTTGTCCATAGGATTCACATTCCTTTTGTTCTTTACTAAATGCTTTAACAGTCTTTATATTTGATATTTTTTCTTCTGCTAACTGCAAAGAATAATTAGCAGTATTAATTTTTAGTTTTTTCTGGCAAAGGAAAATAAGTAATAAAGTAAATATGGACTTCGTAATTCAACTTTATGTATATTTGGTAGATTCTAGCTATATTTATATACTAACTGATATGCATTAAAGCTAATATAACAATTTTAGACACTTTTAAGATCTAGAGATGAACACAATATACTTGGTCTCCCGGGAAATAAAAGAATTGTCTGGGATACATGGTTAAAAGCGAAACTGCATGGGAAGTCATAGTAGAAAAATTACTAATCATAAAAGATTGAATCTTGATATACATAATTACATATACTAAACAACAATATATAAATAGGAAATAAGAGTACGGATGTTTCGTATTATATTCAGTGCTTCAGAGCCAATTGGAACTAATTTGCATTAAATCTGTAATATTAGTTGTAGCTACTTCAGAGATCAAATAGGAACATAATACATTTTTTATATCAGAAATCAAGATATGGGTCGGAATTAATGTATTATAAGTACCTCACTAGTTTCTGCAAGTGTGTCCTGCAGTTGCCTCGTGATTCCGCGGACAAATCGTCCATATGTGACAGCTAGTACGGAAACTGGTGGCACCACACAAAGACCAACAAGGGCTAATGACGGTGACATATAGATCTGGAACACACCAGATTCACTAAATAAAAAACCGCATTAACAATTTTATATTGTAAATTCTCATAACCACTGAGAGGCTGATCATTTGTCAATACATCACTCACATAATAATATATTATTACTACCAGCTCATAAACACTCAATTGCTGTAGTTTTCTCTCTCCATTTTAGGTATACATGTTATAATCGACATGCATGTCTGTTATGTGTAATGAAGGTAGTTCGTAATTTAGCAGTCTGGATCAAGTAACGAACAAGATAACAGTGAGTGCTTTTAAATTCGTAATGTATAACAATGGCGACGAGGAAAATTAGTGAAATTGTGAAAATAAGTGATATTACATACAATTAAAATAATTAAATACATCATGGGTATAAAATTCAATGAATTTGATATAACTCATGTGTGTTGGAAAAATTATATCCAAAGATTGAGTTACTGCCTAAAAGCAGGTGAAATAAAGGAAGATGTAATGAAAAAACAAAGCAGATAAGTGAGTTTAATACATCAGTAATCTTGATGTGTAGGTTTCGGTGAGATGCTTTCTCCCTGTCAGCATGCAGTGTAAAGTAAAAACATAGACATTAGGCCTAAAAAAGCATATGCTACAAATTTTCGGTAGTAAACTTCAGAGTTTACAGGATAAGGGTTCTTTTGATGCAGCTGAGAGTTTTTAACTTATCTAACATTTAGTGATACATACCATCATACCTGTTCCAGCACCAACCATGAATAGAGATCTGAGTCCGTCACTCACATTCTGACTTAAGTTACGACCAACAAGCTGAGTGTCAGCTGATAACCTATTGACTAGTTCACCGGTTGAATTTGTACCGAACCAAGCTGTTTCCTGACGCATTATCGCCCCATAAACTTGCTTACGAAGGTTCTGTGTCATTCTTTGGCCTAAAAGATTTGTTAAATACCCATAATGATATATAATTTTTTTTATTCTTATCTGTAATTAGTATTACAATACTTTTATCAAATTGGATGGTATGGAATATATTTTTGGATACGAAAAACATGACAGTGACTTTTTTAAGATGATGTAATACAAAACAAACCATGCAAAACAAAGGTCTTATCACCTAGCCCTTTTAAAACACCCTAGAGCTGTTTTTAGGGTCATATATACATTTATGCAATAATCACAAAAATTAAATTAGAGTTTGGTAATCTTATTATTTTTATTCAAAATGTAGATCAAGTGGCAATACTTCTCATTTTTATAAATGTGCTCTTTTGTTTGATATCTCACTGGATCATAATGAATTATCAAAATAGCTCATTGACTCTGTGCGACCTGAGGCTTGGTGCCTACCACAGACAATATGATCTGAGGCTTGGTGCCTACCTCAGACAATATATCAGTTTGGCAATTAAGTGAGGGTGCGAGATATAGTTATAGGGCACATATATTTATTATTTGAGATATAAAATTAACTTTGGGTTGTTATAAAAAAAAAATAACCACGAAGGCTAAGGCGGGAACTCCGCTTCGTTTCGCACCCGCCTTAACCTTCTATCCTATTAAAAAAGTTCGGATCTGTTCATAATAAATAAATTTGCCCTATAACTATACCCCACCCAAGTGACGTAACATAGCCAGTCTTCTGGGAACCTTACCTATCGAAAACTGTCAGCTATAGGTTTACATACATACATACATACATAACTTCACGCCAGTTCCCTCGCGGGGTAGGCACGAACAACAGAGTGCCATTTAGGCTTATTCTTACACACCTCACTTGCCTCTTTGACATTCATAACTCTTGTCATGCAAGCTCGTCTGTTCTTAAGGCTCCTGACATCACCTTCTGCTAGTACACGATCAATTTGATCATGGAAGGTGTGTCGTGGCCTTCCACGACTTCTGCATCCATCCACTTTTGCATTGTATATCTGTTTAGTCATTCTTTCATCAGCTATAGGTTTAGTTTTCTATTTATAGTCTTCAGGAATTATAGGCACAGTTACAATATAACTAAGTTTTCTTTATTGCATTTTATAATTTTTTAGTTTAATAATGACAAAAGAAAACATTTGTGTTGCCTTCTTGAAATATGATAAACAATGACTTTCTCAGTTACATGTTTTGCTGATTGATTGTGATTTTTGTATTATTTTTCCATATGATTATACTATTTCCATTTCTTTATTTTCTCGATGACAGTTCTAATTTGATAGTTGTAGTGTTGTGACCAAATAAGTAATGATATCGATCGCATATATTTATTATGTTTTGAATAAAGACAAATACAAAAAAATTCAAATATATTTTTTCAAACTGGGAACACTCAATAGCCAAAAGCCATTTTGTGTTTGTTTTAATCTGTCACTCGCAACAAGACGGTCGTGCTATATAGTCACTATATTTCTATTTGCTGAGTTTTTTCACATTATCCATACGTTACGTTGTGTATTTTGTGTTCCTCCGTGTTGATTGCTGCCCAGTTGTCAAATATCAAAATGCCTAAAGGATCTGTTCTGAAAAGGCAGGCGAGAGAACTGGTGATCAAGGTTCGTAATTACTTTGAAGCAGATTATCAAAATGGTGGCCGGCTATCACCACTGCCGCAAGTGCGAGAGCGTATTGCGGCCGCATTAGGAATTAGTGGACCTACTGTTTCAAAAATTACTACCGAAGCTTACAGTACAAGCGGCATGCAGGAAAATAATCTTCGTACGCCGAAGAAAAAACACCACCCACGTCGTGTGACATCGGTTGACAACTTCGACGCTGACGCTATTCGCCGTCATATATATGACTATTACTTGCGTAAAGAAATCCCAACACTTAAAAAACTTGTTGTTTCTTTACGTGAATGTGGTTTGTTCCATGGCCAAAAATCATCATTAAAAAAATCGGACTAACGTAAAATATTGATGGAGCGTCACGAATTTGCTATGGCTTGCTACAAATTTTTGATCGAAGCCAAAAAGATATCAGTTAGGTCAAATGTTATTTTCACTGACGAGACTTGGTTAAACGCAAACCACACACTATCTAAGAACTGGACTGACAACACCTCCGCTTCCACTAGTTCAGTGCCAATGGGAAAAGGTGAAATCCTTATCATATGCCACGCAGGGTCTACGAAAGGATTCTTATCAGATGCTTTACTGGCCTTTAATTCCATGAACACAGTGGACTACCACGAAGAAATTAATGTGGAGATTTACAAAGGATGGTTTCAAGAAATGGTACAATCTCTGGAAGAACCGTCGATAATTAACAACTCTACATATCACTACAAGTAGACAAATTGATAAAATGCCGACACCGGCCAATAAAAAAAACAAGAGATAATTGACTGGCTCCAATGTCGTGGCGAAAATGTGGATAATACTTTATTAAAAGTACAAAAGGTAAATATTTTAAAATCGAAAAAAACGCTCCCTAAAAGATATATTACTGACGAAATAGCTGCCGAATGTGGTCATTGGTTTCTTCGACTTCCACCATATCATTGCCAGTACAATGCTATAGAACTAATATGGGCACAAATCAAAGGACACGCCCTCGAAACAATACCCATCCCCCTTTTACGGCAAACAAGATGTTAGATTTATTAAAAAATGCATCTGGGAAGTAACCGCCGAACACTTGGAAAAAATTGTGAGAAGAACCCAAAACATTATAGCATCGGATTGGGAAATTCATGTGGCTTTCGATAATATAGAAGTACAGGAACTTATAATAAATGTTGGGGAGAGCTCATCAAGTGAGTGAGATTTATCAGATTTTGATTAAAATAAAGAATCAACATATTATAATTACATCTTGTAATGAAATGTAATATTAGTTAATAAATTTGTACAAAATTATCCGGCAATAGTTTAGTTTCTTACACTTTGTAAAAAAATATTGGGTCTGTTATCATGTTACATTTATCGATAGCTCCATCCCTATCAGTTTCTCCGACTCTGCTATGACCTTGTACATGCGTAAGCGTCATATTTTTATTAAATAATGTATACATAATGTAAAAAAGTTGCTCATTCAAGTTTCCACAGGGGCTGTCATCGAGAAAATGAAGAAATGGAAATAGTATAATATAATTACCTGATATCGTCATCAAATAAACCCTGCCAAAGTTACATAGCCCACCAACAAGAAATACACCACACAGCATCAAGCATAAGGCATCGAGCTTTTCTCTAGCAGCACCCAAATCACCCGTACTGCCATAAATTATGTCTAGGACTTTTCCCAGTGAGAAAGGCACTGCCATTGTAACACTTGATGAAATTATTAGGAAGCCAATAGCACCTGGAAGTTAATAATTTTATTAATATATCCCTATTAATTTTATAAATGTGAAAGTAAGTCTGTTTGTCTATCTGTAATTTAACTACTTATAATATATGGGTAATTTAAGTTTAGGGGTAATATGCCCCTTATATATAACCACTAGACCTATCATTTGGGTTAAGAAACAAATTTATAGGGTCCACAAACAAGTTTTCAATGAATAATGGGAATAACAAAAATATGGTTGTATGGTTAGGTAACAGACTGGTCAGAACAGAAACGAATGAATGAAAAAAATTAATATCTCAAGAACTACATGTCTCCTAGTCATGTGGGTTGCAGAAGGGAGACGTACTCCTCCCCCTCCCCTCTCCGCTCCCCACTACTTAAAATTCAGTGACCACTAATCTAAAGTTCAACCAAGCTGTGATTTCTGGGTGGTCAAAAAAAAACTACCGTACCCACACCTCTTCACCCCTTAACACACCCCACACCTGATTCAGGGAGCGAACAAATAAAATCAACCTGTTAGTAATGCTATTTACTACTAACAAGTATAATACAATTACTACTAACCAGTAAGAGTCCATTTTTCAGGTTCAGCCAAACTTAGCAGCCTTTTTAATTCTGAAGTTTTTAATTTTACATTAATTTTTTTCGAAGTATCTAATGATTTGTCTTTCAAGGTAACAATATCATTTTTCTTCTGCGCATCCACTTGACTTGTGTAATAGCGTAGTATAAGATTAAATTCATTTCGTTTAAAATGAGTTCTTTCATAATAATTTCGCAAAACTGGTGTCCTATGACCAGAGTATAACCTGAAGCCACAGTTTAGGCATAAGTTGTTTTTCACTGGCACATTGTACAATAAATTCATTTGTTTGCTAGATATTTTGAGCTCGAAACTTCTGTTAATTATACGCTGTAACATTTTACTATATTTTCAAAACTATCCCATAATCAAAAAAATGAAAAAAAAAACAATTTGTTATTTCCTAGCAGGGTCTCCAGACTGAATTTACAAACTCCCCAATCCGATATAAAACTCCCTAAAATGACTAAGACTATTTCAAAAACTGACAAAAAAACCGACTACAAAAACTAAAAAAACTAAAAAGTATAAAATAACTTATTTCTAAAGCTATTATTATTAATATATATTATCTAAAACATCTTGAAGTCGATGCAAAGTAAAACATAAAAAATACTATATTTTGAAAATTACTAAGCACCGACTTTAAGATGTTTTAGATAATATATATTAATAATAATAGCTTTATAAATAAGTTATTTTATACTTTTTAGTTTTTGAAGGCGGTTTTTTTATACGAAGTTTTGTTACTTTTTAGTGTCTAGCAATGTATGGGAAGACATACGAAAGGTGCCGCGCTCCTTAAAAAATATAAGTCCCAAGAAATGGGAACAAAAAAATGTTCATAAAATGAAAACTACTGGGCCAAACTATGTCAAATTTTTAGGGAACCAAATGGCAGGTATTCCGCGTCAAACAAAAAAAGAATCATGTAAATCGGATGTAAATCTCGGAGTAATCAGTGAACATACATTAAAAAAAAAGATTCCGACGAATTGAGAATCTCCTCCTTTTTTCAAGTCGGTTAAAAAATAAAAACCCGACATCCGTTAGCCGCGGCTGAAAGACGCGTTCCGTAATGTGTAAGCACCTTACGGGTGCGATTTGTATGCGTCTTTTTTTATTTATACCTTAGCACCTGGTCCTGGGTGTTACCTCAGATCAATGAATATACCTGAGGATATTACTGTGTGTACTTTGCTTTGTTGTTAAAAACAAAATATATGACTCTAAACATACTAAATATTTTTTGTTTGCGGTTGGTTGATGTCTCTCATATATATGCTCCTGTTATTTATAAGTAAAAAACACGTCAAACTACATCAAAAATATTTATTGATCTGAAGAGGCCCATTCATTATCATGCATGGCAGTCCTGCAGTGGGCAGAGCTTACAGAAGTTGTAGGATATAATAGGTTGGGGAAAAGTCTTTTCGCATATAGTATGTATGAACTTGTAATAAGATCTCTTTAGCTATACCATTTGTATCTGGCTGGTTTTGGTATCATTAAAAAGTTTTAATTTTAAAGAAGACAATTAATTCCCAATTCGAATTAGGAAAATATGTGATTTTCATTTGTTTTTCTTATTGTTAAAATGAGATGAATCTAATGAAGAAATTCGATACATTTTAAAAATTTAGTACAAAAAAGGTAAAATGCAACACAAGCCGCAAAAAAAAAATTGTGATGTTTATGGACCTAATGCAGTATCTGTGAGAGTAGCGGAAATTTGGTTTAAGCGCAGTTTTTGGCGGGAACTGAAAAGAGATATTGTGCTGTGCAGTTTTATTTTCTAAAAATGTGTAAAATTACTCTAAAATGAACAATAGTTGTAGGATATTGATAGTTCTTGAGTAGTAATTATGTGTTTTATGAGAAATATGAATTGTATAGTCAAATATGGCCTTTTGAGTTGTCACAAGAACTCCGATGAATGGCACTAGCTGATTACCCACAGTTCAGCTGTGCCACACATAGGCTTAAGAAAATGAAGAAACTATATTGTAAAATAAGATCTGGCTTAAAGGCCTAGCTGCCAAGCCATAAACCTAAATAAATAATAATAAATAAATAAATTTGGTTTAAGCGTTTTCAATCCGGATATTTTGATATCAAAGATGCACGTCGCTCTGGTCGCCCTGTTACGGACAAAATTGATGCCATTTTTGAAAAAGTGGAGCAAGATATTAGTAGTTACGATGTAGCTGGAGAACTGGGAATTGACCACAAAACGGTTTTGGCGCATTTGAAAAAAGCTGGGTACATAAAAAAGCTCGATATTTGGGTGCCTCATGAGCTCATTGAAAGAAACCTAATGAACCGTGTACTCATTTGTAATTCTTTATTACGACGTAATAAAACCGAACTACTTTTGAAGAAGCTGATAACTGGTGATGAAAAGTGGATCACATACGACAAGAACGTGCGAAAAGATCGTTGTCAAAGGCCAGTCAGGTTTCACAGAATGTGGCGAAACCCGGGTTAACTCGCAACAAGGTGATGACCATGATAACACTAGACCTCACACATCTTTAGCCACTTAGCAAAAATTACGAAGGTTTGGCTGGGAGATGTTAATGCATCCGCCGTATAGTCCTGACCTTGCACCTTCAGATTTTCACCTGTTTCGGTCTCTGCAGAATTCCTTAGGCAGTGTCAGGTTAACATCACGAGAGGACTGCCAAAACCACTTGTCGCAGTTTTTTAATCAGAAGCCCCAAAATTTTTATAGCAATGGGATCACATCCCTACCTACAAGATGGCAAAAAGTTATCCAACAAAATGGCACCTACATACTTTAGTCAAATGTAAATAAACTTTATAAAAAAACCTTTTGAATTTTTATATAAAATGCGAAGAAACTTTTTCCCCACCCTAATATTATCTGGCATAAATGTCTGAAAACGATAACTTTTTTATTCTACTAGCACCATCTAACTAGTACTGTGATTCTGCTTTGGCATATGATGTAAACAAAGGTAAAGATGCTCGTAATTTTTCTTTTGTTTCACATAACAATGATTGTAATACGTGAAAAGCGTAAAAAAATGAATAAAACTGTTCTAAGTTCGGGAAGAAAAATAATTTATAAAATTTATAGACGATATCTTGCGGAATATGAAGCAAGAAGTATTCTTCCGACACTCGACGATGTTTGCCAAAGAACCACTGGCATGACAGGTATATTTAAGTTTATATTGTTGCTTTTAGTTCAATCCTATATTACTTGATAAAAAAATCTCTATTTTGGATATCTAGTATAAAATATATGTAAAAAAAAATTGTACAATTATTATTGACCGGATAGGTTATGTTTATGTTTGGTTTTTTTTATTTGTTTGTACCGGGGCCGCATCTCCGAAATTTTATCACAATATGGGATCGATTGATATAACGATATGGTTTGAATAAATTTACTTAATATTTTTTATTATAAAGCAGCTGAGCGTGCCTTTCGAGATATTACTAAAAACGATCGGAAAAAAATCGTGCCAACTTCCTCTGTGTGAGTGACTTCTGAATCCGAGTCCGACAAAGATGATATTGCAGCCAGCTCTAATGAGATGGTATCAAGACATGGATGTAAAAGCAGAGATAGAATAGAATATTTTGATGAGAATTTATTGAAATAAAGTATAATTAAATCATAAATAAACCTATCATTATTTATTTCCGGGAATTTTGAATGAATATTACAATGAACGTACGATTTAAAGTCAAGTACTATTAAAATAAAGGTCTTTGGTTAGTACTTTTATAAACTTTGTTTATAATCTTACTACAACGACGAAAACATGAACTATTTTTTTGCCTTCTAGCAATATTCTATCCTATCTATAGTTAAGGTCAGTGAATTATAACAAACCGAATATACCCATTTTATTTTAATTTTAACGCTGATCCAGGTCTAAAATCCATTAAAAGTAATACGGATGTAACAATGCTACGTTTCACACGAGAAGTCATTTTTATAGTTTATCAAGGATAGCTAGCGGAATTTAAAGTAGAAATATTTTCGTTTTATTTTGTCGATATTTACTAAAGAACAGCTGACATGACGAATTTGTAAGGTTTCGTTTAGCTTCTTTTAATAAAATAATTGTTTTGTTAATTAGCGCAAAGTATTAAAGCTCTTGATTAAAAAAATAGAGTCATTATTATTAAAATAAACATCATAGATTACGTTGAAAAAATACACGCATGTCGTAAATGAAGCAACCTGATTCTTACACGATGTTTGACGTAGTACCTCCTTTGGAATAACGTTACAGATATAGTCTGTTTCACGCAGATGTGGCGATGGGTGTAATGCGTTATTTGTGGTCTAATTTGGCCGCAATACCTTTGACATTATCGCTGGTATGGGCCACACCTGCGATAACGTCAAATGTATTATATAGCATAAAAATTGGAGTTGTTAGAGTTTAGACTTTGCGAAAGTGCCGCCAATATTGTTTTCTAAATTAATTTGCCACAGTACATTTATTTTTCTATACATTTTTACATTCTAGTGACATTGTCATTCCTATGATAGCTGCTCGAAATTATTTTCTGTATCATATTGTAAAACAAGTAATTAAATAATTCAACTTGATACAAAGCCTACTTTCTCCATTGTGCCAATCCGCTACAAACTCAAGAGGCATTCTGGTCTGTGTTGCCGGATGCAACGCAGGTTGCAACATTCATATCCTGCATTACGTGGCGGATTGCCAAGCAGTATATTGAATGGGTTGAGATCAGAACCAAGGTATATAACTTTTTGGTCCTCTACGATCGTCATCTCATGTTCTTCTTCCACACAAGCGCCGGGTATGGGACGCGGGTTTAGGTTTAGTGGAGTAATTGGTTCCGCATAGTCTTCGCAAACGCTGCATGGCGCTTGTCGCCGCGGTCAGGTCTTACCCCCACAGCCGAGAGGGACTCAGTATGGTACGAAATGTATTCCTTTTGCGCATCAAAAAAGAGTCATTAAACTTTTTGGTCCTCAATTTTTTAACGATCGTATTGTGCTTGTCCAGTGTTACCAGATGAGGGGATTTCTTGAAAATTCGGGGTAGTTTTTTCGACGTTGGGCGGGAGATTCGGGGATGAAGATTCTTTGGGGACATTCGGGGGCAAAATTTAGTTGAGAAATTAAAAAAAAAATTATGTAGTAATAATTCATCCACAAATACAATTCTCGTCACTACAATTATTATATCTAAGTTATAATACAGGACTATTACTTTATCTTAGAATTATATTCTACTAGTGAATCATACTTCATCATTTTAATAATTCAATTCATTTGTTCGTTCATTTACGTTATTTATTTATTATGCCGTCTCTACTCGTATACGTCGTATCTAATAGCCTACTTTTCATTAGAGACTCACAACCACCACGTTCATAACCGCGGTTTTTCCTCTTCTACATGTTTGCTGGCGTCACAATCGTAAACTCAAGTGAAACGGTTATTTAACCCACCTATGGACACGGGACCTTCGTGAGCGAAAATGACGACGTCATTAGTGACGTCTTCGCAACGACGATGGTTTTGCTTCTTTATTTCTCCTTTAAAATAAGTAAAACTGTTTTGGGTATTTTTCAAAAAGCTTGTTTTGGGGTTTTTGAAAAAAGTTTGGGGTTATTGACATGGTCATCTGACAACACTGTGCTTGTCTGTCGCCATTAAAATAAATTAGTACCTACCATAAAAACAACAAGTAGCGACAGTTAGTTTTCGTTGATAGTTATTTATTTTCATTGTTATTTTGACACAAGAAATGGGAAAAGGAAAGGCCTATCGTGGCGGAGAACGTGAAATTATATTAAAAGTCCTTACGTTTTTCGAGTACGAAAAACGAAACGGATCGGTTTTAATACCCACTGAGCGGGCATTAGATCGCGCTAGTGAAGCCACAGGTGTGTCAATTCGGACTCTTCGAAAAATAAAAAATGAAGCAAAACAGCTTAAGAGCGTTTCATCATTACCTCACACATCAGATGATCACAGAACACGAGCAGATGATACACAAAATATCAAAACCAAAAAAACTGAAAAAGAGTCAAATTAGGAAAAATCCTGATATCTCAGATGAATTTAAATTATCCTGAGCGTGATTTTTTATAGTTGTAATAAAAATCTGTGTAAGTATACAATTACATTTCTTTATTCTGTACCATTGGGTTTTCTTGACATAATAATTATAATAAATATGCATATTTGACATATGGTATTTATATATAAACAGTTAAACCTTAACCTTAACTTCGCTGTAGTAAAAATATTTGTGTGTGTCTAGTTTATTTTTGGAAACATTTCTAAAACAGACAAAGTCAATGTGGGGTAGTTTCTTCAAGGAGGAACTTTGTAGACTTCTCATAATGTATATTTTTATAGTTATGATGATGATAAATCAGACTTTAAAAAAAACTTTTATTATACTCTAGTCCAATTATGAAGTCCCTTTTGACACTTCTTAGAACGTAACTCTTCATGTTTCGCATAATATGAAATAATAATCATTTTTTGTTTATGGTCGTAAAGCATCATTTAAAAAATACACAATCAATCTAAATCATTATACAATTAACTCACACACACACAATCAACATATTGTTTTTATGCTCAAAATAATTAAAACTTTAAAAGATAATAATATTTTACTGCGGTTTTGCAAACGCAACATACAACAACAATGCAACTATAGAACATAAACATGTTCTATAGTTTTATTTTTACTTTTTTTACATAGTGATGTGACTAAAAGATGCATATAAAATCGATTATAGACAGATTCTTTTTGCGAGTGAAAATCTATCAACACTGTGTCCACCTCGTGATCACGACCTGCTATTTTATTTGTCTCTTCAGTATGAGTACAGAAGCCTTGTATACAATATGGGTGTTCAGTTTAGTTGATTTTGTGTTGTGTTTTTATTTCGTTCTTGTTATTGTAGTTATAACTGTTTGATATATCTTTTGTTGTTATTTGATTTGGTTTGTTTGTATTTATAAACACTATGGTGGCCAAAACTGAAACCACTAAAAGAACAGTGTTGCACAGTCAAGCGCGAGAGTTTGTAGTACACCTACAAGATTACTTTGAAAGAGAGTATCAGAATGGTGGTCCATTGTTGCCACTTTCACAAGTGACTAACCGAGTGAGTGCAGCTCTTGGTATTAGTCAAAAAACTGTTTCTTGAATAAGTAAGGAAAAACATGGTAAAGATTTAACGGAAGATAACAAATTAAAATTCCCATGTAGAAAAAAGTTAGAAGATCGATAGTTACACATATCGACAATTTTGATAATGACACCATTAGAAACCATATCTATGGCTACTATAGTAGGTTAGGAACGAATTGCTGAC
The DNA here is from genome assembly GCA_019925095.2 of Dendrolimus kikuchii. Classification (NCBI taxonomy): domain Eukaryota; kingdom Metazoa; phylum Arthropoda; class Insecta; order Lepidoptera; family Lasiocampidae; genus Dendrolimus; species Dendrolimus kikuchii. The sequence goes on from CM034400.1 coordinate 10,534,160, forward strand.
TCTCGATAAATTGTTAAATACTTTACGAGAATCTGGACTGTTTCACGGCAGTAGAACTTCTTTGTGGAGGGTTTTAAAAAAAGTTGGCTTTTCTTATAAAAAATGTGATAAAAGGCGGATTTTGATGGAACATAGAGATATAGCTTTAGCCAGATGTAATTTTCTAAGATCAGCAAAGTCCATTGCCGTTTGGAATAATGTTATATTTGTAGATGAGACATGGCTAAACGCTAATCATACAGTTGGCAAGATATGGACAGACAATACTCCTCACTCCTCCACAAAAGGACTTAGTGGCAAAGGTAAACGCTTAATTATTTTTCATGCAGGTTCTATGAAGGGATTTGTTCCAAACTGCCTCTTGGCATTTAAATCTAAGAAAAATGTGGAATACTATGAAGAGATGAATTTTGTTAAATTTAAGGAATGGTTTTGTACCTGATTGACCAACTTGAATGAGCCATCGACGATCATTATGTATAATGCACCATATCATTCAATACAAATAAGTAAGCCTCCAACTTCTAGCAGCAAAAAAGTCGATATTGTGAAATGGCTGAATGACAATAATATTGTTGCTGACATGTCCATGTTAAAAGTTGAGCTGCTGCATTTGGTTGCTATAAATAAGCCAGCTAGACCAAAATCCGTATTACACGAAATGGCCAAGGAAGCTGGACACAATGTAATGCGCCTTCCACCCTACCATTGTCAATACAATGCCATAGAATTGATTTGGGCGCAAATGAAAAGTAAGAATTTAAACAAATCTTTTTTATAATTTATTATCATCTATTTTAACATTTTATCTGTTGCTATACACGCAAAACTTTATTTTAGGTTATGCGGCTCGTAAAAATATCAGCCCACCGTTTACTGCAAACAAAATGCTGTCATTGTTGCAAGAAGCTTGTGATAGTGTTACTGCTGCGAATTGGGAAAGTGTGGTTTTACGAACAAAAAATTTGATTTTTGCTGGTTGGGACAGAGACATAGATATCGATGCCGTCATAGATAACCAAATTATAATAAATACAGGGGATTCTACAGACGATGACGAGGGTGATGACGATGCCCGACCATGAAATATCGATTTCAGCTAGTGATGATGAATAAGTTCCATCTTGATAAAATAACATATAATATTATCTAATTAAATTTAAAAAACAAAGTTTTATAAATTTTAATTTGATGCTAATCTTTTTTCTCTCAATACGATTGTAATTTGCTCGTTATAGTAATCATAGATACATACATACATAACTTCACGCCAGTTCCCTTGCGGGGTAGGCACGAAAAACAGAGCGCCATTCAGGCTTATACTTACACCTCTCACTTGCTTCTTTGACGTTCATAACTCTTGTCATGCACGCTCGTCTGTTCTTCTATCTGTTTTAATACTATATTTTTGAATTCTTTAGGTATATTTTTTCAAAAAATGGTATTTGGTATTTCAATACATTGTAAAAACAATTTGAAAATTATTTGGAATCTAGAAGAAACAAGTTTGTAAAAAGACCCATCTAAGGTTAAGATAGTTAGCTGCAATAATTATTGCTAGTAGACTAAACAATGATTAATAATTTAAAATTAAAAAGAAAAATGTTAACAATAAATCTACCCAAAATCAAGAAACAATCATTTCTGATTTTGTTAGTTTTGAAGAACTTCTGCTTACAAAACTTCAATGGGATGATAACAAAAATATTGCACAACAGAGGAGCCTGTCAGCATCGCATCGAAATTATCGCTCAGTAAAATATAATAGAAGACAATTAGAACAAACGAAAACTGTAAAAAAAACTTCCTTCAACCAGTTATACAATTGGTATTTTATACCCAGAAATTATGAATGCAAAAATTAAGTTGAAGTGATCCTTCCCCATTGCCCACAACATAAAATACCGGGTAACTCGTAAAATTAAGATTTTATCCATCATGCATATATAGACATCTTACCTAATCACAAAAGAGGAAAAAGAATTAACTACTCTTTGAAGCAACCTTACAACACGAGTTGTACATCTGTATTAGTGGCGTTAGTCAATAATATCCAAATAATACAAAAAAATCGAATAAAAAGTCTACAAGTACTGTTCCATTTTCTAATGTCTTTAATTAAAGATGTTAGAAAAGGGAAGAGTTAACCCGTAAATATCCTAGAAAACCCTACGAAAAATATAATCTTCATCAAACCAGACAAAATTTATGGGGCAGAAACAAATCTGACATGCCAAATAACATATTATAATGAAGGCCAACTTAATATCTTCGCCAGGTGATAGGGCATTTGCCCGACAGGATGGTTACCACCCCTGGTCTAAAGTATGTCGTCATAACAACCTTGAGTTGTGTTCCGGCATTAGTGACCAGGTTCCAGTTTCCCTTAAGAGAGCAGCAGCGCATTTGTAGCATCTTTGGTGTTGCAAATGTCCATAGGCGATGGTAACCGCTTTCCATCAAGTGGGCCGTCTGCCTGTCTGTTGAACTCCTGCAATAAAAAAAGAAAAAGAAAATCTACTTCTTTAAATAAACTTTTCTTACTTTCTTCACTCTATTGACAAGAAATGAATTCTTCAGAGACAGTAAAGAGTCGATAAAGCTCCGGAGAGCATTATTAACAATCTCCGTTTCAGACCTGTCGGAGAAACAAACCGGAAAAAGAGGAGCAATTTAGTAAAGAAAATATTCCGGGTTACTCACGAAAATTCATCCTACATAAATAAATTCCTAAACACCCAAATATAATATATCTCAACCAACGAATTATTTTTAATCAATTTTCTTATCTCAACCCAAACGTTATTCCCTATTCAACCCAAAGCAAAAACAATGGCAATCAAGTGTGGATTGCATAAAAATTAAATTATGTAAAATTATTATCTACTGATAAACTTGAATTGAGTCTTGCTTGTTAACTCTATTACTTGATAATAGTTGTGAAGAATCATATTTAATAACGGATGAAAGATACAAATTAAATTATGTAAAATTATTATCTACTTATAAACTTGAATCGAGTCTTGCTTATTAACTCTATTACTTGATAATAGCTGTGATTAATCATATTTAATAACGGATGAAAGTTAAAGATACATGGTTTTGTTGCATTATTTGCATGATGTTCTTAAAGGGATAGAATTTTATCAGTTTACCATTAACTCGCGAACAAAGTGCATCTGTTACTGTGCAAACTTATACAAATCGTGATTGTGTCACAAAGAAATTCCAAACTTGCTTTACAAAGGTTATTTCACAAAAAAGACCAAATGAAAATGGTACAATATTGAGGCGGTATGTGAAGGCACTGGCATGCTACAATATAAAACTGATAAATGAAAATCTTTTAAAAGAAAACCCACAACTGCTCGCCAAGTGAAGAACAAAACGTAATATAAGATAATGAAAAAATGTAAAACAAAAGTGCAATCGTCCAAAAGTGAACCGGTTACAACGCTTTACCAAGAAACTAGTATTACTATACAACTTAAGAAATAATTTAAAAAAGAACTTGCCAACTTTTAATAATGTAAATTCTGCTCATTACTAAGTACGCAAGAAGTAGAAATTCCAAAATCTTACGATTTTTTACTCTTTGATTATCAAGATGACGGCAGACGCATGCGGTGATTTTAGTAATATAAGTTTACGTTTATGAGCCATTTAAATTAGTTTTATTCCATATCAGAATATTATTTAAATAAAGAAATCAAATATTAATTCTACATAACATATAACAGATGATGAAATGTAAAATACACATGTTAAAATTATATTCTAATTAATATACAGCAAATATAATTTATTGTTAAGATTTTTCAATTATGACTTTTGGTAAGACCATATAAAAATCATAAAAAATAAATTTTAAATGGGTTGAGTTGGGTATAGGCTTGGGTTAAAACAAATTTATAGCCGAGGGTTGAGTAAGAAATAGAATTGGGTTGATTTGGGAAATATATATTTGTGGGATGTAACGACATGGGTTGAATCTGTAATATTCCAAACATACATTTAAAAAATAACAGTTATAGATCAAATTAAAATATATCGATCTACCCCACATTGACCTTACAATTCAAAATATATAAAATACAACAATTGAGTAACTGTAAGAAATTTAACTGACATAAAATTTATTTATTACAGTTTAAAACTCATTGTAGACTCATTTATGGGAATCTATGAACAGGTACAAAAGTTAAAGAATGGCTTGAAAAATTGCTTGTTTTGTGATCCTGTTCTATTTATTTATTAATTGTTATCACGCTCCCCGTTGGCAGGGATCTGCTACATAATGTATTTTAGTTTCAATGTCTTTGGTTCTTTTTTTTATTGTTATCACAAAATAAATTTCCAAAAATAATAAAAATTATGTGGAAACGTAAAATAAAAATAATTAAGATTATATAAGTCAAATTTATTACAGTTACTCATTAATGTACTTAATTTTCATGAAATACATTTATTAAAATTTCTAATTCTGGGATGAGGACTGTCGTTCAATTCTGATCCTAATTGTATGGTACACAAATTCTGTTACTATTCTATTAACATAATCTTAGCTATTTTAATAATTCTATGTTACATTTACTTTTTTGCTATGTTTAGTGCAAATAATTAAATTAATTGATGTATCTGATAGTGTGTTAATATTCAAATATATTGTAATATCCTAGTCGTCTCTTTAATAAAAAGATTTACAAATACAATACATTATAAATCGAATATTACTTAATTATAACACATAAGACTATGTTCACATCTATATATCATTTGTTTGATCCGAACATTGTTGTTGCATTTTTACATATTCAAATTTGTACAGTCTACCAAATAAAATCCTGACCCACTTTGCCAATAATTCCTTTGAAACCGTCAAAATAGTAAGGTCTTCGTAATACATTATACAATGATACAGATATTCTTGTAGATGGTGATCTCCCATTTCAGCTTAGGGCATGTTTCTCTTTTCGTTATATTTCGACGATATTTATCAAAGAACAGCCAACATTATAGGTTTATAATGGTTAATTTAGCTTCTTTTAATCAAGTAATTGTTCCGTTAACTATCACATGGTGTTAAAACTCTTGCTTACAAAATTATAGTCATTATTATTAAAGCGAAAGTGGCGCCAGTATTTTCTACTTCATTTTGCCGCCCTGTAGTCTGTTCCAACACGATACCAAGTTGTCATAAAGCATAGAGGTTTTTCAAATAGAAAAAAAGATATAAATCCAACATCTGACTGGTTTAGATTCGTGTTAGGATAAAACCATATATTCAATTTGTATATACATAATATCATATTCAAACAGGCTCTATAATCGCGTTAAATTTTAAATATTGATAGTTACTAAATGCAATAAATGAATGGACAATGGAATGGCACAGCGCTATAAACATGAAGGGAAAACACAAAGTTTTATTCTATTATTAGAAATGCATTTATAATACTAAAAATCACTGGTATATATATTGTTATATTTAAGATGAATGAGTTACAATAGATAACAGTGATATAGATTTGTGCTGATGACCCTTATAATAGATAAATATTATTTTCAACATGTTTGCTCAAAAAATGCATTTACGAAGTCTGTATACATTGTCCGAAAGATAAAAATTACGCACCATACATGGAACGTGCGGAAAATAGGTACTCTCGCTTAAGTAGCCATTTTACCGCACGAGGTGAAAAGGAATATATAAAAATTCCACCAACGAGTTTCACATTACGAAAATAGATAGGCTGAATAATCGAACCTCCTTAGAAGCGCTTTTGATCAATACATTTGTCTCGCTTTAATACTACAGAGAAAATGAGACGAAAGATGTAGTTCTAATTTTCACCACACGCATGTGCGACGTTTCCAAATGCGCGCCATTTTTATATTAGAAATGTCAAAGATTGTTTACCTATTATTGTACTCTTTTCTCTCAAATGTGTTGAAAAACGTTCTACGACACACGTGCGGTTGTTGATTTTTACAAACTCGTGACTATGGTAAGCCCGAGACGATGTCGACGGCATTCGTCTACTCGTTGGTAAAAACCAACATACTGCACTAGTATTATAAATAACTATTTAAAAAAGTAATTATCTCTTATATATCATAGCATAATATCCGGAGCTGCGTCTTGTTTTTACTATAATTTTCATATATATTAATATCCATTGTATACATTGTACAGTCAAAGACAAGTATATACACTTCATAATCTTTTTAAACATATCATAAGTAATATTATAGATCACTCAGAATATCATCATTCCACATCGTTATATGTACCACAGTCCACAATAATCCATGATCTGTAAAAAATCGTATTAAATCAAGTTTTAGACAATGTAATATAGTTAGCAATCATATGCTCGTCTCTTAAGTTTTTACAAAACAATATTAGTTTTTTTCAACTCTTAATAGTAGACCTGTGTACGACATAGGAGTGAGTGGAAGTGGATTAATAAAATTGAACAATTTTACGCGCCTTTAAATGACCATAATTTTATAAAAAGTACATGTATATTTTGCCTTAGACTGCACTATCGGCCACTGTCCGTTGAATTGATGATTCACATTACTTTGAACTGACTGAACCAAAACTTCGCGCTTTCTCGTGTAACGGATGCAGACATATGTTATAATAATTTAAAAAAAATAATTTAATTCTAATATTATTTACATTATAAGAGAACAACTATTGAAATAATGTCTTATCATATTACTGCTAAAGGATATATATTATATTTTGTCTCCGTTTACTTTTACAAACTTATGAGGTCATAAGTTTGTACGATTGTACGAAACCTGTAAGGCTGCGCCGTTTTGTATGATGATAAAAGTATCTCAGTTGATTTGACTGTGCGTTCCCCTATTCTGGTTAATATCTGGTATGTAACATAAATTATTAGCCTGGTATAGTATAAACGGTTTTATATTAAACTAGTATCTTCCAGACCCGAAAAATTTAAGATAAAGTCGCTATTTTAATTCTTAGACTTTTCATTGAAATCCGCTGAACCGTTACCACGCGTATTCGGTACAAGTTTTTAGACAGTTTTGATTGGCAGAATATTTAAGAATGCTTAATTATGATTCGATAACATATAACAGGTTTCATTTAATTTTTTTAAATTTTGTATGTAGTAAAATTATCTTTTAATGATAAACAATGTATGGATATATAAGCATGATATATGTGATATTAGTTCAACCATGGCTTGGTTCAATATCAACTCAAAATAATGTGTTTCATCCGTTAAAAAAAGCGTACATATTCAGATAAACTCCCAATGCAAATCCTTGTTTTTAAATTACATTTTCACAGATGGGAAAATATATTGTACAATTGTTTAGGGTTACCAAATGCAAAAATACAAGCGTTAATTACAACGCAATATTGTGTTACATTATATTGATTTGTTTAACATATATCACCATTCATAAATTTCGATAACCAGACATTACATCATATAAATAGTAATATCTCTCAACATTAGTGCAATTAACATGAAAATAAATACATAAATTAAATAATTTATTACACATATTGCATAATATATTAACTTCTTTTATAGTAATCGCTAAGCCCATTGTTATAGCTAAACTCTTGATCTATTTATTATACTATTCAACATTTAATATTGCAACTCTGAAATTTATAAAATTTGGTAGTTATTATTAAATAATAACAAGTAGTCAATCTGAAAAATTCTGAAACTAACCAATGATTATTATTTTATATGAAACTAGGTAATTGTAGAAAATATCTACATTCCAAATTATGTAAAATAAATAACAGTGCGGTATCCGTCGGTCCAAGGATGCTGTTGAAAACCAGCATCAGAGACTTGTGTCTGGCATTTGCTGAACTGCACCCATTTGGTACCATCACGAGAGATGCTGTTTGTTACATATTTAGTATGTTACTTTTTCTAATATGTAATATTATGTCTCACAACATGTTACTGCCAAATAAATGTTTGTCTCTCATTCTTTCTTTTAAATTTTATCAATATAGGTTATCTTTTGTAGGCAAAATAAATAAACCCACTTTCAAATTTATATATTAATAATAATTATCTATAATAAAGACCATATAAAAAGTCCTGTAATATACATAGCTATTTGTTAATTTAATAGTTTTTAAGTATTTAATATATTATTTGTTTTGTCATAAAAATTTCATTAAGACATTTGGTAACCCGAGCAGTATTAGATTTTATGCTTATTATTAATTAAACAATTGGCAGTAAATTGAGGTATTAATACCAAATAATTCATATAATATTTTACTTCTTTTTTTAAAATAATTCTGTCATGGCTGTAACATATAATTATATATATAATAAATAATAATTTTCCTATTTATTGTGTATAATAAACTTTATAATATAGCGTCTTAGATCGCCATAAACTGTACGTATTGTCGAATTTAAGTAAATAGACGCCTTCGCCGGGATAAGTGTGAGAGCCGGCGTAAACCTGCAATTCATGCAAAGAATTATTTCAAACTAAGTATGTGATTATGAGTAGTGGTAGTGTAACGGTTAACACACTCGCGTCGCGGATTCAACTGACGCGTGTCCCAGTCCTGATCGGTATGGCATGCACCTTACAAATAAATGAATACTAAGGTATAGGAACCGACCATAAATATCTGTGCAACGGGTTTGTTGCGCACATTTAAGGTCATAGGACTAAAAGGCACGTACCCCCTTCTACGACTGGCTCGGTTCGCCCAAGGGCGTCAAGGAGCAAACATTGTGTAAGGGCCGGCACATATGGCGAAGCGTAACGCAGAGCATTTTTCACTGTCAAACTATTATCGACATTGTCCTTATTGAAATAATATCCAATATCAATTAACACAAGAATTCCCGAAGAGCATCGAAGCAAGTACATGCGAAAGGTATCGTACAGGAAGGCGAGACCATTCGCTTTCGATCGTTGGGCTCGCCGAAGCACCGCTCGCGTGGCACGTGCGAAATATATTTTTTCTCCTTTCTAAAATTCTTCTCTTTTTTAATTCCTTTTTTGCAAGTAATGTAATCAACAGCAGGTCCCATTCCATCATTTTATTCACGAATGTACACGTTTGACCTCTCGAAAAATTGCAAAACGAATGATGACGGTGTGTCGAGGCAGGCTCGCGGGTAATCGCGTATTCTCGGGTAGATGTCTCATGCGTTTAGAAAATTTCGTGGACATGCTCTGCGTTGAGCTCCGCCATATGTGCGCTGGCCCTTAGCCGCGCGCACACAAACCCCATAATTCATACATTGGTTACACCGGTGCTTGGTGTGCAATCGTACTTGGGCTTAATCAGCTCCAGTTTACTACCAGTAAATCCCATTTACCATCCATTCTGGCGATTTTGCCTAAGCAGATGCTAAAAGCGTCGCCAAACTTTTGGTTCCGCTCGAAGGACCAATGAATGTGCGCAGTGAAATCGCCACGTTGGCGTGAACATAACACAAATATGATAACGTTACCTCGGTGTGGCAGTCGCGGCGGTATATGGGCACCACGAGGCTGATGATGGGCCGCGAATGGCTCACGACGCGCCTCTCGCTGCCCAACTCGGGGTCAGAGCTGTTCGATGCCTCTATTGCGTATTCTATCAAAAAGGATACACAAAGATGCTATTTTTTGAAGTGAAAGTTCTATATAAACCGGGGATCTTAGGATTTTTCCGTCACGAAAAAGCGTTACGGCCGCGTAGAGGAGCGGCATAAATTTAGACTAGACATGGTGAGAGGCGGCATAATTTTAGAGTATACTATGGATGCGTTTTTTGTTTCCGGATCGAATGCAGTTTTTTTGTTTGATGAAATAAAATGTTTAAATAAGAAATGCATTCATTAAAATGTACCTAACCTAACCAAATCATAATTTGCAGTAAACCTGCGAAAAATCGAAATGTGTGGGACACATAGCAGAAGTGAAACTTCAACGGGCAAGTGGAAAAACGAATCGCAACAAAATTTTAGCTTGAAGTTTTATCTGCCCAGATTGTTAATGTACTTTTCCAATTTGAAAACCTGCCCGTAAAACTTCAAGTTAAAACTTTGTTGCGATTCGTTTTGCTACTTATCCGTTGCCATTCGTTTTTCCACTTGTCCGTTGAAGTTTCGCTTCTGTTATGTGTCCCACACATTTCGATTTTTTTTTACACAAACTACAAGTGTTTTAAAAGATGATACATTTTACAAAAACAAATTGAATTCAACGGGTGAAAACTACAGTTGTAATTAATGTTATATATATTTAATAAAACTACGTTTTAATGGTTTTAAGCGCGGTAATTTTATTTGTTTTTGGTTTTTCCGACGTTTCGGCCACTTTTCAGTGGCCGTGATCACGGAAGACACAGATGTCAAGTGTCAACGAGTATTGTAAAGTTTTATTTAGCCTACCGCCAAATTGTTAATTTTCATTTTGTTTATGGTTATTATTTACTCTATGGGAGCCTAATCTAATTTACTATCGCTTCGCAACATGTTATGGCTTGAAGAGAAGAAGCGGCGCAAGAAACTCTTCAGCAAACATGTCTAGCTCTAATAATTTTATATAATATTAAAATGGGTGGAGAGAAAAATGACAGTAATATCAGTCAAGTTGGTTTGTGTTCCGTTGTATGCAGAAAGAGCTCACAGCTTAAAACCGTTAAAACGTAGTTTTATTATGTATACAAGTCGCGAAATCTCAAGAAAATGTTATATATATTGTTTTATAACACAGGCATAAGAATATTTAGTTTCTAACTTGTATGTATAACTCAATTTAAATTAAGACTTAAATTTGGGACTAAAGAAATGGCAATGGCGCTTATCGCTTCTTGAAAGTGACTTTCATAGGACCAAGAACACATATACAAACGAACCCTTTATGATGATGAGTGACTAATGTACTCACCGTCATCCCCGTAAACGTCGTCCTCAGCATCCTCTTCTTCATCACTCTCGGAGACATGAACAGTCACCTCAGTTGTAGGAGACTTGCTCCATTCGAAATATAAACCAAAGCCTGAAAACAATTATTATTTAGTGACAATTATAAAATGAATGACCGTGTACGAGTTGGATGCTTTTTATTATTGCTGGAGGCTAGCAGACAAGTTGACTCGCTGGCACTTGGTGGAAAATGGTTACCATCGCCAATGGCCATTCGCAACACCAAAGGTGCTACCAATATGCTACCGGACTTAGGAGGGCCTGGAATGCAGCCACTAATGCCAGAACACAATTTAAGGCGACATAACGTACACCAGGAGTGGTAACCATCCAGAGGGGCAAATGCCCTACCACCTGAATTTAGATATATTGTGGCCTATTAAGATAAACCTCCCAGCCGCAAGATTTAGTAGTCTTTCTCTCTTCCTGCACGAATTAAATATAGGAAAGGTTATGCTATAAAATACAATATATATATTAAAAGTAGTATCTGTGGAGGCTTATTAATAGCTTCTCTAAATCTATTTTATTTTTAGTTATTAATAATGATAGCTGTTAGCCCCCCAAATAGAATAAAATAAAATAAAAGTCATTTGGCCCAACTTTATATACCAATAAGAATTTCTTACCAACGATTAATAATTATAACAATTAGAATTAACTTCCGACAGGAAATGTCTTAATCGTGAGGATGGGAACTACTACATACTGTAGATGTAGAAACGGAGGATATCCAAAACAATAGCTTTTTTCGTATAATTCGTTTTTTACAATAATCGTTATGCTGGTATAAATTTGAACGTATGTAATGATATGACATAGTGTAGAAAGTGACATTTTATCTGTCAATGTTAATGTGACATTGATGTATGTTGAATTCTTAGATGTCTTTGTTATCAATGCAACTATCCATAAAGCCAAAGGTTGTTGGAGCCAAAATCAAAATATGTTTATTATGACTGAATAAATACCTATATCATAGTGATCAGTGGCGAATTCCCAGCATAGGCACCTGGCCCTGTGGTGGGTGGGCACCCTCACGGTGACGGTCTCCCCGTGGCCCACCGTCAGCCGCCCGCCGCCCGCCAACGCGGACTCCTTGAACTGGACTATGTCCCCGCGCGTCCACATGCGCGGCTCTTCCACCGCCGGGAAACCATCTGCGAAAAAAGCACTTTAAATAAAGCGTGTAAGTATGAAAAGATTAATGAATGAAATGAAATGAAGCGAAAAGTGTTTTTCAGGATCGTTGAAGGTCTACCATCTCTGCCTACTCCAATGGGAAACAGGCGTGACAATATGTATGTATGTATACGGGAGATGTACACATGTTAGAAAACAATCTAAAACAATTATCATGAACAAGAGTGGATGTTGATCATCATGCTTTTAAAATATCATGATATAATAGTTTTAACTAAGATTAGCCCGCGACTTCGTCCAAATTGGACGAAATAAGCTAAATAATAAGTAAAAGTATTGTAATATTTTCACTGATTGATAACAAATTCTCTGTCATAAATCGAAATTAGATTTTTTTTCAACTGGGCCACTTTAAACCGCCTCTAAGAAAAATCTCTTGGTATTCCCGGGATATAAAGTACTGCAGATTTCAAGATCTGGGAAATTGCTATCGAACAGCGAAATCGGCACGGTAGTTTTTACGTGAATCCCGAACAAACAGACAAACACAAAAATCTTAAAAACAAAAGACTACAATTTTACAATATTATAGATTTTTGTTTAAACGATCACTAATATACTGTCGTTAAAGTTATAAGGACACTACTTTCTATGCTCGTATAAAATCTAGGAGACATCAACATTTTGTAAGATAATGAAGTGTCCCAGTTGATTTGAGTGCAAACTATTCAATTGCAAATTGGCATTAATTTATTCAATTCTTAGAAGAGCAAAACATTTAACATATTCTAAAAGGCATTAAGTGACTTGAAATTCCCGCGGGATTACCGGGGCACAAAGTATCGTAGCGTGTAAAAAAAGAATGTAAGGTATTGTTTTTAGTGGAAACTGTGTTAGAATAAGCTAATTTTTATTCATCCGAACAACTTCCATCCGCTCCCAGAAAAATTCCCGCAGCATTCCCAGGATAAAAAGTAGACTTTAAGTCTAAGAATTAGCTGTCGATTAGCGAAAACTGTATCGAAGTCGGCTCAGTAGTTTTTACGTGAATCCCGAAGAAACAGACAAGAAATCTAAAAAGATTGCATCATGTTATACATCGTTTATATAGTCTATTCCAGTTGTTTTTTTCATAGCTTTAATGTACAGACACCACACATTTTGAATTTTATAATATTATAGATAAGCATGGGGAAAATTCATATACTACTAGAGGTCCCGGCAGACGTTGTCCTGCCCTGAAAAAATAAAAATCTAGAACCCGATCCCAGCGCCACCTACCGGTTCCAATTGTGAATCTAAATAATCTGGGGACCCACTCAAACCCAAAAAAATCATTAAAATCGGGTAAAGTCGTTCTCAAGTTATGCGCATTCATACAATTCGACGATATTTTTTAAATTATATAGATTAATGCGCTAACAAAAATAGTAAGATGTCGAACTAAAAGTAATATTCAAATGCAGGAATCTCTAATTACTTTCATACTCCCTACCGTACATACATCGACGACAACATAAATCTTCCCACAATTCATCCATGTTTTCCCTTGTCTACATTTACTTTTAAATCTATAAATTTAAACTTTTAAATCTATTAATCTAAAACACTTTCACTCAATTTTCACCTCGCGTCAATGCAAGACACATTCATTTTAATTCTACAAAAAATAAACTGAAATAAAAAATAAATACCATCAGATTCATCTTCGCCCCTTGATTCTTCAGCATATTCTGTGACTTCTGTTTTATCTGATGTTTGCATTGATCTGGAATTTAAAATTAAGAATCCAGCCATCATTATGGTTGAATATACTGTATATAATATATATGAAGTATATCAATTCAGGCGAATGGCGCTCTGTTGATCGTGCCTTCCCCGCAAGGGAACTGGCGTGAAGATAACTTCACTTTATGTATGTATGTATCAATTCAGACGAATTTCCTTATAGTGTAGGTAAATATATTAATTAATTTTATTATTGAACGTCAAACCAAAACAGCTTAGTTATACAATAACAAAACCAGAATAAATAAAATGCAATATATTTATGTGTCTATCTATTCTATAATAAGGAAATAAAAAATATTTTCAATTTATGCAAACCTTATTTTGTTTAAAGTGTTTTTTTTTTATGTTATAACCACATTGATTTTTTTCGGATTTGTTCTACTCCATGTTCAAATGTTAGAGGAGGACACTTTTCACAACTTTGCAAATGGATATCTCCTCGCTGATTACTTCATATTATTTTTTAAAGTTTAGATTCATAAAGATTATTTAGCAGTTTATTCACCTAATGTACTAGGGAAAAAAATTTGATCACTTCTCTGTAAAGAAAATGTACTAAGTCACAAAAGACTATGCCCACATACTGTAAATTAAATAATCTAAATCAGGGATTCCCAAACTATTCTGGGCAAGAGACCCCTTTTCCAAAATGAACTGATACCTCAGACCCCCATAGCCAAATTACTTTAAAAATCATATCTATAGTTTTTTTCTTATGGATACAAAATATTACTATATAAAAACTTTGCAGTGGGTTAAGTGCTGTAAGCTTAAATTTAAAATATTAGTTATTCTTATAACAAGTTGGTACATGTAACACAACTTATACAGTATCTTGAAAGTTTCAAATAAGAACTTGTGTTAATTAATACGGGATACGGGTCGCTTTCTAGACCTCGTCGACCCTCAAAATCAGTTTTCGTTTATGTCAACCCTTTGGGAAACCGATTTCAACCCTAGAAGGTCAATATCGACCACTTTAGGAATCCCCAATCTGAATGAAACTAAAACAGTACTCACTTGTTATCCATCACAGCTACCACATCTGTATCATTCAAATTGCAATCTTTAATAGTTTCCTCCTTAATATTAACATTTTCATTCTCATTCTCACTTTCTTCGTTATCTTTTATATTAGAGTTTGCCAGTCTCTGATCTACAGCAAGTTGCTGGATATATTGTTGGTAATGTTGATCCTGTAATTGTCTTACCAGTACTGCTTGTTGGTCAAAATTACCTGGATATTGTTGTTGTGCATATTGAAGGAACTGATCATAAGTTTGGGCATTTAATGCATCCTTTATTCTTTGACTGAAGAGAGAACACCATTAACATTATTTTTTATTAAGAAATGAGTCACATCACACAAAGAGGCACAGAGGAATAGGTCAACTAATATTACATATATCTTTTATCAGACTAACCATATACCAACTCATGTGTAAATGAAGAACACAAAGCAACATTCAATAGCTATGCTGTCATCTGGCAACTGACACATCGCACCTTGCCCCTGCGACTCAACAGCAGCGACCCCCACTTACTCTGGAGACTTCACCGCGATATCTCGCGCGACACAAAGTGCATACATCAGTCACCATTATTATTACTTTTTCTTTTCTACTTTGGAGATCGCTAGAGCTAAGACTCAAGCTTCAGAGGTGGAAGTGATAAATGGCACAACGTCCGAAGTATTATTGGTATATAGTATTATCCGTGCAGGAACGGAGAAAGAATACAATTTCCTGCGACCAGGCGTCCTGTCGTAAGAGGCGACAAAACAAACTACAGCCAAGGTGGTAGGGCATTTGCCCGACTGGATGGCTACCACCCCTGCTCTAAAATATGTCGCCATAACAACCTTAGGTTGTGTTCCAGCATTAGTGACCAGGTTCCAGTGACCCTTAAGAGAGCAGCAGCGCATTTGTAACACCTTTGGTGTTGCAAATGTCCATAGGCGATGGTAACCACTTTCCATCAAGTAGGCTGTCTGCCTGTCTACTGCACTCCAGCAATAAATAAAAAAAGTAGCTTTGGTGACCCTGCAGCCCACCTCTTGACACCCTTAACCACTCACACCCATGTTGCCCCACGACAATCTTGGCAATTTTAGGAGCCTATTCAGTGAGTGGTGAGCCACTGTCTGCCCATTTTTTCATGCTCCTTGAACATTGCGACGGGCAGACACCACATTCCCCTTAGTCCCTGATCTGTAACTCCACTAGCAGTTTAGCCCAATATCCCGGTACCTTTTGTTCTCATTCACGACAATAATCCTACACTGGCTGGGGCCTTTTTATATGGTGTAGACAGGGACAATCGCCGGTCAGTGTTATGCCACATGTAGATTAAATTTGTCAAGGGGCCTCGTCGTTTTGGCCTTCCTATGGCCACACGCAAGCCCTCCAAAAGTGCAGGCCATTTTCATGGCTCGTAGTCTTCAATAACAGCCCAGAAATTCCCACAGCTGGACTCTGGCCTAACATTTATAGCATTTATAGGGGAACTGACAGTATACCCGTTACCCTTGTCCAAGGCACTTTGGCGAATTTGACACATTGACCTTCACTGTTAGCATGTGGTAATTGTAACAATATGCACATTTACTTTTTTTTAGCACAACTGCCATATATTGTACAATATTAATTGGCAATTGTGCTAAATAAATTATGCAATACAATTATGAAACAATTGTATTTCTGTACAAATCTTCATTAATAAAACAGCGCCCCCAAAGTACCACCAATAGATTAATAACCCCATTGGACCCTTTTATTAGAATTCAAATATGTTTATTAAATACAGGATATAAATAAAAATATAAACAATGAATCCTCATTTTGTTTGATTATTTTCAAAAGATTTCATTATCAACAGATAACCAAAATTTTTTCAAGTGCCTCATATTTGGTTAAAGGCCGATTTTTCAATCATCAGTCAAATAAATTATAACCTGACTAGATTCAAAAATGAAACAATTCAACTATTTGATTCATGCAACTGTCATTTTTAATTGTCCCATGTTGTAATTTATTCCTATAAGTAACTTTTATCTGGGAATCGAAAAATTGGCCCTAAGAAAGACATTTTTTATTTATACCAAAGTTCGTCAATATTGACTAAAATATTTAAAGTCTAGATATTCACATAAGAGATCCTTTTATTCTTTTTTACTAACTACCCGCTTTTTGACATACTAAAATATATGAATGAATACATGACATACCTTTCCCCCAAGTTAGTACTTTAAACCATTTAATACTATGACATCACTATGCAATACAAAAAAAAAAAAACATTAAAGCTAAGATTAAATACAATTAACCGTAACTGCACAATTATTCTACATAATTATTCCTAGCATATGGAGATTTAGCATACATATTCCGTTTTTGTTTAAACTTCCTTCCCCCATAGGATATTTCAGAAGTGCTAGGGATTCCTAACATTTCTTCCCACTTCTCAGTGCTCGGAATCTCAATAACTTCTTCCGGGCAAGACTGTTTTACTTGCTCATTCTCATTATTTGTGTCTTCCATTTGTGTGTCAGTTCCTTTATCTTGATTAGTATCCTCCTGCACTTCTGTTGCCAACTCTTCGTCTGGTGTATTAGTTGTCTGTGGGTCGAAACGCACTAGTTGATCGATGTGTCTGTTTACCACCTCACTATTATTCTTCATTTTAATTCTGTAACTGGATGGCCCTCCTTTGTCTACCACTGTACCTGGCATCCATTTTGGCCCATTTCCATAGTTTCTGTACATTACTTTTTGTCCTACTTGTGTTTCTCTATGCTTCTTCTGTGCATTTCTTTCTATCTGTTGGTTCATCTTTTTAGTTTGTATATTATCTGGATGTAAACTATCTAGCAATGTTCTTAAGCGTCGATTCATTAATAGTTCGGCTGGGCTCTTTTGTGTTGTAACACATGGAGTTGTTCTTAAACTCAATAGCATGTTTGGAATCTTTACGTCCCAGTTCATATTGTCCATCTTGCGTAATTTATCCTTGACGGTTTGTACCATCCTCTCGGCCAGCCCATTTGTAGCAGGATGATAAGGGGCTGTAGTCACATGTTTGATCTTATTCGCCTCCAGAAAATCTTCCATCTCCCTTGATATAAATGGGGTACCATTGTCTGACACTAAAGTTTCACATATGCCATGAGTTGCAAATAAGTTTCTAAGGTGTTTAATCACAGTATTTGAAGTCATGTTGTTGATTACAATTACTTCAGGCCATCTTGAATAAGCATCCACCACAATAAAAAACAGTTTATTTTGGAATGGCCCTGCGAAATCCACATGTATTCGAGACCAAGGTTTTGTTGGAGTTATCCATTCATGGCTAGTTTTTGGTGGCATGTGTTGATTTTCTGCGCATCGTTGGCAATCTCTGACTAACTCTTCTATATCTTCATTTAGGTGTGGCCACCAAACATAACTTCTAGCTAGTGCTTTAGTCTTTACTATTCCATTGTGAGTATTATGTAAAAACTGTAGTATTTGGGTTCGCAATTGTGCTGGAACCACAACCCGACAACTGTGTAATATGCAGTCTTCCATTAATGATAAATCATTTCTGTGTAACCAGTAAGCACGAAGTTCACCATCATTTACTTTGGCAGGCCAGCCACATTTCATGTGATGAATAACTTGTGACAGTATTCTGTCTTTTTTTGACTCTCGTGCAATTTGTTCTGCTTCCACTGGAAAGTCATCTGGCCTTTCTGCCATTAGAAGAACATCATACAGCTGAGGCTCAGGTTCCTCTGGAACTGGCTGTGGCCAACGGCTCAAACCATCGGCGTTGCCAATCTGAGAACCTGGTCTATATATTATATCATAACTATAGGAAGTTAATGCTATAGCTATACGAGTCAAGCGGGGTGACAACATTGTAGGTATCTGCTTTTTAGGATCAAATATACCTAGTAATGGTTTGTGATCTGTTATGATAACAAAATGTCTGCCCATTAAGTAATTATGAAATTTTTGTAGGCCAAACATAATAGCTGCTGCTTCCTTGTCTAGTTGTGAATATCGTCTTTCATGAGTATGCAAGGTACGAGATCCCATTGCAATTGGGCGCTCTTGCCCGTCCTCCATTACATGAGCAATTACAGCTCCGACTCCGTAGTCTGAACTATCACAGGTCAGTACCAATTGTTTTTCCAAATCATAGTGAATTAGTGTTAAGTCACATGACAGTAAACGTTTAGCGGTGTCAAATGTTCGCTGTTCTAAATCTGTCCAACGCCATTTTTGTGATCGATCCAATAACCGATGTAGTGGCTCTAATAATGTAGCCTTGTGTGGTATGAAACGTTCATAAAAGTTATATAAACCTAAAAATGCTTGTAATTCTGCAATGTTTTTAGGTTCTGGTGTCTTCATTATAGATTCAACCTTGCTAGGAGCGGGATGAATACCTTCAGCATCTATAATAAATCCTAAGAATTCTACTTTATCCTTAGCAAATTTACATTTCGCTTTGTTAAGGCGCAGTCCCGATCTAGAGATTCTATGTAGTACCATATCCAAACGCTGATGCATCTCCCACATAGTGCGGCCACATACTATAATGTCATCTATTAGAACTGCTACCCCAGGAATGCCAGCCAGCAGTGCTGTCATCAACCGCTGGAAAATACCTGGGCATGCTTTAACTCCAAAGGCGAGCCTGTGCACCGTATACAAGCCCTTGCAAGTATTTAACGTTAAAAGTTTGGCAGTGTTGTTATCCACAGTGACCTGTGTGTACGCGCGTTCTAAGTCTAATGTTGAAAAGAATTTACCACCCGCTATATTTGCAAATACTTCGTTAGCTGTTGGCATCGGATATGTATCAGATTCTGTAGACTGGTTAACAGTACTGCGATAATCACCACATAATCTTATATCACCATTCCTTTTCACAATTGGTACCACTGGTGTAGCCCATTCTGAGAATGCTGTAGATTTAAGTACTCCTTCTGACACTAGGCGATCTATTTCTTTTTCCACTCTGTCCTTTATAGCATAAGGAACTGGTCGTGCCTTCAAAAACTTAGGTGTTACCTCCGGTTTTAAGTGAATAGTAACAGGATGTCCACGGTATGTACCCAGGCCCTCCTGAAATACATCACTATATTTGTCTATCAGTTTGTTTATATCATGTAAATCTATTTCAGACACAAAATGAATATTCAGTGTAATTTCAAGTGGCTTCAGCCAGTCACGCCCTAATAAATTGGGACCGTTTCCTTTGGCTACTATTGCTGTTAGATCACGCTGCAAGCCTTTGTAAATAACCTGAAGCGTAATCCTACCCAGCAGCTTAACTGGCGCGTCCGTCCACGTGCGTAGTGTGTATGGTGCGGTATGCAGTATGAGACGTGGTTGATGCCGTCGCAGTTTTTGCCATGTACTTTCATTAACAAGTGAAAAACTGGCACCCGTGTCTACTTGCATCACCACTGGTATCCCCTCAAGAAGAATTGCCACTTCGTAGGGTTGCACGCGGCTGCTGCTACTGACGTTGTAAATTCCATTCAAACGCTCGCCGTGTTCAGTATAGTTGACGTTTTGTGTTGTTTTCACAGACTTCTTCTTAACCATGCAAATTTTTTCTATATGTCCCTTCTTTTTGCAAAATCGACATATCGCATTGATAAACCGGCACTCCCCACTGTGGTGCCCTCCACAGCGATAACAAAAACGAGTGTTCGTCCTTGTTTGTACTGCATTGATGTCCATTGGTTCTGGCACCGACACTGCTGACAAAGAACTGTCGTAAAACGCAGGTACAACTGATGTGAATGATGTTGGCTGCGCAGCGCAAGTTCCCTGCATCATACGCATATCCCTCCCCGCACTTTCCGCGGATAACATTGCGTCAACCACTTCATAATACTGCAAATTGTCCTTTTTTAAAAGTTCATATTGAAGTTTCTGATCTAACATACCACACACAAGCCTGTCCCGTAACATACGTTCCAAGTCCTTAAAGTTACACGATGTGCTTAATTTCCGTAATTGCGCGATGTATTCAGATGCACTTTCACCCGGCTTTTGATCGCGTTTGTAAAATTTATATGAGGTTGAAATTTCATTACGTTTAGGGCTATAATGTTTTGTTAAACACGTAACTATTTCTAAAAAAGTCACTTCATTCGATTTGCGCGGCGTTATTAACGCTAATAATGTCTCGTAAACCTGCACTCCACACACGGTAAAGAAATTTGCACGTTTTGCACTGTCCTCCCTTATGCCGTTTGCCTCAAAACAATAATTTAGGCGTTCAATGTAATTGTCCCAGTTTCCGGTTTGTTGATTAAATTCTTGAAATGTAACAGCTCTAGCTGCCCTTATTTCGCCGCTAGTTTCCATTTTTAACACTCGTCGCCACTATTATGTTTAATAAAAGTCTAGATATTCACATAAGAGATCCTTTTATTCTTTTTTACTAACTACCCGCTTTTTGACATACTAAAATATATCTCATGTTTATCCTTAGTATCAAAAATATGTATATACTGAGTTTGAAATTGGTCGAGGAGTTTTTCTATGAACACATATCAGACAGACAGATAGTTACTTTAATATTAATACGGATTTGGAGTTTTATTCAGAAAAACATCCCAATTAAGTGAAAAATTAAACAATACAAAGCTTTAAACATTAAAATACAAATCCAAACAATTAAAAGTTCCCTCCCTGTGACAATTTCAGGATATTGTGATCACTATTTTTTAGCTGTATACTACAGAAATAACATATTAAATTGACTCACACTTGCTGTTCTTCTGACAGTTTGTTACTCTGTTGCTTTTGTTTCTCTAACATTATTCTATTTTGTAACTCAATCCGGGCCCTATCTTCTTCCTGCCTTTTCAATCTAAAAGATAAATGAAACAATGAGAACAAGTTTAAAGTCAATATATAAAAGTTTAGTATATCTTTAACATGATAAAACTTACTCCTGCTGTTTCTTACTTTCTAAATCCTTCTGTATTGCTTCCAAATATGGTTTGAATAAGGGACACAATCTGCAAACCAATTTGATATAATTTAGAAATCTTTAGAGTTATTTATTTTATCTTTAGTTTTTATTTTTACACTTCAATTTAGTACAGATATAGTTATAGAAAATAATTTTATAATGACATGACCATGATATGACTTTTTATAACATATAAATATGTATTAACTAGCTTCACTACTATGTGTATATATATATATGTGTGTGTATATATATATATGTGTGTATATATATATGTGTGTATATATATATGTGTGTGTGTATATATATATGTGTATATATATATATATATATATATATATATATATATATGTATATATATATATAACAGTAATAGCCTGTAAATGTCCACTGCTGAGCTCGGGCCTCCGATTACAGGTGGGAGCGGGGGGGAAACAGTATACAGGTTTGACACATTCGTTATCTCGATGTGCAGGTTGCATCATGATGTTTTCCTTAACTGTTGTTGGTAATTGTATCAATATACACATTAGCTCAGACAACTGACTAAGTAGTGCATGCATTCCGGCCAGGATCAAACCGCCCCTTTGAGTCTGGGACGCATGCACTAGCCATTACGCTACCACAACTCTATGTATGTCACATGAGAACACATATTTCTTACTACCTGTTGCGCCTAGCTTTGCCCATGTGGATTTAAAAGCCACAGTTTGAGCAAACATTCATCATCTTTTTTACTCCATTAGGGGTTGGATTCCCAAAAACACTGATACATGTGTATATTTATTTCTAATGAGTAGCAGCTATATATATTTTGTGCCTCTTACTTTGGAAATGACAGATTTTCATACAAATTTTAACCCCCTTAAGGGTCGAGTTTCCAAATACACTTTCTTAGTGCGCACCTACAGTATAGAAAGAACCCTCATTTTCACACTGTTACTAAGAACCATGTTTAAATTTAGCAAATGTATACACAGCATAAATAATTTAGTAGGAAATATTTTTCACAGCATATTAATTACACAACATTACCTATCCAAAGTATGAATAAATCCAGCCATTGCCTGGACTTGAGACATCTCCCCGAGTGCCTGCCATGCAGCCCTCCTATCTCGGCCTATCACATCCAATACACCCAAAGGTGGCACAGAATTAAGGTCTAAAGGCCCATGTGCAGTTTGCTGGGTGTACGCAACTAATTTCAATCTGTCTTCATAACTTAGATGTATAGCTTTGCCCTCTTTTTCTGCAAAACAGTTCTATTATTTATATTTACACATAAAAAGGCTATGTCAAGGTTTCTGATCTACTTTCAATGAAAATTAACAATTATTAATCAGTGTTGCTGACAGCTTTAATAGAAGTAAAACTATTTACAAACTTGTCTAAAGTGCTCAGGAGAGGATGTACAAGTTCTATATTCCAATATATAAAGCAAAAGAGAAAAGCAGCTACAAACCGGACAAAACATTACCTTTGTAAAATGAAAGACCGTGTTTATAAACTTCTTTAAATGGCAAACCCCATTTCCTCTCTTCATTTTCTACAATACCTTGGTCCGTCTCAAGCCGCACCTTTTCCGGATTGACTTTAAAACTATTTTCAGCTGGGTTAGCCATTTTTTCTAATATTTTCGAAATATTTATTTCCAATTTTCTTTGACTGACGTGCCGCAACCAGCTATTGTAAAATTCTAAATACATTGACATTGACAGTAACACTGTAAAGCTGTTGACTATCTTTTTTTAATGCCGGGGCTTCATCTGTGTCTTATAGATCTAGGCTGTGGCCGAATACATCTTTAAAAAAAAAATAACTTCGTTAAAGCATAGCCATATCTTTACAATATAAAAAAAACTTCTTTTAAAAAACCGACTTCAAAAACTAAAAAGTATAAAATAATTATGACACAATAACAGTTTTTCAATTCTTAAACAAAGACATACTCATCCTCAATTTAAAATGGATCACTACCAAAAAACGTAAGTAGTCACATAGGTACATAAAGAGATGTATCATCGTCAACATAAAACAGGTCCTAAAGCTTTGTTTTTGTTCAACATCCCCGGAGTGACTTAAGCTTATTGTGCGGTTGAAAAATGAGTATAGCTTCGCTCGTCATCTCATGTTTTTCATGTCATCGCAAGTTTAGGTTTAGCGGAGTAGTTGATTTCGGCCAGAGTCTTCACTGCGCGGCGCTTACCGCCGTGGTCTGGTCCCACCCCCACAGCCGAGAGGGACTCAGTATGGTACGAAATGTTCCCCCTGCGCATAAAAAAAATATTAATTACTTAATACAGCTGTCAGTTGTCAAGAATGACAATTTTTCATCATCTTGTTTGTGCATTTCTCTTTTTGGTTTCTGCGTGTTTTTTCACTTTGTCTTTACGTAGTAATCTCTAACTAGTCTGTGATTTTCAGAGTAAATCAGCGTATGTCCTCAATCCAAATATAAGCTATTTGGTATATGAACAGTTTGTAGAGTTTGCACGTTTTCTCTTAAGATGCACAATTTGCGTTGTATACCTGAGGAAGCATTGTTTTTCCGAAATAGTGTCACATTGTTTACCATTGAAAAATTGTGAATTGTAGATTACGTAGTACTTAACGATGGAAGTTAATCCCCTTAACATATTCTTCGTGAAGTCTGACAGTAAGGGCGACCGGTTGTTATTTCGATATCCTTACACTACAGAGAACAAGGATGAAAGTAAGCAGAAGAAATATGGCAGACACAATCCTTATGCAGTTTACTCCACTGAGGATTTGTTGCAGAATCCTCAATCTCAAACATCAAATATTTGTAAAGGTAAATTAGGATTGGAATTTCACACCCCGAATCCGGGGGCGGGGGTGTTGAAGGAAACATTGGGGGGAGGAGGTATACGGGAGTCTCACTCACAATTTCCGGCTGCAGGAGATGCATAGTTTTTTTAATTTAAAAAACAAAGCCCTATAGGGATGTGGTAAAAATTTCATAGTACCTCACCTAGTTAAGGTAAAATTGTAGGTTGGGGGAGTTAACCTCTGTCATTTACGGCGGACAGAGGTTCATGGCTTTTTAATTTAAAAAAATATAGGGGTCTTGGCTAATTATGGGATAACTCCACTTTTACTTAGATTTGAATTTTGCTCTTATAGGTTAGAACTTAGAAGGCTAAGGAGGAAGTGGATCAAAGCGAAGCCCTGTCATAAGCTCCATCTATTTAATCTTTTTTTTATTTCTTTGTCTGAATGCTCAAATATAACTTAAACCAAAATCATTATTTCTCTCACAGGTCAACTAAGTGGTTTCACAGATGAAATGTTATCAACCCTGTTTGCTGTAAAACCAGAATTATGCAACAGAAAGTTTGAACTCAAAGTCAATGATGTGAGATTTGTGGGGCATCCCACTCTGCTCCCATACAGAACTAATAAAGATGATACAGCTGCCATGATTCTTATAAATATTGTATTTGCACTACAGGCTTCTGCAAGTCATTCTATTGGTAATAAAACATTTGTATCTTTTTGTGATTTAATTATTTTTTTTATTACTTTTATCTTTCAATCATTGTGCCAAAATAGAACCCTTACATATAAAAATTTTATATCTTTTATTCTTAAGTTTTTATAATATGAACAAAATAATTGTATAACCTGCAAGTAGTTTTTATATTCTGGAATTTTATTTCATCATCTGTAAAGGGTGTCTGGGGGCAAAATTATGATTTTAAATATTAATTTAAAAAAACTACAAAGTGCATTAATTTTTTGGGATCAGTTCCCTAAAAAAGATAATACTGGATTTTATTTTTTAAAAAAGATACTCTCTAAATGTTATCACTCAAATCATATACCTCTCTGGAATCTGTAGACTGTATGACCATATTCCGTGCATGCCTTAAGAAGTGATTAGTTGTGCATTTCCCAAACAATAATTTCTTGCAGTTTGGAAATAATTTCTTTATTTAATAAATAAACTTGGCTCTAAAGATACCCCTATAGAAAAAAGTCCAATGCGAGAAGATCTGGCCATCTTGGTGGCCAGGAGATGTCTTCAAAGTGGCTTATCAGTTAAAAAAAAATTATATAGGAGAACTAGTGTCTTAAACAGTATTAGGAGTGGCATCCTCTAGCTCAACCATGTGTGTCAGCTAAAGGAAGGATCTCTAAGGTTTGGGAGAAAATAATCATTCATCAGGTGTCCAAAAAAAACACCATTCACAGAATGTTTACCCACTGGAGTTCTGAAAAAAAAGTCCATTTATGTCATATATAACACATACTAAACAGTTCTTTTGAGTTGTTCAGTAAATGCCGATGCTTCAAACGCAGGATCTGTCTTTAAGTGATCAATATAATGGCAATTTTATGATGCATCACATGAATATCAAATAATGTACCACAAACAGAATCTTCAACAAATAACAACACAATTATTATTGTTTAGAAACACTTGAGTTGCAAACATTTCATATATGTCTACTGGGACACTAATTAGCAAATCGTCCTACTAATAACAATTCTAATGAGACCCGTCTCACACCTACAGTCAGATAAACATTTTCATATTGAAATCCTAATTCTGCCACAGGACATCCTTTATACATACATACATACATACATAACTTCACGCCAGTTCCCTTGCGGGGTAGGCACGAACAACAGAGTGCCATTTTGGCTTATTCTTACACACCTCACTTGCCTCTTTGACATCCTTTATAATTGTAACATATCTGCCATACTGGAATATTACCTTAAATAATGTTATTATAGTGACTTCTTTATCTTTTCAGTTTGCAAGATATACTTTTAATTTAAAAAAACTGGCTTATTAAATGGGAAGGATTTATAAATATAATACAATTATTTTTTCAGTTAAATGTTATTATGATTTGAGTAAAAGACTGGGTAAGGCACTAAGGCATGAAGAGAAAAGATGCTCATATTTGACTGAAGAAATGAAGATTATGGTAAGATATCCTTTTTTAATAATGATAAATCATCTGTCATAATTTAACCTTATATTTCGAAGATTGTGAAAGGTAGTTAGTTGCCATAGTCTCTTTAGTATTATAATCCCAGAGTGTCCTCCTGTTTGTCTTCCCTACAATAGTCTTATGTTGACAGGTGGTTGGCCTTGCGTTCATTCCTTTAGTGTATACTTGGAAATTCTTCAAACGGGCTTCTATATATTGGCTGATCCATTGACCCCATGATCTCTAATGTTAAACTTAATCATCTGAAAAAGACATATATTCTGAAGCAAAGGAAGTTACACTTGTGATATGTGCATTAGGGTGGAAATATCAACAGGAGGAAATAAAAAAAGTTCATTTATTTTGCCAGGAATTAAATTTTAGAGTATAGCTGTTATTGGAAAGAACTGGAGCCCAACTCTGCTATTACTATGTCATCAAAATCGCCAGGCAATTTCATCTCAATCATAGGTTTGCCTGATTTCAGTATTCTGTTAATTTTAATGGTGTACCCATGGCATGCCACTGTATCTTTACAAATATTTATAAGTGGAAACTCATGAAATAAATGTTTAAAATTTTGGGACCTTTTCAATATTCACTTCTGCCAATGCCATTTCTGCTAATGGCAATACAATTTTTTTTCGACTACTATTATTCTGCAGCGACAATACCAAGAAGTTATCATGGATTTAGCAAAATACGAATTTTTGACAATATAGCAATGGCATCAAACTTTGAATACCTTTGCAACACCAAGATATTTAAAATAGCAGAATTGGGTCTTTGGAAGGTTTTTAATTGTTTTGAGAATGATATGAATCTGGAGCAGCACATTCTATGAATATATATAATATGATGACTTCCCACACTAAGACTGGACACAGGTTATTAGTTTTTGTGTTAATTTTCATCTTTAACCTTTGCAGTTAGCAGCTCATGATGAAGTGTCATCTTTGGATAGTGAATTAAATGGTGACAATGACGACGAAGATGACAACATGAGATTATCTGTGAGTTCAGCTACTTACAGTGCAGAGAACAATGATTGTGGCCCTAAGTCCGCATTCCATCTCATACTGCAACGAAGCTCGCTGGCGAGGTCCATGAAGGCTGTCTTTGAGGAACTCTGTAGTACGGGTATGTATTCATATAAATATATGTGCATATGTTCATAATAATACTTAAGTATGTAGGGACTTTGCATGGATGTGTGTTTTTCTTTTTGGAATAAACTTTTTTTTAATGTGTAAAAGTAATTGTTTATCAATTACTTTAATAAATATTATGATAGCCTATAGAGACCAATAAATAATTTAATATTAACCAAATATTCTACAAAATAAATAATATCTAAGATTGTGTCCATTGGCACTTTACTTAGTTATTGTCTATTAGGGCACATTCACATGTTCTCATGTCCTAAACATCACTTATGTACTGTTTTTAGTTTTCACTATACACTACATTTGGGGTCAAGATAAACGAAAACTGATTATGGGGGTTGACGAGGTCTAATAATCGACCCATATTAATTTTAACTAACACAAGTTCTTAGCAGTGAGGTGTGTAAGAATAAGCCTAACTGGCGCTCTGTTGTTTGTGCCTACCCCACAAGGGAACTGGCGTGAAGTTATGTATGTATGTATGTACAAGTTCTTATTTGGAGTTTTCAAGATACTGTATAAGTGGTGTTACATGTACAAGTGTGTGGTTTTTTTCAAAAAATAATTACCTAATAAAACTACGTTTTAACGGTTTTAAGCGCGGTAATTTTATTTGATTTTGGTTTTTCCGACGTTTCAACGACGCTTAAAACCGTTAAAACGTAGTTTTATTATGTATACAAGTCGCGAAAACTTAAGAAAATATTAAATAATTACCTACTTAAGCATTTTTACGTAATTTGTATTAATAATTATTAATTACACTTGATATTTACTGAATTATATGTCTGCTTATTTTGATGAGAAAATGATGTCAAGTTTACGCAGTTAACCAACCCACTTAACCAACCGCAAAGATTTTTAAAGTAATTTGGCTAGGGGGGCTTGAGGTATCAGTTCATTTTGGTAAAGGGGTCTCTTCCCCAAAATAGTTTGGGAATCCCTGCTCTACACTGTGACTGTACACTAATTCAAATATTTTAGTTCTTTTGAGTCTTTACACTAGGTTTGTGGTGTCAAGCAGTTGGATTGCCTCTACTACATGAAGCCTTTTTTCATGGGCATTTGCATGTTTTTGTGCTATACATACATAAATACATACATAACTTCACGCCAGTTCCCTTGCGGGGTAGGCACAAACAACAGAGCGCCATTTAGGCTTATTCTTACACACCTCACTTGCTTCTTTGACATTCATAACTCTTCTTTTGTGCTATCTCTGTCATAAACCCCATTTTCAGGTCCTGGTGGAGAACATCAATTCTTATGTAGTGTAGTTCATTTACAATGTTCCTCAGTATTTTACTTTGGAATAACCTGATTATATAACTTAATAATTTGAAATAAATACATACTGTTTTTTAATCTATACTAATATTATTATAAAGCTGAAAAGTTTATTTGTTTGTTTAAACGCGCTAATCTCAGGAACCGCTGGTCCAATTTGAAAAATTCTTTCAGAGTTGAATAGTACATTTGTCGAGGAAGGCTATAGGCTATATTATATTTTCAAAAAAATTAGGGATCCTTACTAAAAGTCCAATAATGTAACCCCAAGGTGTAAAAAAATGTCCCGAAAAAATCCTTACACGGCGTGCGCTGCGAAAGCTATTGATTATAGAACAAAGCAATGTACTACCACTTTGCAGAACATATAATTGTCTACAAAAAATATCGCGTAACCATATGTCTAACTATTGTAGTTATCTCACAATAACTGTCTTCTTTTATTTTTTTAAATAAATAAAATGCCGTCGCTTCAAAAACTCTTTATTTTGTACGTTGATATTAATTCTTATCAAAATAAATTACTCCATATTCAAGACGAATTCAATACCTTTCTAGAACTTTTTGAATTATTCAATTCGGACGTTTGTTACCTACGAAAAGTTACTTTATATTGTTAACAAAAAAAAACGGATTGTTCGTGCTTTCAATTAGGGGAGGCTAGTAGGTTATTGAACTAGAGGTAAAGAAATGACACCATAAGTCTCAATTTAAATAGATAATTTATTCCAGTATTATTGTTGAATTCTTTTGGTTAACTGAGGTACAATACTAACACACGGGTCACCTCAAGGGAGGCTTTAACCTAGGATTATGATTAGCTATTTAAAATTACCATTAACTTCATTACCTCGGGCTAGCCAGTAGAGCAATAAATATATAATATAAAATAAGATAAAATAAGAAGGCCACTTGATATTTAAATTCTTTCTAAAGGTAGAGAAGCTACCCTGGAAAGACGAAGGTTTAGTGGTCTAATTCGAGGGTGACTAATTGTTAAGGCGTGTAAATAGCCCTAACATGTAATATGCGGGCTATGATGAACTAACGTTCAGCCCAAAATTAAGATACGGTGATATAAACCAAAAGTATGCGATGCCGGGCAATCAAGAGAATAACTCACACGACAACCACTGGAGCGGCTAAGAAAATATGCCCACTCACCTTATCACAGTACGTTGTTCGATCACCATCAATGAGTTCACCACACCTTCACCACGACACCAAACACAAGGGGAAGCCGACCGGCTTATAACCAAATTCCAGTCCTTCCACTTGATGCAACACTTATTACACTTTGTGTATTCGATTAAGAGGCCGATTTATTAAGCACCAAAGAGTATTTATTGGCTAAGGTTGAAATATTATTATTTATTAACGTGCGCCTGCTCAACTAGTACAGCAGCGACCAACGACGACGAGTAAGCGAATGTAACGAACTCAAATTCAAAAAATCTAGGCACCACCTTCTGGCGAGTGGGCGGCCGCAATGACGTTTGAAGTGAAGTTATCTCCGATTTACCCAACATCGCTAGATGGCGTCACCACTAATAATTACTACAACTCTCTGTGGATTCCTCTCCTCTCCCTTAACCCAGGCGACGAGGGGGATGGTGGCAGCTATGCAGCTTCCAGGGTAACGGGTACTTCTTTACTCGGTTTATTAGCTACGTCTCCATGTCCCGAATAGAGGCCAACGCCTATCCGTATATATAAAAAACCCACTGAAAGGTGTGAAAAAGAATAGGTTAATATTTCTGTAACGCCAGTCGGTCATCCCAAGACGACTAAGCTACTGATAATTCAGAGGGTAAAGGGTGTAAAATTCTAATGGCAATTGAGAATAAATAAGAATGGGACACACACATATGGTTTCGAGCCAGCCCACAAGATGGAAAGGAGTGAGAGCCGAACCAATAGCCTTCCTTTAAGAGACGACCTCAGGTACCCAGAGGTCACGCGTACCAAGGTCAACCACGCGCCACCGACAGGTTAGAAAAGTGGCTGTATAAGAAATAACACTATAGAAGGATATTTAAGTCATATACCTGCTATGTGGGTTTAGCAATCCAAAAATAATGCTTTGAACTATCGTAAGGTGTAGATCTTTGGAGTAGATATGCCTTTTTTTTTAATTTATTTCGGCTGTGGGTACGATGAAAAATTAAACGCCGACCAGACTTCATGATTTGTGTAAATATCCAGAAAACGAATCAAAATAGGAAAAGATGATTACCGACGATTGAACTTTTAAAATAATGAAAAATACTTACAATGTTTATATGTGCCCTACCCACACAAAAAAAACGGCTTCTAGCCTTGTTATTCGCGTTGATGCTCGCTGCCAAATGATGGCATCCGTTGGCCGTGTCTCGAGGATTCGTGCGGGTGGCCGAACCTACACGAGCATTGCCGAATGGGCGAAGATTACCGAACCTACTCGAGCATTGTCGAACTCAGGCGTCGTGGCGGCTTTTCAAATAATGTTTAATACCAACCGCGCGCAATTCCAAACAAATCATTTCGTAATTTTAATTAATAATGTTACAACCATTAGGCAAAGAACAATTGACTACGTAATTACGACGTCACACGTTTCATTTAAACGATATCGCAATATTTAAAATGTAAGTATTAGTGTTGTAGCCAAATATACTAATATTGGTTGATTGAACGCGCTAATCTCAGGAACTACTGGTCTGATTTGAAAAATTATTTCAGTGTTGGATAGCCCATTTATCGAGGAAGGCTATAGGATATATATCATCACGCTAAGACCAATAGGAGCGGAGCACCAATGAAGAATGTTTTAAAATCGGAGGGTTTTGAAAGCAAATTTCACGCGGACCACGTCGCGGGCACAGCTAGTGTCTTAATATAATGCTATTGTGGTTACTGTAAGCTACCTGTACCAGGGCTGGGCAAAATACATGGTTTCCTTTAATTGAAATACAAATTACAAAATACTGTCTCGCATGTATTTAAAATACGAAATACAAAATACTTTTAAGTCGGGTATTTGAAATATAAAATACAAAATACAGCGTTTCAAGTATATGTATTTAAAATACAAATACAAAATACAAATTACAAAATACCGTCAAGTGTTAGTTTATGTAAATAAAATACTCACAAAAAATCAAATAATAATTATTATTAGGTCCTTGCCTTATGTAACTGCCGTTTTTTTCTGAAATAAGTTAACCTAATTTTATTATATATTTTTATTCTAATCTCCACGGCCCTGAAGATAGGGATATTTCCATCTTGTAGGTACGCGTAGATTTTGATGGTTCCACCCGGATTTATGCGTGCTTATATCGGTCCCATGGCAGGGAATGCACAAGGACTGAAACAGCTCGCTTTTTTGAACTCGTTCATGAGGTGACCGACAAAGTTTTTGGGCAGTATCCTTTTGCAGAGGTAGTCATACTCGAGAATTTTAATGCTCATTACGCTGTGTGGTTGGGTTCCCCGAGAACTGATCTGTCAGGGACTACTGCCTACGAATTTGCTCTCGCCAATGGATACACTCAGGTGATTACGGAGTTTACCCGAATACCGGATAGAGTGGATCATTAGTCTTCTTTGCTGGATCTTCTGCTGACCATACACCCGGAGAACTACCAGATCTCCATCAGTGCTCCACTGGGAACCTCTGATCATTATCTGGTATCTTTGGTGGTGCCCCTTCCTATTCCCGATCGGACTCGTCCCGCTGGACGACGGAAGGTGTGGTGATACAGGTCAGCAGATTGGGATGGACTCTGTGAATTCTATGCATCCTACCCATGGAGGCAGTTATGTTTCTCGTCGGAAGCTTCTGATCCGAGCACAGACTGGTTCGCCGATGTAGTACGGCGGCGAATAACATGTTTAATTCCAAACTTAACTGTACCTATCGGTGGTACGAGTGAACCACAATGGTTCAATAAGCACAGCAGTGAAGCTGTAAAGCTAAAGAAACAGGCTTATCCAGCCTGGTCTGCAGAGCGGGCTCGTCAGGCTCCAAGTTCCTCTGACCTGAAAAAGTGATACAATGCCGCCCCCAGGTCCCTCAAAAAACAGCTCGCAAGAGCAAAATTCGATCACATCGGCAGAATTAGTAAGCGCCTCTCTAGCCACTCTTCTGGGACTAGAGCTTTTTAGGCCCTCACCAAAGCTGTCCAAGGAAACTTTTGTCGGGCTTCTCTTCCACCTCTGCGCACAGTGGATGACCGTCTGGTACACGCCGCCAAAGATATAGTCTTCATATTCTGGATGAAATCTTTGCGGCCAATTCTTGAGACATACGAGAAACTTCACCTACAATCCCTGAGTGTGAGTCTAGAATGTCGGAGGTGCGCTTTACTCAAAAAGCAGTCCCATGTGCTCTCCTCTCCCTCGACGTCAAAAAGTCTTCTGGCCCTGATGGCAATCCTGCCATTGTGCTGCAGACGTGTTTAGCTGAGCTGTCCCCAGCCAGTCCTTGCCCGACTTTTCACTCTCTCTTACTACAAAGGTTGTGTCCTCGCTTCGTGTAAGATTGCCCATGTACACCCTGCTCCCAAAAAAGGGGACGTAACAGACACGTCGAATAGGCCTATAACAATAACCTTTTTGCTCTCAATGGTGATGGAGCGTATTATCAACACGCAGCTCTTGTGTTACCTCAAAGATTCCCAGCTGCTAAACGATCGGCAATACGGCTTCCGCCACGGTCGCTCAGTTCGGGATCTCTTGGTTTACCTAACCCGCCTTTGGGCTGAAGCCATTGAGAGCAAAGGGGAAACACTGACAGTTAGTCTAGAATTCTAGATATTGCTAAGGCCTTCGACCGGGTCTGGCACAGGGCTCTTCTATCGGAGCGGCCTTGCACCTGGATATCCAGCTTTTTTGATAAGCGCAGCATTCAAGTCGTTGTCGACGGTTGTTGCTCAAGTTTCAAGCCCATCAACGCTGGTGTGCCCCAGGGTTGTGTGCTATCGCCAACGTTGTTCTTCTTACATATTAATGATATGTTGTCTATTCGCAACATTCATTCCAATGCGGATGATAGCACAGGCGATGCGCAGTACTCTGGTCGTGCAAACTTCCGTCGATCATTTATGGAGGAAAGTTGGGTTAGATTTGTATCTGAAGTAGAGTATTCCTTAGAGTGAGTCTCTGAATGGGGGAGACAAAACCTTATCCATTTCAACCCCAAGAAGACATAGGTCTACGTTTTCTCTGCCAAAAAAAACTCCATTCGAGCAATCGCTTCAGTTCCAAGGAACTCCCCTTACCACCACCAAGAGTATTGGGATCCTCAGTGTTGACATTGCGAACGATGTTCAGGGGCCATCTTGAAGGCAAGGCAAAACTCGCCTCTAAGAAGCTGTGAATGTTAAACAGGTCCAAGCAGTATTTCACACCGCGGCAACGCTTTGTGCTTTGTAAAACCCAAGTGAGCCCGCATATGGAGTACTGCTCACACTTTTGGGCTGGAGCACCTGGCTACCAACTCGATCCCCTAGACTGTATTCAACGTCGAGCCATTCACGTTGTTGGTGATTCCACATTCACAAATGGTCTAGATAGGCTTGGCCTTATGAGAGACTTCGCTTCTCTCTACGAATTCTACTGACTGTATAACGGGGAGTATTCGGAAGAACTGTATAGAATGGTGTATTCGTCCTCTTTCTACCATCGAACCGTTCGCCATGTGTTGGGATTTTACCCCCACTTCCTTAAGCCGCTTCGCTCATGTACGCAATGGTTCTGTAGAACCTTTTTCAAAAAGGGTGTCATAAAATTTCTTCCAGGCTGGCAGCGGGTTGATGAAATCTCTGGTGTTGCAAATGTCCATAAGCGACACTAACTGCTTTCCATCAGGTGGGCCGTCAGCCTGTCTGCTGTACTCCAGCTATAAAAAGAAGGTCGAAATTTCCAGAATGGAAGCGGGCAAACCAATAACAAGTAGTGCGTTCATTGTAGTGTTCGCTCATAAAGGTCCATGATGACGAAAAAGATTCAAATGCGAAGAAAACATAACACTTATCAATAAATAATTGACTAATTTTTAAAAAAGAATTTCGTGTTTTCAAAGTAAAATAAATTTGAAATTATATATCTTAGCAAAACAAAATATTTATTTTAAATGGCCAGTACTGCAGAATGTTCCTAATATTTATTGGGTGACCATTTTGCTTATGAAAGCTATCGAGCGCTATTTTCTGAAGAACACACCCATCAATAAGGTAGCTAAATGTATTTTGTGAAATGTATTTTGCAACCATAAGTATTTGAAATACTAATTACAAAATACCTCAGCGTCAGGTATTTGAAATACTAATTACAAATTACATTTTTAACAAGTAATTGAAATACAAATACAAAATACGTATTTGTATTTCAATTACGTATTTCAATTACAAGTATTTCAAATACTGCCCAACCCTGACCTGTACACATAAAATATTATTGCCAATGCTAGGTTGCAATAATATTGAACAATATAAGCTTACCATACACTAAGCTAGTAATGATCTCTCCTTAATGAAACCTGTAGACACTTCTTCCTTCATTGATAACTTCTTCACTGTACAGGCTGTCCGTTTATGGAACTCACTGTCACTCAACATCAGACAAGCTAAGTCAGTATCCTCTTTTAAAACCATGGTTTTTAATTATTTTTGGTCCTCTCAGGTATTAGTATATATTATTTATTGTCTACACCACCACTGTTTAAATGTTTAAGCGATAAGGCCGCTCTTTGTTCAACATTTATTGTATTTAATTTTGGTGAACAATAGAGTGTTTTTATTCATTCATTCATAAGCAATACAATACTGCCTGCAAACAATATTATTAACAATAACTATATAATAATACATAATACTGTGTGTGTGGGTAGCCATAATCAGTAAAACAATAACAAATTAAACTTTGAGGTAAAATGAAATGATATTGCTCAATTGAAGGTACTTAACAATACTGTTGTGGTATCACACCAATCAAGCTGGCCCTCAAACCGGTAATTGAGTAATGATTCCACCATGACTCTGCATGTTAAATTCATTGGTTACTTAGTTTTTAAATTTAATTTCATGATATTCAACTTGTTTTAGGTATAGTGCAAGTTCGAATAAACAAATGGGTGTTGCTTTCGTTTTGTTTACCACACAAAGCACATCAAATACACAACAGAGGCCTGATAATAGAGCCAGAGACAATAGACAAATGTTTACAGAAACTAAGACCATACCATGGAATTCTTCTAATGGTAAGATATTTTGGATAACAGTATTTTTATTTTTTGAAGTCATAAGTATGTAAAAAGGGAGAGACCCTTAAATAGCAGAATTGGTCCCCTGGTTTCTAAGTGTTAGTTAAAGTTATTCACTTTGCAATTTTTCCAACCAAATAATTGTAGTATGCATGCATTTGATACCTTGTTGATGCTTCAAATTATGCTGCAGCAGGTCTTATATATCAATGTTAATGTTTATAAGAGATGGGAGGTTTAGGAAAATAGAAGAGAAAATTACATCGAAAAAACCATGTCATAATTATTGTGATAATTATAAATTTTATTAAATCTATATTTCAGGTGAATCCCAATGACCTGTTGGCCTCCATTCCTTTAGATGGCAGCTCAGCTTTATTAAGGTTAATAAAACTGTACAGTCCCCTAAAAAGTTTGCAAACACTTGCCATTGAAGCAGATCTCACGTTTAAGCAGGTAATTAATTATATCCCAATAATGCAATTTGTAAAAAAAATTGAATGAAATAAAATACAATTTCATTATATATTCACCAACGTAACTGTCTATCACAGAAGGTAGAGAATATTTTCAATTTTATCAGACAACAATTAACTAGTACCTAAAATCTTAATTGAAATCTGTTTGAGCAGGTGTCTCAATTGACGGGCCATTTGGTGTACTGGGCGAAGGCGACGGTGATTTACCCGCTGTGCGAAGGCAACGTGTACGTGGTGGCGCCGGGCGCCAACGTGCACGTCCACTCCCCGCTGGTCGACGAATTCGCAAAGGAATTTCCGGGACTCTGCTTGGTACAGGTAACATCTAGGGTGTCTTAGTAATTTTACCACAAATGAAACCCCTATGAAACCATCATGTAACATACGTCACTACTCTTGATTGCGAAGCTGGCAAATGGCCCAACTCATAGAAAGTGGTCATTCAAATTCCAAAATTTATTATCTATACTAATACTAATATACTTACTAAAAATGTTATAAAGAGGAAAGATTTGTATTTTTGTATATTTGTAACGAATGAACTTATAAAACTATTGGACCAATTTCAAGAATTCGTTCACCATTAGAATGCTTTTTTTTTTGAGGCGGGGGAAATGCATTTTACACACTACCGGGTCCTTTACTAGGGATTAGACCAAAGCGACGAGAGGTGACACCACGAATGGGCACCAGAGTCAAATCGCCGGCTTGTGTGGAGACTCGAAAACTCAATACTCCACTAAAACCAACCTCCTCCCATGTGCCCCGCGCTTATGGCAGGAAGAGCGTGAGATTTAGAACGTAGTTACGCCCACGCTGATCCTGCCTGAAAGGCAAACGCACTTCGTCAACAGAGGTGAAGAGTCCTCTGCTCCCTAGATGCTAGAAGGCTCCTGCAGCGGAAACCATTAGAATGCTACATTATCCCTGAGTAACATAGACTATATTTATTCATAGAAAAAATTATAGGTCCCTACTAAAACTTCAATAATATAACCCAAGGTGTAAAAAATTAGCCATAAACCACCCGTGCGAAGCCGGGACGGGCCGCTAGTTCAAAATAAGTTCCACTGGAGGTTTTTTTTAAGGTCATGTATATAAGTCAAAATTTAAATTTACTTCCTATTCTATGTACACGGCTTTGCAATGTGTTATTGCTGCTGAGGACAAGAAGAGGAAAGAAACTCCCCAGCAATATATCTAGCTAAAAACTATTTTTCTTATTCATTATCTCGAGCTCTCTTTTTAAATAAATTTAATACAGAAGTAGGTTTGTTATCGCCTATAGCCGTTTCATACAGCAAGACTCTACCACGTAAATAGTAGATAGTTACACAAGATGTGAAAGTGGCCTATTTCGGCATGAGATGGTTTGGCGCACGAGCGTAGGAAGACCGCTAATAGTTCGAGTACCCAAATAGGTCTTTCATCCAAAGTTAACTAACACTGCTTTTCAATTCGAATATGAGGAAAGTAATTAAAAACTGATTAGTTAAACAAACAACTATTTCTCTAATGAAATCAGGAGTTAAATCCACATCTGGATCTGATGAACTCATTTAATATGTCACATATGAAACATCAAGTAAATTTCTTTTTCTGTGGCATTCTACCA
Organism: Dendrolimus kikuchii; assembly: GCA_019925095.2. Lineage (NCBI taxonomy): Eukaryota > Metazoa > Arthropoda > Insecta > Lepidoptera > Lasiocampidae > Dendrolimus > Dendrolimus kikuchii. The sequence continues at coordinate 10,572,798 of CM034400.1, forward strand.
GCCAGTATTTTTTTGTGACTGATGGTACTAAATATTTAGGTCAAATTTATGTAAATTAAATAATAATTTAGTGAAAAGTAATTTATAAGTATAAAATGATGCTACAGAATTGTAAAAAATTGCCTGCAATAGAGTTGGACAATGACTCGCATGTATTACATATCTGTGGTTCGCATAGTTTTTAAATTCTTAACAGAAAGAAAAATCGTTTGCTAGGGACGAAAAGTACTAATTTCATCCCTGTGATCATGTAAATCCAAGCGAAATGAAATGAAAAAGTAAATTTACCCATCAAACTCTTGATAGTTGGTGGTATGGTTGCATTGATGCTCCCAAAGTCGTAAAAAAAATGCACACACGGAATGTGGAAATGTGCCCGGGGTTGTCAAGCGGACATAATTATGTTGTTAGATGTTGAGCGAGTTTTCGCTGCCTGCGCCGCTGCTGTGGTTCGCGGCTCGTGGTGGCTGCGGGTGCGGTGACAGCGGCCGGCTGGCGCGCTGCGTCGCGTGGCTGCTGCGCCGGCGGCTGCTGCTCCAGCTGCACACCTACGTGCAGTTCAACTCGCCGCACTGGGGCCGGGATCCCGGTAATCAACTAACTAATTGATAGTCATAGCGATTGAGACGTTTTCTATTATTAGACAGGTGGTCTACCTGATGGAAAGTGGTTACCGCCGCCCGTAGACGTCTAAAACACCAGGGGCGATACTTACTTCTTAGTAGGAATAACGGGAATATTCATTTAACTGCAATTAATACATATTTTTAGGCATCTAACCTAGTTCTAAACTAAAATTAATCAACTGCCAGAAACAATAGATACATTAAAAAATCAGAGTTATGTTTATTGCATTTTTTTCAACATATTTCAGATGGTAGAGAATATTTTTGCGAAAAACACGATATCTATAACCAGTCGTGCAATATATCCTTCTCCTCTCTAAATCACATGCATCTCAATGTTCCTGAACCAGTTGAACCTCGAGACAATACAGTATTCCCTGATTCAGATGAAGACTATCCCACAGAGAACAATCTTAACCAAACAGACTTTTCACACACAAAACCTATTGTAATTGAATCTGATCATATGAAATTTGATAAATTTCATGAATCCGACTCAGCGAATCATTCGTTTGATGATGGTGTTGATGTTGTTGATGGAGTAGTTAAAACTAATGGAATAGATAACTATGACGATAAAGCACAAAGCGAAAAGAAGACACATGGAAATTCTGTAGATAGTGGTATATCGAATAATATCAATGGTGCTAATACAGAAGTGAATGGAAATGATAATAATATTGAACATTCAAACGGAGATGTTGTTGATAAAAAAGGACTTCCGTCGCGGTTATCTGATTTATCATTGAAAGACACTGAGAATGCCTTAATTAGGGATATAAGTAGTGATGATGATAAGTTTGAAAGCGATCAAGATGTATCTCCTAGATTGAGGAGAACTAATGGGTTGATCAGTGGAATGGAGAAAAGGAATGGCGTGTCGTTGAATTTGAAACTCCAAAGTGAGATGAGGTAAGTTGCAATAAAACATATTAAAATGATTTTATTTTCAGCAGTCTTACAGGATTTTTTAAAACCCTTACTTCGATCTTAAAGTTCCACAAATCATTCTTCTTTTATGCTGTGATATAAAGCAATATGAAGACATTCAACTAACATGTTTTTTGGTCATAAAAGAAGTTATAATAACAATAGTCGTCAGACAAACATACATATTATATATCCCCAAATTGAGCAATTTATGCTTGTGTTATGGGTAATGTACAACGGACTATTCTGAGGCCAATCCCAGGCACCCAGACCATAGTAAATATCAGAGAAAATATGTTCACGAAATTTACCATATCAGGAATCGAATCCGGAGCCTCTGTGTTGCAGTGAGGTAAGCCGGCAAAGGCTTAACCCGCTCAACCACAAAGGTCGTCGTTGAGTTTTTATAGGTTTCTTTTCAATTTTCTATTTCAACATAATGTCAGTAGGCAATCAACATCGATGGTGAATGTCAATTTTGAAAAATTAAAATGAATCAATACAAGTATCTTCTTTTTCTGCATACGGGCGGTTTCCCCAAATGGACGTCAAAGCGCCTATTTTTCCTGCAAGGGTGGATGAGAAGTAACTTAATCCAGCCCAACTCCTTCAGGAAATCTACCAGTTTCTTGATGTTGCTGAAGACTTCACAGAAGCTACCTGGGGTGTCCAGATACTTCGCCCTATATTGGGCCACCTCTCCACATTCAAGCAGGATATGGTCGGCTGTTTCGTCTGACTCCAGGCAGGCTTTGCACAGGGGGCTGTTGGTGACACCTATATTAAAAAGATATCTGTTAGAATAGCCATATCCAGTGGCTGCACTAATAACTAGTCTCAGCCAGGATCAACTGAGCTTTAGAATCCTCCTGGAGAAACGCAGGATTGTTCGGGGAATTGTGAGCTTGGCCTGTCTGCATTTCTCCAGGTACTCCCAAAGTTGTTGATGTAGTTCAATTGTCCTTTGATTAATGTGGTTTCGGATCTTCTCCTAGCCAGTTGGTCTGCCACATAATTGTCCCGGGCACCACTATGTCCCTTAATCCATTGAAGAGCCAAGGTGTTGTTTTTACCTGCCGCCTCTTTTAGATACTAGTTACACCTAACTAACAGAGTGGAACTAACTGTTAAAACAATATTATATAACTGCTAAATCAAACATCATTTTTAGAGCCTGTTTCACAATTACCAAGGGGTAGTTTCAAGTAGCTTACTTACTTTACTTATACTAGCTACATACTTTTCAATTAAAACCTCTTTCTGTGTTTCACAATAAATGTATCGAGTAGCATAGATACTCAATGGTTATTCAATCTTTTTTGAAAAAGTATTGTCTTCTGGGAGTTTTGAGTACTTTCCATTTTAATACGCTTTTATTAGCTTCATACATATTATGTTAGTATGTAATGGAATCTTTCAAGTTAAATTTGATCGACTTCTCGGTTACCGATTGTGCTGAAATTTTGCACGTATGTATATATCGCGTACAATGCAATAACATGGTATCATGGAGCTGATCTGATGATGGAGTCGGAAGGTGGCCATAGGAACTCCTGTACTAAACAAGATAGACCCGTCGTGTTTGGGCTCGTTTTACTTGTCTTGGATAGCACTCTGCTACTACATGATATGCAGGATCTCAAAAGCTTGTATTTAAATACCTTTTTTAAAAAAGCTTATTTTTACATAACATTCCATTTTATCATAAGAGTGTATTTAATTCTTTTTTCAAAGTTTCCACGGAGAAGTGAATTAAATCTCTAAATAATCACTAAAATATGAAAAATAAATAATAGTTAAAAAAAAACTAAAAAATACACTTTTATAGAAAATCCAAAAGACTTTTATAGAAGATCCAAATAGAAAATAAATTTTAATAAATTTGAATTAATAATAGAGTAAGAAAAAACGATTTTATTGTAAAAAAAAGCGTGGGGTGCTTTTCAGGATATTATCAAAATAACCCTTCTACTCATATCTTTTCATAAAATAGTTAGTTTAGTTGGATTTTTTATAAAAGCGTATTTTTTTTACTATTTTTTTTATTTCTCAAATAATATTGACGCATCCTTCACATTGCTGAGACTATGTCTTGAGTACTTAATAATTTTTACTTTTGATTCACTAGGATCTAGTCAAACAAAAATTGAAACAAATACTTAGGATGAATCGTTGGTTATGGGTCGATTTTTGGGCGAATGTGTGAGGTGTCGCGTCTTTCAGCTTCCAGCCGCCGACGGTGTGGGCCCTGGGCGGCGTGGGGGGCTGCGACGCAGTGGACGCGTGCCGGGCCCCCGACCCCCCGCCCACCGAGTCCGCGCTCGACACCTTCACGCCCGACGAGCGCGCCGCGCTCATGCACCTGCCCGCCGCCAACGACCACGATGACCTGCTGCTACTCGCGCAGCTCCACAAGAAGGGTGAGTAGACACAGACAAACAAATACAAGGGAAAATTTTCAAATGGGCCTTCAGGACCAAAACCTAAACGATACGAAATAGGAAAAACATTCAATGGAGTTTCGAGGCCGGTTTTGTCGATCTAGTCTTACCATTAGATTTAAAAAAAAACCAATGACACTTGCCAGGAATCGTATTGGCCGATTTTGAAAAACACACTATTATTATACCAAATCATAGTGTAGCTTGTCAGGATCAATTTCTGTGAAGGCATGTCAACCAGCAACGAAACAGGGGAAAAGGTTGTTTTTGAACAAAATATTCTATTTAAATTAAAACTGGTGAAATTTTCTGAACAAAATATTATTAAGAATAACACCTGTATCAATAAAATAATAGTAACTTGTTACACGTGAGGTGAAAGTGACCTATTTAGGCATGACATGGTTTGACGCACGAGCGTAGCGAGGACGCGAATAGTTCGAGTGCTTAAATAGGCTTTTCACCCGAGGTTAACACTGCTTTTCATTTCGAATATGAGGAAAGTAATTACAAACTAATTAGTTAAATAAATAACTACTTCTCTAATGAAATCAGGTGTTAAATCTATATCTGAATCAGATGAACTCACTTAATGTGTCACATATGAACTGACAATAGGTTTCTGTGGCATTCTACCAGCCAGTATTTTTTTTTGTCACTGATTATAGTAAATATTTAGCTCAAATTTATATAAATTAAATAATAATATAGTGAAAAGTAATTTATAAGTATAAGATGATGTTACAAAATTGTTGATATTTTTTTATTTGAATTATTAATACAAAGTCTGTAAAAAACGTTGGGACATGAGTCGCATGTATTATCTCTGGTTCGCATAGTTTATAAATTTTTTGACAGCAGGGAAAACCGTCTCCCAGGGACGAAATGTATGGTTTTCAAGCCTGTTATTGTATATGTAACAAATTTCATGACAATCAGTTTGTTGTTTTGGAATAAATCCCTTACTAGCTAGCATTTTTCTATGTTTCCATAACTGTTTTTATTTTCGAAAAATAGAAACAGCTCAAGTATCTTTAGCTGTTATTTTAGGAAAAAATCATTACTTAGTATACATATATAGATGTTCTTCTGTAAAAATCTTCAGGCTATTTCCGTGGCGAACAGCATTTAGAGGAAATAATGTTCATGGAGAACGTGAGTCGCTCCCAGTTATTGCAGTTGCTTGACAAATTCAAGGATGTGCTTATCACCTTCGAGACAGAGGATCCTGCCGTCGCTATGCTGTATCCCTACCAATAAAAAAAAAATTGCGTATTTAAGCGAAAAATAAATGTATTTTCACCTCACTAGCTTCAACAAAACGCAGTCGTTGCTTTATAACTAAATTAAATAACTAAATAATTACAAACATTGTATATTCCCAAATTAAACAAGTTACGCTTGTGTCGTGGGTCATATATAACGGAATACTGTGGCTACTACTATACTGATTTTTAATTACCTGGACGAAAGTCACAGCCGAATCAACAACTCACTTATAAATGAGCCATACTACAACAACATCCTCTAAGCTTGCAACATAAAAAAAAAGGTCGTTCGCAACTGTCATTTAAGTCCAGGTAATTAAAAATCAGATTATTATAGGCTTAGCCTGATCAACCAGAAACCGACATTAAATCAGTGTGAAAATGATAAATACTGTAACTTAGCACATTACTTTTCCGAGCTACTTAGTTTTAAATTGTCTGAAAACTGCTGACCAATTTTTAGATTTTATAAAAAAAAATTATTAAGACTGTTTTTCATTTTTTTGAGAGGTCTATTAAGTATAAATTTATTTTCATCCATTGTGGAGTTTTGTGGAAATGAAAGATGACTTTATATTATAGTGCAGTTTATTTTTCTTAAGATGTCTGAAATTATTTTAAAAAAATGAGCAATAGTTATTGGCTGTTGATAGTTTCTGAGCAGTAGTTATGTGCTTTTGTGAGAAATGTCAAGTGTGAGTTTTCGAGTTGTCACAAGAACTCCGTTGATTGGCGACAGTCGAAGCCTCGCAGACATAAACATAGCATAAAAGTACCGGGAATATAATATAATTTTGCGACATATGGTTTCTGTATATGTTCCTTTTATGTATCGGAGCATTTAGAATTGTCGCATACATATAATGAAATCAAATGTTTATTTTTCAATTTTTGTGTATACTTTGTTTTGTTATCGCATTAGCACCACTAAATGGCAGAGCCTCCGCCGTACACGTTACCTATAAAATTCGTCATTTTTATGTAGAAGGTATTTTATAAGTAAAGAATTTTAATGTATTTTTAACAATATAAATTTTATAGTATTCTAGTATTTTATCTATCCATTTTTACAATTTTAATGGTTTCATAAGATAATTTTTTTACATAATTTTATGAAGATTCATGCAGGGCATATCTAAAAAAGCAATAACCAAATTCATTTTAATTTTTAAGTAAAAATATGTCTTAGGACAATCAAATGTTAAATTTAGTTTCAAATGTTATTCTTGCGAATACTATTTTACTTGCTAGTGAGGTGAAATTTTGGTATATGCCTGAGAACAAAACAATTTTATTTCTTGTGCCTTAGAATCCCTCACAATGCTACTACAAGGATTCTTACATAGACTTGTTAAGCTTGAGATGCAATTATAAGGTCTCTCGTTTATTTAGAATTCAAAGTGAGCTCTCAAAATAAACTAACTTTAATCTTTCATTATCCATATAACTCCAATTAAATATATTACGAAAGAACAGTACTAGAATCTATAATCCTAGCACTTTACAGTATTGCCATGAAGGTGGACCGTCATCTGGGATAATGTTAAAGTTATTAACTCTGGCCAAATCCGTCTTATTTATAGAGTTAAAAAAACGCCGTTTTGTGTACACACGTAGGTATGTTATTTGTCAATATATAAGATCATTAAAAATGAAAAACAATATATCACAAATAACGCATTACACTCATCGCCACAATTGCGTGAAACGGCCTTTAACTGTAACATTATCCCAGATGAGACTCCACCTTGATGGATATTGCCAGTTTGTTTCATAGACGTCATTAGTGACAATGACATCTCAACAGTGCACTTGAAATATGTCACAAACTTCAATAAAATGCCATTTCATAACTATTTATTAAGGTTCAGAGAGTATTGCCCTATTTTAAAACAATTCCCACATTTTTTGTCGAATGTAATACCATAACTAAATGTTAAGCAAGATATTGAATGATTGTACATTCAATGTCTTGCGTGCTTTGCTTCATTCACTTAAGAAACAATGTTAGTTACTATGTTTTTAAATTGTACTGCTGGTCTGTGCAAAGTTCTTAACACGTTAATGGACAACAACGCCCTTGGCAGTCAAACTCATGAAAATGATACGATAGTAGGCCTGTTGACGTCCAAGTTTTTACCCCTACACAAACTACTGTTGTCTATTAGGGGTATAAGCAAAACGCTGGGCATATCATTATAGCCTATATACATAAACTGTGACAGAACGACTTATTCCGTTATAGCGTCGCAGCAGGACACTGCCACTAGGGTTGTACTGACCATCAATGTGTTAACTGTTGAACCTTGAGATTGAAGAGATATTTATTAATACTTCCAACTATTATCTGCTTTTCTCTAAAAAATGTTACAAGACATTATAGAACAGTATTTGGTGTTTTTCTATATCAAAAAGCAGTACTTGTGTTGCCTTCCAGTCAACATTAGCAATGTAAAATGTAGGGGATTTCAGAGTAAGATTTTTTTACTGATTTATTGTAATTTCTAGTAGGTATTATTTTCCATGCTGTTATTGTTTGTCAATGACAAACATTAAAGTTAGCAAAAGCCTAGTGGTGGTAGTGGAAAAGGTTTTAAAATATATCAAATGATAATAATTGAAATATCATCCTTGTATCTTTAGAATTTGAGTTGTAAATAAAACAAGCCCCGTGTTCTAGAATTTGATATTTTATTATAGATTACAAAAAGTTTTGGTGTGTAATAGGTATCAAATACTTATTGAAAATATATCAACAACCGTGTTTTTCGCAGAATTGCTTGTCGCAATCGATACAAATGCCTGGTTTAGTCCGCGCTAGAATTACGGTCTCTCCCGAGTAGTTGCTGAAAGCTGCTTTATTAACCAATTCTGTATAAAAAATAATGTAATGTTACTTATTGCTAATTGAAAGCGTCCATAAACTGTGGCGTGAACTATTTATAGAGAGAAAAAATATATCGCACCATATTATGTAACCTACCTGCCCCTGTATGATGATATGTCATTGCCATACATTTTTTATTCTATTCGTTTAGTGCTAATGCCACTTGTCTGCAGGGTCTGTGACTTTCAAGATAACAATGATCTTCGATACAATTTCAAGAATTTCTAAACCGTCAGTGTTTCGATATATTGACATTTGCAATGATTTTGGTGCATAAAAAAATATTTTACATGTTTAATCTTTACAACTTCTTTTTGTTGGGGTATATATTTATTTGTTCAATATCCAACTGTAATATTTATTTTCAAGGCGACCCCAAAACAGAAATCGTAGTACATTTTTCCTTAAAAAAAATCGTATTAGTCTGACAGTTTCCTGGTGGTTTCGAATGGTTTTGGAAGAAATTTATAATGTATACTGATGTTTAAACGCTTTTGTGATTTAGAATAATACAATCATTAAAAGTATTAAATAGCAAGCCATAACTTGTAGAAAAAAATTTGCAGCCTAAATAATTTTGAGGGTAGTAAAGTATATTTTTAAGTATTGTAGCGCTCGATGTTGACTGATATTTAAAATAATATTTAATTATTTATCTTTAAATTGAAACGATTGGCTGTTCCTAAATTTAATATTGTAAATAGATGACATCTTATTTATTCTGCCTCAGTAAGGGTCAAGAAGCAACGAAATGGTATTTCTCAGAGTTAACAAATGAAGACTTATATTTGTTTTATTGTTTTTTCTTAAATTACCAACCGACACCCAAACACTGTTGAATTCAAAAATATTTAATGTCGTTTTGAATAAATGAATCATTAACACCATCCTTGATTGTTTAACCTTATTTTTTATATTACATAAAGTAAATAATTATGTATTTTCTTTAAAATTAATTTTCATATTTGTGTCGAAAGTTACTTCGTTTAAGCGCCATTTTTAATAAACATAAAGATGGGGTATTTTCCACAGAATGTTAAAAATGGACAAACATATCAGGAATCTGGATTCTTATTTTTTTTTATTCAAATCGGGTACATAATTCTATAAAGATTTGTTTACGCTAAATTTTTGTCTCGCGTAGTTTTCAAAATGTCGCTTAAACCGTTTTCATTGGTTTGGATGAATTTTTCAGTGTCATTTTTTGTAAGTATAGAATATTAGAATACAGACTTCTAAATAACATAATATACTTAGTATAACTCAATGATAATATATAAATCTTTCTTTTTTACTTTATGCGCAAGCCCGACTGTACTTCTTTGTTTATTCTTATAAGTTTTCATGAGAAATATACATTTTTACATTATCGGAGTGAGAATATCGAATGTTAAGCCTTTATTGTGAGCGAATATAGTTGGGAATCAGTTATGATTTTTATAATGATGCAACAGTTATTGCCACCATCATATCACTGCAAAGCGCGTTTCATGTAAGCGTGATGGCATTTTAAGACAATCTATAAAGATATGTACTGCCTGGGCATCACTATTTTCATATTAATATATAATTTAAATAAAACTTGTGAATACTGTATTTATTATTTTGTATGAAAAATAAAGAACTAAAGCCACTTCCTTTTTTTATTTAATATATTCTCTGTTCGTAACACAGAACATAGGTAACAGAATTTTTATTTTCAACTAGCAAAAAAAACGTTTTGCCGGACCTTGAATCGTGATCTTTTGCTGAGCAACTAGAAAGTCCAAACAGTGAATGCTTTTATTAATACTACTATAGCCTTAAGAACAGACGAGCGTGCATGACAAGAGTTATGAATGTCAAATAAGCAAGTGAGGTGTGTAAGAATAAGCCTGAATGGCGCTCTGTTATTCGTGCCTACCCCACAAGGGAACTGGCCTGAAGTTATGTATGTATGTATAGTTACTTTATCTTACATTTTAGTATATTCGTTCAAGACTATATAGTTTTTAATAATGATCTTGACCTAAGCAAAAGTGATTCTTCACTGATTGGCATATCCTACACGGTCTTCCGTAGAATAGCAGGAGTGTTAAGAAGGTTAAGATTTTCATTGGTTTTTTTCCAACTATATACTGAGGGCGGTTATGGTTATCCTCTGTTAAATTCACGCTATTTTCACCTTACAATTCTACGTTGAATCTATTATAGTCATATACACAAACCGTGTTAAGCCTTCTTTTAATAAAGGAAGAACTTTGTACTCTGTCAGCTGACCATAATTGTCAATGTCAAGCTACTTACAAAGAACGTCAATATGACGTGACGCAGTTTTTTTTCGTCAAGACGGTCGATTGTTATTGAATTCTTTTGTTTAAAATTTTACAAAAATATGAAAAATTTTCCTGTATTTGTGTTTCCAGTTTCCTTGGAATTCTTCTTAAATGCGAGACAGACACACAAGCAATTATTAACTGTGTATAATCCGTATGATTTTTCTGTGAATTTCAAAGGTCCGTTTTTCATTTAGTTTTGCGAACTTTCAATTAGTTTTCAGAGGCAATAAATTAAAATTAGTTTTAATTACAGTACTTTGCACGTCCCCGAACAAATTTACCGTGATCGATCCGGAGGGAGTGATCGCACCGCAAAGTTGTATTGATATCGTTGTTCGCTATACACAACCGTCAGCTTCGCATTGTGATACGATTGAGAAGTTTAGAATTACTATGTATGATAGAAACACTCAACAGGTTTGTTTAAAGCTGATTTATTGTATTCAACATCACAGCAATATGATTAGATATTTAGTTTTCAGTAAATATAACCAGCTGTTCTGAATATTTATAATTATCATGTTAACAGACCATCAAAATGTGCATAAATTAGTGCCATTTTATACTCATTTCTGCCTATTTTCATAAAACTGTTAACATTGTTTTATATTTTTGTTGGCTGCGCTTTGACATAGAGTAGCATCAATGTAAACTGCCTTTTCCACACTTGACATTGGCAGTAATGGTCGTTGGCTAAACAAACGAACCTCTTGCCAAAAAACGAAAGAAAGAAAGAAAGGTTAAGGGTAATTTGAGTTTAAGGGTACGCCTTATATATAGCCACTAGACCTGTCATTTGGGTTAGGAAAAAAGTTTTTAGGGTCCACAAACAAGTTTGAATGAATAATGGGAAAACAAAAATATGTTTGGTAAACATGGTTGTGCCACTTTTGTTGATAACAAAGTGTGATTTGCGTTCAGGAATACACTTAGGCTTACTATATAAACACTAAAACTGTTTTTAAGTTTAGTAAACAAGTTTTGAATTAGTTTATTGATTTTTAAATATGAAAATAGTTTTTTGTTTACTTATATGTTACAAATCAGTTGTGACACTCTCTGACCGCTGCCATGGGACCCTCGCTTGGTTTGTAGGCTTTAAACGAAAGTCAGGACCAGTGACTAGAATGGTGACTTATCTTAGACTTTAAACCAAAGCGCATGAGCCGAGCGAGTGAAGCAAGCGTACTGTTTGCTCACATTATAATGAAATAAACAAATTAAAAAAAATATGTATCAAGAACTACATGTCTTCTAAACATGGGGGTTACAGAAGGAAACAGTACTCTTCCCTCCATCCCCCCTTCACCCTCCACTACTTAAAATTCAGTGACCACTAATCTAAAGTTTAACCTTTTTGTTTCTAAGGAGGTTTATAATAAATTAATTTAACTATTATTGCCATTATTTATAGTTGTCATTCATCCAAAGATGAAATCATAAGCCAATTCTTATATTATAGTGTATTTTAAATAAACCTCTTTATTTCAGGCTTTGGGTAAAAGAGACATACCAACAAAATTATTAGAAGGGGAACCATTGATTACAATTCAAGAAAATTTAGGTGATAATTTTCATCCTCTTGTATCACGGAACACGGCTTCCAGACCTGTGGAAGAGCATTCTAGAACTACATGCCATCATCCATCACATCATCGGTAAGAAAAGTATAAAATGAATATTTTTATTTAAACTTCATTGATATATTACCATTTCCCATGATTACACTAATAATGCAAAAACTATTTATGAACTGATGTACAAATAAGAGGAGAGATGGATAGGAGATTGTGATATGATGACAAATGTCAGAATAGCATTATGTGGCAGAAAGAACACTAAGCATGCCTTAAAATAATTTTAAAACATTTTAAATTATTTATCAAAACAATGAAAATTTGGTTGATTTATTGTTTGAATATTACGCAAAACATAGAAAGTATGGTACTTACTGGAATTAACAAGTTCAAAAACAAAACAAAATATGCTGCAGCCTTTTTATAAATTCTTATGACTTACTTAAAACAAACATACTTATAGTTTTATTTGTAAAGGTTTTCTTTATTTGTATGTATTAGTTTTATTTTACGTGGAAGGCCACGACACACCTTCCATGATCAAATTGATCGTGTACTAGCAGAAGGTGATGTCAGGAGCCTTAAGAACAGACGAGCTTGCATGACAAGAGTTATGAATGTCAAAGAGGCAAGTGAGGTGTGTAAGAATAAGCCTAAATGGCACTCTGTTGTTCGTGCCTACCCCGCAAGGGAACTGGCGTGAAGTTATGTATGTATGTATGTATGTATGTAATTTTATTTTAATTTGTATATAGTTTGTTTTTAGGATATTATTTTATTTTAAGGTGTTAATTTATTTTTGTTAAAGGCAATTTTAAGCTCGGCTGCGTGGAATATTTTTCAGAATTTTGAACCATATATTTTAGAAAATAGAGGGGGATTATTCTAGGTAATAAAAATTAAATTAAATATTAAAAACTTGTTTATATTTTTTACAGAGAACAACAGCCAGTAAATGTTGTTGCAGTTGCAGTGAGTATATGTTGCATAGCAGCATTGCTTTTGCCCACACAGCCTGAGCAGGCAGTGAAATCACAGTGGCCAGAGTGGCTACACATAGGATCCAATCTCAAACTAGTATTTTCATTTGTACTGGGATTAGTTAGTATGCTAGTATTGCGACCTTAAATCACTATTATTTGCTCAAAGTTAAAATTTGAATGCATCCAAAACATGCCAACATTTTCATTATATTTAGTTACAATTTTGTAGATTGTTTAACAAATTTTTTATTTATTGTTTAATATTGCATTGTTCATGTTCAATTAGATTAAGTGAGACTGGGTGTGTATTATTAAAGGAATACAAAAATACATGACACTTATTAGCAATTATTTTATAAAACTCGAGAAGAGGTTGCCAGATATTAAAATTTTCAGGTTATTACAATTAATACACAAGACACAATGTGTAAGTTCTTATTCCTAATAATATAATGTAACTGTAATTACAATTGATAATGAAAATATTTACATTGATATAGGAATATTCGAAACTTGTAAAGCTCCATTAATAATCTAGTATCAATTACTTGAACACAAAAACAATGAGTGATTGACTGAAATACTTTCAAATACGTCATTTTATACTATTGTTCACGATTATATAAATATGTTTATTATATAATAATATTAATAAACATAGGGAGTTGGTTTTAGAAAATTCCAATAGAATTCCAATTCTATTCATAATCTTTTTTAGCGTTTATTTTTTACGGATAGGGTATTACAGATCTCATTGTTTTGCCAAAATTGGGCAAAATAAATGGTTTCAAAATATGTATGTTTATTAATCAGGTATAATCAAATGGTATATGGTTAGCTATTTATGTTGGTAGAATGTGGCTTTTACTTTGTCTATTGTAATAATACAATACTTACTGGATTTAAGATTGTATAATTATATTGTGTGATATAAATTAATGTAATTAATTATGACAGTATTGTGTAGTATATTTAATATACTTATTTCTTTGTCTGTTTACTTATATGGACTTTTATTCTTTTATTCATAATAATAGTTAAATGGGGTATAAAGACACATTAAAAAGAATATTATTCATAATCACATTCAGATGTATAAAAACACTTGTTTTAGATCCTATAAATATTGTATAACTATTAAGAATAAAAGGGCTAGTGTTTAATTTTTTTGGACGCTAATCAGTACAGCTACTATATAGATTACTTATATAAGCATTTATTAAATTTAATAAAAAATAAGCATATTTATTTTGTATATACAAATGTGTAAAGTTAATGTATATTTTCTGCTTGACATAACTATTTTTAGATATTGTAAATTCTTGGTGTAAATAAATATTTGTATTTATTCAAATAATGTAGATATTTTGGTTTGTTGTCCAGATTCAGTGAATACTAGAACTCCTAGAGTTCCTTACAAGGTAAAGTTATATAAATAAATACTAGTATAGTTTGTCTATTTTAGATTTAATGCTTTTGTGTTAATTTCCAATAATTATTGTTTTGTATTTGTTTTAAATTTCTGGTGTTTCAGGACCTGTTACTGTCAAAAGTATTCAAGACAAATATATTTTTTGACGTAATTTGGGGTTCTTTAATTTATATTCGCTTTTCAATAATAAAATTGAAGGAATAAATTGATGATTTAAAAATTGTTTTTTGATAAAATGACTACACCGTTTGCATGTCCAGCCATTGTCATATTCATGAATGTTCAAGTTTTCTTTTCAAACAAATAGACATCAGCAGGAAGCTGGACCGATATTTCACATAACATAAATCTCAGCAAAGTTGTAGATTTTTGATAGGTCGTAAGGCTCCCAAAGGCGCATTTCATTACTCACAGTTGCGATTTTAGCACAAATAGTTGTTGCTTAAAAAATATCCCACAAATATTGGAAATTTATAACCGACTAGCTTTTGCCCACGGCTTTGCTCACCGTGAATGCATTTAAGGTTTTCTATCCCTCAAGAACACTATTGATGAACATCCGTAGCGTCATATAGCGAAAGTGAAATTAACCAGGAGAGGAATACATTAAAATTATATTGTCTTTTTAAAATAAAACTATTATAGGGTGGTAGAGTTGGTGCTGGTAGACCACAACGTACCTACCATGATCAAATCGCAGATGTCTTAAAGAATGGCCAGGTAAAAAGCACAAAATAAACATGCATGTATGAAGAGATTAATAAATGTAGATGAAGCAAAAGATGTACGTTAGATCGTAGCAAGTGAAAATGCATCGTCTTTGCCTATCCCTATGGGAAACAGGCTGGTGTGATAAGATGTATGTAAAATAAAAATATATCGCTTCTATTATCCTATTAATTCCTTAATTTTCCTTTTTCTATTTATATATATTTTTATTTTATTATTTCTTTATTTATTAACCAATTTAAATATTTTTAAATGAAACCATTCGGAAGTGTCTTTTTTAATATTTAATTGATGGTTCTTCACTGCCTGAAGTGTGAACCAATTATCATGAAATTTGATTTGAATACGCGTACTTTCGTAATCGAGATAAAATAACATACCGAAAAAGTATGATTTCCACGAGATATGAATTTAAAATTACATACATACATAACTTCACGCCAGTTCCCTCGCGGGGTAGGCACGAACAACAGAGTGCCATTTAGGCTTATTCTTACACACCTCACTTGCCTCTTTGACATTCATAACCTCTTGTCATGCAAGCTCGTCTGTTCTTAAGGCTCCTGACATCACCTTCTGCTAGTACACGATCAATTTGATCATGGAAGGTGTGTCGTGGCCTTCCACGACTTCTGCATCCATCCACTTTTGCATTGTATATCTGTTTAGTCATTCTTTCATCATGCATTCTTTCCACATGCCCGAATTTAAAATTAATACAAGTAAAGGCGCGAGAAAAGTTCTAGAAAGCTTTGTAAGTAGCATCACGTTATAATCCAAATAAGTATGGCAGTAATTTAAAACTTTAGTACTGCAGGCCATAGTAAGTACAATATGTACCCTTTTAACTACACATAGCAAATAACACAATGATGATACTTAAAATTTTCAACTGATGACCAATTTAACTAATAATTTTTTTTATGATTACTTAGATTTAAAAAAATCTGCGTATGTATATACTATAATACTGTGACATTTACCAAATTAACGCCAACAGCGTTTGAGCCACCCTAAAATAGTATAGAACTATTAGATGGTATAATCAAGAATATTTTAGACCAGCAACCCTGATGTTGCTTGCTGCAGATTAGAAATTTGGATAAAAATTAATATATATTATTTTTAATAAGGTTTTACTATAAATTAAAAATATAAACAAAATATGCTTTTTGTAACAGTTTATTATAATGTTTTACAGTAAAAATTAAAGCATAGTGAACGGCATGAGTTCGCAACTATTATAAATATTGAACGAGTAGGATCTAGCTTAGAAAATACGAAGGATTGACAGAAAATTTCAAAATATTTTAAATAAATGTAACTGACTCCTATTCGGTTAGATTGCGCGATAGTTAAAAATGTATACAAAGCAAGAATTGAAATTCTAGGTGTAGTATTATTATTAATAGTAATTCTTCATGGTAATATTCTGTATTTTTCGATTCAAATGTTAACATTGTCCAGAAAATCTTCCTCGGCCGATCCAGCGTGGTAAATAATTCAGCGTCCTCCGTGATTTAGGATTATCTATCCATGGCTACATATGATTTGAACTCTACCATGTCTCATCCATAAACACATGACATTATCCCAATCTCTAATCTTATTCGTTTTTCACAAAATGAAACATTTTAATTAAATCATATTTTCTAACTATTCATAATTTGTTTTAGTCAGTCTTCTACTTTTTTCCAAGCTTTTATTTGACTTCTCTAATTTCCATAAGTGCCAAATAAACCTGTCTACCATCACATAGTATAAGCCATTGTCTAAATACGGTACGCGCCTTAGTGAACTGTTTTCGACTGTGATACACAGAGCAGAACGATTTTCTACTTGAAATAAACTATTTTCAAGATTTTTATTCAGTGAGGTAGGTAGCACACTACCGTTAAATTAAGTATCATATCATTGCGGTATTAATAGTTTACTTGTGAGCAAACTATTTGCAGCATCTGTATTGAACGTATGCTGTAAAATTGGGTTGCTCTTCTTCGTCGTTTTAGGCTTAGGTGTAGGTATGTAATAGGCGTGTGTAACTCTTTACTGAACCGACTCACTGATCCGAAACATTTAGCTGTTCCAAAAGATTGGAACATCGATAATGTTTTAAATGCAACATTTGGATCTGGAACATCGGGATCTCTCTGACTCTCTGTTCAGCGCGATCATGTCGCTTACGCATAAGAGAGACCGACCAGAGCATAATGAACCACAGAGCAACAAGCGTAGCGAGAGAGCAGGAAAACAATAAAATATAAGCAAATTATAATTTATTAATGATCTCAAAATTTGTAATTTTTTCAAATATTACTATGAATATTCATCTTTGTTTCAACCTTAACACCGTCTGCCTCAATATGCCTGCGACACAACATTTTTATCTTTGACAAGTTTGACAAGATGTATCAAATATGAAACCGCAGCCCGTTTCTCAGCCTCAGTCCGCGACGTACCATAACAAGACAACCATGATTTTATATCTTTGACTCAATGTTCGAAATGTTCCAAATGAAACATATCAGTGATCCGGAACATTTTACTGTTCCAGATACAAATGTTCCAATCTCAAAAATGTGTCATTTTTCCCACGCCTAGTGTGTAATGCATTTTATTCGCTACCAGACGGCCTACGCTTTTCCTTAACACTTACTATGTCAAACATGTCAACATTGTGTTACGTCTAATACAACATGCTTTGCATTTTGTTTTTGTATATTTTGGTGAGCAATAAAGTGTTATCTATCTAACATTTGTTGAACATTGTGTTAAATTTGAATTTCATTTCATAACCTTCGATAAAACATGATATGTATGTAGTGTAATTATTTTAAAAAATATTGTCACGGGTTATAGCACCGCTTTAAGTGTTTACAGGTGTCGGGTGCTTGTATTTTGTTCATCAACGAACAAATGAAATCATTTTTAAGATATAATAAAGCCTATTTTTTTTAAATATCCCTTGAAACGATTTATGGTTATGCTTAAAACTTAACCTTAAAGAGAATTGACATCTTTGCTGATTTTTGATATTAACAGCTCTACTTTTGATATTTTGACTATGGTTCGAAATGAAGATTCATCACTACAACAGAATGTATGACCAATAATGTAGAGTCAGCCTTAGTAAATTCACGAATAAATCAAAAACAAAATTGTGCTATATATATCTATCTTGACCTACAATATCACAATTTATTTATGACTAGAATTGTTATTGCTTTTTGTCTTAAACCTAATTTTTTAAATAACTTTCCTCTCACAATATAATCAATTAAAAGTTATACTACAGATATTTCATGCTGTTTCGTTGGTATAAACTATCCCATTTTAAGGGATAAAATGTCCGTCCTCATTATCAAAAATACATTGGTACAATTCAATGTATATGAATTTAATTAATTTCATTCTTGAAAGTTGCATATTATGATCAAAAACTTATAAATATTATGCTGAAAAGCGAGTTAAGAGACTAATACCAGGTTTTTATATGTTAAAATCCATGAATTTGCTTTGCAGTAATTATTAAAATTTGGTATAAACTCCTTATAAGTAATTTCAATTTTCTATCAATGATAATGTAAAAGAATGAATAGAAACAACACAGCAAAAATGACTCAAACCAATAATTACGGAGTAATCATTATATTATAGGCCTATAACTATAGGAACTAGCATTGAAATATTTAAAACAAATAAGTACATCTAATAAACTAAATTTAGGAAGATATTACCCATAACTATTTCTGATTTTCAGATTTTTTTTAAAGACATATCTTGTTAGTGACCGAGTTGTACTTAACTTGCATTACATTTTCTAAAAATGAACCTGAAACCTTGATTGAACTTCTTTAATGGACGGTTTCTGTCTTCATTCACTTGCCTTACCATTCATTGAATTTTGACATTACTTGTATAGAGCTATGTCAAAATTGAACTGATAGTAGGGCAAATGAACGGTCGGTAAGATATAGGCACCGGCCAAAAATTGAGAAACAAACTCATCAAAGAATTGTTGAAAATACAATAATATAAATAGTTTTGTTATTTCCTATCTATTAGGCAGAAATCACTATTACCTACTAGTTAAGCTAGCTATAACTAAATACTTAAAATGAGGTCCATCCAGCAGGTACTTGTAAAATGTAATCTTTAAAGTGTATATTCTAGTGATATGACTAATTCTCTGACACTCCTATGGATATGCTACAAGTCAACCATGATATGAGTAAATAAAGGATGCAGGACCGTTGCAACCTCAGTGTACTGCAATGAACTAAGCCCATCTTCCTCCATAGTCTTCTTTCGACTTAAGTATCCCTTTTGCGTGTCCCTGAAAAATACAAAAAATCTCACTGTCAAAGACATTGTTAGGAGTTTTTGGCGGGTACCGAATGTACAAAATTACTGTAAAATGTACAATAGTTGTATGATATTCATAATTTTTGGGTAGTAATTACGTGTTTTGTGAGAAATGTGAACTGTGTAGGTCAAATGTCGCCTTTCCAAGTTGTCATAAGAACTCCATTAAACAGTGCAGTTGAAAACCTACTATTCAGCTGAACTATACAAAAACATTACATCAGAATTGGCTGTATGGATTCTTTAGTCGCCATTGTGGCAAATACTACTACTCATTATTAGCGAATTGATAACATTGGTTAATTGATTTGGTGCTATATGGATGAAAAAAAAAGAAAAAACTGTATTTTATATGCTAATACACAACATATATAATAATTCATTTATTTCAGAAAATTGAGTATTTCCATATTATACAATGGTATATTATAAAATTATTTCCATAATATCAAAGTTCAAATTAATTCATGGCACAATTAATTAATAAGACAAATACTAGGACATTACATGCGCGTCATTATAATTAATTCTACTCCAAAGGGACATATATACCAAAATCACTGCAAGACACGGCCATCAGGCCGCGAGGCGGCAGAAATCAATCAAACTCATGCATTTAACTGGGTGTGTAGTTGCACCCATTTAATAAAACTTGGTGCAGTATAATTTAATTGTTAATATTTAACTCTGCAGACAGAATAGGTAAGTCATAGATATTCATTAAAATTGTATAAATTCCCATTAAGAAGATAGAAATGGCCAACAAGTCAAAAAATAGTAATCTCATTATTCAAGCATACAACTCGTACTAGTATCACTATTGCATGTAAAGGTGAGGCTATTTCATTTGTATCACTCTGTATAAACTAATTTATGGTCGACGTCCATGGATCTTACCCTTCAGATTATGCATTTAACATTTTCATTATACATAATATTGTAACACGGAAATTTTATTACAACCTACACTTGAAACTATGAAATTATGAGGTATTGACATAAAAGAAGATAATTCGCTAATGTCCGCTATGTAATGTAAAAAAATCTGTGATCTGAATTAAAATGTATTACATCATCTATTACAAGCATCTTAATATCTCATAGTAGCTTACATATTTAAACTTCAAAAATATTTATTTTATTCTAATAATTAACAAAATATTAAAAATATGTTTATTAGATAAACATTGTTACTTATGTGCAAGTTAGAAACAGAAATAAATTTCTTACCCTTTATGTTCAAATTTATTTGTAACCAAATGATACTGGCTCATCTCAGAGTCAAATTCGTATAGTTTCAAGCCTTTTGCCTTGATACGTTTGTACAAATCATCCTCCTCAACACCCAGTTCATTGCTCATACCATTTATAGCTTTAAATTGTTTTGATAATATTGATATAGCACCTTCAAATATCTGAATATTTGGAAAAATAAACCTAAAATACAAAGAATTTTTTATAGATGTTTTGATGGTATATACTGTATTATTATTATAATTAGAAGTATTGCTATTCTAGGTAATCAGAATGACTCAAATAAATCACATTCACTTAAAAACGTTTCATAGGTACAGTTTTATAAAACTAATAATTCCTCCAGATGTACTTACGCAGTAAACCAATTTTAGTAGAGTGTATGAATTGTGTAAGTGAGAAAGACCTAAGAATGCATAGTACCTAAACGTTCTGCAGTTTGTGTTTGCGAATAAAGTTCAATATAGATTATTCACATGCAAAAATCAGTCTGTCTTATCTATGCAAATGAAAACTGCCAATCAGAATTATAATGTGTGTAAAACTGTAGTAATTAGTGTCCAAGTTTGATATTGTTTCTTTTTTTCAATATTCGAGAAGTTTTTGAAAAAAAAAGTGTTTAAGCCTAATTCCTGGGCAATGTAGAATCATGCAATATAAAAATTTACCATCTGTTGAAGTTATCAATTACCTGAATGTAAATGTAACTTTTGTAGACAGAACGGAGAACCGGCCATTAGGAGGCCCACATTCCTCCTTAGAAATAACAAACTTAATTTTTAATTCAAAATACTCGTAATATCATCTAGCAAATATGGAACTTATTACTAACTAATAAAAGTTATATTATCTTTTTAATTGCCACGAATATGTATTTATTAGTTAATTGAAATGGTGACACCAATAAAACAATTGGAATGTCATCTTATCTGCTATATTTGGTCTATTTGGATATCCCTTGGGAACAGTTCTATTTTTCTGAATGAGAAGTATACTATAACCTTTTTTATCCCCTTGAAAATATGTAGGCAGAATTTCATGATGATCTGTTGCATTGTTAAGGCATGAAAGTATCACAAAGAATCTTACATTCAAATTTATAATATTAAATTAGGATTGTTATTAAATTAATAATATTACCTGTATTTGTTAATGCTGCATGACATATGCCTAGGTTGCTGTGTGCATGCATACAAATTACCAGGTCGTAAGGGTAACAGATTAACATCATGAAGAATGAAACATGGAAAACCTGCTTTCATTGCTGCAATGGCCCCAATGTTCATGAGTTTAGCTCTATTGAATGTTTTAGAATCTACTTGTTCCACAACAAATATCCGGTAATGAATGTGTTGGTGGTGGAAGAATGTATGCATATATACTAAAAAGCCTCTGAGTTGCTCTGCTCTGTCACTGAAATATGTATAATATAGACTTGCTTAGAAAGCAACATTTGTCCTTATAAGCTTGATAATTATACAATACACACAAATATATTTGATAAGTATGTACATATTTAATTCATAAAATTATTCAAACATTGTATCTACATACATGTGTATCTTTAAACCTTTAGTTCAAACCCATTTAGTGTATGAATTACATTACCAGACAATTAAGAATATTCTTTAAGTCAGGGTGCCTGGAAGCAAGATCACATTATAGGCTATCCATTTTTTTTTGCAGAGAAATATTCAAATTCAAGTTTTTATTCAAAATAAGTTCCACTGGAGAACATTTTTTGCAGGTCATACATCTAAGTCCAAATTTAAATCTACTTCCTATTATATGTTCACCTCTTCGCGATGTGTTATTGCTATTCAAAGGAGAAGAAGCGGCAAGAAACTTCCCAGCATTATAACAAAAAAAAATTTTTTTCATCATAATTGTTTATATATTATCTCACTCTTTTTTTATGATATCTTATACTAATATGTAAAGCTGAAGAGTTTGTTTGTTTGAACGCGGTAATCTCAGGAACTACTGGTCTGATTTAAAAAATTCTTTCAGTTTTAGATAGCCCATTTATCGAGGAAGGCTATAGGCTATATATCATCACGCCAAAACCAATAGGAGCGGAGCACTAATGAATAGTATTTAAAATCTGGGGTTTTTTTTTAAACTTATTTTTTTTACTATTTCACGCGGACGAAGTCGCGGGCAGAAGCTAGTTGTCAATAAACATTATCATAATTGTTTATTTTGGTGACCATTAAAGTGTTATCTATCTATAATTAGAATAGAGAATTCTCTAGAGAGAGAGAATGGAAGAGTCATCAAAAATGAAGAAAAAACATATACATACATTACAAGAATAACCATGAAAATCTTCAAAATGGCAGCCAATAAAGATGAAATTATAAATTGATATTTTTTTTCATAATCACATTTATTTATTTTTAACCCATATTAAAAAATTTGGATTTTTCTGCAATGTATTTAAAAATTATTATCATTAACACGTTGAACGCCGAAGGAAAAATAGAGATTTTCCGTACAAGCCACAGGGCTCACCAGTGAGCCTTTCCTTACTGTACCATTCAAGCCATGGGGGTCACCCGGGAGCCGCACGACGGCTCCAACGAAAACGCTTCCTACAAGCCACAGATTGTAGCAATCAAACTAAACGTACATAGAAATGAGCCACGTGGCCCTGTAGCGTAGCCGGACGGCGTGGTTTTCAAATCCTATATAAACTTGTAAGATTTTTTGAGGTTATTGTAAGATGCTAGGCTTGTCTTACGATTCAGTAGAAATTATTATTTTGATTATATAGTGTAAATCAAAACAATAAATAATTATGAATATTTATTTATTAAAATACAAAAGAACATAACATTTTCTTCTTCACCAAATAAAAATCTCGCATTGAACGTTTACAAAGTTTCATATTAAAATATTTATAAAGTCTTAACAATCACAATTATGGCACTTCTTTCTATATAAGCTTATCTTTCTAGGAAGCTTTGTTATACCCATGAACAGGATTAATCCAAAAAACTGTTTATTTCAAAAAGATCTGTTGGTATCCATTTGCGAAGCCTTGCAAATCGTGAAGCTTCTTCTCCTGACTTAGCAATTTGGTTAAAAGCAAATTGGTTAGTTCGTTCAGCAATTTCTTGAAATAGACTGTACTGTCAGGAACCATTAGTTGGAAGAAATCAGTTCGAGCCGCGTTTCGCATACTTGAGCAAAGGTTAGTGGACAAGCCAGGAAGTTCAGTAAAGGGTATTATTTTACGTTGATTACCTTTAGGGTTTGACCAGGTGTCCGATGTCGCTGTGTTACCTGAAAAACAAGCGCTGTGTTACCTGTAAACGAATATGAAACAAGCAAATCATGGCCAATAAAGTCAAAAATAAAAAATAACGATAACTTACCAATAGTATGGTCAATAACCCTTGAGTCTTCATCGTCGCTATTCTCACTCTCTGACAAAACAATTCGGCGGCATTTCCTTTTCATTGGTTGAACGTCTTCATCGGAATCTACTTGAAAACTTTGATTCAGAAGATTTATTTCTATATACTCCAACTGTATTATGTCTTCTTGTGTTAAGTCGAAATCTTCAAACTCATCCATATTTGCATTCAAAGCGTAAAGTAACTTACTTATCGACGCAACACGCAATACTGACCGAAGTTCATTGCTGCGGATGGAGCACGCACGGATGGGTGGGTGGTCCATGGCGTGACCCTGCGGCCCCCGCCAACGGATAATCGGCATTTCTTTGTAGGAGGCCACAGGGCCCACCAGTGAGCCTTTTGCTATATCACTAAAACTAGACGGTAAAAGTCGCTAATTTTTATTTTCTATACATATTACCGCATTTTATAAACTTTGGGATGAAAATCTGAAGTTGATAAAAAATTGTGATTTCATGATTTTGGCATGGCTCAAACGGAATAGTACGCTAGGCTCACCGGTGGGCCGCAAAGCGTTCAACGTGTTAATATATTGAATCATTGAGATATTGAAAAAGCATTTTGTTATCCGCTGAACTGATGAATAAAACAAATGTTCCATATGAGATGTTAAGGTGTCACAACTGTTCTTATATATAAAATAAATAGTAAATGGTTACAGTTGCTTCCGGCACTCACCGGCCGCTGCTGCGGCATGCTCACTGGGCTTGTGCACTTTGGTCTAAAGCTAACCTAACCTAAATCTCCTAGTTACTGGTCACAACCTTCCACCATCCATCCCACAAATATTAGTGTTTGTCACTAATGAGTGACTCCAGACCATAGGGATTGCAGAAAGGGTAAATATACCTTCTCCTACCTACTCCGCCCACCCACTACTTAAATTTCATGTATCAGATATTTTAGTAGCATACCCAGATATTTTTCCAGTTCTTTTTTTTATACTATTTCTGGAATAAATAATATTTAGGCTGCACTTTTACACAGAGTCCCATGAGATTAAGGGAAATTGAGTTTAGGGGTATACATATGCCTTATATATAGTAGACACTAGACCTGTTATTTAGGCTAGGAAACACTTTTTAGGGTCCACCAACAAGTTTTGAATGAATAATGGAAAATCAAAAATACATTCAATAAACAAGGTTATGCCATTTTTGTTGATAGTGAAGTGCGATTTGTGTTTAGGAATACACTTATGCTTAATATAGGTATAAACACTAAAACCATTTTTGAATTAGTTTATTGATTTTTATATACAAAAATAGTTTTTCTTTTGCTTATATATTGCGACAATGGTTTCAAATCAGGTGTGACATTCGCTGACCGCTGCCATGGCACTCTAGTGGGCTTTAGTTGAAAGTCACGACCAGTGACTAGAACGGTGACTTAGGTTAGGTTATGTAAGACTTTAAACCAAAACGCACAAGCCAAGTGAGCATGCTACAGCAGCAGTCGGTGAGTGCCAGAATAGACTATCACCATCATCGCAAGATGATGAAACAAACAAATAAAAAAAATTATATCTCAAAAACTACATGTCTCCTAGACATGGGAGTTGCAGAAGTGAGAAGTACTCCTCCCCCCTCAATCCTTCGCCCCCCCTCCCTCACTACTTAAAGTTCAGTGACCACTAATGTAAAATTTAACCAATATTTATAAAACCTTAAGTTTGTGATAATTATATAAATATAGGTAACTTAGAAGAGCTTCTAAAATATTACTCACCGGTATGGGACTATTATAGCAGTGCTATATTTAGGCTTGCAGTCTTGGGGTGCATATTCCCCACCTTCCCTTATGTTATGACCCTCAACTAGGTCTCCATCGATTAAAGTAAGTGAAAACGTTGATTCATCATGTATTATTTCATAATAGTCACAATCTACTATGGCGCTACTTGTAAAATTTGTTGCAATTTCTTCGTGAAGGTTATTCAATATATTCTCTTTTTCAACATAATCGTACGTACGCTGACTACTATTATTCAAGTGCAAAATTATAACCAAAACTATTATAATTATACCACAATACAAAAGCCTTCTTTTGTAACAATATCGCATATTTAAAGCTTTGTTATGTTTTATAATGCATGAGACATGAGCTGTTCTTTGCCAGGAAGCACTCTGGGAAGAGAGACCTGATCTAGGAGAAATGTTGAAAATTACCTCATCTCAGATTTAGGCCTATATTAGGTATTATACTTAATTTATAAATCACTTTTTAGTTCTTGATCATCTCGAGGAACTTAGTCAACGTATTCAGTCGTAGTATCCATAGTAGTTTGTGTATTCAGTATAATCATGCAGGAAACAGGGTTTTTAGTTTTTACCTGTTTATCAGTTTATCAGTCATGTCACTTGTCAGACAAGGTGACATAAGGTGAGGGTGACCATAAAAAAGTGAAGAATCTACCATGGACACTTCTACCATCTAAATCTAAAATAATTCTTAAGGCAAATAAATTAAGAACCATTTTCTATTCATCTTTATTTTTTTTTTCATTATAATGAACTAAAATAGAGAGACGTACATATAAGGGTCCCATAAAAGTAATGAATGTCTACTGTTTTTTTTTTGTTTTCAGTGTTGACGGGTGGTTGGTGGAGAAAATAACTAACAATATATAATTTCCTATTCAATATGTACAAAGCTAAGTACAATCAGGCTATTAAGAATTTATATATACGTTTTTATGATGGCTATCTCCTCTGTCCGTAATTGTCTATGTGACGGTTGTTAATTACAATTTCACAAAATTTGTCTGACAGGCCAGTGAGCGCAAAGTACTTTTCGTCAGGCGTTCTAAAACAGTTGAAAATACTTTAAATCTCAAAAATTACTAAACAAATCTTGTTCAAACTAATTTTCAGTGGAAGTATTTTAGGTTCGCTTTACTTTGAATTTTTTCAAAAGTTTCCATTATAATGAATTGACTGGAATTCAATTTTCACTAGTAGAACAGCCATCTTTGATATTATATATATATATATTTTTTTTCTTCAATTTTACTAAAGCATTAAAGCAGGTAATCGGCATAGGTATAAGTTTCTGAGAATAATGATTGTTACGTACAATACAATGCAGACGGAACGATGAATTAAGAATTCCGTTTATTAACGGAATTCTTAATTTTTAATTCCAAAGCCAAAGATTTCAGAGCCCTAAAAACAAAGAAAACAAATATAATGTTAGAATTAAGAGTACTCTTTAACTTAGCTTAATAATATTTATTTTGTTGAATTATATAGCGCAGTGACAATGTTTCTCTGAACCTTCTTTTGTCTTCTCTTTATATGTTGTTAATATGGAGAATTTGAGAATATTATTTTAGACTACATATGTAACATAGGCAAAAAATATAAAACTGCCAAAATCTGCCATCGCTGCATTACTGATATGATCTGCCAAGGTTTGAAGAATAAAATCTACTCAAATAGCAGAAATCTGACCAAAATGGTTACACTGATTTGAAATCCAAAATATTGACTGACATTTAGAACTTTTAATATTTTTAACAAAAAGTGTCAAACATTTTTATACTAACCATATTTCAAATATTATTAAAAAATAAATTACCTTTCCTACAGCACCCAAGATTTGCAAGCGTATCATCATTGTTATCATAATTATGTTCTAAAATATTTTTAAGGTATCATGTTATTATTACGTACCTAACATAATTATTGAAAAATGAGGGTACCCTTAAATTTTGTTTTGACTTAAATTATAGTAGACTTATAAAAATTTATATCATGTACATTATAAAAATTAAAAATTCGTTATGTAATACAGTGTGTCGTGTTATGTTCAATCTCCTCCAAAAAGTTTTTATTTATTCGTTATTTATTGACTATCGAAAATAACCTTTTTACAATATGTCTAATATAAAAAATTACTTTGTGAATATGTCTTTCAACGACGTTAATGGAGTTGACTCTGCCATTGATTCGGATTCTGGCTGTACCGAGGATTCTATAAAATCTATAGAAGTTCTAAGAAGATGTTCCAAAGAGGATGCAATTAATATGTCCTTTGATACAAGCTGCTACGTTACAATATCTGAAAGCAATGAGAAAATGAGTAACACTCCACAATTTGTAAGCATGATGGTAACTGATGAACCATCTAATTACGGGAATTCTATGGACAGCTGTACTCAAACCGAACCCTTTGTTACAATGCCTTTAAATTGTAGTGCCGTTGACATTAGTCTTTCATTTAGTAAAGACTACAACATACAAGATTCTACAACTAATGACAACTCCGAGCAATCTTCAGGAAGCAAGCGTTATCGACGAAACTCCAACGATTCGGAAAATAAAAATCTAAGACCGCGGAAGAAAACGAAGTGTGTCGAATCCAGTTCTTCAAGCACATCGGATTTAACGGGTTCTAAAGTTTCTTTAGAAAGATCACATTCACACCAATCAAGTAATTCAGATATCTCTTTCAAGTCTACAAAAAGTAATTCATCATTTACAGTTCGAAAAAGACGTCTCAAATCAGAAAGTAATTTATTTAAAGATGCACTGCAAAAATCAAGGAGAGCAATTACACTAAGCCGACAAAGTTATTCTGATAATAGCTCGCTAGGTAAATTTTTAGGTTCAAAATATGTTCTTTATTTATTTAATAATTTTGTTTCAATATTTGACCTTTACTGTAATAATAATTCACTACGACATGCTTATGAGACAAATATTATTATCTTTCATTGATAATTTTTATACTTGTAAACATCTCAGCCCAAACTCTCGACTGTTATTCGTAATTAAGGCGCATGACATCATCGCAGCGGTCACAAATTCAAGTTGCGGTCTATAACGGCTGCTAGAACCTTAATCAAAATTTGTTCTTAAAATAGCCCGAGGATTTACGAAAACGTCTATTCAGAGTTTTTGAGTCACATTAATATATTAATTTTACTTTCTTTCTTCCATAATGGGCGGATGCAAAGAAACTAGTATTAAACTTGAAGTTGAAATTGAGTGCGCGATTGATACTGCTGTACTTAGTGATATGGAATGGTTCATGTTATCAGGTGAAACACCACGGAAAGTATTGAACCACCGACGGAACTCCAGGGCTAAGGCATGGAAGATCGTTGACCTCTGTACGTGGATTGGCAGGAAGGTAATTTTTTTAATTTACAAAATTCCTATGAAAATAAAATATGCGTTTCAATTCCATTGATAACTCTCAGGACATTGCAACTTTGGTCTTTAATTCATATACATTTTGAGAATTGGGTACCTACAAGACATTTTAAAAACAGACTAAAATATTACCTATCTTATCATATTACTTACTTTTAAAATATCATGATATTTTTTTTTAAATTGCCACTAATCAACAATTAAGACGTTATTTGAATGCTTTACTTGTACCAAATTATGACGTCATAACTTTGTATACACTCTTACAACATTTCTGAGGTAGATAATAAATCTATAGATGATAGGTCACTTATCCTATTGACCTTTTTAGGACTCTGCAGGCATTTTTGGCAAAAACGGAGTCCTTTTGTTTATGTCATGTTGGCTGTCCGTCTATTTTCGTATATCGAAGGACTAATATGTACTAAAATGGCGAGAAAAGTAAAAATTAGGAGTGGCTGCCATACATCTTTGTAAAATTTGAGTTTGTAGAACTCAAAAAAAAACCCTTTAAAGGAAAATTGGTTTGGCAGTACTTATATGTTGAGTAGTTTTTAAGATGTTGAGTATTTTTGAATATTGCTTTTTTGTGATTCCGCAGTTAAATGACAAAAACAGTGGATATTTGTCACATATCCGGAACTCCTCATTGTTCGTGGACAACCACTAGTGTTGCCAGGTGTCATGGTTTGCGCGGGACGTTCCGATGTTCGGGGGTCTATGGACTCGTCCCGATTTACACCTGACCGGAACGGATAATATATCTTATATATATAAAAGAAAGTCGTGTTAGTTACACTATTTATAACTCAAGAACGGCTGTACCGATTTGGCTGAAAATTGGTGGGGAGGTAGCTTAGAACCAGGAGACGGACATAGGATACTTTGTGTCCCGTTGGAACCGGTAGGTGACGCTGAGATCGGGTTCTAGAATCCTCCTAATCACCTGGACCGATTTTGGTGATTTTGTTTGTGTGTTTGAGTGGGTTCCGGGACGGTTTAGATTCACAATTACAACCGGTAGGTGGTCCTAGATTTTTATTTTTTATAGTTTATTATAAAGCATTATTATTACAAAATTAAGAAATATTATTATTATTAGAATATTAAGAATTAGATTATTACAGATCCAAGTAATTAAACCTTAATTTTAAAAAACCTTGTTTTGTTTATTTCTATCTACCCTAAATCCCGGTTTATTTTACCTTCTACCCCAATTCAAAACAAATTGGACCTGACAACCTGACAACTAGCCGATCTTTAAGATTATCAAGTTAATGAAATCACTTTTAGGAACTATGTTTAATTGTTCATCTTCACTGACTCGTAAATATAATTTGATATGTTCCATAATTACCTGAGTAACTAAGATCTTTTTATTTTGTAAAGTTCAAAAGTTCCCGTGGGTTTCGGTGTCAATGATTCCGCTGTCGAAATCGCGGGTAAATCTCAATAACTACTAAATTTTTTAAGGGATACCAATCAATAACTGGGCTTTATTCCGACATACTACGAGACGAACCAATTATTCAGAGGGAAGCGATAGACACAGCAAAAGAAGTTAAGGAACTAAAGAAATACGTTGAAGAAGTAGTCATAAAGCAGTCGCGAATTGCGAGGGAAAATGAGTTTCTCAAAGACAGTATTATGAAAATGATGAGTAAAATCGAGGAACTCGAAATTAAAGTCAGGTAACAGGAAAAAATAGAATTAAAGATTTTAATTTTTATATTAACGAATTTCTATCATTCAGAAAAAATAAGTAAAATGGCTCCTACGGATTTTCAAGCCTTGCACTTAGGTAGTTAATATTTTTATTATAGATATTTTATAATTTTAGCTTCGACAAAAAATATTTAAATTATTAGGTACAGATGCAGTGATTAATTGATTCTTCCTAATATTTGGTATTCGTTGTGCTCCGTACATACTGGGTTTTGGTTTAGCCATCAAATTCATTAGATTTTTTTTTGTGCCAAAAGCTGGCAAACTGGCTGATGTAAAACATGGACCTCTATAATAGGTTTCCTACTTCAGTGATGTAAAATGGTTACCGCCGATTATGGACGTTTGCAATACCAGGGACGTTACCAACGTATTGCCGGCTTCGTCGAAATTTTATATCGCCCTTCTTAAATAACCTTATGTCAATGAAGTGTATAGGGAAAATCGCCGCGGGAGGTTTCCTCCGAGTCGTTATTGTACGCGGAGTAAACGTTCTAGAGATCCATTGCGTAGTTGAGCGTAGTAGCTCAATGAAATGAGAGTGAATATACTGCCGATGGCGAACGGTGTGGTATTGAAAAATGTGGCGATGGCACCAGACCAAACAATTATTCAGAACACTCCCCATTGTACAGATGGTAGAATACGCAGAGAGACGCAGTCTCTTCGTAGGCTAAGCGATTCTAAATCAACGAATCTTGATGCCTTAAATATACTTACCTATAGTTATCGACTTGGCGCTGTTTGTTATAGTAAAATATTATATTTAACTTTTCAGAAATCAGGAGAGTACAGGGAAGCCACCGCAATGCCCACCTCCACCACCGCCCCCTCCTCCCCCGCCTCCTCCTCCGCCACCATTGCCTCCAGTAACCTCTAAACCGTTGACTCGTTCACACACCATTCCAAGATGTGGGTCAGCACCTCCCAGGATCGCTGGTCCAAGGCTCACAATCACACCAGAAGATATCGCCAATGTGAAATTGAGGAAGGCAAAGGCGAGTAAATGTTTTATTACAAACCCTAGCAAAAAAAGTAGTCCGCAATATCACAAGAATAATATGTTTCCGAGGACAACAAAAATATCATTTAAATATTTAGGAACATTTATATACAATATCTGAAACAGTAAAAGTATTACTGATTTAACTGATCGTAGATTTGCTAAACAATATTATCAGTCTAAAATCGTTTTACCGCTGGCTTCCCACCTCCCCGTATTTTAAGGCAACGGACTCATTCGAAAATACATTAGTTTTAAAGTTTACTGTATTTTAATTTGTATGTTCTTCGATTTCGTGGTTCACGTTAAAAACCTAATCGAATTACAGCAGTTTACGTGTTCAATACAACAATATTATAATTTTTTATCAATACGATTGAATAAAGAACTTAAATTTGAATAAAGAACTTTTTATTGTTCACACCAAAATATAAAATTAGATCATGCGCCACGAATACTTTGGTGCGATAATTTTGCCACAAAAACTTTTTTAACTAATTTATATATTTATTTAAGTATTTACGATGACGTTTTTCTCGACATTTGGTGCAAGAAAACAGTTTTAAGCAGAACACATCAGCGAATATCCTCGTTAGTTGTTTGAGATTGTTGCTTTTAACTATATACTAAATGTCACTTTAAAATTATTTACACGACGAATTGAGAACTTCCTCTCTTTCTTGAAGTCGGTTAAGAACTATACCAGTTCAAAGTAAAGTTTAAAGTTAAACTACTTAGGTACGAACTCAGACGAAAAAAATATTTTTGGTGTAAGGGTACGTATCATAATTCTTTTGTAGTTCTTTTCGATAAGCCGGTTGGACTAATCCAACAGTGTAATATAAATAAATTAAAATTCGAAAAGAAGACCGACTTTTATGCACGGCAAACGCAACGAGACTTACTAATCTGAGCGTAAATTGTGTTTGAACAAAATGATAAGAATAAAAAGTCATTAAAGCTGGCTTTCAGAGCTAACATAAAATTAAAAACTCCACTCCAATATCTTTTCAGGATAATCCAATTCGTACAAAGTCAGTGCCCAAAGAAGATCCCCAGCCACTTGTGACCCAGCAAATGCTGCAAACCACACGCGCTAAGTTGGGTAGATCTAAACCCGTGGCTGCATCAACACCAAAACAACAGCTCTCTGAATTGGAAAAGTTAGTTATGAGACGGAAGGAGAATACTAAAGTATTATTAATCCGTAGTTATAAGTTTTTGTTTAATTTTCTAAACTTGCATACAAGGACTATCCCCGATAAATGTCACTCCTCATATTGATTAAAATGTCGAAAAGACGAGCTTCTACGTGTTCGTAGTTCTATGACACGCAAGCTTTCCTTGTAGCCAAGATAAATATTAAATTCTGCAACACTCCCCATGATATTTATTTTGTAGTAAAAGTGTTAATAACACTGATTCACAAAAAAGTGATTGGTACTTTTGATCAGACAGTCAGTTTGGTCCATACACTATACAGACCAAACTGACCGCAGATACGGATTTAGCGCATCGAAATACATGAGAATAGATGGGTCTGGCCAAAAGTACAGATAACTTTTTTTGTGGGCCGGTATAATCATTTATCATTAAATGGACCGCTTGTCAGTGTTCCTATGAGCAAACATAATAAAATAATCCACAGAGCTTACCCCGGCGCAATCTCAGATCCATATATCCAGGGTCTAGTAGCTACAAAGCATACGAAAGTTTGATAGTTTTTGGAACGAAGTTCTTTTACGCGGCTTACAAGACTGAACTGGCAGAGACCGTCACGTAAGGAAAAAGCGTTGTGCCCCTCCAGGCGACCTTTAACATAATTTTTATTATACAATTTCGAACTTTAATGCAATGAAATAACTAAAATAATATCCATTAGTGTAACATATGGTCTTTTGAAATTTAAAGGACTTGTAACCGCCCTTATTCGACCACATTCGGGCGCTGTCGCCGCGCACTAGCACAGGTTTTTATATAATTAAAAAATGAGATTATTAATTTTTCAATAAATGAACATTTTTCGTTCTAATATAAAGAACTTTCGTAACGGGGGTCCCCGACCGCATAGATTTTTTTTTTAAACAGTCGTGTTTCTAATACAGAATTAAACTATCTGATGTATTTGTGTTGCTTTTCAGGTGCCTGTTACAGGAGTCGTCTGTAACATCCCTCTACCGCCGACGCGTGGCCCGCAATACGTTCCGCAGCGCGGAGGAGCTACGTTCCCGACCTTACCCGGTGTCACGCTCTCCACGTTCCCCACATTCCCCGCGCGCTAATTCAGTGCCACGTATCGCAATCATTTCTCCACTCAAATACCCCATGATTCCGACTTCGAAGTAATTGTATGCCTATTACGTTTTAGACATTATATAAATGACTTAGCTATAGAAATATATTTTATTGCGAATTGACTACGTTGAGGATCAACGTAGTTTTGCCAATGTAGATTTCTGTAATATTGTGTTATTTTAATTTATTATCCGCAAAACTTATTATTTAAAATAAAGGCGGAATGTTTACTTGCAAATATTTGTGACAAAATTGCGATCTAAGAAAATGTTAATAGGTAGGTATGGCTTATTGTGATTATTTTCATTTTATAAAATGTTTTGTATATGTAACTTTTCTCTGTTCTAAACCCATATGATGTAATATGACATTGATTCTATTAATTATAAACAATGTTTGCTTAAATAAAGCTTTTTTAAACTTTTTCTATAAATAGACTATTATTCCCAATTTTATCGATACTTATTTATTTATAAAGATTATTTGTATTTCAATCGCAAAGTACTTACTGTAAAATCTCAGACTTGATGTTGTTTGATGCAGTTGATTCATCAGAATATTCAGAATAGAAGCAGTGAGCAGAATCTTCAATATAAATCTGTTCACACACCTGCGCGATGGATCAATAGTCTATTCTAAGGTTCAAGCCCTTAGAATTAATTACTCTAAATGTCGAATAGTCTATTCTAAGGTTCAAGCCCTTAGAATTAATTACTTTAAATTTCGAGCCTTATAATCGAATTCTATCTAACAGGTTATCAAAATTGTGGAGCGTGTATAGTGGATGACTATTTCTTTCTGTCAGGAGCCTTAAGAACAGACGAGTGTGCATGACAAGAGTTATGAATGTCAAAGAAGCAAGTGAGGTGTGTAAGAATGGGCCTAAATGGCGCTCTGTTGTTCGTGCCTACCCCGCAAGGGAACTGGCGTGAAGTTATGTATGTATGTATGTATGTATGTATTTCTTTTAAGCAACATTTTAACATGTCAGGGGCCTTAAGAACAGACGAGCGTGCATGACAAGAGTTATGAATGTCACAGAAGCAAGTGAGGTGTGTAAGAATAACCCTGAATGGCGCTCTGTTGTTCGTGCCTACCCCGCAAGGGAACTGGCGTGAAGTTATGTATGTATGTATGTAACATTTTAACAGACTTGGGTATAATAGCTTTTTCATTCTAATGTCTCAAACTAAGAAAATATCATGAATCTATAAATGTTTTTACTTGTGATAAACCATTACATAGTTTATTAATGAGGTCGTTTGAGTCATTTGAAACTTTAAACTCTTCTGACTCCCGAGTCCGAGACATTTTCCAAATTTCGCTTAACACAAGCCTTACATCCCTTGATATTTTCAGACCAGTAAATTCCGAAAACTCGGCGTCTTGTCTAATTGTTAATATTAATATTAACGTCATACATGAAAACTTTTCTCGGCACAGAGCTAGCTTATAACTCATTTCAGGACGTAGGTGACTTATCGTTGCCGTTGAATTCACTAACAAACACGTCATGCAACCTGTCGTTGCACAACTCCAAATCGAGGTTGCCTTGACTGTGGTGGATAATAATATAATTAAAGACCCAGGAACATATTACTCTCTTATGAGAGATCTGATGCCAGCCAATGGGATAAAGATGTGCGACAAAATATTTAAATTCTGTTGAACTGGAAGTGGAGACCCAGCGGTACTGCCCTTGTCTGACGGCCGTGCTGTTTACGTATTTGTGTTGAAAACCTTGATTATTTACCGGAAAAGCTGCCATAATCGTTAGGTGTTAGAGAAAAAGTCTATAATGGATTAAATTCTAATAAGGCTATTTAGACTCAGTTCCTTTTCCTGCCATTGTGCTGAATTTAGCTACTTAAAAAAAGTATACCTCACTGTCTCACTGATGTTAGGTTTGGACTTTGGGCTCAGTGCCTGTAGGTCTGTCACTGTCACTAGAAAGTGTAAATATTACCTAAATGTAGTCTAGAAAAATTTAAAAGATGATAAAAATTAATTAAAATTCTTATTAAGGTAAAGAATTAATAATTATTCTGAAGTAGTTGTGTCATATAAGTATTATCTATGTATGTGAATAGATATGGATTTCAGTTCTCTTAATCCGACTACTTCAAATGGGTTAAATATTGCAGCTAGATTTAATGAAGTTTTAGAAGTAAAACGGCTACTCAAGAAAATAAATCCAAATTGTGCAGATAATAGAGGCTGGACGTGTTTACATGAAGCAGCTTATGCTGACAGTTATGCCAGTTTGGTAGAGATCTTAAGACATCATCTTTGCCGACCACTGATTAAGACATTCGATGGCTGCACTGCACTGTATTTAGCTTGCCATAAAGAGTGTTCTTTAGAAACAATTAAAGTTCTATTAGACAGTGCAGAAGACGTTGCGAACTATGGAAGCCTTGAAGGCTTCACTCCCTTGCACATTGCTTGTGGACAAGGGAGGGTAGAGTTAATACGGTTGTTGATTGAATATGATGCAAAAATTGATGCAAAAGACTTTGATGGAGATACTCCATTGCACATTGCTGTGATACAAGAGCAACCTAGTGCAATTGAAACTTTAATATATGCTGGGGCTGATCCTGAAATTAGAAATGAGTCTGGTGAATTTACACCATTTCATTTAGCCTGTGGGAAAAGTTGCTTAAAGTCAGTTGAACTTCTGTTTCCCTTTGTGACCGATATTAATCAAACAACATCATCTGGTTACACTCCATTGATGTTAGCAATAAGGGCAGGAAATGAAGAAGTAATAGAATTTTTAATTAAAAAAGGAGCAGATCCACACATCAAAAATTCTGGTGGTGAAATGGCTTTAGATATTGCTTTGCATGCTGGATCTATTTCTATATTTAAAATTATGTTTTCAGTAACTAATATAGACAAAATAAATAAAAACATAATCCTCATGGCATGTAAACCACATTATTTTAAAAAAGAAATTGTAGAGACCTTGTTGACCAGTGATTTAGGTCCTGAATACTTTAATTTCGTTGAAGAATTTTATGTAACATTAGAAGATATAGGGGGCCTGCAACCTTGCTACAAAACAAATGCACCACTGAACTCATATTTGAATATTTGTGAATATATTTATGAGACATTTCCAGAATGTTTTGAAAACTTCTTTTATTTGTTCCTTAAGAGGAATGTATCTGTAAATGCTGCTAATAAAGATCAATGCCCACCTCTTGTATATCTGCACTACTGTTTACATTACTCATGTTTTGAAGAGGTAAGTTGACTTCAAATTTTCCAATATTCACTACCAACTGTCTAGAACTGATAACTTGTGGTATGCTGAGATTTTGTGATTGGCTTGCTGGCCAGGGATACTACTTACTTGTAAAATTTATATTATACTTCAAGGATTTATCTTACAGGCTGTCATCAAGAGTGTCTAATAAAGTCGGCTTGCAGCAACAAGCTAAGACTGGCAATTTTTAAATGGTCTTCATTGTTTCAAAAATCTCATTGAACTATATCAATGCTGCTTGTAGCTGTAAAATTCAGCTAAATTTATTGTATGGTTCTCCTTTTTTATTCAACCAATTAAACAAACTAAATTATATTTTTTGTAAAAAGTGTAATGTGTAAGTGCTGCACACCATACCTGTGTGAATGCTGCACACCTGCAATACTATAATTAACAAATCTATGTGGACTTAAAACTAATTAGTTATAATTAATTTTTTTCTTGTAATCAGATTTTTCATTCAATTTTTAGTAGCTGTGATCATAGGTTGACTTGCCTAGCCAATGAGGAAAATTAGTTTTTTTTTCACCAAACTTTCAAATCACTCCTGGACTAAAAACAGTTAAAAATAATTAAATAATCAGTAGACAAACATGTTGTACACTGGTGGTGTACAATATGTGTTTGTCTGCCGATTATTAATAAGCTACTCTTGTGTTATGGGTAAAATATAACGGACTACTCCAGGGGCTATCCCAGACACCCAGACCATTAGACAACAAATTTAAAAAATATTAAAAGTAGAGAAAATTCATTTCCGATATTTACCACACCAGAAATCGAACCCGGAGCCTCTGTGTTGCAGTGAGGTAAGCTGTCAAAGGCTTAGTCTGCTCAACCACAGAGGCTGTCAATTTGATTGTATACTAGAATATTTTTTATACTAAAGCAGGTATTGCTCAGCCTTCTCTTGCTAATAAAGATAAGCCACAAAGTTTCACATGGCCTGTTTAATTTTATTTTTTTGCTTTTTTTTTCAGATGTTTAAAATACTCATACAACATGGTTGCAATGTAGATTATTGCACTACAGATGTGTGTATGGATACAGGCCAGTGCATACCAGATGCATTTTTAGCATCACTGTCATCTCATATATCAACATTGCTAATAATGTTACCATACAGTCTCCGTTGTGATCCAGACACACTTATACATTTTGCACATGAAAATGATATCTTGGGTAGGATACAACAGACAGTAAGTGCTTTTCAATGCTAAAGATTACTGATTTTATTTAATATAAGAG
The DNA here is from genome assembly GCA_019925095.2 of Dendrolimus kikuchii. NCBI lineage: Eukaryota > Metazoa > Arthropoda > Insecta > Lepidoptera > Lasiocampidae > Dendrolimus > Dendrolimus kikuchii. Next base: position 10,611,737 of record CM034400.1, read on the forward strand.
TTATAATTGTTTTGCTAGAAAACTATTCATTAGTTATTTTTGTAATGGTTTTTGTTTTAATATTTCAGGATAAGTCGGAATTAATGGCAATGATTGACACCAGTTTCAAGGATTTGAAAGCTGAAAAACTCCAGTGTTATGTGCCACCATTAAAACATTTGTGTCGACTAAAAATCAGAAGTCAATTGAGATGTTTGCATGAAATTAAATCAACTAGTGATTTTTTAGTTGTATTAAATAAGCTGCCTTTGCCACCTGTAATGCAGAATTATTTGCGATATTCATAGGTACTCTATGTATTAAGGTAATTTATTTCCTAGAATAATAAATATGTTCCAATAAAATGAATGAACCTAAATAACATTTGCCAAGAACAGATTCTATCCAAGGTATTATGGGTCAATTTTTTTTAGAAAAGTGGCAGCTATTTTCAAATGTACGAGGGTGAATAAAAAAGTTTTGGGAACAATTAAAAAATGCGGAAATTTAAACAAAAATATTTTATTTTTCTACATAATCTCCCTCCAATGCTATGCATTTAGAATAACGCGTTTCTAACTTCCTTTTTGCATTTAGAATAACGAGGTTTTAACTTCCTTATTCATACACTTGGGGCTAAGGGTGGGTGGTCAAGGAGATTACAGCCAGTACAGCGGATTGCGTTAACCGCAACTTCCGATCGATGAGTGGGAGTGTTATTGTGAAGAAACAACACGCCCAACTCCCAACGACAATTTTTTTCGACGACGTTTTTCTTTAATCGTTTCACGCACTTTCGGAATTAAATTTGCATAATAGGGTCCAGTAATCATCTGGCCTTTTGGCATGTAATCAATAAAAAGGATTCCTTCACTATCCCAAAACACTGAGGCTATAACTTTGCCAGTAGTTAATGGATGGAGAGAATGGTCGTTTCCAAAACATGTTTTGTCTTTTAGTTTCAGGATTGAATCAACCCACATGTCATCCATGGTGATAAGGCGACGGCAAAAGTTATGCGAATCACGCTGGAATATTTCCGAGATTACGCTTATAAATTTCCAAACGACGTTTTTTGTGTGTTGTGTTCTCCAAACGACGCGGGTCATCTTTACAACTTGATCTACCTCTTTTAAATTCAGCCACCCAGTACGCAACCGTAGAATAGGGTACAGCATCATCCCCTAATGTCTGCTGAATGACTCGTTTTGTTTTATCTCGTAGACATTTTTTCAAGCCGAGATATTTTATCACCGCACATATATTTCGATGCAAACCGTATGGCGGCTATGATATTAGCCGCAAGCAAAGGCGTGCGCAGATACAGTCAAGTTGAGATTGATTGGGGCTAATTATGTATCTACTATTTTTACCAACTTTAAAATAGGAGGATGTTCAATTCATATAAATGTTTTTTAATTTCAATCACAAATCACAAAATGAAGAATTATTATGTCAAAAGTATGTATTACCTATAGTCTAGTCTAGTTTGATTTGTCAAAAAGTAATGTTGAAATTGCTGTCGGCTGTTTGGTACTTATGAAGTACGGGAGGGTTCAAATAAAAATAATTGTTATTTATGATACTAGTGCGGTAAGGTGACTTTTACAAACCAGTTTAAAAAAACCAACACCCCACGTGTCTCATGCGTTTTTCAACACATTTGCGAGACAACAGTACAATAGGTAATGAAACAAACAAATATCAATCAGAAAGTTGCAATTTTAACGTTTTTGATATGAAAATGGCACGCATTTACAATGGCGCTGGGGTAGGGGAATGAAATAGGAAGATTGGATTAGGAATGATAGGGGGTGGCAAGAGGGTCATCGGAACTCTCATTCATTGTTTGAAACACAATTAGCTCAGGGTTAACCATTTTAAGCTGATATTCTGTGAGAGCGTGACATCTCACGAGTCAAGACGGCCCCAAAAGCTGGAATTAAAATAATGATTCCAACATAGCTCTGTCACGTATAAAAAGGCTGTATAATGTTTTCCCTCCATCGTCATCAGCCTACCGCACTCCACTGCTGGACATAGGACTCCCTGAGTCGGCGTCACATAAAACTGTTTTATTTCCGGAGGAGCCATTTTCTACAGAACTGTTGCTTTCTTCGTCTTCGCTTGAACAGAATTCCTTCTCAGTGATACATTCAGGCATGGATGATACATTTTTCTGTCAACGTGTCGATAATAACATCAACTTGTTGTAGTCCTCTATTCTTCTTACTTTCGCAAACCTACCTAGTTATTTCTTTATGTTCTTTTCTTACCATGTGTACGGACGCTTGCTGTTTTTGGACTAGTCTTTTATTTCATTCTTTATTCTTTATTGTACACAAAAAGTTACATACACAATTATAAAACAGTGGTGATGTACAAAGGCGAGCTTAACCCTAAAAGAGTTTTCTTCCAGCAAACCTATGAGTCTAGCGAGAAGGGGTGAAGCAAAAGGCAGGGTTGTGTACGCAAAAGATATTTTACGTTATAACATATAATATAAATAAATTAACAAAAATAAATTATATACAAGATACTCATAAGATATATACATATATACACATACATATATAGTGTAAAATACATACATATAAAGGATAATTTAGCATAGATAGTGTTCTTTGACTTTTTTTTTGAAACTGCTCTCCGATTGGCTATCTCGGATCGTATGTGGCAGGGCGTTCCATAATCTAACTGCGTGGACGGAGAAAGAACCACTATAACATGCCGAGGAGTGTGTGGGTACCTTGAGAAGAAGAGATTTAGAAGTTCTACAATGTTTGTCAGAAGGAACAAGAAATTCAAAACGTTGACGAAGATAGGAAGGAGAAATGGGGTTATGTAAGATTTTATACAAAAATGTAACTACGTGAAGGTCGCGTCGACGACGAATTGGCAGCCACTTAAGTTGCGATCTAAATGCAGAAACATGATCGAACTTTCGCAGACCAAAAATGAAGCGAATACACAAATTTTGAAGACGTTCGAGTTTATTTAGAAGTTCTTCAGAGACGTCCAAAAAACATACATCGGCGTAATCTAAAAGAGGTAGCATTAAGGACTGAGCAAGAATAATTTTGGTGACAAAGGGAAGAAACTTTTGCAGGCGTTTTAGAGATTGGAAAGAAAGGTGAATTCTTTTGCTAATTTCATTTACATGACTGACCCATGACAACTTACAATCAAAAATGACGCCTAGGTTTTTCGCACTACTGGAATAAGGTATCAACTCGCCATTTAAAATAATAGAGGGAATGACCGACTGATGCACAATATTTAACATGTAGTGACTACCAATAATCAATGCCTGAGATTTAGATGGATTTACAAGAAGACCAAAATTGTTTGCCCATATACTGATATTGTATAGATCTTTATTAATTTTAATTATAGCATTGTGTATGTCATTTGCTTTGAAATGGTGATAAAGTTGCAGATCATCAGCGTATAGATGACAATGAGAAGAAATCAATTGAGTAATAGAGTCAATGAAGACAGAGAATAGAAGTGGAGAAAGAACTCCACCTTGCGGCACGCCTGCAGTAATGTCGCACCATTCAGAGAAGGTCTCATCCGACCGGACACACTGCACGCGACCAGACAAATACGAATTGAACCAAGAAATGACAGGGGGGGAGATGTTGAGAGAAGATAGAATAGAAAGAAGAATATCGAAATTGACAGAATTGAACGCACTGCTGAAATCTAAAAGTACCAATACAGTGAGGCACTTATCGTCTATGGCACAACGGATATCATCAGATACTTTTATTAGTGCACTAACTGTACTGTGTCCAGAACGAAACCCTGATTGATGCGGACTCAGCAGTTGGTAATGAGTGAGAAAGTAAGAAAGTTGTTTATGAACAATATTTTCTAAAATTTTAGATAAAACTGGTAAAATGGAAATCGGACGAAAATGTGAAGGATTTGTAGGATTACTGATTTTAGGAAGAGGCAGCACATAAGCTTTTTTCCAGGATGAGGGAAAGGAGCTCGAGGATAACGAATGGTTCAGGATATGGGTTATTAAAGGAACTAACTCGGAAGAGAGTAGCTGAATCATTTGAACATGAATACCATCTGCACCTGCAGCTTTGGTGGAAATGGATTGTAGAATAAGAATGACTTCTTTCACAGTAACTTCTTTGAATACAAAAGATGGACAAGAAGGTATGGCAAGGTTAGATAGTCTTTCTACAGTGGAATGCTTAAGTTGATCGCTTAGAGAAATCGGCGATTTAGAAAAGTGCGCATTGAGAGCATTTATATCGAAAGAGATATTATTATCAGAAGGAGATTTGCCCAATCCAAGGGTATTTAGAAATTTCCACATATTAGAAGAAGATTTGGAGTTGCATAAATTTTGATGTATGTAGGATCTCTTAGCATCTCTGCAGAGCTTAGTGCAACGATTACGAAGTTTTTTATAGCCGATTAAATTTTCGTCTGTGGGGAATCGCTTATATAAACGCTTAACCTTATCACGCTTCAACATAGCCTTCTTTAAAGGCTGTGTAAGCCAAGGCGCAGGAGCATGTTTGACCTTAACAAGTTTTAGAGGTGCGTGATTATCATAAAGGGAAGTTATAATATGATTAAAGGCGGCTACCTTGTCATCAACAACGTCAGAATTGATGACAGGAGACCAGTCAATATTATTACAGTCAACTTTCAAGCTTTCTAAGTCGATGTTTTTAAAACTTCGAAGTAAAATATATTTCGGCTTGCGCTTGAGACTACGGACCTTGTATGACAGAAAAAGTAGATCATGGTATGAGAAAGGAGCGGAAAGCTGTCCATACGTTGCAACTTGGTCATAATTAGAAATTAAAATGAGATCTAACAAAGAAGGAGGGCAGTGGGGAGCATGATGTGTAGCATTAAGAGGAAGAATATGCATATTTACCGAAGAGACAAGGGAAACGAGTTTTTTTGCACGTCCATCATCTTTCAAGAGGCAAGTGTTAAAATCTCCAAGAATAATTGTATGATCATAAAGAGTAGAATAATATTCTAATTTACATTCTAAAGAAGAGAAGTAATCTACGTTGAGAGAAGGAGAGTAGTATACCCCTAAGAGGATTTTAGAAAGATTGATTGTTATTTCTATGAATAGGTGTTCTGCAAAGTTATTGTACTCTCCAGGAGATTGATCAACCACTATGTATGATATGTCCGCACGAAGATAGATGGCCACCCCACCACAACGTTTTCCTAATCTGTCATTTCTAATTAGTTTGAAGCCAGGTAGAGAGTATTGAGAAGATAATAATCCAGGTTTCAAAAAGGTTTCCGAGATAAGTATTGCGTCTATGAATTTATCTTGGAAAGAGGAGAGAATGTCAGAAAAGTGGGCGGGGATACTTTGAGCATTTATGTGTATAATATTGAGATTTTTTAAATATCCGTATAACTTTGCTTCAAGCTGATCGTGGAGAAGACAAGAGTTGTCTTCTAATGCACTTGAGTATTCGTTTTCGGTAGAGCAAGAAGAAGAAGAACATGAGAAGAAACTATCTTCAAATGTGTTTATGTTATCCAGGATTGAAAAATATATTAAAATATATATATATATATATATATAAAAAATAAATACAATAATTTATATATAGTAAAAAAAAAAAGTTTTTTAAATAAAAACAAGTATGAATTCCTTCACACCCGTTAGTTTGCTAGAAAAAAAAAATTGTTAATAGTATAACGAAATTTAAAAAGTTTTGTAGCATTAACAAGACAATAAATATTTAAAAGTTAATGTTAAGAAAAAAAAATAGATCTATTTTAGATAAAGAGGCTAAGAATCACAGTCTAGATTTGAATTACATGTTATATTAGGTACCTATAGTAGAAGGGTAGGTATACGGTAATTTTTAATGAGTAATACATTTACTATTAATTTTCCTAAATACCTACTAACAAATGTGTAAATTAGCGAAGATTTATTATAATGTTTATTAATCGAAAAGTTTGAAATAATTTATTTACCCTATTACTTTATACTGTATATAAATAGACTGGCGACAAATTACTGTGAGCCTGGTATAATACCCAATAATTTATTTTACACCTCGTCTTGTTTTCGTTTCAAACTTATTAGTTTTTGATGCTGCACTAGCGTTGATTTTGCCTCTTTCTTCAGCGCCAATTGGGGCTTCGTCCGAGGCTGGTTGCGTTGTAGGAAACTCCATGGTAAGTAACTTTAATTCGGCTGATGTTTCAATGCGACGGCGCTTGTTATCAGGGAGTAGGACGATAATTTTGCCTTCAGAAGTCCAGCAACGTCTCATTCCAAAATGTTTACGAGCAGCGGTAAAGAGGTCGTGTCGAGATTTTGTCAAAAATTCAGAGACGGTAATACCAGTATTCTTGAGCAAAGTTTTTGCGTTCCATGCTGAATGTCGATCTTTATAACTGGAAAATCGTACCATCACAGGTCTAGGCTTACTGGTATTTATTCCAAGTCTATGACATGCAGATAAATTATCGAGGGAAAAGTCTGTCATCTTCAAATTATTTATGAGTAATTGAAGGATTGAGTCTTCAATGGTTTTATCAGAGGATTCAGCAATACCATGAAAAAGCAGTACCTTTCTACGGGAGGCAGTCTCCTGACGATCAAGTCCTTGGAATGTGAGTTCAAGTTGAGTTCTCATTATAGCCAAAGATTTCCATATTAGGTTTTTGAAATTCAAATAATCTTGTGATAAAGCATCAAGATTCTTATGGGAGGTACATTCACCACTAGAGAATTTCTTGAGTTCAGTTTCCATAAGATTCATCCGTGAATCAAAAGTACTTGCCAGTTCGTTCATATTAGATGACAATTTTGCAAACAAATCCATGGTGTCACTTTAGTAGTATTTAAATTGTGTTTATAGAGAAGTTTATTTAACTAACGGGCATTAGAAGGATTAGATATTAATTAGCACTAACTTTTTGCATTTAAACTGACTTATTTACAGTAAAATACAATAGAATAATCAAGAGTACGTTTCAATAATGTTTACACTTCGCCTACCCGCTATTGAAATAAATAATCTTAATGGAATATAACAAAACAATTAACAAACTTTTGCGCTCTATTGTACTTAGCTTAGACGCGCGTGTGTGTGTGTGATGTGTACGGACGTAGCTCTATACTACTATGGCTATGTCGTAATGATCGGGCTGCCCGTGTGCGCTTGCTAGATGAGTTGGAAAAAAGCGTTAGATTCTGTTATATGATCAAAATTACAAAAAATATCCAGCAAGTACGTGTCGTACCACGTAAACTGAAGGATTTCGTAGAAGCAAAGATCAATCACTTTTTTTATCGTTTGACTATGAAACCCTAAAAATCTAGTATATAGGTTGGACAATCATCAAAAATGGAATTTATGTTGTAGTAATGCTAATGAGATTTTAATTAACTGCTATGACATGATAAATACTACCTTTGGGTTATTTAAATTTAATTTACATTAAATAACCTAAAAATTAACTAGATATTTGCATATCATAAAAAGAGCAAGATTTCGCGCTGAAAGTTGTATAATAAAAATGGGAGCTGGGTTACCCTAAAAAGCGCTATATCTGGATCCGAAAGCGCAATGAGTGAGAAAGTGGCAGCCCTGATGAGGCGAGCGCTGGGGAAGTCCCGTAAACGAGATAGCGAGCGATAGAGTGAGCGAGAATTCCGAGGATATACCTCGTCCCTCTAACACCTAAAATCGGCGTTCTGCGCATCGGAAAGTGCGATGTTCCGAGCCGCCATAAAGTTTGCATCGAACTATAACTCACTTTTATCCATAATTTTGCGTTTTTAGCAACTCGTTGCACAAAACAAATTATTACCTGCGAATGAACTGACAAAAATAAATGCAGTTGTCATAAATATTGTGTGATTGACACTCTTTAATTTGAATATTGCACTTCTTAGAACGTTTTAATTCACCTAGGTAAATTTAATACAAAGAGTGCGGTATACGGCACATTTATTTATAACTTGAGATATAAAAGTAATTTTGGGTGGTTATAAAAAAAATAACCACGAACCACTTAGCCTTCTAACCTATATTAAAAAAGATCGGATTTGTTCATAATAAATAAATGTGCCGTATATCTATACCCCACCCATTACTATAACTTGGCATTGACTTCAGGATGGTTTAAAAAATATTAGTGTTTGGAACAGCCATGGCTGCTATCTTGGATGAAGTCTTCTTTAAGGCTGCTAAATATTACAGCTAAAAAGTGGAAATTATTTAAATAGATAATTAAACAACTAAATAATGCAAAATTCACTGTAGAAAACAGATAAATGACAAACCTTTTTTAGCAACCAGGGTGAATTTTTTATGTTGTAAATTATTGTTATAAAACTGTTAATTCTTTTTTTTATAAGCTGAGAACTATAATGACTCGGCAGATAATGTGATATTAATCATAGTTTTTATTAGTTTTCTGATTGGTCCAAAATGGACCACAATTTGCTGGCCAAATAGAAACCACAATTATTATTATATTTGGGTAGATATCCAATACTCATGACACAGCTGCTGTAATCCAAATCGGTTTTATGCCAGTATTTAAAGTTTGTTATATTTAAATATCTAGTGCTATTTGATTTGTACATATAAGCTTCATGAGAGATGTAAAAAATGAAATGTACATTTTTGTTCCAAAATAATATATTTATTTAAAAACCGATACAAAATAAAAAATATGTAACATAAGCATCTTTTGTTGAACTTGATTTATATTAATAATTGCCTTTTGATTTCTTACACAAAGGTTTGTAATGAATTTTTATTACACGAATTTACTTGAAGTTTGCGCCATTCGCCATATGTGCTTCTATTTCTTCTACACTGCAAGCAATAAGATTAATTATATAGGGATACACACAAACACATAGTTTTCAGACTTCTGAAAAGAAAATCAAGTATATTCGCCATTTAGCACTGGTTTAATAACTCTGTTCGACCCCCATGAGATGGTCTTCCTTTTTTATACGAGGGGAAATCTGTTCGAGGACATCCATCGCGGGGGAAAACTCGGTGGGAAATGCTATTGCCTCACCACCGTCGGTGATATTCAAATTCAAAAGTTCCACTAGAAAACACTTTTTGAAGGTCATACATATATGTTAAAATTTAATTTTACTTCCTATTCTATGTACAACGCTTCGCAACGTGTTATTACTGTTAACGAGAAGAAGCGGCAAGAAACTCCCCAGCAACATGTCTAGCTAAAAATTGTTTTTCTTTATATTTCTTATTCTATTTATATCTCAAGTTCTGTTCGACCTTCACCTTCGATACCCACTTAAACCCCTGGGTATTCCTTCACTTTATACCAGGGCTACGGGTACATGTGGAACCACCCCGCATGGATGGTCCTCATCCTCCGTATGTCATCCTAGCGTTCTTTCAACACCCACTTTTTCAATACTAGCTTTTGCTCGCAGGGTCGCTCGCGATCCACACGCCCTCCGGTAATGGCACCTGAGCTCGGATACAGTGCGAAAATGTGTATTATATCCACGAACTAAGTATGTTAAAATTCTGAGAAATGTCAAACTTGTATTTTAATTCAAAATACGTATTCATAAGTACCCGTAGCGACATCTAGCGAAGGTGGAACTAACCATGAGAGCAACATATTAATCTTGTGGCATCAAAGTAATTTTCGTTGCCATGACGATGAGTTTGTTAGCAAATTGCGACGATGGCGCCAATAAAAAATGATCGTAGTCATCTTTTCGATGATATTCATCTATCCCTTGGAAACAATACTTTTTTCTGCATGAAAAAAGGAATCCTATGTACGTTTCTATGATATATACCCATAATGTGTCTGCAAAATTTTGTGACGATCTGTTGCATAGTTAAGATGTGAAAGCGTAAAAAACAAACTCCCATTCGCATTTATAATATTTTATAGTTAAGATCGTTAAAAAATCAGCTTACGTTCTCGGTACGAATGTCAAGTTTTCAACACCATTTTCTGTGATTAGGACATCATCTTCAATACGCACTCCGCCGAAGCCACGGAATCTGTTCATCATGTTCCAGTCAAAGAAGCGCGACTGTTCTGGATTGTTCTGCGCCGAGTTCAGCAGCTACAAAATAACATTTAACCATTGTTATTAACAGACTTGACACATATTGTATACTAGTTGCGCCCCGCAGTTTTACCCGCGTGGTGATGGAAAATCGTTATATTTTAGATAATTCACACTATATTTTTATAAATTATAGCCTATATGTTATTCTGACGTGTAAGCTATATTATTGTAGAGTTTCATCAAAATCCATTCAGTAGTTTTTGCGTGAAAGAGTAACAAACATACATCCATACATTCTAACAAGGGTTTATAATATTAGTAGGATAGGATCTTCAGTAAGTTACGTTTGTGTTATAGATACTGTACTAAGGACAACTCAGACTGATCCCGGACACCCAGACCATCAACACTGAATATGCGCGAATAAAGTGTATTTATAGTTGGGTTATTGTCTGGATTTAAATGATTAACCTGTGCATGAGTAATTATTTATTTATATATGTTATGTTTTGGCCAGTAGACCAATTTCAGTAGCGCGACAGTGTATGAATTGTGTAAACGGAGCAGTGCTAAGATGCTATCTATATAGAATATATAGAAGCTTCAGTTCAATACATTGGTGTGTTTGATTTAACTTAAAAGTTTATTTTATTCTTTTTGGAGCTTTATATATATTTTTTTTTTTTTTTTTTTTTTTATTGCAGGAGTTCAGCAGACAGGCAGACGGCCCACTTGATGGAAAGCGGTTACCATCGCCTATGGACATTTGCAACACCAAAGGTGCTACAAATGCGCTGCTACTCTCTTATGGGAGACTGGAACCTGGTCACTAATGCCGGAATACAACTCAAGGTTGTTACGGCGACATACTTTAGACCAGGGGTGGTAGCCATCCAGTCGGGCAAATGCCCTACCACCTGGCAAAAGAAGCTTGTTTATAAATATTTTTTTTACTATTAATTTATTCCATATTAGGTTCGATATTTTATGGTTATGGATACTGTACAACGTTGAACGGTATAAGGATACTAATGAATTGTACATACCCTGGGTATGAAGTAGCAGCCGGGTTCTATGGTGAGCACCATCCCGGCGAGCAGCCGCCGCGCGGTGCGCAGGCGCGCCAGCGGCCCGGCGGGGCGCGGCGGGCAGTGCGGCAGGTACCCGCCCACGTCGTGCACGTCCAGCCCCAGCAGGTGGCCCAGCCCGTGCGGCTGGAGGACCCCGTGCACACCGCCCTGAACGGACGCGGTAGCGGCATTAAGGCGGACTTTATACCAGTCGTGCCAGAGAAATTTCATTCGCGTCGAGTTTCAATTATGTCACTTGTTACTTCACGTACATGGAATAATTTATTGCTACATAATTAGCAAGGTTAAAACTGAGTCGTCTATGTACGTGACAAAATCTGTCAATACAGAAAACAGAAAACCTTCGGAGATGCATCTACGAAAATATTTAGGTTATATATATTTTCACCCATATATAGTCTTAAGTTTATTGTTAATTAAGCAACAATTACATCTAGAGTACAACACTCGTCGTCTTACTTTGTACTACCCTCAAGGTCAACAGTATCAACGAATTCTTTGATTATAAAATAAATTGAAACATTACATAATAATAATAAAAATGACTATTTCAAAATCTTATTGTGACCTAGATTTGTTAACAAAATACCTCAGTCTGAATCGACCCGTCGTAAAGACATTCACGCATCGCGCGCGCATTTGAGATATCCACCCAATTGCAATACTAATCGGGTTCCAAGAGCTTGGTGATAAGTGGCAAGTGAATCTAGTTGTGAAGCGGGAGATATATAACAAGAGAACACGCACTGCTGCTCCTGTATCGCAGACGCTCCGGTTACTCAGCTCATATTATTACGGGTGAGTCCATTTATCTCCATTCCCTCTTACCCTTGCACCCTTGAAATCTGGCAATCGGCCAGATCATATGGTCTTTCGAACCGAATATTCCAACTGGCGACCTATTTATACAGTCTGCAACAACCGTATTTTGCCATTTTATGGTTAATTCAAACCAAATTGTAAATTTTCACATACCTAAATTCACTCGGTGTGGTTAGCTTGCCGTGCAACTTTTATAGCTTATATATAGCTTCGTGTTTATTAAGACTCAGCGCACACGACAGTTTGATATATATTTTTTTTTTCCTAATCATTTTTATTTATTTCGTATTTCTTACGTTTCTCTGGCTGCTTTCTTGCGTGTTCTTTATTAGCATTAGTAAAAAAAAAAATTTTTTTTTTTTTTTTTGTTTGCTTTTCCTTTTCTTATTGTGCACTTCTCATCGTCATGCCTACCAAATCGCAATCTGCCATCTTTATGCAAACCCATAAGTACATAACTTTCCTATTAGAGATAGCTAACCTTATATTAAAAGGAGACAAAAAGTATAGTGTAAACGATTTCATAGGGCGCTTTACAAAATTGGACGATATAAAGGGCAAGTTGGATACAGTATATTATGAGATCTTGGACTCTAAAGACCTTGACGACAAAGTGGAAAAATGGTACTTTGACTACTACACCTCGGCTATAGAATTGGTGGCAAACATCACCATCAGCTCAAGCATCAAACCAAGCTCGCCCACATTCTCCACGTCTACTGTTCTGCCCAAAATAGATCTACCCAAATTTTCTTCCAAGCTTGAGGATTGGCCATCTTTCATAGCTATTTTCAAAAGCCTTACGGACACTGCCGGTAATTTGTCAGGTGCAGTTAAATTACACTATTTATTTTCTTGCCTCTCCGGAGAAGCTCTCAGTATGGTATCACACCTCAAGGTTACCGATGAGAACTACGATGTAGCGATGACAACACTTGCCAATCGCTACGAAAATCGCCGAGTTCTCATTGATAGGTTTATAGATATGATACTAGAGTTACCCCACATCACCACCCGCTCACAAATCAGACAGTTATTTTCAGCCCCTTCCTCGCCAATCGATCTATTATACAGCTGGTCACTGATGAAGGTCACCGTTTTCCCCAGGCTGCACAGGTTCTTACGCACTCCATATTCGTGGATGACATTCTGACTGGGCATGATTCAGTTGACAAGGCAATAGCTCTGCAGACTGAACTCATTGAGTTACTAGCCCTAGGGGGATTTCATTTGCGAAAGTGGACCTCAAACTCTCGTCAGCTGTTAGAACGCTTCCCGGATGATCAATGTGACATACCCAAGGATTTTGATGTTGTACCCGACTCCAATGCAATCAAGGTACTTGGTATGCAATGGATACCCCAAACGGACGAATTTACATATCACATTTCGGTACCTACACTGGAAAAATTTACCAAAAGGTCAATACTCAGTACCATCGCTCGTTTATACGATCCTAGTGGATGGATCAGCCCAGTTATTTTCCGCGCAAAACTGCTCATTCAGCACCTATGGACTCTAAAGTTAGACTGGGATGAATCGGCTCCCAATGATGTCACATTTCAATTTCAGCACATTTTTGAAGACTTACCTCTACTCTCTGCTCTTCGACTCCCCAGAACAATTTGCACCAGCAAAGATTCCACCTACACCCTACACGGTTTTGCCGATGCATCCGAATCCGGATATGCAGCCGCAGTCTATCTTCATGAAACGAATATCACGGGTCAGGTACACGTCAGACTACTTGTTTCTAAATCCAAGGTAGCCCCCATTAAAACCCGACAGACTATACCAAAGCTGGAACTTTCAGCTGCACACCTCACTTCGCTGCTCATTTCTCGCGTCTCTGTTCAACTTTCTGCCCACATTACCATTCAGCAACACTTTTGTTGGTCAGACAGTACTATCGTACTCGCCTGGCTTAAAACTCCTTCTCAATCCCTACAGGTCTTTGAGGCCAATCGAGTCTCTGCCATTGCAGCCAATCCATGTAACCCTACTTGGAGACATGTACCCTCAGCTCTTAACCCTGCCGACTGTGCTAGCAGGGGAATATCAGCACAGGAACTCTTAGCCTATGACCTATGGTGGTCGCCTACTTGGCTCAAGGCCCCACCTGATACCTGGCCCACGATGCCCCCTGCTTTGGGTCATCACGTACTGCCTGGTCTAAAACCAAGAAAAATGGTAGCTCACATCGCGGTTCCTGATCTAGACACGGATTTACTCACGAGATTCAGCTCCTTAGACACACTTGTAGGCGTAACCGCATGTATTAAACGTTTTGCACACAATTGCTTGGTATCTTCTCACTCTCGCATCGTTGGTCCCATTACCGTAGACGAACGTAAGAAAGCGCTCTTACACTGGGTACGCTCAGTCCAACAAAATATGTTCGCTGAAGACATCCACCGACTGCAAACTAACAAATTATGTACAGTGCGAATACAACGCCTCTCGCCCTTTCTCAAGGATGATCTTCTTAGAGTAGGAGGGCGCTTGTCCAACTCAGCCCTTAGATATGACACACAACATCCCCTCATCTTACCCAGTTCAAGCCCCCTTGTGGACCTAATTATAGATCATTTCCACACTATACACTGCCACCCGGGCGCAGATACACTACACACACTACTCCGTCAACAATACTGGATTTTATCTGGAAGGCGAGTCATTCGTCACCGTGTCTTTAAATGTGTACGCTGTTTTAGGCATCGAGCTCAGCCGAATCCCCCTTTTATGGCCGACCTACCGGCTGATCGAGTCAGCCCACAACCGGTGTTTAGTCAAGTGTCCACGGATTTTGCCGGACCATTCCTAATTAAATCAAGTACTCTACGCAATGCCAAACTTCTCAAAGGCTACTTTTGTGTTTTCGTTTGTCTCGCCACCAAGGCAGTGCACTTAGAGGCTGTCTCGGAACTTTCTACGGACGCCTTTTTTGCGGCATTGCAAAGGTTCGTTAGTCGGCGCGGAATCCCTACCCTAATTCGCTCTGATTGCGGTACAAACTATGTCGGCGCAAGAAATCAGCTCATAGAAGTACAAAACTTCTTAAAGGCCAATGATGATAGAATTACGCACAAGCTAGCCACACAGCAGATCACATGGTTGCTCAATCCGCCCTCAGCTCCTTCTTTTGGCGGTCTGCACGAGGCAGCCGTGAAATCTACTAAGCAATTACTCTATCGCGTATTAGGTGAGCAGCATCTGACCTTTGAAGAATTTTCTACACTCTTAGCCCGTATTGAGGCCGTTCTCAACTCTCGACCACTCTGCCCTCTGTCTTCAGACCCTACAGACTTCGAAGTCCTAACCGCTGGTCATTTCCTTATAGGTCGCCCACTTACCGCATTACCCGAACATTCCCATGAATCCTCTCCTCCATCAACCCTACGACGTTTTCGCTTAGTGCAAGCGTTGGCTCAGCGATTTTGGACCTTGTGGTCGAAATCCTACCTGCACACTCTCCAATCCCGATCTAAATGGACTACGGAAACCAGTCGACCCAAGATTGGTGAGCTGGTACTCATAAAGGAGGATAATCTTCCCAGACTCCAGTGGAAGATGGGAAGAATAAAGAAGATTCTGCCCGGAAAGGATGACGTCGTCCGAGTCGTAGAACTCAGCACCAAGGATGGCAGCTTAACGAGACCAGTCACAAAGATTGCTCGTCTTCCCCTCGACGACAACAGCACTTAGTCAGCACTATAAATGGGAGCCGTCACCTTTTCCCCGGGCCCCAGGATGTTCACGCCACGCGTAACGAAATTAATGTTACGTGAAATATATGATATGAATAAATGATATGATATGAATGCTGTCGTGGTAGCGTAATGGCTAGCGCCACGCGACCCAAACTCAAAGGGCGCGGGTTTGATCCTGGCCGGAACGCATGCACCGCTTAGGCAGTTTTCTGACCTAATGTGCATATTATAACAATTATCACGTGCTAACAATGGTGGAGGAAAGCATCTTGACGCAACCTCCACATCGAGATAACCGATGTGTCAAACTTGCCAAGCCGCCTTAAGTGGCCTCCCCTATAGTGGGATTTCCGAACCCAGCAGTTAGACATTTATGGGCTGTTATATTAGAGTGAGAGGAAGACGATTCAGGTGGTATGGACATGTATCGTTCCCGGCACGAATTTTGGAGGTTGGCGGAGAAGTAGCGATCGTTTTGCGCATTGATCATAGCCAGTATAATGAGATTTGTCGACAAATCGACAATATTATGCTTTTGGGTCTTTATTCAAAATTCCCAAATTACCTCATACTTCGAAAAATAATCGAAATTTCACTGTTCGTAGGGCAAAGTGACCGCTCAAGAATCGTGCCGGGGACTATAATGAAGGATGAAGGTCATGTCCATTGTCAAAATTGACATACCGCAATCATGTCCTCGACATTCCCCCGCATGAGGCCGCCCCTCTTCAAATGCTCAAGCATGGCCTTATTCGCTGTCAAATGCATTTCATCCCACATCACACCCGGTTTGGCTGCTCTAAAATAACATAAATATAGATAGAACCCATATACCCTGCGAGCCAAAAAAGGAATGTTTTGATATCACCTATCGTGCAATTTATAGGTGAATAAAAAAATATATCGCTCATTCTATACATATGCATATAATTATTATTATTAAATGATTATGGTCAGTTCCTGTACCTTACTATTCATTAAATTCCCCTCCCTACCATCGGTTGAATTTTGACATTACTTAGATGTATGTTTATCCGTGCAGGAACGGAGAAAGAATACAATTTCCTGCGTTGGGGCGGCCTGTCGTAAGACGCGACAAAACAACCCACAGCCAGGTAGTAGGGCATTTGCCCGACTGGATGCCTACCACCCCTGGTCTAGAGTATGCTGCCATAACAATTTTGGGTTGTGTTCTGGCATCAGTGGGCAGGTTCCAGTTTCTCCTTCAAGGCCGGCAGCACATTGCCAGCACGTCTGGTATTGCTAATGTCCATAGGCGACGGTAACCATTTTCCATCAAAGTTGGGCCGTAACCCTGTCTGCTGTACTTCAGAAATAAAAAAAAGCCTACGTACGTAAACGTAAGTACGGTCTGGAAATCGCAAATAAAATTCGGCGGTGTGAGTGCCTAAAAACAAAACATGCGCGTTTAGTGACATCGTTAAATTTCTTAAAAAGGTGTCGCGATAATAATATTATACCGGTATGTGTAAAATTAACATCTAAAAAAGATATATCGGGAAGCGCCAGCATTCTACGCCAGGCTAGTTTAAAGTTATTAAGATGCCTTATCCGCCAACACCGTTTAAATTTGAACCACGTAGATAGAGCTATCGAGACGCAAAACAATGAAATACAGGTAATACTATGGACAGAAGATTTCCAAAACTACATTGATATTGTTAACAAGAGAGCAAAGGTCAAATATGAACAACTAAAAAACCGCCAAATTTCAAAATACAACCAAATGCTAACAAACCAAAACAAACATCTTGGTACAAGGAACGCGCAAAAAAATATACCTGAGCTCCATTGTGAAGCAATTGTTGATGTGCACGGAAACGCGACCACTAATCATATGTCACTGTCGGTGGTTAACCTGTCAAAACAAACATTCGATAAAAACACCGTTTCGGTATTAGAAAAAGGCCTTAATTACGCAATAACCCCGCGAAAAATACCTTTTGAAAACATAATCTGCAACGTAGAGGAATGTCTGGTAAGGAACAGCATGCAGAAAGAGGATGCGGAAGCTATACGACAAGATATCTCATCGGTTTTACGCCGTAGTCGTCTACCCAAACCGAATCTCACTCGTGCTGAATATATTGCCTTAAAAAACATTCGCAATAAACCAGAAATAACCGTGCTCCGTGCAGATAAAGGTAACGCGACTGTCGTCATGGATACGTCTGATTACAATAGTAAAATACAAGATCTTTTATCGGACGAAAGCACTTATAAAAAGGTCAAAACTGACCCCACGGATAAAGTAACCAAACAAACAATCGCGGTTATGAAAAAACACTCCGAAAAATTAAGCTTAGACGTATCCGCACTCACACCATCTTGCGCCAAAGCGCCTAAACTGTATGGGTTACCTAAACTTCACAAAAACAACATCCCCTTGCGCCCTATAGTTAGCCAGCTTGACTCACCAACATACAGACTGGCACAACATCTCGCGAAGACACTCAACAATCTCCGCGGCAACACACCCTACCATGTCAAGGATTCCTTCGACTTCATCAGCGCAATTGAAAATTTGACATTGGCTGAGGATGAAGTACTAGTCAGTTTTGATGTCCAGTCCTTATTTACCAGTTTACCAGTGGAAGACTGCATTGAGATTGTCAAAAGGAAGCTAATAGATAATAACATGCCTGAGGAATATGCAGATCTACTAAAACATTGCCTCACATCTGGCTATTTCGTGTGGGACTACGGCTTCTACGACCAAATCAACGGTGTAGCCATGGGCTCAACGGTGTCTCCTGTCGTAGCTGATATTTTTATGGAAGACTTCGAGCAGAAGGCACTGGATACCGCTCCGGCTAAGCCGAAGATGTATAAAAGGTACGTAGACGATACTTTTGCCGTCCTCCCAAACGATAAAGTCTCTGCATTTCTAGATCATCTCAATTCCATTAGCAGTAATATTAAATTTACTATGGAACTAGAGGCAAATAATAAATTAGCTTTTCTGGATGTGCTCATCCTAAGGAACCCTGACAATACTCTTGGTCATACGGTGTATAGGAAACCTACCCATACAGATAAATACCTTAATGGTTCGTCTCACCACCATCCTAGTCAGTTAGCTACCGTGGGCAAATCTTTGTTTCAGAGAGCACGGAAAATTTGTGACGAGAACCACATAGCTGGAGAGCTTCAGCATGTCAAGCGAGTTCTACAACGCAATCAGCTGAAGACTCCACACCAACGTCACAAAGGCCCCAAACCACTTTCAGTTGAGCGGTGCCCTGCTACCCTACCCTACATCAAGGGGGTCACAGACAGAATTGGTCACATCCTCAGGCGGGCTTCAATCAAAACATATTTCAAGCCGCAGAAAAAGATTACCCAATTTCTGAGACCTGTGAAATGCAATATCCCACTCCAGGATGCAGGGGTTTACAAGCTTGATTGTGAGTGTGGATTGTCATACATTGGGCAAACAAAGAGGAGCATAAAAACACGAGTAAAAGAACACATTGCTGACATGAAACACACAAGGTCTACGAAGTCTGCGATCAGTGAACACACGCTGGATAAACCCAACCACTACATCAGATTCGATAACCCACAAATCCTCGCGAAAGAGAATCGTTTCATACCTAGAATGATGCGTGAGGCTATTGAAATAAAAAAACACCCAAATTTCAATAGAGAAGATGGTTGGCAAGTACCACCTGTTTGGGATCCAATTATCAAAACTATTAAGACCCAAACCCAGCAAAAACCAGCTGCCAGACCTCAAGACACTGTGAGCTCTTTCTGCGTACAACGGAACACAAACCAACTTGACTGATAATTACTTTTATTTTTCCTTCCACCCATTTTAATATTATATAAAATTATTAGAGCTAGGCATGTTTGCTGAAGAGTTTCTTGCGCCGCTTCTTCTCTTCAAGCCATAACATGTTGCGAAGCGGTAGTAAATTAGATTAGGCTCCCATAGATTAAATAATAACCATAAACAAAATTAAAAATTAAATAATTAAAATTAATAAGTTGGCGGTAGGCTAAATAAAACTTTAACAATACTCGTTGACACTTGACATCTTTGTCTTCCGTGATCACGGCCACTGAAAAGTGGCCGAAACGTCGGAAAAACCAAAAATCAAATAAAATTACCGCGCTTAAAACCGTTAAAACGTAGTTTTATTATTATAGAGTTTGACAACAAATTATTATGGTCGGATTTCGACCACGGGCGACCACTAGTAACTAATAAATTCATGCCTTTGGGTTTCCATACCATAAATTATATTCATATAACAGCAAATATTTATTTAAAAAATGTATTGCATTTATTTATCTATGCCCGTTTATAAGTTTCAAATCAAAAAAGATTTTTCCCGTAAAAGATTAGTTTTGATACTTAAATCCCGTTTTTATGAATATCAACTGTGATGTCAATCAAGGTTTAAAATATTTATAGAAAGACTTTCGGTAGATATTTACTTCTCTATTTGCTATCCACGTGGCTTCACCCACGCGGATTTCGACTTTGCGTTAGTTAGCCAGAATTATTGCTTTTTCCGGTCGTGAAACCGGAAAAAACAGAGAATTAAAGTCATTTTTACACTTTATAGCCTAACATAACGTCCATTCCTTATTTAACGGCTTGCGAGGTAAATTTAAAAGTGAACTACGTCCTATCTTAAGCCTGATTTACATTAGCATTCATTAAGAGCCGATTCCTGTATCTTACAATATTCATTCACTTGCCCTACGATCGGTTGAATTTTCACATTAAATACTTGTATAGAGCTTATGTCAAATTGTAACTAATAGTAAGACAAATGAACGGTCTATAACAGGGCTTCCCTAACTGTGCGTCGCGATGCCCTGCGGCTCCGTAGTATTATCCCAGGGGCGTCGTGTAGCCTCTTATTTCTGAACGATACAATCGCAGGCGTGCCTTCTAGGCACGGCTGGGGTGTCGACAATAGTAGGCAGGATCCGGCGTCTCGGTCTGGAGGTGGCGTTACAGAAGACCGAGGCCGTGATGTTTCACGGTCCTCGTAATCGTCCACCTCCGGACAGTTGCATCATAGTAGGAGGCATCCGCATCGGCATCGGTGGAACCATGAAATACCTGGGATTGGTCCTCGATAGCCGATGGGATTTTTCGGCACACTTTCGGCAGCTGCTCCCCAGACTCAAGGGGGCAGCCGGTGCGCTCTCGCGCCTGCTCCCCAACGTCGGGGGGCCCAACGCCACGTGCCGGAAACTCTTCGAAGGCATCGTACGTTCGATGGCCCTTTACGGGGCCCCAGTCTGGTCGAACCGCCTGACGGCCAAAAACGCGGCGCTACTGCGTCAAGCGCAACGCATATTGGCCGTCAGAGCAATAAGAGGATACCGTACGGTGTCCTTCGAAGTGGCCTCGCTACTCGCCGGATCCCCCCCATGGGACCTGGAAGCCAGGGTCCTGGCGTCACTGTATGTGTGGCGCAAAGAGGCCCTGGCCAGGGGCACCAGACCCGCGCCTCGCGAGATCGAGGCGTGTAGGTCGGAGCTCCGCCAGGTAGCCGTGGGGGTCTGGGAAGATCGCCTACGACGCCCCAGTGCGGGCCCCGCCACCATTGAGGCGGTGAGGCCCGTCCTGCACGAATGGCTAGGACGACGTCATGGCACCCTGACGTTCAGGCTGACGCAGGTCCTGACGGGGCATGGTTGCTTCGGAAGGTACCTGTGTCGCCTCGGCCGCGAGGCCACGTCAGGGTGCCATCATTGTGACACGGGCGACGAGGACACGGCGCTGCACACACTCCAGGAGTGTCCCTCTTGGATGGAGCAGCGCCGGGAGCTCGTCGCCCATACCGGATTCGACACCTCGCTCCCGGCCGTGGTACGCACCATGGTCGGGAGCTCCACCGGATGGGACGCCGTCTCCTCCTTCTGCGAGCAAGTCATGTTCGCGAAGGAGGAGGCGGAACGGGAGCGTGAGCGTAATTCCCTGCTCCGCTCCCGCCAAAGGAGGACGCGCCGACGCCGGAGGTCGGATAGTGACCTTCGGCCGCCGTAAGCGGGCGGCGCGGGTGGGGCCCCTAGGGGTATAGGGGTTCTCACTCACCCGCACATGCCGTCGAGATGAGAGTGCGAGTGTTCCGCGCGCGCTCATCTCTCTTCCCGTGGGGCGCGTTACAGACCGCCCCACGCGTGGAATAGACCTAGGTATGTAGCCGGGGGATACGTCCCCTGGCATAGGAAGAGGCCCAGTGAGGGGGGCCCACGCCTGCCAGGGCACGCGGAGTTGGGAAGCCCGTTACACGTAGCCCTGGCATAAGGCGCAGGACGGAACACCCAGGGGTTTTAGTGGGTATCCCTAACTGGGGCGTGGCAATAGCGTGGCACCGGTCTTGACCGGGCACGCTAGTGCCACCCCCGATCTGGCGAATCCCACACTCACACCGGTCGCGAACATCCCCCCAGGCTTCTGTGCCTGTCGCGGCTTAGTCCTCAAACGGATTTCCCCTGGCCAAAAAAAAAAAAAAAGGCCGTGGCAGCATTAGTTGCATGACGAATGCTTGATGATACGCAAATGCGACCTTAACTCACCGTGGACACAGTTTCTTTTTTTTCTACGAAAGATGCAAACGAGCTACACACAAGCGTAAAATGACGATGTCAAGAAGTACAATATACACATTTTGCCACCTTAAGTCCTGTCTTATAAAAGTACTAGAGATCAGAGATTCATATATAAGTATATATTATATATAAATATGTTTAGATGAATGAATGAAAACAATTTATTGTCCACAAAAATTTAAAACTACTTTCTTAAAAACTAGTTACAATAAATGTTGAACAAAGGGCGGCCTTATCGCTTAAAGCGATCTCTTCCAGGCACACCCCTTGCTGTGTAATTATTTGAAGTCGTGGTAGTGTAATGGCTCGCGTACGCGTCCCGAACATACACACAATATTTTTACAATTACCACCTGTTAGCAATGGTGAAGGAAAACATCGTGATGAAATATGCACATCAAGATAACCGATGTGTCAAACCTGCCAAGCCGCCTTGGACAAGCGTAGCGGGTAGGTATACTGTCCGTTTCTCTATAATGGGACGCCCAAGCCCAGTAGTGAAACGTTTATGGGCTCTTATTATTTATATATAATATAAAATAATATTACATTCAATATCCAATATATTCGGTACCTACATTCTTTTTTCTACAACCAACCAAGTGTTCAAATAATTTTCATGTTTATAGGAGTCACATCGACAAAAACTTATCACACTGCCATCTAGTAGCGACGATTGGAAACTTGCGAAGCCACAAACCACTTTTAAGTCGGGTATTTAAAATATAAAATACAAAATACAGCATTTCAACTATATGTATTTAAAATACAAAATACAAATTACAAAATACAAAATACCGTCAGGTGTTAGGTTATGTAAATAAAATACTCACAAAAATCAAATAATAATCATTATTAGGTCCCTTGCCTATGAAATTGCCGTTTTTTCTGAAATAAGTTAACCTAATTTTATTATATTTTTTTATTCTAATCTCCACGGCCTTGAAGATAGGGATATTTCCATCTTGTAGGTACGCGTAGATTTTGGTGGTTCCACCCGAATCTATGCGTGCGTATATCGGTCCCATGGCAGGGAATGCACAAAGACTAAAACAGCTTGCTTTTTTGAACTCGTTCATGAGGTGATCGACAAAGTTTTTGGGCAGTATCCTTTAGCAGAGGTAGTCATAATCGAAATTTTAATGCTCATTACGTTGAGTGGTTGGGTTCCTCGAGAATTGATCTGTCAGGAACTACTGCCTACGATTTTGCTCTCGCCCATGGATTCACTCAGCTGTCCAAGGAAACTTTTGTCGGGCGTCTCTTCCACCTCTGCGCACAGTGGACGACCGTCTGGTACACGCCGCCAAAGATAAAGTCAATCTTCTGGGTGAAATCTTTGCGGCCAATTCAACTCTTGAGACATAGGAGAAACTCCACCTACAATCCCTGTGTGAGTCTAGAATGTTGGAGGTGCGCTTTACTCAAAAAGCAGTCCGATGTGCTCTCTTCTCCCTCGACGTCAAAAAGTCTTCTGGCCCTGATGGCATTTCTGCCATTGTGCTGCAGACGTGTTTAGCTGAGCTGTCCCCAGCCAGTCCTTGCCCGACGTTTCACTCTCTCTTACTACAAGGGTTGTGTCCTCGCTTCGTGGAAGATTGCCCACGTGCACCTTGTCCCCAAAAAAGGGTACGTAACAGACACGTCGAATAGGCCTATAGCAATAACCTTTTTACTCTCAATAGTGATGGAGCGCATTATCAACGCGCAGCTCCTGTGTTACGTCGAAGATTACCAGCTGCTAAACGATCGGCAATACGGCTTCCGCCACAGTCGCTCAGCTCAAGATCTCTTGGTTTACCTAACCCACCGTTGGGCTGAAGCCATTGAGAGCAAAGAGGAAGCACTGGCAGTTAGTCTAGAATTCTAGATATTGCTAAGGCCTTCGACCGGGTCTGGCACAGGGCTCTTCTATCGGAGCGGCCATCGTATGAAATACCCGAAGGGCCTTGCACCTGGCTATCCATCTCTTTTGATGAGCGCAGCATTCAAGTCGTTGTCGACGGTTGTTGCTCAAGTTTCAAGCCCATCAACGCTGGTGTGCCCCAGGGTTGTGTGCTATCGCCAACGTTGTTCATCTTACATATCATTGATATGTTGTCTATTCGCAACATTCATTCCAATGCGGATGCCAGCACAGGCGATGCGCAGTACTCTGGTCGTGCAAACGTCCCTCGATCATTTGTGGAGGAAAGTTGGGTTAGACTTGTATCTGAGTAGAGTATTCCTTAGAGAGAGTCTCTGAATGAGGGAGACAAAACCTTGTCCATTTCAACCCCAAGAAGACATAGGTCTGCGTATTATCTGCCAAAAAAACTCCATTCGAGCAATCGCTTCAGTTCCAAGGAACTCCCCTTACCACCTCCAAGAGTATTGGGATCCTCAGTGTTGACATCGCGAACGATGTTGAGGAGCCATCTTGAAGGCAAGGCAAAACTTGCCTCTAAGAAGCTGGGAATGTTAAACCGGTCCAAGCAGTACTTCACACCGCGGCAACGCTTTGTGCTTTGTAAAACCCAGGTGAGCCCGCATATGGAGTACTGCTCACACTTTTGGGCTGGAGCACCTGGCTACCAACTCGATCCCCTAGACAGTATTCAACGTCGAGCTGTTCACGTTGTTGATGATCCCATACTCACAGGTGGTCTAGATACGCTTGGCCTTATGAGAGACTTCGCTCTCTCTACGTATTCTACTGACTGTATAACGGAGTGTATTCGGAAGAACTGTATAGAATGGTGTATTCGTCCTCTTTCTACCACCGAACCGCTCACCATGTGTTGGGATTTCACCCCCACTTCCTTAAGCCGTTTCGCTCATGTACGCAACGGTTCTGTAGAACCTTTTTCCTGCATACCGTGGGGATTTGGAATGAGCTCCCAGCCGAGGTTTTTCCACAGCGCTACGATATGGAGTTCTTCAAAAAGGGTGTCATAAAATTTCTTCGAGGCTGGCAGCGGGTTGATGAAATCTCTGGTGTTGCAAATGTCCATAAGCGACAGTAACCGCTTTCCATCAGGTGGGCCGTCAGCCTGTCTGTTGTGCTCCAGCTATAAAGAAAGGTCGAAATTTCCAGAATGGAAGCGGGAAAACCAATAACAAGTGGTACGTTCATTGTAGTGTTCGCTCATAAAGGTTGTTGATGTTGCTTGTCGCTCTTGCCGCGTTGCTGCCACGACGGTACTCTTATTCCATAATTACTCGAATTTTTAACTATCCATGATGATGAAAAAGATTCAAATGCGAAGAAAACATAACACTTATCAATAAACAAATGACTAATTTTAAAAAAAGAATTTCATGTTTTCAAAGTAAAATTAATTTGAAATTATATATCTTAGCGAAACAAAAATATTTCTTTTAAATGGCCAGTACTGCAGAACTTACCTAATATTTAGCGGTCACCATTTTCTTATGAAACTTATGAAAGCTATCGAGCGCTATTTTCTGAAGAACACACCCATCAATAAGGTAGCTAAATGTATTTTGTGAAATGTATTTTGCAACCATAAGTATTTGAAATACTAATTACAAAATACCTCAGCGTCAGGTATTTGAAATACTAATTACAAATTACATTTTTAACAAGTAATTAGTTGGGCCGTCTGACAGCTTCGCTATAAAAAAAACCGCATGAGTTTCAATCAAAATTCTAATAGTTTTACTTGTAAGACTCTTCAATTTTAAGCAATTGCTTATTAAGTAATTGGTAAAAATCTCACTCACGCCTCTTAAGAATGAAGTGGCTAAGTAATTGTTAAATACCTCTCAAAACTAAACAACATCAAGACCTAGTTTAAACAATGACTAAGAGGGAATATGGCGATTTTTATTTGATTCAGGTGATAGCGGCCGTAAGATTGCCAAAAATTTGAAATACCGAACATCAGTTATCAAAACCACGAGATACTGATTTAAAAATATTAGTTTCAGCAATAATAATATCGGCTCTTTTTCAATCTTTAGTTGATTGTTTTGGCTACAACGATGTTTACCATTCATATTTCATTTATCTGAATGCCTGTTAAGTAAGCAACGTTCACGTGAAAAAAAAGATAAGGATTGTTTATGAATATTTAAGTTTCTTAGACTAGAGATAGAGACCGTTGTGTGCTTAGCGAGATTTATATCGGGTGTTTCAGCAAACGGAACACCTACATAAATGGGTGAAAGGGCATAACACTAGCGTACAGTTACAAAAAGGAAAGAAATTCTTAAAAATTTAGTTTTAGAGTTATGACCGTTTAAACTTTCACTTCTTATCAACATAATTTCGCATAAAACCAGGTGGAACATGTACAGTAAAAGATTTTAAATCGAACATATTTCTTTCTTTTCAAAATTATTCATCCGGTATTGAAAAAACGCATGACAACTAACTTCAGCAGCGACGTACTTTTGATAGGATCCCCCTTAACAATGTTTACGAATCGTTGAGGTCACGCGCATACGGCTTACCGACTATCGGTAAGCCGTATGCGCGGTTACTTTGTCGGCGTGTTTGTATTTGGCGACATTATTAAAGGGCAATGAACTTACCAAATGTTTTATGCAAAGTTCAATCATTCTTAGTGTACAATGTTAAGGAGAAGCACAACCAATTTTTTTTTTCTTCCTGTATCTTTGTTATTATTAAATAATTAAATTATAATACATCTTAATTAAGATATTATCCCGGTATACAATAACGGTTTCAAGCAGGTGTTCCGTTTGCTGAAACATCCTGTATAAGTAAAGCCCCAATTGTTCAAGTTTTGCGCACTTTTAGTGCCATATCATCGCAGCACCGGCCTTGCAGTGATAGCAGCGGGCGAGTATAAGAACGGACTGGTGTACGTTGAAAGTAAAACCTATTTTTAATATTCATATTGTATTTCTTAGAGGAACCCTGTAATTGCGAGCTTGACTCGCACACTGTCAGTTGATTCATTACTTTTCTACTACGCTATTGAAATCTTGTTATTGTATTTTTTTTCTTATCTTTAAGCGAATGGGGCTATGACCGCCTTCCACTTATCATCATAATATTTATGTTAAACACAGACCTGTTTATGAGCATCCGATGATATTTTGCACACATAACGCATCACTTCAATTTCCTCTGGAGTTTTGATAACTCGTCTGAAACATAAATAAATATCACTCAACAATGTAGGAATGTTTTTATATGGTGTTTCCTTAAAGCAGTATTACTGTTTTTATTACAAGCTTTTATTTAACTTGCAATGGATGTATGTACCTATGTATGTATGTATGTAAGTTCGGGTGGAATCTTGCAAGTTAAATTTGACCAACTTTCCGGTTTCCGATTGAGCTGAAATTTTGCACGCATATAATGTATATCGCGCGATAATGCAATAATATGGTACCATAAGGCAGCCATAGGAACTCCTCTACTAAACAAGATAGACCCGTCGTGTTTGGGCTCGTTTTACTTGTCTTGGCTGGCACTCTGCAGCTACATGATATCCAAGATCTCAAAAGCTTATATTGAAAAACATTTTTTAAAAAACTTATTAAATGGATTTTCCCTCACAAAGCATGTGGGAATTTCAACTAGTTTATTACAATCTTCTAATAAACATCAGCTGTAAAATTTCAAAACCTAGTAATTGGATTTTTTGTTAAATGAATGTTTATGCTGTATAACTCATGCTTCAAATCCGCCTTGTGGCCGGTTCCTATATGTTTCCGACTGGTCTTGCCCTACCATCAGTTAAAATTTGACATAAGTTCCATAAGAGTAATGTCAATATTTAAGTGATGGAAGACAAGTGAATTAATAAATAATGACAAGTAAGATAATTTATAGGAACCGGCCATGAGACAAGAGTGGGCGGTCTACTGTCCAATCCCCTAAAAACATTAAGAGACCAGAGCCCAGCTGTGGGATGCTTATGGGCTGATTTTACTTAACACACATTTGGTAAAATAGTTTATAAATGGGGAATATATTCAGAGCCGAGTCCAGCGAGTGACAATTAGAGCAATCGATCGTAATATTCAAAATATATAAGTACTTATTTGCATTAATAATTTAAAATAGTTTTAATTTGATGGATTTCAAAAGTAACCAACTGATAACACAGGTATTAAGTATTATAACATTGATATTAGGTACAAGGTAATCAAACAGTAAGTAGTTAGATAATTATAATTATGCACTTACAGCTCCGCAATGATGGTGAATAATGTTTCATTGTCCACTTTAAATCTGAAAATAGTTATTTTATAAGTACTAGTATTTGAAACACATGGATTAAAACACAAAGAAAATTTAATTAAAACTGTTTTAACGATTTTCAGCGCGGCATTTTATTTGATTTTTATTTAGACGTTTCGGCCACTTTTAATTAGCCTTGATTTCGGAAGACAGATATATCAAGTGCGCTTAAAACCGTTAAAATATAATTTTAATTATGTGTATTAATCGCGAAAACTTAAAATAAATACTAAGAAAATTAAACTTTAACTAAGCCTTTACTGTATTTTATAATACGAGTAATTCCTTAAAGCTAAATAACATTGAGCCTAGGTCACAGCCTTATCTATTAATATTAATTATAGTATTATTACATTGAAAATAATGTTAAATTGCAAGATAGATGAATTTTAGAGGAGGGTAGAACAAAAAAAGATGGCTGGATCGTATGAAAGATCGGTAGATGATTTGTGATGTGACATTGTATGCCTGAATAGAGGAGCATGAAAGAAAAAGACATTGTGCTGACCCTAAATGATTGGAAGAAGGTGAAAGGGAAGAAATTATTTGTTTTGGTATTGGGGATAAATATAAGATTCTTACAGTAGGAAAGTACTGAAAACAGTATGAGGTCTCCTGTATACGGATTACAAGGATGTGCAAGAGAAGCGGCGTGGACAGTCCTACTGTCTATCTATTTAAATATTATAAAATTCTAGGCATGCCGTGCCTATACATTGAAGCTATTAAAAAAAAACAAGTGGAATAGACTACATAAACGTTGGAGAATACGATGCAATTTTTTTTAGATTTCTTGTCTGTTTGTTCGGGATTTACGTAAAAACTACTGAGCCGATTTCGATCCGGTTTTCGTTAATTGACAGCAAATTCCTAGTCTTAAAATCTGCGCTACTTTTTATCCTCGGAATCCCTCGATAATTTTCCCGGGAGTGGTTTGTAGTTGTTCGGGTGTATAAAAATTAGCTTATTCCGACACAGTTTTCACTAAAACGATAGTTTACATCCTTTTTAAGTGCTGTGGTACTTTGTGGCCCGGGAATATCAAGTCAAGCATGGACGAAGTCGCAGGCGATCCTAGTACACCTATAAAGATGTAACGTGATAAACAAATTATCATATTGAAAAATAGAAACATAATAATAGACTTATCATGTTGTTATACATCTTTGTTTTATTTTTTTCATTGTTGGAGTACAACAAACAGCCACTCTGATGGAAAGTGGTAACTTACAGTAACTAAGGAGAGTTGCAAAAACATGTTTTAAATGAATAATTACATATTGGTATGCGAAAGGTATTACTTCAATTACATAACTTACTCATTAATTCCTTCAAAGACAGCTTCCTTTGCTGTTAGGCCACTGTCAGTATTAGGTCCACACTGTAAGAATTGCCAATATTTAATTTTAGAGATCTAATCAGTATATGGTTTTTTAATTTTCTCTAGGGTGTTTCTAGCAACTTTACTGTGGATCAATCCTTAGTGCAAAACCCTGGATTATTTACAGAGCAAGCATTATCAAAGGTTTCTCCTTCGAGGCCAGCAGCACATTGGAAACAGCTCTGCTATTACTAATGTCCATAGATGACTGTAACCAATTTCTACCACAGGTGGGCCGCCAGCCTGTCTGCTGTGCTTCAGCATTAAAAAAAGTTATATTGCATTTAATTTATCACTTAGCCACTATTCGTTGCCAGATAAATTCGACTATACTATCCCAACAGATAAACTATCGCATTTTCCGCGATAAAAGTCCAGTCTTGGTACTGAAACTGCATATATAGCAAATTTACGCAAAACGCAAAAGTTTTTTTGTGAAAGTGTATATTTATTTAGAGTATTAAACTATGGATTGATGGAATTGTTGCTTATTGTTCAGAATTGGTCACTTTAAACTATATGTTTAAAGTGGCCAATATATAGTGAAATTGAAGTTAAAAGCACAATAGTTCAACAATAAAATACAGTTAAATTTAATCAACTAAACAATATAATATAAAAACAATTTAACTTACCAAAGTTAAAAGTTTCTCAGGGTTCAAACTTTTTAAGACTTCTAGAAGCTGCAAATGTACAATTATATGTATTAAAGACTCTGTAATAATATTTAATACTAGCATTATGCTGTACATCTATATGGCTTCAACTACATAAATGTGGCCTTGCTGAACCTTTTCACTTTCTAGTAAAACATAGCCTGTTTTCATCTTCCATTCAATTTAAAATATTTATTGAAAATTTCATATAAATCGACATGAAACTGATATCAAATCAATCAAGGCATCAAAGTCATCTTAAATTGTACAAATTACTCATCGTCTTAACTGCTAATATCTATTAGTAATTCAAAATTTCGTAAATTTTTAAGTTTACTAATTACTAGAGCTTTGAACACAGCTTTTATCAAATGTCTTTGACACCATATCAAAGGGGAAATGTCCCAATTTCTGGGATAAAAAAAAATTTTTATGGTCACCCTCTTTATTCAAATTACTCATAACATGCCCAATTTAATTACAATCGGTTCATACATAAGGCCACAGAGAAAAAAGGAATACATACACACACAAACTCCATAATAAGCCACTATCATATACAAGTTAGGTAGAATGGATATACCTATTTTCATTTTATTTTACATTTTCCTTGTATATCTTCCAACTACACACATATAAACATGTAAAATATTTTTTTATTTGCAAAAAGGCAGTTCGCCCATTTAATGAAAAGTGGTTACCGACGCCTGTAGACATTTACAACGCCAGTGGCGATGCCAAGGTGTTGCCAGCCTTTGGGAGGGCATAGAGGGCGATAAAAGGATCAGACAAGAGGAATGGGTAGGGGGAGTGTAAGTAGGCCATTGAAACTCTCACTCAACATACAAAACACACAGATCAACTTAAGAGCTTTCTTTACTCAAGATAGTGACTCCAGCTGGGATTTACCATATCACAATATTCTTTGACAATTGTATAGCGTTAGTAGTAATTAATAATATACCTCATCTACATAATGCACTTCATCAACAGCATATATCTTCTTGAAGTCAACGCAACATAGCAGTTTGCCCATCCATACTTCATACTCTTCAGGTAATCTGGGCACAAAGAGGTGTGCTTTTCCCGTACTCACATCCAGGGCAAAGTAGCAGCCAGGTTCTCTGACTCCACAAACCCATGTGAAATAGGCTTCCTAGAAAATAATGTTCTAATTATATATAGACTTTTGTCATTCCATTAGACATAGTTGTCTAATGGAATGACAAATGACCCTGTTTGATATTTTAAAGATGCAATTTATTAAATCTTGTATATTGTCATAATAATTATAGGAAATGTTACAACAAGTCAACAAGTGTTGTTGTTGTAATTATAAAAATTACATAAACAGAATATTTTTTTACTCTAAAGGATGAATCGGGCGCAAGCCGTGTCTGGGCCACGTACGGTTACATGTTCATATTATACCGAGTGTGCGCCGAGTCATTACACCGCCGCGGTGACTCGTCGGTCGGTTACGGAGCTAGTGTTGTGACATGTTATTGATTTAACACAAGTATTAATAAATGACGGATTTCTCGCTATCGGAGATGGCAGCTATTGCCATTGCCATTGATGAAGAAGAGGAATCAATAGCAAGAAGAAATTTAAGAAAATGGGGCTTGTACCCTATTTGGAGAAAGTACCATTATGAAGGAGAATTTTTTACCCTATGTAGAGATTTACCAGATGATGAAGACAAATTCTTTGGATATTTTAGAATGTCTAAGGATAACTTTCAAATTTGGGCACGTCTGGAACGCGGACGCCGCACGGTATAGCATGAAATGCATCATATAAAATCTTCGTGAAGTTTTGAATCCATGCCTCGTACGGGGCACGGTTCGCGCTCGCTATGGTCTAGCATAATTCATCCTTAAATTGTTTGGTATATAAAATTTTGTATTGTAACCTGGAAGGAACTATTACAAGTTCTGACTAGTTTAGTTGTGAATACAAAAACCGACTTCAAAAACTAAAAAGTATAAAATAACTTATTTCTAAAGCTATTTTTAATTATAATATCTTATTTTTTATATATTATATCTAAAACATCTTGAAGTTGGTGCATGTAAAACATAAAAATTACTATAGTTTGAAAATTACTAAGCACCGACTTTAAGATGTTTTAGATATAATATTTAAAAAATAAGATATTATAATTAAAAATAGCTTTAGAAATAAGATATTTTATACTTTTTAGTTTTTGAAGTCGGTTTTTTTAAACGAAGTTTTTTTTATTTGTTAATTTTTAATGTCTAGCTATGGGTTGGACTACGAAAGGTGCCGCACGCCTTAAAAAAATTGGTCCTAAGGACGGAACGGAACGGAATTTTTTTTCACAAAAAATGTTCATAAAATTAAAACTACTGGGCCAAACTATGTGAAATTTTTAGGAGACCAAATGGCAACTATTCCGCATCAAACTAAAGAAGAATCACGTAAATCGGATCATAATTCACAGCGTAATCGGTGTACATACGAAACGAAACGGAAAAAAATTTCATAAAATGAAAACTACTATGTCAAACTATGTTCAATTTATAGGGGACCAAATGGCAACTATTCCGCATCAAACTAAAGAAGAATCACGTAAATCGGATCATAAATCTCACCGTAATTGGTGTACATACGGAACGGAATGGAAACATTTTTCATGAAAAATGTTCATAAACTGAAAACTACTGGCCCAAACTATGTTAAATTTTTAGGGGACCAAATGGAACCTATTCCGCATCGAACTAAAAAAGAATTACGTAAATCGGATCATAAATCTCAGAGTAATTGGTGAACATACATAAAAAAAAACAAAGATTCCGAGAAATTGAGAACCTCCTCCTTTTTTTGAAGTCGGTTAAAAAAGCATAGAACATTAACAATGTAAATGGAGTTCTTACCAGTGGCACATTTACCAGGAAGTTAAGTAGGGTGAAGTATAAGTTAGCAGATTTTAGGGTTGGCAAATTTAGTACCAGCAATAGACCTGATATTTGGGGCAGTAAACAAGTTTTTAGCTTAGTTTTAACTACCAACACATTTTAAATGAATAATGGTAAAAACAAAAATATGTTAGATAAACAAGGTTATGTCACTTTTATCGATAACAAAGTGTGATTTGTGTTTAGGAATAAATTTATGCTTAATATATACACACTAAAACTGTTTTTGAGTATGGTAAATAAGTTGTCAATTAGTTTATCGATTTGTAAATATGAAAATAGTTTTTTTTGCTTATATATTGCGACAATGGTTACAAATTAGTTGTGACACTCGCTGACCGCTGGTATGGCACATTCACTTTGCTTGTGAACTTTAGTCAAAAGTCGCGACCAGTGACTAAAACGGTGATTTAGATTAGGTTAGACTTTAAACCAAAGCACACAAGCCGAGTGAGTGAAGCAAGTGTACCTCAGCAGCAGCCGGTGAGTGCAGGAACAGACTGGTCACCATTTTTGCAATTTACCTGGCACTTTTATTTTAAGTAATGGGAGGTGTGTAGGGAGGTGGAAGGGGAGGATAGCGAGTCATAGTTACCCTTTTTGCAACCCCTATGTCAAGAAAATGTACAGTTCTGGAGATATTAATATTTTTGTGCAGCGGTCAGCGAATGTCACAACCAATTTGTAACCATAATTTAAAGTTACTAATGAATAAATGGTAACCAGTCCATTCTGTCTTTGGTTTAAAGTCTGACCTAACCTACTTCACCATTCTAATCACTTGTCGCAACTTGTGCCAGAACAAAATGGTCACCATTTATTCATTAATAACTATTTAATTATGGTTACAAATTGGTCATGACACTCGCTGACCTGAGGTTATACATACAAAAACATTAATATCTTAAGAACTATAGATTTAGTAGACATAGTGGTTGCAGAAAGGGTAAATATTTCTTCCTACCCTCCCCATCCACCTCCCACCCCCTCCCATTACCTAAAATAAAGATACCCTATATGTATACCCAATCCAAACTACGTTTCCCAGACATAGGGCTTGCAGAACGGAGAAGTACTTCTCCTCCCCTCCCCCTACCACTTAAAACTCGATGAACATTAATCTAAAGTTAACCAATAATTATATTATAAGAAAAGAAGTACACCACCACTACAAGAAAATAATTATTTTAAATGATATTTATTAAACATAGTACTCAACTGATAAACTGTTGTATTATCTAATAACACATATATCATATAGATGATGTGGATACATACTTGTCTAAAAACATAATGAATATCGGTATCGTAATGGCTCACGTCATCGCCTCCTTGTAATATCACAACTTGTCCTTGTTGTAAACAATCTGCTAACCTCCTTCGATTCTTAGTGAAGAGAGACATGGGCACTTCTAGTGTCCCAGGACCCATAGACCAAGTTGCTGCCATTTTCACTATTTGACTGACCAGTTTTATAGTCGTAGACTGATTTAATGCGATATAATTCAGTGATAAGCAACACGTAGATAATAGATAGGATTTGTGTCCACCAACAGCAGAATATAGTCTCCTACTATTGAAATTTTTTACCATACACTTTCTTCTTAATAAATTAACAATAGACTTATAAAATAACATCGATTTTATGACTAGTGTTCATAGAATCTATAACTTAAATATTAATTATTATAATTGTATCATTATTTTAAAATTTTAATGTTTTGTCAAGTTGTCAACAACGCATATGTCAGGATATGTCATACACAAACTAATGTCATAGTCTCTTAAAAAACTTATGTAGGTACCTACGACGGAGTATCAATGTGTCATCAGACAGAACAAATGGTTTTTGGCAGCAAAGTACCAGTACTGTCACTTTTCTCTTTCACAACATGACTGTGCACAATTTATTAAATTTAATTATAATAGTTTATAAATTAAGCTAAGTTAAATGACCACTTGTACCGTTTTAAAACTTGACCGCTGATAAAGTACTCGCGAGTTAGCGCATTATATATCATAATTTAAACAATTTATAAATTAGATGTTTAGCCTTTGTAGAATAGTGGTCAGCAATATTGAAATAATGAAATAAAAACATTATTATAATCCGATTATGTCTTCAACCTATGATTAGAAATTTTAAAGTTGTCTACTTGCCACTAGATGGCAGTAAGAGTTTTCCCTAGTTCTCTCAGCACACGTGGTTTATTATAACAGAAATTGTAAACAAACCAGCTTGAATAAATATTTACTATGAAATTTATATACTTTTGATGATGCAAATCATTATAAATATTATGAAATAAAGCATATAAAGAAACATTCTTTTTTGCCAATATCAAATGAACTTTATCATTATTTCATAATGGAAGAAAAATAAATAGCAGGGTAAATAAAAGCCATTTTGTGTAATTATTATCGTTATATTTAAGACGAAAATAAGTCTAACACAGAAGAGTCGTTTTCACTATTTTTATTTTTGTACAGACTTAAGAATAAAGAATGTAATTCAAAATTTTACTTCTTTGAAATTCATTCTATTTTTTTACTTATACCTTACCTAAATCACAAGATTGACGATAAATTAAACTATCTAAAAATCACAAAATGCACTAAAACATGCACACATGTAATATTATATTTATTTTTATACCATTTAAGGTACAATTATTATTCATACAATGATGAAATAAAAAGTAGATAGATAGAAATTTCATAAATAACTATTGCCTACAAAGTAATAAAAAATTGCCTAGGTTGCACTTCGACATTAGCAACCGTTATTTGCTATCAGAAATCGCAATGTGCGAAGTGGAATAGTAATAGGATTTTCCTTGAACTACATGCGAGGAATAACTGTAATTATTACAGTTCATGTACAGTTATAGAATAATAGCTCTACATACAATCATATCTTGACCGTAAAAAAATAATAACACACCTCAAAACTATCAAAATACTCGCATACATTTTTATAATAATACTTCCTTAAAGTAATATAAAATTCATATCTAACTACTGAGAATTGTTGCTATATAGCATTATGACTATTTGGTTTGAAATTCGATTAGGTAATAGGTATATAAGATTACTCATAATTTTACCCAAATATATTCAATATGTTTAAGATGGAATATAAAGATACTTATTAGTTTAATATAAATTATTAATATAAATGTATTTAAAGCTCACTAATTATACTTTAAATCATACGTTAGTAATAAGATGGAAATGTAAAAGAGCTTTTCTTAACAATAGGCGTCGTGGAAATTGATTTTAAGAATGCATCGTAATTGTAACGGATAGTTACGTTACGTCATTCAGTACTTTGATCATGATCAGTTAAGGTCACTATAAATGAAGAATAAATATTATGATTGTAGATGTAGAGTACGCGCCGCCATTTTGATTCGCTCTCGTGACTCGTGTCATGCACGACACGTCACAGCTGGTTGTCTCTTTCTTACACACTCTCCGCATATAGCACCATTGTAATCCGACACGTTTCTTACACACAAGCGATTTCACAACACGTTCTACACTTTCACAACTAAAATGTTTTGTTTATAAATTACGAATCCACTGATATTTCGTGACACGGCTGTTTCTTTTCTTGTAATCTCCGAACAGCCTCAGCGACAAGGGCACGTTGTTCTAATAATCGTTCAACAAGATCAACGGGTTCTTGCTTTCTAATGTAGTAGGGGGCAGCTCGAGCCCTGGCCTGCAGGTGAAGTTTTTGTTTGAGGCCAAGAGTAAGTTCATCAATGCCTGGTAATCTACTGGATGCTAGTGGACGTCCTTCTTTTTCAGCGTTTTGACGGTGTTCATATCTGGACTTCTCTTTCAACATAGTGGAGGACAACTTTATTACAATAACAATACAGCAAAGGACTAGAATCTCACCGGCACAGAGGGAAGCGTGCAACAACGATTGCGAATGTCGAATGAATGAGCGAGTGAGCCAGTTCGACCCCGGCCCGACATAGGAAAGACAGGTCTCTCCGGGGGTGCGGGGGAGGGGTAATGACGTAGCCCGATGCGCAGTCGTGCCGGGCTGTATACAAACAATACGATGGACGTAAATAAACACAAGGCAGACTCGTCGTGTCTGTACTGTGTACATTCAACGGTGTTATCTATGTAGTGGTTCAACTACCAGATTAACTGACCTGCGATGAAAGGTTGAAATAAATAGGACTCAGGTAGATTTTTCCAGTACCTGCCTAATAATTTTAAAGAACATAAATTGTTATAATAAATAATGTTCCTTGGGTAATGGGCAGGTATCTACTTACGTATTTGGAAAGTAATACAAATAGCATCTACCTGTAGATTTGTTAGAGGATAATTCAGCTAGTCAAAATGTACTATTCAATTCATGTTATAGACTTTAATATACTTACATATTATGCTTATGTATAGGTATGTGTACATACATACTCTTGCGTAGGAGGCAAAAATTACTTCGTGATATAATTAAGTACCTTGGATTATGTCAAGTACAAAACCAAAGTTAAGTACTTACCTACTTGTTTAGTGTTAATTGTCGACATCAATTTAAGCAGATATAATAAAAAAAACATGTTTTTATTATTTCTTCTCACAGTCAGTAGGTAATTTATCACTATAATACTGAGTAGATCTGACACGGCGAAATTATTTTTCCGTGAGACTAAAGAGAGCAAATATCGTTTAGATAGTAATAAACAAAAAAAATCACATTCTATGTTATAATTATTTTTAGTTGTTTGTAGATAGGTAATTAATAGAATCACTAAAATAGATCATATTTACGCATCCGTATGCTATCATGTCATCAAATAATACTATACTTTGCTATAAATTTTAGTGTATCAAAACAGAATACGGACATTGCCCTCAGTTTTTTCCAGTGTATGTTTGTACCTACATCAATATGTGTAATACTTATACGTAACTATTCTTATATATTATAGGTTATTTTAATTTGCACACTTAACCTTGGTTAGCACCGGGTGATTAATAAACGTATAAAACGTAGATAAGTACCTATAATATAAATTGTGTTTAACGTTTTATACGTTTGTACTCTTTTTCAAAGTTGATATCTGGTTTAGATTGGCGATGATCAAATAATATTTTATTGCCAAACTACTTGTACAGTAACTGCTCGGTTAAAGTCATTGACTCATAAACAGTGCGACCGTTGCTTTGTATCTTTTTGTTTAAACTTGTGCTAACTGCCCTATTATTTTGGAAAGAGATTGTCAGATTGTTTCTGTAACAACTGTACTTTCTATTATTTTAAAGTAGGATAGCAGTGATAGCACACATGGTTGAGATGAGCTAAAACAAGAAGACAGACCTGTTTAAATTATGCATATACTGGTAGGTATGAAAACAAAAATTTAATTAATGTGATATACAAATCACGATATATTTATCATGAATTTAGGTAGTTATACAACATTGAATGGCTATTGGGTATACTCATATATTTAACTGATAATTTCCTGCTGCATGACCTTCAATGTGTGATAAAATTATCTGAGTACATATGAAAGATACTTTTAAAGCTAAATATGCTGTACACTGCTTTAAACTATTACTTAACTACTTATATAATAGTAATCCATGAACGTCCCACAACTGGGCTCGGGCCTTCTAATTTAATGAGAGCGAATGGCATTTCTGCTACGTTCGTTCTAGGAGGATTGCCGGGTTGGCATACATTGGTAACCTCGATTTGCAGGTTTCTTCACGATGTTTTCCTTCACCGTCAGCACGTGGTAATTATAACAATATGCACATTAGCTCAGAAAAACTGCCTAAGCGTGGCCATCTAAATACATAATAATATAGTTGCGGAATGTTCAGATTTTGTAACATTTACATAATACATGTTCTGTTGTATAGAATATGTAAGCTTCAAGACTATACATATTTTGTTATAGATGAACAAACTGTCTGCTAGTCTGAAAAGGAATCAATATCCAGTTACCCGTCTAAAATTATATGCACTATTGGTTCAAACTCAATAAGAACACACTATCGCCAATGTTCTGAATAGCATTTAATTAGAGTATTGTACTAAATTATCAAAATATTATAAACTAAGAAAAATAATATGTTTATTAAAATGTTGTATATAATAGTAAAATAAGAAAGTACACCCATCTAGTGACGAATAGATGTACTAATACAATACAATGGCCAGTAAACATCATTAAGTTCTTTCAAGCTATTATTACTCGACAAAAGATAGCGTTTATATTTTATAGTACTTTTGGCGGCAATAATATAAATAACAATTCTTATTATTCAATATAATAATGTTCTTAATAACAATAACACATATCATTATAAATAATTTTCTGGTAATGCCAGTCATATCCTAGATTTTTATTTTCCTTATTTACGTAATTACTTAACTTAGTTTGACTTATATATATATGGGTTATAAGTTATAACCCTCTACGCCATATACTTTGAAAGTTTGATAACGTAATTACACAATCTTGATGCTGTGGCCTCATAACCCATCTAGTTTGGTAAGTACTATAGAATATTATAGCCGATCTATAATCTGCCTCTACTTGTCAGATTTGTACTCGTTTGTACCCAAGACCCTTAAAAGCTAGGGTCACCCAAGCAGATTTAGATGATACTTAGAAGCCATTTGGTTTTTACTAACGTCTAGGGTCCTAGTCCCGTTTCATTACATGATCGCTAACTGTAATTGTATGCCTACTGAATGCAAGTTTCGCCACTGGCACGGCGGTACCATAACTTTGTTCTAAACGATCGAGTACATTCTGTAGGTAAGTAGGATCTAGAATGAAGATTATTATGGTCTCGGGGTTGCTTGGCGGGAACTGAAAAGAGATGTTGTGCTGTGCAGTTTTATTTTCTAAAAAAGGGTAAAATTACTCTAAAACGAACAATAGTTGTAGGATATTCATAGTTTTTGAGTAGTAATTACGTGTATTTATGAGAAAGGTGAACTGTATAGTCAAATGTGGCCTTTTGAGTTTTCAGAATAACTCCGTTGAATGGCGTCAGTTGTAGCCTACAATTCAACTACGCTACCTATACGAAGACTTATACATCAGATTGGTTGTATGGACTAAGATTCCTTTGCATGCCTTTGTGGCGAAGGTGCATACACCCTATTTCATGACAGTCGCTTCATTTCCAAGGTCGAACTAACAAATGTCCGACCAAAGTTACTTTCACATTTATCTATTAGTAGAGATTATAATATTTTTGTATTTTTAAAGACATGGTGATGACATCGAGTTAATGACCAGCAATACCTACCAAAAATATCATGCAATATTATGATCATATAAATTAATAATTTATTTAGCGTTACTAAAAATTGTATAAAATATTTTCATAATTATTAGGAATATTGAACCCAACGGAATCGGAAATTGGACGCTTCAGAACGTGTTTTAAAATTAAGAAAAAATACGCTTGTACTTTTGGTTAGATTAAAAATAAATTTCATTATTATTTAACATATTTATACAAATAAATAAAACTGCAGTGTCTGTTTGTAATGTCAAAATAACAGATTTTTACTAAATGAATTATGAAAATATATGCGGTACTTACATCAAAATTTCATTAAAAAAATGTTGTCTATCTGTCTGGATGTTCCAGGTAATCTCTGAAACGGCTGGGCTGATTTTGTTGGAACTTTCAATGGCAGACAGCTGATGTTAAAAGGAGTAACTTAGGCGACTTTCTTTTATTTCAGGATTTCGCGAAAAAGAATTCCACGCGGGCGAATTTGCGGGCACAACTTGTTATGAAATAAAAAGGAACTTACACTGAGGTAAAAACACTGATATTTCGTACCTTAAGGATTTATTCACGTAACTTTGGTTGAGTCCATTCTATGTTAATTAAAATTGTATCATGTATATATAATCAATTAATGAATAAATATTTCAATTAAATCATAAAATATTGTTACGAGTTTAGCGGGACTCGAATTAAAATGCCGTTGGAATTATTATAGAGTTTATTAGAACCATAGAAATACGTATAACACAGGTACAAATATAACCGAACACAACAAGTCCAAACGTAATGTAGAAGTTCGTAATTCAATAAAACGTGCAAAATCCGTCACTTATTAGATTCCCGATTGTAGTATACACGTCTCGCTTCGTTTGTGGTTCTCGCTCGACTCTCCTCCTCCCTCAGTCAGGCCATCGTTTTATACTGCACAAATGCAATATATACGCCCGGCAACGTGACCTAATTTCCTAGAATCAGCTTGTACTTTAAAATCCGTGACACCTGGCTAATGATTACAATACAACAATAGGCCCTTCTTTAGAAGCTTATGCCAATAAATAAGTAAACAAAAGAAGACGATCATAAAAGAATTACAATAGTTTCAATGTTATTAGTTCAAATGCCTACGGGTAATAAAATGTGTTTTGTTTCAGATATGCAGGTGGGTTTTGTTTTTGTCGGGACCCTGAGTTGTAACCATATTATAACTAAATTATATTAAATTAATGACAAAAAA
Source organism: Dendrolimus kikuchii (assembly GCA_019925095.2). Lineage (NCBI taxonomy): Eukaryota > Metazoa > Arthropoda > Insecta > Lepidoptera > Lasiocampidae > Dendrolimus > Dendrolimus kikuchii. Next base: position 10,653,731 of record CM034400.1, read on the forward strand.
CAATGCAACTCTGTAAAGCTCCAAAAATGTTACACCTTACACGTACCTAATTATAGATACTGCTACAGATCTTTCTTCTCTGCTTTTTTAAAGTTATATTATGTAAAACATAAAATTATATATTGGCCTTTTAAAATATGTATTTTATTTAGGACTTTAGGTGGTATTCAGCTGTCTCTCCCGCTCCGCCGCTTCCTTCGCGGACATTACGGTCTCGCAGAAGGAGGCGGCTGCATCCCACGAGTCGGCGCTCCCGAACATGGCGTTCATCACGGCCGGGAGGGACTAATTCGGCCTGATGGTCGCGACGAGATCACAGCGCTTCTCGTCCCGGGCTGGACAAACCTAGAGGGTGTGCAGTGCAGTGTCTTCGTCACCGCCGACGCAATGGTGGCACCGCGACGTCTGCTCACGCCTTATTGCCACAGGTACCTCCCGAAGCATTTTTGCGGCGAGAGGACCTGCGTCAGGTGGAACGTCTGAGTGCCGTGACACCTCTGCAGCAATTCTGGCATTATTGGCCTCATCGCTTGGATAATGGCGAGACCGGCGCTGGGGTTATTCACGAAGTCCGCCCACTCCGCCACCTGGACTTGGCGCAGCTCGTCTCTGCGCCCGTCGGCCTCATAAAGGAGGTCGCTTGTCAACACTAATGCTATTTGTTTTTAACCAACCTCCAAAAGGAGGAGGCTCTCAATTCGACTGTATGTTTGTTACGTGATTTTGCCGTCAATTATGGACCGATTTTCTTTTTTTTTTATTCGAAAGAGTATACTCCTGATGTGGTCCCATTGTTAGCAAGTCCAGATCTGATGAGAAGATCCCAGGGAAATTCAGCACAACCTTCAAATATGATAAGCGCGTACATGATGTTTCACATATAAGTAATTGCGTATCTAAGAAGTAGAAAAAAACAAAACCGACTTCAAAAGTAACTAAAATGCAAAAAAAATATATTTTCTACAACATCTTGAAGTCGGTACCAAGTAAAACATAAAATAACAACAACTTTGCATAAAATAGTTATTTTTTATGTTTCACTTCACAACGACTTTAAGATGTAGAAAATATTACTTTTGCTTTTTAGTTACTTTTGAATTCGGTACAAATAAGTCGTTGCTTAAACATAAATACAAATTATAATACACCTTCCGACACGATTGGTGTAACGGTTACACTGGTCATCTTGCGTCTTTGTTGGGGTTCAAAATATATTGAGGAAAATAATGATTTTAGTTCCTGCGGGTAATCTTTTCCTGTCTACCTGTACTTTGTGTCCGCCATTTGCTTGTTTGTAACTTCCCCATAATACAGGATTATACTATAGTGTAGGCAAAATTTCGTTTCCTATTTTGTAAATAAGGATCATATTAATATATATATATATACTAGCGGCCCCGGTAGACGTCATCCTGCCTTTAAAAAATAAAATTCTAGAACCCGATCCCAGAGCCACGTACCGGTTCTAATTGCGAATCTAAGCCATCCGGGTACCCACTCAAAAACACAAAAACAAAATCACCAAAATCGCTCTAGGTGATTAGGAGGATTCCAGAACCCGATCTCAGCGCCACCTACCGGTTCTAATTGCGAATCCAAACCATCCGGGAACCCACTCAAACACACAAAAACAAAATCACCAAAATCGCTCCCGGTGATTAGGAGGATTCTAGAACCCGATCTCAGCGCCAGCTACCGGTTCTAATTGCGAATCTAAACCATCCCGGGACCCACTCAAACACACACACAAAATTTCATCAAAATCGGTAAAGTCGTTCTCAAGTTATAAAATTACAACGAAAAGTGGCATTGATTTATATATATATATATATATATATATATATATATATATATATATATATATATATATATATATATATATATATATATATCCCTATTAATATTATAAATGCGAAAGTAACTGTCTGTCTGTCTGTCTGTCTGTTCCGTTTTCACCTAAAAACTACTGGACCGATTTGGATGAAACTCAGTATATATATATATATATTTTCGATGCCGAGAATGGATATAGGATACTTTTTATCCCGGAAAATGGGATAGTTTCCGGGATAAAAGTATATTTGTCTCTCTGTTTGTTATTCTTTTATGGAAAGACTATTGGACTGATTTGGCTGATACTCGGTACATATGTAATTCGTATACCGAGGGTGGCCAAGGGATACTTTTCATCCCGGATACTGGGATAGATTTTGGGATAGATTTATGTAAAGTTTATCCCGGAAACTAGGATAGGTTTTTTATTTGTGGTTGGCTGTTTTCGCCATTTTGTTTATTTTGGTCAATTTGGTCGTTTAGGTAGTTTTGTTTAGTTTAGTGGTTTTGGTAGTTGTGGTAGTTTTGCTATTTTCGGTAGTTTATGCTGGTAGTTTTGGTAGTTTTGATAGTTGTGGTAGTTTTGGTAGTTGTGGTAGTTTTGGTAGTTTTGATAGTTGTGGTAGTTTTGATAGTTGTGGTAGTTTTGGTAGTTTTGATAGTTGTGGTAGTTTTGGTAGTTTTGATAGTTGTGGTAGTTTAAGTAGTTGTGGTAGTTTTAGTTGGTGGATTTGGTAGTTTTGGTTGGTAATTTGTTAGTTTCGGTAGTTTTAGTACGTTTGGTAGTGTTGGTCGTTTGTGTAGTTTACACAATATTTAGTTATGTAAATAAAACTGGAACGGTTTGAAATAGGGTATTAAAGTTTGTATGGGGGACCAATCATTTATCAAGTTTATAGATATAAAAGTTCATAATCTTTAAAAAAATGCGACTTTCACTCGATCTGTCTGTCTGAATACCGAAAATGGACATAGATACTATTCATCCCGGTAGATGGGATAGTTTGCGATATAAAATGAAGTAAATCTTCCGAGGGCAAATAGCACAAACATAAAAATACAATACAATATATCCTGTATTAACGCCTGCTCTTAAAACAAGAGGTACGCACCAGAGTTTGACTCGCGGCGGAGCCGCGGGGTAAACTGTAGTATATATATATATATATATATATATATATATATATATATATATATATATATATATATATATATATATACATATATATATATATATATATATGTTTGTACCTCTTTTATTTAAATCGGACCGGTATAATATTGGTTCTAGTAGTCAGGAACTTTAGAATTCGAAATTATTTTACTGGACTTGGGGTATAATTATGATTATTAAAACTATAACAGTATTATTTAAAGTAACACGTGTACAGTGCTACCTATATTTGAAGTTTAAATAATTACTTAATTAATCGACAGAAAAAGCACACGTATTTTACATGTTCATTCCCAGGCTAAGCGAGTTACGATTGTCTTATGGCTAATATACAATGGACAACCTTGAGTCCGATCCCAGACATCGAGACCATAATAAAACAAGTTAATTTACGAAATTTACCATACCAGGCACTGAACCCGGGATTTCTGCATTGCAGTGAGCTAACTTTTGACTACACGATAAGGATCCCTACTAGCCAAGTGCAGTTAGCTAAATGACGACAGATAGGTAAATATACTAGTCAAAATAAAATAAGGGCCACTTTGTATTTTTGCTATCGTTGGAAAATTAAGCGGTTTTGGGGGTTGTAAATGATAGAATTATGATAATGATTTGTTTTCTCATTAAACTCACTGAAATTTATCACATTACACTGAAAAAAATAACAAATTTACAATGTTATAAAGAAAAGTGCAGTTTTTACCAGAATTATATTCTAAACTTTAAAAATTAAATCAATACCTAATTTTTTTCCTTTTTTAAATCTAATCAATATCTAGTATGTCTTCCTCTTTTCCTTAAACATTATTAAAGCTTAGATAGAGATACTTTCTACCAGATGCCGAACTGTTTCCTAAGGGATTTGCTCCCTGCTCGATTTTGAAGACGTTTATGAGCTCTCTAGTTATTCACTGGCAGATTGGTCTCTCTCACGCTTCTTTTTAAGAGATCCCACATATATTCAATAGGGTTTAAGTCCGGGTTGGTCGTCGACCACGGCAATACTTCAATACGAGCCTCTTCTAGGGACTCTCTGGTCGCTCTCGTAGTGTGCGCGCGTGCATTGTGCAAATGGCACCACGTAAGGGCTTATGAGCTGCTCGCCGTATCGCTGAGCTGTTGCTATACCTTCTTAAGAATTACCAACCACCTCAGTTAGCCCAGTTAGACTAATGCCCCCTCACACCATAATATAGGGGCCTCAAAACAGTCACTTTCGTGAATATAGTCACCTTGTGCGAAGAACGCTAAAAAATGTCATTTTGCTCTCATCAGTGAAAAGCACTGTGCTCCATCCACTCACACGCCAGTACAAATGTTGATTTGCGAATGTTAATCGGTTGGCACAATGAGCGCTTCTTAATGGAATTTGTATCAGTCATCTCGTGGATAATTGCTGATCTTCATGCAACCGATTCTTAATCGTTTGGTCACTAACACGCGAGCCTGTGACCTGGCGTAAGCGGGTTTACGAAGAGCGGGAGGTGACGTTAAGCGTATGTAGCGGTCTTCCTGGGCAGTGGGGGTACTCTAACTCCGCCTGATTCCTGCCTGCTGCTCTCTTGAAAGCGATTGCAGGTGTTCTGGACCGCTCGTCGCGAAAAACCTAGTTGTAAAGCTACAGACCGGTATTAAAAATACGGTAATACGATAATCTACTTATTTATCTCATGATTATGCCTAATGATCCATAATTTACCCAAAATTCCGAAAGTAAGTGGCCCTTATTTTGTTTTGACTAGTGTACATTAGGTATCTTACTGCAAACTTGTTATAGAAATAGAAGTATAGTTTAATACTTCAACAACATGCGCTGACACTCTGGAAAAGATTTTATCATGTGTGTGATGTATTCTTTTTATAATAAGGACGTTTTTGATTGAGATTAAACACTCGTTATAGATCAGCAAGTCGCCATTAAGGTGTTGCGCCAGTCCGAAATGTCGAAAGAAAGTGAACGCAAGAACGCAACCAGTAGCTGCCCAACTTGCCCAAATGGCCGGTGTTCGTGTTTTGTTCACATTCAGTCGTCAGCCAGATGCGGTCGTACCTACAACGACGCTGGCTTGCGTAGCGAGCTATCGAACATGCGACACGAACCAGTGACGTCATTAATTAAAAACAAAATGTTGTGAATGAAATATAAACGAACATTAACATTTTACAATTTGAGCACTCTGTGAAAGGACGTGTGTTCCTATAGAAAGTGTTATTTTATTTCAAAACAATGGATTTGTTTAGTGAAGCGAGCGGTGGCGGAGGGAGAGTTCTTACGCCTCGTCACATAAGCGTTGACAAGGCAATCCCCCACGCAAACAATCATGTAAACACGACGGTATTGTGCCATAGCTATAGCGTGCAACCTGATTTTAATACATATATAACAGGTAATTATTAAATATTAATTAATTTATTTACGTTATTATAAATTAATACAATGTAGTAAACTTAACTATAATTAAATGTATTATAATTGCAACCAAAGGGCTGGCCCAAACTTAGAGCAGCCATCATTTTGGGAACGTTCCCATCTGACGGCGATTTAGGACTTGTAATTTTTGTTATTAAATTTTTTACGTTTAATTTTAATTTGTATATATAGTACATATTTTATTTATTATAAGTACTATTTTATATTTATTATAAGTAAATAAAATTATTTTTTCATATTTTGTAGCCAAATTTCATTCATAACCAATAATTTTTAAGAAAAAAAGGCCGTAAAATCTATATTATTACCACATTTATGTAATTTTTGTTATTAAATTTTTTACGTTTAATTTTAATTTGTATATATAGTGTATAGTTTATTTTTAGTGCCTAATTGTATTTAAATTAGTTTAATTTTAGTAATATAAAAATTACAAACTATACTAAAACTATATTATATTAAAAATCATTAAGTAAAAAAATATATATAATAATTAATATTAGTTACAATATCTAATATATTCTACCACACCAGTCCACAATCCCTAAGTAGAATATTGAGTTTCATCTAGATCGCAGTCTTCTATAGTTAAGGTGTTAAGAAGGCTGTCTAAGTTGCTTGGCTAAATCGCATTACCTACTTACTCTTTGATTATGTAGGTACCAAGTACATAATCAAAGCGTATTACTGATCCGTTTTCCAAAGTAGACATCAGTCCTCTGAACATCTGAAGACTCGATTAAGCATTATATTATTTATTAAAACAAGATTTTATTTAATATTATTAATTATGCAAAACGTAGGAATTTAATATTTTTTAAACTAATTTTAACTTATTTATTATAAGTAAATAAAATTATTTTATCATATTTTCTAGCCAAATTTCATTCATAACCAATATTTTTTAAGAAAAAAGGCTGTAATATCTATATTATTACCACATTAATATAGATATATATTTCTGATTTATTATTATTTAAGTTAAATTACATATAATCTAATAGAATGCAAGAAAACTTAACTTATTTGTATTATATTCTACTCACAGTCCCCACGACTATAAGTAGAATACTGAGCCCAGATCACCGTCTTCTATGGGTAAGGGGCCCAGAAGGCTGGCTACGTTTCCTCGTTGGATCGCCATACTGATCCGATCTATATTTTTATTGTTACAAAATAGTGATTTCTTGGTAGATGTCACCATTTTGTAACGGTTCTGTTATTTCATAAGTGATAACAATACCCTAAATATCCAATGAAAATCGACACCGCCCATCTGTGTAAGATTACTTCCTTTCCGGAAATATATAATATTTTAAACTCTGTTAAGGTCATGGTCTATTGGAAGGCTGGTTGGGACACTTTCGATTACTCTAGAGCTTATTTTGTATGCACCATGCAATGAACTTATACATTCCTACTTGTAACACAGCCTTGGAAATGTTGTAAGAATTTAGAACTTCAATTATATATATGGTACAATACTTTGTAGAAGTTTTATAAAGGAAATTTGTGTTTGAGACTTACTTAAAATGATGATAAATGTAACTTCAGGTAATTTCAGATGAAGGAAGCAGTAAGCGAAATCAATAAATCTAAACGGAGGGAAGTAAAAACTTGAAAGAAGAAAATTAGGAATGACTCTCACTTCGAAAGTTTCAATTCCTAAACTTGGGGCGCCGGGCCGGGCGCCATAAATCGTTCTCTAGCCTTTTATAAAGAAAACACTACAAAACGTTTAAAAGTATCTTTTCATTTCGCAGCCTCAGAAATCAATTAATGTTTTTACAAACCAGACGTTACATAGTTTTTATAAAATTAGGATCAGTTTAAATCGTGATATCTAGCGAACAAAATGGAACTAAATCGTATCTGTAGATTTTTGTATTGGAAAATTTTTTAGTAGTCTCTTGCCAGTGAAAAATTTAGGAAGAGTTTGTCATGCTTAATATAATTACGACGACAGACAAATATAATTAAACTTAGCCAAATCATGGAGTTCCAAATATACTTTATTTTTTCTGTTTTATACTGGAACGGCACGATGTTATAAAAAATATGTATTATAATAATAGGGAGACTAACGTTGTATATACCTAAGCTAAGCAAGTTACGTTTGCCTTTTGGGGAATATACAACAAACCGCTTTGGGGACGATCTCAGACACCCAGACATTAGTAAACAAAAGGCTTAGCCCACTAATACAGAGACCGTCGAATTCTTCATTTAATTGTTTCTTATTTATTCTTTAAATAATTTGTTTAGGTATGATTAATTTTTAAGATGCGTAAAACAGTAAACACCAACAATTTGATCGTTACTAATCGTTAAAGATTGACGAAACTACCGGAACTGTGTCAAAATCCACACATAATATTGTTGTATCGATATTGTGCAAAGCATCCTTATTGTTAGTGCGGAATTTAAGTAGGTATATAACGAAACAAGTAGAACTTTGAGAACTATTTGATTTAAATTCAGAAAGAACAATACCGAGCTAAATTACAAATAATTATAAGTTATGATTCTTGCACATTAGCTACCCTAAAAACTTCTGTGACATGTGCATCCGACCAAAGGCGTAATGAGAATGATATTTCGTCGCTACGCCCGCTCGCTTTTATATTCGATTAGTAATCACAACTACACGCAATTATTACAATAGTAGGTGGTATTATTATAACAAATGTTATGAACAATACATAAATATTAGTAAATTCAGTCCATAATTTTGCCAATGCTGGGCAGGGCCTACATATTGCAAAGAAACCGATGGTATACTATTACAGTCACACTTATTCAGGGCTAACTAGCGGATTTCATAAATCGGCATTCTCGGTATACCGGCTTCATCTTGGTGTTTTTTTTTACCACCACATTAATCTCATATGCATATTAGAATAGAAAAAAAAATTGATCTACATAACATCATTCGTGTGAGTCCCGCCCATTGCCTTAGGACCTATTGTCATCACTACTTTTGTAAATAGTTATGTATGAATATAATACTTGTGTTACATCTAACGTATTTTATTTCGTAGTTTTAGATAAGGGAAATATTTAATCTATAATAAAAGGACTTATCATAAGTACCTAGATTGTTGATATTAGCAATTATACACTTATAGGTTTGGTGAAAATTAGGTCACTACATTAGTTACATTATGGAACGTTCTTGGATTTTTTTTTTGATTAGCAATCTGAGATTTTAATAATTAGTAAGATTGAAGATTCTAAAACAGAAACTACGTAGAATTACACACATGGTTGAGATCCTAAAACTCTGTCTACCGCTACGAGAAATAAGCGTGTTATTGTGTGTATATAGACAATTATTAAGTTCTCGTATTAAAACTCGCTGCGTCGGGAAACGAAAGGCCAATCAGAATTATCTTATATAAGTTTATTTTATCTTATCATTCATTATACCTAGAGTAGTGTATGCTCAGCCATAAAGGCGTACGTAAGCAGAATTTATAGCCCGGGCGTAAGTACCTAAAATCGTAAACAATCGATTGGCGAAATTTAACCAACAAGGGGAAACTAATAAACTACGTTTTAACGGTTTTAAGCGTGGTCATTTATTTGCTTTTTATTATTGCGACGTTTAAAACGGTTAAAATGTAGATTATTTATTATGTTTATTTATTATGTATACAAGTCGCGAAAACTTAAGAAAAAAAAGGAGAAACTAATCAAGGTAAAACTTGAAAGAACTAGATACATTCCTAGTATACTTCCGTGCAAATAGTAATCGCTCTGATTGGTGTATAGTAAAATAAAATACCTGTGAAAAAATTGACGTGGGTAAAGCAAGGTGATAAACTGGTACATACTTACACAAACTTGATTCGTGAAATGATTAGTCAACTTAATCTGGTCAAGGCAAACTTAAGTAATAAAGGGTGATTAAAGTGTAATAATGTGAAAAAAATCTATTAAAAAGATAAATGTAGAAAATAATGGTCTTATTCACATTGAGTTAGCGTAAGTTTGTAGGTGTTGTAGGCTTTTTAAAACCTTAAAGAACCTACATACTTACTCTTACACAATATGAATTAGACCGTAAGACGATAGGAACAATAATAATTTTAGTATTTCTTGATGAAATATTTATCCACAGTAGTTTTTGCTGATTTAGAAAAAATCTGATAATTTCAATTATGAAGATAAATAGACTCGCTGAAACTAAAGGGGGCATACATTTTTAACATCTTTTTCCTGACCACAAAATTTGCAAAGAATATCAACAATCAATCTTACCGTTGTTTTATTTTGTTTTTAGAGGTGTATGTCAACCTGAGCATCTCCTAAATTATTTTACTCTTCTTAAATAGTGTAATTATGTTTAATTATATAAAAAAAATAAGTTGTTATAATTTACTACATAGAAAGTAGTCACTGACTAGTGAGAAATTTTAATCAAACCGGTTAATCGTCGGAATATCTACCTATGAGTATATAAGAAGTCGGATCTATCGTCCTTCTTAAAATGCTTGTGTATATAATATTTTCTTAAGTTTTCGCGACGTGTATACATAATAAAACTACGTTTCAACGGTTTTAACCTCGCTTAAAACCGTTAAAACGTAGTTTTATTATGCTTTTGTATATTTTTGAATATGTTTTTATTTTTCTAAAATAGCAAGTTGCTATAAAATCTTTTGCAGCTTCTTTAAAAGGTTTAGACAAATCTAAGGTTTTTGACAAGTTATGAATGTCAAAGAGGCAAGTGAAGTGTGTAAGAATAAGCCTAAATGGCACTCTGTTGTTCGTGCCTACCCCGCAAGGGAACTGGCGTGAAGTTATGTATGTATGTATGTATGTAAGGTTTTTGTTATCGCTCAACTGTTAAAAGGACTTAATTCGGATTATAGTAGAGTCCAGACAAGATATATATAGCACACAAATCGGATAATATTAATAAATTAAACACCTGCATGAGATCTCATTGCACTTTCAAAATTATCTTATCGAAAATATTGTTACGAGTTACAGGACTCGAATTAAAATGCCGTTGGAATTACTATAGAATTTATGAGAACTATACAAACACGTATAACATAGGTACAAATATAACTGAACACAATCAATTCAAACGTAATGCGCGATTCAATAACACGCGCAAAGTCCGTCACTAAATAGATTATCGAATGTACACAAGTCTTGCCTTGATCGTGGTTCTCGCTCGACTGACGATCTCTCAATTGGGCTATTGCTTTATACTGCACCGATATAATATGGCTGCTCGACCGCGTATATCGAATTTCTTAGAATTAGTTCGACACATCTGGCTAATGACTGCTATAAAAGATTACAATACACAATAGGCTGTTTTTCTAATTACAAATTTTAAACACAAAGTAAACAAAAGAAGTCCAAATGCGGAAAGGTAATAAAGTGTGTGTTTTATGGTAGGCAGGTCCACTTTTGTCGGCGTGTAACAATATTATTCATACATACTTAGTTATCAATTGATTTTAAGGTAGTGTAGAATATCTGTGTATACTTAGAATTTTTTGTTCAACATAATAAACTTATTCCAAATATATACTTAATTTTGCTATAGTAAGTAAAGTTATGCAGTGGATGTATTTATATCAAAAATAGCACGAGCATTTGTTTCTTATACGGAAGACATTTTCAAGCTCCAGTTATTAAGTGGTGGTAGTGCTAGTAAAAAAATAGTAAAATTTTAACTTGTTACGCACTGCAAACAACGAAATAAACATGTCATGTATTTTACATGTTGTAATACACGACCATTCTTTAAATTTTGTTGATGAATCAAATTTTAATTTACAAATGAGTATTGAACATTAAAACATAACATTATTCTAAAACTAATTCGTAGAAATGTAATACAATGAAGAAAATTTAGCTTTAATCAATTTATGTTATACGTTACCTAACTGATAATGTATATAATTTTACTTCTAATCCTACTATTTTATGTCCATAAGCATATATTTCTATGTGTGAGAATACTGTATTCACTGCAGGTAACACAAGTTATTTGCAGTACCGCCTACTACTACAACCAAGGTGTTTCTATGAACTCCATTAACCGGAACTCTTTGTAATTTAAACCAAACATGCGGAAATACCTAAATAGATGTATTCGCGTGTCTTTCGGAGAAAATAGTAGAAAGTGTGTTAAAATTATTACTAACTTAAGGCATGAATAAAACACAGATGGGCGGACGGACAATTCTATACGGGTTTCGTTTTGTCGAAAGCGCTTAGAATCTAAACATAATTACAATTATCTATTTATCAAGGTTAAATCATACGTTTTAACTTTTAGTGCTGTTTAAAATTAAATTTCTGAGTCTGTGCCAAATAATGTGACAATCATAATTTTCAATCTAGTCTCCAATTTTTCCTTGACATCCACGTTGTAGGGGTTAAATGATTTAATGAGTAACGCACCATGTTGATTAGTGATAGATTTAGTTATAATTCAGTGACGTCATAAGAATGAATGCTCTTGAATTTACCGAGTTACGTACTTAATTCCCATTTTAGTTACAGGAAAAATGTATTATGGAAACTAGCTTAATATTGTTATTGGTACAGTTTACTGACGCACTGTGCTTGACGATATCACTCTGCTTTCCGTTTTTGGTTTATGTAATACAGAATGAATGTCTACCAATTTGTATTCTGATAAATCCACCTGTTTGATTGGATTTATAAATTCATTTATATTGATAGTTACTTACATATAACTATATAAATATGAGAAGACTTTTGTTTTTGCAATAACTTCAGCAAATTCCATCAACTGATGCATATTATGACCTTTTTACACTCGAAGTTAATAAGATATAGAGACAGGAGACAATTTCTCTTCACGATAGAGTCCTGGTCCCCAAACCTGCAACTCACTGTAAACTACTCTTCTCGGTTTTCAAGATCATACAAACCACGACGCACGTTATACAACAGGTTTTCCATACAGTGAGTCTTTTTGACGATAACTTGAAATTTTGAGATGTAAAAGAATTATTCGTTACTGGAGACTAATTACAGATCTACCAAAAAAATTACTTCACTTAAATTAATACACAAGACGATAGTACATTGTGATTGATATCAAACTCTATTTGTTTCAGCGCTCCAAAGTTACGCATGGGTGATATGGTCCAGTGAATTGGTAGTACTTCTGGCAATATGTTTGCTGTACGTAATCACAATGAAATCAGCACTAAAACATTGGAGGCATAACGTAGATAATGTGGCTGTCGTACTTGCTGTTTACCCTGTAAGTGTATTCATAATTTGTAACTTCTAAATGAAAGTACCCGCGTGTTACTTAACTCACAGGAAAGAAGTTTCTTAGAGGTGTCTTATAATCATTGCTTTTATCACCGGCTACGGAAGGTTTATAAGCAACTAGCGATTTCGGCAGACATTGCCTTGCCCTGAAAAAATAAAAACCTAGAACCCGATTCCAGCGCCACCTACCGGGACTAATTGTGAATCTAAACCATCTCCGAACCCACTCAAACACATTTTTTTTTACACTTTAGGTTACATTATTGAAGTTTTGGTAGGGTTTGGTATCCTTAATTTTTTGTAGTAATATAAATATGGCCTATATTAATTTAGGATAATGTAGCATACTAATGGTGAAAGAATTTTTGAAATCAATCCAGTAGTTTTTGGGTTTATTATACAAATCTTCTCTTTATAATATTAGAATAGATTATAAATCCGCAAAAATATTCAAATAATTTTTATGTAAGTTTTTCTTTGCTCCGTAATTTCTTGCACATACTACTTATCATCTAAAAATTCTACTACTGCACGAAAGAACTGAGTTTTTTCGAATTATAAATTAATTTGTATTTGTTGCACCTATATTTGCAGAATGAAATATTAAAATCCCTACGTATTTAGTTATCGTCAAATTATTAACCCTGCCTTATTTTCTGCACCACTTACATTGGCATATTATCTAAAAATATCCTTTTAAGTAATGTTGCCTTGAAGAGATCGCTTTAAGCGATAATGCCACTTACTATTTTACCAAAAAGTATTGTAATTATACATTTTTTAAATAGTTTGTTTTGGTGAGCAATAAAGTATATTAATGGTGTATAAACAATATAAGCTTTGTATATAGGGATTTAATATATGCATGTAATATTTAATTGTACATAAAATATTATGTATTAGTGAGAGCTCAGTGGTTTCCTCGTCAATAAGGTGGATTCGTATCCTGTTACAAATGTGCATATAGCTATTATGACGAAGAAACAACATGAGGACATATTTTGCACATTAAAATAACCATTATGTGCATGATAGCCGACATTTCTTGGTTTTCCGTGGCCGGTATTGTCCCTGAGATAAGGTGACCAAACCCACCGATGGGATGTCTATGAGCTTATAATCTATATATATATATATATATATATATATATATATATATATATATGTATATGTATGTGTATATATATGTGTATATATATGTATATATATATATGTCCTAGCGGAGGGTGATGTCAGGAGCCTTAAGAACAGACGAGTGTGCATGACAAGAGTTATGAATGTCAAAGAAGCAAGTGAGGTGTGTAAGAATGGGCCTAAATGGCGCTCTGTTGTTCGTGCCTACCCCGCAAGGGAACTGGCGTGAAGTTATGTATGTATGTATATATATATATATATATATAAAATCCCTGTCACAGTGTTTGACCGCGATGAACTCCAAAACTGTACCTACCGATTTAGATGTTTTTTTAATTTCGCTGGATTTGTTTCAACTTAGGATAAAGGATAGGTTTCATTGTAATTCCTAATAAATTTTTTTATTGTATTTTTTTTAATATCAAGAAGTCGGTAAGTACCAGTTCTGCTGTCAACTAAGTTACATAAGCATCTAATAGATGGCGCCATCATTTAAGTCCCACCCTTTCTTTCACAATTGGAACCGGTAAATGGCCCTGTGATCGGGTTCTAGAATCTCCTGGACTGATTTTGAAGATTTTATATTCGTATTTCAGTGGATTCCCGGCTGGTTTAGATTCACAATTGGAACCGGTTGATGGAAATTAGAATCGGGTTCTAGATTTTATTTTTTTCAAAAGAAGACAACGTCTGTCGGGACCGCTAGTATTATATAATAAGTAATCATGTACACATTTCTTTGAGTTTGCTAAAAGTAGAATAAGTAAACCGCTTGTTGCAAGACGACATCCGCGGGTCATTGTTGCGTAGCAGCAAGGCATTTCATAATTCGCAATCGAGTCGAGTTTTGCGGTTCTACACATCGCTTCTTGTAAGCTAAAGCATTACGTTATACATAGTAGAAACATGAAAAACAACTTTCTTAGTTGATATATAATATATCGCTACGAATCTAAGGAAACATTTCTTAATTGGGATTGACTAAAGACTATGATTATGTTCTTTGGATAGCATTGGATATATTTGTTTATTTAAGATTACAATAAATTAAACTAAAAATAAACTATATATACAAACTAAAATTAAAGTATAAAATCTAGTTCTAGACCGCTCTCAGTCGGAAACGTGCCCAAAAGACCCAAAACCTAACGGCCTGTGCCGCGACGATGGCAGGAGACCCGATGGTATGTCATTGGTGCCCTGGAAGATGAGTCGCCCCTTAGTATGGGACGCGTCTTGCGTCGATACTTTGGCAGCGTCCCATCTTCCAGCTACTAGCATGTCTGCCGGTACAGCTGCTGCATAACAGGAGGCCCTAAAACGCCGCAAATACTCAGCCATCGGAAATGGCTACATATTTGCGGCTTTTGGGGTCGAGACCCTGGGACCATGGGGGCCTGAGGCGCACAAGCTTTATCGGGACATAGTCAAACGTCTGGTGGATGTCTCACGTGACCAAAAGACTGGTTTATACCTCGCACAGCGCATCAGCATTGCCATTCAGAGAGGCAATGTGGCCAGTCTTTTGGGCACGTTTCCGACTGAGAGCGGTCTAGAACTAGATTTTATACTTTAATTTTAGTTTGTATATATAGTTTATTTTTAGTTTAATTTATTGTATAGTTTAATTTATTTATAATTTAGTTTATTTATAATTAGCGACGTACTTATATTTTTAAATTAAACTATTTATTCAATGAAAAAAAAATAGATTACAATTAATAACAACTAAAACAATAACAAGAAAACATTGCTATAAAGATTAACTTACTACTAAGGTATATTTATTTGTAGTATCTACTTAAAAGATAAAAATGATAAAACATAAATCAAATTAAATATGAATAAATAATAGATAATGAAAAGTGTTGCAGTTTTTTATACAATCTATACTAATATTATAAAGAAGTAAAGTTTGTGAGTTTGTTTGTTTGCAGGAAGTAAACTCTTGAATCACAGATCCGATTTTAAAAATTCTTTTACCTATAGAAAGGTACATTATTCCTGAATGACATAGGCTATATTTGATTGTTATTAATAATATTTTTAGCTATGACAATTAAACAATCATTATTATTATAATTTAAAAAATGTATAATGCGATAGTTTGCAAAAAATATGTTTTTTTCAGGTGGTAGCAGCTGCGGCATTCTTAGCTACAATACTACCGAGAGCAAGAATATTGACGGAAGCGATTGAACAACAGGCCGTTATGGTGGCCATGTACTACCTCTTCTGTATGATTATTGCAGATTTCGGTGGATTCGAACAATTAGAAAGGTACGTAGTAACCTCATATTTAACGTCTTAAGTGGCCTCCTATTGATAGTTACACCGGCCTACAAAAAAAGTGGTCTGTACTTTTGACCACACCCATTTATTCTTATTATTACTTTTTTTGTTTTAATTTATTTGGACAAAAAACAGTATTGTACAGAATTTAGTATTATGAACCCTATACATAAATAATGATGTTGGTGTTGTATCACTTAATACAACACCAACATCATTTACCACATATCGAGTAATTGAAGTTATACTAGCTACCGTAAGTAAAAGCAAAAGAAATGGAGACCCCACTAGAACGCAGAGCCGTATTTTATTATTGTTATTAGAGCAGACTTATGTATTTTGATCAGCTGAATCTGGGGTTAGTTTGGTCTATACACACTCAGAATTTTACTTACTACTTTATGGACCAAAAAACCGAATCTGGGGTCAATATTTTTTTGTGGGCAAGTGTTATTTATCACAAGAGGTAAGCAACATGTTTCTTAATTTACATTTCCCGCTAAGTCCTTCATAATTGGAAGGTACGAATACGGGAATTGTGCTTAGTCTACACAGTCACACACTCCAAATATTCATTGAAGCATTAATTTTTAGATAAACTGGACGTCCTTAGTCATTAAAACTGAGCAGGCCCGGATTGATTTCTCGTAGGAAATCCTATCAGACATGTACGGAACATAGACAGGAAATACCAAAATACTTATTTTAAAGATTTATCATGGTAATAAATATTTTTGGTATTTGCTCTGATCTGGATGTTACCGAAATCGGCGTTAGACTTATGTAAATATGGGTTCGTCTGTCAATTATAATTATGATTACTGTAACAATAGTAAAGTACTTAGAAGGGTACTAATTATATTTAAAATAATATTTTTTTTGTTGTTATCAGACGAGCGGCTGGCGCTCGGTTGGAGACCAGAGTACCGCCATGCTGCTGTTGGCCGTGCTGTTTCATACCACAGCCAAATATTCAAAAGTAAGTTTGCAACTCAATTTTTTCATTTACATACATTATTAAATATCAAACGTTTACAACTTCAAAACTCGTAGTTGGTGAGATTTCAAAAATAAGATTTATATTGAGTAGTCTTCGAGATATCTAGTAAAGGGATATGTAGTCAATAATAAATTGAAGATCTGCACACTCTTGGCTGATATATTTGACTTTAAATTCTTTTTGTCACACTGTAGCTCGAGGTTTGCAAGTATCCCGATGGCATATTGGCGATGATAGTCTTTTTAATGCTCGACTGCAAAGCCTTGAGCATAGCCGCAAGGTAGCAAGTCTGTCCGTTTTCTATCGGATACATATTAGAGAGTCTGATATGGACCTTCACGACTTAGTTACAACCCCTTTCTATCATCGGACAAGCAGACCAGGATTGCCCCATTGTTACATGGTGCACATATCATTGGTTAGGACTAAACGTTTTGCCTCCACCTTTCTTCTGTGCATCGCTGTCGAGTGGAATAATTTGTCGGAGTTTGTGTTCTCCGATTCATATAAATCACTGGTCTTCAAGTCACGAGTGAATAGGTATCTACTAGGTAAGCGTGCTCCATCCTAGAACGCATCTTCACTTAACATCAGGTGAGATAGCTGTCACACGCGAACCTATCTCTTTTTTTTATTGCTGGAGGAACCGCAGACAGGCTGCCGGCCCAACCGTGATGGAAAGTGGTTACCGTCGCCTATAAATATTTGCAACACTAAAGGTGCTACCAATGTGCCACCGGACTCGTAGATGGGGCTGGAACTTGGTCACTAATACCGGAACACAACTCAAGGTGGTAGCTATCCAGACTGTCAAATACCCTACCACCTGGCTATGGGTTGTTTTGTCGCTTTTTACGACAGGCCGCCTGGCCGCAGAAATTTGTATTCTTTCACCGTTCCTATACGGATAGATCCATAATACTAGATACCATGACTGCTACATTGAAGCTATAAAAAAAAAACCAACTGGATTAGACTTTATAAATGACGGAGAACACGATTTATTGTTTTTTAGATTTCTTGTCTGTTTGTTTGGGATTCACGTAAAAACTACTGGGCCCATTTTTATGCGGTTTATACTGATCGACAGCAATCTTAAGACTTAAAATCTACTTTTTAGCTTGGTAAACGCGGGATTTTTGTTTTAATGATTTAAAATGGCCATGACTTTTTCAATGATCGATACCAAATTTTATGTAATATAAGTGTGGTATTTTTTATCTCCGGAATTCCGCGGGAATTTTCCCGGGAGCGGTTTGTAGTTGTTCAGGTGCATCATAGTTTTCATTAAAACGGTAGCTTATATATTTTATAAACGCTGTGGTTTTTAGTGTCTCGGGAATCCCTCGGTAATTTCAAGTCAAACGTGGATGAAGTCGCGGGGTTATTCTAGTACCATAATAAAAAAATATTGGATTTTTGAACCTACCAATTAATATCAACATACACCCCGGAGTAGACGATTCCTTTGTTCTTATAACCTTCACAATATGTATATTCTTTCAATAAAATGTGGTTTACGTCGGTCGAAGTTTATTTGAAAACTAGAAATAACTTTGAAGTGGCCTTGGCAATAGCTTTGTAAACAATTAAAAAGGTGACAATAATTCTGGAATCAAGGTGAAAATACGATCAACGTTATATAGCTTAGGGGAGTGCCTAAGTGATTATGAAATACATACAAGAGCAGTAAACATTCGAATAAATTAGGTAAATGTTTGGCAGTCCACGCGTAAGAGTTCCGTAGTGATTGTTCCTGTTGTGATCCTTAATTTTTTTTATTTGGCTAATATACCATATATAATAATCCAAAATAATCCTCGAAACCTCGAAATCAATTTTCATTTGAAGCATTTTAAAGATGTTCAACCTGGATTTTTTCTAGAATTTTCCACTTCATTGTTTAAAAGTTAGAGAGGGTGGATAATTTTAATGAGTTTAGCAAAGACTGAAGATGACTTTAGCAAGCTCATCAAAGAAAATCGGTATATATTTTTTTATTTGACTAATGAAACCTCACACGACATGTGTGCCGAGTAGGTATCCCTAATCTTTATTTTTTCTTGATTTCACTACATAAGTTTGTAGCGCTACAGACTGCACCTTCCCGTTAAATTTCACCTATATAGACCTGGTAGTTGTTTATATAAAAATGACTGTGACATACATAGACATACTGACTGAACCGACATGTCTCCGGAACCTTAATAGAAGAAGGTCATACTAAATTTAAATTATAGCATGCCGCATACTAAGTAAGAAAACCTTAATTTTGCGAATAATTACCACTTACCTTCATTTTTCTTTCGAATGTAAACGTGAAAGTAAATATAATCGATTGTTTTTCTGTAATATTTATATTTTACCTTGGATAATTAGGAAACTGCATTTTAATTATATTTCATACTAGCTTCTGCCCGCGACTTCGTCCGCGCGGAAAGTTTTTTTAACTATCCCACGGGAACTCTTTAATTTTTCGGGATCAAAAGTATCCTATATGTTGACCAGGGATATAAGCTACCACCATACAAAATTTCATTTAAATCGGTCCCGTCGTTTCGGAAATTAGCCGGTACAAACAGACAGACAAACAGATAAACAGAGAAACAAAAAATTTGAAAAAATCTAAATTAGTTCTATTTTACTTCTTACATCCCCCTGACTCGGTTTTTAGCATTTTTTTCATTGTACAGAAATTCAACTTCTACTTCGACTTCGACTTGAGAAAGTAGAGATGTTGTTATATGAATTTTTAGTTCGAAAAATGAAAGAGTTCCCTCTGGATATGCGAATACGCATTTGCAGTCATAATGTATTCCAGTAGTTTATTTTTGGAACAAAAAATAATTTAAAAGTACTACTTCTGTTTGGGCATCTTTAACTACAAATAATTCTACAAATTAATTTGGGTATAATCTATGACCTTGAAGACGAGTTCACCTGGTACCTGGTGTGTTTTGCTATAAATTATTCAAAGCGTTTAAAAGTTCAAGCTAATTGTAAGACGAATAATTTGTTTCTACATTAAGTACGTGCATATAAAACATAATTATTATGTGAGAATATAACATAGTACCTATATGTCATCTTTTATTTATATCGCTTCTCTATTTTTTAAAAAGCTCTTAGTTGTCTTTCTCATCTAACTACAACATACAAAAGCACGTAGATCTTGTAAATTGTAATAACTTTTGTTAATAAAATCCTCAAAGATAATAAAAATTTAGGTGTCCGCACGCGAACATAGTTTTGGCAAAAATCTTAAAAGCAAAATCGTAATTTATATGACGGTACTTACACCTTAAACATCTTTGAACCGGAATATAAACAATAAGCTCAGAAATTAAAATACTTTTATGTTATACCTAGTTAAAAAAGTTTCTGGTATTTAATTTATCGTACTACAATATTATAGAGAACTAGGATATTCCCGCGGGATTCCCGGGACACTGTATTTAAAAAAGAATGTAAGCTATCGTTTTAGTGAAATCTGTGTCGGAATAAGCTAATTTTTATGCACCCGAACAACTACAAACCGCTTTCAGGAAAATTCTCGCAGGATTGCCGGGATAAAAAATATTACACATAAATTACATAAAATTTGGTATCGATCAGTGAAAAAATCACTTTAGAATTCGATGTTTTTTAATCTGGCCAAATTAAATCATTCCCAGAAAAAAACCCGCGAGATTCACAACATAAAAAGTAGCGCAGATTTTAAGTCTAAGAATTTGCTGTTGTTTAGCGAAAACCGCATCGAAATCGGCCCCGTAGTTTTTACGTGAATCCCGAACAAACAGACAAGACTTCTAAAAAAAAATTGCATCGTGTTCTCCATCGTTTATATAGTGTATTCCAGTTGTTTTTTTGAAATAGCTTCAATGTACAGACACAACTAAACCCGGGTAGTTTTAGTGGGTATCCCAGATTCAGTTGTTCATAGTATTCATTCGGAGGTGTTATTGCTACCCGAACGTGGCGAATCCCACACTTCTCCTCCGTGTTACCCCCGGGGTAGGAAGCCCTCAAGCAAATTTACTGGAAAAATTCGTAGAAGCAATATTGTTTCTACGTGATGGCAGGAATATTCCTGCCATCATACCTATTGCAATTTGTTTTTAATTTGCTAAGTACTAAAATTGAGTAATTATTAAGTGTCGCAGTTATTTTCAAATAAATAATAGACTGCGGCAACAATTTCCCTAATTGTAACTTTTAAACCATCACGTGAATTTAGAGTAAGCAATTATACTCAAATTGCATAATTGTTGTAAAGTTATCATTAAAATCGTATTAAGTCATTTGTTTCTTAGGGTACTGTAGCCATTATGGCAAAAACGGAACTTCTTTTTGCAAGCTTTTATTTAACTTGCAATGGATGTACCTATGTATGTATGTTATGTATGTATGTTATGTATGTAAGTTCGGGTGAAATCTTGCAAGTTAAATTTGACCAACTTTCCGGTTTCCGATTGAGTTGAAATTTTGCACATATATGTATATTGCATGACAATCCAATAATATGGTACCATGGAGCTGATCTGATGATGGAATCGGAAGGTGGTCATAGGAACTCCTGTACTAAACAAGATAGACCCGTCGTGTTTGGGCTCGTTTTACTTGTCTTGGCTAGCACTCTGCTGCTACATGATATCCAGGATCTCAAAAGCTTGTATTTAAAAACCTTTAAAAAAAGTTTATTAAGAGCGTCATGTTCATCATTACATCTATTTGTCTGTCTGCATATATATTATGTCAGTAATTAAAAAAAAAATGGTTAACTACATTCGTGCAGTAAAATCGCGAAAGAATTAATGAGTAATTAGCTGTGGCCGCTATACAAGTCTTTTTTTTGGGCGTACTGATGAACAGCGATTATAATTATTAAGCAAATTACTATATTAATTCTCAAAGAGAATGTCTAATGAAACTCTAAAAGAAAGGGCTAGTTGGTTTATACCCGGTTCCTATATCTTACCGACCGTTTATTTGCTTTAGTATCAGTTAAAATTTGACATAAGCTCCATACATGTAATGTCAAAATTCAACTGATGGTAGGGCAAGTGATTGAATAGTAAGGTATAGGAACCTTGTAATTAATTTTGAGGTATAGGTCACTTTCAATGAAATCTTTTTAGGGTCATTTAGCCAAATGTCAAAAACTATAGACATCGATTACATCTAGAGAAACCTTTATCGTATGTGAAGTTACAGCATGGAAGAATTACCATCTTTCTTTCTTTCTTACGAATCTTTTACTAGCGAGAAGCACGGACGTGCATCGGTTCTCGTATTCATTTCTTGCGTTTTCGCGAGATTTTCACGAGAATGTAGAGTGCCTATAAAGGAATTTAAAGGTTAAACGAAAATGATTTTCTTGCTTTTCTTTTCCAGACGAAATCTGAAATTGTTGCGTTATTTGGTTCTGCAGATGCCAGTGATTCAAGGACTTATTTATATTCTAATCCTCATATTATGGGCTGAAAGTATGGTAAGTAAACGTACATAAACACAAAATACATAGCGTCCTGTATACATACATTATGTAGTACACATAA
Organism: Dendrolimus kikuchii; assembly: GCA_019925095.2. Lineage (NCBI taxonomy): Eukaryota > Metazoa > Arthropoda > Insecta > Lepidoptera > Lasiocampidae > Dendrolimus > Dendrolimus kikuchii. Next base: position 10,676,437 of record CM034400.1, read on the forward strand.
TTATGTCTGTATCCTTTATTATAGTACACAGCCTGTGTACTACAATAAAGGATACAGACTAAATATATTAGTCTATAATACAGGCTTACGGCCAATTAAGCGTTACTTACGGATATTTATAACAGTCATTAGTACTCAGATCGATGATTCCCAAAGTCATCGATCCCTAAGTCGACTACTTTGGGTTCATGTTAACGAAAAAGAATAGGAGTCCACAATGATGGACTGTAATTAAGGTATTTGCGTTCCAAAATTAAAATTTTGTCTTGAAAAGTATCGTGATCCTATTTCATTTTTGCATGGTGGGAAATGTATTTTCGTCTTTATTGTTGTTTTGCCTCCAAAATCAGCAGTCTGAACTGATTTTCATGAAATTCTTCTTCTTTTCATGAATGGTTCTTTAGGTAATTTCGAAGATAGACTGTAGAGACAGATTGTATCCGCTAGGATAGTGCTAAAATTAAAATAGAGTAATTCTCTGAAAAAACCGTAATTAATATTTTTTGCTGTACAGCTATAATAGTCTACTGATCAAGTACTTATGTCGACCATTGAACAATATCTGAGTCATTTATAATTTCAAAGATATCGGGTGTGAAAAGCTATTTGTTTTAAGCGATACTTTGTGCCAGACTTAACACATTGAATATTTTTATTCTAATATTTCAAAAAAAAAATAAAGCATCTGGTTTTCAATTGAAATCTATAGATGTTTTTTTTTAAATTAATGCATTATTCTATTATAATGCGTATTTGGGTAATTTCAAACTTATAAAAACATTTTCAAAATAGCGTCTGAAAGAAATATCACCTTTTCACACCTCGATATGATTAGTTTTATGTTAAAGCTATAAATTCGCCGAGAAATGTTTGTTTGTAAACCCAGTTTCAGAAACAAGTACTACGTGTTACTGGAACATTTTAAATTGTTGCTATTTATATATTAGTACGTGATCGCAAAATCTCCGAGATATACATTTTTGAAGTGCAACTTCTTTAGAATCGTTGTGATTTAAAACTCGATGAAACGAAAAAGCGACACTAAAAAGAGATAAACACATAAATCTATAGGACTAAGTATGCAAGAGAATGATATAGAATACATTATATTTAATAATTTAAACACTACTTATATAGTCATAGAGATATTTAAAGCTTAAATATATTATAACGATATAATATATGAAATGTGACGTTACGAAATTTAGAATCCCTCCCACCCCTTGTAACACTTTGTTTCACTTCTATTGTGTGTGAACTGTACACACATCTTTTTTTATTGCGAAGCTGGAAAACAGGCAGACGGCCCAGCACATGGAAAGTGGTTACCGTCGCCTATGCTTAGGCGTTGTCAACAATAGCGAAGCCATCGCGTTGCCAGCCTTAAGGATGGAATAAGAATAAGAATGGATGCGGTGATCAGACAAGAAGGATGGAATAGAAGGAATGTTCTCAGAGATAGGGAAAGTTGGATAAAGGTTCGGGAAGTGGGCCATCGGAATTCGCACTCATCTCACGAAACAAGATATTCCGTGAGCGCGTGGTATTACCTACACCGGCCGGGCAGGTCTAAGAGCTGTAATCAAGATAGTGATTCCAGCAGGACTTTACCACGTCAGTGGTATATTATATCTCAGCGAATGCACGGCTTTATTAATTTCCATTCCCTTTTAAATTTTTCAGATGTTGTACCATCGCTGTTTCGTGTACATCCAGCCTTTCATAATAGCTTCAATTTTGACCGGTGTATGGGGTATGATAATGACGGTTCGGACTGCAGGCTCCTTAGGTTGCAACGCTCGGCCAAGATTTTTCGCTGTACAGCTAACATTGCTGATTGTGAAACTACAAAGTGGCTTTGCCAAAGTACTTCCGGAGATAGTCCATTTGCCCTGCGTCTTGCCTTTGAATCCCTCCGTTTTTGTTAACAGTAAGTTGAGTATTTAATAATGTAATAAAAAAAATATAGTCCCAGTTCGCGTCCACTTGACAACGCACATTTATTTATTTACTTGTGGCGCCGGCAGACGTTGTCCTGCTATGAAAAAATAAAAATCTAGGACCCGATCCCAGCGCCACCTACCGGTTCCAATTGTGGATTTAAACTATCCGAGGACCCATTCAAACACACAAAAACAAAATCACCAAAATCGGTCCAGGTGATTAGGAGGATTCTAGAACCCGATCTCAGTGCCACCTACCGGTTCTAATTGTAAATCTAAACCATCCAGGAACCCACTCAAACACACAAAAACAAAATCACCAAAATCGCTCCAGGTCATTAGGAGGATTCTAGAACCCGATCTCAGCGCTACCTACCGGTTCTAACGGAATAAAAAGTATCCTATGTTCGTCTCCTGGTTGTAAGCTACCTCCCCACCAATTTTCAGCCAAATCGGTACAGCCGAAATTAAGTTATAAATAGTGTAACTAACACGACTTTCTTTTATATATATAGATTATGGACCATGAACGCGAGATACATCCTATAAGTACATCCAACTTAAATCTAAACAGTGCTCATACTCCCTTTTTGAAGGGTTCCGTAGAGGCGATGCACGTTGACTGTGTTTGTCATTAGGCTACACATCCTAAGAAAAGCATTAAATTATCTCGGTGACTTCTTACCGGATTCTGTTCAAATAAATTTTCGTCGATTTTTAATTTTTATCAACTTTATTTTTTCATAATTTTCCAGTTTATAGTTCAAAATTGAAAACACATTTTTTATCACCCTGGTAGGTAATATGCCGCCATCTATTGATTAAATAACAAAGTCATTTAGAAATACCAAGTATTCTGACTTTTCTAGATCTGATTAACAATACAAAGATAAAAATTGAAAATTATTCAACCCTCAGTCAATATGGCAGCAATTCTGATTTTTTTACGGTTTTACTACTAAACTGTGTAGCGTCATATAAATTAAATAATAATACTAAATTTCATAAAGGTTCCCAAGGACTGGAGGCGCGCTGTCAACGTGCCCTTATATAAAGGCAAGGGGTCACGTATGGAGTGCGCCAACTACAGGGCGCCATCAGTTTGATCAGCACAGCATCTAAAGTGTATGCGAAGATTATTGAAAAGAGAATGAGACTGGTATCTGATGGATTACTGTGGGATGCACAAAGGGGCTTCAGAAATGGAAGGGGATGTATGGATCAAGTTGTCTCGCTCCGCAATATCGTAGAGAAGCAGCTGGCTATGGGCCGGAAGGTTTTCTGCGGTTTTGTGGATCTAGAGAAAGCATTTGACAGGGTTGTGCGGAACGACCTCTGGGATATATTGCCCGGTTATGGGATTAATGGCCAATTGATGCGTGCTGTGCAGTCCACTTACGAGGACTGTATGGCATGCGTGCGGGTGGATGGCAGCCTGTCGCCCTGGTTTGACGTCAATATTGGTGTCCGGCAGGGCTGCGTGCTGTCGGCTTTGCTGTTCATCCTATACCTGGATGATTGTCTCCAGAAAATAAGATTGATGGATGTCGGGGTGCGGATGAGTGATCTAGTTGTAAGCACCTTGCTTTATGCGGATGATGCCGTGCTTTTAGCCGAATCGCCATCAGAACTGCAAACACTAGTCACAATGATGAGAGGTGACTGGCAGGCGAGAGGCTTACATTTGAATGCGAAGAAAATAAAGGTTATGGTGTTTAAAAGAGAAGAAAGCAGAACGAATGCAAGAATAATGGTAGATGATGTTATGCTGGAGCAAGTGAGTGAGTTTGTATATCTTGGATGTGCTTTTAGCTGGGATGGAAGGTACACCGCTGATATAGAAAGAAGAGTGAATTTGGGGAATAGAGTAAATGGAGCGTTAGGTAAACTTCGAGGTGCTAAGAACCTCAGCCAGAAGGCCCAGCTTGCCATACACAACGCGGTGCTGGTACCTACGCTCACGTACGGAAGCGAGAGTTGGGTATGGAAAAGAGAGCATGAAAGTAGTGTAAACGCGGTCGAGATGCAAGCACTGCGCAAAATCTGCGGAGTGACGCTCGCGGACCGCGTTCGTAATACCTAAGTAAGAAAGAGAGTTAGTCTGAAAGAGAGTGTCGGGGTGAAGGTAAGGAAAGGAATGCTCCGGTGGATCGGACATGTGGAAAGACAGCATGATGAAAGAATGACTAAACAGATATACAATGCAAAAGTGGATGAATGCAGAAGTCGTGGAAGGCCACGACACACCTTCCATGATCAAATTGATCATGTACTAGCAGAAGGTGATGTCAGGAGCCTTAAGAACAGACGAGCGTGCATGACAAGAGTTATGAATGTCAAAGAAGCAAGTGAGGTGTGTAAGAATAAGCCTGAATGGCGCTCTGTTGTTCGTGCCTACCCCGCAAGGGAACTGGCGTGAAGTTATGTATGTATGTATGTACTAAATTTCATCGGTGTACAGTATACACCTAATATTTTTTGAGAAAAATTACTATAATGTACTAAGACAGACATGCAGACGGCTGACGCGGACGGACATTACGAATTCATACCGGTTCTGTTTTCAACAAACTGGCTACCGAACTCTATGGACACAAAGCTGAATAGCGCCCAAATATCTCACGACTTGATCATAGCCACCCTAGGTTACATTATTCTCACAGATTGGAAGTTTTATTATTCAAAACAACACAAGACCAAATCATACGAATATTGTATAAGAAATTACGAATTTAAATGATTAGAGAATAAAGAATAAGTACTCAATATGAGTAAAAGTTTTTCATTGCTTCCACAGTACAAACTACAGATTGTTAATAAATCGTTTAATACATATATATACTTTTTTTTTCAGTGATAAACAACGCAATAATGATCTTGGAGATGTTATTGCTCACTATATTAGCCTGGAGACTTTATGGTAGACCAGCAAGTAAGAACATAAACAAACTTCCTCAAGTTGTCGTAGCAGTATTAGAAGATAATCCTCGATCATTAGAACTTAAAGTGACCAAAGATGGTATCGATAATAGGTCTTATAATTCCAATCTAGTAATTGAATGAAAAATTCTAAGTAAATATGTCCGTAGTGTTCATTTAAAATGTTTGTGTGTGATTTTGCTCGGATCAATTAAAATATGGTGTAGATATCGATTGTATAAGAATGTGTTTTAGTACACTTAACTGTAATTTGTATGTGAAATAAAATGTGCTTTAATGTTATTGTATTGATAAACGTGTAATTTAAATGCATTATGTTTTGACGATGTACCTGAATCTCGATTAGTAAGTAACTGGTAGAAGTGTATTTTGAGGCATAATAAAACACAGACGCTAATATTATAATTATCGAGAGTTTTATTGTAACTACATATTGATTATTTTCATTACTCTATCAGCTACATACATCTACATATATATATGTGTGTGTGAAAAAAGATGAAAGAAGACTACTAGGTATAAACAATGGCCCAAAAAATACTTAAGTGGTCTAAAAAAAGTTGTAGAAATAAGAAATCCCTCTCTGTCTAGTCTTTCTGACGAGATAACCGTTTCACTGGCCAATTATCACTCGTACTTCCATAGTAAAAATTAGTAATTTGATATTTTTGTCGTTTAAAATGAGACAGTTTCAGCGAGATATAGGTTCGAAGTTTCAAGCCAGTGAAGTCGTGGACATAATTTGTAAATATAGCCAGAAATAGAAATTTATACATAATATATTTAAAAATTCGTCATTTATTCACTACGTGGTTCGTCATCAGTACTTTTATCGTTATTCTCTTCAGAGGGTGTACTAGCCCTAGAATTTTCAGATCCGTAAATATTGTGAAGTTCTTCCAATTTGTAATGAATTTTCACTCCTTTTGACGTTGTTTTGTTTACTTTGTTTACTAGAGATTTTGTTTGTTCTTCTAATCTTTTTAGTCTCAGGTCGCGTGCTGCAAACCTTGCTTCGTGATCTAATTCACTGGATGTCGATGGCCCAGTATTTTTATCTATGATTTCTTTAGATTCTTCGTTTGTGAGACAGTCGGAATCAGGTTTTGTGAATTTTTCGTGAATAGTGTCTAATTTACCAGCTAATTCTTCCCCGGTTTTAAGAGTGTTAGATATATTATTGACTACTTCAGAACAGCTAGTTTCCAACCTTTCTAACCTTTTCTCCTTTTTAGCCAGTCTTTCTTCTTGGCGTTTTACATTTTCTAGTATTAATTTGAACTCTACCGTAGGAGTCAGTATTTCATTTTTAGATGTGTTTACTTTAGAACTGTTATCAGCTTTATTGCAAATGTCATTGTTTACATTGTCTTCTGTCAGCAAGGCAGTACCTTCAGCATTGGAGGTATTGCCAGTCATATGTAAATGCAAATTATTTTCATCACTTTCATTATTTTGCATTATAATATTACTTTGGACTTGATAGTCGTCTATTTCAAGACATGACGGAACAAGTGGTTCATCTGATGGTACTTTATTAATATTTTCTTGCATACGACTTGACGTTGGCCTGTTTATAAGATTATCTAATGTACTATTAATCTCATCGGTAAACTTAGCCGTTGCTCGAGTTTTGCTTAACAACATTGAGCTATTTTTTTCTAACTTTTCTAACTTTTCATCCTTTTTGGCAAGACGTTCATTTTGTAGTTTAACATTTTTTAATATTTCAGCTGTATCAATTTTAATGACAGGTTGTTCTTCATCTATTACACCCAATTTGCTGTTAGATGTTAGATCGTTTTGTGTACTATCATTAGAACCTACTGCAATATGTTCATGAATAAGACTATTATGAGTTATTTCTATTATTTCAGTGCTTATATCTTCAGCACATGAGTCATCATGAGCAATGTCACCAATTTCGTCTTCAGTTTCCTCACTTAGTTTATCGTATTTACGTACATTTTCACTTTTACTGCGATCAGAAGCATCATGATTATCATATACGTCTTGTGTGTCTAATGGTAGATCAGCTACATCAAGCATGTCACTGGCAGGATCTTCTCTTTCTGCAACTTGATTATAATCAGTGCTGGAATCTAATATCGTCTCAAAGGATTTCTTTAGCTTTTTCTTACACCTGATAAGAGATTCCGCCACGTATTCACTTTCATCATTGGACTCTGATGATTCGTCAGATGGTCTTTCGTCACTGTAACCACTTTCAGCAGAGTTATTGAGCGATGGTGAACCAGTCTTTATTTTTCTACTTGAGAACTCGGCCCTTAATTTTTTCCAATCTTCTTCTGTTTGTGTATGCTTTTCACGGGCTTGTTCCCATTTTTCACGACAGTATTCCAATTCTTCTTTCAATTCATTGAGAAGTTTTCTTTTTTGTTGTAATTCGTATTTCAATATTTTCTCATGCGTATGTAGCTGGTGATGATGTCTGCGTAATCTACCAACTACGTGCCATGTTTTGCTTAGTTCCGAAGTTACAAGACATAGACGCCGTTCTTGCTCTTCTAATCTCGACTCCAAATGTGCGTTAAGTTGTTTCATACGATTAACTTCTTTGACCAAACCCAGCTTCTCAACTATAAGATCCTGAAAATTAATTTAAATTATAAACTTTGTTACAGACATTGTTTTTATTAATATATTTTAAAACTCACAACATGTGTCTGCAATTGTTTTCATGAAAAAAGAAATTGGCGAAGCACCAATTTTCACGATGACTATGTATTTTTTGTGTATAACAGAGTACTGTCCATGAGTACTTTTATTTTCGAGATGTAATTACTGAACCATGATTCACAAGTTGCAAATTATTTTCAAATAGTGATGATGTCTTTCTTACCTTTAATCTAATGTATGTTTGACTCACACTTGGCACCAACACGGGTCCTGATTTTGTTTCTACCGACTTGTAACATGTTGTCACTTTATCCGCAGGATTACTATCAGCCACAGATTGGTGGCTTAAAAGCTCCATAAGTACTCTCCAAACTTTTGGAAGGTTTTCAACTATTTCTTCAGGCGTCGTATTTGATGGTGAAGCAATTTGGGCTTCTGTAATAAAATAAAGTTATAAATTTTCATCTTTCTCAAAGATATAAATTAACTCTGAACTTATAGATTATGTAGTCGATTATTGCTAAGGGGAACCCAGTGTCACGCTGTATGCCAATGTTCATTTGTGTAGACGAAATATGAACCCGGTTTTTGATGACGGGTTAAAGAGTTTCTTGCAAATGTTTTTGAAAAAACTCTGCCGATAGTTATGAATAATTTTATATCTATAAAGGTATAAATGCATTTTATTAAATAATCAAGTTCATATGTGGATAAAACTGTACCTATTTCATCAGTAGCTTCTTGTTTTTGAACTGTCTCAGCATTGTTTTCCTTCTTCTGAACTTCCTCTTTAGTTTCTTTATTTTCATCAACTTGGCTCACTATTTCCAATAAGAGCTTAGGTAAAGCTGAAGAAGCTTCCGAGTCATTTTCTCTTTCTGCCATATGCGTAAGTATACCGTGGTTTTCTTCCAGTCTATGAACAAGCATATCTAAATCCTGCTTCGTTTTATATCCAAGTAAAACTTGAGAAAAAAGCTGAAATAAACATATAATATTAAATTGTTTGTCCCCAAAAATAGTAAGTATATAATAATGTCTAAAGTATAAGGATTAGGTAAGTACCTTATTTACAACAGACATTTCTGCCTTCAAGCCATTTGTTTCGTCTTGGCAAGTAGCTATTTGAATGTTTTTATTATCAACAATTTCATGCAATGCCTCTACTTTTGCCTCGAGTTCTTCAATTTTCTCTGCTAGGGATTTTGATCTGAAATTATTTTTAAGTTAAAATGGATACTTTATGTTAGAATTTCAAAGAAAAGTTTACATAAGTTAGCTACGTGTCAGTTTCTATTTAATTTTAAACAGAGTATCAGAACTAAATAATTAAATACCTAATTTCTATAACTAGAACAGAACGAGAACATAGATATTACATAAGTACCTAAAATTACAATACAAGTGATATTTACGATCAAAGTTAAACGTAAATTGAAGAAACACATCAGAGTGCTGAGTTGGTCATTGTTAATATCATTCTTCCACTTCACTACTTACTTATTGCTTTCAGTTTGGTATAATATCTTTTGTTGTTCCAGTTCACGGGCGAGACCTTGTCTGGTAACTTCAGCTAACCTAGCTCTTTCTTCATAAAGACCTCGTAAAGTACGAATATTTTGAAGCTGTCTTTCATATTCTTGTCTCAGATCCGTTGAAAGCAGACTAGTCTCTCTATCGGCCAAAGTCCTTTCTATGTCATTTAATTTGTTTTTCAGCTGCAAAAAAATAAGTAGGTAATATAAATATCACTTAACGGGTTATAGCGTATAGCATTTATTTAATTTGTTTTTCAGTTGCAAAAAATAAGTAGGTAATATAAATTTCCCTTAACGGCTTATAGCATATAGCATTTAAGTTTTGTTCTAAGTATATTCTACTGAGGAACATTTTTTGAAAATGATATAACTTAAGTCTACTCCTGCTCTATGTTACATCGCTTCGCAACGTGTTATAGGTATAGGAGGAGAAGAAAGAACAAGAAAGTCAACTGCAATTAGTACGAGAACTTCTTTGCACATTAAAATACTTTATTATCAATGTTCTTGGGTAAATTTACAGGTGTAAAAGCGTTATCTAATAATTTTATTTATAAGTCTCAACTCTACATCTATCCACAATCTATCAAACTTATATGGAATAGAATGTTCTCTACTATGAAGTTTACTGTTGGAGATATCCTGAGAGACGGTGATCACTTACTATCAGGTAGAGAGTCAGTTGAGATATACCTACTTAAACAAAAAATCCAACAAGTATAATTAAGATCTTAATTATTATAGAACATAATAATTACGAATTTGGTAAATAAATGTATAGGCGCCATAGGCACCGGTAACTGATTTTCACCAGGTCCTCTGTCAGCCTTCTAGCAATAAAAAAAAATATAAAATGTATCTAGAAAAGTTTGTCCTCGATAAAGCCTCTTCTATTGGTTTTAGTATAAAGGCTGTCACATTAATTACTTCCAAGTTATGCCAAATTAGATAAACAAGCTATTGCACAAGAACTACGCAATCGATTGACAATGTGCGTATGACGTAGTAGTAGTACTACATTTTGCGTCAGGGTGTTTATTAAAAATTTATTCAGAACTAGCCCATTAAATTATTAAATGTAATCCATCTTTGGCATAGTCTCAAAGATATTCACTGCCAGTAACTTGTCAGATATGCATTCCAAACGCCTCCCCAGACACAGCGGTCCCTGACCGCGCAAGGTACGGTCGTTGCCTTCCTCATGACATTGGAAAAATATTGTTTTAGTTTATATAAAAATAAAAAGCTAAATATTATTTATATGTCCACAACGCCTAAGACGATATCTTAAAAAGCTTTTTTTGTATACTATACATACATATAGCAAACAACTTAATCTAGTTTTGTGTTATATTTTAGAAAACTACTTTAGATAACCGTCAACAAAACACTCTTTAAAACTGTGTTCATAACATGAAATAATCTCTTACCTCATTTAATTGATCTTCACGCAGATTAATCATAGTTTTACTGACGGTTATTACTTCCTTAAGTGCATGAATCTGTTTCATTGACTCCGTGTTCTGAGCGTTTAGGTCCGCAATATCCGAATAAGCGTTTTGCAGAGCACTGTTTGATTCAGTTAAATCTTTTCTTAATTTATTGTTATTTTCCTTGATTTTCTCAAATTCCTCTCTAATATGAACTACGGCATCAGTAAGTTCTGTGTTTTCTCTACAAGCTTGAAGATCTTCTGGAATATTGATATTATTTTTTGTCAATAAGTTGCGCAGTTGCTTATTACTCTCGTATAACTCTAGTTTAGACAATCGTTCACTTTGTAAAGTTTTTTCTAAAGCATCTTTTTCTGCTCTATGTCGCGCTAATATCTCTCTCCTTTGTACTCTTTTGATCTCGAGTTGCTTTTTAAATTCTTCCATATCTCTTTCCTTGGCTTTTGCTCTCTCCTCTTTGCTATTTTCAGATAATTGATTCTCTTCATTGGAATCCTCTTCGCGTGTACATTCCATACTGTTCGTTGTTTCACTTTCACTTTCTGCGTTATCTGTGTAGCGTCTTCCCGTCGGCGCACTACTGAGCACATTTCCCATTTTGGAATACTTTTATAAACAAGTCGCACTTTCATCCACACGATATCAGAACGAGGATACGCGATTAAACGCGATTTTAAAATAGGTAATGAGCGATGTTTTTAATAAGACAAAGGATTGTAGACTGTTGGATCATGAGATCGTGACGGGCGTTCGCCGAAGTAGCCGCCTCCCGAAATAGCTCCTCCGTCAGCTCCAGACGCGTGCGCATACGCATATATATTACAGTATGCTCGTTATTACCGTCGTAAGTACCGTATAACTTTTCCGACGAAACTTTGTCAAATATTATTTTTAAACGCTTCATTTTCTATGATTGTTTCTCGTGAAATAATTATGTATCATTGACCATAAATAGTGACAATACTTATATAAACAATCTAAGAAAAGTTACTATGTATAGTAACATTTTTAGAAATATAAAACACGATTAATCTTATTATAATCGTATAGGAACTCATTATGCCATTAACTTGATGTTGAATTTGAATTGTACTAAAGGGAATATCTATACATCCAGTCCATCAATATCATCATCAAGATACCTTTTTTAAGTGGACTTTGAATTTTGATCAGAATATTCCACTTCTTAGTTTAAAAGTTAGAGGAGGCCTGGGGAGAGGCGAGAGATGGCTTGTAGATAAAGATTTTGGCGCCGGGTTGGCCCAAATGACCTCTAGCGCCATGAGTAAACGGCCGCGGGCGAAATCTAGGGGAGGATCCGCGCGTATCTAAGGTAGTCGCCTGAGGGACCGGAGTTGTTCCGCGATCCCCATTCCCGGGGTGCTGTGCGCCCTGCGGCGGCACCGGACGGGGCAGTCTCAGCCGGAGCTTGCCGGGGCCAACGCGGTGTAGGCGATTACCATTTCCTGCGGCCTGGGCTATAGGCGAAAGGAAGGAACACGGGACTTTTAATTAGTTTTCCGGCAGTGGTAACATATCTTCACCAGGGTAGGACTAAGCCGGCGAGTCTCCACACGCTCTCACCGTAATGCCCACACGGTGTTAAGTCCGTAAGTGGATTTATTCTCGTCAAACAAAATGGGACCTCAATAAGTTTTGTTTGGGAGATAATATTTAGCCACCTATTGACATAAATAAAAAATACATTAAGGAGGATCGCTATGACTTTTCAAGATCTAATTAAAAATACTCCATATAAACTTAGAATAAAATTCAGCCTTCATGTCGGCCATCCCTAATATTTTTTTCGTGGTTTCATTATAGTATATTATTTTAGCGTCAAATACACATTACAAATTCCTGCTACATTTACATAAGTATAGGTAGACCCAGTCACTTATGTGAAAAATAACTGTGATATACAAAGACATACGTACCTATTTTATTAGGGTTCCGTATAAAATTGCCAAAACGGCTACGTAGCTCTGATTTATTTAGTAAGTATGAGTATTGTTATACATCCATCTAGCGGGAAATAAACGACTTTGGTTGTATCATGGAAAAAGATTGTATTCATAACTTTGACCTTTGTAGACGTTAACGATTTTGAACGCTTCTTTGAGAACCATAATGAAGAACAAAACAATACAATTGTACGGACCTTGCCTTGGGCCCCGGAGTCCGATCCGAGGTATCGCTACTCACCTAAGGCTTCGCCACATAGCCCTCCTGCGGGTATTAAAAATTATTAATATAATAGCACGGAAAAAGAAAACTATTGCTTGATAATAGAAACATTCTCTTTTTCGTTATAGGATTCGGACAAACTCCCTGGTATAACTAGATGGCGCTGTAATCAGTATTGTAGCCTTCTTAAGAACCTTATAGAAGCCTACAAATATACTGTAACTTAATATGAATAAGACCGTAAATTTTTAATTACTTATTATAAAAAATAGTACACAGTAGTAGAATTTGTCACAAAGGCAGGTAAAAGAAACTTAGTCCATACAGCCAATTCTGATGTATAAGTCAGGGTATAGAGCGCAGTTGAATTGTAGGCTACAACTGCCGCCATTCAACGGAGTGTTGTGAAAACTCTAAAGGCCACATTTGAATATACAGTTCACATTTCTCATAAAACACATAATTACTATTCAAAAACTATCAATATCCTACAACTATTGTTAATTTTAGAGTAATTTTACACATTTTTAGATAATAAAACTGCACAACATAACGCCCCTTTTCAGTTTTCGCTAAAAATTCCAAATAAATAAAAATATATTTTTTTAATTATTTGTTTGTACTTAATTATTATTTATTTAATAAAAAAGAATCAAATTAGTAAAGCACTGAAGAGACGGGTCACTCTTTTAGATCCTTCACTCACTTCTCTGTTAATTAAACAAGTTGACTCTTTTGAAATAGCGTTTCGAAGAATAATGCATACTTTTACTTTGCTGCAATAATATATACATAAAACAAAAAGCGATTAACAACGATCTTTTTCGAAAATATGACTGCTAATACAACTATAATATATATTACATGATTACCACAGTACTAACGAGTGCCTATTATTAATGGCTGGATCCTATAGGTATAGCCTTATTATTCATTCACTTGCCCTACAATCTGTTAAATTTTGACATTAGTTGTATGGAGCGTATATCAAATTTTAGCCGATAGTACGGCAAATAAACGGTCGGTAACATATAAAAACTTGGCCTTAGTCACTTATGGTCATCTTACCGACCGTTCATTCATCTTACTATTGGTTAAAATTTGACATAAGCTCCATACAAGTTTTGTCAAAATAAGAGCCGGTTCCTATATTCTAGCGATTATTCATTTGCCTTACCATCGGTTAAAATTTGACATAAGCTCTATTTTTAGAAAATAAAACTGCACAGCACAACGTCCCCTTTTAGTTCCTGCCAAAAACTCGTAAGGCAAATGAATGAATAGTAATAGTAAGATATAGGAACCGGCCCTTAAACTTGTTCGTATGAGCATTGCGTGAGAGAGATATACATTTTCACATTATATTCATGCATACATTACCTTTCCGTATTATTTCAGCACATCAAAAGTTCAAGGTCGCAAAGATTATAAATCACAAAAAAGAAAATAAAGCTGACTTAGGTATGAAATGTTACAATGCTGAAAATCGAGTATATTTCCTGTTAGCTCAGTGGTACTCAAATCAAATTTGAAGCCATATTAGTGAGAGACACATCACTAATGTCGTTCGCGAACTGCACAAGACTATTATCGACCAAATGTCAATTGGCCACATAATCATAATTCATAAACGTAGTCTTTCGATCAACTTTTTTTGTGGAAAACCATTTTCCAATATTTTATGTAGCTCGGTCCTTCATTTTCTAAACTTAATCTCTTGTGCGAATCATTTCTCTTTGGCAGTTGGCATATACGTGTGAAAATAAGTAAATATATCATGTTGTGTGTAAAGATTGATTTTTATTTTATTTTGTTATAACAGTGGCTTTTTGGTAATATTAGCTTGTAAATCACTTTGCGTGTGACGTCGTTCAATTTGAACAACAAATTGGATATGCCATAATGTGAAATGTGAAGTAGAATAAAGCTTGTTGCAATGGATGAGAGTACAAAGAACTCCCCTTGTAAGGTAAAAATTAAGCCATCTTTTGCTGTTTAATTCCAATTTCGTTGTATTTGACCTTTATTGTGAATGAAAACTAAGTAGCTAATCTTTTCTGTATACTTCGTTTGTCTTACTACAGTTGTTTCTTTCTAGTTCCTTCGTATCATTAAGTAGAAAGTTGTGTAGTGTCCCTGCATTCAGTTTTCTGTTTTTTATACCAAGGGGAGTTACCTATGATGATAGTGTTTGCTAATTTGTTATAGAGATAGCTCTGACACACTTCTTAAGTAGTCAATCTCCAATTAAATAAAAATGTTAGGTACTTACGTGACAAAGTATTGTTTATTGAATTCATTTAATTAAAATACAACTTAGTAGGCATTGAGTGTTAATGTTAGAATCTATCAATTTTAGATTCAATCCAGTATCTTCATCTAAAATAAAGTAGACTGCACACAGCTTCTCTTAATTAAGTTGCTTTTTATTTATATATTAATTATTGATATAGTTCTATCACAAATTGTTATGGTACATCTATAGCTATCCGGTGCATGAATTTTAAGTAGTGGGGTGGTAGAATGGGGAAGGGGGAGGCATACTTACTCCTACTACAACTCCTAGATCTTCAGTTTTTTTAATAAACAACCTCATTTTTTCACTAATATTACACATACAAAGTTAAATAAGCATTTTGAAGTCAAAAAGAAAGCCAGTGATCAACAGAAAAAGAACCAAAAAACAGTGTATATCATCAAAAATGAAGAAAAAACACAACCAAGCTCATTCAAATACAATACAAGAGTGACCATGAAAATATTCAAAATAGTGGCCAATAAAGATGAAATTATAAATTGTGTGTATAAAATAAATAGTAAATGGTTACCAGTCAGTTCTAGCACTCACCGACTGCTGCATTGACAAGCTCGCTTCGTTGGCTTGGCTCGTGCAATTTGGTCTGAAGCTAACCTAACCTAAATCACTGTTCTAGTCACTGGTCGTGACTTTTCACCACCGATCACAATAATGTTAGTGAAAAAATTGGTGATGTTATGTTTACCAAAAATAAATATTTCAAGAACTCCGAACCCTAGGAGTTGCAGAAAGGGTAAGTATACCTTTCCCCTACCCACTATGCCCAGCCACTACATAAGTTTTTGTGCAACGGATAGCTGAGTAGCAGCCAATGTTATATTGTTAAGCCTATATTAGTAAGCATATAACTAGATTTGATTCTAGCGGATATTAACATTTCAATTTAAATTTATTTTTTCATCTAAGATTTGATCACAGGGTCATCATTCAAAAAATGGTTTAAAAATTAAAGTAAAAAGGTAAAATCAAACTAATACAGATTAACAGAGATTAAAGTGTTAAAACATTCATACAAAGATAACTTATGTCCTCTATCAATTGGTTGCAAAAGGCTTCATTAGACTTGTATTATATGAAAAAGTGTCTATTGCATAGCTATCTGTTGCTGATTATGGACCATTCATTTTTCCATTAACTATAATGTTATTAAAAGATGAATAACAATAATGGCCCATTCCTATATCTCCTCACCAACCATTTATCTGCCTTACTATTGGTTAAAATTGGACATAGCTCCATACAAGTAATGTAAAAATTCAACTGATAGTAAGACAAGTGGATGAATAGTAAGATATAGGAATTGTCCATAAAAGAAGGTAATAAGTTCTCTTTTAGTTGGTTGTAATTTCACAAATAAAATTACTAATATAGGCTGAATAATGGTATAATGTACATTATACCATCACATTCACTTTTTTGTTTTGATCTTGCACAAATATTATTAGGAGTGCAATGAGGGTGGTGATGGGCATCAACTTCATGCAGAAGTGGAGCATCTAAGGCAGCACCTTGCTGCAAGGGACTCCCATATTGTAGCTTTAGAAGGAGAGTTCATCAAGAGCACTACACGAGCTAATGATCTTGAGGAACAACTAAGCACTTGGCAAGAAAAATATGAGAGGTAAGTTCTTAATTGTCATTAGAAGGCATTTTAAGAGGAGATACATAATTTTGAGTTGATAAAATAACAATTGAGCTTACTGGAATGCAAGGCTTATAATGATGTTGTTGTTTGGAGTAATAATAACCCTTAATTATAATTATTCCAGTATTGGGTTCAAACTTCCCTATTTCAGAGGAATCTATTGCATACCTTTTGCTCTTTTCCAATACATATGTATGATATGATATGGGACATTGCATTTTATTAATTCTGTAAATTGTTTTTGCTCAACCTGTGGTTGCTAATAATAAATTGCTATTGGCTACTAAAAAGTGAAGTGAAAGTATCTAAAAGTTAAAAATGTAGTTAGCGTTTTACATTCCAGTGCACCTACTTTAGATCTTTTTGTATTAATTTTATAGTGAACTGGAATTTTTATTCAGTTACAATAGTATTAATGGAAATATTGCTTTTTATTAAATATGGCTTTGCACAGTTTGCAGATTTAATCAGTGTGAAGTATTTATGAATTTAGTCTAAACAAAAATCTTGTAGCTACCTGAAAATTCATGTTTTATACAGTTGTATACACAAACCTTCACTCTTGCTTAGAGACAATCATTCAATCAGCATGCTAAAAGTGTAAACTTATAACAACAATTATATGCATTTTGAAAATAAATCTGAAAACAAACATCACTCTCTTGGTTTCCACTAAGAGTAGCCTATTATTAATATAAATAAACTTGTATATTTTCTTCTGACAGATTGTATGATTCTTACAAGAGAGTGCAAAAATTGAACCAAGGCTTAGAAGAGAAACTGCTGCAAATGGTAGATAAGATGAAAGGGGAAAAAAGTCAGTTGACAAAAGATATTGCTACTTTGTCTGTGAGATTAGCAGAATCTAAGCATAACTACAGTATGCTGCAGAAAGAAAATGTGAGTCTTTTATAAGAGTATAAGCTGTATTAAATTATTCATAATTTATCTGTATAGTCTGTACTAGGATTTATCACTGTTCTTGGTTAGCAACTGATGGCCGTGCAATAGTCAGGTGTCCGTGAAAAATTATGCATTTTATAGTGTCAGGGGAATCCATAAAATTTTAAGGCTATATTACTTTTATGTGTTCTTTCAGATAATTGTGTTTTGAAAAACTATACTAATATTAATATTGAGATATAAATAGAATAAGAAATATAAAGATAAACAATTTTTAGCTAGACATGTTTTATTTTATTTTTTATTTTACAATTTTTGGATGACTGTCAGCTATTCATATTATAATAATAACATCACCTCACATAGAAATATATAAAGATATATAATCAGAGATCAGATGTTGCTGGAGAGTTTCTTGCCGCTTCTTCTCCTTAACAGCAATGACATGTTGTGAAGCAGTGTACGTAGAATAGGAAGTAAAATTAAATTTATCTTATATGTATGTTCAAAATGTGTTCTCCAGTGGAACTTATTTTGAATACAAACTTTTGAATTTGAATTAAAATGTTTATTTATGTACAAAGTAGGTACATGTAAATTACACATGTTTTCTTATAAAGTTCTTAAGATCTTTTAAACAAATCTTACTTTTATTAGGATATCCCACTATTCTTATGTAAATGCAAGGTTGGGTTTATTTGAATGATTCTTGTCTCCCGTTTCATGCCTTGGGTATAAACCGATTCTCATTAAATGTGGTATATGTTTTGTATTAGAAATTAGAGCTGCCACAAGAAGTGAATCAAAGAAAGCCTTTGTGATATCAAATAAATTTTATTGTTACAGGAGAGATACAAAAATGATATGAATTTAGCAATCCAGCTATTGCAGTGTAAGCCTGATAATTTTGTGTCTCAGAAACTGGACAATGTAAGTTCATCACAAAATACATTATCTACATTCATTTACATATTTTTATTGTTATTAGAATTGTTATAATTTTGTTTTTTTTTCTGCAGCTCCCTTCAGACACACAGGCTAGAGTGTCGCAGTATGTGATGTCTAAAACATCAAAACCATCCAGCTCAAATCAGTCTAAAAATGGTAATGAAATTGAAACCTTTGATGCTAGTGAGTATGAATTTAATATTTCTGCTTCACTTATGTCTAAAATCCTCGAAGACAGCATACAAGATACTGTAACCAAACACTGTGATACATGCACATGTAATAACGCCCAGAATAAACCATTCTGCTACAATGAAACTTTCTATTCAGTAGCAACACAGACACTTGTTAGTGGAGAAATGAAAAATTCATTGTGTTTAAATTGCAATTCAGAAATTAAATCTTTACACTCTAATCTGAGTATGAGAAGTACCTCACCCCATGCCATAAAATTGATTAATGATAAGTCTACAAACCGTAATTTAACTGGCCCGTTATACATAATACCTCAGCAAATAGTACCTCAGGAAATAGAACCTATTAGAGATACTCAGGATGTGGTAGGTGAAACCATCAAGCCTAACTGCGCGAATGTTAAGAATAAAGCTAATATTGATGAAAAAATTATAATCGATTCAAGTCTTCAAAAGGTTGCTATACCCCAATTACAAGATGTTGCACCAATTCGGAAAAATCACGACATGCATATGGAACCAGCAGTGCATCATAAACTCTGTGATCGAACAAAAACTTCAATTTCTAGTAAGAAAAGTAGTTCTCAAAGTGTAGGTCATGAGGATTTGCTCATTACAAAAGAAATGCCAAATATTAAAGATTTAAAGTTGAAAAATGAAAATAAATCATTAGATAATACGAGCATAAAACAGAATTCTCACAGTTCCATGGGCGCAATTAGTAGAACGTCGTCAGTAGCTAAATCCACTGTAAGCACTCATAAATCTAACACGCAAGTGGGACCTGGACCGAGATTTTGTCATTTAAGAATGCAAGCAGGCTCTAAAAATATATTGCTTGATAATGCAGAACCCGATGTACCACCGGTTTTGTATAGACGTCAAAGCAAGTGCAATGAAAATTCCTTATTCAAAGATATCAATGATGATTTAGATAATTTTGTTGATTTAGATAAGAATGATGTTGAATTACAAGACGAAATTAAAAATGACAATATAGTTGTGGAAAGCACACTTATTGATGTTCACATTGATAATAACAATAAAGAATCTAGTGATATTCCAAAGAATTCTTCAATAAATCCTGTTTTATTAAATGTGTCATCATCACCTTTACAACCCTTGAAAACCCATAATTTTTCAAATAGCTCGGAGCATAATAACAATAATTCTCAAAGTATTAGCAGTCAGCAGAATGTCACTGAAATCGACAATTTGCTCAATGATTTCAACGCCGATATAACCAATACAAAAAATAATAATATTATAACAACAGAGATTAATGATAACATTCAAAACACAAATAATTTCACATTGAATGATAATCATGTCAAAATATTTAATTTCGATCATTATGAACAAAATAAGTTGTCTACACAATACAACAAGCCTTTACGAAAGATTGATATGTCGCAGCTTCACTCAATAGAGAACACAAGAATTTCTAAAGACTTGCCTCCTATGAGTGGTGATAATACAAAACTAGAAAAAAAGACGGATGTTATAAAACCAGTTTTGCCACCTATAGTGAATGTTTATCCAAATCTTACTCAAACGCATTTGAAAGTGAATGATAACAAAAAAGTATTTACCAACGAACAAAGTACTAGCTCTTTATCAAGTGACGATAGTGCCGCTTTATTGCAAAAACAGCAGCTACTAAGAGTAGCTGAGTGGGTGGAAAAGAATCTAGAACAACAAAACAATTTTAATGATCCTTTGGAAGAAGATGTCAATTTTCCTAACAAATCTGCAAGGAGAGATAGCAAACTATGTAGATTAACAGAGACACTAAATGAATTAGCACTCAATATGCCGCATCCAGTTAGCAAATATTCTAAGTCTTATAACAGGGACGACCACAATGCTTGGGTACACAATAATACTAAGTCAATTCAAAATATCCATGATAAAGTGGTAAAACACATTAATAGCAATGCTAAAGTGACCAGTATGGTGCTTAAGGAGACCATATTTCCTGTTGAATCTGGTGATGCGACTGTGACGGAAATATCCAAAGATCATACAAAAAGGGGCATTGAAATTTATGAAGACGGTAAAATGCTAGAACAATCATTTAAGCCAAAAAACGAAAAGGAAATTACGCCTGAAGATTTGGCTAGAATGGAATATAATGTAAAAAAGTTTTTGTTGAGTGGGCCTCATTGGGTGAATTCAGGATCGGTTGGAAGAAGCCGACGCACAAGCAGCAAAACTGAGACTGATGTATAGATATAAAATTCACAAATTATTTAATAATATAACATTCCGTTTGGATAATAAATAAAAAAATATCTGCAACTTTAATAACTCATTTGGTATTTTCTGTCATGATTTTTCAATTCCATTTATGTATACAACATCACATTCATGAAATAACTAAGAAATTGAATGTCAAAAATAATATGTACTTGTAATTTTTGTTTAATATATTGGATCTAACAGTACTAGTCTTTTTGTATGTGCTTTGTTTTTTTTATATAAAATGTGGATAGATGAATTAGGCTTTGTGCTTAATGATATCAAAAGAGTTTTTTTACTGGATACAATATAAATGCTTTACATTAGATAGAACTAGATAATGGTTTTCGCACGATCTTGGGAAATTAAGAAATAAAGCACAAAATTGCCAAGAGCTTTGTAAAGGTTTATGTGTAAGGTAGATCAGTGTTGCAAATTTGAAATAACAAATAATATCAAAAGAAAGGCTGCAATATGCTAGAGTAATGTAGAGGTGACAATTGTAGCGGATAAAAACAATTTTATTGATGCCCAATAGACATTATTTAACGCTAGTTCGCTTTTAGTTGAAGTGTGAATAATGTAGGTAACTATTCAAGTAATTAAAGAGCATCAGTATTGCTGAGATTAATACGTTAATGCTTTTGAGTAAATGTGATAATGCAAGTATATATTAAGGGGCAATATGTTTATCCAAGATACAATTTACTGTCGTTCGAATTGTTTAATTCTTTAATTTCTATTCCAAACTGCAATAAGCCAGTTGAGTTTCAGCCACGTTAGCTAATAGTTAATATTATAAAAATTGAACTATTTGATAGGTTTTAACTCTGTGGTATTATAATAGATATTGTGTGTTCCATGCTAAATTACAAACAAATGCCGTCGATAGATGTAATTAACAGTAAGATAGTATAATTCCACTTATCAATAACTGTTGGTATTTGAATTGTATCAAATTATGTATTAACATCTGACTTCAAAGATATGAGATCGCGATCGTTGCCGAAAACTTGAAATGGGTCATATCAGTCATATGAGATAATAGTCCGCGTTACGTTTGTCGTCAACACTTGTGGTCAGCCCGGCTTAATGTTAGTGTGAATGGTTTTTACAGAAAACGTTAGTAACATCATGGAATGGTGATATTAGAAGCCCTCGTCTTGATTTATTATTGATGTCCTGTCATAATATGAATTGTTTTTGGGCTTTTTGAACTTGTGCAGTGAGGGACAAAAATACATGATCACAAATATGGGGTCATTAAAAAGTTTATTATAATTACTCGTTGTTATATGCATTCATCACTACACCATGTCATTTATAACGTAAATGTTAGAAAACAAAGTAAATAGACTTTTTTCTACAAACGTGACAGTTTTTATTGAGTTTTATATTATTTTATATTTTCTTAATTTAGAAATACATTGCAGGTGTATGTAGTATTTACATCTATAACTTTTTATATATGTATTTTTTTACTTATGTATATAATACATATATATGAAAGCATATAACTTTACGCATCTAATACAAAAATATATTTATGTACGTCCTATATTTATTGAAATTGACATGGATAAATATTTTTGCCTCTGACTGTATTAAAGCGGATATTTGTTGAAATGATTGTTGTATTATCATATCTTTGACATCAGATATCTAAATTACTCTTCTCATTATTATATATAATATATGTAGGTACATAAATCACAATGTATTTTGCCTCCGCTTACACATGTACACCTAATTATACAAAAATAAAATTTCTTAAAGAAAATCACAGTCGTTCTGTATATTTTCCTATATGTGTGGAATGAAATATAATATATTTTTGAAATATAAGCTACAGCAAAATTCTGATGTACTGTAGTTAGAACGAATGAAATGTTAGATGTGCTTCATCAGTAAGAAGTTGCATCAAAATTTATAACAGCAACGTTCTCTTATTTTATAATAATAAGGATTCAACGTTATTCAGCAGACATCGGTTTTAAGTAGATGGCTTTGTGATGAGTAATTCCAATTTTTAACTAACTTAAATAAAAAGTAGGAAGTTCTCAATTCGTTGTGAGGGTGAATTATATAACCTCCGCCAATAAAGAAACGGGTCATAAATGGCGGCACTAATCATTCCCTCCCACTCTCACGGTATTTCTATATCCTGTCTTTACTCATACACGTCGGTACAGCACGCAAAAAAAAATACAGGTTAACATGATTTTCACTGTTTAAAATATTGTTAACTTTTTTAACAACTTGTTTGTGCTGATTAAGAATTCACTACTCGTTTTGTTATGTTACGTCAGGATTTCAAGAAAATAAATACAGTGGTATTTTTTGTATGAAAAAATATAAAGTATAATATAAATATAATATAAACTATTAAGTTCTGGCAGTCTTTTATCAATTGATGGGACTTCTCCTGAGAAAGTATGTTGGTTAAGACAGCAATATATTTATTCACAAGATATTGTACTAAAATAAGTGATAATGCCGACTTCATTTATAACATTTATAGAGAAATTGAAGTGTTCATTGTGTAAAAGCATTAAGGTTACAATTTAAAAGAAAGAAGAATTGCAAGCTCTCCACATAAAGTAAAGTTTAATAAAGCAATTTACTAAAGCTCTAAATAAAGAAAATAAAAATTAAGTGATGCAAAAAATTACAAGATTATGTGATACTGAAATTAAAGAAGCAATTTTTGTTTGACCATTAATCAAATCTGTGATGAATGATGAGTAAATTGAAGAAATAGTGATTTTCTCTAAAATGGAGACATATGCAGTCAAAAATATTGTACACTATTGTAAGAGAAATAATGATCATCCAAATAATAAAATGTGTTATGGCAACTTTATTGCATAAACATTAAAAATTGGCGTGCAATACAAGTACAAACTTCTTCACATCAAAGATTTAGATTTGAATTTTTATCTGAAAGTCTAGGTAATTTTGGTGAAGAAAAAAGAGAGTGACACTATCAAGACATCGAAGCTCCAGAAACATAACAGATCTACAATACCATGGTCGATGGAGTGTTAAATATGATATCCGATTACTACTTGTAACTAAAGCGCGATATTCCAAATGAAATCTACACTTAGCCTTAATTTTATTGAAAAACAAAAATATTACTCAAAATATCTTTTTATGTAGTAATTGTAGCTAAGATTATTTTTGAAAGTATATGAAAAACTACACTTTTCCGAAAATTTACTTTAACTTTACAAAAACTTACACATATCTGGCAACTCTGTTTTGCTGACAGTCGAACCTGTCGTTCCAAAGTTCCAAGTATTGTCCGCCATTTTAGATTCGTTTTCGAGAGGTTATATTATTGTTGTAACCCGCTTAATTGATACAAATGGTTAAGAGATTTTTTTTGAAATTTTGAGCCACACAATTATAATAATAAAAGTATTATAATATGTCTATAAAATAAAACATTAAGATTATTATGATATCTAAGTATAATAAGTATTCAAAAGTTAAGTATTAGGGTTAGTGACCACAATGTCATCTAGTTGATGCAGATGTTAGTAAATATATTATTTTTTGCTGAATTTCATTCTTTTTTGATGCAACTTGATGAGATTAGAGTAATATAAGGTGTATTCGCAACCAAGCCGACGTCTGTCTTTGTACCTACGTAGAGGATGTTTATATTGAGCACAATTTTGCCATACTCTTTTTGAGATTGTTTCAAAATGTTTTACATTCCTGGGTCCCAAGGCTGCTATTAAAAAAATCGTGTCGAAATTTTTCGTTCAATGGCGTGATTATGGCACCACAATGGTACTTTGTATGATAGTGCAACAATTCTCCATACAAAAGTAAAAATCATGGTGCTATTATGATGCCTGTGATTGATATTTCCGATACAATTGTAACAGCAGACTTGGGGACTAGGGCCCCAATTCTGCTGTTACAACAAAGTCAGGATAGTCGACAACTGGTATCATAATGGTTACTTTAGTATGAAAAAACAACCATTATGATCTCAGTGGTCGGCCATCCTGAGGATATTGTAAGAGCAGTGTGGCCTTGGTGTAGTGATGCGGTTTGAGCCGGGTTTCTATATCTTACTGCCTGTTCTTATATCTTACCATCGGTAGAAAATTCACATTACGAGTTTAAATCAAATTTTAACCAGTACGGCAATGAATAATTAAAATGAGCGACGGCCTCTGTGGTTGAGCGGCCTGAGCCTTTGTCGGCGAAACTTGCTGTAACGCATAGGCTTGGCATGCTCATAGTTAATATTTGCTCATGTTTGTTTGGTCTTGCAATGCCCTAGGTGTACAACATATAATAATGGGTTCAGGGCGTTATTGCGGCTCCCGCGCTTCTGCAGTGCATCCGGGATGTTTGTGGCTACACTCACAGATGGCTTTGATGCCATTTGGCGAAAGAAAGCAGCCTCCCATGCCTAGCAGAGTGCGCGGGAGCAGCAACAGCACCCTGAAAGTAAGAGCCATAAACACGATAGTCCTCTGATGTTGGCACTCATGCAAAGGACCAGATCGTTATTCTCTCTAAATTACTAACACATATGTTTAAGCTCTACTAACTATAATATTTGGATATAGATGTCTGTACAATTATATATTATATACATAGCGGGGCATTAACTTGTTAATCCGTTAATCGTTAATTAACGAAGTTAACATTTCGAGTAACGGATTAACTTTTAAGTTAACTTAGAAATATGTTAACGGACTGGTAACTTCTCTTAAATTTCCCAAAGTTCGTTAATCGTTAATCCAGCAAACAAATCTTTAAAGAGCAAAGTCAAAAGACTCGTTAAATGATGCGGCATGCGTCGGGGAGCAGATATTCGCAAATCTGTTTATTAAATATGATACTGCTATACCCCCAAGCGCTGCAGTTGAACGTCTTTTCTCCACGGGCAAGGATATACTACAGCCGAAACGAGCCTCGCTTTCAGACGAGAACTTAAACATATTAATGTTCATGAAGGGGAATATTCATATTATGCCAGATGACTAAATTGACAGATAAATTGGACGGGTTAGTATCGTTTCGTCTAAGATGTAAGTGGTCTATGTAGCAATTCGTCTAAATATCAATTGGTCATTACTATGAAATCGTCTTCAAATTATTTCGTCTAATTAGTGTTTCGTCCAGAACGCAACTAGGATATCTAAATAAAAAAATTCTAAACCTTAATCCAAATTAATGAAAAAACATTGTTTGGCAACATGCCTACATTAAACACTCTAATAGTTATACCCGTCTTTTTTTTGTTTCTAACCTGTTAACTTCCAGAACCAACAGTTTTTATAAGAAGATGCAATTTTTATTACGTGTTAACGGACTAACGATTAACGTTAACTTGCGTTAAATTTTCTGAAATGTAACGCTTTAACTTTTAACGAAGTTAACTTTTTCAGTAACGGATTAGCGATTAACGAAGTTAACTATTTGATTAACCGTGCCCAACTATGATTATATAGTATTATAACATTCTAAACATCCCGTGTCTGTACATTGAAGCAATTAAAAAACAACACAACACCTGAAACACTATTATAAACGATGGAGAACCGATGCAATTTTTTATAAATTTCTTGTCTGTTTGTTCGGGATTCACGTAAAAACAACTGGGCCGATTTTGATGCGGTTTTCGCTGATAAACAGCTAATTGTTAGATAAAATCTGCGCTTCTTTTTATTCCGGGAATCTCGCGGGAATTTTTCTGGGAATGATTTAAAATGACCAGATTGAAAAAATAGATCGAATACCAACGCGATTTTTTTACTGATAGATAGCAAATTACGTATAGTGCGCGCGGAAGCGCTAGTAACCTTCTGAGGCGTGGGGGTGGGGGGGGTGTGAAACGGGGGAGGGCGCGATTGACAAGACGCACACGATATATTTAAGTGCAAATAAATCTCAGAATAACATGTTAGAATTAATGTAATGGGTACCTAATTGTAATATTGTATTTTTCTATTTCCTGGTTAAACAAAAAAATGCATATTCAAACGTGTTTATTATATTTTATTATTTATGATACAAAACAATTTTATAAGCAAATTAACATTTCGCAATAAGTAAAAAAAAAACACTATCACCGTTATAGTACATTATAAAAAAAATCAAACCGACTTCAAAAAAATATTCAACGAAAACTTTATTTTACGCTTTTTAATGTTTCTAGGCAGGGAGTTGTCGTTGGATGATTTTTTGAAGTCGGTTAAAAATTAATCCATATTTTCTTCATTACTAGACATGTCTTCAATTTCCATATCCTCCTCAGAATCTGATTCGTTTTCTACATTTATGATCAACTCGTCTATCACATTGTCAAACCTCATGTCGTGGTTCCAATATTGGTTCTCAATTTTTTGTACGTGGACGTCATACTTTTGCCATTTTTCGGGGTGAATTCAGAAAACAATGTAATTTTGTCGTCCAATGAAGAATTTATATAATTTGAAGCTAAATTATTTTTTATATCGGCCCACACAAGCTCATTGGGGTTGAGACCGGGATGATACGGCGGAAGGCGAAGAACGATATGACCTGCAGCCTTTAACATTTCGTCAATTGTGTAATTTTTTTCGGACTGAGTTTTTTTTTATCAGAGAAAGGAGTTCGGCTTTAGTATTGTCTGGTGTAAAGTCAACATTATGTTCACGTAACCAATCTTGCATGACTCTTTTTAAACTTGACATTGTAGGTATTTTCTCAACCTGTACACAATGGTAGGAGGCATTGTCCATTACGACCACTGAATTAGGGGCTAGTTTATTCATCAATTTATGGTTAACCCAGTTATGAAAATTTGTGACATTCATATCGCCATGGTAATCCCCGCATTTTGAATCAGATTTGAAAATTGTTAAGGCCCCGTTAACTAATCCGTCACGACACTCCTGTAGCCTCTGCTACTAATTTATTTATGTTCAATACTTTCCTTGTCACCCTTTCGTCTGAGAAAAAAACTGTGCACATTGTAAATTACATTTTTCACTGGTCGTGTAATTGGTGGACCCATCTTAGGATATTTTATCTCGTGTATGTTTGGAACAAACTGGCGAGAACAACTGAATCGTGTAACCGTCGCGGTGATCGACGGCAGACTGAGTTAGCTTGACGTTTGTCTACCTCCCCCGCCCTGCAGCTCACATACCTCAGGCGGTGACTAGCGCTTCCGCGCACACTGCAATAAAATGTGTGATATTTTTCATCTCGGAAATCCCCCGGGAATTTTCCCGGGATCGAATTGAAATTGTTCGGATGCGTAAAAATTAGCTTATTTCAACACAGTTTTCACTAAAACGATAGCTTACATTCTTTTTCAAATGCTGCGGTACTTTGTGTTCCGCAACAAACAGATAAACAGACAAGAAATTAAAAAAAATATTGCATCGTGTTCTCTATTGTTTATATAGTCTATTCCAGTTGTCTTTTTTAAATAGCTTCAATGTACGGAGACGGCATGTTTAGAATTTTATAATATTATAGATTAGACATAATTAAAATCTACATAACTATTAACGTTTACCAATTGCAAATGAATAGTAAGATATAGCAACTCGCATTGATTGGAATATTAACATTCTGCATGTTGATTGTTGTTTGGTATTTTTTAAACTCAAATTGTTACAGAACAACTTTCACAAATTACCAAAATACTTTTTAATAGCACGTTTTTGCTATTTGTGTTTAAAATTAAATACGTTTTTTCTGAACACTCGTATCGAATTCCAATATTACATTTTCCTATTCCATAGATTGTAGATTTTGCAATTGTGTCATGTAATTTATTTACATATAGTAAAGAGAACACTTTATGGTCTCAGTCCGGTGTCTCTATATATAATATCGGTGTGCGTGTAACTTTGGAGAAAACCATATAAATGTGTATTAATAATCATATTTTGATATTGTAACAAAGTTTAGAACAGTCATTTAATAAAATTAGATAAAATAAGCGTAAAATTTCAAAACTGGCCGTAAATGCGGGCATACCGTGATAGCGGCCGGTAAGTTTTTGAACCCGGTAATTATTAATTGAATATAAAAACCGTTCTAAGTTAATTAGAGAAGATTTGCTATTTGGATTGCATTTATAGAGGGACCGTCCATGTACAAGTTGGGATCGCAATCGCCACTTGGATTTTTATTGCACATATAAATTTGACCTTTGACCTTACCACGTTATTTATGACAAATTTTGATGTAAGGGTAGGGTTTAAACTGTCATGTTTTATTAAAAGAGATTTTAAACTCCATATTTTTTTTATATGCAAATATTTCAACAATTAAATATTTAAAAAATACTTATGCTGAAGCTGACTTTTGAGACGGTAACCGATAAAATTAAACTTCGTGCAGCTCTCTAAAATGTGGAGTGTTTGAAAGTATTTTTTAATTGGACGGATTATCATCTTAGTCGTCAGTTGGCACGGGAGTACAGTTTTAGAATACAGAACAAGACCAGTATTCTAATTCCGTTCTTGCAATGCGTAAAAACAAAATTGTAACATTCCAACTACATTTTCAATTATGTGTATATATACTTAGTTTTAAATTAAATGCAAGAACCTTTAAACTGTTCTTCTTACTAATCTTGCCAGCCATTGAAAGAAAATCATGTATACACGTTAATTTGTAATATTGTGTTAGTTAATTTCGTTGTATCATTTTGATGGCTCTTTTGTCAGTTTTGTAGAAATATATACTCTTTTGGGTGTTGTACATCTTATATAGAAATTCTTTTATAGTAATAGTGGTAAAGAACTTGTGCAGTGTCAATGTCTCGTTGCGCAGTGACGCCGTGTAGATTCAAAGTACTTTTAAATTGGGAGAGATTAGTTCTAAGAATAGATCTACCGAAGGAATAGTATCATCTGCTTACATGTATACAAGAAACAGGCTTGTACAAGTCTATACAACTATTTCCTCACGATGTACATGCGCAGTAAACCAATTTTAATAGCCACCGCATTGTACGAATTGTGTAAACGGGACGTAGTAGAGAATACATAGTAAGCAACATTCTTCCGAATATAGTCCACGTATTGAAAACCAATCTGCATAAACGAAAACTGCTGACCGGAATTATAATTTGTGTACTACTTATTGTATGTGTGTAGTCATATATTATTTTTTAGCTTACGCAAGATTATGTTTTAAAATTCAAAAGACTGTCAATAATTGCTAACTTAATAAATCAAAACTTTACAATAGCCGAAAAACATTACATCTTTGATATAAGTGCAAATATGGGCACATCAAAAACATACTTTGACTAAACACTGTCTTACATAATAGAAAACTATTTGATAAGATAGTGTTTATGTCGAAAGCAATAAAAAAGTAGTTAGTGTAAAAATGACAGTTAAACCTTCGATTTTTTTGTCACGTTATTCCTCACCATGTCTATTATTAAATTAAATTATTATTTTATAAAAGTTAATTAAAATATTGGTTATTTAAACAATTATTGTTATTATGCCATTGGGATAGACATACAAATATCCTCCTGAATTGACTACTGCGCAGGTTACATTGTGTCCACGGTCTTCGTCCACTATTATAATCCATTTTACATTTTGTTATTTTTTGACTAGAATTTATTTTCATAATTGAAATTAGGACTTAAGACATAGAAATCGGCTTATGAGAGAATATACACATCCAAGCTAAAGCAGGACGAAATAGCTTCAGCAGCGTATTGTAACAAAATGTTTGTGTTTATTTATTATATTATGTGATGTAAAAATTGTTTTATTTTACCTATTTTCCTTGTACCACTTATGAATAAATCTATATGTATATAAATGAATCCCTATTTCCCTTGGTCACGCCATCACGCGTGAACAGCTGGACCGATTTCGCTAATTCTTTTTTGTTGTCTTTGTCGTTGACAGGAGAAGGTTTTTATGAAAGAAAAAATTAAGAAAATTGCGTGGGAAATTAGAAAGTCTAAGAATACTTAACCACCATATAAAATGATTTCTAATCTAACCTTAGCGCTTTGGACAATATAAACTTTTTTAATGTAACTTTATGACGTTTCCCATAGAATTGACAGAATGCGTGCTGCAAATAACGTCAAAGAGGATGTAAAAAAAAACTGAATATCGTTTAAAACAGATGCTTCGGTCGAAGTTATTTTATTGATAAAATACATGTAAAATAATTAATTTAGCTGTGTTCCAATATCTAGGTGAAATTATTTTTATGTGTGTTTAAGTAGGTCCCGGGATGGTTAAGATGATCTACCAGTAGGTGGCACCGCTAGTCTTCCTAAACGGTGGGACCTATTTTGATGATTTTTTTGTTTTTATTAAAGTGGATTCGAGAATGGTTTAAATTAACTATTGGTCCCAGTAAATGTCGCTGCAATCGGGTTCTAGATATTTATTTCTAAGGGTAGGAAAACGTCTGCCGGGTACAGCTAGTCAATAATAAAAATAATGTAAAGTATATATTTTATTCGGTTAATTTTTGAATTTCTAAAGTTTAAAAAACAATTTTAACCATTCTTTTCTACTTTCATTAGCATCAGTTCAGTGGGTTAGAAGTGAAATGTAATAAGAAGCAGGTTCCCAGGTAGGTATTGAAAGAAAAAATATTTTCGTTTCCCATAACATGTTTGAAAACATAGATAAGTAACCCTTAAAAAACCGTGCAATAAACAATAGTCGAACAATATGCATAACAAATCATTTAAATAGTCCCCGTAACGCCGTATGTAAATAAATAAGTAGGTATACATGTAGAATTACTATTTAAAAGTCAAAGTCAAATAACTTGAATAAGCTACCCATCATGATATCGATTGTGCCAGAAGTATGGATAATATTTCTCGCAAGTTGGCAGGTATTAGCGCATTAGAGCTCACTGCTTGTAATACCGCTGCAGGGGCCCTTCAGCATCTAGGGAGCGGAGGAGTCATCCCCTTGTTGACGAAGTGAGTTTGAACTGCTTCCCGGGGTATTCTCAAGCACTGATGCGCTAGGATCAGCGTGGGCGAAACTATGTTCTAAGTCTCACGTTCTCCCTGCCAAAAGCACGGGGCACATGGGAGGAGGGTGGTTTTAATGGAGTATTGCCTATGGGTTAGCTCTCTACATAGAGGGAGGTACCTTGCCGAGTCTCCAAACATGCTGGCGATTGAGTCTGGTGGCTGCACTATCTTCAGTGGCTCTCATCGCTTTGGTCCAATCCCTAGCAAAGGACCCGGTAGTGTGCGAAATGCATTTCCCCCGCCTGAAAAAATAAATAAATTAGAGCTTGCTATAAGTATAAATATCTATAGGCGTCCAAGTTAAAATGTCAGAATTCGTATATTGCGACAAGTAAATAATATATATATATATATATATTTTTTTTTTTATTATTTTTTTCGATCATAATGGCGCTACCGTATACGTAAATTGCCGTAACTCATCGAAAATGTAGGCTTTAATTCGAACTTGTAGTTCGATTCTAGTCAGTCCTTTAGTTCGAACTGCAAGTTGTGTTAGGAATAATTATTTATTTCCACTTTTAACCACCGGGGTTGGAAAAAGTTGTGGTGTTATCTGACGTAATTTTAGTTTGGCACGCCTCGTGCTTTTGTGACCGCAAAAAATAACCAAGGGCTGTGGATGAGTGCTCGCAGCAGCGTGAAATAGTTTATCGTATCTAATGAGAAGAAGCTTAAAGGAAGGGCTTATCTTGGATCAAAAGATTCATGACTCATGACCTTCGCATTTCCGAAATCACACCAATACGTCCATTGTATAAATGACCTTGTAACGCCATGCTATTGTTCACGATACCGTCTTCAGTTTACGCCCCGTAGCCTGAGACTTCACTTTGGATTACCAATAAATTTATTTGTTAAAGATATCAAAAATATTTTTTTTGTTTTTATCTGCATTGAACACTTACGAAAAGGAATACTATTTTTCATACAGGGCATTTGCTGCTGGATCGGTTAGTGTAACGCGAGAATGACTAGAAACTTCTGATTTGACAGGATGCGTGTTAGTTTATAGTTCATGTACAGTTAAAGGTTTCGTTGAGGTAATTCATTTCTACTGTTTTATTATTTGCCTACATAACCCTATAAAGCATTTCATGAAAAACAAGTCGTTCTTCAAGAAGTTTTCAACGATATTTTTTTATAACTAAAACAAAAGTGACTTCAAACTAAAAAGTAAAAAATAAATATTTTCTACAACATCTTGAAGTCGGTGCAGTTTGCAATTTTGTTGTTGTTTTTTATATTTTACTTGGTTTACTTTCAAGATTTGGTAGAAAATATTTCTTTATTGCTTTTTATTTTTGAAGTTGGTTGTTTTTGTTAAAGAAAAATGTTTTCTCCTTTTTAGTTGCTTGTATAAGTTTAGAAATTATATTTTAAGCGCCTGTAGAAATTATATTACTGGCACACGTATACAGTTTGCCTTGCGAAAGTGTTGGGAACCACTCATCATATGCTGATTTTGTGACAATGGGACTACCTCAGAAGTATATTCTTTCGAATCAAGATTTTTTTGACGAATTTAGAATTTACGAAGAAATCGCGTGACTTCAAAAAACAGGTACAGTCGAATTAAGAACCTCTTTTTGAAAGTCGGTTAAAAATTATTTAAATTTTAACTGAATTTGGATTGGTTGAATTGAGTTCTTGAAATATAGATTATTTTAGAAGAAGGTATTTTTTGTTTAAAATGTAAAAACATTGCACGTTTGTTCTGCGTAACCCTTCATTGTGTGTGGACACGCACCTAACCGTTTTTATACAATTTATGGAGCCCTAAAAATTATTATTTTTGTAATTCAAGACGCCTTTAAAAGTCTAAGACCGTGGATGCTTACAGTCGCTGAAAGCAGCGTAGTCAATCAGAAATGTTTTAAAGACCTTTTACGTTTTATCTAGATAATATTTACAAATATGTACGTCGTCCTCGTAACAAAACGATATTTCAAGGGAAAGTCTCTCATACTTTATAATCTGTTATTGGGACCCTACCGCCCGTGGATAGCAATAGAGTACATTACATCTCGATGGCAAGCTCGGAGCTATCAAGTAAATTATCCCGATGTTCCATCTTGTCGCAGTATTTTAGAGGACTTATTTTCGACCATATCTCGTCGTTAGTTTTCGGGCGGATTCGACTAAAGGTGTTTGGACCCAAAGACGAGCGTGGCTTTGGATCATGTCGCCCTTCCATTGAGTTATTTTAGACGCGCGATGTTTCTTACACCTGAGTCATGTTGTAACAGAATATTCTAGATTGGTAAAATTAAAAGCGAAGGCATGCGGTATAAGCATTACCTAGTGTTTGTGTACCGATGACCTATTTTTGTTCTAATTTAACGCTCCGTCAATTTCTCGAATGTGTGATGATAATGTAAATAATTATTTTGGGATACGTGCCATTTTCATGTTATTATTTAGTCTCAACGCTGCGGTTCAATTTTTTTTCCGGTTAACGGTGATGTATTTCTGTACAGTTTTTTACTTGAAAAACATTGTATATGTTTACTTAATACCTGTAATTTATTTATTGTTTTTAAGCAAGAATAATTATATTCGTGTTCGTGAACAATAATCTAACAAATTACAGAAGTACAATTTTACGAAGGCTTCTTTAACGCTTCTGAGGCTGAGGCATCTGTTGCGCTACGCACTTCTGTTAGTCTGGTTCTTACTGACTAAATACACAAATCGTGCAAAAGCATATTTAACAAAAGTGTAAAGTATATGAATATGTATGCAATTTAAATTTGTAAAGTATTTATACCTTTGTGTAGTTATTAAAGTTTGTACATAATTTGAATAGAAATCCAATAAATGGTACTTTCGAAAATGACCCTAAATCGGTCTAAAAACTAGGTCACATTTTTTCTTTAAATTGAAAACTATTATGTGACGATATTTCAATGTGTTGCTTATTATAATATGGATATCAATTTGGCAGAGAATGAGCGTAATATGCATTCGATAAGCTTAAATTGTGCTAAGTGTAAATTGTGATTATTAAATTCGCCGTAAAATTATGTTTACGATCGGGATGCACTTAATATTTTTAACTTCAATTATGATGGAGGAATACGTTTCTATGCTTGAATTATACTTTTTTTTAATACCCAAAGCAGGCAAAGCAGACAGCCCATCTGATGAAAAGTGGTTACTGCAACTTATGGATTTTTGCAACATCAGTGGTATTGTCAATACGTTGCCCGCCTGTAAGAAAATTTACGATCTCATGTTGTATCACAGGGGAATCCTCGATGGGATGTTTGTACCTACGAGTAGTTCACCCGGAATAAAGATTCTAGAAAATGGTGGCGGAGTTAAGGGTTAGGTACAACTCGTTTTCTAATTTTTGAGTTAAATCTTATCAGTGAATTGGAAATGATTTTATTATCTCTTTAAATATCATGTTATAAGCTAACCTTGCTTGCGGTTTAGCTCATGTAAATTTCGAATCTGTACCCGGATAAAATTAGTTTAATTATCCAGGATATAAAAATACCTTATTTTAATTACCAGTTTACGCCAAACATGAGTTAATTTCGAAGTCCAGAGATAATCATACACATTTAAACGAAACTTAATAAAAACTTAAGCTTTTTAGTAGTTCATTTTTTTAGTAAGCTGTTGTTATTTGTGTATTCTTCATCCATTGCACAGTGGAAGGCCTCTTTGGTGGCCATGTTTAATTTCTTAGGAACCTAATCGATCTACCTTCTTAGAGATCTTGCTCTTGTTCTCAAGCCTTTAACTTTTCCAGAGACTACAAGTCTTTTTGTACTGATTTATGACGAGTGTCTATATAGATAAAGATAGTCGTCATTAGCCAACCCTTGTCCGGTCCTCCGCTGTTCTCATCCAGATAGATAGATAGACATAAGACACACAAATACGTAATTAATAAACCTTTACGGAACCAAAATTTAATTTTAAGTTTTGGACAATTTGTAAACTTCATTCAATAACAATTGTATAGGTTTCAATCGATCATACATTTGGAATGTTTCTTTATGGTTGGCAAATCGGTATACTTAATAGTACAATGTTATAAATCGTTTTAGTTGCGAGTGAACATGAGTGTGCTATTAATATCTTCAATAAAATTTAAACGTCAATTAAAAGTAACTAAAATTATTTTGTAAATGGTGGTAGATTCAGTGTCATATATAGGCTGGTTGCTGCCCTAGGCTGCATTTGAAAAGCGGTCATTTTTAGAGTTCCATTGCATAGTGGAGTGCCATTTTGGAGGTCATGTCCGATTTCTTAGCAACCTAATCGCAAGCCTAAATTATGGTATCTTAGTGGCTAGCGCACGCGTCCTAATTTCAATGAGTGCGGGTTGGAGTCTTGGCTAGAAAGCATACACCTCTTAGGCAGTTTTCGGACCTGATGTGCATATTGGTACAATTACCACGTGCTAATGGTGAATGAAAATATCGTGATAAAACCTGCACATCGAGATAACTGATGTGTCAAACCCGGCAATTCGCCTCGGACTCGGGAATATTGTTCGTTCCCCGCATTAAATGGGAAGCTTAGCAGTGAGACGTTTATGGGCTGTTATTGTAATTTATTATATTAGATTTCCGTAGACTGGTAGCTGAAACACAACCCTTCTGTAATTGCCATGTCCAACCGTCCGTCTATTTTATTCCTACATTCATAATCAATGTAATAAAAAAAAATACCATTAAAATTTTGGCGTCTCGATAATTTTGCCGCCCTGAGCCTCACAATCTTATACTTAAATCCAGCATTGGGTGGATTCACAACTTCTTACAAGATTCTATTTCGAAGTAAATGTTTTCATTTGCAATAGAGTAGGCTAGACCATAAACGTTCCACTGCTAAGTACTGGTTTTCACATTCTAGGGGAAGGAACGGTATACACGCAACGTTCGTCTAATGTCGATTGGCGAGTTTTTCAAATCGATAATTTCCATGTGCAGCAGTTCTCACGATATTTTCCTTCGGTGTATACAAGTTCGAACCATGGAAGAGGAATTCTTTTTCCATGGTTCGAACCTACGTTGTTTATGTGACACGTGGTGGCTTTAGCCAAAAACCTACGACTTCTTTGATGAAATTAGAAGGCTTAGGATAGTATTTTCTAAATTCAGAAGGATTATAAACACCATTTCGAAAAGAAAATGTTTAGATGGTAGTTATGCTGAAGAATAACTATATATAGTCTTAAAGTCGTGGTGGCTTCATTGTTAACTTATCATCTCGTTTCTATAACATGGGTTCGAGTCTACACCGCGGCGCATCTACCACTTAGACAAATTTTCTGAAGGGGTTTGCTCACAGTAAAGGGAAACAACGTTAGGACACTTGCACATCGGGATAACATGTGTGAGGAGTTCGGTAATCTACCTTGGATAAACGTGTGGGAAATGGCGTCCGATCTCAGGCACGAGGCTAACACTGGATATTTGTTTATAAAAAAAAAATTGACTTGTAACGACCAAAATGAAACAGAAGGTTTGAATAATATCTATACACATGCAAAGGTGTTTAAGGTATTCAAATAAGAATGATTTAAGTGTTTACAGTTTCTTGCTTTAAAATTTCCGATGAATCATTAATATTTCCAAAACATCGGAATTATATTTATTTTGAAAATAATGGATATAATTGGAAATTATATTTTTAGCTTTTGGGAATTAGCCAATTTCACATTCATCATTCAATTTAACGTTAGTAATTTTTTGATCAACGAATATTGACAAAGAATTGGATCTTTCTAAAGATGACCTTTTTTCGAAATATGAATTAACGATTCGTGTAGAATATGAAAGTTCAATTCTCATAAAAATCTAAGAATCATAACTTTATAAAATTATTAAAAAAATAATAATTACTAAACATCTTTATTCATGATCATAATATTTGAGAGTTCACCTCATGTCGGTGGAGCCTCCTTCAATCCTCTCTATTCTCGGCCAGCTGTTTCACTTCTTTGTATGACATGACACCTATCTTTTCCTTTATTTGGTCAAAAATCAAAAATAAACTTAATAGGTTATTGCGGTATTACCTTACTACGATGATAGAAGTTTATTGTATTTACCCTGACAATAGGGAAGCGAGTGAATGACCGTGCGATTGGCGCCACGCGCCAGGCGGTCAGCCCTGCTATGTCATCTTGTTTGCTTGTATTACTCGCAATCATTTGTCATTACAATCAACACATAACTAGTCGTCATTACTGATTTCTTTTTACGATTCCGTAATCATTTTAGCAAAAACGGTTTTTTTGTAAATCTATCAATTATTATTGATTACTTAGTCTGGCCATAAATACTGTTACAATTAAAAAGAAACAAAATATTACATTTGAATTTGGAATCAGTCATTTTTATATCATTGTTCATTGTGTTTTCTCATTTTGGCGTCAGTACATTATACAACATTTTGCGACATTAAAATAGAGTGGGGCGATAAAGAGAACCGAATCGCTGTGATTGCATTACACAAAGTAGGTATGGAGCCAAATACAATTTTTAAAACTCTCCATACGCTTGGTATTAGTCAAATGTTTGTGTACCGGGCTATTAATAGGTACAATGAGATCTCCTCTGTTTGTGATAGAAAAAGATCTGGCCGTCCACGTAGTGTTCGTACGAAAAAGGTGATCAAAGCAGTAAGGGAAAGAATTCGAAGAAATCCTGTCCGAAAGCAAAAGATTTTATCTCGGCAGATGAAGATATCACCTAGAACCATGTCGCGTATTTTAAAAGATGACTTAGGACTTGCAGCCTATAAGAGACGCACTGGTCATTTCTTAACTCATAATTAAAAAAAAGAATAGGGTGGTAAAATCGAAACAACTACTGAAGCGGTACGCAAAGGGAGGTCACAGAAAAAAATTTGTTTACGGATGAGAATATTTTTACAATTGAGCAACAATTTAACAAACAAACTGACTGTATTTATGCTCAAAGCTCTAAGGAAGCTTCTCAATTAGTCGACAGAGTGCAACGTGGGCATTATCCGTCTTCAGTGATGGTTTGGTGGGGTGTTAGCTATGAAGGAGTGACTGAGCCATATCATTGTGAAAAAGGTATCAAAACATCGGCACAAGTGTATCAAGATATCATTCTTGACAAAGTACTTAAGCCCCTTAACATCACCATGTTCAATATCCAAGAATGGTCTTTCCAGCAACACTCGGCGCCGGGTCATAAAGCTCGGTCCACGCAGTCTTGGGTGGATTTATGGTCAGTTTTAGAGAGTACGGCTTGCTCTAAACGCCATGATAATTTGGAGTCCCTAAAACAATCCATACGATCGACAGTGAAGCATTTTCCCATGGAAAGAGTGCGTGTTTCTATTGATAACTGGCCTCAACGTTTAAGGGACTGTATTGCAGCCAATGGAGACCACTTAGAATAAGCTTTTTATATTTTAAATTGTTTTATATTTATGTATTAAACTAACACACTGTAAAACTTATAAATGTTATTTGTAATAGATTTTTTTTTCTTTGTTACAATATTTATGGCAAGACTAGGTATAAATAGTTTTCTGGTAATTATTTTTAACTTTGAAAAGGTTCTTTAAATAGCTGAATATTATAGGACTGGTTGCTCGATTTGCCGTCCCTAAACGTGCTGTTCCCGAGTAATGTACGCTCGATTACAGCGGGCTTGATTGAGTAAAGTCCTTTAAAGCTTCTTCTTTATCTTTACATAGTATAAAATAAAGTCGCTTTCCGCGTCAGTCTGTAAACCCGCTGATTCCTTAATTTATTATAGATAATTTTTCACTAACGGTTTATATATATTAAAACCTATTTAACTTTTTATAGAAGTAGAAAGAACAATATTTTGCAACTAAGTCACCGAATCGCGCCCGAATA
Organism: Dendrolimus kikuchii; assembly: GCA_019925095.2. Taxonomy (NCBI): domain Eukaryota; kingdom Metazoa; phylum Arthropoda; class Insecta; order Lepidoptera; family Lasiocampidae; genus Dendrolimus; species Dendrolimus kikuchii. The sequence goes on from CM034400.1 coordinate 10,716,268, forward strand.
AAAAAATAATGCAATGTAAGCTGTGCAAAAGAAAGCTTGCTGACTAAATAAACTAGGGTTAATAAATTGTTATTGTAAATGAAATATCAACAGCTATTCATTGATTATAAGCTAAAAATAAAATTATAATTTAACTCGCCATATTGAAAACTGAGTATCATTCCCTGTTCCTATACTTTTATAAAGACGGTCAGAACAAATTGCTGAAGAAAGCGAGAAATTGTTTGCTTTGTTGGGAACAACCTGACCGTCAACAGTGAACTAGGAATTTCACGGAGACTACAAAAATCTTAATCAATCTACTATCCACAAACAATGATTGATATCCGTACAAAATTTCACTGATTGTTATCAGAGTATTACTATTACTTATATAGTTATATATTATATAGGTATATACTGTTCATGATAATCAGACCAAATCAAAAAGCATATCGGTCTTTCAAATCTCTATCTATCGTATTAATCGTAGATTTGCCTGATTTACACAGTCGCCATGGATTCGTACTTGGAATATCTGCAGCGCCAAGTTATTGAAATGGCAGAATTGGGCCCCTGTAATAAATTGCTATAATAGCACTGAAAAAGAATAATTAGGAATGAAATGTTTTTAACAGATTAGAAATGTATCCGTGCAGGAACGGATAAAGAATATAATTTCCTGTGGCCGGGTGGTCTGTCGTAAGAGGCGGCCAAAAGAACCCACAGCCAGGTGGTATCCCGTCTGTATGGCTACCACCCCTGGTTTAGATTATGCCCCTATAACAATATTGAGTTGTGTTCCAGTATTAGTGGCCAGGTTCCAGGCTCACTTTAGAGAGCGGCAGCACATAGGTAGCGTTTTTGGTGTTACAAATGTCCATAGACCGCTTTCCGTCACGTGGGCCCTCTGCCTGTCTGCTGAACTCTTGCAATGAAAAATAAATAAATAAAAGAGTATTATGTCTATGGGTTAGCCCGTAGGCTCAAGCTTCCAAATTTCAACTTTTTAAACTTGTCCAAATTAAATTTTAGTATTTAAACTGAACCTATGTGCTAACTAAAGTAATAATAGTCACAAAATATCTTTGAATTATTTTACGAAGATGGAGATTTTAATTCACTTAAGTAGCAAGAATGACAATAACAAAATAATTCTTTTTACAAGAATAAAAATTTAATTACATATAATCGAATACAATGCAAGAAAACTTAGCTTATTCGTATTGTATTCTACTCATAGTCCCTCAATTCTATAAGTAGAATACTGAGCCTAGCTCACCGTCTTCTATGTGTAAGGTGCCCAGAAGGCTGGCTACGTTTCCTCGCTGGATCGCCATACTCATCCGTTGGCCGAGGTAAGCACTAGCCCTCTGATCACCTGAAGAGTTAATGAGTCGTTTCGATAAATTTTGGTAGAGACTCATGGCCTCAGGACCCCACGGTCCAAGCGTCTCGACAGCAAACGGCACAAACATATAACTCTCACTGAGGGTTGCATACTTGCGCCGCTTGAGTGATTCGGCTGTTTCCGCCGCTGTACCGGCTGATCTAGACGTGTTTGGTAAATAGGATGCGGCTAACGTGCCTACGCAAATCGCATCCCACACCAAAGACTTGCCACGCTACCAGGGAATTAGAGTCATTCCGTCGGGACGCCTACCATCGTCACGTGCAATACCGTTCGGCTCCAATAAAGCCGGCACGTTAGCGGTGGCAAGCGCCCTCCGTAAGACATCATTCAAGGCAGCGTGGCGTGACCATCTGCCGGCACCGCGGCGGCAAGAAAGACCATGGTGTCCCGGGCCGATTATCTCTGTTCCACAGTGCACATATGCGAGAACCCAAGCGCAAATTTATAGCCAAAGAAAAGGAAGGATGTACCTATGTTTGGAGAGGGGACAGCTTGGAGCCAGAAACCAGACTCTTTGCGGGAAACGGCAACGATGCGGGCACGTCCTGTGTAGAGTTAGTGGAATTTAAAAGTTCTGTATTTAATCCTCTACAAATAGGTTCATCCCAGCATCGTTGCGAATTCGGGATCGTGGGAATATCTTCACCAAGGCAGACCATTTTCCAGACGTTTAGAGCTTCAATTAAGAATACTGTATTGGCATTATTCCAGTGTTGCATAATTTTTTTAAATAATTGGCTAGTGCTATAAGCGGATGAAAGGCCGGTAGAGCAACGCTAGAGATTTTGCGGATGCCTAAACCTCCATACCTAATGGGTAGGGAAAGCTTAGATCCAGCAGCTGTCTCAAAGTTCAGAATTTAAAATTTTAGTAAGTACATCTTTAATGCGATCATCTAGTGGTTTTATAAGATTAGAAAATTTCCAAAGCGGGGCGTATCGTAAGACATATGTTAATTTTGGTACAAACAGATAATGTCGTATAATGTAATATGCAATTTGAGAGTGAATATCGAAAAGTTTAGAGCATGATAGATCAAATTTGGCTGATTGCTCGGACAGATAATGGGGATTGTTCAAAAAAAATTACCCTCTGATTTTATATTTTTATTATGTAAAATAGGGTATTTTAAGATACTAATTTCAATATTTTTGTGTTTTAAGAGTTAGTTTTTTTTTAATTCGATTTTTAAACAAATTATCCGATGACGTCATTGGGGACAACTTTAAATTAATTCCTTTGCCTATAAAAAGAAAATAATCATATTAATCTGTGCTACTATTTAAATGTTACTGTCATTATTCATTATGACACATCGTGATCATTTTAGTGTGGCCAGCCTAGCAATTTTATCGGTAGATTTATTTTATATATTTTGGTGTTCAACATTTATTATTTTCTAAAGTTACTGTTAAGTTATTTGAAGTGACCTTTAGTGAAAAATCAATATAATATAACTTAAACTGAATAATGTACAGTTAGACTGAATACCATTAATTGATAATCAGGCATAAATTACCTATTAGACACCATAGCGATGTCTTACTTTTCTTAATTTGTAATAAAGTATTCTTTCGGCGATTACAACAGATAAAGCTCATTCGACCACTAAAATACTTTTATTTGGTATCACATTTGGGTTATCATTTTCAATGTCTGATACCTAGACATAGTCTCATTATCCAATGATGTTGTCGATCCAGTTAAAATAAAAAGGTTGTATTGTCAGTTTCAATTGAGGGGGGGGGGAGTATTATTAGTCAGACCTTTAAAAAAAATATCAGTCGTTAAGACTACACTTCAGATATAAAAACTTGGTATCTGAGCGTGACGGTCGTGCGAATTCAGTGCATTTTCCCCATCCTAGAAGTATCTACCGAAATTTTCAATTTAAAAATCATGGCGATGTTCGATAAGGTCTTTTTTAAGTCAATATGTTGGGAGTTGCTTTCCTACACACACGTGTGTACCTACAAGAATTACAAATTTTAGTAATTTCACTATTAGCAACCTGGCAACATTGGGTATTTAGGCTTTAGATCGGCGGTTAATGCAGCATTTCTAAAGTCTAATATTATTCATTACAATTAATTTCGTCCTTAGAAAAATCTTTTAAAGTCATCCGACAAAAAAGTGAACTGTTTTATTAATGAAAATGTATTAAATATTTTCTCTTTCTAAACATGGCCGGATCTTCAAATAGGAGTGTTAATTTTGTAAAGGCTGATACGCTAAACCTACCTAACATGTAATGTTATTAGAGTACATAGCTATACTCGTAGTACATATTGGAGAAATAAGAGGAGCTCAAATCCTGATGTAAGTAGTGTTGTGAAGGTTTCTAAATTCAACATGTTCGTCCATAGATCTTCCTTCCTTCTTTCCTTTTATAACCTGTGTAGTATAATACTATTCCTGTCTGTAAATTTCATCCATATAAGAAATCAGTAATGTTAATTATTAGTTAATATATGATTGATGTAAGTATACTTTGTGTTGAAGTCAAAATTCATCTAAAATGTGCACCTATTTATAGAAAAATAGCTACATGTCTCACTCATTCATTAGAAACTGATTAAAATAATATTAATTACTTATTTGATAATTTGGTACAATAAATAAATCAGCAACCTATATTAGTTTCTTAATAATCTATAATACAAGTAAAGTATCTCATATAAATACATACAAATAAAGTAACAGACACTGCACCACTGCCCTGGCGGTTAGATAGTGTGTTTGATTGCTAATGTATGTTATGGATCTGATCTTATACAACAAATTACCGGAAAATATGAAACTCTCCAGTAGTTTTAAATATATACACTTGCCGGCTTAAAAGTGATTAATGAAGCACATCTATGGCTTGAAGGATTTCATGGAATATGAAGATTTGTGACAAATACCTTAATGATTGTAAATCTCTTAATAATATGATTTTGATGTGTAACATAGTTACTAATATGAAAAATTATGAGTTAAATAAGGACTATGCGAGTAATTAAATAGACACTTTATATCTTTTTTTTCAGGTTCAGAAAAAATTAGCAACAACTTTTCTGCATAAGCAAGGGTTATGCTTGATCATAGAATTTTATGACTTATCCACTGCAGTTTACATGAAAACTTTATGTATAGAAAAAACCAAATGCTAGCCTGCAGAAAAAAGAAAGAGATAAAACTGAACATTTCTGAAAAGATTATATAATATGTCCTAAATTATTATTAATAAGTGTTTAAGTAAATAAACAAGTTTAACTGCTAAAAGTTATTTATTATTTCATCTTGCAAAATAATAAGTCAAAAGATATATTTTATTAATCAATTCATTTAAATATATGGCACATACAAATTTATAACTCGTAATGTGAACTCTTAAGACATCAGTCAAAGTAAAGCTAAAATATTTTTGGAGGAATGTTAAATATTCATATATTGTTTACATGAATTATAACTAATAACATCTAGATTTATGTACATATAAAAATAAGTTATTTAAAATAGCCATCCTTGTTTTCAATTAATTAAGCTTTAAAGATATAGTCCATTCTTCTATGGTGGTACTAATCTTTTCAATCAGTTTCCATTTATTGATTTGGGCTCGCTTGAGATAATTCAGGTTCTGGTGAACTTTTTGTATGCCATTAGCTCCAATGCAGTTCATAAAGAATACTCCAAAGAATTCAAGTCAGAACTCGATGAAGGCCAACCTATGCTCTGAACAAAGTCTGACAAATTGGCTTGCAACCAATGTTGGATTGAATTAGCTTCATGGGAGGGTACAGAGTCCTGTTGGAAAATCCACTGCTATTCAGTGAATAAAGTATCACTTAATGCTTAAATCATTGTTTCCAATATATGATTTTGGACGTCCTTCTAACTTCTGGCGCAAGGTGTATTGTTTTGCCAGTTAAATTTTCTTCCACCGTGATGATCTTCTCATCAGTAAACAGGTTATTTTTTGGATCGTATCTCTTGAAAAGATTTCGACATCGTTCCAATCGCCATTTACGAAGACGCTCGTTTATATAATGCACTTTTCTTTGACTTTTAGTTAGAGACCATATGTAAGTATTCTCTTTACAGATATTTAAGAAATATTGGTCTGAAGAGATAATATATACATAATTTTATTCTGGAGTACGTCGAATAAAATGTTTGTTTATGTTGATGTTTTATGACATAACAATGACATAAAAAGGAAAATGTCGGTCCTTTTGTATTTTGAAACTGAATGGCTACGGTATTCATATGCATTTCACCAGACGTAAATGACGTCATAGGATTTAGTAAGGTCAAATAAAGGTCAAACGCATTTCTTTCAAAATACAAGGTGATTGTACGTTTTTTGGAATTTTAACTAGACAGAAATGATTAGGAACACTATTCCTCGAAATGGTTTTTCAAAAAGCTGAATTGAAAAAAAGTGAACAATCCCCATTTGGTATGGCCTCATCTAGAATAGGGGCTTCAAGCAGGCGAAGACATGAAAATAAATAAACATTATTCAAGTTAAAATAAAAACTAAAATATCCTATAAATTAAACTAACTTAAAAATATATATACAACTAGCTGTCCCGGCAGACGTTGTTCTGCCCTGAAGAAATAAAATTTAGAACCCGATTGCAGCGCCACCTACCGGGTTCAATTGTGAATCTAAACCATCCTCGAATCCACTTGAACACACACAAAAAAATTCATTCAAATCGGTCCAGCCGTTTAGGAGGAGTTCACTGTCAACACACGTACAGAAGAATTATATATATAAACATAGTAAAAAACTAAAACTAAAATAAAAATCTATATTAAAATCCGTCCAGCCCCACCAGACCACTGTTGCTGGGCATTGTACCTAGGCTGGCAGCATTACCTCGCTGGATACAGAGGCTAATCCTTTGAGCGAGGTAAGCTCCAGCTTTCCGGTCTCCTGTTAGTTTACTATTATTGAGAGTTTTTAACCTTAACATAAGAGCCTCGGTAGCGCAGTAGGCAGCGCGTAAGTCTCATAATCTTAAGGTCGTGAGTTCGATCCTCACCCGGGGCAAGTTTTTTAAAGAATACAATATCCTACCTATATCATATCTACCTACACGTGTAAGTAGATATAATTTTCATTAACTTAGGTCAACCTCACAAATTCAAATCGATAGGAAAATATATATTAATCTTTGTTTTATATTTTTTTGTATGCAAAAACGACTATTCATCAGTAGGTAACTTTTTATTAAAAAAAGATTTTCAACCTCACGCTCGAACTGTCGCATCTAGTTATAGCGTGCAAATGTATAGAATATTATTATGCTTTACCGTTGCCTCGTAAGTTACAGTTAAGAGTTTTCCATGGAAATACGTATTAGTCAAATTCATAACGCCGAAAACGTACGTCGATGCACTTTGCTAATCGTCGCCGGATCGTAATAACACTGCGAGCTTACAAGATTATAGTGTCGAATTTAGCAAGTAAGTAAAATAAAACAATTCTTTATTACTAAGTTAATAAGGTAAGTAGTACACCTGTACAAAATGTATTGGAAAATTAAGAAAAACAAAGAAAGCGTAATGTTATAAATGGTAATATATTCATTGCGGATTTGTCCTACTATTATAATTGGAGGTATTGTGGGCATCAAAGTAAGTGGTCAATTTCAAATTTAAAACGAGCTAAAAAAGGTTGTGTAGTTAAAGAATTTTGTATAAAAACTGTTCATTGTAAAAGTTGAAGAGTGGGAGAGTCATTGTTTTGTTACTGTGGAAACGAATATCTCCATACCTAATACGTATTGACTTACTACGATAAGTCGTTAAGAAACATCATTATGATTAGGTATATTTGATTACGTGTCTAAGGGTACCCCACGTGTCTAAATTTTTTATATAGCCTGAAGCAGACAAACAGGCAGACGGCCCACCTGATGGATGGTGGTTACCGTCGCCTATGGACGTTTACAACACCAGGGGTGTCACCAACGCGTTGCCGACCTCTAAGAAATTTTATAATACACATGAGGCTAGCTGAATTAATTTTCTTTCGTCAGGAATTAAATGGTCATTTTGTTTCGTAATTTTACAATAGCATTCTGTAACCGGATATTGAATAATAATCCTTTCCTCCATATAGAGTTAGACGTCCAATTTTCATATATACTGGATTGTGACATACGTAGAAGGCAATAACAATTTTATAAAGCTTCGGTATTTGCCAAAATATATCATCCGTGCAGGAACTACCCCTGGTCTAAAGCATGTCGCCATAACAACCTTGACTTGTGTTCCGGCATTAGTGACTAGGTTCCAATTTCCCTTAAGAGAGCAGCAGCGCATTTGTAGCACCTTTGGTGTTGCAAATGTCCATAGGCGATGGTAACTGCTTTCTATCAAGTGTGCCGTCTGCCTGTGTGCTGAACTCCTGCAATAAAATAAAAAATAAATGGCTATGCAATCCTGATAAAAAGTTTTATTCAATCATATTGTGCATGACCTAAAGTGTTTTGAGAAAGTGACTGAGCCACACTTCCTACTGTGATACACATAGAAGGTAGGTAAGACATGACAAGCTTCCGTGTTTGCCAAAATGTTTATGCGACACTACAAAGCAGTTTTTATTCATTCATATTTTTATAGCAAAATCTATCAACTTTCATGAGAATTAAGGCATTCAAGCCTAGAACGCATTGAGTAAAAATATCACGCATTTTAACATAGTTAAAATATGGTACATAGTTCAAAGGTATTTGGTCCGTTATTTTCCACTTAAAATGCCATTACTATGATTGTGAATTCAGTCTTAAACGCCTCCATAATGCATAAAATAATTATCTAATGTTAAAGTACTTTGGTCTTCACGCACTCTATTAAAAGATGCGTAGGAACCTTTGTGAGTATGCTCATTGACGTGAAAACATCAGCGAGTATGTGGCATGCAATACACAATGGTAGACAGATCGTTTCTGACAAACAAATTTCTACAAATTATTTTAAATATTAGCCTTGTCCATCAAAAGGATGTCTGGAAGATATTACTTTAACCGTCCATTATAGGCGTAAAACAAAAAATGTGTGACTATTTTTATGTTGGTGTACAATGTGTACATTAAAGTAGGTATCTGTTTCTCCCAAAACGTTATCGAAAACTAATAACGACAAAATTTAGGATCATAAACAGATTTGAGAGTTCTTAGGGGTTTGCTTTGAATTCTTGCATTAAGAAATCGCTCATGGCCATAAAACCGTAAATTGTACATTTTGTTACATTATTGATATAGTTTTATTTCAATAATATTATAACAAATAAATAAATCCTATGTCAGAATTTTATGGAAGAAAGAAGAGAATGATTTATCGACTTAAAAACGACGCACTACATTTGAAATAGAAAACAAAACACATAACAATAATAATTCACAATCAATTTTACAAAAAAAAAACTTGATTTACAAGACACACATAAGTAGTTATTGTACGTCGAATTTTTAGTCAGCGAGGTTAGCAGCTCAGCATGAAGTATGCTGCATCGGAATTTAAAAGAAAAATCCCGACACAGCGCTGATTTTCAGTGTAAAACTCTTCACCTGTTACATCATGAAGAGGTCAAATATTATAATATATTAATGAGTTATTATGAACATTGATATGCAATTCTAATATTTGAAAACAAATCTCTGTGTTGGAAAATCTTAAGAAAAACGTTAACATCTGTCCTTATTTGGTTTTTGCCATTTGGTTACCAATGTTATTATTCTAAAATGACTTTTTTTTTACTGTGTGGCTTGATCGCTTAAGTGCATTTTTTCCACGCGTAATTCATAACATTTTATTAAGCCACTGGTATAGTTTCCATGGAAAAGAATTGTGTCAAGCGATCAAGTGTGAAATGTTCGTAAAAGCACGGTGAGTGAGCCGGTACGTGCTCTGTCACAGTCGGTCACCGGGACGGTTGCGGCGAAACATTGTAATTTACCATTTTAAATTTGGACAAGACAATAGTTAAACCTTATAGATTATCCCAGTGAGAAAACAAAGAAAAAAACTGCGTTCTAAAACTTCATAACATAGAGCACAAAATTAATAAGCTGATGTGGCACGTCTGTTTCGGGACTATTGGTCAACGGAGAAAACGAGTTTCAGCACTGGTGACTGCGTCTTGGTAGTGCCGTAATGGTAGGACGTTTTCCGGCTTGATAAACTTGCGCGGTCCTACCGATGACAAATGCTGAGGAGAGGGACATATGGTGCAAACTTAGAGAAGCCTACTCTTTCTTAGTATAGGTATACATACTGTAATATTTGTAGTAGCTTAAGCTACTGTTTGCCGCGCTAACTGTATGTTTTTATATCTAAGTTAAGATAGAACGAGACGATTAATGGGGTAATCGAAACAAAATTCCCCATTAATATTATCCAGTCCGTAATCCTGGATCTCGTTACAATAGTAAAATAATCTAGCACTACGTCAAACAAATTCACTTGTATACGGTCTTATTCGTATTGTTAGATTAAGTTTGAACGTTTTTTTAAGAGCCTTAAAGAAGCGTTCAAACTTACTCTAACTCCATATGAATAAGACCGTTTTTTTAGTGTTAAAAAATATTAATAGAATAAAACTAGAAGTCTTTTGCTTTTTTAAAGTGGCTATAGACTCAAAAAGTTCGTATTAAGTAAACAAAATTGATTGATATTCCTTTGTTTTAGGGTAAAAAGCATGACTTTGAAAAATGACAAGTTGACAAATTCGTTAGTATGAGCGAGTCAGTTTGAGTTTATGTGGTGTTTTTGTTATTTTTTGTAAACATGAAAATTTTGCTTTAATATTGAATTAAAAGAAAACGGCATTCACAAACAGTCTGATGCATGTACCTCACATTAAAATTATACACTTGTATCCATTTCTTAATCGAATAAAATTTAATTGATAAACACCAAATGCAATTGTATGAAAAGGCAATTTATTATACCTATTTAATCGAAGCTGAAGCTATTTTGGGAAGGTAAGTCACTTCGTTAATATGGAGCATTATGTATTTCACTGAGAATCGTTTTATTTTGTTCTCTATTTTGAGTACACAGTAGCTTGAAACACCACGTAGAATGTAATGTTTATAGAAGCAATTTTTAATTTTGTTATTTGGCTTTTATTTCAGAAGCAGAAAACAGTGTTTATAAGCAAATGGTCCTCTGTTATTTCTATCAATATTACGTACGTATTTAATCATAAATGGGTTTATAATTATATATTTATGTATGTATGTTTTTATATATGTTTCGATATTTACATTGATTATATATCTCTCTTAAATTATAAAGAATATTTTTGCTACTTTCTTCTTCAAAGTAAATATCAAAACAAATAAAAAAGTCTATTATTTCCAGAAATTTCCACACTCCCATGGAAGATGCAAAACTATGCGTTTTTCACACACGCACAGCGAAAGACAAGAGATACGATTCTAGTGCCAGTCGAAGCTGTATGCGTGAGAATAGTGACAGCGGATGGAGGAGACAATGCGGGTGCATCAGGACGAGCGAGAAGCTGAAAGAGATGTTGCAGAAATTTCCGGCGCCCCCTCCGCCTTCTCCCTCCACTGCTGGGACAGCACACGGAAACCACGTAATAGTTATAGTATACATAATTATATTAGCGTGTGAGGTGTTTGAACGTTATTTCCAATGGTCTTATCACGTTTTGTTAACTGACTGAAAAAGGAGCAGGTTCCCAATTCGACTGTAATATGATTTTTTTAAATGTTTGTAAGGCGATTTCTCCCGTCAATTGTGGTGTGGGCGGTGCCAATTAAAACACAAAAATTGTTATATTTCGGTTTGTTGTTGTTTTCTTATGTTTTACTTGGCACCGACTTCAAGGTTTTGTAGAAAATATTTACTTTTTGCTTTTTAGTGTGAAGTCGATTTTGTTTTTGTTAATAAACAAAATAATAAAACAAAAAAACTACTTCATTTTTCTTTCTTTTGTTTTAACATTTTGTAAGCCCCAGTGTGTGAATTTTTATTGCATTATAGAATATATGGTTACGATATTTTTATTTCTTTGGCAATTAGTATCTACTTTAGCTATCCCAGTTTTCACCCAAATCAAGTTATGCTTTATATTTCGCAGATTTTTATATTTCCTGACGACATAGGAATGTAAGAAATATAAGAAAATATGTAGGTAATAATAAAAAATAATTAGAAGAAAAATATATCCATATATTCGATTACACGGCGATTTTCTTTTAGAAATATTTACGTATCCACTCTGCCAATTTCAGGTGAATTTGGATGCAGTAAAGTATCTATATTTTTATAATAATAATGTTTCGTTTTTAGTTCGACAATACATGTATATCAGCTTATTGTACGCAAATGCATCATACGCCATTATATCCTACAACTAAAATTATGGAACATAATAAGCAGAGTAATGCCCTAGTGGACGCAGAAACCAAGGTAACAACAGACTGTCTCATATTAGTTTGAAGAGAGAGCCTAAAGCGGGTAGTTTTGCAGTTTTGTATGATGAACATGATAAGTAGCCAGATAAAGTAGAACTTGTGTTGTCTTACACCAGGTCCGCCTATAGGGGGGATAGACGGATAGTATACCTACTTGCCACGCTTGTCCAAGGCTGCTTGGCAGGTTTGATACATTAGTTATCTGGTTTCATCACAATATTTTTCTTCACCGTTGTTAGCACGTGGTAATTGTAACAATATGCACATTAGGTGAGAAAACTTCTTAAGTGATGCATGGCAGGGCGCGGATTGGAATCTGCGCCCTTCGAGTCTGGGACGCGTGCGCTAGCCATTACGCTACCACAACTTGTTTTCTACCTACCAGTATATCAAGTATTAGTAACATTTTTTGCAAGCAGTGCAATCTCTAATAATATTTGTGGGTAGGTGTTTACTAATCTGATATAAAAACGACCGATCGTAGTGACGAAAGGTAATGCTTACTTCGACTTAGGTCACATGCACATGTCGTAGTAGTTCTCTAGGGCAGCTTACTACTGTGTGATGATAATCATAACGTATAATAAATCAGTGTACTTTATCTTCGGCATTCTTCGTCCAGAAGTCGAGTTAAATAGTTCTCCAAGTTCTATGTGTTTTGCTGTTTAAATCTCGAAGAATGTATGGAAATAACAATCTTTGGCGTAATATATGTCATTCCCATACATTTTTTATATTTCAACCGTGCAGGAGCGGAGAAAGAATACAGTTTCCTGCGGCCCGGCGGCCTGTCTTAAGAGGCGAACAAAGAACCACAGCCAGGTGGTAGGGTAGCCCTTCTGGATGGCTACCACTCCTGGTCTAGAGTATGCCGTCATAACAACTTTGAGTTGTGTTCCGGCAGCAGCGCATTTGTAGTACCTTTGGTGTTGTAAACGACCATAGGCGATGGTAACCGCTTTCCATCAGGTGGGCCGTCTGCCTGTCTGCTAAGCTTATGCAATAAAAATAAAAAACTATTCGTTTAGCGCTAATGCTACTTGTCATCAGGGCCAATGCAGCCAATTGGCTTGCAGTTATTATGCAAGCCTTAGTTTAGCATCCTGTCGTGACACAAGGGTTAGTTCAGGTCGTGTCTGGCATAATCGGCCATCGCAGACACTTCCTTGATATATTAGGATGCAGTATTTCTGAATGCCTTGCAGTTTATTGTAATAACTGATTACGAAAGGCTGTCTTGGAACCGTAGAATTCAAGTAAACGATGCAAATGGTTGAGTAGTTTTACACGGATAGAATTAATTTAAAGAAGGAAAGCTTGATAATAAAATTGCGGCGGCGCGATAATGGGCTCCTGTACAAACGTGCTTATGCTTTGCACATATAAATGTTCGTCCCCTATTTTACTATTCCAGAATTGTTGTTGGGGTTTACTCCTTAAGAATCAACTTTCGTATAAGGTACCCGGTATGCAAATTTTATGAGAAGTGAAATAATATAAGTGTAATTTAAAAGCGTTACGTTTTTTTATTGGTTTTCTTTGACTCACCTGTATTAAAGAGAACCAAACAAAAAAATAAATCGAATCGGTCAAGACGTTTTTGTTAATTAAAGTAATTTGTTAATCTGAATGTTAATATTCACCTTCTTGCTTGCTTATCAAGATGAGTTTTAGCGAGGCTACTATCATATTTCTGTCAGGCGCTCGGATATTACTCATAAGATTTAAATCTTTAATTAATGTTTCTTTGTGAGTGTGTTTTGAGTTTATATGTGTATTTTTTATTGGCTAAATAGTTATTTGTCTGTTTGTATATTTTTCTAGTAACCCACATGTTTTTTGTACAAGCTGTCTTTTTCCTTCTCTATCAAACGATCTACTAATCATTAAATTTCATTATTATCTGTTAAGCCGTTTAATCACGAAAAGGTGAACGATACGCTTTTTGATTTATATATTATTAAGCACTTTTAATAAACATGCTTGCTCAATTATGCTACACGAGACATTACGCTAGAATATATTAAAATTTTTAATGTTCTTCCTGGTAATTTTTTATGGGGGTATAAGGAATTTGAGCAAGATTATCAAGCCGCGGCCAGGACGTGTCCACAGATAAAAATACATTAAACATGCCGAATTGCTTGTTTGTAAGCAGACGTAGGAGTTAAACGGTCCGGTAATGGATGCTCGTGAATGAGATAGGATCGAATCTAGGCTCGTGACGGGGAACAGCCCGCGTGACATGAGGTCAATTCCCACTGTATTCTTAAATCAAAATCTTTTGGTATGCAGTAGGGAATGCAAAGAATCTTTTCAAGACTCCTAATTGCCACAGTTCAGTTGAAAATTGTTGTTCTGAGACTTTTTTGTATGGGTTATTTTCAACTTCTTTTCAGCCAATCAAGGTCCACAGCTAGACGTAGGATTCCCTTAGTTTGCGCCACAAATCCCGGTATCCCGCCTTCCTCATTTAACCCCTGCCAAAATTTTAAATAGAAGAAAGAAAGAACAAAGAATTTTTTTTAAATTACAATAAAATAGTGTATAGGTATATAACACGAAAATAAATGAAACATACAATAGAAAATGTAGTTAAATACATAAAAAAACAACCAAAAAAGTTCTATAACGAAAACTAACCTCGGAAGACGTTTGAGAGTTCGAAACAGATGCTCCGTAAGCAACCGGGATTTAACGTAACAACATGATGAAGGTTCTGTAGTCATATAGATTAAGATCTTTGCATGAAAAAGTAAAAAAACCTTGTTGGTAAACGTGATCAAGGCTGCCCATACGTGCATTTGTGTCTTTACATAACAATTATATTAATTAGATAGAGATCTCTCTAGGTTAATAAACCATGCTCAATGTTTATTTTGGGTTAAATTATTATATTTTTGTTAGGCTGTGGCTTTTAGTGTTCAAAGTGAAAAATCGCTTGTGCATAAGTGGGATGGATCTATATCTTGTCAAAACTAGTAACTTGTGCTCAATGTTCATTACCGTTTCCATTCGAGATAGCATAATTATATTTACATAAAATTCTATGATAATCAGGTCCACCATTCGCATAGCCGTGAAAAAGGAACAAATAAATATTTGGAAAAAAATTACACGACGAATTGAGAATCGGCTTGTTTTTTTAGGTTGGTTAAAAAAATCACCATCATATTCATTAGTGTTAGGCCAGTGGCTACGGTAGCCGCATCTTATTCCGATGAAAATACGTGAACCATGATCCATATATTACCGATAATCGATATGTTTAACTTGCCAATCTGCCTTGAACAAGCGTAGCGAGTATACCGTTCGTTCCCCGGAAATATACATAGAAGGCCGGAGCCTAGCGTTTATTTGCTCTAAAACTATTAAATTTCAATTGATTGATTATGACGCCATCGCCATGTATAAAAATCGCCCGGACTTCCTTAATCTAGACGAGAGATTTGTAGATTTATATTAATGAACTTGCTATTTCTATTTACACTTTAAATCATCACATTATCATTCATTACACTTTAAATCCTAAAAGGATGTATCACGACTTTCAGGAATCGAACTCACTGATAATTTTGCGCGTGTCTTACTGAGTTACTGCTGTCAATGAAATAAAATATTAAATACATACATACATAACTTCACGCCAGTTCCCTTGCGGGGTAGGCACGAACAACAGAGCGCCATTTAGGCTTATTCTTACACACCTCACTTGCTAAAATATTAAATAATCTTGTATAAATGTAGTTGAGTACAGGTGTTATTCTTAATAATATTTTTCAGTACATTTCACCAGTGTCCTGATGATGTGCAAAGTGTCAACTTAACATTTGAGTATATGACATGACTTACTTAAATTCTAAAACAATATCCATATAAAATATCAAGGTAGAAATAATTATATTTACTGTTTAAACCATAACCAATATGCTATTTGATTCGTTGGAGATATGACATAACTTGCTAGTCTTACAAAATCTGGGCGGCTTCGGCGTTTTGTGTTAAAAGGTATATTATTTGATTTGACAATCAACTGCCCTATTACCATATCATTATTATAAGATCACTACAATGGTCTATTAAAATTGTTGAATTTTTGCAGACAGCGACGAGCAGCAGATCGTGGCAGGTGATAGTAGAAGTGGTCCAGCTTGTTCAGCTGTCTGTGACGGCGACAGCATTGGCATTGTACTATCTTATATACTGCTATATGCAGCTCATCTATTACACACTGAGGACCGCATTGTACTTCCACAATGCTGACGGGTTAGTCAATACTGTTATCATAATGTTTTTTTCTGTATTCTCTACCGGAAAAATTATATATTTTTGTTAGAAACATGGATGTCAAGGCACATATATAAAGGTGAGAACTTTTTCGAAACTAATATATATATAAATATATATATATATATATATATATATATATATATATATATATATATATATATATATATATATATATATAAATATATATAGTGTTCCAAACATCCATAGTCGACGGTAACCACTTTTCATGAGGTGGGCCGTCTGCCTGTTTGCCTGCTTCAGGCAATACAAAAATAATACTTTTCCATATATACGGAACCCTTCAAAGATTGTTATCGCTTTATATAAAAGGTTACCAAATAGTTAAATCATATTATTACTAGATTTTACTACTACATGACAAGAGTTATGAATGTGAAAGAAGCAAGTGAGGTGTGTAAGAATAAGACTAAATGGCGCTCTGTTGTTCGTGCCTACCCCGCAAGGGAACTGGCGTGAAGTTATGTATGTATGTATGTATTACTAGATTTTCATAATGCGAATACCGTTTTTTTTTATATGAAACCTTTTCCGGAGCACAACTCACGCTTTTGACTTGAGAATCCATCTAAATTAAAAAGTAGATATTTTAAAGCACTTGGCATCAAAGACTCGAACTCTTTTATAATATAAACTTCTATTTTGAACAATAGCCTAATATTTTGATTCACTGCTGCTGCTGTATCACACGTCGCGGTCGGTTATCTCGTTATGCAGTTTCATCAACATATTTTTATTCACCGCCACCACATATGCACATTAGTTCAGAAAACTGCCTAAATAGTGCATTATTTTCCATCTAGAAAACGAACCCGCGTCATTTAAGTTTGAGCCAGGAGTTTGTTTACTACTAAGCTACCACAGCTTGAAGAGATTACTTATCTTTGGCAAATATGAAGGCTAGAAATATTATAAAGAAACTGCTATCATCACTACTATCTTCAGTGAATCGCTGTCCTTCGTTAGAGCCATGCCTCTCCAAATTTCCGCCACATATTCCGGCCTTCCGTATTTCTCATCCAACCCTTGATATTTTCAGACCTATGAAGATTACAATTGGCGTGGTTACACTAACATCTCTTGTCATTGGCTTCAATCTGATAATAAGAATGGAAAAACTTATCGGTTTATAGTATTAAACTACACATTGAAGGAGCTCAAGAAATTTCCAGTGAACTAGACGAAAATATAAATTTTAACGTGGGGTTGAAATTTCCGATGACGAGAGTTTCCGGTGCGGAATAATAGTTCCGTTATATCTAGTATACAATCTCGAAGATCAGCTAAGATACAAAATTAAGAGGACTAAGATCTATATTTTAGAGCAGTTATCACTAATCTAAGTTGAATAATATATAATAACTAGTAACTACGTCTTAATTTGCGCAGGTATTGCTCTGAAATACGGGCCTAAGTTTCCTGCAATATTTTTAGTTAAAAATGATAACTCGCCGTGTTTGTAAATTGAGAGTACAAGTTATTAAATAAAACCGTTGCTTCCATAGACAACGTATTTCAGTATTTAGAATCGGGTGAATTTTTATTGATATTACCACAATATTGCAATCTAATCGCTTTAAAGTTGTCATTAGTTTTCGGAACGGTTTAAGTGGAACGGCGTGGTCGGCGCATTACCGGCTTGCACCTGGACATTGTTCCTCCAAATAGTTTCGGAAGTGATTAAGGCCCCGCGCTTTGTGCAGACTCAGTGCTGCGGGAAGTATTTCGCGGATGAAGAGGCACCGTGGAGGCTGAGACGGCCGCTGCCATTTGATAGTCGGACGTTGCAAGACGCGCGCGCAGGCAGCCGGCAGCCAAGAAACGCGAGCTTAAGCACGCGTATTACAGTTCTTTATCTCTGTGACTTTGGTTTCAACTTATCAAATTGTGTTCTTAGTGTATAAGACACTTGAATGTACTGGTGTGAATCGCATTGTGCGTCGCAAAATGGTGCTAAGTCTAAGGTAAGTGGGGTATGGAGAAATTGTTTTTTGTTACTGAGTTCATAAATGTTTGGATTCAGTTTAAGAAGACTACCTGACTTAAAAGCAAACCTGACTTTTAAATATATGATTTAAAAGGAAGTCTCATTTAAAAATGAGGCTAATTTTTAAAATAGTTTATTATTACTAACTTGTGGTTAAATTATATAAAATCACTTAAAGTGAATTTTATATCAATTCTATCTTATTATACCCATGTTCAAAACGTACGTAAATGTTTCGTTACTGGGCTCGAGTCTCTTTATTTTATAATAGGGTAAAAAATACCCGCCATGCTTGTTTAAGGATACGCCGGGTTTCACTCATCAAACATTTCAATGTGCAGGTTTCACCGCGATATTTTCCTTCACCGTTATCAAATGATAAATGCACCAATATACGTACCTAGTTAGGATTCTAACACACATTATACAAATAAGACGCCAGTTTCTTAGCTAATAAGAAACCATGACTTATTTTATATCTACGTTGAATACAAAATAAATGATTGAATACTGAGAATACAAGATTCAAATAATACCGTTTCTATCACACCTGCTTTAATATTTAAAGCTCCATAGAAACTTTTGAGAACGCAACGGAAATAAATAAATTCGTTTTGCAAGTCAAGAGCAAGATTATATTTGTACTAGTTCTGCGACCCCGCTACGCTTGAATGGAATAAAAGGCATAGTTTATTTGCCTCAACACCTCCAAACACAATGATTTGAGCAGCTGCATAGCCGATGTCAATAATTGAACCAATATTCTGAGCGATTCAAATTACTGACTGATATCTACCGTCTAAGGTTGACTTAACTTTTCGTTTCAGGTACGCTTTAAGCGCGATTGTTGTACAATTTATATTTTAACTTTGTTAATGTATAAGTTAAAGCAAAGTTAAGATTGCAAATGTTTAAAAATGTATTATTTTTTACCTCTGTTTACGCTACTTTTTATCTTCATGGTAATCGCGAGTAATTCTATAATTGATTCGAATGATGATAGAACCAGCATGATGTGGTCATTAGTGGGTCGGCCAAATCTATTGCAGGAGTATTGCCTGATGGAACAGACGAGCCTTGGAATGAAGAGAGCGTCTTGCTAAACGTAGTGTAAGACACCTTACAGCCCGGTGGACCGATGACCTGCGCAAGGTCGTCTTTAAGGGCTGATTGAGGAAACCGGAACACCGCGATAAGTGACGCAAACTTGAGGAGGCTTAACTCCAGTAGTGGATCACTATTCGCTGACGACGATACTAGAATGATCCACGATATCCACTTACCAACAGGTGGACCTTTTGATCGTTTATATACAAGCAAGTATAAAAAAATCTTACCTGAAACCTTCAATTCTATTACAAATTGAGAAATAAATACATGTAGATATATTCTCAAGATAACTTTAAATTGTATTTGACGAAACAATGTATAAAACTGAGGAGATTCAAGGAAAACGGAGACAATGGCTAATAAGGAACAAAAACATTCAGAAAGGTACTTTATCATAATATTCCTGACTGGAAACTGAACTCTGAAACTTAAGCAGTGAGCCAAGCAACTGAAGTTTAGATCAATAGTCCTGAGTATCCGTAAAATATATCCGTGCAGGAACGGAGAAAGAATACAATTTTCCCGCGGCTGGGCGGCCTGTCGTAAGAGGCGAAACAAGAACCCACAGCCAGGTGGTAGGGCATTTGCCCGACTGGGTGGCTACCACCCCTGGTCTAAAGTATGTCGCCATAACAACCATGAGTTGTGTTCCGGCATTCGTGATCAGGTTCCAGTCTCTCTTAAGAGAGCAGCAGCGCATTTGTAGCACCTTTGGTGTTGCAAATGTCTATAGGCGATGGTAACCGCTTTCCATCAAGTGGGCCGTCTGTCTTTCTGCTGAGCTCCTGCAATAAAAAAAAAATATATGTAATATGCACAACTTAGCCTTAACATACACAAATTTCAAACAATTTGTAGACGAATTTCCTCTGTCATTGAAGCTATGGTAGTCTTTGTAGTATAGTGGCTAACGGTCTTATGTTTGGATATTTTAAATTTTTTAATTGCATGAGTTCAGCAGACAGGCAGACGACTCACCTGATGGAAAGCGGTTACCATCGCCTATGGACATTTGCAACACCAAAGGGCTACAAATGCTCTCTAAAGGGAGATTGGAGCCTGACCACTAATGCCGGAACACAACTCAATGTTGTTATGGCGGCATACTCTAGATCAGGGGTGGTAGCCATTCAGACGGGAAAATACTCTACCACCTGGCTGTGGGTTCTTTTGTCGCCTCTTATGTATGACATGCCACCCGGCCGCAAGAAATTATATTCTTTTTCCGTTCCTGCACGGAACTACGGACTAGCGTTTCAAATGATATGAGTTCGAATCTTGACCAGCTAGTATGCGCCATTTAGTCAGTTTTGTGATTTAATACTCACATAGTTACAATTATCATGTGCTGACAGTGAAGGAAAACATCATGAAAAATAATAAGAGGTTGATTGAAAATTTTGAGATTTTCTATTAATAAGAACGAACTGGTGGTGTCACCTGTGTTGGAATATTGTGTTACAAGTTACGTTTTTTACAAGGCGATTATGGTTCCTTACTATTCTTCTTCTGTCCCTGCTCCATCTGGGATAATGTTAGCATTAGTGACTATGGACAAATAGGTTTTGTTTATATCATTAAAAATAACGCCGTTAACGGATTGGTTTATATACTTCGTTACCTGTCAATGTTTAAAGTCATTTACAATTAAAAACAATAACACATATTACGCCCGTTGCCATATCTACGTGAAACGGCCTATAACTGTAATATTATCCCAGATGAGGCCTCACCTTGACAATATTGCATCACACTTAACGCATTAAATCCATCGCTACATCTGCCTAAAACTATCACTAACACTATTCCAAATGGAGCAGGGACATTCCATGGTACGACAAAGGTTTATCTAATTTTTGTCACTTTACCACGTACGACAATTACGTGGAGGTGTTAGGCCAAGAGCCCGCGATGTCACGCGAGGCGTAGCGCTTCGTTGTAACGGTGCGTTCCGCACCTGCATTTGGCGTTATGCATGTGGTAAAGGGTGTATATTTTGGTAAGGAAAATCGGGACAAAAAATTATCTTAACTGTAACATTTTTTTTAATTGCACCTCCATATCGTACTACTACCCCATTCTTAGGAATAAAAAGTATTTTTCTCCATTATCAAATTGCATTACGTCCATTTGCCAAGATGTAAAGAGGATTAATACAAACATACGAACAACTTTTTATAACATTTATATATTAACAAAAATATGCACTGTTATCTAAAAATATTTTTTTGTTTGTTGAAGAAAGCAATCATTAACTTTTAGCCGAAGATTATTTTTTAAAATATCAATATAATATGTACTTCGTTTTATAGTTTTTTTTCTATGCATTTGTATTTTTATGCTGTGTAGAGGCCGATTTTTCAATCATCAGTTAAAAGTTATCAGTCGAGTAAATTATAACCTAACTAAATTCAAAAGTGAAAGAATTCATGCAACTGTCATTTTAAATTTTCCCATGTTGTGTTATATTCTATAGAATAACTTTTATCTGGTGATTGAAAAATCGGCCCTAAATATAATTATAAGTCAAGACTTATATAATCCTCTCCTTTAATAAAAAACCTTTACTAAAATTGCTTTGGAAGCGGGGTTAGACTCACGATTTTCAATAAATAATCTGTATGATTATTTTAAAATAAATATACTTATTTTCATTCATATACCATTTACAAATCTATATATATATATATATATATATATATGTATATATATATGTGTGTGTATATATATATATATATATATATATATATATATATATATATAAATAAATAAATCAATTGCTGTTCGTTAGTCTCGCTAAAACTCGAGAATGGCTGGACTGATTTGGCTAATTTTGGTTTTAAATTATTAGTGAAAGTCCGGGGGAAGGTTTAAAAGGTGAGTAAATATGAAAAAAATGCTTGGAATATAGTAAAAACAACAATTTCGCTTTGCCTTAGAAACTATTCCTACCTGTCAAACATTTGATGTTCGTCGTGTCGATTAGAAATGAATTAAAAAGTCGTTCAAAATCAAATTAAATTTAAAAGTAAGGTTTTTTTTTCATTTTTTGGATTTGAATGTCAAACGTTTGATGTCGTCCCGTCGTTCAGAAATCAACGTTTTATTGATTCTGAGGCGGTACGAAGTTTTCCGTGTCACCTAGTATATTTTATTAGAAATATTTTAACAGTTTCAAGCGTGATTAATTTCTTACTAGTTGTTTTGCTGACGTTTTTAATTTTATCCGTCGTTTCAACCACTTTCTCAGTATCTACCCATGATCAC
Source organism: Dendrolimus kikuchii (assembly GCA_019925095.2). Taxonomy (NCBI): domain Eukaryota; kingdom Metazoa; phylum Arthropoda; class Insecta; order Lepidoptera; family Lasiocampidae; genus Dendrolimus; species Dendrolimus kikuchii. The sequence goes on from CM034400.1 coordinate 10,738,782, forward strand.
AGAATTATCTGAAGGTCGTCAAAACAAACAAAAATATTAATATCATTTCAAATTAGTTTTATATATAATTGTATGATGAACTCATAGGTTCTTTCTACGCTTAACAGTAGATGTAAATCGACATTTTATCGTTATGATTTCTCATAAAACGTTTGCCAAAGTCAATATATACTAACAATGAACCAATTTTTGAATTTCGGTTAATAGATGTTACTGTTTTGATAATAAAATAGTGTTTTATAGCCTAACAGTTGTTCTATTTTTATTATATAAACAATATAATTAATGAAGCACTATAACTAGTACAAATGTCTTTGAAAATATTTTTAAGTGAAACTAAAAGTATTAAAACACATTTTTAGAGTTGCATACATACATACATAACTTCACGCCAGTTCCCTTGCGGGGTAGGCACGAACAACAGAGTGCCATTTAGGCTTATTCTTACACACCTCACTTGCCATTTTTAGAGTTGTTTAGCGTTTTTAATAACCCGTTATGTTCGTCCATCCGTCTTCTTATGTATGTCACATCCTTTCTTTTCGGAAATAACTATAGATGATAATTATGATAATATCATCTTATGCTGTTCCTAATGTTGTAAAATTATATAAAGAAATTGGGTTGAACATTATAAATGCATGTAAGGGAAAGTTAATGCTACTGCGACCACCTGCTAGGGCCTGCGATGTGGCCAGGCCGTATACCGGTTCCCTTGGCATAAAGGCGAAAGATGGAACACGCGGTCGAAGCTAGAGCACGCTTACCTAGAAAATACCTATTCACACGAGTCTTGAAGATACTCGGATTGTACTTTTCGGCAAACACGGTCCCTGGTAGTGTATTCCAGAGCTTCGCCATATGCAGAAGCAACGTGGAGCCAAGACGTTTCGTTCGCACGGGTGGTAAAATTCCTTTGGTTGCTAGTGCCACCCCAACGTGGCGAATCACGCTCAGTCCTCAAGCGGATATCCCTTCGTTAAAAGAAACTTGGCTGATTCATCTAATATAAGCATATCCGTGAAAGAATGGAGAAATAATACAATTTCCTACGGCCAGGGGGTCTGTTTTAAGAGGCGATAAAATAACCCTGAGCCAAGTGGTAGGGTATTTGCCCGTCTGGATTGCTACTACCCTGGGTCTAGTCTCCGTTAAGAAAACTGGTAACACCTTAGGTGTTACAAATGTCCATAGGTGATGATAGCCGCTTTCCATCAGGTGAGCCGTGTGCCTGTCTACTCAACTCATGCAATACGAAATCACAGTTAGTATTAATATTGAACTTTCAGTCTTGCAGCGATTTTATTATTCTGTTTGGGGTCATTTTATAATAATGCAAGAGGATGTTAGTAACAAATGTAAATAAATAATAACATGTAATAAGTGATAAATAGTTATTGAGCATTCGTTTTGACCCAGTTATTATGTTTTATTAACACGACTAGATTTATTTGTGCGCGGATGTGCTAATGAGGCCGTTGGATTGGAGATATAGGATACAGTCCAAGGTTCAAAGTAATATTTCACTAACCAGAGGGGAAAATCGTTAAAGCCTTGTTATGCAATAAGTAATTATATAATAATAAAATAATTTGAAAAATGTAAAATAAGTTACACAATAGTTAATGCAGTACATATAGTAATTAAAAGATTTTACTTTTGAAGTCAAGAACAAATATTTTATAAGTATGTTAGGTTAGAAAATCTGAACGTTGTACATACTTGTTTCTATCTACCTTGTATTTATGATTTCAAACTTTATATTACTTATCATGTCGTTTTAAACACCTAGTATGTTAAAAATAATATATTTGATTTATTTTAATACTTTATTTATTAATTTGATTAAAAGTAACTGTATATAAATCATGTAATGTATTTTTTTCTGTAAAGACATTCTGTCTGTTACACTTTCATGGAATAACTATTGGACCGTTTTTGCTGAAATTTGGTATTTATCTAGTCTCAATACCGAGAATGTACATACGATAATTTTTATCCAGCAATATGGAATATTTTATTTATTGGGATAGTCTTATTTTTTCGTAGGCGAATAGTGCTTTAATAAAAATTTAATACAACGTACTTGGTGTGATTGTTTCCTATTTAAATTGCTATTGCTAAGGTTATTCACTAGGTTTTGGTGTGCGGGAATTCCTAGTTTTTAGTAAAATAGATAATATAACTTGAATGTTTATTCAAATTCTAACAAATAAAATAACTTCACCGAATTTAGGACTTTGGTAAAAATCTAAATAAATTTGAGAAAATACTAATTTATTGATGTTTGTTTTAAATCTCTATTAAATAATCTGTCCGGCGATCTATTAGCCTAAGCATTGACTATGCTTAGTCTATGCCCAATTTACGCGAATGCAGAGATTCTAAGTTCAATTCTCGAAGGGGTAAATTTCTTAAACAAATTTTGCGTTCTTTACTATCACCACCTGAGTATCTTGGAGCGACTCCAGACTTCTCCGTTTTGTGTTACCCATAATAAAAGAGTATCTTGCTTAGCTAGGGAAATTTATATGTAATACAATGTTCTGTATAACGATTTAAAAAAAATAATAAGTGTGAGATTACTTCAAAGAGATAGCTAAGGTCTCACGTAATTTATATGAAACAAAGGCGCCAAATTAGATTTGAATCAACCTCAACCAAACACACCGCCGAGAGGGCTTTCTGTTTTATAAAAGCAAATTTGATATTACGGCATGTCCCTGGTCGGATATGCACGGTTAACGGACTTTGTTTCGGAACTCGAGCATGAATCGAAATGCGATTATAACTGAGTTAGAACAATCGGAATCGATTGTACGCCGATTAATAAAACTAAATCACGAACTGGCTTGGAAGTCAGAGTTCACTAACTGCAACCACCGGTAGGGAGCAATGCTGTAAACAAATTGTTGGCTGGATTTGTTGGAATGGCTGTTTTAGTTCAATTTTTGTATTCGAATCTCGTAGGAGTTCTTGAAGTTTCGTGTTCAAAATGTCAGCTTTCTTTATTTGCAATGAAAAATAACTGAGTTATTTCTTTACTTTCTTATTGTTGCTAGCAAACAGGTAGACGGCATAGTTCATGGAAAGTCGTTACCGTTGCCTATGGATGTTTGCAACGCCAATGGGGAAGCTAAGGCGTTGCCAGCCTTTAGGATGGGATAGGGTGATGCGACAGAGGGATCAGACAGGAGAGATGGAATAGAGAGGATGGGATATGGGATTGCAACAGGGGGATGGGATAGGGACGATTGGATAAGGGGACGAGGAGGATATGGGTTATCGGAACTCTCACTCATCGTACAAAACACGATTAGCACAAGGCTAACCGTTTCACGCCGATATTCTGTGAGAGCGTGGTATCACACCTGTCGAGCCGGCCCTAAGAGCTGAATTAAAGATAATGATTTCAGCATGGCTCTACTACGTTATAAAGCTCCAAAAAAGCACTAATAAAATGCTACTATCATAATTAGGGTTGCCACATTTTTTTGAACAAAATATAGTATTTTTGTTTTTTTTAACCGTAAAAATATAGAATTTTTTGTTAGGCGAAAAAATAGTACACATTTATTTTTCATTAATTATTTTATTTATTTCATTATTGAATTTTTCATGTGTATTTATTATTTCTTTTTGCTATAGCCAGCAAAGTTCTATTATTTTTAAAATAATTATAAGAAGCGATGATAATATAGTACATTTCATACAATGATTTTATATAACAATAGATGTATGTAAGTGTTGGAGTAATTAAATGCTGTAATCTGTTACGTCATAAATTGAATGGAGCCTGGTCATGACAAAAACATGGGTAATAAAAACAAGTGAGATTTTTGCGTAAAATTTGGTATTACCACGATATGGTTTAGATGCGATGAATCAGCGTTTCTTGTGATTTTTTATTTAAATTTTATTTCAAGAGTGAGTTACGATACGGTTCATTGATGGCTTTGCAAGGTCCACTGACTTTACCTACGGTACGAAATTAGTCCTAATGTTATGTCCTATTGTTACTTGACTATCTAGAGCACTGAGTAGAATATATTTTTATTGCATAAGTTTAGCAGACAGGTAGACAGCCTACGTGATGGAAAGCGGTTACCACCGCTTATGGGCATTTGTAACACCAAAGGTGCTAACAATGTGCTGTCGCTCGCTTAAGAGAGGCTGGAACCTGGCCCCTAATGCAGGAACAAAACTGGAGCTTCTTATGGCGTCATACTCTAGACCAGGAGTGGTAGTCATCCAGACTGGCAAAAACACTACCACCTGGCTGTGGATGGTATTGTCGCCTCTTACGACAGACCGCCCGGCCGTAGGAAACTGTATTATTTTTCCGTTTCAGCATGAATAAAAATATTATATTAGACCATTTCTGTAATGTAAGTTCTTATCGGTAGTCTTTAGGTCTTGTGGTCTAATCATTGGACCACCTATGCCAATGTACGGGACTCGATTCCCGTCAAGGTACATAATAATTGTGTACGAATAACATAATAATATACCTAAATTATATTTTGCTATTTAAGAGTCCTGGTAGCGTAATGACTAGCGCACGCGTCCATAACTCAAAGGGCGTGGGTTCGATCGTGGCCGGAACGCATGCATCACTTAGGCAGTTTTCTGACCTAATGTGCATATTGTTACAATTACCACGTGCTAACAACGGTGAAGGAAAACATCGTGATGCAACCTGCATATCGAGATAACTGATGTGTCAAACCTGCCAAGCCGCCTTGGACAAGCGTGGCGGGTATACTGTCCGTTTCCCCTATAATGGGAGGCCGGAGCCTAGCAGTGGCACATTTATGGGCTGATATTTTATATGTATATGTATATATATATATATATATATATATATATATATATATATATATATATATATCTTGCTCAAGATTAAAATACGGCAGGCAAAGTCAGTGGTAGACATATACCTAAATAGACATTTTAACATTTTTTTGTATTTTTACTTCCCACCCTCTAAATTTATAAAAAATGTAAATGATAAATCCCAAAGTGCATTGACTGGAGCTTTAACCTTTGATGTCAATCAATGCTGTAGAGAAAAATAAAACACGGAATGAAATGCGGTTGAAATTGTATAATGAACATTAATCCGTACCTGATACTACGATTCCGGACGGTAATCGATGTCGTTATGGTTCGTGGTTGAGCCAATCCCGCGCCCTGTCATTACCCTGCCGTCTTTTGACCCTTTATTATCCACAGAAGCAGTATGGCCAAAACAATATCTTGAGCACAACCGACCAACCAATATCGATATATCACGAACGGGTCAGCCTCAGCCACGTTTAGCTGTCATTTGTTTGCTGATATTAGGTACATTCAACAAGCTGAATGTATCACGATTCATATTCAATCTGTTCACAACATATTATTGAGATTTCTTTTTACTTTTTAAAATTAATAAAAATCAAATTGAGCCCGTTGTCTTATGGGTGTAGTTTAGACATTGTATTAGTAATAATGTTTAATGGGATGCAATCTGATGTATCTATTACGTTTTGTTACAGGTTTATCTTCTTAAGCAGTTTTCTACTGACGTCAAGGGTAAGTCTTTAGAATTTTAATTAATTTTTTATTGGTTATATTTTTGTTTCCAGAGTACAGCAGGTAGGTCTTATCTGATGTTTACCTTTACCTATACAATTTGTAACACTAGGGGCCCAATTCTGCTATTAGTATGAGATGAGATGAGAAAATCGCCGGAAATCATCGTGTCTATCTAGTTTTGTCTGATTTCGGTATTCTGTTAATTCTAATGGCGTACCCGTGCCACGCCACTGTATCTTTAAAAATATTTATAAGCGAATACTAGCGAAATAAATGTTTAACATTTCAGCTAACGCCATTTCTGCTAATGGTAATAACAATTTTTCTCCTATTATTCTGCTGCGACGATATCGATTATGGATATCGATAAGTTATTGTGGATTTAGTAGAATACGAATTTTTGACGCTATCGCAATGACATCTTAATTTGAATATCTTCGCAATGCCAAGATATTAAAATAGCAGAATTGGACCAGAAGAGTACAATTCGAGTATTTTCAAGTCTCGTGTGTTAATAGCTATTTATTAGGTAAGCGTGCTCCATCTTCGACCGTATCATCGTCTGACTTTAAGCGTAATTTTAGTCAAACACAAACATTTCATCATATCATATAAAAATAACATATTTTCCATTTGCCCCATAGATATGTATAGCAGTGCCACAAGGAGAAGTATTATCTTCAGAAGAAGTTGACACATCTTCAGAGCTTATATCTGCGTCGGCAACTTCTTCGGCTTCCTTTGAAGTGCAAGAAGGGTCAGGCGATGATCCACCTGAACCTATACCCGTTGCTGTTACGAAGGTATGACCTACATTTTTAACATATTGGTCTTAATAATAGTGTTAGTTATGTAACTACTTAATTTTGACGTAAGTTTTTTTAAAGAACATTAACTGCTTGGCGCTTCCAGTTTCTTGAGACTCTTAGAGCAATGATCTAAGATTCCACTATTTTCATGTATGTATATCTCTATTATACTTGGCAACTAATTTCATCCAATAAAGTATATATTTCACAATCATATTTAATCAAAATTTCCACCCTCAGTTATAGGCTAGGCGTGTGTGGTGGTCACTCTTACGGCCGGTTCCTATATTTTAGCGACGGTTCATTAGCCTTACTGGCGGTTAAAATTTGACAGAAGCTACAGAGTTTATGTCAAATTTTACATTTGAGCTACAAGTACGGACTTGTAATAGCAAAATCAATCTTTATTTTTCCCCGATTTCATAAGACCACTGTGTAATGGCGTATATATTACATATTCTTACTAAATTTTTCCATAGAGTCCCATCATTAGTTTATTACAAAAATGGTCGGATAGACAAAATGATTTCTAAGTGTTCTGTTTTTCTAAAACGGTTTCGGAACTGTATGTGTGTGTATGTATGTGTATACTTCTTGTCATTTGTTGCATTTTGTACACAAATATCACAAAATAATAATTTTAATGTTGTAGCCTAATTTTGTCTGGTGGTCTGTTCTAGTACTTACATACATTTAACACACAGTACAGTTTCTACGTTCCAAGATTTACATGTTCACGATATCCTCAGGGCTTTGCAGCACTCCGTTTTAATAAGCTAAGTAACAGCGTTTATACTATTCACAGTGAACGTAATTTTACATTAAAATATCAATTGTTTTGTATTGTTTATTAAAAAAAAAAATGTACGTTTCGGGACGCCCGACGGAAGTGACAACTTAAACTAATCTAAGTTGAACTATTTAAATGTCAACAGTATATGTCTATCGCACAGTAAACACTGAGTAGAGAGAGCGAGAAGCGTCTGTCCGAAATACGGCTAGCGCTGTGGGTTAGAGTGAGATAGGAGGAGCCTGCCTACCGCTGCCGTATGCGTGAGAGAAAGGGAAGCCAGATAGACTGGCGCCGTAACGCGTTATGTAACGAAGCGGGTTACCCTCCCGTAAGAAGTTATCACTCCAAAAAAACAGTATTATAATATATTGCTTAGAAGTTTATTTTGGCACAACACATAAGGTTTTTGGATTTATTTAGCCTATTTAATGATGGTTAAATTCTTATGGCCGGTTCTTATATCTTACTATTCATTCACTTTCCCTACCATCGGTTGAATTTTGACATTACTTGTATGAAGCTGAAATCAAATTTTAACAGATAGTAAGGCAACGATCGGTCGGTAAGAAATAAGAACCGGGCCCTTGTTGATAAATCAGGGGGAATATCTTTGGACATAGGGGAAGGCTTTACACCGGGGGATATGTAATCTCCTCCTCCCATAGGTCTGTCGCAGGGGGCCGCTGCATACGAGGGTAACAGCGGACTTCCCCCCTGCTTGACGAAGTAAGTCACCCTGCCACCGGGGTGTCTTGGAGTTTGGAGTTAGCCGAGCATAGGGCGTCATAGTGCAGTAACACTGTTCTAGATCCTGTGACGTGCCGTAAAAGCGCGGGAATAGGGCTCAGGTTTATTGGGCTGTTTGGCGCTCAGTTAGCATAAGCAACATTTAAAGATGGGTACTAAAGTAGAAAATGTTTTAAATTAAACTCACAACCTAACTAAAATTTTGTTAAAAAAATGAACTAGTTCTATTTAAATGGTGGGTTGGTAGCTTAATAGCTAAATAAAGGACACGCGTTTTATTCAAACGATGTGGGCTCAAATCCTGAATGGAGAGTGTAAAAAAACTGATGTGTATTTAATATCAAATTAAAGTAAAACGAAAATATTTCATGTAATACGTTATTATTCTATTAGGAATACATATTGACAAGAAGTATAAACAAAAGAAAAAGAAGAGTTGCAATTAAGAAGAACTCTGAAAAGAATATGGCCAGTGAGGTTTTCATTTTTATTTTATTTCTCTTCCGCCGGACGAACAGGGTTATCCGGCCTTCAATATCTTTTTTACGGTTCTCTCTCTTTTTTTTTTTTTTTATTTTACTTTTTTTTTATTCCATTTTTCTTTATGTATTCTATTTAAAAGAATAAGGACCACTTATTCTGTTACAATCTTCTTGTCTTCTAGAGCTACATATATTTATATCTATTGATTAGTAGTACTTAAGTCCATTACATTTATTTACTGCTGTTTTCTTTAACTATTTTTATACTTAATGATATTTTGCTTAGATTTATTACACTGTTTATTGCTACGGCCAATGAGCATTGGACAGGGAGTATCCAACGCTTACACAGTATTTTTGATCTAATGTGCATATTGTTACAATTGCTACGTGTTGATGGTGAAGTAAAACATGGTCATGATATCTGCACAGAGATTTTATCTATATGGGCAAGCTGCTAATCTGTCTCGACCAAGCGTAGCGGGTGTAAGATACGTCTCCCTAAAATTGGAAGGTTTCAGGCTAGTAGTGGTGGTTAAGGGCTAATATTATTATCAGTAATTCATTTACAAAGTAGTTATTATTAAATTACAACAATTATATTAAATATTTAAACCTATAATGTACTAATATTTCACTAAAATAAACACACTAGCATAAAAATATAGTTGTGTAATTTCCGATGTTTATGTTTAGTGACCTGTAAATTAAGAACAAAAATAAAACAAAGGCATATAGCCTCGCATAATTCATAAGTGATGAAAATTTAAAAAGTATGCATATATTATTACGTGATATTCAAATAACTTTGTTCATTTGATGTGTAAATGAAAACAGTTTTGTTTTAGTGAATAGCTACATACTTAATTCACGAAAGAACTGAGCGGATTTGACTGCCATTGTTGGTGCTGAGTCCCTGCTTAGTATGTAGTAATAATAACATAAGGCCAAAGATATCCTGATTTAAGATTTGTGCTACTTTGTTTCCAAAAAAACCCCGGGAATTTTCTATGTGCACTTTGTAGTGATAGGGATGAATATTTTACTTTTTTCGCAATTTCATTACGACAGTGTGTAGCAGTTTATCGATTACATATTTCCACAACAAATCATTCATACGCACCCGGTAGTTAATTAGGAAAATTACTGTAACTTAAAAGACAGACTTCTCGAGTATGACTTTATAAGTGTTCCTTATCCGCCAAAAATTGTTGCGAAACCCTAAAAAACAAGTAAAATAAGTACTTAAATGGCCGTAGCGAAGCGGATTACTTCAATCAAGCAGCGTTGGTTTTTTGTTATTTAGGAAGTTTTTCAGTTATATTTTTTATTGGGTGGTTATCGTTCCCAGTTATTTTTAGTAGCGCGTAAAAAATAAACTTTGTTTTGTTTTCAGAACGAGACTAGAGAGGCTCTTAACAGCGACGGAACTGAACAAGATCCAGTAAGTAACATTATTACTATAGAATGCTGTTTACTCCTAAATGGTAATTGATCGGCAATAGGCTAGTTTTTTGGGGTTAGTACGACGTAGTATATTCCTGACCTACTATTATAAATCTCAAAAAATAACTACATTTTTGGTACTCTATCATGGTAAAATTGCTACGCATTTTATTAAGCTTTTTTACGGTAAATTCTGGGAAAGGTCATGGCTTATACTTTTTTATTTCACCTTTTAAGGGATCAAAATGTATATGCAAATCATTTTCAAAATTGGAATTGTAAAAAGTTAATATGAATTTTGGAAATTACACATAGGCTACGTTCACGACCGCGAGTTTTCCCGTTCCACTTGCTTCTTGGCATAACAACCGTAAACCCAAGTGGAACGGCTATTCGATCCACCTCTTGACATGGGTCGTTGTGAGCGTTGTGTGATCGAAAATGATGACGTCATTTGTGACGTTTTTGCGACGACCACAACGACCGCGGTCGCTTTGTGGAACGGCTAACTGAGCGTTTTAGGCGTTGTAAGCTACTAATGGAACGGCCTGTTAAAAAGAAGTTTAGTATAGGATGAAACTTAATTAATCTTTTCACGTTTAAATACTGAAAATGTCTTCTTATTAAAAGCGGCACTCGGATGCGGGTGAAGCGGTAAATTCACACAGTATTTTGAAGTTTAACATAGTATTATAGAGAAATATAGAGGTGTCATTTTTTTCTGCAAAAATCTTTAACAAATAGATTACTTTCATTGTTGATCTCAAGTGCTCTAATTCCAGTGACCTTTTACTCTTACTTTTGAACCATGAAAAAATGAGAAACATGTTTCCTCGCCACTTATAACTATAAATAAAAACTACACGAGTTTAGAGTTCTAAAAAAGCTTTCCACATGATTGCCAGTGTTAGGCGTCATGATACAATTATTCCGTCGAAAAATGTGAAAGGCCAACATAATAGATGTCAATTTACACCCATTTGTTCAGCCATTGATGGAATGATTGAATGAATTCCTCAACAAAACCACGATTAGACACAATTTGTATTTTCCTTTCATTTTATTACAGTAGTTACATCGTGTTGTTGGTTTTACGGTCAATTTAGTTCGACCTCATGTGGGTTTTGCTTACACGTTTTGGATCTAATTTTCAATGCAATTTTGATTTGTTGTTTTGAAAACCCTTTGGCATTATTATTAGAATACCGTCCCCACACATATGTGTAGAGTATCGTTAGACAGCTCTTGAAAAATTATAATGATGTTTATAGTGACAATTTCGTGTCCAATATAATCTATGTTTAGCTATATAAATACATAACTCACAATATGTTCAAATATATTTTATATGTAAAGTTAAAATATATGGTATAATTGAAAGTAAAGTTTATAAGTGAAGTGAAGACTAAAAATAAACTACAGGTACAATTGAAATCTATATATTAATACGTGAAGCAAAAACACAGCAAAAACTTTGTATCCCTTTTTACGAAAATTGGTCGGACGGAGGATTATGAAATTTCGCACACTTATAGTTTGTATAGAGAAGGACGTAAAATGGAGATAAAAAATAAACTACAGGTACAATTAAAATCTATATATTAATACGTGAAGCAAAAACTTTGTATCCCTTTTTACGAAAATTGCTCGGACAGAGGATTATGAAATTTCGCACACTTATAGTTTGTATAGAGAAGGACGTAAAATGGAGATAAAAAATAAACTACAGGTACAATTGAAATCTATATATTAATACGTGAAGCAAAAACTTTGTATCCCTTTTTACGAAAATTGCTCGGACAGAGGATTATGAAATTTCGCACACTTATAGTTTACATAGAGAAGGACTGCAGAATACTATTTTTTTTTATTACGTGTAAAAAATACATTAAATCAATAAAAAAAACATTACACACAATACCATGTATTTGACACACACAGGCATATATACTCTTTTGTTTATTGTTAAAATCAAATTAACAGTGCCTTGGCGAAATCTGTGATTATAGAAGTGTAGTCTTTGACAACAGAACCTTAATGTTCAAAGTTATAATTATACTATGACATTGGCAAAATCAATGCCAAAGGCGTTGGAGCCAGCAACAACAAAGATAGAATAGAAAAGTTATAATTTAAATTAATTATTATGGTAGAATTTCGATCACGGGCGACCACTAGTTAATATAATTAAGCCCCAAACTGCAATGAGAAGGAAATGTTTTCAGTCGATTGGTCGCGTTGCCCCGTTGGATGGCAACGCTAGTAATTATATTTTTCGAGATATAGTACGTATGCTTCGCTAATGTGAGACCTCTCCCAGGTATTTGGCTCTGGCTCTTTACAGCTTGTGCTATGGTTCAAGTTGCCCAACCTCCAAATGGAATACAGTGAAATGTAGAGTCTGTATTGGAATTGATATGAGGACGACGAAGGTCTCGAGACGCGAGTGTGTTGATCACTACGTTAACACGTCAAACAACATTAGTGGGATATTGTTAAAGTGGTTATTACACTACGATGAATTTGAGATCCTTTTTCTAAATCAAGAATGTATAATAAGAAAACCAGAATAAGAATCTATAGATAGATCACGTCCACCTTCTGTATCGGGTCCCTAAGCCAGTAATGTAAGTTTATTTTAGGCGCATGAACACGTGCCTATTGAAATACAGCGCGTACGCACGATCTTGCACAATCCAAGTGTACGCAGTACCCGCCTGAATGAAAGAGGCCTCCAACAGAGCTTGTGAAACAGCGTTAACAATATCATCAAAGCATTGCGAAGGGCCTTTCTTATCTGATTAGGTTATCTTTTTGGCTATAATTGTATGCGTAAACTGTTTGCTATTGAACTAAATTTCACCTTTAGATATTTGTCAAATTAAAATTTTTAAACAAATATAGCTATATAATGACTAAACATTGTTTAAAGTTTAATATATTCCTGCTTTACTGATTACCGAAAGAGATCAAGAGGATAATATAAGATAAAGCAATGCGGTATTTTAATGAATGGTTTTTGGTTGCGGTGGATACGACGATCATCGCCATATCAGACAGTAGTTATTATTAATGCACTATTTCATTTCGTACTACAGCATGTTAAATTTCGCTCTGTATACACATTTCAATTAACATATTTTATATATATTAAATAAGCCATTTTATACCCACTTATAATATGTGTATGTGGTATTATTATTCTTTAAAGTAGAACACTTTTTATTTTCAAATCGATTACTTTCGATTTATTTACGTATAGTGTCGACGGTTTAATATTCTATGCATTACATTTTTTTTAATTTTTTTACTGCAGGAGTTTAGTAGACAGGCAGATGGCCCACTTGATGGAAAGCGGCTACCATAGCCTATGGACATTTGCAATACCAAAGGTGCTACAAATGCGCTGCTGCTCTCTTAAGGGAGACTGGAACCTGGTTATTAATGCCGGAACACAACTCAAGGTTGTTATGGCGACATATTTTAGACCAGGGGTGGTAGCCATCCAGTCGGGCAAATGCCCTACCACCTGGCTGTGGGTTGTTTTGTCGCCTCTTACGACAGGCCGCCCGGCCGCAGGAAATTGTATTCTTTCTCGGTTCCTGCACAGATAAAATGACTCAAAGAACATCACTATTACGTCACCCACAACAATAAAGTACGAAACTTATAGTCACTTGTTTTATGTGGGCTTTACTGTCAAGAAATAAGTATTTCGATAGACGTGCAAACGCCAAAAGTAAAATAAACGTTTGGAAAGAGTATAGATAATTTTTCAAAGAAGGTTTACATAATAATATATACTAGCTTTTGCCCGCGGCTTCGCTCGCCATATATAAAGGTCTTATTAAGTTTTTATGTATATAAAACAGAGCTACTTGCTACTACTACTACTATAAAAAATCCCAAACTAAAAAAGACTCTAAGTTCTTATTAGAGTGGTAAATACAAACATATCTACAAGCTTTTCAGCTTTATAAATATACATGGTCTTATAAAGAACATTGTGGTAGTTTTTGGTTTCAAGTTCATTGCCGATGTTTTTGTTTTCATTCTGTGTGGTAGCATGTGTTAAAGTGTAGATATCCATCTCTGACCTGCCTCGGCGACCGCGCCGGCGTCTGATGAAATAGCTGTTGTTCGACTCACATTTGCCGTAAACCATGAACGACCCAGCATCGGTCGTGGACTGCACTGTTTGACCCAAATCACAAGTGAAATTTCCTTCTCAATTGCAATTAATTGTCTCTCCTAAAATAGTATTGAATATAAATACATGGATTACCGACGTTAGTCGTTCGAAATACGTCAAGGAAATGTAAAAATTGCCACAATTAAATAAAATCTAAAAAAAGTCTTAATAGTCTTATCACACTTGATGATCACACACACAATTAAAAGCGACACAAAATAAGTAAAATGCAGCTAAAGATTCCATTAAATTTATGTATTATTGGTCGCAGTAGTTATTAATGTAAGACGTTGATTGCTACCGGTGTTCGTCCAGTTATTTATTCCAAAAGTTATCACACAATACCACGCAAAGTCGTAATGGTTTTGTGTCTATTTGTTTTGTTGGAATCAATTTGGTTTTACTCCGACGCTGGCGTCGCATCTAGTTCTCCGCTCCGCGCCGGCCCAATTCTCTAATGCGTAGAGCGCGCCGTTGTGGAAGCTGGCGTGCGAACCGCCCTGACATACTTACTGCCATTTATGACTTTTTTTGTGCAAAACTTTGAGGGGGTCGTGACTGTGAAATGGTGAATTACCAGCAATCGTTCGCGATAATTCGATAGTTTGTTTTGAATTTTTTTGTCTCGGCAGATAATAGATGCAATCTGTCTGAAAGTTTCGAATGTTCAGTCACAATGAGTAAATTGATTTGAAACTATTCGACTGTCATAACTGTTTTACTTTCGAAGAAGCGGTTTTGGGTCAATGTTTGACTGCTAATTCGCGGTAAACTGTTGTTTATGTAATTAGCGGAGGTTGTTAAACATTTGAATGTTGGTTGGTAGTCAAAAGTCGCATGTGCCGGATGGTGGTTGTTAGCTGTTCGGCTCCGTGGCTTATCTCAGGGCTATCAGATATTACTCAACTTCCTCAACAGGGTCCTCCTTCCTTTAGGTGGCAAATTAGTAACGCGATTTTCAGTAGCTATTGTTTCCACATAGGTCTCTATCGGACACCGCTAAAATGTATTTGTAATATTTTATTGTTATTTATAAGAAACACAAGGATTTGTATAGACAAGAAGTTACTTTTAATATAACTTTATCATACTAAATTATTCCTAAATAAATTGCTTTGTTTTGTAGGTTGTGTTTTTAGCAGAGAAGAACAGTTACATACCAGTGAGTATAAAGCCAAGATCTCCCGCCGCAGATAGTGGTTGGCGTGAACCACCTGCTTGGGAAAGGGAATATCGGAGATCCAGGACTAACGGAAGTAGAGTCCAATGTAAGTGAACCACTTGATTTCTTTCCTTACTGATTGTTTTATCGACGTACGATTTCTACCTTACCCGCTTTTTATCTTTTTAAACTTTCCAATTTTCCTACAATTATCGCCAATGCATGCCTACACCCATCCGCATTATTAGGCGTTTCTTCACAAAATCCACATATTTTTATCAAATGTCAGCTTAATATGTCTCTCGCAAAGGTTATATACCCAAAACTGGGCGCATAGTGATTTATTTGTGTTTACACTGCAAAGAAAAGCTTTTCACATGACGATGTTTACAAATTATTTGGATGCATTACCCGCCAACATTGTCCTATTTAGCTGGCATGAAAAGTACCTAGTCTATGATCTTTCTCGTTATTGAAAGTACATATGTACATACTAAATTAAAATATTTATTTTATTTATTATAAATATTTATTTTCATCCGTGCAGGAACGGAGAAACAATACAATTTCCTGTGGCCGGGCGGCCTGTCGTAAGAGGCGACAAAACAACCCACAGCCAGGTGGTAGGGCATTTGCCCGACTGGATGGCTACCACCCCTGGTCTAAAGTATGTCGCCATAACAACCTTGAGTTGTGTTCCGGCATTAGTGACCAGGATCCAGTCTCCCTTAAAAGAGCAGCAGCGCATTTGTAGCAACTTTGGTGATGCAAATGTTCATAGGCGATGGTAACCGCTTTCCATCAAGTGGGCCGTCTGCCTGTCCGCTGATCTCCTGCAATAAAAAAAAAATCATTCATCAAATAAATCCCAAGGCTTTGAAGAATAATACACAAAACATTTTGACTTTAAAATCATTAAGACATGCAAAGGTGCGGCAGACGTGCCTACTCTGGTTGTGTGCCATTTACGGTATGTATATGGCACATAACCAGGTTACTTGTACTTTATAGATATTTCTCCAAACGTGAACTCCCAGTAAATTTATCAGGTTACATTATTTACACTGTTCAAGATATCAATTGGATCACCCTCAGATTAACTTAGTTAAAACTACATTAACCCAGAGGTTCGGGTGGATTAAAAATAATTAAGTCACACTAAAATGGTTGTTTTCTTGTTTTATACATAGGCAATCATCCAATCCTTACGTCAGTATAATATCCATTTCTTTATCATATATCTAATTTACTAAATTTAATATGAACTAACTATAAAAAAACTATAAAAATTTATATATGTACTGTGATGTATGTACTTTATAGAATATTACATATTTAGATGGGTACTAACAACTCCGTACAATAACTTTTCTATTTCTCGAAGTTTAAGGTCATAACAGAAGCAGCAATAAAACCAAACTATATTTTCCATAGTATATTATAATAGTGTTGGGAAATAGCACGAATTGAGATGTTATCGAGAAACGCGCATGGTGCTGCGCTTACACAATCCTTTGTTTGCGTTTTTAATAAGTTCTTTTTGAACCATTCATGTTTCGGAAATAGAGTACTACCACTTACAACCAGGTTTTATTGTTCCGTTATTTTATCATCAGATTGTTTCTATTAACAGATATTGAAGCAGAATGCCAAGATGACTTTATGAAAATCAGGGTGGGCTTCAACGGGTCCTTCGCTGGCTTAGTATATTCTGCAGGTAACTTGTTAAACTGAAGTAATTGCCATTGAAATTTAATATAACATGAATGTATGGAGGAGGCAGGTATATATGTAGGACAATGAACAAATGTCTGTTAGACACCCCACCATGATTGAAACACGCAAATCCAAGTTATCCTTATGATAAGTATATTTTACCGTCAGTACCGAGTAATTCAGAAATGCGCATATTAGAAAACAGCAACTACTTAGGTTATGCATGTTCTCCAGTAGGATTCATACTCCCGTTAGTCCTGTAATTTAAATGAAACGTAGACATCTTAGCCATTAATTCATCACGATATATTAACTAACCTATATATAGGCAACCATATTAATAAACTATTTCCCGCGTTTTTCTCACGGGATTTAACTATTTACAGTATTTAATTAATAGTTCAGCGTGTTCGGAGAACTTGCTAAATAGGTAAAACAATTAGGCTTGTTAATAAGACAGGTGTCATTATAGTGTTATTGTTTAGTCTCATTCTCAGGGTATCACTTACGGCTGTGATCTCTGATTGTACACAATGTACAGGAGCCGTAGGTTCCAAGCTTGGTCGATCAGATCTAAGATATTATTATGTTGTTTCTCTTAGGTTCATGTAAATGATGTGAGTGCACACAATAGAGCAATTTAAGCATTATTAGTTTCATAAAGTAACATCCTTGTATTTTGTTGTATAGTAGATAATATAATAAATACATACTAGCTCGTATTATTAGATGAATAACAATTCACTTATAACAATAAGTTAAGTAAAAAGGCGACATGGTTTTTGTCTTTAGGTAAATAATTAAGTTTTACTACAGCTCAATATTTATTTCTATCGATACAAAAACAATATACTAGTCATTAGACTTTGAAGTAATCTCGCATCGACTTTATAATATAAGTATCTCTAAAGCAGTTCTAATATATATTGTATGAGCAATAATCCGAGAACAGATTATGTTTACCTCCTTTATTACGATTAAGTGTGAGATTAAACTGACATTGTTTAGTCAGTCGTGAGACGAGCGTTTAATTCGCTTACCGTTACTACAGCGAGTTGTCTTCATGGGATAAACGCCAGGCGCTTCTGGTTCACCAAAAATTTACTCAAAGGTCGTTCTATTATTGTCTATTTGTTTGTGTTATTCATCATAAGGAACTCAGGTTACGCTCATTTCATGTATTAGATTTGCAGTCTTATAAAAACATCGCTTAGTTTATGAAAATAGCATTAGCAAAGTATAATAGTTCATACTTGCTAAAGCAACTTATTTACAGGTTAAGTTTGTTAACCTGGTCGGTTTTGCTTTAATTAATTCTCCAGAACATAACCTAATTACTAATTTTGCGCTCCCGCTAATTTAATTGATACATACATACATAACTTCACGCCAGTTCCCTTGCGGGGTAGGCACGTACAACAGAGCGCCATTTAGGCCCGTTCTTACACACCTCACTTGCTTCTTTGACATTCATAACTCTTGTCATGCACGCTCGTCTGTTCTTAAGATTTGATGATGTATTTAAATTCTCGATAATAGGCGTAAATAAAATTATCGATCACTTAACTCAATATTCTAATAGAAAAACTTTTTTCTCTTACATGTCTATTGAGAAAGGAGCAAATTAAAGGCGCGTCTTAGCTAGTCTGAAACATAGATTAACGTTTATTGATCGTCCTTAAAATAATATACCAATAAAACCCTTTACGTGATCAAAGGGTTAATGGATTCTATATGTTTCATTCCACATTAAAAGGAAGGGTTACTCCTACGTCAAGATATACGAAAGCGCTTCAATCTTCAAAGGATCCTCTGTATGTAATAACATATCATCTTGATATGTTAATCATACTTGATGGGAGAGTTAGGGAATTTATTGAAAATTTCACACGGAATTGATATTTGTTGTATTATCTTATGATTTCACTTTTTTTGAAATGTGTTTGAGGTAATTTGGTCGCAGCCGCGACGTTGGCAAAGTTGTAGGTAGATAGGTCCAACACTACTAGGATACTAACTTGGATGGGATGATCAGAGGAATCCCGGGATATTCGAGTCTCACACTAATCAACTAACTGTTTAGTATATAGTATAGGATATATAACAACTATACAAGTCATGAGTGCTATTAGTTGGCGAATATTTTTATCGACATGGGAATGCTTTATGCCACTACTACCGCTCCTGCCACTGCTGGCGACGATCGTCAGTGAGTGTGGGATCCGCGGCCACGCCTGGATAACCCACTTAAACCACCCTGGTGGTGCTTCTGTTACCACAAATCGATTTTAGATGTAATAGTTTGACTCGCTAATTTCAGTATCTCTCTAATCTGTCTACAGCGCGCAGTGGTTGAAACTAAAGATTGTCATTTCTATTTTTTTACCTAATCAACAAATCATCCGAAAATTTTACCTCTGTGATCAAAATATATATTTTTATGAACTCATGTTAACTATTTTGTTGTAGGTTATTCATACGACCCTGATTGCATGTACATCAATGGCACTGGAAGAGACTATTACGAATTTTACATTCAGCTGAATAGATGTGGTACGCTTGGACGAAACAGTCAACATGACGACACTAGGAAACATCCTACTGTAAGTATCAGATGTTCATTCAACTTTGTAAATTTTTTATCATTCTATTCTAAAGAGAATGATGGATGAAAATCTAGATTAAAAAACACGAAAGTGCGCGTTAAGCCTTTAATTAAATGATTATTGTTTTATTCTCTCACTTCCATAAAAATAGCGATTACCTACATGTCGCGACGTGGTGATGTAGGGTAGGGAGTATGTATTATTTAATTTTAGAAATGCTTGGGCCGTGGGGTCCTGAGGCCATGAAGATCTATAAAACGGCTCATTGACTCTTCGGGTGATCAGAGGGCTGGCTCCTACTTCGGACAACGGATCAGTATGGCGGTCCAGCGAGGTGACGTAGCCAGCCTTCTGGGAACCTTACTCATTAACTTGGATGCCTAGGTTCAGTATGGGATTATAGGTAGAATACAATATAAATTAAGTTTTCTTTATTGTATAAAAATGGAACAATAATCCAGGATTGTATTAGTTTATTATTTAATAATACTTATCCTTCGTACAGTTATATTTTGAAACTAGGATATGTCCGCGACTTTATCCACTCTTGACTTGCAATTCCCGAGACATAAAGTTATAAAGCTATCGTTTTAGTGACAACTGTGTCGGAATAACCTAATTTTTATTCACCCGAACAACTACAAACCACTCCTGGGAAAATTGCCGCAGGATTCTCAGGATAAAAAGTAACGCAGATTTTGTCTAAGAATTTGTTGTCGATCAGCGAAAACCGCATCGAAATACTAATTACGTGAATTCTGAACAAACAGACCAGAAATCTAAAAAAAAATGCGTCGGTTCTCCATCACATACATAGTCTATTCTCGATGTTTTTCTTTTAAATAATTTCAATGTACACGGTGTTTTTAGAATTGTATAATAGATTAGATTATAAATATTTAACTGACAAAATGTTCTTCAGTAGAACTTAGATTGGAGTAAAATGTTTGAATTTGAATAATGAGGGCCAATACAATTTGTTTGATAGAAAAATCTAATGTGGAATACAATAACGGTGCAGTACAACCCACTTATTGAAGAAGAACTGGATGAACACTTTAAGGTTACCTGCGAGTATGGATACGACTTCTGGAAAACTGTTACCTTTCCTTTTTTAGACGTCGAGTAAGTAGTCTTAGTACTGTTTAACCCATAATGCAAAAAGTGGAGACTCGTTTTGTCTATTTAGTTTTAATTTAAATATTTCAAGCTTAGATTAAAATATGTCACGGGTTAATCTGGAAATCAAACTATTTATACTATTCATATATATTGCTTATAATTTTCTCCACATTATAATCAACAGACAAACACACACACATAGTATATTCCTAAGTAAGTTACGCTTGTGTTTAAGTTATACAACGGACCACTCTGAGGCTGGTCCTAAACACCCAGACCATAGTAACAGAAAGTTCATTTCGAAATTTACCATGCCAGAAATCTAACCCGGACCCTGTGCATAGCAATGAGATAGGCCGACAAAGGCTTAGCCCACTCAACACAGAGGCTATCGAATTATGAAAAAAGAAAATTCAGGTTTTACATGATGTTTTTCTTTAAACATCTGTGAAATCTTTTTCTATGATAACATCGGTTGTGTTGATCGTACCCAGTAAATAAATCTAAAAGACAGTGTAATTTTACTAAAATGTTGGTAAGCATTGTATTTATGGTTCTAGAAATGTATCAATTCATCGATTATGTAAGCAAGTATATATTTATTTTTTATAATATATATTTTTTCTGTGCAAATTTTATTTTCTATCCAAAGGTTGCTTGAAAGAAATCGCTCATAGCGAAAAGCCCCCCAATCGTTCTCTTTTTGTTACAGTGTTATTACAGTTCTATTTCTAAGTTGTGTGCAATAAAGTATATATTAAATAAAATAATAAATAAGCAGGCCAATTATCGATCTTGACTTGAAATCTGACCATATTATAATTGTTAAAATTGAAACGGCACTCTATTGTGTAGGTACGCTGTGCATTTTAAGACTTTTTATTTCAGTAGAATATAAACTATTTAAAAAAATTATTTGTCGATTCACGATTGAGTGCTATTTTAAAATACAAGCCTCAATCAAAGCCAGCAATGTTTACATGATTATACCTAAAGTTATTATTGATACCTACAAAGTAAATTTAGCCCGATCGTTGCTAGGTCTTTGCACGTTCTGCACGATTAATGACGGTCCGAGCTTTAATAAAGATGTCATTTACTATCTATATAAATAATACCGAGCAAAAAAATTGATTCAATACATAGTACTCGGCGTACATAGCAGTTATGAGTTTTTTATATAGATTACTTACGACAAATTTATGACTGATGATCGATGATAGACGTTGGATCTCAATAGCAGCAATACCCAACTGACAGATTTACAATATTTAAATAAGAACTCCGTAATAGAATACGTAGATCGTTATAGTTTCTTGATGATGACCGAAGTTAATTTCGACGTGCAATAGCGATATTCGTATAGTTTTTTTTTTATTATTAGTACTAAGTGTAATAAACATGATATTAATAAATTACAACTATTATTTTAAGATTAGGTACGAGTGAACAGTACACATCTACTGTGTACCTACTTAGGTACTTTTTATTATCCTAATCTAATGTTTGTACATCCAATCCCAAAGCGGACCATCAGGCCCCCTTGAGCAGACCTGGGACTACAAGAGAACCATATACAAAATGATGATAACCCCGCTTTTATTATCAAATTAGAACTAAACACTAGAATGATGAAAACAATTATTCGCCTATGCTCCTATTTTTGATATATTATAACAATATGGTGTACACGACTCTCTGCGGCACGAATAAACCATGAGGTTTCTGTGCCAAAGTCAAATGTGTTTCTAATGTATATGAATGTAAGCATATTGGACAAAAAATTGAAAAAAACAACATATGTATGTACACACTGTTGGAGAAGAAAAAGATAGTGAGGAAATTGCATATTGAGATTACCAATATGTATAGAACCCATTAATCTGTCTTAGACAAATGTGGGTAGATATAACAGCAGCAGGAAGTCTATGGGTTGAAATTATATCGTTGTTGTCAGCCAATTGTTGTCCATTGCTGGACGCAGGCCTCCTAAGTCTGCGCCTGTGGTTTGTGTCCATATCCCAGTCCTTGTGCTTTCTGAATCCAGCTTTACCGGCGACCTTGCGTAGGTTGTCGGTACACCGAGTTGGAGAGCGGTACATTTGCCGAGACACAGTTTCGACTCCAGAACTTGTGTGCTCCATCATAATCAGTCCACTGCCACTTTAGTTTACTGTTTTCATATATTGTAATTAGTTATTATTTACACACATCAAATAACCTTAAATAAAATCTTAAATATTTCAGAGTGGCGACAGGCAATCCAGTAGTCTTTACTCTACAGCCGCCAGAATGCTACATGGAAATTAGATCAGGTTACGGAGCAACCGGAGCAAGAGTATCCGGTCCAGTCAGGGTAGGGGACCCATTGACGCTGCTGATCTACATGAGGAGCGCTTATGGTGAGAGACATAATTATTCATTTGTCTTACTATCGATTAAAATTTGACATGAGTTCTATAACAAGTGCCTAATGTTTAAATTCAACCGATGGTAAGGGAAGTGAATGAATAGTAAGATATAGAAACCGGTCACAAGTAAGTGTACATAATATATGCTAAAATCCCATCAAATTATCGGTTTTGCCGAACTATTAACGAGTACTGTTACCGATTTCGTTTTGATCGAAGTTTTAGAAAATTTTATTTAGTAATCAAAATTATAATACGAAAATGCTGAGATAAAATTTAATTAAACTTGCTATAAGATAAATGATAAAATGTAATGAAACTTCCCTCTACTGTTAACTTCACCCGCCCCATTACTGCTTGTTGCTGTGCAAGTAGGCTTAATAAACGAGGCATTAAAACTACAAATGATTTAATTTGCCAAATTTGGCATTTTGCCAAAGCCAAAATTATTTTTTGAAAATGTGTCGGTGAAAAGTTTAATGTTTCAATTATCCCAAAAAAAGAATAATGAAATATTATGCATATTTTAATGTAATTTAATTGTTTTTTTATTATTTTAATTTAATTGTTTTATTTTCTAATTATTCATTCTAATTTCATTGTTTTAATTTTTAATTGTAATTTTATATGGGTATTTTATATCCCGAAATAAATACTTTTATTATTATTGTCATTTGAAAAAAAGGGTACCTGTCGATCTTAATTAGCAACCAGGTTCTTTACATTTCCATAAATTGAGACCTTAGAATGAAAATACCCCATCATGCTTAGCTTCTCACTAAATGTCGCATAAAACAAGTAGCTTTTCACCTCTCTAAAATACAAATAAAATAATCAGAACAAATTAGGAAAGTTACTTAAGCTTTTCTGTGTTGTAACAAATTGTAACGGTGAGGTACAACAGATTGGGATAACAGAAAAGTGAATTTCAATCGTCGAAAATGATCGTTCAAAAGCCCGAGTGAACCATATTGTAATAACAATTATGTACCGTATCTTAAGGGCGGCAGGTTTAACGGTGTTTAATCCGATCGCGTGACAAACCGCAATGATAGTCCCGAATATTTCAATTTTATTTCAATGCCTAAGTTCAACGATCTCCTGTCGGCAATCAATCGCTTGGAAGAATTGGCTACGAATTATGTCAGTACAGCTATCTAGAAACTGGTGTTTTCGTATCTAACATAAAATATTCTAAATAAAAAGTTCGTTCGTTACAACCGGTTAAAAATAAGAAAAAATTGTTAACAACTGTTTAATGAAATAAATTACAAAATAATAAAACAAGTTTAAAACAAACTGAAAGGTCGTATTTTATTTAAAAGAGTGCGCTGAAATCTATAATTTTCATTGTTTATTAGTCAAGCCCTTATTACTCGACCATTGGTTTCATAACAGGCGTGCGTACCTACTATGAATTCGAACCGACCAAAAATGGTATAATCTACAATTATGAAGTCAATGTTGATTATTCTGACATAAGGTATAATAGCAGGGCTTAAAACACTAGAGTAACTATAACCCTGTGACTATTCCCGAGTAATGTGTGAACTCGGAAACTCGAGTATTTTTTCGAGGTGAAACATATATAAGTATGTACCACGTTAATTTTCGTACAGTTAAACAAATTTCAGTACAGTCAATGCAGAGATTTAGTTGTGAAATGGTAATAAACAAACTAAGCAAGTTTCCCGTGTATGCTGTTAATATGGTCTTATCAAAATTTCCTTTTTTTTCTTATTGTTTATTGTTAGCTACAATTCCATTGAACTTTCTTAACGCTTCTTTTTGTTAAAACAGCAATAACATGTTGTGAAGTGGTATATACAGTGAATTTTTCAAGTGGGCCTTCTAGGTCAAATCCTGAAAACTATATGAAATAGCGAAAAATACTCAAAGTACCAATTTTACCGAAAACTAAAGTGGTATCGATAGATTTTTGAAAAATCAATTACTCTTGGCAGGAATCGATTCGGCTGATATTGAAAAAGATATAACATTCCGTATTATTACACCAGTAGATAGAGTAGCCTGTAGGGATCAATTTCTATGGAGGAATGTCAAACGGCAAACCAATGGAAATAGTTGTTTTTGAAAAAAATATTTCATTTTCCATATATTAATTAGACCTGACCTCATTTTTTTATTCAATATGGAAATTATGAAAATTAGTGTATTATGAAAATCAATTAAATCAGTCAATAGGTAAACATTAATTGTGTTCAAATGAGACGTATGACCGGCTCAATTTGATGTTTAATTAATGTTTGGAAAATAGAACAGTTTGTTCAAAAACAATCCTTCCAAGTTTGCCTTTTGACATTCCTTCGCAGAAATTTATCTTGACAACCTATACCACGGAAGAATAGTATTCTTTTTCCAAGGTTCCAAGCCAGGTTAAAAAATCTAATGATTAGATTTTATCAAAATCGGCCTCGAGACTCATTTGAGTATTTTTCGCTATTTCGTATAGTTTAGTATTTAGCTCTGAAGGCCCATTTTAAAAATTCAGCCTGTATAGACATAGACTAAGAGGTGGACTTAGTTTTTATCTTATAAGATTTGACATGATCTTCAAAAATGTTCTCTGGTGTAAGCAACTTAGTTTGAATAATAATTGAATATGGATGTAAATGTTAACTTATAAATCTCAAACTGTTAATTAGGAAAATAATGTACACATGAAGCTATACATCTTATTCTAATTTCCAGATGGCTTCGACATAGTGGTGAATGATTGCTATGCCCACAACGGTGCAACAAAGCGGATACAGCTGATTGACGAGTATGGGTAAGTATTTGCATCTTAACAACCTGTTGTATAACGTAGCTAGGGACACATCATAATATACGGACATATTGTACTCTAAACAATACTTATATGCAAATGTTCGAAGTGATACAATAATGTCATTAAAATCAATAAATCCTTAACAATAAAATACTCTTCCTGTCAAATGGATTCCTAGTCAAATTACTAGGAATCTCTGAAGATCATCAAAAATACGCCATAACTTAAAAATTACTCAACCAGTCTTGTTCAAACTCGTTATCATTCAGTCAGGTGTTTAATTTTTTTTTAATAATCGGCTGACAAACATACATTGTATAATCCAAAATTAGGCTAATTATGCTTGTGTTATGGGTAATAATACAACGGACTACTCTGGGGCCGATCCCAGACTCCCAGACCATAGTAAATAACGAAGACAAATATAAGAAAACATCGAGTTAACCAGTTTTGAAACCTGCCTATCCGCCTTGATCAAACATGTCTGTTTTTCTAAAATCAAGTAGGCCCAAGACCAACAGTGGGATATTCATCAACCTATGAAGATATGCAAACAAAACATTATTTTCGTTAATAACTTGTTTATTACTATTCCAACCCTAAATTGTATGTGTCTATATAAGACGTCTTCTATTTCAGATGTCCTGTAGACGATAAATTAATATCCCGTTTCCGCGGTTCGTGGTCAGAGACAGGCGTATTCGAAACCCAAGTTTACGCGTACATGAAAACATTCCGATTTACTGGTTCACCTGCTTTATACATTGAGTGTGATGTTAGGATGTGCCATGGAAGATGTCCAGTAAGTAATCATGTCATGTTATCTATAATATTATAAAATTCTGAACATGTCGTGTCTGTACAGTGAAGCTATAAAAAACCAGTTGAATAGACTATATAAAATTTCTTGTCTGTTTGTTCGGATTCACGTAAAAACAACTGGGCCGATTTCGATGCAATTTTCACTGATCGACAGTTAATTCTTAGACTGAAACTTTGCGCTACTTTTTGTCCTGGGAATCCCGTAGAAAATTTTCTGGGAATGATTTAAAATGGTCCGATTGAAAAAAATCGAATTCCAATGCTCAATAGCAAATTTTATGCAATTAAATGTGTGATTTTTGTTATCCCGGGAATCCGGTAGGAAATTTTCCGGGAGCGTTTTGTAATTGTTCGGGTGCATAAAATTAACTTTTTTACGACACAGTTTTCACTAAAACGATAGCTTACATTCTTTCTTAAACGCTGCGATGCTTTGTATCTCGGGAATGCCGCGGGAATTTCTGTATAATATATTTCAACGGAGTTAACCGAAAATCCTGTTTACTTTTACTCTCTTCGAGGATGATTTTGTTTCTTAGCTTGTAACAGCACTGCTCCCATAACCTAATGCCAAATTATAACTTTACATATCCCATCCAATCATCCAGTTAAGATTTCTTTTTTTTCGCCAGCATATAATTTATAGCTATGCCATTTATTAATGTTCGTTTAGATTTTTAGTAATGAAAGGGTAGAAAGACCACTTCCCATATTGTTATGCTAGCTGTGCCCGCGGTTTCGTCCGCGTGGATTTTTTTTTCGCGGTACCTTCCCTAATTTTATAAGTAACCTAAGTTATTCCTTATATTATATATATATATATATATATATATATATATATATATATATATATATATATATATATCTATCATATCATATTTGCTATATACTGACAGCACATAAATAAATAAACTAATACTTTTTCTATTTACCTGCACATTAGTATGAAGTTTCATCAAAATTCATCCAATAGTTTATCAGTAAAAAAGTAACAATCGTTTATCCTCACAAACTTTCTCATTTATAATATCAATTAATAGGATAAAGTGAATGTAAGTGAAGCCGCAAGCGGATAGCGCTATGTATATATTTCCTCTTTCAGTCCCAACCATGCCATTGGCGTAATATGAAGAGTGTACGTAGAAGATCCATAGATAATAATGCAGAGCAGCCAGCCAGTGTCGCTCCGAGGCTTTCCGAGAATATTTCTCTGTTCCAATCGCTAAGGGTCTTGCAGGAAGGAGAGGACGACCCTGAAACGACTACCAAAACCGGTTAGTTCTGCTCTTATAAGTGTAGGTATAATTTTAAATAGGTATGTGTGAAATCAAACACCCGTCATTATTTAGGGACTTATCCTATTTATTTTGTAATTCCAATCTCTTACCACAGAGACCTATTATGCCTTTGCTATCATATTAATTTCCATTCAGTCTGGTACATTGCGGTCTCCAGATTGAGTCTTGGGAATTTCCTCAATTTATTATGCCAGATAGTAACATGACATCCAGACCGCCGTCATTAACAGATACATTTTAGTGCCTGGCTCTAATTTTTACATTACAGAGACAACATTTTAGAAATATTACTTTTTTAAGCACAATCCGATTTTTTTTAGCGAAATCATGCCCTATCTGGAGACCCTGGGTAGATAGAAATTGCTTCTGATGATAAGACAGCGCATTGTACTCATCATAACAATTATTGTAATGAGTCGAGTACATTAATGTATAAGCATTGCAAAGGATTCAATATATTGTAAGCATTATAATGTTACAAAATATCCTTTCAATCTGTAGATCATTAAAATATATTGGACACTAAAATAATTTGTAACCAGCCATATAAACAAATATAACTTTATTAAGTTACATTTGCTAGGATCCAAAAATGTCTGCCTAGACAAATATTCATATTTATATCCTATACTTGTAGGACTGTCATTCGACTAGACTTTTTCATGAAATATTCTTGACAAAGCAGTTTAAACGTAAATCGTAGTAATCAAAACATTTATAAATCCATCAGTGATCATATCATACATATTGTTAATGTGTTTGATTGTAAGGATATTTTGTAAAATTCTATTGCTTATATATTAATGAACTCGACTGTACTTTTGTATTAACATAATTTATAATATGTATGGAATGAAGAATATTCTATTCTGATATTATGCATACTTAATTTCAGCTGTATTAGATGGCCAGACCTGTATGAAGACCTCGGCGTTGTCAGCCATAATGGTGTCGGGTGGACTTTTAATAGCAGCTTTAGCTGGTGCGGTATTAGTTGCGGCGAGAGGTTGGAGACGGAGCGAATTGAAGACACCCCATCATTCATATGTACCACATAAGGGAAGAATAAAATAATATCCGCAGATTAAAACTGCTTAAGAATTAAATATTCATATTAATCAAACATGTTTTATGCGCCGAACTCAGACATCCATTATACTTATATAGTGACAATTGAAATTTCAATTTTTTTTAATCTTAAATTACGTTCTTACTCAAAACAGTGATACAGGTTAGGTTGCAAATGTTACATATTATTTATGCAAAAATTTAATTCCCGTTAAGTTACTTTCTGAGTGCGGCGGTAAATGTTGAACTAAGAGAGGTTCAGCGGCATAACGAAGTAGAAGGACTAAATACTCAAGGAACAAATTAACTCATAATAATTTAACTTAGCTATGGCTTTCATTAATTAAGCATTACTATAAATAAGTAGCATTAAAATAACTAGAAACTTAAAGCACTTATCTCAAAAATGTCGGGCAGTATTTATTGGAAAGTAAATATTGTCAACAATAGCAAATAAGTTAGTACAAGTATGACAGATATTTTTCCGGTCTGCCGCTGTAAGACCAACTTACTTTATACTTTCATATACACATAACTTGAGCTGCCCGCATACTGGCTACTGTCACTTGAGCAACTGCGACAGTTCCCGCCAAATCACGTCTGCTTTTGAATAAAAAATGTCTCTTGTAAATTATTCAACTCCAATTCAGTTTTACAGCCAAATAAAAAAATACAATAAGACGAAAACTAAACTTCCACTAGTACTATTTTGCATAGCCTTTAGAAAATTAGCAGCTTATCATATCAAATATTTTCGAGTGACACTGCTATAAGCAATAAAACAATAGTTTACGTTACTTCTCTGTACATTATCACGACAAAACATTTGAGTGATAGAATAATTGAGTACAGAACTTAAGTGAAAAAAATGATAGCTTCAGCAAATGTCACTCATGCGATTAATGCTGTTTCTGTATTTTTCTATTTGTTCACTTTAGTACTGTTGAAAACTTAACACTCAGTAAAACTAATTTTAGTTTTATGGTAAGGTAAAATTATCTACCAATGGTAGGATAGACACTGGCAGGATTCTGGCTATATGTAACATTCTGTCAGCCCAAGCTATTAAATGAAGCATTACAGTAACTAAAAACATTTTTGTAGACTGGACGTTTAGGTAGGTTAGGTTTAGCCGGGTATTACAGTTTTGTTCTCGTAAACCTTAAGGCTAAGCGAGCAAAACAATTTATAATGCCGGACTCGGCTGTAAAAGTACGAGTCCGATGTTGATAGTCGAAGCGTGTGCGCGCTTAGCCTTAGACATTTAGCGACCAAGAAACAAAACTTAGAGCTATAATATGACTTAGCTTAATATAAAAGCTATATATTATATTAGCTTTTATTCGTAGATAAAGTATCTTTGAGACTTTCAGAATTTTGTAAATAATACTCGCATTAAATTAGTTAGATTTAAGAGTAACATTTGAAATAATTGATAGGCCTATAAAATGACCTTAGACAGATAGCGAGGACTTATATTTTTTCTATAGAATAAAATATACCTCCTCCGTTTGTCTAGCATTTTGATGGACAGCGTATGAAAGTTGTGATAAAACAAATAAGTATTATAATAATTTTAAAAGTTTGCTTCCACTGGTTAGATTTATAATATAAGAAGAATATAAAATAATTATGAGCCGTTGACTAATTTAAATGCCTTGATATTCCAGTGTTGTATCTATCTTAGTATAATGTTCCTGCTCCATCTGGGATAATGTTAGTGTTAGTGACCGTTTCACGCAGATATGGCGATGGGTTTAATGAGTTATTTAAGATGCGACATTATTAATTACGTTGAATATTGACAGATAACGGACCTATACATTGTTTTTCCTTAGAAGATGTACATTACAAATAGGATTTTTGTAATAAATTACATAATTTAATAATGTTTAAAGGGCTGATTTTTCAATCATCAGATAAAAGTTATAAAACTACAATTATAAACTGACTAATTTCAAAAGCAAAACAATTTAACTGTTTTATTCACGCAACTGTCATTTTTAACTTTTCCATGTTATTTTATTGTAAAGAATAACTTTTATTTGGTAATTGAAAAATCGGCCTTTAGACAACTTAAACCATATCTAAAGTAAAGATAGTACAGTAGAAAATGTTTTATATTTATTAGTCATCTAAGGACACATTTTAGCTCCAAATTGATCTAAGAACTTGTAAGAAAACAAGGTATATAAATAAATACATTAATGTGGCTAGGCGTTAACGGCTTTATTTTTAACGCTATAAACAAGACACATTTGGTTACAGTCACCGAAGAGTGATGATCACACAATGTAGAACATTATCCCAGATGGAGCAGGAACATTAAAATAATATTTCGAGTAATAAACAAAAATGTGCAAAACTAATTGTACTCTCGTTTTAAACCAGTGAGATGCATGGACTCAACGCTAAAATAGTAAATGGTTCGTTTAATTAATTAGTAATTAATATTGATGTAAGATTAAGGTTTGAATATTGTAAATACTAAATTATTTTTTTACATTTAGGTAATTGTGCTATTTTCTATGATTTACATACATGCAAGATTTTCATGATGAAATCGAAAATGAATAAACAGTTGAAGTTTGTGTGCTTGTGTTTTTATCTTTTTTTGTTTATTAAAAGAAAGTTTCCTCTGCATCACAAAACTGACGTAAAAGGTTGAAAGATTTCTTTAAGATGGTCAACGTATAATTGAACGTTGGTTGAAAACTGAAGACACTTCATTTCTGTCTTTCCGTTTGAATAAATCAACCAAAATTATATAAAGGATCATCCACAAATGGCGTCACACGACATTAATGATTTTTTGACCCCTCCGCGTCCTTGCCACAGCTGACCACATTCATGAGACTCCTCCACTAAAGTGGCATCACATATTTTGCAATTTTACATAAATAAATTATTAAGTGCAAACAGCAGTTCCGTATTGAGATTTATTTCCATTTAAATTATTTTTAATAATTTAAACACAGCAGTGCTCGTACAGGTAGATAGAGATGGATATACTTTTAATTTTTTCGTTAATGTTTCAAACTTAAATATATTAAGTTTTGAAACGTGATGTTGAGAAATTTAGGGCCCCTCTTACCCCTTGTCACACTTCGTAGGGTTGCCTGGAAGAGATAGCTATTGTGAGCAGCTCGTCGCGCATATAATATATAGTATTTCGTTCTACACTGATGGTGGTGGGCCTAGATTACCCTTCTCAATATAGGTGTCGAAGTTAAACACTGTTAGTTGGTGAAAACTTGTAATAAATCACTTTACAAAACGAATGCGTTTGCACTCGGCTACAACCCCAACGGAAGAAGACAGAAACAACAATGTTGCAAGTTTAAAAATAAAATAATTTTATGTTGGTGTTGCCAACAGCTATAAACGATAAGGCCACCCATCGTTTTAAATTTTAATGCAAATGTATCCATATCAATTGTCTAGATTTAAGTTTATTTTTTTATTGCATGAGTTCAGCAGACAGGCAGACGGCCCACTTGATGGAAAGCGGTTATCGTCGCCTATGGACATTTGCAACACCAAAGGTGTTATTGTATAAAATGTAGCGCAGATTTTAAGTCTAAGAACTTGCTGTCGATCAGGGAAACCGCATCGACATCGGCCTAGTAGTTTTTACGTGAATCCCGAACAGACAAAAAATCTAAAAATAATTGCATCGTGTTCTCCACCGTTTATGTAGTCTATTCCAGTAGTTTTGTTAAATAGCTTCAATGTACAGACACGGCATATATAGAATTTTATATTATAGATGAGATCTAGGACTTATTGTCGCTGTTGAAGCTAACTAAGGTACTCGAGTATCATTCCAGGTTAAAATTATGGTAGGAAAGCATCTACCGCTTAGACAGTTTTCTCACCTTACGTTGTGTATATTTAATAGCTACTTCGAGTTAATAGTAAAAGAAAACAACGTAAAGAAACCTGTACATCAAGATTATTGATGTATCTAATCCGTTATACATAAGCATGGCGGGTATAGCATGTACTCCATAATCAGACATTAATAGGATGGGCTGGTACTATTTGTAAGTAAAAAAATAAAACATGCACAGAACACAAAATATATTTATTGATATAATAAAAAAATTGCACACAATGATA
Organism: Dendrolimus kikuchii; assembly: GCA_019925095.2. NCBI lineage: Eukaryota > Metazoa > Arthropoda > Insecta > Lepidoptera > Lasiocampidae > Dendrolimus > Dendrolimus kikuchii. The sequence continues at coordinate 10,771,949 of CM034400.1, forward strand.
TGCATGGAATACTCGGAATGACAATGCCGATATTTTAATGTGTTTCTTTAATGGATGATATTAGTCCAACATAGATGTCACTGGTGTCGGTTGATCGTTAAATTTACGTATGTAACATTTATGGGAAAGAATGTGTTATAAGCACTAGCGAACACAATATAGACAAAATTTCAACATACCAACAATATACCAACCTTAAATGGAATAAAAAATATTAAGACACAATTATTGAATTTGAATTCCGTAAAAAACTCAATGGTTCCATCAATTTTCGCCGGAATACTCATATTTTCACTCTATTCTACAGTATATTGTTTTCACCCACTAGTCCTCCTTACCTCCAGGAACGCTTCGAATTTCTGTACGTATGGGGGGGGGGGGGGGGTGTTTCGTATGTGATGATGTCATAAATAGAGGCGGTTTCACGCAGATATGTCGATGGTTTCAATTGAGATGTAAATGACGTTAAATATTGACAGAAAACGTATGTATACACAGTAATGTGGCTATGTGTTAGCGGCGTAATTTTTTAATGCTTTAAATGAGACGCATTCGACCACAGTCTAAATCTTTAACATAATCGCAGATGAAGCCTCACCATTAGAGTTAACGTGATTAACTGGGCCATTGTCATTCCTAATATTAGTATTACATGGTAGACCTTAGACCATTAATGTATAGACGGAGGCTACATTAACAAACAGTCAGATGAAGTGAAGCATTTTTTTAAAAACTTATGCGTGGGAAATTTTGTAGCGCGTCTGCGTACTCGTGACGCACTTGCAGTGCGATCGGCATCCTTTAACCGGCCTAACTTTTAGAGTCCGAAAGGCTGCCTTTCTATTAATGGTCTAAGCATGGTTTATATTAAAAACTAAAAAACAAAGTAAACACACATGGCAGTAAAAAAATTCGTTGTATTGTAAATAAAGTAATAAAAAACCTATACATTTAAATATTAATTAATATTCATAAGTTGTCATGCCTTCAATAAATAAATTATATTGAAAAACCAGTTTAATAAAGAGTATTGCGAGTTGTTTTCATAAATATTTTGGGGTTCCAAAACAAGTTTGACAAAATGAACTCTTATGAAAATGCTATCAACGTCTGTCCGCAGTAACAGCTATTTTTATAAAAAAATTACTTACCTTGTCTACATGCATAAAATATGGCAGGTAGATGTGTAGTATAGCCACTGCACAATATTGAAGTGAAATCGTAACTTCCTTCCTTTACATTATGCCCACCTTCTACGGCAGCAAGCAGTAAAGTGGCGAGTGGAGTGGGCAGCGCGAGTACATAAACTCAACTTATTTAAACATTAATACTCGCCTAATTTCTTCGACACTTTCCTTAAGTTTAAGTTAGACAAAGTCTTAAAAATTATAGCAATTATTTTTAATAACTCCTTTAATTGGTAGAAATTCGTTTCGAAGGTCACAGTGTCTTCTTCTTTAACGTTTAAACTACGGGGCGGATATTAAAAAAATTATAATCCTAAAAATACTTTTAACGAAAATCGGTTCGATAACAGATAACAAACTAGTTTTTTAGATATGGGCGAGTGTTTTTGTTCTGAGCACATGTCTAATCTAGCGTAAAAGTATTTATAGGTAAATTAGCTTCGAGAAGTTTTTGCGTTTGTAGTAATATTTTACACGAATTCTAAATTTAAATTTCCTTGTACAATCAGCAATAAGAAGTTCGTTACATTTTGAAGAAGAAAAAATATTTACAATCAAAAATCAATGGTGAAAGTCAAATAAATAATAATAATTTACAATGAAAATTGTCGTGAGGTCTGCCTATTTGGTTTAATTTGATAATTAAGGAACTAATTGATTTTATTTGTGGACTATTTAAAAAAAAATATTATTGCATTAATTCAGCAGACAGGCAGACGACCCACTTGATGGACAGCGGTTACCATCGCTTATGGATATATGCAACACCAAAGGTGCTACAAATGCGCTGCTGCTCTCTTAAGGGAGACTGGAACCTGGTCGCTAATGCCGGAATACAAATCAAGGTTGTTATTACGGCATAATCTAGACCAGGGCTGGTAGTCATCCAGTTGGGCAAATACCCTACCACCCTGCTGTGGGTTTTTTTGTCGCCTCTTACGACAGGCCGCCCGGCCGCAGGAAATTGTGTTCTTTCTCCGTTCCTGCACAGATAAAATGACTCAAAGAACATCACTATTACGTCACCCACAACAATAAAGTACGAAACTTATAGTCACTTGTTTTATGTGGGCTTTACTGTCAAGAAATAAGTATTTCGATAGACGTGCAAACGCCAAAAGTAAAATAAACGTTTGGAAAGAGTATAGATAGAAATTGTATTCTTTCTCCTTTCCTACACGGATAAAACCATCCATTCCATTCTTGTTATTTATTGTTCAATGTTATTATTCGTTGCTAATTGTTGTTATATAATACTAGAGTTTACCCCGCGGCTGCGCCGCGGGTCAACCTCTAGTGCGTGTCTCTTGTTTAAAAAGCAAGTGGTACAGGTTACATTGTATTAAATTTTTATGTATTTGCCCCCGAAAGATTCACTTCATTTTATATCGCAAACTATACCACCCCTGGCTATATGTAAACTACATAAATGACAAAACTTGACAAAATAGATAACATGGTCCAAGTGGACCAAGTGGACCAAGTGGACCAAGTGGACCAAGTGGACCCAGTGGACCCAGTGGACCCAGTGGACACAGTGGACCCAGTGGACCCAGTGGACCCAGTGGACCCAGTGGACCCAGTGGACCCAGTGGACCCAGTGGACCCAGTGGACCCAGTGGACCCAGTGGACCCAGTGGACCCAGTGGACCCAGTGGACCCAGTGGACCCAGTGGACCCAGTGGACCCAGTAGACCGAGTGGACGAAATGGACAAAATCACAAAACCTGTCCTACTTTCCGGGATAAACTTTACATAAATCTATCCCAAAATGTATCCCATTATCCGGGATAAAAAGTATCCCTTTGGCACTCTCGGTATTCAAATTATATATGTACCGAGTTTCAGCCAAATCGGTCCAATAGTCTTTCCGTAAAAGGATAACAAACAAAAAGACAAATATATTTTTATCCCGGAAACTATCCCATTTTTCGGGATAAAAAATATCCTATGTTCATTCTCGGCATCGAAAATATATATATATTGAGTTTCAGCCAAATCGGTCCAGTAGTTTTTCCGTGAAAACGGAACAGACAGACAGACAGACAGACAGACAGACAGACAGACAGACAGACAGACAGACAGACAGAGTTACTTTCGCATTTATAATATTAATAGGGATTATAGTTAACTAAAAATGGTTCCGATGTTGAATGTGATCGTGAGATTTTGACTTCCCAGAGTAAAGAAGTTTTGTATAATTGGTACAAATATTTCGAAAATAAGTGCAATAGCAATCCAAGCAGTATTATGATGCAAGCTGAATTAGCTGCTAGATCAACCGGAATGTCATTGACTTCCGCCGGAAAGGTGCTAGCAGAAAGCAAAGGTCATTATTCAGAACAGAGACCAACTATTTAGTATTAAGAATTATGTTTAATATTAATATTTATTATTTAATATTATTAGTTTCATATTAAGTACCTGCCTATAAAAATATGTAAAAGAATTAGTTTATTCATTTATGTGTTGACCGTAAACTACTATAAACGCAAAAACGTTTCGAAGCTAATTTACTGTACATAGGCAACGGTGTGTCATTTGCGAAACCCATATAACAATAAGTGATGTTTAAATAAAAATATAAAATTTGTACTACAAAATTAGAAACTACTAATTTAATAAATATGCCATTATAAATGGCAACATAAAAAAATAAAAAGACAAAAACTATAAAAAAAGAAATTCGTCATAAATAATCAATACTGTCATGATTTGTTCATAATAATTACAATCGGTGTTAAAAAGGCTATTTGGTTCAAGCGAAAAAACACAAATGCTTAAAAAAAATATTGTATTCCATTACAGAAATTTGAAGTTTAACATTGTTTTTAAAAATTGCTAATATTCCGCTTAAATCAAATAACGTTTTGACCATCGATAAATTCTTCTAAAAATTAACTAAATTTACTTATTTTTGTTCATTTTCAGCGACACTCAGTTTGCTTATGGCCTCCGTAAGATACTTCATGGCACCATCCAATATTTGTATTTCAGATTCTTTAAGTAGTTTTATATTTTTCCTGCAAAAGATTAAATTATTTCATTACTTTGAATAAACGACAATTTACGTTTTTAACGATTTTTAGCGCCATTTTAATAGAATATCATTTTAGCCAGAAGTGTCCATTAGAGATAGGTTGGTCCGAGTACAATATACGGACGCATGTGAAATTAAATTACTTATAATATTTTTACACATAAAAGAATAGGCGTTAAAATAACATCTTATAACATAACTTTTAAAATACACTGATAAAAATAATTTTAAGTACTGTTTAAACAATAAATTAATGAGCTATTTGACTCCTTTTACTTGTACCTACTTGTGACGTCATAAATAGGTGCGCTTGGAACAAAATCTCCGTGCGTCCTTCCGGTCCTGACCTACGGAGTCGAGACATGGACACTGACGGCAGGATTGGTCCAAAAGTTCCAAGTCGCTCAACGAGTTATGTGGTGTTTCTCTTATGGATAAATTTAGAAATGAGGATATCCGTAAGAGAACCATGGTAACCTACATAGCTCGCCGAATTAGCAGTGGGCCGGTCACGTCTGCCGCAGGACCGATGGCCGATGGAGCAGACGAGTCCTGGAGTGGAGACCGCATCTCGGTAAACGTAGTGTCGGACGCCCTCCAGCCCGATAGACCGACGATCTGTGCAAGGTCGCCGGTAGGCGCTGGATGAGGAAATCAGAGGACAGGGATGAGTGGCGCCGTCTTGGGGAGGCCTACGTACAGCAGTGGACTGCAAATGGCTGACGACGGCGAACAAAATCCATGAGGCTGCGACGTTCTGTAAGTTTTTTAAAAGTATCTGGATTGATTTGACAGTTCGCTCCCCTATTGTTGTTGGTTGTACATCCTTCCATATTGCGATAGATGCAGGTCCGAGGATTCAAAGCCATCCGGACCTACTCACCTCTAGTGTCGATTACGTGCAGGACGCATAATAGGGTAGGTGACGGTGAAATAGAGTGAGACACTTTTTATCATCTTCCAAAAACGTTGCGCTCTCACAGATTTTGTACGAGCGTGCAAAAGTATAACGTCATAATTTTGGACAAGTAAATGGAATCAAACAGTAGGTACACTAATATAATGATGTTTAAACAGACATTAATATTATTTCTATGATGACAGCTTAAAAGTAAGATGATAAGTTGGTAATTTAACGCTTACTTTTTATTATGGAAATAATATTATTTATTGTAACATGTATTATCTACCCAATGGGGTAGTTGACAATCAAAGGAGAATAGTTATTTTGTTAGAGGATTTAGGTTTCATATCAAATTACGTGAGCCTTAATGATTCTTATCCTATTTTGTAGAGAATTTTATTAGGTGTCATATTAAATAATATAAAATTTATTGAATTGTATTTTTATGCTGGGTTGAATAACAGCTTATACTTAAACCATCAATACACAAAAAATGCATTAAGATTTTAGAAAAGCATTTAGTTAAGGCTTGTCGAAATTTAGTATGGATCCAAAATGGGCATTCTCCTTTGAGATGCTTTCATCATCTTATAAAACGTCGAAGCCACCTAGATTTTATACGAGCGTTGCAAATTATGATGTTATTTATATGATGAGTCAAATAGCGTATTAATTCTAGTTTGAACAGTAAGTAGGTAATTAAAATGATTTGTTTCATGATACTTTAAAGTTATGATTATGACATGGTATTTGAACGCCCGCTATTTTATTTGAAAATTGAGTGATGTGTCACTGTGAACAACCTCATTATACGTATTTCGTTTGTTTGGAAATCATATTCAGAATGTGATTATGAATTATAAATATTTTAAAAAATAACGTCCCTATAAACATCAAGTATAAGTATTACAAATAAGAGAGTAAAACCAAAATACTAAATACCTGTGTAAAGATTCCAGTTCATTGTTAGTACTGTCTTTTTTGTACGCCGCGTGCAATAGACGACATCTAGTGAGCAAGTAGGTGTACGCGCGGCGGTCGATGCCCGCACCGACTGCAGCAGCACTTGCGTCGTCAGAGGACACCAAATCGCCCGGAAGACCTTGGCCCGACCATTTTGTTAGTTCTTCTACACAGGATGAAAAAAAAAACATATTTAGTAGTTTAAATGTTAAGCTACTACAAGATTGAGATTTTAGAGATAGTTTTAGATTTATTTTAATTACACCAGAAAACTTCTAAAACTAGTCTAGCTAGTCTCCACCAAAAAAATAATTGCCTTTTGTGTTGTCAACAAAAATTGTCGGGAACCGTGTTTCTGTTTTTGGCGGTAAACATCAAAATACGTGCTCGGCTGAGACGATTACAGTTGGGAACATTAGTTGGAAACAGAGACCGCTGTCTGTACAATATCATCGTCGTTCGAATACATGTTGCCAACAATATTGGCGGAGACAGCTGTCAACTGAAATGTTTCTCAAATTGTTGGCGACTTTTTTCAATTCGGTGGAGACACAATGGAAACAAAAGTTTCCAAAATTTTGGAAAGTTTTAAACAGTTGGAAACACAGAAGTTGCCAACAATTTTGGTGGAGACGCAGCTTTACGCGGCGGACATAAGCGAATTGTCTTGCATTGACATCGTGAATAATTTAGCGTTAATGGACGTTGCTACTAATGCATAAAACCTCCGTGTTACCCATTTGTACTCCGTGTTAGCCATTATGTTCCTTAGCGAAGTTGGGCGTTTCTCTTATGGATCGAAATGAGGATATCCGTAAGAGAACTAAAGTAATTGACATAGCTCATAAAATTAGCAAGATGAAGTGACAATGGGCCGGTCAACGCAGGATCAATCGCAGATAGCGTACACGAGTCCAGGGGCCCAATTCTGCTGTTTCAATTTCTTGGAGTTGCGAAGTATTCAAAGTATGATTCCTCGTTTTAACCCACTAACACACTATGTACTTATTAGTAAGTTATTCGTTCGAAATAAATATTTGTTACTTACGGGCCATTTACATGGAGAGATTTTGCCTTGAAGATACGATTGTCGCAAGCAAGAAAAGAATATGATCATGTAAATTAAACATACGATATCGTACGTGGAAGTGTGATAATTGCCTGCTCATTGAAGGATACTGACGTATCTGTGTAAACATAATTTGAAAGCACGAATCGTATTTCGATTTTAGCTAGTCACCAGTCACAAGCATAAATGTAATGCGTGACGGTGTTTTAATTATGTCTGCCCTTTTAAGACAAGAATTAATTAGTCGAAGCGAAAAAAAGAGAGATATTTTGATGATGGATTGAGTGCAGTACTTTTTGCATCACAAACACTCGTAACTTCTATAAAGTTCAATGAATTTAATATTATCAGTAGATACCAAATTTATATGATTTTTGTATCATTTTGAAGAAAAGTACCGTGCTAATCACCCAGCTCGAATGGCAAGTCTCGCATTCAAATCGGTTCAAAATGATTTGTACGATACTCACATGAACTTGAAACAATGTCATACGAGATCTCGTTTAGACAAGTCGAGAAATCGTAGGCAAATATATTAACGCAACTTGTTTCGTTGTGTAAACAAAACTCTTGGTGATAATTACCTTACGAATATCGTATGACATACTCGTAGGCGAGTTTTGTCTTTTGGTTAAATGTTAACATGTCAATGCAATTATTGCCTAAAGAGTAGCGCATACGAAAATAGTATACGATTTCTCGCCCCAAAACGCGCGATAAACTCTCTCGATGTAAATGACCCTTTATACAATTATTATAAAAAAATATAATACCCTGATTCATATTAAATATCCTTATAAACGCCAATAACTCGGCGCTAATAGGGTTCTGCCCTTGGTAAAGGCTAAAATGAGTGACTCCTGCCAAGCCCAGTTTAGTGAGAAGTGACAGCTTAGTCTCTCTAAGTGCATCGCTTGTACTAATACCGAGGGTTAACGAAAGACTGTCGTGTTTATTGTTCGGATACACAAATCTGTAAGAGAATAAATAAAATCTGCAGATAAAACACACATTGCAATTATCTGGATACGGGACCATTAATAAACTACGTCTCACGAATTTCATGATTTTTTGACCCCTTCCCCGTTCTTGTCACTGCCGGTCAAATTTGTGAGACTCCTATCTCCCTAACCCTAGTGTTAGTCGTCTGACTGACTGCAGTATGCGGTTGTATTTGTCGTTAAAGAACGGTCAGCTTTAATTTGCATAATGCGGTTGAGAAACCGGCCGTAAACTGAACCATATATTGTATAGGCAACCCCGTACGGTTGGCTGGAGTCTTCTACAACGCTTCGAGTGACCGGAGCTGTTTGTGGACAACCAACAAATCATAATCAATTGTACAATCAACTAATTCGATAATGTTTTTATATATCACTTATGAGACTCAATATTATTTGTTGCTTGTAACTGTAACCTGCTCGATATATGTACTTTAAAGTAGAATTAAATATTACAAGAATAGATTACTAAGTATTCAAGCTGATATTTCCTCGTGCATAATTATAAAAGTAGTTGATATGCAGTATTATTAAGTGGGTCTCTCCGCTTTGTGAAGAGTTAAACAAATATATACAAAGTAATATATATGGTGAATAATGGCCCTTATCTGTATTTAGTGTTATTTATTAAGACATAACTTAAAAATGTAATAAGAGAAATATCTATAAATGTTTACCAAATTACCCATTGTGCAGGAAGAGATCTGAATTGGGCCTGGATCCGTAGAATATAAATATTTGTTCGCCCTCTTTAAAGTCACGAAGTGCGTAACATTCACCTCTGTTCTGTTCTTTGTTGAAGTCTGTTGTTATCTGTAAATGTTACAAAAGATAATATTTAAATTTATTTACAAAACAATTATAAAATAATATATAATCGAATACAATAAAAGTACAATAACTTATTTGTATTTTATTCTACCCATAGTCCCTCAAGACTATAAGTAGAATACTGAGCCTAGATCACCGTCTTCTATGGGTAAGGTGCGCAGAAGGCTGGCTTATTAGTAGTATTTGTTACAGGGGTAAACAGCAATGATACGCTAAGGACCGTGTGCCTACTTAATTTTTAATATTGATATGATATTATGATCTTTAAATTTTTTTCCAGTGGAACTTTCATATTTTTGAATACAAACTTTTGAATTTAAACCAATGATTACATAATCGTATAAATTAATATATTGTAAATTTGCTAATTTTAATATTTATTTGGGAAAAATGATGAATATGTTAAAAGAACGTCGTCCTCCGTTATTCTAGCTTCAAATCCCCTAAAACTGAAAACTTAAGAGGCGGTCTCAAACGCCCATAGCACAGTAAGTAATGGAAAGATGTATAATTTAGCTATAATTCGTTATACAATGGAGAGTGGAAACTTTTGATACAGGTGTTTCATACTTACAAGAAGGTTTCCATCACCCATAGGTGTTAAAGTCTCCGTCTTCTTTACAATACATATATTGTAGAGGAGACGGGGACTTTTGGGCCAAAGAAATATAATGAGTTGAGATATGGCTTAAAAAGTGACATATTTTTCTATTGCAAAATGGAAAACGGCAGACCTAAATTCTATTTGGAAGACGAGAGATCTTTAATAATTACCATATTCGATTATGTGAATGAATTTCAACAATTATTAATAATATAAAAACACTTACAGCACACGATTAATTCATTCAAAGATAACTAAACTCACTACAATATAATAGTACATTATGGTACTAGTGTGTAACATTGGTGATTACCACCGAGGCGCCATTGAGACTCGAGCCGTAGGCGAGGGTCTTAAGAGAGCCGAGGACGGTAATCATCAATACACACGTGTATCATACGACGTTTTTCAACACACTTGTGAATAAAATAACAACAAAAACTCATTTTATTTAGTAGATAAAAAAAAGTTATATATGAGTGAAAGTTTTATTTATTAAACACGTACGAGTTAATAGTACATTATGGTACTAGTGTGTAACATTGGTGATTACCGCCGAGGCGCCATTGAGACTCGAGCCGTAGGCGAGGGTCTTAAGAGAGCCGAGGACGGTAATCATCAATACACACGTGTATCATACGACGTTTTTCAACACACTTGTGAATAAATGGCACTCTGTTGTTCGTGTCTACCCCGCAAGGGAACTGGCGTGAAGTTATGTATGTATTGTGAATAAAATAACAACAATAACTCATTTTATTTAGTAGATAAAAAAGTTATACATGAGTGAAAGTTTTATTTATTAAACAAGTACGAGTTAAAATTATCTATTTAAATAAGAAGTTGCATGAAATGAGCAAGCGATAGGAACATTAATTTATTTGTTCTATAGAACACGATCCTTTTTTTTGAATAAAAACTTTTTTAAGAACAAAGCAACTCAACCAATAAAATTTAAAAAAATAATCTACAACTCACTAGTGAGTTATAATGTTTTTTACTCACAGTTTGATAATGGGTGTCATTCTGTGCCTAATTGCGGTGACCATAGAGCCACTTTATGAGCAAGTGTGTTGAAAAATTATTTATTTAAATAAGAAGTTGCATGAAATGAGCAAGCAATAGGAACTTTAATTTATTTGTTCTATAGAACACGATCTTTTTTTTTGAATAAAAACTTTTTTAAGAACAAAGCAACTCAACCAATAAAATTTAAAAAAAAATCTATAACTCACTAGTGAGTTATAATGTTTTTTATTCACAGTTTGATAATGGGTGTCATTCTGTGCCTAATTGCGGTGACCATAGAGCCACTTTATGAGCAAGTGTGTTGAAAAAAAATTAACATAATAAAAAAGAAATCTTAAAATTACTCTCATTTACAATCTGGGCTCAAGAATGTATGAAAGCGGATCCGTCTACTTTAGGGCAGAAACCTTAATAAAAAATTGTATATATATATAATAAAAATAAAGTTAGTACACTGCGCTGTATACGTAAAATTCTATGGCGAAATATTATAAACTTATCCGATTGCGAATGAATAACATAATTCTCATAATTTACTATTACGTGATTCAATGTAAAGAAACGAAACGAAATGAAAACCACAGTAAATGTGACGCTGCGCTCCATCAGCCATTACAACTTAATATCGTAAGCTCAACGGTAATCCGGAGATATTATACTACTATATTGCCGTTTTACGAAACAACATAATTACATATTTTTAGAAAGTTAATCGAATCGTATGAAATTATCAACACTATTATTTTTAACAATAATTCACACATTATTTATTACGAAACAAATAACCTAAATGATGAATGTTTTTTTGTCGATGAGATGAAGGAAATACGTCGTACAAAATTGCTGAATCGAATTGATAATGTAAGGTACATAAACAAAGGTTCTTCTTAATACCTTACATAACAAACCTTTAAAGTATATTTAACTAGAGTTTATCCCGCGGCGCAGCCGCGGGTCAAGCTCTACTGCCTGCCTTTTGTTTAAAGAGCAGGCGTTAATACAAGTTCCATTTTATTACATTTTTATGTTAGTGCTATTTGCCCCCGGAAGATTCATTTCTTTTTATATCGCAAACTATCCCATTTCCCGGGACGAAAAGTATATATGTCCATTTTCGGTATTAAAACTACATATGTACAAAATTACACCAAAACCGATCCAGTAGGTACTCCAATAGCGTTTCCGTGAAAGTTTTACAGACGGACAGATCGAGTTACTATCGCATTTTTTTATAGATGATGAATTTTTTATATCTATAAACTTGAGAAATGATTGGTCTCTCATATAAACTTTCATCCCCTATTTCAACCCGTACTATTTTTATTTATCTATGCCCCGTGTATCTCTATCTGTAAACTACATAAATGACCAAAGTTACGAAAATGGCAAATCACAAAAAGAACAAAACCTATCCTATTTTCTGGGAAACCTTTACATAAATCTATCCAATTCTTCGGGATACAAGTAACCTATGTTCATCCTCGGCATCGAATATATATATACAGACTTTCATCCAAATCGGTCCAGTAGTTTATCCGTGAAAACGGAACACACAGACGGACAGACAGACAGAGTTACTTTCGCATTTATACTATTAATAGGGATAGGGATTTATTTATACAATATTCTTAATAAAAAAAATATAAAATATACATAATTTCAAGTCTATCATACAATACTAATTTAAGACTTTTATTTTACTAACTTTAAATTCAGCTAATTTTATTGTTTGGAATTAACGGACGATAGTTCTTAAGAAATATTTTTTACCTTTCCATGCTCGTGATTGCACATGTCCCATAGAGGTATGAACGCTGTGACGTCATTATTCGCCAACTGGATGTTGTTTTGTCTGGTCATAACCGTTGAAACTGCCCACCTAAAAAGCAAACAAATAGAAATTGTAATCATATACTATAATTTAAATAAAAACAATATCAATTTTAAAGAAATTGAACCATTACATTCAGTATAATTCTCTTACAAATATACACATGATACGCGCAATTCTCCAAATCCGTCCTTAAGATGGAAATTAAAAATGTGTAAAATGCTTTTTAAGTCAATTCAACTATCATATTATTTACATATTAATATACTGAATAGTAATTTTATTTAGTTATTGTCAACTTTATTACTGACGTCAGCGAATGTTTTCTTTAGTTTAAACATGATCAAGTAAATAGTGTAGTTTGTCGTGGTTTACTTCACACAGCGCTTTAAGAGACTGAAAATCCAACATACGTGGATATTAGAAATGATCGCGATCGCAATTGAAGCGCATCATTAAGTTTGTTCGGAAGTGGAAATAAAAAATGCAATATTCAAGAGCTATTTAAAGCAATAAATCCTCATTCATTATACTTGCTCGCAGACTGAACAGATCACGCAACCACAGACAACATTGTCCGATACGTCGACACTTGCGCATTTCACGTGTTTCGTTTCATCGCTTTCAAAATAGATCTTTCTAGTACTTATGAGAAAGAAATGGTAACTAGAATCACGTATGATAACGTATTCTAAAATCTATACCAAAGAATAAAATTGAAGTATAAACGTATCAGTTTTTATAAAACATTTACAGATAAATTAGCTTCGAGAAGTTTTTGCGTTTGTAGTAGTTTACTGTCAGCACATAAATAAATAAACTTATACTTTTTATATAGCTGAGGAGATGGCCTTTGATGAACTTTTACTTTTGCGTAATTATGCTTTTTCACTTTAGCTGGTACAAGTCTATTGTTCTGTTAACGTATCGTGTGGGATAACTAGCTTTCGTCCATTATATCTCTATTTGATAATATTCATAATTATTTTAGTTCATAGAGTATGAATTGTTTAATTGTTTCTTGACGAGGACTATTTTCCCGGTGAATTTATTAGACACTTTCAAAACAACATTGTCGCTAGTCCGGTATTTATAAATATGCCGTCTATATTGCAAGTCGTTTGTCCGATAAACTGGAAGTTATATCTAAACAATCGCTAGGAATGTTGTTTTTAATACGCAGTCATCATTTTGGTGCAAATGGTCCAATGCGAAGCATTGCAGCAAAAAGATTTAAAATTGACAATTTAATTATAAACTAAGTAATGGTCTAAGTCCGTGAATAACAAACAAACTCATAATATTCCAGTATTAGTAGTCTATTCGGAGTAATACACAGAATAGAAATACCTTTCCATTCAGTATTGCCTTTACTGTTATAGTTACTACTTTATGAAAAGTAAAAGTGCATAACACCACGAAAGAATTATTCTTCTTCCATATAAATATAAATTTTACAGATATTGCATAAAACTTTGCGATTAAAATACTTTAACGAAGTTTTACGTCGTAAAACTTTCTTTTCCAAAAGTGACATGTATTTTAATAATGATATGAAGTAAACGTACGCATAATCTGAGGCGTATCAAATGCGGAGATCCATATTGATCGTACATCATTATGTACATGTTATTTGTGTTACCGTGTTATTCTACACTTTTCTTAAAACTAGTTTGGGTTAAAGAATTTCAATACTATGTTAAGAGTTAAAAAAACAATTGCAAAGGTAGTCTACAACAGAGATGGTTGAACCTGAATAGAGGACTATGGGAAAAAATACATTCGTATAGTTAAGTCCCCAAGTGTTTGGGAGAAGTCGAAAAGAAGAGAGCTTAAAAAGTTATTGCCTTAGTTTTTAATTAATAAGAATTATGTAAAGTATAAATAGCATAGACGTGTTTTATCATACTTAGTAACGGAATACCTATTAGTAATAATTAATCGCCTAATAAAAAAACATAACGCTGAAAAAGCAATCAAATTCTATATTTCTATTGTTAACCAGAGAGCGCCACATGTCATTCCCATCTCGTTTAATACATACATACATAACTTCACGCCAGTTTCCTTGCGGGGTAGGCCCGAACAACAGAGCGCCATTTAGGCTTATTCTTACACATCTCACTTGCTTCTTTGACATTCATAACTCTTTTCATCTCGTTTAATAACCCTTATTATTATAATAACCCTATTTATTTAGGTACCTGCAACAAAGAGAAGGTGTGGCCTAGCTATATGTATATTTATGGTCTTATTCATAGAGAGTTAGAGTAAGTTTGAACGCTTCTTTAAGAAATATAAAGAAGCATTCAAACGTAGTCTCTATGAATAAGGCCGTTAGACTTTTTTTAACACCACCCTTATTTTGAGAAAGAGTCCGAAAATCTACATAAATTGTAGTATAATAATGATTTTGTATCTTATTCTTTCACCTTCTCCCAATTATTTGGGGTCGGCACAGTCTTTTCCTTTCACACTCTTCTATTCTGACATAAGTCCTTTTTCACACCACAAATCATCATATAATTCTTCACACAATCCATCCATCCATCTCTTTTTTACCTTTAAATTAAGTAGCATAATATACTTTATACATACAAAAAAGCTAAAATATTCAACATGTGTGTGTTAGCCTCCTGAACATACTTGAAGTTAAGAGCTAATAAACTGATCTCTCTAATGGCCGGTTCCTATATCTAGCTGTTCATTCACTTGCTTTATCATCAGTTAAATTGTGACATTACTTGTAAGGATAATAATAATAACAGCCCGTAAACGTCCCACTACTGGACTCGGGGCTCCCACTATAGAGGAACGGACAGTATACTCGCCACGCTTGTCCAAGGCGGCTTTGCAGGTTACTTGTAGGGAGCTTGTGTCAAATTTTAACCGATAGTAATGCAAATGAACGGTCAGTAAGTATAGGAACCGGCCATAAATGAACTAGAATAAGTTAATAGAAAGTAAAAACATTTTTCGTAATTCGTTACGAATGAAAAAGCCTACCCTATCTCTCGAATCACATAAACGATGTCTATTGTTACATCGTTAGAAAAGACGGAAAAGATGCTTGTTAAGAATGTAATATAGTTACGTGGACTGTTCAAATGTTTTTTTTAATATTTAGTACGTGACTCATGCATGTATGCTAATTCAATTTATATTCATTATATAACTTGGGACAGCTTATTGCAAGGCTAAATCATGAGTATGAACTGCTGAATAATTTCTTCTTAATAGAACTCTTCAGATACCTAAAGGTTTATGGACTCAACCTGAAGTTTTGTCTCACAGCAGATCATTACCATTTTTAAATGATCATACAGTAAAAATACTTTCAAATTAATTTTATTTGTTTCAATTCTCGTCGTCAGTACCTTAGTACCATCTGGGATATCAGTAGAGTATAATTGATAACACAGAAATAGATATGCTTCTTAAAGCTTTAAAAATTAATAAAATTTGTACCACTTACATTACTGAAACCGGAAACACACAGTTCATAATTAAAAAGAAAAGTTTTACACAGAATTGATAAACTTTATGATAATCGTCATTGTCGATTATTGTGACAAGTGGTAATCGTGACATCACTAGTTTATATATATTACTAAAGATATTTAAAACATCTTCCTGAACTCGGAGTAATAACAATATCAAATCAGTATAGTCGATCTAACCCGCATATCTTATGCAATAGCGGAAACGACAAACTATTTCAATCATAAAATAATATTAATTTATTTAAAATACTAACAGTTTCAGCATTATCGTAACATTTCATTGTAATGTGAATTATATAAGTGTCATTAGAAAAATTCGGATTCGTTGCATAATTGAGTATTGTGCGAAGTAATTCTAGAAAACGTGTTAAAAACGATTAGATCGTTAAGTGGGCATGACGGTGTGGATATATGAAATGTCGCGTATATCATGGAAAATTAGAAATGTGAACCTCAGTACTTTAATGTGTTACCTTGATGGTGGTATAGATAGGCTGTTCCAAGCAGATGTGGCGACGAGTGTAATGCGCAATTTGATATGCGACATTATTAATGACAATAAATTAATAATTATAATTTATGTATTTACTTCACATAAAAAGAAAAACAAAATGAATAGAGCACAAAAATTTGAGAAACTGAATAAAATGGGAAAGCCAGGAATTACGTATGTGTGTGTGCCTATGCGTAAACGACGTTATTTTTAACGGTATAAATAAGACGCATTCGGCCAGTCCTAAATCTTTAACACATACGAGATAAAGCCCCAGCATGATGATTATTTCTACTGTGTTCCAAAGATTTCACTAGTATCGATTCATCAAAATATTAACTTCGTGACCTCTGTGTAAATTTATTTGCTTCTGGGAGCTTAATATAAACTTTCGCGAATTCGTATTACGAATATGCCAAGTGTCAAGATAACCTTAAGACATATCTAGCACCTACAGTATATCTAGACACATCTCAATTTCATAATACGATTCTGCGAGTTTTTATATTTTGATAGGCGGTTAAATGTGAAATTGACTTAAATTACTTTTTCAACTCGTTGACGGATTACGTCTATAGGTTTTAAAAAATAAAAACGTCCAAGAGTGAGACAAAAGGTTTCATATTTTTTAGTGTTCTTCTTTCACGGTTTATAAATGAGCAAAACGATTAGAACATTTGATCAGAAAATAAGCGATATAGCTCTCTGACTAAGATTCAAAATCACATAATTAGAATGAGACACCTTTCCCACTAAGCTGCTACAACATGAATATAATTATATTCCACATCCGTATTTTAGTTGTGATTAGTTTGAAAATTTCATCAGGGGTAGTTACAATAATCAACACATTCTAAGGTTAAAATAAATTAAAGAATGAACCAACATAAAAAGTACATATTGCTAACTCAAAGTAAAATTAAATATAAAACAGAAGAAAATTATAAACAAAATATTGGTCCCGAACCACTCACCCATATGAAATTAAATAAAAGTGTTTGAAATATAAATAAATAACTCAATATTGCCATCGTAATCACCTAGAAACAGTAGAGCGTAAAGCTCTTAGAGATTACTATACTACTGCATAAAACATTAAAGTTTTCAGTGTAACTCAATTATTATTAGTTAAATTATGCATTGTGGAATTTATGCTCATGATTATTTATTCAACACGTTGTTGTAATTTATTTAATTATCTCACAGTATCTATGTTATATTTTTTATGTTTCATGGAAGCAACAGAATATTGCATAATAACTGAATAGAACACCACTACGTAACTAGTAGGTTAACTCTGACATCAACGTTTTAGACAGCTAACGAAAATATGAAAAATAAGTATAATTTTTGATAGTCAACGTCACATTTTTTTTTTAAATATATTTTTTAAAAGGTATTTTAGGCCGAACCAGTGAAATCTGAAAAGAAGCCTATTAAAACTTTTAACCCGTTAATTAAAAAAAATTACGGTAGCCCTTAATAAATATAACAAATAAAATAAAAAAAGATCCATGGAATCGTGTTTGAAATATGTTGGGGTATATTTTTAACAAATGATCGATTATATTTTCTCGAAGTAAGGGATAGTTTATCTTCACATGGGGGATTAGAATAGGGATTATAATCCGTGCAGGAACGGAGAAAGAATACAATTTCCTGCGGCCTGTCGTAAGAGGCGACAAAACAACCCACAGCCAGGTGGTAGGGCATTTGCCCGACTGGATGGCTACCACCCCTGGTCTAAAGTATGTCGCCATAACAACCTTGAGTTGTGTTCCGGCATTAGTGACCAGGTTCCAGTCTCCCTTAAGAGAGCAGCAGCGCATTTGTAGCACCTTTGGTGTTGCAAATGTCCATAGGCGTTGGTAACCGCTTTCCATCAAGTGGGCCATCTGCCTGTCTGCTGATCTCCTGCAATAAAAAAAAAAAAAAGCAATCGGAGCTGCTTGGAATACTTCTGACTAGGTATATATAGTTGGTATTAAAATAGATCAACCATAAGTTTTCTAAGTGTGGTATTAACCACTTCTGTTAAGACTTGACTTACTTCAAACGTGCGAACGTTAGTCATTATAATTATGTACCGGTTAATAATTATAAATTAGTGAATAATGGTAATACTTGCATGTGAGCCCGGCGGCGACATACCGCGTCGGAGGCGGCGCGTGCCCACATTCCATTTCACATATTGCGATCTGCCTTTTATGTACATGGAAATGTGCATGGGGAACATGGTATAAGGTGATCACTTATTTGCATTCGTATAAATAGACATATGGGGTAATAAAGCAACGCTTTGATGATTTGATGTAAATCAAGAAAGTGTATGCAAAACCACGTGATCTTCGTTGACAATTTCATTCTACTCTTTGATAATGTTTTGATATTTTACCTTGCATTGATCAAATCCTTGGAACAATGAAATAAGTAACTAATCTAAATCTTTTTTTTTATTGCAGGAGATCAGCAGATAGGCAGACGGCCCACTTGATGGAAAGCGGTTACCATCGCCTATGGACATTTGCAACACCAAAGTTGCTACAAATCTGAATAAGTCCAAAATTTATGACTGCTCTTGGTTAACAATACATCTGTAACTTAATCTTATGAGGTCGATTAACACATTTTCTAACAAACTTCTGAATTTGAAACTTTAGCTAAACCAGATGTTCATGTCACTAGACTAAAATTGTGTTAGAAGTTTTTGCTATCTATGGTAATAATAATTTAAATCATAAAAAGCCTGATTTACATTCGTAGTTAGTTAACTTGGGAAACTAGCGAGTTAAGTCCTCATCATCGATTGAACAATATTCCAGAAAAATAAGTTGTGGATTAAGTAGATATATGTGTAAATAATGATAACGATTCGCAAGTTAACTAAAACTGCTTAACTAATACAAATGAGGCTACGTGGACACTTAATTTCGACAAGTACACGGAGATTCAAAAACTAATTCACTGTATACTAACTCGCCTTATTCGTGGTTTACAGCCAACCCCACTCGAATGCGCTGAGTTGCCGAGCGCAAACGTGTGCCATTGTCACTTTCACGTTCGTAAAAAAAACTGAACGCGGGAAAACTTTGTTAATTAAATTATTTTTTATCAATTATTACGCCAGTGATTATTCAACATTTCATATCGGATTGTTAACAGACGACACCATAATGTGATTTGAAAACTAAACAATAATTATTCAACCTTAAGACTGAAGAAAACACTGTAAAAAAAAAACAAAAAATCATAGAGGGTTAAAATATTGTTTCCTTACTAACTTTCTATTCTTCTTTCAATTCTTTCGCGGCTTCTTTAAGTTCTGTTCTTAAAGTGTTGCGTCATTTTCAAATATCTGTTTGAATTTTTATAAATAACTAGTGCGGTGCAAGTTTTTGTGTGTGGTTTCTCATCGAGCTTCAGAAGGAACTTCGAGGTTGTACTTCTTGGTATAATATGGGTATAATTTGGAGATTCACAATGGTTTTGCTGAGCACGTTGGCTGCATTTGTGATTATTGTTCACACTGCTGAAGAAGATATAGAATTGACTTATGGACGGGATTTGCGATCGAGGGATCTGTATAACGGAACACCACAATATGAACAGGTAGTTTTACTTCCACATTCATATCTATATACTTGTGAAAAAGACTTTGTATGTTTGTTACTTTTTAATGGCCAGAGAATGAATATTTTGTCATGAAATTTAGTATATCGAAGGCGTAACAACATATAGGCGTATATGCAAAAATGCCATTTCTTTGTCGTTAACTAAAAACTATGCATATTACAATTTAGAAAGTCTTACCAGTATGCAAGTGTACCTAAAAATAAGGGTATTCCAAATTTCAGCTTTATACAATCAACTAGTTTTGTTTTATTCACAATTTTGTCCCTTTTGTAAAACTGCACTTTTGTCTGTACGCCCATTTGTTATGAAGCCCTCGATATGTGTTCTTTCGATGCAATGTCTAGACATAGGATAATAGTTTAAGATGCTTAAAATACGGCTCAAAAGGTTAGTCGGGCGCATCTTTTAAAGATATGATGAGTATATGACATACATTATAATTAAACATAAATTTGACGTGCAAAAATATCTATAATATTATAAAAGTGTAGACTTTTGTTTTTTAGATTTTTTGTGTTTGTCTATTTATTCGGGATTCACGTAAAAACTATTGGCCCGATTTCGATGCGATTTCACTGATCAATAGCAAATTCTTTGTCATAAAATCTGTGATACTTTATATCCAGGGAAACCCGTGGGATTTCTCCCAATAACGGTTTCAAGTTGTTAGGACACTTAAAAATTAGATAATTTTGTCCAACGTAGACGAAGTCGCGGGCGAATCCCAGTTATCAATAAATAGATTCCTGAGAAATTTTAGAAATAGATATGTCAACGAGAGCGATGATGTAGTAGATCATCTAATGTTGATTATATTGAATATTGTCTCACACAAAAGGAGGCCTAAAGCAGGCATTATATAACCTAAACAAATTTGCTACCAGCAAATCATTAAAATAAATTGGCAAGTAATCAATTTGTAGCAGATAATGCTGGTAATATCGATACTTTCACTGAAGAAGTGATGTACATTAAAATTTCATTAATATTATGCGAAAATGTTTGGTATATGCGGAAAAAAGGAAGTTGCTTATAAAACAATCAAACTTCTTTTGATTGCGATTAATTTCACAACAATGGAGGTTTTCTTTTAGTTCGTATTTCTTTTTAAACACATTTCTCTCGAATTGTTGCATGCGACTTCATTTATTGTCAAGATTAAAGATAAGAACTTGTTTAAATGAAAATATACCTACCGAAAAATAAAAGGCGCAAACATCGGCTAAACGCGTGTCACCCATAAACAAGGATGGGTTTTATACTTTATAGTGACGCTGAAAGTGTATTGTTTTTTTGTTTAGCTATAGAACTCTAAAAACACGGGTTTTTGTGAATACCTCTTTATTTTCCAAACACAAACACTTTGATTTTTTTTAATATATCGTCCTTTAGTTTGTAGTGGAACACCTACAAGCCAATAGATGGCACTGTGTAATAATTGAGGTCGCAAACGTTTCCCGAATCGTACAAAGAATATATACAAATTTTCAACAATAACAGATGGGCCTAGGCCTGCGAGAAACAACAATGGCTTCGCTGGAAGATCTTCTTTTCAGACAGAGGAGCATTCCATCTCGATCCTCTCCACCTAGTCGTAGTCTACCTCCCTCAAGTTTATAACTTCGGTTACCCTAACACTTTTATGATTAGGAAGTGACATCATCACTTATTGACTTGAATAAAAATTTAAAATTCTTAAAAATATCGTTATTATTTTTACATACATACATAACTTCACGCCAGTTCTCTTGCGGGGTAGGCACGAACAACAGAGTGCCATTTAGGCTTATTCTTACACACCTCACTTGCCTCTTTAACATTCATAACTCTTGTCATGCAAGCTCGTCTGTTCTTAAGGCTTCTGACATCACCTTCTGCTAGTACATGATAAATTTGATCATGGAAGGTGTGTCGTGGCCTTCCACGACTTCTGCATCCATCCACTTTTGCATTGTATATCTGTTTAGTCATTCTTTCATCGTGCATTCTTTCCATTCGTTATTATTTTTCACGTCTATTAATTAATGGTACGGTTACAGGATAGCAATCAACCTTAAGCTTTATTGGGTATTCACTACACCGTTGCACAGCGGCATATAGAAGACTCTTCACTTATAAAAGTAATCCTTATAGGGCCGGGAATATTATTTACAGAAAGGGATATGGAATGCATAGCCAGAATAGATTAACGGATAACCTAACATTCTAAAGCTATGTTTATTAAATTGTACATAATGTGTGACCGTGTCGCTAATGAGCGATTTCTTCTAGACAACCAAATTGAGTAGTTTCCATACAGAATCAGACATTGCGCCGTTTTCGCCAGGTAATTTGGATAGGCCATACATTTGATGCAGCTTATAGTGTCCTTTAAATTCATTGTAGATTTTTATTATTCAGTAAAAGTATTCTAATATTTTGAACGCAGTAAATATTTGCCATTTATGGTGCATACAAATTATTCAATCGTGTTTACTGACAAAAAGCCTATTAGGGATGTGACCGGAACCGGACGTCCATAGAGCCAGTATAGAAACTGGTTCATAGACTAGAAATCAACATACATGCATAGAGTACATTAAACTTGAATTGCTTATTATAAAGACATCATTAAGACCAAGCATGGAACTGTACATGTTGAAAACAAATTATACTAGTCTAGAAGTAATAAGAGACCGGAGTACGTAATAATAGTAATCTTCTTTTTCATCAATCAGTCAACGTCTACTACTGTTGGAGGTGGCCTTTCTAGTTTTGCGTCATATATCCCAACCCTCCGTTTTCCTTATCTACCCCTGCCGGCGACCTCGCGCACGTAGTAAGTAGGTCCACCGGGCTGGAGGGCGTCCTCCACTACGTTTACCGAAGCGCGGTCTCTACCCCAAAAATTCGTTTACTCCAGAGGCCATCAATTCTGCGCCAGACGTGACCAATCCAATGCCACTTCAGCTTACTAATTCTATTAGTCATATTTGTTTACTTAGATTTCTTGGATAAGAGAAACACCTAAAAATAGGAACACAACATGCAGTACAATGGCAGGAAGTTTAAGAAAAGAGAGATTGGTGATATCTCATGGAGATTATGGTGATCCAATGACGATATTTAAAGGTCAATATCGTCATCCCCCTAGTGTTAAATCCTAGCTGCATTCTAAATTCTTAGAGACCACGTTCTACTTTTTTACAATTTGTCATTCACTGTATGGTCCTCGACATTTCTTATAATTATTATTTTTAACTAAGCATTTCTTAGGCCTATCTATTAAGAGAATTTTATAAAATGGGATGGAATTCGAGAGCATGGTTATATTCTAGACTATGACTAATTATAGTTGGGCGACCAAGTGCGGCCAGTCCACACGCAGTGAAGGGTACGGTAGATATGACGAATGTCTACTGACTGTTTTCTGTTCGGCTACGGAACCCTAAAAATATTTATTCGAAAATAAGTTGCAATTGCACTGCGCGAAGCTGCAATCTTTTGACATTTGTCTTTTAATGTCAACCACTATCGCCTCTCTTTTAAACCTATCGGTTATTTGCACCATCAACACAAGGAAGGAAAAGACACCGTATAATTTCTGATAAACTTGGTCAGCAGGCAAATTCCAGCGAGCACTAGACCCTATCAATCAAAGAAACTTATTAGATTTAGCCTTGGGCCGTAGTAATAAGTTTCAATTTTTACTATAAATTTATACATAACGTGTATAAATATCATAACAATGAAGTCGTTGATAACAAAATATTCCGTACTTTTCGCTGCCGCATTTCATTAGCGATACAAATCGAAACACAAAAATCAGTAATATATCGAGATGAATACACGTTGTAAATAACACACATTGTGTAAAACTTGCAATAAAACGAGAGAAACTGAACGCTTTTTACATAAGAGTTCAATGCATCTTTGATCTTGAAACAGATCCAGTAGTTGGGCACGCGCTGGCTCGTGTTATTCTACTTAAATGTATCATTAAAATTAATTAATACAATTGTTTATGTGAATTATGTATGAATCATATAAGTTAAGATACTAATAATAAATTCTGATTTTTAGGGCTCCATTGGCAAAATATGTATGGCAAAAACTGTGGTGTGATAGAAGATGTATGCTAAATCAGAGGGATATGGAAGGAAAAGACATATTATGCTGACCTCAAATAGGTAGTTAGGAGAAGGTGAAAGAAAAGAGAGAGAGCGGCATTATGGCAAAAACGGAACCCTTATAAACATAGCCATGAATGCAATTGTCTGTATATGTAAGACATAGTAAGTTATTTAGTGTTAGATACAAACAAACATTTAAACAGTCACGTTTATATTATAAATTCTACAAAAATGTAATAATATCTACCCATAAACTTTCCGCAATGGGCTCGTACCTTCCCACTTTTTTGAGGGGTACTATTAACTAAAGCCCTTATCTAAAGCCGATTGGCGGATTAGATGAATCGCATCGTATCTCGATGTTCAGGTTTCATGATCATATTTTCCTTCATCATCAACACGTGTTAATTGTAACAATATACCCATTAAGCCAGAAAACTACAAGTGATGCATGCTTCCAGGCCGGGATGCGAAAGGACGTCGCCTGAAACGTGAGAGTAAACCACTATGATAGCATAGTGGTTTCTTTGGTGGTACGGCATTCATATATTAAAACTAGCTTAAAACAGACGTTGTCCGGCCCAGTAAATACAAAAATCTAAAACTTGATTGCAGCGCCACCTACCGGGTCTAATAGTGAACCTAGACCATTCCGGGACACAGTCAAACAGAAAAATCGGACCAGTGGTTTAGGTGGAGGTTAGTGACATAAGTAAAGAAGAATTTATATTTATATAAAGATAGATAAACCTTAATTATCAAAATCGGATATCGCACATCGATTACACGATTAAATCATAACAACTTCCATTAGCATAAGTCACGTTACGATTTTGCTGATTCAAGTTCGCTAGTGGCAAACCGGTGCCGGCGTATGACGCTTTCAACTTTCCTCCCAGTATTATGCTGTCAATGTAATAACAGCTTTCTTGGCTAACTATGAGATAACTGTATTTGAACAGATGCAAGTGCTTGTGAATGTATTTGCGTTATTCGACAGTTGAATCGTCATTGTACGCGTCCATTTTTTGACAAATGTAAATGATGATTTAATAAAATGTTATTTAATAGGCTTTTTTAGGTAATTTTTGTTACATACATGCCTGTTTTTTTTATTGCGAAGCTGATAAAGAGGTTGATGACCAACATAATGAAAAGCGGTTTTTGTCGCTTATCGACGTTACGATGGGACAGGAGGGATGGATGATGGGTCATGTGGTGTAGAATAGAGGTGTCAGACAGGAAGACTGAAATAGGAGAAGAGGGATCACATATAATCAGACACGTCAGAGCTCTCTTATCTTATGAAACACATTAGCTCAAGACTAAACGTTTCACGCTGGTATGCTGTGAAAGTGTGGTATCACACCGATCGAACTAGGCATGCACATGACTACCACGTTTGAAATACCCGTTCCTTGATTTACTTTTTATAATTTGAATATTTTCTTACTAACAATAAGAACCGTTACAATTATTTACGTTTTTTGGATAGAGCAGAGGGTGAACATATTCAATTAGCGTTACACTCGACTTAATTTCCGTATCATATGAAAACTATCCTACAGACGATGAATTATATAGACAGTGTCAAGTTTTAGAAATATTAACCTAGTTGCTTTATGAAGGAAGAAGGGTTTGATTAATTTCAAGTTAGGAAACTTTCCGCCAACATATACACGTGATTGATATACAATTTGCCAAATACAATTATTTTTTGTGGATTACAAATATTTGAAAAACACGCAATTGATTGATTAATCACACGATCAACTAAAATCGAATTGCGCTGTATAAAACGCTTTTACAAAACAGAATGAAGTAATTCAACAATATATAGTATTATTTATATATGAATAGGTTTATGCTGTTGATTGCTGCCAGATTTCTAAGTCTTATAGTCATCTACCTTATCACTGGTAAAAAATTGAAATTACTTGTCTAAAGTTAATGCTACATTTTTAATAATAGTAAGGCAAATGAATGAATGGTAAGGTTTATATTTTTTATTGCATGAGTTCAGCGGACAGACAGACGGCTCACTTTATGGAAAGCGGTTACCATCGCCTATGGACATTTGCAACACCAAAGGTGCTGCTGCTGCTCTCTTAAGGGAGACTGGAACCTGGTCACCAATGCCGGAACACAACTCAAAGTTGTTATAGCGATATAATTTACACCAGGGGTGGTAGCCATCCAGTCGGGCAAACGCCCTACCACCTGGTCACCATATATTTGAAAATAATTTAATCTTTACTTCTGTAACAGAATTTACATTAATTAACATTCATGTCTAAAACATAAGGCTCCATTTGTAGGTACTAAGAAAATGTGAACCAGACTTTTTATATTTTTAAGTTAAACCACTTTAATCTTTTTTTTTGTATAATAAGATTATGTTTATGTGTTTAAATCTTAAAATTCACATTGAAGCCAATGTTGATATATGATAAAGTTAATATTAAAGCTCATTTTTTTATAATTTGTTTGTAATGTTGTTGTTTGACTTTGTTATAACCAGTTTTGTGAATCAAATCAAAATAAGTAATAAATTTTAAAAATAATCACTTAAGCTCATGCTGCACTGCATGCACCTATTTCATAATAGAACGAAACTATGGTTGCATAATATTTGTGATCCATTTACAACGTACACAAGGAAATGAGACATATATAAAGATAAAAAACTAATTGCCCCACATAGTTACGACAACACTCTCTCTCAACACACACTCTGAGTGGTTGTGTTGTTTTCTTAGAATTAACATGTAATGATGAAAAATATGTTTTTTTAATAGAATAATATTACTTTTCAGACATGGAAAGTAAGCGAAGTAGATTCACCAGCACAGAAATCGATACAGCTGCCATCAGACACATGGAACAACAATTCTCCCGAAGAACCGCCAAAACGTCGGAGACCGGGTCGAAAGCGAAAACGTCGACCACAACAGCAAATTCCAAATAAAGATATAATAACACAAGAAAGCTATACGTATCCAGAAGAGCCACCGCAGACTTACATCGAAACAAATGTAAGAAATGTAGAAATGGCAGAAATGCCAAAAAGAAGACGTAAAAAATTAGATCAAACTCCAAACGAATGGCAAGCTGAAACATCAGAAAGACCATTACGAAGAAGGAGGCGTAGGAAAAAAAAGCCTTCATCAAGTAATTGGCCAGAATTAAGTGAATTTAACGTACCACAACCAGAAGAAATACGCGTAGGTTCGATTTTGGATCCAAGTGAAGTAACTGATGATAGAATTTACACAGACACTGAAGGTATACGACAACTCATTGAACAAAATCAATCTGGCAATGAGGATCAGCAAGAAGTAAAAACGGACAGAACTCTTATTGATTTAAGACAGCAGGAAATCAAAGACAGACTTATTGTGCATCAATTAAAAGGACCACTTGCAAAATTGACTACAAAGAAGGAAGATAAATCTTTGTCCGAATTTTCTTTAGAGTTACCAGACACTTCTAAACATTCGAAGAACGACGGCTCAATATTCAATGAGCCATCATCAGACAGTTTTCAAAAGAAAATACAAGACAAAACATTTGGAGTTGTAAGAATGTTTAACAAGGTTCAGGTAAGAATACGCATATATGTTTTATACTATAAGATTTTTAAAATAACCGTATTCACTATGTTATAGGACAAACTATCGTGCAGAGATTTTAGAAATAAAGATATGAGAACACTGTTGTACTTAATAAAGCCACAACCTCGCAAGTACAACATAAACTCAAATTATAAAACATTGTTATATATAATAAAATTCGTGAAAGCAAATGAAAAAGCAGATTTTTTCATAGACGCCTACAAAGGGCCACAGTTACATAAAAATGACAGGGCAATATATCATAGTAATTTGTACATGTTGAGTGACTTAGAGAATTTCAAGGAAGACTTTTTTCTGGTACCATGACACAAATATCTTTATAATTTTAACTGAAATACTATACTATAACTAATAATGCCTTGTAGTAATGTTTATACGTGTTGTGTTTTCACAATTATTTGTTCTAATAACCTTTCTTTACCTTACCACTTTTATGCAGATGATTTACAAATCTACACTCAATGAATTTTAACCGACTTTCAGAAGCAATTCAAACTAAAAATAGGGACATTACAATTTTTTTTCATTGGAGCCAAGTTTATGGTCTGAGCGTCAATCCGAAAAAGACTAAGGTTATTATAGTATGCAGTTCTAGGATTGTTTACAAAATTGACTGGTCGCCGCTTCCCCATGTTGTGTTGGATGGTGTGCGTATTAAAATCAGTGAAACTGTTAAAAATCTACGAATTATTATTGACACAGAACTGTCTTGGCGGCCTCACCTGACCGAAATCAGTTGGAAACTTTTCCCATCATCCGCTTCGCTAAGAAGATTAAAGAATTTCATACCTACTGCTACTAAGATTATGTTTGGTCTATTCTTGCTTCTCCCCTAATTGGTTATGCCGATACTTGCTATCTAGACATAACCCAAAAACAACTGGATAAGCTTGAACGCCTTCAAAATGTTTGTGTCCGGTTCATATTTCGGTTGCGTAAATATGACCATATCTCCGAATTTCCTAATAAGCTTAAATGGTTGCTTATTCGCCTTCGCCGGAATGTTCACTTACTCTCACTTCTGCACTGCCTTTTCAATTCCTGTACTCCCCCATATTTAAAGAAACTTTTTAGTTTCCTTTACCAATCTCATTCCTGTAATTTGCGCTCAATTGAAAATCTGCTAACGATACCTAAACACACTTCCTAGTTCGTCCTTTTTAGGAACATCTTTTGGTATACAGGCTGTTCGCCTGTGGAACTCTCTCCCCTTAAAAATCAGACAAGCTACATCAATTTATATATTTAAACACTTGATCACTGGCTATTATTTGTCTATTCAATAAAATTTGTTGCAGTAAATACAATTATATTATTGTTCGCATGTAGGTATATGTTATTTATATTATTATAATCTTTAAATTATATATATATCAATAGCAGTTTTTTTTGTTTGTTTCTTCTTTAATTGTATTTAATTACGATTAAATTAGTTTTAATTTAGTTGAACCACTAAATACTATTTAATTTTTATTTTAATGTCTCCTTGGATACCGGGTTGCCTGGAAGAGATCGCATTAAGGTCGCTAATTGTAATAATTGTCTAGGTTTAAGATACAGTGAAAAATAAAGTTTTCATTCATTCATTCATAATATTTGTACACCTAATAGCATGTCGAACTGTGTAATCTAAATTTATACATTTAGACCCTAAAATATCATCTATGCAAAAAAAAATAATTCATAAATGTAGCCGGTCTTATATGTAGTTTTGAATGTATATAAAACGAATATAGCATTTGCGACTAATGCTTTTGTGTTTAATGTATTAATAATTTATTTTCTTAATCTGTCAAATCTAATTGTGAATGTTTCTGGTACTAAGAATTACGTAAATCAAAATAAATTTTATGTTTTCAGGATAAAGGACCAATGGACCCTGTTACTTTAAAGGACATATTGAAAAGATCAAATGGTACAAGTTTAAGTGAAATATTACAGCAACATAATTTGTCTTTAGCTGATTTGCTGAGCGGACGAGAAAGTGCAATATCAATATTAAATTCAGAAAACTCAGATGAAAATTCAGTTCCAAAAAGTATAGAATCAGAAGATCAGCGTAAAGAATCAGTTACAGTTGCAAATATCTATAAATCAATAACTAAACCAAAAACAGAAACGAGTGGAGAGAGTATTTTCTTAAATTTAGAAACAAATCACGGCGAAACTAGATTAGTTATTGAAAACAACACTACAACCCAAGCAACTCGAAGTAATTTTCAAGGCGAAATAAAAAATGAAAAAATCCCACTGACTGCAGACCCTGAAATTACCCCGAAGTTAGTTACACGACGAAGGTTGTCTGGGAGTCGTAGACGCTTAAGAATGCGACCATTGATGAACAGTACTTATAAAAGTCAATTAAGTCGAGATTTAATCTCACTAAATCCGAGGCAACAAATTAAGCACTTGCAAAGAAATTTAAGCAAACCTTCGGAATCGAAAGAAAATGATATATTGCTAAATGGTAATAATACCCACCAGTCGACATTCAGTGAAAGAAATAATATTTCAAGAAATTTTAATGGAGGCATAAATACGATTTCTATAGTCACTAATAAGCCATTTTCTCATGTCTCTAGTTCTCAAACTTTTCTGAATAAAGAAGCTAGACAAGAAAGTACAAATAAAGAAACACTGACAACAGTAACTAGCATTGCCAGGGCTAAAATAACGGTGCCTCCCGTGAAAATTAGGGAAAATCAAGTTGTTACTCCTGTAGTCAGACATCCAGTAAACTCATCAATATTAAGGCAGCAAGCATTCAACAACAGATTGAAGAGAAAGAAACTAAAACATAAAAATATTACCACCGAATCTCCTCAAGACAATGTTTTAAAACATTTGTA
The DNA here is from genome assembly GCA_019925095.2 of Dendrolimus kikuchii. Lineage (NCBI taxonomy): Eukaryota > Metazoa > Arthropoda > Insecta > Lepidoptera > Lasiocampidae > Dendrolimus > Dendrolimus kikuchii. The sequence goes on from CM034400.1 coordinate 10,802,633, forward strand.
TGGAGTAAGCGATTTAGTTTCATCTACAGAACTTGCAGAACGGACTAGGTCACCTAAGTTAGATGAAAATAAGCACATTACAACTCCTCTAGAAGATTATATGTCTGCTAACATTTCTAAAGCATTTAACAATGTAACGAAAGGAAGACTTCCAAGTCAAGGTAGAACGTCGTCAACAACAAAAAGTCCTATTACATCCAGTACTACAGAAGAGTCGGCTAGATTTGAAATAGAAGAAATTCTTAATGACATTGGGAGTAAGTATTATAACACAAATCACAAATAATTTTGAAATATAGCTTTATGTTTACTTACTTATTTATGTTTTAGCAAGTGCAAGATTGTCCAGAATATTAAAGGAAAGGAATATGACTTTAAGTGAACTGGTTGAACACCGAGAACGAGGATCAAGCAACATTCACCTAGCTGATATTTTCCACAATACTTCTAAAGAACCAAATCCGCCAGTACCATTCCTGTCAAAATCCCTTATAGAACCAATATCTAAGGAGACTTATCCATTAAGAGCATTGTTAGAAGCAAATCTTCACGAAACCACGGGCAAAATTGCTACCTTGAATACTGGACGGAGTAACGTTAATATTCCTATTGTAATGGATTTTGGTAATAACGTTAATGAAAATGCAGAAAATATGGGGATAATATCACTTTTCAGTAACTTTACAAAACATGGTGACATAACAAATAAGAATATAAACCAAACCTTTGAAAGAGGTGCTAATCAACCGATTCTCATAGCTACAAATGTTACATATGATAAAAATGACAACACGACAAGGGAAGGTAATATAATGAATAATATTAATAATCAAGACGACATAGTTAGTTGGAACGAAATATTTACATTAATGAGAAAAACTTACAAAAACGAAACTGGAACCATACCAGAAACTTTAAAAGAAGGTATTAATATAAATTTGTAGAATGGAAATAAATATATAAAACAGAAACTAATCAACTTTGTATATTTTTGTTTTAATTTTGTTTACTTATGTTTTTCAGATCCCAAACCTGGAGGATTATTTACGAAATTACCACTAGATGAAGACATGGATGGCGATGGATTAATAATTTTAGAAGACTTGCAACATCTTAAAGATTTTGACAGTAAATTTGCATCTGCAGGGCACGAAAAGGTAGAAGTTAAAACATACGAAAGGATTGAAGCAGCGACGGAAGTAACAGGTACTTTAGATAAGATACCCAGTCAAACAAAATCAGTGACTGTTGCAACAGCGTGCATCGCTGGCTTAGCAATAGTTTTGTTCTTATTGACCTATGCTGCATTTAAGTGGAAGCAAGAGAAAAATTCGCTTCAAAAATGTGATGTTGAGGGTGAAAATATACCTTCACCTGTATTTGAAAACAGAAAAAATCATAAGAATAACAATAGCATAAGAAGTATAAGTCCTATGCTCTCAACTTCCAATATTTATACACGTAATACTTTAGATTCAAGAAACGGTAATGAATCACCTGAATATATGTGGGACACATTACGAAAACCTTTTCAGTAGATGCGCATAGTGCTGCTCTCAAGAAAATTAAAGGGTGATTAACTTGAAGAGAAATTAAAAAATATTTTTATATTTATAATAAGTAAAGAAATTGCAATTATCAAACTACAAATAAATCTATGCAAGTTAATTTATTACAACAGATTTTTTACTTTGCTACTAAATCATTGTTAAATATATATTGAAAGAAAGGAGTGAAATGAAAAACTGAAACACCACTATTTAAGTCTAAGGAGAATTATTGAATTTTATGTCTGGCAGTTAGATACGAACTATGTTTTCAAGGGTCTTGTTTCTTATATAAAACAATTTATTAGTAATAGCTGTTTTCCTTATATTTTATTTTGTATCCACATCTGTATTCATTTTTCTGTGTGTGTTCTGTGTTCATCTGTATTCATTGGTTCATATAATCATAGTAGTGTAAGACTAAGGTGTTATTTTATACCATTTTTCTATTGTTTTTTTTTTGGTTGGTAGACCAATTTACTGCTTAATCTAACATTTAATTTTAAATTTCAGTATGATTAATTAACATTTCAAATTTTTGAAATCTATTTTGATAGTCAGAATAATGCTGTTCACTTACCAGATATTTAAATACTAATGTTGATATTTTGTTAGATGAATGGCAACCATTCTGAAATTCTTTTCCACAATTAGATTAACAACCTACATTTACATTTCTTTTATTTTTTTTTTATTGCAGGAGATCAGCAGACAGGCAGACGGCTCACTTGATGGAAAGCTGTTACCATCGCCTATGGACATTTGCAACAACAGCAAAGTTGCTACAAATGCGCTGCTGCTCTCTTAAGGGAAACTGAAACCTGGTCACTAATGCCGGAACACAACTCAAAGTTGTTATGGCGACATACTTTAGACCAGGGGTGGTAGCCATCCAGTCGGGCAAATGCCCTACCACCTGGCAAAACAATATACATTTTGAGATACATTATTGTGGATTCCCAATCAGGTCACATGAAAAGCTCATTATTTTTTGCTGACATGGACCCCAGTTAGCCTTAAATGATCCTCCAAAAGTCGATATACATTTTGGGTAACTTTGCTTCAGACTAAAAATTTATATAACCATATGCAATAATATATGTATTTCTTGTGCAATGATAGTACAACAAACTGATGCTAAATTCGACTATATAAAACAGATGTGGAAGTAGCTTAAGCCTTGTTTAAATTTAGTCATAGATGGTTTTGGGATAATCTATGAAACTGATATTGTGACCTGATATTTAAGATCTTTTAGAATTAATTTTAGTTCATATAAGTATTACTAATTTATACAATTTATTCAGAAAGTTACTGTTAACATCAGTTTTTTGTGTATTTTGCCTAACAGTATTATGGCAGTTTTATTGTTTGTGACATACCAGTTTTGGTATGTTTCTATTTTTTTTCATTCTTAAATACAAATTAAGCTATATTAAAAAGTTTTATTTCGATCTGTATTACCTGTAACTGTCGTATGTGAATATGTCTTGAAGTTTCTTAAGTATTGGTATATCCAAACTGTGAATTTTGTTGTAAAAGTAAGCATACTGTCTTGCAATGTTCCTATACAGTTTCAGTGATGACTCAAATACTGGTGAAGGCTGAAAATTTAAAAAAGACACTATTTTGACCATTATGTGAAATGATTTAGTAATATGGTAAAGATTTGTTTTAAATCTTCATGTTCAAGGTTTTTTTTAATAAAATACATTATTGAAATTTTAATTGAACTAGATTTCATACAGAAGGCCCACTAAGGGCACATTCTTTCACAGATAAGACCACCATAAATAGAAAGCAACCTTAAGTACTGACCTGATACTCATAGTAACATAATAAAAATAATATAATTATTATGGTCTTGAGAATAAAGATTGTGATAAAATTTGGTACATTTTATTATTTAATAGTGGGGCTGAACTTAGGATATTATAATCTCAGAAAATGGCATAGTTGCCTTGTGTAATGAATTCGAAGTTTAGGTGTACCAAGCCAAATGACAGATTCTATTATTATAAATTATCAAATAAATATAAATGTATATTATAAAAGTGGTAGTAAAATACTTTCCATTTATGTTTATTTTAAGTCAGTTATTTTATTTTGTAACACATATGGGTACAGGAAGAAATACTTGATCAATACAAGTAAAAGGTTACACTTACTCTCAGTTCTGCAAGCTCTTCTGAAGTGAAGTACAGAATAGTTGAATATTTCTCAGGCAATGTGTCAATGTAAGGCTTCCAAAAAGAATCTGAAAGTTTGAAAGTTAACTCTTATCATAATTGAAAGCAAATTAATTATACAAAAACCAATATACTGAATAGCATAAGAATATACTATAAATGTATTTTTTTATTTATATCTTATGAGATTAATCCGATCAAAATGAAATTCAGATTACATGTACTTCTGACAATTGGGATATAAATACCGAGACACTTTATAAGCTTATGGAATGTCGGAGCCTCATACATTTTGTACTAGCATCTACTTATGATGTCATAGGTTACAAGTAAAAGGAGTCAAATAATGCATTAATTACACCAGCTCATATAAAATAAAGTGGTGTGTATATTTGACAAGACCCATCTATTCTTATGTATTTGGATGCACTGACTCTGAATCTAGGGTGTATCGTCCATACACCCTCAAAATTTTTACGGTCCAGTGTTATTGTTTCAAAAGTAATTAAAATTATTTCCATATTAAACACAAACATTAAAATAACACCTAATCATCTTATTTTTAAAATCATGATATTTTTAAAATCATGATATTTTTAAAATCAAGAATTTTAGAATTTATTGCAATATGTTTCCTTATCCCTATTGTATACAATTTATTCTAGAATATTAAATTTGGTAATTTACATTAACGAAACATCAAATTACCTGAATTATTTTTTTCAAGCAACAGGAAAAGTGCTAATGTAATATTTGGCATATTCTGTAGCAGTGGATCAACAGCAATAAAATCAGCAAGATCAGAATCTTGAGCATCCTTTTCTGTCATCATAACCTTGGCAGGAACTGTGAGAATAAGTGAACCCTCAGTGAAGGTCTTGGTTGCTTTGAGCCCAAGGTCATAGCCCTCAAACTCTGAAATTTGAACTCCTGTAAATTCAAACAAACATGTAATGTAAAAATATAACTCAAAAAAACAAGTAAAATTTTTGTTATTTTCTGTTGTCATGTCATAGTACTGGTCACTACTGACATTATGTAGTTGAAAAATCAAAATAAAGTGTATTCTATTAAATACTACACAATTGAGGAATGAGTCATGAAAAAGCTTGTGTGGTACACTAAACATGTAACTACTAAGAAATTAAAAAAGAAATTTAGGGCACATAAGTGTACACAGTATCCTTAAATAATGTTTAAAAAAAAAATTATGTTCCAAATTTTTTATATCACGGACTCATTCCAGCTATCCATACTCATAGAAAGTTAGAACATATATCATAAATGCTAAGTCGTTGACATACGTAAAATCAGAAGCACTTTCAAAAGTACTGATTGGGATATTTTATAGTCTGATGCAAGTATTTATAGCAAGGTATTGGAGAATGCGGCTCAATTTATATTAAAAATTCCTAGTGGAATATGAAGTCCAACAGAAGTTGCTTGGGGCTTTTACATACCTTCCTGGGTTTTTTTTAAATTTTCAAGGCCTTAAGTTACAGAAAAAATGGTGACTTACCGTCAAATTGAACTTCATGGTCTTGTAGCCATTTAATGTATTTATCAATGTTCGCTTGGCGTGTGCCCTGACTGTTCCTGTATTGGGGTGCCTCTAAATTGATAACCTCTCTAATAATACTGTCGATCTCTAAGTGATGTTCCCAACTTTTACTAACAGTACCACTGGCTTGAAAAATACTCGTTAGTCTCAAAACTTTGTCCACCAGTAAAGCCAATTCCCTACGTTTTTGTTGAAGAAACTTGTTGTTTTCTTTGCCACTGTTTTTCTTAGTAGTTTGCTTTGACTGTGACTTACGACCCATTTTTGACTTATATGCGAAACAAATATTACTTTTATTATAGAAAACTATAGAAATAGAAACGTGGAATTTAAGTTAAGCTAAAAATAGGTGTCCAAAATTATTTCAAAATTATGTTTTCAAAGTATAGGATGACATAAAGTTATGTTCACATTTCACAAGAGAGAATTTCCATGTTTCCATTTTCAATTTAAATATTTATTATATGTAAGTGACTAGTGTTTCTATTATTTGTCTAACTCTAATTTAAATCGTGGTACAGTAATCAATATAATTCTGACCGTTAAAGGCATTAACTAGTTTATTTTTAATTGTTGAAGTTGAAAATCGATTTTATTATATGTTGTAAATGCATACATATCTTAATATTACATTCCGGTGTACGTATTCTTCTGAACTCTCTTCCTTCAAGCTGCAGTCTAATTTTAGTGACATGATGTGTGAAATGAACTGGTGTATATTTTAGCGCGAAATTTAAAATTGATTTTTTAGTATAAAACTTGGAAAGTGTAAAATTTATATTATAAACGTATCTAAAACGTGCACCAGTTTGTCTGGATGTCGAATAAATTAGCAGAGACTCGCTGGCCAGTGGCTAGATTAGTTTACCGAAATTCTTGTGAGGGAATTATTTACCGGCGCTAATTCCTCAAATCTGAAAATTTGGTCGCGTAAGCCTTTCAAGCTAAACACGAATTACGATTTATCTATATCGAAATCATCTGTTAAAGAATAAGTTCGGTATTGATAATGGTAGTGAGCGTTTAGTTTTAAACATTTACGCGAGTGATATTTACAGGTATTGTCGGGCTTGCAACACAACTCTTAAGCCGAATTTAGACGGTTCATTTATGTCTTCCTATTTGGATGAATCCACGAAAACAATCCATATAAACATAAACTTAAATCATTCAATGTTATTGAATACCAGCTTGGCCTGTATTTTTCAGCCCTATCAACCAAATTAATCAATGTGTACGATCCGTCTAATACTGATAGTATTACATAAGTTCCAAAAATATTGTTTCTCACACTATTTCATTGAAGCAACATTGCTTGCAGTGTGACATCACACACACTCCATAGGCATTGACAGATGAACTTTGTTTGGCAATGACAGTGCTACGGAGGGCACTTGGCAACCAAGCGCGTAGTTCCCAGAAATGTTGTTTGAAATCGGCCCACTTTACGGACAGAGAAAGAATCGCCCTTTAAACTAATTGCATTGCAGCATAGTGCCACGCAATCGTCTAGTAACTAGACTTATGTTTCTTAAAAAAACGTTCAAACTTACTATAACTCTCTATGACAGGACCTATACTAGTTACTAGACTATTTCTTCAAATAACTTAATATGTTAAGACACACGCTATGAGTACTTACATATAGGAATCGATTATCTAAAAATAAGCCTTTTCTTTAGTTTGCCGTTTGGCATTCATTCGCAGGAATTGATCCATATAAGCTACTTACTCAAAGGGGTTCGAATCCTGACCGGAAACCATGCAACACTTAGGCAGTTTTCTAATGTGCATATTGTTACAATTGCCACGTATGTTAACGGTAAACTAAAACATCGTGATGAAAACTGCACATCGAGGTAACCGATGCGTCAAATTCGCTACTCCGCCTTGGGCAGGCGTGGCGAGTTTACTGTCCGTTTCACTGTTATTGTTTTTTTCCTTTATAAAATTTCGTGCTAGCTTTGTGTCTCATTCTAATAACATGGCTTTGGATTTTAAGAAGCATGTACTGCTAAGTAGTTTTTCTGACTGAAAGGGCATCAAGACGACGAGACAAGAGGATATCAAGGTTACAGATGTGCGCAACTCGCTAATCCGTTTTGGACAAGCGTGGCAGATTTACTGCTGATGGTATTACCTTAAGCTCAGGTCTTTACATTTCTATAGGAACGCCTGAACCTAACAGGGGGACGTTCATAGGCTGCTATTATATGGACTTTCCATAGGGCGTCACTCGGTTCTAGATCTCAAGAACTTTCAAGTCTTCCGGGATAAAAAATATTCTATGTACATACATACTTCTGTGATCAATTCTTTTCGTTGATAAGTCATTAATTTATTTTAACAATCATTGCATTGTATTCGCAATAAAATTAACAATTATCATGCCTGCCAAAAGCTTGTTTTTACATTTAATGTAGGTTTTTGATACACAATAACACAGAAGAAGCAAAAAGGCAGTGGTCCAGTTGAAAACAGAAAAGTAATTTCACTCATCTATAATACGAGTCTAAATTAAATCATACCAACCGACCTCGAAATGTTTTTATTTGTTGTATGATACAGGTAGTGCCTAAACTATTAGTTCATCTGCAATAATTAATCATTCTATGATAATTTGATTCTGACAGAATAAAGCAAGTACTCTGAGAAAAAAATATTTGCTTCGTGCATGTCGCGTTATCTTTTCATATGTCTGCATAATATGAGTTATGACTCATTATAAAGCTTCCATAATAATCTATGAGAATATAATGTGGTACAAAATTAATGTATGTATTTATAGATATTACTTGTAATATTTAAAAACAGAACATATTATTTTCATTTGTTTTGTTGAAGATAGCAACGTACAGTACGATACGAAAGTGGAATGTGACGTGATCCCCGTGCTCGCCGTTTAGTAGAATTTCATACAAAAGCTAAATGCAAAGTGTAAATATTTAAATATATTACACAAGAGTTGTAATTTTCTAAATATAACTGGTTTTATAATTATGTTTAACCTATGTTTGCATCTCTGCCTGTGTATGTTTTATTTTGAACAATATCTAATAAAATGATAAAAAAGGCCCAAGGGTTGAGATAATAATTTTTTTTATTTTTTTTTTATTGCAGGAGATCAGCAGACAGGCAGACGGCCCACTTGATGGAAAACGGTTACCATTGCCTATGGACATTTGCAACACCAAAGTGGCTACAAATGCGCTGCTGCTCTCTTAAGGGAGACTGGAACCTGGTCACTAATGCCGGAACACAACTCAAGGTTGTTATGGCGACATACCAAGGGGTATGTCGCCATAACATAAACCAGGGGTGGTAGCCATCCAGTCGGGCAAATGCCCTACCACCTGGCATAATCTAGTAATTGAATTAAAGATGTTGAATACACGGGCGTCTCATAACCCTCTAGGTTCTTTAATTTTGCAGGTTGTCATTTCAAGCCGCTTCGGTTTATCCATGAGTATTCAGCGAGCAGTGTTGTATTTATACGTTTCTGGGGCCTAATTCTGCTATTTTAATATCTTGGTGTTGCGAAGATATTCAAAGTACGATTTCATTGCGGTAGTTTAAAAAAAAATCGTATTCTACTAAACCCGCAATATCTTCTCGATATCGTCGCGGTAGAATAGTACAAAAATGGCATACCATCAGCAAAAATGTCGTTAGCCGAACTGAATATATAAAAGCTACCAAAAAATTTTAACTTTGATTTCGTAAGTTTAATGAGTGCTAATAAATATTTATAAAGATAGAGTACTTGCCACGGGCATGCCATGGAATTAACAGAATACCGAAATCAGAAAAACCTACGATTAACACGATAGTGTCAGGCGAGTTTGACGAGTTGTAATAGCAGAATTGGCCTCCAGGTTCTAGCTATAATACTGCTCTGGGCACTCATGAGCCCCGGGTAATATTTAAATTTTGTGTTACCCCAAAAGCATTATATCGTAGAGTTATGTCGGAAAATAAATAATACCTGGAAAGCTGAAAAACAAAACTAGTCCCCTTGAGATTTGCAACTTTGCACTTCTGGAAAATATTTAAACACCGGAAAATCCGAATGTTAAGTACTAGATTACAGAACCATCCGTGAGGCATAAAAAGATTTCCAGTGCTTTATAATAGGTGTACCGGTGTACCTAATTGTGTATGCAGTACATTTACACAAAACGAATTCAAAGGTAAAAAGGAACATTATGGAAATAATAAAAGTGGGCATGTATTTACAACTCAAAGGCTTATGACCTTTTTAATGTTGTGATTTCAGCGCAAATCCTTTACATTTCGGGTGAGATCGTATAAAAATATTTTATAGTAAAAATACTTATGAAAGCTAAACACAACACGAAGATTTTATTAATCTTGTTGAAACGCGTACAATTTTCAATGCGTTTGTAAATGATTACTCATGAAAGCTTGTGATGTGCGAGTTTATTTTGTTTTAAGCCGGCTTTATTACGTCGATAGAATTAGTCACTCTATATCCTTCTACATGTGAACAAAAAATAGATTAAACATTATGTTTGTTGAATGTAATGATTATGTCATGTTACAGAGCTTTGTAATGCAAGCCTTGAGAATCTATCTATTCTTGCAAAAGAGATACTTCTCGCCGAATACGTACCTATCTGAAATTTATACGAAAGAAGTTGCGTGGAAGGCTCTAATCTATATCATAAAATTAAAATTTAGGGTGTCTGGTGATTAAAAATTGAATGCCAAAATTTAAATGACAACCGCTGTCTGTATATAAGGTGCCTAATAAAAGCTGACAGAATTTAGAGTTTTTGTCTTTTTGTCAGTTTGTTTAGAAGTAATCAAAGCGCTAAACGGGTTCCAATGAAAATTGTATAGATTATTACATAGGAATGTCATCTTATTTCATTTCGATATTCTAGCTAGAGTGTCCAAGATATGAATATAAAGTTCTAAGGTCGCAGCAAGCAGAGGCCACTACTATATTTTGGAAAAAGTTACTCGCTTACCTATTATCTAGTTTAAAAAAAAATTACGGACTTTTTCATTACTTACCTCAGAAAAAATTTTGTGCACTTCTACAGGTCTCAAATATTAATTAGTTTACTTTTCTCGTGGGTTACTTTTGATCCTTTTTAAATATAATATAATCTCGATTTGTTGAAACCAACATAATTGCTATAAAAAGAGTCCATCATAATAAGACCATCTTTTAATATTTGTTGTTGTATGCTTTAATTTTTTTATTTATTTATATACCTAGTATACAAATTAGAAAGGCAGAGAAAAGAAATCCAAAAGAAAGTAGTGACTTCGGTCCAGATCCGTGTATGGGTTAAAGGATTTAGTTCTTGCCAAATAAAACTGACAAAATTTTATGTTGTATTTATGCACATTATTGTTTATTACCTATAGTGAAAGTAGCGTTAGCCTGAATAATCTAGAAAATTAAATATTTAAAACACCTAAAGGTGTATTTATTTTTGCTATCGTTATCAATACCAAGACCGCCGAGTCTGGGACACGCAGGTGAATCGTACGCACCCGTTTTTTATTGTAATGTATATTGCCACGGGCTCTGATATACCAGCAAGTGGAACTAACAAATGAGGACAGGTCACACTTACATCGAGTTAGCTACTGTCCGGCGACCCTGACTCGGATGACTCCAGGACCATCGAAGTTTATAATCCGGCACACTATTATTAGGTCGACACAATCAAAAGTTTTGCCTACAGAGTTACAGTTCTGCCAATCACCAAAGGAGTCTAATTTTCACCATACTTAATACTCTATTAACATAATGTAACATGAATATATTATTCCTAAATGTAATAACGTTTATGGGACAAGGCGCGAGGAATGTATGACACCAATAATTGTAAATGATCTCCCAGAGGATCTGCAATCAAAGTACAAAAATAACCAACCATAAATCGATCAAATATAATCTAAAAAGATTCTATATTAATTCCCAAACCGGACCATCGGCTCACATGTGCAGACCTGGGTCTAAAACAGAATCATATACTAGAATGATGATAACTCCGCTTTTATTATCAAATCAGAACTAAACACTTGAATTATGATAACAATTACTCGCCTCGGCTCCTATTTTTGATATAACAATATTGTGTACACGACTCTGTGCGACACGAATAAGCCCATGGGTTTCTGTGCCACAGTCAATTGTGTTTTTAATGTATATGTATGTAAGCACATTGGACAATTTTTTTTAATGAAACTATTTGTGATATATTCATACTTAAATCCGTATTCTGAATAAATACGTTATTTTGGTTAGTGGACCGAATGTCATTACTACAGATTTTCTTCATCATTTTAGAAACCTTTACTGTACATAAAGACGCATTAGGCCAATTTTGTACTTTATTATTGCAACTTGATAAACACAGATGGTCTATCTAAAGTGGTTACCGTCTCCTACAGACGTATGCAACACTAGAAGTGAAGCCAACCCCTTGCCAGTCTTTAGTATGGGATAGCAAGGAAAGAATAAAGGGTATTGAATAGAAGATTCAAACAGGAGGAATTGGATAGGGAAATGGAAAGTTGAAAAAGAAGTTACGAATATAATTGTTTTTTGATGATGCCTTTACTTCATTAGCTAACCTTTTTAACGTTGCTACGCAGTTTTCGTGTGACACTGTTATATATGATACATGTATAATTCTAAACGACCACTTCTAAATTCCTTCGCGACACACCTTTCATTATGAAGTCAGCGGTGTTCCTAGGCTATACTCGAAAGTTTCTCCGTGTTGTCTAATGTCTATAATAATGTCGGTACATTTGCGTTGATTGAGAATTCTAATAAAGGCTATGAGCTCAGCGAGCGTGGAATACATTAGCGACGCGTGAACTTTGTGCAAAGCTTTACTTAGACCGTTTAAGGCGGTAAAGTTACTTAAAGAATTTAATTTATAACGCTATCCTGTTTTCAATTAAGTTTAATACCTTATCTTATAGTTATTATCAACTAAATTGACTTTTAAGATAGCTAACTGTGGCCTGCGGCGTTGTTGTGTCTTTTTGTTGTGAAATTAATACATCAAACGAAATAGCTTCAGGGTGATTTCTGCAGGTGTGTGGGCGGTGTAAAAATTCAAATCGTGTATTGTTATGTAATGTGTAACAAAATTTTAATCTATTGTATATTTATGACAGAGTTGTGTTCTATGATTAGCATCTGTACAAATGTTAATGAGATTGATAATGGCAGCAATCTAGTAGTCCTTTGAATTTGAATTCGATTCCAGCCAAGGTAGATAAACGTAAACGAATTTTTGTTATTTACTTTGTTGTGGGTCTGTGTTGTGGCCTTGAAGTTGCTTTTTTAATTTTGCCATGGAAGACGAAGGATAAATAATCGCATAGGAAAAAACTACAGTCTGAAAAGCTCCCAAGTCCTACAAAACCCTTTCATAACTTGTTTTTATGTTTTGACGTTTTATTATTTATTTCTTTAGAGCAAGTCAGTCAAAAATTAAAATCGTTTAATTTTTTTCCGATTTATTTTATTATAAATACTGTTTTCATAAAAGCTTATAACATTCTTGAGATCGTGGCCTCTAAATTACTCATTGAATTTATGTAAGTATATATAATACAAATTAACAAACCAACTAGTGGTATTATAATGTGAATATGTTGATTAGTACGGAAGCAATAACTTATTCTTAAAACGGCAATGACAAAATACATATCATCTATAATTAAAGCATGTGGCTAGCGCATATCAGTTTTATATTGTTGAGGTAATCCTACGTAATTTTGATTTGAATTAGATTTATTTTACAATGTACCTTTCTCATGTTATTTACGTGTTTATGCTTCAGCTATTCACATCAAACAATCGGGTAATTATGGTATGGCATTTATTATGTTAATTTGAACTGATGACTGAGCAATCAATGACATTATGCTATTCTGATAATTATGTAATTTGAAACGTGCTGTCCTTTGTTGCAAATTTAATATATGTTTAAAAATATAGTAAACTTGCGAAAATTTCAGTTCCATATAGCATGGAAATAATAAAATTCTCGGAAACAAAACGTATCCCATGTCCACCTCCATTCTCAATTTATACAACAAACTAGATAGTGAAGAGTGAAGTAACAAACTCACTTCCACATTTAAATATAGTATGGACTATTTATTAGCTACATCTAATTTAGAATAAGGTTTACTTTTGGACGAACTCCAAAAGTAAACCTTATAGGTATCCAATAGGTATAATATTTTCCTAACACATGTCAACTTGTGTTGTCGTCATTATGTGACTCGATACATTCTCACAACTTACGCTGTATTTATTATTTTCCTATAGAATAACTTTCGATGTCATCTTCATTCGGTAATAGTTGTGACGTCAAAGATGACGTTAGGTCTTACAGTATGTGACGACGCTAACCGCAAAACGTGATTCAGTGTTGTTCAATTAATTTATTATTTGTCGATACCAATATTTGCTTAGGTGTTCTAGAATTTTCCATATTTTTTCTTTTAAATGAGATTTATTTGACCTGGATTGTAACTTTTGGGATACGTGGACTCTAGGACGTTCTACAACCGTACGTATAAAGAAAGTGGAGGTAAAACGTTTCATTCACAGTGGATATGTTCACATTGTAAAACGATGGCGCAGAGCAAGGCATCGTGTCTTTCAAAGATTGAACAGAGAGGGCGAATCAAGTCAAAAGGGTCTCCTGCATACCCACTCCGAAGTATATCCGTTGGTGCTCTGTCTAAGATTTGAAGCCTTGTATCGACAAGCTGATGTTTTCCATTTTGCTTTAGCTATACTCTTCACCGACTTCAACGCTTTAATAAGGTAATATATACATAGAAATACTATAATATTTTTGGAAACCACGCATTACGTATATTTTTTATTGTGATATAGAAAGACCATATTGTATAGCAACCTTTTTTTTTGGCCAGGGGAAATCCGTTTGAGGACTAATCCGCGACAGGCACAGAAACCTGGGATGTTCGCGACCCGTGTGAGTGTGGGGTTCGTCAGATCGGGGGTGGCACTAGCGTGCCCAGTCAGAACTGGTGCCACGCTATTGCCACTCCCCAGTTAGGGATACCCACTAAAACCCCTGGGTGTTCCGTCCTGCACCTTATGCCAGGGCTACGAGACTGCGGGATTCCCAACTCCGCGTGCCCTGGCAATTGTATCGCAACCTAGCCAGACCTTAAGCGATAATATTTTTTAAAATAATATGCTTACCAATAAGTTGCCTGTTTTAAGAGTTTCTGATTGGAAATACAGTATCTGACAGCGTTCTAGTCTTTTGTCATGTACATACATAATGAAGGTAGTCATAAAGCGCTGCTTTCGAATAGGTGGTCTAACATATACCGGTATTGCTAGCCAATGATAATCAAATAGGTTAGTTAGCCTTTCAGCCTCCATACCTTATATACAAGATGTTTTTCATAGTCGTGTCATTGGTATTGCTAGAATAATATCAAGTTTCATTTGATTCGATGACTTATACTAATCGGGCACCTGCATTTTAAAGCTTACAAATTTTTGTACTCATTTTTGCTATTATCTATCTATCTTTGAGTTGATATTTTTGTTAATCACATCTATATATAAATTATTGTTAAATATAATTTTCAGTTAAACACATATCTCAAATACATGATAATTGTTATTAGTAAACTATGTGACGGCAAGTTTTCATTTTTATATATAATTCGCATGTTTATCGACAAATTTTCCATTTACATTAAATGAAAACACTAATGCATAAGCGAATCATCGAACCAATTACTTGAAATTACATCACCTAAGATTGAGTCACGGTCACGACCTGTTCTTCTAAGCTTAGTCCTTTTGGTCCGTGGGTTGGGCATCTTTTAGTCATCACGTGATAGCGCTCCAAGTCACTACTGACCGCAATATTGTAAACACTCATTTAGTTAACGTCCTTTGACATTTACGATGATAAATAATAACCTATTTGTTGTATTGCACTCGCGTTGGGATGAGCTGCTGCAATTTCATCGTCCTCCGCAATTCCGGAGTATTATGTATCACACATGCGACGCCTGTGTGGTATTCTAAAATTAGAAAACTGAAGATCTTAACAATTTCTATAAAAGTATGTAAATGTGGGACAGGATCTTTAATGATTGAATAAACGTGCTGTTTAATCTTATATTGTTTAAAATTGTCTGTGCACTTAAATTTTACTTGTAATGTTCTTTTCGGCATTGGTATATATTCCTTTTAATTCTAAAAAATGTAATCATTTTCTCAGTCGATACGATGTATTACAGCAGGCAAGTAATTATGGATCTAAGAACCAGTGCCGTAAATAGGGCGGTGCCACCGGGGCCCAGGCACAGGGCGTAGACTCTGGGGGGCGCAAGAATGGCCAGACCAGGCAGGACTATTATTTTTTCGGTTTGCTCCTGATAAGTTCCCGCTGCGCCCCTAGTGCTCGATTCCAACACATACCCACCTACATGTCAGTATCATCAAAAAGTCTGTTAAATTAGACAAAACATCGCGCTCATTTTTTTGGCAGCGCACGAGCGTATTTGTGTTCTAGTTCTTTAAAAAAATAGATTTTTCTTCCAAAATATTAAATAATTGGTCCAACATTACCAAGGTCCTTGTGCGTTATTTTATCACCTTGAATGAAATAAAGTAGGTCTATAGATAGCATTACTCTAGCTAGGGTACCTATAATACCTGAAAAAAAAAAACAAGGGCGCAGTTGTAGAAGCTCGCAAAGGGCGCATAAAAGGTTATTTACGGCACTGCTAAGAACCTGAGTGATAAAGCTGCGATATTTTGTTAAACTTATATTGTTTAGGTATTTCGAAGTTAAGTACATCGATTTGCAAAATGGCCTCTTAAAACATTTTAGCATCAATTTAAGGAACGATCTGCTAATGAGATATTTATGTGCTGCTAAAAGTTGTCGGCTCTTTGTAGTGATCTCTTATTTGCAACCAATGATCATTAGTAAAAATGTTACTTTTAAATGATGTAGTTAATCTTTAAAACCTTTGTAAGCATCAAATTTTTCGGTAATTTTATAAGAATAACTTCTGTCAATTCGTTTATTTGTTAATACTCGGTTGCGAGGAGCATTATTTATCTTATTTATTTTTGCATGATAAATATTTGCTAAACTGTACGCATCCGGATTCTACATATATTTTATAAGCTTTAAAACGTACCCTTTATTTATATTCGAATATGTAAATAGTACTTTATGTTTTTATTGGTGTTTCGTAACTTTTAAATGGCTTATTGGATTATAATCAATGCTTTTAACACACGCTGTAATCCTGTTCACATCATGAATACACCACACAGCCTAATATGTTTGTCTCTTCGTCGTTTATAAATGCCAAGGTCCTTAAAAAATCAACTTTACAAGGTAAATCGGCATCTGAAAGTAAAAGCTTAGTTCGTGGTTCGTGATTACCTGCCGTTTACGCTTCTGCCTTATCTACTAGATTTATATTTGATATATCGATTGTAATTATGGGTTGGTCCAAATTTATTGATAGTTTTTCATTAATATTTGATTATTTAATGTCTACATTATATTGAAGGTTTTTGAAATGTTACGTTGAATTATGTAAAATGCTATCCGCAATATGTCGCTTTGAAGATTTATTTATAATTCCTGATGGTTTTTATTAAAAATTAAAATAGATATCTTACAAGTATGTTTGTTTGTAAAAACCTTCTTTATGGCTTCGTCACCATATATGTTTATTTACCAAATGTGCAGCTACTAAATATGAAACTTACAACGCATAAAGGATTATTATTGTTACATAGAACCAAGGCACAAATCTTTTCTCTTTAAATTAATTGTCTTTCTGGTAGTTAAAACTCAGACTATGTATCTTAATCATCGGCTGGGACTTAAACCAATAATTCCAAAAAACAAGTATCATAGTTTAAAATCACCTCGCAAGACAGGAATAACGTAGTTGATATCCACAACATAAAAAAATAAACAAATAAAAATGATTAGTGCTACCTTATAACCCTAAAAAAGAAGTGAAAAAAATGGATGGAGACAGGAAATTTAAAAAAACATGCAAAACATACAGTTGCGTTCAAAACTTTTCTCTCTCTCTCTCTCTCTTTTCTTTCACCATATCCCAATTAATTGGGGTCGGCACAATATGTTTTTTCCTTCCACATTCCTCTATTCTGACATACATCTTCTGTCACACTACAAATTATCATGTCATCCTTCACACAATCCATCCATGTTTTTTTTTGGTCTACCTTTACATCTGTGCCCATCTTACTTGTAGTTTAAACATTCGTTTTGTCATGTGACTTTCATCCCTCCTTATTATATGCCCATACCAACTTAGTCTTCTTACTCTCAATTTTTCAGTCACGGGTGCAACTTTCAAAGATCCCCTTATGTACTGATTTCTCACCTTATCCATTCTTGTAACACCACACATACATCTCAACATTCTCATCTCAGCTGAGTGGAGACGTTTGTGGTTTATCACTTTAGTGGCCCAACATTCGGACCCGTTCAAAACTTTTTTATCAGAATAATATCCCAATAGGTTTGCTATTACTTGCCCGTTAAACGAATTATTAGTCGTATACTTGTTTACATATTTTATTAATATCCTAGGAAAAGGGTTAAGTGTGTTTGACCATCAGGCGTCAATTTATACTAATAGGTCGTGCGTAAACGCTTTTACTGGTAATAATTGAATCTTGTGAGTCTTATGATTAACTTTTGGTAATATATAAAATTTAAGTTTCTAATACTTAATTGTCGAGTTTGGTTACGTCAGCCTCTAACAGGCTACCTTTTATGAACTTCACACTACAACTAAGAAAACCGTAGAGCTCTTTCTTACTCCTTTAGAGACAAACACTCAGACGAACAAACATTTTACAAACAGTAATTTATATTATACTTATATAATAATTAGACATCGTATAAGTAGCAGTTTCCACTGAAATTTTGCATTGACTTTGTAATCACAGATAGATTTTTATATTTTATTTAATGCACACTGAATATTATGCATATAACAAAATTACGCCGTACAATCAACATGTATTAGCGACATTTTAAGATAGAAGTATTAAAATAATCAAATATACAGCAATGTAGGTAGAATAAAGTGTGTTGTTTATGTAGAAAAGGTAAATAGGCGTAGGTAGTATCGCCAACGAGTAGTTTTCATTTTATATTTCCTGAGAAATATAAGGAATAAAAGATATTTAGAAATACATTGTACGCGTCAATGTCGATAAACTCACAGTAAACTGCGAATTTTATATTCATATTTGCCAGCTAAATGTTGTTGCTTTAATAACTTTCAAGGCCTTAATAGTTTGAGTGTTCCTTCAATAATATCTTTTACAGTGTCTTAAAAGCTTTTGGACGGCTTTCGTGGTCTACTAGTATAAGGGTTTACAACTAGGTTTATTGATCCGGACATTACGGGTTTGATTCCCTGTAAAGACAATTTTCTTGAACTTATTTTCTATTAATAATAATTGTTACTAAGGTCTGGGTTAAGTTTACTGGAATTAGAAACTGAGTGGGCCATTGTATGTGGTCGTAATCTTAATTTATTTTATTAAATATCAGAATATACAATGATAGCATCTTTCAATAACAACAGAATGAAAGAGAATCGTGGCCTTGAAAGCGGACATTGAGGTCGTAACTAGGTTTAAAATAAGGGGGTATAAAATGAAGATAATGTAAGTTACAAAAAAATTACGGTCATGTGAGTATCAGATTCGTGCATGGAATATTGCGAAACCAAATTCAATCCAGCTTTTAAAATAATTAAAGCTTCTTTGCACAACATTTAAACTATCGACTATTACCTGTATGCTAACCTTGTCAGCTGGTGGCATATTCCCCCGCAAGACGTAAACATTACAACCCCTATAACTACAGTTTTGTTTAGATTTCGTGGTTTAAATTCCTGTTCTTTCATTGTTTCAAAACTTTGAAAAATAAGTGATGATATTTGGGAAATTAATTTTAAAGAAAAAATTGGTAATCTGAAATAGATTTTATTTATATTTATTTTGTCAAAATAATTTATGAACTGTAAAAAGTCTTTTCTCTTATCTCGAAAACCGTAGTGTGCGGAAAATATTTGAACGACGACCATATATATATTGTTTTTCCTTAGAAGATCATTTTCGTACATTACAACCAAAAAGTATTAAATAGTATATATAATTCATTGCAAAAATCCTTTCTACAATGAATTGCACTCTTTAATACTGTTTAAATGTCTTAAGGCACATCTAAGGTTAGGTTACATTAATTACATTAGAAAATGTATTATCTAAAGACACAATTTAACTACAATTTTGTCAAAAAAAATATTTTGTAAGGAAACGCAAGCAAAATAAGTATAGCTTGGTGTGAATTATAATCATATTATGAACGAATTCCATTGCTAAATTTTAAAATATTCTTGATCACAGCCCATACTTGTATTTTAAATAGGCATAGTCACGTAATGATATTAGTCCAAATCAATTCCGCAGTAAACAAATTACTCACATTAATCAGACGCACAATGGACCTTGGCTAATGTACATAGAATTAACGCCTTTTAACTGTGAAGGAAAACACCAATTCGTTTGGTTGAAATCCGATTAAATTATTTGTCTTTCGTGTGTGAATATTCGATTACAGCAAAATTACTATTGAGGTGAGAATCTGCGGAATGACCTATGCCTATTGTTAGTGCAGGATTTATGTAAAGAAATACCTAGAACTTTGAGAACTGTTTTATTTGAATTCGGAACGAAGAATACTGAACTTAATTACAATTAATTATAAGTTACGATTCTCGCACAATAATTAGTTACCCTACATCCGACCGAAATCGTAGTGAGAATGATATTTCGTTTTTTTTTTTTTTTTTTTGAGCTGGACCCAGCTGAATAGCCGCAGATGGCTGTTTCAGCGATACCGGACTTTGGGGGCTTTACGACTCCGTGGGAGCGGAGGCGTTCAGCCCGGGAGCAGCACGCTCGAGGAGGCACCTCCTGTGAGGTTCGACCGCTGCGGGGGATTGACTCTATATTGGGAATTAGCCGTTAAATTGTTTTTTGGGGACCAATTATCGACTCCGCCGGCGGAGCCGATCCTAGTCTATCGTTACTACCGCTTCGCAACGTGTTATAGCTGGAGGAGAAGAAGCGGCGGAAGAAACTCTCCAGCAACACGCCTGTGCTAATCGTGTATGGCTACTTGTGTCTGTATTGAGTGTGTCAGATTGGTGGGGTCTTACCTTTGTGTAAGAGGATCCGAGCCGGGGGCTCTCCGGCGTCTGTTCTGTCTGCGTCTGTTATGCCAGGCTGATGTTCTGAGCCTCGGGGGGTTCATGATCGCGAGGAGACGGGTGATTTTATCGGGCTCGTCAATGAGTACATTGCGAGGGCGACGATTTCTCATGGGAGCGTTCGGTGTGGGTTTATAGTTGACCGTTTCCGTCACCAGAGGGTTCGGGTGATGGGGGGCAAGGTCAAAGAATCTGCGCGATAGAGTGACTATATAATCTTTGATGGAGGGAAGCTCCAGATCGCGATGCAGGTCGGCGAGCCGCATATAGCGCGGGGCGTCGACTGCAGCACGCATAAAATGATTCTGGATTCTTTGCAGTCTCCAGATGTTTGTATCGCTGGCGTGGCCGAAGACCACACTCGCATAGGTCATGATGGGGCGGATGCAAGTTTTGTATAGAGTCACCTTATTTCTAAGGCTCATCTTACTCTTCTTGCATATCAACGGATAGAGTCGGCCTAGGATCCAGTATGCTCTGTTCCCGACCGCTCTGGTGTGCTTGTGGAAGTACAAGCCTCTATCGAGAGTTACACCAAGATATTTGACTTCGTTAACCCAGGGGATAACTCCGTCGTATAGCTTGATGGGCATAAGTTGGTTGGTGGGGCGAGTATTGGGTGAGAGAGAGCGACGAGAGAACATGATGGCTGCACTCTTCTCGGGGTTCACTTCAATCCTCCATCTACGGAACCAGTCGCCTAGTTCCTTGATGGCGGCGTTGAGGTGACTGCAGATTCTGTATCTGCTGGGGTCGCTAATGAATATGGCGGTGTCATCCGCATATAGGGCTAGCTCGGTATGGGGGTGCCGTGGCATGTCGCTGGTGTACAGCGAGAAAAGTAAGGGGGAGAGCGCGGAGCCCTGAGGGACTCCCGCTGAGATGGAATGAGAGGAGGATCTAGTGCCCTCCACTCGGAATCTGAATCTACGGTCTTTAAGGAAGTCCCGTAGAATGAGTATGAGTCGGTCCGGCACACCGAGTTGATACAGCTTGTATATCAGCCCGTTGTGCCAGACCTTGTCGAAAGCTTTGGCGACGTCGAAGAATACTGCGCCTGTCGGCCAGAATCTTCGTCCGCCGCGTTGGAAATGGGAGAGGACGTGCTCCGTGATGCGGAGCACTTGCTGTGGACAAGAGTGTCTAGCTCTAAAGCCAAACTGCTCAGGGGGGATGAGATTATTGCTGAAGGCAAAATCTCTCAGTCTTGTGAGAAGGACTCGCTCATACAGTTTACCCAGCGAGCTGAGTAGACTGATGGGGCGGTAACTAGAGGGCTTTGAGGCCGGTTTGCCTGGTTTGCGGATACCGATGACCTCCGCTTCTTTCCAGGTCTTTGGAAATTGGCAATTATTTATGGCAGCATTGAAGATGCTTACCATAATTAAGATAAGTTGGGCGGGGAGGATTTTTAAAAGTTTATGGCTGATTCCATCATTGCCTGGGGCCTTGCGGGGCTTTAGGGCTTTGATGAAATCCTGTACTTCCTCAACCGTGATCGGTTCGAGTGTGGTTTCGGCCGGGAGGGAGGACCGATATTCGACCTCGGCGTCTACCTCCGATAGGTGAGACGGGTCGTTATTGGCGATATTGGGGGAGCATTGGAGCTCGAGACTTTCGGCGAGACATTCGGCCTTTTCATCGTCGTCAAACGCTTTGGTGTTATCGGGTCTCTCGAGGGGTGGCATGCTCGAGAGTGTTTCTGCTTTCAGAGATCTCGCCAGCTGCCAGTAAGCCTGGTGAGTTGGGGAGATCTCCTCCAGCAGTCGGTCCCAACGTTGGTTCCTGACCTCCTGGACACGGAGTCTGACCTGGCGTTGGAGTGCCCTGTATTGGGCTTTATTATCTGGAGAGGGGAAGCTGCCGTAGGCTCTGAATGCTGCCCTCTTTTCCCTCATCAGATCTCTGACGTCGTCCGGGAGTGGCAGTCGGTGGTCCTCGAGAGGTACCTGCCGAGTGGACTCCCGCACCACGCTCCGTTACGCCCGCTCGCTTTTATATCTGATTAGTAATCACAACTACCTGCATTTATTACAATAGTAGGTGATATACTTATAACAAATGTCATTAACACTGTCAATAATATTGTTAATACGTGAATCACATTGACATTAGTTAAGAAGCGAATTAACTTGTGAAACTGGCTAATTCAGCTCTTATTGTTATTTAGAACAAAAGCATTGTTCTGTCCAAACTATGATAAAAGCTTACGTCGCCAGTTTTTGAAGTTATCTCACTTCTTAAGTAATAGAAATGTAAATCAGGGCTAAAAGCTAAAATATAGTATTTTTTTACATGATTTGAAAGCAATGTAGACAGTCAGACGTATTATACCTATTATATCAGTCCATAAACTTCCTACTCCTAAGCTCGGGCTTGTTTTTTAGATAAACGGATGGTGAGGATGCGGGTGGTGTGAACACATAACGTTTATTCTGCGTGGATAGGCGCATTTTATACATCGGTTACTTGTATGCGCAGTCAGGTAATTGTGTAAATGTTACATTTCGTAAAAAAATCCTAAATGCGATGGCTTTTAATGAAATTACGTCATTAATACAAGACGATAGTCCAGCTGCCAGAGCTATATCCAATCAATCACCCATTTATTGACAGTAAACCTAAAACGCACAAGCTTTGTCGAAGCTAGCTTAAGCTTAACTTCGGTGTGGTAGTTGTCTTATATGACAAAAGAGCTGGCCTATGTCGGCCAACATTAATAAATCGACAAATTAAAATAAAACAGACATTTAACATAAAATGTTATTGTATGACATATCTATAAGGGATTAAATAAAAACGCTTTTTATTTTATTCAATCTCAATTTTGTTTGCATTTATATATATACTTTTATCCCAAAATATGATACAGCACATTTATACAAAAAATCTCTAATGCGACTCTACTGTGTCGAAAATAAATACATAGGTACCACCATCACGTAATATTTATCAATACTTTGCAAACCAACCTTAAGTAGGTAAACAATAATTATTATCACATAGCATGTGTAAACGAATAAAGGTTTATCATGTTGATATCTTCCCGATTTCGATTCCGGTAAATGATAAATTTTATCAAATTATCAGTCGGTTATATGAAATAATTGGTACAGGTGTAACAAAAAAAAGACAGGTGATGCGTTAGGTAATACATCAAATAAAATTTTAATATATCAGCTTTTGTATTAAGTGACCATCTGCTGACCTATGACCCTGATACTTTCTATTTGTATTTAAAAAAATGTTTAGGTTTGTAATAGCAATTTTATCCGTTCTAATATTCATTTTATTATCTTTTCATGACTAACTGGTTTAACTAATTAACGGTCTTGTTCATACTGAGTTAGAGTAAGTTTGTAGACTTCTATAAGGTTCTTAAAGAAGCCTACGTACTTATTCTAATTCAATATGAATAAGGCCGTAATACGTTAGTATAAGATTAGTACATACATACATACATACATAACTTCACGCCAGTTCCCTTGCGGGGTAGGCACGAACAACAGAGCGCCATTTAGGCCCATTCTTACACACCTCACTTGCTTCTTTGACATTCATAACTCTTGTCATGCACACTCGTGCATACTATAAGATTAGTAATGATTTTAAATCTTAATTTAAGCGTTCATTAGACTTCTTTCCTTTTTAAGTAGTAATATATTCCAATAGATAGAAGATAAAATAACTAATTTAAATTTTCTATAGTGTAGATATATTTATATTGCAGTTTAGTTTATAATTTATTTATTCACTAGGATTTGCCCGCGACTTTGTCCTCGGTGGACGGGTAGCAATAATGACAGATTTTATGATAGACGATTGGCTATTGATCAGTGTAAAAATTGCATCGGAATCATTTTTTTTCCATCTGCCACTTTAAACTGCTACCAAGAAAATTCCCACGGGATTCTCGGGATATAAAGTACCGAAAACCGTATCGAAATTGACCCAGTAGTTTTTGCGCAAATCCCCAACAAACAGACAAATATAAAAAATCTAAAAATCAAAAGACTATATTTTTACAATTTTATAATATAATAATAATTTTATAATAATAGATTTTATAGATTTAGTTTTGTCACCTGTGGAGACTTATCAATAGCTCAGATTAACTTTTATCTTTGTACTTTAGTTTTAAGACTACAGCATTTAGGTCAAAGTTTAAGACACTTCATAAATTTATGGAACAGAACTCTCATAGATTTTGACTAACATTATAGATCTGTAATAAAATTTGACAAAGTTGGTGTTTCACAGAAAGTAATTGAAACATTAATATCTACCACACGTCGTTACAGCCACAATTCAAAGACGCCTGTTATTCATTAATATTTTCAAAGCTCGAATAATCTTAATGTCTACCCATTATCGACTAGCACGTGTGTTGTTGTACCGAAGTGAGAGATTCCCCACATTTGGTTAACGATTGATGGTACGTACGACCCCTTCAGATTTACGGCTAGGAAGTTTAGAACAAAGGACATCAATTTTGTGTAGTGACATGTGAACTATGAGAAGTGTTGCGTATGGTTGTATGACATACGGCGGACAATTATATGAACTTTGTGTTCATGATATTGTATTCTAGTCATGGTGGGTGTACGTCAAAGTTAAAGCACGCTACGTGCAATAAACTTAACATAGCCATCACAACATAACTATGCTACAAGTAAAAGGTAAAAAAAAAACAAAATTGTACAAAGAAAGAGCAAAATATGTAAAGTCAGTACAAAATTTGAATGAAAGAAAATTCGAAAGTAATATTTGTAATGAAATTTTCAACGTGTTGTACTTACTTGGTCTTAATAAATTTATTTATTTATTAGCTTACAAACATCGCACAAACAACAAATTTTACTTTTAGTCATGATTGGGATTGTCAATGAAAATTTTTCTTTTTAAATTTTATTTGCTCTAAGCTACATGAATGACTTGTTTAAGATTTTTTCAAAATTTATGATATAGAATTATAGAAGAAATTATAGTTCAATTAATACGAATATTTAAGCAAATATCCGGAAAACAACAGTGATCAGTACGAAACAATTTTATGATCCTGTGTAATGCACAAAAAGCCTGACAAAAAATACGTAGTCTGAATCTATCTTATGATTTTCTTTGTTACAGGAACATACTGATAGAATAATATGAACATGACCTTTTATATTTAAATGTTTTTAAACCTTTGTGAGTGACAAGGTTATGCCTATATACTTACGCAATATTCTAATTTATTTAAAATTTTGAATCCTTCCTATATTGAGTACCTACACTTCGTAATTGACGTTTGATTGTAGTAAGTAGGTAAATGGGTATTTTTTTGCATATAGCGATAGATACTTATATCATCATTATTTTAGTTTTAAATCCTTCTTGCACCTTAACCTTCTGCTACAAAATCTTAATTTAATAATATGACTTTTCCTACATTTTAAATAGTCTTCGGCATCACTCCAGACTATAACGTACCGTGAAAGTGTTGTCAACACAATTTAATGTTTCAACAAACAGAGTGGTAATTGTCAATAACACAAAGTTCTTTGGACTATCTTTACATACAATGAAATAAGCTAAAATAACCACAATGTGACTAGGAAGTAAATTGTGTGTGTACTTATGTTACGCCCACATTCATTAAACAATTATTATATACTCGTGAACAATATGAACATAATAATGTTGTTATGTTCTGTAAAAAACATCGAAGTTAAATTAAAAACTTTCCGGTGCTATTGGTATTTCTTTACCTTATTAAAATATAACGATTAAAGTTAATTTGAAAAACAACAAGTTTAATTTGATTTTTATATACTTAGATAATTATGAAATTGTTTTTATAAGCCAGAAGTCGTGGTAGCTTAATAGTAGAGCCTGTATTAAATTATAACGCATCTTTAGGTAGTTTTTCAAACTTATTGTGTACATTATTCACGAATCATCTCCATGATATTATGACAATTCCCATGTGCTAATGAATGACCTTTGATTATATAATTATACTAGGATATGTCCGCGGCTTTGTTCACGCTTGACTGGAAATTCCTGCGGGATTATCGGGACACAAAGTAAGTACCACAGCATTTAATACAGAATGTAAGCTATCGTTTTAGTGAAAACTATGCCAGAATAAGCTAAATTTTATGTACCCGAATAACTAAAAACCGCTCCTGTGAAAATTTCCGCAGGATTCCTAGGATAAAAAATTACACAATTTAATACATAAAATTTTGCTATCGATCAGTGAAAAAAATCGCACTGGAATTCGTTTTTTTTTATTTGGTCATTTTAAATAATTTCCAGAAATATTCCTACGGTAATTCCCATGATAAAAAGCATCGCAGAGTTTAAGTCTAAGAGATACGTCCATAAGTGAAAACCGCATCGAAATCAGCCCAGTAATTTTTACGTGAATCCCGAACAAACAGATAAGAAATGTAAAAAAAATTGCTCCGTGTTCTCCTTCGTTTGTGTAGTCTATTTCAGTTGGTTTATTTTAAATAGCTTCAATGTACAGAAACGGCATGCTTAAAAATTTATAATATTATAGATGAATGAATTTAAAAATAAGAAATAATCAGGGTGGCTAAGTCAGGCCAACAGATTCCGAAAATGCAATTTTTATCATTTTCGTTTGTCAGTCTGAACCTCGACACAGAGCTAGCTTACATTCCGGGTCAACATTTCGGACCCTTTTTATCGCAATAAATAATATATTTTTCGTGGCATAGACGAATATAGCAAAAAAGAAAACGCTGCAATCGTGTATTTTTGGTGCTGCCATTGAAATTTACTAACAAACAAGTCAACCATAATAACGCTAACGGAGCTTCACCAGTACCACTAGTAAATAAAATTATTTTTTCTTTAAGCTGAAGCATTGCCATAGAAGATGTACGTATAAACAGCCGAAACCGTAGAAGCAGCTTATTTATGAAACAAAGTGTCGTAGCAATATTAATCTCACGTCACGCGTTGTAGCAATCTGTAGAATAGCGTCGCGGTAGATAAATAGAATGTGGACGTATGTAATCTCTTTGTCCCGTCAATATGTCAGTGTTTATACTCCCACTCTTCTACGCCTGACATAATAACTGGTTTTGTCCCCAAAATTCAACTAATTTGGGCCTGGTGAAATATGTTTTTATTATAATGATTGAATTTATTTAACTGTGATAGTAGGTGGACTAGTGCGACACATATTTATGGACAAATAAATAAATAGTTCATTATAATAACGTCGTTTGTAATAAAATATTATAAACTAATATAAGTAGTAATAATCTAATGCAATAAAAGAGAACTTAACTTATTTGTATTGTATTCTACCCATAGACTATAAGTAGAATACTGAGTCTAGATCACCGTCTTCTACGGGGTTTTCTATTCTTTCTTTTCATCGTTTTATGTTATATACCATGTATGTACCTTACACGATTACATAACATAATAGGATACATCTTGAGTGCATTATGCGATATGCATTTTTTTTTTTTTACTTTTTTTTAAATGTCGGATGAATAAGTGCCTATGTATATTGATTTTTTGTATGAGAAACAGATTACGTGCCGAATTTAATTTATTAAAACAATAAAACTAGTTATAGTCCGGTCAATCTAGACATTCGAACGTGCATAAAATCACAACAAGCTGAAAATCAGTAAAATTGTTCAAAACTTATAAATAAAAACTCGTCATTCCCGTGTATGTAAATTTTTTACTCGAGGTCAAAAGTCAAAAAAATGAGTTTTTCGCTATTTTCAGCAAAACGGTAAGTTTTATCATAAAAGTACCGTAGACAAAAATTGTAGATCATAAAATTATCTATAAAAAATGTATCAATACTTTTTTTTCTACGAGCCACCGTTTCTGAGATATAACGATTATTAATGATTCAAAAAGTTGTAACATATATAACAACTCTAGAGATGTATATACGTAGCGTACTTATGCATATTATGACGATAACAACTTTTACAACTTTTTGAATCGTTATATCTCAGAAAAGGTGGCTCGTAGGAAAAAAAGTATTGATACATTTTTTATAGATAATTATATGATCTACAATTTTTGTCTACAATACTTGTATGATAAAACTTACCGTTTTTCTGAAAATAGCGAAAAACTCATTTTTTTGATCTTTGACCTCCAGTAAAAAAATTCCATACACGGGAATGATGGTGAACAATTTTTTTTTAATTATAATTATATTTTGAACAATTTTACTGATTTTCAGCTTGTTGTGATTTTATGCACCTTCACTCTCATTTTTTGGTCTAGATTGACCGGACTATTACCACACCGAAAATGTCTATATTTGTTTTTTTGTTACTAACTTGTGCCTTTGTTCACGTTGGACAGGTAACAAAGATTACAGTTATTTTACTAAATGTAAAATTAAAGGTTATTTTCAGCAGGGTACTGAATTCTTAGTATGAAAATACAAGAATTCCGAAAATTCTAGTAAAAACTAGGGATAAATAATGTTAATAAAAGCATGCACAATTACAATTGTTTTGTTAAAGATTTTATCGATCAGTAACAATTTCGCATCGGAATCAATTTTTTTCGACCTGGCCATTTTAAGTCTCTCAAGATAATTCTCGTAGCATTCTCCGGATACAAAGTAACGCAGATTTTATTTAAGTTCGATCAGCAAAAACCGCATCGAAATCGGCCCAGTAGGTTTACTTTTTTATCCTGAACAAACAGACAAACACAAAAATTTAAGAAACAAGACTAGTTTTACAATTTTATAATATTATAGATAATCTGAATAGTATTTTCTTATGTTGCAACTAGTACTACCTACTGAAAGGTATAAATATATAATATCAGCCCATAAACGTCCCACTGCTGGGCTCGGGCCTCCCATTATAGAGGGAACGGACGTATACCCGCCACGCTTGTCCAAGGCGGCTTGGCAGGTTTGACACATCGGTTATCTCGATGTGCAGGTTGCATCACGATGTTTTCCTTCACCGTTATTAGCACGTGGTAATTGTAATAATATGCACATTAGATCAGAAAACTGACTAAGTGGTGCATGCGTTCCGGCCAGGATCGAACCCGCGCCCTCTGAGTTTGGGACGCTTGCACTAGCCATTACGCTACCACGACACTGAAAGGTACAACGTCGAAATATAAATAAACATCAAATAAATGCCGCACTTAAAACCGCTAAAACGTAATTTTAATAATGAAAATGAATGTATTTATTTCACAATGGAATCTTACAGATTATTACAGAAAGTCATAGGTCTACCACCGCTTCCAAAGCAATTTTAGTTACTGTTAAAGAAGAAAAAGCGGCGCTACAAGCTCTCCAGCATGATATGTTGACTTCAAATTATTATTAATCGCATGGATGTATATGAACGTTAGGTGATGGAAGAATAACCGAGGAATTCAGAGAGAACAGTTGAAAGATTCAAATCACAAGGAGGTGTGAATTAGTTTTTTGTTGCCGAATTAATTGAGTACGTTGAATAATATTTTAGTTTGTGGTTAATAAAAATTGTAAAAGAATAATACCTACTAGTAATAATAAATGCTAAATGTAAAAATCCTACATGACTGGATGTCATTGTCACCACAACTCATTCTTCTCTCACTTTTGACGTTTCTTAATTTAAAAGACGCTTTTGGACAAAAAAATGCGGTACGTAATCTTAAATATGCGGTAAGTATATTTATATAAAATAGTTTATGTCATCTCATCACACACAATGTGTATTTTTTTAATTATTTCATATGAAACTAGAGCGGTTTAAAAATATATATTCGTATATAAAGCTTAAATACCTATATGAAAAATGAAGTTCATTGTAAATAAATAATCAGCGTAACTATAATGTCATGGTTACTTTTCATGCATTTATCATGATTAATTAGATAGATTAGTTATAGATAATAACAGATATAAAAATATTAAATCCAAAAAAACTTATATACTTTTATATTCAATGTTAATACTAGAGAGTTTAAGCGATTGATCAGAGCAACAAATTTCTCTAATATGCCAATTTTGTTTATATTTTTTTAATATTTAATATTACCTTCATTACAATACAATCTAAACTACTGTACGTACGTACATTATTTACATAACGCTATGTATGTATTTTAAACTACCTGTATTCAAATGTTTAGGAGTACCACTTAGATTCTAAAATTATGTTAAAAATATTCAAATGTATTTATCGTTGTATTCTGCTGTGTAAAATAAATAAATAAGTAAAATATACATTGTAGAAGTTCTACAATTAAATGCATTATATGTGCATAATGAATCATTGACAAGAATTCTATTTTATAGGTCTAATAGATCGAGTAATTTCAATATTACATAAAATATACTTTATTTATGCTAGATGAATTGAAATGAATCAAACACAATACGTGGTCAGGCTCACGTGATTACTATTTATTTCTGAGAAATAGTATTAAATATTTTTCTATGGTTTTATATGCACATAATACAAAAAACATAGTTCAGTAAATAAATATTTTTCAAACTGACTGTATTGAGCGAAAATTGTATATTTCTGTGTGTTCTATATACAGGTGAATTTTTCAAGTGGGCCTTCACGACCAAATCCTAAATAATGCTAAGTATTGAAAAACACTCAAAGGAGTCTCGAGGCCGATTTTGTCGAAAACTAAAATGGTACGATTAAATTTCTGAAAAATCAATTACCCTTGTCAGGAATCAAATCGGCTGATTTTGAAAAATGAACATATCCTGTATTATTATAGCAAATCATAGGGTATAGCTTGTAAGGATAAATTTCTGTGCAGGAATGTCAACGGCAAACCAAGGGAAATGGTTATTTTTCCATAAATTATATATATATATATATATATATATATGTGTGTATATATATATATATATATATATATATGTGTGTATATATATATATATATATATATATATATATATATATATATATATATATATATATATATATATATATATATATATATATATATATATATGCGTGTGTGTGTGTGTGTGTGTGTGTGTGCTATTCCAGACTATAATCTATCTCTCTGCCAAATTTCATCCAGTTCTGTTCAGCCGTTTTGGCGTGATTGAACAACAAACATTCATCAAAATTTTCGCATATTATAGTATAGAAGAATTTGATGAATTCGATTAGAAAGTGAATTAAAAAAACGAAAATTTTACAAACGAGAAAACACTCAGCTAGACAACGAAACCATAATTGAAATAACACTCTTTATGGTTAATTGCTCATTAAAAGACTTAGAGTGTGGTAGTAACGTCGTCGAATTTGAAATGTACTTTTTAAGTGAAGTAACATGTAACAGACGTCGTATCCCAACACAGCTGTTTTAGAAAATCTTTTATACATTATCTACAAAAACACTTTTCATACAAAAATATTTTTGAAAAGGGAGAGAGTGTGTAATGGCAGTGCGACAGTTGCAATTCAGCACTAATTTGAATGTATGAATAATCGAGGCACTGTCGCGAGTCGTCTCCCATCGTTCCCCGAGTCCGTATTATATCTTATGAATTGAAAGACGTTCAATTTATAAAAAAATCTTTATTTTATTTTATATCTCCAATTCTGTCTTCAAATTAGACGTAACGCACCTAACAATAGTGCAGGATTTACGTACAGGCCCGTGTGAGGCTGGGTAATCATTTTAGGGGCGGCAAAATTTTCGTGACGCCAAAATTTATCTAAGGATAATTCAAATTAAAAAAAAAAATGTTTTGAATTAGCTTGATTATGACTGTAAAAATCATGGATGGCTAGAGATGGTAATTACATAAGGGTTCCGTTTCGGATAAAATGTCTACAGAAACCTAAAAGGGAGAGCATTTCAATAGGGCCTCGGGCGGCAGCCAGCCAAAATCCCCCACTGCCTAACAGTAAACCCTTTAACATACTACGCAGATACGTTAATATTTTATCTGCGTATAAAAACTTAAATATCTGAAACTACCACCCATTACGCAGATACGATAATACGAAATAACACAATCCCTCGAAATTCTTCAAACTATGTTTTTTTATTTTTTTTTTATTGCAGGAGTTCAGCAGACAGATAGACGGCCCACTTGATGGAAAGCGGTTACCATTGCCTATGGACATTTGCAACACCATTGGTGCTACAAATGCGCTGCTACTCTCTTAAAGAAAACTGGAATCTGGTCACTAATGCCGAAACACAACTCATGTAAACCAGTTTGTGCGTGCGCATTGTTTATAGAGAATGTTACAATGAGTTGACGTATGTTGCTTCTAGATTTGATGAAAAACTCGTCAGGAGAGGATTCTGATTTTGAATTAGATGCACGTGTTGTGTTGCATTGAGTAAAAGATGATGACTTTGGATAGAGTGACATATAAACCGTAAAAAGAACCGAGATGTATTTAATATTTACAAAGATCTGTCAGATAACAAAGTTACAATGTATTTTCGAAACCCAAGGGCAATATTTATGGTGATTCATGATTTGAATCATAATTTCATGCGCAAACTGGGCCGGCGTGCAATCATCTGTATTCATCTGGAAGTAAAATCTTATGCCATATTTATCTGCGATATCGGTCTATACCTGCAGATATTTTATACGATGATATAAATTATCTGAGCTGTGTGTGCTAGTTTATTGAATTATATAGAGAGTGATATTGAAAGATACGCGCTCCGATACAGAGTTTTTACCATATCTGCGTAGTGTGTTACACGCTTAATTCTTACCTAACCTACTATCATACTTATTTCTTATAGGGGTAAGCAAAGGTGACGGCTTTTCAGACACCTTCGTTTCATCTATTTTTCTAATCTCTTAATGAGGTGCTTTTTACTTAATCTTTGTTCAAAATATCCACGATTTGGTCATGGTAAGTACTTCGCACTTTCCAGCATCCGTAAAACGTGACTATACCAAGTATGCTTTACACGTACATCTAACTTGCCCTAGCTGTTATCTGTTAGAATGATCATTAAAACAAGGATTACCCAAAAGACGTTATCTAGATAAAAAGCTTGATATTTCCGTCGTCCAGCAAATGTTTGGCTTATAGTGCTGAATCGAAGGTTATGCATATGTAATATAGACCAATAATAATAAAATGTAATAATTAATCCATTAGTCATTTAATGGAACAAAACGTTTAAACACGTGAATGGCTTTATCTTCGGAATTCATAGAATATGGTTTGAACTGAATCCGTTGTTGTTTTATTCGACTTAAATTAATTACTTGTTTTTCCTTTACTACTCACAATGCACGACCTTAGAAGGTTGTTTTAGTACCTACTCTTTTTAATTTCTGATTAACAATATATAATAACACTAGCGGGCTCGGCAGACGTTGTCCTGCTCTGAAAAATAAAAATTTAGATGTCGGTTACAGTGCCACCTACTGAGTTTTATTGTAGATTTAAGCCACTAAGGGACCTACTCAAATAAATACAAAACTTTTTTGTCCAAATTCGGGAACCCGATTCCAGCGCCACCTGGCGGATCCAATTGTGAGTGTAACCCATTCTCGACCACTTGAACTGACAAAACATTTCATCAAAATCGGCCCAACCGTTTAGGAGGAGTTCAGTGGCATACGAACAAACAGAAGAATTATATACATACTAGGACATGCACGCAACATCATCCACGCTTGACTTGAAATTTCCGCGAGATTCCCGATACACAAAGTACCACAGCAGTTAAAAAAGTTTTAGTGAAAGCTCTGCCGGAATAAGCTAATTTTTATGCACCCGAACAACTACAAACCGCTCCCGGGAAAATTACTAATAAAATACCACACATTTTATTACATAAAATTTGCTATCGATCAGTGAAAAATGACTAAGAATTGGATTTTTTTTTGGCCATTTTAAATTATTCCCAGAAAAATTTCAGCGTGATTCCCAGAATAAAAAGTAGCGTAGATTTTAAGTCTAAGAATTTGCTGTCGATCAGCGAAAACCGTATCGAAATCAGATAAACCAACAAACAGAAAAGAAACCTAAAAATAATGACATCGTGTTTTCCGTCGTTTATATAGACTATTCCAGTTGTTTTCTTAAATAGCTTCAATGTACAGACAGGGCATGTTTACAATTTTACAATATTATAATCAAAGATGGAATACTCATATTCATAGTAACGATAATCATGATGTGCAAGTTTCTTCAAAATGTTTTCCTTCACTGTCGCCACGGTGTAATTGTAATAATGCGTACATTGGCCCAGAAGAAAAACTGTTTACTCCTCGAAGCCCAGATCTATCAATGACGTGCTATCGGAATGAGACTGGGTCCATAAACGACCAAGCTACTTACCATTTCTGATTATTTAATAAAAGACAGTTATTTGAAAATTGGTCATCTTATTAGAAATCCGTAGCTATTTTGGCAAAAACTGAGCTCTTCATGTGCGTTTATCTTAGTATATCACAGTAATTTTTCTTCAAGACAACTGGGTCTATATGGATCAAATCTAGTAAGGGTACGTATCATGTACTTTATATGCCGCTAGAAAGTGCTTTAGAGAAATCTAGAAAAAAATGTATGTGTGCAGTTCACACGTAGTAGAGGTGAAACTTCAAAAAATATACAGACCAACATAATTATATCTACAACGCTTAGTAGACAAGTGTGAACTGCACACACACACACATTTTCGCAATTCTAATCTATTACTAGCTGTACCCGGCAGAAGTTGTCCTGCCCTTAAAAAATAAAAATCTAGAACCCGATTGCAGTGCCATCTACCGGGACCAATTGTTAATCTAAACCATTTTCGAATCCACTTGACGATGCACAAAAAACGGTTTCACCTAAATCCTGAAATCTAATTGCAGCGCCATCTAACTGGTTCTGAATCTAAACCATCCCGGAACCCACTTGAGCATACTTTGTTCGGAAGTCAAATAAAATAGTTCTCCGAGATCATGTTTTTCGTTGTATAAATTCCGCCCTACCGATAATGATTGAATTCAACACGAGATTAAATGTGTTGTTAAATGCGGATTAGTTTAAAATTCGTAGTTGATTGAAATTAATCACTAGATCTGAAATTGTTGCTTATGTCAATTTATTACTTTATTCATAGCGCGAATAATATAAACTAAGCTTTATGTTTCCAAGCCCATAATCTCCTTTTAGCAAGGCTTGTCAATGTAAATTAGAAGCGGTATTTCGCATGTAAAGTTTTTGAATATTGTTCACAAATACATTCATAACGTAATCCTATCGCGAGGTGGACTAAAAGCTGCGCACACACAGATAGTTCTTAATAAAATCTATTAGCGACACGATTACATAACTCATTTTTTATAATCTTTGTATTGTAATATAGACTTTATTTCAACATTTATAAAGTAGAATTTAGAAGATTGATCGTAACGCTAACGGACGATCGTGACCCCTGATTTCAATATACAAGCAAAACGCCATTCTTACGTGTATTTGGTTGGCTCAAACCTGTTTTTAATTAAGTTATAAATTAAACACACTATTATACAAAAAGTAACTTTCTTCCAAAGTTATTTAGATAACATAACAACAATATATTTGAAAATTCATTAATAAAATGGATTGTATTTGCTGGCAACAATTAATTTTAAAATTACACTACTTTGATCAAAATAAGGCATACCAACAGATTAACTAATGTATAAGGATTAAGAATATTATATAACGTACAATTCCTTTGATTACTATCTAGCTACTTTGCGCCTGGATTGTTGTGATAGGTACTGTTGGATAGCTCTATCAACCCTAAATTCTGTTGTTTTATTATCAATACAACAATTTAAGAGATTACATCGAAATTTCCATCTGTTAAGATTCCATATCAGTTAAGTTTTATCAAAAACTTTCAGTAAATCGCGAATTGAAACGCTCTATGGTAGCCAATCTATCAATGGAGTCTCAACCAATCCCAGTTCGTTATGTCGTGATAACTCTGCAACGTGATTGGTGGACGATGATGTGTATCTATTTTTAGAGCGAGCCGGAGTGCTCGCACTGAACCGAGTGCGCATGTGTGCGAGCGATACGTGTCTTATCGATGTGTGCGTGTGTTGTTGAGGAGAGCTCACTGTTTACAGCGCGACGGTGTGGCCGGCGAGCGCACGCATTAAACTCTACATCGTGCGATTTGTGCGAAATCGAGTTTTCCGGCGGCTCTCCAGCTGCTAGAGTGTCCATGGTGTTATTATTCTTAAAGTCAATCAGTGTCAACAGGTGTAGAACGTAGTAAAAATAAAGAAAGTGGGGTTTTCTTTTCCCAAGGGTACATTCGGGACCGGGTCATAAAATTTATGGTTGTTTTCGGCGGATGCGATGAATAAATTTTGCAAATCAAGTCTGTGTGTTGTAAAGGTTCGTGAGAGCTATGTTTTGATCAGCCGGCGTGTAGTGGATGTGCCGGGAAGTGAGGACGCAATACGGCTCACCCTCCTAATTCTGCTCGTTGTGAAACTGAGCCTGTGCTGTGATTTGTTTGCTGACCGACCCGTCGGATCAGTGATAAAAATCGGCAGGAGAACGAACGCGGAGTTGCTGAAAACCGGCTTCGCCGAGCCCGGCACGTGCTAAGGTAGAGCCTGTTCCCGTAACCTTGGCTTTATTTCATTCGCTGTCAATCTAATCAACCATTCCAGGGACCTACGTTTCTTCCATTTTAATTCTGTCCTTTTTAGACTTATTGATGATCTTATAGAGCCATCCTTTTCTGATTAGCACAATTATTGTCAAATACCACGAATAGTCAAATTATTCGGCTGTCTGTGGATTTTTCTTCGCGCTTTACTGCTAATTATTATTAATATTTAGCTTGTATAAGAAATATTACATGCCATATTAGACAATCGATGTTTTCAATTTGTTTTTTAAGAATAATTTTTATTTAAGCAGTTTCGAATCCACATTTATTTTTTACAATCAAAACACGATATTATCTAAGCTGTGTATGTGTAGCAGTCCCATTTGAGGGCCTACATGGTATTGAGTGAATTCATTTTCAATTCGTTCATTAAAGACAACAAGACACAAATTATTTATTAAACTACCTATACGAGGAGATAATAAAGTTTTAATTAAAGATATCTAAATTTAAAAATTACTTGAGTTGTAGATATTGTTAAATATTGCATTATAATTAAGTACAACTAGGCTTTTATTTCATATTTTAATAATTTCGTCTCAATATTATGATTATAGTATGTATTGTATACTCAATTAGTAAGCGCTTAAGCTTGCTTGAGCAAGCTTTAAGCTTACCAAGTGCTAAGCCTTTTTAAGAGAGTAAAATGCATAACAAAAATAATACTAAATTAGAAGATATAAGAGCAAGGGTTCGACCAAATAAAGATGGATATATTAGCGAATCATGAAAAAAAGACAATGTCCCGACCCCAACTGGTTGGAAAAAGGTGAGACTAATGAGAATATATGCATGCAGGAAAACGTAGAGCCTTATATCTCATAAGGCTCTAAGTTTTCTTGCATGAAACCAATAAGATTTTTCTTCAAATATTTCCCCACTTGGCTTTCTTGAAATTTTTCATTAACTTAAGGTTTCTTGTCACTTATTACTTACCATGGCTCCATGGCCAGCAAACATCAAAACACGTCATATTTAAAAAATAATAATTTTATCGAATTTCAAGCAAATAACTTCTTATTCATAATCATGAAAATCTAAAAATAATGAATTCAATAAAACTAGTCGTATTTTTATAATTATTTATTTAAAGCAAAAAATATATTTTATTTCTTTTAATTATATTGACTCTATCTCTTTTTTCCTTTCTATTTTCGCTGTAATTTCTGTTCAACACGGGTTGCTTCGGTTGTGCGCGCGCACCACGAATATTTCGGTGCGATATTTAGCTCGAAAACGCATGCATCAAGGAATTAATTCCGCACCAGATTTATTATTATAACACTACAAATTAAACGTTAAGATTAATATAAATAATAATTGTAGACATTTAAACTATATAAACAATATAATATTGTACAAATTAAGGCTAAAATTATGGATAAAACATTTGATTACAATACAAAATCACGTGATGGTAATGAGACACGTGTTGCGGATGTCCACTTGTTCAATGTTCATTCAGATTTCAAGTGATTGTAATAATAAACCTCTAATTTATTTTTAAAAGCACAATATATTAGATCGTTAGTGATATTTAATTTTTGATGACGTTTGATATCTTCAATAATTCAAACCTTGCCTTTTCTATTGCCTGGAGCTGGTAAACAGATGGTCAACTTGATGGAAAGTGGTTACCGTCGCCTATGGACGAATGCAACATCAGGGGCGATATGACGCGTTGCCAGCTTCTAGAATGGGATAGGATTGAGAAGATAGGAGCGATAGGATAGAGGGGTTGGAATAAGAGGGAGTGGAAAGGGTGCCACGGGAGTCCTACTTCACCGTACGAAACAGAATTAGGTTAATGCTAACCATTTCATGCTGATATTCTGTGAGAGCATGGTATCACACTGGTGGAGCCGGCGTCTAGAAGTTGTTATCAAGATCATATACTCTTACTACGTGAGTCTACCACTGCCTTTTCCAGGATATATTGCACTCTTTTGAATATTAAGGATTTTATAATTTAAATTACACGCGTGGAGAGAATAAGTTGGAAAGAAAAGAAGACCAATGAAGAAGTGGTAATTGGATATGGTAAAGGAGAAGCATACAAATTTCAAAACTCTGGAATAAAGAAGGGGAAGATGTTGGGCCAACTGGTGCACGACACCTTTTTGTGCACGACAATCGAATTTAAAGTGCAGACAAGATGAGGGAAGTGATGGTCAAAGAGAGAATTTATAGATCAAATAAACGAAAAAATGGGTCTCATGTCGTAGAAAGAAGTAAAACAATTGGCCTATAATAAAGGTAAGAGTGGAAGAGGCAAGAGCTCAATTCTTAAATGATAGATAGATAGAATATAAATTAGGTTTCAACAATTTTAAGCACATTTAATTTAGACTATTCCTCTGTATTTTCTGTTGCCGTCATGATG
This sequence comes from Dendrolimus kikuchii, assembly GCA_019925095.2. Lineage (NCBI taxonomy): Eukaryota > Metazoa > Arthropoda > Insecta > Lepidoptera > Lasiocampidae > Dendrolimus > Dendrolimus kikuchii. Next base: position 10,842,332 of record CM034400.1, read on the forward strand.
TAATATTGATCTATCACAAGAATCTGAAAAAATCGAAATGTCAGACTTAATAAAAATTACAAATTGAAACACTTCTAAAACAACGTGGTTTTAATCATTTGCAGTCACGAAAAGTTGTTATACTTTTTAGGTAATATTGGTCGAAACACAATTTAGTAAATTGACTGTTTTGTAAGTCCATATTTAACAAAAATACCTGTCTAAACAATCCCGATGCCCGAGTTATTTAATAATCAGTGAAACGGCAAATGAACGAATTCAAGATCTATTACCTAATAATCAAATGTTATTTTTTAATATTATTTAATTTATGTTCTTATTAATTACACCAATATCCTTTGTATAACTATAATTTTAATCAAACCAATAAGAGCGGCGGAAAATAATTAAAAAGGTAATAATGTCAAGTTTGTATGAATAATCATTTGTATATAGCTAAAATTTATTGTGAGAACTTACTATTTTTTTATTAATAAGTTTATTAAAGAAATACTAAGACGCGTCAATTTTCACGCTATCTACAACAGGAAGTTTCACCTCCGTTGTATAGTTAACCATTATGTTAAACTCATATTGTAAAACGGCATTTAAATAAAAAAAAACCCAGTAGTTTTACTGTTTATAATATTTGCATGTTATGTGTTTAAATATAAAATAATTAATTAAACTAACTATAATTAAGTAACAGATTAATTATCTGTTGGTAAGCCAAGGTATACACATATCATAACTATTAAAAACATCAATATCAATGGATACACGGGTAATAAACTAGGTAAGTAGGTAGGTAGTGATCTGTACAGGCGGATGAAGTTTTCGAAATGATAACCGTATTTCCATGTTTGATTATATTAATTAATATTGGTATTAAGTGAAAAAAAAAATATAATCAGTTGTAAAAATAAGGGCCCGTATCTAATATAAGGGTCAAGTTTAAATAATTTTTAAATATGTGCGCACCAGGCGAAAGCTGGATTCATGTAACAGAAAGCGGAACCAATTATTCTTCAAATAAAACTGCAAAATTAGTTAACATTAAGCCGACTCAAAACGTCGTAGCCGTATGGCTAGCACACGCGTATTAAACTCAAAGGGCGCGGGTTCGATCCTGGCTGGAACGCATGCACGACTTAGGCAGTTTGCTGACCTAATGTATATATTGTTACCTTTACCACGTGCTAACAACGGTGAGGGAAAGCAGCATGATGCAACCTGCACATCGAGATAACCGTTGTGTCAAACCTAGCAAACCGCCTTAGACATGCGTGGCGAGTATACTGTTCGTTCCCATATAATAAGAGGCCCGAGCCCAGCAGTAATACATTTATGGGCTGTTATTGTTATAAGCTGACTCAAGATTAAAAGCTAACTCTAGGTTAGCTGCAGAAGGCTACCTACTAAGTAATATTTTTCTATGGTACCTAATATAAGATAAAAAATCGTCACGAAACCATCTGTTGCTGTCTAAGGCCGGCCATAAAGTATGGCGGCAATTACATACGTATACCCCGCGTTAAGACTTATCCCTTTTATTTATGCCTTTTATGAATCATAACGACAGATACATAATTATCACTTTTCAAAAATCTTAGCTATTGATGAATTCACATTAAGTTATTGTGTAGATAATGAGTCATTTGTAATAAGCATATTGTTACAATGTTGCTATCGCGTGCTGGTGGTAAAGAAATGCATTATTATGATTATGAGAAAACTGTAGATGTGCGAAACCGCTTTATAGCTGGAGTCCTATATCTTATACTATTCACTCACTTGCCTAACCATCGGTAGATTTGACATTACTTGTATGGAGCTCATGTCAAATTTTAACTTCTCGTAAGGCAAATGAATGGTTATTAAGATATAGGAATCAGCTATTAGATAAGTTCGGAGGATATACTACAATATGTTATCCTGAAATAAAGAAGAAACGAGTCCAGCAGTGACGCTTTCATTGGCTGATATTTTAGCTAGTTACTACGAGTGTCATTGCTGCAGAAAATTTTTGAAACTAAAGGATACGAATTAATAAATAAAAAGCAGATGAATTCAAAAAACAGACAAGCCTGCGAAGCAATTATATTGCAGATTGTAATCTTCACGCCTGCTGAACTGCGTTTTGTTTTAGACTATATAACGAATAAACATTGTGAATTTACCCTGCGAATAAATAATACCTCTGTGGAAACATTGTGTTCATATTTAGAAATAAATACGTTCTCTGTAATTTACCCTCTCATCTAGTAAAACCATATTAAGTGGATTCCTTATTACTGATTTTATTTAGTATCTTTAATCTGCCAACTTATTGCTGCATTCTTATTTTGGATTTTATTTGCGACTGTACTTGCATTGTTGGATGCTAGTTTATCTTATTTCTGTTTTTGTTTTTACTAAGGAACGATTTTATTATTTTAATACTGCCATCTTAAATATCTGAATTCGTTCGAAAGATATCAATAACAATCAAATTATACTTTAAATCAGCGCCTTAGCCGGTGGGAATCCAGGCACTTTTAAGGTTTTGAATATAAAGCTAAGCAAATTAAAATGTATAGGCTACGAAGTGAATTTTACTGTTTTTAATAATACCAGATCTGAAAAAATATACTTAATTAAGTGGTTTATTCTAGGACCAAAAAGGTCATGTATTCAAAAAAAGTTTATTAAACTGGCTTTGGAGCTGGTTTCTTACAATGTAAAAATTAGCCGCCTTAAACGCAGAGCGGATGTACTGCAATATTTCCATATTAAGCTTCGTTATACAATAAATGTGATATAATAGGTTGGGAAAAAAGTCTTTTCGCATATAGTATCTATGAACTTGTAATAAGATCTCTTTGGCTATACCATTTTATCTGGCTGGTTTTGGTATAATTAAAAAGTTTTAATTTTAAAGAAGACAATTCCAAATTCAAATTAGAAAAATGTGTGATTTTCATTTGTTTTTCTTATTGTTAAAATGAGTGAATCTAATGAAGAAATTCGATACATTTTAAAATTTTACTACACAAAAGGTAAAAATGCAACACAAGCCGGGAAAAAAAATTGTGATGTTTATGGACCTAATGCAGTATCTGTGAGAGTAGCGCAAATTTGGTTTAAGCGTTTTCAATCCGGAACTTTTGATATTAAAGATTCACGTCGCTCTGGTCGCCCTGTTACGGACAAAATTGATGCCATTTTTGAAAAAGTGGAGCAAGATCGGCATATTAGTAGTTACGATGTAGCTGGAGAACTGGAAATTGACCACAAAACGGTTTTGGCGCATTTGAAAAAAGCTGGGTACACAAAAAAGCTCGATATTTGGGTGTCTCATGAACTCACTGAAAGAAACCTAATGAACCGTATATTCATTTGTGATTCTTTATTACGACGTAATGAAACCGAACATTTTTGAAAAAGCTGATAACTGGTGCTGAAAAGTGGATCACGTACGACAAGAACGTGCGAAAAAGATCGTGGTCAAAGGCCGGTCAGGCTTCACACAGACTGTGGAGAGACCCGGGTTAACTCGCAACAAGGTGGTGCTGTGTGTATGGTGGGATTGGAAGAGTATTATTCATTATGAGCTGTTATCGCCAGGCAGGACCATCGATTCTGAACTGTACTGTGAACAACTGATGAGATTAAAGCAAAAAGTTGAGAGAAAGCGACCGGATTTAATCAACAGAAGGGGTGTGGTTTTTAACCATGATAACGCTAGACCTCACACATCTTTAGCCACTCAGCAAAAATTTCGACAGTTGGCTGGGAGGTGTTAATGCATCCGCCGTATAGTTCTGACCTTGCACCTTCAGATTTTCACTTGTTTCGGTCTCTGCAGAATTCCTTACGCAGTGTCAGGTTGACATCACGAGAAGACTGCCAAAACCACTTGTCGCAGTTTTTTGATCAGAAGCCCCAAAATTTTTATAGCAATGGAATCACGTTCTTACCTACAAGACGGCAAAAAGTTATCCAACAAAATGGAACCTACATACTTTAGTCCAATGTAAATAAACTTTATAAAAAAACCTTTTGAATTTTTATATAAAATGCGAAGAAACTTTTTCCCCAACCAATATTATATATGGAAATCAATGTATTGTTACATAATAATTTTGATTTAATTGACGTTCAACAAATTCGACTGTTTTTTTTTTATATGAATACGGATTATTTAACATGAAACGTTTGCGGTGACTTCAAATAATTTTAATCTATTTTTTTATAATACAAAGCTAGAGTCCAGGCATTTTATCAAATTGTATAGTTTAAAAATTACAGTTTTATTTTCTATATAATCGAATACAATAGGTAATATGCAAGCCAAATATTTTAAAACAATAACAGACACTTTAATTTTATTGGTACTTTATACAAGATTATATCAATTTCATTTTGCAAGTGTGGCCTGATTTTTATGCCTTTTGAATGTTCACAATCCTTATCAGGCTTGTAATGTCATAAGGAAAATTACAAAGTGGCTTAAGAACAAAAAAAATGTAGATATAAAAATTTGCCAAGCGTGTATTTTTCTACAGCGATGAGTTCCGTAGAAGTGAATATCCATGTATTTTGTCCTTTGTTTACGAGTTAAAAAAAAACCAAGTAATTGAAAATGCTAAAAGTAATATGACTAAGCAGCGATTAATTTATTTCAACTATCGGTTAAATGCTATGGCCTTTTAGTCGGTGGGGCATTTTCAATTAATTGTTTTTTGTTTGCGTGTTGACGACGGCCTTCTTATAGGTTTATTCTAATTTGTAAATCAAAATAATTTAGACACGTACTAACGGTTGTTAGATTGCAACGTAATTCTAAGTTAACAAAGTGTAAAATAATCTCCAGTAAAAACAACTAAACGTGCATTTCAGAATTACGAAAGTTTTCTTCTAGTATTCGTTTATACCTCTAGAACTACAGTCCGCTGAGCCTTTTTCATACCATCCTAAAACTACTTAACGGATATTGTACAAACCAATTTAGCTCGAAAGTATTTTAAGCACTGAATTATTTCAGAATATTCCACAATGATGTCATAGTTATACAGTTTTACAAGGGATCATATTATTTACAAATATGGAAGCGAATATATCACCACCTACATGCCTTAAAAAAGATTGTTATTGAGAAACAGACAAACATAACAACAGAGGGATTTTTAAATATCCTATCTAATAATCCTATCCTACTCGCCTATGTACCACTGAATTTTTCATCTCTCAGGTGTACATACACATTAGTAATAGCCTCTAAACGTCCCATTGCTGGGCTGTCCCAACTTTTCAGGAAAACGGGAGGTGTAACCAGTGCCGTAAATAGCCTTTTATGCGCCCTATGCGAGCTTCTGTAACTGCGCCCTTGTTTTTTTTAGATATTATAGGTACCTTAGCTAGAGCAATGCTATGTATAGGCCTACTTTATTTCGTCTAGGTGGATAAAATAACGCACAAGGACCTTGGTGCTGGTGGACGAATTATCTAATATTTTGGACGAAAAATCTATTTTTTTAAAGAACTAGAGAACAAATACGCTCGTGCGCTGCTAAAAAAATTTGCGCGATGTTTTGTCTAATTTAACAGACGTTTTTGATGATACTGGCATGTAGGTACGTATGTGTTGGATTCGAGCACTGTTGGCACAGCGGAAACTTATCAGGAGTAAACCCAAAAAATAATAGTTCTGCCTGGTCTGGCTATTATTGCGCCCCACAGAGTCTACGCCCTGTGCCTGGGCACCGGTGGCACCGCCCTATTTATGGCACTGGGTGTAACCACCACACCCGGCCAAGGCGGCTTGGCGGGTTTGACACATCGGTTGTCTCATTGTGCAGGTTTCATTATGAAGGTTTCCTTCACCGTCAGCACGTGGTTATTGTAACAACATGAATATTTGGTTGGAAATACTGCCTAAGAAGAGCTAACTCACCAAAACAATTACAAAAAATTATAAGTGCAATAGTTAATTGGTATAACATAAGACCGGCCTTTTCGCTAAAAGCGATCTCTTCCAAGCAATGCATTCTAAGAGGTGCATGCTTTATCCATTCAGGATTCGAAGTCGCGTCATTTGAGATTAGCATGTGAGAGCGTTAACCATTTAGCTACCATGGCTTGGTATCCATGCTTCCCGGGGCTTAGTACCAAATCGGCGCACTAGGATGTCAGTTGAGCTTAACAACGTTAGACATCCCTGGCATTCTAGATATATGCTCTCGTAGGGACCCAGATAGGTTTAGTGGGTAGTTTGTTCGGCCTTTTTCTTTAATGGAGGAGATACCGTTTGCCGTTTGGAACAAAAGTCCCACACACACACACACACGAAACACGCGGCATTAGGTGGTGCTTTTGTTCTTCCCTTGTATCTACAAACCGTGTGTGTGTCGCAAGAAAAGACATCCCCCCTGAGTTAACAAAAAAATGTCTGCCCTACCTAATTGGTAAGTAGTATTTCGCGAGTATACTACAACAAAATTTCTAGTAAATTTCATCTATACAGGTAAATTTTTCAATTGGGCCTTCAACTAACTAAAGTGGTAAAATTAGATTTTTAAAAATCAATTACCCTTGTCAGGAATCAAATCAGCTGATTTTGAAAAAATAAACACATCCTTGAAGCAACACTATGATTTGGTATACATTATTATACTATCTCATAGTGTTTTGCTTGTAAAGATAAATTTCTGTGAAGGAATCTCATACGGCAAATCAAGGGAAAGGGTTGTTTTTGAACAAAATCTTATATTAATATATAAAGCTCAAGAGTTTGTTTGTTTCTTTGAACGTGCTAATTTCAGGAACTACAAGTCTGATTTGAAAAATTCTTTCAGTGTTAGATAGCCCATTTATCGAGGAAGGTTAAACTATTTCACGCGGACGACGTCGCGGGCAGAAGCTAGTGTTGTTATATGCAGGTATATGTCAAAATGGCTGTGACATGATGTGGCTGACGGATCGATATGACGATATTACAAGGATTTCATTTTTGCAAAAATGGCTACGTAACTATAAAAAAGCCAAGACCAAAAATACACACGTACGTGTTTTTGTCGTATTTATGTACACATATAAGATGCATTGAATGTATTCAATATTACAAAACTGGCCACTCATGAATGGGTCCCGCCGCCTACGCCCGCGTATGTATATTTTTTATAGCGGCCGCGCTCGAAAATAATCGTTTTAACAGTGCACCAGTGTCCTCGGTCCGAATAGAGGTCACTTGATGCTACGACACCATCTGGTCTCGTGAATTTGAAAATTGTTGGTTTTATGTAAATCATTTGGAATGTTTATGTGACAATTGCTATATTCTTGGCCGTTTATTAAGACGCGACGTCATCATGCCTCCTCTCTGTTGAGAAAATAAAAGAAAATGTACCTACACTTACCAAAGAAAAGAAAGTTGTTGTTGCTGTTGTTATACAAAAACCCAGTCTTTGCTTTTGTGTCATATATCTCTCTCTCCATTCTAAGATTGTTTGGAAGAGATCACTATTAGCCATAAGGCCGCCAATTGTACCTATTTCTAACCCGTTTTTGTGTATTGTCATATTAAATTTAATTTTAAAATCAAGTATGTTCTATTCTACAAAAAGTACAAATAAATGTGATATTGGCTATCTATAGAGATGTACCTAAGAATTAGAGGAAGATTCACAGACAAGAGTGCAAGTCTTCATGAAGAAAGAAGTTCGCAATGTGAATTAGTAACAAGGAATGTTTTTTTAATACTAAATTATCAAATGGTACTACTAGTTCAGATTATGGTAGCATAAAAGTATATAGTACTTAATGTTCAATCCATCAATGAGAAGAAATAAAACGAATTGAAATAAAAAAATCTGCTGTGCTATCTAGTCATGTAGGATGAGCTTTTCATTTATGATTTTTACTGCACGATTATCATTGTAAGGGCCGCTTGCATAACGATCGCCTTTAAATAAAATTAGTTACCATATTAAACTGCCCAAATACATTTTACACAAAACGTATTGACAGTTCTTTAAACATATTTAGCGGCAAATTTTGCGTTGTGCAAGACACTAATTGTATTTAAGGGTGTTAAATACGTTTTGTGTTTCTTAAATAAATTTAAGCATCTTATGCAAGCGGCCCTAAGTCTTCTTTTTTACGCTATGAATATTAGGCATATTTTTTACAATATAACCATACTAAGCCGCAATATATTTGAGTGTTTCATACGCGAAATAAAAAGAAAAATTCAAGAACTACAGAGACCCAAAACGACGCAAATAAAACGAAAAACAATTATTTTTAAAACAACGTTCCATTGTATATCTTAAATGTTATTTCTAAGTAGCAACAATTCAGTCGCTTGTTGAATACGATATTGTACTTAACGTTGCACACATTCGTGATAAGAAACAACAAGTGGCACACATTAACAATTGGCCTCAACATATATGAATGAACGTTAATTAGAACATTTACATATGTGCGTTTCGTCGCACACAGAAATAAACGCTTACTATTTATACATGCATTTTGTATAATGAACCCTCACACATATGCTGTTGCTGATTGGAAAATACATAAACAAATTAAGTGACTTATTACTAACTAAAATATAACTACTGATTCGAGTGACATAGTACAAACTGCGAAAATGTTTCGATGTGAGTAAGCCAACTACGGAAGCTAGCAAAAAACGGCAAATCACAAAAAGTACTTGTAGAGAGATGATGTTACTTTAAAAAATGCCGGCAGCATTCAGCAGCGGTGTAAACCGGTGAAGCGTATTGACAAATTTTATTGTAATTATTAACTGGTTTTAAGTTTAAAGTCCGTATTTTAAGATTGTGTTCATTCTTAATATTTAGAGTCGATATAATTAAATTGACATGAAAATGCTGCTCTAGAGTCTAGACGGTCTTCGTGCATTTGAATGGTTGGTCGGCTATTACCTCAAGCATGGATACGAATTAGCGCTATTCTAGAAAGTCTAAAATATGATTGTACAAATATATTTTTGTTTATATTATGGAGCTACCTAAATAGAGTTAGCTATCTCGCTTACGCAATACCACATGTATGAAGATTATAAGATGAGTGAATTTACTTACGACAAATCTTGTATTCTATGAATCTCAACGATGATATTAGCTAAGTTTCGAAATAAAAAGATTCTATCAAACGACATAGCAACTTAACGATAGGTAGATAGCACGCAAAGGACTATATTTACAAGACAACTGCTCAAAGAGAAATATTTCGAGATGAACATTCAAAACAGAGGAAGCGGCGTACATTTATCATAGTAGTGTTACATCAGTTAGCTCTTTTTTTAAACAATCTCCCTATAATGAATAAACATATCTGATAATAGATCTAAACTTAACTTTCGCCAATAATTAAATGAAATATTTTTTCTACATCTGCTGACAAACACAAATAAGCAAATTATCTTTGTGTTGTGGATATATAATAGAACGGAAAACTCTGAGGTATCCATACCTATGCATAAAACGAGACGCTTGTTTACAAAATTACCCCGCGACAATCGGTTCGGGGCCTCTAGGTTCTAACGCTTACCATCGTAGACTTCTGAGCCTGATAAACATATTATTACGATTTTTTTTGAGGAAATAAATGATTTGATTTAACTTTGTTTATTATACTCTAAATTAACAAGCGTACTCAAAATTATTACAGTCATACAAAAGTTAGTAACATAGTGATGTGTTGAATCGTCTAGTGTCCTTGAATTGAAATCGTTAAAAGTTTAAGAGTATTCTTTATAGATCTAGGTACGTGATCGCCCACACGTTCTCTAGTACTAAGCACTGAAGGCGTATATTAAAAACATAATAGGAAATAAGCGTACTGCAATGTACATTCGCCTTCACACATACATTTTCGGTAAGTGTTAGTTGCTCGTGAGAATTGTATACACCTATATAAAATGTTGTTGTTTCATTTTTATCAAAACATTACTTAATCACTTCCTACATTTGAAAAGGGCGGAAGTCATGTGTTAACAGAAATAATAAATTAACGCGTTTTGTTACAATAAGATGCGTATGTGCCCTTGAGAAAAGGTCGATTTGGCCGATGCTTTTAGGAGGGCTCCATTGCGACACATCGAATTTAACGTTAACAAACCGTGGTTTGTTTGTTTTAGTTGTAAAAAGGGATACTACACTATTGAAGAATACTTAAATGACAAAACTTTATTTAGATAGCAGCTGGCTCCAACCTCTTATACTATATTTTGTATAACGTTTTTATCTTGCCAAGCTTGTAAGGAATTTATGGAGATATGTTGCAGCATAAAAAAATTAGTACGTCATGTCTTTATTATAACTATAATAATATTTTTCTTTACTTTTATTGTCTCTGTCTTATTGAATATGCACTGTTTGCTACAACTCCATTAATTCTTCAAAAGTCATTCTGTAACATACTTCTGTATAACAGCAATAACACGTTGCGAAGCGGTGTACATAGACTAGGAAGTAAAATTAAATATTAACCTACACATAGGTTCTGACCTTCAAAAAGTGTTCTCCGGTGGAACATATTTTGAATAAAAACTTTTGAATTTTGAATTTGAAAAAGGAATCTCATCCAGGCACTCTAACTTTAAGGAACTTTATACATACATATGTAAGCATATACATATACAATCAATTATATATACATATATAATTGTATAATTATTCAGACATCAGGCACTTATCTAAAGTAAGTTGTGTTTTCAGATATCTGGTGTAATAATTAAATTATACATAACTGGCCAAATTTACGCGTTACGTCCACACAAATTCACTTGCACATGTGTAAATGTTTTGAAGTTATCATAAAAGCACAAACTAAGTCGTGACAACTTTTTTAATGGCTAACACATCTACGTTTCGTTCTAATCCTGGGCGGGGAAAAAACGACTTAGGCAGTTTTCTGACCTAATAGGCATATCAAATAATAATTAATACATACGATGAAGGAATATATCGTGAGGAACCCTGATTATTAAGATCACCGATGTGTTAAACACGACAATCCACCTTTGGAGAGCTTGAAAGGTATACTGTGTTTTCTTGATTGATTGATGATGATGATGATTGATTGAAATTACATTAAATAATATAGAATTGCGGAATATAGATGTGCAATCACCGTAAGCAGACTATAGAGCCGTAATCTTTGTTCAATCACAAAAATAACATAATTATTTTATTTCATTTTTTTTATTGCAGGTGATCAGCAGACAGGTAGACGGCGCACTTCATGGAAAGCGGTTACCATCGCCTATGGACATTTGCAACACCAAAGTTGCTACAAATGCGCTGCTGCTCTCTTAAGAGAGACTGGAATCTGGTCACTAATGCCGGAACACAACTCAAGGTTATTATGGCGACATACTTTAGACCAGGGGTGGTAGCCATCCAGTCGGGCAAAGGCCTACCACCTGGCTGTGGGTTGTTAAGTCGCCTCTTACGACAGGCCGCCCGGCCGCAGGAAATTGTATTCTTTCTCCGTTCCTGCACGGATAAATTATAAAATAATAATAAATTATTATGATATATTAACGCAATGAATAGAATAAATAATTAAATCAATAAACAATCCGACGCTTCTAATCTGTTTTGATACCAGAACCTAAATATTTATGACTCTTTTCATAGATTTTAACTTAATAACCTCGTATTATTCTTTTGTGATGAATAATTCATTCATTATTTTTTTATATTAATTGCATATAAACATTAATATTGATTATATGTATTAACTAGCGGTCTAGTCAGACGTCGTCTTGCCCTGAAAATAATAATAATCTAGAACCTGATTCCAACGATACCTACCGGGTCTAATGGTGAATCTAAACCACCCCGGGATTCACTCAAACATAAATAAAACAGAGCCAAGTATTTTGTTTAGATTGATGGGTTACAATATTGAAGTTTTAGTAGGGATCCATAATTTTATACAGCCTATTAATTTGGAATAACGTAGCATTCTAATGGTGAAAGAATTTTTGAAAACTGTCCAGTAGTTTTTGAGTTTATTCGTTACAAACATACAAAGATACAAATCTTTCCTCTTTATAATATTAGTGTAGATGAATTAACCAAGGACTTCTATTATATACGTTTTCTTTTGTTATATTGGAATCTTATAACGATGTATAATTTTACCATAAATCAATCTAAGATACGATAATACCACTATAAAATAATGGATTAGGTTACGAGTCGATATATTGTTAGGTGCGGAATTTATGTAACAAACATATTGTGCTTAATAATCATTTGAATATCGAACATGAGTATTAATAATTATCATGTTGGCGCTTTTTATTTATTTTGACTTTTTAACAAACACTTTTAACCCAAGTCTACTTTCAAGGTTAAACTTTGCGTCAGCCAATTGTAGGTCTTAATTCGACACCTATCACGGGATTTCTTGTAGCAAGTTATAGTTATATCGTAACTTTCTCATTTATACTTTAGTATACATTTAAATAAGTCCATCTTGGATATTTTTTAGACAAAAATTGCATAAATTCAAACACCAATAACTTCAATCGTGTTCCTAGTAGCAAAAGCAAATTGATAGTTATGTATACATTAAATTAATAGCATACACATAATACGATATTTAATAAAGGTGCCATTTTAATAGTTAAACTAAATCGATTATTATCGATTGAGTGGCAATAAACTTTCAATTTGCCGGCTGTTTCGGTAAATACAATTTTGCAAAATAAACTTGACATATTCCTTAATTTTCTTGACCTTATTTCTTTTCAATATATCCAATAAGTTTAGTCGTGTGTCCGTGTGTAACGAAGCACGGACTCACGGAAAATATTGTTTGCTGTAACAATATTTGACATCTCAAGCAGGTCAGGCGGAGATGCCTTAGGCCATTTGCAAATGCAAATTTTCCAAGATAAAAATTATCTAGGGGGCTTAATTGAGATTAAGTGATAAAGATATAACCAATAAATTACTTGTTTGCGCTTCGAGTTATTATATTAAACGGGTTTTACGTATAGGTACTAAACATTTTCACGTACGTTTTATTATCTTAAAATTGTTCAATGCGTGGAATAATTGTTTAAATAAATTGATGACCTTTTTTATTCTTTCATTTCATTAAAGTGGTTTCCACAACTCGACTGGCAAACCCATTTTTCTTGCGAGAGAGGAAGAATGCCAATTCGCACCAGCCAAGCTCCTAAAAGAAGTTCCCAGCTTCTTGAAGTTGCTAACGACCTCCTGAAGGTTACTTGTTGTATCAAGGTATTCCGCCTTGTAGATTGAAACCCCGCTGGGGCACATCAAGTTCCGGGCGATTGTTTCTTCTGATCCACAGCAACCCCCATTATTATTAATATTTATGTTTTTAATGATAATGAATTTCGTAGAGTATTTATTAAGTACATTAAGCTTCAAAAAGGTCAACGCCTTTATGAAGCTTAATTATTACTTAATTAATCTGATGTGACTAAATCGTTCGTTGACGATTGGACATTTACACAAACTTTCTGGATGCTTAGCATTTGGTAGATGTTTATCTACATCTCCATCATACATGTCCACCTACATCATCATCTAGATCTCCATTGCACATAAATTACGCGCCGTCTTTCTATATTTTTTTGGATTTGTTTAAAATATACATCTCTCACAATTTTCTTCTAGTGTTACAGTATGAGTTTCCCCCGAAAAGGCGTTAAATCGATGTGTTAAGTTTCAATATGTTAAGTGACGGAGCTCCTCTCGAAGAATTGTCTAGAACAATATTCTTGGTCAAACTGATCAGAGAGATGTGTCCATCTAGATTTAAAAGTATTTGATTGTACAACTTTGATACAGAAGAAGAAAATGAAAAAGTTTCTGAGTCATTTTTGCATGCATTCGAATATTTCGTTACATTTTAATTACACACCAGAAGATTTAAAAAATAAATAAGGCAACGACTTACGTGAGTTACAGCTTGTCGGTGGCCGAGTTAAAGAAATGTTTGTTTATGCTGGTCAATCACAACTGGCTGAGTCGATCTTGGGAAATGTAATAGCTGCCTTACGCACGCGCGGTAAACGTCACAACTGGGTTACAAACGTAAATAACGTTAATGGACTTTGAAAAAAATAACAGACAACGATTGATGTGGGAAAGTGAGAGTATTGCCTTGTTTGATTTTTTTAAATTTCTAAACAGATTACATCCAGGCCATAACTCAATTTATTCTTTAACAAATATAAATGCGTGTATATGATTTAATTTTTTAAATGGGAACATATTAAAAGAAAAAAAAAATGTCAAATTATTTCTACATTGTAAAGTTTCATACTATACTCCTTAATTCCCACTCTAGAAATTACTGTCCTACTTCTGTAAATCATAGCGTATAGGTGTGCTTTGGTTAAAGCCAAGTTTGTAATATATTCGGTCTTAACTATCGGTCTACGATTCTAAATAGCGTAGGCGGCCTAACTTAAATGAGTTAGCTTACTCGCTTCTTGTTATCAAAATATAAACAATTACGGAATCATAATAACAATAAGCGAAATGCATTTTGGAGATATGCAGTAAATGGCGAGTAACCGCCCAGCTATTTTATCCGTCTTTTTAAAACATTGCGATAGGCAGACGCCATAGTCCTATATACCTAGCTTCATTAGCAGTTCATTTTATTAGTCCTATCTACACTAACCGGGATTATATAGATATGCAACCAAGCAAAAATTGGGTGCATTTCTATGTAGTGCATACAGAAGTAAACGCTAGTCAGTGTTACACCACTTTTAGATTAAATGATCAAAAGGACCTCTAGATGTTGGCCGTCCCATGGCCTAAAGAAAGATTTCTAAAAATCCGCACCATTCTAATCGCCTGTAGTTTTCAATGACAAACAATATTAAACAGAAGATCAACAAACGACAATATTGTTAAAATATTAGTACCTACATTCGTGTATTGATGAACTTTACATGCAATCAAGGAATATGTTTCATAGAACTTTTTTTTAGATATGAAAAGAAACATCAAATGAAATTGCAGTCTGTGCAGAGTAATCAGGTTACAGGTCGGACCAAGAATGCGACTCTTGCTGACGCCTCTAATGTGCACCAATCCATTATAGCCTTGCGTGCTGTCGAGGCGTTTTGCCTTAATGGCCTCTGCACTTACAGATTCCGTCTTATTGTTTTAATTCGGTAAAACGAAATCAAGGTTAGGTCTTATATAGCATATCGTCACGCCTGGCACATCTGATTTATGCTCCTAAAATACTCAAAAAATTTACCCTGTGTTCAAGTGTGGGTAATCTGCATTTTTAGTTTTCTTATATTTTTCAAATATGGTTGCGAACCGGTTGTGGATCTATTTGTGATAAGATTGGTCTTAAACCTGAAGTTGAAGAAAGACCCAGAAAACATATTCAAAATCGCTTAGGTATCAAATTCAGTTTTGTTTCGGACAAGGTTGTAAACTGCTTTGAAATTACTCTTCGTTTATAATAGTAATCTGTAATAATGTTGCAAATATATAAATTGCTGTTTAATTTTGTATTTACCTGGAAATGCCTTGCATCTTGAAAGTTACAATAGTTTTCAATAGCTAAGTATTTGATTTATGTGTATACAGGTTCAATTAAAAAGTTCCAATAAAGTGCCTGCGTTGGCATGATTTACAAGTCTTTTTTCAGAAATCTGGAATGTTTAAGTAATCCTTGTCCTATATAACGAGGATTATTTATATTTAAATATTGATTAGCAGAGGCCAAGGGAGGTAAGTTCTACCTCTCTCTCTAGTTAAAGAAATTGTTTAATAAATATATTGAAAATAAATACATATATTCTATAGTAAGCATTCAGAACATCATTGATTTCTTTCCAAGTAGGAAAAATATGCATAAAAACATTATGAATAGAAACGCAACTATTGATTAAAGACATTATTCTACAACCATTATTCATATTTAACCAAAGGAGTTTTATTTAAACAAAACTACACAGCGATAATTCTCCTCTCCCCTCAAGTTTTTGACAAAAAAAATCGCATAAAGTAATATTTGTTTTAAAATTAAACAATCTATGTCAGAGGTGGTATTTTGTAATCCTATCAAATAAATGCCATGCGTGCATGACAAGAGTTATGAATGTGAAAGAAGCAAGTGAGGTGTGTAAGAATAAGCCTAAATGGCGCTCTGTTGTTCGTGCCTACCCCGCAAGGGAACTGGCGTGAAGTTATGTATGTATGTATGTATCAAATATATGTTAACTATTAATCCTATTATCAAAATTAAATCAATAAATTTAAATGTAAACTTATAAGTGCTTGTATATTTGATCCCACTGAACACATCAAGGCCAAGTCAATTATTCTATTTAGCAGAGTTATAATTTAAATCAGAAGCCATCCGTGTTTTTCTTGCCTCAATTTTCGGGTAAAATACTTCCTGTTGAAGATTAAAAGCCTTTATTGTTCAAAAACTGTTAACAAAAAACAAGGTTAACTCGTGTGTTGCGGAACTGCAATTTCATGAAACTTTGTAATTTCTGATGTTAAAAAAGCAAAGTTTCAGATTATCACGATTCCAATTTACATGAGATTATTTTGCTTTTGTAAAAATTATATTCTGATTCAATTATTTAATAAAACTGATTGCCAGAGAAAACCTAAAACGTTAAAAATAAGATAAAGGTATCATAATACAGAAATATAAATAAATATAAGCTCTTATTTAATTAATATGTTTAATCTAAAGAGATATACTTATACAAATCTATTATACGACCGGACTTGTTATACGGGTCCGAATGTTGGGCCACTAAAGTGATAGTCCACAATCGGCTCCACTCAACTGAGATGAGAATGTTGCGATGGATTTGTGATGTTACAAGAATGGATAAGGTGAGAAATGAGTACATAAGGGGATCTTTTAAAGTTGCACCCGTGACTGAAAAATTGAGAGGAAGAAGACTGAGGTGGTATGAGCATGTAATGAAGAAGGATGAAAGTCACGTGACAAAAAGAATATTAAACTGCAAGCTTGATGGATATAAATGTAAAGGTAGACAAAAAAGAGATGGATGGGTTGTGTGAAGGATGATATAATGATTTACGGTGTGGCAGAGGACGTATTTCAGAATAGAGGAGTATGGAAGAAAAATACATATTGTGCCGACCCCAAATAATTGGGAGAAGGTGAAAGAAAAGAAAATCTAAACAGATACTTTTTGTACAAAGCTATACATACTGATACAAACTATTCACACTAATACAATATTACAATCTGAGCTTCTACTCGTTCTACTTTGTTCGCTACACGCCACTGGTTTTTGTACTCAATTTACGTAAGTCCTAGGTGAAAGCCTATTGGTTCAGTTTTGACATTCGGTTTTAGTATAAATAGTTTATCAACAGAGTGCCTAAATGGCACTCTGTTGTTCGTGCCTACCCCGCGAGGGAACTGGCGTGAAGTTATGTATGTATGTAGTTTATCAATTTTGGTTGAAAGTTTCATTGATAATAAGTCTTTATAACCTATGAAATTGCCGTTCTGCAGCAGTACTGGTCACTTCAAATCAAAATAAATTTTGTTTGGCAAAGAATTGTCATTTCAAACTTTATTTAACTTATTTTATAACAAAACGGAAATTTCATAGGTAAAGATGTAATATTTCCTAAGGCAAATAGTAAGACAAAATTGACTTTGGCACTCACTAGTAATGTAGATTGAGCGCGGGGGGAGGGCATCTTTCAGAGTTAAAACCTCTTACTGGACGATTATAATTTCTAATTATTTTCTTTTTCCATAGTACTAATGCTACTGAAGATTTTGCACAGACAAATCAAGTCAAGAATTTGATCAATTCAACAGAGTGCGAATTACTTAATACGATGCTGACCCCGCCAGTCAATTTGGTTCTCGCTAAAACCAAGCACAAGCAGTTTTGTCGGTTCTCAAGGCCGGGAACTTGTGAATTAGTGCAGCAACGTGCGAGAGCACAACTGGGTCGATCGATAGCACTCTTAATTGTGATAAAAACTTCTCTGTATCAGACCATTAATTCCGTAATTATCGCTGCGGCCTCACATCAAACGCGCCGCGAGACGAGACGACAAATTTGCTCAGACTGCACAAGAATGTTGCTTGTTTTATAACGTGAAGAAACTTTCCTGTAAGGTGCCATATAGTTTTACTTTACTTTTACTACAAACCAAATAAAACGTAGTGTTGCAGTTGCCGCACTATCAATATTAATCAATAAAATTAAAATGTTTGTCAGTGATATCAAAATAAATTCCAAATTTTATGATGTTTAACCATAATTGTGTGTCTGTAGAATTTTTGTTTGTCAGTTTATCTGAAAATTTTACTCGAATAGGTTTCAAAATAGCTTAACGAATTATAATGAGACATTTAAGCCTTAGAAGGAACTTTATCTGAAATTTTCGTGTATTTCGACATTTTTAGGGTTCAGAAGAAGAATATAAAGCACCACAGAGTTTGGAAGTCCGCTGTAGGGATGCGGCAATTTTGTGCACTCTAGCAGGTACAAATCACGAACAAATTGACGTGTGGAACTCGTAATAAATACATTTGTCAATATTATATTATGTATTATATTTAATTTATGTAAAGTTTACTTTTATATGCGGATATATTTGGAATCTGTAGATAATTTACATTACTCTCAAATTGGATCTCAAATACCTAAAATACTATACTTCTATTTACAAGTTTGGTTTTGTAAGTGATATATAATCCAACGTTAAGATAAACGCTTATATTTGAAGCCCTACTTATTAGGGACAAAAGCCTGTAATTTATTTTAATTGATAAGAAAGCTCTCACTGCTCATAATGATAGCATATCATTACAGCTTGTAGGGACTAACCTCAATAACAAACAATTTGTCGGTGCCGGCATCACACGACCACCGGCGAGCAACGCTGATAACGTCTTTTCGAAGGAAATCGTTTGAACCAGCTAACCTTGCCCGCAATAAATGTTGTTAGTATTCGGATCTTCCCAGAATTCTGTTTAAGGCTCAAACTAAGTTAGGCATGATGTTAGATTGTCTTTGTTAATTTCTGTCAATGCCACGCAAACTGCTAAGGGTTAGTAAATAAATATTTTGCCGATTTTATCTTTAGGAATAACTTCTATTTTACCATCTGCCTCTTCTAATACAAGTAGTAGCATCTGGGGTAATGTTATAGTTATTAACCGTTGCACGCAGATGTATCGATGGGTTTAATGTGTTATTTGTGACGCGATATTGTTATTAATTGTTAATTATGTTACATATTGACAGATAACGTACGTATATATATTCTTATGTAGCTATTCGTTAATGGCGTTATTTTTAACGCTTATAGCTTTTAGACGCAATTGGCCACAGTCAATAACTATAACACTGTATCAGGGGAAGCCCGAGTATAAGACATAGACAACAATATTAATTCAGATAGAATAAGATTCTGGCGACCTATAGAGGATATGGTCCTATTTTTGAAATATGGTTTCCCATAGAATATTTAAAGTTTAGAATAGTTTCGAGGTAATTAGGCTCTACACTCTGATTTTTATTTACCTAAACTAAAATGACAGCTGCGATCGGCCTTTTTTTGCTTCTCAACTCACAGTGGTGAGTTATTCCAAGCTTGCAACATAAAAAAAGGTCGATCTCAGCTGTCATTTTAGTCGAGGTAAATAAAAATCAGAGTATAGGTGAGAACAGCTACTATATAATATCACATCCTCCAGCCTCAATCAAATAATTTTTACACTCTGTAACTTTACCGAGGTAATATTTACTGGTTTTTGAATTTAAGATAGCTCAATCTAGAGCATTGTTTCTGAAACTTTTTTGGTGTACCTCCCACTTTAGGAAAAAGTTAATAACCAATGCCCCCCAGAAATTCTTCGCATAAATTTTTTTACAGAAATATGTAAGAAAATAAACATAATAGCTCAGGTTGAGTTATTTTGTTTATAAAAAATAAATAAAAATGTACTGAATTTTACATTTATCTATTTCGTTATACTTACCACTGCCCACTGATTTTTATTTAGCGTCCCCCAATATTACTTAGTTTCAATCGCCCCTCAGATAGCCTCAGCGCTCACTGGGGCTCGCCCACTTTGAGAACCTATGATCTAGAGCTAAACGGTTTTGTATAGCTGGAGTACAGCAGACAGGTTGATACCCATTTGATGGAAAGCGGTGACCATCGTTTATGGACGTTTGCGACACCAGAGATGTCATCGACGCGGTGCCGGCGTCGAAAAAAATTTATGACACCCTTTTACAAAAAACCTCAGTTTGGAGCTTATTCCAAATCTCCACGGTACGTGAGATAAACTTTCTTGAGAAACGTTGTGTTGCTTTTATTGAATAAGCAACATGTAGGTGTAATCAGACTTATTCTCAAACATCAAAACCTAAATATAATAAAAATCTTGTTACATTGAGTAACTAATAGTACCAGTTTTCTCTCCTTTTTATTTTAACGTGGATATGAAGGTGACCGCAAAAAATAATTGCAATAAACGTCAAGAACTCGTCAAGTTCACACTTCGAATGTCATAATAACTCGTACGGGCAAAGGCCACAAACGTCTTCATCGAGTACACGTATACTTTTCAAATTAATATTAAGATTTTAAATTCGGAATTAAAAAAAAACTTGATTGGCCTCAACCTGAGTTGTTCAGGTGTGGCCAATCACACACCTCACTTCCACGTTCGAAATTTAAGAAATATCATGTCATCCGCCTGTTAACTTTTGACATGCGTTTAATTTCAGTCACAGGTAATTTATATGAAGGTTCTTGTAATCACGCACTAGTCGTTTGAAAGTCTAGATAAAGTGACGAAGGTTGTGTGTGGGTTGGCTACGTTTCCTTTATCTGTTTGCATCTTCCCATTATGATATTGCTCGAGAGATTGAAATCTAATGATTTCCATAGAAGGTTGATCGTGTAGTTACATAAATTGTAATACAAAATTGTTATAAATAATGATGTTTTTATGGAAATCATATTGCTTATTAATATTTAAAAAAATCCGTGCAGGAACCACCAAAGAATACACTTTCCTGCGATCTGGCGGCCTGTCGTAGGAGGCGACAAAACAACCCATAGCCAGGTGGTAGAGCATTTGCCAGTCTGTATGGTTATCACCCCTAGTCTGGTCTGACATTTGTTCCGGCATTAGTGCCCAGGTTCCAACCTCCCTTAAGAGAGCAGCAGCGTATTTGTAGCACCTTTGGTGTTGCAAATGTCCATAGGCAATGGTAACTGCTTTCCATCAGGTGGGCCGTCTACTTGCCTACTGAACTCATGCAATAAAAAAATAACATCTGAGGCTATGAAAATAATATAAGTATATGGGTCATTTCACCTCAATTTTATAGTAAAGAAAAATTGTTGGCTGTCAAGTGGCTTGCCTGCGAGTATTAAATTACATACAGCCCAACCCTATTATGTAAATTCAAAGCTCATTTATACCATGGGTCTAGGACATTTGGAAACGAAATAAATTTAAAAAATTTACATTATCAAAGTCGTTGACCTAAAAATTAAAACATAACTATTGAGATTGCCATTAAAAATATAATGGATGTAATTACGGAAATGATTTGTCGCCAAAATTATCTAAATTATATTTATTCCATTTATTAGATGAACAAATCTAATTATAGTTTTTGCTTAATGCCCCTGCTACACCTGGGATTATGAGTGTGTCATGCAAATGTGATCAAGATCATAAGTACCTACGGTATTGGAGATGCGACATTGCTACTAATGTAATCATTGATAGATAACTGATGTATGTAGCTCGCGTAACTCATGTATGTAGAACGCGTTATTTTTTAATGCTATAAGTAAATCGTATTTGATCACAGTCACTAACACCAATGCAGGTGGAGCAGGGGCATAATAGAAATTATAATATTGAAAGCAAGTATGGCGGATTTTAGATTTTATTTATATTGCCTAAACTGACAATTGGTAACTTGCTTATATCATTTTCATTATGATTAAAGTAATATTTTTTAAATTGATTTGACACTAACTTATCAACTAAGGTTGTTTATAGATATTTGTGTTTTTTATTTTAGAAGTATAAATAAATTATATTTTGACGGTTTAAATATTTTGATAAATAGGTACATAGATCACGATACATTGCTAACAAAAATTAGAACAATAATAATAAAAAAAGACAATAATTTACCTACATCTGTGCAGGAACGGAGAAAGTATACAATTTTCATTCGGCCAGGCGGCTTGTCGTAAGAGGCGACAAAACAACCCACAGCCAGGTGATAGGGTATTTGCCCGACTATCCAATCGGGCTACCACCCCTGGTCTAGAGTATGCCGCCATAATAACCTTGAGTTGTGTTCCGGCATTAGTGACTAGGTTCCAGTCTCCCTTAACAGAGCAGCAGCGCATTTTTAGCACCTTTGGTGTTGCGAATGTTCATAGGCGATGGTAACCGCTTTCCATCAAATGGGCTGTCTGCCTGTCTGCTGAACTCCTGCAATAAAAAAACATAAACTTCTAGGTGATCATCCTTTAACTTTCAATTATTGGATGTTTATTTGTTCAAGGGTTTAAGAATTAACTATACATATAGCATACGAGTAAATTTGTCCCGGCAAATTTAATAATTTTCTTGGGACTCAGGATTTGACGTTTAAAGTTCGTATTGATTTAAAGCGGTAATTTATAATATGGATTACACTTAGGTTATCACAAATATTCTGTTTAAATTAATAAACGATATTTATATGGATATTATTAGTAGAATTATAAATATGTCATTTATTGAGCCACTCCCACAGACGACATCATTATACTTTTATTGACAGAGAATGTGCCGTTATTTTGAAATCAATGATCATCATGGGCCATCAAAGATAACGTATTGTTATGTTGATCATAAATAAGATTATGGAGATTTTTGTCTTGAACAGAATATAATTAACGTGACGACTGTTTTAGAAGATTTTTCAAAAATAATGGTTTTGAATTTAGAATTGAATGTATTTATTGATTTATTTTTATTGCATGAGTTCAGTAGACAGGCAAACGGCCTACCTGATGGAAAGCGGTTACCATCGCCTATGGACATTTGCAACACCAAAGGTGCTACAAATGCGCTGCTGCTCTCTTAAGGGAGACTGGAAACTGGCCACTAATGCCGGAACACAACTCAAGGTTGTTATAGCGACATACTTTACACCAGGGGTGGTAGCCATCCAGACGGATAAATACCCTGCCACCTGGCTGTGGGTTGTTTTGTCGCCTCTTACTACAGACTACAGTTTCTGCACAGATCTAAGAGTAAGATTGATGTATCGGATTAAACACGGAGGATGTAATACGGAGCTTATATGCTTCAGCAGTAATCTCCACCAAAGTGAAATGATGTACTGTTCACGATGTTAAAGCTAGACAATTCGCTAATGTCCGCTGTGCAAAACTTTTCTGTGATTTGAATTAAAATCTATTACAATCCAAAACATATTAATATGTTGTAGTACCTTAGCATATAGGGAAGAGATGTTAAAAAGCCTTGACGGGGACCCCTGGGAGCGTCCGTACCGGGTGGCCCGTAAAAAAATGCGGGCTTGTACAACCCCGGTTACGGCGTCCCTCGAGGAGGGGGTCCTCATTTCCGTTATTGACGGACTCTTTCCGGACCCAGGGGCCTTCACTCCCCCGGTAATGAGCCCTCCACATCCCAGTCCTTCGGAGACGGAGCCTCCCCTCGTTTCCGAACAGGAACTACACATGGCCCTGGAGCGCCTCCGGGGCCGGAAGACTGCACCGGGACCTGATGGGGTCCCGGGCCGAGCCCTCTTCCTGGCCGATAAACACCTACGCGGCCAGCTTCGGGAACTTTTCAATGCCTGCATCAGGTCAGGCGTATTCCCGAAGCAGTGGAAGGAGGGCCGGCTATGCCTACTTCCGAAGGAGGGTCGTCCTCCCAACGATCCGTCCGCCTACAGGCCCATCGTCTTGCTCAACGAGGCGGCCAAGGTCTTCGAGAAGATTCTCGCCGGCCGCCTCGTTCGTCACCTTGATTCGAATGGGCCTGGGCTCTCTGAGGCTCAATATGGATTCAGGGCAGGGCGTTCGACGTTAGATGCCCTGAACGCACTACAGAGCCTCACGAGAGAGGCGGAACATATGAAGGAGTCCGTCCTGGCGGTTTCTCTTGACATTAAAAATGCCTTCAACAGTCTCCCTCACGAGACGATCAGGGCGGGGCTCCAGTCTCATGGAGTCCCCCCGTACCTCACGAGGCTGTTGGAGGACTACCTCCAGGACCGCTACATCCTTTGGGAGGGCGGCCAAACTGGCCAGGTTATAGGTAGGCGACGCGACGCGTGCGGCGTTCCACAAGGGTCGGTGCTGGGTCCGACCCTGTGGAACATTGGCTACGACTGGCTCCTCCGCGAGCCAGTCCTGCCCGGGATGGGGGTGCTCTGCTTCGCAGACGACACCCTCGTCACGGCCCGGGGCGGAACCTATGAAGAGTCTGTGGAGCTCGCCAACGCCGGAACGGCGTTGGTAGTTCAGCGTATCCGGCGTCTTGGCCTGAGGGTCTCCCCTGAGAAAACGGAGGCCCTCATGTTCCGCAGACCACATAGACGTGCACCCCGGGACGCGCACGTCGCTGTCCAAGGTGTTGCGGTAGCGGTCAAGCTCCAGATGAGATATCTGGGGCTTGTCATCGATGGAACGTGGAGCTTCGGGGCCCACTTCACCCAGCTGGCCCCGAGGTTGATCAAATCCGCTACCGCCCAGGCCAGGCTTCTTCCGAACGTGGGAGGGCCGGGCGCGGCGGTGAGGAAATTGTACGCCGGCATCCTCCGGTGTATGGCACTGTACGGAGCCCCCGTATGGAGTCATGCACTACACCGGAAAAACAGGACCCTGCTGAGGAGGACTCAGAGGGTTCTGTCCGTGAGGTCCATACGGGGATACCGTACTGTGTCGTGGACGGCGGCGACATTGTTGGCGGGTGATCCGTCCTGGGATCTCCAGGCGGAGGTGCTCGCAACAGTGTACCGCTTCCGGCAGGATGCTCGGGCGAGAGGAGAAGTGCCGTGCCCGGCAGAAACTCGAATGATCAGGGCGCAGGCGACCGAGGCTCTGATCCGTATTTGGCAGAGGGACCTGGAGTCCCCAGAAGCTGGAATTGAGACGGTGGAGGCGATCCGCCCCCACCTAGCTCGTTGGGTCTCGCGGAAACGCGGGACCCTGACGTTTAGAATGGTGCAGATACTTACCGCGCACGGCTGCTTTGGTAAGTATCTGCATCAAATCGTGGGGCGGGAAACCTCCCCGCAATGTCACGAGTGCGGCGTGCTCCAAGATACGGCGTTTCACACGCTCGTGGAGTGCGCCGCCTGGGGGCCCCAGAGGGCCCTCTTAGAAAACGTTGTTGGCCCTGTGAGCTCGCTTCGTAGCATGGTCGAGGCGATGCTCCAGGGCTAGCAATCTTGGCTTGCGGTTTCCTCCTTCTGCGAGTCCGTCCTGGCGCAGAAGGAGGCCGCAGAAAGAGTTAGGGAGGAGGACGCGTACGCGCACCCCATCCGCAGGAGGCGGACCGGCGGTAGAAGGCGCCGCTACGCGAATCTCCTCCTCCCATAATTACCGTCACAGGGGGCCGCTGCTACGGGGGTAGCAGCGGACTTCCCCCCCTGATTGATGAAGTGGGTCACTCTGCCACCGGGGTGGCCCAGTATTACCGAGCGTGGGGGCGTCACGGTGCAGTAACTCTGTTCTAGATCCCGTGACGCCCCGTAAAAGCGTTGATACAGGGGCGCAGGTTTAGGTTTAGTGGGTAGTTTGGCGATCGGTTTCTCGCGACTGCTTCTGTTTGAAGCTAGCGTGGAGAACCGGCCGCCGAGAGTCCCACACACCCTCGATGCATGCTTCTGCGCTGCATTTGGCTCTTCCCCCGAAGAGCCCGAGGACGGTGTCCAAAGACATTCCCCCTGCGTTATCAAAAAAAAAAAAAATATATATATATAAACTACTAAACTGGCTTTCTACTAAAATATAAAGAAATTTCGTTTAAAAGAAAATGAAGAATATAAGCTCAAATTTGTACCACTGCTAGGTTTACTATTGTAGTGGAACAGCTGGTATGATGTCACAAAGGTTTCTTTATTGTCACTCGATCAACTTTTCTAATAGCATGTACATTAGGCTAGAAAAACTACCGGTGCATATTCCCTGCTACGCTTCTAACACATCGTTATGTCATTTATTAGTTTGTTATGCGATTTACCCATTAAATTACCACGAATTTATTTGTAATTTTTGAAATTTCACCTAGTTTCTATATACTATTTTGATGTTTTCTTCACATTAAATACCAATATTAGTAACTACTTTCTATAAGAAATATATATTATGTATTTTAAATTTCACAGCACTGTTTCGTTGTACTCATTTTTAGTTCTATTATAACAAGTAACGGGCCTAATCTAATTAAAATTGACCGTCTCTGGGGAGGGTCTTGTTAGTTAGTGCAAAATAACACGCTAACAAATATTTAATTTTGCCAAAATGTATATATTTACATTTAAGTTTATTTTAATTAGAAATTACTTCAGACTAATTTAGAGACTTGATACTTCAACATCAGCTATCCGGACCAAGCCGGTGAGATAGAAAGCACAAGGTGCTCTCTGGGGAAAATGATTTTCTCTGAGGAACGGCGATATGAAAGAGTCCTTGAGCATATGAAAGAGTCTTGCTGTAGTAAGACGCGGCTCGTTAAGTCAACTCGCAATCATGGTTTAGGGTAACAGGAAAAAATTTCAATTCAAGAAATTCAAATTCAAATTCAAAATTCAAGAAGTCGCCAAGACTTCCAACCCTACCTCATTTGTGAACGTAGCGTATGGTATTCAAAAAGCATTTACTTACAAAAAAAGGCACTTGATATTTAACATCTATAATATTATAAAATTCTAAACATGCCGTGTCTATTGTACATTTAAGCTATTTAAAAAAACCAACTGGAATAGACTTATATAAACGATGGAGAACAAGATGCATTTTTTTTTATTTCCTGTCATTTGTTCGGGATTCACGTAAAAACTACTGGAACGATTTCGGTACGGTTTTCGCTAATCGACAGCAAATTTTGACTTTAAATCTACGCTGCTCTTTATCTTGGGAATCCGGCGAGAATTTTTCTGGGAATGATTTAAAATGAGCAGATTGAAAAAAAAATCGAATTTCAATGTGATTTTTTTACTAATCGACAGCAAATTTAATGTGTGTCATATTTATTATCAGTAGTGGTTTAAAGTTTTCACTTAAACGATAGAGCTGCGGTAATTTGTATTCCGGGGAATCTCGCGGGAATTTCAAGTCAAGCGTGGATGAAGTCACGGGTATATCATATTTCTGAAATAAAATGTCACGTGACGACTTTTCTTTTTCATAATACCTTAGATATACACTGCAACATATTTCAGACAACATTCTCAAGTACAATGCCAGACGAACATGTTTGTACATTGCATGTTTGTGGTTTTACACTAGTTTCACGTATGAAATATGTAATTCCGAGCAATAAAATGTATAACGTATTTGGGCCGCTTGTTTTATGTTCCATTTAGTTTTCTTGGAAATGCATAATGGCACGGTGGCATTGGAAACAATATTAATATTCTAAAATAATTTCTAAAGACTGCATACGTAACTCAGCTCATAGCATGTTATAGATGTCGCTTCCTCGTTTTAGATGATTGAAAGGTATACCCGCCACGATTCGGCAAGGCGGCTGGTTTCACACATCGATAATCTCGAAGCGCAAGTTTTCTCAATATTATTACTATATTATATTTTCCTACGTTATCTCGTATGTTAGGTATATTATCCCATTAATGTCAATATGTCAGTACGTTACTTTCATTCTTCGTGTATTAAAATATTGCAATAACTTGATTCCTAATGAAGTTAAACATGGTATTTTGAAAACCTAATGTAATTAGTAAAAAAATGTTTGAATATTTTGACTGTTTTCTTGTGTCAAGTTGACACCATGACATAAACTTTTGCATTTTCTTTGACATAAGTACTTGATTAAAGTAAATGCAAAAATTATTCTACTTCAACATGCAACTATAGACCGTTATGTAGTTCATAATATGCATAAGAATTGTATAATTATGCACGCTTGCACATTAAAACATTCCACACATAACACCTTGGTGCATGTTTGCATATTTTTAATTCGTATAAATTTGCAACTAAACACATTCTTGGTCTATGACCCGGAGGTATGACTATGTTGACAGACCATTTCTATTTTGTTGTGACCAAAAGCTATCTAAATATTTTCGGAGAGATTTTTATTTAGTGATGATATGTAGCTTCCAAGAGGCTTTGCTCGCGTAAGCATCAGTCCTGTATACATTCATACTTTTTTTTATCTACTAACTATATTACCTGATAGAATAGATATTTAAAACACTAGGGGCGTCATCAACGCCTTGGCGGACTTGAAGAAATTTTATGAAGTCCATAAGTGACCTTACGTCAAAAACCTCAGTATGAAATTCTCTTTAGATCAGTATTGTCGGTGAAATAAATGTTCTAGAGAACTTATTCGTATGTACTCACAGGTTATAAAAATAACACGGACTTTTAGAAGGCTCATGGAAGACAAATTGAAAGTTTAATGCATATATGTTAATTTTTGTCACTGGTCATAAAAATTATCCATACTTTTGGAACGCTAACGCGTAAACATCCCTTTGACTATGTCATTATTGGTTACCTTTTGCATTGTCGACTATTTTGAAGTGGACAGTGTTTGCTGCAACAAATCCCACATTGGGGACCTATGGAATCAGTCATCTACCGCAAAAACGAGCGTTTACATTCTGAAGTTTTTCATTAAGTTTTCTCTACGACACATCCCAGACAATGAAAACACGTTAATACCGAGCATTCTGTATCAATGGCATTTAATGTGAAAATTGCAACAGATATGACGGGGCGGAAAGTCAGCGTTGTATTAAAACAAAAATAACGCGGGCCTTGAGCTATTATCTCATTTTAATGTATTATAGGTTGCGAACGTTTTGCGTGACACGCACATGTGGCCGCTTTATGTTGTGGTTAGACATACTGGAAAATATTGATCTATAAGAACACTGGACAAGGCTATATACACAATATGAATATCTTCTTATTTTTACCAAGTGAATACCAAAAATAAACGAAAAAATTTGGCTATATTATTTTATCTTAAAATATTTAGGTTTTTTAATTGTGAACTTTCCTTCGAGCTTTTTTTGTATAGGTAAAATATTTTCTTGCGTAAAATTTGAATCAAATCAAATAAATTCCTCATTCCAATTCCTTATCAAAAATACATATAGTACATGTATAGATCTAATTTTGTACCGATTGATTCTTTAGACAGATGTAAAGAAGGAACTTACAAACGTATTACAAATGTATTAGTATTTAGTATGAATTAAATTTATGCGAATCTAAATGTACTACTTGCTATACGCAAGTGGTTTACTCTGTTATGCTTATCTCCCGACATGAATTTGAATTAATATAAGTTCTTTTAGCGCTATGTAGGTATAGATCAATATTTTAGTTTAGACTAATCTTTAAGTAAATAGGTACTAGATACAAAGCCAGACCTTTAACACCCTCCATTCTAGCTTCAGATAAATTATTACTCCTTGCTGACACCAAACCGTGGAGTTCCTGCGATGGCTCGAAAAGTCAAATGTCACTAAAAAGTGAAAATATTCCACACAAACATAATAATTTTTTTAAAACAATATTACATCTATTCGTAATTTTAAACAAATTTACATGTTTACTGAAATAAAAAATAAACTCCACAACAAAAAGACATCATCATCATCATCCAAAACCTCCTTGATAAAGTTTATTGTTTATTTGATAATTTGTTGGTTCGTATGACCTAAATCTCGTTAATCTACAAAGTCCTTGTACGACAATGAAGTGACATGACTATTTTTATCCCACCGCAGTCGATAATTCTAGTTTTCAGTTTCCAAAACTTACTCAAGCGCCAGTTGGCAGAGTGCCCAAAATTATCCCACGTAGCCTTAAAAAAATAATACTCTTATCATAACACTACACAAATGTATGTAATTGACTTTTTAATGGCTTGATTTATTCTGTTTTTAATGCATCTTTTTTGTTTAACCAAGAATATAGTTTTTTGCCATCAACTATTTTTACTTCGTACTTTTCAGTTTTAGGTGTGTGACTTTTTGGTAACTGTTTTGGTTTAAAAATATATATATATATGTAAGTCGAAATTTTTACATGGTCTTTCATTCATATACTTTTGGAAAACACAAGTCGAATTATATTTTTTTTTTCTCTTCCACCGGACGGACAAGTTTATCCGGCTTTCTGTACCGTTTAGGGGATTTATATTTTGTATTTTCTTTTTCCTTATGCTAGTCTTACATCCTTCATTGTCTTAAACCTAGATGTTCTATTCTTCCTATTAATACTATCCATCTTATACATTTATTTGCTATTTTTATTTAAACACTACTGCTTTTTTATCATTATTTTATACATTTTACTGTATATACCTAAATATAAGCTTAAATGTACCCTTATTTATCTTATCTATTTTTATAACGATGTATAGTCGAATTATATTAACTATATGTATCTATAGAGGACATTACAACCATTCATTCACTTCATTTAGTATTATTATGATTATGTATCGATAAATGTTACCGCGGTTTACTATATTAAAATATTTCTTATAATAAATTATTATATATTAAGGACGTGCACCACAAATATTTGGATGCTATTTTTTTCGCAAAACTTGTAGGTAGCTTGTAGATCTCTACGATGCGAGCGCACCAAGGAATTATGGTATCGGATTTAATTTCTATAAATTGTTACAAATTTAATGCTCTTTAGGCCTAATATGGTACACCGGCAACACTTAAATAGGTTGTTATGACAGGTTAAACTAATTTAGACGTTTAAAAATTATATTAGTAATTCGACTGCAATTGCCACCGCTACATTTGACAGCACCGACCTTGTCTGGACGTTTCATTTCCAAAAATTGATATAATAAAAATGAATATCTGAATAATAAAAGGCCAGAAGAATAATGCCTTACATAAAACCGATGAAATGGCATATTAACAGTTCAATAATCGTAAATAGTAAGGTAGTTTGGGTGGTCTACTTTTTGGCGTGCAGCCAATTAGTTAAGGTGCGAATGAACTGCGTTTGGAGAATTGGTCCATCTCGGAGCGGACATTGCAAGATCTTGTAATCTTATTTTGTAATGCGAAACAACAAACAAATGAGAAATGGGCCGCGTCGGGTGTTTTAATGAAAACGAATGCAAATTATTACTAACGTCATTCCGAATGAAGGTAATTTAGATTATTCGGTATCAACATTGATGGCATTTAGAAGTTTTATGTATAACTGATTTTTGTAATATAAATAAATTTATAAATATAGTGTAATAATAATTGATTTGTTATTTTAATAAATAGACAATTAAAATAATATTTTTAAAATTAAATTAAATAAATTTGAATAATAATTAAAACTTAAAGGTTGTTTTAAGCCAAGTTAAGCACTAGTAATAGGCATCCTCAAGTTTGTACAATATATTCCGCTCTCCTTATTCAATCTCTGTTGACGACCTTGTAAAATTTATCGGTACATCGGGCTGGAGCGTTCCCATATTATGCTTGCTGATAGGATAATTCTAGGTCGGTCTATGTCAGTCTATGTTCATTAGCCTTGCGACAGACTACACGTAAGCGATCCACAACCATTAATTTTGTGAATTACATTGGTTATCTTTGTTATTTCATTTAAAAAAAAACTTATTATTAACAAGACCTATTATATTGACAAGACCTACAAAACTCATTCATAATATACTGCAAAGGTCGTAACATCAATAAAAGTTTTGGTACTGGTCATTCACAAATCTCACAAGGGCATTTGGTAGAGTTAAGACCGTAAAAACAACTAGAGTACAGTTTTAAATTATTTTAATGTTTGTCATTAAAATATTTATCATACATATTTCTCAGACATGAAGACGTTAATGGGACACATTTTGTATGAAAGAAGAAAATACGATATAGGTCATGAATAGCGGATTAGTGATTAACGAAAAACAAAAATGTAAAGTTACGTAATTGAGCATTGATAAATTATTTTGACACTTATTTTTTCTAACATAGGATGAAGTAATAGGCATTGTGCCAAATAAAGTAGGTCGAAATATGGATTATAATCAGCGATTGGAATAGTTGGGGCTAATTTGCCTAAAGCTGTTAATCAACATAGAGTGGTTAAAACCATCACAATCTTATCTATCTAATTTTATCAGATAGATAAAAGTCTTTCAGAATCTCGGAATCCTGGAAATAAGTTTACTAATATACATACAGTCTCATATCTGTACTTATATTGTTAGATTTTATAGTCTTTAGGAAGATACATTGCAAAATTAAAAGACTGCAATTGCGGTTGAAGATGGGAATCAGAGTTAGCAGCATTTATTGAAAAATGTACCTGTTGAAATGTTTTTTAGGGGATTTTATGTTGAAACGTTTATTCGATTTACAATAGATTCCGAGGCAATCGCAAGTTTTTACAGAGGAATCCTAATTATGTGTTAAAAATCAAATAATTTTTGGGCGGTTTTAACAATAATTTGTCATATCCTGCCGCAAACTTTAGAGCCTTACTTTTTCCGGTCACTGATTTTATTTCCTACAATATTGATTTTTATTTCGCTCAATACGTTAATTATCTACAATCGTTCAATTTAAGTAGAGAGTATAAATTAAAATAATTTACGATTTTCTTTAACAGTATCATTTTAATATCTCGTGTGCGCTTCAAAGTTCATATGACTAGCCAGATGGTTAATGTGACGTTTGAGTTCTTCCTATTCCGCTTTCTGTTTTGTTTAATGGATTTCTGACATCAGTGCTTGAAGTGATCTTGAAAAATGTATTCATTAGACTTGGCAAAAGCTGTTGTAAATAGTATTTTCCAATAAGTAGTAAAGAAATTATTGTCTATGGGCCTGCATTGAAAAAGCAAGTTTCACAGTAATTACATTGCATACAGCAATATCATGCATACAGAGAACAATAATCACACATATATTTATAAAAAATCTAATATAAAAAGAAACTAAAAATAAAATGTAGAAAACAGATAGATAACACTTCGTTTTTCACTAAAATAAGCAAGCACAAGAATCCCTATTAATATTATAAATGCGAAAGTAACTGTCTGTCTGTTCCGTTTTCACGGAAAAACTACTGGAGCGATTTGGCTGAAACATATATATATATATATATATATATATATATATATATATATATATATATATATATATATATATATATATATATATATATATATTCGGTATACTTTTTATCCCGCAAAATGGGATAGTTTCCGGAATAAAAATATATTTGTCTTTCTGTTTGTTATACTTTTACGGAAAAACTGCTGGACCGATTTAGTTGAAATTCGGTATATATGTAATTTTAATACCGAGGGTGGACAAGGGATACCTTTGGCCCGGATAATGTGATAGACTTATGTAAAGGTTATCCCTAAAAGTGGGATATGTTTTTTGTGATTTTTCATTTTCGTCATTTTGGTCATCTTTGCCCGATTTGTCCTTTTTGTCCGATTTATCCGAGTTGTCCGATTTCTCCTGTTTGTCCGATTTGTCCTTTTTGTCCGATTTGTTCGAGTTGTTTGATTTGTCCTTTTTGACCGATTTGTCCTTTTTGACCGATTTGTCCTTTGTGTCCGAGTTGTCCGATTTGTCCTTTTTGACCGACCATTTTGTCTGATTTGTCCGGGTTGTTTGAGTTGTTCGTTTTGTCCGATTTGTCCTTTTTGTCATTTGCAGTTATAGTTGTCGTTTGTAATTGTAGTTTTCATAAATGGAGGATAGATAAATATAGCTAAGACGGTTTGAAATAAAGAATGAAAGTTTGGACAAGACCAATCACTTCTCAAGTTAATACATATAAAAATTCATCGTCTTTCCAGTTAAGCTTTCACGAAAAACTACTAGGAATACTGGATCGGTCTTGCTGTAATTTTGTTTAAATGTAGTTTTAATACCGAAAATGGACATAAATACTTTTCATGCCCGGATATGGGATAGTTTGTGATATAAAATGAAATTAAACTTCCAAGTGCAAATAGCACTAACATAAAAATTGAGTACAATGTAACCTGTATTAACGCCTGCTCTTTAAACAAGAAGCACGCACTAGAGGTTGACCCGCGGCGTGGCCGCGGGGTAAACTCTAGCATAATATACAATCGCAAGAGTTTTAGAGAAACGATACTACGATACTATATTTTTAAGTAATATCGCGATACATATACATAATGAAATTAATCAGATAAATTACTTGCTTATATTCGGACTCAAAGGTATGTACTCTTAATTGTACGTAGAGTTGAAACTATGTATATAAGTTTGTATGTTAATTTTATACAAAATAAAAAAAAGAAAGGATCTTACAGATCAATAAATCAATGTACAATTACTAATTGGTAATAAATAAATGTAAAAATAAATTCAATTCAATTTTTTTAACAATCCATTAAAACAGGAACGTTAACGAATTTACTCATAAAACATTTGTTTACTGGCTTATTGCCAAATAAGAAAACCGCAAATAAATTGTAAAATATTACCAGCAACATTGTGACTTGTTTTTATTTATTTTTGTGTCGATTTTACAACTGCTAATCGTTTTTGTGTATCTACAAAAATAAAGCAAAATTGTTTTTTTGTTTCTATTTTCGAAGTAGATACATATTTTTTTTAAGTGAAACTACTTTAGAATCGTTATGATTTAAAATTTGATGAAACGAAAAAGCGTCCCTAAAAATATATAAACACATAAATCTATAGGACTAAGCCAGCGAGAAAATGAGATACGAGTTTTACATTGTGCAGCACAGATTAGAGAGTCAATAAGGCGAATGATTAAACATAGGTCTTATATCTATATTGATAAATCTAACAGAAGACAGATAATTCTTCTCTAACTTTTACTTTATTTTTTAACATTTACTTCTCTAACTTCAGATTCAATATTCACTGAAGTTTCACTTATACTGTATGTGAACTGTACACACACGCACAATATTATTTTTATTAATCACTCCTAAATTATAGCTCTATAGCAAAATATGAATTTTCTTACTTCGGACGTATTAAATAGAACTTTCAAAAGGAAACGCATGTTTTTCGGGAACTTTAAACATGCTTTTTTGCTATGCAGTTTTGATGTCAAACAATTTGGTTAACAGTAAACAATACTTATAGGATATTAGATTGTTTTTTTAACGAAGAATTTTGTATTTGTGTACAAAAAACTCAATTGTTTTACGAAATGTGCCTTTTCGAGCTACCACAAGAGCTCTCTTAGTTGACGCCAGTTATATACCTAAAATTTGGCTAAGGCTTTTGCTTAAAGATTATTAAAAAGAAAATTTAAGAGCAAATTTGTGGAGACTAACACTGGTTAGAATTAAAAATCGTGCACAGAATGCTTTGCAATATTTTTTAACCACAAGTGAGAAAAGGGGAACGCCCTTCAAGTCATAACATCATAAAATGTATTGTCATCAAGAAGCCATTTGTGGTTGAGAATGCACTCGTATGCAGCTGTGAGCAGTTTGTTTAGATTCCTATGAACGTTCTCAGATTACTTTATTCGTACGCGACTAGTCTAAACTCGTGTCTTGGGTTTTAATTTCTATGTACTGTTATATGATTCAATGTTGAGAGTGAATTAACGTCACCGGGCATAATATAAATTATGAGGAATCAACAATCTGTAGAAGCCGTGGTAGCTTAGTGTTAGATATTATTATAATTAACACATGCTAACGGTGAAGGAACACATCGTGATGAAACCTGTACATTGAGATATCTGATGTGACAATTCTGCCAAGATGCCTTTGACAAGCATGGCGGGTATATCGTTCGTTCCCCTATAATGGGAGGCCGGAGCCCAGCAGAGGAACGTTTATGGGCTGTTATTATTATTAAAACAATTTATAAGAATATAATATAGTGTAAAAGTTTATTTTACAGAGCAGAAATTGAAACAATGTTGTAGAATTATTAATTTTAGTGACAAAGTATATTCTTATTGTATATTTTTATTTATTTATGGTTGTATTTTATTTAATGTTATTTAATTTATACATCGTCGCGTATACGAGATTACGTACAATTAATCCCTAGCTTGGCTTTGTTATAAAAATCAATAAGCAATAAAGTATTCTCTATTTATAATTACTTGATTATGCTTGTTTATTCATAATAAACTGTTTGTGCCGACCAGACAATTTTCTTTATTTGCATAAATAAAATAAAGACACTTCTTACTAATATTCTGTAAAAACTATCGATTTTGTTTTAAAGCTTCGTGCAATGTCGCTTTCGCTTACTACATATAAGGAGTCCGAAAGATGGTAGATTAGGTTAGGATTGTCTCGTTTTGTGAGGCCCCCGCCTGCCAGGGCAAGCGGAGTTAGGACCGTTTTCCGCTAACTGTAGCCCTGTAGTAAGGCGCAGGACATTACACCCAGGGGTTCTAATGGGTATCCCTAATTATCGAGTGGCAATAGCATGGCACCAGTTCTGACTGGGCATGCTAGTGCCACCCCGCTCTGGCGAATCCCCCCAAGCTTCTGTGCTTGTCGCAGATTATGGTCCTCAATCGGATTTCCCCTGGCTAAAAAAAAGGGATTGTACCGTCTGCACTTGACCATTGTCCGACTGGTTGTTTAGTCTAAGATAGCATGTTGAATCTATAAGGATTTAGCTTATATTATGTAATGCAGAAAAATATTGTTATTAAAGCGTAGAATTATGTCAGTTATTAGACTAGCCTTTGAAATAAGAGATATAACATATTGTCACTGACAGTTTACGACTAAGTGCTTTATTGCCATAACACAATCAAATAATAATTTGAAACGTGACGCTTTAAGCACGCACCTGTGCCAGAGTAATGCATATTCAAGCACTTTTATTAAGGAATGTGCCACGCTAGTACATTTAAGATTTTAAACTTTACCGTATAAATTAAATAAATACACACGTCTATTAAAACTAATGACTATGCCATATATTTTAAAATGGTTTTCTTTACTGCAGGATCCACAAAATAAATAATTTCAAACATTATACCTTTTCGTATGCATATATTGATAGTACGAAATTCTACTAATAAGGTTTTCTACGCGTATTTGCTAATGTAAAACTTGGAATCGTATTCCGCGAGAATTTTTCTATTTTCCAAAATAAGCACTATCCGTATTATCAGTCGTTAAACAAAATATTTATAACTATTCCGAATTCCATAAAAATCCACCTGTACTCAAAGTCGATCAGAACGGAATACAAATTAACTTTACACTAATATATTAAATTGAATATAAATTATTATGGCGACTGAGGGTAGAACTTTCTGGCAGCGTAAGCCGGTCTCACGACTTTTAGAAAAAGGTAGAAGATTCTGGAAGGAAAAGACATGAACGGATATATTTTAGAAAGGGATAGACGATGAACTAATGTTCTAGAATAGTAAGTTTGGGGAGGAAAAGACAGAGATAGATAGATGTTCAGAAAGGGACAGATAGTAAATAAAAGAATAACGAAAAGATCGAAATTATGGGTTCTAGAAGGTTCTTCCGGGTATGTAAGCAGCGTAAGCAAGTGAGGTGTGTAAGAATGGGCCTAAATGGCGCTCTGTTGTTCGTGCCTACCCCGCAAGGGAACTGGCGTGAAGTTATGTATGTATGTAAGGCGCGCCTACCGGGGAGTCTAGAGTTGAGTTAAGTTTAAGACAGCGAAGCGACAAGTGCGATACGGAAGAGTTGGAAGAGAAGTTTAATAGAAGACAGTGACGAGTTAAGTGGTAAATTTAGTGACAAGTTTAGTGGACAGTTAAGTGAAGGAGGAGTGTAGCGTAGTTCGAGAGACGAACCAAAAGCGAGCTACACGCGGTAATATCGGAGGTGAGCACTGCAGTAGCAGGAGGTGGTCTGCGCATTATAGGCGAAGGTACTGTGAGTGAGACACCTTATCGTCGGGACAGTGCATCGTTAGTCGTGCGTATAGGGGCAACCCTACGGAGAGGTATTACGTGCGGCTGTGGAATTCAGTAGAAGCGTTACTTAAAAGAACTGGTGTTTCCTTCCAATCCCAAGTGCGTACCCCCGCTCGCACGTAACATGATTTTTAAATTATAATACCATTATTGTCTCAATTTGATATTTTGCATATCGTAAGAATTCTTTGATTTTCCAGGAATATTGCTTTCACTGTAAAATTGATCGAATTTGTCCATTTATTAAATTATGAAAAATAAATAATAATTATAAGTTTTAACAACTCTGATTTAGCTCGCACGGTACTTCGAACTACTAGTGGTTTTAAAGCTTATAGTAAACTAATGTTATTATAATACTAAATTCTGAAATATCAGTCCTTACAGGTGTCGTTTCTAGGCTTTTTATTGCCACCTCCTTTTTCCACGTTCAAGGCATAATTTGTTCTTGTTTTTTAATTTGTACATACTATCTAAGTAACATATTATTCTTATACCACACTTTAACTGCATTCTATGACGATCACTAAGCTTAAAAAAATAACCTATGAGTAAAGTTTTTTATCCTAGAAAGTAATGCATTTTTATTTAGCCATATTGCGTTTGTTAACCTTTAGGACAATTGAAAAAATCCTCGGCTAGTCTGTTCCCCAATAATTCTCCGATGTTTTCTTTTTTAATCTCCGTTTATACTCACCCGTAGGCTCATGCGTCACCAACGAATATATAAAAAACAACATCATACTTAGCACACTGTTTGCACAATGTTTGATCGGCAGGTTTAAACGTGGATAATCTCGGCTTAAGTTTCCTCATGACATTTTCCTTTATTGTCAGTACGCGGTATTTATAACAGAATAGTATGCAAATGTCAGCATAGTCCAGAAAAAACTATCAGTACCTACACGCTAATGGTAACTATTTTAACCAAAGCTATTTTGAAAGAAGACTGGTGCATGGGCACCGAGTGACCACGGCTTAAACAGTATTATTATCTTGTTACAAGACGGATTCGAATCCTGGCCGAGGAGTTTGTAATGCTTTCTCAGATTTCTGACCTGATGTGCATAATGTTACAATTACCACAGGCTGAAGAAATTACCATTAAACATCATAGCTACTTTCTCTCAGGTGGGACGTCAAACTGTCTACTGTACTCCAGCTTTAAAAAACTTCTAGCACGTCGAGATTACGCGTACAGTGAACCCGCCAATTTATTATGGACAAACGTGGTGGGTGTACTGTCAGTCCTCTAAAATTAGGAGAACCAATCCCAGCAGTGGGATGCTTATAGGCTCATATTATATTCACGACTGATGTATCTATGTTTTATATAGTTTACCTACTTATTATCTACAAATGCTTCTGATCAATATCAGATTTTAAAATTTTATTTTTATTTGTTTTCAGATCAATATGGGATTTTAAACCAATCACCGCTTGCAGACTGAAGTTTTTAAAGGTACGCCTATAAACCTTCAAAGTTAAAAATTTAATTTAAGATACAAATTGAACGATTGAAAAACAGTTTTTATTTAAATTAAATGGCTTACAACGATTGTTGTGATACATACAAAAACCATTTAATTTGCATTTTTATACATATTTTCGATAGTCATTCGTAGATTGGACTATTATTCAGATGATTAAATTTTAATTAAATATTGTTGATGAAAAGGACGTAGGTTTTTCTAGCACCAAGGATAAGTTTTAGAATTAATAAAATGATTACAATTACTCCAAACTACTAACGTAATGTAATGCTGTTATTAAACGGATTAACCAAATTGAATCAATTTAGTTGAAAAGCACAGAACTGAAAAGACAATGACACGAAGGTATTCGATGACATTCAATGATTCAGGTTTCTGTTTATATGGACCACTTTAGTTGATTTAACCCAATCGATTCTCTCTCTCTCTCTCTTTTCTTTCACCATATCCGTCTGTTATAACCGTCTGTTGAAGAAAAATAAAGAAACATGATCGGATCATGTTTCCCATGCTGTTTATATCAGAGCCCAACTCCTCAAGCCGGGCAGTCCAACGGTCAGTGGATATGTCTTTCAACCGGTACGGACCTCTGTCTCTTCATTAACACCAATTCTCTGTTCATTTAAATTCTATCTTTAATTCTAATTTTCAGTTTTGTGCACAAGTGTAAATTCTAAAATTATTGAAATAAATAGTGTTTTATCGGATAAGATTTTTTTAAAACCCCCTTTGGAAGGGGCTTATATTATATTAATAATATGACATACTTTTTGACTATTTTTGTATAATATTTATTTATTCTATTTACATGTATTTAAGCACACTACCGTTATAATAAATAAATAAATAATCGGCAGACAAACACACACATTGTATATCCCCAAATGAAGCAAGTTACGCTTGTGTTATGGGTAATATACAACGGACTACTCTGGGGCCGATCCCAGACACCCAGACCGTAGTAAATAACGGAGAAAATACGTTTCCGAAATTTACTATACCAGGAATCGAACCCGGAGCCTCTGCGTAGCATTGAGGTAGGCCGGCAAAGGCTTAGCCCGCTCAACTTTCGATTCCTTTCACAAGATCCACAGGCCGGGTTGTCTGGAAGAGATGGCTCTAAAGTCTAAAGCGATAAGGCAGGCCTTTATTCCTGCTTTTACATGAAGTGACTATAAATAATTTACTTAATGTGTATGTGGTGAACATTAAGAAATTTCTATATATATATCTGCTTTTTAATATATTATCATGGA
This sequence comes from Dendrolimus kikuchii, assembly GCA_019925095.2. NCBI lineage: Eukaryota > Metazoa > Arthropoda > Insecta > Lepidoptera > Lasiocampidae > Dendrolimus > Dendrolimus kikuchii. Next base: position 10,883,284 of record CM034400.1, read on the forward strand.
ATATATTCCAAAATAATATACATGAAAACAACTGTTCTCAAACAAATACGTGTATATAGAAGCAGTAGGTAGTTAATGCGCCTGAGCATGTTGTTTAGAAACTGCTGAAATATTCATAGCGAATGTTTGTTTTGAATTTATTCTATTCTCTATTGAAACCCTTTGTTCTATTCGTTTGTCTATGATTTGTCTCATTGTCAACTGAAAACATTAGTCTTGTATTTTAGCCGTTCATAGTACATATGAATGTATTGTCTGTATTTATTTATTCGAAGGCTATTTATATAAAAACTACTACTAATTATTATGTTAAAAGTCAAAATTAATATTCTGAATTTGAATTTTTGGGGGCAACTTGAAGGGTTGACCAAAAGTGGATGGATGCAGAAGTCGTGGAAGGCCACGACAAACCTTCCATTATCAAATTGATCGTGTACTAGCAGAAGGCGATGTCAGGAGCCTTAAGAACAAACAAGCGTGCATGACAAGAGTTATGAATGTCAAAGAAGCAAGTGAGGTGTGTAAGAATAAGCCTAAATGGCGCTCTGTTGTTCGTGCCTACCCTGCAAGGGAACTGGCGTGAAGTTATGTATGTATGTATGTATGTAACTTGAAGGGTGATGTTTTGCTGTATGGTTTTATTTTCAAAAACGTATATATTTTGTTTAACATGAACAATAGTCGTAGGATTTATTTAGGATTATTATGCAAGCATTGTGTGTTTGTGTAAAAAATCTCAGTTGTTTAGTAAAATAAATGACTTTCCAAGATGCCACAAGGATTTCGTTGTATCAGTCAAACAATACGGTAAAAACTGTCCTAAGTTCCTAACAGTAGTAGTATCTATATTTAACCTGATTTATATTTTAATTACCCTGATTCGTTTATATTTGTTTATTGAACGTTATTCTAAAACTGAAACATTTGTAACAGACGCTAGTAATATAGGTATTGTGCAAATAATAACACGCAATAAAAAATCGTTCGTTTGTTAAGTATTCATATGTTGTTAGTATTCATATATTATGTTATTCAAAGTGTTGGCCGTGCGGGCGCAGGGATCGCCCTAGATGAAACACCCCTTAGCAAGTTGACTGTATTTATTTATAGGCGCTACAAAAGCAACAGGTGCGATCAGCACAACTGTATCAAACGGCGCGTTCGAGGTTAACCAACACAACTTAGCACTAGCCCCGGACGTTACACTGAACGTAGATAGCACTAATTGTATCGATTACACCGATCAATACGAGTGGCACTAATCACAATCCCTTGTGGTTCACAATATCCACGTAGACACGCTGAGAGTCCGTTGGTTGTAGAGTCTTCCGAATGCTCCTTGAATTTCATGGTCTTCTTAGTCTTCCTTGTGTGTATATACTGACCAATGTGTGTATGTATTCGACCGAACGATGATGCCGGAGGCTCGCCCCGTGCTTACTAAGGTACTACAAAAATGCAGACGCTTAGCAGCTACATATCCGCGGTAAGCGGGGCGTGGGGGTACGGGATTTCCGGGGGAGAGGTCAGGGGGTGATTCTGTCCGCAACACAAAGTATTTCTTTGTATTCTCTTTATTCTCCTTCTCCCACTTTTTTATCGCAGTTGGAACGTCAATGATACAAAGTAATAATCAATTTAAATACAAGCCTAACCCGTGAAATATGTATGCTTTTTCATCATCTTATTTGTTTTTCTCTTATTAATTTTATCTAAGAGGCCTTCAGAAGATTCTTGATAAAATTGTTAACATGAAAATATAGCTTGTTTTATAGCAAATCTGGCAGATAGGCAGATGTCCTAGCTATTGAAAACTAATTACCGTCCCCTTTAGACGTTTGCAACACCAGAGGCGACACCAACGCACTGCCAGCCTTTACGATGGGATACAAGGGCCAGGACAAGAACAACAAGACATGTAGTGTTTTACAAGAATGAATAAGATGAGAAACAAGTACATAAGGGGATCTTTGAAAGTTGCACCCGTGACTGAAAAATTGAGAGAAAGAAGACAAGTACATAAGGGGATTTTTGAAAGTTGAAGAAAAACACGTATTGTGCCAACCCCCAATAATTGGGAGAAGGTGAAGCAAAAGAGAGAGAGACGGGACGGGACGAAGAAATCAGACAGCAGGAATAGAATAGAGGGGACGGGGAAGTAGGCCATAAGAGCTCTCACTCACTGTATGAAACATGATTAGCTCAAGACGCCGATATTCTATGAAAGCGTGGTAACACACCAATCGAGCCAGCCCTAGGGGCTGTAATCAATATAATGATACCAGCATGGCGCTACCACGTCAAAACCAAGTCGTTACAGTTTGTTGTTCTTTGGTAAAACATGTTTATCATGTAATATTTATTACTAATCTTGAAAATATATGTTTTTATCAGCAAAAATATTATGCTTATATATTTCACAGGATGATATAAAATCAATCTGTTAAACAAATCAAGCCACGACGGAAGGTTGTGATCGTAAAACTTTGGTATCGTAAAGATAATAATGCCAAAGAAAATATTAAACGTAAATTCTAAAGATTAGCGATAGAATTTCATGATTCTTTTTAATGTTTTTATGCCTTGAAAGGTCAAATTAAACATATATGACTCAACTAATTTAGACAATTATTATCTGAAAGTTCGTGCAGTTATTAACAACCTAAATAAAATATTCTTAAAGTGAAATGTAGAATATATATTTCTTCCGCTTTGAATTGGACGTAGACTCATATCAGTGTGTACTGAAATGGTCGTTCCCGAAAATTACCCGCCGGAAATCGAATTCGGCACTTTTACATTTAAGTGAACCAAGCGTATCTACAGTCATACAACAGACGATATGTAAACAGAAAGAGTGTATTAAAATAATAAAATTACATTTGGACGGTTTTAAGTGCGGTATTTGATTTGATTTATAGTATTCCGACGTTTCGGCCACTTTTCAGTAGCCGTGATCACAGGAGACAAAGATGTCAAGTGTCCACGTGTACTAGTCGCGAAAACTTCAAGAAGTGTATTAAAAGTTAAATATTTCGAACGATTCAGAACACACTTTAAAACAACCTTGATAGCATTTAAAATTGTCTGTGCAGTCTAGACTCTAGACGTTATTAAAGTCGCAAAACCTTAACCAAACGTGTTTGGAAACGCGAAAATTAGCTTTATAATTAACATTCGTATCAAGTACGAGGTGAAATGCAACTGCCTCCTATATTCCGCCAATCGCGTCGAGTGATTGCGGCATTAGGCCCCGCCTACACCCATCCGATGCCTGACCACGGTCACAGAATCGCGTTAGACGCTGAAGCTACTACAGATAACTTACTAGTTGTTATGTCAACCGGGTCGCAAGCGCACCTGTCACTTGTTTATTTAATAAATGGATACAAAAATAAAATTTAAACTGTAACACTTTATGGTCTTAATGCCTATAAAGATCCCACTGGTACAGTCGGACCTCTCAATTTTTTTAAATTAACTGTCAGCATATATCGATGTGTGTGCTTCACCACGTTGTTTCCCGTCACCATAAACACGTAGTATTTGGTACAATATGCACATTAGGTCAGAAAACCGCCTAAGAAAGCTTTCACAAAGACAGTTCAGTTAACGGCCTGTGGAAGTTGAAATAAAGATTTCTCCTATAAGAAATAAAAACTCACTTCTCATCCTGTTTATTCAAGTGTAAATAGTTGTTTAAGCAGCATGAAAAAATTATGGAATGAAAAAAATATAAACCCAACATAGTATAAAAACTTGTAAAGAACTCTATGTAAAAAAATTATTTTGAACCGCATCGCCAATGGCCACTTAACACTATGTGAGATAAAAAGATATCAGGCAAAAGAAAAAAGCGTTATTCTATGTTTTTTTAGATTTTTCGAGGTGGAAAGGATTTGCACACACCACCGAAGATAGTAGTGTAATAGTGTGGTTTTTGCGGCGATTGCTTTTGAGTAAAACATATCGGTCTGCCTTTAGTTGAACCTGGATCCTGAACTTCTAGGTTTCTTCCTATGCTATTGTTTTTTTATTGCTGAAGCGCAGCAAACAGGCTGACGGCCCAACTGTGATGGAAAGTGGTTACCGTCGCCTATGGACATTACCAATACCAGAGGTGCTACTGATGTGCTGCCGGCCTTGAACGAGAAACTGGAACCTGGGCACTGATGCCGGAACACAACTCAAAGTTGTTTTGGTGACATACTCTAGACCAGGGGCGATAGCCATCCAGTGCCGTACATGCCCTACCACCTGGCTGTGGGTTGTTTTGTCCCCTCTTATGACAGGCTCCCCGGCCACAGGAAATAATATTCTTTTTCCGTTCCTGCACAGAGAGCATTCACACGAAATCTAAATTATTGGCATCCAATTCAGCCGTGTCCTATCTGCAGCATATTTCAAAAAAGTTAAATTGACGTAAAACATTGTCCTTTAAACATGTTTACAAATTATGATCATTCGGTCCAAAATAAATAATGTTTGAATGCAGACAAAATTCTTTGACACGTGTAAATATTGGAGTATATATTTCTGACTAGTTGATTTATTAGCGTAGTGAAATACTAAACAGTAATTATGATATTAATTTAAAACGGTTTTATATAATATTCCTCTAAATTATAGGTGCATGTGTTCAAAATTATACAGTACATTCAACAGCCATTAAATATCATCAAATAAATATCTACTGTATGTTATTATTGCTCAACATAATTATCTCACACGTTCCAATACTAAAGTATTAATCAAAATTACTTCATAGCTATACTTATCAAATAAAATATTTATTTTAAATATTTCTTTCAACATGAGAGAGAGGTCGTAGGTTTCACTATCGTCAAAGCAATTAATTCGCGTCAAATTAACTCGTTATTTTGGAAAGAATTCGTGGGATAAATATTAAGATTATCATCAATCAATATTTTAGAAGGTGACTATGATGGCCTCGGCTGTTTATAGCATATGTTTATTATATGTGACCGAGCTTGATGAGAACAGAAATCGAATTTGATAATGAATTTCGTATTGTTTAGAGCCGTGCTGCGTTTCTATGGCCAAGTCACGATTGAGTCATTAGAATCATTGGATATTCTTTCTGCAGCTGTGTATACAGAAAACGGAACAATGTTGAGAACGATTGATTAATAACTGCCCTTTGTATTAAACACGTTTGTTGATTAAGGAGTTTTATGTTTTTTGTTTTTATGTTTTCACAACAGATTAGCATATATTTAGGATTATATAGCCAATGGAATAAATGACAAATGTATGTCGTCAATGTGGAATCTCTTCACAATTTTAATAAATGTAATTACTAGCGGGCCCGGCAGACGTTGGTTATCTTGCCCTGAAAAAAATATAACCCACTTTCAGCGCCACCTACCGGATCCAATAGTGATTCAAAACGATTCTAGAATCCACTTGAACACACACAAAAATTTTCAACAAAATCTTTAGGAGGAGTTCAGTCACGTACAGAAGAATTATATATATAAAGATGTAACCAGTAAGGGTTAAAATAAAAAATCTCTTATGTATAGAATCAGAAGTGAGGATACATAACCAAGGATAGGTAGAGATAGAGGATATGATCACCAAGTCGGTACTTGGCCGGTGGTATATCGCAGGACCGATGGTCCATGGAACTTTCTTGTTCTAGAGTGGACAATGCGTCTTGGCGAATATAGTTTTGAACGCCCTCCAGACCAGAGGACGAAAGGCACGACCGTGATGTATGGTGTAAACGCGAGAAGGCTTGCATGCATTAGTGGATATCGAATGGCTGATGACTAATAAAATAGTGATACGATCCCGTTGATAGGGAATCATATATTTATAGTTATACCTTTTAGTCAAGGGTGATTATTCGGCGTCCAACCGCGCGCGTCATTGGCGGCAACCAGGTTTTCTTTAAAAATGTTATAGCTTTTTAAGAATCGTAGTCAAAGATGAATGATACAATAGCAATAGTTTTTAAAAACCTGGTTGCGGCCAATGATGCGTGTCGGACAATCGCTCCTCAACAAGGAAAACTACCCAAAAACGACTTGCTTAATAAATGCTGGTTTTACTTCATAAAAGATAACCAAGAAATTATATTATTATCTTTTTCGATAAGTAGCTCAATACTAAATAACTTAAAATAATAATGTCTTGAAAATCCATCTCTACACACGCCTAAAAGGCTGTTTGTTTCGTTGTAATGGAAATCTATTAACTATACGCCCACCAGCTTGACGTCGAGCTGTTCTATATGGGTCATGATGTGTACGGATGTGGGTCACACACACTATTTCATTACGCAACAAAGAGCAGGGTTCTGTACTAATAGTATGTTAAAGGTCAGAGCCTTTCTGATAATGCAGAGGACTCTTTAGTCGGAGATAATGTAAAAAATAACTTCATCCTTATAATACCAATAATTGTAAAAGTGAGTTTGTATAGTATATTTAGATGCATAAACATTATTGTCACAAGAAGTTCTCATTTAGGTTTGGCTTTCATCTGATTTTTTACTTAAATATCAAGATTGAACAGCAAGTTCATAAAAAAATTGCTAAGTGCATGTCAGGTTCCTCAAAGTTAGGTAAAGGTTCCAGAAAGCTGAAGGTGAAGGTGTTAATAATTTGACTATAGAAAACTTTACTTTAGCAAACCGCCTCCGCTGGCTCGGTCACGTAGAACGGATGGGAGAGGATCGCAGCGTGAGGAAAGCATATTTGGGACGGCCGGTAGGTCGGTGACCGGTCGGCCGTCCCAAATATCGCTGGAAGGACAGAGTGGAGGCTGGCCCGTCGGAGCTAGGAGCCAATAATTGGCAAGAAACCGCACAGGACAGGGAAAGTGGCATGCTCTCGTTTCAGAGGCCAAGACCCACTTTGGGTCGCTGAGCCAACGGAGTAAGTAAGTAAGTAAGTAAGTAGTACAGAAAACTTTATAGGGAATAGAGTCAAAAATATCCCTTCTCCTAAAAACTGCTAGTATTGTCGCTTGTTTATTTGTTGAAACATTTTTTATTATTTTACTTATTACGTTTATTTTAATATTATTTATACAGTAAGTAGCTCCTAATTATTATTTTAACATGAATCTTAGAATTATCAATGGTTAATGTGTCTCTGTTCGTTCGTAGAAGGGGGCGAGGAGCGCGGTGATAAGTCATCTGTCACTACTGTCAAACAATATTGACAGTGACGTTTTATTGTACAGATTAAATACTGTTAGTACACTACTGATCCTTTAATTTTATTTATTTATCCAAGTAATACAAGGTGATGACTTTTTTGCTTTGTAGGCGAATACTCCTCAAACTAAAGATTTAAGTAAGTTAAAAATAAAAAGATCGTTATGAATTTTAAAACCTGTCAAATTAAATCTAACACGCGTAACTACTGTTTAGTGACATATTTAATATTTTTGGCCAAATTACAACCATGTAGGCAAAGTAGTTTTTAGTAGTAGTTTTTCTGTGGTCAGACAGACATGAAAATCTTTAGCATTTCGTTTTTGCAAATATAGCTGCGGGTCCCTAAAAAAAGAGTTCATAAACGCACATAAAAAAATCTATTAATGATCTATTATACATACATATGTGGCGTGTTTAATATTAATAAAGTTATGTTATAGGCATTTTATGATCAATATTCTTATCGAAATTAAACTATTATTGAAAGGTTATCTTTCATCAGTTTCAAATGAGAAATAACTGCTTTAATGCTTTTTTAATGGTTGCCCAAATTATCATTTGTCATTTTGACCCCTGTACTTTAAGTAACATTATATGACGACATTATTATATTGGGAAATACATATAAGATATTTAATAGGGAAATTCATAAGAAGACACTTATTTAATATAGACTCATGTTAATAATATAAAATTAGATAATAATAATATGATAAATGATATCCATGTTCCCCGAACATTGCGATGGGCAGACGCCATAGTCATCATAGTCCCAGATTTCTAGTTCCACTAGCAGTTCATCCCAATAACCCGGTACCATTTGTTCTAATTTGGTACAATAGTCCTACACTGTTCGGGTATTGTCCTTGGGCGTATTTTTTTATGGTGTAGATAGGGATAATCGCCAGTCAGTGTCACGCCACATCCATATAAAATTTGTCGAAGGGTTCTCTACGTGTTGGCCTTCCCATGGCTCACAAGCTCTCCAAAGGTCCGGGCTATTTTAAATGATAATCATTTGATTATCTGATAATAATGTTTAAAATAAAATGCTATAGGTACGCTAAAGTTACATAATAAAATTATGTTAATGCTAATACAAAAAAAAAAGTTTAATGCTGTAAAGCTAATAATTCTTGCATTTGCATTACAAATGCTTTTCAATAGAAAACCGTGTTTGCATTTTGTTGCGTCTCCGCTGAGTTCTTTTGGCTAACATCCCATAAGCAAGTTCATCGGCTCACAAAAAAGTGGTATTATGCATTTCGATGCGCTGCATCCGAATCTGGGGTCAGTTTGGTCCATACCAATACGCATGGAAAGTACAGATCACTTTCTTTTTGTGGGCCGGTGAATTATTATCGTGTAAACTCGTAACTTATGTAAATAGCTTGTAAACAGCGAATTTTGATTTGATATTAAAAACTGTTTTTTAATTATTAAAATATTATAAATAAGTCATATTCAACTGTCCAGGAACGGAGAAAGAATACGATTTTCTGCGGACGGGTGGCCTGTCGTAAGAGACGACAAAACATTCCACACACAGGATGTAGGGTATTTGTCCATCTGCATGGCTACCACCCCTGGTTTAGAGTATGCTTACATAACAACCTTGAGTTGTGTTTCAACATTAGTGGTCAGGCTCCAGCCTCCCTTTAGAGAGCGGTAGCACATTGGTAGCACCTTTGGTGTTACGAATCTCCATAGACGATGTTTACCACTTTCTATCAAGTGGGCCGTCGATCTGTCTGCTGAACTCATGCAATAAAAAAGGTCATGAAGATGGACGGTATAGGTACTCTCCAGTGTGCAGGGCCACGTTCGTCTAATAATTTCGGTATGCTTGTTTCTTCACGATGCGCGTCTTTATAGTCAGTAGTTTAGTACGTGGTCATTGCAATGTGGTATAGTATTAAATATAAGCAAATATAAATCGGACACGTATTAATAGTAATAAAAACGTCTATGGAGCCGGCTCCTCATATCACGGTAATAATATGTAAGTACCTATGTACTTTTGGCCGGAAGGACTGCGTAAGCGTTGCATGCTCTCTGCCAGGTTTCAAACTCACGTCACTGTATTGTGACGCAGGTTCCTTAGTCACTGAATTACCAAAACCCGTGAGCTATACAATATTGTAAGCAGTATAAACATTAGGGATGGTATGCCGTACCATAATGAACCATATAAAAAACAATTCGTACACATACGCGTAGATTAATCGTTAGATAGGTTTTAAAACGTGGCCTTTTATAATCATTTTTCTTTTTTTTTTAAATTTGAGTCTTGCGTTTATTTAAAAGCAACTGCCCCAAGTCTCACATTTGGAGTATAGAGTGAAAATTCTGAAAAAAGCTAAGGTGGTAACTTTAAAAGTAAACATAAAAATAGATTTTGATACATATTTTGGGACTAGTTTCGGTTACAGAACTTAGGACCCCGTAGCTAAATGGTAAAATCGTCTACGGTCGTCACCAATACGGAACTCTTGATTGGTATTATAAATTTAAATATGTACATAACCTATAAGGTCAACCTTCGTAAGACGTTTTACAAATTGCCTTACCTTATTTATTTTATCAGTAACTTGTATTTGTTATGAACTCAAATAAACGCATTTATAAAGTTATGGCAAGTAAAACAATGATGATGATATTAATAATATTTTACGATTCTTTTTATAAGACTTTTTCAGCCAATCTAATTAATATTAGTTTTAAGTATCATTCGCTCAAACAACATAATGTCTTTGACTGCCGCCAAAAAGCAGGAGTTCTTGTGGCATCACGTATACACGTTTCACTGAACAGTTGACATTTTCCACGCAATTGTTGCTTAACAACAATCAATGTTCCTCAACTTTCGCACAATTTCAAGCAATATTGTACATTTTTTGAAAATTAAACTGCACAGCATAATATAATTTCTTAAATTTCTGCTAAAACCCGCAAGCAAATAATACGTGTTAGTAATAATACCAGTAAATTAAAATAAACAGTATTGCTTACATTTTAAGAGCTGGGCTTTATTGCAGCAATAAATTACACCATGTATCGATTGAACCGGTCCGAATATTATTTTCTGCATCTCTATGAAATACGTTAGTAAATTTACTAAGAATATAATATCAAAGATTAAAGAGCATAAGAAAAAATAATCTATAAATCATCGGTCGAGGCTTTTACAATTATGGACCACAGTCTTAGAGTATATATTTTATTCTCTGTTGGTACATACAATTATACATACATAATGATACATATAATATGTGTGATGTGTACTTGGGTTTGAGACTTTGTTTGAGTTTGATACGTCGGGGTACTTTGCAATTGTGCTCGCTTAGAAAGTACTATTTCTAATTTAGAGGAGCCCACATGTGTCTCCCTATTGTGCGCGGTCTTCTTCATTTCTTTATATTTTCATTCATCTTTTCATGTTTTCTTCTTACACTTCAGGTACTAAATATTTTTCCAAAGTGAAAAAATAACAATTACAGAGCAGAGCACACTTCTTTTTCTTGTATTGTGACCGCTTTCTGAAGATATAACTATTCGGAGACATGCTGTGAATTAGTGTGAACTTGCGGCGATTGATATAGATTACCTGCTTAAATCTACATCGATGTTCCTCCGTTGTCCACGAGGGCTTCGAGAAGCCATAGTTTAGTCAAAGCCTTGATTAACAGTAGATCCGTAATTATGCAGTTTAAATGACCTATTATATTGCCACCGCTGTACGTCAGGATTTCGGGAACCAGATTCCCGGGAACGCATACGACGGCCCTAATAGCAACGGCTCAGTGTTCCTCCTCTCATGAAGGGTGCACCTACTAGATAATAACCCCTAGTGTAACGATCGTGCATTGCAATTCGCTCCCTTAGTACTTCTAGCCATAAAAATTACTAACCCTCGGCTCTCTGTGGATAATGTATTGGTTTTTTAATCTTCTTACTGAAATTTATTAAGTATGATTAATATCGCAAAAGCAATTGGTTGCTCGTTATCGTACTTATCTCGAGCCAATCACGTGTGCTTTGTAACTAGACATCGTGGCAATCGGAGACATTATTTGTAAGTTAGCACATGTGTACGCGCATGTAGTTAAAAGAGACGGTTTCAAAGTTGATTGTACTTATCTAGAACACTACCTATTGTCTGTTGCCTGGGAAGAAATAGTTATTATTTTGCTACAATATTGAGTTGTGATATTGACCGTGGCTTGGTTTTAGTAATCTATTTACAACATAAAACCGTATAGCAAGTTTATTAACTAACGTTATATTATAAACTTACTTTAAAAAATTGCAAGCTAACAAAAAAATATATTTTGAAACGAAAATTGACGTTCAGCGATTATAATCTAGAAATGCAAATATATTGTTACAAGTTGGGCCACCTGCATACCTGTAGACAAAGCACATGTTTGTTGTTTTACCTTCCGCGGCGTTTGAGCTAATAACATTGAAACTGTTTTATGGCTATCTTCTTTTGTTTACTTTGTGTTTAAAATGTGTAATTAGAAAACAGCCTATTGTGTATTGTACTCGTGTATGGCTGTTCGCAGGCATAATTACGCAGGTGTGCGGATTACATTTTCTGGGAAATTGCGTCGATGTTTGCCAGGTAGACATATTGCATCGGTGCATTATAAAAGAATGGCCCAATGGAGAGATCGTCAGTCTAGCGAGAACTACGATTAAGGCGAGATTTGTGTACATTCGATAACCTATATAGTGACGGAGTTCGCGCGTGTTATTGAATCGCGCATTAGGTTTGAACTGATTGTGTTCAGTTATATTTGTACCTGTGTTATACGTGTTTGTATAGTACGAATAAATTCTATAGTAATTCCAATGGCATTTTTAATTCGAGTCCCGCATTCGTAACAATATTAAACTTGGTTATCATTACAAACGACGGGCACTATTCTAATGAGCGTAAAAAGCGTCGCTAACAAAGAATTGCCTTCCATTTCTGGACGTAGGTAAATAGATTTCAGCAACATCAATATCATGTAAATTAAGAATAATAAGATTTTCAAACTATATTGAAATTCGAACTCGACGCCACTGATCTCTAATGCAGCAAGCTTAAATGCTTAAACGCTAAAAATTATACCAACACAGAGGCTGTTTAATAAATAAATATCTGCCTATATTATTATATCCTAATTTATTAAAAAAGTGTTTAATAATATCATTATTATGTATCATCGTCACCAACAACATCTAATTACCAAAAACATTTGTTTGTGAACGATGGGTACACAATACATATAATTCAGCTTCCGTATTGATTCCGCACATTAACTGAGTAAATAGATTAAGTTGCTTTCAAGTCATTTTATGTGTGGAACATAATACCTAAGTCGTAAAGCCTCATGGACCCCTTTGCATACTTATGACCGTAAAAGCTTCGATTGGAAAGCCTGTGCCATTAAAGAGCTGTGCAATACGTACTGTTTTGTAACTATTGTCTCTTCGTTTATCTTACTAGCAAAAGTGATGCTTTAGGAGGGCTGGCGATGTTTTCTACCTAGTAATAATTAATTAATTACTGATTATTTATTTGTGCTTAACCAAAAATGTCCCGCGGATTATTAACTAAACAATATTCTGTTTGCATGTTTACATCGATATTAGTTCTTTAGTTTTTCGAACAGATGGCGTTAATAGTAACAGACCAGTTGATATTACACATGTCTTATTGGTTTTATAATTTTCGACAGATGGCGTTAGGAATACAATAAAATTCTAATTAATAAAAAAAATGTATCTTCTATTTTTGTTAACGTATATAACATAATATTTTATTTTTATGATAGATAACAAAACATCTAGAAATAAATGGAAATTACTATGTTAAAGCTCAATTCTGAAGTGAAGTGTGAAGGTAGTTTCATAGAATAGTGTACCATAAAAATGCATAGATTGTGGGATAGTGTACTATATCCGTGCACAGAAGGTTTGCCGATAGCCTCGTGATGTCACGCGTCGATGGTCAGTAGGATTGACAAAAAGGTTACATAAATAGTTATTGCAATAAATTTATTATAGCATATAGTTTAAATAAGTATATACAATAATAGTAAGTAATACAATACAATAATAGTATGTAGTCATCGGCAAACCTGTGCGCGGCTTATAGGGCTCGCTTCGCTTGCCCTGATAGGGTACGTGGTGCCCCAAAATTCTGTTTACTACAAATGGCCTAAAAGCTTCAATTATTACCACAATTTAGTAATATATTGATTAAAAAGTCCATAAATAAACAGGAGTCTAATTTCAAATGATTTTATATTTAAATATTTTTTACGAGACTAGTAATAAAGTTATAACAGCTAACAGATGTATCTATGAATACTTAGTTTGTTGTTCGAACTCAAAAATGTATAAACAACGAACACATTATGCTAATATATTAAAAAAAAATATTTAAATGACTACCTACGTAGGTAAATTAATAATATTTGTCTTTTTGGATTTAATATAAAAATAAATTGGAAACGGTAGACTGTTAATTTTTCACACAGTTATAATGTCTAAGCAATTTCCTTTTCCTGTATGCATTATGCGATTCTTCTTTCTGTTGTTTTTATTCGTTTTATGAAACACTATAAAATAGTGTATTACTATTCAATATGCAGTTACACTTTTTATTATAATCAGATAGAGATATACGCACAAAGTACATAACCAGCATAGATGATACACTATATATAAGACATACCAGTATTTTTATGATTCAATAAAGCAATGTAAAACGTTAGAATTCTTGATAAAAGAGGCGCTGCTCTATATTTGTGGCATCTAGAAATGATAGGTATTCACGTACGAGCACTAAACTTGTGACCTATATTGTGGTTGGAGTCCTAATCTCAGCGCCCACGTCGTACGTGCTTGACACAGTCTAATGTCTCACAGCTTGATAAAAATAATATGTATATTTATTGTTTAAAACCAATAAAATATAAAAATGCCTCTATTACATACGCTTGTGGTATTATATTGGCATTGGCATACTTAGGAAAATGATACATGTCAAAACAAATTCTAAAAAAAAATTATATAAAAGGGTGGGCCTTATAATAACATTAAAGTAGGGTGATAAAAATAGTATCAACTATTTTAATTATTAATTTATTTGCATGTTCTCGGCAGTTAATGCACAATGAAGGGTTAACAAACGTTTCCTGTTTTCGGTTTTTCACTACAGAAGAATAAAAAGAATTTAAACTGAAAATGCACTCCATATCTTAAAAATTACTTAACGGATAAAATTGTTTTTTAACTCTTAATTACTACATGTATAGCGCCTACCCTTAATATTTTTTCAGATTATAAGAGTACCCTTTACAGCTTCTTGGAAAATTTCATATCTGCAGACCCATTAGTTTCTGAGAAAATGACTGATATACAAAGTCAGACGGTAAGACGGACGGGAGGATATGACCATTTCATAGGTGTCGATGAAACCCTAAAAAGTGTTCCTTTGTTTGTAATTCGTGTTCCAAAACAACAAAATAAATGCATCATTAGCTCACGTCAAACGGCTTGGGTATTAACTGCGTTGAATGTTTTGTTTGTATTATAGAAGTATCAATACATATCAAATTCTATGCTTTGTTGAGTTTTCGACATACATAAATCCTTTGGATTATACACGATAGAGCTTAGCGTGAGCAAGCAGTAAAGAGGATGCAACAAGATTTTATCGGATGTTGTTAGCAAAAGGGTTTAACTTAATCTATAAAGCTTTTACATTTCAGGCCAGTTTTACAATTATTATGGAATACACAATATTTGCCAGTTACAACACCTACTGTGTTGTAACTGGAAAAAAGATAAACATTGGAAGTTATATAATCCATAAATCATATGCTTGAAGCAATATTTACACTATACGTATACTAAAATATTTCACGACATGATCTAGAAATGGTTTTGATGACTACTGTATTTTTAAAATTAGGGATTTCATAGCCATATACCTATAGAACCTTTATAATTTGGGCGGGCACATGTCCATGCGTATCAAAGACGGTATGGTAAGAAAGTGTCTTCTTAGTCTTCTGTATACCGCTGTGTAATGTACGTGTAAGAATAATATATAGAAGAATTGAGAGATGAAAAAACACCATTGCTCGTAGGTATGTAAAGTATCGTTATATAAGTCTTTGAACATAATGACGATGTGTTTTAATGATTTATTATTTGACGTGGTGAGATATGGGCTTCGAAATACCTAAAACGTCATTCTTTCCTACTTTTGAACCATGGAAAATTTTGAATAAATTTAATAACAGTAATAAATAAACCTTTATTGCAGAAAAATCTGATATAACAGTAACTTATTGAAGCCATAAGTCCTTCCATCCATTGGTGTCCATCAGTGCCCTCTCGCATTAATTTGTAGTTTAAAAAACTAATAAATAGATATATACACACATACTCGTATATATTTAATTATAAGACATGGTTTACTTTTGATAAACCTTCCTAGAGTTGCGAAGCTTAATGACAAAAACTTACGTCGTTACAACGAAAACCTTCAGTGTATAGATTGACACATACTTACCATGTTTTATTTTGTGAACGTTAGTGGGTAAGGGTCGTCAGAACCGGTTCCACGCCCACGAACTTCTCGTAGGATGGTAAAATTTTGCGAAAGTAAGGCTTCTTTATGATGCGGCAATATGATATCTTTTAGAATTTAAGCAGTTACAGCTTTATTTATGTACGTAAGAACCTACATTTATAATAAGTCGTTGGATTTTGCATCCCATATTAATGTGATTAGGAATGTATGAAACCTTTCGAATTTTGCTTCTTCTATGGTTTTCTATCACCAACATCGCACTTAGCGTTAAATTTTAAATTATCCGGTGCACATCGTTTCTTGATTCTACATTTTGCAGCAATCTTTTAAAAGTAAAAAACGAGATGTGACAATTTCTTTAAAACATTACAAATAAAAATAAAATATACCTCTTTGTTATAATTCACTAGTCTTGGCATGTAACTTGAATATGATATGTATGAACATAAAAAAACCCTAATTGGCAGATGGAGGTAGTAACATAATATAACAGCGTTTCTAAGCAACATCAGTTACCTAAGCTTATATTCGTTCAATGCAAAATTTAAATTTTGCGCCCCATTTTTTCTGAAGTAAGACTGGACTGTCCACCACGAAGGGACATGGTGGGTGAGTGCGGCACTCGTCGGTCTACTGGACCGGATTACCCGTCCTAGAACTAATTTTCACCGATTATGTCGTCCTTACGAATTTCGCTAGTGTGTCGATCCACGTCAAGGACGACACACCATTTATCTTTTTAAAAGATAGAATATATTATTTTTAAAATAAGGACTGAAATAAATGTAGCTGAATTAAATAATAATTAAAACTAAAGAGCTGTAAAAGGTAGCTTTGACATTAAATATTCTGTGTAGGTAGAGAAACGATTAGTTGACATGTATTAAGTATAAGAAGTGACATTTGAAAGTACAAAAGAAACTAACACAATCACGTTTTACACGCTACTGGTACACTTTGGCGTTATTCACTTCACAGACATGTAAATTTGACCACAAAAATGGTAGCTACAAACATGAAAAATGTGTGAAAAAAAATCTTGAAAGGCGTATGTTGAATCCACTATCCTTTATTCCAGTTCTGGGGCTACCGATCAATTCCTGCCATAATAAATAAGCATGAGTTGTTGTATTGTAACAATGACCTCAGATTTGTCCGTTCAGATGGGTGTTAGTCGAAAGAAACCAGTTTTGTGGTCTGGGCTTATCTCGAACTGTTGTCTGCGGTACAGTATAAGAATTAATATTATAATAAGAACTTGTAGTTTTCTTTACTGTGCTATAAATAAAAATCATTGTTTTGCGTTGCATAAACATTGTTTTAAATATAAAACTTTAAGGAACAGTCTTATGAGTTATGAACAGAGTTATGAATGTCAAAGAAGCAAGTGAGGTGTGTAAGAATGGACCTAAATGGCGCTCTGTTGTTCGTGCCTACCCCGCAAGGGAACTGGCGTGAAGTTATGTATGTATGTATGTATATAGGAACAGTCTGTTTGACCCATTGTTTTATAATTGAATTTTTTATCTTTCGACGCATCATCTCTAGACATCGGAATAAGTAAAGATATACCCGAAGTTGAACAAAACATGAAAGAGTAGTTATAATGAACAAAATTAAATTAATTTATTTTGTGGTTCTTGGGATAGAATAGTTTGTTTAAGGAAACGGAATCACATTAGAATGTATAAGCAATATCAACGTTGTCTATACTAATATTATAACGAGGAAATATTTGTATTTTTTTATGTTTGTAACGAATAAACTCAAAAACTGCGGGACCGATTTCAAAATTCTTTCACCATCAGAATGCTACACTATCCCAGATTAATATAGGCTATATTTATTACTAGAAAAAATTAGGGATCACTACTAAACCTTCAATATTGTTACCTAAGGTGTAAAAAAATAGTGTTTGCGTGGGTCCCGGGATGGTTTAGATTCACAATTAGACCTGGTAGCTGGTAGCGCTGGAATCGGGTTTTATTTTTATTTTTTCAGGGCAGGACAACGTCTGCCGGAACCGCTAGTAAAGCAATAAAAACAAAATGGAAATCAGATGCCATAGCATTTGGTTGCAGATGGATATTGTAGTTACTATCTTTAGTTTAAAATTAGTACTACCTGTTAAAAAATTGTGACCTTGACACAGAAATGTCAGGAGAATCAGGTGCCAATAGGGTAGGTAGAGTTGATGCGCCCTTCGAAACAAAAGATCCAGGGCTTCAACAACAAACGAGTGTTTGATGCCAAACCTGACGAAAAACAGCCGAACCTTATTGCCATAACATCGTGTACAGCAGGTATAATTATGGTGGTGGTATTCGGTCCTCTCCGAAATATTATTGCACATTTCAGGAAAAAATAGACTATACATATAAGTCACACACAAACACACGGCCTTCACGGAATGCAAAACTAATGTTATCAACAACAACAGTGGCTGTAACCGAATTCAATTAAGACGGTGCTATTGTTTATGATTTTTTATCTTGTAAATATATTACTGTTGTCAACTATGTATTACCCATATTAAAATGTTTAACAATATCTAAATACAAGCAAATAATAATAATGATGCACAAGTTAGGAAAATTTCATCTTGCCCAATCCAAATTCGTCTTGCATTAAAAAGCCTTAAAAGACCGTCCCGTTAGGCTCAGGACATTTATACGTTGCCATCTTGGTACTGCCCCTAATTTTGCGACTTGTTTTTGATATCTCCGAATCTATGAAGAAAATCTATATATATGTAAAAGAAAGTCGTGTTAGTTACACTATTTATAACTCTATTTATAATACCGATTTGGCTGAAAATTAGTGGGGAGGTAACTTAGAACCAGGAGACGGACATAGGATACTTTTTATCCCGTTGGAACCGGTAGGTGGCGCTGAGATCGGGTTCTAGAATCCTTCTAATCACCTGGAGCGGTTTTGGTGATTTTGTTTTTGTGTGTTTGAGTGGGCCCCCGGATGGTTTAAATCCACAATTGGAACCGGTAGGTGGCGCTGGGATCGGATCCTAGATTTTTTTTTTCGGAGCAGGAGAACGTCTGCCGGGGCCGCTAGTACTCAATAGAAACATTTCTGTGCAGCTTATATATGGAAAAAGACAATGCAAAAAATTTAGATTGGGAGAGAATTTATATTCTGGAAACATGTTGGCTTATAGAAACTTTGTGTTAACAAAAGTTAACAACTCTACTTATTCATTTCCGCTTATCGATTAGAAAAAAATCTTATTTGGATTTTTAATATCCCAGATTTATTTAGACGTTAAATAGACCTAAAGATAAGTAACATATTTAGTTATGTGAAAATGCAATAAAGCTCACCTTGTAAAAAGCGTTATTTAATTTTTCCATGACAGTATAGACTACTTTGGTCCTTCAAACAGTAGGATAATAAATGATTAATAACCATAAACCAAAAAGGTCGATGCTAAACTGACTATGTTATGCAACACTATAGAATTGATCTTACATTTCCGTGGCGACAATATTCAGTTAGCATTTGATAATATGACACTAACTATAAACAATAACGAACAATACGGTATACAGTACAATACAGGTGTATACATTAAAATTACCATTTTACCTATTCAGATTAGAAAAATTCGTATAGGAATATTCAACCAAACAATGTGCTTACTGGAGACACCGATAAATAGAGGTAAATTGAAGTTATTTGTTATCATACAGGAAAAAGACATTAATCCGTTGTTATGCTTAAGCGCCTATGAGATTAATGTATTTTGTTAAATTTGATTTTATTAAACATACTAATAAATTGTAATAGGTATAAACAACAATATTAATTGAAACGCATTGAATTCCTTATAAACAGTTTTATTCATCGTTTTGTTCTTGATTACAATTTTTAATTAAAATAATAATTAGGGCTGTCGAATGAATTATGAATAGAATTTGATCGATTGATCCCCAGATTCCGGAGATTATTTAATTTTCCGAGGTAAATAGTATTCTATATTAATAGTCCCCGTTACCGTATATGTACATACCCAAATCATAAAAATACATAAATGGGAAAATTACTAAGTTAGCGTTCACGAATAATTATAATATTATAATTAATTAAATTTGGCAAGGAGATATATTGCATAATAGGACAAACACATTTTGTGTGAAAAACAATGTTAAAAGCGGTGAAATACAGCATGATTTTTTAAATCTTTAAATGGTCTTTTGATATTTTATTTTAATTTTTATTGCATAAGCTCAGCAGACATGAAGACGGCCCACTTGATGGAAAGCGATTATCATCGCCTATGAAGATTTATAACACCAAAGAGACTGGAACCTGATTACTAAAGTCCGAACACAACTCAAGGTTGTTATGGCAGCATACTCTATCTAGACTAGGGTGGTAGTCATCCAGTCGGGTATTAATTACCCTACCACCTGGCTGTACGCTCTTTTGTCGCCCGTTATGACAGGCCGCCCGGCCGCAGGAAATTGTATTCTTTCTCCGTTCCTGCACGGATATAAAAGCACTTTGTACATAATACTAATAACTCAAGAAGATAAATATGACAAATTAAACGAAGCAAGTTAACGAAGTTACCGTGGGCGAAACTACGTTTCAGCCGTAGTATAGTTACATTTAAATTACGAACAAAACAGCCTTTAGAATAGACATAGATATAAATCGTTCAGCTCATTTGCCTGACCTTGGCGACCATACTGATGAGCAGAATTAACTTTTGTTGCAAATACAGTAATTCAACCAACAATGTATAAAGCGATCGCTACGCAAACCATTATAATTAATTTTACTGTTTGTTCACCTTCCTAGTATCCAATATACATATAATATTATGTCTCCTATCGTTAAATGCTGAAGGTCAGTTGATAAATGCACATTGTGATTAATAGTTGCAG
Source organism: Dendrolimus kikuchii (assembly GCA_019925095.2). Lineage (NCBI taxonomy): Eukaryota > Metazoa > Arthropoda > Insecta > Lepidoptera > Lasiocampidae > Dendrolimus > Dendrolimus kikuchii. The sequence continues at coordinate 10,903,982 of CM034400.1, forward strand.
ATTTTCCGTTCATACAACGTAAGGAGAGGAAGCTAAATGAGTACTTAGGTATGTCAATCTTTACTGCAAAAGAGATCTACAGATTATGTATTTTTATTTATTACTAGGATATGCCCGTGACTTCGTCCACGCTTGATTTGAAATTCGCGCAGAATTCCCGAGCCACAAAGTAGCGCAGCATTTAAAAAAGAATGTAAGCTATTGTTTTAGTAAAAACTGTGTTGGAATAAGCTAATTTTTATGCACCCGAAGAACTTCGAACCGCTCCCGGGAAACTTCCCGCGGGATATCCGGGATAAAAGGTATCATACATTTTATTACATAAAATTTGCTATCGATCAGTTAAAAATACCATTGGAATTCGATTTTTTTTTTAATCTGGCCAATTTAAATGATTCCCAAAAAAATTCCCGAGAGCGAGAACCCTGAAATAAAAATAGCGCAGATTTTAAGTCTGCTTCTAATCTAATCTAATTCGAATTTGCTGTCGATCATAGAAAACCGCATCGAAATCTGCCCAGTAGTTTTTACGTAAATCCGGAAGAAACAGACAAACCGACAAACAGAGAAGAAACCTAAATAAATTCCATCGTGTTCTCCACCGTTTATGTAGTCTATTCCAGTTGTTTTTTTTAATAGTTTCATGTACAGACACGGCATGTTTAGAATTTTATAATATTACAGATTTAATTTGTGTATAATATTACTTTATTTAAAAATAATGTTCACAATTATAAAATTAAGATAACTTTTATATTTTGTATTTTCTTCCAAGATAATGTTTGTATAAAATTTAAGTTAAATTGTGTCTTTATATGAAATAAATTGTGAATAATATGAAACATTTTTTACTGTAATATCTAACTTTAGATGAGGCTCAAGTTGTCTCAGACATTTAAACATCATTAAATAGTGTCATTTATTGCATAAATCCTGTTTTTAATGTACGAAAATGATCTTCTAAGGAAAAACATTGTACATCTATGTCTCTTTCATTGTCGTATCCGCATTAAAATCAAATATTAACAAAATCGTCAAAAAATATTGAGTTTTGTTTTTAATCTAAACTACTTTTAGTTTATTAAGTAAAATATTTTTGAAATTGAAACATGCACTAGAATTCACTCTTGGAGTTTCTTTTCAAAACCTCCTAATAGGTAGATAACTTACAACTAATTACTTTGGGCATATAATGAGGAGGGTAGAAAGTCACGTGACAACAAGAATTTTAAACTGCAAGACTGATGGATACAAATGTAGAAGGTAGACCAAAAAAGAGATGAATGGATGGTGTGAAGTATGTATGATATGATGATTTGTGGCGTGACATAGGACGTATGTCAGAACAGAGGCGTATGGAAAGAAAAGACACATTGTGCCGACCTCAAACAATTGGGAGAAAGGGGAAAAAAAGAGAGAGGTAGATAACTTATAACTCCGCCTGTTGTTCTAGGTATATCGGTATTTGATAGATTATTATAATAAATTCAATGAAGGCTACACAAGGATATTAATAGAGCTAGATAAATGCATGTGCGTATGCATACATTTTGCATGCCAGAGAAATATTATTACACGTTCTATTATTTAATTTTATAACCATGTTAATTGCAGATAACCATATTAAATGTAGAGTTTATTAATTTGAAATAAACGTAAAACTATAGCATAGTCGGGTGCTGTATATACATACCACAAATAAACTCACATACGCATTTATAATATATGTTAGTATGGGGCATAGTATGGTCTCGTATCAGACGTGTAATGCTGTATAAATAGAGACTAAATGAAACAATTAAAATATATCAGAGTACAAAGAAATGTTAATCATTCATGAATAATGCAGCGTGATCTATGCTGTGGAAAAACCGATCTTCATTTAGATTACTTCTTTATAACGCTTCCTAAGTGTAATATTTTAGTCACGTAGATGTATTAATAGATATCGACTGCAAGGTGCTCACATAAAAAGGGCATACACATAGTTAACGTATGAATCAAAGCTCGAGTATTAAGGCTAAAAAAATAGAATATACTTTATTGCATAACATTAGAAGTGCACAGAATACACAATTACAGATGTTCAAATCAACACTTAAGACAGAAAATATCGATGATTGGAAATCTATTTACTAATTGGTTTTATATTGAGTACCTACAATCTACAAGTTGGTTAATTTTGATTACTCTAATATGATTGAAGGATGCATATTTACGTTTAATCTATCATATTAATATAGATGTAGAAATATGAAAATCGCTTTGTTTGCATGCTTGATTTTTCTTCAAGATCTTGAGTAGGTATAATTGGATTATTATTAAAGCTACGTATATATTTTAGATCATGGAAATGTATACTTTTATCCTAATAAATAAAATATTCACGTGTTACATTATTTTTAATGTATTTAGTATGTAATTATGTACACCACACAATACTTCTATACAATCTGTGCAAAATGTAATATATCTAGCCTACCTAGAATAAATTACCTGTAACAGACAAATCTCACAAAAGATTATAACAATTTATTTTTATCTTTCAGTACCTCAGACTCCTAAAAGGTTCGTACCCAAGATCGTATAGAAGTAACATCCTAACAAATTCACTTTTATATTAACATTGAGTTCTGTCAATGGAAATGGAATGAAAAAAAAGCTATTATATGAACTTATACATTAATCTGTAATCTTATAGAATTATCGATTTGTTCTACAAATGATAAAGCAACATACAATAATTATGTATTACAATTATAAATATTTATTAAACCAGAAATCGTATTCGAATACAAAAAATATATTTTATCTAGAAGACAATTTAAAAATTTCCTAAATTTCATAGTAAAAATATAATAAACTAGAGATTCAAACTCGAGAGCGTACCTTTTATTTATAGAGAAGGCGTTAATACAGGTTACATTGTATTAAATTTTTATGTTAGTGTTATTTGCCCCGGCATGAATAGTATTATGTCCATTTTCGGTATAAAAACTACATTTAAACAAAACTACCGCAGAACAGTTCCAGTATTCCTAGTAGCTTTTCCGTAAAAGCTTAACCGATAGACAGATCGAGTTACTATAGCATTTTTTATAGATGATAAATTTTTATATCTATCAACTTGAGAAATGATTGGTCTCCCATAAAAATTTAATCTTCTATTTTAACCCGTTCTAGTCTTATTTATCTATCCGCCATCTATATATTTGTAAACTACGTAAATGACCATAATGACGGAAAATAAAAAAATAACAAAACCTGTCCTACTTTCTGGATAACCTTTATGTAAATTTGTCCCAGTATCCGGGATGAAAGTATTCCTTGTCCACCCTATACTAAAATTACATATATACCGAATTTCAACCAAATCGGTCCAATAGGTTTTCCGTAAAAGCATAACAAACAGAGCGACAAATATTTTTATTCCGGAAACTCCTATTTTTCGGGGTAAAAAGTATCCTAAGACAGAGTTACTTTCGCATTTATAATATTAATAGGGATTGCATCTCAGAAAATCGTCAACGATATAAACATCCGGAATTCAGAAATTTAATACATGAAAATATACATAATTTCTAGTGAATGAACATCTCAAGACAATTTTTGTGGCATGTGGGCGTCGAAATCGTATATTTATTGTTTGAATTGCAAATTGACTGTCTAGAGTTCGGCAGAGTCGAAAATCGAGTGAACGAACCGTACGACACGTTGCCAAACTTCCTTTGTTCCTTATACGTGTGCACATTATAAGTAAATACAATGTGGCGCCGAGCTATATACTAAACGACTGCAATTACAGAGGGGACTTCAGACATTTTCATTTCTTTAACAATATGCCTATCTTTGTGATATAGGTATCGCCTCTTTGCTTCAATAACGTAATAAGTCCGACAACCCTTATTTTAAAACTTGCATCTGCCCACGACTTTGTCCACGTTGGACAGGTAACAAAAATTTTAGTTTTTCAGCAGGGTAGTAGATTTTTTGAATATACATTAATCCTGGAAATTCCCGTAAAACTCGGGATAAGTTATGTTACTAAAGGCATACACAACTATAATTGTTTTACTAAAGATCGTTTAGTGAAAATTTTAACGGAATCATTTTTTTTCGACCTGGCCACTTCAAACTTCTCCCAAGAAAATGTATGTAGGATACTCGGTATATAAAGTACCGCAGATTTTAAGTCCGGGAATTTACTATTTATCAGCGAAAAACGCATTGAAATCGGCCCAGTATTTTTAAGTGAATCCCGAACAAACACACAACACACAAAAAATGTAAGAAACAAAAACACTACCTACACTTTTACAAGTTTATATATTATAGATTAACATCGACGTTACGTATAATATTTTTCAAATAAGAAAAACTTGGACTTTTTAAAAATAATTAATGATCAGGATGTTACAAGGACAAAAGCAATGAGAAGTACCTTATTCTTAAGTTTTTTTTTAAGTTCTTTTGCCCGTTATTAGTTGACTTTATAAAAAGAATTCCGCTATATTTTAACAAAGAACCTATCAGAGAACTCACGTCTCTATTAATCGCATATGTAGATATAAAGTCTTGCATCACGTGGGTGACAGTATAAAATGTTTGCTGTAAAACATAAAATATGTACCCTTCTTCTACCTTGCATATATTCATATGTATTAAACACTGCACAATTAAGTAATAATGGAAGGGCTATTGATTTATTTATCCTTTACAGTGATTAAAAACTTAATTTACATGCAATTAAAGCTTAGCATCTTTATGATTGCATTTAAAACACGCAATCGTGCAATCAGTGAGTTCTAAGCGTGTTCGCTCTAATGCCTGCAATTCAATTCGTTTGATCATCGCCCATTCATAATCAGTCTACTTTATGCTTGTCAGATACATAAATTTATTTATTAAAAGCTCCAGTAATAGGTGGTGATAATTTTATTCAAGGTTTTCGTTTGTGTAAAATGTTTATAACATACACAATTTGCCTTCATCACGTTTTTATGGTTTATTGTTGTGATAATGTGTCTCTAATAGACAAAATCAGTATAATAAACTCTCGTTACTAACGTACTGCTTTGAAAAACACAATTTTGCTCAACCTATACTGGAGTGAACTAATACATTTACTTGATTACAGTATTTATTATATATACACTAGCATGTGCTAGCTAGCTGGCTAGTTTGCGTCGTTGGCATGACGACGACGTTCTGTTAGTGATAGTGAATTGCAACGGCGGCATTGAAATAAAGAGACTGCAACGCAAACCTTTTTTGACTATATTTGTCTATCCCATGGGAATGACGTCCTTTATTGGGATGAAAGTTTCCTACATGTTGGGGTATAAGCTAGCTCTGTGTTAAATTTCATTTAAATTCGTTCAGTAGTTTTCATATGATTCTCGAACAGGAAGAAAGAAGAAAATTATAAATGTTACTTTATCGGAATCTGTTGGTCCGAATTAGCACTCTTTATTAACGGTAGAAATTCGACCCGTCTACAGTTTTATTATAATACTAGCTTTTGCCCGCGGCTTCACTCGCGTTAATCCCACGGGACCCGTACATTGCGTGCTATTTCAGACTATAATCTATCTCTGTGCCAAATTTCATCCAGACTCGTACAGCCGTTCTGGTGTGTTTAAGCAACAAACATCCATCGAAACTTTTCCGTCTATAATATTATAGTTATATAGTATAGATAGAAGACATATAAAGATTTGGTTACAATAATAAATCATTTAAGTATCTTTTTATATTACAAATGTGTGGGATGTATAATGTAAATAAGAGTAATTACATAACCGCTTATAGTGTTAATAATATTGAGCTCTTTGACTCTGTGAGGTATTGTAGTGTGAGTTCGTGTCTGTGCAATCGTTTAATACATAATCTATGGCATGGGATTACGTTTTGGTGTGTGAGTTTGGACGGAACACACCCACCGTCGTCCGACGCGCCGAAATTACTATACTTTTTGCCCGCTGTCGAGTGTCAAGGACGCACGAGTCTGTTGTTAAGCTTGCAGGGTGTTTTATAACTACTCGTATATAAAGATATAGGTATTTATGTAAGGTTCATCTTGCTGAGATTACGTACGTGCTGAAGGTTGACGTTGAACTATTATGGGCATATACATAAATATACAGGTAATATAAATTAAATAGTCCAAGATACATTAATTAAACTACTGAAGAAATCCGTGCACGAACGGAGAAAGAATACAATTTCCTGCGGCCGGGCGGCCTGTCGTAAGAGGTGACAAAACAACCCACAGCCAGGGTTAGGCTATTTGCCCGTCTGGATGGCTACCGCCCTTTGTCTAGAGTATGCTTCAGTAACAATCTTGAGATGTGTTCCGGTATTAGTGGACAGGTTCCAGTCTCCCTTAAGAGAGCAGCAGCGCATTTGTAGCCCCTTTGATGTTACAAACGTCCATAAGCGATGGCAACCACTTTCCATCAGGTGGGCCATCTGTCTGTCTGCTGAATTCATGCAATAAAATAAATTAAAATTTACTACGAGTAATCGCATATAACACGAATAATTTGTTTTGTGTCTGTTCACGACTAAGGGCCAATTTTTCAATCATCAGATAAAGGTTATGCATTGAATAACTGTTTTATTCACGCGACTCTAGTTTTTAATTTATACTTGTTGTATTTTATTCTATGAATAACTTTTATCTGACGATTGAAAAATCGGACCTACTAAACCTTTGAATCAATTGAATTGTATAGATAATTGTTTCTAAATTTGGGACCTTTGTGGGTGTCGCGTTTGTTATTAAAGGGGGTCGCAGCCAGTTAAAAAATAAGACTATTTACAAATCAAACGTATACATAAACTATGAATTAATATGTATGTAGTAATAGTGCAAATAATAGTAAACATAGTGAAGGGGTCACAAGACGTTTTTACTTAACTTTTTGGTTTTTTCGTGGGTCGCAACATGTATATCGTTGAGAAACAATGATATATATAATTAGGTGTTATAGATGAATCTTTAATATTATTTATTTTGAAAAGTACAACCTTTTTACTCACGATACAGTCAAAACCTTAGGTTTTATGATGCTACGACAAATTGCTCGTTCTGAATAATTTCTTAGCTAAATGCCTATTAAATACTTAGCAAAATGTGATTGACAAAAGATTTTAATGAACAGGTATTTTTGTTTTAATTATAGAATCAAATATGGGTTAACAGCGAGACAACAGACAAAAAGCATTTTTTGATCGATTTCTCAGCCGTTGTTACAGTAATTAATTATACACACTTTATTGCGGTGAAAAAAATATATGTCAATCTTGATCATATTTCTGAGGTAACCCCAGAAGTCAAAACGCATTTTCGATAAATTTTCTCGATAGAAAATAATTGCAAATTAACCTCTAAACGTATTCTTCAACCGTGTATATTACCTACTGTTAATCGTACATCGCTAAAATAAATAACAGTAACATATCATATTATAAGATAACGTGAAATGACTTTGTCAGGCTTAGTCATTCTCCTTGTAGTTAATTAATGAAGAAAGTTCATTTAGTTAAAAAATAAATTAATTAACACGGAAAGTACGAAAATTAGTCTTGATTATACAATTATGTCAAGTCAGTAAAGTCGAAGGTTTTTTGTCACTTCAAGACGGTAATATAACTCAGTTGAGTTGATTAGTACATGAATGGTAGTCATTATTTAGTAACTACAAGTAAATTAAATAAATCAATGTAATCACTTTAGTTACCGACCTTAGAATATACTAATTTTTATTCTTGTAAAATTAGGCATATCAAATTTATAAACGATGTTACGCTTTTATACGTTCCGCTTGATAGCATTCATATTAAATTAAAGCCGGCTAATTAATGAAGGTTATTTAATTTTACTTTGTTTATATGAGTATAAAGTAGTAGAACATTCCCGCGGTATCGCTTACATAAGCAATGCCTTAAATATTGAATAATATTTCTCCATTCTCTACACGGGAAACACCAATTTCACTACTAGCATTTATTTATCATTATATTAACATGTGAAGCAAAAACTTTGTACCCCTTTTTACGCAAATTGCGCGGACGGAGGAGTGTGAAATTTCGCACACTTATAGTGTATAAAGAGGAGTGCAGAATGCTAATATTTTTTTAAAATTATGCGTAAAAAATACATTAAATCAATATAAAAAACATTACACTCACTACCATGTATTTGACACACACACGCATATATATATTCTTTTGTTTATTGTTAAAGTCAAATTAACAATATCGCTTTGGCGAAATCTGTGATTATAGAAGTATAGTCTTTGACAACAGAACCTTAATAATGTTCAAACTTATAATTTAAATTAAGCATGGTCGAATTTAGACCATTGGGCGACCACTAGTTTATGTAAATTTTTGTACAATAACTGTTTATCTACGAGCTATATTGTTTTAAGCGATAAGACTGCCCAATGTTTATGTTACTGTTTTTAAATACAAATTTGACTATGTTGTACCTACACAGTAACACTCTAATCTATCAAATTAATTAAAAAAATAAATTACTAAGAAAGAAATACAGATAGGTACATCGCCAAATTAGCTAATAATTTCATTTAGTTTAGGTTGTCCTGAAGAAATCGGTTTAAGGGATAAGACCACAAATTATGTTGCCTAAATACTACTGTAAATAAGAAGTCGTTTTTGTAATTCTTTATTTTGGTGTGCAACAACGTGTTATCTATCTATCTAAGAATTAATTTTTGAACAAGGTAAGTTTAAAATAATGTGTAACTATTTTAACTTATTCATATATATAATACTGAGAAATTAATAATTTACGAGCCACATTGAAAATTATTTATTCCAATTTGGATTAAAATAAACAAGTAGGTAAGGTATCATTTTACCTGCATTATTTATAAGGTACATGTTATAACGTATAATAAATGGCAGGAGTCTTGCGTTCAAAGCTGAATTGAATACTTGACACATGTGACCTGGATGTCCTTAAAAACCTTAACAGGTCACAAGAAATAAGCTAACTTTTATTAAAAAATACGCAGTTGAATTTTAAAGAAGTACGATTTAGGTATACCATAAATATTCGGCTAGAATTTGTTATTCGACTGGACTCCAAATCATAAAAATAACATAAAAACTATTACCTTAATACTTAAAAACTAAAAGTTGTAAGTTGTACCCACGAATTATTCTTTTTTATCATTAGTTGATAACGAACGTTTTATGGTCGGTCCCTATATCTTACCGACCGTTCATTTGCCTTATACTATCGGCAAAAATTTGACATAAGCTCCATACAAGTAATGTTAAAATTCAACCGATGGTAAGCCAAATAAATGAATAGTTAGATATAGGCCATTAGTAAACAATAATTACAGCATTTGAAAATAGCCTTTCACAATAAGCAGTAGGTATTACTGTCTGAAGACCAGATAAATATTTAAGCTTGGAACTGCTTCGCCGTAACCTGTTACACGAAAATGAACATACTTTATGCTGAACATTCGGCAGCCGGTTTCTATCCGTGCAGGAACGAGGAAAGACTACAATTTCCAATTGATCAAAGATGCATTTTTTTTAGATTTCTAGTCTGTTTGTTCGGGATTCAAGTAAAACTACTGGGCCGATGTCGATGTTGTTTTCGCTGATCGATAACTAATTCTTAGACTTACAATCTGCGTTAAAACAGGTTCCAGTGACCCTTAAGAGAGCAGCAGCACATTTGTACCACCTTTGGTGTTGTAAATGTCTATAGGCGATGGTAACCGCTTTCTATAAAGTGGACCGTCTGCCTGTCTGCTGCACTTCTGCAATAAAAAAAAGTAAATTATAAATTAAATTCGTTTTTTTTTCAATCTAGTAATTTTTCTAGGATTGATTTAAAATGGCAAGGTTTAAAAGAAAATCGAATTCCAATGTATTTTTTTACTGATCGATATAAATTGTATGTAATAAAATGTGTATTTTCATCCCGGGAAGGCGACGAGGAATTTTCCGTGAGAGTTTTGAAGTTGTAAGGATACATAAAAATTAGCTTATTCCGACATAGTTTTCACTAAAACGATACCTTACATTCTTTTTGAAATGCTGTGATACTTTGTATCCCGGGTATCCGGGTATCCGGGAATTTCAAGTTGAGCGTAGATGAAGTCGCGGGCATATCCTAGTACCTAAACACAAACGTAACTTAAATCAATTAAGTCTAAACTTATAAATTATGTACCAGATCACTGCCAGCGGGAAGCGCGCCCAGAAGGCTGGCTGCATTGCCAAACTGTTTAACAATGCTAATTCTCTGGGCAAAATATAAGCCAGTCTTCTGATCACGGGTGGTGTCAAAGAGTTTTTTACAAATATCTGTAAATAAACTCTTTGCCGATGGCCCCTTCGGGCCTAATTTTTCGACCGCAAACGACACAAATGTGCAACCTTTTCCTATGGCTCTATATTTGCGCCGTTTGACGTCTTCAGCTAAAGCGGTGGCTTTGTCAGCCCCTGCCTCGGTTGTTGCAGGATATGACGGTGCGTCAACACTGGCCCCGTCACATCACATGGCCAACACTTCCTACAAATGGTCACATAATATAAGTAAGTATACATAATAAAATATAGACACTGGCATTGATCCGTATCCGTCCGTCGCAACACTAATAAAAATGAAACCTAAAAAATTGTTAAGATAGATAACACTTAATTGCTTAACAAAATAAACAATCACAAGAATATACTCGTATCATTTATTATTTAGCAAAACCATAGGCAGTCTTATCGTAGCAAATTGATTGTTTCAGTTCTTTATCAATTGTTTACACGGGTTTTTTCATTAATATTACCTATACATCTCTATCTATTTAGTATAATCTCATGTTTTCGACACTGTTACAAAAAATAAAAACGTGTTTATCTTTCATTTTTCTATTGACGTTTCAACCACTTTCTAGTAGTCGTGTTTACAGAATAAGTCAAATAAAAAGCGTCAATAAGAATATTAAAGCGGATTTTACATCTCATTTGCAAGTAATTATTTGATGCTACCCATCCGCAACCAAAAGGCTGGTTCATACTTAGCACACTGAATTAGCATTGCCAACGTGTATGGTACAGCCGCGTACTCATCTGTATCGGAGCAGATATGGTAACGTTTTCTAATACGTACGCCGTACATTGATCTTCGCTTTGGCGATCAACACGAACGCGCCGCGTACACTCTTATGATTTTTGTTACAATAATTGCAACGGTTACGGCTCGCGGCTTAACACAACCAGTGTTCTATGCACCGTTTCCAAAGGAAGAGTAACCTGGCATGTCAGGGCCGTGTTTAAAGGGGGGGTGGGAGATTAAATCAGAGGGCCGCAAATTCAAAATTTGCAAACAAATACACAACTCATAATTAACGCAACTTTGACCATTGAGACGTCCAGTAGTTTAACACACAATATTTTTCGCGGGGCGCGTAGGCATAGGTGAAAAAGCAGAGACGCACGCGTGGTGTCCATCAGTCGGTGTCTGATGGCTGAAATGATGATGATTAAGGTAATAATATGGGTGGGCGGGGGCGGCATTTTTCAAGATCAGGGGCTGTGGTATGCAACAATACGTATAGTTATATAATTTTTAACATTACGGTCCAAAGTTAAGAGCTATAGTGAGAGATTTATTATTATTAGTACATGAAACGTAGAGCGTTTGTAAACATTTTTAAAACGTATCAAGTGGTTCACAAGCGCTTATTGAATATGCTATATTAAAATAGGTCACCTTTATCATATTGAAAAAACGTCACAACATTCAATGAAAGAATTATATACACGTATACAGTGTGTGATCAGTTTTTTTACCATTTCTAAGGATATATTTCTAGAATATGTTTGAAAACGATATTTCGCTACTGAAAACAAACTGATATTAAAGAACATAGCTATACAAACAAATATCGTGAGAGGCAGTGTTGAGAATTCTATTACTGTACCACGATCAATGTAATTTAATATTTTCTTAGCATAACTCAGTGACATTCTATCTTGATACCGTGCGCGCTTTGACAGCTTAATTGATGGTTAGGCTTCAGTCGCCTTCGACTTTGGTTTTGCAGACACGACAAATGGTTCTATTCTATTGTTAGACCACAATAGCGCCTCTTGTTTCAATTACTCGTTTTTGTTCAGTCTCATATTCAGGGTTCCACAGCTGAATGACAGAAAATGAACCCTTAATTATATTCGATGTTCCGTTCTTCCATTTATCTGTGCAGTTTCACTCGAAATACTATTGGCAATGTCTAGATGAAATTTAGAAAGATAGTGTTTTGTATGAAGAACCATCCAGTGACATAGTGAACTAATTACATTGTACTGGAATTGCGGAAAAAAGTAGGTAAATGTGGTACATCATTCATGTAAATTTAGTGTGCACCAAATTTTATTTAATTAGAATTAAATAAATTTTAGTCCACATAGGGGTAAGAAGTATCGTTAGGAACTCGTATTATCCGTGCAGGAACGGAGAAAGAATACAATTTCCTGCGGCCGGGCGGCCTGTCGTAAGAGGCGACAAAACAACTCACAGCCAGGTGGTAGGGTATTTGCCCGACTGGATGGCTACCACCCCTGGTCTAAAGTATGTCACCATAACAACCTTGAGTTGTGTTCCGGCATTAGTGACCAGGTTCCAGTCTCCCTTAAGAGAGCAGCAGCGCATTTGTAGCACCTTTAGTGTTGCAAATGTCTATAGACGATGATAACCGCTTTTCATCAAGTGGGCCGTCTGCCTGTCTGCTGAATTTAAGCAATAAAAAAAAAGTTAGGGCTCCAAATATCACGACGATGTTTTAAAGTATTATTACTATAATGAATGTCTTTGAAGACCACGGGCCATAAAAATGGCTCGGACATTTGGAGGGCTTGCGTCATGCGTGGGGCCATGGGAAGGCGAACACGTCGAGGCCCTTAGACAAATTTAATGTAAATGTAGCGTGATACTTATCGGCGATTATGCCTGTCTACACCATATAGTAATGCACCCAAAGACAAGCCCCGGCCAGTGTAGGACTATTGTGGGAAATGAGGACAAAAAGTACCGGGCTATTGGGGTGAACTGCTAGTGGTACTAGGGGTCTGGGAATATGGGGACTATGGCGTCTGCCCGTCGCAATGTTCAGGGAACATGGAAAAATGGGTAGACGGTGATTCGCCACTCCCTGCATGGGCCTCAAAAAATGCCATAGTAGACAGGGGCAACATGGGTGTGAGTGGCTAAGGGGTGTAGAGAGGTGGGCTGCAGGTTCACCGAAGCTACTTCTGACGTGATTCCACTTATCACTTCCACCCCTGGAGCTTGAGTCTTAGCTCTAGCGATCTCCACTCCGAGCCAGCTGATTAAGGCAAGCACGGAGGCGGGGGCCTTGCCTTGGCCCCCGGAGTCAGGTACGAGGTGTCGCTACTCACCTAAGGCTTCGCCACAAAGCCCCCCTGCGGGTTTATTACTATTATTATTAATTTATATGATACACGCTTCTATAATCCTAAAAAGTCTTCCAACATCTAACTTTAAATTTACATTATGTAAAATTCAAGAATGAAAAGTATTATAACTTAAAAACCAGTTTCAACAAAGATTAGTTTTAATATAATTTAATATGATTTTAAAGATACCGTTTTTTTTAGTTACACGTTTTTTTAGCATTCCATAGTTAAATGGCGCAAACAGTGGATATTCCACGCGATTACGGAATCCTTCACTGTGGGTAATCCAACACGCACATGACCGGTTTTTTGTTTAACATCTAATTTTTTGATTCGTTAAAATTTGTTGTTTCCGTTCTGAAACAAATGGGTTCTGCATTGTTTTGTTGCTACTAATGCCGAACACGGCTATGTTAAAAAATATATCCTCCTCTTCACGTGAATAACAATGAGGCACAAACATTAATGCATTCAGTATTTTATTACCTTGTTGTGTGCGGCATCGTCACCGCTTATCGGTAAACTTTTGTTCAGTTTATTCATATTATCGTTTCTGGACAGGTGTTAGTTTTAGAAGCGTTTTATATCACCAATTTTCTGAGTGAAAAGTGATACGACACTTGTAAACAAAGCCAAATAGACAATAAAACTGCGTTTTAACAGTGGAGTGTAAAATATAGCTGGTTATAACTCTGTGTCCTCAATAAAAACACGTTTTTAAAACATAATTATTCTAATGAAGGATCTACTTAGTAAAATGCAATTAAGTCGACACATAAAACCATATTACGCAGCGGGTGCGGCCGAATGTAGGTTACCCATTTTCTCGCCCAGTTGACGGGTTTACGCGACGACAAAGAGACGTAACAACCCGGTTGTTGCTGCATATTTATATCCTTTTTTATATGCAAAACTCGACCCCTTTGCTAAGAAACTTAATCTTAATAGTGTTTCAAATAATACTAGGTATCTCTTTTACTCAGGCGCTATATTTTGACGACGAATGAAGTTGTTTTGGTAAAATTAGACTTTGATTGAATTTGAATTTCATAAAATGTTGTTCTGTATTATCAACCTATACCGAATGTCCCAATGCTAAATGTCACATAGAAGAGAAGTACTTTAAATATTGTAGATAAAATATTTTGCTTAATGGAAACCTTCTTTCATTTTTAAAAGTAAAATTGTATTCGTAGATTTTTTAAAGATTCTTCATCTGGGAAAAAAAAACAAATGTTAATCCGTTCGTAAGGATTAGTAAAGTAAAAAGTAGGTACATATAACATGTGCTTTCGCAAATAGTCATCTTCACATCACAGTATACGTATATAGAAATTTATGTATTTGCTTATATATTAATATACATACACCTTTCGATCCGGAGAATGGAATACTTTCCTGAGGGTAATAAATTGAAGTTTAAGGAAGGCTGCAAAATGAATAAATTAGTATAACGACATTTATGTACATCCCGGGATTCCGAAATAAGAGTATCCTTTATTTAGCCCTATAAATAAAGAATATTATTATCCCGGAAAATAATACTTTAGCAATACACAGATAAGATCCGAGTATAGCTAACACCCTAATTGTACTGTATTCACTTTAAGAGACGTATCGCATACCTACATCTTGTATGAAAAGACAATGCTTATTTAAAAGTTCAAACACCTTGTAGCCAGGCAATAAAAATCTACACAAACTAATCGCGCATCGATCTATAAGGAGTAATCCAAACCCACGCAACCCAGAGCGGATACATTAGTATATGTTTCTTTTCCCTTTTTCGGGTGCGGACGTCCTACTACCTACCCAATGTGATTTGCACATGCGTTATATGGCACTTGCCAGTTACTGGCACCTACGCGAGCAGCCCCAGTTATTACCGCTATACCTACATGCCCTTCATGTTCCTTGATAGCGTTTTGCTTGTTATTCGTAGCAATTAATTTATCAACTTCGACCGTCGAATGAAGTGGTCAGCCAATTTTCTCAATTATCGGTATTAAATTCGTTTATTTGTTTAGTGAAATATGACTTTTCAAGCTGCAACAAGAATTCGGCGTCAGTTGAAAATTTACAGTTTAGCTAGTTTTAGCTGGGGAAATGAATAAGATTTTGTTTAAAGTTCTTTGCTACCAAGCCATAAAGTTTAAAAAAGTTAAATTATCTTGTGTTATCTTGTATGGCGTCGTTGTAAAAGATCGCGTTAACTTTTCGTCTAATGTCAATAGACGGATCAACAGAATCGAATAAAGGGTGAATGGCACTACTAACCTGAAAGGAAATGTCGATATTCAACGACATTGATTGATTCAAGTTTATGTTTATACGAATCACTTTGATTAATTCAACCAAATTGAAAGACAGAAATGAACCATCTGTGCGTTCGTGTGTCGCATTGACAATCGAATCCACCAAAATAATAAAGATGTAGACGAAGCCTTGATGAAATTATATATTCCAAGATTCTCGCGGTCGCAGTACAGACAACGGCTATATTGTTTCTAAATATTTGTGCGTATTGTAAATGGATTTCCCTGAACTTTTCCGCGTTGCCGCTTTCTCTATTACAATCACATGTTTATTGCGGGGGCGTTGATTCTTTGGCAACTCGTACTCCGGTTGTTTGTACAGATGTGTTTCGTTTGTTCATCAAATACAACTAGTCGCAGACTGCCGACGAATCAACCTTTAAACATTGCACATGATGTTAACGGGTGACCTTCGATTTTGTACGCATTAAATATAATGAATAAACATTTTTCTACAAATAACGATTCGAAATAGGCGGTATTCTTTTAATTAATAATGAATTTACGTGAGTATATTATGTATATTACGTTGTTTTCCTCGCGTAAAGTTCAGATCGTTAGATGTTTCGCGGATAAAAATTATGCTTTTCTCGCTTTGTGCATTCATTCATTCATTCAAGGCTTCCGTAGAGATGAGTTAGTTATTTAGCTTCATAACCTAAACATATAAACAAACTAGCGGCCCGGCGTGGGTTCACCCGCGCTCTGTCCCGCTCCCGTGGTATATAGCGTCATGTTATATAGCCTATAACACTCCCTGTTAACGGAGCTTTCCAATAGCAAAAGAATTTTTAAAATCCGTTTAGTAGATCCAGAGATTACTCCCTACAACGTCACAAAGTCACAAACTTTATCTCTTTATAATATTAGTATAGATATAGCTCAAATCGCATAAACTATTTAACGAAATTAGTCAACAATTGAAAATTCTTGGGTTGTCAGAAAGAAGTTTCTTTTAAGCGATAAATGAAACAAACTCCCTTATAACGGTAAGTCGGAGCCTAGCAGTGGGACATTTATGGGCTATTATTATAAATGCAACCAGTCTTGAAAAATGGGTCTTTCTCTAACTTTTGAACTATGAAATGAAAAATTCTGAAAGTTACAATGGTAGAGCTTAAAAAATACTTTGAACGAATACTAGTTTCCACAAGATCCGTTCAGTAATTTTTCGAGATGTTAGACATTTCGATTGAATGCGTTTTAGGGTTATGCAAATAAATGATGAATACAGTGGACGTTGGGAACCACTGCGGAACCCATCTTTGTGAGTGGTACAACACACACTTTTATATAGTATAAATATTTCATTAATTAAGCTAATGAACTTGACTTTGTTTCAATTGATACAAATTCAATTTAAGGATATATGAAACAATTTACCTATAGGATAATAATTAATCGGCTGAAATGCCAGACTGTGGTTAACTTCCATCGGTATACAAATAATAATACATTATTTTGTCAATTGTTTTCCTAAAATAACATACCATTTATGGACGTATCTAGGCACCGCCATATTTGATGCATTTTCCTTCCACCGTGAGTGGAATATGCTAAAGCTTACAAGTAGGTTACTCCGGCTTCGTGCTTTATTGTGTTTACGTGCGACAGATATGAGATACACAGATATACAGGCCAGGTCAAGGCGCCAGACAGCTTTCCACTCTACGTAAATGGAACTAGCGGCTTAATCTCCCGCTCTAAACGAATCTTATTGTCACGAGGCATGTTCTAATTATACGATTTCAATAATATTTTACACATAATGTTGTCTGTATACAGCATCGAAATCGTGACATTCGTTAAGAGCTCCTAATGTCCAATTATGTTGATGTTTGGCAATCTAGATCTATAAATGTATAAAAACCATAATTATACTTAAATAAAAGAAACTTTAAGTAATCTATACTATAATATTATAAAAAGGTAAAGTTTGTTGTAGGGAGGTAATCTCTGGATGTACAAAACCGATTTTAAAAATTCTTTTACTGTTGGAAAGCTACGTTAACAGGGAGTGTCATAGGCTATATAACATGACACTGTATACCACGGAAGCGGGACAGAGCGCGGGTGAAACCGCGTCGGACCGCTAGTTTTATTTTTTGCAATTGGTGTCAACAAAGATATAAATGAACAGTACGTATGATGGTAGGCTCTTAATAGCTTAATCTACGCGTCTTTAGATTAACCAGCTGCTAATCCCTAGACACAATGGGCCGGGTGACACGCGGAAGAGCGTTTAAAAAATACATCGTAAAAAGCGCGCGCTCTTTAAATTTTATGGCTATCATACAATTGGGGCCTGTAAAAATGCTTTTTATTGAAGTCGCATCCTGGCCACCAGGCCGTGATGCTCGGATAGGGCTAATTAAAAACCCGCCACATGCACTCTTGCGAAAGCGGACCTCAACTGAATTGGTCACTTGCAAAACTTTGCATGCCCTTCAGTTATCCACTTACATGACTTTTCTGAGCAGGATTTACAAGTTCTAGAAATCAACTAGCCTACTCACTTTAAATGCCAACAATTTTATTAATTATGCCTAATTTACGTAGGCATAATTAAAACCTTTTATACAAATTACTATCCTTATGTTGCAGTTTCGGATCCGGATTCCATTCATTCTATTAAGTATCTATACTATAATTGTAGTATCTGTCTGTGATTTTAGATATCAAAGTTTAAAACTGATATTTTTACGATACCTATTTACAAAATATGACTATTTTATAATTTTTGCCTGTCTGTTTGAAAGTTTGTCTCGAATAAACTCTGAAATAGCTCAATGCATATTTTAAGAATCAAAACAGAAATGTTGTCATAAATTTGTGTGTATGTATCATTAATTTCTAAATGATGCAGCGTTTCGAAGATATGAATATAAAGATTCACTCCCGCGGGAACAATGTGGGTGGCTAGCTAATTCATAATCATACTAGAAATCTTCCAGTCATGATGAAAAGCTCTGGTTTATAGTACTTATTAGAGTAGATATGTGTATTAATGATGGCTGTATTTTCTTTTCAGATTTAACATTGTGAAACGAACGTTACCCGTGAAGACTTCTAAGTGAGAAGACTTAAGTGCCATTAACAACCAGTTTACCACGCAGTGATATTTAGTGTTATCTAGTGATAGTGCATAACCGTGATATAGACTTAGGTTTAGGTGCTAACACCGATAGATTTTAGTGTTATATACGTTACCAAAAAGAAGCGAAACTGGCTCCTTACAAGGATATAATGAACTCGACGAGCATGAGCTCTGCTGTGCCGACGATCAAGTGCGAGGACACTTCGCCGTCACCGGCGGCTGCTGTCGGCAACGACGGCGAGCCGGCCGGCGGCACTTACAACCTAAGCGTGAATGTCAACTTGAGTGCGGCCATGATCAACATGCTGACCGCCGAGACTGCCGCGCCGACAACGCTGCGGACGCCGGAGATCGTCAATGACGTCATCACCATGACCAACCCCCTCGACCAGTACAACTACGACAAGAGTTCCAATTTTAAGGTAAGTCATGTCACCGAAATATTTTACGAATCGTTGGTTTATAAAGTAACTAAAAAAATTATAAAGTTCACAGCATATTATAAGATTTTCGTTACTTTGGGAGCTCAACATGTCCAACCGTTGCATTACATATAATGAATATGTGCAATCTTATAATTTTACGTTTTTCTAAGGATGCATAATCAGGATCCAGTCGTGGTAGCGTAATGGCTAGCGCACGCGTTCTTAACTCAAAGGGCGTGGGTTCGATCCTGGCCGGAGCGCATGGACTACTTAGGCAGTTTTCTGACCTAATGTGCATATTGTTACAAGTACCACGTGCGGTGGACGGTGAAGAAAAATATCGTGATGCAACCACACATCCGAGATAATCGATGTGTCAAACCTGGCAAGCCGCCTTGGACAAGCGTGGCGGGCGGGTATACTGTCCGTTCCCCCCTCTATAATCGGAGGCACGAGCCCAGCAGTGGAACATTTATGGGCTATTATATTAAAGGATGCATAATGTATCAGCCCAGACAAGTACTTTTTTCTGCTGGGCTTAAGACTCCCAGTTTTTAGCCGCCACGCTACACCAAGGCGAATTGACGAGTTACACAAATCGATTATATCAATTTGCAGGTTTCGTCACAATGTTTTCCTTCATTGTCAGTACGGTAATTGAAATAATATAAAAACTGCCTAAGCGGTATTTTTCCAAGCCATTTATAATTTTCAAGTCGTTGTATTCTATGTGAGCCACTTGTATATTTTTTTTTATAATTTCTTCGATTGACCTGTGCCCAAATATTTGAATGACCATGTGTAGATCAAATACAGTGCGACCACTTGAATTTGTTACCGTCTTTTGTACAATTATTACCTGTATTTCTACAAATAAAGATTCATTCATTCATTGTATCAGATGTCAATGTCCTAGGTTCGAATCCTAGCCCAATGTCCATATCATTATGATTACTTCCAGTCAGTCTTTGATAAGTATGACAGATACACCGTCCGTTCTCTTAAATTGGGTTAGTAAACAAACGTTTAAAAACCAATACAGGTTTACTATTGAAATTAAGCTTCTGACGACCTTTTAATTCATCTCTCAAGTTGAACATAGAACTACACTAGTTGCATGTCAATTATAAAATTGTCCTAAAATTGTTTGTAGTCCAAAAAGTTTTTTTTTTATAGAGACAAAAGAAAACATTAGGAATTAACAGTTTTGTTGAAACGTTTAATTTCGATCAAGAGAAACACTGTCAATGTCCGAAAAATTGGCAAGACAACATTGCGTGGGTGTTATTATTGAGCCGATATACCTACACGATGCCAGTTCTTGGAACTTTGTATAGTAGTTGTGCTTTCACAATGGTACACACCTAATGAACTATCGTGATGCATGCAGGATCTACAGGTACTTAGGTCATATGCACTGGCTAGAATGTAAATAAGTGTTACAAGTATTTTGAACAGTTGCCAAGCGTCGATGCTACGTAATGGTATCACGTGATCATCATTCCCTCTATAAACATTGGATAATACCAACATGCAGTGAGGTCATGCACCTTATTGCAGACTCCTTATTTACAGTGGAGCAGACTTCACGGCGCCGTTGTTAAAGATATCTGGGTTATCTATATTCATTGTTACATACATTATTTGTATTAGATTTCATCTACGTTGAGTTTCATGAATGGATCAAATAGGTCTAATAGTGTGAACAACAGGGAAATTAGAGCGTGAAGAAACAATGACATAATATACGTGTAATTACAAAAATAATGTAATCAAAATTTATAGCCTCTTTAGTGACTGTACTTAAATTGATAATACGGCCGGACGTTATTATACATATTATGTAAACAGTATGGATTTATCAGATATAATGAATTATTTTATAAAGTTAAACTAATTTATTGCAACATTATGTTAAAAGCAGACTTAGAGTTTGTTTTGTTTTACCCATAGGAAGTTCATTATGTTGATTAAGGTTCGGGTATTTTGATGATTGTTTTTTCATTTAGCTTTTTTTTTTGTAAATTAGATATTTTTTACCATTTGATGTCACGAGTACGAGTAAAGTCCAAACTTATTATATTAATTATCTGCATCAAAAAGCAGATTATCGACATCAATTATCTCAACATCCAGATTTCGTTATGGTTTTTCCTTCACGTACTCCTACGCCGAATCCGTAGTAGCTTAGCAGGTAGCGTAGTCGCGTCCCAAACTCAAAGGGCGCAGATTCAAATCCGCTGGAAAGTATGTACCACATAGACAGTATTCTATCCTAATGCACTTATTGTTACGTGACGGGGTATACTGTTCGATCCTCTTTAAAATAGGAGACCCGAGCCCAGCAGTGAGACGTTTATGGGCTGTTATTATATATTTTTTATACTGATACGTGGTAATTCTATCAATATGCAAATGCATATTGATCGCAGTAAAATTTGTTCAGAAAACTACCACGGCTTGGTTTGATGTGTAGCATACAGGAGATAGGAATTACATAAAATAAAGCGAGGTTGAAAACACATTAAAGCTACGTCCGGTTACCGGCGTGTGAACGCAAACTCATTTTCCGGTGTCGTTTCAGAACGGAAGCGGAAATGACTCCAACTCCTCAATGTCCAATGGATCGTCGGCCACATCGCCAGCTTCTAGTACTCCACCAAGTATACAAAAGGTGAGAATGAACCTAAACACCTTTGCTAGAACGATGTGCTTCAATATCGTGAGGTCAAGTCGTTATTGATGGCAAATGTACATATTTTATCTTATGTTGCAAGAAAGTTTTATCATTTTATTAGTGTGAATTTAATATCAAGATTCTGTACATAAAATGTCGGAATGTGATAATTTAGAACGTGATTGGTAAGCGATGTCATAACCCATACATTCTTGACTTTGCATGATGGGATTATAATTTATATATTTCGAAAGTACTTTGTAAAAATTCATTAACAACGATGACTAAATAGGAGTTGTTCGGATTTCTTCTTGAGTAGGATCAAAAGATTTTTGAGAACAGGAAATTACTAGAAAAAGGGCAAAAGTTCATCGAATCAATATTGATGGCTGTCAAAATCGACTTTATTTCTCATTAAAAACCAAATGAATTTTCATGTTAAACTAAGCCCGGCCTTACACATTTAAGTTTTGCTCGCGTAAGCCATTAAGGCTAAGCGCGCACTACGATTGTTAATACCGAACTCAGCCTTTACACTCGAATCCACTATTGATACATTGTATTAGCCTTAGAGGCTTACCCGAGCATAACTTATATTTAGCTGTAGCGTCGAGCTTATATTCAATATTATAGAATAATCACAAATATTATCCCAATGGTGACACTGATTGCTTGGTTGACAATGGTTTATAGTTTATTAGAACATATTATGGAGAAAACTTGTCACGGTTCTTTACTTTCTATAAAATGTAAAAGTCGCTCATGCTGATCGGCCACATTTTACGGAAACCGGATGTAATAGGAGTAGACCCACGAAATGATGATGTCGTGACAGATTCAGAACATTGTTAACTTGTTAGTAAACAGTTCGCAACAATCGCATAATAGACCGCATACCCAGTAGTTCTGCCTAATATTAGTTGACCATACTGGCTATAGAAAATTTGGATAATAAATATTGGAAACCTTACCCAAACATTATAAACGGCTGGTAATATAACGCATCCGCAAATTTCATGAGAAACTGTAATATATTGCCAGCTTCAATTTTTGTCTGAAATAATAAATTTATGATGACATTTACGACCGGACCCGCTAATGTATGAAACATGTATGGAATATGTACGCCTCATGTTTTTATAATACATAATGTTATTTTCTAAAAAAATATACTACTTCGCCTTTGGCGGCTTTGTATGTAACAAAAAATGTTCACGGTCGTTTTAACTAAAGCTCTGTGGTGAACAGCAGTAGTTGAGAGTTAATTAAGCTAGTTCTTGACCGTGACGAGGATGGTTTTAGTAGTAAAATCGTTAAAATACTTTGTTGGGCTACTCAATAGATCTTAGTTGCTATTATTCTTAGATACTCACATTGTAAATACTACAGCACAACTCCTTGTCTGAAGCAGTATGACATGCAAATCTAACAAATAATTTTCACCGAAATTTAAATTAATGTGGATTTGGATATTTATTTTAAATTCAATATATTAGCGAGAACAAGCGTTTTCCCGCAAGTTTATTTTTTAAGATACTCATCTATATCTCATTCTTCTATAGGTACGTATATACATATTACATAGAAATAAATAAGATTGAGGTATCTCTTTGTAATGTTGAAATAATAGCGTTTTGCTAAATTCATATGAAAGTATATACGGTACTGACATAAATAAATTAATTTTAAAAATTTGTTTTGTCTGTCTATCTGTTTGTTCAGACTAATCTCTTAAACGGCTGGACCGATTTGGACAGGACTTTCACTGGCACATAGCTGATGTTATAAAGAGTAATTTAAGCTACTTTTAAAATAAGGGTTCCGCGAAAAAATTACATGGAGACGAAGTAATAGCTAGTGCATAAATATAAATCCACAAAAACTTTTAATAACTTTATAGTTAGCCAAACAGGAAAACTATTAGCCTTTTCTTGTATGTATTCTTCAGGATTCTAACCGCAAACTTGCAATAGCTTAGTGCCATAAACGTGCTACTTTTAATTTATCGCACGCGCGGGTTGACTATACTAGTTCCAATGCCAACAATTCGCAAGTTGCACACAAACCGCAAACTGCGTGAAGATGCATTTTAAACGAATGGGTTAACTTTGACCTCGTATTCAAATTATCGTTACAAAGCGACCTACGAGTATTCACCAATGCAACATTTTTTCTACATTTTTATAAACTATCATAGATACAAAGGCTAGTGGGAACTTTATACAATGAACGGATACTGAAAAGCGTGTGAATGTATCTCCTTTGATTTTAATATAATATTTTGCTTTTTGTTCCGCTTAGATGAAATAGACCAAATGTAAAATTCTGTAAATATCAAAAAATATGTTTGATGTTGTTTTAAAAGCTGTATTCTAATTTGATCCCGTTAACGGGGTAAGTTTTAAGAATTCTTGGCTTGTAGTCACCAAAGGTGATATGCTCCCAATACTCACAATAAACTGTGAGCAAAGACTTAAAGTAGAAATGCAAATCCCGGGATTTGAATGATCGCGATGTTGTTCTTCTTCGTTCTCAGAGGTTCTTTCACTACTGAGGATCCTGGTCTTGATGACAGATGACGATGACATCGAGATTTGTTTTGAGTATCATGAAGGGTCATATGTATTTACAGACAAGTCCAATTAATAAGTAGCCTGGTCAATCCAACATTTTGAAGATTTACTTTTAGGGATCTTGTCAGCAAATTCCCATTGACCACAAGTCTCTATATTTTCTTCGTTCTTGTGAACTATGTTGAATGAATATTATAATTAATAATATAATTTAAAATATTAATCCGTGCAGGAACGGAGAAAAAATACAATTTCCTGCGGCCGGGCGGCCTGTCTTAAGAGGCGACTAAACCACCCACAGCCAGGTGGTAGGACATTTGACCGACTGGATGGATACCACCCCTGGTCTAAAGTATGTCGCCATAACAACCTTGAGTTGTGTTCCGACATCAGTGACCAGGTTTTAGTCTCCCTTAAGAGAGCCGCAGCGCATTTGTAGCACCTTTGGTGTTGCAAATGTCCATAGGCGATGGCAATCGCTTTCCATCAAGTGGGCCGTCTGCCTGTCTGCTGAACTTCTGCAATAAAAAAAAAAAGAATAATGAAATATGAATTTGTTTGTACTGTTAATTTAAATAATTTATAATAAATAAATATTAATAAGGCTAGCTAGTTACGAAAACAAGTTGTAATCTTATTTTTGCAAAATATAACATTTCAATTTTACATTTTCTCTTTAAGACACAAGGAAGGGATTAACACCTAAAAACCGGCTCGGCCTAGTTTAGGTGTTAGTTAAAGAAATAACTTAATTATTAAGAAAAGATCTATATTTTGTATTTGTGAGTTTTATATGTAATTTTGGTGTCAATAAATATTATTATTATTATTAAATATTATTACTGTAACCAAAGTACTAATACAATGCTCGCTGTCAGCGTACTGCTAAAAACCTATGGGGTAATAATTAATAAGGTTATCTTTTTAACTTTAGGTATCAGAATTTTGAAAGCTATATATGCTATCAATATAATTGAATCTGCAATTAAAATAATTTAGAAATAGCAATCTATTTCGTAAAGCCGACCTAACGAAGCGATTGCCTTTATTGTTCTTAAATGCAAATTAATTTTTCTCATACAACAATCGGGATTGCGCAATTTAGGTAATAAAATTGCAATTATATTCCACATTCTCGCGATGCATGCGTTACATCTTCAATACGACCTTGATGAAACCACACCATCAAGGTGATGACCGTGAATCATGGTTGTGTGAAAAAATAAACGCACGATGTATTACGTACTTAATTAATCACTAGGATCTTAAAGTGCATCTATTAAAGATATAAATAAACTAATAAATAATGGGCGGTAATCATATGCTGTCCATGTAGGCTCTGATTGTGTATTGTTGGTCTTCGATGACACTAGCTAGCATGTTTCAAGTTAAACGGATACTTTGAGAGTTTAAACTCTTTAACCAAGCAATGATTATAAAATTATGATTAACTAGCTTTCAGCATGCATGCGGAACATAAATTTGGTATCTATAAAATATGGGCAAGAAACATGAACGAAAATTTAGAGACAATCTTTGAAACCGACACAGCCAAAAATTCTAAAAACGATCATGTAATTAGACGTCCGTAATGAAAACTACTTTCATTTTATTCTGTGATCACAGCTCCTGAAAGTGGCCGATACGTCGAAATAAAATAAAATGTCGCGGTTAAAACCGTTAAAACGTACTTTTAATTATGTGTACTAGTCGCAAAACTTTAAGAAAATACCAGACGACCTTAGATAGAATATTACACTTTGAATTTTATTTTGAAATCGCAAAGTAACACTTCACCTCTATTCATCGGTGTAGATTTCATCATAATACATATCTATAGATTTCATGGGTTTCATGTGCAGGATGTATCGTGACATATACTGTTAATATTTTTCAGACGTGTTCGGAACTCATCAAAGCTGGCTTAAAACTATCAATAGAATCGAAACGGAAGATGTCTGGAAGTGATACAGACGTGGGTGTGAAGCGGCTCAAGAAGGAGGAAAGCGATGAGGACTACGATAGCAGTCATACTCAGCAGCCTAAAACTGAAGGGGTATGTTTTATATAAACATTTTTAAATTTATTCAACGAACAATTACGTCACTAGAGTACATAGACACAAATGTAAATACAGGTGGTGCAATCAAGGATGTCGCCCACAATTATAACAAAATAGGTATTTTTCTGTCTGACTGTGAATGTAATTGATGTCAAAATTTTATGGAGCTTTCGGTCAACGATGAAGTCGCGTATTTGAGTACCGTAGCGTCCCTCCTGACTGTATACAACATTACGTGCAGGGCGATGTTGTTCAGTTTCCACCCCGCCCACCGTTATGATATTAAACGCAGCTCTACATCCATTTTCACTGTCAATATTCTGCTCACAATCTGCGCTAAATATTATGGTCGCTCTTACAGTAGATAGCAGCGGAATTGGTACAGTAAATAAAAGCCCATAGTAAGAGTGACTAGATACAATACAAACTAAACACTGTCAGTAAAAAGTAGTTTTATACTCCTATTTCGATTTATTAAGCAAAAGGCTTTAATTTTTTAATAGCAGCTCCACAAGTTTTAACATTGAATAGTTGCTTAAACTGGGATTTCTCGCGGTGGCTAGGTAAAATAACTTTTTATATAATAATATAATCTAATACTTGTTTACCTACTACCACAATACCTACTAATAACCCTTCTAACATCTTATTTGCTTTTAACTTTGCTGACGAATGATTTGTAACCGCAAAATTCATGTTAATAGGTCATGTAAAGTCACGTCCCAGCTTCAGTCATGCGGAAAAAAATCATAAAAGTAAAATGAATTAATGTATGCTCATTTGGCATTTCGTAAATTTTTAGATTCTTTTAAAGTTAAAATTGAAATTGGTTGGTAATGTATTTATTTTGCTATACTGGTTATAGGTAAATATTAGATCAATAATAAAGTACTTTTTTGTCTTGAAAAACGTTTATTAGCTTTGATATTTACATTAAAGCCGTGTAGGCTTACGGCTTTATTTTATCGCGTTATTTAAAAAAATAAATCTTAGGATTTTACTTGTTATTTTCCGCTTATGGGATTATCCTGGCGTTTATATCACACAAACAATCCTAATGGTCTGAATAAATAATATTATTTCAAACTTAGTTGTAGAAACAAAAGGATCATCATTATACACTGAAAAAAATGCTACATAAAAATTAATAAATCACATTACAAATGCGTCTAAATGCTTTAAAACGCATTTATAATTGAGACTGGAATAATTAAAAAAATATTTTATTTTTTAATTTGACCCCCATAAGTATAAAATGTCCTTTTCACGTTAGCCATCCATACACGAGATGCCAGGCACAGGGCAGCACATTTAAATCTCAAACCACGATTTGCAGTAAGGCATTGAGCTAGGATACAAGCCTTGTGTTTGAACTAGCTTTTACGACTACTGTGGTTGCATTGTAATTCAACGGTTCCATTGAAGTTTTACGAGCTTCGAAGAAGGCATTGCAAATGTGCCAGCGGCCGTGAATACACTTCCTGATATTGAAAGGCATGGCAATGAGAAAAATATGATTGGTGTACAGAATAGCAGTATGTAATGTGGGGGATTAATAATACTGACTATATGCAACTAAATCATTTGCTACGGTAAATAAAGGATTAAAGGAGACCTTCAGTCGAAAAGTCAGGGATTTCACAGAGATTTAATCGAGAGCCCCATCTTAAATACTACTACTGAACTGATTATATTAAAACCAATTGTCGTTGAAAGTGAACTCGATCTCATCGGTTTTTTATTTCAGAAATGTCCATCTCATACTTCAAAAGTTAGAGCGGGACACAATTTAGGCTTTGGACGCGACTATCTCACGACCTATTATTGACTTAAATATAAAAAGCATTTTCAAAATCCGACTAACGATTTGATTTCTGTACAGTGAAAAAATATTCCACCTTCAGTTACATGATAGCCTCCCTTAAACTTCATTTTTCGCGGTTACACTACACCACTATTTAGAGGCGTATAATACATATATATACAACTGCTAATTTTCATGAATATAGATTATAGATAGAGACCCGGTAGATTCTGAGAAATATGTCTACAAAAAGGTAGGCTAAACAATTTTACATGAGTTCCGTTTTTGTCATAATAACCACCCACTTTTTTATAATTCAAGAGGAAGTGAGTGTTGAATATAAAACTTTGTAAATTTGCGCCTCGTGATAAAGCAAAAACTTCATTAATATTCCATTGTATCTGCATTTGTGTGAAACGTACGATTTGAAACGACTTTCAGTCACGACTCACGATACCTCCTCTGGTAAACTTAACGTGTTGCATTTAATACCTAAAGAATTTAATAAATAATTCTCGTAAGTTAAAATAATTTTTAAAATTTAAAAGCAATTAATGTAGGTAGCTTGGTGGCAAAGGCGTCTCGTTTGAATGAGATTACTTGAATCCTAGCCAGGGAAGAAGCACCTGATGTACATCGTATCCTGATGTGTATATTGTAACCTACCATTGACTGACTGTAAAGAAAAGGATATTATCGAGATGATATTATATTATGTGATGTGATGTCAGGAGCCTTAAGAACAGACGAGCGTGCATGACAAGAGTTATGAATGTCAAAGAAGCAAGTGAGGTGTGTAAGAATAAGCCTGAATGGCGCTCTGTTGTTCGTGCCTACCCCGCAAGGGAACTGGCGTGAAGTTATGTATGTATGTATATTATATCATTATTCTGAATTATTTTTTAATATTAATGTAATATTAGTACTGACTGAATCGATAAAAATGATTAATTGTAATATGCACATTTTGCACGCCCTAGAGGCAAAAACATGTGAAGCTATGAAACAATCCTACCAACTTTTTTATGTACCATGTTATATGCAATAAATGATGATTTGATTTGATGAAAAATCTGTCATTCCGCGGTAGATACACGTGGTGTGTGAAAGTACTCTACTACTACTCACAGTTCACCTGAAACAGAAAGGCTTGAACAGTGGAATATTTTTGTACTGACATCTGAAAACAATTCTTGCGAAAACGTTCATAAGAGCAAATTTCAAAAATTTAAGCAATTTACGGACCTTTATACTATTTCTGGTGTAGCTGTTACTCTATTCCATTAGTATCTATAGGCAGAAATTATTATATCTGACAATGGATACACTCTGAAGATAAAACATTTCATTTTTCACTTCGCCATTATTTATACAAGTTCGAATTCGATTATATTTTAAATTATTTTTGTTTATTTGCAGCTGACACCAGAAGACGAAGAACGCAGGCGGCGTAGAAGAGAAAGGAATAAAATCGCCGCAACAAAATGCAGAATGAAGAAACGTGAGCGCACTGTTAACTTGGTCACGGAAAGTGAGGTTCTAGAGAACCAAAACATTGACCTCAAGGCACAGTTGAAGGTAATTATCATGGATTTGATTGCTGTCATTAATTTAAATTATTTCAAGAACATACACTTGTGTACAGTTTAATTTTAAATCATTATCATTACTATACTCTTATTTTTAATTACCTAAACCAAAATGACAGCTGCGATCGACTTTTTTATGTTTCAAGCTTGACTGCGAGTTGAAATTATAAAGCAGGATCTTCTGCAGGTGTTTCCCCTACACACTACATATACCTAATGCTTCGTATAGGTGTTTCGTATTGTATGTAGGAAAAAACCAGCGCGGGGGACACGGCTTAAGAAGTTTCTCAATACCCCCCTCCCCCGGCCAAAAGCTGGGTACGCCCAAGCTCATGAATCAAACAGCTATCATTTTGGTCCAAGTAACTAAAAATCAGAGTATAGTGACATAGTTAATGATACTAACAGCCATGGTATTAAGTGAAAAGATTAACTAACTGGCAAGCAATTTGTATTAATTATTGTATAATTTAATTATTAGATCTCATTTCAATATTTCTATCTTTATCCCTACTAATTTATATTCATTCCATCGTCGTGTATAGAAGTTTTATAATTTTTTTAAATATTGCATACTTCTTAAAAGAGACATAAAAATAAGATTTTTATGTCAGCAATGCGAAGAGAAAAGCTTTATTTCTGACTATAATTTGCATCTGAGTAATAAACTTTATAGGAATGTTAAACATTATGTTCGAATGTTAAACACAATCACCTATGACGTTTTTGTAGCTAAAGATAACGGGCAAAGTCAACTCACCAATCATTAGTGTTAATTGTAACAACAACATTACCGATAAGGTGGTCGTTTGACACCTTTATAAACACAAAACATGTTTTCTTTTTAAAATATTTTATTTCATTTAAATGTTGTTTCATTGCAGGAGTTGGAGGTACAGAAGCGTCAATTAGTCGACATGCTATCTCTCCATGCAGCGTCATGTGTCAAGAACATCACAGCAGCGAGATCGTCTCCTACTACGTCGTACAACATGATTCGATCTTTCGAATCGCCGACAACATTCCCCACATTCGAGGCGCATTCGCCATACATCAGGCCAGAATCTGCGAACATCCTCGCCTCCAGTTACACCTGTGTTACTCCTCTCAATGGAGATTCCTCTATCGATACTATTTCGTCCTTGGACACAATTTACGTGGCGGGACAACAACTCATAGACCAAGAGTATAACCGACCAGACTCGGTACTCAGTCTTCCAGCTAATTCTGAAGCGAATTACGTCACAACCGACGGCTACCTCCCGAAAGCCACGAACCTCCTCGTGCCGATCGACTCCGAACAGGAGTACTACGACCCAGAGGCGACCTACAGCCTAACAAACACGCAGCAATGTCATAACTACCCGTCGATGCAAGAAATGCCGTCGAAGATAAACAATGGCCTCAACGACGGTTGTCTTGTGTAGGGATAAATCCATCCAATAATTGTTTTATAATCATTTTTGTCGGGTCCAAATTATTTTTCGACATGTATACGTATAATTTAAGCCTTGGGGTTAAAAAATTCGAAATAGAGAGTCACCGTTACAATTTTATATATTACACAGTTTTATAAGTTCACTCCACTCCGAGACTATTGAAGCTAAATTTCATTGTGATTTTACATATTACAAAGAATGTTTTTAGCTAAGTTGGAAAGAAAAATATAAATTACCTAATTTTATCTGCAGTAACTTTGAAAGTGATATAAATTGCATTAAGATTAAAATAGCTGTTAGAAAACGGCATGAATTAAAAACACTATTTAATTTTTTATCTCATAGAATGTATGTTTGCAAGGAAGCCAACAAATGGCGGGGATTTATTTCGAAACGAAGTCGTATGTCTACTGTGTAGAACAACAACGTTAGTTTGGTGCATATTTGAGAACGTTAATATGAAAATACACAATAAATAAGGGCACCACATATGAATAATATAGCAAGCAAAGTTCACAGTAGCTTGCTCGTTTAACATTTTTATTTTGTAAGTATCGCGAAGGTTCAATCACCATTCGGTCTATAATCTTATAACGTAACATTCAACTGAACTGTAAAACAGTTCGCTAGGTAGGTATTTCACACAATATTTTATTTAGATGTTAATTGCTAACAAATTACCATTCGTTTTATTTTATTTTAAGTCCCATGATTTTGCTTTGATCTGTTTTAAATGTTTAATTCGAGTTTCGTAATGATCTGATTTATTTTCCGACGGTGCAATGTTTAAATTTAAAAAAAATGATTTATAATCTTTATCTAGTCTAGATTTCAAAATTAAAAAATACCACAAATCTCCAAACATCACATAGTCGTTAATATACTTCCACAGTACAATAATAATTATAAATAATAAATACCTCTTTATTTAAATTCCAAAATCTATATATGGTTTGTTAGAGATAATACTTAAATATTCACAGATTATATTCCATAAATATTATACCTGTGTTAAATTATCGATATAATTTAGTTATAAGGTGCTTTAACTCAAAATAAGTCGTGATATAATATTATTATAGGACGCAAAAACACGTTTTCATGTTTGTTATTTGAGTATAAATTCGTTGTATCTAATAATATATTTTGTATAAATGTGTATGAGAAAGGATAAAGTACAGATGGCAACAAAAGTACTAGCTATCAGTAAGCATATTAATAGAAAGTATAATTGGATATGGTTGCCGTGTCTACGTGTGTCGCTTTGAAAGCGGTAAATTATTAAAATCATATGACACCATTACGAAGTGCCTCTGTATTCTCAAAGTAATGATGTACTTTTGTTATTCTTTTAATAATTTAATGGTAGCTTAGGAATGTTAATAGTTTGTAAGAATAAAACTATATTTGGGCTTCAGCAATCTACTTTTAAAAAACATTTACTGCCGCACTAAAGAGCGTAAATGACGAAAGTTGGTAAGGCTCCCGTGTTCGCCAAGTGGCTACGCATCTCCAAATATTTTATACTTTCGTTATTTAAAATCATTGTAATCTATATATATTCACAGATTAATATTTACCACTTATAAATGACGTAGATCGCTATTTTAATCTAACAATAATTACACATTATCCACCTTTGGTGCGGTAGTTAGTTTCAATTTTTAAGCGAGTAATAAGCGCAGTTGTAATTTTATATAGTTGCACTGTGAACTACCGAACCTCTTGAAATTAGATGCCTACATGTAATATTTCACCTAAAAATAATTATAATAAAAGTTTTAAAAAACTGTGAGGAAGCAACAGCTACGTAATAACTAAATTTGTAATATAACGCGATGCGTCAAACGCGTCTTGTATGTATAAAACTACTATTACTGGTATAATATTAGTTTGTGTCTACATCTGTAACACGATGACAATCCCATCTCCATTGCGTTGCATGATCGTATATTAAATAGAAACGATATAAGCCGTGAATTATCAGCCTTGCAACTAATTCAAAATTTGCGTTTAAACAACCTTTTTTAATATTTACAGTACATATGTATATATTGTGCATGTTTCATAATCAGGTTGCCTGTTACAGGATCTATGGTTATATATGCTTTGATATATTTATAGTTGTTATCTATATTTTTATGCCCCTAAATATACACAAACGACGAGCCTATTTGGTCTAGGATCTTTGCCTATTCTTCAAATAATGAAGATCAAAAATACTACTACTACTACTTTTTATGCCCCTGCTCGACCTTACGTTATGTTAATGACTATGATCAAATGGGATTTACTTATAGCTTTAAAACATAACGCCGGTGATGATAAGCTACATTATATATATATATATATATATATATATATATATATATATATATATATATATATATATATATGTATGTATATATATATATATATGAGTTATCTGTCAATGTTTAAAGTCATTAACAATGTAGCATCTTAAATAACACCTTTAACCCTTAGCTACATCTACGTCATACAGGCACTAACACTATTGCAACAATATCTTAGGTTGTTACACCTAAAGGGGCATTACAAAATGGTACGTAAAGGAATCTGATTGTCACGTCAAAGGTGTAAACGCAGGCTTACTTTTCATGCCCAAATAAATATACAGATACAAAGACAGTGCCTTCTGCATACCAGTGAACCTAGTCTATGTGACACCCGTGAGATGCCACGGGATGTCAGTCGCGCAAGCATTTATTTTTATATCGTTGGTCATAATTGTGATAGCCAAAAATCTATTTATTAATGCAGAGCACATTTTATCGATCTTAATTGTTATTATATATTCTTGTTCAACAAGAGTTTTAGAGTCTCTGAATGTCGAAAGAAACATTGATAAGTATAACTAATTTATCGGAAATTATTAGCTTTTAAAGACTTTTTCAGATAGCTTTTTAGTCTCATGAATTACGCTTTTCAATACACACGAACTAACAGGCAAATGTAAAAAAGCTTATACCATATTTCATAATTACAAGCATCTTGTTTGTATTGTAATATAAGATTCATTCAGTTTGCTAAACATTTTACTTTTGATATTAACAAAGATCCTCTTTTCGTTATTATTACTAAATATAAAACATTTTCAAGTCTGGCGTATCCAGGAAATTAAATAAGTATTTATTGTATCATTTCGCAGCAACTTCCCGAGAAAAAGTAACTATATTGCATGATCTGATTTGTTTGTATTCATGTCAAATAAATAAACGTTTTGACGTAATTTCGTATAAAAAGCGTCTATTACACAGCCGTCTGCTGGTAAGAACGGACATTTTTTTTTTGAAGCTCTAATAAAAAGCACATCTGAAAAGGTCTGCTTTGTAAATTTTGTTTTTAAATTTGGTTGTAAGCGCTTATGTGTGTGAAGGTACCATCGTAGTAATCTTATATACGAGATTATCTTAAGAAGGTATAGTTTAGTTATCTGTTGGGTATTATTATTTTATATCTCGTCACATTTTGATCGACATTTTAGTGTAATATTTTATATATACTTATTATTTGAAAAACGTTTTTTATTACATTTCATAATAGGGTAGATGACATTCAAATGAACTGCAACTCTTTTTATCATCTTGCAAAGTAGTGCAGATTTAGTCTAACGAGCACACTTAGTTGTGACGTCATAACTATAAAACGCCAAATAGCATATTAATTATTTTTTGAACAGTAATATTATTTTATCGTGATATTTTAACAGTAAGACAATAGTATATTTTAAAGCTTACTCTTTTATATGTAAATAATTTTAAAATGTATTGTAACATGTCATCTACCTGTTTGACTATTTATAACAAAGTGACCGTATATTATGCTGACTGATGGTGCTATAATTAATACAGTTAATAAATCGGTCAAACTGTGACATGCAATTCTTGTGCATAAATTACGCCATTTCGGCAGTATTGTGATAGTACACCACTATTGCATAAAATTTTTGGTTGTAAGTTTAGTATTTCTTTTTATTTAACAATACTTTTATTGTTGTAATTATATTTTAGGAATTAACTTTTTACTTTATGTTATATCTATACGTTACTATGGAAAAAGAGTGCTACTGACCATCGTCCAGTAGAAATCGTAACTATTATAAGGGGCCATCCACAAATTACGTCACACGAATTTCATGATTTTTTGACCCCTCCCCGTCTTTGTCACATTCGTGAGATTCCTCCCTCCCTAGTGTAACATCACATATTTTGCAAATTTACATCATTGCATTTTAATAATTTAAACACTGCCCATACAGATAGATTTGGAAATATTAAGTTCAAATTTCGTGTTTTCAAGCAAATATTGATACGATTTTTGGGGAATGTGACGTGAAGAAATGTAGGACCACTCCCCCTCCAACTCCTTGTCACACACTTCGCCAACTCAGTTTCGTTTGCACTCTATTTTTGACAATAGGGCCGTAAAAATGTCTATAAAAACAAGCAACGGACTGATGGCGCCAATTTTTATTGCAATGTGTGTCAAGTTACGCATCTTACCAGGCGATTGTCATGCGTTAGTATTTTTCCATGGTAGCACTATATTTTCGCTAACAGACAAACTGGTCCAGAGTGGCGTATATTATATCAATGACATCTGAATGAAATCCACTTCGAATTGTTGATAAGTACCTATACTTATTACTAAAACAATATCATAGCCCAGTTTTGGCTTGATTCTTCGTATTTAGTTACCAATACACACACCAGCAAAATTAGCGGAACGCTGGTAAAAACCCCAAAAATTCGAAAATCATGCAATCTATTTTCAATATACTGGTACTGGCTAGTTTTATATTTTTTTTATTTGGCTCTTATTTGAAACAGGAGAACATAAAAAGCTGACAGATTTATTTCATTGATTTGTTCGTTTCCATAAAAAACAAGTTTTGTTCTGTTCCGCTAATTGTGCCGGTGTGTGTATTATTTATCTACATTTTGTTGTTGGTCAGAGATTCAAAACTTGTGTGTGTTACTATTGATGTAGTTCTTACTACACTATTTTATAAAAGTTTTGTAGGTATCACAACATTAGTTTAAAAAAACCCTTTCAAATGGTACATTGACATGTAAGACGAAATCTCTCTATAATTACACAATTTGACGCTTAATATGATATAATCCGACGAATGACCCGTTCTTTACATTTAAAAGGTAAGTTGATAAAATTTGAAATAAGCTCCATATAAGTAATGTCAAAATTCAACCGATGGTAAGGCAAGTGAATGAATAGTAAAATATAGGAACCGGCCATAAAAAGTATTTTAAAAGGCACTAGGGATAATCGAAACGCGTGATAATTCAAACTGATTGATTTATCACAATATGAAGAGTTGATTTGCGTGAATCTTTTACTAAAATACGGATCTAAGACCAAGTATGACAATGACATCTTTTAAGACACTAAATAATATTTTCTCTGTTAGCGAATACTTAGACGATTTTATACAAATATTTATATTCTATTTTTACGTTTTAAAATGTTAAGTGACTAATATTTTGATCTTTTTAGGTTTGTCCTAACATGATTTATTACCAGCAAGAAAACAATCAGACGCATGCGCTAGGTTTACAATTTTTGTCTTTGAAAATATGTATTGTGTACTATGATTTCTAGGCATTCTAACCTTACCGATGTAATTCTTCGTATTTATACAGTAGTTTATATATGTAGTAACCGGTTATTAGTTTGAACTTCATGTTGGAACAAACCTAGTTGTCAGATCGATCTGACTAAAACATTCGATACGATCAAGAACTTTCCTAATGGTAGAAAATCTAACTAAATTCTATAAGATTTAAGTTAAATTTCTACCAGTAGAAGAGCAAAAGTAGCGATGCGTGATGTTGAAATTGATGGTTGTTTGTTTGTTGGCTCGATTGCGACATTTATAGATCTTGGAATCGCCTATCGTTAAATTTGAGATCGTAAAGTACAAGCTGTTAGACGAATATTGTGACTAATTTTCGAATCTGTTTTATATGACTTTTATTCTTTCCTCGATTTTTGTTTATTTCATTTTCTATTATTACTATTTAATTACGCACATGAAATGAAATTATGAGGAGATGAAAATGTAATATTTTGAATTGTCTAATATTGTTGGGAAATATGAAATTTGATAAATTTAAAAACTGTATAATTTAGATTTTGTAAGTGTTGTAAACATTACTCGTACCTGCTTCTTGAATATAAATATTTTAACAGTCAAAGCAAAGTTATTGCGCTTATATATCGAAGAATAAAATCATTATATTGCTAAAATTTGTTTGAATTTATTCCTTTCCTTTTTACTATCATTTATTTATTTCATCCAATTACAATGCCTTGACAATCTTACAACTGAAGTGATAATGTAAGCACCTTATTCTTAGCCTACATTGATATTTTTTATATATCAATGTTAGCCTATTGTGTAATACACTTCAATGCACTCTCTGAATTTCCTTAAGGGACACGTGAGAATATCTAATTCTGTGTTCACTTCACAAATCTGGTTCAATATCCGAAGAGCCCTGTGTAGGGGTGCTTCTAGAAGTATAATTAGCACACATCATATCCTTTTGGTCTCCTAAATGGTTTTAAAATCTAATTTAAAATAATGAATTTCAAAAATAATATGTGAGTTTTATATTTTCTAATTACTGTTTAAGATCTGAAGGTGTTGTTCTCATATGAACTCAGTCTATAATTGCACCACTGCACTATTGTCTCTACATTTTTTCAAGATATTTTCTATAGTTGAAGAATGTACTCTTATTAATGATTGCATTATATTGTTACGAGTTGCAGGACTCGAATTAAAATACCGTTGGAATTATAGAGTTCAGTAAAACTATACAAACACGTATAAAACAGGTACAAATATAACCGAACGCAACAAGTCCAAACGTAATGCAGAAGATCGTAATTCCATAAAAACGCGCACAGTCCATCACTAAATATATTACCGAATGTAGTACACACGTCTTGCTTCGCTCGTGGTTATCGCTAGACTGCCTGATCTCTCAATTGAGGCATTGCTTTATACTGCACAGATGCAGTATATCTGCCCGGCCGCGTGGACCGAATTTCCTACAATCAGTTTGTACTTTTAAATCCGAGACACCTGGCAGTGATCACAATACAACAATAGGCCGTAAAATATTACAATACACAATGGGCTGTTTTCTAATCACAAATTTTAAACACAAAGTAAACAAAAGAAGTCCAAATGCCGAAAGGTAATAAAATGTGTTTCTACAGGTATGAAGGTGTGCGTTTGTCTTTATCGGCGTCTAGGTTGTAACAATATTATGAATAAAAGATAAATAAAAAACAGTTATAACATTGATATTATTTAATATCACAAAAACATTTACAGAATGTATTTATAATCTAATTAACCTAATTTAATTCACCAAGCGAGCGTTAATTTGAACTAATACTTTGAACCCTGACATGCAAATACCATGGGCAAACAAACATTTTCATACTTAATACATAAAAGTGACAGCGAGTTTGTTGGTTTCCTTTTCATGTCCATTGATATGAATTATTTCATGAATTTAGATGTATACTATAATAAGCCGTAGAGTGAAAATCAATTACGGGAAGCTATATCATTGTTGGCACGCGCCCTCAATGATTGGCACTCGCCCTCAATGATTGGCACCCTTTTAATTTAATCAAAACGTGAAGAAATCGTAACATTTGTTTATTTTGTAACCATACAATAATATTATTATGGCAATAAAAAAAAAAGATTTCTTAACAGGGACGGAGCTACCGCCGTATCAGCCGTATCAATGATACGGGGCTCCGAAAGTTTGTAAGCAAAAATTCCTAAAATGTTATCCACAATCTTTTATAGATTACTAACATTTTTAAGAATAACTGCTGGGCCAACAGAAACTATCTATCTAGCTAGCTAGCTATCAGACTTCTCATTATTGTCTATAGAGGCAATAAATCTAGAAAAACTGCAATCGTCTTCAGTTATGGATGATTTATAAATAAGCTTCCCGAAAAAAGTGTATCTTTGATTTGAATTGTTTGTCTAACTTAGCTCCTAGGAGCATAGGTATAAGTAATAACTTATAATCAATATGAAACTATCTAATTCGAATCGAACATTTTTATTTTTTTAATAAACGACTTTACTTTTCCTTTGGGACACTAAACATATTTTGATACAGGGCCCGTCTAAGGCAAGCTAGGCCACTGTTTCTTAATATCTTGAATAAATTGACTGGGTGCCAATCGGTCAATCATTGAATGGGGTGCCAACAATGGTATAATTAGTATAATACCCTATGTCGCCAACAGCCTAAGAGACGCTTTATTACGCAGGAAAATCGTAGCTTCAAAGACAAGGCAAGACATGCATGCCACAAGCTTGGCAGCTAGTGTTATAAAATAGTACTTTTCGGCCAGACCTCGAACCCACGTCATATGAATGAGAGCGGGTGTGATTAAAGAACAGCAATTAACTTTGGCTACTATGTTTTTCGAATAATGAATAAATAAAAAAAACCGCAATTAAAGTCTATGTAGGCGAAGCTGTGGAACAAGTCCTAGTCTTTGACACAATAAATATTAAATTCATTAACTGCAATTGCTTTAAGTACAAATCATTATTACATAATTTGAGTTCTGTTCGTTATATTTTTGTAATTGCCGTAATATGGAGTTTATAATGAAATTAAATTTTTTATTTTTTGATATCTCTCTTAAATAACACGACTAAATAAAAATAAGATAAACCGTGTCTTTAAAAGGGCGATATGATAAACTAATAATACATCGAAACATAAAATATTGCTAATTTTGATGCAGACTGTGATATCTTCATTGATGAGGATCCATTTTTCAATTCGCTACCTAAAATATATATAAAAATATATTACATTTTGCTAGAATCAGCTTATCTATTTAAATTTTACAAATGTTATTATTATCGATATAGAAATATGAAACTGGAGCAGGAAAATACAGGCAGGTATTTACAGCTCATTTTAAGAACCGCTCTCGATCATGATTAATGCAATAACTAATTCTAAATCTTCTTAATTTAATGAATGCAGTGCTTAATTAATGCAATAAAGATTCTGTTTTAACAGACAGACAGCTTAAAGTAAGATTAACTCTTAAAAGGTAGTTAAACATCGTTCACGTTACTGCTGACTATTGCGGGTTAAAGTAATTTGAAAAGGGAAACTACATTATTTAATAATAAATAATAATTAGTTGGTAATAAAACTACGTTTTAACAGTTTTAAGCGCGGTAATTTATTTGATTTTTATTATTCGGACGTTTCGGCCACTTTTTAATTCAACTTCAACTTTAACAATACTCGTTGACACTTGACATCTTTGTCTTCCGTGATCACGGCTACTAAAAAGTGGCCGAAACGTCGGGATAAAATACCCCGCTTAAAACCGTTAAAACGTAGTTTTATTATGTATACTAGTCGCGAAAACTTAAGACAATGTTATAATTAGTTTGTTTTAGAGCCAAAGCTTAAAATAGTACAGAAAAAAGAAAGTGGAGTCAGATGGTTGCCAAGTACTAGGTTTAAACCTGTGTTACAATTAGTACTGATAATGATAGCCATTTTGCTTTAAGAAAGTATGTAATGGTTAGTTATCAAATCTGATTAGCACTATTAAATAAATTTAATGGCCGATTATTTCATTCTGAGTAGGTTAGTTGTCGTTCATGATTGAGAGCTTTTCTTTAACCCCGAAGTTTTAAGTAAGCGTCATTCGATTTGCAATGTTACGATAGTGAGTTTTTGCCAAAGACCTAGTTGTGAATAAGGCTTCAATTGCACCTAGAAACAAGAGTAATACTAAAGGAATGAAAATCGTCCTGTAAACAACATAAGTAGAATAAAGCCTCTAAGAGCGCGTTCCACTAAGCAATCAGAACGACCACTCCACTCGCTTGCGAGCTTACAATCATAAACTCCAAGTAGAATACATAATGGAGTGTTGATGTCATTAATGAAACACACAAATGTCATTGGTTCATAATGTGGTTGACATGAAAATCGAGCCTTGTCAACGTGTCGACAGAGAGCATTAATATTCTGTGGTCAACACCCACTTCAAGTCATCTCATGAGATCGTGAGCGAAAATTATGACGTCATTACTGACGATTTCGTTCCACGTAGTCGTTATGTGGATCAGCTGAAGGAACATTTTGAGCGTTGTAAGCGACTAGTTGAACGCACGGTAATTTGATTTTTGATATAAAAAAACACCATTAAGAAGCTATCTTTCTAAATGAAGTTAGCTATCTGACCGCGCCTTACCACATTTTTAAAGGTAAAAATTGACAGAATTTACAATAGATCTGTTTTCTACGAATTTCAACAATACTAATACGTATATTTCACAAAATATCACTTTTATTCTGGCAAGGGCAAGGACGTATATATTTTTTTTCACAACAATTGATTTTTATTATAAAGAATAAGAATTCAAAGTCATGTGAAGCACTCGTAATATTATTGTTAAAATTCGTAGAATACAGATTTGCCGGAAGTGAATTCAGTCAATTTATATTAAAAAAAATGTGCTAATGCCGCAAGCGAGATTTTGAACATTTAGTCAATGGTTTATTATTTAAGCCTATCAAAGATTGGAAACTCGGTTCCTATTGAATTTCATGT
The DNA here is from genome assembly GCA_019925095.2 of Dendrolimus kikuchii. Taxonomy (NCBI): domain Eukaryota; kingdom Metazoa; phylum Arthropoda; class Insecta; order Lepidoptera; family Lasiocampidae; genus Dendrolimus; species Dendrolimus kikuchii. The sequence goes on from CM034400.1 coordinate 10,946,113, forward strand.
TTAAACAGGGAATCGGAGCAAATAATAAGTTTTCACAGATGTTACGTTCGTAAAATTACGATGAATTGATAATAGCGACATTTAGCGAATAAAGTGGAAATAAGAATCAAGGTAACATATCACAGTACTGGAATTGTCATTCATTACTAGTATTATTCGTCCGTGAAAATTTAATCGTTTGTTTAGAACCAAAATTTAAATTATATAGAAATACTCTTAGAAATCTAAGCTTTGCTTTTAGAAGTAGGCCCCGAAATTTTCGCTAATATGCATAATATGGTGCGGCACCGTCGTCGACTAGTTGTTGCATTGTTTTTATCGGTTGACTAGCTTGTTATATAGACGGTTCAACATCTTACAAACTGTTTATTTGCCTAACGGCTAAAATTTGACAAGCTCCGTACAATTTATCCGTGCAGGAACGGAGAAAGAATATAACTTCCTGCGGCCGGGCGGCCTGTCGTAAGAGGCGACTTAACAACCCACAGCCAGGTAGTAGGGCATTTTCCCGACTGGATGGCTACCACCCCTGGTCTAAAATATGTCGCCATAACAACCTTGAGTTGTGTTGCGGCATGAGTGACCACGTTCCAGTTTCCGTTAAGAGAGCAGCAGCGCATTTGTAGCAACTTTGGTGTTGCAAATGTCCATAGGCGATGGTAACCGCTTTCCATCAAGTGGGCCGTCTGCCTGTCTGCTGATCTCCTGCAATAAAAAAAAAGTAAGATGGTAAGTATACGAATAGTAAGATATAAGAATCAGCCAACATAGTTCAATTCCACAACAAACCTATTTGAGATTTAAAACTTCCAGATTGATTTGATGGTCTGCATCGCATCAGAAATATCAAAGACCTTTATGAACTGAATGTTGTGCAATAATTCGCGGTCAAATCGTTTATCACATGTGTATTATGTGTGTCATGAATCATAAAGTGTTACGGCTAAATATAATGTGAATATTTATTTACATGTCATGCTGAGGAGATTCTGACTCACTGTGTTTATAAAACTCATGTGGTATGCACATTTCAATGATTACATTTTAATTACAACAATGATTGTCTCTGGCTTCAATTTATATTTAAATAAATCATGAGCAACTTAGAACCATATTCTAGAACAATGTGCAAGCGACGCTTAATATTATAATCCTCTTCAATTGAATAGCATGACGGCTCTAAAATGCCTTGTCTATATGAAATAATTTCTAATTTATAAACCTTAAGATTCTATTTATTTTACCCACGAATTTCGTTAGAGATTATATGCCTATATAAGCCACGCGCAGAAAGTTTGCCGATGACTACTTACTATTATTGTATTGTATTACTTACTATTATTGGATATACTTATGTAAAGTATATACAATAATAAATTTATTGCAACAACATTTATGTAACCTTTTTGTCAACCCTACTGACCATCGACGCGTGACATCATGAGGCTATTGGCAAACCTTCTGTGCGCGGGTAGTAAGTTGTCAAATTTACGATAACTTTGGCAGCTCACGTCTAATTATGCATTTCTTTAGGTATCGAAACCATTTAAATAAGCCATCTAAAGCATTAATGAGCGTGTTATATGCGTGGCCAAAGCGTTGCATTATTAGTAAATTAGCTATATATCTATATTAGTAAATTATTTAATAAATAATCCCCTTATTCATTAGTTATACAAAGTTTATAGCCTCGTTAAAAGTTAACAAAAACTGTTATTCATAATAGTGTTATTAATGCGATTAATTTCATTGCAACAATTACGCCAACCATTGAATCTGAGCATATTTATTATACCAGACCATAAAAGTCAGTGATAGGCATGAGTTAGGCTTATCCAAACCGGTTTAACGAATTTCAAAAACCAAAAAACTTGATTAGTTACTCCTGTTTATTTTTTCAGTCAAAACATCGTATTGTATTAATCCTTATTAATATTATAAATGTGAAAGTAATTCTGTCTGCTGTTACGCTTTCAAGGAAAAACTACTGGACTGATTTGGCTGAAACTCAGTATAAATATATTTTTGATGCCTAGGATGAACATATACTTTTTATCCCAAAAAATGGAATAGTTTTCGAGATAAAAATATATTTGTCTCTCTATTGGCCATGCTTTTACGAAAAAACTATTAGATCGATTTGGCTAATTTGGTAGGTATATATGTAATTTTAATACCAAAGGTTGACAAGGGATACATTTCATCCCAGACAGTGGGATATATTTATGTAAAGGTTATCCCAGTATGTAGGATAGGTTTTTATTTGGTGATGTGCCATTTTGGTCATTTTCATAAATATGGTAATTTTGGTCATTTATGTAGTTTACAGATAGATAGACGGGGAATAGATAAATAAAACTAGAACGGGTTGAAATAGAGGATGAACGTTTCTATGGGAGACCAATCATTCTTCAAGTTTATAATTTATATTTATATTTTTATATAAATATATCATCTACAAAAAAGTGCGATAGTAATTCGATCTGTCTGTTCAGCTGAAGGGTGAGCCCCGATAGGGTGGAGGAGCGAGATGGAATGCTTCTCCGTCTCAAAGGAAGATCTTCCAACGAGGCTAACGTTGTTCCTCGCAAGCCTAGGCCCATCTGTTATAGTTGAAAATTCGTATATGTTCTATGTTTCGGTAAACGTTTGTGACATCAATTATTGCACAGCATCATCTATTGACTTGTAAATGTTCCACTACAAAGCTTTCACGGAAAAACTACTAGAAGTACTGGACCAGTTTTGCTGTAATTTTGTTTAAATGTAGTTTTAAAGCCGAAAATGGACATAAATATTTTTTAATGCCGTGATATGGGATAGTTTGCGATATAAAATGAAGTGAATCTTCCGGGGGCAAATAACGATAATATAAAAATTTAATACAATGTAATCTGTATTAACGCCTGCTCTTTAAACAAGAGGCATGCACCAGTGTTTGACCCGCGGCTTGTGTTTTACTGAAAATTCAAGGTTTGAAATACATAACTAAAGTTATATGAGTCTGAATGTTATACGATCTTAAATTTAATAAATATTACACATGCAATATGTTACTCTAAGTCAAAAGCGGTTATGTGTAAATAATAAGTGTATATTTTTTTCAAATAAAATGAAGCCGCCCAAAGCCTTTTTAGCGATGATCATGATGGATGACTGGATATGAGTAAAATAAAATGTTAAATACAAAATGAACAAACTGCATACGTTCCGGAAGCCATAGTTAGATAACTCGCGTCTCCTTTACACTATCGCTTCAAATGCTGGCGACAAAAGAAAAAAAACCTTGTAGATAAAGAGGAAATCAATGTTTTATGAACTTTTAAAATTATTATATAAAAGTTCACTTTATCATCAGAAGTGTTCAAAAATACTTCTATCCGAATAATTAATTATCGAGCTGTATCTGTGGTTTTGCTATTCATTACGATTTTAATTTTTTTTTATGTGATTCCGTTTTCTTTTTAATATGGCTTGTGAAATTAGTCAGAAAGTAAAAAAAAAATAATTAAGAATTGTTTTCTAGTAATTAGGGATTTGCGAAAAGTCGGACCCATATGTCCTTCCCTTCACAAGATTAATTCAGTTAAATCGATTTCAATAAATATTCAAATCCCACATATAAATAAAAGCCTAAATGTAATATCCTAAAATCAACTCAATAATGTAAAAAATGATAAGTAAACTTTTGTTAACAAACAAAACCGCAAATACAAATTAATTTTGGGAAAATAAACGTTTGAGCAATATCGTATAAAGGGAAAAGATGATAACATAAATAAGAAAATGATAAGTAACCTATAGGAATGAGATAAGCATACCATTTCGCTCGCTTCGACCAGTCCTTCGGCGTCCAGTGTAAACATTTCGGATCGATTCGTAAATTTCTCTTTTCCATAGCTTTTTCGTGTTGCTGCATTAATTCCTGTTTTCATTAAAGGAATATCAAATCATTGGGATAAAGATAAATTTCTATATCACACATTGATAAGAAGACTACGATCATAATTGTAAAATCTATAAGACACCGTTTAAATAGTACGTTGCGCTAATTTTTGCCTTTTTAGAGCCCCCCTCTCGTCGTCGACTTGCTTTTGGGACCCTCTTGTAAATGTGATGTCACAGAAACTAGAACTCACTCTCCCTTTTTGGACTTTATAAGAATCTATTTTCATATAAGGCATCGTTATGAAAATTTTATGGTCAGCGACGTACGTGATAAACGTAATATAAAATCGTTGCTTGTTTTTCTTTTATATTTATTTTTTGAAGTGAAACTTCTATATAGACGGGGGTATTAGGATTTTTTCTGTCAGGAAAATGCGTTACGGCTGTGGTGAAAGGCGGCATAACGTTAGAGTAGACTATCGATGTTTTTTTTAGTTCCGGATCCAATTCAGTTTTTTTGTTTGATAAAATAAAATGTTTAAATAAAAAATGCATTCATTAAAATATACCTAACGTACCAAATCATAATTTGCAGTAAACTTGCGAAAAATTGAAATGTGTGCTGGGACACATAGTAGAAGTGAAACTACAACGGACAAGTGGCAAAACGAATCGCAAGAAAATTTTAACTTGAAGTTTTAGGGGCAGATTGTTGATGTACTTGTGCAATTTGAAAACCTGTTTTATTTATAATTTTCTTGCTTCCCGCGATCAGTGGCAACACTATAAGCAGAAGTGATGTGAGAAGATTTGTCGATAGAGATTAGTCCTGTGTTTTTCTTTAAAGCACCCTTTTATTAGAGCGAACAAAAAACAAAAGAAACAAAAAAAAAAGTGTGCGTCTCGGGACGTCCAACAGAAGTGATAACTTAAACTAATCTAAATTGAACTATTTAATACTGAAATTGTTTAACTTGAGAAAAGCTTAGGTTATTAGTTAAATTTTATGTATACAGCGCGTGGGTTAGAGTGAGAGAGGAGGAGCCTGCCTACCGCTGCCGTATGCGTGAGAGAAAGGGAAGCTGGACAGACTGGCGCCGTAACGCGTTACGTAACGAAGCGGTTTACCCTCCCATAAGAAGTTATCACTTCAAAAAATTGGAATCTGTCAGGCCGTTTTTGTTAATTAAAGTAATTGTTAACATGTCATAATGTTCACCTCTCCTTTATTAGCTTGCTTAGCAAGATTAGTTTTAATAAAAAAGGTCCCAATATTGAATATTAATTAACAAATAAAACGACACAATGAACAAACAGTACACAGTTATAAGTCTTCTTATCAATGTGTGAAATATGTAAAACGAATAAAACGCAATATATCACCTGATTGACCGATATGATGTACTGGCCCTTATAATAGTTTATCAAGTTCAGATTCTGCAACGTGCTTATAACATCTTCCTTCTTTATACTTGTCATTTCGCAGATTTCACTAAAAAAATGACGGCAAAACAGATTATATATTACTCAATGAACATTTACTAGATGACGTGCGAGTGAAATATTTTGGCCCCTTAGAAACATACTTTAATTCCCTTTTTTAATCAGTGCAGAAATTGTACTAATAAATAATACAAATTATTTATTGTTAACGGTATTTCAATGATTTAATAACTTTATACAAGGTATTATTTACTGAGATGCACGGTCGACCTAGCATTACCCCCTTCGAGTGGCCAAATTTAATATTATTTTTGTCCACAAGCTGCCAGCTGCCATCAAAATTGCCGCGCCAAAACCAAGGGAACTATATTGTCTCTTTTATTCTAATGCAAATTCTATGTAGTTAGAGGGAGAAATACATCAGTTCAACGTTCGTTTCTTAACCACAAATTTACGGTGCTTCCCAATTAGATTATTGAAGTTTTAGTAGGGATTTTATATCGAGCATTTACCGCCGTTTTATCGTAAGCGACATTTGAACATAAGTATGTATTTTGTTGCGAAAGCTATTTTAAACTATTGTTACGAATTGCAGGACTCGAATTAAAATGAAGTTGGAATTATTATAGAATATATTAGAACTACACAAACACGTATAACACAGGTACAAATATAACTGAACACAATCAGTCCAAACGTAATAGATTACCGAATGTAGTACACACGTCTTGCTTCGCTTGTATTTATCGCTCGATTGCCGATCTCTCCATTGGGCCATTTGCTTTATACTGCACCGATACAATATGTCTGCCCGACCGAATTTCTGCGAATCAGTTCGACACACCTGAGTAATGACTGCCATAAAAGATTACAATACACAATAGGCTGTTTTTTTTCCAATCACAAATTTGAAACACATAGTAAACAAAAGAAGACAGTCATACATAGTTTCAATGTTATTAGTTCAAATGTCGGCGGGTAATAAATATGCTTTGTTTACACACTACAACTACAACACTATTATATTGTTTTCACACTTTCAATTTTTGAATCGGTAGGGTCTAATCTAATTAAAACTGAAAGTCTTAAAACATAATAAGTTTAAAATACCTTTTGCAACAAAAAATATAACTTAAGTCCAAATGTCGCTTACGATAAAATGCCGGTAAAGGCTCAATATACCCTATATTAATCAGGGATAATTTAGCATTCGAATGGTGAAAGAATTTTGGAATATCGGTCCAGTGTTTCGTTACAAACATAGAAGAATACAAATCTTTCCACTTTATAATATTAGTATAGCTATCGATAATAATAGTTCAATAAATATTTAAATCTAAGTAAGAAATATTTAGTTTTTATTGAAACCGGTATGAACAATGGTGCCAGGAGTCGATGTCCTCGGTTATCATTATAAATGTCTTTTTAATACTTACTTGATTGTTATTATTGGTTTTTCGTTATCCCCAACAGGTTTGATGTGCATTAAAATGTCCAAAATGGTTTGCGCCCAATAGCTTCTGTACGATAGCAGGCCAAGATCGGATAAGGGTTTCTCTGGTGAACCAGTTTTACCCTCAAACTTTGACAATTCGTAACCTGGTGAAAATTTAAGTTAATTAATTAATTTCATCGCAAATAAATTTTAGAAAATAAAATTTAACAGCCTTATCCATATAAACATATGTGGTTGTTTAATTTTAATTAGGTTTTAATTAAGGTTGAATAAGATTAGTCACAGTTTAGTTAAGGTTAATTAATTTTAGTCATTTCTTAATTAAGGTTGACCAATATTAGTCAGATTTTTGTTTAGGTTCATTAATTTCAGTCAGGTTTAAATTAAGATTGATAAATTTTAGTTAGGTTTTAATTAAGGTTGATTAATTTTTGTTAGGTTTTAATTAAGGTCGAATAATTTTATTCAGGTTTTAATTAAGGTTGATTAACTTATTCTATTGCGAATAGTCTCTTAGTAAAACTGATTTGAATTAAGTTAGGCATTGTCATTTTAATAAAACAAGAAAATGATACTCAAAAACACCTGTTTCTTTCTATAAGACGTAAAAATAAGCAATATCTGTGTTTTGTATTTAAGAATATTAATTATTGTATGTTTCCCAAACAAATTAAATAAATAAATAAAATTATCAAAAGAAAACTTACTAAATTCTATAAGTAACTTTCCATAGCCTTTCCTTTGGTATGGAGGCAGCGTTAATATACATGCTACATTGTAGTCTTCCGTGCTTTCTTTTTCCTTTGAAAAATAACCAACTATGTGAAATCCTGAAAATATCAAAAATATTACTTTACAATTTAGTCTTACACAAAAACAAAAAGTTTTGACGATTAAAATAATCTCATTTCGACGCTTGTAATAATAATAGTTACTAAACTTTATTCACTCCCAGATGTCACTAGTAATTTTACGTATGTAACATAATAATATATGGAAAAAAAAATTAATTATGTTAGTTTACATGAAGAGATAGCTGAAATAACACAATGTATGTTTTTTTAATACATACATTATAACACAGTTAATTGTAAAAATATCATTGCTTTACAATTAACATTAAATTCTGCTAAAGAAATGCACAAAAAATAAAATTAAAAATATTTAACATCGGCTTTAACTTTTCTAAAAATCACAAAAAAACATAAGTCAAAAATTAAAAAAATTGCTAAAACATACATGGGGGTAATCCAGGTAACTCCACATGTAAACTAAATTTTTCTTTTGCATGTCATTGTTCTGGCCCCCCTACGAAAATGAACTCCATGCGATAGTGTAATTACAATAAAAATTACCTCTTGAATCGAATTCAGTCATAACGTAAAATAAAAATGGATCTGTATCGTAATACAATGTCTTGTGGTCCAAAAACAATTTTGCCAAAAGGCAGAGGTTTTGTGCGTAACATTTGTTCTTGCGGCCGTCAATTTCGAAGAAGGATATACTGCCCTTTCTATATATTTCATTGCCTGGGGGATGTTTTAGTTTGCATTTTATCTGAAAATTATGAAAAAAACCTATGCATTAATTAGGCACTTTATGTGTCTAATGCACATGCATAATAAATGGTAATTTTGCCAGTTTAACTGTTAGGCTTTCACTGAAAAGCCATGGTACCAGTTTTAATTAAATTTGGTGTAGATATACCGAAATAATACCGAGAACGTACGAAGGATCTTTTTAACCTGAAAATTGGGATCTCTTGGAAAGGACTGAAACTTCGGAGGTGAATAATAATGTCATGCAAAGTGATTACTTTGCATGATTCGGACAGATTTGTCCGAATGAAAATAAGGTTTAAGAAAAACTAGGGTTAAGTGTTATAACTAGTATATGCCCGCGACTTTGTCGACGCTTGACTTGAAATTCCCGAGGTACAACGTAACGCAGCATTTAAATAAAGAATGCAAGCTATCGTTTTAGTGAAAACTGTGTCGGAATAAGCTAATTTTTATGCACCTGAACAACTACAAACCGCTCCCAGGAATATTGCCGCGGTATAAAAAATATCATATATTACATAAAATTTGCTATCGAACAGTGAAAAAATCACATTGGAATTAGATTTTTTTATTCTGCTCCTTTTCAATAATTCCCAGAAAAATTCCCGCGGGATTTCCAATATAAAAAGTAGCGCAGATTTTAAATCATGGAATTTGCTGTCGATTTTCGAAAACCGCATCGAAATCGGCCCAGTAGTTTTTAGGTGAATCGCGAACAAACAGGAAATCTAAATGAAATTGCGATGTTTTTGCGAATCATTGTCCAACGTGAATCATTAGTGGCAACCAGATTTTTTATAAACTAGTACCAGATCATTCATATTTGATTACAATTAACTGATTAGCGCTCTTTATTATTATCAAAAACTTGAAACGGAAAAAATTCTTTAAAAGCTATTTTATTAAAAAAGAAACCTGATTGCGGCCAATGAGAGGCACGGGAGGATCACTCTGATAAAATGATCTCTATAATTAGGTATACTCACCAAGTGTCTTTCTAAGCATTTTTTACTCTTTCTGTATTTCAAACAGAATTCACAGATATAGATGCAAGGTAGATTAACCATTTCCTGAAAGCATATAAGACCGAATAATATAGATAGTATAGAATAGTATAGATAATTGCAAGTTGATGTTGTAGCAACTGATAAAAAATACTAGACGGCACTCAATACAAACATACGTGTAAGTTGCTGATTTCAAATTATCAACTAAAATCTATTTCAAATAGTATGGTATAGCTGACATCCATAGAATGTAATTTATAGCGTTATCCTACACTTTACTATGAAATAAATATTAATTTTAATTATGTTAAAATATGTGGCCGACTCAAGCAGCAATTTAATCAGCTAGGACCAATTTAGAACTGGATTTTTTATATATCTATCTGCATTTTATATTACATGTTTAATGCAGGAAATAAAAATATTTTAATAATATTTTTCTTTCCTTTTATTGTGTCTTTGTCTTACTGAATACGCACTGTTTGCTACAACCCCATTAATTCTTTGAAAAATAATTGTGTAACATATTTATGTATAAAATTAATTAAAAAAACAAGAGTTTGAGCTACATAAATAAGAAAAACAATTTTTAGCTATATGTGTTGCTGGGGAGTTCCTTGTTGCTACTACTCCTTAACAGCAATAACACGTTGCAAAGCGGTGTACATAGACTAGAGAGTAAAATTGAACTTTAATTCATATGTATGACCTTCAATAAAAATTGTTACGAGTTTGCGGGGCTTGAATTAAAATGCCGTTAGAATTATTATAGAGTTTATTAGAATAAAGTTAAGTTTGCAAATAATAATAATTAGAACTATACAAACACATATAACACAGGTACAAATATAACCGAACGCAAAAAAATACAAACGTAATGCAGAAGGTCGTAATTCAATAAAACGCGCAAAATCCATGACTATTCGTTTCCCCAATGTACACACGTCACGCCTAGATCGTAGTTGTAGCTCAACTGACCCCCTCTCTCAATCAAGCCGTCGTTTTATACTTCACAAATGCAAAAAAATGGGCCCGCCCGGGAACGTCGACATAATTTCCTAGAATCATCTTTTACTTATAATCCGCAACACATGGCTAATGATTCTCCTGAGCGGCCGTAAACGAGTACAATAGGACAACAGGTTGTTCTCCACAATAACTAGAAACATATGCGAATAAATAAGTGAACAAAAGAAAACGATCATAAAATGAGTACAATCAGTTCAAATGCCGACAGGTAATAAAATGTGTTTTTACAGATCTATACGTGGATTTTTTTTTTGTCGGAACCTAAGTTGTAACAATATTCTCCGGTGGAACTTATTTCGAATAAAAATGTTGAATTTGAAATATGTATTATTTTAGACATTTTATTGGTTCAATTCGAAATAAATAATTAACTTTCCATTTTCTCTCTATCTTGTTTTCATGCATTACAAAAATAAATATCCATCAGTGATTCTTTATTTTACACAAGATTTACATATTGAATGTAATGGAGATAATCTTCAGGTGTCAGACAGATGTTTGAGATTAAAAAACAGAGTAAGCAGAGTAAACCTTCACTAAAATGACAGCTGTGTTCGACCTCTTTTATATTGCAAGTGTGGACCAGTGTTGTAGTATGGCTGATTCATAAGAAATGCTATAGGAATCAACTCACAGTGATGAGTTGAATCAACAACTCACTTTAAAATAAGCCATGCTACAATACTATGCTCCATGCTTGAAATATACAAAAAGGTCAACCGCAGCTGTCAGTTTAGTCCGTGTAATTAAAAATCAGAGTGCAAGTATTGCTATTGACACTGACATTTTATGAAGATGAGGAACTCCAGGTAATAACGGTCGAAGCTGTCAATATTTAAACCGTGCGTTCGGTTTCTTGCAGTATATTTTTAGTGTTATGTCACAAACACAAAAAAACCTTAAATAAAAATTGTTGCATTAAATTAATGTATCTATTGTTTGAATGTATATATATCTAATTTATAATATCATTGTATATCTAGTTATATATGTATATATAAGTATATAGTAGTTTATTTATATTTTATTTTATTTTTAATATTGATAGGAATTTTATTACTTTTATTTTAGTTTAGTACACCACCAAAAATTGTATATTGAAATTATGTTTAAGTTTATAGTGAACAATAAAGAGTTTTTATTTATTCATTCATAAAACTAAAAAAACGTTGTGATCACAAAGGCAAGTTTAACCTTAAAAGAATTTTAAACTTAAAGGTCGCCTTATGTTGTACCTGTGGATATGGCGCGAAATACCAGGGCCTTATCCGGTGCCTGCCCAGCTCGATCATCTCGATGTTCTTCATTCTGGTGACGAGGTCGTCGTGGCCGTGCGCCACCATGCTGCCCGACTGCCGCGGCCTGGCGGTGGGCGTCGCGGTTCCACTAGCGACCGTCTCTGTACTCTCCATCGCCTCAAGAGACGGAACCGGCTCCTGTGACGTACAGACATATAACACCTAATTTAGGTACTCTTAATCAAATCTCTAATATCACAAATACAAGCACGCACACAGTACCTTAACTCACTCACTAACACATACCCATTCAATAAAACACGCCCGGGTGTGTAAATGTAAACAGATACCAACTAACTCACTTCCGTATGCACATTCACTCACTTCCACATACACTCTCACTCACATCCATACACACTCACACATACACTTAGTGATTATTCATGGAGTGTTAGTTATAAATCAATTGTTGTCAAATTTATTAATTACACTCATACTCTATGTAAGATTTCTGACAAGTTGTTAGAATAAGCCCTGGTTGATTGAGCTATTAGTGACTATTAAACACTCAAAACTACCTTTTTGTTGCATCCAGTGAACAATGACTTTTACATATTTAGCATTAGTAAATTTAAAAGAATAACATAAAGAAAGAATCCTGTTAATTACTTGCACAGATACATTACATTTGTAGTTATTTGTGTCATCTATGGCTGCTGACCTTTGTAATCTAGTGAATAAGAATATAGCTGCTGTTAGACCCAACTTAATTTCATAGTGTTAATCACACATTTATAGTTTCACCAATGTGAGTTTTAACATACTGTGCAATTTAATCATAGAACTTCTATGTAACAAAAATAGGACGAAATGTCACACACAAACACACACACATACACACACAGTCTCTCTCTAAGAAAAACACAGAAAATCATTAAAACATTGTTTTAATTATATTCTATGTTATTTCCGATGACCATTATAGGATCTTATTCTTTTAATTTTTTTATTGCTGAAGCACAGCAAACAGGCTGTCGGCCCAACTGTGATGGGAAGTGGTTACTGTCGCCTATTGACATTAGCAACGCCAGAATACTCCAACTTACATCATTATCCAAGGAGGTAGCTTTACGTTTCCGGTTCATTTTCTTCTGTAGTGCTGCAGCGAGAACAGCGCCGCCATTGACCAGCGATGACGAATCATTACCCAGAGTTGGACTAGCTGGTCTGGACACTAGCTGACGAGGCTCGTTCGCCATAGCTTTAAATAAAATATAACCTAATACTAAAAGAAGTTCCATTACTTGATGGATTATAATTATATTTAAGGAAGAATTGTGTGTTTGTGTCAATAATCACAAACAGTTCAGACAAATGTGTATTTTCAAGTTGCTATAAAAATTTCTGCATATATTTCATTTAACTCCTGATTTTTGTATGTAAGGCATTTTAATGTCTGTAGAATAAAATTAAAGATCTATAAATTTTATGATTTTTTGCTTTAAAATTATTCTATAATGTTATGTATTAGCAGGCCTAGCTGACACTGTCCTGCCTGGAAAAAAGGCCTGGAATTCATTTACATCATCATCTATCATGTCCGATTATAAATTCAAACCATCCAGGAACCCATTCAAACACAGTTAAACATCTATCTTTAAGGTGCATTATAAACATTTTTAAATGAACAAACTTCATGGTTTGCTAACATGAGAACACATGAAATATAATCTAAAACATGTAACATATAATTGAGAACAATAAATATTGAGGGGATTCCCACCCCGCAATATTTGAACCCAATGAATGTAGGTAATATGAGCAATTGCCGGGTGTAACAGTGACTCTAAACGTAAGTAATGTGTTCATAGAAAAAGCACCTTCATTTTTTTTTAATTTTTCAAGTTTTACAGTAACTTTCTCATATTTTTTTTGTACTCTAAAACCTACTTGGGACTACTACAAACAGCTTAGAAAATAACTGGCTAAATCTGTCCAGCTGTTTTCAGGTGTTCTCCTAACCAATAACTAATTTGTTTTTATATAAATATTCATGGGAGCTCAACACTGACTAGACTCACAAATCATGTGACTGCATGATTTGTGAGTCTATTAAAAACAAGGACATACCAAGTGTGTTCTTAGGTGTAGATCCATTAACCACAACATTACTATTATGTGTTTTCTCATACAGCTTTGGTTGAGGCGTTGTAGTCACATTAGTCTGTCTACTGCTGTTGATATTAAACTTCTGATTTTCATTAATCACTGTATCATCTGTTAACAAACACATATGCTGAAAGAAATCTTTTGTTCCTACACCACACAGTTGGGCTCTGGCTTACCTATTTTACAGTTACAGAAACATGCAACAGTTATACAAATGAGTATGTTATTGCAGGTTCATTGCGAGCGCAATGCGTGCCATGCATCATAATAAATATTTAAATTAAAAAGAACTTTAATTAAAAGAATGGAACAAAATTTGAATGTATGGCAAACTAAATAAGTAAACATGTGATTTTTTCTCTTAAGCTGGTCATCACACTAAACAAATTTTGGCCATATCCTAAAAAAAAACACTTTTTTTTCAATTCTAAGACTAAGAAACTTTTGAATTATAATACAATAATATTAGAAAGCTAAGTAAGTTATTAACATAATAACAACAGCCCATAAACGTCCCATTGCTGGGCTCAGGCCTCCACTATTGAGGAATGGACAGTATACACTCTAGTCCAAAGCGATTTGGCAGGTTTGACACATTGATTATATCAATGTGCAGGTTTCAATATAATACAAAACAAAATTTACCTTCAATGTTGTTAGCCCATGGTAATTGTAACAATATGCACATTAGGTCAGAGAAGTGCCTAAGTGGTGTATGAGTTCCAGCCAGAATTTGTAACAGTGCTCTTTGAGTTTGGGATGCGTGCGCTAACGATTATGCCACCATGACTACACTACTATTCTACTAAGCAAGTTACACTTGTACTATGGATAAGATACTAGCGGAGAGCTTTAAAACCACTACTAGTGACACAGTGATACCCAGCCCAGAAATAAATATAAATAAAAGCTCATCACCAACATTTAGTCTGTAGTTTTATAGTGTTAATTCAGATATATTTTCTTACTAAACTAAAAATTGGTTTAGCTAAGTTATTTGGCAGGTCAAAGTATGTGTTGGAAATTGTGAATAATGTGTTTGTTTCAGAGACTTTTGTGAATTGATACACTTTCATACATTTCTTAGATTTTTTGAAAAAGAGGATTTTATTGTCTTTTGAAATTTAAACTCATAATAGGTGTTAAAACATTGGAGAAAGGCTGTACTACCATACAGCATAGCTTACCAGGTTAAAAATAAAAATAAAAGCACATACTAATAAAATTAGGCATCACGCCACCTCCTGATCCAATGTGCATTTTCTTTGGAGTAGTTGTTCCACCTGTTGCAGTACCATCCCGTCTTGGAAACTGAACTTTCCTTGTATCCAGCCATGATTCTCCAACCCATTCATCAAGCCGTTTGTTGACTGAAAGTGTAAGGTAAGATTGTAATGCAAGTATATATGTATTGAATGAACTATCTATTAATAAAAAGTTTCCTTTTTAAAACCATAGATACAATAAGCCAATATTAGAATTGAACAAAGTGAGCCATATAAATATAAACTCAAATCATCCAGTAGCATTGAATACTGTCGAGTCCTTTTAGTTATATGCCTGCTTGTGCCTGTCAAGCAAATTGATTTCATTTGGTTCTAGTGTCTAATACCAGCATTAGACAATAAAATAAAAATATAGCACACTTAGCATTATATAGATTTAAATCTATCTAAAATTTTGAGTAATAAGATTTTAATATCTAGTATAAAATTATAAGCATAAAATTGAAGAACTTGATATTTCTATTAAGTCTCTATAGTTCTAAGGGTGCAATATATTAATTTGCTACTTTGAAAGGGAAACTATTAGGAATCAAGTTTTATGGAGACTGAGCTGAACATAACTATTCACACAAAACCAAGAGATGTAATTTTCTTCATGGAAATTTTTTATACAGGCTTAAATTGCTGGAAATACACAAACACCCTAGTTTTACTACTCAAAATGTATAGGCTGGCCTACACCTCTTACAAGACAGTAATAAGCATTTAGTGTTTTTAGGTAAATTTTTAACAATAAAAAGTTTTTATTTATTTATTTATTTGGACAACACAACAGATAACAATCAGTAATTTATTTATATAATATAGTTTGTAAATTATTACATCTAGATTGAAATCCAAGCGTGCTGACACATCAATGTTAAAATTATATTTTCGCAAACAAAATTATGTGGATAATGTCAGTAATGATTCAATAATGGCTTAAATCTAGGACATTAGTTTTAGTGATACATTATAAGGTAATAGATTAAGAAAAATAGAGCATTAAATAAATTACTAAACAAGTGAGAAGAGGTGTGATCTTTCAGCATAGAAATTATCATTTTTTTAAAAGCTAAAGGTTTTGCATTAAATATATCTAATTTATTGTTTTTTGTAGAGAGTTTGTTGTAGACACGACACATTCTTATCAATGGATTATAGTATGATGTGTTGTTTTAACAAACTTTCAAGATGAATGTTTGGTTATGTACTTGTTTATTATGTTTCATGTTAAGGGTCAAGATACTTAATAAATAAGACAAATCCAATTTACCATGCAGTAATTTATGCAAATAGATGAGGTCATGTTGTGTATGATGAACATGTAAAGGAGTGACTTTAAATTTTGCGAGTCGTTCAGTGTAGCTTGTTAGACTGCGCCCAAGACCACTTTTATAACTTAAAATCCTAAGACATTTTCTTTGAAGGTTTTCGAGTTTTAGAATGTACAGAATAACAAGGTGACCAGATAACACAAGCATTTTCCATAACACTTCGAACCAAACTATAGTAAAGTGTTAGATAGCTCTGAGGTTTCTTAAATCCATTTGTACATCTAGTTATGTTTTTTTTACATACATTTTGTTTTTTAATATATACTTACAACAAGCTTACTTGTGGTATTGTATATAAATCACTTTCATTAAAGAACTCGAACAAAGAAATATACTCACAATCAACATAATGAACATAATATCCCCTCTGGCCTCGTATCTCTTTAATGCTGATGATCTCAGCGAGTGGCCAATCGTCACCTCCTTGCATGCGAACTGGCAAACGGCATCCTTCAACCAACGCCGCCTATGATCCAAAACAGGGATATTAAACTAACAGAAAACACATAATTTATTATTAAAAAAAACTAAGTATTAATTACTGCTGAATCGCAAAACGTTGATAATTCATCTTCATTTTCGTTCATTTTCTAGAAAAATACACAAAATTCAAAAATATTTCTAATGCCAATTATTAGTTATTTGTTACTTGTCATTTTTGCCAAACAGGGTGTTCCGCTTGAATTTACGATAACCCCATATCCGTCTAAAACTGTACCCAAAACGTCACCATTTCAGAAACTTGTGCCCATACATACTGTGGTTGAAAAATTGGACAAGTGCGTGACAGTTCATGCACAGAGAAGGATTTCATATTTTCGTATTTTTTAACCAGCTTCAAAAAAAGGAGGAGGTCCTTAATTCGTAATGTAAATAATTTGATTACAAAAACAAAAACCATTACAATTATCATATAGAGACCTGTTTAGATTTAACTTTTATTTGCAATTTCTAATTCTAAATTAGGCTATTTCTAATATTTTATGGCATTTTTAGTAGGGTTAGGGAAAATACTTCCTAATTTCCCAGCGCTGAAATTGCCGCTCCAAAATTACCTAGAAATGGAAAAATTCCCAATCTGGAGACCCTGTAATGTCAAATGGACATATTTAATAGATGTTATTGTCAGACTGTCACTAGCGTTCTATTTTATTTTGTTGGTTCTGGCTCCAATGTCTTTAGAAGCAGTTTTGCTAAAAGTAACATATAGTTTTTTTATAGAATAGGTAAAGGTGCTGTTACGTCATAGACATTCACTATAAATGTGTTACATGGTTCATTCAAACTGATTCGATTTGAGAAGACTCAGAATTGACAGAAAATGATGATTACCCCATTGTTAGAAATTAAATTTTTCAAGGCGAAAAATTTAGCCAAGTGGGATCGCATTGTGATGACAACTAAGTACCATGCGACATAATTGCCCTCGGACATTTGAGAGCTCTTTGTAGAGGCTCATGGGCTCATAAACCCAATGATCCAACAATCTCAACAACAAACGGTACAAACAAATAACACTTATGCCGATATTAGACGGTTGACAGTTTCAACACAAACACCATTCTAACTAAAAACAAAGAATATAGGTACTACTTACAACCATTGTCAATTTGAAGCGATATCACAGACTTTTAGGATTTCAGCCATTTTTGCAAAAACGGATCCCTCAAATCCGACTGTTAGGAAGGTAAATACATTTTTGTAGTACACTTTACGTAAAAATGATAAGAACTCTAGATTTGGAATTTCACATACCTTAAAATAAATTCATGTCTAAATGTGTTTATTATTAAAATATTGACCAATTTTCAAGATTTTTTTTTAACCTAAAGGTTATTTATACTCCCGAGTTGGAATTAGAGAAATTCACGAAAATTTTAACCAATTTCTTCGTAACACGATATTTCCGTCAAGTGTGTATGCTCCCGAGGCGGTTCCAAAGTCATCAGTCAGGATCTGATGAGTGGATTCCAGGGAAATGAAGAGTAACCTTTACTAAAAAACACCGGGAGCCTACATTTTTCCATAAAAGCTTGTAGACGCGTATCAGTATTACACTTTCTACAGGCGCTTAATTTTTTTGTAGGCAAAATGTTCTTTTTAACTCGCGAGAAGTCACCAAGTCAGAATCTGATTCGTGGAAATCGAGAGCGACCCTTGTTAAAGAGCATATACACCGAAAAGTGAGATGGCAAATTTGTATATGCGTGGCAGTTGAACAATTTTTATACGTGCTTAATATATTATTTTTAAAGCTATTGAAGTATTGGCCCCACTAAAAAGTATTCAGAATATACATACTTATATTAAACTACTTACATTGTATATCAAAGTATAAGAAATTTGATAACTGCTTAGATACATTATTAAATATTGTTTATGAGGGTCTGAAATCTGCCTGTCTCGACACTTTATACAGTTAAATTACAAAGTAGCGTTTTCCCCGGGAAAATTCCCGAGATAGAAAATATCCCACTTTTTGTTTCATAAAATTTGCTATCAACCAGTGAAATTCACTTTGGAATTCGTTTTTTTTTAATTTTGCCGATCCCCGGGATAAAAGTAGTGCAGATTTTAAGTCAAAGAATTTCAATAGCTCAATAGTTTTTACGTGAATCCCGAACAAACAGACAAGTAATCTAAAAATTACATAGTGTCCTCTATCGTGTAGTTTATTCCAGTTGTTGTTTTTTTTTAATAGCTTCAATGTACAGACACGGCATGTCTATTGATGTGAAAGTATTATACCAACTTATATGGGTTTTGGAAGATGTACCTATTCAATATTTTTAGAGGAACCCTTTAGAGAGAATTCGATTCGCCATTTATTTAATTTGGGTTAAAAAGTACTGAAAACAACGGCAAATAAAACCAAATCTATTTATTTGCTATTTCACAAATAAATGGAAGTGGGTAGTCACAAGATCCGTCATTGAGTCCACCCTCTTTCGCCAGAGTTCCATAGTTTTCACCTTTGTGTAAATTGTTAGGTTCATTCTTTGCCCATAGACCGGGAAGATTATCTATATTCTTTGCTGTAAAAAGTAAATTGATATTATAATAAGTTACAACATATAATCGAATACAATGCAAGAAAACTTAACTTATTTGTATTGTATTCTACTCATAGTCCCTCAAGACTATAAGTGGAATACTGACCCCAGATCACCGTCTTCTATGGGTAAGGTGCCCAGAAGGCTGGCTACGTTTCCTCGCTGGATCGCCATACTGATCCGTTGGCCGAGGTAAGCACCAGCCCTCTGATCACCCGAAGAGTCAATGAGTCGTTCGATACATTTTGGTGGAGGCTCATGGCCTCAGGACCCCACGGTCCAAGCGTCTCGACAGCAAACGGCACAAACATATAACTCTCACAGAGGGTTGCATATTTGCGCAGCTTGAGTGATTCGGCTGTTTCCGCCGCTGAACCGGCTGATTTAAACGTGTTTGGTAAATGGGATGCGGCCAACGTGTCTACGCAAGTCGCATCCCGCACCAAAGGCTTGCCACGCTGCCAGGGAATTAGAGTCATTCCGTCGGGACGCCTACCATCGTCACGTGCAATACCGTTCGGCTCCAATAAAGCCGGCACGTTAGCGGTGGCAAGCGCCCTCCGTAAGACATCATTCAAGGCAGCGTGGCGTGACCATCTGCCGGCACTGCGGCGGCAAGAAAGAGCGTGGTATCCCGGGCCGATTATCTCTGTTCCACAGACGTATGTGTGTGGTGCACATATATAAAAAGTAAATAAAATAATAGCACTGGAAAAATAGCAAAAAATAATATTGGAAAAAATCACGTGAGATACTTATTTGCGATAAGAATAATATGAGCGCGGTGCACTGATGAGGAATAAAAATTAAGTGCCAAACGAATCTTAAACAAATTGGAAGAATGACGGTTAAGAATGTGTATAGATTCATCTACACATGGAGCATCCCTCTATAGAATATTATCCGGATATATAAACCATTCACAGTCGGTACTTAATCTTACTATCTATTCATTTGCCTTACTACTGGTTAAAATTTTGCATAAACTTATATAGGTAATATTAATTTTCTAACAATGGAACATTAGGTGAATAAATGGATAGTAAGACCTATAAACCCTGCTTAGTTAATAAAAGTTAATCAGATTAATTAAAACTCGAGGCCCTGAAGATGTCTGGTTTACTTGTAACAGATATAGAGTTACTATCACTCTTCTCAGTTTAACTCCATTGCATAGTACCTAAATAAAAAAAAAACGAAAAAATAATAAAATGACTTCAGGAGTAACTGAAAAGATAAAAAAATCTACAACATCTTAAAGTTAGAGCCAAGTAAAACATAAAAATGACTACATTTTGCAAGATTTTGTCGTTGTAGCAGTATAGTATAGTTGTATATGGTAATTTTTACGTTTTGCTTGGCACTTCAAGTTGTTGTAAAAAAAATATTTTTTGCTTTTTAGTTTCGCTTGAAGTTGATTTATTTTTTGTTAGAAACTTTTTATTTTACATTTTTAATTTACATATTTATGTTATCCTCTCGAATGCGGAACGATAGCCGATGAAATGGAAGCGTATTCAGAAAATGTGATTGAGCGCAGCTCGAAAGTAAATTATATATATGCACATAAGAACCACTAATAATTGCATTCAAATTTAAACTAATTAAGCATCGCATCCTAGCGATGGGTGCTTAATGACATGCTCGCGTCCGATTATAAGCCTCGGCGAAAGGCTCTCGTGCGACGACCGCGTAACGTCCTCACGGACAGGGTCGACGTTATCACAAAACGGCTGGCCCGGATCAGCCCGCCCGCGGTTAGGGCGGCAGGCTGGCAGGCACGGACAGACAGACACAGACGGCGGCGTCTCAGGCGCCGCCAATCAAGATCTCTCCACGTCCCTGCGAGGGACGCTAGGAGACATAGCCCCCCCACAGGATAGACTAGGCGTGTTGCTGGGAAGTTTCTTTCGCCGTTTCTTCTCTCCCAGCCATAACACGTTGCGAAACGGCAGTAAGATAGCGTAGGCCGCCGCAAACCACCGATCCCGGCCCGCCGGAATCCTTCCCCTCGGGCTTTATATTACCCGTCGCCCGTTCTCAATTAGTGCTTTGTGTCGCCCTATGGTGGCCATCATTAAATTCATCCCCCTCTCACGGCAACAGTTCAGCCGAGGTAAAACTCCTTAGGGAGCTCCCTCGAGCAAGTTGCCCCCCCGGGCTCGAGCGCCTTCGCTTCGCGAAGGCACTCGCCCCAAAAACCCCGGTAAAGTTGTAAGGTCTTCGGACCAACAACAAAAGTCAAGTCCAATAAAAAAAAAAAAATAATGACATGCTGGTCAGTTAATATATGTATATCAGTTCGTTTTGGTACTTGCCGGCCACTGCTGCGGCGCGGCTCGTGCACTGCGGTTTATAGAAAACCAACCCGTGCTCCTGCACTTCTGTTTATAGAATTTTTTATGTTTTATTAGGAAGCGACTACAAGATATAGACAATTTTATTTATTTATTTAGTTTGTTTGGGAAACATACAATAATTAAGATTCTTAAATATAAAACACAAAATTAATACACATATCAATCAAGTTTCCACTAAAAAATATTTTTATATAATAAAAATTGGCTCAAACAGTTAATTACAATAGAAATATATAAAATATATTTTACAATTATACGAAAATTACATAAAATGTCAATTTAATTTACATGATACTGATCAAAAAACAAAAAAATGTCACCACAATAATTCAGTCCTAATAAAATAGACATAAGAAAGGAAAGTATAAAAAAAATGACATTATTCTAAAAAACTGTAAGTCATTGGATCGTTCTACATTTCAACACTTTTTAATTTGGATTTTAAATTGATATAAGTTACCTATGAAAGAATCAATATTAGTAAATAGTGCATTTTATTGCTGACTAGTGCGGTATAAAAACGTGTTTTTGTATAATTAGTTTTTATAAGTGGTACTGAGAATAAGTATTTATTACGTGAGGTCAAACCGGGACACTTCAGGAGTAAATTATTGATGAGAATTTGTTCTTCTGGACTGTCAATTACTGCTAAGTGAGCGCCCTCCGCAGCACAAATCATGAATGCCGTGCTCCAACTCTCAGGAGTACTATGATACTTGTAACAAATTTTTGTACGATGATCCATTTCGTAGCCTGAAAAAACATGAGCATTTGTATACAACAAGCATAAATACAAAAGCTAGCCAGTGCATGGCAGGTAGACCACGAACTATGAAGGATTACACAGAGTTGACGAAATTCTTTGGAAAAAAATTAACATACATACATAGCTTCACGCCAGTTCCCTTGCGGGGTAGGCACGAATAACAGAGCGCCATTCAGGCTTATTCTTACACACCTCACTTGCTTCTTTGACATTCATAGCTCTTGTCATGCACGCTCGTCTGTTCTTAAGGCTCCTGAAAAAAATTAACGCTGGTTGCAAAACCAGCATTATGATAAGCACGGGCCTTTTAGGACACAATGATAAATATTTATTTTGTCTTGTTAGTCTATTATTTTGTATCTCTCTCTGTGTCTTATCCTGAATAAATATTTTTCTTTCTCTTTTTTGCTTTCAAACGTCCACTGTTTACATTATTTGGAATTTCTACTAAATTTCATCCATTAGGATCCAATGGTTTTCGAGAATAACGACATACAAAGATAGATGGACACGCGATTTTGGCACGAAAAGCAATACAAACGTTTGAATTTGAAATTGATCTTTTTCGAGACGCTGAAGGTCGATCACCTTCACCCATCTAATAACGTGTAAACAAGCCTATGCTAGTTTTCCAGTCGAAAAGTGTTCATGGCTAATTTTTATTAAAAAATTTTTTTCATAACATTCACTTTTTTGATAACTGAAGGAATTTAGTTTCAATTGATAATTTTTAACATGGAAAATATGCTTTGATAGGCTACCTACTTACTTCTGTTCATAGCTACCAGGCAAGCAGGTATGACCAGGTAAGTCAATATTGGTTAGTAGACTTAATCTTCAGCATCTCGTAGACTATACGTGTCTTGTTCATACCAATTTCCCTTGAAAGAAATGTTTTAAGTTCTTTTTTTACATTCAATTTTATCTTTTCTCAAAGAGTTTCACAGTAAAGTTAGGAAGAGAGCGGCACACTTTTTACGACCTTAGAAGCGAATATATTTAGGAAAGTCATTAATAAATATTATATGATTTCTGAAGTCTTGTTTAACGATACCTGACACACCTAGTTATGTACATTGTACACTGAAATTTTCTCTATCGCCGGATAAAAGTCACCATCTTCTATACTCTGATTTTTAATTACCTTGACGAAAATCGACGGTCGATCCACCTTTTTAGTTGCTAGTTTGAAGCCAGATAAATGAGCCATACAACATTATGATCCAAGCTTGTAACAAGAAAAGGTCAAACGCATCTGTTATTGTAGTCCAGGTAATTAAAAATCAGAGTATAAATTATAACCTGACATTACATTTAATCAAGTTTAAAGTAAAACAATTGAACTAATTTGTTTATTACTAGCTGATGCCCGCGACTTCGTCCGCGTGGTGCGGTTTTTTAACTATCCCACGAGAACTCTTTAATTTTTCGAGATCAAAAGTATCCTATATGTTGTCCAGGGATATAGGCTACCACCATACAAAATTTCATTTAAATCGGTCCATTCGTTTCGGAGTTTATCCGATACAAACAGACAGATAAACAAACAAAATATTTGAAAAAAATCGAAATTAGTTATATTTCAATTCTTACATCCCCCTGACTCGGTTTTTAGCATTTTTTTTCATTGTACAGTTTCATTGTTGACTCGCAAATTCGTCTACGTTAGACATGTAACAAAGATAGTTGTTTTGACAACTTTTTGGCAACAAATAGTGCCAGTACTAGGCCGTTATAAGAGTAACACGACCAATTTTTTATTATATTTTTAACCAACTTCAAATAAGAAGGAGGTTCTATATTGGTCTGTATGATTTTTTTGTATGTACATTACTCGATTTGTCCGTCAATTGTGGGCAGATTTCCATTTTTTTCTTTTAATCGAAAGATTATACTCCCGAATTGGTCCCCTCGTTACCATGCCAGGGTCTGATGTGTGGATTCCAAGGAATTAGAGAAATTAACGAAAATTGTTAGCCAACTTCTTCGTAACACAATATCTCCGTCAATAGTAATTCAGGATCTGATGCGTGGATCGGATCCCAGTGCTATCGAGCATAACCCTTATTAAAGAACGCCGTGCGTCTAAATTCTTGGAAAAAATCTTGTATACGCGTGTATCTAATATATTTTCTACAGGTACTTAATTTTTCATATGCATGTTACGCGATTTCTTCGTTAACTGTGGATCGATTTTGAAGTTTTTTCTTTATTTGTAATTATGTATACTTCCGAGGCGGTTTCATAGTCACCAAGTAAAGACCTGATGAGTGGATCCCAGAGAAATCGAGAGTTGCCCTTGAGAATCTGATTTGTGGATCGCAAAGAAATTGAGATTCAGATTGCAAATTTGTATACGCGTGCTAGTTGTAAAATTTCTACAGGTGCTTAATATATTATTTCTATAGCTATTGAAGTATTTGCGCAACTAAAAAGTAATGAATATTTTTTTAACAAAAACAAAACCGACTTCACACTAATAATAAAAAAATAAATATTTAACCGACTTCTTTTTACAACGTCTTAAAGTCGGTACCAAGAAAACACAAAAATTACTATATTTTGTTAATTTGTTGTTGTTCTTTTATTTAGTAGTAGTATTTTAAAATAAAATAATATTGGTTTGTTATTTTCGGAAAAATTTCATGCCCTTGTTTTTGAAATAAATTAAATTAAAGGTATTTTTCTGTAGGTGATGAAATAGGGTTGCCTATATAAAAGTGGCCGCAAAAAGGGGTTGCCAGCTGTTAAAGATAGATTAGAGTGAGAGTTAACGCGCTACGTCCCTCGTTAGCGTAACGTTCCTCATACCGCGTTAACTCTCTTTTACTATAATCTGTCTTTACCAGCTGGCAACTTCTATTTGCGGCCAGTTTTAAACAGGAAATCTAGCAAAAACGTATTCTTCCACATATATTTATATTTAAAAATTAAATTTTAACTAAATATCACATGAATCTTGCAGTCGTATCTCGGGCTACAATAAGCTAGCAAGGTAATAGGTAGTAAGATATACAAACCCGGTATTAAAACATAAGCATTTGACTTACAACAACACCATGAACCTTTAGACGGAAAAGTATGTGTGAGAAGTGTTTATTACTGAATATAAGTTTACGTTTACGAAAGCTCGTTGCGGCAATTTTCACGTTAATTAAATTTACGCTATTTTATGACTAATTTCTCCCACAACAACAGCACTTGACTCAACGACTGCTTGAAGTACTAAAATGATGCTAATTACTTTAGCTTAATTTTATTTTAATGTTGAAAATCCACAGCATTTATTGTAAGCACAAGTAGTTATTATGTTAATTCGGCTAGCATTAGCTTCTGTATTCAGATAGATTATTCTGCCAACCGTCAAGGAACGTTGCGGAACATACGTGCACAGGTATGGCTAAAATCTTTGTAACATAGAGCCTTGAGCTAGTCGTGTTTAATGCGATGAGTGAGAGTTCCAGTGGCCCGTCTCCCCCTTCGGCTATGCCATTTTCTCTATTCTATCCCACTTTTCCAATCTCATCCCTTCTATCCCATTGTTCTTTTCTGATCCCTCTATAATACTCTATATGATCCCCTATCCTCCCCTATCTCTTATCTTTAACCCATTCTAAAGGTTGGCAACGCTTTCGCTTCGCCTCTGGTTTTGCAAACGTCTATAGGCTACAATAACCATGTTCCATGAGCTGTTAAAAAAAATGTTTATATGTATTCCCTTTTAATAATCCCTATAATAACTGATAGCACTATCATACTATGTAAATGTACGTGAATTACGTATCTACTTTTTTAACAATAATTATTTATTGTCATCAGTTACAGATCAAACCATAAAACAAAACAAAACGCATTTAAATTAAAAATAAATACGAAATTCGTAAATATAAAAATTATTAACGAGTGACAGTGGTTTAAGACGATTTTTGTAATGGATACTTCAATTGTTAGTATTATTTATTTTTAAGACAGTATACATTCGCATTGTTGTACTTATGTTGCCTCTAGTTGAATCAAATAGTAAATATTTATAAACATGTAAACAAAGTTATAATTCCCAAAGAATATACACAATAATATTATCGAACAGTACATTTTAGCGGCCATAGGACTCGCTGCAATGATGGGGAGCGTCATTGCCTGATTCTAATTGGCGGCTGTGTTCGGCCGCGTCAGGCCATACGTCTCCTGCACCAGCCTCCGAACGAATGAATATACGAGTGTTCTGTTTATCGTTACCTCTCTCGAGCTAAATCCATAATAAAATAAAGTTGTAGAAGTAGCGTTTTTCGTTTCTAGGATATCTAAAAGTAAGGAACTGGAAATTGTGGAGTTGGTACTTCACGCACAATAAAGGAATCCGTATAGGCATGCAAGAAGAAATATTCCGTGGTATAGGTGATAAACGTGTATTGTTTTTGTCATTTGGCCACAGAACCATTAAAAATATTTACATACATACATACATACATAACTTCACGCCAGTTCCCTTGCGGGGTAGGCACGAACAACAGAGCGCCATTTAGGCTTATTCTTACACACCTCACTTGCCTCTTTGACATTCATAACTCTTGTCATGCAAGCTCGTCTGTTCTTAAGGCTCCTGACATCACCTTCTGCTAGTACACGATCAATTTGATCATGGAAGGTGTGTCGTGGCCTTCCACGACTTCTGCATCCATCCACTTTTGCATTGTATATCTGTTTAGTCATTCTTTCATCATGCATTCTTTCCACATGCCCGAACCACCGGAGCATTCCTTTCCTTACCTTCACCCCGACACTCTCTTTCAGACCAACTCTCTTTCTTACTTCGGTATTACGAACGCGGTCCGCGAGCGTCACTCCGCAGATTTTGCGCAGTGCTCGCATCTCGACCGCGTTTACTCTACTTTCATGCTCTCTCTTCCATACCCAACTCTCGCATCCATACGTGAGCGTAGGTACCAGCACCGCGTTGTGTATGGCGAGCTGGGCCTTCTGGCTGAGGTTCTTAGCGTCTAGAAGTTTACCTAACGCTCCATTTACACTATTCCCCAAATTCACTCTTCTTTTTATATCAGCGGTGTACCTTCCATCCCTGCTAAAAGCACATCCAAGATATACAAACTCATTCACTTGCTCTAGCATAACATCATCGACCATTATCCTTGCATTCGTTCTGGTTTCTTCTCTTTCAAACACCATAACCTTTATTTTCTTCGCATTCAAATGTAAGCCTCTCGCCTGACAGTCATCTTTCATCATTGTGACTAGTGTTTGCAGTTCTGATGGCGATTCGGCTAAAAGCACGGCATCATCCGCATAAAGCAAGGTGCTTACAACTAGATCACTCATCACTCTCACCCCAACATCCATCAATCTTATTCTCTGGAGACAATCGTCCAGATATAGGATGAACAGCAAAGCCGACAGCACGCAGCCCTGGCGGACGCCAATATTGACATCAAACCAGGGCGACAGGCTGCCTTCCACTCGCACGCATGCCATACAGCCCTCGTAAGTGGACTGCACAGCACGCATCAATTGGCCATTAATCCCATATCCGGGCAATATGTCCCAGAGGTCCTTCCGCACAACCCTGTCAAATGCTTTCTCTAGATCCACAAAACCGCAGAAAACCTTCCGGCCCATAGCCAGCTGCTTCTCTACGATATTGCGGAGAGAGAAAACTTGATCCATACATCCCCTTCCATTTCTGAAGACACCTTGTGCATCCCACAGTAATCCATCGGATACAACTCTCATTCTCTTTTCAATAATCTTCGCATACACTTTAGATGCTGTGCTGATCAAACTGATGGCCCTGTAGCTGGCGCACTCCATACGTGACCCCTTGCCTTTATACAAGGGCACGATGACAGCGCGCCTCCAGTCCTTGGGAACCTTTCCCGTCCTCCAGCACAAGTTGCATAAGGACAGGAAAGCGTCCCGGACGCAGGTTCCACCATATTTGATCATCTCAGCAGACACACTATCGATTCCTACTGCCTTTCCATTTTTCAGACTTCTTATCGACCATTCGATCTCTACCAAAGTGATCTCGGATGCTGACTCCTCGGAGTCGGTCACAGACTCAGTCGTGATGCCAGCATCCGGGATATTATCATACATTTCTCTAAAATATTCACTCCATCGCGCTAATACCTCTATAATATTTAATTAATTAAAAATATTAAATATTTAAAAAACTACTCAACGTATATAGTTTAACTACATTTTCGATAAAATATTTTTCAATTCAATTCATTTTTTCAATGCCTATAATAGTCCATTGAAAAGTTACATTTAGGGTTACGTTTTCAGAGGACGCAATTTAATTTTTTTGATGTGTAGGCGTGTTAGAATAAGTTTAAATTCATGTTTGTGGGGTCGCCACCCTTTTGCATAGAATTGTACATAGAATAGGAAGTAAAATTAAATTTTAGCTCATATGTATGACCTTCAAAAAGTGTTCTCAAGTGCAACTTATTTTGAATAAAAACTTTTGAATTTGAATTTTCCCCCGGCCGTGGAAAAAGTGGAATGTTTTAAAAGATATTATTTGTAGAAAATTAAATTATCTACAACTTTATTCTAATTACTTTTTACCATAACATGGAAAATAAAATAGTCATAAACAAAACTAAATGAAAATTTTTGATCAAATTTTCTTTTGGGCGTTTTTTTTTTGGTCATTTTACATCATATATTTTATCATTTTCTTAACATTTCTATGTTATTATTCATTTATTATCGACTCTTTTCCCCACCACCTATGAGGTAGGGTCTGGAGGCGCGTTTTTATTACGTGGTATCCCCAGTACGCCTAATCCACAGACAATTTTTAGGTGAGATAAATTTGAGCATAATTATATATTTAAAAAGTTGTTTTCCAGCTATTGTTTTTCATTTTCTTTGGTGGTCCACAGGCTGCGGTTCAGAATCTAATTCAGTATCGGAGGTGAATGTTTGCGGAATAACGGGAGTTATAACTGGCCTCATTAAGGTTAATTCATCAACGAATTCATTTTCTTCGGTTAATTTTGATATTTCCATGATGTTACTGCAGGTTTCACCACAACAGTTGAGGCACACTGCAGAGCATTTGGGGCCTGTTTTTCAGCAACCACACATACTTTCACAGTTTCCCTTGGATTGGATTTCGGGGGGTGCTGGAAGCTTGGAAGTTTGGATTGGTATCCAAATTTTTCCATTCTATTACTAGCCCCAATCTTCCGGATCAGTGTTTGTCGAGCCACGACTGAACCTGGTGATAAACTCGGAGACTATGGAAACGGCCCGCATCTTGTGTTGGAGAAAGCGATGATAACTTAATTATTGTAAAAAGCAATGATATTCTAAGTTTTGTGGTGGGGAAAAGGGTCGATAATAAATTAATAATAACCTAGGAATGTTAAGAAAATGATTGGTGATATGAATAAAAAATTATATAATAGAAAACTAAGCCTAATGGTTCGTTTTCATCGTATTCTTAAGAGTATTCAAGAACCCGGTCCACTTCGGAGCACTGCCTAAAACCCAGATAAATGAATGCAATTAAACAAGTTTGTAGTGGAAATTATTTGTTAAAAAACCCTCTATAAGATTGCTTTGATGTCATTTTATTGTAAAATAGCAGATGCCCGCGACTTCGTCCGCATGGTGCGGTTTTTTAATTATCCCACGGCAACTCTTGAATTTTTCGGGATAAAAAATATCCTATATGTTGGACCAGGGATATAAGATCCTCGCGAAATCGAGGTGTGCTGGTCGGAGCTCGGCCAGGTAGCCGTGGGAGTCTGGGAGGAACGCCTTAGACACCCCCAGCGCGGGCTCCGCTACCATCGAGGCGGTGAGGTTCGTCCTGCAAGATTGGATAGGACGTCGTCACGGCACTCTGACGTTCAAGCTGACACAGGTCCTCACGGGGCACGGTTGCTTCGGGAGGTACCTGTGTCGCCTCGGCCGCGAGCCCACGTCAGGGTGCCACCATTGTGACACGGGCGACGAGGACACGGCGCTGCACACACTCCAGGAGTGTCCAGCCTGGACCGAGCAGCACCGGGAGCTCATCGCCCACACCGGATCTGATACCTCGCTCACGGCCGTGGTACGCACCATGGTCGGGAGCCGCACCGGATGGGATGCCGTCTCCTCCTTCTGCGAGCCCGTTATGTTGGCGAAGGAGGAGGCGGAGCGGGAGCGTGAGCATACGTCCTTGCTCCGCTGCCGCCAAAGGAGGACGCGCCGACGCCGGAGGGCGGACTTCGATCTTCGGCCAGCGTAAGCGGGCAGCGCGGGTGGGTTCCCCTTGGGGTATAGGGGTTCTCAGTCACCCGCACATGCCGTCC
Source organism: Dendrolimus kikuchii (assembly GCA_019925095.2). Taxonomy (NCBI): domain Eukaryota; kingdom Metazoa; phylum Arthropoda; class Insecta; order Lepidoptera; family Lasiocampidae; genus Dendrolimus; species Dendrolimus kikuchii. The sequence continues at coordinate 10,977,019 of CM034400.1, forward strand.
AGATGAGAGCGCGAGTGTTCCGCGCGTGCTTATCTCTCCTCCCGTGGGGCGCGTTACAAACCACCCCACGCCGGATTTGACCATGACGTTGCCGGGGGGGTAGTCCTCCGGCATTTGAAGAGGCCCAGTGAGGGGGGCCCACGCCTGCCAGGGCATGCGGAGACGGGAAGCCCAATTCCCCGTAACCCTGGCATAAGGCGCAGGACGGAACACCCAGGGGTTTTAGTGGGTATCCCTAACTGGGGAGTGGCAATAGCGTGGCATCAGTTCTGACTGGGCATGCTAGTGCCACCCCCGATCTGGCGAATCCCACACACTCACACAGGTCGCGAACATCCCCACGGGCTTCTGTGCCTGTCGCGGCTTAGTTCTCAAACGGATTTCCCCTGGGCAAAAAAAAAGGGATATAAGATACCACCATACAAAGTTTCATTTAAATCGGGCCAGTCGTTTCGGAGATTAGCCGGTACAAACAGACAGACAAACAGACAAACAGAGAAACAAAAAATTTGAAAAAAAATAATTTACTTCTATTTCAGTTCTTACATCCCCCTGACTCGGTTTTGAGCATTTTTTTTCATTGTACAGAAATTCGACCTCTACAATCCCTATTAATATTATAAATGCGAAAGTAACTCTGTCTGTCTGTCTGTCTGTCTGTCTGTTCCGTTTTCACGTAAAAACTACTGGACCGATTTGGCTGAAACTCAGTACATATATATTTTCGATGCCGAGTATGAACATAGGATACTTTTTATCCCGAAAAATGGGATAATTTCCGGGATAAAAATATATTTGTCTTTCTGTTTGTTATGCTTTTACGGGAAAAGTACTGGACCGATTTAGTTGAAATTCGGTATACATGTAATTTTAATATCGAGGGTGGACAAGGGATACCTTTTATTCCGGATAATGGGATAGATTTTGGGATAGATTTATGTAAAGATTATCCCAAAAGTGGGACAGGCTTTGGTTGGTTTTGTGATTTGCCATTTTGCTCATTTTGGTTATTTTGTCCTTTTGCCCCTTTGCCCCTGTGCCCCTTTGCCCTTTTGCCCTTTTGCCCCTTTGCCCCTTTGCCCCTTTGCCCCTTTGCCCTTTTGCCCTTTTGCCCTTTTGCCCTTTTGCCCTTTTGCCCTTTTGCCCTTTTGCCCTTTTGCCCTTTTGCCCTTTTGCTCTTTTGCTCTTTTGCTCTTTTGCTCTTTTGCTCTTTTGCTCTTCGACTCTTTTTTGTCCTTTTTGTCCATGTTGCTCTTTTTGTCCTTTTTGCTGATGTTGTCCCTTTTGTCATTTTTGTCGTTTTCATTGACGGGGGATAGATAAATAAAACTAGGACTGTTTGTAATAGAGGATGAAAGTTTGGATGAGACCAATCATTTCTCAAGTTCATAGATATAAAAATGCATCGTCTATAAAAATGCGATAGTAACTCGATATGTCTTTCTGTTAAGTTTTCAGAAAACACTGGGAATACTGGATCGTTTTTATTGTAATTTTGTTTAAATGTAGTTTTAATGCCGAAAATGGACAAATATATATATCATGCCAGGAGATCGGCATGAGTATATATCACGCATCGAGTTTGCGATATAAAAAGAACTGAATTTTTCGGGTGCAAATGGCACTAACATAAAAATGGTGTACATTATAACCTGTATTAACGCCTGCTCTTTAAACAAGAAGCAGGAACTAGAGGTTAACCCGCGGCGCAGCCACGGGATAAACTCTAGTGTATATATAAGTACATATTAATGGCCTATATAGAGAATGAAACCAAATCTATTTATTTTAAAACGGCAAATGAAACCAAATCCATTATTTATTTTCAATTTCACAAATAAACGGCAATGGGTAGTCACAAGTTCCGTCATTGAGTCCGCCATCTTTCGACAGATTTCCACAGTTTTCTTTTCCGCCGAGATTGTTAGGTTCATTCTTTGCCCATACACCGGGAAGATTATTTATATTCTTTCCTGTAAAGAGTAAATAAAAATAATAGCACAGGAAAAATAGCAAAAAATAGTATTGGAAAAAATCACGTAAAATATTGTTTGCGATAAGAATAATATGAGAATGGTGTGGACAAACACTGATAAGCGATAAAAATCATGTGCCAAACGAGTGCTAGCTAAACTGGAAGAATGATGGATAAGAATGTTGTGTATAAATTCATCTACACATGGATCATTCCTCTATAAAATACAATCAGTGCATAAAAAATAATTCTCAGTCGGTTCTTATATTTTACTATGTATTTATTTGCCTTACTACTACTTAACACAAACTCGTATTGCTACCAATGGCACAGTAGGTAAATAAATGCATAGTATGACATAGAAACCCTGCTTAGTTAATAAAAGTTAATCAGATTAATTAATAACTCGTGGCCCTGAAGAAGTCCTGTTTACTTGTAACAGATATAGAGTTACTATCCGCCCTTTCTCGGTTTAACTCCGTAACATAGTCTATGTACAATATTATAAAAATCCAAACGTGCCATGTCTGTACATTGAAACTATTAAAAAAAAAATCCAACTGGAATACAATACATAAACGATGGAGAAAACGATGCAATTTCTTTTAGATTTCTTCTGTTTGTCGGTTTGTCTGTTTGATTCACGTAAATACTACGATGCGGTTTTCGGTGATCAACAGCAAATTCATAGACTTAAAATCTGCGCTATTTTTATCCTGAGAATCCCGCGGGATTTTTTCAAAATGGCCAAATTAAAAAATAAATCGAATTCCAATGATTTTTTCACTCATTAATATCAAATTTTATGTAATAAAATGTGTTATATTTTTTATCCCGGGAATTCCGCGGGAATAGTGGTATGTAGTTGTTCGGGTGCATTAAAATTTAGGTTCCGACACAGTTTTCACTAAAACGATAGTTTACATTCTTTTTTAAACGCTGCGGTATTTTTTGTCACGGGAATCCCGCGGGAATTTGAAGTCAAGCGTGAATGATGTCACCGGCACAATATCGAAATAAAAAGCAAGAGTCGATTACACTGGTAGAGCCAAATGTTAGAGGAGCGGAAAAAATACGTAAAGAAAAGGTAACTCAAAGAAATGGTTTGAAGTCATGACTCGCTATTATTATGTAATAATGGGTATCATCATCATAATAAGTATTACCATTAGCAATTTTGAATACTGTGCAAAGTGAAGAAGAAAAATTAGTTAAGCGGACGCCAGGGTCCGAAGTGGACCCAAAAGACGCTTCATTAGTATAAGAGAGTAATTCACTCAAGTATAGTACTGTAACGTCTAACCTCCTTGGTCGTTATAATATAAGAAACAACAGAATACATTATTGTATCGACCCGCGTATAGACTACATCTGCTGTAAAGTGTCTTGATAGAGAATATAAAGTTACATCCTAAATCAGTCTCTCATTTGAAGATCTCGATCAGCTCTAAAACCGCTGGCCGTCACAGTACTATATATTTTACTTACTGTTGCTCTTGCAGGCGTTGTATTGAATGAAACACTCCTTAGCAGTGGACTGTATTTATTTATAGTTGGTACAACAGCAACAAGTATGATCAGCACTACTGTACTAAACAGCACGCTAAAGGTAAATTAACACAAGTTAGCACTAGAACCCGGATGTTCCACTAAACACAGATAGCACTAATTGTATCGATTACACCGATCAATACGAGTGGCACTAATCACATACATACACTTGTATCCACAAGATTTACGAAAGCCACGCTGAGAGTCCAAATGGCTGTAGAGTGTTCCGAATGCTTCCTGTTCTTCCTGGTCTTCCTTGTGTGTATTAGTTGTTCGGAAATTGTTTTATTCCTTGACCGAGTAGGAACAACTGAGTATTGACTATATCCTCGTGGCTCTTACAGTGCTTATTACGGTACCACTTAAAAGGAGACGCTTAGCAGCTAACCGAGCGAGCTACATATTCGCGGTAAGCGGGGCGTGGGGGTACGGGATTTTTAAAACCAAAATATATAAACTAACATTTTTTAAATCAGTATATAGCAAGTTGTCTTATTTGGAAAGCTTTGATGGTGAAAATGATAAATTATGTTTTTTTTCATATACTTATATGTAATAGCCCGTAGTCACCTTGGAAATAGCCATATTTCAATGCCCTGACTAGCAGTACCAGTTCCACTTATGCTATTCATATAATTGGGACAATATCGCGGGCACATATAACATTACCTGTAACAGTCATCCATAGTTTGTGATTTTTCCAATCTCGGAAACCTAAAGTTACAAATCCCGGATCGGAGTTTGTACGTTTTTTGAGATATAAATCTCGAAGGAGGTCTTGTTCTCCTGGACTGTCAATTACTGCTAAGTGAGCACCCTCTGCAGCACAAATCATGAATGCTGTGCTCCAAATCTCAGGAGTACTATGAAACTTGTAACAACTTTTTGTGCGATGATCCATTTCGTAGCCTAAAAGAAAATGAGTATTTGTGTACAAGAAGCATAAATATAAAAGCTAGCCAGTGCACGGCAGGTAGTCCACGAAATATGAAGGATTACATAGGCTAGCAAAATTCTTTGCAGAAAATCAACGCCAGTTGCAAAACCAGCATTATGTTGAGCATTGGCCTTTTTTGGACACAATTTAATATTTATATCTCTTTGTCTTTCTTGTTTCAAACATCCATAGTTTTCATTATTTGGTATTCCTATTACATTTGTTTAATATGAACTCAGTAGTTTTCGAGAATAATGACATACAACGATAGATGCACAGGTTTTATCCGTGCAGGAACGGAGAAGGGATACAATTTCCTGCGGCCGGGCGGCCTGTCGTCAGAGGCGACTAAACAACCCACAGCCAGGTGGTAGGGCATTTTTCCGACTGGATGGCTACCACCCCTGGTCTAGAGCATGCCGCCATAACAACTTTGAGTTGTGTTCCGGCATTAGTGACCAGGTTCCAGACTCCTTTAAGAGAGCAGCAGCGCATTTGTAGCACCTTTGGTGTTGCAAATGTCCATAGGCGATGGTAACCGCTTTCCATTCAGTGGGCCGTCTGCCTGTCTGCGGAACTCCTGCAATAAAAAAAAGATGATTTAAGCACGAAAACCAAAACTAACAGTTATACGAAAATATCCCAATTATCTCCTACACTACTCTTTATTTATATGAAGACTATTATAAAGACTATTAATTTTTTATCTATATGAAGACTATGAAGTCTACATATAGCTCAGTCAAATAGTGGGGCTACGACTGACGTCAATAAACGCAGTTTTTGAAAGGTAACATTTGACTACACAGTTAACATTTCTGACAAAATTACTACTCAAACCTATTAATATCCTACAACTATTGTTAATTTTAGTTATATTACACATTTCTGCAAAATAAAACTGCACAGTACAACGTCCCATTTCAGTTTCCGCAGAAACTTCCGATGTATTAACATTGGAAGAGACTATATTTCTCTGTTTGTCATTTGGCGAATCGTAGGTACATACTAATATACTACTTTCATCACTACAGACCGAATGGGTTTCGAGAAAATGCACAAACAAATGCCGGAAATAGAGCTGCTCCCTCTTTGCCATTTGGCTACGAAATTCTAAAAACATGTTTATAACGTTTTGTAGAAAATACTTGAATAGCATATATCTACCTGTAACTGAACCACATGTGGGTGTTTTGAAGTTGTTTGGTTTATAGCAAGAAAACGCATAGGTCTCATCACAGGAACAATCTGCCATATTGCCACCAGGTAGCATGACCAAGCAATCTTCGTTGTTATTATGATTGTCAGGCTCATCCTTCGCCCAATTTATTGGTATTTCAGTTAACGGCAAACCTGAACACGTAAAGTACACATGTTATTACATTAATTAAAAATAAATCTAGCGAATGCGTGGCCAAGTCCATGTACAATAGAGGTTCCGTAGATTATATGGGTTACGGAAGATTAAAAAGCACGATATGATTTAAATCAATAGTCGTTGAAAATATTTTTGAAGTTGTACAGTACAATCTCGACTTTGTTATGCTGTGGCCGCACTTACGATAGTGTTAAAGATATTGACTGTGGCCGTATGCGTTTTAATTAAAGAGTTAAAAATAACCCCGTTTTCGAATAGACACATTAGTGTATATACATACATTATGCCAACATTTAACGTCAACACCAATGTCGCATTTAAAAAAATGCATTAAGCCCATCGTCAGATCTGCGTGAAATGGCCTATATCTATAACATTATCGCAGATGAAGCTCCGTCATGAGAATTTTCCACGGCATAGATTAAACGTTAGAGGGGAGTGGGAAATAATTTTTATGGCTTTAGAAGCAAACAACTTCGCACCTGGTTACTTAAATAAATAATTAAAACATTGTTATGACTTTTTAAGGTCTGTCTGAACACGTCCCACACGACTATTGAAAAATAAATCAACCCCCAGTTTCATCGACGACCAGATTATTTGTTGTTTCGCGGTTTTAGTCTGTTTTAATACATTATTGTGTAGCACTATGTAAAGTATACATAGGGATATATAGGAGTCTATACGCTGACGATAGACCCGTTTACGATAACTAGACGTGTAGGGTTACCAAATTATAAAAATTAACATCACTTAATACCCTGTTATAAAATAGGTTATATATAGAGATGATTACAAAACGTTCTTAATTTTTGTTGGAATTTTCTAGTAATCATCACGATTTTAGATGTTTTGACTGTTGCTTAATATTTTTGATTGTTGGTAACCCTAACTAATGACACCTACATTCTTGAACACATTTAAAAAAAGGACGGGTATTTTTCTTTGACGGTTGCAGCACGTTGTACATTTCCGTGTCACAGCCTCATCGAGCCTTAAATAAGATGATTACCTATTACAAAAATTACCAGTAATCGTGAAGAAATCTCCTTTGGAATAGGTAGCGCTGACTCCTGTCCAAATAGGAGCAGTTTTTCCAATTTTGGACATCACTTTTAACATTTCTTCGTTCTCTGGAGACATCAGTTCCGCATCTGAAAATGTTATGTTGTTTTATTTCATATTGTTATCTATTTGTCATATTAATAAAAATAACCTGAAAATTACGCATTTTTTTGCAAAGACTTTACATATGGTTTGCTATGGTTTAATAACGACACTAAAATCATCGGTAAGCCATCATTTAGACAAAAAATTAATACACATTACAATTAATTACGAAATACGTGCATTATATCGATAGAAATAATGTTCAATTTTAGCGTGACGACTTACCTACTAATTATAATAAAAACACAATTACTTTAATTTTGGGATTAATCTGCAAATGTAACATGTATGACATGATCAAAATAATTAATAATTATAAAATCAAATATTACGGCATTGCTAAAAAATCACGACATTTTGTAATATGTAAGTAAAACCTCAGATTAATAATATTGAGAGACAAAGTTTTTACCTCACTTTGCTAAATGTCAGGCAAAGGAACTAAATCCGTACAGCATGAATATCAATATTATTCAATCAAACTGAACATCTTTGAATGACATAAAAATACGGAATTTTAGATTTTTCACATTATTGTGATTAAGATCATTATTATATTTTTGTAGTTTGTATATATAATTAACGACAACATGCAATACTAATGTTAGACAAACAATATATAGGTGTGAGGGGTGTTCGAAGGTTATGGCAAGGACAGTGGGTTAGGTTAGGTTATCTTTAGACCAAAGCCCACGAGCCGAGCGAGCGAAGCGAGCGTGCCGCGGCAGCGGCCGGCGAGTGGCAGAACCGACTTTAACTTTTATCAAAATTATCAACGAATAAATGGAAACCAGTTGGTTCTGCCCCTCGCCGGCCGCTACCGCGGCACGCCCGCTTCGCTCGCTCGGCTCGTGGGCTTTGGTCTAAAGATAACCTAACCTAACCCACTGTCCTTGTCACTGGTTACACCTTCGACCACCCCTTACACCTATACTTTGTTCTGCTTACATTGGTATTGCATGTAGTCGGTATTTATATATACAAACTAGAAAAATATATTAATTATCTTAGTTACAATAATGTGAAAAATCTAAAATTCCATACTTTCATGTCATTCAATGATCTTCAGATTGATTGAATAATATTGATATTCATGCTGTATGGATTTAGTGTCTTTGCCTAACAAGTAGCAAAGTGAAGTAAAAACTTTGTCTCTTAATATTATTAATCTGAGGTTTCACCTACCAATTACAAAATATGGTGGTTTTTTAGCAATGCCGTAATAGTTGATTTTATAATGATTAATTATTTTGGTCATGTCATATATGTTACATTTGCAGATTAATCCCGAAATTAAATAAGTGATTGTGTTTTTATCACAACTAGGTGAGTCGTGACGCTAAAATTGAACATTATTTTTATTTATATGATGCAGGTTTTTAACGTAATTAATTGTATTCTTTTTTAATTTTTTACCTAAATGACGGGTTTCCGATAATTTTAGTGTCCTTATTACACCATAGCAAACCATATTTATAGTCTTTAAATACAAAAAACGCATAATTTTCAGGTTATTCTATAAATTTGTTTTTTATGTTTTATTTTGCACTAACTTCAAGATGTTGTTGAAAAAAGTCGGTTAGATATTTATTTTTTAGTTTTTAGTGTGAAGTCGGTTGTGTTTCTGTTAAAAAATAAATAAATTCGTAGTACAAGCTCCGTCACATTAAGGCACACTTTTACGCTTTTAAAAACCTTTTAAACCAATTTATTATTCGAGATTAAATTTAAACATAAACTTACATATGTTTTTTTAATCCCCTTTTATTTTTCGTTATTGATAGGTTTGGTTATTTTTTTTTATTAACGTATTACTATTTCGCGCCAAAAATCCGCCATTTGTTTTTCAAGTATCTATCTAAAGATACTTGGATTTATAAGAAGAAAATAACGATACCTTAACTATTGAAATGCGTCATGCCGTTTGGAAGATACGAGGTAATAAATAAATTTACAAACATACAAGATACGCGTAAAAAACATAACTCTTTCTTGGAAGCCGGTTAAAAAGATAAGAAAAATATAAAGTTCAATCGCTCCCCCCCTACCAGACCGCTGTCGCAGGACAGTGTGCTTGGAGGTCTGGCAGCATTACCTCGCCGTATACATACACTAATACTTTGAGCGGGTAAGCTCCAGCCTTCCGGTTGCCCGTGGCCTCGACCAGCCACTTTTTAATATTTTTAAAAAGTGTGTGGGAAATTGGCCCCTGGACTCAATGTCACCACCCCAAACGGCTCAACCCTGTTCCAAGATTCACATATTTGCGCCGTTTGAGATGTTCGGCAGAAGTGGCAGCGCTCCCAACTTGCGAATCCTGGAACGGGAAGGTGCTAGTGTGTCAACATAAATAACATCCCACACCAGCGTCTTTTCCAGAAAAAAACGCTTTTCTCTCTTTAGGGAATCAGACCGTTTGGTTCCAAGACTACGGGAACGCCAGCACTGACGTATGTTATCATTAATACCTTAACATTCTTCCAGCGCTTCTGCTGCTTGATAGGCCATGGTAGTCAAGTCGGTCGACGGCCCGGTCATAGCGACAATTATTTGGTTAGCAGCAATTTTCCACAAAACTAAGGCAAATTGCTGACCTTATTTACATATTTATATAGGCACAGCAGTCAACGACTTCGGCTCTCACGCGTCTGCCTTCGAGTCTTAACACGACAATGATGCGTGTTATTCGCCTACCCTCACGTTCCTCCAACACTGTTCGCCGTCGGACACCATATCATTAGCGTTCGGCGTTTCTACTTACCATACATACATAACTTCACGCCAGTTCCCTTGCATTTCTACTTGGTACTTATATTTTAGTCTATTAAACAATTTCTTTAAAACTATGGTGGTGGTGGTACGTGATAAATTTAACAGTAGCTTCACAGTATATTTTTAATAATGTTAAGAAAAAGTATCTTGGATTTTGTAAGATTAGGTGATGTATAAAAATATTGTAAAAATACTAGGAATAAGAATAAATTAGAAACACCTACGTGTCGGCTTCATAAAGTTTATAATACTTCCGTGGGGCAAAGTGTAATGCTCTTCAGCAAAATTTCAAATATTGTTCAGTAAACAAGTTACAAAAATAGTAAAGCAACTTTGGTGCGAGAAGGTGTATTATACGACGAAATATTTTCTAGGTGACCGTACTGAATGAGAATAAAAGGCCATTTACATGGAGAGAATTTATCGTACGTTTTGGAGCGAGAAGTTGTATACTATTTTCGTGGGCTATACCTCTTTAGACAATAATCGCATTGACATGTTTACATTCAACCAAAAAACAAAAGCTCGCCTACGAGTATATCATACGAAGACCATAAGGTAAGTATCACCAAGAGTTTTGTTTACATTACGACACAAATTGCATTGAGATAATTGCCTACGATTTCTCGACTTATCAAAACTAGCAAAAAACGGTGCTTCAGGAGGGGTCGCGAAGTTTTTTAGCTAGTAATATTTTTTAAAGTAGTTAAAAAAAAATATTTTAATGTATTGATTATTAATGTGGGCTTCTGTGAATAATTCATACGACAAAGTATTTTCATTACACTAATATTCTAATTAGAATGACTAAACAGATATACAATGCAAAAGTGGATGGATGCAGAAGTCGTGGAAGGCCACGACACACCTTCCATGACCAAATTGATCGTGTACTAGCGGAGCCTGTCAGGAGCCTTAAGAACAGACGAGCGTGCATGACAAGAGTTATGAATGTCAAAGAAGCAAGTGAGGTGTGTAAGAATGGGCCTAAATGGCGCTCTGTTGTTCGTGCCTACCCCGCAAGGGAACTGGCGTGAAGTTATGTATGTATGTAAAATTCTAATTAATAAAAATTTATATATCTTTTATTTTTTTAAATAGTATTTTTATGATAGATAACACACGTAGAAATGAACTGAAATTACTATGCCAAAGCCGAAATCTGAAAGTGTGAAGTTCCCAGTAAAGTGTACCACAAAAATGTATAGATTGTGGGAGAGTGTTAGGGCTCGCTTTGCTCGCCCTGATTAGAACTCGTGTGCTATTTTTTCAAGTCCAAATCAGTTTGAACCGATTTATATACGAGACTTGCCATTCGAGCTCGGTGATTATTACCGTATTTTCCTTCAAAGTGAGACAAAAATCATATAAATTTGGATCTGCTGACAATATTAAATTCATTGAACTTAGAGGTTACGAGTGTTTGTGCAATAGTGAGTATAAAAATTATAAAGGCCGTGGTGTAAAAAATGCTTTACTCAATGCTTCATCAAAACATATTTTTTAAGCTTTCATTTAATTTATTTTGGTCTTAGAAGAGCAGAGATAATTAAAACACGCTCGCACACTACACTCGTGCTTGGGAGTGGTAACTGGCGACTATCTGAACTTGAAATGTGATTCTTGCTTTAAAATGTTGTTTACACAGAGACGTCAATATTCAATGACCAGGCGATTATCGCTCTTCCGCTTACGATATAGTATTTTTAAATTACATGATCATGTTTATTTCTTGTATCTTCGGCCTCGAACAAAGCTCTTTCATTAATTATTCATACAAATTACTTTGTTGAACCTAGTATTAGTTGAAAATATATTTTAAAAAGACACCACGAATATATATATATATATATATATATATATATATATATATATATATATATATATACATAACACTAATGTTGCTGGGAATCGGTGATAGACTTATGACTTTCGAAAAATAATCTATAAGATTCCACTTTGAAATAAAAACATTCATTTTCATTTATATAAATACGGCTTGGTACCGTAAAGTTACATCGAAATTCATTCAGTAGTTTTTGCGTGAAAAAGTAACATCCATCCTTACAAATTTTCTCCTTCATAAATTGAATAGGATTTGAAATAATTAATGAAAATAACGATTAAACTCACCCTCGTAATAGCAACGTAAACGAGCCTCCTCCCAATCTAAGGGCATCGGATGATGATGAACCCACCCTATTTCAGGGTAGTACTGAAACCCTACTTTATCCTTTTCATCAGACGTTTCCGTTATAGCTTTGGCATCTGTAAAACATGAATACATAGTATACAAATACAAGAGTAGCTTTAAAGAATTGTTTCAGTTACATATACAAAAGCATGCTCGGTAGAAGGACTGACTTTGTATGGAATGACCAGCCTTTGCTATGGGGTGTAAAATAGGTTAACGTATTATCTGTATGTATGACTGTCCTATTATAGTCTGCACTCGGATGATGAATATTAGATACCTACCATCGAAAGAAGAACAATATTCTCTGTCAGTTACGACGGTGGGCTGACACACCCATAAAACGCAATTTATAGCGTTACCATAAACTTCAGAAAAATAAATGATATTTAATTACATAGAAATAAATTTACACCTATAACTATTTAATAGTGATTACATTTGCGTTATTTAACTTTGACTACGCGTTACACCGTTTTATATAGATTTTATTACTAAGTGGTAATAGTTATGGTCATTAAAACTAGATTTTTTTAGTAATTCATTTATTAGTTGTTTTATATTACACAACAATGTGAAACATTATTTAAACCATAGTAGTAGTACTATCAGGTTTGTGTGTGATGCCACGGACCTTCGCCTTTCTTAGAATTACAGCTACTGGAATATTAATTTTGTTACTTGCATAGTAATGTTTCTTTTTAAGGTTAGTAATTAATTTTGTTATGAACCCTCTTATTTCTGAACGATATAAGTTATTTACAAACATTTCATTTTAAACGATACAATCGGCCATTTCATTAATTGAATAATAATTTTGTTATATATGCACCTATTTTGTGTAGAGTAGTTTTTATAATTGACCATAATTATTTGTAACACAAATTTATCCCAATATGATGTGATAATAGATTATAATTTAAAAATCTTTCAATTGTATATAGACGATATTCACTACATTTTATTTTCATGTTGGCAGAAGTGATAGATTTTTACTGTGTTCGATTTATTTTATTACATGTAAAACTTTAAATATAATATTTTATATAATATCTTATATAACATTATCTAAAATTTCCAAACAATAATTTAACAAGTTCTTGTCATTCATGACCTGTTTAATTAAAATAGTTTATTAATGACCTTCAATCCGCTATTGGTTGTGCCAGTTTGCTAAGTTTCATATATTGTAAAATTGTTGGAGGGATGGCGAGGTGTTCTAAAAATTTCTGTTCAGCGATTCAGTGTGTCAGTTCACTGTACAGTGTATGAATTGTATTTGAGACGTAAGGTTCTCTGATTATAAATATAGTGATCAGTTACTGTTCTTTGATTCCCATAAACCCTTCTGAATTGTTGCAAGTACCTACACGTACGAGTACTATGTATATTTTTAACCGAAAAAGGAGGAGGTTCTCAATTGGTCTGTATGTTTTTTTATATGTTGGCTTAGATCATATAAACGTCTAAATAACGCTTGCACAAAAACGGCCCAAAAAAGTGCACTAAATTTGATGCACTCGCACCCCACGCCTGTTAGTGTCGTTTCGACTACTTTACTGGTTAGAGCTCTAGTAAAAAAAATCATTATGCTGTCCTGCGCTATTAAAATGTGTCGGAACTATTTTAAAAGAGGAAAGGATAGGAATAAGATGTCATTTCATCAGAAAAATTAACACTTTTCTCATTTTTATTTTATTTTTTTATTGCAGGAGTTCAGCAGACAGGCAGACGGCCCACTTTATTGAAAGTGGTAATCATCGCCTATGGACATTTGCAACACCGAAGGTGCTACAAATGCGCTGCTGCTCTCTTAAGGGTCACTGGAACCTAGTCACTAATGCCGGAACACAACTCAAGGTTATTATGCGACATACTTTAGACGAGGGGTGGTAGCCATCCAGTCGGGCAAATGCCCTACCACCTTCTGTGGGTTGTTTAGTCGCCTCTTACGACAGGCCGCCCGGCCGCAGGAAATTGTATTCTTTCTCCGTTCCTGCACGGATGATCATGATTTCTTTGTAAAAATATGAAATTTAATTTGATATTTCAAAGGTTATATCGAATTGATTGATTTTGTCAGGTGAGAAGCGATACTTATTTCAAAAATTTGGGGAATTTTGTTACGATTTTTTTTTATAAATATGAATAATTGAAAAAATCTATAGAAAACTGACGTGTAATGTTTGTGTGTCCGGTTTTCTTAAATCAGTTTTTATTACGTTTTAGATTTCCTACGGATCCAATTGTGGCAAATTGTTGGATAAAAGTAATCCGGGAATCGCAAGACGATCACCACTGGAATCCAAACAACAACACAGATCCCATCGAATCGTTCCAAGTCCACTATTACAAATGATTGCACTGTTTTTTAGCACAGGGTAATGTTTGGGGCATAACTAGTCGTCTAATAACCTCCGTGAACATATTGTATAACACAAAAGTAATTTGCCATTATGAATAGTTTTTTTAGAATTATTAGGCACATCAGTATTGGTGATTAACAGACTTATAAATATGTACTAATATCTGTACAGACATATCGCGAATTAAAATTACTACATATACTAAAATGTGTTATGAATTCATTTGTGCATGTATTTTTTTTTTTGGTTCGTTCCAAAACATACAACTTTTGTTGCTAGTACTTTAAATATTAAAAAAAAAACTAAAACCTTTGAGTGATATTATAACACATAAAGCGATTAAACCATAATGATCACTTAATTTTATTATTATTAATTTTTGTGGAGTGAATATAGCAACGCTTCGCGTTTTTGGCGGTGAGGTTTTTTTTTTCTTTTGATCGAACGGCTATACTCTCGAATAGGTCCAAATGTTACCATGTCAGGATCTGATGAGTGGGTTCCAAGGACTTAAAGAAACTCACAAACTCACAAAAATTGTTAACCGACTTCTTTTTAACACGATGTCTCCATCAATTGTAAACCGATTTTAAAATTGTTTTCTATACTCTTAAGATTATACTCCCGAGGTAACCTCATGGTCACCAAGTCGGGATCTGATGAGTGGATCGGATCCCACGGATATCGAGCCCTTATTAAAGAACGCCGTATGCCTAAATTCTTGAAAAAAGCTTGTATACGCGAGTGGCTATTACATTTTCTTCAGGCGCTTAATTTTTTATATGTATACGATTTCTTTGTCAATAATTGTTGATCGATTTTGAATTTTTTTCTTTATTCGTAAGTATGTATACTCCCAAGGCGGTTCCATCGTCACCAAGTCTGCTGACTTAGAGTCTTAGAGACTTAGTATTTCTCTGGGATCCACTCATCAGGGGCTCCTGATGAGTGGATCCTAGAGTAATATTTGAAACTTGTATACGTGTGCTAATATTACACATTCTACAGGCACTTTATTTTTTGTAGGCATGTTACGCGATCTCTCCGTCAATTGTGGACCGATTTTCAAATTGTTTTTTTCAACTCCCGAGATGGTCCCATAGTCACCAAATTAGGATCTGATTTGTGGATCGCAAGGAAATCGAGAGCAACCCTCGTTGAAGAGTATGTACGGCGAAGAGTGAGATGGCAAAATTTGTATATGCATGTCAGTTGTATAATTTCTATAGGTTATCTAAAGCTATTGAAGTATTTTCTCAACAAAATTTTTTTGTTTAACAAAAACAAAACCGGTTTCACTCTAAAAAATAAAAAATAAATATTTAACCGACTTCTTTCTATAACATCTTAAAGTCAATGTCAAGTAAAACGTAAAAAATCAACAACAAACTTACAAAATATAGTCATTTTTATGTTAGGTTAAAGTCGGTTTTGTTTTTGTTAAAAAAAATTAAGTAAGTTTTTTACGTTTATAGAGTTTAAAAAATCTTTTAGCGTGGTGATTATGACATCGCAGATATATGTACAATAAATAAATCTAACTCTGAAAATCTCCTAAGCTATACACACGTGACTAGATGGCACCACAAATTATCGCTTTTCTGGTTTTATCATATTTTAAGAAATTTTTAGATGAAACCTCTTCAAAATTGAAATGTTTAATGATGATAATGACTAGATGTCCTTTCTTTTCTTTTTTGGTTAGAAAACAATCTGCGGTATGTGTTTTTGTTACTGCTGAAATACAGCAGATAGGCTGACGGCCCAACTGTGATGGCAAGTGGTTACCGTCGCCTATGAACATTTGCAACATTAAAAGTGCTACCAACATGCTGCCGGACTCGTAGATGGGACTGGAACCTGTCCACTGATGCGGGAACACAACTCAAAGTTGTTATGGCGAATGCTCTAGACCAGGGGTGGTAGCCATCCAAACGGGCAATTGCCCTACCAGACCAGGGGTGATAGCCATCCAAACGGGCAATTGCCCTACCAGACCAGGGGTGGTAGCCATCCAAACGGGTAATTGCCTTACCATCTGGCGAAATGTGTGCAGATTAATGGTTTGTATTCGCAGAGAAAGTGGCAGGTTTTTGATAAAATAAACTTCTGGGAATTAATTAATTTATATATTTTGTGAAATATCTAATTTTGAAGAAGAACAATAAAAAAACAACTATATGAACCAAAACTTACCAGAGTTTTTTGTAAAACAATAAATAATTAAAAATAAAATTCTTTGATTCATTTTAATTTTAAATTAAATTGCAACTCGTATTGCTACTTTAGCGATTCGATGTAGACTACAACTTATTTATATACTAGGAGATTATGACAAACCTTTGCTCTTAAAGCGATAACCTAACTTTCATGTAGGTACTTCCCCGAAGTGTAAAATGTTATCAGACATTATGAATAATACTCAATACATCTTTCATGCCTCCCTTCGATGTAATAGCGGAACTATTTCTTTGTGTGACTACACTTAGAGTAGTTAGTATGTATATGGATCATTACATCTGTAGGCGAGGTTCATCATTATTTTTTATTACATTATTTTAATAATAATAACAGCCCATGAACGTCCCAGTGGTGGGCTCGGGCCTTCCACTGTAGAGGAACGGACAGTACACCCGCCACGCTTATTCAAGGCGGCTGGGCAGGTTTGATACATCGGTTATCTCGATATGCAGGTTACATCACGATGTTTTCCTTCACCTTTATTAGCACGTGGTAATTGTAACAATATGCACATTAGGTCAGATAATAAGTGGTGCATGCGTTTCGGCCAGGCTCGAACCCGCGCCCTTTGAGTCTGGGACGCGTGCGCTAGCCATTACGCAACATACATATTTCATTAGCTAATTTTAACCGGCTTGAAGAAGGAGATTGTTCTCAAATCAAGTTTATGTTTTTTATTGTATGTTTCTTACACGATTTCTCCTTCAATTGTAGACCGGTTTTGATTTTTTTTTAATTCTAGAGTATACTTCTGAGTTAGTCCCATTGTCATCAAGTCAGAATCTGATTAGTGGATCTCAGGGTAATCGAGAACACCCCTCGAATATTATAGGCACGTACAACATGATTTTTTTTCTTATGCTATTTAAGTATTCGCGTAACTAAATAGGTGAAAATATTAAAATCCTGATAGCTTAAGTAGTTATTTTTTCGATAACATCCGAAGTGTGCAAGCATGTGTGTGTGTCATTGGTTAAATTCAAAGGCCAATGTCACGCGAGTCTACCAACTGTTGCTCTCTTGTATTTCTTGCAAAATTAAATATTTGCGACAATTCTGTCTGTAAGTGCGGCATAACCGAGGATACTATCCATCATATTTTTATTCAATGTCTAGGAATTGTTTCTCACCTCTACAGTATCTTACCCAAAGATTTTCTCCGCTCTGTCAATGTATAGTTTCTCCTGACCCTAGCTGAAAGTAGCCAGGTATGTCATACATTATTAACATTTTGAGCAACAAATAAAAAACTATCCCTTCTCCCGGGATGAAAAGTATCTATACCCATTTCCGGTATTAAATCTACATATGTTTAGATTAACATTTCATCCCGGTAGTTGGCGCTGCAATCGGATACTAGAATTTTATTTTTTAAAGGCAGGACATCTACCGGATACAGTTAAATATAGATTTTTTTAGTTAGAAACCCTTTTCGGCATCCTCAGAACACTACCAAAGTTTTACCACAATCTGATCAATCCTTTAGGAACGCACATTGGACGAACATACAACTTGTTGGAAACTATTGATTTATATGAGATCACTTAACTGAACGTGAGACATATCTTAAGCAAAATGGGAATATATAATTATAGCACTGCAAATTGATGATACATTTACTATGAGAACGTCCTTAATATGAGAGTTGCACTGACAAAGTAAAATGATAAGCGTCACTGCTACGATCGATGCACGATCAATAATAATGGCCGAAACCGGTTTACTAAACTTTAATGATTGAGAGAAAGCTTATTGTGTGAGAAAGACAGGAGACCGGCTTCGTTCTCACCCCTACTCGGTGCTGTTTACGAGGTGAGAAGAGACACCGGTAGACGCCTGGTGGGAATAACTTATCGAGTGGTAACTGATCAATTATCGACCGCCGAGAGCAGAAAATTATTAAAGTAATAATATCACTATTAAAAAATAGCGGTTGGTGGTAGAAAGGTGAAAATTTAGGGTTGTATGTATTTTTAAATGTCAAATGATAAAAAAATATAGTAAAAAAAATGGTCCATAATAAAAAGATTTTGGGGTGGACCACCCTTATCACTTAGGGGCATGAAAAATAGTTTTAGTCCTATTCTCAGACCTACTAAATATACACACAACATTTCATAAGAATCGGTGAAGTCGTTTCGGAGGAGTTTTGTTCCAAACTACCTTAGTTTCAAAGATTACAGCTGTTAGCCTCCTAAATACAATAAAAGTTTTCTTAAATTAAAGTTTTTTTATTTTATTAAAATATATTACGTTATTATAGTTTTGTAAATAAATATTTGTATCATTATTATTATATAATCTGCTAATTCTCAAATTCGCAAAACCGCTCCAGTACCTACTAGTAGTTTTTTCGTGAAGACTTAACAGACAGACAGATCGAGTTTCTATCGCATATTTTTATAGATGCTAAATTTGTATGTCTATAAACTTGAGAAAGTATTGGTCTTCTATATAAACTTTCATCCTTTATTTTTATTTTACCCGTTCTAGTATTATTTGTCTATCTCCCGTCTATCTATCTGTCAATTACATAAATGACCAAAATGCTCAAAATAATCAAAATGACCAAATGACCAAAATGAATAAAATGAACAAAATGACTAAAATGACCAGATTGACCAAAATGACCAAAATGGTCAAAATGACCAAATGACCAAAATTACCAAAATACCCAAAATGACTAGAATGACCACAATGAACAAAATTACCAAGATTACTAAAATTACCGAAATGACTAAAATGATCAAAATGACTAAAATGGCCAAAATGACCAAATTGACCAAGATGACCAAATGACTAAAGTGTCCAAAATGACCAAATTAACAAAATGGTGAAAATGACCAAAATAACTAAAATGACCCAAATGACTAAAATGATCAAAATGCCCAAAATGACTGGAATGGCCAAATTGTCCAAAATGACCAAATTAACCAAAATGACAAAAATGGTAAATCACGAAATAAAAACCTATCCTACTTTCTGGGATAATCTTTACATAAATCTATCCCCAAACTTATCCCATTATCCGGGATGAAAAGTATCCTTTGTCCACCATCGGTAATAAAATTACATATATACCAAATTTCAGTCAAATAGGTCTAGTAGTTTCTTCGTAAAAGAGACTTATATATTTTTATCTCAAACACTATCCTATTTTTAGGGATAAACAGTATCTTATGTTCATCCTCGGCATCGAAAATACGTATATAGCGAGTTTCAGCCAAATCGGTCCCGTAATTTTTCCCTAAAACCGGAACAAACAGATGGACAGACAGACAGAGTTACTTTCGCATTTATAATATTAATAGCGATTAATATGGATTTACATAATTGGCAAAATTCTGTCCAAGCGATGATAAGGACTTGACTCACTTGTTTCTCAAGTTGATTTATTTCCATACATATTTAGAGGGTTCACTTCTGTCTTTCAATTTGGATGATTCCATCAAAGTGATCCATATAAACTTAAAGTACAATCATGCAATGTCATTGAACATCATCGTGTCCTTTCAGTTCTGTGTCTTACAACCAATTGAATGAAAATTCAATTCGGTTGGTCCGCGTAATACCAGCACACTACTAAGCTCGCTTCTAATACAAAGATTAAACAGACTTAACATAGGTAATAAGTCTTCTTTTTTTTTCTCTACACAATTCTCCTTATCGCTTACATATTTATCTAATTTAATTTCTGTTTTTAGTTTTTTAGCTTTAACAGTGTGTATTGAAATGACCTATATCATTTGCTTCGTTTTAAACAGTATATTATACAAAAGAGAGAAACAATTAATGAGCATGTCAGCGAAGCTGGGAAGCAAACATTTGGTTTTTTTTTTAACTCAGATACAAAATCATATTTAAGCAAACCAAATATGAACCGGATATATAGATATTCTTGGAGATTTATTTATTATCTTGTTTTTGGGTTAAGTCTAGATTGCTGACGTCAGCATAACTTAAAGTAATATAGACTATGCAAGACTAACCTTAGTAGGGGTCGGAAGAAAGTACTTTTACGTCTTGTGAGAGAAATTGATTATGGGAAGTTTTCGACTGAGTGTGGCCAGATGAGGCCAAACAGTCAGTGATTACACATAGGCTTCTCGTACTGTCGTCATTGAAAATCAATTACTATGCCGTCGAATACAACTTTTATCAGAATGGGTAATTTGTCTTGAGAATGAGACCTACCCACAATAATTAATTTAGTTTTATACAGATTAACATTTGGACCATGAAATTGACTCCAGCTAAGAAATGTAGATATTAAATCATTATCTGATTTTAAAATAGTTTCGTTAAGTACTTTCACACCCCTAAGTATAAATTTGGGGATCATTAGCACAAAGGTAGAGGTAGAAAGATGAAAAGTCAGTAAATATATGGATAATAATAACAAATCATTTATTTCGTACAGTGTACAATTATTTCATTACTAATTCATGTAAGTTTTCAATAGTACATTTCGCTTAATTGAAATGCACATATTTTATAATAATTGTATATTTTCTGTAAGGGAATCGTGTAGAAAGCTCTTCTCTAGCATTACAAATTATCACTCTCGATACTTATAAAAGTCCTCATCATCATCGTCCGAGCGTTAAATCCCGGTTGTGTTTGGAACGTTCGCTCCGACGCGACGCCCAGAGACCGCTTTCCTAATTTTTGTACTCCACTTCGTGCGGTCTTCAGCATCGTCCGTTTTGAGACCATTGGTACGTATGTATCCTTCACCACGTCTAGCCAGCATTCCTTAGGCTTTCCCTTCGACCGGGATCTGGCGGAGGCGGTATGGCTACACATTTCCTCACATAATTAGCCAGTCTCCATAAAATGTGGCCGTACCAGCGTAAGCGACTCTCTAGCAGTTTGTCTGCAATGTCACGGACATAGAAGTGAAATGTTAGATCTGCCTTTCACTAAATTTAAAATTAAATTAAAAAGCATCTTGCTAAAAAAGGGATACTACACTATTGAAGAATATTTAAATGACAAAAATTCATTTACATAGCACCTAGCTCCAACCTCTTATACTAAATTTTGTATAACGTTTTTATTTTTTTAAATCTTGCCATGCTTGTAAGGAATTTGTGGAGACATATTGCAGCATAACATTTTAGCACGTCATGTCATTATTATAACTATAATATTATTTTTCTTTCCTTTTATTGTCTTGGTCTTATTGAGTATGCATTGTTTGCTACAACTCCATTAATTCTTCAAAAAGTGATTCTGTAACATACTTCTGTACAATACTTATTAAAAAAAAAGAATTTGAGATATAAATAGAATATGAAATATAAAGAAAATCAATATGAGGGGGATGATGTGGGCCATCAGAACTCTCCCTTATTGCCCGAAACACAATTAAGCTCAAGGCTAACCGTTTCACGCCGATATCCTGTAAGGACGTGGCATCACAATGATCGAGCCGGCCCAAAGAGCTGTAATCCGCGCTGTTATATTTTTTTCTTCAAGCAAGAACGGAGAAACAATATTAATTCCTGTGGCCAGGCGGCCTGTCGTAAGAGGCGACAAACTACTCACAACTAGGTGGTAGGGTAGATACCCTACGCCCTACGGGCAAATGCCCGTCTGGGTGGCTTCCACACCTGATCTAGAGAATGCTGCCATAACAACCTTGAGCTGTGTTCTAGCATTAGTGGCCAGGTTCCAGTCTCACCTACGAGTGCGGCAGCACGTTGGTAGCACCTTTACTTTTACAAATGTCTATAGGCGAAGGTAACAACCACTTTCCATCATAGTTGGACTGTCAGCCTGTTTATTGTACTCCAGCAGTAAAAAAATCTACATCACGATTCCAACATGGTTAGACCCACACGTGAAAAATTTTGTCTGTTACAGTCCATAAAAGTACACTTGACCGTTTCGGTCAAGTCTATGAATTATGTCACAAGAGCGTCACGAAGCAGTAACTCTGTTCTAGATCCCGTGGCGTCCAGCGATAGTACGGAAAATGGGGCGCAGGTTTCGGTTTAGTAGGTAGTTCGGAAATAGTGCCCCTGAGGGACTTGCTTTGCTTCGGCGAAGCAACCGTGCAAGATCGGTCGCTGAGAGTCCCACACAGGTTCGGGCTTTCTCCTGTGGCGGCCGGGTATAGTGTTGCCAGAAAAGACATTCCCCTGCGTTACCAAAAAAAAGTCCATGGATTACACGTACTTGATCGTATCGATCAAGATCATGAAAAATTATTAGAAACTTAGTTTTAACGGACGACTAGCAAGATCCTTTTTAAGTGATTAGTTACCGGACTAATATTATTTGTTACCGGACTAATATTATTTGTCCGATTACCGGACGACTAGCAAGATCCATTCATTATATCTTCGCCATGCGCTCTTTGTGTTGTTGTTGTCGCTAAGTACAGGCCATGCTTCACTGCCCATGTAAAAGGACAGGTCTAATGATGGATGTATAGACCTGCCCTTTTAATTTAACCGGCATTTTGAGGTCATAAATGCAGTGGTCACCTCACGTCACTTGGCTTGTTTAGGCCATCTAAGCAGTTTTGGTTAGATTCCTATGATAGACTTTAGAATTTTTTCTTGTAAAACGTATAGTTTTGTATTCTTTTTTTAAGAAATGTTTATTTTGTATGTCTATTGTAAAAAATGTAAAATGTTGAGAAAAATATGTGTAAAGAAATACAACCACCACTTACAAAGTAGCGAACCTGAAGCTTTTAACTTGGTTATTTTTATTTAGAAAGAAATTATTTTTGTTTATTCTCAATTTCACAAATAAATGCTTGTTTCTCATTTTGGCATGATATGTCATTCAGGCTGCCGCCTCTTGTCATACTGCCACAGTACTCGTTTTGATTTTTATTATTAGGCTCAGTATTTTCCCAAGTGGTAATCCCTTCATTCACGAGGTCGTCTATGTTCTTCCCTGTAGAAAAGAATGAATCATATTTTAGTGAAATTCTATTTATATTCTAGAAGGATAATTATGTATGGCGTATGGCATATTAGTTTTTGCATAATACCTTTTGCCATTAATTGATATGTATATATTACGAGCAATTTGATTAATCGGGCATTATTTATATCGACCGATTATTATGAATAATGACCAAGAGCGTCAGTCAATTTGATATATTTACTTTGACCGGCTATGTGAGCCGGCCATATTGTCTTATTTTATAAGTCCGATTGGTGCAAGTGCTTGACGAAAATTGTTTAATTAAATGATTACACCCATCATATGGTGTCACCAGGCAGCATTTTCGTTCGAATCCCAACTCCAATCGTCGATGTTTTCTAAATATGTATACGAATCTAATAACTCAATTTACACGGTCGTGCTGTTTATTGTTATCGATTTCCATTGTACACTTTTCTAGTCCTAGTCAAGTCTAGTACAGCACGTTATTGATCTTAATTAGGTACCTACTTGTTTTAGAATTGTCATAAACCTAACAATATTTTTCAATACGTTTTCTATTTGATTTCGAGTAATTTTCTGCTATGTCTTCGGAACCCAGGGTTTAATAGTAATGAAATGTATGCGGTACTATTCTGAAGCTATACTAAATCCAATGAAAATGAATGTCTTAAACCGGTTATGAATGACATACTTCAAAAACTACAGATTATTACTCGATTTTAACGATTTTTTTGCTATATCTTCGAAACCCAACCCAAAGTCCGATAAGAATGAAATTTATACCAGGCTACTATGAAAATACTTTGCATCGAACGCAAAAGAAATCATCAAAATTGATCCAGAAAAAAAGTCACAGGCGTCAATCACTACGTTTTCTACTAGAGTTTATGGATTTATCCTTATATCTTCGGAACTCAAGATCTAATACCAATCAAATTTATACGGGATCATTCTGAAACTATAATGAATCTAACACAAAAAGAATCATAAAAATCGGTTCAAAAACAATATAGTTACGGCTGAATATATGAAAAAAAAATATTTACACAACGAAATGAGAATCTCCTCCGTCTTTAAAGTTGGTTAAAAAACTAATGAGATATATCGATTCAAGTACACAATGGGGGCCATTCGGAGGACGAACAGGATCTTATGAGATTTGTTTAAGGTCGACAGGATTTATTTGTCATTTTAGATAATTGAATATCCGTGCAAGAACGGTGAAAGAATACAATTTTCTGCGGCCTGTCGTAAGAGGTGATAAAACAATCCACAACCCGGTGGTAGGGCATTTGCCTGTCTGGATGGCTACCACCCATGGTCTAGAGCATGCCCCATAACAACTGTTCTGGCATTAGTGGCCAGATTCTAGTCTCCCTTTAGAGAGCAGCAGCGCATTTGTAGAACCTTTGGTGGTGGTGTGTTGCGAATGTCCATAGGCAATGGTACCGCTTTCCATCAATGGGCCGTCTGCCTGTCTGCTGAACTCATGCAAAAAAATAATGGAATGAAATGTCTGAGTCTCAACGAGAACATTATCGCTATAATGATTTGAGTTTCATGAAGTGAAGGCAGATTTGTCAGGATCAGATTTAATTTGTTATACATCTTTCTGTTCATAGCTGTCGTTATTTCCAGAGTCATACACGCGCAAGGTATATAATATATAAGTAAGCTTATCTATGATTTGAAGTGAAAAGTGCTCCATTCTGTGTGTATTCAAATTCAAAAGTTTTTATTCAAAATAAGTTCCACTGGAGAACACTTTTTGAAGGTAAGTTGGGTAAGGCACATGTAAGTTAAAATTTAATTTTTACTTCCTATTCTATGTACACCGCTTCGCAACGTGTTGATGCTGTAAAGGAGAAGAAGCGGCAAGAAACTCCCCAGCAACATTTCTAGCTAAATATTATAGTGTAGTATCCCCTTTTTAGCAAGATGCTTTTTAATTTAGTTTTAAATGTAGTGAAAGGCAGATCTAACATTTCATTCGGAATCTTATTGAAGAAGCGCACACCGGCCTCCAAGAAAGAGGACAGTACTTTTTGTAATCTAAAAGATGGCAATATCAGTCTATTACAATGCCTGGTGTTGAAATTGTGTACATCTTTATACTGCTTGTAGACACTGAAATTATTACGAATATAAATTATATTATTAAAAATATATTGGCAGGCGACCGTCATAATACCGATTTCCTTAAAGCGTTCTCTAAGAGACTCCCGAGGGCCGAGGTTGTAAATTGACCTTACG
Organism: Dendrolimus kikuchii; assembly: GCA_019925095.2. Taxonomy (NCBI): domain Eukaryota; kingdom Metazoa; phylum Arthropoda; class Insecta; order Lepidoptera; family Lasiocampidae; genus Dendrolimus; species Dendrolimus kikuchii. The sequence goes on from CM034400.1 coordinate 11,002,768, forward strand.
GCTCTTTTTTGTAAAACAAATATGGTCTCTAAGTCAATAGTGTTGCCCCAAAGTAAAATACCATAGGACATGACACTATGAAAATAACTAAAATAAACTAGTCTAGCAGTCTCTTCGTCAGTGAACTGCCTGACTCTTCTGACCGCATATGCAGCAGAACTAAGTTTCCCTGAGAGACTAGATACATGAGCGCCCCACTGAAGCTTCTGATCTAGGTTAATGCCTAAGAATACAGTTGAATCTACTAGGTTAAGTCTAGTGTAGGATTGAGTAATAAGTTATTTACAGTAAACCATATAGATATTTGGGATAAGGCGTAGTTTACGTCGTCAAAGTTCTGTTTATTTCTGTCAACTTTAAATATAAGTGACGTGTCATCAGCAAAAACACTACCTCACACATATCATTAATAAAATATGGCAAATCATTAATATATATCAAAAATAAGAAGGGACCTAGAATAGAGCTCTGGGGCACACCCATAGATATGCCAGTCTCACGAAATTTGACATTGTTAATTTCAACGCTTTGGGATCTGTTATTTAAGTATGACGATAACAGGTTGAGAGAATCGCCATGAATACCGTAATAATTGAGCTTTTTTAAGAGGGTAACGTGTTCAACGCAATCGAATGCCTTGGACAGGTCACAGAATACGCCAATGGCATTCTGTGACCCTTACCAAGCATCATAAATGTGTTTTAGGAGCTCAACACCTGCATCGGTAGTGGATCGACCTTTGGTAAACCCGAACTGTTTAGCATGAATAATTTATTAATATTAAAATGTGAGAGCAGCTGATTTAAAATTATCTTTTCAAAGAACTTGCTTAAGGTTGGTAAAATAGAAAAGGGACTAAAGTTGGAGGGGTCATTTTTGTTTCCAGTTTTAAATATAGGAATAACTTTGCTAACTTTCATCAAGTCAGGAAATATTCCTTTATCTACACATCGATTAAATATTCTACTAGTGATAGTGCAATAGTGTCTATTATGTCATTTAATACTTTTAAAGATATATCCCAAAAATCAGCTGTGGTTTTAATGTTTAATCAGCTGTGGTTTTAATGTTTAGATGTGTAACATTCAGGATCTTATATACTCCTTATAGTTATGTTGTTAGTGTGTACCGACCAGACGGAAGGGCCGTGTGTTATTATCAAAGAATATATAGTTATACTTATTGATCAAATTACCATTAACTGTTATCCATAGACTGTGATCTTGCCAATCTCTATAGCCCAAGTGGATATAGCCGTAGCTAACAGGGTATTTATTGGTTAGATCTTGCAATACTTTTTGTTCTCCGGGGCTATCAATTACGGCAAGGTGGGCACCTTCTGCTGCACAGATCATGAATGCCCTAACCCAGGTCTGAGTATTTGTATGAAACTTGTAGCAATTTTTAGTGCGATTATCCAACTCATAACCTGGAAATAATATTTGTATATGAAACTATGAAACGATCAGAAAATATGCCGTAGTTTTATGTAGTAAATCATTCTGTATCTTACCTGGAGCTGCGCCACATTCATGTGTTTTAAAATTATTTGGTTTATAACAAGAGAATGCAAAGGTTTCATTACAGGAGCAATCTGCCATATTGCCACCTGGTAGCATGATCATGCAATCCTCGTTGTTATTTTCATTGTTAGGTTCGTCCTTTGCCCATGTAATAGGCATTGCAGACAGAGGAACGCCTGTAAAAGAGGCATTCAAACTGATTGTTCTACATTTAATGTCACATGTTTTTACACGTGTAACCGTATGTATATAAGATTTTGCTACAGTTTAACTTCTATATAGTATAACATTACCATCAATTGAAAAGTAATTTCCTTTGGAATAGGTAGCGTGAACTCCTGTCCACATTACAGAAGTTTCTCCAATATCAGACATCACTTTTTGCATCTTGTCATTAACCGGAGACATCAGCTGGGCTCCTGAAAATATATATTTTATTATATACGCTAGACTTAAAGACACCAAAGTTCACATGCGCAAAGTTGCCTGTAAAGCTATAATTACAAATTTTGTTTATTTTCTTATTGCTGGAGATAGGCAGACGGCCCAATTGATGAAAAGTGGTTATCGTCGCATACGGACATTTGCAACATCAGAAGTGCTGCCGGTCTTGAAAGAGGGACTGGAACCTGACCTCTAATATCGGAACATAACTCAAGGTTGTTATGGAGGCAATCTGTAGACTAGGGGTGGTAACCATCCAGATGGGCTGTAAGTTAATTTATCGCCTCTTACCACAGACCACCACGACAGACCAGCAGTAAGAAATAGTATTTTTCTCCATTCTGACGTCAAAAAACACACAAGTAAAATCAGTAGTCAGTTGATACTTTAATCTGATCGTGGTAATCATAACACATTTGAGTTAAAGTGTAAACATGGCTGTTAACCATTAGCCTTTCAATCCATTAAAAAAATCATTAAAATTCAATTTAATGCATTCTAGGCAACATACATACATACATACATACATAACTTCACGCCAGTTCCCTTGCGGGGTAGGCACGAACAACAGAGTGCCATTTAGGCTTATTCTTACACACCTCACTTGCCTCTTTGACATTCATAACTCTTGTCATGCACACTCGTCTGTTCTTAAGGCTCCTGACATCACCTTCTGCTAGTACATGATCAATTTGATCATGGAAGGTGTGTCGTGGCCTTCCACAACTTCTGCATCCATCCACTTTTGCATTGTATATCTGTTTAGTCATTCTTTCATCATGCATTCTTTCCACATGCCCGAACCACCGGAGCATTCCTTTCCTTACCTTCAACCCGACACTCTCTTTCAGACCAACTCTCTTTCTTACTTCGGTATTACGAACGCGGTCCGCGAGCGTCACTCCGCAGATTTTGCGCAGTGCTCGCATCTCGAGCATTCTAGGCAAGCTATGTTAAAATCCGAGTCATGTTATGATCCATGATCTATAACGACATACATTATTTAAAATCGTTTTAAATAATTTAGCAACGATTTATAACTAACCCTCGTAAAAGCATCTTAAACGAGCCTCGGCCCACTGCACAGGAACTGGATTGTAATGGACCCATCCAACTCCGGGATAAGACTTATAGCCAAATTTATCTGTTTCCTTAGAAATTTCTGTAAAGGCCTTGGCTTCTGTAAAAAAAGACATTTATGTAAAATACGACAGTTCGTTTAATTCGATGTTATGTTTGAATTTTTTTTTCTTATGGAGAATCTTCGACCAAAGATATGTTGACAGTTAGATCTGTAGTCTTTAATAAGGCGACCGAGATCAACAGTAATCGTCATTCCCACTCCTCGGATGATATTTGAAAGAAAAAGAAAAAGATTTATATATATTGTTGTAAGAAATGCACACACATAAAATACAAGGATTTTGAATTATAAACAGATACAGTGTAAGAAGTATGTACGTACATAAAATTCGAGGCAATGAGAGGCTGGAAACTCGACATTATTCTGTGTCAGGAGCTGACTGCCACTGACTGACAGCGCTGATTTTTAGTTCCAGCCACCATCAAACCCGAATCGACCCAAACAAATTAATATTTATCTTCATATTAATGTAATTTTAAAAAAGTGTTCAAATTTGATAATAATAACATTATATCATAAAAATGAGTTTGCTAAAAATATATCCTCCTATTCCTATATATTGTCATACCTGTTTCCCATTGGGGTAGGCAGAGACGATGGATCTCCATTCAATGTCTGCTATGATGTCTTAGGATACAGTAAAGGCTGGTTTACATTGATGATAATTATTTAGTCGGGAATATTAAAGTCAGTTGGAATGAATTTGACCGTTGGTTGGTGCTTACGTTTTATAATGTAATCTCCAAACCCATGATTTTTGGGTTATATCTTTGTTTTGCTAAGCGTGCAATATGACAAATATCTGCCGTAAAAGCGATAACATTCACGGATTCAATTGCCGGAAATGTATAATAATAATAATAAAAAACCCTCAGGTGGGTTTGGTAGCGAACTCCGCCAAGGGCCATGGCATGGCCAAGGCAATGCCCCCACCTCCGTGCTTACCTTAACCAGCCGGTACCCCTCGCCAATCTTGTGGCATTTTTAGGGACCCATGCAGTGAGTGACGAATCACCATCTGCCCATTTTTCTATGTTCCTTGAACATTGCGACAGGCAGACGCCATAGTCCCCATAGTCCCCAATCCTTAGTTCCACTAGCAGATCATCCTAATAGCCCGGTACCGTTTGTTCTCATTCCCTACAAGGACTGCAGGACTACACTAACCCAGACTTGTCCTTGGGTGCATTTTATATGGTGTAGACGGGGATAATCGCTGGTGAGTGTCACGCCACATTTAATTCGAGCCCGGGCCGTTTTTATGGCCCGTGGTGTGCAGAGACATACATGTTAATAAAAAAAAGGTTATCGTGACCGTGCTTTTTTCCGCAATAATTAAAATTTTGCAGTAATTCAAATAAACAATTTTTATTATGGATTTTTATAACAATATTAAAACGTCTACATAATAATAAATTATTAAGGTAACCTCCATAACTATTTCGAAAATATTAAATACAACAAACATTTTACAACACCAATAATCACAAGATATATCGAAAATATTAAATACAACAAATATTTTACAACACCATGTAACTACCCCCCCTGATCTGGCCGATTGCCAGATTTCAAGGGTGCAAGGGTAAGAGGGAATGGAGATAAATGGACTCACCCGTAATAATATGAGCTGAGTAACCGGAGCGTCTTGCCACTTATCACCAAGCTCTTGGAACCCGGTTAGTATTGCAATTGGGTGGATATCTCAAATGCGCGCGCGATGCGTGAATGTTTTTACGACGGATCGATTCAGACTGATCGTTGAGACGCGGAAGTGCGGGGTAAATTACTTTTTCGGGGAATCATCGTTCGTTACGCGGTGGCGTGAACATCCTGGGGCCCGGGGAAAAGGTGACGGCTCCCATTTATAGTGCTGACTAAGTGCTGTTGTCGTCGGGGGGAACCGTAGTCCATTTAGATCGGGATTGGAGAGTGTGCAGGTAGGATTTCGACCACAAGGTCCAAAATCGCTGAGCCAACGCTTGCACTAAGCGAAAACGTCGTAGGGTTGATGGAGGAGAGGATTCATGGGAATGTTCGGGTAATGCGGTAAGTGGGCGACCTATAAGGAAATGACCAGCGGTTAGGACTTCGAAGTCTGTAGGGTCTGAAGACAGAGGGCAGAGTGGTCGAGAGTTGAGAACGGCCTCAATACGGGCTAAGAGTGTAGAAAATTCTTCAAAGGTCAGATGCTGCTCACCTAATACGCGATAGAGTAATTGCTTAGCAGATTTCACGGCTGCCTCGTGCAGACCGCCAAAAGAAGGAGCTGAGGGCGGATTGAGCAACCATGTGATCTGCTGTGTGGCTAGCTTGTGCGTAATTCTATCATCATTGGCCTTTAAGAAGTTTTGTACTTCTATGAGCTGATTTCTTGCGCCGACATAGTTTGTACCGCAATCAGAGCGAATTAGGGTAGGGATTCCGCGCCGACTAACGAACCTTTGCAATGCCGCAAAAAAGGCGTCCGTAGAAAGTTCCGAGACAGCCTCTAAGTGCACTGCCTTGGTGGCGAGACAAACGAAAACACAAAAGTAGCCTTTGAGAAGTTTGGCATTGCGTAGAGTACTTGATTTAATTAGGAATGGTCCGGCAAAATCCGTGGACACTTGACTAAACACCGGTTGTGGGCTGACTCGATCAGCCGGTAGGTCGGCCATAAAAGGGGGATTCGGCTGAGCTCGATGCCTAAAACAGCGTACACATTTAAAGACACGGTGACGAATGACTCGCCTTCCAGATAAAATCCAGTATTGTTGACGGAGTAGTGCGTGTAGTGTATCTGCGCCCGGGTGGCAGTGTATAGTGTGGAAATGATCTATAATTAGGTCCACAAGGGGGCTTGAACTGGGTAAGATGAGGGGATGTTGTGTGTCATATCTAAGGGCTGAGTTGGACAAGCGCCCTCCTACTCTAAGAAGACCATCCTTGAGAAAGGGCGAGAGGCGTTGTATTCGCACTGTACATAATTTGTTAGTTTGCAGTCGGTGGATGTCTTCAGCGAACATATTTTGTTGGACTGAGCGTACCCAGTGTAAGAGCGCTTTCTTACGTTCGTCTACGGTAATGGGACCAACGATGCGAGAGTGAGAAGATACCAAGCAATTGTGTGCAAAACGTTTAATACATGCGGTTACGCCTACAAGTGTGTCTAAGGAGCTGAATCTCGTGAGTAAATCCGTGTCTAGATCAGGAACCGCGATGTGAGCTACCATTTTTCTGGGTTTTAGACCAGGCAGTACGTGATGACCCAAAGCAGGGGGCATCGTCCAGGTATCAGGTGGGGCCTTGAGCCAAGTAGGCGACCACCATAGGTCATAGGCTAAGAGTTCCTGTGCTGATATTCCCCTGCTAGCACAGTCGGCAGGGTTAAGAGCTGAGGGTACATGTCTCCAAGTAGGGTTACATGGATTGGCTGCAATGGCAGAGACTCGATTGGCCTCAAAGACCTGTAGGGATTGAGAAGGAGTTTTAAGCCAGGCGAGTACGATAGTACTGTCTGACCAACAAAAGTGTTGCTGAATGGTAATGTGGGCAGAAAGTTGAACAGAGACGCGAGAAATGAGCAGCGAAGTGAGGTGTGCAGCTGAAAGTTCCAGCTTTGGTATAGTCTGTCGGGTTTTAATGGGGGCTACCTTGGATTTAGAAACAAGTAGTCTGACGTGTACCTGACCCGTGATATTCGTTTCATGAAGATAGACTGCGGCTGCATATCCGGATTCGGATGCATCGGCAAAACCGTGTAGGGTGTAGGTGGAATCTTTGCTGGTGCAAATTGTTCTGGGGAGTCGAAGAGCAGAGAGTAGAGGTAAGTCTTCAAAAATGTGCTGAAATTGAAATGTGACATCATTGGGAGCCGATTCATCCCAGTCTAACTTTAGAGTCCATAGGTGCTGAATGAGCAGTTTTGCGCGGAAAATAACTGGGCTGATCCATCCACTAGGATCGTATAAACGAGCGATGGTACTGAGTATTGACCTTTTGGTAAATTTTTCCAGTGTAGGTACCGAAATGTGATATGTAAATTCGTCCGTTTGGGGTATCCATTGCATACCAAGTACCTTGATTGCATTGGAGTCGGGTACAACATCAAAATCCTTGGGTATGTCACATTGATCATCCGGGAAGCGTTCTAAAAGCTGACGAGAGTTTGAGGTCCACTTTCGCAAATGAAACCCCCCTAGGGCTAGTAACTCAATGAGTTCAGTCTGCAGAGCTATTGCCTTGTCAACTGAATCATGCCCAGTCAGAATGTCATCCACGAATATGGAGTGCGTAAGAACCTGTGCAGCCTGGGGAAAACGGTGACCTTCATCAGTGACCAGCTGTATAATAGATCGATTGGCGAGGAAGGGGCTGGGTCGTAGGCCATACGTGACAGTGGACAGGGCGTAAGTGAGCAGAGGTTGATCTGGAGAAGAGCGCCATAGAATGAGTTGGAACCGTCTGTGGTCTGGGTGAACTAGTATATTTCTAAACATCATCTGGATGTCTGTACTAAAGACCACTTTGTGAGTACGAAAATTTAGAATGATGTCAGTAATATCACGTTGGAGCGGTGGGCCAGTGTGCAGACAGTCATTAAGACTGACACCATTAGAGCTCTTACAGCTGCCATCAAAAACCGTGCGAAGTTTTTCAGAGTTGGCTTTGAAGATGCCATGATGCGGGACGTAAAAATGGTCTTTTCCTTTAAATGTGCTGGGGTGACAAAGAGCCATGTGGCCCATGTCAATGTATTCCTTCATGAAGTCGATATATTTTGAGCGGAGGGTAGGATCTCTTTGGAGTTTGCGCTCCAAATTAAGGAATCGTCGTAGTGCAATAGCGTGGGTTGCACCGAGCTTAGGTGCCTTTGTAAGAAAGGGAAGGGATACTATGTATCGCCCTGTGGGATCACGTGTGGTGGTAGAACGAAAGTTCTCCTCACACTCGTCAGAGGTTGAGTTGTCCTTTGATTGCACTTCTTCGACTTCCCAGAATCTCTCCAGAGCGGAGTGTATTTCTTTATTTGAGTGTTGGGGTTGTAAACAGTCAATATTTACTAGTGCTGAATTAACTTGAGGCTCAGGCTTTGTGTAGTTTGGATTGATAGGACCTAAAAGAGCGAAATTGAAGATCGTGCCGAAGGCTATTGGCCTGCCGGGGCCCAAAAAAATTTTGTTACCATCCAAAATTTGGCCCAAGACATCAGAACCCATAATCAAGTCAATAGCGGCTGGAAAACGATAAGACGAGTCTGCTAGGGGAAGCTGTGTCGAGTCGAGGAGTGGAACAACGTCAGGTAACATTGTTAATGGTAAAAGACCTGTCAAATCTGGTAGAATGTATGCCTTTGCGCTAATTACTGGGACTTCGGTGTGAATAGGGCGGAATGTGATGGTAGTTGAAGAACTAGAGTTTTGAGTCTGCTGATTACCGACTCCTGTAATTTTTAGTTCTGTGTGCTCGACAGGCAAACGTAATTTTTGTGTCATAGTTTTAGTTAACAAGGTTAGCATGGAACCGCTGTCTAATAATGCTCTTGCCTTATGAAATTCTCCAGCGTTGTCTGCTAGTTCTAGGGACACAGTGGGTAATAAAACTGGTGGATCGTGTACTGTAATGTGCTGAGTATGTGCTGAAATATGACTGTCATTTTGGTTAGCTTTATCAGAGGAAGTAACAGGGCTGCCGGGCAAGTGATTATTATGATAAACTTTATTATCATAGTGCTGAGTATGAAACTGGGATTTATTTTGTTTACGTGATGTAGTGGATGGTGTATATTGTAGCGATGGTATGGGTGGGTGTAGTGTAGTATTGTGTAAGTGAGTAGCAGGTAGTCATTGTTGTGAATTAATAGGTGAATTACGACGAGAAGAGTTTCTTGATTCCGTGGTTGGGCGGGTGTGTTCTTGTCCTCTTAGTTGTGGGGGCAAGAGGTGAGAATTGTCATATGTGGGTGATTCAAAGCCACTGCGATGTAAGGTGGTATGGTGTTTCTCGCTATCACATTCTCTACACCGTCCTGTGGATCTGCACTCGTCAGAGTAATGGGGTCCTAGACACTTACGGCACCGTTCATGAGCTTGGATAAAATCCCAGCGTCCTTGCGTAGGCTGTCTTAGGTATTCACCGCAGTTCAGCAACCTGTGTCCTCTAACGTGACACCAAGGGCAGTAATAATTATTGGTCGGTGCTGGTGGGTGGGCGGAATCTTGTGCTATGGGCTCGAAATATTGTGTAGACTGTGGGTATCCTTGAGCGTACTGTACAGGGTACGCTTGACTTTGTAGAGGATATGCAGGGCGCGTTAAAGGTGGGCGGACGGAAGTAGTGGGCTGAAAACGAACGTGCCGAATTTCTGGTCTGGGTGCAGAAGCGCGTGGTTGGTACCGTGCTGAGGGAGAAGCACGTTCAGTTTGTCTGTATGTCGGGCTGAGGGGAGGGGGGGGTGGGTTATATGTCTCAGTTTCTGTGCAACGTGCATGGTCTTCTAAGAATGTGATTACATCCTTTAAGGTGGGCAGAGTGTCTGAAGACCCATGCGTTCGTTCAAATAATGTGCGAAGCTCGCCCTTTAACTTCCGCACTACTATTGACACTAGGACGTAGTCTGAGTCATGTAGTGGTAAGTTTAGGTTTTTAAGCGCCGATTGGGTTGAAATAAGAGGGGCTAAAAATAACTGTCTGATTTGTGAGCGGGTGGTGATGTGGGGTAACTCTAGTATCATATCTATAAACCTATCAATGAGAACTCGGCGATTTTCGTAGCGATTGGCAAGTGTTGTCATCGCTACATCGTAGTTCTCATCGGTAACCTTGAGGTGTGATACCATACTGAGAGCTTCTCCGGAGAGGCAAGAAAATAAATAGTGTAATTTAACTGCACCTGACAAATTACCGGCAGTGTCCGTAAGGCTTTTGAAAATTGTTATGAAAGATGGCCAATCCTCAAGCTTGGAAGAAAATTTGGGTAGATCTATTTTGGGCAGAACAGTAGACGTGGAGAATGTGGGCGAGCTTGGTTTGATGCTTGAGCTGATGGTGATGTTTGCCACCAAAATTTTTTCATATGCTTCTATAGCCGAGGTGTAGTAGTCAAAGTACCATTTTTCCACTTTGTCGTCAAGGTCTTTAGAGTCCAAGATCTCATAATATACTGTATCCAACTTGCCCTTTATATCGTCCAATTTTGTAAAGCGCCCTATGAAATCGTTTACACTATACTTTTTGTCTCCTTTTAATATAAGGTTAGCTATCTCTAATAGGAAAGTTATGTACTTATGGGTTTGCATAAAGATGGCAGATTGCGATTTGGTAGGCATGACGATGAGAAGTGCACAATAATTTTTCGCCCTTGAATTAAAATTTACAAAGAAATCTAATATAGAATTTCTTTAGTTTAGGTTGGCTGTGATAATATGTCTAGTGAAAGGTATCCTACGTTGTGTGTATATTAATTGTAGTAGCTCAGTTCTATGGAAATTTGTCTGGACAAGCAAATCATCTAAAAGTTCAGAAGTTGTTTTATCATACCCAGTATAATTAACGACTTGTAATTATCTATTCATTTATAAAACGACTGCTGTCTGTCGACCATTAGTTACCTATAACGAGACTAGGATGAACAGAATAGACCGCTGCTGAATACCATCATATACCTATGTATTTCAATATATAAATACATTATTAATATGAATTTAATTGATTAGGTTTTGATATTAGAATATTATGTGTATATTACGATATGTAATAAATAGGCGTAATTGTGTGATATTTAGTGTATATTATGTAATATGTACTATGGGAGTTTATTTATGATATTAAGTGTGATTTTAGTATGTAAGAGTTTAGTGATATATAAATAGTATAATAGATATAATTATGGAGTTTGGAGAGGGATTTAATCAATGAAGATTTAATAAAAAGGTATAATAAACCCAAAATGCCTTCCACCCGGGTCAAGAAGTGATCCCTCACAATCACTTTTTATTATACCTTCAGGATTAGAAAGGAACTAGTCGATGAACCAATCCCAAAATTATATCCTTTAAATATTATGTGAGTCATTTAGGCCGATAATCCAGTTCGGTTAATGTGTGTGTGAGTAAGGCCAGAATTGGGTTTTGAGAGTGCCGAAGCAACTCACAAAAATACATAGCGTCCTTTCGGTACTCAGTATCATAATACTGTCCCACGAGGCTATCTAGAATAAATAGGCTGTCTTTCTGTAAATAGAATTTTGACGCCGAGTAATTGGTAATATGGCACTCAGGTGGGAAGCACTTACTAGTCACGCATGTATTGATTTGAGATATAGGCCACGTAGACGAGCGTTTTAACCAAACATTCCATATCAGCATTTAAATGACTAACAATAATTTGTTGAAAGTGCCAAAGTGCAACTTTCAAAAATACATTGTGAACATATCAGACGGTTCGGATATTTCGAACGTGCACTGCGAGTTACTATGTCTAGGCCAACTATCTATTAAAGAATCATCGACCATAGTTAGACAAGTAAGCTATAATAGCGCTCAAGCAGATACACGGCTGATGAACACAAGTATTATATAATTTAATTACAATATAAAATATTGGCTCATTCCCAGTATGAGGATAGGAAGGGTATAACATGATACCATTGGCATAACCTTACCTTTTAAGTGTTTTAATTTGAGACAAATAACCATAAACAGTCATTTAGATCAGAGTCAATTCCACTGATAATCAACACAGAAAGGCAGGCATTCAATGCCGAACTGAATTTAATAGTTCATTGGTGAGTCATTTCTTCCTAAAAACAGTCCAAGTCAAACTAGACCGGACAACAAGAGCCGTTTACTTAAGCAGACAAGACAGTTAGAGCACTGACTCGAGGCACTTCCCGGTAACAAACCATTCCGCCGCATTTGTCTAATCGACGTTTGCGAACGACCTATGTGTAAAACACAAACTGTCGAATGAGTATGTCACGATAATAAATATCGTACCCAGGTAGGCAAGAATCATGTACTATAGCTACGATGTACAAATCTCAAGAACTAATCGAGCTATCTGTCCATTTTGCCAAGCACTGCATTGCATTTGAAGGCATAATTGCCAAACAAAGCAATTTATAAGGTAGAAATGACTAGACAAGAACTTGTAAGTCAAGAATAGAATAAATATGTATAGGGCTTTTAACCCTGATCCAATTTAAACTGGCATGGATTTACCACAAATGAAAACACATTATCTCGTTGAAGATTATTATAAATGATAAGTTACAACTACTTTACGTTGATATATACATGTATATTATATTTTGTATAGAACAAAAGATATCTGTGTAAAGTATAAGAATTGTAACGTAAACTTCATTTATATAGTTGTTGATATAATAAATATTAAACATTTATATGATGTATTAAACAACATCAATTAATCGTTAATCTAGTTGCATTCTCAACCTTTGCTTTATAGGAAGGAAACTCGCTATCAGAATAAGTATTATATAACCGCTACTAAATCTACTACAACTGTATACTATAATTCGTATGATATCAAACGATTTCGTCAGGAAACAAAGACCAATAACTCGGTATTTACCGCTTTATGAATGGCGCCCCATAGACTTATTTAAAGTAAGAGAACCAATATTATAATCGAGAAGTTTGAATTCAACGACTTCAAGGATATACTTCAATCAAAGATGTTTGAAATACGTATATTTGATTATAGTGCTTTAAATAAATAGTCAACGTTATTTACCGCTGTGATTTTGTATAAAAATACGAGATACCTATTAGTAATTGATTAATAATTATTTAAGTTTTGTTAACATTATGATGTCCAACAGATCATATAATGAATTAGGTATAATTTTGAATGAAATATTCAATCATATTGCTTAAACGTAGAATTACTCAGATTAAAAAAAATCATTATAAAATATATTTTAATACACCTAATAAACAGTTACTCGACTATTTTGGATTAATATGAAAATTACGTACATTACTTAACCTGAATGTTAATTGAAAAATCTTGCTTATTACAAAAGTTCTTGGATTCCGGACGAACTCTATTCAGCCACCTATAGGCTGCTAAAAGCAAACAACTATAAGCAATACGACTAACATGCTAGTCCTCGTCATTAAACGGGGACTCTATTACTCACGTAACCGCTACTATTATTTCAGGATACCAATGGCTGGAATGTGCCTAACTGGAACCACTTCTAACCTATCGACCTCCGCACAGATCGGACTAACAGTTCGGAATACTAATTTCTAAAACTTTGACGTCTATAAAATTTTATTATAGAAAATGATTTATCACAAGATTATTAATTAATTTGTCGAATTGACTCTAAACTGCTACTAATCTAGTGACTACAACTTCGTTCGCGTAGCTCATCGGCGTACCCGGAGCTATATTTCGACCGCGTGATCCAATATTAAGAACCCGATGGATCTCAGACTTGACAGCGAGGTTTCGACCTCTGAACGAAAGATAACACAACTATCAAATCTTCAAGCAAAACTCGCGATTTCACGCTTCGACAGACTGTCTAGAATTCTTCACGAGAGGCCCTGTATAAGACTGTCTGAAAATCTGTCAGAGTTTCCCCAAAAGTCTGTGTAAAAGTCTATACAAGAACCTTCGTGAGACCCCGTTGAAAGTCTCCCGATTCTTCCCGATTTACTATCCCGATTCTCCCGATTCCTCCCGATTTCGCGCTCTCTCTCTCGATTTCTGTCTGATTTCTGTTCCCAAAACGACCGTTTCTCAGGCTTTTATTGTTAAAAATCCTGCCACCACCACTTCCAATAAAAGGGTGTTCTTTCATTAGTTGGACCGCCCCTTTCAGCGATCCTTGATTGTTTACGCATTATTATTTGTAAATTAGACCTAATTAGCCTTAGTTTAAGAGCGTTAGTTAAATATGATTGAGAAATTATCGATCAATCGATCTATACTGCGACTTCAAATATGTGTCTTAACTGTGTTACTATAAGATTCAGGTTAACTTATACTCAATAATGATTAATTTCTTAGACCCTGTAAATTCCTATCGTCATTTCTCTATTCGTTGACTATGTTTTAAAATGTAAATAAAATAGTAAATTAATTTTCAATACAATCATACAAAGTATTAGTTCTGATTTTTCTACTTTTAATGCTTCTTACTTGTTTTCTATAGAGTACAAAAGTTTTTATTATATAAGTACAACTTTAATGAATTATAATTTAAAAATAAAATTCATAAGCATAGTGGATCCGTTACAATCGCCCCTGGTTATTTTTGAAGTTAACCGAAATAAAATAACCATAATACAATAGACGGGAAGACAATTGTTTATGAATTTTTAAAAGAAAAGAAAAAGAGAAAAGGCGTTCCTATTTTCTAACTAGAAAAACAATCTATGTAATGAGATAAGTTGCCGTTTTCTAATTAGACTACTAATCTAAATCTTATTAGATAGTTCCCAATTTCTAATTTGAATAATAATATATCTTATTAAATGATTCCCGTTTCCTTATTTGAATAACGTTACTTATCTTATAGGATTTTTATTACAAGGATTTTTTTTTCGCATATCATATAATTATTTAATTGAAATAAATTATTCATTTCCTAATAGAAATTCTTTCCAATTCCGTCAGGATTGCCTAGGGCTAAAATCTTCAAAAGACTCTCATGGATTCACATATCATTGAGAAAAAAATAATAATTTTTAGTCGATTGATCTTCCAGGAAGACGGTAGCTCATCCCTCTAGTCATCTAGGACGTCAACGAGGTGCCCTCGCGCCTCCAAGCTGATCCACGATTTAACTGATTCAAAAACTCGATTTGTTTAATAAGTTAAAGATCAATATGTGGAACCACCTTAGTCTCATGAATACACATATTATAAATAAAAGATATGACTTGCTTAAGAGCAGCGACGGGAATACCTGGATAACTGTCGGGTAATCGTCCAGGATTCATCGGATCCGTTAAGCGTTGAGTTGTGGATTCAACACCCAACGTTCCGGACTCTAGAAAGCCCGGCCCTATACTGAATTATCATAAAGGCATCTAATATGTGCTTTCATGTCAAACTAGTAGTTAATTCACAACGACATCATGTCTATTTTCTACTCATTTTGTATCAACAGCGCTACTTGTCCGCATGTAAAATTTCACTATATGTTAAGAAATTAAAGAATTGAGAAAGGTTAAGATTTGAAGCAAGTAGCTTTGTTGAACTAAGCCCAAGCTCAAATGCCAAGATAATCTCTCCAAAACCGGAAAGAATTTAAATCAGTCTTCAATCAATAAAGTCAAATAAACTTTAAATCTCTTAAGGTCTAACTAGTCTTTCCAAGCAAATCGAATGACTGTTATCAATTTATATATATATATATAATTAGACTAAGTAATAGATTTTGAATCAAGACTACGATCACATAAACCTAAGGCTGCTAGACCATTCACTAACTAAAGCAACCAAAGAATCCTTTAAATTAGGTAAACAGAAACCGAATAATTTAATTAGGTAAAACAACTTATATGAATAAATTATATTATTCTGATTACACAGTTCACGATTGACAATTTTTTTTTATTAGCCATTGCGTTACCGAAATTATATAATTACTCAACAATCCACTTATTTAAATATTATTTATAACTAAATATGATCTTACGAGTTACGCCCCAGCTAGTTTTAAGACTTTTACCATTAGTTTATTCTACATACCTCTATTAAGCGAAACTTTAATTAAAGCAAGTATACTTTTAAACATTTTATTCAAAGTTTTAAGCCTTTAAATATCTCTATCATTGTTGTTATTGAGTAAACAAAACCGCACAATTATTTAATAAATCTTTGTGTCTTTTTTTTTTAAGAAACCTGTAAGTGACGCAATAATAAAAAATATATATATTTTTTTTTTATAAAAATATAAACTGTAGTCGCGTATGAATAAATGTATGGTTAAATCGAATAAACTCCGCACTCGATGTCATCTATTCATAATGCTGATTAATGAATAAAATAATTTGCGTTATTTCACCGTTCTTTGTATAACTATTACATAGTTTAACTACTCCACTTATTGGATCAGCTAGGTACACGTATTCCCTCCTAAGTCGTGGAAGCGTCATGCGTCAGAGTTGCTACATAGATCATAGCTTAGCGCACCCCTTCTTGTAGTAGATACGTCATTAACAATAACAAAGAATTACGAATATATAACTAAGTATGGTTCAGCATACGACGCCTTATTGAACCTTACAACCTACACGGCTATCTTATTGTAAATATTGTTTACATATAAATCATTACTAATCTGCTATAAATATCTAAATGTCTGAATATAGGTATCAATTACAGCTCACAATCACTTTCAAGTCGCACCGGCAACTCTAGGGTTCCGCGACCTAGCACTAAAATTAAAGCCCTGAAGCACAAGTGTTCTTCGCCCCACTATAAACATCTGGTGGTTGTCTACAATGTCTACTTTATTAATAATGAGAAATAAGAATACTAATTGCACAAGTTTCATATGTACAATAATTAATTTCAATTTGTTTAATAAAGTATCCATACTTCAATATAATCTCGAGCAAATATAACTTATGTTCAGACTAGTGTGTATGTTGTTAGCTAAATTCAATCTCCTAAAGTGTCATAACAACCGAAAACTTTTAAACTATTTGTTATTTAAAACAAAGAAATAATTTTAATTTATATCAATGTCTCTAATTACCGAGCGACTAGTTAAAGAATAAAAACAAAACCGAAAGTAATTAAATCTTGAAATATTATTGACAAAAGAGTCAATTTATTAAAGAGAACTCTAATGCAAAAATAGCAACGTTGTTCTTTAAAGTGTCAAGTCCCAAAAACCCAAATAATGTTTTGTTTGTTACTAGCTTGACAAACTAATGGCGCCCTTATGTGATCGAAATGAATTTCAAGTATTAATAATCTTGAATAGTCAATTCATTAAAACAGTCAAACTCTTGTTCTAACAAGAGGCTATAAATTGTACCTTCTCAAGTATTGCACCTTTGTCAACATGTGTATAGACTTATCGCATTAGGCAACATGAGACCCGAGTTATTAACAAATGACAGGTCCTCAAGATGTTGAATATTATTTGTTTTTCAAGAGGACTCTGTTCTTGAAATGTTATTTTAAAATTTTAAATTATTGCACCTCTTGTATGAGTCTTAACCATTATCGTATTACTTAAAATAGTTCTCACATTTTGTAATGGCCCTCAATTTTGTTTTTGTGACTTTTAAAATTATGGTCTAATATTTTAAAATATGTTTTAAGTAGACCATTATTGAAGTATTCTATGTGTACCCAATTGTGATATGAGCCTGCTTCTTTAACAATAGCATCCCTATTTTAGTGTTGAGCGAAATTCATCGATCTAATAAAATATGTTTAAATGAGTTTGTCATCCATGTATAAAACCATTGATAAAACGACTAAATATGGGTATTTAGACTTTTTAGTGAAAACCTGTTCAGACAAATTTTGAATCCATTATCCATTTCACGAGCAACAAATTGTGTACATTAAAGTACACATTTTATTATAAACTTATTAATGATTACTTGTTTAAGACAAATTAATTCAGTTTATTAATAATTTTATCCATTTGACAATCCTGCTGTCACGGAACCAAATTGTAACTACCCCCCTTTATAATTAAGGTGGCCTCCTCTAAACCCCATAAGAGATCTAGAAAGATGTATATAATAGAATATATACATAAGAGCGGAGAGCCTATATAGTCTCAATTTTTCGCCCTTGAATTAAAATTTACAAAGAAATCTAATATAGAATTTCTTTAGTTTAGGTTGGCTGTGATAATATGTCTAGTGATAGGTATCCTATGTTGTGTGTATAAATATTGTAGTAGCTCAGTTCTATGGAAATTTGTCTGGACAAGCAAATCATCTAAAAGTTTAGAAGTTGTTTTATCATACCCAGTATAATTCGCGACTTGTAATTATCTATTCATTTATAGAACGACTGCCTGTCGTTAGTTACCTACTTAGACCATTCAACCAGGTTACCTATAACGAGACTAGGATGAACAGAATAGACCGTTGCTGAATACCATCTTATACCTATGTATTTCAATATATAAATACATTATTAATATGAATTTAATTGATTAGGGTTTGATATTAGAATGTTATGTGTATATAATATGTATGTAGTGATATGTAATAAATATGATACGTATAAATAAATATAATACATGTGTAGTGTAAATATAAGTATATATGTAAGTATGTATATGTAATTATGTAATATGTACGAATAATATGGTGAGTAATATTATTTATGATATTAAGTGTGATTTTAGTGATTATGAATTAAGAGTTTAGTGATATATAAATAGTATAATAGACTATAAATATGTGGAGTTTGGGAAGGGATTTAATTAATGAAGATTTAATAAAAAGGTATAATAAACCCAAAATGCCTTCCACCCGGGTCAAGAAGTGATCCCTCACAATCACTTTTTATTATACCTTCAGGATTAGAAAGGAACTAGTCGATGAACCAATCCCAAAATTATATCCTTTAAATATTATGTGAGTCATTTAGGCCGATAATCCAGTTCGGTTAATGTGTGTGTGTGTAAGGCCAGAATTGGGTTTTGAGAGTGCCGAAGCAACTCACAAAAATACATAGCGTCCTTTCGGTACTCAGTATCATAATACTGTCCCATGAGGCTATCTAGAATAAATAGGCTGTCTTTCTGTAAATAGAATTTTGACGCCGAGTAATTGGTAATATAGCACTCAGGTGGGAAGCACTTACTAGTCACGCATGTATTGATTTGAGATATAGGCCACGTAGACGAGCGTTTTAACCAAACATTCCATATCAGCATTTAAATGACTAACAATAATTTGTTGAAAGTGCCAAAATGCAACTTTCAAAAATACATTGTGAACATATCAGACGGTTCGGATATTTCGAACGTGCACTGCGAGTTACTGTGTCTAGGCCAACTATCTATTAAAGAATCATCGACCATAGTTAGACAAGTAAGCTATAATAGCGCTCAAGCAGATACACGGCTGACGAACACAAGTATTATATAATTTAATTACAATATAAAATATTGGCTCATTCCCCAGTATGAGGATAGGAAGGGTATAACATGATACCATTGGCATAACCTTACCTTTTAAGTGTTTTAATTTGAGACAAATAACCATAAACAGTCATTTAGATCAGAGTCAATTCCACTGATAATCAACACAGAAAGGCAGGCATTCAATGCCGAACTGAATTTAATAGTTCATTGGTGAGTCATTTCTTCCTAAAAACAGTCCAAGTCAAACTAGACCGGACAACAAGAGCCGTTTACTTAAGCAGACAAGACAGTTAGAGCACTGACTCGAGGCACTTCCCGGTAACAAACCATTCCGCCGCATTTGTCTAATCGACGTTTGCGAACGACCTATGTGTAAAACACAAACTGTCGAATGAGTATGTCACGATAATAAATATCGTACCCAGGTAGGCAAGAATCATGTACTATAGCTACGATGTACAAATCTCAAGAACTAATCGAGCTATCTGTCCATTTTGCCAAGCACTGCATTGCATTTGAAGGCATAATTGCCAAACAAAGCAATTTATAAGGTAGAAATGACTAGACAAGAACTTGTAAGTCAAGAATAGAATAAATATGTATAGGGCTTTTAACCCTGATCCAATTTAAACTGGCATGGATTTACCACAAATGAAAACACATTATCTCGTTGAAGATTATTATAAATGATAAGTTACAACTACTTTACGTTGATATATACATGTATATTATATTTTGTATAGAACAAAAGATATCTGTGTAAAGTATAAGAATTGTAACGTAAACTTCATTTATATAGTTGTTGATATAATAAATATTAAACATTTATATAATGTGTCGTGTTATAAAATGATGTATTAAACAACATCAATTAATCGTTAATCTAGTTGCATTCTCAACCTTTGCTTTAAAGGTAGGGAACTCGCTCAGAATAAGTATTATATAACCGCTACTAAAACTACGACAACTGTATACTATAATTCGTATGATATCAAACGATTTCGTCAGGAAACAAAGACCAATAACTCGGTATTTATCGCTTTATTAATGGCGCCCCATAGACTTATTTAAAGTAAGAGAACCAATATTATAATTGAGAAGTTTGAATTCAACGACTTCAAAGATATACTTCAATCAAAGATGTTTGAAATACGTATATTTGATTATAGTGCTTTAAATAAATAGTCAACGTTATTTACCGCTGTGATTTTGTATAAAAATACGAGATACCTATTAGTAATTGATTAATAATTATTTAAGTTTTGTTAACATTATGATGTCCAACAGATCATATAATGAATTAGGTATAATTTTGAATGAAATATTCAATCATATTGCTTAAACGTAGAATTACTCAGATTAAAAAAAATCATTATAAAATATATTTTAATACACCTAATAAACAGTTACTCGACTATTTTGGATTAATATGAAAATTACGTACATTACTCAACCTGAATTTTTATTGAAAAATCTTGCTTATTACAAAACTTCGTGGATTCCGGACGAACTCTATTCAGCCACCTATAGGCTGCTAAAAGCAAACAACTATAAGCAATACGACTAACATGCTAGTCCTCGTCATTAAACGGGGACTCTATTACTCACGTAACCGCTACTATTATTTCAGGATATCGATGGCTGGAATGCGCCTAACTGGAACCACTTCTAATCTAACGATCTCCGCACAGATCGGACTAACAGTTCGGAATACTAATTTCTAAAACTTTAACGTCTATAAAATTTTATTATAGAAAATGATTTATCACGAGATTATTAATTAATTTGTCGAATTGACTCTAAACTGCTACTAATCTAGTGACTACAACTTCGTTCGCGTAGTTCATCGGCGTACCCGGAGCTATATTTCGACCGCGTGATCCAATATTAAGAACCCGATGGATCTCAGATTTGACAGCGAGGTTTCGACCTCTGAACGAAGGATAACACAACTGTCAAATCTTCAAGCAAAACTCGCGATTTCACGCTTCGAAAGACTGTCTAGAATTCTTCACGAGAGGCCCTGTATAAGTCTGTCTGAAAATCTGTCAGAGTTTCCCCAAAAGTCTGTGTAAAAGTCTATACAAGAACCTTCGTGAGTCCTCGTTGAAAGTCTCCCGATTCTTCCCCATTTACTATCCCGATTCTCCCGATTCCTCCCGATTTCGCGCTCTCCCTCTCGATTTCTGTCTGATTTCTGTCTGATTTCTGTTCCCAAAACGACCGTTTCTCAGGCTTTTATTGTCAAAAATCCTGCCACCACCACTTCCAATAAAAGGGTGTTCTTTCATTAGTTGGACCGCCCCTTTCAGCGATCCTTGATTGTTTACGCATTATTATTTGTAAATTAGACCTAATTAGCCTTAGTTTAAGAGCGTTAGTTAAATATGATTGAGAAATTATCGATCAATCGATCTATACTGCGACTTCAAATATGTGTCTTAACTGTGTTACTATAAGATTCAGGTTAACTTATACTCAATAATGATTAATTTCTTAGACCCTGTAAATTCCTATCGTCATTTCTCTATTCGTTGACTATGTTTTAAAATGTAAATAAAATAGTAAATTAATTTTCAATACAATCATACAAAGTATTAGTTCTGATTTTTCTACTTTTAATGCTTCTTACTTGTTTTCTATAGAGTACAAAAGTTTTTATTATATAAGTACAACTTTAATGAATTATAATTTAAAAATAAAATTCATAAGCATAGTGGATCCGCACTGCAAAGATATAAAACTGTGCTGCAGTGACATTTCCCTTTTTTTTTACAAGGGGACACCCGATTAAGGGGCATAAACCGTGCAGTGAATTGGGAAAAATTGCGGCCGTTGTATGCGATTCACCAGGTCGGGGTGGCACTATCATCTCTAGATAAAGCTAAAAATACTATTTCCACGCCACGGTTAGGGATACCGACTAAAACCCTTCGGTATTCCGTCCTTCGCCCTTAATGCCAGGGCAACGGGTATATAGTCTAGCCTTTCCACTAGCCCCAGCAGGCGGTGGCTCATCGGCCTCATTCACTGCCGGGATCTAATTTTGTCCCCCGGCAACATCATGCTGCGGCGTGGGGCGATCTGTAACGCGCCCCACGGGAGGAGAGGTGAGCGCGTGCGGAATATGGGGCACCTCCATCTCGAGGGCATACTTCAAGTGGTGAGCCCTTTCCCCAGGGGGGTTCACGGCGGCCGAAGGTCCAGGCTGGCTATCCTGCGCCGATGGTCCTCCTGGTCCTCTTTTGACGAGAGTGGAGCAAGAATGTCCGCTCACGTGTGACAGCGCTCCCACCTCAACACAATGATGTAAATTATAATGGAGTACAGTATATAAAATAAACATAAAAAAATAAGAGTTTACCCCCGAATGCGCCGCGGGTCAACCTCTAGTGGGTGCCTCCTGTTTAAAGAGCAGGTGCTAATACAGGTTAAATTGTATGAAAATTTTATGTTAGTGATATTTGCTTTCGGAAGATTCACTTTCTTTTTATATCGCAAACTACCCCATCTCTCGACATGAAAAGTTTTCATGTCCATATCGGTATTAAAACTTCATTTAAACAAAATTACAGCAAATCCAATCCAGTACTCCTAGTAGTTTTTTCGTGAAAGCTTACAGACAGACAGATCGAGTTACTATCGTATTTTTTTTATAGATGATAATTTTTTATGTCTATGAACTTAGAAATGATTGGTACTTCTACCCGCTCTAGTTTTATTTATCTATCCCTCGTCACTCGTCTTCTATCTGTAAACTACATAAATGATAAAAGTGACCAAAAGGACAAAAATGATCAAAATTACCAAAATACAAATCACAAAAAAAACAAAACCTATCCTACTTTCTGGGGTAACCTTTACATAAATCTATCCCATTTTCTGAGATGAAAAGTATCCCTTGTCCACCCTCGGTATTAAAATGATAAAAGACAGACAGGCAGAGTTACTTTCACATTTATAATATTAATAGGGATTTACTGACATCTTCATTCTTTAGTTCAATATTCAATTCAATTCGTATCGCGGTACATTGAAGCTGTTAAAAGGAACAACTGAAATAGACTACAAATATGAAAGATAAACACAAACCAATTTCTTTAGATTTCTTGTCTGTTTGTTCGGGATTCAGGTAAACTACACGCCGATTTCGATGCAATTTTCACTGATCGATAACAATTTATTAGATTTAAGTTTATTAATTAAATAATATATTAAATAAACTAATTATTCTAAGGATCACAAAAAACGTCGCTTGATAAAAACAGCTTTTCACGTAATAAAACTACGTTTTAACGTTTTTAAGCGCAGTACTTTATTTGATTTTTATTATTCGACGTTTAGGCCACTATTCAATAGAGTTCTTAACCTCTCGATACACGTATATAAAAACTACGATATACCCGCGACTTCGCACAGACTTGACTTGATCGCGAGATTCCCGGAAAAAAAATTACCACATCATTTAAAAAAGAATGTAAGCTATAGTTTTAGGTAAAACTGTTGGAAGAAGCTTTTATGCACCCAAACAACTATATACCAGTCCCGGGAAAATTCCCGCGGCATTCCCGAGATATAAATATCACACATTTTATTACATAAAATTTGCTATTGATCAGTGAAAAATCACATTCGAATTCGAGTCGTTTTAATCTGGCAATTTTTAATCATTCCCAGAAATTCTCCCGCGGGATTCCCAGGATAAAAAGTAGCGCAGAATTTAAGCCTAAGAATTTATTATCGATTAACGAATCCGCATTGAAATCGTTCCAGTAATTTTTAGGTGAATCCTGAACAAACAGGCAAACCGACAAATAGATAAACTGACAAACAGACAAGAAATCTAATAAAATTGAATCGTGTTCTCCATCTTTTATATAGTGTATTCCAGTTGTTTTTATTATACTATTTCCATTTGTTTATTTTCTCGATGACAGTTTCCTGTGGAAACTTGAACGAGCGTCTTTTTTACATGATGTATACATTATTCAATAAAAATATGACGCTTACGCACGTACAAGGTCATAGCAGAGTCAGAGAAACTGATAGGGATATCGACAAACGTAACACGATAACAGACCCGATATTTTTTTACAAAGTGTAAGAAACTTAACTATTGCCGGATAATTTTGTACAAATTTATTAACTAATATTACATTTCATTGCAAGATCTAATTATATTATGTTGATTCTTTATTTATTTATTTTAATCAAAATCTGATGAATCGTCACTGTCACTCGATGAGCTCTCCCTAACATTTATTATAAGTTCCTGTACTTCTATATTATAAAATGCCACATGAATTTCCCAATCCGACGCTATAATGTTTTGCGTTCTTCTCATAATTTTTTCCCAGCGTTCGGCGGTCACTTCCGCACATCCATTTTTTAATAAATCTAACATCTTGTTTGCCGTAAAAGGTGGATGAGTATTGTTTCGAGCGGCGTGTCCTTTGATTTGTACCCATATTAGTTCTATAGCATCGTACTGGCAATGATACGGCGGAAGTCGAAGAACCTAATGACCACATTCGGCAGCTATTTCGTCGGTAATATATCTTTTAGGCAGGATTTTTTCGATTTTAAAATATTAATTAATTGTACTTTTAATAAAGTATTATCCACATTTTCGCCACGACGTTGGAGCCAGTCAATTATCTCTTGTTTTTTATTGGCCAGTTCTTGGATACTGTGTGGTTTGCATTGTGTTGAAAATAACATTTGACCGATCTGATATCTTTTTGGCTTCGATCAAAAATTCGCAGCGAACCATAGCAACCTCGTGACGCTCCATCAATATTTTACGTTTGTCCGATTTTTTAAAGATTAAAACAAACACAAAATGGCGGTGGGCCATTGAGTGATCCCAGCTTGAAAAAATATATTTGAATGTTTTTGTTGTATTTGTCTTTGTTCAAAACATAACAAATATATGCGATCGATATCATTACTTATTTGTTTACAACACTACAACTATCAAATTAGAACTGAGAAAATAAAGAAATGGAAATAGTATAATAGCTCTAATGTACAGACACGGCATGTTTAGAATTTTATAATATTATGGATAAATTAACACTTACCAAACTTTATAACGGACGTAAAGAGAGAAAATAAAAATAATTTATACATTGTATTGTAAAATATTATCAGTAACTGCATATTGTGTGTCAACGCAAAGTGAAGTTTCATAGATATATTTTTTTATTTATAGGAACATGCTCGTTTTTAAAATAAGTAATATTTGTATTCAAAGCGATAACCTTTTGGGATATACACAGATATTTCTTAAAAGCTGATAATATAATATCAAAGGCTTACATAATTTTTTTACAAGCTTTTACCCGCGACTTCGTTCGCGTTAATGTAGATTTTGTGAATAAACTCAAATGTTCGTTGATCTCTCGGGAACAGTAACGGAGACTGGGGACAAAAGTAACAGTTTGTACTTTTGGCTAGATTTCTGAACAACCATAATGTTTTAATGAAATAAATATAACTCTATGATACTACCCTCCTTATTCTACAAATTTAAATTATTAGTTTATTTGATACTAGCTGATGCCTGCGATTGCGTCCGCGTGGTGTGGTTTTTTTAAATATCCCACGGGAACTCTTTAATTTTTCGGGATCAAAATTATCCTACATGTTGACCAGGGATATAAGCTACCACCATACAAAATTTCATTTAAATCGGTAAAGTCGTTTCGAAAATTAGCCGGTACAAACAGACAGACAAACAGAGAAATAAAAAAATTTGAAAAAATCTAAATTAGTTCTATTTGACTTCTTTCATCCCCCTGACTCGGTTTTTAGCATTTTTTTTCGTTGTAAAGAAATTCGACCTCTACAGTTTTATTATTTAGGTTGGGGAATAAGTTTCTTCGCATTTTAAATAAAAATTCAAAAGGTTTTTTTTTAAAGTTTATTTACAGTTGACTAAAGTATGTAGGTGCCATTTTGTTGGATAACTTTTTGCCATCTTGTAGATAGGGACGGGATCCCATTGCTATAAAAATTTTGGGACTTCTGATCAAAAAACTGCGACAAGTGGTTTTGGCAGTCCTCTCGTGATGTTAACCTGACACTGCCTAAGGAATTCTGCAGAGACCGAAACAGGTGAAAATCTGAAGGTGCAAGGTCAGGACTATACGGCGGATGCATTAACACCTCCCAGCCAAACTCTTGTAGTTTATCTGCGTGGCTAAAGATGTGTGAGGTCTAGCGTTATCATAGTGAAAAACCACACCTCTTCTGTTGATTAATTCCGGCCGCTTTCTCTCAACTTTTTGCTTTAATCTCATCAGTTATTCGCAGTAAAGTTCAGAATCGATGGTCCTGCCTGGCGGTAACAGCACATAATGAATAATGCCCTTCCAATCCCAACATACACACAGCATCACCTTGTTGCGAGTTAAGCCGGGTTTTGCCACAGTCTGTGAAGCCTGACCGGCCTTTGACCACGATCTTTTTCGCGCGTTCTTATCGTACGTGATCCATTTTTCATCAACAGTTATCAGCTTCTTCAAAAATGGTTCGGTTTCATTACGTCGTAATAAAGAATCACAAATGAGTACACGGTTCATTAGGTTTGTTTCAGTGAGCTCATGAGGCACCCAAATATCGAGCTTTTTTGTGTACCCAGCTTTTTTCAAATGCGCCAAAACCGTTTTGTGGTCAATTCCCAGTTCTCCAGCTACATCGTAACTACTAATATGCCGATCTTGCTCCACTTTTTCAAAAATGTCATCAATTTTGTCCGTAACAGGGCGACCAGAGCGACGTGCATCTTTGATATCAAAATTTCCGGATTGAAACCGCTTAAACCAAATTTGCGCTACTCTCACAGATACTGCATTAGGTCCATAAACATCACAATTTTTTTTCGCGGCTTGTGTTGCATTTTTACCTTTTTTGTAGTAAAATTTTAAAATGTATCGAATTTCTTCATTAGATTCACTCATTTTAACAATAAGAAAAACAAATGAAAGTCGCTCATTTTCCTAATTTGAATTTGGAATTGTCTTCTTTAAAATTAAAACTTTTTAATGATACCAAAACCAGCCAGATACAAATGGTATAGCCAAAGAGATCTTATTACAAGTTCATACATACTATATGCGAAAAGACTTTTTCCCCAACCTATTAATTAGTATATGTATAGATACCGCGTCTCTGAAAATTTCACATTGCAAAAAGCAATAGCGAATGTTACTTTCGTCCTGACCGTAAGGACAAAAGTAACACGGTGCAGGTCAAGAGTAACGCTGTTAGGATTGTACGTAATATTCTAAGTAAAGATAGTAAAAAATAAACAAAAATTTAATTGAGAATTAGATTACACAATAATAACATAAAAAATATTATAATCAGTTTTATTTCGGTCCAAATTGGTCTTATTGACTCTCTATCTCTAACCTGTGCTGCATAGTGTAAAACTCATATCTCATTCTCTCACAGGATTAGTCCTATAGTAACTATAAATTATTCTATATATTTACTTATTTCTTTTTAAAGTCACTTTTTCATTTCATTTGTTTCAAATCACAACGATTCTAAAGAAGTTTCACTTCAAAAATTAAATATCTTGTTCTTGGAAATAATAATTTATCTAATCTTATGCAATAATCCGGCCAAGTTTAATGAAATTAATACAATTAAGTTTTTGCACGAATCTCTGTATAGAGCGTGATAGGATAAATGCTATATTTTTGTCAGACTATACTTAGACTGGCTATAAATACTGTTACAATTAAAAATAATCAAAATATTACTTTTGAATTTGGAATCTGTCATTTTTATATGATTGTTCATTGAGTTTTCTCATTTTGGCGCCAATACATTGTACAACATTTTGCGATATTAAAATGGAGTGGGGCGATAAAGAGAATCGAATCGCCGTGATTGCATTACACAAAGTAGGTATGGAACCAAATGCAATTTTTTAAACTCTCCATACGCTTGGTATTGGTCAAATGTTTGTGTACCGGGCTATTAATAGGTACAATGAGACATATATACACGTAACCTTATCAAAATATAATATTTTTGGTAATGTTACGTGATTTTAAACTCAGAAAGTAAGATTTGTAATGGATATTCATTTATTTTTTTGTAGTAATATGATAATGATACTGTTACGAGTTTCAGGACTCGAATTAAAATGCCGTTGGATTGATTATAGAGTTTATTAGAACTATATTCGCTTTCGCTTATAATATTAGTTAGGACTATTCGCATATCATTGGCTCAATATGTAAACAAGTGGTCGTGTCCGAACAGTCTGAATCGCAATCGAGCGCCGAAGGGTTTTCCTTAGAATTTTTCCTTATAATCCACATTAGGTCATAAAAGTAGTACGTATAATCTATGAACTCTGAACAAGAACAACAAGAACAGTCTCCTTTAAGAGAGCAGCAGCGCATTTGTAGCACCTTTGGTGTTGCAAATGTCCATAGGCGATGGTAACCGCTTTCCATCAAGTGGGCCATCTGCCTGTCTGCTGAACTCCTGCAATAAAAAAAAAAAAAAAAACAAGATTCAAACCCTTAGTCATTGGAAAAAATACTCGATTGTTTTGGCCAGTAAGGCCGTTTGTTTATTCACTTAGAAAACATAGTACAAATAGCTATTCAGTTGCAGCAGTCTGGAACGCCACGTAAACGTTGGCAGAACTAATAATTCCCAGGTTTGCTGTCCACTTGAGTACCTATTTATTTGCAATTACTATTCGCTCGCGACTTTGTCCACTTTAGACAGGTAAAACAGATTACAGTTGTTTTAGCAATATTTAAAAATAAAGGAGTTTTCAAAATGGACAATGGGTTTTTTAGTATGAAAATATATGAATCTCTGAAATTCCCGTAAAAACCCGGGATAAGTAATGTTACTGAAGACATAGACGTCTACAGATGTTCTACTAAAGATGTCTAATAAATATAGAATCTATTGCAGCAAGTAAGTCCTAAAAAGACAGATAGTTGAGGGAATGGGATATGAGTGGAATAGGTGGATAGGATAGGGGTAGGAGGAAGTGGGACATCAGAACTCTCACTCAACTCACGAAACAAGATAGCACCTATGAAATTTCTGAAACACCGCATACATTTTTCCAAAAATAATGTTTCGCACTTTTTCTATTCACTTAAGTATTTAATTAAATATGTGCTGTCTAATATGTCGGTATATAACTTTGTAAAATATTAGAGGTATAAGCCTAACGACACACCTGCGGAATGTTCGGCTAAATAAGCGTGCAATGTTTTTTTACATAACCTATGGACACATGAGCAGATTTTTCGCCTCCTACATATCTGCGCCGATCTGCGAGATGTGTCGCTATACTTAGGCTGGTACACATACACATTTAACAGACAATTAAAATAAACTAATCGTTTTTTAGCCATGTTTTAGCGATTATTTTCATTGAACCATCGGTTAAATGTCTATGCAAATCGTCGTCCTTAGTCGTCAATTTGGGAGTGATGTAAGGCATTGTTTCTTAACGATTTTTATGTTGTGACTCAAGAAAAAGCCAAAAATTCAAGTAAAATTTCTTTCTCCTATACTTTTCGCTATTTTTATTAATACTATTTCCAAACAACTTCAAAGCTCATACCACCTTTATGCTGATGATCTACAAATCTACACTCATACCTCCATCGAGGGATTTATTAGTGCCGTAAACACAACAAATACAAATTTGTCATCCATAGCTGACGGGAGTAGATCTTATGGATTAACTGGTAATTCAAAGAAGACACAAGCTATTATTGTAGGAAGCTCCCGAATGATGTCGAAAATACAATGGTCTACTTTACCCTCTATTGTGTTTGATGGGGTATCAATTCCTTTCAGTGACTCTGTAAAATACTTGGGCATTTATTTTGATAAATTCTTATCGTGGGGACCACAGGTGCAAGAGGTCAGTAGGAAAGTGTTTGCGTCGGCTGCTAGTTTGAGGCGCTTACGGAACTTTTTACCGTTTACCACCAAGATCTCACTTGCTCAGTTTCTTCTCCTTCCCATCCTCGACTACGCTGATGTCAGCTATCTTGACCTCGCAGAATATCAACTTGATAAACTTGAGCGGCTTCAAAACTTTTGCATTCGTTTCCTATTTGGGCTACGCAAATATGATCATATATCTGAATTTCGCATTAAACTCAAGTGGATTCCCATCCGCCTTTGCCGGAATGCGCATATCCTGTCTCTTCTTCACAACATTTTGTTTAATCTGAAGTCCTCTGATTATCTCAAGGAACGTTTTCAGTTCCTTAATTACAGTGATTCGAGATTCTTTAGATTGTCAGAGAATTCGAAACTGAAAACGCCTGTCAATGGAACCAATGTTTACAACAAGTCTTTTATCGTCCAGGCCATTCAACTCTGGAATGCATTACCACTAAACATCAAGCAGACACGATCATTACCTTCTTTTAACAGATTAGTTAAAGATTACTACCTCAAGCTATAGTGTTATTGTTTACTTTTGTATGTATATAATATAATATGTGTATTTATTTATGTATATATATTATCATATTTTATTATGAATATGTATTATTATAAATATTTATTATGAATAAACTAAATTATTGTACAAGTGCTGGTTTAGCAACTACCGACTTTTGTTGTCCTTCTATAATCCATCCAAAGGTTGTCTGGAAGAAATCGCCATGGGCGATAAGACCGCCGATTGTACTTGTATATTAATGTTCTTGATTTTATGTTGCATTTTTGTACAATAAAGTATATTCTATTCTATTCTATTCTAAAACCTTGCGACCCCTACACTACGAAATTATAACAATATTTTAATTTTAATTAATAGTTTATTTACACGTTAGTCTTGTAATATAAGTCTGATTTAACAGATTGCGACTTTGCCAGGTGGTAGGGCATTTGCCCGACTGGATGGCTACCACCCCTGCTCTAAAGTATGTCGCCATAACAACCTTGAGTTGTGTTCCGGCATTAGTGACCAGGATCCAGTCTCTCTTAAGAGAGCAGCAGCGCATTTGTAGCGTCTTTGGTGTTGCAAATGTCCATAGGCGATGGTAACCGCTTTCCATCAAGTGGGCCGTCTGCCTGTCTGCTGATCTCCTGCAATAAAAAATAAAAAAATAAAAAAAAATTCAGCTTGAGAAACCATGATGTAAGGTAATAACGTAAATAAGTATAATAGAATATAATCTATGTATGTTTAACATAACTACTACATATTTAACATTATATATGTGTGTATTTTCTGTACTATATATTCTAGTTCTGTAGTTAGATGTTTGAAATATGTTTGTATTATATGTTATATAGTTAAATCATAAACATATTTTAGTATATACAACCCTGGTTTTGTTTTCCCCTTTTAACTACACTAGGTTTGCTGGAAGAAAACTCTTTTAGGGTTAAGCTCGTCTTTGTACATGACCACTATTTTATAATTATATATGTACCTAACTTCTTTTTGTGTACAATAAAGAGTAAGTATTAAACTGTTTAGTGAATTAAGAAGAATCAAACGAAAAAAAGCATAAATACATGACACTATAATCAGCAAGACAATTTAGTAAAAAAAGGGTAAGTTTAATGATAAATACAAATAAATGGTAAATCGGAATATTTCATTTCGTAATTATATCTGATTATTCTCAAATTCACAAATAAAAGCCATTTTAATATGGCTTGGTGAGTCGTTCAGCGTGCCCTGTCGTGTCATACTGCCGAAGTGATCATATACGTAGTTAGGCTCGTTAGCTTCCCAAGCTGTAATCTTATCTTTTATGAGATCATCTATATTCTTTCCTGTAAAACAAAATATATGTCATTGATTTTAATTAAAATCATTACTTTTATCTTTTTTTAAACATCTTTCACACTGCACTATGTGCTAAAACTGACGGTTGGCGTTGATACGCCAAGGTGGCTGACTGTTGCGGACTCTTCTCACTCTATTCCAAAAGCAGTGGAAAGTATAGAATTTCTTTACAACCAAACTTGTACTTACTGTATTTTATGCACTACAACTTCTATAATACATGCCAATATCCATTGATACATTTTTCAAGACCTTTGTCCTTTCATATTTTAAAACGCAGACATGTGATCTTATGACATTTTTGGGATAACTTATAGAATGCCAAAATAAAAATTTTACTAGTCGATAGTATTTAATTTATTGGCTTTCATTCAGACTTGCCGTTTATCGCCTTATTGACTGGACTGTAACTAACATTAAGGCTAGAGACACAGCAACGGAAAGTATGACGCGGAAAGTTTGGCTAATACGCTCGCAGTGCTTTTTTAAGTTATCTCTGACACGTCAGCGAAATTTACGCCGAGCTCGGATTGGCGCCGATCCTTCAGTCGCCGAACTTTCCGCGCTATACTTTCCGTGGGTGTGTCGTTACACTAATATTTAGAAGCAACCAAGTAAAGTGAAAAAAAAACAGTGTCATTAAAAATGTCAAATAAATATAAAATTACCATTAATTGTCATCCACACCTTGTGGTTTAACCAGTCACTGAAACCCAAGTGGATGTGAGTTGTGTGATCTGCCTCGCGTATGGCACTCGGAGGGTATCTATCGAAAAGATCTCGCAACACTTGTTGTTCTCCAGGACTATCAATAACGGCAAGGTGGGCACCTTCTGCGGCACAGATCATGAATGCCACATCCCAGGTCTGAGCATTTACATGGAATTTGTAACAATTCTGTGTGCGTTGATCCAATTCGTACCCTGAAATGAACATAGGCTATAATCATACGTAAGTTATTGAGACGAATATAATCTATAGAAATTTATAGATGGACAACTACGCAATTAATGGAGTATTATTACATTTACTAAATATAATAAATTAAAATCCCACTACAATTGAAAAATGTTTGAAAATTATAAAATAATAAGTAATTCTGTATTTACTATTAAAAGTGTCCTTACGAATTCGAGGCACTGAGGTTTCTCTCAGGTCTACGGATATCTACAGGGTTGGGCAGTATTTGAAATACTTGTAATTGAAATACGTAATTGAAATACAAATACGTATTTTGTATTTGTATTTCAATTACTTGTTAAAAATGTAATTTGTAATTAGTATTTCAAATACCTGACGCTGAGGTATTTTGTAATTAGTATTTCAAATACTTATGGTTGCAAAATACATTTCACAAAATACATTTAGCTACCTTATTGATGGGTGTGTTCTTCAGAAAATAGCGCTCGATAGCTTTCATAAGTTTCATAAGAAAATGGTGACCGCTAAATATTAGGTAAGTTCTGCAGTACTGGCCATTTAAAAGAAATATTTTTGTTTCGCTAAGATATATAATTTCAAATTAATTTTACTTTGAAAACATGAAATTCTTTTTTTTAAATTAGTAATTTGCTTATTGATAAGTGTTATGTTTTCTTCGCATTTGAATCTTTTTCATCATCATGGATAGTTAAAAATTCGAGTAATTATGAATAAGAGTACCGTCGTGGCAGCAACGCGGCAAGAGCGACAAGCAACATCAACAACCTTTATGAGCGAACACTACAATGAACGTACCACTTGTTATTGGTTTTCCCGCTTCCATTCTGGAAATTTCGACCTTTCTTTATAGCTGGAGCACAACAGACAGGCTGACGGCCCACCTGATGGAAAGCGGTTACTGTCGCTTATTTTGCTTGTTGTTTGTTGACATTTGCAACACCAGAGATTTCATCAACTCGCTGCCAGCCTCGAAGAAATTTTACGACACCCTTTTTGAAGAACTCCATATCGTAGCGCTGTGGAAAAACCTCGGCTGGGAGCTCATTCCAAATCCCCACGGTATGCAGGAAAAAGGTTCTACAGAACCGTTGCGTACATGAGCGAAACGGCTTAAGGAAGTGGGGGTGAAATCCCAACACATGGTGAGCGGTTCGGTGGTAGAAAGAGGACGAATACACCATTCTATACAGTTCTTCCGAATACACTCCGTTATACAGCCAGTAGAATACGTAGAGAGAGCGAAGTCTCTCATAAGGCCAAGCGTATCTAGACCACCTGTGAGTATGGGATCATCAACAACGTGAACAGCTCGACGTTGAATACTGTCTAGGGGATCGAGTTGGTAGCCAGGTGCTCCAGCCCAAAAGTGTGAGCAGTACTCCATATGCGGGCTCACCTGGGTTTTACAAAGCACAAAGCGTTGCCGCGGTGTGAAGTACTGCTTGGGCCGGTTTAACATTCCCAGCTTCTTAGAGGCAAGTTTTGCCTTGCCTTCAAGATGGCTACTCAACATCGTTCGCGATGTCAACACTGAGGATCCCAATACTCTTGGAGGTGGTAAGGGGAGTTCCTTGGAACTGAAGCGATTGCTCGAATGGAGTTTTTTTGGCAGATAATACGCAGACCTATGTCTTCTTGGGGTTGAAATGGACAAGGTTTTGTCTCCCTCATTCAGAGACTCTCTCTAAGGAATACTCTACTCAGATACAAGTCTAACCCAACTTTCCTCCACAAATGATCGAGGGACGTTTGCACGACCAGAGTACTGCGCATCGCCTGTGCTGGCATCCGCATTGGAATGAATGTTGCGAATAGACAACATATCAATGATATGTAAGATGAACAACGTTGGCGATATCACACAACCCTGGGGCACACCAGCGTTGAGGGGCTTGAAACTTGAGCAACAACCGTCGACAACGACTTGAATGCTGCGCTTATCAAAAGAGATGGATAGCCAGGTGCAAGGCCCTTCGGGTATTTCATACGATGGCTGCTCCGATAGAAGAGCCCTGTGCCAGACCCGGTCGAAGGCCTTAGCAATATCTAGAATTCTAGACTAACTGCCAGTGCTTCCTCTTTGCTCTCAATGGCTTCAGCCCAACGGTGGTTAGGTAAACCAAGAAATCTTGAGCTGAGCGACTGTGGCGGAAGCCGTATTGCCGATCGTTTAGCAGCTGGTAATCTTCGACGTAACACAGGAGCTGCGCGTTGATAATGCGCTCCATCACTATTGAGAGTAAAAAGGTTATTGCTATAGGCCTATTCGACGTGTCTGTTACGTACCCTTTTTTGGGGACAAGGTGCACGTGGGCAATCTTCCACGAAGCGAGGACACAACCCTTGTAGTAAGAGAGAGTGAAACGTCGGGCAAGGATTGGCTGGGGACAGCTCAGCTAAACACGTCTGCAGCACAATGGCAGAAATGCCATCAGGGCCAGAAGACTTTTTGACGTCGAGGGAGAAGAGAGCACATCGGACTGCTTTTGGAGTAAAGCGCACCTCCAACATTCTAGACTCACACAGGGATTGTAGGTGGAGTTTCTCCTATGTCTCAAGAGTTGAATTGGCCGCAAAGATTTCACCCAGAAGATTGACTTTATCTTTGGCGGCGTGTACCAGACGGTCATCCACTGTGCGCAGAGGTGGAAGAGACGCCCGACAAAAGTTTCCTTGGACAGCTGAGTGAATCCATGGGCGAAAGCAAAATCGTAGGCAGTAGTTCCTGACAGATCAATTCTCGAGGAACCCAACCACTCAACGTAATGAACATTAAAATTTCGATTATGACTACCTCTGCTAAAGGATACTGCCCAAAAACTTTGTCGATCACCTCATGAACGAGTTCAAAAAAGCAAGTTGTTTTAGTCTTTGTGCATTCCCTGCCATGGGACCGATATACGCATGCATAGATTCGGGTGGAACCACCAAAATCTACGCGTACCTACAAGATGGAAATACATATAGTTGAAATGCTGTATTTTGTATTTTATATTTCAAATACCCGACTTAAAAGTATTTTGTATTTCGTATTTTAAATACACGCGAGACAGTATTTTGTAATTTGTATTTCAATTAACGGAAACCATGTATTTTGCCCAGCCCTGGATTGTGGTGTTTTAAAGTTGTTTGGTCTATAACAAGAGAAAGCATACGTTTCATTGCAGGAGCAATCTGCCATATTTCCACCTGGTAGCATGATCATGCATTTCTCGTTGTTATTCTCATTGTCAGGCTCGTCCTGTGCCCATGTGAGCGGCATAGCAGACAGAGGAACCCCTAAAAATAATACATTTAAAAATCGGTGTGTGTGTGTTGGTAGCGTTCCGCATTGGCTATGAAAGTTCTCTATTTCTTCAAAACGAGTGTTAAACTACTACGTTTAAAACTATTCAACTTATTTTTCTTCATTTTCGTGATATTTTTCCAGATTTTTTTAATTTCTTTTATGATATTTCTGCCAGGTGCTAGGGCATTTGCCCGACAGGATAGCTACCACCCCTGGTCTAAAGT
This sequence comes from Dendrolimus kikuchii, assembly GCA_019925095.2. Classification (NCBI taxonomy): domain Eukaryota; kingdom Metazoa; phylum Arthropoda; class Insecta; order Lepidoptera; family Lasiocampidae; genus Dendrolimus; species Dendrolimus kikuchii. The sequence continues at coordinate 11,039,247 of CM034400.1, forward strand.
ATGTCGCCATAACAACCTTGAGTTGTGTTCCGGCATTAGTGACTAGGTTCCAGTTTCCCTTAAGAGAGCAGCAGCGTATTTGTAGCAACTTGCTGTAGCAAATGTCCATAGGCGATGGTAACCGCTTTCCATCGAGTGGGCCGTCTGCCTGTCTGCTGATCTCCTGCCATTAAAAAAAATAATTAAAAGGGTATAATTGAATAATTAAAATAAAACAAATTAAAGGACAAATTTTGTGTACATTTATGTACTAACTAGGTTATGCCCGCGACGTCGTCTACGCTTGACTTGAAATTGTCGCGAGTATCCCGGGACACAAAGTGTCGCAGCATTTAAAATATTAGAAGTGAAACTTCAACGGACAAGTGGAAAAACGAATCGCAACGGACAAGTTGAAAAACGAATGGCAACGAATGAGTGGAAAAATGAATTACAATGGACAAGTGGACAAACGAATGACAGCGGATAAGTGGAAAAACGAATCGCAACGGACAAGTGGAAAAACTTCAACTGACAAGTGATAAAATGAACCGTAACCAAATTTTTAACTTGAGGTTTTACGGGCAGGTTTTCAAATTGGACAAGTACATTAACAATCGCTTTCTCGTTTACAGGACTTCCCCGGCGCTCGGATCACCAGGGCTGCCAATTTAGCGCTTTCGGAGCTAGATATAGCGCTTTTTAGGGCAACCCAGCTCCCAATTTTATTAAACAAGATCCAGCGCTTTTTATAATATACAAATATCTAATTAATTTTATAATAAATATATATGAATATTTATTATAAAGAGGAAAGATTAGATTGTTTGTTTGCATTGAAGAGGCTCCAAAACTACTGAACCGATTAGAAAAATTCTTTCACTGTTGGCAAGCTTTTTTTTTTTTTGGTTTTGAGGCGAGGGAAAATGCTTAACCGATTTACGCACAAACTGGGTCGTTGCTAGGGGAACGACACGCGTCGGTCGGGGGCGATAACACTGCAGCAATAGTATGCTCTTGGCAGCGCTCCGTCCGCGATCGACGTCACAGAATAGTGTGGAAGACTCCGAGCGTTGCTGCACGGGCGAGCAACCCCAATACCCACTAAAAACCCCCTCCTCCCTGACGACCCTGCGCTTTGTATGTGTTGGAAAGGCTGAGATTTAGAACATAGTTACGCCCAGCCGGCGACTGTTGGCAAGCTACACTATCCCCGAGTGACATAAGCTATATTATATTTACAAAAAATAGGGATCCTTACTAAAACTCCAATAATGTAACCCAAATTGTAAAAAAAATACCTAAAATCGCGTGCGCTGCGAAAACTATTGATGATAGAATAAAATAATGTACTACGGCTTTGCAGACCACATTATTATTTACAAAAAGTGTCGCGATAGCATATGTCTAACTATTATAGTTATGCCACAATAAGTGTTCTTTTATTTTAAAAATTTAATTAAAACGCCGCCGCTAGAAAAGGCTCTTTATTTGTATCTTGGTATTCATCCTTATCAAAATAAATTACTTCATATTCAAGAATGCTTCAATACCTTTATATAATTTTTTGAATTATTCAATTCAGCTATTCCATTCTAAAGATATCACGAGTTTAAAAACGTAAGTATTAGAACACGCGGCCGTGACAATTTTTCGTGAGCGAAAAATCGTAAGACCCCATCTATATAGAAGTTTCACTTCAAAAATATATAAACTATCGTTTTAGTGAAAACGGTTCCGGAATAAGTTCATTTGTATGCACCCGAAAAACCAAAAAAATGCTCCCGGGAAAATTCTCGTGGGATTCCCGGGATAAAATATATCATACATTTTATTACATAAAATTGCTATGGACCAGAGAAAAAATCCAATTGGAATTCAATTTCTTTTTTCAATCTGATCATTTTAAATAATTATAAAAAAAATACTAATGCCGAGAAGATTCTCAAGATTAAGAATACGTTTAATAATTTTTAGCGCAAAGTTGTATCAAAGATCCTAACATAGTTTAACTTTGATACTACAAATTATCAGTTATATATGCAACTAGCTGACCCGTGCCTACTTCGCTGGGCGTCATTAAAAAGACACATGCACCCACGCATGCACGCACGCAGCTGTATCAAAGGTTTAATTATGCTTTGTAACCTTTTACTAATTTATAAACGCAGAAAGCACTCACAGTGCCTCGTATGAGGATGTGTGCAATTCTTGCGTGGAACGTTAATGCTCTAACATATTTAACAGGTGTTCCCGTGCCCACTTCGCTGGACGTAAAACAATCGGATCAGTAGCACTACGTCTTTGTAATATTAGGATAGATTTTTCTAACATTACCGCTAATTGAGAAGTAATTGCCCTTGGCATAAGTAGCGTGAACCCCAGTCCAAATCGTACCGTTTCCTCCAATTTCGGACATTACTTTTTTCATCTGTGCATTAACTGGAGACATTAACTCACCACCTGAAAATATAATTTTTATTTCAGATTGGGCTATCTTTAAAAGTTTTATAACTATAATATTTTTTTTTCATAAATTATGTATTTAAAATATACCACATTAATATTACAATCTAAATTAACTAAAAATATTCTTACTAAGAAAGTGTCCATTAGCATTTTTCTTATTGTCTCTATTAAGGGGAGACACATTGTTCATGTGTTCTTTAGTAAATTAGCATAGTACAGCACTACACTTATAATAAACTGTAGTTTATAAGAATTCATAAAATTTACGAAATTGGAAAAATACTAATTAGGAATTTTAATTTATAACTGATAACTGATTTAAGCTTAAAAAATTGTTTTAAATAATAAGAGGATCATTGAGTTTTAATTGAGGTTTTTTAACATTTTTTAAAAGACTGCCCGAAATTTAGGTACCGCTTTGTGTAGTGAAGTCCAAATTACAGCAGTCCCTCCAATTTCAGTCAATTTTTTTTCATATATTCGTTGACTAGAGACTTGATTAGTTCGCCCCTTGAAAGTATCCATTATATTTCATATTGGACAATCATTTAAGGATAATTAATGTCCTTTTTTTCTAAGTCTCTTTCTCCGGACGGACCAGGTTATCCGGCCTTATTTAACTTTTTTAGATTTTTATATTTCTTTTTTGTATATTTTGTTCTTATATTTATCTCTTTATTTTTGTTCTTTTTTATTTTCATTTTCTGTATCTTTTTTCTTTCTTTTTTTATAACAAAAACTGCTTATTACTATTACATTAAGTCCTTATTTTCTATTAAATCTTTCTTTCTTATGAACCTATTTTTACAATTTCGCTTATTATGTCTATTGCTACATATTTTTCCTATTTCTTTTTCTATTCTCTATTATGCTTTACTTAACTAATGCTTTATTTCTATTTGTTTTAAATTTCTAATATATTTACTTAAATATATACTTAAATGTAACTAACTTGTTTTGTTACGAGCATTTACTTTTTTAACACTATTTAGGCAAAAGTCTACGAAATCTTTTACGTTCTTTTTAAACATTAACTCTTCTATATTGCTATTTTTATTTCGAGCCTCAATTTTGTTTTAAGGTTCGACCTTTCCCGGGAATGAACAGGACATCGGAATATTTTGTGTGGAACATCCTCCTACTCGTCGGGGCCGCATATACACGGATAATTAATGTTAGATAGATAGAAAATACTTTATTGTTCACCACATACACATAAAGTAAACAATTTACAGTCAATTCGTGTCAAAAGAGGAACAATGAGCGGCCTTATCGCTTTAGAGCGGTCTCTTCCAGAAAAACCGGGCTCTGGATTTTGTGAAAGGAATCGAGAGTGTGACTATGGTCTGCAAATATGTAATTAATAGGAAACATAGATATTACACAATACATATAAATCAGATAAATAAAAAGAAAATAGGCTATAATACATACATACATACATACATACATAACTTCACGCCGGTTCCCTTGCGGGGTAGGCACGAACAACAGAGCGCCATTTAGGCCCATTCTTACACACCTCACTTGCTTCTTTGACATTCATAACTCTTGTCATGCACACTCGTCTGTTCTTAAGGCTCCTGACATCACCCTCCCCTAGTACACGATCAATTTGATCATGGAAGGTGTGTCGTGGCCTTCCACGACTTCTGCATCCATCCACTTTTGCATTGTATATCTGTTTAGTCATTTTTTCATCATGCATTCTTTCCACATGCCCAAACCACCGGAGCATTCCTTTCCTTACCTTCACCCCGACACTCTCTTTCAGACCAACTCTCTTTCTTACTTCGGTATTACGAACGCGGTCCGCGAGCGTCACTCCGCAGATTTTGCGCAGTGCTCGCATCTCAACCGCGTTTACTCTACTTTCATGCTCTCTTTTCCATACCCAACTCTCGCTTCCATACGCGAGCGTAGGTACCAGCACCGCGTTGTGTATGGCGAGCTGAGCCTTCTGGCTGAGGTTCTTAGCGCCTAGAAGCGCTATAATACATGTTAATATTATATACACCTGTAACAGATTAAACACTCATCCTGAAAGTAGTTGGTTTAAAATTGGTTTTTGAATCGATTTCTGTCATAATACCTATATGTAGGTAACTAAATTTTAAGGAGTTAATGAATCTTAAATTTAAAGAAATTTTACCCTTATCCCAAGGTGATAAAATCTACTTCAATTCACGGCCGACTTGTGTTCACACAGCTATACTTACAAACTTATGAAACAAAGTTAATACATTTCTTACAATTGAGTTAGTGCGTAAAAATCAAATTAGTTTAAGGAAATTTAGAACTTATCTCAAAGTAATAAAGTTCTTGGCAAATCTGGAATTTTACGACCAATTTCACTACATTGACAATCGAATTGTTTTAAATCCCTTCCACACGATACGATTTGATTGTCAATCAGATTTGCCAATTGAATTGGCTACAATCTAATTGACCGTCCACACGTACAAAAAGAGATCGCCAATATTCATTTTATTCTGTTGCCTTTGCTGAACGAACTTTTACCAAGCACGATGCCTCTTAACAAGAAGCAAAGATTTGGGTTATTTTAGTCTCTTACTACATATGTATAAGTAGATGAAGAAAAAAAGACGACTGTGGGCAAAACAATGGTTGTTTGCCATTCGGTACGAATATATCAGTTTTGTTGCCGTTGACCTCGTCGTCCATCTTGAAACCACAATTATAACACAAAAGAATACACGATAACGCATTGCATACACCCCGCTCTGGACGCCACCGTGCAGATGACTACATCAAGGAATTAACTAACTAGCGTCCACACCACCCAATTTGATTGGACACAATGAAATCGAGCAGCCCCAGCCAACCAACGATCTTGGATTTCATATTTCTATTCACTATACTACACAATTCGATTGTGAATGTAGACAAATTGGTCGTAAAATTGTGTCGTGTGGAAGTCACTAAGTGTGGATAGAAATATGAAATCCATGGTCATCGGTTGTTCGGGACCGTTCGATCCGATTGTGTCCAATCAAATCGGGTGGTTAAGCATATAAGATAAATTAAACTTTCCCCAGCGATCTCGCGCTATGAAATGTGCCGGGTGCACACTGCGTCGCCCCGCGCCGTGTAGTGAGTTTGGCTGAGTGTGCGCGCGTGTGTGTATGTAAAGATTTTATAGCATGCTCAAACTTTTTACTTTGAGTTTGAATACCTATTCTCTAAAAAATAACTAGGTTTGATTTCAATTACGTATACATGGGGAATGAATGATCAGAAAAGTATGATTGATCTGATTTTAATAGATAGTTGCCTCCGAAACACAATAATGGATACAAGAGCCTACAGAGGCCGCACTCTTGAAACGGACCAATACCTAGTGATAAGCCGGTTTTTGGGCCTTTTCAAGAAGTGGAGACACTGGAGAGAGCGTACCAATTTTGGGGAGCTTGAAAGAATAAAGTGTGAAAAATTGGAAGACGTTAGTGTAAGGAGTATGAATGCGCGCCTAGTGGAAGAAAGGTTTGCAAAAGCGGACTTCTCCGACTTAGATGTGAATAATGACTGGGATAGTATGAAAGAAAGTATAGTGGAAAGCGCAAAGTAAGCATGTGGATGCGCAAAGAGGCACATAACAACAAAAGGTGATGAATGGTGGGACGCGGATGTTAAATCTAGCGTAGAGAGATAGAGAAAAGCCTGGCTGGATTATGTTCTTTCTTTGCAACAAAATGACAGTATGAAAGAGATGAAGAAAGAAATTTATCGCCTCTGCAAGAATGAAACCAAAGCTTTAGTGAAAGAGAAGCGTGAAAGAATAAAATTTAAAGAAGAAGAGAAGCTGACGGAGAACTTCGAGGCGAATACCAAACTCTTTTGGAGAGAGGTTAAGAAGTCTCGGAGTCGTTCGTCAGCTTCCAGAATGGAAAGAATAAAATCTAAAGCAACGTTCTTGCTAACCCTATTGGCTAACTATTTTAGAGAAATGTATGATAATACCCCGGATGCTGGCACCACGACTGAGTCTGTGATCGACTCCGAGGAGTCAGCATCCGAGATCACTTTGGAAGAGATCGAATGGTCGATAAGAAGTCTGAAAAATGGAAAGGCAGCAGGAATCGATAGTGTGTCTGCTGAGATGATCCAATGTGGTGGAACCTGCGTCCGGGATGCTTTCCTGTCCTTATGCTACTTGTGCTGGATGACGGGAAAGATTCCCAAGGACTGGAGGCGCGCTGTCATCGTGCCCTTGTATAAAGGCAAGGGCTCACGTATGGAGTGCGCCAGCTACAGGGCCATCAGTTTGATCAGCACGGCATCTAAAGTGTATGCCAAGATTATTGAAAAGAGAATGAAAGTGGTATCCGATGGATTACTGTGGGATACACAAGGGGGCTTCAGAAATGGAAGGGGATGTATGGATTAAGTTTTCTCGCTCCGCAATATCATAAAGAAGCAGCTGGCTACGTGCCGGAAAGTTTTCTGCGGTTTTGCGGATCTAGAGAAAGCATTTGACAGGGTTGTGCGGAAGGATCTCTAGGACATATTGCCCGGATATGGGATTAATGGCCAATTGATGCGTGCTGTGCAGTCCACTTACGAGGGCTGTATGGCATGCGTGCGGGTGGATGGCAGCCTGTCGCCCTGGTTTGACGTCTATATTGGCGTCCGGCAGGGCTGCGTGCTGTCGGCTTTGCTATTCATCCTATACCTGGACGATTGTCTCCAAAGAATAAGATTGATGGATGTTGGGGTGCGTATGAGTGATCTAGTTGTAAGCACCTTGCTTTATGCGGATGATGCCGTGCTTTTAGCCAAATCGCCATCAGAACTGCAAACACTAGTCACAATGTTGAAAGATAATTGTTAGGCGAGAGGCTTACATTTGAATGCGAAGAAAACAAAGGTTATGGTGTTTGAAACAGAAGAAACCAGAACGAATGCAAGGATAATGGTCGATGATGTTATGCTGGAGCAAGTGAGTGAGTTTGTATATCTTGGATATGCTTTTAGCAGAGATGGAATGTACACCGCTGATATAGAAAGAAGAATGAATTTGGGGAATAGTGTGAATGGAGCGTTAGGTAAACTTCTAGGCGCTAAGAACCTCAGCCAGAAGGCCCAGCTTGCCATATACAACGCGGTGCTGGTACCTACGCTCACGTATGGAAGCGAGAGTTGGGTATGGAAGAGAGAGCATGAAAGTAGAGTAAACGCGGTCGAGATGCGAGCACTGTGCAAAATCTGCGGAGTGACGCTCGCGGACCGCGTTCGTAATACCGAAGTAAGAAAGAGAGTTAGTTGGTCTGAAAGAGAGTGTCGGGGTAAAGGTAAAGAAAGGAATGCTCCGGTGGTTCGGGCATCTGTAAAGAATTCATGATGAAAGAATGACTAAACAGATATACAATGGAAAAGTGGATGGATGCAGAAGTCGTGGAAGGCCACGACACACCTTCCATGATCAAATTGATCGCGTACTAGCAGAAGATGATGTCAGGAGCCTTAAGAACAGACGAGCGTGCATGACAAGAGTTATGAATGTCAAAGAAGCAAGTGAGGTGTGTAAGAATGGGCCTAAATGGCGCTCTGTTGTTCATGCCTACCCCGCAAGGGAACTGGAGTGAAGTTATGTATGTCTGTATGTATAATTTCAATTATTTCAATTAATAATATATGTGTTAATTAAGCTTAATAATTTAATTTTCTAATTAGGGTGATTTTTAGGGGTTTTGCTCTTATTCTGTTACACCTAATATATACAATATTAATAATAGCAATAAAACAATATATTAATATTATATATATTAATATATGCAATATTAATACATGTACAACAAGTTAATGTTCATATAATTTGATATTAAATATTTATTAAAGTGAGAAATAATATTCTCTTATCGCTTTTTTGATAATGGGGAGTGATTATGCGTGTTTTGTGTTTGTGTAATGCTTTACAATTTTAAAAATAAACTGTAGTGAGATAATGATTTGATTTCATGAAATTTACGAGATTGAAAAGGAGCGAATTAAGGCTTTCAATTTATGACTGATTTAAGCCTAAAACATGTAATTTAAATAATAAAAGGTTGTTTACATTCTAATTGAGTTTCTCTTTAAAAGCAAGAACAGACTGTTAATGCTACATGTATCGCAACTCGCAAGTGTGCACTACAGGCTACGTTTTTTACTAGACGTTTGTCATTCCATAGCATTTTTGTTCGATATTATTATCAAATAATATACAAATGCTTAAAAACTTTCTTCTTCTTCAGCTAATCGAAGTCCACTGCTGTATGTAGACCTCCTCAAGTCTGCACCGCATATTCTGGTTTCTCTCGCCTTCCTCATCCCCTGCGGGCGGTCCGGGCGTCATGCGCTTCGTTTACCGAAACGCGGTCTCCACTCCAAGACACGTTTACTACAACGGTCGTCGGTCCTCCAACGGACGTGAAGGCTCATTGCCACTTCAGCGTTCTAATTTTGCGGACCATGTCTATTATCGTGATTATCTTAGCGATATCTTAATTTCTAGTTCTATTCATAAGAAAAACACCCAACATAGCTCGCTCCAGCGCTCATTGAACGACTTGTTGGTTTGTGGACTAATACAACCGTCAGTGTCAACGTCTTGAAGACTTTCGTCTTCAGCCATTGCATGAAGACTTGACGAAGCTATCCAGCCCAACTGGATTCTCGTATTAGCTTCCTGCTCGAAATTGTGCGTGCCGACTGGGATTTTTTAAATCTTGACCTTTCCGATAATCGTAGCATAATTAATATATTTTTTTTTCAATACTTTGGAGTTATTTAAGAATTATACCATTTAACGTACCTTCGTAAAAGCATTGTAGACGAGCTTCATCCCATTGCAGAGGAATTATGTAATGGTGAACCCATCCAACTCCGCTGTAATATTTGTAACCAGTTTCATCGTTCTTCCTAGAAATATCCGTTGCAGCAGGTTTCGCGTCTGTAAAACACAGATTTCATATAAAAAAGGACTGCATAATGTTTGAGTTTTTTTCCAGTAAACAAACGAGGTTTTTACAATTTAAGGTTTTGTTTTTAAATCCAAAACTAAAATTTGTTGAATAACGAAATATTTAATTTTCGTCGTCGTTTTGTCAAATAATTTAATAAACAATACAAATATCTATCTCTCTCTCTCCCCCCCCCCCCTCTCTCTCGGAAAGTACACTTGAAGTTACTTCGTCACAGGGATGAAAACAGAACTTTTCGTCTGTTGCGTTACGTTTCATCCACAAATTTATTGATGTATAATTTAGCAAAGTTAAGGTCAATGCATGAACGTCATATATTTATTATATAGATAACGCTGTTAAAGCTGCCGATAAGATTGGGTATTTTTAATATCATTAAAAATGTCCATTCTCATAAACGTGTAATTATAATCCCTATTATCCCTATTCATATTATAAATGGGAAAGTAACTCTGTCTGTCTGTTCCGTTTTCACAGAAAAATTACTGGACCGATTTGGCTGAAACTAAGTAAATATATATATTAGGGTGGCGCAAACAAGCGCTTATTTTTTTGTTTTTGAGTCTCGAGTGAAAAAATGTCAGTTTTTGATGTTTTAAGATCTCCCTCCAAAGTACAGCTAAAAGAAAATATTAAGATTTCACTCCAAATTTTTTAAGATTTCAAAAATCGTCAAAAACTGTTTTTTTGTTCATTTTTTTTCTCATTACGGTATAATTTTATAAACCAAAAAGTAATAAATTTCTGACTAGTGCATTACTTCATACTTTTTTGAGCGAGTAATACAAATAAAATAAAATAAGCCTTTATTCTGCCGTAAGTGGTTAGTGTACATATATTTTATTAATGTTTAAAATTATATTAGTAGCCTATTTGGCAGCACGTCCTCGACGTAAGCCTCCTTAAAAGACGCCAATCTTCTCCTATCTTGGGCTGGACTGGTACCCAAGGGATGGAAAGAGAGGCAGGAGTCGTCAAGCCCAAAAACGAGAAGACGACATAAAAAGGATTACAGGACCCTATGGACTTTGTATATATAGTCTAAGTTAAATTAAGAACAATTAAGAAAGCTATATACCACAAGAGTACAACTACTTGTCGTCTTATTTTGTATTCCCCTCCCGGGCGATTGAGCCATGGGCCCTCGTCAGTGATGCGTCGCCCTAGCCAACGGGGTAATCATCATCGACGCACCACACAATCTACCCTACCTCATATCGTCCTTGGAAAACGATTTCTTTCCTGTCAAAATTTTTAAAAACTGCGAGCCGTGTGCACACTTTTTATAGAGCCAGTGTTAAATCGCAGCATAAAATTGTTAATAAAAATGTGTAACATGATTTGATACTAATAATTTGCTTTTCACTAAATTATTATGTAATTTACATAAAGTACCAAATATTTAATATCATCAATGATTAAAAAAATACTGTCTGGTAGAATAATAATAATAAAACTTTATAATAAACTTTATTTTTAGCAAAAAAACAGCTAGGTAGCTTAACAAAATTTTAGATGTAGTATAGCATAAATATGTTTGTGACTAAGACCGAAACAAAGAATAAAGAATGCCACAGAAAAAGAGAGGTCATTGGGCGAATCTGACCTGGTTAGTGAAAAACTGCGTACAAAAATCAAACTAGATTTAAAATGGCAAGTTAAACTCCACTTTTAATTTCGTATATTTTTTTCAACTAAGAGAAAAACGTTACAGGTCTATAAAAAATCGATGTTTATACGAGATATTCTTACACGACACGACACTCTTAATTATGAATTGAATCACTAATTATTATTACGCCAATCACTAATTATTATACCGTCTAGCTGCTTCGCAGTCTAAGGCAAGTAGATATAGTATATGCGACCAAACGGTCTCTGTATTGTGGAACTGTATCGACACCAACAATTGATTAACAACAAAATATTAATCAAAGGAAGAATGCAATATGACACGTGAGGAGCAAACAGTACTATATAGATATATTGGTGTACCCAGCAGAACATAGTAGATAGAATATCGGAGGTTACTACTGCTCTTGCATTCAAGGCCGACGCACAATTGGAAGCTGCGTGCACGTACCCAGTGTGGTTTATTTTTATCTTGGGTCAGACATCAAGAAAAAATAGATGCACCGGCCTTTTTTGATGATAAAATTATACCTGTAAAAATGAACTAACTAAAAGTTTTTTTATTCAATACGCATTCACTTTTTTCCTGACAGATAATACCTATATTAATGCAACCCATACAATTGTAAACTAGACACACTGATCTGTCTATTCCACCCTATTTCACTTCTGTACAGCGTGAGTAAAATTATATACTATGGTGCTCAGTGTCCTTTACTTGACGAATATTTGTATAAAATGAGTTCATCAGATTTAGATTTGCAATTGACGCCTAATTTCATTAAAGAAGTAGTTGCTCGTTTAACTCGTCAGGTTTTTATCTACTTTCCTCATATTCGAAATGAAAAGCAGACTTTTTACCTCGCGTGAAAGATTTATTTAGGCACTCGAAATATTAGCTACCTCGCCACACTCGTGCACCAAACCATCTCATGCCTAAATAGGTCACTTCATCTCTTGTTTACAGAGATGTGACTTATCTAAGATACACGTATATGAAATACAGATACAAGATACAAAATACGTATCTTGTATCTAAATACTTTAAAAAAATGTATTTTGTATCTTATATTTCGATACCATTTGGTAAGTATCTTAGTATTTTGTAAATACTTTGTTTGCTAAAATACTTTTGGTCATAATTACGTACGTATTCTTTACATTTACTACGCCACCTTATAATGTAGATATACTGAACGCACCTTTTAAATTTAAAACAACCTATCAAAAGACATCTCCATGTGTAACTCATTAAAATTCCATACAAGATATTTTAGGTTAGATTTTTGATATTGAGATCTCGTCGAAGAAAACCTAGTAATAAAATGTTTGATGAACCGGTCGCAATTAAAACCTTAAAAATATAATATTTTATTACATTTGCGCGATCTATTCATAGTTCACTTAATAAACTTAAGTTCATTAAAATTGGGATTTCTTGCAAAAAGTATCTTTATCTTTAAAAAGTATTTAGGAGTTTTTTGTATCTAGTATTTCCAATACCATTTTCAAAAGTATTTTGTATCTGGTATCTCAAATTCTTATTTTAATAGTATCTTGTATTTTGTATTCAGATACTTTGTTTAGGGTATCTTGTACATCTCTGCTTGTTTAACAATTTGCTACTATTAAACTTCTTTTAAAACGTTCAGCTAAACTCAGTCATCAAATTAACACTCACCAGAAATTATGATGCATGCAAGGAATGAAAATAATATATATTTATACATTGCAACTTAATATATTCTAGCACTGTTTCGTTAGTGGTGTAACGTAGAATATTATGTATAGCTGAAGTACATATATTTATGGTAAAATTCTTCCTGTATGAGAAATCTTTGCTCTGAAACGATAACATAGGCGGATTCATTTTCCTGAAGCTATTTTTGTTATATGACACATATGAATTAAGTGTAAACAAGTAGTCGTGTGCGGATAGGACACGCGCGTCGAGTGTTTTTTTTCTAAACTTATTCACAACAGGTCCCAAAAACTGCCTAAGAGTTGATTGTCACATGTAAATCCACAGCAATTACTATTAAATATAATAAAGAATAATAATAAACATTACAAATGTCATACACATGATTAATAAAGCAGGAAAGAAGCCTGTCCGCCATCGGCAGTAGGTTCAGTAGTCCAATTTGCTTCCATATCTCATTTCATTTTGTACATAACCTCTATTTCATGTAATCTATGTATAATATTATAAACTTCTAAGCATGCCGTGTCTGTACATTGAAGGAAAAAAACAACTGGAGAACGATGGAGAACACGACGCAATTTTTTTTTAGATTTCTTATCTGTTTGTTCGGGGTTCATGTAAAAACTACAGGGTCGATTTCGGCGATGTTTTCGATGATCGATAGCAAATTCTTAGGCTTAAATTCGGCGGTACTTTTTGTCCTGGGAAGCCCGCGGGAATTATTCTGGGAACAATTTAAAATGATCAGATAAAAAAATCGAATTCCAATGTGATTTTTTCACTTATCGACAGCAAAGTTTATGTAATAAAAGGTGTGATATTTTTTCTTCCGGGAATCCTGCTGGAAATTTCCCAAGATCGGTTTGAAGTTGTTCGGGTGCATAAAAATAAGCTTATTTCGCCACAGTTCTCACTAAAACGATAGCTTAGAGTCTTTTTAAATGCTGTGGTACTTTGTGTCACGGAAATCCCGCGGGAATATCCGCGGGCATATCCTAGTATTATTTAATGTAACAAGAAATAAATCAATCGAGTTGAAATTTAATTCATGTAATTACTTAATTTTGATAATTATAATTACCCAGTGATACAAAATGCTGATTAAAAGTATTAAGTATTTACATATCTGGGATTATCCGATTCGCAATAGTATAAATAACGCGATATGTCCAATGTTTCGCCATCGTTGATATAATTCAAGATGAAGCTTCTGGTTGTGCTTGCTCTGGTCTCCGTGGCGTCCGCGAGAGTTTTGGACTGGGAGGAAATCCTCGAAGATTACACCGCGTATGGATACCTGAGCAAGATCGGTGCACCCTTGGCTGAGAAAATCCGCAAAGCGGAAGAGGATTATGCCATGGGCCGTATCGTCGGCGGTTCAGCTTCCAGGCTTGGAGAGCATCCTCACCAGGTAAACGATGATCGTGTCCATGAGTGAGAGAAGTCTTCCAATAAGTATATAATATTTTCCCCTTTCATGAAAATGTTGATTACACGTACCTAATACAATACCTACGTGCAAACTAAAACATGGTGCATAAAGACCATCATTATACAGTAAACTAGCTTTTCCCACGATTTAATCCACGTGGAATTTAATTTAATTTGCTTTCCGGTGTGCGGCGGCGGCGGTGTGCGCGTGTAACTTTTTTTTTTTTTCTAAAGTAAAAGTAGCCTAAGTTACTCCTTATAACATCAGCTATCTGAGAATGTAAGTCCCGTCAAAATCGGTTCAGCCATTTCCTAAATAAGCCGGAACGAACAGACAAAAATTTTAATAATTGATTTTTTTTTATAAGTACCGTATATACATATGCATTTCATAAAAACCTATTAATTTGACATTACAACCAGACTTCAATTTTTATTTATTTGTATAAATGTATAGATAAAACAAAGTCTCTGTCCGCATCTGTCTGTTCGTAAATCCGTTAACACCTCCTAAACTACGCACCGGTTTTTAAGCGGTTTTCACCATCATTTAGACATTTTTTTACTGAAAGTTTGTATACTTATATAAAAACTTGATTAAATTTTTATGTAAGTAAAATAGAGCTAATGTCCCGCAGCATAATGGCGGGGAAACTGCAGTTCTATATAAAGTTATGTCAATAACACCGGCCCACGAAAAAAGTGGTCAGTACTTTTGGTCCATACACTGTCAAATGTTTGACGGTATATGGACCAAACTGACCCCAGATGGATTCAGCCTATCGAAATACATAAGAACAGATGGGTCTGGTCATAAGTACTGACCACTTTAATGGTGGGCCAGTGTAATGACTCAAATGATGCATTGGGATTTTTTATTAAGTCTAAGACAAATATGATTCTAGTTTCGTTTTTCGGTATCGTAGCTATTTTGGCAAAAACGACACCTTTATAAAATTGTAATATTCGTCTGTTGCCCGTCTTTATGAATGCATAAATAATTGTTTTATTGATCACCCTAAACTTAAATCTGGATAAATTATAATACATAACTATACAAATACTATTGTTCAATAGTTTCATCATTTTTAACGATAATTTCCAGGTAGACTCATGCCCAAGGAAAATTTTGGAAAAAATGAAAAATATGCACTGGTGGTAATAAAAAACTTACGTAATAATGAGTGATTACAAACAAAAATTAACTTGAAGTTTTACGGGCAGGTTTTCAAATTGGACAAGTACATTAACAATCGTTAATGTACTCGATTCGTTTTGCCACTTGTCCGTTGAAGTTTCACTTCTACTATGTGTCCCAGCACACATTTCGATTTTTCGCAGGTTTACTGCAAATTATGATTTGGTTAGGTTAGGTACATTTTAATGAATGTTTCTTTATTTAAACATATTTTATTTTATCAAACAAAAAAACTGAATTCGATCCCGAAGCAAAAAACGGATCCATAGTATACTCTAAAATAATGCCGCCTCTCACCACGTCAGGTCTAAATTTATGCCGTTCCTCCTCCACGCGGCCGTGACGCTTTTTCGTGACAGAAAAATCCTAAGACCCCGTCTATATAGAAGTTTCACTTCAAAAGGGAAACATAGATTACGTACAAATACAAATAAGGCTATAATCTAAGTCAACACGATAATTACTTAATTAAAACATGTGTATGTGTTTAAACGTAGAAATTGATTTTATTTGGCTAATATTCAAGGGTAAGCAGTTGCATAGGCGAACGAACTGTATGTTAAAGGAATTTCCTATCATGGAAAAACTGTACAGGTAGCGTTAGCAAGATTATAGTAAACTTGTAAAATTATTAAAATTTATTTGAAAAGTTTTCTTTGAGCACAAATTACGTGAAACTAAAACGGACTTTCATATATAGAGGAATTAGCGGAAGCGCAGCATTTATTATGTAGGCGTGAGAGGTAGGTCCTCATCTCAATAGTCTTGCTACGGAAGATGTCTTATGTTGTCTGCGAGGCCTAAGGATTTAGATATCAGAGTTTATTCAACAATTTCCATGTTCAGTTAAATATGTAAGTGTTTTAAATTTGTTTTAGGCTGGTCTTCTGGCCCAATTCTCCGGCGGTCAAGGTGTCTGTGGCGGTTCGTTACTCAATAACAGAAGAGTAGTCACTGCAGCTCACTGCTGGTTCGACGGTCGCAACCAGGCTACTAGCTTCACTGTTGTGCTGGGATCCATCTTACTCTTCAGTGGTGGCACCAGACTGACCACTTCCAGTGTTGTTATGCATGGTAGCTGGAACCCAAGTCTAATTCGTAATGATGTAGCCATGATCAATTTGCCCAGCGCCGTTTCCACCAGCTGTGAGTAATAACACATTGTTTGAATACTATTTGAAAAATAATGTTGTCAATGCTAATGTAGTTTCTTTCCAAATTAAGGTAAGCTGCCATGCTGTCTCGTTTGTAACCCCAAAAGAATCTGAACTATAATGGGAACTTAAAATAAAGAATCGAACGTTTCTAGTTTTTCTTAAAATGAAATTTGGAAGAGGGGTATATACATAATTATGTAGCTCGCTGTATAATCGTTTTTTGAAACTGCAATGCTGGCAAACAGGCAGATGGCTCAGCTTATGGAAAGTGGTTACCGTTGCCTATAGGCGTTTTCAACACCAATGGCGAAGTTAACGAGTTGCCAGCATTTACAATGGTAGGATGAGATAAAGGGGATGAAATAGGTAGATAAGATAGAAGATATGGGATATCGAATTGAAATACATAGATGGGATAAGGAAGATTAGATAAGAGAGGGCGAGAAAGTGGGCCGTCGGAACGGTGTTTATCGAAATGAAGGAAAACTCACCATGCATATAACTGAGTACTGAAAAATAGAGCAATTGGGTATACTTGTTACAAAGGTGTGTAAAAATCATCACTATAATTCTTGATTACTTTCCAGAACTAATTTTAACGTGTTAGAATAGGTCCTGTTCGGTTGTTGTAGTTTGGTTGTACCATAAAAAAGTAAACAGCCTGGTGAATGTAGTACTTTGAGTTGTTAGCGTTCGTCGGAGTGAGTTTGCGAATTGATTTACAATGTTTTAAATAAGTAATAATAAAAGTGCCGACAAGCGGTATTTATACGTTTGTAAACCGAACACTGCTTTTTCTAAAAGCATTATAATTGCGCCTTCCCATTAAATTATAAAATATTATTTTAAATATTATTAAATATTTATACTAAATTATAAAATATGTGGTGGCAAGTTCTCAAAAATTAAACTTAAAAAAGGCTCAACAGAAATTGATTTGACTAACATACGTTATGAAATTAATAAGCGATTTTGTCTCATTAATTTTTGATTAATTGGATTCCGTAAACAAATGGAAAAAGATAGAGGATATACATTGCCATCACGGAACCTTTCAGTGCCTGTCACTTACGTCCATCACTATACGTCCAACTCTGACACGCACTTGCTAAGTGTACACAACAATTATTAACTACAAAGTATTGATTACAAAAAATCCATCTGTGGAGGCGTATCAATGGCTTCGCCTTGTTTATATATATATATATATATATATATATATACATACATAACTTCACGCCAGTTCGCTTGCGGGGTAGGCACGAACAACAGACCGCCATTTAGGCTTATTCTTACACACCTCACATGCTTCTTTGACATTCATAACTCTTGTCATGCACGCTCGTCTGTTCTTAAGGCTCCTGACATCACCTTCTGCTAGTACATGATCAATTTGATCATGGAAGGTGTGTCGTGGCCTTCCACAACTTCTGCATCTATCCACTTTTGCATTGTATATCTGTTTAGTCATTCTTTCATCATGCATTCTTTCCACGTGCCCGAACCACCGGAGCATTCCTTTCCTTACCTTCACCCCGACACTCTCTTTCAGACCAACTCTCTTTGTTTATATATATGTACCCAATCTTTTAAGAATACAGCTGTTAGCCCCCAAAATACAACAAAATAAAAGACGTCATCATAAATATTGCATATCTGTGACTTACAGAAGATAAGAGTGATACGTTTTAAAAAACAGAAAATGATATATGTTAATTGGTTTATTAATTAACTATTGTCACAAATATTATTCTTTAATTTATTTTTAATTCTTATATTTATAGCTAACATTGCTCCTATTGCCCTTCCGTCGGGTACCCAGTTGAATGAAAACTTTGCTGGCAATGCTGCTATTGCCTCTGGATTCGGACTCACTAGAGACGGTAATTTAATTTAGACCATTTTCTAATGTTAAATACACTAAAGATTCATAAATATATTTTTTCGAAGAGTACATGTTAATTGATTAAAAAAACAAATAAAAGTTTTTTATTGCGACTTAGGTTTTAGTCGATAAGTAGTTACTTCATGATGGGTTAAAACCATATATCACAGAAAATAATCACGCCGCTATCGCCACACAGACGAATTTCCGTGCTCTGTGGTGAAAGCTTCAACGAAATATTAGTATGACTTTTGATCCATCTTGATATCTTCAGGCTATTGTATTGATTGTTGTTT
Organism: Dendrolimus kikuchii; assembly: GCA_019925095.2. Classification (NCBI taxonomy): domain Eukaryota; kingdom Metazoa; phylum Arthropoda; class Insecta; order Lepidoptera; family Lasiocampidae; genus Dendrolimus; species Dendrolimus kikuchii. The sequence goes on from CM034400.1 coordinate 11,057,982, forward strand.
GTATATTTCAATTTTAAGGTTTACAATACTTACATAATAAAAAAATAAACTATTTTGAATCCATTTTTATATCCAGAACAATATAAAGTCGGACATTGACTAACGCATCATTAATTTCACAGGTGGCAGCATCAGCACGAGTCAATTTTTGAGCCATGTCAACGTTGATATTATCACCAATACTGTTTGCGCACTATCCTTCCCTCTAATAATTCAGAGCTCCAACATTTGCATCAGTGGTGCCAACGGCAGAAGTACATGCAACGGTGATTCTGGTGGTCCTCTCGTTGTTACTAGGAACGGTGTTCCCATATTGGTAAGTTCTTTCTATATTCAAATTCGTTTTAAGCGTAAGTGTGATGTAAGGTGACAAAGTAAGTAATAGGACAATAAGTTCAATGTATTTCGTTAAAAGAAAATAATTTTATTATTATAGGATTTGTAAAAATACAATGTTAGTCAGGGCATATAGAAAGAATGACAAGATGACAGAAAAGGTATAGATATGTGAAAGTTAAAGACGAATTTACACAGTTTTCATTTGTTTGTTTATTAACCAACATTTTTTTAAGCTCGGTGCAGTGTAATTGGTTATCATGGAAAAGTTGTGATATTTGTTGACCTTATTAGTTACCGACGTGATTCGGCTTTGGCTACTATTCCTTTACTTGCCTTACCATCAGTTTAATTTTGACAATACTTGTTGTTGTTTATGTTTTACACAAATGACCGGTTGGTAAGATATAGGATCCAGCCATAAAGCACGTTGTACTGTGGAGTCGTCATGAATGTAAAAGAAAGAGAGAATTTATTTAAAAAATAAATGAACATGTTTCATCTGAACATAATTTTGCAGGTCGGTATTACTTCCTTCGGATCCGCCCGTGGTTGCCAAATTGGATCTCCCGCTGCTTTCGCCAGAGTGACCTCCTTCATATCTTGGATAAATAACAATCTGTAAACTTGACAGCTTATTATTTGATTTTATAAAATAAGAAGAATAATTTATTTAAAGAGTGCTTTTATTTATTATTTTATCTCGACCTCATCGTAATTTTTAAAGTTTGGCTAATTATATAAAACTAACCAACTACTATGCTATGACGTAACTTAGATATTTATTTTTAGCTAGTTCTTAAAATGATAACGATGTTCGTTAATGAGTACCACCAGGTCAATGTCCAAAATCATGGAAATTGTGTCCCTGTTGTAAAGATCCCTCCGAGGATTCTGAACTTCTAGCCCTAATCATCTTCATACGATACACGAAGAATCATATACATGATCATCATATATGTTCATATATATATGTCCCAAACTCAAAGGGCGCGGGTTATATCCTGGCCGGAACGCATGCACCACTTAGGTAGTTTTCTGACCTAATGTGCACATTGTTACAACAATTACCACGTGCTAACAACGATGAAGGAAAACATCGTGATGCAACCTGTACATCGAGATAACCGATGTGTCAAACTTGCCAAGCCGCCTTGGACAAGCGTGGCGGATATACTGTGCGTTCCCCTATAATGGCAGGCCCGAGCCCAGCAGTGGGACATTTATGGGCTGCTATTATAAGCGCGGTAATTCATTTGATTTTTATTATTCCGACGTTTCGGCTACGTTTGTATTGTCCATTTTATTTCAATGAATAAACACACACACACAATGATATATATATCATTCAATCATTTCATGTCTATCATTCAACCAGAACGAAGTTGCGGGCAGAAGTAAGTTTCTCATGTTTATGAGAAAGGAAATCCCAGTGAAAGAGTGAGAGGATTCCTCTACTTTTAGCACTATTCAACGCTACACTCTATTTTACACACTACACTAAATTCATCTATCAACTGCAGATATTCTATTCACTAAAGTAAAGGCGTAATCAGATTTTATTAATTATTTATTAAAGTTAGTACATTAAAATAACCACATAAACATAACATTATATATGTATATATAAATATTTATATCAGATCGGTCATAAAATATACCACATGCATAAAGCTAAAATCTATATATTTGTCAAAATTGCATCTTTGTATATTAAATAAGTCTGTTTTAATCCAATACAAGTATACCTACACTAATCACCTTATTACACACACACACACACGCACACGCATATATATATATATATATATATATATATATATATATATATATATATATATATATACATATATATGTGGGTGTGTGTGTGCGTGTGCGCGCGCGCGTGTGTGTGTGTGTATGTAATAGAAGCGAGCGTGCCGCGGCAGCGGCCGGCGAAATGCTAGAAAGCCAATCTTTTTTTAGGACAAAGGCGTTAGATTAATTTTCTACGATGAAATTAATTTAGTATGGCGTTGAAATATTCTGTTAAATAATATTATTGCAATTAATAAAATGGATAACAATACGTATGGCACTCGTGTCATTATGGAATCGAATGTACGAGCAAACAAGAGTATGTAACATAACTTTTATGGTAAACAAACAATTCGAGCAAATGAAATTCGGGCAAGTAACATTATCGCATATGAGTATTATTGCTTATAATTTTTGGAGCAGAATAACGTGATCAACAAAATCGAAGGCTTTACTGAGATCAAGAAATATAGCACAGCAGGCAGTTTTATTGTTTAAAATATTTAGAATTAAATTTATAAGGTGATAAGTTGCCAAAGAAGTAGATTTGAATTTCCGAAAACCGAACTGTTCTTTTGCTAGGATATTAAATTTGGTAAAAACTGAAATTAATCTATTATATATAACTTTTTAGAAGATCTTAGATAAAATCGGTATTAATGTTATAGGTCTATAATTATCTTTATCCGTTTTTGATCCTTTCTTGAATAGAGGTTTGATAATTAAAAATTTCAGTCGATCAGGAAAAGAACCTTGTTCAAAGGTTAATTATGTAAGCAAGAGGTTTCGCAATAATATTAGAAGTTAATTTGATAAGGTTTGTTGTAAGACAGTCGTAACCGGCCGAACGAGTCTTCTTCAAAGACATTATAATTTTAAAGATTTCTCCAGGTGTATCCGGTTCTAAATATAGACTGTGGCAATAGATCTTTTATTCATAAATTACAATTATAATTTGATAAATACATTTCAAAACTGAATAATGTAATTGTCTGAAGATTTGATTTGAAATAAATAACTTACGAATAACTTATTATATTAAGAATAAATGCACTATAAACAAAAAATTAGAAATTAAATAGTATTATAAACATATTTACAAGTAAAAGATGTAGTCCAGATCGCTGTCGGTGGGGAGCGTTCCCAAAATGCTGGCCGCATTCCCCCGTTGTATGACAACGCTTATTCGTTGCCCTAAATATAGGCCAGCCCTTTGGTCACGCTAGACTTCTTTCAATCGCTTTGAAAGATCTCGAGAAAGTTGATAAGCCTCATGTCCCCATGGCCCCAAAGTCTCAACCCCGAAAGCCACAAATATGTATCACCGATGGATACATATTTTCGGCGTTTCAGGGTTTCTTGAAGTGTGGCAGCTCCTCCGGCAGTGAGGGCTGTATTTGGAAGATGGGAAGCTGCCAACGTATCAACACACGTCGCGTCCCATACTAAGGGGCGTCCCATCTTTCAAGGTACCAACGACATTCCGTCCGGTCGCTTGCCATCGTCGCGGCACAATCCATTCGGTTCAAGAACAGCTGGAACCCCAACGGTGACAAGAGACCGGCGGATGATGTCGTTGATTGCCGCATTTCGTGAAGTTCTACCAGCACTCCTCAAAAAAGACAATCCATGATGACCCAGTCTATCAACTTTATCTCCACACCGACAACGATGTGGGACTACGATGTCTGCCCCCAAGCGAATGCAGGTAGCAATCCTGAATGTAGTATCATCCAGGAGTGTACCTAGATTCGCTGAGGGCAGACACTGAAGCCACAGACCAGATTCCCATTTAAAAACAGCTAGGAGGCGAGCACGGTCAGTTTCGCCGGTGCAAGATGATATGAGATTGTCATACACCGACTTACTGAGCGGCCCATCCCACAGCCTCTGCATCTTTGGACCTAAAGGAAAATTTTCATTCAGGCAAGCCAAAGACCAAGGCAAGGCATTTCTGGCCTCAGTAAAGTATGGGACCTCAAAATCACTGAGTGATGGACTTATTATATTACCGATGAGGTCTACAGTACTATAGACTGAGGACAGAAAGGCAGGTAGTGCTACATTAGAAATTTTGCGTATCCAAAAGCCACCTAGCCGTATCGGTAAGGAAGGATATATTTAGGATGGAAGTTAATGTTTGCCGAATAATATTGTCTAAATCATTTAAAATACTGGAATGTCTCCAAAGGGGGGAACAGCGCAATACATACGTAAATTTGGGAGTGAAATCGCAGTGCTTAATAATAAAATAAGCACTATGTGTGTTGAATTGTTTTAAATTTAATAATTTTGATTAAAAATTGTCAATTTTGTCTTCTACGAAAGATGAGAAGGACTCATCAAAGATAGGAGACCCAAGGAGGCTTAAATTAGTTTAATTAACAATTTTTACATTGGGGGCCAAATCTGTAAAAGCGGAAATAGTGTTAATGTTATTCTTTGTCGGACAGGCAAGAAAAAGTTCGCACTTGGAAAAATTTAAAGATAAACCTATTTTTCCAAACTCTTGTATTAAAAAATTTAGACCCTTTTTCACTGTATCTATATTACCTCCTAAAGTCCCATCGTCGAGATACCACACGCTGAATTTAGAATTTAGTTGTTTAATGATGGGGTGGATGGCAAGTGAAAAAATGGCTGGCTCGAGAGGGTCGCCCTGCTGACATCCTGTTGCCGAATGTATTAGGTTATTTTGGTATACCAAATAGGAATTTTCATTGTAACACTGATGAACATACTTGCAGATTTTGGGAAAATGTTTTCTAACCTCGGACAGCAGGGCGCACCTATTGACCGAATTGAATGCATTTTTGACATCCACCTTCAGGATAGCCTCACAGGGATCGCTGGTAGCAAATGATCTCAGAGCATGTACTGCTGCCTCGCAGCCACCTTTAGTGCCAAAACCTAATTGAATCGGCACAAAGTAGCTGGAGCAACGGTTTCTTATAGCTCGACAGCATACTTTAGCTGCGAGGCGTCGGTACGTGGTGCCAACTGCAATAGGTCGAATGCCGCCATCTTTTTTCCTTAGAGCACATAAGTTGGCACCGTATATTATTGGGAGGATATCCTTATTAACACAACCAGAGAGTATTAGATTAATCAAGTCCGTCATATCCTAGAGCAGCAGCTCGCCAGCATTGCCGGTGCCCTCACTCAAGAAATCTTTAAGATGTTGTGGAGTGAGGCCAACCAGCCCACCGGCAGAGCCACTTCTGAAGGACATAACGGCTCTGAGAATGCTCTCTGGGGTTACATCTAAATTACTCTCATTGAGGTCTTCAAGCACATCTAGCAACCGTGTGCTTCCGGAAGGTGGATGTTTGTCTTCTAAAGCATGCAGAGTTGTCTCATCATTAGGTGCTATATCATCATTCGAGAAAAGAATTCTTGCTGCTCCCTTGATATCACCATCTGAAAGTTTTTTTTCAACCATATGACCTAAACGTTTATCCGGATACTTGTATCTTTTTGTTTCACTAAAGTCAAATTTATCTTCAATATTGGCAATAAGTTTGCAATTGTGTTTCATTTTAGATGTAATATTGCCATGCTCGCTCTTGCTAATATTAAGGATTTGATAGGGGAGTAGCAATAAATGCTCCTAGGTACGTAAGGAATTCTCGTTTATCACTTTTCTTATTTTCTGTGAAAAAATTTGGCAAACACTAATTCTAGCTCCTCGAGGAATTCTTTTTACTACTGGTGCCAGTTGTTTAAATTTTGAAAATTTTTGCCAGAAAGGAATTTGTGTCGAATTATGGGATAATGGATCCGGAATCGATGGAGGGTTTAGCAAAGAAGTTGAAACTTTATTTTGGTTTTTATGGGCTTTGCCATATGAACTCTCAAGCCTCTTTGACCTTTAAAGTAGCGTACCTGGGTGCATTCATGACATTGAATTAAGTTCTCCAATGATGAATCAGTCTGTGACTTTTGCATTAAATAAAGTTTTGAACCTTAAATACAAATATAAACTTAGGTACTTCTTATAATAGACAAAAAAATTGTTCGAATAATAAATAAAATTAATAAAAATATATACACTTATGTAGAGCCACACACAGTTCGTTTTCTTTTTCAATTGAGTTATTAGATTTGTATTGCCGAAGTAGGACTGTATAGATAATATTCTTCCTTTATAAGTATTCATCTTTTGGTATCATTCTATTTTGTTTCATTCCACTTGATATTTTGTCAATCTTTTCGTGAATTTCGTTTGCCTGGAATAATTTACTCAAGATGATTTAGAACGCAATGGTTAGGAACTAGCAACTAGTTTGTCACTGACTTCAAGTACACGCTACGACTGCTCTCGGTTATGAATTTGGTAAAATGTACATTCTGTTCAAAAAACAGGGCCGGCACCTGGCTGTGGGTTGTTTTGTCGCCTCTTACGAGAGACCGCCCGGCCGCAGGCCGTTGTATTATTTCTTCTGTGGCAATTCGATTTAATATGGGATTATTGTCAGATTGATGAGAAATAGGACGAGCTCGTGAAACATTAGTTAGATTTATAAAGAAATCATTTAAAATATCAGCTAGGAGAGATCCTATAGTGATTCACACCATCATGAGATAGTTTACCAATAAAATTGCTAGAATTCTTTTTTCCAATCTCTTCATTCACAACATTCCAAGTTGCTTTGCATAGATTTGTAGAGTTAGCAATAAAATAATAATTCCATAGTCTTTCGTTTTTGTTGAAACATTTTTTTAATACGCTTGAATATATTTGAAATGATTTTTTGTTATGCGAGTTTTTATTCTTATAGCATTTGAATCTTAGTAATCTTTTATGTTTGCTGCAAATTTTTAAACCTTTAGTAATTTTTTTAGATTTACTAGTAAACATAGTTTTTATTTTAATAGTAAGAAAGCAAAGTGAAAAAAATAAGGTTATCAAATCGTGAAAAGCATTGAACGCAGTATTAGCCGATAAATGGAATAAACTTCTGAAAAACTTAAACTACCTATAGAGTTGACAAATTTAGTGACATTTTCCTTGCAGAAATCTTTGACGAATCTAAAATAGTAGTCTGGGAGATTCCGAAATTTCAAATTATCAAAAGTAGCTACCTGATCAATATTGTGGTCAGATAAACAAAAATTATGTATAGTATCGGTTACATGCGCTACGTTACTAATTATAATTATCTATGCATTTATCTAACCGAGTTGGCTCATCGATGTGGCACTTTAAACCAAAATTTGATAAAATTTCTTCTCGTTGAACGGTAGATCTGTTTTTAACCAGTATATTTAAATTGAGATCACCGCAAATAATCACTTTTTTATATTTTTGTTCTAGTTTAGATAAAGTGACATGGAGTTTATCAAAAGATTGTAATCAGGAGTCCTGTAATTACACAAAATGCACATGCCAAATTTTGTCAGTTCAATACCACAAATTTCAAACAGTGTTTCAGATCCAGTATTATTTTATTGTGAATAAAATAAAGTAGATAGATAGATAGGTAACTCTTTATTGTACACCAATACAAACATGAACTTAAAGACTAAAATTATAATCTAGTTATGTAAAAAGGGCGGTCTTATCGCTAAAAAGCGATCTCTTCCAGATAACCCCAGGAATGAATTGAGATGATAATGGCGATGGTGGTATACGTAACATATAGTACAAACTACTTACATTTTAATAATAAATATATAAATGATATATATATATATATATATATATATATATATATATATATATATATATAATATATATATTATATATGCATATATATACATATATATATATATATATATATATGTAGAAATTTTATATATTACATAGATATATACTTAATATACATACCATACAAATACATATCTATAAAATATATAGATATTTATAAGTGAATTTAAATATCATATTCCAACGACAGGTAGTATTTTTTGATCATAGTTTTAAATATCGCTAGCGATTTTGCTTGTCTGATTGTAACAGGAAGCGCGTTCCAGAGCTGTATAGCCTTAATAGTAAAAGAATTGTTATAAAAAGTTGAGTTATGCGCAGGAGTGTTCAATTTAAGTTTAGTAGAAGGGCGTAAATTATGAGAGCACGAAAGAAATTCAAAACTTTGTTTAAGGTAATCAGGAGTATTAGGGAAGTATTTAAAAAAAACAGTAAAATCATGTTATTTCAGGAAAGACTAATTTGTTTTTTTTATATGAAATTTTAGAACTATTATTTATAATCATTATGTAAAAAAATAAAACTAAAATATACCTATAGTAATAATATTTAATAAAGTAAGTAATAAACATTCGAAATATCATGGACATGATTAATCAAGTAGAAAAGAAGTCTATCCACCATCGGCAGTAGGGTCTGTAGTCCAAATTGCTACCATATCTCATGCTATTTAAGAAATTAAATTTTTTAATTGCAGGAATTCAGCAGACAGGCAGACGGCCAACTTGATGGAAAGCGGTTACCATCGCCTATGGACATTTGCAACACCAAAGGTGCTGCAAATGCGCTGCTGCTCTCTCAGAGGAGACTGGAACCTAGTCACTAATGCCGGAACACAACATAAGGTTGTTATGGCGGCATACTCGGTCGCCATCTAGTCGATCAAATACCCTACCACCTGGATGTGGGTTGTTTTGACGCCTCTTACGAGAGGCCGCCCGCTCGCAGGCCATTGTATTCTTTCTCCGTTCCTGCACCGATAATAAATTTACAATAAATTTTGATAATTATAATTACCCAGTGGTAAAAATGCTGATTAAAAGTATTAAGTATTACATATCTAGAGATTATCCGATTCGCAACAGTATTTATATAACGCGCTATGTCCATTGTTTCGCCATCGTAGATTTTGTTCAAGATGAAGCTTCTGGTTGTGCTTGCTCTGGTCTCCGTCGCGTCCGCGAGAGTTTTGGACTGGGAGGAAATCCTCGAAGATTACACCGCGTATGGATACCTGAGCAAGATCGGTGCACCCTTGGCTGAGAAAATCCGCAAAGCGGAAGAGGATTATGCCATGGGCCGTATCGTCGGCGGTTCAGCTTCCAGGCTTGGAGAGCATCCTCACCAGGTAAAAGATGATCGTGTCCCTGAGTGAGCCTTCTAATAGTCTAATAGGTATATAATATTTTCCTTTGTAGCAAATTTAACTGTCGATATTATAAATAAATTAAACTAAAAATAAACTATATATACAGACAAAATTTTTTTTTTTTTTTTATTAATCAAAAATAAAATAAATTATTTTTATTTATAATAAAATTATAAACTAAACTATCTTATTATTTAATATACAGTACAAGCGATTATAGACTGTGTAACAAATCGCTGCCAGATGGGAGCGTGCCCAGAAGGCTGGCTGCATTGCCGCGCTGTATGGCGATGCTTATTTGTTGGGCGAAATTAAATTAAACTATAAAATCTAGTGCCAGACCGCTGTCAGTCGGAAACGTGCCCAAAAGACTGGCCACATTGCCTCGCTGAATGGCAACGCTAATGCGTTGCCCGAGGTTTAACTAGTCTTTTGGTCACGTGAGACATCCGCTAGAAGTTTAGCTATGTCTCGATAAAGCTTGTGCGCCTCAGGCCCCCATGGTCCCAGGGTCTCAACCCCAAAAGCCACAAATATATAGCCATTTCCGATAGCTGAGTATTTGCGGCGTTTTAGGGCCTCCTACGAAGATGGGACGCTGTCAAAGTATCGACGCAAGACGCGTCTCATACTAAGGGGCACAAATGACATACCATCGGGTCTCTTGCCGTCGTCGCGGTACATGCCGTTCGGTTCTAGGACGGCAGGTACCCCGGCGGTGACAAGAGCCCGACGGATATTTTCCCCATTAATGTAAATATTGATTATACATAATATAGTAACTAATGGCAAATCAAACATTTTGCATAAAGACCATCTTTATATAATACTCGCTGTTACCCACGACTTCGTCCGCGTGGAATTTAATTTAATTTGCCTTCCGGTGCGACGACGGTGGCGGCGTGCGCGTGGGCCTTTCAATATTTTTCTAAAATAAACTTAGCCTAAGTTACTCCTTATAACATCAGCTATCTGTCAGTGTATGTCCCGTAAAAATTGGTTCAGACGTTTCCTAAATTGGCAAGAACAAACAGACGGACGAGAATTTTAATAATTGATTTTTTATACAAGTACCATATATACTTTCACATATGCATAGTAAAAACTGTAATTTTGATTTTACAATTAGTCCCTTCAATTTCATTTATTTGTATAAATGTATAGATAAAACAGAGTCGCTTTCGGCGTCTGTCTGTTTGTTTGATTGCGGATACACCGCAACCCCTCCTAAACTACGCACCGGTAAGCGGTTTTCACCATGAATTAGACAATTGTTTACTGAAGGTTTGTATACCTATATAAAAAATCTGCTTACTTTACTGTGTAAGTAAAATAGGGCTAATATCCAGGGTTTACCACGCGGTATAGCGGCGGGGAAAACTGCAGTTTTATATAAAGTTATGTCAATAACACCGGCCTACGAAAAAAAAGTGGTCAGTACTTTTGACCAGACCCATCTATTCTTATGTATTTCGATGCCCTGAATCCGAACATAGGGTTCGTTTATTCCATAGATACACTCTTAAAAATTTGACGGTGTATGGACCAAACTGACCCCTAATTTGCATTCATAGACAGATTCACAGATACCAGAGTTTATTCAACTATTTTCATGTTCAGATAAATATGTAAGTGTTTTAAATTTGTTTTAGGCTGGTCTTCTGGCCCAATTCTCCGCCGGTCAAGGTGTCTGTGGTGGTTCTCTACTCAATAACAGGAGAGTAATCACTGCAGCTCACTGCTGGTTCGACGGTCGCAACCAGGCTACTAGCTTCACTGTTGTGCTGGGATCCATCTTACTCTTCAGTGGTGGCACCAGACTGACCACTTCCAGTGTTGTTATGCATGGTAGCTGGAACCCAAATCTAATTCGTAATGATATTGCCATGATCAACTTGCCCAGTACCGTTTCCTTCACTAGTGAGTAATAATACATTGTTTGAACACTATTTAGCCAATTATGTTTTTATTGCTATATATAATTTCTTTCTAAATTAAGGAAAGCTGGGTTGCTCTCTCGTTTATAACCCTAAAAGAAACTTAATTTTAATAGAAATTAAAAAGAATAAACGGAACGTTTCTGATTTTTATTAAAATGATTTTTGGAAGGAGGGTATGTAGCACATGTCGCTTGTTATACACTGGTTTTTTAATTACGAAGCTGGCAAACAGGCAGTCGGCTCAGCTCATGTAACATGGTTACCGTCGCTTGTAGGTGTTTGCAAGATCAATGGCGAAGCTAACGACGACACGAGGACGCTAAAGAGGATGGGATAAAGGGAGGGGATAGAAGGGATGGGATATAGAATTGGAATACATAGATGGGATAAGGAAGGTTGGATAAGAGAGGAGGAGGAAGTGGGCCGTTGGAGCGGTTTATCGAAATTAGAAAAAAACTCACCATGCATGTAACTGAGGACTGAAAAATAGAACAATTTAGTATAGTTGTTACAGAGGTGTTTAAAAATCATAACTTTGATTCTTATTTTTATTCGAGAGTAAGTGTTAAGGTGTTTGTACAGGTCCTGTTCGGCTGTTGTAGTTTGGTCTTCGATTAATATTTGATCGAAGAGTTTATTAGTAAAAAAGTAAACATGCAGCCTGAAGAATGTAGAGATGCGAATTTTTTGAGATGTTAGCGATCGTCTTAGTGAATTTGCGAACTGAATTACAAAGTATAAAATAAGTATAACAAAAGTGCGGGATTTATGCACCTGTAAAACGAACACTATTTTTTTTAAAAGCACAATAATTGCGCATTCCCACTAAATTATAAAATATGTGATGTAAAGTTATCAAAATTTAATATGGTTAACTTAAAAAAAAGATTCAATATAAATTGATTTAATTCAGATACGTTGTGTAATTAATACGCTATCTTGCCTCATTAATTTCGGATTTGTTGGATTCCGTAAGCAAATGGAAAAAATGTAGGACATATATTGCCCCACTACGGAACCTTTCAGTGCCTATCCCTATACATAATTAATTAACTACAAAGTATTTATTACAAAAAAGACGTCATCATAAATACTGCATATCTGTAACTCATAATAGATAAGAGTGATACGTTTTAAAAAACAGAAAATTGTATATCTTGATATGGATTACCAATTAATTATTGTCATAAATAATCATCTTTAATTTATTTTTAATTCTTATATTTATAGCTAACATTGCTCCCATTGCCCTTCCGTCGGGTTCGCAGTTGAGTGAAACCTTTGCTGGCAATTCCGCTGTTGCCTCTGGATTTGGACTTACTAGCGACGGTAATTTAATTTAGACCATTTTCTAATATTAAATACACTAAAAATACATAAAATTATTTTTCCGAAGAGTAGATGTTAATTGATTTCACAAAATCCAATTAAAGTTTTTTATTGCGACTTATCTTTTAGTAGGTAAAGTAAAGTATGTAGCTTTTTCATCAAGCTTTAAAACCATAGAGCAGAGAAAATCATCACGTCAATATCGCCGCAGAGACGAATCTCTCTGCTTTGTGGTGAGAGCTTAAACGAATGAGTTTAAGCTTTCAGGCTTACAGCTAATTAATTAATTAGCATGTCATTTGATAATGATCCATCTTGATGTTTTCAGGCTATTTATTGATAGTTTTTTGTATAGTTCAATTTTAACGTCTACATAATAAAAAAATAAACTATTTTCAATCCATTTCTATATCCAGAACAATATAAAGTCGGGCATTGACTAACACATCATTAATTTCACAGGTGGCAGCATCCCCACGACTCAATTTTTGAGCCATGTCAACGTTGACATTATCACTAATGCTGTTTGCGTACTTTCCTTCCCTATGATACTTCAGAACTCCAATATCTGCATCAGTGGTGCTAACGGCAGAAGTACATGCAACGGTGATTCTGGTGGTCCTCTCGTTGTTACTAGGAACGGTGTTCCCATATTGGTAAGTTCTTTCTATATTCAAATTCGTTTTAAGCGTAAGTGTGATGTAAGGTGACAAAGTAAGTAATAGGACAATAAGTTCAATGTATTTCGCTAAAAGAAAATAATTTTATTATTATAGGATTTGTAAAAATACAATGTTAGTCAGGGCATATAGAAAGAATGACAAGATGACAGAAAAGGTATAGATATGTGAAAGTTAAAGACGAATTTACACAGTTTTCATTTGTTTGTTTATTAACCAACATTTTTTTAAACTCGGTGCAGTGTAATTGGTTATCATGGAAAAGTTGTGATATTTGTTGACCTTATTAGTTACCGACGTGATTCGGCTTTGGCTACTATTCCTTTACTTGCCTTACCACCCGTAGAATTTCAACAATACTAGTTGTTGTTTATGTTTTAGGAAAATAAACGGTTGGTAAGATATAGGATCCCGTTATAAGGCATGGTGTACTGTGGAGTCGTCATGATAGTAAAAGAAAGAGATAATTTATTTAAAAATAATTAAATGAACATGTTTTATCTGAACATAATTCTGCAGGTCGGTGTTACTTCCTTCGGATCTGCCCGTGGTTGCCAAGTTGGTTCTCCCGCTGCTTTCGCCAGAGTGACCTTCTTTACGTCTTGGATCAATAGCAATATGTAAACTTGACAACTCTTTATCTGGCGGTTTAATTTAATAAAATAATTGGAATAATTTATTACAAGTGTGCATTTATTTATTATTTTATCTTGACTTGATCTTGGATTCCCGGGATAAAAAATAACACATATTTTATTACATTAAATTTGCTATCGATAAATGAAAAAATCACAATGGTTTTTTTTATCTGACCATTTTGGATCATCCCCAGAAAAATTACCGCCGGATTCCCAAGATAAAAAAATAACGCAGATTTTAAATCTATAAATTTGCGTTCGATCTGAGAAAATCGCATTGAAATTGGCCCAGTAATTTCTACGTGAATTCTGAACAAACAGACAAACCGAAAAAACACAATAAATCTAAAAAGAAATTGCATTGTGTTCTCCATCGTTAAATAGTCTATTCCAGTTTATTTTTTAAATAGCTTCAATGTATAGACACGGCATGTTTAGAATTGTATAATATTATTGCTATCCTACCGTTAAACTGTATAAAGAATGGGATGTTATGACAGTCAGGCAAACCTTCATCTTGCACATTGTACTTAAAAAACACTCTCTTATCTATTTTAATACGGCTATAGATAAACGACGTAAACTAGATGTTTGTATAACTCCTTTATTTCGTACTAGTCGCACACAAAATTTCTTTTGTTTTCTGGGTGATTTCCTTTATAATAAAATAAATAATATATTAAACATATACCCCCTTAATAAATGTACTTGTAAAGCAAAAATTACTAACTTCTTAAAAACTCTCGACTATCAGTCCACTGAAGACCTCTTGTATATTCCTAAATGATTATGCTATTTTCCACTATCAACGTTATTTCCTAATCCCCTCCATGATTTCCTGACACTTCTTACACAACATATGGATCTTAACATTCTCTGACTCATTTACTCCCGCTCAATCACACATACTTATCCTTACATCACCTATGCGAACTTACAGATACACAGACACTACATCACACATATGCACTTGAAAGACTCACTCTAACACGATTATTTATAATAATTTTAAGTTAGTATATTTTCTTTTTTCTTCCCTTAATTAGCCAACGGGTTGATCCTGGTGACCTGTACCACAGGTTTCTTCTTAACCTAATTCAGGCACCAGCCTCTTAGTTAATGTTGTTACTAGTTTTAAGTTTCTCTGTATACTTAAAGAGGAAATAAAGAATTATGTTATTATTATTATTATTATTATTGATAAATTTAAAACGACCAAAGCCCTTGGTCCTTACTCAATCCTAAACCCTAATTAATGGCCGGCAAATTAACCAAGTTTTTCCTCTACCTTGCTTGCTTGTAAAGGATTTTACATATTTATTATCTTCATGTGCAACAAGGTACCTCAAGGCGTTTTCCTTATCATTATTATAACAATATGCATCCTAAGTAGTAACCCTAGGGGAATAATGTATTTTTCTATTTAAACACTCAAGAATGATTTGTCAGACAAAGCTCATATTTAAATTTAAATATATATGTAAAAATTTTGATAAATAAATTTATTACACAAGTATAAATGTTATCATTAATCATAATTAATTAACAGTACATGATTAAATTTGAATCCATCGGAATTGATAGCTATATCAGATAATGTTATAATCCTTAGGTTATTTTGTGCATTATTAATGTTAATTGTGCTATGATTATAGTGTCATAAAATGTCATGCAATGCCTGAAAATAAGCTGCAGATGGCCTCTGATCATTACAATTCTAAACTACACGAAATAGCGAAAAACACTCAAAGGAGTCTTTCCCTTGGTTTGCCTTTTGACATTCCTTCATATAAATTGATCATTATAAGCTATACTATGATTTAGTAATAATACAGGCTGCGTTTTTTTTTTAAATTAGCCGATTTGATTCCTGCCATTCATGTATCTAATTGGTTTTTCTAAAATCTAATGATATTAAGTAGTTTTCGTTAAAATCGGATGTCGTTAAACTTTAAATAACGGTAATGAACATAGTACCTATATTTTTTCTCTCTATCTTCAATAATTGTTCTTTCTAAGACTAAGCAACTGTGAGACAGACAGGCAGACATTAAAGTGAGATAATAAGGATTCATTGTTACCTGTACGCTTCGGAACCCCAAAATAGAGAGAGAGAGATAACACTTTATTGCACACCAAAATATACAATTACACAAACAGACCATATTTACAATATTTTCTAGGCAATACAATGGTGGCCTTATCGCTCAAAGCGATCTCTTCCAGGGAACCTAAATGAAAGAAATTTGAATCGGGCGATATAGGTAGTGCAGGGAAAAAGGCAATAGATACATAAAAACTCAAACTAATTTAAGAACTAAATATACAAATACATAAATATAGTCATATATATACAGTAACTACAATAATCATCTCTCAAAGTATAACTTGGCAATAAATTATTAGTTTCTACCACAAATATACACAATAAATGTATTACTAAAAATAAATTATAGTACACGACACACTTTCCATGATCAAATTGATCGTGTACTAGCAGAAGGTGATGTTAGGAGCCTTAAGAACAGACGAGCGTGCATGACAAGAGTTATGAATGTCAAAGAAGCAAGTGAGGTGTGTAAGAATAAGCCTAAATGGCGCTCTGTTGTTCGTGCCTACCCCGCAAGGGAACTGGCGTGAAGTTATGTATGTATGTATGTATGTACTAAAAATAAATTGGGGTAAACCCATCGGGTTTAATTTTCGATAATAGAACATTATTTCAAGCGATAAGAAGGCAGATAATTATGTTATTATCGGGAAAACCATATATACACCAACATATTTTGATAGTATTAGACGTTTAAGCTGTATTTAAAAATATTATATAAAAATGCTGAAGAGACCGGAAGGCTGGAGCTTACCTCGCTCAAAGGATTAGCCTTTGTATCCAGCGAGGTAATGCTGCCAGCCTTCTAGGTACAATGCCCAGCGACAGTGGTCTGGTGGGGCTGGACGGGCTTTAATATAGGTTTTATTTTAATATCAGTTTTTTTTTTTTTTTACTATTGTATATATATTTTTAAGTTAGGTTTATTTATAGGATATTTTAGATTTTTAATTAATATTAATTTGTATAGGCTATAAAATAATTTTCTTTGTTTTAATATGAAACCAAAATGCTGTTATATAAATAAGATCTGTTTTCATATTTATTAATTAAACTTTAACATGATTTAACTTCGAAACTGTATTTCAGGGACGCCTTTTTAAGATACAAACATTAATCATTTTTGTAGATCATGAGACTTTTAACACTTGCACCATAGTATCTAGTTTTAATA
Organism: Dendrolimus kikuchii; assembly: GCA_019925095.2. Classification (NCBI taxonomy): domain Eukaryota; kingdom Metazoa; phylum Arthropoda; class Insecta; order Lepidoptera; family Lasiocampidae; genus Dendrolimus; species Dendrolimus kikuchii. Next base: position 11,075,065 of record CM034400.1, read on the forward strand.
ACTAGATATAGCCTGTATAGTTCAGAATATATTACAAGGGTGTAGCAAAACCGGGCAAAAAAAAAATAGAGATGGCAATACACACACATAAAACTGAAGGTTATTTTTTTAATGCACATAGTCGTGGGTGATGTCGTTGAATTTGAAAAAAACATGACGATGTTGTTTAATGACCTTACTAGGCAGACATCAGTTAATGTTGTAAGCATTGTATCTTAAACTCTCTCTTCTCTAACTTTTGAAGGAGAAAGTGGGAAATATTGAAAAGTAAAATTAAAATTGCCTACTTAGTAAAATAAAGAGAAATTAATGTAGAGGTTATAGAGTTTGAAAAAAATTTACAACGATAATTGATTTGAACAGTATCCATTGTTTTTAAGATAGGTACATATATGGTAGGTACACTAACTGCGTCCGCGGTTTCACCCGCATGGTGAGGGTAAATCGTTAATTTTGGATAATTCACACTATATCTTAATAAATTATAGCCTATGTGTTATTCTGATATGTTAGCTATATTATTGTAAAGTTTCATCAAAATCCATTTAGTAATTTTTGCGTGAAAGAGTACATAATAATAATAATAATCGGCAGACAAACACACATATTGTACATCCATATATTCTTACAAACTTTCACGTTTATAATATTTATTGTATTATATTTTACTGTGGCATACAAAAGACAAATAGACAACTGATAAAAATAGATTTTAAATTCTTTTAAAAGTAAGAATTCGAAGCCCATTAGAAATAATTGTGATAATTTTGTTTACGAGCGTCCTATAGGATTCACGCATGTAATAATCAGACAAATAAAGATAGAATTCCCTTGAGAAACCACCTTCGTTTCTATTGTTTTTAGAAGATCCCTGGTACCGCTACCATCACTCGCCGTTACGTTCTTCTACCCTTCGTTGTCTTTGGGTAATTCTTCTATGCTTTACATACATACATACATACATAACTTCACGCCAGTTCCCTTGCGGGGTAGGCACGAACAACAGAGCGCCATTTAGGCCCATTCTTACACACCTCACTTGCTTCTTTGACATTCATAACTCTTGTCATGCACACTCGTCTGTTCTTAAGGCTCCTGACATCACCCTCCGCTAGTACACGATCAATTTGATCATGGAAGGTGTGTCGTGGCCTTCCACGACTTCTGCATCCATCCACTTTTGCATTGTATATCTGTTTAGTCATTTTTTCATCATGCATTCTTTCTACATGCCCGAACCACCGGAGCATTCCTTTCCTTACCTTCACCCCGACACTCTCTTTCAGACCAACTCTCTTTCTTACTTCGGTATTACGAACGCGGTCCGCGAGCGTCACTCCGCAGATTTTGCGCAGTGCTCGCATCTCAACCGCGTTTACTCTACTTTCATGCTCTCTCTTCCATACCCAACTCTCGCTTCCATACGTGAGCGTAGGTACCAGCACCGCGTTGTGTATGGCGAGCTGGGCCTTCTGGCTGAGGTTCTTAGCGCCTAGAAGTTTACCTAACGCTCCATTCAAACTATTCCCCAAATTTACTCTTCTTTCTATATCAGCGGTGTACCTTCCATCCCTGCTAAAAGCACATCCAAGATATACAAACTCATTCACTTGCTCCAGCATAACATCATCGACCATTATCCTTGCATTCGTTCTGGTTTCTTCTCTCTATGCTTTACTTTTGCCATAATAAATCAATCCAACTTCTACAACTCTCTTAAGTTTTTTTCTTCGACTATTCGACTAGAATGTACTTAAAGAATTCCGAGTGCTGCATTAAATATACAAATTGGCACAATTAGCGGAACAGAAAAAATGTATGTGTGCAGTTCACACGCAGTAGAAGTGAAACTTCAAAGAACATAGAGACGAACATAATTATATCTACAACGCTTAGTAGACAAATGTGAACTGCACACACACATTCTTGCATTTCTATTCTATTATAGATGTCTTTATTCTTAGGTAATTTGACCTTTATCTGTAATAATTCCATCTAAATTACATTTTGAAACAATAGTATAAAGTTCAACACTCAATGCACAGTTACGCACAATTTCCTTTGATCTACGTATAAAAGAATATCTGCCTTAAGTATATATATATATATATATATATATATATATATATATATATATATATATATATATATATATATATATATATATATATATATATATATATATATATATATATATAGAGCTAAAATTCATTTGAAATCTTTTAAGTTTTATTTAAAGTGAAAATTAATACTAACAGATAAAGAGAAATGTGTTTTATATCGAATTAAATAAGGTTGAATTTTTTGTTTATTCCTTTTAAGTGTTGCTTTTTTCGTTTCGTCGAGTTTCAAATTACAACGATTATAAAGAAGTTTCAATTCAAAACTTCGATTTACTCGATAAAAGAGACGGATCGGCTTTCATACATTCTTGGGTCCATATTGTAAAAGATGAGAGTGATTTTATGATTTCTTTTTACTATGTTGATATATTTCGTAAACTTACGGCTGATGGATAGGATGTTTTCTATTTTGTAATAGAAATCTGTAATGCTTTTTAAGCCATATTTCAACTCATTACATGTTTTTGGCCCAAAAGTCTCTGTCTCCTTTGTTTTAACGGAAAACAAGAAAACAAATTAAAAAAAGTGCTTGTCAGTTTTTTTTTCAAAAAGTCAGTTTTTTTTAGCCACTCAGTATTTTGAAAAAAAAAGGTTGCGTTATTTTGACTTTTTGTTATGTGTGTATATTTACCAAAATGCCTTATACATGGTTATTTAGAAATCATAATCTCTAAAATAGGATACATGTACAAATTCTCGAGATAATAAGCTGCGACACATAGGCACTAAAGCGGAACCTTAAAGTTTTCTGTTTACATCTAAGTATCGTAAACCTATATGCGCATAATAAACTCTGTTTTATTCAATTGGTTTAAAGTAAGTTTATAGGCTGCTTCTTAAAGAAGCCTACAAACTTGCTCTAACTCAATATGAATAATACCCTAAAAGACTGACGAATATTTACAATCAATACTACTTTAATCTAGCCTATAGATAATGCAACATCTTCTATATCTTTCAACTGAATAGTACATAGATATTAAAGCATCTTTATTTTTCTTCTTTTCACGAATAATCAACTGAATTAATCTTAATGAAATTCGGCAAGGAGATATAATGTTACAGTTATTTAGTACCATAGTTGTTCTTTTCATGTTTCTTTTTAAAGTTAATAATTAATTTTGTTATGTACACTCTTATTTAATTTTCTAAATGATACAAGCGTCCATTTCCTTAATTGAATAATAATGTTATATTTTTATTTATCCTGTGTTTAGCGCCTATTTTGTATAGAGTAGTTCTCCATAATTTATCTCCATTTTATATAACAATAAAATATTGTGTGGTAATTGTGTAGATTATAATTTAAAATCTCTCAATTGTATATAGACGGTATTCACTACATTTTATTTTCATGTTGGCAGACGCGATAGTTCAGCGTTCAGTTTATTTTATTACATGTGGGACTTTAAGTATAATGTTTTATACATATGATATCTTGTATAAAATTTTATCTGGAATTTCCAAACAGTAATGTATTACATTATTTTCGTTTGTAACACGTTAATTAAAATAGTCTATCAATGACTTCAATCCGCGATCGGTTGTGCCAATTGCTAAGTTTCATGTACTGTAAAATTGTTGGAGGGATGGCGAGGTCTTCTAAAAATGCTCGACGACTGTTAAAATTAGTGTAATAAATGTGTTAAAACCGTAAAGTTCTCTAATTATAACTATGTGACCAGTTGCTGTTCTTTTATTACCATAAACCCTTCTGAGTTGTTGCATGTATTACAATATTGTATCCTGGGAAATGATTGTTTTTCTCTCAAAAAAAAAACGTTGAAAATATTGAAATAGGTTATAAAAGTGTGCATGAATAACCCAAAATTACTTGAGTATGTGTTATGAAATATATTAAGGCTTTCGGTAAGATATAGAAAAATACATGTTCTAATCGAACGAAGTAGCACATAACAGTTTCACATATAATTACTAACACTAACTGATATAATCATATATATATATATATATATATATATATATATATATATATATATATATATATATATATATATATATATATATTATGAATCAAAAACCTGTTTTGAGAGTACATTGAATTTTTTTTATTTTATGAAGAACTGTGAAAGAATCTTCATTCGTAATCTCTTGAAGGACATTACCATTATGAACTACGGTCGATAGTGGTTTAAAATATTTTTTATCAACAGTATCTTGTAGTTTGTTGTTGTAGTATCTTGCATAAATTTAATATATATTGTGTTGTTTTAAAAAATCTATATAAGATGTGACACGGGTGAAAACCGACGGCTTCCCTTCAGTGCAGTTAGCGCTTCCAAATGATGTTATCCCAATCTGTAACAAAAATTGTATTGACTGTAAAGAAGAGTTGACTGAAGCAAAGATGAATTTCTGTAATTTATAATATTTTGTACAATTTTGGCGTTAAAGTTTCGTATTTGTTATGTATGCTACTTTATTATACCCAATCTTTTTTCAAAATGTATCGTTTTTTTTTAAATATAAAACATGTTTTATCATAATGTGAATTAAGAACTTAAAAATAAAGTTATAAGTTAGTTTTTTTTTTTTTTTTTTTATGTAAAGCAATGTTATAAAATAAACTAACCGTGCTGGAACAGAGAAAGAATACAATTTCCTGCGGCCGGGCGACCTGTCGTAAGAGGCGACAAAACAATCCAGTCAGGTGGTAGGGTATTTGCCCGATTGGATGGCTACCACCCCTGGTCTAGAGTATGCCGCCATAACAACCTTGAGTTGTGTTCCGGCATTAGTGACCAGGTTCCCGTCTCCCTTTAGAGAGCACCAGCGCATTTGTAGCACCTTTGGTGTTGCAAATGTCCATAGGCTATGGTAACCGCTTTGCATCAAGTGGGCCGTCTGCTTGTCTGCTGAACTCCTGAAATAAATAAATAGAAAAAAACGATGTGGGCTACGTTATACCAACGTAACCTAGATTTGTAAACCTTAGCACGAGGGAGCTTATTTTCGTACAATTTTGGCACGGATCCTGAGCGTTCGGCGGAATAGTAGACATCGCCTTAAGCATTTAAGGTGGCCAATTTGTTGCTATTTATCGACATATCGAAAATAGTATGTTTTTGTCCCTTTACTTGAAAGGTACAATACCTCGTATTTCGAAAAAGAACCGCAACATCATTGTCCGTAGGACTAGGTGAACGCTCAAGAATCGTACTGGAAACTATAAAATCTTTCTGTGGTGTATGGTTGCCGGTTTGTGTAATGAAACTACACTTTTTGCAGCACATTTTATATTTGAAAAAAAAGGTACAACATCTTCTGCGCGTAAAAAGTCCTACCGCATTCCAAAGTAACCGCGACAAGACCGCTCTCGCGCGCTGACCGAAACAAACTCTCTGTCGACAGCGCTTAGCTGTCGGAGGAAGAGGGGCGACGTAAGTGCGGCGCGGGCGGCGAATAACGTAAAGGCGGCTTGCCACGGTTATATCGCTTAGGCAGCCTGCTGGCCGCTACATTTCTCAATAATGCGTAAATGGTCACCGAAACCAATATTATTTATTAATTTATTTTAATATCCAATTTTATTGCTAATTTTATCTCAATCTTCACAATATATCAAACACCAGCTGTTGGTTACAATAACATTTTTGCCCGCTGTTTTGTTAATTAAGATAGCAAACAGCGGTATGAGGTTGTTTAATGTGGCTGCTACTAAGTAATTATTTAAACAGGTTATTAAGTGTAAATAGAGTTTATGAATACAATTTTCTTTAAATAATTCTATTTAAAAACTAATCAACATTTATGAATAACGCTGTAAGTCTTTCAAACTCACTGTAATGCTTACCAAGATAGGTCTGTCATTTCTAACTACGACGAGAGGACCGCCAGAATCACCATCGCAGGTATTGGCACCAGCAATGCCACTAATACAGATGTTAGACTCCGCGATCTCGTACTCTGCCATACAACTAGGCTGTGCTAATATTTCAAGATAAACAAAGCGCAAACGCCGCCACGTTATCTTGTCATCTAAAATATAAAAAATTAATGGAATACTCGTATTTTTAATCTTCCAAAATATTTTATAGGTTTTATAGAATCAGGTAAAAATCAGGTGTAGTTTGAGTGAAAACTATGTTTTATTGTTTCTTCGATATTCTTCATTATTTTGCGTATGTGTGTGTATATAAATTTCATAAAATACAACAATATAACCATATTAACAATGTAACGATAAGAGTACAAATGACGGTTTTATTGCTATTTTAGCACCAGCTTTATAGTGTTGTAGGCATATATGAAATCTTGTTCTAATGTTATTGTAGCCCATGGTGTGTAAAGTTGATGTAAATATAGATGTGTGTACTCTTAATTCATAGTTGGCAAGTGGCTACAAAATCCAAGAAAAATATAAAATCTTATTTCTCAGTAACTAAGCAGGTACTCCAAGAATCTTTATCAAACTGATGTTTTAAAACTACTTTTTAGTTTTATCATTTTGATTTTTGTAAGTAATTTTCACTCAATACTTCAAAAGTCAGAGGGGGTGACACAATTTAAACGCATTTGGGCGCAAATATTTTCCTGTGTATTAACTAAATAAAAAATAAAAAAATATGAAAAAAGTTACACCACATGCATATGTTCACATTCATACACATAGACACACACATACATTCATTCAAAATAACAAAAAAATATATCAATATAATAAACAGAAATCTTAAAAACACTTATCTTATTATAATAGGTTGGGGAAAAAGTCTTTTCGCATATAGTATGTATGAACTTGTAATAAGGACTCTTTGGCTATACCATTTGTATCTGGCTGGTTTTGGTATCATTAAAAAGTTTTAATTTTAAACAAGACAGTTTCAAATACAAATGAGGAAAATGTTTGATTTTCATTTGTTTTTCTTATTGTTAAAATGAGAGAATCTAATGAAGAAATTCGATACATTTTAAAATTTTACTATAAAAAAGGTAAAAATGCAAGTCGCGAAAAAAATTTGTGATGTTTAGGGACCTAATGCAGTATCTGTGAGAGTAGCGCAAATTTGGTTTAAGCGTTTTCAATCCGGAAATTTTGATATCAAAGATGCACGTCGCTCTGGTCGCCCTGTTACGGACAAAATTGATGCCATTTTTGAAAAAGTGGAGCAAAATCGGCATATTAGTAGTTACGATGTAGCTGAAGAACTGGGAATTGACCACAAAATGGTTTTGGCGCATTTGAAAAAAGCTGGGTACACAAAAAAGCTCGAGGCTGCTACTTAAGAATCTAATACACAAATGTTAAGTTGTGGGTGGGCGTAGTGAATAGGGGGGAGGTATACTTACCCCTACGACTACCCCTAAGGTCCGGAGGTTTTAATTTTTTTTTAGTTTATAAACATGACCTCACTTATTTTTGTTGTAAAATTGTCCCACTTTTGATAATAACAAACCGTGATTTGAGTTTATGAATGTACTCACGAATTGTTTATGAATGTACTCATGAATTACATATAACCACTAGAACTTTTTGTAACACTAAAACTGTTTTTTAATGTAGAAATAAAGTTTCGTGTCACTTTTGTTTTTAATGGCTTGGCTAACAAGGCGTGATTATAAAAATAAATTAATCGATATGTCATTAATACTTATCGATTTGTAATTAAGAAATTCGAAATCTTGTAGCTCAAGATTTAGAATTAATTAATATATTGTTTTATATAATTTTCGGAAATCGATATATTTCTATGAAAAAAAAAATTATAAATATTTTTGTTTGCCGCCTTTATTGCCGCCATTTTATTCCTTTTCTCTAGTAGTTGAGTGAATGTGCTTTCTTCTGTTAATTTTTGATTTTACGACGACTTTGCCAGGTGGTAAGGCATTTGCCCGACTGGATGGTTACCACCCCTGGTCCAGAGCATGCCGCCATAACAACTTTGAGTTGTGTTCCGGCATTAGTGACCAGGTTCCAGACTCACTTAAGAGAGCAGCAGCGCATTTGTAGCACCTTTGGTGTTGCAAATGTCCATAGGCGATGGTAACCGCTTTCCATCCAGTGGGCCGTCCGCCTGTCTGCTGAACTCCTGCAATATAAAATAAATAAAAAAAAAGACTTATAATAATTTCGATTTACTATTTATTTTATACACAAACAGTCGGTTATGTTAGGTGATATTCAGACCAAAGCGCACGAGCCGAGCGAGCGTAGCGAGCGTGCCGCGGCAGCGGCCGGCGAGTGCCAGAACCGAATGTAACCATTTACAATTTTTTTGTACACACAGACAGTTAGGACGCCTTGAAAGTCTCATATGAAACATTTGTTTTATTTATCAATTTAGTGGACGACTAGCAAGTTGGCTTTTAATATGACAATGAATCAATATATTAATGATATAAATTTTATTATTAAATACACTGTTGATTTTTTTTAAATATTGGTTTAATATAAATTAATGCGATTACGTAAAAAAAAATTCGTCTTTATTGGTCGCCATTTTGAATGGTTACTCTTGTAGTGTATATAAATGTACTCTATTGTGTTTTTTCTTCATTTTTATCCAATTAAGCTGGTTTTTGGGTTATTTTGGCTCTTTTTATGTTGATTACTGGCTTTTTTTGAACTTTGAAAGGATTTTTCAATTTCGGACCTATGATAGAAGTGCAACATTAGCGAAAAAATCAGTGAAAAAAAGTGAGGTTATGTTTATTAAAAAAAAATATTTCAAGATCTCCGGACCTTAGGGGTTGTAGTAAAGGTAAGTATGCCTCCCCCCCTCCCCACTTCACCACCACTACTACTACTACTACTACACTACTACACTACTTAAAATTCCTGTATAAAGAAGCTATAGATTTACCAAGCTCGATATTTGGGTGCCTCATGAGCTCACTGAAAGAAACCTAATGAACCATGTACTCCTTTGTGATTCTTTATTACGACGTAATGAAATTCAGTTTCATTATTTTTGAAGAAGCTGATAACTGGTGATGAAAAGTGGATCACGTACGACAAGAACGTGCGAAAAAGATCGTGGTCAAAGGTCGGTCAGGCTTCACAGACTGTGGCGAAACCCGGGTTAACTCGCAACAAGGCGATGTTGTGTGTATGGTGAGATTGGAAGGGCATTATTCATTTAAAATCTATAACTCGATTCTAGCGCTACCTACTGGGTCTAATTATAAATCTAAACCATCCCCGGACCCACTTAAAGACTATTTTTTACACCTTGGGTTACATTATTGAAGTTTTAGTAGAGATCCTTATTTTTTTCTAATAATAAATTTACCCTTTATTAATCTGGGATAATGTAGTATTGTAAAGGTGAAAGAATTTTTGAAATCAGTCCAGTAGTTTTTAAGTTTATTCGTTACAGGCATACAATTTTTCCTCTCTCTCTCCTCTCTTTCATTACAAATCTTTCCTCTTTATAATATTAGTATAGATAGTATAGAAGTATAATGTAAATAATATAATGTCTTTAATATACATATTCGTTTACCCGTACCTTTGTTGTAATAAATAGTTCTGTGCATATACTTCAATTAGTATAAAAATGTAGGCCAAAAATGTTATCGTTTTTCGCAAAACCATTTACGATTATCTTTTTTGTCATACAAGCTTTTGTGTATATTAACAATTTTCTCCAGACGGCCTTTAGAAAATTAACAACAAATATAGTGTGTGAAACTTAATCATTTTGTTACAAACAAAAGAGTGGAAACAATTATCTCCACAAGTTTTATATTCCTAGTTGTAGGAGCTGTAAGGCACGGTGTAATACCTAACTATGAAGTACACACTGGCTCGGCAATGCCCACGTATCTCACGTACGCCCGTCCACTCCCGCCCGAGGCTCTCGTGACAGTGACGTTTTGCTTACCAACACATGGACACACGAGACAGCGTATGTATGCTATACCGCATACACTACATCCCTCCCTTGAGGATAAATTGGAAAATGACAACAAAGAATCTTGAAATTGAATCATTATTTATTACTATAAAGATGGGTATCCAACCCTTGCAAGTTTTATGTACGAACAATTGTAACATATTATTATTATTAAAATCAAGTAATCATCGAATCTCAGTTTTCATTTATTCATTTCCAATATCCCTGACTTCCTCTTCTGCTGCGCCTTTTTGATCCTTTTCCTGAATTGCTTTCCACTGCCCTTCAACTCTTTTTAGATGGACGATGTTTCTTCTCAGCACTTTCCCTGTTTGGTCATTCTTCACTGTGATCTCTCCTCCGTTTGTATCTTGTACCGTATGGGGAGTCGGGTTGTAATTAGACGTGAGTTTATTAGCTTTTTCCATATTTCTGATATATACTTTATCTCCTTCACTTAAACCTGATTTGACCGCGCCTCTCCTTTTATCTGCATACTCTTTACCCTTTTCCTTTTGTGTTTTGTCCCGATCCCGTACTTCTTCATCAACTTCTTTATTTTCTAATCTATCAATTGATGGAATCTTATCTCTATTTTGCCGTCTAAAAAACAATTCTGATGGCGACTTGCCTGTAACAGAATGAGGTGTGCTATTATACATTAATAGATATTCCATCAGGCTTTCCTTCATGTCCTTTTTTTCTAAATGACTGATCTTAAGGCGCTTTATGATGTCACGGTTTTGTCTTTCGACTTCGCCATTCTGTTGAGGCCAATACGGCACTGTATTGTAAAGGATAATATTACATTCTTTACAAAATGCGCGAAATTCGTCGCTGACAAATTGTCTCCCATTATCGGCGGTAATTGAGACCGGGTAACCTAGTCTGCTGAAAATTTCCTTAAGCAATTTTATAATCTGGGTGCTGGTCACTGATTTTGTGATCTTGACTTCTTTGTAACGACTATAATAATCAATAATTACAAGGATGTAGTCGTTGCTAGGTAGAGGGCCAAGCAGGTCCATCGCGACATCAATCCAAGGAGCTACAGGGAGTTCACGTCTTTTCATAGGCGTCGGTGGAAGTGGCAATCCTACAAGAGTGCAGTTCTTGCAGGATTTTACAAGATTTTCTGCATCTTTGTCAATTCTTGGCCACCACACTTTTGACCTTAACCTTCCTTTCATCGCAACGATTCCGGGGTGGCCTTCATGTGCAGCATCTAATACATTTTTACGTAATATCTGTGGTATCACTATTCGGTTTCCACGCAGTAATATATTTTCATAGAAACATAACTCATTTTCAAATATCTTATAACCCTTGACAGATTCGTGCCACTCTTTTTCATATACTCCTTTCTTAACAGCGTTCATTTCCTTATCACTTCCTGAAGCTTCCATGATAGCACTCATTGATATTGCACATGGTCTTGCTTGCTCCACAATTTGATGTACGTGTTCGTCCTCTCTCCGAGATGGTAATTGCAAATCTTCACATAGACGAGACAACGGATCAGCGATGTTTACTTTTCCCGGCTTGTAAGTTACATTGAATTTATAAGATTGTAACCTGAGTACCCATCGCTCTATGCGCGCACAAGGCCTAGATTTTTGTCCAAACAATATTTCTAGAGGTTTGTGATCGGTAATGAGATCAAACTCCTTTCCAAAAAGGAAAATATTGAAATGTTCTACGGACCATACTAGCGCTAAAGCTTCTTTTTCCGTTTGACTGTACTTCCTTTCACAATCTGTTAGTGTCCTGTTTCCATATGCGATTACTCGTGGTCCTTTTGTGTCAGTTTGTATCAATATAGCGCCGAGGCCTACAGGACTGGCATCTGCGATAACTTGTGTTTTGTCTTTAATGTCGTAGTATCCTAGAGATTGTATTTGAGTTAACGCTTCTTTCAGTTCTTTGAACGCCTTGTCTTGCTTGCTTGACCAAAACGGTTTAATAAAAGTTTTCTTCCCCAATTTATTCCTTAACAGTTCTTTCAAAGGTTCGGTTTTTGTAGCCAAATTTGGTAACCATTTATTTACATAGTTCACCAGCCCTAGAAAACTTTGAAGTTCTTCGATGGTTGCAGGGACTCTGAAATTGGCGATGCTCTCTATGTACTTTGGCAACGGTTTTATTCCGTCTGATGACAGTTCGTGTCCTAAAAAGTTCACCTTCTTTACTTTAAATATGCACTTCTGTTTATTGAGTTGCACATTATTTTCTTTAAGTACTTTTAACACCTTTTCTAGTCTTATGTCATGTTGTTCTTCGCTATTTCCGAATATTAAAATATCATCGATGAAGTTAATAACTCCGTCGCATTTTATCAACAATCTTTCTAGTACCTTTTGAAAAATCTCTGGTGCGCAACTTATACCAAACATAAGTCTTTTGTATCGGTATAGCCCTTTAGATGTTATAAAGGTCGTTATGTGTCTGCAATCCGGGTGCAATTCGAGATGATGAAAAGCATCTTTAATGTCCAATTTGCTAAAATATTTAGCTTTACCAATTTCCGGCAAGAGTTTATCCATGCACGGCAAAGGATGATTTTCCCGCATAATAGCTGCGTTAGCGCGGCGCATATCTACGCACAATCGCAGGTCGCCATTTTCTTTCATGATTGGTACCATTGGAGAAACCCATCTTGAAGGTCCATGTACTTCTTCAATTATATCTCGGCTTAGTAGGTCTTGAATCTTATTTTCAACTTCTCTTTCAATAGGTAACGATATTCTCCGGTAAGGTTGCGCTACTGGTTGCACGTTGTCATCAATAGAAATTTCGACTAGCACATTTTTGAGTTTAGGGAATGGTTGTAATATTAGCTCGTCGATTTTATTAACATCTATGCCTATTTTCAAAACACCAAGAAGCGTGGCGGTTTCTTTTCCTAACAGATCTCTTGTGCCGCCCGCAATAACGTAAACAGTTGTTTGTTCTGCTCTATCATTTATTTTGATTTCTGTTTCAAACGATCCTTTTATGTTGAGTGGAGTGAGACTGCCGTAAGCTAAGAGCGTTTTGTTTGGCTTGGTTTCCTGATTGTGTATGACGGCTCTCTTCTCTTTCAAAACCTCCCATGTTTCTTGAGTTATTAAGTTGACTTTACAGCCTGAATCTACGAGCATTTTAGTTTGAATTCCACCTAGGGTGCACTCAACTGTTGCGTCATTATCAATATTGAAAACATAATCCACTTCAACTCTTGCTTTCTTGTTTCCTTTTGAGTTTTGTTGGTTTTCAGATTTTTCTTGTTCATTGGCTTTCCTTTTTGTACCTGCAGTTCTGCAGAATTGTCGGAAATGACCTGGCTTACTACAATTAAAACAAGTTCTTCCCAAAGCGGGGCATTCTTTGTAATCTGATAGATGACTTTTACTTCCACACCGTCCACATGGCCTGATGTTTTTGTGATTTACTTGTCTCGTTTTGTACTTTCCTTCTTTTTTATTTCTGTTGTATATAGCGTTAATTTCTATATTTTCTTGTTTTTTTTCTTGATTTACTTGTTTTTTATCTTCGTATATTTGTAATTGATCGTTAACCACTTCCAAAGTATTGGCTTCCGTCACGATTTTTTGTAGGGTTATGCTGTCACCTACTGTTAGAATTTTTTTACGTAATTCAGGTGAAGTACATTTCTCGGTGATTTGGTCGATTAAATGGTCTTCTTTTTTGTCAAAATTGCATTTTTCGGCTTGCTTACGTAAACGTACCAAAAAACTTTCAAACTTTTCGTTATCTTCCTGTTTGATTAGCCTAAACATGTGACGTTCAAAAACGCGATTTTGTTTTGGAAGAAAATATTCATCGAGTTTTTTAATGGATACGTCAAAAACGTTAACACCTTCCGCAGCGTCAACGTTTGCGCCGGGTAAGTTATAAAATATATCTTGCAGGCTAGTTCCTCCAAAGTGCAACAACGTCGCTCGTTTTTTCTGTGGAGACTCGATTGTGGCTGCGTCAAGATATATAAGTAGTGATCTTTTCCATTTCTCCCATTTGCTACCGATAGAAGTCCTATCACCGTCTAAATCTAGCTTTTCCAAAGCAAACATAGGTTGCTGAGCCATGTTTCTTGACCTTTTGGGCGACCTGGAATATCCAGTTTATGGGTTGTCAATACAATTAATGTCAAGACAATTTAACTGAGGTTTCGTCAACAAGTTTTAATTTAATGGAGGCATTCATTTGAACAACCTACTGTTTTCAATTTAATAAAGGTTTTTGTCAACCATGTCCAATTTAATGGAGGCGTTCATTTGAACCACCAGACAGTTTCCAATTTGTTTGTCAACCAAATCCAATTTAATGGAGGCGTTCATTTTCCCAATTTAATGGAGGTTTTGTCAACCACAACCAATTTAAAGGAGGCGTTCATTTGAACCACCAGACATTTTCCAATTTAATGGAGGTTTGTCAACCAGATCCAATTTAATGGAGGCGTTCATTTGAACTACCAGACAGTTTCCAATTTAATGGAGGTTTGTCAACCAGATCCAATTTAATGGAGGCGTTCATTTGAACCACCAGACAATTCCCAATTCAATGGAGGTTTTGTCAACCACAACCAATTTAAGGGATGCGTTCATTTGAACTACTTTTTTTTCGTTCCTTGTTTAATTAATATAATCAACCGTATTTTATACGCGCTTTAGAGCCTTTTAGCTATACTAAAGAAATATTTGTCTTATTTGTTTCACTAGTCATGTTAATCTATTGTAAATATATATATATAATCATAACATTATTTTATAATATTCGATGATGATAATGTATGTGAACGTTTGTTCCCTTACTACTCTAAACAAACTAGCTCAAAGAGGTTGAACATGATCTTGTTGTATTCAACATTTTTAAACAAACACTGGCTATGCTAGTTACATAAACATCCATTGAGATAGGTAGTAATAAATACACGTAAATGACTTAGGTCGAGCCCAGTAGGTAATTAGTTTTTTGAGATTTATACTGTACAAAGAAGGTACGTGTAAATTGTTATCGCCATACAGCGAGATGACTCAAATTTTTCACTTTGTTTACATTTACGTTAGACAAGGTCTTATTGTATCGAGAACCATGATTGTTTTAAACTATTATAAGTTATCAAAGTCATAGTTACGACTCAATATTAGTTCAACTATTAATAATGATACTTTGTAAATGATTACCTATGTAGTAATTTACTATCTTCGGCAAATTTTACGAAAAATGTAATATGCCAACATAATATTATAAATAATGCCAAGTTTGTCTTGTCAAATATATTTATGTTAGTCGTTTCCCTTCCTTAAGAATTTTTATAAAAAAAAAGATTACCTTTTGCTCGTCGCCAATTGTAGGAGCTGTAAGGCACGGTGTAATACCTAACTATGAAGTACACACTGGCTCGGCAATGCCCACGTATCTCACGTACGCCCGTCCACTCCCGCCCGAGGCTCTCGTGACAGTGACGTTTTGCTTACCAACACATGGACACACGAGACAGCGTATGTATGCTATACCGCATACACTACACTAGTGAAATATAATTTACGAATTCATTACATACCGTCAAGTATAACACCATAACCAGATGAGATCGCCATTGAACCAGTAAAGTCTTCATTGAGCTCAGATCCTGAAGGTAGTGCGATAGGAGCGACTGTGGCTGGAAATTTTTAAATGAAATTAATGTATATCACGAGTACGATATAAAAAAAAATGACGTGAGTGTAAATATTAATATATTAAATGAGACTACAATTGTTTTTACTTAAAAAAAGAAAGACAACAACCTTCTATTTATATAGATATGAATATAGTAAACATACACACGTTGTTGTCGCATTTAGTATTGCAAATCTACATGCAACTGTAAGCAGTTTCCATTAGATGGGGTCTGCCTGTTTGCCAGCTTAGCAATAAAAAAAATAGAAATGATAATTTATTTTAAATGGTGAAAAATAGGTTGCGCTGCTAAAAGACGCTAGCTAAGAGAGCGAAGCAAGCACACCATACTAGCGACCGGCGACAGCCAGGAGTTATTAGTATATTATTTGTTCAATGATGTACCAACTGCTAATCATGTGTTCAATGGTTAATAAGTCTGTTCTGGCAGGTTTTGTCTAAAGCAAAAATTCTGAAAGTAGCGACCTTCAGGCGTTCCTTGCAAGCGATATTCAGCTTTAAACATCTACCTCGTATTTAGTTAGTAGCTACATAAAACTTAGAATTTTTTTAGATAAAAAAAGTAATACAACCAAATTTGCCACAGACATTACAATTAATCATTTAAATACTTACAGGAAAATGGAACAGCAGATGGTAAATAAATTACAGCGATATCGTGTTGTATAGTGTGGGGATTCCAGTATGGATGTGTGACCACATGCCTACTTTGAATCCTAATTCCTCCAAAGTTCATGTTCAAAGAACCAAGGACAACAGTCAAGATTTCGCCTCGATATTCTGTATCATACCAGCAATGAGCAGCGGTTAATACTCTGGTGGAAGTAACAAGTGATCCACCGCATTGCTTCAGATTGTATTGAAATGAGCTGTTATATACAACGATCAAAAGGCCAGCCTAAAATACACAGAATATAATAGTATTAAAAGCAGTGTATAAATAAATTTTAATGTGAAAGTATAAAAGTAATATGTATGTAACATATTTATTATTTAATAATGGCGTATCAAATCATTATCAACCGTGTGTAGGATGGAAATAGAGAACCAAGTTTGTTAACATACTCCTCAAAGTCAGTTTCGTCAAAAATCGAATAAATTGCAACATACCTGGTAAGGAAATTGACCCAATTCAGCAAACGAACCATTAATTATCCTCCTCTGGAGAAGCTCATACTCCATTGTCCCAGGTTCTACATCCAGAGAACAAAGATGTTTTCCTACATCATGATCAGTTTTATCAAGAAATTGATTGATATCTTCGGCAAGAGCCATTACAAAGAAACCAAAAAAGATTGCAACAGAAACCTTCATAATTAAATGAAAAAGAGATGTGTTGACCATTTTTCATGTTCTGTCCATTTATATACTGTCTAAAATTCATGTAATAACGAACAAAACTATAAATCACAGTTTATTTCAATTTTATCTATTTTATTTGTCACTATTCACACCGTAGTATGTAGAAAAGACATAGGTAAAAAAGTATTTGTGAGAATAGGACAGACTAAAGTGTGATGTTATTTATTTTATTACTTTGAAAGAGAAACCTTATGTATTGCTTTCCGTACAAAATTGTAGCTGTGGTACCGGCGGCAAATAATATAGATAGATAGATAACACTTTAATCACCAAAATAAACAAATACAAAAACAAAATGCATAATTACAATACTTCTTGGTAAAAAAAAACAGGCAGCCTTACCGCTAAAACCGATCTCTTCCTGGCAACCTAGCTTAAAAGAAATTCTTAACTAATCTATGTCGATGTATGTGGAGCAGAAAAAAAGATAGGACTATATAATTAAAATAAACATACTTACACTAATTTATAAATTTAATAGATATATAAATATAATAGTAATATAATATACGTATATACAAAATAATCTAAATAAATATATTTGTTAACATTATATGTGACAAGCAGTTTATATTAACATATATTACAATAGATAAATAAGTAAATGTTTAATAGATTAGACATATTTATTTAAAAATTTTTTCATAAATTCTTCAGTACCTGAAATAAATGCGATTTTCATATCACATGGCAGTTTTATAAATAAACGTTGTTGGAGTTTAATTAACATATTATGCTATAGTGTTTTAAGTCTTTATTGGATGTAAAGTAGTATGCAAGATCCTGTTTTACATTGTAATGATACCATCTTTAAGTACCTAGACAGAACAATAAAATATCTATATATATTAAAGAAAGTCGTGTTAGGGCTGTACTGATTTGGCTGAAAATTGGACGGGAGGTAGCTCAGAACCAGGAGACGGACATAAGATAACTTTTATCCCGTTGGAACCGGTAGGTGGCGCTGAGATCGGGTTCTAGAATCCTCCTAATCATCTGGAGCGATTTTGGTGATTTTGTTTTTGTGCGTTTGAGTGGGTCCCCGGATGGTTTAAATCCACAATTGGAACCGGTAGGTGGCGCTGGGATTGGGTCCTAGAATTTTATATTTTCCGAGCAGGACAACGTCTTAGGGGGGCGCTAGTTTTATTATATATGTGCGCATGGCTTCTCTATACAATTTTGCCTGTTATCTTTATGGATTCTTGTAACCTTTATCATGCTTCGCTGTATGCAGAAAAAATCACAAGATAATTAAAGAATTAGGTTAGTATGACAGTTATGACGCTATTCTAATTATTTCCAGGTATTTATTTTTTTACTTTACATACATATTCAGTCATAAAAATATAGTTGTAATTATATTGCCTCGTAAGTTTCATTTTCTTCATTAGATTTTTTTTAAAAGACCGGTGATATAGTTTTAAATATGTTGGTTAAAAAAATGTAGGAAGAACGTGACTCTGGCGAAAACGGCAGGGAGTGTCCAGTTTGGCAGCCCAAACCAGATACGAACGATGCTATACCAATCTGCAAAATAATAAAATAAACATAAATATACACTAAAATCAGTCCCAGAGGTAAGATTTAATATAATTAAAATTACGTTTTGATGTTCATTTTTATTTAGACATTTCGGCCACTTTTCAGTAGCTGTGATCGAAGTGAAAATCAACAAAAAAAGCCGCGCTTAAAACCGTTTAATCATGTGCACTAGTCGCAAAACTTAAAAGGATACTACAAGATTTTATTGTTAAAATGATACTTACATTTAAAGATTTAATGGGGAACATTATTTGGAAGTCACACACACATGCTAAAAAATAACTCTAATACTTACACCGCTTCGTAACGTAAGTGTTAGGCTGGCTGCATACGCTCGGTTTCCTGATTAGGTTTCCGGATCAGGAATTCAGATCCGAAAACTTAAATGCTCTGCTCACATACAAAATGTTCAATAAGGTGCATGTGCTCTCACTGTTTCCGAACGGAAAAACCTATCGTTCGGTTAGAAACTTTCGCCGTGCGTTCCGAATAGAAATAACCGAATGTTTGTACTATTTACGCCATTCCGAATCTGAATTCCTGATCCGGAAACATAATCAGGAAACCGAGCGTATGCGTTCAGCTTTATTGCTGTTTTAAGATTTAGAAGAAGATGTATTAAAATATATCTGTCACTTCTTTAAGCGAGTGGCCCTCTGGAGTCACCTCTGCAGGGCCCAATACCCCCCATGTTACTGCAGGTACTGCTTGGCTGGAGGACCAACGGGAATGTCGCACTGCACACGTTGTTGCTAACGAAGTTCAAGCTGATGTGGCTCAGTGCTTGATTTATTGAAATTGCACCTTCTAAAGAAACAGGCGTTCTAAATTTAACTTACTACTATTGAAATTTTCATAAAATTTTAATTTATACCTAACTTGGTTTTAAATTTAGTTTATCTTAATTTAAATTTATGTAATGCAAACCTGATTAAATTCGATCCCTATTTTCAATTTAGTTATTTATATAAAAAGTCTATTAAATACTGAGAAAAATACTGTTAAATTCAAGTTTACTTGAAAATAATCGTTTCAAATTATACTACTTGATCTTGACTTCAAGCTTTGAATCACATAAATACTGATATCTCTTTAGGCTGATAGCGATTTGCTATGCACTGGCGATTTGCTCTAGCAAGTTCAAAGCTAGGCGAGTTGCAAGCTCGTTGCGCACTCGCTTCGCTTTGAACGCTTTTTTCGCTTTTTAGGATCACTTTGTATTATGATATGTCATGTAGATTATTCTTAATTAAATAAATTGTTAACATTCTAACGTTATTCTGCATATGTTTGGAGTGTCTGCTTCGAAACCTGGAGACTACTTTCCTGCTCTGTTTTCTCCGCTTCGTGAGAAAAAAATTGTGTGTGTGTGTGCAGTTTACACGCAATAGAAGTGAAACAAACACAAAGGGCGCGTTCGTCTAGTAGCTCGCAACGCCCAAAATGCTTCGTTAGCCGTTCCACATAGCGCCCACGGTCGTTATGGTCGTGGCGAAAATGCCACTAATGTGGTTAATATTTTAAATTACACAGCGCTCACAACGACCCATGACAAGTAGTGTGTCGAAGTGGGTGTTGATTACAGTGCATTAATTCTCTCTATCGATAGACATAGAAAAAGGAGCGATTTTTAAATCAACCAATGACATTTGTGTATTTCGTTGTTAATGACATTAACGCTCTATAATTCCTAGTAACGCCCGCAAGTAAGTAGAACGGGAAAAATCGCGGTCGTGAACGTGGTCGTTGTGAGCGTCATGGGGAACGTAGCCTATATCGTTATAATATTTTCAACTTTAAAACACGACATATGAAGTATTAGCGAAAAGCTTCAAAATATTTCCGACACTATCTGTATAGTGTTTAAATTTTTTAATATAATATATTCTAACTCATTCTCTCGCAAGTTTAATATAAATATAATAAATAATAACAGCCCATAACTGTCCCACTGCTGGGCTCCGGCCTCCCACTATAGGGGGATTGGACAGTATACCCGCCACGCTTGTCCAAGGCGGCTTGGCAGGTTTGATACATCGGTTATCTCGATGTGCAGGTTGCATCACTTGAATCACGATGTATTCCTTCACCGTTGTTAGCATGTGGTAATTGTAACAATATGCACATTAGGTCAGAAAACTGCCTAAGCTGTGCATGCGTCCGGCTGCGATCGAACCCGCGCCCTTTGAGTTTGGGACGCGTGCGCTAGCCATTACGCTACCACGACTACTAAAAAAATACTATTCCGGATCTGACTATGAAAAAAGAATTCTTCTTAACACAACCTACGTTGATTTATTATTTTAAATTGACTTTTCTATTGTTAAACTGTTATAAATGTTGCAGTTTACTATGATTTTTTTTATTGACTTTTATGTTTGTTATTATTTTATTACTTGTAAACGATTTTATTTTATAGTTGTGTATTTATTCTCAGTTGGTTTTCTCAATAAATAAAAAAGACTTGACATTTCTACCAAGTGAAATGGCATGCCCATAGTATAGATTATTTAAATGATGATAGTTAGAGAAATGATGTTTAAGTAGTTAGGAACAGTATTATTTCGATAAATGAAATTCATTTTTGAAACAACTATTTATTTTTTGTTATTTCACTTGAGAATTCAAAAAGAAATTAAGTCTGTATCCATCTATACGTGTTGTTGAAGGAAATTCATGAAGGACGTAACACGAGCAAACGCAGCGGGTACATTGGACTGGCAGCCAAGAGCTGATCCGAAAGATGTCACACCGATCTATAAAATAGAGAAGCAAAAAAATGTTATTTAAATACCATAAGTAAAAAAAGATCGACGAAGTGCGTGTCGTACCATACACGTTGCAAGGTTTCATAAAAAGGGACCTCAACTATTTTTGTATTTTGGTTGCATACTCCAAAAAATAAAAACAAAAATACTTTATAGTCTATACATATGTACTGTATATCTTGCATTCGACGGGATTTTTTAATTAATCTCACTTCAAAGTACTTTTAGGCTCTTATCTTTTACATATTTTCTTGTTCAAAATTTAAAAAGTAGGTACGTAGCATTTACGAGGTTAGAATCAAATATATTCCTCTCACGTATAGATTTAAATAAAAAAGTAATCAAGAAACAATGTTATCTATACTAATATTACAAACAGAAAGATTTGTATGTTTGTAACCAATAAACTCAAAACTACTGGACCGATTTCCAAAATTCTTTCACCATTGGAGTACTACATTATCCCTAATTAATATAGGCTATATCAAAATTATAGATCCCAACTAAAACTTTAATAATGTAATCCATCAATCTAAACAAAATACTTGACGGTGGAATCGGGTTCTAGGGTATTTTGATGAAATTTTATGTGTGTTTGAATGGGTCCCGGGGCGGTTTAGATTCACAATTAGACCCGGTAGCTGGCGCTGGAATCGGGTGCTAGATTTTTATTTTTCCAGGGCAGGACAACGTTTGCCAAAACCACTAGTATTTTATAAAAAAATTGACTACCGATTCCCTAAAACCTATGTCCAGTGAAAAATGTTTTCAACCATCAGTTACATGTGTAGTGTTATCTGTGAATTTTAGCTTTTTGAGCTTACACCATTGTGTAGATATGTAGAACACACCTTTCTTACAAGTTTTATTTAAATGGATTCAGTAGTTTCTGGGAAAAAATGGTCAGACACACAGATATGAGATAGATACGGCGATTTTATAAGGATTCCGTTTGTGCGACCATGCAATCTTTCTATTACCACGAGTTGGTATGGTTTTTGGTATAGTATAGAGAAATACTCTAAACCTTTCAACTAACGTCTAATTCGAAACAGTATTAAATAAAGAAGTAGTCACAGATGTCAGCCCTATGATGATAAGTAGTCACAGATGTCAGCACTATGATGATGATCGCAAATTTCGTCCAAAGAGATGCCCGTAGATGGCGTAATTTTAAATTACTGTTATAATATCTACTCATTAATGTTGAAAATTAAATATCAAGCGAAAGACAATTAAAGTATTTAAAATATTTATAGTGCCATAGTGTTATTATTTCAACTTAAACTTGTAGCATTAAGGAGTTTCTTATAATGTTACTTAGTATTGAAGATGTATTTTTTTTAAACTGATTATACATTAACATTTTTAAAAAATAGTTTAAAAGTTGTTATTAATTTCTATTAAGAAAACTCAATAACTTATATCAGCTAAAAATAGAATTCAGTCGAAAATTACGCCATCTGTCGATATGTTCCAGTATCACGTTACTGTAATTTTGAGCTTTCAGCTTGTTTGTCTAATTATAATAATTTAATTAAAATTAATCATCAATGCTCTAGTTAAACATCTAGGATTATTGTTCAATGACGACTGTTGTCCGACCATATAATAATATACTATAACAAACTACCAGAATATGTCAAACGCTCCGGTAGATTAAATATATTCACTTGTCGGCGTAAGAAGTGGCTAATTGAACATACCTTCTATAGCTTAATAATAATATACAATAAATTATTATTATAAATAATAATAACTTGAGTTAGAATGAGTTTAAAGTACAACTGCAAGCGATGACAAAACTATCAAATATGCGCAATACAATCTTGTCACTGTTTTGGTCTCTCTCGTCACATGTCCTTCCTTTTTAATTATTAAAACAGACCTACATTGTTCTTTTTCGACATTTTAATAAAAAATTCTGACCAAGATACGCCTGTTGTTCCTTGTTGTAACAAGAGGGCCGCCTGAGTCACCACTGCATGGGCCTACTCCACCAATACCACTTGTGCAGATGTTCGATGCCTGTATGATAAGCGGGAAGGCATAGCTGCAAACGCTGTTTGTGATAACGTTCAGGTTCACGTGACTAAGAACCTGAGCGGTGCTGATACTGCCCCCTGAAAATCAAGTTAAACAAAAGTATATTAAAAATATCGTACAGGACCGGGTTTCTATTTGTCGCTATCCAGTAATTTGCCATATTACTAGTTAAAATTTTATTTATACTACATAAAAGGTAATGATAATTCTATATCGACTGTAAGTATGTTTAACGAAAGTAGTCTATTATATACCTCAGCCATTGAACGAGACAATGCGGCCAGTTTTTTGGGAGCGGTCCAACCTGACAGCGGTCTGGTACTAGAATTTCTAGTTTCATTCTAATTTCTATACATAATATACTTTATTTTTAATGGTAAGTTAAAAGAATGGATAAGGTACCAATAGAAAAACCCAAATAGGATCTTCCAAAATACTAATTGAAAGTCACAAGTCTATTACAGTATCCAATAAAGCAGGGTAGTGGAAAGTCAAATCAACTGAGATAATTTTTATAAACTTGCAGGACGTCAAAGCCTCATAGATTTTGTACGAGCGTAGGTATACTTATGATGTCCTAAGTAGGTACGTACAAGTAAAAAGAGTGAAATTGCTTATTAATTTTATTGTTTGTAAAATAGTGAATTATTTATATTATAATATTTTATAAGTTAGATGATAAGATGTTTTTTTTCCCTATTCTTTTACATGTAAAAATATTAGATTTTTTTGAAACATGTGTCATCCCTATTTATACACAATTATATTATAACTATTATGACTTCATTTTCATTTTTGCATTCAGTTTAAAGATAAGTTTATTTTTTTCAAAAATAATATGATTGAACAATATTTAATTTTAGAATAATTAATAACAAAACATACCATCACTAGTTAATCCGAATCCCGAAGCGATGGCACTGCTTCCAGCAAAGTCTTCAAATAGTTCAGCGCCTTCAGGTAAGGCGACAGGACTAATAGTGTCTGAAAATAAAATCAAATATATAAACATTAGTGTTATTAAAGGTAAACATAAAATTTAGCAGTTGATTATATTTGATCCAACCTAATAAAAAACTCTGTAAGCCAGTTTTGTTAAATTAGTGTCCCGTGGTTAATTGCTTGATATGTTTGGGCATATATAATTAAAACTATTTTTTATTTATTTATTTCGAAACTGGCAAACAATCAGACGGCCCACCTAATGGAAAGTGATTAACGTCGCCTAGAGACGTTTGAACACCAAGGGCGAAGCCAATGCATTGCAAATCTTTATTTAGGATGTGGTAAGAGCGGTAGGATAAAGAGGATGCGATAGGAGGGCTGGAATATGAGTGTGGGAAAGAGGGATCAGACAGGTTGCTTGGGATGGAGGGGAAGAAAGAGTGGAGAGTGGGTCATTGAAACCCTCAATCATCGTACGAAAGATGATGGATTCCAGCATAGCTCTACTACGTACGAATATAAAATCCTTTATAGAGGGCAGGCGCGATTTTTGCTCTCTTTTTCTTATTTTTTGATTGTTTGCTTCCTCCTCTGTCCAGTTTCGGGGCCGAGTATAATGTCTTTTCTTATGAAAACTATTGCGAACAGAGATCCCCTGACCCGCCTCCGGGAGCACAGCCTATAGGCGCCCTGCATACCGCTGACGAACGTAGCTCACGCAGTTTGTGGATAGGCGTCAGACGGAATATGCCACTCTCTACTCTCTCTACGACTATTCTCTCTGAGACAACTACCATTATTCTGTACTCGTCCATGTATAGTTTTTAATTAATGTTTGTAAATATCATAACAAGAAGTGATACAATCCATATAGAGTTAAAAATTAGTTAGAAAAAAAATCGAGTTTTATTTGGAAGAAGCAACTGCCACCAATAACAACTAAACTTATAACTATATATATACTTATAAAATTTTATTACACTATCTTAATTAATATTAGGATAATAATGTATGCATATTAATTGTTTAGGTTTAAGTTATGGTGATCAATAAAGAGTTTTCGTTCATTCATTCATTCATAAATAACATATATTTACAAGTATTATTACTACAATTTTTTACTATCGCTAACTTAAAGTCTGACTATGATTAGTTGTAACTCGTTTTCTTATTACACTAGGATTAAGGTAAAGTGATAATACCACTTGATTTGACAACCGCATCCGCAGATTATATGACGGAGTCTTTTTTTACATACTTATCCAGTGTCTCGCTCAGTCTTTTCTGACGGGATACACATGAGCAAGGCTATCTACCGTAGAAATAGGGTTAGAGTTCTAGCATTTAAAAAACGTTTCCAATGGACAACGACTTGGTACCTAAGTAGGTAACCTAGTTTTAGATTGTGTTTAATATTAGTAAATGACCTTAATAAAACATTTGAATAACACATTTATTTAATAGCTCTTGAGCTTACCAGATACGGTGACTGGACTAGTTATATAGATAACTCCAACATCATTCCTGACTAGAAGAGGAGACCAGTTAGGGTGCAAGGCAATAACACTGGTGTCAATCCTGGTACCACCGGAAAACAGGGTGACTGAACCAAGGACAACGGTCAGACGCCATGCTTGATGTAAACCATCAAACCAACAGTGAGCAGCTGTCACGAGTCTGTTAGGGGTTATAAGTGAAGCTCCGCAAATTCCACTTCCAGTCAAACCGATGATAGAAATCAGGAGGCCAGCCTGAAAGAGAGAAAGTTATTCTAAAATCTTACAGAGATTAACTGCAACTTTTATAAGTGAAACTTCTATACAGACGGGGTCTTCGGATTTTTCTGTCACGAAAACGCATTACGGCCGCGTGGAGGAGCGGCATAAATTTAGACTAGACGTGGTTAGAGGCGGCATAATGTTAGAGTAGACTATTGGTGTTTTTATTGGTTCCGGATCGAATTCAGTTTTTTTGTTTGACAAAATAAAATATGTTTAAATAAAAAATGCATTCGTTAAAATTTACCTAACCTAACCAAATCATAATTTGCAGTAAACCTGCGGAAAATCGATATTGTTAAATGTACTTGTCCAATTTGAAAACCTTCCCCTTAAAACTTTAAGTTAAAATTTTGTTGCGATTCGTTTTTTCACTTGTCCGTTAAAGTTTCACTTCTACTATGTGTCCCAGCACACATTTCGATTTTTTATTAATATAAAACAATTAAAACCTTATGTTTACAATGAAAGAAAGAAATCACAGTAAATACATAAATGAAGATTTCAAATTCAAATATTTTTAATTATAAATGTTCACTTTTGTAAAAAAAACTGAAAGGATAATATTAATATTGTTTAATTATTTAGCAATAATTGAAAGAGAACTATAATTTTCAAATAAGATACTAGGTAAATCTCGATGTTTGTTTCATACTCGTGAATAATTCGAAGGTACTTATAATTTCACAGATAATCTTGTGATTATGATGCTATAAATTTCCAACCGCAAACCAAAATAACTACATTCGCGATAACGGTTATAAATATGTGCTTAAACGTCACATGATCAAATGTGACATCGAGCCCTTGTTCTGGGAAAAGCTGGCAGGCTATAATAGTATGCACTAGTGAACTAGCATGACAATGACATCCGAAATAAAGGACTTTAAGTTACAGTGTTGCATTTGGCTCGACGAGAAATGTAACGACTTGAAAGTTCGAACATCAGTTACAATCAATCATAATTATTTAAATGGTGTCGTGCCCAATATGCAAGCACATTTTTGCAAATAATAAGGTTGGTTACGATAGGCACAACATACATGAACGCCACAAATTCGAAAAATTAAGCTGCCTGCTGAACTGACTCATCTGAAGGATTATTTTAAGAAGAATAATTAAAATACTGAAAACAATTATTATTTCTTTATAATAATTAGGGATGTCACGAGTTCACGTTTTTAGTTCCCCTAAAAAGTAACGTACCTGATACGGATATTGTCCTAGACCCGCGGGAACTCCCCCTACGATTCTCGAATTGCTCAAGTATTGCTCCTCAGCTTTACGAATCCTTTCACCCTCAGGGATACCATAGTTCTTCAGGTATCCAAAAGCCGTGTTGTCATTCAAAGGTCTTAACACATCAGCACAGACAAAGCTTGCCAAAAGGAGCACGGCGACAAACGACTTCATGGTGACTGCAGGACTAGCAGATGCGTCTCGTAATTCTTTTAATATATATACCTATCATATTCGATAATTTAGTAATTTGAATTGATTTTGTATTTGATTATGCGGATTATTGATAATTTTAATGTGTGTTTGTAATCACGTAATTCCATTTCTTATAATGTTTCTGAGATAACCTATCCGTACTTTACGGTCATACATTTATGTTGTCAAGAGGAGTCTAACTGCAAGGTTTAACATACACGGTCACTCTGAGAAGGATGGCGATTTAAGTATAATAGAATAAAGTAAGACCAGATATAAATGACACGAGATGTACAAATCTTGAATGTCTAACTCAATTAGCGATGGTTCATAGGCGGCGATGGTAACCGCTTTCCAACAAGTGGGCCGTGTGCCTGTCTGCTGAACTCCTGCAATAAAAAAAATTAAAAAAATTGGGTAGATGACATATTTCACAACAAATACTAGAACAATAGTTAAACAAAAGAAGGGATGTAATATTTTACATAAAAATATGTGATAACAAGGTATTCCTTGTTATCATATATTTTTAATTAAAATCTCATTTTTAAATATCGGCGGTTTTGGTGTTTTGTAAGGTGATAAAAAAAAACAATTTATTGGTAACTACTCTGTTGTGTATATAAATAGGAATTGAGTTTAATTTGAATCTTGCGTACGTCGCCATTAGAAAATATACTTTTTATTTCTTTCTTATACGGGCGATTCTAGGAATAGACAAGGATTAAAAAAATATTATATCTGTCGACTATTGCCTACTTTGTCTGATGGCTATTATGGCGATGAGCGACATGTCTGTTTGCGTCACCATTAAAATAACATAGATAAGTGAAAATCATTTCGATTCTTTAGTATAAATTGTTAATATTACTAAGATAACAAAACAGCGATTCCTGATTTGTTATATTCCTGGGTAATAAAATGAATTCGTTTCTGAATAATGTCGGTCTGAGATTCTTTTGAGAAAATTTTTACTTGCCTCCCCTATTTAGATTTAACCCTGAAGGCTGGCTTGAAATATTTATTCTGTACTAGGATATGTTAGCAACTTCGTCCACACTTAACTAGAAACTCCTGCGGGATTCCCGGGATAAAAAATATCACACATTTTATTACATTACATTTGCTGCACAGTGAAAAATTCAAATTGCAATTGTTTTTTTTTTAATATGGCCATTTTAAATAATTCTCAGGATAAAAAGTAGCACAGACTTGAACGTCTTCAAAATGTTTGTATCCGGTTCATATTTGGGTTGCGTAAATATGACCATATCTCCGAATTTCGTAATAAGCTTAAATGGTTGCCAATTCGCCTTCGCCGGAATGTTCACTTACTCTCACTTCTGCGCAATATCCTTTTCAATCCCTGTACTCCCCATATTTAAAGGAACTTTTTAGTTTCCTCTATCAATCTCATTCCCGTAATTTGCGCTCAAATGAAAATCTTCTGCTAACGATACCTAAACACACTTCGTCTTTCGTAGGAAATTCTTTTGCCGTACAGGCTGTTCACCTGTGGAACTCCCTTCCCTTGAAAATCAGACAAGCTACATCTACTTCTACATTCAAACACTTGATCACTGACTATTATTTGTCCATGAAATAAAATTTGTGGCAGTAAATTGTATTATTGTTTGCATGTAAGTATATAATTTATATTTTTATAATCTATTTAATTATGTATATCTATATTAGTTTATTATTTTGTTTGTTTTTTTTCTTTAATTACGATAGAATTAGTTTTAATTGAGCTAAACTACCAAATATTATTTCATTTTTCTTGTAATGTCTCCTTGGACACCGGGTTGCCTGGAAGAGATCGCTATAAGCGATAAGGCCGCCCATTGTTCTAATCAAAATGTATTAATTATATTAAATGTCTAAGTTTAAGTTATGGTGAACAATAAAAAGTTTTCATTCATTCATTCATTCACAGACTTTAAGTCTAAAAATTTGCTATCGATGAGCGAAAACTACATCGAAATCGGTCCAGTAGCTTTTACGTGAATTCCGAACAAAACAAATCATCAAAAAGACAAACGGACAAGAAATATATAAAAAAATGCATCGTGTTCTTCATAGTTTATATAGTGTATACCAGTTGTTTTTTTTAATAACTTCAATGTACAGACGCGGCATTTTTACAACTTTATAATATAATATAGATTTCAAATGAAAGACCTTTTGGAATATTTTAGCTATGTTATTTAATATGGATTTACATCATTAACATTTCTCTATACGTTTATGTCACATTATGTCGATCGATATAAATCTAGATGGGTAGGTATTTCTGATAGCGACATTTTCATTGTATCGTGTGATGACGTACTTGATTAATTATTACAGACAGCTGATACCTACTATAAATATTAACTAAAAAACTGCAGCTTTTTCCATATTTTGGACCCCATTATGCCGCATTATCTTCGGTTTGCCTCTTTGGCGATCTGAAGTTATATACAACTCTTATATTTTTATGGTCACATGCGTGTATGTTACAGCCATATAAATGAATGGATCTGTATGGATAAAAAATTGGAGTATTTATAATAATTTCTCTATAAAAATTAAATACTGTAACGATATCGTGATAAGTCTATGGTTGGTCGCTTTTGATAACAAATACAGACGATTTTTTTTAGTGTATACAGGGGCCCAATTCTGCTATTACAACTTCGTCAAAATAGCGGGACGCTATCGTTTCAATCGTAAGTTTGCCTGATTTCGGTATTCTGTCAAATGTAATGGCGTGCCCGTAGCACGCTACTCTATCTTTATAAATGTTTAAAACCTAAAACTCGCGAAATAAATGTTTAAAATGTTGGTAGCTTTTCAAATTTTATTTCGGCTAACGCCATTTCTGCTAGTGGTAATACTAATTATCTTCTATTATTATTCTGTCGCGAAAATTTCGAAAAGATATTGTGGATTTAGTAGAATATTAATTTTTGACTCTATCCCAATGGAATCGCACTTTTAAAATCTGTACAAAACCAAGATATTGAAATAGCAGAATTGGGACCCGTGGTGTTTGGGTCATGAAACTTATTATGATACACTAAAATGGTTTTTCTACTAATGTAAATAGTAAGGGAAATAATATTTCTAAGGCCAAGGGATTTTTGTCTTCTTCCTTCTTCTTCCGGTCGGTACAAATTAAAAATAATTTAAATGAGAACGGTTTGTACAAGATCTATTAAGTAGATTTTTTGGGATTTGTGATATTTTATAAAAAAATACATTTAAAATTTGAAAACAAAAACAATATACTGCAATTTACGTGGACCAACACGCAAAGACCAAAGATTCTTACTTCTCCTAATATATTGGACATAATTAGGATTTAATTGAAGAAAGAAATAAATAAAATTGCATTTTTTTTTTATTGTAAAGATTGAAATGTGAACAATGTTAACTAAACGTTATTCAGAAGAACTTTTTGACAGCAATTTGGAGAATATTTTATTATACAATTTTAATAGTTACATCATGGAAAGAGAGTATTCTTCTTCCATGGTTATATAAATAAGAGTTGTATTTTTATGTAAAAAATCTCAATTGTTTAATTAAATATGAAGTTTCAAGTCACAAGAATTTCGTTATTTCGCGTCAGTCAAAGATAAATATGAAATAAAACTTGCCTTAAAGTTATTTGTTTTTTTATATATTTATTATCCAATATGCTTACATTTATATACGTTAGAAACACATTTCAACTGTGGCACAGAAACCTCATAGGTTTATTTGTGCCGCAGGGAATCGTGTACACAATATTGTTATATCAAAAATAGGAGAGCAGAGGCGTGTAATTATTATCATCATTCTAGTGTTTAGTTCTGATTTGATAATAAAAGCGAGGTTATCATTATTCTAGTATATGGTTCTCATTTTAGTCCCAGGTCTGCACATGTGAGCCTGATGTTACTGGGAAAAAGAGACAAAGTCGATTATGCATAGGCCGCTATGTAAAACATAGGTTTAATTTTAAATTTAAAGATCTGTGCTTGCAGCTTAATTGCTATGAAGGTACGACAATAACAATTGATTATTAAAAATAAATTTGATTACTCGTTTACGTTAATAGTTTTTTAAGTTCTTTGAGTGCGGCAGTTAAGCATATTTTAATGAGTTTCTATAGCACACTCTTATACGCAACCACTCTTCACCCTGCTTAATTTTCTTTCGTCTCTGAGTAGGTATAAAACATACATTTAGTAAGTTTGATATCAAATGGTAACCAGACTGACTATCTATTTAAGGTAACATTATACACAATTTTAACAACTTATGATAATTTTCTTGTAGCTAAGTTTCGAGCTTTAAATTACAAATGACTGTTAAAGAAGTCCATGTAGGAAGTCACGCGAGCGAAGACCGAAGACCAGCTTGACAGCCTATGTCAGCTATGAATGACGATAGTCCAATCTACAGAAAAAATAATGACAATTAAAAGGTTCAAATTATATATTTCTGTTCTACTAAAGTAATAGTGACAGTAGGTAATATATATATTGTACTTTCTATAGGGGGATGAACATAGAATACTTTATAGTTTCTGCAGAATACGGACCCGAAGTTTAAGCGAACTGAACCAAGTAGACTTTTTTTTATCACTAGTTATAATTACTTAGGTAGTCTTACCAAAACCTGTCTACCGACCACGCCCACACATGCCGCACGCCTCCAAAACTATTGGTGCAGATATTTGATGCTTGGATGTAAATAGGGAACGCTAACATGCACACACTGTTTGTAATTACATTAAGACTGAGGACTAATTAAGGATTATGTTAAAGATGATGTAAAGATTATTATAAAAACTGTTTTCTAAGTGATTTTACCTGGGGTAGATTTGAACAATAGCATATTAATCTACAGAAAATTTCTACCACAAATATCTAACAAATGCTGCTAAGCTCATATTGTAATGCTGTAAAAAATCTTTCGCAAAAGAAAATAATTCCTGTCATTTATCCATTCACTCTACGGAACCGTTCTAATTTTATTAATGAACTGAATTGTTGATATAATACTTACCATCTCTGGTAGTTCCATAACCAAGTGTAACAGCTGGCTGGCCTGCGAAATTTTCGAAAAGTTCCGCTCCAGAGGGCAGAGATATCGGAGCAATGTTAACTGAAAACATTATTTATTAAAAAATGTTTATGTGCAGTTCACATGCAGTAGAAGTGAAACTTCAGAGAATATACTCACAGTAATTCTTCTCTAAGTTTTATTAATCTTAATATATATAAAATACGTGTCACGTTGTTTGTCCGCGATTGACTCCTAAACTACTTGACCGATTCTAATCAAATTTGCACACCGTATGCAGTTTGATCCGACTTGAAAGATAGGATAGCTTACATTTGGCCCCGGTAGGTGGCGCTGGAATCGGGTTCTAAATTTTATTTCTTCAGGGCAGAACAACGTCTGCCGGGACAGCTAGTATAAATATAATTCCTTTAGCCTACATCCGTTAATATATTATAATTCAAAAAATTCAATCTCAATTACACTTTAAATCACTAGTATAAAGTTCAAAATTCATTTGATTTATGTGTAAAAGAATATCTGGCTTAAGCATATACGAATAGAGTTAAAATTCATTTGAATTTTTTTTAGTTTTATTTCAATTGAAAATTAATTCTAACGGGTAAAGAGAAATGCGTTTTATTTTGAATTAAATAAGGTTGAATTTGATGTGTTTATCACTTTTTATTGTCACTTTTCGTTGCATCGATTTTCAAATCACAACGATTCTAAAGAAGTTTCACTTCAAAAAAGAATTGTAGAGTATTTTTTTTAAGAAAAATATATCTTACTTTATAATGATTCTCATGGAAGTAAAACCCTTGGAATAACAAAAGCTTTGTAAAATAAAGCTTTTAATTTTTTTCAACCCTACATGACAATATGGCGCTACTGGTTGACAATTATAATGTAACCAGGATCGACACTCAATGTGTGCTTTATATGTTATATTATTTGTTATGATCATAAAACATACATTAATTATCAAACACATTTGTATACAAGAAAACTAAAAGTTAACATAAGTACCATTAACTATAACGGCACTCACCAAATATAAAACTGCTATATCGTTCCGAACAAGTATAGGATTCCAATTGGGGTGGACAGCAGCCGCACTGGCCGTAATTCTTGTACCACCACTGAATAAATAATTCAGATCCCAGAACAACGGTGAACCTCCACAGATTTGGTGGACTGCATCGTTCCAACAGTGAGCTGCAGTTGCAACTCTGGTTTTACTGATTAGGGCACCACCACATACGCTTAATGTGTTCAAACCAGTCACATCACCAATAAGACCAGTCTGGAAACCGAAATAATATTTTATCTAATAATAAAAAATATATAATCAATCAATATTCTTCTAGTGTCCTTGTAACCCTGCACCTTTATTACTTTTATAATAAGAGTATTAGATTTTCTTAATTGTATTAGATAGGTAAAATAAAAATCACTCAAAATAACGCTCGTTTGATGGTAATAAATACTGACTGACCTTAAAAGGATACTGTCCTACTGTAGCAGGAACCCCTCCCAAAATCCTTGAGTTACTCTGTAACTCTTCTTCTTTTCGTTTGATCCTTTCAGCTTCGGGTATGCCAAATTTTTAATGATACCCATATGTTGATATATTTATACTCGAACTATTTGCATTATCAGCAAAAACTAAATTTGATAAAATGAGTACAGAAATTAAAAATTTCATCGTAACAAGTGTATATTTTATGTCCACTATTAAAAATGTAACATTGCATAAAACCAATATCGAGATTAAGAAGGTATCTTTGATCTAAATTAATTTAATAATCAATATCGATTACTTTGTTTTTTAAAGTCTGTCAATTATTCTTAACTGACGATATTGAACATGATTGAATCTATCGACACTAATCCAACAAAACTGAAATGTAATTCGGTATTATCAAAACAAATGCAAAAAAAAACTGCTTTTTGTAAAAACACAATCCTAAATGACTGTTTTTAAAAGTTAGTGCCTAAGTCTGTCTGAAAGTTTGTTTAGAATAAGACCGTGCACGAAATACAGAGGCAGTTTTGGTAAAGCGTGTGCCTTTAGTGGAAAATGTATGTATGAAACAGTAAAAAAAAAATAGTAAATGCAATAATTATTTTTTAATATGAAAAAGATAATAAAATATGGCTGCCAACAAATAATAAAAACTGAAATTCATGGTCGAAATGACTTAAAAGTTGAAAAAATATTATATCTATCAAGACATATTTTAAAGGTTCTCGTAGAAACAGAGGACGTTTTGAGGATAGTTGTGGTCTGTTCGAAAATGTAGTGCAATTTCTTCCAATCTTCAAGTCTAACTACTTATATTAATCGAATGATTGAATTTAATAATAGTAACCTCTCATCGTGTAAAGTTTCGTCGTGCCTGATCAAAACATTTGAAAGACAAATTTATAAAATATATACAGATTCGGGATTCCTCCACTTGTTCTTCTTTTTTAGGGTTCGGAGTCATTTTGATAAACCGAGAACTGTTTAGTAATGCCTGGTCCGGCTGTATGTATGTCACGTACATTTTTCTAGAAAACTGAAGGGTCTACGTGGATGTTTGATAATAAGAACTAATATATTTGGCCACTATACCTACATGTAACTAACGGTTGAAATTTACATCAGTGTATATTGTATATAGCCGTGTCTAGTACCGTTATTCTGAACTTGAAAAGATATAATAATGTTCCGTATTACATTTTTTTTTTAAAGTCAATAGGTGGTGAACCGTGAAAATGTTGGTGTTAAAGCTTATAATGTTTTCAACTGAAAAATATTGTTTAAATATTTTTTGGTATACGGAGTATTTTCACCTAAATAGTTTCTTATGGTTCCGTGGCTAAATAACAAAGATAGGCGGCAATATTTTTACTACTACGAAACTCTTCATTGTGCGTAGATTGCGTAGGACTTATCCAATGTATTCTACATTGAATACTCTTAACTTTGATAGGATTAAAAAACTAAACCAAGACGAAAACAATAGTATGTATTTAGAATATGAGTCTTTTAAACGGGGCGGAAGCAGATATTTAGAATCTTAACGAGGTATGGAAGTCATCGACTCGCTTGGAGTTGCAGATGTCCATGAACAAAATCACCACTTACCATCAAGTAGACCTTTGGCCAGTTTGTCTACAAACAGAGCTAAAAGTCATCAACCATGTTACAATATCAAAAAGTAAATAATTTTTTCATTGCAGAGGTCTTCTTTTGAATCCCTATACTGACAGAAGTATTATACGTTGGTTTTCTTACGAAGGACAATCAATAAACACTCACTGAAAGTTTTCAAAGTATATACACAAAACTCCATTGTAGACACTTGATATGTTTTGGAGTTGTTAGGCTCGCTCCGCAATGCGCTTCTACAAACAATTTCAGTTTCTGCCTCGCACAGGGGACTGTCACTCAAGCGCTCGCGCGGAACAACCCAATGCTATTAGCTGTCCAGATATTCCAGACCCCTGCTATCTTTCACAACTTCCCCTATAGCAACCATCTGACTAAAGTATGCGAGAATCGGTGAAGATCAAACTAAATTGGTGCGTCTGATAAGTCTAAAGTCAAACTCTTTAGTTATGCTGACATTGTGTTCAGATTCAATTCGCTTACGCCCATGTCAGTTTTGTTATCTTTTATTTTCGGTACAAAGTTAAAGATACATTTGTATGACTATAAAAACAAACAAAGGGTATTTTCCGCGTGCTATGCACAATTTAATATAATATCTTCGTATAAAATTTTGATACTAATTCATATTCATACATAAATATAAATACTAGGTATATGTTTGCTATGCTTATGTTTAAAAGGCAGATGTTGATGTTTGTCTATTCCTTCCACAGGGCTTAAGTAACGAACTGATTAAGAAACAAATTAAATAGTTATATGTTCCTTAGGGTTAAACATACCCTCTATTCCGGATACTGGAATAGTTTCTGCGGTTATAGATCAAAAATAGAAATATTTTTTGTAAAATACTTGTAAAATAATGTTAGTATAAATTGTTGGATAATATGTATAATGCCTAAAATCTTAATGTTGTTTCAGGCCATGCTCAGAATGGTTAGGACTTGTAGAGCGTAAGCTTTGGAAACGTCTATACTTAGACGTTCCTTTTAACAATTTAATCTAAATGTGATGCGACGCTGATTATTGATTATACCTGTGTATACTACTTAGAAATGTACTCTAAGACAAGACCTGGTTGGACTGTTGTGGGAAATGCGATTAATAACAACTGAACTATTGAGGTGAACTTGCAATGGATGGAAGGGATTTAGAGCTATGGTGCCTACCTGTCGCAATCCTCAAAGAATATAGATGAAATGGGCAGACGATAAATCACCACTCATACTCCATGGGTCCTTAAAAGGTCGTAAAAGAACAGCGAAGGACAACACGGTGTTGACTTTAGGCATTTAAAGTTTCGAAATCTGGACCTTAAGTTTTAGCTCTTGTGACTTTTACCCCGTGTTGGCTGGCTAAGACAAGTACTAGGGAAAGGATCTTCCTCGGAGGCTCTATGGAATCGGATACTGTGATATTGCCACTCAGCTTAGGGTTCGGCACAAAAACCCGTTGCGTTAAGCATTGTAGTTTCATTGGACGGAGCCGTGCGGAGCTGGCGATTGCCATTTTCCGCGGCCATGACTATAAGCGAAACTTACCTCCACCAGGGTAGATCCCCACATGGTGATACATATGTAAGATTTCTCCTAGTTTAAAAAAAGGCATTGTATTTCATTGTAGTAACATTGTTATGTCGTATTATAAGGAGTTGCTAAGTAACAGATTCCCGAAATGTTAAATTAAAAATTTAGCACGGCCAGGTAGCCTCAGTTAAATGTTGATAGAATCATTGAGTTGCATATGCACATTTCATAGAGTGGTCCTGGAATACATACCGTAGCGAGTGCCGAATTGAGATTCGATTAGTCGTAGCGAACTAGAAACGGAGTGAGTAGTGCGGGCACAAACATTAATCGAATTTCGGTCTTCGGCAGGCGGACGATCAAGTATGCGTTAGCTCACATTACGAGACCTCTCGACTCTCTCTCGATACTGCTCTCTAGTGTTCGATATACGATATCGATTTGAGACGTCTATCACGAGTGATTGAATATTGTCAAGGACTCATAGTAGGGGACATGATGCAATGCGATCTACCACTGATGTCAATTCGATGAGCGTTCACTTCATTTACGAAACATATTGTGGTACGGTCGGCTTTTCAATGAGACCGACCAGGTCCGTCATGACCCGGGGGTGCGTATGCGTGGCACCTGGGCGCAAGGACCTAGGGGGCGCAAGTCAATTTACTTCAATAAATAAGTTATAAAAGAACATAGAAATAGTTTATCTAGATCTAGCACACGACTATGTGTATATTTGTTTTAATCAGTACTCAGTTAAATTCGTAGCGCCATATATACTACATCTTTATGTCAATTTTCATCTATATCAACCCACTCATTTTCCGGGGAAAATGAATTTGACATAAAAAACAGACGGACGGGCACACATGACTAATGCATAAGGTTTCTGTTTTGCCAAAATGATTAGGCCATACTTTAAAATATGAAATGTTATATTTTATTGTTGTTAAGGGGGGCGTAAACTGGTTTTGGCACCGCGGCGCCCAAAATACTTTAGACGGCCCTGGGACCGTCCTATTCACTGACGCTTGTATGTTGTCATGTGGCTTTAACAATATCCGGTTTTTCCAACAATTGATATGATAGATATTCCATAACATAATTATGCAATTAAATTATTTTATTATCTCCTCATCATAAAGTATACGTGATAAAGAATAATTACAAGTTATCGATCACAAAAGCATAGACTTTATTATCAGATTAAAATTTAAAAACAATAATTACGAAGCAATACGTCACGTAATTCGAGGTAAGGTACCTATATAAACCGTTTAGGAAAGCTGTCTATCAAATAATAGAATCTTAATTATATTCGTTTTATTAAAACTCTCTCAAATATGTTGTTTTCCTTATATCATTTTCGTACATTTCAAGTAGATTTTTTGCAATGAATTACATAATTCATTGATGTTTATATATCTTAAACAACCTAAGCCTCATCTAAAGTTAGATATTACAGTAGAAAACGTTTTATAATAATCATGTAAAGACACAATTTAACTAAAAATGTATTCTAAAAATTTACCTTCTAACAAAAAACAAGGTAACATGCTACGTGATACGTGGGGCAATGAAATAATTATCGTATTTATGTGCAAACCAGTTCCCGAGGCAAAGTATCGCAGCTATCATTTTAGTGAAAACTGAATTGAATTGAAGTGAAAATAGAATAAGCTAATTTTTATGCACCCGTACAAATACAAACCACTCCTGGGAAAATTTCCGTGGAATTCTCGGTAAAAATTAGCACATATTTTATTACATAAAATGTTCATATCCATCAGTAAAAAAACACATTGGGATTAGCATTCTTTTTAATTTGGCGATTTTAAAACATTCCCAGAAAAATTCCATCGGGATTCCTAAGATTAAACGTAGCGCAGATTTTAAGTCTAGAAATGTGCTGTCAACCAGCGAAATTCGTATTAAAATCGGCCAAGTGGTTTTTACATGAATCCTGAACAAACAGACAAGAAATCTAAAAAAAATCGCATCATTTTGTTGTTCATGTTCTCCATCGTTTACATAGTCTATTCCAATTGTTTTTTATGTAGTCGTATATAATAGTTTCAATGTTGGGACACGGCATGTTTAGAATTTTATAATATTATAGATAGAGTATAAAATAGGACATAAGATACATTTCGTCAAGAACAAAGTACCGTTCCCCGAGTACTGTTTCTCGCCGCTAGATGGCGTTATGGGCATTTATCATTATGTACTTTGATAAAGTTAGACGTTACCAAGAATTATGCCCGGTTCATGACATAATATCCTTTTTCAACGCGTACGAAGACGCGGGCAAATAATAAACATGTATGAACAATGGAAATCAATCATATTGATATTGGAGATTTAAGGTGAGATAGTATAGAGCACTTATAATGCATATTATAATACTATGAGTATAGGATATGTCTGAGTGAGCGTGCTCGCTATGTCGTTGGGAAGATTACCCGGCGCCGTAATACCCGGCTTAACAGCAGTTTACACATAACTCGCCATCGATCTCCGCTTGATTGACAGCAAGGGGTAGCAAGCGTGTGGGGCGTGTACAGGCCAACTACACTGCTGTCTCTATTGCTAACAACTGTATCTAAAACTTGGCGTCTGTTCGAATAATCGGTAACTTCAAGAGATGGCTCTCCGGCTGACAATATATTTTATTTGGTCGCATAGTATCCTATACATAATGTTGGGCATGAGCAGGGTGCAAGTGAAGCTCGCAAACCCCTGGTAATGAAAAAAATACATAGAAAAACGTTACATATTTTTATTAAGTTATTGTTTGAATAAAACTGAAGGTGTTTGGCTTGCTGTCCAAAGTTCATCCCTTTTCAATAAATTCAGTATTCTCCTCTACCCTTTTCCTATGACACTTAGCTTTGCATCTCCCATTCTATTTGAATTTGACATTACATATATCTACATAATATATGTACATGTATAATTTTATATTATGACGGCCTCTGTGGTTGAGCGGGCTAAGCTTTTGACGACTTACCTCGCTGCAATGCAAAGGCTCCTGGTTCGATTCCTGGTATGGTAAATTTCGGAAATGAATTTTCTTCGTTATTTATCATGGTCTGGGTGTCTGGGATCGGCCCCAGAATAGTCCGTTGTATATTATCCATAACACAAGCGTAAGTTGCTTCATTTGGGGATATACAATATGTGTTTGTCCGCAGATTATTTATTTATTTATTAGTTAATAATATAATGTGTTGATGCAGACACCTCTTTTGAAAGTAATCCTTAAGGCACCCATATATAGAACCCGTACTAAACCATACTTATTATGTATAATATTATAACATTCTAAACATGCCGTATCTGTGTATTGAAGTATTAAAAAAACAACTGGAATACACTATATAAACGATGGAGAACAAGATACAAACTGATATCAGTTCATATTGATAAAGGTTATGTATGAAGTACAACGCAATTAGTAACTGATAGATAATGCAGTAATTTATTATTACGGTATAAGAAAGATTAAAAATTAATTAGGCAAAGACAAATTGAATTTATTATTTCGTATAAATTTAGAACGTTTATCCAATTTTGTACATAATACTAAAGTGACAAAAGCGTTGGTTGTAAAATATGTATAATTAAATTGGGAAGAGTGTTCGGTCCGTGACAGCGGCGGAACGTTAATGACACTGGACTAAATAACGTTAGAGCACTCTTGTTACTGCAATTACGCTTCGGTGGGCCGGATAAAATATTGCGATATAAAGGTCATCACTCATTACGATCGTACTGTTACGATGCAGCGCGTACGAGCTAAGGTTGGCCGTACAATAGCTGCTATCAGCAGGTAGTAATATCATACATAAATATAAAAAAAACTAACAAGACTAGGCGACAAAACAATCCACAGCCAGGTGGTAAGGTATTTTCCCGTCTGGATGGCTTCCATACTTGGTTTAGAGTTTAGAGTATGCCGCCATAACAACAGTAAGTATTGTTTTTCGGTACTAGTGGCCAGGTTCCAGTATCCTTTTAGAGAGTGGCATCACATTGGAAGCATCTTTGGTGTTACAAGTGTACATAGGCAATGGTAACTGTACATCAGATGGGTAGTTTGCCTGTCTACTGAAGTCATGCAAAAAAACCGCTCGGCTTTTGTTAATGGTACTGTGTAAATCGATTTCGTTAGACGTGTGGAGTTACGCAGAAAGACCATGTCAGGAAATCCCGCATCCGCGGCACTGTTCACGTCTGTGACATAGCAAACTGTAAGAGAATTGCTTATGCTAGTACGGCCGCGTTATACAAAAACGGTAGTTACTTGGGGAATAATTGTCTAGCAATGGCGCCTTCGCCAGGTTTGAAGGGTGGGTCCAAAAATGCTGGCGTGATCTTGTTAAGGGTGACACGTGTGCCAGTGGTCTCCATATAATAGTGTTAG
This sequence comes from Dendrolimus kikuchii, assembly GCA_019925095.2. Taxonomy (NCBI): domain Eukaryota; kingdom Metazoa; phylum Arthropoda; class Insecta; order Lepidoptera; family Lasiocampidae; genus Dendrolimus; species Dendrolimus kikuchii. The sequence goes on from CM034400.1 coordinate 11,116,756, forward strand.
GTAGGTTTCTAAAAGTAACATTATATTTTGTACTGAACTAGTTACAATGTACCACTTCAAATGAGGCACGGAAATTTGTACGGTTTATACCGCGACATTACGTTTGAATCGATGAGGCCGGTGAAGCAGTGTGTGTCATTTCCTCAATTGTCCCGTTCAAAACTTCTAATTCGAAAATGTTTGTTAAGAATTGAATGTGATCGGCCTCGGTAACTTTATTTTACTAGCAGTCGTATTATGACATTTCATGTTGTCCCTCTTTGCCATGTGAATATCCGTATAGCCATAATAACGCCTCTATGGCTATTCAACACTATTCTATAATAGTACTGTTGTAGCATAAGCCTCGTTACATCATTCTTCTTACGTTTGATTGAGTAATAGCGTGACAAATTATTTTGAAGTCTTACATTTTCAACTTTTGAGCTGTGTCAGTATAAGTTTGTATTGTATTGTATTTTTACGGGACAAATGTACTGGCTCACACAATTACTACTCATCACTACAATACAAGGAATGCCGAAGATCTCGCGACATTGAAAAGTAGGAAAGTTCAAGCAACTATCGAGTTATTATTTCAAAAAATGCGAACATTGGCCATTATATTGATTATCATCTACGAGTTAAAAGTTGATACTTACCTGTCATCAGCTAAGAGAGATCTTGAAGAATACGTCTTATTATGGAAAATTCTATATTTGTCTTGTATTTAATTGCTCGGGTTTCAATTTCTTATTCTAAGACACTACTATTCATTAATTAATTCACCAATCGACGCATGATATATTGGTGGTCCGATTAAAAACTATTTATTTATTATAATAATAAATAGCATAAATGAATAAACAGCATGAGTATATTATACATGCATAGGTCGCCTACAAGACTGAGCAACAAAGGAGACGGAGAAGTTCCAGGGCCCAAATTGTAAAAAGTTGAGAATGATTTTAAAATTATTAAGTAGATTTTTTTATAATAGTAGTGGATTGTGTATCATTTACGAATTACTGAAATTCATTCACATAACCGATTATGCTAATTCATAACTCCTTTTATTTGTGACCTCATTTTTCAGATTTTTAACTTCCAGATTTTAGGGCTGGCTGGTGTTTTCCATTTTGTAATAGAAAAATATATCGCTTTTTTAAGTCAAATTTATCTCAAGTCTTTAAATTTTTTTGGCTCAAAAGTCTCCGTCTTCTTTAATTTTAGTTTGATCAAAGTAAGTCAGTTGAATACGGACCTCAATTTAAACTATTGAGCTGTTTAATTATATAAATGTAAAATTTTGAAACTGATCGATTTCAGTGAGCAGTGACCTTAGCGGATCGTTTTTAACTTTTCATTCGGATTTAGCGGCGCATCAAGCGGCAGAGTTTAAAACGTGTTTAAAACGTCAATCAGGCTCAGCGTGAAGTGAACAACAATTTATAACAGTGACTTTGTCTGTTTGTCAGTTAATATTTCCATAATCTACACAAATTTGACAGATGCTGAGTTAAATTTTAATCTTACTAGGGTTCCCAGATTATGACACATAAGGATCCCTTATGAAATATTCGTTTATCCGTCTCTATTTCTATATATATATCTAAAACTTTACTGTTCTTGTGTGTCATTGACCTCCTCCTAAACGGTTGGATCGGTTTTAATAAAAAAAAATGTGTGTTCAAGTGGGTCCCGAGATAGTTTAGATTAACAACTGGACTCGGTAGGTGGCGCTGCTATCGGGATCTAAATTTTATGAAAGATTTCTCTTAAAAACTATTCAATGGGTTTATAGGGATGAAATTTGTCAAGCCGGTATATTTTTTTTAAAATTATATATAATATAATAATATATAATAATAATCGGCAGACAAACACACACATTGTATATCCCCAAATTAAGCAAGTTACGCTTGTGTTATGGGTAATATACAACGGACTACTCTGGGGCCGATCCCAGACACCCAGACCATAGTAAATAACGGAGAAAATATGTTTCCGAAATTTAATTTAATTTATGTCATTATTATATCTCTTAAATGTCGATGGCTCAGCAGTAGAGACGTTCACATTCAAGAGGTATATAATGATACGCAGCTCTCACCCAATTTCGTTCAAACATAAATCATGTTTCACTAATATACAAAGAGAACCTAGAACAATAAGAAATTTCAGAAGGGACACAACACATATCTTGATTATATTGATACTAAAATAAATACAATAAAATTTTATTATTTATATTAAGAAATTTGAAATGTCTCTTAGTGACTTTTAAAATAATCCCTAAAATTTAAGTACAATGTTACGTAAAACAAGTGGCGGGCATAACTTGTTTAATACTGAATCATTTATTGCATATATTATGAAAGTGTTCAAGTTCACAATAACCCTCGTATCGCAAAAGCTGTGTGAATTGTGAGAAGCGAACCGGTTTACTGCATGTATTATTTTCAATCATCTATAAAGAATCATTGAAATCCTGGTAGAGTAATGGCTAGTGCACACGTCCAAAAGTCAAAGGGCATGGATTCTAATCCTGGTCATAACGCATGCATGTCTTAGGCAGTTTTCTGACCTAATGTGCATGTTGTTACAATTACCAGATGCTAATAACAATGAAGTGAAACATCGTGATGAAACATGCACATCGAGATAACCAATGTGTCAAATCTGCCATGCCACCTCGGACAAGCATGGCCGGTATACTATTCGTTCACTAATAGTGGGAGGCTCGAGCCCAGCAGTGGGACGTTTAAGAACTGTTATTTATTTTATTTATATAAAAAATTCATCGTAAACATAAGAGTATACATAAATAATAGTATGTATCACCTTGCCTGGTGAGATAAAAACTATACAATAAATAAATTAATCCCATCAAATCTTTATTAATGTTGAGTGAAGAGCGATCTCGCTATAAAATACAAATTGATTTGCAGTTTTATTTTTATGAAGCAGACAATACCTATCAGTCCATCATCATAAATGAAGCATTTTTAAAATTTATTTCCCGTATCGGAACATATTTCAGTGCCATTATTTCGGTCACGACACTATAATACCAAATTGACGCCGCGCCACGGTATAAATACTTTAAATTGGCACTGGATAAATGAGTCAATCAATTTGTACGTTAAAAGTTTCATTTAGACACTGCGATTAATTGCGTAAGTGGAAGAGATAAATGAAATGCAGTTTCAAGGAGTACAATATGCAAAAATTAAATTAAATAAAGTAGGTAATTGCTGCATTACTGGTTACTGCCCATGAATTTCTTAGGAACATTATGATTAGCTTTATTGATCCAATAAATGTCATAGTATAAAACGAAGTCGCTTTCCGCGTTTGACTGTCTGTCTGTCTGTCTGTATATCCGCTAATACCTCGTAAGCCACGCAACGGATTTTTAAGCGGTCTTCACCACCAGTTAGGTAATTTTTCAAGGAAGATTTATGTATATGCTATCTTTTGCCCGCGACTTCGATCTTGATATAATTATATAGTATTTTAAAAACCTATTTCAGTTTTTATGTAATTAAAACATACTTACTTATTACGGATACTAATACTTACTAAAACGCTAGTCTCTCATAAAAATAAGAATCTTTGTTATCATAATACCATTTGCCCGATAGCTATTGCTTTTTATTTATACTTTTTGGACACAAAAGCCTATATATCTTTCTCAAGCATCCAGTCTATCGCTTTTAGTTTTGCAACTATAAAACTAAAAGTCTTATTATGGATTTAGTGAATACAAGGTTTCCCTTTTTATTCATACTTCTACAGAATCCTAGTAAGGAATATTATCACATTTGAAAACTCCTTGCAACTTTGTACATTATTTTGAAATACGTTTGACACTCCACATATACGCAAAAGCGTACCTTATGTAAAATTAGACGTCAGCTTATAACTTCGACACATTCATTTCCCTCCCGTATGTCGCGCTTGCTCTTCTATTTTTGGATGCATCTTTTGGAAGGCAGACTTTAATTCTAGCTTATTTAAGTTGTAAGGGGATAAATATTCAATATAACAGTATTATGTCAATATCCCTACTACTTACTATTATTATACTACTAAAATAAATAAATGCCAACTCTACTTCTTTGTATAATTTTCACTATTAAACGTTTGAAGTGATTTTCATTAAATTTGAGAAGGAGACAGATTGTATCCTAGGAAAGGGGGAAAATATACTATATTTGGTCACAAAAACCATTTTTGAAATGATAGAGGAGTTCAGCTGGTGAGTAAGAAAAAAGAAATACGTCTTCCACGATTGCAGTTGCAGTTGTAGATCATTCATTCACCTCTGTTTCCTCTATCTTACTATGCGTTAATTTGTCTTACTACTGATTAAAATTTTAGATAGAAACAATAGAGAACATGATGATACAATGTATGATTACAAATCTTGTAATTATATTTTTTCCTGTAATTGCGAGGGTGTGTTGCATCACACGCAAACCTCATAGGTTTAAGTGGTGCCTTACTTCTATTTTGTAATGTAATTTTTTTTATTATAGGTAAAAAAAAAATAAGCTGAAGCTTATCTTTTTTTGTATGAATACAAGTAATGTCAAATGTCTACAAAATGGGAAGGCAAGCGAATGAATAGTACGATATAGGAACCCGTCAGCAGTAAGAATAAATACCGATATACAGATACACCTTATATAAGACACAATAAATACTAGAAACAAATTCATTCGACAAATTCGGAAATTATGCAAGTGAAGCTGATTGACAACATTTGATATAATAATAACACTGGCCCACAGAAAATAAAAAGTGGTTGGTACTTTTGATCAGAATCGTTTATTCTTATGTATTTCGATGCACTGAATCCGAATCTCTAGTCTGTTTGGTCCTAAAGCCTCAAAATGTTGAGGGTCCATGGGCCGGTGTAATTTATATTGATAACAACCATAAATATACAGGATACCTGTTAGCCCGGAAATTCCAATAATTTCCGCGGTATATGTATATAAAATTTACTTGGGCAAAGCCGTAGGATAATGTTTATTTTAAAATTAAAAGGAAATATTTTAATAGATGAAAGAATTGTATACTTCTAGTCTTTATTGAAACTAATACTAATTGTACATGTTTACGTGCGAAAGTGAGTTTGTTTGTGTGTTCTCTCTCACATTGATGGCAGTTTCTTGTTCATTTCCTCGCCATACTTGTATGGAACTTATGTCAAATTTTAACCGATCGTAAATCAAATGAACGGTTGGTAAGATATAGTAACGACTCATGAAACATATTTCATGAAATTTGAACATAATAAGAGAGATCAAATAAACTACCTGAAAGCTCAGTAGTGAAATTTTGCAATTATGTAGAAATAGATTTAAAGAATTCCTTTCCTATTCCAGTGTTCAAACGAGTTGGATAGTGGCGAGTGCCTTCATCGCGGCCTCCTGAAACTTTCCAACGACTCCTCGGAATTGCACGGCAACTGAATTAAATAGTTTCCCCTTAAAACTGGGTTACCGTAAACAATTTGCACTACTTAGACGGACGGCGGTCGGTCTGCGGTTACCACGAATATTACATCAGTTTGGAAATGTTAGTTCCCTTCACTAAAGACTTCTCAACTTGACACCCAATTAGTAATGTACTTAAGTATGTATAAACCATTCAGTTTAAACGGTGTAAAAGCATTATTTCTTACAAAGTTTACTTGTGCTCTGTATCATCATTATCGTTTTAGAGTTAAATCCCGGTTGCATTGGGAACGTCTTCTTCGAAATATACGGTTAATTTTCCTAGTTTACATTCTCCACATCACAGCTTCGTCGCGCAATCTTTGGTATTTTGAATGCGAGCCTATTGGCACGCTTATCATCCGTCACGACTTCACGCCAACATTTCTTGAGCCTACCGCTTCTACAGGAACAAGGCGAAGGCGGAATGACTAGAAACTATACATACGGTTTCCGTAAAACGTAGTCGTGGCAGTGAAGTGAAATAAATTTACTAAATTATATAAAATTGTTAATTATATTATCTTAATTCAATTGTTTTATGAATAATATTGTTACAACTTAGCCCCCCCCCCCCTTTCCACCCGCCAAAGACAAATTCCACGAAGCACATTTTATTACCTGTCGGCATTTGAACTGCCTGTAATTGTTTTATGATTGTCTTCTTTTGTTTAATTATTTATTGGCATACGGACCATTGTCCTATTTTACTCGCTCATTAGGATCATTAGCCAGGTGTTACAAGCTATTTCTACGAAACTGTGGCGGCGTTGCCGGGCGAACATAAATTTGCATTTGCAATTGTGGAGCGTAAAAGGAGGGTCTGATCGAGAGAGGCAAGCAGTCAAGCGATAACCATGAGCGAAGCAAGACATGTGTACATTCGGTAATCTATTTAGTGACGGACTTTGCACTGTTATTGAATCGTGCTTTACGTTTGGACTGGTTGTGTTCAGTTATATTTGTACCCGTGTTACACGTGTTTGTATAGTTCTAATAAACTCTATAATAATTCCAAAGGCGTTTCGATAAGTCGAGTCCTGCAACTCGTAACAATATATAACTGAACGAGACATAATAAATTGTATATTAAATATTTGTTATAATTCTAACAGCATCATAATCAGTAATATAATCAATAATATAATCAATAATATAACTAATAATATAATCATAATATTTATATGTAGTCATAAGGACTACAAACGGCTTGTAACCAAAACTACAAAAAAAATTGTATGCATGTCAAGGCGAAACATGTAACTTGACACTTAGCATAACATCTGCAAAAATGTTTCAAACAAATAAATTACTTTGACTTTGACTTTGAAGATCTTGAATTATTTTCTAACATGTCACGGACATGAAAGTTGCCGCGAATGCAGTAAATACTAAGGTTTCTCCTATATCTCATATTTCCTTGTTTTTGAAGTAAAGATATGTTACTGGGGAGTTTTTCATGCGCCGCTTCATCTCCTTTAACAGTAACTAAAATTGCTTTGGAAGCAGTGGTAGGCTCATGACTTTCAATAGGTAATCTGTAAGATTCCATTTAGAAATAAATACATTCATTTCCATTTTCACTGTTTGTGCCGTAGTGCTAGTTAGCCCGTTCTTTCGTAGAGCTGTTTGACCTCATTATTTGTATTTCAAAGCCTATTAGAGTTTGGATGTAATTAGAATTTGGATGTTATAAGTTCTTAAAGAAAGCTTATAAATTGCAGGCATTGAAACATTTGAAGGGTTATAAAAAGCAACAGATAAAATATATTTTTTTTAATTATCAAAAGAATTACTTATTTTAAGTTACTTAATTTACAATTGTTGTTGTGTTGTTGTTGTGCCTACCCCGCAAGGGAACTGGCGTGAAGTTATGTATCTGTATGTAATTTACAATTATTTTAAAGATCAATATTAGCTATTGGATACAAGTAAGGAATGAAATACGACAATCCCCCTGGTATTCTTACCGCCAGATCAAAAATCTCAAGGGGTCGACCATTTAGGGCTCGTCTATAATAGTGAAGCCCGATGTCCGAACCATTAGCGAAGTTAAGGCAGGTTTATCCCCTTTGCTGTATAAGTTATACTGACGTAAATATCATTGTATTGATATTTAATCTTCTTCTTATAATAACTTTAATACTAAAAATTGTTGATATGTACTTTCTAACGCTACTTCTTCTCTTTGAAGAACTAAATAAACAGTAGTGAGTAGTAGTAGATCACGGCCTCTCTGGTTGAGTAGCATAAGTCTAGGCGGGCCGACCTCACTGCAGCGCAGAAGTCTCCTGGTACGATTCTTGGCATGATAATTTTTTTATTTTTTTATTGCAGGAGTTCAGCAGACAGGCAGACGGCCCACTTAGTGGAAAGCGGTTACCATCGCCTATGGACATTTGCAACACCAAAGGTGCTACAAATGCGCTGCTGCTCTCTTAAAGGAGACTGGAACCTGGTCACTAATGGCGGAACACAATACAAGATTGTTATGGCGGCATACTTTAGACCAGGGGTGGTCGCCATCCAGTCGAGCAAATACTCTACCACCTGGCTGTGGGTTGTTTAGTCGCCTCTTACGACAGGCCGCCGGGCCGCAGGAAATTGTATTCTTTCTCCGTTCCTGCACGGTTTGAATAAATTTCGAAAAGGAACTTTCCGATATTTATTATGGTCTGGGTGTCTGGGATAGGCCCCAGAGTGGTTCGTTGTATATTGCCCATAACACAAGCATATAACTTGCTTAGCTTGGGGATTTACAATGTGTGTGTTGTCTGCCGATAAAAAAAGTAAACTAAACTAGGAAAGTATTGTATAGAGAAAAAACTAATGTTAACTTTGAATAAATAAAACTACATTCTAATATTCTATAAAATACAGCCTTTCATAGCGCTATCAGATTCTGCAAAATTTATTTCTTATTCATACAACTATGAAAGCTTTTGTTGAGAAAATGAGGTGAGGAAAAATATTATATATCAACAGAAAGTTTTTTATCATTACACTGTGGGTTAACATGAGAAGAAATATATTGGCATTTCATACTAAAAGTACCTAGTCTAGAATATCAATATCATAACGCTGAACATCTATCTAAATTAAAACTTTTCTATTTTAAATGATTTTTTTTAGGACTTCTAAAAATAAATTAAAATACATTTAAATGAGTGCTTTCTATCTAGTTCTTTGACACATAGACACACAAGATTGTATACTAAATGAGCATAAAGAACTTGGCCTACCAGGATTTGTATGTAAAAGGAACAATGATAATCTGAAATATCCCAAAAACTAATCAACATCTTGCATGGTTACCTATTCTTCAAACGTATTTCCCGCGAAAATGTTAATGCATATTTATTAAGACTTTTCCACCATATTGTCGAAAAGTTAAAGGGGCGCAAGTATTTAATTAATTAGCGATTTAGATTAATTGATTAGCAATATTTCATACGCTCATCATATACACTGAAATAATATGAGCCTTAGGTGACATGTATAACAGGGATTTTAGAAAAAACATATTTCAAATTTCAATATAAAGACAGACAAATAGACGAGCATAGAGAAATTATAAACATACTTTTTTCCTTTTAGCTCGGGAACGGAACAGTAAAATATTGATTTTTGAATGTAAACACGTGACGAACTCCAGCCAACTCCCTTAACCACTCGTTTATCTATTCAGCAAACTTGGATTAATCAAGACATTATTGCCATAACTTTTACAACTTAGTTACGGCACCCATAAAAGTTCTTAGTTTAACCCTTGAGTTGTACCCTTTTGCTAATCCGGCCGCAAGAGAGTCCATGCTCCTTCATCCATCTTCAGAGTTAATGAATGATGATAAATTGTTTTACCAGACAATACTTATGAAGTAGGATCCGAGGCATCAGACCGTTATTCTTACTTTGGTAAAATGTATTTACAACTTAGATGGGGAGGAGGGGGGGGGTCTTGTCTGGTGAATCTTTTAGGTTTTTTTTAAATCCTATATCTTCTTCACAATTTTTCCATTTCAAGTGCCTTATTGGTAACAATTATGATCAGTGATATTGAAGCTTAAAATGATAGTACTAGCTAAAAATCTAGTTCGAGTTCATGCACTCAGGAAATTCGCCTAGTGAATGATTTTAGGAACAATGAAAACACGTTACTATTTTTATCATGAATCAAACCTAGACACAATATAGGTGAACAAAGGACAGACTTATCACTTTAAGCGGTCTTTTCCTAGGAGCCTCCTAGGCTTAAGAAAAACACATTTAAAATTAAAACTACAAAAGTACGTAACTATAAAATACAATGTTTTCCAGGGCAGTATTACTCAATTGTTGTTTTATATACTTTTAAAGTCGGTGTCAAATAAAATTTAAACTTATACTTTTTAGCGGCTTTTCGCAAGTTACTCGAAATTTTGGAGCCACACGGACCTCAGATTCGGATTCAGCACGTCGAAATAAATGTAGGTAGGTAGGTAGGTAGGTCTGGTCAAATGTACCAAACACTTTTTCTTTTTTTGTGCCGGTGTGAGTAACAAACAAAATAATTGAGGTAAAAATCTTAAATAGTATTTATATTTTTTATGAATTCTCAAAAGAATATTTTAGAGTTGAACTAAATAATTAATCTTATGAAATATACATGAAAACATCAATAGGCCTCGTTAGGGATTCTCAAAGAACTAAACAGCAGACATAACAAATGAAACCTTAGACATACTCATTTAATAACAATGGAGTGTATAATTTCCTTTCTTGATGTTGTACGGCTCCCATTTCAATCTACGCAGCAAATGACCGGGGCAATCATCCCCTACTAAAATCCCTCGGCATCTTGTCACCAATCTTGACGCGTCATCGCCGACCATGTTTACAGTGCTAGATAAGCGTGACCGATCTCTGCCCACCCTTACAGGATGTACCACAGAACAGAAAGACATAGAGCTGTGAAAAACTAATGATATTATAGAAATTGTTTTAGATAGATAGATATTAATCGTACACCAAAGTACAGACAAACAAAATATACAGTTTGAATTTTTGAAGTGGGCTTCCATAGCCAAGTGATGTATAACAAACCATGTATAAGATGTAGTGAAAAATACTCAAAGGAGTCTTGGACCTGATTTTAATGAATAAAACGGCATCTTTGTCGTTTTAGTTTTCATCAAAATCAAGGCTAAACATAGAGTTTTCAGAATCAATTACCCTAATCAGAAATCGAATCAGCGCATTTAACAAAGAATCACATGCTTTATTACACCAAACCATAGTGTAGCCTGGAAGAATCAATTTCTGTGATGGAATATCAAACGCCATTGTGTGTATTATATGTATAAATTATTTATGATATTATTTACTTAGGTTTGAAGCTGTAGTAGACTTCGACACTGCAAGCTCATATCAGAATTTATATCCAAATGACGACAACAGTAGATATTGGTCACCTTTAGAGGACCTTATATTGAACAAGTAATGGCATGAACTAGGCTGATTTTTAATTTTTAATGTGATTTTATGTGGCATGCACATATAGGTATGTGAATTTACTGTATGGAAATGATCTTGTTATTGTACACAGAGTCATCTTAGAACTCTAAACCCTACATAGAAATCAAAATTATTTATATTGTGTATACAACTCCAACTTGTTTGACACAAAGACATAAGAAGTAGGAGCTTTATCGAACCGCTATAAAAGCAAAGTTCATTACCGCAGGTAAAACTCTACAAGCTAACCTGTAGTTGTACCGTTGACAAAATTGCTGTTACTTTGTCGAAGTTGCTTTCAAATGACACAGTTCATAGGATACCTAAAATTTTACGGTCGACTTCCAAAACTCGTAGACCATCGCACATTGCTTGACTTTATCGCGTCCGGAGTTATGACACTGTATAGTCAACTCTATAGCTTCGCTGTCCGGAAGCGCCTCCTCCGGCCAGTAATGCGTTGACCTAGGTCGGCCTCTAGCTACTGCAGTCATTACTCATTGAAAATTATACCATACTAAGTGGTGTTTCGGGTATATGCAGTCATGCGAACAGAAAGCAATGCTTGTAACGTATCGCAGTTCGCCTTCTAGTTTCCCTGTCAATTTTTTTCCCTTATTTATTGCTTTTGAGTATAGGAGGTTTTTTTTATAATTAATAAAATTATCATGCATTATCGTGAATACCAAATATAAATAAAGTATGTAGGTATTAAATGTAACAAGTATGGATCTTTGATTCAAATTTAGCATTTCATTACATATATTCTTATCTGTTTTTTTTAATCCTAATACTAAATAGGGTACTTCACATGCAATGTTCACCTTCAACCGGTTTTTACATTGCAATGTCAATTAAAATATTTTAGTCTACTGTACTAGATTTGTTATAAAAACAAAATTGTTCCAACATATCTAAAAATAAACACCTGTACTATCAAATAAATGATATTTTAAATTAGATATTTTTCTAGGCTAATATATAATATGATATAAATCTCTATGTTGGCTTCACATTTAAAAAAAATATTGATGCAAAAAACGGAATCAAAATAAAAATACTTAACAAACTTTTGCTACTCAAATAGTTGGTGACTTATTTATAACATTTAATAATTATTCAACTAAATAACATACCAAACGCAACTACTATTTGCAGTTCTGCTAAATTTATGAGTATTTTTTAGAATAACACCTTATTATAAAAGCTTTGCAAAGTGAAAATAAGACATGCAACGGAAAACAAAGAGTTCTTCCGCAACACATATTCTAGATATACGTTTCGCAAGGAAATAAAACAATCCGTTGTCTTTAAATGTAGGTGTATAAAGGAAGTTAATGTACAAAGCTGTAGTAGAAAGCCTGGCTCATGTTGGTACTGTATTATTCTATCCTACCTAATCTCCACTGTTTCAATGACGTATGGTACAAGTTAAGAGAACGGGAGTTTTAGAATATATCTTATCGTAAAATGGGAATATTCGTTGCTATTTTTAATGACTCTGAGAGGTTTATGTATATACCCAATTCATAAATGTTCAAGCTTTATTTTCTTCAATCAAATAAACACGAGACGAAACCTCGAACCATATAACTCCCTACTCCAATATCATCCAAATTACAGCTCTCTTCTTTTTTATAAATCACTAGGATATCCCCGCGACTTCGTCCACGTTTGACTTGAAATTCTCGGATTCTCGGAACACAAAGTACCGCAGCATTTAAAACATAATGTATGCTATCGTTTTAGTGAAAAATGTGTCGGAATAATCTACTTTTATGTACCCAAACAACTACAAACCGCTTCCGGGAAAATTCCCGTTTGATTTCCGGGTTAAAAATATCACACATTTTATTAAATAAAACTTGCTATGGATGAGTGAAAAATCACATTGACATTCGATTTTTTTTAATATGACCATTTCAAATGATTCCCAGAATAAAAAGTAAGGCAGATTAAGTCTAAAAAGTTTCTTTCTACCAACAAAAATTGTATCTAAATCGGCCCACTAGTCTTTACGTGAATCCCGACAAACAGACAAAAAAACAAGAAATCTAATAAAAATGCATCGTGATCTCCATCGTTTATATAGTGTATTCCGTTATTTTTTGTAAATAGCTTCAATGTACAGGCACGGCATTTTTAGAATTTTATATTATAGATTACATTTTCACTTAATAATATTATGATCTTTACCAGATGTCCCAATGTACCTAAGGTTTGCTATTTTGATAGTTTTGTTGATGATTAAGATTTTTTTGTAAAACCTCATATCATAGCGCCGTGGAAAGAATTAGCTGCGAGCTTATTGCAAATCCCCTCAGTACGCAAGAGAAACGTGCTTGAGAACCCTTTGCGTACATGAGCGAAGCAGTTTAAGGAAAAGAGGATGAACGCCCTGTCAGTAGTAAGCGGTGCGGTAGTAGAAACAAAAGTAAGCACTATTCTGAAAAGATCCTTGGAAAATTCCCCATTCTATGGACTGTAAAATACACAGACAGACGCGAAGTGTCTTGGAAGGCCGAGCTTATATAGGCCGTTTGCTTGTTGCAAACATTAACGCGAACACTTCTACGTTAAATATAATATAGGGGATTAAGCTGGTAGGTGGATTCCCTAGTCCACAGGAGTGAGCAGTATTCCACATGCGGCCTCATTCTATATCTTAAACGGGTACTTTTTAAATATGTTACATTTGAGATGATATATTGGATGTCCGATATCCAATAAAACGCTAGCTTTCTTATTTTAACACCAAAAGTTTAGGGTAATACACAACACAGCACTCACGAAAACCGGCTAATAAACCGTCCAGCTACCGTCCAATCAGCCTACTGAGCGCACTCAGCAAGCTTTACGAGAGGGTCATCCTCTCTCGACTTAGAGATTTTGCCTTCAGCAAACATCTAATACCCGATGAGCAATTTGGCTTCCGTGCCAGACACTCATGCGTCCAACAGGTGCACCGCATCACGGAGCACATATTATCTCACTTTGCCCATCGCCCCCGCCCTATAGGAACAGCCGCACTGTTTCTAGACGTAGCAAAGGCCTTCGACAAGGTCTGGCACAACGGCTTGATTTACAAGCTGTACCAGTTCGGTATGCCAGACAGACTCGTGCTCATCTTGCGAGACTTCCTCCTAGGTCGTAGCTTCCGTTTTCGAGTGGAGGGAACGCGCTCGTCCCCTCACCCACTCACAGCCGGTGTACCACAGGGCTCGGCCCTGTCGCCACTACTCTTCACGCTGTACACCAGCGACATCCCAAAAACTCCAGATGTGGAGTTGGCCCTCTTTGCGGATGATACCGCACTCTATACATCAGATCAAAACCGACAAATGGCTTGCATCCGGCTGCAGACAGCTGTCACAGAACTAGGCGAATGGTTTCGCAAATGGAGGATAGAGGTAAACCCGGAGAAAAGCGCAGCAATGTTCTTTTCCCCGGGCACGCTTCGCTCCCCCAAACGCGCTAGCCTTCGCCTAAAAACCATTTCGCTCTATGACCAACAAATCCCCTGGGCAAAGTACACCAAATATCTTGGTGTCACCCTAGATCGGAACTTGCGCTTCAACGAGCATATCACTATAGTCCGAAATAGAGCGCGATTTGTGATGGGCCGTTTAGCACCCATGATAGACAAACGAAGCAAAATGTCCCTCAGACACAAGCTTACTCTGTATAAAACATGCATTCTCCCGATCATGACATACGCGAGTGTGGTATTCGGCCATGTCAAGCCTGCCCTTTTAGATAAACTGCAAATCGTGCAGAATAAATTCATGCGCAGAGCCGTCGGTGCTCCCCTCTATATGCGTAACGTCGACCTCCACCGCGATCTGGAGCTTCCCTCCATCAAAAACTACATTACGTCGCTCTCGCGTAAGTATTTCGATCTCGCTCCACACCATCGAAATCCGCTCGTCGTGTCCGCGTCCGATTATAAGCCTCGTCGAAAGGCTCTTGTGCGACGACCGCGTAACGTCCTGACGGACAGAGTCGACGTTATTACGAAACGGCTGGCCCGGATCAGTCCGCCCACGGTTAGAACAGTAGGCTGGCAGGCACCGACAGACAGACACAGACGGCGGCGTCTCAGACGCCGCCAATCAAGATCTCTCCACGTCCCCGCGAGGGACGCTAGGAGACATAGCTCACCCCACAGGATAGACTAGGCGTGTTGCTGGGAAGTTTCTTTCGCCGTTTCTTCTCTCCCAGCCATAACACGTTGCGAAACGGCAGTAAGATAGCGTAGGCCACCGCAAACCACCGATCCCGGCCCGCCGTGATCCTTCCCTTCGGGCTTTATATTACCCGTCGCCCGTTCTCAATTAGTATTTTGTGTCGCCCTATGGTGGGCATCATTAAATTGATTCCCCATTCATGGCAACAGTCCAGCCGAGGTAAAACTCCTTAGGGAGCTCCCTCGAGCAAGTTGCCCCCCCCGGGCTCGAGCGCCTTCGCTTCGCGAAGGCACTCGCCCCAAAGATCCCGGTAAAGTTGTAAGGTCTTCGGACCAACAACATAAAGTCAAGTCCAATAAAACAAAAAAAGCGCTGCGATTGTTCTTTTCTACCGTGGAATTAGCAAACATTGCGAAATGCTTTTTAATACCGCACTCAACATCCTACCAGATTATGTATGGGGCTTTTAGCCTCTCTATGATTTGTGTATAATAAAAGCGACGGTCTCTTCTAAAGAAATGTGTTAAAATAATTTTGTAGTAGCTGCACTGATAGATTAGCCTTTAACTTTGCTCAAGAACGTGAAAATTGTATATTCGACTTTATTTAAAATTTCGAAAGGTAGTTTTCGAAATTTTAAATAAAGTCGAATATAAAATTTTCACGTACTGTGTTATTTTTTTGATACTAAAACGATTTTTGTCTTTATCGAGTAGCTTGATATTGATCTCGTAATCTATCGAAATAAGCGGTTACTAGCTCTGAAAACCATAAAACTGAATACTGCAGAAATAAGTTAAAAGTTCTAACTTTTAAGAAATCTTTATATTTCTAAATAATTAAATTCACCTCATTTTTTTGAGTGTCAACAAGTGCGTTTTCCAGTTAGTCCGTTGGAAGGTTTTAAATGGTTCATAGAAAAATGAACCAAAAAAGTCCTTACTTACTACTGATCGTTCCACTGCGCATGGTAATATAACGTGCAAATAACATAACGAATGTTATGTATATAATAATATAATAAGACCAGTCCACAAAGGTCCCACTGCTGGGCTTGGGCCTTCCATTATGAGGAAACGAATAGTACACTCGCCATGCTTGTCCAAGGCGGGTTAGCAGGTTAAGACATGCACTGACATGCACTTATCTAGTTTTTATTTGATATTAGGTACTTTTTGAGTAGTGCTCCCCTTCAAATATTCTTCAAATCTGTTGATCAATTAGGTATATTTCACAACAACCATATTGTAAATGTTGTCTTAGATGGGTCAATATAATGGATCTGACATATAACTATATCTGACCAAACTGCGGTCGAACGTTACGAGATTTGGACGCATTGTTAAGCATCATTCAACGACCGCAATCTTGCCGCAACATGCATTACACAAAGACAGCAAAATTATTGTAAGCACGGAACGGGCATTGTACAATTTACTATATAATAAAAGATATTATACATGACCGTCAAGGAAAAACGTGGGTGTGAGATTATTTCACAGTTTGTCTACGTATGGATAAAAGAAACAAGCGCCAAGTGCTACATCTACATGTGCGTCCAGACGATGTAGACGAAATTTTAATAGCTGGCGAGTGATGCGGTGATCAAATAATTACGGTGACATTAACTCAAACTGTTCGTCAGAGCATTACTAGATATTAGACTAGTTGTACAGACGATAGAACAAGCTTAGTGGCAACATCTCTAAGGCTGAGAGATCCTAGACCAGCTACTAGTACGGCAGCATCAACAACTAGAGCTCGGCGCTATAAGTGCTGCTATCATGATAAAAAGGTAACGTATTATAAATATGAGTTATATTAGTTAAACATTTATCATATTTAATTGCATATTGTAGTTTTACATATGGGTAATATTATGGAAGCATGTTTAGTTTTTCTACAGGATTAATCCAGAGGAACTACACCAAATTGTACTTCATATCAGCCAACACGAGATTGGGCGTATATTTTATTTACAAAATTACATACTCCCTGTAGTCTGTTTTCGTGTTTCGTAACTTTTGCTAAAGAACAATTTGCAGTCAAAACAGGTGTTTTGACTGCAAATTGTTAATTCAAATTCAAATAACTAATACTCGAATGTTAGGTAACGGATGTTAAACGCTTTGCTGCATTTAGATACTAAATTCCTATTAGCACTTAGTACATAACGTCTTAAGCTTCCTATCTCCAGGTGAAATCAAAGCAATAATTCCAATCCCCGACAAATGTAGTGTGAATCGCCTAATAGCATTGGAACAGTAGTGTTGTGTGACCATCGGAACGCAGATGCTCGACGGGGGACGACCAAATGCATGCGTTGGTCGCAAGCGGTTCTGGTCGCAGTGCCAACATCGTTCAACAACCACAAAATGTAACCGGGTCCTGGTCGGAATGCGTTGTGTGTATGCATCACGTAACCGCAAATTTAGACATATCCTTATATGTCTGGAGCAGACTTGTATACGGTCTATTTGTTTTTCGTAAAGCTGTTAAATAGTAGATTGTTATACGAGAGTTGAAAGCGACCTATATAGGCACAAAATGGTTTGGCGCACGAGCGTAGCGAGGGCGCTAATAGTACGAGTGCCTAAATAGGCCTTCACCCGATTTTAACACTCTGCTTTTCATTTCGAATGTGAGGAAAGTAAATAAAAAACTGATTAGTCAAACAAACAACTACTTGTCTATGAAATAAGGCGTTATCTCTACTCAACTTAATTCCACATAAGAAAGTAAAGTATTTTTTTGTCTGTGGCATTCTACCAGCCAGTATTTTTTTGTCATTGATGATAGTAAATATTTAGCACTTTATGTAAATTAAATCATATTTTTGTGAATAGTAATTTAGAAGTATAAAATGATGTTATAAATTTGTCGATATTTTTTTATTACAATTTATGCCGCGATTTAAAAGTGGCTGTAAAAAAGTTGGGACATGAGTCGCATGTATTATTTATAGTTCGCATAGATTTAAATTTTTGGTCAGCGGGATAAATCGTTTCCCAGGAATGAAAAGTCCTATTTTCATCCTTGTGATCAGGCAAACCCAAGTGTACTTTCAGAATATGAGATATGAAAAACCGATTAAAATGTCATTAATTTAATACTCACCAATTTTATATCTGAAAGAGTGCGCTTTCAGTAATAAGGCTACCTTTGTTTTACCAACAAAATATTTAGTCAGATTGTTGTAATTTTAAGCAATAATGTGCAATACAAAGCAAAATGTGTGTGTTTATTTACATGTTATGAGAGTTCATGAAGCCGTGGAAGCCACATGTCATAAATAATGACACTGTTTCAGATCCTAGCTAGGGATCCTGCACCATTTTGGCAGTTCTTCTGAACTATTAGTGTTCATATCGTTACAATTACCAAGGAATGGTGCCGAAGGAAAACATCCCGTGGAAAGCTGAATATCGTGATAATCGATATGTGAAACCCGCCAATCCGCACTGGAAAACAAGGGGGGTATATCGTTTGTTATACTGAACAGGGAAGCCCCAGCATTGGGTCCTTTAAGGCATATTTGTAAAGTATAATTAATTTAATACCGAAGTAAGAAAGAGAGTTGTTCTGAAAGAGAGTGTCGGGGTGAAGGTAAGGAAAGGAATGCTCCGGTGGTTCGGGCATGTGGAAAGAATGCATGATGAAAGAATGACTAAACAGATATACAATGCAAAAGTGGATGGATGCAGAAGTCGTGGAAGGCCACGACACACCTTCCATGATCAAATTGATCGTGTACTAGCAGAAGGTGATGTCAGGAGCCTTAAGAACAGACGAGCTTGCATGACAAGAGTTATGAATGTCAAAGAGGCAAGTGAGGTGTGTAAGAATAAGCCTAAATGGCACTCTGTTGTTCGTGCCTACCCCGCGAGGGAACTGGCGTGAAGTTATGTATGTATGTATGTATAATTAATTTCATGTAATGACCTTTGATGGCATACTATGATTTGTTTTTCAGGTATACGAGTATCACTTTTAATATTGTAAGTCTTACCCAATTCAAAACGAAAAGAGAAATGCTTGATACATAACTATATAGGTATGTGTAAATAACATATTTTTACTTTGATTAAAAATCTTAATAATTTACGTCTTAATTACCTTTTATTATTGTTTTAGTCTAATTCATTAGCAGTTTAATTATTAAGTTTGGTGTTTGAAGGAAAGAACTACTAATATTAAAAGCATTGTTCCGAGTAACGAAATGGAAGTAGTTACTGACATAGTAAATATAGCACTCAGTGGGGTAAAAACATTTTGTACGGACGCTTTATCTTTAACCTATTGTTTCATTTAGCCTCTGTGGTTGAGTGGGCTAAGCCTTTGCCAGCCTACCTCACTGCAACGCAGGGGCTCCGTGTTCTATTCCTGGTATGGTAAATTTCGGAAACGAGTTTTCCTCGTTATTTACTATGGTCTGGGTATCTGGGAGCGGCCCCAGAGTAGTCCGTTGTATATTACTCATAACACAAGCGTAACTTGCTTAAATTGTGGATACACAATATGTGTCCTTGTCTGGCGATTATTATTAGTTAGCTTTGTTTATACGTATTATGTTATACGTTTATAGATTATTTTTATAATTATTTCTGAGATTGGAGGCGGTTAGTTTATTTTGGGATATTTAATAGAGACACATGGATAATGAATTTTAAAAATCCTTATTGTTACTTAATTTTGTGTACATATGCATTCATATTATATTATTAACCGGCTTCCAAGAAGAAGAGATTCTCAATTCGCCTGTGTGTTTTTTTGTAGGTATGTTACGCAATTACTCCATCATTTGTCGACCGATTTTCATTTTTTTTCTTTATTCGTAAGTGTTATTCGTAATATTGTCGAGGTGGTCTCATGGTCACCAAATCAAGATCTGAGGAGTGGATCGCAGGAAAATTGAGAGCAACCCTTGTTGAAGAGCGTCTACACCGAAGAGTGAGATAGCAATCTAGTGTACGCGTGCCAGTAGTACAATTTCTACAGGCGCTTAATATATTATTTCTAAAGCTATTCAAGTGTTTGTGCAACAGCAAAAAATAAATATTTAATCTACTTTTTTCTACAATATAATTGAATTAGTACCATAACGAATCTTGTGTACCGCTCAAATTTATTGTTTCTCTACTGTATGCAGTTACACTGTGCTTAGTGATCTTTGCTACGTCCCCCACCGGATTCGCTCGTTGAGCAGCGCTCCTCACTAAATCTGGGCACACGTCGAAATAAACAAAATTGGACCCCTTTCCGGCGTGGTTCGGATTAATCAGTTGTTCTGAGCTCTCCGTACAAAGTGCCTATCTGTCTAAATAAGCGAAGCTTTTCCTTGAAAGAAGTTTTATTACAAATATTTTTCTTAGGCGATAATAGTACAGACAGCATGAAACTCGCTTTTCTCGTTTATTATTTCAGTTATTCAAGACCGGCACAACGCAGGTGAATTTTTAATTTATTCGTTTAAGTAGGCAATGACAATGATTTTGGAGGCAGCCTTAAAATTTTAACTAAATTCGTGGAACGTGGAAATGCGGCCAGCATTTTGGGTACGCTCCCCGCCGACAGCGACCTGGAGTCTATTTTTTATTTATAGATTGTTGTTTCGTATGTATATTTATAGTATAGTTTTAGTTTATATTAATTTATTTAATTCCATTACTATTGGATAGTAAAATATGTAGTTAATAAAGAGTCTTAATCTTAAAAAAAAGGACTAAGTATTAAAAGTAATTAGTCCGTGACTTTG
This sequence comes from Dendrolimus kikuchii, assembly GCA_019925095.2. Classification (NCBI taxonomy): domain Eukaryota; kingdom Metazoa; phylum Arthropoda; class Insecta; order Lepidoptera; family Lasiocampidae; genus Dendrolimus; species Dendrolimus kikuchii. The sequence goes on from CM034400.1 coordinate 11,137,680, forward strand.
CTACCATGAGTTCCCTTTATGGATTGAAAAAATTAAAAGTAGTACCTAATTGTATCCACTTATTACCTAATTTCATTAAAACAGTTTTAGTAATTTTATTGTAGAAAGGTAATAAACATACAAACATTTCAGGTATGTTATATTTTCCATTAATGTTTTTTTAGAGTTCAGTAGTCGAATGACAAAAATAGCAGAATTTCGACACCTGCGGAACCCTCCATTACGCGTGGACGTTCTTAGATGATTGTTATTCAAATTATTTCAATATTATTAAAAATAATTATAAGGCCTTAACTTTTTAAATTAATAGGTTTCTCTTGTTTCATACGACTTTAACTTGAAAACACTAACTTGTTAAGAAATAGTCCGCAAAATTGAACGTAGCATTTGAGGTCCTAATATATTTATTGTACAGTGGTTCCCTAAAGATGTTTAGGCACCAGTCTTATGAAAATATAGGTATTTTTAAAATAATTATACCATATTTTAACATATAAGTATCCATATAATTTATTTAAAAATATCTCAAAATGTTCGTTATACCCATAGCACAGGTGTGATTAAATTGGTATATATAATTTCACGTTTTTGTCAACTGAATGACAAATGAAAACTAAACAAAAATACAGTGCGATTACTATTTCCATCAATCAAACACGTAATTAGAACATTTCACGTGATCAAAACCCATTTAGTGAAACGAGCAGGTGCAACAACTCCTTTGGCGTAAAACTAATCATTGAGTGGGGTGTAAAAACAAGGAATCATTGAGGTAATGACCCAGGAACTTCTGTGGCAGGACGTCCCGTCTCCATGCTGCAGCCAATTTCCTATCTTATTAAAGTTAAGTATACAATTCTGTGTAAAAAATGAAAGGAATTCAGGTTGTGAACTCATTTTCTGAGCGATAAAATCTGCTAGGAAAATGACATTAAAGTGGTTGATTTTAGCTAAGCATTAATCTAAAGAAAAATAATAAATCAATTAGCAAACACTAACTGTTTATTCTCAAACTAAGTTACGCTTGTGTTGTGCGTAATACACAACTTATTTGCCAGAATGTAGCGTCATACAATTTGAAAGTACAGTACAGTCGCCAGGTGGTAGGGCATTTGCCCGACTGGATGGCTACCACCCCTGGTCTAGAGCATGCCGCCATAACAATTTTGAGTTGTGTTCCGGCATTAGTGACCAGGTTCCAGTCTCCCTTAAGAGAGCAGCAGCACATTTGTAGCACCTTTGGTGTTGCAAATGTCCATAGGCGATGGTAACCGCTTTCCATCCAGTGGGCCGTCTGCCTGTCTGCTGAACTCCTGCAATAAAAAAAAAACATTCTACCATATTTTATCATATTTGGTGTACAAAAATACAACTATCTATTAAATAGAATAGAACATACTTTATTGTACAATAATGGTGTAAAAAGTCAGGAACAGTAACATACAAGTACAATCGGCGGACTTATCGCCCATGGCGATTTCTCCTTATCTATGTATATGTATATATATATACATATATACACACACACACACACACACACACACACACACACACACACACACATATATATATATATATATATATATATATACACACACACACACACACACATATATATATATATATATATATATATATATATATATATATATATATAACATCAAGCACACACGATCATTACGTTCTTAATTCTAATTTGTTACAAGAAGGTAATGATAGTGTCTGCTTGATGTTTCATGGTAGTGCATTCTAGAGTTGAATGGCCTGGACGATAAAAGACTTGTTGTAAAAACGTGTTCTGTTGACAGACGTTTTCAGTTTCAAATTCTTTGACAATCTAAAGAGTCTCGGATCACTAAAATGAAAGCGTTCCTTGAGATAGTTAGGATACTAGTCAGAACTTGGGATTAAGCAAAATGTTGTGAAGAAGAGACAAGATATGCGCATTCCGGCGAAGGTGAGTGGGATTACATATTTGCGTAGCCCAAATATGAAATTTTACACAGAAATGTGCTAAACAATTACTTCTCGAAGAATTAATGGAGTTAAGCAACCAGTGCATACTCAGTAACTCAAAGACACAATAAACGGAAATAAAAATAATATTATAGTTAACCCGCAGGGGGGCTTTGTGGCGAAGCCTTAGGTGAGTAGCGACACCTCGTACCTGACTCCGGGGGCCAAGGCAAGGCCCCCGCCTCCGTGCTTGCCTTAACCAGCCGGCACGGAGTGGAGATCGCCAGAGCTAAGACTCAAGCTCCAGGGGTGGAAGTGATAAATGGCCTAACGTCGGAAGTAGCTTCGGTGAACCTGCAGCCCACCTCTCTACACCCCTTAGCCACTCACACCCATGTTGCCCCTGTCTTTATGGCATTTTTTGGGGCCCATGCAGGGAGTGGCGAGTCACCGTCTGCCCATTTTTCCATGTTCCCTGAACATTGCGACGGGCAGACGCCATAGTCCCCATATTCCCAGACCCCTAGTACCATTAGCAGTTAACCACAATAGCCCAGTACTTTTTGTCCTCATTTCCCACAATAGTCCTACACTGGCCGGGGCTTGTCCTTGGGTGCATTACTATATGGTGTGGACAGGGATAATCGCCGGTCAGTGTCACGCCACATTTACATTAAATTTGTCAAGGGGCCTCTACGTGTTGGCCTTCCCATGGCCCCACGCAAGCCCCCCAAAAGTCCGGGCCATTTTCATGGCCCGTGGTCTTGAAAGACATACAGTATTATAGTTATAATAATGACAAGATGAACTAAAATTAGCAATTAGGACGGGTAAATGCTCTACCACCTGGCAACAATAATATACTATGGGTACCTACGTAATTATTCTGAATAATGGAAATACTCCAAGTTTTCGCGGGAAAGGGTTCAAGAAAAGTAACTCTCTCTTTTCTTTCACCTTCTCTCAATTATTTGGCGTCAGCACAATATATTATTTTGTTCCATACTTCTCTATTCTGACATGCGTGCTCACACCACAAATCATCATATCATCATTCACACAATCTATCCATCCCTCTTTTGGGCTACCTTTACATTTGTACCTGTCAATTTTAACACTATAAGAAAGGATGAAAATTACGTGACAAAAATAATTTTGTCACGTGACTTTCATCCCTCCTCATTACATGCCCATACCACCTTAATCTTCTTCTGATCAGTTTGTCAGTAACTTTCAAAGGTCCCCGGATGAACTCATTTCTCACCTTATCTATTCTTGTAACACATCAATCTCAACATTCTTATATCAGCTGAGAGGACATGTTTGTGATCTATCAGTCAAAAGTAACTCGTAATTCATAAACTCTTGTAAAATCTATAAATTATTCTATAGACAAAGGTCTGCAATTGCTGCCGTTGCCTAATCTATGTCGTCATTAGCGGGTGTCCATGACCCGTGACTCTTTAAGGGATATGGTCCGTGACTCCTGCAGTGTTGCCAAGTATTAAACTTTCAACTGTGTTCACGATTTAATTTATCTCCTCATACAACTCATTTACAAAAGTTTCTTTCCCTTCTTACATGCAACAAAGGGGTAACTTAAATACTACCAAACAAAATGTGTTTCTAGAAAATCCATTGTTTTGTATAGTCTCAGATAAGTGGTATAATTACTCGATTAAAGGTGTTTTATTATTATGTTGGTTATATATATATCAAACCATTTATTGTGATATTGTGATTGAATAAAAATCAATTTTACTGTTTTTATAATTATTTCTATTTAAACAAATCTCTCTCTCTCTCTCTCTCTCTTTTTCTCGTACACGTCTAGTAAATTACTCGTATAATCTATAAGGGTAGATAGTTCACATGAGTTACACTTTTCTAGACAACAACATGAAAGATAAAAAAAAGTACAGCAGGGACTCGAATAACTGGACTGATTGTTGTTGTAATGAATTCGGGTAATCGAAAATGGGGATAGTTGAACATGTGAAGAAAAGCAATGTTTATACATATTATCAACTCTATAATGATAATTTATTTCGGCCACGTACGCATGTTTATGTGTGTTTAACAAAATCTGAGATTATATATTTTCGTACGTGTGAATGTAGCTACATATTTTCTTAAATTACTAAAATATTGCAATATTAATCAAAAGATAACTGCCAATTCGGATAGAATTGGCAGCTTATTTTAGTAAATCGTAAATCTGCATGACTGAGGGCCGGACAATCGAGTTTCCACTGTATTGTGATGCTGATTATGCATAAGATTACAAAAAATGCATAAGGAAATATTATGGCAACACTTCATCACCCCTTCAGCCCCTAAATGCAGACACGTGTGCGAATTAATTGCGATTTTTGCGCGATAAATCCACGCTGAACTCCGTACCAAGGAGGTCCGATTGTTATACAATTCAATTTTGTTTAAATCAAACCTTTAAATTCAATTGTTATTTTGAATTCCAATTTGTTTTGCGGTTGTTTTTCGATGTGGGTTTGAACAGAGAGATTGATTGTCGGCTTCCTATTTACTGTCATGATATTGATTTATTAAGCGTTAAAATGTTTGATCAACCTTTTAAAAGTATATATATAGAATCCACAGTTAACAATATGTTTAATTAATATTTTTTAGTAGGAATCATTCCGTGGCTTCGCTTGATTACTACATAGTCTGTCAATTGGGAAAACGTTTATATTTTCAGAAATAATGAGTATACTTATATTATATTTAGCTTGCTTATGCTTTCGTAAAATTCATTGTATAGAAGTACCATGAACTATTAACCCAACACAGTCGCATTTCAACATATAATAATAGCTGAACATGAAGCTCTTATAAACCTTCGATTTCGATTTTGTATTCCCGAGTACATATCGCACCCTTAGAACTACAGAGACCTAATTAAAAATATCAAGTTCTTCAATTTTATACCTTATTTTTATGATCTAGATATTAAAATCCAATTACTCAAAATTTTGATTAAGGTCTGTATAATGTTAAGGGTACGATATACTAACAACTTATGGTTATGCAACTAATATATGATTTTTAAGCATTGTTATTAGTGAATCACATCACAACTATGACACTAGTTGCCTTATCATGTTGCTCATTAACTAACCGTATAAATTTTAGCTTTTATCACTTATTATAATTCTTGAATTAATGTCCCATAACGATAATTAAGAGCAATAAAATTTAGCTAAGGTTGGTTAAAAAGGGAAGTGCCCAAATAAGGTGAGATCTCAAAGCACTCCTATCCTGTGCTTCCCTTATTATAATAATACTATCACTATTTTTAATTATACTTCAAAATAAGAACTAGATTACTGTCTGCTTGCATTGAGTATCTTGTCATTATACAAATATTAATATTTTCTCCATTTCCAAATAGTGTTGAATAAAATAAAAGTTTTTTCATTTCTATACATCTATAGAATTTCTTAGTAAGTTAATATAGAGATGATAAATGTAAATTTTCATAAAAATGATGAGGTACAACCAAATCCACTCACGCCAGCAGTGATAAAGCCATTTTGACAATGTGACAATGCTCACGGGCCACGAATTCTTCATTAAGGTTATTTAAGGGCTGGAGGTAACACATTTCATGGCCAACAATACGTGCTTATAAAATTTGCATACCTTCATTCGCACTCTTCCTAAACCATTACCTTTCCATTTGGTAAATAATTTAGGAGCCCTCTAGGACTCCGGCCAAATATTAAAAGTGATGGGTCCCCGAGGTTTAATATTAGACACCCCTCGTATTAAATTTTCTGTCACGCGAAATTCCCAAATGTATACGCCAGATATTTTTTGCACATGTTCATATTATTCCTTTTGTGAACATATTCGACACAGAATCCTATAGTTATTCGACGGGATCATTGCAATTCAAAATATAAATTGAGTCGATAGATTTGTTAATTTATATAACACGGGACTGTTATAAAACAACATGTTGCAAAATTTATAAGGCGGAGGGCCTATATCAGATTTTCAGTTATTTTAGGCAAAAATTCTAAACTTCTGATGAAAGAAAATAATGTAGCCTACTAAAATGTACCGATATAAAAACTAGAAACTTTTTCAGATAGATTTCTGCAAATTAATCTGATTATGACTTATATTTGTTTTCGTCTTTTTATAGGAAAACATTCATATTATTAGGCACTATATTTATAAAATATTAAAAGTATTTTATGCTCTTCCATTAATTTTATAGTGTTTAGGGTACATAATATACGTAGTAGTAAGCCTACATTTACTTATACATAGCTATAGAAAATCATAATTATAATAAACTTATGTAATAGTATAAAAATTATTAGTAGTATTTACATTATATAAAACTAAGTCTCTTTCCGCGTCTGTCTGTCTGTATATTTGCTAACTCCCCCTACCACGCAACGAATTTTTAAGCGGTTTTCAGCATAAGTTATTTAATTTTTTAAGGAAGATCATTTATATATATATATATATATATATATATATATATATATATAATTTGCTAGGATTTTCCCGCAGCTTCGCTCGCGATATATAAAAACCTAATTGAGTTTCTATGTAAGTAAAACAGAAGTAGGTACGGGGTTGTGATGTTATGTAAATGTCTATTTATTATATAAAATACAAAATTATGACCCTATTTATTAAAGAATTTCTGAGTATTTTATGATATAGGTGGTGAATAAATGAAGATTTTCTTCCTAGAATATAATTATCGAACTAATACACGATATAGAACTCATTTTAGATAATTTATTGCCCTTCGTAAAATTGTTAGAAAAAGTTGTGTCATATGATTTCAAATTCATATTAAGTAGATACAATACTGTTTGCGCACGGGGTGTTGAATAATCGAGCTCATTGTATATGCATCAAATTCAGAGAACAAAACTAATCTAGCGCTCAGAGGCAATAAAAATGTCCCACTTGCCGACATCGTTTTAAAAATAGATGAGGACAAGGTGTAATCTCAGCGATGCTTATTATAAAATTTTGCATCTTAAATATTTCACATTTTTCAACACACCCACTCTACAGCGACGCCCTGAAAGAGGGTAATGCTGCTATTACCTCAGACAAAGTAGAACCGAGAATAGCGCAGCTCGCTAACCCGTATAAAAAAACTAATTGGACGGCTCAAGCTATAGTCGTATAATAGCGCACAACATTTTTAACAACCCTGAATGCTTTATTTAGTAATAAGTCCTTTCGGGAGGACCTAATACCAGTCGTCGTTGTATATCTTACTGTGTAGTTCGCCGCCTTTAACTCTATTGATAATGTTGATATTGCAGAATCAAATATAATAAATCTGTACAACAATAAGCGTTGATTTATCAAAATTAAATCTCTTTGTAGAGAGGAGTAATCAAATTTATCGCTCATTTGAATCTTCAATTCATTTTAAAGGGTCTGTTCGAAGACTTTAAAATTGTCACTGTTTACATTCTCTACAAAGCAATTATGGTAATAAACTTTGCAATATATCTTTGTTTAAACTTTGATGTTGTGTCAGGGAAGGAAAATGGACAGTATCTAATATAGAAATATTTTACTTGCGTATTCCTGCTACTTAAAGACTTGTTGGGAGCATCCCCTCTTAAAGGACAAATATGCCTCGACATCCCCTCACCTTGGAATAACAGGCATGTTGTTTGTTCTTCGTATATTTTTATAAAGCCTCGCAATAAAACGTTTGCATTTTACATTTTTGGGGGCCATAAATAAAAAGTACTCGAGTAAAATTGCATTTTAAGCATTTCTAAACGCGACCGTCACCTTTGGCCGGGCAGCCGGGTCCCGTTTTTGTAGAAGGACATTAAACTTCGAGCGTAACGATGGGACTACGTATTTCGATATTGTAAATACGAAAATTTATGGCATATTGCAAAATAGCCGCCGCCTTCAGGCGCAGAGGTACTTGAAAACGGCGCTGACAGTTTAAGGGGAAGCGTTATAATAATTATGTTTTGTTGGCTATTGCTTTTAATATCTGTATATAAATGGACAATAAATTAACTAAATAGATTACGGAGTGATGTTCAAAGCCGCCTCCAGCAGAGGCGCGGTCGTGGAGTCGTCGGGGTTCAAGTGGAATTAAATTACGAGTTGACAAAATGAGTTACGCCCTTTTCTGTAGATTAACAAACAAAAACTGATTGTGTGAGGGTCAGACTGGCATTAATGTTGTTAGAAGCAAATGACTCTATTCTTCGCGGACGTGTCGCCGGTCCGTTGTTCGTCCACAATGGTACAATTTAAGCTTGCTATTGTTCTTGCTTATTCCGGTCTCGAATTAGTTTCGCGCTTTTATCGTTGCCCATTTGAATCGTGCGGACGCGTTATCTGTGGACGCTTCGCTACCCATTTACCGATTCATCACCACATCGCGGCATACATAATTATCATACTTAACAATATATAGAGTAATAAATAAATATAAAGGCTTTTCACGCGTCTGAATGGCTTCTTAGGTAGTCAGAGACTTTATATCTCTATCGGACTATAGATTAGTACTGCGGTCCAATAAGTTAATGATACCAGTATTTTGGGCACTCTAGCCATGGAAAAAGGTGATCTCAGTATTCTATTTATAGCTTCAAGAGGCATAGACAAAATACAGGACAAGTATTAAATAGGTTTAGTTAGGTTGAAGTTCTATTATTGCATTAGAATATATAAACACAAAAATTATTAATGCCAGATTACAATTATTTAACACAAAAAGAACAATTTTATGGAAGTGTCAACATATAGTAAAAATAAACGATGATACTCTAATTAGGATCTGTCAAACAAAGTCTTATAGTTTTTTTTATCTTTTGAGAATTATATAAGTACCTCTTTTTATATCTATACTTTGAATAATATTTGAATAATATGACAAATTTTCTATTATTCGTTCTTCTTCTTCATCTAATGAATGTCCACTACTGGACAAACTGTATTATATAAAAAATTTCATTACATTAATTTTTAATTTTATTTTTCTTATAAAATAATATTATACTACACACTGACCACAAAATAAGCCACTGTTAAGCTCTCACAAATTTTCCACGCCTCCCGATCCAATTAATTTTAAAAATCGCCATGACCAACCTTGGTTGCATGGGAGGGGTTTATTGTTATGTAAATTTGTGCAAACTTCGCGGACAGACGTAGGCATGACTAATTGTTAATTCGGCTAATGCGCTTACGAGAGTGGCTCACCACGTGTTAGGCCTGTAAAGGATTACGCACTTGGCCTGGCCGCAATGCCCGTCTTTAAATTGTTTTCGATCAAAGAGGAAGGAAAATTGTATGTTCTTTCTTTTTATTTAATTAATTAGGAAAAAGACATTCGTGTAACATATCTCTGTAAACAACACAGGGTAAAATTGGTGTTAATGTACAGACAATATTTTCCACAGATTACAGGTACGTAGTACAAACTTAGTCAACTATGTAGATGTTTATATTATACTTAATTCGTTAGTGATAATAGAAAATAATGTAGTTGTTGGTATTTTAAATAGAGTACAAAATATAATATAAGCCTAAATATAAGTCGGTTTGAACGTAAATAGTTTGACAGACTTTACTAGTAAATTTTAATCATTACATTATCTTCTAACTTGATCAATGATCACAGTTGTGTACGGAAACCCTTTCGAGTTGCTATTATTTGTTTAATATTAACGAATCAAATATTTCGATGGTCCAGTTATACTACCGATTAGGTATACCTACTAAAAATTAACAGAAGAATACAGTACGTATAATTATAATGATAGCAACTCGCAGCTCGAAAATTACCAGCTGATTACTATTTTATTCCCTTATTAATTTTAAAAGGTATCTAAAGATCTAAGCTTATATGTACCAGGCTACTGAATCCAGAGGCTTACATTTGGTTCTTAATATAAAATATTTCTGAATCTACTCTTACAAATTAATTAGCAGATTAAAACAGCCTTGTTCGAGGATATCTATCAAAGCAATTATGAGTTCGAAGAATAAGAATATCGTTCTTGGAATTTTTAATTGATTTCATTTAAACAAGATTAATCTTATACGAGTAGGTATTAATAGTATAGTAGTAGTAATTAATCCAAAAATATATAACTTGCACTTAGTACTTGAACAATGATTACAGATTCAAGTACGGAAATCCTTTCTAGTAGCTTTTATTTGTTAGCTATTAACAAATCAAATTTTCAAAGGTTCAATTATACTACCGATTGATATACCTACAAAATTTTTTGTGAGTTTATTACAATAACTTAATACAAAGTTTTACTACTAAAGTTTATCGAACACCTTTCATTTAAACTACTATATAGGCTATTAATATTTTGTACTCTTTTTAAAGCAATACTAACAACTACGACTATAAAAATTCACGCTATAATACCCTTAATTGTACATAAATATATTTTATACCGCCTCATTTGTACGTAAATTATGATATATTAGTTTCTAGACTGGTACCTAAATGTTATTTTTTTATGTTTATATAGATAGATAACACTTTATTGCTTACCAAAATAAACAAATACAAAGACAAAATGCATAATTACAATACTTCTTGGCAAAACCACAGGCGGCCTTATCTTATATCTTATAGATAGATAGATAAACAATTGTAATGACTTCTTATTTATGAGGGTGGTCTATAAAAGCTGTCTTAGTACGAAACTTTGAACACAGCATACAAAAGTATTCAGTATGTCACTCATTATTCACTTTTCCCTCTTTTCGTTGTCGTAGATAAAACTGTTTTTCATTAGAATGTGACTTCTTATTCTGAAAACAGCATGCTCGGCGCGGTATAAATACGAGGTTTACTTTGGCAAAGCAGCTGGATCGCCTGGTACCCGTATAAATTTAATTTACAACCAAATAATATTTGTTTTTATTTTCAGGGGTTTTCTCGTTGACTAAGTAATTATTTAATGTAGATGAAGTCCGCATCAACACGCGTCGCTCTCTCCGTGAAACCGGGAATTACATGCTTCGGTGGGGAATTTGAACGGCTGCATTCTTTGCTAAACCAACCCTCGCCTTAATTCGTTCATCTATTAAAAATTCGGATTTATTTTTACGAAGCCGGATTTATGGCATACTAAATAATTATTCTTTAACGTAGGTGTATATGTGCAATTATAGCAAGGGCCCATAAACGTCCCATTGCTGGACTTGTTTGGACGAGTCTCCCATTTCAGTGGAACCGATGGTACAGGTTGGTAGTAGTCACATATGTCCAAAGCAGATTAATAGGGTTCACGCATCGGTAACTTTTATGAGTAATTGTCATCACGTAATTCCGGCACAGCAATATGCTGAGTGCCAACCTTGTTTGCTGAAAATGCGGCGTACAAATTCTGAAATTACGCTCTGTGTATAAAAATGTATAAAGAATGTAATTACGTCGCTATTTTTTCAAATAAATCTTGTTTTCTTTCTTTCATCACGATATATTCTTTCTCGGTCGACGTGTCTTGTGGTGATTGCAACTTAAAATTTATCAAACATAGCTAGTTATACATATTAGTATAAACTTAATTTTTCATTAATATTAGATTATTTACTTAGTTAAAATCTAATATTATTCAAAATACATAAAGCAAGACTGTTATCAAGATTGAACTTTTTTGAGGTTTCTTAAAAGCTCGTAAAGGTCGTCATCAAATTTATTAAGTATCATGTTTATACATTTTATACTACATAGTTGTTTGAAGTAATCATATTTATAAATCACATACATCGTACTACACCCCAGCTCAGTTTATAATGCAATCTGAAATCTGATCTTTGGACAGTTTCCTTAGACAAATTGCTTTAAACTCGACAACTGTTCTCGTTTACAATGTACATGTAACAAACAGTTTGTTTCGGTTATCTACAAATACTTTCAGTACAGTGGACAGTAAACAAAGCTGGTTTAATGTCACTACTCTTAATAATCACCGCTTTTTTTTAAAATTTTATTGCAGGAGTTCAGCAGACAGGCAGACGGCCCACTTGATGGAAAGCGGTTACCATCGCCTATGGACATTTGCAACACCAAAGGTGCTACAAATGCGCTGCTGCTCTCTTAAGGGACACTGGAACCTGGTCACTAATGTCGGAAGAAAACTCAAGGTTGTTATGGCGACGTACTTTAGACCAGGGTTGGTAGCCGTCCAGTCGGGTAAATGCCCTACCACCTGGTTGTGGGTTGTTCTGTCGCCTCTTACGACAGGCCGCCCGGCCGCAGGAAATCGTATTCTTTCTCCGTTCCTGCACGGATAAACTCACCCCTACCGAAAGTCATTTGTTCACTTGTGTTTAGTAAGGAAATTTTAAATTATACAACAAAATCCAGCATACTTCCTATTTAGCTTATTTTTCACGCGGTGAATTGTAAATTATACACACTCAGGGACCTATAGCCGGGCCTATAGCGTGGGGTTAATAATCTTAGCCGGTATATTCCTTAAAACACCCTGAGGTACGCACCCTTCCGCCATAGACCAGGGTCACGGGAATAAAAGCTTGGCGATTTACGCCCAAGAGGCGCCACGCGAGTCGTCTCCGGGATATGCTGCGTGCGGCACAAAAAAAGAGTCTGTCGTCATCTCAGACACTATTAAACGAATATCAATCTCATATTATGTCGATGGTTTAAATAATTATTAATATTAGTTTTTCGTAATTTTACCAAAACATTGTATTGCAGGATACAGAAGATACACAGACTGAGCGACATAACTAAACTTTAAGGTTTTGTCTAACTACTACTTTGCTTTTGCACTTTTAATTTAAGAAACTTTTTAATTCTATTTGTAAGTTATTCTTCTCGCTGTAGACCACGGGCCATAAAAATGGCCCGGACTTTTGGAGGGCTTAAGTGGGGCCATAGGAAAGTCAACACGTAGAGTATTGTTGTTATTATAATGTAAACTTAAATCAATATACGTTTACGCATTAAAAAAAAAGAGATTAATGAGTGTAAAATATTTTGTCATTTTGGTTCCGTTGGAATACGTTCTACTTAGACATCAGACTGCAAAAAAAAGAACTTATTTGCATAATTTTAAAAATATATTCTAAGGGTCTCTTGATAACTTACTGTCTATTTATGTATAATCATTACTCACGTGTCTAATGTGTTTTTAATTCTGATACCAGTTGTCTTGTTGCCATTACAACTGCCATCATAGCATCAATAACTATCATTATTAAAACTTCCTCAATAGAAGCACGAAATCCTTGAAACATAGAAGGCCATAACAATTTCGCTCCCTTCATCAGCTATTCATTAGCATCGGGAGTGCGTTGTAAACAAGTAGGTTGTGCGACATTAGCAATTCATACGAAATAACACATAACAATAGTAATCAGCCGTTCTGTTATAAAAGAAAAATCACATTTCGAATGTGGGCAGGCAGTGCCAAGCACAGATTTCGTCGGCAATGTATCGTGAAATTAGTTTAGTGGCACTATATAATTAGGCGGCCCCACTTTTTATAGCCCTACGGTCGACGGTCGACGGCCGTACGAGGGTGCTACCCCGCGTGTTATGACGAAAATGTCAACCCAGTATGCGACTTGATGAATCGACACTATTTTATATATTTCGCCTCGTACTTACAACTCTATAATACCGGAAAACAGTTGATGCTTAAGGGTAAATATCAGCCGGTATTAAATGGCTTTCGTTTAGACTTCAAAACTACGATACATTTTATTACAAAAAGCTTTTTTGACCTTAATATATATCCAGTGGTATATAAAAATAAATACAACACATTTATAAATTTGCACTTTTAAAAATTAATAATCGATCACCTTTAGTGCACAATTAAACATAGTTTGGATTTATAAGTCTCTATATGAGCGTAAAAACTTATATCTAAAAATGTATGAAAACTTGGATATAGGAAATATATTGCATTTTTTCAAACCCTGGTTGTATAAAAGTCAAAAAGTTTTTTTAGTTTCTTATTTAAATGAAAGTTATGACAAAATCGACTGTGACGTTGAGCTTTACGATAAATATGGATTGATCGGAGTTAAAATAAAACACCAACAAACTGAAAGGTACATTTCATAGATTTATTATATAAAATCTTAACGCTACATTTGAATTTAACTTAATATAATATAATAACATGTGAAATTTACAGAGCTATGACATTAGTACAGATAATAGTAATTAGTATATAATTATTGCGCAAGATTCTCCCAGGAGGTGGGATATCCTTATAAATTATTAAAATACTTAAGTACCGACTCTTAACTAATACAATAAACGACAAAGCTCAGATATTTCTTACGAATTTTTATAGCTAATCTTCTATTTACATTATGATATGAGAGAGAAGTTTGAAATTATTTATATGCATTTGCGAAAGGAAAGGATTTCAAGCACCTATAACACTATCATTATACTATAAGCGACTTTCAGCAATACAACCGTATTTTAAGTTAGAAAATAAATTTTATGACGTCGATGTTGAGTTTCATTACATTGAAATGAGACTGAGATCTCATGGATTATTCTAATAGCTACAACGAATAGGTAAATTTTAATGAGCAATTTTATTTGGCTTCTGTATCTACAGTTAGACATGTGGTAAACAATAATTTAGAGACTTTAAGATTATAATTAAAATTACAGGTCTTTCTGTTTTCTTTCACCTTCTCCCAATTATGTAGGGTTAGCACAAATTGTCTTTTCCTTCCATACTCTTATACCGACATACCTCTTACACATCATTTAATCATCAGGGTATAAAATATCAATTAAATTATTAGACGTTTCTTTTAATACTACCAGGAACCATGAGTAATAGAGACTCAAGTTGCCCTTTGAATTTAAAAAAATATGATTACAATTAGAAGATTTAAAATTAAATACGCTTACATTTCTGGTTAAAGATTTTTTAAACAAAAATAAAAAAATACACATTATTTTGTGCTAACATATTAGAAAAAATATCAAATAAAGTTGAAGACGTAAGATATATATATATATATAATATTAATTTTGAATATATACAACATTATATATTAATATATAACATTACAGTATATTGTATAATTTATGTCTAAACTACTTTTATTAAGAAAACAAGGAACTAATATGTATTCCTTCAGAGGAATTTATATATATATATATATATATATATATATACATAGCAAGACTTCCTTTCAATGTTACCACACAAAACAATAATACCTGCGCAAGAACTTAAATGTTTTTTTATTACATTTATATTACGTAACTGCAGATACAGTGGTCAAGTTGATAAAACATATATTTTATGTACTTTCACAATATACTCCTAGAAAAATAAATAGGTATGATTAAAATACATTTGTAAATGCATTTTTTTAAACCATGTAAATATAAGAATGTTAGAACTACGTATGATTTTCATATTTACAAGCTCAAATTTATGATATGAGATTTGAAATACATCAAAATATGCATTAAGTGAAATGTGTTTTACTAAACCGAACATTGTAAAACTGAGAACTTTTGTATAAAAATATTATGCACTGATAGAGGAGTTTTGGTACTTTTTGTAAACGATCTATTATCTAATCAAGTTATAAAATGTTTAGAACTCTCACATATTACTATAACCTATATAAAACATATAATTAAAAGAAATTCGAATTAAATATTACTAATTAATTTTACTGTAATATTTATCAAATAATTTTACAAACTTGTTAGCTTGAAGCCTACAATTTGCCGGTTAATTACTTCCTTGTATTATAGTTAAGAGTTTATTTTTAGTGTTATGGTAGGAAATCTTACTAATTACGGACCAGGCGTTCGCCAGAATTATGTTAGCCGTTAAATGAAATAAGGGCTAGCCACGATTTACGTCGGTTTTGTGAGAGCTCTACACAGCTTTATGTTGCTATAAATTACACCACTAACTAACCATTGTTGACCCTTTACTTATTACAGCAATAATAGATTGTGCACTAAAATATTTTACTTTTCCATTCAACCTAAAGAAAAATACAGCTAATAAATGCATCAATGAGTCCTTATTTAACATTAAAAATCGACGATTGAAAAGCAATTCATACTGAGAAATAGAGTAAACTGTTGAGAAGAAAGATATAGGTTCGAGTTTTGAGAAAGAAATCATCAAACTTTACTGAACTCATCAAACTTTTCGGTGAAGTTTGAACTTAAAGGTCATGTGATTAGTACCTATTTACATACTAAATTGCGTCGACTCCATTTTAAAATGAATACAAGATATGTTTATACTTTGCTATAAAATAAAAAATTCTAGTTAGGCGAAGTTTGTAGGCTTATTATTAAAAAAGGGTTATTCATAAACAAATATCAGCGTTAAATTGCTCTACAAATTTAAGATAAGTTTGTTTAATATTTGTCTTTGTAAAATTAGTCGGCTCGATGGTAAAACAATATTATGCATAATCGCAGATTGGCACTTAAAACGCTTCCAAACTCTGCCAGTTTCAAACAGTTTGGACATGGTTAATATTATCATAAATAAACCTGGATATTATGATTAGTGATGTGTGACACTAGGCATTAGATAAGCGTGGTAAATGTACCGTCGGTTTATCTTAATGAAAAAGTTGGAGTCTAACAGTAAGCACGTTTTTATAGGCTACTGTGATTTTATTTACTAAATATAATATGCTATTTATGTCTTCTTTTATGTTTCCATTTATTATTTTATATAATAAATTAAAGTAAACTTATTATATTAGTTTTAAACGTTATTATTACCTACAGGTATTCTGATAATTAAAAAAGCCTAAAGAAATAGTACGTAGTTATATTATGAATAAAAAATGTTTATTAATAATTTTTGGTACTTTAGTCGACGCTATTTATTACGAAAATTCTGGCGATTTTAGTGTGTTAATACTTAAACATAAATCGTTCTTCTGTACAGTTCATTCAATTTCAATTAGGATGGCCTTTTAAGCGCCTGTATGTTCATAATCAATACTTAAAATACACTTTTCCTAAACGCATTTCTTATATATCACAGGCTTAAATTATACTCTTTACGATTAGGGACGTGCATACTATACGTACACTTATAATAGTATAGTAGAACGAAATTAGGTAACTATTTACACAAATAGGGGAAAAATAATGAGGCAAACCCTCCCACAACCCTCGGAGATTTCAAATTACGCGGTGTAGCAATACACGGCATTGTATATCTTTATATTTAAATCGTTGTTGTACTACAGATAACAAGTTTTGATATTATATTATTATTTAAATATTTTTATTTTTAAATTGTTGTTAACATGTTCACTGCCATACAAAATGTAAGTTTCCTCGTGATAGTACATATTATAATTGATCTTTTAAAAATATATACCGAGTCCATCACGCGACATTACGTAGTGGAACAAACGTAAAATCAATGTGGTCACTCGAAGTCGCGCGATTACCGATGAAAATGTTAAGGGATTTGCTTCAATTTTCGCGACTAATGTAGAAACATTTAAAAGATTCAAGCATGTTTTGTATTTCTTCATAATTGTTTCAGACGTTTGGCTTACACCACTTACGAAGATTATTTGTGAGACCCAAGAAAATAGTTAATAATAATTTTTTTTTCAATCTATCTGTATGATATATTATTATTATTCTTATTTGATCTTGTGGTTAAAATGTTAACATTGAAACGTGCGCTTAAATTCGTGAAATTAGTTTAATAAAAAAAAAATCTGATGGTCTGTCGTCACACTGCTAACGGTACTTCATTATTATAGCGATCGATGCTGATTGTTTTGAGACGTTTGTCCAATCACACAGAAAAAAGACAACAAAATTGATTTGACAATGAACAAGGATATAATAAATTATAATAATATCTAGGCCAACGTAAAATGTAATTTATCAACCACATTAGACTTTCAAAATAGCCGTTACAAATTAATAATTTCAAATGAAAACGTTCTACAATTAATCTTACGGCGATATCAAAATTAATTCCATTCAATAAATCTAACAATTTCTCTATTCACTTACCCAACGAACAAAGCGTACTTACAATTAGAAAATTTATATTTCTAAATCTTTATTCCTTTTTACAATCTATTTACCAACAAAGCAACTCACAACTCTAGTTATTTTATCGTTCCATTTTAAAATTTCAGTAATAAAAAGTTCGTAAAAATTTTTGACTGTCCAATCGCCTTCTCATGTTCTAGCCGAGTTTATGTGGAACGATTCACTGATGACTACTTAGTTTTATTACACTTCACTATGTTTTACAAGAGCTATATTATGTTTGTCAGGCAGGCGGAAAAATGGAAAATGATTGTGTAGTACTACTGTGTAAAAGTATCAAGCTGTTTTTGGCCAAAGATAAATACCTAATCTATTTTGTCGTCACGTCATTGCAGAAAATTTTTAAATACATATAATTCCACTCGCTTTAGGACATGGAAAAATAGATAAATTAGTGAATACGTGAAGTTTGCTGCCAAACATCACTCGTTTTTCCGCCTGCTTAAGAAACAGACTATAGAGGGAGTCACGTCTGTTTGATTACACTAATAGTCTTGCTTCAAACACACTATGGAGTCACTATGAGACTTGAGCGGATTTTTACGGTGGAATTCCTCACGAGAATATGTTGAAATATTTCAGGCTGGCCGAAATATATGGTATTGGGATAGCTCCTGCGTAATAATTAACTGACTGAAACATGAGGTAGGCGACGTTCAGAAGCTATCACACTATTTCATTAGGATGTGTGTTCTGATTTGAGTCGTTCTGCCTTGCGCATTGCTGAAATGTAAAAAAAACACTGTGTTAACTTCCTCAATCTTTATACATAACAAAGTTTTTGTTTAACAAACTTCTATGATTTTTATGCGGTTTCATTCTCTTAAATTTGCGCTCCAAATACCGTGGAAATTATAGGGTATACCTACTACCTACTTACTATCCACGAGTAAATTGTCCACATTAGTCCCCAATTTGAAAAGTACACATATATCAAATTTTACGTCAATCTGGCATTTCTTTGATCATGAAAATGAAACATACAATTTTGTATATAAATATACAAAGAAACTCACTCACACTACTAACATTAGTAAATTAGTATGAAATGCACTGATAAATGTTTATTAAAGAAGTTATTTTTAAAAATCTCAAAAAAGTCACAATAATAGAAATTATGTACGGTATATTCAGGAACACACCTCTTGCTTTCGTTCCCATGTTTTCATAGCAGATTTGTATTTCTCAAATTCATGGCACCAGTTGGAATAAATCTTCTGATATTCATTACTTTTCTCAGGTGGCGAGCATCTGCAAAATAAGCCAATATAAAGTGGAACTGCTAAAATAAATATATTTTCATCATCCATCTGTATGCTTATTTTACCTGTGTGTGTCGACAGTTATATTGTATGAGCAAAGCAAAGATCCTCCTAACCAGCAGTCATATCTACCAGCGTCTCCTTCGTTTACTGATAGTATCAACAATCCGTGTTCAGAAGTTTCTATATATTTTTCTGGTTTACTGCAAAAAAGACAGTTTACAATTAATACAGTACTTAAGTCTTATTTTAATGACGTGGTTATCGAATTGTAACAGAAATCGGGCATGCATCGCTTATAATGTAATAATCGTTTATTCTAAGGCCCAAATTTGTTAGTTATTAAAAATGTAGAGCATATAAGATTATTATTTTTTAAGGTTTTATTCAATTACTTATTATATTATTGTAAAAAGACCTAAGGCGGCAATTTTCCCAGATTCGTATAACGAACATGCAAGCGAATACAATATCACTATCCGATTTTCCAAAGTGGCTATTTTAGGCCTCGGGTCTAATATGTATTATAATTAACATTTGGAAGGTGAAAGAAAACATGACAATACCTACGCACCGAGTAATCACTGTGTATAATTGTGAATTGTAACTCGCCATGGATATAAATGGCGGATAGTTGATCCATTTATACAGGCTGGTCTGAACCCAATGGTAGGAATAGTATGAGTTAATATAAATATACAACAAAGTCAGAAGAAAGTTTCCAGATGGCTATATTGTTAATTTTAAAAGTTTAAGTTTAAAAATAAAAATTTATGTTTGACACAGCAATCGAAACAAATACGTCACGCTGTAAAGTATTTTTTATATCAATTTGCAAAGATTTGGTGCTTTTGCATTATTACATTTAAAAAAAAATGAGATTCATAAAGTGTTTAATAGTTTATATTAATGGATGGAAATCTATGAGTCAGTACACGCGTTCAAAGCAAAAGTATTATTTATACTATGTATACGTATCAATAACTTATTTGAGGTCAATGTAGCTTTGTAGCATGTGGGAATTATGGTATGTTGAGTGGTGCTTCGATGGTAGTTACCCCCTTGTATGGGGTGACGCACCACTGGTGATAGCCCATTGCTCCGCGAGGGAGCTAGGTTCGATCGCTGGAGAGGGATACTAAATAAGATGACGAGATATTGTACTTTCCATGTATTATTTGCTTAATCTATTTAACATTAAACTTAAGACTATATACACAAAAATCTTAACTGCTAAGTGATAAAAAAACATATATCCTGAACATGTTCCTGAGATACATATCTCAAAGTTTTGTCAGTTTTTTATATTGGAAGATTTTATGATGTACATGGATTCCCCAAAGTGATGGCAGTTCTGGCATATATTAATTCAGGTATATGACGTAACCTAGCACATACTTTAAGATTGAAATTATGTATCTATTGGTAATGGATACATATTTGTGGCGTTAGGTGTCAAAACTCTAGGGCCATGGGTCCTGAAGCCTATCAGTTTTATCGAGATCTATCATCTCGTTTGATACAGGTCTCACGTGACTAAAAGGCTTGGGCAACGCATCGGCGTTGCATTCCAGTGCGGAAATGCGGCCAGCGTTCCCAACCGACAGCGATGAGCAAGTGCGAGTATACATCCTTTATATAAAAAGCGATTGCCTTAATACAGAGCCATCACAAAAGGCAAAAATGACAAAAATTTGCACTCTTAAGATTTCTTTTAACTGAGTGTTGTTCTAAAATGCCTTAAGACATTCAAAATACTATGTCTTTCCCGTTGTATTTTATTCGTGCAGGCGGAAGTGAGATAGTGTAACATTTGGAAGTATTTTAATTAATGTAGCTGCATGCGTGTTTACTGAGAATGTTTTCTAAATAACTTTAAAGTCATTTAATTCGTATTTATCTTCGCCTTTGAACAACTGAAATTACCGCGCAGGTGCTTTAGTGGTAATTAAATTGTGGGTATTCGCAGCCTGTTGGAACATTAAAACACTTTTTTTGCATTTTGTACGTTTGTCTGGGGGATTATGGGGATATACGGCGATGTGCGAACTTTTTGCGGTTCACGTGTAAACTGCTGGGTATATTTTACGACACACACTATTTTACTTATATGGACCTTGTACTGTCTGTTTATAAAAGTTTAGCGTTTTAGTTTTGAATATAAATTTGCTTTTATATTCACTTACTTATTTTACGAAACTGTAGTACGCAACGCAAATTTACGTGTTATATTGTGTTACAACTTCTGCTAGAACCATAAATACGCTTTTATTACTTATGGAAAAGGTATATAGTGATGAATCCTCACATTTTATACCGATGTGGGTAGTTTTTTTTTAATTTAAATTTTATTGCAGGAGTTCAGCAGACAGGCAGACGGCGCATTTGATGGAAAGCGGTTACCATCGCCTATGGATATTTGCAACACCAAAGGTGCTACAAATGCGCTGCTGCTCTCTTAAGGGACACTGGAACCTGGTCACTAATGCCGGAACACAACTCAAGGTTGTTATGGCGGCATACTCTAGACCAGGGGTGGTAGCCATTCAGTCGGGCAAATGCCCTACCAAATGGCAAAAGAGATTATAAGAGTCGTTTGCTGTAATTTTCACCGTCATTGCGCGGTGGCAAAAGCAGTGTTCAACCACGTCCAACCACAGTGAACGCTTCACATCCCATTATTAAATTCCATTATTCTCTAATAAGAAGCCATGTTTGCTTTTGACGTGAGTCAATACCATAAATCGAAGACCTAAGTGTCACTCGACGAATTGACAATGCCGTGCCCTCTTAGGAGCTGTCCTAGCTGCCCCATTGAAGGTTTCAATTCCAAGGTTAGTGGTGATTATTACACCATTGGTTTTTGTGCAGGATTTGGCATATCTCTCAGTTCCATAAATTTCTCTAAATAAAATCAGTCGACTTAACCAAAATTTCTTGAACCTACGCCAGCTGTGCGGATCCGTGATCTAGCTTTGTACATATAGGCAATTAGTAATATTTTCAATGTGTTGTCTGTGTATTACTCTCAATTTGATAACTAAAGCGTTGTGACCTAATTTTTCTAATAAGTAAATAAAAACTCAATGACCACGTGTAAAAACAATTTCGCACATTCAACATCACTGTTTTTAATACACGACAATTTTAGTATGTTATATCTCCTGCTACAGAATTACTTGAGGTTATCAGCTCTAAAATACAAACAGATAAAAAGATAATATAT
Organism: Dendrolimus kikuchii; assembly: GCA_019925095.2. Lineage (NCBI taxonomy): Eukaryota > Metazoa > Arthropoda > Insecta > Lepidoptera > Lasiocampidae > Dendrolimus > Dendrolimus kikuchii. Next base: position 11,160,217 of record CM034400.1, read on the forward strand.
AGGTAATTTCATAGTCAGTATAATTTATAGCAAAAATCGATACAATAAATTGGGATGTGCGAGGTAAGAACTTTGGCTTAGAACTTCGGTATAACTTTTATTGAAGCCTACAAACTAATTACTTTGCAGCTGATTTATTGGTGACCAAGAGTTACTTTACTTGTGAAAGTTTGTGGTTATAGGATTGCTATTCTTAATTGTACCTACTGTTAGGATTATAACACTTAGTTTATTAAAACTGACGTTATTAGACAAAAGCGTTCAAGAAATAAAAATGATTTATTATATTTGTCTCAAACTGTCAAGATTTGAACCCAAGCCATTGGAATTTAGATTTGGATGAGGCAATAAGCTGCTACCACTTTTTCGTTCACTGTCAGTTATATTATTATTAGTTCGTAGCGATAGTAATAATATCTTCATATTTCAGTACTTACTTAAATGTTATAGGATGACGTCCCTTTTCTCTAGAATAATGGAACCATGTAACAGCCCGCGGTTGGAGGACTTCAGGCATTTTTACAAAACTGCCCAAATGCAGACTTTGGCCCCATGTGGCCGACACGCTTTTTCGAGATATCGACGAATCGCATATGTCCGCTGTCTCATTAGCAACGTCTTGAATAAGGCTGTAAATATATATTTCATTCAAATATAACAAACTATAAATAGAAAGCGCTGAACATATACTAAGGCTACCGAGGTCGATTGAAAAATTGGACTATTATCCAGCGAGAATTCTTGAGGTCTATATGTTCTTTTCCGTTGATAGAAGAACATATTATTATGACCTGGGATTCGGTCGCAAAAAACAGATAGTCCTTTTAGTATTTTTTACAATATTTAGTCTAGGGACAAAATAATAAAAATTGTTATAATAGTGTAACAATACACAAGCTTAATTTTATTAGACAATACTAGAGTATACATTTTCTATATAGTTTAATAGAGTAGTGAGTCTAGAACAGAGCTCATCTAATCCAATCATTTCTCGTGATCAAGCGACGTAACGATTAGGAATTAAATAATTATAAGTAGTTGATTAATCTCGTTCATCTTGTTACAATTCTATTATTTTCTATAAAATATTAATTTTATTTTTCAGCAAAACGTGCTTTGTACGATAAGTGAGGTAGTCAGCGCACATTTCCTTCCATTTCAATCCCTTTCTTACTCAGTTTTCTGTAGCTAACTTCGATAGGCCTAAAAGATTCGTTTTATATTAAGAAAATGGCAACTTTCTCATCCGCAGCAGTCTTCATGTCCGTGACAACCAGAAATTACAAGAGAGTCGCCTACTCTGGAACGAACACGTTTTACGAAGATCGGCTAGTTATGAGGGGCGATACAATAAATGTCTTGCCATGTCACCTACCCCAGGTCCCGGTAGAAGGGGTATGTCTAAAAAGTGCTGGTTTGATTTTGTGAAGTATGACATAAGTACCAAATCTCAAAACAAGCGATCTTCAGCATCGCGAGAAGTGAAGAAAAAAGTAAAAAAGCGGACCCCACGCGTCGAAGAGAAGGTTCTAAATGCAATGCAATTAAGCGCTCGGATGATGATACTGGTGGTATAATTTACTCACCCAGGCATATACTCCCTACAAACGCTGGCGTCTCGATCCCAACCGCAATAGGGGTCGCGGGCGCATCTAACGCATGCGTCGTATCGTCTCGCACACAAAGCTAGACGCAGTTGCAGCACTCGACGGTCGGAGGCCGCGTAGAGCGAACCGTGGACACGGGATATAGCCATTGCCTAACAACATAATTTATTAGGATAAATGTTTAGTCCATAAGTGCGTAAATTGTGAGTTTTTAAAATATTGAGTTAAGAATCAATAATTCATATATGGGACAGAAAAACAATTTCCAAACGGAAGATTCGCTATATTTTTTGGGTAAAGAAATGTTGTCTATTTTAAAACAACAAATGTGTGTGTTAACAGGAAAATTAAGTCCCAGTAAATAATTAAATAGCTAATTAGAAAACTCTTTCACAAATTCTTCACTGCTCTATTATTTTGTGGCGGCACAACAACTACTAAACCTTTCCACCTAAAACGCCCCGCTTCCCTGCGCAGTCCCGATTGAGCGATCGACGTGGACGCACACGCGCGCTCTCCACCGAGATCACATCACACCACATCGCGTAAGTGAAACTCCCATATAGTGGTGACCCCGACGTGATTCGCATCATCAATTTCTGAACTACTATATAAAATAAAAAAAAGTTAGATATTTAATTATTTACTGTTTATACGCATAACTTGATTTGGTTCGTTGCTATGTTTGAAAAAAAAATACATTAATCAAATAAAAAAAAATCTATTAATAGGTTACAATAGACATATTTGCAAAGTAAATAGTTCAAAGATCTAAAACAAATTAAACAAAGCGTTGCCAATTTACCTGAATAGGTTCCCCAGGGGTAACATCAAATATATCAAGTAAAGCTGACTGGCTGTCTCCGTTACGTGTCCATTGAACTATCTTGTGTATTTTGCCTTCATCTGAAACAAACAAAAGAATAAATAAAACCAGTTTAACATAGTTTAGCCTTGATGATGAAATTATTTTGCGATTGGAAAGCTTTTTATTTTTAGTAAGTAGCAATTTAAAAACACTTTTTTCCAATCAGCTATAGCTGTTAATTTTGGGTTCCTATTTAAAAATCGTAATTAGTATGAGCACACGTAAAAACTATATCGCCGTCGCTCCACCATATCATGTAGGCTAGGCGCGACAGCGCCACTGCCATACTTAACGCTCGTGTAAACGGCACGGGGGACGCGCCGCAAGTACGCAACGGATTCGCCGCGGCCGCCCTTAGGCCGTGGTGAATGCTAAAAGTGGCGGCTAGCATGTATGAAAGTAGTCTGTATGAAAGAGTCTGAGAGAGACCACTATGTGGTGCATTTCCGTAAGAAGTGAAAAGTTGTTTATTTCCTTCCCAATATCCCGTCATAATCATTCGTCTGTTGCGTACAGCGTCACGCCGTTCTCAGACTAAAGCGTTAGTAGTAGGCCACCGCCTTACGCCGTAAAGCGTCAGCTGTGAGGCTGCAGTATGGGGGACATGACGTTTGCATATATACCTACAGCAATTTACAGAGAGAATAGCAGCGTGGCGGCGGAGTATCAGCATTGCCGTTTACACGAACTCTGATGTGATGCCATGGCATTGAGAAGAAGCGAAGTTTCGGATTTCTACGGTGTCAAAATGTATTCATGTTATAGATAAAATTCTGACACCGATCCAATTTGATTTTCATCGCCCAGAACTTCGTCGAGATTAGTTGTATAAGTGAGATATAGATTAGATCACTGGATTCACACCTTTAATGTTTTTTATTATTATAAAATACGACTTTTACTTTTATATTCAGAGAATTTTAGAGTGCTTAGGAAGCCATCAATCAATCACTCACTCATTGTACACCAATACAAAAAAGAACTTACAGACTAAAACTATGTCTAATTCTGCATAAAGAGCGGTCTTATCGTTAAAAAGCGATCTCTTCTAGACAACTCCAGGAATGAATTAAGATTATAATGACGATGGTATGATAAGTATATATGTATATACATTTAAATATCATTATATTCCAAGGACAGGTAATATTTTCTGTTCATTGTTTTAAATATCGTTAGCGATTTTGCTTGTCTGATAGCAACTGGCAGAGCGTTCCAAAGCTGTATAGCCTTGACGGTAAAAGAATTGTTGTAGAAAGTTGAACTATGTGCAGGGGTGTTTAGTTTTAAACCGTCAACTATAGGAGCACGAAATAAAGTCAAAGCGTTCTTTAAGATAAAGAGGACCATGACGGTAAAGAAAAATTAAAATTTCTCATTAGCTGAATACCAATAAAATTGTCATTAATTTTCTATTAACTAACATACTCTTATTATAGAACTAAGTAATGAAGACAAGAGTAATATTTTCCTATTTACAGTTGTAAATTTCACACACAAACTTTCTGTTAATTACGCTGATCTGTGTGTTAGGAGATCAGCTCCAGAGTTAATACGTAGTCGGTATCATATTCACATCACATGTTAGTACGTTTAATTTAGAAACATATTATTAGAAAAAAAAGAGAAAAATATTTACTGTTTCAAATGTGTGTACACACAGAAAAGAAAATACGACTATAAAACATACATTGTACATGTAAAGCATGTAATATTAAATTATAATAAATACCCAAAACGTATTTCACATTCACGGCAATGAGGTTAAAATTCGGCATTATGCAGCGACAAGATAAAGTTACGTAATATTTGAATTTATGTTTAAATTCATAATTTAGTCATATATAATCAAGAAGATATTTCTTGAAATGCTCTTTTACAACCATAACGACTCAATACTAAAGGAACTAAAAAAAATGTAACACTATTTCTCTAATTCATATCAACAAAACCTAGAGCATAATAGTAAGTGTCTGAGAATAGATTAAATAATTGCTCAATTATTTAATTCATTCTCAAAATTGGATCGAATGAGCGACATGACGTCGTAAATTACTATCATAACTCATACGCTACTTATGTGCCTCGCAAATTGGTTAATCGTGTATCATTCAAATATCTACATACATACATAATGCTATTATGGAAATTCCGGGGGTTCATAGCGTTCCAAGACCAATTAGTTCCGACTTGAAGGGGTTAGATGTTTACTCAACGATCTATATCGCTGTATTAGTATTATAATTAAGCGCTTATTATGTCTTAATGTATATGATTAAGATAAGATTCAGTTAATTAGATTTATTATCATTAGTGTATTTGTTAACTTGTTATTTAATATGTGTATTAAACCATAAAAATTTTTAGTGTATTTTTGTATTGGTGTGCAATAAAGAGTTATCTATCGATATATAAGTATAAATTTTATTCTAAGTAATATCATAAATGCGTATGTGAGTTTATTTGTGACGTTTTCACGTCTTAACTAGGTAACAGATCGTCACGACATTTTGCATACACGTTGTTAGAGGTATAGAACAGGACATAGGGTACCTTTCATTTAGAAAAAAAGTATTGTTCTCAAGGGATAGACGAATAGAGATGAAAAGATGGCGTTCTGATTGAAGTTATAAGGGTCCCCGTTGAAATTCACTACCGTTTTCGCCGCACAATGCCAAAGCCAGCAGTAATGTGGTACAGCAAGTTTTCAGTCGCATACAAACACATGTTGAAAGAAATAGAATGAAACATTCTCTTCTTGCAGAATGAACCGGTTAATTCAAGTTTATATAACACTCTCTTTAAGGTTAACACTCCGAATGAAATAGTCAGCTAAAACCGGTCAAAAATACCGCTTGGAACCGATTTAAACTTAACCGGTCTTAATACGTTATAATCGGTTTTTGTCAACTACTTCGTTGGGAGTGTAAACTTTGTGAAAAGTGCGTTATATAAACTTGAATTAACCGGTTATTTCCGCGATAACACCTTTCTCATTCTATTTCATTCAACATTGTTTCATGTGCTTTGAAGTGTGCGGCAAAAACCGTTCGTATACATTAGAAACCGGTTTATTCAGTAAAACCTATTTAACGAACTTTTGTTACCAAAAACAGTTTGATTGATGTTAAAGTTAGAACAAAATCGAAAAGGAAAGTACCTGTGTACGTAAGTTGTACTGTTTCGATTTTCATACTGATTTATAGCCTTGGTGAAAACGTCAGACGATAAATTAAAAAATACGTTTAAAACCGTTAAAGAGGGAGTTTTAAGATAACAAACCGTCAGAAGTCTAACAATATGAGACAATTCGATTTTTAAAGAACAGTTATATGTACCTAACAGGTTGTTAAAATCACACAAATTACGGGTATACAGAAAAACGACCGCGTCAATTAATTCGCCTCATTCCGTAAAAAAGTCACGAAAGCCTAAATGATTGTTTGTTTATCAGTTGGCTTCAGTCGGCCTTTTAAAGTAATAAAAACCCTTGAAAACAAACTTTCTCCACGCTTTCCCGGGACGCTTCTAAAAATTGTTTTTTCTCTGTAATTCTGAGAGCGTACACGTTGAAAATACAGTTTGGATTTAGTTTTAAGGCCAGAGTACCGGATTTGAGACAGTTTGTGTTTTGTTTCTTTAAGCTTTGCGCAAATTACTGGCGGGCTGTATTACAAACATCCGCTTAATGAAATTTTAATCGATTTCTCAAATAAACAGTGTCTGGTGTTTTTTAAACATGTTGTATGCAGACTTTTGTTTTTAGATTTTATGTGAAAAGGTGACAAGTTCATGTGGGCACAAGAGGAAAGCTTACTTAGAGTTAACCAATTGTATCTATCATGACTATAGAATCTTGTAAAAGCACTTTATCAAAAAAAAAACAACAATATTATAGATAGTAAAGTAACTCTGCCTGCTACGCTTTCATGGAAAAACTACAAAATTGATTTCGTTGAAACTTGGTGGTGGTGAAATGTAGAACTTGAGATTTACATTTGAGACAATGCCGAGAATGAATCAGGTACTTTTTATCCCTGAAAGTGGTATAGTTTATTTATTGAGATGGTAAGAATTTTCCGGGAACGCATGCAATATATTCTATGTAATTGTGCTTGCTCCCTAATAAACTAGGTATTCTACTAGGGTTTGACTCGCCGAAATCCTAATAACCTGTATTTGAAAAACCATCCAAGGAAACTATGTAGATCAAACGAATACTTGATAAAAAAATTAAGAAATATTACGCAATTTTTCACCGTATATGTATTCCGCATTTTTTCCTTCCCTCAGTTACGTGTATGAAGTGCCATGTCTTCTAATGTTATTCTTTTCCTTAATGTGAAAGTTTCTTATTTATGTACGAAAAATTGTTGTTACCTAACACATACTTCTATTCCGATTCCTACGCTATGTGGCGTACGTGGAAAAGGTTAAAAATAAAAATACCCCACTTCTCCTAAGACTTCAGAAATAAACCCTTACTTGAAACCAATGTATGTAAACACATACGAATGGTACGCAATACAATCGGTAATAGGCACGTGACCACGCAGTTGCTTTAGTATTTACCTCTGTTTACGTGTGGAGCGTATTAGGTTACCTTTCTATTTGAAAGAATGAAGACTAAAGCCAATATTAGATGGTTTATTTCTGTCTTTCAATGTGAATGAATCAACCAAAGTGATTCGTATAAATTTTATCCGTGCAGGAAGGAAGAAAGAATACGAGTACAATTTCTTGCGGTCGAGCGGCCTGTCTTAAGAGGTGACACAAAAACCTAGAGCCAGGTGGTAGGGTACTTGCTCGTTTGGATGGCTACCACCCATGGTTTAGACTATGCTGCCATAACAACCTTGAGTTGTGTTTGTTTACTGGCATTAAAGGCCAGGTTTCAGTCTTCCTTTAGAGAGCGACAACACATTGTTAGTACTTTTGGTGTTACAAATGTCCATAGGCGATAGTAACCGCTTTCCATCAGGTGTGCCGTCTGTCTGTTTGCTAAACTCATGCAATAAACAATAATCGTAAGTATTTGTGTGCAGTTCACGCGCAGTAGAAGTGGAACTTCAGAGAATATACTCGCAGATAATTCTTCTCTAACATTTATTAATATCTATACTTATATATTAATACGTAAGGCAAAAACTTTTTACCCCTTTTTACGAAAATTGCGCGGACGGAGGAGTATGAAATTTTGCACACTTATAGTTTGTATAGAGAAGAAACGGCGAATACTAAATTTTTTTTAAATTATGCACAAAAATACATTAAATCAATAAAAAAAAATATTGCATACACTACCATGTATTTGACACACTCATATTATGACAAAAATTACAATATATATAAGTATACTCTTTTGTTTATTGTTAAATCAAATTAACAGTGTAGCCTTGGCGAAATCTGTGATTATAGAAGTATGGTCTTTGATAACAAATTGTTATGGTCGAATTTTGACCACGGACGACTAGTACATATAATTCCTTTAGCCTACATCCGTCAACATGTTATAACTTTAAAAATTCTATCTAAATTACTTTAAATCACTATGAAGTTCAACATTCAATGCACTGTTACGAAAAATTTCCTTTTATCTACGTATCAAAGAATATCTGCTTTAAGTATATACATACAGATAGAGTATACAGATAGAGCTAAAATTCATTTCAAATCTTTTACGTTTTATTTAAATTGTAAATTAAAATTAACGGGTAAAGAGAAATGTGTTTTATTTCGAATTTAATAACGTTGAATTTTATGTTTTTATCTTTTTTTTGTCACTTTTTTATTTCATCGATTACTGATTACGAATTATCGTCACATTTATAAATAAAGCTTAAAATGCAATTAAACTAAGGATACATTAAAATTTTCATGTAAAAAAGTAATTAAAATGTTCACAACTCATTGGTACTTTTTACCTTTTTCGAAATGAATATCTCACTACCGATTGACTTCACAAATACACCAAACATACATATTATATGTTTGTGTAGTATAGATTCAGTACTATTCCAAAAAAATGGCAATGGCATACGTAGACAATCTGATAAGCGAAGAGATGAACAGACTAACATAAAGGATAGGAGGACAGACAGACCGATGTACCAATGGACGGACGGACGACTAGATGGACATATACGTACAGATGGATTGGCGGACAGAAGTCCAGACGGGCATGAAATTATAACTCTCACTCTATGAGACTCTTAAAATCTATGTAAATAAATTCTCGTTCGAAAGAAAATAAAACTGGTAGACGTTGCATAAATACCGGCAAAATTAAAGTGTAAGTGGCACGTCATAAAGTGAGGACCAGAATGTCAAATAATTCTCTTCTGGTACCCCAGAAATCACAAAAGAAGTCGTGGAAGGTCCATTATAAAATTGAACGATAATATTTCCTCGGTGGCGGGGAAATTTGGACAAGAACCACCCAAAACAAAATTAAATGGCAAAAGATGGAAGATGCCTACCAGAAATGGAGAAACTTGCAAAAATAAATATATAAAGACTAAAAAGTCATTACGTGTAACCAAGGAATAAAGACTGTTTTTATTTAGTTTATTTTTGTTAAATAAATTCTGACTACAATCTGAACATGAACTCCGATATCTAAGCATCTGTTCTTCTAACTTAACAACACTTTAGGCCCAAGCTTAGGGTCAAATCGTTCCGCTACTCCTCACAAAGAGGCCGAATCACGAATGGATTAATATTCGGCCCACGAATCTTAATAGCTAATTGGATTAGAGGCATGTACTGAAATTACCTAAGCCGGTTACGTACAATACTAAAGGGTACGTGTCACAGTATGTTTGCTACCCGAAGGTCTATTTACACTTGGTTAAATATTGCCAAATATACTTGCCTAAGTACTGTTACTTACTAAAATTATGTTTTAATAGTAGCTAGTATATAATCAATCATATTATGTCAAAAGAAGAAACAGATAATTTTTAGTACGTGTAAACTTAAATAGACATTATAATAAAAAGGAAGCAAAAACGTTAGTTAGGTTTCTTGATACAATGATATTTAATATCTGACTTTCATAATTAGAGTCTGGAGATTATTCATTAACCTAAACACTAAAATCAGATTCTTTATTTGTCTTATTTTGAGCAGAAGAACTAAAACTCTCAGTTTAGCCTAATTACATGTTTACATTCAGTCAATTAATAAGAAGCATAGTAAAACTATGTGCTGATTATTGTTTATAATCATACATAGAGAACAAATAAATGCCTGAACTACTTAAGAGCCAGAACAAATTCCCAAAGAGTTGCATATTTTGTATCTAGATTAAAATATAAGGCATTGGAATGTAATACGAATGCATTAGCTACAGAATTCAATTCCAAAAATTCACATATATTTTCTAAGTCAGTACTAAATACAGTGTAAAACGACCTTATACGCGGGGTTAGCACGCATTCGTATTATTGTGTTCGTTAAGTTATAGCTGTCGAGCTATAAATCAGTAATTATATTACTTCCCTTGTTAGTAATCAATGGGGATACATTACTGTGTGAATAGGCATGTGCGGTGTTTGATTGTATCGTTCGATTATTGAAGTTGAATTGGTGCAGTTCTAAGGTTCATAGTTGATATCTATGTTACAGGGGAGTTCCGGTGACATTTTTATTAATCTAATATATCATTTTTAATTGAATTTGGTATTCTAATATCATATATGAAAACTGTTATTATTTTTATTTTATTACAAACGAGGCGTTTATACTCATTTTATTTTTATTTTATTCGGAAAACAGTTTACACTAAAGTTAATTTTATTATTTATAAACTAAAACCATTTAGATGTTACCATATATTATTCGCTATATAGCTTGTTTATCTTTGTTTTTACTAACAAATTATGAAACAATAAAAGAAATCATTGAAAAAAAAAGAAAACACGTTAAATATTTCAACAAATTGACCTATTTTATTAACCCGTTAATATTTGAAATTGTGTCTGACCAAAAGATTTTTTTACTGTTTGAAGATTAATTTCTATATCCTAATATGCAACATCTAAATGATTATAGTTCGTTAACACACGATTAAAACAAACTTACCCCTATAGTTACTAAATATCTGAGCAATGGCCAACTGTATCCGATTGCGGAATAATATTGTTGGCACTTTTAAACATATTTTTGACTACAAATAAGATTAGTCTATACGCTGCCTCTAAAGAAAACATATTTGACTTATCTCTAAGAATAAGTCTCGTCAGGGTTCGTTAGCTGTCTTGGCCACAATAAAACCTTTATAGAATATGTCATAACAACAAAATTATTGCTAAGACATACTCTATAAAGCTATAGGAAAATGAAATCATTTTCCTCTGAAACTACTGATTTATTAAGATTTTTTTTATTGCAGGAGTTCAGCTGACAGGCAGACGGCCCACTTGATGGAAAGCGGTTACCATCGCCTAAGCACATTTGCAACACCAAAGGTGCTACAAATGCGCTGCTGCTCTCTTAAGGGAGACCGGAACCTGGTCATTAATGCCGGAACACAACTCAAGGTTGTTATGGCGATATTTTTTTTTTTTTTTTTTTCCCTCTCTCCGGACGAGCTAGATTGTCCGGGCTGTTCACTATTTTTATTTATTTTTTTACTGGTTATGCTTTATTTTAAAAAGAAAAGACAATATTACATGGTCCTTAATACTACTACAGGCGATATATTTTAGACCAGGGGTGGTAGCCATCCAGTCGGACAAATGCCCTACCACCTGGCTGTGGGTTGTTTTGTCGCCTCTTAGGACAGGCCGCCCGGCCGCAGGAAATTGTATTCTTTCTCCGTTTCTGCACGGATAGAATATTTGAAGGAAAGTGCAGTGACATAACGAGAAAAATAAAACTAATGGTAGCTGCCATACACCTGGCCATCTATTTGGGTTACATTATTGTTAACTATATTTTCTTGCTTTTTATAACTAACAATTAGAAATATGGTTTAGTAAAAATATTATATGGAATGTATTCACCAACTAAAACTATGTTATATGTAGATTAATATTATATTATAACTATGTTATAATATAATAAATGAAGTGCATATTAAATTTAAACTGTTTACATGTAGTTTTTTTGCATAACAATTACGGAACCGCAAAAATATATTAATATTTGAATGCTCGATGCCTACATTCAACAGAAGAAAAGTCTTCTGTTGAATGTATTGAATGTTCTGTTTTCATTATAAAAATACTACTACTATAATCTTACGATATAAGATCGCATGAAATAATACGATAGGTACGGAACAAGGTATTGTCAGTTCGTTCTAATAAAAAAATTAAATCCTTATTGTAATAATTTAAATAAAAATCTAAATATTGTTTACTACGCTTTAGATTAGATTTTAATTTTCAAAATTCAAAGACGTGTACATGTTTTATGCTATAATAGTTTGAGTACATGTACGTCCGTAATACATGAATATAAAGTAACCCTATTAGCAAGTATAAACTCTTAAAACCCATACATTGTTGAGCTTATTTTCCATCCGAAAATTGTACATCCAAATTTTAGTATTTTGGCACTGCAAAATGTTTCTGAATTTGCATACGGTCCGTGTTTTAATCAAACTATAATAATGTTTGGTATATTCCAAATAAAATTTACTACCAACATTTTGACCAACGACATCATCCCAGGAATTCGGAGGGATTCGGAGCCCGGTGTCCGCTTTCCTAATTTTCTTCTTTAACATTCCTTATTGAGATATCTTTAGCACGTATTTCATTCTTCACGACGTGAAAGCAGAATACCTTTGCCTTCAGTGCGGTTAGACATTTGTTCCCCTAATAGCCAGCCGGGTCCCGCAAAATAAAGCGGTACCAATGTAAGCTACTCTCTTCTAGTTATGAGCACGTAACAGACATGAAGGGCGCCACAGATGTGGGTATTTCTAGCGCGGTTCTTCTGCGTGAGACAACATAAAATATTCACTGCAATAAATACATTTTCTGTCTCTGTGTAGTACACGTAACTCTTGTTATAACATTATAACTGCTGGCTATAAAAATTGTACGGGCCGTGTTCCATACATGAGCTAGTGGTGCGCACAGTTAGTTAGTTTAACTTATGTTTATAAATTGTGAAAGTGAGAGGTGAGAGGACCAGTGCAACTGGCTCTATAAAATAAAATATTATAATTATACTGACAAGAGGCATCTGGGAATAATATGTACGTGACCCGTAACCAATCAACGATTGAGATATAACAAGCAAGAGCAGAATAGAAACAAAGGTTCAGACGTGACACGGTACGTTCAGTGGAATAATCGAGAGCCGAGCAATAAGCATCAACGAGGCGACATCAGTTTGACATCACAACCCATTAGTTCCCGTGAACGGCGCAAGGCTGTGATTGACGCGAACAAGTGCCTGTAATTATATACCCTGAATATGCTATGACGGAACTCTCACATGTCTAACTCGATAATTGGAGTGTATGTTATAGATTTGCCGGTTGCTGGGCTAAGAAATGGAGATTATTAAACAACGTGTAAATCAAAAATGTTTGCCTAAATCGGTTTCAGTTACAGCGACTGTTTGTATTGTAAGAATAGCTCAAATTAGAGACGAGTCGGTATAAAATCGTTATGCCCATCTGTTTGTCTGTCTGTATGTGTATGTCACAGTATTTTTTTAGAAATGATTAGGACTACATAGATGAAATCTGACAGGCAGATTTCAGTCTGTATGCTGTTTAAGTTATGAAGTGAAATCGCAGAACAATAAAAGCAACATTACTGGCTGCTATATGCAATTAAGGGATGATAACATTCATTCAGTTTACAAAGTCGCCTCGGATATCGTCAGTCAGACCTTGAAAACACATAATAAGGTTCTTTGAAAACTTTTTAATAAAGTATTGAATTTATAAATAATAATTAATAGATAGTGAGATTAAAAAAAAATCCGAAACAAAATTAAAGTTTTGAATCTATAAAAGTACTTTACTCAAAATTGGTTTGACAATATTCATTGAGTTTTAAGGATATGGGGTATATTATATTGGGGTAAAATTGTGTCTGTTTTCTAAGTTTTAAACTACGGAGCGGAAAATTATAAAAAGTAATTTCATTGAAAATTTGTTCAAATGTCCACAGGGTAGATTTTGAGACATGGAGTATTTTTGATTAAACACTATTTTTATGGTTCCGCATAAAATAGTGGAATTCGTGCCCTAAAAATGTGACAAAAATCTGACATTGGAGCGTGTCAGATTTTTGTCACATTTTCAGACAACATAAATTTCACTTGCGTTGAGAGTTATCAACAAAATATATGCTTTATAAGTTTAGTAGACACATTTACACATCCTTGCTTTCACCTATATATATTTCTTGATGCGATAATAGACGGTACACGGGAAAGCATTCAACAAACTTGTCTCCAAATGCGGGAGGTTCAAAGGGCCAAACTCAAATCTGTTTACTGGAGCACTGCTACATGTTTTAAGCTTTAAGACGTGACATGACGGTAATTTAAGGACTAATATGTGGACGAGAAAGGGGTATATTCACTCCTATTACAGCCCAGATTACACTTTTAACTATTAATACTACTAGATTTCTAAGTATAAATATGTATATCCCGCAGCAACAGTGCCCCGAATCTGTAACTCAAATTGACAATCGAATCGAATTGGAATCATAATTTTTGAGGGTTTTGGTAGTCTGTAAACCATCTCGGCTCTGTATTCGTTCAATCTTGATTTGACCGAGACTAATTTAATATGATTTTTACGGTTAATTGACTATTGTCAGTCGAATGGACCTTGACTCGCATTGGCATGGTTTTTTTTGCGAAAGTAACTTGGGGCCCAATTGCCGTGTTAGAAAGTTATGGTTATATTAAAAATGGCTTCTGTTCAACCATGATCTGTGAAATGTTTATGTATGACATTACATCACAAAAATTTTACATGTATATTCAACGCTGCGAAGGAACAAATAAACCCACTTTTTTATTGAGTTCAGCTGACAGGCGGCCCTCTTGATGGAAAGCGGTTACTGTCGCCTACGGATATTTGCAACACCAAAAGTGCTACAAATGCGCCGCTGCTTTCTTAAGGGAGACTGGAACCTGGTCACTAATATTGGAACACAACTCAAGGTCGTTATGGCGTCATCCTCTAGACCAGGGGTGGTATCCATCCAGTCGGTCAAATACCCTACCACCTGGCTGTGGGTTGTTTTGTCGCCTCTTACGACAGGCCGCCCGGCTGCAGGAAGTTGTATTCTTTCTCCGTTCCTGTGCGGATACTTTTTTTATGGATAGATTCCAGCATTGCATTGCTAAAACGTGTTAAGTAATAACTATTAATATTGTTCATGTTGTGTAGTAGCATAACAAGATGCAATGATACGTGAATTAATGTCAGCCCATAAGAATACCACTGGCCGGGCTTTATAGCCTTCTCTATTCAAACGGTTTTCTGGTGACGTCTTCCTTTATCGTCATCACTACTAATTTGAGACTTTTTTATCATGATACACATTTGCGTTTGACATTACATTACATCTGAATAAATGTCTAAACAATGCAAGCTCTTTGTATCAAGATTCGAGTCACAGTCAAAGTAATTTATTTTATCACACATACAGACACTAAGTCTATCACAGTTTTTTCAACTTATGATGAAATGAAACCATAAAAATAACACCACAGTTGCAACAATTTAAAATTTTAGAAAAACGTATATCTGACCAAGTAAATAATGGCAATAAAATGGACCAATGAAAACATATCGAAACTCCCATTTATCCAAATTAACATTAATTTGAATCAGTTCAAGTTAAGGTTAAAGTTTATTGACGCATCCACGATTTGGAATTTGGAATGGTATATAAATAAACTTAGTTTAATGATTAATTCTGATCACGGTCGGGCTGAGCAAAATAATTAAACAATCCCACATTGGACGTGAACGGATGGCCGGCCTCCCGGACCACCCCGCGATCAAACATAACGAATTTCATAAGGAAATAACCCTCGCTAGGGGTGCTGTTAGATCTACAAACTAGTTGATGTTAATACCTTAGACAGACATAGATTTTATGATTTGGTTGATGGGAGAAACTATGATAAAACTACGTTTTGACGGTATTAAGCGCGATATGTTTATTTTTATTTCGGCCACTTTTCAGTAGCCATGATCACGGAAGACAAAGATGTCAAGTCAATGAGTAACGTTAAAATTTTTATTTAGTTTTGATTGTGGTTTATGGTTATTATTTACTCTATGACAGCCTATTATATTTACCGCCGCTTTGCTAGAAACTACCGTGTTATAATTTATTAGTTTTTGCCAGCGGCTTCGTTCGCTTTAATGTTATTCCACGGAACCATACATTGTTTCGGGATAAAAAGAATAATCTATATCTGTGCCAAATTTCATCCAGATCCGTTCTGACGTGATTAAGTAAAAAACATCCGTCGAAACTTCCGCATTTATAGTCTAACTAAAGCTGTAACCGCGGCTACGCCGCGCTATAACCCTTAAATAGTAGCTCTATGTTATGTACATAAAAATTTAATGAGGTGTTTTATATAAACCTTCAATACTTTAGTTTCTTGTTCAATTCACTAAAATTACAAAGAAACTAAGTCAATATATTATAGACAACTGCATAGCAAAATATAAAGAAAAGTTGCAGCCAACCTGACTTGAAATACCTAATAGGTAATGAATGACATGTGGGCAACATGACAACATATTTGTCATTGAATTACAGCGATGGTTGTCTACATCGCAATTGCAGCGACATCTTTTTTACATTGACATCAGTCTATTCCACGGAAATGACGTGATTTATCGGGACAAAAAGTATCCTAAGTGTTGACTCGGGTTATAAGTCGGCTCTGTGTCGAGTTTCATTCATATATGTTCAGTAGTTTCCAAAAAAGATGGGACAGGTGCGCATTCTCTTTCGCTATTTTCGTCTATCCCGTGGAAACGGCGTCATTTATCGGGATTAAAAGTGTCCTAAGTTATGCCCCAGGATATAAGCTTTCGCGATGGTCTAGCAGAAAGACATACGTACAGAAAGACAGACAGACAGTAAAAAAAATAAAAATTGCATTTTTGGAATATCCTGGTCTGAATTATCTATCCTCCTGATTTTTTTGATATTTTTAAACGCAATGTGCAAATTCGGATCATTTAAAGATTTATTATAGTATAGATATAGATATATAAGTATCACGAGTCACGGTGTTTATGGTCGCATTCCTCTGACACGGCTTAACCAATTTTAATGATATTTTTTTCGTATATTTGGTAGGTTTGTATATGTAGGTCGTAAAGTATTTTTTACCCTCCTATGGTGTTTTTTTTTAATTATAACAGAATAACGGTTGCCGAATCAGCTAGTATAAGTTTAGATAAACATTAAATATTAACTGAACATTAAATAGATGTAAAGTTGAGGTTTACTCTTTTAACGGTCTTATTTATTTAGACGAAGTTTGTAGGCTGTCGGCATTTAAAATAAATCGTATAAAAGCATTATTCAAAAACATATATTAGTATCAAAACGCTCTAAAAATAAGATAAGCATGTTTAATTTAAGCATAATAAGGTGTTAAAGCTGGTTATAGATAAATCGTTATTTATAATCGCATATTAGCACTAAAACCCTCTAAAACTCTTCGCTAATAGCTAGAGGACCCTTGTTTAACGCCTTAAGTGTTTCTCGTGTCAGTTGAAGCAACGTAAATAATACGTTTTATTATTATTATTCTTTAGCCTGGTAGATCTTTGATTGTATGGTAAGTAACGTTAACCCAATCTTAGTGATTCCATACCACTCTTTATCTTTTCAAAAATAAAACAATCGTCTTAATAAATGAAAATACAAAAATATTAGAAGGCAATAATAGATATTGAGCAACGGAAATGTTTAATTATTTTTATTCACATTATATTCCTTACGAGTGATCACAGTCCCTGTAGCGTTTTCAAAAGAAATAATCCCGCAATCCAATAAAGATTCCGCTTAGACAGGCCTAAGTGAAAACTTTTTTGCGATCCCCGAACAATATAAGTTTTATTCCTCCAAGTGGTATAAATTTCCAAACACAAAGTAGCTCTAACATCTTTATTGCTTTTCATAAAAAAGTCCTCGTTTAACGTATAGATTCCGCCAGTCGCAGATTGGGATCGTTCTTTTCATTTTCTAAGATCGAACTGATACGTTTTTCAATGCATACTAACAAAAATGCCAAAAATAGTATTAGGCAGGTCCTCGCGCTACTAATACAAAGCTAACTAACCATTTTGACGATATTTAATATTCATGTTCTTGCTAATCAGGGAATATGTTAATCTATACTAATATTATAAGAGGTAAAGTTTGTGACGTTGTAAGGGGTAATCTCTACGAAACCGATTTTCAAAATTCTTTTACTGTTGGAAAGCTACGTCAACAGGGAGTGTCATAGGCTATATAACATGACGCTATATACCAGAGTAGCGGGACAGAGTGCGAATATATGATAATAAAGATTGGACAGAAATAGAAAAAGGTAGACCAAAAAGAAATGAATGAATTGTGTGAAGGATGGCATGATTTGTGGTATGATAGAGGACGTATGCCAGAATAAAGAAGCATGAGAGGAAGAGAGATATTGTGCCGACCCCAAATATTTGGAAGAAGGTGAAAGAAAAGAGAGTGAGAGAGAGATTAGACAAAACAGACTATTACTATACAAAAACACTATGCAACAACTATCTATCATAGATTTCACTGAAAAATTAGGTAATACGAAGATGGTGCACTAACAACCGAAAACAAATCAATATCAATCAAAGGTAATAAAGTTAAACAAACAACTGTCAGAATAGGAGTTGAGTATAGTTGTTATACGGAGCCATATAACATGATACACATTTCTATATTAATATACTTATAGAGGAGATTCCAAATAGTGTTTTTTAATTTTTAAATGCTTGAAATGATTTAATTGACAATAGTAGGTATCAATAAATTCATTTCACTCGCCTAATTGTATAGACTATATTTCATCTTAATTTTATGTTATGATATACCGAAACAGGGGCCTAAATGTCCTTCTTTGACATCTCAACTTCTTATGGCAAGTCCTAAAATCTGTGCAGTAGATATACCTTCTTTATTTGTTGAGTAATTAGTTAATCATGAAAAACGTCTGAGAAATATTAATATTTATAATTAATAATAAAACATCCACCTATTAATTTATAAAATTCCTCAAACAATTTATTGCAGTAGGGGTATCCGACTGTGTGAAACCAATGTTTTTCCAGAATGTAATACGTAAAAGGAGTCCGGAATATTGCTTAAGTTCTTTATCTAAACTTTACCTTTCTGAAGCTATTACTCAAGTTGATATGGTTGGTTAGTCATGGTATTTAGAATATTGATATATCCTTTGAATAATGATAATCATATATAAGAAGTATCTGACTAACTATTGAAGTAATTTTGCTGACGAGAGTCACCTACACTGCAAAGTAGGTCAGGCAAGCCAGTCTCACAGCTGGGAAATCTATAACATTGCCTTCAGCGATGAAGATTTGTATTAAATTCGAGTCACGAAAAACAATAAAGTGACGTACCATAAAACATGGCCAAACATGTATCCATGCGGTGAACATCAACAGGGAATCTCTGTACGGGCCATGTTAGTAAAATTCTGCGATTGTTGGTATGAGCGAATTTCGGAAGGACTTTTATCACGAATCGCAATATGTATTTTATAGGCGTCGTAAATCGAAGAACGTGGGTTTTTAACGTTTGCCTACCACCGCTCGGCTGCCTTTTACGAGATTTGTCGCTCCAAGATTTATATGCGACCATCAAAAATTGGACCCCGTGACCTGTTTCTTTCGTGCAGGCCTAATTTAAATTGATTTTATTAATTAATTTTTATCGAATAATATTCAATTCAGTTTTAATTCGATAAAGGAATAAAATAGGAAAGCCTGGTGATCAATCAAACAGGCTATTAACGTAATACAGACACCATGCTTTTTCTAATCAATTTAATATGTATATATAATTGCTTATGACAACTGTGTAAAATGTTTGTTTTATTGAGATCAAATAAATAAATAATATTAAACTACGATTTGGAATATAAAATATTTGAATCTTTTGTTACCAAGAAAAATCATCCAATATTTAACTTTGTTATCAAGTCTTCAAGTATATTTTCCACCAAGCATAACAACGATGTGTATATACTTTAGATATACAATATTGGTTTTAGGTATAATTTTAAAATTCGAATCTCGCTGAAACTAAAGTTATTTATTAAACCTTAAAGAAAGCATCCTATGTTAATTCCTATTACCAAAAATACCTATATATATCCTAAATTTCATAGTAATTGGTTCATTCCCCAGAACGTATTGAAGGAACAAACAAACATTTAAAGTCTCGTTCACCTATGCGCATCAGTATGTTTGAAAGCTAAATGATAAGTATTTCGTTCAATATAACATTCTCTACTTTTATTTATTGAGTATTTTTTACAGAAAATTTGTTTTACAAAAAAAATGTAAGTTGAGCGCAACCGAAAGGTTATTCGAAACACGTAGCAAAGGTGTATTTTTAAAGGAGGCTTTCACGGTGGCCGGTATTAGGGAAGCCGCGACCGCTTCAACCCCAAAAACTTTCTCGTTGGTACACCTTTTGATATTCAATATACTACGGGACCTAAGCAATCCTTTGATGAGATGTTTTATGCAAAAAACGTTGGCAACCGTTAGCGGGGCGCGAATAAGCGTTCAAAAGTGAACACATTAGTATTCCCAATCCCGCTCGGCCCGCGGCCTCCCTCTCTAGTTTTCGAGGAAATAAAAAAATCAATGTTTATTCCAAGGGACGAGGTTAGAATACTAATTAAAAAGGTATAACTAATTGCTTTGTGTTTGTATGAAGGTGTGGTTATATAAATAGCCCTCTAATATTGTGTTACTTACTTTGACGGCATATTGAATTGCCTTAGCTATTTTTATTGCGGAATAATATTTTTTTGAATATAGGTATTTTTATTTATTTACTAGTACTTTCCAGCACTTATGTAAATTATAAAATGTTATTAAATATGGAAACTAGAATATAAATGTGATACACACCAATGATTTGTAAATTTCGATAACAGAGTCATTTGAAAACTTGAACTTTTTATTCGGAAAAGACGTTTACCTATAAGAAAGTCGCTTTGTTTTTATGCATGTATGTATTTTTGTTCTTTTTTAGCACCTTGGGTATTATGAATCATTACCGATTAAAATGAAATTTGGTACATATTTTCTATATCAAGGATGAAACCTGGGTCATTTTTTTGGGTACAAAAAAAGTTTCAGCCTGGTTCAAACCTAACCTAACCTAACCTACCCAAGTGGAACGCTCTAGTAGTACAGGATATATTTCCTAGGCTACGAAATGAACCGATTTTAGGGAAATTTGGTAGGTATATGGATAATTTAACTATTGAAGACAAATAAATAAGATACCTCGTATCTCGAAAAATATTATAGTTGCCTATCAAATGCCTATTTAAAACAAATTCAATGCTATTTATTTATTGTGCTCAGGTCAAGCATCAAGTCATATACATTCGATAAATTTAATACCAGTGGTTTAAAACAACTAGCTAGAAGTATTCGAGTCGCATAGTACATACCTAAGCTATACTGGTTATTATAGTACTGGCACGAGCGTAGATCAAGCTTCTGGCAGGTAAGGTGTTTCGAACTATAAATTACTTTGAAAATTCCGTTCCGGTATAACGGATCGCAGCTCGGCAATAAATATCGTTCATTTTCGTCCTGTGGGCAATGCACGGGAAGTGCTCGGCTATGCTTCGGCTCTGATAACTGCACTCATGCCAATACCGTTCACCGGTACTGGGGTACTATGTATGTGTATGCCTTTAACTTTATAGAGCATCTAAGATATAAGGATGTGTTGAATAAAAGATACCAATGATGTGTCAGTCCACGCACAATAAGTATAGGGTTCCAATGAGGTGTTCCAACGAATGTCTTCTGGTTTATTAATTTGACTGCGGAATTCTAAAAAAACTTTTAATCAAACACATCGCAATCTTATAAAATACTAAATTTAATAAAATTATTTATGAGTACCTAGTAGTATCGATTCGAATTCTTTTAGAACATTATAGAACATATTGTCATCAAAAGTAATTCCGCATTACGATTTTAGAAGGGAATATCTCACTAAGTATTTGGTATTCAATAATTATTAAAAGTAAGTTAAGATCTTTGAAACTTCTCTATCACCTCACACTAGTGATTTTCATCGTTCTCTTCTGATTTTTACTTAATATAAAATACAACTTCTTAAAAAGTTTTATCCGTGTATACTAAAATTTTTGGGAAAAATGGCAATGATATATGTAAGTATGTATGTATACTTAGTCTGGCCATAAATACTGTTACAATTAAAAAGAAACAAAATATTACATTTGAATTTGGAATCTGTCATTTTTATATGATTATTCATTGTGTTTTCTCATTTTGGCGCCAGTACATTGTACAACATTTTGCGATATTAAAATGGAGTGGGGCGTATGGATTGCATTACACAAAGTAGGTATGGAGCCAAATGCAATTTTTAAAACTCTCCATACGCTTGGTATTAGTCAAATGTTTGTGTACCGGGCTATTAATAGGTACAATGAGACCTCCTCTGTTTGTGACAGAAACAGATCTGGCCGTCCACGTAGTGTTCGTACGAAAAAGGTGGTCAAAGCAGTAAGGGAAAGAATTCGAAGAAATCCTGTCCGAAAGCAAAAGATTTTATCTCGGGAGATGAAGATATCACCTAGAACCATGTCGCGTATTTTAAAAGATGACTTAGGACTTGCAGCCTATAACAAACGCACTAGTCATTTCTTAACTCATAATTTAAAAAAGAATAGGGTGGTAAAATCGAAACAACTACTGAAGCGGTACGCAAAGGGAGGTCACAGAAAAATTTTGTTTACGGATGAGAAAATTTTTACAATTGAGCAACATTTTAACAAACAAAATGACCGTATTTATGCTCAAAGCTCTAAGGAAGCTTCTCAATTAGTCGACAGAGTGCAACGTGGGCATTATCCGTCTTCAGTGATGGTTTGGTGAGGTGTTAGCTATGAAAGAGTGACTGAGCCATATTCTTGTGAAAAAGGTATCAAAACATCGACACAAGTATATCAAGATACCATTCTTGAGGAGGTAGTTAAGCCCCTTAACAACACCATGTTCAATAACCAAGAATGGTCCTTCCAGCGAGACTCGGCGCCGAGTCATAAAGCTCGGTCCACGCAGTCTTGGTTGGAAACAAGCGTTTCGGACTTCATCAGAGCTGAAGACTGGCCGTGGTCTAGTCCCGATCTTAATCCGCTGGGTTATGATTTATGGTCAGTTTTATAGAGTACGGCTTGCTCTAAACGCCATGATAATTTGGAGTTCCTAAAACAATCGACACGATTGGCAGTGAAGAATTTTCCCATGGAAAGAGTGCGTGCTTCTATTGATAATTGGCCTCAACGTTTAAAAGACTGTATTGCAGCCAATGGAGACCACTTCGAATAAGCTTTTTATATTTTAAATTGTTTTATATTTATGTATTAAACTAACACACTGTAAACCTTATAAATGTTATTTGCAATAGAAAACAAATTCTTTGTTACAATATTTATGGCAAGACTTGGTATATCATATATATATAGAAAGACAAAAATGCCGATTTAACGAACCTTAAACGATTTAGCTTATTATTCTAAAAGTATACTTAGTGGCTTATACATATATAATTTACGGTAAATTACCTTATGGATCGATATTTCAGCAATACACCTTAACATATCATTTTGCATGGACCGCATTTCATGTTTATGGGAAAACTTGGCCTTCATGCACTTAGGCAAATGGGTTTTCGATACTTATAACAGCTATATTCACCGCGTATCGTAATAATTTATGCAAGATAAAATATTTCATAAATTATTTTCGTATATTATGACTTTTTTGTGGATTTAATAAACTCTTGTTGGACGCAGTAACATAAACTTAAACGCTAACGTATAAGAGTCGATCTAAATATGTGCCTACCCATACTAGTATTATTTTTAGAATTTATTGCTATATTTCTGTACTAACCATGTGGTAGCTTAGTGACATTGGAGTAGGAGTAAGATTGCACGAGTTCGAATTTTGGGCAGGGAGCATGCATTGCTTTAAGTGCATGAACAAAAACATCGTGAGGAAATTTTGATATCTAGATTACTAATGTGTGCACCCCGCCAATCCAGCTTAGATAAGCTTAACTGATAGACTATAGTTCACAGGATAATGTTAAATAGTATTAAAAATATATATTGTACTGTGAATCACATAAATAGATACTATACTGCTAACTAGATTTTGCAACATCAAAAGACTAAGTATTTTGCGACGTTGAATCTACATAATTACGCCATCAAATTGCTGTGATATATCCGGCGGCGATTCGCCAGTTAAGCCTTCTGTGAATTTTAAATCGTTTTTAATACAAGCGCACCGCACACCGCCATATGCCGCCAAAGCTGACCCTAAGTCTACAATTTGATTTCCTATATCTCCCCATAGCTTTCAATTCGTATTGCACAAAACTTTTTCTGTAATCGTTAGCGTCAAAAACACAAACAGGTTACGTTTCCTTTGTACTGTCGAACAAAACGCCTCATAATTACGTTTTGAGTTTCTTGTTAACACAACCTGTATTCGCTTGATACGTCAACATTAATATGTTCGTTTGTTTACTAAGGCGGCCCTTCATACTAAACATTCATCGCTCCTTCACATCTAACTCGGTGAATTTAATTAACTTTGTTAATTTCTAAATACTCCTAACGTCTTTGATACCTCCTTTCCCTCTCATTGACAAACACGACTGGGCGTGCGCTCGACAGTGGCTGTCAAACTTTTATCAACCTTAGCGAGCGCTCAAAAGTTGTCTGGCAACAGCGATTTAGGTGTGATAAAACAAATGGAATGAGTTGAGACGAGGGCCCGCAATGCGGGAGCATCATACGCTCATTTCTCATTGTCTACCAACACCTCTCAGCCACAACTTTCTGCTAGTGCATTTTAATGCATATTATAACGCGGTAAGTGCTCTAGTGGAGTAAGTGTTGGGGTAATGTTACCGCAGTAGACACTCGTACTTATTCCGGTCTGTATTGGAAGTGTAACCTGCCCTTTTTCAAGGCACGCCTCAGGCTCGTTGTGACAGAGTTTTGTACAACTTATATCGGTTCCGAGTTTGAGTAGTAGTGAACTAAGCGTACTATGGATTTTCGTCTATTATTCTTGGGATGTTGATAAATTACTACCATTAGCATATCTGTTAGTATCGTTAAGTACTAGGCGCAGATTATTGCATTCCGACAACTTTATTGAGTTTAGCCTTAAGTTATCCAATAGTGCCGGTATTGAGTGAAAAGCTGTTTTGTAGTCGAAGAACGTTAAGACGAAGTTATACTGTTTGGCTTACAATTCAAGTAATTATTATGGTACGTGGCGTCGGTAGAGGGGTCTGTCAAAGGTAACGTTTAAACAATTTAATATTCTACACACAAGCATTTCAAACGCTAACTCAAACGTTGCTTCTCCTTTCGTAAAAGTTGTTCCGTAAACGAATCCCCCTTCATTAGATATCTACGTGAGTTTAATCCAGTAGACAGGGCGGCGCGGACAACATTTTAAAGGAAAATTGGTGAAAATTGCAACAAGCCAAAATTACCAGTTGGAGGTGTTGTGTCGGTGGGAGCAGTAGAGGGGCGCTCGAATTTATGCGTCAGCCGAAATGTGACGCGAAGTCTCTGTGGTGCACATGAATCGGTGGAGCATCTACGTATACACCGTTCGCCGTTGGATACGAAAGTGCAGACATAAAAGTCGAAATAAATTCTCATATGTACGCCATATTACGTTCTATTCTTATGGACAGAGGCAAAGGAGGCGCTAGACTTAAAATTATAGCTCACTTGCAATGTTTACTCAATAACCAAGATATATCAACGAATTAAAAACGAATTTGATGTTTGGCAAAACATGAAATATTTGTCGTTCCAATAATGGCTGTAAAGTAATTAATTTTACTGTTAAGATATTAAGTTTATTTGAATACTAGCTTCTGCCCGCGACTTCATCCGCGTGGAATAGGTTAAAAAATAAAGTAAGATAAAAAAAACCCGAGTTTGAAACATTCTTCATTGGTGCTCCGCTCTTATTGGTCTTAGTGTGATGATATGTAGCATATAGCCTTCCTTGATAAATGGGCTATCCAACACTGAAAGAATTTTTCAAATCAGAGTTCCTGAGATTAGCGCGTTCAAGGAAACAAAGAAACAAACTCTTCAACTTTATATATTAGTATAAGATTACGTTGCAACTGTTTCTAAGCCCGGTTTTGGCCACATTATTGTAGAAAAATGTACAAAATATCTCAGACATCATGTTAGCTTAAATGTTTAATTTTGTTTATACTTCGTATTTTTTTATGGCCCGTGTGGCCATGCGTTCCCCTAACGTAGTCAGGGTCTTTGTTTATCATTCTTCTTACTATTATAATTAGAATTCATAATAATACTTATTATAATTATTATAATCATAATAATTTGTATGTTTTTTGAGACCACGGGCCATAAAAATGGCCCGGACATTTGGAAGGCTTGCGTGGGGCCATGGGAAGGTCAATACGTAGAGGCCCCGTGACAAATTTAATGTAAATGTGGCGTGACACTGACCGGAGATTATTCCTGTCTACAACATATAGTGATGCATCCAAGGACAAGCCCCGGTCAGTGTAGGACTATTGTGGAAAATGAGGACAAAAAGTACCGGGCTATTGGGGTGAACTGCTAGTGGTACAAGAGGTCTGGGAATATGGGGACTATGGCGTCTGTCCGTCGCAATGTTTGGGGAACATAGAAAAATGGGCAGACGGTGACTCGCTACTTCCTGCAGGGGCAACATGGGTGTGAGTGGCTAAGATGTGTAGAGAGGTGGGCAGTAGGTTCATCGTAGCTACTTCTGACGTGATGCCATTTATCACTTCCACCCCTGGAGCTTGAGTCTTCAGAGAACATATCTCTTAAATCCCTCTCTGAAACCGAAACATACAAGTACCTGGGTATGTCAGAGTCCTTAGGTATAGCCGACGCGGACGTAAAACAGACGGTGAAGTACCGATTCTTTTGCCGCTTGAGGAAGGTTTTAACCAGCCTTCTCTCAGGTGGAAATAAGGTCAGAGCCTTCAACAGATGGGTTATGCCCGTGTTAGCATACTCCTTTGGCATACTTAGGTGGACCCAAACGGAGCTAGACGCCCTAGATCGAAGAGTCCGTTGCTTACTGACAAAACATCGTATGCATCACCCACGTTC
This sequence comes from Dendrolimus kikuchii, assembly GCA_019925095.2. NCBI lineage: Eukaryota > Metazoa > Arthropoda > Insecta > Lepidoptera > Lasiocampidae > Dendrolimus > Dendrolimus kikuchii. The sequence goes on from CM034400.1 coordinate 11,187,157, forward strand.
ATCAGTAATGAAGTTGTACATCTCGCGAATATGTGGAGGCCAAGGCTTTCCAAATGCCAAAGATCTGCATGATCGCGAGGCGAACAATCTTAGGGCATATTTCCTTAAGATGGATGTGGGCTTGCATAAAGATGTTGTGGCAGTAGACAAAGGTCTTACTATGCTCTCGTTGGCTAAAGAGAATTGGTGCAATCTGGCAGTACTGAGCGCCTCCGACCGCATCAACGTATGGAAGAGCAAGGAGCTGCATGGCAGGTTTTATCGGGCCTTAACAGGGCCCGATGTAGACCTGTCAGCGTCGGTAAACTGGCTACGGTTCGGTAACCTCTTTGGAGGAACCGAAGGTTTTGTCTTTGCAATTATGGACGGAGTTATTAAGACGAATAACTACCGAAAATATATCCTGAAGGATGGCACTTTGGACATCTGTCGGGCATGTCATCGCCCAGGTGAATCCCTCAGGCATATTGTTTCCGGCTGTTCACATCTTTCTAACGCCGAATACTTGCACAAACATAACCTCGTAGCCAGGATTATCCACCAGCAACTTGCCCTTCGATACGGTCTTGTGGAAAGGGAAGTGCCTTATTACCAGTACTCGCCGGAGCCAGTTCTTGAAAACAGTCGTGCACCCTCTACTGGGATCGATCAGTTATCACGGACAGGACTATTGTAGCCACTAAGCCTGATATCGTGATAATAGATCGATCTGCGCGACGAGCAATACTTGTTGACATCAGTATCCCGCATGATGATAACCTTGTGAAGAAAGAAAAAGAAAAACTAAGTAAGTACTTAGATCTTGCTCACGAGGTTACCGCTATGTGGCGTCTGGAGTCAACGAGCATTGTGCCGATAGTTTTCACCGTCAACGGTCTTATAGCGAAAAGCCTCGACTGTCATCTAGAGAGGCTTTCACTGGGAGGCTGGGTGAAGGGCCAGATACAGAAGGCAGCACTCTTGGACACGGCACGGATTGTGAGAAGGTTCCTGTCTCTGGAGCCCTAACCACCGGTAGTTTGGACCCTAGGACCCGCTGGCGGTGATCTGCAAGATTTTATATGTTTTTTTATTGAATATGTATTTTATTTTTGATGTATTTTTATAAAAGAATAATGTTATTAATTTTTTTATAAAAAAATGTCTACTCTTTATATATTTAAAAAAAAAGCAAAATTTTTGAAAATAAATGGATATAAAAATAATAATTATTATTATGAAGTCAGACCTTAGCTTATTATTAATTCTAACTTAAAACTAATATCTTACATAAAATATATACATTTTCCAGTGCAGTGTTCTCCAGCAGGGACGATGAAACTACCCATCACCTCTTCTTATTGTATTCTATGGCCTCTTCGACCAGCCGGATGAAGAACCTCTTCAGGAACGGCCTCGAGTCCTTGCCCGAGATCAAATAAAAAATAGTCTCCTCGGTGATCTGGCCGTCTCGAGACCGCACCTGGGTCGATCATACATGGTACACTCGAGCATGAGGTGTTGGGTCGTCTCATCGCCTCCACTGGCAAACACGCATGCCGCTATTTTTTAAATTTTGTTTATAGTTCGTATTAACTCTATGGGAGCCTAATAAAGTTTATTGCTACTTCTCACAAGAAACTCCTCAGGAAATCTGCTTAGTTATTAATAAAAAAGAAAACAAAAACTTAGTGTTAATTAAATGTGCAAAATGTATTTATTTACTAAAGCATTAAGCATGATGATAAAATAAGTAAAAAATAGAGTACATGTTTTGTGTAGTGAAGGCATATAAATTACATGTATTTTTCATTATGAAAAAGTGTTATGTTATTATGTTTAACAGTCACCAAAATTTATGTCACACTGGAATATTGTCTAATCTATACTATAATAAATCTGTAAATGGTTTGACTTTGCATTACGTTTAAAAATGTGAAAAATGTCACGGGGGATAATTCGGACTAGGAGACTCTGAAAATGCGATTTTTAGATTTTTTGTGTAGACTATATAGAAAATAAAACTACGTTTTAACGGTTTTAAGCGCGATAATTGATTTGATTTTTGTTTTTCCGACGTTTCGGCCACTTTTCAGTGTTATTATGTGTACTAGTCGCGAAAACTTAAGAAAATATTAGACTATATAGAGTTAAAAACAGTAAAGTTTTAGGTCTAAAATATTACAGAATGTACCTTCCTTTATCCAAATATGTTATTTAGAATAATAATAGCCCATCAGAAATTATTATTCATATCTCATAAGTGCTTTTTTGAGTTTAACGTCCATAGTTGTTAGTATATTATTTAGTTACTTCACCTGTTATTATACATTCTTTAAAACATAAAAATGACAGTTTAGTTCACGAGCTTTTAGCTTAAGCCATTTTTTATTCTGAGATAATGTTATTGTTATTGACTGCTTCACGCAGATGTAGCGATGAGTTTAATGCGTTATTTGTGGTGTGATATGAGTATTCATTGGTAATGACTACAAATATTGACAGATAACGTATGTATTAAATAAATAAACAAATAAATGTATATACAATAATGTAGCTATAATTTTTAAGCGAATTTCACACACATTTTTTTAGAAAAACTTTAATTGAGGCTTTATATATTAAAAAAAAACCTAATTAAGTTTGTATGTAAGTAGCATAGAGCTACTACCCAGGGTTTTCCACGCGATGTAGCCGCGGGGAAAATGCTAGTTTGATATAAGGATAATAGTAAACCAAACTAGCGACGGATGTAGAATGATAGTATGAAGGTTTATGGTAAGACATAGGATATATTATGCCTGAATAGAAAAGTATGGAATGAAACGCTATGGTGACCCCAATTTATTGCAAAAAGATATAAGAACGTCGTAATTACCTAAGTTGTTCGTGCCTACCCCGCAAGGGAACTGTCACCCCGCAAGGGAACTGTCGTGAAGTTATATATGTATGTATGTATGTATGTAATTACCTAAGTCAAATCGACTTATAAAATAGTTTAATTTATCGTAGAAGCTAAATTTACATATTTTTATTGTTCTATCAATTTGTTTGTACATAAAACTGCAGTTAAATGTGACAATAAATATTTTAATTGCCCCACTGGCTTAGCGTGTGCATTTTAAAAGTAAATAAAATCGAGCGTGAAAACGGCAACACTACGTTTTCACAGCATTTTACTAGTAACAATGAAAGTATAATCGGTTTTTCATGTTTTGAACGAAATCTTGTTTTATAGGTGTGGAGGGGTATCAGCCGACATGCGTGTATGCACTCGGTGGCATCCAAACGAGTCTAAATGTTCAGTGCTGGTCGAGACGAATTATGGCCGCTGTGGCACTTTCACCCTCCACTTTTTAATTTCCCAATGGGAAGGGAATTTTTTAATTTGAAATTCATTTCATGGAATTTTGTGTAGTGCTGTGTCCAAGTACTGAATGTTTCGAGTACCGCACGGCCATTTCGGCAATCGGTGATTGTTTCAAACAGCAGTACCCGCAAAAAGTGCTTGTATTGTTTTTACTGCATGTTGCAAGTATAATTTCATACCCAATTTTGAACGAACATAATTGTTTTTATATAAGTTTTGAAGATTTCAAAATAGATTGTAGATAAACTTTTATTTATTTGAAATTAATTCAAATTTTGTAAGTTCTATCTTAATTAAAAGAAATCCATAAAATTTTAAAGACAAGGCCGCGCGTTATACTAAATTTTTATCTTTTTCTAAATTTGTTAGTCTATGTTTTGGTGTATAATAAAGTTATCTCTATCTAAAACGCAAGTATGTATTGAAATATATATGAATATATGAAATATCTTTAAAATAATTATTTCTAAAATGTTCTCGGTAGATATACAAGTATAAAAGATGTGTTTTTTCTAAATTATTTTTCTGGCCTTACTTTGAAACTAAAACAGAGGAAGCTAAGAGAAGGCAGGTTATAGTGTTAATCACGACTTTTGCATGCATTGTTTTGATGCACTGAAGTATAGATATCAAATACTTTTAGATGAATTCAAATATGAAGCTATTATTACCGCAAATGAAATCAAATTTATACTAAATTGTAATGAATCGTACCGTTTGTTTAATTTAATTTTAAATAAATATTAAACATGGCCCTCTAATATTCCTGTCTCTTAGAAAATGTACTTGAAACTACTTTATACATATCAGGAAAAAAGGTTATCTGCTTATATTTAAACTACCTGTTAATAACCTAAATTATTAGTATAGTATTTTAATTTCACTAGAATTTATGTTCTGTGTACATGTGTACACAGAACAGAAAGTAGGTATATGTATACCTATACATTGTTTTTCCTTAGAAGATAATTTTGGTACAACACACGCGATTTTGCAATCCATTACAAAGCATGTTTAAACGTATTAGTCAACTTAAGGACCATCTAAAGTTAGACATTAACGTAAAAAATGCTTTAAATTGCCCATTTCTACACACAATTTAACGAAAACAATAATAACTAGCAAAACAGATCAAACATACAAGTTGGTAACAAAGAGAATACAGGTACTTACTCGTGCCAGCATAATACACTGTGTAGTCGAGTTGATGTCCAAGCATATCAACCTTCACCTTGTCAACGACCAGTCTTGTGAAGAATAGGTCTCTTTTGTAGTAAATAGGCTTCTCATTTTCATGTGACACAGCGCTGTCCATTAGTGGATGAGACCTGTGGGAAAAATAGAATGTTAAGTAAATTGTTTATACAAAACATATTTTATTTTGATGTACAAAAACAAATATATGTAGGAACACCAGGATGAACCACGTTAAATATAGCTATTAACATGCTTTTATTTGTTTTGTTCTTTATACTAATCTAGAACCCGATTGCAGCGCCACCTACCGGGTCTAATTATTAATCTTAACCAGCCCGAGCCCCACTCAAGCACATATACCTATATATAGTTTTTTTTTTAAATATTGGCACCAGATTCCAGCGTTACTTACCGGATCTAATTATGAATGTAAACCATTGCAGTATGTCATTGATTTGCAGTAGTCATCAATATTACAAATAAGCTATAAAAGCATGCATGACGTGAGCTGTCAAATGCGGGAGAAGACGGAATTCCAAACCTAATTCGTTTGTATTTTATTTTTTTCTGCGGTATTTTTCGATATACTCATAATTATTTTGCTATTTAGAGTGGAGAAAAATCCAAAAAATTAAAGTTCATGAAATCGGTCCAGCCGTTCTTGAGTTATAAATGATGTAAATGATACAATTTTATTTTATATATATAGGTATAGATAACTAATGCTGAAACTAACGGATCAATCATACTGAATGACTTTGGTTGAAAGGCACAGGATTAAAAGGACACGACCAAGTACAATGGCATTCAATGATTCAAATGTATATGGATCATTTTGGTTGGTTCATCCAAATTGAAAGACAGAAATAACTCGTATAATATCGCCTTCAGTTAAACTTTTGAAACAAAGCACCGCTCGTGCCGTCTTGTGGACCAATTGACCGGAGGAGCAGTAGACTTCAAGTCACGTGTCGACTAGGGTACTTCATCCTAGATCATATTATCACTTAACATTAGGTGAGATAGATATCAAACGCGATCCTAATTATGATAAAAAATAAATATTCATCTAAAATTAATTAAAAATTTTCTAACTTTAATTTATTATTTATTTTCTTTTTTTAGGTTAGTATGTTAATTAATTATATATTTTTTTTATATTTGCAGGTAGCAAATTGGCAGAAGATTTCTCTATCACCGCCCACGGATATCTGCAAAATCAAGGCTGCTAAAACGTTGTCTGCCTCTTTGGGGCTTAAAAGATTAAAAGAGCGTTATCTCTAAACTTGTTATAAAATATGAAATTAATATAAAACTATAATATTATACTTATAACCATATATTTTTTTCATTTAATTACAATATACGTATTTGAACTTTAAACTTGTACCATTATAAAAAATCGAACATCCAATCTATTCCAGATTAAATATTGTAAAGTTTACAGCTAGTATTAAATTCAAGTATAAAGTAGTAATTTTATTACTTTTGTCATATAAAATGACCTTTAGACGACTTGTACGGTAATAAAGTTTATCCCCTTTTAACCTAAAATTCAAATAGGTATTCCACTCACTTTAATTGGATGTCCAGAACAATAAAGGTTAATTCTTTGAAGTGACATGTTGAAACTATGATTAATTTTACCTTTGTGTATTATGATCAGCGAACACGCCTTTTTTAATTCTTGAATGATAGTAAAACACTAGTCATGTTTTATATGTTAATTTGCTACAGTTCAGTTTATAATTTGTTTTAAATTAGGCCTAAACACGGTAACGTTTTTTAAACTAAATGACTTTAGTATTTAAAGGCTAAGTAACAGCTAGATAAAATACAGTCTTGTAACTGGCCACAGACGAACAAAATAGGTAGACTGAGTGCCGAGCTCTAAGAGTGAAGCCGGCTAAGGAAGCCGATCGCGCCGCAGTGCGTTACGAGAACTTAGTATTAAATATCGAATTAGTACGAAAAGGTGGAATAGTTTCTATTAGACCCATTACTATTAATCACACAGACGCAATCGATGTGTATACTACAGAAGTTTACGTCCACGAGGTTTTAAAAATGCTTTACTTCACGTAGACTCCGTCTATACGGATGTGCTGATAAATACAAAGCCAACCAAGTGTGCACGGCGGAAGAGTAAAACATGTAGAAAACAATGTCGCATACGGTTAGTGTTAGAAGCGCGACGTGTCTGCGACGATAACGTACCGTGTTGCTAACGTCTCTCACAGTAGCGTCCTTTGTCGCTCCAGCAACAACAAAATACCTCATTCATTTAATTAAAATCTCTACTTTCGTTGTGAATAAAAATATTGTACAATTTCCAGCAGACTGGCGCAGGTGAAGTGTTAAAATCTCAACGTTTCCACATGAGGATCATGGAAAGCGGGGGAAAAAAATAATTGAACGCTCCCGGTGTGAGAGCGTCGGATAATTAACAGGACGTGTCGCCAGATAAAAGTGTCTGTGGATTTCAATGAGCGTGGAATTTCGAAATCGCTGGAGACCTCGTCATTGATCGTGTTTTACAATTTAACGTAACGATTATACTACTTTTTTGCCTCCGGTACATCTACTACAATAGCAACAGTCTCAGAACTTTATCCGTATCCGAGAAAGAGCTCAACCATTTTCAATTAATTCAGTACTAGTTCTCTTTTCACTAACAGAGACAAGTTTGAGTTCGATTGTTTCAGAAGAAATTCGAATTATAAATCCTTTCGTCACTCAGCTGGGCTCGGACCTCCCAATTTATAAATGAATCGTATATCCATGCTAGTTTACGGCAGATTAGTGTTGTAACACAACTAGAGTGGGTAAGCTACCACGACTTTTTTAAGTTTTCACAGATTTTTTTAATAGAATTTAGAAATATAAAACAAAGGGAATTAATTATCAATTAGGTATATATTGTCACTAATATTATGAAAGGTTGTTTTTTCAGATTAGGGCATTTCCACAGCTTCGGGAACAAACTAAAACTTTCAATCGTTTTTCCCTTAAAAATCTTTTTTTGTAAAAACTTATTTCATGAGGTTTTATAAATATAAAAGCAGAGATGATAATTAATTAACTTTTGCACATTGGAGGTTTGACAGGACTTCTTTAAACTTTGAATCGTTTTTCGGTATAAAATCTTTCATCTTAGATACTATTTCACAATTTCTTTAAACTAGTCTTGTTGCTAAATGTTATGATTTTACTTTATTAGAAAATAAATATTGGTTATGACTATTCATATTTTTATACCTACTAGCGATCGCCTAGTAGCCGAAATTCAACTGCAATACGGACGGACATAACGAAATATAATGAATCGGTTTTTCTGCAAAAAAAGAATGGCTACGAAACCCTAAAAAAATATGTAAATAATTGCGTGCACTCCTTTGCTGCATTTTCCTTAGCGCATTAATACACTATCTTTTATCTTTTTCTATTTCCGTTTGTATGCTTTGGTGTACAATAAAGAATTATCTATTTATCTAATACAGATACTAATTTATAACTTAGAAGTAACTCAGTTTATACTGTTGCGTGCGAGCGGAGGTACGCACTTAGAATTGGAAGTAAACACCAGTTCTTTTCAACTAAATGCTATAATATTATAGTATGTTTGATCCCTATATTCATTTTTTCAATAAGGTGACGAATATAGGATTGTTTTATTCCTGAATGTAATGTATGTGTGATACGAATTAAAATTTTACGCGAATAAAGCAGAGTTGATGACCCTAGTATTACTTCATTATAAATTTATAAATAAATCCGCAATGTCGGTCAGTGATTTTGAAATAAATACCAACATTTTAGTGGAGATTGTTATTTATAGGGTTGCTAATCATAAATCATTGATTTACGAATATTAAAACCAAATTTGTGAGCGAAGTGGCGGGCACAACTAGTAATATCAAGAGGGGAAAGGCTATATATGTATTTTAAGTAATATTGTAAGAGACATTGTAATAGGAATTTTCATCCTAATGTCTCAACTTAAAGAAGCATATAAAATCTAGTTTCCAATTGAAATTTATAAACATTCTTCTTTTTCGATACATAGTTTATTAATTATGCGTTTTTGTGGGTTGTTTGAAACTTAAAACTCTTCTCCAAATACATTTTCAAAATATCGATTAAAACAAATATTTAAATTAATAAAACGTACCTTATAAAATTAAGGACAGTGTCGGGTAATGAAGCAGTATCGTTGACACATGTTCCAGGTCTGGGTTCAGGAACCTTGCTACTGATGACCGGTAACCAAGCGGAGCTGGAAGACGCCTGCTCCTTAAATTTTCCCTCAAAAGCCTTTTGTATATCGCCTATGGTGAAGGTACATATCGCCGAACCCATTAGACCAGTAGATGCTGTTGTGAACACGCCATAGAAGCGGCTATCGTCTCCTGGTACTTTGTAGATGCTCTCTGTCAACAAAATAATAGTGGGTATATTGTTGTATCAGTAGCATTGTAATCCTACTAATCCTAAAATTTTCGTCCGTGCAGGAACGGAGAAAGAATACAGTTTCCTGCGGCCTGTCGTAAGAGGCGACAAAACAACCCACAGCCAGGTGGTAGGGCATTTTCCCGACTGGATGGCTACCACCCCTGGTCTAAAGTATGTCGCCATAACAACCTTGAGATGTGTTCTGGAATTAGTGACCAGGTTCCAGTGACCCTTAAGAGAGCAGCAGCGCATTTGTAGCATCTTTGGTGTTACAAATGTCCATAGGCGATGGTAACCGCATTCCATCAAGTGGGCCGTCTGCCTGTCTGTTGAAATCTTGCAAAAAAAAATCCTAACATCATGAACAAAGAGTTCTATCTAGCTTTCAGCCTAATAGATCCAAGGTGTTTAGTTAAGAGATTTCTGAAAACAACTTTTTCTAAATGTAATAATGTTTGAGTATTAAGATTTCTAATATCTTTTAAGCTTAATTTAGTATGTTTCATTGTGAGTCCTAAGTATTTGAAAACTTATTGGAAACAGATAGCAGAGTACCAGGATTTTTAAATAAATCGACAAAAAAACAAACACATATATTGTATATTCCCGAACTCAGTAATGATTGTGTAGGTAATATACATCGGACCGCTCTGGGGCCGATCGCAGACACACACTCAGATGATAATAAGTAACGATAGTTCGTTTACGAAATTTACCATGCCCGGAATCGAATCCGGGATCTCCGTGTTTCGGGAGCTAGGCCGGCAAAAGCTATTACATATTCTAAAATTGACGAATTAATAGGATTTATTAGTTTTGCCAGTTATGTTCTTAAAAAAATCAATATACATATCCATGTGTATGTTTATACACGAATACTACCAGTTCAGCTACAAGTTATCGCTATCTATAGTACATTAATCAAAGAAAACACAACTCTAGCAGCCCTTGGATAAACCCAACAATCAATTAAACCTATTGTTTGTTTCGATGAATTTTCATGAACATTGAATGAATGAACATGCTTTATTGTATTAAAAGAAAAAAACAGAAATAATAATTTACAAGGCGGTCTTGTATGTATTAGCGATTTCTTCCATACAACCATTTATGGACAAGAAGTTTGGTAAGAACAATAGTATGTTTCATTATTCTCACTTTAGCGAATATTTTGTATCACATTAATATAATGTAATAGATAAAAACGCTGGTAGCCAGTCACTCTCTTTATTTTAAGTTGATTATCCCAGTTAATTCAATACTGGAAAAACCAGGACGAGAAATATTTTCCAGAAATCAGAAAAATCCTTTCAACAAAATATTCCTTGAAATAAAACGTTTAACGTAACCTTCATCACGATTTATATTTCAGACGCCTCTAATTAATTTTAAGTTATTCAATAAGTCTTTCAAATTATAAAAGCCAATCCATATTGTACGGCGAGTAGTCACGAAATGATTTTAGCCAAAAAGTAAAATGCTATCATAAAACCAGCTAGCTTATTTACTTAATACAAATTAATTTTAAATAGCCTCTCAGACCACTTAGTATAATTATTCGATGATTTTCTTAACTACAACGTGCAGGGTATTTTCAAGACTTTTATGTGAAAAAGGCTCTAGATTATAAGAAAAATCTTACAAGGTACATATTAATGATGTATATTTATAGAATGTTGAGTATAACAAATGTGGAGACACTAAAGGCAGGATTAGTCCACTAATTCAAAGTCACTCAACGAACTATGCTCGAAGTATCTATGGATAAATTACAAATAAGGACATTCGTCAGAGAACCAAGGTATCTGATTTAAAAGTGAAGATGATGAGTCTGGGAGTTGAGAGTACTTTTAGGTAAACGTAGTACTTCCAGCCTGGTGGACTGACGACCCGCGTTAGGTCGCCGGTTGGCGTTGGATGAGAAAAGCAAACGAACAGGTTATGTAGTAAAAGATTTAGGAGTCTTACATCCAGCAGTGGACTGCGAATGGATAAAGATGTCATAAAAAAAGATTAGTCATGGTAGCAGCTGGTACGGCACCACGGGTCTCTTTGTTAACAGATTTACTTTCGTATTTGTATATTTAAATAATATGGATGTATTAATGTGAAAGTGGTCTGAATTAATGCATGTATTCATTTAGTAATTAACAATGTGATAAAACGAAAACTTATCAAGCAGTGTACCCGTTGTCTAATCTGCACAGAGTTTCCCAAACTTATAGGAGTTTACTATCAAATAGCTGTAATTGTGGCTGCCTAACTTTATATCTCATAGCCACCAAAAGTTACTGCAACAATTAAACTGCTCCCCTCATTGTAAATGTCATTTGGGTTCAAATTAAAGGACTTTATGTTTACTTTTAATTAATATTCGAGGTTCCGGGTTTAGGCGTTTGCTAGGGAATAACCGTGTCAATTTTTCCTGAACAGCGGCGATGAAACTAATAATAGGAATGGAATTTCGGAAACGTTATTTTCGAAATCTGACGAAAATATTTAAAATGATGAATGTTTAATAACACTTCCCACAAATAGACTTAACGGCTCTATATACCTCGGCTACTTTGACTGTTTCGGGATGTAATTAGACTATCTTCAACTAAGGTACTAAAAGTATATATTATGTCACTATGTCTTATACACTTTGACACAAACCGGTCTATATCCTACTTTGTGAAAAGGTACCAAATATAAATATACAAATTCAGTTTATGTTTATATCTTTATATTAATATTACCTATACAATAATTATATGAGCTTTCTCAGCAGAAATAGTGTATTTTGAACCTTGAAAGCTAAGAAAAAAGGTGTAGTGAAAACTATTTGGTGTGAATATTACAGGATATTTCTCTGTTTGTTAGGACAATTGGACTTCATATACTCAGCAGTCAACTAAATATATTTGGAGTTATAAAATATGGAGCTAAAGAGTAAATAAGTCAGTCAATAAAATATAAAAGTCAAGATAGGAACCATCGATATTGATAACGGAAAACAAAAATATGTTTATGTAATAGTAATTTGTATCAATCTTCAGGCGATCAGAGGGCTGGTGCTTACCTCGGGCAACGGATTAGTATGGCGATCCAGCGAGGAAACCTAGCCAGCCTTTGGGCACCTTACCCGTAGAAGACGGTGAACTAAGCTCAGTATTCTACTTATAGTCTTGAGGGACTATGGGTGGAATACAATACAAACAAGTTGAGTTTTCTTTTATTGTATTAGATTATTTATAAACTTCTTCATTACACTAGCGTATAATTTATGTAATAAAGATATATTAGTATGTTAGGTTACAAAAAGATCTATAATTTTACTATAATAACATAAAAAATAAGATAATATTTTAGATATTATGAAGAAAATAACTTGGAAAGAAAAGAAGACGAATGAAGAAGTACTGGGTATGGTAAAAGAGAAACGCACAATTCTAAAAACTCGGGAGGAAAGAAGGGGGAAGATGTTGGGGCCTTTGTTACGACATGACACCTTCTTTTGCACGTTAATCGAAGGCAAAATGGAAACAAGGAGAGGGAAGGGAAGACCAAGGCGAGCATTCATGGATCAAATAAAAGAAAAAGTGTGTGTCGTATCTTACATAGAAGTAAAACCACTGGCCCATAATAGAGAAGATTGGAGAAGGCTCCACCGACAGGAGCATAGCTCTTAAATGATAGATAGATAGATTTGGTTTATCAGATTTCAGGGTGGGCCCATAATGAGCATTGTATTTACTATGAAAGCTTTAAGTTTTAAGTGTGATTATGCTATAAAGATTTATTTTTCTAAAACATCGTAAAACCGACGCTTTCTTATTTATAAATCTCTACATAAAATTTTAGTACATACCTGACAAAGGTTGAAAAAGGCGACATTGTACTACGCTAATCTTTTTATACACTTTCAGAAGTAAATCGACGGTATAATATTACGATGTATGAATAGAATTACGGGGTAGAAAATTCTATATTAACGTATATATAGAAACGGCTTGTGTCAAAGAAGCCGTACGTTAGTATATATATACTTATATAGTTGTATTATAGAAAGTTGAACAAAAAATAAATTTTGGTGTTGACAATAATACTTCTTGTGCTGGTTTCGGCTGTAGCCACTACTACATGTTATGCGCATTGGTATGGCCAGATTCGCACTGTTCGTGTCTTAAGCAGTCTAATAGGGTAGCGGTCAGTCAAATCAACTGAGATAATTTTTATTAAGTAACAGTATTTTTTTAAAATCGGCAGACAAACACACACATTGTATATCCCCAAATTAAGCAAGTTACGCTTGTGTTATGGGTAATATACAACGGACTACTCTGGGGCCGATCCCAGACACCCAGACCATAGTAAATAACGGAGAAAATACGTTTCCGAAATTTACTATACCAGGAATCGAACCCGGAACCTCTGCGTTGCAGTGAGGTACGCCGGCAAAGGCTTAGCCCGCTCAACCACAGAGGCCGTCAATGTATGTCGCAGCCTCATAAATTTTATACGGGCGTAACTACTTATGATATCATAAGTAGGTTTAAATAAAATGAGTGAAATCTGGTATTAATTATTGTATGAAAATAAATAACATTATTTCTATAATGACATTTTAAAAGGATTTTTTAAATTTAATATTTTTCATTTTGTAGCCATACAATTATATTCTAAAAAAAATACAGTGAAATATCTATAATATTATAAAATTCTAAACATGTCGTGTCTGTACATTAAAGCTATTAAAAAAAAACAACTGAGACTATATAAACGATAGAGAACACGATGCATATTTTTTTAGATTTCTTGTCCGTCTGTTTGTTCGGGATTCATGTAAAAACTACTGGGCCGATGTCGATGCAGTTTTCGCTCATCGAGAGAAAATCGATAGCAAATTTAAAGTAATAAAATGTGAGATATTTTTTACATCGGGAATCCGGCGAGAATTTTCCTAGGAGCGTTTTGAATTTGTTCGGATACACAAAAATCAGCTTACTCCGACACAGATTCCAGTAAAATGATAGCTTACAGTCTTTTTTTAAATGCTGCGATACTTTGTGTTCCGGGAATCTCGCGAAAATTTCAAGACAAGCGTAGACAAGTCGCGGGCATATCCTAGTTAAATATAAACTACCTAAATTAATATATATTATGTAACAAATCTCTGCCAGAGGGAACCGTACTGAGAAGGCTGGCTGCATTACCACGCTGTATGACAATGCTGATTCGTTGCGCAAAACACGAACCAACCTTCTGATCACGGGTGGCATCAAAGAGTTTCTTACAAAGGAGAACGCCCATTTTGGGTCTCTTCTAAATTTGGACGCCCCTTAACCAAATACTTTTCTAAAATCTTAATACTTTTTTTATATCTATTGACGGTTTAATTATAGCCTATTTTTCGTCCGAGCATAAAAATGCAATTAAATAATCCTTTAATTGTTTTCTCTTCTACATTGTTACCAAACAGCTACCGTCTACAGTGAAAAAAAGTTGCCAGTGTAAATAATAAAGGAGTATCGATTACATTATTTAAATTAATTAGAAAAATCGAGTACAAAATTCATTATATTATTATACGTACCTACATACTGTTATACATAGCTATCACAATAAGTTCGTGTTATTTTGATGTATAAGTATGGCAATCATGCCAAACACCGGAATTCTGGCGTTTTGTTGACAGGCAACAATTTACTAACCAGTTCCTATTTTCCACAAAAATCATTCAATTATTGCTAAAAACAATAACTTTTGTTCATTTTCCCAGTACTACATACAGTACATACATACATACATAACTTCACGCCAGTTCCCTTGCGGGGTAGGCACGAACAACACAACAACAACAACACAACACAACAACAAGACAACAACAACATACAGTATACATACATTTATACTCGTATACATTTTATGAAATAAAACTGAACAGCAAAATGTCACCCTTCAATTGCCCGCCAAAAACTTAAAATCGGATAGTAATTAATATCGCCCCCAGGCGACTACCCTTTGAAGTCCTGCCGTAAACTTGCGACTATAAGTAAGAATTACTATTTTGACGTGCTTAATTAGTTACAATGTAAAGTTACACTGATTTTTTTAGCTTGAATCAGGAGACTATAATAATATGATAAATAAAATAATAATATCTCTATCTAATATAGTAAAGTTCTAGAGTGGTTGAGAATTTAAAAATACGAAAAAGAACAGGGAGGTTAATTCGGACCAGCGGATATGCTAAAATGCAACTTTTAGAATTTTTATCTGTATGCCTATCAGAAAACTTGTTTAACTCTATCCTATATCCCGGATGACATTGAATACTTTTTATTCTGAAAAACAACGTTGTATCGGTGGGGAAGAGGAACCTAAACCAAAATAACATCAAGGTCGCCTTTTAAGTGCTGCCTTTACAATATACTAACACTGTCATCGTCATGGCAACGCGAACGAAGTTTCGCTGGTACAATTGATAATATAAATAATTATATATAGGTTGATGAACTTGTACAATGAATTAATAAAAATAACTATATTCGGAAAATAAATCATTTGTTTTTAGTAACATTTCTTTTTGTATGGAAAATATTAATTGTTTAGTGAAATTGTATTTTTGAATTATTACAAGAACGTTAACGTGGAATTAGTACATATAGTAGATACACACAAATGTAGTAGTTTACCCTGCGGCCGTGCCGCGGGTCGTCCTCTACTTGTAAATAAAACAAAAAATATTTAATTGATTATTATTTTGTACTTTATCTAAACAACTTCCGTATACATAGGTTTACAGGTCGTTTTATAATTGTTGTTCTTTATCTAGCAGTGTATTAGATCACAGTAATTTTTATCATAGTTTAAGTATATGCATTGGTCAATAACCTGAACATAACCTCAAATATTCAGTTAGAAAAATTAAGATTTCTCTTAAACTTGAACGAAAATTTTGAATTTAATTGCTGATATGACAACCAATAAAACTCTCTACAAAATAGGATAAGAATCATCAAGGTACACTACTTTTGATATGAAGCCCAACTCGCCTAACAAAGTGAGCATTGTCCTTTCGTCGGAGAAACCCTTTGCCGATATACCCCACGGACCTAGTGTCATAATTTTGATGCTGAGATATTATTTTGACGCCTGTTTATTTAAATATACAACATTAGAATATATTACAACATATGTCCACATCTTTTTTCATTACAAAAATCGTGTGTGATTTATCAGAATTATCTTGTAACGAAAAACAGTGTATGCACGAGAAATCACATTTTTCAAACATTAGCAGGTTTCTATATATAATTCCATTTTAAATATGTATATAGTCCCTAGTTTACACTGAATAAATGCGCACTAACGTTAGCGATCAAAGTAGAAAATCTATCCTGGCAAAACCGTTCCAAGCTGCATATCTTCTAACGTAATAGTGCTTCAGCGGACATGTAAATAACACACCTACTGCAAATAGCACTTGAGTACCTATTACAAGCTCATGAGTAATGCAGTATAGGTAGTAGGGAAGCGTGAAAAAGCGTGAAACGGCAACGAGCGCTTTAATAATATATGTGCGCAGTCTGCTAAGTCCGAGGCGAGGGCCAGTCGCGAATCTCACTGCACTTTTGAATTTTCGAAATGTTTGACTTTCAACTTGACTGAATGTCTATTTGCGATAGACATTAGGCTACCTTTTGAAACCGTAAAGGATGATTTTGAAGTATTCAATAAAATTAATCTATAGACGCGGCGCTATGGTCGCGCAACGTAATGTTATTAAGATAAAATAATTTTAGAAAGAATCCGATTTAATAGTTTTAGTAAATAGAATAATAATATAATGTAACATTTACATTAAAACACTTGATAAAAACAACATAACAACGGGGCAGGGCTGATCTGTGCGATTCGTTCCATTTGTTCCTGCGGGACTTTCTCTGTGAGATGCACTCTACCTATAAGCGTCTCTGTTTGATTTCAAAATAAATGTCAAAATTTTTGAGCCTAATCATAATTAACATTTTTTTATCATTTGTGTCTGTCTGTTTCTTTCTATTATGGTATTTGTCTGGTAAGTTATTACCTGGACCTAAAATACTCTTTACATGAACTATTTTCGTGTAGATTGGATTCCAATTGGACTAATTTAATAATGTTATGAAACGATAAGAAAATTAGAAACTGCATTGAAAACTTACGTATTTCGTTGAAGTAGAAAGGAAACTCTCCGGGTATACTGCAGTTCAATCTCGCTTTTAAATACGTGGCCCAATTCTGGCTGAGGATATTCTTCCCGCCGGTATCTCTTTTACAAACTCTTGCAACCCTGGAGTAGACCGCTTTGCCACAGTTGATGTACTCCACGGCGGTCTCACGGAAAAAGAATAAGACGTATTCTCCAACGTCAAAGGAGCCAACGAAGTTTGGTTCTGAAAAGTACATAAAATAGTTAATCTCATGCAGTACACCATTACCTCTTTATTCATAATAGTTACACGAGGGTTACTAGCCCGTTAATAAAGAATTATCCATAAAAGCAATCTGCATAAGAATTAGAGTATTTTTTTTCTCAAGGTTTAGGATTGGAATAAGTAAGTAATAATTAAATTGAAATTTTTCTAACCTCAACAGGTGTTATTTCAGCAATTATAAATCTTATAAGTAATACTGAGATATCATCGATAAAATAATGACATTCTGTCTTGTTTGTTTAAATATTTTTAAAGGCCTACAATTTGGACCATTATTGCAGGAGTTCAGCAGACATGCAGATGGCTCACTTGATGGTAAGCGGTTACCATCGCCTGTGGACATTTGCAACACCAAAGGTGCTACAAATGCGCTGCTGCTCTCTTAAGGGAGACTGGAACCTGGTCACTATTGCCGGAATAAAACACAAGGTTTTGTTTGTGAAATTAGGCAAATAGCCATTAAGAAAATTAGTGACTTGACATGGGCGAGTTTTATCCATCGCAGGATGGTAGAACTATCTATAAATACACTGTTCAAACCGATGACTTAAAGCGGAACAAGTGGGATATGTGTGTAAAGTTGGAGAGACCTTCATCACAAGAAATCCATTGCCTAATGACTACGAGAATATCAGAAACGTTTTAAAAGTTCTTGCGTTAAAACAACACTGAAATTAGTCTCAATTGTTAATATTCCCTAGGTTCATGTAAGATTTATTAAATAACTAGGATATGCCAGCGACTTTGTCTACGCTTGACTAGAAATGATTGACATAAACCATTGCAGCAGTTAAAAAAAGAATGTAAGGTATCGTCTTAGTGGAAACTGTGTCGGATAAGGTAATTTTTATGCATCCGAACAAATCCAAACCGCACCCAGGAAAATTCCCGGGATAAAAAGTAGCACAGGGTTTAGATTTAACTGTCGATCAGTGAAAACCGCGTAGAAATCGGTAATTTTTGCGTGAATCCCGAACAAACAGACAGGAAATCTAAAAAAATTGCATCGTGTTGTCTATCGTTCATATAGTCTATTCCAGTTGTTTCTTTTAGATTTAAGGTACAGACATGGGTTGTTTAGTATTTTATAATATTACAGATTGAAAATTGACTTAAAGGCAAGCCAATTATTTATTTATAAAGAGGTTGCGTATTGAGATTGGAAAATACTGCTGTAGATTTTTTTATTACGAAGCTAGGAAACTGTCAGATGGCCAACGTAATGGAAATTGGTTATCGTCATCTATAAACGTTTGCAACACCAGTGTCGAAGCCAACGCTCTACAAACCTTTAGGATAGGATAAATGGGATGGGATAGATGGGAAGATGAGATAGAAGAAGAGGGAGAGTGGGCCAACGGAACTCTCACTCATCGTATGAAACATGATTCAGTCAAGGCTAACCGCTTCACTGCCCATATTCTGCAAATACGTGATATCGATCGAAGACAGTAAATTATTTCCGTATGGCTCTTGTACGTTAAAACAGATAGTACATCAAGTACAATTATCCGTGCAGGAACGGAGAAAGAATACAATTTCCTGCGGCCTGGCGGCCTGTCGTAAGAGGCGACTAAACAACCCACAGCCAGGTGGTAGGGTATTTGCTCGACTGGATGGCGACCACCCCTGGTCTATAGTATGCCGCCATAACAACCTTGTGTTGTGTTCCGGCATTAGTGACCAGGTTCCAGTCTCCTTTAAGAGAGCAGCAGCGCATTTGTTGCACCTTTGGTGTTGCAAATGTCCATAGGCGATGGTAACCGCTGTCGATCAAGTGGGCCGTCTGCCTGTCTGTTGAACTCCTGCAATAAAAAAAAAAAAAAAAAAAAAAAAAACATGTATAAGAAACTATACATAATAAAGATAGATAGATAGATGACACTTTTGTACACCATTACAGATTGTGTAGAAAGGGCGGTCTTAACGCTAAAAAGCGATCTCTTCCAGACAACCCGTGGCAAGAATATTGCTGAATAGGAGTGGCGATGGTGGTATAAATAATTATTGTACGATTACTTACATTTTAATAATAAATAAATAACTATACTATATATATACAAATATACACATAAGTTATATACATATCCAAGATATACTGATAAAATGCAACTATTTAAACATAATAAACATATAGCTATATGCAATGTAATACTTATTATATAAAATTACATATCGTTATATTGTAGACATTATTTCCTGGTCATGTTCCTAAATGTAAACAGGCAATGTATTCTAAAGTTGGACAGCCTTAACCGTGAAAGAATGATTGAAAAACGTTGTATTATGAATAGGAGTAATAAGTCTATGTTGACTGGAAGGACGTGAATTGTGAGAGCAAGAAATAAATTCGAAGCGTTCTTTAAGGTACTGTGAAGTAGTAGGGGTGAATAAAATACTATAAAGCAATGAGAGAATGTGAGTATTTCGGCGAAAACAAATTGGCAACCACTTGAGTTTTTTACGAAATTCAGAAACGTGGTCATACTTGCTTAACCCAAATATAGACCTTATAGAAAAGTTTTGAAGACGCTGAAGTTTATTAAGTTGTTCTTGAGTTAAACCTAGATAGCTGGCGTCGGCATAATCAAGTATGGGCATAATAAACTGATATTCAGAAATTTATAGAGTTCTCATAAATGATTAATCCTAGGTTTATACAGGTAACAGAGCTGATTATTACAGACTTAATTATAGGCATACCGATAATTATCATAAAAATGAATGTTAAGTGGCCATCACACGTATCCATTAATACCATATTGTTAATGTAAATTATAACATTAAAGTATCACAGCTATAATTCTGAAAATAACGTACATACATTTTGTGAATTCACAGGCTTACGATCGTCGGTTCCCACAATCATAGTTAATTCCAAAGTATAAAATTGCTGTTATTCGACATGATGTGCAGTAAATATTAGATGAAACTGGTGTCGATTATGTCATGTGCCATATTCATGAGTCGTATTAATAAGTAGTTATTTGGTCGGTGTCATAATGAAATGGCCACGTGTCGTGGATTACAGAATATGGCCGTCGGATTAATTTTGGTTTGGGTTCTGTTTAATTTTGTTCATGGAATATAGACTTTATAGTCGTTGATATGTACAGTCATATATACATATAGGTATAGTCATTGTACTAGCTTTTAGTATTTAAGCTTATTGTGTATTTTTTTTTTTATGTTTGTGTACAATAAACAGTATTGTATTATATTGTATAGGTAAAGAATGTATGATTCAGATAACATAAACGTTTATATGTTTAATTATCTACGTAGTTGCCTTCAGAATTTGACATTTTTATTGAAACTAGTTTATAAATTATAGTAAAGTAATGCCTTGATTAATTACAAGTATACTAAGGCAAAATAACATAGAACGATGTCTACGAAATTTCATTATATTAATGACATTTCTAAGAAGCTGTTTGAATTTATAAAGGTCAACTATCTGTGGGTGTCATTTTTTTTTGTAAATTAAGGGCTGATTTATGAATCACCAGAAAACATGTATTCTATAGAAGAAAACACGACATGGAAAAATTAAAAAATACAGTTGCACGAATAAAACAGTTGAATTTTTTCAATTTTGAACTTAGTTTATAATGTATTCTACTGATAACTTTTACCTGACGATTGAAAAATCAGCCCTGAGTAGATTATGGCCGAACATAAACACTATTGAAAAATTGCGTGAATCATGGAAGAAATATATAAGGATTAACATTCGTCGAACAAAAAACGTCATTTTGATTCTACCCCCTAGTCCTACATTTGTATTGTTTACTATATAGAATGCGCCCAGAAGTCTTTTTCCTAACGATTTTTGATAATGCTGATATTAGACGGTTGAACGAAATTGAATAAATCTTTAGGGCTATAAATTAATTAGGGCTTAATAAAAAATAAAACAATAAAACTTCCAAACAACGTTTTATTGTTTAAAACCTTTTTTTGTACCGAATTGGTTTAAAATGAAGTCTTAAAAATATATTTCTCTTTTTATTTCTGTTAACTGTATCTTTAAAACACAATAAAGCATATTCATTCATTCATTTCTCTTCATATTTTAAACATTATATCAGAATTAAATCAATAAGTGTCCCCAGGTGTTCCGTACACAATATTGATATATGAATACTAGCCACATTTCACGAACATTTTATTCCTACCATTCATCCATTGTAAGATGTACTTATTATACTGCGTATGTAATTATAGGTATGTAGGGTAGTGCAAGGGCTATCATAGATACAAATCTTTTTTTTTTTTCAAAGACCGAACTGGAGCACACAGTCGGTTTCACAATTATAGTTAACATTGGGCTAAAGGAGTATTAAACTTTAATAAAGTTTCGGGCTCTTTCGAAATTATTCTCATATTATTTTACGCTCGTGTGACTTCTAACAGTATATCGACTCCGCTTAATAGGATCGTTTTTGACATTGACATGAGTTGTAATAAAGTTTAGTAAATATTTTTGGTACTAACTTTACTGGCGGTTTTGGTCGCGTAAGAATTATATTAGGTTGGGGAAAAAGTTCCTTCACATTTTATATAAAAATTCAAAAGGTTTTTTTATAAACTTTATTTACATTTGACTAAAGTATGTAGGTGCCATTTTGTTGGATAACTTTTTGCCATCTTGTAGGTAGGGACGTGATCCCATTGCTATAAATATATAATTTTAGGGCTTCTGATCAAAAAACTGCGACAAGTGATTTGGGCAGTCCTCTTGTGATGTTAAACTGACACTGCCTAAGGAATTCTGCAGAGACCGAAACAGGTGAAAATCTGAAGGTGCAAGGTCAGGAATATAAGGCGGATGCATTAACCCCTCCCAGCCAAACTCTCGTAATTTTTGCTGAGTGGCTAAAGATGTGTGAGGTCTAACGTCATCATGGTGAAAAACCACACCCCTTCTGTTGATTAATTCCGGCCGCTTTCTCTCAAATTTCTGCTTTAATCTCATCAGTTGTTAGCAGTACAGTTCAGAATCGATGGTCCTGCCTGGCGGTAACAGCTCATAATGAATAATGCCCTTCCAATCCCACCATACACACCGCATCACCTTGTTGCGAGTTAACCCGGGTTTCGCCACAGTCTGTGAAGTCTGACCGGCCTTTGACCACGATCTTTTTCGCACGTTCTTGTCGTACGTGATCTTCTTTTCATCACCAGTTATCAGCTTCTTCAAAAATGGTTCGATTTCATTACGTCGTAATAAAGAATCACAAATGAGTACACGGTTCATTAGGTTTGTTTCAGTGAGCTCATGAGGCACCCAAATATCGAGCTTTTTTGTGTACCCAGCTTTGTTCAAATGCTTCAAAACCGTTTTGTAATCAATTCCCAGTTCTCCAGCTACATCGTAACTACTAACATGCCGATCTTGCTCCACTTTTTCAAAAATGGCATCAATTTTGTCCGTAACAGGGCGACCAGAGCGACGTGCATCTTTGATATCAAAATTTCCGGATTGAAAACGCTTAAACCAAATTTGCGCTACTCTCACACATACAGCATTAGGTCCATAAACATCACAAAAAATTTTCGCGGCTTGTGTTGCATTTTTACCTTTTTTGTAGTAAAATTTTAAAATGTATCGAATTTCTTCATTAGATTCACTCATTTTAACAATAAGAAAAACAAATGAAAATCACACATTTTCCTAATTTGTATTTGGAATTGTCTTCTTTAAAATTAAAACTTTTTAATGATACCAAAAGTAGCCAGATACAAATGGTATAGCCAAAGAGATCTTATTACAAGTTCATACATACTATATGCGAAAAAACTTTTTCCCCAACCTATTAATATTCATGTATTATACATAATATAGATCTATAATAATAAAATAAAAGTTATAAATATAATTACATCTTCTGAAAAATCCCCGGAAAATAGAGAAACAATATTACAATAATAGAAATTAAAACAGTGGTGGTTTATAACCTGGATGTCCGACAGGGTACTTTTATTTTAAAAAAATAGTTTGTTGACGATTGCTGTTTGTTAGTTTTCAATTTTTTTCAAATAATTTCAGTTCTGTATAAGTATTTAGAATCATGTATTACAATATAGATATTATTATTATTTTCATATCTCTATAGAATATTGTTACGAGTGCGGGACTCGAATTAAAATGCCGTTGGAATTACTATAGAATTTATTAGAACTATACAAACACGTATAACACAGGTACAAATACAACTGGACACAACCAGTACAAACTGCACGGTTCAATAACACGCGCTAAGTCCGTCACTATATATAGCTCATCGAATGTACAGGTCTTGATCGTATCGTAATCGTCGCTTGACTGCCCCTCTCTGCATTTGGCCATTGCTTTATAATGCACCGTTGCCATATGTCTACCTGATAAGCGTCGGCGCAATTCCCGTATAACAAAATCTGCACACCTGCGTAATTATGCCTGCGAACGGCCATAAACGAGTACAGTACACAATAGGCTATTGTCTAATTACAAATTTTAAACACAAAGAAAACAAAAGAAGATAGTCATAAAACAGTTTCAACGTCATTAGCTCAAACGCCGCGGCAAGTAATAAATAGAGGTATGCAGGTGGCCCAACTGGTAACAATATATTAACAGGTCACAAAGATTAGGAAGTTGGAACTGAAAATCCGTGGTAATAGGAATTCTTCCAAATTATTATTTTCAAGCTAATTCATAAAAATGTTACATACAACCATATACAACTTCAATTATTATTATCATTATTTAAACAAGTTAAATTTAGAACAACTATCAATTTTAATATGTCGCTATTATGCACAATTGTGAATAAATATAAATATGTTTTCATTGCGTATTGTAAACAAATGTCTGTGCAGGTTTTTTGTGCAGGATCCAGCTGGATAATCCTACGCCCGGTAGTGTGAATGAACCTTAAAGCAAGCACGAACAAAATCGCTAGCACAACTAGTAACTAGATAAAATATTTGTTAACATAACTTGTTATACCATTTAATTTAGTCAAATAATTGAAAAGGGTCAGCTTAATGAAAATTAAATGAAAATAATTAACTGTTAGTGGCATTTCAAACGTTGGCAATAAAGGGCAGGGTGTAATGAATAAAGCGATATAACGGATATTAGGAAAATTTCTATTAACATAATTTCTATTTGTCTGTAATTGTACAACACTCAGCAATTAACGTCCTAAAGCGGTTATAGCACCAGTTTGTTGGCAATCTGATTTCCTTCGGAATATCAAATCGATTTAGGTGTTTATGACCCGAATTCACAAAGGAAGTTTGCACATAATAAGACTTGCAATACGTAAATTTTGAAAGTGTTTTTGTTTTTTATATTCATTACAACAAAAACCGTGGAAGTTTTTTTTTACAGGAGTTTTAAAAATGATTTTTTAAAAGATATTGGACCACAATATAAATTAATAATATAAATGATCATTGTTAATGTACCTAGGTATTTTGGAAGTCATAGTCCGTCTTCTTTGTCATTTAGTCATTTTTGAGTTATTTTGCTTATAAATAATGGGACTATATTGACATAATTGAACAGAAAAGTGCAGCATAAAATGCGGCTGAGTTATAGAAATAAAAAAATAATAATCTTGATTTACGTGTATTTTATATGGAAAATCTTTTCACGCTCAGGGAAAGTACTTAAAATTAATATAAAGGGCTGTAACTTTCAGGTATTTTTTCCCGACATATATAACAACATTTCGGGTGGGGACCGAAGAAAAAATAATCGAAAAAAATCACCGTAATCTATATATATATATATATATATATATATATATATATATATATATATATATATATATATTTGCTGTTCGTTACTCTCGCTAAAACTTGAGAACGGCTGGACTGATTTGTATAATTTTGGTTTTGAATTATTTGTGGAAGTCCAGGGAAGGTTTAAAATGTGAGTAAATATGAAAAAAAATGCTTGGAATATAGTAAAAACAATAATTTCACTTTCCCTTAGAAACTATTCCTACCTGTCAAACATTTGATGTTCATCCCGTCGTTTAGAAATCAATTACATTTAAAAGTCGTTAAGAATTCAAATAAAATTTAAGTGATATTTTTATTTTTTTTGTTTTTCAATGTCAAACGTTTGATGTTTGTCACGTCGTTCAGAAATCAACTTTTTTTATTTATTGATTCTGAGGCGACACGAAGTTTGCCGGGTCAGCTAGTATTATATATTTTATAGCCACTATTATTAAGTCTGATAATAGATTACATTATTTGCATCACCACATAATGTAGTTTAAATATTTTAATATCACTTTCCCCTTCATTGAGTTTACGCTCACAGTTCAATTGGACTACCTCCTTTCTTGCCGTCGATTTCTTTTGACCCGTGAGCTAGGTATATTTGGCTCGAATATGGATCTTGTGTAAGAAAGAAAAGGATTGATAGTTACACTTTATGCACTAATGTTATTTTAATTTAATAATTTGGCGAAGGTTTATGTTTTATATTGCCACAATTGCACATATCGATATTTTAGTTGTGGATTTTATTCTCTTAATTATATTTATTTTTGTAATTAATATAAATGGCGTAGATACAGATAATAAAAATAATTAATTTAATAAATAGAATTAGTATAATTCAGAAATTAGTCAAATATAATGACAATATAAAATAAATACGAAGACTGGAAAATATATAAAATGTACGTGTCTGACCGACTTAGCTGGGGGAGGATACTGGGGCCTACTAGGCCTCAACATTATGAAATAAAACTGATTTTATTGAATTATGCCGTTTACTAGGCGACTATGATTCGTAGCATACTTTTTCTACGAATTAGTACAAGTACATTACATTTCTGTCAATATGTTAACTATCGGTATATTATTAAATATAACAAGCGTTTAGTTAACCGGCCTACGTAATCAACGAAAATTCTGATAGTGAAATCCAGCCAATCGACACGTGAATCGCGTAAACATCGATAATTGTAACATTTATCCTAATGATTACCGGCGCGCATAAAGATTATTGGATGCACGTTGATTGTCGGGCAGCAATGATCGTGGTGCATTTCGATATTGATTTAATTATTACAACGCTGTTTACGCGAACGAATGGTTCAGATTGCATCACCAATTAGCTTCGATTTGTTGATTAGTGGCCGATTAAAATGTTTTTCGTACAAATTGATAGAGAATATTTTAATTAATGTCATTATTGAACTGGCACGTGCATGTCAGTAAATTTTCAGATTAGAAGAAATAAATATGTGATTGGTGTGTGAAGTTGCTGTGGTACGTATGGAGTATTCGAGGTGATTAAAATTTTTGAGCAAATAATCAATTTATATGTCAATTTTGGCAATATACCTTTTTACCTAATTCCATCCAAATAGAC
This sequence comes from Dendrolimus kikuchii, assembly GCA_019925095.2. Classification (NCBI taxonomy): domain Eukaryota; kingdom Metazoa; phylum Arthropoda; class Insecta; order Lepidoptera; family Lasiocampidae; genus Dendrolimus; species Dendrolimus kikuchii. Next base: position 11,214,008 of record CM034400.1, read on the forward strand.
ATATGAGAAAAATGGTTGGAAATAGACACAAAGGCAAATGCAGAGAGGTGATTTTAAAAGGACAGAGTTTTTTTGCAAATCATCTGCTACGCATACCCTATAGATAAATGGTTTGTAATTGTGAATTAAAATTATCATATGCGTGGATGAATGGGAAATGTTATAATTGGTAAATAATGAAAAAGTTTTATTGTTAATAATAATCGGCAAACAAACACAAACATTGTATATCCCCAAGCTAAGCAAGTTACGCTTGTCTTATGGATGATATACAACGGACCACTCTGGGACCGATCACAGACACCCACATCATAATAAATAACACAAAGTTCGTTTCCGAAATTTGCCATGCCTGGAATCGAACCCGGAGCCTCTGCGTTCCAGCAAGTTCGGCTGGCTAAGACTAAGCCCGCTCAACCACTGAAGACGTCGTTATTATTTCGATTAGGAACCTATTTTTCATTTGCTGCTAAACAATACGAGTACAGATGGCCAAAAGCTTTCACCTTTGGAAAATCACTTTGTGAAATTGACACGTTAGTTGTAAGACATAGCATAAAGTTCCACTTTATGTTAATACTGGTCATGTTCATCTCATGAATCTGTGATAACAACCTTTAGCCTCTCAGTACTTTCATTTGTTTAATCATTTTTAAAACCAAACCCAAGTGGTATTCCTTAATAGTTAAAACTTTATTCGATGCGAAAATCTTAAATATGTGACATAATGCCTTCCTTCATCCACTCATATTTTCAAATATAAAACCCAAAACTTACTGTCAAGCCACTTCGAGTCGTATTTCAGAGTCCGCTTGAAGGAGAACTCCCGTCTTCCCGTAGTTAAGTTATGCAAATCTGTTCTAAAGATGACTGTATCGGCTTTGGTGAATTCGGCGTTTGTTCCAGAGTACAGTGCTGGGAGCGATCCTGGGTTTCCCCTTTCGACCCAGAGCGCCGTTGAATTGTCCGCGGGATCGTATGGGCATTTCGCGACGCCCATGCCGATTCCCGGCACGTATTCGTGACGAGGCAGGTGCGTCAGGTTGGACTGTAACAAAAATAATACAATTTTGAATTTTTGTTGTCTGTTTCCGGTATGCGTTTGTTTTTCTTGCTTTAGGGACATTGTTTATTTTTTAAAACATCAATTCTACTATCTTTTTTTAAGAGTTTAACCTACAACAGAAGAATTTCTACAAGCTTACTAAGCTTTTCCAGAATTATCTCTTTTATTGCACTTCCCTCTGGCTGCAATTTGTCACATACTATTAACTTATTTATAAATTAGTTTATTTTTAATATTTAATTAGATAATTTTATGTTAGTTTACTTTCATTTAATAGATAATACTTAACTGTTCACAAGTGATTTTATAGTGTTTATCAGTAGTTTAAATTTCTCTTTTTTTAGAAAAAGGTATGTTGTGTTTATCTCCGTTATGAAAGATGCAATTGAAAATTTATTCAAATTTTCATAATATTGTCGGATCATTATTAAGGCCCTAAAAAATCAAAACAAAAACACTTTACTTTAACATTTATGATATGTATATTAAAATGGGCAATGAAATCCAATAGAAAGTTTTTTATGACATTATTTGTTAAATTACATTCAAACAAACAATATGAATCTAGTATTAATTAACTCTATAAACTTCATGTTACAGACGAATTTATAATCAACTTTAGAACTATAATTGTCCATAGGTAAATAACCTAAATTAATAAGAAAATACACGTAACATGCTATTGTAAAAGGCAATTAAACAAGGCTGCAATCTAAATTAGTACAGATAAACTTCCCTTGTTCTTTAAGAACCGCTATTAAAGTTAATTTGTTAAATAACGTGTTCAAAGTTTCTCTAATAACGTAACTTCGTTTCGAAATCACCCCAATTTCCTAAACAACGTCAAAACAATAGAGGGTGCATAAAAACTTTCCTAAATATTAAAATTTTATACGTAGTTACGCATACACAGAATACACACTTTGGATTTTATGCCCCATTAATCAAAAATATTTTCAAAAAACAAAACGTAACGAGTGAATTTATTCGTTTCAAAGTCAGCTCCAGGCTGGCTGCCCTCAACCCCCATGCAACTTCAACAACACATCTGCTATTAATTTTTACCAAAAAAAGCATGACCGTTTCACGTAAACCGCGATTTATTAACCGAAACTTATTTTGAAGGCGTTCGAATTTTTCCCGACATCGCCGCGGCGTCCTCGGAGAATTCCTCTATTAGTATAATGCGATGGGTGGTGGTACGGTTTTCGAAATTATCATAAAATTACTAAATGTAGCATAAACGTGGGGTGGCCAGCGCCGCCCGTGGATTGAGACTTTATGTAAATTTTAACGACGCTGCGACCATCGGGGGCACCTGTGACCCGCCTCCCCAGCGCGTCGCAGCCCGCGGCACCTGTCGAAAACCTATGTCGTTTTTATTTCAATAAGCCGAGGATCAAATTAGGCATACAAAAGACGTGCCCGCCCCCACGCACTTTCCGGGAACTTTTCCATTTTTTCCTGTATTTATAACTCAACTTAATATTGAAGTGACGGGAGTTACTTAAGTTTGACGGGATGAAACAACTTTTCTCAAACAATGTAAGTGTTGAAATAATCGAATTGCTTTTGGATATTTTATTTCAAGTACATTACATGCTTGTAGAGTTTTGTCACTTGTGGTCCCAAATGGACTCAAATTAGGACGTATGTGTGGGCGGTAGTACCTACCTACTGTTTTACTAGCACCGAAAATGCTTCATTTGAAATCGGTAATATTTATAAAATCAAAGTTATCCGCGCCATGGCACTCGCAAAAATCATTTTAAAATACGTTCATACATTTTTGAAGCGAAACTTTTCTAGAATCGTTGTGATTTGAAACTAGATGAAACGAAAAAGCGACACTAAAAAGAGATAAACATATAAATCTATAGGACTAAGCCTGCGAGAGAATGAGATACGAGTTTTCCATTGTAACGACACAGACTTGAGAGTCAATGTGACCGATTGTTAAATATGGATCCAATTCGGATCGAAATAAAACTGATAATAATGTTTTTTAGATTAAAACAGTCAAAAATTGAAAGTGGTACTTAAGAAGTTTATTTTGGATTCAGATGTAGGCTAAAGGAAATATTAATAAAAGTTAGAGAAGAATTATCTCAGAGTATAATTCTTTGAAGTTTCACTTCTACTGCATGTGAACTGCACACACAAACAATTTTTTTAAATCTAATAACTGATTTGTTTGAAACAAACATTAAAATTTAATCCAAGATTATTACTAAATGTCTGAATGTCACTCCATAAATGGTTTGACTACTGTGAAGATTCTCGTTCACAAAGGCACTTAGAAAACTTCAAGTGAGTTTTAGTCACCCACAAGTAAAGTGTTGTGAAGTGATCCACATTTCGCTACTTCCCCAAAAAAAACCCTGATACCGTTTAAAAATTTAATTGTAAGTACCCAAATCTCTAAAAACTAGTCGAGAGATCTTATTTAAACCAATTTTCAATTAAAGTAATTTTTAAACTTTTAAGTTTCGAGATTTCTCCACACTATTGCATAGCGCCCAATATGAAACACTTTTCTGGCTTTTATGTATAGTCCTAAATTTAGGAAAAATAACTGTAACATACTATTCATATAATAATTTTTCAAGAATTCCGTTTTTGCCAAAACGGTTAAGCAAACCGAAAAATTGTGTTTGTTTACTGCAGTCTTCCATTAGGTTACAGCGTGAAATTTCATGTATAAGTATAATATGTTATTGCTATACTAGGATGATCCTAGTAAACGTTTTACTTATCTATAGAAGCAACTTTGATGTAAAACTTAACGTAAACATAGAATTTAGAAAGATTTATAGGTAAATCTTCCAATATGCTTTCGGGTGTCATTCGTAATGTGGACATTAGCCAGAAAGAGTAAACAGTCGAGAAGAGGTTCCGAAACAAGCCTCGTGTTAAACACATTGTTTGAACTTTACACTCGACTGAGAACCATTTTCTTTGTTGGCCAATACATTATTTTGTACGTTTCCAGACTGTGATCCTTTCTAAGTCCCGGAATAAACGACCAAATGGACCGGGCGGAAGAGCTCCGGGGCTTCGCGCCCTTGTTGCCGCTGAATAAGAAAGTTTGTCTTCGGACCCACAAGCCCTCATTAGGCCTTCGCTTTTGTTTGTTTACAGCATTAGCATCTAGAAAGCTCTTCCATTGGCGGAATGAAAAGACTTGGACGATAAAATGATGTGATTTGAAACTTTTATTGCTGCGGTTTTGCCCATTGTTTCTAAATATTTATGTTTCCGATTTATTTTTACTAACCTCCATTCAGAAATGAGGCGGCCAAACGCCACGTGCAGGATGGACGTTCAGACAAAAATTCTGAAACGGTCTTTTATGATAATCATGGTATAAAATTGCATGCTAATCTAGACCGAACTATTTATTATACATTATGTCAATGAATTGTTGATTGTTTATATAGCAGTTTTCACCTAAATTTTAGCCTTTATTTTCCTATGGCCAGGCCTGTCGTGAGAGGCGACAAAACGACTCACAGCAGCTAGGGTATTTGTCCGTTTGTATGGCTACCACTCCTGATCTAGAATATGTCGCTATAACAACCTAAGTTGTGTTCCAGCATTAGTAGCCAGTTTCCAGTCATCCTTTAGGTAACACCTTTGATGTTACAAATGTCCATAGGCGATGGTCTGCTGAAGTCAGGCAATAAAAAAGAAAACACAAATGCGAGAGCAGTTCACCCGCAGTAGAAGTGAAACTTCAGAACATATACTCACAGATAATTATTCTTCTCTAAATTTTATTAATATAAATATTAATTAGCCTACATCCGTCAACATATCATAATTCGAAATAAACATCTTATATATTTCATCTTCAATTTTTCACTATTTTAGTCTAAAAAATATTATTATCAGTTTTATTTCGATTAATTGGAACTATGTCTAATCATCGGTCTTATTGACTCTCTAATATGTGCTGCACAATGTAAAATTCCTATCTGATTTTCTCGCAGGTTTAGAGATTTACGTGTTTATCTGTTTTTAGTGTCGCTTTTTATTTTATCGAGTTTCAGAGTTTCACTTCCAAATCACATACACACACTTTAGTTTTATTAATTTATAATATTGTAAAATTACGAAAGTGTGGTTTTTCGATTTTTAGATTTTTTGTGTTTATCTGTTTGGTCGAGATTCACTTAAAAATTATTGAGCCGAGTTTTTCGTTGATCGATAGCAAACATTCCCGGACTTAAAATTTGCGACACTATATCCCGGAAATCCCACCGGAATATTCTTCTAAGCGGTTGAATGTGGCCCGGTTAAAAAAAAATGGATTCATATGTAACATTTTCACTGATCGATAGCAAATTCTTTGCCATAAAATCTTTGATACTTTGTATCCCGGGAATCCCGGTGGAGTTTTCTCGGTAGAGGTGGCAAGTTGTTAGGAAACGTATAAATTAGCTTATTCCTTCCAACGTGGATGAAGTCGCTTGTTAATAATATAAAAAATAAAAGAAGATAGTAGTATTACGAGTTGCAGGACTCAAATTCAAATGCCGTTGGAATTACTATAGAATTTATTAGAACTATACAAACACGTATAACACAGGTACAAATATAACCGAACACAACCCGTACAAACGTAATGCGCGATTCAATAATACGCGCAAAGTCCGTCACTACATAGATTACCGAATGTAGTACACACGTCTTGCTCCGCTAGTGGTTATCGCTTGACTGCCTCACCCCTCCGTTCGGGCATTGCATTATACTGTATAAATACAATATGTCTGTAGACTGAATTTCTAAGAATCACACCTGGCTAATGACTACCATAAAGATTACAATACACAATGGGCTATTTTTCCAATCACAAATTTTAAACACAAAGTAAACAAAAGAAGTCGGCCATAAAAGCGCTTCAATTTTATTAGCTCAAACAGCAACGAGTAATAAATTTGCTTTGTTTACAAATATGCAGGTGGCCCAAATCGTAACAGTATATTAACTTTAGGTTCCGTATCAGATAGATAAATAATAGAGGAAATGTTAAAATTTCTATGCGACATGTACAATGTCAAACACGCGATATATCGCGACAAGAGAATAGGCATCTCGTAGATACCGATTGTCGTATGAAATACTGGAATGGCTTGCCAATACATTGTGAATTCGTATATTACGAATGTTATACCTGACTAAGAGAAACTTTCAAGACGTTATTGGTCTTTTGAGAACTTATATGCACAATATTGGTACATTATATATAATATTATAAAATTCTAAGCATGCCGTGTCTGTACAGTAAATCTATTAAAACAAAACCACTATTCAATTTTTTTAGATTTCTTGTCCGTTTGTTGTTTTGTCTGTTTGTTCGGGATTCACGTAAAAACTACTGGGCCCATTTCGATGCAGTTTTCTTTGATCGACAGCAAAGTCTTAGACTTAAAACCTGCGCTACTTTTTATCTTGGGAATTCCGCGGAAATTTTTCTGGCAATTATTAAAATTGCCTGGATTAAAAAAAAATGTATTCCAATGTGATTTTTTCACTGATCCTATGAAATTTTATGCAATAAAATGTGCGATTTTTTTTTCCCGGGAAACCCGCGGGGATTTTCCAGGAAGAGGTTCGTAGTTGTTCCAGTACACAAGCATTAGTTTATTCCGAGACAGTGTTCACTAAAACGACTGCTTACATTCTTTTTTAAAAGCTGATATACTTTGTGTCCCAGGAATCCCGTGAGAATTTCAAGTCAAGCGTGGATGAAGTCACGGGGCATATCCTACTTATATATAATAATATAAAATCCATTCATAGCAATAAAGTAATAAATTATGTAAATAAATTGGTTTATTATAAAGAGAGACCAATTTAAAACTCTCCAGCAATGTAACGTATGTAAAATCGCGATAAACAATATCTAGTGTTGCCAATTTATTTTGAAAAACAACCTATATCACGTTATTCAAATAGGAAAAAATAAAATATTTGGAAGAAAGAAAAGTATTTTTCAAATTTATTTTTTATTCCCGAAAAACATATTTTTGGGCGCTCTTGGAACATTTTAATATTTAATTCTTTTTATTGAACTAAATTTGAACCAAAATCTAAACGCTTAACTCCTCGTTTATATTCAAACCACTTGCACACCAGCAAGCAGGAAAGTGGCGAGGGAAGAAAAGGCGGCGCGATTATACAAAGTTCAGATATTATGTTGTGTTTACACACTTACGCTGCCCATATTCCTCGCCACTTTCCTCCTTGCTGTCGTTAAGTAGACAGAATCTAAACGAGGCTTGAAACTTTTACACGAATTGTGACCTTAGATAGAAATCCAAAGCTGAATTACATTCATCCAGTTGCTGACTTCAAACTAAGCCAGTGTAGGCGCCGAGAACCTATTTCTGCCGTTTACATGAAACCAGTAGCTATTTACACAATTTCAGTATGAAGCTACCTTTCTTGTACATCATCACAGAAAACTTATGTTTTATCTTAAACTCGTACTAATATATATGGCTGAAGAGTTTGTTTGTTTGTTTACTTGAACGCGCTAATCTCAGGAACTACTGGTCTGATTAGAAAAATTATTTCAGTGTTAGATAGCCCATTTATCGAGGAAGGCTATAGGCAAATTATCACGCTAGGACCAAATTTCTTTTTTTTAACTATTCCACGCACACGAAGTAAAAAAGAAATGTTTTGAAGGGATATTTGTGATATATTAGGCCCAAAATATTTTAAATCCCTAAAACAGTTATCTCTCGGGTGCAAATGCACACTTTCCACCCAGCTACCGAGTCTATAAATATACTATTATAATACAACGTATAGATTAATATACATACATACACTAAAAATTCATAAATCAAAATACATTATTTCTTTTTGGACCCTGTTTTGCACTGTAATTTAAAATCCAATTAATCAGACTTAATAGTAGACATATACACTTATATTTTGTTCAAGGTCTTTCGACTAAGTGGCGGTACAAACATGACACATAATTTTTAGTTAATAATTCATACCGTAATTAAACTAAGTTTCGACGTAGTATGAAACTTGACATTGTTAATGTGTATCGCAGCAGGAATAACTTTGAGAGGCACAAGGGATCCTCAAATTGTACAAGATTGTAGGGGGGTGGTAAAGTTTTGACAATCATGTCACTATCAGTTAATAAGCTTCTGGATATGATCTGAATTTGTAACGACGTTGCCATTGCTAGTAGCTTCATCGTAAACTGTTGTGTTATTATGTATGTCTAAATTTTGTACATACATTCATACAAAATTTGAGAAGTTACATCATATATACTAGTTAGGAGATAGATTTGCATAGTCATAATGTATATGAAAGTAACTTAGTCGAGATGTATGCTTCATTTTCACAGCGTTGGGAATGAATCAAATATTATGAAACTTAGCATTAAACATAATTTCGAACGGGGTTAAATATAAGAATACAATATTTAATAGAAGGTGATGTCAGGAGCCTTAAGAACAGACGACCGTGCATGACAAGAGTTATGAATGTCAAAGAAGCAAGTGAGGTGTGTAAGAATAAGCCTACAAGCCGCTCTGTTGTTCGTGCCTACCCCGCAAGGGAACTGGCGTGAAGTTATGTATGTATGTACAATATTTAATACACTTTATTACACATATCTGAAAGTTATAGCTATTTTATCAATGATGACATACCAGCAACAAGAAAAAAATTACGCCGGAAAGTTGGATAGTGTTCGCAGGATACGATCCCGAAGCTTACGTGAGTAAATCCGCGTGGAAAGCTTTAATTTATAATATTAATTACGTAATTATATGTATAATTAAGTTTTATCCTATAATACTTCCACGTCAAATACGAATATGTGGTATAAGAATGAGGATAAAACTATAACTAATTATTATTATTTCTATACCAAATATGTATACATATTTGGTATAGAAACGTGGTGCACCACAGTTAACGTGTTTCACCGGTATCATAACTTCTACGACTGTTTTGTAATTACAGTTTTGAACTTTACTGCACGTAGAATAATTAATCAGAAACTTTCCTGTTGGCGCCACTTATTTCCCAATTACCAATTGCGTCTTGGGTTTATAGCGTCTTGCAGCCGGCAAATACGGGTATGTTGCCGCCGCTCGCTCGGCGCTTGAGTTCACAGTACGTTGCCAAACGCCACGCTACCGCGACGCACACAAAGTAGTATCGCACCCGCAAAAATACACATTTTAGCTATCGAAGATTTCCGCGTCTAGTAGTTAATTACTAGGACATTCGCCTCAACCATAAATAAACTTAAGTGATCAGTGTATCTGCGTCCCTTTCGCCCCGGGGCTCGTGTAGAAGGACTTTGCCACCTTTATCGCCACGTGAGAAAGCAACGGCAGAACCCTGAACCAGCGCTGTCGTGGGCTGGTGGCTGACTGCGAGGTAAGTGCAAGGTTCTATATTCTCCGGGCACCAGTTCTTAATTGGGGAATAAGGGATGGCCATACATTGAGCACATAATCCCCTACCCGCGGAGATTGCCTGATTGCGTCTCCAGTGACTAAATTCATTTCAATGCTCCATGAATCTTATCTTTTAACGTGGTAGAGCCATGCCCAAATCATTTTATCCTGATCTACGCCATTTTGGGGCCGGCTCGATCGGTGTGATACCACGCTCTCAAAGAATATCAGCGTTAAATGATTAGCCTTAAGCCAATCGTGTTTCGTGCGATGAGTGAGTATTCCAATAGCCTACTTCCCCCTGCCTATTTTTTTTAATGGCGCAAGGGGAATATCTTTTCTTAGGATACCATACTCGGGCCTGGGGGGGAAGGCTCCTGATCGACCGTATGCCCAACATGACCTCCAACGCGGAGGCCCTGGGGGTGACGGCCGTCAAACTACCCACTACGCCTAAACCTGCGCCTACTCACATGCTTTTATGGAGCGTTAAAGGAATTAGACCGTACTGCATATTTGACGCTCTAACGCTTGCCTGACAAGCTCACCCTGAGTTTGTCCTGCGGGGGAGGACATCCTTTTTAACAACAGGGGAGGAAGTCCGCGGTATCACTTCTCCCTAATCTAATCTTAATCTCCTATTCTAATTACATATTCCATTCTCCCCGTTTGATCCCTCCATCTCATCACCCTATCCCATCTTAAACTGCGGCTGGCAACGCTTTGGCTTCGCCCCTGGTGTAACAAAACTTTATAAGCGATGGTAAACACATGCCATCAGGTGGGCCGTCTCACTGTTTGCCAGCTTCGCAATATCTTTTTTCGTCTGTTATGTATTATTACATTTATACTAGTATATGCCAGCAAAACTTCGTTCGCGTTGCCATGATGGTAACGTGTTTGGTTGTATATTGCAACGATGGCACCAAAATAAATACGCTTGCAGCGCCACCTTTTTCGCTATATTCGTCTATCACACGGAAACGACATCACTTATCAGAACAAAAAGATCCTATGTGTTGAACCCAGATACATGCTAGCTCTTTGTAGAGTTTCATTTAAATCTGTTCAGTAGTTTTCATGTGATACTCTAACAGACAGATAAAAAATCTAAACTTTGCATTTTCGGAATCTGCTGATCCAAATTAGACCCATAATTTTTTCTCTTTATTAAATTCAGTGTACTAAGGCAACTCCTTTACAGCTCATGTCATTAGAGACTAATCACAGTAGTTCTTAAAATTTACTTAATAACGTATGTTATGTTTTAAACCAAACATGAGTTTTCTCTACGAGGCCTATAGTATAAGTACAATGGCTATGGAATCCTAAAAAATAACGAAAATGCTCCACATACTGTATACGTCATCAATATTGAAAGTTTTTATTGTTATTCGAAAATGTACACCGTACCTCACGATTAAAGTGATATTGGCGCACAGGTGCATAGACTATACCATTCAGAATTAGGAGCCAATGTTGCAAACGGTTTACGACTGCTACCCCGTGTTGTTATGTTAGCAACAGCTCTTTGCTTTTAAATTACACTCGGAAAGGGGTTGGGACGTTGCCAAGTTAATTTCTTTGCAATTCAGTTTTAGAAAACATTGTAATTGCGGATGTTTTGGACTTTTTCATTTGTTTCTCTATTATCTGACGTAAAACAATGACGATGTATATTCGCCAAAGATCAATGTTAAACTATGGTTTCAGTAAGTGTTTTAAGCAAATTAAATGTTTATATATTTTTTATATATCGCCTCTTTGCCTTAATAATGTGTTATATTGAAAATTAGAAGAAAAAAGTAATTCATTTTAATATAATTAATTTCTTGAAAATTAAAAATACGCCTTTCTAAAATTCCAATTTTCCGGATAACACATAATTGAAGAAATTGAAGAAAAATATCCGATTTTTATTCACGCAAGAACGGAGAAAGAATACAATTTCCTGCGGCCGGGCGGCCTGTGGTAAGAGGCGACAAAACAACTCATAGGCAGGTAGTAAGGTATGTGCCCGTCTGGTTGACTACCACCTTTGGTTTGGAGTATGTCGCCATAACAACCTTGAGTTGTGTTCCGGCATTAGTGACTAGGCTCCAGTTGCTACGAAGAGCAACAGCGCATTTGGAACACCTTTGGTGTTGCGAATATCCAAACAAGATGGTAACCGCTTTCCATCAATAAACAAATACACTTTAGACTCAAAAATATACTAGTTGAAGTTAATAAAAACATACGAATACGCACAATTATAGACATAGTAAGTACTTCAACACCGGAATTTTCCATTGAAAAAACATATAGATATCTCACTCCGAGCTCGAATAGAACTCAAACAATATCATCGCAAGATTACTAATGATCAGTTTCTATAGCTTATCAATCGTTATTTTGCCTTCCTATCGGTGAAAATTTGACATAAGCTCCATACAAGTAATGTCAAAATTCAACCGAATGGTATGACAAGCGTATGCATAGTAAAATATAGGAACCGGCCATTAATAACCAACATAATTATAAAGCGTATAAATATGATTTTCCCTGAGAAGATAAACATGAATTAAAAACTATTATTAGATTCACTATCTCAAAGATATGGGTAGAGTAGGAAACTGCCACGTGTCATTATGACAGTGACATTTGAAACGACATACACAGTAAAACGACGACTAATTAAACCGTCAAACGTCAAAGAGAAGACAGGTAAATTACATTTAAGGCATAATTTAGCAAACGTTTGAGAATTGCAAAAGGGTCTATTATTAACATAATGTATTTAGTTTGTGCATAGATGAATACTCACATAGGCTAAAACCTGCCATGCCGTCCGTTCCCCTTTAATTGGTCGCCCGAGCCCAGCAGTGGGACATTTATGGGCTGTTATTATTATAAGCCTATATAGACAGATCATTTCTGACTTTGGATTTGGAAGAATCAACCAACGTGATCCATAATAAACATAAGTATATATATTGTCCGTTACCTATAATGGGAGGCCCGAGCCCAGCAGTGGGACGTTTATGGGCTGTTATTATGATTATCATATTCTGTGCCGCCTTTGTAGGGTTACTTAGCTATTTTAGAAAAACAAGATTCGTTGTCAATTCGTCATATATGTCGGTTCCTCTGTTTTTATACATTTTTCTCGGAAACTACTAAATCTATTTGAGTAAAATTTATTTGCAATATCTAACTCATTTACCGCTACACAATGGCGTAATGGAATAGCGAAATAAAAAATTCAGATGGCTACCAGAATATGCCACTACCGCCCGTTCACATTTATCGGGTCTCGGGCCCGACAAAAAAATCGATTGTTCTAGTGGCGGAACATTTTATATGAAGCTGTTCACACTTATCCGACACCGTTTTATTGTCGACACTGACAAGAAATGTTCGGTGTTTTGCCAGCCCTTTACGTCCATAAAAAATCGTGTCACATTTCGCGCTCGCCTATGAGTAAGTATGACGCTGTTCACACTTGTCGGATGTCGGTCGCTAACTGCTCTTGCCGCCCATTGCGCACACATATATCGCGGCTCGCGACAAGTGGAAACAAGCCGTAAGGTTTGAAAAACGTTTGCAAGTGTAGCGTGAGTAAAATCTTGAAAAAATCATAAAACGTTACCTTTTTACTTAAGTAAATAGGTGGGTAGACATTAGGTTTTAAAATCGTAACTATTCAGTTCGTCCCCCTCCTGCGTTAACATTTGCTTTAAGAAGTGGAATAAAAAATAATAGATTGTTCTTGTTGTCATTATATTGTACGTAACGTAACGAAACGAGAATTAGTTTGAACAATATCCCTTAAGTAATTCTTGAGATACGGGGTATTTTTAATTAAGTGCTTTTATATGGTTCCTCAGTTGAGTGACGGAAAAGTTAACTGTCGGTCCCCTTATGGAAACCTTCACAGTACGTGTACTATCACTAACTAAGCCCGATTTATCACATTCTACGGTAATAATAGCATTGGATATACAGCCCTGCCCAAAATGGTGAGACCACTGTCGAGTTACCAACACTATACACGGCAATGCATAGATTATAAAGTGATTTTCCGAAGTGCAGTCAGCAGTGCAGCATAGGAGGCGCGTTAGCGCTATTATTGCCGCATAAACATAGCTCTGTGACGCTGAAAGTGGCGAGCATATCCATTGTTATGAATAAATAATAATCCACTTAGGGGAAAATAAAAATGGACCTATATTTTCGGAATACAACAGTCGAATGTTTCGCTTAAAAGTGAACTATTATTTTATATTTTGCTTAAATAAGCCATAAGAAATCAAAATAGAGTAAGGTAATATGGCCATGTAATTACGAGAGATAAAAGTCACGTGACTAAAATAATGTTAAACTGGAAGATTGATGAGTACATGTGTAAAAGTAGACAAAAAAAAAGAGATGGAGACTGTAAAGGATGACATGGTGATTTGTGGTGTGACTTATGCCAAAATAGCCATTTTATGATAAGTTGTCTGTCACACCATTAGAAGCAAAGACATATTATGCTGACTCCAAATAATTGTGGGAATATGAAAGAAAAAAGATAGAAAAGTAAAATAGAACGATTTCACTAGCCTTATATGCTCAGCCAATACAATTATAATAGTACAATTGGCTAGTTCGGCTTCATTGCTATTCGATTTAATATTATTTTAAGGGCCGCTTGCATAACGTTGCTTAAATTTATTTAAGAAACACTAAACGCATTTAACACCCTTAAATACGATTAGCGTCTTGCACAACACAAAATTTGTCGCTAAATATGTTTTAAGAACAATCAAAGTTAATCACCCAAAAATGAGTATTTAAATGCCCTAAATGCATTTAAGGCCAAAAAAATGCTTTTTTGGATAACACAGATGGTCGATATTTTGAATGAAAAATTGACTTTAAGCGACAAATTCCTTTTTACGCAAAAAAAATTGACTGAAATTGAAAAATACTAATTTCGTGTTTTTACTCGAAATAATCGAACGAACCGTGGAACGGATCGCATGTGGCTCTTTTACCGACCGGCTAAATACATTTAGCTAAACATCACGGGAGAGTGCCTTATGCAAGGCAACATGAAAGCATTTAATTTTAAACGCATTTAGAGAGTTAAAGAACATTAACAAATTTATATTTAAAGACGATCGTTATGCAAACGTCCCTAAATCTTAATTATTCATAAATATTTGACGTCTTATTTTAAAAAAGAAAGTCTACAACAATATGTACGCAAGCAATATTTGGTTTGGTATGCGAACTTGTTGAAGTTTGCACGCGCACCTAACTTTCCTGTAAACAGCACTAGAAAGTTGGGAGACTTATTTTAGGGCGCAAGTTCCCGAAGCAGTTTAGCCAGACCGTATGTTTGCTTTAGAATTACTTCTTTGTCCATTGTAGTTTTCTTTCTGGGTACTTTTATTTGCGTTTGTTCTATTCTATGTGTTAGTGTCTTAATCCACACTACGTAAAAACTGCGTGACACTCTACGCGTAATGAAGGGTTCCAACGTCCATGGTTGACGACATTTATCTATAGAACTCTAAAACCATTAATATAAACCCATATATCTCGAAAAACTATACAACATCTCTCGTTAAAATCAATTCCTGTTGCATTTGAAGTGAAGCTTCTTTAGAATCGTTGTGATTTGAAACTAAATGAAACGAAAAAGCGACACTAAAAAGAGATAAACATATAAATCTATAGGACTAGGTCTGCAAGAGAATGTTATACGAGGTTTACATTGTGCAGCACAGATTAAAGCGTCAGTAAGACCGATGATTGAACATAGGTCCGATTTGGACCGAAATAAAACTGATAATAATATTTTTTAGACTAAAACAATGAAAAATTTAAAGTAATACTTAAGAAATTTATTTTGAACTATAGTTTACCCTGCGGTTGCGCCGCGTGTCAAACCCTAGGCAGTAGCTTTATTTTACTTACACAAAAACTTAATTCGGTTTTCTACATATAATAACAAAGAAACTAAGTCCATATAGTCTAGACAACTGCCCAGCAAACATTCAGATGAGTCGAAGCTAATCTGATTTGAAGTAATACAATGAATGATATCTTATTTATGACAATGTAGGTATTTGTTAGTGAATTGAAAAAACGCAATTGCAGCGCTATCTATTTTACTAATCCGTCTATTCTATGGAAACGACGTTATTTATCGAGATAAAAAGTATCCTAAGTGTTAACTCTGGATATAAGACGCTTCTTTGCCGAGCTTCATTCGTATACGTTCAGTAGTTTCCAAAAAAAAGCTATCGCAGCGCCATCTTTTTCGCTGTTTTCGTCTACCGCGTGGAAATGACTTCATTTGTCGGAATAAAATGTATCCTAAGTTACGCCCCGGAATATGAGTTAACAATGTGTCGAGATTCATTTAAATCCCTTCAGTGGCAGTGACAGACTGACAAAAATTTTAAAAATTGCTTTACGAAATCTCCTGGTCTGAATTATCCCTCCTTATTTTTTTCACATTTTTTAACGCAATGTACAAACTTGACCCATTTACAAATTTATTTTAGTATACAAAGATTATAACATGTTGATGGATATAGGCTGAAGGAATTATATTTATACAAGAGGTTACCCCGCGGCTGGGCCACGGGTCAACCTCTCTAGTACGTGCCTCTTGTTTAAAGAGCAGGCGTTAATACAGGTTACATTGTACTAAATTTTTATGTTAGTGCTATTTGCCCCCGGAAGATTCACTTCATTTATATCGCAAACTATCCCATCTCCAGGCATGAAAAGTATTCATGTCCATTTTCGATATTATAACTACATTTAAAAGAAAAATACAGCAAAACCGATGCAGTACTCCTAGTAATTTTTCCGTGAAAGCTTAACTGATAGACTATCGAGTTACTATCGCATTTTTTTATAGATGATGAATTTTATATCTATAAACTTGAGAAATGTTTCTCGGTCTCATACAAACTTTCATCCCCTATTTCGATCCGTTCTAATTTTATTTATCTATCCCCTGTCTATCTATCTGTAAACTACATAAATGAGTTAAATGACTAATATAACGAAAATGACAAAAACAACCAATGTCCAAAACGAACATAATTACCAAAATGACCAATATGACCAAGTTGATCAAGATGACCGAGATGGCCAAGATGAACAAGATGACCAAGATGAACAAAATGGCAAAACACAAAAAAACCTATCCTGCTCTCTGGGATAACCTTTACATAAATCTATTCCATTATCCGGGATGAAAAGTATCTCTTCTCCACCCTCGCTATTAAAATTACATTTTACATTACATTACGCCAATATGCTGTGAGAGCGTGGCATCACATCAATCGAGGCGGCCCTAACAGCTGTTAACAAGTTAATATCAGCATAGCTCTTTTCATTTACGTTAAAACAAATTAAATTCCAATTATCCTGTTATCGAAAACTGGTTGTTTCAATTTAAATAAACGTAAATAAAACGCTGAATCTGTTCCCGTAGCAGACATCAAATGAACTGAAAAAATAAATCGGAAACGACTTCCCGCCTCTTGTTAGTACTTAGCGGTAATGGATAAAGATAAACCGTTTTAAAGTTATTTGGCGAAATGTTACGCTTTTTCCTTGAGTTAGACGTTTTATTGGAGTTTGTAGATGATTCATTTTACATTTTATCAGAGTTGATAAATAAAATTGATTTTATAGCGAAAAAGCGTCGTATCTTCATTTCACGCATGCAACTTCACTATGACTTCCATTCCAATAACGTGGATTTGTATCCCAAACCGCTCAGGCAATTTTCTAGCCTAATGCAAATATTGTAACAATTATCGCGCGCTGAAGATGAAGGAAAAATCATGAGGAAATCGATCGAAATTACTGATATGCCACTACCAATAACTCGCCCTCGACAAGCGTGACTGGTATATAAACTCCTGCAATTCGAAAACCTGCAATCAAACGTAAAACTTCCGAAACAGAAACCAAATTGTTCAATAATGCATTAATACAACTGAACAATAGAGAAACGTCAAATAAAAGGAACAAAGCCCACGCTTGCGTCAACGTTGCATTCGAAACACAAAGTGCGCGCGTCATTTGTTTCCAATACCCGTCCAATCGAAAAAAGTCATTTGTTACAGAATAGATATAAATTGGCGGTTGGAGCAAATATGAGTCGTTCCGTTAGTTTCGTCTCCCACCGCAAGTGCTTTAGCCCTATCAATCGCGTATATGTGATTTCACTCAATTTTTGAAACTAACGCGCCCCAACCGATCGTTTACTAGGGGGATGAACACATTACTCAGTACACGAGCACACCGACAATGTTACTGAATGTACAAATTTGATATTTTAAATTTATTCAACGCACAACATTACGCTCTAATTCCTTTTGCTCCCTTTACGATCAAACAAGGTCTAATTTCACGCAATATAGCTTCAGAATATCGAGGTATTTATTGTAAACGTAGTTTTGTAGCAAATTGTTTTTCACTTCGATGTTATCATTATGCCTTTATTATAGTACAAAATATAGGTCCATTACACTCTAAGCTAAAATGACTGTCCGGCGAGAGGCTTACATTTGAATGCGAAGAAAACAAAGGTTATGATGTTTGAAAGAGAAGAAACCAGAACGAATGCAAGAATAATGGTAGATGATGTTATGCTGGAGCAAGTGAGTGAGTTTGTATATCTTGGATGTGCTTTTAGCAGGGATGGAAGGTACACCGCTGATATAGAAAGAAGAGTGAATTTGGGGAATAGTGTGAATGGAGCGTTAGGTAAACATTTAGGCGCTAAGAACCTCAGCCAGCAGGCCCAGCTTGCCATACACAACGCGATGCTGGTACCTACGCTCACGTATGGAAGCGAGAGTTGGGTATAGAAGACAGAGCATGAAAGTTGAGTAAACGCGGTCGGGATGCGAGCACTGCGCAAAATCTGCGGAGTGACGCTCGCGGACCGCGTTCGTAATACCGAAGTAAGAAAGAGAGTTGGTCTGAAAGAGAGTGTCGGGGTGAAGGTAAGGAAAGGAATGCTCCGGTGGTTCGGGCATGTGGAAAGAATGCATAATGAAAGAATGACTAAACAGATATACAGTGCAAAAGTGGATGGATGCAGAAGTCGTGGAAGGCCACGACACACCTTCCATGATCAAATTGATCGTGTACTAGCGGAAGGTGATGTCAGGAGCCTTAAGAACAGACGAGCGTGCATGACAAGAGTTATGAATGTCAAAGAAGCAAGTGAGGTGTGTAAGAATAAGCCTAAATAGCGCTCTGTTGTTCGTGCCTACCCCGCAAGGGAACTGGCGTGAAGTTATGTATGTATGTATGTACACTCTAAGCAAAATTTGTTAGAAATGTAAAAAGATAATGTATTCAAAGTTAAAATTTTACTTTATGTTGAATTATATCAAACTAGCTTACCCGTGTTCACTTCGTTGGGCGCTAGTCAAGATAAGGCAAGATTTAACGGCCCATGGGAAAAACACTTCTTTCTCAAGTCACCAAGCCCACCACAAAGAATGTTTGACCTGGAAACTTATTTATTGTTTATTCAGCGCAAGCCGATAAATCACACGCATCCACCCGTTTTCCTCGGAATTGATATTTCACATTAAAAATATTATTAATCACTATCAAATATAGTCTATGTCATTCAGAAATAATGTAGCTTTCTACTGGTGAAAAAATTTTCAAAATAATTTCAGTAGTTCAAGAGATTACTCCTTACAAACAAACTCAGAAACTTTACCTCTTTATAATATTAGTATAGATTACACCCTTCCTCTAGCATCACTATTCAATAGCGTAATCCATCCAAAGTACCATTTCTCATATCAATTACGGAAAGTGATGAAAGGACACACAAAATATTTTTATTAATTTTATACATACATAACTTCACGCCAGTTCCCTTGTGGGGTAGGCACGAGCAACAGAGCGCCATTTAGGCTTATTTTTACACACCCTACTTGCTTCTTTGACATTCATAACTCTTGTCATGCAGGCTCGTCTGTTCTTAAGGCTCCTGACATCACCTTCTGCTAGTACACGATCATTTTGATCATGGAAGGTGTGTCGTGGCCTTCCACGACTTCTGCATCCATCCACTTTTGCATTGTATATCTGTTTAGTCATTCTTTCGTCATGCATTCTTTCCACATGCCCGAACCACCGGAGCATTCCTTTCCTTACCTTCACCCCGACACTCTCTTTCAGACCAACTCTCTTTGTTACTTCGGTATTACGAACGCGGTCCGCGAGCGTCACTCCGCAGATTTTGCGCAGTGCTCGCAACTCGACCGCGTTTACTCTACGTTCATGCTCTCTCTTCCATACCCAACTCTCGCTTCCATACGTGAGCGTAGGTACCAGCACCGCGTTCTGTATGGCAAGCTGGGCCTTCTGGCTGAGGTTCTTAGCGCCTAGAAGTTTACCTAACGCTCCATTCACAGATATACAAACTCACTCACTTGCTCCAGCATAACATCATCGACCATTATCCTTGCATTCGTTCTGGTTTCTTCTCTTTCAAACACCATACCTTTGTTTTTTATTAATTTTAAATAGTCTTTATAAAGAAAAGCATAGTAGGTATATCATTATGTATTAATTTATTAATGAAATTCTTTAGGCTAAAAGACTATACGAAATATTGGCATGAACCTAAATCTCAAATTAAGGTATTAGTAATATCTGCAATATGAGCCAATCGTAACTTCCTCACACCAAATGTCATATTTAAGATATAATATTTTTTTGAAGGATAACTGCTTATAGGAGGGTAAACCGCTTCATTACGTAACGCGTTACGGCGCCAGTCTGTCTGGCTTTCCTTTCTGTCCCGCATACGGTAGCAGTAGGCAGGCTCCTCTTCTCTCACTCTTATACACAGAGCTAGCCGTATTTCGGTAATTAGATTAAATAATGATACTATTTTACATAGTACATACATAAAATTCTAATGTACATATTCAATAATTGTAACTAAGAATAAAAAAATAATTTAAAATCAATAAAAGATATTAGTAATAAATAACCTTTCCTTACATTATTATATTAATATACCTAAAATTTAAGTAATAACCTAAGCTTTTCTCAAGTTAAACAATTTAAATATTAAATAGTTCAACTTAGATCAGTTTAAGTTATCGCTTCTGCCGGGCGTCCCGAGACGAATATTTTTTTTTTAATAAAACAGTTTGCATTTCTGGGTGTAGGTGTTAATGTATATTCAGATTTACATTTATATATATACCTATGGATTAGTACTGTGCTGTTATCAATTGAGATGTAATAAAATTCATGCCATAATATTTAAATTTCAACAGTATGATTATTCAAATACGCAGTACTCATTTAAATTAGATCGCCCTTGTCATTTAAATCAGGTACCCAGTATCAATTATCCCACCAGACAGTCCTAGATATAAAAGTTAATTGAATGAATTTTCAGTCCAGTTTGAATCCTGAACTATCTCTATTTTTACAGGGTGCTCTACACAAAGAGTCCCCGACAAGTATCAACGCTCCCCATACGATCGTCCCCTTCCCTACATGAGAATTATGAGTGATATATTTTCAATTTTTGGCTTTCTGTTAGTATGGATTTTGGAATTACGAGAATTTATATCCAGTGGAATGTTTCGGTGCTTTTTTGGGGGTGCCGCATTATTTTTGACGAAAAATAATGTAATGTACAAATTGTGATGAACGAATATAACGAATCCAAAGGGGTTTGTTTTTGCTAAATTAGCTACAGAACATTTCATTTCATAAGATAGCTAAACTAAATTTTGTAAATGTTAAACTGACTTTCTGAAAAAAATGGATTCCCAATGCGATTTTTTCACTGATAGACGATAGAAACTTTTTTGTAATAAATTGTGTGATATTTCTTAACCGGTTTGTAGTTGCTCAGGTGCATAAAAATTAGCTTATTCCGACACAATTTTCACTAAAACCATAGTTTACATTATTTTTAAATACTGCGGTACTTTGTGTCTCGGGAATTTCAAGTCAAGGGTGGATGAAGTCGCGGGCATATCCTGGTTTTACTGTCTAATAATTATTTATGTGACTAATATACCTAATTAAAAAGTATATTATTCACATATTCAAAAATTTCCAACAAATGGAAGCAAGTATATTATTCACACATTCAAAAATTTCCAACAAATGGTAGCAGAACGCGGTTTTCGTAGCGTTTTGTCAGTAATAAGTTTTATAATTTTAGGAGTAAAGGCTATAGTGTGATTCAGTACGTTCGTGCTGCCATCTAGATATGCTGTCATAAAACAAACTTGAAAACAATCTTGTATAAAATAGAATTGGTAATATACAAAGATACGTTTTAAGAACAGCTGCTGATAGAAACTATAAAACTGTGTTGTTAAGCAGAATCTTCCAAACAATTTACAGACATTGTCGTGTATAGAGATGACCCCATGAAATCTTATAGGCCATCAAACCGGCGGTAGTAAGAAACCAAACTGAACAGGATGCACTAACCCTGTTCCTAATAAACTTTATTCTCAATAAAGTTGTCCTATGCATACTTTAAACAGGAAATTTGCAGAAGGAACGTGATAAAAAACCGCCACGCCGTGTCTGAGTCGCGATAAAACGTGTGAAGGGTCAAAACGGCCGCTAATACATCATAAAATTATATGAAAGTCAAGAGCAGGGAAAGTGGAGGTGAACCGGCCACGGCGAAATTTATTGCGGTCTGCTTTCGATACCTATTGTTGGTCGTTTTATGAGTTTTAAAATTATTTCATGAAAATAATGCCACTTATCGTCGCATCGCGGACTGGTCACGCGCGGCCAAACAGCCAACGATAAATCTTCAATTGTCGTAAAAAGATGCATAATGGCACAGAAATTATTTACATATTTTATTTATTCACGCACAATTTATAAAATTTATTTACTTTATCCACTACGATTAAGAGCAAATAGGTACACCGGTAAATAGTTTATCCAGCTGACTAGACAAAAACGAATATATATATCTTGAAAGCATATAAATTCATGTGGATTTGGGAAAATGGTGACCCTCAACACAGATGACTCTCGAATCTACTTTAATAAAAACAAAAAATATCAAAATAGGTCCCACCGTTTAAGAAGACTTAAGCGGTGCCACCTACCTGTAGATCTATAAATCTTAACCATCCCGGGACCCACTTGAACACACACAAAAATAATTTTACCTAAATATTGGAACCTGATTACAGCTAAATTAATTATTTTACATGTATTTTATCAATAAAATAACTCCGACCGAAGCATCTGTTTTAAACGATATTCAGTTTTTTTTACATCCTCTTTGACGATATTTGCAGCACGCATTCTGTCTATTCTATGTCAAACGTCATAAGGTTACATTAAAAAAGTTTATATTGTCCAAAGCGCTAAGGTTAGATCAGAAATAATTTTATATGGCGGTTAAGTATTCTTCAATTTTCTAATTTTTCGCGCAATTTTCTTATTTTTTTCTTTCATAAAAACCTTCTAGTGACGATAACAAACACAACAAAAAAAGAATTAGTGAAATCGGTCCAGCCGTTCACGCGTGATGGCGTGGCCAATAGGGATTCAATTTTATATATAGGTAGGTACCTACGTATAGATTATAATTATCGTCTACTTTTTTCAGTGTATCTACATAGTCATATCATTACTCAGAATATATCTTAACAAATTTTGTTAATTTTTCCAGTCATTAGTTAGTGATATAGTCCCTTCCAAAGTCGTAAAAATTGTGCTCTCTTGTAACTTTTGAACTATGAAGCGGAATATTCAGAAAAAATCAAAATGATAAAGCTTAAAAATACTCTTAACGAAAATTGGTTTGATACAGTCGAGTAATTTATGAGATAAGGGGCATTTTAGGTTAAATACTTTTTAGGACTTTATAGCCAAATGACAAACATAGAGGACATTTAAAACATTTACTGATCCTTTCACAGTCCGTGGACCGTCGCACACTTATTTAAAGTAAATACTCGGAATTTAAAATAAATAAATAATAATAATGAAGGAATTAATTTAAAAAATATACCATATAAAAATCTGAAAAATTTCATTAATTGTAATTAATCAAAAACATTCTTGTTAAGACATAATTAATTAAAAACTAACTTAAATAACAAAAAATTATATTTACAATACTTTCTTAGCTAAAAATAAACTAAAATAGGCGGTCACAGCGCTTAAAGCAACCAGGCAACATAACTTAAAATAAATCGACATCGACACGTCTCTATAAGCCGAAAACCGAAATATTTAAAAGTTTCGACTTTTATTTAAAATATGGAGTATTCTGAGGAACCATCACCGGAGACATTGCTTCGCCGTAGTTATTCGTTTAGAAATTCCTTTTCACGCGCCGAGGAAAATCTTATGAGATCATTTGGAATCAGCATCCGTGAAATTTGTCACGGTAGCTGTTGGTAAGCTTGTACGTATTCCTAGGTGCATTCAACTGCATGTATTATAGCCGCTTAGAAGCGCCTTGGCACCCATATTCCGATGTTATGGTCCATTTAGGATGTGTTCAGATGTTCCTGGCTTTTGTTGCTACTGTTGTAGTAGGTTAAAAGAGTTGTTAGATTTCACTATCTATTACGTCTAAAATAAGTTGGAATGGAACCATTTCAATGAAACCTGTTGGTGAACTGTTGCTGCGCTGGCAGACATCCAAGGTTTACGTAGGAATCAATTCTAGTGGAGTTTTTAGGTGATAGTATATTTCCGATACAAAATCTGGTGTGTTAAGATTTGTAAGACTTACACTGACAATATGTATAAACAAAATAAAAATACTTACATATAAGACCCAGTCTTTGGGGCTATGCGCATTAGTGCCACAGACATAGAGACGGGATCCGTCTCCCATCGGCTGGATAACTCGGATATGATTGCGGCAGTCGAAATGCTGAAAATAATTTATAAATTAGTAAATTAAATAAACAAGTCTAAAAATCAATAATGTATAATCGATATTTCTATACTAAAAGCACCATTTCAGAGTGAAAGTCTCATTTCTCATCATCCACCACACAGTGTAAAAATTTTTGCAGATTTGTGGTCTACTATTAACTAAATAAAATCTCTCCACCTATTGATTTAAATTAAAAAAAAACCATTATGGAAAATCGTTATGATTTTTGAAGGTCTAATTAACAGTATACCACACGAACAGTTACATGCATGTATGTACCGCCCCTAATTTTTAGTAGATTCAACATTTTACTACACCTCTACGCGGCGGCATATAAAATACACCGTCTTAAATTTTATCCATATATTATATACGTTATCCGGTGCTCTCTAAGAACATCTGAGATCTGTATAGCAATAGAAATGACTGTATACCTACTGGGTCAGATCACATGTTGATAGAAAAGTATTAAAATATAATTATCGAAAGTAGTCTTACCTAAAAATCATCCCCCAAAACAGTTTTTGAAAAATTTGAATTTATCATAATTTTTTTTTAATAAAAATTTTCGGTACTTTACATTAAAAAATTAATTATAAAAAAGCTATTGAAGATAACTTAACGAAATCTTCAGCGATTATAGTAAAATATCTATAATTTCACATAAAATTCTTTTGCAAATTTCATTTGTTTATTATCATATTTTTCATTATCTTTTGACTTCTCTGTACGATAATCGTTTTCTTTTTTTAGTAATACGCGTTATACATTTAAGTTCTTTATTGCAAAAGAAAATTTCACTGCCCGGTATTAGTTTAAATAATATGTTTTTTTTATTATGACGCAGCGGGTAGCGGTACAAGTGCTGCGCGCTACTAAGCTTAGCAGTTAAGGCTGTATATAACTTCACGCCAGTTCCCTTGCGGGGTAGGCACGAGCAACAGAGTGCCATTTAGGCTTATTCTTACACAACTCACTTGCCTCTTTGACATTCATTACATTTTTTGAAATAAAGAACTTAAATGTATAACGAGTATTATTAAAAAAAAAAATCGATTATCGTACTGAGAAGTCATTAAGTGGTAAAGACGGGGTACACTTGACGTGATCTGACCCTACTATACTACACCTATGTATAATTGTATATATACAAGCATTGAGTACCTCAGCACTATTTCTATCCGGGTTAACTTTATCAATAACTAACCTTTTAAACAAGTTTTGTTTGTTATTTTAAAAAGATGGCAAACAGACAGAATTTGATAACGCCCTTCTTAAATGACGTAGTGCAGAGGGAAAATCACGACGGAAAATTCCCTCCAAGTCGTTATTATATACACGGAATAAATGTTCTAGAGAACCGTTGCGTAGTTAAGCGAGGTAGCTCAAGGAAATGAGGGTGATTACCCCGCCGATGGCGAGCGATGCGGTGTTGAAAATGTGGCATTGACAACAGAGCAAACAGTTCCCCGCATCAAATTCAAATTCAATCTCTCCATTGTACAGACTAGTTAGGTTGTGCTTAAGCAAAATATTAACTAACAAAAATATTTAGTGTAAAAAGGAGTTTATACTTCTCTCACTGTATACACAGTTAATAAATGTAGAATTTAAACTGACTCCAACGCGAAACACTAACTCCCAAAAATGTACGTGACTTTACCCTCTTATATTATAAAAAAAAATACCGCGTGAACCGTACGCAGTTGATTATAGACGGTACATAAATAAAATACAGGCGGCATACGTCAGTGAATGATTGTTGGGCTGTATGAGCATTTACTGGAAGTAGGGTTACCAACTTGATTTTTTCCTACCTGAATACCAATCCCGGGTATTACTGATGTAATTTCTCTCTTATGCTCAATTCCTATATGTTACTATTCATTCACGTGCCTTACCATTCGTAGAAATTTGGCAATACTTGTCCATGTAGGTATTGCCAAATTTCTCCCAATGCTCCGTAGTTTATTTCAAATTTTAACTAGTAGTGAGTCAAATAAACGGTTAGTAAGAAATGGTAACTGACCATTAATGAAGTCCACTTATAACGAAATTGAAGAAAGAAAGAAAATATATTATTTAGGACAGTTAAACTAATATAAAACTAAGTGTTAACAAACAAAAATAGACTTAAAAACGAAACTTGTCCTAAAAGGGGCGTCAGACTCAAAGTAATGCTAGTCTGTCGACCAGCGATGATCTTCCGCTAACCCCACAAAAGTAAAATTCAATGTTATTTATCCAATACTTTGGCTTACATGCACTGGGTGACGAAGTTATTATGCTTTTTTAGACGTACATGAGGAATTGGTCCTCAGACACCTATATCGAGACTTGTTTTTTGTAATTGGCAGTAAAACACGATTTGATTACCTATGTGCTTGTCTGCTAGTTTTTGCCAGTAGAGAAAAACCATCACTATACATATAACCAAAATAATCAAGTAACACTAGTGTTATGGGTATACAACGGACAATCCTAAGACCGATCTTAGATATCCAAACTAAAGTTAATGAAGCAAATTTCGTTTATAAAACGCGCCTGTCAGTGATTGATGAATTTGGCAGACCAACTCTCCGATTTCCTAAAACTGTTTTATTCTTATTAAAAAACTACTTTTGGTCTTTTGATATAGGGAACTTAAAATGGTTACCCCAACCGGTACTTACTACCTCAAGCAAAATCCATCGAAATAATAGTAATTGGCGAAAGTACACGTAGATGTGTACGAATCGCACGCTGTGATTATGCAAATTTGCGTTCGACATAAATATTAAACGGGACATTAATATTCCGAGCGACAGAAATATGCATTGCTCGTTTTAACTTGTAAAATAGAGCTACTCGCATAATGCACGAATATCGGTTTGAGATTCATTTAGACCGCATTCAATTTAACACTGTTACAATTTAGATGTTATAATGTTAAATTTTTGTCCAGTTCATAACAAACTCTATAGTATATCGTCGTCAGCCATTCGCAGTCCACTACTGGACGTAGGCCTCCCTAAGACGGCGCCATAGTATATTAGAAATTAATTATCTTACTCTCACATTACTGAGATACACCATGCCCAAATAAAGTTTTATTATTAACTAATTTACAAGTTTTATATATTGTTACGAGTAGCGAGACTCGAATCAAAATGCCGTTAGAATTACTATAGTTTTTTTATATTGCAGGAGATCAGCAGACAGGCAGACGGCCCACTTGATGGAGAGCGGTTACCATCGCCTATGGACATTTGCAACACCAAAGTTGCTACAAATGAGCTGCTGTTCTTAGAACTATACAAACACATATAATACAGGTACAAATAAAACCGAACACAACAACTACAAACGTAATGTAGAAGGTCGTAATTCAATAAAACGCGCAAAGTCCGTCACTTATTAGATTCCCGATTGTAGTACACAAGTCTCGCTTCGCTCGTAGTTTTCGCTCGACTGCCTCCCCCTCCATCAGGTCATCATTTTATACTGCACAAATGCAATGTCCCCGTATCTAAGTCAACTTAATCCACCACACCTGGCTAATGACTCGGCCGCAAACTGCTATAAAAGAGTACAATAAAACAATTGGCTGATTTCTAATCACAAACTTTAAACACAAAGTAAACAAAATAAGACGATCATAAAAGAGTTAGAATTAGTTTAAATGCCGGCAGGTAATAAAATGTGTTTTGGTTCAGATATGCAGGTGGATTTTGTTTTTGTCGGGACCTGAGTTCTAACACTATATTAAATTATTATTCTTATATAACCGAAAATAGACGAATTATAGACGATTTTTTAACTTCCGTGTAAAATGTCCCCCTTGACAGTACAATATTTTAATATACATTTTTTCGAAATTTCATATTTACAGTATAAAACAATTTTATGAATATATATACATAAGGACAATTAAAATATAATTATATTTTATTACGTAATGTGTGCAAAATCCAATTTCCAGCCAAAGGTTGTCCAGAATAATCGATCACATTGATAAGTTGGCCAAATTTACTATTGTAATTACAGTTTTAATTTTAAATAGTTATATAATATAACAATAATCAAATCTATACATATAATAAAACTGTAGAGGTCGAATTTCTGTACAATGTAAAAAAATGCTAAAAACCGAGTCACGGGGGAAGTAAGAAGTGAAATAGAACTAATTTAGACTTTTTTCAATTTTTTTGTTTCTCTGTTTGTACGGGCTAATCTCCGAAACGACTGGACGAATTCTAATGAAATTTTGTACGGTGGTAGCTTATATCCCTGGTAAACATATCGGATATTTTTTATAGTTAAAAACCAGCACCACGCGGACGAACTCGCGCGCATCAGCTAGTAAATAATATATTAATTGCAATTTAAAATAATATATTTGAAATTTTATTACCGTTCGTACACATACATATCCAAGTAAAATAAAGTTTCATTACATTTAATCGATTCCATTGATGACATTACAAAACAATTAGTGCCTTGTAATTAATCATGTATCATATATCTTAAATCATGTATAAAAATAGATTTGCTAATTGCCTCTTGGCTCTGAAACGTGGAAGTGCCGTTCGAACTAGTTGGACGTTTATGGGCTGATATTATTTCAGAATTTCAGAACGAAAACACCTTTTTTCTAATATTATTATCTTATTTCTAGATTGATACACACACGCAATTCTGACGAAGGCCTAGTACATTTCAACTGAGAGATTGGTAATCACACGTGAATACTTTATTACAATTTTGGTAAAATTACGACGTGTATGTATGTATGGAAGACGCGTGTAGCCGAAATGTAATGATCTTTTTCTGTTTATATTTAAACCTTTTCTGGCAAACTTGTTCAACTTTATGGAAAATATTGAGCCTCGAATCTCTCATAGGATCCTCCATAAATACTTTCATAAGTGGAACGAAGTTAGATGATATTTGGGTACTCGCTTCCATAAATAAGGAGGTTCAAATCTTATCCTATCACGCGTCGGAACTTGGACTGGTAAATAATTTTACCTAAGGTAAGTAAGTACATATGTATATAATACGTTTAGGCACGTAAATCAATCAAGTTTTGAATGTTAACTTGTATATATACTAATATATTTATACCCTATTTAACTAGTTTAGGTTTTATTATATCATAGAAAATATTTGATATGGTGCTGCTTCATTTAGGACAAATTTAAATATATAGGCCGTTTCACGCAGATATGGCGATGAGTGTAATGCGCAATTTGAGATTCGACATCCTTAATGACGTTAGATATTGACAGATAACGTATGTATATACACTTGTGGCTATGCGTTAATGACGTTATTTTTTAATACTTGAATTAAGACGCATTCGGCCACAGTGTAAATTTTTAACAATAATGCCGATGAAGCCCCGTAATTAGAGGAATAAAAAGACTTGTCGTCAGCTAATTGCAGTCCACTGCTAGACTTAGGCCTCCCAAGTCGGCTTTGTCCTCCGACTTCTTCAGTACTCGTCCAGCACTTACCGGCAACCTTGCGCAGGTCGTCAGTCCATCGGGCTGAGAGCGTCCGACACTACGTTTACCGAGACGCGTCTCCATTCCAGGACTCGTCTGCTCCATCAGCCATCGGTTCTGCCGCAGAGGTGACCAGCCCACTGCAACTTCAACTTGCTAATTCTGCGAGCTATGTCGGTTAACTTGGTTCTTTTACGGATATCCTCATTTTTAATTCTATCCATAAGATAAACACCCAAATTAACTCGCTCTATTGAGCGACTTGGAACGTGTAGACCAATCCTGTTGTCAGTGTCCATGTCTCGGCCCGTAGGTCAGGACGGGAAGGATGCACTGCTCGAACACTTTAGTCTTCAATCATTGTGGGATGGTCGACGACAAGAATTGACGAAGCTTACCGAATGCTGCCCAGTCCAACAGAATCCACCTATTGGCTTCCCTCTCAAAGTTGTGCCTGCCTACCTGTATTTTCTGTCCAAGGTAGACATACTCCTGCACTTAAAGAATAAAATACTGTTTCCACTTAATACCTATTTGTTGATGTATAAAATTACATGACTTTTGGATATGATTACTCATTGTGAAATTTGGTATAATTACTTCTAAGGGTTCCGATGCCTAAGGTATGATAAAAAATAATCCTTCTCACTCTGAAGTCTGTGTATATGTCGCAACTGTGACATACTACCATCACATGAGATAATCAATGGATCATCTCAGGGCTTACGCATAAAATTTAGCACATATGTAGGAGTCTCTTATGTCTATAAAATAGTGTCTTTGAGAAAATATTTTAATGAATTATAGAATTTAGACAAAATATTGTAACTTTAAAAATATAGGCGTAAGCGCTTGGTCTCTAGTGTTGTACCTAAGTACTGACACACACCTATATCGTGATAGCGATCGATAAGTAAAAAAGCCAACTAGTAATCGTTGAGTTTCACTAAACAATACTTTAATATCCGTGTTATATTTTATAGAGGAACTCTCTAAAGTGAATCTAACTCGCATACGGCCACTGGTTTTTAATATACACACACAAATATATATTAAATATTGAAGTGTTAAGTATATATAAGTATCCATTTTCCTTCCACACTTCTATACATAAAATGAGTGGCAGTATAAAAACGTTTATTTAGAAATAGATTGGTGCGTGGTGTTTGCGGTCGTATGTGAGGTTGGAACTAATTTTCTCAATGTTCGCCGTGACAGGCAAACTGCAATTGCTCTGATATTTCTATCGGAATGTACCTACAAGAAACTGAAGGAGATTATTTTTCAATGTTGAGTTGGGATTTGTGCTCTACTCTACATGCTATATTCTCAAATCTTTAACCCATGAGATCATAGTATAAGTTGAATTGAAAATAATGTTCATTCTTTGTTGTACACAAAATAGTTATACATAAAACTCCTAAATAGTGGTGATGTACAAAGGCAAGCTTAACCGTAAAAAGAGGTTTCTTCCAGCAAATCTCTGCGTCTAGCGAGATGGGAAAAACAAGAGGCTCATAGTCTCAATTTAATTTTTTCGTAATTAAGCAGAAGTAAACAGTCAATAATTAAAGTAGAAAACATATCAAATTGATACATCTTAACGGTTTTGTTAAAAAATTAACAGTAGTTGTCCAGTTAACCAACTTCGGTTACAACAGCTAGTATATATTGTGAGCATTGAAAAACTAATTTCGGAGCTTCTTTTGTCACATGGTCGCACTTTGGAAATGTGAAATTGCCACCACAATAATTTTTATTGTAGAAATCCTAAAGTTATGGATGTATAAACACTTCATTAGTTGTTTTGTAATTTTTCTACACCACTATTTATTATCAAATAATAATTAATAATATTCTAATTAATTTTAAGCAGTATATAGAATACACTTTTTTGTCAAATTTCGCCCATATAGTTTCTTTATCAGTAATATATTGTAATATCACTGATGTAAGTTGTCTAATCGCTAAGAGCAATTTCTTCTAAAGAATCTTATTTGTTGTACCAACAGATGTACAGGTTTTACTTTGTCACGTGTGATATAAAGATAATTTCTTAACTTTTATTGAAAGAATAATTATACTTGCTGCTTTTGTACAAAACTAACACAAAACAATCAAACTAAGGCGTAATAAAAGTAAGACCGTAAATAGTCACGTGTAAGTAAACAATTAACGAAGTGCTTTGTTTCTTAATAAAAAGTTCAGCTTGGCGTTTCTTTGGTTCGACCCAACAGAGGCAACTTGCCGAGAGATTGTTCTAAAGTAATTATCGGATTAATATACTGTGAATGTTGAGAGTTCGAACTGACGTGAGCAGAACTGCTTCGCACTGAGAAACAATCAGAATTAAGCAGGAGAACAATCACGAGCCACGTCTAAGTTTCTTTTAACGGCACTTAGCCGGGAACGCTCGCATAACTTCACTCGGAACTAATGCTTTCGATTCGACCATTTCGTTAATTATTCGCCACTTTGTACGTAAGTAGATTTACGGCCGGCTTTCCTCGCGTTTTTCTACTGAAAGCTTCGTTTTCTTGTTTTTCTATAATGGTTTTTATTAGGAATTTAAGAGCGTCGATTTGCATTTCCAATGCGGAACACTTTATAGCTTTCGCCACGATACTGCTCGTACAATGGATGTTGAATAGAAATAATGAATGGTTTGCAGCTGGCGCTGCCTTTAATCAGTTCTAATACTAATTGCGCCAATAGTCGGCTGTATGGCCGTATGTTGCGTAAATTGCAAGTGTTTATTTACGTAATTCTACTCGACATTTAAAAGGCTTCGTCGCTTTATAAAATATATGCTACTTTATTTACTATCATTACTAAGGCGTTTCTTACGACTCCACTTTCGTAAGCTTTGGATCTATATCCCATAAGAATAGGGATCTACCTTATTTTCCGTGATAAAAGTCTGTTTAGTTGATGCCCGTTGTCAATAGTAGTATTATAAAACCAAATTCGTAATAACCGATTTATTTCATGAATTTTGATATTGATTCTAGAGTACTTACATAATTAATTAATTATAACATTAAATAATAAAATTGATTTCATACTAATCTGAAACAGATAAGTCTAATAGTAATCAGGAACAGACAAATATACAGAACAACCACAAACCAAAACATACTAACCAGACCAAACCATATATAACCATAGTCGATAAAGTAAATTATACTTAATATTTATAAAGCCTTTACTAATCTGTTATAAAAAGCAGTCTGCTATCATTAAAGTCACCCAACAATCTTTTTATATGTATTCCTAGCGTTTTCCCCGCGGCTACGTCGCGTGAAAAACCATAAATAGCTCTATGTTACTTACATAAAAACTTAATTAGGTTTTCTAATTATATGTATAAACTTTCCATAAAAAATTTTCTCACTGTTGGTGGAAATTGCTTAAAAATCATAGTTAATATTATTGTATGCACATACGTTATCTGTCAGTCAATATTTACCGTCATTAACAATTAATAACAATCTTACATCACAATTAATTAATTAAAGTTATCGCTATATCTGTGTGAAACGGTCAATAACGTCCCATATGAAAAAGTAGCATTAGCCTAAAACCCATGAACTAAACTGACATTTCACATTATGTTTTAAAGAATGTATAAAAACAGGCAAAGGAACTATTAATACCTATCTATGGATGCTAAACTAAAAAAAATACGAAATATGAATGATGATTTCTTATGAGATTTTATTACTATAAATAACATATTTGGTTAAAGGAGGTTATATTCTGTAATGTTTTAGACTAAAAAAATATTGTTGCTGGTTAAATAAATTCACTACAATAACAAAGAAACTAAGTCCATATAGTCTACACAACAGCCCAGTAAAACAGAGGCGAGTCGAAGCCAACCAGATTTAAAGTAATACAATGCATGACATGCTGTTTATGACAACTTAAATATTTTGTTAGTGAATTT
This sequence comes from Dendrolimus kikuchii, assembly GCA_019925095.2. Taxonomy (NCBI): domain Eukaryota; kingdom Metazoa; phylum Arthropoda; class Insecta; order Lepidoptera; family Lasiocampidae; genus Dendrolimus; species Dendrolimus kikuchii. The sequence goes on from CM034400.1 coordinate 11,247,900, forward strand.
AAAAAACGCGATTGGAACGCCATCTATCTTGCCAATCCATATATTAATGTATCCTAAGTATTAACTCGAGTTATAAGCCAGCTATGTCGAGTTTCATTTAAATACGTCCAGTAGTTTATACGTGATACTGTAACAGATGGAAAGACAAAAATTCTAAAAATTGTATTTTCGGAATCTGCTGGTCCGAATTAGCCCCCTGACTTTTTTTACATTTTTAAACGCATTGTACAAACTCGAACCATTTACAAATTTATTATAGTAATAGATTTTAAATCTCGAATCTTATCATTTACTTCAGCGAGTAAATTTTCCTTAACAGCGCGTCACAAAGAGAAGTTAAAACAACGAGTGTCCCGGTCATGACGGGTCGATGCCGGTAGACACCTCACGGAATACGCCAACGGCATTATTCCAGCCTTTTTCATGTTACGACATCGTGTTTAGAGGAAAGAAAACTCGTCGACGCCGAGAAACTTTGATTATAGCCTTCACGAGTGGCCGTTCCATCCGCGATCGAGGTGATAGACTCTCGGATATTTCTTTTTTATAGTCCTCTTTGATACTAATAAAACAAATTCACTTTTTTCTATATAGGTAGAGTTGGGCGGGTAGCATGTGGACTATTGCTTTTCTTTACGTTCTATTGCCGAAGTTTGACCTTTATTTGCGCGGTTTTATATGAGCACGATATCGCGATGTGCTCTTCTAGTAAACCTGTGAATTTGCTTGTGGCGGTTTTTGACTTTTTAACCGACTTCCATGAGGAGGGTCCTTAATTAAGTTGTATGTTTTTTTGTGTTTCTTTTGTGATAAATCCATTAATTGTGCTCCGACTTTCAGATTTTTTTATTACTAAGCTCATACTCCTGACGTGGTCCCCGCGTCACCAAGTCAGAATCTGAGGAATAGATCCTAGGGAAATCGAGAGCAACTCTTGTTGATGAACGCCGATTGCCTGTACTCTTCGAAAGACAAACTTGTATACGCGTGACAGTAGTACAATTTCTACAGGCGCTTAATAAATTATTTCTAAAGCTATTCAAGTATTTCTGCACCTAAAAATAAGAAATAAATATTTTCTACAACATCTTGAAGCCGATGCTAGGTAAAAAATTAAAAACAACACGAAATTGCAAAATGCACCGACCTAGAGGTGCAGAAAATATTTATTTTTGCTTTTTAGTTTGAGGTGGGTTATCTTTTTTGTCAAAAAAATCTAAGTATATACATACATACATACATACATAACTTCACGCCAGCTCCCTTGCGGGGTAGGCACAAACAACAGAGCGCCATCTAGGCCCATTCTTACACACCTCACTTGCTTCTTTGACATTCATAACTCTTGTCATGCACACTCGTCTGTTCTTAAGGCTCCTGACTTCACCCTCCGCTAGTACACGATCAATTTGATCATGGAAGGTGTGTCGTGGCCTTCCACGACTTCGGCATCCATCCACTTTTGCATTGTATATCTGTTTAGTCATTCTTTCATCATGTATTCTTTCCACATGCCCGAACCACCGGAGCATTCCTTTCCTTACCTTCACCCCGACACTCTCTTTCAGACCAACTCTCTTTCTTACTTCGGTATAGTATATATATATATATATATATATATATATATATATATATATATATATACATATATATATATATATGTATATGTATATATATATATGTATATATATATATATATATATATATATATATATATATATATATATATAGGAAGAGTTGGGCGGGCAGTATGTGTACTATTGTTTTTCGTTATTCTCTATTGCGGAAGTTAGGCCTTTATTTGGGCGGTTTATACGAGCACGTTACCGCGATGTCCTGTGGTAGTAAACCTGTGAATTTGCTTGTGGCGGTTTTTGCCTTTTCTATGGTATACCTTTTACAGTCACTGAGAGTTTTTACTACTTACCACAAGACTTTATATATTTTGCTAGAGACATTCCATTTCTGGTTGCAACGTTTATGACTTTCTTATTACATATATACGCCTCTGGGTGACTCGACAAATATAAATAAATACTTTGTGGTTACCGCCGACTTGCTCTACTGTTTTATTGCATGTGTGTTAAATATAGAACATGGTTTGCGGGTCATTAGCTTTAATAAAATTGTTTTTAAGATGTGTTTTTATTGTTTATTTAAATGCACTTTACTATTCAAAAGACGTACTTGTGACTTATATTGACCACAAATTATATAGGACAAGTGCTGCCTCAATTGAATGGAATGGCACAGTCTGCGCTTATTTGATTTTAGAATAAAATATGTAGTAATAATGATTACATGAATCAACTAGGTTGAAAGACACAGAACGATTCAAGTTTACGTTTATATATATGAATTAATTTGGTTGGTTCTTTTTTTTATCGCTGGAGTATAGCAGACAGGCAGACGGCCCACCTGATGGAAAGCGGGTTACCGTGGCCTATGGACGTTTGCAACACCAGAGGTGTCACTAACGCGCTGCCGGCGATCAGACAGATCATTTCTTAAATTCATCCAAATTTAAAAAATGATCTGTCTTATATGAGCTTAATAGGGATGCTACATATTCAGGACGATTTGATATTGAGTTTGATATCAGAATTGATATCAGAAATTTGATATCAGAAAGTAGTGAATTTTAAAATTCACACGGTATACTTTATAGTTAAACTGTATACATAAAGGTCGTCTAAACACAATGAGTTAACAACTGTTGGCACGATGAAAGCGTACATGCACGTACACGTATCTTAAATTATAATTTTTAATTTCATTATGTTACACTTAGCACTTCAAAATACTGTAATTTGTTCGGTATGTGAGCAATCCGCGCTTCAGCAGATCGTCGTGAGAATAAACCTCGTGAAGCGTAAAACTAAGTGTTAAGTGGGTGTTATCGATACAGCCAATAAAGTGGGATTCACGTGTAATCGCCGTTTCCCCGATCTTCCAGACAACTTCCAGTAGTCGAGGAATAAAACAAATATTGCTTTTACGCTGCGATTGTAAATCAAAATTAACGGCTTTAATATAGCGGGCAGAGCGTGGCTGTAAGCCCCCCGCTATGAAATATGCTCGCCGCCCGCCGCTCACAGTTAAAAATGAGATTAATCCTTGATGGAAATAGTGCTAGTTGTAAGTAATTTACCGTGAAATAGGGAATATTTAATTAAAATATTCTACAGTATAGTACTTAAATAGTTGAGATATAATGCACTGTGTTTACCTCAGATTTTCCTTTAGATACACATTGCGCTACGTTGCTCGGCTCGAGATTTATGGAGTCCCTCTGAAAGTAGAAAAGGAAACATTAAAATTGTTTACATTTTAGTGTAACTTCTAGTACAAATTATAGACAAGAGTATGATTATAGATATTCTCATATTAATATTGAGTTTAGAGTCAGATATGTAAAACAACGTAAGTAATAATCCATATACCCACAGGTAAGGTGATTAATGCAAAATGGAACTCTATTAAGTAAAATTATAAAACAACATAGAAAACAATAATATATATCACGTTTTTTATGAACAAGACTTGGGCATATAAAAAAGTTTTAATTATTTTCATAATTATATTACATGTAAACTCTAGAATCAAGTTACCACTAATTACCTTACTTAAAGTTGACTGGGTCAAATGTTTATGTTTTAGTATTTGAATTTTAACTGTTTTCACTTTTAGGTATGATTACGTTCATTTAATGTTACTAAAAGAATCAATTATGTTGATTATATTTAATGATAGGTACTCTTAGTATCATTAATTATATTTTTGTAAGTTTAAGCGACTTGTATACATAATAAAACTACGTTTTAATGGTTTTAAGTTTAAATTAGATTAGGCTCCCATAGAGTAAATAATAACCATAAACAAAATTAAAACTAAATAATTCAAATTAACAAGTTGGCGGTAGGCTAAATAAAACTTTAACAATACTCGTTGACACTTGACATCTTTGTCTTCCGTGATCACGGCCACTGAAAAGTGGCCGAAACGTCGGAAAAACCAAAATCAAATAAAATTACCGCGCTTAAAACCGTTAAAACGTAGTTTTGTTATCATTAAATGAAGTTAGTGTTACTACATACTTAGTTTTTAAGTCACTGGATGGGACTAACATCTAGGAAGCCTACTTGGTCTAGTTTAGGTGTTAGTAGCCAAACAATCTCAATATTAAGGCGAAATATATACGTAATTTTGGTGTCAATAAAAATCTTTATTATTGTATTTGCTTAAATTTTCGCGATTAGTACTCATACACATAACATTAGTACAATAACATGAAACTACTTCTTAAGTGTTTTAAGCGCGGCATTTATTTGATTATTATTTCAAAGTTTTTTGTCAATGCAACATCTTGAGGCTTGAAAAGAAGCCGCGCAAAGAATTCTTCAGCAACATGTCTAGCTCTGATAATTATATATATAAAACGTTAAAACACAGTGTTAATTATGCTAAATACTATTATAATGTATATAATACATAGATATATAATATAACAAGTAACAATCAACTTACTTCACAGTGCGACGCGCTGATATTGTTCATATTCAGCCGATACAAGCGATCCCTGTAAAAGTTTTATAGGTAAAATAAAATGCTATAGAAACTCTTTCAACTTGAGGTATTTGAATGTAAAAGTTGAGTCGACCTATTGCGGGCAATAGGAGCGTTACAAAGTTGCGTTAAAGCCACCATAACGTTTATAGAAGAATTGTTTTATTGCTGCAAATGCGGTAGTTATATTATTCCCTGTACGGAATTAACCGCCTTCGTGACACACACGATTGACCTATATTACCTCATTTTATTGAATCACTATTATATTTTGACCTCCAGGTGTCCCTTTTAGCTTTATATTTTGTACGGGTAGAAAGTTGGAAGTTTTATTACGACGGATCTATCCTAACTGGTTAATCTAGAGCTATAGTCTATCGAAGGTATAACTTGATACAGTTGTGGCGGTCTCGTAAAAAATAGCTATTCGATTTGTATTGAACGGGAAAGTTTTGTTGCCAGTAATATGAATCTCTCGTTAAATCCCTATGGTTTTAACAGTTTTTTAATTCATTATAATCTACATTTGGAAGCATATCGTGTAGTATACTTTTTTTGATAATGGTGTATGTAAAGTATAAAGAAATAAGATTATTAATAAGAAAATGTGAGGTGAGGTGTGTAAGAATAAGCCTAAATGGCACTCTGTTGTTCGTGCCTACCCCGCAAGGGAACTGGCGTGAAGTTATGTATGTATGTATGTATGTATGTAATAAGAAAATTATAGAAAACGTAAGTAGAATATGTATCGCAAACTCGAGGAGATCTACGTGCAGGATTGGACCGCGATTGGCTGCGTACTATGGAGAGAACTAAGTTAGGTGTTTTTCTTATGGATAAAATTTAAAGTGAGGATAAAACCTAGAGTACCAAATTAACTGAAAATAATTTGCAAAATTAGCTAGCTGAACTAGCACTAGGTTGTCACGTCTATCGTAGAACCACTGTCCGTAGCAGTAGACGAATTTTAGAATGGAGACTAAATCCCAGCGAACCTAAGGTATTCGATGCCCTCTCTCCCAGCAGACGTATAATAATTGTGGTCTGGATAAGTACAGCGAAGGACCAAGAACAGCTAAAACGACGATAAAGTTTAGAGATAATATTAGTATTCAACATAAATATAAATAACCTTCAAAAAGTATACTTAATCACAGCTTACTTTAATTAAACGAAATTCTAACTTCATTACCAATAAATTATCAAGTTATCCAATGTCCATTGCTTTGTAAAGTTACAAGAATAAAATTTATGTTAAACGTAATATAACTTTCTTTTGAGAACTATATCAGTCTACAATTTGTTAATATTTTAAGAGTTTAATTACAAACAATGTTATCAAAGGCGAGTTACTCAAGTTTAAGCCATCAAATTTATTATATAACTTTGGTAGCTTGATTTAAAATTATAAAAGCTGCGGTAGTAATATATAACTCTTGTATAATTTAAATGTTTTAACGTGCGTAATTCGTAATTATAGGCCTTTTAAATCAACTTCTAGCATTCTAGCCCCTTATTTTATTCCGAAAATATGCGAACTGAATAAGCAATACACACGGTTCAAAATCAAAATTAATTGTTTCTGCACAATAAGTATACGTATACATTTTTGTCAATTAGTAAATTTATGTACCTAGTTCTTGGTTTTTTAGTAGGTTCTTGGGTAGTAGAATAACGAAGCTGATATGAATAAACTGTTATTCTTCTCTCTATATACTTTTCAAATATTGCATTGCGTTGGTTGTGGAAGGATTGTAAATATATATGTATGTAAATACATGTATTATGGGATGTAAGCATAATTAATTCTCAGTCATATTAGTTGTGTAACTAAATTGTCATCATTAAGATACGAAAGTCAGTTGAAAGTGATCTCCAATAGAAACATTTGATAGAGATTCTTCAGCGATAGACTAACAAACGATTGTTTGATACATGAGATCAGTTAATAGACCCAGTAGCCGATCTAAATATATGCTTGCGTAATTGCCTATCTTAGAACAATTCTATTTTTATATACGTCTCAGATATATACAAATAAAAACATTGTGATACATTATTTAAAATGAGTATTTAGCAAAATCATTCCGATTTCATCGATATTTTTCATATTTTATTACAAAAACTATTTTTACTACCTCCAAACTGAACAAGGTATAATTTTTATTGAAATAATATTTAATATCGTAGCTTTTTCATATCCAGATTCTACGTAAAAACGTTTTGTATTCAACAAAATTAACTTACATGGCTCCCACGTATAGAGCGTCCCTCTTGGAATCAACAAAGAAAGTCCTGTAGTACAGCGAGCCACAAGAGAATTCCCGAACATGATCTGTAAAGATGAAAATTGAAATTAGTTTTTTGTATTTGTGATAATCAAACCCACGTACGCCTGTATACAGTACGAGTTTTAAATCCGTTTCAATGAGAACTAAAGAAATTTCTCACTTCTCATATTGTGAAAGTATGTCTGGATTTAATCACAGGGATGAAAACAGCACTTTTCGTCCCTGGGAAACGATTTTCCCTGCTGTTAAAAAATGTAGAAAACAATGCGAACCGTCGATGGGACATGGGACTCATGTCCCAACTTTTTTTACAGTTACTGTTAAATCGCGGCATAAATTTTAGCCGCGGGGTAAACTCTAGTTGTATCTCTTGTGTGAGTCTAGTTGTACCTCTAGTGCGTACCTCTTGTTTAAAGAGCAGGCGTTAAGACAGGTTACATTGTATTAAATTTTTATATTAGTGCTATTTGCCCCCGGAAGATTTACTTCATTTTATATCGCAAACTATCCCATCCCTCGGGGTGAAAAGTATTTATATACATTTTCGATATTAAAACTACATTTAAATAAAATTATAGCAAAACCGATCCAGTACTCCTAGTAGTTTTTCCGTAAAGTATTAACAGACAGATCAAGTTACTATCGCATTTTTTTATAGATGATAAATTTTTATATCTATAAAATTGAGAAATGATTGGTCCCATACATACTTTCATCCTCATTTCAACCCGTTCAAGTTTTATTTATCTATCTATCTGTAAACTACACAAATGACAAAAATAACAAAAAAAAGGCAAAATTAACCAAAAATACCAAAATGAACAAAATGACCAAATTGACCGAAATTACCAAAATGACCAAATTGACCTAAATGACCAAAACGACCAAATTGACGAAAGTGACCAAAATGACAAAAATGCCCAAAATAGGCAATGTTTTAGTTTTTAAATATTATTTTTTGAGGTGAAATTCTATTTGCGGACAACCGCGAGTTGAATGCTGTGGGGTTGTGAAGGCTTGTCGGCCTACTGGACCGCAATACCCACTAAAACATCCTGCGTATATATATATGGATTCTGCCTCTTCAACTTTGCAGTAATGAATCAGACAAACAGTATACTCATCATGTATATCCAAGGCGAGTTGCTCAGGATCAGAATGTCCTCGACGTTTTAGGTTTACTCACGATGTTTTTCTTCACCACTTGCACGAGTTATTAAGATCAGAGGGCATAATAAAGTCGTTTCGCAGATTCATATGCCAAGCATGACAAGTATCAACATAAAGTGGAATTTTATGCTATGTCTTACAACTACCAGTATATCTAGACACGTGTCAATTTCACTAAGTGATTCTCAACAGGCGACCCATTTAGGCCTTCTGAGGGCTTAAAGTGGCCGTTGACAGGTGTAAGACATACCATGAAGTTCCACTTTATCTTGACATTTGTCACGTTCGTCATCAAACGAATAGAAAAAAAAAGCAATTTGCATTTAGCAGTTTAACCTATAAGACCTGTTTGAAGTTAATATTGAAAGTTTTAATAGTTTTTATTAAACAAAACAAACAAAGTGGACATTTTGGTACATAGATCAAAGGCTACTGAGGCGAGGTCGCATGCTCACTAATATGTTTAAGCTATTTGGGTAAATGTTTGAGAAAATATCAAAGACTCGTTGGTCAACAAAATATAAACTTTTACGGAAACTACGGGGTCTACATGAAAGAAATTTGAAGTGAAAGTGTATAGTATATTAAGTATTTAACGCTACCAGGTTGTGTAGTAAAATCGCGAAAAAAAATATAGAGACAAGGGATGGCCGCCATATTAAGGGTAGAAAAAATTTATGTGAGGTATCATTGGTCCGATCTAGAAAAAAATTAATGACTTTTTAGTAAATGAGTATGTGGCGAGATATTATTGTCTAAATTCGTACAACTGTGCCCTTTCCCCTCAAAGTTTTAAGCTATGAAGTTTAAAATTATGAATAAATCAGAATGGTAGCTCTTAAAAAATCGTTTCAACGTTTATTTTCAAACCATGGAGCAGTTTTTGAGATATGGGGTGTTTTCTATCAAATTATTTTTTATGATTCCGTAGAATTTATTATAAAATAATAAATATATTTTTATAAGGTTTGCAGGACAATTTTACTGTCAAATATATGCCGAGAAACCGAAGCAAGTTTACTCCAGTACGACCAGCCAGCGGTTGTTTCTTCAATAGTGATCATTATATATGTATATTAATATTTATTGTACACACAATAGTTACCTATAAAACTACAAAAAACAGAGGTATACAATTAGGTTTCGTTGCCAGCATATTTAAAATAAGCATAAAGCAATAAGCAAAGCAAAAGCCATGTCTAGAAATCGCGTGTATCATATGCTCAAAAAACAAAGTCAGGTTTGAGTCACGCAGGGAACAACCAATCAAAGCTTTATTATAAGCTTTGACAATAAAAGTTCTAATGGTTGTTAATAATTCGTAACAACCTCAAATGGGCAGTTAATTGGTGAAAGAGAAGAGATGATTGATATTGTTTTTTAATTGTTATAGTTTAAAAGTAAATTTAATTTATATTATTAATAACGTTTGTTCCTAGTAGTATCACCTATTACGACACTATTTTAATATTTGCGGGTAGTTGTGATTACTCCTCAGCTCATTACAAAAGCAGGCGGGCGTAGCGACTAACACTCATTCATTTATATTTCATTCATAATTCGACTTTAGTTGGGTGCACATGTCATAATAGCGCTCTCGAAAATCATTGTAATTGATTGTACTTTAGATCAACATACTTTGTTTAGAAGTCGAATAAAACAAGTGTCCAAAATGTACGTGTTTGTATTATAATGATAAAAATTATCTATGTTAATTTAATTTAAGAAATACTCTTTCCTATTGTTATACGATTTAAAGTTTAAATATTCCTTTATATTTGGAGTCAAAACTAATCTACGTTGTAGGATGTAAAAGATTCTATTTTTGTATGCTTTTAAAATTCAATCACGGACCTAAAAAGAAGTTTACATACGCCAGTGACTTCTACTCTGTTTTTGGTAATTTTAGCTCTAATGCTTTCTGCTTCGATATCCAGTAACGCGACATGTACTACTTCGTAGAATACATTTTTCAGTAAGCCAGACGTCACTGTCTGCTTCCGAACGACTGCTTTGGCAAGTCTGATCCTCAACAGGCGAAAATAGAACGCTTTGTTGTGTTTATTTCACAATTTCTCTATTCAAGTGTATTTTGGATTCTAATAGCATATTCACATAGAACGAAGTTGCTGTCTGCAGTAAATCCCCGTTCAATTTATTTTTTACCTATGAAATAAATTCAACGACAAACGTGCGATTTAATGTACGTGTACATTGTGATATTTCTATAGTTATACCTGATTTTATTGTTTTCAGAAAATTTTCGGTATAAAAGCTTTAAAAATTCAAAAACGCGGAGGAGACAGTTTGTAATCAATTTTATGGAATGCGACACATGAATCTTTTATAATTATTACATACGAAGTTTAACTTTGTGTATTTATGAATCTAAAACTTCACTAATACTACCAGCTTGAGGTACAGCGAAGCGTGACCGGATTTAACCAGTGTCTAATACTCTTTTTATAATTATTGTACAATTAATTGAAATTAGTAAAATAGATTGTTTAAGAATTTAAGGCGATGCTAGTACAGTTTACATTGGTTGCAGACGCTACACATCTGGGACACCGTTCGCAACGTTGTTGCAATAGCAATTTGCATGGTCGGGTTGTAAGTTGCTTGTTTGACAGTTAGGACTCTAACAACTGTATTGGTCCTAACTTCAACGTGACAAATTATCGATACAATTGTGTTATTTCGTTTGTATTTAACTTGTAGGTAAGTTTTGGATAGTCGAATACAATGTTTTAGCAAGGTAGACTGAAGATAACGTTTAATACTACATTTGTATGGTAGTTTATGATTGATTACATAGTAAAAGTTAACAAAATACAATCAAGTATAATTTCAAAAAGCAATAATACTCAACAAAGCTTTGTCTAATAAGAGTACAATAAAAAAAAATACTAATTTTTCAATTCATTTTGTCTAAGCATACAAATAAATAAATTCGAAGTGTCGTGTCTGCTTATAATGTCAATAGAAAAGCTTTTTCTAAATTCGTATGAAAGTATATACGGTACTTTTTTTTTTTTTTTTTATTGCAGGAGTTCAGCAGACAGGCAGACGGCCCACTTAAAGGAAAGCGGTTACCATTATATCAAAAAACATTTTTTTAGATTTTTGTGTGTCTGTCTGTGTATTCCGGCTAAACTCTGAAATGACTGGACCGATTTTGACAGGACTTTTACTGGCAGATAGCTGATAGTATAAAGAGTAACTTACGCTTTTATTTTAGAAAAAAAATTGAACGCTCCACGCGAACGCCGCCGCCGTCGCTGCACCCTAAAGGCGAATTAATTTAAATTAAATTCCACGCAGACGAAATCACGGTTAACAGTTGCTATTGAACATGAATTAATAATGTATATGCGTGGTTTTTACACAATATCAAATATTATTTTAAAACTAGGTAAGTTATATAGGTAGGTATATATCAACTTGCACACCACAATTATAAGTTACTTACAATCTATCCTTTGAGTTAGGATGCTTGAAAAAGATCGCTGTGAGCGATAAAGCCGTCTTATGTTGACAAAAACACGTATTGTTTTTGTAATTATTATTTTGATGAGCAATAGTGGGTAAGTAAGTAATAAACTATCTGTCAATAATAATATCTAATAAGAAGTTGTTTACGATAAAATTAAGAATATCTATTATTTTTAAACAAAGTTAATAAATATACAGGATAAAATTTAAATACACGTGCAAGAGATTACAGTATCATTAAATAAACAAACACGTATGAACAGAACGTAAGTGGCGGCCACAAGCAAAGGGAGCTTGGAATTTAAATATGAGATAACTAGCAACAAGTATAACAATAAAGACGACATTATGTGACAATGAAGTCTGAATACATACGAAGGAATTATTATGATGAGAGCAGACTCTCAAAGTCATGCTTTCATATTATTATAATATGACTCCATATAATAGTTTTAGTATATGCAGCTTCTATTAGAATAAGTTCACAATAAACGTTTAATTAATGCAGATAGATGCATTTGAAAGCAATATCTCATTTTAAACGTATACTAACTATAGATCCTAAAATATTACATTTTTAAACACAACATATTGTTGCATCAGATGTTCTATCGTTCTTGAGACTTGACACAATCACATATTCAGTGGCTGTGCATATTTCATCATTCAATCTGCTACGTGGATCACAATAAACATTTAATAAACTTTTGGAATAGCGGGTGTACTTCAGGGTGACATTTTTGGTCGACAGTTTTAAATATTGCATACTCTCATAACGTACTTTTAGTTTCTTTTTCATAACAGTCTGCACGAAAATGGCTATAAGCCTTTTGCAAAAGTCAGAAGCTGTTCCTGCTCACACTGTTCCATTTTTGATCGAGGTTGTCGCTAATAAAGATGATTATGATAGATAAATAATTCTAACTAAAACTAATTGTGCACAAAACGGAAGTCTTATCACTAAAGCACGATTTCTCTAGACAACCTTAATACAACGTATGTAATAGATGGATTTTTTCTAATATCATTTAATTTATTTGCCAGGTGGTAGGGCATTTGCCCGACTGGATGGCTACCACCCCTGGTCTAGAGTATGCCGCCATAACAACCTAAGTTGTGTTCCGGCATTAGTTACCAGGTTCCAGTCTCCCTTAAGAGAGTAGCAGCGCATTTGTAGTAACTTTGGTGTTGCAAATGTCCATAGGCGATGGTAACCGCTTTCAATCAAGTGGGCCGTCTGCCTGTCTGCTGATTTCCTGCAATAAAAAAAAAAAAAAATTATATCTGCTTTTCTGTTTTGTTTCTACTAAATGCTTTGGTGATTAGTGGTATGAATTTGAATAATAGTAATTTAAACGTAAGAATATGCTTTTTTGTCATAGTATTTTACTATTTACTAGAGCTTTGTCCGCGGTTTTAACTCACGTTTGTTGTGTGACTTCGTTCGCATATACTTTGATCAGCATTCCAATAAATATATCACATATAAGTATCCTATTTACATCCCTGTTATTAAATGTATGTATGTATCAAATTTCTTGATAATAGTTTCATTTCATTTAATGAATAGAACTATGGATACGTTATTAATACTTTGTTATTTTATTAATTACTAGTCGTTTCAGTATTTAAATAACAGTAGTTTGTTACACGAGAGGTGAAAGTGACCTATTTAGGCTCGAAATGGTTTGGCGCACTAGCGTAGCGAGGGTGCTAATAATTCGAGTGCCTAAATATGCCTTTCACCCGATTAGTTTGACACTCTGTTTTTCATATCGCTAAACTAACTTTCCTCTTGAAAGTAAATAAAAACTGTTTGTTAAACAAACAACTACTTTTCTAATGAATCAAGCGTTAAATCTATGTCTCAAACTGATAAACTCATTTAATGGATCACATATAAAACGTCAAATAAATTTCTTTTTTTGTGGTAGTCTACCAGCCAGTATTTTTATTTTTTGTCAGTGATTATAATAAATATTCAGCTCATATTTGTGTAAATTAAATAATAATTTAGTGAAAAGTATTTTATAAATATACAATGATCTTAAAAAATTGTTGATATAATGACATGAGTCGCATGTGTTATCTATGGTTCGCATAGTTTTCTAAATTTTTTGATAGCAGGTCATCGTTTTCCAGGGCTAAAAGTGCCGTTTTCATCACTATGATTAGGCAACTCCAAGCGTACTTTCAGAATATGATAAATGAAATTTCTTTTTATCTCAAGTTAAAATATTGATATGACACATAATTTCAGAGACAAGATCTGAATATCCATTTGGCACGAGTACTTTAAGGATTAAATCTGGCTTTATAATAAAAGCCACTACAGCGGGATCGTAACTATAACAATGAAAGAAATTAATGCTATTTTCGTGATCTATACACTAAAAAAGGTTTTCATAAATTTAATCGTTCTGACATTTATTTAACTTTGTTATCTTTACAACTTGTCGATTGTTCTATATAAAAGTTCCAAGTATAATTGCTAGAATTGTTACCTGCTTGAGGCAGCTGGCAATAAGCAAAACTATAATTAGTGAGGGCTACACCATATCAAGATCCCAGTGGTTAGCATGCGACGAGTTTAAAGGCTACACGACAACGTAACTAAATCTGATAATACTACATGGTTATTGTTAATATTCGATTACTTGGTTATTTAACAAGAAGAAAGTCAATGAACGAATAATAGTCTCTATTTATTATATTGTTATCGCCAGACAAACATTCATTTGCACATATCAAGATATGCTTCTCTCTGTTTTCAAGAAATAAGTATTTTCAACCGTTTAGGATCCGCTAAAAATGACGTGCGTTTTCATACTCTTCTGACATACATACTTGTCATCAGAAATCTTCTATCAAGTTTTACTCAATTCAACCATGCTTTTTAGATGGTTTTCCTTATCTTTCACTTTAATATTTTTTTGTCACATGTTTTTCACTCTCCATTACATATCTATACCAAGTAATGGGTCCATTACAGTCTTATCTATCTGAATTAGAGGGTAACAATCAGATCAGAAAAATCAGTTTTTAGAAGATTCTTTAAGCACGTCTTTAGAGTTGTAGATCATATGAAATAAGTACCTTTAGACAAACACCATAAATCATTACATAATTATTATGCACATTGTACATCTTCTTTATTTATAAAATTCTTCTGTTCGTGCCACTGAACTCCTGCTAAACGGCTAAACCGACTTTGATAAAATTTTTGTGTATGTTCAAGTGGGTCCCGGGATGGTTTAGATTCCCAACTGGACTCTGTAAGTAGAGCTGTAATCGGATTCTAAATTTAATTTGTATACTAGTACCATATAAATAATTTACAGAAATTTACCATTCGCGGTACAAGTACCGCGAATGTGTAACTATTTCCAATGGCAGCGTACTTGCGGCGCTTGAGGGCCTCCTGTTCGGCTGCAGCAGTACTTGGAAGATGGGACGCCACCAGAGTGTCAACGCAAGTAGCATCCCACACTAAGGGGCGGTCCATCTTCCAAGGTAATAACGTTATTCTTACCGGTATATTGCCATCGTCGCGGCACAAGCCGTTTGGTTTCAGAATGGTAGGTACCCCGGCGGTCACAAGAGTTCGGTGGATAATGTCACTGAGTGCCGCGTGACGAGAAATTCTATCTGCGGTTTTGAAGCAAGATAATCCATGGTGTCCACCGTATCCTCGTATTGACAGAGGTGAAGGACCATACAGGTTGCCCCCAAGCTAATGCTGGCGCAGGTTCTAAGAGTAGTATCATCCAAAAATATGCCAAGATTCGCCGAGGGCAGTGCCAGAGGCCTGACTCCCAATGTGTTAAGTTAATTAAAGAAATGACATTTAATAATATAAAAATACTTAAATCAAAACACACCCACCCACATAAGGCTGAGTCTTAAAAACATAGAAAGCTAAAAATATAATATTTGTATACTTGCAATTAAAATTTTATGGAAAGAAGGAAGACACGAAAGTCAAATAATCTGATTAATTTTCACGTAGTCAGTAAACATGTAGGCATAATTATATATATTCTTATAGATATAAAACTAAAAAATATTAGTCTATTTTGTCACTTGAATAAAAGGTTTACTGTTTCAATTGGATCAGGTCGGATAGATTTGAATATCCACGGAAAATTTTCAGGATCGTACAAAGTGGAGTACATTGTTAAGGAGACCATAATAATAGTCGATATTAATAAATACCAGGCAGAAAGAATGGCATGAGATAGCTTTATATTACCGATCCAAATTTAAATTTATTTATAGAATCTGGCTCGCGTCTCGTACCAATGATATAATTTTGGTTCTGGTAATGAATGACAGTTTTTCGGGTTTTATGAGTTTTCAAATTTCCAAATTCTAATGATGAAGAAAACACATGTCACATCAAGATTATCTATCGATGTCTGAAACTCGCCAATTTATTTCAAAAGCTTTACGAATAAACGTATTCCTCTAAAAACGGAAGGTCCTAGCGTAGCAGCGATACGTTAATAGGTTAGTTAATACTTTAGGCATCTTGTCGCTGGTGTCACATAAAATATAATCTATATTTTTTTTTTATTTTTTTTTATTGCAGGAGATCAGCAGACAGGCAGACGGCCCACTTGATGCGCTTGAAGCGGTTACCGTCGCCTATGGACATTTGCAACACCAAAGACGCTACAAATGCGCTGCTGCTCTCTTAAGGGAGACTGGATCCTGGTCACTAATGCCGGAACACAACTCAAGGTTGTTATGGCGACATACTTTAGACCAGGGGTGGTAGCCATCCAGTCGGGCAAATGCCCTACCACCTGGCTGTGGGTTGTTTTGTCGCCTCTTACGACAGGCCGCCCGGCCGCAGGAAATTGTATTCTTTCTCCGTTCCTGCACGGATGATATATATATACAACCATTCGCTTTCCTTTAGAAACTATTCCTACCAGTCAAACATAATTTGATAATATTTAATTTATCAATTAAATTTAAAAGTCGTTACGAATTCAAATAAAATTTAAATGATTTTTTTATTTTTTTTGTTTTTGAATGTCAAACGTTTGATGTTTGTCACGTCGTTCAGAAATCAACTTTTTTTATTTATTGATTCTGAGGCGATACGAAGTTTGCCGGGTCAGCTAGTATTATATATTTTATAGCCACTATTATAAGTCTGATAATAGATTACATTATTTGCATCACCACATAATGTAGTTTAAATATTTTAATATCACTTTCCCCTTCATTGAGTTTACGCTCACAGTTCAATTGGACTACCTCCTTTCTTGCCGTCGATTTCTTTTGACCCGTGAGCTAGGTATATTTGGCTCGAATATGGATCTTGTGTAAGAAAGAAAAGAATTGATAGTTACACTTTATGCACTAATGTTATTTTAATTTAATAATTAGGCGAAGGTTTATGTTTTATATTACCACAATTGCACATATCGATATTTTAGTCGTGGATTTTATTCTCTTAATTATATTTATTTTTGTAAGTAATATAAATGGCGTAGATACAGATAACAAAAATAATTAAATTAATAAATAGAATTAGTATAATTCGAAATCATATCATAAATCATAGAATTAGAAATCAAATTAAATTTAAGTGAAGTTTTTTTTTTTTTTGGTTTTGAATGTCAAACGTTTGATGTTCGTTCCGGTTAAGTTTTGACCACATTTTTTTACTAAAGTTGAAACATTTTGTAATTATCATTCAGATTTTTTATTTATTGATTCCGAGGCGGTACAAAGTTTCCCGGGTCAGCTAGTTTACAATAATTTTATTAGATGTTTTAATATTACATTTACGTATACACCGTAGGCATCTACAGTGACTATCACTATAATGAATTTCCATAATACAGCGAACAGTGTTTGTAATAGAACACCACTAGACATGCATTGGTATATGTACGCCTTGAACAAAATTCGAGTTGTATGCACGTGCTACGAAAACACGTGTTAATCGAATACCGTGTAAACATACACTTATTAAACATCATTTACCTATTGTAGTTCACTGATAGTCTTCCCAAATTTGCGCCACGTATCCCGCTCCTCGGGTTTCCTCGTCCAGTCACTACCGGTGACTGCACAAATTATTTGTAAACTAGCACTGGTTTATTCCACCAGCTATTAGTTTTGCGATAGACGTGTCATGTCGAGTTCCTTGGTTCTCTTTTATAGATAAGAGAAAATGCGAGCATAGTAGCTCGGTATGGAATTCCATAGCTTGTTGAGGAACTTATATAATAAAAATATGTTTTAACGGTTTTAAGCGCGGTAATTTATTTGATTTTAATTATTCATTTCGGCCACTTTTTAGTATCTATGATCACGGAAGACAATGGTGTCAAGTGTCAATGAGTATAGTAAAGTTTTGTTTAGCCTACCGCCAACTTGTTCATTTTAATTACTTAGTTTTAATTTTGTTTATGGTTATTATTTACTCTATGGGAGCCTAATCTAATTTACCACCGCTTCGTAACATGTTGTGGCTTGAAGAGAAGAAGCGGCACAAAAAGCTCTTCAGCAAATATGCTTAGCTCTAATAATTTTATATAATACTAGCGGTTCCAGCAGACGTTATTCTGCCCTGAAAATATAAAAATAACCCGATTCCATTGCCACCTACCGGGTCTAATTGGGAATCTAAACCCTCCTGGGACCCACCCGCTCAGATACAATTTTTTTACACATTGGGTTACATTACTGAAGTTTTATTAGGAATCCCTAGATTTTTCTAGTAGTAAATATAGTCTATATTACATACATACATACATAACTTCACGCCAGTTCCCTTGCGGGGTAGGCACGAACAACAGAGTGCCATTTAGGCTTATTCTTACACACCTCACTTGCCTCTTTGACATTCATAACTCTTGTCATGCAAGCTCGTCTGTTCTTAAGGCTCCTGACATCACCTTCTGCTAGTACACGATTAATTTGATCGAGCCTATATTAATCTGCGATAATGTAGTAGTATAATGGTGAAAGAATTTTTGAAATCGGTCCCGTAGTTTTTGAGTGTATTCGTTACAAACATACAAAAATACAAATCCTGGGTATAGTTATATTTATTTATTATGAACAGATCCGAACTTTTTTAATATAGGTTAGAAGGCTAAGGCGGGTGCGAAGTGAAGCGAAGCCTTAGTGGTTTTTTTTTATAACCACCTAAATTTAATTTTATATCTCAAATAATAAACAAATGTGCCATATAACTATACCGCACCCCAAATCCTCCCTCTTTATAATATTAGTATAGATTAAAATGTGTGGGAGGTAAAATAAAGAGTAAATAATAACCATAAACAATATTAAAACTAAATAATTAAAATTAACAAGTTGGCGGTAGGCTCAATAAAACTTTAACAATACTCATTGACACTTGACATTTTTGTCTTCCGTGATCACGGCTACTGAAAAGGGGCCGTAACGTCGGAATAATAAAAATCATATAACTTACCGCACTTAAAACCGTTAAAACGTAGTTTTATTATGTATGCTAGTCGCGACAACTTAGGAAAATGTAGGAGGAAATTATAATTCGTAGACTTACCCTGCTGTCTGTGTCTCGACATTACAATAATACAATTGCCATATGAAAAATACACAGGAAATGTGAGCGTCGTTTGTAATCGCAGTGTAATCCATCAAATGAAACGATGCCGAACACTTTGCTCACTCGTTCCACTGCCCTATTACGTATTGTCATGATTTAACTCTACTGATGTATGAGGATGTATGACTTATTTATCGAAAAGCCTCTTTCAATCTGATGGATTGTATACGCGAGATTATACTGTCTAAATAATTGTACACATATCGTTTGGCAATCGGCCAGATCATATGGTCCTTCGAGCCGGATATTCCAACTGGCGACCTATTTATACAGTCTGCAACAACCGTATTTTGCCATTTTATGGTTAATTCAAACCAAATTGTAAATTTTCGCATACCTAAAAAGTTAAATAAACAATCATTATCAATCTGCCCATTTACCCGTTTTCTGCCCTTGTTTTTTCTTTTTTGTTTTCTTATAAACATATTACTTCTGCCCTTATATATTTGAATACCCATTCCACATTCCTCAGATAATTACGCAAATTGCTACACGATAACTATTTTTTGGTACGTAGGTAGGTTAATATAACCTCGAGTACGTATTCTGTACTTTATTCAGCACACCTATTCTCGAATACTTGCACTAAACGTGATATCGGATCGATATAATAATATTGAATATTATATTCGTTTCACTCGGTGTGGTTAGCTTGCCGTGCAACTTTTATAGCTTATATATAGCTTCGTGTTTATTAAGACTCAGCGCACACGACAGTTTGATATATATTTTTTTTCCTAATCATTTTTATTTATTTCGTATTTCTTACGTTTCTCTGGCTGCTTTCTTGCGTGTTCTTTATTAGCATTAGTAAAAAAAAAAAAAAAAATAACATGTTTTTTTTTTTTTTTTTTTTTTTTTTTTTTTTTTTTTTTGGTTTTTTTTTTCGTTTGCTTTTCCTTTTCTTATTGTGCACTTCTCATCGTCATGCCTACCAAATCGCAATCTGCCATCTTTATGCAAACCCATAAGTACATAACTTTCCTATTAGAGATAGCTAACCTTATATTAAAAGGAGACAAAAAGTATAGTGTAAACGATTTCATAGGGCGCTTTACAAAATTGGACGATATAAAGGGCAAGTTGGATACAGTATATTATGAGATCTTGGACTCTAAAGACCTTGACGACAAAGTGGAAAAATGGTACTTTGACTACTACACCTCGGCTATAGAAGCATATGAAAAAATTTTGGTGGCAAACATCACCATCAGCTCAAGCATCAAACCAAGCTCGCCCACATTCTCCACGTCTACTGTTCTGCCCAAAATAGATCTACCCAAATTTTCTTCCAAGCTTGAGGATTGGCCATCTTTCATAACTATTTTCAAAAGCCTTACGGACACTGCCGGTAATTTGTCAGGTGCAGTTAAATTACACTATTTATTTTCTTGCCTCTCCGGAGAAGCTCTCAGTATGGTATCACACCTCAAGGTTACCGATGAGAACTACGATGTAGCGATGACAACACTTGCCAATCGCTACGAAAATCGCCGAGTTCTCATTGATAGGTTTATAGATATGATACTAGAGTTACCCCACATCACCACCCGCTCACAAATCAGACAGTTATTTTTAGCCCCTCTTATTTCAACCCAATCGGCGCTTAAAAACCTAAACTTACCACTACATGACTCAGACTACGTCCTAGTGTCAATAGTAGTGCGGAAGTTAAAGGGCGAGCTTCGCACATTATTTGAACGAACGCATGGGTCTTCAGACACTCTGCCCACCTTAAAGGATGTAATCACATTCTTAGAAGACCATGCACGTTGCACAGAAACTGAGACATATAACCCACCCCCCCCTCCCCTCAGCCCGACATACAGACAAACTGAACGTGCTTCTCCCTCAGCACGGTACCAACCACGCGCTTCTGCACCCAGACCAGAAATTCGGCACGTTCGTTTTCAGCCCACTACTTCCGTCCGCCCACCTTTAACGCGCCCTGCATATCCTCTACAAAGTCAAGCGTACCCTGTACAGTACGCTCAAGGATACCCACAGTCTACACAATATTTCGAGCCCATAGCACAAGATTCCGCCCACCCACCAGCACCGACCAATAATTATTACTGCCCTTGGTGTCACGTTAGAGGACACAGGTTGCTGAACTGCGGTGAATACCTAAGACAGCCTACGCAAGGGCGCTGGGATTTTATCCAAGCTCATGAACGGTGCCGTAAGTGTCTAGGACCCCATTACTCTGACGAGTGCAGATCCACAGGACGGTGTAGAGAATGTGATAGCGAGAAACACCATACCACCTTACATCGCAGTGGCTTTGAATCACCCACATATGACAATTCTCACCTCTTGCCCCCACAACTAAGAGGACAAGAACACACCCGCCCAACCACGGAATCAAGAAACTCTTCTCGTCGTAATTCACCTATTAATTCACAACAATGACTACCTGCTACTCACTTACACAATACTACACTACACCCACCCATACCATCGCTACAATATACACCATCCACTACATCACGTAAACAAAATAAATCCCAGTTTCATACTCAGCACTATGATAATAAAGTTTATCATAATAATCACTTGCCCGGCAGCCCTGTTACTTCCTCTGATAAAGCTAACCAAAATGACAGTCATATTTCAGCACATACTCAGCACATTACAGTACACGATCCACCAGTTTTATTACCCACTGTGTCCCTAGAACTAGCAGACAACGCTGGAGTATTTCATAAGGCAAGAGCATTATTAGACAGCGGTTCCATGCTAACCTTGTTAACTAAAACTATGACACAAAAATTACGTTTGCCTGTCGAGCACACAGAACTAAAAATTACAGGAGTCGGTAATCAACAGACTCAAAACTCTAGTTCTTCAACTACCATCACATTCCGCCCTATTCACACCGAAGTCCCAGTAATTAGCGCAAAGGCATACATTCTACCAGATTTGACAGGTCTTTTACCATTAACAATGTTACCTGACGTTGTTCCACTCCTCGACTCGACACAGCTTCCCCTAGCAGACTCGTCTTATCGTTTTCCAGCCGCTATTGACTTGATTTTAGGTTCTGATGTCTTGGGCCAAATTTTGGATGGTAACAAAATTTTTTTGGGCCCCGGCAGGCCAATAGCCTTCGGCACGATCTTCAATTTCGCTCTTTTAGGTCCTATCAATCCAAACTACACAAAGCCTGAGCCTCAAGTTAATTCAGCACTAGTAAATATTGACTGTTTACAACCCCAACACTCAAATAAAGAAATACACTCCGCTCTGGAGAGATTCTGGGAAGTCGAAGAAGTGCAATCAAAGGACAACTCAACCTCTGACGAGTGTGAGGAGAACTTTCGTTCTACCACCACACGTGATCCCACAGGGCGATACATAGTATCCCTTCCCTTTCTTACAAAGGCACCTAAGCTCGGTGCAACCCACGCTATTGCACTACGACGATTCCTTAATTTGGAGCGCAAACTCCAAAGAGATCCTACCCTCCGCTCAAAATATATCGACTTCATGAAGGAATACATTGACATGGGCCACATGGCTCTTTGTCACCCCAGCACATTCAAAGGAAAAGACCATTTTTACGTCCCGCATCATGGCATCTTCAAAGCCAACTCTGAAAAACTTCGCACGGTTTTTGATGGCAGCTGTAAGAGCTCTAATGGTGTCAGTCTTAATGACTGTCTGCACACTGGCCCACCGCTCCAACGTGATATTACTGACATCATTCTAAATTTTCGTACTCACAAAGTGGTCTTTAGTACAGACATCCAGATGATGTTTAGAAATATACTAGTTCACCCAGACCACAGACGGTTCCAACTCATTCTATGGCGCTCTTCTCCAGATCAACCTCTGCTCACTTACGCCCTGTCCACTGTCACGTATGGCCTACGACCCAGCCCCTTCCTCGCCAATCGATCTATTATACAGCTGGTCACTGATGAAGGTCACCGTTTTCCCCAGGCTGCACAGGTTCTTACGCACTCCATATTCGTGGATGACATTCTGACTGGGCATGATTCAGTTGACAAGGCAATAGCTCTGCAGACTGAACTCATTGAGTTACTAGCCCTAGGGGGATTTCATTTGCGAAAGTGGACCTCAAACTCTCGTCAGCTTTTAGAACGCTTCCCGGATGATCAATGTGACATACCCAAGGATTTTGATGTTGTACCCGACTCCAATGCAATCAAGGTACTTGGTATGCAATGGATACCACAAACGGACGAATTTACATATCACATTTCGGTACCTACACTGGAAAAATTTACCAAAAGGTCAATACTCAGTACCATCGCTCGTTTATACGATCCTAGTGGATGGATCAGCCCAGTTATTTTCCGCGCAAAACTGCTCATTCAGCACCTATGGACTCTAAAGTTAGACTGGGATGAATCGGCTCCCAATGATGTCACATTTCAATTTCAGCACATTTTTGAAGACTTACCTCTACTCTCTGCTCTTCGACTCCCCAGAACAATTTGCACCAGCAAAGATTCCACCTACACCCTACACGGTTTTGCCGATGCATCCGAATCCGGATATGCAGCCGCAGTCTATCTTCATGAAACGAATATCACGGGTCAGGTACACGTCAGACTACTTGTTTCTAAATCCAAGGTAGCCCCCATTAAAACCCGACAGACTATACCAAAGCTGGAACTTTCAGCTGCACACCTCACTTCGCTGCTCATTTCTCGCGTCTCTGTTCAACTTTCTGCCCACATTACCATTCAGCAACACTTTTGTTGGTCAGACAGTACTATCGTACTCGCCTGGCTTAAAACTCCTTCTCAATCCCTACAGGTCTTTGAGGCCAATCGAGTCTCTGCCATTGCAGCCAATCCATGTAACCCTACTTGGAGACATGTACCCTCAGCTCTTAACCCTGCCGACTGTGCTAGCAGGGGAATATCAGCACAGGAACTCTTAGCCTATGACCTATGGTGGTCGCCTACTTGGCTCAAGGCCCCACCTGATACCTGGCCCACGATGCCCCCTGCTTTGGGTCATCACGTACTGCCTGGTCTAAAACCAAGAAAAATGGTAGCTCACATCGCGGTTCCTGATCTAGACACGGATTTACTCACGAGATTCAGCTCCTTAGACACACTTGTAGGCGTAACCGCATGTATTAAACGTTTTGCACACAATTGCTTGGTATCTTCTCACTCTCGCATCGTTGGTCCCATTACCGTAGACGAACGTAAGAAAGCGCTCTTACACTGGGTACGCTCAGTCCAACAAAATATGTTCGCTGAAGACATCCACCGACTGCAAACTAACAAATTATGTACAGTGCGAATACAACGCCTCTCGCCCTTTCTCAAGGATGGTCTTCTTAGAGTAGGAGGGCGCTTGTCCAACTCAGCCCTTAGATATGACACACAACATCCCCTCATCTTACCCAGTTCAAGCCCCCTTGTGGACCTAATTATAGATCATTTCCACACTATACACTGCCACCCGGGCGCAGATACACTACACGCACTACTCCGTCAACAATACTGGATTTTATCTGGAAGGCGAGTCATTCGTCACCGTGTCTTTAAATGTGTACGCTGTTTTAGGCATCGAGCTCAGCCGAATCCCCCTTTTATGGCCGACCTACCGGCTGATCGAGTCAGCCCACAACCGGTGTTTAGTCAAGTGTCCACGGATTTTGCCGGACCATTCCTAATTAAATCAAGTACTCTACGCAATGCCAAACTTCTCAAAGGCTACTTTTGTGTTTTCGTTTGTCTCGCCACCAAGGCAGTGCACTTAGAGGCTGTCTCGGAACTTTCTACGGACGCCTTTTTTGCGGCACTGCAAAGGTTCGTTAGTCGGCGCGGAATCCCTACCCTAATTCGCTCTGATTGCG
The DNA here is from genome assembly GCA_019925095.2 of Dendrolimus kikuchii. NCBI lineage: Eukaryota > Metazoa > Arthropoda > Insecta > Lepidoptera > Lasiocampidae > Dendrolimus > Dendrolimus kikuchii. The sequence goes on from CM034400.1 coordinate 11,272,888, forward strand.
GTACAAACTATGTCGGCGCAAGAAATCAGCTCATAGAAGTACAAAACTTCTTAAAGGCCAATGATGATAGAATTACGCACAAGCTAGCCACACAGCAGATCACATGGTTGCTCAATCCGCCCTCAGCTCCTTCTTTTGGCGGTCTGCACGAGGCAGCCGTGAAATCTACTAAGCAATTACTCTATCGCGTATTAGGTGAGCAGCATCTGACCTTTGAAGAATTTTCTACACTCTTAGCCCGTATTGAGGCCGTTCTCAACTCTCGACCACTCTGCCCTCTGTCTTCAGACCCTACAGACTTCGAAGTCCTAACCGCTGGTCATTTCCTTATAGGTCGCCCACTTACCGCATTACCCGAACATTCCCATGAATCCTCTCCTCCATCAACCCTACGACGTTTTCGCTTAGTGCAAGCGTTGGCTCAGCGATTTTGGACCTTGTGGTCGAAATCCTACCTGCACACTCTCCAATCCCGATCTAAATGGACTACGGAAACCAGTCGACCCAAGATTGGTGAGCTGGTACTCATAAAGGAGGATAATCTTCCCAGACTCCAGTGGAAGATGGGAAGAATAAAGAAGATTCTGCCCGGAAAGGATGACGTCGTCCGAGTCGTAGAACTCAGCACCAAGGATGGCAGCTTAACGAGACCAGTCACAAAGATTGCTCGTCTTCCCCCCGACGACAACAGCACTTAGTCAGCACTATAAATGGGAGCCGTCACCTTTTCCCCGGGCCCCAGGATGTTCACGCCACCGCGTAACGAACGATGATTCCCCGAAAAAGTAATTTACCCCGCACTTCCGCGTCTCAACGATCAGTCTGAATCGATCCGTCGTAAAGACATTGAAATCTGGCAATCGGCCAGATCACATGCAGTTCATATTTTTTATTTTTTTTTATTTCAGGAGTTCAACAGACAGGCAGATGTCCCACTTGATGGAAAGTGGTTACCATCGCCTATGGACATTTGCAACACCAAAGGTGCTATAAATGCGCTGCTGCTCTCTTAAGGGAGACTGGAACCTGGTCACTAATGCCGGAACACAACTCAGTGTTGTTATGGCGACATACTTTAGACCAGGGGTGGTAGCCATCCAGTCGGGCAAATGCCCTACCATCTAGCTGTGGGTTGTTTTGTCGCCTCTAACGACAGGCCGCCCGGCCGCAGGAAATTCTATTCTTTCTCCGTTCCTGCACGGATAGATATAATCATCAAATGCAGTAGAAGTGAAATAAAGTGTGACAAGGGGTGGGAGGGATTCTTAATTTCCTGACCTCACATTTCATATATTACATCGTTATAATATATTTAAGCTTTAAAACACGAAATTTGAAGTATTAATGAAAAACTTCAAAACATTTCCAACTCTATCTATATGAGTAGTGTTTTAATTATTAAATATAATATATTTTATCTCATTCTCTCGCAGAGTTAGACCTATACTTTTATGTGTTTATCTCTTTCTAGTGTCACTTTTTCGTTTCATCGGGTTTCAAATCACAACGACTTTGAAGAAGTTTCACTTCAAAAATTATCTCAACAATTTCAGGACTGTCTTACACAGGCAAGAGTTACGTAGACAAAAGCTATCTCATAATATTCATATTTTGATTTTCAATAAAGTTAGGGTGTTTTTCCCTACAAATTATGGTATCCATAAAATGTAGGGTGGCTTGTTTACCCAAACTATCCTTGACCAAAATAATTTCTTGTGATATGATCTTTGAAACGTGCGCTGGTTTGTTATAACTTTCTTCCTGTGGACTCCTGCTGTGAGGCCTCCCCCTCCCGGCACTCCCCGCCCCTAAACAACTGACCGGGGCTCATGCGATAAAACAATTACGTTAAACAAAGTCGTGTTCAGTGTTCAGTACACGTAACCCCAAAAACCTAAAAATCGCAAGTACCGTGTTATTACGTTAAATGAGCATTTGAATTTGTTTGCATAATAATTAAAACAATAGAGCCATGAAGCTATATACTACATACATACATATCACGCCTGTTTCCCGTGGGGGTAGGCAGAGATGACAGATTTCCACTTGCGACGATCCTAACAAACAATTTTCGCTTCATTTGAGCTGGCTTTTTACCTAACTTTTCTTTAACACTTCTGCTATTTTAAACATGGTGTGTACGTCGCGGTCTACCGGCATGAACTCTACCATTCACAATGCTGTAAACACTTGTTTTGTTGCTAACACTACATTTAAAAAATGGCCAAGTTTGTCGCAGTCCGTGAAAAGTAAAGGGGTCTTTAGAAGGTATAATTATCCACTGATTTCGTTATTTCGCTACGGAACCTTAAAAAGACCATTGAAAGCAATTAGTAGCCAAGTCATCAGCATCCTTTTTCATTGATGTAGGCCGAATTTAAATCAGATATCACGCATAGTTTAAACCGTTTTATGGACCCTTGTATTATTATGCAATTCATAAATAACATCTGCATTGATGTCGGTGAAGAAAAACATCATGAGGAAACTTGACACTAAGGGCCTGTTTCACAAAGTCCAAATAAGCTACTTGCAACTTATTTATCGAATAAACACATTTGCGTTTCATACATACATACATACATAACTTCACGCCAGTTCCCTTGCGGGGTAGGCACGAATAACAGAGCGCCATTCATTCCATTTGCGTTTCACAATTGACAAATAGCACTAACTGGCCAATAAAGCACCCTGTAAACTATATGTCAGATCAAGTGGCCAATAGCAACTCTATTTGCCATATAAATTAGTCGACTGCCATAAAATCTGGTTGACAGCTGTGATTCGAATAATTACTGTTGAAAGTTTTGTTTTTTTGTGAATGTATATTTGTAAAATGGAAATATTTGATACCATTGAAGACGAATTAGATGATTCTATGTATCGTTTAATATGGACCGCGAAGGAATCCTGTGTTTCGACAGCATATGCAAGCATTGGATGTACGGATTTTAGTATAAGATTTTCACTTAATAAAGATGCTGTAGGTTATATTTATTATTTATAATTGAATTTTATGTAACGAAACAAAATCTGAAATTACGCCGATTCTGCGAACATTTATGTTGCAATTTTCACTTTGAGATTGACGTTCCATTCACACTAATACAAAGAATAATATATATGCTGTTTTGATCAATAAAAAATTAAGGCATGACACATTTCAAGCTGTTTTTATATAAACTGTAGATTTTTTTTATAAAATGTACATTAAAATTATTAAAACATATTTTCACGTGCATTTAAAACATAGAATGTACTTCCTAATACATGTATATAGTAAAACGGAACTACAAAATGCGACGTTGCCAAACCTACTCACTAGTAAGCGGCAAATAGCTATGTACCAAATAAACTTATACGTAAGATGATGGTTAAACGCAATCAGAACTAACCAGAACTTTTATGTGTCACATAATTAATTTGTTAAATAGCTATTAGATACTTTACTTGTACATTGTGAAACAGACCCTAAGACAATTAATGTATTACATATTTCTGCATTTATAAAAAAGATCCTGATAAAAAAATTAAGTAAAACATTTTTCAGCTAAACGTATTGCTGGGAATTATTGCTGCTTACAGCGATAGCACGTTACGAAACGGTATGTATAGAATAGGAAGTAGATTTTAATTTTCACCTTCCAAAAATTACATGTGTAAAACCCCGCTGTAGCAGCTTGGACAAACATGGCTTGTCAACCATTCCTTAATATAATTTTGGGGTCGTGCTCTAAAGTGGGACGTTAAAAACCTAATTCTCATCACATTTTGTTACGTAGGTACATATTACTTTGTTTACAGGTGATAAATTGGTTTCACGAAATAATTCTCCTCTCAACACTATCCAATCTCATGATTTATTATCCTTATTAAGCAATATTAACATCCGACATAGTGGTTTCTTTGTGACGTGACTAGAAATATACGGAATACGACGGCACAATCCACAAATAGCGCGTAGACAAGCGCACTACTACGGGGAACTAAATTAACACATTTATGATATGATATTTCAGTCACGAACGCTGTGAATACTCCGTTACTTGGCATCGGTAACTCGAACTGAGTTAAGGGAGTTAATCGCGACACGTGTAAGGATAATGTACCGACTCATCTGATTTAGCTAGACGCGAAGCAGTCGATTTTGAAATTCACAACTCCAACGTCTTAAGTTGTTCTTAGTGAACTTTGAGTGAATTATATTAACGAGCTCGTAGGTATCCTACTTCTAGACTTAATCCACACTATGAAAGGTATATATAGACAGTTTATCTTTATATATAACATTTTCTCTTTGTGTGTATCTCACTAAACTCCTAAACGGTTGAAATAATGTGATGAATTTTTTGTGTATGTCCAAGTGGACTCAAGAATGATAATATTATAACTATTTTGTTTTATTGTTATACAATGCAAGAAAACTTAACTTATTTGTATTGTATTCTACTCATAGTCCCTCAAGACTATAAGTAGAATACTGAGCCCAGATCACCGTCTTCTATGGGTAAGGTGCCCAGAAGGCTGGCTACGTTTCCTCGCTGGATCGCCATACTGATCCGTTGGCCGAGGTAAGCACCAGCCCTCTGATCACCCGAAGAGTCAATGAGTCGTTTCGATAAATTTTGGTAGAGGCTCATGGCCTCAGGACCCCACGGTCCAAGCGTCTCGACAGCAAACGGCACAAACATATAACTCTCACAGAGGGTTGCATATTTGCGCCGCTTGAGTGATTCGGCTGTTTCCGCCGCTGAACCGGCTGATTTAGACGTGTTTGGTAAATGGGATGCGGCCAACGTGTCTACGCAAGTCGCATCCCACACCAAAGGCTTGCCACGCTGCCAGGGAATTAGAGTCATTCCGTCGGGACGCCTACCATCGTCACGTGCAATACCGTTCGGCTCCAATAAAGCCGGCACGTTAGCGGTGGCAAGCGCCCTCCGTAAGACATCATTCAAGGCAGCGTGGCGCGACCATCTGCCGGCACTGCGGCGGCAAGAAAGACCGTGGTATCCCGGGCCGATTACCTCTGTTCCACAGACGCATGTGTGTGGTGCACATATGCGAGAACCCAGTATTTAAATTACTTAAACAGGCATGTCAACTGCCAAATTCCAATCCAAAAATAATACCAATATGAGAAACTTGCTTAACCGAATTCGACAAGCATATCGGTATCTTTTCGCATACCTTAGTTGACGTTCATTTCGACTCCATGGCCATCTCTAATTTTTTAACGCTACGCTCGTCCATTCAATTCAAAATACAAATGTACCAAATTTTGCGATCAATCGAAAATACAAATACCCAGAGTCACTTTTCCATTTATATATTTTCCTAATAATAATGACATGAAGAATTGTTTTTTAACTATAAGCGGGATCTTTCATCGATTAAAATATTATAGTGAAGATAGATGCGAAATTATAATTCTATATAAATTACATCTATTTTATAGAATTAAATTCTATATAATAAATGTAAAAGCACTCGTAAAATTAGTCTACATGCAAACAACTAAAAGCTTTTTAATTATAAATAGCGCTGTTAAAGTTAAAATGCAGTTAAAATATTAATAACAGTTATAAAGTCGGGGTAGAACGAACAGGTCGGAAGGTCGATGGAACTTAGCTGTGATTAAAAGAGTGCCGCAAAAGCCAAAGGAGTTATCTCATATGAACCGTAATAACTTATCAAAGGGGTGACTTCATTTAGTAATTTCTTAAAACATCGTCCAGTTTATTAAAGAATAATTAAAAAAAAGATAATCCAACTTTTATTAGAGGACTTCAAGAAATGCAGGTGGTTGGCAATTCGTAATAGAAATATTTTCTAATAACTGTGACTGTGCCTGCAGCATCGTTCGTGTCGGACTTCGAATTTATACTCATATCTTCGAAACCAGCAATATATTGAAATGAAACACACGAAAAGTTGACATATTAATTTTTGCTTTATCTGATGACCCGTTTCGGAATCTATTCGAGACAAATACAAATACATACCGACAAAATACAGACCGATATGTACATAGACAAATTTAAAAAAAAATATTTAGGCAGCGGATAAATAGTGTACCACAGTCATTAAATTTTAGGCATATATTATCTATACTAATATTATAAAGCTGAAGAGTTGTTTGTTTGTTTAAACGCGCTAATCTCAGGAACCGCTGGTCCGATTTGAAAAATTCTTTCAGTGTTGAATAGTAAATTTATCGAGGAAGGCTATAGGTTATAATATATTTTCCAAAAAAATTAGGGATCCTTACTAAAAGTCCAATAATGTAACCCAAGGTGTAAAAAAATGACCGGAAAAAATGCTTACACGGCGTGCGCTGCGAAAACTATTGATTATACAACAAAACAATGTACTACCATCTTGCAGAACATATAATTGTTTACAAAAAATCTCGCGTAACTATATGTCTAACTATTGTAGTTATCTCACAATAAGTGTTTTCTTTTATTTTTTTAAATAATTAAAATGCCGTCGCTTCAAAAACTCTTTATTTTGTACCTTGGTATTAATCCTTATCAAAATAAATTACTCCATATTCAAGACGAATTCAATACCTTTCTAGAACTTTTTGAATTATTCAATTCGGACGTTTCATTCAAAATATATCGCGATATTTAAAATGTAAGTATTAGTGTTGTAGCCAAATATACTAATATTGTTTGATTGAACACGCTAATCTCAGGAACTACTGGTCTGATTTGAAAAATTCTTTCAGTGTTGGATAGCCCATTTATCGAGCGAGGCTATAGGCTATCATCACGCTAAAACCAATAGGAGCGGAGCACCAATGAAGAATGTTTCAAAATCGGAGGGTTTCGAAAGCAAATTCCACGCGGACGACGTCGCGGGCATAGCTAGTGAAATTATAAAAGGACAATTTACTTTAATTTATTAATATACAAAATTCAGTAATTGAAATATGAGCAAAATGTAAAGCCATTTCCGTTTAAATTCATGGTACGATGAATATATTTCTTAATCCTTTTAGTATATAGTACAGTTTTCTATTTTAATGTTCACGTGTTTCAAGACTTGTAAATATTTTAACAGGTTATTTCTTTAACAACAGATAAAATCGTCTTTTATACAATCTGTTAATTACCTAAACTTTGCTTAATGACTTGTATTCAATTAACCGGCTAATACTACATTGTCAGTCGTAACAAAGGCCGTTTTTTCAATTTACCTAATTACTCTAAAAAGAGTATTAATCTGGTCTAGCTTAAGTATATCAATTAAAAACATTTGAACCGTAATTTAGGTATTCATTAGATTGTCTAATCATATGCAAGTAATTTTAAGTGCGTAATATTATTAATCTCAGTTACCTGAACAAGAATTTCGGAATTAACTATAAATAATAAAGGAGAAAGAATACAATTTCCTACGGCCAGGCGGCCTGTCGTAAGAGGCGACAAAACAATCCACAGCCAGATGGTAGGGTATTTGCCCGTCTGGATGGCTACCACCCCTAGTCTGGAATATGCCGCAATAACAAACTTGAGTTGTGTTTCGGCATTAGTGGCCAGGTTCCAGTCTCCCTTTACATTATAGCACCTTTGATGTTGCAAATGTCCAAAGGCGATAGTAACCGCTTTGCATCAGGTGGGCCGTCTGCCTGTCTGTTGAACTCATGCAATAAAAAAATGGTTTTAGTAACTGTACATAGAATTGACTATAAAATAGTTGAAATGTTAAAGACATACTTGCCACTATCTACTACTATGACGGCCTCTGTGGTTGAGCGGGCTAAGGCTTTGCCGGCGTACCTCACTGCAACGCAGAGGTTCCGGGTTCGATTCCTGGTATAGTAAATTTCGGAAACGTATTTTCTCCGTTATTTACTATGGTCTGGGTGTCTGGGATCGGGCCCAGAGTAGTCCGTTGTATATTACCCATAACACAAGCGTAACTTGCTTAATTTGGGGATATACAATGTGTGTGTTTGTCTGCCGATTATTATTATTATTATTATACTATCAATATTTCCTAAAAAGTAGACGGGCACTTTTCGGCCAAAGAAATGTAATGAGTTGAAATATAGCTTAAAAAAGCTTTATATTTTTCTATTACAAAATAGACAACATCAGCCCTAAATTCTATCCGGAAGACGAGAAATCTTTAAAATAAGATCACAAATAAAAAAGTTATTGATTACTATAATTGATTTATGTAAATGAATTTCTACAATTAATTACATGAAAACACTTAAACTACACGATTAATTCATTTAAAATAACTAAACCTGTAAAATTGTAAAAAATATCAATATAATATAAAGAAATTTTAAAATCACTCTTATTTTTTTACAATCTGAGACCAAGAATGTATGAAAGCGTACCCGTCTCGTTTGTTTTATTAATGGACCATCTAAAGAAAGCGAACCCGTTTACCAACAAAGCACCTGTCGATAGAGTACGAGATATGAAATAAATTTTTAAGTGTTTTACGTTCCATATTAAAAGCATAAATCAGTCTGTCATTGTAATCCTTTTACCATTCGTCTTGGCAGACACGAAAAGGCTCTCCCGTTGGCGCGGACTAATTCCGAATGCACCTCCAATCGTAAAAGAAGTCGTAAAGAAGCGAATCTCCCCTAGAACCGATGCACGGGAATCAGGGGGAAAATAGTTGATTTCTTATTGGCTTCCGCCCAGACTCAGATTGAAAATTCGCCATAAAGACATTGGGACACGCCTGGCCGGATTAAAGGGGGAAACTAATAAAGAAAACTTTTGCGACACCGTATTTTTACAAACGCTCACCTAAAACTTCTTAGCCTTTATTAGTTTGGGTGACGGTAATTTTGAAAATACTCTGCGGTGTTAGAAGCGTTTTCCTAAAACACCAGTAAAAGGAGTCTCTAGTTTGTGTTATAGCTTTGTGGAGTTTATTAACTTTTTCAATTTCGTTACTTCTCGTATTATACGGTTAAGTATTATACTGAAAACCGAAAATCCGTTTTATTCCTTTTCACATTTAAAAATTATATTTAATAAGTAGGATCCGCTCGCCACTTCGTCTACGTTGGATGGCATAAGCTAATTTATACGTGTCCTAACGACTTGAAACCACTTCCGGGAAAATCCCGCGGATTTCCGAATATGAAGTATCACAGATTTTATGATAGAGAATTTGCTATCTATCAGTGATAATAAATATTAACATCGGCATCGGAATTTGTTATCAACTGGGCCACGTTAAAATGCCCCCAAGAAAATTCCCGTGAGATACCGGGGATATAAAATATCGCAGATGTTAAATCCGGGAGTTTGCTATCGATCAGCGAAAACGGCATCAAAACAATCGCAGTAGTTTTTAAGTGATTCCGGAACAGACAGACAAATACAAAAATCTAAAAAACAAAAGACTACACTTTTACAATATTATAATATTATATAGATGTAACTTGTGATTGATTTATAATTTAACTTTTACATAATTATAATAGTAGGTATCAACGCACTGGTGCGCTCGGATCGCTTAATTTAAAAAAAACGGACGAGTATCCACCATGCTTGTTTAATGTGAACTGGCGTCTTTATATCTGTAATTGTGAAGTGCAGGTTTCCATTATATTTTTCTTTACTATCAGCATGTGGTAAATGTGGCAATAATAATGTGCCTTTTAGGCTAAAAAAGCAGAATAAGCGGACCATGTTCTCAGTTAAAATTTGAATACACGTCATTTGAATATACCTATCATTTGAATACACGTGCCTAATTTTATTATTTATTCTTTCGAGGAAAATCCTATTTGGGGTCTGCCCACCTCTTAGAGATTACGTCAATGTACTGTGGGGCTTGCTCAATTGGGGTAGTACCATTACTACCCCCAGCGGAAACGCCATCGTTTCCACCATGCTTATACCAACCAAGAAAACCCACTTAAAACCGCGGCGTCTTTTCAGCACAGCCACTATCGCAATCCTGGCGGAGAGAGATACGTATCGACCGTCATAATAGTCACTAAGCTACCACAGCTTATTATAATAATACTCCTTTGGTAACAAGGCGTATCCGGCAAAGAAAGTAAACAATATAATGACTCTCCTCGTACTAAGAGGCGTAGAAATAATGACGGAAGACAACAATACCTAAAGACAAAACAACAATAAACACATTCTGAGAAAATGTCAAGACGTGTTTATGGTTCCTTATACAGGGGACGCGAAAATGTGTTTTTCATTAACATAAATTATTTCATACCGTAATGGCTCCTATCTGAACTGACGCAGTGATCACACTCGCTGCTTGTTTACTCAGTTTAGACAACACGAGGTGTGATAGCCCGTTGGGATTCATTTACTACAGTAATTGATTATTAGGCTAGAGATGACTCTCATATTACACAAGAGAGGTCCTATATACTTTAAATCGGTGTATTAATAAATATTGCATAAATAACATGCGACTTGGCAGTCGTAAAACCATTTTGTTTGTGTAAAAACACCGGCATTTTCGGCTCTGTTGTGAAGGCAATAAATTATGCCACCACGCATATAATTTCACACAAGCCTCGACTCATCGTTCGTCGAAATATTAAGGTGAATAAAATTTTATTACTAGCATTACCCCCTTACCAGTACCCTCTATAAACATTTTCCATGTCGCGCGTTTCCCCCGAGCACAGGCCGTGCGGCCGCAGTGCCACGACGCAACTTTCGCTTCACCTTATTTCCCTCTAATGCCACATTTGTGCTTTAATAACGGATGGTATTATGTTACCGTCGTTCCCATTGTTTGATTTTCAATCTCCCGAGATTGCAGATTTTCCTTGCTCGGCTAATGGCCCATGTCGGGAAATGGAATATTTGAAACACTATATCGGCTGCTTGAGTTTCATTGCGTATTATTTAAACTGTTTATCCATTATTCGAACTCGTTAAGAGTTGAATTGATTCGATTATATATCGGCCGCATGTTGAAGTGGCAAACTGGAAAATTTATATTGCATTATGGAGTTAAATGAGTTGTTTATTTTGTTGCACTCGAAGTGTGAGTGGCGATAGTGTATAAAGCGCAAATGAGCACGTAATAGTATTCGGTATGGATTATTTTTCTGAATGTTGAATGTTCTCAATGTAATATTTTTGCTTCTGTAAAAAACGATAAAAAAGAAAACATCTCGCTTTCATCATGTTCACTTGTACTTTTTTTATATAATATAAGTATGTCAAAGCTTTGTTAGTCGTACTTATCTTAAACTCTTTGGAGTGTATAAATGAAATTGTGATAAAACAAAAAAGTAGGTGTAGTACTTAATTATATACATATGTAATTATGTATATATGAGTACTACTAAGGGATGAAAATAATGTTCAGTGTTCTTAGGTGGAGGTATCGCTACACACGTTATGAAAAATATTTTACCCATGTTTTAAATTACTTTCATATTTAACTGTTTTTATTTTTTATTGCTGAAGCATAGAAGACAGGCTAACGGCTCAACTGTGATGGAAAGTGGTTACCGTTACCTATGAACATTGAGTGGCGCTGCCAATGTGCTGCCGGCCTCGAAGGGGAAACTGGAATCTGGTCACCGATGCCGGAATACAATTAAATATTGTTACGGCGGCATGCTCTAGACCAGGGGTGGTAGCCATCCAGTCGGGCAAATACCTTACCACCTGGCAAACTTAACTCAATAATTAAAAAGATATGCCTTGTAAAAGTCGTAAAGTACCTTCTACCAACTTATAAATTAAATGATGGAAAATTCTGTAAAATTTCAAGATGATGGGATTCAAACATAAACAACATTTATAACGTATTTTTTTCGAATGAGATGCATTGAGCAGTTTTTGATATAATGAAATAATTTCGGGTGTTTTAGGATTCCGTAGCCAAATAACAACATTAAATTGTCAACGATCGACGCCACTAAGGAACCCTCCACTATGATTAGTTACGTATTTGGCAGATTTTTTCTTATTAATATGTATTTTGTTGATAGATTGAAATATGAACAAGACAAGCTAACTAAATATGAAACTGGAATCGTGATCGGTAATGCCAATCTCGCCACAGCACGTGTACCGCTCCCTTTATCTCGGCAGTTCGTCGCAAAATCACGATTCTTATTGATATCACCAGTGTAGGCTATAGATGATATTCCCGATATTGCCCGCTGTTTATCTTGCACCTGTTATATTGACTAGTTTCGCCGCAGTCTCGGTTGTAACACTTTTTCCTATTACATCTCTCCGTAAGCATTCATTGGAACGGAAAGCGCCCGGTTACCACTATTGGTTTCATATTGACGTTCTAACGGGGGCTTCTCCAATATGTCGGCTTGAATTGGTTTGTTTTCATACGCCCTGATTTGTGGTGTATGTTACCAGACCAAATAATAAAACGCCGTAGGAAATTCCGCAACATTTTGTTTTTTTTTTTTGCAAAACGTGTAGGTTGTCGCTGACTACAATGACTTTTCTATAAATACGTAAGTGAGCGGAATTCAATTAATGTAAGTGTATTTAAATTAAACAGCGCTCACTCATATGCATCATACATGTGAGTAGCACCTATATAGTTTACGGTACAAAAATATTTAATACTGGGACAGGCCCGCGACTTCGTCTACGCTTGAATTGAAATTCCCGCGGGATTCCGAGGACACAAAATACCGCAGTATTTGAAAAACAATGTAAGCTATCGTTTTAGTGAAAACTGTGACGGAAAAAACTAATTTTTACGCACCCGAACAACTAGAAACTACTCCCGGGAAAATTCCCGGGGTTAACATCATCACAGTAAAAGTATCATATTGGAATTCGAATATTTCATTTAATCTAGCCATTTTAAATAATTCCCAGTAAAATTCTGGCGGGATTCCCAGGTTAAAAAGTAGCTCAGAGTTTAAGTCTAAGAATTAGCTGTCGATCAGCGAAACCGCTTCGAACTCGGCGCAGTAGTTTTAACGTGAATCCCGAACAAACAGACAAAACTAGAAACAGACAAGAAATCTAAAAAAAAATATATCGCGTTCTCCATCAGTTTATTAAGTCTATTCCAGTTGTTTTTTTCTTCTAATAGCTTCAATGTACAAACACGGCATATTTAGAATTTTATAATATTATTATAGATTATCATGGAAAAAGAATATCTACTACATTACGTATATAACAGTTAAGCGTGGTGACTGTTAGGTTTATTTCAGGTAACATATTAAAAGTAATTGGTAAACATTCTAAAGAAATACCTATATTACCGAAAATATTCGATAAGTTCCCCATGTACGGAGACCTTCTATATGTAAATATCTTTGTGAATACTACATTTTATTAAGCCCTATTTAGATTTAAAAAAAGAACAGAGGACCTAAAGCGGCCGCTCTCGCAGATTTGTTGTAAGACGAACATAACAAGTATCAAAACAGAGTGGAACTTTATACTATATCTTACAATTACCAGTATATCTAGTCACGTTTCAATTTCACTAAACGTTACTCCTAAAACGGTTGCTTTAGGCCCTCTGATCTATAAATCTATCATTAAGCCTGTTCCTTAAGGCAGTAAAACGTGGCCTATGCTTATGTTTCAGCAATACAAACAGTTGTGTGTCTCGGAGATGAATATACTGCGATCCATGTGTGGAGTAGAAATATTCATGCCAGTTTCATAGAAGATAAATTGCAAAAAAGACATTTACGCTGGTATGACGTGGTTTTACAAAAACGAGCTTCTTATATTGTGGACATTATGTTTAATCATATTACATCTGCGGAGTCTTCGTAATAAAGAACCAAGAAAAAATAGCGTGACATCGTATCTGATGACAGACGTGATATTAGAATAGAAAAAAGTAAATAGAAGGACCGTGGTCTCGGCAGCAGCCACACCGAACGTAACCGGGATAGATAACGACATTGATGACGATATAATAATATCCAATATACCTGAAAAAATAAATCTTATTAGGAAAAATGGTAATTTAAAGTCGTTGGAGACATTTAATTCAGGCTGAAGTTGTTTACGTGTAATTTGTTGGGTGCTCGGTTTATTTATAGAGGAAGCGTTTTCTCAGAATTTCAGTCTTCAAAAGTAATTTACATAAAATCTCAATTAAATTTCGTGTAAAGTGCAAATTTTAATTTTCACTGATCACCACAAGCTTAGACATTAACATCTTATCAAATAGTAATGATCGTTACTTGTGAACTTTTCCCACGATTAAAAACTTCCCCAAAATATACTGCCAACTTTAGCATAGATTTTGATCTTACAAAGGAAAATGATCCCTTTGTTAGAGTGAATAAAATCGCGTTTACTTTTAGGCGACAATTGACATCCTTAAGCTTTATTGAAAAATAAATATTTTAATGTCAACCGATAGCCCTTATAAGGGTTTCAGGTAAATCTTCGCACCTTTTCCACGCGCTAGACACGGGTTGTACGTTAAAAATATTTGGGGCCATCCACCGAGTGGAATCCTATTGCAATTTATGCTCATTGAACTGGAAAAAGTATATGGGGAGGCTAAGGTCGGCGTCGATTCTTTTATTGCCACACGAAATCAATAAGAAGCGTGACGCGGCAACTGTATCCGAAGACTGGGGTGTAATAAAAATCATGAAATCATAATCACGTTTACTCGTGTGATCAGTTTGCAATCGAGCTTCCAATAAATCAACACTTATTGTATTGTCTCTCAAGAGGATTGATTCAATCGAATCTAACCGGTTACGTCGTATCCTGTGAACGATAATAATTATTCTGAATACATTACAGAGGTATCAACTTGGGCAGATATCGTGCAATAAGTCACCATAACCTCATGGGAGGTGGAGAGCAATTGACTGCCACTCCTGCACAGGCGTAATTGAAATTTGAAATTTATTTAGGACTGCGTCGAATGCCTAATTTGATTTGGAGACGACGCTCCGCGCGCAATCGGAAAGCAATAACAATATAGCAAAATTACGAGAACTCAGGATAGTGATAGTCGATTTCGAAAATTATAAAGATCCTATAATAAATGTATTGGGGGGGTTGAGTTTAGAACACAAAGAAATTAAAAATGAGAATAATATCAGAGAGGCTAATTCCGACCAGTACAATCTGAAAAACCGATTTTTATCATATTTGTCCCCCTTTTAGAGCATCATGTGAAAACTACTGAACGAATTAAATGAAACTCGACATTGTGATAGCTTATATCCCGGGTCAACACTTACGCTACTTTTTACCCCGATAAATAACGTCTTTTGCGTGGATTACACGAGTACCTATATCGAAAAAAATAGCGACCCGATTGCGTTTTTACTGTTTTTGGTGCCACCGTTGCGTTCCACTAACAAATACGTCGTAGTCATGGCAACGTGAAAGAAGTTTCACTGGCACTACTTCATTAGCTACTTACACGTTTGTTATTACTTACTACTTATTATTAGTACTTATCATATGGTCACACGATAACGATATTTTGTACCAGTAAGGGATAGTGTAAAATAAACGTGGTTACCTACCCGGGGCCTTTGGACACTCGTAATACTTAAGACGCCGCCAACGCGTTACCAGTCCCGAAGAAACATTATGATGCCCTTCTTAAACCCCTTGCCATAGCGCGTAGGGAAGTTACCTTCAAATTGATGCTGGACCCGAAATAAACGTTCTAGAGAACTTTTGCGTATTTCAGTATGGCCACTTTCTGCTTACGCTATTTTTGAAGTGTTTTATAGTGCTATGAGAAAATCGCAGCGAAGAGTTAATAAGAGCACGGCCTCTGCAGTTGAGTGGGTTAAGCCTTTGACCAATTTTTGGCATGGTAAGAAAGGAAATAAGGCCGAACGTCCCGCTGTTGGTGAACGGTGTGACTGTGGAAATAACACTTTGGCATCAGTTGAAACAAATCTACGAAACACTTTCCATTTTACAGACGATAGAATACACAAAGAGATGGAATCTCTCTGAGGGCTTCCTCTTTTCTTTCACCATATCTCAAATATTTGGGGTCGGTGCAATATGTCTTTTCTCTCCACACTCCTCTATTCTGACATACATCTTCTGTCACATCAGAAATCGTTATATCATCCTTCACATAATCCATCCATCTCTTTTTTAGTCTACCTTTAAATTTGTACCCATCCACCTTGTAGTTTATCATTCTTTTTGTCCCGTGACTTTCATCCCTTCTCATATACATACATACATATATGCCCATACCTCCTTAATCTTCTGTTACAGTTATTTAGCAGTATAGTTGTTCTTGTCATGTTTCTTTTTAAAGATAATAATGAATTTTGTTATGTACCCTTTTATTTCGAAACGATACAATCGGCCATTTGCCTTAATTGAATAATAATGTTATATTTTTATTTATTCTGTGATTAGCGCCTGTTTTGTATAGTAGTTCTTCATGATTTACCTCCGTTTTATATAACAATAATATGTAGTGATTGTTTACAGATTATAATTCAAAATCTCTCAATTGTATATAGACGATATACACTACATTTTGTTTTCATGTTGGCAGACGCGATGGATTTGTACTGTGTTCGGTTTGTTTTGCTACATGTAAAGCTTAAAGTATAATGTTTCATATAATATCTTGTATAAAATATTATCTGGAATTTCCAAAAAGTAATGTATTAAATTCTTTTCATTCATAACACTTTAATTAAAATAGTTTATCAATGACTACAATCCGCTATCGGGTGTGCCAATTGCTAAGTTTCATGTACTGTAAAATAGTTGGGAGAGATGGCGAGGTGTTCTAAAATGCTTGTCGAGTGTTCAAAGTTAGTGTATGTAATATGTTAAAACCGTAAGGTTCTCTGATTACAAAGTATTGTGACCAGTTGCTGTTCTTTTACTACCATAAACCCTTCTGAGTTGTTGCAAGTATTACACTTTTTCCTCTCAATTTTTCGATCACGGGTGCAACTTTCAAAGATTCCCTTATGTACTCATTTCTCACCTTATCCATTCTTGTAACATGACACATTCATCTAGACATTCTCATCTCAGCTGAGTGGAAAAGTTTGTGGTTTATCACTTTCGTAGCCCAACATTTGGACCCGTATAACATGACTAGTCGTATGATAGATTTATATATTTGATCATTTAGTTTCAGTGGCATTAGTTTGTCTAACGTCACACCGGTTACCTGTCTCTACTTTAGCCATGCTACATTTATTCTTCTACTTACATCCTTCTCTATATCACAATTAGTCTGCAATCGTGAACCAAGGTATCTGAATTCGGGTGTTACATGATAGTGTAGCTGATTGTAATTTAAGAGGCACACACTAGCTAGAGGTCTCGCCGAAATCGCAAAACAGATATTCGATTTTTGTTCTGCTGATTTTCAATCCAGTGCCCTCTGGCGCTTGCCGCCACCTGTCTAGTTTGTTTTGAAGTACCACCCCGTCTTCATCCACCAGGACAATAACATCTGCGTAGAGTAATCTCTCCGAAGGCTGAATTGTAATGATATGACTGATTTTATGTGCATATGGACATAAAGTCTGAAAACCTGCCTGAACGGTACGCTTTCTACCAAGATTCTAATCCACATCTCTTGAATCAGGTTCAGATGCCTTAATTACTAGTACTACTACGATTTATAGTTCCAAAGTTCTTGATAAGGTAAATTAATTGGTGAAATGTATACGTGTTTATATTACTTCGGATTGATAGTAGTAAAGTATCCGTATCATTCGACTCACGGTAATTTCTTTTATTCAGTACAAACGTTTTAGCGTACACGCGTTGTCAAAAACAAACCCGTGCACACGTGAACACGGTATATTGGCAATATCGAAGACATTTCGACAATACAACTGAGATAGTACCATTATTAGCTTGGGGGTTCCTTAGTTCCCTGGCCCCCTCGCTATCACTCACCTATCCGTATCAACGGAAGGGAGTTCGAGGGGTGGTGTCTTGGAGCCCCCACGCGACTAATCACAGAGGATGTGGCATAGACGCGCTATGCATATTTATCGCACACGAATTCTCACTGTTCAGAACGAAACGAACGTGGATGTTTTTCATTTGTAAGAATTATTTATTTAGCGAGGGGTCCAGGTACAAGTACGTACGGCTAAATGTTTGATGAGATCAGATTCGGCCTCCTTAATTTCTGCAAGCATTCGTCTAAGTTCGATCACGTACCGCACTCGTTTGTTTTCTGTCCGCTAAATTAATTAAATCTACTAGTATATCTACAAATGCATACGCATAGTAGACCATTCTCGATGGTTCATCATCAGAATAATTTTTATGTGTTTCCAAATGAAAATCCAACAAAACAGTTATCTATCTGTAAGCCTTAATTACCGTATCGGTATGTTTTTTTAACTCCTTTGGCAATTTCGAAAGACGTCATATGACATAAGACAGGAATATGTGTGAGATGACAAATTAAGTCAAATCAGCAGATTTACCACGCAAATACGAGCAATAATCAGTTTTACGACCACAACAAAAAAAATCGCATCAGTATGCCGGCTAAACTACGGCACGCACCCCCTCGCAGTAGTAATTAAAACTTCTCTGACGAAAATAAATTCCAATAAAACTAATTACTGGCCCTACTGCAAACAAAGTCATGTGTTGCAAAATAGAGTTATAGTTCGCGGGTGTAAATAAATATTTTCAGTCTGCAGCGAATTAAATTCCTGACGAATGCTAATGTTTAACCGGGGAATTCTTGTACGGTTTAATAGGGGAGGTTGGGTTAATTAAATGGGCCCCGAGTTCATTTTCATAAAATTATTTGATCTTAGCCCAACGCGAGGCCAATTCGGCGCGATTCATTCGCCAAAATCGTGTACTTAAAATCTCATTTTTGTATTTAAGATTTTGATTTCGGGACACTGAAATAGCATAATCTCGATTTTACATCCGTTTGTATTCACTTTCAAAATTGTGACATTGGTTTCACAGTTTTAAAATAGCAAAGTACCTACTTTTCCTTGTTTTTGGTGAATTAAAATAACTCGATTACATTATAAATATAAATTAAACAGCACGAATATAGTCCATATAAGAAAACTTTACCATTGTAATTTATATTATTATTTATTTATGTCATTTTTCAGTAAGTTTGTAGGCTTTTTTAGGGTTCTTAAAGAAGACTACTCTAACTCTCTAGCCTCTTACTCTAACTCAATATAAATAAGACCGTAAGTGTTCAAGAGGAACAGCCATAGTCCTTTTTTACAAGCTTTTATTTAACTTGCAATAGATGTACTTATGTGTGTATGTATGTAAGTTCGGGTGGAATTATGGAAGTTAAATTGGACCAACTTCCCGGTTTCCAATTGATCTGAAATTTTGCACGCATATGTATATCGCGTGGCAATGCAATAATATGGTACCATGGAGCTGATCTGATGATGGAGTCGGAAGGTGGCCAGAGGAACTCCTGTACTAAACAAGATAGACCCGTCGTGTTTGGGCTCGTTTTACATGTCTTGGCTAGCACTTTGCTGCTACATGATATCCAGGATCTCAAAAGCTTTTATTTAAAAACATTTTTAAAAAAAGCTTATTACATTTTAAGGAACAATTTTACACATTAACAACAATTTATCGGAAATACCGTAAAAAAGCGACAAACTTACTTTTATATTTTTACTAACACCTATCAATAAAAGACTCCATTATTAAATGCTTGCAAATCTTTTATGACATCCTAGATATGGCGCCATAGTTAATTCTTATCTCGCTTTTCGATGTCCCATTATTTAAAACATATTTAGACCAAACCAGTGAACTGAAAATAAATTTGTCAAGATTTTCAATTTCTTATTGTTTTTGTGTATTTTTTTCAATTACTTAAGTCCAAGTAATATCTAACCGAAATATAAGCACAACATTTATTAAAAACGTAATTACACTTTTAAATAGATTTAATAAACAAATTTAAATTTTTGTGTTAAGTTTTACTTTGAATTTAAATTACTTCACTTTTGAGTGAAGTTGTAAATTGAAGTTAGCATAACTACATTTTCTTTAGAAGAAATTATTATTTCTTTTGATTATCAGAATGGTTACTAACACGGTATCTTATAAATTTATTACTACAATTTATAATCCAATAACCATCTAATACGGTCTTAACTAACAAATACAACCAATAATTTATTTCTCTAATAACAATACCTAATATCTTACCGAGTAACTAAGACTCAATCCTAAACAAACGTATGTAATTTATATCCTAGGAGTGCACACGACAGGCTGCATAATTTAATAATACCCTCACACCCTTAATTAAAATTTTGCAATAACGCATTAACTTAAAGACGAAGGGTGTAGGGCCAGAAATTAAACGGTCCATAATAATTTCGTTAACATGATTAAAATCCAACAATTAATAAGCAAAACTTCGACCGTAGTTTGCGATGCTTTGAAGTGTATTACTCGTGCGTTTAAACCATGATCCATCCCTACTGAGCATCTGAATATTAAAGTGACTTTGATTTTTTTTTATTGCAAGAGTTCAGCAGGCAGGCAGACGGCCCACCTGTTGGAAAGCGGTCATCATCGCCTATGGACATTTGTCACACCAAAGGTGGTACAATATGCTGCCGCTTTATGGAGAGGCTGGAACCTGGTACCTAATGCTGGAACACAACTCAAGGTTTTTATAGCGGCATACTCTACTCTAGGGGTGGTAGGCATCCAGACGGGCAAATACCCTACATGGGTGTGGGTTGTCTTGTCGCCTCTTACGATACGACAGGCTGCCCAGCCACAGGAAATTGTATTTATTCTCCTTTGCTGCACGGATAAATGTTTGATGTTCACTTTTTAGTTTATTCCTTATTTTTTATAGCAACTTATTGTGATAAGATTAGATTGGGTACTCAATAACGAGGATAAACTTCGATCAACAATAGTTACTAGATTAAGGATCAGGAACAAAAATTAGACGCTCAAGTGGCCACATTTGCAGACACGAAAACATCTTCATTTCTTAGAAAAAAGTTTAATAATGTTAACGACTTCAGTTTATTATAAACCTTAATGCTTAAATATTAAGCTTACTTACCATTGCAAAATATATTTACTTAGGTCCTTTCGTCAGAGAAAGGATATTATGGAATAAATTTAAAATGTCGCTTGAAAATAAAAAGTTATCAGTAGAAAAATATTTATTCTAAAATGATACTTAAGTCTAAGTTATAAGGTTAAAAACATTTTGTTTACAATTTCGTGCTTATTGTATTGTGGAACTAGATGTAGTTCTTGGTATTGCATTTCAATGCTCCGAACACAGTAATTATTGAAAGACGTAGAGTTGCACAATATATTTGTTTTAGGTTTGTTTTATATGGTGGCAAATATTGTTGAAAATATTAAAAACAAAACAAACAAATCTTTTTCAATATATGCGTTTAAAACATTTACATATATAAAGTTTTTATCATACTTTTTTGCATTGATTTGCCATCACTCATGCGAAGACAGTTGCGTATAACACGTTCGGTTTTCTTGCATGTGTCAAACACATCGTTTGAAGCATAACATAAACCACCCATGTCTCTTACATCTATTAATTTATGGAACCATTTTTCTTTAGCCTACAAATCCGTTTTACAGTCCTCACAACTTTGATCAAGAATAGTTACTAGATAAAGGGACACGTACAAAATCAAAGCAAAAGCTGTCCGCGTGAATATACACTTATATAGCTACATTTGTTTACTAACAAACGAAGAAAAAAGTTTTAAAACAGTTTTAAGTTCAACCTAATTACAACTATGGCACCTAGTAATAAAGTCACAAATCTCCAAAAATTAATCGAATATTTAATTTCCTTTAAATAAGTTCAGTTTGTTATACAATTGTCGTTTTGATTTGTTTTTGATATCTCCCGTTTCTTTTTTACACATATGATACAAGTGATCCGAACATATGACCGAATTCTTAGCTGGCTTATAAAATTCATCTCTTCTCTCTCTGGCGACAATCGAGATCCATTCTGCACACGTAAATGGATTGCTAGGAAAGCTAAAATAAAAAAGGAAAGCTAAGTATCTAATGAGAGTCCAACAAACAGACACAAAAGCAGCATTAACCAATTTTAACCAACAAATTTTGAAGTTCTGCTAACAAATATTGAAAACTATTACAACACAAATCTACTCCATGCATTTATTGTTCTGTTAAACAAAAATTTGTCCATATGCTGGCGAGCCTTGGCCAAACATTTGTAGGCTGGTTTAAAATCGGTAATTTTATTCAAAATTTAATATTATTTATTAGTTTAAAGCTTAAAATATAACTTATACTTCATGTACTTACCGAAAATAAGATACTCCGGCCGTTAATTTGCTTTTTCGGGCATTATTTTTGCAACATTTGAATACACACTGCGGCATTGTGAGACGTATTTACATTGGCTGTGTTTCAAGTAAACTAAACAAAATAAGAGCTCACATCTCAAGTGAGCTGTTATTTTACGAGACATATTTTTTGCACCGACCGGATATCTAGTAACTATTGTTGATCGAAGAGGATAAACGTAGAATCTTTATGGCGAAAAATGACAGTTTCCGCAATACAAAAAGTAGAAGTTTATGCGAGGAAAATAGAATGAAATGATTATGATACGATTAGTAAAATGAAATAAATAACTCAGTTATCAAACATTGATCTTTATTGATCAACGAGCTCGTACGTTACATTTCCAAAAAATGATCTGGAAACCCGTACGTAAGCTTTGTATCTTTGTTTGGTTGAAATCGTCCCATTTTTTTTCGATCAAATGTAGCACAAGTACCTACATATGCAAAATATATAATAAAAAGTCAGCACATTCGAAAGGATATGAAAGAGAAAAAAGCAAATATACAATTACAAATTGCCTTAAGAAATTAAACAGTTATTTAGACTAACTTAAATTAAACTAAAATAGAACTAACTTATAAATATAATTAAAAACTAAAAATAAACAAAGTTATAAATAGTACAAATAATATAATTAAAGACTATCAAATCGCTGCCAAATGGAAGCGTGCCCAGAAGGCTGGCTGCATTACCGCGCAGTATGGCGATGCTTATTTGCGAGGCGAAATTTGAGCCTTCTGATCATGGGTGGCATCGGGAAGTTTCTTGCAAAATTCTTTGAAGAAACTCTACCGATGTATAATATATACAATTTATTATATATAGTTAAATCATAAAAATATTTTAGTGTACACAACCCTGCCCTTTGCTTTTCTCCTTTTCGCTAGACCCATAGTATTGCTGGATGAATATACTTTTAGGGTTAAATTCGCCTTTAAACATTTCCATGCGGCATCGTTATTTTGTACTTCAGTTAAGGGTCTTGCGAAAGTTATTTCATTATGCAGATAAAAAGTTTATTCACATCACATAAAATCATTCCAGTGTGGTTTAACAAATATTGAATTAAAATCACAGTACGAAATTAAATAAATCATCGACCAGTGAAGAGTCAAAATAAGAGGTGAACACATTAGGTAAGATGCTGAATAGGAAGTCAAAGTCAATAAAACAGCTTCTAATCCTATTCAAATCCTAATTTTAAACACAAGTTAGTCTCAAGTATATTTTTGATACTGTGTTAACTCGCTAAATCGACGTGCTACTCTCACGATCTAAGACATTTACGAGAATATACTCATATTATATTCATTACAGACGTACATATCTATCTTTGATTAACAAATGTTGGAGTTCTTATAAATTATTTTCTGTCAATGGCCAAATTTCACTTATTTCTACCTACTCACGTCAATCCAAACGACAAGGTTACATACAGTAAAACATTTCTAACTCTTTTATAATAATTAAACAAACTGAATGCTAGATTTTATAACCTAATTTATAATTTTGTAGATTTTAGTTCCAACAGCTGCACAGTGACTATGAGTGATAGCTTCTACTTCTACTTTGAGAATTTTTTTTACTAATATTGTCTAAATTTAGACTAATATCAGTTACTAATGTTAGTTTCTATTATTGTGTTAAAGGAAATATTCTGTCTTTGCAATATATTATTGATAAGTATATAATAGTTAGGAACTCATAAATAAATGTAGTTTAACAAAATGAGACTCGCACGTAAAATTGCAACAATACAACGTTTAGTTGGAAGGAAATGAAAGGTAGGTACGATTGTTGTCCCCGGAGAATGGGGTATACCTGCTCCCTGTTACTCTAAGGCACGTTTATGGCCAATTCTAATTCCGTAGAGCAACTGTTAAACTGGAAGGTATTTTAGCACTAGCTCTAAAAGTTAGAATGAGCACATCGTACTTTCCTTTCTATTCACCGTACCATGCCGGTAATGGTTGGAACCTTCATTCAGTGCTGGAAAACTTCGCCGCCGATAATTACTGAAGTGTGAACTTGGTGCCAATTTCGTGATCTACCGCGACCTGTGTGTGCGGGAGTTCAATTTAACAATTAACAGTCGGCCCGCGTTCTGCTCCCAAACCCGCCCGCCGTCAATCTATTCTTGGATGTAATTGCGGGAAATACACTGTGCCAGGCCTAATAGCAATTACAGTGCAAGACAATCGTCACTGACGTAAATGTTGCTATTTCTAAACACTGATTACATGGGTATTGATGTACACTAACTGCTTAGTTACTACTAGTTTGTAGTTTAATGATCTGAGGTAAAAATAACCAAAACCAAAAATGTAAGATTTTTATGAAAATCTTACATTTTTATCCGGAACCCTTTGGTTATTTTTACCTCAGGTGTTTTACCTCGACCCCGTGTTGTTCCCTTTGCGCTATGATATAGGGTTTTTTAAGAAGGGCGTTATAAAATTTCTTAAATGTCGGCAACGCGTCAGCGACACTCCTGATGTTGCAAACGTCCATAGGCGACGGTAAACACTTTCTATCAGGTGGGCCGCCGTCTGCCTGTTTGCCTGCTTCAGGCAATAAAAAAAAAATATTGATAGAGCTAGAGTCGTACACACTTGTATCATTTGTTCTATGCAATATATCCTCGTATATATGATACAAATGTAAAAGGAAGCTAAGAATATCACGTGAAAATAGATGACTTCTGGGCAACAGTTAAAATTTTATTACATTTAAAAGTCTCGATATCGTGTATGTATATTTTTATGTTACCAATAATAGGCTTGTTATCAGATTTAAAAAAATTGCTGTTAATATAATTTATATAAGCTTTCCTAAAATAAAATAAATAAATAACCGATGCATATCCCAAAACACGTAACAAGTGAACATCAAGCGAGACAACAGACAGTTGCGAATAAAGCAAACTAGCATAAAGATGTATATTAAGAAGCAGAGAAAAGGTGTTGAAGATAAATATTCCCAATGCAACTACATTCTTCCCGAAGCTGAGTTCCCGCGGCCAACAGCCCACTGTCTCAGTAGCAGGTTGAATTATAGATGAGCAGCCCCACAGCGTAACACCGTCACTCGTGTGATTTTGAGACAATCTGATTTTGCGTTTTCCCCGTTTTGGCCTCTGAATGTTTTATTAGATCACTCCTGTGGATTTGAGGTACATCTAATGGCTGTGTGGTCGACGTATTATCTCGGCTTTGTTTACACTATACGTCAACTTGGTTCAAGCACATTAGTGACTGATTAATGAATGAGTAGGTCGAAGCTGTTCGATGTTTCGGACAAATTGGCTGTGATTAAGGTTGTTTTGAAAAGTAGTCTAACAATTGATGATATAAATAGGAAACTCAATATTCACATAATGGCCTTAAAGTTCGCCTTCATCAATCAAGACAAACCTACTCTTCTCGATACTACAAAACTAATGCGAGACTCAACGAATTAAAATCACTCTACGAGCTGTGTGGATTCTATGTGGTGTTAAATAAAAAAGTTATGCTTTATGATATACTAGCGGCCCGGCGCGGTTTCACCCGGGGTCTGTCCCGCTCCCGTGGTATATAGCGTCATGTTATAGTCTGTGACACTCCCTGTTAACGTAGCTATAGAACTATAAAATAATTTTTAAAATCGGTTTATTAGATACAGAGATTACCCCCTACAACGTCACAAACTCACAAACTTTACCTCTTTATAATATTAGTATAGATTATACCTGGCTTATGACCAACGTGAATACAATCTAACTAACAATTGTTAAGTGCCAATACATGCATCTATAATATTATAAAATTCTAAACATACCGTGTCTGTACCTACATTGAAGCTATTAAAAAAAAACAATTGGAATAGACTATATAAACGACGGAGAACACGATGCATTTTTTTTAGATTTCTTGTCGGTTTGTTTCTTCGTAGGTTTGTCTGTTTGTTCGGAATTCATGTAAACACTACTGAACCGATTTCGATGGGATTTCGCTGATCGACTGCAAATTTTTAGACCTAAAATCTGTGCTACTTTTTATCCTGGGAATCCCGCGGGGAATTTTTCTGTGAACGATTTAAAAAAATTGAATCTTATGCAATAAAATGTGTGTAAGTTTATCCGGGGAATCCCGCGGGAATTTTCGCAGTATCGGTTTGTAGTTGTTCGGGCGCATAAAAATAAGCCTATTCCGATACAGTTCTCATTAAAACAATAGCGGTACTGAGGTACTTTGTGTCCCGGGAACCCGGCGGGAATTTCAAGTCAAGCGTGGTCGAAGTCGCGGGCATATCCTAGTTCTTACATATAATTTGTTTTAGAATATGAGGCTAAAATCAAATTATAATGTATCGGAGACATATTGATTTAATTTCTTCAATAAAAATTAAATATAAACAAAATTATAATCATTAGCGTATTCCTAAAATGTAGACTATAGCTTTCAAACCTTTTATATGCAAAGGAATTTAAAATTAAACCATGCACAATCAAAAATAATCGAGTATTGCTCCGTTTCTAGCTATTCGAATTAATATTAGAATAATCGACATTTACCTAAGCTTTTTAGCGGTATCAAAAGTCGAGTCTGAAATATGTCAGACAGACTAGAAGTTCTCACTCTCTCTCTTTTCTCAAACTCAAATATGTCTGCCATTTCCTAATCGTGTACTCTCCATAATAGTGGTAACAAATTCTATTTTGTATATTAATTAAGTTTTATTGTAGACTTTTTTTTGCATAAGATATAAACCAAGTTTATTTCGTACTCCACATACATACACTTCTTCACATTTTTATTTATGTTGAGGCGTTTATTCCAATTTTCCTACTGGTATGGAATGAACACGAAATTCTCAGAAAAGCAGTCACAGGATCCCATGTCGCACGAAACCGATTCATTTTTGTTGAAATATATTACCGACCGCTATAGATTAAAGATTCTGCAATTAGAACGGTTTCACGAGCGTATTAAGTAATTTAAGTGCAGCAAATTTTATGTTATAAAGGGGTCCAGTTTAATTACGACCCCCGAATCGAGATCGCATGCTACAGCATCGAGGTCTATAACATTTCCCATGAGTCGCGGACATTTATTGCCGAGGACCCAGCTCGGATAAAACAATAAAGAATGGTTAACTGCGTTTTAATGTGAACAAGAACACGGCTGGACAATAGCCGCCCGATTGGGGTCCGTTCAGTGGTCAGTGGTTAGCTCGCCAGTCGCCACTCTCCAAACTGTAGTTTTGTGCTTGAACCTGTTATTGATAATAGCTATCGATATCGACATTCCACATTTCATCGTATCTATATTTATTTCAAATAGCGAAATATAATCTTATGCATTGAAGTCGGTGACCTAGGCTTAGTATTCTATTTATAGTCTTAAGGGATTATAGGTAGAATACAAAATAAGTTATCTTTATTCTACCAGTTTATAATTTAATGTATAAGTATAACATTTTATGTGTAGTATAATCTAATACAAATTATTTTCAGATAGTTATGCAAAGTTTAAAAAAAGGAGCAAGTGCGTACTTAGATATATGTACTAAATCGACAATAGTGGGTGGGGTCTGAAGGGTGTCAAAAATATAAAACAACAAACGAACACCAATTCAAAATCCCTTGGAAATTTATATATGTATTCGTATCGAAACAACTAAATCATCTTCTGCATACATGGAAAATCTTTTATTAATCACCACAAAGGTACATAAATTTATTAGATCTAAATTTTAGTTAAATCGTCATAATCAATTGGACTATTTTTAAATACTATCGATAAAATTCAATTGTCTACGCCCAACACTATGATGTAAAGGTAAGTAATAAACGTGCCCGCATAAACCTTTGAATCGCTGACCACGGTATCGAACCTATGCGCCCTTTGTCTGTGTCCAGCCACAAATTGTTTAAGAAATAAAATAAAATCTAATTTACCGTCGTGCTACGTTTATAGGAACACTTTTACGAGTGCCGCTGACTCGAGTGTATTGTTTACTTTCAATACTTTGCGTTTTACTCGTATCCCCCTAATACGATTAAGGATATAAAAACGTGTGGAATAAAATTTATCCCGCTGTTACAGTCTTAACTTACCGATCCAGCTGTTACTTGAATTCTATTGCATACATCCGAAGCCATTAGAGGTTAAACTGGATATAGTAAAAACAGATATGTATTTCTTATTTTTGATTTCCGAGTTTATCCACACTAATCAAACATGAACATGATTCTCGTCAGAGTAAATCTCGTAAAATTTGCCGTTATCGATTATGATTTGGCTGTTACCTGGCGACCCCAGAGTCGTCCGTCACAAGTTACCCATAATCCAAGCGGTAACCCACTTAAGTTGGAAATATAAATATAATGTGTTTTTGTTTGCTTCCAGTGATTAATAGACAATACAACGCGAAAGTGGCACTGTCTCTTTAGTTTTTACCATTTCACGGGCTTAGTTTTGTATAAGTATTACGAACTTTGGTGCATAGAATAGAGTGAATGCCAGAGATAAATATGTAATTATTACTTACGATAATGCGAAAGCTCTTTGTGGAAATTAAATCGAAGTTTATGGTGATGAAGTCGCGAGAAAAGCATTTATGTTAGTACAAATTAACACAAATTTAAAATATATAATGTGAAGGACGACAACGTTTCAAACGAGTGTCTGGCTATACATCTAAATTTATCCATTACCATGTGGGCTTTTATATCTCTTATTTATGTTCATTGGGTTTGCGTTACGCTGCACCACTCCAATGGACAATAGAAATTGGGAACATATTTGCAGATAATGCAGTTACCGTGACTGCAGACCTAGGGGGACATTACGCTCATACAAACAGAAAAATGGCCCTGAGCAAGCTGCAAAATGTCCCGAAAATACATTAGTCGCATTAGAAACACCATTAAGGGTCGGGCAGGCCGATAACAATTAGGGTAGGATCTGAGATCTTAAGGGGAATTAACAGGGCATAGCGCGTTTGCACTGCTTTAAACAATACCTGCTGCCGTGCACAGAATAATTTTAAGGTAAAAATAAATTTAAAGCTTAATAAGGCCTACCAGCTTTAACCGTCGCAATATCGTAATTAACCTTGAGTTCTTAATTAATTCTCCGACAAAGTTTTACAGCCTTATAAATATAAGAAAAGAATTTGTTCACCTTTATTTATGCAGTACAAGAAAAGCAGACAGCAGAAATATATCTTAATCATCATAAAACAGAATTCATTCATAGCGAAGCGCCTGACGTAAAAAGTATGAAAAATGAGACATCAACGCCGAAACGACATAAAGGAGTCGGCGAAAATTCTTGTAACCGCGACGCCGCCAAATACTCTTACAATATGCATAACTTGTTGAGAGAGTAATCAAAAGACGATATAAAGTGAAGAGGAAGATACGGCGAAAGGCTAAAAATGTAAAACCTCTCTTAGATTTTCTTGAGGCGCGACCCCTCCAGCGAAACTTGCCGTAAGATGGGAAAAATTACCCGACCCCGGCAAACTTTTTTCCATTTGAATTATGATTCCTTATTTCATGCTTCGCCCTTAAAAAAAAGTTTGTTTTACATTGGCTCAGGCTCATTCCGCGACGATGCGCGAATATTAATAATGTGTTTTGAATATACTGTGTAACTGGGGCAAACTTGGTGTATTTTATATAAATTGAAAGATTCACGAGATTCTATGGGAATACAGTTTTACTTTTTTAAATTTGTTCATAAAATTTGTACGTGTTTTTATATTTTTGTGCGAAATCCTTATTTTCTTATAAGAATTGTACTGTCGTATAAGCTAAAAATTTAATTTTTTATATCCCAAATTTAAAGTTTTGTACTGATAACTTTATGTGGTAGTAAAACTCCTTACGTTCCAAAGTTGGATATAGGGTAAACTGTATAAGAAAATCAAAATTTGCGCGAATTACATAAAAATGTTTAAGAGGACAAACTCACGAGAATAAAGACAGTTTTCAGATTTAAAATAATAGAATTAAAATTGTCTAAATGTAATTTTGTTACTGTTACAACTTAGGCCCCGAAAAAGACAAATTCCACGTACAGATCTGTAACAGCACATTTTATTACCTATCAACATTTGAACTAATTGTAATCCTTTTATGATCGTCTTATTTTGTTCACTTATTTATTGGCATACGTTTCTAGTTATTGTGGAGAACAGCCTATTGTCCCATTGTACTCGCTCAGGAGTATCATTAGTCAGGTGTTGCGGACTACAATTACAAGCTAATTCTAAAAAATTGTGTTGACGTTGCCGGGCGGGCACATTTGCATTTCTTAAGTATAAAACTACGACCTGATTGGGAGAGGGGGCAGTTGAGCTACAACTACGATACGGGCATGACGTGTGTACATTCGGGGATCTAATAGTGACGGACTTTGCGCGTTTTATTGAATTACGACCTTCTGCATTACGTTTGGATTTGTTGTGCTCGGTTATATTTGTACCTGTGTTATACGTGTTTGTATAGTTCTAATAAACTGTATAATAATTCTAACGGCATTTTAATTCGAGTCCCGCTAACTCGTAACATTACAATGAAACTCAAAGCAGGGAGGCGGCAAAGGATTTTCATTCTGGGAGGGACTTTAACTTCCATCTTACCAAACAGTTTATTTTCTTTAGAACTTTCTATAAAACGTAGGGCAATATAATATCTCATTCGTTTTAGTCCTTGTCCTTTTTAATGGCAATAAAGTTGTATTAACAAAAAATGTTTTTAGAGAAACTAAAAAATTTACTAACAATTACAGTTTTTCACGTGGCTTCACTAACGTAAATTTTGCATGTGTCTCATTTTCCGAAATAAAACGTAATCTGTATTATTAAAGACCTATATAAAATTTTTGATTCGTTACGAATATCATCTTATTTCCGGGAAAGAAAAGTATTTTGTATTCATAAATAAAGGTTATACATAGAAAGTATAAATTGAACAGGTGTCTAAATTTATGGTGATTATTTAAAAAAAAATGCCGTAGGTACCTTAATTGTATTGCAGTTTGTATCCATATGTATGAATTTATGTTAGATTGAACGTGTATTAGTTTAGTCTCCTTTGCATACCGCCATTAATTTATTAATATGTGTATATTCTTGAACACATGGTTGCCTGGAAAAGATCGCTATGAACGATAAGGCCACCAATTGTTTACTAGTAATTATATATTACTAGTATACTTATATAATATTATAGTATACTAGCTGTCCCGGCAGACGTTTTTCTGCCCTGAAGAAATAAAATTTAGAACCCGATTCCAGCGCCACCCACCGGGTCCAAATGTAAGCTATCCTATCTTTCAAGTCGGATCAAATTGCACACGGTGTGCAAATTTGATTAAAATCGGTCAAGTAGTTTAGGAGTCCATCGCGGACAAACAACGTAATTTATATATATATTAAGATAAAGTGCGGTTTTAGTTTAATATGAATAATAAAGTATTTGCATTGAGTAATTACGATATAAATATATGCCAATGATAGCTACATATTACTCTTTTAAGATTTGTTGAATAGTGTACAAAGTGCACCGCCCCCGTAGGCGCAGTCTGTCTCACTGAGAAAATATGTAAACTTTAAATTGTATTTGCATTTCATACAAGCCGGGAAATATTGGCTTCGTGCTTGTAAACCGCCACAAAGACTCATGCTGGATCCGCAAGAAGTGCTCCGAGATAGGGTTGAATGGATCAAACCTTATCTAATCCTATTGAACAATATAGAGAAATCTATCGTTTACAAAACAACGGTTTGGTGTATGTAGTAGTGGGTTAAATTTACTTCTTTTGTTTTTATAACAATATGATTTCAAGATAATATTAATTTTTTCAAAATTTTTATATTTCGGGTTAGTTTTATGCTCGTGTTTATTTTTATATACATTTTTATTACTTAGGACGTTCGTTGGATTAGACTGGCTTAAAATTAAATAGTACAACATTAAATATTAATAGTATCTTATAATACATATCGAACAAAGTTACGTGTATTAAGGTGATATTATAGTTGAACTTTATCATATTGGACGATTTATTATGTATTAAATTGATCTAGAAACAGTATGTGTACTTCAAGTGAGTATAGAAGTAAAATTATTATCAATTTATAATTTATTCAAAACTTTATTAAATAGATTAATTATAATAACAAAGATTTAAATAGTAATAATAATATTAACAGCCCATAAACGTCCCACTGCTGGGCTCTGGCTTCCCGTTTATAGGGGAACGGACTATATACCCGTAACGCTTGTTCAAGATGGATTGGCAGGTTTGACACACATCCGTTGTCTCGATGTGCATGTTTCATCACGATGTTTTCCTTCACCATTAGCACGTGGTACTCTTATCAATATGCACGTTAGGTCAGAAAACTACCTAAGTGGTGCATTGCTTTCCGGCCAGGATTCAAACCCGCTCCCTTTGAGTTTGGGACACGCGCGCTTGTCACTAAGCTATCACAGCTTAGTAATTTTTTTACACATTAATACATGTATATCTGTTATTTATCCTTAAAATCGAATATTTATATATTGTACTTCCTCAAAAGAGTCAGCCCTAACTTACACACATTCGGTTTTAACTTTGCACATATTTGGGGATATTTTACATTATATTCATGATGCCCTCTGCCTGAGCCTTAAAATTGAATTTGCACATAAAATGAGCGAATTTTCTTTGGTTTCACTCCAGCCCCAAGTGTGTTTTAATGCGTCATTCTACGACATTATAGCCACGTTGAACATATGTGCAAAACAATGAACCTTCCTTGAACTTTTAAGATGAATTGAAATGCATAAATTATAATCCAACGCGGTAAAACTTCAAAATGAAGCTATAAATAAAAGGTGACTTATAAAAGATCTCCCATTGGATATTAATTGTTTTAAAATTACCCGAGGTCCCGAGTTTTGACCTTTCGAAGCGCCCTTTCGGTGACCATAAACGTCAAGGAACAATAAAGAGCCAAGGAGTGACCCTAGCGGTACCCTTGCTAAGTTCTTAGCCCCGGTCACCCCCGCTGTCCACCACCCCTGTCAAAGGCCAGCCTGGGCCCCGAGGGAAATTATTGTCGGGATTTAAAGGGCATTGCTTACGTGGAGATACAAAAAACCCGTGTACTTATAATAGAAGTTTGTACTTGAAATAAGTTTTATCTGGTATTGGTCACGTGACCGGCGTTTGCATCAATGTTTTATTGACAACTTTATTGTTGGAATCTACTATCGAATTGATGAAAGAAAATTGACGCGTTATTTGGGGCATATATTATTATTGTCTCTATTGCATTCTGTGTTAGTAAAATAAGTTTGCAAATAAAATAAGTCACGTTTAAAAGTAAATCATTTATTATTATATAAAATATTGAAACAAATTAACAAATACTGTGGGTATAGAATATACAATCAATTAAAACACTTTTCTGTTCAGCGATTTTGAGCCTATGAATAAACAAATTCGCACCCCACATTCCGCGCACTTCCATTCAATCGTTAATTTGCTACAAACATTTTTTTAGACAGTTTGGAAAAGCTTTTCTTAAATATTATATACTTGAATGAGATAAAATTGTCAATCAGGATCAAACGAATAACCCCCAACGCTTGCAGAGTGCAAACTTCAAAAAAACAAATCCGCATCGACTCAGGAAGAAACCTTTCCCAAATCAATGTCAATTTCAATAAAATAAGCAAAATTAAATAAACATCCCCCTGCGAGATAAAAGGTCTAGCCGTCGACTAAGACCACACTTTTGATGGTGTCGTATTTTAAAAAGTTGGGGGAAAAGTTGACACTTAGACGAATTTAACCTTGCATTGTATTAATTATTCAGTGCGGCGCTTTAAGGTGTGCTTGCAGGAGGGTAAGGTAATTTGTTTTACTAAAAAAAAGTGTACAGAGAAGAATTTGAGGGAAGTTGCAACGATTCTCGCCCCGACAATAGCTCGGGCGGGAGAAAAGTTTAATAAAATTGTTTCGGAATGCAGCGTGGAACGAGATAAGTTCCGCCTAGTGGAGAACGTACTATCGATTGTAGAGTTTTTTATTAACTCAGTTTAATAAGGAAAATAGGGTAAACGAAATCTTAGCAACATTCTGTTTACAAAGAATTGTAATTTAAATAACTTTATATTGAGTTTGTTGTTTAATCTATACTAAAGGTAGACCTCATCTGGGCATAATGTCAGAGTTATAGGCCATTTCATGCAACTTAGAGATGGGTGTAATGTAACGTTTTTTGAGATGCGAAATGGTTTTTAATTGTGACATCAATCGTTTTGTACAACAACAACAACAATTGTAAAAGTGACGTCAAATATTGACAGACAACCTATATATATACACTAATGTAACTATTGGTTAATAGCGTTATTTTTAGCGCTATAAATAAGACATATATGGCGTGAAAGAAAGTTTGTTTGAATATTTGTATATTTTCATGTTGTTTGTTTATTCTTGAATGCATTGAAAATCAACTGTTTGTCATTAAATTCATCAGATATATGCTTTTTTATTGTTGGAGTACAATAATCAGGATAAAGGCTCACCTTATGGAAAGTGGTTACAGATGGAGGTGCTGCTAATGTGCTGCCAGCCTCCAAGGAGGCACTGGAATCTGGTCACTAATTTAAGGTTGTTTCTGGCAACATACTCTAAACCAGGGATGGTATCCATCTAAAAACAGGCAAGCGCCCTACCACATGCTTGTGGATTGTGTTTGTCTTATGTTATGATAGGCTACCCGGCCACGAAAATTAGAATTATTTCTCCGTTACTGCATGGATATACCGTACTTTCAATAAAAACCATATGCATGTAATACTTTTGCTTCTTCCTCTATCTGCCTCTGGACTGCAGATTCAAATCTCTAGTACTAAAATAGGGATGGTGAAGTAACTTTTTCGTATTATTTTGTTTAGAAATAAATCAATATTATGAAACTATATATAACCCATAACAGAGATGATTATAGACTAAATTCATTCTGGGAAATGGGATAGTTTTAATGGATCATTTCTTATGCGAGTTAAGCCGCGTAGAGAGCTCTAAAATACGATAAGATCTTAAGAATTTTAAATAGAATCTTCAAATTTATTTCGCCGCCTAATTTCGCCTATCGTAGTGTATAAAGACTGAAATTGGATTTCTCATTCGTAGAGCATTCTGCTTAAAAAGTCTCGAAATAATTAAGTCTCCGCGTCTCGACAGCACGGCATTCGCGTGTACACAAAAGAATATTCCTACACCAAATTCATTTGTAGATAGATGGGGGATGCTTACGGTCCTCTCTGGAATACTTTAACTTTTCAATTGTAACTTTTGATGGGTTTTCGAACGTAATAATAATCGCTGTATTGCGCTTATGGGGTGCGCGCATCAACGAATGATTGTTACAAAAGAATGCCAATTTTATATGGAAAATTTAGTTACGACTTCACTGTATTATTCACCTCCGTCCCTCAAATGCATTTAGTCTTTCAATTTTTTTTGTAGTATATTTTTTCTACCGATAAACATAGGGCGTCGCAACACTGTTGAAATGAAAATCTCACTTCCATTAGTAAACTTGTTAACATTACTTAGTCAAAAGTTTCCGTTTACTGCAGTATTTACGAATAAGAGAATTCTAGTGTACCTAATACAGTTTACAACATCGTAAATTCTATCAAAGAAAAGTAATTTAGTTTAAACTTTCTAAAAGATACTTTAATGATAATGCTTACAAAAGGTTTTAAGTACTTACGAAGAAAAGTGAGAACATTGTAAAGATAGTAGTAAATGTATACCTACATTCTTAACTAAGTTTACATTTAATATTTTCTTAAGTTTTCGCGACTTGTATACATAATAAAACTACGTTTTAACGGTTTTAAGCGCGGTAGTTTTATTTGATTTTGGTTTTTCCGACTTTCGGCCACTTTTCACTGAAAACGTCGAAACGTCGGAAAAACCAAAATCAAATAAAACTACCGCGCTTAAAACCGTTAAAACGTAGTTTTATTAAGTTTACATTTTTCAATAATAGTCCTGTAAAATATAGTAGGTATGTGAAATATAATTAAATCAAAGATCGCCTGACTTCCCCCGTGTAAGGTGAGTTTCGTACCTGACCGATACATTTTCACGGATTTTAAGTAACTATACTATGTTCATATCCATTATCGACAATACGTGTATACTACGCTTCGTAATTTAATGACAAAAGGTTCATTTATAAACCTGTCGTCTTCAAGTAATAAGACCGTCCATTGTCGTTTAAGTAGATTAAAAAACGCAACCCTTATAAAATCGTTACGACCGTCTGTTCGTTTGTCTACATGTATCTCACACAATCATTTTTAAGAAAAATTACTATGTTCATTATGGATAAAATTTGCTAGAAAATTGTTATTGACATTCCCTATTTACAATTTCAAATTGAAGTAGATATCTATATATAATCATAAATAATTGACTATTACGATATGTATGTATACGTAAGTATGTAACTGCACTAACTGGAAATTGAAACTTTTCTTCAACTTCTTTTAAAATTAATAAATTCCTCTCTGAGTATACTACATACATACATACATATATAACTTCACGCCAGTTCCCTTGCGGGGTAGGCACGAACAACAGAGCGCCATTTAGGCCCATTCTTACACACCTCACTTGCTTCTTTGACATTCATAACTCTTGTCATGCACACTCGTCTGTTCTTAAGGCTCCTGACATCACCCTCCGCTAGTACACGATCAATTTGATCATGGAAGGTGTGTCGTGGCCTTCCACGACTTCTGCATCCATCTACTTTTGCATTGTATATCTGTTTAGTCATTCTTTCATCATGCATTCTTTCCACATGCCCGAACCACCGGAGCATTCCTTTCCTTACCTTCACCCCGACACTCTCTTTCAGACCAACTCTCTTTCTTACTTCGGTATTACGAACGCGGTCCGCGAGCGTCACTCCGCAGATTTTGCGCAGTGCTCGCATCTCAACCGCGTTTACTCTACTTTCATGCTCTCTCTTCCATACCCAACTCTCGCTTCCATACGTGAGCGTAGGTACCAGCACCGCGTTGTGTATGGCGAGCTGGGCCTTCTGGCTGAGGTTCTTAGCGCCTAGAAGTTTACCTAACGCTCCATTCAAACTATTCCCCAAATTTACTCTTCTTTCTGTATCAGCGGTGTACCTTCCATCCCTGCTAAAAGCACATCCAAGATATACAAACTCATTCACTTGCTCCAGCATAACATCATCGACCATTATCCTTGCATTCGTTCTGGTTTCTTCTCTTTCAAACACCATAACCTTTGTTTTCTTCGCATTCAAATGTAAGCCTCTCGCCTGACGTCATCTTTCATCATTGTGACTAGTGTTTGCAGTTCTGATGGCGATTCGGCTAAAAGCACGGCATCATCCGCATAAAGCAAGGTGCTTACAACTAGATCTGAGTATACTAGCTATAATTATTGAGATGTTACTAAAAATCCAACAAATATTTATGCCCAAATAAAATCAGTCAAAAAGGAAACGGTATATTTTCGATTGCCATTTCATTCATGACAGCGTAGACAAGTCAGTAATATTCAATTCTTATACTCACATTTCATGGTAGATAAAAGTCATGAATCAGTTCTCCGTATGTAAAAGTGTAAGGAGTTTGTATCAAAAAATTTACTCAGAGGAGGCGAAACGCGACTCGAATTTCCTGTAAGATATGAATCTTCCCTACTCGCTTTAAGGTGACGTATTTCCCTATTTCTACCCTCTCAAGAGGGTTCTGCTCTATATAGCAAGCTGCAATTCCGCGACCATAAACAGTATTCCTCTAAGTCAAGTAATTTCACGAGTATTGATTTTGTCGACGCAAAATAATTTTCATCAACAATGTTTTATTTTTCTTATAACAATAGTTTAATATTTGATAGGGTTCCAGTTAAAAAAAACTAAATCGCAACAAGATGTGTAGTATATTGTTGTTGTAATAAAATGTAAAAACAGAATATTTGGGATGTTTAATGACATGAATGCATTGTGTTGTTATTTCCTGGCTTTAAATTTCATTTATATTAATTGCTAGGAAAATCAACCTCTATTCTACGGCGATAAAGAAACAAATAATCGAACTTACATTCACATTAAAATGTATAAGTTGTATTTAAATTAATATACGTTTAAAGATACTTAATTAAATATATTATTATAAGGCTAAGTGTTAAGTGTTATTAAGTATTTTCATTTATATGTAAAACTTAGTCCACAATAATCTTTGTCCGAACTGATTAATTAATCTATTAAAATGATTAGGCAATACTATAAATTTACACCATTGTACTACCACCACATTTGATTGATTCATACGGGTAAGTAAATAAATTATTGTAAAATAACAAGTACTTATCAAACATCAACCAAGTAGGTTCGATCCAGAAACATTGAAGGATTTCTTACAGGCCACAAACGTTCATTGTTCTTATCATTTGTCTACCCCAAAAAGGGTTTAATCTAAAATCCTACTTATTCCATTACTCAAAAACTTAACTGATATTGATGAAGCAAATTTTCGTTGAAAGTATTTTTTGATTCTATCGCCTTGTATTTTTTTTTTACAATTTTTGCAACCCTAGGAGTGAAATTGTATTGAAAGCAGGGCCGTCTTTACCCGGAAGAGAAAGGGATGCGTGGCACTCGGGCGCAAGAACCTAAGGAGCGCAAGGCAATCGTCTAGCGTACCTATACACATATGGGTATTCACAAGGATTTCATGAGGACTCTGTTCTCATTAAACTGGCTAGGAAACCATAAAAAATTGGACGAAAGTTAAATTATATTATTAAATATTTTTATTTATTATTTCCTTTTTCTTTGTTGCATGATTATTACAGATAATTTAAGAATTTCCTTTGAGTCAGGTTGCCTGGAAGAGATCGCTTTTAGCGATAAGGCCGTTTGTTTTACCAAGTAACTATTGTCTTGTTGGGCATTTTTGTAATTTTTGTTTTGGTGAACAATAAAGTGTTGTCTATGTCTATTATATTTTATACTAGAGATTTCCTCGCGACTACGCCGCGGGCCAAGACCCTAGGCAGTAGCTTTATTTTACTTACATAAAAACTTAATGCGGTTTTTTATGTATAATACAAAAACATATAATAATAACAAAGAAACTAAGTCCATGTAATCTAGACAACTGCCCAGCAAAACATAGAGATTAGTCGAAGCTAACTTGATATAAAATAATATAACGAATAACAATCCCGGGAAAATTTCCGCTATATTCCCGAAATATAAAGCATCGCAACGCCTAACAAAGGACTTACTCTGTCGTTTTAGTGAAAACGTATCGAAATCAGCAAATATTTATGCAATCTAACGAATTTGACCCATAGCCGGAAAAATTCGCGCGGGATTTCCGGGACACAAAGTATCATCTATCGCATTTAAAAAAGAATGTAAGCTATCGTTTTAGTGGAAACTGTGTCAGAATAAGACAATTTTTATGCACCGAACAACTTCAAACCGCTCCCGGGAAAATTCCCGCTAGATTCCAGGGATAAAATATATCATACATTTTATTAGATAAAATATGCTACCGATTAATGAAAAAACCGCATTGGAATTCGATCTGGCCATTTTATATCATTCCCAGAAAAAAATCCGTGGGAGTCCCAGAATAAAAAGTAGCGCAGAGTTTAAGAATTATCTGTCGATCTGCGAAAACCACATCGAAGTCGACCCAGTAGTTTTTACGTGAATCTCGAACAAACAGACAAAAAAGCTAAAAAAGAAAATTCATCGTGTTTTCCATCGTTTATATAGTCGATTCCCGTTGTTTTTTTAAACAGCTCCAATGTCCGTAATGTACACGGCATGTTCAGAATGTTATAATATTATAGATTATTGGCAAAAGGGGCCGCAGAATGTTTTTCATTCATTTTTAATTTGAAAATAATTTCACATCTGAGCTTTCCTGCTTTGGCCTTTGGTATGAATCAATCAAAAATATGTTTATAAACGATCGCTTGCCTCGCATCGCTCAGTCACGTAGAACAAACCAGTTAACGGATCTGTTCCTCAGACATCACCCGCCCAAAGACCCTTCTACAAATTGATTTTCAATTTGTTTGAAATGTGGTCGATGCAACTGGCAATAAGGAGGCGGAATAGCGGAAAATTATTTGACTGAACTTGCCCTTGATGAGATTTCAAACTGAATTAGACGGACGGAACAAATTGAGGGTTATATCTCATCGAGCAAATCCTGTGAAAGGCAAATATCTCTTTGTCAAGAATTGAAACTTTTGTCTATATAATAGAGTTTTGTGTGAATGAGTTAATTAATTGCAAAGTTTTTTTTTATTGTTGAAGCACAGCAGACAGGCTGACGGCCCAACTGTGATGGAAAGTGGTTATCGTCGCCTATGGACATTAGCAACACCAGAGGTCCTGCCAATGTGCTGCCGGCCTTGAAGGAGGAACTGGAACCTGAAGACAACTCAAATATTCTTTTCTATAGAAAATAAGTTTGAATATAAAAAGAAACTAATATTTTAAAAAAAACATTTATATTAGTAATACATAATACAATCCCAAAATAAAATAGTCGCTGCTCTACTTCAAATAAATGGACCATTGATAGAACATTGGATGAAACTACATCGTGACATAATTATATTTTAATATTATAATACCAATCATATAATTTACTATGGACCTAGTCTGGATTAAATAAATATTATTATAAGAAATGTCGAGCTAAAAAGAAAAAAATAAATATTTTCTACATCTCGAAAGTCGGTGCGAAGTAAAAGATAAAAATTACAATATTTTTCAAAATTTGTTATAGTTTTTTTCTGTTTTACTTGACAACAATTTCAAGATGTTGAAGAAATTTTTTTTATGCTTTTTAGTTAGTCGTGAAGTCTATTTCTTTTTTGGTAGAATTTATTTATTTCTCAGTTTTAAATTACATATATGTTATCCAATAACAAGGAATTTATATTTGTATTCTGAAACTGTACTGAATCCAACGTAAAAAGATTCTACATAATCAGTTCAGAAACAAAAAAGTTATAGCTGAATATACATAAAATAATACACGACGAATTGAGAACGTTATTTTTTTTTTGAAATCGATTAAAGAACTACCTATGATAAATACAATCCATTTACAAAAGGTTATGAATTACAACCGTCCAACGTAGCTGAACTCATACAATATTTACGCGTAAACGTCGCGAAAATAGAAAAGGTGGGTAAGTGAAGTAAAGACTGTTTGTGTAAATAATAGTTGTTCCCACTGTTTCACGTTCAGTTTTACCCTCAGTAATCGTTATTTACGGAACAGTGAATTATTAAAGCAATAACTATCTTAAAGGGTCACAGTGTATTTTATGATAGACTTATATATAGGTGTAATTGCTATCTATGTTTGAGTGTTAGGCAGATAATACATCATAATACCCATCGTATTATTAATGAAGCAGTCTAGCCAGTTACGATAACTATAAGCAGATACCGGCTCTGTAGCCAAATGACAAATCAAATAAATTTATTTAATGCGAAAATGGATATATCTATACATAAAGGAGTTATATTTATTAGAGTACAGTTCCCCAAATTCCGCCTTTCGGTATGCATATGGACAAATAACTTGTATAATATATTGATGTAATTATTTAATGAAATATTACCTGAGAAGAACTAAACAGTTGATGTTTATCATCTATCTCTACGGTCTTCTTTATGCGTACACTAGATGGTTACCGCCCCTGATCTAGTGTATGTTGCCATAACTACCTAGTGGCCAGGTTCCACTCTCCCTTTAGAGAGAACACATTGGTAGCACAACTTTGGTGTTACAAATGTCCATAAGCGATGGTAACCGCTTGCCACCAGGTGGGCTTTGTGTTGTCTGCTGAACTCATGCAATAAAAACTATGAAGGACTTGACGATTGTTGCACCTAACAAGGTTCTTACATAAATTAGAATCTCATTTATGAGTTTAAAATAAATACCAAATTATCCTTCTAAGACAATCCACCACTATTCTTTACCGCATTTTTCTGTTGACTGCCTAGAAAGTGCCATGTAGCAATTATTTAAAAAGAAAATCATACAATTGATATTGTGAACTATATTAAAAGCAAACGAAAAATTCTTGTTAAAATGAAATTAATCACTCTCCTGAATGCTTTTGTAAACGAAATTAGTCAGAGGTAGTAAGAAACATGAGCTATTAAGATTAATGTTAATACCTAAAGAAAGTGAATGAAAATTCATGATTCCCCTAGAACAATTAATAAGCTATCCGCTTCTTCTACAAATGTCTTTAATATTAAACACAAGTCATCTCCCCTGAGACAATAATAAATTTCTATTAACTTCTTGAGATGTTACTTTCATTTTATTGTCAAGTGATAGGGATTAATTCGGCTGACTTATAACTGCCATACATCTGGCTGCCCTTGGGGGGTGGTGTATAAAATAAAGCTTCCCCGCGATTATATTAATACTTGGATGGGGCTAGATACGGGGTTGCTACACTGCGTATCATTTATTCCAAACATTGCTCTAAAAATACATTTTTAGAGTTCATTAATAAAAATGACAATGTTTATTTCATTCTAATAATAATTTGATTTAATTATAAAACGACAACCTCCCACATTATGAATTATATGTGTAAAAGAACAACTAATAATAGCAGAGAAATGACATTTTTGTAAATTAAAATATTTGTTAGTGATATTACTATTTATTTTTTGTTTCAACCACAGTCGAATATATCTTTATGTATGTGAATATAAGCATATTGGAAAAAAACTGAAAAACTAACACATATTATAGACGTAAATAAATGAGTTACTTGTAGAGCTAAAACTACCATTAAATTGAAGGGAATTATATTATAAAAATATATAATATTAAAAATACTCTTAATTTCTTGCAATTGAGAGAATCGTAAACCACGTTCGTTCCTTATTTCACTAGTGACTTGAAATACAAACTTATAAAAGAGTTAAACAAGAAATAAATTCTTCTTAATTCTTCAGGTAATCAGAGGGCTGGTGGCTTACCTCGGACAACGGATCAGTATGACGATCCAGCGAGGAAACGTAGCCAGCCTTCTGGGCACCTTACCCATAGAAGACGGTGATCTGGGGTCAGTATTCTACTTATAGTCTTGAGGGACTATGAGTAGAATACAATACAAATAAGTTAAGTTTTCTTGCATTGTATTCGATTATATGTAATTCAGAAATAAATCGCCATTATTTATGTGTAACAGACGTATCTGACTTTCGAGTGTCGCACTTATTATATTAGTCAAATATGATCCTTCAAGATACCATAGTTTCTGATAATAATATGTAAATTATACATATCGACGCCCCCGTGCAATAATCCAGTATACGATAAAATATTTTGGTTTTTTTGGACAGTTCCAAAAGTCCCATGCAATAAAAATGTCATGAGGATATTTTTCATAAGTAGCAGTAGGAAAAATTTGAAAAAAATTGCATACATGGATCCCAAGCCAGAGATGCTAAATATTTTTTTCACTGATGGTACATTACTGAATTATTACATGGGGGCGTCGATAATTATATAGATACTTACTTACGAAGTTGTAATTAATCGAATTCCAAAAGGAGGTTTTCAGTTCAAAGTGGTATATTTTTTTGTGTGTGTTACTCGATTTCTCCGTCAATTGTGGACCGATTTTCAATTTTTTTTTATCGAAAAGTTATACTCCCGGATTGGTCCCATTATCACCAAAAATTACTATATTTTGTAAATTTGTTATTGTTCTTTTATGTTTTACTTGGGCCCGACTTCAACATATTGTTGAAAGAAGTCGGTTAAATATATTTTTTGGTTTTTATTGTGAAATCGGCTTTGTTTATGTTAAAAAATATATTTTCATATCCAACTGCATATATGCTATTTCTAATTTTACATATAACATGGCAACTTTCTATATAACATGATCCGACTGCAGCGGTAAGCGGTTTAGATGACTCTCCAAGAAACTGGTGTCTACTTATAATTTT
Organism: Dendrolimus kikuchii; assembly: GCA_019925095.2. Lineage (NCBI taxonomy): Eukaryota > Metazoa > Arthropoda > Insecta > Lepidoptera > Lasiocampidae > Dendrolimus > Dendrolimus kikuchii. The sequence continues at coordinate 11,317,293 of CM034400.1, forward strand.
AACTTCACCTTTAAATACTTAGAGACTCAAATACAGCTTCTTACTCTAGGTACTACTCGCCTCTACTTAGTATATGGCTTCTTTGTACGGAGATAGATAATTTTAAGTAGCACGGATTTAGTGAATATAATTTATTGAATCTCATAAATATTGTGCTTGTAACTTTTTGATATTAATATCATTATTATATGATACAATTATACTATATTTGTATCTGTATATAGTTATCATTATTTATAAACTGCTTAAACAACAATACTTTAATTGTATCAATTTGGGCATAAGGAAGTCTGGAAAAGATCTATGAAAGAGAAAGATTGATGAAATGAAAAAATAACAACCCACTGCTGAGATTGGACCATCCAATTCCAGAAGTACATACAGTATAACCGTCATGCTTGTCCAAGATTATCAAGTTTAACATTAGTAACGTCGGCGTCTGTACAGGACCCCTGTAACTAAATTTTTCGTGATTTACTTTTTCGCCATAATTCTTACATATTCCATATATATAGATATCAGTTTTGATCAAAAATATATTGTTACCAAAAAATTTAGTTTCAAGGTCTTGCACAGACGCTGACGATATGAATTATCTCTATGATCAGGTTTCTTCACGATGTTTTTCTGTATTGTTAGGTGAACAGGAACGGAGAAAGAATACAATTTCCTGCAGCCGAGCAGCCTGTCATAAGAGGCGACTAAACTACCCACAGCCAGGTGGTAGGGCATTTGCCCGACTGGATGGCTACCACCCCTGGTCTAAAGCATGTCGCCATAACAACCTTGAGTTGTGTTCCGGCATTACTGACCAGGTTCCAGTGACCCTCAAGAGAGCAGCAGCACATTTGTAGCACCTTTGGTGTTGCAAATGTCCATAGGCGATGGTAACCGCTTTCCATTAAGTGGGCCGTCTGCCTGTCTGCTGAACTCCTGCAATAAAAAAACAGGGGCTTTAAAGAGGCAGCTTTTAGAGAATCGCTGAAATTAACATGCGTTTAGATATAAATTCAAATTCAAATTCATTTATTTGTATAAACTTATTTCTAGGCCTTATATAATTATACCTAATAATATACTGATAAGTGTAAGAAACGGCATAAAGTTCTAAGTTATTTTGACACTTGTTATATTTCTAATACAAATCTGCGGAAGTTGCCAGGTTACCCCCCAGCACTGCCTAAGCGATGCATATTTTCTAATCAAAATTGGAATGCAAATTTTGAATGAAACGCTATTAGTTTAATACGGCTATGTAGAAATAGCATTAAAACCAAATATAATACCAAAATAATCAATCGTTCTTGTTTGTCTATTCATATAAATACAACTATTTATAGACGACGTACGGTAGCAACGCAGACTGGGTCCCTGCATCGCGGCCTCAAATGCTCTGATTAATTTCGAAATGATATTTGATATGTACTGGAGGGCATCAGTTGGCTGAACCTGACAAATGGTCAGATTTTCATTGCTTAAGGTTGGCGCGAGGGGTCAAGATTAAACGTCTGCGGTATAAATAGCTCCATATTAATTATACACCAAGAAGTCTTCCTAATTTTTATACCAATTTTAGTTCCAATAAAACAGTATTGGATAGCGCGAGTATCTGCGAAATGTGCAACAGAAAAATACGCTTGCAAATATTATTTATTTATTATTATTATTTAATTATTCACTTACAAACATAGCTATCATTACAATTGTCACCAATACGATAGCGTGGTACACATAATATTTACATATTCAATCGTCATCTAATATATAAAATTCTCGTGTCGCGGTGTTTTTTACCAAACTCAATCGAAACGACTGAACCGATTTATATGAAACTTTGTGTACATATCAGGTAGGTCTGACAATCAGCCAACATATATTTTTCATACCCCTAAATTATAAGGGTGACCCAACCCTAAATATGTTTTTTATTTTTTTGTCAAAATTTATATTTTTTTTTATGATTCGGCATTAAAAAATACATACAACCCTAAATTTTCACCTTTCTATCACCAACTCCTATTTTTCAATAGGGATATTAGTATTTTAATAATTTACTACTCTCGGCAGTCGATAATTGATCAGTTTCCACTCGGATCAGTTATTTCCGCCAGGTGTCTACCGGTGTCACTTCTCACTCCGTAAACAGTACGGAGCAGGGATGAGAACGAAACCGGTGCTGCAGTCGGGTTCTAGATTTTTATTTTTTAAGGGCAGGACAGCATCTGCCTGGTACAGCTAGTAATATATAATATAGTAGGCAGTTCTTGCGAATTCAGTCCCAGTAGAGATAAGAATGTCAATTTGTTAACATATCTTGTTCAATGTTCGCAAGGCCTGTGTCTATTTGTGGAAAGCCTAACTAGAGGAATCGCTTTGTTTCTGTTGAAATAAAATATAATTTGAAAACAGCAACGGACAGTAAAAATCTCTTGAGCGGGTAAATGTCTCATATATTTTCTTAAACAAGGATCACAAAAGATCAGGACAATGCAAACCTCCCACAAAATCCCTACACCACGTTTCGCAACGCAGATAAAATTATTTTATAAATGTATGAAATGTTAGGTACAGTTCGTAATAAACACAAAGGACAATAAAATGAAACAAACAGTAACACAAAGGTGTCGTTGAATAAAAAAGAATTTATAACATAAACGCCCGAAGTTAAAGGCCCATCAAAATTTATTGTAAGGTATTGTTTTTAACAACCGACGTTATGTTTTGCCATGAAGTAAAATATTCTGCGTGTGTTTTTTATTTTCACTTAACAGTACGAATACGTTTTTGTAGCAATAACTACATTTTTCAATAAATGCGTAAATATTTCAAGCCAAATATGCGTGCCTATACAACTTCATTAATGTCGCGACTTTTTCTTCGAGGTAAGTACTACAATTTGGAAGCAGCAGAGTTTAGCTGATACTCATTAGAATACTTTAATATTTTAGTATCCAAAGACTTTTAAAAGGTACTGTCGTCACTCATGGATTGCAGTGGGGTTAATATAAAACTCCTGGGTAGTCGGTATAGACACTTAAGAATCTTGGTATTTGTACTCTCATTTATCTCTCTCTAGCAGCAGAGTTTAGCTGATACTCATTAGAATACTTTAATATTTTAGTATCCAAAGACTTTTAAAAGGTACTGTCGTCACTCATGGATTGCAGTGGGGTTAATATAAAACTCCTGGGTAGTCGGTATAGACACTTAAGAATCTTGGTATTTGTACTCTTATTTATGTACTCTATTTTTAAAATCAACTATATGAGGCAGGATTTACACCTAAGTGAACTTTATATACCTCTCTCTTTTGTTTCACCTTATCCCAATTATTGTAGGTCGGCACAATATGTCCTTTCATTCCACACTTCTCTATTCTGATATACATCTTCTGTCACACCACAAATTATCATATCATCTTTCACACAACCATTCATCCATCTCTTTTTCGGTCTACCTTTACATTTCTACCCATCGATCTTGTAGTCTAACTTTCTATGTGAACTTTATATATAGGAAAAGAAATCCATAAACGATGGTAACTAATTTTCACCAGTAGAGTCATCTGCCTGTTTGCCTGCTTTTAACAATAAAAATGTAGGAAATGCCTATTGTATGTAATAACAAACTGGGCTCGGGCCTCTCACTATATTAGAACGGACAGTATACCCGCCACGCTTGTCCAAGGCAGGTTTGACACATGGGTTATCTCGATATGGAGGTTTCATCACAATGTTTTCCTTTACCGTTCTTAGGACGTGGTAATTGTAACAATATGCACATTAGGTCAGAAAACTGCCTTAGTGGTGCATGCGTTCCGGACATGATTCGAAACCGCGCTCTCTGAGTTTGGGACGCATGTCCAAGCCATTACGTTACCACCTCTAATACAAATAAACTAATGGTGATAAAACTAAGATCGAATATTGAAAATTTGTCTTTAAACAATTTATTTAGTTCCAGCTTTATTGTTATCTAAATAACAGTATTAAGTCTTCCTAGTCCTTATTTACAGAGCCGAAAATATTTCCCGAGTTCAATCAGCCATTAGCAAACAATTTTAATTGAGTTTTTATACCTATACAAATTTGTTGTTTACGTAATATTAAATATTTTACAAAATATTGAACCAATTCCACCATTCAATCAACTGTAAATGTATCGTCGTTAATATTACAAAGATCACTTTGACACCATTATTTAGGGCGTTGCTTAAACGTATCATCATTATATCATATTTTATGAAAAAATAAATGTCTGCCGGTATCTTATTACGCGAGTGTCATGTCTTGTAGTCATGGTGACTTTGGAGCAGCCATCAAAAGACGTCATTACACCGTCTTGCGTATATTACGTCATTATTCCAGCAACACGCGCTCTCGCTTACAACTCTGACAATCTGAGATGTTGCTAATGGAAAGAACACGGGGTTTTTGATAAATTCGTGCTCATTTTCCCCCTCCTGGTATGAGTTTAAAAAGCACAGAATCCCTCGTATCGCATATGATGGCACGTGGAACTGGATTGAGTGGAAATGAGCTGTTCTGATAAGAACGCTTTGTGGACCGTATCGCTGAGATGTTGTGATTTTCGCCTATATTTATTTAAGCCCAGTACGTCTCGCCGAAAATGAGATCTCCCGAGATGAGATAAAGTGCTCATTTTCCTTTCTATTGATGAAATTAATTTTCATAATAGGATTACTTAACAAGATTCTTGCCTAAACTTTATTTTCGATTTAAAATACGATTTTGTTGTTAAACAATAAACTTGCCAAGAGACTTAACAAAGCATTTAATTTCGATAAGTAATTCAAATACAAACTAATTTAAATATTAGTTTTAAAAACTTTTAATGTATTTAAACGCGTAGTTAATTTATTTTTTCTTTGGCATTTCGATTTCATACAATAAATTAGTTGTTACTGTATTACTTGCGATATTTTGTAAATAAACTGCTTAGGACGCGTACTTACCTGCGAGCCGTAACCTTTTGCAGTTACTATAACCAAAAATCATATAGTGTCTACGTAGCCCACAAACTCAATGCGGGCAGAAGCGGCGCGCTCGCGAGCCACGATTATTACACCCTATAATTTTTGGCTACAGTAACTGCAACGGTTACTGTTACGGCTCGCAGGTAAGTACGTGATTTTACTATATCCGCTCGGTTACAATTACAACACGCAGATGAGTACGCGGCTTTACTGATCCGCTCGGTTACAGTTACGACTCGCAGATTAGTACGCGACTCTCTATATCTATTTTATTACGCTAAAAATTAGCAAATTTAAACAATGCCCAGACAAAGTATGATTTCTTTCTATAAAATTGGCATTTTCAAACTGAATAAGCTCTCTTTTAAATAAAGGTTTTAAAAAAATACTTGCAACTGAGACGCAAAGTGGTGCATGAATAGTAAAATCTGGGCAATTGCGCTACTTTAATGTTACCAAAGTAGATTGCGTTAAAGCGAATATACATTAAAAGTATCGTAAGTTGTTTTCGTCAATCTTAACTTGTTTTGTATTAATTAAGTCATATTTGAAACCTGGAATGTCAGCGACACAGCCGTTTGTGTCGTGAACTATTTAGCTACCCTCATTTTGCGTGCCCACTGTTGAGCAATGGTAAAATCCCGAAGTTTGCCACTGGTTACGTTTCCTGTGAAATATGATGAAGAATTCAACGGAAACTTTGTTATTTTTTATAAAAAATATTTTTTATTGTTTACCTAATTTTACGAAAAAATCTAGGCGTTGCATGGCACAATTTAAAACCAGCAGTCAATAGGGTAAATGACAGTAAAATCTATCATGATACTTTTTATCATACAAAACGTCGCAGCTTTATAAATTTTGTACGGGTGTAGAAAACTGTAACGTTATAATTTTGGTCATATAAAAGCGTATTAATTATGTTATTGTTTAAACAGTAATTAAAATTATTTTCGTCGTGATATTTTAATAGTATTATAATAAAATGGTATTTTAAAGCCTTTTTTATGTGTTACAAATTATTGTGACATATGTCATCTAGGTGCCCAATTTTCACAGATCCTGCGTTCAATTCCTTACTATATGTGAAAAACTGATTGCAAAAACATCAGCGCCTCGAATTTTGTATTGATTTAAAATGAAAAAAAAATCTGGAGGCAATGGTTTGTTTACCTTGCGGCCGTTTGGTGCAACATTTGGTACAGAGCCGCCCCATGTATTCCTCGGGGCATTTCCGCCCCACTCATTATCCCCTATAGTTATTACTGTCATTTTTCAACTCGTTATTTACTCTGAGGAGAGCTGATAGCGCGACATTTGCTCTCAAACACCGATTTGAGATTAGGGTGAAGGATTTTCTTGGATTTGCGCAGGCTTACCAAGGAAATTGAAAGTAGCCCTATAAAAAATGTGAGTACTTAGGGTGTGTGTTGGGCTAAGTTTTATAGCCTCAAATGAGGGTGTTATTATGTAAAATTCATGTTTGTTTTAATGGATTAAATATATTCTATCTAGCTCGAACATTGTTCGAGCCGCTATAGGTCCCAACGAGGTAAGGTACATGTTTTTATAAGGTTGATTTTAAAATACTACAATGAAGGAAACTTCTGTTAAATTTTATCTATTAACCCTTAAAATTATAAGTAGAATACTGATCGTAAGTCTTTGAAGTCAATAGGTAAGGTTTCCAAAAGGCTGGCTAACCTCTTGCTGGCTTACTTAGCTAGATCGCTGTACTGATCTGTTGTCCGAGCTAGGAACTAGCCTTTTGATCACCCGAAAAGTCAGTCATATTGATAGATATATAAAAGAATTGGCCTAAATTCAAAGTAAGTATTATATTAGTGATTTCAATTTATGAAATTTGTACGATCTGAATTTCATAGGTTTTAAATAACATCAATTTTAATTTCGTTTCATTTCGCAAACTGTCAAAAATTATGAAAACGGTTTTGATTGTTATCGATGACAAATTAAAATTTTCTCCAAGTTCAAAAGTCAGTGCACATTAATTATCCCTAAAAGCTTTTCAACTAAAATTCAGCGCTGACGTCACTTTGTCAAACATCAATTTACTTTTTGACAATGATCAACGATGAAATGGATGAGCGCCCAAATCGAATCTCATCACTTAATATTCCCTTGCCATAATTTTTAGACAAAGTATCGAGTTGATGTGAAAACTCGACTTCAAGGCCTTGATGCATAGACGTTCAAGGCTATTTGTCTTCTATCGGATGTATTTCGGGGAGTGTTCCTTAGAACTGCACGAGCTGGGTCCTCTATCCCCAATTTACCGGACAACGACCATGTAGAGGTGGAAACAGCACCAGTCAGGAAGAAGCGCTTCGCTTCATCTTTTCTGGTGTACACACTGCCGAAGAGTGGAATAATTTTCTCAAGTCCGTTTTTCCTGACAAATACAATATTGAATAGGTATTATCTAGGTAAGCGTGCTCTATCCTAGACCGCGTCATCACTCAACATCAGGTGAGACAGTGGTCAAACGCAAACTTATAAATTCATAAAAAAAAACTCTATTGCTATTATTCAAATAATTCGAATGTTTAACACAGGAATCGAATGTACTAACATGAATCACTATGATTATACCTAATTACACAACATGAAACCGCACTAGCCAGTAATAAATTCATAGGTTCGTGACAGCAAATACTGGAAAACTAGAAGGCAAACCATACGTGTCTAGACATCGACCTATAAATAAGTAACCAATACTAGGTAAAAGCGCCTTATTAACCCACCCCAGGGCAATATGATAGGCCGTACTTTTATAAAGACCATCTATAATGGAGTCGCGGCCGCATCGGATAAGGCTTGTAAATATTTTATTCGATCTATCGTGGAGTGGTGGGCGAGTGATTGACAGCCGAGCGCTCCCTAAAGACCAGGAGTAGTGCATCGGAAAAATAACTATATGTTTTATTATAGAGGCAAATAGCAAATTGTTAATACTCCTAAATAAGGGTGAAGTATCTGCCAATTTTGACACAAATGATACCTAATTTTAATCTATTCATTATTTTTAATATTTATTTCTTGATTTAAAATTTGTTTCGTTTAAAGTTAGGCGGAGTTAAAAAAGATCTAACAATGTAACAAATGTAAAAGAAAATATTTATACAAGCACAAGAATATAATGACAAAACTATTTTAGACAAAACAATAGGCGACCTTATCGCCTAAAGCGATCTCGTCCAAGTGACCAACTTTTCTAATATTACATTTATGATTTATTGTATTCACATACATCGTTTTTACATTATTATTTTTCAAAGCATAAATTTTGTATAAAATTTTAACTTGAAGTTTTACGGGCAGGTTTTCAAATTGGACAAGTAGGTACATTAACAATCTGCCAGTAAAACTTCAAGTTAAAATTTTGTTGCAATTCATTTTGTCACTTGTCAGTTGAAGTTTTTCTACATGTTCGTTGCGATTCGTTTTTCCACTCATCCATTGCCATTAGTTTTTCAACTTGTCCGTTGCGATTCGTTTTTCCACTTGTCCGTTGAAGTTTCACTTGTAATATGTGTCCCAGCACACATTTCGATTTTTCGCAGGTTTTTTTGCTGACAGTCGGTCTATCTCTAAGGTTATGAAGAAGAAACAAACAAACATGCATATAAAGTGACTTCCGTATAATAATATCAAAAATTAAAATATCAGTTATTTAATAAATAGGGGGTACATTACACATTTTTGATAAGAAAATAACAAACAACGAAAACAAATAACTCCCAAAAAAACAAGTAAATCTTAAAAAAACAACAAGGAATTAATTCGGAGCGAAAGCAATACATTACACGTGCGTATCGGCTGCGTTGCTAGCGGTACTTACTACGCGAGTGCGGGACGCGGTCGGTGGAAGTTTGAGGGGTAGTCATCGGCAAACCTTCTGCGTGCGACTTATATATGTCGTTTTATAATTAAAAATTTTAATAGTCATTTAGTTTAAATAATTCAATTTAACAAAAACGACTATTGTCGTTTAACCCATAAGTAAATTTTACAAGCATCCTCGAATTTATGCATGGGAAAGTGAAGCAATTAATTACCAGAAATCCTTACAGAGCGGACGTTATTTAGGATAAGGAACACACGACCCAGCTGCAAGTCATGAGACGGCTAACTGTTAACTAACTAGTTTGTAGTTGCAAAGTGCCTCTAAATTGAACACCTGAATGGGCTTGCCTGAAGTACCCGGCCGCAGAGCCCAGCGCAGTCCTAAAACGTGCGATATTAATCAACATTTAATTCCATATCGCAGGCGAGTGGGTAAAGGCGGTGCATATACGAGTACGTTCGCCTTGGGATTCATAGGAACCGAAGCGCTGGCGCGACGTTCGTGGGCCCCAAACCCGACGGACGCTTCAAAATATGCAAATGAAGAGGCGACTCATTTGACGTATTTTAATGGACATTTAACTGTGTTAATTACAAAGTTTCAAGTTGACTTATTTTGACAGAAACTCTCCGAGTCCCGTTTCAGAGCAGATGTGTTCAAAGAGTTTTCGGTGTGCGGTCACGTGGTAAATGTTAAAATTATTGAGATTTCTGGTGCGATATTTCAAGTCGCATAATAAAATAACGTCTATATAAATAATATTATACGATAATATTGATCATATTTCTTTTAATTTACCTGTAAGAGTCAGACAATATAGGTGGTCTCTATCCTTACCTGAAACAAGAAAGAAAATGTTATAGTAAAGTATACATATAAATTCATTACTATAATATATCATGCATAGCTTAATTTGCGTATAGTTCCTACTTCTTTTTCACATTTTCAGTGTAAAATATAAACTATCTCTCTTTCCATACATATAACTTCTTCCAATATGTAGATGAACATCATACATCAAATTCAAGGAAATCCGTTATGGGAAGAAATATATTCACTTCTTTAATAAAAAAAATCACTCTTGGCAGGAAAGCTCTTAAAATGAAATTATTTAAATTACAATAAAAAAATACCAATAAAAAGTTACAACAATGTAACGGAGTTCCTTAAAGATAAGTTTTAAATATAGATAATCAGATAAAATTTAAGTGTTTAAATACGTAATATATTTACTAGCTGACCCGGCGAACTTCGTTCCGCCCTACAGTCAATGAATGAGCAGATTTAGGATATTAAAATTAATTCAAAATTATTCAGTTCAGTTTTTTATTAGGATAATAATAAGTATAAATAAAACATACATTAAAAAAAATCAAGTATTTTAATGACGTGCCAGCAAGACATTTGCTTTATTGGCCATATATTTTGGTGCTTAGGTTGCACTCTTCAGTGAAGCATCTTGTGATATACTACATTTTTCGTTTTGTTATTCGGGGCAAGAACAAATAAAGCAGATATTTTTCCAACCCGTGAACATACCACGTATAATTGACCATGAGAAAAACATGCATTTTCTAGATTCAGACCACAAACATTGAAGGATTGGCCTTGTGATTTGATAATCGACTCTTTTTTTATTTATTGATAATATCATATTTTAATACTTCTTATCCTATTCCGGACGAAGACAATTCCAAAAACACAAAAATCATAAAAATTTGCCCAGCCGTTCTCGAGTTATAAATGGTGTAACTAACACGACTTATATATATATATATATATATATATATATATATATATATATATATATATATATATATATATATGATATTTGTACCATATTACTATATATTTAAATTTAAGGTTATACATAATTATAAAATTGAAACATTAGTAGTAATAATTAAAACGAAATAAATATTGAAGTTAAAAAAACATGTGATGATTATTAAAATAACAACACCTATTTGCATAGCTACCATATTTTACACTATTTGATTTGTTTTAGTGAACTTTGAATTTCGTAAAATATAGCAAGTCTAGTTAATTTTTCGTTGTTTCTACATATATATGTCTTATTAACAAGTATATTAAAGGTAAATCTTAAATATTTAAACAACGAAAAATTAACTCTACTTGCTACATTTTACGAAGGCTTTAAGCATATAGATATGCTAAAAGCCTTCGACAAGTTTTCACGAGATGTGTATATGGAGACCGCGTTGAAAAATCGCTATAACACAATTTGGGTTAATTGAATTTTTGTTCGTTAAACTCGATGTGAAGCACACCTCCCGCTTAATTACTGGCGAGGGTTTGTTAATTTATAATGTCCGCCGGACTTGGCGCACTCCAAGTCCGCGGAGCAGGATAACATCGAAACTCCCTTAAGATTAATTTTGGCGTGTACCTACTCGTGAACTTTAACTCGTTTGCCTCTGACCGAATTCCCAGTCGACCGCCCTTGAGAGTTTAGAATTAAATTTAATGAAATAAATTTTGGGAATCAGCAGCTGAAAGTTGTCTTGGGTTTGGGTGAGATGGACACTCGGTTGTGGAATAGTTTGCAAGTCTGGATTCAGCCTCTGGCGCTCGACCAACACTGCCTCGCCGACCACTATGTTCTTGTTTTCGATATTTTCTATTTTAGGCACAATGCGAACTTTGTTTATGCCTTTAGACCCTTACCAAAATCACACAAAATATAAGATTGTTAAGCGGATTTACAACATGCTATATCCATAATTCCATATCATACAGTTCGAATATACATCAGTAAGATTACCTAAATTGGACTTCCAACAACTTTCTCGAATCTATAAACTAAAACATCCAGGTATTTTACCTCGTCGATATATATTAGCATTTTGCGAACCTTTGCGCTTTTGGTTGTGTGTCATCAGCCAACCATTGTCCACTGCTGGACGTAGGCCTCCCTAAGTTTTACTTGTTCGTAATCCTTATTCCTGATTATCTTTAAATATAACCAATATCGCCACCAACAGTGGGCGAAAGATAATTTCACATTCAATTACCGACAAATATTGGATATTACTTGAAGTTACCCTAAGTTCTCGCATTTCTCCTAAATTGTTTAGTGCCTATTGTTTCGTAAAGGCTAAAGTAAAACGAAAAAGGGACGCCATTTTGATACAGGTTTAGAAGCCTTATAAATAACTTTTGGGTGTGTATTTAGTTCGTAGACGGAATGAAGCCCCTTATATGCGTTCGACAAATACCTATTATTAAATACATGACCAACTATTTGAATTAACACATGTCAAAGTTACTGTGATGGGATTAATCAATTTTCTGGAAGTTTCAGACCTGGCTCCGTCTCAAGAGAATAGATACCTTAAGATTTTCGCTTTCTAGATGATTCCTGTAATTTGACATAAACGAGACAGTTAGTAATTTGTTATGTTGTTATATGAAGATTAGTTTCTTGTTAACCATTTAATAGCCGTGGTAGCTTAGTGGATAGTGCACCCCCGTTACGTAAAGTGATATGGAAATAGTTTTTTATACAAAATACCCCGTAGGCGGTTTTCTGACTTAATGTGCATATTGTTACAATTAACATGTGCTAACAGTGAAGGAAAACGTCGTGATTAAACCTATATATCAAGATAACCGAAGTGTCAAACCCACCAATATATATACTGTGCGTTCTCTTACAAATGGGGGACCCGGTCCCAGTAGTGGGACCTTTTAGGACTGTTATTATTACTAATTTAAACTATTTCAAGAACGCTACATCTTCAAATATCAATATATCTAATTGTTTTGTTGCAATGCTTTCATTTTAAACCTTTTTCAGTTAAAAGAAATTTAAGAAAAATACTATCCAGTTGATTTATGAATAGCGAGTGATTAAAGTAGGCATGGGGTGACTTCAGTGCAGTGGCTGTGAAACGATGAGTTAGAAACTTAAGTGTCCATCCGGGGAGCGTTTGTGGAGTGTCACCGCCACCGTAAGAGGGAAATTAAAAATTGAAAAACTCGCCGCCATGATGGCAGTGGCGTTAATGGCTGTACATAATAAATAAAGCGGACCGCTCGTAGGCTTATGTGCGAGACGAGTGGAGGGTGTGGCCGGGAGTCGCGAATGGGCTCTCCGGGCGACATCTGAGACGACCGGGCCCTTTGGAGTGCCTGCGCTCGGCTCGACCTGTTTCATATTGCCCTGCCCGTTGCCTGAGAGCTGCTTTACTTTGATTTAAGAGAAAAAGCCGTTTTGACGCCACACTCGTAGAAACTCATGATAAAAGGGTTTTACAATGTCAAACGGCAATGGGCTGAAATGAAAAATATGAAAAACGTGCTGTTGAGATAAAAACCTTTGCGATGTAAAAACGAGGTCAGGTCAAGGTTGATGCAGTAAACACTGTTTGCTATTTCTACGTTGCTATTATTTGCATGCGGATCGCTTTTATAGAACTATTTAATTATTATTCATGTTTATCCCGATTCCTTATATTAAAAGTTCCTTAATAACCAATATACATAATATTTTATTAAGTTTTCGCGACTTGTATATACCACTTTTCAGTGGCCGAAACGTCGGAAAAACCAAAATCAAATAAAATTACCGCGCTTAAAACCGTTAAAACGTAGTTTTATTATAACCAATATACATATTATAATTACCGCATCTTACATTTTATTTTACTCATTTTAGTAACAAAAACATCTGTCATTCTCATCTTATTTAGAAATACTACGGCTAGAATAAAGAAATTTATCAAACTTATAAGTGTTCTGATTAAACTTTTAACTACTAATTTAGTAAAATATGTAATAAGAAACATGATATTTCTGACAAATATTTGCTTTAAATCTAAATTGTTACAATCATGGATGAAATTGTTAAATTGGTTGTTAATAATTATAAGTTTCAAGATTGGTTCCGAAGGGCGAATGATTAATTGAAAATTTTAAAAGTAAATAAAATATTCGGATAGCTTTCGATAACAAGCGTTCGCCAAATCACTCTGCAAACCCTTTTATGGGCGGCCATCTTATTTTCTCTTGTTTTGTACGTCAGTATGACGTCTGACAGGCCGCCATTTTGAAAAAAACTCGAGTACGGCTTCCTTCCGCATCGGTGGGCCGTCATGAGAACTATCGTGGTGGCAACTGGCGACACCCCCTTCACTTTACATACATCGGATTCATTGTTTTAGTAGCGTCGTGTACATACGATAAACTTTTGTTGTTCGGCGTGCCGCCATTCTGGATTCGACCGGGGAATGTGTTTAGAGTTTAGACGGTAGAGCGCAGCAAAAACATCTGAACGCACCCCTGTACTGGTGTAGTCGATTCTTATTAAGATATTTTTAGAAAATTTAATGATTTAATTTTATATTGATGATAATAACAACTTGTAGACAATTAAATCAGAATTATGTAAATTATTTTTAAATTCTTAATTGCAAAAATATATGATTAAATTCTTAATTGCAAAGATATATGATTAAATTCATACTCTCATTTTTACTTTTTAGATATATAGAATAACACTTTATTGCTCATCTAAATAACAGACACAATAAATTAATTACAATATTTTAAGGTAAAACAACAGGCTGCATTGTCGCTTAGAGCTTCTTCCAGATTGTTTAAATTACTTTAGTTATGACTACACATAAAGAATGTATAAGAAGTTTACAATACAATCACACAAATATGAAATAGTAATCAATCTCTAATTTTATCTTCAGATGAAAAATTATACATACATACATAGATAACTTCACGCCAGTTCCCTTGCGGGGTAGGCACGAACAACAGAGCGCCATTTAGGCTTATTCTTACACACCTCACTTGCTTCTTTGACATTTCTGAAAATTATGATAACATTTTTAAAACTAATAATATTATGGTTAACCATTACGTGCCGGTACGACGAATAAATTATGAAAATCAATGTTAAAAGCAGACTACGTTTCCATTCCGCTAAATTAGACTCGCTGCAAACACAAAGAGTTGAAATGTACGCTTAAAAAAGCGAGGGAGCAAATTTTAAAAAATATTAACTGCAAGCGCTTGCAATTGAAACTCGGTACGAACGTGACGAGACATAATTTACCCAAGTATGGACTTTTTCTGTTGTATAACAAGGCGTCGGAAGTATTGCGAGCGGTGCCGTCATCGTTTCCACTCAGTAGTCACTCCCTAACTCCCTTAGCCCTTATGTTTTAATTGTTCCTACTGAGGTGGGAGGATCTAAGCCCTCAACTCTCATATCTGAAGCGTAAATAGGTTCTTTAGATGTATATGTGGGATACATAGTGCCATTATGTGTGATATAGCGGCCATTTTGAATCATGTTCTATTTATGTACCCGTAAATTGTCAAAGAGTACCCCTTCTAAAGCAGTGGCTGCACCTGCGATAATGTTAAAGTTATTTAATATAGCTAAATGTGTCTTATTTACATAGTTCAAAATAACGCCATTAACGAACAGTCAGTCGCATTAGTGTACATACGTAACCAGTCATTATGTAACGTTATTAACAATTAAAAACAATATCAGCATATTATACAATGTCAAAAATATAACATATTACACCCATCGGCACATTTGCGTGATACGGCCTATAACTTTAACAATATCCTAGATGAGGACCCACCGTAAAGGTGAAATGAAATTATTATTGATGACATTATTTTCAATATTAGTGTTATCTTTGCGGCCGTCTCAGAAAATAGTAGCTTGGACGTTGTAAACAATTAAATTAATGTATTGACATTTAAGGATATTGGAAATCGCGTAAGTGGAAAAGATCAAGTAAAAAGGTAAACGGTCAGATTAAAAGCGATTTATAGATTTTAGGAGCTTTTAATTCTATGAATAAATAAAATAGCCCGACTGTTAATCACAATTTTCTTAATGTTACTAATCGGAATTTATTCAGTTAAAATGTATATAAAATTAGGTTATAACGAAAAATTGAATAACAATGGATCTCGAGCCACCCATATATGGCCCTAATAACAAATACTTAATAACAGTTTAAAGTCTTGAATAAAAAACCAACTGCTGTTTGTTAGTTTCTGTGAAACTCCAAATCGGTTAGATTTTGATGAAATTTTTTGTATGTTGAGTGAGTCCCGGGAGGGTTCAGATTCACAATTGGACCCGATCGATGGCGGTGCAATCGCATTCTAGAATTTTATTTTTTCATGACAACGTTTACCGGCCCCACTACTTTCTAAGAAAATATCATACTGAATTTATTTTACAATAAAACAAGAAACTTCAGTGCTCATAAACAATATAAAATGTAACAAGGGCCACAAACCCCAATAAAATGTAACTAACAAATAAAATTACCGCACGAAAATATATCCAGAGAAATGTAATTGGCATTTCTTGTTGTTACAACAAACAAGCTTTTGTAAATCTATAGTAATTACGAATCCTGCATACAGATTGCGTGTAACAAAATAATGGCAGCCGATATAAAAACATGGGGTTGACTGTTGTGAAAACAAAACAGAATTCGAGAAAAGATTCAGTAACTATACCGGTAGTATTAAAAGGGTCTTGTTGGCCAATTTTATTTGTCCAATAGTCTGGCAATTTTTATACGTTATTGACACGTTTAGGACATGGCTATTCTCTTAATAATATCCGACTTGCTTTCTGTGTCATATCCCATTGTATTTGCTTTTTTGTTTGAAACAATAAAACTTGTTTTATGTAAATATATATTCACTTCGCTTTTGATTTGGAAGTGATGTTCTGATAACAGTTCTTTAGTCTAGCTTAAATAAACTTTTTGTTATTTGACATATAGGTAAATCCATAATTACAAATGTCGGAGTTTAAATGTGACCGTCTAGATTACCCATTAAAGACACAGAAAGTACCAAATAAAAATAGAGATAATAATTCCCCGTTTTTTGTATTATTCCATCTAGAATTAGTTAAAAATAAGAAAAAAACAAGTAGTCTAATCTAAGTAACTCAAAAATATTACAATGCATTATTCTCTCTCCTTTTTCTCCTTTTCCCAATTATTTTGGGTCGGCTTGAAAGGAAGATACATATTGATCTTCCTTTCAAACTCCTCCATTCTGACAGACATCTTCTGTAACATCACAAATCATCATGTCAACTGTCATGTCCCCATATATATAGTACGTACACTCATTTACGTACATCCCTATTAATATTATAAATGCGAAAGTAACTCTGTCTGTCTGTCTGTCTGTCTGTCTGTCTGTCTGTCTGTCTGTCTGTCTGTCTGTCTGTCTGTTCCGTTTTCACGTAAAAACTACTGGACCGATTTGGCTGAAACTCAGTATATATATATTTTCGATGCCGAGAATGAACATAGGATACTTTTTATCCCGGAAAATGGGATAGTTTCCGGGATAAAAGTATATTTATCTCTCTGTTTGTTATCCTTTTATGGAAAGACTATTGGACCGATTTGGCTGATACTCGGTACATATGTAATTTGAATACCGAGGGTGGCCAAGGGATACTTTTCATCCCGCATACTGGGATAGATTTTGGGATAGATTTATGTAAAGTTTATCCAGGAAACTAGGATAGGTTTTTTATTTGTGGTTTGCCATTTTCGTCATTTTGTTTATTTTGGTCAATTTGGTCGTTTAGGTAGTTTTGGCAGTTTTGTTTGGCAGTTTTGGTAGTTGTGGTAGTATTGGTTGGTAGTTTTGCTATTTTCGATAGTTTATGCTGGTAGTTTTGGTAGCTGTAGTAGTTTTGGTAGTTGTGGTAGTTTTGTTTTGTAGATTTGGTAGTTTCGGTAGATTTGGTAGTTGTGGTAGTTTTGGTAATTGTGGTAGTTTTGGTTTGTAGATTTGGTAGTTATGGTAGTTTTGGTTGGTAGATTTGGTAGATTCGGTTATTTTGGTAGTTGTGGTAGTTTTGATAGTTTTGGTAGTTGTGGTAGTTGCGGTAGTTTTGATAGTTGTGGTAGTTTTGGTAGTTGTGGTAGTTTTGGTAGTTGTGGTAGTTTTGATTGGTAGATTTGGTAATTGTGGTAGTTTTGGTAGTTGTGGTAGTTTTGATTGGTAGATTTGGTAATTGTGGTAGTTTTGGTTGGTGGATTTGGTAGTTTCGGTAGATTTGGTAGTTGTGGTAGTTTTAGTAGTTGTGGTAGTTTTGGTTTATAGATTTGGTAGTTTCGGTAGTTGTGGTAGTTTTGGTAGTAGTGGTAGTGTTGGTAGTTGTGGTAGTTTTGGTTTGTACATTTGGTAGTTATGTTAGTTTTCGTTGGTAGATTTGGTAGATTTATTTTGGTAGTTTTGATAGTTGTGGTAGTTTTGGTTGGTCGATTTGGTATATTCGGTTGTTTTGGTAGTTGCAGTAGTTTGGATAGTTGTGGTAGTTTTGGTAGTTGTGGTAGTTTTGGTAGTTGTGGTAGTTTTGTTAGTTGTGGTGGTTTTTTGGTAGATTTGGTAATTGTGGTAGTTTTGGTAGTTGTGGTAGTTTTGATTGGTAGATTTGGTAATTGTGGTAGTTTAGGTAGTTGTGGTCGTTTTGGTTGGTGGATTTGGTAGTTTTGGTTGGTAGATTTGGTAGTTTCGGTAGTTTTAGTACGTTTGGTAGTTTTGGTCGTTTGGTTTTGTTTGTAAGTTTGTATGGGGGACCAATCATTTATCAAGTTTATAGATATAAAAATTCACAATCTTTAGAAAATGCAACTTTCACTCGATCTGTCTGTCTAAATACCGAAAATGGACATAGATACTATTCATCCCGGTAGATGGGATAGTTTGCGATATAAAATGAAGTAAATCTTCCGAGGGCAAATAGCACCAACATAAAAATACAATACAATATATCCTGTATTAACGCCTGCCCTTAAAACAAGCGGTACGCACTAGAGTTTGACGCGCGGCGGAGCCGCGGGGTAAACTCTAGTTCATTATATTTATTATATTATTAAAAATAAGTTATCTGACTGTCCATAATTTCACGACATTATTGAGGGTAATTTAATGTTTCTTTTTGATCTCGCACCAACAATTTAGTGAAGGGCAAATCCTAAACAAACAACAGCTTAACAAGTTCCGCTTATTTTTTTCGCTAAAATCTGAAGCAGCTAATCAAAGACTTTGGGCGATACAAACATATATATCAGAACTTGGCGCAATCACGACGAGCGCCCTGCCATGTTTGCTTGGCCCTCTTTACAGAGAAAACATCGCCTGTCAATACAAAAAGCAAACAGTTGCACAAAACAAGGGACACTGGAGCAAGGAAGTTGCTGTTTATTTGTCGCACCCACTTTCGTTACCTTTTGCACCTTGCTCTGCCGCCTTTTATTCTTCTTGTAGTTCTTTACAATATTCGGATATACACTAAATTGTTAATTTTTAACTTTTACTATATATATGCGTTGCATTGTAAATTACATTACCATTTTTAAAGTCATGTTGCTACTTGGGTAAAAACACAATTCTTATAAAATAATCATGTCCGTCCGTATATCTATGGATGTTTGATAGTTAAAAAAATATTTATATATATATATATAGGGGGTATTTTTTAGGGTTCAGTAGTCAAGTGACAAAGTCATTCGTCACCTGTAAGAAAGCTTGTATTATGCGCGGACTGACGTGTACTGATGGTAAACCCATTCTAAAGCGAAGACACAAAGCAGATTTTGAGAAATAAGATTGTATCGCACGATATTACTGACATATAAATAACGGATATAACGTATTTCCATATAGCGAAATGAACTGTAGAATTACAGACCATACAAATACTTTGCTCTAAATGTAATTCGAGCCCGCAGATACATTACTACAGAATAGTTACTATAGTGATTACGCTACTGTCTTATCGATATAACTATTGTATTTTTGGTAAATATGCATAAAGATAAAGTATGTGAAAAAAAACCGACTTCAAAAACTAAAAAGTATAAAATAACTTATTTCTAAAGCTATTATTATCATATTTAAAAATAATAACTTTAGAAATAAGTTATTTTATACTTTTTAATTTTTGAAGTCGGTTTTTTTAAACGAAGTTATTTATTTTTTTGTTACTTTTTAGTGTCTAGCTATGTATGGGTAGACCTACGAAAGGTGCCGCGCTCCTTAAAAAATATAGGTCCCAAGAAACGGGAACAAAAAAAGTGTTCGTAAAATGAAAACTATGTTAAATTTTTAGGAGACCAAATGGCAGCTATTTCGCGTCGAACAAAAAAAGAATCACGTAAATCGGATCATAACTCTCAGAGTAATCGGTGTACATTTGGAACGGATTGGAAAAAATGTCATAAAAAATGTTCATAAAATGAAAACTACTGGGCCAAACTAGGTATGTCAAATTTTTAGGGGACCAAATGGCAGCTATTCCGCGTCGAACAAAAAAAAATCACGTAAATCGGATCATAAATCTCGGAGTAATCGGTGAACATACATTAAAAAAAAGATCCCGACGAATGAAAAGCTCCTCCTTTTTTGAAGCGGTTAAAAATACTCTATTTACAATCTTTACTGCGATGCGTAAAACGAAACACTTATATGGATAATTACTGAACTATTATCGATCGAGCTTTCACTGAAAGAGTTTTTTTAATAATGAATCTAAAATAGCGAGAAGAAAGAAACAGGACATCTATGAGTATCATAAAAAATTAGTTACTTGTTTATTTAAATTAAATTAGGAATATCTTAGCTTCCAAAAATTAAAGGATAATGAAAAATTGTTAGTATGAGCTAGAAGCACACAAAAAAGTGTCTTCGAGATAAGAAATAAATAAATAAAATTTTGAAAAATATATTTTCTTCCAAATACTTACTTTTATTTCCCTACTTAAAAAATGAAATACGTCATTTTTCTCAAAAACAGTTGGTAATCCTAGTTTGGCCACGTGTATCATGTAACATCACGTTACGAGCTAAATAAACATATACAGACGCAACAATCTGGCAGACTATAGATAAGTAGGCGAAGTAAAAAATAAACCAACACGGATGCAGTGACAAGAGCGCTTTTTGTTTGGTATACTCCCAATTTAAAGCGTAGGAAACTGGACACAAACAGTATATTTCGAAAACCACAGAAAACGTATGTTCTCGGACTTTGTAACAATTGTCAACAAAAAAGGTGCTAAACCACTGCACCCGCAGAACTTTCAGTTCAAAAGTTAGCTCTCTACCCCATATATAAACATTCGGTTTTGCCGGGATCTCCGCCACCGATTGCAAATTTCGAAGCGCCACTGAAACTGCAAAGTCGCATAAATTACTGTTACCGACGGTCGCCAAAGAGAAAAACAATCCGAAAGTAGCACTTAGGTGGCTGACTAATCGCCGGTTTGCAATGACAGCTTCGGCATGGTGGGAATTTGGAGGCTCCTTAGCCGCAAGCCAAGTCGACGGCCGCAACCGCACGACCGTAGCCGTTAATGCGTTTGCCTGTAACAAACTGCTTGCGAATAAGGTATTGCTTGTCCAGCGCTAATCCATCATAGATCAGTTATACTGTCACGCTCATAATCAAATTTTATCTTCTATTAACCTTAATATCGACGACTGAATTACTACTCTTTTATTTATTTAACTAATTGCTATCAGAAAGTTGAAATAATTTTAATAAACGAAGAACTCTTGCAATATCCCTATACCCATTTTTCTTAAAAATCGTGTATGTGCGTGTGTGTGTGTGCAGTTCACACGTTGTTGTAGTGAAACTTTAGAGAATATACTTACAGATAATTCTTCTCTAACTTTTATTAGTATGAATATAATTCCTTTAGCCTACATTCGTCAACATATATTATAATTTAAAAAAAATCTAAATTACACTTTAAAACACTAGCATAAAGTTCAAAATTCAATGCACTATTACATACGATTTTCTTTGATCTAAAATAATATCTGCCTTAAGTGTATACAGATGGAGCTAAAATTCATTTGAAATCGTCTAAGTTTTGTATAAATTGAAAATTAATACTAACGAGTAAAGAGAAATGCGCTTTATTTCGAATTCAATAAGGTTGAATTGTATGTATGTCTTTTTAGTGTCACTTTTCTGTTTTATCGGTTTTCAAATCACAACGATTCTAAAGAAGTTTCACTTCAAAAGAGTTTTTATGGTTGAAATTTAACACAAATATATTTTCTTCCGCTACATAATATTGTAGAGAAAATAAAAATGCCAAAATTTAAGTTATAAAATAGCGGCGCGTATCGTTTGCACCCCAAAAATATGAAGGTCCAAATCAACCTTAAGACCTAACCACTGTTAGTGCGGGATTTATACAACGAAATACTTATAACTTGGGAACTGTTTTAACTTCAAAAAACTTTTGATCTAAAGTGCAATTAATTAATTATAAGTTATGATTCTCGCACAGTAGTCAGCCACCTTAGAGCGCTACTAAGACATTTGTATCGGACAAAATCTAAGTCAGAATCATCGTTCGTCGCTACGCCCGCTTGCTTTTATATCCGAATGGTGACAAAACGAGCCGAATAATAATCACAACTACCCGCAAATATTAGAACAGTACAATAATAATGGGTGGCTCTACTTGGAAGATATGTTATTAACACTACTTAAACAAACAATGAAACGTATTATAAAGAATTCTAAATATCTGTTATTTTGGTGTCTTCGATCTAGTTAACCCATTAGCTTGTTTTAAGTTGGTGTTTACTGTAACTATGTGTGATACAAGGCTGTACATAGACTGATAGTTACAGCGCGGTCGTGTCGTATATCTCGTAACGGGGGCAGTTCATTTGCTTCACGCCTCATACCCGCAAATAAATCAGCTACCCTAAATGCGTATTGCGAGTAGTACGTACTGGTGGGGTGGTGGGCTAAATCCAAAGTTTGAAAATTGGATATCTAAAACGAGTAATTGTAATTTTAAATCTGCAATGTTTTTTTTAAAGTTGAGACCTATATACTATTTGTATTTTTTTAGGGAAATGTATATAATTTATTTTATATTAAAAAAAAATATTTAAAAACTTTAAGGTTCGATTTTTCAAACAGCATATAAGAGTTATCAGACGAATAAATAACCTAAGTGAATTGTTTCCTGCAACTGACATTTTTATTTTTCTTCTTTCTATGTTCATTCATAGAATAAAGTATTTTTATAAATAACTTTTTGGTCCTAAATAAGTCACCTTGCTCGTGTAAAATAATTAGGCATACAAATATTTTTTCTGAGATAGTATATATATGAGGTATTTCAATAAAATAAAATTGATTGATATTTATACACATTATTTTGTCGATTGAATTTATAATAGATTTTTTTAAGTACAGAAAACATAAATGATTCAACGAAATAGAATGTAAATTGATGTATTCTATATAAGAAAACTGTAATGTTCTTCTTCTTCAAATACCAAATATTCAACGATTTTCTTCTTCGATTTTGTTTGATAGAATGAAGGTGTTAAATAAGGTATTTATGCAGCTAGGTTATGCTAGTGTTCTATTCTCGTAACTTGAAAATTATTTCAAAAATATTTAGGTAGGTAGGTAGGTATTCTCGTTTTCTTGATATCGGCGTTAGGTAATTATCTGTTACGATGAAATCTAAATACATCTCTCGTAATTATCAGAATAATCTAAGTAATTTCAGGAACTACATTCAAACCTTTTCTAGTACTTATATTTACTTACTTACTATTTTGCTAAACAAATAGTTTTATAAAGCTTCAGGGTCAACATGTATAACATGGCGCACAGTGTGAGAAAGGTTTAAGTACACAGGCTTGTTTGCAGTGATTACGGTCCAAAGTGTGAAGTAAAGGACGGTAAGTCGCTTTACATACACGGGATCTAACACTGGTGCCCGAACATCTTTGTTAAAAAAGTTGCATAAAGGTGAGGCTTCATCTGCATTAGTCTTACAGATTTAGGTTGTTTCAGGCAAATATCGTAACAAGTTTATGCGTTATTTAATATATAACATTGTTAATTACGTAAAGTATTAACGAATAACGTATGTATATACAATAATGTGGCTATGCGTTAACGACGTTATTTTATAACGCTTTAAATAAGACGCATTCAGCCACAGCCTAAACCATTAACACTAAGGCAGATGAAGCTCCAGCATAATGTCGAGGCGCTAGGCTTTAATTAGTCGAGATATTATAAACCAGAGTCAATATGATTGGTACTATGTCATTTTACTCAATCGTGACAAAGATAGGAAAAAGTAGTACTAAAAATAAATATCTTGTACAAACCGGTTTAAGTAATTATATTTAAATTTTTTGGGATTGGTTAACTATATCTTCTGTGGACTTTGAAACGACAAAGAAAGTAGGTATGTTGTTATGTTAGCTTCGACGGGCTTAAAGTATTATTCAAAGCACCAGATATTACAGGTCCTGTACATATCCATTTTATTCAGTCCATATTAAAAAATGTATTCAAGTCTGATTGTTCTCTAGGGCATTATATTATATTCTAATAGAAGATATGGCTTGTGTAATTTTGATAAGCCTCCCAAGAAACATAATGTAAATTAATTGGTAATTATTATTTTTGTTTATAGGGAAAAAAATAGATGTAATATAAAGAAATGAATTTTTATAACCTATAATGACATTATTCAAAATTTTTGAGTAGTAGTAGTATTTCACCTTTTCTAAATAAAAGGTGGCCATACCCGGTCTTAAACTATTGTTTGGACTTTTGAAGTTTAACTTGCTCCGGATGTTGAATGAACAAAACACAGTCTACGGATAAATTGTTTTGTGTTAGTTTCTAAAAGGAAAATATTTTGCCAACAGCTCAGGCAAATTGTTCAGAATGGACCCGACTAGGAGTTGCTTGTTGTATGTATTTTCCTTAATGTGTTTTTAATTGTCTGATTTATGGATAAGTGAATAGGAAGGAAGTCTTAGATTTAACAAGATTTATGCTATTGCAGCTACATCATGTAAAGCTGAGATGGTTTAATTTCTATTCTTTGTTGAAAGATGTTACTTGTATTTTGATGGCTATAATTGAAGTTATACCCACTATGAAGCTTAAAAGGTTACAGTTACTCAGTTACTCCAAGCAATTTCACCTTGGAACAAATTTATGTCATGAACAACATTGTGAATTTAAAAAGGTGTTTGGTTCTACTTATCCTTTCATCTCTACCCTTTGCGAGACTATTTCTCTTTCTTTTCTTTCCCATTTTCTTAATAATTATGAGTCCACAGAATATGTCTATTTCGTCCGTACTAGTATACTGTGGTACGTTATCTATCTCTGTATGTCTGTGTAGCTCCCAACTATCACAACTAATCTCTGTGTTCACGTCATGTTGTGTAAATGCTTTTGCATAACCTTCTTGGTCGTATAGATACAATATTTAAATAATTATTTATTTAATTTTATAACAAAATTTTATATGTATTAACACAATCATCTTGCAAAGCTAATGAATAATGCCTATAAATAATACAGACGTGAAATTAATGAAATGAAATTTATTTGCTAATGACATGGTACATTGTTAAACAGGGCTTAAATTATAAATTAGTTCAACATGCCATTACCCATAGAGCGTACAAATATCATATTGTTTTATTTTACTAATAAATAATATAAATATGAGATGTATCGAGAAACAGTGGTGGTGGTGCGTGGACCATGATTATGTAAGTCCCAAAAACATAGATGTCCCTTATCTACCCTAACGTTTTTAATAATCAGAATATACCAAGGCGACTTTGCGCGATTCACACAATGGTTGTGCTATTATGTCTTCTCCCACCACCATGTCCTAACTTAGCAACTAATTATAAGGTCAAATATTAGTAGTCTTTCATAGTTAGTCGAATAGTGAATATCAAAATCGATCCCTCAGATAATAGAAGAATAAGGATGGGATTATAAATATTTTTTATTGTTGTAATCTAATACTGTTGACTATATACTATATCCCATCTGTAGTTTAATAACATAACTTTACTAAAATCTCAGTTTGGATTTCGCAACCTTAATAATATACGGATGGAGTTATTTATTTTTTTGCAAAAATATTTTTTTCTCTCTACAATCATTTTTCTTTGTTCATGACATTTTCAATTGTTCAACTTGCCTCATCATCTTATATTTTCGTTAATATGATTTTAATTGTCTTCAAGTTTTGTTGTTTGCATGACAATGGTTTCTACACAATTGTGGAGGTAATCAGCATCTCCTTAATTGCCATTACTCGTTTAGAATAAGAAATTAGCTCGTTAGCAATTTATGTCTAGAAAGAATCTGTTTAGTATTCGATGGTGGTACGTGACGTGTTTAACTTGTATGTACTTTGAAGTGTCTTGAAATGAATATCTAAAAGTTATGTATGATAATTATTCTTAAATTTTATTTTTACATGAGCATTAAGGCTGGTGTGTATAGACATTTACCCAATGATTAAAATAAAATAATCGCTAAAATATATGACTAAACAGCGATTATTGAAGTGAAACTTCTATATAGACGGAGTCTTATGATGTTTCTGTCACGAAAAAGCGTTACGGCGACATAATTTTAGAGTAGACTATGGATGCGTTTTTTGGTTCCGGATCGAATTCAATCAGTTTTTTTGTTTGATAAAATAAAATATGTTTAAATAAAATATGCATCCATTAAGATGTACCTAACCTAGTCAAATCATAATTTGCAGTAAATCTGCGAAAAATCGAAATGTGTGCTGGGACACGTAGTAGAAGTGAAACTTCAACGGACAAGTGGTAAAACGAATCGCGACAACATTTTAACTTGAAGTTTTACGGGCAGTTTATTAATGTATTTTTACAATTTGAAAACCTGCCCGTAAAACTTCAAGTTAAAATTTTTAAAATTTTATTTTAGACGTCGGTTATATCGTCGGTCTGTACATCAGCCTTGGCATGAAGCGTACAATTGAGTGCCTATCACCGTCTGCTAACATAGTAATTTTAGTGCTAAATAACAAAATTGCTAATGGCCGGTTTCTATATCTTACTATTCACTCGCCTATCTTACACTCGGTAGAAATTTGACATTACTTCAATGGAGCATTATGTAAAAATTTTATAGTAAGGCGATGAACGGATGGTAATATTATAGGAACCGGCCATAAGTGACGGTCTATGCGGTGTAGTGTTATAAGGGTTGGATCACTTAGTTCACTACAAGTCAGAGGTCCGAGGTTCGATTCCTGACATGGTTAATTTCGTAAACGAACTTTTCGTTGCTTACTTTGTACAATGTCCCAATGTTGCTCTTTGTATTTTACGCATAACACAAATGCGTAGTCTTATTTATTGTGTATTAAATATATATGTGAGTAGAAAATAATAATCAGTTGCAATCTAACAAACCATGCTTTCATTTCATGGTAACAGTGGTGGGATCCGAAACCACGCCCTGTCGGACTGGTGTGTGTAGCTTGAGAATTTACAGTATGTGTGGTCTTAATATGAATTTATTAAGCACTCCTTAATATAAACTCACGATATCTTATTTTCATGTAGTTACATGAAATGTTAATATAATTCCCAACAGTGAGACATTTAGGGACTGACATTTGTTTATTGATTCAAATATAAAATAATACAGCAAATATCATAACTTCTTTAAAATGACACCCACAAAACTAATCTCGTATGATTTTTTCAAAGAAGTAAGTAAGTTTATAATTTAATAAGAATTTCAAAAAATTGTTTTGAGATATGTTCAAAACAACATTATAATTGATATGTAATTTATTTTCAGACTGCGCTACGGCTTAAGTTGCGAGAACAAAATTTACAGTACAACACCGGGATTACGGGCAATTAAAAGTTTGTTCTGCAAATAAGGTCCATACATTACAACAAAAGCCGAAGCACATCTGCGGCCCTGCGGGAAACTCTAAGCAAATAGATTTAAATATGTTCCTAAGTCTACATTTTGTATATATACTATTTTGCTTGCCAATAATTTGATGAATTATAAAATTAGCAGGCTATTGTTGTCGCTGCCATGGTTATTAAGCACTAGAATTTCCTTTATCAAACATCAAGTCCTTGGGTCGTGGAAACTATGCCATATTTGGGGAGAAAGTTATCCCATTTTTAGTTACATAGTATGTTCATTCGCACAAATGTTAAGCTCTAAATTCTGCGACAAATATTTAGAAAGCATCGAAGAAAGTCTCACGGCAAAAAAAATGGAACTAATTAAACAGATCAGCCCAGCCACGTTGTTATGTTGTTTTTATCAAGTGTTTTAATATAAATGTTACATTATACGAGTATTGTTATTTTATTTACTAATACTATTAAAACGAAATCTTTCTAAAATTATTTTATCCTTCTAACATTCCGTTGCACGGTCGTAGCGCCTCGTCGGCGGGACTTCTTTCGTGAGACAGTGTCTAGTTTGATTTGCTCTTGTCTAACTTTCTGATCACTTTTTAGTTGTCATTTTATTAACACGTCTGCTTACCAAGTAATGGTCCGAAACATCTGATCAAAAATAAGTAAAACATATGTATTTTCTTTCACTTTTTCTAACGAATCCGATGTATATTGTGAAAACTTTATATTTAATATCAGAGCTACTGGTTTTTTTTTGTTAATATAGATATGTATACATGCCTATATGCATATTATTATTACGCTTATGTCCCATGGCAGAGGCGATGGATCTCTACTGGCGACGTCCTGGCAAACACCTATTGCTCATCTACTGCCATTAATTTTTCATATATGCACGTTTATTTGATTTATTAACAGTTAAATACATTAAAACATTTGCAGCAATCAAAAATAAATTGCCAAACATTTACACTCATAGTGTTATAATTACACCCTTAAGTAATAAATAAGTGATGGTATTGTTACCAATAACCAGGCAATAACAAAATACGACTTTATCCGCCAGAATGCCGCCGGGCGCGTTTGTGAAAGTCACGAATTCTCCTCGGGGCTTGTACCCGAAAATATTCCTATTACGGGTTGAGCACGTCGAAAACAATGACTAGCCAGAAAGTCGCGCTAAGCAGCCACTTTAAGCAATTAGGAGAAACAAAGCATTTTTATGCCGAAAACTGACATTTAACTTTGATCGTTTCTTCGGTTGAAAAATTGAGCATAGCCGGAGCCAAGTGTTGCACAAGTTTCAATTTTGCTTATGTTCTTTATTATTTCTTAACTGGATAAAAAACTATAAATGAAAAGGATATGCTTTCATACATTCATGGACTCAGATTATAAAAAGAGGAGAGATTTCAAGATTTCTTTTTATTATAATGATATTTTTTTATAATTGTAGCGGGTTTCGCTATTTTAAATGTTTTCATATTATTAATCATTAAAATTTATGCACATAAATCGCTTGAGGTTATCAATAACTTATTCCATTTACTTTTTTTTAATCTGTCGTCGTGTGTATAGAATTTAGGGCTGATATTTTCAATTTTGTAATAGAAAGATACCTATAACGCTTTTTAATCCACTTCCAAAAAAGGAGGGGGTTCAGCCATAACTCTGTTGTTTCTCAACCGATTTGGACGACTTTTTGCATTCGATTCAAATTCAGAGTTTTAAAATAGACCCATATAAAGTTTATTGCTAACAGAGTTTGGGTTTCGAAGATATAGCAGAAAAACCCTTGAAATTAGGCTGAAATGTGATATTTTTGCGGTTTGTCTGCCATAAGTTTTTTGTTTCTGAACCGATTTTGGTCATTCTTTTTGCTTTCGATTCATTATAGGTACAGAATGATCTCATATAAATTTCATTGGTATTATTAGATCTTGAGTTCCGAAGATATAACAATAAACCCATAAAATCAAGTAGAAGATGTTGCAGTGTTTGAAGTCTGTCACTTTTTTTATTTCAGAACCAATTGTGATGCTTTCTAATTGCGTTAGACTCAAAGTATCTTCATAGTAGTCTGGTATAAATTTCATTGTTATCGGACTTTGGGTTTCGAAGATGTAACAAAAAATTCGTTGATATCGGTTATAAATGTGTAGTTCTTGAGGTATGTCATTCATAACTTTTTTGTTTCTGGACCGATTTTGATCATTATTTTTGCAATGGATTTAATATAGCTTCAGAATAGTACCGTATAAATTTCATTGCTATTAGACCATGGGTTCCGAAGATATAGTACAAAATTATTCGAAATCAAATAGAAAACGTATTGAAAAATATTATTATTAGGTTTATGCCAATCCTAAAACGCATATGTATCTAATTAAGATAAATAACGTGCTGTACTAGACTTGACTAGGACTAGGAAAGCATACAATGGGACTCAATAACGATAAACAGCACGAGCGCGTAAATTATGTTGTGAGATTTGTCGTATTTAGAAAACATCGAAGATCGGAGTTGAGATTCAAACGAAAGTGCTGCAAGGTGACATCAGACGACGGGCGTAATCATTTAATTAAACAATTTTCGTCACGCATTTACACCAATCGGTCTTTTAAAACAACGGACAGAAATGGGTTGCGAGACACGGCCGAAGGTCGCATCGTGCAGTTGATTTTCTATATAACAAAATACATGAACCGCGACGCGGCAGCAGCCGGCGAGTGCCAGAACCAACTGTATACGTTTATTAACTAACCGGCATGTGCTATCGATACTTTATTAATTTAAATTTGACGGCACTTGTTACAGGTCCTTAATATGCGTGGATATACACAATTTACTTTCCTTCCAACTGCCCTCAAGAACGTTTTCTAAATACGCTTGCGTTTCATCAGCTATCGCTTCCGCATTCGAGTAGCTACCTTATTAGGGATACCATACATGTAACTTAAAAGTGTAAAACAAAAATTTTCTAACAAAAAAGAAACCATATACATTGTTACAACAAGATATTGCAAAATGTAGTAATTTTAATGTTTTACTTGGCACCGACTTCAATATGTTGTAGAAAATTTTATTTTTTATTTTTTATTAACTCTTAAAGTCGGTTTCTTTTTGTTAGATTTTTTTTAGCCCTCTCAACTCATGACACTTCTTTGGCCCAAAAATCCCCGTTTCTTGCGCAATTCTAAAAAATAGGAAACACTAGATTCTATCTCGTAACTAAATAAAGAACTATGCCCACGTCTATACGCCCTGCGGATACGCCCAGTTTCCAGGATAAAAACCTGTTATACTCATCCCAGTTATCGGAAATATGCTCGCGTAAACTACCCGTACCTCTTTGAAAGTATACCTGTGTCATGGTTAAAAAAATTATTAGGTCTATACCTGTTACCGAAACTGGATATACATATCATATTTGAATGATAATCGATTACTTCGCATGGTCGTCAAAAAGACAAACCTACAAAAATGCGAACCAAGTTACATACGCACTAAAATAAATAAGGACAATACATATTAAGCCGTATTTTCATACTACACAAAAAAATAATTGATTAGTTCGCAATCAAATCAAATTCAATCAACTCAGAATACATAGGTTCTGAAGTCAAACAGTTCCTAATATTTATATTTCACAAAGTATAAACCAATTATTTTAAATCACAAGCAATTTCATCTAATTAATAATATTTCATTCATTGCTCAAACTTCAAAGTAGAAATCAACTTGCGTAGCGGGATTAGAAACAATCACTCAAATAAGCTGCTCATATTGAATATTAATCGACGTTTTCACTAAGAAATGAAAATAATCTGAAATGCGAACCGACTGGAGGGAATAAATTTGTAATGCAAAGTTCGAAATTTCATTCCTGTGTTACCGATAAGTAAACGCTCTTAGGCCGAACGCGGCTCAAAGGTAGGCGAAGAATACGTTTATCATTTTCACTTTCCAATTGTGACACAAAGAACCGACGCGCGGAAACTTGGCGAAAAATAATCCAGTTCCAACCGAACGATTAAATGTTGAGCCAATAAGGCCTAGGTATTCCGCAATTTATTAGCCTTGCAAATTCGAAGCCACGACGCTCCCTTTATGAAATATAGCCGTGGCCACAGCATCTCGGCCGCAGCCGACAGTACTGGCTCAGGGTATTACACCCCTGTTTTAGCTCTAATTAAAAAGCCATCAAAGAGTTTTCAGTCATTAATCATGAAACTGTTAACGGTGAATGGCGACTTACCAGCAACTCCGAGCCGAGTAAAAAGCAGGATTAGGATATTAACAAAATACCTTAAATATTCAGTTACTGGAGTGGTAAGCGGCTTGAAAAAATATCCGCTCCGGGACAGCTATCACTGATTTAAGTTGGTCTGCCTTGGAGCGGTTTAAAGGATAGGGAATCTTTCTTTTTTGGCATTACAAAGAAAAATATCAAGTATTTTAAGCTTCACGATTGACTGCAGCGGTTTGAATATGACCTCGTTTTAAAAACTCTAAACAGAAGGCTCATTGAGATATTTTTATCTTTTCTATCGCCGTCCGGTTTGAACCGTAATAATAAATTATATTACGTGTAAATATTTCTGCCCGGAGATAAAAGGAAGTTTCTTAATAAAAGTGGATTAAAAGTATCAGTTGGTCGAAAAATACTTTTTAATGTTTCTTGATAAGAACCGTACAAAAATTCCAGGTATAGATGCTTAAATATTGAGTTTTATATTTCCCTGGAAGCAACTGTTTTGTGTTTTCTTAGCAACTCAATTTTCAGTATAACATTTCTCATGATGCTCGAGTTCAGTGAATAAAAATAAGAAGTTCGTATCTGTAGATTTCTTAACGACTCCCCCTTGCTTATTTCATAGAGTACTTACCGCTTAGAAACCATCAAAGATTAGTACCGATGAATGATTAGTTGATTAGGAAATACTTCATAAATCTACCACCGATACCAAAAAAGTAATAAGACCAACTCTAAATGGCTGGTGGAAAATATGTTTTAATAGTAGGTACTAAAGAATCGATTAACTAAATTGGATAAACAAACAAGTATATCCATCATCAATTTACCTTTGTATAGAGAAATATCCTTTATCCTTATCTTTATCCGTGCAGGAACGGAGAAAGAATACAATTTCCTGCGGCCGGGCGGCCTGTCGTAAGAGGCGGCTAAACAACCCACAGCCAGGTGGTAGGGCATTTTCCCGACTGGATGGCTACCACCCCTGATCCAAAGTATGTCGCCATAACAACCTTGAGTTGTGTTCCGGCATTAGTGACCAGGTTCCAGTTTCCCTTAAGAGAGCAGCAGCGCATTTGTAGCAACTTTGCTGTTGCAAATGTCCATAGGCGATGGTAACCGCTTTCCATCGAGTGGGTCGTCTGCCTGTCTGCTGATTTTCTGCAATAAAAAAAAGAGAAAAGAAAAACTAAAAAATATAGAGTTAAAATGAAGAAGATATTACGAAATCTTGGTTAATTTTTCGAGAAGGTTACTGATAGCTACAATGATATTTGTTATGTAGATATCTACTAGGATTACATCAAATTCAAAATTCTTAATCTCAATATTGACAATTCGGCCTAACAAGATACAAATTAATAAACACTTCACATAGTATAAGTGAAGGCTGTATAAGTTCGAGCGTCGGGTTGCGGGCTGTCAACGGCAATCGGGTTAATCCAACGTCGGGGCTAACTCGATGTCGCACGATTATCTAAACAATCAGCCGTCCGAAGCGCGTTGATTTCGACCGCCGTTGATGAACTACTCTGTTTGGATACAAACACGAATATTTAGAGGTTTAGGCACTTCATGATAGATAGAGCACGCCTGCCAAACACAAAGACCGACACCAGCGCATAGATGCAATATGTTCGTTCATGCCGAAATTTGGATCTTTTGGCATTTTCACGAGAGAGCTAAATCTATTTTGGAACTAGCTATGCCGACGATTTAATACGCGTGGGACTGATTCATATCTTCTAAACATGTAAAATATCGGAATAGAACATTATAATTCTTGTTTTTAAATCTTATTGAGTTTAATCCTACTCCTAAATCTGTTGAATCGTTTCGGAATCCATTACAGACAAATTTTCTAACGGACAAATAAAAATTCTGAAAACACTTATTATAATTCAACATTTTATAAATAGCAGGTTTTATTAATTTGTCACATCTGTTTTAAATTCAGAAACAAATATTTCTAGTAAATTTACTGTTATATAGTTTATGTTCCCTAATTAACAACTCTTACCTCATTCAGAACAAAATCCATTCCGTATTGGGAAAGAAGTTTTAGAAAGTTCGTCGTTTTTGCCCTTCACCATTTAGAATACTACACAAGCAGTACCTGCAGTTGCAGATTTATTAGTAGACTGAGTAGACTGGAACCTAGGGCGTCAGATTTTAGGGGCAGCAAATTGGGGGCCCACTTTTTTATCTTACAGAAATTTAAGGATTCATATATATCTAAACGTTATTAAGTCCACACAAATTTTCCAACATTAATGTTTCACTTCACCACTGAGATAATTTTCTATAATTTAAGTAGTCGCAACAATTATATTGATTACGGGAAAAAGTTGATGTAATACCGACGATAGTGCACAAATTACAAAGTTACAATTTCATTGAAAAAAATATATAATTTATGATTGTGAACTCGAATTGTAGAGACTACAAAATTTGAAAAGTCTTCAGGCGGTCGATGTGTAAATCTGCCTCAGAGCACCCAATAAAACATCTTTAACAATTTAGATTCAATTCTTTAGTGACAGACGCTTCGTAAACAAAGGAAGATTCTTTGTACTTTGAAACGTATCACAAAGCGACCGCAGAAAGACTACACGCAGATCAAACCTAACAAAAAAGAGAGGAGATTGAACATTTTAAAATAGAAACGATCGAATCGAAAGGTTTTCAATTAACCGATCCTATGAAACTAAAGTCGGTACAGACGCCTGTTTCGGACGGTCTAACATGACAAGTAGGCACTAGACTATCGTGCGAACACGAGAGTGTGGATCGTCCGAAGAGCACTCCCGTCCACTCGATAACTGATTCCCAGTCACGATTGATATCGATTATTTCCGACAGGTCGCGAAACAATGACCCTTTGGAGTTTATGTCACTGAAATCTGTCATGAGTACCGGAAGCTAAGTGGACAGAGTGGACTCCAGGTGGGTGTTTACCTAATCATACATGAAATTCGATTAAATCCATAAATGAATCTCCTTTACATCTATACTTTAAATATTGTACCTATAAATCATTGTCAATGTTTTTAATTTAATTATATATATACGTACCTTTATGGACTTTACCTGTAGAGATTATTTCCCTCCAATTTTATCTATTCCTTCCTTTTATTCATAAAATTATTTTCCATATATTCATTACCCATAAATTAAAATTTTCAATAACTGAGTTAGTCATTCGGACATAAGGAGAATCAATGCAGAGAGCGTTGGAAGCCCTCTACGAACAAGAGTAGAATATTAAAATGATGGGACAGGTTATTCAAAACCTGAGAAAACACTATGCCAATCATCTTCCCTGCAGAAATTGAGAAAGAATACAATTTTCTGCGGTGGGGCGGCCTGTCGTCAGAGATAGTTGTTAGAAATATCCATAGGCGATGGTAACAGCTTTCCATCAAATGGGCCGTCTGCCTATCTGCTGAACTCTTGCAAAAAAAATATATTAAATATTAAGTTCATATCAAACTTTTTGATAGATGGCTCGGAAAGTATAATTACTTTTAAATAAAAGTAATTTGTAAAGATTTACGAACATAATCAAAATACAATATATGTTTACTGATTGTAGAATACTTATCAATACATCTAAAAGCTCATTCGAAATAAAAATCACTATAAAAGCTAACAAAACCAATTGAATAGCGCGATTGAACATGATCTCGGTCCAATTTATGTAGTAAATACACAGAAGGGTGAGTTGGAACACAAATAGTGAACATTCATACCTCGAAGAGTTTGAAAGTAATAGAGCCTGGCGTTGGTTTATATTTAAAAAATCTTTTTTGTTTCATGTTTAATATTCATTACCTTACGTTATACGATACGTCGTATAGTAGGTACGTGGTGGTGTAATAAAATAAGATATTAAATCAACGTGTATTCGGTTGTTTGTATACTGTCATTTCAAAATATAATTATTATAATAATTAGGTTATTTTCTTCATGTTTTTGTTTTAATTTAAATTCAAAAGTTTTTATTGAAAATAAGTTCCACTGGAGAGCACTTTTTGAAGGTCATCATATAAGTTAAAATTTAAATTTACTTCCGCTTCGTACTAGTGAAAGTAATGAAAGAAGTACTAAAACTTAATACTTCTTATCTCTTAAAAATTCTTATATTTTTCTTTATCTTTTTATAAATATATGTATTTTGTATAATTTTTATAACGAAAACGTAAAACAATGGAAATAAAGTATATATAAATAAAAATGACAATGATTCAAATATTTATCGAAATTTATTCATACAGAAATTGAAATCTATAGAATTGATACAAACACTTTTTTGATTATTTTTATTTAAAATAATTAACATTTTGTAATTGTACATTTAATTGTATTCATCTGCATGTTTTTTTTTTAATTTAATTTTTTATTGAGACTTTTCGTCACCAATGACGATATCAGCCTCATAGGTGATGGCAAATTTAAATTTTTTAATATATTAAATAAATTTAAATATAATTTTAAACTTAACTGTAACTAGCTTAATTTTTAAATATTTTAATCATGAACTTAAATAATAATCCAGCCTCCTCGCTCAAAGGGTAGTCTGCATGTTAAGATAATGCAATAAGAGTCATATTATATGAAATGTTTTTAATGAAAATTCTTAAGTATACGTTTTTAAAAATATTTTACTGGTCAACCCTCGCATTGTAGTCTCGAGTAGAATGAGAAAGCAAACTATTATATATTTACGGTAAGAGCCGACCTTCTCGTAATATTCTATGGGTTAGGGGACAAAGTAAAAAGAATAACAATACAGTAATATAATTGAGGAACGGGCGATGTCATTACCCATTTGTACCGAGGGGGACATTAATTTAATGAACGTATAGGATTGAGGCCATTATTTGATAGAGACATGACTAAAGCAATAATGCTAATCGAAACACCTTAAAATCTTAAAATACATTCCTATTTTACTACACTACATACCTGCACAGTAACATATATAGTCAAGGTGGCGAAGTCCGTCAGTGGGGGAACTCCATATACCTCTCATTATTTCCGAGTTTGAATAGTTACGAGGACATCAAATCAGTCACTGAAGCTAAGACACTATTTAATTCTATCTTCGAATGATAGTTGGTATTCTGTTTAAAAAAGTTAAAAAATGTGCAGTGTATGAACTTACCCCATTGACGGACTTCGCCACCTTGCCTATACAGTTTTACATTACTTAATTTTTTACATCAGAAATCCTATTTTGCGGAAATGGGTACGTAACCCTTTTTTTTTTTTTTGATAGCGCAGGGGGGATTGTCATTGTACACCATCCTCGGGTCCTTCGGGGGAAGGGCCAAAATGCAGGCATAAGGCCTGCATCGAGGGTGTGTGGGACTCTCAGCGACCGGTCCTCCACGCTGGCTTCTAAAACGAAATTGTCGCGAGAATGGGTACGTAACCCTAATAAGATCATGTAAGGAAAGGCATTTGGTAGAAAAAATCAAACTCACGTTATTGGGATGAGGCGAGAGTACTTTTATGATCAAGCTACCGTGACTTCCTTCTCCCACAATTAAATATATGTATGATAGAAACTTACAGTGTACGTTTCTATACTGGTCTTCTCCTGGTAGAATATAAACAAATTTTCTTAATGTGGTATGGAATATTTAAAGACAAAAAACGATTAGGATGTCTGGAATAGGCTCCAGAGTTTTCCGTTGTATACCTATTACCCATTGGTCCCATGACACAAACGTAAATTGTTACACTGAGGAATATATAGGTAATATGCATATTTTTTGTGCCGATATTTCAGTATATAGTTTTAATTTTATTTGGGCGAAGCAATGTGAAAATTTCCAATATAATAAGAAGTTATATCTTATTAATTTTGTAGTATAAAAACAAGTCTTACCGTAAAATACAGATTTACTTGGATAATTAGTCGTGTCATATCTAATTTTCGTAGGAAATCCAATTATGATCCGGCACAAGATTAAGACATTTGTTGTTGATCGCAAGAATCAAATTCAAGTTCACGACAAGGCACCCGATTCAAAACACGCCCTAAGGCTACCTGTTAAAGGCACTTGATAATTAATTTTCTAACAAACCCCCAAGTATCGTTACATAATTTAACAAGATGACGAGGGTAAATCTGTACTTGATGAATAAAAAAACTGATTGGTTTAAGTTAGGTTTCAATTAAGTTTGCCCCCAAGCGAAGTAGTATTGAATCTTGGTTAACCCGAATAAAGGAGTATTATTTATTGCCATACAATATATCTGTAATTATAACCGCTACCAGACTGGTTATTTTGTATGGTAGTGAAGCGTAGCTTGTAGTTGAATGATACAAATAAAAGCCTTAGTGGATGTATGGAAGGAATCACGCGGAGGAACCGCCTTAGAAACTCCAGCGTCTGTGATAGCCTTCTTGTCCATAATATAACAGACAAACCACTAGGGAGTCGCCTACCCTGGCAAGGCCAAGTTTTACGAAGACCGTTTAGTTGTGTGGGGCCTAAATGTATAGATAGCCACGCTGCACCCGCTAGTTTTCGTTAGAAAAAGTAAGCCAAAGAAATGCTAGGTTGACGTCGTGAAGAATGCCATGAGCGCCAATGTCTCAGAATAAGGGATGCCGGAGACCACATAAAATTCCATGTACTTAGATGTATAAGGTATCGTTGAATATGTATATCAAAAAAATCATAATGTTCCTTAATAACTGTTTATTTATATGAATACGTAGGAAGATATTCGCTACCAAATGTCAAGAAAAATGTGTCAAGCTATATCTAGCTTAATAACTGTGAGGGAGAAATATCTAAAAAACCTACTTAATAGAACTTAAATGATAATTTCAACAAAAGTTGTTTTAACAAATTAGTAGTTTTTGAAACGTGGGGTTTATCTGTAATGCTTTTAAGCTTCTTGCCATGCCCAATGCCAAAAACAATGAAGATTAGTTACCACTAAGGAATTTTTCACTATACGTGGTATGGCCAATTTTTGATTAAACCCTAGCCATACCATAAATATTGCCATACAATATTGTTGACAGGAGAAAGCCAAATTTTATTACGATTCTGTAATGAAAGCAAAAGCTTTATGTTTAGTATTATTTTGCAGCGAGTATAGCCTTCGACGATAATAAGACTCATAATCCTTAAGAAATGCACATCAATAGTACAACATCGTAAACCCGGCCAGAGTTACGATACAATCCCAAATACTAAAATCGTTAATCGTAAACTTTCCTTTTACAATGTCATTAGGGAAATTGGCGTCGTTAATTTATAAAGGCCCCCTTTAACTGCTTTGATATCGACAAATTTAAATCGGTAATCCTGTGGTTTGTTTTATAGCTACGGTATCAGGCTGTTTATCGATTCATTGATAGTCGTAAATGCACATTAATCTGAGCAGAACCATATTGTATTGTTAATGTAGCGTGCGTCTCACGAAATAAGTCTCACGGCAAAAATGGAACTAATTATAACAGATCAGCCCGGTCACGTTATTACGTTGTTTTTGTCCAGTGTTTCAATGTAAATGTTACATTACATTATTATTCACTATTTTTTTTAATAAGGCCTAGTTAGCCCTACTATTTCCCTTGACTTAGTCAAGGAATATATGAACGATTATCTATTTAGTATAACTTTATATTATTTATTTATTATATGTACCTATATGTATCAACTTCCTTAAAAACGCTTGTAATTAATATAGTTCTGTTTATACAGTTCTGTGTCTTATCCACTATGTATAATAAATGTTGTTGTGTCAGCCTGAATTTATCTTGTTTTATTCCTCTTAATAGCGTCATTCGCTATTTTCAAGCGATACCGTTCCAATATTGGTCTGGTCTGTTTATCCCTTAACATTATATTAAAAATCTGTTCCGATATTTCCAAATTTGTGACTTAGGTCACTCCTGGAGTGACAATACTTCGGACATTCCAGGAGGAGGTGCTGTATGGTATTCATCCGCACCTGTGTTGAATAGATAGGCAAAAAACCTGCCGTGTCCTGTCAACACTTGCACCATCATTAGGGTTAGTTTGATCTTCTTGAGTATTACATATGCCGCGTTCACTAATACTATAAAATAGAAATCATATTGAATCGCATCGCATCGCACGACTGCATATTCCCGTCTGCGACTTATGAAACCTTTTTTCTGAAACAGAGTCTATTTCTTTGAGCAGAGTCTTTTAGCTTCTTTAAAGGATGAAAGAACAGCTGTAATATGCTAATGAATGTCTAGGTACATCCAGAAGATATTTAGACATCTAAAAGAACTAGAAACTCGCATTTCCAAGTATCTATTAATATGTATCACTGCAAAATCTAATTATATTTTTAAAGGCGTACAAAAAATGACTTCTAAATCATCAATAAATGTGATGATTAGCAGAAACAATCTCTTTTAAAATAAAAGCAGCATGACTGAACTGAGATTTACTTTTGGTAATATACATAGGTTTTTGTGTAATTGATATTTATTAAAAACTCTTTATCATTTATTATTACGATCATTTAACCCGTAAACGCTCTAGGTACAGTGGTGTTAAATCTGGAATGGTCGAATATTATTCGCTTAATTAATTTCCTGCGGTATTAAATTTTTGTGACAACCAAAATCCATGTTATGTTTTCTCTTCATTTTAAAACATTCATTTTATGGAGTTTTGTTGCTTAAAATAATTTACATAATAATAGGTAGAATAACTGTATTTTTTTACCATTATTGTAAAATATATTCAATCATTATAAAAGCACACCAGCTTTAGTAATATCTTGTTGTATAAACTAAACAGATATATGTGTATCCATATTTATGAATAATGTACTGATATGTGAATTCACATTCACATTCAGTATCACATTCACAGTTCAAAGTAGATTAATTTGGATGTTTTTCTTCACATTGGTAATCAGAGGCTTGTCATAAAAATTGGTATATATGCAGTTTTGGTAACGACAATGACATGATACTTGTCATACAAGAAATATACAGGATAGTCCAAAATTGATGTGTGCAAATTCAAGTGGAAAACTGTGATACATATTTTGTTCTAACATTATTTGCAATTTTAAATTCTCGCTAATATTTCTTTTTGGTTTTCTGTAATGTTACTATCAAATCGACGTTTAAATGCTTTAGCTCATGTATGTCGTCAGCCATTTGCAGTCCACTGCTGGACGTAGGCCTCGACAAGATGGCGCCTCCGATTTCCTCAGCCAGCGCCCACCGGTGACCTTGCATGGGTCGTCGGTCCATCGGGCTGGAGGGCGTCCGAAACTACGTTTACCGAGACGCGATCTCCACTCCAGGACTCCTTTGCTCCATCGGCCATCGGTCCTGCGCAGACGTAACCCGCCCACTGCCACTTCAACTTGCTAATTATTATTATTTAGCTCATGTTATTGGAGATCAATTCGGGATTTAATCAAACTCTAGAAGACTCGACTTAAAAATGCATTTAAAGACATTAAAATTAGTTTTAATTCATTTGGCTTCCTAATGATATAAAATTATTGTACCAAAATTTTCAAATAGTGAAAGATGGGAACTTTTAAGTATATTTAGCCTATTAGACTAAACTCTTTCTTTGTTTAGTTTAATCCTGTATTTCTCACAACTCATTGGAAAGAGGAACTATAGGTTTTAGTAATCAATAGATCAATACTATACAATCGCTTACATATTTTGATTGAAAGTGTCAATAGGGGCGCGAACCTCGCGTACAACACCAGTGTTAAGTTACCGGATAAAACAAACTAAAGGCGCAATGGTTGAGTGCGAAAACAAAACGAACAAGACTAACAGATCGAATTACCTTTGACGAGAAGCGGGTTGCATTCGTATAAAGGGTCGCCTGAACTCAATGACAAAGGAGACGTGTGCTAAGTTTTGTATTCTGTATGATCTTACACGACTGTATAGACAACAGCGAATCTTTCGCTAAATAAGTCATATTTGGCATACACGTATATATACGTTTATTATAATCAGTGCCGTAAATAGCCTTTTATGCGCCCTGTGCGAGCTTCTATAACTGCGCCCTTGTTTTTTTTTAGTAATTATAGGTACCCTAGCTAGAGCAATGCATAGGCCTACTTTATTTTATTCAGGGTGATAAAATAACGCACAAGGACCTTGGTGATGGTGGACCAATTATCTAATATTTTGGAAGAAATATCTATTTTTTTAAAGAACTAGAACACAAATACGCTCGTGCGCTGCGAAAAAAATGAGCGCGATGTTTCGTCTAATTTAACAGACGTTTTTGATGATACTGGCATTTAGATACGTATGTGATGGAATCGAGCACTAGGGGCGCAGCAGGAACTTGTCAAGAGCAAACCGAAAAAATAATAGTCTTGCCTGGTCTGGCCATTCTTGCGCCCCCCAGAGTGTACGCCCTATGCCTGGGCACCGGTGGCACCGCCCTATTTACGGCAATGATTATAATTATCATTTCTTGTGTCTTACCGAAGGTCGCAAGACTCGTGTGACTTGGAGGTGGGCACTGAAAATCAGTGTTGTATCGTCAGTCGTACTATGTTTCGGCACAACAAAATATTGAATGAATGCCACCTTATTTCGCAAATTGCGGCAACATATTTTTTTTAATATGTTTTGTTATATTTGTGTGTTCTGTTGTTTTGGGCGTGTTGCATTTTAGATTTTTTTTTAAACATATCTATATAGATAGATTACTTTTATTTTAGAAAGAAAACATTGAAAAGCTCACACGCAACCAACGCCAAACGTTGCCGCACCGGAAAGCTAAAAAAAAT
Source organism: Dendrolimus kikuchii (assembly GCA_019925095.2). Classification (NCBI taxonomy): domain Eukaryota; kingdom Metazoa; phylum Arthropoda; class Insecta; order Lepidoptera; family Lasiocampidae; genus Dendrolimus; species Dendrolimus kikuchii. Next base: position 11,360,016 of record CM034400.1, read on the forward strand.
CAATTCAGTAACAGGTAGTTTTAAATATTTTTAGCTGAATATGACTAAGATCTGTGTTATTTCTCTGCTACATTTGGGATAATATAAGTGTTAGTGACTGTGACCAAATGTGACCTATTTATAGCGTTAAAAAATAACGCGTTAACGATTAGCTGTGTTAACCTATATACAGACTTTATCTGACAATGTTTAACGTCATTAACATGTCGTATCTCATTACGCAATAAAAACATCGCTACATCTGTGTGGCACAGTCACTAACACTAACATTATCCCAAATGTAGCAGTGGCAGTATAAGAACAATATCGTAAAGTGATAACCTATACAAATTACAAAATATTATCAAATGCACGAAATACGAGTAACATACAGGTGCGCAACAATTCATATTTACTGAGTATACCTACATACGTCAAATCAATTATTAGTGGTAGATCCAGAGATTAGCGCCTTGTCTCTACATTTATTGTATTAATATTCAATATAATTAATATCTTGCGAAAGTTCAATAAAACAGATTTAAAGTTGTAAAATATTACACAGACGTTAAATTTATGACAAGATTTTGCTAGCTTAGTTCTGTTAACATAAATAATTTTAAATACAAATATATATATTTTTTTTTTATTGCAGGAGTTCAGCAGACAGGCAGACGGCCCACTTGGTGGAAAGCGGTTACCATCGCCTATAGACTTTTGCAACACCAAAGGTGCTACAAATGCGCTGCTGCTCTCTTAAAGGAGACTGGAACCTGGTCACTAATGCCGGAACACAACACAAGGTTGTTATGGCGGCATACTCTAGACCAGGGGTGGTCGCCATCCAGTCGAGCAAATACTCTACCACCTGGCTGTGGGTTGTTTAGTCGCCTCTTACGACAGGCCGCCGGGCCGCAGGAAATTGTATTCTTTCTCCGTTCCTGCACGGATGTAAATATGCAATTCGTAATAAACTTTTATATGTAGTTGTTTACTAAAATAACTTACAATCACATCAATTAAGAAAATAGTTTAATTTGAATCTATTCGAGTAAATTTCCACTAAAAGCTGGTGAAATAAATACCAAAATTACAATAGTACCTTCGTAATATGTATACAAATAAATATATTAATATGCAAAAGATACATTTTGCGACTTTTTTAACCAGATTCAAGTTTTCAGGAATATATAAGTTTTAGAATAGAATAAGCCTAAATGGCACTCTGTTGTTCGTGCCTACCCCGCAAGGGAACTGGCGTGAAGTTATGTATGTATGTATGTATAAGTTTTAGAATGACCTTCACCCAAATGAAAATAAGGCAAAAGCCGGACCCATATAGCCTTTCACCCTAGTCTCCGCCAAATTATAGATCTTTTATCGTCGTTAAACAGCGGAAGTTTTGTAATTCGAAAAGTTACATGTCAGTGAACAGCTGACATTTTCCACAAAAACACAGAATTATTCTGGCATAACAATCTATGTATATCTCATATTTTATAACTACTGTTAACGTGTAAAGTAATAAAAGTTTTTTTGAAGTGAAACTTCTATATAGACGGGGTCTTACGATTTTTCGCTCACGAAAAAGCGTCACGGCCGCGTGTTCTAATACTTACATTTTTAAACTCGTGATTATCTTTCGAATGGGACGTCCGAATTGAATAATTCAAAAAGTTATATAAAGGTATTGAAGCAGTCTTGAATATGAAGTAATTTATTTTGATAAGAATGAATACCAAGATACAAATAAAGAGCCTTTTCTAGCGGCGGCGTTTCAATTAAATTTTTAAAATAAAAGAGCACTTATTGTGGCATAATTATAATAGTTAGACATATTCTATCTCGACATATTTTTGTAAATAATGATGTGTTCTGCAAAGTCGTAGTACATTATTTTATTCTATCATCAATAGTTTTCGCAGCGCACGCGATTTTAGGTATTTCTTTTACCTTGGGTTACATTATTGGAGTTTTAGTAAGGATCTCTAATTTTTTGTAAATATAATATAGCCTATAGCACCCGGGGATAGTGTAGCTTGCCAACAGTGAAAGAATTTTTCTAATCGGTGCAGTAGTTTCGGAACCTCTTCAATGCAAACAAACAATCTAATCTTTCCTCTTTATAATATTAGTGTAGATATTCATATATATTTATTATAAAATTAATTAGATATTTGCATATTATAAAAAGCGCAAGATTTTGCGCTGGAAGTTGTTTAATAAAATTTGGAGCTGGGTCACCCTAAAAAGCGCTATATCTAGCTCCGAAAGCGCTAAATTGGCAGCCCTGGTGAGCAGAGCACCGAGGAAGTCCCGTTAAACGAGAAAGCGAGCGAGGATATACCTCGTCCTCCGACGACCTCGTCCCTCTAATATCTAAAATCGCGTTCTGCGCATGGGTAAGTGCGATGTTCCGAGCCGCCATTAATGGAGGCAAACTTAAGTTTGCATCGAACTATATATACCTCTGCTCTCCACGTGGCAGGGCATCACTGCCTCTATTTGTGGTAAGTGTAAAAAAAAATAAAAAATTTAGAGTAGACTATGGATGTATTTTTGGTTCCGGATCGAATTCATTTTTTTGGTTGATAAAATAAAATGTGTTTAAATAAAAAATACATTCATTAAAATGTACCTAACCTAACCAAAACATAATTTGCAGTAAACCTGCGAAAAATCGAAATGTGAGCTATTTAAAATATTAGAAGTGAAACTTCAACGGACAAGCGAAAAAACGAATCGCAACGGACAAGTTGAAAAACGAATGGCAATGGATGAGTGGAAAAACAAATCGCAACGGATAAGTGGAAAAATGAATGGCAACGGACAATGGAAAAACTTCAACTGACAAGTGACAAAATGAATCGCAACCAATTTGAAAACCTGCCCGTAAAATATTTGTTGCAATTAATTTTGTCACTTGTCAATTGAAGTTTTTCCACTTGTGCGTTGCCATTCGTTTTTCCACTTGTCCGTTGCGATTCGTTTTTCCACTCATCCGTTGCCATTAGTTTTTCAACTTGTCCGGTGCGATTCGTTTTTCCACTTGTCCGTTGAAGTTTCACTTCTAATATTTTAAATAGCACTACACAGAAAAACATTGAGTTCCTGTCTAAAAGTGGTTTCTGATTTTGATATATTATAACGGATTCAATAAAAGGAGATTGAAGCTGGAGGATCCGAACCAACTCCGAAATAGAATTCGTTCCGTTGTTTAGAAATCAGTAAAATTTAAAAGTGAAGTTTTTTTTTCATTTTTTCGGTTTTGAATGTCAAGCGTTTGATGTTTGTTCCGGTTAAGTTTTGACCACATTTTTTACTAAAGTTGAAACATTCTGCAATTATCATTCAGCTTTTTTATTTATATACTCAGAGGCGATACCAAGTTTGCCGGGTCAGCTAGTTACAAATATATTTGAATTTCATTGGAGTTTTAATAAAATTATATTTGTGAACATTTTTTCAAAATATGTGTATAAGAATATAAGGCGACGTGTATAGTCTTTAAGACAATACAGAAAAACGACGGTTAGTAAATAAGAATGTGTGAAACCGGCACTGAGACCTGCCCTAGATGCGTCAGACAAACAGCAACTTCTAACATTATTCCTGAAACCAAAGCTTAATTAAGACTAGGCACCTCTGCAGGAGAAACTAATTAAACTTATTCTATTATTCGTGCAAACAAAATTTAAAGAGACCATCTTGGGACAAGATGCTCTAAGAAAAGATTTATTAAAATTACACTAAAACAGATTGTGGGGATATTTAAATTTGTTATAATCACAATTTGAATTATGAATAGGTCTTACTTTAGTAACTAATTAATTACAAGCTTCCGAAAATGTTATGAGGCAACCTGTCAGATTAATTCAGTACTTAGATTAAAAAGTATAAAATATTGCTCCATTATCTTCATCATTACATACTGCGTCACAGGATACGCTTTTAGCCTAGAATCCACTTGCTATTTCGTTCTACAATAAGCATGCGGCATACCATGCTGGAATCATTACCACCTTTAACAAATTGAATCTGTTTTATTCCTGCCACGGGTTGTATGGAAGAGATTGCGTCTTAGCGATAAGACCGCTCATTGTGCACATTTAGAATATTTTTAGGCTATAAGTTTTTCTGTGTTTTCTGTAATGGTGTCCAATAAAGTGTTATCTCTCTCTCCCTCTCTCTCATTATCTTGATTACAGCTCTTACGGCCGGCTAGATCGGTGTGATGAATACCGTGCTCTCACAGAACATAAACATGGAACGGTTAGCATTGAGCTAATTATGTTTCGCGCGATCAGTGAGAGTTCCCATGGTGCCTTCCTCTATTCCATCCCCCTTCTTCAAACTCATATCCGATCCCCTCTATCCTATTCATTCTGTTTGATCCCTCTATCTCACCCCTCCTATCCCTTCTTTTTATTCCATCCTAAAGGCTGGCAATGCGCGGGCTTCGGCCTTGATGTTACAAACGTCTATAAGCGACGGTAACCACTTTCTAGTAGCTAGGCTGTCTGCATTTTTACCAGCTTCGCAATAAAATAGGTCAAGATCAGTAATAACAAGAACAATGGTCATCATCTCCCGCTACGCAAAGCTCATCTTTCTTAGAGCTAGGTACTCTTTTTATAAATACATAGCGCAGGCGGTATGGCTACTGGGTATTTGTTCCATGAGGAACACGTTTAACAAAGATTTAATAATTAAAAGCCGGTTCCTATATCTTACCGACCGTTTATTGGTCTTACTATCGGTTAACATTTGACATAAGCACCATACAAGTAATGTCAAAATTTTACTGATTGCGGGGCAGATAAATGAATAGTAAGATTATATTACATTTGAATGTCTTTGAAGACCACGGGCCATAAAATGGCCCGGACATTTGGAGGTCATGCATGGGGCCTATGGGAAGGCCAACACTTAGAGGCCCCTTGACAAATTTAATGAAAATGTGGCGTGACACTGACCGGCGATTATCCCTGTCTATACCATATAGTAATGCGCCCAAGGACAAGCCCCGGCCAGTGTAGGACTATTGTGGGAAATGAGGACAAAAAGTACCGGGCTATTGTGGTGAACTGCTAATGGTACTAGGGGTCTGGGAACATGGGGACTATGGCGTCTGCCCGTCGCAATGTTCGGGAACATGGAAAAATGGGCAGACGGTGACTCGCCACTCCCTGCATGGGCCCCAAAAAATGCCATAGAAGACAGGAGCAACATGGGTGTAAGTGGCTAAGGGATGTAGAGAGGTGAGCTACAGGTTCACCGAAGCTACTTCTCGACGTGATGCCATTTATCAGTTCCACCCCTGGAGCTTAAGTTTTAGCTCTAGCGATCTCTACTCCGTGCCGGCTGGCTAAGGCAAGCACGGAGGCGGGGCTTTGCCTTGGCCCCCAGAGTCAGGTACGAGGTGTCGCTACTCACCTAAGGCTTCGCCACAAAGCCCCCCTGCGGGTGTAAGATTTTTTTTTTTTTTTTTATTACATGAGTTCAACAGACAAGCAGATGGCCTATCTGATGGAGAGCGGCTACCATCGCCTATAGAAATTTGCAACACCAAAGGCTTTACAAATGCGCCACTGCACTCTTAAGGGAAACACAACTCAAGGCTATTATTGGTGGCATACTTTAGACCAGGGGTACATAGGAATGGGCTTAAGCTAATGTTCATAAGGGTAATTTAAGGGTTAATAAAAAAAAGGATCGCGATTTTGCTCAAGACTCACTTCGAGACGCGGGGTTTCCTTTACAACTTTTCGTTTTACTAGACTTTTCTTCGGAAACGGGTCTTGAGTAATCTATATCTATAATATTATAAAATTCTAAACATGCCGTGTCTGTACATAAGAGCTAGTAAAAAAACAACTGGAATAGACTATGTAAACGACGGAGAACGCGATGCAATTTTTGTTAGATTTCTTGTCTGTTTGTTCGGGATTCACGTAAAAACTACTGGGCTGATTTCAATGCGGTTTTCACTGATCGACAGAAATTCTGCGACTTAAAATCTGCGCTACTTTTTATCCCGGGAATCCTGCGGGATTTTTTTTTTTTGGAAAGATTTAAAATACCAGTTAAAAAAAATTGGAGTCCAATGCGATTTTTTTCACTACATAAAATTTGCTACATAAATAGCTTATTCCGACACAGTTTTGCATAAAACGAAGCTTACATTCATTTTTTAATTATGAGGTATTTTGTGTCCCGGGAATCCCGCGGAGATTTCAAATCAAGCGTGGACGAAGTTGCGGCCATATCCTAGTATATAATAAAAACTATAAAATTGATATGTGCTAATAGATGGTGCCTCAGAGATTCGAAAAAGCTTTTTTATCTTAGCAGAATTAACTGACTTCAGTGTCAACCCAAGAGTATAGTATTTTTAAAGTTTTAAGCAAGTCTAAAGCTCAGATTGTTAACGAACATGAAACAAAAAAAAACTGTATGAAGATAACACTAAATAAAACACTTTTATAGATGTAAGATTTTCTAGCAAGTCGAAAAAAACAATAGAGGTCAGCGTTTTTTCATGAATTAAATAAAAAGAGCTCTGTAGAAATAACATAAAATTAACATTTCGTTACCCAATTTTAAAACAGCACGAGTATGTAATAAATAATTATTTTTACTGCCTTTAATTTAGTACATTCGTATTACATTTTTTAAATTCTAGTATTGCTTTAATCAAGATAAACAAGAAAGGTTTCAAATAACTCATTTTTTCTTTTAGCATTATTCATAGAAATTTTTAAGCAATAGTAATAACAGTTACTTGTAACGTTATTTTTTTCTTTGGACCTCTTAACAGAGACTGAGATCCCAATTTTCATTCAAATTATTAAAAAAGAGCGGAGGTTGACTAGTGCGAGCTTCAATACTACAATTGACTTGTATCCATGATAAAATAAATTTTAAATTTTTTTACATACAAAAGAAGAGACATTAAAAAACGTGTGCGTCTCGGGACGCCCGACAGAAGTGATAACTTAGCCTGCCTACCGCTGCGGTATGCGTGAGAGAAAGGGAAGCCGGACAGACTGGTGTCGTAACACGTTACGTAACGAAGTGGTTTAGCCTGCCATAAGAAGTTATCACTTCAATAACATCTTATTCCATAACTTTTAAAATACACTAATAAAAATAATATTAGTTACTTTTCAAACAATAATTAATGCACTATTTGATTCCTTTTACCAGTACCTACTTATGACGTCATAAGTAGGTTCGCTCGTACACAATCTATGAGGCTGCGACGTTCTAGAAGTTTATAAAAAGTAACTCAGTTGATTTGATTGTCCGCTCCCCTATTGACAACAAACTGTGCAAAAGACAGGACAAAATAGCGAAATCAATATATTACAATAAAATAGTAAAATAATAGAAAAATAAGACTAATTCAAAAACACCAGAGTTACTTAATTTTATTATTTTAATTTTTTTATTATTTTATTTATATATTTATTTTTTATCCGTGCAGGAACGGAGAAAGAATACAATTTCCTGCGGCCGGGCGGCCTGTCGTAAGAGGCGACTTAACAACCCACAGCTAGGTGGTAGGGCATTTGCCCGACTGGATGGCTACCACCCCTGGTCTAAAGTATGTCGCCATAACAACCTTGAGTTGTGTTCCGGCATTAGTGACCAGGTTCCAGTTTCCTTTAAGAGAGCAGCAGCGCATTTGTAGCAACTTTGCTGTTGCAAATGTCCATAGGCGATGGTAACCGCTTTCCATCAAGTGGGCCGTCTGCCCGTCTGCTGATCACCTGCAATAAAAAAAAAATGATTTTTTTATATTAATTCATTAATAAAATATTTTGTGTTTGAATGTAAATACGTACATAAAACTCAAAATAATTATTTTAAAATGTCCATAATTAACGTTATAAAGATTTCAAAATTACAATAAACATTATTCATTTTACAAAAATATTTGGTCGATAAGATACATACACACATACATACATAACTTCACGCCAGTTCCCTTGCGGGGTAGGTACGAACAACAGAGCGCCATTTAGGTCCATTCTTACACACCTCACTTGCTTCTTTGACATTCATAACTCTTGTCATGCACACTCGTCTGTTCTTAAGGCTCCTGACATCGATAAGATAATATATATAATTGAAATCCACGTATATAGTGCTCATCACGATATCTCAGGAACCTATAGACTTGAAATTTGGCATGGACCTTCCTTTCGCCAAGTAGAGGTCAGCTAAGAACGGATCTTACGGCACTCGAAGCGGGCGGGTATCAGCTAGTTTTTTTTATATAATCATATCTTTGGAAAGAAAAATAATCATCAACGGAATAATATGCTTGTTAGAGAAGGAATGAATTAAAAAAATAAAAATTATTTGGTCTCTATTCAAATTAAGCCCTATGCACTTACGAGTATATTCATCACTTCCATTTTATTTTAAACAAAGTTTTTGTGATAATAGACAGCTTGTAGCGAACCGATGTCTCTTTATCCATAAAATCGCAAATCCTACGAAGTGCAATCTTGAAAAGAATTGACGAGTGGAACAAAGGGGGCGGAGCAGAGATTAAGTAACTCGTGAGGCTTCGGCGTTCGGGCATTCGCCCCACAAAGCCGAATTTCCAGACAAGAAAGTTGCTCTAGTCGTAAAAGCTTGAACGACGCTATGTTGGTGGATTTTCTGCTAAAGGATAAAATTAAGATCATGGACACATTGTATATCGCATTTTAAAGTAGCGTTCAGTCATTTGTCTGGATTCGAAACTATATTACTACTTATCTCTAGCAGATTCGGTTGTTAATTAAGGTCTAAGTAGTTATGGTCTACCATACAAAACATATTTAATGGATATATACAAACTTCAGTTACTATTTTCTTAAGTTTTCGCGAGTTGTATACATAATAAAACTACGTTTTAACTGTTTTAAGCGCGGTAATTTATTTCATTTTTATTATTCCGACATTTCGGCCACTTTTCAGTGGCCGTGACCACTAATGTGGGACCTTAGAGAGGGTTTACATATTTTTGCCGTTTGGAGTTGATACATTAGGTCCGTGGGGCCTATCGGCAAAGAGTTTCTTCAAACAAGTTTGCAAGAAACTCTTTGATGTTCGAGATCAGAAAAGGCTGGCGCATACTTCGCCCAACTATTCGCTGGGTCGCTAGTATCGCCATACAGTGCGGCAATGCAGCCAGCCTTCTGGGCACGCTCCCATCTGGCAGTGATTTGTTATATAGTCTTTAATCTATATTTATAAGTTGGTTTATTTTTAGTATTTAATTATATTTTTTAAGTTAGTTTTAGTTTGATATTGTAGCTTATAATTATAACAAAATATTATAACATTTTTGGCATGTCAAGACAAGGCTATTGAAAAGTGATCGAAACATCGGAATAATAAAAATCAAATAAATTACCGCGCTTCAAACCGTTAAAACGTTTATGTGAACTAATCGCTAAAACTTAAGAAAATACTAAAGGAAGGTTCCTGTGACATAACATTAACGTGGGTGAAACCGCACGCAAAAGCTAGTAAATATATACTAATTTCATTTAATGAACCAAGCGGGAGATGCGCGCGGAAATCGGAAGGTTATTTCTGTACAAGTTTATTTTCAATAAATGTTATAAAATAAATATGACTAAAAGAAGAGCCAAGAGGTTTATTGGTAGGTACCAGCTTGTTAATACAAAGCTGTAAAGCCTAGAGCATCGACGCCGGGTTGCTAGTCTATCGGTATTCTACAGAATTCATTTTGAAGAGTGTGCGGTTGAACTATTCGACCTAATTCCTCCTACACCATCCCCTCTGCCGACAACAAGGCACTCTGGTCTACGCCATCGTTTCACAGTGGAAACACCTCCAGTGGGAACAAAACGTTTTGCCTCCACGTTCCTTCTGCGTACGACAGGGATGTGGAAAGCGCTACCAGAATACGTGTTTCTCAAAAATTATAATTCGGAAGTCTTCAAGTCTCATGTGAATAGGTATTTTCTTGGTAAGCTTGCTCCATCTTCGACCGCATCATCGTTTAATATTAGGTGTGATCGTGATCAAACGCGAACCTATTCATCATAAAATAATCTACTATTTTTGTTCGTATATAAGCGCACAAAATGTACCTATAGCCTTTGTGCAATAACTGTGTATATGTTTATATAGAAAATCTCAATTCTTTGTTGAATTATGACATTCGAGTTATTACAAGAACTGCGTTGATTGATATTAGTTTGAAATCTTTAGTTTGGCTGGTATTGTGGTGGTCCAGATTTCACCTGATGCTTAAATAAGACATGAATAGTCATGAATATCTCATAAATGTACAAACTGTGCAAAATTATACCTAAAAAGAAGAAAACCTATCTGTAACCTATGAACATTGGTGGCGCCAATAACCAAAGGCGCTACCAGCGTGCTGCCGCTCTCTAAAGATTGGAACCTGGCCGTTAATGCCGGAACACAAGTCAAGGTTGTTATGTCGGTATACTCTAGACCAGGGGTGGTAGCCATTCAGACGGTCAAATACCCTTATCACCTGTGCTGTGGATTATTTTGTCGCCTCTTATGACTGGCCGCCCGATCGCAGGTAAATGTATTCTTTCTCCGTACCTGTACGGATAAAACGAGTTTAAAACTAAAATTATGTCTCGGTAGCCATTTTTTGTTCTCGGTAACCTTATTAAAAAAAAAAGGCGTGGTAGCTTAGTGGTTAGAGTACGCGTCCGAAACTCAAAGGGCGCGGCTTCGAATCGTGGCAGGAAAGCATGCACCACTTAGGCAGTTTTCTGAGCTAATAAGCATATTGTTACTTAAGATTACCACACGCTAACGGTGAAGGAAAACATCGTGATAAAACCTGCACATCGAGATAACCGATGCGTAAAACCCGCCTATCCGCCTTGGACAAGCGTGGTGGGTTTACTGTCCGTTCCCCTATAATAGGAGGTCCGGGCCCAGCAGTGGGACCTTTATGGGCTGTTATTATTTATTTATATTAACGACGAAACATAATCGTAAATAAAATTTGTTAACTTTAAAATTCAAATAAATAATGTTATTAACTAATTACCAATAACATTTCACGTTAATTAAACTTATCGATGAAAATTACGCCCCAAGTATAGTGTAATTACTACTGTTGTTCGAATAACAGAATCATTTACTGACTAATTGGTTTTATATATGTATGCACGTTGAAAATAAGCTCAGGTTTAAGACCTGAGCTTATTTAAAATAATTTACTCAATTTGTTTGTAGGTAAAGATTGCAGAGGACTAACTGTAGAAGACTAGCAGTAAAAACATTTTCTCTAACTAACGGGGCAGAATAGCAGCATAGGGCATCAGTTAGATAAACTACTCTTTATTATCCACCACGATAAATTAAAAATTAGTTATATTTAAAAAATAGGAATATGAGGAATAGGCGGTGTTAACACCGACTTATTTGGTCATCGCCTCTTTTGTTTCTTTTTCTTTCGTCGCATCTATCCCTATGTTAATGTGATATCACAGATGCGACATAGTGTAAGTTCGACCGCTGATCGAGCCATTGCTTCCGCGAAAACCTCGCCGCGTTTTGTGTGCCGTGCCGCATTCTACGCCCGTATTTATAAACCCGCGTAACTAATCCACTCGTCCAAGAAACCGCTATTCGTGAAGAAAGGATCACGAGGAAGACGTGCCTACTACTGCGAAGCCAGCATCGTTCGTAGCGTGTATGGTGCGACGACCTATCCTGTAAGTCTTTTCTTTCCTTTTCTCCCGCATTCCCGCCCGCGCTCACACATGATCTTAGGGTAATGCTTAGATCAATCTCTTCCAGACAATCCTTTATTCCACAAAAATGTACATAAATTAGGAATGTATGTAATCTTAATTAAAACCTTGTTGAAAAATTATGTTTTACAAGACGAATAAAAAACGTCAACAAGTTCCTTCTTTCCTTCTGCTGCTTCCTTTTTCCGTGTTGGTAAATAAGTTATAATAGGGTGGGTAGTTGACAGTCAAATCAATTGAGACCCTCTGTATTATTAGGTCGATATTACAAGTTCATTTCTGTTTTTCAATTTGGATGTCTCAATCAAAGTCATTCACGTAAATATGAATCCTTTCAATTCTCTGCCCTTCAACTCAATTGCTTCAAGTCGGTTCATCGGTTTAACATCACATTACAAAAGGACGAAGCCGCCTAGAACTTGTATAAGCATAACAAGGTATGACGTCATATCTTTAACAAGTTGCAATAATCTAACCGTAAACAAATTTTCCGTTATTTAACTACTCTGGTCCAGGTATATGGGATTGGCTACAGTGATGTCCGGTATACATTCTGAATAAAACACGCTTAACTTGCTTGGCTTGGGAAAAACCAATGTGTGTTTGTCTGTCAATTTATGACTGGTTTCTATATTTTACTAGCCGTTAATACGCCTTACAATGTTAAAATTTAACATTAGCTCCATACAAGAAATGTTCAATTTCTACCAATGGTAAAGCACAGAATGAATAGTAAGATATATGAACTGGCTATTAATGAAGTTTAGGAAAAGATAGTATTTTAAGGAAGGACATAAGACCATAAAGGATTCGGAAGAAGGCAATTAAACGAATAAAGAGATAGTTTCAAATATATTTCTGAAAACTTCTTATAAAAAATTCAAGATGGATCACTCAGAAAACAACAAGTTTCTAACGCACTTAATAAAGTCTCCTCATGTACTCGTAAAACGAAAATTACTCACAATATTAAACTTTATTTTAAGCGCTCATGATATACTGGTTTTAATATCAGGTAGTGTAAGATACTAACAGTCACTTTCATGCTTCATTTTATATTCTGTGAGTTATTAAACAAGTCGCCCGCCGGCCGCAACAAATTACCGAAAAATAATTTTATGAAAAATGTTTAGGTTATATACTTATATATATAATTTTCATAAAATGGAGGAAATGTTACAGTAATTTAGTGGCATAGTTGTTCTTGTCCTGTTTCTTTTTAAAGTTAATAATTAATTTTGTTATATACCCTCTTATTTCTAAACGATACAATCGGCCATTTTCTTAATTGAATAATAATGTTATATTTTTATTTATTCGGTGATTAGCGCCTGTTTTGCAAGGAGTAAGTAGTTCTCTATATGTGGTAATTGTGTACAGATCATAATTCAAAATCTCTCAATTGTATATAGACAGTATTCACTACATTTTATTTTAATGTTGGCAGACGTGATAGATTTATACTATGTTCGGTTTATTTTATTACATGTAAAACTTTAAGTATAATATATTATATAATATCTTATGGAAATTTTAGGTAATGTTTTATACGTTACCTAAAATTTCCAAACAATAATCTTTTAAATTCTTTTCATTCATAACCCTTTAATTAAAATAGTTTATCAACTACTTCAATCCGCTATCAGGTGTGCTAATTTGCTAAGTTTCTTATACTGTAAAATTGTTAGAAGAATGGCGAGGTGTTCTAAAAATGTTTGTCGAGTGTGAAAAGTCAGTGGATAACATATATGTAAGCTAAGTTGTGACCAGTTGCTGTTCTTTTATTACCATAAACCCTTCTGAGTTGTTGCAAGTATTATAGAAACTTAGCTTATATTGTATTCTATAAAACTTTTAGACTATAAATAGAATACTGAGCCTAGGTCATTGATGTAAATGGGGAGGGTTCCTAGATGGTTGGCTACGTTACCTCGCTGGATCGCGATCCGTTTTCCCGAACCAGCCGAACCGAAGTACCAGCCGATCAGGTAAGAATCACCCGAAGAGTCAATGATGGTTTTGACAAATCTTTTTAGAGGCTCATGGCCTCAGGACCCCATGACCCAACCGTTACAACAGCAAACGGCACAAACATATAACTCTCACGGAGGGTTGTATATTTGTGCCGCTTGAGTAACTCAGTCGTTTATAAAAAAAATCCTTAATATAGATGTAATTTAATCAGACAAGATAATGAAATCATTTTAGGGTTCAGTAGTCAATTCGGCAAAAACAGAACCTTTATGATATCTTCATGTCCGTCCAGTCCGTCTGTCTTTGTACGTGAAGGTGGGGCTTTATCTGGCATAATATTAAAGATTTAGGCCGTTTCACGCAAGACATGACGATGATGCAACTTTGTAAATCATGTTAAATATTGACAGATATAGATAGAACATATGTGTACACACTAACGTGGCTATGCGTTAACGACGTTTTTTTTAACACTTTAAATAAGACGGATTCGGCCACTGCCTAAATCTTTAACACTAACGCAGGTGAAGCCTCAATATATGATGGTATCACATATATTTTTTTTTTCTTATTGCTGAAGGTCCAATTGTGATGGAAAGTGGTTACCGTCGCTATAAACATTTGCAACACTAAAATTGCGACCAATGTGCTGCCGGACTCGTAGATGGGGCTGGAACCTGGCCACTGATGCCGGAACACAACTCAAGGTTGTTATCGCGGCATGCTCTAGACCAGAGGTAGTAGCCATCCCGACGGGCAAATGCCCTACCACCTGGAAGTGGGTTATTTTGTCGCCTCTTACGCCAGACCGCTTACATTTTACTCGAAGAAAAAGACAAAGAATATTTATTTCTTGAACATGACGGTTCACTTATCAGTATGAGTAGGCATGATGGTATGAATACCTTATACCATTATAAATATTAATTAACGAAATCAGTGGACATTTTTCACCTCTACAGAACCCTTCATGGTACGCGTGGTACCAAGCATTTGCCAGATATATTATATGTGATAGCGTAAACTATATTCTGGATTCAATAAGAGTAGCCAATTAAGCTTTATTTTAAAATAGCAATTTGTAAAAAGCCATTAATTATAATATACGTATTTTCGCACAGATTATAAAATATAATATTTACATATTTTACACACTTAATTTTGGGTGTTGTTTCATTATCAGTGCAATTTCATCAACATTTATTTCCCAGAACGCTCCATTACTGCATAAACCCAAGCGTGATATTGTGACCAAAATAAATATGCTTTGTACGGGAATATGGATATACATTAATTAATATCGAAAGTAAAGCTAAAGTTCCGAATCGAGAATACTGTCTACCCTCAGTATAGTCTGCGCTAAAACTAATGACGAGATTAGCATTAAGCTTCTCAATACTTGGTATAGCATGATAAAGCTTCTTTTGCGCATCAATCTGCTCTTAACTATGAATGGCTATAAGTTTGGCACTGACTAAAATCGAAAGATGTTCACAGATACAAATTCAAAGGTCGTGTAAGTCATGCATTGGGAAGCTTGTGTATTTAAGTTTGTACTGTTAGTGCGGAATTTATATAAAAAAACACGAAGAACATTTCGAACTGTTTTATTTCACTTCGAAACAAAGAGTGCCCGAGTCCCAGCGGGTTTGCAGTATTTATATATTGTTGACAGACTAGTAAATATGGTAATACCCTTGATTCTTACAATGTAGATCTTAAATTACATCAAAACATCAGTAATAACTTTATACTAAATCTAATACTTAATTTCATAAAATATAACATGACATGAGTTTAAACAATTCTTGTTATACGGCGCCACCAGGCTGACGAAAGGTACAAAAGTGCCTTCATTATTTCAAAATATAAATAACACCTCTACAATTGATTATAGATGGAGCCACTAATAACAAACCGTGTACGTGGCGCTACTAGTTATGCATGTTATTAACAGTATTTTCAGCCAATTGCAGCCCACTGCTAGACGTAGGCCTCCCGAAGTCGACATTACTCATTCCCGTCCTCCTCCTTCTTCATCTAGCGCCTACCGGCGACCTTACGTCGGTCATCAGTCCATCGGGCAGAATGGCGTCCGGCACTACTTTTTTTTCTAACCCTTCAGGTCAGGCGTCACCCCTAATATATGGGCATTAGTGAGCACTTTTTTAGAACTACATATATTTAACAGTTTTAATCCAAGTATGAGATCTGAACACAATAATGAGGTGTTTATTAATTGATATTATTTGTTTTACAAGTTCAACTAGATTGATATTATTATTACATCGTCTACAAGTTCAAATGGTCATTATTAGGTAAGTTAACGACATTACAAGTAAACTTGTCTATCTTTATTTTAATGCTGCATCAATACGATAAAACTTTTTAAATTCCTAGTGTTCATGACGAATACGTTATTTAAAATGTTTAAATATATAGGTGCTTACTCGTTCTGTGAATGAAAATGTTGCCTGTATGAAAAGGTCACGATTCGTTCCGCTCAGGATGACTAATGTTTTATGTTATTCTTTATGTTTTGAGTCATTCATACACATTTCCCTAATGAATAGGAAGACAGTTATTTTTATTGAAACATAGAGGACTACAAAGCGGTTTATTTATTTTTATTGTATTGCTATTATATACAATAAAAATATATAAATCAATTCAATAAAAAGCAATAAAATGATATTATTGGCCACTGTGGTCTGAACAGCAAGCCTTTGGACTCTTTAAAACACAAATACTCAGGACTTGATTTCTGAGAGGGTAAATCTTGAAAACGACCGTTTCGATACTTTTGCTTTAGTGTATATTATTTAGACCGGTTCTAATAGTATCCGTTATCCGTATGTCACCTACAACAAAAGCTGTACGTAGTTTGAAAATATGCAATGTATGTGTTCCTATATGAATAAGAAAAAATACAATGAGTCTAGTAATAATCTCTCCTTAATGACACCTGTACACACTTTTTCCTTCGTTGATAACTCTTTCACGGTACAGGCTGTCCGTTTATGGAACTCACTGCCACTCAACATCAGACAAGCTAAATCCATATTGTCTTTTAAACTGATGGTTACTAAATATCTTTGGTCCTCGCAAGTCTAAAACATGCTACTGATTTTATAAGTATTATAGTATGATATATCTTATTTTTGTATAGTACATACATACATACATAACTCCACGCCAGCTCCCTTGCGGGGTAGGCACGAACAACAGAGTGCCATTTAGGCTTATTCTTACACACCTCACTTGCCTCTTTGACATTCATAACTCTTGTCATGCACACTCGTCTGTTCTTAAGGCTCCTGACATCACCTTCTGCTAGTACACGATCAATTTGATCATGGAAGGTGTGTCGTGGCCTTCCACGACTTCTGCATCCATCCACTTTTGCATTGTATATCTATTTAGTCATTCTTTCATCATGCATTCTTTCCACATGCCCGAACCACCGGAGCATTCCTTTCCTTACCTTCACCCCGACACTCTCTTTCAGACCAACTCTCTTTCTTACTTCGGTATTACGAACGCGGTCCGCGAGCGTCACTCCGCAGATTTTGCGCAGTGCTCGCATCTCGACCGCGTTTACTCTACTTTCATGCTCTCTCTTCCATACCCAACTCTCGCATCCATACGTGAGCGTAGGTACCAGCACCGCGTTGTGTACGGCGAGCTGGGCCTTCTGGCTGAGGTTCTTAGCGCCTAGA
Source organism: Dendrolimus kikuchii (assembly GCA_019925095.2). Lineage (NCBI taxonomy): Eukaryota > Metazoa > Arthropoda > Insecta > Lepidoptera > Lasiocampidae > Dendrolimus > Dendrolimus kikuchii. The sequence continues at coordinate 11,377,465 of CM034400.1, forward strand.
AGTTTACCTAACGCTCCATTCACACTATTCCCCAAATTCACTCTTCTTTCTATATCAGCGGTGTACCTTCCATCCCTGCTAAAAGCACATCCAAGATATACAAACTCATTCACTTGCTCTAGCATAACATCATCGACCATTATCCTTGCATTCGTTCTGGTTTCTTCTCTTTCAAACACCATAACCTTTGTTTTCTTCGCATTCAAATGTAAGCCTCTCGCCTGACAGTCATCTTTCATCATTGTGACTAGTGTTTGCAGTTCTGATGGCGATTCGGCTAAAAGCACGGCATCATCCGCATAAAGCAAGGTGCTTACAACTAGATCACTCATCCGCACCCCAACATCCATCAATCTTATTCTCTGGAGACAATCGTCCAGATATAGTATGAACAGCAAAGCCGACAGCACGCAGCCCTGGCGGACGCCAATATTGACGTCAAACCAGGGCGACAGGCTGCCTTCCACCCGCACGCATGCCATACAGCCCTCGTAAGTGGACTGCACAGCACGCATCAATTGGCCATTAATCCCATATCCGGGCAATATGTCCCAGAGGTCCTTCCGCACAACCCTGTCAAATGCTTTCTCTAGATCCACAAAACCGCAGAAAACCTTCCGGCCCATAGCCAGCTGCTTCTCTACGATATTGCGGAGAGAGAAAACTTGATCCATACATCCCCTTCCATTTCTGAAACCACCTTGTGCATCCCACAGTAATCCATCGGATACAACTCTCATTCTCTTTTCAATAATCTTCGCATACACTTTAGATGCTGTGCTGATCAAACTGATGGCCCTGTAGCTGGCGCACTCCATACGTGACCCCTTAGTATATAAAGTATATTATTATTTATTTATTTACTTATTTTTGAAATGTTTCTTATTATTTATTGTCTTCACCGCTACTGTTGTCTTAATATTTTCCTTAGTTTTAAGGCCGCCTTTTGTTCAACATTTACTACACTTAGTTTTAAGAACGTAGTTTTAATTTTTGGTGAACCATAAAGTGTTTTCGTTCATTCATTCATTCCTTCACTCAATGAGAAATTTAAACGAAATACAGAATTAAAATATAGAAATATATCGCCCTAAACATAGCTTAACTCCACCCAAATGACCGATACATTTCAAATACCGAAAGCTTCGAATCCAAACGGGGTTGACGAAGGTAGGGCTGGTGTCCACAGTCCTTTGTCTCCTGAGAATAAAACGGACAATCGCAACATTTCTAAGATGCGACATGGGACAACCCTTACGTGATACGTGACTGAATTTCAAAGAAAACGTTTTGTGTATTGCGAAAATAAGTGATGTCATGATGTAGCATATCTTTTGCATTGTAATGGAAAGGTATGAGTTTCCTGTTTTCACATTTATGGAGTAAACCATTTTAATCAAGAATATCGGATGATAAAAGCCTTAAAGGCACTTAAGATTCATTACAAAAGTAATATAGATTATGTTTAGCTTGTTACTGACAAGCTTTAGGGTACTAAGGGAAATAAATACATTTAGATGGAAATTAAAATTTAGTCAAAAGTATGTTTAATGGATTTAAGGTCATATTAAATTTTCATTTTGAATGTAACGATTAAACTAGTTTGTAATAACCACAGTATAATTTAGCTATAAAGCACTAATGAGTAATTAAAGTTATAATTCATTTAAGCTCAATTGGAATTTTTTATTTTTATGTAGATATCTGCTATATATTTTAGGGGACTCGCATGTAACTTGTTCCCGTTTTACAACATATTATAGCATAAAGAAACATAATACCCCAGTCGGTTCGGGTGTCCTCATGTAAATGGAATAGACAATATTCCCGCTACGGATGCAAGACTGTTTGGTGAGTTTCACACAAGTCTAATATAGTATACATTTCGTCACGATGTTTCTTACTTCGCATTCATCACGTGGAGAGTGTAACACAACGTAAGTAGGTACGTACCATAGTTCATAAAATACATTTTTTTTTGAGGCGGGGGACATGTATTTCGCACACTACCGGGTCCTTTACTAGGGATTAGACCAAAGCGACGAGAAGTGACACCACGAATGGGCACCAGAGTCAAATCGCCGGCTTGTGTGGAGACTCGAAGACTCAATACTCGACTAAAACCACCCTCCTCCCATGTGCCCGACGCTTATGGCAGGAAGAGCGTAAGACTTAGAACGTAGTTATGCCCACGCTGATTCTAGCGCATCAGTGCTTGAGAATGCCCCGGAAAAGGCAAACTCACTCCGTCAACAGGGGTCAAGACTCCTCTGCTCCCTAGATGCTAGAGGGCCTGCGTGCTCTCAGCCAAGAATTAAACCTGTCATTGGAATGTGACTCGTGTATCTAAGCCATTTTATAAGACTCGTAATTGTTCGAAGGTTATTTAATTACGCTCAACAACCATAAAAAAAGGTTAATTGAATAACACAGACTTTAGAAGTCACTCAGTACAAATTGATATACGTATTCTAAAGTACATATAAATATTCAAAAAAGAGACGAAACGTACGTAAACTTTAAAACCATCTCTAACTTGTGACTGATTTAAAATTTAAATATTTAAACAGGCCATGGTCCAAACGACTTGTGGTCAATGAGTCAGCGGTCAAAGCTATCCAAGCCTCAAGTTTTGTCTACTCCGGACGCGGTCTTGCTTATTATGTTTTTTTTCATACCCGGCTGAGTGCGCTCTGTCTTTCAAATCCTTTTTTGTTTGTTCAACATGGGCATTTGCCTCTGAGTCTCATTCAGCTCTCTTCAATTGCTTTGAGTTTCATTTCATGGTCACTTAGAGGTTCTTTGTAAAAAAATTTGCATTATATATAGGTCGCTACAATCATGAATAAAAAATTCTAAGAATAAAAATCGTCCCTTAAAAAATATAACCAAGCTAAATAATATAGAAATTCATAAAGAATTATTATTAATGAAAGTAGAAGAAGCAAAGAGTGTTTATTAAGATCGTAGCAAGTGGTAATCCATCGTCTCTGGCTACCCTCCCTCATCCCTTAGGTTCTACATTTTTAGATGATGCTACAAATATTTCTTAGATGGCATACATATATTCGACACTTTAGGCTCTATTATTAGCAAAGCAAAATATAATTCATTTTTTAAATTTTATAAATATTAAGAACCGTTTCCCTCCTCGTCAGTAATGGAAAACGATTGGGACCGAGCTCGGGGCGCTCGACGCTCAGACGACATCAAAAGTGTCAATCACGGATGTTTTCGAATAGCAAAACCGATTATCGGGCGTATTAAGTCGGTTATTGTTATCGACAGCGGCCTCCCGTCCAACCGACCGTGAAGTAGATTAGGGACATCATAATATACCCATATTTTTGGCGTCAGCTGCACGCATGGCATGCTGCACGTCTTGTAATATGCTCTTGGTAGTGCGAAATGTGAATATGTTTAAGCTGTGAATGTTTAAATTGCTTTCAATTTAGCTAAGCTTGCATTAAATTGCGGTTCAAGTACGAATCTTGAAAATTTACCTATCTACAAACATATCTTTATAATATTTGTTTCGACAACATGCACATGGTGAGAAGGCTCAAAGGAACAAAAACGCTTAAAAGAAATATTTTAGATTTGATCAATTTCGTAATCTAAGATACATTAAAAAAATTCTTTTAATCCTTAGATATCGCAACTGAAAACATCATTTAAAATTAGCCTTGTCCTGTAAATGTTTCTACCCAAAATATGTTATCAGAAGTGTTAATTCAGTGTTTTTTTTTCCTCTCTGCGGACGAACTTTATTGTCCAGGCTTGTTCATTTATATTATTTTTATTCTCTTTTTATGTTATTTATTTCTTTTTATATTTTTTATTTTCCTTTTGTCTATTATTTCTTTCTTTATTCTTAAAAAAAACAAAACTAGGTACAATTTTCTTATATAGGTACTTGTTATACATGTATCTTAAAACTAATTGACAATGTTAAGCCCTTAATCATGGGTTCGGTCCAGTCAAAAGGGATGAATAAGTTTGGGATTATTCTTTAACATAGTAAACGGGTTCGTCTAATGTTGAGAGGCTGGCCTGTCATTAGCCAAGCAAATGTTTCAGTAAAGTTGTCCGTGTGTAAACCCGCTTAGCATACGGTGTTGAATAGCTGTTTGATGAAAAGGGTTTGGTAAATAATGCTTACAGTATGTATGTACTCAATTTTATTTTTATTTAGCTGGATTTAAAATGTATTAGAATATTAAGTTTATTTTACATGTGTGTGTTTAACATATGTAGGTTTATATAATATTTATACCATAATGCTTATATTTATGTAAAGTATATACAATAAAAAATTAAAATAATAAATTTTCTTCTTCTTCTTCTTCAGCCACTCTCAGTCCACTGCTGGACGTAGGCCTCCCCAAGTACGCGCCACATATCCCGGTCTCCCGTCTTCCTCATCCAGCCCCTGCCGGCGATCTTGCGCAGGTCGTCAGACCACCGGGCTGGAGGGCGTCCTACGCTACGTTTGCCGAGACGTGGTCTCCACTCCAGGACTCGTTTGCTCCATCGGCCGTCGGTCCTGCGACAGACGTGACCGGCCCACTGCCACTTCAACTTGCTAATTTTGCGAGCTATGTCAGTTACCTTCGTTCTCTTACGGATGTCCTCATTTCTGATTTTATCCATAAGAGAAACACCTAACATAGCTCGCTCCATAGCCCGTTGAGCGACTTTGAATTTGTGGACCAGTCCCGCTGTCAGTGTCCATGTCTCGGCACCATATGTCATGATGGGTAGGACGCACTGCTCGAAGACTTTCGTCTTCAAGCATTGCGGAATGGTCGACGAGAAGACATGTCGAAGATTACCGAATGCTGCCCAACCTAACTGGATCCTCCTATTGGCTTCCCTCTCGAGGCCGTGTTTGCCTACCTGGATCTTTTGTCCAAGGTATACATATTCCTGCACAACCTCAAGAGGGGAACCATCGACGTTTACCGGTCTCGGCATGACATGTTCGTTGAACATGACTTTCGTCTTGTCTAAATTCATGCCGAGACCGACCCGTCGGGAGGATTCATTCAGGCTGTTCAGCATGTCGGTAAGTCCCTCCAACGTCTCTGCAAAGACGACAATATCATCAGCGAAACGTAGGTGGGAGATGCGCTCGCCGTTGATGTTGATGCCCCGTTCATTCCATTCCAGAGTTTTGAAGACATCCTCCATCGCGTTGGTGAACAGTTTCGGGGATATGACATCCCCCTGTCTCACCCCGCGACGTAGAGGTATAGGCTTCGCCCTCCGGTCCTGGATCTGAACGGTCATCGTTGCGGCATCATACAGACATCTCAACACCTCGATGTATCGCCAATCGATACGGCATCTCTGCAGAGACTCTAGAACAGCCCAAGTTTCGATAGAGTCGAAGGCTTTTTCGTAGTCCACAAATGCCATACACAGCGGCTGATTATACTCCTCGGTCTTCTGTATAATCTGCCGAACAGTATGGATGTGGTCTACGGTGCTGTAGCCTTTTCGAAACCCAGCCTGTTCCGGTGGTTGGAACTCGTCAAGTCTTCTGGCGAGACGATTCGTGATGACCCTCGAAAACAACTTGTAGACGTGGCTCAACAGTGAGATGGGTCTATAGTTCTTCAAGAGGGTCTTATCACCCTTCTTGAAGAACAAGACCACCACACTCTTGGTCCACGCCCTTGGCACAGTGCCCCGGAGGATAACGGAATTAAAGAGCTCCGCTAAAGCCTTCAGGATTGGGATCCCTCCCGCTTTGAGGAGCTCAGTTGTAATACCGTCGTCCCCCGGAGCCCTGCCATTTTTAAGTTGCCCGAGTGCCGTCCTAATCTCGCCAATGTCGACCTCCGGGATATCTTCCGTATAGTGGCGCGTGAGTGGTGCACGTGGATCATTAGCGCCTTGAACCGAAGGTCTTTCCGCCCGCGAAGAATACAATCGCCCGTAGAACCGTTCCACCTCCGCTAGGATCTCAGAGTGAGACGTAAGCTCCCTGTCATCTACTGTCCTCACTTTTGCAAGATGGCTTCTCCCCAATGGTTTTAAGAAAACTTTGGACCCCCTATTCTGCTCTATAGCAGCCTGAATGGCTCGCGTGTTTGAGCAGCGGAGGTCCCGTCTTACAAGTTTTCTTATCCGTTTAGAGAGAGCCCTATGCTCCGGTGAGGCAAAAAGAGTAGATGGCATCTCACGTCTCATCCTCATGAGATCCAAGGTTTCGGTGGAGAGTTCAGAGCGTTTGCTTCTTACACTTAATACCTTAATACTAAGAAATAAATTATTGAATGATAAAGTACCAAAAAGTTGCATATAATAATATGCTTGCCTTGCATTTAATTAATAAATATATAAGGAATTACAATAAACCTTCCTTTCTTATTCGAATTTAAAAGTTTTTATTCGAGTAAAGTGCTAGTGGAGAACATTTTTTGAAGGACATATATATAAACAAATAGAGTTATAACAAACAGTACATACTCAATAGGACAAACATAAGAGGAAAGGAAATTGTTATTATCATTACCGTCGTAATAATTAAGACAAGACAAGACACTAAAAATTCATACTGAAATATATCTCCATAAATTTTCTATCACATCGTCTTCTTACAGCCCGTTAACTATTATATGAGATTTTTCTTATTGATAAGATTTCGATTATTTGAAAGGACGAAGTAAACGAGTCGAATCAATTAAAGAATTGACGACTATAAAAACCACAAATTTTTCGATGTAGGTCCTTATATTTTATTGTTTTATGTCTATTTATTTCATATTATACACTTTCACAAGCTGGGATATAAAAAAAATTCAAGTTTATTCAAGTAAATTAGTTTTTATACTTCTTCTCGAGCAACTAACCGAAAGTGACGCGAACTAATGGCATGGAAAATCTTAATAACCGATAATATATTAAAATTAAAATCAATTACCTACTGACAATCCCAAATCCAATTGGCAAGCGATTTAATTATACAGTTTGCACGTTGCCTTCATTTTCTAATTTGATAGGCAACTTGCAGGTGACAATCCAGAATTCACATTAATTTTGCCATAACGTTCCTACTCCATCTGGGATGTTCGTATTATTAGTATTAGTGAAAAGTTGTTAATAACATTAAACATTGATAGATAACGCATGTATTTATACACTAATGTAGCTGATATTTAAACCACCCAGAGGAATGCAGGCAAGCCAAGTTGGCAATGCCCCGCTCCAACTTGCGTTTCTCCAGGACAGTTTAAAGCTCAATTAATCCTGACTGAGACTAGTTATTGGTGCAGCCACTGGACATGCCAATATTAACAAGCATCTTTTCTACATAGGTGTCAATAACAGCCCCTGTGCAAAGTTTGCCTAGAGGCAGAAGAAACAGCCGCTCAAGTTTTACTTGAATGCGGAGAGGTAGCCCAATACAGGGCGAAGTATTTGGACGCCCTAGATAGCCTCCGAGAAATCTTCGGCAACGAAAATAAGCTGGTGGACTCTCTGGAGGAGCTGGGCAGGATGGAGTAATCTTCATCGATTTCGCAAGAAAAATAGGCGCTTTGTCGTCGAGTTGCGGAAACCGCCCACTTGCAGATTTAGCGGTGTTATTGTTAACGTTATATCGTTACAAGACGTATTTGGCTACAATCATCAACACTGACTGTTGTGGCGGTGCTGGATTTAGCGATAAGCAAACTATTTCAAAATGAGATAGAAGGAGAATGGGACAATTTTGATGGATTGAAAATTAAATTACGGCGCTCCGCAAATTGCGCATATTTAATAAAATAACATAACATAAAATATACCTCGCCCGTAACACATAAATGTATATATTATGTAAATAACCCGCTCCACACCGCAATTATAAAATATAATAAACGTATATAATATAAAATACAAAAAATACATACACATCAAATAAAATACTATACATAACATACATAACTTTATGCCAGTTCCCTTGCGGGGTAGGCACGAACAACAAAATACTATACTTACAAATATTAAACTACAACAACTGAAGTGAAGTGTACTGAAGAGTAAAGGAGCAACTGCATTTCATGCCATTAATCAGGTTCAATCTCACATTCCCACCTAAATTGTCCAACACTTCCTTTTCTACATAATTGACATAGTCCATTATAATCACTAAATCGAGCGCCGCCGCAACACTAACATTATCCTAGATGGAGCAGAGACATAAGTTATTTAGCAATGAAAACCACATCGCGCATATTCTCTATGGTGATAAATTCAATCGCATACATGTGGTCATCAAAACATTTATATTAATGTTAAATTTAACAGTTTCCATTAAACACTGCCAGTTTAAACAGGGTTGGGGTTTAATGAATTTCCAAACTGTATCATTAACAGACACGTATAATGAAAACCATTTTATATTCCTCACGTTAAGTACGTATGAATGATTTGGACACTGGCCTGATAGGTGTTGGACCTTTAAAATAAATGTTTTTATTATTTAACTAGAATATACCCGCGACTTCGTCCATGCTTGACCTCAAATTCCCGGGGCACACAGCATTTAAAAAAGAATTTAAGCCATCGTTTTAGTGAAAACTGTGACGGAATAAGCTTATTTTTATGCAACCGATCAACTACAAACCGCTGCCGGGAAATTTTCTGCGGGATTACAGTGATAAAAAATATCACACATTTTCTTACATAACATTTTCTATAGATCAGTGGAAAAATCACATTGAAATTCGATTTTTTTTTATTTGGCCATTTTAAATCATTCTCAGAAAAATTCCCAAGGGATTCCCAGGATTAAAACAGTAACGCAGATTTTAAGTCTGAGAATTAGCTGTCGATCAGCGAAAACCGCATCGAAACCGGCCCAGTAGTTTTTACGTGAATCCCGAACAAACAGACAAGACTTTTTTTTTATTGCAGGAGTTCAGCAGACAGGTAGAAGGCCCACTTGATGGAAAGCGGTTACCATCGCCTATGGACATTTGCAACACCAATTTGCTACAAATGCGCTGCTGCTCTCTTAAGGGAGACTGGAACCTGGTCACTAATGCCGGAACACAACTCTAGGTTGTTATGGCGACATGCTTTAGACCAGGGGTGGTAGCCACCCAGTCGGGCAAATGCCCACCTGGCTGTGGGTTGTTTTGTCGCCTCTTACGACAGGCCGCCCGGCCGCAGGAAATTGTATTCTTTCTCCGTTCCTGCACGAATAAAATCTAAAAAAAATTGCATCGTGTAATCCAGTTAGTTTTCTTAATAGCTGCAATGTACAGACACGGCCTTTTTAGGATTTTATATTATTATAGATTATAAGACCAGCTGTGCGCTCCACTACATATTCATATCATCTGAACCATGCAATATATTAAATTAAAACTTACGAAAATTTAACATACTGTTTTAACCCCTTTTAGTTGAAATTTGTTGTTGAGCTTTTTTAAACCTATTGAGGATGTACAGACAGACGTCAAACAAAGTTCTAAAAAAGTGCACTCATGATTAAGCATCAATTAAATAAAAGTTTTTACTTAAATTAGTGTTCATTCTGAAAACACAGACAGATACTTCGCTTTTATTTATCGGAATAGATTTTAGCAGACATAAGATGCAGACTAATGCCCGATTCCAATATTTTACTATTCATTCACTTCCTCTAGCACCGGTTGAATTTGGACATTACTTGCATAGAGATTATGTCAAATTTTCACCAATAGCAAATGAACGGTTGGTAAGATATAGGAACCGACCATAACTGAATGTGTAACTAATTTTTTTAACGATTGTAAGAGTACGTTACATATACAAATATTGATAATCACGCGTTTCAATTAACGATTCATTTCTCTAGTAAACTGGGTTTATCGGTTTCAATGTTTTCTCGAAACTGTATTTACCATTAACCAAGTTTTATGACGTTTGATATGTACGAGTATATGATTAATTTGACGGCCTCTGTGGTTGAGCGGGCTAAGCCTTTGCCGGTCTAGCTCACTGCAAAGCAGAGCTTCCGGGTTCGATTCCTGGTAAGGTAAATTTAGAAAACTAATTTTCTCTGTTGAATGAATGAATCTTTATTTGTAGAAACACAGGTAATAGTTATAACTATGATGGTAACAAAGTCAGGTGTCCTCACAGTATTTGACCTACACAACATGGTCATACAAATATTTAAGTGCACGTTAATCTTAAAACAAAAAATCACAACAATTCTAATATTATAAAATTAATTGATTCGTTGTATCAAAAAACAGAAATTAAAAAAATTTCAAGAAAACAAAATAAATTAAATGTCAAAAGCCAAAAATATAAATAAAATTTAAAATAGTATTAAAATAGCATCTCTTTGTCATATTTAAGAAAATCATTAATTGAGTATATTTTTTTTTCCAGTAACCATGTTTTTAGTTTTTTTTTACATTGTTTCAACGGCAGTACTTTAATCGATGAAGGTAATTTATTAAATATTCTTATGCACATCGCGTAACAATTTTTCATAAATAGGTTTGTTCTTGGGACAAAATCAAATACTAATCTATCCCTATTTCTTGTAGAGCGTGGATATATATCTTTAGCTTTTTTAAATAAATCAGCGTTTCTTTTTACAAACATACATATCTCGAAAATATATAAACAAGGCAACGGCAAGACGTTAAGAGTTTTAAAATATTGTTTACATGACTCATACGGTGGAATGCCTACTATTGCTCGAATACATTTTTTTGTGCCAAAAAAGCTTATTAAAATCTGTGCAATTACCCCGTAATAAAAGACCATACCGCAGCACAGAGCCAACATGTCCATGATTCGCCATCAGTAGTGTGTGTTGGGTTGAAGTAGTTCTCAGTTTGTTCAATACATAAACAAACCTGTTTATTCTTTTGCATACAGTATCAACATGTGTTTTCCATGAACAATGCTTATCTAGTGTTAAACCCAGAAATTTTACTGTTATTTACTTTGGTCTGGGATCGGCCCCAGAGTAGTCCGTTGTATATTACCCATAACACAAGCGTAACTTGATTAATTTGGGGATATACAATGTGTGTGTTTGTCTGCCGATTATTATTATTATAATAACCTTAGTAACGGAAAATTAGTACAGAATATTCTCTATTCAAAAAAAATTAAAACGCTTATGCCGTATATTAGGCCAATGTTGTTAACACAAGTTGAAATTGCAAAAGACGTATTGATACAAAATGTATAAAACTTTTCTAGATTTCTCTATTTTAAAATAATAAATCTTTACTTAAATTTCACTCTTATATTTACATTTCAACCAGTTGTTACCCGCGACTTCATCCGCGTAGATTTTAATTTAATTCAATTTGCCTTCCGGTGCGGTGACGGCGCCGGCCTGTGCCTTGGCCTTTAAATTTGTTTTTTCTAAAATAAAGTAGCCTAAATTACTGCTTATAACATCAGCTATCTGCCAGTTAAAGTCCCGTCATAATCGGGTCAGCAGTTTCAGAGCATAGCCGGAACATCCAGACAGACAAAAAAAAATAATTTTGATTTTTTGATATATGTACCGTATATACTTTCTTGTGCATTTAGTAAAAAGCTGTTATTTTGACATTACTTCAAACTTTTTGGGTATTTGTATAGATTAAATAACAATATTGTTTACATATTCAGATTTTTATACGTCTGATGGGTATGTATTAAGTCGATTGAAATGAATTGTATATTTGGTATATAACTTAGCGCCCTTTATATCAATACCAATGAATACTGAAGAAAATATAACTGTATAATAATCTTCACTCGACATCATTGCAGGGAGGGCAATGAAACAAAGGTGCGCTATCTCACTTACTCTGTACGAAATTAATATATCCCTCTCACGTGACGTCATATACCCTTGAAACCGTCTCGACTTCGATACGTTTGTGTGTGTGCACAACAAAGCACGTTTCGTGTGTGAGAGCAAAGTGACATGTCAAGATTTGACAACGTGTCAAATATAAGACAATGTTGAAGAAAAGTATCGGAAAGGAAATAATTTGAAGTAATATTTATATCTCTAATATTTTGGGTATTTTGGCTTCAAAAGTATTGAAGAACTGCATTGTATGTGATCGAGCCACGATGGAATCCATTATCTTGATTACATTCGCTGGGTCGGCTCGATCCGTATGATACCACGCTCTCACAGAATATCGGCGTGAAAGGGTTCGCTTTGAGCTGATTCGTACGATAAATGAGACTTCCGATGACCCACTTCCCCCTATCCCATTCTTCCTATCTTATCCCTCTATTCTGTCCCCTGTACCCTGTCCCTCCGATCTCATACTTTCTATCCCCTGTTTCACCTCTGGTGTTGAAAACATCTATAGCCGACGGTAACCGCTTTCTTTTAGATGGGCCATCCGCCGTTCCCAGTAAAATACATCATTATGCATTAACAAGTACGGTCTTGCATGGAAACTGCTCTCATCTTTGGGATAGCTCAGCTGAATACCAGCTCAAGACACTCGAGTCAATAGAGAGAAGAGCTAGGAAACTGATAGGCAATAACCGACTATTCGACGAGAGGCTTCAGAGCCTAAATCATCGGCGTAAAGTCGCTAGTTTGTCGGGAGTGTGCCACGGAATTACATGAATTGGTTCCTCCCTCACCATTTTACCACCGGACTAGCAGGCGTACGCGCTCACGCCACCGACATGGTGGAAATACCTACAAAGCGGACGAAACGCTATGCTTCCACTTTTATCATACGCACCCCTGAAAAGTGGAACTCTTTACCGTCGTCTGTTTTTCCTGGAGAATACAATCTAGGTGTCTTCAAGTCTCGCGTGAACAGATATGTTCTAGGTAAGCGTGCTCCACCTTAGACTGCATTTCCACCTGACATCAGGCCCAATGTCAGTCAAACGTGAGCCTATTCATTATAAAAAAAATGCTACCTAATATGAAAATTTGACAATTAGAGACACTTTCTGAAACATATAATCAACAAAAAAAAAAGTTAAAAACACTTACCTCTTCTATGCCGCATGTGATATTTCGTTTTGACAACGGTCCCTGAACAACATGGTTGTTCATAGTAGAAATTATAAGAACTATCCACTTCAGAAGTCTGTTGTACAGTCTGAGAATGAACCTGCCATCCGATCGATACGAGCAGGAGTGTTACCCACCGCACCACTACTGCAAGGGCACCAATAGTCCGAGCGTTTAATTGAAACATTGTTTTTTTTCACTTACACCAAACACCAAAAGAGTTAGAAAATAATGTTCGGGAACATTGTACAGGATATTCTGAAATACAGAGACTTGGTTTAATATATATTTGTAACATTTTATGTGCATTTCATCCATAAACTCTGGTTTAATTTTGTCGTCAAAAAGTGTGAAGTAAAAAGAAAAAGTAAAGTAAAGCAGTAGGTAATTCTTTTAAACAATTTTCATTTTAAGTAACTTTCTTTAAACATTGTATTGATAAGTAGAAGATGTGGGGGAAGACTTAGGAGGGCATTTGTCGATATCTTAAATATTATGACGATGATGACTGTAATACCTAAATCTATTAGTTGTTACGTATAGCATGTAAGCAATATAAGCACCTAAAAATCCATATGTTGGTTTTGGGCATACATGTTTTGGGAGAGTGAACAGTGTACCCCCGTCATGCTTTTCTAACAGGAATTAACGGATTTTATACAAAACTATTTTGATGTGCCCAATCCCTCGCTATGTTTTCATACATCATCAGCATAATTATGGTAATTCAATGTATATATGAAGTCAACAAAACCTGCGTACTTATCGCACAGGATATGAACCTGAATCATAGAAATAAGACGCGTCAGCAATAGTCGCTAAGCTACCACGACGATCATAGCTCTAAAAGTCTCAGAACCTTTACAAAATACATAAAGAAATTGTGTATTTATAAAAAACTTAAAAAATCAAAAACAATTTCAAGAAACATTTTTATTTTAACAAGTTATTATACATGACGCTTTATCAAAACTTTTAGATAATTTAATTGAAGCTTGGTTTATTACTTAAAAAGACAGAACACTTAAAAATATTTCACCTAACTTGTAGAGCTAAGTAGATAAACGTTGTTATTTTAAATTAAGCTTTAAGCTCCGTGACAGAATTAGTCAAACATTTAGGCCTAAATTCAGACTGAAGTGGCGACAGGCGGCGTCGGCCGTTAGCAGACAAGCGCTGGAATCATAGATCGTGAACCTTCAAACAACTTTGTCTCGTTAAACCTAAACAATTATCGTACAAATTTTGTTAATCTCAACTTTAGTTGTTTACGAGTCAAATAATTAACTTAGATTAGGCACACGTTATTGTTTGATTGTAAATATTAATTACAACCCGATAAAGTTAACAAGGCAAATATCTTAATATACATATATTTATTACATTAACTATTTGTATAGAAAAGTATAAGGAATTTTAACGAAATCCAAGAAAATCTGATTTAAGTATATTTTTATTTTTTATTACAGGAGTTCAGCAGACAGGCAGACGGCCAACTTGATGGAAAGCGGTTACCATCGCCTATGGACATTTGCAACACCAAAAGTGCTACAAATGCGCTGCTGCTCTCTTAACGGAGACTGGAACCTGGTCACTAATGCCGGAAAACAACACAAAGTTGTTATGGCGGCATACTCTAGACCAGGGGTGGTAGCCATCCGGTCGGGTAAATACCCTACCACCTGGCTGTGGGTTGTTTTGTTGTCTCTTACGACAGGCCGCATGGCCGCAGGAAATTGTATTCTTTCTCCGTTCCTGCACGGAAGAAATATACCCATATTATCTCTTATAATATCATATTAGATGGCATTTGTTCCAACAACTACAAGAAATGTAGCCGTTACGGCTTTGCGAAGTTTAGCAGAATAAGTGGACTCCAGGCCCCAATGTTGAAATTAATATTTGTAGTATTTGTTTGTTTCTAGTATTTATATCTAGAAAAATCTTAAAATGACATGATCTATGGTTCACATAATATTTTCTTATGTTTTCGCGACTTGTATACATAATAAAACTACGTTACAATACTCGTTGGCACTTGACATCTTTGTCTTCCGTGATCACGGCCACTGAAAAGTAGCCGAAACGTCGGTATAACAAAAATCAAATAGTTTACCGAGCTTAAAAGCGTTATGATCTATGGTCTTGGGATAATGTGACCTAACCGTTTGCTACCATCCATAAGAAATCTGTTTATTGATTCTTTGCTACTAAACCACCGAATGGATTTTAATGAAATTTAGCAAAGATATAGAAGAAGAAGATATTTTGTCACAAAAATCAGCCTTGGAGGGTGTGAAATAGGAGATGAAAATTAGTATGGGTATCCCGTATTTCCTTGAAAATTCTTAAAATATTCACATAAATCTACAAACACATGTTTCAATTTTACTAAAAAAAAACGATTATTAAAAAAATGTATTGCTTCCGATGTCACAGGTATAAAGTCTGTTGCTGATATATAAATACCTGACAAGTCATTCGATGAAAGTATTTAATGGTTCTATGCTCCAAGTAGTACAAAAGCAGGACTTTACAATTATTGCTACATTTTAATTTTAAGGAAGACTTTAGAAATAGTTTATTAAAACTAGAAATATCTTCCACCCTGGTACTTTGCGAGAGCGTGGGACCATACCCAGGCAAACAGGGTAATTGCAAATAAGCTTAACAAACAATTTAACATCAAATACCCTACCATCTGTATTCGGAATAGAAATATAATTAATCTAATAAAACTAAATTATAGGGATGTATAAAAAAACATAATATGCGCCCACATGACAATAAAAATGACAATATTCCTTGTTGAGTTTACATTAAAAAAGTACAGTGTTGTGGGGTAGCTTAATGGCTGCAAAGACCATTACGGCACCCGATGGCATTAAACACACCTCATGTAATGGAAACCGCATGGCGATATGCAACAGGGGCACCAACATTGTCTACCCTTTATAGTGACCGATATACTCATATTTACAGCTTTAATTACTCATAGATTGCTTTTAATTAGAATATATTGCACATATACTATAGGCAAAGGAACTTGATGGGTACAATTAATGTGAAAGTAGACCAAAAAAGAGATGGATAGATTGTGTGAAGGAAGTTAAATTACAAGAGAAATAAATTATTAATGATTTGTGATACAATATAATAATGATCCTTATTGTACGGCACAAGCTTTGATTTTTAGATTTATAACATCATTTTCCAGTGAATGGCGCTCTGTTGTTCGTGCCTACCCCGCAAGGGAACTGGCGTGAAGTTATGTATGTATGTATGTATTTTCCAGTGCCTTTGAAAATAAATAATATAATATATATTATTCTAAATGACAAACTAGTAAGTGCACGTGAAGCAGTTTTTGGAACACTGCATAGAAAAGTTCTTAGTGTCAGCATTCAGAATTGAAATATACATTTTATTGTCATTGTATGTAACATTGACCATATACATATATAACTTGAGGTAAACTGCTTGAATGTTTAAAATCAAAACATAGAACTCATAACCGTAATATGTTTTGAAAATGTTAATAAAATCTCCACATGCGACAATATCATTATATGAACAGATTAACATCGTCATAAACGGTTCAACATAAACTGATATCTATTATAAATCTGTCATGAATATAAATGTCAAAATTATAATAGCCAAAGCGTCATACAAGGATTTACGATCACTTTTTAAAGCTAATCCATTACATCGTTATCAGAACCATGATCCGATATCGTTATTCAGTCTCCCCAAAGAGATGATTACCCTTGGATATCAGTGAATAAGTAAATAAATGTCTTCTACTAAATTTAACTCCGGATCTTTAGATCGGTGCCGTCATGTGACCGATATCGTTCCTTGAATGCGGTCAGGGATCGCCCCTCGAAAGAGTCCACTGATGAATTAAATAGATAGGTCTGTCAAAAAAGGGACACGAGAGAGGGTTGCAGGCGTGTTTAGGTCCCTAATGTGCTGATTTGAGAATTTAAACTAAGCTAAGGGAAAAATATTTGGATTATTTAATACCGTATAATTATTACACACAGTTCAATAATAATGTTTTTTAAATCGTTTTAAAGGCTGGTTTTATCAAGACCTATCATAATAATAACAATGAATGCAGACTGCACAAAACCGCAACAGCTTTTACTGGTATTAATGTTAATTATTAATAAATAATATAATAATAACAGCCCATATATGTCCCACAGCTGGGCTCGAGCCTCCTATTATACAGGAACGGACGGTATACCCGCCACGCTTGTCCTAGGCGGCTTGGCAGATTTGACACATCGGTTATATCGATGTGCAGGTTGCATCACGATGTTTTCCTTCACTCTTGTTAGCACGTGGAAATTGTGGCTATATGCACATTGGGTCAGAAAACTTCCTAAGTGGTGCATGCGTTCCGGCTAGGATCGAACCGCACCCTTTGAATTTGGGACGCGTACGCTATCCATTACACTACCACGATTTATTAAGATAACTATTAATTATCATAAAATTATCAGTTAGTATAATATACTATATTGTAGAATATAAAACACGAAAGTTAGTAGTTATACGACATAAGTTATATTTTTTCGAAAATTGATCAGGTGTAAATAGATATATTGTAAATAGAATGTATTGTGTACATTGTGACAAAATTGAGATTACCAGTTCATTATTCGCTTGAGTCTTGCTGTTGCAGTTACCGATGACCACCCGTGAAAAATAGTTGGAATAATGAAACAAACCAACCTAGGCTTTCGTTCTCCTATATTTTAAAATCCAACAGACAAATGAAACTGCTGACGACCCCAGCAGCTTTGTATAAGTCTATAGTCTTTATTATCCACCTAAAAGGCACATTCAGTATATTTATTTTATTATACATACCTCTGTAATACCTTTCAATATATATTGCTCATGACATGAAATCAAGGGCTTAGTAGGTTGTCACATGTAGGGCGAGGATTCAAAATTTTATTTCAAATGATTAATGATATCCGTAAAACGCTCGAACGCATTTTGTTCAATTGAAATTAGATCCTATGGAGTAAATAAAAATAGTCCCCCATTTTCAAGCAACACTTAACGAGTATCAGAATTTAAAATTCGCTCCTTATCTTGTTTATATCCTGTGGGATCAGAACGCGGTGTTAGAATCGTTTAGCAAATGAAAAATGGATTCAGAATTGTTCGTAATTTTTCATTTGAAATACCCTTTTTAACAACCGTCCCTAAAGCATCTTTTCAATTGATATCTTTGGACACTTAGGTATTTATAGTTGCTAGAAAACGTATTCTCGCGTCTAAAATATTTCCTTTCTAAAATAATAATGGTCAAAACCAATATAAAAAAGGTATGGACGTTGGAACCGGCTTACAATGATGTCTTCATTACATCGTGATTCATTTTACCTCCTCGGGCTTACGATTTTATCTCATAAATTATTATAACATTCAACCTAAAAATAATTTTTGATTCTTAGTTGATTACATTACTAATTCTTTACCATTCTAAAAGTATATTGATGAAATTTAATGCATATTCTTTTCTAATTCAGTATTCAAATTTAAATCCGAAAAATTCCAACGATATTGAAATATGTCATTTTATTATTGGAGCTTCATTAAGCGGGTTTTAATCTTCCTTAATACCTATTGATCTTTTCCGCAATACAATTACACCGTTACTGCTGCCCATTGCACGACAGGCTCGACTCATTATGAAAGGAAGAATGTTAAGAAATTTCATCCGACAACCCATTGAGGCAACCCTCCCAATTGTGAGAAGGTGTTCCAATTGAATGGTGGGTACGTGGAATGGGGGTACGATTATAATGAAATTTCGCCTCGATAAAGACCAGCGAGCCTCGTAATACAATACTTGATGTTTCCTCCTCGACCCGTATCCATGTCACGTCATTAAACTGAGTAAAAATATCTGCCGACACATCTTAGTTAAGTAAATTATTATTCAGTGTTATTTTAATTAAATGTTCGCTACGGTTGTAATTATTTTTAAGGGTCTGATATTAGTTTTCGTTGACAGCAACTTTGGCAGTTATATTTGGGTTTGTGTTCATTGTTTTGTGTTCGTAGTGAGCGTTTTAATAGAAAAAGTTTTAAGCTATTACTTTAACATTATTACGGTATCCCGCGCATTAACATGGTTTTTACGTGACACGCAATCATAATAACCATTTTGTTTACTTAAAGTCTAACCTTTAAGCTCATTAGCAATAAATAACTTTTTAAGTATCTAAGTAGGTACGTGCTGCGTTAGCGATCTTATCAAGAACAGAAAAGTAATAAATCTGAAAATGATTAATAGCATTCATAAATCGAATTCGTTTAAATCAAGTAGCTTTTAAAATTTTTAAATGTAGAGCAACTATTGACAGAAATTCACGTGATGCTAAAAGGACAATTGAAATTTATATTGGCAAAAGATGATGCAGTCTTTACGTAAATTAAAGGTAAGCAATGCGTGGTAACGAATATACTGACCAAAAGAGATAAGGGAAGGGTCCCAGGAAATTTGGTTTTGAATTATTAATACAATACTGTAGCAGCAAATTTTAAGCTCCTTAGTGAGGTATCTGAATAAATGTTCTGAAACTGATAGTGAGAATAATCTATGAATATATCTATACATACAATATTTATTATAAAAATAGAAAGTAGAGATTACATCTGTAATCAATAATAATGAATGTGTCAGTACTTGTTATTGACTACATCACGTTAGCAGCCATAACCAATAAAATCCCTTAGATTATTTGGTTTTCGGAGACAATAAATGATTCTTGCCTTGTTAAGAATTGGATAACGTTCCATTAATATTATTTTATGTTTAAATGACTGTTATTAAAAATCAATTTTTACTCTTTCTTACCAGTCCATATTTCATATAAGCAATTGACCGCGTAAAAATGGGTTCTCAAAGTTATTCCAGTCACATTAAACTATGAAAGTATCAATTTATCGATTAAGTTCATAAAGTAAGTCTTATAATCTGAATGCAATAAATAGCATCATGTATCTGTGAATTTTAAAATAGTACACGTCACCTATGCAAGACCAATATAGCTCTAAAAAGATAAACATGTTTCTTTATAGCTTTTTTAATTAATTCTATAACTGGGGAGATATTGGTCCCAAATTCATAATAAATTTTAAGCTAAGTGTAAAATTAAAACGAAAATACGGTGGTAGAAATTATAAAATACTTTTAACAAAAATTGTATTGATAAAAGATTTTTGAACTTTTCATTGAACTATATTCGTTGAATAGTTTTTGAGAACTTGGGTATTTATTATCAATTCAATGGTTTTTTTTGATACCCAAATAACGAAAACAGTCGAAGTTTGTTACCTTTACAGAACACTTACCCGATATAAATATAGAACAAACAATAATTTACCTAGTCTTGCCATAAATATTGTACCAAAGAAATTTTTTTTCTACTGCAAATAACATTTATAAGTTTTACAGTGTGTTAGTTTAATATATAAATATAAAATAATTTAAAATATAAAAAGCTTTTTCGAAGTGGTCTTGGTTGCAATACAGTCATTTAAACGTCGAGGCCAGTTATCAATAGAAGCACGCACTCTTTCCATGGGAAAATTCTTCACTGCCAATCGTATCGATTGTTTTAGGGACTCCAAATTATCATGGCGTTTAGAGCAAGCCGTACTCTCTACAACTGAGCATAAATCATAATCCATCGGATTAAGATCGGGACTAGACGACGGCCAGTCTTCAGCTCTGATGAAGTCCGAAACGTTCGTTTCCAACAAAGACTGCGTGGACCGAGCTTTATGACCCGGCGCCGAGTCTTGCTGGAAGGACTATTCTTGGTTATTGAACATGGTGTTGTTAAGGGGCTTAACTAACTCCTCAAGAATGGTCTCTTGATATACTTGTGCCGATGTTTTGATACCTTTTTCACAAAAATATGACTCAGTCACTTCTTCATAGCTAACACCGCACCAAACCATCACTGAAGATGGATAATGCCCACGTTGCACTCTGTCAGCTAATTGAGAAGCTTGCTTAGAGCTTTGAGCATAAATACGGTCATTTTGTTTGTTAAAATGTTGCTCAATGGTAAAAAAATTCTCATCCGTAAACAAAATTTTTCTGTGGCCTCCCTTTGCGTACCGCTTCAGTAGTTGTTTCGATTTTACCACCCTATTCTTTTTTAAATTATGTGTTAAGAAATGACCAGTGCGTCTCTTATAGGCTGCAAGTCCTAAGTCATCTTTTAAAATACGCGACATGGTTCTATGTGATATATTCATCTCTCGAGATAAAATCTTTTGCTTTCGGACAGGATTTCTTCGAATTCTTTCCCTTACTGCTTTAACCACCTTTTTCGTACGAACACTACGTGGACGGCCAGATCTTTTTCTGTCACAAACAGACGAGGTCTCATTGTACCTATTAATAGCCCGGTACACAAACATTTGACTAATACCAAGCGTATGGAGAGTTTTAAAAATTACATTTGGCTCCATACACTTTGTGTAGTGCAATCACAGCGATTCGGTTCTCTTGATGGCCCCACACCATTGTAATATCGCAAAATGTTATACAATGTATTGGCGCCAAAATGAGAAAACACAATGAACAATCATACAAAAATTACAGATTCCAAATTCAAATGTAATATTTTGTTTCTTTTTCATTGTAACAGTATTTATGGCCAGACTAAGTATTAGATCCTTACATATGAAGTTGGCATTTTGTCGTACTGGCCACTTTGATCCCAAATATCTCCTCTTTGGTTAGAAATTGCAATTTCAAATTTATACAGCTATTTAATTGTCTTTTGTGTTTTGAAAACCGTAATTGATTTGTTTTTTTCTCTTTTGGTTTTTTCTTTGCGTTACTCAGTTTACAAAATGGAAAACTTGAAATATCGCATTATTTACGAGTACGAGTTCCATCGTGGCACCAGTGCTGCCGAAACGGCTCGAAGGATTAATGATGTGTATGGCGGCGGTGTCGCAAAAGAAAACACAGTGCGTTTTTGGTTCCAACGTTTTCGTTCTGGAAATTTCGACCGGCAGAACAAGCCCCGTGGACGGCCGGAGACCAAAGTTGATAATACAGAATTGAAGGCTATTGTGGAAGCGGATCCATGCGAGATAGCTGCAGGCTGCGGTGTTAGTTATAAAACTGTTTTAATCCACTTGAAGCAAATTGGGAAGGTGAAAAAGCTTAAAAGGTGGGTACCTTATGAATTGAATGCAGCAAACCGACAAACGCGCGTCGACTACTGCGTTACATTACTCAACCGGCACAATAATGAAGGGATTTTAAATCGAATCATTACCTGTGATGAAAAGTGAATCCTGTACGATAATCGGAAACGCTTATCGCAATGGCTGAACCCTGGCGAACCAGCCAAATCCTACCCCAAGCGAAAATTGACTCAAATAAAATTACTTGTGAGAGTTTGGTGGACTAGTGCCGGTGTCGTTCATTACAGCTTTCTTAAATCTGGCCAGACGTCTATTGTCAGCAACTGCAAACCATGATGGAAAAGCTAGCTGCTTAACAACCGAGGCTGGTCAATCGCTCTAGGCCACTGCTGCTTCAGGACAACGTTAGACCACACACTGCACAACAGACGGCTACCAAATTAGAGGAGCTTCAATTGGAATGTCTAAGACATCCACCGTACTCCCCGGACCTTGCTCCAACAGATTACCATTTTTTCCGAAATTTGGATAACTTCTTGCAAGGGAAAAAATTCAACTCCGACGGGGCAGTCCAAAGCGCCTTCAAAGATTTTATTGATTCCTGTCCCAATGTTTTTTTTAGTAAAGGGATCAATGAACTACCTATGAGATGGCAGAAGTGCATAGATAGCAATGGTACATACTTTGATTAAATAAATATATTATATTTAAAAAAAATCGACTTTATGTTCCTCCCTTACAAACCGCCAATTTCATATGTAAAGAATAGAATAGAATAGAATATACTTTATTGTACAATACAATTTATGAAATAGTACACAAAAACAGCTTAAGAATTAGTACAAATGGCGGTCTTATCGCTGACAGCGATCTCTTCCAGACAACCTTGGGATGGAGAGAGAAATATGGCACAAAAGCTAGGGCAGGGTTTACTGCACAATATTTTAAAAGTGTTACATATTTTATATATTAATATTATTATATAAATATACATACAGATTTATATACACATGATTAAGTACATAAAACATAGTAATATTATATATATAAACATACATATATAAAAAATATATCCATACACAAACACACACACGCGCACACATATATATCGTCTATTAAAAGGAATACATATTATATTAATTCAATAAATAGAATAAAGATACGTACAATAATGACAGCACAAATTATACTTTGAGGTAGTAACCCTTAACAAGTTTATTAAAGGCGGATACAGATTGGGCTTGCCTTACTTCCAGTGGAAGCATGTTCCATAATTGGACAGCTTGAACACTGAAAGAGTGATTATAAAACCTGGTTGTATTGAGCGGTGTCTCTAGTCTCATATTCACTGATGACCTGAGGAATTTCTCCTGATTCACATTGAAAAATTGGAAACGTTCCTTAAGATAAGGGGGAGACTTAGGACTAAACAATACATTGTATAATAGAGACAGGATATGCGTATTCCGGCGAAGGCGGATAGGGAGCTACTTGAGCTTAGTGCGAAATTCAGATATATGATCATATTTGCGCAAACCAAATATGAAACGGATACAAAAATTCTGGAGTCGCTCAAGTTTATCTAACTGGTATTCTGCGAGATCGAGATAGCTAGCATCGGCATAGTCTAGAATGGGTAAAAGAAGGGATTGTGCCAGTGCAATTTTTGTGGTATGTGGCAAGAAGTTCCGCAGTCTCCGCAAGGAAGCTGCGGAAGCGAATACTTTGCGACTAACCTCTTTAAGTTGGGGTTCCCAGGATAACGTTTTGTCGATATGAACCCCTAGGTTTTTTACTGAATCAGCTATTGGGATTTTGATTCCGTCAAATGTGATAGGGGGTAACGCGGGCCAGTGAATTTTTGCAACCATCCTCGAACTCCCAACAACAATACTTTGAGTTTTCTTTGGATTCACTGCTAGTCCATGAGATCTACTCCAATCTACGATCGATGATAAATCCTCATTTATGATCTTAATAGCATCTGAGAGTTCTTCAATAGAAGCATGTGTATAAATTTGGAGATCATCTGCGTAAAGGTGGTAGGAGCATCGAAGTTTGTTGGATATAGAATTAATAAAAATTGCGAAAAGTAGAGGAGATAAGACGCCACCCTGTGGTACGCCGGCATACGTATCGCACCAGGATGAATGGGATTCATCAATACGAATCCGCTGCCGCCGGCCAAACAGGTAATTTCGAAACCACTCAATTACCTTTGGAGATATGTTAAGAGAGTAGAGTATACCAAGCAGGATATCGAAGTCAACAGCGTTGAAAGCATTGCTGAAATCTAGCAAGGTAAGCATTGTCACTTTGCCTTCATCCATAGCGAATCTTATGTCGTCGGTGATTTTGACTAAGGCAGTGACAGTGCTGTAACCAGGGCGGAAACCGGACTGAAAAGGGTTGAGGAGATCGTTTTTATTTAAGAAAATGCTTAGCTGGTTATGGACAAGTCGTTCTAGGACTTTGGATAAAAATGAAAGTATGGAAATGGGACGAAAGTCAGAAAAGGAACTAGGATTGGATTTCTTTGGGATAGGGGTGACAAGTGCTTCTTTCCAAATTTTTGGAAACGAGCCGTTAGAAATAGAGAAATTTAAAATGTGGGTAATAATAGGAAGAACAATATCTAGGATAGGAAGAATCATGTTACGGCTAACACTGTCGCTGCCCACCGCCTTCGATGTAATTGATACAATACTTTTCTTAACATCACAGTCGGTGAACTGAGTAAAGACAAATTGAGAATAATCAGGGGTTGGAAGTGAAGAGAAAAGTTTAAGTGTGTTATCTTTACATGTCTTATCAATATGAGACGATGAAACAAAATGGCTATTCAGAGAATCAACATTTAAGTCTGAAGGAATAGAGTTATTTTGCGGCTTTCCAACTCCCAATGATTTGAGGAATTTCCAGATTTTAGCTGGATCTCCGTTTTGAACTGAATCGTGAATGTGGCGACGTTGTGCATCTCTACACACCTTATTGCAGTGATTACGGATCAAAACATATTTTTCCCAATTCGAAGGAGTTGGTCGACGGTTATGTCTAGTTTTTGCAGTAGCTTTCTTCGATAGTACCAACTTGATTTCTTCAGTAAGCCAAGGCGCAGGTAAATGTTTAATTTTAATAGCTCGAACTGGTGCGTGCTTGTCATACAATTTTACTATGTTTTCATTTAGAATACTGACTTTTTCGTCGATACAACCGCTGCCGGTAAGAAGCGTCCAATCAATATTTAAAGCGTCTGCTTTAAGATTCTCAATGTTCATACCACAAAAATTACGCTGCAACAGTAGTTTGGGGTTCACTTTAGGAGCTCGAATTTCAAACGACAAGAAGATAAGATCATGGCATGAAAATGCGTCAGCAGGGTATTGTCCATGATTTAATACTAAATTAGGGGATGATACTAGGATAAGGTCAAGTAGAGAAGGAGTGGAGTTGGGAAAATGATGGGTAGCATGTAAAGGTAGAATTGACAGGCCACATGACTCAGAAACAGATTTGAAGAATGAGCAACGTGTGTCTTGTTTTAAGAGGCATGTGTTAAAGTCACCCATAATAATGGTGTGATTGTATGAGGGCATAAAATTTTCTAAAATAGTCTCAAAAGATGAGAAAAAGTTTATATTAGATGAGGGGCAGTAGTGTACGCCAAGTAATAGCTTAGTGTGTTGTAAATTGAGTTCGATAAAAATATGTTCACCTGCATTTGGAGGGGGCGGTTGTGTTGATTGAGATACTAGTTTAAAAGGAATATAGTTGCGTAAATATATGGCAACAACACCACCACGTGAGCCAAGGCGGTCGTTACGTATCAAATGTTACCCTGGTAAAGTGTAGGCAACAGTCGAGAGACAGGGCTTCAGCCATGATTCTGATATCAAAATAGCATGTATGTTTTTACAATTAAAAGTCGCCAGCATATCTGGGAAATGAGCCGGAATACTTTGAGCATTTATGTGAACAGCATTGAAATTCCTCGGAAAGTCTGTGAATTGAGAAACTAGATTATCACTCAACGACGGTAAACTGCGAAAACTATCATCGCTACAGACGGATAAAAAGTCATCACAAGTACTACTTGAGATACTCGAAATAGACATACAACAAAATATATTTATTACCTAATGATCAATATTACTAGAATATAGTACCAATTTATCAATATATAATATAATAATAATTTATTAATAATATGTACGTATATATGTTTTCCAATAATAATACCAAATAAGTTTAAATACCAAAAAAGAAGTTAATAATAATAATAATAATAATATGTATATATACACTATAATTTTAAGTTTTAATTCAACAGGTAATATATTTTCTAAAAATTCTCCACCCGCCAGTTGAGTGTACTACAAATTAAACATTATAATAAACACAATAAAAGATAATAACAACAAGAGTCTATAAGAAATGATTTAATACGATAACTTTAAAACCGTGACAATTTCAATTGTAAATATGTAGAAGGTACTTTTTATAAACACGTTATATTTTTATAAACTGTTTCACCACAGGAATTCATTATTACGTGTATTTGTATTAAATGTAAGTAGTAAATTTTGTCAAGAAGCAAGTGAGGTGTGTAAGAATGAGCCTGAATGGCGCTCTGTTGTTCGTGCCTACCCCGCAAGGGAACTGGCTTGATGTTATGTATGTATGTAAATTTTATTTCACCAGATACGAGAGAGAAAAAGAAAAGAAATAAAATAATCGTGTGCGGTCAACAAGTGTATCAGAAACAAAGTGTATCAGAAACAAGACCTAAAGACCTAATATAATAATATATAGAACTGCACAGATAATCATGATCATTCACGCTCCTGCTAAGAACTTTCTCAATGAAATAAGTTACGGTTACGACGTTTTAAATTAACGATCGAAAAATATGTAACGTTTTCGAGGTATTCTTTCAGCGAAAAGTCGATACAGCCTCAGCCTGATGAGTTACTGATAAATGAATCCATACCAAATGTGAAATAATATATTCCTAAATCGTAACCTATCAAAATAGGATTAATGTGAATAAATAAAACAAACGTATACACGTCGGAATATTAATTTATTCAATTAACCAAGACGGATTACTCAGACGAGCTTATGCGAGGACCAACACGATAAGTTATTAATACTGTTTGGTTACATAAACCTCAAGTCTAATTAGTTTCTGTAACACAAAATCAATTAAATGGTACTAACGCGCTATTGGATCCCCCAACCGCAACCTCAAGAAATGTTCATGGAGTATTCAAAGCGATGCACAAATATCTTAACAGATAAATAACTAGTATTTGTTATTAAATTCCACTACATAAAGGAACAGTTTGAGAACAAAAATCTTTTCCGAAAATATTGTCTGTGGTAGATTTATGCAGATTTGGATCACCAGTACCTTACTTGATGGCCTTATAAGAATGAATTAAACACAATAGATCACGACCATAACCGTATTACCTAATAAAGTCATGATAGCTCAATAATACATCTGTATCTCATTTCAATAACAAGGTTAAAACTTTTGTGAAAACAGAAGAAACCCCTAACATAAAATAAACTACTAAAATTATAATGGTAATTATGTGCAATGCTAACCCCCGTATTGTTCTTACATCTTTTCCTTGTTCGGTATTTTTCCCAAATGAATCTGATGGTCTTAATAAAATTTAAGCAAGTAATATTTATCTCGAGGTAAATTATATCTTGGGACTAAGCAAATGTCAATATTTTTTCATCAGTTCAGGTAAGTTTCTTTTTAAATTAATGAACCTATCTATGGATACTTTTACGAAAAGTGTTTCGGTATCTCTGTCACGTATATCTTTTACGAAATATAATGTATGGTAGGCGTGTTGGTAGCATAAATGTCAATAGTTTCAATAAATGTGACGTTGAACCTGCCCACGGCCGCCACTTGGGGAGTCCACGCCACTGGATTCTAACCACGTACATGTTGCACGTAACCGTCTGCCTCTCGCATTATTGATACAAATAGAGATATCAATTGTTTAGGACAAGCAGAAACAACAACGTGGCAATGATAGTAATTCTTCGAACGGGATGTGAGGGGCCTTTATGGCCGTATTGATATCTATGGAGTAACTTGGTGTATTATAGAATGAGATTTTTACGAACTATGGGACGCTCGTAATGCTGTTGACCTCTCTGATGGCTCAAGTCACATTTCTGTATTTTATTATCTATCAAATTGGTTCTAGTTTAAACAATCATAATTAAATAGTAGTGTAACGTCAAGACATTTCATTTAAAACTATAAAATTAGAGATTTAGCCTAGTGTAATAATGCTATGCAAGCGTATGTGGTTATTTTACTTATATATAAAATTAATTTGAATAAAAGGAATAAAACATTAGCTGAAAAGGGTTAACACACACAACAGCGATGCATATTAGCATCGCTATTGTGTGTGTTAACCCTTTATAGATATTAAACAAGATCGCAGGACCAAGGCTTGCCTCGTCTAAAGTATTAGCCACTGTGTTAAGAGTAGTAATACTATCAGCCTTCTAGGTACGCTGCCTAGTGGCGAAGATCTTTCTGGTTTATATTACTTTGTATATAT
Source organism: Dendrolimus kikuchii (assembly GCA_019925095.2). Lineage (NCBI taxonomy): Eukaryota > Metazoa > Arthropoda > Insecta > Lepidoptera > Lasiocampidae > Dendrolimus > Dendrolimus kikuchii. The sequence goes on from CM034400.1 coordinate 11,406,268, forward strand.
TTGTAAGTTATTATAAGTTCTATAAATCAAGTGCAATATTTAATTAAATCATCAAATAACTATTACGTTCATGAGATTAAGTGATCAAGAACAGGTTAACGGCGCTTCTGATGAAAAGTGATCACCACCGTTTATGGACTTTTGCGCCACTAGAGGTGATACTAACGTGTCAAAGATTTTATCCGTGCAGGAACGGAGAAAGAATACAATTTCCTGCGGTCGGGCGGCCTGTCGTAAGAGGCGACAAAACCACCCGCAGCCAGGTTGTAGGGCATTTGCCCGACTGTATGGCTACCACCCCTGGTCTAAAGTATGTCGCCATAACAACCTTGAGTTGTGTTCCGGCATTAGTGACCAGGTTCCAGTTTCCCTTAAGAGAGCAGCAGCGTATTTGTAGCAACTTTGGTGTTGCAAATGTCCATAGGCGATGGTAACCGCTTCCCATCAAGTGGGCCATCTGCCTGTCTGCTGATCTCATGCAATAAAAAAATAAAAATAATGAGCACTTTTTAAAAACCCTTTTCAATATGGAAAGTTATACCCGAATAAAACTCTCTAAATTAGCTGCAGGAGACCACACAAAATCTGATTTAGTAGACGGCATAGTAACTCAAAAGTTCTTTGAAAGAATTGGCGCCACCGCCATCATTTAACGCACCACTCGTGGTCGACTCTGGATTTCTTAAATATTTAAGACACGTCCACTGTACGTACATACTTCTTGCTCCTTCGCACTGTACACGTGCAAATTGTGAAATAAACTACTTTTCGTGGTTTCCCTAGTTCATAATGAGAATTCTCAAAAAAGTCTTAACCAGATAGTTAAATTGAACTAGATAATTAAACACAATCTCTTAGCGTTGCTGATAGGAGAGTTTAAAATGGACGATGCTAACCATTTGCCATCAGACGATCCGTCTGCGCATTTGACTAGGAGCAAACTTAAAAAAGGAAAAACTCTTTTTACACTATTTATTACTAAATGAATGGTCTTAACATTTGACAAAGACTGTACAACAACAGAATAATAACTTCAATACCTAACTAATTCTCACATAGACTCATAAAATGACAATGTAGTTAATATTTTTGTTGTAGCAATATTACAACCGAAATTTTCAATTAGTCTAAGTTAAAAAAAATACAAGATAGTTTTATTGTATAGATATGAAATAAATTAAATTTTCTTTGACTTCAATACCTAACTAATTCTCACATAGACTCATAAAATGACAATGTAGTTAATATTTTTGTTGTAGCAATATTACAACCGAAATTTTCAATTTGTCTAAGTTAAAAAAAATACAAGATAGTTTTATTGTATAGATATGAAATAAATTAAATTTTCTTTGACTTCAATACCTAACTAATTCTCACATAGACTCATAAAATGACAATGTAGTTAATATTTTTGTTGTAGCAATATTACAACCGAAATTTTCAATTTGTCTAAGTTAAAAAAAATACAAGATAGTTTTAATGTATAGATATGAAATAAATTAAATTTTCTTTGGCCACAGCCCGAATATAGATGTTTTCATTTTAATACGAATATCAACATTTTTCTCCTTACTTTGAAGTCTATATTTACTTAAATTCTTTCTTTGACATTCTGCCTTCGTTCTATAAGTATTTTATGTATTAAAAAGTTTTATTAGAAGTAACATATAGGGAAATTGTTTTCTGTTTTATCTAGATCCTTATAGAATATAAAATTTACGACAATGCTGTCGATATATAATAGTATTTAGATATTAGGTTTATTTATTTGCTTAGTCACCGTGTATGTATATATTAGGTTTATACGTACCACTGAGTGTTATAATTTGTATTCAATATACTTATATATTATTATATTATATTAATATGCTGCAATCTCATTGCTATACAACAAACATATAAACGCATCCCTTTCAATTGAAGAATGTTCAATTGTTGGTAAAGCACAGGCTCCTCTTAGATATGTAGCTGCCCTGTTCTAATGAGCATTTTATTTATACGAATAAAACTGGTTGAAAAGTTACATAACATTAATTAATTTTTTAGCATATATTACAGTGTTCTGATCCCTTTAAAGGGATCTTTTTTAGGTAACATGATTTATGTATGACCGGTTCCTATATTTGACATTACTTACTTGTATGGAACTTATGTCAAATTTGAACCGAAACTAAGGCAAATGAACAGTCAGTAATATATGGAAACCGTCTATAAAGGATATCGTTGGCTAATCTGACATGGTATCTACAAACAATAATAGAGCTGGATGAGTAAGACGGGAGAGCGAGATATGTGGGGTCTAGAAACTAGAACAGGCCTATGTCCAGCAGTAGACAGAAACCGGCTGAAGAAGATGTACGTTATCTTATATATTATAGATGATAACATTTAATTTTAAAGTCGACTCGAGTCGATTAATAAATAATCCTTATATTGATAAAAAAATACTTGGTGTATCATTTCAAAAGCTTCATTAGCATTCTCATATAATAAGCCTCGACAAAGCAAGACCTACTAATGACTTGTGTAGGGGAGCCGTATTTACCGGCGTTTTGTGTTTGTGTACCGTCTGTTTCCAGTGTCTATTTTTATTCTAAGGTTATTCAACTTTATAGACATAGAATTGAAAGTAACATTCTAATGTAGAAACTATAGTTTAATTATTTTCTTTCCTAATGTATTGTACATTTTACACAAGAAATAATATTGTTTTTACAAGAACTTGGACTATATACAATATTCTCGTCTTTGAATTCGATTGAAAATATAGAGTAACAATTTCTTTAATATTTCAGCCGATAGATAAGACCATCAAAGAACAATAATATAATACTTTCTTAAAGCTGCTATTACCACAAAAGGTTAAAAAGAGTGTAAACTGAACAACTTTTCGTTGGTAATTACTGATCAATTATTTACACAATTATCACAAAACTTCACGAAATGTGATATAACGTGGTTTTTTCGTAACTTTTCGTTTTCGTAAGTTAAAAATGTTTTTACCAAATAACCTTCAAGTTATTGACATGAAACCATTTCACTCCTTCAATTTATAACAAAACAGGATAAAAAAAACCTTAAAAAAAGAGAAATAAATAATTTGGTTTTTTTAATACTACTTTATTTTATTCACAATAAAATAATAATGTATCTGAAAAACGACTGAGTCCATGAAATCGCCGCTATCGCCCGAAAAATTAGTACCGAAAAATCCTCAAGGTCGTCCTTAAGTGTTCGCGACTAGTACACATAATTAAAACTATTTTTTAGTGGTTTTAAGAGCAATATTTATTTTATTTTTATTCCGACGTTTCCGCCATTTTTCAATAGCCGTGATCAGGGATACAAAATACCGTTAAAACATAGTTTTAATTAAATGTTAGAAATGACAATCGCTTAGTAAAAAACCTCACTATGAAAAACTCCTAAATACGTTAGTAGACCACAGAACACTCTTCTTGCTTTTTAGTTTTATTGTTTAGACCTTACGTTTTAGACCAAGTTTTTTTATTCAATATTTTTAATTTGTTCAAAAGCATTCAGATTTACGTTTTTTCTTTTCTAATCTCACTGCTGAGGATCCTGATTATGATGGCAGCGAATAATTGCTCTCTTTCACCGAGATCGATTTTGATCAAGGTGTAGGTAGGCCCCAATTTGTGGACATGAATCAGCAATCAGGTCAAACCACCTATTTTATTTTCTTAATCCCATTTTACTCTTAATATTATATAAATTAATAGGGCTATTGTATCTATTTCATTCAATTTCATATGTCGATGATTTAATTTGTTTTTTTTTATCTTTATTTGTTTTTTTTTACTTTTGTTATGGGTTATTTATACTCATCTATACATCTGGTAATATCACTCTAGGGTCGGACCCGGATGTCCAGACCGTAGTAAATAACAATAATAAAGTTCATTTACAAAAGTTGCCACGCTAGATATTGAACTCGGAATCAGGGATATTGGTTTGATTTTCTTTAAAAACTTGAGAACAATATCTATTGATATGAAATTTGGGACCAGAGATCAAGGAGATGAGCATAGAGTAATTTTTAATTCAGATCATGGGATAGTTTTTATGATGTATAATGCAGACATGTCAAAATCAAATTAAGTTTCAAACTAAGTTAAGAATGTGAAGCTGTAGGGTAGTTAGTCTAAGTAGTTAAAAATCTTTAAAAAATGTAATAAATAGTATTTAAAACACAACAATGATCCTTGATCTTGCAAATGTCAAACGTATATTTTTATGAGTAGAGTCCTCTGCGAGCTTGCCTATTTAGTGTTTTGACAATAAAAATACTCATTCCCTTAAACATTTTTACTTAGACGTAATTATTGTGAGACGTGTCCCTACATTTTTGACGACAAAATAAAACTGGCGTTTATAACTTTGGATGATGTACAATGGCCTATACACGAGGAAACGACGACCAACCTCCTCGGTCCGTTGAACCAAACACGTTGCAGTTTCACAAAATATAAACAACACTCAAAATTGATAAGTTGATAAATCACTATAACAGCAATATATTGTTATCACACTAACATTTATTTACAGGTAATTTAAGGACAGTTTATTTAATAAAATAAGTTTTAATAATCGTAGATTTACGAAGAAGTTAAACGAAGGCTCAAGACACATGCATCTGTCGTGCCGGCCGGCGCGCAACTAGCTCGCTTTTCTCATTCCATACAAAACTTTTAAGTCATGGAGACGGCAAAGCTATGTCGCGCCTCTACAACTCACGCACACAAAGATGACCGACACCCTATGCACAAATACAACAGCAAGCTTCCAAGTTCACTAAATAAACGAACACCAACACAAGCGTATATCAACACCGTCTACCCCCTGTCCGTGAGACGTCTGAGCGAGAGACGAATATCAACAATGCGTATAACAGCACGCGAGTAAATGAGAGGCCAATACCGCAACAGATGTATATCATTTTAACGCAGGTAAGTATCGAAAATGTTGGTGTGTAGAAATGAGACGGAATGTTAAATTTGCTTAAGCGATGCCGGTTGAGCAAGAAAAGGACAGGAACTATTCAAGTCACCCACTGTACTGAGGTACATTCCTTCCTGATACCGGTGTGCCGCCGTACCTTTCGATCGTTCAAGTGGCAGATGAAGCTTTTAGGGTTGTCAAGTGATCTTTGATCAGTGTCAATTAAATCACTAGAATTGATATTGAATATTGAATTTTACGAAGTTGCTAAAATTGCTTTAAAAATGTAGATTATTTTTTTACAAAAAAAAGTAGTCAATGCACTGTACCTACTTTATTTGTAGTTTGTTTTTATTATATTAGTATATAGTAAAAATTAAGTATTTTATTGTGTAAGTCGTGATGGCCTAATGAGTAACGCTTTCGTGTCACAAATTTGCGTATCAAAACAGACGTGATCTCGAATCTTGGCCGGGAAACATACACCACTTAAGCAGTTATCGGACTTAATGAGCATCCTAAAAACAAAACTAATGTGGTGTCTTTGAGACCCCGGGTTGTAACGTATTTTCGAAAACCATCAAAGACCATGGAAGACTATGAATATTATTTTATTTTAAATCTTATTTAATGAAATGCAATGCAATAATAGCATTAAAGTTCGAAATTATGTAATAATATACAGCGGTCAGCATTTTTGCTTTCGGATACACTTTTTTTGTCTATCTCTCATTCGCCGATTAACGCGCGATAAGAAAATTCATTCCAAAAAGAACTAATCTATTTTCTATAAGATTAGTAATTTTGTTATCATTAGTACGTTTACATAATAGGTATATGTCATTCAAATTTCATTAAAATCAGTCGTTTAACTTGACCCACAGAAGCTTTTGCTAGTTTACCTATAAGGACTACCCCGGTTTTGGCATAAATAGCATAATATTATTTATACCAGGTGTTGACTATATGTGTAATATTTATTTTTTTTAATAAAATTTCAACTCGTGACAAGTAATATCAAACAATGCAATCTTGAAACTATATACGAATAAACGATACCAATTTAGTGTTACTTGGACTTACATATTTGCAATATTTCATTTAAAATACCACATTTGGTAGAATAACACGTGGTAGAGCCATAATCATTGATTACAGCTCGCTGAGCTGGTTCAATCAGTGTGACACCACGCTCTCACAGAATATTGACGTGAAACGGTTAGCCTTGAGCTAATCATGTTTTATACGATAAGTGAGGGTTCCAATAGCCCACTTCCCCGCATCTCATTCAATCCTCTTATTCCATTCTACTCTATCCCTTCCCCCTATCTGATTCTTTTATCCCATCCCCTTTATCCTGTCTTTCCTATTCCATACCCCCCACCCTAAAGGTTGGCAACGGGTTGTTGCATTGTTTATATGCGACGCGCGATGGCAACCATCTTACATTAGGGGGAGGCCGTTTGCCTGTTTGCCAGTTTTGCAATAAAAAAACATATACTTAATTACGATCGATTAATGAAAGAAAGAAGAAAGAAAGAAAGTTAATTTGCTAAATGCGACACAAACAAAATATAACTCAAACTAGTAAAAATAATATTTTAGAGTTGTATGCCGCAACTCGCCAAATGATGTTGGCATTCAGTATATTACTGTATCGAAAGATACTCCGCCACAGCACTGATTTTCAGAGCCCACCTCTTAGTATACACGTATTGTTTTGACACCCGAAAAAAGTATAATTTTGAATTTAGTCGTGTCAGTAAATACTTAAAGAAATTTAAAAAAAAATATTTATCATCTCTACTAAGAGCTATATATGACGAAACGTATATGACAATTATAATACTGTTAATAAATTAAATATCTTAGGAAAATATTGAACAGGAACTTTAAGTGTAAGGTTTAAAAGATATTAAAAGAACGTTATATAATTCATCTTTAAAATGAACAGTATTGAATAAAAACCAGCCTGGTAAGTAAAATATAGGAGTCTATGTCACATAATAATTAATAATTATTTGATTTTGAATGTATATGTAAATAGATTACAAATTGACATTTAATTGAAGTACCAATTAATAGAGTAAATACATTTACTAAGTATTTTTTTGAAGAAAGAAAAAAATGTATGTGCAGTTTACACGCAGTGGAAGTTACACTTCATAGATGATAATAATAATAATAATATAATATACTCAGATAATTCTTCTCTAACTTTTATTGTCTTATTGACTCTCTAATCTGTGCTGCATGCACAATGTAAAACTCGTATCTCATGCTATCGCAGGTTTAGTTTTATTGATGTATTTGTTTATCTCTTTTTAGTTTCATTTTTTCATTTCATCGAGTTTCAAATCACAACTATTCTAAAGAAGTTTCATTTCAATAGTTAATTTTTTATTGTACTTTTATTAATAATTAATGTACAATAGATGTCACTTTGGGCTCATAAACAGGCGGTAGATATCGCGCAAAAAAGTCCCACGAAAAATAAAAGTAGTAAAAGTGGCAGCTCCGATATTTGATACAATTTTGTTCGTAAATTAGCCCGGAAAAAAATTACGGCTCTAATTATGGAATATTTTGAGTTTATTATTCAGTAATTACCTACATCGATTTACAGATTAGCAAATAATTACTCTGGCAGGATTAAGTACCGCGATTGCAGCGCCGCGTCTGTGGGACTTCTTTCGTGGCGCGGACTCTATATACCAAATTTGCTAGTTATCGCGAAATGTAGTGAATAAAAACGAACAAATATGCAACCGAAGTCAATACCATATGTTATATGGATGACATTCACATTCATATTATTCACATAGAGTTCAGTGCCACAAAATAGACGACAATATGAAAGATGAACATTGCCAGATAATAAATTATTGAAATACCACAAATAGCAACCCTACATCAAGATGTCACAAAGTAGCAGGTAGCGTGTGCTGCTAAATTTTGGATGTTTTTTTGCATGCTTCGCCTACACTATTACTTTTTTGCAGGTTTACAATAAAGACATCTGTTTTATCAGAAACATGTCCGTTTATTTATAAAAGCATATTTTAAATGCATTTAAATAAGGCCATTCTGAACCATGATATCAACAGTTACTGATCCAAATTAACATCTATATAGGTCAACTACTACGTCATATTAATATATTGTATCATAGCTATCCTATATATCGAGATTACCGACGTGTGGAACTGGCCAATCTACCTTGGCCAAGCATGATGGGTAGGTATATCGTCCGTTTTCCTAAAAAGGGAAGGTTCGGGCCCAACACTAGGGTGATTATGGGCTTGTGTTAGAAGTTTTTGATATAATAATAACTATGGTTAAGCTATTTGTGTCTTATTCAAATGCTGAGCACTATGCACCTATGCACTTAAAAATTGAGGTCTTTATATCCTGGAAATGCCACGAGTTTTTTTTTTAAGGTTCGCAATGGTCAGATTGTGTAAAAACTACAAGAATACTATTAATACCCGGTAGATCGGTATCACAACTATCAGTACTCGCTAGTCAATTAATCGATTAAAGGTTACGATTCTCGTACAATAATTCGTCACTATAAAGCACTACTACAAGATGTGCATCGGACCAGAGCTGGAGTGAACGTGACCGTTCGTCGCTACGCTCGCTCGTTTCTATATCCGAAACGACGACGCAACGAGCTAAGTAGTAATGACAACTACCTGCAAATATTATCTGATTGTAAAAAAACTCATTACAATACAGTAATAAGGTATTAAAATTTTTAAAAGAATAGTTGAGATTCAAATAAAAATCTAACAACATACTAGTCTTACTAGAACGGTAGGTTAAGTTCTTTTTTTTAATGTACCGTTACTTTTGCCTCGGGAAAACACGGGATTTTTCGACAGACTCGATCATACTAGTAAAAATAGCATGAAAATTGGTCAAGATACTCTTATTGCCGCATGGTTGGGTACTACTATATGACATTTTTATACCTAAATATCTTGGAAAAAATATTAGATTTATTTCAAATGTTGACTTTTTTAGTTGTTTTATTGAATCAAATAGCTTAAATAACATAACAAATAGAACGTAATATCATAATATTTTTTACAAACATGCAGTAACTGGATACTTTGGAAAAAAGCCAGCGGGGTCTCAACGGGTATCGGAGAGCGTCAAGTGAAACACTTCTGCGAAACCGGAGCTTGGGCGGCAGCGAGGCAGACCTGACGCTAATGCGCCCCGACACCTATCACAATATACAATTCCTCGCCATGTAAGTATTACACAAATTAGTGTAGTATTATGTTTACATCCTTTATTTTTTTACACCTTTGTCAAGCTTCATTCGAAATGACATGAGAGCGGACGCGCGTTGTTTCGAAACACCATAAACTCAGGGATTTATTAAATTTCCTATATTGTTTCATTGTACTGATTGAAGTTGACGAAGCGATTTACTGCATAACATCTAAATACGATGTGTTTTTGACAGGGGTTCTGTTGGTTCTGGTCACGATCCCACGAACACTTCATTGATTGATTCACTTCACTGCGTTTTTGGGTCTGCAACTCTGAATACAAAACTTTGAGTTAAGACAAATATATTAAACTCTAAAGTAAGCTACACAACTTAAATTAAACTTAAATGAAAAATCTAGTGCCAAAACGCAATCAATAAGGTTCCCAAAAGACTGGCCACGGAATCAATTGTTATTGAATTCATAACTGGTAACCTGAGAAACCGGGCATATGTCTAATAAATATCTATTTATTATTGTCATTAGCTATCTATATATATAAAAATTCCCTGTCACAGTGTTTGACCGCGAGGAACTCCGAAACTACTCATACGATTTTGATGATTATTTTTTCATTTTGCTGTATTTGTTTCAACTTAGGATGTAGGGTAGATTCCAATTTAATTTATAATAATAAAGATTTTTATTGCTTTTTTTTAAACCGAGAGGTCGGTAAGTTTGAGTTTTGCTGCCAACTAAGTTACATAAGTATCAAACAAATGGCGCCATACTTTAAGTCTCACCCTTTCTTTCACTATTGGAACCGGTAGATGGCACTAGAATCGTGTTGTAGATTTTTACTTTTCAGGGCAGGACATCGTCAGCCGAGACCTCTAATTTAAATATATATTTATCATAATACTATGTAGTGGTGCCAAGGGTAAATTTTGAGGTCCTTCCCCCACCTCCCCTATAGCACACCACGTGGCGGCGCGGCGGTTGTATAATAATTGCCCGACCTCCAGGACTGGTGCGGCCTTCGATAATATAACTCAAGAACAGTAGACGGCAGGAGAATCAGATCAATCGTTGCATCCGATTGATCATATGGGAAGGAAAATCTGGTCACTAACCTTAACCTCCCAAAACTGCACTTCTCCCAATTCGGAAAGCATGGAGACGTCTGGCAGCGGTCGTCGAGATTCGATTGGTTGCACACGGTTATATTAAGAAGTCTTTTTTGTCACACACAAATGGCGGTTAAAATTATTAAGAATTAGCACATATGGCTGCGGAGCGGGTCGTTCATGCGCGCGCGATCGGGTAGGCGATATTTTACTTATTAAAATATTGGGGCGGTGGTGCGGTTTTGTCGCTCCAATGTCATTGCGTGACGACATAACATCGTTGGCCAATGAGCCTCCTTAGAAGGGTACAGATCGGAAGATGTCGGCGTGACTGACTCCATTCCGATCATATAATCAAAGAAATTAACCAATTGAAATAATTGGCCTAAACACTATGAAATATTTTTCTTAAAACCGATTGAGGAATTTAATCATGTTCATTAATCGTGAATAGCAGATTAAGCATTATGGCTCTTCGAAAAATAGACTAAGCAGATGTGCATACATAATATGGTAATCCAATAGCGTGTTTTACAAAGTACATGACAATTTAACGTACAATTATTTAGGCGTTGCAAAGACTGTAAATGGAGTAAAAAGAGGGCCCGAGGCTCCATAAGCGCGAAATAATGACGACGCATTGTAGCCTCACAGTATCAAGTAAGTCGCTGTTATTTATTTCTTCGAAGGAGCTCGACAATAGAGTCCTTCGGCTTTGCTGTCGGTGATACAATAAGCAGCTGGTCTCAGTTTATTATATGGAAGCTGCAGAGTGAGATGAACAGTAGCTAACGTTTTGTTACCTGTTCCCAAGACCCGATAAAAGTAATATGACAGCGACGACGTTCTTTAACTTATCATCCTTGCTTATTATCTATTGTGCCAGTCGATATTGTCAACTTGTCTACACTTCTCAATAGAACCATTTATATCTAACTTAATACAGACTGACAAATTTATTAATTCAAATTCGAAATGTCTTTCAATTTTTACCAAAAATTTAGCCTCGAAACTTAGAATTGTATAAAGCATTGGACACGTTAGTGATGACACAATACATAGCTTGCGTGTTCGTATGAATTTTTACGTGGAAACCACAACAGGCGATTAGTGAGCCGGCAGGTTACCGAGTGGCTAAAAAGCCAGGAATAAAGAGTAAAGCGTTGGACGTTCCGAATATAATAGCTGCAATAACAAAAGTGAGTCGGGCTAACCATTGATTTGGATTTCACGTTAGGTGGGCAAAAAAATAGTGCCTTTGTGTTGTATCCGAAAAAGTCTGGCCACTGGACGCAACTCGAAATGCATGTCCAGTACTGTGGAAAGCCCGATGGCTTTATTCCAGGTGAATATTAAGTGTCTTCGTCACTAAATTTTTCAGTCGAAAGCTTTACGCACATATATACATGCTATGAAAATATATTATATTGAACATTTACATTTTAATCGACATAATATTAACTTGTTGACAAACGATGTTTACAGTCTGGGTCAGTAACATCTAGGCTTAAAATGTAAAACGTCTGGAATATTTGAATGTTATGACTTTTGCTAAGAATGTAGTGTTCTCTTAAAGGATTATCGTCCAATTTACGGTGGCGGGGATCATAAAACGCTCCTTAACGTTTGTTGTACAACTTAAGCTTAACATTGTGGCCGGTTTGGTTCATTCTTATTTCTTACTTAATAAATGTCTAAACGCGGGAACGTTTCGTTGTACAGACGTTAACTTGACGGCAGTTAGACGTGCTGCCGTGCGCAAGCTAAAAATGATGTTCTGCCGTTCATTTGATGTTACACTGAGTAAATGAAAATGAGGATATTACTTCAATATTTTGCTTTATGTTGAAACTATCTTTTCTGTTTATTAGTTTTTAAAGTCCTTCAGTTAATTTAAGTTCAGTATTGATTTCCATATCAAATAGGGTTGACTTCAGTGTTGAAAATAATTAATCTGTCTTCGAAACTTTTTAAATCTAGTTTTTAATATTACCGATGTTCCTACATTGGACTGTTCATTCACTTGCCTTACTATCAGTTGAATTATGACATTTTCATGGGGCTTATGTCAAATTTTAACGGTTGGTAAGATATAGGAATGGCCCAATAGCCTATATATGTAAATAAATGTAACTTGCTAATTAATACCCTTCTTTCATGCGTACGTATTATATTCAAAATATTTATAAAATGTAATATTTACAATAGATAAATGCGTTACATTCCTAATTAATACACATTTCATATGTATTAGAAATTGTAATACATTTATTTTGAACTTTATTATATGTAGGTATTATTTTTTGTTTTAAATCACCAAGAAATTACAATTTTGTTTTATAATTTAAGGTGGTTATGGATCGTATGGCATATCATCTTACGAAATCTTTGCGATACCAATATAGGCTTTAGCACCGTTTGGACCTATAGACAACTTAATGTCACTCGTCTACATATCGTTACGCTAAGTATTATATCATTCCTATACATTTTCTTTTATATTCGTTTAAAGCTAATGTCACTAGTCTACAGGGTTAGTTCGCTTCAAATTATAGAAAGCTATTAGACGCTCACCTTGAGTAAAACAAAACCCTGTTAATGAAGAAGCAATCAGGTGATGCAAGAGTGGAATTGAGTCCGTTGGCAACAGTAATCAATCAGGCATCGATGTTATTGTTGTGATTTGTTGCGGCATCGAACTGGGCCCAATCGGCCGGCCCTCCGGTGCGCATTAGTTTGATTAGCTCGTCTGAACCACGCACGCCGATTGTGCGAACGTTTGGCTTTGATTGATTTCTTAAATGGCACCGATTCCCAACGTAACTTCATTTTCATCTCGGGTTTATATAATTTGACGGCCTCTGTGGTTGAGCGGGCTAAGCCTTTGCCGGCTTACCTCACTGCAACGCAGAGGCTCCGGGTTCGATTCCTGGTATGGTAAATTTCGGAAACGAATTTTCTCCGTTATTTATTATAGTCTGGGTGTCTGGGATCGGCCCCAGTGCGATCCGTTGTATATTACCCATAACACAAGCGTAACTTGCTTAATTTGGGGATATACAGTGTGTGTGTTTGTTTGCCGATTTGCCGATATACATGTAACCTGTATAATCTATTTTAATGGCAGACAAGTAGTACTCATTATTATTTATATCATTTTGATTTTAAGAGACTTCTCTAAGATTGTCAGTTACAGGATTATTCATCAAAGAAAGAAGTTCTAATATCGGAGATCAGTTTTTTTTAATACTATATTGGAAAATATTATAAGATTTTAGTAAATAATATGTATTGGCTATTAGTACCAGTACATTAATATTACGAATTTTATTATTATATACCAGAGCTTTTGATATGCTTCAGTAAGGTAAACTTCATATCATTATCCAACGGGAACTGTCAAATTTTTGTTTCGTAAGAAAGTCTAAAATGTCAATTAACTATTTCTAATGTTTTCGTATTTGTTTGTCAGATAAACTTAATTGTGGTAACCTTTGCAGTTATTATTAGAACTGAACAGAAACATTATACAACACAAAATGCATATAAGTATTAAGAATTATAGCAATAAAATAAAACACAAATATAGTAACCCTGAGAACCTGTTAACCAATTAAATTGTTTTCAAATTAAACTGCAGTAATCCTGTATTTTCTTTTTAATACCATCTAATTGTATGATTTGATGTTTATCCTGGAAAAATATTATTACATTAAATAGAGTCCAAATCTGGCAGAGATATAAGAATTTGGCATTTGATGTAACATACATACGTAAATAGTTTATCATCACAAAGCTAGAATACGTTTCAATATTAATGTAAGTCTGAAACTACATTCTTGACAGAAGCTGTGTAATAGTGTTGTCAGAAATAATGTGACAAATACCGAGAAGTGGAATTGAAATCAGAGAACTTCTTCAATTTTCACGGTTATTGATATGAACGAATTTCCATAAAATTTCGCACAAATATTTTAGGGATCAAATATGCTTACTGCTTATTATTTATACGAAATGTACTAGAGGTGTTACGACATATAAAACTAAAAGTTACAAAAGCGGAATTACAGGGTTATCTTTGGTTATTATCACATTTTGAAAACCAAATATTTTAATCTAAAAGCCTGAAAACTCTCTTATAAACAAATATTATAAAATTATAAAAATGATTGACTTATAAATAGAATAAAGAGATTTAAAATATAAATCTGCTCTTTGCATAGAATGGTATAATACAAATGTCATAATTACTATGCTTTAAAAGCAAGGTTTATAATATAAAATATGTGACAAAGCAAGCCCAGCTTTGACAGCTTTTCAGACGTAGGTACATATTTTTAAATATATATACATATATATATATATATATATATATATATATATATATATATATATATATAAATTACAATTACCATGTTCTGACAGTTAATAAAAACATGAGAAAACACCCATCATTCAGCCTTGGAAAATCGTGACGGGCATGGCGTCTATTCTCCTAAAATGGATTCCAGCCCAACGGTGACACGTTTAAGGGCTGATATTAACAACATATAGATATTATTATTTATTATGGTACTACTACAAATGTCCTCGAAATCTGGATAATCATGGCAATTTGGTTCACATAGCAACACTATTTGCAAGGGTATAAACATGGGAAGAATTGACAACAACTTACAGGAAAAAAGGGAGGTTGGACAACGAACCAGAGGTTTTCACACACGATCCCCGGCTGAATGACGATGTCATGTTTATTTGCCTTAAAAAGGAGCGCGAACTTTCTTAGCTAGATATACAAGACCCGCCCTGGAAATCATGTGATGTTAAGTAGGAGCGACTGAAATCTTTAAGATAAAAAATTGCAAGTAAACAACTTACCCCAACCCTTAAACTACTTACTCAAGTTCAGAAAAACTTTTATAACGGGTTGAATAATTAAATTATCATGCTTATTTATTTAAATTTGTGCTGTAAAATATTGTTCGTGACGACGTTAGTATTAAATTTGAAGAAAAATCATAAATGCCACTTTGACTTTGATTTAGATTAGTCATAAAATTTTATTCACAAATATTTTATTTTAAATGTAATACCTACAATGACCTACATTTTTTATGACATTAATATGACAGAATGAACTTTTAAAGACTTATGTATGTCGAAATATGACTATATAAGAATAACATTTTAAAATATAAACAAATAAAAGAACAAGATTAATTTTAGTTAATATACATGTACACATAAATTCGTAATAATAGTTGTTAAATTATTAAATGATATGCTTATATTATTATTCATGTATGATTACATTTTATGTAAATGTACATTAAGCATTGAATAAATGAATTTTTATAGGTAAGTATCAAGTGATTTCCTTGTTTGAAATGTTTTCAGCATTTTATTAATATTTATATTCAATCAATTAAGATAGCAACTTAATGACTTACATGATGATCATCTTCAAACTGCTACTGAGAATACAGAAAATTATTCAATTTATATCTACATATATACGAAAAGACCTACTTAGAAAAAGTTGAGATAACAGTTATTTAATACTATTGGGACTATGTTTTAACGAGTTTAAGCGATTTACAGATGTAATCATCAGAGAAGTGTTACATTAAGAATGACAATCCCAGTGTTTTGATATCTTACCTTGATGTTAATGTTATATTAGTTCCTGTATTCGCTACATGTTACTGTTTTCAATTCATATTACGTACGTGACATGTGTAGAAACATTGATTTAGTTGTGATATATTAATTAATTATTTTGTCTATAAATATGTTTTAATATTAATAATCCAACAAGCAAAAGTGGTCTGCACTCTGGCACCATGTAGTAATAGGATTAGAAAAGGTGGATATAGTACTAAGATTTCGGAGTAGTTTTCAGATTTGCGATTTTTACTGGACGGTTGTCATTCATAGTTTTCTTCTGACATGATATAACCACCTTTCAGTAGCCGCAGTACCTTTTAACATTCTTATTTAAACCCGTTAGATATTGTTTTCATTATATTTTATACTAGTTGCGCCCTGCGGTTTCACTCGCGTGGTGATGGAAAATCGTTCTATTTTGGATAATTTACACTATTTCTTTATAAATTAGCATATGTGTTATTCTGATGTGTAAGCTGTATTATTGTAAAGTTTTATCAAAATCCATTCAGTAGTTTTTGCGTGAAAGAGTAACAAACATACATGCAGCATTTATAATATTGTGTGTGGGATTATTCTGTAAACCTCATAAAATACCATATTAATTACGCGTTAAACCCAATTCCATATCCAAACATTTGGTAAAGAGAAATATCCAACATGCAGTTTTTACAGAAACCAGAAAATAGTTCTGTAAGAATGGAAAACTCCCGGAAGATACGAATTGAAAAATTATGTGTACTTAATGAGAAGAAGTAAAATCCAGTGACATACAACTATTTATATTTTATCTACAGAAAGTTTTAATTTAGTTCAGTATTCTAACGCCAATAATATTTTATGGCCGTCATTATCTGATGTAGAATCAACGTGACACTTAAAGTTAATTGATGAAAACGATAATGAATGATTTCGTGCACTCCTAAAACAAACCTCACAGTCTATTTTATCGTAAATAGAATATCATAAAATTCTAATTTAGTAAGATAAATTATTTCAAAGAGACAACGCACGAACTACTTCAGAGTAATAACTGTATTTTCACCTTTAAAAGCAAGTTTACGACGGAACCACCACAAATTTGTTTTCGAGTGTCACATACGGCAAATTGGGAAGCACCATAAATTTGTGGTAAAACACAGATAATTGAAACGAACGTTGAACTGATGCTTTCTCCTTCTAACTACATAGAATTTTTATTAGAGTAAAAGAGATGATATAATTCTCTTAGTTTAATACTAATTAATTTTGTTGGCAGCGGGCAGCTTTGGACAAAAATAATATTAACTTATTACCCTCAAAAGGGTTAAAAGTAGACAAGATTTTTAAAAATCCGATCTCTAAATTAGTTTCAATCCGATAGTGTATACGTGCCGGGATTGTATAATTACCTTTTCCTTTACATTCTGAGGTCACGACTTGCGCCAGAGATGCGTATCGTATCGATTGAGCGAACGCCGCACCGAACTACAATTCACCAAGTGGACCATCAAACTGCAGGGAAAAGGACAAAACAAAATGTATAAAGGAAATTGCTTCCACAAATCCACTCGTATCTTGGACAATAAACGTGGGACGGCACCGCCGCCCTAATAGCAATGAAATCACGAAACCAAAACTGTCCAATGTCGGATACAGTTCGATGTGCCCGCGGCTTAAGAATTTTAAGACCTATCTGTCTTCATATTATTGCCCATTTGCTACTGATTTTTCAACGTAAACCTATTATTTATCTACTTATTCAACTAGAAATATATTGCTAATCGGACTAGATATCGATGCTTAATTGAATGTCCGCGTACTTCCTAGAAATAGAATACCGATAAAAAAAATTGACATATGTACCTATTTAAAAATAAGCAAGAGTCCTCAGTTTTTTTACTATACTTTAGAAGTACGCGTAACATTTCTCAATGCTTTTAATTCGTTTATCCTTAAATGTATAATGTAAATATGCTTCCTAGGTAAATGGGCTCCATATTGGAACTAATACTTACCAATCATCATGCAAGAAAGCCAATTTGTTTCCAAACTAAATAATAAAAATTGTTTTTCTGAATGTTCTTAAGCCTTTACCAGGCTCTACTAGCTTTTGAGTGGACGCAGGAAAACTACCCCGGAAAATATATAGACACAGGGCCAATACTTGATCCAGATTTTGGTCCGCAAGTCACTTAACGCCCTCAGATAATACTCTCCAGTTAGATTTGAGATGTACCCTTTCAGTGCACTTTAACTCTACAAGTTAATAAGGAATTATCTTATTTTGATAGGATTAACTATTTTATTATAAAAAGAATTGATAATAGGGTCCTAGATGATTTATTTATTGTAAGTTTACATATAAAAGACTAATACGTGCATTTGTATTTATTTAAAGGGGCTGCTAAACGAAAGAAAATCACGAGTTAAAAATCTTAACCAGAAATTACATTTTAAGCAATCTATTATCAACTTTTGCGTAATTTGGGTATAATATTGGCTAAAATTAACGATGGTAGTTATAGGATATTGATTATTCTTAACGAAGAATTATGCCTTTGTGTTAAAAACTTCTACTGTTTAGTAAAATTAGCCTTTTTAAGATGCCAAAAAATAATTCTTTCGACACTGGATGAGGTGATTTTCGTCCAGTGATCGATGGAAATTCTTACATGAGTTCAGCTTTCACCTAGTGCCTATTTCTTTAAGATAATTTTAAATTTTGAAAATTCATAAATATTTCACACTGGCTATTCATAGTTATATACAAATCATGCAGTCATCTATATATATAAAAATTAATCCCTATTTCCCTCGGTCACGCCATCACGCGTGAACGGCTAGACCGATTTCGCAAATTCTTTTTTTGTTGTGTTTGTTATTGTCAGGTTTTTATGAAAGAAAAAATTAGACAATTTAAAAATACTTAACCACCATATAAAATTATTTCTAATCTAACCTTAGCGCTTGGACAATATAAACTTTTTTCATGTAACCTTATGACGTTTGACATAGAATTGACAGAATGCGTGCTGCAAATATCGTCAAAGAGGATGGATGTAAAAAAACTGAATATCTTTTAAAGCAGATGCTTCGGTCGGAGTTATTGATAAAATACATGTAAAATAATTAATTTAGTTGTAATCGGGTTCCAATATTTAGGTGAAATTATTTTTGTGTGTGTACAAGTAGGTCCCGGGATGGTATAGATTCAAATTTGAACCAGGTAGATGGCGCTGTAATCGAGTTCCAATATTTAGGTCAGATTGTTTTTATGTGTATTCAAGTGGGTCCCGGGGTGGTTAAGATTATAGATCTATCGGTAGGTGGCACCGCTAAAGTCTTCTTAAACGGTGGGATCTATTTTGATGATTTTTTTGTTTTTATTAAAGTGGATTCGTGAATGGTTTAAATTAACTAATTGGTCCCGGTAAATGTCGCTGCAATCGGGTTCTAGATTTTTATTTCTAAGGGCAGGACGTCTGCCGGGTACAGCTAGTATAATAACAAATAAGAAAATAAGCTCTGTTAGATATTTCTTTAGTCAGCTATGTTCATAGTATAAATAAGAATGATAACAAACTTATCAGTAACTTGTAGATTATAATTTTGACACAGATGATACGCTAACTTCTATTTGTAAAATATCTGTCCATGAAACTTGATTAAGGCGTCTACTTACTAATAGTTAATTAAGTGGGTAATTACTGACACCGAATAAACAATGAAGACAAACTGACAATTGCCTCGATAAATATTTTATGGAAATTGATTTTTTAATTATGTGTTCAAAAATCGAGACCATCTAATGGTTATATACCGATTTGATTTTATTCGTTAAATTAGACTTTAGTATTATAATAGAAATATTAAAATATAAATTTGGAATGAGCTCCCAGCTGGGATTTTCCTGAAACACTACGATATGAGGTTGTTCGAAGAAGATATCATTAAATTAGAGATAGCTCTAAAAGCGATAAGGCCTAATGATGCGATTTTATTAGGCCGACAGGCAATAAGGCCTAATGATATGATATAATAAGGATAATAAAATATAATAATAACAGTCCATAAGTGTCCCACTGCTGGGCTCGGGCCTCCCACTGTAGGGGAATGCCGCCATAACAACCTTGAATTGTGTTTCGGCATTAGTGACCAGGTTCCAGTCTCCTTTAAGAGAGCAGCAGCGCATTTGTAGCACCTTTGGTGTTGCAAATGGCTATAGGCGATGGTAACCGCTTTCCATCAAGTGGGCCGTCTGCCTGTCTGCTGATCTCCTGCAATAAAAAATAAATAAAAATAAAAAGTGTCCCACTGCTGGGCTCGGGCCTCCCACTGTAGGGGAACGGACAGTATAAGCCGCCAAGCTTGTCTTGTGTGTTTGACACCTCTGTTATCTCGATGTGCAGGTTGCATCACAATGTTTTCATTCACCGTTCTTAGCACGTGGTAATTGTAACAATATTCACATTAGGTCAGAAAACCGCCTAAGTGGTGCACGCGTTCCGGCCAGGATCGAATCCGCGCCCTTTGAGTCTAGGATGCGTACGCTAGCCATTACGATACCACGGCTTTTAATCTTCTTCTTCTTTTAATAAGGATAATAAAGTATTGTAATCCTGCCTTTTGGTAATTGTTTTCAGATCCAATCGTCTGATTATGTCCACAATACCAAAGTATTGATACATATCTTATGCGGCGACAACTTCGGAGGTGGTGGTGTAGTCATCTTTCGAGAATGACGGAAGAGCGAGTGCATAAGCGTATCTTTTAGAATGGGGGCAATTGATCTAATATAAAGATGTGCTTAAGCGGCACATGATTAAGAGTGACATCGGAGCCCTTGCACTGGAAGACAAGACTATGCGAAACCACGGGAATCACCGAACTTTGGAGAAAACTGACGTAAAGAACTTGAAATCTCATTATTGATTTTCTCAACAGTTTGATGTTCTCATCTTTTATCATCATCTCACCTTTCAACTCGTTGCGATTCTGCGCAAAATTTTTTTGTGCTGAGGTCTAAAATTTCATATAATACTTGCTAGATAGTGAAATTGCACACCTGAGTTCCTCTAACAGTTCATCATAATAGCCTGGTCCTTTTTGATTCCGTTTCTTACAATCCCACACTGATTGGGGCTTGTCTTTGGTATATTTGTATCAAGCTACATTTAGATAAAATTTTAGGAAGGGCCTCTACGTGTATATATACCGTAAAATCCAAAGTCTGTTGTCTAAAGCAACATACAGTACTATGGATCAAGCAAAGCCTTACTTTTCTAAATAACATGGCTAGTTTATTCTTATGAAAATCGTTATTCTTTTCCCAAGAGCCATTGAAAATTGCTTTTGATATCCCAAGTGATGGATTGAATATAAATTTATTTAATAATAAAAGATTTGCACGAACACATTAAAATGTTGCAGAAAATTGCCTGTCAGCTACACTACGCACTTGTTACAGTATAATGAAACTTCATAAGCTTTTATTCTTATAAAATATGTTGGGGCCATCTAAAAATTATGTCGCACGAATTTCATGATTTTTTGACCCCTTGTTACAGCTGGTCAAATTCGTGAGATTCCTCCCTCCCTAGTGTGACATCACATATTTTGCAATTTTACATCAAGAAATTATAAAATTAAAACAGCAGTTCCGTAGTTAGTTTTATTTCCATTTAAATTATTTTTTAATAACTTAAACACTATTCTCATACAGTTAGAGTTGCAAATATTTTGAAGTTTTTTGTTAATAGTTAAAATTTCGTGTTGTAAGATTAAATATATTATAAAAAATAAATTTAGTGGTAATGCTCATTTCTCTGTAGTCATTAACATATCCAAAAATCGTATCACATTGGCTACATTCAATGTGCAAAGCGATTCTTACTATTCCACCGACCGCTTAAGAGCCGTGCCGGGAACTATAAAAGCAAAGTCACTTTATTTACGACGACTCATACCATCATTATAAAACTAAATACGCTTGTATGTTCTCTATGTGCTGTCCTCGAAACTTATTCTACCTTATATATATATGAAAATTGGTACATACAAATGTATATGTTGTTATGTTCAAATACTTGACCGAGCAGAGTAATCTATTGAAATAGAAGAGCCATTAAACGTCTTATTCGATCAAAGTGCGCGCCAATTGTTTCATATCACATAATTACTATAGTTAATCGTGTTCACTCGGCAATCTATTACGACTTGCCTCTATTCAAAGGGAACATAAACTTAGTTAAACAAGGAAATTGTTCCCAACTTACTTGATATAAGTTTATGATTACTGTTTGAACATTGTAATTAGGTACCATTGATTCTATTGAGAAGATGCGACATTAGAGGATTTTTTTCATCGTTTAGACAATATTTTTTTAAGTTTATTACATTTTGTTCACCACTATCTTCAATTGTTGGAATTAAAAACTATAGACACGAAGAAACAAACTAACTCCGTGGAAAATATTTATAAATCATCAGCAAAATACAGACACTACTATAATAAATTTAGCAAAATTGTGTCAGACACGGGGTATATTAATATAGTAGGAGAGTGTCAGCCCACGCACAATCAAGAAATTCGTAGACTGATAAATGTGAAGTGATTGCTTTCAATATTTGGCTACTGAACCTAAAAAAAAGTATTTAATCAAAAATATCCCATATCTCAACAGCTACTTAACCGTTTTTTTCTAATATACATATATATTTAAGGTATTTTTTTACGTTTATCATCTTAAAATATTTCAGAAGTGTCTACAAAAGTTACAAGTGGAAAGCCGTGCATAAATTGAAAAAAAAAAGATTTTTATTAACATGAAAAACGACGCAAACATAAATAAGCTAGTAATAAAGATTCACATAAGAACAAATTGAACGTCGACTTCTCAGTTAACGAGGTTGACAGCTTAGCAGTATGCTGTCGCAGAATAAAAAGAACCCAACAACGCGCTGATTTTTAATGCCAACTTCCAAACACTTAAACTGATCCACACAGTTGTATATATTTGTATAGTATACCTATCTACATATACGTAATATTGATAGACATCGATAAGAGGATGCATAAATAATTAATTCTAATAATTAATAATTCTGCGGAGTGACGCTCGCGGACCGCGTTCGTAATACCGAAGTAAGAAAGAGAGTTGGTCTGAAAGAGAGTGTCGGGGTGAAGGTAAGGAAAGGAATGCTCCGGTGGTTCGGGCATGTGGAAAGAATGCATGATGAAAGAATGACTAAACAGATATACAATGCAAAAGTGGATGGATGCAGAAGTCGTGGAAGGCCACGACACACCTTCCATGATCAAATTGATCGTGTACTAGCAGAAGGTGATGTCAGGAGCCTTAAGAACAGACGAGCTTGCATGACAAGAGTTATGAATGTCAAAGAGGCAAGTGAGGTGTGTAAGAATAAGCCTAAATGGCACTCTGTTATTCGTGCCTACCCCGCAAGGGAACTGGCGTGAAGTTATGTATGTATGTATAAATAATTATGTGTACAAGTACATTTTTGACCACTGGTCTATTTGTAACATCTAAATGTAATGGCCGTCTTTATAAAAGTAAAGCGACGGTTAAATTTAAAGCAATTAAAGTGTTTTATAATATTGATTACATAGAAAAACTTATTTTTGTAACTTTAGATGTTAATTGAATGCCTGTAACTGCAGTGTTTTTTTATGATGACTAAAGCAATGAACCTCAGTCTAACAGAAACTCAGTTTTGTTATTTCTTTACAAGTGGTCTAATAGTTATTACAGGAGTGTTGCTTTAAGTCCTAAAGTAATTCTAACACTAAATTTAATTAAATAATCATGCTGAATGTAATTTGATGAAGAACTTCTTGAATCGAGTTAAAGCTAAAATATGTTTCATCTTTAAAGTAAACAATGTTATATTCCAATTTATTTACATGTAACAAAGTTGTTACATGTGAATGTGAGTAATATTTCTATATTATGATTTTATCACACATGTGAAAATTTCCTCCTTGACGACTAAGCGAATTAATGAATTTATATAAAACGCATAAAACATTAGACATCAGAGATAAATTTAGAATATGATCATGGTTCACGGCACTTTTAGTGTTCATAGATATGGCACCGAGGTTTTAGCGGATAAAGCAACGGTTAAAGCCCTTATACAAAAAGTTTATAGTCCAAATCTGACCACAAAAAAGAAAAACATTGTACAATAAAACTTGTCCCACGGGAGAAAATTAATGAATGAATTTAGCAATCAAATTGGCTTAAAAACGTGGTACATATAACGTTACGACGGTTATAAATATTTCACTTATATCTTGTTCCTATTAAAACTTATCAATCATATTCTAAAATTGTCTGGAAACAAATAATTATGATTAGATCATTAAAAATGTAAGGTAATTTATATAATATCGTTCATTACGTAATTCCATTTACTTTAACCCACATAATCCAAACTCTGCCAAAGTTCTTGACGTCAAATCCTTCAACTTGCGAGACATTGAAACAAGTTTCTAAGACTTTGTAAGTGAAAATTATTCTGTCTCAAATATTACAATAAATTTGGGAAGCGGGGAATGATATTGTAAAGCCACGTATTCATTACAGAATGGACGTGCAGCTGTCGCTGAAAATAGAAGGTGCTAGCTAGTATTGATTTAAGACGCGATTTTTAGTTATTTTACTTCAAATTATAAAGAAAACAATTTGATAGATACACATTCCTCAGGCCACATATTACCGCAGGCGTCTACAATCTACATATGCTCAAATTTAATGCGCATCTATATGTCGAATTAAAAAATAAAGATGCGAGTCATGGTGGGCCTTACCTCGAAGCAGGCGTGTTTTACTCAAATAAATTGTGCATCAATTATTATTGTTTAATGAATAGGGAATACATAGTTTAAAAGCCTAATTTCATATTGTTAGTAAGGTTTTGGTATTTAGAAAGTATAAAGTTGCCTGTATCGAAGAAATATACTTATTCAAAAAGCAATATGCGTAACCATGTGACTTACGAGTTATCATATCATACATCGTCTTGCACGCGAAAGTGTTTTGTTATACAATATATAGCTAATATTCGAGTTTGACATAATATATCCACATCTTGTTCTGTCTTCTTCTCAACTCTTCCCATATCTTTGTTATTATCGTTTCTCATTTTATTCTTCTATTTGACAGTTTATTATTAGTAGTCGCACCAAATTTTGATTTAAATCTGGCAACTGCTGGTCAAATCCATTTTGTTTCCTAATTCCTTGACGATTTTAGACGTGCAGGTTAGTATAGTAATTGAAAATTCCAAAAACTCTATAATTTTGGTTGGATTTTAAACAAAAAGCTGACAGTGGTTTTGTTGGACGGGCGAAGTGTCAAAGTTAAATTGAATATTAGAGAGAATGATCTCGGCGTCAGACGGGAAGTTTCGCCTGCTCGTACTCTGAGTAGTTAATCCAATGCCACAATTCGCTTTCAAGTTATTCTAGAACAATCGCCTGTTGTTCGTGCTGCTTATTAATCGTTAAGAATAGTCTGAATACACTTTTAAATTCTTTTTTTGTCCTAGTAGTACTGAATCTTTTACATGAGAGTAAGTATAATTAAGTAGAGTTGGATGATTGGTGATCATTAAGTCAACATTTAATTTCTTTTATAGTATTTAAGTACATACATACATACATAACTTCACGCTAGTTCCCTTGCGGGGTAGGCACGAACAACAGAGTGCCATTTAGGCTTATTCTTACACACCTCACTTGCCTCTTTGACATTCATAACTCTTGTCATGCAAGCTCGTCTGTTCTTAAGGCTCCTGACATCACCTTCTGCTAGTACACGATCAATTTGATCATGGAAGGTGTGTCGTGGCCTTCCACGACTTCTGCATCCATCCACTCTTGCATTTAAGTATTTAAGTGACATAACAAAACTTGGTACATATTTTATGATAATTTCAAAACATTCTTAAAACATTATAAACATAATTTTAAAAATGCTTCCATTGAATAAGATAGGCATTTTTATTTAGATTTAGGTATTTAGTACCTAAAATAGTTTTTATCATCTTACGTCCTAAAATTGTGAGACCACTGGCATGCCATGCCTACGTCTACGATGTTTAATACCAGCAATTTTTAGGTCTACCCTTTCTACCTGGACCTGATGGATGTGAAAGGGCTAGTTGCTATTTGTTCACCGTATAACTAGCAGCAATACGTGGTCGATAAATACAAATTACTAAATATTATTATTAAACAAATTTCCATCAAGTCTCGATACGATAGATTAAATAATCGTCGAATGATTTGGGAGGCTGTCCACGTCCAATTAGGGTAGAAATCTCCCGGGACATGTGGGATCATATTGGGCCGACGATACGTCGCTTGGACGGTGTTTAGATGTCCCCTATATGTAATATCTGCTCAGTTACAGCTCTTTTATCTTTATAGTTCACTGTCTAAAACAGATTAATATTTTTTCTTAGTAATAGATGTATACGTATAATTTTCTGTATTCTTTCTTATATTTGAAAAAGATCTTTAAAAGGGGATTAATAAAAACAATGAAAGTATTAGGTATCACATAAAATTGTATATCATCGGCGTCAGTGCAGGTCCTTGTAGGAACAGGGGCATGTACTGATGCCCACGATATTGATTTAATGTAAATAAGACCAAGATTAATATTGTGTTATGTATAGTTGGTTGTGTCTCGTAATTTTACACACATTAAATGACTGGCCTACTTTTTGCGGGCGCAGAATTATGAATGCTAATTAATATATACTTATAAAGCCATAAACGTGTTCAATAACCGGACTACCTATTCTAAAATAATTAAATTGGATTGTTACAAAAAACCACTTCATTTATGTGTTTATTTTGCTAACGTTGTGGTTGGTCAGCGAAGGCTGTTGCCGGGGGGGTAGTCCCCCGGCATTTGAAGAGGCCCAGTAAGGGGGGCCCGCGCCTGCCAGGGCATGTGGAGACGGGAAGCCTAGTTCCCCGTAGCCCTGGCATAAGGCGCAGGACGGAACACCCAGGGGTTTTAGTGGGTATCCCTAACTGGGGAGTGGCAATAGCGTGGCACTAGTTCTGACTGGGAACGCTAGTGCCACCCCCGATCTGGCGAATCCCACACACTCACTCAGGTCGCGAACATCCCCCCAGGCTTCTGTGCCTGTCGCGGCTTAGTCCTCAAACGGATTTCCCCTAGCCAAAAAAAAAATGGTCAGCGAAGGCTCATTCCAGTAACCTTAACTCGAATACTGGCAGATGACACCGCTTTGACAATTCTTATAGAGCTCTGCAGGGTTCTCTCTATAATAGATTATCATATTGTCTTATGTCTTAAGGCGCAAAACTATCTAAAGCGGATATGTTACAAAATATTTGTGATCGTCAATATAGTATATTTTACTTCATTTTCATTTATAGATTTTACTTCATATCACCAAGCCCAACGTTGGGATATTAAAAATCTGATATTACTCATATATTGTATGTACTATTTTATCTGCATAATGTATGGTCAATTATAAAAGGACTTAAGGGCTTTCTTTGAATGAATGCATAACTTTATTGAACATACTTTAAAGTACAAGGGCGGTCTCCTCCAGACTACTATATACAATTACAATTATTATCGACACCGATTTCAGAATATTTACCGACTTCATAATGATTAAATGGAAGATTACCGTATTCATTTATTTGCATTCTTCATAATTGTATTATTAGAGTTATCATTATTACAATAGTCATTTATTTAGCATTGTTACAACAGTAATTTATTTACATTTTATACATATCACACATTCTACATTACTACATTTAATTTACATATACATTTAATATACTGTTGCTCTTGTAAAAAAAATCTTGAATGGAATAGAATGTCATGTTTGCCAAATAGTCGAATAACTTAGTCCTATAAATTTTAAATGAATTACATTTCCTAGAAAGAAGCAAGTGAGGTGTGTAAGAATAAGCCTGAATGGCGCTCTGTTGTTCGTGCCTACCCCGCAAGGGAACTGGCGTGAAGTTATATATGTATGTATGTACATTTCCTAATGTCAAGGGGTAACTTATTATAATTTTTTACTGATATCGCAAATATGCCCCGTGAAAATAATGTGTTAAAGTGTTTATTAAATTATAATGTGTCGCATCGACGTGTGCTTCGAATATTTTCTGCTCAGGGTGTCTCTTTACATATATTTGAGTTTTCACAAATCCTTTGGTATTCCTTATCCTTATAAGTATTTATAATAAGTACCTAATACATATTTTTGTCTTCGAGTACAAAAATATGTAAGCGGACAACACTTAAAGCAAGAAATAAGCACTTAAATTATAAAGAAATATATTTATGTACCGTAAAGTATTAACACAGTCTGAAATTTTTCATAATATAGGTATATATACTGTCTATAAGAGTCCAGCGTTATTTCTTATTTTTTCCGTCAACTCGAAATTTCATGAAGTTTATTAAGTCTACATAAGGCATTTCCACTTAATTCAGCGTTATTAAAATTTCAGCAAGCAATAAACTCTACATTTTATTAAGGCGCGGAAATAATTTGGAAAAATAATGAATACATGAATATCTCAGAATAAGAAAACAGCCTTTATTTTTGGAGTTCGTCGTAAACCTTGCAAAGTATTGCCAACGTAAAGGCAGGTAACAAGGATTCTCGGATGAGACCAAACTCAAAGTGACAGGATTACCCGAACATTTGGAATGAACCTGTCGAATAAACTTTCGTATATTTGTCTTGCCTAGAATTGCAGATATTTTAAACCAAACAAACGTCTTGGTAGCGTTTTATTCAAGTGACGTGGGCCAGAATTCTGGCCGGGAAGCATCATTAAGATAGGTCTTATCACCTAATGTGCATTTTGTTAGAACTTTTATATTTATATCAGCATCGTGATGAGATCCACTTGGGCATACCCTTCGTTTGAAACAAGTCAATCCTCATTGTATACGCTATACGCGTGGCGCTTGTACCGTCCGCTCTCCTAAAATAGAAAGACCTGAGCCCAGCAATAGGACTTTTAGGAACTGATATTATAAGCGAAAAGAAATCGCTAAAGCTGTGTATTTTTATTTTTTACTAACGGCATCAAATAATTTATGTCATCATTATCTTAACTCAAATAAAGGTGGCGTCTGGAAGCATGAGATTTGGAGTCCAGGGTTCTCTTTCCTAGTATTTTTCTTCTATTCGCGTGATCTTCAGCACCCTTAATTGTATCACTGGCACGTATTACATAACTTTTTTTATAGTAGTATAGGTTCACGTTTGACGATTTGATCTCGCCTTTTGTGGAGTGAAGATATGGTCTAGGATGGTGCACGCTTACCTAGAAGGTACCTATTTACACCGTCACACGGGATTTAAAGACACCCAGGTAATATTAGTATCGGGAAAGACAGACTCCGGCAATGAGTTCTACTCTTTTGCGGTGCGTATGATGAAGCTTCGCGCTTATAGGAATATCCACCATATATCGGTGCCGTACGTCGGTTGTATGATAATGAAAGGGAGATGGTGGGATCAGATCGAAGATCTCAGCTACATACTCTCCAAAGTGTATCCGATAGATAACGATAAGCTGGCAACCCTGAGTCATTGTTCGAGACTTTGAGTTTTGTCGTCGAAAAACTGCTTGTTGCCAACCAGCCTCCTGGCTCTCCGCTCAATATACTCTAGTGCTTCGAGTTGATACTTAGATGAGCCATCCCAAACGTGAAAGCAGTACTGCATACATGCTCGTACTTGGGCTTTGTACAACATTAGCAGCTGTTCCGATGTGAAGTCCCTCACAACTTCAAGCTCGCATTTCTTTTTCCCCCGTCTATATGGATCTGGTGGAGGCTGCATATCTAAATATTTTGTCCCCCACATAACTTGTTGCAATACGGATATTCCATAAAAGAAAAAAATTGTGGTGTGTATGTATAGTTCACACGCAGTAGAAGTACAACTTCAGTGAATATACTCACAGATAATTCTTCGCTAACTTTAATTAATATAAATGTAATTCCGTTAGCCTTCATCCGTTAACATATAATATTATAATTTAAAATGAACTTCTTAGGTATCACATTCAATTTTTCACTGTTTTAGTCTAAAAAATATTATTATTAGTTTTATTTCGATCCAAATTAGACCTATATTTAATAATCGGTCTTATTGTCTCTCTAATCTGTGCTGCACAATGTAAAGATCGTATCTCATTCTCTTGCATGCTTAGTCCTATAGATTTATGTATTTATCTCTTTTTAGTGTCGCTTTTTTGTTTCATCGAATTTCAAATCACAACAATTATAAAAAAGTTTCACTTTAAAAAATACCTAATATTTAATTTTAAAAATAGCTTCCAGCTTTAATTCAAGGACTCTACAGATTGGTTTAATTAAATAAGTAAATGGCGATCATGAATATAATTATTAATAATATAAAGTCGTGGTAGCGTAATGGTTAGCGCAAGCGTCCTAAACTCAAAGGACGCGGGTTCGATCCTTGCCGGGACGCGTGCACCACTTAGGGAGTTTTCTGACCTAATGTGCATATTGTTACAATTACCACATGCAAATAACGGTGAAGGAAAACATCGTGATGCAACTTGCACATCGCGATAACCGATGTGTCAAACTTGCCAAGCCGCCTTGGACAAGCGTGGCGGGTATACTGTCCATAACCCCTATAATAGGAGGCCCGAGCCCAGCAGTGTGACATTTATGGGCTGATATTATATATTATTTATTATATACTAATAAAATACATATAGAAGAGTATATGAAAGAAGTAATACCAGTGAATATTAATAAACCTAGTTACGAAAAATGTGGGCTACACTTGGAAATCTTTTAGGTGGTTAATGTAAATACATGTAAAATACTTGCCATTAATACTGTCGTCGTACATTCGAAATCGTGTTAACATCAAAGCGGCAAAGTCTTCAACAGCCCCTCTCGTTACAAAACTCATTACAAAACGCCAAATAAGAAGTCGTAAAGTAACCTTTCTTCAGAGCCCATTAAGCTATGCCAAATGATATTTTGTCTTCTTACCTAGGGTCGTTTACATGGGGCGAGCGGGGCTCACTGTAAACAAGACCCGAATTTAATCTCTGCTCTGCTTTATCTCTAAGCCAATGAGAAGAAAACTTTATTTTGTGCGTAAACAAGGGTAATCGGTTCCTTTTTCCACATAGACGAATTCGTTTCGAATGATATTGAAAGGTCAGTTGGCGGTGTCCAGAATACGTTAAGAGCGCGGGAGAAACTCCCTGCGGGAGCACGGCCAAGGGATGCTAACAAATCGAATAAATCGTCTAATGTGGACACAGACCACTATTGATTTACGTGATCGTAAATATTAACACGATAAACCACTCCCTATTATGTATATAAATATCTGACGCTGTTATTTAACTAATTTTTTTTAAATTAACCTTATGTCAGCTGTAAGTGCTGTTTGAGAAAAATAAATGTTTTTTTCTGACATAAAAATCTTCCTGTGTAATTGAATTATAGTTGCTTCACGAATGGCAACATTTGAGCATGACTTGGCCTTCAAACTATTATATGAATAACGCGCTAATTATTGCTTTTCTTTGGAAGATCATTTCGTACATTACAAACAGGATTTTTACAATAAATTACACTATTTAATGACTTTGTAATATTTTAGACAAGTTAAGCCACATCTAAAGACATAATTTAAAAATAAAATTATCCAAAAATATATCTTGTAAGAAAAATCAAGGTAGTTTCGTTCAGATTAGTACCGCTACTAGTAGCGAATACGGTTTCCAAAATCTGGTGTGAGTACTCCTTTGGACTAGGTATCAATAAATAAATAGTCGACAGACAAACACATATTGTGTGTCCCCAATCTGAGCGAGTTACGATTGCGTTTTGACTAGACTCCCAGACCATAGTAAATAACGAAGAAAATTCGTTTCCGAAATTTACTCTACCAGAAATCGAACCCGGAGCCTCTGCGTTACAGTGAGGTATGCCGTCAAACACTTAGCCCGCTCAACCACAGAAGCCGTCGTAACACACAGATATTACCTCATATCTGTGTCCACTGACCAAGTATGTTTATATACCCTTTTGCTCTGACAACGCCCTTGAGCGGTGATATTGGGAATCCCTACGTTGGAAAGGTTCTGAGACTGCACTGCAATGTATTCTGCTACAGAAAATAGCGCAATGTGTCGGGGAAGTGGCTCAATGAGCCGACGTTGTCAGGGTTAATATGTATTAGGTTCCCAAAACCCCGGCATTAAGGCGATGTAAAGGAACACCGGGACGGTTTGGATGGTAGGTCCTAGCATCACATCGAGAGTCCAACACTACGTTACTGCTATTCCCAAGTTGTAGGGTGTACATGAAGGAGTACACCTTGAAATTTTTTTTTAACAACAGTCAAACCGACTTCACACTAAAAATCCAAAAAATTATAAAATTAAAAATAAAAATTTCTATATTTTGTAAATTTGTTGCTGTTCTTTACGTTTTACTTGACACCGACTCCAAGACGTTGTAGAAAAAAGTCAGTTAAATATTTATTTTTTGGTTTTTAGTGTAAAGTCGGATTTATTTTTCTAAAAAAAAAGTTGTGCAAATATTTCTATAGTTTTGGAAATAATATATTAAGCACCTGTGGAAATTGTATAACTGGCACGCGTATACAAATTTGCCATCTCTCTCTTCGGTGTATATGCTCTTCAACAAGGGTTGCTGTCGATTTCCTTGCGATCCACTAATCAGACCCTGAATTGGTGACCATGGGACCTCGGAAGCATACACTTACGAATAAAGAAAAAAATTGAAAATTGTTTTACAATTGACGAAGATATTGTCTTACGAAGAAGTTGGTTAACAGTTTTGGTGACTTTCTCTAATTTCTTGAAATTCACTCATCAGATCTTGACATGATGACAATTGGACCAATTCGGGAGTATAACCTTTAGATTAAAAAAAAATTGAAAATCGGTTCACAATTATCGGAGAAATCGAGTAATCTACATACAAAAAAAAACTTACAGATGAATTGAAAGCCTCCTTTTGGAAGTCGGCTTTAAAAGGGTGAAAGTGAGTTTGGACAGGACATTTACAAATATAAAGTTGACTTATTATCAATAGTGTGTTTTATGAACGTTCAAAAATATACATACATTTATTGTAACAACAACATCATTAAAGTAAACACCCTAAAAGTTATCTGACAAATATCCTACTTAAGCAAAAATATATAATACCCAAGAACCTTCGCCATAATACTATTATATCTTGTTTCACGAATACGAGAGCATAAAATAAATTTATCCCAAGTACAATTCATAGGTCTTCACTAACAACGTGATAATATTTCAAGAAACATAAGGAAAATATCCAATATCTGAAATCTTATATTATTATGTTTAGTGTTGGTATTATTATACATATCTTGTTTAATCATCAGTTTATTTATCCCTAAACCCAAATGTTTATCATGAATTATTTATTAAATGTTTTATATATACGATGAATAAAGTCCGCCTACCTGTTGTTAAAACCTATAATTTATGTGGCAGTGTTTTCAAATTTCCAAAATGTGATTGCATATTTACGGGTAAATTAGGCTATATAAGCCACACGCGATCGCACAACCGGCTTAGAAATGAGAGATCTAATATTCACAATACATAAGGCTTGAAACAATGAAAATTGGTTTGGAGTTATTATTATCACGCCATAGCAGCCAATCCTCCGGAGTCATCGTTTAATCCTTACTGGCTACTATCTTCAGGTTGTAATTTTTGCAAACGAAAAGTAGTCATTCTTCGCTTCAATCTTCGTTTCCCCCTTTAGTCGACGGTTCAAACACTGATGACTCGTCAATAACTCTATACTTCAACGAGCTTATTTCGAGAGCGATATTGGATACTTTGATTCTCTTTTAGATTTCCTATCTGCACGTGACCCAAAACACATCAACAATCTTATAATATCATTGGTGCTGAAATCTTATTAATCATGTACATCGGAGATGGATGTAGAAATACTTCATGTAAGTAAATTCACAATACTACGGGACTCGAAAACAGCATGATTATGATGTGCAAAATAAAAATAAAAACAAAATGAAGTGAGAACGATTAAAAATAGTGTCAAAGAAAATTGCATTCAACAAGTACGTCGAGAAGCTTTCGAATTATGGAGTATTTTCTATTAAATGTATTTTAGAGTTCCATATCGAAAAGGCTTAATTATTGAACTTTCGCCATCTCTATGGAACCCTCCCTGGGCGTGGACTGATGTACACTTGGCCTATCTGTTATTTGAAGTAAAAACTTCTTGAGGCACGTTGGGCACTTTTGGGATGCGGAAAAAGCACTGAACTCTCATGACCGTCACGCTCAGATATAAAGTTTTCCCTACTTACGTGTAGTCGTAAGACTGACAGTTTTTTATTTGCCAGCCCTTTTACCAACCCTGTGTTTACTTTTGGCTACTTAAACAAAAGAATATTTATCATTGTCCACCTAAACTTTTTAACACCAAAACCGAGCCGGCACTCGTTAAAATTTAGTTGCCTCAATAACCACGATTACCCTCGAGACTAAAACAAACAAAAAAATAATAAAACATTTTTTGTACCATTTCAGGCGAACCATCACCGTCAGATAAACATTCCCTTTTACCCCGGATACGGAAACAGAGAATGCTCCCGAGGAAATGAAGGGCAAAATGTTGCTAAGAGAAAACTCCCTGCGGATGGCAGTAGGCGTCATGATTAACGTCCTTTACACGAGTCAACGTTATTGTCTGACACACAATAACATACGTATGTAGGTTTATTTGTACTTTATTGTATGTTTGTACATCTTAATTAGCAGGTGTGATGAGAAAAATTATGTTGGCTTTATAGACACAAATAAATACGAGTAACTCTAATTACGAAAAACTATAGGTATCTTTATAGAATAAATATAACCAGCTTATTAACCGACTTAAAAAAAATAGGAGGTTCTAAATTCGTCATGTAACACTTTTTTTAGTACGCTAATATTGTTAGTAATTTAACCTATCATTTCTGGGGTCGAAATCCGTGGCAAATATAACAATATTCATATAAAACATTTGCCCAAGAAGAATACGAACTAGTAGGTACCATTGCATTGTATTATGGATACTGAGTTCTGTCTTAATAATTAGGAGAAATAGTTACGATGGTAATGACATCATCAAACTCCGACTAGTTTATTGTACAGAAGTTTTTGTGAAACAAAACCGAACAGAGACGCAGTACCTACAGCTACGTGTGTACATGTAGTCAACATAATATATTGCCAAAACTGGCTAACTGACTTTACCGAACACAACAATAGTTTGTTTGGAAACTCGAAAAAGGTACCATTAACGGGCACTAGTCGGGTGTGTAACTGCAGTTCTGGCCGTATAACTGTCGTCAATCGGGCGTGCGGCGCGCGT
Source organism: Dendrolimus kikuchii (assembly GCA_019925095.2). NCBI lineage: Eukaryota > Metazoa > Arthropoda > Insecta > Lepidoptera > Lasiocampidae > Dendrolimus > Dendrolimus kikuchii. Next base: position 11,441,740 of record CM034400.1, read on the forward strand.
CATTTGTTTCAGTGTCACAAATCGCCCCCGCCCGCGGCCCCGGACCCTTGCCAAACAAAAACAGAGTGTTTCCAAACAAATGCAGTGTTTTTCAACCACGAAACTCCCCTGTATCTGGTTGTCTTTGTTTTATCAACATATCTATCGTGCAGTTTTTTGAACAAAATATTGTTTCATCACGTTGACGATTGTTATTCTTATGTTCGAGCTTCATCCTGGATAGTGTTAAAGTTATTGACTGTTGCCAAATGAGTCAGCAACAATCCGTGCAGGAACGGAGAAAGAAAATAATTTTCTGAGGTCAGGAGGCCTGTTGTAAGAAGCGACAAAAACACCCCACAGCTAGGTAGGGTATTTGCCCGCCTGATGACTGCCACCCCTGGTCTAAAGTATGCCGCCATAAGAACCTTAAGTTGTGTTCCAGAATTGGTGGCCAGTTTCCAGTTTCCCCTTAGAGAGCGGCAGTGCATCGGTAGCACCTTTGGCGTTAGAAATATCCACAAGTGACGATAACCGCTTTCCATCAGATGAGCGGGCCCTTCGCTTGTCTGCTGAACTCATGAAAAAAGTGAGTCTTCTTTATAGCGCTAAAAATAGCACCGTTAATGAATAACTACATTAGTGTACATACATAAGTTCTCTGTCAATATTTAACGTCATTAGCAAATTAATAACGATATCGCATTATAAATAACGTAATAAATCCGTCGCTAAATTTGCGTGAAACGGTCAGTAACTATAAACTTTATCCCATATGAAGCATTAGTATATTTTCTATAGTCTAACTCAAGTATTCTTAATATTTAAGCATTTATATATGTTATAATCAAACATCGAAGCTCTGGCGCTCCTAGGTTTGACTAGTTAAACCTCAGGTCTGATCTAAAGTCTTAGTCACAGTCCAACTAAATGACGTTTTTCTGCCTTTGACTAACGAATTTTTCCCTATCCTAGGATAGACTAATTTATACAGTTATTAAACATGTAACAAGTGTAGTACGAATCGACGGTTGACCGTGTTTGCCTTACTCGCATCCAGGATCGACTAGGCAAAGCCCGAAACAGATAATTTTACGTTCGACGTTTGACTAAAAATTTAGGTATAAAATTAGTATTTATATATTTTCTTAAGTTTTCGCTACTAGTATACATAACAAAACTACGTTTTAACGGTTTTAAGTGCAGTAATTTATTTGACTTTTATTATTCCGACGTTTCAGCCACTTTTCAGTATCCATGATCACGGAAGACAAAGATGTCAAGTGTCAATGAGTATTGTTAAAGTTTTATTTAGCCTACCGCCAACTTGTTCATCTTATAACAACTACAAATTAAAACTAAATAATTAAAATGAAATAAATTACCGCGCTTAAAACCGTTAAAACGTAATTTTATTATAGGCACTTCTAGGTTTGACTAAAAATACTTTAGTATAGAAATCGGATTTTTTTTCAGGTTTTGTCGAAAGGTCTTAGTCAAACCTAGGATAAACCAGTCATACCGGGAAGAGACTTCATATCGACGTTTGACTACATTATATATACAATTTTATTATTGAGATTTTTAGTAAGTGAATTCTGTCAGTTTCTATTAAAAAAAACGGTAACTCACAAGCAAGATAGTGAACTCCATTGTATAGCGCCTTAATGCAATTAAACTATTTGCTAGTCTTCAAGCTTTGGTACAAAAGGCAAAACAAAACAAGATAATACAAGTTTGTCGTGTGTTGCAACAGTGGAGACCGTATATTCTGACTTTGTAATTTTCATGTCTGGTGCCCAAATTAGTTTCGGGGCGAGCAGAGCAAGTGGCCATATCTTTTGCGCGAATACTCAATATCAACTTAAAACAATGTAACCAAAACGTGAAAGCGAAGCATGAAATTACCAAGAACAGTACAAATGTAATTAAATCTAACCGTTAAACTCAGGCATTGTCGTAAAAGTTAAGTAAAAGCTCCGCAGAATCTTTGTTAGATTTACGTTTTATGTTTCGCGAAAGAACGAAAGGAGAATAATTTAATAACATTAAGTAATGATAAACGTAACATTTCAAAGATTACTTTGTTACAGAACGTTAACAATGGAAATAATGCCAATAGACGTTTAGAGATGAAAGGAGTCTCCTTAGACTATATACTTGTCTAGACGGAATAGAGAAACTACAAATACAGGGAAGAAGTCGCCGACTTCCTCTAAAATTTTATTTTTATTTCTCGATATTTTTTAGTTTATATTCTAGACGCGCATGGTAGAGCTCTTCTGGAATCACTATCTTGATTTCAGCTCTTAGGGCCGGCTTATGCGGTGTCACACCACACTCTCACAGAATGTTAGCATGAAACGGTTAGCTTTAAGCTAATCGTGTTTCGTACGATGAGTGCGTGTTTCGATCATCATCTCGCCTTCCCCCTATCCCATCTTATTTATTCCATCCCCTATTCCATTCTGTTATCTCATGCCATTCCTCCGGTAAGACTTCTCTATTCGATCCCCTTTATACCACGCACCTATCCCATACCTCCGATCCTATCCCCTCTATATCATCCTAAAGACTGGCAACGCGTTGGCTTTACCCCCTTTTTTATATAGGTGAAATCCGTTTGTGGACGCTCCACTATTGGGGCAGTAAAATACCCACTAAAACACCTCTGTGTTTTCCGTTTCACCAGAAGTCAGGGCCACGGGACCGAGGCAGTGCGGATTTAAAAGCCTGATTCGGTCTGTAGCCATTGAACATATTGACCTTTTAAAATAGAATAATAATTCGTATACCTTACCGCCTACTGTTAGATGCTGCATGAGTGAACCTTGGTAATAATTATTTTATTAAAGGTAACAAACGGTAAATGATATAGCCATGTCAAAAAAAGGAAGTGAAAACCATGTGGTACAAATTGCTCTAGAAGTAACGGAACAAAAGAAAGGCAGAGTCCGCCATTTTTTCTTTCCTTTTCCACCGCACGAACATGATTTGTCCGACCTTTTTTTTATTTTTTTTTGTCTTTTTAGTTACCTTTTATTTTTCTTATGATGTTTAATTTTTCAAAAAACTTACTTTTGGTCCTTATCTTATTACAATCTTCTTACTTGGTCCTAAAATAACAAAAAGAAGCAACAAATGCTAAATAGATTATTTTTCATATATATTCATATAAAGTATGTAAACAGAAGACTTATTCATTCAAAAATATTCGAGTAACATCGACGTGCGAGTTACCAATTTTACTCAAGATACCAATTTTTTGAACGTTTCCTTGCGCTCAATGTGTAATCTAGTCAATTATGTTATCTAAGTCTTTAGATAACGTCTCTTGATAAGTTAAAGTGCTTATGACTGCATTAGAATAAATCTTAATAATGTGTATCACGGTGATAATGCTTAATAAGATTTTTAACGTGCCTATATTCTACAATGTTGCTGATATCGTACAAAATAAAAAATGTAAAACACACCTTGCAAGCGGCAGTTAATATTATATATATGGAGCAACGATTAAAATGAAATGGTTGTTATATCGAGAATAAATTTTTTAAATTATTTATCACAAATATGCTCTATTATTTCATGCACCAAAATATAAAAACTTTTGGTCGACGCAACAGGAGACTGGAAGGCTGGCTTTGAACTTACCTCGCGCAAGGAATTAGCTTTTGTATCCAGCGAGGTAATGTTGCCAGCTTTCTAGGTACACTGCCCAATAACGGTGGCCTGGTGGGCCTGGACGTATATATCTATAATTATATATCTTTCTCCTTACTTTCATCTTCTTCCTTCCATACTCCATCTCCACTCCATCCATCTTTTTCTTCCATACTCTTCTATTCTGACATATTATTCCTCTGTCACACCACAAATCATTATATCATCCTTCACGCACCTCTTTTTTGGTTCTACCTTTACATTGATATCCATCAATCTCGCCGTTTAACATTCTTTTTGTCACATGACTTTCATCCCTCCTCATTACATGCCCATACCACCTCAGTCTTCTTCTTCTCAATTTTTCAGTCACGGGTGCAACTTTCAGAGATCCCCTTATGTACTTATTTCTCACCTTATCTCTTCTTGTGACACCACAAATCCATCGCAACATTCTTATCTCAGCTGAGTGGAGCCGTTTATGGTCTATTACTTTAGTGGCCCAACATTCGGACCCGTATAACATAACTGGTCGTATTATTTATATATCTGACCTTTTAGTTTCAGTGGCGTTACTTTGTCGCATGTCACACCGGTTACCTATCTCCACTTTAGCCAAGTTATATTTATTATTTTCCTTACATCTTTCTCTACTTCACTATTACTCTGCAATGGTGAATTAAGGTATCTGAATTCGGCGTTACACGTTAGTGTGGTAGATTGTAGTTAAATAGGCAGAGCACTAGACGTTCCGGCGAAACTGCAGAACAAGTATTCGGTTTTAGTTCAACTGATTTTCAACCCAACATCATCTAGCGCTTGCTGCCACCTGTCAAGTTTGTTTTGAAGTATATATATATATATATATATGTGTGTAAGAATGGGCCTAGATGGCGCTCTGTTGTTCGTGCCTACCCCGCAAGGGAACTGGCGTGAAGTTATGTATGTATCTATGTATGTATATATACTCAAAACTCACTACATATCTTATGTATGTATGTATGTATGTATGTATATATATATATATGTATATATATATGTATGTATATATATATATATATATATATATATATATATATATATATTCAATTTGATTAGTACAATATATTTTAGTTGTTAATAAAGCCACTATACAACTATACATTCTCATTACACGGTCTGATAGGACGTCAGCTATTTTATCATATAACGAACAGAAGAATGAACTGACATGACGATGTTACATTTTTGCAAAATGGCTACGAAGCTCTAAAAACAAATAGAAATACAATTTTGAACTGCCTGTGTGTATTTCGAATGCAAAGCACATAAACCGACCGCTGTCTGATGTATGAGATGAGACCATTCGTCGCTAGCATGTTACAATCTATACTTTTAATTGGCATCCCTGTAAATCCAGTGCCCTGCAGGCGCCAGTCATGTTGATGTGTGGAGCAAGCCGATACCGGACATTGATGCATCTCGCTGATATTTTTAGAGGAATCTACTCGACAGATTTAGGCCATTATGTTTGTTGTCTACATGAAGTTACTGCAACTTTATAAATATGTGTGTTCAAAAAATAAGTACTATTCATTGCATGTAATTTGTGTGTCTTACTTTCCAAAGTTTTAATTGGATCGTTGATATTTCAATATTTTTTCGAAGTTTATCCGAATAATATTTTCTTAAGTTTTCGCTACATAGTAGTTAGTATACATAATAAAACTACGTTTTAATTGTTTTAAGCGTGGTAATTTATTTGATTTTTATTATTTCGACGTTTCGGCCACTTTTCAGTGGCCGTGATCACGGAAGACAAAGATGTCAAGTGTCAATGAGTATTGTTAAAGTTTTATTTAGCCTACCGCCAACTTGTTCATTTTAATTATTTAGTTTTAATTTTGTTTATGGTTATTATTTACTCTATGGGAGCCTAATCTAATTTACAAGATGAAGAAGAAGAAGCGGCACAAGAAACGGCTCTACAGCAAACATGCCTAGCTCTAATAATTTTATATAATATTAAACTGGGTGGGCGGATCACCGTAATCACGGCTACTGAAAATTGGCCGAAACGTCGGAATAATAAAAATAAAATAAATTACCGCGCTTAAAACCGTTAAAACGTAGTTTTATTATAATTTATCTGAAGCAAAGTTCTCGTAAACTGAAATTCGTTTTTTAATTTAAAATACCAAATTCAGATTACGGAGCAAGAGAAAAATCGAATAAGAGACGTGAGATCTTTTCTACATTATATTAATTTACAATTTCTGTATTTATTTTGATGTAAATACATGAATCATCAGTCTTAAAAGGGAAAGTTTAAAATTGACGGTTTTATTACATAAGTATGATTTATATCTTAAATTTTCTAAATTAAACGTATACCTAAATTTTTAAGAAACTAAAAATTTTAATAAATTGATTTCCGTATTTCCAATATATGTATATAGGTATAGAACATATACACTATTTTAGCTCGTATAGAAACATTATTTTAAAAGTAGTTTTATTTTATATACTAATAATTAACGTAATAATATTAGCCTGCATATACAGGAGACAACAATAATATACACGTCAGGAATTGTAACGTTCCTCTGTCTCTGAATGTCTGCAGTTCTGACCACCAGCAGCTAGGACCCCAGGCCCAGCTGCCGGAGAACAGCAAGAACGTAGAAGAAAAGAACGTATTTATACTGTTATTTAGAAGATGTATTTTTTGTACTAAAGCTTTAAAACTAATACCTATACATAAACATCATCCTACAAAAGTAATGTTGAGCCCGGCACTCCTCATTTCAGGAAAACGTATGGTACGCCCGCCACACTTGTTCAATGCAACTTTGGGAGTTCACGTAGTTGTTGAATTTCCTTGATATATCTAATAGCAATAGCCAGTCACATTACTCACGGTCTAATTATACTTGGCTTGGCAAGGTTAATTACGCAACTTCCTTCACAGCTTTTAATGTTAGCCAGCAACTGGTATTGCCTTACTAAAGTCTAAAACAAGGTGAAATAGTGGTAATATAATTAGTAAAAGAGAGTCTTTTACTGAATACATGACCACAAAAACTTTGTACCATATTCTTAAATTAGTTTAGTGTAAAATTACTAAGTCTATGGACCAACATCCTACTTAAGGTCGCCGGTAGCCGCTGTATGAGGAAGTCGGAGGACAGGGATGAGGGCGCCGACTACGGGAGGCCTACTTCCAGCAGTGGACTACAATTGGCTGACGACGACGACGATGGACTGTATCTTGGAATATCCTCCAGGTCAAAATAAATCCTCCTATGCGATCTTGCCTATCATTTCATCCTATTTCATTCCTCCTGTTTGACCTTTTTGTTTAATCCCCTATATTTCATCTTCTATCATATCTCTCTTTACCTCATCCCCACTCTCCTATTCTAAAAGCTGGCAATGCGTTGGCTTCGCCCTTGCCACTGCATTTTTTTTACAATTTTTGGATGACTAGCAACTATTCACAGTACAATAATAACACATTAGTGATAGTGAGCAATTAACAATTCACCACTGATAGAACTAAATAAAGATATCTAATCAGAGATCAGAAAACTAAAAGCACAGAAATAATAGTAACTTAAACATGAAAAATTAATCTAACTAATAAGATAGCCTGCTCATTATACACTAAAATTCAAAATACAGACCATTGAATTTATTCCTAAAACTAGACCCCGAGGTACCTGTTATATCCAAATCGTAGCTGCGAATTAATTTATTATAAGTAGTACACGATCGATACAGAAAACAATGACAGTACTTTTTCTGTATCCACAAAATTAATACGCTCAGTCACCCATTAAAGTTCAAAAGTCAAACACACCGCAATTTCCAGGTAAATCAATAGTGTTTTATGTGCAACTAGTTGTTTTTCTGTCAGCCATTACCTTAAGCGTTGCAGAAGGAATGCGTTGCCTTGTTTTATATGGCGACTGCAAACTCTTAATTGTGGCCAACTTCGTGACTTGCATTGCTCATTGTAGGTCTGTTTAATTTATATACTTGATTGTTTTGCGCAATTATGAAGTTTTATCAAGTCAAGTTGTTCTAAACCTTAACGCTTTAAACACGCATGGAGTGTAAATAAGCTGTACTTCAGAAATAGAGGGCCCGTTTTTATTAGTAGAACGCTTATTTTGGGCTTATTTCTCAGTACATATAAAACTCACAACTTATACGTTAATCGTAATCGGGACATTTTAACATAGTACACTAAGCCGATGTTGAATTTTATGTTATACTAGCATCTGCTCGCGACTTTGTACACGTTGGACAGGTAACAAAGGTTACAGTTATTTTGCTAAATATAATCAAATGTTATCTTCAGTAGTGTAATGGATTTTTTAATATAAAATACATGAATCCCGGAAAATTCCCGTAAAAACTCTGTATAAGTAATGTTACTAAAGGAATACACAACTACAATTGTTTTAGTCAAGTATTTATCGATCAGTGAAATTTTCGCACTGGAACAATTTTTTTTTGACCTAGCTAGTTTAAACCTCCCAAGAAAATTGCCGTACGATTCTCCGGATATAAAGTACCGCAAATTTTAAGTCCGGGAATTCACTATTGATCATCGAAAATCGCACCGAGTATTTTTGCGTGAATCCCGAACAAACAGACAAACACAAAAACCGTAAGAAACAAAAGTTTTTACACTTTTACATTTTCATATTATTATAGAAATCCGTAGATTAAAGACCAGGAAACAGTTTTGAAATATGGGGTATTTTCAATTAAAGTGTATAAATGTAAAGTTAGACCAAAAAAGAGATGGATGGATTGTGTGAAGAAAACCTAAGGACTTAACCGATTTATTTGTCTATTATAGTAAGTACACAATGTTAGTTATTAGATAGTATAAGAGGCGTATTATAGGCGCTATGATTGTGTAATTTTATGTAAATACTGTCGTTTCCAACATTCAAACAATGTTCTCCCAAGTTTTAATTATTGCCTTGATTCTGTGCCGGTGAAAACCAACAACGAAGAACAATTCCAAATCCATTCAATTATTCAAACTTTTAATTAATATTAATAGACGCTCTCACTTTCAAAAGAAAGAATACCGAATATACAGGATAAAAACTCCTTAGAAATCCGCGTTACCCGCAGCTGCGGACTGTAAATTAATGCGAAAACAATAAAGCGTCGGCGCGATGGCCGAAAATAGACAGTCGAGAGGTGCGAATAAAAATTAATCTCGGACGGTATTAGTAGTGTACGTTTTTAGAATTTCGTAGCCATTTTGACAATAACAAAACAATAGGGTAGTTGACAGTGAAATCGACTGAGGTATTTTTTTATCATAAAACGCCAAAACCTCATAGATTTTGTAAGAATATAACAATTTATACTATCATATCTATTACGAGTAATTCTTTATACTTTATTGTAGATAAAGTTTTTACACATATATAAGATACGCTCTATATATAAAAATATATAAGGAATGTAATGACGTCGCTATTTCTGCAAATAAAGTCTTTCTTTCTTTCTTTACATAGAACTATAAAATAGTGGTATAATCAAATGTAACGGTAGACCAAAAAATAAATGGATGGATTGTGTGTAGAATGACATGATGATTTCCGGTGTGACAGAGGACGTATGTCAGAACAGAGGAGTATGGAAGGAATATACATATTGTGCCAACCTCAAATAAATGGGAGAAGGTAAAAGAATAGCGAGAACTATAAAATTGTAGGGATGTACACAGGTGAGCTTAACCCTAAAAAGAGTTTTCTTCCAGCAAAAGCACGCGTCTAGCGAGAGGAGGAAAACAAGAGGCAGGGTTGTGTACATTGGAGTTTGTTTATATAAATGCATAGGTCCTTATTTATATCTAAATGTACATATATATATATTTGAAAATAGATTTTGATGCTACATTAGTATTTTTATTACAGTATTTTGAAAGTAACGGCATAGCAAGTTATTCTAGATCCTGCTCTTTTATACAAATTATTGTAAATTATATCATTTATCCAATTGTAAAACAGTGGATGATTGTCAACACTCATTTGAGTAGCCTTCATTTTCTATGAACAAGTATACACTTGCCCGATTGTTTTTCACTGTATGTGCTTCATTATCCTAAATGGTTATTTTACTAAAAAGAAAGCAAAGTACGTTTCTAATAGCGTTTCCGTTTGAAACCCGACAAAGTGAAGAAATATAAGATTAATAAAGACTTCAAATGAACAAATAATAATCTCTGGTTTCCCAGAATAGATACTTACAACTTTACACCTCAATAGCAATAGAATAAATTTTGCACTATTTATGAAAAACTATGTTAAGAAATTAACTGATTCTTACTTTAAAGTATTAATATTTTTTCGTGATGAATCTCAGTTTTAATTTATATTGAATTCTATAACAGTCACTTACCTTTGGGTAATGGTTCTATCACGACCTTGACAGCAACCACTGTGGCTAATCCAACTAATATCCATAGCATTACCATAACGCCCCTAGCAGAGCGCCTCTGCTCATCCATTCTTATGCAGTCACCTCAAGTATTCCACATCGCATTACTGTAACAAGAAATAATATATTGTTAATTTTTTTTTTAAGTGACTTCTAAAAATTATTACAGTGCTTTCGGGATTAATGTTATTCTGGTTCCACACATAAAAAAACATGACCGTAGTTGGACTGCTGTCCATGTATGTTGAATCTGGGTTGAATGTTATCATTTTTACGGTGTTTTTTCGTTACATATGTAATGATTGTAACCAAGATATACGTACTCAAACTAATGTTAAGCTTATACTCATAATGGTTTAAAGTAAAGGCAAAAAATGCCATGTTCATAAAAGGAATAAAACTGTCAAAATGACCACCTTGTTAAATTACAGGTATATAAAAAATACAAAAAAGCGTAATTCGGATTCTGATGTAACACATTACATTTTGTATGTTCTCCTCCGTTTCAGCAGGCGCCTGCCTACTATAGTAAGACCAGGGTAACGACGTTGGCTAAGCTATTGACCCCTCTATTATAGCTGAGAGACCGCCGCTAGTTCCACACTACCTTACTCTTTATACCTGAGAAATGGGCATGCTTTTTCACTTCGCAAGATCGTCAGTTCTATTTCACTTAATTGAAAGTAATAATACAGAACCAATTCGGACTAGGGAATAACGTAACACTAGTAAGACCTTGTATCCTATCCCATGCAAGCACTAAGCACGCTCTGCTAACGACGTACGGTGTAATTACCACAGCTTACTACTGCGCATAATTACAAATACATACATTATTACTACCTTACGTAAACTCCAGAGTTCGCTGTATATTCGTCTGATATTATATTCGTTTTAGCTGATTAGTAACGGCTAAGTGTTTTAAGTTTAATTAAGGTACTGAAACTTTACAGGGATATTTAAAGGATTTGTTTGAAAGAGTGTAAGTTGCGATACAATCTTAGACGTAGGTTTGAATCCTGGCAGGTAGTAATCCAGCTTAGACAGTCTTGACTTAATATGCATATTATAATAATTAATATATGCTAACGTTAAACAATGTATGACCTAAAACTATTTATGTTACTACATACATACATACATAACTTCACGCCAGTTCCCTTGCGGGGTAGGCACGAACAACAGAGCGCCATTTAGGTCCATTCTTACACACCTCACTTGCTTCTTTGACATTCATAACTCTTGTCATGCACACTCGTCTGTTCTTAAGGCTCCTGACATCACCCTCCGCTAGTACACGATCAATTTGATCATGGAAGGTGTGTCGTGGCCTTCCACGTCTTCTGCATCCATCCACTTTTGCATTGTATATCTGTTTAGTCATTCTTTCATCATGCATTCTTTCCACATGCCCGAACCACCGGAGCATTCCTTTCCTTACCTTCACCCCGACACTCTCTTTCAGACCAACTCTCTTTCTTACTTCGGTATTACGAACGCGGTCCGCGAGCGTCACTCCGCAGATTTTGCGCAGTGCTCGCATCTCAACCGCGTTTACTGTACTTTCATGCTCTCTCTTCCATACCCAACTCTCGCTTCCATACGTGAGCGTAGGTACCAGCACCGCGTTGTGTATGGCGAGCTGGGCCTTCTGGCTGAGGTTCTTAGCGCCTAGAAGTTTACCTAACGCTCCATTCAAACTATTCCCCAAATTTACTCTTCTTTCTATATCAGCGGTGTACCTTCCATCCCTGCTAAAAGCACATCCAAGATATACAAACTCATTCACTTGCTCCAGCATAACATCATCGACCATTATTCTTGCATTCGTTCTGGTTTCTTCTCTTTCAAACACCATAACCTTTGTTTTCTTCGCATTCAAATGTAAGCCTCTCGCCTGAGAGTCATCTTTCATCATTGTGACTAGTGTTTGCAGTTCTGATGGCGATTCGGCTAAAAGCACGGCATCATCCGCATAAAGCAAGGTGCTTACAACTAGATCACTCATTCGCACCCCAACATTCATCAATCTTATTCTCTGGAGACAATCGTCCAGGTATAGGATGAACAGCAAAGCCGACAGCACGCAGCCCTGCCTGACGCCAATATTGACGTCAAACCAGGGCGACAGGCTGCCATCCACTCGCACGCATGCCATACAGTCCTCGTAAGTGGACTGCACAGCACGCATCAATTGGCCATTAATCCCATATCCGGGCAATATGTCCCAGAGCTCCTTCCGCACAACCCTGTCAAATGCTTTCTCTAGATCCACAAAACCGCAGAAAACCTTCCGACCCATAGCCAGCTGCTTCTCTACGATATTGCGGAGAGAGAAAACTTGATCCATACATCCCCTTCCATTTCTGAAGCCACCTTGTGCATCCCACAGTAATCCATCGGATACCACTCTCATTCTCTTTTCAATAATCTTCGTATACACTTTAGATGCTGTGCTGATCAAACTGATGGCCCTGTAGCTGGCGCACTCCATACGTGACCCCTTGCCTTTATACAAGGGCACGATTTATGTTACTGATGATCTTAAATCAACTTCATACGTTTTAGATGAATACGTACAATTCTACCTCACTGCAACACAGAGGCTTCGGGTTTGATTCTTGGCATGGTAAATTTCTAAATAAACTTTATAACAGAAGCGTACGCTGCTTAGCTTGGGGATATACAATGTGTGTGTATATTTGCCGATTATTTATTTATTTACAGCAAGGTATCGCCCTTTATTTCTGTATATATTTATTAGAATTATATTTTAAAACTAGTTTTGCCTGCTACTACTTTGTCCGACTTTATATAAATATCTTATGAACCGTACAAGTTATCGAAATTAAATGTACCCGACTTGAGATATAATTTTTGTTTCCATCCAAAAAAAAATTAAAGAATAGTTTTAAAAACCTCTAAATCCACAATTCAAATAGTGTAAACTCCGCTCATAAACCGCGAGCCCTATCTAGACTTTATGTTTGTTCCGATAGAATGGCGCCATTTAAAGAGAGTGATAAAATATTATTATCCGACCACAAAACCTACAAACATGAATTGTAACACGCACGTCAAACTAGTCGAGAAAAACTTTCAAATCGACTAAATTTCCAAAAAACCATCATACATGATTAGGCATTGTATACGTAGTAGCTTTCACTTAAAGTAAGGTATTTATTAATTTTGAAATCACAGACACACTTTAATTTTATTACTAAGATTAATATAATAGAAAAAATCGTACATTTGTACGTACTAAATTTATTTGTAAAACTTTTAGGGTCACGGTGCTGACTTAATAATGTAATATTGGAAGAAGAAATTCAATATTCAACGACAGCAGGTACGATTTTAGAAAAGTTTCATGTCGCCTACTTATTAGATTTCAAAGTTTACGAACTGCTTACTTAGAGTCTTAAGTCTTTTTACGTCTCAAATATCAAGAAAGTTCAGAAAGGACAATGCCCATTCTGCGTTCATCTTAAAATCAGTTGAACCTTAACCAAATATCTTTCTAAAATCTTATATTATTTTTTATGTTATTATAATAAAATTGTAGGTTTTTTTGTAACCCAGCATAGAAATTATTATTACATAAATATATTTTTGTTTTGCAGTATCAACATCGATGGTTCGTACCTTATTTTGAAGTATTTATTTACTTACGTCTTTACTCTTATGTAAAATTATGTACCTCCACAAATAAAACTTATAGATTGATGTCTTGGCACCTATAATGCCGCCACCGTGATGACAAAAAGCAAACCTTTTACAAGCATAATAGTTTTAAATGAATAAAATCTAAATCAGAAAACCATAGTGTGAGTTAATAATGAACAGAGCCTTCTAGTTTTGAGATTTGTAACCTTAATTTTATATTTTCTAAGAAAAAATTGCTTTAGACAAATTAAGTTTTCTCTTTAACCTGATGAGAAAATTTAAATATTTTTAATATATATGAAAGTTATTTAATTTTTCTACAAAATAGTGACAAAATCATAAAGGCTCGTGCAATTGATATGAAGCCCAACTCTCTTAACAAACCGAGCAATGTCTTTTCATCTGCTTTGGTATGAGTATGACAGAAGAAAGAAACGAAAATCGGCTAGTAAAAAATGAATTTATATTCTTATTTATATTAGAAATGCCAAAGTTTGAATGGATGTTTGTTTTTTAATCACGGATAAACTAACTGGATGAAATAATGGATAGATTACTACAGTCTAAAATAGCACATAGGCTACTTTTTATACCGAATATATTTAAAAAAATATAACATTAAAGTGGTTGAAACCGCGGGAACTGAAGTAGTAACAAATAAATATATCACAAGAACACACTCGTCCATATGCAGACAGGACGTTGAAAGAGTTGTAAACGGTCAATCCAGTTTTATTGATGACCTCTAGCACAGAGTAAGTATCATTTTTACAGGCCCGTAAACCTTGTTACTTCGCCCTTTTCTCGTTTTTATTGTTCGCTGCTTATACATACATTGCGACTTTAGTTGTTCAGTACAAATTGTAAATATTGTTTAGATAAAATAACTTCTATGTAAGCAATATGTGCGTATAAGATTCTTCTCTTAATAACGCTTGGCACTTGTCTAAGATGGATTGCTTGGTTTCATCGATTATCTCAATGGGCAAGTTTCACCACGATATTATCGTTCGAAATCAGTATATAGTAACTATAACAATATACAAATTAGGCCACAATTACTTTTTATGTAAGGCGTGCTTCCCTGACAGGATTCAGACTTAATTCAGAGTAAGTTTTTTTAATTGAATTATACTTTACCGAAACAATACCAGCAAGTCTTGATTTTCAGTTTATACAAAAAAAGAAAAAGCATTTTCCTTTAGCCGCGTTATCCTTCAAATTCTACAATATTCAGACGAAGCGGGATTTGAGAGTTTAACTTTTTCCAGTTATTATTCATAAATGCAAAGGCGTTAGATATTAGCCGAACTCACTTCCAAAGTTGAAGGATTTGATTTAAGGAGTTGGATTGGATCTTGTCGATATAATATTGAACTGCGGTTCAATATTTCCTTTGATGCGATAATGCTTTTCTCCAACGCCTATCCTTGTTCATATTCCATTCAATTCGATTTTCTTCCTTTACATCATGCGAAATGATCTTTTTTATTCGAATATAAGGCAATTTTTAGAACTGTATCGATATCCTGTTTATGTTGTTGATCTGTATTGAGATACAAATAAATCTCGTCTTTGTTCGAACACAAATTGGATTGTACATCGAGATTGATCTTTCGTGTGGTAATCTCTAATTTTTTGGGTCCCATAGCCATGTTAGCGAAAACGAATAATTATATTTATATTGTAACGTAGATTTGATTACTCCTAGCGACATCTAGGAGTACGCGGACGAAAACAAGTTAGACGCTCATTCACTGTATGGTTTTAGTCTATTATATATTTGGAGTAATTAAATAGAGAATAATTAAATTAATAAAATACTGTATTAAAAACTCTTTATAAATAATATAACGAAGAATTTCATTATTTAAAAAAATCAGACGTGCAGACTATCAGCGCCCCTATTGTCCGACCGTCCGTAACTACGTTTTTGATTCGTGACATTAGTGCGTGATAGTTGTCACAACGGAAAATTAAATAATGGTCTGAAGCCAAGATGGATTAACCGATCAAATAACGGAGAACGGCTAGTTAAATAGAAAGCCTCGTAGCTTTCATAAAAACGACTTACGAAGGCTAGCCGTCGTCTCACAGGCAGATTATAGCAACAGGTATTCAAATCGCGACCTACACGCAAAGGACAAAGGACTTGGTTGCCAGCCCTCAGCCGTTTCGTCAGCCGTAAGTGTCAAAATTACAACCTACGTTTTGCACAGTTTTCCGAAATACACCGTTCCACATTAGAGTCGTTTGAAAACGTATTTCGCGTCGGGTATAAATACCTAAAGTGACCGTTAGAGCGTCTTTCCCTTCAGAAGAATTGTGATAGTTCCATCTGATACCGGTTCTGAAGACGTATGCCTAACAACAGACTGAATACTCGGTTAGCGATCATCTTGTAATCCTGTAAGTAGTCAAGAATTGTTTAATTAGGGCCTATTAGTGATCTTATAAAGCGATTTAGTGAAAATCCTTATTACAGGATTATAGTAGAGCAGGAAACCGGATTTGACGGGATCCTGGAGGCGCAGACCGGCTGTCCGGGACCGCCTTCTTCAATTTTATTTTAACCTCCTAGGTTCGTAAACCAACAACATCTTACATTGTATTTAAATTCAGGCTTCCCCATCATATTATAATAACATCGATTTAGCATTCCACTGTCGGTACTTGGAAGTTCAAATATAACCTCATTCTAAGCAACCGTTACAGTTGTTAATTCGATTAGATTCTCACTATGATGTTAGTTACTGGTAAATATGATTCTAAAGAGACTATTACAAAGCGTAGTATTCCTATTTGCGCCCACGAGAAATATTTCTTCATAGGAATACTTTTATTGAGAACGTTTATCTTTCAATAGACTCAGGTGAACCGTATCTTCTTGTTACGACCTCAAATTAATTTGTTCACTGGTATTTTCCAGTGAGGTGTTTGGTAGCGGGCTACGCCCAGCTGCACGGTTAGCCAGACCGTCGAGGACCGGGGCTCCCGATGGGTCGGCTTGGTTTCTGATTGATACACCACTCTACTGGTACTTGTCCTGTTGCAAGTTATCTTCCTTCGAAGACCAACAGGTGGCGTCCATCTTTTTTTATTATTTTCTTTTGCTACTTATTACCGGATTTAACTAAGTTCAACTGACATAACAACTTTATGCATTCGGTTAGCTCATAGTCGAACCCCTTTCCTGAGCGTGCTAGCCTGATAGGGTTTTGGGGTGAGTGCTAATTAACCCACACATACTTTGAGGTGGTATGGAAACCTTAGATGCAGTAAAAGTGTTTATCTGTATGTTGTGAAGGCCAGCTGTATGTAAGCTAATTAGAAGTTCCTTGCCTTTTAATATATTGTTGATATTGGAGAAATATATGGCGTGTCAATTGGGTTAATTCTTTTATTCACCCTTACCTACTGTTTCCATTGAGGAAGTAACCTTCTCTTAGTCTCAAACCACCCTCAACTGGAATCAGTTTAATCAACTGTAAAGCTTAAATATTATAAAACAACAGTGACTATAAATTTTACAAATAACAATATAATATGTAATTCCCGCGGGATTCCCGGGACACAAAGTACCACAGCATTTGCAAAGCACAATAAGCTATAATTTTAGTTAAAACTGTGTCAGAATAAGCTACTTTTGTGCACCTGAACAACTACAAACCGCTCCCGGAAAAATTCCTGCAGGATTCGTGGAGTAAAAAATATTGTACATATAAATTTGCTATGGATCAGTGAAAAAATAACTCTGGAATTAGATTTTTTTAATCTGGTCATTTTATATAATTCCCAGAGAAATTCCCGCGGGATTCCCTGGATAAAAAGTAGCGCAGATTTTAAGTCTACAAATTTGCTAGCAAAAACCGCATCAAAATCGGCCCAGAAGTTTAAATTAAAGATTGAGATATTTGTATGCGTGAAAGAACGGAAAAACAACACTATCTCCTGCGGCCGGGCGGCCTGCTGTAAGAGGCGACAAAAAACTTCACAGCCAGGTGGTAGAGTGTTTCCGCCTGGATGGCTCCACCCCTGGTCTAGGGTATGCCACCATAACAACCTTAAGTTGTTTTCCGGTATTAGTGGCCAGGTTCCAGCTACCCTTTAGAGAGCGGCAGCACATTAGTAGCACCTTTGGTGTTACAAATGTCCACAGGCGATGGTAACCGCTTTCCATCAAGTGGGCCGTCTGCATGTTTTCTGAACTCATGCAATAAAAAAAATAGCAATAAGTACTCGGCAGATATTTTTTATTTTTTTATTGCAGGAGTTCAGCAGACAGGCAGACGGCCCACTTGATGGAAAGCGGTTACCATCGCCTATGGACATTTGCAACACCAGAGGTGTTACAAATGCGCTGCTGCTCTCTTAAGGGAGACTGGAACCTGGTCACTATGCCGGAACACAACTTAAGGTTGTTATGGCGACATACTCAAGACTAGGGGTGGTAGCCATCCAGTCGGGCAAATGTCCTACCACCTGGCAATACTGGCTACACTAAACCTATCTGAAATAAATGGAAACTATTCTCGATAAAAAAAAGTGCGATTTGAAATTGAATCAGAAAAATCACTCCAAAAACCATTTTAAAAGTTTCATCTCGATACCTGGCAGGCACCCTCAGGAAATTAAGTTCGGCGATGCCTTATTCATTTCGCATGTTAAAGGTGCGAGGCAGGGCTGTACAAGGAGACATTCTAATTACGGCTGTGGGCGTGTCCAGCGACTCGTCACCTGATTAAAGCATCAAAGATCTCACCAGCCGGATCGTAATTATTTGGCCTCAGTCTGTGCAATATAAGGGTTATTCACATATTTAGTCATTCACACATCTGCTTAAATTACAATCGACTATGATTAATAGAATCTGATTTATTTAATGTTTAATAATGTAGTTACAATGTAAAGATTATTGAAATCATATGTTCGAAATGATTTTTAGAGTTATAACCTGGCTATAAGATTTAGAACACGAACATTTTTTTCTTTCTGGCAATACCTTTATCTTTTTTTTTTTATTCAACGTTAGCGAATTATAAACAAACTGAATATATTCCTGTTCCTTTTTTAAATTTATCGCCGACCCAACTCTACAATCCACTAAAAATAACTAAATACGCATATAACAATACTAAGCTTCACATAGGCAGTGATTTTTAAAGTTTGCCAAGGATGTCTAAAAGAATTTTTAAGCAAATTTCTCTTCGTCATAATTTGACGATATTTGCCAAAA
This sequence comes from Dendrolimus kikuchii, assembly GCA_019925095.2. NCBI lineage: Eukaryota > Metazoa > Arthropoda > Insecta > Lepidoptera > Lasiocampidae > Dendrolimus > Dendrolimus kikuchii. The sequence goes on from CM034400.1 coordinate 11,460,737, forward strand.
AGCGAAACGAACTATTACAAACCTGTCATGTCGGCGGGTCATGACAGGTTTGTAATGGTTCGTTTCGCTCCTTTTAATCGATTAATTATCACAAAGTTCTACCACCTTTCACGATAGCTCTAACACTATAATAGAACTTTGATGAGACGAGCTCAATGGGTCCTGGCGGTGCGGTCTGTTAAATTTACTAGTGCATTACTCGCTCGAAAAAATCTAAAGTAATATAATGCATAAAAAGTCAAAGTAAAATAATACACAAAAAAACTATGAGTAACCTTTTAAAAATTCAAATTTTGAACTGGAACTTTCAGAAACTTATTATTTTTTGGTCTATAAAATTATACCGAAGCGAGGAAACAATTTGAATAAAAAAAAAACGATTTTTGCGATTTTTGAAATCTTAAAAAATTTGATACAATCTCTTAATTTTTTTTTTTACCTGTCCTTTGGAGTTCTTAAAACATCAAAAACTATCATTTTTTCACTCGAGACACAAAACAAAAAGACGTTTTTTTTGCGCCACTCTAATATTTATATATATGTAGGTCGATAGTGCTTTATTGCTAACCAAAATAACGATTACAAAAAATTTACAATACTACTTAGTTTTTAGCACAACTATACCTTTACCTTTTCGCTCACCTCGACCTCTTTCAGGCACCGTAGCTTAAAGGATAGATTGTATGCTTACAATCGATCCTTTAATGAATCTACAAAATTTTATTATTCAACACACTCAAAACAATATTTCTTTGTATCTAAATATAAAGGTAAGCTTAAAAAGTAAAGGAAACTCACTTTAACTTATCTTTTAGGGCAGAAATGATACTGAATATTAAGCAAGTAGGTAGTCTTAACTAGAAATATCTCCTTAAGAGAGCTTGCTGTACGGGAACTGCGTCGCTTCTGTACTCTTCAATCCTATATAATAATGAAACCAGTTCCTTTGAAAGAAAATTTTAATGAAACACCCTAGAAAAATTACAAGAGCCTCGTCTATCTTTTAAATGTAATTGAGCTTCGCAAAGCGGCGCTGTCTAACTGATCTGCGGGTTTTGTTTCATAATCATTACAAAAGAAAGTGCTTGTTAATGAACAAAAAATATTTCTCGCTTTTGAATCTTTCAAATATACTTGATTGTATTTTAAAGACGTTTAATTGTACAAAGAGTCGAAACTCTTTTTCTTATCATCTTATATTCTTTTAATAATAGAAAACAACTTTCTTTATTATTTTACTGCACTATTGTATAGCGTTTCAATAAAAGATCTTCTTTCTAAAATTTAACAGTGTAGAACATATAACTATAAGAAGCTTGCTCATTATTCAATTAACTACTTAATCCTAAAAAAAATATGATTAAAAATAAGTTTAAGATATATAATAATGCGGTATTATATGAAATGTCATTTTATGTACACATTAGTGTTATAAATCATTATTTTCTTCCAAGTCTCTTTTTCCCTATACATGTTATGGGCAATTTGATTAATTGGGCATTATTAATATGGACCGATCATAATGAATAACCAAGAGCGTCGGTCAATTTGATAAATTAATTACTTTGGCCAGCCCATATTAATAATGCCCGACGGCCCGTGGTCTATTTTAAAAATCAAGTTTTGAGATAACTTGAATTTATCACTTGGACGGGCAATATGAATACTTACCTACTTCTAGTCGGACGTTGTGTCCGGCAATAAATTAGATTATCTTTCCATAAGAATTATGTAAGTATAATTCATTGAAGGGTGAGGTTATGAACAAATCATTTTTTTAATATAGACCAGTACCCCGCCTTAGCCTTTGCGGTTATTTTATTTATAACTACTCAAAACTCACTTCATATCTTATATATATATATATACATATGGTTATTTATATTCTAACCTCATTTGATAAACAAAAAACTACAGTTCATCTACGTTTTATTATATTGCCCAAGATAAGGTTGTCATTATTCATACTGACCGGGAAAAGTGATTAATCATGCAGTTTTATTTATATCGCCTACTTCATACGGGCATTATGTATACAGACCCGGTCATTATTCATAGTGACCAGATTGATCAAATTGCTCGTAACACATACATAACGTTGGCGCGAGCTTATTAATTCATTAGCTATTAGACGACATAGGACAAATTATAATTAACAATTATAAGAAAATTTATTTTATGGAACTAATGTGCGTTTGTTTCTTATTGTATTCGTTGCAACTTGTAATATCGCTAATTAGTTACCATATAAAAATAGTAATCTAGTAATTCTTCAATTTTGTGTGTTTGGTTAACTTATAATTAACTATCATATTTGTAATAACATTTCTGCGTAAAGCGGTGTGTGTTATGTGCGGTGGCTATTGTTCTTAAAAGCAAAACACCATCTGTTATGCAGAGCTCTGCTTTAGACTAATTATTTATAAGCGAATGAATATAATAACCAATTATTACTATTATAAATCACTTTTTAAATGGCGTAGGTATATTAGGTACTATATCTTAACAATACAAACATTTGCTAGTTACTAGAAATCCAAAATTGACCAACAGTTACTTTTAGAGACAGTGAAATTATCTTCACTAAAATATATCTGAGAATTGAAATATGTCTTAAGAAAACTTGAAATTGTAATGGCGTCACATTAAAACCGAAACGCAGAAAGTTTCAGCCATTACAAAGTTTAAGTTTCACAGCGTGTCTACGCCAACGAAATAAGTGAAATTGCTATTAGTGGGGCGTGAAAAAAATGTAATTATGCTCTCGTCGAGTCATTAACAATAGTTAGAGAGCTCTCCTCACCTGCTTTTGCAACGCGATGTAATTTAGACTACTACTCGGGTATTTTAATCATAAAAAATGTTTTGTTAATATATTGCTTTTTGTAGCATTTCTGTAACAACAAGCTCGATTTCATGCGTTCAAAACAACAGGTAACTATATTCGTAATGATGTATAGTTAAATATTAATTACATACTTTAAAAAAAATCAGTAAACAGTATTTTTGGCAAAATCTGTGATTATAGAAGTATAAGTCTTTGACAACAGAACCTTATAATTTAAATTAGTTATAAATAAAGCTACACCTACAAAATAATATACATCTATAGATAAACAATTGACTCCCTACCATAAAACAGTATTTTTATGTTTTTTTTATGCCCTATGGAAGACCAATTGATGAAGAAAATGTATGTAACAAATGGTGTTTTAAACCTTACGAACAAAATTTTATGTCTGTTGCTGTAAACTAAAATATTTCTTCAATATTACATAATAATAACCGAAAATTTTCATTAATTCATTAGATTAGAAAATTTTGTATTTGAATACAGATACAAAATTTTCCCAACAGTTTTACTTGATTAGAGTACTTTCCCGCTCTTTTGGATTGTAGCTTGATGTTATTTTAATTTAATCAATGATATTAAACTCTAGTGAAAGTAATCCATATAAATTGTTAGAGAGATTCTTGTCTTATAATGTATTAAATATAGAGATATTATGTTTAATTTAATTTTTTTATAGTACTTGAAATATACTGAAATCGAAAGTAAATAAGTTATTTCATATGCGTTATGCCATAGCCGTAGTACTTAAAATACCTACATGTAAGAATATTTCCTGCGAATAATCGAACCAGATATTCTATTCCAGAATGGTTCGAGACAAAAGAATTTTTCTAGCCTATTATCAAAATTATAGACGCCTGAGACCAAGGCGGAAGACAATGGCCTCTTCTCGGTTATGCCTTATTTTAATTGTGTCCTTCGGAGCCAAGTCGCGATTCCAGAATTACTTTAGGCGTTCTCTTGTCATTGTTACTGCGAGCTAGTATTACAAAAGGGAACTTTGTTCGTCCAATATTAATATTCTTCGATGACGCTACTTCATCTTGGTGTAAATCAAAAGGCTTTTAACATTGGTTACGAACAATAAAGATGTTCTTAAAGAAATAGTCTTGAGACCACGGAGACTTTATAGCAATTGTTGGGTACATTGATTATAGTTTCCTTTGCTTATTGGCACCCAAAAGATGTTTGTTTATTGTTATTATACTTAGATCGCGTTTTTGTGGTTTATTTATTTTGAAAACTTTTTCATCCGGTAGAAATGGTGTACAAGCTGCTGCTAGGAGAAAACGATGGTGTACAATGGATCGTGTTGCCACTAAAAATATCCTTTCCAGTGTTCCTTAAATTTTACTGATATAAATATAACATTAATCTTTATGCATACTCTCTCTATCTTGTACGCGGTAGAGCCTTACTGGAATCATTATCATTACAGGTCTTAGGGCCGGCTTGAGCGGTGTGATAGCATGCTCTCGCAGAATATCGGCGTGAAGCGGTTACCCTTGTGCTAATCGTGTTTCATGTGATGAGTGAGAGTTTTGATGGCCCGCTTCCTCCTCCTCCTATCTCTTTTCCCTATCCCATCCCTTATTCCTATCCCATATCCTATCCTTTCTATCTCATTCATCCTGTCTGATTCCTTTATCTTATCCCTCTATTCCCTGGTTATCCTATATTCTAAATGCTGGCAAAGCGTTGGCTTCGCTCCTGGTTGTAAAGATGTCTATAGGCAGCGGTAACCACATTCTCGTAAGCTGGGCCGTCTGCCTGATTTCCAACTTTGCAATAAAAAATAGTAAGAGGAAAACAACTTCAAATATACTACATACGTATGTATCACGATACTAAGACGTGACAAAAAATCCCACAGCCAGATAGTAGGGTATTTGCCTGTTTAGATGGCTGCCACCCCTGCTCTACAGTAAGCCGCCATAACAAACAACCTTGAGTTGTGTTCTATTGACATTAATGGTCAGGTTCCAGTCGAGAGTGGCAGCACATTGGTAGCAGCACTTTTGGTGTTACAAATGTCCATAGGCGATGGTAACCGCTTTCCATCATATGGGCCGTCTGCATGTCTGCAGAATTCATCCAATAAAATTAAAAATATACAAAAAATAATCTTATTTTGAGTCTTCTTATTATATATAGTCGTAATGAATCGGGTCGATAGTTGATAGTTCAGAATTGCTATCACTTTTATAAACACTTTTATGTAAAATTAAGCAATTTTTTCCAACTGCAGAATAGTTAGATGAAATTCGCAGCAGTCTGAATTGTAACAAATAGTAGAGAATGTTTGGAAACGAATACTTAACACTTAGCCCTTAAATATTGAGTAAACCATTAAACTCAGCTAGACTTTTGTTAATTAGGTGGTTGTATGCTCAAAGGAGGGAGCTTTAGTGCACGTGGTACGGACGTGAGCCTTTGTACAAAGAAATGTAGTCGGCTCGATGCCGGCAACAAAGTGGTTTCATATGCTCAGTGAAAGGTAAAAACAATGGAAATGATACGAACACTGAAATTATTTCATCTTGTAAAATAGAAAATACACAGGAGAACTCTGGTAGCCGATTTAGCTTATAAAAATTGTAAGTTGAAGTTGGACCCAATGGCTGATGGAGAAGACGAATCTTGGAGTAGAGACCGCATCTTGGTAAGCGTAGTGTAAAACTCCCTCCAGATCGATGTACAGATGACCTGCGCAAAGTTGCTGGTAGGATGAGGAAAGTGGAGCACTGAGACACGTGGCTCAAACTTACGAAGGTTTACATCCAGCAGTGAACTGCGATTAGCTGTAGAGGATTGAGCGATAATTGTGTCGTTATTAGCATTTTGTATTTATGTTTTACAGGTCTTGTATTTGTTATATATTTGCGACAATAAATATTATTCTATCTTTAATAAGTAGTTAGAGTTATCTAACCTATAGGCATAAAATGTGTTAACAATAACTTGATATTATTTTCTTTAATTATGATTTTTGTTATTGCAGGAGATCAGCAGACAGGCAGACGGCCCACTTGATGGAAAGCGGTTACCATCGCCTATGGACATTTGCAACACCAAAGTTGTTACAAATGCGCTGCTGCTCTCTTAAGGGAGACTGGAACCTGGTCACTAATGCCTGAACACAACTCAAGGTTGTTATGGCGACATACTTTAGACCAGGGGTGGTAGCCATCCAGTCGGGCAAATACCCTACCACCTGGCTGTGGGTTGTTAAGTCGCCTCTTACAGCAGGCCGCCCGGCCACAGGAAATTCTATTCTTTCTCCGTTCCTGCATGGATAAAATTTTGGATGGGTTGTTGAATTAAACGGTGAAGTGTCAAGTATTCATGAACATTAAATTTTTAGAATTAAAGGGCCATTTACAAGGAGAGAGTTTGTTGTCTGAAAGATACGATTGTCCAAAGCAAGAGAAAAAAATAGGATCACGTAAACTACACATACGATATCGTTCATGGCAGGATGATAATCGCCTGGTCATTGAATATGTATGTCTCTATGTAAACAACATTTGAAAGCAAGAATCGTATTTCGAGTACAGCTTCACCAATCATCAATTGTAATCATTAGTGTAGTGCGCGAGTGTTTTAATTATCTCTGTTCTTCTAAGATAAAAATTACTGAAACGAAAGCGAAAAAAAGATGTTGGATTAAAAAGTGGATAGAAAGAAGAAACACTTCAGGTGCCTCAAATACGCTGTGACTGGAATTGCAACCAGAAAATGAAGAGATATTTAAAAATATTGTTACGAGTGCGGGACTCGAATCAAAATGCCGTTGAAATTACTATAGAATTTATTAGAACTATACAAACACGTATATAACTGAACACAACCAGTGCAAACGTAATGCAATAAAACGTGCAAAGTCCGTCACTAACGTCTTGCTTCGCTTGTGGCTATCGCCAGACTGACGCAACCAGTACAAACATAATGCACGATTTAATAACACGCGCAAAGTCCGTCACTATATAGCTTATCGAATGTATACACGTCTTGCTCGTATCGTAAACGTCGCTTGACTGCCTCACCCCTCCGTTCGGGCATTCCTTTTATCTTGTACGAATACAATATGCCTCAACGCAAAACAATAACAACAAGAATTAGTTCGACACACTTGCCTAATGGATGCCATAAAACAAGTACAATAACAATAGAATGTTTTTCTTCATTACAAATTTTAAACACAACGCAAACACAAGAATTTCAAATGCGGGAAAGGTAATAAACCAGGTTTATGGCAGGCAGATGTGTATTCACTTTTTGTCGGCATATAACAATATGTTTCGTGTTTTTATATTTATGATAAAAAGTACACCGAGCTCGAATGGCAAGTCTCTCATTCAAATCAGCTCAAACTGCTTTGTACGATATTCATGAACCTCATGAACTTGAAAAAATGTCATACGAGATCTAGTTTAGACAAGTCGAGAAATCGTAGGCAAATATCTCAATGCGCTTGGTGTAGTGTAAACAAAACTTGGTGATAATTACCTTACGAATATAGTTTTTGTTTGTTGGTTTAATGTAAACATGTCAATACGATTGTTTTCTTAAGAGTATTGCCTACGACAATAGTATACGACTTCTCGCCCCCAAAACGTGCGATAAATCCTCTCCGTGTAAATGGCCCTTAACGTCAGTTAAAAATCGACAAGACCCGATAACTTCGTACAGTCTAAAATCTTCGACTGTCGCTAAACAATTATTTTTTTGTGACAACACAAAAAGTCTCATTTCACTAAACAGTTTAGACTTTTCCTCGCTCTTGTTTAAACCAGTTAAATTGTAGTATGTAAGCATTTGTATTGTTCATTATAAGGGGCGCCAGCACACAATGATTAAGTATTTGCACACTTAGCATAAATGTAGTATATAATGCTTTAATTTTGTTAAACGACACAATAAAGTTATTAATCACATTAGGACAATGTAGTTTTAATATTACAACCACCTCAAAACTACGTGCCGTTCCCGTGCATACCTACCGCAAAATAAATTCAACATCTATTGTCCATTTAGAGTAAATTTTGGTTGTCGCCAAACAGTTTAAACATAATCTTAATTTAACACCTAATTTAAATAAAATCAAAAAAGACAAAAAAAAACAGAATTCGATAACGTTATAAGCTCAGGAGAGCAGAATAAAAAAAAACATTATAATACATAAATATCTTAAGACTCCTATTCTTAAAAAATAGTTATGTGTACAACGACATTACAGATGTTAATTACTAAAATTGTAATGTCTTTCCTAAAATATAAACTTTTAAATATGAACGGATTATCATTTAAAATCTTTGCTGCCTCCGCTTGGTCCGAGCCGTAGAAGAAGGCCCAAGAAATGCTTGCTTAACCTTGTGAAGGAGATGCTAAAGACTACGCGAAGTGAGGAAGAAAAAGTAAGAAAATGGACGCTGGGCGTCAAAGCGAACGCTCTGAACCCAACCGCGATTTAACGCTCGGATGACGATGATGATCATTCCAAATCTTAATTTGAGTATGTTTATTATTTTAGAATTTGGAAATAAGATTCATTTGATTTATTAGCTAGAAACAAGTCGTTGCTTTTAAACTTCACACAAAATCTTATTTAATTAGATTTTAAATTTGTATTCATTATAAATTCTTTAGACCAACGCAATCAACGATAATGTTTCAGATAAGCGTTGCATAAAATATAATTTATTATTTAAGATTTCAAAGAAAACTTAATTAAAACGAAGCATAATCAAAACTAGTGTTTGCTTTTATCTTATGAAATAATATGACTAAGTTAAAAGCCAAAGGATTTTGCCAAGTAAATTTTAATCAATGCAAAAAGCGTCGGAGTTATAATCATTGAATAAAATATGTAGACGTGTATTTTAATTCAAATCGTTTTAACCCCTTTATATCTTCGAGATATGATTTTACTACCGCTTTACAAATAATTTACGTTATAGTTGTTGTATTCATAATTAGTTTGCTTAATTTTTTAGGACAGGTATTTTTACTCATTATTTCAGTGTTAATATTACGCTCGCAACATCATCTGTTTTTTTATTGTCTAAAGTAGGCAAATAGACGGGCCACCTGATGGAATGTTGTTATCGTCGCCTGTGGACGTTTGCAACACCAGGCGGTCGCCAACGCGTTTCCGACCCCTAAGAACCGTGCAGGAACGGAGAAAGAATACAATTTCCTGTGGCCAGGCGGCCTGTCGCCAAGTGGTAGGGTATTTGCCCGAGGATGGCTACCACCCCTGGTCTAAAGTTTGTCGCCACAACAACCTTGCGTTGTGTTTAGGCAATAGTGACCAGGTTCCAGTTTTCCTTATGAGAGCAGCAGCGCATTTGTAGCACTTTTGGTGTTGCAAATGTCCATAGGCGATGGTAACCGCTTTCCATCAAGTGGGCCGTCTGCCTGTCTGTTGAACTCCTGCAATAAAAAATAAAGAAATGTTATAACGCCATTCAAAAAAGAAGTATTATATGTACATTGTTGTATATACACGTTTATATAATTATTTCTTCGTTTTAATAAGGGTCGCATTACATATCGTCGGCGTCATTAAATTTTTTGATGATTTTTTTTTGTCATAATTATTACATACTAGTAATAATTGTAGTAATAATTTAGACAATAAAAAAAATTGACCAAAAATTGTAGTTACAAGGTCCTGTACTGATGCCGACAACATTAATATGATTTAAGAAGTGGGCACGAATAATACTGAGTGCCAATCATATTTCTGAAATTGCGGCATACAATTTTTATATAAATGTCTTCTACTATTTTTGTTTCTATCAAATTCTTTCTTTCAAGTAAGTAATAAAATTCAAATGTATCGTTTATGAATATTTAAAACACGCTTTTCATAAGAAACCTTATTACTTTGGGTCTTTGGCACGAACTGGGTATTCTGATACTGTCGAGTTGCCAACAAACTAACTGGCAGATAACAGCATGCCAGACGTAAAACGGTAGATAGAACTAGCGTAAAAAGTTTAAAACAATTTTATCGCAGTGTTGCTTCATGAATTTACAGGCGAGTCTATGTCATTAGCACTTCAATTCTATACATTTTCTTTAGGAAGAAAACTAATCATGTTACTTTAAATATTGAATGATGAGTATTTTAAATTTATGGTCAAGTAAGCCTATATAGTAAGCCTTGCATGTCGTCTAAATTTAAAATTCACTTACAATTTACAATAGATTTTAGATTCGTTTCGTTAAATGAAATATATGTTACTAGAACTATAATCCTAACATACAAAAATGTTAAATACAACTATAACCTTTTTGTATCTCGTGATAAAAAAAACCTATAATATCCGATCCGATACAGAATGAACTAAGTTTCGCTAATATCCCCAAAACAGTTATCATATACCTAATACATGTCTTTGTGGATTGTCGATTACATAACTTTAATGAGGCAAATAGCGTTGTTTTTATTTTTAAACAGTAATTATAGTAAGCATTATTGAATCATAATATATTTATTAAAAGTAAGGTGACAGACAATATTCTAGCGCTCCTCTTTTCTATGACAATAGTTTTAAAATTTATTAGAACATGTATCATCTACTTAATTCTTCTATCTATATATGTTCTGTATATATAATTTTCATTTATGTATATTTATATATATATACTTTTTACTCATTTAGTACACACAACAAATTACAATTTTGGCAATACAGAGCTTTTACTTAACATTGCTTTTACTTTAAAAAATCATTTTTGTACATTAAAAAGAGAATTTATTCAAAGAATTACACTATTTAATGATGTTTAAATGTCTTAGATAACTTAAACACAACCTAAAGTTAGATATTACGGAGAAAATGTTTTAATAAAAACTAGGATATGCGCGACTAAGTCCACGCTTAACTTGTTTCCGCAGTATTCCCAAGATACAAAGTACCGCAGCTATCGTTTTAATGAAAACTGTGTCAGAATAAACTAATTTTTATGCACCCGGACAATTACAACCGTTTCTGGGAAAATTCCCGCAGTATTCCCAGATAAAAAAAATCACATTTATTACATAAAATTTGCTATCGATTAATAAAAAATTCACATTGGAATTCGATTTTTTAAATCTAGTCATTTTAAATAATTCCCAGAAAAAAATCCGTAGGAGTCCCAGGATAAAAAAAATAGCATAGATTTTAAGTTTAAGAATTTGCTGTCGATCAGCGAGAACCGCATCAAAATCGGCCCAGTAGTCTTTACATGAATCCTGAGCAAGCAAGTGCATCGTGTTCTCCATTGATTATATAGTATATTGCAGTTTCAATGTGCAGACACGGCTTGTGTAGAATGATTTAATAATATAGATTTAACTTGTAAGAAAATACTTTACTTTATTTGTTATATTAAATTTGATAAAAATCCAATTATATTCCGGGCATTTGATTTCACTTGTTGTATTATTAATCATTGGCTTTTGAGGACGAATTTGAAAAACCTTTATTTTAAACTAATTTAAACAACGTTTTTTTATTAGAACAAAAGTGAATTATGTCAATAAGGACATTTCTTAACAGAAAATTGTATATAATGGATGAAACAAAATAAAAACTGTTAAAGTTCAGTGTGACTGCGTCTGGCAACTCAACACTGTGCTCCTAATATTTCTGCCTTTAATTCGCTCTTGTCGCCTAACGCCTGCCTCAAAGCTTTTATGTTTCGCATTTTCAATTAAAAGGACTACGCCGAAACGCTAGAATTCCCGTCGAGAGTCCAAATTGTCCGATAAGCGATTTAATGAACTCTATTTTTTATTCACTTTAGTCTGAAATACGTTTTGTATAGGAATTTGGAATTCTGGAATTTTGTTGAAATTAAATAAACGTAACGAGGACTTTCAAACTTACTTTTTATTATAAATTGACAAAAACAAACTGAATTCACCAAAATGCAAAGTTTCAGTAGCGGTGATGATTATTTTTATTATCTGGGTATAATGACGCCTTAAAAGATAGAAAAGAAAGAAAGAAAGAAAAATATTTATTGTCGCAAATAAATGCACACACTTAAAATACAAGGATTTTTACTAATAAATAGATACAGTTTAAGAAATGTATATACATAAAATTTACGACAATGAGGCTGGAAACTCAGCATTATCTTGTGTCAGGAGCTAACACAGCGCTGATTTTTAGTTCCAGCCTCCATCCAACTAGAATCAATCCAAACAACCTACTGTTTGCCTTCATGAAGGTAATTTCAAAACAGTGCTAAATAATGCTAATAATAAATAACATTACTTACATGTATCACAAAAATGAACCAAAAATTATTGTCTTCGAATCTACAAATATAATAAACAATGCTAAATAAATCAAATGTCTTATAAGACTATATTGTATATAGAAATGTTTATATTGAATGTAATAAGAAATAAAAGACTAGTAACCAAAAGTTCGAAAGCGCCATGCATTCACGTGTTCTGTTCAAACATAATTATTACTTGTTTAGCGCATGTCTAAAAAGGTTTTTTCAAAACTGCTTTTATCATAATTAAAAACTCTCAACTATCAGTCCACTGAAGACCTCTTGTATATTCCTAAATGACTATGCTGTTTTCCACTACCGACGTTATTTCCTAATCCCCTCCATTCCCTGTAAACTTCTTATACAATATCACTCCCGCTCAATCACACATACTTATTCTTACATCACCTATACAAACTTACTGATACACAACACTACATCACACCTATGCAATTGAAAGGCTCACTCTAACACGATTAGTTATAATAATTTTACTAGTATATTTTCTTTTTTCTTTTCTTAATTAGCCAACGGGTTGATCCTGGTGACCTGTACCACTCGCTCCCGGCCGTGGTTCGCACCATGGTCGGTAGCCGTATCGGACTGGACGCCATCTTCTCCTTCTGCGAGCGCGTTATGCTTGCAAAGGAACAGGCGGAACGGGAGCGTGAGCGCACATCACTGCTCCGCTCCCGCCAAAGGAGGACGCGTCGGCGCCGGAGGGTCAGCAAGGACCTTCGGCCACCTTAAGCGGGCGGCGCGGGTGGGGCCTCTTGGGGTATAGAGGTTCTCACTCACCTGCACATGCCGTCGAGATGGGGGCGTGGCGTGTTCCGCGTGCGCTCACCTCTCCTCCTGTGGGCTGAGTTACAGACCGCCCCACGCCTAGAGAGACTGAAGATGCCGGGGGTAAAAGTAGTCCCCCGGCAGTGAAAGAGGCCTCGCGGGACCCACGCCTGCCAGGGCGGCGGAGAGGCCAGGTCATATACCCGTAGCCCTGGCATAAGGCGAAGGACGGAACACCCAGGGGTTTTAGTGGGTATCCCTAACCGGGGAGTGGCAATAGCATGGCACCAGTTCTGACTGGGCATGCTAGTGCTAGCGAATCCCACACTAGGTCGCGAATTATCCCCCCAAGGATTTGCCCTTGTCGCGGCTTAGTCCTCAATCGGACTTCCCCTGGTAAAAAAAAATGGTGACCTGTACCACAGGTTTCTTTTTAACCTAATTCAGGCACCAGCCTTAAGAGGCTAACATTAACTAAGGTTAATGCTGTTACTAGTTTTAAGTTTCACTGTATACTTAAAGAGGGAATAAAGAATTATGTTATGTTAGCTTATCATACATAGAAGTTACTGTCATCAAATATTGTGCTTTTTATTGTATGCTGACAGTAGAGCCTTAATTTCTACAACAGCGGTGTAGTCGTCGCTTACATCATACAATATGTTTTTTCAACCGGCTTATTCTTGCCGAATTTCCATCCCGCGGCACTGGTATGTGTGTATGTATATACTATGTATATTAGTAAAGGTTACTCACTGATCTCTTCTATTACAACTGGCTGCTGCATACAAATTGTCAGGTGTTAGGGCAGTTGCCCGTCTGGATGGTCACCACCCTTGATCTAGATTCTCTTTTCTTTCACTTCTCCCAATTTTTCAAGTTGGGCACTATATGTCTTTCCCTCCATACAACTCTATTCTAACATACATAATTTGTCACACTCCAAATCATCATGTCATTCTTCACACAATGAATTCATTTCTTTTTTGGCCTATCTTTATATTTGTACCCGTCAATCTTTCATTCTTTTTATCCCCCTTTGGAGGCTGTCAGTATATTGGCAACACCTCTGGCGTGAACAAAATAAATTTTAAATAAATAACTCAACCGTCTTGATTGTATATCTGTGGCATATCAAGTCTATCTAAAAGTTACTATAACGACTTTAATCTAAAATTCCAAACACAAAAGCCGTGAATACGTGATATCTCACCATATGTATGGATTTTTAGTTGTCTGTATACTGGGAAAATAAGCAGCGAATTTTCACACCCTCGCTTTTAATGGTCTGGTTAGCAAACACCGTGCGCAAAAAAATCGCCCACTCTCTATTAGGACTATGAGTAATATTTAAAAAGTCTTTGACACTTAGAATGACACTCATTTTAATAACAACATTAAAACTAAAATGTCGCAATTGATTTTCATACTAAATGGATTTAACTTTTACATCTAAACAATAAAGATTACAATCAAGTTTTTTGGAAAAATCTAATATTTTATTTTAAATTTAATCTCTTGTTCTTAAAATCTGTCAATGTGCACCGATTTACAAAAAAAATGGCAAAAAGGTAGTTCATACACCGACACTGAACATAAGATATATTTTTTTTCCTAAAAGAAAAATACCAGAGTGACTTTAGGATACCAAACCGTAATTAAGACGAACAACCATTATCTGAAAAAAAATGCCATTTTCTTTGATCTATTATTCATTACAGTCATATTACCTTGATAACAGGTCCATGGGGAGCTTCTATGGATTTGATAACTCGCTCTCACAGAATATCGGCGTGAAATGGTCAGCCTTGAGCTAATCGCGTTTCGTATGATAAGTGAGATTTCCGATGGCTCGTTTTCTCCTACCCCATCTTCTCTATTCCATTCCCCTATTCCATACTCTTTATCTCATTCCCCTTGTATGATTACTCTATTCCATTGCCCTGTCTTATCCCATTCTGTATCCCATCCACTCTATTCCTTTTTAAAGACTAGTAATGCGTTGGCTTCGCCCCTGGTGTTGCAAACGTCTATAGGAGACGGTAACCACTTTCCATTAGGTGGGCCGTCGACCTACCTTCCAGCATCACAATATAAAAAAACTAAACAGTATCTTTATAAATTACTACAGTCCCGGCAGATGTTGTCATGCCCTGAATTGTTTTTTTTATTTTTTAGGGCTCTAGGACCCGATTCCAGCGCCAGATACCGATTCCAATTGTGAATCTAAATAATCCGGGGACCCACTCAAACACTCACAATCTTTTTTTATCCGAACCGGTAATGATGTTCTCAAGTTATCCACATTTCTAATATACATTTTTGTTTATATAAATTATTATATAGCCTATGTAGTCTATTTTGAAGCATATATAGTTAATATTACTATAAAGTTTCATCAAAGTCCGTTTCGTAGTTTGTGCGTAAAAGAGTAACCAGCATCAATACCTAAACTTTCTCGTTTATAATATTAATGGGAAGAGTTATAATAATAATATTTCTATCAACAGCTTTTTTTCAGACCATACGATCTAATTTCGCGAGGCGACTCCTCCGGGCTCGGTGAGGCGCCTCTCCACAATCCACAAAGTAGCGAAAGTGGCGCGAAGTGCTCACCGCAGCGCGCTTACATCCGCGCCATCCATTGTTTTCTTTGATTTAGCCACCGCATTGCGAGATACACGTCACTGGTTCACTACATTATACAGATATTAGTGACATCGAAACCATAGTTATGTTACTGGTGAAATATCTTAATTTAACTTAATCTATTGATTTATATTAAGTATATGATGCTCATATTGTTTTTTGTTACCGTCAGCATGTGGCAATGGAAACAATATACACGTTAAGTCAGAAAATTACCTAAGCAGTGCTTGCTTCCCGGCCAGGATTCGAACCAACGTCATTTCTACGCGCGTTTGAGACACTAGAGCGCTATCAACTAAACCACGACTTATTTACATGTATGATTCATATTACTATTTTGCAAGTTTCAGAAGATATGACTTACAATTTAAAGTGTAAGTCCTGTATAAATAAAGTGGCGTGTAAAAAGTCTTTGGATCTAATAACATAGTCGTTTGGCGTAACATATAGAAAATTATTGTATTGTAATATCAATTGTGTAATAAACTACATTGGATTGTTTTAATTGTATTTGGATTTTACATCTTTATGATACCATTTACAGTGTTTTCTCCGTCTCGTGTCCATGCAGAGCACAGTTACTTAGTAATATTAGAGTAGATTGTCCATTTTTGTCAAATACCGTGGAGGTTATTTTCACGTTATTACATTACGGAGAGTATTCCAAAACCTTTTGTGAAACTTAATCAATTCTTAATGTAAAACATAATAATCTTTACAAACCAATTGCCTAATGACCTGTAAATTATTACAATACAAAAATGGAGCTTCTATTACCGCTATTGGAACACGAAACCTCGTCCATAATGACGTAATCCATTTGGACACGATAGACATTCAATCCTCAAATTTCTCGAACATTTAATAAAATCATTTAAACCATTATGCAGGATATTTAAGAAAAAATATTCTAAACCTTTTCATTTTGTCATGTTGTTCATATTGACTGATAGAGCTACGTAAATATTCACGCAATTTTCAACCATTCCATTCCTAATGACTCACTGACACGACGCAAAACCCCTCATTTTACACTTTGACGCGTTCACTTACGGCTAGTCCTGACGCGATGACATTTTCCAATGGAAATGAAAATGGATCAACACTCAAACCAGTTCTTATGACAAGAACAATACAGTCTAAAATTGAATACAATCAACTGAGGAGCAGGGTGACTTTTGTCTATTCTGGGTCTTCAAGGATAAAGCATAATTTGCGCCACAAAGCAAACAGCCTAAGTTTAGGTTGGTGTTGTTCAAATGAAGCCTTCTGTTCTTGTAATAACAAAGAGAATTGACTGGCATCTCTAGAAGCTTGTTTTAAACAATATTGGGACGTGTCCGCCGCGGGATCGTTTTGTCTATCGGAAATATGAGACTCGGTTCGCACCTCTGAACAACAGAGCCTTGACGTTCTACACACTATGAAAATACTCAATTCTAAAGGCATGCCTACGTGTAGTGTCATGTTACACTTTATATTTGTACCAATTTTAGTCCAGAATAGTTGGGTACATTTGAATTATAGTCTCTACCACGACTCTTACTATTTGCGAACTTACTGATAAGCTTACGAAATTACTGATAAATTAATATAATCTATGCGTATATTGAAATGTTTGTATCTTCCTTCTTTATCCCGGTAACAAAATTGAATAAATTTGATTGAAAGGCATAGAACTGATAGGAAACGAAGGTATTAAATGACATTAAATAATTCAAGTTTACGTATATATAGATTACTTTGGTTGATTCATCGAAATTGAAAGACATAAATGAACCCTCTTATATCGGCTTAATATACAATTATTTATATTAAAATTACATTATTCGTCCCCTCACATACTTTTAGGAAATAATTAAGTAAAGAGGAGCCGTGTACTAACGTCTAACGTAGAGCACAGCGTGTTTAAAATTCCTTGATCACCTATGAAATATGAAGTTTGGTATCGTGTCTGTTTAACAATGTGTTTAAAACTAATGAACATTTTTGTCCAACAATGTCTAGATTATTAAGGATTTAATTACAGCAAGATTAAATAGTCTATAATATTATAAAATTCTAAACATGCAGTGTCCGTACATTGAAGCTATTTAAAAAAACGACTGGAAAATATTATATAAACGAGAAAAAATACGATGCAATTTTTTTAGATTTCTTTTCTGTTTGTCGATTTGTCTGTTTGTTCGGGATTAACGTAAAAACTACTAAGCCGATTTCTATGCGGCTTTCGCTGATCGACAGCAAATTCTTAGACTTAAAATCTGCGCTACTTTTTATCCTGGGAATCCCGCGGAAATTTTTCGAATGATATAAAAAGGCCAGACTGAAAACAATGTTGAATTATAATGCAATTTTTTCACTGATAAATAGCATATTTTATGTAATAAAATGTATGATATTTTTAATCCTGGGAATCCCGCGGGAATTTTCGCGGGAGTGGTTTGAAGTTGTTCAGATCCATACAAATTAACTTCTTCCGACACAGTTTTCTCTAAACCGATAGCTTACATTCTTTTTTAAATGCTATATGATACTTTGTGTACCAAATATCCCGCGGGATTTTCCCGGGTATGGTAGAAATTAGTTAAATAATTGCATAAACATAGCTGATTTCACTTAAACGACAGCTTAAGTGATGCGATACTTTAATAGTTCGGGAATTTTCCCGAATTCATTATATTCCTTCAAATCAGGTTGGTTTCGACTCACCTCTATTTTGATGGGCAGTTGCTTAGATTATATGGACTTAGTTTCTTTGTTATTATTATATGTAAAAAAACGATTTAAGTTTGTATTTATGTAAAATATAGCCTAAGGTTTGACACCCGGCGTAGTCGCGGGGCAAACTCTAGTATTTAATATAGAAGGAATTTTTGTAGATATATTCTTGTATGAGGCCTCTGGGTTTATTTTTTCTGAGGGCCAACAGTCATAAATTGTAATTACGGGAGAAAAATACAAGGAATAGTAATCGCATGAAAAATTGTATTCTTTGAAAGGTCCATTATCATATGTGACTAGATGGCGCTACGGGTCATACTTTGTCGCTTTTCAACCTTTTATTAATCTTATACTATTTTATAAAGCTGAAGAGCTTGTTTGTTTGTTTGCTTGAACGCGCTAATCGCAGGAACTACTGGTCTGATTTGAAAAATTCTTTCAGTGTTACATAGCCTATATCGAGGAAGGGTAGGAGCAGAGCACCAATGATGAATGTTTCAAAATCAGGGTTTTTTTTATTTACTTTTTTTAAACTATTTCACGCGGACAAAATCGCGGGCATAAGCTAGGTAAAACATAATTGAAAACTATATCAGTCAAAAATTGAAAATAAATTTATTAGATATGCTTTAACTTTTGATTGATACAAACATATTATCACACTTGTTTCCCATCCGGACAGGCGGCGATGATGGATTGGATCTTGTCATACATATTTTGCTTCATCTAGTTCCATTAACCTTTTCATATACACACGTTTATTAAAGGTGCTTTTTACCTGACCATAATTCAAAACATCTGCGATTTGATCGTAATAAGTCCGTCACGGTCTACCGCTATCAACACCACATCCACAGTGAGTTGATATATTTATCTTATCAATATCCTTTCATCCATTCCCTCTACATGTCCATACCATCTTAGCATTCATTTCTCAACTCTTGTTACTTACAACACTGTTCATTGATTCACTGATTTTCAAAAGTTTTAATGAATGTTAGGTGTCAATACATACATACAATCTATTTTTTTTTCTTTAATCATATTTAACTACAATTGAATTAGTTTTAATTTAGTTAAACCACCAAATATTATTTAATTGTTCTTTTAATGTCTCCTTGGCCAAATAAAAAAAAATCGTCTAGGTTTAAGTTATGGTGAACAATAAAGAGTTTTCATTCATTTATTCATTCAATACATCGGCTTAAACGAAGGAAGTCTTATTTCTTGTCAAAATATAAAGTCAAAGATAAATTCTATTATACTTTAGACGTTTATAAACTCGTAGAACTTAGTAATTGGCTTGAACTCGCATCAAAGAAACCGTAAGGTATTTTCACATTTGCTCCTAATTCGGAATTGTAATGGAAAATGATGGGCCAATTGCGTACCCCATTTAACGAAAGGGATGCAGTAAAAAGCAGTATAGCCCGCGGTGATGCCTGTCATGTAGGAGAATTCCCCCTTTCACGGGTTCTCTTACTTGTTGTACATGCTTTCACACTTTTGGGCATCCACAACAATAGGGGCAACGTCGGGCGATGTGAAAAGTTTACAAATACACACGCAATACACCATAATTCTTACAGCATTTTAAACCGACTTCGGAAAGAGGAGGTTCTCAATTCGATTTACGTTTTTTCGTATGATTGTGGACCGATTTTCAAATTTTTTCTTTATTCGAAACATTATATATACCTAGTCCTAAGGTGGTCCCAATGTTACCAAGTCAGGAGCGGATCAGAAATCCTACGGAAATCGAGAGAAACACTGATTGAAGAGCAAAACTTGGACACACGAGCCAGTAGTAGGTACAATTTCTACAGACGCTTAAAATATTATTTCTAAAGCTACTCAAGCAACTAAAACGTAGAAAATATTTTTTTATTAAAAACGAAACCGACTTCACACTAAACTTGTTATTAAAAAGTCATCAAACAAAATCGTCTCGCGATTCAGTGTTTCGGATTTAAAAGACCAAAAAACAAATTCAAAGTGAAATCATAAAAACATTTTACGAACATGAAACAACAATATTACTTTACGTTAAGGATTTATACCGGACGTTTAATACGAACATAATATTTTTGCTACGCTCTTGAGAAATCAGACAAGATATACCGCCATGTGCACACAGTGTGAAATAAGATTTTTCTGTTGAAAAAATGTTATGACATAAGTCATTGTAAAAATATCATTATTCATCATAAAGGCTCTTGTACAGGGAAATACTCCTAAATAGATAATAATATAACATAAATATAAAATCGAGTTTGTTTCTCAATTTATATTATATCTTTCTGCACGAATTAAACGTATATCTATTTAATTCTCATTAACTCTAACTTTTTGGCTTTTGGGTTGAGGCCCTGGGGATATGGCGGTTATCGCCTTTATTGAGACCTCTCAATGCGTCGGGCTGAGGCCTCGCGTGACCAATAAGGCTGGTCTGTACTTAGGGCAATGTTCAGCGTTGCTATCCAATGTAGTAAATGCGGCCTAGCGTTTGGGGATAGCTCCCCACCGACAGTATTTGGATCCAATTTTTACCTACAATTTTTTGAATGGATTGTTATTATTTTGTAACCTTATTAGGTAGATAATTCATGTAGACATTGCATTATAATCCCTTATCCAACTGTGT
The DNA here is from genome assembly GCA_019925095.2 of Dendrolimus kikuchii. Lineage (NCBI taxonomy): Eukaryota > Metazoa > Arthropoda > Insecta > Lepidoptera > Lasiocampidae > Dendrolimus > Dendrolimus kikuchii. The sequence continues at coordinate 11,481,679 of CM034400.1, forward strand.
TATAGAATTTTAAATGGTAGTAAGACGTTAGACGTAATCTTTTCGAGACTACATTTAAAAAAATTAAACAAAATAGTGGAACGATATAATACGTTTATATATTATGTAAATGTGAATGTACTGTAGAAAATTTTATAGTTACCGTGGCATATGTGATGAAAGTTTAGACGAGAAGCTCTTTGAAAATCTCTAGTAATAAACAAGTTTAAAACAAATGCATTTCCAGAAAGCAATTTTATTACGAAAAGTAATCGAATTCCTGATTTAACTGGCTGTTATTGCCTAAGCGATTATTTATTGACAAACGATACAACTTTAGTAGTTCGGTGTAAATAATTTATTGGTAAGGTAAGCGCTTTAGACAACGATTCATTTATTTTACATTGAATAGGTGTTTAGTTTCCGAACGCGTACCTCAAAAACAACACGGCGAATGGAATAATAGGATTCGGTCCGAGAATTCAAGTAATCCCATTAATCATCTTTGAAATTCAATACATTGACACGTTGGCTCGCGTATCGAGAGTGGGGCCGGCCATTATCAGCATTCCGTGGATTTTATGATGTTTCAGTTTCTATAGACTGGTATGGGCGGGCTCGAGGGAGGCAGGCGTTCAACCTCCGAGATACTTCGAATATCACCACTTAGGTATTCGAATATGCAGATCGGCAATCGGTATGCAGTCTCTGAGCCTCTATTGACAGTTGTATACACCTTCGTTTGTTAGTGTTCCAAGATCGTATGTTGTTTGTGTAGCTTGATTGATGAATAATTCATAAAGTGCAAGGCTGTCATTTCACTTTACCGTTATTAATTTAGCGATGAGTAATTCTATTCACTTTGAACTGTTCTTATAAAGCTTGGGTTATTTTAAGGCCACACCTAACTAAGTCTTTGATGGATTTACTTTTGTATAAAAATATGTATTCTTTATACAACTTTTGTAAATAAACGAAAATTTCCAGAATTTTTTAATATATTTAGCGAAATAGTAATGTGGATTGCTTCAGAGAATTAGTATTATCAATTTTCTCAAATCACAAAGCTTAAGATTAAGCTTGCTGGACTTTGTAGTTTTTCATTGCTTTTTAGCCGACCCCTTGTCTGTGAAAACAAAGTTAGTTTTAGACTTTATTTGTTAAAAGCATAAAATAATCGTTATTTTGCATGTTCATGCATGCAAAATCACCATTATTTTATGGTATTTATTTATTATTATTATTTTATGTGCATGTAAGGTTTTGTCTTCACGGACTAATATGGATGTCCAAACGTATTGTATATTAAAATTTTAATTATATTAAAGACTAGAGGTAATATAAAGACGGATTAGGTAGCTGTAAATTAATTTTAAAATCTTATAATTCCAATAAATTTAAAGATTAATTAAATTAATACTACAATATATTATTTTACACATTCTTAGACATTACTTAGACTGCATTAGATAACATTTTCTTAGATTTGTGCGATTCTTACACATAATTATAAATACTTATATTATAAGCTAATAATTACATTTAACAGTAATGTAAAACGAAAAAGAAACTATATCTGATATAACTATAATGAAAATTTGAAACTATATCCAGTAGTGAAACAATATTTATATTTCACTGCCAGAGACTAAAGGGTATAAATATTTTTTGAAACATAATTGTAGTGCCGTAGTAGTATAATCAAGTACGCTTCACCAATTGCAAAATTAGCGAACACAAATAGCATTAATATCAGTAGTATTGCATATTATATTTTATAGGAGAGAATGAAAGCAAATTCAAATATTACAAATATACAAACTTCAAAGGAAATACCGTGAAGGAATAGTAATACTTTCAAGTACTCTATGGATTTAAGCGTCACATTTTTAAGGCGACGAAACGTGCCCAGCATCCGAGATGATCCATTGTTCAGTCTCAACCAGTAGTCCAGAGTTTTACAAGTTTTTTCCTTATATAAAAGCGAATTCACTTATCCAAGTTACCAATAAATTCAGGGGTGAATCAACAAAAGACGCAAAAGAAATTACTTAAAACCTTTCATTAGTTGATTGATTGTAATCATAAACGAATAAACGCTTTGTTAGCGACAAGGCATTCACTACTTTATAAATTTCTCAGACTTTGAATTTCTATATACAATAAAAGTTTTTATTATTTATTAGTTATTTGTTTTATTTTGTAATTTTGATTTTACCTTAATGTCTTCACATATTGTAAATCACTATGGATCTGTTACCTGAAATAAAAACTATTATTATTATTATTAGTATGTTATCTGAAACTATATCTGACACACAGATCGTCACGAAATTATCGTTATATAATATTATTTTCAAATTTGTTTGTTTGTTTCATCAAGTATAATATCTAAACATGAATTTAAGAAATTGTACTAAAAAGTATGATTAATAGTTAGGAATACTTATTCATGGCGCCACCTAGCACATAAACTATATATTTTTTTTTATTTTGTTATTGCAGGAGCTCAGCAGACAGGCAGACGGTCCACTTGATGGAAAGCGGTTACCATCGCCTATAGGCATTTGCAACACCAAAGGTGCTACAAATGCGCTGCTGCTCTCTTAAGGGAGACTGGAACCTGGTCACTAATGCCGGAACACAAATCAAGGTTGTTATAGCGACATACTTTAGACGAGGGGTGGTAGCCATCCAGTCGGGCAAATGCCCTACCACCTGGCTGTGGGTTGTTTTGTCGCCTCTTACGACAGGCCGCCCGGCCGCAGGAAATTGTATTCTTTCTCCGTTCCTGCACGGATAAAGAATATATATGTATTAAGACAAAGCTTCTTGGGGCAATAAAGCCTCCAGCATTTTGTTGAGGCCGATGGCATGACGAAAATGCTTATACGCACTACAGTCAACGCTAATCATCACATGGATTGCTGACTGTCATACTCCTATAAATAAAAAAGAAGCAAAACGTGTACGATTCAAACTGGTATACATGTAGCATTATTTATAAAATACAAAATAAACATTAAAATCTTACCCCCTTATTCATAATAGTCATATGCTGTTTATAGGTTCATTAAAAAGTGTTATTTGTAATAATTCACCATGCATTCAGAATTCGAAAAATTATTCTGAAAAAATTACTCCCCATCCAAAATTGCACTCTTGACTATCTTACGTATTCCAGAGGATTCAGCGCTGATTTGTTTATTTATGGAAAAACTACAGCTAAATACATTTGATTAGATAACTATAATTAACAAAAGAAAGTCAATGACAGGTTTTCACGAATAAGCTATTGGTTAAAGGTAACAAGCAGACGTAAAATAGGCACCGAGATGCTTAGTCACTGTTGAAAAATTTAAGGCTTAGACACCACTTGGCTCCTGAAATACTGATTGTAAATGAGTCGATGTCATCGTATTTACTTACATTATTTAAATAATTACTTGCTCGCACTAGAAATGAGTATCGTCTGTAATTGGTAAAACTTAAAGGTACATTTATGGGTTGATTAAATCGTACAGACTTCGCTGAAATATTAAAGTGGACCTTACTTAGAAGATCTGGACAATCAATATCGGAGGAGATAATTTTTAGAAGAAGTGAAAGTCAGCAATATCTCGTCGGTCCTTAAGTGGCAAGAGGTGAAACTTTTTGCAAAGATCAAAATATGAATCACTAGAGTACTGGATCGAAATATTATATTATTATTATTATAAAAATTTTAACCCTATACATGCGATAGGAAAAAAATATCAAGAACATTTCCTCAACGGTATGTTGAAGCACGTTTTGCACAATGACTATATGATCCTCAAAATACTATAAAAGTAATTTTTAAACGAGATAGGGTTCCTGCAGTGATACACTTCCAATCGCCGGCTAATCTTTGTTTGAATTCAATTAACGCTTCCAACGCCGTACCACGGTAACTAGACTGTACTCCAAGCTTTATTATTTCTACTCTTTCATATGCTCACATAAAGCGGAAAGATTTTTATCCATTTTTGTCTGCTCTGTTAATAAAATTAAATTTTGTGTTTATCTTTATGACGCGAGCTCGGTCATAACCCAGAGTCTCTCAGTGCTGCAATTTCCTGCAATACTTACCCTCCTGTGCATACAATGATTACAAAGTTGTTTTGTAGAAACGGATTCAAACAATTGGACAGTTCATTGTTGTTTCTTATAACAATCATATCACTACGATTGTGTAATGTATGTTCAATACAGTATATTCTCTTGCTACTAAAGATGGATATTGAATAGATCGTCTGCTCTATTAAATAATTTGCTTTATTATTTAACTATATTTTACGATGACATTTAAACAATTGGTTCATTTATTATAACTTCACGTTATTCCACTAACATTTTTGAAGTGCTCAATACATTTAGTTAAAATATGTCAAGTCAGTATATTTTGTAAGGTTAGAACGCTACACTTTTAAGAGTTTATTTCATAAATTAACCATCAATTACAATTATTAGTATAATTATTATTTAACTTTGAAAAATGCACATCCATCAATTAAATTAAATCATCTCAGCATAGTGGGTAAAGTGCCCACGTCTTATGATCCTGCCTGGGAAGCATACAGTACTGTCTGAATAATGGTCATAACAGCTTAACTCACGGAGTATTTACAAATAAATGCTTTATTTATTCTGTAACCAAATGCAAAAATACTAAGCAATCCACGAAAGTGGATGATCTGCCACGAATTTAAGCAACGTTTGTTTTTTTTTCTATACTCTAAAGTTATACATTATATGCATCAATTTAAAACGTATGAAATCATCAATCAACATAAAAAATAATAACATAACTCATAATTATTGAAATAATTTAACTGTGGATTATTGCGATACGCAAACGCCGAATGCAAACATTATTTCGAAAGTGCTGCTTTGTACAGAACAGGGAAAGCAAACAAAACGTAGACTTAATTGAGATAATGTAAACAAAGAATCTCCATCGGCGGGTGGAACAGATATCTGTGCGCTGCATTGCGCCCGTTTGTTTGTTTGTTACAATATACCTATTTCAAACGAATTTGAAACATATGATTTTTAATAAAAAAATTACACATGATAGAATAGAATATACTTTATTGAACACAATGTTACAAAAATTTCATAAATACAATCGTAATGGTGAGTGCAATGGGCGATCTTATAATTGGGAGCGATTTCTTACAGACAACCTTTGGATGGACAGAAATTCGTTATAGAATAGGTATAATAACCTAATATATACCGTAAATATAAAGGAAAATAATAACTTTGTTAATAGAAATTTATACTTAAATTTTACATAAATTACAATACAAACATATATTTATCTAAATGTACATGTTGCGTGTCGTCAAACAACATGATCTCAAGCATATTATAACTAAATAACATTAATATTTACAAATGATATTTGTAACTACGCGCCATTTTTTTACATTCGCGAACGCAGAGGCTCCGAAGTTAATTCCTGGAATAGTAAATTTCAGAAACAAACTTTCTGTTATTTACTATGGTCTGGGTGTCTGGGATCGGCCCCAGACTGGTCCGTTGTATATCACTTATAACACGAACGTAAATTGCTTAGCTTGGATATACACAATGTATGTTTTTGTCTGCGGATTATTTTTTTATTTTATTTTTATATTCTTACATTAATGCATACGACCAAACAAATATCATCAAAGTGATTTTTACTATCATATTTTATTTAAATAAAAATATATAAAGTGCGTTTTCGAAGTCGAAAATTGAAACAATATCAACATTATCGACTGGCTTGCTATGTAATTTAATTTTTGTGATGCATACGTTCCATACTAATAACATCAAACAATAACTTGAACTGTTCAGAGCCAAATCGTTTGTCATTGAATTCGTCAAAGCAAAAAATATTGTCAAGGAACCACAATTTTTTCAATAACTACATACAAGAATACGCATACCATTAAGTAATAACAGATGGACCGAATTAAAAATGTTGAGTGAAACCCTGAGCGAGTCGTCTTCAATAGAAAATATAGTATTGAAATAAAGGAAATACATAATATTATGGCACATACATAGACGTCAAATTAGCAGTGAAAGCAGCATATATAAAAAGGAAGGGAGTGTATAAGGAAGTGTTGTGAAATCTATTATTATTTTCTTATTTTTTATTCTAAGTTTCGTTTATAATGTGTATTTTATAAGTTTATATGTTTTAAGCTTTAATTTTTAACTTCGTATTATATTTTTAGAGTATAATGCCCGAATCCTCCCATGGAGCCAGCCACCTGAATGTGGCAGATATCGGAGAAACTTTCGTGCGATGCCAGCAATGTTCCCAGGAGCGTTTTTTCAAAGGGGAGAGAGGTTTAAAAATCCATATATCAAAAACTCATAAACCTGTTCAAACAAATACCATTTCAGAAGCCACTGGCCTGGATGTAAACCCTCAAAACCCCAACAATTTGCCATTTTACCTGTGTCTTAGCAACCACAAAGAGCATATAACTATCATCAAACGTATACCTCGAGGAGCCAGAATTGCGGTTGCTGAGACTTTATCAAAAACAATCAGGACGGTCTTGTCTGAAAACTCTAAACGCGCTTGGGAACTTCTTCTAAATTTACCTTATAAAATTCTACATACATCAACAAACATCGAAAATTCGCTTACTTCAAAAATTAAATCAAATTGCACCAACGAAAGTATACATACAAATGATCAGTACAGTTTAATTAACAGTTTCCAACACGATAAGAAATACCGCCACAGAGCACCATTCAAATTAGTCGAGAGCCGTATTGCTGACGGCGACCTTAGCGGCGCCGCACGTCTGCTTTTCTCCGAAGACAAAATAGCATCCAATAACGCAGAAACGCTTGCGACCTTAAAAGATAAACATCCACCCTCAGCAACAGACCTCCATCTACCTGAAGAACCCAATATTTTAAACTCATTTTTATGTGCATCTAAGGAGGATGTGCTAAAAGCTATTAACTCCTTTAGACCCGGTTCTGCAGGAGGTCTCGATGGCTTGACACCACAACATTTAAAAGACCTCACGAGTGGCGGTAACGGTCATGCTGGCGAGATACTCCTGCAGGATCTAACAGCTTTAATCAATCTCATGCTCTCAGGCCGGGTTCATAACGATATATTAGACGTACTTTACGGTGCCAACCTTTGTGCACTTAAAAAAAAAGACGGCGGTATCCGCCCAATAGCCGTCGGCACAACGTACCGTCGTCTCGCCGCTAAAATATGTTGCACCAAACATAAAGAGGTGTTAAAAAACTATCTACAGCCAGTCCAACTCGGTTTTGGCACACAAGGCGGGTGCGAGGCAGCGGTTCATGCTCTACGTACATTTCTTGACAGAAATAGCAGAGAGATATTGCTGAAAGTGGATGTTAGAAACGCGTTCAATTCCGTAGACAGGGGCGCCCTTTTGACCCAAATTAAAGAAAAAATTCCCAACTCCTTTGGTTTTCTATGGCAATGCTACAGTACACCCACTAAATTAATGTACAAAAATAATTTAATAGATTCGGCCGTTGGTTGTCAACAGGGCGATCCCCTCGGACCAGCCATTTTCAGCCTCGCGATTCACCCCATCATCACCCGTTTGAATTCAAAATTTAATGTGTGGTACCTAGATGACGGAACCCTAGGCGGTGATGCAGATACAGTTATGAGTGATTTGAAATATATTATATCTGAATTCGAATCAATCGGCTTACATCTTAATTTGTCTAAATGTGAACTTTATATACCCCCTACGTCCTTAAATAAGGATGAGATTATCCAAAAATTTAACCTTATAGCGCCCAATATTACAATCATTGACGATACCTCTCTTCGCCTCCTAGGTTCACCAGTTAAGGATAAATCGATTCCGTCGTTTATAAACGATAAAATTCAAAATTTTAATTCTTGTTCGGACCGCTTACTCCAAATTAACAGCCATATGGCATTTTGGATAATTAAATTTTGTTTATTTGTTCCAAAATTCACACATTTTTTACGATGTTGCCAATTCTGGAAGCATCCAATAATTTTACAGACACTTGACGACATCGTAAAAAATACTCTCATCAACGTTTTGAACATTGACCTACAAGAACGCATCTGGACCCAAGCCACGCTACCAGTGAGGTTTGGTGGTCTGGGTGTACGCAAAATTTCGAGCGTGGCCCTTCCAGCATTCCTGTCTTCAGTACATAGCACCAAAAAAATTGTTCAAGAAATACTTCATGCAGACTTGGAGCCATCACTATCAACTGAAGCCAGGAATGCTTGGCTGGTGGTTTGTCCGGGTAGCAGTCTGCCCATTGTCCCCTCTATACAGAGGTCCTGGGACGGGCCGATCTGTGAACTGTCACGTAAAAAACTATTGGAAACGTCGATTAGTTCTGCAGATCGAGCCCGTCTTTTAGCTACCTCTGTATGGGAATCAGGACTTTGGTTGCAGGCCCTACCGTCACCTTCTATAGGAACGCTAATGGATGCAGCCACATTCAGGTCAGCAATCTGCCTTCGTCTTGGGGCAAATTGCTGTGAACCACACAACTGTCGCTGCGGCCGGGCTGTCGACCGGCTTGGCCACCATGGCCTATCGTGTGGTAGAAGCGCAGGCAGAATTCCGCGACATGCCGGCCTCAACGATATAATACGTCGGGCTCTTGTCAGCGCCGACGTGCCAGCCGTTCTCGAACCGAACGGCCTGATCCGCGACGATGGCAAGAGGCCCGACGGTATGACTTTAATTCCCTGGAGCTTGGGAAGGCCGCTTGTGTGGGACGTTACCTGTGTCGATACACTGGCGCCTTCTCATCTCCAGGAGTCCAAAGTTGGGGCCGGTCGCACTGCCACTTCTGCCGAAAACCTCAAACGGCTCAAATATGTAACCCTTGGAACAGGTTACATATTTGAGCCGTTTGGGGTGGAGACTTTGGGCCCATGGGGGCCAAGTGCCCACAAATTATTTAAAATAATTAAAAAACGCTTAATGGACAAAACAGGAGACCGGAAGGCTGGAGCTTACCTCGCTCAAAGGATTAGCCTTTGTATCCAGCGAGGTAATGCTGCCAGCCTTCTAGGTACAATGCCCAGCGACAGTGGTCTGGTGGGGCTGGACGGGCTCTAATATAGGTTTTGTTTTAATATTAGGTTTTTTTTTTTTTTTTTTACTATTGTATATATATTTTTAAGTTAGGTTTATTTATAGGATATTTTAGATTTTTAATTAATATTAATTTGTATAGGCTATAAAACTTTTATTACATGTCTAGGTGAAGAAAATATTGAGCGATAAAATCACACTTTCAGTTTTGGGGTAATGATACAGCTTAGTAAGCCGAATAAAAGTTTGTATGTGCAGAACGAAATATTTTAGGCATTGGAGCAATAATTTCATGGCGTTCATAATGAAGGCCTATCTCTATTTTATCTTTTTAAACCGGTCTTTATATATCAATCCGAAATTAGACGGATCATTTCTGTCTTTCTATTTAAATAGAAATAACACATAAAAATAAAAAAATGATCTTGGTCGGTAAAAAAAGTTTCGTAATTGATTTTTTTAAATGGCTTTTTGTCGTTTTTATTGTACGCTCACCAACAGGATGATCATAGGGCGATATTATATTATGAAAGTTACAAGAAGTATTTCGCAAACATTTCTTTGGCCTTTATCTCTTACTCTGTTTGTCACATTGTTGGCTTTTATACATAAAAACAATGGCTATTTAATAATATGTATAACTAGTAATTTATTGATTCTGTCAAAATGTATGTTCAATGGCTCAGTTTAAACCAATATCAGACGGTTAATTTCTTTCAATTTGGGTAAAGCAACCAGAATTATCCATGAGAACATAAAATTGGGTGATTCTTTATCATTGAATATTAGTGTCTTTTCAGTTCTGTCGTTACTGATACTAAGATCAACCAAATAGAATCAATATTTCTAAATTCAGCATTATAATAAAAAGGCAACTGCAATGTTTTAAATACGAAAATGTTGATTTCATATTTAGAGCAAATAAAGGTCAAAAGTTTAATTCAAAATTGATCAGCTTCAAATCATACTTTAAAAAAAGTATAATTTTGTATAAATTTCATGCTTAATAGACAACATTTAATGCATTCTCTTTTAACGATCACTAAAAGTTTGTGAACCGTGAAATAGAACAGAGGCGCCAAAATGTACGGTCATTAACGAAAAAATTGTCTGCACCTAATATTTTTCAAATCGATTTAAAATTGTATTCATCTGCAAACTTTGCAAATAACCAAGTCTAGACAGTTAATTAAAATCAAACAGTTCTCGGCAGTTTCCATTGTTTGAGTACATTTAGTATACTGTCCTATTTCCTATTTTTAAAAACACAAACTCTGAAGATATTTGTTTTATTAGTTTTCATGGTTATGAGAAAATATTACATTGTATTCTTAGATACTTATGTCCCTCTGATATTATACAATACGGTAGTAATAGCGTGAAACAATAAAGTTTAAGGTTGGATAACAGTGGATAAACGGACGAATGAATTCACGATGTTATACATTTTTTTCTTTCATAAAAAAATTGTCTTGGTTTAATAAGTTCTTGATCAACACAAAGCATCTATAACACAAAGTAATTTAGTTTCAAACCTAATTCGGTTTATTTTAGGTAAGAATTATTTTTTTGTATCAAAAGAAAAAAATCGATGAGTAAGTAGTTAATACAATTTAGTAAATTGGTTGAATCACGATATAACATTTAGAATTAAATGCATTAGCGTAATTAATTCTAAATTTCAGTATTTGAATTTGTTAATAAAATCTAGATAACAATCATAATCTACGTGGGCTTTAGCACATGTATCCGTTAATATACATGCAGAGGGCGAGTTGAGTGAACATATTAAATCGTTAAGTGTTTTGATAAACAGACGCGGGAGGGTTTAGCGATGATGCGATTCGCTGTTGGGAATTTGGTAAATCATCGACGATGGGGAATGGGGAAGCACGTTCTGTGATTTGGATTGCAAGCATCGCTTATCTGGCACCCATAAAACGGTAATGTTGTTTCAACAGGAATCCTAATGGCATTTGAATAAATGCAGGTACTTTTATTAATTGCCTAGTTTTATTAAATTTCCGTAGATATTTTGGCAAAAACTCTTATAAAATCACAAATATTTTTCGCTAGTCTATAAAGAAGTGATTTAACAAGAATATGTTATAATCATCTATCTATAAGCTTATACACTGTGTAGCGCAATTTCCCTGTACCATTATGTAGTATATGTACCATGAACTGCCATGAAGTATATCAAATTTCGACACCTTCATATTAAATTGCAAACATATAAATCTAGCAGTTGCTGAGTAAGATGACTCTAATATAATTGATACACGTACAGATTAACATGTCGATTATATAAGTGCTTCGTTGTTTGTAAAATTATTACCGATCATCGAACCCTAAAGACTCTCCTATGCTCAATGTTCATCTCTTGTAATTGTTATCTTAATCAGAAATCTAGGCCATGAGGGGGGAGTACATTAGTTAGTAGTGAGTTAGTTTGGATGATCTTATGTTTACTTATCCACATAAGGGAATATATAATCATCCAAACTAACTCTCATGTTATATGCAATTACTCGTATATACTTTAAGGTTGAAAAAGAAATTGGTGTTAGAGTTAGAAATAAAATCTAAAAAGCGACAAGCTATTTGTACGTAAAAGATATCAGATAAACCGACAAAAAAGAAATTCAATCGTAATATTCATGACTCTTCGATTGTATCCGTGATTTGAATGCAAATTACAGGAATCTCATTTGAACTGAAAATTATTAAAGTTGTTTCGCAAACAAGCATCGGTTTTTCACTACTTAATTAAGCATGTGAAGCTCGATTACTTTAACAGGGTAGATCGAATTCTATCAAAATAAATTCGATATTCTAATGACAAATTAATGTCGTTTGTTTAATAGAAAGAGACTCCGGAATGTATAGATTGAGCTCCCAAATTAGCTATCAAGAGTGGCGACGACAAAGAGTACGGGGCTTATCGGGCGGATTTAGATGAACTGAACCCTTGGCGACTATACAAAATAATAGCCGGCTCGATAGCGTCATTGTTTGAGCATGAAATTAAAATTGAACGGGGTTCACACGTGCGCACCGCCGAGATAAGGGGTTGTCCCGTCCGTGCAATCGATTCGCAACTCGCGATGTTTACTCGTGTTGATTTACTTAGGGGGTTTGCTCTTTTCTTTATTTGATCGCCAACAAGCACTACTTGTACGCTTTTGTAATATTAGCTTATTAAACTAGTACATTTACTTTTGATTTATAAAGAAGCTGTGTTAAATATATACGTATAAATATATTGTCACGCCTGTTTCCCATTGAGGTAGGCAGAGACGATGAATCCCCACCTGCTACGATCCTGACAAACACTTTTTGCTTCATCTACTTTCATCAATCTCTTCATATATATATATACATTTATTTAAGGTGTTTTTACCTGACCTTTGTTCAAGGTAAGTACATATCTCTGTTAACAATGTTCTTATTTTTAAATTACTACCAAAACCATTAAGAAGTAAAAATTTAAAATAAGTATATGTCACAGAACTTTAGCAAAAAAATTATAAGATAAACATGGCGTAATTTTAATTATTGAATTAATAGTTACGTTTTATTATTTTTTAAAAAATTATGATAAAAATTATTAGTGTTTATAAATATTTATCAAGATAGTCAAAACCGAGGCAAACGCTACGTAAAAAGGTGATAACATTGCCATGAGGCTCACAATGAATGTGGTTATTTACCAAATTTGGACCAGCTTTCCGATTGCGGGTAGAACCGATAGTTTATACAGATTTGTTTATACCACCTAATATTATTAGATTATTGTTGAAACTATTATGTACTAAATAGAATGATGATCCACGCAATTTTAAAATAAGAGGATCGTTTTATAAACTTGTTTTAATTTCCTTTCAATTACTTAATTTGTGATGTAGACAACTTTAAAATGTAATTATTGAATGTTAACTGATAACAAAATAATAAGCACCCTAACCCTAAAGTGTCTCCCCGAAATTAGATCTATTAGTGGGTTTGAGGTCTAGGCGCGAGGCTAGGTTCATATTCAATTATTTACCCATTAAACAATGTTGGTTGTACTGCGGTCGGTCCAATTTAATTTATCGATATCATGATGGTATTGTGTACTCAGCAGGCCAGAGTGCTTGCTAACCGCCTGATATTGCTGCTTTCTGTTGCTTATATTTGTTTGGAAACCAGTTAGGTATCATCGGTTTAATTAATTAGAATGAACACAACTAAATTCCATTATTGAGTCTGGGCGATGCTCCCAGTTACTGTAGATCTGAACAGTTGCTATACTCTTAATCATTTGTGAAACACCTTTTTCAGAACATTTTTCATTTATAAACGATACCAACAAACCTAACCTGCGGATACACTCTGAGTCGGATAATGATTCTTTAAATTAAATTTCTACTTTATTACTTAATATATAGATATAGATAGATATAACGGCAACTAGGCCCAGCACTTATAAACAAATCATCCTTGAATCTTTGAAAACATAAGTAAACCATTAAATGAAGTATTTCTGACAATTAGCGTCTTCTTTGTAATCGGTGAGGTCTTGGCTCCGGTTCTGCGTTCTGGTGAGGTCTCCCTTTCTTCTTCCTTTTAGTTATTGTATATCAATTTTTTCTTTACTTACCGTAGCTAGTATATTTTCAATTATTCAATGTGTGGCAAATAATGTTGGTGTTATATTAATTGTAACTACTTATGTATAAGCCTTGTAATACTAAATTCTGTACAATACTGTTTTTTTGTCAAAATAAATAAATAAAAAATAGTAAAGAGTCAAGTTGTGAACTATAATGGCCAGAGCTTATATTTTATTATTCTTTCACTTGCCTTACCATTATCGGTTGAATTTCGACATTACTTCTATAGAGCTTATGTCACATTTTAACCGATTTAGTTAGACAAATGAACTGTTGGTAAGATATAGAAACGAGCCATTAAACGTTTAATTATACACGTTGGACAGATCCTTTTTCTCGATGTGCAGGTTGCATCACGATGTTTTCCTTCACCGTTGTTAGCACGTGGTCAGAAAACTGCCTACACGACTTTCAATATAAGTTTAATACATTCTGATTATAGGGTTTTATTTTACTCTGACACATGTCTTATTCGTCATACAAATGTGTTACACTGGTCATTTTAGACGCACTGTTTCCTGTACCACCACGCCGTTTTCTTAGAAGACATTGCTGTTTCTGCAGTAGGAGGCGATGGCGTCTACTTCAGGTAGACTCCCGAACATGGCTTGGACCACAGCCCAGAGCGAATACCAGGTATCTAAATGTACGTACTACTTAGCGTCGTTAATCTCATTAGGGTCCGTAGAAACAGATGCTCCCCGTAATCCTGTTGCTCTGAGCTCGGATTTACATAAAGAGTTCATGATTTGTGTTCGGTTTCACCCTTTATACTTTTATCTCTGGGACTGGGTTAATTTTTGCCTTCCAAATTTTTATGTCTTACGAAAATGGAAATGAAGTTTTCGTGAATTTTTATTTTTAACTTTCCAATTTGAATTAAATTTGCATTTCTACTTTAAAGGTATTATTTGAAATGGGAGAAAAATTACATTGACCCACAAAAAATAACAAGTGGTCTCTACTTAAGATTAAAAATATATATATAACTGACTGTATATCCGCTTTACTTTTGAAGATATATAGTTGGGTCTCACATACCATTAATAATGTACTGGTTTCTTCGCGATATTTTTTTAAGTGAAACTTATTTAGATTTGTTGTGATTTGAAACTCGATGAAACGAAAAAGCGACACTAAAAAGAGATGAACACATAAATCTATAGGGCTAAGCTTGAGAGAGATTGAGATAGAATATATAATTATATATAACATATTAGAATAAATATTTAATAATTTAAACACTACTCATACAGATATAGTTGGAAGTGTTTTCAAGGTTTTCGTTAATACTTCAAATTTCGTGTTTTAGAGCTTAAATATATTTTAACGATATTGGAATATGCCCGCGATTTCGTCCATGTTTGATTTGAGATTTCTGCGGGATTCCCGTGGAATTTCCGGGACACAAAGTACCACAGCATTTAAAAAAGAATGTAAGTTATCGTTTTAGTGAAAATTATGTCGAAATAAGCTAATTTTTATTCACCCAAACAACTTCAAACCACTCCTGGGAAAATTCCCGCGGGATTCCCGGAATGAAAAAATATCACACATTTTTACATTAAATTTGATATCGATCAGTTAAAAATCGCATTGGAATTTGTTTTTTTTAATCTGGCCAATTCAAATAATTCCCAGAAAAATTCCTACGGGATTTTCAGGATAAAAAGTAGCGTAGAGTTTAAGTCTAAGAATTAGCTGTCGATCTGCGAAAACCGCATCCAAATCGTCTAAGTAGTTTTTACGTGAATCCCGAACAAATAGACATACAGACAAAACGACCTGTTCACCATCGTTTATATAGTCTATTCCAGTTGTTTTTTTTAAATAGCTTCAATGTACAAACACAGCATGTTTAGAATTTTGTAATATTATAGATTATGGTTAGGTAATATATGAAAAGTGACGTCACGAAATATAGAATCCCTCCCACCCTCGTTACACTTTGTTTCACTTCTACAGTGTGTGAACTGCACACACATAATTCTCTTCCTTTCAGCACGTGGTAACTAACTCCTATAATTCAGCAATACAATTTAAAGCCACGCCGTTAGAATGAATTGTACGTATTTTAGCCACGAAGATGCCAAACTTTATTTCAGTGATATAACTAAATTACATTTATTACATAAATATCTGTATATTGAAATGTGACTACGTAGTACGTATGCATGTATGTGAATTTCATTTTTAAATTAGCTTAAGTATTTATGTTACATATTAGCCTTTTTTCCTGCACCACTTATATCGCCAGATTAGCTAAGAATTTCCTTTAATTTAGGTTGCCTGTAGGAGATCGCTTTAGAAGTTTAGACGATGAGGCCGCTTAGTCGTGCCTAGATAGTATTGTAAATATATTTTTTTGTAATTGTTTATTTTGATTTTATTAATCAAGCCGTATGTATTCTGAGTGCTGTAAATATTTTAGGGGCACACACTAATATTTTATTATGAGTTCAATAAACCTTTTCCAATTTCCCTTTAAACAGCAATTTTAGTATACTCATATAGCGGGAAATGTATTGGAAATGCATCAATGTAATGAAAGTGAACAGTTTTATGCAGTAATAGTAACGCGGCACGGAAGCTTTGGTTTACCCCATAGTAACCGTCTATTATATGTACGAATCATGATAACTACAAAAAAGTTCTGCTTACAATAGGGGAGCAGACAGTCAAATCAACTGAGTTACTCTTTATCTTCTTAAAAAAAGTTCTAACCTCATAGAATTTACCTATGCATACCGACTTATGACATCATAAGTTTGTAGAAGTAACATTAGTCAAATAGCGCAATAGTTATGATATAAATAATAACTAAATAACTATCCGTGCAGAAATAGAGAAAGAATACAATTTCCTGCGGCCGGGCGGCCTGTAAGAGGCGGCAATACAACCTACAGCCAGGTGGTAGGGTATTCGCCCTTCTGCAAGGCTACTACCCCAAGTGTAGTGCATGCCACCATAACAACCTTGAGTTGTGTTCCGGCATTAGTGGCTAGGTTCCAGCCTCCCCTTAGAGAGTGTTAGCACAGTGATAACTTTGGTGTTTTAAATGTCCATAGGCGACGATAACCGCTTTTCATGAGGTGGATCGTCTGCCTGTCTATTGAACTCGTGCAAAAAAAAAAAAATTGTTGAATTATAGAATATTATAGATAGATAAGTAGTAAAAATACTTATTTAGTACATACATAAATAGATAGCAACAAGTTTCAGAAATAAATAATTACAACTAGTAACAATAGGCCTCATTGCTTAAAACCTGCAAACTTAAAGTATAACTTGTAACAATCTGGCAACGATATCGGCATACATAATAACATATACTTATCCCTTCAATAAAAGAACTGATAAGTCCTACACCGTACGGCGGGCACCAAAAACAAAGTTTGCCCCGGCAGACATGGTTGCATGTAAACAGCCCATAAGGCCAGACACTGCAGTTACGCCACCAAAACTACCCATTTCGGGGATTTTATTAAAACAAAAACAAATAAATAACGTAGGGGGAGCCGAAGATGATAATGTACGATATGTAAAGTGGACGGACGGAATATAATCCAAATTCTTTCTTACCAACCGTCTAAAGGAAACTAAATCCTTGTTTAAACTTTTACTTAACTTTATTGACTTACTTAAACTTTAATACATAAAAAAAATCTTGCAGGAGCTCAGCAAACAGGCAGACGGCCCACTTGATGTAAAGCGGTTACCATCGCCTATGGACATTTGCATCACCTAAGGTGCTGCAAATGCGCTGCTGCTCTCTTAAGGGATACTGGAACCTGGCCACTAATGACGGAACACAACTCAAGGTTATTATGGCGGCATACTCTAGACCGGGGGTGGTGGCTACTATACAGGCAAATACCTTAACATCTGGCTGTATGTTGTTTTGTCGCCTCTGACGACAGGCCGCCCGGCCGCAGACACTGTATTCTTTCTCCGATCCTGCACGGATAAAGAATTCACGTGGCAGAGCCATGCTGGAATTATTATCTCCATTACAGCTGATAGTGCCGGTTTACTCGATGTGATACCAGGCTGTCATAGAATATAGGCGTAAAACTGTAAGTCTTGAGCTAATTGTGTTTATTACGATGAGTGATAGTTCCAATGGCGCACTTCCTCCTCCCCCTAGCCTATACCATTCTCCTATCCTATCCTGTCTATCCTATTCTCTCTACCGTATCATAAAGGCTGGTGTTGGCTCGTCTCCTCGTGTTGCAGACGTCTATGAGGTCCTCTTGCCATTTCTTATGGAGCTATCTTGCTCTCATCCTCCCCTGACATAGTCAGGGAACTTGTTTTTCTTATATATGAGTATCTTAATATTTATTTAGTTAATTCTATTATTATATCTTATTAAGTATCTAAATTATAAATGTATAACATTTTTGAGTCTAACCTTCCTTGTTTCTAATATAACAATACATACATACATACATACATACATACATACATAACTTCACGCCAGTTCCCTTGCGGGGTAGGTACGAACAACAGAGCGCCATTTAGGCTTATTCTTACACACCTCACTTGCTTCTTTGACATTCATAACTCTTGTCATGCACGCTCGTCTGTTCTTAAGGCTCCTGACATCACCTTCTGCTAGTACACGATCAATTTGATCATGGAAGGTGTGTCGTGGCCTTCCACGACTTCTGCATCCATCCACTTTTGCATTGTATATCTGTTTAGTCATTCTTTCATCATGCATTCTTTCCACATGCCCGAACCACCGGAGCATTCCTTTCCTAATATAACAATATAATATGTTATTTAGGCATTCTCTTATATCTTTGTGTATATAATATTATTGATTTATCTATATACTTCCTAAGTGATTTATCTGTATATTACACACACAAACGCACACTTACTACTACTACTACTTTTCCACTTGCTATTACGTGGACTGTCTGTATATTTGCCAGCATTGCAATAAAAAAAAAATAAGTAGATAAACTTTTTATTTTAGTTTTCTTCACTGTTCAGTATTTTTTTCAAGTGAAACTTCTTTAGAATCGTTGTGATTTAAGACTCGATAAAACGAAAAAGCGACACTAAAAGGAGATAAACATATAAATCTATAGGACTAAGCCTGCGAGAGAATGAGATACGAGTATTACATTGTGCAGTACATATTAGAGAGTCAATAAGACCGATGATTAAACATAGGTCCAATTTGGAGCGAAATAAAATTGATAATTAAAAAAATTTAAAGTGATACTTAAGAAGTTTATTTTCAATTATAATATGTTGACGGTTGTAAGATAAAAGAACCATATTTATATTGATAATAGTTAGAGAAGAATTATCTGTAAATATAATCTCTGAAGTTTCACTTCTACTGCGTGTGAACTGCACACAGACACATTTTTTTTACATAATTAATAAGTTGACAAGGTTTTAGTGAAACTAACAACCCATTCGTAGTCATATAAAAAATTTTACGTATAAAAAGTAGACGGCTAAAAGCTATTTTGTACAGGAATTAGCCGGTCTGTGATCTATGACACCCTTTGCCTATTTTATATATAATATTATTAACGAATATCCTTACTCCTTCACAGAGACTTTTTGATGGGAAATAAACAGTTATTGTGCCATATTAATTACTTTACAACAAGAATTGTGTGTGTGTGAGAAAACAATAAATGGTTAATGAAATGTGACTTTGTTTACTTTTCATACTGTTGGAGGTAGTCACAGAACTAATCGATTTTGATTGAGATAGAAGGTTTATTAGTATGAGATTAGCTTTTATCTTACCCAGACTTAAGATTAATTTCGAAAAGAATAGAAATATCTGCGGCCGACAGGTCTGTCGTAAAAGGCGACCAAACAACCCACAGCCAGGTGGTAGGGCATTTGCTCGTTTGAATGGCTACGCCGGTCTACTCTAGATCGTCTGACAACCTTAAATTGTGTTCCGACATCAGTAGCCAGATTCTATCCCCCCTTCGAGAAAGGCAGCACATTGGAGTTGTAAATGTCCATAGGCGATGGTAACCGCTGTCCATCAAGTTAACTTTTAGCTTGTCTACTGTACACCAGAAATAAAAATAAAACTTAGCTAAAAGAAGTAAGGTAGACACAAAAAATAGCTCTCACATAGTTCCCACGCCGCTTCTCCATAAGTCAGTTACGGAGGTAGGATAAGCCGTGAAGTAAATCATCGGGCGATGAATACGAGGTCTGCGCGTTGGCATGATAACGATTAAATATGGCTCGCCCGCTCATATTGTGTGTACTTAACGCGCCGACCAGAGAGCGGGTGAAAACCTTGGATTTATGTATGGTACCATCCTTAACACAAAAACGGTCAAAATATTTGCATTCGATATTCGAAATTTGAAAGACTCATATTTTATTTAATGCCTCGTTTATATTACGCCTATTTCCATGGCAGCAAAATAGAAAAGTGGTAGGAAATAAAGGGCCGAGTATGTAAACACAACATTAATGTCATAGTCGTGCTACCCACGTCCCTCGCGACTTTCCTGCTTGCTGTCCTGGAAGTGGAGATAATGTAAACCTCGTAGAAAAATTAGCTTGAAAGAGTTTTTGGTGGAAACCTAAAGAGTGATATTTTGCTTTGCAGTGAAGTGAATAATAGCTGCAGGGGAGTGTTCTTAACAAATAATAATTATGCATTTGTTTAAAAATTTCAAATACTTAGGGTAATATGCGTTTTGGAGCTGCCATAAGAACTCCCTCATTTTCTGATTGCCGTCAAACACTTACAATTTGGTTGAAGTATTTGCTTGAAGATTATTCTGAAACTTTGTCAGTTTCAGAAACTTAGTCAATAACATGGATACTTGTTATTGACTAGATACACAAATTGGGCATAGACATAATATATAAAAAGAAAATGAAGTCCGCTTCAAAGTTTATACATATATTTACGATGGATGAATATTTGAAAACTTGAAATATTATCAAAGTACTTGTCTAAAATATCGAGTGGCTTAAAACGTGGTTTTGATGGAGACCAACCATAATTACAAGTTATTTGTGAGAAAAGAAGTCTTATTAAAACAAATTACATTTCGATAAAAAGCCCTAGTAGATAGATAGATAACTCTTTACGGTGTTTGTTATTCATATTGAGTTAGGGTAAGCTTGAAGGTTTCTATAAGAACCATAAAGAAGTTTTGAAACTAACTCTAACTCAATATGAATAAGACTGTTGTTATACAACAAAAGCATAAACAAACAGAAGTAGAAAAAGAGTACAACTAGCGGTCTTATTGCTAAAAAGCGATATATTCCAGTTAACCCTTGGCAGGGATTGATAGATTTTGATACTGCCTACTAGTTTATAAATAATTGGACGTAGTTTAGCAGAAAGGACTCAACCCACATTGTGGTCAAAAATGAGTTGTATGTACCAATTTACCAGCAATTTTTGTCTAAACTTAAAACCTCAATAACTCAAAAACCGACTTTTTGTGTGTTAGGTCGTTTCTGCTAAACTACGTCCAATTAGGAATGATAAATATCAGTATACACAAGTACAAAAACAATAGTTCTTCTTCAGCCAATTAATGTACAATGCTGGAAGGAGGCCTGTCCAAATTTGCGCTCCATGCCCGGCCTCCCGCCTTGCTGATCCAGCCTCTGCCGGCGACCTTACGGAGGTTGTCAGTCCACTAGGAGGGCGTCCTACGCTACATTTACCGAGACGTCGTCTCCACTAACGTGATTGGCCCACTGCTACTTTAATTTGCTAATTTTGCGAGCGATATCGACTACCGTGGTTCTCTTACGGAAATCCTTATTTCTAAAAAAATAGTTGTAAACATTAAAATAAATACTGGGATAAAATTTTATTTCTTCAGGTTTTCATAGTTAATTGTAGACCAGTACAACGTAGTGTTTCTTGACGGAGCTGTGTTCAACTTACACCCCTATCGCTTCGGTTCAATATCCAAACACGATTAACAGAATATAAATGTCGCATTGATAAATCGGCAATGCGTCTGCGTTAACTGCTAAATAGCGTGTGACTAATGACCCGACTATTCGCCCGCCGTACAATAAAACCTGTATCAGCCGACAACGTTTTATTGCACGTATTACCCCCCTGTATTTTGATAAAACTTTGTTACTTTCGACCTTGCAATTTACTGCTGTTATGACTATTATATATTAAACCCGAAAAACACAAACGAAACCTAACAATTTTATCAGAATAACTAGCTAGCTGTCCCGGCAGACGTTGTCCTGCCCTAAACAAATAAAATAAAAGGACACCACTCAAATAAACACAAAAATTTAGACAAATCCCGGAAGCCGATTCCAACGCCACGTGCCGGGTGCGATTGTAAATCTAAACCATTCTCGAATCCACCTGAACACACACAAAAAATTTCATCGAAATTGGTCCAGCCGTTTAGGAAGAGTTCAGTGATACATATAAACAGAAGAATTATATATATAAAGATATCTAAAAATAAAAACAGGTCTATCGGTCTAATAGGTCTAATTACCAACCACTGGTCGGTTCCTATAATTATGTTACCGATCGTTCATGTGTCTTAAAATTTGATATAAGTTCCATATAAGTAATATCAAAATTTAGCCGATGCTAGGGCAAGTGAATGAATAGTAATGTAATACATAATGTATCAGATCAGCGTTAGATATAATCGTGCTTAAATAAGTATAACTACGTTTTAACGGTTTTCAGCGAGGCATCATATTTGATTTTTATTTCGTCGTTTCGGCCACTTTTCAGTAGTCATTATTGAGTACACCCCCAACTTGTGCATTTTAATTATTTAATTTTAATTTTTGTTTATGCTTTTTATTTACTCTATGGAAGCCTAATCTAATGCATCTCTGCTTCGCAACATGTTCGCGAAAATAAAATCAAATAAAATGCCGAGCTTAAAACCGATAAAATGTAGTATGCATTATCAAAATTTATATCAACGTGAGTTTGGTGAGGTTAAAAAACATGAACAACCAACCAACATGTTGGTTTTTTATCATTTTGCATCGGAGTCATAGGAAATGTGTAAACGAACCCCATATCTCAAAAATTACTTAACAGGTCCTCTATGTTTTGTTCCATACTTCAAAATGTTGAAGTGTTCGTTGAACGTGTTTGACTTACAAAAGATAGTAATTTCTTTATAGGAAATATGTTTCGTTAACTAAATATGTTTAATTTCATCAGGTGCTTCAACCTTGTCATACATATCTAATACCCAAAATCTGCGCTACTTAGTTCGCACCGTTTGCCAAAATACACTTCAATGCAACATTATCTTTGATAAGTCGACTGTCAAAATTTAATCTACATAGAACGCGAAGCCGTGAGTGTGCGTCGAACCGTACGAATACGGAATGATTTTGTGCATAGGATTTGTTTTATTTTCAACGACAGGGACGCACTCAACCGCACTGGCGATAATGGAACTAGCGACGATACGTATCAAAATATCTGAGTGAATACATATAGAGAGGACCGTGTTATTACAAAGGAATAAGCTCAGATCAAAAATGAATCGAGGGGCTCTAAATCAATTGATGCGGTACGCTCCTTTGCCAACTATGCAAAAACTAAGCGGTTGCATTCAGCATTGATTAGAATGATGTGATGCTCGCAGACCGGGTCATTATCATTACAGTGCCGCATGGAATCTATTAATCACGTTGGTATTCCTGAACCGTGTGGAGGTTTCATCACCCCCACTTACACCCCTCACAACCCCAAGTACCTGGACGCACTCGTGCATTCACCCTTCCCTTATCAGTTTTGATGTAGCGAGTTGCGAATGCAGGGTAGGATTTGTGGTTTAAAAAAACATCTTTTTAATAGCGGCATTTTTCAGTAGCCGTGATCACAATAAAAAAAGTAGCTGAAACCTCAAAATAAAAATCAAATTAAATGCTACGCTTAAAAAGGTTAAAACGTAATTTTAGTTATGCCTACTAGTCGCGAAAACGTAATAAAAAACTTAATGACCGATTTTTTTTTTAATTTCATAATCGATAAAATATGCATGAAATGTTTAAACTAAGATATATATGTTTGTAGCTCATTTATCTCCTTGGATATTAACTTGAAGTTAGTACTTCAAAGTTTAGAGACGATTGTGAAATACTTTTAATTCCGAAAAATAGTAAATTTTTCACCATATCAATCAATTAGATAGATCTCGTGTACAGATTTTCTCACGATGTTTCTCTTCTGATGTGCCTAATAAATATTTCACAATTAGAGAATCGCATAAATTAAAAAAGCCTTTGTAAATACGACCAGGTAAAGGCAACTATAAATAATGACAATGATCAGGTAAAAAAGAAACTACGAACTTGTTACATAAGCGAAGACAACGCTTTGCCAGTGAAAAGCGTTGTCTTCGCTCCTGGTGATGCAGACATCTATAGGTGACTGTAAGCACTTTGTATTAGATGGGCCGTCTTCTTGCTTGGAAGCGTCGACATAAAAAAAATGTTTCCAAATACGTCTCTGGACGATTTGCTATCCGTCTATACCACTAATGCGTCGTAACAAAGCATTGATATTCCGCACACAATCCCGTTCATTCGATTCGCGATGAGCCCAGTTATTAAATCAGATGGATAAACAAACACCTGCGCTCCGAGATGGATTTGCATATGCCACCGGGGACACTATGCTGTCATTTGCATAATTATAATGGAAACGTGAAAATGTGCCCATCAGTTCAAAAATGTATCAACATTAAGGCAGTATTGCGCTTTCATATAGTACAATGTAGTTTGAACTAACCTTCCCTCTTTTCTCATGGGGTTAAAGTTACTTAGCTGAATAGCGAATTCGTTTCCAATGTTCTAATGGGCTGGATAGGTATTTTTATTTATGGCCCTATCTCTGTCTTCAATATGATTTTGTTTTCTAGAAATATAGTCTGTAAATACATAAGAAATTGGAAGAGAAGGTTACGCAAACAAAAACTCAAAGAAAACTGTAATAATTAACATCAATATTACTACTTACCTGCGTTAAGAATAAGCAGAAGCTTATTTTATGTCTTTACCTTTCTCTGATTCTAATAATAATATGTTAAAACGCACAGGGGACTTTGTGACGAAGCTTTAGGTGAGTAGCGAGACCTCGGACCTGACTCCGGGAGCCAGGGCAAGGCCCCCGCCTTCGTGCTTGCCTTAGCAAGCTGGCACGAGGTGGAGATCCCTAGAGTAAAGACTCAAGGTCCAAGAGTGGACGTGATAAGTAGCATAACGTCAGAAGTAGCTTCGGTGAACCTGCAGCCTCCCTCTCGCCAATCTTGGCATTTTTAGGGCCATGCAGTGAGAGGCGAGTCACCGTCTGCCCATTTTTTCCATGATCCTTAACATTGCGACGGGCAAACGCCTTAGTCCCCATAGTCCCCGATCTGTAACTCCACTAGCAGTTCATCCCAATAGCCCGGTACCTTTTGTTCCCATTCCCTACAATAGTCCTACACTTACCGGGACTTATCCTTGTGTGCATTTTTATAGGGTGTAGACAGTACATTAAATTATTTTATTCTTGCTTCCCTTAATAAGCCGGTTGCAGGTAATAGCATAACGATTCTCCGTTAAAATAACTCTGTACCTATACACAAAAGGGTAACATCAAAGAAACAGAATATGATTGTTAAAGTTTAGCCTAAAAGCATTACCTGTGTATCCGTAATCACTTCAACATCAAAACATATTCAGGTCAATGATGTATTTCAGTTGCGATAAGGAGAAGCAATCAACGTACGTCCACGATAGTATTATAAATGCGTAAATCACTATAATGTTACGTCGATATCAGATTGGTCCGACTCAATTACGCAGTGCCAAGCTATTACCGGCTGATATACGGGTAGATTATGCGCTGGTCTCTTGTGGCGATTACTCAGATGTCTTTGAGTATATCCATATACAACAAAGCATTATCCTACTGTAATTATGTATAATTGAGTTATATGAATAGCAAATGAACCTTAACAAAATCAGGTCTAAATTATATAGTTAACAGCTCGCCCATGCCCACGTTGCTGGGCATCATTATTTTTTTAAATATTACTTATTACAATCAAATATAGCCTATGACACTCAGTAATAATTTTAATTTAATAATATTTTTTATCCGTGCAGGAACGGAGAAAGAATACAATTTCCTGCGGCCGGGCGGCCTGTCGTAAGAGGCGACAAAACAACCCACAGCCAGGTGGTAGGGTATTTTCCCGACTGGATGGCGACCACCCCTGGTCTAGAGTATGCCGCCATAACAATCTTGTGTTGTGTTCCGGCATTAGTGACCAGGTTCCAGCCTCCCTTAAGAGCGCAAGCAGCAGTGCATTTGTAGCACCTTTGGTGTAGCAAATATCCATAGGCGATGGTAACCACTTTCCATAAAGTGGGCCGTCTGCCTGTCTGCTGAACTCCTGCAATAACAAATAAATAAAAAAATAATGTAACTTTCTACTAGTGAAAGATCAGGTCAAAATCGGTTCAGTAGTTAAAGAGATTACTTCGTACAAACAAACTCACAAAATTTCCCTTTTTACAAGCTTTTACGTAACTTGCAATGGATGTATGTTCGGGTGGAATCTTGTAAGTTAAATTTGCCCAAATTCCCGGTTTCAAATTAAGCTGAAATTTTGCACGCATATGTATATCGCGTGACAATGCAACAATATGGAGCTGATCTGACGTTGAAGTCGGAAGGTGGCCATAGGTACTCCTGTGATAAACAAGATAGACCCGTCGTGTTTGGACTCGTTTTACTTTACTTGGCTAGCTCTCTGCTGCTACATGATATCCCGGATCTCAGAAGCTTGTGTTTAAAAACCTTTTTAATAAAGGTTATTATAATATAGAAGAAGATAGATAGATTAATTTAATGAAATAGACTCAAAACATTCAGAGAAGTATACAAATAAATAACATAAGTTATCAGTTAAATTTGAACGAATATATAGTTTTTAAAAAAAACTTTACAGGAAAACAAACAATAAAATCAGCCCATAAATATCTGACCGGTGGGCTCGGGACTATCTATTTTTAGAGTAATGGACTGTATATTTGCCACACTTGTCCAAGATCGATTGGAGAAACACAAATTTAACACAACATTAAAATAAAATCTGAGTTAATCATATAATAAGAAGTGATATACAGCGTGCCTGTACACAGTTTATTTAAGACCTGTAAAAGGAAGCCGAAAATTTCATTAAGTGGCAGAAATAGGCACCGGGGCCGGAGTGTATTGGAATTTTTCAAAACCTTATTTTTTCATATTTTAAATGTATTATATTTATATATATATATGTCTTGTTTTGAATGACATTTGTGAAAATTTGCTGTTAGATCAAGTCAAAATACAGCAGGGAGAAGCGAGTAATTATTTTGTTTCAATTCACTATGTATTTATTAAAAATCGTAATATCTGGTGACTGTGAGACTCTTTAAGTCAAATCAACTGTACTTAATACTCAAAAAAATTATCAGTTAATAATTTTAAGTCTGCTACACTATGTTCATTTAATCAAAAAACCTTTAACAGTTATACTTAAATAAAATTAAATAAAAATAATCGGCAGACAACGTCACATATTGTATATCTCCAAATTAAGCAAGTGACGCCTTGTGTTATGTGTAATATACAGCGGACTACTCTGGGGCAGATCCCAGACACCCAGACTATAGTTAATAACGGAGAAAATTCGTTTCCGAAATTTACCATACCAGGAATCAAACTCGGGGCCTCTGCGCTGCAGCGAGATCGGCTGGCAAAGGCTTAGATAGCTCAAACGTAGAGGCCGTCAAAATCATTATAAATTCATCAAATTTCATTTTATCTTAAAATTAACGCAGCTACGGTCATATTATATACAGGTTAAAAAGATCCATCAACAAGATATTTTACTAGTGTAATACAATTTATCTTTAAGTGCTTTTATATAATAAAGTACAAATTTTTATAAATTTATAACAAATATTAACTCAGTGCAAATAAATAAAACAGCTACTGGTTTCCAGCGCGTCCAATGATTCGTGTTTATGACACTGCTAATGTGTTAGCTTTGAGTTTTGCAGTCGTAAAGAGTACACATCCAGTTGGTCTCTAAGCCCAGACCAAAGTTACACTAGGCTTTATTATGTGCTGTGTTTTATACTAAAATCGTAAACATACGCATGTATGAAAAGTGACACACCTATGGGACTCACTTCTGGGACGTGAACCTAAAACATCTTCCGGCGTATCCTTCATGCTTTTAGCTATTCTCATATGAGATATAATCTACATACATTTTTAATCAAAACGTTATTTTTCTTAGTAGTTATGTTTATATGTATTTGGCTTGTTTTACGTTTTTATCATCGCGTCCATCCGATCTTCGCACTGCATGTTTGCTTCTTTGAATGTAGATGTTACCGGCTACACCCACTTGACAGAATTTCATTTACCATAATTTCATCTACTATACTGGTCAACAGACATAAAATTGTTTCTCATAATTTTATATGTCATACTCATTGTTTACTATATTAGTCATGTGCTAGAAACTTTGTTTCCCATAAAGTCAATTTCAATAACATTTGTTATCATCATTGTAAGGCGTAATTATCATATGCCATAACATCATTTGCCATCGAAATAGCTTCTAGAAAAAAAACATAAAATCGGTTTAAACTAAACGATCAATAGGTTTAGGTTTGGTTAGGTTAGAACATGAAATACAACGCACGAGCCGAGCGAGTGAAGCGAGCGTGCCGCGGCAGCGGCCGACGAAGTGCTAGAAAGCCAATCTCTTCTTAGGACAAAGGCGTTAGGTTAATTTTCTACGGAATATGGCATTAAAATAATATTATTGCAATTAATAAAATGGATAACAATACGTATGGCACTCCTGTCATTATGGAATCTAATGTACGGGCAAACAAGATAATGTCACATAACTTTTATGGTAAACAAACAATTCGGGCAAATGAAATTCGGGCAAGTAAAATTCGGGCATGTGAGTATTATTCACAACAGACAACCAGATTTTGCTCATTGATTTTTGCTTATTTATGGCTGACTTATACTACTCGGGCCTGATACAATGCTAAATACACCTTCCTGCCTAATTTTCATCATTACTACGTTCACTACGGGATCTATTTTAATGATAATAATCTAATCTTCACCTGGTGCGTTTGAGGTTCAATACAGGCCCAACCTGAGCTCTTTTGCTGTGCGGTAAAAGCCTTACCGGCCTATATTTTGCTTAACGTTTCATTATTTAATAAAAACTGTATGATATAAATAGTTTATCACTGAAAGTGTTTTTGGCTTATTTGGAAGTCAAAGTGTCTTTTATACTAAGTTGTAGAGATTTTCAAAACGTAAGGGAAGTATATTACATAATTATCTGTATCATATATGTTAAAAGTGGATGCAGAGAACTTCCACACCAGAGCGTATGCACGAAACACCAGGATATGAAGTCTATGTTAATAAGAGAAGATATAAAGTAGTGCATAACAAAATAGTATTTCGGTAGAGCGTAGTAAGTAAAACAGTATAATATAAAAATGTATTTAAGAACCCAAAAATATTAGATAAAATATAAGGAAAATTCAAATTCGGGTACTATAACTGTCGGAGGAAGTATTTCTTGAAAAGAAACCCTGTCGTGCATGAGAATAATGCCTGTAACATACAGACCATTTTAGAAACGTTTTGTTTTTGCTAAAACAGCAACGAGGCCCAAAGAATTATTGAATCTTAAAAATTTTAAGAAACCACGTGAAGGGGTTGTACAAAACTTTGTTCATATTTACTTAAAGATTTAAGAGAATACTGCTTGTTAGACAAGATGTATTGTCTAGGGCATCGTTAGCACTCTAAAATTTATCCTGAAATAATACTTAAAATATAAGGTTCCCTTGTGATTTTATTTGCCTGTCCTTGTAGAAATTTCGTACAGGCACTTAATAAAGTGGATTAATTAAAGACGATTATCAAAAGTTAATTTATTTTATAGCTCAAAGATCTAGACTACTCAGAAAATTAAATATACTTTCTGGTTTTATTGCTCAAGTAAAAATACGTTCGAAGTGGAAATAAGAATTCTTATATATGTTGTACATTACAGTTCTAATCAAGTTTATCGTAAGTTTTTATATCTATATTTTTGTTGTTTTATCGCGGTATCTTTCTGCCATTAACCATTTTGAACATGTACTTGCTGACAAACATGGCTGTAGTAGTGGTAGATAGACGAACAACCGAACGGACCGACGGACGGACGGGCAGACGGGCAAACGGGCAGACGGGCAAACGGGCGGATGGACGGGCGGAAGGGCGGGCGGACGGGTGGGCGGCCTGAGCACGTTTGTATAAGTATACCACCATTTTTGCTAAAATGGCTACAGAAACCTAAAAATAGAATTTTCATTGAATATAATTTATGTTATTGCTTCAATTTCAAATTTTAACTGTCGTTTTCGGACGCCTCTTTGGAAGTTAAATAAATTATAAATTAATTGTCAATCAGTTAATAGAGCTTCAAAGTATGATTAATTAATTTTAATTACAAAGTTCATAATTAAGAAACTCAAATAATCTTAAACAGTATCAAAAACAAGGTTTATTTTTATTAAATTGTATAAAATTGGACTCGCATTACTATAATGACACCAAATTAACTTTGATTCAGATAAGAACTGAAACGGACAAACAATAAAAACACAGAGGGGTTTATTGTAACTAACTATGATATAATTGAAAAATTATTTTCGTATACATACATACATACATAACTTCACGCCAGTTCCCTTGCGGGGTAGGCACGAACTACAGAGCGCCATTTAGGTTTATTCTTACACACCTCACTTGCTTCTTTGACATTCATAACTCTTGTCATGCACGCTCATCTGTTCTTAAGGCTCCTAACATCGCCTTCTGCTAGTAGACGATCAATTTGATCATGAAGGTATGTCGTGGCCTTCCACGACTTCTGCATCCATCCACTTTTGCATTGTATATCTGTTTAGTCATTCTTTCTATTTTCGTATAAATAATCAAATACACAAGTTTTCTTCTAAGAAAATTTATTTGAAAGTTTAAAGTACAGGCTGTAAGATATTAAATATTTCTCTACTTTTAGGTAATTATATTAAGAACCTTCGCTAGTTCCGAAGTTTTTAAGTTTGCGTTTGGAATTTCATATTGGTTTAATAATTTATATAGTTACTTGCAGAGTTCGAATTCGCTGCTTAAAACTCATCTTCATCATTAGTACTCGTAATGTCAACTGAAACCACTTGTATTATTAAATAGTCTGGGGCTTGGACAGGTTTTATTTTAGGTTATACGCCATACATACATATAAGCTAATTGAATTTACAACTAAGTATCCAACAATACAATATTTGTTTGTCAGGTCTTATGTGTTTAAGGTATATAAGGTTTCCTAGATATTTTATAAGTCTTATTTTGATAAATAAATATTTTTTGATGGAAATACTCTTAAATCTAAAGGCAAAATCATTATACGGCTTCTTCTTCTTCTTCTTCTATCATTTAAGAGCTATGCTCTTGTCGGTGGGTGCACCTTGAAATATTATACTTCTTTATTTAATTCTCAGTGCTGGTAAAATCTGTTTTTGTTTATTTTATTTATGTGTAAATTGTATCAAAATATTACATTGCTCCCAATAAGCTTAATAAAATAAGTTATGTATCTAAAAAAAGGTTTTTTTTTATAATTTGCTCTAGCAAATTATAAAAAAAAATCTATTTTGGAATTGTACATCTGAACATATTCCATATATATAATGGTGTAGCGAAAACTTAGTATTACACGGAGCTGCCTTACATGTAATTGAACATTTTTTTTATTGTAGATATTCCTGTGAGGTATAGCAAATAAATAAAATGATTTGTTCATTCTGACTTGAAATTGATAGTTTACTCTAAGGTTAGATACGCGTTCATATTTTCATCATGGCTCACAATAATACGGGTGTGGTATACGATACGATCTTTCTGTGGGGTGTATTTATGACGTACCTTCCCAACACAGGGTACAGGGAATCGATACGGTGGCCTATGAATATTTGAACGCTTTTTGTGCTGTCCGCACTTTTGTCGCGCCGTACCAACGGCCTAATTGAAATAGTTCTATTTATTAACCGCAACTTTAATGACTATGTTTTAATACGTGTACCGTTTGTTATTATTTTCATTATTATGACATCGATGACTAATCTTCTTTCCTTTCCTATTATTTTTATATCGCAAAGTTGGGAAACAGGCAGATGGCCCCTGTACTGGAAAGTGGTTACCGTCGCCTATAGACGTTTACTACAGCAGGTGTTGCCAGTCTTTAAGAAGAAATAGATGTTATAGGATTCGGCGATGGAAAAGGAGGGATGGAACTATCAGACAGGAAGAAAGGGACATAGAATAGATAGGAATGAAATAAAGGGATGTGGAAGTAGCGGACTATTGCAACTTTAACTCATCGCACGAAACACGATTATCTCAAAGTAACCGTTTCACGCCGGTATTCTGTGAGAGCGGAGTATCACACCAAGCCGGCTAAGAGATGACATCGCTGTAATTATTCCAGTACGGCTCAAATAATTTGAATTTGTAGATAACATTGAGCTTTCTACATTTAGTTTAGCATAATAGGCTGACAAGCACAGTTTTAGTTTATTGTGATGTAAAAACTTACTTACTACTACTTACTTAAATTTGAAAACTACATACCAAACAAAACATTAATTGTGTTCAATAAACTTTTAACCCCTTCTATTGAAAATTGTTGTATACAATATTATAAAATTCTAAATATGCCGAGTCTGAACATTAGAGCTATTTAAAAAAACCCAACTGGAACAGATTATATAAACGACACGATGTTTTTTTTAGATTTCTTATCTGTTTGTCTTTTTGTTCGGGATTCACGTAAAAACTATTGGGCCGATTTCGATGCGGTTTTCGCTGATCGACAGCTAAGTGTTGTTCGGATGCATAAAAATTTACGTATTTCGACATAGTTTCCACTAAAATGATAGCTTATATTAATTTTTAAATACTGCTATACTTTGTGTCGCAGTAATCCTACAGGAATTTCAAGTCAAGAGTGGACGAACTTGTGGTTACATCCTAGTATTTCAATATTTCTTTATGAATTAAGCGTAATCGATTGAAAATAAAAAATTACTTAAACGCCCGTAGATTTGCGAGTTTTTTTAATTTGAAATAAAAGGGAAACCTCACGTCGTTTACGCACACAGTTGTAAATTACGCAACAATTCGAATGGAAAATGAAATGCCTGCTTCCGAACCATTAAGCAATTTGAATTTAACATTCGTCCCTTCATTTTCCTATTACCGCAGAAATTGCTCGTTTTAGCCACCCTTGCCTGTTACTAGAGGAGGTAACGTATAAAAACTAAGTGTGCAATTCTGCAAACATTTTATTGCTTGTGGTAAGGGCTTTTGTGATTTGTTTAGAAAAAAAAGTATTTCTTACATAAAGGCCGGTCCATATCTGATTGACTGGTGTTATTTGCGTTATATAAATGCATTGCATGATTGATTTGCTTTTAAACTAGCAGTGACGTAAATAGCCTTTTATGCGCCCTATGCGAGCTTCTATAAGTGTGCCCTGATTTTTTTTAGATATTATAGGTACCCTAGCTAGAGGAATGCTATGTATAGGCCTACCTTATATCATTCAGGGTGATAAAATAACGCATTAGGACCTTGGTGTTGGTGGACCAATTATCTAATATTTTGGAAGAAAAATCTATTTTTTTTAAGAACTAGAACACAATTACGCTCACGCGCTGCCAAAAAAATGAGCGCGATTTTTTCTAATTTAACAGACGTTTTTGATGATACTGGCATGTAGGTACGTATGTGTTGGAATCGAGCACTAGGGCTGCAGCAGGAACCTATCAGGAGCAAACCGAAAAAATAATAGTCCTGACTGGTCTGGCCATTCTTGTGCCCCCCAGAGTCTACGCCCTGTGCCTGGGCACCGGCGGCAGAGTCCTATTTACGGCACCGCAAACTAGCTAAGGAGTTATACGTTGGTAATCTAGTTATCATGATAGTTCAGGTACAAATTAGGACGTAATTGAACAAACGTCATTTTCGTGTTTTAAATGAGTATATTTTGTTGCTTTGCTGTTGATAATAAGTTTTTTTTATATAATCTGCAGACAAACACGCATATTAATATCCTATACAACAAATATACCACTAACTAGTTAAGCTTGTATTATGGGTAAAATAGAATGGACCACTCTGGGGCCGATTCCAGAAAAACAACAAAAATTAAATTTACGAAACTCACCATGCCAGGTATCGAACCCGGAGTCTCTGCGTTTCAGTGGGCTGGGCCAGCAAAGGCTTAGTCCACTCAACCACAGAGGCCGTCAGAAAAGACCTTATACCATATTCCTAATTTCCTATATACATCAAGATTTCTAAAGATAACTCATCTCTAATATCAGTTATGTAATCTGTTTATGTTAAAAACACGTATGGGAAACTAGACGAACCGCATAATAACTTACCTTTTCATAAGATAAAAATATTTAAAAAAAATGTGTGTGCAGTACAGTTCACACGCAGTAGAACTGAAACTTCAGAGAATATACTCACAGATAATTCTTCTTTAACTTTTATTAAAATAAATATAATTCCTTTAACCTACATCCGTCAACGTATTATAATTCAAAATAAACTTCTTAACGACCACTTTCAAATGTTCCCTGTTTTAGTATAAAAAATATTACTATTAGTTTTATTTCGGTCCAAATTGGACCTATGTTTAGTCATCGGTTTTATATACTCTCTAATCTGTGCTGTACCATGTAAAACTTGTATCTCATTGTCTCGCAGGTTTATTCCTATAGTTTTATTTGTTAATAACGTTTTCGTTTTATCGAGTTTCAAATCAAAACTATTCTAAAGAAGTTTTACTTTTAAAAAAATCTTAAAGGCTGGCAACGCGTTAGTTTCGTCCGTGACGTTGCAAACGTCTATAGGCGGCATTAACCACTTCCCATGAGCTGGGCTATCTGTCTATTTGCCAGCTTTGTAATACAAAAAATAAATGTGTACTTCTATAAAAAACGACAGTGACCTGAATGTAGATACTACTACAGTATTAGTTCTATTAGATACCTCCTCTGCGTATACAAGCTCTTGCAATTCCCTAACTTCTTACCATCGAAAAGCTAAGTTCAGAATTCGAAAAAGATTTTAGAAATAAAAGTTTCTCAAAGAAAATTTTGAGGCACGTTTAATACGAGCTCGCAGTTGGAATTTCGCAATGGATAAAAAGGCGAAAATCGTTTACGGAACGTCTGCATCAAAGAGAAATGGAGTAATCGAACTGGAATAAATCAACACAGGACAAATTAAATACGCGTGTCGGCCAATTGAGCTGTACGGTGTATACCAATCTAATACTTTTTAACGGAACCTCTTGGAGAAAATTGAGAAATAACGACTCAAAT
Organism: Dendrolimus kikuchii; assembly: GCA_019925095.2. Taxonomy (NCBI): domain Eukaryota; kingdom Metazoa; phylum Arthropoda; class Insecta; order Lepidoptera; family Lasiocampidae; genus Dendrolimus; species Dendrolimus kikuchii. The sequence continues at coordinate 11,516,960 of CM034400.1, forward strand.
TTACCTTACTTGGAAAAACGTGTTAAATTTGGATTAAAACAGAGATGTGGGTGGTATGATGAAAGCGTTTCATAAACTGGGTGTGATATTAAAGTAATTTATTTTAATAATGGACAGTGACATAGATAGATACATCATTAATATGTGGATAGCAATAGCTATACAATATTAATAATAATAATAATACATATTATATTAATATTATATATACTAATATACATAACATTAATATACAAATACACTAATAAATAAACGTACATGTAATTAGGTATTAAATATTTATTATAAAGTGAGATACGTGAATATTACGTACCAGTTCTTTAAAAATGGCGAGTGACTTTGCCTGTCTTATGTTTTCGGGCAATGAGTTCCACACCCGGACAGCCTACACAGCAAAGGATTTGGTGTAGAAAGTAGAAACGTGTGTAGGTGTTTTTAAGGCAAGATTATGAAAAGAGCGCAAAATGAAGGTGTGAGATGTATGGAGGAAATCAAAACGTTCCTTAAGATAGGAAGGAGTAGAAGGAATAAATAATATGCTATACAGCAGATTGAGAAGATGAGCATTCCGGCGAAGTGAGATTGACAACCACTTGATCTTTTTACAATATTCAGAGACATGGTCATATTTCTTTAAACCAAATATAAACATGATGCAAAAATTTTGAAGTCGCTCTAGTTTATTGAGTTGTTCTATGGTAAGGTCAAGATAACAGGCGTCCGTATGGTCAAGGATCGGCAGTAAAAGCGAATGAGCAAGTGTAACCTTGGTAGTGGTCGGTAGAAAGTATTTTAACCTCCTAAGCGATGCACGAGAAGCAAAGACCCTACGACTGAGTTCTGTGATGTGAGGCCACCAAGACAGTTCCCTATCGATGATTACGCCCAGATTTTTAACTTTACCGCTAATGTGAAGACGCGTCCCATCAAATAACAAGTCCGCCACTAAAGACCAGTTTATCTTTGAAATCATGCTTGAGCTTCCAATTATGATGGCCTGGGTTTTACTTGGATTCACTTTTAGGCCGTGTGTTCGACTCCAAGCAAGTATGCGGCCCAAGTCGTCATTAATTGTGTTTATAGCGTCTTTGATATTTTCTACTCTAGCTTGTGCGTAAATCTGCAAATCGTCTGCATAGAGATGATAGGATGAAGATAAATTGTAAGAGATGGTATTAATAAAAATGGTAAATAGAAGCAGAGATAAAACGCCGCTCTGAGGGACACCTGCAGTTAGGCTTTGCCATGACGAGTAAGTTTCATCGATGCGTATCCTCTGCTGTCGCCCGTACAGGTAACTACGAAACCAGTCAACAACTGTTGGAGATATGATGAGAGAGCGTAGAATTGCTAATAAAATCTCAAAATCTACATTGTTAAATGCGCTGCTAAAATCAAGTAGTGATAGTATTGTCAGAAGACCGTTATCCACACTCTGTCGGATGTCATCAGTCATTATGATTAGAGCTGTAGTTGTACTGTGACCTGGACGAAATCCGGATTGATATGGATTCATTAAACAGTTTTATTTAAAAAAAAACACTTAGTTACTGATGAACTAAACGTTCAAGGACTTTGCACATAAATGGAAGGATAGATATTGGACGAAAATCAGAAAAGGAAAGGGGGTTACGTTTTTTTGGCAAAGGAATTATTTCGGCTTCTCTCCAGGCTTCAGGAAATGGAGTTGTAGCTATGGAGTAGTTGAGGATGTGTGAGATGATGGGACTGATAACATCAAGTATGGGTAAGATCATATTTCGACTAAAAATGTCACTACTGACCGCATTTGACGTTATAGATTTAACAGCTCTTACAACATAACAATCAGTAAATTGAGAAAGAACAAATGGAGAATGCTGTGGAGTAGGAAGTGAACAGATTACTTTTAGAGTTTTTGACTTAATTGTCGGATTGAAATCGGAAGATGTAGCAAAACGCTGGTTTAGAAGATTTATATTTAAACTATTGGATTTTGATACATGAGATGATTTACCAACTCCCAGTGATTTAAGGAATTTGAAAACTTTTGCTGGATTGTCATTTTCAACTGAACTGTGAATGTATCGTCGTTGTGCGTTCCTACATGCTCTATTGCAGCGATTGCGAGTATTTATAAATGCCTGCCTGTTTACATCCGTAGGACGACATTTAAACCTTGTTTTGGCTTTACTCTTTTGGTTTATAAGACATTTGATCTCGTCTGTCAGCCAGGGTGTAGGATGGTGTTTAAGTTTAATCTGGCGTAACGGCGCATGTAAGTCATACAAACCCAGTAGGGTCGTACTAAAAGCATTCACCTTGTTATCGATAGAAACTGCATTGATTACCCTAGACCAGTCTAACCCTTGAGCATCTTTGCGTAGATCTTCTGTGTTCATGCCACCAAAGTTACGCTGCACAATTAGCTTTGACTTAGTTGTATGAAAGATAAATCATGTCATGATATGAAAACATGTCCTCCGAGCACTGGCCATCCTTGATAACATGAGTAGGGGAGGAGACTAGCATTAAATCTAGTAGAGAGGCTGTAGTCTTTGGAATGTGGTGAGTCGCATTTAACGGAAGAATATTCAGATTGATAGAATTCACTAAAGTTTGAAAAGAAGAAGAGCGTGTGTCATATTTAAGTAAACATGTGTTAAAATCACCCAAATAATCGCCAAAATAGGCCGGTGTACCCGCTTATCAAATTGATCCCCTCGACTCCATCCAGCGTCGCGCCGTTTGTACGATCCCATACTAACAGGTGGTCTAGATTCTCTTAGCCTTCGGAGAGACTTTGCGTCCCTCGGCGTGTTTTATCATGATTGATGAACAATGACGAGTGTTTTGAGGAATTGTTTAATCTGGTGCCAACGCCACACTTATATAACCGCACTGTTCCTGCTGTTACAAACGCCCATAGACGACGGTAACCTCTTCCCATGGGGTGGGCCGTCAACTTATTGTCTGCTTCAATATATATATATATATATATATATATATATATATATATATATATATATATATATATATATATATATATATATATATATATATATATATGAATACTTCAATACTTAAGTTTCTTGTTCAATTCACTACAATTTCAAAGAAACAAGTCACGAAAAACACGAAGCCAAGTCGTAGCCAAACTAATTTGAAGTATCTAATACATAATGAATGACATGTGGGCAACCTGACAACCTATTTGTTATTGAATTACAGCGATGGTTGTCTACATCGCAATTGTAGCGTCATCTATTGTTCTAACCCGTCTGTTCCAAGTAAACGACGTCGTTTATCGGGATGAAACGTATCCTAAGTGTTGATTCGGGTTATAAGCCAGCTTTATGACGAGTTTCATTCATATACGTCCATTAGTTTCCAAAAAGACGCGATCGCAGTGCCATCTTTTTCGCTATGTTCGTCTATCCCACGGAAACGACGTCATTTATCAGGATAAAAAGTAACTAAGTTATGCCCCGTTATATAAGTTACCTCCGTTTCGAGTTTCATTTAAATCCGTTTAGTAGTTTTCACGTGATGCTTTAACAGACAGTTATAAAGACAAAAATTCTAAAATTAGAATTTTCGGAATCTGCTGATCCGAATTAGTCCCCCTGATTTTTTTCACATTTTAAACGCATTGTACAAACTCGAACGATTTACAAATTTATTATAGTAATAGATAGATGTGCATTCGTTTTGAATTTTATCTACTTTCGACCTAAGGCGATTCTAGTTTCATCGGCAGTCTAATTTAGCTAATCTTTCTTTTTATTCTTATTTATTATTTGACACTCGTGTTTTTTTTTAAGAGTTCTGCCATCTAGTCTTTCACAACCGCAGCTATAGTGCTAGATTTATGATAGATTTAATGCTGCAGTTGATAGCGGTGATCATTTGGTAACTTTATAAAATATAGTAATTTTTATGTTTTCCTTGACACCGACTTCAAGATATTGTAGAAAAAAATCGGTTATTTTTTTTGTTTTGGGTGTGAATGAGGTATTGTTTTTGTTAAAAAAATATTTTTTACTTATTAATTGAGCAAATACTTCAATATACTGATCGTGTACTAGCAGAAGGTGATGTTAGGAGCCTTAAGAACAGACGAGCGTGCATGACAAGAGTTATGAATGTCAAAGAAGCAAGTGAGGTGTGTAAGAATAAGCCTAAATGGCGCTCTGTTGTTCGTGCCTACCCCGCAAGGGAACTGGCGTGAAGTTATGTATGTATGTATGTAAATACTTCAATATCTTTAGAAATAATATATTATTAAGCACCTGTAGAAATGGTATGACTGGTACTCGTATACAAATTTGCCACATCACTCTTCAGTTTATATATTCTTTAACAATCGTTGCTCTCGATTCCCTTGTAAACCACAAATCAGATCCTGACTTGGTGACTAGGGATCGTCTCGGGAGTTAAAAAACAATTTGAAAATCGGTTTACAATTGACGGAAAAATCCCATAACATGCATATAAAAAATTACGCGACTATAGAAAACGTAATACCTACATGCGTATACAAGCTTTTTTCCAAGAATTTAAGTGCACGGCGTTCTTAATTAAGGGTTGCTCTCGATTTTCCTAGGATCCGATCCAATCATCAAATCCTGACTTGATGACCATGGAACTATCTCAGGAGTGTACAGTTAGTTATGAGTAAAGAAAAAAATTGAAAATCGGTTTACATTTGACGGATGATATAGTGTTATGAAGAAGTTGGTTAACAATTTTCGTGAGATTCTCTAATTCCTTAGAATCCACTCATGAGATCCAGACATAGTGAAAATTTAAACCAATTAGAGAATATAAACCTTTTGGTTAAAAATCAACCCAATAGACTACGATCTCTAAGTCCTTTATGGTCTATAAATGAAACATAAGTAAAATGATACAGTGGTAGGCACTTCAAGAGAGTATTTGGGCTGACTCAAACGGCACTTTGTGTAGCCAGATTAGTATTCCTCGTTCGAACCAGAAGGGGTGGCAAAGATCAAGTTGCGTTTTTAATCAAACACATCGCAATCCGTCAATGGGACGCGCCACTGACTAAAACAAAGCGATAAATTAAAGCAGGAAACGGGAGGAAAACGCTCGCCGCTCGTATTGAAAGATTTACTTCCTCTGTTTAATTGCAATAACGGCTAGGCACGTTGGTATCGTATTTTTCTTTTTACACTCCGCCTCTTATTGCCTTCGGGCCGTTAAATAAATTTATGACGCCCGACAAAGTTCAACCCACCTCGCAGCCTCACGGGCTGAAATTAGGTGGAAATGTGAAACAGAAATAAAAATGCTTAGTCTCAGGTGCGTTGTTGAGAGGCGCGCGGCGGCCGCCGGACCCACGACCCACGGCCCACAGCCGATTCTCCGCTAGTGGGATTAGCTCTTGACTCGCGGTTAAATGGCTCGGCCGCTCATAAAAGTTTCTTAACGCTCATAGTTTTGGGCTACCTTGCCGTTGACTAAAATTTCCCTCTCAGAAAAGTTCTGCAGGTCGCTAGTTTCATTTGGCATTACGTGAGTCTATCTGCTCGGGAATTTTATTACTGCGTCAGAGTAAGGTGCGCTGGACACCAAACTTTGTTATTTATCTTATAGGCATGTTCTCTTTACGTCTCTCGGCAAGAGGAGGAGTTCAATTATATTTTCGTATAATAAACAAAAATAAATTCGGAAACTCACATTAGCGCCCGGCTCCTTTAAAACCTCCGATGTAATCTGAAACAAGGAACAAACACGCCTAAATAACAATAAAATTGTAATAAAAACTTTGGGCACGCAACCGAAATTGTTGAAAATTGACCAAATTATTATTTACGGTTGGAAATTAAAATGGAGCATTATAGAAGATTACTTTCCCCTCTTTCGAATAACTCGAATAGAAGCGGCTTGACTAAACGTGTTGTCTTCTATGGAAAGCTGCAATTATACACTTTACGATTCTTACAAATAGTCCACTAACTCGTTAGTTTGTTAGTTAAATACTTGTCAAACAAGTTTTGGTAATTATAGTCTATTCAAACAAGGCCGCCCATAATAAATCCCTTTTCAAAATTGTTTAACCTAACAATAGTAAAAATAGAGAAGTTCAGCCAATTTAAAGTCTATACTCGTAATGTGGTATATTCAAAGGTTAATCCCTTTGCAGTACCACATCAAAAGATTTCAAATATTCATTTTTGGTTTGTGGTCGCTGTGTATTGTATAATACAATACACATATTTTAAACTCTACCATATAATAACATTGGACCCGTCCCTAATCAAAGAGAAAGTCTATAGTTTTCCAAAAACTAGTTACATAACAAAACTCTTAATATGTCTCATAAATAGCATATACATTATCTTAAGTTTACCAAATTTTTAATATTTCAAATTTTTGGTCGTATATAGATATAATTAGTAGCTGATACATGATTAAAACTACGTTCTAACTAACTTTTTATTTGATTTTTATTTTTGTTCCGACGTTTAGGCCGATGTTCAGTAGCCTTAATCACGGAACGCAAAGATGTCAAGTGTGTAGTGTTCTCCATTGAAACTTAGTTTTAATAAAAACCTTTGAATTTTAATTTGCATAAGGCCTAATGTTAATATTGTTGCAATTACAACATGAATGAATGAAAACTATTTATTGTTCACCATAAACTTAAAATTAGACAATTAGTGAATAACTGGTATTGAACAATGGGCGGCCTTAGCGCTCATAGCGATCTGTTCCAGGCAACTCCGTGAACAAGGAGAACATCATCATAAGGATGTGTAAGTTGTATAAAGACTACCAACGTAATTTACTAGGTACTTAGACAACAAGACGGGTATAGTGTCCGTATCCCTAAAATGAGGAAGCCCATCACCAGCAAAGGGACGTTTATAGGCTGCTATTATTATGTATGTGTGTCTATTTAGTATCAAAATTACCTCATTCGTCGTTAGGACAGGGTTAAAATTAGCATTTTGCAAATTTTGTTGCGACATTTATTCAGGCGGGCCCTCGTGTAGCAAAGTTAGGGTGGACGGATGTCCGCAACTTCGCTAATGTTGAAATAATGTACACCACCAGGTCCCTTGCTTGTATCGTACCCGCTGATGGAATGGAAAAGTTTTCATTTGTGTTTTACTCTTTACTACTACAGTTTCATTAATTAAGTAGCTCTGTTAGTTGGACTTGTTTAATCAATGCTTGGAATTAATTTTTTTACATGAAATCTTACTTTATATCTGACGTAAAAAATACATGAATGTGAATCATGGTTTATTTTCTGTATTGTATTGAATTTCAACTCCAAATGGAAAATTAATTTAAATATTAAATATAATGTTGACTATGGTAGATAAATTACAATTTTTCTTTATATATAAATATAGATTAACTAGAGTTTACCCCGCGGCTACGCCGCGTGAAAAACCCTAGGTAGTGGCTCTCTGTTTCGTATATACAATTTTAATTAGATGTTTTACCTAAAACCTTACTGTTTCTTGTTACTAAGTTCACTACAATACCAAAGAAACTAAGTCCATGTACTCTACACAACTGCACAGAGAAACAGAGGCGAGTTGCAGCCAATTTGAAGTAATACAATGAATGAGATGTTGTTTATGACAACGTACGTTTGTGTTTGTTAGCGTATTAAAAAACGCGATTGCAGCGCCATTTATTTTACTAATCCGTTTATTCCATGGAAACGACGTAATTTGTCGGGATAAAACGTATTCTAAGTATTGATTCGGGTTATAAGCTAGCATTATGATGAGGTTCATTCATATATGTTCATACATACATACATAACTTCAAGCAAGTTCCCTTGCGGGGTAGGCACGAACAACAGAGCGCCATTTAGGCCCATTCTTACACACCTCACTTGCTTCTTTGACATTCATAACTCTTGTCATGCACACTCGTCTGTTCTTAAGGCTCCTGACATCACCCTCCACTAGTACACGATCAATTTGATCATGGAAGGTGTGTCGTGGCCTTCCACGACTTCTGCATCCATCCACTTTTGCATTGTATATCTGTTTAGTCATTCTTTCATCATGCATTCTTTCCACATGCCCGAACCACCGGAGCATTCCTTTCTTTACCTTCACCCCGACACTCTCTTTCAGACCAACTCTCTTTCTTACTTCGGTATTACGAACGCGGTCCGCGAGCGTCACTCCGCAGATTTTGCGCAGTGCTCGCATCTCAACCGCGTTTACTCTACTTTCATGCTCTCTCTTCCATACCCAACTCTCGCTTCCATACGTGAGCGTAGGTACCAGCACCGCGTTGTGTATGGCGAGCTGGGCCTTCTGGCTGAGGTTTTTAGCGCCTAGAAGTTTACCTAACGCTCAATTCAAACTATTCCCCAAATTCATATATGTTCAGTAGTTTCAAAAAAAGATGCGATCGCAGCGCTATGTTTTTCGCTATTTTCATCTATGCCATGGAAACGACGTCTTTATCGGGATAAAAAATATTCTAAATTACGCCCCGTTATATAAGTTAGCTTCGTTTCGAATTTCATTTAAATCCGTTCAGTAGCTTTTATGTGATACTCTAACAAACAGACAGACACAAAGACAGACAGATAGACAGACAGACAGATGGATAGATAAAAATTCTAAAAATTGTATTTCGGAATTTCTTGGTCCGAATTAGCCTCATTGACCTGTGTCACATTTTTAAAAGCATTGTAAAAACTCGAACCATTTACAGATTTATTATAGTATAGATAAATTAAAACCAAGTTTTAACGGTTTTAAGCGCGACATTTTATTTTATTTGTAATTTTATTTCGACCTTTTGGCCTTTATTCAGTAGGCTGTGATCACGTAAGACAAAACTACGAAAACTTAACTACAATTTTCTGTGAATTGATTGAGCCGTTTCGAAGCCTATTGAGACAGCCTTTCACGCCGACACACCGTCAACAATTTTAAAAACTAAGTTATTATTATTAGATATCAAATTAACAGCAGTTATCACTTAGATTTTAGTATTTATGTTGAATTCACAAGCAAATAATTCAAATGTATTTATTGGTACAGATTTATAAATAGCTATAAAGCAAGATTGCAAAACCCGCGCTTATCCCCCGTAATCCCGTAAAGAGATCGTAGATATGAAAGAAGACCAAGAATCCTGAACACTCGTTAACCGAGTTGTCCCATGTCGCCTCCTGTGGACGTGGCCAAACAAAATGTAATTTTCCCTCCGGAGCGACCTCTTACGTGACCCGACAAAGATATAACGCTTTTATTAAATTACTTCAGCTTTTATAAGTAACTGCTCGAGATATATAACGACCATGGCTAAAGGCTATCGATGTAAACGGAATAAAATTATTATATTCAATAAATAATATTTCTTCCATTTATTCCTTACATTACGTTTAAGTATAGTTGTCATCATAAAATATATGGCAGCTAATATTTTTAACAGATGTCATTAAAGTCTAGTTGTAGTAATTACTCGTATAATAATGGCATAATTTAGTCGATTATATGAAAGTGTGTAAGCATTTGTATACGATGTATAATTTTGACAGTTGTGAAAATAAGTAGTTGTGTTGTTATAAAAACCTGGTTCCCGCGAACATTCTCTGTTTTGAAATGGCGCCACTTGATATGATGACTTTTTACAGAAGTCGATGGGTGGTTTTAGTACAAAAATATAAAAGCGGCTAGTATTTGTTGGAAACGATTTATTCGACCGTGATTTGGGTACCACTAAAGGTTAAACTGAAGTGTAAAGTTGATTACTGAAATTGTATTTAAAGGCTGTAAGTAAAATAAAAAATGACAGATGATGAAAGTGTTGATATCGTGTATGATAAGCTCAACGTCCCACTGTATGAAGTTGTAATATAGAATTTTTTATTACGAAGGTTTCAAACAGGCAGGCGGCTCACCTATGGTCGGTTCCTATATATTACTATTCATTCAATCGCTTTACCATCGCGACATCGGTCGAATTGTGACGTTACTTGAGCCTATGTCAAATTTTAACAGATAGTAAGGCAAATGAACGATCTGTAGGATATAAGAACTGACAATTAACGGAAACTGGTTACCGTCATCTTAATACGTTTCAAACACCAGGGGCGATGAAATAAGGGTTAAGATAGAGGGATATTGTTTAAAGACATTGTAAGAAATACTTTGACAACACTCGTGATTGAAAGGCTGATTCGTACTTCACCCAGAGAATCATAATTGCCATAAAGCGTGACAATGCAGCCGGCCTTGAAAGAAAGAAAGAAAGAAGAAACATTTATTCGGTATTTAAACAAAGCGCATGACACATTTAAACACAAAAAAGAAAATTGGTATTAAAGTATGCAAGTATATAGCAATAAAGTATGTCTCGCGGTGTTACCACCAGGTGCAGTTCAGCATATTCTAGGCAACGGGTGTCTGCCGCTCATTTTCAACTGCACCTTAGAATTAACGAATGTTGCAGTGTTATGCCTTCTGAACATGCTTCCCCTTAACAGAGATATGCTACAAAGTATATAAATAAACTTAATAAATTAGATTTTATTTCTTTCTACTTAGGTTGTATTTTCTTTATCATAACCATGGAGTAAATAGTATTCTTTTTCCATGATTATAACTGACACTTGTGTTTTTTATTGCGAAGCTGCTAAAAAGGCAGAGGGGCCCACGAACTGGAAAGTGACTACCGTCTCCTATAGATGTATACAACACCAGGTGCGAAGCCAAGGTGTTACCAGTGTTTAGGAAAGAATATAGGGTATGAAATAGGAGGTATAGGTTATACAGATGGGATGAGAGGATCATACAGGAAGACTAGGATACGGAATATCTAGGAATGTAATAATAAATGATATAGATAGGTAGGTAACTCTTTATTGTACACAAAAGCATCGACAAACAGAAGTAGAAACATAGAGAAGATAAGAAGATAGAACGGGCGGCCTTATCGCTAAAAAGCGATATCTTCCAGCCAACCCTTGGCAGGGATTAATAGATATAGTTATAAATATTATAATAATAGAATAATATGATATAGATAGGATTGAGAAAGCGAAACTGGGCCATATGAACTCTCACTGATCGTACGAAACACAATTGGCTCAAAACTAACCGTTAAACGCCGATATTCTGTGAGAACATAAAGTAAAGCACTTATTTACATTTGAACTCGGCCTATGTTGACCAACCGCTTAATGTGAAGTAATGCCACAGCTTAGTTTGGTTTTGATATAAATAAAATTCTTTATAACAAATTTGGATATAACGACTTCGCTTATAGTGATAATGACAAGAATTTTGAAAAGAATCTTGGGCTTAAAATGATTTGCCTTGATTTTAATCAAAACAACATTTCTACAAAAATAACAGTACTAGATGCAATTCTTATGGTTAACGATGTAATTATATAATATAAAACAATTATATAATATAAAATGTTCTAATTAGGTACTGTATATGATTTGTGCTTTGTATGACGTCCGCTTAGTGCGACGTGTTTGTCACGTCCTTTCGATGTCTTATAAACGAGTTCTACTGTAATTGTACCGTAATTAATTAGGTTCAATCTTAGGTTTAAACTATGGAAGAAGAATCTTTTTTTTACATTTAATAACGAATATATATATATATATTATACAGAAGATTTTGATACATTGATTGTCTTTGACACTCATGGTGTTATTTTAAGGCAAAAATACTGCTCGTAAAAGCCAGAGATTACATGTATGCGAAACCCAACAATTAAGTTAATGTATATTCCACACCTACCTCGTGTGGCCGACGCCCGAGATTTTAAAAGCTCTCTCACCTTGATACTGGAGTGTCCATTAATTTGTTTAAGGGTAAAACGCTTAGAATTTAATTAAGCTTTCATATGAAAACCCTTCGCAGTACTTCATTTCTTTTATGGTACCGAAGAAGGCTAAAGTACGGACGATTCACATAATAGTAAGAGTTTGTCGTAGCTCATGGACACTACAAAATCAGGGAACTGATGATTAGATTGCTATGAATGTCAATATTTGACAAGTTTGTGCTGCCATTTGTCATATTAGTAGGTATATATTTATAGGTACTATGTATGTATGATAGCCTAATGACACAACTGCGAATCGTTCAACGGCGGAAAGTTCCGCTAAAGAATACCCAAGCAATTTTTTAAATAACTTATGACACATCAATAGAAATTCCGTCGCGCCACGCCGCGTAGAGTTAACGCCGAACCTTCAGTCTTTCGTGCGGTACGTTCTGCAGGTGTGTTACTATACTTAAGTATGGGTAAGGCAGGCTACATACTAGGCAATCTAGTTGTGGAAGCGAGGCTTCAGCCGACAGACTTTGGCATTCATTAGAGCAGTAGACGATGTAAAATTACTGGCTGCAGCAGCCATAAGAACGTTATAATAGCTTGATTGCAAAGATCAGAGAGAATCAAAATTTCGACTGCAGTAAACTGCATTCCGATGCCGCAGCCTAGTTCGCGCTCTGAATTAATTTCATGATAATCAGTTCAGTGCCAAGCTCGTGAAGAATAAACACAAACTGAAGCATTCAAACAAATTCACATTGTCATTTACTGATTGTATGAAAATTATCTTCGATAACAAGCTATCAGAGCGAGTAGATACAAAAGCAAATCTTATTTGGCAGATAAATGTTGCTTCGCGGAAACACACAGAGTCCCGCCTTATCAAACTTCCGTCGTTATGAAATAAACGTCCTATGATTTTATTTATGTCCGGAAGAGGGCGCAATGGGAGATTGCGCATCCGATTGTGACGCCCCAATGAAACAGATATTTTGCACAAACTCTGCTAAAATTATCATTTGGCAACGATTTGTTTCACTCGCGCCCCATTGGTTGCACCTCGTGCCGCACTCTCATTCAATTAAGGGCCCATGCCACAATGCCTTGTTAAAATTTCAAATAGATTTAACACTTTCTATCGAGTGTTCAGTATTTAAATTCAACCTCTGTCTGAATTTATTTTCAAAATGAATTTATATAATGAGTAAAACACATCTCGCACGGTTGCATTTAATTATATTAGTATTGCCGTTAGAGAATACATTTTAAAATAAAGCTTTTACGTGATTTGACTTTCTTTATCATTTGGTAGGTGATTAGACTAGTTAGTTTAAATTTCGAGTACATTGGATCAAATGAGATAAATTTCAATTACTGTTAGCTTTATTTTTACAGATAAGGGTAGCAGAACTATTACTAACCCTAACTAATAGGGGTACGGACACATATTACAATAAATTTTAACATTGTTTACACAAAAAGTAAAATACATTCATTTAGGTATTTATTATATAGTTTATTATACACGACTTATAAATAAAGGAATAAAAAGAATAACACAGTAATAAAAAGAGTACAATTGGTGGACTTATCGCTATGAACGATTTCTTCCCGACAACCTTTGAATGGAAAAACACATTTGCACGGAACAAATACATAGATATTATGTGTGTATATACATATAACATCTTATTATATTACTAACGGACCCGGCATACCTTGACTGCACTGAAAAAAATAAAATTTAGAACCCGATTGCAGTGCCACCTGCCGGGTCCAATTGAGAATCTAAATCATCCATGAACCCCTCTCAAATACACAAACAAAAAATGATTAAATCTTTAAACCCGATTCTAGCGTCACCTACCAAATCAAATTGTGAATCTAAGTCATCCCAGGATCCACTTTTGTATTAAATTTGAATAAATAACCCTGCTACTAAGGGCTTGCAGTGCCGATCTGCTATCAGAGAGTATTCTGATACTGTGGTCATGGATGTCTCTGGCTGTGCACTTATATTTAATTTCACACCAAGCTAGATGTACATGCCACAACACACCTAAGGTATGTTGGCTTATTTATTTTGTCATTGTCCTGCCAACTTTAATACGTAAGACTCAACCGAAAAAAATGACTGTAAATATAATTGTAGACATACGGACAAATGGAGTGACGAATATGGCGATTGAATAATTTCATTTTTTGCGAAAATAGTTACAGAATTTAAAAAAAAATATTTAGAAACAAAATTAAATACCGAGGTTTCAAATTGATAAAAGTAAAATTAGATAACAAAGAATATAGATCACTAAATGGATTATTCGATAACAATATTTAAAGCAAAAGACTGCATTAAAACGTTTAGAGTATAAAAAGTCTATCTCGCTATATCTTTAAAACTTTTAATAAAAACAACGAAGTATCCAAGACTTTTCAATAGTTACACAAGATAAATAACTTAAGCACTTAACAGAACTACAAGGTTTACTTTAAAACTTTCAAGTTTAAATTAGGAGTTAATAACTTAATCGATTGTACACTTTTCGACAGTTATTATCTGCTGTCTCAATAAGTATAAAACGTTTTGGAATTTACAATTATTATGAAACTTATGGCCGTAACACATACATACAAGGTATTTTGTCATTTTCCTGCTAAGATTAATACGTATTGATCTATCTGAGAAAAAGGGATGTAACATATAAATGTAGATATACGGACAAACGAAGTGACGAATATGACGATTGAATAATTAATAGGTCAAATTTATAAGTGGACCTCTTTTTTCAAAATTGTAGTAATGCCGCTTTAGTTTCTCAGCACCGAGACTACTTTGAGTATTTTTTTCTATATATTTTAGTTTTGGATTTAGCCACAGAGGCCAGCTTGAAAAATTTAATATATAGTTGTGGTCATATAATTAAGAACGATTTGAATTTCTAGAAGTTTTTTTATTTAAATCGTGTCATACACAGAGATGTGTACCTTCTGAGAAGCAACTAGTTATGTTATAAAATAGCTACATTAATAGAGCAACGTGGCTTAGGAATAAAGAATAAAATCGCTAACTCTTTTTTTTCACATTTTACTTATTTTACCAAAGTAACACATTCAAATAGTACTGAAGCTGGACAAATAATTAAGAACGATTTATTAAACTGCTCGGGAATCGTTTTATATGACACTCACATTTAAAAAATCACAATAATATGTAGCGCGAGAAATTTAAAAAGCAATTTAATACATTTTTAACTAAAATTAATAGTTAATAGCATATTCACGGCTTTTAATTACTGCTTTACACCGGCAAGGCATTGATTCCATTAATTTTTGACATTTCGCAAGAGAAATAGAGTTCCCTTCTTCTAAAAAAAGTCTTATAGCTCTCTTAAATTCCCACAGTGGGTATTTGAAACCTTTTTCTTTACTTCGAACCACAGATTCTCTATTGGGTTTACATCTGGGCTGTTAGCTGGCCAGTTTAAGACAGAAACTGATTGCACTGTAAGAAATTCCTTTACGGTGCGTGCAGTGTGCTTTGGATCATTGTCATGCTGGAATGTCCAAATAACCGGTAGAACATCTTCAGCATATGGTAACAATGTTTCTTCCAGTATATTTTTGTATTGGAACTGATCCATGTTACCTTCTATCAACTTTACAGGTCCAACACCATGTCCAGAAAAGCACCCCCAAATTTTCACATTTCCACCACCGTGCTTTAATGTAACTTTCGTGTACTTAGGGTCGAATGCTGTATTCGGGGGACGTCGTACATATCGTTTTCCATCAGAACATACTCTGTTTATTTTCGTCTCGTCAGAAAATAGTAAATTTTTCCACTGTCGCACAGTCAAGTTTTCATACTTTCTCGCAAATGCAAGCCGGGCTTGCCTGTGGCAAAGTTTCAACATGGGTACCTTTCTTGCTATCCTACCGTGCAATTTTTCTTCTACCAACCGTCTTCGAATAGTGCGTGCTGAGATTGCTGAAGGATTGTTTTCGCCAAAATATTCTTTTCTCAGCTCATTGGACCCTTTAAAAGGATTTTGTTTTGCCATACGAACGATGTTTCGGTCATCTCGAGGAGTTGTTTTTCTCTGTTTAGGTACAGGTGGAACATTCGAAGTAGTTTGATGCGTAGCAAAATGCTTTACAGCGTGGAAAACCATGGTTTTTGAACATTGCAGATGGACGGCTATCTTTTTATAAGACCAAATCTTCCGGCGAAGTTTTATTATTACTTCTCTTGTAGATTTATCACAACTTTTATTTTTTCCCATTGTTTTTTCATAAGAAACAATCACTTTTAATCTTTTACAGCACTAGATGGCGCCAAAATTATACAAAGAGTAACAAATCGACTAAGTGTTTTCTATTTAAATTTGAATAAAGGTATAAACTATTTAGCGTTCTTAATTACGTGACCAGCCAGTAAATAAAAATACTATGTTTAGAAGTAGTGTAAAAAGTTTGTCTATTTATTTTTAGTTAATCATATCAATGAATATCTGTATCAATGAATACAGCGGCAGTTTTACGATATCGAGAGAAATAAAAAAATTGCACGCAATTAATTTTGCGTCTTAGTTTGAAAAAAATCTTCACTTTAAATCAGCGTCCTTAATTATATGACCACCACTGTATATGGAAAATAATACTAGGAATAGCATTCGCCTATTAAATAGTGATTTTTTAAAAGATATACTAAACCCTTCATGACTAGTGGCTTTACAGCTTATTATTCAGTAGCATTTTAACGTTTTATTATTTAAAACAATTTTTAAACTAAATCAATCCGCAAACTAAAAAGAAACTTATAAGAATATGAAGGTTTGACTGGATTGATTTAAATAAAATAAGCGATGGCAGATTAACCTGTGGGGACATCTGGACATTTTTTTATTGCCTGGAGCAGGTAAACTGGCAGACGGCCCACCTAATGGAAGGTGATTACAGTCACCGACGGTCTCTAAGAGATCTATAATATAATTAAATTACAAACATGCCCTGTCCAAATATTGAAGATAGTAAAAAAAAACAACTGGCATAGACTACATAAACGACGGAGAACACGATGCATTTTTTTTAAATTTCTTCTCTGTTTGTTCGCGATTCACGTAAAAACTAATTTTAAGCGGTTTCGGTTGTGGTTTTCGCTGATCAACAGTAAATTTTTAGAATTAAAATTTGCGCTACTGTTTATCCCGGGAATCTCGCGGGGATTTTTATGGGAATGCTTTGAAATGGCCAAATTTAAAATAAATCGAATTCCAATGTGATTTTTTACTGATCGACAGCAAATTTAATGTAATAAAACATGTGATACTTTTTAACCCGGGAATTCCTTGGGAACTTTCCCGGGAGCGGTTTCAAGTTGTTCGGGTGCATAAAAATTAGCTTATTCCGACACAGTTTTCACTAAAACGGCAGCTTACATTATTTTCTAATGCTGTGAGTCTCGGGAATCCCGCGGGTATTACAAGCCAAGCGTGGACGAAGCCGCGGGCATATCCTAGTTTTATAATATTCTTCTTAAACAAACCCATGGAAGACCTCGGCGAGAAGTTTCCTCATTACCTTTGTTGTACGCATAAGGAATTTAAATGCTTTTAAGAGTTAAATCGTTTGCTGAATGATTATCATATATATACTATATTGGTTGTGTTATAAACAACCATTACACGTTAAAAGAGATTTTTTTAATTCTCCTTCATCCTGACAAACATGATCTGTCAGCGATTTTCCTTCTTTTTTATTTTTCTTTTCTTTTTATTGCTTTCTTT
This sequence comes from Dendrolimus kikuchii, assembly GCA_019925095.2. Classification (NCBI taxonomy): domain Eukaryota; kingdom Metazoa; phylum Arthropoda; class Insecta; order Lepidoptera; family Lasiocampidae; genus Dendrolimus; species Dendrolimus kikuchii. Next base: position 11,534,536 of record CM034400.1, read on the forward strand.
ATTTAAATCTCTTATATCTAGTACATTTTACTTACATACTATTACATGCTTTATCTTATTAGCTAATACAATGTTTCTATTACTATCATTATCCTTTCTCCGGCGAGTTACTCAGTTTTCTGTTTGCATATTGCTTATTCTAGTACTTGTTTTATTTATTACTAAAAAGAGATAATTAATGTGCGGTGGTCTTATTTCTTTTGTACCATTAAAGTCAACGAGAAGGTTGGAGCCGTTGAAACCTTCCCGCATAACGGTAGTTTTTCAACAGCTCTCGTTAGCCATTTTGCGGCATCTGTAACGTAGTTTTCATCAACGCAATTTGCCAACAATCCCGTCAGGAAAATGTCTAAAAGGCTTGGAATCTCTTTAAACGGTCGCTTCGTGGGCCTCGCTCTTCCATCGGGTCTAGCCTTCGCAGGCTCTGCGGTACTTCGTCTGCGAATTAGTTGGTCATTCATCGGCGTTCAAGGCCATAACAGGCTTTGAGTGATAATTATATGAAAGGCACCATCTTGGATATAAATATTAATGATTTCATTACAAAGGACAGCCAAGTCCTGTTCTACTCGAACAATAAGTGTTGTAGCATTTGCCTCGTATTGATGTTTATGCAATGACAATACACGTTTTTCATTGTCAAGGATTAACTAGGAATTAATTAAACTCGTTCCTTTTAATCTGTAACGTAATTTTCATCAACGCAATTTGCCAACAATCCCGTCCGGAAAATGTCTAAAAGGCTTGGAATCTCTTTAAACGGTTGCTTCGTGGGCCTCGCTCTTCCATCGCGTCTACAATCAGAGCTTATGCATAAATTTGAATTTTCAATTAAGGATACTTTGAAGAAAATTTTATTAGACATAAAGTGAAACCTTTGGTCTCTTAAGACAAAATGCGTATTAACGAACAAAACACTCATGGAGTTGTCACTTTTATAAATTTACTTGACACACTAACGTTTGAAATTCTATCAGAAACAGGTGTTATTATGTATACACATAAACACAGTTTGTTATTATGTATGATAATATTAATTTTAACTAGAAGAAGTAATAAATTTTAGCTGCGACTAACACTTTCAACAATTATTGTAAATTCATACAATAATAAAAATAATAATAATCATTATTATATATATATATAATAATATAAGCATAAGATAAGATATATATGGTTAGTTTGTTTGTTACCATTCATTGTATTAAGCAATTAGATTTTATGTTTCTTATTTTTTGCTTATTATTATTGGAATTATCTAATTTGAAATCTATTTACTATATGATGTTGCATTGCATTGTAATTTACAATTTTAGTAGTATCAACTTTCAATTAAATCTGAAATATGCATTTAATGACAAAAACGCTATATAGTTTCAAAGTCATTGATTGAAAAATACTAATCTTAAATAAAACCTACTCTTATTTGTGTAAAAAAACTTGGTACCATAAAGTTTCCCTGAATCATTATTTTCTTTTTTTTACTAAATGTTCATCGAAATTTTCTTAATTATAATTTTATTTATTTATGTCTCATAAGAATGTTAGCGTGATAATTTCTACTCTACAGCATTTGTTTTTCGGTCGAGCAACTGCACCCCAAAACGTCTGAAAGGCGTTTGTGAGATATCTTAAATGAGTTTCGTTATCTTTTGCCAAGGAAAATGGGATTAATAGTTAACAGAAACGCCTGCAAACGTTAAATATCTAACTAGTGAACATTTAATCTATTTTCTTTTATTCAAAAATTAGTATTTGAAAACATTTACTATTTGCTAGGCATATTAAAAAAAGTATATTTCAAATCGATTTAAAAATATACATAATAATGATTTTAATTTACACAAAAAATTATACAACCCTGAGATAATGTCAGTACGCCGTTTTTGAATAAAGTAGTAAATACCTGGAAAATGACTTACCCTGGTGATAACAATCCCGCAGCCCTAAATTCGTAATGATACTGGCATGAACTCAATTGCAAAGGACTAAATACAGAACTTTTAAGTTCAACTAACTCTGCAGGGTGCGTGCGCATCGTTGTTGTCTCTCGCAAGGAGTCTGGGTTTTGGCTCTCAACTATCCCATCCCCAAATATTGGCACACTAATGGATAATATCCTTTTCTTTAGCCGTATACCTGCGCCTGGGCTCTCGCTTATGTGAACCACACAGATGCGTCTGTGGGATAGAGGTAGTCGATCCAGGATACCAAGGTTTTTTTCTGCCGCCGTATGCCGGCAGATAGTCACGCCACGCCGCCTTGAATGACGTGTTACGGAGGGAGTTTGCCACCGCTAATGTGCCGGCTCTTTTAAAGCCGAACGCTATTGCACGGGAGAATGGTAAGCGTCCTGACGGAATGACTCTATTAACCGCGGCGACGTGGCAAGCCTTTGGTATGAGATGTGAACTGCGTGGACATGTTGGCCGCATCCCATTTACTAAATCTGTCTAGATTGGCCGGTTCGGCGGCGGAATAGCTGAATCATTCAAGCGGCGCAAATATGCAATTTTAGGTGAGAATTATATATTTGTGCCGTTTGCTGTTGAAACGCTTGGACCGTGGGGTTCTGAGGCCATGAGCCTCTATAAAGGTGTTTGAAAACGACGTAGTGAGTCTTCAGAAGATCAGAGAGCTGGTTTCTACCTCGCACAACGTATCAGTATGGCGATCCAGCTAAGTAACGTAGCCAGCCTTTTAGGAACCTTACCCATTGACTTTGATGACTTAGGCTCAGTATTCTACTTATAGTCTTAAGGAATTCTAGGTAGAATATAATATAAGCTAAGTTGCCTTAACTGTACAAGTTTATAATTATATATGTAACTTTAGAATTATTTAAAAAAAATGCAATTTAGAAATAAATAGTAACCTTTCAATTATCAATTCACTTCGAGTAAAGTTTAGTACTAGGTTTGTCTTTTTTGCGTCTCATAATTTATACTCTTGAATATTTAAAGGCACTAAACATGGCGGTTGTTTCTTTACCACAGATAAAGTTAGGTGGTAACTTAAGGAAATGTACGGCCTGTGCGGTTCCGTGTTATAGAAACCGCAATGGTCATGCAAAATTCAGACGACGCGGGACATTCAGACAGCGTTGTAAGAGCCGCGTCTCTTTCAGCCAGACCACACGTGGCGTTGCGCACACGAGCGCTGCGGCGACACAAGGTTGCATAGCCACGGGCCAATGCAATCAAATTCCAAAATGGTTTTATCATTCCAACATTGCATACCAACAATTATTTGACTACAGAAGTCCTGATTAAGAAAGGTTTTGCAAAATATAAACACAATTTAATAGTATATGGATCCTCAATTGTCATCCGTTGATAACCTACCGAAATATAATTTAATTTATATGTTACATATTACAATAATTATTAAGCACTTTCCCAAAAGGTTTCACGGAAATATTGAGATGGATTTTATTCATTATTTGAGATGTGGCATTATTAATGACGGTAAATATTGAGTATATTGATTAGTATATATACTAATATAGCTATGTGCTAACGACGTTATTTTTTACGCTTTAAATAAGACGCATTCGGCCACAGCCTAAATCTTGAACCTCCAGCAATATTATAATAATTATTAAGTAATATTTCAAACATGTTAAATAATTAAATTCGGTATGAACAAAAAAATTACAATATTTTTCCTTATAATGCAGTTTTGTGTAATTCCGTGAACTGTTGTGCGGTTGAGGCAGCGTCGATTTAACAGTGTCACAACGCGTCGTGTGGCATCACCGTTTGGAGGCTTTATGCTAAGGAACGTAAGTCTATAAAGCGGCCATAAAGGGCCCGCGGACAAAGAATGCAAAGTGAGCTCCGACGTAAACTCAACTAACCTCTCGGTGGTGTCCTTTACGATAGATTTATATTCATGACACTATCTGCAGCGCGTAAAATTTCGGGCAATGGCGATCCAGAAGCGGGCATATGTAATTTTGTTTGAATAAGTAAAGAAGGGTAAGGACAAAAGGCTATTTGATCTTTTCTGTCTCCGCTCCACTAAGAATAAATAGAATCGACTGCGGACTGGTTTATGTGATATTTCATAAATGGATTTTGAAGGATAGTGTGTTAGAGGATTATTGATTCCCCTAGACAACGTCAGAAGTATGTAGGTACAGTAGCAGTATAAAAAGGTTCGTCACCTTATTCGATTTTTGCTTGCACAAATAGAAGGAACAGAGTACTGTTAGCCAAGTTAGTAGCCAAAATTTTAATAAATGTTACGTTTCGAAAACAAAATGTTATATTTTTTTCACGTTTCGATAACGGAAAAAATTGAAAACGAAAAAACAAAAATTGGAATGTTGATAATGACAGATATTAAGTTAACAATAAGAACAAAAAACAAACGAACAAACAATCACTACGAATTTCATAAATATTAAAACCAATAAAAAAATTATATCTCTAAACATACTTATTACACAGCATAGAAAATCAACCAACTTGATCTTAGTAATTTAAAACAATTAAACATAAGTTTCTGTCGAACAGTCTCTTCTGTCAGTTACTTTGAAAAAGTAACATGTGCTTGCGGAACGTTAAATGAATCAATTTGAAAACTGGCGAACCTATCCTTACCACGACTGTACAATATTTTAGACTCGAGAGATAACTCATATATCGTATAGCAGCTGAGTTAAATTTTGCAGTGACATTTAAAGACAGACAGACGAACACAGACAGACTCTGTGATTGAGTGGGCTAAGCCTTTGCCGGCTTTCCTCACTGCAATGCAGAAACTCTGGGTTCGATTCCTAGCATGGTAGGAATTAATATTTTCTTAAGTTTTCGCGACTTGTATACATAATAAAACTACGTTTTAACGGTTTTAAGCATGGTAATTTTATTTGATTTTGGTTTTACCGACGTTTCGGCCACTTTTCAGTGATCACGGCCACTGCAAAGTGGCCGAAACGTCGGTAAAACCAAAATCAAATAAAATTAACGCGCTTAAAACCGTTAAAACGTAGTTTTATTATGGTAGGAATAATTAATTAATAGGATTCCTAGCTTGCCAGGTGGTAGGGCATTTGCCCGACTGGATGGCTACCACCCCTGGTCTAGAGTATGTCGCCATAACAACCTTGAGTTGTGTTCCGGCATTAGTGACCAGGTTCCAGTCTCCCTTAAGAGAGCAGCAGCACATTTGTAGCACCTTTGGTGTTGCAAATGTCCATAGGCGATAGTAACCGCTTTCCATCAAGTGGGCCGTCTGCCTGTCTGCTGATCTCCTGCAATAAAAAAAAAATGGTAAATGTCGTAAACGAACGGGTTCTAGGTGTCTGGGATTGGTCTCAGAGTGGTCCGTTGTATCACCCATAACACTAGCGTCACTTGCTTAGTTTAGGGATATACAACGTGTCTTCGTCTGCCAATTATAATTATTATGCACATATATATTCATTATATTTACTTTACATTTTTGTAAAATATATTAAAAAGACGTTACTTTATAAAAAAACACTAACTACCTAGTACATATATCTTTTATAAAATAAGATATAAATATTGAAAAAAATGGTTATTATTCATACAAGGATTTCTTCTTCATCTTCAGCCAATCTCTGTCCACTGCTGGATGTAAGCCTCCCCAAGTACGCGCCACTTATCCTGGTGTCCCGTCTTCCTCATCCAGATCCTGCCGGCGGTCGTGCGCAGGTCGTCAGTCCTCCGGGCTGACGGGCGTCCTACGCTACATTTGCCGAGACGTGGTATCCACTAATACTAGTACAAGGATTTTGTATTTGCCAAAATATCAATGTAATCCTACAAACAATGGCTGCATAAGCGAATCATTATTTAGTAAATCCATATAGTAAGTTTCCATATAGGCGTTCAAATTAAAACTAAAAAGCACTCGACTAAATACATAATTGTTTGCATAGGAGTAAAATGTGCTCATAAGCAATGGAAAATTTTTCGCAGAACTCTGAAATGAGCACTTTGAATACGCAGTTATTAATATAAGAATAAATATTTACCAGCTGCATGGCCTAGCAAAGGCTACAGTTTGGATAGATGGGACTTCATAGCGACGTTATTAATCTTTATATTTTGTTTACTTAAGTAGTCGACTTTAGAACAAATAACAATTTACGTTTTATATAAAACTGTGTTTTGCCCGCGGCTTCGCTCACGTTAATTATGCATACAGAGCGGGGGATCTTATCCGTGCAGGAACGGAGAAAGAACACAATTTCCTGCGGCCGGGCGGCCTGTCTTAAGAGGCGACAAAACAACCCACAGCCAGGTGGTAGGGCATTTGCCCGACTGGATGGCTACCACCCCTGGTCTAAAGTATGTCGCCATAACAACCTTGAGTTGTGTTACGGCATTAGTGATCAGGTCCAGTCTCCCTTAAAAGAGCAGCAGCGCATTTGTAGCACCTTTGGTGTTGCAAATGTCTATAGGCGATGGTAACCGCTTTTCATCAAGTGGGCCGTCTGCCTGTCTGCTGAGCTCCTGCAATAAAAAAAAGAAAAAAGGAGCAGCCGTTAGTAGTCCTTCCTACAAGCTCTCCGGTAACTTCCTCCCGTCAGTGATATTTGTGTACTTGAATGTAAGCATATATAATATGTTATTAATTGTAACCTTAGGGTAGTTGTGAGCATAATTAAACAATAAGTTATAACACCACACAAAGTCACAAACACACAAATAACAACAAAACTTATACACATACTCACACTAACGCGCACTACCACCGCATTGCATTACACGCACACTTCACAAACAAACTAAGACACACAAAGAGCCTAAAAATTAATAACCTAGGCACAGAAAGAAAAAAGAACACACATGGCACTAGTTAAGATAATATATATAGGTATATAGACATAAGGCACACATTGCACATGCACTTCCTCACAACACCAGCATGTAACAGGTGCACTCTACATTAGTATAAGTTTAGTATTAAAATTAGAATAAATTAATATAATAAGTTATTCTTAAGGTACACCACAATATAAAAATCACTAAATTAATGTCACATATAGTAACAAAAATAAACAATAAGCGTGTATGGAGTCTAAAATCTTTCATAGAAATTAGTTGTTGTAAAAAGGGTACGGAACTCGAGTCCGTAGAATTGTTAAAAAAAAACCTTACGGTAGTTGTGAGCACCAGTAGACTTTTAATTGTAAATTAAAATACGTAGCAGTTTTTAAAAATATTGTAAGATAGTATTTTTTTTTGATAAAAAAGTTTTAATAGACTGTAAAAAAGAATAAGAATGTATTCAATAGTAATAAAGGTCTTTGGAAAAAAGAAAGAAAATATCTGTCTGTCTGTCTGTCTGTTTATTTGTTTATGGATTACAGAGTCTTTTTTTAAATAATGTAGATGAAAGGTGGGGAGATATCTATAATATTATAAAGAGGAAAGATTTGTATTTTTGTAACGAAGAAACTCAAAAACTACTGCACTGATTTCAAAAATTCTTTCACTATTAGAATGCTACATTATTGTAGATTAATATAGGTTATATTTAATAAAACTACGTTTTAACGGTTTTAAGCGCGGTAATTTTATTTGATTTTGGTTTTTCCGACGTTTCGGCCACTTTTCATAGGTTATATTTATTACTAGAAATATTAGGGATCTCTACTAAAACTTCAATTATATAACCCAATGTGTAAAAAAAAATGTGTTTTGAGTGGGTCCAGGGATGGTGTAGATTCACAATGAGACCCGGTAGGTGGCGTTGGAATCGGGTTCTAGTTGTTTTTTTTAGGGAAGGACAACGTCTGCCGGAATCGCTAGTGTTTTATGTGCCACAACAGTCTACTAAAAGTTATCACGCAAAAATTATAAGCGTCGCCATACATGACACTTAGAAAAGTTTTATTTAAGTTAATAGGTGAGAAAATATTTCTTTCAAACATTTAAAAGCCCCCAATAATATTTTAAATACAATAAATATTAATGTCATAGCCTTAAAAATAGTTTCAAAGATATTTAGTGTGAACAATAACAGCTTTGAGTAGTTTTTTGGCGTATGAAAAATTTTCAATTAAATATTTTTTGTTACATTACGAAAATAGTGGCCTTTTGTCACCTCTACTGAATGAGTCATAATTTGTTGCTGCCACACATATTGCCTGCTATTTAATTGACAGTCTGACATTTATTTATATGTAAGGGCCGATGTTTCAATTATAAGATAAAAGTTATCAGGGGAATAAATTATAACCTGTCTGAATTCAAAAGTGTAACAGTTCAATTGTTTTATTCACGCAACAGTCATTTTTAATTTTTCCCTGTTGTATTTTATTCCACGAATAAGTTTGATCTGGTGATTGAAAAAATGGGCCCTAAATGTTAATAGACTTCTAACATATACTTTTCCGGAATAACACTAAACAGACCATAAACAAAACTGAATTATTTCAAAAAGCAATTTCATTCAGTTTTACGAGTAGTTACTGGTGGTATGCGAGTATGTTTTATTGCGGCAAGCGCACTCGACCCTCAACTCAACGGACAAACAGTTAATCATTCAACGTCAAAGACTACATAATGTTTTATTGCTCAGACGTTTGTGAAAAAATAACAATACGACGTCGTAAACGTTCTGGCGATGGGTTTAATTCGACTGAAGTTTCATAAATATGTATAGAAGTTTTGTAAGCTAGAACTTTCACAATACCAAAAGTACACACAGGTCCGGCTGGGCATAAAACAGTATGCTCGCGCCGCGGTGTACGTTCAAGGTTATTTCATTTATAAGCAACACTCGTAGTTAACAGGCAACCGCCCAAAGGAATCTAGCGGTTTTCCCTCTCAATGTCTACAAAGACAAAACTTATACCAAAAAAAGTAGATTTTTAACTGTCAAGTGTCTTACGTCAGACAAAGCTGTATGAACTCATTTCTCTGGTCTGACATTCCAGCGAATAAAACACAAATGCATAATTATTTGTTAAAAACAATAATTATCATACACATATTGTTCATATTGATCACTTTTAGGTAGAATTAAACTTTTTGTTAATAAATTCCTCTTTTTTTAGCATAGCATAGCATATATATATCATCCTTCACACAATCCATCTATCTCTGGTTTAGTCAATCTTCCAATTTTAGTTTTTATCACATCCCTCAATAATAGGGTAGTTCACAGTCAAATCAACTAAGATAGTTTTTACGTTCTTGCAAAACGCCGCGCCTTATAGATTTTGTACGAATCTTATTACGAGAAGTATAATTGTGACGTCATACCTTCAGGGATTAAATTATTTTTATCGTGATTATTTGAAAGTAATACAATAATATGGTAATTTAGCGCCCATTCTTTTATATTTTTTTATTGTCAAAAACTGAAAAACATGTAGACGCCCCACCTGATGGAAAGTGGCCCGACTGGATTGCTAACACCCCTGGTTTAAGGCATGTCGCCATAACAACCTTGAGTTGTGTTCCGGCATTAGTAACCAGGATCCAGTCTCCCTTAAGAGAGCAGCAGCGCATTTGTACGACCTTTGGTGTTGCAAATGTCCATAGGCGATAGTAACCGCTTTGCATCAAGAGGGCCATCTGCCTGTACTCTGAACTCCTGCAAAAAAAATAACAAAAAAAAACCGCTGCCTACGGACGTTTCCAACATCACATATGTACGTTAATGAATTTGGAATGTCTTATAACATGTAGATATCATCTTCTATCAATTTCTGGAGCATGGGCAGTAAGGGAGCTTAATAGCTACAACAACAACAAACAGGACTTTCAAATTTTAATTTAAACTTAACATAAAAACTGAAACATTATTGGGAAAGGAAGAGTTAATAAAACAAACTTAGTTGTAGGCGTAGTATAAAATTTATAAAGTATATTAGCAGCCCGTTTCAAATTTGACGAGAAAACTGTAAAGAAACTCGTAAAAACAACTATATAACCAGAGACTTTAGACTTTTTGTTTATTACGTAAGAACCTTTAAAACTTATTTCTTTTTTCGTATAAAAGTTTACTACTGATGTCCCAAATTAAAACAATAAAACTTACTTTGACTATTTCTTAGACAATTTATTAAATAATTAGGGTAAAATTAAATGATAGACTAATAAGTCATATTGTAGTTTTAATTGATGTTGAAAAAAGGGACCCTTACAAAGTTCGGGGCAACATATTAGCTCGCAGGTTCGCGCAAAGCACAGTTAAAGTAAGAAGTACTCTTTTCAAGGCGTATTGTCAGTCATTTTATTCGAGCGGCCTGTAGGTGGACTATACGGAATAAGCCATCAACGCCCTACAGGTACAATGAAATATTGCTTTTAGATTACTGTTGAAGTTGCCGCGACACTGAAGTGCATCTGGGATGTTTGCGGAGGCCCACACAGACGGCTTTAAGGCAATTGTGCGCTAGAAATCTACCTCTCTGAAGCAGGGCCTGTGCGGCAACACCAACGGCCTTCTGAAGGCTCTTGCGGTTTATATTTGACTGCCCCTTTCAAGAACATTGGATAGGGTTATTCATCGGTTTAAAATAAGGTGTTATAGGTTCAATAAATTATATATAATAATTAAATATAATACTCATTACTAATAGTACTGTTACGACCTGGACGCCGACAAAGACAAATCCACACCTGCACACCTGTAGAAACACATTTTATTACCTTTCGGCATTTGTGCTTCTTTTGTTTACTTTTTGTGTTTAAAATTTGTGATTAGAAAACAGCCCATTGTGTATTGTAATTTTTTATGGCAGTGATTAGCCAGGTGTGTCGGATTTAAAGTACAAACTGATTCTAGGAAATTCGGTCCACGAGGCCGGGCAGACATATTGCATCTATGCAGTATAAAGCAATACCTCGATTGAGGGATGAGGCAGTCAAGCGAGAACCACGATCAAGGCGAGACTTGTGTACATTCGGTAATCTATTTAGTGACGGACTTTGCTCATGTTATTGAATTACGACCTTCTGCATTACATTTGGACTTGTTGTGTTCGGTTATATTTGTACCTGTGTTATACGTGTTTGTATAGTTCTAATAAACTCTATAATAATTCCAACGGCATTTTAGTTTGAGTCCTGCAACTCGTAACAGTACTAACATTAATTTGTAAGAAATGTGTATACTAACACACTAACTAAATATAGACCGCGGTTCGAAATAAAGTTTATATTATTATTAAAGTTGTTATGTCTATCTGCCTGTCTGTTCGTTCGTTGTCCGCCGCAATGTAATGTTTATTCAATTTAATAGGTAAATAGGTATTGACCTTAGTTGGATGTTTTACATTCCTTCACAGAGATTGATTCTTACAAGCTACACTATGGATTGATGTAATAATGCATTATGCTATTTTACTCTAAAATCAGCGGATTCGATTCCTGAGGTAATTGATTTTCAAAAATATAATTTAGTTTTCATTAAAATCGACTTGACGACTCCTTTCAGTTATTTTGTAGGCGCGAAACATGCACCCTGTGTGTGTATGAAACTTGATAGGAGGATGTATTCTAAATGTCTGCAAGAAAGTCCCTTACGCTGGTACGACCAGATATTACGGAGATTTATTAAATTTAAATTAGGTTTGCATTTGATCAGGTAAGTAGGTAATACAAAATTAATACTTAACCAATTTGGTAAAACATTTCATCCACACGCGCAAATTGTGGTCATTTTCATTTATGTTTGGAATAACGAATTTAGATAGTAATCCATAGGATAAGTATCTAATCTAAATTTCGATACCACAACAAAACTGCAACTAAATTCCCAACTAATATTGCGTGATAGCAGCAATAACAAGTAGTACATAAAATAACGTAACGTACTATGCCGTATTACGAAATCTTACTAATCAGTCATTTGTCTTACTTTGAATTAAAATTAAACATTAAGTCTATACAAATTTTCTATGTTGTTCGTGCCTACCCCGCAAGGGAACTGGCGTGAAGTTATGTATGTATGTAAATTTTCTACCAATAGTAAGGTAAAAGAATGAATAGTAAGGTTTGAAAGACACCTGGCATTAGTCGTACATATTTTGTGTAGTCATCTCACGTAGCATAGCGTAGTAGTCCTCTACGTCTGAATGTGGAATATGACAGTGGGACTGGTCTAATTTAAAGTCGTTCAACGGTCTATAGAGCAAAGTATTTGAGGTGTTTCTTGTACTAATAAAATCAGAAACAAGGATATGTATATATAGGTATAAAAAAGAATAAAGTTGTGAGCTCGTAAAATGGGTTACCTAAAGCAGCAGTGGGCCGTTCACATCTATCGCATTACCATCTGATAGAGCCAACACAATGTAGGACATCCTTCGGCCTGATGGACTGAAGACTGTGCAAGGTTAGTGGTAGGAGTTGCATAAGGAAATAGGTGGAAGGAGATAACAATATTATGTGGCGAAAATTTGAAGAAGTTGGCTGGCGATGCTCCTGATTAAGTTACTTTAGTAAGGCTTTTACTACGTGGTTTAGCTTCGCATGAATCACATTATGATTTCAGTTCTTCGGGCTTGCTCGATCGGTGTGATACCATGCTCTCTCAGCGGCGTGAAATGGAACCTCTTGATCTAATAGTGTTTCGTGCGACGAGTGTTTAGATGGCGCACTACCCCCTCCCACTATCTTGTTGTTACGAATTTGTAGGGGATTTGTTGGATGAAAATTCGAAAATGGCGTTGGAATGATCACAGAGTTAATTAGAAGTACACAAACGTAATTCACAGTTCTTACAAGTATAGCTGAATACAACAAAACCAAACCGTAAAAAATCGTTTTCACATAAATCGCGCAAAGCTGGTCATTATAAGATACTCGCTCTGAAAGTGCACTAGGTAACGCTTCGTTCGCAATGAGAACACCACCAGCGCATTTCCAGGCTGACTGACTCCATCCGTTTGTAAGTTAGACATGATCTTCTAGCAACATGCCGTCCACTGGTTCTTGAAATCCTTTACAGGTCGGCTTAATGGCTTCTAATAATTCGTATGAAATACTAACAGAGGAAATAAGGTTTTATGACGTTTTATGGCTGCGTGAACAATGAGATTAGGTTCATTATATTTACAATGCATCCTACGCTCTACTACTATAATTTACAGGATTGTCTTGTGGTGGGAGTCCTCACTGCAGCACAGTTTTATATGCTGTTTTATATATTATTATATATATAGGTGTGTAAATGTATGTATATGTGTATATGTAATTGGTGTGTATGTATGTGGTATGTGTTCATGTAAACGTGTGAATGTGTGGTTACAGACTTATTATTATTATTTAAATGTACAGACAACTAGATTCAAATATTATAGTTGATATGCTTTAAACATATGTGTTAGTAATTTAAAGAGAATAACGATTTGGTCCTCTGCATGAGTGCCAACCTCAGAGGACTATCGTATTTATTGGATATTACGTTCAGGATGCTGTTTCTGCTCCCACGCACTTAGCTAGGCATGAGAGGCTGCTTTCTTTCGCCAGATGGCGTCAAAGCCATCCATGCGTGCAGCCACAAACATCCCGGATGTACTACAGAAGCGCGGGAGCTGCAACAACGCCCTGAACGCATTGTTATTATACTAGTGTATCTATCTATCTTGTCTATGAAGACAACATTGAAGTTTCCAATCATCGCCCCTCCTTGCAGTGATTGATATTTTCTCGAAAGATTAGATCGACACTCGATAGATAGATTTAATTTCATAATGAAATAGAACTAGTTATTTCATACGTAGTTTTATGTTAGCTATTAAGATTAATAGGTATATTATAAAGGAAGAAATAGCTAACATCTCTCCGTCCTTTCTTAAGATAAAATTAATTACAAAGTTTTATTGCCTCTGCTAACAATGGATGCCATTCCTTATGTATTCACTGGTGTAGATAACATTCCTTTTTAATTAAATGATTCTAATTTATATTTACACTCATTGATTGTTATATTTTTAGGTATCGTTGTTTGAATTAGTCAAAGTTGAATAACGTTCAGGTTATGTAAGAAGGTCATCATAAAATTTGGATGATTGTTGATGTTGCAAATGTACATAGATGGCTGTTACCACTTTCTATCGGTTAGACTGTAAATCTGTTTGCCTTCTTTAAGCAACACAAATTAAGTAAATCATACGAGTTTCGTAATTTTTTAAATAGAAAGTTATAGGAACTGTATCATGAATTTAGCAATAATTAGATATAGATTTAGTGCGCATCACTGAAGTATATAACACGAGTTATTCCACTCTTACACGTCAGATGAAATACAGATATTTATATATTAGTACGTATATTTTAGTTTTAATTTTGTTTAGTATGTACATATTTTAATACATCACAAATCATATTCTTTTCTTATAAAAAGACGACGTTATTCTGTAAAGCGCATGAATTAATATCATTCATATATAAAGCCAATCCACGTCGAAGAAAACAAAAGCCTCTCCCTGACGCACAAAACCCTTCAAAGGCGTAGATAACAAGATACTTTAATTGGCGTAAATTACATAACACGATTATTACGTCACGTTCTTCCTTTTGTACTTAAATTTCGATGCATACATCGTTATCAGCATGTTCTTTAGTTAAAGGTTGTACACCCGCACACAAGTGTGGCTCGTAATTAGAGTAAAAGCGTCTCACGGTTCCACGACGGTGTGTAGGCACCTCAAAGTACTCTTACAATAGGTAATGTACTTAACGCGCGGTAGTGCCTAGTATCGTCATTACTTTGAGGCGTTAGAAAGAACATAATGACTGTGGAGTCGACGTCAGGTCTCAGCTGTTTAATTTTAAAATCTAGCATCTCTCTGGTCCTCGCAAGTCTAAACCATGCTGCTGATTCTATATATAGTATGATATATCTTATTTTTATATAGTATATAAAGTATGTTACTATTTATTTTTTTACTTATTCTGGGAATGTTTCTTATTATTTATTGTCTTCACCGCCACTGTTGTCTTAATATTTTCCTTAGTTTAGGTTACCTGGAAGAGATCGCTTTAAGGGATAAGGCCGCCCTTTGTTCAACATTTACTGTACTTAGTTTTAAGAACGTAGTTTTAATTTTTGGTGAACCATAAAGTGTTTTCGTTCATTCATTCATTCATTCATCTGAATTTGTTTTTAAATAAATATTTGTGAAATTTGCTGTCTTACTAGGGATTTGCTGATACGTTTTGCTGGCCATGTAAAGACTGTAGCGAAATATGACATTGCTCCCAATAAGCTTAATACATAGTTTTGGAATGGCATATCATTGAAGTCATGATATTTTATGTACTAAGGTGTAGAATTTCTTACTATGTACTTGCTAGATTGTTACTTTGCACAGTTAGTTCGTAAAATTGTTAGTCAATTTTAAAGTTTGACTTTAAAACTTAACTCCGCCGATTGCATATTTTTAATGACTCTCAGCGTAACTAAACATCAAATTAGATGTGATTGGAGTGAGGAAGCGAGATATAAATGTAAATAGGATTTTGCTTCAAGTTGTAAGTACTTACATTACTATTTTAGTTATTGATTGGAATAAAGATTGCCCTGCTAGATGTTAGACTAATTATAATAACTTATAATATGAAAGAGCGATATTTTATTTAATTATTTCATTTCGTCAATGTCAGTGCAAGACATTATAACAAAATTTTTGGTGGCATTATTTTTTCGCCAAAATTATTACATGTTACATGTACGTATTTCACAATTTTTAAGAAACAAAAATGTCACCACAAAATGTACATAGTTGCAAGGTCCTGCATTGACACGATGATTTCATAATTATTAACATTACTCGATTCTCTTTCATCACTTGTAATGGTTATAATACACACACAGTGTATGTGTGTATGTGCGTGTGTGTGTCATCATGTGTTTTTATACATCAAATTTGTAGGCTATAAAGTTTAAATTAAAAATTATGCTAATGTATAATAAAAAAATGCATACTCTCCTAAACAAAATAAATTGGAGATTGAGCTCGTATTTATTTTTTACTTTACAACTTTACAGTACCAATGTTCACGGAAAGATATCAATCGTTAAGCAGCATTACTAAAATTAAACAAATATATTTCAATTCTATCGATTTCATTTGTATTATTTCTGGTTACTAACTATTTACTCCAAACGATTCTAATCCAATTTACTTATTTTATTATTCAATTTGAGTTACATTTATTTGTACCCCATAAATTCTTCAATATATAACACCGTCTCCACAATCGGTATTCTTTCGCTCCCCTAGCAAGATAAAGTACATTTAGATAAATGGCAGAGAGTAGCAACCTTCAGCCGGTTGGGCACTCCGGGCTAAACGACAGTCTTAATTTTCCCAAAGTAATAATTAAGAGTGAAGCCTTGTGAGGGCCGACAAACTCTGCACCGAGAAAACTGGCGCTAAATTTTTAACAACCCTTAAGTACGAAGTCCGATACGTTTAAAGTTAATTATATTAATAAATAAAGAGTCGCTTCTGCCATCTTGTTTCAGAAACTGCGGCCATTCATTATATAGTCACTTTAACCCTTTACCTTTGAAAGGTTTTAAAATACTTGGTAATTTCGTTTGGAACTTTTCAGTCCTTATATTAACAGGGCTTGTATACTGCTCTTTACTTACGTTTATCGCGTTTATTAATCAAAATAATTTAATTCGTTACATAGGAATGAAGAATTTTCTACACGGTATTTCATACATCAATTTTTAACAACTTAACCATTCAAAATTGTTATAGTAAAAGATTAATTTTCTCTTCCATTGCCTTAATTCGAAGTAGTTTATGTAAGTGATGATTTTGGAACATTTATATTTAATTTTCGAGACACAAAATCTATGGAGTGCAAAATTGAATGGATGCAGAAGTCGTGGAAGGCCACGACATACCTTCCATGATCAAATTGATCGTGTACTAGCAGAAGGTGATGTCAGGAGCCTTAAGAACCGACGAGCGTGCATGACAAGAGTTATGAATGTCAAAGAAGCAAGTGAGGTGTGTAAGAGTAAGCCTAAATGGCGCTCTGTTGTTCGTGCCTACCCCGCAAGGGAACTGGCATGAAGTTATGTATGTATGTATGTAAAAAAAATCAATGTGATTTTTTTGCTTACTATTAGTAAGCAAAAGGAAATGTTATATCATACAATGTGTGATATTTTTTATCGCTGGAATTCTGCGGCAATATTCCTGGGAGCAGTTTGTAGTTGTTCGGGTGCATAAAAATTAACTTCCTCCCACGCAGTTTTCACTAAAACGATAGCTTACATTTTTTTTAAATGCTGCAGTACTTTATGTCCCGGGAATCCCGCGATAATTTCAAACGTAGACGAAGTCGCGGGCATATCCTAGTAATAGTATAAATATAAGTTGAATTTGTTACCAAGACAATAATAAAAAAATAAAAAAGTCATTTTATCCGTGCAGGAACGGAGAAAGAATACAATTTCCTGCGGCCGGGCGGCCTGCCGTAAGAGGCGACCAAACAACCCACAGCCAGGTGGTATGGCATTTGCCCGACAGGATGGCCACCACCCCTGGTCTAGAATATGCCGCCATAACAACCTTGAGTTGTGTTCCGGCATTAGTGACCAGGTTCCAGTCTCCCTTAAGAGAGCAGCAGCGCATTTGTAGCACCTTTGGTGTTGCAAATGTCCATAGGCGATGGTAACCGCTTTCCATCCAGTGGGCCGTCTGCCTGTCTGCTGAACTCCTGCAATAAAAAAAATAAAAAATATATCAATTTCAGCTTGACACTATAACATTAAGATATGAAACATGTTTTTTTATATCTTAACTAGCTGATGCCCGCGACTTCGTCCGCGTGGTGCGGTTTTTTAACTATCTCACGGGAACTCTTTAATTTTTCGGGATTAAAAGTATCCTATATGTTGACCAGGGATATAAGCTACCACCATACAAAATTTCATTTAAATCGGTCCAGTCGTTTCGGAGATTAGCCGGTACAAACAGACAAACAAAAAATTTGAAAAAAGTCTAAATTAGTTGTATTTCACTTCTTACATCCCTCTGACTCGTTTTTTAGCATATTTTTTCATTGTACAGAAATTCGACCTCTACAGTTTTATTATATGTATAGAGTATAGATATACCTATATATACAGATTTAAGTCAGCAAGGAAAGACGATTATTATTATTATAAACTAATAAGAAGCCCGTTGGTTTACGTACATATTCATTCGTTCTTATACATTTCATGTCGTATGACTACACAGTCATACGACATGAAATGTATAAGAACTGCGTTTGTGACAAGCCTAGTGAATCAATGATCAAGTAAACCTGGAGTAATCTTCTGTGTTTTTTTTCATATGCTTTTAATCTGTTACTGTTTCGTAAGATTTACCAACAATTACTTATAGACAAATAGCGGCCATCAATAGAAACCAAGTGGTAAGTTAAATAAATGTCTCGGGGAGCTAACAACACGTATTACAACTGGGTAATTTACTGCCGACCTTTGTACTATCCACCTCGCCAATCTACAAATTGCTTCTTACGTAGTCACGTTTGATGGGCTTTAAGCTGAAATTAAGCGATTAATAAAACTATTTTAATTGTTAAATAGCTTTCATAAGTGATTTTGAACTGCTTTTTTTGTTATGCAAAGTTCGAAATTTTGTTATTTGTATTTCTATTATTTATTTATGCACAACAATATTTTATACTTCAAATACAAAATACTCCATAATCTAACTACTAGGAACTAGGGATCTGGGACTATGGGGTCTGCCAGTCGCAATGCTTGGGGAATATGGAAAAATGAGCAGACGGTGAATCACTGTATGGGCCCCTAAAAATTTCAAGATTGCCGAGGAGCAACATAAGTGTGAGCGGCTGAGGGGTGTCGCGAGGTGGACTGCAGGTTGACCGAAGCTATTTCCGACGTTAGGCCATTTATCACTTCCACCCCTGGAGCTTGACTCTTAGCTCTACCGATCTTCATTCCGTGCCGGCTGGCTAAGGCAAGCACGGAGACTGGGGCCTTGCCTTGGCCCCCGGAGTCAGGTCCGAGGTGTCGCTACTCACCTAAGACTTCGCCACAAAGCATCCCTGCGGATTATTACTATTATTATTAATTTCCTTTTTTTTAAGAGAACGGACTCAGTGACTCACTACGCCTTGTTTAAGAGGATTATTCGGTTTCACATATCAGTTATGCCGATGTGTAAATTTTATTAGAAAGAAAAAAGAAAGATGTCTAGGATTCGAAATAACGTCATTGGAGGGAAACGCGGGTAAATTGGCCACTAAGCTATCACGGCTATAAATATGTTCCGATTTATTTAATTAATTATAGATATTAGCTGAATAAATATTTATTACTCACCATAAAAAACAAACTCAAAAATATACGTAGGTACTAGTTATAATATTGGAAATTATTTTAATTCTTACATTTAACGAAACAAGGTATTTTAAAACACCCAATATAAATGATGGAATATAATCTAAATGAAATAATAAAGCCTTTTGGGCACCGAAATTAAATTGAACACGATACAAACTCTAATTTACCTAGATTACATTAATAACGATTTGAACACAATTGAAATATTCAAATTATATAAGTTTAATCAGGCGTTGTATGCGATTTAATGAACCGTTTCGGGTGCGTGTATTGATTTAAAGTCTGCATTTGATACCATATAATATCTGGCTAAAATTCTATAGTTGGCCTTAGGTTTATATATTTTTTAGAAGAACATACCGTATAATATTTATGTTTGTTCATAGTATGGGCGGGTTTTAATGAAGTCGATCGATAGGTTTTCTTACCTTTTTTCGTCATCATCATTTCATCAATTTTTATTTTACCTCCCACCCATTTAAATTTGTACAGAATTATCAAAGCTAGGCTACTGAAGAGTTTCTTGCGTCACTTCTCCTCACGCTAAAACAATCAATGGACGTTTTTATAATCATTCATCATCTGAACTTTAACTCCCGGTTGCGTGCGAAGAAGAACATGTCAGGATATGTGTAAAAATACTTTTTGAATAAATATAATATTATTTTTATGCAAATTACCTATTGATTGTCCCGTGATCACGGCTACTGAAAAGTAGCCAAAACGTTGGAATAATAATCAAAAACGTAATCTTATTGTGTGTAGGTACTAGTCATGAAATCTTAAGAAAATACAAATATATTAATACATACATACATACATACATACATAACTTCACGCCAGTTCCCTTGCGGGGTAGGCACGAACAACAGAGCGCCATTTAGGCTTATTCTTACACACCTCACTTGCTTCTTTGACATTCATAACTCTTGTCATGCACGCTCGTCAAATATATTAATCTATATAAAAAATAGTGCAATTGTATAGAATAACATAAATATTGGAGAGATAAAGGTTAATTGGCTTTAGAGTGCGAGGTAACAATCCTTCACCAGCCCATTGCGCATTTTCCTTAAATCATTTTTTTTTAAATACAAACAGGATTTTTGCTATGAATTACACTATTTATTGACATTTAAATTTCTTAGACAACACTTAATCATCATTTAATAGTATAATTCATTACATTCAAGAATCTAAAATTACATATTACATTAGAAATTTTTTATATCAATATCTAGAGATACAATGTATCCAAAAATTTATCTTGTAGGAAAAAACAAGGTAGGTATATATATACAATGAAGCGACTCTAGTAAATTATGTATCGCGAGTACGAAAGACTCAATAATTTAGGGACGGTCCAATAGGTGTGTATTAATCTACCACTAATGTGGTGTTCCCTGCCCTCTGGCAGCATTCGGTCTGAACTAAACTCTGTTATATTGATGGGCGCCCTTTGTCTACGTCGAATGGGCGTTTCGTCTGTGTAACTTTAACGTGTTGTTGCGAATTGATGCGACCTTTCCAAATGACCGTCGAAGGGTTCTTGGTCATTTCATTCGGCGTAGATTCAAGTTTAATTTGCTAGTCGGGTTTAATTCTCGTCTATGCTTATTACAGTTACGTATATAATTCTACGGACGGCTTCTGTGGTTTATGGACTAAGATTTTGCTGGCAGACCTCACTACAACGTAGAGACTCCGGGTTCGATTCCTGGCATAGTGAATTTCGTAAACGAACTTTTCGTTACTTTCTATTGTCTGGGTGTCTGGGATCCGCCCCAGAGTGGTCGGGTGTATTTACCCATATCACAAGCGTAACTTCCTTAGATTGAGGGGATTCAATGTATGTGTTTGTTTGCGGATTATAATATAATAAAATTCTAAACATACCTTATGAAAGCTATAAAAAACAAAACTAGAATAGATTATATAAATGATGCATAACACGATGCTATTTTTTTTAGATTTCTTGTCTGTTTCTTCGACATTCACGTAAAAACTGCTGAGCCGATTTCGATGCGGTTTTTACAGATCGACAGATAATTCTTAGACTTAAACTCTGCGCTACGTTTTACCCTAGTAATCCGGCGGAATTTTTTCCGGGAATGATCTTAAATGGCTAGTTTAAAAAGTAATATGAATTCCAGTTTGATTTTTTTACTGATCGATAGCAAATGTAATAAAATGTGTGATATTTACTATCCCGGGAATCCCGCGTGAATTTTCCCGGGAGCGGATTACAGTTGTTCGGGTGCGAACAATTAGCTTATTCCGACACAGTTTTTACTAAAAGGATAGCTTATATTACTTTTCTAATTCTGCGGTTTTGTGTCCCGGGAATCCCGCGGGAATTTCAAGTCGTGGGCATGTCTTAGTATAGGTATATTATACTAAACTGTTTAAAATAGTGTGTTACTCAGCAGTCGAGGAATGCCAATAGGAATACCGGTACACGTTATAATAATTTTTTTCATCTATACTAATATTACAAAAGCAAACGTTTGGATGGATGTTTGTTGCTCAAGAACGCCAGAACGGCTGCACGAATCTAGATGAAATTTGGCACAGAGGTAGATTATACTCTGGAATAGCACATAGGCTTATTTTTATCGCAGAAGATATACGGTTCCCGTGGGATAATATTAACGTGAGCAATGCCGCCGGCAAATACAAGTCCGTTCATATAAAAGAACAACGGTTAAAGTACCTATCTTATCATATTACTATGAAAAATCGTGATAGAAATCATTTGTTCAAACAATAATGAATGCTCTATTTGACTCCTTTTAAATTTTTATTTATTTATCTAGAATAATAATTTTAGATCTTGAAATAGCAGTAAGGCACCACAGAAACGTATGAAGTAAAGGTAAACATGTATATACTTACGGTCTTATTTATAGATAGAGTAAGTTTGAACACTTCTTTAAGAACCATAAAGAAGCGTTTAAACTTACTCCAACTCTCTATGAATAAGACCGTTAGAGGTCATAAATTTATACGCTCATACAAAATCTATAAGGCTGCAACATTTTGTAAAATGATAAAAGTATATCACTTGAATTGACTGTCCCTCGCCTACTTCAGTTTCTGACTACTGTGTTCTTTACTTCTTAAAATTAAAATCTTCCTCTCCACTATTTTATGTTACTTATAGTCACCTACTCATTCATCATGTTTTGTCGGTGTTAGCATACATTATTGATAAAAATAAAAAAGGCTATCCTCGTTTCAAAAGACAATTTAGATAGATATTTCTTTGATCGTTATGTTTTTATTTTACTACTTAAAATTGGCAAAATTGCCCTCGAAGTAGTAGGCTAAAAATATAATAGTTTAACAGATACGCCTGCTATTCGATTTTGCTTGAACTCGTTTATGCAAAAATAGTGCAGTAGCTTCCTTGGTTTTGTTAGTATGCATTAGATAGATAGATAGACCATAATTTTAAATCGATACACCAAGAGACAGATTCCATATTCAAACTGATACATCCACCAGTTACTATACCAACCCCCCATTAAAGAGGTGCATGTGTGCATGACTAATTGTGTATTCCAGTGGACCCTATTTGGAAACATGCGTCTTCTACCAGCCGTATGCCACGTGCAACACGGTATACTGACGCTGTATATTAGTGTTAGTAAACGTCTCCAAGTATATTTTTAGTTTTGGATTTTATTTCCTTTCTAGGGTTCCGTAGCTAAATTACTAAATTGTAAAAACGAAGCATAAAAATGTTTTTTATACAACTATTTAATATAGACTCCGCAGCTATAAAGAAAACGTCAGATAGACTAAGTACTTCATTTGCTTAACTTTACTTTTTTATTTACCGTAAGAATACTAACCATTCATTTGCCTTAACTACTCGATAAAATTTGGGAATAGTTTGTTTCTTTTTACTAAATCAGTAACTACACCCGTGTGTAATGGCATATATTTAGCACAAACAAAGCTTTCTGAAAATTTTTCCATATAAAAACTTTTCTTGGTTTTTCGAATAAATGCCTGTGATTTATCTAAACAGACAGAAAGACCAACAGATAAATAGAAATATTAACGATTTTATATGAAAAAAATTGTCATAAAAACCACAGATAAACCAAATTAATAGAGTAGATTTTACATTACACACAGACGAATTAATTAACCATGAAAAAATTTAAGAGTAATCTAAGTTAAAACGTGAGATTAAAAAAAACCAAATACGTGTCGTGGGTAGATCACATCGTTCCACGTCGCTTATTTTAAACCCAAAACGGCATACGTTCTCGTAATGCTCCCAAAAGCTTTTTATCTGAGAGTAAAGCCGTCGATAATGATGTACAGTACCATTGACGGCACACTTTCATTAAGTTTACTAGTCCACAAACGTCGTATTAAACTTTGAACCCTTTGGAACAAGTGTGACAAAGAGAGAACTACCGTTTGTAGGCTCCGGAGTGAAATAAAAAACCACTGTCCCCGCACTTGATTTTCTATTTATCATACGGCGGACTTATTAAAACAACCAACACGCGTGTTGTTGCACTGTTACTTTAGTAAAACTTTAAAGTAGTATGGAAAACTTGGAGTAGACTACTTTCTTGGTGTTTGTTAGTTAAATAATATAACATCTGGCAGTTAATAATGTTGAATCTTCTAACGAAATTCTTTTACGCGGCTTACAGTAGGGTGAGCTGGCAGAAATCGTTATGCCCCTCCAGGTGACCTTCAAAGTAAGGAAATTTGGTCATGACGGAGGTCCCCCGACCGCATAATTATAGTTTTTTTTTAAATCGTAAATTACGGTTACGTATTGCAAAATCTAAAGCTATAATGGTTATATACTTCTTAATATCGAGTTGTAAATATTGTTGAATGTAGACCGCATTTCATGGTTCCTTTCATGTTCGCTGTATTGCAAAACGACTAGCAATTTTCGAAACACTTCCTGTAAATACTCTTAATATATGAGGAATAGATGTTTAAACAAATAACCATCACATTGCTGGGCTCAGACTTTTCTAGTTTTAAGACAGAACTAAATACCCACCACGCTTTTATAAGGCGGATTTTCGAGATTCACGCACCTGTAATGTCGGTACCCAAGCAATCACTGTGTTTTACTTCACATCCCATCTGATACTGTTCCATATTGCACATCAAATTAAAACTCAAATCAGTCAAAAATTTAAAGGAACTCAAGTAAGTTATATGATTTATTTGGTCTAAAAACATGTATTTAATCGTAACACATTGGTAAACGAGACAAGAATTATTGTGGCATCATCTCGTTATATAACATTTAGGAGATTATCACTGGTACAATTTTAATGAGCAATATTTTAGAATTATACAAATTATCATTCCCAAGCTGTTGTTCATGGTAGAATTTCGGTATGTCACTATTAAAATATAGACTTTAAAAAATTAAATATACCATTATGTGCATGTATTTTAAAACATGATTAACATGCTAATATTTATGCAGATGTTATTTTTAATATACTTACATATGATATACAAATATTAGGTATACCAAATACAATGCAGATCTATAGCAACAAAGCTGGCGCGACTCGATACCCTCCAACGTCCGACAGATTGCTGTTTCTATTCATATGTAGATTGCAACAAAAAATCCAATAAACAAGACATAGGGTACTCACATCTCCCCCATCATTATTGAAAAGAATGTTAACAGTGCACCCGGCTTATCCTGGGGTCGTTTTACCAAAAGAGTTAGACTAACGAATGGCCACCCCATAGCGAGCGAGTGACTCTCTAGTTACGCTTGACACTTCAATTCGGATTAAATTTAGTTGCGAATTTAAACTTTCCAATGTCCAATAGCAATCATACGGATTTGTGTTCAAATTTTGCGGTTGAACATTATTTCCTGGGAATAACACGAATGGAGCATCGGATGAATGCCTTGTTCCTGTTTAACGGCATTATCCGTATATGTATATTTAGCAATTTGAATTTGAATTAAATAATAAGTAAGCAAATATCAAAACGGCTGCGTAAAAATACTCGAACAGTAAGTACTCGGAGACGAAAAATTAATCTTAACTTACTTATGTCCTCTCTAATGCTCTGCACCACCTACATTACCAGATTAGTTTAAAATATTCTTTATGTTAGGTTGTCTGGAAGAGATTGCTTTGAACGATAAGGCCGCTTGTTGTTTTTATCATGACAGTATTGTAATCGTACATTTTTTGTAATTGTTTATTTGGTGAGCAATAAAATGTTATCTATCTATCTTATATAAAAAATATCAGTTCATAAACGATCAATTCAGCTCAGGCTTCCCAATTTTTTAAAAGAAAAGTACAGTACAGCCGTCACACTTATCACACATTTGTTCACACATTGGAAATCTTCATTACTTACTTACGTAAGCATATGCAAATTAAATGTAAAAAAAACCTGCTAACGCGGTGCATGTGCCTCGACCATGGTTGAAAAATATGCAACACAGCAGACCACAACTTAATATTCAATAGACTTGAATTCTATGATTCTATTCTAGGATCGAATTCTTGTTTTTCTAAGGTTTGAAATGATCTAACTTAGAATTAAAATAAGTTGATTATTTCTTGTCGTATTTAGCAAATATATAGTCTAGGATAAAACACGCTTACATAGAAGGTATCTATTCCTTCAAGGAATTCTATTTAAAGAAAAAAGTATTTACGTGTGTATTTAGAACATTTCCAAGACAAACATAGTATCTTGTGAATTTGTAAGAACACATTTTTTCTTTATTTTAGACAAACACACACAGCTTAGCAAGTTAAGCTTGTATTATGGGTAATCTACAAAGGACCCTTAATTATAAGGCCGATTCCAAACAGACTAAGCAACGCACACTTGAGAGTTCTGCGTTCCAGTAAGCTAGGCGGATAAAGGCTTACACCACTCAACCACAGAAGCCATGGAAATCCATAAGTATTGGGAATAAATAGTCATCTGTTGGTATGCGGAGTATTCGCATATTAGCCTGCGCCCGGCTTCCATTTTTCCACTTCCATGCCGCTTAGCACAACTTCAGAGAGGTGGATTCATATTGCCACAACCGATGCGTTTGTTTTGTTCAAATTTATTTTATCAAGTAAACGCTAGTCTTCCGCTCAGTGGTTTGGACCTAATATGCAGTAATGCGGGCTTAAGGTACCCGCACATTGGCAACGATCGTAAGCGATAGTTGCTTAAGATACTGTTTGTCCCTTAAGCGGTAGCAAGAGACATTGCTACTATTAAATACCATGTGATCATAGTGCTCAATCTACATTTATCTTAAATAGGATTTGGAATGAAACCTTTAGCATATAATAAATGTTTTCTGTCTATGCTTTCAATATATATATATATATACAACACATATCCTTGAAAATTTAGTGGCTTCGTTATATAGCATGTATTTATGCACGTAAAAGTATCACGTGGTAAAATTAAGGACAACTTCTGAGCACAAATGTAAATATTATTTGTAATATAACAACAACAAAGTTATATATAAGTATAGATAATTTTTAGTTATTAACCAGAAAATCTTATTTTAACTTTTAAATAAAACATAGCGATATGTGCAAACAGTCCTATCCGTGAAAGCGATAATAATATATTTATAAGTAAGTTATTTTGAAGTGCAGTAGATCATTCCAAATTCTATAAAATAAATGTGCATTTACTGATCATACCACTACCTAGTTGACAGAGATGTACCTCTCATTATTTATAGTTACTTAGTGATTGTACAAGCTGAATATTTGTCATTTGAATATTCGGGCTGTAATTTGAGCGACTGAGCTTATAATATAATGTAGCCGAAAGACTGTGATTGAGCGGGATAAGCCTTAGATGGTCGAGTTTACTAGAACGCAGAGGCTCCGGGTTCGATTCCTGGCATGCTAAATTTCGTAAACGAAATTTCCATTATTTGCTGTGGTCTGGGTGTCTGGGATCAGCCCCAGAGTGGTCCGGTGTATATTATCCATAACACAATCGTAACTTGTTAGCTTGGGGATATAAAATGTACGTGTTGTCTGTCGATAAATATTTTATTGTTAATTATAAGCAAGTGATCTGTTATTTGATTGGTACCTTTGAACACAAACAATTCTAAAGGGTCTAGTGGTCAATACAGGTGAATATATGCCTCTTTACCAACGCCAGTATTTACCACCACGTAATCAAGTATGGTATCGTTGTTCAAGCCATAGTAGCGAATGTGCGGTGAGCCTTAGTACATCAATACGCCCTCTGTGCATTCGGTACCTAGCTAGAGGTACATTTACAGTATTTGAAGCCGACTAATGACTGAAGTAATGTGCTTAATTATTTTTGTACCGACTCAGTATAACAAAAGTTTAATTAAGTGCATTCGTCTGTGCAACGTCTTAATTTTATTTGTGAGTGAGCGGAGATAGTATTTGAGTGGTAAAATAATACGTCAGAATAAATTGCAACTTTGCATCGGGTTAATTTCTTGTTATTATTTTTGTTTATTGTGAATATCACTAATAAATAGGGTTATAAGGACAGGGTTTATTTATAAATAAAATATAAAATCAATCTAGTGCGTGTCAGATCATGCACAGTGAAGGGTTTGATCAAAGTGACGAACATCCACTGATTTTATTATTTGGTTACGGAACCGTAACAAAAGTATTTAATCAAAATACTCAATATCTCAAAACCACTCGAACCTTGTCAAATAAATTTTTATTGAAACTATAATACTAGAATTTGTTCACGACTTCATCCCAATCTTGGGCTGGTAACAAAGATTATAGTTAAAAACAGCGTGTATTTCGAGCAGGGCAATGGATTTGTTAATATGAAAATACACGAAACCCGGAAAAACCGGTAAGAGCCCGGGATAAGTAATGTTACCAAACGTATACACAATTACAACTGTTCTACTAAAGATGTCTAATAAATATAGTAACTGTCACACCAAGCAAGTCCTAAAATCACGTGGTTTGGAAGTTATGAAAAGAAAGAAAAGTGACAAATTAGGCAGGTTTGCAAATCGTTATATAGTACCAAGCTAAGCCGTATTAAGAGTAACGCGGCCAATTTTCATCTTACTTTCAGCCATGTGATCCATTCTCAGAAAAAAACGGGATTTTCAGGATATAATCACAGCGTTTAAGAAAGAACTTAAGCTATCATTGTAGCGCAATGGTATCGGCATCAGAGAATTATTATGCACCCTACAAACTTTTGAACGCTCCCGCGAAATGTCCCGCGGGATTTATTTATTTATTTATGTAATTTTTCGTACAATTGTATATTTTTTTTGTAATTAACTATTTGAGCCAATTTTTTATTTTTATTATATAAATTAGTTTTTAGTGGAAACTTGATTGATATATTTATTAATTTTGTGTTTTATATTTAAGATTATTAATTATTGTATGTTTCCCAAACAAATTAAATAAAAAAAACATAATCCCGAGATAAAAAGAAATTATTTCAAAGGTTATTTCAGAAAATTCGCTATCTATTATCGAATCGAACAGCCAATAGCGAAAAGGACATTGAAATTGGCACAGCAGTTTTTACGTCGAATAGACGGGAAATGTAAAATATAAATGCATCGTGTTCTCCATCATTCATATAGTCTATTCCATTTTTATTAATAGCTTCAATGTACAGACATGGCATTTTTATAATATTATAGATTTTTTAACTCAAACTTAAAATTAATAACAATTCACAATTAAACATTAGAATTAGAAAACCAGTGTGACAATAATACCTATTTAAATGAAAAATAAAATATCATCAATCAGTTCCATGTACAGTTGTAGTATGAAAATGTTCACCAGTTTTCAAATTGATTCATTTAACGTTCTGCGAGCACATGTTACCTTATTAAACTAAATCACAGAACGTCTCTTCGACAGAAAAATATGTTTAACTATTTGACAATAAAGTTTTAAATTATTTAGATCAAAGTTGTTTAACTTTTTTATCTTGTCTAAGAAGATTTTATAGACATATAAAACTATATTATTAGTTTTAATATTTGTATTAAGCGTAATAATTATATCCTCTTTGTTTCTTATTATTAATCTCAGCGTTTGTCAGTGTCAATATTACAATTTTCTTTTTTCACATTCCTATATTTTATAAACGTAACATTTATTAAAATGTTGGCAATGTCGCTTCTTGTACTCGTGCAAGCAAAAGTTGATTTTAAGGTGACGAACAGTTTCATTACGCGACTGTACGTACGATTGTCATTGCTACATACCTAACTGTATATTATAAATGGCAGTTCATCAGAAACTTAATGCAGAATAGTGCCCGAAGCGATACAAATTGCAGAATCACGCATCAATTCGTCCAATGTACCATTCGCTGAAAGCATTCGGTCGTCCATACCCAGAGTGCATGCAGTGATTAATTGTGTTTTCATTAACGTAGCATCCAAAATGACACAGTTATGAATTGCCAGCTCAATCAACTCGGTTTCAATAACAATTTTTCATTCTCGACACACTAATTAAGTGCTTTTCATAAATATTTTCATCTAATCTCCTGCGATTTTCAACCCTAAATCGAAGGTCTTAGAAATTAAAATGACTTGAATTTAAAAAGTGTTGGGTGACTTGAAAGCGACATCCTTAGTAACAAGTGTAAAATATTTTCCCCAATCGTTGTACCTGGCGCCCCCTAGGGATATTTCAAGGGTGAATAAGCTCGCATAATGGCAAAGGGTACAATATTTTAAATTTCAATCGCTGCAAGCGGTCCGACCGCTCTCCGGGTGGTGAAGAACAAAGATTTCGCTCGCTGACTTTTAGTAAGTGCGGTAATAACTTATTACATTGGAAAATTATTTCATGTGACTTCAAAGACTTTTTAGTGTTCAATTTTCAATTTCATAAAATTGTAATCACACGTTCATTTGTATCTGTAAATCAAATTAATTGATATGATCAATAATAATAAATTGAAATGTCAAAACAAGACGTTTTTACCAAGAACATTTTTCAATTAAAAAATAAATTGCATATAACATACAGTGCTCGGTAACTTTTATATAACATAAATGTCACAACACATTTCTTTCAGTAGAAATCAAAATAATTCCTTGAATATATTTCTATTTCAAAATGATTCTTACAGATTACTTGCTGAAAATCATGATTCTACCACCCCGCTTCCAAAGCCATTCTAATTGTTAAAGCGGCGAAACAAGCTTCCCAGCATGTGTGTTATAAACGATAAACTTTGTCACTTCCCGTGGACTTCAAGGCGACTTCATGTAACGGCGATGCCTTATCTGATTTATTGACGCAAGCATTTACAACGACTGGTCAAATTATTAACACCTATTTAAAGACTGCTTGTTTACTTACTTTGTTTCGAACACAGTTTGGTATCAATTAGCTAACTTACAATCTATCGACAGTGTTACTACATTTCTTATTTATCTATCGGGTTTTATAATAGGGGATCAGAAAGTCAAGTCAACTGAAATACTTTTTATATACTTACAGAATGTCGCGCTCTCATAGATTTTGTACGACCGTGCCTACTAGTAGCCTCAAAAGTAATTACTCGTAAAAAAAAGACAAATAACCCAATAATTGTTGTTTCATATGTAATTAACATCATATTACAGAAGTTAGACGATAAGATACTATTTTAATGCCTGTATATGTAAATTTTTTACAAGTTATTGTAACATGTGACTGCAGCCTTACTACACAGTGACATAATTATCTATACTTACAAAGAAATAAAATTTTTGTCTATCTTTTTGTTCCGGCTAATCTCTGAAATCGCTGGAGCAATTTTGACGGGGTTTTTACTGACAGAAATAGCTTATGTTTATTTTAGAAAAAAAGGCCCACGCGCACGTCGACGCCATCGCCGTACCGGAAGATAAATTAAATTATTTTAAATTTCACGCGAATGAAGCCGCGAGTAACAGCTAGTCTAACTAACACAAATATATATTCTTCGCCTCACCGTAGCTTAGTCTATAATCTACAATAGCATGTTGCCATTCCGATAAATTAAATTTATATTACGAACGATGTATGAATTGAAAAGACGTGCTATAATTTTATTTCCAAAAATACGAACTGTCAGTTAATCATTTTCCTATCTCAATTGTCTCCCGAAAGGCAACTAATAAAATATTAACATTGACAAACGCACAGCAATCCAGTGATGTTTCGTTCTCTCATTCCACCGGGACTCCCCCACCCAAAGCATTTTTACCGCGCCCAAGATTAATTCACCGAACGGTTATCACAGCCTTACGATTGCCGATTTGTTACACTAGAGTTCACCTTTTCAGTTAAATTGCGAAATTTTATGCGCAGCGCTGATAAAGCACCTATAATCATTATTATAACTCATAAATTTGATTGAAATTCGGTCACATTACGAACGGCGCTTATCTCGTGGCTGCAGTCGGTTTGAAAAATATTTCTCTTTAGGATTCGTGATTTGAGAGACGTCGACTCGACGCTTCCGATCGATTTGCGTTTAGTACTACAATAAAGGTATTTAATGTCGGCATTTGCATACCAAATTTGAGAAAGTTGATCGTGTCGTTAATTCATCGGAGGGTAAACGTTTAAGCATAAATTGTAGCGTGTTTATTGAAGACGTTCTGTTGTGTTATTATGTTTAAAACATGCATGCAAAAATGTTTAAAAGAATCAATGTTTTTATTAATCATTCATCATCATCTAAATTTTAAATCCCGGTTACGTGCGAAAAAGAACATATCACGATATGGGTAAGAATATTTTGAATCAATACAATATTATTTTCATGCATATTACCTATTCATTGTAAAAATATCTATTGATTATTAGCTAAAATACAATTACAAATTTTATTATCAATGTAGTTTTAGACATATTATCAAAAAATGTTGAAATAATAATAATTTGTGACTTAAAATTGATAATCTTTTATATTAAAATGTCACATATTACTTAAATGTATTAGATTGAAATTGTTACTCTATTTATATTAAACTAGAGTTTACCCCGCGGCTGCGCCGCGGGTTATGTACACCATTTTTATGTTAGTGCCGTTTGCACCCGAAAAATTCACTTCATTTTATATCGCAAACTCGATGCTTGATATATTCTCATGCCGATCTCTTGGCATGAGTATATATGTCCATTTTCGGCATTAAAACTACATTTAAACAAAATTACAATAAAAACGATCCAGTATTCCCAGTGTTTTCCGAAAACTTAACAGAAAGACATATCGAGTTACTATCGCATTTTTATAGACGATGCTTTTTTATGTCTATGAACTTGAGAAATGATTGGTCTCATCCAAACTTTCATCCTCTATTACAAACAGTCCTAGTTTTATTTATCTATCCCCCGTCAATGAAAACTACAAAAATGACAAAAGGGACAACATCAGCAAAAAGGACAAAAAGAGCAACATGGACAAAAAGGACAAAAAAAAAGGGCAAAAGGGTAAAAGGGCAAAAGGGCAAAAGGGCATAAGCGCAAAAAGGCTTAAGGGCTTAAGAGCAGAAGGGCAGAAGGGCAAAAGGGCAAAAGGGCAAAAGGGCAAATGAGCAAATGGGCAAAAGGGCAAAAGTCAAAAGGGCAAACGGGCCCAAGGGCAAAAGGGCAGAAGGGCAAAAGGGCAAAAGGGCAAAAGGGCAAAAGGGCCAACGGGGAAAAGGGGAAAAGGGCAAAAGGGCAAAAGGGCAAAAGGGCAAAAGGGCAAACGGGCAAACGGGCAAAAGGGCAAAAGGGCAAAAGAGCAAAAGGGCCAACGGGAAAAAGGGCAAAAGGGCAAAAGGGCAAAAGGGCAAACGGGCAAAAGGGCAAAAGGGCATAAGCGCAAAAAGGCTTAAGGGCTTAAGAGCAGAAGGGCAGAAGGGCAAAAGGGCAAAAGGGCAAAAGGGCAAAAGGGCAAAAGTCAAAAGGGCAAAAGGGCAAACGGGCCCAAGGGCAAAAGGGCAAAAGGTCAAAAGGGCAAAAAGGACAAAATAACCAAAATGATGAAAATGGCAAATCACAAACCAACCAAAGCCTGTCCCACTTTTGGGATAATCTTTACATAAATCTATCCCAAAATCTATCCCATTATCCGGGATGAAAAATATCCCATGTCCACCCTCGGTATTCAAATTACATATGTACCGAGTATCAGCCAAATCGGTCCAAAAGTCTTTCCGTAAAAGGATAACAAACAGAGAGACAAATATACTTTTATCCCGGAAACTATCCCATTTTCCGGGATAAAAAGTATCCTATGTTCATTCTCGGCATCGAAAATATATATATACTGAGTTTCAGCCAAATCGGTCCAGTAGTTTTTACGTGAAAACGGAACAGACAGACAGACAGACAGACAGACAGACAGACAGACAGACAGACAGACAGAGTTACTTTCGCATTTATAATATTAATAGGGATTTATGCGACTTTAATTGCATGCATAACTTAAAATCTAAATGTTTTAGTATTAATATAATTTAAAATGTAAAAGTTATAAAAAACACATATATTTAAACATTTGTACGAATATAGGTCAGATACGATGATATTAGTCAAACTGTTTTATTAACTATTGTCGCACCCTACATTCTGTATCTCTGCACATAAAGGTACATTCATTTTATTATATTATACATATTTATTTTTAAACACGTTCCGGTTATGCCTATCTCAGGGATACTAAAGGTATAATTGCCATGCTTGACTAAGGCCGTTTAACATGTTGGACACATGGTCAGTCTCGATGGGTAATTCCATAATCCATTCCTGAATTATTAAGATTAATTTATTAAAAAAATAAACATCACAATTCATGATTGTATCTTTGTATCCCTTTTTATTGAAAGTAGTTACAATAACATAGTTTTAGATACACCGTGGTGGCTGCTAGACTGAGCTCTAAGTTTCTATCACAACAGGTATATAATTACGTATACAGTACAGAATTAGATTAATAAAACACAACAAACCCAGCTGTAATAGTGTTAATCCAGAAATTACATCCGCAAATAAATACCAAACTAAATAAATCGTATTTAAGGAAACAAAGCAGTCGCGATACTCCCGGGAAGATCTCGTTAGAGTCTTAATGAATCTATTGAAGATCCGTGGAGCGAAGCCGGACACGAAAGAAAGGTGCTGGCTGCCTGCGAGGGGTTAAAGTTGCGCTAATAATTTGCCTTAAAGCCGGGCTCAGATAGCACGAACTGAATGGATGGAACAAAATTTTCATAGTGAAATGTAAGACAGAGGAGAAACTTTATCATAATTCAATTAAAGAATAAACAGGGGTCATTTAATTTTTTTAATTGTTAAATCTGACTACTGAAACTAATAGTAGTAGTAATTTCCTTCGTATTAGCTCTATCTACCAACTCTAGTTCCGTATATTTATGACCAAAAATATATGATTATGAGTTTGTTGAAAACTTATAAGTTATCTTGTTTATTTATGTTGGGGTATCAGTTACTGGCATGTAGTTATTGGCATGTTTTGTGTTATACGTATCTAACACAACACCTATAGGTGTCATGTGCATCTGCATGTACTACTTAGATCATATAAAAGTCATGTGCTACTAATAAGGTAGCTGACTATTCAATTAACTCTAATATTTTCGTAAGTTTTCGCGACTTGTATATATAATAAAGCTACTTTTTAACGATTTTAAGATAATTTATTTGATTTTTCTTATTCCGACGTTGAAGCCACTTTTCAGTGGCCGTGATCACGGAAGACAAAGATGTCAAGTGTCAACGAGTATTATTAAAGTTTTATTTAGCCTACCGCCAATTTGTTCATTTTAATTATTTAGTTTTAATTTTGTTTATAGTTATTATTTACTCTATGGGAACCTGGTCTAATTTATCACCGCTTCGCAACATGTTATGGCGTGAAGAAAAGAAGCGGCGCAAAAAACTCTTCAAATAAATTACTGCACTTAAAACCGTTAAAACGTAGTTTTATTAACTGATAATCTCTTTAGTGTACTATAGTTATTTTGGCAAAAGTGGAACCATTATAAAATCATCATCCGTTCACCTGTTAGTCTGTGTTCTCATCTGGCGTAGTTGGTATAACAAAACATTAAGCTTTCTGATTGTTCAGACACAAATCTGTATCAGATCTTTTTTATGCGCTTACATTTTTTTATTGTCTTATTATTGGTTAAAATTTGACATATGTTCCATACAAGTACTGTCAAATGTCTACCAACAGTAACGCAAGTGAATGAACAGTAAGATATAGGTACCAGCCATAAGTGGAACAGTCTAATTCTGCAACAAGTAGATATATTCAATTTTAAGTATTGCATATGCAAGTTGCCAAGTTGCTAGAGTTAATGGCATTATATTGCTCATCGGCGCAAAGGTTCGCGACAAACGGCACTCATATCGAAGCAGTTCAAGATCCATATCGTTACTTTTTTCAAAAAGCGTTGCTTCAAAGATCTTCTTTCATGTAAGCAGTTCGTTTAAAATTTATAGTTTCTATCGTAGATTTGATTTAAAACTAGTGTTGACGTCACATTCTTCACCTATTTATAATTATCATTATTATATGGATTTAAAAAGTGCTTCCTATGAGTAACTGTTTGTTTTTTCTTCATAGTTTTGAACATAATCTAACATATAGACCAAGTTGTTTGACTAAAAATATAAGCAAAACTTTTATATATTTTTAGCCAAAATCTACAATTATTATGTCAATAACAGATCGATCTGACATAATTGCAGATTCCAACATTTGGTTTTAATAATTTGTTAATCTAAGTAAAGAACAAAATTTAATTTACAACATATTGCTCAAAAAATGCAATTACGAAACCTGATTAGATACATTGTTCGAAATTTAAAAAATTCCCCACCTTACAATGAAACGTGCGGAAAATTGGTACTTGGTGAAAAAAATAATTCCACCGAGGAGTTTCGTATTATGATAATAATTAAGTTGAATAATCGAACTTCCTTGGAAGCGCATTTTTGATCAATACATTTGTCTTACTTTAATACTATAGATAAAATGAGACGAAAGATGTCGATCTAATTTTACCCACGCACACGTGGTGGCATTTGCAAATGCGCGCCATTTTCATATTAGAAACATCAAAGATTGTTGTTACTTTCCGACTGATACTTATGTTTGTGTGTTGAAAAAGTTATATGACACACCTGCGGAAATTGGTTTTTACAAACTCGTGACTATGGTAATCCCACTTCATCTCGGGCTTAAATTCGCCTACTCGTTTGTAAAAACTAACTTGCCGCAATAATATAATAAATAAGTATTATTTAAAGTTCCTTGTGTGTGAACATGAAACTTTAACAATTTGAAAAGGCGATTTGCACAAAATATCTAAATGCCTAACAAATTTTCATTACAATGTTTGTGGTAATGTAGACATGAAGTACTTGAGCTTAGTGCTAGCTTAGTGAGCTCAAGAGAATAATATAGCTTTGCTAATAATACTCCATATAAATAATACCCTGAAGCTAATGTAATGATACATGTTAGCTGAGCTTTATCTCAGAGAGCTAAGTTCATAGTGTATTTCATTAAGAACTACAATATTTTCTTATGAACACTCCAAAGCATAATGTTATTAAAGCGCGAATTATATTTAAGCAGAGTGCGGGCGGTGTCGCGCGGTGTCGGCGCCTCGGCGTAAACTAATTGCATTTAGAGCGATAGAGCTCTCTCAGAGACGGAGCAAGCGATGCTAATGGACGGTATTAATTAATACGGGCGTCTCGTCAAATTTCAACTTGGCTAAAATATCTATTCCGCTACATTGAGGTTGAAAATCTCAGTAAAGTTTGTATTTTCTACATTAAGAATTTTTTGTAGTAAAAATTGCAGTAACGATCCGTGCAGGAAGGCAAAAAGTATACAATTTCCTGCGGCAGAGCGGCCTGTCATAAGAGCCAACAAAACAACCCACAGCCAGGTGGGCGGGTATTTGCCCTTCTGGATGGCTACCACCCGTGGTCTAAAGTATGCCGCCATAACAACCTTGAATTGTGTTCCGGCATTAGTGGCCAGGTTCCAGTCTCCCTTTAGAGAGCGGCAGCACGTTGGTAGCACCTTTGGTGCTACAATTGTCCAAAGGCGATGGTAACCGTTTTCCATCAGGTAGGCCGTCTGCCTGTCTGCTGAACTTGTGCAATAAAAATGACGAAAATTGTAATGTAGAACATTAGATCTATGTACTTACTTCCCCTTAGCCGGCACACATGGACGGCATCAGTGCAGGACCTTGTGATTACACTATATGATATTATTTCTTCTCCTCAAAATTGTCACATATTACATGCATATATCACAATTGAAAAAAATAATGCCTAATAAATTTAACTACAGGGCTTTTTTTTAATTCCATGAGTTCAGCAAACAGGCAGACGGCCCACTTGATGGAAAGCGGTCACCATCGCCTATGAACATTAGTAACACCAATGGTGGTACTACCATTGTGCTGCTGCTCTCTAAAGGGAGACTGGAATCGGGCCACTAATGCCGGAACACAACTCAAGGTTATTATAGCAGCATACAGTATATAGTACAGCATATAGTAGCCATCCAGATGGGTAAATACCCTATCACCTGGCTATGGGTTGTTCTGTCGCCTCTTACAGCAGACGGAAATTGTGTTCTTTATCCGTTCCTGCACGAAACAAAGGTCTGCGTTGACGCCAACGATATGTCATTGTTGTTCAAAGTAGTTTGGTAGGTTTCACACATTTTTTTATTACGGTTTGTCACGATATTTTCCTTCATCATCCGCACATGGTAAGTGAAACACATCAGAAAAACTATCAAAGAGATGTATACTTACTGGCCAGGATTCTCACTCATCTCTTTCGTAGTGAAACGTAGATGCATCAGCCAATAACCTTCTCATAATATTTGAATACAACTAAATATTTGTTTTTACAAGCTTTTATTTAACTTGCAATGGATGTACCTATGTATATATGTAAGTTCGGGTGGAATCTTGCAAGTTAAATTTCACCAACTTCCCGGTTTCCGATTGAGCTGAAATTTTGCACGCATATGTATATCGCGTAACAATGCAATAATATGGTAACATGGAGCTGATCTGATGATGGAGTCGGAAGGTGGCTATAGGAACTCGTGTACTAAATAAGATAGACCTGTCGTGTTTGGGCTCGTTTTACTTGTCTTGGCTAGCACTCTGCTGCTACATGATATCCAGGATTTCAAAAGCTTGTATTTAAAAACCTTTTTAAAAAAGCTTATTCTTCCTTCTCTGACTTTCTGCGAGCAGAGATCTTTTTTATCTATTCTTCGTTATCTTTCATTTTACTAATCAATGTATGCAATAAGGGGGAAAAAATATGCGATTTCTTTATTTTATTGTTATCTTGATTTACTGTATCCTTACTGTCGACTTTAAGTTATATTTGCTACAAACTTATTACATAGTTAAATATATAAGATAGGCATTACAATCTAAAAAGAATTAAAGGGATTTTAACTCGTTTGAAGTATGCTTAAAACTGTGACGAACTTTTCAAATGTCATATAGTTTGTATACTAACTAAATAGCGAGAACAAAGAAATGAAATTGAAACTTGAATCCGCTCAAAGTGGTTTCTAAACAGAATTTGTTTAAAAACTTTTTGGCTTAAAATCTAGGAGATTTAAAGTTAAAAACATACTTTATTAGTCAAAATACTTCTAACGGATGAAGTGTTGATTGCTTTTTTCTTCAAATAAAATTGAAATACCGAATAGTAAATAAATTATTTATAATGCACAAGTCGATAGTATGCGGATTTAAAACTTATTTCTAATGTTGCCTTATTAATCACCATCGTCTCTTAAGACTTGAATATTTAAAATATAATTTCATTCCATTTTTCTTTAAGCCCCGTTATATAGTTAGTAGGTAGTTTTCGCAAATTCGGAGCCCATACAAAATCATCACGCCATTCGTCAGCTAATTTTCTTGAAAATTACTTATATATATATATATATGTGTGTGTGTGAGTGTGTGTGTGCGCGCGCGCCTGTGTGTGTGTGTGTGTGTGTAGTAAGTGTTAAATGGAATAATGGTCTAAATAAAACTATATACAAACATACTATATAGGTACTATAAAATCTAGTGCCAGACCGCTACCAGTTGGAAACATGCTAAAAAACAGGCCACATTACCTCGCTGAATGGCAACCCTAATGCGTTGTCCGAGGTAAAGGCCAGTCTTTTGGTCACGTGAGACGTCTATCAGGCGTTTCGCTACGCCTCGATAAAGTTTGTGTGCCTCAGGCTCCCATGGTACCAGGATCTTGACCCCAAAAGCCGCCAATATGTAGCCATTTCCAATGGTGGAATATTTGCGGCATTTGAGAACCTCCTGTTGTATGTATATGGGTCCCAATTCACCGTCGGTTGGGAACGCCGATGCGTTGCGCCAAGTACAGGACAGCCTTTTGGTCACGTGAGACTTCTATCAAGCAAGATGATAGACCTCGATGAAACTGATAGACTTCGAGACCCCTTTGCCCTAGGGTTTGGACACCGAATGCCACAAATTTTTATTTCATTGCCAATAAATGCAATTGCAAAGACTTGAAATACCGCAATAGTTGCGGTGTTTCAAGTCCTCCAGCCGACCGGCAGCTGCGCCAGCTAACACGCCCGCGTCTGGAAGATGGGACGCAGCCAAAGTGTCAACGCACGTGGCATCATTAAGAAGGTATAATTGTTCCGTTGGAAATTACATATTAGTGTAATTAAATCATAAAAACTACAACTAATTTCGCGATGAGAGACCAACATACGTGTAAGTATAGAGCAATGGTTTTGGTACATAAACACGCGGTGTTAGGAGTTTAGGAGTGTTTTTGCTAATTTGAACCTAGGTGGTTTACCACCTAAACTTAAGGTTTTTCTTTACTTTTATGTTTTGTTGTCTTTCGTTATACACATCTTTAAAAATCATAGAAACACAAATTAATTGATAATGCCGTTCCTCGTTGAGCCGAATTGTAACCTACTTTTAATTTATTGTCACCAATAAAGTGTTTTCATACCTTAATCCTTAATTCTCTTCAACTTTTGCACTTAAGTGAATAGATATCTTTATCATAGTCACATATTTTTTTAGGGAAGTGGTATATAAGTACAATATATATATATATATATATATATATATATATATATATATATATATATATATATATATATATATATATATATATAATTAGGGTTGCAGCTTAACTCGCAATATAATTATTAAAAACCTAATTAAATTTTTGTGTACATAAAATAGCGGCGTAGCCGCGTGGCAAACTCTTGTTGCATATATAACTAAGATATTATCTATACTAATATTATAAAGAGGTAAAGTTTGTGACGTTTTAAAAATTTATTTACTGTTGGAAAGCTACTTTAACAGGGAGTGTCATAGGCTATATATATATAACACGACGCTATATACCATGGGAGCGGGACAACGCGGGTGAAAGCGCGCCGGGCCGGTAGTACATTATACAAACCATAAAATTTACATTGATTTGGAAACAAGTACATATTTCTAGTTCACTAGACCAAGTTCAACTTGTGTATCATTTAAAAAGCTGTATTTCACTTGACAAAGTCAACAGCTGTCGTCGCGTCGTCGCAACTTTAGTAGCATTTTCATATAATTGTCCCCTATAATTATTTCAAAGACTTAACTGCGTGTTCAGGACCGCGTTTTCACAAATTACAGCCTTCAAACTTTTATATTGTTATGTTTTACGTTTAATAAGTACGATTATTTTGAAATTCCCCTTGCTTTATACTGTTTTTTTAGTTTTACAAAAATTCTACACTTACTAGGATGTGCCCGTGACTTTGTCCACGCTTGACTTGAAATTCCTGCAGGATTTCTGGGACACAAAGTATTGTAAACTGTTGTTTTAGTAGAAACTGCGTTGGACTAAGTTAATTTTTTTGAACCCAAATAACTTCAAACCGCTCCCGGGAAAATTTTCGCGGGATTACCGAGATAAAACTTAAGATTTTAAGTCTAAGTATTTGCTATCGATCAGCGGAAACCACATTGAAATTGGCCCAGTAGTTTTTACGTGAATCCCGAACAAACAGACAAGAAATCTTAATAAAAATTGCATCGTATTCTCCGTCGTTTATTTAGTCTATTGCAGTTGTTTTTTTTAACAAGCTTCAATGTATAGACACGGCATATTTAGAATGTTATAATATTATAGATTTTGATAAAGGTGTCAATTATTTATTTTTATTGAAGAATACTTCAGGGAAGTCATCATTATATCATAGTTATTTTCACCAAAAAAAACTACAAAAACGGTTGCAATAAATCTCTTTTTCATTTTTGACTGATACATGAATAGTAAATTGTCAAAAGCGAGACAAGAATGTACCGTGATCTAGCCATACAGGATTTAGGAGCTTCTCAGACTTTTTTATTGGACAATTTTATTTGTAGTACCTATTAGTAATTTTGGGTTAAAAAAGGTATGGTATATGTTGGGGTTGGGCCTCCCATTTTTTCAGGGGACCTGACACGCTTAATCAAGGCAGATTGGCAGGTTTGACACATTGGTTATTTCGATGTGCAGCTTTCATCACTATGTTTTCGTTCACCGTTAGCACGTGACAATTGTAACAATATGCACATTGAATCACAAATCTGCCTAAGTGGTGAATACTTTCCGGCTAGAATTTGAACCGGCGCCCTTTAAGTTAAGAACGCGAATGCGCTAACCAATAAGCAATCACGCTTTCACTACAAGCTGGCTTTAATTTTAATAAAAGATCAAACTAAATAATGTGTAAAAAGAAAAATGTCATGCTTAATTTTTTTATGTGCCTAAAATGTACATTAAAGGAAAATATTTGACTTAACGACGGGTCATACGACTATTTACCCAAAATTTCTACAAGGACCCGTTCAAAGAAGGCTTTGCTTCAAACGAGCGCACGAAAAGATCTGCACTTAGTGAAAATTTCTGAATCCAGTCATCGGGAAATTTCTTTAGAGAGGGACGGTGCTTCGGAGCTCTATCAATGCACCTGAGTTCTTCAAGCAAGAGAGTACTTCAACATTTCTTCATAATTTTGCCGTAGACTGTGACTTTTATGACTACAATATACCATTATTGGTAATTATTATCCAACATTTGATTTACTATGTACTTCATTAAGACATTGTAATTATTTTTTCAAAAAGAGAAGCCATTATGAACTCATAATCAGATATTTTGACTACTTTAATGCAGATATCTGGGGGAGCGGGAACCACTTGCCATCAGATGAATCGTCTGTCCGTCTGTCTGTGTATGTTTCAGTTGTTTTGTCATAAACTACTGGGCCTAAATTTGATAGAAACCTGTACATTACACAATTATGTAGTAAAATTTATGTAGTAAGTAACTGAGGAATCAAAAAATATTTTCCTGTATTCATATTCATAAGTCATGTAATGATTTTTCATTTTCATTTAATATAATTAATAAACATACTAATGCATGGGAATTTTTGCTGCCATAGTCGTATAAAGAGTCCTCTCTAATGTTTGAATTATGGCGCTGCCCTGATAAAAATAGTGAACGTTGAGCACCTCTACGTTATCCTTCATTATATTTGTATGGACTGACACGCACTCAGACAATTTTTTACTGTTGCTTATAGGCAAATCGCCTAACAGTCCACGGAAATAACTAAACCTATACGTTACTTATTCTGTTGAGTCTTTGTTTATTTACGCCTTTGTTGAAGAACCTACCTACTTTTCTTTTACTTCGGCTTTTACTAATGATTTGGGATCGGCACGATATCTCTTTTCCTTCCATACTCCTGTATTCTCCATATACGTCCTATGTCACACCAAAAATTATCATATCATCCTTCACATAATCCATTCATCTCGTTTCGTCTTCCTTTACCTTTGTACCCATCAATCTTGCAGTTTAACATTCTTTTTGTCAAGTGGCTTTCATCCCTCCTCATTACATGCCCATACTATCTTAGTGTTTTTCCTGTCAATTTTCAGTTATGGGTGCAACTTTCAAAGCTATGTACTGATTTCTCACCTTATCCATTCTTGTAACACCAAGCATCCATCTCAACATTCTTATATCAGCACGTTAGTGGCCCAACATTCGGACCCGTATAAAATGACCGTTAGTATGACAGACTTTATATGTTTTTTTTGCATGAGTTCAGCAGACAGGCAGACGGCTCACTTGATGGAAAGCGGCTACCATCGCCTATGGACATTTGCAACACCAAAGGTGCTACAAATGCGCTGCTGCTCTCTTAATGAAGACTGGAACCTGGTCACTAAATAATATGTCTGACCTTTTACTTTCAATAGCATAAGTTTGTCGCATATCTCCACTTTAGCTACCTCACATTTATTCTTCTCATTACACCCTTCTCTACATCACCCGGTTGAAGAACCTCATATTACGTGTACTAATTTTATAGAACTTTTAAAGGAGTTACTTGAACTTAGAACGATAGATATGTTAAATAGCAATCAATTTTATTTCACGACTTTAGATTTAATAAGTTTAACAAAGTTTAACGTACATAAAAGTCACACTTCACCTGTTATCGAAGCTACAACTGCGTAGGTTAAGCGCACTGAAAACTTTAATAACTCTCAGATAACTCTCGTACGTGCTTCGAACGGCTTTATCAAACATGCCAGTCGCTTAAAAATACAAATATGTGAGAGAGTTCAAAGAAGCTTTTGAATCTGTGCAGTTAAACATCTCTGAGAAGTTTAGTTTAAACTAATATAGTGAGACTATAGTAATGCTTTTCTCTGATTTACCTTATTTAAAGTCTAGCATTATT
Source organism: Dendrolimus kikuchii (assembly GCA_019925095.2). Taxonomy (NCBI): domain Eukaryota; kingdom Metazoa; phylum Arthropoda; class Insecta; order Lepidoptera; family Lasiocampidae; genus Dendrolimus; species Dendrolimus kikuchii. Next base: position 11,578,747 of record CM034400.1, read on the forward strand.
TCAATACATACAATCAGTACAGACTATATTATCATCAGCGTTGTTCTAACGTTAATACCTGAATATTATGGAGATAATCTTCTGAGTAATATTGAATGAAAGAAACTTGACAAAGCCAAATCGTGTATTGATTAGACAATGAAATTTTTGTGAAGAAGGGGAATTCCCGTAACGGCTAAAACTGTCATAAATATAAGCCGCTCGTTCCATTTGATAGAGTAATTTGCTGCTTTTCTAAGAGTCGCTAACAATACCTTGTATCTACATTAACACTCTTGGTCAGATTAAATGTGGTACTATTACGGTGCTTCCGTGCAGATAATGTCGCAATTGCACGAAAAGCCTACAAAAGATAGCAATTCTTTATAACTTGTACTTTTTATAACTTCAATTTTAATTGTATATAGAAATTGTTTGATTTCTGTAATGAATGAATTATTACTATTTTAACTGCGGTGGAATTCTGTATGTAGATATTAGATTAACTTTTATCCTATCCTATACTGGAACACTACAATTTCTGTAGACCTACAAACCTACAGTTTTTTTACGCATCAAACCAAATTCTAATATTTAATGTTCTGTTTTTCGAGAATATCACATCATTTCTTACGTCTCAATAAAATCACAACTTGGACACATTTAACAATCTGCCCGTAAAACTTCAAGTTAAAATTTTGTTGCGATTCATTTTGTCACTTGTCAGTTGAAGTTTTTCCACTTGTCCGTTGCGATTCGTTTTTCCACTCATCCGTTGCCATTCGTTTTTCAACTTGTCCGTTGCGATTCGTTTTTCCACTTGTCCGTTGAAGTTTCACTCCTAATATGTGTCCCAGCACACATTTCGATTTTTCGCAGGTTTATTGCAAATTATGATTTGGTTAGGTTAGGTACATTTTAATTAATGGATTTTTTATTTAAACATATTTTATTTTATCAAACAAAAAACTGAATTCGATCCGGAACCAAAAAAACATCCAGAATCTACTCTAAAATTATTTGTTAATATTTTTTTACACAGACCACAAATAGAGGCAGTGATGCCCAGCTACGTGGAGAGCAGAGGTATAGTTCGATGCAAACTTAAGGTTGCCTCCATTAATGGCGGCTCGTAACATCGAACTTACCGGTGCGCAGAACGCGATTTTAGGTATTAGAGGGACGAGGTCGTCGGAGGACGAGGTATATCCTAGCTCGCATTCTCGTTTACGGGACTTCCCCGGCGCTCAGCTCACCAGGCCTGCCACTTTAGCGCTTTCGAAGCTAGATATAGCGCTTTTTACGGCAACCCAGCTCCCAATTTTATTAAACAACTTCGAGCGCAAAATCTTACGCTTTTTATAATATGCAAATATCTAATTAATTTTATAATAAATATATATGAATATCTATACTAATATTATAAAGAGGAAAGATAAGATTGTTTTTTGTTTGCATGAAGAGGCTCCGAAACTACTGAACCGATTTGAAAAATTCTTTCAATGTTGGCAAGCTACACTATCCCCGGGTGACAGAGGCTATATTATATTTACAAAAAAATTAGGGATCCTTACTAAAACTCCCATAATGTAACCCAAGGTGTAAAAAAAATACCTAAAATCGCGTACGCTGCGAAAACTATTGATGATTGAATAAAATAATGTACTACGACTTTGCAAAACACATAATTATTTACAAAAAGTGTGCCGCGAGAGCATATGTCTAACTATTATAGTTATGCCACTATAAGTGTTGTTTTATTTTAAAAATCTAATTGAAATGCGGCCGCTAGAAAAGGCTCTTTATTTGTATCTTGCTATTCACCCTTATCAAAATAAATTAAACGTTTGTCAAACGTTTCATATTCGTTCCGGTTAAGTTTTGACCACATTTTTTACTAAAGTTTATCATTCAGCTTTTTTATTTATTGATTCTGAGGCGGTACGAAGTTTGCCGGGTCAGTTAGTACATAATATAATAATGCGATCGCCACCAAGCTTTTTCAATGATCCTTCATATAAATTACTTTGTTAAACCTTGTATAAACTACATTAAAGAATGAGCAATAATAATATTTGTTATTACGAAGTAGAGATATATTGCTGGAGAGTTTGTGATGCCGCTTCTTCTCCTTTAACAGTAACTAAAATTGCTTTCGAAGCGGTGGCAGACTTCTGGACCTTCAATAAGTAATCTGTAAGATTCCATTTTGAAATAAATATTTTCATATTGGATAAATTATACACAATGAAAGTGTTTGAACACTTTTCTGTCACAATGATATTAACTGTGTACAAATCTTGTCTGTAGCTTTTTGTTCCTTATAACTTTGGTAATTATAGTTTTTCTATAAAACTATGTGTATCAAGTATTGGAGATTCAAAAATGTATCTTTATATTTTCATGTGTGTTTCGTTTTTACAGCTTTGAGAATAAAACGATTATAATTAATTTTGGTTTACTTTGGAATTGGTTGATGTAATTTTAATAACGGGTGGAGTATATAATGGTTTTTATCTTAAAAAATAGTATTTTTTCTGCGGGCTACGGATTCAAAATTGTTGTCATAACTATTTTATTATATTTAATATCTAGATTACTAAATTTAGTTCCCTACTGTATTTAGAGGCTAGAACTCGCTACCACACATAAAAGGATAAATTATAAAATACTTCAACCAAAAAAGGGAGTGGGTTAATATATATTATCTTGCAGTGATCTGTGTAACGAGAGTCTCGCGGTGAGGGATGCAGAAGACTATGCGAAATGCAGAACAAAACGAAGGAACATGAACTCCACACTCGAAAAAAGATATTTCGAACGCAACAGAAGCTTAATGTTAGGATAATAATGATGATTTCGAACGTTTCTAACGTCATCAATTCGTTTTCGTAAGAAACAAGAAGTATATTTTGCTACCTTCACAGAACAATATAATGTGTAGCACATACGAAGTGTTGATAAATCTCCATTCGAACGAGCCACGCCCCAGTTCCACCTCCAAGAATTTAATATAGTTTCAAATTGGCAAAATAATAAACTGGGACGTCAGTTGCAGGAAATGCAATCACGTCAGTTATGAGGCAGTAATTAAATGCTAAGCCCCTTGTTGATGGTATCGCGAGATTGTTTTAAGTTTCACATGCGTGTTTATTTGCATTCGTTTCTTTACTATTATTATTTTTTATTTACAATTATAATGGTTTCATTTCATATGAAATTCCTTTTCTTCCTTTATAAATAAGCTTTGTACAGCTGTCATTGGATTTAACCAATATGAAATATTTGTAAACGGCACGCCGCCTGTCACCTTTCTATTTTTTCATAGCTGGAGAAAGGGCAAACAGATTCACGGATCTCCTGATTGAAAGCGATTACCGTCGCCTATGAAAGTTTGCGACACCAGAGATGTTACCAACGCGCTGCTGTCCTCGAAGAAGAAATAATCTGACTTAAATAAGAATACGTAAAAATCTATCCATGCAGTAACGGAGAAAGAATGCAATTTCCTGCGGCAGAGCAGCCTGTCGTAAGAGGCGACAAAACATTCTACAGCCTATACAGGTAAGTTATTTGTTGGTCTGGATAACTGCTACCCCTAGTCTAGAGTATGTCGCCATACCAACCTTGAGTTGTGTTTCGGTACTAGTGGCCAGTTTCCAGCCTCCCTTAAAAGTGCACCAGCGCGTTTGTAGCACCTATTATGTTGCAAATGTCCATAGGCGATGGTAACCACTTTTCATCAGGTGGCCCGTTTGCCTATTTGCTAGACCCGTGCAATAAAAAATATGTGGTGGTAAAAAATATGGTGTGAGCCTGTATATTTTAAATATCAACATCTGTCCAATAACACCTCAAATGACTATGTCAAATTTTATTTTCCAATGATATCAGTGGTCAACCACGTTTAATCTCTGTTTTGTCGCGATTTCACTACAGACTTGTGTAGAGGAATATAAAATACATATTTTTATTGAATAAATCCATGTTGGGTATACATGTAGTTTACGAGTAAAAACGGCTGTGATATACAAAGACAGACGGACCTGTGAACATGACAAATTCATAAGGGTTCTGTTTGTGCCAAAAGGTCTAATTTCTAAATAAAATAAGAAATTCTAAAATAGGAATCCCAAAAAATAAATTCAAAGAAAATTGGAAAAAGCATACGATAAAAATTCTTTTAGTCTAGGTCATACATAAATAGCAGTCGAAATAAACTACACCTCACCTACACTACAATACGAAAACCTACGTGAAAAAGTTGTAAGTAAATAGAAAAGGTTTTCAGAAAAAGAAACAACTGTTTTAAAGTAGTACAAATTCATCGTGAAAAATAATTACTCCAATCTTTCAAAAACAGTCCTTTGGGGTTATTTCACTATTAAAAAAGTTAAAGCCCTCAATGCCTCTCAGTGAGTTTTTAATGGCCTTTTTTACTTACAAAAACTACGAAAATTGCCCAAAAAAATTAAGCCAATTCCGACTACAACGGCAAACTGGAACCTTTTTTACTGACGTTGAGAACATTTTAATTTTAGGCTCCTTTTACGGTTTTTAATTTGTGTCCTAGAATAATTGTAAACTCTAACGGTCGTATTCATCCTGATTTAAAGTAAGTTTGTAGGCTTCATTAGATTCTTAAAAAAGCCTAAAGCGGCCTCGCTCGCGTTAATGTTATCCTACGTGAACCGAGCATTTTTCCAGGGTAAAAACTAGCTTACGTGTTATTACAAACTGTAATCTATCTCTATGCCAAATTCCAGTCAGCTTCGTTCAGCCGTTCTGGCGTAATTCAGCAACAAACATTCATCCAAACTTATGTATTTATAATATTAAATATAGATATCAATTATAAACACCTCATTGCTGGGCTCTCGTCTTCTCATTTGAGGAGATTCGACAGATGTCCACCAGGGCTTACTGCAGGTTTCACATATCGATAATCTAGACCTGCTGGTTCTTCTCGCGATGGTTTCCCATTCTAACAGTATTTGGTATTTTTATTTCTATTTTTTTTTATTGCAGGAGTACAGCAGACAGGCAGACGGCCCACTTGATGGAAAGCGGTTACCATCGCCTATGGACATTTGCAACACCAAAGGTGCTACAAATGCGCTGCTTTTCTCTTAAGGGAGACTGGAATCTGGTCACTAAAGCCGAAACACAACACAAGGTTGTTATGGCGGCATACTCTAGACCAGGGGTAGTCACCATCCAGTCGAGCAAATACCCTACCACCTGGCTGTAGGTTGTTTTGTCGCCTCTTACAACGGGCCGCCCGGCCGCAGGAAATTGTATTCTTTCTCCGTTCCTGCACAGTTTATGGTGGTGATGAAGAAGATAGTGAATGGTAATTGAGACAATATGCACATTAGGTTGGAAAACGTCATCCACGATACGGCTTCCTTAGCCAAAGCGAGTGGTAACAATAGTAATGATAATTTATAATATTCGGTTGATATACATAAATATTGTATATCCCCAAGCTAAGCAAGCTACTCTTGTGTTATGGATAATAAATAACGGACTACTCTGGCTCCGATCCCAAACACCCAGACCATAGTAAATAACGGAAAGTTCGTTTACTAAATTTACCATGCTAGTAATCGGACCCGGGAGCCTCTGTGTTCCAGTGAGCTAGACCGGTAACGGCTTAATCCACTCAACCACAAAAGCCGTCAACGTCGTCGTGCTTATTAAAAACATTTTTCAAATTCAAAAGGCGATAATTAATTTGATTATAAATGATAGACAAAATGGTTCATTTAATTCAGAGTCCCGTTCAGGTTATAAACTGCACTAATGAAAATCGCCGAGTAAGTTATGATGCCCCGGCCAGACTCCCCTTGCTAATTTGCACGATTGGTTACTTCAGGTTCTGCTCCAAGAATTCCCTTAAGGAAGGAGGGTACTGAATGAACAGACAACGTATTTGTCTATATTAACAATATACTGAATATGTATGATGGAAATAATATATTTCGTTTTTATATTATTGTCTGTAGTTTTATATTATTGTAGTATTATGATCTGGAGGGAATTCCCGCCGCAGTTTCCCCTTTGCGCTATGACATAGGTTTTCACCCCTAGTGTTGTAAACGTCCATAGGCGACGGTAACCACTTTCCATCAGGTAGGCCTTCTGCCTGTTCGCTAGCTTCGCAATAAAAAAAAGCATGCATCATTTAGGCAGTTTTCTGACCTAATGTGTAATGTGCGTAGTGTTGTACCACTAGCTGACGGTGAAGAAAAAATCGTGATTTCTTGTTGACCGACGTATCAAACCTGCTAATAGTCGGTTTCTATATCTTATCACCATTTTATTTGCTTTATAATCGCTTAAAATTTGACATAGGGTCCATACTAGTGATGTCCAAAATCCAATCCATGCTAAAAGAAGTGAATGAATAGTAAGATATAGAAAACGACCATAAGCCGCCTTAGACAAGCGTATCGGGTATACTGTCCGTTCCCCCTATAATGGGAGGCCCGAGTGGGTCGTTTATTGGCTGATATTATTATATTTATATATTATATAAACATATAACTGAAAAGTTCCTTTCTTTGTTTGTTTGTTTGCTTCAACGCGCTAATCTCAGGAACTACTGGTCTGATTTGAAAAATTCTTTCAGTGTTAAATAACCCATTTATCGAGGAAGGCTATAGGCTATACATATATCATCAGGCTAAGACCAATAGGAGCGCAATTCCGCACAGATGAAGTCACGGGCAGAAGCTAGTAATCAAAAAGGTCAATGCTAATGACATTTTGACTTTAGCATGAAAAAGGTATTCGAACTTGATTAAAATAAAAGTAAAGTCAATTGAACTAAAAAAAAATATCAATTATTCAATCTCTACAAAGCTTTCGAATGTTTTACATTGATAAATCTGCATCACAAAGAGTGTTTGAACAGAGCAATCTTTTTAAAAAGCCAATAACAATATAAGTTTAACAAACTGCAACATAGGGTAGTTTAAAATCGATAAAGCCTTTTCCACGCCATTGATTCGGACGTAGGAGTATGAGCAGTGCCCCGTGCGAAGCTGAGCGGTTTCTTTGACTCATAATAACTCGAGCGGTTACAAAGGCTTTTCTAAAACAACTGACGGCATATAAGGCCTATTTAATATTTTAAAATTTATATTGCATATAAAAATTATTATTTTTTAATTTATATGTCAAAAAAACAAAGAAACAATTTACCAATTGACAGATCTGTATATACATAACATTGGAAATCACTGGGGTTGATATTAATTCTATGATTGTCAAAGTCTGAAGCCTATACAATTTGACTTATTAATGATATAATGAAGTAGAAAGAACATTCAAGCTATAAACATTTTTAGTTTGGTACACTTTTTTAATATAATTACTACCTATATAGACGCAGATTAGTACAATTTTCTTAAAATAGTTAAGTATTAACATATAATCTCTTTTACTGACACATATTTTGCCATCGCACTCGCTCGACACTCTTTACGAATCATAAACATACGCACACTAAACAAAAAAAAAAACTGCCTCTATTAACTACTTACGGAAGGATATGGTGGATATTAAAATAATATTGAGAAATCTTCAAGAGAAACAAAATAGAGACGAAAAATTCACTCTTGTATTTCTTAGAATAAAAATAAGAATATTGTAAGATGTTCAGGTGCGGACATAAATAAAATTCAGGTTGCTAGTATATAGGACTAACAGCCCTACGGCGGCCATGCAGCTTCCGACTAAGGTCCACGGAACGAGAGGTGCGTGCACAGAAGCATGACTTGGCTAATTACATTAAAGATAAAATCAGACGCATAGATATATGTAATATAGATGTGACAATGAATAAAACTCCAGATAATAACAAACAAAGCTATGCTGAACTAATAAAGAAACAAAATCAAGAAGACTGGACAACAGTACAGAGGAGTAATAAAAATATAACTAGAATCATAAACAGGCGTGGAAAAGCATCAACAAACACGCAATATAATTGTGAAGCGGTTGAAAGGATGGCTTCTTTTTATATATATCTCGATTACAAAAATATAATACCTGATGATGTTATTGGTTTAATAAAACATAAACATAATACTAATATAATATATTTGGTTTACATTTGCAGTCAAAAAGCAGTTAATTATTTGTTGTTGATATTGATTATTTTTATATACCTTTTAGTTTCAAGATACTTTTTAATTAAAATAAACTCGTAATAAAGTGAAATCAACTTACTAATTTACAACAGCATTAAACCCTTTGAAAAGTTAATGCTTAAAAACAAGGGAAACCACCGCATCCTCTTAAAAAGTTTTCAATGTATTCTTCAAAAAGCTGAAAATTATCTTCAGCAAGACCCCGCCGCTTTCATCAACGTTACTTTTTAGCACTAAAACGGCTTAAAGAAGGTTTTTTACTTGTTGTTCCCTGTTATTACTCTTTGATATTCTTCTCGAAACACAAAAATATCATTTTCAAGTAAAGAGAGTAAAGTTTTGAAAGGAAATAAATAGCTCTTTCTTGTTTATTTTAATACAAGATATACTACTTAGCTAGAGAGCTAGATTTTTAGGTACTTTCCCTTTTATACTTATATAAAATAGGCTCGTTAAAAAGTGTTATTTATAATCACACGATTAAGGCTATTATACAGAACACTTTCATTTTAGTATACTATTGTATAAACCATAACTGTTATGAATAAGGGGATTGTCCTACAAAGTGGGGTCTCGTAAAAAAATCATTTATAAAAACGTTTAATTTTTCATTAATTTGGATAAAAAAAAATTAATTGAAATGAGAAAATGTCAAAAAACGAAGAAAAGAAAAATAAAGAATTATCTGTTATGTAATAATCTGATAGGATTTAGAAGCTTTTCAGAGTTACATCTTGTACATCTGTAAACCAAATTGGAAATGAAATATGTATTTTTTTATTGCTAGAATACAGCAGGCAGGCTGACGGCTAACCTGATTAAAGGCGGTGTAGTATTTGTATATGTATACATATCTTATGTTTGTAATACTATAATTTTATACTTTAATCAATGCGCAAAACTGACATTGAAACGGGTCATCATACTTTAGTTAAGAATTTGTAAACGTAAGTTTAAATATACTATATGATGCTTTATTCATTGTGAAAACAGGAAGGAATAAAAATATGTCAGGTTGATACAACACAATGTAGTCCTGTTCCTCATTCCATAACAGTTACAGTCACCTATGGACGTTTACAACACCAGAGATGTCGATGAAATTTATGACACCTTTTTGAAAAAGCTCTTTTCGGAGCGCTGGGGGAAAACCTCAGCTGGGAGGTAATTCCAAATCGTTGCGCAGTAGAAACATTTGTAAGTATCGTTAGGTACATGAGTGAAGTAGCTCAAGGAAATTTCGATGAACGCTCAACCGATGCCAAAGGGGGCGGTAGTAGAAAAAATATGAAAGCACCAGTTTGAACAGTTTCTCGGAACGCTCCCCGTTACAGTCGGTAGAATATGAAACACGAAGTTTCTCCGAAGGTCAAGCGTATCTACTGAATACACAATTCAAGTTCTTAAGTATAATATTAAAACGTAATATAATTTACTGGACGATAAACATAGTATTCTTGTTTTATGATTACATCGAAAATCCAATAAACATTTAGATCTTTTTTTTACACATTTTTAACATAAAATCATGCGTTGACTATTTAAGATGAACAAAATAAATTAAAGAAAAAACACTAGTCTCAGCTTTATGATTTGCACCTCCTACCTTCTCCAATGATCCTTTCTTCATTAGTCATCTGGAACAATAGATTTTTTTATACAATACAATGTCTATCAAACCAATATAATCAGGGTTTGAATGAATTGAAACGAATAAATAATGGCCAAAATCCAAACAAAGGCCTATTCAGACAAATTGAACATAACTGTTTTTGATTTCTGTCTATGTTTTTTTTATTTGGAGCCATACTATAATATTATGATTATGCTTATTGAGAAAAAAATAAAAACTGTTAAGATTTCTTAACATTTCGAATACATTACCAATAATGGTATAATTTACACTATGTTTAATTTCGATATGTTGCAGAGTTCAGGAGATATGAATAATCAAGTTCAATTGCTAGATAAACGAAGTGGCATCCGCAGCTAGTCTTCAGTAAGATATATATATATATATATACATAGTATACAGCTTTATTATCTTTATTAGAATGAATGCAGTCAAAACTGTTCGGAAATGCATTTCATGTCAGACAACTATAAAAGTGACTGAAAGGGAAAAATAAGAATTCTGCAAATTAAATAATGACGATGGAAACAATTTTAGCTAATATTAGTGCTATATAGGCTTGTCATAAAAAACCAAATAGGTTTATACAATCTTTATAATTATTATATGTGTATAAGATTCTTTTGTTCGTGTGTAAGTCACTGAACTTCTTCTAAACGGTTGGACCTATTTTGATGAAATGTTTTGTTGTGTTTGAGTGGGTCCCAGAATGTTTTAGATTTACAGTTGGACCCGTAAATGACGCTGCGATCAGGTTCTAATATTTTATGGGTAGGACAACGTCTGCCATGCACGCTATCTCTATAATAATAATAAATATTATAAACGCGAAAGTTTGTAAGAATGGATGTATAGATATGTTTGTTACTCTTTCACGCAAAAACTACTGAATGGATTTTGATGTAAACTTTACAGTAATATAGCTTACACATCAGAATAATACATAGGCTATAAGTTATAAAGATATAGTGTGAATTTTCCAAAATATAACGATTTTCCATCACCATGGGGTTGAAGACGCGGGCGCAGCTAGTTTGGCTACATATCTTTGGGTTTATACATATTTTGTAAAAAACCACTCTCCTATAAAAAAATCAGCCATCTTATTTTGATTTTTATAATGAATAGGTTCGCGTTTGACTGACATAGTGCCTGATGTCAGGCGGAAATGCAATCTAAGGTGGAGCACGCTTACATAGAAGATACCTGTTCACGCGAGACTTGAAGACACCTAGATTGTATTCTTCGGGAAAAACAGACGACGGTAAAGAGTTCCACTCTTCAGCGGTGCGTATGATAAAATTGGAAGTATATCGTTTCTTACGCGATTTACGCAATCGTTCGTCTTACTTTCAAAATATCGCTATAAAAGTAATTTTAACTTGTGTCTAATATACTAATAAATTCGCTATTTGACCCATTAAAGTTTGAACGTCATATCTTTCTATGATCGTACAATATACAGGTGAAGGGGCATTTTGTAAGATGATAAAGCATCTCTTTTAATTTGGCTATCAACTATCTTATTCTATCTCCCTCCTAACTTTTTATAACGAAATGAAAAAATCGGAACCAACCGATAAAGTTTAAAAATACATATTTTCAACGAAAACTAGTTACAATAAGATCCGATGGGTAGTGTTTAAAATGTTACATATTTTCTTTCAAGAGGTAAGTGCACTGTCGCTACACTGCATCCGGCAACCGCACCGTGCGTACTATGACAAATGGAAATATAAATGGTATGTCAAAACGTAACCACTTTCGTGTTAGATGACTATCAGAAAATTGCTCAGTTTTTGTGGTGGCGACGAGTGAGTGGATGCGGAAGCGCCCTCTGTCGTGACTGTAATGAAACCAATATAGCGTACGATATAAAGGCGCCATTCCACCAAAACGAGGTTCAGCACATTTGTTGACAAACATACTTTTATGATTTTGTGTAAAGATGTGATGGAAAGATGAACCGATTTTTAGAAGAATTGAAAATAGATCCCTTGAGTTGAATTAAATCGGTAAAGAAATTCAAACTAGTATTTAACATTTGTCCACTGCGAAATGTAAAATGCATTCCGAAATTAAACAAACAAAATGCACATGAAACCGCGAGGTGCCACTGAATGTACGCGAATATATAATATTATAAAATTCTAAAGATGTCGTGTCTGAGCATTAAAGCTATTAAAAAATAAACTAACTGGAATGGACAATATAAACGACGGAGAACACGTTGCATTTTTTTTTAGATTTCTTGTCTGTTTGATCAGGATTCACTTAGTACTTGGCCGATTTCGATGCGGTTTTCGCTGGTCGACAGAAAATTTTGAGACTTGAACTCTGCTGTACTTTTTATCCTAGGAATCCCGCTAGAATTTTCCCGGGAGCGGTTTGTAGTTATTCGGGTGCGTAAAAATTAGCTTATTTCGACACAGTTTTCACTAAATCAGAAATCCCGTGGGAATTTCAAGTCAATCGTAGACGCAGTCGCGGGCAAGTAGTAGTAGTAGTAGTAGTAAAAGAAATATTTTCGCTCCGGGGGAAACAAAACTGAGCCCCGAGTCTGTAACTCAAATTGGAAATCGAATCGAAAAGGAATCGTAACTTTTGATGATTTTGATAGTTTGTAATCCATATCGGCCCAATATTGAATCAATCTTAACTTAACCAAGACTGATTTAATGTCAATTTTAGACACTAGGGATATTTGACCATCTGGCAGTCGAATGGATCTTGACTCACACTGGCATGGTTTTTTGTGAAAATTACAAATTTGGGGATCTGAACAGAGTTGAACTTGAAAGAGTGCATCAACAAATATTCTCGGTTGTTCGCGAACTTTCCAACAGCGTGTGCGCACATTTTGCGCGTGAATCCACTCTAAACAGTGTGCACTCTGATGGAATCATGCCTTAAGTTTGACATGGTGTGGCCAACAAGCATAACAATCAAAATGGAAAGTAATCCGGTTACCTGACATTCAATTTGTGAAGTGACAAAACCATAGTATGTGCACAATGCAGCCATTTGCATTGTCTGTCTCTGGCAATATTGATAAACGATTAAACGTGTTCACTCAATTATGTTTTTAATAAAACTCAAATAAATATTGACGCAGGCACATGTTACAATAAAGTCCAACATTATTTACAAATACATATTACATTGTAAAAAAAAACTGGCGTTAAAATAACATCTTACCAGATTATTTTAGACTTTCATATACTGATTATCTACGTCTATATGGATCAAATATAGTAGTATTATTATATATACAACTAGGATATTCCCGTGACTTCGTCCACGTTTGACTTGAAATGCCCGCGGGATTCCCGGAATACAAAGTACCGCAGCCCTTAATCAAAAATGTAAGCTATCGTTTTAGTTAAGACTGTGTTGGAATAAGTAAATTTTTATGTATCCGAAACCGCTCCCGGAAAAAATTTCGCGGGCTTCTCATGATAAAAAAATATCACACACTTTATTACATGAAATTTTGCTATTGATCAGTGCAAAAATCACATTAGAATTCGAATATTTTTTTAATCGGGCCATTTAAAATCATTCCCAGGAAAATTCCCGCGGGATTCCTAGAATAAAATGTAGCGTAGATTTTAAGTCTAAGAATTTTCTGTCGATCAGCGAAAACCATTTATTTTATTTTATTGCAGGAGTTCAGTAGACAGGCAGACGGCCCACTTGGCGGAAAGCGGTTACCATCGCCTATAGATATTTGCAACACCAAAGGTGCTACAAATGCGCTGCTGTTCTCTTAAGGGAGACTGGAACCTGGTCACTAATGCCGGAACACAACTCAAGGTGGTTATGGCGACATACTTTAGACCAGGGGTGGTAGCCATCCAGTCGGGCAAATACCCTACCACCTGGAAAATTGGAACCCTGGAAAATTTAAATTGGCCCAGTAGTTTTTATGTGAATTGCGAACAAAAAGATAAACAGACAAGAAATTTAAAAAAATGCATCGTGTTCTCTGTCGTTTATAGTCTATTTCAGTTGTTTTCTTTTAATAGCTTCAATATATAGATGCGGCTTGTTTAGAATTTCCTAATATTCTAGATGAAACATATAAGTCGGTACTACATATAGTAAAATTGTGAAAATATATAGTTTAGGAGTAGCTGGCCACCATAAATTGATCACTTTATATTTTATTGCGAAGCTATCTGACAAACAGGCAAACCGCCCACCTCATGGAACGTGGTTACCGTCGCCTATAGATGTTTGCAACATCAGGGACGAAGCTAAAGCGTTGAGAGCTTTTATAGATTTTAGATCAGAGTGATCAGACAAGAGAAATGGGAAGAGGGGATGCGATAGGAGAATGGAATAGGGGGGGTGAGATAGGGAAAATAAGATAAGGAGAGGGGGAATTGGGAGATCGAAACTCTCACTCATTGCATAAAACACGATTAGCTCAAGGCTAACCGTTTCAGGTTGATATTCTATGCGAGCTTAGTATCACACTGGTCGAGCTGACCCGAAGAACTGTGATCAAGACAATGAATGTTCCCATATCATACTATTCATTCACTTGCTCTACCCTTGGTTGAATTTTGACATTAGAATAGAATAGAATCATTATTAATACGTGAAGCAAAAATCTTGTACCCTTTTTATGAAAATAGCGCGGACGGAGGAGTATGAAATTTTGCACACTTATAGTTTATATACAGAAGGAGTGCAGAATGGTATTTTTTTTTATTGTGCACAAAAAATACATTAAATCAATAAAAAAACATTACACTCGCTACCAAAATTATAGTCGAATTTCGACCACTAGGCGACCACTAGTATTCTTTATTGCACACAAGAAAATAACACAGATCAGTTAACAATCATTTAACTAGTACAATCGGCGGTCTTATCGCTAACAGCGATTTCATCCAGACAACCGTCTGGAGATAATTTTATATTTCTACTAGTGGGTCGGTATTCAGTGCATATAGTTTAAAATATTGTTACTACCGAGATGCCGACAAAGGCAAATTTACACCTGCAGCCCTGTAAAAACACCTTTTATTACCTTTTGGCATTTGAACTTCTTTTGTTTACTTTGTGTTTAAATTTTGTGATTAGAAATGATGATGATGATGATGATGATGATGATGATTAGCCAGATGTGATTCTAGAAAATTCGGTCACGCGGACGAGCAGATCTATTGCATCCGTGCAGTATAAAGCAATGCCTCGATTGATGGACGAGGCAGTCGAGCGATAACCACAAGCGGAGCAAGACTTGTGTACATTCGGTAAACTATTAAGTGACGGACTTTGCGCGTGTTATTGAATCGTGCTTTTACGTTTGGACTGGTTATGTTCAGTTATATTTGTACCTGTGTTACACGTGTTTCTGTAGCTCTAATAAATTCTATAGTAATTCCAACGGCATTTTAATTCCAATCCTGCAACTCGTAACAATATATACAATTATATTATACATATATTAATAGTAAATAAAAATACACATGCATATTTATATACAAATATATGTACATACAGACACATACACATACATTACTGTTTACAAATTTAGATAGTGATCTTTGAGGAGTTTATTTAAAGATTTAAGTGACTTTACTTGTCTGAATAGTCGGTAAAATATAGGAAACGGCCAGTAGTCATCTGGGGTATCGTTAGCCAATTGAAATAGCAGGTAACTAAACAGTCACGAAGATGCATAAAAAAGTAGTACATTTTATTTTTGGTTAGCAAGTGAAATAAAATACTACTACTATATTCAGAAATGTAAAGATGTAAGCCAAATAAATCATTCAAATCAATGTGGCGATGTTCAACAATAACCAATGGCAAAATTGGCAACGTATCGCAAAGCGATTAGTTTTGAAAGCATAAACCTCGGCTTATCACAGTTAACATTGAATTAACACAAAATAACCGTTAACAAAAACAATGCCGCCGAATATAAATTCCTCATTAAATCATATGGCAGTGAGTGCTTCTGCAATTAATAGCGTAAAATAACGTTATCAGCGGCCTGCCATATAATACCGTGAAACGTTTGTAAGCATGTAGCACATAAATTACAGACACTAAGCTGATTAGCATAAAACCGAGTCGACATTCACCGAATTACCCTAAAATCTGTTAACAAATGGTAGCTTTGCATAATTGAATGACTCGAACGCAAACTCGGGCATATGGACTTGGGTCCCTGAAATATTCCCGATCTTTATCATAATATGTACGTACACTTTTGTATATATCACAGGAAAATGACGAAAACCGTGATTTTATCAAATCTCTAAGGGAGATTATCAAGTTACGCGAGATGTTAGAGTCAAATCTCTGTGGGTCATTTCCCTAAAGCAAGTTAATGATTTGGTCAAATCCCTGAACTGTTTTAGTGAAATTACAAAATTTACAAGTAAGTCAGGACTCGCACAGCTAGCTCTATTTCGTTTCGATTGTTTCCACTTCCCTTTACTTCATCACCGTCTTCACTGACGTAAAAACACAGTATTGCAGAAGTCGTGAGGGGAGATTGAAAGTCGCAACTAGGGACCACAATAATGAGGGCACCGGCGGGGATATCGGATCCCCCGAACATAAAGGCTGGAGAAAGGGGATATGCACCGATCCGCGCGGCGTCTCTCACCTCGAGGTCTTAACCAGAGGAAGCCGAAGAGACCCAGGTCTCCTGTTTATAAATAGAGAGGCCAGCCCATAGAGGGGCCGGCTATCATCTGTCTAGAGGTGAATGCGCAAGTGAGCCCACAACCCGGACAAAACACGTTCGAGGCTCTGCCAGAGTTTTAGGGACTATCCCAAACCGCGGCGTGGCAATAGCATTCCTGCGGGGTTGCTAGTACCACCTCAACGAGGCGAATCCCACACACTGGCCGCAGTTTTCTTTGCGCAGCTGATGGTCCTCAATCGGATTTCCCCGGATAAAAAAAATCTTCAGACCAAATTCCGTAAGAATTGGTCACCATTTCATCACTAATAACTGTTTAAACGATGGTTACAATCCCGTTGTGACACTCGCCAGTTGGTGCAATTGTGCAGTATCACTGCGGACTAACACGTCGCTGCGTTACCTACTCTATATTTGATAATGCATGGTTTACTAAATAAAGGGATTCGATCAAATCATTCTCTTTCTTTATCGCACCACGAAGTTGTGATAAAATATTATTTCATCATTTCACTAAAACAGTTCAGGGATTCGATTAAATCACGGGTTCGTCATTTGCCTGCGACATATATATACGTTTAAATATGTAGGTACATTCATCTATGTAGTAACGTCTATGTTCAGTAGTCATCACCTATATGGTAGATTAGCTCAAAATATTTTTAAAGCAAAGTTTGCTTAGATGAGATCACGTTAAGCAGTAAGATTGTATTTATTTTCATGAGCAATAAAACGGTATTCATTTTTTTTTTATTAATATCAAAATAAGAATTAAAACAAGCTCCAAATAAACTTCAGAAGGTTCCACAATAAGTCCACATTAAAGTTGAAAGGCATGTTGAAATCATTATCCTCTTTAGAGTTCTTAGAGTCGATCAGTTTTACACAACTTATAATACTGATCAGCAGTTTTCGTTTGCGCAGAAAAGTACAGACCGGCGTGTTGCTTGCTATGCATTCTTAGCACGGTTCCACTTATAAGAATCGTGCACTGTCTGTTGCGAACCGAATCAACTTCCTGCTTAAAAGTAGTACCTTAGCGAGTGCGGTGCGAGCCATCGTCTATGGCCGGGACTCCTACGTTTCGGTCGAGCAGACGACTTCCCAGAAGATACCATTTCTGCCGGTGTTCCCCAAGGCAGCTGTCCCTCGCCAGCGCTGTACGGCTTGTACACGGATGACGTCCCAAAACTCGAGGGTTCCCTAGTCCCCGGGCAGAGGGCCGTCACGCTGGCGTTGTATACAGATGACAGCGCCTTCTTCGCGTCCTCTGGTAATCCAGATATATCAGCTCGCCGAATGCAGCGCATGATGGATATTCTACCGGCGTGGCTCGACAAGTGGCGCATGGTGGTCAATGTGGGGAAGACCGCCGCGCTACCGGTCGCCCGCCGGCGCGTCGTGCCTGACTAACTACAGCTTCGAGGCCAGGAGATTGAGTGGAAGAACTCGGTCAAGTACCTCGAAATGCACATCTACAAGTCGTTGAGCATGGACCCACAGGTGGACCACGCAGTCAACCAGACTCGCGCAGCCAAGGCCCTGCTCCGACCTGTACTCTCATCCAGCTTGCCTGTGAGGACGAAGATCGAGGTCTACAAGATCGAGGCTGACCTATGCAGCTCCGGCGTGCTATGCCGCTGTGTTCGGCTACCAGAAAGAAGTTGCTGTAGATGCAGCAGAACATCGTCGACGTCGAACGACGTTATTGCCCGCGATTTGAGCATTCCCAGTGTCGAGGAATTTGTGGTAATGTCGACGCGTCGGATGTTCGACCGCACCGACAACGGCCGCCACAGGTACCTCCACGGGATTGCTCCTCTACACGCGCGACCACCAGATCACCAAGATGGCTACCGACCCCCCGTGACTCATCCGCCGGGATTAGGGCTATGTTTGAGAGGACGCGAAAATCTCCTCCATGCCGCAGAAAGGCTACCAAGCGCCGCTGATGGCTACCTAAAGCCCGAGATGGCCATCGAAAGCCGCAGACTGGCCAACCATGCCGCAGACGGAGCCAACGCGAAGCCCGCGATGGCCACCGAACGCCGCTGATTGGCCGACGCGAGCCGCCGACCCCGATACCCTTTACGTGTCTGGCGTCTCCCGTTCCCCGTCACCGGGGGGTAGTTGCCCCCCGCGAATTTGGACCGGGGCAAAGAGTCCAGACTCGAAGCCCCATACCGGCTCTGCCACCACAAGGCAGAGACAATGACCCTTGATTGATTAAGCCATCGGCGTAGTCAATGGTCAATGTCAGTTGGTCAAGTATAAAATCAGTTTCCGAATCAAGTTCAAGCACAAGACCAGGAGGCATTCGGAAGACTACAGCCATTTGGACTCTTAGCATGACTTTCGTGGATCTTGTGAATACCAGTCTGTTTGATTAGTGCAACTAGTACTGATCGGTGACTGATCGATACAATTAGTGCTCTCAGTGTTTAGAGGAACATCCGTGTGCTAACTTGTGTTGATTGACTTGAACGTGCCGTTTAGTACAGTAGTGATAATCATGCCTATTGCTGTTGTAAGCGCCTATAATAAATACAGTCCATATTTAAGGGATGTTTCATTGAGTACACCACCTGCAGCGTATACTATCAGAAGTTTTCCGCGCTCCTAAAATTGGTCTACTGCCCAAGTACATCTGGAGGAATTATTAGTTGTGTAAAACTACCACGCCAAAATACATATTCTTCGGCGATCTGTTGCTCAACTAAAACCGGCCATAGATTGACGTTGACTATATAAACTCAAATGTTACGTGCAGAATGTCTTTGGTTACGTGCTAAAAGTATATTGTATTACTGTATTAATTTGACGTATACAATGTATCAGTAATAAACTTATGAACTTTGGGCTTAATATCTATAACTCACTCTAAAACTTTGTTTGCTTTGTGCCTGGATGTAGGTACATTCTGCAGCAAATTATCGCAGCGCACGGGTTAAATGTAATGAATATCGGCTTATTCGCATCTCAAGAGTAAGCAAACGATTGCATGCTGCACATTTCGGCATTTGGCTTTAGAAGCGATGTGGATTGCGGTGCGTTCGAATCCGTTTGCTTTCCCGCCTGGGACTCCGCAATTAGACCCCGGCCATTGTTTCTCCAAGCACTTTCAGTTGTTAGCAATTCCAGTTTCAATTCAATGGCTGCCGCATTCCCTTTGGTGTTTCTGCGGTGCCATGACTTGGCTTTACGTCGGGGTCGAATTGCTGACGAGTCTCAAATGTCTCAGTTAACTGTCTCTTATCTTAATAAAAAATCTGTTACTAAACAACATTTACTCTTTAATTTTTTATTGTCTTTCTGAATGTTTTCTCATTTAATCCTTTTGTAAACATTACCATAGTCAAGTTTTTTGACAGCGATACTACATAGGGTTTTTTTATGAAATAAATTCAAGGTCTACAGCTCTTGATAATTCATGTGATTTAACAAATGTTTTGAATGACGGTGACTACTATATGACTACTATTCCACATTTTCAGCCATGTCCAGTGCTGGACATAGGTGTCCTCGATTTGCATCGCATATCCCGGTCTCCCGCTACTTTTTTTTTTGTTAACGCACGGGAATGCCTTTTCTTACGACACACACTCGGGCCGCGATACGGAGGAAGACCAAATGGAGCGCCTAATACCACATGCATCGAGTGCGTTTGGGAGTCTCGTACCTGACGGTACCGATTTCTCTTCCAATGAAGGAAGAGGACCAATAAACTACCCACTAAACCTACCTGCGTCCCGAAGAGAGAAAACACTTAGTCAGAACAACACAGGGTCTAGGACAGCGTCGCTACACTGTGTTGTTCTAGTGTCTAGGTCTCTCGCCTCCTTCATCCAGCCCGCGCCGTCAGCCATATGGAGTTCATCGGTCGACCGGCCTAGAGAGCATCCTACGCTACGTGTATTGAAACGCAGTTTCCACTCCAGGACTGGTTTGTTCTAATAGCCGTCGATAGTACAACAGACGTGACTAGCCCACTGCCACTCACCTGGCTAATTTTGAAAACTATACGGTTACCTTGATTCTCTTACGGATATCCTAATTTCTAATTCTATCAATAAGAGAAAAACTCAACATAACTCGCTCGAAAGTCCGCTAAGCGAGTTTAAATCTTAAATCGACTAACTACTTCTCATTTTACTTCATTTTTTATTTTATTTTATTTTATTTGGGGGGCTAACAGCTATCATTATTAATAACTAAAAATAAAATAGATTTAGAGAAGCTATTAATAAGCCTCCACAGATAACAGTAAAAATAAGAAGAGAAGAAAAAAATGAAAAATTATACGTAGAAACAATGATAAAAATTTGCATAGACATAAGGTATTTAAACTGATAAATCCGAGTTTGAATAGAACTTGACCAACTTTGCGCTAAACAATGCTACACTATTAGTAAATAAGTCTAAGTCTATATCTTCTAACTTACTTAGCTTATTAAATTCATTTGCTGTTCTGATACAGAACGAATTACGTCGGTAAGCTGTGCGCGTCAATGGTGTATGTAATAATTTCCTAGGGCGAACATTAGTAGGAGGAACATACAAATGTAGTTTCTCAATGAGATTTGCACAATCAATTTTGGATTGCGCAATTTTAACTAAGAAACGTAAATCAGCAATCATTCTTCTAGTTTTAAGAGGTAAAAGGTGAAATAAAGTACAGCGTTCAATGTAACATTTCTGTGGTAATTTAAATTTAAAATTAATAAACCTTGTGAATTTATTTTGAATACTTTCTAGTCTACTGGAATGTATTTCATAATGTGGATTCCAAATTTGACTTGCATATTCGAGGTGACTGCGGACGAAAGCACAATACAGAACTTTGAGAGTTTTCATTGCCTTAAACGAGCCACCGTTGCGAATGAGGAAACCCAAAGACGATGAAGCTTTTTTGGCAATATGATCAATATGGTGATCATAAGTAAGTCGATTATCTAGGTACAAACCAAGGTCACGCATTACGGTAACTCTGGTTAATGGCTCATTGTTAATGCTGCAGTGATAATTAAAAGCCGTACTTTTTCGAGTAAACGTAATTACTGAACATTTGGATATATTTAAATCTAATTTGTTGCGTTTACAATAATCGGATACACGTATGATATCATCCTGAAGGTGTGATGCATCAGCTAAACTATTCATGGAATTGTAAATTTTCATATCGTCTGCAAATAGCTGAAATTGAGAATGATGCATACAAGTATAAATATCGTTAATAAAAAGAACAAATAGCAGGGGGCCCAAAAGCGATCCTTGAGGGACTCCTGACGGGATCTCAATCCACAAAGAAGTAAAACCACAAAGGACAACTGCTTGAGACCTATTGGCAACATAAGAATAAAACCAGCGGTATAAGTCTCCTCTAATACCTAATGCAAGAAGTTTCTCTAACAATATTTTGTGGTCGATTCTGTCGAAAGTTTTGCTAAAATCTGTATAGATAGCATCGCATTGTAAACCGCTGTCCAAACTGTTAGATACGTAATCGGTAAATAGCATAAGATTAGTGACGGATGATCTACCTTTTAAGAAACCGTGTTGATGAGGGCTGAGATGTGGTTGCAAAGTGTTATATACTTGATTGTAAACTATTCGTTCAAGGATCTTGGCGATTAAACAAAGCTTGGAAATTGGCCTATAGTTTTCTACTTTGTCTTTGGGTCCTTGTTTATGGATGGGTGAAATAAATGCCGATTTCCAAATTGACGGTACGATACCTTCACTTAAATAGCGTTGAAATAGAATAGATATGAGATGTGTTAACTGATCAGCACATTTTACAATACAAAGTGCTGGGAGCTGATCTGGCCCAGCAGATTTGTTCAAATCGAGCGATTTCAAATGCTTGCGAACAATCGCAGGATCAATTTCAATAGAATTTATATCACATGAGGAGTCAGGATAAAGAGGTGAAAAGGGGTCAATGGATGAAGTGTTCGAGTGACATGAATTAAGAAAAGTAGATTTGAAGTAATTGGAAAAAAGTTCACATATTCCTTGGCCCGTGTCACAAGTTGTATCTATATAAGACATAGTCGAAGGATAATTGGAGTTGGTTCGCTTACTTTTAATGTATGACCAGAATAATTTCGGATCGAGATTGATGGAAGATTCAATTTTGTCTATGTATGTCTTATAACAATTTTTCTCAACTACATTGACTCGATCTCGTAGAAGTTGAAATGTAACCAGATCGCACAAGTTGCCATAAATCTTATATTTGATAAAATATTTATGTTTTTCCTTAATTAACTTGATAAGAGCAACGTTGTACAAACGAGGAAATTTGCAGTCTTTTTTACGTCGCCGTGGAATGTGGGCATCTCTGATATCATATAAAGTCTTATAGAATGTTTCCACAGCTTCATCAGCATTCCCACTATTTAATATACTCTTTTATGTTATTATGTTAAAATGTCTATCTGTAATGGCCTTTATGATAAATATCGTTTCAATTTTTAAACTAGCCAATAATCAATATTTCCTTAATAAAAACATACCTCTTAAATACACACAGTTGACAAAGAATGTAGTTTCCCGCGGTTGGGTACAGATTTCCACTTCTTTAGGAAAACAGATAGCATACCCATGAGGGCTTTACAATATCACTACGGGGCATTGCTGTGTCGTATAAATGAGCGGTGTAGCGCCATCGCTGCGATCATTACGTTTTTATTTGGAGACTGTTTTACCTGGTAATATATTCTTCCATGATTCCTAACCTTTATTATACATAACGAAACTATTACCTCAAAATTATATGGTACGAATCCTTCATGTTGAACACGAACGTGTAACTAATTTTGCAAGGAATATCATTATTTTCATTGTATTCCGCATGCGAATGCCGTACACCGCACATCGTGTCCACACTCGTTACAAACTCATTTCGGGAAAGTTTCGACTGTGTCACGAAATTATATTTGCTTTACTTATTATTATTTATTCAAAATATTAACTAACATAGAGACTATTATTAATATATAAGTAAACACAGAATAGATAATATCTTAAAGTTTATAAGCCTATGGAGCGAGCTATGTTGAAGTTTCTTTCATGGACAAAACTTGTAACGTACCCTCAACTATAATTATTTGTGTTTACTAAAACACAACAGGGTCTTATTATTATTATGATATTAAAGAAATATTTAAAAAATCCGTTATTGTAAGGATTCCTTTTTAGCAGAGTATTGCGATCTACTTAATTTCTTTGCACAACATTAACAAAGCTTTACTTTGTTCGTTTAGGGCCGATTATTCAATGATCACATAAAAGTTATTACACGAATAAATAAATAACCTGACTAAATTAAATTATAAAATAATTTTACTGTTTTATTCATGCAACTCTCATTTTTAATTTTCCCATGTTCAACTCGAACATTTTTATTAACGCAACTGTTATTTTGAATTTATTCATGTTATATTTTATTATAAGTTGTATATATTTTATGTTATATATTATTTTTATATTATATTAGTTATACTGGATAGTATCAACATATTTATGTACCAACTGATAGGTATTACTTATGAACTTTTCAGTAGCTTCATACTTATTTATGATCACATTTATTAATATTAAACAAATTTCTAAAATATAAAATAACACGAAATAACATTTTAATGCTGGGGCAGGAATTTTCTCAGATCAGAAAACAATGAAAAATGACTATTAGCAAAACGCGCATAATGCGGAACGTGGCACTCATATTGTTTTGATTTAATGGCCAACCGTGACAAAAAATTGTGGACGGAAAACCGAAATGAAATGTTGCGGTACAAATCTTTGACGTGAAGGGTAAAAAATGTATGCATTTCCTACGTTACTGCTGTTCCTAATAGGAAACTTTTCGGTATTTTAACTGTTTATTATTTCGAGATATTGTTTCCTATCTTCTTTCTTAAAGCTATTTTACGTTTAAAGGAGACACCGTTATCTAAAATATATACTTACCTATTATGCAAGTTCATATTAATCATTTCATAGCAAAGGCCTTGAAGAAGAATCAAACTAATACAAACTCACTTTCATGTTTATATAAAAATGTTGATTACATGATATTATTATTTATAGGCATAATGTAGATTTTTTTAGACGTACTGAAACAAACAACATCATATCATACCATTCTAAATGAATTTACACAATATTTTGATTTATAATAGGTAATTACAATTTTAAGGAAGTTTTAGAACGATCTCATACCGTATCCATCTAAAATACTCAAAATATACTTGCAAAAAAACCGGACATCTTACACTCATTGGCTTTTCTATGGATAATATAAATATTTTTAGTATGTCATTAGCTTAGATGACCAGAAATTTCTTATTATGAATAAGAATATAGTTTTTAACACTTAAATCCTGGAATTGGTATTTTAGTCAATGCAAACGGAGAGCCGTGTTAAAATTGATATTTTTATGGATATAATAAGGGACACTTCGTACCCCACTCCGGGGGACACGGTATGGAGATCGCTCGAGCTAAGACTCAAACTCCAGGGGTGGAAGTGATAAATAGCATAACGTCGGAAGTAGCTTTGGTGAACCTGCAGTCCACTGCTCCCCACCCCTTAGCCAGTCATACCCATGTTGCCGCTCGCAAATCTTGTACGGCATTTTTGGGGCCCACGCCGATAGTGGCGAATCACCGTCTGCCCATTTTATCCTTGTTCTCCGAAAATCGCAAAGGACAGACGCCATGGTCTCCATAGTCCCAGATCCCTAGCTTCATTAGCAGTTCATACCAATAGCGCGGTATCTGTTGTTTTCTTTTTCAATAATAATAGTCCTACACTGGCCAGGGCTTGTACTTGTGTGAATTTTTATATGATGCAGACAGGAATAATCATCGGTCCGTGTCACGCCACCTTTAGATTAAAACTGTCACGGGGCCTCTACGTGTTGGCCTTCTCATGGCCCCACGTAAACCCTCCAAAGCCTTGGGCCATTTTTATACCCCGTGGTCATAGAGACATACACTAAACTAAAATGAACTAATTAAGTGAACTAAAACTAACGTGAAACTAATTACTCCATTTATAAAGCGAAGTATATTATAGACCTAAAATAAGCTAACACAATCGTAATAAGCTGCATTAACGTTATTGCGGCACAATTCTGACGTTCCAAAGTCATTTCTGAACCATTGAATTGCAAATGTAAAGAAATAAAACGATGTTTGGCGTTTTCTGTTTTCCTCATTTTCCAACGAAGTTTCAGTGCTTGCATGTAATTGCTTAATTCCAATGCGGCTACGATAAAGTTCTACGGTATTCTAACAATATCCCTGAACAATATTTATGGAAAAGAGCTGTGGAAATTTTTCCATAGTCTACAAAGTAACTTGATCCCGCTACACGTACCATCGTAAAATTTTGACTTTATCATCTAAGGTCCAAAGCTGTACCTTTATTAGTAATATTTTTAAAATAGTTATGAAACTTACAATTTAAACGAGTAAATGCACTGCTCCATATTAAAAAAAATATTAATTCCTGCCAAGGTTTGCCTATAAAAATCCCTTTTTAGCGATAAGGTCGCCCATTGTAATATCTTTTGTATTATTCTAGTTCTGTTTGTCTGTGCTTTGATGTACAATGAGTTATCTACATATTTAAATGGTTTTATATAAAAAAAAACAGTGAGGTACATGGTGTAAATCCAAACACAGAGAAGGGTTGTTTTATTGTTAAAGAAAATAGATAGTCCATAGATTTGATAATTATGTGGTGATGGTGGTGGTGGTAGGGTATTTGCCCGGCTGGTTGGCTACCACCCCTGGTCTAGAGTATACCACCATAATAATCTTGAGTTGTGTTTCGGCATTTGTGACCAGGTTCCAGCCTCCCTTAAGAGAGCAGCAGCGCATTTGTAGCACCTTTGGTGTGGCAAATGTCCATAGATAATGTTAACCGCTTTCCATCAAGTGGGCCGTCGGCCTGTCTGCTAAACTCATGCAATTAAAAAAAATGTTATTGAGTTTATTTGACTATGAAACTCTTAAAAAAATATAGACGTTATGTCTCAAAAACTGCTTAATCCCTGATTCAAATCAGTGCATTGCAATATTAGCGCGTGACCAACGTTTACTTCGATAGGAGAGCGCCAGTTTTAATCACATTTTATTTGACGGTATTTTTAAGCTTAGCCACCTTGAATTTTGTTTTTGGACAGTCGCATTTCATAATTTCAAAGTTAGGGGTAGGACATTCAATTTTCACGAGTTTGATAGCGAACTTCTCGCCGCTATTTGATTTAAATATAAAAGTTTGGTACAATGAAACATCGTTGTGACTTGTAATAAACTGAAAAAAAAAATCATCTCTCAATTACCTACTCTACATAAGGAACACGCCACATTATTAGTCTTTTTCATTGTTTCACTACATCAATTTATAATGGAGTATAGGGAACGTGCACGACGAAGGCACTGCTAACTGGTGGCGCAAATCTGAATCTTTTTGCGCAAATAATTATTATATTGACACTTCATGTAATAACACGTAAAAATGTATTGTTGCATTTCTAGATGATCTTAAACACTTCAAAGAAAATGAAAAATAAGTCAAATGGTGTAAAATTCTATTACTTTCCCACGAAGAGTACTCACTTGCCAAGGTTATGTGATAAACGACAAAAGTGAATAAATGCAGTAAAAAATATATGTAAGTAAGTGTGTCAACAACATTTAGAAATTACTAATCTTGTTATTTGTAAAAATAGTTTGTTTTGTATATACCTAGTAGTACTATTCAATAGAAACAAATGTGAAAGTAAACATAATTTTGTTTCAATGATATAGACTATTAAATATTTACGTTAAAAACGAGTTCAGAAAATACTGTATACTTAGTTATTTTGACATCATAAACGTTAAAAGTCTTCAGTCAAGCTACAATTTTGCTAGATATTACTTCATTTTCATGATTCCTAACTGTTTTTCTACTGCTAACAATGCCCAGAGTCGAAGAATTTTTGGCCTTTTGAATTATTCTGGCCACGCTGATGATCATTATTAATCGGCCGGAGCCCATAGTATGTAATTGTAATCATAATAAAAACGATTCAAATGTAATGTAATATTGAGGCCAACACGACGACAGATCGAAAATGTTTCTTTTTTAAACCGCACTGCGGCTCTTGAGTCGATTTGTGCTGCCATCTAGTTGGTACACGTTCCCAATACATTTTTCATTTTAATAAAAATTCCTCTGATATGGCTATAATACATTCAGGGTCCAACGTTACATTCAAATCTTTCATCATGAGATAACGGTCTCTGTAATAGAGTGGGATAAGCCTTTGCCGGCTTCGTTTATCGGAACGCAGAGGTCCCAAGTTCAATTCCTGATATAGTAACTTTCGTAAACGAACTTTCCATAATTTACTACGGTCTGGGTGTCTAGAATTGGCCCCAGGGCTGTCCGTTGTGTAACACACCTGTAACACAAGTGTGACTTCATTATTCACTTGGGTATGTACAATGTGTGTGTTGTCTGCTAATTTTGTATTATTATTATTCACTAGCTTTTGCTCGCGGCTTCGCTCGTATTAATATTATCCCAAAGGAACCGTACATCTTCCCGGAATAAAGGTAACCTATTGCTATTGCAGACTATAATCTATCTCTGTGCCAAATTTCATTCAGATCCGTTCAACCGTGCGTGATTGAGCAACAAACATATATCTAAATATAATAAATATAACAATAAAAGTATATAATTGAATACCTACGTCAATAAGAGAATTACCTCTCAAACTATTTAAAAGAAAATTACTCTCATGGCTGGTTGAGAAATGTTTTTATAGGGTATCATCAGAATTATTTAGTTACATCAAATGCCATTTATTTATTTTATTATTATTATTTTATTACCAACATGCGACCATTATTCAATATATTCTACAATTCATTATTATTAATAAAGTGACATTCATAAAATATATAATTGTATTTAACTATGACACAAAAGTGACAAAATTGTGCAACAAATTGTAATGATCATACACGACTATTAAATAAAAATACATAATGTTTATAAACCATATTAGTTTTTAAGAAAATTTGTATGCCAGTAAATGGCGAAACATGTTCTCACTATATCATAAGACCTTGTTATCCATGTTTCATACAAATAAAGATTTAATTTCATTTTAAACTCACGCATTTATATTAGTACTTATAGATGAAAATGAGCACAATAGAACAGTAGTTACCTACTTGTTGGAATTACTTAACGACAAGTCCATTGCCCGGGCTTATCGCTGCAAGTAAAGTTTTTTGCAAACAACTCACAGGCTTGTTATGTATTTAATTCTAGCTGCTGCTTTTATATTGAGGCTAATAGCTAACGCAGTAGTTATCTGATTCTTATCGCATAACCATAATTGAACTATGAGAATGGATAATAATGAAATGATTTTATAATAACTGTATAACCTTGTGTAAAATATTTACTCGAATTTCTAAGAAAATTCGTGTCGTGTGAGCCATGTAGTTACAGACAAAATTAAATGATGAATGGTTTAGTGACATATTCACAATTTATTTATTTGATTTAATTAATAAAAATACTACTACTAATACTCGGCATAGATTTAAAAATCTACTAAAAGTGATGAAAATAATTCGCATTTCAATTAGGTACTTAGCATTTTTCTTATTATTTGAAGTATAAGTAACTTTTATCTATCTACATAATATACTATAATAAATGGTTCGAGTTTGTACATTGCGTTTAAAAATGTGAAAAAATCTGGGGGATCATTCGGACCAGGAGATTCCAAAAATTCAATAAAAAATAATGAAAATGTTTGTCTGTCTTTCCGTCTGTATGTCTGTTTGTTTCTGTGTCTGTTAGAACTTCACATGAAAACTACTGAACGGATTTAAATGAAACTCAACAAAGCTAGCTTAAATCCCGGGGCGTAACTTAGGATACTTTTTATACCGATAAATGACGTCGCTTCCACGGGATAGACGAAAATAGCGAAAAAGATGGCGTTCCTGTCGTATCTTTTTTGAAAACTACTGAACATATATAAATAAAACTCGTCACAGAGCTGACTTATAACCAGAATCGCCACTTAAGATACTTTTTATCCCGAAATCACGTTGTTTCCTGGGAATAGACGGAGCAGTAAAAAAGATGAAACAACCATCTCCCGCAATACACCAACAGAATTAATTAGACCTGATAATCCAAACGACTCACTAAATGACTGTAACAGATACTTCGCAAACGTTGGTAGCGCCCTGGCAAACCAAACACTAACCAAACTAAACTGCACAGAGACCACCCTCGCTTCTGACATTAAAGCCGATAATTCTCCACTCCATTCGTTACTCATGTACCCTACTGATGAAGAAGAAGTGGGCTCATTCATCAATGAGCTCAGGATAGGTAGCGCTCCTGGTGCAGATAACTGTGACCCCCTTCTAATTAAAATGATAAAGCCTATCATAATACAACCTTTTACCCATATATGCAATCTCAGTTTAAGCACTGGAAAATTCCCGGATAAGTGGAAACTAGGCCAAATATCGCCAATTTACAAAGGTGGTGATAGAACCCTCCCTAGCAACTACAGGCCAATCACCTTATTAAGTGTATTCTCAAAGTTACTAGAGAAAGTAGTTAACAAACGGCTTGTCGATTTCTTGGAAAAATACTCTCTTATCTCTGATAAGCAGTTCGGATTTCGGCAGAATATATCAACAGAAGATGCCGTCCTAGCTCTAACAAAGTCAATCGCCACATCCCTGGACCAAAATCAATGTTGCCTAGGTGTATTCCTAGATTTAGCGAAAGCTTTTGACACGGTCTCGATTCCCATCCTCCTTAGTAAACTAAATCATATTGGTGTAAGAGGTATAAGTCACGAATGGTTTAAAAGCTACCTGAGTAATCGCTGTCAATTTGTTAAGGTGGGATCGCATTGTAGTGAACAGCATACAGTAAATTTTGGAGTACCCCAAGGCAGCATTTTAGGACCTACACTATTCTTAATATATATTAATGAACTGCCGAAAATTCCGATCCAGGGCGCTAACATAATATGTTATGCAGATGATACGGTTGTATTATTTAACAACAAATCCTGGGAGTCAGTGTTTAAAACAGCTCAGACAGGCTTAACCAACATCAGTAAATGGCTAAACAATAACCTACTAACATTAAACACTAAAAAAACTAAATATTTAACGTTTCATAAAACCCGTGCTTCCCAACCTCGTACGCATCCTAAATTATATCTGTGGCTAAGCTCTTGTATACAGTCCTCTGATCATCCCCCGTCGATCGAACACACCACATCTATTACGTACCTTGGTATTAGATGAAAAATTAAATTTTTATTACACTATCTGTCAGAAAAACCACATAATGAAATCCCTCTGTAGCTGTGCGACACCAAAAACTTTAATGGTTTACTATGCGCTGTGCCTCGTTACTTTTATACTGTCTTGTGCTTGGGGAGGAATCCCAAAAACAAACATTATAGAGGTGGAACGAGCACAGCGAGCAGTACTTAAAGTTATGCATAAAAAACCGTGATATCCCACCAATACACTATACATAGAAAGTGACGTTTTGACAGTCCGACAACTCTTATTTGCAAGGTAGCCACAAACTTCCAAGAAGCTCCCGTAGAATTTATAATATACACTTACCTGCCAAAGCCTTCCTCCATATATCCATATACTTTTATATCCCAGAAATCACAAGTTAGTAAATGGTTTTCTACTGACACAGGCACAATACTAAACTGACCACAACACTAGGGACGGACACACACACACACACACACACACACACACCACACACACACACACACACACACACAGCAGTCACACACAAATACCAACGCACTCATAGTTTTAGGTTAATTAATTAATAAATCAATTATATTTAACAATTGTGTTGGGTGCCGCGATACAGACCTAGAGTCTAGTGCAGCAACCGCCGCCAAAAATAATTTGTAGCCTTAATTTTAACTACTATATAAGTTTTAGATGTAATTATATAAGGCCTAGAAATAAGTTTATAAAATAAATGAATTTGAATTTGAATTTGAATTCAACAACAAATAGGTTGTCAGGTTGCCCACATGTCATTCATTACGTATTAGGTCAAGAAGCTTACACACAAGTCTGTAAGCTTCTTGTATTAGGTAGTTCAAATCAGGTTGGCTGCGAGTATTCTTTATGCTTTACTGTGCAGTTGTCTACATTATATCGACCTATTTTCTTTGTAATTTGTTGAAAAGCAATGACACAGTCAAGGCCTATTTTTTATTAATATTTTTAAGAATATTGGCTAAGTGGTCAGCGCCACATACCTATGGTTTTTCACATGGCATAGCCGTGGGTAAAACTCTATTAGTGCATATATTTGTTAGTTATTAAAAAAATGTATGTATTAGTTTTATTTTAGATATATAGGTTCTATATTAATTAATTATACATATTAAACAGCTCAATTAGGTTATTTTTAAGTAACAGTTAGAAGTACTGAGAAATAATTCAATTCAACTTTCTTATTTTTTAAATAAGTAGTGTTTATATTTTTTTCAAATTACGTCCTTTACAAGTAAAAATAAACAAAAAAATATCTGCTAGGAAAGCGAAAATACAATAATGTAGAAATAATTTATACATACATTTCTATGGTTAAATTGTTGTTTTGTTGTAAATGTTGTACGCCGCATTTCCTACAAACGAGGTCGGCAACTCAGCATAAAGCTGTGTTGGAGTTTCCTCCAGCACAGCGCTGATTTTCAGTGCCAACCCCGTCTCATTGATAAATATTTAACCTATGACTCATAAAAAGTAACACAGTATGTGAAACATAAAACAGATTTGACCAACAGTTACAAGATAAAATCGAAAAGGTTTGAAGACACACTTCGATCACACAGAAAATAAAACGAAAGAATCATTATCCTATAAAATAAGAAAAGAGAAAATATTTTAAAAAACATAGACTAATTGAGAACAATACAAGTAAGTAAATTTATAGTTTTTGTTTGCTTAAAATACTAACCAATGTAAACGTTTACTCAGAAGCTTGTTTGATAAAGCGCCATCTGTGATTAGTAAGCACAACCACTTTTGCAAACGTTCTACATGACTTTGCTCCTGTTAAAACTTGCACAGCAGCGCCGTGTAGGGAAAATATGTTGAACTACAAACACAAAGTGTATAGAGAAAAAATATAGATGGCGCTGTGCAACAAATACGTAACCATTTCTACAATGTTATTGATTGTCTCATCTCTGTTTGTTTGTATCACTTATTATATATTAACTAATGAAACGAACTTAAGAGCCCATTTGTCCATCATCTAATTTCAAGTTGAGCTAAGAACTAAATAACCGTCATCTATAAACTCAGTTACAAATCATGTTTTTAGTTATTGAGTACAATAATAACAAAAGTCTTATTATGAGTCTTTTTTTTATTGCATGACTTCAGCAGACAGACGGCCCACCTGATTGTAAGTGGTTACCATCGCCTGTGGATATTGCAACACAAAAGTTGCTACAAATGCGCTGCTGAACTCTTAAGGGATACTGAAACCTGGCCACTAATAGGGCATCTGCCCGTCTAGATGGTTACCATCCCTGGTTTAGAGTATGCCGCCATAACAACCTTGAGTTGTATTTCGGCATTAGTGGCCAGGTTCCAGTCCCCCTTCAAGGCCTGCAGCACTTAGACGAAGATAACCACTTTCCATCAGGTGGGCTGCCAGCCTGTATGTTGTACTCAAACAATAAAAGAAACCATAATGGTAAAATAGAATTACTGACCATAAATTCCATTTTGCTTTAAATCTTCCTAACAATATTACTAAGCTTAGCCTGGTAAACTTCAGGTCTTAAGGAATATTATACAACTAACAGCCCACGGAAACGGACAGTATACCCGCCACGCTTGTTCAAGGCGGCAGGCGGCTTGGCAGGCTTGACATATCGGTGATCTCGATGTGCAGGTTTCATCACGATGTTTTTCCCCCACTTAATTAATTTAGGTGGTTCTTAATTTAAAACAGTAGATGTTTTAAGTTAAGTGAACATAATAACAATTTACACCTTAACTTTTTTTACATGCATACTCCCATATGCGAACACTAGTGTTTAAAAAATAAATAATTATTGTCTTTGTATTTAAATATCGGCCTCTGTGGTTGAGCGGGCTAAGCCTTTGCCGGCGTACCTCACTGCAACACAGAGGTTCCGGGTTCAATTTCTGGTATAGTAAATTTCGGAAATGTATTTTCTCCGTTATTTACTGGTCTGGGTGTCTGAGATCGGCCCCAGAGTAGTCCATTGTATATTACCCATAACACAAGCGTAACTTGCTTAATTTGGGGATATACAATATGTGTATTTGTCTGCCGATTTTATCTCATACAAAACAAGATATAGTATCACGGGGGAAAAAATTAATAATTGATGTTTTACCATAACTAAGTTAATAACAACTAAACATAGCATTCGCATATTTTTTATTAAATTTCACAAAATAAACCGTCTTTGATAAAAGAAAGTAATAAAAACCCACTTCTAAATATGTGAGGCAATTAAAACACCTATCTTTCCATTTACGAAAGCAAAGACAGTAATAAAACGAAACGCGAAAAATATTTTCAATTATCGTTAGGATTTCATGATTTTTTTTCTCGGTAACAGATGCCTGTTGTATATTTATGTTTGAGGCGGAAATTAATAATATATTTAATTCGAAACGGAAAACGGAAGTAAGGTGACCTACTTTTCGACAAAAATTGGAAAGTATAAAACATTCGCACTTTTTGTCGCGTAACTTACATCATTCGAGAAAAAAGGTAACATTTTCCTGTTACTTTTCAAACTTATGAGATTTATATTACAGGTTTTGTTACAAAACAAATATTAATATTTATATACGGCTATAGAAAATAAATATTGAATCTCAACATAATTGTAACGAATAACTTAACTTCTTTTGGAGCGAGTTTGAAACTTTCTTGTGTAGTCGTGTTTTTAACAAAGTATACCTACTTTTTTATTACCGCAATACAGTATGCAGGCTGACGCTCCCTCTGATGAAAGGTAGTTCCGTCACCTATGGACATTTGTAATACGAGATGTGCTACCAATGTGCTGCTGGCCTCGAAAGAGAACTTGATCCAAGCAACTAATGTTGGGTAACCACTCAAGATTTTATTGGTAGTACATGTGTACTAGACTAGGGGTGGTAACCATCTAGGCAAAGGATGGCGAACTAATAGCATGCGTGCCACTGAGGATATGCAACACAAAATTTTGGACACGCCACTGATTCCAAAATTCACTATGAAATTTGAATTGATGGTATTCAGTATTATTACTTTCCCATTAATTTTGAAGTGAGAATTATGTTAATAAAGAAAATAGATATTTCTCTATTTTCTTTATTAACACAGTTTTTTTTTTTTGATAACGCAGGGGGAATGTCTTTGGACACCGACCTCGGGCTGTTCGGGGGAAGAGCCAAATGCAGCGCAGAAGCATGCATCGAGGGTGTGTGGGACTCTCGGCGACCGGTTCTCCACGCTAGTTCAAACAGAAGCAGTCGCGAGAAACCGATCGCCAAACTACCCACTAAACCCAAACCTGCGCCCCTGTATCAACGCTTTTACGGGGCGTCACGGGATTTAGAACAGAGTTACTGCACCGTGACGCCCCCACGCTCGGTAATAGTAGGTCACCCCGGTGCCAGAGTGACCCACTTCATCAATCAGGGGGGGGAAGTTCGCTGCTACCCCCGTAGCAGCGGCCCCCTGTGACGGTAATTATGGGAGGAGGAGATTCGCGTAGCGATGCCTTCGACCGCCGGTCCGCCTCCTGCGGATGGGGTCCGCGTACGCGTCCTCCTCCCTAACTCTTTCTGCGGCCTCCTTCTGCACCAGGACCGACTCGCAGAAGGAGGAAACTGCAAGCCAAGATTGCTGGCCCTGGAGCATCGCCTCGACCATGCTATAAAGTGAGCTCACAGGGCCAACGACGTTTTCTAAGAGGGCCCTCTGGGGCCCCCAGGCGGCGCACTCCACGAGCGTGTGAAACGCCGTATCTTGGAGCACGCCGCACTCGTGACATTGCGGGGAGGGCTCCCGCCCCGCGATTCGATGCAGATACTTACCAAAGCAGCCGTGCCCGGTAAGTATCTGCACCATCCTAAACGTCAGGGTCCCGCGTTTCCGCGAGACCCAACGAGCTAGGTGGGGGCGGATCGCCTCCACCGTCTCAATCCCAGATTCTGGGGACTCCAGGTCCCTCTGCCAAATACGGATCAGAGCCTCGGTCGCCTGGGCCCTGATCATCCGAGTTTCTGCCGGGCACGGCACCTCTCCTCTCGCCCGAGCATCCTGCCGGAAGCGGTACACTGTTGCGAGCACCTCCGCCTGGAGATCCCAGGGCGGATCACCCGCCAACAATGTCGCCGCCGTCCACGACACAGTACGGTATCCCCGTATAGACCTCACCGACAGGAAACTCTGAGTCCTCCTCAGCAGGGTCCTGTTTTTCCGGTGTAGTGCATGACTCCATACGGGGGCTCCGTACAGTGCCATACTCCGGAGGATGCCGGCGTACAATTTCCTCACCGCCGCGCCCGGCCCTCCCACGTTCGGAAGAAGCCTGGCCAGGGCGGTAGCGGATTTAATCAACCTCGGGGCCAGCTGGGTGAAGTGGAACCTGAAGCTCCACGTTCCATCGATGACAAGCCCCAGATATTTCATCTGGGGCTTGACCGCTACCGCAACACCTTGGACGGTGACGCGCGCGTCTCGGGGTGCACGTCTATATGGTCTGCGGAACATGAAGGCCTCCGTTTTCTCAGGGGAGACCCTCAGGCCAAGACGCCGGATACGCTGAACTACCAACGCCGTTCCAGCATTGGCGAGCTCCACAGACTCTTCATAAGTTCCGCCCCGGGCCCTGACGAGGGTGTCGTCTGCAAAGCAGAGTACGCCCATCCCGGGCAGGACTGGCTCGCGGAGGAGCCAGTCGTAGCCAATGTTCCACAGGGTCGGACCCAGCACCGACCTTTGTGGAACGCCGCACGCGGCGCGTCGCCTACCTGTAACCTGGCCAGTTTGGCCGCCCTCCCAAAGGATGTACCGGTCCTGTAGGTAATCCTCCAACAGCCTCGTGAGGTACGGGGGGACTCCATGAGACAGGAGCCCCGCCCTGATCGTCTCGTGAGGGAGACTGTTGAAGGCATTTTTGATGTCAAGAGAAACCGCCAGAACGGACTCCTTCATGTGTTCCGCCTCTCTCGTGAGGCTCTGTAGTGCGTTCAGGGCGTCTAACGTCAAACGCCCTGCCCTGAATCCATATTGAGCCTCAGAGAGCCTAGGCCCATTCGAATCAAGGTGACGAACGATGCGACCGGCGAGGATCTTCTCGAAGACCTTGGCCGCCTTGTTGAGCAAGACGATGGGCCTGTAGGCGGACGGATCGTTGGGAGGACGACCACTTTAAGTTGCCTTAACCATTCTGCTGCTTAGATATATGACCGACTCGAACCCTAGTCATAATGTCCACAGAACCTAGCGGTCGTTGTAACAGAAATTGTTTCAGACAGTATTATTTACCTACTAGATGGCATAATTACAACTATATTCATGTCTTTTAAACTTCATTAGATTGCAAATGGGACATAAGCGAAAACTTAAGATATAAAGTTCTTATTATTGTAATCCCTATGATTTTTATAGAATTCTCTCGATGATTCTTTAGCCTGTTTAAAAGCAATTTTCACACACAGAATTTAATTCTAAAAACAGTTAATGATCAAGGATAGGTCTAAATAGTAGTTTTCAGATGGTAAACGCTTCAATTTTATTTACTGGTATAGTGGTATAGATTGACATGACTTGTCGATGTGGAGAAAAATCCCAAAAAAATAAAGAAGAATAAAAATTGGTATATCTAAAATTAAATTTCCCTTTTTACTTTGCCTACAAGGAACAATGTATACACTACATATAAGACGGGTCTTAGCGTAAATGTATGTTAGTCCTCCATTCGTGTACAATATGAATAACCTCCCGCATCTCACCAGTCTATAATCCTGGGCCACTCCAAGGGACAGGTGCGCTTAATTTATCTTCGTTATCCGTTTCTAGGGCAACATCTTCGCTACTTACGTATTACCGGGTTCATAGAGGCCGGTTGTGGGAACTACTTAAGATTATATTGACTACGTTAATATTTGTGTGTAAACCAAATTTTTGATATAAAACCTATCTTAAACCATTCTATACTATTTTTACTAATATTATAAAGAGGAAATATTTGTATTTTTACATGTTTGTAACGAATAAACTCAAAAACTATTGGGCTGATCTCAAAAATTCTTTCACCATTATAATGCTACATTATCCCTGAGTAATAAGGGCTATATTTAATTTAAATAATCGGGTTCTAAATTGTTTTTAAGGCGACAACGTTTGTCGGGATCGGTAGTATTAGATAATTCAGCCAATTCAGTTCGTATATTGAAAGATTCCGTAGAGATGTTGGAGTCCACCATTTTTGTAATCTACCTACGAAACGCTAAAAATAAGCATTTAGAGCCGGTTACTATACCTTACTATGTATTCACTCGCCTGGCCATCGATTGAATTTTGACATTACAAATATGGAGGTTATGTCAAATTTTACCAGATGGTAAGGGAAATGAAGGGTCGGTAAGATATAGGAATCAGCCGTATCAAATTTTACAATGCGTTACAAATGATTGACAGTTCTGTATCTGGTTCATAAGAATTTTCATTAAAGGTGTTTTTTAAGTCCTGCCACCATAATTTTTTTCGGAACTTTCACATCATACTCCAAAAATAACCTTGCGTTTACACGGTGCCAACTTCTAGGACAGCAAGCAGGAATGTGGGCAGCGCGTGTACGCCGTATTGGGCATATTAATACATATTCACGCTGTAATGTTATTAGTTTCAATTTAGATTTAATTATAAGATGTGAAAATTGCACGCCTAATAAGGCAAAATGTATTGAGAAAATTACCACAAAAAAACACCTATGTACACATACATTTATAGCAATAAATGATTATTCTATTCTATTCTATTCTCACTTCCCTAGTCTCTTTCTCGCATGCTGCCATGAAAGTGGGTATAATGTAAACGGTATATTGCAGTGGAAGCTCACTTTTTGCAACTGTTGGAGAAACATCGTTAACGGCAATCTTCAAATACCGACATATCTATACAGTTAAATAAAATGGAAGTGTCTGTTTGTAATGTCAAGATAACAGTTTTTTACTAAATGCATATGAAATACGGTATGAATATACGGTACTTACATCAAACAATCAATTTCTACAATTTTTATTTATCTGTCTGTCTAAATGTTTCGACTAATCTCTGAAACGGCTCTACCGATTTTGACGGGACTGTCACTGGCAGATGGCTGATTTTATAAGGAGTAACTTAGGCAATTTTTTTTTTCGGGTTCCGCGAAAAGAAAGTCCAAGTCCCGGGCACAGCTAGTCTGTATGTGTAATAAATCTGCAGGGATGTCGAGTTTGTCCAATGACGTTAAAAATCAGAAAAATATCAGTAGGACTAGTTCAAACAGCAGAAAACGAAACTACGAATTTTTGTCTATCCGTTAAGAGAATTTCGGGAAAAGTAATGAACGGTTTTAATGAAACTCGCCACAAAGCTAGCTATATCCCGAATCAAAACTCATATAATTTGTATCTTGATAAACAACGTCGTTTCGGTAGGAACATTTCCAAAGAGGTAGTGTTATAAATATTTAGTAGCATAGTTGTTCTTTTTATGTTTCTTTTTAAAGTTAATAATTAATTTTGTTATGTAGGTACCCTCTTGTTTCTAAACCATACAATCGGCCTTTTCCTTAATTGAATAATAATCTTATATTTTTATTTATTCGGTGATTAGCGCTTGTTTTGTATAGAGTAAGTAATTCTCTATAATTTAACATAATTTTATGTAGGAGTGTTTATCTCTAATATGGACTCATAAACTGCATCAAAGTAATAGACGACTTTGAAATAAATATTTTAACCAAGTATGCAAACTTTCTATACAGATTTAAATTGAAACCTCTAGATTGGTTCGTGAACTTTAAAACAGCGTAGGGTCATATCCTTAAGTTTAAGTTTGTGTACTGGAAAGGACCTTAAGACTTTTTTTGAAGAAAAAACAGAAATTTAAGAAAAATTGGTTTAATTAAAAAATTGGTTTTAACAATAGACACAAACTTTATGCAAGGGTTTATTTATGTTTTAATAAGGTGTATTACCTCCACGTGCCCTTATTACGGATTCTAATCGGTTCCGCATAGATTTTATTAGGGTTATTAAAAGATCTTGCGGAATATTGTCCCATTCTTCTGAAAGTGCTGTTCTTAGTGCTGCCACTGTCGTGGGCAAAGGGTTTCTCGCATATACAGCTCTTTTTAAATTGTCCCAAACATGCTCAATGGGATTAAGATGCGGGCTGCGTGCTGGCCAATTCATTGTACGTATCCCAACCTCTTCGCAATATTGTCGAACTTGTGCAGCAGCGTGCGGCCGGGTATTATCCTGCATTAAAGTAAAATTTTCGTCTATGAATCCCATGAAAGGCACCACGTGATCTTCTAAGATCTCTGTTATGTAGCGATGTGCAGTCAAACCCCCTCTATTACCGTTTTGACGGACCATGTCTATGAACACAAGTTCTGTTCGCCCGTTCATCGATATGCCACCCCAGACCATACACGAACCGCCGCCAAAAGGAACACGCACCTCAATGCAACTTTGAGCATATCGCTCCCCACGTCGACGATAGACTCTTCTGCGACCATCTGCACCATATAAACATGTCCTACACTCGTCCGTGAACAATACGGAGGTCCATTGCTCTTCTGTCCAATTCAGGTGATCACGCGCAAATCTTAAGCAAGCTTGTCTGTGAGCTACAGACAACTTTGGACCATTTTCTGGTCTAAAAGGGGTGATATCCGCTTCCTTTAACCTTATTCTTATTGTTCGTGCACTCACGTTTACTCCACGCACTTCTTTAAGTTCTGTTTTGATGTTAACACACGTGAGGAAACGATTTCGCAGGGAAGTTGTAACAATAAATCGGTCATCACGACCGGTAGTTGCTCGAGTTCTGCCTGTACCACGTCTCCTTCTGTAAGAACCTGTCTCCACAAACGTTCTGTATATTCTAGAAACCGTAGACTGGTTTAAATTTAAATTTCTAGCAATCGTTCGTTGATCCAAGCCCTCCCGCACCAATGCTACAATTTGAGCCGCTTGTTCGGACGAAGTATCCATATTATAGTTCAAAAACTCTCGATGAGTTAAAAAACTAACCCAACAATTCTGCTGGTAACAATAATTCAATTGACAAAAGAATAAAAAATCAATGAGAATCAATTTAAAACTTTGCTATAAATAACACGCAAATCTAATACTACGAGTAAATTTTCTTTTCCCGGCTATATTCATTTGTTTTAATGCAGTTCTATTTTTAAAATTTCCTTTTTTTTTGAGATTAAGAGCCAGTCTCTCCATATTTATATAATTTATTCTAAAAAGTTTGCATACTTATTTAAAAAAATCATTTCAAAGTAATCCTGAACTTTGATGCAGTTTATGAGTCCGTCAGTTTATTAAATTATTTTCATTCATAACACTTTAATTAAAATAGTTTATCAATGACTTCTATCCGCTATCGGTTGTGCCAATTGCTAAGTTTCATATACTGTAAAATTGTTGGAGGGATGGCGAGCTGTTCTAAAATGCTTCTAGAGTGTAAAAAGTTAGTGTAATAAATGTGTTAAAACCGTAAGGTTCTCTGGTTACAAATATGTGACCAGTTGCTGTTCTTTTATTACCATAAACCCTTTTGAGTTGTTGTAAGTATTACATCAGCGCTGTAGTTATATTTTTTCGACGCCGCCGCGTCCTTGCAATTCACTATCAAATACGGTGTCACGAAGAAGCAAATGTGTGTGTGGTGTGTACTGTCATATAAAATTATTCTGTACAAAATTCTTGACATAAATAGCTGTAATTATACAGAGGTAGATATAAATACATGGATGTAACGATAGACAGGCGGAGGAACGAATATTACGATTATGTAAAGGTTTCGTTGAAATCAAAATGGCTACGTAACTCAAAATACGAAATATGCATCTTCAATTATTTTATATCTATATATTAATACGTGAAGCAAAAACTTTGAACCCCAATTTACGAAAATTGTGCTGACGGAGAAGTATTAAATTTTTCACACTTATAGTTTATAGCTTCTGCCTGCGACTTCGTCCACGTGGAATAGTTTAAAAAAAGTAAGATAAAAAAACCCGCCCGATTTTAAAACATTCTTCATTGGTGCTCCGCTC
The DNA here is from genome assembly GCA_019925095.2 of Dendrolimus kikuchii. Lineage (NCBI taxonomy): Eukaryota > Metazoa > Arthropoda > Insecta > Lepidoptera > Lasiocampidae > Dendrolimus > Dendrolimus kikuchii. Next base: position 11,620,636 of record CM034400.1, read on the forward strand.
CGATTGGTCTTAGCGTGATGATATATAGCCTAATTGTTTTTAAATGTATAAATTGTTTTATTGTATGGTGATGATACCGGCAACATCAATACTTAATTAGGTGCATAAGTTGTATAATAAGCTGTTTAAGTAATTAAAGTTATTTTAACTATCTCACGGGAACTCTTTAATTTTTCGGGATCAAAAGTATCGTATATGTTGACCGAGGATATAAGCTACCACCATACAAAATTTTATTTAAATCGGTCCAGACGTTTCGGAGATTAGCCGGTACAAACAGACAGACAAACATAGAAACAAAAAATTGAAAAAAATCTAAATTAATTCTATTTCACTTCATTCATCCCCCTGACTCGGTTTTAGCAACGTTTTTTTCATTGTACAAAAATTTGACCTCTACAATTTTATTACATGTATAGATATAAAGAAGAAGCGGCGAATGCTATTTTTTTTAAATGCATCAAAATACATTAAATCAATAAAAAACACAGTACCATGTATTTGACACACACGCATATATACTCTTTTGTTTATTGTTCAAGTCAAATTAACAGTGTAGACTTGCCGAAATCTGTGATTATAGAAGTATAGACTTTGACATTAATTATTATGGTTGAATTTCGACCACGGGCGACCACTAATATTTATAAATATGCGTATTGAGTTTTATCCTATATTAATGATTAGGTTAGGCATTGTTACTATGACCAATACTACGTATGACCGCAGTGCGTGACTCAATTCACAAACAAAACTTTGACTTCCTTTAGAATATTTGTGCTTTTTACCGGTTTAAAGTTAATTCAGTATGTGTTACTGTCGGTGTCACACTTGAGATGGGTTACGTCCCACGAAAGAGCGGATACTTAACACCCGACAAAACTGTTACCTTGCATGTCACGTTTATATACCATATTAGCTCTCATGCTAATGGTATAATATAATAAGTATGCGTAATGCCTGTTGTAAAGTTACAAGATTAATATTATGGTGTAAATGGCTCATTAAACTGATAGTTAAGGAACTTCTTTGTGCGCATGTTTTATAAATTTTATTTTTTTGTTGTCGAATACTTTCATTATTTTATTTTCATTGCGAAGCTGGCAACAAGCCAGACGGCTCAGCTCATGGAAAGTGGTTACCCTCGCCTATAGGTGTTTGTAACACCAATGGCCAAGCCAACGCGTTTACAGCCTTTATGAGGGAATAAAGATAATGGGATACGGCGATAAGATAGAGGGATCAGACAGGAGGAACGGGATAGAAGGGATGGGATATGGTATTGGAATAAGGGAGGTGGGATAGGGATTGTTGAATGAGGGAGAGGGAAGCGGACCATCAAAATTATCAATCATCGCACGAAACACAATTAGCTCAAGGCTAATCATTTTACGCCGCTGTGAGAAGGTCCTATCACACCGGTCAAACCGATCCTAAGGGTGCTTTTCCACCAGAGATGTGATATGCTACAAAATGTAAAAGCTATTTTTTGGTTTTTAGTGTGAAGTCGGTTTTGTTTTTGTTTTAAAAAATATGTTTTGCTACTTAGTTGCGCAAATACTTCAATAGCTTTAGAAATAATATATTAAGCACCTGTAGAAATTGTACAACTGGCTCGCGTGTACACAGCCATTTCACTCTTCGGTGTATACGCTTTTCAACAAGGGTTGCTCTCGATGTCATTGCGATCCACTAATCAGATCCTGACTGGGTGACCATGGGACCACTTCAGGAGTATATACATACGAATAAAAAAAACAATTTGAAAATCGGTCCACAATTGACGGCGATATCGTGTTACGAAGAAGTCGGTACGAATTTTTGTGGGTTTGTCTAATTCCTTGGAATTCACTCATCAGATCCTGATATGGCGACAATGGGACCAATTCGAAAGCATAACCTTTCGATTTAAAAAAATTGAAAATCGGTCCACAAATGACGGAGAAATCGACTAACATACATACAAAAAACATACAGATTCCACCAGCTATGCTATGTGAACCAATGAATATGATCGGTGAATATCAAACGCATCTATAGATGCGTTTGATAATGTTGCATAGCACATCTCTGGTGGAAAGGCACCCTAAGAGCTGTAATCAAGATAGTGACCTTCTGAAATGACCCCATATCGGTATAATAGCGCTGAGAAAAATCCTAGGCAGGATTTTTGCTCCAAATGGTTATTGTAGTAATGCGGAATACAGGTTCTAGAGAAGTGTTGCTTTGTAAGCGTAGTAGCTCAAGGAAATAAGGGTGAACATTTCATCGATGATGATTACACCTAATGCTTCATCCACATGCGCTATAACATTGGATTATTCATAAAGGACGTCATTTCTCCGAAACGCTCTGGTGTTAGAAACGTCCATAGGCAACAATAGCCACATTCTATCGGATGGGCCCTATCTGACTGCCTGCTTCAGACAAGAAAAATCGCAAACTGCGTCCACGTACAATGGAAGGATCTGTTGAAGTGACTAGCAACATTTTTTTCATTTGAACATCATTGAAAGTAAATAAATATTGTAATCCGTAAAGTCAGAATCTGAGTAAGAATTTCATAATTTAAACATAGCGGACAATTGCCTGAAGCTGAATGGGTTGGTTATTACCATATGGATGTGTTCATGATGATATTAAGTTTATATATGATGATATACATAAATATAATGTTCTAGATATTTTATTTTATCAGTGCAGAAACGGAGAAAGAATACGTTTTCCTGCGGTCGGGCGGCCTGTTGTAAAGGGGAATAAAACAACCCACAGCCAGGTGGTAGGTCATTTGCCCATCTGAATGGCTACCACCCCTGGTCTAGAAGAGACCGCCATAACAACCTTGAGTTGTGTTTCGGCGGCATTGGTGGCCAGGTTCCAGTATCCCGTAAGAGAGCAGTAGTTGTAGCACCTTTGGTGTTGCAAATGTCCATAGGCGATAGTAACCACTTTCCACCAAGTGGGCGATCTGCCTGTCTGCTGAACTCATGCAATTAAAATAATGTATAATTTACTTCAATAGTTTAATACAAGTCTAACAAATTAATCATGCGTACATGGATAGGATGCGGTTGCAACAGACATGAGTTACGAGTTCATGACGTCGAGCAACGAATGCCCGAGGCATCCTGTTCCTATCCACCTTTAGGTATAAAGCATACGTTCTGTTATTTGATAACCAGATTTAGAGCGAACTTCCTCAATCAATATTTTGATAGGCTAACCAAAACAAGGTTGGCAAGTTCATTAACAGTAATTGGCATTAGGCACAGTATATTGTTCAAGAGCGCTTATTACATTTTTGACTAATTTTCTACTACATTTTTTTATTAATTTTGACTACTTTTTTGACTAACATATAAATGCACGGGGCTGGAAAATCAGGTTATTATCCGCGAAACTTTTACCTCATAACTAAATACATTGAGGAGATTTGAACTTTCAAGTTTTGTTATCTGATGTGGTGTAAATTTAGTGAGGTAGGTGACGCTTAGACGATTATATCGCAAAGACTTTTATTGCGATATCATACATTACTGTTTTTACTCTTTGCCCACTGTCCTGCCTACGTCAGAAAAGCTAAATCTTTTGCCATATTTAAAAATTCACTTAGGAATCATTGTCAAAGTCTTACGCAATAATGTATGTGCTAGTTTACAATAGACTGTAATCTGCTGCCCATGTATGTCATTTTTTTCCTTTTTCTTTGTTGCATAATAATTATACATAATTTAAGAATTTTAAGAGTCGTGGTAGCGTAATGGCTAGTGCACGCGTCCCAAACTCAGAAGGCGCGGGTTCGATCCTGGCCGGAACGCATGCACCACTTAGTCAGTTTTCTGATCTAATGTGCATATTCTTACAATTACCACGTGCTAATAACGGTGAAGGTAAACATCATGATACAACCTGCACATCGAGATAACCGATGCGTCAAACCTGCCAAGCCGGCTTGGACAAGCATGGTGGGTATACGTCCATTTCCCCTATAATGGGAGGCCCGAGCCCAGCAATGGGATATTTATGGGCTGATATTATATATTTTTTTTATTTGAGTCAGGGTGCCTGGAAGAGATCGCTTTTAGCGATAAGGCCGCCTTTTGTTTTACCAAGTAACTATTGTATTGTTGTGCATTTTTTGTAATTTTTGTTTTGGTGAACAGTAAAGTGTTGTCTATCTATGTCTATGTTTTATAATTTTTTAATATTGTATAGTATTCATGCAGTAATGTAATAAATTAGAAAATCGTGAGGTATCGACTTAAGAAAGACTTGAAGAAAGCACTCTTTCAAGAAAATTATACCAAAACACGATGTTTGCAAACAGCAGAACATACGCAACACATTCATTAAACAAACAATACGCTTTCCTTACCGAATTCGTTACCCGACTGGATAAACACCGAGTTTATGTTTCCGACATTCAAGTCTTCAAATATCAGCTCGCGAAATCAAATGTCATTACAAAACGGATTAATCCATTTAAAGCGTTGGCAGAAACAAAATGAAATAATAATTCGTCGTTGGATTCTACATGCTCAACTATAGGATACATAGGAAGCTAAGTCACAGTCATAATCAGTATGTAAAATGTACAGAACATCCAATAGTCGAATAGAAGAATTTTTATTATAAAGGAAATCAAACCAAATTGTACTATTAAAAATATAATGTACTGTTAAATTCATAATTTAAATCTCGACGGGGTTTGATTTAAATAAACATTTAGAACAAATGTAGTGACAACTATTACACAAATATTATATTTTACTGCTAAACTTTTTCCAAACAAACCAAGGTATTTTTATTATGTGACCATAAAAAAATATTTATCAATAACTGAAATTAATTAGTTTAAGCCATTTTTTAGGAGTCGCTAGTCTCCAACTGTAGGTAGGTATCCATATAGGTATCAGCGTTTATGAGGCGATCGTAACGCCAGAAAGCTACGCTTGACATGCTACACATTACGTAGCATATTCCAAAACACACTTATTAAAATATCCCCTGAAAATGCAATGATGTATATGAAAACCCTCATAGACCCTGGGATACGCTGACTTATAGTTGAGCCATCCTAAAAAGCCCTATTTGAAGATTTATGTAAATACTGGCTAACGAACTTTGTACCAGTCAATATAATTTATATCAATTAGAAAGACTATAATTAGCTTATTTTATTAGAAATGTAACACGTGTTTTATAACACTTTTTAAAATATTAGTGACGTGACCTAGAGATTGATGAATAATCGAAAATTTTTAATATGGATCGTAATTAGGTTATATATATTTTCTACATTTTGAAGATAAAAAAGGCAACAACGTAAAACATATACGGTAATGTGTGACTCTATATCGATTCCATTTTTTATAGTATTATCATCGACTCTAAAATCAGTTAGATAGGTGTCAAATGTGACTTTATAGAACGGCTGAACTATATAAGTAATATCCACGAGTACTGTGCTAAAACCCGCTCGCTTACAAAGCATTGTCTTACGAATCTTTCATACTTACCAAATTTTTCCACTGTTTTCTATAAGACTACGCCAGATCACGTTGGTAACAGGAGTACATGTGTACACACATCATCAATCACAACCTTCGGTCTGCCGGTATTCGTGGTGGCAGTACATTAGCTCCTTAATTAAAGCCCTGTACAGATGGCGCCACGCCTGCCAGCTATGTCATATATTTCAATTAATTCTTGTCACCAAATCACTTCGGATGTGTAATTTTTAATATACAAAGTAATTTTGACAAATTGTTTCGATAAGTATACCTCGTAGAAACGTACATTATACATAGAAATCTTTGAAGTAACATTACGCAGAAATCAATGAAGAACTTATACCAAAAGTTATTAACAAAAAGTTTCGGTATGAAACTTAAAAACCATATGCAAAAAACTTAAGCATAGAAACAACATGGAATATTTAATTGCCTCTGTGTGATTGTAGTCTAAAAATTGAGATTTTGAGGCCTTTTGGAGCGACGTCTTAGGAATTATTTTCTCTTCTTGTTCTGTTACTGGAGCTCCAAAATTTCGGTTCGATACCGATCTGGACAAATTTCGTAAAAACAGTATACATTTACTTATGATGTTTATGATAATTATTTTGATAATTCGACTAAAGCCATAAAATACGAATATATACAGAATATATTCGTATGAATATATGTATAATATGAATATTGAATATAAAGTCACTAACAGATGTTTTGAATGGCTTAAGTATAAAGAACACTTTCTTTATATGTACATTTATTCTGTAGATAAAACTTTCTTGTAGTTGTAAATCCCGCATAATAACCTTTAAAAGTAAGTAAGTCCTGAGTAACAGGACTTACTGAGCTCAAACTAACACTTTTATCTGAGCTTTATTTTAATATCAAAAGAAAATATTTTGTAAAATTCTAACGTAGGAGTACTGAAGAGTGCCAGCCTCGCAGTCGCCATAAGCCGCTAATCGGCTTGTCAGCCGCAGGTTGCGGGCATTGACTTTCAGATCACGTACTTGCAATCTACATACCACGACATTGTTAGGGGGACCTAAAAAAACACTTTTTATATGAAAGTCCCTGCACTTGTTTTAAATTATGCGACGGTTCCGCGTGAGCCGTGAATTTCGTTGACTTTCAGGAAGGCCGCCTTGAATTTTAACTACATGTACTAACGTATAATAATAATCGACGGACAAAGACACATATCGTACTTTAGCAAACTAGCTATGAATTCCTAAAAAAATATACCTCCAAAAGAAATAAACTGTATGTCATAAACTGCTCAACGTTATCTTGTTTAATTCAATATATGTTGAGATAATTATTAAGTGCTATCTATCACCATCGCGGCGGATATGATGAAATTATAAAATATCCGGTTCTGTCATTTTCATACTGTTCTGAAAATATATAAGGTAAACTTATACCATTGTAAACACTCCACCCAAAAATAGGCACTTAGTCAATTTATTCAAGATATTAAAAAGACTTAATATTTTTTTATTTTGTTACCATACAATAATATTATTATTTGTACGGCTACAAAATAATTTAAAAAAAAACTAGTGTATGACGCACCTAAACTTTTATACCATCAAGCATAGTGTGTTATGTGAACACAATGTTTAAGAAATAAATTAACCTTTGTCTTTGCCAAAAACGGTATAATTTCCCCTATATTCTACATTGTATGTTCATTGTTCGGTATTTTACTTTATATAAAACTAATTGTAATCCGATTATCAGGGAGACTCGATTTTCCTACAGCCAGGGCAACAAGTATGGCCAATAATAATCCTTTAGCCACGGAAAAGTGTATTTTCTTTAAAAGGACCCCACGAAACGAGCATTGTAACAACACGGAGCCCTATAAAAGCAAGGATGACATCGTTGGTATCAATCAAAATATATTAAGGACGAAACTTCTGTCGTCATGCGACACTAATAAATACAAGGTGGTAATTACAGTGAAATATTTTATATTTAACCCCGCAATATTAAAGACTTCATAAATTTGACATGACTTAAAATTAATCTCGAGACGGGTAGGCTTCACCGAGAATACACGTCGCGCCATCGCTTTTCGTTTTGGTGAATTTAATAAAGAGCACTGTGGCCTGGCGGCGTCAAGATTGATGTACCAAAAATGGCTGGAGTGAAAAGGAAATTAAAATAAAAAAGATGACAACTCTTTTAACAAAAAATATAAATATAGATTTCCGAATAACGTTTTCAAAAAAGATCTTTCATATTCGATTGAAATTACTTTTTAAAATAAAGGGAAAGTGTTTCATTAGTACTCGTACATCGTGATAGCTTAGTAAACAACATAGTCGGAAGTTATTCCCCCCCCCCCCCCCTCCCGCGATCTCACACGCTCGCCTGATCAGGGTGATTTTACGAGGTTGAAAAGACCACAAAGCCGCTGACAGGCCACCAGAAGCCACAGATGGCCATCCAAAGCCTGAGATGGCCACTGAACGCCAACGAATGGCCAACTAAGCCACAGACAAAGCCAAGTCGAAGCTCGCGAAGGCCATTAGACGCCGCAGAATGGCGAAAGAGAGCCGTTGAGATATCACCGTAGTGACGGAAGACTCCAACGATTCCAAACCACTCCACCGATGGATATATAAAACCAAGTAGAAGCCGGGGCAAAGAGCCCTCGTCGCCTCTAATGGTCAAGAGAAAGAAGACCACCGAGAGAGGAAGTTATTCAAATAATCTATTTAAATGACCTAATTATTTATTATTAAACCTTTAATTAATGTTAAATTATTTTGATTATAATTTTTAAAAGTAAGATGCTAACAATGTGTTTTAACTGCTGCATTATATAATTTGTTTCAGAATTAATTCCCAAAGTGTCTAATATTGGTTTATATAACCCACACATGTTTACAAACAAGTATTTACACAAATATTAGGTATTCTTGAATAATGAAAGTCACTGTCTGCTTTTAGTAAAAGTATTAGTATGTATAAAGTTAACATTTGTTCCTTTTCCATGCCCTTGGAATGTAACATTTCTTGAAATTTGCTTAATACTGTTGATAGCCGAAATGGTACCTACATAGAACACTTTTATCCGAAAAATAACTTAATTTAAAATTGTACACGCACAAACCAACGTATAAAACTCTAGTAGTAGGTATAGAAAGATTAACATATTTCCCATAATTTCTTACAACAATGAATTATTAAAAGTGAAACATAATCATTCTATAAAACACCAACAAAACCAAAATGTGACAACAAAAATCAATTATAAATTTAAAACAATAAGCAAACAGAGACTGAAAAGTTTTGATGGAAGTTACAAACTCGATCAGGATTTTATCGACATAACACGCTGTTAGTGTGCCAAAATGGATTTTGAATAGTCATAAAAATGGTTACAATCTAGAATGTCTTTTTATAATAAAATTTGATTTTTATTATGGTGCCTATTTATATATTTTTTATCTACATGTACATAATTATATTGTTTTTGTCTAAAGAGTGCAGGTACGGAGAAGAATACAATTTCTTGCGGCCGGACTGCCTGTCATAAGAGGCGACAAAACAACCCACAGCCAGGTGGTAGGGTGCCCGTCTGGATGGCTACCACCCCTGGTCTAGAGGATGCATGTTGCCTTAAAAACCTTGAGTTGTGTTCTGGCATTAGTAGTGGTGGTTAGGTTTCAGTCTCAAAATGGTGTTACAAATGCAATTACGGAATTAATCACACATGTAAAAATGGTGGCAAAAGATGACGTTGAAAGTTTTCGTTGCATACATACAGGTGAAGCTAAATAAAAGTATGTTAAAAATCTACTTCATAACAAAAGCTAGTATTAATAGGTTATTATTTTATTTCATATATGCACTGATTCAAATTTTGTCAACACACCAACTGATTTATACACCACGTTATGTCAGAATGACGTTGACAAATTACGTCACTGCGCGGTCACAGCCCCGTGTGTTTTGCGTCACTTGGCTGCATGCAAAGCCTGTACTTTTTATAATACTCTGTAACGTACAATGCCAACTTTAAAATACATGCACCCGGTGTTTAATGACACTATTTGTTTAATGTAAATAATTGCTGCAATGCTTTTGAGTAACTATCATTAATTTAGACTGTGTGTACTGTTTGGTGTTTTTATTAATCACTCCTTTAATTAAACATCAAAATTATGGGAGTTAATTTGTGAAGGGGATAGTGTCTTCGAGCATTGTGAAAGGCGCTGAACTAAACTCCCATTCGATCTCATATTCTTCAACCAATACAAACCTATTTGAAACAAGCAAAGACCATGGAAGAAACCACGTTTACCAGATGACGTAGACAAGTATATGAAAGCGATGCGACTGGTAGAGCCGGTGCCGGTAAACCGCGACATACTCACCATGATCAAATTGAAGCTATTTCGAAGAAAATATTTTGGTAAAAAGAACATTAAACAAACGTTTGTGTATGAAGAGATTAACGAAAGTTCATGAAGCGAAAGTTATTTTTCAGGATCATAGCTACTGGAGATCCATCATCTCTGCCTATCCCAATGAAGAACAGGCGTGACAATATATATAGAATTATAGACAATGCATCGTGTAACTCTAAAGAATAGCAATACAAGAAATACAAAGGAATTAACAGTGAGTATTAGAGAAAGTCACAAATATCTCATTACTGCTGTATAAATTTTCCCTACCATTTGTTACGGTTGCTTGTTAACAGCAGTGTATGAAGTACATCTCTAATTTTTTTAGCGTCTTTTTAATAACGAAACAAGGACTTGTAGGAATATATTGCTCTTTTGAGTTATGGCAAGACTGTCTCACACGTGCAGTCAGCAAGATGAATTTATGTTACCCACTGTAGAACGTGAATTGGAGAATATTTCATTCAGTTGAGTGGCGGCAGTTCTGCGATAAGAATATGCGGTTAGATTTTTATTTAGATATTTTTCCAACAAATCTGGTTGGTTAGTAACGTGTCAAGGTTAACGTATGAATATTTTATACGGTGCCCATTTTACAAAGATTTTTTCATAGTCCCCTGGATTGTTTTTTATTTGTGCCAAAGAACTTTCTGTTTGGACTGACTTATTTATTATGTTAAATACCTACTAGGTGTGCGTGCCCGTTACTAATTTCGCGCGGGACTTAGACATTACATACTTATATATATATTTTACATATACTTATATTTATATATTTTACACCTCCTAATGTATCGAAATGAAACTTGTTAATCAACTTATATTAAAATTCTTGTTTAATTCCTAAAGTTTTCATTGCAATTGGGTGAGGTGTTTTGAAGCCAGACTAATAACCAACAATTTCATAGATGGTTACTTATGATGAGGCATAGTGTAAAAAGCAGTTTACACTTTTTATATGTCTCCACAGCCACTTATGTAGTGATGAAATTAATATTATTTTGCTGTTGCAAACGCACCCAAAGTCTTGTAAAATGATAAGTTAATAACTCCATGAATTAATTTCAAGCATCATCATCATCATAAGCTCTTGTCGGTGGAGCTTTCTCTAATTCTCTCTATTCTCGGCCAGCTTTTCTTCTTCTCTGTACGACACGGCATGATGACACTCATTTTGCTATATTTGGTCGACAAATGCCCTTCCAGGTCTCCCTTTCCCTCTTCTACCTTCCACTTTGCGTTCGATTATCTTACAGAGAAAGATGTCGTGTCGTAGTAAATGTCCCAAACGCTCGTCCTCTCCTTTCCGCTATTGTTTTTAAAATGGTTCTTGTTTCTTTTACTACGGTCAACACCTCTTCATTGGGTCTTCTTTCCTTCCAACTTAGTCTTTCTATCTGACTCCAACACCACATTTCAAATATCTCTAGTCTTTCTCGATAGCTTTTTATCAAGTAAATAATCAGATAACGTAGCGATAAATCGCACCATTCGTCAATTAATTTAAATTATCCAAACAAATAGATTAACTAGTGACAAATCACTGAGGTATGAGCCCCGCGAGATTCTGATTACTCATCAAGTTTTGTCAACACGTCTAAGTTTTAACGATGATAAATAATGTTTAAACAAGTAAGTACTTAGTTTCCTATTCTTTCTCCACTCGTATATAAAACTTCTGTGATATTTAATTGAATGAGTCCTTGGCAACACTTTTGGTCTCAGTATTTTTTCTATTATACAGATATTAGACGGAGCAACCAAATTGAATCGATCTGATTGAAAGACACGTGACTGAAAGGACACAACGGTATCCAATGACAGTGAGTGATACAACTTTATGTTTACATAAATCACTTTAGTTAATTCAACCCACAGATAACCTCTAATGAATATGAATCTGTCAGCCGTTAAACAAATTCTATTTTTATGGATAGCATAATCTCTATGCATAAAATTTAGTACTGTCGATATTGTATGAATACCGATAAGTATAATCAATAACTACCGCATCACTTAAGATGTCTCCGCAACCCGCACCTTCCTCACTTATCGGTGACTTTGACGTCTATTTCCAAAATATAGCTTGCTAATATGCCTCGTCAACATTTAGAATGATTTTCAGCCCGATAAATGACATTTTTTATCTATACTATCTATACTTACTAATATTATAAAGAGGTAAAGTCTGTGAGTTTGTGACGTTGTAGGGAGAAATCTCTGAATCTACTAAACCGATATATAACATGACGCTATGTGCCACGGGAGCGGGACAGAGCGCGGGTGAAACCGTGCCGGGCCGCTAGTATGGGATAGACAAATATAGGTAAAAAAGTGGTGGCGATTACTTTTTTTTTATTGTCATTATGGTGTCGCAAACACAGTTTCGCTGGAACATGCTAGTCTATAATATTATACAATTCTAAACATGCCGTGTCTGCACATAGATGCTATTTAAAAAAAACAACTGGAATACACTATATAAACAAGGGGAACACGATGTAATTTTTTTAGGTTTCTTGTTTGTTTATCGGTTTGTCTGTTTATTCGGGATTCACGTAAAAACTACTGGACCGATTTCGCTGCGGTTTCAGTGACCAACAACAAATACTGAAACTTAAAATCTGCATTACTTTTTATCCTGGGAATACTAACATACTAGGAGAGATAAAATCTCACCGACTCCGTTGGCTCGGTCATGTGGAACGGATGGGAGAGGATCGAAGCGTGAAGAGGGCCTATTTGGAACGATCGGATGGGCGACGTCCGGTCGGTCGCCCCAAGTACCGGTGGAGTGACAGAGTGGAGGCTGATCTGTGTGAGCTTCAAGCCATTAACTGGCAAGAAATCGCACAAGACAGAAACAGGTGGCGTGTTCTCGTTTCGGAGGCCAAGACACATTTTGGGTCGCTGAGCCAACGGACTTAGTTAGTTAGTTAATACTGCGGGAATGGTCTGAAGTTTTTCGGGTGCATAAAAATTAGTATTCCGACATAGTTTTCATTACAACGATAGCTTACATTCTTTTTTAAATGCTGTGATACTTTGTGTCCCGGGAATCCCGCGAGAATGTCGAGTCAAGCGTGGAGGAAGTCGCGGACATATCATAGTTAATATATATTTTTACAGACACAAAAATACACCACATAACTATGCCTTACAAATATGGAACTCCTAATGAGAAGAGTTGCTCTCTGCTCGTATTCTCGTCATAATTACTGTGATCATTAATAACTTTGCGTCAACGGTTCACATCTATGGTATTTATGGTATCCTTCGTGACAATAATATTATAACTCGTTTAATTAGAGACTAATTACTTTAGAGAAGAATTAATGGTGTAGTTAAATACGGTTAACAAACTGATATGCTATGTGATTGTAGTCGTGGGCACAGCTTGTTTAATTGATTCAAATGAATGTTTATTTAATCCTTCTATGAGCTATTTGCATGCAGCAGTCCATAGCACTATATGAAAATGAAAAGGAAAATGAATCTATTTATTTCAAAATGGAATTTTACACAATACTCATGAAAGGCATGAGTCTACCACCGCTTCCGAAGCAATTTTAATTACTCTTAAAGGAGAAGAAGCGACGGAATGAGCTCCCCAGCAACATAACTTGACTTCGTACTAATAATTATTATTATTATTCGTCTTTTTTTAATGTAGTTTATACTAATATAAGGTAACGAAGTACTTTATATGAATAGTTAGAGTCAATTGGAATCAAAAGGAGAGCCAGTACGCTGATAGGTAACAATCACGAAAATAGCTAATGACGCAATTGACAAGAATAAAACATAATAAAACTACGTTTTAACGGTTTTAAGCGCGGTAATTTTATTTGATTTTGGTTTTTCCGACGTTTCGGCCACGTAGTAAATTAGATTAGGCTCCCATAGAGTAAATAATAACCATAAACAAAATTAAAATTAAATAATTAAAATTAACAAGTTGGCGGTAGGCTAAATAAAATTTTAACAATACTCGTTGACACTTGACATCTTTGTCTCCCGTGATCACGGCCACTGAAAAGTGGCCGAAACGTCGGAAAAACCAAAATCAAATAAAATTACCGCGCTTAAAACCGTTAAAACGTAGTTTTATTATGTATACAAGTCGCGAAAACTTAAGAAAATATTAAGAATAAAACATAATAACTCAATATTTTCTTAAGTTTTCGCGACTTGTATACATAATAAAACTACGTTTTAACGGTTTTAAGCGCGGTAATTTTATTTGATTTTGGTTTTTTCCGACGTTTCGGCCACTTTTCAGTGGCCGTGATCACGGAAAATCTTTGTTTCAGAGAGCACGGAAAATTTGTGACGAGAACCACATAGCTGGAGAGCTTCAGCATGTCAAGCGAGTTCTACAACGCAATCAGCTGAAGACTCCACACCAACGTCACAAAGGCCCCAAACCACCTTCAGTTGAGCGGTGCCCTGCTACCCTACCCTACATCAAGGGGGTCACAGACAGAATTGGTCACATCCTCAGGCGAGCTTCAATCAAAACATATTTCAAGCCGCAGAAAAAGATTACCCAATTTCTGAGACCTGTGAAATGCAATATCCCACTCCAGGATGCAGGGGTTTACAAGCTTGATTGTGAGTGTGGATTGTCATACATTGGGCAAACAAAGAGGAGCATAAAAACACGAGTAAAAGAACACATTGCTGACATGAAACACACAAGGTCTACGAAGTCTGCGATCAGTGAACACACGCTGGATAAACCCAACCACTACATCAGATTCGATAACCCACAAATCCTCGCGAAAGAGAATCGTTTCATACCTAGAATGATGCGTGAGGCTATTGAAATCAAAAAACACCCAAATTTCAATAGAGAAGATGGTTGGCAAGTACCACCTGTTTGGGATCCAATTATCAAAACTATTAAGACCCAAACCCAGCAAAAACCAGCTGCCAGACCTCAAGACACTGTGAGCTCTTTCTGCGTACAACGGAACACAAACCAACTTGACTGATAATTACTTTTATTTTTCCTTCCACCCATTTTAATATTATATAAAATTATTAGAGCTAGGCATGTTTGCTGAAGAGTTTCTTGCGCCGCTTCTTCTCTTCAAGCCATAACATGTTGCGAAGCGGTAGTAAATTAGATTAGGCTCCCATAGATTAAATAATAACCATAAACAAAATTAAAAATTAAATAATTAAAATTAATAAGTTGGCGGTAGGCTAAATAAAACTTTAACAATACTCGTTGACACTTGACATCTTTGTCTTCCGTGATCACGGCCACTGAAAAGTGGCCGAAACGTCGGAAAAAACCAAAATCAAATAAAATTACCGCGCTTAAAACCGTTAAAACGTAGTTTTATTATAATAACTCAAGCCTGACAAAATAACATTAATTAATAAAGTAGACAAGACACAAAAATACATAAAATATATACGGTTTAGCTTATATAATAACATACATACCTATGATATAGCTTACATTGTGTACAATATAGACTTAGAATATATATTGTAAATAAAACAAGAGACGAAACTCTATATTGTAGTAATTTAAAGCTCGTAATTATACTAAGTCACGGGAGAACGCAAAAGTTATTTATTAGGCCTTTTTGAAAAAAGGTAATCAGTTTTTGCATGCTTAAATATTTTAGGTAAAATGTGATCAACGCGAATCTGTACCACAATAAAAACAGACACAAAATATGTAATACAAATGTCAAAAATGAACTTTGAAGTTCATTTTTGTTCATTAGGAAAATCGTTTAGGACAAAAATTAAGTTCATATTTATTCTTTAACAAATTATCCATAATAATTGAGTAAAATAATCGGTGATTATATAATTAAACACGCTCGTTGATCTGACTGGTCATTAAAGTAATCGAGTACCTATCAAATTGAGGGAATAGCGGAAAATTGACATTTGAAGGCTCATTAGCCTTAATTACCTCTGAGAGCTCCTTCAGATCATTTCTCTTGAAATTCCTCTGATATCTAAAATCTGTCTGTTATAAAGAATACTTTCTTTTATTGCACGTTTTTATAACGTAATATCAGTTGAGATAATAAAAACGCTAAAAAAATTGAGTGTGTGTAAGGGATTCATTAAAATTGATACATTATATCGTTACGAGTTGCAGGACTTGAATTAAAATGACGTTGGAATTACTATAGAATTTATTAGAACTATACAAACACGTATAACACAGGTACAAATAGAACTGAACACAAGTCTAGTTTCGGTTGTGGTTATCTCTCGACTGCCAATCTCTCCATCGAGCCATTGTTTTGTACTGTACCGATACAATATATCTGCCCGACTGCGTGGACCGAATTTCTTAGAATCAGTACGACACACCTAGCTAATGACTGCCATAAAAGATTACAATACACAATGGGCTGTTTTCTAATCACACATTTTAAACACAAAGTAAACAAAAGAAGTCTAAATGCGGAAAGGTAATAAAGTGTGTTTTATGGTATGCAGGTGTGAATCCACTTTTGTCGGCGTGTAGGTCATAACAATATTATGCAGTATATAAATATAATTTAATAATCATATTTCAATATTATGTACATACATACTATATGTGTATGCATATATACTATAAAACACGTAAATACAGATGAAGGGTGGAATGCCACACATGTAAATATACATAAACAAGTGGGGGTATTGTTAGTTCGTTCAAGTTAAGATGTTCAAGTTAACGCAATTTTGTATGGCACGATTTATGTTTCCCTTCACGCTCACGAGATTGCGCTAAGTCATTCCCATACAAAATTGCGTTAACTTGAAAGTGATCCAGTTGTAAGAAAACTCGCACTAAGCACACTGTTCTTTAAAAATCATAACGGTAATAAAACTACATTTTAACGGTTTTATGCGTGGTAATTTGTATGATTTCTATTATTCCGACGTTTCGGCCACTTCGAATGATGTGTGAAGCGCTATTGAAATAAATAAAAAAACACCCAAATTTCAATAGAGAAGATGGTTGGCAATAACCAGCTGTTTGGGATCCGATCATCAAAACTATTAAGAGCCAAACCCAGCAAAAATCAACTGCCAGATCTCAAGGCACTGTGAACTCTTTCTGCGTGCACAGTAACATAAACCATCTTGATTGACAAATTCTTTTTATTTTACCTCCCACCCATTTTAATATTATATAAAATGATTAGAGCTAGGCATGTTTGCCGAAGAGTTTCTTGCGCCGCTTCTTCTCTTCAAGCCACAACATGTTGCGAAGCGGTGGTAAATTAGATTAGGCTCCTATAGAGTAAATAATAAAAATAAACAAAATTAAAACTAAATAATTGAAATAAGAAGTTGGTGGTAGACTAAATAAAACTTTAACAATACTCATTGATACTTAACATCTTTGTCTTCCGTGATCACGGCTACTGAAAAGTGGCCGAAACATCGGAATTATTAAAAATTAATACACGCTTAAAACCGTTAAAACGTAGTTTTATTATGTATACTAGTCAAGAAGAGTTAAAAAAGTATAATCATAACGGTATTCATCTATAATCGCTTCCAAAGTTGTAACATTCAGAATTTTAAAAAATATGAAGGTAATGGAGATCAAACGATCAAACAATGAAAATTGGTTTAAATAAGATACGTGGTATATCTTAAATGCTTTTTTATCGGGTTTCATAGCCAAACAACCAATCGTTCATTGCCTTTATGTAACCCTTCAATATCCGTATCCAACACGCTTTAAACCAATTGCGTAGTAAAATTGAAACATAAAAGACTTTGCAAAAGCACTCCTCACTTAGAGATACTTTTCTTTTAATGTTAAGTAAGAGACGTTATGACCAATTGAGTTCAAAACTTCCGTAACTTAATACGTGTCCGTTCGAAGTTACATAACTTCTGGATATAATGGATGGACATAAAACTTGAAAGAAAACGAAATTGGTAGTTCGCGAAGAATCTCTCTTGAGTATAGTAAAAGTCTAAGTATGACAGCTTACCGATTTCAGAAATAAGCATCTAAAAATTAAGTTTCTTCTAAGTAGGCACTGAGTGATGCCTTTAGAATTTTTAACAAACATATTAATTAGTTAATCCGCTGTCAGCATTTATATTTATGTTTCCAGCAAAAAAATATAATAATTAGTAAGATATCCTAGAGGTATAATTTATGCGGCAATAGAAAGCACGTAGATGTTAGTCTTTATATTAGTACGTTCGACAGCTAAACCCAGCCACGCTTCGTTGTGGCTGTCTGCTATGATTTTTTCATAAGGGAAATCAATCTTTCGATTACTTTCAATTTTACGGACACAAATATAAATTATGAAAGAAATTTTTTATATATATAGAATAATAAAATAAATAATAAAAGTATATAAAAACGCTCATCTATTAAAATGTACCGTTATGTAAAAAAAGAAAATCAAGTGATGAACTCCTTTTCGAGTTATTGTACATAAACATGCGTATACATGAGCACACAGTTTATATGCATAAAGACTCTTTCTATTGGGGTATTGGGTAGGAACCTTTTTGTATACTTTTAAACTTATTTAATATATTGTACTTATATATTTTCTAATTAACCATTTTGGTGATCAATAAAGTGTTATCTATCTATAGCAAGATAAACAACAATATTCTTCATTATACATATAACATTTATTTTACTTCTTTTTAATTTAATTATACCTAGACATAAGTTGTTAAAAGTATCCTCTCAGTCAGGTTGCCTGGAAGAGATCGCTTTAGGCGATAAGGCCGCCTTTTGTTTTGCCGTTAAATTATACATACATACATACATAACTTCACGCCAGTTCCCTTGCGGGGTAGGCACGAACAACAGAGTGCCAATTAGGCTTATTCTTACACACCTCACTTGCTTCTTTGACATTCATAACTCTTATCATGCACGCTCGTCTGTTCTTAAGGCTCCTGACGTTAATTTATTGTTATTATTTATTCTGTAATTGTTTATTTGGTGTACAATAAAGTGTCTTCTATTCTATTCTATAATATAATAAAAGGAGAAAATTCATTGAAATGGGTGGCCTTATTGCTTAAAGCAATCTATTCCATGAAAAAGTTTGGATGGGCAGTTTATGTAGGTTTTGCTATCTAATATATTTTTCACTATAAGGTAGCATTTCACGCGCCTCAATCCTGGAAACTTCTAACAACAAAGGTATTAAAACACGTCATAATCGCAACACAGTTCTCAGTGGGCGTTCATAAGCCGCACTTGTCGCCGGAGCCGGCACCTCGGCTATAAACCAGCTCCTTTCAGGCTTCACCCACTCACGGCTCACTAGTGTCGGGCGACGTTTGTTTATACGTTTCACACGTTGCGAACGTTGCCGCATTCAAGGGCTGAGGCGTCGCTTTTTAGTGCTCGTGTTTGAGCGTGAGTACGTAGCTATTACGACTTAGGCATTTTTTTTCTTTCTGTTTAACTACGTGTCCAATACATGTAAAAAATAATAATCTAAATTATTGTATAATAGCTACATGTAAAGGATAACAGGTATAATAATAGCTTAATAAAAACATGTTTTCTGATAAAGTTCTAAATCCTATATCTCGGTTATTCTGTTGTTATTTTTTATTGTTTTATTACATAAAACATATTTTTTTTAGACAAAATCAGTCTGAAATTGAGAAGAACTTTAAATTGACGACTAATAGCTATAATCTATTTTTTTTTTTAATTTTCCAGTTACGTTTCTAATCTACTACTGTCATTTTTATTCATTCAACAGTTTTGAGGGTAAATATTTATTTTTAAATTAATAATTTCTACCTCTAGTGAAAATAGGTTCTGAAATAATCTGTTTCCGCAACTTACAAAGAACATTAACAACAGACTCAAAAAATCACATCCAGACCGGAAACATACTATTTGCATCGAGACGAAACACACACAGTGACGTAAGGTGACTACAAAAACCGAAATGTGTGCTGGGACACATATTAGAAGTGAAACTTCCACGGACAAGTGGAAAAACGAATCGCAACAACATTTTAACTTGAAGTTTTACGGGCAGGTTTTCAAATTGGACAAGTACATTAACAATCTGCCCGTAAAACTTCAAGTTAAAATTTTGTTGCCACTCGTTTTTCCACTTGTCCGTTACGATTCGTTTTTCTACTCATCCGTTGCCATTCATTTTTCCACTTGTCCGTTGAAGTTTCACTTCTAATATGTGTCCCAGCACACATTTCGATTTTTCGCAGGTTTACTGCAAATTATGATTTGGTTAGATTAGGTCCATTTTAATTAATGCATTTTTTATTTAAACATATTTTATTTTATCAAACAAAAAACTGAATTCGATCCGGAACCAAAGAAACATCCATAGTCTACTCTAAAATTATTTATTAATATTTTTTTACACAGACCACAAATAGAGGCAGTGATACCCAGCCACGTGGAGAGCAGAGGTATAGTTCGATGCAAACTTAAGTTTGCCTCCATTAATGGCGGCTCGGAACATCGCAATTTCCAATGCGCAGAACGCGATTTTAGGTATTAGAGGGACGAGGTCGTCGGAGGACGAGGAATATCCTCGCTCACTCTATAGCTCGCTTTCTCGTTTACGGGACTTCCCCGGCGCTCGGCTCACCAGGACTGCCAATTTAGCGCTTTCGGAGCTAGATTTAGCGCTTTTTAGAGTAACCCAGCTCCTAATTATATTAAACAACTTCCAGCGCAAAATTTTGCGCTTTTTATAATATGCAAATATCTAATTGATTTTATAATAAATATATATGAATATCTATACTAATATTATAAAGAGGAAAGATTAGATTATTTGTTTGCATTGAATAGGCTCCGAAACTACTGAACCGATTTGAAAAATTCTTTCACTGTTGGCAAGCTACACTATCCCCGAGTGACATAGGCTATATTGTATATGGTATTTACAAAAAAAATAGGGATCCTTACTAAAACATCAATAATGTAAAAAAAAATACCTAAAATCGCGTGCGCTGCGAAAACTATTGATGATAGAATAAAATAATGTACTACGACTTTGCAGAACACATTATCATTTACAAAAAGTGTAGTGACAGCATATGTGTAACTATTATAGTTATGCCACAATAAATGTTCTTTTATTTTAAACATTTAATTAAAATGTCGCCGCTAGAAAAGGCTCTTAATTTGTATCTTGGTATTCATCCTTATCAAAATAAACTACTTCATATTCAAGACTGCTTCAATACCTTTATATAACTTTTTGAATAATTCAATTCGGACATTCCATTCGAAAGATATCACGAGATTAAAAATGTAGGTATTAGAACACGCGGCCGTGACGCTTTTTCGTGACAGAAAAATCGTAAGACCCCGTCTATATAGAAGTTTCACTTTAATAAACATTACACCAACCGTACAACGATGTTGTACAAAACTTACCTTTAATAAAATATCAATCTCAGTTTT
Organism: Dendrolimus kikuchii; assembly: GCA_019925095.2. Classification (NCBI taxonomy): domain Eukaryota; kingdom Metazoa; phylum Arthropoda; class Insecta; order Lepidoptera; family Lasiocampidae; genus Dendrolimus; species Dendrolimus kikuchii. Next base: position 11,642,001 of record CM034400.1, read on the forward strand.
CAATAGAAAAATAAATCGCAACTCTGTGTAATAGAAGGGAAACGAGTTGTTTTATGAATACTGCAAAGTGAATATCGGCCGGAGTGACCGTTAAATTCGATAGCACTCAAGTATTGTAGTCTTGTGCAGTTCATGAGCGATGGAATATTAGGAACCGGTTCCCTATGCTGAACTAAAAGAAACGTTTTACATTTCCAAATATTCATCGGTTTCTTAGTTCACTAATTCAGCTCTCAGCGTACCAGTCAGCAATCCAATTGTCTTGTGAAGTTCATGAACGATGCTCTATTAGGCACTGTGATTCAATTGCTAACAAATCGAGATGAGTTTTTAAATTGTTGTATAAGAAAAGGGAGCGAAAGTAATAGAAACAAATAAACTAAACAAAGAAAGTAGAAATAAATAGTAAAACTAAAAAAATAACAAATAAAACGATGAGAAAAAATTGTAGTGAGGTATATTATAAACAATATACTGTATTCAATTAATTATCATTTTGTGTCTAAAATTATTTTACAATTAATAGAACTATATACATTTTTCTATAGGTTAGAACTCCTGACCGATAGAAGGTTTAAAAGTTTCCAAGACTTAATAGAACTATTAGTTCTATTAACGTGAACTAGTTCAGAGAGTAAATTGAACTAGGAAAAAGAGCTTACATGGATGAACGAGCAAGAACAAAACTAAAGTATTGGACGAGCCGCACTTGCTGCAGGCGGATCTCGCACTTGCAAGTGTTTCCATGAGATGATTGCAAAGCGAACCAACGTCCACTCGTGCCGAACACTCGATAGAACTCTACAGAACGAAAATTTCACAGAGTTTCATTTTAATTGAAAACCTCTTGGGCTTAGCGCGAGTTCTTTAATCGTGAAGTATTCAACGAAATCGCTTTATTTCGTATTCTGTTACTGGTATATTCGATCAAATCGATTGATGTTTATTTAAGAGGCGATGTTTAATCCCTAGTGTTTGATTTCGTTTCGAATCTAATGCGTGGAAGTGTTTTTATATTTTTTTTATTTGAATAACTGACAAGTTAACAGTATCCATTTGGGATTCAAATCTAATAATTTATCTTTATCAATCAATTTATGTATTATTAGTGTTGTCCAAGTGGCTTTAATACGAATCCCACGGTAACCGTTACATTTTCAGGAATAATAGTATTCTATATATCCCCAAATGGTGGAAGCATAACAATACTCGTATCTCGTTCCTGTAACCTGGGATCGACACCTAGCCTGGAAACATGAGCCACTCTGGCAGTTAGGCAATATTTCTGACTTTATGTGCTTACTCGCATTGTATTAATGAAAATCTACTGATAGTAAAGGAAATTATACATAATTAGAAAATTTGGTCTTCAAAAATACCGATGAACAAAACCTGCCAATCTGCCTCGAATGAACCTAGCGGGTACAGTATCAATTCTCGTTTATTCTTCGCACTTCAGTAGTCTGCATCACGGAAGACAAAGATGTCAAGTGTCAATCAGTAATGTTACAGTTATTGTTTAGCCCACTCCCAACTTATTCATTTTTATTATTTATTGAATATTTTGAAGTTTTAACGATTTTAAGCGCAATTATTTATTTGATTTTTATCATTCCGTCGATTAGGCCACTTTTCAGTAACCGTGATTGTTGTTTATTGTTATTATTTACTCTATGGGAGCCTAATCTAATTTATTTAATGGTTGGTTTTTATAGTTTTGATTTTGATGCTGATGATATTAGTCTATTCCCTACTCACAAATGCCAACTGATTTTTATAAATTTAGTAGCCGGAAACATAAAGTAGTACATGTCATGGTCATATAATAATAATAAACACGGAAACAATTTACTATCATAAAGAATTAATCTAAATGAAGGGTTGGTAAATAATAACATAATTATCCGTTAGTAACAACTTTACTCTCCAACCTTGTGGTGGGTAGCAATTTTCTTTCATTCAACGTTATTGCTACACTTTCCGGCATAAAGGAGCTTACATACATACATTCATAGCCGCCCTTGCACGTCCAAGCGTCAGCGGATCACTAATTACTGCGTACCACGGTTCATTCCGCATTTTTCATACAGAACACGGAACCCTCGGCTCGGCCGGTATCGATTGCAAACTTGCGGAGAATTACTTGAGGCCGCGTTCAGGAATCATCGGAATGCAGTTACGAGAATGCTGCTTCGTCCATCACAATAAAGGTTGAGAAATTACGTAACTAAACAATATCCCAAGTTAACCCGTGAAACCACTGTTGTATGTGTATATATACAGTAGACTGTGTGATAGGGTGGCAAAATAAAATTTGAGCCTGCCAACCTGGATTTTTTGTCCAAGGTAGAAATATTCTTGCAGAACCTCAAGAGAGAAGCCATTCACATTTACCAGCCTCGGAACACGTTTCTTGAACACAACTTTCGTCACGTCCAAATTCATGGCGAAAATGTCTCTTCGGAAGGATTTATTTCGGCTGTCCAGCATTGCCTCTCACATAGTGTGACGATTACAAAATATTGGAATTTAAAATAACAATAACAAAAAATAGTTCATTCCGAAAGGTTATGGTGTTTGAAAGAGAAGAAACCAGAACGAATGCAAGGATAATCGTCGATGATGTTATGCTGGAGCAAGTGAATGAGTTTGTATATCTTGGATGTGCTTTTAGCAGGGATGGAAGGTACACCGCTGATATAGAAAGAAGAGTGAATTTGGGGAATAGTGTGAATGGACCGTTAGGTAAACTGCTAGGCACTAAGAACCTCAGCCAGAAGGCCCAGCTTGCCATACACAACGCGGTGCTGGTACCTACGCTCACGTTTGGAAGCGAGAGTTGGGTATGGAAGAGAGAGCATGAAAGTAGGGTAAACGCGGTCGAGATGCGAGCACTGCGCAAAATCTGCAGAGTGACTCTCGCGGACCGCGTTTGTAATACCGAAGTAAAAAAGAGAGTTGGTCTGAAAGAGAGTGTCGGGGTGAAGGTAAGTAAAGGAATGCTCCGGTGGTTCGGGCATATGGAAAGAATGCACGATGAAAGAATGACTAAACAGATATACAATGAAAAAGTGGATGGGTGCAGAAGTCGTGGAAGGCCACGACATACCTACCATGATCACATTGATCGTGTACTAGCAGAAGGTGATGTCAGAAGCCTTAGGAACAGACAAGCGTCCATGACAAGAGCTATGAATGTCAAAGAAGCAAGTGAGGTGTGTAAGAATAAGCCTGAATGGCACTCTGTTGTTCGTGCTTACCCCGCAAGGGAACTGGCGTGAAGCTATGTATGTGTCTAGTTCATTCCGGAATCTGACGAAATAAAAAAATAATATTAAACGTTTATCAAGCCACAGTGCCATTTTTGTAAAATAATATATAATCATACATTAAAATAAACTCACAGTAAATAATCTGTCAAAGCTAAAACAGTAAAACGATTCATCAAATAAAATGTGACAAGTGTCTATTTCACGGCTAAACAGAATTGATATATTATTGGATTCAGAACACGGAGAATTTATTGTTGGGTATAACATTATGGTCGGAAAGCGAATTACTTGCGAAATTTCATACGAATTAATTCTTTTATACAACTTATCTCGAAACTTCGTTTATGTTAGTTTAATAGGTAAATCCAGCCATGCTTCGCGTGACTTAGTCTAGTATTAATTATTACATCATTTCCAAGCGTTTATTTTACTGTTGACGTTTACACGTCTATCAAATTGCATATTTCTTGACAGTAAAACCCACAGGATACAAATGACATAATTGTCGTTCTTTATTGTTGTGGGTGACGTAATAGTGACGTTCTGTGAATCATGTAGCGCACATGCTATTAAACCATCGAGACTACGTAAATAAATCGATTTGAAAACAAAAAATTAAACTAAAGAAAAATAATACCGCAATTATTATAAGTGCAGTTTTATTTTGCGTCTTTATTATACGTAAAATATGTGGGTATATTTATTATACGGTATAGTATTTTTAGCAAAAATATATACATAAGATAAATTGATTAAAACTTATTTACAAACGACGTCATATTTTAGAACAAATCGAGTGGGTAATGCAATGGGACATTACTAAATGACCCGTCATCGGGCTGTCAAAAGTAAAATAAATGCTTGGACAAGGTGTAGGAAAGTCACTCCAACGACTACTTCTTAACAGTATTTTTATCGAAACCTGTCGTCATATAAATCTATATATGTATGTGAATACGTATATGTATATAAACATATATATATATATATATATATATATTGTTTTTGTACTTATATGTATTGTGTATACTTATCATTTATCAACTTCTATACAAATAAACAAAATTGTCTGTTTGTAACGTCAAAATAAAAAATCAATTTTTAAATTTTTTGTCTGTCTATCTGTCTCTCTGGATGCTCTGGCTAATTTCTGAAAAGGCTGGACTGATTTTGACATAACTTTTACTGGCAGATAGCTGATGTTATAAGGATTAACTAAGGCTGCTTTTGTTAAGGTTCCGCAAAAAAAAACCTCACGCGGACGATGTCACGGGCACATCTAGTTATTTATAAACTGCACCACCGTCAGTATTAAAAATCTATCATACCCTGCCAAGGGTTGTCTGGAAGACATCGCTTTTTAGCAGTAAGGTCGCCCGTTGTACTATCTCTTGTATTTTTCTATTTCTGTTTATCTATGCTTTGGTGTACATAAAAAGTTATCAATATATCTATAAAGGAGTATACATAAACAAATGCGTCAAATGAAGTTTAGCATTTTTAGGAACTTGTATGCATGAACTTATCCCTGCGGTTTCGAAGCCCGGCCAGAAAGCGTGCATTGCTGGGGCAGTTTTCTGACCTTATGTGCATATTATGTACCAAACAACAGGACGAACTTACTTAATAAGGCGGCTATGACACAGGCCTTACGAACATTGAACAAGATATGTTAACAAATTGACATTTTTATTTATACTGTCACTAAATTCAGGAGAACTGCATACCGTATTCTATTTTATGATTATTGAATATATATGTATACAAAATGTATTATGTGTACCACGCTTGTATTGGTGACTACTGTTATGATAGCGATGTTTGTGAGTAAATAAATAAACAAATAATATTTTATTACAATTACCACGTGCTAATGGTGAAGGAAAACATCGTGACGCAGTACATCGATACACATCGGTTGCGATGTGACAAACCTGCCAATCCGCCTTGGACAAGCGTGGCGGAATACTGTCCGTTCCCCTATAAATGGGAGGTCTGAGCCCAGCAGTGGGCCGTATATGAGCTGTTATTTATATATGCGGAACATTGTGTAGTAACGTAAACGTGGTTTGCCTCTATCTCGGTTAATGTATCCACTGGACACTATTCCACTTTTATTCGTGCTAATTGGATTTTTTAATACTAAGTTATTGTAACGCACTGCAGTGTGATCGGCATCTTATTCCAAAATCGGCTTCCTTTAGCCATCTTCACTCTGAGAGCTCGGGATTCACTGTAGCTATATCGTTCATCTGATGTCTATCACGCAAATCAAATTGTGGCAGGAAAATTAATGTATTTAAAAAGTCGCTACAAAATGCTGTAGGAAAATGGCAAAAAAAATTGATGTACATAGACTAGTGTACTAGACATTAGATATAAAATATATAAACTATATAACTATATAAAATGTTTTTTTATAAAGTTATTAATTGGGAAAATTATTATTTTCCAAAATTACAATGCTGCTTACTTTTAAGTAATGAAAAAAAAATTGAACAAGGTCTTTTCAAAGGTATTTCAGATGTAAAATCTTTTCGATTAAATGGATATTCTTCACCTCTATGGAACCCTTAGAATATAATAGAATACAAAGCACTTTATTGTTCACCAAAATAAACAATTACAATATGCATAATTACAATAATTTTACAGCAAATCTTACTTCATTATATGTATATACTAAGACGAGCTGGCAATTTATTCAGTTTTTAATTTTAATAAAATAAGTTGAATAATTTTATCTTTTGACCTTAACAAATAACATTTTGAGACCCGTCTCACGCATTTGCTGCTCCTTCATAAATTTGAGTTAACCAAAAGAATTTCCAGCGTTGTCCCGACATAACTCTGTCCATTGTTTCGGCAAAATTTAGTTAGACCCAGCATAACTTTTGTTACACACGCTATTGTATGTATTGTGCGAATATATACATGTAGGTATCCTGTCACGTGCCAATTTTTTTCTTTTACTTCTTTACTTCGCACCGACTTCAAGATGTTGTAGAAAGGAGTTGGTTAAATATTTATTTTTTGCTTTGTAGTTTGAAGTCAATTTTGTTTTTGTTAAAAAAACCTATTTTACTATTTAGTTGGGGAACATCTCGGGAGTATTATACTCTTTCGAATAAATAAAACAATTTGAAAATTGGCCCATAATTGGCGGAGAAGTCGCGTAACTTATTTGCATACAAAAAAATTAAGTGCCTATAAAAAAAATGTAATACTGACACGCGTATACAACAAGCTTTTTTTTTCGAAGAATGTAGGCACTAAGCGTTCTTTAATAAGGGTTGCTATAGATTTCCCTGGAATCTACTCACCAGATCTTGACTTGGTGACCATGGGACAACCTGGGGAGCTTACGAATAAAGAAGCAGAATAGAAAATCGCTCCACAATTGAGGAAGATATCATGTAACAATGAAGTCGATTAATAATTTTCGAGGGTTTCTCTTGATTTACCTGGAATCCACTCCACAGATCCTGATATGGTGACAGTGGGACTAATTCGGAAGTATATTCTTTCGATTAAAAGAAAAATTTTTGAAAATCGATCCATAATTGACAAAGCAAAAAAAAAAACAAACGAATTGAGAACCTCCGTTTTGAAATTGTTTTTTTTTTATAGTAAGACAGAAACAGTCTAATAAAGTTAAACCACTTTTAAAATAGACGAGCAAACGAAGCCTGAAAAAATAAGCATAGTTCACACAGCTTTACGCGTGCCACTCGCTACACGTTGTTTTCTTTTTCGCACTTCAACTACTCGGGTGCGTATCAACGACGTAGAGTGTCGGCGGGTGTAAATTGAAACACTTGCAAATTTACCCCATACATTATTCATGTGCCAAACACCCTCGAAGCTAGCGAGACTGACAGTTACAGTTCATAAACTTCGCAAAACTAAAGGCAAAACGAACTCAAATTGTGTAACGATACCCTATCACCTTTTATTTCGGAACCTTTAGGCAGTGAATGAATAAGTTGTTACTCAAAGGATCATACGCGTCATTCCTATGATCAAATTTATATCTAGGAAATGCACATGCATTTCTTACGAGCTTTTTCTAGATGTACAAAATATTACATACACCACGGTCAAATAAATAATCACTAGCAAAGAATCGGTGAAACACATCGGTGGTTAAATGTGTTAGTTGTACTGTTCGTTTGCCAGAAATGAGGAGGCCTGCCACCATGATACAGGACGGTTCTTCTTTACACAATTATTTTACATCTGCGCAATATGCTCTTTTCTTTCCACTGGCATACAAGTCAAGACTAAACATAACAGTCCATTATGTATCAATACTAGTTTTATTTTCATATAAAAAAATCTAAATACGATTATACCTACATATATAGTAAAAATTAATATCATTTGTTATTTTATGGTTCCAAAAAAATATGAGTTTGTTAATTGTTTTTGAAAATTAAATCAGTCTGCGTTTTAATATTTAAGTCAATACGCTTTTATGAAAATACCAAGTGTTCAGTTATATTATGGCTGATATTTAGACAATAGAGAACTGGATGGTTATATTGTTGGTAATGTGAGTAATTGTCTGGGTAACTACGCAGCGCAAAACACCTTATTCCAGCTTCAAGACGTACAAGTAAAGTGGGTCAACCATTATACGCCTGACAAATGGGCACCCGTCTTAAGTCACGCTGTGCAATAAGGAGTCTGTTTAGAAGCCCGCAACCTGCATTATTCTGACCCTAATAAATTTACCAAGTCAAACGCGCAATCATTGTCAGATAAATGAGTTTGAAGACAGTAGTACCAAGTGTTTATTAAATACTTTATTGGCAGTAATATTTAATACTTAATTGTAGTTATAGTCTAAGAGACGCCGAAGAGCGACCTTCACCCATCTGATAACCAGATGAGACATATATTTAATCAAATTATATTTATTTGTAAACACGCATACGATAGCTTACAATCAAAAAAGTGTTCATGGCTATTTTTGAAGTATTCAAAGCATGGCAATAATATTCTATGAACGGTTTTTTGCAGGGAAGCCTATATGATTATTTTTGTACCTAATTAAATTATCTATCTTATGATACCACTTTTTATTGGTTACCAGAACGGTGTAGTTACCTATATTGACTTAACTGCTCATACCTGCTTAGCTGGCCATGAACAGAAATAAGCAGGCAAGTCTATCAAGGCATATTCTCCATGTTAAAAACTGTCAGTTGAAACTAAATTTCTTCAGTTATCAAAAGAGTTGAAGGTTATGAAAACGTTAAAAAAACGACTAAAATTAATTAAATTTATAATAGTCATGAACACTTCGATTGGCAAGCTATCATAGGCGTGTTTATAGATCAATATAAAAATACGTCTCATCTGGTTATCAGATGGATAAAGGTCGATCTTCAACGTCTCATCTAATATTATATTTCTGCATAACTTGTAGAATATAAAGGAGTTGAGAATTCCATCAAATATATAAAAAATATTCGTGAGGGTTTTTCGTGTATTTAGTTCAGTATTTCATAGAAACTTGTACATTTTCTGGGATAAAAATGTCCCATGTCCATCTAGAATGTACCTAAATCGAGATATATACTGGATTCTAGATGGACAATTTTACACTTCTAGAAAATGGCAAAAAGTTTCTCCGTCGATTTTACTTACTGTAAGTTTTCGTAAATATCATGAAAATTAGAAAACCTCCAGGAGAAAAATTAAAACTAGAGAATTCAAAATAATTAAGTCTTAAATATCTGAGGAAATACTGTATTATTAATAATAGTTATAGATTTTACTTTATTGTTGATATTTAGTATGTAATCTACTTACAAGGTTGGAATATAAAATTCATTTGCAGTTGCAGAAAAAGTAAAATAGGAAAACACGTAACATTATACCAGACTGACAAATATAAATATGCCCAACCTGAAAATCTATACAAGGGAAATGTTAATTTACAAAACACATTTTCCTTGGAGAGTTTAACGTAATTTCTTTCTCACCAAGGCGTTTCCTGAAATAAATTACAAGTGTAAAATTCACAACAACAAAAGCGAAACAACAAAAGGCTCGCGGCTCGTAACATCCGGACGACCCTTCCAAACTTAGCAGCCTGATTACGGATTTCCGAGCAAGAAAAATAAAGGGAGAAATAATACGAGACCATGTAAAAACCCCAAGTGTTAAAAAAACCCACTCTTGGTTTGTTATCGTTAAAAAGGTTCATCATTCTTCAGAACGCTTCCGGCGAGTCTAACTGCAATTACGACAAAGTTTAATTAATTTTTTAACATACACAGGCTTGATATTTATTAGTCTAAAAATAAACACGCTTTCTTAATTAGTATTTACATTCTAGAAGAAGAATATTCTTCTTCAATTATTTTAGTAGTATTGAAATATCTATAAGTATATTCCATACAATTAAACATCTTTTGAAAACTGTGTCAATCACTTCGTTCGCAAAGGACTGTACCTTTACATTCATATATTCTGAACCATGAAAAATATTAAAATAAATAAAATTGAAGTGCGTGTCCGTCTTCCAAATTGCTGGACCAATTACGAAAGAAAGGGTGGGACTTAGGGCGCCATGTATTTGATGTTTATGTAACTTAGTTTTTTTTTTTTATTGCAGGAGGTCAGCAGACAGGCAGACGGCCCACTTGATGGAAAACGGTTACCATCGCCTATGGACATTTGCAACAGTAAAGTTGTTACAAATGCGCTGCTGCTCTCTTAAGGGAAACTGGAACCTGGTCACTAATGCCGGAACACAACTCAAGGTTGTTATGGCGACATACTTTAGACCAGGGGTGGTAGCCATCCAGTCGGGCAAATGCCCTACCACTTGGCTGTGGGTTGTTTTGTCGCCTCTTACGACGGGCCGCCCGGCCGCAGGAAATTGTATTCTTTCTCCGTTCCTGCACGGATGAAAAGTTAACAGCAGAACTCATACACACCGACATATCGGTTTAAAAAATAATAATAAAAAATTGACTATAACTTAAAATGGAACCTATTCTATGTCCTAAGTTGGAACAAATTCTGCAAAATGAAAAAAAAACATCAAATTCTGTTGAGTAATTTCGGAGTTCATCGCGGTCAAACACTGTGACAGGGAATTTGTATGTACATACAGGATGCAGGACCAATATTTACTTTAGCAATGTGACATGAAAATATGTATAAATCAATCATGATATGTAATATAATACAATCATGATATGTAATGTAATACAATCATGATATGTAATGTAATATAAATCAATAAACCAGGTATAGAAAATCATTACCACATAGTTAACTAACCTTTTATTGTTTATCAATGTTTTCAACTGAACACTTCCTAGTGAGAAGAACATTGATGTGAAAGTCTACATAATTGAACAGAGCTGGCTGTGGAGTATAGTGTTTGACATATAAATAAAACCTAGGATCCTTTTGAGGTATAGAATCACCTCCAGGTATTGGAGTGGGCGCTGGAGGCGGAGGTGTCCTTGGAGTTGGAGACTTTGGAGGTGTGAAAGGACCTCTGCCTTCATCAGGCAATGGCGCTCTTACCCTCTTCCAAAGAAATGGCTCTTTATGTATTTTCCCGTGATGCTTTGCTAAATGCCTCGTATCTTCTTTTTTCGGCATCGGAGCCGTCAACTCGTACATTTCAGCTAACGATAAGTACCAGTAGTCCGCTCCGTCCCCTATTACGGGGAATAGCCTCTTATTGGAAAACCTCGGCCGATGTTTTCTCACGAACTCATCATATTTACGTTTCAATCTTTTCATGTATTCGGTGTAATGAATAGACTTAAGAAGGTTCTCGAATTCGGATAACTCTGTGGTTGCTGGTTCGGAATAAACTCCAGCACATACATGTGTTCTTAATAGATGATGTAATTTGAAAACGACGAATGCTAGCCACTGTCGTGCTTCTTCTTCCAGGATTCTTAAGTCGTCTGCTCTGCTCCTTATGCCGAACTCGGCTGCTTCGGCCGCTCTTCGCTCTCCTCGTTCGCGGATTGTCGCCAGCCAGCGGCGATATGTCCGGTAACAAAACTTTGTTCTTCTAGAATAGTGGCCACGCCACAAAGCCTGCGGCAATTCATACAGAATTGTAAAATCTTTTTAGACATAGACCATGCCACATTTAGAAAATGCTTATAAAGCGGTCCTTAAATAAGGTGAAAATTATTGTTTAGCGCACAAGTATTTGTTTACTATGAAAGTTGTTTTTTTCAATATACCTATGTACTTATATTTATTTGTTCCTTTTTCAGTTTTATATACACGAAAACTAGATAATATTTACGTTATTACGTGCAAGAATATATAACAGAATACTTTTAGTCCCAGAAAAAAGGTTTGTTTCTATGGGAACGGGGCTTGAAATTTACGTCAGTGAAATTCAAAATATATTTTTAAAATACAAATAAAAAAGTGACAAACTTATTAAATAATAATATTATATTAGATTATTACACGAGAGGCGAAAGTGACATATTAAGGCATGAGAAGTTTTGGCACATGAGCATAGCAACGGCGCTAATAGTTCGTGCCAAAATAGGCCTTTCACTTAGGGTTAATTTCATTTCGGATATGATCAAAGTAAATAAAAACTGATTAGTTAAAAAACTACTTATTTAACAAAATCAGGCATTAAATTTATATATAAATCTGATGAACTCATTTAATGCGTCATATATGCAACGTCAAGTATTTTTTTTTGTCTGTGGCATTCTGCTAGCCAGTATTTTTATTTCGTTGATGATAGTAAATATTTAACTCATATTATGTAAATTGAATAATAATTTAGAGAAAAGTAATTTATAATTATAAAATGATGTTACAAAATTGTTGATATTTTTTTATTAGAAATTATGCCGCGATTTAACAGTGGCTGTAAAAAAGTTGGGACATGAATCGCATACATTATCTATGGTTAGCATAGTCTTCAACATTTTTTGACAGCCAGGAAAAGCGTTTCCCTGGGACGAAAAGTACTGTTTTCATCTCTGTGATCAGGCAACTCTAACTGTACTTACAGAATATGAGAAATGAAAATATAGATTAACATTCTTCGTTGTAGGTGTGGTTAGATTGTTTAAAAAACTCTTACTTACGTTTATGATTATTAACAGTTGCACGGGAAGACTACAATTGACGGCGTAATCCTTAATAATGATAAGATATGATACATATCATTAAAGACAACTGAATCGTAACTTGTATCACCTACCTGTATTCTTCTAGCAGCTCTCGCATAATGCTTAGCATGTTTATTCCTCACAGCCCTTCTAAGAGCATTTCTGTAAGCTTTACGGGCTCTGTGTACTCTGAAAGCGCACTGTATAATTATCGCATTCTTAGACAGCCACGCAACATGTTTTCTTATTAGGTAACCTCTAGTCATACGTTGTAGAAGTAATGCAGCGTGAAACCTTTTATGTCGGTGTGCTTCAGCAAGATCTGTACGCTCTTGTAACTCAGCGTAGAACGCATGGTGTGTAAGCAAATATCCGTATACAGTTGCCATCTAAATGATAATATTAAAGATACACGAATAATGTGGTAATTACAGTTTAAATATATTAAATATTGTTGCAAGGCTACATTTGACTTAAATTGACAGTTGTTATGACGTATGTGTAAATATTGTATTATTTTTTAAAAAAGGTTCAAGTTAATTAAATTTATGAAGAAGTTAAATTAATGTTAGTGCTCCATCTGAGATAATGTTAAATGACTGTGACCAAATTCGTCTTGTTTATAGCGTATATGGATATTTGTACTATACTTGTGGCGCTGCCCACAGCCAATATTCTTAAAGTATTAATAAAAAATAGGCTTTGGCATTGTCATTATTTTTCAACAATCAATTGCAGTTTTATTTAATAAATTAGTATTTTTAGTGGGTCTAACCTTGCCCACATCTGGTGACCACCGTAGAATACCGTTTCTCGTAACAAATCAATATTATTAAAAATTATATCAACAAACGGGAATAATGAGGCACTCGGTGAATAGACATCCGATGGTTTTCTAGTTGGCGTACGTCTACCACCCTTTTGGACAGAAAATCCTCCCGTTTGGTTTGCGCTAGTCGAAAGCCACTTTGCGCTTTTTGGAATTTCAGACTACAAGACGAGATTCCACTTCGTCATCTCCCAGTTGAAGCATCGTTTTGCGCCCGAGGTAGGTGACATTATTGTATCACCTCCGGCGCACTCCAAATATGACACTCTTAAGACGAAGTTTGTAAAAAGACTACGTCAATCTCGTGAAGAAGATGTCAAGCCATTATTGTACCACGAAGAGATGAGTGACCGCCGCCCCTCGCAGATTTTGCATCATCTTATACAATTAGCTGGTCCAGACGTCCCTGAGGACTTTCTATAGACCTTGCCGATACAGTTTTGGATATAGTCGGCTCTAATCCTCAGACTGTTGCGCTATCCCAATCACCTGGATCCACCTTAGACGTGTTAGTTAAGCAGGTAGTGGAATTAACCAGGCGCATTGACGCAGTTATGCACACCCGCGACAACAGATTGCGCTCTCGATCCTCACCCAGAGAGAGCATGCGACTGCGAAGTCAAACAAGGTCAATGTCAAATTATATTAAAACAAATTATTTCAAATTATATTTGAATGCGCTTTCCACTATTCTACCATGCTAAATTCAAAGAAAAAGCCAAGAACTGCATCAAGCCCTGCGACTTCACTCAGGGAAACGCTCAGAACAGTCGATAATGGTGACTAACGATTGCTCTGCCATAGCAGATCACCTATTCGTTACCGATTGTTCAAGTAAGACACAGTTTCTTTTTCATTCATCATTTCATCATTCACTGGCAGCGATCTCTGTGTCTACCCTAGAAGCGCTCTACGAACAAAACGACCTTTAGCAGACTACCTACGCCAAATTTAGGATTACGTCGTGAATTTACCAGACAGTTTGTCGTGGCCGATATCACGAAGGCTATCATTGACGTCGGTTTATTGTCATATTATGGCCTAATTGTCGACGTAAGAAACAAACACCACAACATTAACATCAGCAGCCGTGCATCATCATCTGCTTCGATATCTTCGGTGAAGACAATGTCAGATGACACAGCATTTCAGAATATTCTTCGCGATTTTCCTGATATCCGTCCATACCATGATACTGAACCCTCACCATCCCATAATACAGTTATCAATATTTATATAATATTGGCTATAGCTAGCATCACCATTCTAAAACTGACACATTAATTAATAACTTATACTGGTTTTATTTTATATGCAAGTACAAACATTCTGAAAAACCTTATTAATATTAGCTTAGTTATTCTGCATAACAATTAAGCGCGCTTTTATTTAGACATCAGGACTAATTTGCACCAATTTGCACCCAACCGCCCTCGTTTATTTCTTACGCTCATGTAATAATAACTCTAAGCGTTTTTAGGGTACCGCAATAAGTTCAGGGGTCCAATTCTGCTATATCAATATCTTTGCGTTGTGAAGTTATTCAACGTACGTTTCCATTGCCATGAAATCAAAAAATCGTATTCTACTAAATCCACAATATCTTTTCTGAATTGTAGTAGAAAAAATGCGTATTACCATTAGCAAAAATAGCGTTAGCCAAATTTAGTATTGAACGTTACCAAAACTGTAAACGTTTATTTCGCGAAATTTCGCTTAGATTTATCTATAAAAATAAGAGTGGCGTGCTATGGGCAGGCTATTGGAATTAATATAATACCGAAATCAAGTAAACCTACGATTGAGACTATAGTCTCCGACGTTTTTAACGAGATATTAATAGCAGAATTAGACCCTAATATGTTTTTTTTTTATTTTGGTCCTCAAATGAGGCGGTGCGTCTCGGTTGCCGGTTGCCCATTTCGTTTTACCTCCCCCAGCGACGATGCTTCGTATTTCGAGAGCACTCCGCCCCGCGTGCCCCCTCAGTCAGGTGGGCTCGTGTGAGACATCATAAATAATTCAACAATCAAATTGGCAAGGTGTGTACGCCTGTATATTTATTTCCACGAAAAATTTAGTGGTAATTTTCATACACACGATCACCTATGAAAATAAATTGAATTATAAACTAAAATAATCACATCTTTCATCGTCCATATATAGTAAATATAAAATTTACAAAAGTAACTCGATGCGTCTTCTTGCCTTTTCATGCATTACAGTTATGTATCTATATATCCAATATATTATTTTTAATTAAAATTAGTTTAGCTATTCTTTAACGATGAAAAATACAGATATGCAATTATAGATAGAATATTTGTTATTCCATAAACAGCGAAGAGTTCTTGCCTGATATAAGCACTCAGTCTACACTGGAGAGGACAGATATCAGAATAAGAATACGAGTGCATAAACGGTCTTTTGTTAAGCAGTGCATAAACATTCCTCTACTAAGCTCATTTCAAGGGATCGGGCAGTATACCTACCACGCTTATCCAGAGCGGATTGGCGAACATAAATAATATCGATATGTAGGTCCTCCCCTTAAGGCTCTGCCACATTAGAGCGCAGCGCCGGCGGCGTGAAGCGGTCTGGCGTCTATCCGCGACGCGATACGAGATCGTGGAAATTTCAACACGGCACCGCAGCGCTGCGATCCTATGGTGGGTTTCCAGTTTTATCTTAAATAGCAATCAATCACAATGAATACAGTTCACCTTCATTTTTTACATTAGAAGAAACGTACAATCTATTTAATTATTCATACATTAATAATGGCGGTGGCCTCGTCGTACCGTTTATTTGCTGTAGTAACCAAATCCTAACGATGGTTTCCTGATCCTCAAGAAATGTAATTTTAACAATATGTCTCGATAGGTATGTATGTACATTTTTTTTACTGCAGGAGATCAGCAGACAGGCAGACGGCCCACTTGATGGAAAGCGGTTACCATCCCCTATGGACATTTGCAACACCAAAGATGCTACAAATGCGCTGCTGCTCTCTTAAGGGAAACTGGAACCTGGTCACTAATGCCGGAACACAACTCAAGGTTGTTATGGCGACATACTTTAGACCAGGGGTGGTAGCCATCCAGTCGGGCAAATGCCCTACCACCTGGCTGTGGGTTGTTAAGTCGCCTCTTACGACAGGCCGCCCCGCCGCGGGAAATTGTATTCTTTCTCTGTTCCCGCACGGATAAATTTTACCGAAAACCTTGCCTATTCAGTTAAATGGTCTCACATTTAACTTTTTTTCACAATCTTACCTGCATTTCTACAAACGAAGATTCATTCATTCTATACAATCTATGCTCTCCACGAAGGTCCAAACTGTTATTAGAATGAGAGAGTCACTGAACCGGTACGATGAATACCAGTAATATCAAGCGAAATTTATTCTGAATTTTGCTTTAAGAATAAACCAAGCCGAGCTTTTGTTTTGAAGTCGTTAAGTGCTCCGTTAAAATCAAGGTTCTAAGGGAGATGGGTCCGTTTAGTAATAAATAATACAGTAGCGGTGAGGTTCCTCTACAGCGGAAATAATGATGCTAGTGAATTTTTAAACAATTTAACCTAACCCTGGAGATCGCTATCGGGAAAAAGGAATTCATAGGTCAAAGAGGGCGTAATTATTAGCTTCTTACCTTGCATTTTTATTTCTTCAAACTAGTTTTAAACACTATTGTATGAATCATTGATGCTTAATGTCAAAAACATTTAATTATAATATTGCATTCATCGGGTTAATAAAATAAATATCATTTGATTCAATTTAAACAGTGTTGTATGGACATGCATGTTCCAAAACCTGTAACACACCTCTGCGTATTGTCATGTTACGATCAGGCCACGACCTTAGCGATGGGTGAAGCGACGAGCGACGCTATGAACAACGCCACGAGCAACGCGATATTATTAATCTTGTTTTTAACCGACTTCCAAAAGGAGGAGGTTCTCAACTTGATCGGTATTTTTTTTATGTATGTACACCGATTACGCTGAGATTTATGATCCGATTTACGTGATTCTGTTTTAGTTCGATGCGGAATAGTTGCCATTTGGTTTCCTAAAAATTGAACATAGTTTGGCCCAGTAGTTTTCATTTTATGGACATTTTTATGTTTTTTTTTCCATTCTGTTCCGTATGTACACCGATTACGCTGAGATTTATGATCCGATTTACGTGATTCTTCTTTAGTTTGATGCAAAATAGTTGCCATTTGGTCTCCTAAAAATTGAACATAGTTTGGCGCAGTAGTTTTCAATTTATGTTTTTTTTCAGTTCCCGTTTCTTGGGACCTATAATAGGCCTTTCGTAGGCCTGCCCATAGCTAAACACTAAAAAGTAACAAATAAAAAAAACTTCGTTTAAAAAAACCGACTTCAAAAACTAAAAAGTATAAAATAACTTACTTCTAAAGCTATTTTTAATTATAATATTTTATTTTTAATATGTATTATCTAAAACATCTTAAAGTCGGTGCGAAGTAAAATATAAAAATTACTATATTTTGAAAATTATTAAGCACAGACTTTACGATGTTTTAGATAATATATATTAAAAATAAGATATAAGATATTATAATTAAAAATAGCTTTATAAATAAGTTATTTTATACTTTTTCGTTTTTGAAGTCGGTTTTTTTAAACGAAGTTTTTTTTTTGTGTTGTGTTGTATTTGACGTATCAGAAGTACGTCAAATTAGAAATATATTTTTATAGTACTGAGCGTCGAAAATGTGTGAAACCAATACACTTCTTATACATTTACAACACAAAACTTAATTCCTATTTCAATGGGAACTGAACGGGCCCTGTTTAGTCGCGATAGTTTAAAATCCCCGAACGGATCATAACGATAATACAGGTATGGACGCACGCTAACATTATCGGTTTATAAATTTTATATTCAAAGTGGTTACTGGGTAGTTCCTTCGATATTTCACCTTGTTACGACACCGGGCATGCGTTCATTAAGGCAACTAGGTCATCCAAGCATCTTACGTACCTACATACAGTCTGCGATGCCACGACACGCTTTTAAGACAGTATAAATTACAAAGCCAACACGACAGGAATTTGAGTAACGGCTAAGTATCATCATTTTAATTATTTGAAATTTTAAATTCTTATAAATATGTATTTAATTTAAAAGTCATTTAAGTATATATGTTTCATTTATAAAGTAGTTTGTGTATGTGTAATGTGTATTTAACTTGTAAAATAGTTTATGTATATGTATTTAAGTTATTTTTTTATTTTTATTACAGGAGTTCAGCAGACAGGCAGACGGTCCACTTGATGGAAAGTGGTTACCATCGCCTATGGACATTTGCAACACGAAAGGTGCTACAAATGCGCTGCTGCTCTCTTAAGGGAGACTGAAACCTGGTCACTAATGCCGGAACACAACTCAAGGTTGTTATGGCGACATACTTTAGACCAGGGGTGGTCGCCATCCAGTCGGGCAAATTCGGGTTGCTTTGTCGCCTCTTACGACAGGCCGCCCGGCCGCAAGAAATTGTATTCTTTCTCCGTTCCTGCACCGATAAGTTATGTCCTAATACGACCTACGATCTACAATGCCAGATTAGTTTAAAATATTCTTTAAGTTAAGTTACCTGGAAGAGATTGCGTTAAGCGATAAGGCCGCCTATTAATCAATATTATGTCAATATTGTATTCGTGCATTTTTGTAGTTGTTTATTTGGTGACCAATAAAGTGTTATCTGTCTATCTATTCCTAAATGAAATTTAGATCGAATCTTAAAAAGTCCTGTAACCGTTTAATGCTAAACACAACTGTTTGAAATAAATTGGAACGAATTATAATTTTTATCATGAATAAACGAACTATGCCTACTCTTGTAAAAATATAAAGAAATTTTCTTACATTTATTTTTTATCCGAGGATAAATATGATAGAATTCAATCTAATAATGTACCAAGGCCGTGATCGAGTACATTTGTGCGTATAAAAATTGTGTACCTAGAATTTATTAATACGAAATCGATGGATATTATAAAGAAATAGAAACTTAGTATAACGAATTTTATAATACGACTCAAATTACAAATTAATCGTCTACAGTGTTCTAATACTATTGATAGTTTGACAAATAGCAATTTAATATATGTCTAAATCAAATTGTTTTGTACAGAGATTGTATATTGATTTAATATAACAAACCAACATTACCTCAGTAGAAGAAGATAGAAGAAATTTTACCTTATTCTTTTAAGCCATTCTGTTGACATCTCAATAAAGATGACGCTCAAGGGTGATTTATGCTATATACCATACGATCGCGCACTGTACAAGTACGTAAGAGGCACGGATTTAAAACTTCTTGTAAAAAAATACATACATGCTATAAATTTAACCTTTATAAAAAATCCTTGTAAAGCCTGGCTATAATGTTTATAACTTTTTTTTTATCTTTCAAGCAATTTTCTATATTATCTGTAATCAATGTCAGTGGATTGTAAACAAAGTGAATACATGCATGTTATTTTATTTTAACATTTATCTAGGACTAAAACCCACTAAAAATAACTAAATATGGATACAATAATAGAACTTTCACACAAGCAGAATTTTTAAAATTATAAATAATATTTTTTTTACCGAGGTTGTCTAAATATATATTTAGAAATTAGAAATAAATAAAACTAATACTACTACTACTTACTAAATAACATAAATCTATAAGTAAAAAATTGACTCCAAATCGCTATTGGCGGGGAGCGTACCCAAAGTGCTGGGCTCATTTCCACGTTAGGTGGCAATGCTAATGTGTTGCCCCAGGTGCAAGCCGGCCTTTTGGACACATGAGACCTAAATTAAACACGTTTAGAGGTATTGATAGTGGTAATGAGCTGCAAGCCATCAATAATCAAAAATAAATATTTTTTCTATTTATATGTTCTAGCGGAATTTAAAGCAAAAATCCTTTCGTCTTAATTTGACGATATTTCCCTCCAAAGAACTGCCGGCAAGACTGGTTTGTAATGGTTCGTATCGCTTATTTAAATGGAATAATTGCTGTATTAGTTATCACGAGGTATTGCTTACAAAATTATAGTAATTCTTTCGAGACCACGGGACATAAAAATGGCCCGGCCATTTGGAGGGCTTGCGTGGGGCCATGGGAAGGACAACACGTAGAGGCCCCTTAGACAAATTTAATATAAATGTGGCGTGACACTGACCGGCGATTATCCCTGTCTACACCATATATTAATGCACCCAAGGACAAGCTCCGGTCAATGTAGAACTATTGTGGGAAATGAGGACAAAAAGTACCGTGCTATTTTGGTGAACTGCTAGTGGTACTAGTGGTACTAGTGGTCTGGGAATATGGGGACTATGGCGTTTGCCCGTCGCAATGTTCGGCACATGGAAAAATGGGCAGACGGTGACTCGCCACTCCCTGCATGGGCCCCAAAAAATGCCATAGAAGACAAGGGCAACATAAGTGTGAGTGGCTAAGGAGTGTAGAGAGGTGGGCTGCAGGTTCACCGAAGCTACTTCTGACGTGATGCCATTTATCACTTCCACCCCTGGAGCTTGAGTCTTAGCTCTAGCGATCTCCAGTCCGTGCTGGCTGGTTAAGGCAAGCACGGAGGTGGGGGCCTTGCCTTGGCCCCCGGAGTCAGGTACGAGGTGTCGCTACTCACCTAAGGCTTCGCCACAAAGCCCCCCCTGCGGGTTTATTATAGTAATTATTATTAAAGTAAACGTTATAGGTTATGTTGACAAACTGCGTATGTCGTAAATAAAGCAACATGATACTTGCCAGATGTTTAACGTGATACTAAATATTACTAGAAAGTATCAAAATAAAACTACGTTTTAACGGTTTTGTTCCTTTGTAGACACCACAATGTAAATTAGGTTTAAACACATGTTGGGATATCACTAAATCAGCATAGGTAAGTAAATCGTCTTAACACAAATTGCGTACATACGACATCTCAACCAGAATATATAGCCAGTTCGCCTATGTAGGCAGTCACAGGCAATTGGACCGAGCAATCATTGATTCCCTTTGATTAAATTCCTGATTCGAGCGCTGATTACAACAAATTAGAGTCGCTTTGTAATTTGTTATCTCCACGTGCCCATAGAACCGCCTGCAAATCTATATAATACTAGTCTGTACACGCTGAATTTTTTAAACGGGCCTTCAGAGCCAAATCCTGAAGTATACGAAATAGCGAAAAATACTCAAAGGAGTCTCAAGGTAGATTTTGACGAAAACTGAAGTGATATCATTAGTTTTTGGAAAAATCAAATACCCTTGTCACGAATCGAATCAGATGATTTTGAAAAAATAAACATATTCTGTATTATTATACCAGATCATAGTGTAAGTTGTAAAAATCTATTCCTATGAAAGAATGACAAAAGGCAAACGTAAGGAAAGGGTTGTTTTTTAACAGATTGTTCTGTTTTCCACTTTATAGACTTTTTATATTGCTTGCTGCTTTTATATTGCAGAGAGGCTGACGGCCCGATTGTGATGAAAAGTGGTTACTGTCGCGTATGGACATTAGCAATACCGAGGTGCTGGCAATGTGCTGCCGGCCTTGAAGAAGAAACTGGAAACCGGCCTCTGATGCGAGAACACAACTCAAAGTTGTTATGGCGGCATACTCTAGACCAGGGGTGGTAGCCATCCAGTCGGGCAAATGCCCTATCACTTGGCTGTGGGTTGTTTTGTCGCCTCTTACGACAGGCCGCCAGGAATGAGTATTCTTTTTCGTTCCTGCACTTTTGCATTTTATTGCGTATTGGGCTAATAGTAACGATTTTCACTAAATCACTAAATGTATATATATATATATATATATATATATATATATATATATATATATATATATATATCTTCTGTTACCCCGGGATTGTTTAGATTAAACCATCCCGGGGTAACAGAAGAAATATATTGGGTATATCACATGTAGATGTGATATACCCAATATATTTCTAGATAGGTAGCTCTATCTATAATATTATAAAATTCTAAACACGCCATGTCTGTACATTGAAGCTATTAAAAAAAGCGACTGGGATCGGTTTGTCTGTTTGCTCCGGATTCACGTAAAAAAATACTAGGCCGATTTCAATGCCGTTTTCACTGATCGACAGCACTTAAAATATGCACTACTTTTTATCCCGGGAATCCCTAGTTAAAAATGTTTTTTTATAAATCCAGCACCGAAAACAAGCCGACAATTCCTGAACAAATCCGGGTGCACATGCGACGTCACTATGATAATTTCTCGTAATAACTCATCGTAGCTTCGTAGCACATCAACCGTATGCTACAAAGCTACAATGAGCAAAAATTAACTTTATAATGAACGCACTACGTAGATGCAACTTGTGCAGTATGTAAACGTAAGCATATTTTTTATTTGTAAAGAATATTGTTTTATATTGAATTGAATGAAATTGAATGCATTAAAGTTTCAGTCACTGTCATTAAAATTTACGTAGGTTTAAGTATATAATATAATATATAATTCGTGTGTTCTTCTAAATGTGAACTGGTTCTAAACCCCTTGCCCGATTTATTGTGTACGTTTGAGTGGGTCCCCGGATGGTTTAAATTTACAATTGGAACTGGTAGATGGCGCTGGAATCTGGTTCTAGAATCCTCTGAAGCGGTTGAAGCGAAAAATGAAACTTTTTGTGTATGTTTGTATGGGTCCCGGGATGATTTAGATTCACAGTTCAATCCGGTAGGTGGCGCTGGAATCGAGATTCAGGATTTAATGAAATGTTGTATTTGAGTGTGTCCCGGGATGGGATTTTCATTTGTTCAGAGCAGGACAACGTTTGCCGGGCTCAATATAAAAATAAAAGAGAATAAAGATACCACTGGTCGATACATCACAATGTAGTTTCACCACGAAGCTTACGTCATACTAGAATATAAAACTCTTCGTTATTCAACTCACAGCCTGCAAGTATCACCACAACAGAAGTTTATGCATAGTTTATTAAGTGCAAGTATAATGCGGTAAAACGTTTTGTTAATTGCAGTTACATTGCTCAAGAGCGCTGCATTGCAGTCTTTGAAGTAATTTCCAGTAATATCCTTAAGACAACGGGAGCCGGTGCAACTATCTTGTGCCAGTGCGCTAGATATTAGTGCTAATACACGATCGTGCTCCATTCCAGAATATTAAGTGTACGTGACCTCATATTCATATTCATTACTAGGATATGCCTGCGATTTCATCCACGCTTGACTTGAAATTCCTTCGAGATTTCCGGGAAAAGAAGTACCGCAGCATTTAAAAAAGAATACAAGCTATCGCTTCAGTGAAAACTGTGTTACGGAGTAAGTTAATTTTTATGCACCCGTACAACTACAAACAGCTCCCGGGAAAATTTTTGCGAGATTCCCGGAAAGAAAATATCACACATTTTATTACATAAAATTTTCTATCGGTCAGTGAAAAAATCGCATTATAAATCGATTTTTTTTAAATCAAATCAAATTCTCAGATGTTTTAAAATTCCCACGATAAAAAGTAGCTTATATTTAAGTCTAACAATTTGAAGCATTGAAATCGGCCCAGTAGTTTTTACGAGAATCCTAAACAAACAGGCAAAATATCTATAAAAAATTGCATCGTGTTCTCCTATTCTCCGAATAGAGTAATTACTATTCTAGTTGTTATGTTTTTTATTTCTTCTATGTACAGACACAGCATGATTAGAATTTTATAATATTAGTATTTATTATTTAGTTATTATAATTTTGCATTATAGCATGAGTACCTAGTTCGTTTGATACGTGGTAATTTTGTAGCGCTAAATACTACATCTTCGGAATGTTGTCGCTGTCAAATTTTATCTATCTAAAGCTTTCAGAGTATCACTTAGTGAAAATAACACTTGTCTGGATATTCTGATACGTAAAAGACTTAACATATAGTTCGTAACGTTATTTTGATACTTGTCATATTCGTAATAGGAATCTGTGAAAGCGTTCGCTTTAGGTGCCCCTTGGATCCCGAATTTTTATAGAAAAACAGCTCTAACATACACCGACAAACCGATTGCTGAACATGACGTTTACATAACGGGTGGTTTTTCGGCAAGAATAGAATATGTCCGTGTTACAGAAAAAGTTAAAGTACCATGAAACCGAAGCAATATAGGTTGAATGGCAAAGTTCCACATTCTTTGAGCTCCTTTGACCGGGTCACCCCAGAACTTTGTGAACGTCTCGCATATTGTAGGACGACGCCATAAAAAAAGCTAAAAACTTTCTCCGCTTCAACAACTTAATATACGTGCTGCTTTTTATCTTATGCCATTTTGAATCATGCAAAAAACTCTCACGTTTTTATCATTTTAACGCTTTTTACTGCAATTGAAAATTCGAAGAGACAGTTTAACTTTTCCTATACAGTTTTTGTGATGGAATTTTACCTGTTTTAGACCTTCGTAGCTATAGTTCTACAAACATATAATCGAATTGAGGACCTCTTCTTTTTGGAAGTCGGTTAAAAAGGGAACTATAACAAAATCCTCGTGACTGTTCGCCCGTCTCTCCGTTGTCTATCTCAAAAGCTCCTGCGTCTATAATTCTATATGGATCAAATTAACCATGAATGTTTATTCTATATACGTCAAAATAATATGCTTTCTGTTATTTAATTTATTTAGGGTGTTTAGGATAGGTCCCAAAATTATGTAGTTACCAACAAAATAATCGTAATATACTTACCTTCGAAATACAATCTGTCTATTTATACATAAACATATATATTCAACATTTTTTATACGTAACATACCCAATTAATATAACCCAAAAACTATTAAAAATGTACATAAAACTCTTTAAGATAAATCAACGATATGCAAATAAATTTATCAGGCAATGAAATCAGAATTTAATGACATTATTTATAAGCCATAATAATAGTGTCGCATACGGTTATTCAGAACGCCGTGCAAACCATTATGTTCCTACGTATGACTGCAGTAAAATATCGATATGATTCACAGGAATAAATGGGCAAGATAAGAGTAAAGGTGCATCACACACCTCGTAACTTAGTCATTTTATGCAGATGTAATAAACCGCATCTCAGAACATTCAATTGAATATGCTGCTGGTTTTACGATCTCTCCGCATCTAGGAGGGTGATGAGCCATAAAAATGCTATAATTTTGTATGCAACAGATATGAGAAGGACTTTATGACTCGGCCACAGTTCTGATGATGTACTCAACACATAAAACTCGATGCAGATGTGTAATGTACATTAGCAACAACACGCCATAAAAAGCATTCTGTGAATATATTTAAGTGTAGACTTACCCTCATTTAAATAGTAATTTAGTTTGAACTTGTAAATAAAAAATAGGTATATTTTTAGTTTTTGATGAGAGTTTAAAGAGTGATATTTCACTACAAATGCTACTTTTTAAATTAAAAAAAAATGTGTAATTCTCTGTCGGGTAACTCAGTTAATTTCTATTTTATTGCTTTTTGATTCCTTAGTCAAATAAAGAAAATTGTGGACAGTTTTCTCGACCAATTATTATCGACTTACTTAAAAAGTCATTAAAAAACATCGTTCTAATTTATCAATATGTCACAAGTATCTTATTAAGGATATCTCACAGGACATATTGATATGCACCTACTTGTCGAATAAATTTTATATAATTAAATTGCTCTAGTCGTTTCTGAGAAAAATGAACACATAATACAAAAAAGGTATATAAATAAAAAGACTGAAGGACGAATATTTCTTCAAATAAAGTGTTTCTTTCTATGACGATTTTATAATCTATACGTAATAATATAATATACGCGCTTTTGCACAATACGTCTACGGTATCTAACAATCAAATTAGAATCGAAATATTAACAATTACAAAGAAAAATCTAATTTACAAATTATAACTGCTGATTAAAGAATAATACTTTCAAGAAATATCTAACATAATTTGTTCGCAAAAATGAATGTTAATTTTATTCTATCCGTGCAGGAACGGAGAAAGAATACAATTTCCTGCGGCCAGGCGGCTTGTCATAAGAGGCGACAAAACAACCCACAGCTAAGTGGTAGGATATTTGCCCGACTGGTTGGCTACCACCTCTGGTCTAGAGTATGCCGCCATAACAACCTTGAGTTGTGTTTCAGTATTAGTGACCAGGTTCCAGTCTCCCTTAAGAGAGCAGCAGCGTATTTGTAGCACCTTTAGTGTTTGCAAATGTCCATAGGCGATGGTAACCGCTTTCCAACAAGTGTGTCGACTGCCTTTGCTGAACTAATGCAATAAAAATATAAGAAAATTTGCACTCTAAATACAATTTGCAATACAATACACGTTTTTTCACACAAAATTAGGTTTAGCTCAAAATTCTACAACTAGTATTAAAAAAAACCATAAGTGTGACACTGAATACATATACGTATATATACATACACAATAAACAAACTGGTTTAAAACTCTTCTTACTAGAATACTAGATAAAAGGTAAAAACATATTTCTTAAAGTTCATAAAAATAAAATTTCATAAAAGCGTATCGTAATTTTCAGGAGGCGAATAAAGTATAAACGTAATTTTGGAGTTTGCTCACTTTTTTCGTCGTAAAATAAATCCAAATTCCGCAAGTTTAAAAGGTGATAATAAAATTCCATCTCGTTGAGAAGTTGACACCGGGCCCACCCTCCATACTCCTGACGTCATAACTGGGTTAGAAAAAAATGAAAACTTTAGTAATATGGACCTGGACGAACTTCGCCATGCACGAGTCGAGTAATAACACTTCCCTGGTAATATATTTACAAATTTGCAAAACTCCTCTACTTGTGCACGCTTGCAGACAATTTTAAACCTTAAAGTTAGATTAGAAAATTATACTCAACATAATGTAAGGATCATTCTATTTTATGGACTTCGTTACGAATTTTGACCCTCGGTGGTTATTCCATTTGGTGTACTAAACACAACATTAATAAGCACGAATGGTAAATGCGGAAACAGGGCTGCCGGTTGACATTTCGAAATATGTTAGTAATAGTATTTAAATGTACAAAACGTACGTTTCGGTACACAATGGAACATGTCAATTTAAGTAAATATGAATAAACTGTCCAAGCGCTTATTTTACTTTTGACATCTATCAATTTTGCACATTTATCAAGTTACATATTTCTTGGTAATTAAGCCCACATGAAACAAATTACATAATCGTCGAACTTTATTGTTGTAAGTGACGTAATAGTGATGTTCAGTAAATCATGTAACGCACGAAGTATTAAACCATCGACACTATACGTAAATAAATTGAAAGTAATCGATTTAAAAAAAAAATGTGAGTGTGCAGTTCAGACGCACTAGAAGTGAAACTTCAGAGAATATACTCACAGAAAATTATTCTCTAACTTATATAAATATTATTCCTTTAGCCTACATCCGTCAACAACATATTATAATTCAAAATAAACTTCTTAAGTACCACTTGAAATTTTTCACTGTTTTAGCCTAAAAACGTATGTATTATCAGTTTATTTTGTTCCATATTGGACCTATGTTTAAACATCGTTCTTATTGACTCTCTAATATGTGCTGTACAATATAAAAATCCTATCTTCTTCTCTCACAGACTTAATCCTATAGATTTATGTGTTTCTCTTTTTAGTAGCACTTTTTCGTTTCATGGAGTTTCAAATCATAACGATTCTAAAGAAGTTTCATTTCAATAAAAAAAAATGTTCTGGTTTAAAGAAAAATAATACCGCAATTATTATAAGTGCCGTTTTATTGGCTTATTTAATATATATACTTACTACACGATATAGTATTTTTAACAAATATATATAGAAGAGTTATATTGATTAAAATTTATTTATAAATGAAGTCGATTTTTACAACAAATCAGTGGGTAACGCATAAGGACATTACTAATGAATCTGTCATCGAGCGATTAAAATTAAATGCTTGGAAAGACTATAATGTGTTGGTCAAACGAATAGGGAATGTATACAAGCAAAAGGTGACAGCACCTTAATCACAAATAGACTTATGCTTATCAACTGTCAGTAATTAAGTTTATTAATATTGTTTTTGATAAGATCAAAAATTTGCATATGTAAAGGGTAAAGTTCTCTATTGAAGGGATTTCACAGTGATGTTAATTAATACGTCATATATTAGAGATGTTTATTTAGAGTATATGTTAATATTTGTTTATTTTGGTTCGGTGGCTATTGGAAGACCAAATGGGAACCAAACGCGCAATCGATTCTTTACCCTTGCTTGCCTTATTGTAGTGGTTTCACAGGGTTTTGCTTTATTATATGATTTTAGTAAGATGTATTGGATATGTATTAACCATTGTGAATGGTTGGCATAATATATTTTCCTTCCATAGTCCTCTATTCTGGCATACGGCCACTGTCACACCACAAATCATCCTGTCATCCTTCACACAATCTTCCCATCACTTTATCTCTTTTTCTTTTAGCAAATAGATACTATGATGTCAAAATTATATACACAATATGTATAGGTATATCATTATAACTATTATCAAAAAATATAAACTGTTTACTGGAAATTATGAATAATTTTCCCCTTTATTAGCTTTTAGTAATAATAGAATCCAATGTTTCAGCCTCACTAAAAATGTTCGTGTTACATTTTAAATTTCTACAACACGTGCTTTTACTGCTAATTATTTTCGTTTTCAATCCAAAGTATTAATTATTACCAGGCAACGTATAATCGCTACTAATTATTGTGTTACAGTTGTAGTACTAATTATATCAACGTTGTTATTGTAGGAAATCTAGTTTAATATTTTTTCGAGGTGAATTACTAGAGGAATATAAATAAAAATAGATATAATGATAATATGACATGTCTCTCGAGCGTTCCACTACAAGGTTTGCGCTCACAGCGTGCTGATGGTGAAGTAAAACGTTATGAAAAACTGCACATCGAGACATCTAACGTTTGAAATATATCAATCCATCTTGGATAAGCTTACTAAGTATTTGAATATTGAATACCAATGAATATAAAGTAGTTTCATTCTTTAGTTATCACGCTCAACTACGCAACGGTTCTCTAGAATGTTAGTTCCGCGTATTACAATCTGGAGGGAAGTTCCCGCCGTGGTTTTCCCCCTGCACTATGACATAGGATCGTTTAAGAAAGGCGTTATAAAATTCCTTAGAGGCCGGCGACGTGTTGGCATCGCCCGTGGTGTTGCAAACGTCCATAGGCGACAGTAACCACCTTCCATAAAGTGGCCCGTCTGCTTGTTTGACTGCCAAAAACAATAAAAAAAAGTTCATTGTTAAAAATACATATTTACAGAGAAGATAATATCACTTCAGGTAAGATCAAACTATACCCTCGTTGGTAATCGGTTACTTTTCCCGTCATTAAATAAGTACTAATTTAAAGACACTGTGACAAAGGTTTATCTCAGTGTATCAGATTGTTAAAAGCAGCGGTAGGCACTCTTATCTAAAATATTATCATAACATGAATTCCGGTTGTGTCCAGTCTAAGCAAGTCCGCTTTTTACCATACATCCTCCAGTTTGCGTGGTCCGCCCTTGCGATCCGCCCTCTCCTGGCTTGATTCAGGTTGCAGCACACAGAAGAACACTGCACGGCACCAACTTCACTATGGAGTGATTACTTCTTTTGATCAGTATTGAACAATAAGTTCTTGGCACGGCCAGTAATTAATAGTTAGCGTAAAATATGTTTCAATCAAAAACGCACGGCGCGATCTTCCTTTGTCAAAACGTTGACAGTAAGTGATCAAAATATGGCTGCCTTGATCCTCCGTGTATTGGCCGTCGCCTCACTCAGAAAGAAGGTAGACAGTAAAATTGATGGAGCGATATTCTACCTACATTATACTAGGTAAGGACCGAACAATAATATAAATAATTATGAATATATTTGGATAACTCACTGATCCGGCATGATTATATTGTATCGGAATTTCAATATGGATTTATCCCTAGGCATGGAACTATAGACCCTGTTTTTGCCCTAATGATCATCGAGGAGTACAGGATGAAAAATAGCCTCTGTATTTTCTTTCTTGGAGCTGCAGAAAGCCTTCGACTGTGTTTCTCGCGTGACGGTCTGGTAGGTCCAAAGGGTGCTAGAAATCTGTATTGATATTATTCGAGACTTGTAACAAGATTCCGATTCCTTAATTCGGACCACTGTTATCGACACTATACCTTTTCCACTGAATTCGAAGCTTTTGATGTTGTGTTGTATTAGGTGTCTCACTTCAACCTTCTGGTAACGTATCAAATACAAATGTACTAAGATATAGGTTGTAGAATAGCGACTCAAGTCACGCACGTTCGCAAACTGATACAATTTAACTTGGGAAAATGAAAACCGCCAGCCACACCGTTGTCATATAACTCGACTAACTCTTGCACTAACGTTGGATTTACTACAAAAGTTTCGCTATCAACTAATTCTACATGGAGAATAATTGTATGTAAAATCTGGATTTGTAAGAATTTAAACTCCATTTTTGGAAAGTATTCAAAGAGTTCCCATCTTTACCATCTAGTTCAGGTTTTGTGAAGTGTGGCTAGACATTACTAGATCAAACTTACATAAATTAAAACTAATATAATAAAGAAAATTCAATAACAACCTAATTCATGATTGTTAATTATGTGTTCTACCTATGGTCTATATGATCATAAATAGTAAGCTTAGGTTACCGCCTTTAATGGATAAAATGCCCTGAAGATTAGTTACGGCCGTTAGGTCCGAAATAAGTACCAATCGTCTGATCATTCAAAGAGTCGATTATAACTGATTGATTCATAGTATCATGCCCAGAGAACCCCATGGTATGAACGTCTCAACAGCAAATATCACGAACAAACAACTCTTGTTGATGTCAACACCGCTTAAAGGATTCTGCTGTTTCCATATTCGACCCAGCTAATCTTTACATTTCAGAATGAGCTAAATGGTAATTAAAACATAATAACCTACTTGTCGATACTTCATATTCTAAACTGGATGAATTATGCGTTGCCTCTTCATGCTTGCTTTACGACAATAGGTAGTCAATACACACTTAAATAGGTAGTCTATAGAGGTATATACAATCTTTCAAACAAACGGTCATTTTCGTATCTGTATGTGTAGGTCTTGAATAAATGTCGAAATCTGGATAAGAAAAAAGGTTTTAATCGGTGAGTTAAAATTTGTATATTCACATATTTTAAATGAAAATTTGGATATTTTAATTAAATATAAATATAATATACAGATATAGATTATTTATAATTAATTATAAATTGTTCTGGACTTTATTGATAAAGGACAGAACAATTTATGACATAATAAGGGACTCTACATGACGATCTATTTTGTTACAGAAACACATTAAGTATATAAAAAAAGTTCAGAACGCAAGAAAATTGGCTATAAAACTCTTGTTCAACATCGAAAAGATGGAAACATCGCCGCTTA
This sequence comes from Dendrolimus kikuchii, assembly GCA_019925095.2. Taxonomy (NCBI): domain Eukaryota; kingdom Metazoa; phylum Arthropoda; class Insecta; order Lepidoptera; family Lasiocampidae; genus Dendrolimus; species Dendrolimus kikuchii. Next base: position 11,673,769 of record CM034400.1, read on the forward strand.
AAATATTATCCACTCAACAATATCTTCTGACTGAATAAATTTAATTTTACATAGGCGCAACGTAGCTTGGGGAGTATTAAACATAGATAAGTGATGATCCAGCCTTTTTGATCTTTTCCATATTTCGGCAAGTTAACTTCGCGAGTATTTTACCAAGACAAATAAGCGAAATCAAAGGAATTAGAATTTCTCATTTAATTGGCAGTATCGTTGTGAGTTCTTTTGTGGCTTTTTTGATGTACGAGTATATTTCAGTTTTATCATTGTGATATTTCATTTTAACCATTTAATTATAATAGGTTTTTTTAAAAATGTGTGGAACAAGAGATCGGTAGAGTTTACATAAAGGTCCTAGGATACACGCTTCACTTGAAATTCCCGGGACACAAAGTACCGCAGCATTTAAAAACGAATGTAAACTATTATTTTAGTGAAAACTGTATCGTAATAAGCTAATTTTTATTCACCCGAACAACTAAAAACTGCTCTCGAGAAAATTGCTGCGGGATTCCCGAGAAATATCATACAGTTTATTACATAAAATTTGCTATCGATCAGTGAAAAAATCACATTGGAATTCGTTTTTTTTTTAATCTGGCCATTTTAAATAGTTCTTAGTAAAATTCCCGCAGGATTCCCAGGAAAACATTAGCACAGATTTTAAGTCTAAAAAGTTACTGTCGATCAGCGAAACCGCATCGAAATCGACGCAGTAGTTTTTACGTGAATCCTGAACAAACATATAAGAAATTTATAAAAAATTGCTTCATATTCTCCATCGTTTATATAGTGTATTCCAATTGGGTTTTATTTTTATTCAATGTACAGACGCATGCATTTTTAGAATTTTATAATACATACATACATACATAACTTCACGCCAGTTCCCTTGCGGGGTAGGCACGAACAACAGAGCGCCATTTAGGCTTATTCTTACACACCTCACTTGCTTCTTTGACATTCATAACTCTTGTCATGCACGCTCGTCTGTTCTTAAGGCTCCTGACATCACCTTCTGCTAGTACACGATCAATTTGATCATGGAAGGTATGTCGTGAATTTTATAATATTATAGATATTTCATTTTTGCAGTCAACCAGAGAGAAGATCAAGTAGATTAAATCAACCTGGTCGACAGGGCCAGAATTAAATTGATACGACGACGTTCAATGATATTGAATAAGTAAATTTTAAATTTCGTTGACAGCTTCATCAAAATTGATAGAAATGAACCGGCTAATGCTGATACTACACAGATCTACCAAATTAAATCAATTTCCTTAATAGGCACAGAATTGAAAGGACACGACGGTATTTAAGTTTATATTTAAATTAATTACTTTGGTTGCTGCATCCAAAGCGAAAGACAGAAATGACCTATCTAATATCGGCTTTAGGTCACTATATAGTTTTTCTTAAAATATGGCATCATGCATTTGATCCTAAAAAACTTTTAGTGAGCTCATAACTAACATCCAGTCAGAAATTTAAATCAAAAACAATCGGTCGCAATGACGTGTTTCTATTTTCCTAACAAGTTAAAACTCCATTTTTTAATTTATTTCACACAGTACAACAAGCACAACGACTCGCACGTTTCCCAATAAACGAAAAGCTTATTTCACTCACGCCTGACTTTGAAGCATCCTTCGATTGGAAACTGAAAAATATTTCCAATATTTTCCTCGTGAAGAATTTTCGTTTCTATTCAAAAGTATGTGCGAACCGTACGCCGGTACAAACGAGAGGAAATGAATTTTACTTAGCTGAAGTACCTACATACCTCAGCGCTCCATTTTGATCATATTTAAGTGACATGACATGTGCTTAGAAAAGTCGGGACTGAATTTTCCAAAGGTATGGACATTTGACAGAATTCTTATATATAATACATGTATAGAATATGTTGTTGAATACCTATTATAAACATGGCAAAGTACAGAATGTTAACTTTTTTTGAGGCCTCGTCGCTCATTACCTAAGTACCTACTGTTGGCTCTTTCAGGTTCGTGAATTTAAGTCAGTCAGTATCTTTCCCTTCCATATCCACATTGGATTTACTCACCTTTTTTGTGGTCTACTTTTACTCGTATATCGGTCAATCTTGTAATTTAATTCTCTTTCTTTGACACTTTTTGTTACATTATTTAAATCCCCTTCCATTACATGCTCATATCAGATATAACCGTTATCAGTTATCGGGCCAAAATTGAAGAATTGCCTCAAGGCGAAATTGCCTAGGATCAGATCAGGATTTTAGTAGTTTGTCTGGCGGCCGGCATCTCATATATTCTTCCTCAGGGATCCATCCCTACGAGACAGGCTTTGCCTAGTACAGGATTCTTTAGAAACCATATCACGCTCAGAATGTGACAACTAGGATAACTTACCTCAGCACAATCTTTTGTTACAGCTTTGTAATATAATGAAAAGTTTAGTTAAATAATACGTTATAAATAAAAAATAGTTACTGTAGGCTTGTAACAACGCCAACGTCCTTGAAGATTTTACGGACGATAGCGGGGATTCCATAGACGCGGTCTCGTTTCAGATCCATTATTTTTTTTATTGTAAATACAATAAAGTTAAAAAAAAACAAATTTATCTCTCTTTTATAAACATATAAATATTTCTTTATCCTGCTTTGATAAAAATTAAAGAAGTAAAATAGTTTCATGTCAATAATTTAGGGGGTGACTTTTTTACTTAACTTAAAATAACTATAAACAAATTTCGGAAAAAAACACGTTAAGATGACACCTAACGTGTTTTTTTATAGTGAAGATTTAAATTATTGGTCAATAAATTCCAACGAAAAGTTCTTTCCTTTGCATCCCATTTTCGGCCTTTTACGTCCAAAAGAGCCTTAACACTCTCATGATACTGTAACGCTAAAATGAATAAATATTCTTTCAATATAGACAAAACGATACAAATCGTATTTAATTGGAATCGTGATGGATAATATCTTATTTATAAACTTGATAGTATAGTGATGTTTACGCGGCCAAGAGCCGTATGAACAGCTTGCCTTTTTGATGCAAATTTAATGAGGCAACGTAGGGAGGGCTTTTTAAAGCGACTGACCATTACGCGAGACAAGGGCCCGCCTGAATGCACTGTCCACAACGCTGGAACGCTTTTATCGCGGTGATTTCAAAACGATAATATTCGCAATTTGTGAAAATAAAAGAGGTAAGATTACACGCACTGTGGAATGCGTTGATTTAAATTGCGGGAGTAAATACGTATCTACTGCGTATAATTTTTTGTGGCCGTATATCTCTAGTTAAACGTAAATTAGATTTCTTCATTTAGAATTTTAGGTAATATCCAAGTGATGTAAAGTGGCTGTATTATAACAATAAAATTAATGAGTTTACACAAAATAAAATTAGTTAAGAAAACGGTGTGGATTAGAAGAAGAGCTAATAACAAGTGTTGAAAAATCAATGTTTAAGATTGTTTGGAATGCAAGTAAAAAAAAAAATGGAAGAAGACTGACACACTGTGTATGGTACCAGTTTTGGACAGTATATCAAGTAACCTTACTACCGTAGATAAATAACCCTTCAATCACACGTGGGTGCATGAAAAGAGAGTATTAAGCGAAAACTATGTATTAAGATAGTTGAAAATGGAGATTAATTTAATCTATATAGACAGAGAGCAAAAAGCATGGGTTTATTGAAGACGGGCTTTCAAATTGGACAAGTACATTAACAAGCTGCCCGTAAAACTTCAAGTTAAAATTTTGTTGCGATTCATTTTGTCACTTATCCATTGCCATTTGTTTTTCCATTTGTCCGTTGCGATTCATTTTTCCACTTATCCGTTGCCATTCGTTTTTCCACTGTTAATAATTCATTTGTGCATGTATTTTTATGGTTCGTTTCAAGACACATGACTTTTGTTGCTAATAGTTTATTTAAAAAAAAAACTAAAACCTCTGAGTAATATTAAATTATAACACCTAATGTGAATAAATCATAACGATCATTTAAATTTAAACTTTTCACTTACATAAAGAAATATTTCATTATAAAAAATGGGGTATTATTTTTTACCTGATATCCCGAAAACACGCACACATTGATAGTTTTATGAAAGTGAATATAGCAACGCTTCGCGTTTTTGATGCCGTTTTTGGCGGTGTTTTTTGTTAGCAATGCTCTATCTAGACATGTTATATCTCAATGGGTTAGGTGCATTTTAATGAATGCATTTTTTTATATGTGAAGAAGCGAGCGAGGTGTGTAAGAATAAGCCTGAATGGCGCTCTGTTGTTCGTGCCTACCCCGCAAGGGAACTGGCGTGAAGCTATGTATGTATGTACGTATGCATTTTTTATATAAACATATTTTATTTTATCAAACAAAAAACTGAATTCGATCCGGAACCAAAAAAACCATAGTCTACTCTAAAATTATTTATTAATATTTTTTTACACAGACCACAAATAGAGGCAGTGATGCCCAGCCACGTGGAGAGCAGAGGTATAGTTCGATGCAAACTTAAGTTTGCCTCCATTAATGGCGGCTCAGAACATCGCACTTTCCGATGCGCAGAACGCGATTTTAGGTATTAGAGGTCGTCGGAGGACGAAGTATATCCTCGCTCGCTCTCTCGCTCGCTTTCTCGTTTACGGGACTTCCCCGGCGCTCGGCTCACCAGGGCTGCTAATTTAGCGCTTTCGGAGCTAGATTTAGCGCTTTTTAGGGCAACCCAGCTCCCAATTTTATTAAACCATTTCCAGCGCAAAATTTTGCACTTTTTATAATATGCAAATATCTAATTAATTTTATAATAAATATATATGAATATCTATACTAATATTATAAAGAGGAAAGATTATATTGTTTGTTTGTTGTTTGCATTGAAGAGGCTCCGAAACTACTGAACCGATTTGAAAAATTCTTTCACTGTTGGCAAGCTACACTATCCCCGGGTGACATAGGATATATTATATTTACAAAAAAATTAGGGATCCTTACTAAAACACCAATAATGTAACCCGAGGTGTAAAAAAAATAACTAAAATCGCGTGCGCTGCGAAAACTATTGATGATAGAATATAATAATGTATTATGACTGTGCAGAACACATCATTACTTACAAAAAGTGTCGCGACAGCATATGTCTAACTATTATAGTTATGCCACAATAAGTGTTCTTTTATTTTTAAAAATTAGTTAAATTGCCGCCGCTAGAAAAGGCTCTTTAGTTGTATCTTGGTATTCATCCAAAATAAATTACTTCATATTCAAGACTGCTTCAATACCTTTTTGAATTATTTAATTCGGACTTTCCATTCGAAAGATATCACGAGTTTAAAAATGTAGGTATTAGAACACGCGACCGTGACGCTTTTTCGTGACAGAAAAATCCTAAGAACCCGTCTATATAAAAGTTTCACTACAAAAATAAACACACCTGTATTATTATACCAAATCATAGAGTAGTTGTAAGGATCGATTTGAAATATGCAACGGCAAACCAAAGGAAAGGGTTGTTTTTTAACAAAATGTTATATTTTACTTCATTAATTAAACCTCACCGCATTTTACTCAATATGGAAATGATAAAAAATATTATATTTTTAGTAAGCATCTATAATAATTAATGTATACCACCGTTTTGACCATCTTATAAGTAAGCGACTTTTCATTGGATGTTAATAACATGCGTACGTTTAAAATTGGAACACAAATGATATAAGTCACCGTGTCAAGCGTGTAATTAATTAAATATAAAGTAAATGAGTAAATCAAACAAGTTCACAATTTCATTTATAAAAGAGAATTTAAGACATCTGGAGCGATTCTAACAAGGTGCTTAACTATTCACAGATGAATGTTAAAGCCTTTTCAGACTTTAACTTGTTCGTTAAAACCACGCAAACGTTCTCTTAATGGTATACAGGGAGAAAATGAGAGCTATTTTATACGATCAAAAGCGACGTCTCAGTAATAAGGTTGTTACTAAATACTATTAGTAAGATGATTTATAAAAGGCAACGGTTAATTGGTAAGGAAAAAGCAAGCGAATTGGTGGCTAGCAGGAAACGCAAGGCAGCTTCGTTAACTAAATGAGGCTTTCAGTTGCGCATATAATGTTGCTCCATTAATAAAGCAAATTTTAATACATGAATAAAGTTACGTCGTTTATTAAATATATATAATATTTTATTTTTCTACATAATCTTCCTCCAATGCAATGTATTTAGATTAACACGTTTCTAACTTCCTTATTCCTTGCGAGAAAAAAAGGTTTTCTTGAGTCTCGAAAAACTCGTCCACGGCAGCCATAACCGCGTCATTATCGTGAAATTTACTTCCATGAATTTCCTCTTTTAATTTTGGGAATAAGTGAAAATCACTTGGGGCTAAGTCCGGAGAATATGGTGGATAGTTAAGGATATGTCATCAAAAAAGAAAAACAAAAGGATATTGAAGCCAGCACAGCGGATTGCGTTTAGTGCAACTTCCAATCGATGAGCGGGAGCGTTATCGTGAAGAAATAACACGCCCAAAGACAGTTTTAAAATTAAATTTGCGTATAAGGGTCCACTAATCGTCTGGCCTTTTGGCATGTAAACAATAAAAAGAATTCCTTATTATCCCAAAACAGTGAGGCCATAACTTTGCCAGCGGTAGGAGCAACTCGAGATTTCGTAATGGATGGAGAGGATGGTCATTGCACCCATCCTGCCGACACTTTTATGAACCCCAGTAAATCAATTCAAATGGATTGAACACTACTAATAGGATCTCCGCTATATGTTTTATAGTTATTCTTCTTCTCTTCTTCCAAAACCAGAGTCCTAACCTTTTTAACATTTTCTTCCGTAACGGAGGTTGAAGACCGCCCAGAACGCGGATCATCTTTACAGCTTGATCTACCTCCTTTAAATTCAACCACCACCCAGTACTCAACCGTAGAATAAGGTACAGCATCATCCCCTAATGTCTGTTGAATGTCCGACAAAAATTCTTTCGTGGACATTATTTTCAAACTGAGATATTTTATCACCGCACGTAACTCACTTTTATCTTTTTTAATTATAGGTTTTTGGCAACTCGTTGCACAAAACAATTTATTACGTGCGAACGAACTGACAAAAATAAGTGACAGTTGGTATAAATATTGCGTGATTAACACTCTTTAATTTGAATATCGAACTTCTCCCAAAAAGGTTTTATATATATAAATTTCTAAGAACTTTTTGGGTCACCACCCTGATAGAATTATTATTTTTTTACTTTTTGCTATACTATATATGATATTTATTTCCCGGCTAAAGAGTAGTTTATCGGGCACACTTTCTATAGGTTGAAGAAATTCATGAATTATAAAGAGCGATGACAAATTATGTAAATGTGAATAATTGAAAATTTACTAATTATGAGTTTATGAGCTTTTATGTATGATCTTCACAAAATGTGCTCCAGTGCTGCAACTTAGTAGGAATAAAACTTTTTAATTTGAAATATTTAAGATGAATTAGTTTGTAATTATCAACTGTACAACTATACCTTTATGTATTCAAACTGTTCATATAACAATTCGAGCAAGATGTTTAAACATCATCCACATCACACTACTGATATTTACACTATAATAATAATTACTAGAAGCTTATTAGGTCTTGTCATTTATATTTCTTTGTACGATAAACAGGATAAAAAAATTCGTAATACATGCAGGATGTTTTGCAGGTTTTACGTTGCGTGAAGAGTATAGAGGCTCCGAAGACGTCTACGGGCTTCGTGACGTGTACCGAAGCGTATGAAACCACAGTAGGGGTACAAAGACGTGTTCAAGAAATCTCATTTGCAAAATATGTATAAATGTTTATCTTGTTTTTTTTTTAAATTTTATTATATTTGGGGGCTAACAGCTGTAATCTTAAAATCTAAGGTCCATATATCTATCTATTTGTCATATACGTTCTGTAGTTTTCAAAAAGGATGAGATCGCAGCGCCATCTTTTTTGATATATTCGTCTATCCCGCGGAAACGAAGTTTTTTTTTTTTTTTTTATTGCAGGAGTTCAGCAGACAGGCAGACGGCCCACTTGATTGAAAGCGGTTACCATCGCCTATGGACATTTGCAACACCGAAGGTGCTACAAATGTGCCGCTGCTCTCTTAAAGGGGACTGGAACCTGGTCACTAATTCCGGAACACAACTCTAGGTTGTTATGGCGACCTACTTTAGACAAGGGGTGGTAGCCATCCAGTCGGGCAAATGCCCTACCACCTGGCAAACACCTGGCAGACGTCAGTTATCGAGATAAAAAGTAACTTAAGTTACGCCCTGGGATATAAACTTGCTCTGTGTAGAGTTTCATTTAAATCTAGTAGTACTTTTCACGTGATGCTCTAACAGACAGACAAAAATCATAAAAATTGCGTTATTGGAATCTCCTAGTCCGAATTGTCCCGCTTGATTATAATTTTTAAATCTATTGTACAAACTCGAACCATTTACAAATTTACTAAAGTATAGATAGATATAAGATAGATGGATAAGCAAGGAGGAGTCATTGATAAGCTTCCACAGATGGCAGAAAGAAATAAAATGAACGTTTGAATCAAGGTTAAAATGGGAATTAACTAATAATACACATAATTGTTGATCAGGAAGCTAATTATTAATCGTATAGATCCACAAATAAGTCAATAACCACATGATCCAATTCACTTTATCCATTGAATTTGTTGACTGTTCTCACAAAGAATATATGACGAAGTGAAACTGTGTGTCAAAAGTGAATGCAGTAATTTTCTAGGACGTACAGGACTGTGAGGAACATACAAATGTAGTTTCTTGATGAGACTAGCACAGTCAATTTTTGACTGAGCAATTTGTTACATTAATAATTATTTATATTAGCCATGTTGTCACCTCTGTTATGTGGTTTAAAGCCTAATTTACAATATTTATTATATAGAGTGTCATTATGACGTTTCTTAATAACTTTTTGAAGTGAAACTTCTATATAGACGGGGTCTTAGGTTTTTTCTGTCACGAAAAAGCGTTACGGCCGCGTGGAAGAGCGGAATAAATTTAGACTAGACGTGGTGAGAGGCGACATAATGTTAGAGTAGACTATTGATGTTTTTATTGGTTGCGGCTCGAATTCAATACTTTTTTTCGATAACATAAAATATGTTTAAATAAAAAATGCATTAATTAAAATGTACCTAACCTAACTAAATCATAATTTTCAGTAAACCTGCGAAAAATCGAAATGTTTGCTGGGACACGTAGTAGAAGTGAAACTTCAACGGACAAGTGAAAAAATGAATCGCAACAAGGTTTTAACTTGAAGTTAATGTACTTGTCCAATTTGAAAACCTGCCCGTAAAACTTCTAGTTAAAATTTGGTTGCGTTTCGTTTTTCCACTTGTCCGTTGAAGTTTCACTTCTACTATGTGTCCCAGTACAGATTTCGATTTTTTATTTAAGTCAATAACATTGGGAGGTATTCGGTTTCAGTCATAATAACTGCGTACCCTCCTTTTAAATTTTCGAACTAAGATTTTATAAAAAAAAAATCAAGATATCAGAACTTTAAATATACTTACAATGAAAATTGGTTTCTATAACATCGATTCCTTTTGATAATCTACTTTCTAATTTATTCAATTATTAAACAGGTATATTAAAAGTTATTAGTATATTAAAACTTTATTTGTTGTAACTTACGAGCTTAAAATTAGTTTTATCTGTCCATGTATTTATTCTACGTTTACACACTAAATTTATTAAAATAATTTAACGTGTAAATTGTCAATTAAGTAAATTGTTAAATTATTTTTTCTTCTAATGCAATATTTATCATATAATATGTCTATGTAATGACTAGTTTTCAAGAACGATAACCTCTCAAAACTAAAATAAAGTTGTACATTTTGTCGGTTTTATTAGTCCTTTTGTTGATCGAAACTCTAATCATAAAAAAATGTAGCCAATTGTCCAGAACATAAAGGCTGGATGCTGTAAAAACGGGACTAAAAAGGGCAGACAGCCCGTCCTTCGCGTTTTCCTCTCGGTGGTATACATATTCATTGTGTTCATACAGTACACGCCTCCAGACGATGGGTCGCTGTAAAACAACGGAAGAGGAATTCTCTTTTAATTACGAACCCGCCTCGGACGCTGCATGCTACGATGCTTAGAATCTTTTGATAACCATTGCCCTCAATCTGAGCATTCAATTATGATTTCTATTTAAAACTAGGATAGGGTTTATTATATTTCTAATACCGCGTGACGAGCAGTACAAATGTTTTTTACCTTTCTCTATAAAGTTCATTTTTTGAGCTGAAGTGGTTGGATATTTTCGAATGAGCTTCAGTAATATATAGTAGATGGTTCGGTACCTGAAACAAAGGAGTAAAAATGGTGAAGGTTGCAATCTATTATTTACTTTCTTCATAGCAATTTTCGCATACACTTTTATGTATTACGTATGGAAGTATTCGTATTACGTTTAATATAGTAATCATACTATATTTGGTAGATGAAATAAATTATGAGCTAAAATTAAATTTGAATCACTATTATACTAGGAGATAGCGTAGTCGCTAAGGCAACTGACTACTGATCCGGGTTTGAATCTTGGCAGATAAGGCAGAACAAGGCGTTTTTTTTTGCTATCATGCATGTTATAACAAGGACCTAGTTAAGAGACGGATCATGATAAGGGAACTTACACATCACTATTTTCCATAAGAGCCTGAAGAACCCACTAGCATGAATTGAATAAGCACATGAGTATACCATCCCGTCCCCTATATTAAAAATCAATGCTAGAAGTGAAACTTTTATGTCATAATTTTGGTTTTGTTACCTTTGCCTTTAATAAAAAAATGTAAATGTTGAAATTATCTTCAGTATGGATTTTTTCAATCATGTACTACTCAATAACATCGTAACGTAATTTAACAAGTAAAACAGCACGATTTGAACAATAGCTTAGAAGCTTGACGCAAATTAAACCAATGTAAAATGTGTTGATGCAGTAGATCGGAATTCTGTTAAGCTACAAGACAGGCCCGGAGTTTGTAGCAAGCACAAATTTAATTACGGGATAAACGGGCATGTTGTAGGTAGTTGAGTCGGCAGCCAGGACCCGTATTTCATTAGATATTTTAACCTTTATAAACGGGTGGTTTTTAAATTAAACGCTTTGGTACATACACTCTTGTTGTTTTTCTAGAAATATTAAAAAATAAAATTGAGAGTTCATGATTTTTTATTTGATTCAGTCTTTAGGACCGTGTATTATACATCGGGCTAAGAATTAATTTATTTGAGAATTCTCTGGCTATATTTGGTGCGACACTGTCCACGAATTTAAGCAAGTAATGTCTGATCGTCATTAACCTGACACTGGCCTAGAAAGCTACAGCTATACTCCTAACGATAAAAAAAATATTCGTTCATAATTTGTTCAGAATCTTAATATCTACCTACAACTTTTTAATTATATTTATTTATTTTAGTTATTGCCTAAAATTAATATATCTATAAACTTGTATTCAAGAAATTTATAGATTCATGAACAATATTATCATTAATGCACCTCTTATATTTGATTTTAAGGGACTATAGATATGTATTATATGAATAATCAATTATGTTTAATTAAAGTTATTGTTACGAGTTGCGAGACGCGAATTAAAATGCCGTTGGAATTATTATAGAGTTTATTAGAACTATACAAACACGTATAACACAGGTACAAATATAACGGAACACAACAAATTCAAACCTAATGCAGAAGGTCGTAATTCAATAAAACGCGCAAAGTCCGTCACTAATAGATTACCGAATGTACACACGTCTCGCCTTGATCGTGGTTCTCGCTCGACTGCTTCCCTCCCTCAATCAGGCCATCATTTTATACTGCACAAATGCAATGTGCCTGCCCGGCAACGTGACCGAATTTCCTAGAATCAGCTTGTACTTTAAAATCCGTAACACCTGGCTAATGATTACAGGCGCAAGCGGCGGTAAACGATTACAATACAACAATAGGCTGTTCTCTAGAAACGTATGCCAATAAGTAAACAAAAGAAGACGATCATAAAAGAATTACAATATTTTCAATGTTATTATTTTTTTTATTGCAGGAGATCAGCAGACAGGCAGACGGCCCACTTAATGGAAAGCGGTTACCATCGCCTATGGACATTTGCAACACCAAAGGTGCTACAAATGCGCTGCTGCTCTCTTAAGGGAGACTGGAACCTGGTCACTAATGCCGGAACACAACTCAGGGTTGTTATGGCGATATACTTTAGACCAGGGGTGGTAGCCATCCAGTCGGGCAAATGCCCTACCACCTGGCTGTGGGTTGTTTTGTCGCCTCTTACGACAGACCGCCCGGCCGCAGGAAATTGTATTCTTTCTCCGTTCCTGCACGGATAATAGTTATTAGTTCAAATGCCGACGGGTAATAAATATGCTTCTACAAATTTGTATGTGGATTTTGTTTTTGTCGGCGCCTAGGTTGTAACATTATTTATCCAACAACACAATTAGATCCAGTCGTAAAGGTCAATATCTATTAATACAACTGAAACAACAGTCAAATACGTATAAGGAAAATCTATAATTACACAAAATCAAATAAGATCTATTACAAAATTTACTAGCTTTGGTTTTTCCGGGAAAACAGATTACTTGTACACAATATGTACAACGAACCATTAATTGTTGTTTAGGGCATTTATCCTGGAATAGGTACTTTAATTTATTTAAAAATACTAAAACATTGTTTTACTACACTGACAAAAAAATACCGGGAAAATGTCAATAATACACAAAATGTTAGTTATTTATTCAAATTTATTATATCACCTTCAAAGTATGCTCCTTCAGAAACGATACATTTACGTCAACGAATAATCCAATCATTAAAACGTTTTTTAAACGCTTTTTCCTTTTGATTTTAATTCTCGTCGGAAATTCTCATTAATGTCTTCTACCGAATGAAACCGGTACCACAAGATGGTAATTTGAGTTTAGGATAAAGAAAGAAGGCGGCTGGAGCCATATCTGGCGAATAAGGTGGTTTCTCGATGGTATTTGTTGAGTTTTGGGTAAAAAAATCTTTCACAATGACGGCCTTGTGCGAAGGCGCATTAGCGTGGTGCAAAATCCAAGAATTTGCTTTCCACAGATCAGGCCGTTTTCGTCGAATTTGATTTCTTAATCGCCGCATAACGGTCAAATAATATACTTTATTTACCATTTGATCTTCCGGTTAGAATTTCGAGTGCACAACACCGCGATAGCCAAAGAAATCGGTCAACATACCTTTGACTTTTGATCAACTTTGGCGTGTTTTTTCGCTTTCGGCACCACTCCGAAGCTTGTTGACTAGTTTGCATGTCAAACTCGTAAACCCTCGTCTCGTCACTAGTAACAATACGTTTCATGAATGTTGGGTCAGAATTGACTCTTTCTAGCATGTCCTCAGCGACTCTTATGCGATTGAGTTTTTGGAGAAAATTCAGGTCTTTTGGGACTAGCCCACCGGCAACATGTTTCATACCCAAGCGATTTAAAATGAAACAGATCGACTCGTGAGACACAGAAAGTTCACCAGCTATTTCTTTTAAACTTGAATGAAGATTTTCAGTCACTATTTCCTTCACTTTTGCGATCTTAACTTGAGTTTAAGACGATGATGGCCTACCAGGGTCTCGACCGTTTTTAAAGGTTTTTACCACTCATAAGCACGTGTTTTTTTATAAAGTCGATTCACCGTAAGACTTTTGTAACATTTTCCGTGTCTCCGAACACGAAATTCTATTGGCAATGCAAAATTTAAGACAAACAATTTGTTCAATGTTTTTGTCCTTTATGAAATTCACAATACATACTATCTAACTAAAGATAGCTAGCGGTGTATTTAATCTAAATGACCGATGCAACTCAAACATGACCATTCATCTTCTTTATTTCCAAAGTACGACGGTTGAAAAAAGAATCAGAAGTATCCCACTACATCTATGAAAATTTGTATTGTAATATGATTAGCGTTAATCTACACCGCCATAAGTACACGTATTTCAAATAATTTTTTTATCTATTAACATTCATTTCTGCTTTTTTAATAGAATTTGATAAGCGGTGTCAGCAGCTAAGGTCTTCCAGTTATACCGTAATAGCGACCGATGATTATCGTAATAGGTCACCTGTAAATAACATTATATTATTAAATAAATAAAGGTAATGACAGTTAAACCTGTTTGTATTCAATAGAGGAACACGTCATGTACGAATCCGACTCACACGTGGTCAAGTATTATATATTTGAATACGATCCAGTTTTTATGAAATTTTATATATTCTTATTTTATACACAAGTTATTGAGTAATGACTATTCTGTACTTTGTGTCTCGGTTTATTAAAAATATTAGCGAGAAACATGTTGAGTAATCAGGAGGGCCAACCCACAGTTATTCTGCAGCTGTATTTACAGAACATAAATGTTAATTTACAACACTCACGGATTAATAGGGCCTTGTAATCTTTTACCCATTTAATGTTTAACATTTTGCTAACATAAAGATCTCGAATGCCAAGTCAGCTTGAAGCGTGAAGACCCGCTTTTCTAATTAGAACGTAAAACGACTACTCAGAGGGAACATTTCAAACACACACATATTCGTTTGTGTTTTTCAGGAAACGCCTAATATCCCTCACTCCTGTGATGTAGCTTACTGTATGAATTAAGAAATTAATACTTTAAGATGGAATTGGTTACCATTTTCTTTTCGTATATGTTCCTCTACATATTTCACGTTGATCCGTTAAATACAATTAAAATAAAATCCTTACCGGTATGTACTGTACATAATATTAAAGTAAAATTGTCAATTTATTTCGTTGTTACTTGCATCTTCAGTGAACTAAATATGAACCTATTTTCATAAAATGTTGCTTTGTGTACCTAATACTTATACATAGACAACAGTTTGTTATTTACCAAAACAGAAATTACAAAAATTCACAACAAGGCAATAGTTACTTGGTAAAACTAAAGGCAGCCTTATCGCTAAAATCGATCTCTTCCAGGCAATCTGACTCAAAGGAAATTATTAAATTATCTGTAATTAGTATGCAACAAACGAAAAGGAAAATAAAATATAAATAAAAATGATATACATGGACAGCAGATTACGGTCTAAAGTATAGTAAATTAGCACATACATTATTGCGTAAGAATAACATAATAATTTGTGAGTGAATTTTTAAATATGGCAAAGTATTTAGCTTTTCTGACGTCAGTGGGCGAATAATTCCAAAGAAAGACAGCCTGCATGGCGAAGGAGTTGGAATAAAATGTTGAAGAGTGTGCAGGTGCCATTAACAGGACATTATTAGTGGAGCGCAAATTGAGGGTGTGTGACGTATAAAGGAAGTTGAAACATTCCTTAAGATAACGAAGGGTATAAGGTATAAACAGTATACGATATAGTAAATTAAGAATAAGCATTCCGACCAAGGGAGATAGGCAACCACTTGAGCTTTTTGCGGTATTCAGAAACGTAGTCATATTTTTAA
Source organism: Dendrolimus kikuchii (assembly GCA_019925095.2). Lineage (NCBI taxonomy): Eukaryota > Metazoa > Arthropoda > Insecta > Lepidoptera > Lasiocampidae > Dendrolimus > Dendrolimus kikuchii. The sequence continues at coordinate 11,689,361 of CM034400.1, forward strand.
AACCAAATAAGGTCGCCGGTAGGCGCTGGATGAGGAAATCGGAGGACAGGGATGAGTGGCCCCGTCTTGGCGAGGCTTACGTCCAACAATGGATTGCGAATGGCTGACGACGACAACAAACATTTTGAAGACACACGAGCTTAATAAGTAGCTTTTGAGATTTTTTTTATTGTAGGAGATCAGCAGACAGGCAGACGGCCCACTTGATGGAAAGCGGTTACCATCGCCTATGGACATTTGCAACACCAAAGTTGCTACAAATGCGCCGCTGCTCTCTTAAGGGAGACTGGAACCTGGCACTAATGCCGGAACACAACTCAAGGTTGTTATGGCGACATACTTTAGACCAGGGGTGGTAGCCATCCAGTCGGGAAAATGCCCTACCACCTGGCCTGAGTAAGATTAAGATAGCAAGCATCAGCATAGTCGAGGATGAGCAGTATAATTGATTGAGCAAGCGAAATCCTAGTGACAGTCGGAAGAAAATTTTGCAGCCTCCTCAGCGATACATAGAGATAGATGGCTATGCATCGCAGACGGGCAAATACCGTACCACCTGACTGTGGCTTGTTTTGTCGCTTCTTGCAACAGGCCGCCGACCCCAGAAAATTGTATTCTTTCTCCGTTCCTGAACGGATAAAATATATATATATAAAGAATTTTAAATTAAAGAGCACAAAATTATACTTGGCATATTTTTTGATAATAATCCAATAATACCAGAATGGGTGCCAAACTAACCTGTTGAGTCGTGTAACATGTTATTCTTATTTCTCGTAGCGTCAGACGCGTTGAGCCGTACTATATTACATTAAACGTAAGCCAAGTACTAACGACTTCATTTATTTTCTGACGATTTTGAACGCCTGGTAGCACATTCCAATGGTACATATTATGTATCTTTATGTATTATTCACTTACTATATGTATATAAACTACACGTGTATGATGCAGGGTTTTTAGCAATACTCGAACAGTGATGGAGCTCTCCTTTTTTATTAAAAAATGCATATTATTAAAAGTGAACAATAGTTGCAGAATATTGGTTGCTTTTAACAGAAAATTGTATGTTTGTGTTGATAATCTCAATTTTTTACTGAAAGTTATCCTATAATGGAGAATGCGAAATAAAAAACTCTGATAACGAAAAAAATCTAAAATTAACAGCGATAGCATTGAAATAACCATAACATTATTTGATTTTAAATAGGATATGTGTCGGTTTGATGCAACATTGCGTTGGACTCATCCGACGTTAGGTACAGTACGGTCCCAGATCTCGTTTCAGATAGCTCCATCAATCTTCGACAACAACGTATCGACTTGCTATTTTAACGAAACTTGATTGAGGTTCATTTAATCATTCTCAGAAAACGCAACTTTCGCGCTAAATCGAATAATAATCGAAAATTTATCATAGAAAATGATAATGCTTAGGCCGATACTAGATAGTTCATTTCCATCTTTCAATTGCGATGAGTCAACCAAAATGATCCATATAAACTTTAATCGTTCAATGCTTTCAGTTCAATGCCTTTTATCCGTATAATATTAGCATTCATGAAATTATAATTAAAACAATCTGATAATGTGTAGATATTTAAATGTATAACACTTTATTACACATAAAATACCTAAACAATTACAAAACTCTATAACTACAGTAGTAGCAGTTTAAGGCAATCTCTTCCAGGCAACTTGAAGGAAATTCTTAACTAATCTGGCGATCTAGATGGAGCCGTGATTGACATAGAAGTGATCAATTTAAATAGTCATATATACTAAAACTAATTTATTTATGCATTTAATATATGCTTAATACATGTGTATTGTCTCTTATACATGTGGAATATAAACAACGTCTCAGAAAACGTAGAGTAGGACGTCCGGTGGACTGTTAACCTGAGTATTATCAGTGTTGTATATTACCTGTTACTATATATATAAAAATGAATCGCAAAATGTGTTGGTAAGCGCATAACTCAACAACGCCTGGACCAATTTGGCCAATTCTTTTTTTGAAACGTTCGTTAAAGTCCTAGGATGGTTTTTACGACGAGAAAAATTCGAATAATTCCCGGGATAACCCTAAAACAGCCCTTTCCCATACAAACGTTTTCTAACTAAAATGTAAAGTCAATTTGAACTTTATTGCTATTCAATAAAGTTCATATTAAATTACAAGCTTTCACTGTTGTCTAAGCAATGTAGGTGTGTTCCTAACGCTAAAGAATCAATTTGCACTTTATTACCGCTGCACAAAGTTCAAATTCAATCATATCTATCAAAACAGTGTGCGTGTGCGCGTTGGAGGATCTAATGTCGCGTGCCGAAACTAAAATAAAAGAAATAATATCGCGAAGCCAACCAAATTGAAAATCGGTACTAATTATCTATAGCTCCTACATTTTGTGACTATTCAATTTGGTTGGTCAAGTGGGACCCAGAAAGGTGGCCAAAGTTCGTGCAAGCGAAGATACTTTGGTCACCCGAGTTGAACCCCACACACCGCCCTATCACCAGGGTGACGGTTCTGTTCAGGAGAATTTTTTGCCCCGGCTATAAAATAGGTAGGAACAAAAAACTGCAACATTGCAAATTTTTTTGACAGAACGAAGTCTGTCGGATCCGCTAGTATTAAATAATAAGATAATTGAATTTTTTTTTTTCATTTAATCCTTTTTTAGCACATCTGTTACAAGTTCCGGCAGAGAGAAGAGAGCGCATAGATAACCTCCCATTGTCTTTAGTAGGGAGCGAATTAAACGTTTGGATACATTGATATTAAATTCAATGTTCGGATAGGACAACCAGAATATGTGGCTCAAACTTAAGGAAGCATACATCCAACAGTGGACATCGATTGCCAGTGTCGATTACCGGATGTATTTATAATTATCTAAACTTTTAAACATTTAATTGGAACCCTAACCTTCTAGATCGACGAATCTCGTATACAAAATTCTTGTGAAGAAGAAGTTCCATCGTTTGTTTTTAAAGCTGTTTGCCTACACGTGTACCTACTAACAGATTTCATCAGAATACAACAGGCAACGAGGAACTGAGAGAATTCTCGTTATGAGCTACATTTTTCTTTGTTCGAAAAACAAAAGTTTTTTATTCGAATCTCAACCAATTCCATTAGCAGTTGCGGTTGGTAAGTTTATCAAGCTTTACGTTTATTTCGAAATGCTTCATTGTGAAGCTTTAAAAACGCTCATCTCACTAATAATATTATAAACTAGGATATGCCCGTGACTTCGTTCACGCTTGACTTGAAATTTCCGCAGGGTTCCTGGGATACACAGTATCGTAGCATTTTTAAGCTATCGTTTTAGTGGAAACTGTGTTAGCTAATTTTTATATATCTGAACAACTTCAAGCCGGTCATGGGAAAATTTCCGCGGGATTCCCGGGATAAAAAGTAGTGCAGATTTTAATTCTAAGAATTTTCTGTCAAATAGCGAAAACCGCATCGAAATCGGCCCAGTAGTATTTACGTGAATCCGAAACTCCATCGTTTATATAGTCTATTATAGTTGATTTTTTTTTAAATTTAGATTTTTTTAGTATTATAATTGTCAAAATTTGTGACTTTTCTCTCAAAAACTGTAAAATTGTGCAATCGTTTTAATATTTTTTCGACTTCTCACATTCGGTACTTTACTATCTGGCGTCCACCAAAGACTGACAATTTGGTTAAGCTAATATATAATATAATGTTAACTAATGCATTTGAATAGACTGTATGAGCTAAGTTCCTTTGCCGGTCATTGTTTCGGTCTCAACAACAAATTAACTAAAAGTAGCTAGAGCCATTTGACATTCTTATTTACAGGACGAAGTCAGGTTTCATAATGATGACGAGCAAATATTTGGCATATTGAGCCAAATTTGTGAAGAGAAACCAGATTTACACATTTTCACATAGCCAGGTCATATTGGTTAACCTGGATATATCCAGGTTATATTAACAGGTTAGTTTGACACCCATTCTGGTAACACCGGATTATTATCACTAAGTATGCCAAGTATTATTTTGTGCTCTTTAATTTAAAGTTCAATCACATTTTATCCGTGCAGGAAGAGAGAAGGAGTACAATTTCCTGCAGCCAGGCGGCCTGTCGTAATAGGCGACAAAACAACCCACAGCTAGGTGGTAGGATGTCTGTCTGAATAGCTACCACCTCTGGTCTAGAGTATGTCGCCATAACCAGTTCCAGTCTCCCTTTATAGAGCGGCAGCACATTTGTAGCACCTTTGGCGATACAAATGTTTACAGGTGATGGTAACCGCTTTCCATCAAGTGGGCTGTCTGTCTGTGTGCTGAACTCGTGTAATAAAAAAATCCTCTACGAATATTCGCAGGAAATATACATAAGTTGACGCATTAGAAATATCCGAAGGAAACTAGGGTTAAATAAAGTTTACAGTACTTATTAGTAAATACAAAGGAACTGTTTGCAGTTACTACATTTTTCTAATAAAGAATAAGTCAATCTGGGGCGTGGGCCCGTTGTACTAAGCAACTCAATCAAGCGAATTGAATCGTGAATCGCTTGAGGGAATACGTTCGGCTTGTAACGAATGTATTGTACTGTTAGCGCAAAAATAAAATGGAACATTCGGAATAGCTCCTCCAGTGAACCGCAGGAATTGCTCTGATGAACGAGCAATGCGGCCCTAATGGTAATGCTTTTTTGCTCGTGTCAGTACCTCACTTGCCCAAGCGAACGTTTTCATAAAAGAACTGACGGAATTAAAAAGATCGAATTATAAGCTATCCATCTTTCTATTCAGTTTTATTTCGTGACTATGGAGAGTAACTAGCATTAGTTGCGCGGTTTTGACTTTGTGAATTTAGTATCCATTTCAATTTTATCAGACCAAAAAGTAATAATATAATCATTGTTATTACAGCGTCAAATGACTATTACGTTCGGAGCACTTCGTTACGAACAACTATTGCTACGTTCCACATGAGACTCACAACGACCACGTTCATGACCGCGATTTTTCCCGGGCATTACAATCATATGCTCTAGTGGAACGGATTATGGAGCTTTGATTTCATTAACGATGAAATACAAAAATGTCATTGGTTGAATTGAAAATCGCAAATTGCGAATTGTATATTTTTTTCAATGTCAATCTATAGAGAAAATAAATAATGCTCTGTGATCAACGCCCACTTCAACCCACCTCTTGACATGGGTCGCTGTGAGCGCTGTGTGATCGAAAAAAATGACGTCATTAGTGATGTTTTCGCCACAGCCATAATGACCGTGGTCGCTAGTGGAACGGCTGACGGAGCATTTTGGGCGTTGTGAGCTACTAGAGGAACGCGCGCTATGTGTTATAAAAAAATCATCCCTCAATTACATCTATGTCGGTTATCCTATGTATAGTAAATATTGAGAATAATCGTTGTGATTATATATAAACTAGCTTCTGCCCGCGACTTCATCCGCTTGAAGTAAATAAAACCAACCGCCCGATTTTCAAACATTCTTCATTGGTGCTCCGGTCCTATTAGTCTTAGCGTGATGATATATAGCCTATAGCCTTCCTCGATAAATGGGTTATCTAACTCTGAAAGAGTTTTTAAAACAGACCAGTAGTTCCTGAGATTAGCGCGCTCAAACAAACAAAATCTTCTGCTTTATATAAGATTAAAAAAATTAAGGGTTCTGTTTTTGCCAATTGAACTCTAAAAATATTAACCGATCCTAACCATTTGTTACATAAATTTTACTAGACAACGTTAGCGTACAACATCACCACGTGACGTTATGGAAGGGGGGGCAAAGTTCGCATATACACTGAAATTCACAGATTATCAGCGTGGTAGCAGCATGATGGTGTCGTGCCATTTACACGAGCGCTAATTCTAATATTTTTTCTAAATAAAATGTTTACACGATTCAAAAAGACTAACCCGTTTATTAAAAAACAAAAGTGTTTTATTTATCCCACGTTACGTACTAAAGTAATTGAATTTCGCTAAAGCTCGCGTACTAAATTTCGACAAAATAAAGTTACGTATTAAACTCGAATTCCGTTTTATATACGACGCATATGAATGTCCGTTTTGTTTACGGGTTTTAATCCGATTGTCGAGCGCGAAACAGTGTACCAATCAAGGTTTTTATTATCCCATCATTATTATTGATTGGAACAAAATTGAATCTAGCAACCAATAATATTAATAGGCTTTAGCCCGATATAAAATATATACATATATAATTGTTTTTTACTGATTTTGTTTACACTAGTAACGATACAAGTAGTTGTGGTTACGACTTGTGGCCAGTTCCTGCATCATACGATTCATTCACTACCATTGCCAAAAATTTGACATTATGACAATTTTTAAGCATTATCAAACAAATGAACGATTAATAAGATACAGGAACTAGCTATTGGACCAAGAACCATTTTAAACTACGAGACATCTTACTACGATCTCAGGATAAAATAATAATAATAAACCCCCTGGGGGGCTTTGTGGCGAAGCCTTAGGTGGGTAGCGACCCCTCGGACCTGACTCCGGGTCACGGCAAGGCCCCGCCTCCGTGCTTGCCTTAGCCAGCCGCCGCGGGGTGACGACCGTTAGAGCTAAGACTCAAGCTCCAGGGGTGGAAGTGATAAATGGCATAATGTCAGAAGTAGCTTCGGCGAACCTGCAGCCTACCTCTCTACACCCCCTAGCCACTCACATCCAAGTTGCCCCTCTCCAATCTTGGCATTTATAGGGGCCCATACAGTGAATGGCGAGTCACCGTCTGCCCATGTTTTCCATGTTCCTTAAACATTGCGACGGGCAAACCCCATAGTCCCCTTAGTCCCCGATCTGTAACTCCATTAGCAGTTAATCCCAATAGTCCGGTACCTTTTGTTCTCATTCCCTACAATAGTTCTACACTGCCGGGGCTTGTCCTTGGGTGCATTTTTATAAGATGTAGACAAGGACAATCGCCGGTCAGTGTCACGCCACATTTACATTAAATATGTCAAAGGGCCGCTACGTGTTGGCCTTCCTATGCCCCCCCCCCCCCTCCCCACAAGCCCGCCAAAAGTCCGGGCCATTTTTATGGCCCGTGGTCATCAAAGACATACATTATACATACATACATAATTTCACGCCAGTTCCCTTGTGGGGTAGGCATGAACAACAGAGCGCCATTGAGGCTTATTCTTACACACCTCACTTGCTTCTTTGACATTCATAACTCTGGACATGCACGCTCGTCTGTTCTTAAGGCTCTTGACATCACCTTCTGCTAGTACACGATCAATTTGATCATGGGAGGTGTGTCGTGGCCTTCCACGACTTCTGCATCCATCCACTTTTGCACATCCATCCACACATACATTATAATAATAATAAAATAATATGGGACGCTACGTGCGTCGACACTTAGTCTGTTTCCCATTTGCCAGACATGTCCATGGCAGTTGGCGCGGCAGCCGAATGTCAAGAAGGCCTGAAACGCCACAAATATGCATTTATTAGCAATGGCTACACATTTGTGGCTTTCGGTGTCGAAACTCTAGGGCCATGGGTCCCGAAGCTTATTGACTCCATCGAGACCTAATAACTCGTTTAATAGAAGTCTCACATGACCAAAGGGCTGGCCTGTATTTAGGGCAGCGAATTAGCGTTGCCATACAAAGAGGAAATGCAATGCGGCCAGCGTTTTCGGAACGTTCTCAACTGACTGCGATTGTTTATAATTTTCATTATTTTTTTTGTTTTTAATATTTAATTGTATTTTGTAAATTAGTGTAGTCCATTTAAATATTGTCATAAAAAAAGTTTTGGTCCCCAAAAATAACAATTCGAATTAACGATATCGAAATGTAACTAAACTGGTACATAACACATAGTAATAGGAAACAGTAAACGAACACTATCTGTGAAACAGATCGGTTATCCCATTTCAAAACCTAATATCTGACTCTGCTAATTTGTTTTTTGCCCTATAGAAAAAAGGTAGCAAACTAAGCTCACAAAAAAAAATCCATTTGTATTTCAATGCAAAATATTTGAATAGAATAATTTTAAAAAACAAATATGATATTAATAGATTCAATGAAAGTATATCTAAAACAATTGCATCAGCAAATTTTACAGTTAGCTACCTACTAGTTTTTGCAATTGGGTAGCGAAGATGTTATATCAATTACCGCATCCATATTCACTAACAATGTACTTGCATCAAAATCAGATAACCGCATTAGTGAATGCGCCGTGTCACAAACAGATTGCCCGCACAATACCTGTGTCCACTTACCCACGTGCATGTACGATAATCTTGTTACTAACCAGTATGCATGAATTATTTATTTACGACTTTGTGATTCTAAGGTCCCTTTTTAGAACATCACTTTGGGCAATAAGACATTTGGGATGATAATTCATCGGACTTGTAATAAAGTACTAGAGCTTCTCCGCGGATCAAACTCTAGTAACCTTGCTTATTTAGCACGCAAGCTACAGCTACAGAATATAGGTTACATTGCATTACATTTTTATCTAGGCGCGCTGCGGCGACTCTGTTACTAATAATTGTTTTATTCTACTTACATAAAAACTTTACATATATATAAACCTTCAGTGAAAAATTATCTAACTGATGTTGAAGACCACCATCATGTTCCAAGATAGTTTGGCAAGTTTCACATACAGGTAATCTCTATTTACAGGTTCCTTCGCGATTGCAGTAACAATATGAATAGGGTAACATACTAAATCAATGGCATAAATCAGTAAAACTCCTTAAGTGATGGATGCTTTCCAGTCAGGATTCCAACCTACGTCATTAAAAAGAAACGCGAATACTCAGTCATTAAGCTGCCATGACTTTTAATAATAATTATTATTTATTTATTTTCAAACACATAGATACATAAAAATAATTTGAACAACTAGATTAAATATTAACATTAAAATAATTGTCAGTTAGTTTTTAATTAAAAAAAATATTTTACATATTTATTCCATGTACATGTATATTTTACATTAATTAACTGTTATATGCGTCAATCTTCAGCAAGTCTCAATATATATTTGTTTGATGTAACTGGCCAGCAATAGCCGCAACTATACTGTATCTATTACATACTGTAACTTTTATAGGCTGATATAATGTTACAAATATATATAAAAGGCAGTCCTAATTCCATCCGATATCATGATAAAGAAGGGATATTTATACGTGAGGGGGATCAAACGTCCATCATTTATCATTAAAGTTAATTACCTTGAACGCATCAGTCCATTCAACTAATTAGTCTCCTCCAAAAAAAATCGAGGATAATTGCGAAGAGTGATTGCCCAGATTTCCTTTCTCGAGAGGACACTCCTGATAAATTACAAACCTTAGCCATTCCGCTCAATTTTCTTAATACTTTGTTGTTCGGGAAAGAAATGGACCATCAATTCACATGGAGTAATCACTTTTGAACATTACCAAAAACAAATAGGTATATATATGTGTCTTAAAATATGTTAGCGAAATATTGTTTTAGCCGAAATTAGAAATTAAATTAGACCGAAATGAGGCAAAAAAGTACTAAATCGTTGTCGTGTAAACTTTGTTAAAGTGACTATCATAACTACTTGTTTATATATTATAAACAAGTACTAGGATATGTACACGGATTCGTCCAAGCTTGACTTGAAATTGCTGCGGAATTTCCCGGGCTCAGAGTACCGCAGAGTTTAAATTAGAATGGAAGGCATCGTTTAAATGCAACAACTGTATCATGTATAAGCTAATTTTTATGCACCCGAACAACTACAAACCGCTCCTGGTGAAATTCCCACAGGATTTGTGGGGTAAAAAAAAATTATCACACATTTTACTACATATGATTTGCTATCGATCAGTGAAAAAATCACACTGGAATTAGTTTTTTTTTTAATATGGCCGTTTTAAATCATTCCCAGAAACATTCTCGTGGTATAAAAACTAGCGCAAATTTTCAATCTAATTTTTTTTTGTCGATGAGCGAAGACGGCGTCGAAATCGGCCCCGTACATTTTACGTGAACCTCGAACAGACAAGGAATAAAAAAAAAATGACATCGTGTTCTCCATCGTTTATAAAGTTTATTCCAGTTGTTCTTTTAAGTAGCTTCAATAAACAAACACAGCATTTTTGAAATATTTTATAATATTATAGATGTATAAATCTCATAACGTCCCACTGCTGGGCTGGGGCCTCCCATTATAGGGAAACGGACAATATACCCGACACGCTTGTCCAAGGCAGCTTGGCATGTTTAGCATATCGGTTATGTCGATGTGCAGGTTTCATCACGATGTTTCATCTTCACCGTAAGCACGTGATAATTGTAACAATTTGCATATTAGGTCAGAAAACTGCCTAAGTGGCGTATTATGCTATTCGGCCAGGGTTCGCAACCCGCGCCCTTTGGGTTTGGGACGCATGCGCTAACCATTAAGCTACCACGACTTCATCACTACGACTCACAACTAAATCATAAAAAAAATGAAACTAGAGATTGCTTTAAACAATAAGGCCGCCTATTGTTTTAACCAACACAATACTGTAATCGTGCATTTTTGTAATACTTTATTTGGTGAGACATAAAGTGTTATCTATATACCTATTAACGTTATTAACTGCTTTAATATGCGGTTAGAAATGTTATATAAAAATATTGTTATGATTAACTTCGTATATTTTTGAGCCATTTCTACCCAAATTAAAAGACAGAAGTCGTCGTCAGCCATTCGCAGTTCACTACTGGTCGTAGACCTCCCCAAGTCGTAGCCACTAACACCAAAAGATGAAGAAGAAGTGAACTGGTTTCCGTCTTACTTAATACCCAAACGGCCATGCGGCTTCGACATCTTTTCCTACTATTTTTCCAGTGATTATCATTAGTCTTTATACAGATATAGGATATTTCCGATTATATGCCTTTTTATGGTTTCGTAGGAAAAGGAACTCTTTGTTATGCGCGGGCAGCCAAATACTTAATCAATTTATTACTTCGTTCAAAAACTTAAAATAAAAACGCAGTAGAAGTATCAGATGATACCTCGTGGAAGGTAGTTAGTTATACATAATCCATCTTCAACTGGGTTTAGGTCTCACAATTTTAGGGAAACGAACTGTATTGTAATCCTTGTCCTGGTTGACTGGTCTGATTTTATTTATTTGTATATGTTAGAAAAATTTCAGAGTACTACTTTAAGTTCTTTGCTTTTAAGCCTCGTTCGCAGTGAATATAATGCTAAAATATACAGCATACGGCTCGAAACTGAACGCATGATTTAAATTTTGACAGCTGTGACCGTTGCCGGGGCTCCCCGTCATCTTCAGAAAATTCAATGTTCAACGTAATACACGAAATTAGCATTATCAGTTTTTCATTCATATATTACCTAGACGAGTATCTCCGTCACATCAAGTCTAGATAACCTTCATTTATAGATGAGGTGCATAGAAGGTTGGAAATATGATGTATATCTATAAATTAATAGTGATTATCCGCCTCCGGGACACATATGTAAATACAATTCCGGTTTGCATCCCAAACACCACCTAATTATTCGATTGTACAGGTTACGGTTGGATATTCTATTCATATTACAACGTCTCCACAGGCTATGCAAATATGGCCATTACCTTTGTTAGAGGTAATGCTTGTCCATTATCTTCTGTCGGTTATGGAGATATTGCGTTGACGTGATTTATATATCTATTCCTCGTTCAAATACTTGACAACTTCGTTCATACAGAAAATAAGTAGCAGACAGAAATTATCTCTGGCGTAGCAAAGGCGGCTATCTTTTGTTAACATTCGTCACAGAATTTGGGATTTTAAACACAAAGGAAACAAAAGAAGTCTAAATGCGGGCAGGTATTAAACTGTGCTTTATGGCAGGCATGTGTGCATTAACTTTTGTCGGCATGTAACAATATACACATGTTTAATTCTTTAGAAACTCCGTCGGTACCATCGGGAAATTTCAGTGAGTATTTATGCAGGGAGAAACATTTCATAAGGGAAATGAAGTGACTTCAGACATAACTCGCATTTCGCAGTCACTTTCCTTAAGACACCAATCCACGTTCATACAACGAAATGAAAATTAATGGTGGTCGGGAGTATTTTTTCGTGTCGGTTTGAGTACACACCATTACTTCCTATCTGGCGTGTAACCCTCATTTATTATGTAAGTTGGTTCGCAAACCATTATACACAAAAATGCAGATGGCATCGTGGAACAAGCAGCTTTACCCAGTAAATTACAACCTGCATAGATTTTGTTCACAATATTTGATCTCACAAGGCGCGGTATAATAGTGGCTAATGCACTCGCGTTTCAAACTCGGCGGTGAAAGAAACCCACCAAGCTGCCTGGGACCTTATAAATGGCGAGCACCAAGGCCAGCATGAGACATTTAAGCGTTGACATTATATTTGATCTCACAACTAAGCTATTTTGCCAGAGAATTCTTTCAAGCAGAAATAAAATCACGCTTCACCTGCTTTGTCTATGAACACTTGAAAGAACATATTTCTTAAAAAAAATTAATGTTGTTTTAAATTGTCTCGCAAATTGCCGTCGCTAATGAAACTAATTTGAATAATACACTTCGCTTGCTAAAATTATTTTAGGCTCCTCGTCTCAAAGAATTTTCGGCTCTTCGTGATTTTTCTTGATTCTAACTAATTGGATTGATGGAACATGGCTCGCAAATCTGTCAGAAGATAATGAACGCACTTCCTAAATGAACCTTTTCTTGCAAGCGAACTATTTGCCCTAAAAGAGCATGACTGACATTTTCGTTACACAATTATCAATCTACATATTGATTTATACCTACAGATACTGTTATACTGTTTGATTTATGAAACATGTACATTGTTCAACAATAATATATTTTACTATCGTCCGCGGAGATTTTTCGCAGAAACTGAAACAAATAGCCTAAGTTACTACTTATAACATTAGCTATCCGCCAGTAAAAGTCTCGTCAAAATCGGTTCAGCGGTTTTAGAGATTAACTGGAACATCCAGACAGACAGACAAAAATTCTAAAAATTGCATTGGTCCCAATTGTCCTACCTGTTTTTTTTTTCACACTTTTAATTTGACATTACAAACAGACACTTCAATTTTATTTATCTATATAGATTATCATGATTAATATATATTATATATACAGACGAGCTTGAATGACAAGAGTTATGAATGTCAAAGAGGCAAGTGAGGTGTGTAAGAATAAGCCTAAATGGCACTCTGTTGTTCGTGCCTACCACGCAAGGGAACTGGCGTGAAGTTATGTATGTATGTATGTATATCTATGGAAGTGCATTTTATAATATTATAGATTTGAGGTATTTATTTCAATATTAGAAACAAGAATGAAGTTGTGGTGACATTATCATATTATGAAGCTATAAATTTTATTGTTTTATAACGTACTAAATGAAAATAGTGCAATGTTAATTTATTGTTATAGTATATTCTAAAGATTAATGTTTGCTTGGATAGATATATTAAGTACAAAAAGTTAAAATACGTGCAATAGTGTATAAATTATACAAATATAATTTATTTTAATTAAACAACATGATAACTTTTCATAACGATAACCTTGGCTTACAATTTTGCGATAATATTACTTTTTAACTTACGTAATATATGAATATTTTATAAATATATAATAATTATAATTTAAAAATCTCTCAACAATCATGCTCGACGTGATACTGAGTAAAATACATATGTATACTAATATTATAAAGAGGTAACGTTTGTGACTTTGTGACGTTGTAGGGGGTAATCTCTGGACCTACTAAACCGATTTTAAAAATTATTTTACTGTTAGAAAGCTACGTTAACAGGAAATGTCATAGGCTATATACCAAGTGAGCTGGACAGAGGGCGGGTGAAACCGCGCCGGGCCACAAGTGTATAATAATTTCATTTATTTTTATTACGTCAGATAGCTCGTGAACATCATCGTTTATAGGTAAATATATGATTTTCCTGTACTAGTAACGTAATATTAATGTTTGTAAAAATAGAATTAAAAATATGAAACATAAAACTTTAACATACATAACATTTTCGGAAGATTACATTTAATATAACGAAAATGTTATGCATGTTTACAAAATAATGAAATTCCCTGTAATGTATAACAACTTTGTTTAAGGTCCTTCCAACCGGATATTATGAAAACATGGATCCTAATTTAATCATAAATGTCGTTTACAATTTTCTTCCTGAATAGGCTTAATTTATTTACCCTCATCTCTGACTTCCATATTTACAGGTAAATATACCCGCATTTAATCGCTGTAGTGCCGGAAATTTCGCAAACGCCGGCGATTGGATGAAATTAGAGGATCGTAAACATACATGGTCTGAGGCGTTGTTTGCTCATCCTCTCCCTTGAATAGGCCGTCTGTGGAACCCTTTCAGGGCTTGATGAAACACAAACTGTGTCAGTGGTGCTGCCGAAATTTCGTATGGTGTTTGTAGTCCCAAAATACGCTGTGCCGGAGTTAACGCTATTTTCAAGTAGGTTTACTTCTGACTTTGATAAACATGTTATGTAAAGAAGCGTGAACATGCACAACATGAAAAGAAGCGATATTTAGACTTTTTACACTACTCATGTTCTTTTATTGTAAAAAGTCAAGCGCCTAATTTTGTCAGGCATAAAAATTCAAGTTGAATATTTAAATATCCTAATGTTCCCTTAATAAAACACCTGAGACACAATACCCCTATTTAAATACAATGGAAATGTCTAGTTGTGAGAAATAAAACTTCACAATGAAAAATAGAAGGCAAAAATAACTTACAAACCTGCTAATCTTTATATATAAAATTCTTCTGTGCGTGTATAATAATAATAATAATCGGCAGACAAACACACATATTGTATATCCCCAAATTAAGCAAGTTACGCTTGTGTTATGGGTAATATACAACCGACTACTCTGGGGCCGATCCCAGACACCCAGACCACAGTAAATAACGGAGAAAATACGTTTCCGAAATTTACTATACCAGGAATCGAATCCGGAACCTCTGCGTTGCAGTGAGGTACGCCAGCAAAGGCTTAGCCCGCTCAACCACGGAGGCTGCCATGTGACTAAAAAGTATGTGACTGAACTGAGGTACTCAGTGTTCAGGTAGATTCGAGAATGGTTTAGATTCACAATTGAACCCGGTAGTTGGCGCTGCAATCAAGTTCTAAATTTTATTTTTTCAGGGCAGGACAACGTCTGCTAGGCCCGCTAAATTAAATAAAAAGCATACAACAATTTTTTATCTGCATATCCAACAAATATAAAGGTACACACTCCTATAGATAGAGTTTATGCGCTGAAACTGTTTGAATATTGTGGAATTTAATTTATCATAATTTGCCTCTCAAGTAGAGGGAACTATGTAACGTTGCGGCACTTCCGTAGGACATGATTTGCATAATAACCGAAGTAAGTGTTCTAGAATTTGGTAACCTTCAATCTGAACCGTATTGTACGGGGCATTAGAGCTATTTTCAATGAGCGAAATTTAAGAAATCCTCTATGTCCGATCAATTTTCACATGCAGATTCTAACACATTTAAATGTATTAGAGGAAATGTTTATCGTGAATAGACACATTAGGATTGCGGTATAGTATAAATGCAATGAAAAGTACTTAGCTAGAAATGAAATGCTTACATTTGGAATTGACTAGGTTTAGAATTATTTATACAATGATTCAATATATTGTTACGAGTTGCAGGACTCGAATTAAAATGCCGTTGGAATTATTATAGAGTTTATTAGAACAATACAAACACGTATACTACAGGTACAAATATAACTGAACACAACCAGTCCAAACGTTATGCACAATTCAATAACACGCGCAAAGTCCCTCACTAAATAGATTACCGAATGTACACAGGTCTTACTTCGCTTGTGGTATCGCTAGACTGCCGATCTCTCCATTGGGCCATTGCTTTATACTACACCGATACAATATGTCCGCCCGACCGCGTAGACCAAATTTCTTAGAATCAGTTCGGCACACCTGGCTATGGCTGCCATAAAAGATTACAATACACAATGGGCTGTTTCCTAAACACAAAGTAAATAAAAGAAGTCCAAATGCAAAAAGGTAATAAAGTGGGCTTTTATGGTATGCAGGTGTGAATCCACTTTTGTCGGCGTGTAAGTCGTAACACTATAATAATACCTTAATATATAAATATTTCATGTTTATTTTATTTACAATAAATTGTCCGAATGGCATGTATACCAAAAACATTAATTCTTCCACCCGTTACTCCCATCAATTTATGTATTTTTCCCTATTTGGCATTACAAATTATAGTACAATATTAGAAAAGATAGCTTGCAACGAGAACCGAGAATTATCTGCTTGTCTGCTTGTTTAAATTTTGGGATTTTTTGTTCTCTAATCATAAAACGCTCTTATTTCATACTATCTGTACCCGGCAGACGTTATCCTGCCCTTAGAAATAAAAATCTAGAACCCGATTGCAGCGAAATTCATTGGAACCAATAGTTAATTTAAACCATTTCGAATCCACTTCACTAAAAACAAAAAAATCATCAAAATAAGTCCCACCGTTTAGGAAAACTTTAACGGTGCCACCTACCGGTAAATCTGTAATATTAACCATCCCAGGACCCACTTGAACACACACAAAAATAATTTCACCTAAATATTGAAACCCGATTACAGCGCCATCTACCTGGTTCAAATTTGAATCTATACCGTAACCGAGACCCACTTGAACACACACTAAAATAATTTCACCTAAATATTGGAACCCGATTAGAGATAAATTAATTATTTTACATGTATTTTATCAATAAAATAACTCCGACCGAAGCATCTGTTTTAAACGATATTCAGTTTTTTTACATCCTCTTTGACGATATTTGTAGCCCGTATTCTGTCAATTCTATGTCAAACGTCATAAGGTTACATTAAAAAAGTTTATATTGTCCAAAGCGCTAAAAGGTTACATTAGAAATAATTTTATATGGTGGTTAAGTATTCTTAAATTTAATAATTTTCCGCGCAATTTTCTTAATTTTCTCTTTCATAAGAACCTTCTCCTGACCAAAACAAACACAACAAAAAAAGAATTAGCGAAATCGGTCCAGCCGTTCACAAGTGATGGCGTGACCAAGGGAAATAGGAATTCATTTATATCTATATATATATAACCAAAATTTAACGTATCCAAAAACTTTTCGTTAAAACATTTTAACTTCAAGTTTAAAAGCCATTTCAATGACTATACCGCAGCTTGTCTTATCTTCCTTACATCTTATCTTACTAATGAAAGGAGGCACTACCTCGACAAGACGTTTTTGTACGATATCACATATTCTATTATCGATTGTACTGCTCTAACTTAGTCTTTGAATATACATGTACTACAGCGTTACCCTCTTATATCCTTCATCATACAGTTTGCTACCCCTGTTTCCAAAACTAACTACGGACAAAATTAATATCTGCGTCGTTGTACAAATACCTACAACAAATATTTTAGCGACATGCACAATTTTTAATTCTTCTAAACAAATACTTAAGTCATCAGTTGTTAGAAAAGTTATTAATAAGCTTCAAAAAGAAGGTAATATATTTATTATGTTTAAATATTTAGATCTAATCATTTATTTTTGTTTAGTTTTCTCATCAGAAGTGTCGCAGTATTATGATAGATTGGATAATTAATTTTGGTGTATTTAAGATGGGTACTATTTATATTTGTTCTTTTTCCAGATCATAAGTATCCATTCTAAATTTAGATGTACAGTTTTTCAATAAGAGGCCAAACAATACAAAATATATATTATAAGTATTAGTTATACTATAAGTAGATGTTACAATAACTATAAGATCCGGGGTATTCGTCAAACCGCCCAATTGGTATTCACTTTAGATGTTTGGGGCAACCCATCAGACAAAAATGCAAGGCCGATAGTGAAGCCGATAGGCAAATACTCACCCCAAATCATGACCTAATATTGGGCAATTTATCACCGACAAACCTTTGTGCCCGTGCCATCAATCTTGAGCTTCCTCCGCACTCAACACTCCAACTAATTATTGTCGATCGTGCCTTGACAGTTTGCTTGTGGATGTAGACAGTTTTTTTTCCAGGGGAAGACATATTTACCAATGTCCTGTTCACTGTGATGCATAAATGCTGATTGGTTAAGAAATATATTGGCTCTAATAATATTTTTTGCATTAACGTAGCCACAAAATCTATATACATAAAACAAATTCAGACTATTTACACCATTTATAAATCAAGAATGGCTGGACCGATTTTCATAATCTTTGATTTGTTGGATTTGTCTCCACCCCAAATAGCAGAAAACTATGAGTATTTTAAAAATATTATTATAGATTTGGAACTCTGCCTTCTACCGCAATAGACAGTTCACGTCATGCACGCATACAGCTTATTTGTATAATATATAAGTATAGTTATATAAAAATCAATTGATGTTCGTTAGTCTCGCTAAAACTCGAGAACGGCTGGACTGATTTGGAATTATTAGTTGAAGTCCAATGAAGGTTTAAAAGGTGAGTAAATATGAAAAAAATTCTTGGAATATAGTAAAAATAACAATTTCGCTTTCCCTTAGACTCTATTTCACCTGTCAAACACTTGATATTCGTCCCGTCGTTTAGAAATCAATGAAATTTAAAAGTCGTTCAGAAATTAAATTTTAAAGTGAAGTTTTTTTTCATTTTTTTTGGTTTTGAATGTCAAACGTTTGATGTTCGTCCCGTCGTTTAGAAATCAACTTTTTTCTTATTGATTATGAGGCGGTACGAAGTTTGCCGGGTCAGCTAGTTTGTAATAAATAATTGATGTCCACTGCAAATCAGTGACATACTAGAATGGTTTAGACTCACAATTAGACCTCGTATGTGGCGCATGAATCGGGTTCCAGGATTTAGATGATCTTTTTATATGTGTTTTTGTGCGATCCCGGTATGGTTTACATTGACAATTAGATCTAGTAGGTTGCGCTGGAACTGGTTCTAGTTTTTTATTTTTTCAGGGCAGAACCAACATCGGCCGGGACCGTTAGTATTATTATAAATAAACAACTTTATCAAACCACATACATAGATTATTTTAATTTATTAAAATATGAAAACAAGTTATATAAGCATTTCACCGTTATCAATTACTCTTATCGATCCAGTAATACTCCTCGCACGATCACTTGACAAATATAGCATATAATCTGCTATTTCTTCAGGTTCCACTACTTTACGCAAAGGATTATTTTTGCATAAGTTCTCAAATGCTTTGATTGCAGTTTCTTCACTGAATCCTGCGGCTCCTAGGAAAGGAGTTTTAGTGCATCCAGGATTTACAGAATTCACACGAACACCGTACGGTGCAAGCTCCAATGCAACACATCTTGTAAATTGATCTATGCCTGCCTTAGTGACACTGTATGGTAGAAGTTTCAATTGTGGGATTGGCTTGATACCAGCTACACTGGAGACGTTCACAACATTGCCTTTACTTTGGATGAGATAGGGTGTAGCGAGACTTGTAAGCAAGTATGCGGACCGCAAATTACTGGCGAAAGCACGATCGAGTAATTCTATACCATCACGAATACTTCCGTGGAAACCCACGCCAGCATTATTTACTAGCACATCTATACCCCCGAATGCTTCAATTGTACTTTTTACAATGTTTTGTACATCTTCGTCTACGGTGAGGTCAGCTTTCACAACTAATGGTTTGATTCCTTTAGCTTCTTCGCACTGTTTGGCGACATCGTTCAAGGCCTCTTCATTTCTTCCAACTAGCACTAATTTAGCAGATTGTTTTGAGTACAATACAGCCGCGGCAGCTCCAATCCCGGAGCTAGCACCAGTTATTACGACAACTTTATTAATGAAGTCCATCTCTTCCAGTTCATTAAATAACACTGAACTATATCACATGCATTATGTATAAACATAACAATATTTATCTTATCTTGTATTATAGCTGTATACTGTAAACAACTACGATTCATATGCCATTGTTTATAAAAATAACGTCAAGAGGTCTCGTTTGGTCGTCAAAGTACACTTCAAAACTGTACTAAGCAGTTGCGCCCCCCCGATTATAAGCCCATATACCTACCGTTGTCGATAGAAGTTATGGTAGTTACGTTGTAAAATAAGTCATTTTACTATAAATATTATGCGTAAACTTAAAAAAAATTAACCAACTACTTACTACAACATCTTGAAGTAGGTACCAAGTAAAGTAAAACATAAGAAAAAAACAACACAGAAAAATATAGTCATTTTTATGTTTTACTTCGCACCGACTTCAAGATGTAGAAAAAAGATAGTTAAATGTTATAATTTGCATTTTAATTTGAAGTCGGGTTTGTTTTGTAATTTTTTTTACAGTTTAGATGGGAACATCTCTTTCGATTAAAAAACAATGTTAAAATCGGCCCACAATTGACAGAGAAATCGCGTAAAATGCATAAAAAAATTAAGTGCCTGTAGAAAATGTAATACTGGCACGCATTTATAAGGTTTTTTTTTCGAAGAATGTAGGCGCCCGGCGTCCTTTAATAAGAGTTACTCTCGTTATCCCTGGAATCCACTCACCAGATCCTGACTTCGTGACCATGGCAGCTTACGAATAAAGAAAAAAGTTAAGGCACTTGCGAAAAAGCAAACCCCCCCCTCCCCCCGCGGGCAGAAGAGTAGTTTATAAGCTACTATTATTGAAAGATATGATAAGTAAGTAGAGGTATAATTTTGGCATTTTAGTTAAAAAAAGTTACCTATTATTAGCTGGAGAGAGATACAGGAACCTACAATATTAATCCATTATAAATTCGAAACATGCGTGCATGTTTTTATTGTTTAGAAAAAATATCACCAGTAGGTAGTAGAGGTGTCTTCACAGTTACATTGGTAGACATTAATGTAATAAAGCATAAAAATATTTTACACCGCGACGCGGAGTGCCATCCATACACCCGAGTGGCAAAGAAGGGCCATTTGGCTTATTACGTTTACATCAGGCCCCGTTAAAGCCACCGACGGAACAAAATGTTGCATGAAATTCCTTTTCTGGTTGCGATTGATCTCTTAATGCTCACAACAACGTTATATTTTTAATAATACTAGCTCTTTACGCCTAAGTCCGAAAGAATGCCCTGGGGTAATAAATTCTAATTTTCTGCATAAAAAGTAACTACAGTTTTGTACTATTACTTACCTTGAAAAAAAGAATACCTAAATTGACATCATTATTGTCCTATAGTTATATTCCTCACGTCTGCCACGAAGCCCGGGGCCCGCTTTCCTACTTTTGATGCTTCTACTTCGCGCGGCTTTCGGCATTCCTAGTTACGAGACAATTAATAAAGGAAATCGACAATAACCTAGTAAAAATATAATTTTGAACTCAATATATTTGTTACGCTTTCAAGGAGAAACCACGGTACCGATTATGCTGAAATTTGGTATAATCGGGAATGGTTATAGGATACATTATATCCCAGAAAATAAACTAACTAACTAAACTACAACTACCTAACTATATAGCCCACTCATAAAGGTGGAATTACATTACATTTTTTTATTATGAGAGCAAACATTTACTCGTATTATATTTTTTTGGGTTGCTCTTAAAATAACTTAAGTACTAGTATCTGATACCTAGTACTCATAAAATGTTTCAATAGGTACAACTTTAAGTTGCATGCAATAAAGTATATACTATTCTACAGTGACAGCTATGAGGATTTCAGGGTATAACTCAGAGACGTAGCCTGCAAAATAAGCTTTCAAAGAGGCAAATAATTGTTGAACAACTGCTTATTTCACCAGTGTAATGGTGTATGTGTGATAGCATATAGTACTGAACTCTTTTTCACTAGTGGCGATAAGTAACATGGTACACAGGATTATACAAGATAGTGTTTATAGAACAGTGGAACAGTATATACATAAAATTTGTTGCCCGCCCTAAACATTTTGGTTAATTTTCTTTGTCAATATAGCTCTACACAATTTGTATATCTAGCCGATGTCAAATGTGCGTGAATATTCAAGTTTTAAAATAACATTAAGTCAGTAACCCCAGCCAAATAGTCTTTAACTGACCCCAAATGAGAAGAAGCATATTTCACTAAACAGCACATACATAATAATAATTCTAAATTCAGAACAATCAATTTCTTACAACGATAGGCAGTTCTTAACCAATATTACACATTTTTTAAATAAAACTGCCAATATAACATCGTCCTCCAAGTTCCCCTCAAAAACTGTATTCGGCCTTTATGGGTATATTTTATAACATAATCATAGTTTTCTCAAAAGAGAGGGAACTAACACGATTTTTCTTTTCAATAATAGCCCGTCGTCAGCAGTTACAAGTGCAAATAAACATTGAAAAATCCGGACCCACAAATCCCCTGAAGGAGTTCGCTCTCACGTTTCACACGCTCTGCACTGTCTCCCCACATAAAGGAGCTTCGGCATGGCACATCATTTATTTATTTAATAATATATTAAACTAGCTGTTTCCGGCAGACGTTGTCCTGCCCGGAAAAAATAAAAATATAGGCCCCGATTCTAGTGCCACCTACCAGTTCTAATTGTAAATCTAAACCATCTGGGGACCCATCCAAACACACACATAAAGTTTAGTCTAAATCGGTAAAGTTGTTCTCGAGTTATATGCGTACATACATTTCTACGATTCATTTATATATATAAGACAAGATAACTCGTATAACTAATACTTACGTTGTAAGAACAGATTTTCCATTTACTAGCATTTTTTTACATGAATTCAGCAGAGAAGCAGAAAGCTCACCTGATGGATAGCGGTTACTATGGCCTATGGACATTTGTAACAGGAAAGGTGCTACCAATATGCTGCTAGTCTTTAAAAAGCCATTAATGCCAGAACACAGCTCAAGATTGTTAGACCGGTATTCTAGCCCAAAGATGGTAGCCAAACAGATGGACAAATACTCTACCACTTGGCTGCAGGTTATTTTGTCGCCTCTTACGACCGTCCGGCCGTAGTAAATTGTAATCCGTCGTCCGTTCCTGCACGAAGAAGCATGTACCAGAGAAAATTAGTTCGCGTTGCAACGACGCCGGTGTGTTTGTTAGTGAATTTCAGCGGCGGCACGAAAATAACGTTTCAAAATTCATCCATCCAGGAAATAAAAAGTATCCTGTGTTAATCCGGGATATAAACTAGCTCCGTGCCGTGTTTCACTTAAATTCGTTTAGTAGTTTCACGTGACGTCTTAACGGGCAGACAAAGAAAAGTTCTAAAAATTATATTTATGGAATTTGCTAGTCCAAATTAGATCCATATTTTTTTTTTTTAATTCTTTATACAAACACGGCCCCTCTATCAATTTATCATATTTACATCTATTTCAAAATAGATACCAAAATTTAAGTAAAAACAGCTATACTTATATGTATATCTTTATTTATATTTTTATCCGTGCAGG
This sequence comes from Dendrolimus kikuchii, assembly GCA_019925095.2. Classification (NCBI taxonomy): domain Eukaryota; kingdom Metazoa; phylum Arthropoda; class Insecta; order Lepidoptera; family Lasiocampidae; genus Dendrolimus; species Dendrolimus kikuchii. The sequence goes on from CM034400.1 coordinate 11,712,941, forward strand.
AACGGAGAAAGAATACAATTTCCTGCGGCCGGGCGGCCTGTCGTAAGAGGCGACTAAACAACCCACAGCCAGGTGGTAGGACATTTGCCCGACTGGATGGCTACCACCCCTGGTCTAGAGCATGCCACCATAACAACTTTGAGTTGTGTTCTGGCATTAGTGACCAGGTTCCAGACTCACTTAAGAGAGCAGCAGCGCATTTGTAGCACCTTTGGTGTTGCAAATGTCCATAGGCGATGGTAACCGCTTTCCATCCAGTGGGCCGTCTGCCTGTCTGCTGAACTCTTGCAATAAAATAAAAAAATATTATATAAAAGGCCTAATCAGAAATAAATCCTTTTTTATGTCTGTCTAAAAGTTCTCCGAAACCTCTCAGGGGACTATTTCTATATTGTACTAGATTTAGATTTGAATCCAAATATTAGTTTCACGTAAATGAAGTCATAGATGTAATATTGAGTCTCATTATATGTTTATTTATGTTCGCGGCTCTCTATATAAACCGGTTTTAATAAAAACTAGTGTTAGTAGTAGTAGTTGTAGTGAATAAACTTAATATGTTCTATTACAATAACTAACACATCATGATAACAACTTTTATGGTAAAAATCATTCAAAATTTAAATTCATTGTATCTTTTAATTGAATTGTCTAGTGCTATTACTAGTGTCAAGGTCTCCTCTATTACGAATACCGTTTCTATTGGCCAAGGATACATTTTTCTCATGCTTTCTCAGGAATCCCTTATAATAATATTCTAGACGTTATCTGACCTAAATATTAGACCCTAATGCCCCAGTTCTGAAATCGGCTCCTCGTTTTAGGGATGTACATCACAGAATAAGACGTCATACACGCCACGCTTGTCCAGGGCTAGTTGGTAGATCTCAAATATCGGTAAAATCAATACGCTGTTTCCTCACGACACTTTTCACCACCGTCAACACAGACTTCCGTAAAATATTTTTTTGGCAAGATTCGGACTAATATAATTAAAATGCACAACGATATCTCAAGCACTGAGTTAAATAAAAATATAAACCTATAGTCAGTTACGGATCAGGTATTAGGTTAAAATATTTAGAACGCATTAAAAAAGCAAGATACGTTAATTAAATCCATTAAAGTAAACACCTGTTTTATTTGATGACGTCCTAGTTTATTACTATTTATTATTATTATTAACATCAAACAGCCAACATTATTCAAGATTGATCTAGAAATAAGATAATAACAAATAATATATTAACTTCCACATTCAGAAGAGTTAATTAATGAACAATTAATACAGAATCAGAAAATAACAATTATCTTGACTTAAAATGAATATACCTGGGGAATAAATTAAAGATTTAATAAAAAAAATTAAACGAAACTAAATCGACAAATACGAGTTTAATTGTGGATATGTAAGATTAATGGACCCTTACCTAATTCAGACTTGCATCCGTAATTTTCATTCATAATTTCTTATATATAGCATCAACGTATGAAGTCATTATTTCTCATTTATGTCTGCCGTAAGTTTCACTCCACGTCCAGCCGGCTGCATGCAAAATGAAGACTAATGGGTGGACATTCACAACCTATATTAACCTACTGGTTTACTTTCTGACCTATTTATGTTGTACACTAAATTCTCGTACAATACATTCTTATCCCTGTCTTCTCGTATATACGAGTATGTACGCAATTTCCCAGCAAACAAGTTTATGTGACAGAGGAAAAATTCAATAAGACTACATACATAGGTGGATTTTGAATTTATTTCTATATGTTTCATAGCTGTGTAATGTATAAATATCTATAAGTACTACATGTATAACATTTTATACACAATCTAAAATACATAGATTATAAATGTAATTTATTTTTGTCATAAATATAAAATGTAATCTTAATAACAACAATAAATTTAAATACATGAAAATGTGTCTAAATTTAAAAATGTAATATCAAGCATCTAATATTGTGAGAATGTCAATTTAATAAATAGGCGACCATTACCGTGCAATCGATGACCTCGTAAAAACCCATCACACCAACATTTCGCCATTATCGATAACAAAAATACTACCAGTAATGCTGCGGGCGCGATCACTTGATAGATAAAGAATTAGGTCGGCAACCTCTTCACTTTCCGCCATTTTGCGAAGTGGATAAAATTTATTGCGATGCTCAACGAGTTTGTCGGCGTCTTCTTTACTAAATCCAGCGGCCTCGATGAACGGAGTTTTCGTACCTCCAGGGTTAACAGAATTAACACGTACACCGTCGCGACCAAGTTCCAATGCAAGACACTTAGTAAACATATCCATACCAGCTTTCGATATACAATACGGTAAAAAAGGAATATCCTTAATTGGTCTCATAGCTGCAACACTTGACACATTAACCACATTTCCTTTATTTTTAACTAAATACGGCGTCGCGAGGCTTGTCAGTAAATATGCTGATCGTAGGTTGCATGAAATCGCACGATCGAACAGCTCTACACCATCTCGAATACTTCCGTTGAATCCCACACCAGCGTTGTTTACCAGAACATCAATGCCTCCAAAAGTTTCAATAGTTTGTGTAATAATATTTTCCAAATCATGATCATTAGTGACGTCAGCTATGACGATTAAAGGTTTGATGCCCTTCGCTAACTCACACTGTTCTGCGATTTGATTTAGAGCTTGTTCATTTCTACCGACAAGAACTACTTTGGCCGATTGCTTCGCAAACATGACAGCTGCATCCGCGCCAATACCTGAACTGGCACCGGTTACTACGACAACTTTGTTTATGAAGTCCATTGTCGGCGGCGTCTCGATCGACACTAAACCCGTTTTCGATAAAACGTAGTAGACAACTCGTAAAGTTTAACCTTGATTAGTACTAGTTGCTATCGACCGTGTTGTGTTGCAGTTATAATTAAAGGCTATTTTCTTTTTCTTCTTTTACTCCGTTATGTTATGTTATGAGAATATATCTATAAAATTAGCACAGAAAAGATAACACTGGAAGTCGAACTTAGATAAGTAAAAAATATTTTAGCCATTGCTATACATAATTATATTCTAAACTAGAATTTTAAATCTTCATCCACGTTGGATGGGTAGCAAAGATCACAGTTGTTTTACACAGAGAATTTGAATTAGTGAAAATCTTGCATCAGAATAAGAATTTTATCGACCTGGCCACTTTCAAGAACATTCCCACGGGATTCTCCGTATCAAAAGTACAGTAAATTTTAAGTCCGGGAATTGCTGTCGGTCAACGAACACGAAAAATATAAAAAACAAAAGTCTACACTTTTACAATTTTATAATATTATATTTTCTATAGGCACCTTGTAATATTATATTTTCTATTGGCACCTCAGCCAATCGCGGTTTACTATTAAACGTAGGCATCCCCAAGTCGGTGCCCTTCATCCCTGTCCTCTAAAGTTTCTCATCCAGCGCCTACCGGCGACCTTACGCAGGTCGTCAGTCCATCGGGCAGGAGGGCCTCCGACACTGCATTTACCGAGACTCGGTTTCCACTCCAGGACTCGTCTGCTCCATCGGCCATCGGTCCTGCCTCAGACGTGACCGGCCCACTGCCACTTCAACTTGAAAATATTGCAAGCTATGTCGGTCATCTTGGTTCGCTTACAGATATCCTCCTTTTTAATTCTATGCATAAAAGAAACACCCAACATAGCTCGCTTCAGAGCTCGTTGAGCGATTTGGAACTTGTGGACCAATCCTGCGGTCAGTGTCTACGTCTCGGCCCCGTAGGTAAGGTACTTATTTGGTAGCGATTTCAGTTTTAAAGCCTCCATTAGACAGTTCTTTTCTGTCCTTCTATTTGGATGAATCAACCAAAGTGATCCATATAAACATACCTTTGAACCATTTAATGTCATTGAATACCGTTGTGTATTTTCATTTATATGTCCTTCAATCACATTGATTCAATTCTATGGATCCTAATATCAGGATAACGTCACTAAAGAAGTAATTTTCATTCATACGTTACATAAAATACAAAACGGTAACAATTTTTTTATAACTCAATCCTTAATAGATACTTATAACCCATAAATCCTTTAAAGTTACAAATGCGAGGAAATATTTATTTTGATCATAAAAATTCGAGTAATGATGGAAATACTCGCGGAAGTCCCTCCCGTGATATGTGCAACACGGCCCATCACGCGTGCCTGGAATCCTTCCGTACGTTATAGGCTGTCATTTCATTATTGTTAGCGACCCGAGGGGATACATGTCAGTGAGAAATATGCTTTATTACAATATTTTACGCAAAAAAATCCGCATCTACGTCTATCATTACGAACCTACACCAGCCAACATGATGTTATAATTTTGTGAATTTTAATACGATTAATAATTATATTACTAATCATCAAAAAACTTGGTATTATCTATACTAATATTATAAAAAGGTAAAGTTTGTGAGTTTGTGACGTTGTAGGGGGGGGGGGGGGGATTTCTGGATCTACTAAACCGATTTTAAAAATTATTTTAGTGTTGGAAAGCTACGTTAACAGGAAGTGTCATAGGCTATATAACATGACGCTATATACCACGGGAACGGGACTGAGCGCTGGTGAAACCGCGCCGGGCCTCTAGTCTCTTATAAATAAAAATCAATGTTTGTATGTTTGTCCCATATGCGTTCCTAAACTATTGATCAGATTGTGGTAAAACTTTGCTTAAGTGTTCTTAGAATGCCCAAAAGGCTTTTTGGCTTGAAAAATCTATCGCCGTCAGCCATTCGCAGTTTACTGCTGGACGTAGGCTTACCCAAGACGGTGCCACTCATCTATAAAAAAAATCTATAAAAATAAAAAATCAATGTTCGCATTTTTGTCCTCAATGTATACCTAAAGTATTGATCAGATTCTGATAAAATTTTAATAAGGCTCTCTGAGGACACCCGTGAGGGTTTCAGACCCAAAAATATATAAATAATATATGAAATTCTTCTGTTTGTGTGTGTGCCACTAAACTCTTCCTAAACGATTGAACCGATTTTGATGAAATTTTTTGTGCGTGTTCAAGTTGGTCCTGGAATGGTTTAGATTCACGATTAGACCTGTAGGTGGCGCCGCTAAATTCCTCCTAAACAGTGGCACCGATTGTTATGATTTTTTTTGTGTTTTCAAGTGGATTCGAGAATAGTTTAGATTAACAATTGGTCCCGGCAGATGAGGCTGCAATCAGTTTCCAGGATTTTGACTATTTACTTTGTGTGTTTGAGTGGGTCCCAGGATGGTTTAGATTCAAATTTGAACCAGGTAGATGGCGTCGCAATCGGGTTCCAGAATTCAAGTGCAATTAATTCAGTTATTTTATTTATTTAATAATCGACAACAATTTTTTGTAGTTTAATTTAAAAAATTAAATTGAAGGAAATAGATAATTATTATTTCAATTCAAGCTGGAATACTTATCTTGATTACAGCTCTAAAGGCTGGTTCGATTGGTGTGATACCCTGCTCTCACAGAATGTTGACGTGAAACTATTAGCTTTGAGCTAATCGTCCTTCGTGCGATAAGTGAGAGTTCCGGTGACTCACTTCCCCCTCCACCTATAATACTATCTTCCCTATTCCATCCTCCTATTCCAACTCTATATCCCAACCCCTCTATCCCATTCCTCTTGTCCGATCCTTCTAACTCATCTCCCTATCCCTTCCAAAAGGCTGGCAACACGTTGGCTTCGCCCCCAAAGTTAGAAATGTCTATAGGAGACGGTAACAACTTTCTATGAGCTGGGCAATCTGCCTTTTTGCCAGCTTCCACATAAAAAGTGAAATACTTCGACATAAAACTAAGTGCCGCAGTGTCTCGTCTGTCTGAAGTGCTTTTGAAATCAACTGTTAATTGTAATGCAATTTTAGAACGCATTAACAATGCAAGACTCAGTCGATCCATTCATTCCGACCTGCTTCTGGTATCGAGGGCAAACTACGTTATGTACATACTGCGTCATGCCATTTATATGAATGATGTTTTGGGTATAGCTGTTGTCGCGTGCGATATTCTGATTTAATACGGGAGTCGGTAAGGTGACATCTGTTTGTACATTTAGCTGTGAACATTCAAAGTTTATCTGTGCAGCCCGCATAGAAGGTATTGTCCGGACTCATTAGCCTTTTTTTTTTTTTTTTTTTTTTTTGGCCAGGGGAAATCCGTTTGAGGACTAAGCCGCGACAGGCACAGAAGCCTGGGGGGATGTTCGCGACCCGTGTGAGTGTGGGATTCGCCAGATCGGGGGTGGCACTAGCGTGCCCGGTCAGAACCGGTGCCACGCTATTGCCACTCCCCAGTTAGGGATACCCACTAAAACCCCTGGGTGTTCCGTCCTGCGCCTTATGCCAGGGCTACGGGAAATGGGCTACCCGACTCCGCAATGCCCTGGCAGGCGTGGGCCCCCCTCACTGGGCCTCTTCCTATGCCAGGGGACGTATCCCCCGGCTACTACTGTGTCTCATTCTTGCGTGGGGCGGTCTGTAACGCGCCCCACGGGAAGAGAGATGAGCGCGCGCGGAACACTCGCGCTCTCATCTCGACGGCATGTGCGGGTGAGTGAGAACCCCTATACCCCTAAGGGCCCCACCCGCGCCGCCCGCTTACGGTGGCCGAAGGTCGAGTTCCGACCTCCGGCGTCGGCGCGTCCTCCTTTGGCGGGAGCGGAGCAAGGACGTACGCTCACGCTCCCGCTCCGCCTCCTCCTTCGCAAACATGACGTGCTCGCAGAAGGAGGAGACGGCGTCCCATCCGGTGCGGCTCCCGACCATGGTGCGCACCACGGCCGGGAGCGAAAGGTCTAGTCCGGTGAAGGCGACGAGCTCTCGGCGCTGCTCCGTCCATGCAGGACATTCCTGCAGGGTATGCAGCGCCGTATCCTCGTCGCCTGTGTCGCAATGATGGCACCCTGACGTCGGCTCGCGGCCGAGGCGACACAGGTACCTCCCGAAGCAACCGTGCCCCGAGAGGACCTGCGTCAGCCTGAACGTCAGGGTGCCGTATGTTCGTCCAATCCAATCCGGCAGGACGGGCCTCACCGCCTCGATGGTGATGGGGCCCGCGCTGGGGCGTCTAAGGCGATCTTCCCAGACTCCCACGGCGACCTGGCGGAGCTCCGACCTGCATGCCTCGATTTCGCGAGGCGCGGGTCTGGTGCCCCTGGCCAGGGCCTCTTTGCGCCACACATACAGTGACGCCAGGACCCTGGCTTCCAGGTCCCATGGGAGGGATCCGGCGAGTAGCGAGGCCACTTCAAAGGACACCGTACGGTATCCCCTTATCGCCCTGACGGCCATTATGCGCTGTGCTTGACGCAATAGCGGTGCGTTTTTGGCTGTCAGGCGATCCGCCCATACAGGGGCTCCGTAGAGGGCCATCGACCGTACGATGCCTTCGAAGAGTTTTCGGCACGTGGCGTTCGGCCCCCCGACATTGGGGAGCAAGCGCGAAAGCGCACCCGCTGCCCCCTTGAGTCTGGGGAGCAGCTGCCGAAAATGTGCCGAAAAATCCCACCGGCTATCGAGGACCAATCCAAGGTATTTCATGGTCACCCCAATGCCGATGCGGATGCCTCCTACTATAATAGCGGTGTCTGGAGGTGGACGGTTCCGAGGGCCGTGGAAGAACACGGCCTCAGTCTTCTGAAGCGCCACCTCCAGTCCAAGACGCCGGATCCTGCCTACTACTAAGGACACCCCAGCCGTGCCTAGAAGGCACGCCTGCCGGTGGGTCCTCCCTCGTGCTGCGATCAAAGTATCATCCGCGTAGCATATGATACTGACGCCGGGGAGGACCCTGCTGCGTAACGTCCAGTCGTATGCGATGTTCCACAGGAGGGGACCCAGGACCGACCCCTGTGGAACACCGCACACCATGGCTCGCCGATTCCATCCCTCGTGGACCGGGTAAATGACGGCTCGTTCATTTAGATAGTCCCCGACTATACGGCGGAGGTAGGACGGCACCCCGAAATACCGGAGTGCCTCCATGATGCACGGCCAGGGCAAGGAATTAAAAGCGTTGGCGATGTCTAGAGACACCGCCAGTAATACCTCGCCCTGGGAAACTGCTTCCTCCGCCAGGCCTCTCAGGCGCATGACGGCGTCGATCGTGGAGCGCCCTGTGCGGAAACCGAACTGGTTGTCCGCCAGGTCCGGCCCCGTCGTCGATAGGTACTGGACGAGGCGGTCGACGACGATACGCTCAAAGAGCTTGCCGACCTCGTCCAGCAACACAATGGGCCGGTAGGCGGACGGTGAGTCCGCGGGGCGCCCCTCCTTACGCAGCAGGACCAGTTTTCCGGTCTTCCACCGTTGAGGGAACTGGCCCTGCTCCAGACATGCGCCGAAAAGCCTCATCAGTCGGGGCTCGAGGGCGTCGTAGGACAAAACCCACGCACGCCCTGGAATGCCGTCGAGGCCGGGGGCGGCGTTCTTGGCCTTTAGCCGTAGCATAGCCACTCCCAGCTCTACCCGGTCCACGGTGGGCACAGGGTCTCTATCCGCGCTGGGCTCCGCCTCTGGCGGGGCCATTGCAGGAGGCACGTGCTCAGCCCGTGAAGGGAACAGAGCGCCAACCACGTCGCGTACTACATTCCTGGGGAGAGACTCGGTTAGCGGGGGCGCCCAGGCACGGAGCTTGTTCCGTACCATCCTGAAAGGGCGCCCCCAAGGGTCTTGGTTTAGGCTTTCCAAGAGCTCCCCCCAGGCCGCGTTCTTCGCATCGCGGATCGCGACGCGCAGGTTCTTCCTGGCGCTTCTGTACCCCTCGTACAGCTGAGCCTCTACGACCGCTGCGTCTGCTGGGCGGCGTAGCCGTCGTCTGTGTCGGGTGTACTGGCGGTGCGCGGAATTGCACGCGCGCCTTAGTCCCTCGAGTACGGGGCTCCACCAGTACACCTTTCGGTAGGGCCGGAATCGGCCCCTCCTCGGCATCGCCGCATCGCAGACGCCTGTGACGAGCGACCGTAGGTATTCTGCCTCCTGCTCAACATTTACATCGGGAGGGTTCGTCTGGGGCCCTGATGCCCAGGTGGCGACGATCAGGGCCTCTTTGAACGCCTCCCGATTCAGCTTTTTCAATGCCCAGCGCGGACAGTCTCCTACCGGGGGCTCTCGGGTCGGCGGGTGCGGATTTCGGGCGGAGACGCTGAACCGAATATATCGGTGGTCGGAGAGCGTCTCCACGCCCGTGACGACCCTCCAGTCCCGCACACGGTGCGCCAATTCAGGGCTGGCAAACGAGACGTCGACAATTGAGCCGCCCTGCTGGCGCACACACGTGTGTACGGAGCCCCGGTTGAGAACTACGAGACCCTTTTCGATGACCCATTCTTCGAGCGCCTCGCCGCGCGCGCACGTACTCGGAGATCCCCAAGCCACGGATTTTGCATTGAGGTCCCCGAGCACGAGCACGGGGCGGGGTCGGCTGCGGGCCACCACAGTGCCCACTTCCTCTATCCAACCTTCGGGACTCATTAGCCTGTGTTAACATGCCTCTACCCCAACCGAGAGACCGACGGACGCACAGTAAACATAAATCGAATTCCTCCAAATACTGTTTTTATAGAGATGCCTGCGCTTGTCATTATTCTTTGCGATATGATAAAAAAACAAATCTAAATCCCGAAATATTAAAGGCGATAACGTCAACTGGAAGTAGTGAATAGCTCATCTGCTTGATTGCCCACCTTTTTCACATACAAAAGCACGACCTATAAAAGGTTTCGTAAAGCTGACAAGCGTCACCTGTTTTTATCCTTTGGCCATAAAACTATAAAAAGAATTAATTTCAAAATGCCCTAAACCTTACCAATATTCTATACTAGTTCCTGCCTGCGACTTCGTCCACGTGGAATAGTAAAAAAAGTAAGTAAAAAAAACCCCGATTTTGAAACATTCTTCATTGTTGATCCGCTCCTATTGGTCTTAGCGTGATGATATATAACCTATAGCCTTTCTCGATAAATGGGCTATCTAACAGTGAAAGAATTTTTCAAATCAAACCAGTAGTTCCTGAGATTATCGCGTTCAAACAAACAAACTCTTCAACTTTATATATTAGTATAAGATATATTTTTTAAATCATATGCTGTTGAAAGTATTTTTAAATCACCACAATATCATAAAGTACAGACTTTTCTACTTCATAGTTAGAAAGACGCACACAATTTTCACGGTTTTGTAAGATAATTTAAGTAAGTGTAAATAAGGTGAAGATAGATTATCTCCTTATCTAATAACTTAATAAAAAAAGATATTAAAGAACATATATAGTTATTTTTTTCATGATCTGACTAACGATGCCCTATATTCGTTTTTTATTACAGCTAGTCAATACATCTTTATGCAGCAGTTTAGACATAACACATGTATATCTACTCAATTTCATTCAAAATATATAGCCAATATGTTCTAAATAAATTGACAGACGTAAAAATAGAAATGATCAGAGGGCCTAAAGTCTGTTTTTGCAGACTTTCATTATGAATAATTATGAAATATATCAAAATAAAAAGAAATTTCATGTTATATCTTGCACCTACCAGTATACCTAAATACTCAATTATTATAAAATATCATCAACATTATATAATAAATAATATAAAAAATTAAGCGTCTCCAAAACCAAAGACATAACGATTATAATATAAGATAATAATTGCTTTTAGCTATATTACTGGGGAACCCATACCAAATTTATTGTACCAACAATGAGTATAATAACCCTTTTTTCTTTCTTCTCATTCCAATTATTTGGGGTCGGCACAAAATGTCTTTTCCTTCTATACTCTTCTATTCGGACATACCGCACCCTTAGAATTATAGAGACCTAATTAAAAATATCAAGTTATTCCATTTTGTACCTTATTTTATATGTAATATCATTTAATTTAATATCATTTTTTTTTATTCTTTTGTTTTTAAAGGAGATTTGAACCTGTTACCACAAATCATCATGTAATCTATCACACAATCCATACAGCCATAATGAATAATAACACGATCAGTAAAATATAGACAGTGACGTACTTATCACGATCAAATTGCACATGTCTCTAAGAATGGCCAGGTAAAGAACACCTATATATAATAAACGTCTATGTCTGAATAGGTTAATGAATGTAGATCAAGCAAAAGATGTGTGTCAAGTAGCAAGTGGAAATCCACCAACTCTGCCTACCCCTACGGGCAACAGGCGTAATAATATGTATGTATCAGTAAAACATTATTTAACCACAAACAAACTGAAACAGACAGAACCATGAAAGCAAAGTTCGCCCCTTCTCAAAGTCAAACATCAAACAATTTTTCAGTTGGAATATAGCGTTGTTTAGACATAATACGGACGCGACGGGTATCGTCGACAGAGTCCGTGGGTGGCGACATCCGTAAGTTGGGGTGTTATCATAAATCTTTGGCGTCCGCAATAGATCAGCTGTATCTGCGCCCATTTTTGTCTCTCATAACTTTTACTTCATTATTGGCAGCTTATGGAGGTTATGTACATTGTACACCCATACAATTAGAAAGAAAGACAGAAATATTTATTTCTAAAATGCGACGCACATAAAACATCAGTTATATTCGTAAACATACTTTTCATCACGTAGGTCGTCTACCTATTTGCCTGACCCAGCCAATAAAAAGTTTTTGTAATAGATGAAACAATTTAAATAGATTAAATGAATGTATATGAATAAAAAAAGAAGATATAGTGATATGATGTGGAGATCCCTAATCTCTGCCTATACCTATGGGAAATAATCGTGATAATATGTATGTATGTAATATATTTTTGGACTGACATTGTAATGTTTTCCCGTACCATTCTGACAAATAAAATAAAAACTGACTTTTTTAATAGGAAGTAATCAAGTTCGCACTGCGGAAACCAGTCGCTGACGTTCCAGTGTGCGGTTCAGTTTATGCTAATAAATAAAACTGAATCTACCATCTGTCCGTATATCAAAAAATAAATACCAAAATGTAAGTGACAACTGCTACTCATGTGATGCCTTTAAATAACATTTTTTTTTACTTTTTATCTGCCTGTCTGTCTGAACCTGAGCTCAACCGATTTTAATGTTTTTCATTTAGAAATTATAACAGAAATTTTATCTTTTTATCAATATGTAAATAGTAGATAGATAACTCTTTATTGAACACCATTACAGAACACTTAAAGATTTGTAATTGTGTACAAAGGATGGTCTTACCGGTAAATGGTGGTCTCTTCCATTTCCAAACAACTCGTGGCACGAATAAATTAGGCTGGAAAGGGCGAGAAATATATATGTATTTGTCTTCCGTAATCACGGCTACTGAAAAGTGGCCGAAACGTGGAAATAATAATAAAATGCCACACTCAAAACAGTAAAAAACTAGTTTTCATTACTCATAATAGTCGCGAAAACTTAAGAAAATGGTTTGTGTCTATATTATTTCAGTATTAGGGCGCTAAGGTATATTTATGTCATACCTTTGCAATTAATACTCCTATCTAGATAGATAGATATAACATTTTATTGTTCACCAAAACACGAATTACATGCACAACATGACTGTAGCTATATACTAGGTAAACAAAAGGCGGCCTTGTCGCTAAAAGCGATCTCTTCCAAGCAAGTTGATGCAATGGAAGGACATTCTTAACTTATCTAATTATTACAAATTAAAAACAGACGAGCGTGCATGACAAGAGTTATGAATGTCAAGGAAGCAAGTGAGGTGTGTAAGAATAAGCCTGAATGGCGCTCTGTTGTTCGTGTCTACCCCGCAAGGGAACTGGCGTGAAGTTATGTATGTATGTATGTACAAATTAATGAAAAAAGAATATGGAAAAAATGACATACATGGACAGCAGATTACAATTTAAGTAAGTAAATTAGCACATACATTGTTGCCTAAGGTTAACATGTTTCTTGCGTCAGGTTAACATAATGGGTATCTCTAGTGGGTAATTATAAAAATGTTATTTATCTAAGTTCCGCGCAAATGAAATTGCAGGCACAGCTAGACTTAAATAAACGACTCAGTTGATTTTAACCATTTAATGCTTATTATTCAGTTGCAGGGGGAAAAGAGGGGAAATAAATGGGCCGAAAATACCAAAAATAACCCCAACCTGCTTGGCGTTGCGACGGCAGTATTTCCCCTGGGAGGAATTCCTAGATATAAGATATAGGTGTTTCCGCTGTACATTGGAATGCGGGAAATCTTCACGGAAATCTCTTTACATTCGAATAACATTCACACACCACGGACATCTTTTTGAAAATTGCGAATGGTTGAAAAGCACTTGATATTGTTACAATTTAGGCCACCTGTATACCTGTAGACAAAGCATATTTATTACCTGCCGGCGTTTGAGTTAATAACATTTAAACTATTTATGACTGTCTTCTTTTGTTTACTTTGTGTTTAAAAATTGTAATTAGAAAAACTGTCCATTGTATATTATTGTGTGTGTATATCTTTTATGATAGTCATTAGCCAGGTATGTCGAACTGATTCTAAGAAAATAGGTCGGGCAGACATATTGTATCAGTGCAGTATAAAGCAATGGCCCAATGGAGAGATCGACAGTCGTACTAGAACCACAATCAAGGCGAGACTTGTGTACATTCGGTGATCTATTTAGTAACGGACTTTGCGCGTGTTATTGAATCGTGCATTACGTTTGCACTGGTTGTGTTCAGTTATATTTGTACCTGTATTATCCGTGTTTGTATAGTTTTAATAAACTCTATAATAATTCCAACGGCATTTTAATTCGAGTCCTGTAACTCGCAACAATATAAAAATACTTTGACAATGAAGGTTTTTTTTAGATGGTATTTATTATATTTTAAATATGCCTTTGAAAACCGAGATTTGAAAGGGGCAGAAGAAAAATACAGTGAATCAAATTATAAATGTTCGAGTCGAGTGTATTTATATATGTTAGTTCTCTCTTCAAGTGACTTTAATGATATTTGTTGTACAGCATATAGATATACGTAGATATCTCTTAATTGTTTACGAGGAGAATTATATTCAACTTATAAATATAATAAACGTAGTATTTAACAACGATCTTCTCGCCTAAAGCAGTCAGACAACACTTTGTAATAGTATGTTTTATAAAAATAGATTAGTGAATATTATTGTTATAGAATAGAATAGATAACACTTTATTGCTTATCAAATATACAATTAGAAAAATACACAATTACAATACAGTCATGGTAAAAACAATAGTAATCTATTCTAGGCAACCTAACGAGGAATAATTTAACCTAATCAAACGATGTAGGTAATGCAGATTATTAGATAGAATTTAAACACACATACTTAAACTACATATTTTACAAATTAAATAGATTTGATTAAATTAAATACTTGATTTGATACGTACAATTCTTGATAAAACTCAAAAACGGATTTTGATGAAATTTTATGTGTATATTTGAGTGGGTCCCGGGATGATACAGATGTGGTGCTGCAATCGGGTTCTAGATTTTTATTCTTTTCAGGACAGAAAAACGTTTCCCAGGCCCACAGTGAGAAAACAATATTACGTGAAATCAGGAGAAAAATATTCCGAATATTATAATTACACAGTGAAACAGTTATATAATCGGAAGCATGTTGTTAACCATGCTTTCGATTATATATGTTTTATAATGCTTTGTTTATGCATTACAAACCTTCTTAAAGTTCCATAATGCAATAACAAAGCAGGACAGCAAAGCACAACGCGCCATCCATCAGGCTCTCAAGGTCTATGACAAGAAGGCTTACTTTCTTCATGAATATTTATAGCCCTGTTTATTCCCAAAACGAGTTGCTTGAGACAGAAAAAAATAACATTACGCTTTTACTCGATTCGTTTCGGAACCTAACGTATGACGAACACGCGGAATTGCTTTGATGATGTACAAAATTGCGTGCACAATATTTAAAAGGGAACGATCAAAGGGAAATAAATATATGGGGAAGAAATTTTATTCTAAATTAGCTATGAAATTAATGAATGGATGAAAACACTTTATTGTTTACCAAATTAAAACTACGTTCTTAAAAACTAGATACAATAAATGTTGAACAAAGGGCGGCCTTATCGCTTAAAGCGATCTCTTCCAGGGAACCCCTAAACTAAGGAAAATATTAAAACATAACAGTGGCGGTGTAGACAATAAATACTATAAAACAAATAAATAAAATATTCTGTTATATACTATATAAACACAGTACATAACATAATAAATACAGAATAGCTAGTTACAATTGATTCATATTTTTGTTGAGCTTTTAATGTTATATATAGCAGTAAATAGCACGCTACAACATCCGAAATACCACTAACGAACAATGAAAAATGATGAGTTCTATAATCACGACAAGTAAGATATCTATAGGTATATAGGGGAAACTCTACCATCCTCGGGACCTAGTGATTGTCACCCTGTTAATTTACCCAAGATACATAAGTAATCGTAATTTTTTTATCTATATAATAATATTATTATTGAACCACTACAGATAAAAAAATATTAAAGTTTTCATAATGTTTGAATAAGTTAATAGAGTGGTTATCATTGAAGGGGTAACAACAACGGTATAATTTACCCAATGTCTAAAAGTGCAATCCACATCTAAGCTAATATTATAAAGAGGAAAGATTTGTATTCTTGTATGTTTGTAACGAATAAACTTAAAAACTACTGGACCGATTTCAAAAATTCTTTCACCATTCGAATACTACAATATCCTTGATTAATACAAAATATAAAATATTATAAAAATTAGGGATCCCTACTAAAACTTCAATACATAACCCATCAATCTAAATAAAATACTTGGCACTGGAATCGGGTTCTACGATTTTGATGAAATTTTATCTGTGTTTGAGTGGGTCCCGCGTTGGTTTAGATTCACAATTAGACCCAATAGGAGGCGCTGGAATCGGGTTTTAGATTTTTATCAACTAAAAAAGTTATATTTTATCTATCTATAGATAAGATATATCTTATCTAGTTATATCAACTTCAAGGTGTTGTAGAAAGGAGTCGTTTAAATATTTATTTTTTGCTTTTGTTAAAAAAATATATTACAAAATGAAAAACATTATAGATTGAGATCCCAGTCACCCCAGACTTACGTGATTTTAGGAAAGATGAAATTTTTAGTATCGGTAGTTTAACATAAACTTAGAAAGGAATGGATACTCGCTAAGCCGAAAGCGGAAAAGCTGAAACCGTTTTTCAGGTAGCAGCTATCAAAGGTGGAAAATAACCATGCTAACTTACGTCAAAATAGCAAGGCTAGTTTTTACATGTCATATATGATATTGTTATAAACAAAGATATACAGTTGCCAGATACTTCCTGTGGGCCATAACTTTTGACAGACACTTTAAAAAAAAGGGAACTTACGTCATTTTAGGAAGGCTGCATTTTATATATATTATCAAGTATAACATTTTAAAATATTTTCCAATGAGCCAGACAAATCTGACGGGTCAAACATCTTCCCGCGGTTATTTTCCACCTTTGATAGCTGCTACCTGAAAAACGGTCCCGTTTTCATCTTAGCGAGTATCCATTCCTTTCTAAGTTTATATTAAACTACCGATCCTAAAAATTTCATCTTTCCTAAATCACGTAAGTCTGGGGTGACTGGGATCTCTATCTATTAGCATCAAATCTATCTGGCCGACGAAAACTCTTAAAAATAAGGTCACAAAAGAAATCAGTGATCGATTACCATAATCGATTTATTTGAATGAATTTGAAAATTCATTAATATGGAAACACTTAAATCACATAATCAATTTATTCAAAATAACTAAACGCACTACAATTATATAAAAAAATACCGGCATAATAAAAAGAAACCTTAAAATCACTCTCATCTTTTAACTATCTGGGCCCAAGAATGTATGAATGTGTAACCGTATCCTTTATAAACATAAATTCTAAACTTGTACTAAACAAATAGTAGTCTACTAGACAACGGTAAAAAGTATCTGACTCCTTGGGAGAAGTCAATACTCGCCCAAAAAATTGTTTGACAAAAGGCGGGCCTTTGTTACCAGCCCTGTCTTTGTTTTGGCCAACTTCTTTGATCAATCATGACAAATTGTATTTTGTTATAAGAGCACCCCGTGAAGAAGTTTGACAGTTCGCGAGGAAAAGTTTTCTTTTGTAGAAAGAAACAAACGAGCAAGTTTGAATTAGTTCATGATGTTGAATCCATCATTTGTCAGAGAAAAATTAAAAGACTTTTAATTGTGTCGATCTGCACGCCAGGTATTCTTTTAATATCGATCAAATGAAAAGTTTGCAAGATATTGGGTCTATCCAAAATACATAAAAAAATGTCTTTGTCAGAGCCTTCACAATACACTATTTTCTTAAGTTTTCGCAACTAGTACACGTAATAAAACTACAATTTAACGGTTTTCAGTGTAGTATTTGATTAGCTTTTTATTTTTATGTCTCAGCAACTTTTCAGTATTAATATCTTGCGTGATCACGGCTACTAAAAAGAGACTTTAACGTCGGAATAAAATTCAAATAAAATACCACACTTAAATCCGTTGAAATGCAGTTTTATTATAACCTAAATATAAATAAACACAACCTAATACCATAGTAACTTAGTGGCTTAGGAACCTATGAGAAAACCTGCCTGGGAGTTGTATACTTTCCGCCAGGATTCAAACCTGTATGATTGGATTAAATGCATATAAACGCAGATACAACGATTTTTAGACATAGCTTTCCTATGCGTGAAACCCATTGATTCACCCTTGACAATTATGGGAGAAACGATGTTCGTTTCCTTGAAATAGCCCACACCTAACATTGGATCGTTATGGGATAATATTCCTGTTGTTATATCAATATTAGCAACTAAATGCGAATTATTATTATGCGTAATATGGTTAGTTATTCACGGTACAAAACACAGCTTGTAATTTGTGTCGTAACTTTATTCGAGCGGACGCGATAAAAGATAAAAGAAGAGCGATAAAAAAGCCAAGCCAAAAGTGCAGAGCACCACGAGTATCCCATTGACGTCAAAAGTTCTTCAATATATCGTGTCAGTAATATCATAATATCTGTCCTGTCCTCCTTGAAGTTTCACAATATTTTACGCGTGCTTCCATAAACGACGAATGCCACCGGGGGCGCGCAGAAAAATATTGTGAGCAATAAAAATGTCAAGTCAGGTCATCAGAATGGAAAGCCCGGGGCGTTTTGTCGCCAGATGTGGAACTGAATCAATGAAAAACTGTTTTCTTTCGTGCCCTCACATCGGCGATATATCAAGATGCGTTCGCGTTGCCTCTGTTCCTCTCGGCTCGGAAGGTGAGGGAAACTTCGCAACTGTAATAATGGGTGCTGTTATGTTTGCTGACGGGACAAATTCTGATCCGCGCACCTGCTTGCGTTGACACGACAAATATATTTTTCATCATATCTCACGCGTGCTGTGTTTCAAATACTGGTATATGATGTACACCATTTGTATAAAAAATAATAAATAGACTCGCATTTTTTGTTTTCATAGTTAAAACTCTTAATTATAGGAACCTTATTATGTCTTAATGTACAGACGATGTTTTCCGAAACTAGTTAACACGTATGTTGATATATTTTTAATTAGGAAATGTTGTTATGTTGTATTATATCGATGTGTGTATAAATAGAAGTAGCGAATCAATGAAAAACTGTTTTCTTTCGTGCCCTCACATCGGCGATATATCAAGATGCGTAAAGCCCGAAGGGAAGGATCGCCGTTGCCTCTGTTCCTCTCGGCTCGGAAGGTGAGGGAAACTTCGCAACTGTAATAATGGGTGCTGTTATGATTGGTTGGTCATAGAGCGAAATGGTTTTTAGGCGAAGGCTAGCGCGTTTGGGGGAGCGAAGCGTGCCCGGGGAAAAGAACATTGCTGCGCTTTTCTCCGGGTTTACCTCTATCCTCCATTTGCGAAACCATTCGCCTAGTTCTGTGACAGCTGTCTGCAGCCGGATGCAAGCCATTTGTCGGTTTTGATCTGATGTATAGAGTGCGGTGTCATCCGCAAAGAGGGCCAACTCCACATCTGGAGTTTTTGGGATGTCGCTGGTGTACAGCGTGAAGAGTAGTGGCGACAGGGCCGAGCCCTGTGGTACACCGGCTGTGAGTGGGTGAGGGGACGAGCGCGTTCCCTCCACTCGAAAACGGAAGCTACGACCTAGGAGGAAGTCTCGCAAGATGAGCACGAGTCTGTCTGGCATACCGAACTGGTACAGCTTGTAAATCAAGCCGTTGTGCCAGACCTTGTCGAAGGCTTTTGCTACGTCTAGAAACAGTGCGGCTGTTCCTATAGGGCGGGGGCGATGGGCAAAGTGAGATAATATGTGCTCCGTGATGCGGTGCACCTGTTGGACGCATGAGTGTCTGGCACGGAAGCCAAATTGCTCATCGGGTATTAGATGTTTGCTGAAGGCAAAATCTCTAAGTCGAGAGAGGATGACCCTCTCGTAAAGCTTGCTGAGTGCGCTCAGTAGGCTGATTGGACGGTAGCTAGACGGTTTATTAGCCGGTTTTCCCGGCTTGTGAATACCGATGACATCTGCTTCCTTCCAGATCGCGGGAAAGGAGCAGTTTGTTATGGCGGCATTGAAGATGCTCACTAGAATTATAATTAGATGGGCGGGTAGGAGTTTTAAAACGCGATTGTTGATGCCATCGGTCCCTGGGGCCTTTCGCGGTTTGAGAGACTTGATCAGATCTTGCACTTCTTCGACCGTGACCGTGTCGAGTGTGGTTTCCGCTGGTAAGGAGGATCTACGTTCGACCTCGGAGTCTACCTCCGTCAGGTGTGACTGGTCGACGTTTTGCGTAGTGGGGGAGCATTGAAGCTCTAGACTCTGAGCAAGGCACTCGGCCTTCTCCTCGTCATCGAACGCCTCGGTGTTGTCGGCTCTTTCTAGCGCGGGTATGACAGTAAGGGTGTCTGATTTGAGAGCTCTAGCCAGCTTCCAGTATGCCTGGTGAGTTGGCTCGATATCCCTCAACGTTCTGTCCCAACGTTGTTCCCTGACTTCCCGGATACGTAGTTTGACCTCGCGCTCTAGTTCGCGGAGTCGGACTCTGTTATCCTCGGTGGGATATCTGTCGTGAGCTCTGGAGGCGGCTCTCTTTTCCCTCAGCAGTACCCTCACCTCGTCCGGCAGGCATAAGTGGCGGTCATCCTCCACTGGCACCTGCCTGGACGAGTTCCGCACTGCGGATTGAAGGTGGCTGGTGAGGGCCTCGATTGCCGTCTCCGTGTCATGGCGGGACACGATGTGGTCCGGGATGCGGTCCAGGTCTTGTGAGCTGGTTGCCTTGAGGAGGGTCTCAAGTCTCAACCAATCCACAGAGGTCCTAGTTTCAGATGTCTGGTCTGTCTGTGGTCCTAATCTGAGGATAACCGGACGATGGTCCGAGTCGATATCGTCCATCGTTTCGATCGAATGGAACTGAAGGGTTACGCCCCTCAGTAATGCTAGGTCGAGAGTGTTTGGGGTCCCCCAGTCGCGGTTGGGGGGGTATCTTGTGGGGGTCATGGGAGTTAGTATATCAAACAAAAGATTGTCTGATATATTTATTAGGGCTCTGCCATTGGGGTTAGTGGTATTGCAATTCCACTGCTCGTGTTTGCAATTCAGATCTCCGGCTATAATAACAGCCGGGCCTAAGTTGAATAGGGTTTCTAGGTCTTTCTTAATAAGGGTTTTTTGGCATGCGAGGTATGCTGAAACTATGACTAGAGGTTGGTGGCCAGTCATTGCTAGTCTGCAGGCGGATACCTCCATACCGTCTAGTGGGGGGGTGACTACAGGCATGCAGTGTAGGGATCTTCTGAAATAGATCAGGGTGCCGCCACCACGGCCTACCCTGTCATGTCTAGTGATCCGATAGTTAGAGATCTTTGGATCTCTATTACTCGGTTTCAGGAAGGTCTCCTGTACTAGTAGTATATCTACTTGATTGGTAACCAGGAAGTCATGGACCAAGTCGCGCTGGTTTCGAAGGCCATTGGCGTTATAAGTCGCCAGAGTCAATGAGCGTGGTTTATTTCTACCTACATGCGCCATTTGTTACCGGTAACAATAATTTGACTAGGTTGTTTAGTTACAACGATCTAAGTATTTGGAGGAGGTACGCGTGATCCATTTCGATCACGAGTTGATCCCGGAGGGAGGGTTGTGTTGACTCTGAAACTTGCCTCAGTTTCCGAGCCAAGAGTTGGACCTCTTGCAGGTCGAAGGGCAAGTTCTTGGCGAATTTAGTCGCCAAAGCTAAGTCCTCCGCTATAGAGTGGTGGGCCGATGGCCCTGAAGGTCCCTTAGAAATGGGGGCGAGGGCGGGGGCGGGGGTGGCCGAGGGTAGGCCGGCCATAACTGGGGCACGCGTCCTTAGCGGAGGGAACGCTTCCGTCGTGGGAAGACCCGTCCAGTGGTTTACCACTGGGGGGGGGGCCGCCACGAATGCGGGTTTGTTCGGCACTTTTCTAGTGCCTTTTTGGGCATTGCCCTTTCCGACCTTACGTTTGGGTCGGGGGGCGGCAGGGCAGCCTCTGTAGTTAGCGGGGTGACCCGCTTGGCCGCAGAGGATGCAGCTCGGTGGCTCCGGGGAGTCCCGGGTGCGAGTGCACTCCGAGGTCCCGTGGTCGCCCAGGCACTTGACGCACCTGGGACGGGATTGACAATGTAGGGCAGAGTGCCCATAAAGTTGGCAGCGATGACACTGCCGCAGTGTATGTTTTTCGTGTGGACGTTCCACACGAAGGCCAGAGAGGCCACAGACCTTCTCAAGATCGAAGATCTTTTTCCCCTCTGGGGAGAGGTCGAGGACAACCAATACTAGGTTTAGAGGGGACTTTGTGGCGTCGCCTCTGTGCATACGGTGCACTTCGTGCACTGGTAGGGCTTGGGACTTAAGGTCCTCTAGAATATAGGAACTTTCAATTTCCTGAGGAAGTCCGCGGATTACAGCCCGAAGGCGTTTTTCTTCTGGCAGGGCGTAAGTGTAGTAACCGATTTTACGGTCACATAATAAAGTAGTTAGGGCGCGGTGGTCACTTGAAGACGTGACCATAACTTTGATGCCGTGTTGAGTATCACGGGCTTCCTTTATGGAGATTGCCTTACCTGGCAGTTCTTTAGCGAGTTGAAGCCAATGGGCTTTCTCGCGGATGGTCAGGGGTGGCGGCGGGCGTTGTGAAGGTGGCCCAGGGCGGCTGGAAGGTGCCGCTGTCGGTGTTGTGCCCGCTGTTGGGGCGGGGTTGGGGGGGACCTCCCTCTGGGTCTTACGTTTTTTAGTACGATTAACGGTTATAAAACCGTCATCGTCTTCGCGGTCTAAGGGGATGTTCGCGGGAGGCGCGACATCCATAGGAGTAATTTCATCGGCCGGTGGAAGAGGGGCATCCCTGAGGTTTTGCGGACCTTCAGAGGATAAATCGATTTCTCGACGAGAATCGATTACGCGATGGATGGGCGAACGTGAACGCGATGTCGTCGAACTCGCAGAGCTCGAACGCGGTTTTGTCGATGCGGAACCGCGAGAAAACGAGGCGCGCGACTTTGGTGCCACACGATGGGCATCGTTGAGCGGGGGTGCGGGCGGCGGGCGCACTGGTAACGCGGCGGGTATGGATGCGGGGGGCGCGGGCGCTACGGCAGAGTGCAGGTGGACCGCGGTAAGCGCGGCGGCGGGGGTTGCGGGGCGTGCGCTAGTCGCGGCAGGTGCGATGGTCGCGGCAGATGCGGGTGCGGGGAGGGGGGCCTGCGCGGGGGCCCTTTGCACGTGTGACTCGCGGGACACAGGTTTCTCGGAATTAAGTTCCGAAATAACGGGCACCATTGATTGGGACTCCGGAGTCCTCAAAAATTGGTCGAGAGCTTGAGGGAATTGCTGTCGTAAAAACGACAGCAAACCCTCTAGCAACGATGGGGAGGGCTCCACGCCGTCCATTGTCCCTGAGGGGGACGAACGATTTGGTGGAAAAACCACCTGATGACGCACTTTTCACTGCACTGTCACAGAAAAAATACAGATCGACCGGGTGAACGAACGAACACAACGAACACGAATAACGGACTGCCGAGGCGGAACGGGAGACGTGCGCGCGCGACGAACGACAGCGGGCGAATGTTAGACGTCATGGATGCCGCGGTCACGGCTGCGTATGATGGCCCTGGAGCCATCATCAGCCGTCACCCACACCAGAGTCGCTTAGATAGAGCCACCCAGGTGCTTCTTTCAACTTGGTAAGACCTGAAACGCCGAAGAGCTCTATCCCCCTGCGACCCCAGTCAAACCCTGTTATATATAGGATCCGAAACGGCAGTGTTGGTAAAGAACGAACACCAAGGTATTGTCGTGGGTACATCTGTCTTAGCTGAGAAGCGCAATACTATTTTATTTTATTCGGAAAAATTACAGTTTACAACTAAATACATACTATTTTAAAAAAAGAACAACAACCAATTCACAGTTTTCACATATAGTTATCTCTGTGGCTTGCATATACAACAATAACAATGCATAAGAATATAATTATAATAAAAGATAGTATGCAAGGGTCTACGACAAGGTGTGATGGCATAATACAAATATGTAAGTGGCAACACTAAAGGTTGCGCAAATTGGGTTTGTTAACATGGTAACACAAACAGGTCATGAAAATTGTAATATATGTGTGGCAACACCAATAAAGTCTTCTTGAATACGCATCCGTGTAGACAATTTCGCAGGACCACCTAATCCACAAATATATATACAATCGCATAATCTAGCGATCAAATAATTAAACCAAACAGCAAGAAAAAAGGATAAATACACCAATTTAAGATGTATCAGATATGCGAAAGATTAACGCATTTCTTTTTGTATCCAGTGTCTTACTAAAAAGTCCTTGACAGTTAGTGGTTTATCATGATATTTATCTACATCATGTGAATCACCTAAGACATTTTAATTTGTTGCCACACTATTAAAGTCACCGTGTTATTGCTAGATATCCGAGGGATATCCGGCTGTATAGGGTTTGGAAATAATCTATCTATGCCACTATTGGTCTCCGAGCACTGAAGTAGTGAGGGATACAAGCATTTTGATCCATATACAATAAAAAAAACTTCCTAATATAGTCTACATATAGAGATAATTGACGTGTAGGCACTTTATTTTCTATAATAAAAAATAATGTGCGCGTGCAATCGGGTAAAATTCATGTATGCCGACAATCAAATTTGTGTCACCAGGTGTACTCGATGCATTCATATTAAATGTTTGTAAAGGAGGTAAGTTGGGAAATTTTGGATAGTGTGTGAAGTGATTGCTTACTCTATCCGCTCACCATTACGTCTTACGGAGTGCTCGTCTTGTCGATTGTTAAATTGTTATTGTTATAAATTTTGTGTTGTGTGTGTATAAATAGTGTGCCAAGATAAACCTACAGTATATCGTAAGTGCCTTTCAATTATATGTACAAAACCCTTGAGTAAGTTTTGATAGTGTTCCGGGATACCTTATGCTGGAAACGCATTAGAACAAGGCTGGAATATCTAATATTACCCACCAATAAAGTGTACAGCAATAATATCTATATATTAATACGTGAAGCAAGAACACAACAAAAACTTTGTACCCCTTTTTACGAAAATTGCGCAAACGGAGGAGTATAAATTTGACACACTTTATATAGAGAAGGAGTGCAGAATGCTAATATTTTTTTTTAAATATGCATAAAAAATACATTAAATCAATTAAAAATCCATTACACACACTACAATGTATTTGACACACACACGCATATATTCTCTTTTGTTTATTGTTAAAGTCATATTAACATTGTAGCCTTGGCGAAATCTGTGATTATAGAAGTATAGTCTTTGACCACAGAACTTTAATAATGTTCAAACTTATAATTTAAACTAATTATTATGGTCGAATTTCGACCACGGGCGACCACTAGTAGGTATAAAGAAACATTAAATGTCCACATTAGCAGGCGCAGTCTCAAGATTAATCAGAGATACATAAATAAAACTGACGTATTAGTATCGAACATCCTAAAACAGTCAATGTTGAGAAAGCATTTATTCAACGCCCTCTTGCGACAATCGGCAATAAATTTATAACGGGGAGAATAAATCCATTGACTCGGATCTGCGATCTCGAGTGCACTGGAGACTGCATTTGAATAATGTACAAAAGAGTGTATTATCTAGAGTCCTATAAATTACTGTCGCATATCGCGAGTTAACGGCCAATTTGGTAATCAGATTAGGCTTCGAATTCCGCTGAAAAGGTGCTTTTCGAGATAAGTTCAAAATCCGATGAAAAAGCTGTTTATATTGTTACTCCATTCCCAAGGCAGTGAAGAAGGAACAAAGAAACGTACTTTGATATGTATAATATCAGTATGGATTGTAATAAGAGACAAAATAAACACGTACTCGTCTATATTACACTTTTTATTGTACGCAGATAACAAACAGACACTCCTAATAAACACTAATTATGTCTCCAAGCGAGTTACGTTTGTTTTACGGGTAATATATAATGGACCACTATGCGGATTCCAGACACTCAGACCGTAGCAAATAACGGAATATCCATTTCCGAAATTTAACATGCCAGGAATGGAACTGTGCATCAGAAGATAAAATGAATACATAAATACTTACCCTAATCATTTCTCATGAGATATAGAATTCATAAGTATTGCTATTGCTTTTTCTTAAAAGAAATTTTTTTGTATAAAGTTTCAGTTAAATTGTAAATTTAGATGATTATAATATAATAATAATAGCAGCCCATAAATCTCCCACTGCTGGGCGCAGACCTCCTCCTCATAGGGAAACGGACAGTATACCCACCACGCTTGTCCAAGGCGGCTTGGCAGGTTTGACACATCGGTTATCTCGATGTGCAGGTTGCATCACGATGTTTTCCTTCACCGTTATTAGCACGTGGTAATTGTAACAATATACACATTAGGTCAGAAAACTGCCTAAGTGGTGCATGCGTTCCTGCCAGTATCGAACCTGCGCCCTTTGAGTTTGGGACGCGTGCGCTAGCCATTACGCAACCACGACTTAATTAGATTTTTTTATTTTTTTTTTAGATTAATTTTAAATAATTTTCACTTTAATATCTAAAATGAATTGCTCTTTAACTTGACTAAGACATTTGAACATCAGTAAATAGTGTAATAAATTGCAAAAAACAAGGTAAAAAATTATTTTCTAAGGAAAAACAATGTATAGGAATTTAACAATTTTGAAAGTTTAGTTGTTTCCTCTACATGGCTTTCATTTCCCAAGTTCCCACGGGATATGGGATTCAAAATGCGACAGGCTGACAGACTTCCTTAAGAGAGCAGCAGTGCATTTGTTGCGCCTTTGGTGTTACAAATGTCCATAGGTGATGGTAACCGCTTTCCATCAAGTGAGCCGTCTGCTTGTCTGCTGAACTCCTGCAATAAAAAACTCTAATTATACCCTAAAACAACGATGTCTAAAAAAATATTTTTGAGATGAATAAGGTGTTATAAAATTTTTATGACACAAAAGAATAATCCCTAATCAAAATAGAATAAAACCGGTATTAGCGTTTGACTGAAATCAGGCCGATCGTCATTTCCCGATGACAAAGCCGTTAACATTTATGTTAGTTCCCTGGAGAAATACGTTGCCATAGCGCTCGAGGCTCATCCTATTCCGTTATCTGCGAGCAATCAAACAAACGGTACGGTAATGACGTTAGGAGTTACGCCGAAAGCTCCCTTACATCTGCTGACATCAATATTACGTCACAGTGTACGAGAAACGGATAAGGTTTTCGTTGTAAATAATCACCGTAAAATGTTTATTTCTGATTTATACTATTCCCATCAAGTGTTGCGAGATGAAAAAAATCGGATTCCGATGTACTATTTTCACGGATCGATAGCAAATTGTCTGTAATAAAATCTGTGATACTTTATATCCCGCGGGATTTTTCTGGGAGTGATTTCAAGCTGTTAGGAAACATATAAATAAGCTTATGCCATCCAACGTGGCAGAAGTCCCTAGCCAATCTTAATATTCTATAAAATTCTTATTCTCCCATAATTTTATATATTAAAAAAAAAACTAAAACATTGAAGATGAACAAAAGATATTATGATTGCGGTAAATGATATAATTGTACCAAATTACGAAACTATAGCTGTGTGAAAACCCTTAATCACTTATAATAACTATAACACATGCATTAAAGTATTCCCTTTATCCAAAGTTACGGATGAAGTCAACGTAGCATTAAATTATCCTTAACACTGGAGTTAGAAAGCCCAAAATACCATAGATTACGTAGTGAACAGAGCAATACGTGCCGAAATGTGCGCGGGACAATCAAACGTCATTAGGGCAATAGGTCGATGTATTATCGCGCTTGGAATGACGATCGATCAACAAATATTTTCGTTATTGAACTTCCCCGTGTGTATGTACGTGTGACGTGTGCCGCAATATAACGCGGGCATTAACTTCGCAATTCAGGCATTCTTTTCACTTACCTGATGACATTTTACGATACAAACGATTAGTACACGTAGGTATATTACTGATCAATAAACTATGTCTTGTGATAAATATTCTAAAATTAAGGCTCATATACCTACTCCGGTGGCTCAACCACCCAAAGTGGGTATTGGGCTCCGAAACGAGAACATGCCATTTTTCCCTGTCCTGCACAGGGTCTTGCCAATTATTGGCTCGTAGCTCCGACAGATCAGCCTCCACTCTGTTCTTCCAGCGATATTTGGGCCGGCCAACCGAACGCCGACCTACCGGCCGTCCCAAATATGCTTTCCTCACGCAGCGATGCTCTCACATCCGTTCTACGTGACCGAGCCAGCGGAGGCGATGAGCTTTTATTTCTCCTATTATGTTAGGCTGGGCCACGAGATTCTCAATTTCGAGGTTAGTTCGGACCCTCCAGCTAACATCCTCTCTCTTTGTTGGTCCCAGAATATTACAGAGAACCTTACTTTCTGCTACTAAAAGCTGATTCTCCTCCTTGAAGGTAAGCGTCCAAGCTTGGCATCCATACATCACGATGGGCCATATGACGGTTTTATCCTTATCCTGATTTCGTTTTTTTTTTGTTGTTTAGAAGCCTGGACACCAGTACCTCATACAGGGCTACACAACACCTAAGGGCATTTTGTTTACATATATGTATTTCATCCTCTCTGGTGTTTGTGTCGGTGACTTAAGGCTCATATACTTTAATAATAATCCATTTAAATTAAAAATTAATTTTCACCCACAAAAGCTTATTGGAAAATACTTTTTGATAGAACTAATTTTGAAAAAAACTCAAAGTAATATAGATTTAAAAATAGGTTAAACGTTGAATAGTTTTTGAGATATTAGATATTATCAAAGTTCTATACTTAAATGACAGAAACAGCTAAAACTTGCCACTTCTGTAAAACTTTCCAGTATCTATGAACTGACTCACATTATCTATACGTACTTATATACTTATACTTATATAATATCATAAAGAGGTAAAGTTTGTGAGTTTGAGATGTTGTAGGGGGTAATCTCTGGATTTACTAAACCGATTTTAAAAATTCTTTTACTGTTCAAAAGCTACGTTAACAGGGAGTGTTATAAGCTATATAATATGATGCTATATACCACGGGAGCGAGACAGAGCGCGGGTGAAACCGCGCCGGGCCACTAGTTTGTTTATAATAAGACATCCATTTTCCTGAACCACCTACGTTGCTAGATTAAGAATTTCCTTTAATTTAGGTTGCTTGGAAGAAATCTTTTTTAGCGATAAGACCGCCCATTGTATTGCCTAGAATATAAGTAATTATGAATTATTTTGTAATTCTATATTTTGGTGTGCTATAAACACTAGTTCTCCTTGGACAGGAATCGAAGCTTTCAGAATCCAAAACCCAAGTTTTTAATAGTAACATATTAACACGCCTGTTACCTGTAGGGATAAGCAGAGCTGATGGATCTACATTTTTCATTATCTTAGTCTGACTTTTTGCTTGATTTACTTTCCTTAATCTCTTCATACATGCACGTTTATTAGAGGTCCTTTTTATGTGACCTTTCTTCAAGGTAAGGACGGTACGAATTAATTCTATTATCAACACTGCTGTCATAAACTTGTTTTGTCAGTCTTTTTTCAGTCATTACCTCTACATTAAGTTTTTCCATTGCAGTAAAATATAGCTGATAATAATTATAACCTAATAGAGATGCGGGTACATGTTGCAATAAATTCACATAAAAGAACAAGCGTCAAAACAACACCTAATCATCTAACTTTTAAAATATCATGATATAAATAATTTTCAAACAGTAATAATTAATGAGCTATTTGACTCCTATTACTTGTACCGTTAGCTAGTACAAAATCTGAGGCTGCGACGTTCTGTGAGTTTATAAAAAGTATCTCAGTTGATTTGACTGTCCGCTTCCTGTGAAACTATTGGTACTAATTTAAAAATGTAATCATATTTTAAATACCTACTCTTTTTAGAACATTCATAAAGTGTTTTGAAAAGGTAAACATAAATATAAATAGCGCGATGAAAGGTCCATTTTTAAGCGGCTAGTAAATGTAGCCAGCGGACCGCTGTCCGTCCATCTATATTTTATCTTTTCAACGTTTTATCGCACTCCATGGACGAGTACCCGCAAACAATTGACTAAACTCTTGTAAATATACGAATAAAAATGTTCAAAAGGGTATTTTGGGTGAATTTATTAGGCATATAATGTAAAAAGGTTTTTCCTTAAAAAAACTAAATACGAATGCAAGCGAGTTTGTTCCTTTGTGTTTGTTTTATGTCTATTTCTTCTTTAAGGTAATTTATACTCATTTTTTATATTAGGTATAAATACAGCTCCGAGGTGTAATTAAGAGATTAATTAAAGAAAGTTTAGTTGAGTGAAGCCGCGCAGATAGCTAAAAGAAAGAAGTAAAAAAAATATATTGATTTTCCAAATAAAAGACACACGACATAAATGAAAATAACTTCAAACATAAAATATTTCAAGAGCTTTACGTTTGATTGCGTAAAACACAGCACTGAATTTCACTGCCGCCTCCTAAATATATTCCCATATAACTCGTGAAAATATTAGAAAATTAATGAAAATGTAAAAACTGCTAATATACTTATGTATGTCCTATAGTAGTACAGGACTAAGTATGTTTAAAAATTTAATCAGATAACAAAACTACTAAAGTTTTCCAGAAGGCTTTTCTTGTGTAAATTTTATATTCGCATATCGTAGTTATTGTCCAAGTTTCTGAGTTAAAATGTAGCTACTTACCTGCTCTATCATCTCCGGCTTCTAAATTACATTTTTATCTACATACTAGCTGACCCGGCAAACGTTCAGCCACAAAAATAAACAAAACACCATAGTATGGTGAAAAATAGTTTACGACCTATTATCATACCTACCAAATATACAAAAAAATCGTTTAAGCCGCTTCGGAGAAGTTCTAACACAAATACGTGACACGAGGTTTTTATATATTAATTAGATTAGATATATCAAATATAATGAAAAAATCAATTGATTCCCAAAGCCGTGAAAAAGGAAACTATAATTACACTTTTAATCCATTAATGACATTACTACCTATCTATTATTTTTTATGTTCTGAATTAGCTCAATGTCGAGCTCTAAATACGAGTATATCACAAAAGTAAAGTACAGAACGTGTAGCCTGTTCCACTCTGTACATGAAAATAATAAGCGGAAAAGATGAGAATATTTTCGCTGACATTCGTTATTGTTTATCCTAAACGGGGAAATACATTATTCGTATCATTTATTCGATGCTGACAAAACCGAAATGAAATCTTCGTTTGCTTTTCCCTTAATTCACAGATCTTCTTATCTCAAAATAACATCTACATGACTAAGCAGTAGGCTTTTAATATCTCAGTCAGTCAGTTTAGTAGTTCTAGAAATCATCAATCATGGCATAATAGTTTTTTCATGAATGTATATAATAGCATACCAGTTATTGTATAAACTGTCACAAACAAAAAAATACAGAGAAGGTGTTGTGTTCTTTGTTAGAGCGACAGTTTGTCCTTCCGGTTTTGTTTTGTATAATTTGTAATGGTGCCTGGCCATTATAGCATTAATTAATCAATAAATTACCCAATCGAATTAATTATAAACAATGTCATGACAGAAGCACAAAACAATGTCACATAGTTATAAAATATTTTTTAATGCTTTTTGTATTAAAAATGTCTTAACCTTACATTTAAATATATATATATTTTTTTATTGCAGGAGTTCAGCAGACAGGCAGACGACCCACTGGATGGAAAGCGGTTACCATCGCCTATGGACATTTGCAACATCAAAGGTGCTACAAATGCGCTGCTGCTCTTTTAAGTGAGTCTGGAACCTGGTCACTAATGCCGGAAAACAACTCAAAGTTGTTATGGCGGCATGCTCTAGACCAGGGGTGGTAGCCATTCAGTCGGGCAAATGCCCTACCACCTGGCTGTGGGTTGTTTAGTCGCCTCTTACGACAGGCCGCCCGGCCGCAGGAACTTGTATTCTTTCTCCGTTCCTGCACGGATAAAACATTTAAATATATTAATAGCTTTGCGTTTGATCATTGTCTCACCTGATGTTGCGTGATGACGCGGTCTAAGATGGAGCACGCTTACCTAGAAGATACCTATGGACTCGTGACTAGAAGACATCAAGGTTAACACATTAATAATGGTTTGCCATCCCTGCCTTTGCATTTACCAGCCGCGCTCACTTTAGAGGGTCCGGGTTCGATTTCTGGCATGGTAAATTTCGTAAACGAACTTTCCGGTTATGGTCTGGGTGTCTAGGATCGGCCCCAGAGCGGTCCGTTGTATACTAATAACACAAGCGTAACTTGCTTAGCTTGGGGATGTACAATGTATGTTTGTTTATTTGTCTGCGGATTATAGTGCTATGGGAAAATCTTGACTGGCAGCTAAGTCCAAATCCATAATGTGCGCAAGGAAAACGATTTCGAGTACCTACATTGCCGTGACCGCTGAAGAAAATGCAGATGAACACCTTGCCGATGGCGAGTGGTGAAGGGAAGAGAACGTAGGCAGTATGTAGAACAAAGGGTCTAAAGCTGCCGCTTTAGCTCAATTTCACAGAACATCTCTAATCAAATAGACCGAACAACATAGGGGTACAGAAATAAATTAGGCTAAGTGCCCTTTACACTCAGCGCCAGCCTTGCGCATATTTAAGGCACAGACCTGGTTACCAATCTATGTTCTTCAAACAACATAAAAACATTTTATATTAAAAACTTTTAATCTCTCAATCAATAAACCGATAGCTAAGTTTAAAGATTTTTATTTTAAAAATCACAATGTTAATGTTGGTATGTGAACAAATCTGTGCTCAATGTTTCCTTGGTTCTGCAAAATAGTAACATGAAGTATAAACTTATACACCAGTACTCAATGATATACATGAATGGAGTGTCCGGCGCTGGATCTTTTCAACGTTTATCGTGTAGCACAGTTGAGGGAGCGGGCACAATCGCCTCGCCTGAATACGTCGCCAGGTAAATGTTCACAGCCTTTGTAAATACGTGCCTCGGTGTTGCGAGCTAAATTTTTTATCTTAACAACTATCTATCCCGGTTTTCATCCCTATTAATATTATAAATGCGAAAGTAACTCTGTCTGTCTATATGTTCCGTTTTCACAGAAAAACTACGCGACCGATATGGATGAAATTCGGTATATATGTAATTTTAATATTGAGGGTGGACAAGGGCTACTATTCATCCCGGATAATGGGATAGATTTATGTAAAGGTTATTCCAGAAAGTAGGATAGGTTTTATATTTGTGGGTTGCCATTTTCGTCATTTTGTTTATATTGGCCAATTTGGTCATTTTGGTCGTTTAGATCGTTTTGGTAGTTTTAGTAATTTTGGTAGTTTTGAAAGTTTTTGTAGTTTTGGTAGTTTTTGTACTTTTGGTCATTTATGTAGTTTACAGATACGTAAACGGGGAATATATAAATAAAACTAAAACGAGTTGAAATAGGGGATAAAAGTTTCTATGGGAGATCAATCATTTCTCAAGTTTATAGATATAAAAAATCATAATTTATAAAAAATATGCGATAGTAACTCGATCTGTCTGTCCGAATACCGTAAATGGACATAGATACTTTTCATCCCGGGAGACGGGATAG
The DNA here is from genome assembly GCA_019925095.2 of Dendrolimus kikuchii. Classification (NCBI taxonomy): domain Eukaryota; kingdom Metazoa; phylum Arthropoda; class Insecta; order Lepidoptera; family Lasiocampidae; genus Dendrolimus; species Dendrolimus kikuchii. Next base: position 11,746,267 of record CM034400.1, read on the forward strand.
TTTGCAATATAAAATGAAGTAAATCTTCCGGGGGCAAATATCACCAATATAAAAATATAATATAATGTAATCTGTATCAATGCCTGGCTACTCTTTAAAAACAAGGTACGCACTAGAGTTTCACCCGCGGCGCACCCTTGAGATAAACTCTAGTATGTTATAAGGGATACATACGTAAACAGTTAAATAGGTTTACTTTTAAGATCCCCTTTTTGGTATCCTTTATCATGTTAGATATTTGTAGTCTATGCGATATTATCGCTCTTAGTAACAAATGACTGTGCAGTAGACGATTTATCATATTAAATTACTTCATACACAATTTTTTGCTACTAATCTGATTTGGCACATAGTACAAAAATGCTTAGAATAGATAGTAACGCCTAGTATTGCCATATCAATTTCAGCAAATATTTGATATAGACCAGATAGTTGGTTCGAAAGATGGTAGTTTTTAAAGCTACCCGTTTAAGACGCTTTTTACATACATACATACATAAGTTCACGCCAGTTCCCTTGCGGGGTAGGCACGAACAACAGAGCGCCCATTCAGGCTTATTCTTACACACCTCACTTGCTTATTTGACATTCATAGCTCTTGTCATGCACACTCGTATGTTATTAAGGCTCCTGACATCACCTTCTGCTAGCACACGATCAATTTGATCATGGAAGGTGTGTCGTGGCCTTCCACGACTTCTGCATCCATCCACTTTTGCATTGTATATCTGTTTAGTCATTCTTTCGTCATGCATTCTTTCCACATGCCCGAACCACCGGAGCATTCCTTTCCTTACCTTCACGTTTTTTACGTTCTTGTTAAATAAGTAATTCTGAAGTTTGGCAAATATTTAATAGCTTGACACTCATTTAACATACCAATTAAAGAACACTTTCTTAAAATGCTATGAGGTTACGATCTGAATATGTAATTTTATGTACCTGTATTGTATGTATGCTATATTTATATCTATGTATTATTTATATTATCTACGTATATTTGTTGTAATATATACTTGTAGTCCTGTAATAATGTAATATATCCTATTGTTATAATTTGTTTCTACCCCCACAATGTATATATATTTGTTCCATACAAATATGTTTTTCCAACCAAAGGTTGTCTGAAAAAAAACGCTCATAGCGATATCACTACCTATTGTAGTTTGTTTGTTACATTTTGAACACAGTTTTATTTTTAAGTTGTGTGCAGTAAAGTGTATAATAAATAAACAAATAGCTGAGTATGCCTTTACCTACCCTAGTTACAAATTTTCTAAATGGACAACCCTGCGTAAAGTTGTATATTCTACGATAAAAAATTATTATTGGTATAAAGGCAATAAGAATGTCAGTGACACAAAATAATTAACACCATTTACACACGATATGTTTTTGCCCAGACAGTCATGGTCATTGCGACATGCGAACAGATAATCCCTGTGCTAAAGTGAGATTTCAATCGACTTAAAATCAGTAATTATAAGTGTTATTATTTTTTACAAAGAATGTCTTTATATATTAAAAGAAAATATAACATTTTTGTAAATAAATAAATATAGTGTAATACAAATTTTACATAAAATATTCAACACATTTGTTTCCTAGGAAAAAAAACTGTTTAAAATACCAAATCGCATATTAAAAACAATATTCATTATACAGTACAACATAATATATAACGATATCTTAATAAAATTAGTTCTTGTATAAAACTACATAATAATAATAAAAACAAGTTTATAATAAGTACACAAAATAACGATTCGCTCATAACCTTTGCTAAGAAAGAAACATCTCGAATTAACTAATTTACTTTGCCTCATTGAATGACATCACTGTGCAATGTATGGTCTTAAAACTATTTGAATCAGAAAATAATGAATCGCATGCCATAAATAGTTTAAACGTGTAATATCAGATGCGAATGACTGTTTTGACTGATCCCAAATCATATTACCACAGGCTTATTACGTTGCCTGAAATATAGATCATAATTTAGGATTCCTAATCATATTACTATATCTAGATATAGCTGTTAAATAATTTAAAATCTTTCAGCAAACCTCAAGAACATAAAGTCGTTACTTTTGTGAAAATTGCATGTTTTTATAAAACAGGTGATCATGCCACGACTTACCTGAAAAAACATAATATAAAACATTGTCAATAATGGGCCAGACTTAACATATATACTTATATATACCCCTTTACCAGCTTAACTTATACTATACAGAAACTAAGAACTCCATCGCAGCGACATAAGAAATAATATCGGATCATTTCAGAAAAGCAGTGTTTAACGTCACTGGATTACTGTAGGAAAGTCGTAGTACTTTTATCAGGTGCTGGAGATCCGATATAGCCCATCGATATGCTAATGGACTGTTATGGCGTCGTGACGTAACGCCATATTCCTACCAGCGCCCGAAGTGTAATTTGCAAGCAAATACCATACTATACCACAACGACGCATATTTTATCATATTCCTTCACTTTTATTTATATTTATTTCTGCATGTTGTTGGTATTGTCTGTTTTATACGTAACAAAATCAGACAACGTGCTGATTGATTGATTTAGTGCCACCGTCACATTTTTACGACCGTAATGCTCGCCATCGGCAGGATGATCACCCTCGTGTCCTTGAGCTACCACGCTCAACTACGCAATGGTTCTCTAAAACTTTTATTCCATGTACAAAAACGAGATGGAGGGAACTTCCCGCCGCATTTTTCCCTCTGCGCTACGATACGGAGTCATTTAAGCAGGGCGTTACAACATTCCTTCGAGACCGGGAACACCCCTGGTGTTGCAAATGTCTATAGGCGGCGGTGATCACTTTTCACCAGAGGGGCTATCTACCTTTTTGCCAGCTTTTGACAATTAAAATCATCAGCCAAGTGCGTGTCAGTTCACACACATTAAACGGTTATGATTTTTAAAGATCTGACCAGCGATAGTCTAGACAAGTGTGTACACTGAAAAAAGTTTTCAACACTCAACTCTATTGCAACCACCTCTAATCTTTTCTGTCTTTACGATTTTACTACAGAACTGTATAGATTGAACATATTCTTGCTAAACTTCATCCATATAGATCCAGTACTTTAAAAAAAAATGACTATGACATTAAAAGATAAATAGATAGACGAATGGACACGTCGATTTGATCTAAAATGGCTAATGGTAAGCTTAGTAAGCTTAATTCCAATTTGATGTGTAAGCTTAAGATATGAATATGAAATTTAAAACAAGTAGGATATATCTTAAACTCTCAAATTAGGAACAGGCCTGTGTTTTGAGTCAATCAAAGGTACCCCTCACCAATGTCTTATTGTTATGAAAATTCTGCTATATAACATACAAAAGGTAGTCCAAACGCGACGTAGAATAAATCAGACTTGAAAGTACGAGCCCAAGAAGGTTCTTATAATAACATCGCGTCTTGAATTTTAATTATTAAGTTCCTTAAAAAATGGGTAGGAAAATCTCACGTTTCCCTTATAGAGCGGGCAAAAACCTGAGCATACATTGACCGGGTACGTTTATTCAGCGTGCCCGGGAGTAGTAAATCATTTTAATAATTGATCCGGGTTGAAATATTCATGAAGTTCCAGCTAAAGGTATACCCGGAGAAAAAAGGATGAAAAATGTTTCGGGCCACGATAATATTTCACTACATTTGAACATTTTTGGCGATGAGATCTTTAAGTTTGCCTAATATTGCTCCTGAAGTATTTAGCACGTAACGTTTTATTAAGTTCACACGTACGTACTTCGGTGGAAATTGATGACAATAATTAGGTATTGGCTAAAATATGAGACTAGACATAATTTTTTTAATAAAAGTCAAATCACTTGTTTAGATATTTGTACATTACTTGCTCTATCTTCATGATTTTTGGGACAGTCTCATTATCATGACATTTGTTATATATTATTCGTACAGAAATGGAGAAAGAATACCTAATAATTCTAGGCATTTACTCATTTGAATGTCTACCATAGTATAGACTATTCCAGCACTACCACTACCTTGGGTTGTTCCAGCGTCAGTGGCCAGATTCCAGTCCTTTCATCAAGGCAAGCAGAACATTGATAGACAAAATGTTCATAGGCAACGGTAAGCAGGGCCGTCACTCTATCCTGCCGTAGCTATTGCAACAATGAAAAAAACTTCGATACCGGGATTAACAGGGGAACTTTTTATCTTGGATTCCGAAGAGTCGGAATGGCAAGTATTCGCAGGGTACGGATCCAAAGAAATCGTTTTCATTCAACATTAAGACTTAGTAATTAAAGATGTCACGAATACTGGTTTGGCCGAATACCGAATTTTCGGCCACGCTCTCAGCCTACGCCGAATATTCGACTACTGAATGTTCAGCGTAAGATATGTGCAATTGGTGCGTAGCAGATTAGTATTGAAGCAATAATTTATGAAGTATTTCTTACGTTCTCGCGAATGATAATTACACGCGTACTGTAATTATGTAATTAATACTATACCTATTTTGACGGTTTTAAGCGCGATTAAATGATTTTTTATTTAATTCTGAAATTTTAAAGACTGGCCGAAACGTAATATTTAAATAAAAAGTTATTAAAATCACATTTAGCATTGATAAAACTATAAATTCATTTTGATGGAAATATCTAAAATCAAAATTTTTGAGTAATATGTGCTTTTTTTCACGATTTGGTATTTGGTATCCAGCCGAATAGCGAATAGTTAATAAAAAAACTTCGTTTAAAAAAACCGACTTCAAAAACTAAAAAGTATAAAATAACTTATTTCTAAAGCTATTATTATTAATATATATTATCTAAAACATCTTGAAGTCAGTGCAAAGTAAAACATAAAAATTACTATATTTTGAAAATTACTAAGCACCGACTTCAAGATGTTTTAGATAATATATATTAATAATGATAGCTTTAGAAATAAGTTATTTTATACTTTTTAGTTTTTTAGTTTTTGAAGTCGGTTTTTTTAAACGAAGTTTTTTTATTTTTTTGTTACCTTTTAGTGTCTAGCTATGTATGGGTAGACCTACGAAAGGTGCCGCGCTCCTTAAAAAATATAGGTCCCAAGAAACGGGAACAAAAAAATGTTCGTAAAATGAAACCTACTGAGCCAAACTATGTTAAATTTTTAGGGGACCAAATGGCAGCTATTCTACGTCGAAAAAAAAGGAATCACGTAAATCGGATCATAAATCTCGGAGTAATCGGTGAACATACATAAAAAAAAGATCCCGCCGAATTGAGAACCTCCTCCTTTTTTTAAAGTCGGTTAAAAACTAGCTGAATAGGCCTAATTTCGAATAGAAACCGAATATTTGTGGCATCTTTAGTAGTAATCCTAACGATATGCACCTTAGCTAAGAACTCCTTAAGCGGTGCATCTTCGTCGCCTAGAATTGGAAGCTACATACATAATTTTTTAGATAGAGACACGAATGCATTAGGCACTAAGTCACCTTAACTTGACATCATTTTTATCAACAAATATTATTTATGATATCCCTGCTCCATTTGGGATAAATTATTAGTGACTGTGTTCGAATACATCTTGTTCATAGTGTTAAAAACGACGCGCTTAATGATTAGTGCATATAACTATACATACGTTATTTATCAATCTTTAACGTAATATTAACAATTAACAACAATGCTCCATCACAAATAACGCACAAACTGTCACTAACACGAACATTATCCCAGATGGAGCATAACAACACGTATAAGAAAAACAAAAAGCGTAATAATACTTATCTAAACTTGCATCCAACCATCCATTATAGTCGTACATTTTGAAAGTAGCACTCAAAGGAAGTAGCTTCAAAAATAACGTCTAAATTTACGGTCTCCGAGGAAATTTGGTATGGAAATGGTGATAGCTGTTAGGGTCGACGTACGTGCCTCTGAATAAAGTACTCTAACATTAAGTCAGGTTACTAGGCCAAATACCTTCAGCAACTCTAGGTAGTTCGCAATTATACAAGGTAAAGTATCCAAAATTACAAGACACTTAGAGTCCTATATTTCTGCATTTTTGTTGTTTCTAATTAATTATTATGGTCAAAACTATTATTACCATAAATTTTATTTTACCGGATACGTACGTACTAGAGATGGGTAGCTGTTTTAAGAACCAGTTAAATAGCGGTTGTTCACAAAATAGCCATGGCTAAGTTGTCCATCAAATTACCAGCTGGCTAATAGTTGTCGAATAAAACCGACAACCTACAAGTTACATCTTAGTAATCTGCCCTTGGTTGTCAACTATTTCAACTATTAGCTAAATTTGACTCGTTTTAGCCTTAGCCAGATGGCAGAGTTTTTGAAATTTTAGTTGGTTACCCATCGCTATTGAATCAGTATAGTTTCTCAAATTGTAGGAATACCAAGACTAGCCGTATATAATACGCTAAAAATGTTATTACAACGTAATTAGAGGCCCAGGATATGGGGTATGGAACGGTATAAAATAACATCGATATATTGACGTTTATGTAGTGCAATTGTGTATTAAATTTTTAGGATATCGCAGTCATTTTCGCAAAAACAAAAGCCTTATGTGATCGTCATGTTCGTCCGCCCGTCAGTGTTCTGTATTTTTATGTCAGTGCCATTATTCTCGGGTTGATATGGATGAAATTGAGTAGGAATATGTAAACGGTTAAGTAAGATAAAAGATTCGTTTAAAAGTTACCTGTAGAATATTTTCTTGGAAATACTTTTTTAGGTTTTCATAGCCAAATTAAAAAACTAAAAACTGTGGACAACATTTTTCATTGTCCTCTACGAAACCCTTCTATGTGCGTGAATCTACATACACTTAGCCGAGTTTTGTAATTCTTTATTTTGGTGAACAAAAAAAGGTCCTTTATCTATTTATTTCCTTTTGATGACTTTAATAGATTCTAATGATTTTTGTTACATGCTTTGTGTGATAAAATTTTTGTTCAATACAATTAAACTAGAAGCTAGTACAATGAAGGAAACAACTTACATTATATTCTACCTATAATAAGATAATATGACCTTAAGACTATAAGTAAAATACTGAGCCTTTATTTTTTATTTATTTTCCAAAATGCTAAATTCATATACATATAAACATATTATTCGACTGCGACACAGAAACCTCCTGGGTTTATTCGTGCTGCAGAGTCATGTAAAATACATAAAAGTTATGATACATAGTAACTCTTTGATATAAATATAAATATACTCAATATAATTGTTGTATCCAAAACAAGGAATTGTTATCAATATTGAAGTGTTTAATTCTGATTTGACTATATTACTAAGCGGAGTTATTGTCATTCTAGTATATGGTTCCGATTTAGTCTCAGGGGTGCACATATGAGCTCGATGGTCTGCTTTAGGAATTAAGAATCTTTTCAGATTATATTTTAACTCAGTTTGTATGTTTAAGTTCATAATACGATCCGGAATATTGAAACTACGTCACCGACAACACTCCCGCAGGGCCTAATCCGAGCAAACATAATCACGACATTACAGAGAAGCTTTGCATTAATGATTTGATCAATAAAATATTACCTGTCAAGTGTCTCATTAAATCTTCAATGCACAGAATTATGTTTAATTTCCTCAGCATCATGAGGAGGATATAATTCAACTCTGAAAATGACGTGAATGAATAATTAATTTACGATTTGAATAACAATGCTGGGCAAATTGCTTGCTTGCCTAAGTCTGAGATAGGGAGACGGTTCAATGGAGATGGGCGGGCCCACTTCTGAGATAGGTATCGGAATCAATTGGCCTGTTCTAGTCTCTAAGTATTTGGCTTCGAACAGAATTTCGTCATTTGGAAAATGCTCTATTCGAGCAATATTTAACTGTAATCTAGAACTTGAAAATAATTTTATTTACAGTTATTTATTAGGTTAGTAACTAAGATCTTGGCATTTTTATGTGAACTAAAGTTTTCCTAGCGGCTACGCGGTAGATCAAAGATTAGACAGTAGCTTAATTTTACTTTCATAAAAACTTAGTAAGGTTTTTTATACAATATATAGTAAACTTTCAGTGAAAAAATGTCTAACTGATGGTGAAAACCACTTAAAAATGCTTGACGTCATTTAAGAGGAATTAGCGCGTAATGAATATACAGGCAGACAGACGCGGAAAGCAACTATGTTTTATACTACGTAAAATAAAGATATTTTTATTTATTTGGCGTCATGTTTTAAATAATTTGAAAGAGTTTTTTTTCCATCAAAATATATTTTATTTTAGATTATTAAAGCGGAATGTTAAGCTAAAATGAGTATTTTGACACTTCTTTTTTTACCTTTTTCACAAAAGTTGCTCGCGACATTTACGTTGAGGAATGGGTACAAGAAGTGAAAGAACCGCTATCATGATTGTTAGACAAATTCAAATATACAAACTTTTACCTCAAAGATTTATTTTAACAGAATGATTTAAAAAAGACTTAGTTGCCAAACTGATATATAAAGAATACATATAAAGCTATAGGTGTCGTTAAGTTTTTCAGTTTTTTTTAATATAGTTTTTCGCTTTTAAGACGTTGTAAGTTAGTTTAACCAATAAACAGTTTAGTTATCATTTGCTTGACTTATAGACGAACGACCGTAACGTATATTATTATTATTATTTCGTATAAGTATATTTAAAGTTTTTTTCAACAGAAGAAAGAAAAAAGGCAATCTGAAGAAATAGCGACGCATTTATATTACTTGCATGTCTTATGATGAAAATAGTAGTACAACAAAATCAAAATTTGTAAACTTGTACGGCACATTTTCAGCAAATCAGGTTTGCTATATCCGACACAACACGAATTCAAAACAGTCAAATTCACGTGCAATATTACTTGCCGGAAAAGTATGCAGCGCTTTCTAATAGCAGGCTGTTAGTTTGAAATCGTGTTGGAACAAACATTTTGGCATAATTAATGTCAAACGAAAATTGTCAAGGCTTAGCAAGGCCGCCAAATTGATAAAGCGCAAGCGGCTTAAATATGGCTTATCTGCCTCCTAATTATGAAAGGTCATTGACTTTGGAGACATTAGATTATAATAAGGATTAGACGTAAGCTCTATTGGATTGATTGTTGTGGTAAATAATTGGGTACATGATATATTATGTAATAAATATTAAAAGTGTCTTCATATAAAAGAGATAAGCTTAAAGGAACTGCTATCATCACAATTTTAAAATATAAGGATAAAAATAATCTTCTAAAAATTGTTAAAACACAATTTGTTGAAGTGAAACTTCTTTAGAATCGTTGTGATTTGAAAATCGCTGAAACGAAAAAGCGACACTAAAAAGAGATAAACACATAAATCTATGAGACTTAACATCTTGTGGACCCAATTGTCAACCTCACCTGCCCGCGGTACCCCCTGCGGTCAGCAAACGAGGCTCTGGCGACCGATCGATGGCGGTATAACCATCGCAAGAAAGCCGGCCTATAGAAATCCCCAGGTCGGAGACGGGCAGCAGCGTCTCCGGTGCAAATAGACCGGCACTGCGGTTACCAACCCGCATGCCAAGCGTGGTAACTATGGCATTTAACCCCCAATGAAAAAGCACCACAGAAAATGGCCCTCAGTTCCCGGTGACCCCGCTATTCCCGGCTACGGCAGCGGTCGCGGTAACGGCGGGGTGGAGGGTGCTAACAGTCTCCGGGTTACGGGAGGCTGCCAACTCACAAAATTGACCTTGGCGACGTATAACGGACGGACGATTAGGCTGGACAGTCACCTCACAGAACTGGAAGTAGAGCTAAGTCGAATTAACTGGCACATCCTAGGGTTATCAGAAGTCCGAAGAGAGGGTGAGGATACGATAACCCTAGAGTCTGGTCACTTACTCTACTTCCGGGAAGGTGACAGGGCCTCCCAGGGTGGTGTCGGTTTTCTCGTGAACAAGACCCTCGTTAACAACGTTGTGGAAGTCAACAGTGTGTCGAACAGGGTAGCGTACCTAGTACTCAAACTCACCAACAGGTATTCCCTGAAGGTTGTACAGGTATATGCGCCGACCTCGGCACACTCTGACGAAGAGGTTGAGGCCATGTATGACGACATTACTAAAGCCATACATGGCACAACCTCCGCACACTACAACGTTGTTATGGGGGACTTCAACGCCAAAGTGGGAGTACAAAAATGCGACGAACCGATAATCGGACCCTATGGATTGGGGCGCCGAAATCACAGGGGGCAAATGCTGGTCAACTTCCTAGAAATGCAGGGGCTCTTCTTGATGAATTCCTTCTACAAGAAGAAGCCCCAGAGGAGATGGACCTGGCAGAGCCCCGACACTGTGACGAGGAACGAGATAGATTTCATAATGGCGGATAAGAAGCATATATTTAGAGATGTCTCAGTGGTCAACAGGTTCAATACCGGTAGCGACCACCGACTTGTACGAGGCACTCTAAATATCAATTTTAAGGCTGAAAGACTCCGCCTGGTGAAATCTACTCTCCGACCCACGCCGCCCCAAATGATCCACGGGTCCGAACAGTTCCAGCTGGAACTTCGCAATCGGTTCGAATCGCTGGAAACCACAGGCGATGTTGACGAGATAACCGACAACGTGGTGAAGACGTTGCAGGATTTGGGTCGTAGGCATTTTCCGCCTGTACGAAGAAACAGACGGTCCGAACTTTCTACCGAAACTCTGGATCTCATGAAGACGAGACGTGAAATGCCACCCGCTTTGTTTGCCTCGCCAGAGCATCGGGCCCTCTCCAAGAAAATAAGAAAACTTGTTAGGCGGGACCTCCGCTGCTCTAAAACGCGTGCCATTGAGGCGGCTATAGAGCAGAACAGGGGGTCCAAAGTTTTCTCAAGAAGCTTGGGGAGGAGCCACATTGCAAAGCTGAGGACAGCGGATGGCAGAGAGCTTACGTCTCGCTCTGAGATCCTGACGGAGGTAGAAAAGTTCTACGGGCTACTGTATTCTTCGCGGGCGAAGAAGCCTGCGACGCAAAGCAACGAAGATCCACGTGCGCCACTCACGCGCCATTATACGGAGGACATCCCGGAGGTCGACGTGGACGAGATTAGTGCGGCTCTCGGGCAACTTAAAAATGGCAAGGCTCCGGGGGATGACGGAATTACAACTGAGCTCCTTAAGGCAGGAGGAATGCCAATCCTCAAGGCCTTGGTTGAGCTCTTCAATTCCGTTATCCACCGGGGCACTGTGCCGAAGGCGTGGAGCAGGAGTGTGGTGGTCTTGTTTTTCAAGAAGGGTGATAACACTCTCTTGAAAAACTATAGGCCAATCTCACTCTTGAGCCACGTCTATAAGTTGTTTTCGAGGGTCGTCACGAATCGTCTCGCCAGAAGACTTGATGAGTTCCAACCACCGGAGCAGGCCGGGTTTCGAAAAGGCTACAGCACCGTAGACCACATCCATACTGTTCGGCAGATTATACAAAAGACCGAAGAGTATAATCAGCCGCTGTGTATGGCATTCGTGGACTACGAGAAAGCCTTCGACTCCATCGAAACTTGGGCTGTTCTGGAGTCTTTGCAAAGATGTCGTATTGATTGGCGATACATTGAGGTGCTGAGATGCCTGTATGACGCCGCAACGATGACCGTCCAGATACAGGACCGGAGGGCGAAGCCTATACCCCTACATCGCGGGGTGAGACAGGGGGATGTGATTTCCCCGAAACTGTTCACCAACGCGATGGAGGATGTCTTCAAAACTCTGGACTGGGCTGGACGGGGCATTAACATCAACGGCGAGCGCATTTCTCACCTCCGTTTCGCCGACGATATCGTGGTCTTTGCAGAGACTTTGGAGGAACTTGCCGAAATGCTGGGCAGTTTAAATGAATCTTCCCGACGGGTCGGTCTCGGCATGAATTTGGACAAGACGAAAGTCATGTTCAATGAACACGTCATGCCGAGACCGGTAAACGTCGATGGCGTCCCTCTGGAAGCTGTGCAGGAATATGTCTACCTTGGACAGAACATACAGGTCGGCAGGCACAACTTCGAGGGGGAAGCCAATAGGAGGATTCAGTTGGGCTGGGCAGCATTCGGTAAACTTCGTCAAGTCTTCTCGTCGACCATTCCGCAATGCTTGAAGACAAAAGTCTTCGAGCAGTGCGTCCTCCCCGTCCTGACCTACGGGGCCGAGACATGGACACTTACGGCAGGATTGGTCCACAAGTTAGAAATGAGGATATCCGTAAGAGAACCAAGGTAACCGACATAGCTCGCAAAATTAGCAAGTTGAAGTGGCAGTGGGCCGGTCACATCTGCCGCAGGACCGATGGCCGATGGAGCAAACGAGTCCTGGAATGGAGACCGCGTCTCGGTAAACGTAGTGTCGGACGCCCTCCAGCCCGATGGACCGACGACCTATGCAAGGTCGCCGGTAGGCGCTGGCTGAGGAAATCGGAGGACAGGGATGAGTGGCGCCGTCTTGGGGAGGCCTACGTCCAGCAGTGGACTGCAAATGGCTGACGACGACGAAGTTAGAGAAGAATTATCTCGAGTATATTCTCAAGTTTCACTTCTACTGCGTGTAAACTGCACACACAATTTTTTTTAGTATTCCGAACATGGCCAACGAGCAGACGGCCCACCTAATGATGATATTGAAATGGTCGTTTGCAACACCAGGAGTGAAGACAACGCGTTGCCACCCTGGTTGGAACGCAGAGGAAGGAATCGAAGGATGAGAAATAGAGATCAGAGTGTCGAGAGCATGCTACGTAATCATTTCAAAGGAGTGTTGGGACATATTTCAAAACGAAGAACAAGTAGTTTTACTTACTAATCACATGATAATAAAATATAGTAACATTAGAAATTTTTTAAAATTACTGTTTTTAATAATATAATTCTATAGAGTAATCTGGAGGAGATTGCCGTCCAGGAGAAGATCGCCCATTGTACCTTTATGTATCTATAATAAAAAAACACATAGATTGCGATCTGGATATAGATAACTTTAATGTACTTGAAACCCTCTGCTTAAATATTTTTTTAAATGTAAGTGATTATATCTTTAAGAAGTTACACGTGCCATTGAATCCGGAAGGGGGTATGTGATACGTTAAGGCACAGGTGTCACCGAAATTCATGTCCTGTTTGTATTGCTAATGGCAGCCCCGCACTTGGTAGGAAATGAGCGGCCTTTCCGAATATAAAGTGCTGCTCAAACTGTTAGTATACTAACAAAGATGTTTAGCATCAAATCAGTTTAAAGTCAATGGAATATGTTTAACCAAAAATTAGTTCAATCAAAGCAAAAAATATGAACTCTTTCATAGTATATTTTAAGCTATTTTTTTAAAATAACATTTATATATTTTTATCCATTGCGATCCGCAGTCCGAATAAGTGACCACTGTTTACTAAAGTTTTCTATAACATTTTACTTTAATATTTAAAAAGAGTTAACAATATTTCATTAATGATATATTTTTAATAACAGTAATAATCGGAAGATAAACCCACACACATGGTATATCCCCAAGCTAAGCAAGTTATACTTGTGTTATGGAATATCCAACGTACCACTCTGGGGCCGATCTCAGACACCCAGACCATAGTAAATAACAAGATCGTTTCCGAAATTTATCGTGCCAGGGATCGAACCGGAGCGTCTGCGTTTCAGGCGAGTTCGGCCGGCTAAGACTTAGCCCACTCAACCACAGAGGCCGTTTTCTAGCCCTACTACTCGATTTAGGATAATGTTATATAAGTATAATAATAATAATCTTATAAAATTCTAAAAATACCCTGCATTGAATCTATATAAAAATAACTGGAATACAGTATATAAACGGTGGAGAACACGATGCTATTTTTTTAGATTTCTTATCTGTTTGTTCGGGATTCACGTAAAACTACTGGGCCGATTTCGATGCGATTTTCGCTAATTGATAAAAAAAAAATCATATTAAAAAAGTCTGCGTTACATTTTATCCTGGGAATTTCGGGGCAATTTTTCTCAGAATGATTTAAAATGACCAGTTTAAAAATCGAATTTTCAGTGTGATTTTTTCACTGATTGATAGTAAATTTTGTGTAATAAAATGTGTTATTTTTTTATCCCAGAAATCCTGCGGGAATTTTCCCGGGAGTGGTTTTTCGTTGTACTCCGACACGGTTTTCACTAAAACGATAGCTTACTTTTATTTTAAATACAGCGGTACTATGCATACCCCCGTGGAAATTTCAAATCAAGCGTGGTCGAAGTCACAAACATATCCTAGTCAATAATATAAATTTAAAAAGCTTAATGTGAACGTTGCTTTCGTTGGACAAAAACATCGGCGGTTTCATTGACAAAGTTTACAAAGGTTTGCTTTTCACCCACCTATTATAGTAAAGCTGTATTTGACATGTCAACGCTAATGGAAGAAAGTGTAGGCTTAACTTGACACCATGACCCAAATCACAATAATGACAAACATTATTGTAATAGCTGGCTAACGTGGTTGAGTAGGCAAAGATTGACGCCTAATTACCAACCCTTCATATTGTTTTTATATTTGCTTGCAGGCAAAGTACCTAGTAGACAGTTTACCTGATAGCAAGTGATTACCCAAGTATATATACAACACTAAGGTAGTCGATGGAACGAGATTAAGTTTTTATATATGTTTCCTAAGGCCCTCATGAGACCCAGCGTCAGAGTCATGGTCGGGAGAAGTTTGTGTTGTCTAGACTACATTGATCATAATATACTAATAACGAAAAATTTACGGTACGAGAAGGGTTTTTTATATAGTCCAATACCCATCCTACCCACCGCATCCCCTCTATTCCATTACTCCTGTCTGATCCCTATATGTCATCTCCCTGTACTATCCTCCCTATCCCATCCTAAAGGCTGGCAATTGCAGACGTCTATAGGCAACGATAACTACTTTCCATGAGCTGGACCGCCTGCATGTTTAGCAATAAAAAAAATACATAGTTATGCAATTTGAATAGAATTATAATGACTACACATATAATATTTTCATAGAGGTTGCAATGCAAATAAATACAAGATAACTATCTAGGCCTCGATGAACATCATAAGTGAACAGAGTGTTTAGTGCGAGTTTTTTACTGCTCGACCACTTTCAATTTATTTGTGTCGCTTCACGCTCACAAAAGAGCGCTAAGTCATTTCCATACAAAATTGCGTTAACTTGAACGTAATCGAGTAGTAAAAAAAGCACACCAGGCACACAGGTGACAAAATAATTGTTTACGCTCTTTATGATATACTTTACCTTATAGCAAGATATAAGCTAGATTATTAACTTTAAATCCACACATCCTTCAGTTTTCTAAATTTTCTCACACATATGTTTCTCGAATTTAAGACATAAATTTTATGATACACTTTCAAGATTAAGGCGAAACGAACTAACCTAGTTCTCAACTGAGATCCATAAAGCGCTGAAGCAATCTATCCGGCCATTTTATCCGAAACTCATTCTATCAAACTTAAACACTCTGTAAAATTCTATCTTGGAAAAAGTCCCGAAACTCTATAAACTTGAGTTATGACTGTGCCAAGAATTTACTTTGAGGAGATTGACTTTATTCGTTAGCCCATTTGCAGTAAGGGCCGCTATTATAGGGAGGTTATTCCTCACAAATGGTGTTATCGGTGAAGACGAGATAAACTGAACGGAGTGGGATAGTCCACTTATCGCCACAGCCCGGTCTCAAATTCACCCCCATAATAGCAAGAGAGAGCCCCTTAACAATCAAAATTTTTCACAAATTAAATGGAAAGAATATATCTGCGAGTAGCAGTGGTCGACACTTCGTTTGCGAGGGATTTTGATTTTTTATATTAATATTATGTGAGCTCTGTAAGTTATTAAAATAAAACTAAATACACATAAATTCATGGAAAAAATGCTCTTCTAATTCATAAAAATTTCAAATTTGTTTAAGGCTTCTGTTTGAGTCAAGTCTATTTGAGACAAGCTTTCAGACAGATTAACGGGCATAATTTCTTAAAACGATCACCACTTAAGACATCATATAAATAACAATTTTCACTTAAATACATTTTGGTAGTTATTTAACACTAGCATGCAAAGCCATATTAAAAAACGAAATATATACTACGCCAAAATAAATACACTCTTTCGGTATGCAAATTATATAAAAAAATATATTCTGGAGAAACAGTGCGGGAACGTTAACAGTCGGAGGCTCTCGAGCGCAATCATAGGCCCTCGCGCACTAAATCATGCAATAAATTATCGAACATGAAATATTCAAAACGCCTCAGCATAAGCCGGGGCGTGAAGAACAGTGGAAAGCGCCTTAGTCTCCCGCAGGGTTATTACGAAAGAACATATAACTATGCCATCTATAATGCTACAAACAAGCATAAAGCTTTATTTATTACTTTATTTCTTTTTTGTAATAAATCTTCCCTTTAAAACGCAGTATATTCTCAAGACAAAGACACTTCATCCGTGCAGGAACGGAGAAAGAATACAATTTCCTGCGGCCGGGCGGCCTGTCGTAAGAGGCGACAGAACAACCCACAGCCAGGTGGTAGGGCATTTGCCCGACTGGATGGCTACCACCCCTGGTCTAAAGTATGTCGCCATAACAACCTTGAGTTGTGTTCCGACATCAGTGACCAAGTTCCAGTCTCCCATAAGAGAGCAGCAGCGCATTTGTAGCACCTTTGGTGTTGCAAATGTCCATAGGCGATGGTAACCGCTTTCCATCAAGTGGGCCGTCTGCCTGTCTGCTGAACTCCTGCAATAAAAAAAAATAAAAAAACTTCTTATAATACATATGTAGTTACTATTACAAAGAAGTCTAAGACCAATTTTAGACAACGATCTTTGTGTTGTAAACGTCCATAGGCAACGCTAACCATTTTTGCTCAAGCGGACCGTCTGCATGTTTTCCTGCTTCATGTAATAAAATTACCACTATCCACACTATAACATCAGAAGGGGAGAGCTATAATTATAGATAACTGAAAAATCATAACCTATAATTTTATCGTCCCGGGATGGCTTTTTGGACATTTTGAAATGAAACTTCTTTAGAATTCTCGTGATTTGAAACTTGATGAAACGAAAAAGTGACACTAAAAAGAGATAAACACATAAATCTATAGGACTAAGCCTGCGAGAGAATGAGATATGAGTTTTACGTTTCGCAGCACAGATTAGAGAGTCATTAAGACCATCGATTAAACATAGGTCCAATTTGGACCGAAATAAAACTGATAATAATATTTTTTAGATCAAACAATATGAAATTGAAAGTGATACTTAAAAAGTTTATTTTGAATTATAATATGTTGAAGAATTTAGGCTAAAGGCTATATTTATATTAATACAAGTTAGAGAAGAATTATCTGTGAGTATATTCTCTGAAGTTTCACTTGCACTGCGTGTGAACTGCACACACTTTTTGTACATCATTGTGACCTTAACTCCTCGGAAACCATAAAGATTTTATTACTATTTATTATTCTTACAATTGCAAAGATTACCGATTCATTTCTTTTAGTGGACCTAATTTAAGCATGAATATATTAACATCATCTAATATTATATTTATGTACTCGTAAGTTCTAATGCTTCAATGGCTACAACATCTTTTGTGCTGATGTGGCAAGAGCTGCGAAGAGGAGTAAGAAAATAAAAAAATGTGTGTGTGCAATTCAGACACGGTAGAAGTAAACTTCGGGAACGTAGCCACTGGGAGAATGAGATAAATATAGAGTATCAGGAGTATTAGGATAATTATAAAATTTATTATTTTTATAATACATTTACCAAGCTCAAAAATTGTTTTATATTTTAATGCAAAATATTACATTTCATATATTACATATTTAAGATATATTATAACAAATATAATATTCAAATTCCATCTTTTCATTTTGAATAAATGACTTGAGAAGCTTATGATAATTAAAATAGGAAACAAATGCTCTGATTTAAATTATGAACTTCAACACCTCAAAATATTTACAAATCTATCTTTATGAGTATAGTGTTTAAATGATTAAATAACGAACAAACTTCAAAATATTTCCAACTACGTGTATGAGTTTAAATTATTAAATATATTTTTTTAGTGCTAGCTTTTTTTTAATTTTAATCGAGTTTCAAATCATAACGATTCTAAAGAAGTTTCACTTCAAAGATAAGAACAATCCACATCAAGTTAAAACTTGCAGGTCTACAATCAGAGAATCTTTGGGCACGGACTGTTGTAACAGTCATCACTGTTCAAATACTACCTCACAGAGCAGAAATACAGAAAAATTATAGTTTATCGATATAAGATCTAATTGACCTGATTGGCGTACCTTATACAGTAAGTAAGTAAGTAAGAGTGTGCGTGTGCTCATTGGCGGCTAGAGTAGTGTGGTTCTCTGGAGAAATTATTGCGTGTCTGACAGGTGACCCCGCCAGTATTCAAATTGTATGGGAATCAGGAAATAGTATAATCAATCTTCTACAAGAATAAATAAAATCCGTAGAATCCTTCAAGTGAGAGCTGGCAGGAAGCATAAATATTATTTCTCGCTAAAAAACACTCGATAAAATAAATTTAATAATCTTGGTAAGAAATTCATTTGTACAAAGGGCATCAAAACTTTCATATTTCTTAAAAAAACAGTACATTACTTACATTTTCATTTGTCTGAAATTTATAAGTAAATAAGTCTAATTTATCGTAAACAAATTTTTTCTATAAAGCTAATCTTGTAACATATTTTTTATAAGCGTTGACGAAATTACGTCGGCCATAATATTAAAATATTTAAGTAAAAAATCGTCTTAGTAACAAATACGCCTACATAATTATTGTAACGAAAATGAAAGGTCCTAGGTACTTAAATAAATTTAAGTCTTTAGGAGTTTTTTTTTAGGAAAAAATATAAGGAAAGGTGCCTATCACAAAGGTACGGACGAAGAATAAAAGAATAATGAAAGCAGACCGAATTTACGGGTTCCAGTTTTTTTTGGGATTGAAGCAGTATAGATTACGCCGATCGCAGAGAATAATATCAACCAAGAATAAAGAAGCAAGAAAAAATAGAAGAGGACGACCCTGATACGAGTATTGATGAATGCGCTCAAGTTAGGAATGACTCATCAAAAGCAGCAATCTGCGCCGGTGAAACGTAACATCGTGAAAGAGCGTCGTGAAGATCACACGTAAGCATATTCATGGGAATGTTAAAACAGTCGTGTGTGGAAGAGGAGCCACAGAGGTCTCGACTGAGACAGCAGTCGGGTCTATGGCAAGCATAAAAATTGACATTATTTGCATGTAGTTTATATCAAATGTCCACTAATAATTAGTCAAATTCATAGACAGTAAAATATGCCTATAAACTTGGCAGTAAACATAATGTTAGGTAGTATTTACCATGCTAGAGTTTAGAGTTTTGACCCCCCCGAAGTCGGGTCCGAGGTATTGCTACTTACCAAAGGCTTCGCCCCCCTGCGGGTTATTTTTATTATTATCATTATTCCACATCCCATTCATCCTGCCTTATCTTCCAATCCCATCCCTCTATACCATTCCCTCTATGCCTATGTACGGGCTGGTAATACATTGGCTTCGTACCTGGTGTTGCAAACGTTTATAAGCGACGGTAATCACTTTCCAGTACGTGGGCGGTCTGCCGGTTTGCCAGCTTCGCAATAAACAAATGAAAAAAATAAAAATGAATTAAGTAGTAATCCATCACACGTAACAAACACTATTTAAAGCCACTTCAGACTCGATGCGGTGTTCGAAGCGCGTTAACTCATAGTTATTCGATCACCGCTCCGCCGAGCTCAGTGATCGTTAATTAACTATTTCTCGCTGCGAATATCACAGCATATTCGGAATGCCCAATTGAACGACGAACCGCTTAAAATTCATTTCCCAAATTAAAAATTGCCCGACATTTCCATATTAATGGAATGTGAATTTTGAAGTTTAATTTCAATAAAACTAATCAGTATTTAACTATTATACACTAGTCAGGGCCATGTACGTTGCATGCGTTGCGAGTCTGCAACTCAAATTGGCAATCGAATTTGGAGAAGTGACTTTTGACGGTTTTTGTAGTCTGAAAACCATCTCTACTTAATATTGAATTAATCTTAATTTGACCGAGACTGATTTAATATGAATTTTAGAGAGTAATGATGAGAATTGTCAATCGAATAGATCTTGACTCGCACTGACATGGTTTTTTTGTGAAAGTTATAGATTTGGGGCCCAAACCGCGTGTCGCTACACGTAGTGTCGGACACCCTGCAGCTCGATGTTCTGACGATCTACGTAAGGCGTTGTATGAGGAAGGACGTGGACCGGAATGTGTGGGACCGACATAGGGAAGCCTACATGCATACTTGTCCAAAGAAGCTTGACGGATATGAAACATATTTTATCTCGACGGCCAGGTTTCATGATGCTGTTTTCCTTCACCATCAGCGGGTGTTAATTGTAACAATATGCACATTAGGTCAGAACTTACTTAAGAGGTGCTTGCTTTTGCGGCCAGGATTCAAACTAGTGTTTGTTCAGTCCCGGACGCGAGTGCGTTAGCCACTAACCTACCTTTTTCTTTTTTACAAAGCATTTTAACATAAAATATTTTTGAAACACAAAGACTAAAGATATTTAATAATAAAACACCTAAGCAAGTTAGTGTCTTATATAGACTACCAAAATGGGATACACTCACTTGGAATAAATTGAAATCTAATTTCAATTACATTGGACTTCAAAGTGTTAAAAAAGGTTGGATTTATAATTAGATTTGCTAAAATTGCTCTGATAAACATCATAGAAATGTGTTTTTTATATCATATTGTAGGATAGATTTTCTTAGAATTACTGGAATTTTAGGTAAACACAAATTTTATTTGCATGAAATGTAAATTGTTAATGTCTATGACTTCATTTTCAGGATTCCATTATAATAATCATAAGCAGGAGGCATTGTTTAAACATTAACAAAGTTATTGAGTCAATTGTAACATCAAGTGCCTATAATTATTTACCACGTTATAAGCACCCCATTGCTAAGAACACGCATGCCTAGTAGCCAGTGATGGAGAGAGAACTTTTTAATGTGGCCAACATACCTACATTTTACGAAGCCCTCTGGTAACCCAAAAAGATGAATTTGAAAAGCAATTGAAACTGACTGCTAGCACTGGCCGGCGCCGCGGCGGTGATTCCCCGTAATAGTTACCGCGAATGTCGCTGGCCTAAATAAAAAAACTGTGTGTGCAGTTCACATGCAATGGAAGTGATACTTCAGAGAATATACTCACAAATATTTTTTTTCTAACTTTTATTAATGTAAATATAATTATTTTAGCCTACATCCGTCAAATATTTCAATTCAAAAAATTCAATGTAAATTACACTTTAAATCAATAATCTAAAGTTCAAAATTCAATGCACTGTTACGCACAATTTCCTTTGATCTACGTATAAAAGAGTATCTGCCTTAAGTATATACAGATAGAGCTAGATTTCATTTGAAATCTTTGAAGTTTTGTTTAAATTGAAAATTAATACCAACGGGTAAAGAAGAATGTGTTTTATATGAATTAAATTATAAGGTTGAATTTTTTGTCTTTATCTTTATTTAGTCACTTTTGTTTCATCGATTTTCAAATCACAACGATTCTAAAGAAGTTTCACTTCAAAAAAGAATTTGGTATAAGTAAGGAGTATTATTTTACGACGAACAACATTGTCGACATTTTAAACGCGACAAAAAAATTTCCTCGTCCTGTCTTCGAGGTGCGAGGCCGTAAGCGATGGATGGCCCACGTCGCTCACGCTTTCCGCCTCTTCTGCTATTAGCGTTATTATTACTTTACGATACTATTTTCTTTTGCCTTTTTGGTAATTGAAAGTAAAACCGCAAGCTCACGGCTTCACTTCCAACTATCTAGTAACAAATAAAATAATTAAGAAATAAAATAAAAACAAAATCAAGTAAACGTATTTTCTTCTAAATAAAGACTTTTCACATCAACAATTTTTTAATGTCAGGACAGAAAGGAATTAAAGGCCTTTTAGCTGTTAATTCCTTAATAATACATTTTCTCTCGAGGCTTTTCAAAGAAAGATATTCTTGTAGTCTTTTGTTTTTACAAAACGTCTGAGTTTCTATCCCGATTCTTATAAGTAGGTCCTATTTAATCATAGTTCTGAGAAAATGTAATTACTTACTCGAGCAAAACATATTTCAAGTAAATTGAATTGAATAGGGAAGTTTTCCTGCCTAACTAAACATCGAAATGGGTTACGATAATACTAAATATATATAGGTAATATACCTAGTGTTCACTGACTGTTTTGGTTAAAATAGAAAACGTATTTTCGTCTTGTCCATCCATCTTTGTATGTTACAGTAATGTTTCTTAGAAATGATTGGTTCTACATATATGTAGTTTGACAGGAAAATGATACATATGTATCATGCATAGATTTGCCCGAGGCCTCGCTCGCGTTGTGTAAATTTAGTAGACAGAGTGGAGGACCGGCCATCGGGAATCCCACATACACTCTCTCGTAACACCATCTAATGAAGGTGGAACTAATTATGTGAGAGAGCACTAAGCAACACATTAAAATGATATTGTCACTGTCATTTCCATGAAGATGTGTTTGTCGGTTAGCTCAAGGCTAACCCTTTCACGCCGATATTCCGTTAGAGCATGGTATTACAACAATCTAGCTGGCAAAAAGAGCTGTAATCAAGTGAACGATTTCAGCAAAGCTGTACCACTTATAAAATTAAGATAACGAGAATCATATGTTTTATTATAACACTAAAGCCTTTATAGTACTCTACATACTAATTAACAATTTTGTGTCAAATAGGCCCTAAAAGGGTTCAACAGATGTACATTTTAAAGATAAAAAATATTATCTAAGCTTTTTGTACATGTTACATTTCGACTTGCAAGGCTCATAAGTTATGAATGTAATTATTTGTAATCCGGCACGAACAAAGGATACCTAGTGTCTCTCTGAGGGATAAAATTAGAAATGAGGATATTCGTAAGGGCTCCAGAATAACCGACATAGCTCATAAAATTAGCAAGCTGATGTGGCAGTGGGCTGGCCACGTCTGTCGCACAATCGATAGCCGATAAAGCAGACATATCCTGGAGTCGAGACCACGACTCATCAAACATGACGCTGGATGCCCTCCAGCCTAGTGGATGAGGAAGGCGGAGGACCGTGATAAGTGGCGCAAACTAAGAGAGGTCTATGACAACGATAGAGTGACGACGACGAATAAAGGAGCGGTAATAGTTATGCTGTAATAAAAAAATGTGAATCTTCAGAGAATATACTCACAGATAATTCTTCTCTAACTTTTATTAATATAAATTTAATTCCTTTAGCCTACATCCGTCAACATATTATAATTCAAAATAAACTTCTTAAGTATCACTTTCAATTTATCACTGTTTTAATCTAAAGAATATTATTATCAGTTTTATTTCGGTCCAAATTAGACCTATGTTTAGTCATTGGTCTTATTGACTCTCTAACCTGTGCTTTGAGATGTATAACTCGTAACTTAGGATCTCGCAGGCTTAGTCTTATAAATGTATATGATTATCTCTTTTTAGTGTCGCTCATTTCATCGAGTTTCAAATCACAACGATTCTAAAAAAGTTTCGCTTCAAAAATGCTACAAAATAGGAAATAAACAACAAACGGTGAAATCCTTTTCAAACAGTTATGAACAAACTGTTGAATTATTGTGAACAGACTCCAAGTGTTGATTATCAGTTTAAAACAACTTAAATTATTTTTTTACTACCAACCGACGAAGTTTCCTCAAGTTTAGAAGGAGTTAAAGACTTTGATTAGCAAAAAGGAAAACAAAAACAACGGCAAAGTCTGACACGGTTTACTTATCAGTTCTCAATTAAGTTAAAGTTTACAATCGTCAGGAGACAATCAAAGGAGCTTAACCTAATTTTGTTCTCTAAGAACTGTAAGTAGAAAAGACTTTTTCAGATCTTTTAAATATATACATTGTTTTCTCTATTCGTCCGTCTATCAGCCTTTGTGTGTCACAATCAATGTTGTCGAAGACTACTGGGTCTATATGAATAAAACTTAGTTGGTTGGTTGCTGCACAAATCTAAACTGAAATGGTGAGAAAAGATTAGGGGTGACAGTTATAAATGTAACCGAGGGTTGTAAAGATTTTTCATTGTACAGTTGACGCAGTAGAGCCAAGCTGGAATCATTATGATGATTATGTAGCTTGTTGGGCCGGCTCGACCAGTGTGATACCACGTTCTCACAAAATATCGACATGAAATGATCGATGACAATTTTAGTTATTTAACAATCAACAAGGTTTTTCTTGCATACAATTAATTCATAATTTAAATTGAAGGAAGTGATTATTATTTCTTAAACTAATTACATAAAACCACTGAATTAAACAAAATAAAACTAATAAAACTTTTTAACGTGGTTAATTAAGAACTGATAAGTAAACTGTGTCAGACTTTGCCGTTGTTTTGTTTTTCCTTTTCGCTAATTAAAATCTTTAATTCCTTCTAAACTTGAGGGAACTTCGTCGGTTGGTAGTAAAAAAGCAATTTAAGTTGTTTTACAACTGATAATCAACACTTCGAGTCTGTTCGTGATAATTCAACAGTCTGTTCGTGACTGTTTGAAAAGGATTTCACCGTTTGTTCTTTATTTCTTATATTGTAGCATTTTTGAAGCGAAACTTCTTTAAAATCGTTGTGATTTGAAAGTCGATATAACGAAAAAGCGACACTAAAAAGAGATAAACACATAAATCTATAGGACTAAGCATGTGAGAGAACGAGATACGAGTAGTAGAGAGTCGATAAGACCGATGATTAAATAGAGGTTCAATTTGGACCGAAATTAAACTGATTATAATATTTTTTAGACTAAAACAGTGAAAAATTTAAAGTGATACTTAAGAAGTTTGTTTTGAATTATAATATGTTGACGGATGTAGGCTAAAGGAATTAAATTTATATTAATAAAAGTTAGAGAAGAATTATCTGTGAGTATATTCTCTGAAGATTCACATTTTTTTATTACAGCATAACTGTTACCGCTCCTTTATTCGTCGTCGTCACTCTATCGTCGTCATAGGCCTCTCTTAGTTTGCGCCACCTATCACGGTCCTCCGCCTTCTTCATCCACTGGGCTGGAAGACATCCAGCGTGATGATTGATGAGTCATGGTCTCGTCTCCAGGATACGTCTGCTTTATCGGCTATCGGTTGTGCGACAGACGTGGCCAGCCCACTGCCACCTCAGCTTGCTAATTTTATGAGCTATGTCGGTTATTCTGGATCTCTTACGAATATCCTCATTTCTAATTTTATCCCTCAGAGAGACACTAGGTATCCTTTGTTCCTGCCGGATTACAAATAATTACATTCACAACTTAATAGCCTTGCAAGTCGAAATATAACATGTTCAAAAGCTTTAGATAATATTTTTATCTTTAAAATTGTTAGTTACTATGTAGAGTACTATAAAGGGTTTAGTGTTCTAATAAAACATAATATGGCTCTCGTTATCTTAATTTTGTAAGTGGTAGAGCAATACTGGAATCATTATCTTGATTGCAGCTCTTAGGGCCGTCTCGATGGGTGTGATATCATGCTCTCACAGAATACCAGCTTCACAGAATACGATGACTGAGAGTTGCGATGGGTCACTCCCTCCCCACTACCTCATCTTCCCTATCCCTTCGGCGTATTCCATCCCTCCTATACCATGTCCTCTATTGCATTCCCTCTACTTTATCCTAAAATCTGGCAACGCGTTGACTTGACTCGACGGCAACCACTTTCCATTGCGCGTGCCGTCTGCTTGTTTGCCACCTTGTAATAAAAAAAATCCTCTTGTGGTGTATCGCAACTCCGATCTAAATAAATTATAACGATGTTTTTAATGTTTTAATGATGTTATATTTTATTTTTAATTAAAATTTCCTGCGGCCTGGCGACCTGTCTTAAGACACGACAAAACAACCCCCAGCCAGGTGGTAGGGTATTTGTCCGTCTGGATGGCTACCATCCCCTAGTCTAGAGTATACCGGTGTAACAACCTTGA
This sequence comes from Dendrolimus kikuchii, assembly GCA_019925095.2. Classification (NCBI taxonomy): domain Eukaryota; kingdom Metazoa; phylum Arthropoda; class Insecta; order Lepidoptera; family Lasiocampidae; genus Dendrolimus; species Dendrolimus kikuchii. Next base: position 11,772,425 of record CM034400.1, read on the forward strand.
ATTGTGTTCCGGCATTAGTGGTCAGGTTCCAGTCTCCCTGAAGAGAACAGCAGCGCCTTTGTAACGGTTTTGGTGTTACAAATGTCCATAGGCGATGGTAACCGCTTTCCATTAGGTGGGCCGGCTGCCTGTTTTCTGAACTCATACAATAAAATAAAATACTTTTTATTTAAGCCAATAAATAGATGGCGCGATATTCGCTTCCCAAATTATTTCTCCTGATCTTTAAACTTTTGAATTGTTTGAGTGTAAAATTATTTTAAAAAATATGTTTTAATTTTATACATACATATTATCACGCCTGTTTCCCATAGGGGTAGGCAGAGACGATAAATTTCCACTTGCTACGATCTTGACATAAATCTTTTGCTTCATCTACATCCATTAATCTTTTTGACAGGGCTTCATCTGCGTTGCCTTATCTGTCAATATTTAACGTCATTAATAATGTCGTATCTTAAATAACGCTTAAACCCTTTAACCATATCTGCGTGAAACGGCCTAAGTCTTTAACCCTAACTCAGATGTAGTCCCATCTTTTCATACATATTTACGTTTATTTTAGGTGCTTTTTACCGAACCATTCTTTAAATCATGTGCGATTTGATCGTGGTAAGTACTTATAAATTTTTATGATAATTTTATTCATTTATTTTCAATAATTTTGTTATATAACGAGAAATTGTTCAATTTAATACCCCTTTAAAAATCTTATTTACGTAACAGTCGAGATAACATAAAAAAATTACCGATACCATTTAGTAAAACTGGTAAGTTGATTTGGGCTTTTAGAAATATAACTCATTCACATTCAAGAGTTTTGAATTATAACACCCTCCTTTTTTGACACAAAAAGTTAATCAAAAATCTTCATTTTAAATCTTTCTAAATAATTTATTTATTTTTCATTTTACATTTTTATTTTTATACCAAACATTAAATTAAATACAAAACAATTTTGCCGCGGTATTAGTAAACCAGATTTGAACCCTTCTTTATTTGGAACTTCGTAAGTATATTACTGGGTCTGGTTTTTGGACGTCGCTCAGGCGTTGCGAGTCGTGTCATCCGCCCAGCGGCATTGCAGATGGAGACATAGGGGTCACCGGGGGCAGAGAGCGAGGCACGGGTAGAAAGATTTAGGCTGATGTTTCTTACAAAGCGGTTTGAACAAAACTTGAAAAAAGAATGAATAGCAGCCAGTATACATTCTAGGTGTGAAATGCGAACAAGACAATATCCGTTTTACAGTTTTACTAGACCATTCGGTAGTGCCATACAACGCTTACCACTTCATATTTTTTATCCATATAGTCCTATGGTTTCTGAGAAAAGTGTCTATAACATAATAAAAAGACAGACGGACAGGATCAATATAATTTTTATTTTAGTTTTAGTTTTTGCCAAAATGGCTACAAAGCCTTTTTTTTATAAAATGATAAGTTTCGATCATTACATAGTCGCACACTTAGTCCGTACAGTGCTCGCCATCCCACATATATGTTTAACATTATAATTTATTGTTTTATTTCCATAAATGATTTAGTTCTGTCATTAAAAATATAATTTGTCGTTTAATTTTTTAAATCAAGAATGTGTGTCTATCGAGTGAAAAGAAATATATTTCATGATGACAGCTCAAAGCTAATCGCTCGATGCTTCCCTTCTGCAACTTATTATTACCTGAACCCCCTTTTTCATAAGATAGACACAACATGTCCCGCGACTTTGTCGCTCGACATCACAGGCGACAAAATATAGATACATAAGTATCGCAGAACATATCGCACTTTGACGCGTGCAAAGCACTGACATGCACGATTATTATCCCTCGACGACAGTCGTAAGTTTTCACACAGGCTATACTTAGAGAGAGCGTGTGTCGCTGTCTTTCAGCGTCACTACAACACTACCTCCTCAAGTAACATCTCAATGAAAACTGGTCAGTGTAAATAAGGGAAAATTCGAGTGTTGCTCCACCAAGTCTTAATGTCATATCACGCGAATGTCCTTTAGATATATTGCCCAGCGAATACATGGCTTTAAATTATATAGATCCACAACCGCTCCAATCGTTTTTCACCGCTAACATTGTAACCTCAGCCTGAGCGAGGCAATAAGTGCCCCCTTCTATTTCACCGACACTTTAACACGGGTGCACTGATTTGATAACGCCGTTTGTTTCAAGAGCCATTCGCGATGGCTATCATTTCGAAACCGTTTTTATATTGAAAATTTGCCCTACAATCTATTTAGATCTATTAGAACCTTTCAATTAGTAGAGGGATTACTAAGTGGTATTTTGTATGCATTGTATTATATGAATATGTACCTATAATCTCAATTATCATAAGTTACAAACCATCGTTTGCTAGAAGAGCAAAAAATACTATTTAATTGTTCTAAAATTTAATTCCAAAAAATTACAAAGATTAGAAAAAAGAAGTTTTTTTTCTCATATTATAACAATAGATATTACAAGTGTCGATTTGTATATATTAATTTATCTGTGAACATCGTATGTCCACAAAACATAATTATTATATTTTACCAATTATCAATTTTCATAGCACTTTAGTCAATATGATTAAAATATAAACTGTTTCCAGTAGAACAACATTTATTCATTGAAACATCCAAAGAAAAGTGATATAGACATTGCTCCTTTTTTATATTGACACTTATGAAACTTAATGATAAGAGACTGGAATGCACTTTGATTCTACATTATGTAAATTGCCTTTAACAACTACAGCGGTGTACATAGAATAGGAAGTAAAATTAAATTTTAACTTATTTGTATAACTTTTTAATTTTGAGTTATATTTTTTCAAGTGAAACTTCGTTAGAATCGTTGTGATTTAAAACTCGATGAAACAAAAACGACAATAAATACAAAACGACATTAAAAAGAACTAAACACATAAATCTATAGGGCTAAACATAAGAAGTCGTGGAAGGCCACGACACACCTTTCATGATCAAATTGATCGTGTACTAGCAGAAGGTGATGTCAGGAGCCTTAAGAACAGACGAGCGTGCATGAAAAGAGTTATGAATGTCAAAGAAGCAAATGAGGTGTGTAAGAATAAGCCTAAATGGCGCTCTGTTGTTCGTGCCTACCCCGCAAGGGAACCGGCGTGAAGTTATGTATGTATGTATGTATGTAAACATACAAGAGAAACAGCTACGAGTTTTACATTTTACAGCACAGATTAGAGAGTCAATAAGACCAATGATTAAACATAGGTCCAATTTGGACCGAAATAAAATTAATAATAATATTTTTTAGACTAGAACAGTGAAAAATCGAAAGTGATACTTAAGAAGTTTATTTTGAATTATAATATGTTGACGGATGTAGGCTAAAGGAATTTTATTTATGTTAATAACAGTTAGAGAAGAATTATCTGTGAGTATATTATCTGAAGTTTTACTTCTACAGTGTGGACTGTACACATACATATTATTTTATGAATTTCTTACACAGTTTAAAATAGTGACTGTAGTATTCATAAATAAATATATATCCAGGATTATATTGACTAATTTCAAATACATATTACATTAAGTTTAATGTATTAACATGAAAATGATGATGGAACTTTTCACTACAGCGGAACTACGTTTCAACATAAATTCCATTTGCAAAAGTTTCTTTGATAGCCATAAATAGAAATGTAATAATGGAAGCGGAGAAATTATAAAAGTCACATCAAAGCGAAGCGGAAAGTTCAAATTAGTTCATAATTTTGTTCATCAAACTTTACCAAAGCCTGCTTTCTCAAATAAATAAGATAAAAGAGAGAAATAAGATAACGAAATAGTAATTCACAATTTACTATAGTATAAGGAGTGATAGCTAAGTGGTTAAGGCCTTTTTATAATAAATATTTGACAGAAAAATACACATTGTATATACCCAAGCTGAGTAAGATGAGCCTGTGTAATGAGTAATATGCAATAGACCACTCTGGAGCCGATCTCAGACATTTACCATAGTAAATAATTGAAAATTTGTTTACGAAATGTACCTTTTTTATTGCTGAAGTAGCAGACAGGCTGACGGCCCAACTGTGATGGAAAGTGGTTACAGTCGCCTATGAACATTAGCAATACCAGAGATCCTAGCAATGTGCTGCCGGTCTTGAAGGAGAAATTGGAACCAGGCCACTGATGCCGAAATAACAAACAACCGAACACAACTCAAAGTTGTTATGGCGGCATAATCTAGACCAGGGGTGGTAGTCATCCAGATGGGCAAATGCTCTACCACCCGGCTGTGGGTTGTTTTGTCGCCTCTTACAACAAGCCGCCCGGCCTCAGGAACGGAAAAAGAATACTCTTTTTCCGTGCCAGCACGGAGAATGCCGTACCATGCCAGAAACCGAACGTGGAACCTCTGTATTCGAGTGAGCTCGACCAGCAAAGACTTTGCTTACTCAACCACGGAGGCCGTCATTTGTTTCCAATAAAGTATGTTCCTAGCTTGATCCGAAATATGCATAGCTAGATCAGGTTTTCTGACCTAATGTGATGTTACAATTACCACGTGCTGACAGTGTAGCAAAACATCGTAAGATCTGCGAATTGAGATTAACGACGTGTAAAACCTGAAAATCCGCCTTGGACAAGCGTGGATGCGTTCACGAAAAAATGGAAAACCCCGAGGCTAGCAATAGATTTATCGGCTGTTGTTATACATACAAGGACATAATTTGAATTTTGGTTTTTCAGATTTCAGGAAGTACCTAATATTTTAACAGTGGACTTTCCAGAGGTTTTCGTTTAAGAAAATAACCAAAAATAATAAAATTCTGAGCTATTAGTAATTTAAACATCAGTTTCTGTAATAGCAAACGTCCAAAATACGTTACGTTCAAATTTTCTCGATAAACCTTAAATGGTTGATTTAAAAACCATTTAACAATTATTTACAGGACAATATTCAATATATTTAAAAAAAGATCTTATTGTAAATTAACATTAATGAACCATTCTAATAATAATTATTTATGAATTAATGTTATTTACAATTATGATCGTAGTTATAAATATAAACCGAAACATATACATCAGGTACATTAGAAGCTAATTGAATACTATGAAAACGTAAATAACGTCACCACTCCACACCTGCATTGAACAAAAAAGCACTGACAACACGACAACATTTATGAATAATTCATGATTGTACATAAAATAATAACTTTAAATTAAATTAAACTCCTGTCACTATTATTTCAGGCCATGAAGCTTAATTACATTGTAGGCGTTAACATGGGCATAGGCGCAATTAAATATGTATGTATGCTCCCTTAATACATTTCCTAATTTATACAGTTCTGAAATACAAACCAGTTTCGATAGGAATTTTACAAACAATATGACCATAATCCTCTTTGTGACATGCGCACAAAAATATTTTTAGTTGTAAAAATTGTTTACAGAATAAATTTTTATACAACATTATTTAGATTCCGACTACTACGATATTATTTATGTTCTGTATATACCTTAAATGTACAAAAAATTACATGTAATGATGATATTTAAAGTTCTATTCCGAAAAGTTATATGTATAATTAAGTAAGCGTGAATCTCACTCGTTCACAGCGTCTTGCTAAGTCTGACAAGCCTACACTGCTTGGCCCTACATATACATTACCGATTTTTGATATTTCAAATTTTTAAAATTCATGGTGTTTGGTTGTGTTGGTTATTGAGCATATATATTATATTTAAAGAGATATTTAAACAGAATCTATCATTATTAAAAAATAAATTAAGCAATAGGCGTAAAAATAATATCTAATCATTTAACGTTTAAATACCATAATTGAAATAATTTTAATTATTTTTCAAGCAATAATTAATGAGCTATTTGTTTCTTTTTAATTGTACCTACTTATTATATCATATTATGTAAGTACGCTCGTAAAATGTATGAGGCAGCGACATTTTGGAAATGATAATCAGTTGGTTTGTCTGTCCGCTTCCCTATTATAAACAGTTGACCATTATTAATCAACCTTACAGATAAGTAAATTATATAATTCCCCTCTTTTGAAAACCATTACCTGAAAATTACACTTTCTCCAAATAAAAAACAAGGTGAAAGTGATTTTCGAGCGTCTATTGTAAAATAAACAATATCCTTTGTGTAACTAGTATGGATGTCAGTGCGTTTGGTTGCGTGTCGCTAATTGCTGACCAGCTGAGCCTCCGCCCGCCCTCGGCTACATACAAAATTTATTGGTTCTTTACCTGTTTATTCGACTGTAAAAGACACAGAAACATTTTTAAGTAGTAAAGTAAGTCCAGGTGATTCAAGCATATTATATCTATTTATATATTTTATACAAAATACATCTTTTTTACTATAGATCTGATTTTAAAAATATTTTTATCACGAAAATATTTAATATATACTGCATGTCATCACAATACGATGCAAAACCTAATAAGATAATTAGAAAAAAATACTGAATAATCATTAACAAAATTGGTCAAAACGAACTTGATGATATATTATTATGTAGATACAAAAATAAGTCATGGCCCTATACATTTTAGTATATATATGTCTTCTACATCTTACTTATACTAACTTATGTTCCCATAGTTTAGGTGAAATATACAAGTTTTATGAGATGAAAAGTTCTTTAATCCGAAAGATTACGTACGAATCAAGCTAAATAATCATGGAAATGAACTTTATTCGTTTTGAGAGAACAAGCGAAATAAACAACGGGGATTCTATTTTTTTTTATATTGAATGTTCGCGTTTGACTGACATTGCGCCCGATGTCAGGTGGAAATGCAATCTAAGGTGGAGCACGCTTACCGAGAAAACACCTGTGCACGCGAGGCTTAAAGACACCTAGATTGTATTTTTCAGGAAAAACAGACGACGGTAAAGAGTTCCACTCTTCAAAGGTACGTATGATAAAAAAGGAAGTATAGCGTTTCATCCGCCTTGTTGGTATTTCCACCACATATTGGTGGCGTGAGCTCGTCTGCTAGTGGAATAAATTCATGCAATTCCGTGGCACACTCGCCGAAGTGTATCCTATAGAATACCGACAAACTAGCAACTTTACGTCGATGATTTAAGCTCTGAAGCCTCTCGTCGAGTAGTCGCTTATTGCCTATCAGCTTTCTAGTTCTTTTCTCCATTGACTCGAGTGTCTCGAGCTGGTATTTAGCTGAACCAACCCAAAAATGAGAACAGCATGCAACACCGTACTTGTGCTTGATAAAGATTCAGCAGCTGAAGTGGTGTGAAGTACTACCTCACCTTTGAAGAACCCCTAGCTTTTTGCCAGCCAGCTGAGCAGCAGACCATATATAGGAGTCAATATTCTATAAACATAGCTGAAAGCCAGTTTTTTTTACTTCAATCAAACATCATTTACTGACTATTTTCAAGCATCGTCATAGATGTAAAGGTTGTACCTTTACATCTATTCTTCAGGCGGCATTTTAACTCATGGGACTATAACTGTAATAACTTCTACAGTTATTTACACCTTAATCATTACTTAAACTAGGACCTATTTACACACCTTAAGTCTAATAATGTTAATAATAACTTGGTTGGGATAGGAACACGTACATAAACACTTTAAACCTAAGGGTAATGACACATTCACGATTGTCTGCTACAGCACACCTTCGCGCGCCGCCACACCAGCTCTCCCTCGACTATACGGGACTCATAGGACGCTTGCGCATGCCCACGACTCACACGCCAATCCACGTCGCTACAATTCCGACCGTCTTCTTAACTTCAACTCCTCTTACTCTTCACGTGCGTCTCCACAAGCACACCTACCACAGCACACCCTCGACGATGCTATGTTGTACCGCCATCCCGTTCCTCCCGCGCGACTTCACCTTTGCGACACTTACAGGATGCTTGCACACGCCGGTGAGTTCGTCATTACACCGCATCATCTTCAACGTTGCTATCTCTAATGACCCACCACGGTCGTCCTCTTCTTTCGCGCTTATCGCTTCGAGGTCATCTTCTACTCTTCCTCAGTGCCTCCTCGCTTCCGAACTAGTCTCATTGTTATCGCTGTCTTGTCTCCCAATGAACTCTCCGAGAGGTGATCCTAATGCTGCTTATATACCCAGTGGAATTTTCTGGAACCCATAGTTCCGATTTTCTTTCCGTTATTCTTTTATTTACTGTGTATCCATTTCTAAACATCTATCTATATCTGTCTATTCCTTCCTTAGCCTTCTCTTACAGAATTTCAGTCTTTATTTCGTTATTCTTTTGTTCATGGTCTATACCTTTCTAAAATGTATCTGTCCTTGTCTTTTTCTTCTAGAATCTTCTACATTTTCCTGAAAGGCTTAAAACTAATTCACATTGCTAGAATGTTCTACCCCCGGTCGCCACAGTATGTACATCCCATATCTATTAAGAGACCGCCTTTGTCATTGCAAGTTTTAACAGTTACAAAGGCATTAAAGGATAGCATAATAACACACTGCATAGAATATATTTTCAACCGTTTAATCCTTCCGGTCACTTACTAACCGTGCAGGGAGCTTAAGTGGGTCGAGTCCGACGAGGTTTACACGGAAATATTTACAACACTTGAACGCATACGTAATCTTAAAAATATCCATTTCTCAGTTAGCTTTCTATCTCTCTTTCTGAGATCAAATAAGACAGGGAGGGCAACAGCTTTGTCATGTAAATATCCGTAATTAAAAGGGATAAACCTCGTTTACCAGGAAGTTTTAAAGCTTTCGCCTCCGTACAAAGTTTTAATCCTTATTGAGTTGGTAATGTGTGTGTGTGGAGAATCCTTTTTGAATTTATCTCGCGGCGAAGACACGATGGCCTACATTGGAATAGGGCGGCGCACGGCGTGTTTTCATTTCGGATTTACCCAAAGTTGGCACCAAATCCGACCAGCTGCGCTATTCCAACAGGATATTTTCTTTTCCTCCTTCGACATGCGATCTTGACGACTGGCTTTTGTGATTTAAAAAGATTTGCACTGCCAAAACCGCTTACCGTTTCGTCGCAGTACGCCGGCTTAGCAATAAACGATTGCTATACTTCTTTATTTGGCAGAATTTTCATTTACCATCCGAATGTATTAATTTGTAGTGTTTGTTTGAATGAAATATAAATGTATATGTTTAAATCTGTATATACTCTCAATATACGCAAATGCATTAATACACGTGTGAATTGACATGAATATTATTTTAATTTAATTTATTTCAATAGTTTTTACTTTAAAATTTTATTGTAATTATAATTTTATTTCCTGAAATAAAGATTATATACATGTATGTCTCTCAAGACCACGGGCCATAAAAAGAGTTTGCGTGGGACTACGGGACAACCAACACGTAGAGGCCCCTTGACCAAACTTAATCAAAATGTGACGAGACATTGACCGCCGCGTATCCCAGTCTACACTATATAAAAATGCAGCCAAGGATAAGACCCGGTGAATGTAAGACTATTGTAGGAAATGAGAATAAAAGATACCGAACGCTTGGCATGAACTGCTAGTGGAACTAGGGATCCGGGCTATGGGGACTATGGCGTCTGCCCGTCGCAATGTCCGGGGAACATGGATAAAATGGGCAGACGGTGACTCGCCACTCTCTGTATGGACCCCAAAATAATTCCATACAAATTGGCGAGGGGCAACATGGGTATGAGTGGCTAAGGGGTGTCAAGGGAGGAGGCTGCAGGTTCACCGAATCTACTTCCGAGGTTATGCCATTAAATAATAAAGACTTATTATTATTATACTGGCTTGAAACACTGAGCGTCTTTTAAAGCAGATTATATAATCTACTAAACTGTACTAGCTACTTTATATGTATCATCAAATTAGATTTTAATCCTAATTATGACTATGTGTAAGCGAATTTTAGAAAATATAAAGATTATTTATAAATAAAAATATATCTAAAGTCGGAAAAATTGCTATTTCGACATCCCTGAATTCCATTCTTTATAATGTTTTAGGACCGAATCCAATCGAATATCAAAGCGAAGTTTATTGGGATGACTGTTGTTACGACATGCCGTCACAGTCCTAGAAAGCATCCTTTCCTGGCAACATTTCCTCATTCACACCCTTATTCGGCCGATCACCAGGAGAGGGCGCTGCGCATAAGCATGCGTCTCATTGGCCAAGCAAAATTTCTCATTGGCTGCCTAACGATCATAACGACGCCACGCTCGTCAATTAACATTAACAAAACGTTGGAAAACCGCTGAATTGTACCAAAAAACCGTTTCTCAAGTGCCATCGTCTCCCGCAAACTAGTGTAGTGTATGTGCAACGCAAGAAAACTAATCCGGCCAAAATCCTGCATATCTCCTTACACAGCTCCAGTGACGGTAAGAGTTCAAATTTCTTTATGCTTGTTTCGCTAGGGTTTGAGAGGCGGCATCAGGTGTACAAAGAGTCAGGGTTTGCTCCGGCTGAGTAGCCATTCATATTCGTTCATTAGTGGTCCTTCGAGCCTAAAATTAACCATCTGTATTGTTCAATAAAGTCTCTACAGTCAACCTTATGTTTGTTTAAATACGTTTACAATAATTCAATAATCTCTTATATTATAATAGCTTAGTAAAACATACTCAATCTATGTCAATACATTTAAACAAGGTACTTTTAAATTTCTCAGAACGTTGTTTCGATCAAGTTACGTTACTAATTTCACAGTGTAATAGCATTAGCAGTGCACTGGCTCTTTGTATGCGGCACTGTTCTTTGGTTCACTTGATGCCGTTTAGAACGAGTTTGTTTTGTTTGTGCTCGGAACAACTATACAATTGAAATAAATACCCACTTAGATAATTTAATTTAGTAAGTTTATAACTCGTATACGTTACTTTGTGTAATAACTGTGCTCTTTTATTTGAATACGCAGTTAAGGCACAGTATTTCGTTATTCTATTTTTTTCCTGATAAAACAAGTGTTATATAGTATCAACATGAGTCAAGCTAAGTCTGTTGATACAAATAAAACTAAATTACAAGCCGAATTGAAGGCTTTAATTAGCCGACGGGAACATGCATTTCGTTCCATGCAAGTCCTTTATGATCTGTCGAAGGAAATGTCTATAGACTCGTCGAAAATATCAAAATTTAGGGTTCGGTATAAAACTATTGAATCTTTACGTGAAACCTTTGCAGAAATCAACCATGATATTAATTTAAAAAAATTAGAGATAGAACCCGGTAGCATAATCGATTCGAACACTTTAGATTCTTTTGATGAATTGTACTATGAGGTATTAGAAACCGCCGACTCTTTAGAATCTCAAATTATGCCATCAACTTCTACTCAGAATAATGATGGTATTCGAACTTCCCAAGTTCGGCTACCCAAACTCCAAATACCTAAGTTTGATGGAAACATTGAAAACTGGCAAACATTTAAAGACAGTTATTTGCCCTTAATTCACACTAACATGTCCTTATCTGAAATAGAAAAATTTCACTATTTAATTTCTAGTCTATCTGGCTTCGCTTTGACAATCGCGAAGGGCTTACCATTAATCGCGTCAAACTACCAAGTTGTTTTCCAAGCATTAACCGACAGATATGACAATAAAAGGGTTCTAGCCACATCGTATCTGGACAAATTATGTATGTTAACGCCTTTAAATAAGTTTTCATTTGAGAGTTTGAATGACTTAACTAATACACTGTACGAGTCGGTGAATGCACTTCGTGCGCTCAATATACAACCTCTTAGTGAGTTTTTATTGTTCTATCTCGCCGCGCGTACGCTCGACGCTGATACACGGCAGCGTTTTGAGCTACAAAATACGCGTGAGATACCAACTTTTAATGACTTACTCACATTCGTGCAAAATTATATTAAAATATTAGAAGTAAGTCAACCGCCTTCCACTTCTCAATTAAAATTAAATTCAAAATTAAATCGCCTCAATAACAATAATTCGCGTAATAATATATCTAAAAATAATATTCAAAATAATTACAGTCCACTGCTACAATCATTTGTTACTACTACTCATGACGAAAAACGCTATTTTCTTTGTCCATGCTGCCAGAATTCCCACAGCATATATAAATGTTTAAAATTCCAAGGTCTAGACGTTCCAACTAGACGTCAACTAGTTAATGATCTTAAACTTTGTTTTAACTGTTTGCGTTCGGGGCATGAGATTAATGCCTGCAACTCTAAGACTACCTGTTTGATTTGCGGATCTAAACATAACACTTTGTTGCATATTGACATGCCAACAGAAAGTGCTACATTAACTAGTACTATTACTAGACCTAGTAATCAACATACCATAAAATTACTAGGCTCCGCTGTAGTTCGTTTATGCGATATAAATGGTGAGATACAATTTGCACGAGCCCTCATTGATAGTTGTTCAATGGATTCGTTCATTACAACTGCATACGCACGAAAACTTGGTTTGCCTGTGCAACGCTGTAGGATGTCTGTCACCGGTCTGGGACAGAACAAGGTAGACGAAATACAAGGTGTAACCTTTTGCTCGATTACGCCTAAACATAGCGATTACCCGCGCTTCGACTTATCCTTAGTTGTTTTAAAGAAAATCACTTCCAATATGCCTGGTGTACCTATCCCTTCGACAATTCGTGATTATTTTAAACATTTGAACCTCGCTGATGAAAATTTCGATAGACCAAACTCAATCGACATTCTGCTAGGTGTAGATTGCTTCGATCAAATCTACCTTGGGCCACGTTATGCGCCGGGTCCTGGGTTGCCATGCGCGTTATCCAGCGTATTTGGTTGGGTGATAACTGGTCAATATAATGACCGCTCGTTTATTCGTGCTCCATCTCAGTCAGTTACATCTCTCGTCGCGTCTACATGTGCTCTCGACGAAATAGTTCAACAATTCTGGGAAGCTGAAGAACCTCCAAAAGTTCATATATCTGTTCCAGAAGATGATATTTGCGAACAAATTTACAAAAGATATACTTACCGTAAACTAGATGGTCGCTACGTTGTCCCTCTTATGTTAAAAGAGGACGCTTCTCTATTAGGGGATTCTCACCAATATGCTCTCAACTGTTTCTTGAGTTTGGAAAAACGCCTTGCTCGTGACCCAAACCAAAAAACTGAATATGTAAAGTTTATGCACCAGTACGAGGAACTCGGCCACATGCAGCCGGTAACAGCTTCTTCGCCTACTGACCAAACTTATCTTATTGCTCATCATCTTATCGTTCGCTCTGAGAGTTCCACAACCCCAGTTAGAGTTGTTTTCAACGGCAGTGGCCCTACGTCTAATGGTAGATCACTTAATGATGTAGTTCACGTCGGTCCAAAATTGCAAGTTAATATCATTGACTTAGTCACAAAATTTAGACTGCACAAAATTGTGATAACGGCTGATATCTGTAAAATGTATCGACAGATCCTAATAAGATCGCAAGATAGGGCTTTTCAACATATTCTTTGGCGTAACGAACCCAGTGAACCGCTCCAGGAGCATGAACTCAAAACAATTACATATGGTGTAAGTAGTTCCCCCTACTTAGCTATACGCACACTACGACAACTTGCTGAGGATCATGGTGCTACTTTTCCTCATGCTGCACAAGTATTACGTGAAGATACTTTTATGGATGACATCACCACTGGCTGTTCGTCTGTAGACGAAGCTATAAAACTTAAAGAAGACCTAATTTCCTTGTTAAAGTTAGGCCAGTTTGAACTTCGGAAATGGAGTAGTAATACTCCGCAAATCCTTACTGATATTCCAGCGGAGCATTGTCAAGCACCTAAAATTTTTTCCGAATTAAACGATGAGTCTTATCTTAAAATCTTAGGTATCAGATGGGATCCAGTTTGTGATCGCTTTACTTATTCCTTTTCTAACAAATTCAACGTGGAATTCACTAAACGTTCGATCCTCTCAATTATTGCTAGAATATTCGACCCTCTCGGATGGATTGCTCCTATTGTATTTTCAGCTAAAGTACTCCTTCAAGAAATGTGGTATCTTGGCCTTTCTTGGGATGAACCTATTCCTAAGAACCTTGCCAAGAAATGGCATACACTCGCCGCGAATTTTGCGGACCTTCAAGAAATCAAGTTACCAAGACTGATTTTGCCTGAAGATCCAACAGAGATTCATCTTGTGGGGTTCTGTGATGGATCATCTAAAGGATATGGCTGTTGTGTTTATCTCTGCGTGGTTACTTCTGAAAGTACTAAATCTAGTTTAATTATAGGAAAGTCTAAGGTAGCTCCCCTTAAACCAGTTACAGTTAACCGTCTAGAGCTTAGTGCAGCTGTTCTTTTGGCTCGTGTTCTACGTTATATTCATAACTTACTTAGTCCGAAAATCAAAATTGGTTCGATAATTGCATTTTCAGACAGCAGTACGGTCCTATCCTGGATCCATACCTCTCCTCATTTGTTGAAAATGTACGTTGCCAATCGTGTGGTTCAAATTACTGAATTAGTTAGTACTCATATGTGGCATCATGTCTCAACTTATGAGAACCCAGCTGACTGTTGTAGTCGAGGTTTGACTTGCGCAGACCTTGCTTCTCACCAACTTTGGTGGTCAGGTCCTATCTGGATGTCCCAACACCCGAAAAATTGGCCATCTGTTCAAGTTTTTGTACCAGATGCAGACCTTCCAGAAGTAAAGGATCCTTCTAACACATGTATGCTAATTACACATTCTGAAGACTTATTTAATCTAATATCTAAATTCTCTTCCCTAACTAAATTACAACGAACTTTTGCTTGGTGTTTACGTTTCATAACAAATCTTAAATCAAAGGGTGTAGATCGCCATTTTAATTCGTTGTCCGTTGCAGAATTGGATACGTCCCTAAAATTCCTTGTCAAGCGTGTGCAACAAGAGCACTTTTCTTCCGAATTAAAACAAATTTCAAATAATTTGCTTTGTTTAAAATCGATCCAAAAGTTATGCCCCTTTATCGATGAAGACGGACTTTTAAGAGTGGGGGGACGTATACGCAATTCAAAATTGTCAAAAGCGCATGCACATCCATTACTGTTACCTAAGTTATCGCCTTTATCGCGCCTAATAGTTGACGCTTATCATTTAAAATATTTTCACTGTGGACCCCGCACCCTCCAATCTCTTATCCAACGAAAATTCTGGATTTTAGGAAATAGATTATTAATCCGTTCTCGTTTATCGAAATGCATTGTGTGCTTTAAAGCTAAGCCGGTTCCGTGCCAACCGATAATGGGCGACCTTCCCGCTGAACGAATACAGCCTGGAAGATGCTTTCAAAGTACGGCTATAGACCTAGGAGGACCTTTCACTCTTAAAGAAAGTCGCCGTCGCAACGCTCGCACTTTTAAAGCGTATATTTGTCTCTTTATTTGTCTTCGAGTCAAGGCTGTGCACATTGAAGTTGTCACAGAACTCAGCACCGAAGCTTTCCTAGCTGCTCTCGACCGATTCGTGTCTCGCCGCGGCTTATGTCAAACCGTGCTCACCGATTGTGGTACAAATTTCATAGGCGCCGATCGACAATTAAAGGAAATCCATGAGTTGTTGAAAGGGCATCACCGAGAAATCGCGGACGAGCTGAGTAATAGAAACATTATATGGCACTTCAATCCACCCGGTGCTCCTCATTTCGGTGGCATTTTCGAGAGTGGAATTAAATCTACAAAATATCATCTAAAAAGAGTTGTGGGTTCACAAGTTCTGACACTCGAAGAGATGTTCACCGTACTCTCTAAAACTGAAGCGATATTAAATTCTAGACCTCTTTGCGTTCTTTCGACAGATCCAAAGGAAGTGGACGTTCTTACTCCTGGACATTTCCTTGTCGGTGGCCCGCTTGTTGCTTTGCCTGAAGTGCCACTGGAGAATGAAAGGTGTCCCCGCTCTCGCTGGCAAATGCTACAGAAGTTAACTCAGTCCTTCTGGCACATTTGGCAGCGCGATTATTTACATACTCTTCAACAGAGAAACAAATGGTTCAAAGCTCAACCCAATCTACAAATTGGAGACGTAGCCTTGCTAGTAGAACCCAATTTACCACCTTTGCACTGGAGGTTAGGGAGAATCGAACAACTCCATCCTGGCAACGACGGTGTAGTACGAGTCGTTACTATCAGGACTGCGAATGGTAACTCACTTCGTCGTCCTGTCGTAAAATTATGTCCCTTACCTAACTAAATGCTCTATTCTCTACTATTTAGTATATTTAGCTTAAGTTTTATTATGTTCATTAATCTTAAACTATATTTATAAGTTTTGTTTAACTTTCACATTCCGAGCACAATACAATTGATCTTGTTCTGAAATCCTGGCGAATTTCAAGTGGGGGGAAAATGTTACGACATGCCGTCACAGTCCTAGAAAGCATCCTTTCCTGGCAACATTTCCTCATTCACACCCTTATTCGGCCGATCACCAGTAGAGGGCGCTGCGCATAAGCATGCGTCTCATTGGCCAAGCAAAATTTCTCATTGGCTGCCTAACGATCATAACGACGCCACGCTCGTCAATTAACATTAACAAAACGTTGGAAAACCGCTGAATTGTACCAAAAAACCGTTTCTCAAGTGCCATCGTCTCCCGCAAACTAGTGTAGTGTATGTGCAACGCAAGAAAACTAATCCGGCCAAAATCCTGCATATCTCCTTACACAGCTCCAGTGACGGTAAGAGTTCAAATTTCTTTATGCTTGTTTCGCTAGGGTTTGAGAGGCGGCATCAGGTGTACAAAGAGTCAGGGTTTGCTCCGGCTGAGTAGCCATTCATATTCGTTCAACCGATTACTCCGAAGTTTATGATCCGATTTACGTGATTCTTTTTTTTCGACGCGGAATAGCTGCCATTTGGTCTTCTTAAAATTTTTCATAGTTCGGCGAAGTAGTTTTCATTTTATGAACATTTTTTATGAAAATTTTTCCATTCCGTTCCATATGTACACCGATTACGCTAAGATTTATGATCCGATTTACGTGATTCTTGTTTAGTTTGATGCGGAATAGTTGCTATTTAGTCCCCTAAAAATTGAACATAGTTTGGCTCAGTAGTTTTTATTTTACGAACATTTTTTTGTTCCCATTTCTTGGGACCTATATTTTTTAAGGAGCGCGGCACCTTTCGTAAGTCTACCTATACATAGCTAGACACTAAAAAGTAACAAAAAATTAAAAAAACTTCGTTTAAGAAAACCGACTTGAAAAACTAAAAAGTATAAAATAACTTATTTCTAAAGCTATTATTATTAATATATATTATCTAAAACATCTTAAAGTCTGCGGTGCTTAGTAATTTTCAAAATATAGTAATTTTTACGTTTTACTTTGCACCGACTTCAAGATGTTTTAGATAATATATATTAATAATAATAGCTTTAGAAATAAGTTATTTTTTTACTTTTTAGTGTTTTAGTTTTTGAAGTCGGTTTTTTAAACGAAGTTTTTTTCTTTTCAGTAGCCGTGATCACGGATGACAAAGGCAAGTGTCAATGTTGTATTGTTAAAGTTATTTAGCATACCGCCAACTGGTTCATTTTAATTATTTAGTTTTTTTATGGTTATTATTTACTCTAAGGGAGCCTTATCTAATCTACCACCGCATCGCAACATGTTGTAGCTCGAAGAGAAGAAGGGGCGCAAGAAACTCTTCAGCAAACATGCCTAGCTAAAATATTCATCTAGAGTATGTTACTGAAATTTGTAAATACGCGTTCCAAGCTCTAATATGAGATTATAATTATAATTCACATCTTTTGATATTATGTAACATGGTTACAATTTTTTGCAGAGGAATTAAAGTATTAGGATCGTCGCAAGTTGAGATCTATCGTCTCTGCCTACCTCCATGAAACAGAACTTGATATATATGTATGTATAAAAGTATTATCAAGGAATATTAAAAAAACGACAGAGATAAGAAACTACTCTAGTTGTTATAACTAACCACAGACAAAAACAAGCAAGCAATTAATACGTATTCAGGTATATTATAAAATTTACACATCGCAGTCAGAACGTGACACAGTAAAATTATTGCAATATTTTCACTGTGATCACTTGAGGTGGGCTACTATACGTACGTATTAATACCACGATTTACTGAAGATCTACGTATTGTTTTCAACCTTCACCTATACAGGATAAAGTTTAAGTGGGCCTTCAGGGTCAAACCCTAAACTATGTTAAATAGTGAAAAAAGAACACTCAAAGGAGTCTCGAGGCCGTTTATGACGAAAAATAATGTTTCTTAACAAAATATTCTATTTTCCATACATTATTTAAACATAAAATTGCGCCGTTCGTTTGTTCTACACCTCATTTGAACGCAATCAATGTTTAACCATAGACTAATTGGCATAAAATAACCTGTGTTCTGAATATTATTTTATAGATGCCTATTAAAAATAGAACATTTTGTATAATTTTCAGATTGCATAAAATAAAATGAGTTTTAATTGATGTATGGAAAATAGAACATTTTGTTAAAAAACAACCCTTTCCCTTGGTTTGCCGTTTCACATTTCTTCACACAAATTGATCGTTATAAGCTACACTATGATTTAGTGTAATAATACAGGATATGTCAAATTTTCCAAAATCAGCCGATTCAATTCCTGAGTAGTGTAATTGATTTTTCAAAAATCTAATGATACCACTTTAGTTTTCGTCAAAATCGGCCTCGAGTGAGTGTGGTTTGCTATAGTTTAGGATTTGGCCCTGAATGGGCAGTTCAGTGGACAATTGAAAAATGCAGTCTGTATAAAATCTGCCCATAAAGGTTGCACTACTCAAATTTCTCAATTTTTTGAGAAATATGCTGTAATCTTGATGTGCAGGTTTCCTTGCAATGTTTTCTTTTGCTGCCATCACGTAGTTATTGGAATAGTTTATATATTATGTCACAAAATTTTCCTAAATGATGCACCTAGCCTAGTATTTGAACACACATGACTGATAAGCGGGTACTTTATCGCACTAAGCTCTTTCATAATTAAGCGTATTGTAACTAGACATAGTTAAACAGGTACCTAATTTCATGATAATCGGTATAAACCGACGCTATAAATCTTAAGGCCGTGATATATACAGCCATCGAAATAATGCTGCTTTCACGCTTATAAACATTTTTAATTATCTTGCTCAGAAATTAATTAAAATGAACGCACAATTAGAATTTAATTTACAAGAAAAATATCAGAAAGCTTTTAGATTATAATTTGAACAAAGTACCGTCATTTTAAAAATTTAGGATCTTATTCTAACCCTTCATGAATAAAACCGAAAGAATGTAATACATAAGATAAAACGCAAATATTTTTACAATGCAACCGTTATGATGTAATTGAAAAACATTCAGGGTATTCGCACAACGAGCGTAACCAACATCCGACTCACTCAGATGTCAAGTAAGAATAATATTTTCTTAAGTTTTCGCGACTTGTATACATAATAAAACTACGTTTTAACGGTTTTAAGTGCGGTAATTTTATTTGATTTTGGTTTTTCCGACGTTTCGGCTAATTTTCAGTGGCCGTGATCACGGAAGACAAAGATGTCAAGTGTCAACGAGTATTGTTAAAGTTTTATTTAGCCTACCGCCAACTTGTTAATTTTAATTATTTAATTTTAATTTTGTTTATGGTTATTATTTACTCTATGGGAGCCTAATCTAATTTACTACCGCTTCGCAACATGTTATGGCTTGAAGAGAAGAAGCGGCGCAAGAAACTCTTCAGCAAACATGCCTAGCTCTAATAATTTTATATAATATTAAAATGGGTGGAAGGAAAAATAAAAGTAATTATCAGTCAAGTTGGTTTGTGTTCCGTTGTACGCAGAAAGAGCTTACAGTGTCTTGAGGTCTGGCAGCTGGTTTTTGCTGGGTTTGGGTCTTAATAGTTTTGATGATTGGATCCCAAACAGGTGGTACTTGCCAGCCATCTTCTCTATTGAAATTTGTGTGTTTTTTGATTTCAATAGCCTCACGCATCATTCTAGGTATGAAACGATTCTCTTTCGCGAAGATTAGTGGGTTATCGAATCTGATGTAGTGGTTGGGTTTATCCAGCGTGTGTTCACTGATCGCAGACTTCGTAGACCTTGTGTGTTTCATGTCAGCAATGTGTTCTTTTACTCATGTTTTTATGCTCCTCTTTGTTTGCCCAATGTATGACAATCCACACTCACAATCAAGCTTGTAGACATTGGGCAAACAAAGAGGAGCATAAAAACACGAGTAAAAGAACACATTGCTGATATGAAACACACAAGGTCTACGAAGTCTGCGATCAGTGAACACACGCTGGATAAACCCAACCACTACATCAGATTCGATAACCCACAAATCCTCGCGAAAGAGAATCGTTTCATACCTAGAATGATGCGTGAGGCTATTGAAATCAAAAAACACCCAAATTTCAATAGAGAAGATGGTTGGCAAGTACCACCTGTTTGGGATCCAATCATCAAAACTATTAAGACCCAAACCCAGCAAAATCCAGCTGCCAGACCTCAAGACACTGTGAGCTCTTTCTGCGTACAACGGAGCACAAACCAACTTGACTGATAATTACTTTTATTTTTCCTTCCACCCATTTTAATATTATATAAAATTATTAGAGCTAGGCATGTTTGCTGAAGAGTTTCTTGCACCGCTTCTTCTCTTCAAGCCATAACATGTTGCGAAGCGGTAGTAAATTAGATTAGGCTCCCATAGAGTAAATAATAACCATAAACAAAATTAAAATTAAATAATTAAAATTAACAAGTTGGCGGTAGGCTAAATAAAACTTTAACAATACTCGTTGACACTTGACATCTTTGTCTTCCGTGATCACGGGCACTGAAAAGTAGCCGAAACGTCGGAAAAACCAATATCAAATAAAATTACCGCGCTTAAAACCTTTAAAACGTTTTATTATGTCAAGTAAGAAGTCAAAGTAGAGCAACTTTAGTCCTATTTTATAGCCGAGTGCACCGGTCGACGGTAAACTACCCTCTCTCTATTCCACCGAAAATATTCTACAACTCAAAAGCATATTCAATGGATTTTTATTTTATTTTTTTGTAGTTTATTTTATTTTTTATAGTAGTAGTTCATGTTTGATCATGATTTGGCCCGATATAAAGCGGAGATATGGTCTATTAACGAGCATGCTTACCTAGAAGGTAGCTATTCACACAGGTTATAAGTACCGGAAAAACAGGACTCCGTCAATGAGTTCTATTCTTTTGCGGTGCGCATGATGAAGGTAGACACAAAGCACTCTGTTCGTATAGGTGGAATATCCACCATATGTCGGTGCCGCATGCTGGTACGGCTGGTTGTCCTATGATGGTAGGGAGACGGCGGGATCAGATCGAAGAGCTCAGTTGCACACTTTCCAAAGTGTATCCGTTAGAAAACCTATACGCTGGGAACCCTGCGTCAATATTCGAGACTTTGAGTTTGGTCTTTGCCAAAGATTTCGTTTTTTGCTAAAATAGTTACGGAGCCTTAAAAGATGGCGCCCAAAATGTAATCTGTAATAAAACTCATATTTTGTAGCCAATTTATGTACATAGGTAGCTATTTCATATACGTTCAAATCTAATTCGCAAAGGAAATGAACCGCGGCATCTAACATGTTTTGATCCATATTGTATGAACGTTTGCTGTCAGATTATTCTAACGTATTTTTATTACAATTTCTTATACATATATTATGCACGTTACGTAAACCAGTAATACGCCTGTCACGTGTCACGCATGTGAACGTGATGGAATGTACGTTAACCAAAACCCTTAGCACCTGGAAGCTTTGAAAATACCTAAAAGATTATACATTAATTAAAATAAAGTAATAAGTTTATGTAATAATAAACTTCCCATTGCTGGCCTCAGATCTCCCATTTCAGGGAACAATCGGTATACCCTATGCATATACATAAAGCGGGTTTCACACATCAGTAATCTTCATGTGTTGATCTGCCTACAATGTGTACCTTAATTTTTAGCACATGTTAGTAATTATGTGCTGTACGCATACATGCCACATATAATGCATATATTACGTCAGAAAATTGCGTATTTGGTACATGCACCCTGGCTTGGATTGAAACCAACATCATTATAATAAGACGTGGCAACGATAGCAACCAAGCCACCACGATTTTAAGAGAAACACGTAAACATGAATAATTTTAATATATTAAATAAATTCTCAGATAGTAGTACCAACCCTATAAACGTCCAGTGCTAGGATCAATACCACGTGCTAATTATAACAATATGTATAAGTGCATTAGGTGAGAAAAATAACCGGCATATGCTATCAGTATATTTGGATTTGGAATACGTCAGCTTAATCAGATGCGAGTATCCTAGACACTAATCTACCACTACTTTATTCATAGGTACCAGAAATGAATAAACATCTAAACAATGTATGCATTCCTTAATTTTGATAAAAACTGACACGTGGAGGAATAGCGGAAATATCCCTATATAGTATATATAAGTATAACTATATTTAACAGTTTTTGAAATGTTTATTTTTTCTGAGATGCTAAACATATAAATAAAATAATAAACATACAATTTTGTTTTATTTAACAATATTAATGGGTAAGATTTTTGTTTATGTCATGCAGGTAAATAAGTAGAGTTCTTACCTTTGTAATTAACAGCTCTCATGACATTTATGATACATACGGCTTCTGAGTATATCCACGTAACTACAATCCACTTACATTCAAATATCGAATATACACTAACATATCACATTGTGTTCGAAATCTCACCGTTAATGTTTACGATTCGATTTATTTACATTCTTTAGTAAACGTCTTTAGTACGTAAATATTGTTGGGGGTCACTTGACGCGTCGGGGCGAGACACCGCGTGTACTTTACGCTCTGTATGAAGGCGATGATGCGTGGAATTGAGGTTATCGAGATTGTAATGTAGCGCGGTTTTTAATGAAGGTGTTATGTATGTTGAGTCACACGGAGGTGACGTGACGCGGCTAGGGCGGCGCGGCTGCGACTGGCTGGGGCGGGGGTGGCCTGTAGCGAACTCGAGGCTCGAGCTCGGCGGCCTGCGTTTGCCGGCAGACTGCGCGCCGCCCGCCCAACAGTGATGTGCTACTACCGCCCGATACAAAATTAATACTTGTTTTGCGAAAAGCGATTTCGATTTCTCGACCCCCGAATTGGTAAAGTTAGACGGATCTTGTTAACGATAAAGGGTTCGCTAATCAACACCGCGTTTTCGCATCGACATTCGTTAAAGCAGCATTTGGAACAAATTCTTTTTGTTTATTGTTGCTCATATCAAGTAACTAGCATTTGCCCGCGCCTTTGTCCACGTTAGACAGGTAACAAAGATCACCACAGCTATTTTGCTAAATATAAAATCAGAGCTTATTTTCAGAAGGGTAATTATTTTTGTAAAGTAATAGATTTTTTACTATGAAAATACATGAATGAATGAAATTTATGTATAAAATTTATTACAATTACCACATGCTAACAACGGCGAAGGAAAACATCGTGATGCAACCTGCACATCGAGATAACCGATGTGTCAAACCAGCCAAGCCGCCTTGAACAAGTGTGGTGGATATACTGTCCGTTCCCCTACAATAGGGAGGCCCAAGCCCAGCAGTGAGACATTTATGGGATTTTATTCTATTATATATGGAATTTTTGAAATAGAAGGGATCGAAAAATAGTTTTCAAAGAAGTATAGAAGTAAGTAGTGTATGATTGATCTATTTCTTAACGTAAAATTCTCATCGAGTTCGCTTCGGTCAATTTTGACAAAAGCCTTGACTCGGAGAAGTTTTGACGGCGAACAAGACACCGCAAACAATGGCAAAGGTATTCTCTTCTACTTCGGCTGCCAACTTCGTATATTTTAACAACACCTGACTGATCACATCACATTTTCTATCTAACTTTGTTCTATGTTCAGGTTCGTTGTTCGCTTGGCTTATTCTAGTTATTTTGTTGTTACTATTCTAACTACTGCCTTGTTGCTTAAATCCATATTGAATTGTATAAACACCTCTTTGACCTCAAAAGGTGAAATAGAGACTCTACAATGCTGGATCACTGACTCGCACAGTGAAGTCGTTGGTTCTAATTTGTAATATATAAGTGGCAATCCACTTCCATATTACAAATTAGAACCAACGACTACTTTTTTGTGGAATATGAAGGGAAATGAGGAGTATTCCACATCCTGCACATTACCTAATAAGATGTAAGCACTACTATCCGTCGATTCCACGTTCAATGGTGCAGCTACGTTATGTTAGGAATTGACGTAGCTAGTGGACGGCATTAACAGGTTTTAGAGGGTCTTGGGTTAAAAGACAATGTGATATGAAAATATGATGTGAAACGTTCATAAAAGGTTCTTGGCACGGTGCACAGGCAACGTTCTGACTAACCACGATTCCACTATTCATTGGCAGCGAATAGAAAATCAACGCCACTTACAAAATTACCCACACTAAAAATATATTATGTGAGAAATCGATTGATACATTGCTTTGTTTAAAATTGTAATGCAAAAAAAACCCAAAAGTCTAAGCCGGTATCCACAGCACACTGCCCTTTAATATCGATTAGCTTCTATAGTTTATAAGACTAGTTTGATATAAATTTTATGATTACTTTAGCGGTCCAATATACGGACTCGTATTTTACAACGAGCATGATTGCAGACTAGCACCTGCCAGCAAAACGTTCGCATTGCCATGACGATTACATATTTGTTAGTGAATTACAACGGCAGTGCTAAGAAAGACGACCACAGCGCCATCTTTTTCGCTATATTCGTCTAACCTATGGAAATGATGCCATTTAACAGGATTACAAATATGATGTAATATATAAAATACAATTGAATGTAAACAGAAATTCTAACAAATAAAAAAGTTCTAACAAAAAATAAATCGACTTCAATAGTAACTAAAAAGCATAAAATAAATATTTTCTACCACACTTTGAAGTCGGTGTAGCTTGCAAATTTGTTGTTGTTTATTGTATTTTACTTGGCACCGACTACAAGATATTGTAAAAAGTATTAATTTTATGGTTTTTTTGTTGCTATTTTATTCGGTTTCTTTATTGTTTTTTTTTTTTCACTTTTAAGTTACGTATATGGTACCCAATAACAATTAAATTTACGTGAAACCACTTATAGCTGTATTGAATACAACGCAAAAAAGCGATCAAAATCGGTTTAGAAACAAGAAAGTTATCGCAGAACATTTATAAAAAAAAATAATTATAAAACGAATTGAGAACATTCTCTATTTTTTGAAGTTAGTCAAAAAATGAAGTCGGTATTATGTTAGAATAGACATAACAATGCGCCGTAAATAAGTAAACTCACGTAAAAAGGTTTTGGTGGGTGATAAATCTATTTTGTATTACTAGAGCGGTACTCGAGTAGCTGCATTGAAAATGAGCTGAGCGTCGGTCGGGGCATTTCATCAAACCGACGCGGCGAGTGACCCGTTTCGTCCGTCCGTCCGCCGACCAATATGACCACGCCGTTATAATGCGGTCACAGCTGCTACCCGATCTCGCTACCCGCATACAATTGGATTTTTAACCACCCATCTCGGCCGATGCTGATATTGTTTTTAACTTTCTAAGAATAATTGTATTTAATCATTTCAACAAGTAATATAAAATATTTTATATAGATCTAATAGGGTAATAATGTTATTGTATGTACGTATAAGTGTTGATCATAAATCAATATTTTTCTTTAAGTCTATTTTTGTATTTATATATTAGTATACATGTATCTTGCATAGGTATAATATATACATACCTCCTTACCTGTTTTGTCCATCCAAAGGTTGTCTAATCTCTCCTAGCGATAACGTTGTATATATTACAATTATGTAATACTTGTTATACTTAGATAAGAGGTATTATTATATTTATCAATTTATTTTTTAATGTGTGCAATAAAGCATCTATGCCACACTATTCCAAAAGAACTTTTATTTCGGTTTTGACTTCTAGTATAGTCGAAAAAGCGAGAATTAAATAACTTGTCACGTCATCTCGTTATATAGGATTTAAGAGCTTTTTAACCGACTACAAAAAGGAGGAGATTCTCAACTTGATTGGATGTTTTTTAAGTATGTACACCGATTACGCTGAGATTTATGATCCGATTTACGTGATTCTTCTTCAGTTTGATGCGGAATAGTTGCCATTTGGTCCCCTACAAATTTAACATTGTTTGGCTCAGTAGTTTTCATTTTATAAACATTTATTTAAGAAAAATTTCCGTTCCAGTTTCTTGGGACCTATATTTTTTAAGGCGCGCGGCACCTTTCGTAGGCCTACCCATAGCTAGACACTAAAAAGTAAAAAATAAAAAACAAATCGTTTAAAAAAACCGACTTCAAAAACTAAAAAGTATAAAATAACGCAATAAAGATTTCTGACTAAGAATTTATTTAGTTTATTAATATACAAAATTATATACATTTTTCCACGTCTTGAAGTCCGTGCCGAGCAGACCATACAAATTACCATATAATATACACTGTTATAACAAGAAAATGTTGCAAAATATTGTAATTTTTATGGTTTGCTTGGCACCGACTTAAAGATGTAGAAAATTTTATATTATTTTTAGTTTTTGAAGTCGGTTTTTTTTATTACAGTAACTTCTTTATTGAGCGATTATCTGTTGTAGTAATCTTCTCACATGCAAAACTTAAAAACGAAGTCGTGGTTGCTCTCAGAAATTTTACTTGACTAGATTCTAAATCACACGAGTGCGATCAAAGCAATGTCAGCCGTGATTGAAGAGTTTCGAAAAGCGCTACGGGTGTTTGCGTGTCCATAGACGCGTAAGGCTGACCCAATCGGTTTCTGTCGGCTCAATATGACGCCGGCAATAATGCGGCCGTCTTCCTACACGATTAAATTTTCAACATTTTCTCACGCAACTCTATAGAGAATATACAAGCTTCAGCGCTCATAGGAACACGGCGAATTTTTTCGAAAATTCCAGTCGTTTGACCTATTTTTATTCGACCCATATCACACAGCTTCATAGCGTTTACACAGAGGCGAAGCTTTTGTTGCCGGAGCTGATACAATTGAAACCAATGCACGATTCAACGGACCAACTCAACAATTTGTACTTATAAATCCAACGCGAGTAGAATCTATTCTTTACAAGTTAGTTACCATAGATAAATGAAGTGGGCCACATTTCCCTCTGGGTGTATTGTTCGACGTCCCAAACCATATCTGTGAATTAAAACGGATCCCGAATTCACAGTTGATCAATTTTCTTGGTAGTAACATTCTACGTTTGTAAACTTATGTAATCAAATATTTACTCATAATTAGTTAAATGAACAGCATAAGAGATCAAACAGAAGATAGAAAAAATTAGTCAAATGTGTATTACTTCCTACTCTTGGATTTTTTGTGATTCTGCAGATATTATTGCAGCGAAAAAGTAATGCAGCTTATTAGTTTTTAGTAAATCTGGGAAAAGACAAACACAAAGCGACAAATATAAACAATGTAGTACACTACTCCAACCGTATAGTTCCAATATCCATACCTATAGATAAACCTGAATAGTCTAATCAAGTATAAGTTAAAAGTCAGGCTAAAACGATCACTATACACATTGAATATGCACTGTCAGTCATTTGCATAAATGTACAGCATAGTATGTACCTAAATCGTTACCGTTTTTCTTTTCCCTGCCGGAAACTGCACTTTTGTGTACTAAACAAGTACTGAGTACCCGATGAAACAGAGCTAGTACAATTGGCACAGTATTAGCATAACGAGCATCGTCCCGGGCCCGTCCTAATGAATGGCCCTGCAATTGAAACAATAGTGGATTAGCGCCAACTCCCTTATCGCCTTATGTAAATCAGAACGCCGCAGGCACGCAGATTTGGTTTCCGATATCTAGTCCAAGATGCTTAGGCTAAAGACATAAGACGATTAATGAATCAATTATAATAGACCAAGACGTCTAAGTTACAGATAGATAGATAACTCTTTATTGTACAACAAAACAAAAATGAATTTACATATCGAATTAGATATATAGTTTATGGGTCGTTGAACCAATAGAGAAGAACATAAGAAAGACATTATGAACGGCCTTTATTATGAAAAAAAAGTGAAACAGTATGTACACACATGTGTATAATTGTGTATTTTCTATAACGTAAACAAACTATAATTTTATCACAGTATATGGATATATTTTATGGGATACCGATTCTTATGAGTGAAAAAGCTTGAAAAGTAATATATATTTAAAATCTATTGAATGACTGGCAATTTGTTGTATGTATAAAATAGTAAGACAATTACAATATCAAAAATAATTATTTCATATTATATTACTTGAATGCACCGGATTGAATAGCGGTCCAAATGACGGAAACTGGTTCCAGTTCCCTATGGATAATTGTAACACTAGAAATATTACAAAAGTGCTGCTGATCTCAAAGGAGTTTATTAAATCTTCTGTTTCATAATATACTAGAGTTTGCCCCAAGGCTGCGCCGTGTGTCAAACATTAGACAGTAGGTTTATTTTACTTACATAATAACTTAGTTCGGTTTTTTATATATAATAATAACAAACAAACTACTTAGTTAGTCTACACAACTACCCAGCAAAACATAGAGGCGAGCCGAAGCCAACCTGATTTGAAGTAATACAATGAATGACATGTTGTTTATGACAACGTTATTGTTAGTGAATTGAAAAAACGCAGTTTTACTAATCCGTCTATTCAAATGAAACGGCTTCATTTATCGGGGTCAAATATATATATATATATATATATATATATATATATATGTGTGTGTGTGTGTGTGTGTGTGTGTGTGTGTGTGTGTGTGTGTGTGTGAGTGTGTGTGTGTGTGTGTGTGTGTGTGTGTGTAAAACTATGTACTAGCTCGAACCATTTACAGATTTATTATAGTATAGACAAAAGATAGATTTCTAACGTTTAAAGTTTTCAATTGAAACGATTTGAATGCACTAATCGTTCGTGTAGCACGCTCTTAATTTCCTGTCTTCCTTATACTGCGAAGTTAGTATCCGTAAGCTTCAAAACGGTGTCATTAAAACATGTGAACGTCTTTCTTGTTTGTTTATGGTAATCGAGTGGGCAAGTTGCGAAGCTTTGATTTCACCGGCGCTGACCCATGCTCGCCACGCCCCGGTTTACTTTAGGACATTAACGATGCGACCTTTCACAAAATTCGACGGTTCCTTGGTTTTAACAAACTTCAATTTTGCCTTTGAAAGAGAGTTTAGCATGCACTACGGTCCAATTTACGAGCTCGAGAAAAGTTACCGGCAGTACCCTTCAAAGCTGCATATGCTCTTACTCGTTTAGTAGTTATACGAGTATGTTCAAAAGAGGTGTATTTGTGAAGAGCACGTAAACTGTATATAGTTCTGGACATGAAGTAACACGAACTTTCTTATAGTATTAATATTTATTTCACAACGATACGATACAATGCAAGGTCAAATATAGAGTGAATAAAAACAACAAAAGAATGTTGACACTGTCAAATTATAAAGAAGGCAAACTTCTCAAAAGGTTTACTTCCAACTGTGTTAGGTATTACATTCAAGAAAAATCTTAAAGTCACTGTTAGTAAGGCGTATGCAAACGGCATCTAAAATATAATAAGCAACATAGTTATGTAATGGAATTTAATTAATTTCTTTTTTCATATTTCTGTCTTCTGCCAACAATCTACGTTAACAAAGTCAACAGTAATTAATTAGTTAAAGCATGAAGAGTGATAAACAAACAAATTCACATTTTATAACATTAGTATAACATTGTGATGGCCGGGTGCTCTCGTCTCTTTCATAGACCCAGATACCAATTTCCAGCAATAGTTCTTCACTAACAGAATCTTATAATTGAATGCATTTCTATAGTGCATATGTTAGCGTCGGTTAAGGCCTTCGCCTTCGTGCTTGCCTTAGCCAGCCGGCACGGAGTGGAGATCGCTAGAACTAAGACTCAAGCTCCAGGGGTGGAAGTGATAAATGGCATAACGTCGAAAGTAGCTTCAGTGAACCTGCAGCCTACCTCTTAGCCTCTCACACCCATATTGCCCTCGTCAATCTTGTACGGTATTTTTGTGGCCCATGCAGGGAGTGGCGCCTCACCGTCTCCCCATTTTTCCATATGCCCCTAACATTACAACGGGCAAACGCCATAGTTTCCATAATCCCAGATCCCCAGTTCCACTACCAGTTCACCCCAATAGCCCGCTACCTTTTGTTCCCTTTCCAATAATACTCGTCCTACACTAGCCAGGCCTTGTCCTTGGGTGCATTTTTATATGGTGCAGACAGGGATAATCGCCGGTCAGTGTCACGCCACATTTAGATTAAATTTATCACGGGGTCTCTATCTGATGGCCTATCCATGGCCCCACGTAAATCCCCCAAAAGTCCGGGCCATTTTTATAGCCCTTGGTCTGCATAAATGTATAAAAATAAGTAAATATAAATAAAAATTATTACATACAATAAATACCTTAGTCCAGCCATAAGTTCTGTTACAAATGAAAATGCATTTTTTTTATGAAGTAATGTAATATTATTAAAATTTATACCTTATCCCTTAAGAGAGCAGCAGCGCATTTGTAGCAACTTTGGTGTTGCAAATGTCCATAGGCGATGGTAACCGCCTTCCATCAAGTGGGCCGTCTGCCTGTCTGCTAATCTCCTGTAATAAAAAAAAACCTACATATTTAGAATAGAATAGAATAGAATAGAATATACTTTATTGTACAATAAAATTTATGAAATAGTACACAAAAACAGCTTAAGAATTAGTACAAATGGCGGTCTTATCGCTGACAGCGATCTCTTCCAGACAACCTTGGGATGGAGAGAGAAATATGGCACAAAAGCTAGGGCAGGGTTTACTGCACAATATTTTAAAAGTGTTACATATTTTATATATTAATATTATTATATAAATATACATACAGATTTATATACACATGATTAAGTACATAAAACATAGTAATATTATATATATAAACATACATATATATAAATATATCCATACACAAACACACACACGCGCACACATATATATCGTCTATTAAAAGGACATATTATATTAATTCAATAAATAGAATAAAGATACGTACAATAATGACAGCACAAATTATACTTTGAGGTAGTAATCCTTAACAAGTTTATTAAAGGCGGATACAGATTGGGCTTGCCTTACTTCCAGTGGAAGCATGTTCCATAATTGGACAGCTTGAACACTGAAAGAGTGATTATAAAACCTGGTTGTATTGAGCGGTGTCTCTAGTCTCATATTCACTGATGACCTGAGGAATTTCTCCTGATTCACATTGAAAAATTGGAAACGTTCCTTAAGATAAGGGGGAGACTTAGGACTAAACAATACATTGTATAATAGAGACAGGATATGCGTATTCCGGCGAAGGCGGATAGGGAGCCACTTGAGCTTAGTGCGAAATTCAGATATATGATCATATTTGCGCAAACCAAATATGAAACGGATACAAAAATTCTGGAGTCGCTCAAGTTTATCTAACTGGTATTCTGCGAGATCGAGATAGCTAGCATCGGCATAGTCTAGAATGGGTAAAAGAAGGGATTGTGCCAGTGCAATTTTTGTGGTATGTGGCAAGAAATTCCGCAGTCTCCGCAAGGAAGCTGCGGAAGCGAATACTTTGCGACTAACCTCTTTAAGTTGGGGTTCCCAGGATAACGTTTTGTCGATATGAACCCCTAGGTTTTTTACTGAATCAGCTATTGGGATTTTGATTCCGTCAAATGTGATAGGGGGTAACGCGGGCCAGTGAATTTTTGCAACCATCCTCGAACTCCCAACAACAATACTTTGAGTTTTCTTTGGATTCACTGCTAGTCCATGAGATCTACTCCAATCTACGATCGATGATAAATCCTCATTTATGATCTTAATAGCATCTGAGAGTTCTTCAATAGAAGCATGTGTATAAATTTGGAGATCATCTGCGTAAAGGTGGTAGGAGCATCGAAGTTTGTTGGATATAGAATTAATAAAAATTGCGAAAAGTAGAGGAGATAAGACGCCACCCTGTGGTACGCCGGCATACGTATCGCACCAGGATGAATGGGATTCATCAATACGAATCCACTGCCGCCGGCCAAACAGGTAATTTCGAAACCACTCAATTACCTTTGGAGATATGTTAAGAGAGTAGAGTATACCAAGCAGGATATCGAAGTCAACAGCGTTGAAAGCATTGCTGAAATCTAGCAAGGTAAGCATTGTCACTTTGCCTTCATCCATAGCGAATCTTATGTCGTCGGTGATTTTGACTAAGGTAGTGACAGTGCTGTAACCAGGGCGGAAACCGGACTGAAAAGGGTTAAGGAGATCGTTTTTATTTAAGAAAATGCTTAGCTGGTTATGGACAAGTCGTTCTAGGACTTTGGATAAAAATGAAAGTATGGAAATGGGACGAAAGTCAGAAAAGGAACTAGGATTGGATTTCTTTGGGATAGGGGTGACAAGTGCTTCTTTCCAAATTTTTGGAAACGAGCCGTTAGAAATAGAGAAATTTAAAATGTGGGTAATAATAGGAAGAACAATATCTAGGATAGGAAGAATCATGTTACGGCTAACACTGTCGCTGCCCACCGCCTTCGATGTAATTGATACAATACTTTTCTTAACATCACAGTCGGTGAACTGAGTAAAGACAAATTGAGAATAATCAGGGGTTGGAAGTGAAGAGAAAAGTTTAAGTGTGTTATCTTTACATGTCTTATCAATATGAGACGATGAAACAAAATGGCTATTCAGAGAATCAACATTTAAGTCTGAAGGAATAGAGTTATTTTGCGGCTTTCCAACTCCCAATGATTTGAGGAATTTCCAGATTTTAGCTGGATCTCCGTTTTGAACTGAATCGTGAATGTGGCGACGTTGTGCATCTCTACACACCTTGTTGCAGTGATTACGGATCAAAACATATTTTTCCCAATTCGAAGGAGTTGGTCGACGGTTATGTCTAGTTTTTGCAGTAGCTTTCTTCGATAGTACCAACTTGATTTCTTCAGTAAGCCAAGGCGCAGGTAAATGTTTAATTTTAATAGCTCGAACTGGTGCGTGCTTGTCATACAATTTTATTATGTTTTCATTTAGAATACTGACTTTTTCGTCGATACAACCGCTGCCGGTAAGAAGCGTCCAATCAATATTTAAAGCGTCTGCTTTAAGATTCTCAATGTTCATACCACAAAAATTACGCTGCAACAGTAGTTTGGGGTTCACTTTAGGAGCTCGAATTTCAAACGACAAGAAGATAAGATCATGGCATGAAAATGCGTCAGCAGGGTATTGTCCATGATTTAATACTAAATTAGGGGATGATACTAGGATAAGGTCAAGTAGAGAAGGAGTGGAGTTGGGAAAATGATGGGTAGCATTTAAAGGTAGAATTGACAGGCCACATGACTCAGAAACAGATTTGAAGAATGAGCAACGTGTGTCTTGTTTTAAGAGGCATGTGTTAAAGTCACCCATAATAATGGTGTGATTGTATGAGGGCATAAAATTTTCTAAAATAGTCTCAAAAGATGAGAAAAAGTTTATATTAGATGAGGGGCAGTAGTATACGCCAAGTAATAGCTTAGTGTGTTGTAAATTGAGTTCGATAAAAATATGTTCACCTGCATTTGGAGGGGGCGGTTGTGTTGATTGAGATACTAGTTTGAAAGGAATATAGTTGCGTAAATATATGGCAACACCACCACCACGTGAGCCAAGGCGGTCGTTACGTATCAAATGGTACCCTGGTAAAGTGTAGGCAACAGTCGAGAGACAGGGCTTCAGCCATGATTCTGATATCAAAATAGCATGTATGTTTTTACAATTAAAAGTCGCCAGCATATCTGGGAAATGAGCCGGAATACTTTGAGCATTTATGTGAACAGCATTGAAATTCCTCGGAAAGTTTGTGAATTGAGAAACTAGATTATCACTCAACGACGGTAAACTGCGAAAACTATCATCGCTACAGACGGATAAAAAGTCATCACAAGTACTACTTGAGATACTCGAAATAGACATACAACAAAATATATTTATTACCTAATGATCAATATTACTAGAATATAGTACCAATTTATCAATATATAATATAATAATAATTTATTAATAATATGTACGTATATATGTTTACCAATAATAATACCAAATAAGTTTAAATACCAAAAAAGAAGTTAAAAAATAATAATAATAATAATATGTATATATACACTATAATTTTAAGTTTTAATTCAACAGGTATATTTTCTAAAAATTCTCCACCCGCCAGTTGAGTGTACTACAAATTAAACATTATAATAAACACAATAAAAGATAATAACAACAAGAGTCTATAAGAAATGATCTAATACGATAACTTTAAAACCGTGACAATTTCAATTGTAAATATGTAGAAGGTACTTTTTATAAACACGTTATATTTTTATAAACTGTTTCACCACAGGAATTCATTATTACGTGTATTTGTATTAAATGTAAGTAGTAAATTTTGTCAAGAAGCAAGTGAGGTGTGTAAGAATGAGCCTGAATGGCGCTCTGTTGTTCGTGCCTACCCCGCAAGGGAACTGGCTTGATGTTATGTATGTATGTAAATTTTATTTCACCAGATACGAGAGAGAAAAAGAAAAGAAATAAAATAATCGTGTGCGGTCAACAAGTGTATCAGAAACAAATTTATATAATACTATAATATATATATCACTAGATGTGAAACTTACATTTATTAAATTATAAACATAACAGCAGACACGCACATTCCCAAGCAAAGCAAGTCGCACCTATGTAAAGAGTGTAACATTCATATGGCGGTCAGCTCGGGGGCCAATCCCATACATCCAGGCTAGAGTAAATTATGGAAAGTTTGTTTATGTTTACTATGGTAAGAATCGAACTCAGGAGTACCGCAGTAAGGAAGTACATATTTCAAGAGTAGTTACAA
This sequence comes from Dendrolimus kikuchii, assembly GCA_019925095.2. NCBI lineage: Eukaryota > Metazoa > Arthropoda > Insecta > Lepidoptera > Lasiocampidae > Dendrolimus > Dendrolimus kikuchii. The sequence goes on from CM034400.1 coordinate 11,807,502, forward strand.
TAATGTTATATTTATTTTGGTTATATACACCTACATCACTTGGAAAAATAAAAACATAAAATGTAAGGATAAATACACAAAAAAATACCTAGCACAAAATGATACATAATAAGAAAAATGACATTAAGAATATTATTTGTGTTCACGTATCATTTCTTAGCGGCGACAGCCCTCTTTGACTTGGCTGCAGTAGCTTTGGCAGCCGCAGGCATTGTAGGCTCGTTTGTTGGCTTTAGGATGTCATCACTACTGATTTTGGTTAGGTCACTGTGTGAGGAAATTCGGTGACGAGTATCATCGGGGCCCATCACGTAGATGTTACCTTCTCTGGTCCAGCATTTAGATAAACCGAATTTCTTTCTCGCAGCCATGAATATGTCGTGACGAGTTTTCGTCAGAAACTCTGACATAGTAATTCCGGAATCTTTCAACTTGGTTTTAAGTAACCAGATTTTGTCGCGATCACTTACATCCTGGAATTTGACCACTATGGGTCTGCATTTCTGGCTTTGTACAGGCCGCCCCAGTCTATGACAGCGTCTAATACCATCCATTGTGAAGTCTGAGACGCCGAGTCGCTTTTTGATAACTTCAGTAATAGATAACAATATATTTTCGTTTCTTACTTCGTTCAAACCATGGAAAAGTAACATTTTTCTTCGACTTTGCATTTCTAATCGATCCATAGTACTAGAAAGCATTTCTATCTGCTTTTGAAGTCCATTTAATGCCTGCATCATAAAGGACTTAAAGGATGTGAACTCAGCAGCTAAACCTTCTACAGTAGCCGGATTGGCGGTTTTCTGTAACTGAGATTCAATTGCAGTAGTCTTATTGCGAAATAATTCCATCATTTCTGCCATAGTATCGTGAATAGACTCCATAATTTAAGTGACTTGCGTATCTTTGTGTTCAACGGTCAAGCACAGGAAATAACACTCACTGACAAGGAGACGCACTTATTTTCTCACTTTATGCATAAATACTGATAATTAAGTAATGATTTATAATGATTCAAATTAAAATTTCAAGAGCAAATATTTATACGTGTTGTTTAACCAACTACCCCATATTTATTAAGGTCTCGGCAAAAAATAAAATATTCTATTCTCAAAGGCCACCTTTGGCTTTTATACAGGCCTTTAATCTGTTTGGCCACGAATCTATGGATTTACGCACTGTTTCCAAGGGAAATTTCGCCACTGCTTGCTCCAAAGATTTTTTAAGAGACTCAATGTCACCGTGTCGTTTAGTGCAGGCCATGTCCTCTAAAACTGACCATAATTTTAAGTTTAAAGGGTTGAGGTCTGGGCTAGATGAGTACCAGTCTTCAGCTCTTATAAAGTCCGGAACGTTGGTTTCAAGCCAGGTTTGGGTAGTTCGTGCCTTGTGACCAGGTGCAGAGTCCTGCTGGAAAGTCCACGGTATATTTTTAAAAATTGTATTGCTGAGAGGTTTCACAACATGATCCAAGATTGTATCTTGATAACTTTTGCTGAAGTTTTCACTCCTTTTTCACAAAAATGTAGTTTTGTGACTCCTTGATAAGACACGCCCCACCAAACCATCACTGACGCACGATGATGACCACGTTGTACCTTTCCGACCACTTGAGCAGCTTCTTTAGAACTCTGAGCGTATACTTTATCATTTTGCTTATTGTAGTGTTCTTCAGTCGTGAAAATTTTTTCACCGGTAAAGAGGATATTTCTGCGCCTTTCACCTGCGTATCACGACAGAAGGCATTTTGATCGATCCATTCTCTTTAATTGTAAAGATTGATTTAGGGCATGTCCTGTATATCGACGATAAGCACCGAGCTTCAGGTCTTGTACGCGACAGAGTCCTAACGGGAATCTTCATTTCTCGCGATAAGACTTTTGCTTCCTAATGGGGTTTCGACGAATTCTGGCTTTAACAGCATTAACAGCCTTTGTAGTTCTAACAACACGCGGCCGCCCTGATCTTTTTTGGTCTTCGACAGTCGAAGTGTTGTTGTATCTGTTGGTAGTACGATATACGAACATACGGCTGATAACAAGCTTTTGAAGTGTCTGGAATATGACCGACGGCTCCATACCCACTTTGTGCAAGGCGATCACTGCAATCCTATTTTCTTTAACACCCCATTCCATATTGTAATTTGATAATGAACACGAAAAAATATCTGAAAGGGCGCAAAATCGAAAGAAGCTTTTAAAATAATATACGTGTCCCAAATTCAAAATAATTAAAAAGTTCAAAAAAGAAAAGTTTTTATGTAATAGTATTTATGGCCAGACTAGTTATAACTCAATGATATTTAATTTGGATGACTACATACATATGCTAGACGCATAGTTAAAACTCTCAAAGTGTACTTTCAAACAAAGACAACTCTGTAAGTAAACAATTGTTTTGAATGCCGAAGTGCTAACAATGATTAAGACAGCGTTGGCACCTCTGCAGCTGAACGGCTTGAAACCTCTCCAAGTTTAAACGAATTTCATTGCACAATATTATAAGAGCATATGGCCGTCATTGCAAATATGCAATATTTCTGACTTTACAACAATGACTAATCCTTCGTTTTTTATTTTAATGTTTTTATGGTTCCACTATTAAATAGCAAATTGGAACTAATAAAGTTTCACTTGGTCTTCCTTTTTAACCGATTTCAAAGAGAAGGAGGCTCTCAATTCGTCTGTATATTTTTTTATTGTATGTTCGTTACTCGATTTCTCCGTCAATTATAGACCATTTCCAATTTGTTTCTTTTAAACAAACGGTTATACTCCCGAGGTAGTCCCATAGTCACCAAGTCAATATCTGATGAGTGGATGCGATCCCAGGGATATCTAGCATAACCCTTATTAAAGAACGCCGTGCGCCTAAATTCTTGGGAAAAATATTGTATGCGCGTGCTAGTATTACACTTTCTACAGGCGCTTAATTTTTTTTGTAGGTATGTTACGCGATTTCACCATCAATTGTGGACCGATTTTTTAATTGTTTTTTTTTAATTGCGAGATACTCACTAAGTCAGGATCTGATTTGTGGATGGCAAGGAAATCGAGAGCAACCCTTGTTGAAGAGCATATACACCGAAGGGTGAAATGGCAAATATGTATAAGCGTGCCAGTTGTATAATTTCTATAGGTGCTTAATATATTATTTCTAAAGCTAATGAAATATTTGGGCAACTAAAAAGTAAAAAAAAATATATTTTTAACAAAAATAAAACCGACTGTAGAAAGATCAATAACATCTCGAAGTTGGTGTGAAATAAAACATAAAAATTACTATATGTTGTAAGTATATCTGTGCAGGAACGGAGAAAGAATACGATTTCCTGCGGCCGGACGGCCTGTCGTAAGACGCGACAAAACAACCCACAGCCAGGTGGTAGGGCATTTGCCCGATTGGATGGCTACCATCCCTGGTCTAGAGTATGTCGCCATAACAACCTTGAGTTGTGTTCCGGCATTAGTGACCAGGTTCCAGTCTCCCTTAAGAGAGCAGTAGCGCATTTGTAGCACCTTTGGTGTTGGAAATGTCTATAGGCGATGGTAACCGCTTTCTATCAAGTGGGCCGTCTGCCTGTCTGCTGAACTCCTGCCATAAAAAAAAGTTTGTTATAGTTCTTTTATTTTTCACTTGGCACCGACATTTTTTCTTGGTTTTTAGTGTGAAGTCGGTTTTTTTATAAAAAAAATATGTGTGTCAATATGAGGCGTTTTATTCAGGTACTATCAATAGGCCAAAAGCGCCCGTTGTTGGAAAATCGCTTAATGAAATTGACACGTTTCTAGATACACTGATCAGTGTATCATGTATACATACATAGAATAAAATTTCACTTTATTTCTAACACTTGTCATATTCATATGAATATGCGAAAACGGCCGCTTTAGATTCTCTCGTATCAGATACTACTAGATATATACACCGTTTATCCTCAGAAGATAATTTTGGCACAACACACACGATTGCTTCAATGAATCTTAGTCAATATAGTAACATCTAAAGTTACATATTAACGTAGAAAATATTTTAAATAATGATGGGACGCCCCTTAGTATAGGACGCAACGTTTGTCGATACGTTAGCGGCTTCCCATCTTCCAAATACAGCCGTCACTGCCGGAGGAGCTGCCACTCTTCAAGAAACCCTGAAACGCCGCAAATATGTATCCATCGGTGACGGATACATATTTGTGGCTTTCGAGGTTGAAACTTTGGGGCCATGGGGATGTGAGGCTTATCAATTTTATAACATAACTATATACAATAGACCTTTCAAGGTGATTGAAAGAAGTCTCGCATGACCAAAGAGCTGGACTATATTTAGGGCAAAAGATTAGCGTTGCCATACAACGTGGGAATGCGGCCAGCATTTTGGGAACACTCCCCACAGCTATCTGGATTACATCTTTTACTTGTAAATATTTTTATAATAGTATTTAATTTCTAAGTATTTTTTGTAGTGTAATTTGTTTATAATTTAGTTTGTTTTCAAGTATTTAGTTTTAATTCAGTAGACTGTTACCAATTATTAAAAAATAATTTTAAATAATTAATGAAACGTACACAATTTAATAAGAATTTATCTCGAAAAGAGAAATGATTATATATAATTCTTGGATATATTTTTTAAACCGCTATACGTACTATAACAGAGGAATTGTAAAATATACACATTATGGGTACTATCTATGTAACTGAGGAGTTAAAAATAAATTACAGTGTACATAGGCGCGTGGAATGTCACTAGACGAGTCTGTAAAGTGATGACGTAGCTTTATGAGTTTTATATGTCAATGTTTGTTGATATATATCATTCTTCCTTCCTTTAAACTTGAACTAAAGTCGAAAATTTTTAAAGAATATCCATGTCTAAAGTTTCTGATATAAGGAATATTTTCGGCTTAATAGATTTTTATGGGTTTTTTTATTGCATGAGTCCAGCAGATATCGCCTATGGTCATTTATAACACCAAAGGCTACCAGTGTACTGCCGTTTTCTAAAGGAAGACTGAATCCTGGCCAATAATGCCGGAACACAACTCAAGGTTGTTATGGAGGCATACTCTAGACTTTTTCTCCGTTCATGCACGGATGAGTTCTATAGAGAATAGGAAAATCAGTGTACTTTAAATGGCACTACGGAACGTTTTATTAAAAGTAGACTACATGCACTTGGCTGATTAATCGGATTGAAATAAATACACGAAAATATATGACCACTGTCGAGTCTACAAAAGTAATCCGACAATAAAATGGCGCGGCTTATGAAGTACAATATGTTTACAATTTCACGTATCGCCATCAATAAAAGATTAACTTTGAACTTTTCCAATTTATTACCGTCGAGAACTTGCAGCCGGCAGGTCAATCCCTGCCGGATACTTATAGCAAATGTTATTCACTGTGTAATATACTAACATCTTATCAAAGGGAGGGTTCACCCAATGTGCCCGTGGGCGTAAATCTTGCCTTTACGGCCTCACCTGTCCATGGAATAATTTACTGCCGGCTTAAAACTTCCTCCCAAAAGGAAATCCCAAACACTTCTCAAGAAATAACTGAATAAGAAATTCTCGATTGTACGTACAACTCGACGCCTAACGCTCTCGCATTTGACAGAAAGGAAATTCAAAGTTAAATCTCTAATAGAATAAATAAAATCCCAAATACCTATAGGCGATAGAAAGTAAAAGTGGAGATTTATGTGAAAGCTGGCTTCTTAGTTTATTTTGGAAATTATGAACGCTTTACGCAAATTCTTTAATTTTAGAGGCAAAGATAATATTGCTTTGTAAATAATAATCTGCAAAATTCGATTCGGCACTTCAAAAATCAAGTTGAGAATATAAAGTTATATGTAAGTTTGTTTATCCATATAGTCAGAGAAGAATAGGTATTAGGAATAACTCATTAGTGCGTTGCCTTGCGTAGCATCATCGCAGAGTCAACTCTGCGTCGTTATAAATCGTTCTAAGTGGCAGCACATATATATATATATATATTATGACAAACCATAAGAGAGTCGCTTACGTTGGTACGGCCACGTTTTACGGAGACCGGCTAAATATGTGGGGAACAAATGTCTAGCCATGCCGCCTCCGCCAGGTTCTAAAAGATGACATGCGTACCAATGGTCTCAAAACGGAGGATGCTGAAGACCGCGTGCAGTGGAGTAGAAAACCTAGGAAAGCGGACCCTGGGAGTCGGAGTGAACGCTCTGATCGCAACCAGGATTTAACGCTCGGATGATGATGATGATGATAAAGGGTTGCCTGGAAGAGATCGCTTTTTAGCGATAAAGTCGCCCGTTGTACTATCTTTTGTATTCTTCAACTTCTGTTTGTCTATGCTTGGTGTACAATAAAGAGTTACCTGCCTAACTACCTACAGTTTTTAACAAATTGTTGTAAAAATATGTGTAATGTATTTAACATTGTCAAAAAGCGAGAAAAAAGCCCGGGGCAATCTAGTCGTGTATGTATGATTTAAGAGATTTTCAGAAATACCTCCATTTTTACTACACGATTTTATTCCTAGTATTCATCTTCTTTGGTATATAGTGTTATCTTATTGTGTTTATTGTTTGACGCGAGCCGTTGGCATCCCGATATCGATGGATATAAGCAATTTGCAAGTAAAATGCGAATGTCGGATGCACGAACGTCAACGCAGCATGTCTATTTTTTATTATTTTCATAGAATTTCATATATGCATATCGCACGGAAATGCTTTTCAGCTACATCCATTGTGTCAACTAAACGAGAATTGACAAAATTTGTTATAGATAACTAAATTGTTAAACAATATTTTTCCTGAATATCAATTTAGGAAAGTATTTTGATGTTTTAAAATAGTTACAATAGTCCAATAGAACAGTAATCCCGTAGCTTGATAAAAATAGTGGTGGTTTATCACTTTTACGAATATTTCAAAGTGCCTAAACTGACATGAGCCGATTTAGTTTGTTTCATATTTTGATATTAACAATTATCATTTACAATCATTACAACAACAAAAAAAAATTAAAACTAAAATATAGTTGGCGTGACACGATTAGGACATTGACGATGATCGATTTACGCTGCGCTAACAGCACCGACCGATTATTAGTCAAAAAAATCGACACAATTATTCTACGCTCTTGCGGAGTATAGTGCTCCATTGCTTGTCTATTTGTACACTGCAGCTGTGTAGTTCACTTTAGTTTTAATTATATTTTTTTACTTACTTTAAACTTATTACAAACAGATGGTTTTATTACGCACTAACCACTAGCTTTACTAAACTATACGAGCCAAAAATATCTCCTTTATCAGCATAAAATCGATAGTAACATTGTTGGTAAATCGTGTAGAAGAAAATGTTGGCCGCTACGCCACATAGATAATTCAATAGGAGGCCCGTTAGTTACGGTCAGCTCTAAGAATGGGTGTGGGTGTTCGACTAGATTATCTTGGCTGGCCGTGTACAGGCACAAGTCCAACTGGCACACGCCACACTCCACGAACAATCCATTAGTATGTTGGATTTGGTAAACAGAGATTTATTTACTCTGCTTCGAAACTTTTCTTAATCCTTTACGTAGCGCACTTGCACGTACCATACTTCAATGTATAAAGTTCTCCCTTAATTCATTATTGTTTAGCAGGAAACAAAGTTTGTTTCTAGTATTGTTTTTATGAATAGATTTTTATATTAATTAAAAAAGTATAAAGATAATTAAAATCTTTAAAAATACAATATAAACTTAAAAATCAAATACATACTAAGCTATATTAAAGACTATAACCGAATAAAATAAAATACTTGTAGAAAATATTGATCCCAAACCACTGTCACTTACCGGGAACGTTCCCAAAAGGCTGGCGGCGTTGTCACGTAGTATATCAACGTTTAATCTTTAATCAAAGTAGACGCCAACCTTTTGGACACGTGAGATGAGTACCATGAAAGAATTTCCATGCGTCTAGTAAAACGTTTGGTGACATATTATTTATTTATTCTTTCATTTTGAATAAGTTGAAAGAACAACAAAGAATAATTACAACAAAAAAATTGTTTAGCTTTTCACGCAATTTATCTGAGATACGCTTTGAATCTATATTCCGAGGAAACTGAAAGTAATGTTTATTTATTTTCTCCTTTAAATACTAAAGTGAAGCAACAAGATATTTTTTTCTAAATTATAAAAATGTTATAAATAATTGTATGAATTAGATTTAAAGTTATTAGAAAATCACAAAACTGTCTTATTTTCTGAGGTAAAAAGTATCCCTATGTTTAATCTCCTTATTGAAAACATATTATAAATAATAACTAACACCAATATAAATAAAAATCATAAAAGGTCTTCGAAAGCAGTTGACTAGCAAGGAGAACTACAACAATCGGCTGCTTCTTATACATCACTAGGAATTTCCCAGCTTAAACCCTGGTATGACACTAGTTTATTTCGAAACCAAGTATTCACACAGGTGACATTTAAAATTTTCGACTAATTTAATAATCGGTATTGACATATATACTAAATTTCAGCAAAAACGGTCCCGTAATTTGTCCGTGAAAGCGTAATAGACAGAGAGAGATACTTTCATATTTATATCATTACTAGCGATCCTGGCAGACGTTGTCCTGCCCTGAAAAGTTAAAATCTAGGCCTCATTCTAATGCATCCATCCGGGGATCCACTCAAATAAACAGAAAAATCATTAAAATCGGTCCAAGAGATTAGGTAGGTCCTAGAACCTGATTTCAACGCTATCTACCGGTTCCAATTGTGAATCTAAACCATCTGGGTACCCACTCAATAACACAAAAATTTCATCGAAATCAGTAAAATCGTTCTTAAGTTATGCGCGTACGTACCTACATTTCTACGATTCATTTTTATTTACATAGATAGTATGGATTTCCATGAAAACAAAACACAATGTACTACATAATAATATTAAAAAACATGACGATAAAAATGTAAAATTGGACAACCGACACATAGTTAAGGGAAGGTACAAGAAATTCATAGCAATATCGTATGGTATGCGAGGTCGGGAAGCTTTGTTCGACACGCGAGGCTCGCATGTGCAAACACATTTAAAGTTATAACACGTCCACTATGAGATAATAATATAATTATTACTCGGACGGCCCAACTTTTATTACTTTTTTTTTGTCCAACTAATTATCATTCACTGTTTCGTTTACAGTAGCTTATCGCTGAAACTCCGCTCCACACACTCGTAAGCTTTGATGCCGAATTAATTTGGTCAAACAGATTTAGATTACATTTCATGTTTAACGTGCGATTTGAAAGGATTCATTACCGAAGCGGAGGTTTATGGGTAATATTAAAGCCGTGGTTATATGTACACATAATATACAATTTATGTCAGTGTTGTGTTATATTATAATAAAATTTTATTATCATGCCTGTTAGGGTTTCGTAACCGTTTTGATATAAAAGGGAATCCTTAAAAGATCGTCATGTCCGTTCGTCCTCCTACTATGTATGTCACAGCAATTTTTATTAAATAACTTGATGTATTTGTACGAAATTTGGCTATAAGACAATATTTAAAAGGCGGCTACACAATGCTGTAGTCAAATGAAGTGAAGCATTTTTTGAAATTTTTTGCGTAAGCTTATATCGTATCTACACGTGGTTTGCATTTGTGTGGTTATTAGTATTTTATCTTTATCCGTTTATTTAATACTATCATATTACTAATTCGATTATTTAATACTATTCAAAAATCAGCTTCGTTTAGTCATTTTCACTCTGAGAGCTCGGGGTTGGCTCGGTCTACCTATTTTATTCGTCTTAGGTAACTATGTACTTGAGATATTCGCTTTCAAATTGATAAATATGCGCCCTCCGCACTTCTCTAACTTTTATGTTATGATGTGAAAAAACTTGATATAACTTAAGGTGGTAGGTGGAAATCAAAAAATATTTTCCACGACAATTAGTTAAAATAGGATTCTTTGAATAGTTTTTTAAAGGTGGTTTATTTTCAATTAAATGTATTATAGCCAAATTACAAAAACAATGGACGGAACGACTAATGTCCAACTCTACTCACAGAGCGAAACTCAATCTAGAAGATTGAGTTGATATATAGAATTTGATTGGAAATAACCCCAATTCGATGAATCTATTAAGTCAGAAGAACATGTCACCAATAATATCGTTTCATTAGATACATCTTAGTGTTTAACTCGATTTTTTACACCCCACAGACACTTCAAACAAAAAATTTTCGAGAAAAACTTTCAAATCTGGTGACCCTAATTTGAAACCCGAATTCGCTGCACATGGACGGGCAGGCACTTAGCAGATTTTTATTATTGTTATGCATGTCGCTTTTTGACATTTGGCCTGCGACTTTAATTTTTATTTATTTTTCTCATCCAAAATTAAAAAGTCGCAGACGAAAAATAGTTAGCCATATAATTTATTATAGATAGAGCTTGGGTTTGAAAAACGCGATCGACCATTCAATTAAAGCTAATTAATTTGTGCGAATAAATCTTGACTTAATTTATTTAATTAGACGTGCGCAATATTCCAATTATCTGAGGAGACAGGCGTCTGGCAGGCGGTGCTTAAGACGCCGCGCCCAGAAAGAGATGCCACCAAATATTGATCTACGGCCCTCGATACAGAAATGGAATAAATTGGAATATTAATTTCGCATAACAATGGCACCAAACAAATTAAAGTACGCCAGATGTCTTTTACAGATTCCCCTTATTCCTATTTATTTATAATATAGTTGGTTTATTTTAATTGATGTCATTTCCTGTTCTATTGTTAATTTGATTTTCATGAGATACGAATACCGCTTTTGGGAGTACTATTTTTGAATGATATTCATTTATTTTCGAGAAAATACTTCCCAAGAGTGTAAGAAGATATTGTTCACGAATATATTGATATTTTTATTTATATATTGGTTTTAAAGGTTTGATACCTAAGAATAGACACGAACCTGTAGTCTCACTGTGGTATCTGTATTGTCTTAGAAACTAACTAAGTAATAGATAGTGATGGATTAATTAAGGTTTTTTTTATTGCAGGAATTCAGCAGAGAGGCAGATGGCCCACTTGATGGAAAACGGTTACCGTCGCCTATGAACATTTGCAACACTAAAGGTATTATTATTATTAATATATAAGGTACACTACTATTTCGACTGTGTAACAGGTTTGACAATAACATTTGTGCTTATAAAGGTGTAGGTTAAGTTGTTTGCTTATAAAGGTGTATTTTGCGACTGATTACAAATAAAAATGTAAGATTAAATATAAACTCAACAGCTATAAATATGAAATTATATCCTCGATAACTCAGCATCAAATAAAATACCTTATTTTGCACATTTGAACAAAATATAATATTTTTTCCAATGTTCATCTTTCGAGTTATGATAAAAATTAAAAATCTCTTTCTACCTAATTGGTTAAATTAAAAAATATGTGTATCTTGTATATATATATTTTCATCCGTGCAGGAACGGAGAAAGAATACAATTTCCTGCGGCCGGGCGGCCTGTCGTAAGAGGCGACTAAACAACCCACAGCCAGGTGGTAGGGCACTTGCCCGACTGGATGGCTACCACCGGTGGTCTAAAGCATGTCGCCATAACAACCTTGAGTTGTGTTCCGGCATTAGTGACCAGGTTCCAGTGACCCTTAAGAGAGCAGCAGCGCATTTGTAGCACCTTTGGTGTTGCAAATGTCCATAGGCGATGGTAACCGCTTTCCATCAAGTGGGCCATTTGCCTGTCTGCTGATCTCCTGCAATATAAAAAAATAATAAAAAAATATAATAAATGAAAAGAACCTTGACACGACGTATGCTTCAAAAAGCTAAGCTTTAACATGTTACTCGTAAACTAAAGCTCATTGCCTTTCTGTAATGGAACACGTAGTAGCACTGAATGTTTATTTACACCTAACTTATGATAAGAAACGTTGTTACTTTTGTAATGTTGAATGCTCGTATTATTTTAGGTTAGCACGTGCTATGTGTTCTAGCAGTAACACAAACGTTCTAACATGAACACAGCTAGTAACAATATTTAAATAAATATTATATTAGGTTTCACTTTTTTTCTAACATTTTTATCCACGCCTTAGACAGATTTAAAGTCTATTACACAATAGGAGGTTAGTTTGAAGTCAATATGAAAAATTCTACTCAAACATAGAAACAAAAAGGAAGTTAATAAAATCAATATAGAGACGAATTGAAAACCTACACTTTTTAATGTTGGCTGACGTGGCAAAAAGTGCTGGTAACATCAATAGTAAATACAATTGTCAGTCGTAGTCACACTGCACAGCAGAAGCGATGGTCACGCAAGTTCAGTCTTTTCTCCATCCCAAAAGTGCCCAACGCACCTAAAGAAGTTTTCAGTTCAAAAATTTAAAATCTATGGAACCCCAAAAACTAACAATAGCCATAGGTTTAACTTTAAAACGCTTTCGTGCACATTAAATGATTATAATTTAAAATGTATTTATATGCACAACCACTCATATCACGTGACAGAACTTTTTAAATAGAACAAATTGTTAGTTCACGTAAGGGCTGGATTGCGTGATATCCGCGCTTTACAAGCGCCCTCTCCAAAACATCATTTGAATATTTCATGAAATTTAAATTAATAGCTAATTGAGTTTTTATTTTTTAACGAGCTTAGTATAGCTACAATTTTACTTTGTCCTGTCGGTAAATAAAAAATAAATTTGCATTATATATATATAAAGTTTAACGAACTATATTATTATTTAATTATAAAATTCTAAACATGACGTGTCTGTACATTAAAGCTATTTAAAAAAATAACGGGAATAGACTATATAAACGATGGAGAACACTATGCATTTTTACACTATGCACTATGTCGACAAATTGCCTAAGAGGTTCCGGCTAGGTCTCGATCCCGCGCCTTTTGAGTTTGGGACGCGTGCGGCAAGCTCTCAAGCGGCACAAATATGGAACCTTAGGAAAGGCTTACATATTTGTGCCGTTTGAAGTTGAGACATTAGGTCGGTGGGGTCCATCGGCAAAGAGATTCTTCAAAGAAGTTTGCAAGAAACTCTTTGATGCCACCCGTGATCAGAAGGCTGGCGCATATTTCGCCCAAAGAACAAGTATCAGCGCTGCAATGCAGCCAGTCTGCAGCTTCCATCTGGCAGCGATTTGTTACATAGTCTGTAATTTATATTGTAAGTTTATTTTTTATATTTAATCATATTTTTTAAGTTAGTTTTACTTATATAATGTAGCTTATATTAATATAAATAAATGAATATAAGCTACCTTATAAGCTACATTATAAATTTTACTTTTATAATGTAGCTTATATTAATATAATAATTATATTAATTGTAATATATTTGTATGGGTAAAGAGAATTGACATTATCTTTGCTACAGTTTATAAACTTGTTTCCGTACTCATTTTTTTACGACGTGAAAGCTCCGTATGCAAAAGAAATAATGTGGGAAACCCACTTACTTTGCACAAGAATGGTGGCTATACTTCGTGATCTTCCAATAATAAGTAGGCCCGAGCAAAGCCGTTTAAAAGCAGTTTTTTTGTAATTTTAATTAAATGTTTAATTATTTTCTTTATATTACTTCGAGTTCTACAGTTAATATTTTATTTTATTTTAGTTTTATTCGATTTTTATTATTCTGGCGTTTCGGCCTCTTTTCAGTAGCCATGATCACGGAAGAAGATGTCGAGTGTCAATGAGTATTGTTAAAGTTTTATTTTGCCTACCGCCAAGTTGTTGATTTTAATTTTTGTTTATGGTTATTATTTACTCTATTGGAGGCTAATCTAATTTAACACGGCTTCGCAGCATGTGGCTTTAAAAGAAGAAAGTTGCACAGGTATATTTCCGCAGATTGACTATAGCATGATGTAAGCTTAGGCACATGAAGAAATGGTATTAATAGTTTTAGTTAGAAAACAAACATTTCCTGTTACGCGTAAGATAGAGGACAAGGCGAGGATTTTAATATTCTATGAAGTTTCTTTTACATGCAGAGATGGAAGGTTGGCGCCGACCTTTTTCGAGGATATTCCTAAGCGAGACAGTTAATTAAATAAATGCTCAGAGACATTACTTCTCATCTTTTTTGTCCACTTTCTCTACTACGGCATTAAACTCATCGCCTCCAGCACTTCCTTGTTACCCTTAATCTTGAAAGCCTTTTAAAATATGTCTATGGATATATATTTATCTATACTATACTTTATACCATATATTATTTAACATTATAATATATAGTTATAAAATAAATTTAACATTATAAATGCGAAAGTTTGGATGAATGTATGTTTGTTGCTCAATCACGCCAGAACGGCTGAATAGATCTGCTTGAAATATGGGACAGAGATAGATTATAGTCTGGAATAGTACATAGGCTAATTTTTATCCCGGAAAAATGTTTTTTTCCTGTGGGATACCTTTTTCATATCTAATAGTACAATCCATTGTACCATTTGTCATGTACCCAAATATTCTAGTAGCAACATTCAGCCAAGCTTATGTTGAACTGATAATATGGTGAACATCCGCTATTTTTGTTGATAGGCTACGGATTCCTAAAAAGCATTTAATCGAAATTTATTATTTAGCTAATATTGTACAAAACTTATTGGTTGAAAGTATTATTAAACTTTTTGATGTGAGCCTTATTTAGAATCGTTGTAATTTGAAACTCGATAAAACGAAAAAGCGACACTAAAAAGAGAAAAACACATGAATTTATAGAACTAAGCCTGCGAGAGAATAAGATGCGAGTTTTACGTTTTACAGCATTGATTAGAGAGTCAATAAGACCGATGATTAAACATAGGTCCAATTTGAATCCAAAATAAAACTGATAATAATAGTTTTTAGACTAAAACAGTGAAAAATTAAAAGTGATACTTAAGAAATTTATTTTAAATTATACAATTTGGACGGATGTAAGCTAAAAATAAATTTATATTAGAGTTTACCCCGCGGCTGCGTCGCGGGTCAAACTCTAGTGCGTCGTACCTCTTGTTTAAAGAGCAGGCGTTAATACAGGTAGCATTATATTTAGTTTGTATGTTATTATTATTAGGTCTTTACATACGAAATTGGCGTTTTGTAAGGGAGGAACATAAAGTCGATTTTTTTTAAATATAATATATTTATTTAATCAAAGTATGTAGCATAGCTATGTATGGCACTTCTGCCATCTCATAGGTAGTTCATTGATCCCTTTACTAAGAAAAACCATTCGGACGGGAATCACTAAAATCTTTGGAGCAAGGTCCGGGGAGTACGGTGGATGTCTTAGATATTTCAATTGAAGCTCCTCTAATTTGGTAGCCGTCTGTTGTGCAGTGTGTGGTCTAATTTTGTCCTGAAGCAGCAGTGGCCTAGAGTGATTGACCAGCCTCGGTTATTAAGCAGCTAGCTTTTCCATCATGGTTTGCAGTTGCTGACAATAGACATCCGCCGTAATCGTCTGGCCAGATTTAAGAAAGCTGTAGTGAACGACACCGGCACTAGTCCACCAAACGCTCACAAGTAATTTTTTTTGAGTCAATTTTCGCTTGGGGCAGGATTTGGCTGGTTCGCCAGGGTTCAGCCATTGCGATGAGCGTTTCCGATTATCGTACAGGATCCACTTTTCATCACAGGTAATGTGTCGATTTAAAATCCCTATATTATTGTGCCGGTTGAGTAATGTAACGCAGCAGTCGACGCGCATTTGTAGGTTTGCTGCACTCAATTCACGAGGTACCCACCTTTTAAGCTTTTTCACCTTCCCAATTTGCTTCAAGTGGATTAAAACAGTTTTAACACTAACACCGCAGCCTGCAGCTATCTCGGACGTGGTTTGCGATGGATCCGCTTCCACGATAGCCTTCAATTCTGCATTATCAACTTTAGTCTCCAGCCGTCCACGGGGCTTGTTCTGCAGGTCGAAATTTCCAGAACGAAAACGTTGGAACCAAAAACGCACTGTGTTTTCTTTTGCGACACCGCCGCCATACACATCATTAATCCTTCGAGCCGTTTCGGCAGCACTGGTGCCACGATGGAACTCGTACTCGTAAATAATGCGATATTTCAAGTTTTCCATTTTGTAAACTGAGTAACGCAAAGAAAAAACCAAAAGAGGAAAAAACAAATGAATTACGGTTTTCAAAACACAAAAGCATAATTAAATAGCTGTATAAATTTGAAATTGGAACTCCTAACCAAATAGGAGATATTTGAGATCAAAGTGGCCAGCCAGTACGACAAAACGCCAACTTCATATGTAATGACCTAATATTTGCCCCCAGAAGAGCCACTTCATTTTATATCGCAAACTATCCCGTCACTAGGGATGAAAAGTAAATATACAGTTTCGGTATTAAAACTACATTTAAACAAAATTACAACAAAACCGATCCAGTACTCCTAGTAGTTTTTCCGTGAAAGCTTAACATGCAGATCGAGTTACTATTGCATTTTGTTATAGATGATGATTTTTTTATATTTATAAACTTGAGAAATTATTAGTCTCCCATACAAACTTTTATCGCCTATTTCAATCCGTTCTAATTGTATTTATTTATCCCCGTCTATCTATCTGTAATTACTAACGTACAAGAGAAGGACAGATTTTATGTCAATTTCCTGGGGATTCCATTTTTAACAAAATGACTACGGAACCCTAAGAACCGACAATAATTATTGTTTTATTTACATAAATACGTTACGTATCAACCCTTCCTTAAGAATGTCGGTAACGGTCAAGTCATGTTGCTTAATATTTTAAAACAATATTTATCATATTCAAATTAATGGTAATAAGTGCACTAATAAACCTTACTAAAGGTCATACGTATTCATAATTCAAATTATCAATTTTACTGTGCATGATATATAATGTTCAATGAAATCAATTAAAACATGCATTAAAACAACGCTTGTCGAATATTTCACCAAATATTTCATTAAAGGCCACAATAGAATAAGGAGGTCACACGGAATCAAGTACTATCTGCACTTCGATTAATTAACATCTGTTATCAGGTATTTAATATATACCAATAAAATACAACGATGTATAATTTTAAACAATACATATATATTGCTTAAAACAATATTTTCCAAGCAGTCTTCGGATGGACAAAATCTTATATAAGAAAGTATCTTGACGGTAACTGTAATCAAATAATTAATAATGTGAGGGTCGAAGTAAGTTGAGTGGTGTGTCGATGATGGTTACCCCGTTGAATAAGGTGATCCACCATTGGCGAGAGCCCGTGGCTATATCGCCGCGGGAGCTAAGCGCGACCGCTGGAGGGGAGTACAAAATAAGACGACGAGTTGTTGTACTCTTGTAGTATATTACTTACTTAATTGTTCTGAATTTAGCTTAAACTATACTATATACAGAATCCTCATCGTTTACGTGATGTTCACATCAATATTCTAATCAATATTAAATATTACATTTACACGTTTATAAGACTGAATATTTTTGATGATATAGACAAATGCCCAATCTCATCCACAGCTCTAACACTGATATCTATTATCTGTATTTACATCTCCTTCATGTATTGACCATGATACTTAACTGAGCTAAATTATACATCAATAAGCTGATGGATGAAACGTGACGCAACAAATAGCATTGTAATAAGCATATAGCTATATATACTTTTATATATATAATATATTCTATATATATACTCTATTCTATGTAAATACACTAAAGTACCGGCGCGCCTAGGCACTGAAGCGGCCGACTATTGTAAGAGCCGATTCGTAATTGCAGTAATAATTATTACATAAATAATATTTTAAAAAACTCCTAATCCATATTGAATGTTGTACTGAATTAGACTTTATTATTTGTATTTTATTTAGGAACGCACTAAGTGCTAATCCGACTCGCATATGGCCATTTGTTTTTTTTCTTAAACAATACTGTCTTACAAACAAAGAACTTATTTTTCTTAAAGCCATCATTATGATGACAAAGCTTTTGTATCACAGTCTATAAGAAGGAAATCTCTATATTTAAATAAAGTGAAATGAAACAAAAGAAACCTTTAATAGATATTAATTGAGCTCTTAAAGGACCTACTATACTGAATAGATAGGAAATTATACGGCATTAATCATGAGGGCTTTACGGTAAGGAAAAGTAATTATAAGAAATGACGATGACGTCTCTCGGACAACTCTGGAAATAAAGGTTTCAATTATGTCTGACGAATGACATTGCTTGGCCATAAATAGAAATTGAACTCAAAAGCTGTAAAATAATATAATGAAGTTTTAGGTTGCCTGGAAGAGACCGCTTTGAGCGATAAGGCCACCTATTGTATTGCCTAGAAAATATTGTAAATATGGTCTGTTTTTGTATTGTATATTTTGGTGTGCAATAACGTGTTGTCTCTCTCTCTCTCTCTGAAGTTCAATACATAAATTGTATCATATTTCGTAATTAATCCACTTTCTTCAAAACTATGTTCTTCAAAATCTTCAAACTTCAAAAATGTGTTTTGTGTATAAATCTTCTATATCATGGTCTGCCCCCATATTATATCGCCAAATTAGCTAAGAATATTCTTTAAGTTGTCGGGACGAGATTGCTTTTAGCGACAAGACTTTACTGCTTTG
Source organism: Dendrolimus kikuchii (assembly GCA_019925095.2). NCBI lineage: Eukaryota > Metazoa > Arthropoda > Insecta > Lepidoptera > Lasiocampidae > Dendrolimus > Dendrolimus kikuchii. The sequence goes on from CM034400.1 coordinate 11,826,192, forward strand.
CAAAGAACGTGTTGTAATTTTTTTGTACTTGTATATTTTGAGACAATAAAGAAACAGGTATCACCAAATACAAATATATCTTTAGATAACATACAATCAGTTCATTTTCAACAACATATGACTATAAACTATAAACATAAAATTAAATAACTTGCACGTTTGTAAATTAGTACAGATGGATAAATATAAAAAAATAAATAAGAGTTGTACAAAGACGTACTATATATTTAGAAGATAATACGAGTAATACACTACACTTGTTTGGAAACCCAAAGATAATAGAATAAAGTTATCTCTGCCCCGAGGGATATTGGGGGAACACAGGCGATTTAAATTAAATAAAAAATAATAACATTTAGTCTTTTTAAAATAATGCTGTTTGCTATAAGCACATGTATTTGACACTGGATCGAAAGACGTCCAGCAACGTCCGCCAGCGTTAAAAGAAATCATAATTAATCGCCCCATTCCCGCCTGCTCGTCTTAATAGAGAGCTTTCACCGCTTTCCATGTTTTCTCAGCGACGTAATAAATTAATCTCCATTTCGCAGTTTTCCTCTGCCCGGAGAAAGAAGGCAACAAACTAAACAATAGAGCAGTAACTTTACCGCCAGTCTCCACGAACCGCGTTTCCTGCACTGTGCGTGCTCACATTCAACAATTCCCTCTCTTATATTTATTTCTCTTATAGTTCACCTGTAATATAATTATTTGTTTAGATGTTTCTTTCATAATTTTGTCATATATTACTCGGGTTATTTTTCTTTATTGTAGAATTTCTTAACTTCCGTAGCCATTTTGAATTATCCTTCTAAAATCGTTTATGTATGTTCCACCTATTTGTTTCAAAACCTACAAGGTCTATGGATCCCAAAATATAAACAATTATAACAATTATTAATCGATTTCCAAGTTTAAGTTATTTAGTAATAAACTTTCGATTTTCGAATTGTTTGTTGTAAAAAATATGTTTTAAATAATAAAACGCTAAAAAGCGAAAGAAAATTAAGCTCTGGCGTCATCTATGTACGTTGTACATACATTGAGAAAACATCTCTCAGTTGTGTACGTACATATTATATGGCGGATTGGCGGCTACCTAATTTATTATTATTTTTATTTCGAAGCTGGCAGACGGGTAGAGGTGCCAGATGTCCGTTTTCGATCGGACACTCCGTTTTTTTATGTTTTTCCAATCAAGAAAATCTTTCGAAGTAAGAAAGAGAGTTGGTCTGAAAGAGAGTGTCGGGGTGAAGGTAAGGAAAGGAATGCTCCGGTGGTTCGGGCATGTGGAAAGAATGCATGATGAAAGAATGACTAAACAGATATACAATGCAAAAGTGGATGGATGCAGAAGTCGTGGAAGGCCACGACACACCTTCCATGATCAAATTGATCGTGTACTAGCAGAAGGTGATGTCAGGAGCCTTAAGAACAGACGAGCTTGCATGACAAGAGTTATGAATGTCAAAGAGGCAAGTGAGGTGTGTAAGAATAAGCCTAAATGGCACTCTGTTGTTCGTGCCTACCCCGCGAGGGAACTGGCGTGAAGTTATGTATGTATGTATGTAAGAAAATCTTGGTAAAATTTAAATTAAAGATTTAAAACAAATTCGTTAATTATCGGCCAACTTTTGTATCTCTCCTTAAATATTGTAAAAAGGGAATTGTGCGTTTTCTATGCCAATATTATAAAGAGGAAAGATTTGTATGATTATAACGAATAAAGTCAAAAAGTACTGTACCGATTTCAAAACTGCTGTAACCATTCGAATGCTACATTATTCCTAAATAATCTAGGCTATATTTATTACTAGAAAACATTAGGGATTCTTATTAAAACTTCAATAATGTAACCCAAGGAGTAATTTTTTTTACCATGAAATGTCTTTCATCGCATGCGCTGCGGAAACTATTGATGATAGAATAAAAAAATGATCTATAATATTAAAGAATATAACAATGTCTACAAAAACCTTTGCAATACCATATGTCCATCCATGTCCAACTATTGTAGTTATAACTACTTTTTTATATTTTAAAAGTTGATAGAAATGCCGACCAAAATCAGACCATATTATTCATACCTTTGTTTGTCCATGCTTGTCCAAATAAATCATTTCGTAGTCAAAATTGTTTCGATACCTGTAGATTACTTTAAAATTATTCAAATCGGACATTCCATTCATTAGACTTGACGAATTTAAAAATGTGAATCTAAACACAATACTTAGCGCTGGAATCGGTTTCTAGGATTTTGATGAAATTTTATGTGGATTTGAATGGGTCCAGGGATAGTTTAGATTCACAGTAGACCCGGTAGGTGGCGCTAGAATCGGGTTGTACATTTTTAATTTTTCAGGATAGTGCAACGTCTGTCGAAACCACTAGTTTTTAATATAACTGTGCTAGTTCCACTGAATTCGATTGCCATCTCAGGCAATGAAACTTTATTAAAAGCAACAGCATCGAGTACTAAATATATGAAAAAGTAGATTGGCTCTTCATTTAGCATTCGATGCAAATTTAGGAACTAAAAAGTTAGTATATGTTAATAATAAAAAAACGTGTCCGGTTTTTTTAGAACTCATCTGGCAACTACATATGGCTCGTCTAATAGAAAATAGTTACCGTCGCCTGTGGACGTTTGCAACACTAGAAGCGAAGCCAACGCGTTGCTAGCCTTTAAGATCGGATGAGATGGGATAGCTGAGATAGAAGTATCAGACAATAAATCAATCAATAAAATTCCAATTAGATATGCCTTTCACTAAATTAGAAATCAAATAAAAAAATATCTGGCTTAAAAAAGGATATTACACTATTGAAGAATATTTAAATGACAAAACTTTATTTACATAGCATCTCGCTCCAGCCTCTTATACTATCGTCTGTATAACGTTTTTATCTTGCCAAACATGTAAGGCATTTATGGAGGTATGTTGCAATATAAACTTTTGGTAAGTCTCGTCATTATTATAACGATAATAATATTCTTCTTTCCTTTTATTATATCTTGTCTTACTGAGCATGCGCTGTTTGCTACAACTCCATTAATTCTTCGAAAAGTAATTATGTAACATACTTTTGTATAGAAATTTATAAAAAAGAGCTTGAGATATAAATAGAACAAGAAATATAAAAAAATATTTTTAACTAGACATGTTTCTGGGCTGCAGAAGCGACATGAAACTCAGATTTTCTTGCCACATCTTCTCCTTGACAGTAATAACACGTTGCGAAGCAGTGTACATAGAATAGGAAGTAAATTTTAATATATATGTGTGACGTTCAAAAGGTGTTTACCAGTGGAATTTGTTTTGAATAAAAAAAATTGAATCTAAATATGACAGAAGGAATGGGATAAGGGAGGAGGGAGTGGGTCATCGGAACTCTCAGTCATCGCACGAAGTACGATTAGCTCAAGGCTAAACATTTCACGCCGGTGTTCTATGATTTAGACGGACGAAAGCGGAACTGATTGAACGTCGAACGGAAAGATGGGCGGTCGGAAAGGATTTTTACTAGAATGGTTACAAAAGTCAAAGAAAATTAAAAACAGCGGTATAACATTTCATCGAGGCCGGCCACGCGTTGGTAGCGCCCGTTATATTGTAAACGTTCACAGGCGGCAGGGACCACTTTCCATCAGGTGGGCTGTTTGCCTGTTTGCTAATTAAAAAATAAATCTTTAATAGTATAATATAAAATAAAAATGTTAGCTACAATATGCTCGAAACTTCGTCCAGGCTTCACTAAAATTCCCGGGACACAAAGTACCGCAGCATTTAAAAAAGAATGTAAGCTATCGTTTAAGTGAAAAGTGTGTCGGAATAAGCTAATTTTTATATACACGAACAACTTCTTATCACAGTCACACATTTTATTACATGAAATTTGCTATCGATCAGTCAAAAATTCCGTGTATAAAAAGTAGCGCAGATTTTAAGTCTAAAAATCAGCTGTCGATCAACGAAAACCGCATCGAAATCAGCCCAGTAGTTTTTACGTGAATCCTGAATAAACAGACAAACCGACAAACAGATAAATAAACAAGAAATCTAAAAAAAATTGCATCGTGTTCTCTATCGTTTATATAGTCTATTTCAGTTGTTTTCGTTAAATAGCTTCAATGTACAGACACGGCATGTTTAGAATTGTATACTATTATATATTTTTTTTTAATCAGAAATGAGGAAGTGCTCTTTTTCACAAAGAGTATACTGGACCCTAAGAATAATTAATCAACAAAACCGCTATAGTGAGGTTGCCTTGCAAAAAGTTATTTCGCGGAAAGGGGAACTGCTCTAGTATTTCCGGACTCTTTTTTCTTTCGAAAAATAACCTCCACTACTCAATCAGTGAAGAACAAGTAATTGTTACAATTTCAGCCATTTACAACCGGTTTCTAGTGGAAAATTTAAAGCTGTTATTGATGCCTATTTAATGCATATTATCTTTACATAATATAAAACAAAGTCACTTTCTGCGTTTGTCGGTCTATCTATCTGTATATCAGGTAACTCATTATAAACCACGCAACGGATTTTAAGCGGTTTTCACCATCAGTTAGATAATTTATCACTGAAGGTTTATGTATATAAAAAAGTCTCTAAGACGGCCTCTGTAGTTGAGCGGGCTAAGCCTTTGCCGGCCTACCTCACTGCAACGCAGAGGCTCCGGGTTCGATTCCTGGTATAGTAAATTTCGGAAACGTATTTTCTTCGTTATTTACTATGGTCTGGGTGTCTGGGATCGGCCCCAGAGTAGTCCGTTGTATATTACCCATAACACAAGCGTAACTTGCTTAATTTGGGGATATACAATGTGTGTTTGTCTGCCGATTATTTATTTATTTATTAGTCTATTTAATTTTTTATAAGTAAAATAGAGAGTTAAGGCTCGAGGTTTAATGGGGTTTAATGAATAATTATAATCATACAACAATAATAAAAGGCCAGAAACGTCCCACTCCTGAGCTTGGGCTACCCATTTATCCGCCCCGCTTGACTACGATGGAATGGTGGATTTGACACATCGGTTACCTAGATGTGTATGTAGGTTTTATCATGATGTTTTCCTTCACCGTTAGTACATTCCTCAAGTCACGAATATGAAAATTCATAGATATATCATATTTAAATGATATAATATTAGAATTAGAAAGTTAAAATAAATACATGAAAAGAATTGAAATTATTAGGCTGTCTTTCAATGCACTATTTATTAACAATGTAAACAAGTAAAATGCAGGAGAATATAAACAAATGCGGGGAATACCTGTGAGTAGCTAACATCTAGTTTACTACCAATAAGATTACTCGTACAAATTAGTTCTTCTAGACTTCTAAGAAGCAATACTAAGACTGAAATTACGCCGCCAAGGTAAAATTACCTTCATATGAATCTAGGTCGCTCCGAAAAATACACTAATTAAATATATTTTTATAATTGATGTGTTAATTTTATCTATCTTAATAAATACATTTTTTCACTATGTGTAAACCGAGTAAAAATCTGTTTCAAACAAAGTAAATACAAAATAATCGCATATATAGAAGATTATGTAAGTATGTGTGTGTTATAACTGGTCTGGGTCGAATTATGTATGCACGTATATATTATGTATGTAGGCGTGCGTCTGCTTTAGTAATGATTTTACTATCTATTAATAGGTACTGATATTTAATATAAATACTAATGCCCCGCAAGTATTCAGCTATCAGGAATAGCTGCGTAGTTGCGACTTTTGAGGTTAAGATCCTTGAACTAGGAGCTTGAGGCGCCTGAGAAGATCTCAGAGGGTACTGGCGGTGAGGTCCATACAAGGGTATTGTACAGTGTCGGGGATGGCGGCGGATCCCGTGGACTTCGCCTCCCCCCTGTTTGTGAAGGGTACTCTCCCCGGGGACGCCCTAAGTGAGAGCCAAGCGTAGGGGTACCACAGATGTAATACCTATGGTTCACTTCCTGTGGCACCCTATAAAAGCGCATAGGAGGGGGGCGCAGGTTAGATTTAGTGGGTAGTCTCACGGGCAGTCATCTCCCGTCCCTTCCATTAGCGGCCATCGTGGTCATCCGGCCGATCAGGAGTCCCACACATCCCTCGCTGTAAAGACTTCTCTCCAGGCCAGAGGATGGTGTCCCAAGAAAAGACATTCCCCCTGCATTATCAAAAAAAAGGAGCTTGAGGCGCCCGCTTAAGCATAGCAGCGTTGTGAACTCATCGCCATCACCGGACGTGATCTGTCGTTCTTGACCGTGGTTCGGTCCACGCAAATAGAGTGGAAAACACTGGGAGCTTGGTAGGCCAGTGGACCACCGCCTGCCAGGGCCTCGTAGACTGCCATAAAGACGAAGGACAAAACACGGGTTTTAGTAGGTACCCCGACGCGGGTGGTAATACATATACTTCTTTGGGGGATGCTAGTGCCACCCCAACGGTGAATCCCACACGTCCCCACCGCTCTTCCTCCGCAGATTTTTCAGAATCCTGAGACACATAGTTGTATCAGAACATTGGCAAGCAATTGGTTTAATATATTTTGTCAATGTGTCGGACTGAAACAGTGTCTGATATGAACAATAGGAATCAAATAGAAAGAAAAGAAAAAAATTAATTACGAATCATTATATCTGTTAATCATTTTAAATAGATCCATTTTAGCCGTTTTTGTCGATAATTAAACGTATTTATATGTATATGATGTCATCAAAAGTCATGCATGATTGATAGTAACATGAAAATGATTCAGGCATAATAGCATTCCGGTGTAACACGCTCGGTCAAATTAAACATGCTCGTATCATGCCTAAACTAACTCTGGAATATATTGACTGCTTCCACAAAATGCAATTACAAACAATTCTTGGTTCATGCGCGTATTTCATACAGAATTTGAGCATATGGCACATTTGCCATTACAGTTGAAAATTTCAATACCATTGTACGAGTATGATATTGAAATATTCAACCGTAAATAAATACATTATACTTGTACATAAATTGGCTGGTTTTACTCATCGGTAATCTCGAAGTTATCCTCGTCATCATCATAAGATGTAATTATAACGTCGTTTTTCGTATACACACAATTTACGAAATACCTATAAAAAGGTTTATCTTTATAAAACCAAGTCTTATTCATATTGAGTTAGAGAAATTCTGAAGGGTTCTTAAGAACCATATAAAAGCCTTCAACTCAATATGAATAAGACTGTAAGAGTTTCCCTTACTTAATGTTCGGTATATAAGATCAAAAGACTCTTATTAATCCTATTTTATTACTGATTGTACTGCTGATTACGTACATTAAAATTTCTAAATTACGTACACAAAAGCCATGCACATTATACAATTTTGGTTACGAAATCCCTATCAGCGGCCCAGAAGGCAATCTGCATTACCACATCGCAAGGCAATGCTTAATGCATTAGCACTTTGCTGGTAAACTTCATGTGCCCAAATGTTTAACCCCAACTATACAATATGCAACCTATTCCTATGTTTCATAGTTATTAATATTGAGATATTCAATTTTTGCGAGAATGGTCTTTAGAACTTGAATCCATCACTGAAAGACATAACTTAAAATTTCGACACAAAATTAAAATTACAGTCTGTTTATTATTAAATTTACTTATAGTCAAGTGATGATATCGCCATCTTTTGTTCGAACCTCAATACACATTCTTGATACATACATATTCCTTCTCTTTTTGTATAATAGTATGTATGTATATCAATCTCTGTCCGCCCAATTTCCCCTTACAACATGGAAGACGTCGCCATTTTGTCGTCGGATTCGTTTAAGGTGTTAAATAGACAGAGATGTAAGAAATAAGTTTTTTGGAAAGTGCAGTGAGTTTTTGAAACAAACTAAATGACAGCCGCCCTGAAAAGTGATTGTGATTGCATTGAATGATTAATTAAGGGAGTTTAAATTTCCGTGTATGTTTGATGTCTGCGTCTGAGAAGCCAAGAGCATTCTTACTCAACAGGGGTTTGGATGAGTCTATATAATAGTCTATTGTCTTTATTTACTACTAGCTGTGCCCGCGACGCCGTCCGCGTAGAATTTGCTTTCAAAACCCTCCGATTTTGAAACATTCTTCATTGGTGCTCCGCTCCTATTGATCTTAGCGTGATGATATATAGCCTATAGCTTTCCTCGATAAATGGGCTATCCAACACTGAAAGAATTTTTCAAATCAGACCAGTAGTTTCTGAGATTAGCGCGTTCAATCAAACAATATATTAGTATATTTGGCTACAACACTAATACTTACATTTTAAATATCGCAATATCTTTTGAATGAAACGTCCGAATTGAATAATTCAAAAAGTTCTAGAAAGGTATTGAATTCGTCTTAAATATGGAGTAATTTATTTTGATAAGGATTAATACCAAGGTACAAAATAAAGAGTTTTTGAAGCGACGGCATTTTAATTATTTTAAAATATAAAAGAAAACACTTATTGTGAGATAACTACAATAGTTAGACATATACTTACGCGATATTTTTTTTGACAATTATATGTTCTGCAAAGTGGTAGTACATTGTTTTGTTCTATAATCAATAGTTTTCGCAGCGCACGCCGTGTAAGGATTTTTTCGGGTCATTTATTTACACCTTGGGTTACATTATTGGACTTTTAGTAGGGATCCCTAATTTTTTTGAAGATATAATATAGCCTATAGCCTTCCTCGATGAATGGGCTATCCAACACTGAAAGAATTTTTCAAATCAGAAATTAGCGCGTTGAAACAAACAAACAAACACTTCAGCTTTATAATATTAGTATGGATTATTCGACAGATACTTACACAACAACTGAAGGCAACAAAACTATACTATTAGCTTCAGCGGCTACGTGTATACGGAATAGCCGGGGTATGATGTATGATGATGAATTAGTATTGACATACAGTTTGGCAATACAGCTAGCCTTCTGGGCACGCTTCCCTCTGACTGGGATTTATTACAGTCTGTAATAACTTAGTTTATTATTAATATTTAAATATATTTTTAAGTCAAAACGTATACGAATGAAACTCGATACAGAGCTGACTTATAGCCCGAGTCAATTCTTAGTATAATTTTATCCCAATAAATAAATCACGTCGTTTCTGTAGAATAGACGAATTAGTAAAAAAGATGACGCTGTAATCGCGATGTAGACAACCATCGTTGTAATTCTGTAACAAATACGTTGTCAGTGTATCTAATACTTCAAATCAGGTTGGCTGCCAATTTTCTTTATGATTTGCTGTGTAGTTGTTTATACTATATTGACTTGTTTATAATTATATTGTTTTTTTGTAAATGTAGTGAATTGAAAAAGAAACTAAAGTTTTAGGTCTAAATAATTACAGAATATAACCTGCTTTAGGCAAATAAGTTACTCAACGTTGCTGACGCACGATTGACCAACGGAAGTACACACACATTGGTCCAGCTGGGAATGAAAACAGTACACTCGCGCCGGTGTGTACGCTCAATGTCAAAAAATTACTAGAGGAAATGCTCATATTCTATGGTTTGGCTTACAGTCATGATTTACCACAATTTTATAAATGTTTTCATCTCAAGTTCCTATTTTTAACCAGATGTTTTAGTCCTCTTAATTTACTCAGGTTATTCGTGCTAATTTATCTTCTTTACATATTGTAAAAAAGTCATTGCCTAGGATTTAACCCACGGTCCAGCCGTGGGGGTAAACGCTGGTTCTCTCTTTTCTTTCACCATATCCCAATTATTTGGGGTCGGCACAATATGTCTTTTCCTTCGACACTCTTTTATTCTGACATATATCTTCTGTCACATCACATAATCATAGCATTCACACAATTCATAAGTCTCTTTTTTAACCGACTTCAAAAAAGGAGGAGGTTCTCAATTCGTCGGGATCTTTTTTTTTATGTATGTTCACCGATTACTCTGAGAGTTATGATCCGATTTACGTTATTCTTTTTTTGTTCGACGCGAAATAGCTGTCATTTGGTCCCCTAAAAATTTAACATAGTTTGACCCAGTAGTTTTCATTTTACGAACATTTTTTTGTTCCCATTTCTTGGGACCTATATTTTTTAAGAAGCGCGGCACCTTTCATAGGTCTACCCATACATAGCTAGACACTAAAAAGTAACAAAAAAAAACTTCGTTTAAAAAAACCGACTTCAAAAACTAAAAAACTAAAAAGTATAAAATAACTTATTTCTAAAGCTATTATTATTAATATATATTATCTAAAACATCTTGAAGTCGGTGCAAAGTAAAACATAAAAATTACTATATTTTGAAAATTACTAAGATGTTTTAGATAATATTTTAATATTAATAGCTTTAGAAATAAGTTATTTTATACTTTTTAGTTTTTGAAGTCAGTTTTTTTTGGTCTACCTTTACATTTGTACCCATCCATCTTGTGGTTTAACATTCTTTTTGTCACGTAACTTTCGTACCTCCTCATTATATGCCCAACCACCATAGGCTTAATGCTAGTTATAGATATATAAAGTAGAAGATGGGTGATTGGGACATTATACATATATACGCGGCATGATTTCAAATTAATTATACTAAACACTTCATGCAAATAGTGGATTTTTTTATAAGTAAATATTCGTCATGTAATTAAAAATCTATATATAATATCGAATAACGACTTATGATTAAGTAACCCTTCCATAATTCATACTTGAACTAGATAAAAGTAAAAGTATAAACAGACAAATGGACATCCGCTTCTGTTATAATTATTAAGAATTCTTTATAATATCTAAATCCGTCTCGAAGTAAATGTTTTTATGACTCAGCAATAAGAGATAGAATTTTAGTCGCATTGGGTTGCTACTTTATTTTTATTTGCAATTAAATCAATAATAAAAAATAATGGATAAAATCATACCAAATCAAATATTCAATTTTTTTTATTCGAAAGAGTATATATACTCCTGAAGTGGTCTGATGAGATGAGTAGAGCGCCTACATTAAACGAAAGGCAAACGTATGCTGTACTGGTGCCGGTATTACAATTTCTACAGGCGCTTATAATATTATTTCGAAAGCTATGCAAGTATATGGGCAACCACAAAGTAGATCTTTTTTTAACAAAATGAAAACCGTTCTAAAAGCAAAAAATAAATATTGTCTACAACATCTTGAAGTCAGTGCGAAGTAAAATATAAAAATGACAATATATTGCAAATTTATTGTTGTTTTTTATGTTTTACTTGGCACCGACTTTAAGATGTTGTAGAAAGTATTTAGTTTTTGCTTTGTAGTTAAAAATTCAAAGGAAATTTTATTTGTTGTTTTATTAATCGAAGTTGTAAGATGTGTCAAATATCCATTATCAATTAAAAAAGTGGTATTGCTAAGACATCCGTATTTTATTCAAATGGCATGGGTTTAACTAATGGCTGGAGAGGTACATGTACCATTTGGGCAGTTTTTCTGGCTTTATGTGCATTTTGTTACATTTACCACGCTCTAACGGTAATCATAATATTGTAAGGCACTTTGCGGCTACTGATATCTGAAACTGCTTCAAAGAAATATGTCAAGTACACCATCTCCACACACGGAGAATACATCCCAACAATATGACGTTTATGGGTTGCTATTATTATATGTAACTAAAACTATTAAATATTAAAACGATGAATAAAAATTAGCAAACTAAGTACAAAAATACAATAAAATAAGTATTTTTCAGTAACGTCTGTATTTTATGTCATATACAAAAACGGAATTGCCATTAAACCATCTGCAAATAGCCAATATCCAAGAATTTTAGTAAAATACGGACGTTACAGAAAAATATTTTTGTAGTTAATTTATATAATAATTTATTACTTGAATTTCGAGATGCAATTAGATTACAAATACCTGGAATCGTCCATTCTACGATTTTGATGACATGACAATGGAAGGAACGGAAGGAGAAACTGATACACCTAAGAATCTTGCATTAATAATAAATTTCACGACTAGTTGAATGACCAGTAGTCTGTATAGGCATAAAATACATTTAATTTGGTTATATTACATGGTTATATTCTCAGTCACAAGCAACAACATTTCATTACAATAGACAGTTTGACAAGATTAAAAGTTTCTTCCTGCAAAATTTTATCACAAACAAAATCACAGCATTAAAAATTCTGTGGGAATTTTATCATAGAATACAATTAGCTAATTTAACGGCAATAGGCGCGAACCCTTGCGGCAAGAATATGTGGCCCTCATAAAGTAAGCAGTTTGTTATTAATTTTTTATTGCTAAAATAAAAATATTGTTACCGTCAATTTAATTAATTTTATAAAAATTCAAAAAATGGCAACCCCGATCTTATATAGTATCGCAGGCTGACGACGGTGTCTGTGCGTTTACCGAATCGGTACCAAGGCCTTGGCAGCGGGCGACCAGTGACCTTTGCGGAATAACTACGAGACCAACAGTAATTCATTTGTCGCTCACTTAGATTTATATTAATTACAAAACATTAGTTCCAACACTGTTTATGGAAATTCGAGGTTCCCAACTTTGCTGTAAACTCATATATATATATTAGGATACTTACCTTTCTCTATTATCATTTGTTCATACAAATGTGTATGGAGTATTGTAATTTTGTAAATTATTTGGCGCCTTTAATCTTTTGTACTTTGACGAAAATATAAGACATACCGACACACATTTAAAAAGTTTAAGCAACATATATGTTGGAATGTAGGCTGAAAAACTTCCTTTACTTCGTACTAAAATTGCACTTTGCCAATCTCTTCTCTTCTCTATCCTTGACTATGGCGACATCAGCTACTTAGATATGACCCAAAGCCAATTAGATAAACTAGAGCGACTCCAAAACTTCTGCATTCGTTTCATATTTGGTTTGCGCAAATATTATCACATTTCTGAATTTCGTAGTAAACTCAAATGGCTTTCTATGCGCCTACGCCGGATAGCTCATTTGTCATCCCTTTTGTATAATGTACTCTTTAGCCCAGAAACGCCCTCCTGTCTGAAGGAACTCTTTGAGTTCTTTCAAGAAAGTAGTACAAGGCTTTTAAAATCATCAGCAAATCTGCGACTAATGACGCCAATACATTCTACGCAATTTTTTCAAAAATCTTTTGCTGTGCAGGCTGTAAGGTTGTGGAATGCATTACCAATTAGCATCAGAAGTGGAAAGTTACTTACATCTTTTAATAAACTCCTCAAAGATCGCTATGTAAATTTGTAAACAGTAATTTATGTATGTGTCCATATATTTGTATATAAATTGTATATGCGCACCGAATACCGACCCAGTATTAGAAATGTAAAATTATCTCCAGAAAGTTGTTTGAAAGAAATCGCTGTTAGCGATAAGACCACCGATTGTACTAATTAAATGATTGTACTGATTGAAATGATTGAACTTTGGAACGAATCTTAATATAACATACAATATTCTTTTGTTATTATATATTTATACTAGCGGCCCCGGCAGACGTTGTCCTGCTCTGAAAAAATTAAAATCTAGGACCCAATCCCAGCGCTATCTACCGTTTTTTTATTATTATTATTATATATATCTCTACGGACTCGAGTTCCGTACCTTTTTTTAATACTTAATTTCTATGAAAAATTTGAGACTCCGTACACGCTTATTGTTTATTTTTGTTAGTGTATGTGACATTATATGTAGTAATTTTTCTGTTTTGGTGTACCTTAAGAATAACTTATTATATTAATTTATTCTAATTTTAATACTAAACTTATACTAATGTAGAGTGTATCTGTTACATGCTGGTGTTGTGAGGAAGTGCATGTGCAGTGTTGGCCTTATATCTATACTTATATATAGTCGTATCTAGTGGCATGTGTGTTATTTTTTTCTTTTCTGTGCCTGGGCTATTAATTTTTAGGCTCTTTGTGTGTCTTGGTTTGTTTGTGGAGTGTGCGTGTAACGCAATGCGATGGTAGTGCGCGTAGGTTTAAGTATGTGTATAAGTTTTATTGTTAGTTATGTGTTTGTGACTTTGTGTGGTGTTATAATTTATTGTTTAGTTGTTGTGACATGAAAAATACCTATCTACCGGTTCCAATTGTGGATTTAAACCATCCGGGGACCCACTCAAACACACAAAAACAAAATCACCAAAATCGCTCCAGGTAATTAGGAGGATTCTAGAACCCGATCTCAGCTACCGGTTCCAACGGGATAAAAAGTATCCTATGTCCGTCTCCTGGTTCTAAGCTACCTCTCCACCAATTTTTAGCCAAATCGATACAGCCGTTCTTGAGTTATAAATAGTGTAACTAACACGACTTTCTGTTATATATATATATATATATATATATATATAGATTTTAAGACACTTAAAATCTGCTAAGCTAGGCCAAATTGCTTTGGTTTTTTTACATATTTAAGTGCATAATATTTTTTTTGTATATTCTTGCACTATATACTACATCGCCATTATAGTTTTAAATAAATCTTTCTTTATAAATTATTAAGGGGAAAAATAGAGAAAGAGAAGTTATATAGAATTTTTCAAACTACTGAAATGTATAATAAATAATTATATCCATATTATGATCACATCTGTTCCGGATAAGGGTAACCAGAGACTAATGTCTATTTATTACAATCGTGACAAATACATTTTGGTTTCATCTACATTAATAACTAATCTCTTCGTACATGCTGTAATCAATACATATGTAGCCTTTAGAACTATATTATGCTACTTGATTTACTACACTTTCTTCAGTTTTCCATCTCATCAACAATAACGAATATTTTATAATATAATTACACATAATATTACTAAATTGTACTAAATTAATGCATTAGGCAAGTAATTTTATTCGAACATTACACCAGTTACATAAGTAAGCAGTACGTACAAGCAAGGAGAACAAGGTCGCATCATGTAGCCACCACGTGCTGGAAACATAATAGGTTTTATTCTGAGATATTAATCAGGGCATAATAAGATACAGAACAGGTATACCTATCAACAGTACCAACACCTAAATCATTAAAACTTACTTATTTACTTAGAAATCTATCATTCATGGTACATTACACTTTAATGTTAAGATAAATATTATAGGACATCAGTTTTTTCTTATAAGTGTTGCCTGGAAGATAAGGCTTTAAGCAATAAAGCCTTAATTCGTAAGGTTATACAAAGGGCGTACTTATTGCTTAAAACCACTATTTATAAACTAGATACAGTATTTAGTTTTTAAATCACTAAGATCAGAGCAGATTAGATATCAATTCTTCTCTACCTTATACACGCTGTTACACTCTAATAATGAATAATATACCAAAACCTATAAAAAAAGTGTTTTCCCTAAATCTAGGGGACTACCTGGACGAGTGCTTTTAGCTGTTATTGCGTATTTCATCGAATCTATAAATGTATACAAAAGTTTATAGTAACTCTTCATTACAACTGGAAGAGAGTTACTAACATTAGAATTATGAAAACTATTACTGTTAACTTGTGTGTAGTAGGTATCTATTATTTTATACAAACATCTCATGTATGTACAATTTTTTGCAAAAAATAATAGGTATCTAAATATGTGCTAGGTGGAGAAAATTGTGTTACATACCTAGCCGCTCTATATCATATCATTAGTATCAGTATTATTTAACGGCTTTTCTCTTATAAAATACGAATATGCATCTATCCCATTCTCCAGGATAATTTTTCTGTTTATCTTTGTTATAGAGAGTACATACATACATATAGTATATGCGAAATATAATAATAATCAATTCAGGCCTAAAACCATAAGGTCCTAATAAACAATATCCAAAATACGTAGTTTCACATTTTTTAATCATTGCGGAATTAGTTTTAACACAGACTCTAGAAAAACTTTATCAAACTTGTGATTTCCGGGAAAAATGTAAAACCACGCACTTTAATGACGTTGTAATGAGGTCTGTAAGAACCACTTTCCTTTCCATATTGTTAAACTGTTGACCTTGAATTTTTGAACTATAATAATCATTGTTTTAACATACAGCCAAGTGAGTGTTACTCCACACACTAACGGGTGACGTAGAGGCATGGAACAAGAATGCTGAGAAATTATAATCGCCATATATATTGTATTCTATGATAGAGCTGAAGAACATATTCTATTTTGACATTAGACTACAGAATCCTAAAAATATATCCTATATCTTAAAAGATATTTAATGAAAATTCTTCAAAATAAATATCACTAATAGTATTCTTTAAACACACTTTTTCATTTCGTAGCTCAAGTATTAGAGGAGTGGGACACTTTTTACGAACATGTCTAATTATTGTAATTTTTCTCAACCACACGTAATATATTTTATCCGTGCAGGAACGGAGAAAAAATACAATTTCCTTCAGCCGGGTGGTGTGTCGTAAGAGGCAACAAAACAACCCACAATCAGGTAGGAGGTTATTTATCCGTGTGGATGGCTACCACCCCTAGTTTAGTGTATGCTGCCAGAACAACCTTGAATTGTGTTCCGGCATTAGTAGACAGGTCTCCTTTTAGAGATCGGCAGCACATTGGTAGCACCTTTAGTGTTACAAATGTCCATAGGCAATGGTAACCACTTCCGATCAGTTCAGCCGTCTACCTATCTGTTGAACTCATGCAATAAAATAAAAAAATATAACCGCCGATAAAATTTATCCCTATAGATCTAATAGTTTTTGAGAAGCGTATGTGGCATATATAAACAAACAGAGTGTAAAGACAGTAATTATTGCCAAAATGCCTCCGGAACCCTAAGATCGGATTATGAGAAAGCAATATTTTGTAACGTCATTCCCGACCTCCACAGAACATAGAGTGAATCCGAACTAATTAAATTCACGCGCATTTTATTTTTTTATTCTAAGCACAAGATCTTCGTTATGTCTTGGATAATACTTTCCGAAATTTGTTACACAAATAGCCTGGTATTCAGGTCAGGCACATAGTTTTCCAATAAAGGAAAGATATTCACCTACTTAAAATAACCCTGGTCTAGACATTCAGTTTGACTACAGATAGCCTCTTTGTAAACACAGGTTCAACTTAGGCAATTCATTAAAGAAATCCAATCAACTTAATGAAAATTAGATAATTAGAAGTCTTAGTAAAGTAGGCTATTTCTACTTTGAAATACCTTTTTGTGAGATTTTCCTTTGTCTTATTGTAGCTCAGGAATTGTGACTGATCAGTGGATAAAACTCCAGCCTTTCATTCAAATAATGTATAATATTTTCTTAAGTTTTCGCGACTTGTATACATAATAAAACTACGTTTTAACGGTTTTAAGGGCGGTAATTTTATTTGATTTTGGTTTTTCCGACGTTTCGGCCACTTTTCAGTGGCCGTGATCACGGAAGACAAAGATGTCAAGTGTCAACGAGTATTGTTAAAGTTTTGTTTAGCCTACCGCCAACTTGTTAATTTTAATTATTTAATTTTAATTTTGTTTATGGTTATTATCTACTCTGTGGGAGCCTAATCTAATTTACTACCGCTTCGCAACATGTTATGGCTTGAAGAGAAGAAGCGGCGCAAGAAACTCTTCAGCAAACATGCCTAGCTCTAATAATTTTATATAATATTAAAATGGGTGGAAGGAAAAATAAAAGTAATTATCAGTCAAGTTGGTTTGTGTTCCGTTGTACGCAGAAAGAGCTCACAGTGTCTTGAGGTCTGGTAGCTGGTTTTTACTGGGTTTGGGTCTTAATAGTTTTGATAATTGGATCCCAAACAGGTGGTACTTGCCAACCATCTTCTCTATTGAAATTTGGGTGTTTTTTGATTTCAATAGCCTCACGCATCATTCTAGGTATGAAACGATTCTCTTTCGCGAGGATTTGTGGGTTATCGAATCTGATGCAGTGGTTTGGTTTATCCAACGTGTGTTCACTGATCGCAGACTTCGTAGAGCTTGTGTGTTTCATGTCAGCAATGTGTTCTTTTACTCGTGTTTTTATGCTCCTCTTTGTTTGCCCAATGTATGACAATCCACACTCACAATCAAGCTTGTAGACCCCTGCATCCTGGAGTCACAGGTCTCAGAAATTGGGTAATGTTTTTCTGCGGCTTGAAATATGTTTTGATTGAAGCTCGCCTGAGGATGTGGCCAATTCTGTCTGTGACCCTCTTGATGTAGGGTAGGGTAGCAGGGCACCGCTCAACTGAAGGTGGTTTGGGGCTTTTGTGACGTTCGTGTGGAGTCTTCACCTGATTGCGTTGTAGAACTCGCTTGACATGCTGAAGCTCTCCAGCTATGTGGTTCTCGTCACAGATTTTCTGTGCTCTCTGAATTTGGGAGGACGGCAAAAGTATCGTCTACGTACCTTTTATACATCTTCGACTTAGCCGAAGCGGTATCCAGTGCCTTCTGCTCGAAGTCTTCCATAAAAATGTCAGCTACGACAGGAGACACCGGTGAGCCCATGGCTACACCGTTGATTTGGTCGTAGAAGCCGTAGTCCCACACGAAATAGCCTGATGTGAGGCAATGTTTTAGTAGATCTGCATATTCCTCAGGCATGTTATTATCTATTAGCTTCCTTTTGACAATCTCAATGCAGTCTTCCACTGGTAAACTGGTAAATAAGGACTGGACATCAAAACTGACTAGTACTTCATCCTCAGCCAATGTCAAATTTTCAATTGCGCTGATGAAGTCGAAGGAATCCTTGACATGGTAGGGTGTGTTGCCGCGGAGATTGTTGAGTGTCTTCGCGAGATTTTGTGCCAGTCTGTATGTTGGTGAGTCAAGCTGGCTAACTATAGGGCGCAAGGGGAATAACAATAAATAACAAGTCAATAATAATAGACTATTATATAGACTCACCCAAAACCCCGTCGACTAAAAACCTCCACCTTGGTTTCAGAAGTAGATATCACACATACATGGAAACTGAAACCCCCTTAACCAACCATTCAAACAATAACTATCACATTTCAGGACGGCCGCCATTTAGTTTGTTTCAAAAATTCACTGCACTTGCCAAAAAACTTATTATTTACTATTACATTAGTCAAGGCAAAATTGGGGGGACAGAGATAGATGTTCATACATACTATTATACAAAAAGAGAAGGACCATGTATGTATCAAGAATGTGTATTGTGGTTTGAACAAGTGAGGTCGGTATCATGACTTAAAAACCATAGTTAAATAAACATTAAATAATAAACAAAGATTGATAGTATTATTTATTATTATATTAGCTTATTGAACAATATGAAAACGGCCAATCCTTCTTGAATAAGCGTGTATGTATAAGCATACATAGGGTCAGAGGGCAAAACAGTTCCTATTATTCCCTGACATATGGAGGCCTCTTCTCAAATATAAAATGTATATGACCTAATATTGTTATTGATTAAAATTAGAAGTTTTAATTGTAGCAAATATTCAGTCCTCTATCAATTTAAATATTATTTAACCTCAGTAAGTCATGTCAAGCCAAGCAACAAGTAAGTCTTTGACATATAAATTTCAGGAGAGAGCTGAAAACAAAAAACTGGTAAGCCAAACAAACGAAAGTATCAAATAAATACAACAATAATTCTGATTTGGCTATTTATTGTTTATAGTTCAGTTATGTAGGGTAGGTATCATCATTATTTTCAAATTCATATATAAATAATAGTTTTAACCGTACTGTAACCACTGCGCTCTAGTTACTAACCAGCAAATTAACCACCAAACAAAGCATTATGAAAAATTCTGACAAAATTGACGCCAACTATATAATGTTACGTAAACATTAATGCATTGTAAGAATGAACCATAACGCATAGATGCTTATACGGATTGTTATAATATTTTAGCACAACAACAGTGTTAACTTATTAAAATTGCATAAGACTAAAAGACTAATCAAAATTTCACGCTTAAGACCTCATTGCAACCAAAGCTTTGTTTGCATTCTTTTCATTTTATTAATTATATATACTTGTATGCTACTATCAGTATGAGTTAATTGTCCTTACAGTTTGCAGTTAAGGCATTTTGGCCGAGGGGTTCCGAAACCTCGAGCGATAAATAAAGAGTTTTTAATCCGTCTGTGAATATCCTAATTGAGGCCCAATATACTATTTGTTAATTGTAGACACAATACAAAAAAATAATTTATTCAAAGAAAAACATCGTACACTGAAGTAAAAGTATTAAAAAATCTTTATTATATTAGTTCTGCTGTCTATATTTTACTTAAAATTATTTTCAGTGCGATATTCCAATGATTGATTATAGAAGTCTTTATATTTTTTACAACACGACAAGTAGTTGTAGTTATTAGTACGGACTTAAGTTACAATTCTTGTATAACATACTTGCCATAATATTTTCCACTGGTTGGCATTTAAACTAGACCGTCATACTGGTTCAGTCGACGACACCTGCAATCTTCCTTGCTTCCTTGAAGTGTGGTATGCATCCGAAGCCGCCTACAGCTTGTGCGTGTGAGATTTTCGCGGTCGCACCCGCGAGCCCTTCCAATATACCTCAAGGCCTTTACTAGCCATATATAATAAGTTCACCCGCCCGAAACGACACACTACGTTACTTTCACGCGAGCAGTGCACATTTTGAACGACAGAATGTACAGGCTCATAATAGCCTTTGTGATCGCGACCGCGACTTGCCAGCAACATGAAGGTGCCCGCCGCGTCCCAAAGTACGCAGGTGATCCGAAAACAGCAGCAATCCTTCAGGAAGCCCGTTATCTAAGCGGAAGTGGAGCTTTTGGCTCCGCCTACCAACAGGAGGATGGCATTAACTTCAAAGAAGAGACCGACGCCGATGGAAACAGAAGAGGAAGCTACTCATATCTCGATCCTAGTGGTCAAAGGAAAACAGTGAGCTACATCGCTGGAAAGAACGGATTCCAAGCAATTGGTGACCACATCCCTACGGCGCCCCAAGCAGCTGCTCCTACCCCTGGTTACACACCAGACCCAAGATACAATTCACCTGACTATAAGTCGACACAATATACAGCTCCCCAGCAGTACACAGCGCCCTCTGCACCCAGAAATTACGCAGGAAAACCTAATGTAGACGACGGTCAATATTACCCTGAGTTGTACGAACAGCAGACATACGATGCTCCCCAGCAACAGTACCAGTCTCAACCACAATATCAGGCTCCTCAGCCTCAGTATCAGTCTCAGCCTCAACCTCAGCCCCAGGCTCAATACCAGACAAACAACATTTACCCTGGTACTACCCGGGCGCAGTACAGTGGATTGAACACCCAACAATACACAGCACCACAGCAATATTCCGCACCTGAACCCCGCCAACAATACTACGACGAACCGACGACGCCGCCCCCGTCGCGCTTCTTCCCTCCAGGCAAATTCAGCCTGAACAGAGCGCCCGACGGCTATACTTATTCGTTCCACAAAGTGTAAATATTTATAATTCAACGCGGCTTCGGCGATTAGTAAGCCCTAAGCATGTAAAAAGCACGCATCAATAAGCAATTCGCCGAGTCATCTAGGGGCGGTCGCGGTGAGCGTACTCGGTCGCTTCTAAAGCATTCCTAATTGTTTGCTGTGATATTGTGAGTTAATGGACAGGTATAGATTGTTGGTTTTGTTACATGTATAGTATGATTAGTGGACTGAAAGACTCAGTTGAATAAACTGAACTTGTAAATAAATTTAGAAATACAAATAATTAAGTCATAGTATTATTTTTATTCATGCCTAAAGAAAGCCATAATAATTATAGTCCTTTCATAACACTTATTTATGAAGCTACAACATCCTGTAGAAGACTTATTAAAATTGAAATTTGAATATGAAACTTTATTTTGTTTATTTCCTTGTCGCAGTGTGGGCTACGTCCGCATTCTACTTGTGCTGTACTCATAAAGTACTTCAGGCCCCGAGCAACTAGATCACCTCACCGCTAATACAAGGATATTTTGCCACAAAACCGGTCCGGCGCCGCCGCCACGCCTTGCCTTCCATTTACCCGCACTACTATTAGGTCAGATACCAACGGTGCAATAAAACGTACAATGTACAATTATCAGTGCATGTAATATGAACTTTATTCTCGCTGCTCCGACCGGGCCGAAGCACGTTGCTCATAAATATACAATTCTGTTTAATAAGTGTATGGTTCATAGGAACATAATATCATACAATAAACGTATTAATTGACTCTGATCAATTTAAACACGTTAAGTCTAACAGAGCTTTAATGAGAAATTGGCAAATGAAAACCAATTAAAATATTTTCCAAAATAACTTCGGAAACATTTTAGAAACTAATTAAGAATATCCTGTTACAAATTTGTGATACTATCAAATTTTAATTAGGATACTCGTTACCTTTGTTGGAGAAATAGAAACCTGACAATCAAGTATTGATTACTATAAACTGATAAAGACAAAGTGCTCTGGATTTTCGTAATGTTCTATCAAAAATTGCATTGTTCTACCACCAGGTATACAATCTATAAAATCAATGTTGCAAGCTATGTGTTACTCGAAACAATCACAATAGCATGTTATTGGAGGGGAAATAGTGAATACGATCAATTTGTCAAATTGACCGAGGCGAATCCACCGTCATTGTCTTTAATCACGAAATTGTTAAAACTAAATTCGTAGCTCACAAACACTAATTTAAACTCGAGTATAGTACGTATTAAAGTGCGCTTGCATAAACTGTGTTGGATTAATTTAAGCAATTTCCTATTTCGCTAATGTATGCAATTGTTTTAATAGAATTTAACTCTTACGCTTTAATTATGCAAGATAAACATAACGTTGTTTTCTTGGTGGCTTAGTAGTTTAGGTATTCACGAGTAATTCCCGTGATGCAGATTAAAATCCTGACATGAATATGAACCTCTTAATTTTTTTTTAATATCACCTCTTTGTAGATAAATGAGTTATCCTGAAAAATAAAATAACAGTTTACAAGTACAAAAAGATCTGTACTTTAAAATATTTAAAATTAATGTTAGGGTGCTCCTTTCGCACATGGATTTGGTGTACTAGCTTTAAAAATACCACATTGTTATAAAAAATCAATTTGATCGCGGCGGTTTACATTATGGATTTAAAAAATAAGATTACATTGTTCTCGCTAAAAAGCGAAATCATTGCAATTTGCACACGCTAATTGAAGGTAAGCATCGTTAGGAAATTTGTATATATCGACCCCTTTTTTATAGAGAGGAAATGCGATTAAGGACCATAGGCCACGCCAGGGGGAAAGGTCGCGGCTCGTGTGTGGGATTCGCCAGATCGGGTGGCTCTAGTACCTCACATGTGAAGTGCTATTGCTACGCCGCAACTATGGATACCCACTAAAACCCCTCTCTGATCCTCAAGCGTCCTTCTCCGGGCTGTGGGCTCGCTTGCACATTTACCTCCAGCCCGGACAGGCGACGGCCAGCCCTTTACAGGCTAGCCCCACCATTTGTTAGCGGGAGAGACCCAGCTCTCCGGCTACCTCGGATCTCACCATGAGCTGAGAGGGGGCGCGCGGATCGGCACGCGTCCTTCCTTTCCGGCCTTTATATCCGGGAGGATCCGACTTCACTGCCGGTCGCCCGCACGGCCGCACCCTACGACGGCTGGAGGTGGTCCCTGTGGTGGTGTACCCTCCGTCGCTGCAGTCGAATCTGGCGGGAGGAATATATCAACCCCTGTGATAAACGCCAATCCATCTTGGACAATTGTGGCGAGTGACCCGTCTATACTTCTAAATATGATTTATTTTTCCATTCAGTATAAAAATAGGTAGGTTTTATCCGTGCAGGAACGGAGAAAGCATACTAATTCCTGCGGCCAAGCGATCTGTCGTAAGAGGCGACAAAACCACCCATAGCCAGGTGGTAGGGCATTTGCCCGACTGGATGGCTACCACCCCTGGTCTAGAGTATGCCACCATAACAACCTTGAGTTGAGTTCCGGTATTAGTGACCAGGTTTCAGTCTCCCTTAAAAGAGCAGCAGCGCATTAGTAGCACCTTTGGTTTTGCAAATGTCCATAGGCGATGGTAACCGCTTTCCATCATGTGGGCCGTCTGCCTGTCTGCTGAAATCCTACAATAAAAAAGGAAAAAAAGGTAGTATATAATATAGCCTATTATTACATTTCTTATGTATACATTTTTTTAAGTTTTCATTTACTTTCATATATAAATATGCATGTATGTAGTACAGATCCTTAAGATTCGTTTTGGAATAATAAAGAATTTCCCAAAATGATTGAATAAGCAATGCTTACGTATTTTCTATGTTGATTTTTTATACACTCAATTAACCATTGACATTAAATTGTTGCTAACATTCTTCTTTAGACAAATTAAGCGTCAATAGATTCCCATGACTAACTATTGTTAAAAATTACAATAATAAACCTTGTAATTTGTACACAATTAATTTTGACAATGCTTTTTAGTAGACAGCGAGGGAAAATTGCAATATTTTAGTTTTATAAGCTGTGTATAACTAAATAGTATTTGTTAAAACATAATGTAGTTCTTGAGTAACTGTTGAAATAGAAACAATCATAATTTGATGTAATACACATAGTTTAAAGAATTTTCGTAATTATAAATTGTATGAAATTAATGTTTCTAAAAAATTAAGAAACCTGTGCATTTATATACTGTTATAATTTCAATTGTTTTCAAATTTGTGTGTTATTAAGTGCTTTATTTAAAATGTAATATATTATAAAATTTTATTTAACGCAGATAGGTACATGAACTTATTAGGCTCTCTATGTTTTCTACCGTCTGTACAGACGTGCCCCCGAGGAACTGTTCAGAATGGTGCCATCGTCCTTATGCCACCATCACTCAAGAT
Organism: Dendrolimus kikuchii; assembly: GCA_019925095.2. Lineage (NCBI taxonomy): Eukaryota > Metazoa > Arthropoda > Insecta > Lepidoptera > Lasiocampidae > Dendrolimus > Dendrolimus kikuchii. Next base: position 11,851,054 of record CM034400.1, read on the forward strand.
TATCTATATAGGCGTTCATACTCACTTCCTTGCGCAGATAGATTTTTAAGCTCATACACGTAAAGGTTCCCAATAAAGTATTTCTTGCAAACTTCATATATTGATTGGTACCTCTGGTGTAACAAATTTTCCTATGCGAGAATAGCTACCTCACACCAGGTGATTTCCTATTCTGTTAGCCAACTTCCACCAATAAAAAGTGATCTACCTATATTCGTTCAAGGCTGTTAATAGATAATAACAGTTTGAATTTTGGTAATGGGCCTCTATGCCTAAATCCGAAACTATAAGATCTAAGATCTCGCTGTCGGTTTTGATGAAAACTTAGCTTTACATTATTGTAAAATCGATTACCCTAGTCAGAAACCAAATCAGCTAATTTTGAAAAAAATATAGGTTTAGCTTGTAAGAATCAATTTCTCTAAAGGAATGCCAAACGTAAACTGAAGGAAAGATTCTACCCATGAGTAACTGTAAGTTACTCTTGAGTATTGAAAAAATAGAAACAGTAAGAACTGGGATATTGGCTTGTAATGCTAATCTTGTCACTACTACCATGGAAAAATATATCCATGCTACTACTATGGAACTGATGGAGTATGGATATTATTAAAAAGACTACGGTAATACTTATTATTAGACGCCAACAAATTGAGAAGGCGGAAGTCAACTTTTTTCCCTTCAAATCTCTTTACGGTTAAAAACAAAACCACTTATATCACAACAATCATAAAATATAACTATTAACTGCACTTATATAAGCAATTACAAGGGTTTTATAAGACGGCATGTTAAAGCAATTCGTTACAAATAATCTATTATTTTTCTAGCCGTTATACCGTCACATGACGCATGTCTAAGAGTTGTCCCTGTTTTCATACACGATATAATACCTCAATTTGTATTTTATTGAGACTCTAATCTTTTATAGCTTTTGTATTTATTTTAAATTTATTCCCCCTCAGTCGAGAAATAGCTTGATAAAGACTTCGGAACATTTACTGCTAATTTTATTTGCACATTTTATAAGTTTAAAGGGGCTTGTGCTTTATGCATTTAATTGTGTCAATAAAATTTTACAAGACTCATTGTATTATTGTTAGACATCATTCACATCAAATTATGTTATATCCATACAAAGTGAAACTAGACTGCTCTTGCTTTTTAACTTTAAATTAATTAATTGTAATATGTTTTTAAAGCTGCAGGATATATTAATTTATGTCAATTTTATAAAGTTTTATCAGTCATAAATGTATCTATACTTTAATAATAATAAAGGCGTCAATAGTATTATTCTTCCATTTAATAAAAACATATTTTGAGACAAATGAAGTTAAATTTATCTTCTTCGTCTTATAAAATTTCCAATACGTATCCAGCAAAATGTCCCATTTTCCAGCATAAAAGTACTCGTTAACGAAAGAACCATATAGATATTTAAATACATCCGTGGGGAGAACATAAAATCCGTTTTATCCGTGCAGGAATGGAAAAAGAATACAATTTCCTGCGGCCGGGCGGCCTGTCGTAAGAGGCGACAAAACAACCCACAGCCAGGTGGTAGGGCATTTGCCTAACTGGATGGCTACCAACCCTGGTCTAAAGTATGCCGCCATAACAACCTAGAGTTGTGTTCCGGCATTGGTGACCAGATTCCAGACTCCCTTAAGAGAGCAGCAGCGCATCTGTAACACCTTTGGTGTTGCGAATGTCCAAAGGCGATGTTAACCGCTTTCCATCAAGTGGGCCGTCTGCTGAACTCCTGCAATAAAAAAAATAAAAAATTGTAAAGTGTAACTTTCATATTCTATTATACTTAACCCCCTTGTTATTTTAAAATCCAGAAAAACGAAACTAAAGAAAACTGAACAAGCTAGACGTTAAAGAAAATTGTTTTTACTTGAGAAAGAACAACAAAAGTAGATAATTAAGCCACTCTCAAGATTAAAACTGCTGGGTAACATAATCTTGTTTAATCCTGATTTAATTTGCGCAGAGGGAAAAAATTGTTAAGGAACTCTGAAGGTTTTGCATCGCAGCTTAGTGCTCTCGGCTACTTCTAACTGCGTCTATTTAATTACAATAAAAAATGGAAATTTAAAAGCAGCACTGGTAAGAAATAAAATGCAATATCAATCTTGGCTTGCTACGACCCGACGTTGAAAGTGGAAAGTAGGGCAATCTCTAAACTAATTTACTTCTTCGATAACTGGTATTAGCTTTAAATCAAATGCAGCCACTTTTAAAGAACGAATTATCTCTTTATAAATATTGATTTAAATTTTAATTTTCAGTGTGTTAAATAAAAGCTAGCCAGGTCCCAAGGCGTGCTGCGGGATAGAAGATAGGCGAAATGAAGCCGCGTCCTTGCTATAGAAAAAAAAAACTTATATAACCATTACTTTGAAGCTTAATAATCATAATTCAAAGCCACCAAGTTACAAGCTAGCTAGTATTTGAAATATATAATACACATATGAATTTTAAAAAAAAACTTGAATGATAAATTGGTAAGGTCACAATTTTAAGTGCTTGGCCATTCATTACTTCCGCATACACATTCCTTTTATTAATTAATATTCACTTTAAAATACTTGTTACGTTTATTTGATTGTATCAATTTATACTTTACTCGGAGTATTCAACAAAATATTTTATTCATTTCATTCTTTGAAAACATAATGAAAACTCCAAAGTATTTACGAAAGAAACATTGTGATGAGAAACCTGACGGAAAAAGCACATCTTATACGTAAGAAATCATTATTGTTACCAAATGTAAACAGACTTCTTTTAGATTATTTTCAGATACCTCTTTGTGTGTTTTCAGCATTAGTACTCTGTTATTTCACATATGCTTAAGAATTCAATATATTTCAAGTGTATTTCGTAAGTCTTCGTAGATAATAGGACATTTTTATAAATGAACATTTTTATTATTTATGTATAGAGATAGCTATGTATCCTGCAAATTTTATCCTATTGTTACGAGTTGCAGGACTCGAATTAAAATGCCGTTAGAATTACTATAGGATTTATTAGAACTATACAAACACGTATAACTCAGGTACAAATCCCTATTAATATTATATATGCGAAAGTAACTCCTGTTCCGTTTTCACGTAAAAACTACGGGACCGATTGGGCTGAAACTCAGTATATATATATATTTTCGATGCCGAGAATGAACACAGGATACTTTTATCCCGGAAAATGGGATAGTTTCCGGGATAAAAGCATATTTGTCTCTCTGTTTGTTATCCTCTTATGGAAAGACTATTGGACCGATTTGGCTGATACTCGGTACATATGTAATTTGAATACCGAGGGTGGCCAAGGAATACTTTTCATCCCGGATACTGGGATAGATTTTGGGATAGATTTATGTAAAGTTTATCCAGGAAACTAGGATAGGTTTTTTATTTGTGGTTTGCCATTTGCGTCATTTTGGTTAATTTGATCGTTTAGGTAGTTTTGGTTTTTTTGGTAGTTGTGGTAGTTTTGGTTGGTAGTTTTGTTATTTTCAGTAGTTTATGCTGGCAGTTTTGGTTATTTTGGTAGTTGTGGTAGTTTTGGTAGTTGTGGTAGTTGTGGTAGTTTTGGTAGTTGTGGTAGTTTTGTTTTGTAGATTTGGTAGTTTCGGTAGATTTGATAGTTGTGGTAGTTTTGGTAATTTTGGTTTGTAGATTTGGTAGTTGTGATAGTTTTGGTAGTAGTGGTAGTTTTGGTTTGTAGATTTGGTAGTTATGGTAGTTTTGGTAGATTCGGTTATTTTGGTAGTTGTGGTAGTTTTGATAGTTGTGGTAGTTTTGATTTGTAGATTTGGTATATTCGGTTGTTTTGGTAGTTGCGGTAGTTTTGGTAGTTTTGATAGTTGTGGTAGTTTTGGTAGTTGTGGTAGTTTTGTTAGTTGTGGTGGTTTTGGTAGTTTTGATTGGTAGATTTGGTAATTGTGGTAGTTTAGGTAGTTGTGGTAGTTTTGGTTGGTGGATTTGGTAGTTTTGGTCGTTTGTGTAGTTTACACAATATTTAGTTGTATAAATAGAACTAGAACGGGTTAAAATAGGGTATTAAAGTTTGTATGGGGGACCAATCATTTATCAAGTTTATAGATATAAAAATTCATAATCTTTAAACAAATGTGACTTTCACTCGATCTGTCTGTCTGAATACCGAAAATGGACATAGATACTATTTATCCCGGTAGATGGGATAGTTTGCGATATAAAATGAAGTAAATCTTCCGAGGGCAAATAGCACCAACAAAAAAATATAATACAATATATCCTGTATTAACGCCTGCTCTTAAAACAAGAGGTACGCACTAGAGTTTGACGCGCGGCGGAGCCGCGGGGTATACTCTAGTTTTAATATAAAAACACGCGTAAAGTCCGTCACTAAATAGATTACCGAATGTAGTACACACCTCTTGCTTTGCTTGTGCTTATCGCTCGACTGCCTCACCCCTCCGTTGGGGCATTGCTTTATACTGTACAAATACAATATGTCTGCTCGACCGCGTGGACTGAATTTTCCACGAATCACACGTGGCTAATGACTACCATAAAGATTACAATACACAATGGGCTGTTTTTCCGATCACAAATTTTAAACACAAAGTAAAAAATAGACAGTCATAAAAGAGTTTCAATGTTATTAGCTTAAACGCCGGTGGGTAATAAATGTGCTTTATTTACAGATATGCAGGTGGCCCAAATTGTAACACTATTTTATGGTATGAAAGTAGTCCATGTACCTGTTATCGAGATATGTATATAGGTATACCTAATTTAAAGACAATTAAATCACAAAGTCACAAGGCTGAATAAAAGAATCAAATTCATTTATACAATTATAATACTATCCGCCCTCCCAAAGGATGTACCTGTCCTGGAGGTACGCGCCCAATAGCCTCGTGAGTTACGGGGGAACTCCCCTCCCTGGTCGTCTCGTGACTGTTAAAGGCGTTGGCTATATCAAGCGACACCGCCAGGACAGTATCCTTCTCTTGGACGGCTTCGTCCGTTACAGCCCGCAGTGTCTCGAAGGCGTCCAACGTGGAGCGCCTCCGCCGAAACCCGAACTGCGTCTGTGCTAGCCCCGGCTCCATAGTGTCGAGATGCTTGACGAGGCGTTTATACTATTGTTGACACCCCATACAATAATTGGCACCATATTAATATATTCCAAACATTAAAGTTTCCTTTTTTTGTAGCCGTACAATGTTATATATATATATATATATATTGTTCATTATAAACTGCATATTTTTATTCAGCAGTGCGCAAGAATTTTAACGGAAACAAGTTTATTCGTGCTAAGTGAACCATCGAAGCAAAGTTTAATTTTAAAGAACTGCAGTTATTCAAGGCAAGTTTATACTTCGTTTAACTAAAGCGATCTTTTTCTTTTACTTGGCTGAATAGTTACTTATCTTGTTTATAAGATTATTTGCATAAGAGGATAAATAGTATTTCCATTTAAAGTAACATAGCTTAATATAACAAAATATTCTTTATTGTATAATGGTATGATAAAGTATAAGACGTTTTAGTACATAAAACAATCAGTTTTTAATTAAAATCACAATCATGATTATTAATCTAAAATGATTATTTTCTTTTCGTCCGCTACAGTAAAAACCAGTGTCAAACACTTGTGTGTGGCATTTGCATTTGGTACATATTGTTTATTAGTGTGTTATTTTTTTTTTCTAATGTGTAATATCTCGCAATGTATCCAAACGAATGCTTTATCTTTCTGACAGTGCCAGGTAATTGAAGTACACCATAAAACCTTTTAGATAATCACGGAACCTATGAGATGGTTTACATTTTTTTTTATTGCAGGAGTTCAGCAGACAGGCAGACGGCCCACTTGATGGAAAGCGGTTACCACGCCTGTGGACATTTGCAACACCAAAGGTGCTACAAATGCGCTGCTGCTCTCTTAAGGGAGACTGGAACCCGGTCACTAATGCCGGAACACAACTCGAGGTTGTTATGGCGACATACTCTAGACCAAGGGTGGTAGCCATCCAGTCGGGCAAATGTCCTACCACCTGGCTGTGGGTTGTTTTATCGCCTCTTACGACAGGCCGCCCGGCCGCAGGAAATTGTATTCTTTCTCCGTTTCGCACGGATAAAACTACTGCAAATGGACTCGCACAGAAAGTTCTGATAAGTTTATTTTCAATGTAAATTGTACGTAAAATCAAAATCGAGTCACGTTTTAACCTTATTCAAATGTTGGAATGAATCAGTCTTTGTCACATTCGTACAGTTGGCCTAACAATCTGGAGGCAGGATATACCGGAGGAAGGAAAAATCACGGGCGACTGGATCTACAGTTCACTTTGTATGCATTGTGCATCTCTTTTTGTACATTCGAGTGCAGATCACGGCGACCGAGCGCATACACCCCGCACCAATACTGCAAACACTCGCCAATTGCCAACTCTCAGCTCCTGAATTTGTTTTACCTTTCCTATTGAGTTTATTAGCGAGAAACACAAAAAATGTAATTGCATGGCGCAGTTCCGTTTGCATATATTTCACTTTAAATAATGGTCTTGTTAGTAGATCGATATAGCACTCTGTTTATATGATATTGTTAGGAGTTACAGGGACTCTAATAAAAATGCCGTTGGAATTATTATAGAGTTTATTAGAATTATACAAACACGTATAACACAGGTACAAGTATAACTGAATACAACCAGTCCAAACGTAATGCACGATTCAACAACCCGCGCAAAGTTCGTCACTAATAGATTACCGAATGTACACGTGTCTTGCTACGCTTGTGGTTATCGCTCGACTGCCTCGTTCATCAATCGATTCATTGCTTTATACTGCACGGATGCAATATCTCTGCTCGACCGCGTGACCGAATTTCTTAGAATCACACCTGGCTAATGACTGCCATAAAAGATTACAATACACAATGGACTGTTTTTCTAATCACAAATTTTAAACAAAAAGTAAACAAAAGAAGTCCAAATGCCGAAAAGGTAATAAAATGTGTTTCTACAGGTCTATAGGTATGAATTTGTCTTTGCCGGCACTTCGGTCGTAACAATATTATACAAAAATTATTTAGTCCTTAGTTAAACTAAGTTGATTAACTTTTCGTTGCATTACTTTTAAATGTCTTTTTTTTTGAGCCCATATTTCCTATTATACCATTTACCTAAACTACATAAATCTACTTACGTAACGTAAGGTTTTTGGTGACGCTCGCAAGTCGATAGAAGCTATGGTGAAATAAAATGTATTTAACATATACAAACAAATATTGACCCTGGCATTAACCATTTTAGGATATCTACAACCTTTAGCAAAAGTAAAGGAAGTAGATACTTATTCAAAATGATATAGTTCCCAAAATTATTAACACCGCTTCCGTTTTCCGGTAAAACCAATAAGCTATCTAAAAGGTAATTTTATAATAGACATACTATCCTATACGCCGACAACAAATCTCCTGGGATCTTCCCACTGACCGCCTTTCTACAAGAAGGTTTTATTTACCAGGGGAAATCGCTTGAGGGCAAACCACCGAGGGGGAATCGCGATGAAGCGTGTGGGATTCGCTTCGTCGGAATGGCACTAACATCCCCGCAGGAATCCTATTGCCACGCCACGGTTGGGGATACCCGCTAAAACCCCTGGCCGATCCTCGTGTGTCCCTTGTCCGGGCTGTGGGCTCGCTCGCACATTCACCTCTAGCCCGGACAGATTCCATGGGAAGATAAATGTACACATACCAAGTACTTACAACTAACAATACGTAGATGTATATTTCAATGTTTAGTTATAAACTACTAGAGTTTTTCCCGCGGCTCAAACAAACCCTAGGAAGTACCTTTATTTTACTTAAATAAAAATTTCATTAGCTTTTTTATATATATAAACCTTTAGTGAAAAATTACCTAACTGATGGTATAGAAAAATAATTTTTTTCCATGCTGATGGAGAAAACCGCTTAAAAATCCGTTACGTGGTGTAAGAGGTATTAGCGGATATACAGACAGACACAGAAAACCAATTTGTTTTATACTATGTAAAGTTTATCTTAGTATAGTTACAAAGAAAACATACAATAGATAATAAAAATATATTTTATTATAACAATATACTATATAATAATGATACTCTAAGAGTGAAAAGAATAGAGTAAAAAAATATATCAAATAGAAATGTGGTAACCTATATCGCAAGAGAGAGGCTAATAAAGAACTACTTTTTACTTTCCTTGAAGCTTTGCTAATCTGTATCCCTAAAGAGAAGATTTGATAAATAGTTTTATAGCAACTAATGCAGCTTTCTCATGAAAATATAAGTTGCTACTATCAAAGCTCGAACAATAAAAGTTATGTGATCATAAGTCCTCAGTTTAATGCTTGGGAAATGAATTATTACTGATAAAGGGCGGTTACCACGCCCCCCTATCACATATTTTGACCCAACATTTTTATTTGCTGTCTACAGAAAATGAAGTTTTGAATTCTTTTTGCACATTCGAAGTAGTCTCGAAGTACAAAGCTAGTATGCCCATGGCAGTAACTCGATGAGTAATGACCAAAAAAAACGGAGGGAAAACTATTAAAATATAAAACCAAATGTAATTTGACTTATATAGATATCATTGGAGTTTCAACAGGAAGCATGAAGATCTGCTAATACAGTTTTATATAAAAAAAATATAAGTAGTAATATTGGTTTAAAAAAAAACAAGAACGGCGTATATTGGTGAAAAACCTCATGTAGTTAGTAAAATGTGACGTTTCGAGCTGCCACAAGTTCTTCGTAGTTTGCTATATACTACTTGTACGAAACTGGGTTTAATAATTAAAATTCAAATTAATAATAATAGTTTATTTACTAAAAGACAACACAATCTAATACATACACATAGATAAATACAGACAACAATGTTACTTCTGTTTTTTCCTTATAACTATCTATGTAAGTAATTAATGACTAACAATAATTCAGCCCTCTCAAAAGAACAATACACAAAGCTGATTGTAAACGCCTTATAACGTGAATAGTAAAACATTCTCAAAATCAGAAAATTTAATGCAACGTAGACCGATGTGGGCCGGTGACATCTGTTACAAGACCGAGGCCGTTGAAGTAGACGAGGCCTTGAGTGGAGACCCAGTCTCGGTAAACGTATTGTTGGACGCCCTCCAGCCCGATGGACTGACAAGCTGCGCAAAGTCGCCGGTAGGCGCTGGATGAGGAAGTCAGAGGACATGAGTGGCGCCGACTTCGGGAGGCCTATGACTAGCAGTGGACTGCGATTTGCTGACGACAGAATGTAGCATAATTTATATTAAGATATTTATAATATTATAAAATTCTAAACATGCCGTACCTGTACGTTGAAGCTATGAAATGGAACTAGAATAGACTATATAAACAATAGAGAACACGATGCATTTTTACAAGCTTTTATTTAACTTGCAATAGATGTATGTAAGTTCGGGTGGTTCGGTTTCCGATTGTGCTGAAATTTTTCACGCATATGTACATCGCGTGACAATGCAATAATATAGTACCATGGAGCTGATCTGATGATGGAGTCGAAACGTGACCATAGGAACTCCTGTACTAAACAAGATAGAACCATCGTGTTTGGGCTCGTTTTACTTGTCTTGGCTAGCACTCTGCTGCTACATGATATGCAAAATCTCAAGAGCTTGTACTTAAAAACCTTTTTAAAAAAGCTTATTTTAGATTTCTTGTCTGTTTATTCAGGATTCTCGTAAAAACTACTGGGGCGATTTCGAAGCAGTTTTCAATGATCGACAGTAAATTCTTAGAGTTAAAATCTACCTTTTATCTTGGGAACCCCATGGGAGTTTTTCTGGGAATGATTTTAAAATGGCCATATTAAAAAAAATCGAATACCAATGTAATTTTTTCACTGATCGATAGCAAATTTTATGAAATAAGATGTGTGATATTTTTTATCCCAGGATCCCCGGAGGAATTTTCCCAGAAGCGGTTTGTAATTGTTCGGGTGCATACAAATTACCTTATTCCGACACAGTTTTCACTAAAACGATAGCTTACATTATTTTGTTTTATAAATGCTACGATACTTTGTGTCCCGGGATTCCAGCGGGAATTTCAAATCAAGCGTGGACGAAGGCGTGGACATCCTAGTAGTATATAAAAATAAATAAATTACATTAATTAAATTTTTAACGAATTACTGAGAATGCCATTTTAACCAGAGATATAATCGAATCGAATAAAACCTTAAAAACTTAGAACTAAAATTGGGAAACAATAAATATAAATTCCACAGAATGCTACGACAGCGTATTTCTCTCAGTGAGTAAAAGTGTAGCGAAACGTTTATTATTATTGTAGGTAGCATTCGTGCGTGTGAAGTACTGCAGAGTGCACATTATTGAAGTGAATACAGTTGGGAATCGTTTAGCAACAGTTAAGTGGAACCAGTGGAAGTCAAGTTTAGTGGCCGTAAACGCGTAGGCCGTAAAAGGGGCGCTCCTTGAGGGCATAACTGTCTAACTTCATTACAGACACACTACTCCACGATGGTGTTAGATATATTTTCCCTCCTTTAAATTGTTTGAAGCGTATACACAGGTATACATACATACATACATAGATATTACAATTTGAATGGTTCTTCTGAGGGGTGTGATTGTACTGTACAAAGTAATCTTTAGGCGAACGTTTTGAAGGTTAAAAATTGCATTTTACTCCTGAAAAAACACTGTCTACTGTCTAGTAATCTATATGAACCGCGTAATAAATAGTAAATATTATAAATTATTCATACCTCTGTTATTAGTATTACAAAACTTAGTGCAATCATATAATAGTTCAATCATTATAAAAATCAGCCTAAAATCTTTTTCATGTTATTGGTATTTCAATATCTGGTGATTAGTAGTTACTTCTCCATAATAGAAATATGCCGTACGAAACGATTATTATAGTGACCACAAATTACCTATCGAGAAAAGACCAAGAAAAATATGACTAAAGCCTTTCTGGAAGAAAACCAGTTAATAGAATGACATGACCATTCCTATACGAGCATTTTCGCTTAGCATTAGATCAAGTCCATAGTCCATACAGATCAATGGGGTAAATCGCTACCACTTAAAAGTTAGTATGTAACGACGGTCAGTGAGACGTTTTTATTGTAGGTAGCCGAGCGGCGAACGGCACGGACCGGGAATAAATCCGGACGGCACGTGCTTCGCCACACGAAAAATTAACTCTGGGCAATGTCGCGTTTTTATAGCGGTTCCGACACAATAATGAACTTTATACAATATTCACTTCTTATGGAATGTGAGTTGTAAGAATACTTTTTACTGGTGCAAAGTTTAACTGATTTAACTTTTTTATTATATTCCTGAATGAGGGTCCACGCTGACTAATGTACCAAGATGTCCACCACAGTAGTCATGGGAACCATAGTGTATATTAATATCACATAGACAATCGTCATATATAATATTAGTTTTAGTTGATTAATCGATAAATCGAATCATGTGATAAGATGATTGCATTGGCAACATTGCATCATTGCTATCTTTAGCAATGATGCAATGTTATTGTTTTGTAGGGTAGTATTTTCGTATAAAATGCGTAGCGGCGTGTAGACGGTGTTCATTGCTTACTGTGCTGTGTGAATAGTCACATCAAAGGCTGAACAATAATAAAGAGGAATCCCTGCCCAAATAGTTAATATTTGGTATATTTGGTACTTCCTTACCCGAATCCCTGCAAGGCTGTTACACTATATTACAAATGAAGGATGACTCATAAGGCACCAGGCCGATTCATTGATCAACTAATTACAACGTACAAAAATATATATGAAACTATTTACACATCACCGAACAGTTTTGTTCAGATTTAAAGTGTGACCATTACTTGGAAGAAAATTAAGCACGAAAAAAATTAAGCTTAAGCGTGCGTGTACACGACACCGCCGTCGCGCCGCAACCGCGCCTCTGGCAGGCTGCCACCGCACCTTCATTGTCAAGCGAGTGTCAGCGGTGTGGCTTCGGTATGCATGGGGGAGTTAACAACATTCCCATATACACAAAAAATCATAGAATATCTGTGTATATGCGAACATATAGACGACAGCGCGGTGGTAGCATAGTGGCGGCATGTCGGCAGTGCCGTCTACACGAGCGCTACAGAATTTGAAAGAAATTCTGTAGCGCTACACATAATGTCCATACTGTTACAACTACTTTATGAAGCACAGACTATCATAAGGAAACCCTTCCAACAAATATTCCAACAAATAATCTTAAACAAGCGTAAAAAAGTGTACCGTTTTTTGCCCAGAAATAAGGTGGCCCGTGGCCAGCAGTAATAGTTTGTAAACAATACTATATTGCATCACTTAAACATTTTTTATATACAGAGCTCTTCATCGATCAGTTAGAAGTCATTTCATTTTCCGTAACAAAGAATAAGTAACCTATATTCAAATCTATATACTTATTCTGGCCATAAATACTGTTACAATTAAAAATAAATAAAATTTACATTTGAATTTGAAATCTGTCATTTTTATATGATTGTTCATTGAGTTTTCTCATTTTGGCGCCAATACATTGTACAACATTTTGCGATATTAAAATTGAGTGGGGCGATAAGGAGAACCGAATCGCTGTGACTGCATTACACAAAGTAGGTATGAAGCCAAATGCAATTTTTAAAACTCTCCATACGCTTGGTATTAGTCATATGTTTGTGTACCGGGCTATTAATAGGTACAATGAGATCTCCTCTGTTTGTGACAGAAAAAGATCTGGCCGTCCACGTAGTGTTCGTACGAAAAAGGTGGTCAAAGCAGTAAGGGAAAGAATTCGACGACATCCTGTCCGAAAGCAAAAGATTTTATCTCGGGATATGAAGATCACCTATAACCATGTCGCGTATTTAAAAAGATGACTTGGGACTAGTAGCCTATAAGAGATGCACTGGTCATTTCTTAACTCATAATTTAAAAAAGAATAGGGTGGTAAAATCGAAATAACTACTGAAGCGATACGCAAAGGGAGGTCACAGAAAAAAATTGTTTACGGATGAGAAAATATTCTACATTTGAGCAACATTTTAATAAACAAAATGACCGTATTTATGCTCAAAGCTCTAAGAAAGCTTCTCAATCAGTCGACAGAGTGCAACGTGGGCATTATCCGTCTTCAGTGATAATTTCGTGGGGCTAGCTAACAAGCTATGAAGAAGTGACTAAGCCTTACTTTTTGAAAAAGGTATCGAAATCTCAGCACAAATGTATCAAGATACCATTCTTGAGAAGGTAGTTAAGCCCCTTAACAACACCATGTTCAATATCCAAAAATGGTCCTTCCAGCAAGACTCGGCGCTGGGTCATAAACTGACGCCACGCAGTCTTGGTTGGAAACGAACGTTTCGGACTTCATCAGAGCTGAAGACTGGCCGTCGTCTAGTCCCGATCTTAATCCGCTGGATTATGATTTATGGTCAGTTTTAGAGAGTACGGCTCGCTCTAAATGCCATGATAATTTGTAGTCCCTAAAACAATCCATACGATTGGCAGTGAAGAATTTTCCTGTGGAAAGAATTCGTACTTCTATTGATAACTGGCCTCAACGTTTAAAGGGATGTATTGTAGCCAATGAAGACCACTTCGAATAAGCTTTTTATATTTGAAATTGTTTTATATTTATGTATTAAACTAACAGTTATAAATGTTATTTGCAATAGAAAAAAAAATCTTTGTTACAATATTTATGGCGACTAGGTATATAGGTAGATTCAAGTAGAGTTCGTCATTTACTATATTATAAAGACAAAACATACAAACTTTATTTCCCATTCATATATTTGTATGGAGGTATGGATATCTAGCAGGTAGGGTTGCGGTCACGATCCCCGACATATATCCGGGAACCGGGCATATTTACAGGGTAAAGGAAAATTAACGTGCTTACCCTACTCGTAAATAGTACACAGAACTTAATTTATAAATGTTACCACATAAGCCGCCTAGAATTAAAGGGTGTCTTTTGTTAAGTTTAAAACTCCATTAAATAAATATTTATATGTATTAAATGTATACAATTATATTAAATCCAATCTACTATATTATAAACAAGTTTGTCGGTATGGATATTTGTTATTCTATCAAGCAAAAACTACTGAGAGGATTTTCATAAATTTAACAGCAATATAGCTAATTCATCACAACAACACGTAAAGTATAATTAGTAAATATTAGTATAAAGATATTGTTTAAATTAGCCAATATATAAATCTTGCGCGAACGGCGCGAGCACTGCTAGTAAAATAATACAGCGAAAAAATAATTTTCATTCAATAATATTAGTTACTTATTTTACCTATACTCTCTTATGACAATAAGTAGAATATTTTTGCGAATTTGTAGGGGATTTGTAGGATGTAAATTCGAAAATGCTCTTGGAATTATCACAAAGTTTATTAGAAGGTACTCACAGTACTTACAAGTATCGCCGAATACAACAAAACCAAATCGTAGGGCAGAAAATCGTTATCACATAAATCGCGCAAAGTTCGTCGTTATAAGATACTCTCTCTCCGAAAGTGCACTAGGTAACGCCTCGTTTGCAGTCAGAACACGACTGGCGCGTTTCCCGAGTGACCAACCCTCATCGATTTGTAAATTAGACATGGCCTCTTAGCGACATACCGCCCACTAGTTCTTGAAAACGTTAAATGGTCAGCTTAATGGCTTCCAATAATTCGCATGAAATACGAAAAGAGGAAAGAAAGTTTTATGATGTCTTACGGTGGCGTGAATAAAGAGATAAGCGCAAACAATAGATCACTCAAATTCAAAGGGGTATAACCCGCAAATGATTAGTATCGGTTCGCAACAATATTAAGCCTAGATTACCACCTTCGATAGTACAGGTGCCGATGGAACTGGATGCATTACTTCATTGGATCGTCATTCTGGTCCAGTGTCCGATCACCTGAAAAATCCATTGTTATTTAAGTAAAATAGTAAACAGATAGTTTTGTAAGGTTCCGCAGCAATTGCCACGATTTATAGATGGCGTAATACCTATTAGCTACTACAGTCGTGAGAGTTGTGCTCCCCCTCTAACTTTTAAAGTACGAAGAATCTAAAAAATTACAATAGTAAAGCATAAAAAATAGAATAGAATATACTTTATTGTACAAAAAAGCTACATAAAATCAACAACATTAATATATAAGAATAATCGACGGTCTTATCACACATGGCGATTTCTTCTAAACAACCTTTGGATGTATATAAGAAGGACAACAAAAGACAAAAAAAAATTGTTCCAACTAAAATTATTCTAAACAATATTTGTACAGTGGTTTTCATGATGTATTTTAGAATTCACAGGAGCCTTAAAAACAGACGAGCGAGCATGACAAGAGTTATGAATGTCAAAGAAGCAAGTGAGGTGTGTAAGAATAAGCCTGAATGGCGCTCTGTTGTTCGTGCCTACCCCGCAAGGGAACTGGCGTGAAGTTATGTATGTATGTATGTATGTATGTATTTTAGAATTACTTTTAATATGGATCTACAGTTAAATAAAGAAAATATTTTACACTACTTCTTTTAAAGGAATTTTTACAATCCACTTAAACTATAAGATCGTTGATAATTAAAACTAGATTATCTAAAATATGAATAGCAGTTATTTATAACCATTCACTTATGCTAATATTTAAATTTGAAAGTGAGTTTTTTAGATCAACTTCACAGCCTTGGATATTAGCAGATTTCAGAAAATATGAATATAAAATCCAAGCCCCGCTCCAACGAAGTGACGTCATACCTGTTATGGTGCTTTTTTATTAGACTGACAAACAAGCCTCGTATCGTATATTCCCAAACTAAGTATGTTACGCTTTTGTTATGGATAATATCCAACGGACCAGTCTGGGGACGATCCGAGACACCCACACCATAATAAAACTAAACAATATTAAATTCAGTTGTTTTAAGTTTAAAAAAAAATCACCGATACACCTCCAAACTATTGACATGAAACCATTTTACTCCTTCATTTCTTATTAAAACAGGATAAAAAAATCTACATCTTTATGAAAGAGAGACTTTTTTATTATTTTTTTATTGACAGTAAAATAATAATGCATATAAACCCGCAGGGGGGCTTTGTGGCGGAGCCTTAGGTGAGTAGCGACACCTCGTACCTGACTCCGGGGGTCAAGGCAATGCCCCCGCCCCCGTGCTTGTCTTAGCTGGCCGGCACGGAGTGGAGATCGCTAGAGCTAAGACTCAAGCTCCAGGGGTGGAAGTAATAAATGGCCTCACGTCAGAAGTAGCTTCGGTGAACCTGCAGCCACCTCTCTACACCCCTTAGCCACTCACACCCATGTTGCTCCTGTCTTCTATGGCATTTTTTGGGGCCCATGCAAGGAATGGCGAGTCACCGTCTGCCCATTTTTCCATGTTCCCTGAACATTGCGACGGGCAGACGCCATAGTCCCCATATTCCCAGACCCCTAGTACCATTAGCAATTCACCACAATAGTCCTGTACTTTTTGTCCTCATTTCCCACAATAGTCATACACTGGCCGGGGCTTGTCCTTGGGTGCATTACTATATAGTGTAGACAGGGATAATCGCCTGTCAGTGTCACGCCACATTTACATTAAATTTGTCAAGGGGCCTCTGCGTGTTGGCCTTCCCATGGCCCCACGCAAGCCCTCCAAAAGTCCGGACCATTTTTATGGCCTGTGGTCTTGAAATGCATATGAAAAATGACCGCGTATATGAAATCTCTGCTATCGACCGAAAAATCATTATTGAAAAATCCTCAAGGACGTTTGCGTTTCTACAATCCCAACAACGTCCACATTACGTAGAGGTATTCTCCGGTAAGATCTGAACTCACGACATTGAGTGAAATGTATTTTATTCACTAAGCTACCACAACTTCCTACTCGTTTTAGTATTTTATCCAACAATAATATTTTCTTAGTAGAATATGCCCGCGACTTCGTCCCCACTTGACTTAAAATTCCCACGGGAATCTCGAGACATTTAATTTTTTTTTAATGTAAGCCGTCGTTTTTGTGGAAACTGTGTCGGAATAAGCAAATTTTTATGAATCCGAAAAACTTCAAACCGCTCCCGGGAAAAATATCACATTACATAAAATTTGCTATCGATTTGTGAAAAAATCACATTAGAATTCCATTTTAAAATCATTCCCAAAAAAATTCCCGCAGGATTCCCAGGATAAAAACTAGCGCAGATTTTAAGTCTAAGATTTTGCTGTTGGCCAGCCAAAACCGCATGGAAATCGGCCCAATATTTTTACGTGAATCCCGAATAAACAGACAACCACACAAACAGTCAAGCAAGAAACCTAAAAATGCATCGTGTTCTCCATCGTTCATACAGTGTATTCCAGTTGTTTTTTTTTTAATAGCTTCAATTTATAAACACGGCATTGTAGAATTTTATAATATTATAGATTTTCTTTAAGCAAACAAGCAAATAATGTAGAAAGCACATTAACCTACTTCTTAAACAGCAATCTAGCCAGGATAGAGTTAGTTGTGCAGTCTTATTCCGCAATTGCAGTCAGTACAAGTAAACATGAGTTCAAATAAACTGCAATGCTTGTTTACTCTAAGAGATTATTTCCTTGCTCAAACAGTATCGCGTTACGGCCCACGCACACATAGTTCGGAGACTATCTAAGTTTTCTTTTACATTTGCTTTCTTATTGCTGTGACTTACTGACCTTAAGATTGGACAACTATGATTTTTGACTTTTGACCCAAAAGAGGTGTTTGTTATATACATCATACATGTGAGTGTGTGCGTCTGTGTGTGTGTGAGTGTCATGGTTACGGACGTTACCGTTTTGAAAATTACTTGAAGTTTAAATATTATTATTGTAAATATATATTAATTAATACATAATTTGGGTTTTGTCAGCTTTAAACGTTCATAGTTCGTATTTGTCTTCTGCAAAACCAACCTCAAACTCCGGAACAAAATTAAAAACAGTTTTTTTCCAAATATTTTTTTTACAAAAAAAATGTAATGTCTAATTTTAATTATGTTATAGAAGTATATTCACCATCTAAAATAATACATAAATTGCAGTAATTTAATTAGTT
This sequence comes from Dendrolimus kikuchii, assembly GCA_019925095.2. NCBI lineage: Eukaryota > Metazoa > Arthropoda > Insecta > Lepidoptera > Lasiocampidae > Dendrolimus > Dendrolimus kikuchii. The sequence goes on from CM034400.1 coordinate 11,869,243, forward strand.
ATTAATTTATGAAATATTTTCTTTACTGTCAACATAATTATAGTTGTTGTTCGTGCCTACCCCGCAAGGGAACTGGCGTGAAGTTATGTATGTATGTGTAATTATAGAGATTGTTAATAAATTTCACGACACACCTTCCATGATCAAATTGATCGTGTACTAGCAGAAGGTGATGTCAGGAGCCTTAAGAACAGACGAGCTTGCATGACAAGAGTTATGAATGTCAAAGAGGCAAGTGAGGTGTGTAAGAATAAGCCTAAATGGCACTCTGTTGTTCGTGCCTACCCCGCAAGGGAGCTGGCGTGAAGTTATGTATGTATGTGTGTATGTATGTTAATAAATTTACTTTAAGAAAGTTGTAGGACGCAATGTAAGCTTCAAAATTTACTTCGCAAATGACAAACATTTTTTATGTACATAGTCCTAGCGCGCGCAACAGACGTTATCGTGCCGAAAAAAAAATTAAGACCCAATTGGAGCAGGACCTATCAGCCTCAATTGAGAATATAAACACTCCCGAAACCCCCTTGAACACTCACAAATAATGTCATCAAACTCGATCCAACCGTTTAGGACTTAGGTTCCCAGCGAAGTGGTGCCACCTAATAATGGGTGATGAAGCTTTTCGTTTGGCTCCCAAATTGAGGGTCGTTATGACAGTCAAGGGGGCGGTGGCGGCGTACCTACATAATTATTAATTTAACATAATTAAATACTTTGAAAATACTTCTATTGATTTTCTGTTGCCCCTCAACCAAAACCACGAGGAGAACGATTAAAGAAAGACGAGCAGAATTAATTTTTCATTTGTAATTATTAATAGATAATACAGAGACATATAAAATTTGTATAATTGACTATATTTGTATAATTGTATAATCTAAAAGGGGGCGTTGGATTTTTTTTCGCAAAGGTGGCGATAGTCCATAAAAGGTTGGGAACCTCTAGTTTAGGAGGTGCTCAGTGGCAATGCTCAGCTCAGAGGCGTAGAAGGAGGCCGCAGAAAGGCGAGGGCGCGTACCCGAATAACATCCGCAGGAGGCGGACCGGCGGTCGAAATTACCGTCATAAGGCGCCGCTGCTTCGGTTCAGTTTCGGTTTAGTGGGTAATACAGCAATCGGTTTCTCTTGACTGCTTCTATTTGAAGCTAGCGTAGATAACCGATCGCTGAGAGTCCCACACGCTCTCGATGCATGCTTCTGCGCTTCATTTGGCCCTTCCCCCAAAGAGCCCGAGGACTTTCTGCGTTATCAAAAAAAAAAAGGAGGCGCTCAGTGACACACACGAACAGAATATTTTTTTATATATAATATATATATAATGTTACGACCGACAAAAGACCAATTCACACCTGCAGTTTATTACCTTTTCGCATTTGGACTTCTTTTGTCTACTTTGTGTTTAAATTTTTTACATACATACATACATAACTTCATGCCAGTTCCCTTGCGGGGTAGGCACGAACAACAGAGCGCCATTCAGGCTTATTCTTACACACGTCACTTGCTTCTTTGACATTTAAAATTTGTAATTAGAAAAACAGTCTATTGTGTATTGTAATCTTTTATGGCAGTCATTAGACAGGTGTGTCGAACTTATTCTCAGAAATTCAATCTACGCGGGCGGGCAACCCTATTATATCGGTGCAGTATAAAGCAATGGCCCAATGGAGAGATCGGCAGTCAAGCGATAATGAGCAGCGAGACAAGACGTGTGTACATTCGATAATCTATATAGTGACGGACTTTGCACGTGTTATTGAATCGCGCCTTATTTTTGAACTGTGTTCAATTATATTTGTACCTGTGTTATACGTGTTTGTATAGTTCTAATAAATTCTATAGTAATTCCAACGGCATTTTTAATTCGAGTCCTGCAACTCGTAACAATAAAGATGGGTTCGCATTGACCAACATTGCACCTGATGGTGTGTCGTTGTTAAGCATTTTTTTTCCAACGCTACCTTCATTCATTCGAATTTTCTTAGCGGGGTCACTCGGATATAACATTATATCACCGCCTTACCCGTGTGTGACATCATTTACTTTGTGAGCAAACGCGGTTGTTTTCCCACACTATTCTGTTTGCTTCGGAGGGTAAAAACACGGGACTGCGGACTCGGCAATGCACCTGCTGTTTACGACTTTAATTGCTTTAGCCATTAATCTCTGTCATCTGGGGCCATACTTACGCATTTGTTATTGCTAATTCGACATATTACAATAAATAAAAATAGTTGAAATTTCTAAGAAAAATTACATGTACAAAATATAAGTCTGATTTTTGGTTTTCGGAAGTCGGATAAATATATAATGGATTAGCTTGTGTCCTGGACATCTTTTGCATGTAACTTTATATGCGTATCTTCTGAACTGTATAAACCGTCGAAATATACATGAAAAATTAAAATTAATTTAATTCAGAATCAAACGTTTTAGAGCTTGTTCGAGGCAAACTTTCAGACAGATCAATAGATACAATTCCAACAATGGTCATTCAATCGTAAAAATATCAGATTTTGATTAAATTTTGACCTTCATTTTGAAACCATATATAGAAAATTCAATTCAAATAGTATAGAAAACGAATAGTTCGTAATTGCCCTGATTAAAGACAACATAGTTGACAATCAAATAAATTGAGACACTTTCATCTTAGAAATTGTCACAACCTGCTTGGTATTGTATAAGTGTCACGAATAATGGTTTGTTTATTAATTATTGTTCAAACAAAGAATATTGAGAATCGACAGTGGTCTGGTTTTTATAGTTATTTAAAAGAAACCTACAAAAAAGGAGGATTAAGGATATAAACATTTAATAAAGACAAATACAAGATAGACATGAGAGGACAAAAGAATATAAGTAAAAATAGTGTCAAAAAACTTAAAAACAACTTGACATCTGAGATGTCAGTGTCAAGTGAAGTATACACAACATATCTGTATTAGTGGTTAAACAAAACACTTTTAAGCCCTATTCAAATTTTCATTTAATATATTTATCACTGACTAAAAACACTTCACTACCATGAGGTAATTTTTAATACCCTAAATCCGACCCTGGGGATGCATGGTCAGCTGTCGTATTCGCAGAACGTTTTTGCACCTTTAGACATACCCTCGTGAGGAAAACACCCTCTTCACTTCGCACACACATGGCAACACTAAATTGTTTTCTTATACTGTTGCCGCACATACTAATGAGCAAAATTAGACCTGACAGATCTTTTTCAATATAAGCACAACTCTAGACCAATAGACTAGACCAATAACAAGGAAAAATTATACGATGAGTTTTTATCATCATCCTGAATAAACTCTGGGTACGTTCTAAATTTCTGCACAGTAATCCGAAGTCCAGTTTCTTATTTTCCTGTTACAATTCTCGTGGTCTACGATATCGGTCACTATATATCTATATGCAAGCTTTTATATATATATATATATATATATATATAATATTATAAAATTCGAAACATGTTGTATCTGTACCTTGAAGCTATTAAAAAAAACAACTGGAATAGACTATAATCATAAACGATGTAGATTTCTTGTCTCTTTGTTCCGGATTCACGTAAACATTACTGGGCCGATTTCGATGCGGTTTTCGCTGATCTGATTTGAGTACATTTTTAGACTTAAAAACTTCGATACTTTTTATCCCGGAAATCATTCCTGGAAAAGATTTTTAGCGGGACTGATTTAAAAGGGCCAGATTAAAAAAAATCTAATTCCACTGTGATATTCTTACTGATCCATAGTCAATTTTATGTAATAAAATGTGTGATATTTTTTATCCCGTGAATCCCGCGGGAATTTTCCCGGGAGTGGTTTATAGTTGTTTGGGTGCATAAAAATTTACTTATTCCGGCACAGTTTTCACTAAAACGATAGGATATACTCTTCTATAAATCCCGCGTCAATTTTAAGTCAAGCGTGGACGAAGTCGCGGGCATAACTTATTATTATATAAATTTGCTATTCCATATTATTTTGATTAACTTATATATCACATACATACATTTCCACTCTACTAGCATATATAACATAAATAATTGTGTTTGTTATAAAATATATGTATATAAAGTTTTCATAAACTTAATCTAGATAGCGAACTTCTTACGCGTAGTGTATATTGATACCGGCACGACGTTACAATTAAGTGCATATTTTATTATTTAATAAACAGAAACATACCCGTAGCTGAAGTTATACCGTCAAACTGTCAAGTAAATATACACAAAAGACTAATGCGATACGAAGCTTAAAAAGTGTTAAAGAACTAATTAATTTGCATCATTTGTCAGGGAAGCAAACGCTGGAAGTAGGGTTGGCAAAATTAAAGTTTTTGTACCGCTGTGTACCGATGCAGCCTGGGCACGTCTTCAAGTTATGAGACGTTCGTGACTACGACTGTACACCACAAACACCAGTACCCAACCACTTTACTGTTTACTGCCGAATTCGTCTTAGAATAATGACTTACCTTTAGTTAGGATTCTGAAATAAACAATTGAAGTTATTTCCTTAAAATATTAATATTCTTACACTCATTATTCATCGGATACTACTCTAGGTTGTAAAATTGTCTTAATGCTTTTTGGGTTCCAATCGCAATTAGCTACCATGGAATCCTGATGAAGTATTTTAAAAACATCTAACGAAAATTGATTTCATCAAGATAAGTATGTTGCGTTATTTTTGAGATATAAATTAGTTACCTGAAATTAGACGGTTTTTGGGGTTCCTGTGCCAAACAGCAAGCAGAATTCAAATTGGTCACCACTACGACATCTTTTACTATACGTGAAACAATGGACAATTAATGGATTTTTGAGATTTCCCATATTTAGAATTTAAAATCAGCGCCTGGGGGCATATACGCTGCACTACACTTAAAGCAAACGTATCGCCAATGTTGTTTTTATATAGGTACAAAATGTACCTCAGTATAAAAATCATAAACAAGTAAACAAATAACCTATTTCATTTTAAATCCCACTACCTATTTATTACATAAGTGAAATACAACTTACAGTAAACATATATTTTTTATTTAAAATCTTGAAATTATACATAACGTACATATTTATGTATTTATTGAAAATGTATAGCAATTGTTTTGTAACGGTACTTAACAATAAGTTTAAATTTAAAAAAATTATATGGTGCAGTTCATAGGCAGTAGAGTGACACTTCAGAGAATATACTCACAGATAATTCTTCTAACTTTTATTAATATAAATATAATTACTTTAGTCTACATCCGTCAACATATTATAATTCAAAATAAACTTCTTATGTATCACTTTCAATTTTGTACTGTTTTAGTCTAAACAATATTATAATCAGTTTTATTTCCGTCCAAATTGAACCTCTATTTAATCATCGGTCTTATTGACTCTCTAATCTATGCTGCACCATGTAAAACTCGTATCACATTCTCTTACATACTTAGATCTATAGATTTATGTGTTTATCTCTTTTTCGTGTCACTTTTTCCTTCCATTAAATTTCAAATCACAAGGATTCTAAAGAAGTTTCATTTCAATAAATGAATTTATCATTAAATACACCAGTGTCTATTTATTTTATTAATATATGTTTCAATTAGTTTATATGAACACTTGTAAAAACTTTTTTAATTAGCTCTAAGAGTGTTTTGCCTTAAGCACTTAGGTATATAAGTACGTTTTAATTGGCCAAACTTTAATAACTACTTCGAATGGTACCATCGATATCGTCTTCGTAGTGAGCACTTAAGAGGTAAGCTTATAAAAAAATGCACAAATGTCTAGGTAATTAGTGTTGGCACAAATCTTCAAAACTCGAAACTTTTAATGACGACGAATGGAAGTTTACACGCCTCTTAAGTCCTACTACTCGGCGCACGAATTTTCTTGGCCTCATTAAGAAGTTGATGTTCAATTTTCAGAGAGTTTGTTGTCATTATTGATAATGATAATATGACATTGTTCGTTAAAAATATACAAGATTATGGCAACATTTTTGGTCATTAGGAGAGGCTTAGAACGTTTTCTTTATATGAACAATCACAAAAAGAAACAATTCTTCCTCCTTCCGAATTTGTACTTTGTACAAATATGTTACAAGACGTTTCCAAACGGATTCATGTATTACCATTTAAATATAAAAATTACCTATACAAAATATATCAATCTCCGTTTTCAACATTCTTAACAGAACTACCGCTTTCACATTTTTATATTAGTACTACGGATCTTTAAAAAAAATGTGATATATTTTATAATAATTGTGTCTTAAACAATTTCGCGTATAAGAAGTCTCTATGAATATATTTGAATTTTATTGTCACTGCGTTTTTTCATACATTCTTCTGTCTTCTCGTGTCTTAATTTCAATCGTGTATTTATTACTCATAATAAAAATAAAATAATTTTACGGTGACTAAAAATTACGTACAAATTTTGCCTTAAAATTAAGACTGTTTGGATACCAACACCTAAAGTAGGCCAAGCCTTAGGTGTTAGTTTCTTCCAATGATTTAATAACTAAATATATGTAAGAAATTAAATACTGACAACAACACAAATACAAATTACATATAAAAATTTAAAGCTAGTTCCAAATAGTCCATGAAGCGACTTGTTAAATATCCATATCGAAGCAAGTGAGGTGTGTAAGAATAAGCCTAAATGGCGATCTGTTGTTCGTGCCTACCCCGCTTTGGACAATATAAACTTTTTTAATGTAATCTTATGACGTTTGACATAGAATTGACAGAATGCGTGCTGCAAATATCGTTAAAGAGGATGTAAAAAAACTGAATAGTTTTCGTTTAAAACATATACTTCGTTCGGAGTTATTTTATTGATAAAATACATGTAAAATAATTAATTTAGCTGTAAATCGGGTTCCAATATTTAGATGAAATTACTTTTGTGTGTGTTCAAGTGGGTCCCGGGGTGGTCAAGATTATATATAGATCTACTCATAGCTGGCACCGCTAAAGTCTTCCTAAACGGTGGGACCAATTTTGATGTTCTTTTTTGTTTTTATTAAAGTGGATTCGAGAATGGTTTAAATTAACTATTGGTCCCGGTAAATGTCGCTGCAATCGGGTTCTAGATTTTTATTTCTAAGGGCAGGACAAAGTCTGTCGGGTACAGCTAGTAACATAATTGTCTACAGAACATGAACTCTATATGCTAGGAAGTTAGAAAGTACTATCTGTCTCTAAATAAATATGTCTAATATATTATTTACTTATTTATCTATTGTAATATATAAAATGCTTGTCACATAATTATAAGTGCAGAGTCAATTTATTTAGTTTATATATATATATGAAATTGAACGTAAATTTATATTTTTTTATATTGATAACCAGTTTAGACATTTATATTTATAAATAACATGTATAGGTTTACTTTACATATTTTATAGTAATTTATATCGGGAGAATGCATGTTTTATACAGAGTAAGCTTGTGTCTGAGGGACATTTTGCTTCGTTTGTCTATCATGGGTGCTAAACGGCCCATCACAAATCGCGCTCTATTTCGGACTATAGTGATATGCTCGTTGAAGCGCAAGTTCCGATCTAGGGTGACACCAAGATATTTGGTGTACTTTGCCCAGGGGATTTGTTGGTCATAGAGCGAAATGGTTTTTAGGCGAAGGCTAGCGCGTTTGGGGGAGCGAAGCGTGCCCGGGGAAAAGAACATTGCTGCGCTTTTCTCCGGGTTTACCTCTATCCTCCATTTGCGAAACCATTCGCCTAGTTCTGTGACAGCTGTCTGCAGCCGGATGCAAGCCATTTGTCGGTTTTGATCTGATGTATAGAGTGCGGTATCATCCGCAAAGAGGGCCAACTCCACATCTGGAGTTTTTGGGATGTCGCTGGTGTACAGCGTGAAGAGTAGTGGCGACAGGGCCGAGCCCTGTGGTACACCGGCTGTGAGTGGGTGAGGGGACGAGCGCGTTCCCTCCACTCGAAAACGGAAGCTACGACCTAGGAGGAAGTCTCGCAAGATGAGCACGAGTCTGTCTGGCATACCGAACTGGTACAGCTTGTAAATCAAGCCGTTGTGCCAGACCTTGTCGAAGGCCTTTGCTACGTCTAGAAACAGTGCGGCTGTTCCTATAGGGCGGGGGCGATGGGCAAAGTGAGATAATATGTGCTCCGTGATGCGGTGCACCTGTTGGACGCATGAGTGTCTGGCACGGAAGCCAAATTGCTCATCGGGTATTAGATGTTTGCTGAAGGCAAAATCTCTAAGTCGAGAGAGGATGACCCTCTCGTAAAGCTTGCTGAGTGCGCTCAGTAGGCTGATTGGACGGTAGCTGGACGGTTTATTAGCCGGTTTTCCCGGCTTGTGAATACCGATGACATCTGCTTCCTTCCAGATCGCGGGAAAGGAGCAGTTTGTTATGGCGGCATTGAAGATGCTCACTAGAATTATAATTAGATGGGTGGGTAGAAGTTTTAAAACGCGATTGTTAATGCCATCGGTCCCTGGGGCTTTTCGCGGTTTGAGAGACTTGATCAGATCTTGCACTTCTTCGACCGTGACCGTGTCGAGTGTGGTTTCCGCTGGTAAGGAGGATCTACGTTCGACCTCGGAGTCTACCTCCGTCAGGTGTGACTGGTCGACGTTTTGCGTAGTGGGGGAGCATTGAAGCTCTAGACTCTGAGCAAGGCACTCGGCCTTCTCCTCGTCATCGAACGCCTCGGTGTTGTCGGCTCTTTCTAGCGCGGGTATGACTGTAAGGGTGTCTGATTTGAGAGCTCTAGCCAGCTTCCAGTACGCCTGGTGAGTTGGTTCGATATCCCTCAACGTTCTGTCCCAACGTTGTTCCCTGACTTCCCGGATACGTAGTTTGACCTCGCGCTCTAGTTCGCGGAGTCGGACTCTGTTATCCTCGGTGGGATATCTGTCGTGAGCTCTGGAGGCGGCTCTCTTTTCCCTCAGCAGTACCCTCACCTCGTCCGGCAGGCATAAGTGGCGGTCATCCTCCACTGGCACCTGCCTGGACGAGTTACGCACTGCGGATTGAAGGTGGCTGGTGAGGGCCTCGATTGCCGTCTCCGTGTCTTGGCGGGACACGATGTGGTCCGGGATGCGGTCCAGGTCCTGTGAGCTGGTTGCCTTGAGGAGGGTCTCAAGTCTCAACCAATCCACAGAGGTCCTAGTTTCAGATGTCTGGTCTGTCTGTGGTCCTAATCTGAGGATAACCGGACGATGGTCCGAGTCGATATCGTCCATCGTTTCGATCGAATGGAACTGAAGGGTTACGCCCCTCAGTAATGCTAGGTCGAGAGTGTTTGGGGTCCCCCAGTCGCGGTTGGGGGGGTATCTTGTGGGGGTCATGGGAGTTAGTATATCAAACAAAAGATTGTCTGATATATTTATTAGGGCTCTGCCATTGGGGTTAGTGGTATTGCAATTCCACTGCTCGTGTTTGCAATTCAGATCTCCGGCTATAATAACAGCCGGGCCTAAGTTGAATAGGGTTTCTAGGTCTTTCTTAATGAGGGTTTTTTGGCATGCGAGGTATGCTGAAACTATGACTAGAGGTTGGTGGCCAGTCATTGCTAGTCTGCAGGCGGATACCTCCATACCTTCTAGTGGGGGGGTGACTACAGGCATGCAGTGTAGGGATCTTCTGAAATAGATCAGGGTGCCGCCACCACGGCCTACCCTGTCATGTCTAGTGATCCGATAGTTAGAGATCTTTGGATCTCTATTACTCGGTTTCAGGAAGGTCTCCTGTACTAGTAGTATATCTACTTGATTGGTAACCAGGAAGTCATGGACCAAGTCGCGCTGGTTTCGAAGACCATTGGCGTTATAAGTCGCCAGAGTCAATGAGCGTGGTTTATTTCTACCTACATGCGCCATTTGTTACCGGTAACAATAATTTGACTAGGTTGTTTAGTTACAACGATCTAAGTATTTGGAGGAGGTACGCGTGATCCATTTCGATCACGAGTTGATCCCGGAGGGAGGGTTGTGTTGACTCTGAAACTTGCCTCAGTTTCCGAGCCAAGAGTTGGACCTCTTGCAGGTCGAAGGGCAAGTTCTTGGCGAATTTAGTCGCCAAAGCTAAGTCCTCCGCTATAGAGTGGTGGGCCGATGGCTCTGAAGGTCCCTTAGAAATGGGGGCGAGGGCGGGGGCGGGGGTGGCCGAGGGTAGGCCGGCCATAACTGGGGCATGCGTCCTTAGCGGAGGGAACGCTTCCGTCGTGGGAAGACCCGTCCAGTGGTTTACCACTGGGGGGGGGGCCGCCACGAATGCGGGTTTGTTCGGCACTTTTCTAGTGCCTTTTTGGGCATTGCCCTTTCCGACCTTACGTTTGGGTCGGGGGGCGGCAGGGCAGCCTCTGTAGTTAGCGGGGTGACCCGCTTGGCCGCAGAGGATGCAGCTCGGTGGCTCCGGGGAGTCCCGGGTGCGAGTGCACTCCGAGGTCCCGTGGTCGCCCAGGCACTTGACGCACCTGGGACGGGATTGACAATGTAGGGCAGAGTGCCCATAAAGTTGGCAGCGATGACACTGCCGCAGTGTATGTTTTTCGTGTGGACGTTCCACACGAAGGCCAGAGAGGCCACAGACCTTCTCAAGTTCGAAGATCTTTTTCCCCTCTGGGGAGAGGTCGAGGACAACCAATACTAGGTTTAGAGGGGACTTTGTGGCGTCGCCTCTGTGCATACGGTGCACTTCGTGCACTGGTAGGGCTTGGGACTTAAGGTCCTCTAGAATATAGGAACTTTCAATTTCCTGAGGAAGTCCGCGGATTACAGCCCGAAGGCGTTTTTCTTCTGGCAGGGCGTAAGTGTAGTAACCGATTTTACGGTCACATAATAAAGTAGTTAGGGCGCGGTGGTCACTTGAAGACGTGACCATAACTTTGATGCCGTGTTGAGTATCACGGGCTTCTTTTATGGAGATTGCCTTACCTGGCAGTTCTTTAGCGAGTTGAAGCCAATGGGCTTTCTCGCGGATGGTCAGGGGTGGCGGCGGGCGTTGTGAAGGTGGCCCAGGGCGGCTGTAAGGTGCCGCTGTCGGTGTTGTGCCCGCTGTTGGGGCGAGGTTGGGGGGGACCTCCCTCTGGGTCTTACGTTTTTTAGTACGATTTACGGTGATAAAACCGTCATCGTCTTCGCGGTCTAAGGGGATGTTCGCGGGAGGCGCGACATCCATAGGGGTAATTTCATCGGCCGGTGGAAGAGGGGCATCCCTGAGGTTTTGCGGACCTTCAGAGGATAAGTCGATTTCTCGACGAGAATCGATTACGCGATGGATGGGCGAACGTGAACGCGATGTCGTCGAACTCGCAGAGCTCGAACGCGGTTTTGTCGATGCGGAACCGCGAGAAAAAGAGGCGCGCGACTTTGGTGCCACACGGTGGGCGTCGTTGAGCGGGGGTGCGGGCGGCGGGCGCACCGGTAACACGGCGGGTACGGACGCGGGGGGCGCGGGCGCTGCGGTAGAGCGCAGGTGGTCTGCGGCATGCGCGGCTGCGGGGGTCGCGGGGGGTGCGATGGTCGCGGCAGATGCGGGCGCGGGGAGGGGGGCCTGCGCGGGGGCCCTTTGCACGTGTGACTCGCGGGACACAGGTTTCTCGGAATTAAGTTCCGAGATAACAACGGACGCCATTGATTGGGACTCCGGAGTCCTCAAAAATTGGTCGAGTGCTTGAGGGAATTGCTGTCGTAAAAACGACAGCAAACCCTCTAACAGCGACGGAGAGGGCTCCACGCCGTCCATTGTCCCTGAGGGGGACGAACGATTTGGTGGAAAAACCACCTGATGATGCACTTTTCACTGCACTGTCACAGAAAAAACACAGATCGACCGGGTGAACGAACGAACACAACGAACACGAATAACGGACTGCCGAGGCGGAACGGGAGACGTGCGCGCGCGACGAAGTTTAGAATTTTATAATATTATAGATATAGTATACAGTAGCTAAATTGAAACAAAATGCCAGTTTCCGCTTTTCCGCAACCTTGGCATAAGGCGCAGGACGGAACACCCAAGGGTTTTAGTGGGTATCCCTAACTGGGAGTGGCAATGGCATCTCTAGTTCTGCCTCTTATACAATTGCTGTATAACGGTTCGATTTTTCCAAACATGTAAAGAATTTATGGAGATATGCTGCAGTACAAATTTTTAGTACGTCTCGTCATTATTGTAACAATAATAATATTCTTCTTCTCCTTACTGTGTCTTACTGAGCATGCACTGTTTGCTACAACTCTATCAATTCTTAAAAACTTATAAAAAAGAACTTGAGATATAAATAGAATAATAAATATAAAGAAAAACAATGTTTAGCTAGACGTTTTGCTGGGAAGTTTCTTGCCGCTTCTTCTCCTTGACAGCAATAAGACGTTGCGAAGCGGTGTACTTAAAACAGAAAGTAAAATTAAATTTTAATGTATGACCTTAAAAAAGTGTTCTCCAGTGGAACTTATTTTGAATAAAAACTTTTAAATTTGCCCAAGGGTGCTATTGCCACCCTCGATCTGGCGAATCGCACACACGGGCCGCGAATTATCCCACCAAGGTTCTGCCCTTGTCGCGGCCTATGTTCCTCAGTCGGATTTTCCCTGACTAAAAAAAAGGATTAAGATTGAGATGGGATAGTAAGGGAGATGGGATATGGACCGATGGATGGAAATAAGATCAAAAAGGACATAGGAGGGAAGGGCAAAGGGGCCACCGGAAATCTCACTCACCGTAGGAATCGTGATTGGATCAAGGCTATTTCACGCCCGTTTTCTGTAAGCTATTTAGTTGTAGCCGTATTCGTCCAAAGTAAATCCAAAATTAGAAACAAGATTCAATCTGTTTTTATTCAATATTGTTAGTTAAAGGCTTGCCTATATAATTGAAGGAGGTACGAAAGCAAAATGCGGACAATATTTTAAAGCTAAATAAAATAGATTCTGATGGAATGTAAAGGCGGGGCTTTGAGATTGCGCCAGTTTCAAATGGGCCCGCAATCTCGGCACAGTACTCATCTTGCAATTGCTGTTGCATTTTATTACTTTTCCATTTCCACTGGGGTTTCAATTTCCTTTCTCATAATTAATAGCCTTTCTGCGGGTTGTCTGACATTTTCTATTCCCGCACCGCACAAAGTTTAACGTTTAATTTGCGTGCCATCTATGGCCTTATTACGTCACCGTTCCGCCAACTTCCAATGTATCTTACGTCGCTCTGCGTTTCTTTTAATGTTTTGCCGTCACTTATGATATACTTTTTATAATGTTTTTATATTAAAATATCGTAAATAGATCGCTTCTTTTATGGGGTTCGTTTAGAAAAATATATTGTTAGTTTCATTAACCATATATTGATAAAAAAATAGGAGCGGAATAACATCATGCTACCATCCAAGGAAGCGGCGTTGTTATTTAACACGAGTAAAGCTTTAGGACGTGGCTGGTATGAAAATACTGATGCAGATAACTGCGTACATTATTAATACATTTAATTCAGTTTAAAAAAAATAATACTAAAAACATTTTTAATTTATATTTAAACGGTCAAATATAAAGTAAATATATGCAATGGTAATTTCATTCAAGTCTAAATAAAGGTAAACCTTTTGCAGTTTATCCTTCACACTATGCACGTAAACATAAATTATGGTGGGAAAAACAATAAAACAAAATTTACGAAATATTGCCGAGTTTATGAGCTATAAACATATTGTCGTCACTTTATGAGTTGTGACGTGGAAACATAAAAAAATCATACATTTTATGTAGAATAAAAAGATGACAACAAACGCTTTATATTAAAATGGTTTTTATTACAAAAAGTTTACTATCCTACTGTAACAATGAAAATAAATGTATTTTTTCTTATTATATGTCTACGAAATCGCTTTATTGTATAATTTATTTAATTCGTTAGCAGTATGGATATATAGGGTCCACTGTTAAAAAAGGCCTGCCAAGATGCATTATATCTGGGTTATGTCGACATCTATGAATAATCATTATCATCCTCGCGTTAAATCCCGGTTGTATTCAGAGCGTTTGCCCCAACGCCCAGGGTGCGCCTTCCTACTTTTTCTTCTCAACTTCGCGCGGTCTTCAGCATTCCTCATTATGAGTCCATTGTTAACCATGCCATCCTTCACAACATCAAGCCAGCATTTCTTGGACCTTCCTTTTCGACCGGGACCTTGTTTTCTTCTCCACGAAATTAGCTGGTCTCCGTAAAATGACCCGTTCCTTACACGGTCTTTCCGCGTGACTTCACACATATATCGCAACATATTCATCTCCGCGATACGCAGCTCTTGCTTGTGTCGCTGAACTACAGGCCAAGCTTCACTGTCAGAAAAAAGGACAGGTTTAATTATGGATGTTTAGACCTGTCTTTTTAATTTAACAGGTATTTTGGGATCACAAATGACACCTGTCACCATCGCCGTGTCAACATATGTCAACTTCTGTAAATAACTCATGTATAAAATGAAATTCTAAAACTATTTACGTACTAACAGAATGGGCGTTAAAAGTGGCACTTGCTAGCATCTTACTTTAAAATTTTCACTAAAAAAATATTATTATTACGGTTTAAACAATCCATATAATTATATAGCGTTGCCATTTAACGCGGAAATGCGGCCAGCATTTTGGGGACGCTCCCCGCCGACAGCGATTTGGAGTCAATTTTTTATTTATAGATTTATGTTATTTTGTAAGTATAGCTTTATTTATAGTTTATATATTTTTAACATTTAGTTTTAATACTTAATTTTAAATAAAATAATTATTTATTTGAACTTTGTAATAAATGTCGACTTCCATTATACTTAAATAATAAATTAATTGACCTTTTTTAAAATTGTGACATCGTAAAGCCTAGTTCAAAAGGCACGATATGGCTGATACATCCATAAAACGTAATTTGTGACGTTACCATAAACTTTCCTACGAAATAAATATTAGTTTTAATTGTATAAAAACAAATTTAATCTTTTTACTATAATGTTCCTGTAACAACTGTTCCTGTTATAATAGTAATCTTATACTTAAAATCATGCAGTTTATTTCTCTATTTACGTAATTTCTCCTATATTGTTCTATTTGAAGTAGACTGTACTGTAAGACTGTGTTTTTACCGCAATCGTACAAAGTCAAGGAGATTGGCACATGTTGTAAATTATTTAATATCTCTCGGAATTTTTGAAGAGTAATACTTTCCTGTTATCTTTTGTTTTCAATCAATTATTATTTTTGGAATAAATAAAATTTCAAAATTAAATAGATTTCATTTATTTAATAGTCGTAAAATATATTCTATCGTCTAGTACACACAGCTACAACAGTATTGTAGATATCGCTTAATGATGATAGATTTTCTACACAAACACTCAATTCTTCAGTGAACTCAACTGTTCAGTGAAATATGACATTTCCAATTGCCATAACTAGGTTGTTTGGCGTCCATCAAAGACTTACAATCAACAATTTATAAAATATTGTGTCGTTACTTCGGCTGATTGAGATGGAGACTATTTATGGATTCGGTTTTCATGTGGTGCTCGCTTGTGTAAAGATTATTTTAAAAAAATCATAACTGATTAACACTGCCTAGGTGCACCGTGCAAAACCATACATAAATATAATAATAAGAAGCGTCTGAATTAATTTACTTATAGACTAACCACTTCTGTGATTTCAGTGCTCCATACCTATTATAAGGGTAAGTATAAATCCCAATAAAGTGCTTGTTGATCAAAAGAAATAGGGGGCCATTCCGTTGACTTTTATAGAGTCCTCGAGCAAAGCTCACATGTGCCCTAATGGAATCTGATCGCTTTGATATCCACACGCGGCGGCGAGATGTTTTCACACGTTATTGGCTCCTTCGCACGTACAGGAACCGATTATTACGGTAGTTCCAACGTAGTTGTAACATTATCTGAGTATTCGGAAGGATTTCTAAATCAGTGTTTATGTTTAAAATCAAACTGAAGTATATCGATTTCCAGATATATTTAAACTGAAAATATCATAGTATTGTATGTAGTATGAACCTAAGTGGTGCCTGTTTACAGCAATTAGCCTAACGACACACCTGCGGAACGTTCGCGTGGAAAGTTCGGCTAAATACGCTCACAATGTTTTTAAGTTATCTATTGATACATCAGCGGAAAGTCTGCTGAGTTTCGCTGATCTTACTGTCGCCGAACTTGCCATGTGGAACATTCCGCAGGTGTATCGCTAAATATTTATTTGTAAAGTAAAAGTAAAAGACTTTTAATTAAATTTTCTAAATATAGATATATCAAATTAACGAAAAATTTATTCAGCAATTATACACTAATACAGAAAGCATTATTTCTTTCTTTATTTTACAACAAATTACCAAATGAAGTGAAGGAGTGTAAAAATATAAATTCGTATAAAAGGAAGTTGAAAAATTGTATTTTATAAACTTAATATTTAAAAATTTATATGTACCAAAGACCTTTCTGAAATGCTATCTTATTATTATTTTTCTTTTTTCCTATGTTCACGTAGTTTCTTTATGTATGTCTGCTCACTCTTAGATTATAGGATTTATGTCAGAATATAAACTTTTGTATCTCATATAAGTGAACTGTAACGTTATTTTGAGAATAAAGTTCTTTAAATCCAATTTAATACTTTGTTCCCTCCGTTTCAATAAAGTTATAAGAAATAAACTTAAAATATACTAATTAAATACCACCTAAGATATTATAGACCGTCTAATGATAGATAATGTCGTTTCAATTATTCATAAATTAGGTCGGAGTAAAGAAACGCACATATACACATAATACTAAAATAATAATCGATATACAAAAAATCAACCTTCAAATACTTAATTATCAACTTACTCCTAAAATAGACGGTGATAAAAATAATTTCAGTTAGATATCACTTTATTGCTCACCAAAATAAACGATTACAAATATGCATACGTTATAATATGCTTAATAATAAGCATTGCTTACAGAGCTCTCTACCTAACAACCTAGAGAACTTAATATCTAGGTCTATCTAAACAAATATGGCAATTTAGGTGACCAAGAAAATCAGATTGGATTAAATTTCTTTAAATACGTTGAAATATTATACTTATTAATTAACTAATTACGGTTTAATCAATAATTAATAAGTTGTTAGACAATTACGACGTCATAGCTCGATACATCCAACAAAATTTAAGGAAGCTGTGATGTGCGTCAGTAGATTTGACTGTCAGTTATTGTATTATATCTACAAAATAAATTGAACAGCAATCGTTTTAAAAGTATTATCAATTGAACATAAAGCTAATAGATTCATCATAAACATTCTTTCAATTCATAAAAGATTAGAAACGTAGGTCAAACAGAACTCACAAGTAAAACAAACTTGGTACTTAATGAAATTACATGGAAAATGCTTAGAAAGAAACTCGACTTTCATATTAAGAGAATGGAAACGTGTAACAAAGCGACAAGAGTCCGCTCCCGAAGGATCAAGCGAGGATTTCTGGGTCAACATTGCATTTTATTATTTGCTTATTTCCTAAATAAATCTGGCCTTTGTCAACTTGGCAATAATTTCGATATTAACGGAAAAGCCATTTTTTACTGTATGTACAAAAGGGAAATTACGTATTTCTATATTTCTCTTTCTATAATATTATAAAATTTTTAACATGCCGTATCTGGACATTGAAGCTATTAAAATACAACTAGAATAGAGTATATAAACGATGGAGAACACGCAGCAATTTTTTTAGATTTCTTGTCTGTTTGAATCCCGTCACATAAAAACTACTGGGCCGATTTGGATGCAGTTTTCGCTGATCGACATCAAATTTTTAGACTTCGATACCATTTATCCCGGAAATCTGCGAAAGATTATCTGGAAATTATTTAAAATGGCCAGATAAAAAAAAACGGATTCCACTGTGATATTTTTACTGATCCATAGAAAATTTTATGTAATACAATGTGTGATATTTTTTAACCCGAGAATCCCGCGGAAATTTTATGGGAACGATTTTAAATGGCCAAATTAAAAAAAACCAAATTCCAATGTGATTTTTTACTGATCGATAGCAAATTTTATATAATAAAATATGTGATATTTTTATCCTGGAAATCTCCCGGGAATTTTCCCAAGAGTGACTCGAAATTATTCGGCTACATAAAAATTACCTTATTCCGAAACAGTTATCACTAAAACTTACCGTTCTCTTTTAAATTAATGAATTGCAAGTCAAGCGTGGATGAAGTCGCGGGCATAACTTAGTTATTTTATACTTTTATTACGAAGCTGGCAAATAGGCAGTCAGTCCACCTAATGAAAAGTGGTTACCATCGCCTATAGACGATTGCAACATCAGCGACGGAGCTAAAATGTTTCCAGCCTTTATGGTGGGATGGAATTAGGGTTGACACTCGTACTGTTATAATATATAGTAACTTATTATGTTTTAGTTCATTGTAATATATATTACAGAAAAATAATATTTTATTGCTAACTGAATTGTCGCGCTTTTTATTCACATATACTGTATATTCTTTGAAAAAAGATGGCAACCCTAGATGGAATAGGAGGAACGAGACAAAAAACCGATTTCGCGACTAATTACCGATTTTGTTGACAAGTAGAAATGTCAGCGGCACTTCGTTTGCGTTGCCATGATGACGTATTTGGTAGTGAATAACGACGGAACTAAAAAACACAACCATCATTTTGGCTATATTCGTTTATCCCACGGAAACAACGTCATTTATCGGGGTAAAAATCAATGAGGTTATTAAACCTTAGGTTAGGACATTAGTTCTACGTACCAGGGAAGGCGTCTGTAATTAGCTTATTTGAAAAGTCGTTATGGTCCATGGACAAGAACTCGCTTAGTCTGCGCCGAGCTGTTGTCGATACTTTACATGTTTGAGTGAAAAGTAACTATTAAAAAAACGCCTTCATGTGTATTAAGATAATGTCCAAAACACTTAAGAAACTAAAGTAAAAGTTAAGGGGTGATCTTTCACCGGAAAGTTTGTTGTGTTCGCGAGAAAACATCTTATTTTAATTAAATTTTATCCATTTTAACTCGTATCGACGCGTCATTGCTAAGGCCATGTTCAGGAGTAAAACTATACTCTCTACGCGATCTAGCGATTCATCGCACATACTCAAACCCTCTATAAAGACTTTACTTACTATTATACTATAGATAGATAGACTATTATGAACGAAATGTATTGAAACTAAAATTATCTATAAAATTAATTGGTAAAATTCAGTCTGTTCGTGTTTTAAAGAAATGATAAGCAATATAACATACGTTTGAACGATGTTTTTTAAATTTGCTCCAACACTCTAGGTGAAGGCTCAATTAGAGCAGAGAAGCGTTTAATCCGGATTTGTATACCAACCAAAGGGACATGGCCAACATTTTTTACACATTTTCCATTTGTGTTATTTTTTACGTATTTTGTGCTTTTATGAAAGGACTGGAGAGCAATTTGCTTTGAATAGGCGATAAGCAGCTTTGATGACGAATGAAATGCAATTTTTTTTATTTTATAGAATAGTGAGCTTATCATATTAATTATTCTATGGGAATTTTAATAAAAATGTAGCATTATTGCCATAAAAAAATCTAGCAAAAAATAAACCGATTTCAAGGATAACTCTCTCTTTTCTTTCACCTTTTCTCGTTTATATGGGTTCGGCACAATATTTCTTTTCTTTATACACTCTTTTTTTTCTGACATACATTCTCTGTCACACCACAAATCATCATATCATCCTTCACACAATTCATCCATCTCTTTTTTGGTCTACCTTTATACATTTGTACCCAAAGGGTAACTTGTAAGCCATAAATAAATATTTCCTACTACTTCCTGAAATCGGTGCCAAGCAAAACATAGAAATTACAATATTTTGCAAAATTGCTGTATTTTATATTTTAACTAGCACCGATATAATTGTTTGCTTTTTAGTTACTCTTGAATTCGGTTTCTTCTTTGTTAGATTTTTTTATTTTTCTCTTTTAAGTTACGTATATATAATTATGTTGTACAATAACAATGACATTGATGTAAAACTATCCTGAAGCCGTACTGAATCCAACGCTAAAAGAATGATTAAAATCAGCGCAGTAACAAAAAGTTATGCCTGAACACAGTTAAAGTAAATATTTACACGACAAATTGAGAAGTTCATTATAAAAAACTGTAGTGGGTCTCCGTCATGGCTCTTGGTAGAAGCCTGTAAGAGGAGCTGGCGGGATATCGCGGTGGAAATAATACCCGAGTCGCTCTTACGGTTCTCGTCGTTTATTGGAACGCTACTTAATTATAATTACAATAAAAATACCCTTGGATTTATTAAGGCCTGTAATCGTTATCTAATCGAACGCAGCTCTAACACGTGACTTATCCCACACTGATTCTATCCACATACACTTTAACCCGCTGATTTTATAAACACTCTTCTCGCTGGTTCTCTTTAACACACACTAACTGTTTCTATACATACTGATTGAGTATTACATATACACGCTGACTCAATTCTTTTTTTGTGCAGGATCCAGTTGTACATCCGCAGATGGCTGTTTCAGCGACATCGGGGCTGGTGAGCTTCCCGACTCCGTGGGAGTGGAGGCGTTCAGCCCGAAAACAGCACGCTCGAGAAGGCACCTTCTGTGAGGCTAGACCTCGGCCAACAGGCTGAATTGATGCAAATGGGGATGAGTTATCGACTGCGACTACGGAGCCGATCCTAATTTATCTTTACTACCGCTTCGCAACGTTTTATCGCTGGTAGAGAAGAATCGGTGGAAGAAACTCTCCAGCAACACTCGTAAGCTAGTATTGTGTGGCTACTTGTGTCTGTAATGACCATTCATTCATTACCACATCCGTGTGTGATTGGTGGGTTTAACGTTGTGTGAGTGGACCGGGGCCGGAGGCTGTCCGGCGTCTGTTCAGTCTGTGTCTGTTATGCCAGGCTGATGTTCTGAGCGTCGGTGGATTCATTATTACGAGGAGTTGGTTGACTTCGTCTGGTTCGTCAATGAGACCATGACGAGGACGACGTTTACTAGGGGAAGCGTTCGGTGTGGGTATATAATTGACCGTTTCTGTCACCAGAGAGTTCAAGTATAGGGGACTCGATCAAAGGGACGTTATAAATTATACCATATCCCAGCATCTGCATTGCTTTCCTGGGAAACAACTTTCTAAAAACTATCTATAAATTATTTAGGCAACGTTAACACTCATCCTTTTTTTAAATTGGTTACTAACCTTATCTCATTCACCATATTTATACGGTTCCGACGCATAAAGGTAAAAAGAACTCTTATGGTTTCACTTCGGTGTCTGTGTGTATATCACAGCTGACTACAGCTGCTTATCATCTCGGGAATTGAGGCTAGAGTTACGAAATTTGGCACATAAATATATTATATATTAATTAATAAATATAAATTATATGTAAGCCATTTAAATACGTCGGTAGTTCTTCAAATAAAATCTTTTTATTTCCTTTCTATCTTAGTTTGTTGTATATGACGGAGGAGGAACCTCCGTAGTGTCTTTAAAACGTGTGACGCCAGCAAGTGTTTGAGTCCTCGAAATAGAATTTCAAGAGTACTCGGTATCGTACATTCCAAGAGCTCGAGCAATAATGACCGAGTTTTTTTTTATTGGACTTGACTTTATGTTGTTGGTCCGAAGACCTTACAACTTTACCGGGGTTTTTGGGGCGAATGGGGCGCTCGAGCCCGGGGGGGAATGCCCGAGTGTCGACAGTGCGGCCGTATTGCCGCGGCCGAGCCATAGGGCGGCCGAGCCCTATGGCTCGGAGCACGGGTCGGGGCACGTGCGCTTCATCACAAATTTTTAGGTTGTGTTGAAATTACAATAAAAATGTCGTTTTACGTTAATTTCACATTACAATAAACTCATAGTAACTAAATAAATTATTATGGTTTTTAATTGTTGTATTTGCGCCGACATATAAAATAGGCGTATTTTTTATTAAAGTTGAGCAATGTATGTATGTACGTATCCTTCGATATTTGATACCGCAAAAGACTGTAACTCTACCGGAGCGTATATATCACGATGAATGCATTTCGGTGTCTTCCAGTCTCATGTGAATAGGTACGCTGTAAGTAAGCGTGCTACATCCTAAACCATACACGTATATTCGCTTTTATTATTGCTGGAGTACAGCAGAAAAGCTGATGGACCAACTGTGATGGAAAGTGGTTACCGTCGCCTATGAATATTTGCAACACCAAAGGCGCTACCATGTGCTGCTGGACTCGTACATGGGACTGGAACCTGGACACTAATGATGTAACACAACTCAAGGTGGTTATGACGGCATGCTCTTGAGTACTGTAGACCAGGGGTGGTAGCCAGCCAGACGGGCAAACCACCCCCTACCGCCCGCCAATTTAACATCAGACCAGACAGTAGTCAAACGCATTCCTATACCATAATTTAAAAAATACACATTATAGAGTGCTGTAAATACAGAGCACTTTCATTCCTATTATCATAAATCGTTCTACTGAACTCACCTCCAGTTTCCAAACCAGAAAAGATCAGAACAAACAAATACACTTTGAAAGGTTGTAGAAGCAAAATTGTGAACCATAAATTGTTGGAATTCGCAATTTATCTAAAATACGCTGGGTTAATTGACTAGCAACGTATTACTTTGATTTAGAGCCCTTTAAAATAAGTTTTCAACCCAAGAGGGGACTCGCCGCAGCCCAATTTAAATCTTAACTTTTAGTTGAACTTCGCCATATCTTTCGAGCCAGGAGATTAAGATATAGTATATTTGAAGTAGCTTACGCAGACAAAATTTAACCGAAGCGAAATTTAACAATGTTACGCCTGATAATTAAGTAAGTTCAGTAAGACTGTTTGGCACTATAAATAGAATATGTTCTCATTAATCGAGTGTTTATTCATCGTCTTTATCTACTTAATTAACGTAATATTCTCCACAACAGACATTATTTACTTTCAAATGAAACGTAGTAATTAGTATAAAATGTACTGTACTGACTTCACCAAAATGCGTTACTTAAATTTTATTCGTACATACGTAATTATATTTATTTCTGTTACGATTATCTATTAAGTTAGGTTGCCTGAAGGAAATAGCTTTGAACGATAAGGTTGCCTACTGTTATGACTCTTAGGTTAGTAACAATAAAGTATAATCGATCTATCTAT